>OW121687.1:14497761-19497761 GCA_933228735.2 Amblyteles armatorius | reverse complement strand
ATCGTAGAATGGCAGCCAGCGAAATGCAGCAAACCGGCCGAGCACCGTGTCGAGAACGTTCGTAAACCGTCGAATATCGATTCCGCGACACCGCGACGCGACGAGCCTGACAGGAGAGGCGAGAGCGATCAGAAAAAATCACACGCCGAATAGACGGCCGGTGAGATTTTTTTTTTTTTTTTTTTGGAAATCGAATTTTCCGTTCGGTCGCACACTGAAGATGATTTTTCAGACGAGCGGGGATGAAGGAAGAAAAGAGTTTTCGGACGAATGGGCAGCCTGATCCGTTCGATCGAGGGACAAGACCCAAAATCCTCGGGTCTCCTCGTTGAGAAGATCCCGCGCGAGGTGAGAGCCACGATGGTCCATTCGGCTTTTCCTTCAGCTATGACACGTTTTTCCCATCGAGAGTGCAATCGATTCCGCAGAGTCCTTCACCGGCGTAAAACTTCTGTCCATTTGACGGAAACGTCGAAAAAAAGTAAACGGTACTCCTCGTACCCAATTTCGCTGAACCGGTGATCGATTTTTTTACGCATCCCATGGAGGATAACCGCGAAACCAAAAGTTTGTCAACAATACGACCATGTACGCGAATCGCGTATTTGTTGTACGTCTACCCATCCGAATCCAATATCCCGGCATACATCGGCTGCGCCATCTATTTCGCTGGACGGTATTTCTCGATGGACTTTTCGCTTGTATTTGCGTTACGGCACAGCCCCCCAGATATTGGATCTATGCGAGTACACGCACATGGGTACGAACTCGTAGCTCGCGATCGTAAATATCGCCGTTCAACGTGCGCCGATTCGTTCTTCGATTTATCTGCGGTCCCGGCTTTTCAGCGGTGCCTCGTCGAACTTCGCGATGGCCTCCGGAGCCGGAGCCCGCATAGGGTCAATCTCTTTGGCGAATGTAATCCTAGCCCGTGACACTCGGGCGGATTCCAGTTGAGCGTCGCAATCAATCTCCGACGCGGAGGGCGTTCCTCCGAGGCCGGACGGCCGTTGAAAAAGGGACTGCGGTATCCTCGGGTGTTTACGGTTCGGAATACCCGATAACGAGGAGATTCCAGCGAGCCAATTTATCGTGGCACTTGCAAATCGAGCGTTGAACTTTCCCAACTGCCATTATCGCTCCGGAGGCTTTTTGTCATCCCGTTAATTCCCTTGCTCGTCATTCGGCCCCGACGAGTGAATTGTCTAGGTGTTCGTTCCCTCTCATCGTTTATAAGAGTGCCCATCGTTCGAGGCAAACTTTACCCGCTTCTTTACCTATGGTTTTCCGAGTGAACTGTCTCGTTCCAATCTCTCTTCCCACTTCTCCCGACCGGGAAAACTGGAACTCTCGAAGGGCCGTCCTGGCTTTCTACTGATCCGCGGTAACGGTCGCGGGACTCCCCGCAGAATTCACGGCTCGGCACTAAAGACGGATTGCATTATCATAAATCTCGTTGAGGCACTCGGCATTACGTATGTTTTCGGCCATCGAAGCGCCAAAAGCCTCCTTCGCCCAACATGCGCGAATTCTCTTCCATCGAAGATCCAGGCAACCGTCGATGATCGAAATTTATCGCTGATCGACGGGTTTTAACATGTAGATGAAGCGAACCCGCAATACTTTTCGGTCCCGATGTATTTGGTTTAAGTAAAATATTTACTTGATCTAAATAAATATTTCTTTGAATTAAGTAAATAGTTACTTAAATGGAATAAATATTTATTTGAATTAAATAAATATTTTACTTATACCAAATAAACGGTGCCCGTCAAATGAATTATTTTCCTGGGTGTGGAATAGTCGACGGCCTTTGATGCAAGCCAAATGTGGAAGCTATTATGGTCACTCGGTGACCAGAATACAGGGATTCTTTCTTCGGTAACCCGCCTGATAGCTCGAGTTTTTTTTTTATTTTTCTTCCCGTAGTCGGTGCGGCTACCTCACGAAGAGCCGACAACGGTGACGTCCCGAGATTCGCCACTCGTAAAATCCTTCGAACGACCGACGAAGGGCGTGTGCCGCAGGATGGTCAGCGCAATCTCCGGAAACTTCGGAGTGTCGAAGATAACGTAGAGTCCCCAGGTGGCTCCAATGTTTCACCTAAAACGGTCTCCAACGTTACGTACGAAATCATGTCGGAAGAGAAGCACGCGCGGTTGGCGACACACGGGCGAGGCCAAAGTCCCAGTCGAATCGACTCTGAGCGAGTGGCCTCGCAGTCCTTTCAACGACTCACAGCCAGGCTCGCGGCCCCCCAGCGATGGAGAATACGTATGTACGGTTCGCGTATCGACCCGGGCCAACTGTCGGGTGAACCGCGGCACAGACTCCACGCCGCGGTGCTTAGTATGCTAGTGGAGTAACCAGCGTGCGGTCAGACGGGAATGAAGAGGCGAGAAAGATCTTCCTCTGACCTATCGGACGATGGAGACATTTGCCGGAACTAGTAGTTTCGGACGATCAGCTTTACGAGATACACTGAACGATCGGAAATGTCATTTTAAAGAGTAGAATACCAGCATTTTTTTTTTTTTAACAGGATCAAAAATCGTAGAATTCTAATCAGTGGGAATTTTTACTTCAGCTTTAGCTTAAAGTTTGGGGGTAGAGGTGGTGGGTATTTGCTCGTATTGTTTCGACACTCTATTTCCTGAAGTACCAGAACCATCATAGCCCAAGTGGGATCAGTCTAATTTCGATAATAGTTCCGAGAAGGTGGTGTAGAATCGCAGATTCCCCGAAACACGGCGTGGGTGTTCGAACTCTCGAAAGTTCAACCTTTAAACGCCCCGACAATTTGAACGGAACCAATAAATGTCTCAGCCGAGCGTTCGTGCGTTGCCTGTGAGCTTTCCGCCATCGTCGCTTCTCTTATCCAAAGTCCCACAAGCTTGGAGCACAGGTTCGCTGTGCGCATCGATTTACCCTCGTTCTCCACTAAATTTCAGCGGAATCTCGGGAAAAAAAGAGAATAAAAAATCTATTTCAAGTGATTAAGTAATTAAAGTAGTCTTTTCAAGAGCGTTTTAAGCTCAATTAGCGACGGACTTTAATTCAACAGGGAGAACCTCCTCGCTCGTCGACGAAGCAGCTACGATATTTAAGTAAAAGCTCATCTCCGGCTTTGATTGTCTATGGGTTTGGATTTTACTCACTGTATTCGATATCGTCCTGCTCGACGAGGTAGCCCGTTGAATTGTAGAGGTGTTGGTCGGGCTTAGCTGTGGTCGTAACCGCGGGGCTGGTTAGGGCCATGGACGGATTAGCCGGAATTGTCACGCTATCGCTAATCGCGACCGCCAGCATTGTCGGCGGTGATGGCGACGGGGTTTCGCCGAAACCCGTTCTCGATCCTGCCGATGGATTTGTCGGGGATATACTCGCCGCTCCGGCCGTAACAGCGAATCCCGCGGTCGTCGTCAGATTCGTTAGAATGTGTCGAAGCATTTTGCTACCAGTGCTTCTCTCTCTTCTTGCCATTTTTTTTTTTTACAATTTTTTTTTTTATATCTCTCTTCACCGCACAAAAAGTCGATCGTTCACCGAACGAAAAAAAAATAACTCCGGATTCACTATCGCATCACCGATTATCGTAATTCACATATTAAACGTTTTTTTTATTATTTTAAATCATTCCATCGACGTTTTTAGCGCACGGGTGCACCGAGAGAATTATTCACTATCAAAAGCCCCGGTAGAACGAGCTATTCGATATATTACGAAAAACCGGTGGGGTTTCACAATCCACATTGCATTTTCGTCTATCGGAGAGAAGCAACGTGCTTCCGACAGCCCCATGAAGCCTCGTCAGCTTATCGGCCTCCTGTAACATCAAAATATAAATAATGTGAATACGAAAGTTTACATTGTCCCCCCAATTTGCAACTCTCTCGGCGGCAATGCGGGGTAAACAAATTATCGCATGCACTGATTAACGGGTATGTTTGATTTACCAAATCTATGCAAATTTGTAGTTATTGGGTCAGCAAGATTGAAAATTATGTCCGTGAATGTTGTCGATGATGTACACATTCATTGATGAGGCGAATATGATAACACGAATGGGTCGTGGATGTTTTCGAAACATTAATGATGCAAGCCATTGGTAATGCAAGTTGCGGCAGATATAAATATCGTCGATTGAAGTTCGGCAGGTCAATTCCCCATGCGTTTGAAGAAATATTGCTGTATTTGTAGCATGTCTGCCCTCCCGTCGATCTTTACACATAATGGAGCTCGAAGAATCGGCCTCTTACCAGCTACACATTGGCACAGATTTTCTGCCATTTTCCTGCATCCCTAGTGAATACGGTGGTTCAAACTTCATCACAAGTCAGCCCACATGTTGGTCCTGCCCGGGGGCCAACATCGGTCGAGGTTCAGTGATGGATGGAACTCGAGGGTTTGAATACATAAAACAAAAATGAATGCGTTCTTTGAGGCATGCAAAAATAAAAATGAAACGAGCGTATCTCTGCGTACGCATTCGTTGTGTCGACGAATGAAAAATTGATGAAATACTGAAATTCCCCATAGCCGGAAACACATTGAGCGAGTGTTCCGGCTATGGGGAATTTTCTGTATACGCGGAAATGTTCGGTATATCGGAAGATTAGAGAGCGGAGCTGATCGTGGAGTCTATTAATTGGTATCCGGAAGCGCTGTGGCTGTCGCTGCGCGAATGGCCGGGCGAATTCACTGGCTTCGTAGATAGTTCGATATCGCCGACGACAGCGTCGAATGACATTGATTGCTAATGGATTGAATTTCGGCAAAAGCCGGAGGTGAAGCCTGGTTTCTGTGGATGCGAATTTACTCCGTTATGGAGCCAGCGAATTTCAAACTGCGACTGCTGCGCAACGTCCTCAAATTATCGGCGTACCTTCCGGTACACACGACCGTTCTCCAGGGTCGCACCTAGTCTGGGCGAAAGTCCACTTTGTCCCCGATAATTGCTACCACCAATTAAATACAAATTCGCGATACAGCGGGTAAAATTAACTGCCTCTGGCGAATATTGTTAATTCCTCGTTATCCTCGTTAACCAGCAAAAAAAAAAGTCTCGTGATCATAAAACTTTAATCCCTCTCGCTCCCAACATCATTAATCGCGACAATTTTCAATTTTATTACAACCGATGATACAAACAGAAGAACTATGTATGTGACAGAGGACTTTTTGCTGTCAGTCCGATAGTCCGATTTTACAATGTTATTTTATAACTTAACCCCGAACGATGATGGGTCGTTGCACATTGGATCAACCGCTACAGGGCGCGGAAAAGCGAGTCGCGTGATTCTAATTGTGTGCAACTAGGGGAGTGTGCGAAACGCAGCATCGAGCATGTTGTTAAACAACTAATTTCTAACCATTAATCTCGGTCCGCAAAACATGGCATTTATCAAATGACCACAGTGGTTTCCGATAATTACAATGCAACAAGTTACCACGCTCACCTACGATTATGTGTGTTTATCGCTCTCTCATCAATTGCGTCAGTTACTTCGCTCTAGTAGATATTTTCCTCTTTGATCTGCCTTTGCGACGCTCTTTTTTTACTTCGACAAGTGGAACTCCTTCGCTCGCACGTACTCTTGATTCCCTTTGGCGCTTTGAACCGAGCACGCCTGATTGCCCGTTCTTAACTCAATTTGTTTTTGCATTTCTTTTTTCCTTATTTATCCATTTCTGCACAGGCTGTATGTACGCGCATTGGAAGATTCTCCAGGTCATTCTCATTTCATTTCCATTTTCTCATTATCGCGCTAACTCGTTTTGCAAGCAGCGTGCATGAAGCGGGAGCTGTTATTAATATTAAGCGTTCGGCCAGAATCAACGACCTACACATTGCATAAAATGTTTATATGCACCGGGCTTTGAGAGGATTCGCGATGGAAAAGGACTATTAAAAATGTGTCCTAAATTTCAAACGAAGTATTTTGGCTCAATTCCGAAGTCATGATTTGAGCAAGTGCCGCAGAGCTAGACAGGTCACTCTCGACATGCCTCGACCGAAAATTCGACCGAAATTAATATCGGCAAGATGGATAACGGGGCGAAGAGTACTTCGGCCCTTCGTCCCGACGGACGAGACACACTCGAGAACGGCCGAACTCTCCTTCAACGATGATTAAAACTCGAGGGTGCCGCGCGGTGGAACTGGCTGCCTCGCTGCAACTACCGGGGCAAAGGACATAGTAGATCGGTAGAAAATAGATATTGAACTTTAGTCAATATAGGTAAAAGTTTCTTTCTGTATAAAAAAAAAAAATACATCAAAAATCTTTCTCTTCTTGTAACGGCAAAATTGCCGTTTTGCTCCAAAGCTCTCATCACCATCAACATTCCAAATTAACTGCTTCACCGCATTCACCGGTCATGTCGCTCCAGCAATGAAACAATAATATTCGTAAATTCCGTTGCAACAATATTTTTAGTCAAAATCTATTCTACTCGCTTCGAAATCCATTCTATACGACAAATGCCTTCATACAAACAATTATCGGGTCATTGAAACGCTGTCCCGAATACACTTTGGCTCGCTCACTGCACAGCCCGATAGCGATACCGACCCTGTATTCGGTTCTAATAGAATGTTGCATTAATGCAGTATCATTTCCACTGACAGTTCGCCCGAAAATTTCATCGAATTGGCGAAACATTTGAACGATACCTCCGACTAGTCTCTATCCCGTCATCATCGTATATTGACGAGTGGTTGCCGCGATTAAAATCCCCCTACTTCGTAGTAACAAGCAGCGGATGTAATTGAGCGATGTTCGACCGTTCCACCGATATCGATGTTTATACCGATTTGCTCGTTATTCCGCCGAGTGCTTTTAAGCGCGAGCTTGTACGCCGTGAAACGCAATGCGCGTGTCGTTGAAAATTCTATCGACGCGGAGAGACACGCATAGCAATTCCCATTGTGCGTTCGGGAGACATGCATGGCGATCGTGTGTTATGTAGCAATTTGTTGCTGTACGGCAACGATATCGGTAAATCGTCAGGTGCGGAGAATTGAAATTCAATGATTCATGGAAGAGAATGCTGCACCCGAGATAGAAGCGGGATATGATATCGCGATGCCTAATACATTTACCGCGACGATATTGCCGGTACTATATTGGTTTCTCGTCGCTGGAACAGGCTCATCCCCTCGGTATCCACCTTTGTACACCCGATCGGTCTTTCATTTCTCGTTCTCGGGGTGTCCGTTCCACTCGCAATTTCGTGCCTCGCCCGGCCGACGGAATCGGAGAACTTGTTATTCGATCTTACCGTTTCCTTGGACGAAAGTGAGAGCCTTGTGCGGTTCAGCGGGCGATACGGGGATCGACTTCTTATTAAAAAGGTTCCGGAAGCGCCACGACGAGCAAACTCGTTCCGACCACCCTCCGCGGAAGTCGCGCAATTATGGGAATATCGGAGTAATTATTGAAAAATAATTATCGGAATATCGTCCAATTAACAACGCGTATAATAGATCTCGAATATTCTTTTCGAAATTAATTTTTACCGCGACAGAATTAAGTCTTCGAAGAGGAGTCCGAGAGGCCCCAGTCGGCTCCCTCGATAACATGACGCTATGAAAGAATATGTAAATAAAATCGCACAGAGATATCGAATTATAATTTCCTTGGTCGCACGGAGAAAAAAAAATGTATTATTTCTTCAAATTACAGCCAGTTAATTTTTCCTCGAGGCTCTCGACGACGTTTGCACGGATGTAAGCTTCGCCATCGTCGAGAGTGAAAAGAAGCGAGTTACAAGAAATTACGAACATTTATAGTACAGTACAAACGAGATGCACACAAACAGAGAATGTGCATGGAGAAAGAAGTCCCGTTAATCGCCGTGAGAGGCTGGCTGCTGATGGTCGGAGGGTACTCAGCGACCGTTAATGGGAGTTTACGGTGACAAAATGGGATACACGCTGAACATTCGCTCTTTAATTTGCCGGCGGTGCTGCGACCGGGTAGTCGCCCGTTCCGCCGAGTATCTGTACATGCCGCGGCAAACGAATCGGCATAATTACCAACATGCCAGTTTGTCTTTGCGGCGTGATTAATTCGTCGCTCGGCGGTACATCGCACGCACGTTTTGCGCGAGCAAACAACTATGCATTACAGCGATGTTTGCTCGATAGGCGTGCAATTTTCAGTCTGATACAAATAGTTGTTGCGCCAGCCCCTATTTTCCATCGAGCACTCCGAGAGATTGTCAGTTCGTTTCGCTTCCCAAGAATTTCGCGATCAACCTGAGGAATTTCTCGAGCTACTACGGCGAGCGGCGAGACTACCGCCGTTCGCCGAAGACTTCGCGAGATAATAGATCTTCCTTTGTTTCATTGAGAATTAGCCGAGCGAACTTACTTTATATACTCTCCTTTCTCGGCGAATACAGCCGGAGGATGTGATCGATCAAGTACACGATAATTAATTAATCCACTCTTTTGTTCCGTTATCTTTGGAGGGAATATATTTCGCTCGGGGATAACAAACAGCGGTTTATTAGCGATCCATGGACCGTCCTACTCTTCTTGCTAGATTATCGGTCTGTAATTTTTTTTTCCCCCAGCAGGACTATCGGATTGTAAAAAGTTCGCCTCCCCCCCCGGGGTATCGCGCAATTTCATGCTTTGTTTATCCGGCGATTCTCGAAAGGCTCCTCCGGCACGGTCGCGCCGTATCGCAGTCTCGCGAATACACCGAGGCGGGAAAAGTTTTCGCGCAAAGTGCTGAGCCAAAAATCTCCTCCGCTGTCGAGCCGGTTATGGTGAAACTTTTGTTTTTTTCTCCTGACAAAGCGACGGGGCACACAACGGGGAAAGCAGAAGGAACATTTTTGCAAAAGTTTTTTCTAACTTTTGTTTCGCGTCCGGCGAGAAATCCCCGCGGAGCCTTCAGCGGTGTACACAGTAGTTTGATCATGCACGGAATTAGGTGCGAGAACGCCGACTCGTCGACGCGACGACGAACGTCGCGGGATCCTCTGAAATTATCATAATCGAAGCGGTCCGCAAAGTCCGAGGGAGTTACTCAAAGCCCTGGGTACTCAAGGAAAATGAAGCCGAGGGATCGACGGTGTTAATTATAAACTTTCCTTTTAGCGTCGGAGCCATAAGGTCCATGCTGCGGAGCTCCGGCGCGGCATTAAATTCTGTCGTCTCTACGAACTCGTGCTTCCAAGGGCCACGGTAATTCGCAAGTTAAATCATTTCGAACTGCGCAACTTCATTACGATACCCGGCGAAAACCTTCGACCCGATGTTTTAGAGTTTTGCCTGAAATTTTTGCCGAATCGTCGTCGATGCATCGTTTGAAAAGTGAGTTTTGCCGGTCTTGGGTCGATGGGAAAAATTATAAATGTATTCTTCAAACATTTCGGAATTAATCGGTTCGGAGTTAACAAACATTTCTTCTCCACAAAAAGTCCATAATCCATTTTGTGTTAATTTTTTTTTTTTTTTTTTTTTTTAATTAAAGAGTAGGACTCATTGAAAAAAAGAAAAAAATATGGGGCTTTGTAGACAAGAATTATCTACAAAGTTCCACGATTTTTTCTTCTTCATTTTACAATTTCTCTTTTTCAACGAAACGTATTTTTCAATTAAAAATATCTGTAAAACTATCAAGAAATAGCTTACTGATTTCTGACGAGGAGAAATGTTTGTTAACCGTACAAATCATTTTTTACCGGGCGCAAGCGAATTGTTCTCTAGTGGTCGGTATTTTTTTTTTGCATTCAGCGCATCGTTATCCGCGTTGCAGATACGCGGAATCGACGAGTTCTCTATCCTCCGGGCAAGCTCTCAATCTGTTTCAATTAACTCCGAACGTCCCTTGGCTGTTGTTTTTCCATTTGCACGTAACGTACTGCGGTACGAACCTTGGCCGCGCCCTTGCCCAGTGCTCTTTCCGCCTCCGCACTCTCGTTCTCTTATTTCTCTTGTCCACGAGAAATAATCTCGCTGCACGTAACACTCCGGTGAACTCTGCCCACGAACCATAGCCCACTTTGTATCGCACTGGTTTTTTTTTTTTTTTTTTCCTCGGTACCTCCGGGAGCCCGTGGTATTCAATTCCAATTATTGTTACACCGAGTTCGCGAATGAAAATACAATGGGAGCTCTGTGTTTCGTACAACGTGAGAAATAAACGAGGAACAACGCGTTGCGTTCAATACACTCTCGGCCTTTCCGTCCGAAAAAAAAAAATGTAAAAAACATTTAATCCAATTTTTTTTAAATCTACAAACCACAAAAAACCGACCCAAATTCTGCGCGAGTCGAGCCCATTGTCGGGAGTAATGGACAAACGAAAATAACGAACAAAAAAAAATGTGATAAAAATGAAAAAAATAAGAATAAAATAAAAATTACACGTGCGTAGTTTCTCTACTGGGAGTCGGTTAAATTGAGATGATCAACGGCATCCGCGAGTCTTTTCCCAGCGGATAGGTCAAAGCGGTCTCACCGGCTCCACCGATCGAGAAGGGTTTGGCGCGGAGAACCGCGGTGGTGTTTGCTGTCGCGTACCTCGCGAGACCGCGATTCTCCCCTGGGTCGCGAAGCCGCCGGGGAATCGTTGCTGCATCCGCGACGAGTGCGAAAAACAGCCCATGAAATACGAGACTGGAAAAAGCAAGTGGCGAAATAACGTAGAGTCCTCGAAGCCCTGCAGAAGGTGCGAGCTTCGGGTCGTCCACTGGAAATGCGATGAAATCTGCGCGCCGCGCTCGCGATCCGTGCGCTGCAAGTCGTGAAAAAAAAACACGTTTCTGTGTCAAGTTACCGAATGTGTTTTCCCAGGAACGCGATATCGCGTCCGCCTCCAAGTCAGATGATTGCACGACTACTGTTCGTTGGGTCGAGCAGCGCTGCAGAAGTTTCCCAGTCTAACACATACTCGCCTAGAATGAGCAGACTGGGATGTTAACAAAAAAAAAAAAAATTATAATATCCCGCACAGGAACATCGCGCAGTAGCTCCATATCGAGAAGCATCTTTTCCCCGGGAAATGGGCTTCCGTACCGTCTAACTGCGAACCCCCGCGGTCCGAGCAGGGGCGAGCTTTCTCGTCCGTTCGTTTCCTTCTTCATCTTTTTTTTCTCTTCCACTCCCCTGTATTTGTACTGCATCAGCATTCCCCGGGGGGTGCTCTCTATTTTTCCACCAAACTCGCAAACACGGCCGAGGAACGAGAAAGCGGCAGGAGGGAGGGAAAGCGATCGTAACAAATATTGGAATGTAAAGTTCCCATGGGTGGAAGAGACCTGCGTGCCTCCGTGAAAAAGAGAACGTCTAGTACGTGCCGGGCAATATTATTTTTATGAACACACCTTATGGGTTTTATCGGTATATCGGGTGTTACGATCGTGTAGGACGAAGATGTTGATAGAATAAAAAGATGGAATTTTTTTTTTTTTTTAGTTTTTTATTTTTTTTTTATAATCGCGTCATATTCATCAGCGATCGCGGAATAGCGTTACTGCGTCGCATTAAGGGCCTCGCAGGTTTCACTTTTATTTTTATTACTGGCTTAACTACGGTAGACGGTTAAGTAACTTCGTCTACTTTACCCCGAGTAGAAATTTTCGAGCGTTACATCGGGCCCTGATAGGGTCACGATAAGGCCTCGTCAGGCCTTGTCAGGGTCCGATTTAACGCTCGAAAATTTCTACTTGGGGCCGTCTACCGACGAAGCTGCTCGTACGAAAAATGACTGGACCGTTGCGTAATTGAAAGGTCGCTCGGCAACGAAGTAATGCATTTTGTTCCCTTCAGTCTGGTTTTCTCTATCTCTAGATCATGGGGTGTCTATACATGGTATATATATATCTATCTATCAATATATGTATATATATATATATATGTATATCTATCTCGACGCGTCGAGTATCGCAACTCAACCATCGTCGGTTCATGTGCAATTGAACTCGCACTGCAAGTACCTAAAGCATAATAGGTATATATCTATTGTCCACGCCGCCCCCATATAGCTCAACTAACATTCGCCTGGGGCACTCACACGCCCACCGTGAATCTCTCGAGTTCCCATTTCCGTCGGATCCACCCTCGTTCACCCACCGCATCGACTGACAGTGCTAATATTTATTTCCCAGATTTTTTTTGTTTAATTTTCTTTTATTTTTTTCTCGTCGCGTGTACGTGCTAACCGCCGAATGAGAAATTTGCGCCCCGGCGACGCGAGCTACATCGAATTACGTGCGAAGCCAGGCTTGAATTTCGCCGCGGAGGAGGAGCCAGTGGGTCGAACGAACCCAGACGGAATTGTGATAAATCGCGAATGCGGACGCGAAGCACACGCGATAGTTCGCTCGTCTCGCGTGTACGAGAAAAAAATTTATAAGACAATCGTCACGTTGCCGCACTACCGCGAGCCGTTTCGACTGCCGATTCGAGAAAATTGAATGTAAATCGTTCGAGCACTCGGGTTCGAACGATTTTCACGCGGAACTCTCGCTCGCGTGTGCAACGACGATCGTTAACGCTCGCGAGGATGTGCGACGCTCAGTTTTATAGGTTCGCGTCGTGAGATGTTATCGTGGAAAGTACTGAATTTCCTGCCCTACCGTGCGATCCGGTTTTTAAGATTTTCACGATCTTCTTTGGATCGTCTATATCTACTGTACAATGGACACTTTCGGTTTAGAAATCTCACTTTTCGACTGGCAGTGACGTCATACACGCAGAAAAAAAAAATTTATTCGACGGCCACCGTTTACCGTGGGTTTGAAAAATACCTGCAGATTTTTTTGATTGACAATGTCACAGGTTGTTCAGCGACGCAAAACCAACATAGCGCAACAGACTATTATCGTCCCCATGTCCAATCAGGGTCTTCTAAATATATGTATATCATTATTAGTTATCGATGAAACTTCATATTAAGATTCTCAGCGCTTCGCAAGCGCCAAGTACCTGTGATTGATTAATAATCACACAGCCAGCGTTATCGACAGCGGCGTGGTCATTAATTACGCAACAATATAGTGGCTATACAGTGCTAATCTAACGGGATGCACATGTACATGTACGTACATGTACATGTACGTACATGTGTGTTAGCTTAGCGTGTAGTAGCTTTATGGATTTTCCATGAAAATGGCCGAGTGGTCGTTTCACTCAATTTGCATTATTACCCTCGATTTACGTGGAAAGGTTACAGAAACGTTGTTACGTGAGGGGGCTCTGAGAGCTGACGGTACCGCTGCCACAACGATGCTCCATGGGTAATCGATGAAGGCGCAGAAGCCGTGCACAGCTTTGCCCAGGATTATTCAATTTTCTCCCGTCGAGCTTTCATCCACAATCTTTTTTTTTTTTTTTTAATCTCCCAGCAATATGTAATTTCACATGGGCATGGAAATTGTTCCTGGGGTCGAGAGTGCGGTAACCTCGTTGGGATAAACTGGCGTACATGAAAGGATGAAAATTACTTGTGAAACACATGTTCGGCCTGAGCACCACTTCCGCGGGATCGAGGCCTTCCATCTTTCCCTCGAGGGATAAATCCGCCGAGTATTTTTCTTCGACGTTCGATCGAATTCCCGTAGAGAGAGTTCGACCCAGTCGTCGTCGTCGCGCATGGACAGCCACAGCATCGTGGCTTCTCAATCCCTCGAGCCCGTTGCCATCGACGGGGTCTCAGAAAAGCTGTTAGGAACCTATTCGACGAGTTAATGAGAACTCCCACTGATGTTGCAGGCTCGGGGAAAGAAAACCACTTCGTTCGTTCCTCGCCCTTCGCCCTTCGTTCCGCGATTCCGCATTTAATCTCTGGCGTAATTCCTCCGCAGCGGGCACTTGTGTTCGAGCTCTCTTCACGCGTGATAATCACCGTCGAGAGATCCTCGGGATTCTCTCGAAAAGCTCCGTAAAACCACTCGAATGCACGATCTCGCCCCCTACATACATCCCGTTTATTGCTCCCAAAGCCGAATTAAACGACGATCCCGATAAGCATCCGACGACCGTTCTATCGACCGCCAAATAATAACACAAAGCGCCATCGCCGCTCTTTTCACACATGCTGAATTATATGTTTCGAGCCCTTCCGTTGTTCACCAGTTGATATTTATTCAACACACGGGGGGTGGGGCAGGGAGGGGGTGGGGGAGTGTTTTTTATTTCATGCAAAATACAAAAGGTACGAAAACCGCATCGCTACCCGGGCTCATTGTTACATTCGAATATAATTTTTCAGTTCGTTCGATTCTATCTCTAGGTCTCATATATCCGCCCGATGCGCCTATCGTCGACTATGGACCGCTCTATTGAAATTCATGAGCGCACATTCGAATCATAACTCTCGAATAATATTCGCGCACGTACCTATACGTGTGCGCGATAATAATGAAGATTGGGGGTGGAACAAAAAGGAAAATAAAAAAGAAAAATTGTTCCCGCACGAGTGTGGGTGTCGGGGCCCGAAATATCCTGGATGAGGAAACACCGGTACCCAGTGGATGTATACCGGTATCCCTGTTGGAATACCGGCTTCGCGTCTGTATGTGCCATCGGCGACCGTCGTGTATTGTTCTTGCGGTTTGCAAATAGAGGAAGACGGGGCGAGGTCGTCTCTCGAAAGCGCTGAGAGGCGGAATCGCGAGAAACTCCGTGGACCCTCTCTACCAATTTCCATAATTTACGGGCCAACGGCGAATGGGTTCGTGATCAAGGCTTACAATGAACAACAATCCAAGATAGTAGCGCGCTTGCCAACCGGCCTCCAACCCCCTAATCTTGCGCCATTGTGGCAGGCCGCATTGTGCCTGGGGTGAAAGTCGTATCCCCTTTTGTGCCCAAAAGGGGGTTAACTGTTTGGACTGGAGAAACGCAAAGTTCGCCAAGACGAACTTTTATACGCTTCTCGTACGTGTTAACCTATGCGGCATGTCAGATGTAAAACACTGCCATTTCCTACAAAAAAATGTATGAAAAAGTAAATAAATAAGATACTGGAAAAAATAATGGAAATTATTGCCACGTCGATTTCTTGGGAATTATGTCCGGTTTGACTCTAGGCCACGAGTGATAACGGATTCGTGTAAAAAAAAATAGCAACTCGACCCCTTCTTCATGCCCTCGACCCGCTTCGCATCGACCTGGAACGGTGGGGAGAAAAAATAGTTTTGTAATTCCAGTAATTACCCAACGTCGCAAAAAAGAAATCCCCTTCGTTCTGAAGTTGCAGCAAAGATCCCTCCCGAGCGCGATAACGAAGGACTCAGCAGATATTTCAGCAACATTGTTCCTACCGCAAACTCCCCGGAGCGCTCGGAGGACAGGGATGTGCGATAAAATTCACCCGGATAAATCTACGGTCCGGTCGGACGTTGCTTCCGGTGCAGTGAGGTATAGTTGCACCGCGAAAGTGCACTCTCGCCAGTTTCTTCGTTCGCACATCGACGTGTACCGCGAGACGGTGGTATTGCGGAGTGGTGCAGCAGCGGTGTACGGGCAGGAGATAGTGGAGTGCAAAAAGGGCGGAGTTGAAACATCCTGCGGGAGTTGGATAACTGTGGTCCAAGGTAACCGAGCGTTAAGAGTTTCAGCTCGACCGTCCGGGTTACTCCTGGTCCACTGTTGAAGGTACACCGCGATTTCGCAATTTAGAGTGAACTCTCTCTCTTCGCCGTATCCTCCCTTCGCCGAGTTTCCCTCGCTGGCCGGGATTTCTTGCTCGCCCCCACATCGTCTCTGTGTCTCTCTGTAGGACTTGCCGAGCATAAAAAACGTCGTTTAAATTATGTACTTTGAGTACCGGATTATTTCGGGGTGAATGTCGCCTCTGAGGGGTTGAATTTCAGTCAAAAACGATCGATGCCGCTAACGCGTAACGAGGCAACTTGCGCGCTACAATTGGCGCAAGTACGATCGTTGTTTCCCGCATGACAGTCTCCACAACGTACACGTCGATCCACTCAACCGTCCCGCCGTCCCAGTAACGCGTCAAAGCCGCACCGCTTGCTTGCATCGCCATATTCGATCATAAATCCTTCATTGAACTGCAACGAGAATTCGAACGATCGCCCAGAAAGGGTGGAATTGAATTCAAGGCCAAGGTAACGAGGTGGTTACCTGCACGTCGACGTTATTCAGTACGTCAAAGCGCGATCCTGCATTCGCTCTATTAATTCCCGGACAGCGGACCGGAAGTAGCGATGAACGAGGCGAAAGGAACTCCGTAAAACTTCGTCGAGCGTCGTCGTAAGGTCGTCAAGGGACGACTCGCGAGAGATTAGTAAAAAATTCACCGGTCCCGACACGGACGTGCATTCCGCGGACGGGCGAAGAAGACTGCGTTCTTGGGATTTTAATCACCCTCCATCCCCCGGAACGCGGGCATTATTTTTTTTTCTGGCTGCACATGATTTTCCACTCATCTTCGTTCGCTGTCAGGTTCTTCTCGTTCGTCGACCTCCTCCGACCGTGCTCCTTCAAAAACCGCGATGTTTCATTTAAATTACGTGTTCATTATGCGAACGCAGTTCATTAACTTCACGAGGGTGAACGGGGCGGTAAAGTTACCTCCTCAAAGAACCAAAGTCAACCACGAAAGGGACGGGTCGTACGCGGCCGCGGCAGGTACTTCAGACGTGGGTGGAAGGAATTTCGGCGAGATTTCGAGTACGAAAGGAGAACTAAACCCACTCGGGAAGGAGTCCCGTATTAATCTCCCTTGCGGATTTGTCTTTGTAAGGACGGGGTGAGTGCTTGGATTCAATTACATTCTAATATGCATATTTCGAGCGAGTGTGCTTGGAGTACAAAGGGGATAACGCCGTTGAGATCGAAACTAGAGCCGAAAAAAAACATTGCGCTATACTCGTTACGGTGAATTTTAATGATTACTTTTATTCGCACCGAAAGGATATCGAGTAACATTTTTTCCCGGCTCTTTTCTCTCTTACCTGGGAAACAGATAGAGGGGAGATGGGAGCAAAACGGGCACATTGGAATAAAATTTAAAAAATCTGCGCAAAACGGGCGCCAAGTCTAAACATTATAATTTTGCCTTTATTGATTTTTCATGATACGGCGACGTCTCTTTAACAACAAAAATTCTGTCTGTTCGGCTTATTTGTCGTCGTTACCACCCTAACGAAATGCTATCAGAATGAAAACAAAACGCACGTTTTTAATGAAGGGTATGCAATGAAATTACCAAGTCTACGCTTTTGTTGTTACACAACTATAATTTTGTACTCCTTTCAAGTAACTTTTTCTTGAACTTCTGTATTCTCGTCTGTAGTGTTGTTGTACGAGGAAAGGCGATTTGTCGTGAAGCCTCAGCATAATTCATTCCCCACTCGACAACAGACTTCATCACGCTTGCCATGGCTACCTCTGCCCATCACTGTCTATTCGTAATGCTAACGTAGATTTTCACCGTGTTGCCTCTACCCATTGTAAATAAACAATAGAAGCAACCATTTCACCCGCACGCGAATGTGGGCAAAGTTGCAAGCCACATGATGGCGCTGTACATAACGAAGTTCTTGACGCCCATGGAAAGACGGCACCGAGTAGTTGGAAACTGAAGGAATTCCAACTTTAAAGGGATGCTGTTAGAGGTTGGAGCTTACACGGAGGCAATCGTTGTACATGGAAACGTCTCACAGGCCACTTAAGCTATCAACACGGTAACAATACAAAAGTTGTTTATATCGAACTGAGAAAGGCTGAGGCAAAAATTCAAAAAATATATTCCATTCCAATTTTCAAAAAAAAAGTTCTGATCAAATGTTTAAAAAAGTTCCGATTCGATCGACACATATATTTTTTTTCTTGAAAAATATCACTTATTTTCCGTACTTTTTCTATGTAAAGAGCATCAGAAAACTGAAAAAAGTTTATAAGAAAGGTAAGACGGTTCCCATTTTGCCCCATTTCCCCTGCTGGCAAAAAATTGATACTAGGTAACAGCACTTACTCCGATACTTCATAACGGGACAGGAGTAATCATTATCATATGTAAGTATAGGGTAAAAGTGTCGAATATGGCCCAATCATAATTTTTTGACGTTGTAATATTAATATTTAATATTTGCGGATAGTTGAAATCTCGGTATTTGGAGTTTCCCATTTAGTGCACCTCATTAAGTGAAACCTCGCCGTTACATCGTCCCCTCGCGGTGGATCTATGGGCGAATTACCGTGTCACAATAGCAGTCAATCCGCCAATCGGGACGCACCGTGATAAGCCTAATAATTCATATTGACAATTATCAGTGCATCAGGGTGTATAATGCAATCGCTACCCCTCGCCGGTATGCACTGTATATTGCCCGTGCAATTAATCAACTGCGCATCCTCTCCCCCCCCCCCCCCCCCCCCGCCCCGCTCCCCAACCCTTCTCCAGAATTCCGGTCGACGTGGCCGTCGTGCAGTTGACGCATAACGGTGACAGGGCTCACTGTACCAAATTAGCTTTCTGCAATGTGTCCCCAACGGAACTGCCACCTTTCAACAACTGTTTCAACGAATTTTCTTTACAACTCAATTATTGGCTCTGGCGCATGACAAATTTATGTCTGTGCATGTCTGTTTGTTTCCGGGTATTCCGGAGCCAAAGTTCTTGCCTTGTCGCTACAGCGAGTGAGTGAGGGACCATTCTCACGGATGAAAAATCTCGGAAAACGTTTGCCCCAGCGTGAAAAATGCTGGTAGTTTTATGCGGCAGTCGGTACGCGAACAGTGTCTTTTTCAAGCTCAAATTTTTAACGCTAGAAATGTTTTGTATTCCGTTGTTGTACGCCCATCCTCTCGTTGTCGTTTTCTCTCGCTGCGCTTTTCCGCCACTTTCTGCTCCCAGACAAACAGACGCGCACATACACAACCCGCAGAGAGACACGCATACACACGGACGTATGATCAATTCTGTTTCTCTCGCCTCGGACTTGTTTTTTTTTCTCGCCCGGCCTCGCGCGCGTTTGTAATTTCCGCGATGCAGTAGTATATTTCAAGGCATCCAGACGCTGGTTTATTTTCCTTGAATTCGTAATTACTGTGTTTTTATATAAATAGCTGTGCACTGCGAGAAGATAATTTTAAATGAAATATAAAACGAAATAAAGTTTGGTTAATTTCATTATGTACAAAACTGTAAACGTCACTTTACGGTCCACACTGTTAACTATGATCACTCGTTTCTAATGTCTACTGACCGAGCGAATAAATAACGCGAGTGTTTGGTTTCGGGCGGATATCGTTAATAACCATTGTCAAACAATAATAATCTATTGTCAAACCTAACTAATATGGTGTCTTAATGAATAGTCCGCTACATATTCGTTACAATACATATATACATGTATACATATATATATATATATTATATATTATAAAGCTATACCTGTTTCACGAAAAATAATGTATACAGCTTAAAGGTCTTACGCAATTTTAATTTTTTTTTTTTTACCGCGCGCATACATTGGATAACCCGCTGATGCGAGACGCAGCCAAAGTTCGCCGACACTTTGAGTGATGAACATTATACATGTCGAGGGAGAGTCTCGGTGTACGGGATACTCGATACCGCCTTGAGAGCTCCTCTCATCGAGAGTAGCATCGGAAGAGGTCAAGAGGTGTTTGCACCCGAATTGACGAGAGCCTGGAAAGCCCTCGCTCGCTTCAACATTGGCCTCTCGCAGCGTGGCGAGTGGCCTCGAAATATCGACTCGAAGCTCCAATCAAGTATGCTCCGACGACGGTTATAGGGTGCACGCACGGGTGATCGAATAGGGTCAGAGGGTGAATCGGGTTAATTCGAAGAATGACTCTTGCCGCGGGTCTTCAAAAATCGAGCCGGACGCTCGCGTTTGCGTGTGGACAAGAAAATTACGAGCAAAATCGACCGCGCGGTATGGACCGAAACTCCAGCTTTAATGCGGAAGCGTGAAAGTTCGGAGAAATATTGTATCGACATGCGAGGCAAAACCCGCATGGAAAACCAGTATTTTTGTTTGTTTATATCCGCCCGGTTATGATCGTCGCACATAATACCTCAAAATATGTGAACAGTGTATTTTCAAATAAACTTTTTTCACGGTGGAATTGACGAACACGACGGTCCAAATTAAAACGGAAAAGCCCCGCGAAAGCGGGTGGTCCATATTCGCTACTTAGACCTCGACGGTGCGTGTATTTTTCGATTTTCAGTCGGGTATTTGCAGGATTACAAATAATGGCGGACGATTTTCAACGGAGCCGCGCGATTTTCACCGTCATTTTTAGCGCGCACTCGTTGATCCGGGAAAAGCGTTGGTGCCGCGCACGGTCAAATTAGCGGAACGAAATATGGCCTCGGGGTGAAACTCCCCTGTCACTCGGAATCTAGCGAAATTACACGGTTAAATATGCACAAGCGGTGCACATTACTACTGTGCCGTGCGGAGAGGAAAAAAGTTACCGCTCGCAGCGGATCGCGACGAACACGCGCACTTCTTTCCCGTGCGTTGCGCGGAAACAATTTTTTTCCCGGAGATCGTGAAAACGAGAACGAACGCTGATGCTCGCGCTCGTCATTCATCTTCCGATGCACGTGTACCTCAAGCGTTATCTGGATAACTGCACACGAGTACGGGAGACGCGCAATACCCGGCAATCCGACGTTTCAAATTCTGAGAACTGCGGATCCCGAGCCCGGAGCGCTAACCCCGCGGGCGCTCGTCGCTCAATTTCCCTCGGCTGCGCACACCGCTCACCATTTAATTCGCTCGTACTTTTCACCGTGACAAATTTCATTCTTGCGAAGGCGTACGTGCATCGAATAACACGCCCGTACTCCACCGGTGTGTGCATTAGTGCTCGCGGTCGTATCGCGCACCGAGCGATGCTCCGCTCGGAATTGCAACAATGAAACGAAACTACAAATGAATTGTCCTTTGTTGTAATGCCGAGCTTTTTTCTATATCCTTCGCGACATTTCGCCAAAAAAGTGTTCATTAATCATGCGAGAATCTCTTTCCTGACGAAGAAACGCCACCTTTTTCAATCGCCTGCAGAATTTTTGACAAAGTTTTCAAATTAAAACGAGTCGGCAAATCTGAAATTGCAGTGAGCAACATTTTCCGCACCAACCGCTTTTGTCCTCCCCTCACGGTGATGAAATCACCTCCTTATGTTTCTTTATTTATTAGTATTTGTTAGGCGATGAACACGTTGCGTTGTTTGATTGACATTGATTGTGGGAGGAAGAGAATCGCGCCGGTAGTTCGTGAAAAATTAGGTGACTGCCGGCGGTGGAAAATTCGTTTTTGAAGTATTGTCTCATCCGCCTCTGATGGCTCGTTTATCCATCATCGTCCGGTTTCGCTCTTGGCAACGCGTCAACACGCGACTAATAAACTCCGTTGGCTCCGTTGCAGAAACAAAATCTGACAGATTTATACAATTCATTTTATGCACCCTAAATGAAATTGATTCGTACGAGAGAAAAACTTCATCGTCATCGTTTAGCCCGCCGGTGGTTGATGTCGATCGTCCGTCCGTCGGTCACTCTGATTAGAACGTTAGTAATAAGTGATAACGTGGACGCGACGTGTGACGCCAAATCGGAGTTCGGAAGAATCGGAAACAACCAATTCCAGAATTTCATAAAAATAAAAACAACAAAAAATAATGGTAACAAATTGTACTTCAGAAAACACATCGGGCGTTTCTCTCGCAACTTACCTAGAATTCTGCGGTCGATGGATGACCCTAAAGATATCTGCATGTGGCCAAATTTCAATCAGAGATCAAAATTCTGTAAGTAAACAATTGGTTATTCTTCTTAATTCCGTGCACCGACAGAGACTTGCCAAAGATGAAATTTGATGTCATCCAGATATCTTCAGGGTAATTTCGAGGGCGCCTCGCGCCATCGAAGTTACGAAAACTATAACTGTATGAATTTACCTACACAGTGAAAGAAAGTTTGTGCTTTTTACAACAACTTATTCTACACAAACGTTCAGGTTTGCATATTCAGGCCTGACCGAACGAATTTGTCACTTATTTAACAAAATAATTTCTACGAAAATTCGTATTTTGATTTCACGAAATTATTTTTAACTGTGCACCCTCCAGCTACATGAAGGTGAATACTGCTAGGCGATATCGTCAGACGACTCGCACGAGCGACGCTGCGACACTATAAATTCGATTGTCCCGCGAAGCTTCTACGACGCGTCTATTAATTGCGAACTCGCTGGAACGCGTCCGAAGGGATGAAACTTCCTGGAGCGTACCGTCTGCGATACAGCGGGAGCGAGCACGGAGTGCTATGTTCCTCTGTGATGCCGAGGGCAGCAGATGCAGTAGTTGCATCCAGTGCGATCCACTCGTCCATGGTGATTAGTCGCGTCCGCGCGGTTAGATTTACCAAGATAGCGAACACGGTTTCGGCGAGAGAAATTCTCCAGTTTGTGGGACAGTACATCGTTTAGATTCACCCGGTGAGGACGGTACATTAGACGGCGGCCGGCAAGTTCAAGCTTTCCCGAGTCGACAAGCCGTGTAATTGAAAATCAACAGTTACGAATGTACTCGAGTAAATTTGTACAAACATTTTTTGCTCAAAGTTAATTGCGCGATAATGTATGAGACCGTTCTGGGGAAATTAACTTCCGCGAAGTATTGTTTTCACGTAGTCACTGACTATTTAATCGCTGCAAAGCTCCCGTCGGACTTTATTCCCGGCTGGAAACGCATCCATTACCCGTTTTTAATTTAATTTTTTTTTTTTACTCCTCATTCTACACGCGGAAATCATCGGCGGGAGGTTGAGTCGGATGTGAAAGCACGTTCGTTTCTTCGCGGCGAAATCCCCCGCGGCTCCGTAACAGCTATGTGTGCTTCGGATAACGGAGAATACTCGCGCGAATATGAACGTACAAAGAGTAATCGTCGATGGAATCGAAATCGTCTATTAATACACGACTAGAAAACAAGTCCAGGGAACGGTGAATAAAGAAAATACAAGGTCCGGTAGAGTCGAAAATCGGCGGATATTGATATTAATCGCCGGGCGAACCATCAACTGCAGCCTGCCGAGGAAAGTTTGATAAATGAAAGTGGGTCATTTCTGGTTTACGCTGCAGCTCGACCGGAAAAATCCGCCACGTTATGTTCGAAAAGACTCTTTCATTTTTTTTTTTGTTTTCATTTTTTTTTTCTACTTCAATTCCCGACCAAACGCTGCTCGACGCGCATCAGTGTGGTTCCTCGACGATCAATATTCATAGATCTATCGGAATCCAGGGATGAAAATACTAGGAGGCATTCGAGTGAGTACCGGAGGCGAGGAATCACAAAGAACTCGATGCCGAACGGATATGATAGAGCGGACTCCTTTCACGGTCGAACGAGCTCGTATCGACGAGGGTGGTAATTGTATTCCGAATACATTTTTTTTTTTCTATGGTAGAGAAAAATCTTTATAAAAATGACGTCTGCTATGGGAAAGATATACGACGGTTCGTTATCAGAAAAATATGGTGCCGATCGGCCGATAAGAAATTACCAATAAGTTAGGCGAATACAATCATCGAGGCAATACATTTTTTGAGAAGTTCGTGGCGCCAGTTTATGAACACTGTTAAAAATTTAATAATAATTGAAGTGCAACGTTCCGAAAATTTTACGTACACACCGGACTACGTAATTTCGTCTCGTATATTAAACGCGCCGAAAAATAGTTTTTTAGATAGATAGATAGTGTCGTTTATTCGTGTCCGATTCAGTATAACGAGCGGTAATTTCAACGCCGTTATTTTGAATGGTATATTACATTTTATCTACCGGTCTATGGTAAAAAAAAAATGTCATACACCGTATATAAATTTATAGACAGAATTTTTATTACTTTTAAATTGTAAGCGTTTCATACTTTCACCATCTATATATAGCACGTGAGAATGCACAACGGTGCGGTAATGCTTACCAGGTCACGAGGCTTATCACCGTTGAACTTTGGACGTCCTTCGATCGTTCCCTCCCGCAGAGCGATCACCGCCAAAAATCAGCAAGTCCCTTCCGGCACAATCTTAGTTTTTTTTCTCGCTCTCTCGTCGCAATTACATCCCAAAAACTTTGTCGCGTCAATCGTCGTCGTTCCGTCGATCACCGCGGATGTCACATTGGTGATCCGCGTTTTTCGAAACGATAATTGTTTCTCAAGCAGAAAATAAAAAAATTGAACTCAAACTGAATCGTGCGAATGTTGCGCGAACGAGAATGAAAATATCGACGAGATGAGAGACGATGGAATGAAAATCGTGGGGGAAAAAACGTGTTTCACGTAGAACTGCGCTCGAGGTCGAGGAACAACGGAGAACACGGAGAGGACAACGTCGAAGCGTGGCGCGAAGTAACACGACGGACGGCACACCTCTGGTCGAGGCGCGGTGATACGGACCACGGAAGGGAGGCTGCGAAACTGAGATCCGAGCGTAGAGGCGGCTGATGCGCGGGCGCGGAAATTCACCCCCCGGAATGGGGAAACCCGGCCAACCGACGGCGGACTGGTGACCAAACCCGCGACAACCTAACCGGAACGAAAATATTCTAAATAAGCTCGATTTCACGGAAGCGTGTAATTATGCAATACGTGAAAGTTAGATGACGCGAGAGGCTTCGCCGCTCTGTTACAGCATTTAGTGGTGAACCCATACGCTGGTGCGCTTCGCAGAGGCGCGCCTCTGTTTCCGGGCGATTGCGCTTCGTTTACCGAACGATCGTATTTTTACGACGGCATCGCGGACACAGAGCCGTTAAATAAAATATATTATTATTCCATTATATTTCATTACTGTAAATCAAGATACATTATTTTTATCCATTCCGTTCGAGTTCACATGCAACTCCAAATTACTTTATATTAATTTTATTCACAATTTTTTACGGTGGAACAATATGACAAAAAAAAATGGAGATATGAGAATGAAAGCTTACGAGTTACGGTGAAAGATAATAAATAGAATAAAGTATCTACGGATTAAATAATCATTAATTTAATTAAATGACACGAAGATAAATATCAATGAACGGAGTCTATCGAACGACATTTTTTTTATGTCACGAAACTGCAAGGTTCTTTCGATACCCGTCGCAAGAGTGAGTCAAACTTTTTTCTTTTTTTTTTACGAACATAAATTCTTGTTACCCGATGATCTAGGGAATAAAATCCGATTAGGCGATTATTCCGGGCTCCGGCGGAACCGCGAGTATTCTGGTGGTTTTGCGCGGACCAAACTGGATTTAACATCGTTATACTTTTACGAAGGAGGCGTCGCGTCCACTAACAAAATGGGTATCGACCGGGTGGTGGTTCGACGGCGTCAGCGGGGCAGGAGGGATTGGCGGGGCGGTTTGAGGCGAGGGGGGGAGGCGAGAGATCCAAATCCCTACAAACTTCGATAAGCTGCTTTACTGTACTCCTAAAAGCAAAATCTAATAACGAATTGTTGAAGAGCTCGTTCGCCCTAGAAAATTCACGTTGACTGGCTGCGAGCCAGCTACCAATTACTGGTTGTTCACATCTCCAGTCACTTGTATTTAAAGTTTAAAAAAGTAATCTCCCGTGGGGCTCGGGCATTGAAAGAGAAATTCCCCGCATTTAGAATTGTCTTCCGGAGCTCGGATATTAAATCAATAGTAAAGGCTCTGGTGCTGTGCATTATGCAGCCCACAGTCTTATCTCGGCACGTACGAACTTGGAATAGTATTACTGTCGGTATTATACAACGTCGGCAATTTTATCCCGCTGTGTTCCTACCCGGAGGATTACCGTTCTTTTTACAAAGTTTACAATCAGTTTTTCCGCGAATTCCGCTCCCAAATGGTTCGAAAAATGAATGTCCGCGACTCGCGACAAACTCGACCGAAACTGTTTCGAAACATGGTGCACCTTTGGATTTCGATTCTGCACAACGTCGTGCATAAATGAAGAGATTTCAGTTTTAGAAATATGTTACACTTGCAAAAAAAAAAAGGAAATCAAACTGCATGGGTAATTTCGATCGATGCACGTACTTTATTTTATCTACTAGTTTCCACCCACTCCGCCCAAAAAGTGCCTAATGCAATAATGAACACTGATAAAAGCCTGGGTACCGCAATGGTTTCCTATCAGTGTTCAACCACCATCGCCGTTCCATTAGCGATTTTTCGTAAGGGTACTCCGAGCGCGCGGTTAAATCGATCGAGCTTCGGTGCTCTTTCAGAGCGAAGTGGAACGAGTCAGTATCGTGTCCGCCGCTTTGAGGCTACGTGCGCCACCCGTTTCAGAAATAAGTGCGTTTCATCAAGAGACGCGGTAGCGTCTCGACGCCAAGTACTTAAAAAAAAAATTTTAAGCGAGCGAAGGACGCTACCAAGTAGTTATACTCCAAAATGCCGGAAGTATATTTTTGCACTACGATACCTCTTAAATAAATCATCGGATCGAAATGATATTAAAATTTTACTATAGAATGTCTATCCAAGCTTTCCAGTTCGCTTAATTCCGAACACATTCGCTCGGTGGATTCTTGTGTACGATGATCGCGATCAGCAATCGATCCAAAATCTTTCGATTGTGCGTGAGTTCACGCGATAATTTTCGGTCGGCTCGATCTCGGCAACGAAGCATCAGATCGAATTTTCAAGGACACTTCTAGTATATAATTCGGACCTAATCTTTCCAATGGGCCTAATTACGAAACTAATCGTCCAGCGGGGGACCCAATCCTTCTAATTTTCAATCTTCAACTTTTTTACATTTTGATACACATATATTTTTTTTATTGTTCGGATAAACATCTGTTTTGGTAGATTTTTTAATTTTTAAGAGGTTTTTTTTCATAAACATATTTTCTGAACGTTTTAAGTACCTGGCGTACCATTTTTACTTTTTTTAAATTATGAAATACCCGACCAACGTTGGGTAACAGATAGACACGTTTATTATTAAAATAATATAATAGGCGGTTCGCCTCCCCATGCGAAATTAATAATGCAAAGGAAAATATAGTGTCGAAGCATGGCAGAGACCGAGGCGCATTGCAGGTGGCTGCAATCCCATTTAATTAGCGATACCCTCGTTACCCGGTGTCTTGGGCGCACAACGAATGGTCCGAGCGAGCTTGAATGTAGCGACGAGTTCCGATCCGGAAATATCCGTTAAATATGAAAGGACACGGGTTTGTCGATTTCCTGGCGGATCATGGAGTATGATATCCCTCGGGATCGAGGACCGCCCGCAATCCTCGGGTAGAGCATTCATAGCTACGCTTCCTCGCAAACCCTCGGACAACCCCGAAGTGGCTAGGGGAGAGCGGGGCTAAATGGCACACCGGGGCAAAACGGGATTATGAGACAAAACGGCATTCTCCAATAACTTCGAGATGACAGCGATGGTGGTAAGTGGAACCAAAAGAGTTTGAAAAACCAGATGAATCGTTGGGACAAAATGGAACATCGAAAAATTATTGGAAAAATGAGTTTCGCCCTCACAGTCCCGTTTTGCCCCGGTGTGCCATTTTGCCCCGGTCTCCTCTACTTACGGTGAGGGTAACTGGCTCAGCCACTACTGCGAGCCAGTCCGTCCCTGGCGATTCCCTCGACTCCGAGAATTGGGTCAACTCCCGCGCTTTAGCGCGCCACGCACTCAACATTTTTTTCCCCCTTGCTACGGCTGATTGATATTCGTGAGTATTCTCCTGGAAACTATACCTGGCTATAAAGTTGGTCAGAAGACGGGTCAAGTGGAATATTTAATTGTCGACGACTTACAACGACGTTTATGTTTCAGGGTGAATTCTTGTTGAACGAAATAAGAACTAAATACTGAAAACATTACATATTTCTTAACAGCATAATAATAGGACGTACCGATAATAAAAACGTAATATCTGGTATAATCGGAGTACAGTTAATAGTTCTCGATGCAATTTGGATTTGTTTGTACCGTGGGAATAATTGAATTTATCACAGTTAACTCGTGCCTCGAGACTGTGGCGTGTCTCAATTTAATCCGAGGAAGTCGCCCTCGTTCGCTTCCCCGAAGGCGCCGTAATAAGAATGAACGACCAGGTGGCGCTTCTAGGCCGAAGATTGACGAGGGTCCAAACCTCCGTACGGAGCGAGATAATAAGAATGCAAACATAGTTAATGTGTCTAAAATCTTCGTGGAAAACAAACCAACGCGTCTTAAGATCCAAGAAAAAAAAAATTCTTTAACATTTTTCCGATTCATTCTCTTTGGCGATTGAAATTGTGAGTTACGACTCTTTCCAGATCGATCAGAGTGAACATCCCAAATGATTATCTAATATTCTTAGTCAAATTAGGCTTAAACACTGTGCAAAAAAGTTGTAAATTTAATGCAACGGAATGGGCGTTTTTATGCAAGAACTGGTACATTAAATTTAATATACAATTGCGGTGAAAAATGAATGGACTTTTACAGTGAAATTAAAGTAAATCATTGAATTTAAAGTACTTTTATGGTAAAATTAAAGTAAATAATTAAAAGTAAAGTGTTTCTTAAGTTTTTAATGTACTGTACGTTCACTTCTCATCACAATTCTTCATGGAATTTCATGTAGCAGTTTACGCATAAAGCCTTCCCGTACGAGTACATTAAATTTCATACGGTTTTTTTGCATTATTGGTCATACGGTTTTTTTTACATTGAATAATATCGACGAATAATTTTAAAAAACCCTTTGGAATTTCGTAACACGCGTTCTTCGTACATTTTTGTCATTCAAGATAAGAAAAAATCGTTCCTCTGGGGTTTCGTCGCCTCCACCCTCGGGATCCTCGTTCCTATCCGAGAATTTTCCCTCGAAAATTCCTTTTCCGCATTTGCCATTACGGGGTAATCGATTTCCACGTTCCCGGGAGCGAGACCCAAAGAATCCATAGACTGGTCCTCGCGCTGATGGTGATGGTGGTGCTGCTGCTGATGCTCATAACGCGATAGCTTTCGATTGAGAGACGTCTCGAGAAAGTCCCAAGAAGGCAGACGCTCCTCGTCGACCGGGTCCGGAGCGCTTCTCCCCCGACGATTCTCAAAATTCCATTTAGGAGATTCTTCCCGACTCATCATCTCCTCCGAACGACTTTTCGCGAAGTTAACGTCCATGCTTATGCGGTCCCACATGAGAGAAGTGCCTGGGGAAGTGTGATAAACGGTTTGACAAAATACATATATTTTTTTAATTTCCAAAGCCGTACTAATAATCATAAATATAATTCAGTCCAGAACAAATTACCGTACGTTTGATTATTTTCAAAAAAAATTAAAAAATTTATTTTCCTACTCTAAAGATCACTTGTACCATGATATTTCGAATTTTTACCTCTCATAGTGTCCCATATGGGGGTCCGATTTTTTCTCAATCTGTTTCTGCCAGCCGAGCCAATAGACGAGGTCCACGAAGTTACCGAGGAGGAGTCCCAGGCCGGTAGACGAGTTCTCGCTCGCAATCCTCTCGTGAGGGTGTCGTTAATTTCGAGAATTTCCCGATGCAGCTGTTCCTGACGTTCGGCGATTATTCCTCGCTGACGAGTGCTCGGCGACAGACGCGGAATTTGATCCAAAAGTTGCGACTCCGACCTACCGTTTAACGAGATCGTTCAGATATACGCCGCGACATTGAGAGAGGAAGGTGGCGTGACGAGGATCGACAATTTGGGACTTTGATGTACAGAAAGTCGGAAAGGCGACGGAGATGCAATCCTAACCGCTCACGAATTCAATTTGTCTCTCGTATCGAGCTGTTGCCGTAGCTCTCCGGGCGTTAATGCCGGATAACCGCGGGAGAATGGTGTCGCAAATCTAAGTAAATCCACGGGGGGATCAGTCGGAAGATCCTAATAGAAAGCGGGACCGACCAATTTAACCGAACCGCTCGACCGAGCTAGAAATAAGGTTCGGGAAATTAGTGAGAGCGATCCGGTCACTCTGTGACTGATAAATTTTCGTTAAACCGCAATTTCTCCTCGAGTGAAACTCGCCGAACGCGCCGCGCCGTCGTGAAACATCCGGGAGGAAAAGTTACAGAATCTGTTTCAACGCTGAAAGGAAATCGTCGTTCTTGTCTATTCAATTTAAAAAAGTTCTTCATGGAAAAGCGTTAAAAAAAGTGGAGCGAGGCTGAGGGTTATCGATTTGCCGTACGTGCCGTGCTGGGAAGGCTCTCGGGGGCTTCGAGTTTGCGAAACGCTCTCGAGATTACTGCTACCACTCGACCGCGCGGTCCGGCGAACCCCCGTAACTTTACTTGCGAAAAATCTCGTCAACGAAATCAACGCCGGTATCGATTTCATGCGGTACCGGAATTCCACCGATGCGTGACTGCCGACCGTTTCGTGGTACGTTATTGTTTCAGCCTTGCATGCAATTTTAATGATCAGAAATAGTGTTCTTGAGTCAATGACATGATTTGTTAGCTTCCTCGTGGAAGAAGCTTTGTTTTCATGAAAACAAACATTTTCGAGATTTCAATGAAAAGGTGTTCGAAATGTTTTAAGACATCGGAAAATCATATTTAGAAAAAAAATTCTGGTTGTGTGTGGGCTTGAGCTATCAAGCTGAAATTGGTAAGATAGGAGTCAACCTCAACGTTCGGTTAAATGTTCAGCAAAATACTTTCAGTCATTAAAAAGTTACGCGTTTTCTAACTTAAAAAACGAAGTTAAAAAACGAACTGGATTCGAGGCAAAAAACGCTAAAGAAAAATCTGAGCGCAGGCTATCTTTTACAATTTTTGAGCTATCGGGCTAAAAGGGTTGTATAAAGTGACCATTATCGGCCGGTGGTCTCTATTTACTTCGGCGCCGATCGATGGAACCGTTTAAATTTTACGAGATTTTTGATTTTTTATATTTTACGAAACATTACTATTTACTTCCTCACACGAGTTTCCGTATCAAATGATGTGCTAAGAGTAAAATATCTCGGAGATTCGTGATCAGTAGGAAAAAAATACATTAGACATCGCCCCGAAACGTCGAATAACTACAATTTTTTAAAAATCGCAAAGCTAAGATATTTTGGAAAATAATGTTCTGACGAAAACACGGCTGGCCGGCGTGCGAGGCGTATGCCAATGTACACGAGCGCGCGGTCTAGTTTCCAATGCCTCTGTGATGCAAAACCTGCCGTCTCTGAAAGTTCGTCCATTTTCTTCGCGGAGCTTTCAAGCCGAAAGGATGATGGGCGTGCATGATATAGCCAGACGGATCCATGCCGCACTTCACCAGAAGACATAATATAAATATATATATATATATATGTATATATATACACGTACCTTGGTGTATATGTTTGCCTTGGGGATCCCGAAGTAGTCAAGTCCGGGCAGCTGGTTCTCCGCATACGTCGGGAGGCCTCTCGCGAAACTCTTTGAACTATATCTAGCATAGCCACCCTTTCCTCCTGCGGCAAGACGGCGGCTGCCTCTTGCAGGATCTTAAAACATATACCGTGCGTTACATGCCACAAAAAAAAAAGAAGAAAATCCCCGACGCAAATGTTTCCTAAGATGTGAATCTAATTATCCAAGATTACTCGCGAAGCGATTCATCAGCCTAATAGCTTCTCATCGATCAAACAACTCAACGTGCCGCTCCGTGCGCGAGGTAAAGACGTCGGCCCTGCGGGTTCATTGAATAACAAGGCAAATCTGTTAGACGAAAGCAAGACGAACCGTCCCGGAGCTCGGCAGAGATCGCTCCGTTAGCTTCGCATTCCCCGTCCGGGAGCGTAAGGGTTTCAGTGAAAAATAATGAGTACGATAATAAAATATCGTTACGCACGGGGGAAAAAAAAACTTTTTTTTTTCTCTCCGGTAATGGGGCTCTCAGCTTCCGCAGTGGAGCGTGGAAGCGTTTCAAGTAGATATAGTTACGCAAGGGAGGATAACCATTCCGAAGAGTAAGTTGGTCCGGGGTGTGTATATGGGTGAGTACCAACTCGAGAACCTTCATGATCACGGGACACATGCATATGTATGTATGCACGTATATACGCGTGTTACGGGGAGGAAGTGGAGAAGAGAAGAGAACAGACCAGAGTTGAGCAGTCTGGTAGCCATTAAAATTAATTTAATGAAATCCGGAGACTACGGGAGCATTGCCAGGATTTCTAACGTGCATGAAATTAAACGTTTCCATCGAATAATTAGCTTTCATTACCGTTCCATCGCGTATAAAGCAAAAAGTTTGGAGTATCGGTAATGGTGTACCTTCGCCGGTACGATCGCCGCGTAAGTCCCGTCTCTCGGGCGAACCGCGACCATTGTGAGGCTTGAGCCTATTATCGGAATTCGATACGTGGCCTCGTGAGTTTACACACATGTGTACAACATCGCGAAACCGTGAGTACCGGCGAGCAGACAAAGACATCAGGACGGAATAGCGAGAAGGGTATTTGTAAAAAAAAAAAAAAAAAACATTTTTCCATCAAAAAGTAATGTAGACACGCGAAATCTTTATTTTCTCGTAGCGAATTCGGACATACCAATCCCGAAGGTCCAGTGTCTTTCCGGACGAAGTCGTAGCTTTCCTTCCGCAGAAGGCTCCTCTCAACGGAGTGAAGGAAGTTTGTTGATGCTCACGAACTCGAGCCGGAAATTGTCTGAAGTGGAGTAAGGCGGCGAAATCACCCGGGGCCCTCGAGATTCAGAAGCTTTGGTAAAATAAAGTGAAAAATGGCGGGCAGGGCTTTACCCTCTCCTATCAAGCACGATTATCCCCCGAGGGTTGCCACATCGGAAAGCACTATTGCCGCGGATACACCGTGAAATTGCAGTACAAACTCCGCTCAATGAATCTTCATCTTTCGGTAGACATTAGAAAAGTAACAGCATTAAATCATCAAATAGGTTAAACAGAATTAAACAGGATTAATCAGGTCGTCAACCAGCTCCGCAATGGATGAATCTACAAAATCAATCCGAACTTCATGAAGCGTTTCCGGAGTCCTGATCAAACAATCGCGGGTAACGGGAAATTATCTTAGAAGTTTGACGACCCGAGCGAATGAATGTCCGATGAGTTTCCAGGAAAACACGATAAGCCACGGTTCTCGTCAGTCGCCGCGAAATCACGGTCTCATCATTAATTTATAATACGAAAACTACGGAAATGCACGAGCGACGAACTTTCCAAACGAACCCGTAGTTTCCGGAGTTCCACCGTAGTCCCGGATAAATTTAAGGTTCGACGCAGATAGCGAGACTCGAGCGGCGTAATTTGACGGTATCAAAGGACGACGGATTCTCCGCGCTGGCACCCTCCGACATGAGCGTGCATGTCATCCTTCCTTCCGCCCGATTAATGGAAAGATCTTCTTCGCCCTTAATTGGCAATGTACCGGAAATTTAATCTCGACGACGTGACGGCTTCTTACATTTTCGCCGGGGAGTGAGAAAGCTTGCGAGAGCGAGTGCAACAGGATATCAATTCACTTTCGAACGCGCGACGCCCTTCGCGCTCGCTGCAAGAAGATGTCGCTCTTGTATGGAGCATGTTTCGTGTTCGCTTTTGTCCTCCGGTGTCTGTCGGGACAGCTCGTTCCTTCGCTCCTGCACGTTCCTCCCCATACGTACTTCACTTTTCTTCATTCTTTTTTGCTCTCGCGCAACAACATTTACCCGTTACAACTTTACCCGTGAAATTCACGTTACCCCGTCAAGAGAACGCAGCGAGCCGAGAGACTGAACCCAGCATCCTGCGCACGGTACGATGTAAGCGAGGATGCTGGGCACGTGGCGACCAAACTACCCCCCCCCCCCCCTTCTCCCCCTCCTACTCCACACTGAATGTAATTGTGATTCTCGGAGTTTCGCACCACCGGCGAGAAGCCGTTTTCCACTGACCTTCCACACCCACCTTGCAGCGTCTGAGAGTCTACCGTAAGAACTCCTTCGAACCCTCGGTATTCTCGGCGGCTCCTCGCTCTCCTGTTCTCGTTTTCTCTCTGCACTGTTAGCAGCCTCTCGAATCCTCGAATAACTCAGTTATTTTTTTTTTTTTTTTTTTCACACTCGACTCGTAACCGTCTCCGCACGGACGACTTTTTGTTGTCTTTTGTCTCCCGTTACGCCTACATTCTAATGGATAATGGAGCGGACCCTCGTCACTATCTTGACAATGTTATTTTCTCGGCGTCTCGACATCTTGGTTTTAGCATGCCGTGCATATTGCAGTCTAGTTTGCAGAGACTCCTCTGGGCTGTGTGTGCGCGGGTGCGAAGCTGTCCGAAACAGGCCACGATGCTCCGGGAGCCGACTTTCATAAAGCCGGTCTGCTCGATCGTACGTAATTGTTGTATCAAAGGCAGCTGGCTGGCCCGAGATGACTGAGCCGGTGACGAGAGCACGGCGAAGATGGTGGAAGCAGCAACAATCTATGTTCGTAACTACCGCGTCTCTTCGGCTTCCGGCCGTCTCACCGTTTCCGTATTCTGGACCAATTTCCATGTCCATTTCGGAAACTTCGAAATATCAGGCTCACACCGCGACGATTTTATTGGCAGTAAAGGTCAACGGTATCAATTGATTGCGACCAGGAACGGTGATACCGCGAGTGGGGGTGATGCTTGCGTCATTCGACGCCGCAGAGATTTTCCGCAATTATCCGTTGATGTCGAAAGGTCGCGGAAAAAAAAGGAGTCGAAGCGTTTTATCTCTCAGCGAATCTTAAATTGGATTACCGTGGGGTTTCCCCTGCTCGTCCGGAGAATTCGAGCATCGCGACTCGACCGGTGTTATATCAAAGATACTTATAATTCGGGAAACGAGAAAACTTGCGGCTTCATCACCTTTCGTTAAATTTACCTGGTTAACCCGGCCGGAGCGAGGGAACTCCGGCTGCTGCTCCACTTTCGTTTATCTTGCTATACATTACGGGATCAGCATTTGCACTGCGCGAGGGTAGGGACTCCCCACTTCCTCCGGTGGTCGGGTCAGTAAAGGGGGAGAAAAGTGTCGGATCTCGAATTACCGGGGCGCTCCGTCGCTCGTTTCGATCCTTATCATAACCGCACCGTTGAGCCTCCTCGCTTTTGCGCCGACGTCTTCTCTAAGTGCAATCTTTGCAACCGATAAACAAGAAAATCACATTCATCGACGTGCAGTTAGCCGGGCTAGCTTTGATTCGTTTTGCAATGATTGCAACTAATTCGTACTGACGATTACTGATGCACAAAAAAAAAAATCGTACACCCAGAAAACAGTTTATTCCAATCAAAGAAAATTCATTAGGGACGAAGAAAAATGTGTATTCGGTTCATAACCTAATAGAGCATTCATTAAATTCTAATATATTTCGATTCGATTCGATTTCTTCGTGTCGAATAAACATTTATTTTAAAGTACAAATCAATAAATAGTCACTTCGATTAAATTTTTTTACTGACAGTAAAGAAAAGCCGTTATTTGAATCTAATAAAGATTTTGTTAAGGCAATGAAACATTTCTTTTATCTTAATAAACGTCATTCGAAGATCGAAATTTATTTGATTTGAATAAATATTTTTTCTGGGTGTAACTATCGTGACTGGTTTGCCCGGAGGTGGTCCCTTGTGAAGTAGCTTAAGCTCAGAGCTAATTGAACTACGACGAACAGTGACCTATCATCGAATCGTTGATTGGGGACTCATTATTGGATGAAACGGTTTAGCCGTCGATCCATCCGAGAATCACCGATTGTATTGGCTCATTATTCGGACAACAATGTTTGGGTTTCCGGTCGGATTCAGGGATTCGGACCTTCTCTGTTTCTGGCATTGATTCGCACATCTCACGGTCCGAGATCGCAGGATTCATCGCGTATGCCGTTGCAGTGCGCATCGATAATAACGTGGTAATTAACTCACCCTAAACTTGTTGAGCGCCACTAGAGCTGGTATTAAGCCTCCCGGACCCCGTTGTCGGCCTCGCCGACGATTCATCGTGACGACGAACGTTAAAGGGCTCGTATCCCTCAATTCTACGTGGCCTGCAGCACCTAATCGCAGACAGAGAACGCGTCGATTAGCCACAACCTTACAATCACATAAAACCGGAAACGCTTATCACACAGTAAAATAGGTACCAACGTTTCTTGTCCACAGACGTCCACGTTTCCCACTTTACAACAATGTCTGTCAATTTTACACATATTTTTTGTGAAATTAACAACAAAATAATTGTGCACGTTTGTGGACAAAAAATGTTTGTTAAATGTACAAATCTTTTTTACTGTACACTCAAGATTACAAAGCTCAATCAGATTAATCGATTCTCGGCGAATCGAAGTCTTAGTTCGATCGAGCCATTGTTGAACATTAATATAAGTCGCAGGAGGAAGGAAGAAATGAATCTTCGGTCATCGAATTTCGTTAGCGTCCCGGGCGTTTTAATGGCCGCAGTGGCAGAGCCGTAAAAATCCGAGGGAGTCGTTTGTCAGCCGGGGTCTAACGGGAAAAGCGTGTACCGAACCGATAGCTCGGGTCGGTTTTACGGGTGCCAAGGTACGTGCGTTGTTAGGCCGTAATTAAGGTGAAGACGAGAAGTTCGTGTCCAGGAGAATGACGTCCTCGCCGAGGCAGAGATGAGGAATATATAGAGCTAGCAGGAAAAGCAATGTGACGAAGGGATAGGCGGAGAGAGGCGGAGAGCGGGAGGTAAGAGAGGAAGAGATGCGGATTAGTGGAAGTAGCGGCGGAGAGGACTCTCGAGCTCGTTAAGTCTGCCAAGGCGTGCCGGGTTCCTGACCCGATTCTAATTAATCCACTGACTCCAAAGTTTATCGTTTGCCTTGTCGAAAGTTGTTCGCGAGCAAACCGCATCTTCTCTCCTGGTCTCTCGTCAACCCTCGTGGGTCTTCGCTTCTGGCGGGAATAAAGTTTCCACGATAACTCGACCCACTGGGATTATGGTCGCGTCATCAACCTGCCATTTCGTACATGCTGGCCAATGACAAAATATGACCAATAGCGCGCGGTGGCCGTTCGGAGTCATACGCCGCGCATTCGAATGTCATCGAGCTCGGGAATAACGAGAGGGAATTCTGCTGGTGCGGAATAATTGGCAATATACCCAACGAGCTTGCGTTGCTTTCATAGAAAGCCCTGAGAAGTTCATACCTACCCACGGATACGTCTGGAACCCCCGGGCAATCCCAAAACCTGCTTCAATTAAGCTTTGTCTGTGCGGTTCTGTCCAGTGGACAGCTTCCTCACCTTTGTTTACTTGCGCGGCGTTTGCCGACGTTCCATTTAACCCGGGTAACGCGTCGGTCGCCGTGATTATATTGGTCCTAGCTATCGTCGCCCGCCTCGTCGCGTTACCAATGTTCCTCGCCTTGCTCCAAGTCGAGAACGCGCTGAGGCCCTTGTTGTTCGCGAACGTCAGATTATACTTCATTAGCCTGTCGCGCGTGAGGAAAACAAGCTTGAGGCCGTCACTCGAACGCTCGATCATCCTCGTCACGTGCTCGGCCCAACACCAGCCCTTCGACAGGGATTCGACTATTCCATTTGCCGGTGATACCTCCTGAGCCGTCACGAGCTTGCAGAACAGGGCCAATGAACGCACTTCCGAATTGTACATGTCCTGTCTCTTGCGCCACGACTCCACGTGCCAAGCGTTCTCGTGCGATACGTTGAAGAGATTGCCCAAATACGGACGCAATATCGGACCCAACACCTTCTTGTCGTGCTCCATGCCTGTGGATCAAGAAACATTGTAGACAGTCACTCGGAGCCTTGCAGAAGTTTCGGAGCGTTACGTCGGGCCTTGATCAGACGCCAATTTAATACTCCAAAATTCCTACCAGGAAAGAGATACGGCAGTTCGAGCTTACTACACAATAAAAAAAAAAGTTTGCACTTTTTACGACGACTCATTGTTCACAAATGGCTACAGTTTTTTATTTGATAATTTCCCGAACGCACCGACCGGCTCTAGTTTTGGTAACAAAAGTACAAACTAAAATTGTTAAAGACACGGTAAAAGGACAGGTTTGTATATTAAAACTTTAAAAAATCATTTTTAGGAAACTTCGTATTTCGATTTTACGAAATACTTTTTTTCCGTGTACAGAAACCGATAGGAATGGAAGCAAATGTGTCGAGAGAAATCTAGGCAGGGACAATCCTGCGGCGCAAAGGTGCAACGATTTACCAAAGTACAGCCATTTGAGGAGAGTCTTGGCCATGATGACGTCGCTCTCGAGATCCATGTACGCGGTCTGCCTGTCGCGTCGTACGACGTCGACGAGAATGTCCAACGAACGCTCGAAGTACGCGGAGCCATCGCGATTTCCGGAGCCTCGTCCCTTCAGGGTCTTGAGACGTTCGCGTTTTCGTTTGCGGCGATCCGTTATCGCGTAAATCTGGTCCCTCGCCTGCTTCAGCACCAGCGTCAGTAGGTACACGAGATTCTCCGTGGGTTCGGAGGTGTGCGACGATATCGGAAAGCTCAGAAAAGAACATTCGTCGAAACGACCCTGGAATGGTAAGCAGCGGAGAGAATTTCTCAGAGACCTCCTGGATTTTACTCGTTTCCTACAATAACGTCGTCGGGAAATTTGTTACTAGTAAAACGCGGCTTACACAGCGGCGGGAACATAAATATTTTCACGCGGGGCCATCGAACCTATCCATTAGAGCGGGGGCTTATCGATTAAGGAAAGCCCTATTACTCGCGAGAGTTTCCACCATCGGAACACGCGTACACCGAGTGGCTCTAAGGATCGCTGAAGGGAATAAGAAATCGTAAATTTAACGAAAAAGGAGTTTTTCTCCCCGGTAAGCGGTGACCCGATCGCTGCGCCGTGTCGTAACTTAGTGAGCGCTGGAAAGCGAGTATTTTTTCTTGAAATCAGGAGGATTTGTCAAAGTCGATGTTTATTCACCACAATGATCCAATCGTTCGCGAATTTGTACATGGTTTTTTTTTTATTGCTACGATTAACTCACCCGAAGCGTGAGCTCCTTGACCCGGAGGACTTCCTTGACGACGAGACTCAGGTAATCGAGCTGTCTCGCGCTGTAGCCGTTGTGTCCACTCATGGTTCCCCTGGGCAGCGATGCCATGACCCTTCTCCATCGTCCGATCAACTCGTTCTCCAGCACGTCGCTCGGTCGAGGTTCGACCGGGCTCAAGCTCGTGGAGTATCGATGAAGAGACGTGAGATAATACTCGAGAAGACGAGCATCCGACACGTACGAGTCCTCGTGATGGAGAAGACCATCTTTTTCGGTAAGATTCGTTCAATTACATTTTTTCAACATAAATAACATATTCATTATTTTTAAGCATATTTTTACAATGTTGATCATCAATATTAAAACCGTTTAATGATTCAAAGTCCAACCATGGATCCTTTTTATCATAACATAGTTTCTATTTATCCTGTTTTACTTTCTTCTAGGTAACAAAAAATGGATAAAGAGCTTAATCGAAATATTTATGAAAGAAAGGAAACAATTCTCAATGTGTCTTTTTCAAAGTGGGACGTATACGAGATGTCATATCACCGTGGATAGTTCGCTGGGAAGGAGAAAAACAATCGTGCAATTCGAAACGACAGCGCTCGGCCGGGCATTCGATTAACCGGTCATCGATAATCCGATGCATCAATTTTCCGATTGAGTATCGAACGAAGCATATCGGTCGATTCGATTTCAGTCGTATTGCAATCTGCTGACGAGATTGCATTGATGAAAAAAGGGAAGAAACATAACTTCGAAGACGATAGAATGAAGATGTTTGCTGAGGTGTATAGATCGGAAAGCTTAAACAAAAAAATTTTAGGAAAATCACGATATGTCTCGCTTGTAGAATTTCACCAGGGACGTTGCAAAAGCTCGTTATAAGTTCCGTTCGTCGACTGAACTTGTAACGAGTTTCCAAACGATTGGACTATAGACGAGAGCAGCCGAGTGGAAATCGAGCGATACTTCCGCGTCAACGCTTAATTCGTGAAAGGCTGGGGGGAAGGGGGGGGAGAGGGACCATCGGCTCGCGATCGAGCCTCGTGAATTTACGCCGCCGAACGGGAAAATGAAATTATATCAAAGCGACCGAACAAAATTGTTCGTTGGTTGGACAATAACAAGAATATGCGACGGACAATAACAGCGCTGGAGCAAACTCTTTTGCCTCATCATAGAGGAAGCTTTGTTTTGGTGACAAAAAAGATTGCAAGACTTTTATGAAAACCTGTTCAGAATGTGCCAAAGCGTCGAAAAATTAAATTTAAAAATTGTGGGGATGTGTGTGTGTGTGTGCCAGGCCTGCAAAATTCAACCGTCTATAACTCAAGAACGGTTTTATCTAGGTTATCTTATCGGTAGTTTATCTAGGTTTACCGGTTGAATCGGTTTCCCAATTAGAACGTTCCGAAGCCGCAGCACGTTCAAAAAATGCATTGTTTTTAAATTGAAAATTGAATTTTTCATATCGCTTTCTCATAATGTTCCATTATTCGCAAAGCTTCCTCCATGAGCAAACCGAAAAAAATATAGAAAAAGCTTTCTCATAAGAAGCTTTGCGAATGATGGAACATTATGATATATATGAAAAATTCAATTTTCAACTTTTTATTTTCATTTAATCGATCCTATCCTCACCCGAATGAATATTTATTAGATACCGATAGGAACGTAAAAAAAACAGCCTGTTAATTGCCGCTTGAATTACATAATCACCCTATAATTTGTTACTCTCAGCGTTGCAGTCACCGAGCTGATCAGCGAAAAGCTCGATCGATCCTCTCGGTGTTCCAGTATTCCGACCGGAATCCCTTCGCGCTCTCGCGTCCCTCCGGTGCGCCATTATAATTATCACGGGAGATACGTAACGTTTCCCGAGATAGCGGCGAAGGTTTTCTACGAACGCGAGCTGCCTGTATGTTAGCACACCTTCGGGAGCCGTCGGTAGTTTAATTAGCGATCGGGCTGTGGTGCGCTATTTTTATACATTTTTTTTCTCGAGTTAAACATTCGTTGGTTCTTGCTTGCGCGGGGAAGGTTTTGCGGAAGGCTGGGGCGAGCAAACAAAACGTACGCTCTAGAAGCGTCAGAATCGGCTCCTAATACGGCATGGAATTCGTTAACGCCCGAGGTAGCAGCAGCCAGCGGCGTAAGTACCAGCTAGTTCTGTGAATTTCTGCATTACAAGACGCGGTGTACCTCGCCAAGTGACGACTGTCTCTGCAGCTTCAGCGAAACTCGATGTTACCCGTCAGTCAGGCCCTGTATATGCCTATCGCGTAAACTTCGGTGAACTAAGTTTATCTGGCTCGTTCCGAGTTCCGCTTAGTTCTCCGGCTCGATGCGACGACGGCGCGCCTCGTGCGCTCGTTTGCATGACAAATGTGCACGCGTGCGTGTCGATTAAATTAAATACTTTTTTTCTTTTTTTTTTCCTTGCAATCGGAGAGAGCGCGTGAAAAGCATCGCAGACAATGTCGGGAGACTCGGGTCTGTGTGGAAAATAACGGGAAAATAGCGAGCGTAGCAGGGCGGAGGAAGTATTTTTTTAATTGCGTTCCTCTCCGCGGACTGTGACGAAATTCGCCGTCCTCCGTCCACAAAAATTTGTCCAATTAGCCGCAGCGGCCTCGGCCATTGACGGAATTAAATCGAAAAAGTTTGGAATCGCCCGATCAGACGAAAGTTCTCCGAATAATTGGGGTTCGAGTAATATGCTAAATATTATATCGCGGAAGAGAGCTTTTTTTTAGAGTAATTATCTCTACGACTGTTCAACGATATTGTATTCGTCAAACAGATCAGAGCAGACATTTCATGTCCCAGTCGCCTTTAGCTCATTCAGTTTCCAATCAGCAGTTCACAGGATAACTGCGGCTCCAAACGATCTACCTCTCATGGATCCATTCAATATTCCAATGGGATTTATTAAAATCGCTTTGTGACATTATCTTTCATTACGAATATTCTATTCGAGTATCATCAACTGTTATTTTACAAATTGTTATTCTTTGAGGTTTATATTATATTTTTAAACGTGTATACATCTATGTGAAAAGCGCTGGGGGGTTATTTTTATGTCACTCGTTTGCAAAACGTAGCCCTCCTGGCGGCCGGTAAATAAATAAATGAATAAATAAATAAATAAATAAATGAATAAATAAATAAATAAATAAATAAATAAATAAATAAATAAATAAATAAATGAATAAATAAATAAATAAACAAATAAATAAACAAATAAATAACCATTTTCTTGCGAGCGAGCGACATTTCAGAAACAAATATTTAAGAGTGGTCTCGAACCCTTACCTTTGGCGCACTGTAGCATCACATTGCACCGTGGATAAAAGTAACATCGGAGATTTTGACATCTGAGAGCCGTGACCAATTCGTCGAGAGCGAGTAGAACGTGACGGGCGAGGGTCTCCGGGGCCCAGCTTCTCAGAGGATCGGGACCGGCTCTCTCCAACGACCACCAGTGTATAGTCTCGACTATGTGACGCGATACGACCCTCAAACAATCCTATAAAAACACGAAAAAAAATTAAATGAAAAAAAAAATGATTTCCATTTGTCAGCTTGCCCATTTTGCCCCGTAAACCCCTATATATGTTTCTCTGACTTTTTAATCCCTTAATCGACGCGAGAAAAAAAACTTTCTTTCGGTTCGTCCAGAAGTTATTCAATTCGCGAATCAGCGTCGTCCCGTTTACCCATTTGCCCAAGCGCCATTCATTCCGCCAATCAAAGGAACCCCTGATGAGCCGTGGAATACCGGTGCTGAAGCGCGAATGAAAAACTCGTCGCGAGCTATAAGAAGTTCGGAGTTGTCGCCCTTTTGCTCCGAGAAAACGGGGGTATCGTCCGAGAGGGGAAAACTTTGGGAATCGGGCGAACCCTTTCACCAGCTACTCGCGCACCCGAGCTAGGCGAATAGTGTATTATTAGTATCCTTCTCCGCGTCGAAGATCTCAGGAAAAGTTTGACCAGGGAGAGGCAGCTGCGAATGCGGGCGAGCTCTCGCTGCGAAGAAGTCGCAGGCACGGAGTCGAAACGCTAATCACAAAGGCAATCACGTAACGGCAGAAGTCCTTTTGCCGAGGGCTTTATGGTACGGGAGTGACTTGATATTCAAGGAGCTTGCTGATTAGTCGAACAAGCACGACGCTCGTCGTGGCAAACCTTTGAAAAAGCCCCTGTCTTTCATCGCGTTTAGCTGAAGAAAATTCGGAGCCCTGGGGTTGAATGACCTTTAGCGAAGCAAGGCGCTCACAAACCGGCGAATTTTTTTTTTTTTTGGGTTGTTTCTTCGACCTCTTTAAAGATTTTTTTTCTGAGCTATTCGCGCTAGTGGGAGCCAGCTCGTGGCACATATATCGTGAAGCATACCCTCGGGGAAAAATATTGGCCCGGTACCACCGTCTTTTCTTTATTTTTTTATTTTTTTTTCCCCCGACCGCGCGTCGAGCGGAAGAACCCTTCGCCACGCTCGGTTGCTCTCTCCACGCCAGTCTCTCCGCGACGAGAAAGAAATCCGAAATTCAATCTACGAGTTTTCTTCGCTTCTCCTGGCATTTATCCGGGGACATGATTGCCGCGGGCCATTCAAGATTCACAAATGAATTCCACGTCCGAGGCGATAACACCTGCCGTACATTGCCACGAGAGTTCGCCGGGCCCGCGTCGCTCCCCCGAGTCATTGCTTATTCCCGCTCGGGCGAATAACTGCCGAACCGTCCTCGCGGCATCGAATCGATTCAACTTTTCTCATTAACGCGAGATTAGTGTGTAAAATATTCGAGCTGTATAATGGAATCAACAACAACGATGGGAGTACAATGTCCGAGCACAATTTCCTCCCTGCCGGCTTTGTTGTCCGATCCTGCAATGTTTTTTTTCAGCTCTTCCAGGACGCTCCGATCTGTCCGAGGGAAGTGATTATGGAATTAATAGGACGGATACCTTTAACCCTTCACGTACGGGAGCCTCGCGTACTTTCACTGTCTTTTAATAAAATGCAAAAATAGAAAATAATTTAGGCTTGAACCGTGTACAACATTTTTCTGTAAATTAAATAATGTTCGTAGATACGATTACAAGTGTTAAATTGGATTTCTAATACTTAAGCTTGGAATAAACCAAATCCACATAATAATGTGGATTTCCCGGATGTCGAACTGGGGGGAATGTCCCAGTTCGACGACTGGGACGTGTCCGCGTATATTGACACTGTTGCCGTAGCGATTTTTATGCCACGCAATGTAAGGACTCGCTGAGCCAGGAACACGGGTAAATCGACCGGAATCGAGGTCCTCGCTCAGCGAGGATCCCGTACCTTAAGGGTTAAAAATCTATTGCATATGTGCGAACAGACGGCAACTGTATAGATGACTGCGACATTGCGCTATCTTCATAGACCCATCAAACAGACCTTTCCATAATGTACACCGAAACAGCATATGTGCCATTGTATAGTCGAGAAATAATGCAATACCTTCTGTTTCATGGGTACATTCAGAGCCCGATGTCCCCGGAGCTGCTCGATAATCTCCATAAGAACGGATCTCGTGCTTGCCGGTACACTCTCATCGGAATAATGCTGAGTCATGATGGTCTCCGCTGCCGGGGAGCGTAGTCTCCAGAGAGTGGCTCGATCGTCGCAACGAGCACCGGGATACGGTCCGACGGCCACTGCGTACATGCCCTGAAAACCGAGAAAGAAAGCTTCGTCGTCGTTGTCGTCGTCGTCGCGAATTTTATTTAGCTACTGACCCCCCGAAGACCGAAGCAAGGAAGAGAACGATCTCTGGGGGAGGGCGCAGAAAAGCGGGACCGAAATGTGCCCGAGAGTGGAGAGTGCCATTTGCCGTGCCTCGTGATAAAGGGTGCTTCGGCGAGCATCGATTAGTTCGCAAAGGGCTCTACTCAGTCGATGTCAAAGAGACAATTTCGTGAAAATCTGTGGAAGTTGTGTTTTTTTTTTCTTCTCCTCTTTCGTTCGCCTCAGCAACAGTGTCCTCTTCCGGATTCCCCTCGTTTTCTCGTGCGCGTTCCTCCTTCCGGAATTTTTCACCGTCCGCTCAGCGAGTCCGCGAACATTCTTTTCCCCGGCATCCGCAAATATTAGCTGTAGGAAAAATGTTTGCCTCGTTTCGCCCACTTTGAAGCCGGCGCTCCGGCACAGAGCCGCCTCCCAACTCACTTCGTCGGTGTATTCCCGTATTTTCCAGCGGTGCCGGGAAGAGGGCCCGAGTGCCGAATAACAATTCGCAAACATAGTGCATGCACTACATAAATCCCAAACGAAGAGAAACTCCAACACAAACGCGGGAGCGCGCGCTTTCGCGACTCAACCGCAGAGTCCGAACTAACGGACTAATTAAACGAACTAAACATTCTAAACGATGTTAAAGGGGATTGGGAGACGGGGAGGGGGGGAGGGGGGAGAGGGAGCCCGAAAGCAGCGATGAAACACGTTCATTTATATTTGTTTGTGCGAGCCAACGGCAACCGGCGAATAGTAGTGCAATGTCGACGCAGCGGACTCACACTCTGGGCGGCCGTGTAGTGCACAAGCAAGTCGCAATGATGGAGAGGCACTCGGCGTGGATAATCGGCGAGAGTGGACCACGAACCAACTCCGGCGCCAATTAAAATTCTGACTTCAACGTCACGACCGCCGCTCTTCGAATCCTCGTCCATCCCTATTCTCAGGAGTATACCGCTCGCGTCCTCGACGAGAGCCACTCGATGATCCCTCGCTTCTCCCTCGGATCGCCCCTCCGTCGCAGCTTCGCCGATAAATTAACATGAAAAAACGATCGAAATGCATGAGGAAAAAATAAAGATATAAATATTTCGTTAGGCGTCATCATCGCAGCGTGAATAAAGCACGAGCGCACGACGGCGTCAACATAAATGTTCATAAATATGAAATGAGTTCGCGATTTCACCCTTGTGGAGAATACGATTTTTTCTTTCTTTTCTTTCGCAAAGATCTTTTTTTTTTTTTTTTTTTTTTCTGAGAAATGTTTGTACGCCGAGTTGGCTGCGAGGTTAAAGATTCGGGATAATACGAAGCCGTATTACTCGGTAATGGCGAGGGAAACTCAATTTTGTCAGTTCTTGGCACAAAAGCTCGACGGCTCTAGGGCTTTAACCCTTTTTTTTCCTCGAGATTCCAACAGCCGGACAAATCCGCTGATTTACTCGCGGGTTCCGTTGGCATCGCGGCAACCGAGTCCCCGCCTGCGCTCTGCCAGTCACCGTCCTCACCCGCTTGCTTTTTTCCTCGCTCGTTATTTTTAATCTCCATCAGTTACAATTAAGCAACTTCAAGCCGAGCGTTACTTCTGATTTATTAGGGCGCTTTGTATATTGAGTTACCTGCTGGCGGTGATTCCGCGCGAGCTTTCAGCGTGGGGCTGCGGAGCAGTTCGCATAATTCAGCGATTGCCGGCAGAAAAGGACGGTGTAGGGGGGAAAATGGGGTAAATATAATTAAAACGACTTTCATTTTCTGTCTCCGTTGTTCGCTAACTCACCGGAGCCGAAGAAGATTCTGCAGTGATCGGGCTGCTTCAGGATCTTGTCCAGGACTTCCGCATCGACTATCTGTCCAGGCGCTTGGCAAACACCCTCCGCCGCTTCATTAGTTATTCCTTGCAGAAGGAAACGAACAGTCATTTTTAACCCCGATACCGTGATAAGGGCACTTGGAACACGCCACCTGCACTGACCGACTCAATCGGTAACAAAAACTGTAATGCATTTTTTTTTTTTTTTTTTTGAACTTTATCAATGCGGCGTGATGTAAGCAACGGGTCTGTCGAGTTTTCATGGACAATTTTGGCAAATAGTTTTAAAAATAAATGGCTCCGGAAGTTAAATGCCCAAATCGCCAGATCCGCGCCTCGACTTCCGAGATGAATTGTTTTTGCTACGTTTATTTTATTTTATTATTCGTCAATTCATTTTCTTCACAGAGGAAGCTACAGACAACAGTTGTGTGCGCCACGCCGAGGGAATCCCTCGATTCCGAGATATCCAGCCAAACCAATGCTTCATGCAGGATTCGTCGTAAACCAAGATAAGGTTCTTAAGCGCGTGTTCACGTGTACGGGGAAACTTCGCACCTTGTTTCGTAACAGCTGCCAATAGATTTGCAAGCTTCGCTTTCACGAGATCCCGCCGAAGCCTTCCTCCAGGACCGAGGAACTCGGCCCACAACTCGGCATCGGTGCCGCGTACCCGCAGACGCGCAAATCCCGGCAAACTCGAATCCTCCTCGACGCTCGGTGCGCCGCTCTCGCACTCGGAATAAATTCCGGGCGCCGATAGAGCATCGATGCGTAACAGATACTCGAATTTTAGTTGCTGTAAACGAAAATTATGTCCCGGTGAAACGATGTAACGGACGGTGAAGAAACTCACATTAATTCGCGCATGCGCCTATTTTCATCTATGGGTACATCTTATGGACCAGATCGATTGTGTCTATCCAGTGCGCACACGGCCTTTTCTTACACGTTTATTATAATTTCAATCTTGGCTCGATAAGTTTTTTTTTTTTTTTTTTCTTTACCTTTATTCGACGTTTCTCGTTCAGCGAAACGAGGAACATGGACGAGAATCTTCGGTCCAGATTACCCACTCCCGATATAAGACGCTGAACCAATCTCTCCACGTTGGCCTCTATACCCGTAGTATCTGTCGAACATATTCGGAATTGTTTTCTCATGCTCTAATACAATCATATTCCGGTTGTGGGATTATATAATGATATACATAAAAAAATTATTTAGTCATAGGTAAACTAATCGATTTTTGAGAATTGATAGACGATAATTGTTTTGAAAAAAATTATTTGCATTGTGTAAAAATGAAGTAGAGCGCTGAAATTTTCAAAATCTGGATTAAATGCACATCGGATTGAGAACGTAAAATCCGTGGTAATCACTGTCGTTTAAATTCAAATATATAATGTTATTATTATTGGAAACATATGCACACAACCTGGTACATACATTTAATAATTCCAATAAACAAAATGTCTTGAAGCAATAATATTATAATTTTTTTAAAACTGTTTATTAATCAATAATTATTTCTTGTTGGGAAAAAACAAAACTGAAAAAAAGTTCTTGCTAAACTCCATTGCTGATTGTAAAGCAACAAAACCCAAATAAAGTTCGTACATCTCAACCAAATCCCATATGGTCTAGTGGCTAGGATACCTGGCTTTCACCCAGGAGGCTCGGGTTCGATTCCCGGTATGGGAAAATTTTTTTTCACTTTTTTTCACTTGACAGTCACATGTATTGCAATGACACTTTTTAAAAAGTTGAAAATTGAAATTTTCATATCGCTTCCTCATAAAGTTGAAGATTGAAATTTTCACGTCGCTTTCTCATAAAGCTCCTTTATTCGCGAAGCTTCTTTTATGAGGAAGCATTGTCTGTATTTTTGGCTTCCTCATAGAGGAAGCTTCGCGAATAAAGGAACCTTGTGTGTGCCAAATTTCAGCTTGATCGGTCAACGCGTTCTCGAGTTATGGCGTTTTGAATTTTTCACGTCCGATTCACACACACACACACACGCACACACACACACATATACATCCGGACATTTTTTCTAAAGACGATTTTTCGATGTTTTCGAACATTCTGAACACATTTTCATTAAAATCTCGAAATTTTTTTTTTTCCCCATCACAAAGCTTCCTCTATGAGGAAGCAAAATTAAAAAATTGATAAGACATTTTAATTTTACCATGATTATCATTGACGTTACGCTCGATAGACTGTCGAAAGAAGCCATTCAGGTTGTCCAACTGTTCTCTCGTGAATGTGAGTTTGGTTGTCATCAGTCGGGCGCCACCGCTTTTAGCCGAGGCACCGCTCGAACCGCAACCCATTTTATTTTCCCCTCCTGCAATAAACAAGCTCGAAATGAAAATTGCGACGATTTATTGTTGCGGCTCGATGTCCAGCCATCCTTTCCCCGATAAAAAAAAAATTAATGCTTGGCCGGAAATATATCGAAATAATCGTAAGTATCGCCCACGATTTATTCATGGATTGATTGTCAGTCGGCCGAGTCCGATACCGAAAGTCGTTAATGAAAAACTGTAATCTTGCCCAAAAAATAAGTTTTTCTCTTTGGAAATTAGCAACGACCACGAATGTGTAAGTTTTTTTTACTCCCAGGGAAAAATATAATATTTCATATAAAAATTAGCACTGGAGGCGCGAAAAAAGTAAATTTAAAATGTTTACAGGAACGCTGCTTCCGGATGAGCCTGATTGATTGAAAGCATCGCAAACGAGCGAGAGTTTTTCAATCAAATTTCAAGTTACAGCAGTTTCCATGTGCACACTGTATAGCAGTCTTGTTTAAAATAATGAGTTCGAATCTCCAAATACGTCCGCGATTAAAGAAAATTCGGTAAAACAAATTACGTATGCACTTTGCGTTCAAGTAATGCAGTCCTCTCATTCCGTAAAAATTTCTTTCGCTTTCCCTGCAACTCTTGCTGCCTCTCAGTTACGATCGTATTTATTTCAAGACCGATCCGGTACACGACGGTGAAAAACATGTTCCACTCGATCGTAAACACGCGAACATATTCTCGAATTCGTTTGAGTTACGTTACGACATATCTGCGATGGGCTTTCCGCTGTATTGCACGAGAAAAACATTTTCCCTCGAGCGATTTAAATGAAACTGCTTTTGGCTGTGTATCGTGTATGTATCGCCAATCTATAGATTCAATATGTACGGAATTTTGGAGAATAAAAAAAAAATACACATATTTCGCATCAAAGATACGAAATATTTATACCGGCTGTACGTGCGTACATGCTCGAAAGCTTGATAAATATAACCGTTGTATGAATTTTCAGTATAGCTATGCAGAGATACATCGCTGCAGTGGAACGCTTCAGTGGATGCCGTTGTTGGCTCGAGGCCACAAATCAAATCGCGGCAATCAAATCTATTCTGATTAATTGATTGAAAATCGTTGCGCGCCGAGACTAACGAAACAAGGTGGGGAAAGGGTTAATGTTTCGAACGCAAAGGTGCAAACGGGCGCGTAATTATCTCGCGGGTCTCTGAAGAAAACGACGGAGTGAGACAAAATCATCGTCAAATTTTATTTCGCGATCAAAGAAAAAATTAATTCTTCATCTGATTGCCGAAAGTATGGAATAATCGCTCCCTCAGACATTCGACAGTAACGAGTTACAACCTTTTGGCGCACTTCCGCGGATCAACGAACGTTTATGAGATTTAAAATAATTCGCTCGGCATAATACCTGCATGGTTACAGTGCGAGTAGAAGTTCAAAGAAAGAAAAAAAAATGAATAAAGTGGACACTCGGTAACGAGGCACGGAGGTTCGCTATTATTGCACCCGCCTGGCTTCTGGTATCCCATTTAACTCTCGTTGCGCTTTAGTCTCGCGGGATCTCCTTGGGGACCGGTAATCCCGCCACTTAATCGCCCTACTAATGACACTTTTTTGTTCAATTTTGTCTGTCTCTCCCCGTATTACTGAATTTTAAACGAAAACCACGATTAATTCAACCGGAATTATTATTCCGAATTTCCTCGTCGTCGACCAGTCCGGCGCGCTTCTGGTTCTCCTCTTTTCCCACCGATACCATTGAGAATGAGAAATTCCACATCTCCAACCAAATCCAAAGTCTGATTTTCGAGATGAAAGGATTTTTTTTTCTCCAACGGGGTAAGAAAATAAAAATTAGACGAACGGATTCGGGTGAGCTTGATATTACAGCCGCGATCTGCTTACTGCGAAGCCCTCTGCTTTTGGTGCGCGAGGGCTGAGAGCGATGGCAAGGGAGGGTTGGAATTTGCGTGGAATCCACATTGTTGAATTCCCCGTGGAAATTCCATGAATGCGTATATCTCTGTCGCAAGGACGTACGTGCATAAGTGACGAGGTCGTCGTGCAATCCGAACCTCTTTCGCGTCAGTATGAATCTGCAGTTTTGCGTGACATATTATTTACATTCACATATGTGTGTGCAATACTCTCGCGCACGATTCGTCAGCACGATACGATCCAACGGTGAATTTTGTCGGTTTTTCCATTTCCACGATTACCTCTCGGTGATCCATCAATGAGGATTCCACTTACCTCAACTGTTCGGTAGCTTTGAAGCGAAGTACGGAGTCACAGAGCATCGAGTACGTATTTCCTCGAACGGCAACGGACGGACAGACGAACGGATTCCGGAGTTAATACGAAAATGCGATTAATGTGTTCGCCAAAGTATCGCGCAAACGTCCGATCAAAGAATTTGTCATGCGTAGACTATAATATTTCCTATCGTGCACTATATGTATAACAGAAAACCGATCAAACTTTAAACCTCCAGTGATTAAACCGTAGTGCGGTCTAACACGCGAGAGTGAAAACGTAAACTCACGCCGACAAGAACACGACGTACACTGAATCAGTGGTATTTTGTGGAGCAATACCGTAGTAGTTTACACACTGTTTTCCACCAATACGGGAGTACGACAGAGTGTGCCGTATCGGCTGTATGGTTAAACTACTGTCTACTCGTAATTGCGGCCTCATAAAACCTTGATGGACAAAAGTTACCCGTTCGTTCGTCGTGTGTATACGCTCTCGGGAGTCGTGACAATGCATCCACGGTTCCCGACCATCGTCGCGCTGGAATCACTTCCGATTCCGATTGTTGTAGCCTAACGTCCGGTTCTGCGGGCGCGCCCGTGACAAACCGACGGGACACATGCGCGTCGGTTACATTATGAATGTGGATGTTGTAAGTCCCAGTTCGTGGTATTCTGTACTGACCGTTTCGCCTCGCACACTTCCCAATATCCTGAACGAAACTGTAGCACTCGGATAGCTCGATACGCAGTTTGTTCAGTTACGCTGGATGTGGCGAAATTAACATCGGAATGGAACATTTTGCGAGCGCATTCGACTGATGATACTTATTAACGCGTCGAGTTCATTATGACGAACTGATTTCGTCCTGATATTAAACGGCTATGAAATTTAGAACCCGATAAGTCAAATTTCCAGAGATTTACCGGAAGTACGTTACTTCCGGCTTGAAAATCTCATTTTTTGACCGGAAGTCACATCGCAGGGAAAAACGTCACTTTCAGTTTGACAATCTCATTTTTCGCCCAAAAGTAACGTCATACTGGAAAGACGTTACTTACGGTTTCAAAATCTCATTTATCGACCGGAAGTGACTTCAGCTTTAAATAGGTCATTGTCTAATACTTTAGAGTGGATCTAAGTATGTCCATATTATAATGTGGAACACAAATATTCCGAGTACTTATAGAAGATATATTACCGACAAGAGATAAACCGCGTTCTCGCGCAGGAAACTCACATCGCAAGGTGTGACCTCTACCAGTGTCTCGAGCAAACCACTTCTCAATTATCTTAGATCGGTGGTAAATCGTAGAACGCGACTGCAGAATTCTACGGTTTCAACGTAACAGAACGGCGTTATGGATCTGTTATAAAAAAATATTCTTTGTTGCAATATTAATAAAAACGCAATATACATTTTAACGGATAAACAATGGCCACGTCTTATATCAAGGATGACCAGGGTGAGTATTTTTCAACGCGAGCTTGCTGCGATAACTCTCGAGAAAATTTCGCCGGGATATTTATAACCTCAATTGATGTAAACAATTGTCAATATATTTTTTTTTTCCAAGGCGATTCGCGTACGAAGCACGTTTTTAAATACCGAACTTTGAATTTTTCATACGGCTCGGTCTGATAAACTTCACGCGCTTTGTAAAATAACGCGCGTGAAAATGAAGCTGTTCTTCGCTGTAAATATCCACAGTAAATTACCCGCTGTGATTTTAGTCGAGAGATATTAATCAACGAGTAAGCAACAAGAGCAGAAGTAATCGAAAATTAATTAAATTAATAAATTAAATTACAGTCATAAATTAATTTACATTACTGATCAAATGAAATTAAGTAAAATTAATACCATCCTCGCACAGTATGAGCCGACCGCTTATATTGCGCATGAAATTTTGTTTGCCAATTCTACCGTATAAAGTGTACTAAGTTTTGTGAATCGAAATGTCCGTTCTCGCTATGCTTTTGTTCGGTTGGTACCGTATGAATATATTTTTTACTCCCTAAAAGGTAAATACTTCAGATCTTCATAGACAATTGAAACGCTGATGATGAATAAAAAGTTTCAGTGAATTTACTTAAAATTTTGTGCCACAGGTGGAACTTTCATTCCTGCTAGTCAGCGTCCCGATGGTACTTGGAGAAAGCCACGCAGGGTAAAAGATGGATACGTTCCGCAGGAAGAGGTTCCTCTGTACGTCTGACGATGCTCCCTCTTACAAACTAAAAAAGCTCTACACATTTAACGAATATTCCTTGTCCGCCAAGCTATACAATTAAAAAACAAAAAGTACAAAATTGAAATTTTCATATCGCCTCCTCATAGAGGAAGCTTTGTGAACAGAGGAACATTATGAGAAAGCGATATGAAAAATGCGATTCTCAACTTTTATGAGGAAGCGATATGAAAATTCCTATTTTCAATTTGATTCAATGTCAACGTCGTGTTTGACTTTCATGCAAAACAGCTTGGCCGACTCAGGTTCAGCTTGAAAAAAAAAAACACCAACGTCGTAATCACATAAATTTTCAACATGACTAATGTTTCATTGCAGGTACGAGAGTTTGGGAAAGCAGTTTCTTAAAAACAAACCTACTCATCCACCGGGCGTTTCGGCCGAGTACATCGCCTCTCAGAAAGCGAAAAAAGACGCTGAGATTGGAAAATCGTCGATACCCGGTATGCCGGTACAGAACGATTCGAAGAAGAAGAAAAAGAAGACCAAGAACAAAAGTAGCAACAGTTTAACGGAAGATATGGCGGGAGTTAAGATATCCGAGCCTGCGTCGACTTCGAAGACGAAAAATTCGAGCAATCCGACGAAGTCGCATCCACCCGCGTCGAGCAGACAAGACGCGACGGGTGCGTCGCATTTGAGCGACAGTATGAAGAGGCTAAAGAATCTTCGTAAGAAATATCGGGAGATCGAGGTACTTGAGCAAAAGCTTAAGGACGGTGTGATAAAAAATCCGGACCAGGAGATGGTCGAGAAAGTGTCGAGAAAGAATGAAGTTCGAGAGGAAATTGAATTTTTGGAGTCGAATCAATGATGTACGAAGGCGATCGTTGGTACAAGTTTCATTGTGCCATTGCCATTTTATCGAAGTAATCTTCAATTTTATTTTTGCGTTTTTTTTTCTCTACGTTTCTCAATGAATTATATTCATCCAACAACGTGTTTGAGATAAATCATTATTTTAGTTACTGTATAAACATGACTAAAGAATACCTGTGAAATTGTACATTTAGACGTGAATACGATGAATTAATGAAAATGACATCAATCGATATGTATATTTTTTTTACCTCTGAGCCGGCAGAGTAGGAAGTGTCGAAAATGCCGAGAGTCGAAAATACAAATACCGAGGGTAGCTCAGCTGCAGTTAAAACAGCAGGGAACATTCTACGGGCATCGGTAACGTATCTGCAGCTTTCTGTTTTCTACCAAAATTGATCTTTCTAATTTTTCATTGATTTCAAAAACTTCTGTTCAATAACTGTTTTAAGTTTCGTCCAACCTTTCAAAAAAAAAAAAATTATTTTTTCATTGATGTTTCAGTTTGCCTCAAAGGTAAAGGTATGATTGGTAAAGAAAAAATAACCGGATATAAATTAGTCCGTTTTCTATGAAAACATTGCCGTCGATTCAAATAATTGATCCCTAATTATCAATGTCAATAGCTAGTGCCAAACCCTATGCAGGCTAATGCACGCAAGTATCGGTAGCAGCAGATGTTAGAAAATACTATCGGGGTAAAAAAAAGATTTAACGAAAGGTTTAAAATCCTGTGGTTTTCCCATGACCGTTCCTTCCGAGTATCAATTATATAACGATTTGTGGAATATAGCCAAAAATGTTGTACATTGATTGTTCCAATGTGTTTCTCATGCGCTCAACTTTCACGAGTAATTTACCATACCACATCCCAATCGAAACTTTTGCGAAATTTTGCGAACACTTTCGTTTGAATTTTCAATCGGCGGTTATTACCGTCGAAGATAAATGAAAAATAATAATACACATAATATCTAATAGAGCGTTTTTCACAAACGCATCTGTCACAATGAGCGAATGTAGTCGCCATATGTGTCAGTAGCTCACCGGACGTCATTATAGCTAAACTATTGTCCACCTCGAGGAACCCACCGCCGATGAGGCGAACCGGATCTCGTGCTTTTTTACGGACAAAACTTTTAAAGCCTCAGGTATATACTCTGCCAGGTGTTGAGGCATCCATGGGAATTATGCTGATAACTCATCGCTATTCTCACGGTGGTCCAACATGCGACAATACGAAGAAATGTGCGCTCGCATTTGTTATACAGTAATGACGATGTTGGCCGTCGTACGTATTACCATTCGGTAACATCCTCCGATGCTAAAATTTCTTTCGATACCGTTTTATTTTTATTTTTTCCATACGTCTTCTTTATGTTCAATGCACCAAAAAGAAAGTTCCAAGGCCAAAAATGTTTCACCCACCTTTTTGTCGTCGCCCAAACTTGAGTTGAACATTTTTTTTTTCTCACGACTTCGCTAAAATAACCACATTCCTTGCGTGCAACACGGGCGGAAAATCGCAACCAATGATCATTCTTAACCTGTGCGCATGCGCAGTACTGTTTCATTACTCCCGGGCTAGTAATAGGACTCGTAGCCGCAGTTAAATGACAACTGTCCGGTACTTAGCCTATGGCATAAAACCGGAAATAAAAAAAAGGAAATGAAGAAGAAGAAATTACAACAGTAATAGGGCTTATTACTAGCGAGGGAGTAATCGTCATAGGGAAATATGACGATTGTGCGATTCGAAAAATGTGGTTATGTTAACGAAGTCGGAAAAAAAATATCGTATGCTACATGGAATGAAGCGGATTTTCACCTCGTCTGATTTCTGCACTCGCTTCGCTCGGGCAGCAAACTTCGCACTCGGCGACATTCGATCTATCCCTTGCAGCATAATATACTCTGTCTTCATACATTTTATTCACGTTCAATAAACAAGAAAGTTCCACGATCAAAAATGTTTTTCCGATCGATCGGTAATATTATAAATTACCTGTTGTCAACCTTTTCGTTCGTTGTCTGAATTTAAGGTGACAACTTATTTTCTGCTTTAATATCGAACCTTGACTGGATCACCCGATTATTGGACGATCCAGTTAAGATTTCTCGTCGACAACGTTATCCAGCGTGACGAGGAGATTTAACGTTCGGGCTGGGTGACCGCAAGATTCTCCGGATACTCGCGGCTTGTAAAGTTCTGAGACCGTTGACGATGACGAGTCTCGAGTGACTTTGCACGACATAATTGGTGTGTTTGACCCCTTGATTGACGGGGGCGAGCCTCTCGTGAACACACTAATGCCACACGGTAATTTATCGAAATGCGCCGCGTTCCCACAAATGTAACACCGCGATGGGACACATGTCGCGTTAGCGGCTCGACGAAGCCACCTGGGCCATGCGCTACCTCAACCAACCTTCGCGTTTATGTTTCCCATGCCCGAGTGAACATTCTCCTGTCCACGATGATACGACGGTATGGAGTGAGGAGCAATTTTATTTTAATTAACGGAGAGAAGCGACAGGCAACGTTTGTCCCGGTGGGACTCGAGGTGCACCGTGTGCAGCGAAAGGGTCAAGTGGAAATGCACATAGCAGACTCATGTCGGTGGAACTGAAACGTGCGGATATTTTTTTTCACATTAAAATCAGCACAATGATAAATTTAACCAATCAACAGGCTGGGAATCCTCGATGTCCTGGAAATGCCCTTGAATTTTGCGTGGCCGAAAATATGTATTTTCGCTTTATCCGCCAAGGTACAAGATCGAACGGTCTTATGATGCAAATAGCGTGTTCCACTTAAGCGTCGGCCCTGGGAACCTTGTCGGGCACGATTTTAGCATAATCCAGAAAATTTAACAATAAACTCTTCTAACTTTACAGCTGCCCAGTAACTAGCTTACCGAGGCCTCGGAACGTTGACCTAGTCTTGAAAGACAGCGACGAGCGAAGGGGTTCGTCTGCGCGAAAGCGAAGGGGGGTCAAACACGTGGAGAAGGAACGAGACGAGGGCTGCCGAGCAGCAAGCGTACGCCCCAGATCCGCTAGTTAACAGCCCAGTGTCCTCGCTGATTTGCATGTGTCCTGAAATCTCTCGTCCAGCGAGAAAATCACAAGTCAATACCGTGTGCAAAAAAAAAAAAAATTCATTCAATAAATACAAACATATCTAAAATTAATTTAAGAAAAATTGAATAATAAAAAATTATTTAATTTCGATTCGGTGAATATAAAATTCTCAGGCAAATAAAAAATTTCCCATTCGATCGACCTTCCGAGGTCGATGGAACCGAGCGTGTCCGACACGTGGGTTTCTCCGGGCCGCGTGGTGATTTCCGACGGAACAACGAAAAATTCATGCCCCTCGTGCCAGACGAGTTTTTTCTCATCGAGTCCGAGTCCGGGTCGTTCATCGCATCGGGACAAATCGAGCGATCCGGAATCTCAGCTGTTTTTCAGCGTGCGCGATCCTTGACATCTGCTTGCTGAAGTTGTGTAAGGATTTTTCATCTACGCTCAGGGTTCTCGTCGATCGACGGTCTCACGGCTCTCTAAATCACGAACCCCCCTGGACTGGTAGGCGAAAATTATGAATCGGATCTGGAGGGGTAGGGCGCACGAGAGCGAGAACCAAAGAAATCATTACCCTTAATACCAGCGCGGGGCACGTCTGAAGGTATCGGTATTATGAACAGGGAGGGGGGGCACAAGAAGGGTCCGGAGGGGGGCAAGAGCATCGGCTCTTACGTCACACGCGTGGTTCCCGCCGCGGGCTTTGCACATGCTCGTGACGTCAGCCGAGGCACACGTCACCTGGGGTGACGTCGGAGACCTCGTGGGGTCCGTGAATCTTAGGGGCGACAAGGGGCCCAATATTGTACGAGAAGGGCCGAAGGGGGGCTGCCGGTGAAGCCAAGATCCTCGTGGCACGGTACGCATGCACACAGACACCGAGGTACACGACAATACAAAGGAGCGAAAGAGCTCCGGAGAGACTGACCGAGGGGTGAGATTATGCCGCGAAGAATGACGTGGAATTGCGCCAGACGCATGCGAGAAACCCCCCATGTGTTTAACGTGGGAAAACGGCACGCGTCTTGAAACCGGTGACCCGTGCACCTGGGATTCCTCAGGCGTTCATCGACTGCCGAATTCCCTGGATGTACTTGGACCCAAGCAGTTTCGAGGATTTCTGAAAAACTTCGTAATACCAGTCCAATGAACGAAAGTCAGTTGCCCAGTTAACCCTTTATAAGTTACACTTTCATCCCCACTCTTAGGCGCTGCAGCAGAAACGCGTGGCCCACACTTCGCGTCCGTTAGACCCGTTTCGCTACGCTTTAGGGCGGTGTGACTTATAAAGGGTTAAGATAAAATGTATACATTTTTCCAGCCGACGGAACCGGACGGTCCTTCAAAGGAGCGAAGCTTTACGGCACTTTGTTTTCCGTTGTGTCGTCAATAGTAGCAAGGCTACTATTGGAAGGGTCAAGGAGGAAGTAAAACGAACTACAACGATTCTCAAAGTTCCGACTCCGAGGAGAAAAGCGAGGCGGAATTCGTTGAATCGGGACTCGAGAATCCACGCGCATTTCTCACGTCGAGCGTGTAAAAGTGGCCCAAACGGGTGAAATCTTGTGTCAACCACCGGTAGGAATCTCAACGTTCGTACCATATGTCTCAGCGAGGTAACCCGTAATGACTCTGAGACGACTCGGTCCGATAACCGACTCACCCACCGTGTCAACGGTGTTGCAGCTGCACTATAAGTAAAATCGATACAAGACTCGAAGAGGGTTAGACTTCTTCCATGAGCCTCTCCGTATCTAACCACTGGAACTCGTACACGCATCGCCGCGGGCAGGTGACGTTGGTCGCGTGCCGGTATTCCCCTCTTCTTCAGTCGGACGATGTCTGCAAGAAAAGCGTCGGGACGCGTAACGCATTGTCCTTCCACGCTCCTTCCCGGCTCGCACGGTTGCGGTCCTTTTAACACACGCACACACACACACACACACGTCGCTGCTTGACGATGGGCGAGCAGGGCGAGAAAAGAAAGAGGGGAACCTCTTTCAGGGTTACGTACGGGACATACACGCGTATCGCGTCCCGCTGGAATGATTTACCTCCGGTATTCTCGAGGATGAGAGCAACGGAACGAGGGCCGAAAGACCGGATGCGAAATCGATCCACGTGCATCCTTCGTGCACTCCGAATCGTCAGGCTGCATGAGGATTTGCGGGATTGGAGACCGGCGATCGACGAGCGGTTCCGCGTCGGTCACGCGCCTTGACCCACGATGATATCGGGTGTCGGATAGGGAGGAGAGAGCCGGGCAAAATGGAACACCGGGGCAAGATGGACTATTGTTATCAAGAAAATTCATATTTCGCGGTGGGTTTTTCTCGGCTATGCGGACGGAAGAAAAGTCTTGGAATATTTTCGATTTGTATCTGGAAGACATCGAGAGCCCTGGAATAAAGCGCGAATAAGGCCACGTCTTCAGCTGCCCCCTCTGGAAATCAATAAATCGACCGGGGGCAGGTGACGTCTGGCGCGTGCCCCGATATCTGCTTCCGAGAGTCTTTGCGAAGATCCCCCTCGCACTGCTTGCTTCTTTTCTCCGACCCCCTCGCAAGAACCAGGACCCTACCGAATGTGTGCTGCAAGATGTGCGAGACCCATTGTCCGCGGCCACCCTTAACTTTTACGTGACGGCCAGTCCTCGCGTCTGAACAGCTGATCCAACTGCGCGACGCTTCCCGATATGCAGCGCGTACCTCGCAAGCACATCTTTATTTTTATGATTTTTTTTTCTGTCATCCGGAGAGATAAATTTTCGTGCAGAAGTTCCCACTTCATGGACTGGTGCTACTGCCTGGGGCTATGCGGGAATTCACATGGGAAATGGAACGAACTTCGATGAAGAGATGACGAGATGGATTCTTGAAATAAATAATAATATCGCGTATTCAGTTATTTTTTAATTCAACATTTTTTTCCAAATAATTTTTTATTTTGTTTCGCGATGGCAATTTCAACCGTTTATTCTTCCGACGCAAGCACTAGGAATTTTTCTGTTTAAAGTTTCGTCGTCCCGACGAGTTTGGAGGAACGCTTGGCGATTCACAGCCGGAGAGTTCTCACACTTATCCATCGGTTATCTGTTCCCGCGGATAGTTTCAACCTACGGCTAAACAGCCGGTTTACAATACGAGGGTGCCAGCAGCTCTCCCTATCTCTCTCGCCGGTAACGACAAAATGTTTTACACCGTCCTAGACACACATAGTCGGCATACCTCCTGCAGTTTTGCGGAACGTTATTAGCATAGAGCTCGTCGCGAGGCGGCTACAGCTTTTGGTGAGTTCAACCGAGCCCGACCGAGCCCGTCAATTGGCTCGTCTCGTTATGTCCCATTACGTCACCGCGACTGTTCGCGGCCTCTATTTTCGGAACGACTCGACGTTCCCCCGCTCCGCGTCTTCGGATGTTATCAACTCCGATGACCGCGGTTCCTCGAACACTCCTCCAGTATGACCCACTCCATATACTCCAATTTCCAATACTTCAAGAATAAATACATTTTTGTGAAAATAATTAATCATTATTAATATTATTGATAATATTAATCAATTATTATTATTGATAATATTAATTTATTATTATTATCAATATTGATTAAAGATAAGGATAAATATTTTTTCCCGCAACAATGTAAAAAATCGGTAGAAGGTGCTCCGTTCCGATAATTTTTTGAATCCAGCAATAAGAATTTTGTAAAAATTTCATTGGACACTTTCGAGGAAACGGAGGCAAGAGAATGGGACTCCGTGTTGTCAATCGAGTGCGCTCAGGTTGCTTGGGTCCAAAAGCCCGGCGAGAGACGGCAAGAGAGACCCACCGGAGACTCGAGCGTCGCCGCTGCAAGCGGAGACCCCCCTTTCGGGTTGGCGCCCGATATCGGGAGCCGTCCTTACCAAAGAGCCCGAGCGAGCCCGAAGAGCCGCACGAAGACGGCCGAGACGATGGTGGGAACGCGTAGCGCCGAGTGTTCTCACCAGGCCCGAGCCGATGCTTGGCTCTCCGAGCTGGCCGGGCGCTTCGCGGACCCGAGGACGCAAGGTGGCTGCGAGCCGAAGGCTCTGAGACTCGACACTCCGCTGGCGGCGAGCTGCTACTTCTCGCTCCTCGGGCTCCAGCAACCTGCTGGCTATTGCTGGGGTACCGATCGGGCGCCGATCCTGCTGCTGCTGCTTAGTCGCGACCTTAACCAAATCGGTACGACTTAAGGCCGCGAAGACGGAGTTCCGCGTCCGGACCTCGCCAAAACTCGACGCGCACACGTGACCGGACAACTAACTACCCGACAATGCCGCGATCTTTGTGCCGCCGCCGAACCCCCTGGGGGGTGCACGCTCGAAAATGTGAGAATCCCAAACGGGTTGGTCGCGGCGATCGGCGATCCGCGAAGAAATCGAGACCATGGAAAAAAGGCTTTGAAACACGAAAAAAAAATATCAATGACTCATGTAACAATCGCTTGCGCGTTGCCCATGAAAACAAAATTTTATTTCAATTCTACTTTCAATTCCTACGATTCTATACGAACTTGAGATTATAATATGTCACCTTGACGGTCGTGCCGTCGTTGATTCTATTTCATATAGAATTGTAAGAGCTAGAAGTAGAATTGGAATAAAAAAAATTTATTTGGCAGCCGGCAAGCGATTTGTTATTTTCAGTCAATACATTAGATCCGGCATTTTTTCTATAATTGATTAACATATTGAATACGTTTACAATGTTTCTTCTGAGAATTCTTGTCGGATAGTTGAAGACGATTTTCGAAAAAATCTTACGCGTCCGATCGTTTCGCTAAACGCGCAGGTCACAGACGCACGCGACCGTCGGATATCGTTTGGGGATTTGGGAGAGGCGATAGCGGGACCGTGAAGGTACGAAAAAGGGGATGGCCACGGGCAGAGGGATCGTGAAAGGTGACAAAAAATAATTTAAAAAAAAAAACCGTTCCATAAGCCGTAGTAGGACATTAAGACTCATCCCGCGCAAAGAGGCTGTGGATCGGATGACACCGATTTCCTATTGACAGGACACCAATTTTTTTTTTTTTTTTCAAGTTTTTTTTCGTCGTTACTTTCCCATAGGATCCTAAAACAAACCAAGTCTCTTTGGCTTCCGGAGAGAAGGTTCTTCGATTATCCCTGTACGAGGAGCCGTGTATCTTTCCCGGTCCATTTTTGATGTACAGAACTGAGGACCGTTTCTTTAAGCAGGTAGAAACATCCGTACGTGCCGGAAACTTCAGGGGGTCGATCGGCAATGGTAATTCCGAGAGCAATTAGAAAACAAGATCGTAAGCTCCGTGATTTTCCCAACGAGAGGGTAAACGGTCGTTTGCAGCCGGTTAAAACAACTAACCGGGCGATGGTGTTCGGAGCCGATCCCACGACCGTACGAACGACGGGGGTTCATTCTCGGCCTGACGGAGACTAAACATATCGTGTTTCCCAAAGATCGGCCGCCGAATGATTTTTTTACGGAGCTGCGGACAGCTTCTCGCAACCCCTGAACAGGACTAACGCGGCGTATTAGTTCGACTGCGCTGAGTTACTGGCGGGCAACGCGTTAAAAAAAAAAGGTGAGATTACCCAGACGATAGTGCCCAGGGATCTGCGACTGCAGAGACACGGTTCAATACGTTCGTTTTTTTTTCTCTTTGCTTCTCTTGCTTTACGTTCGTGCGGCTCATGCCTCGTTCGGACGACACTGTCAGCCCTTCCTCCTTCATCCCGTTACCGATTTTTATGTTTGTACTATTTTGGATGTAAATTGTTTGGCAAGTCGTTCTGTTCCTGTTATTATGGGTGTCATGTTTCTTGCGTCGCATAGCAGCGCATTGTGCGAATTGTGTCGGAAGATTTGCAGGGTGTCGGGTTCGTATCAGATTCCGGATGGCACTGGTTTTAGCAGTTTTGACTTTTTTTTTGTGCAATTTCTTTACAATTCACGAGCATAAGGTGTCCGTATTCACTAAAATAAACATTTATTTTAATAAAATTAACATTTATTTGCGGGGCGCCCGTCGAATAAATAATTTTTCTGGGTGTTCTATTATTGGCTTTTCTAAATTTTGGTTGTTTCCTTTCAATTTTTTTTCTTCAATTTTTAAGTCTCGACGAATACAGAAGGGACAGGCGGCACGCCGTTTTATCCTTTTACTCTATCAATAAAAATTAACTCCTCACTTTACCGTTGACTTTAATGACTCCGAGGGAGTCGAGGAAAGATCTGTCCGCTCGTGCCGGTCGCGCTTGAACGTTGCGAAAAAAAAAGGAAGAAAAAATAACGACAAAACAACGTTAAAACACTAAAATTTATCGCTTTTGGCATTCGTTCGAGTGGGTTCGAGGAAGGGATAGAGGCTCGTATAATTTAATTATTTTTCGAAGGACACCCGCATAAGTCGAAGATCCTAAAACGTTCTCACCGGAGACCGCCGTCTCCCATTGGTCCCAAACCACCCACGATTTCGGAGCCGCGATGAAACAGTTACCAGAACTCGTCGACGAAGTTTCAGCCTTTCTATGTAAAATACCTGAACGGGGCACTGGGCGCGAGAGAGCCAGTGCGATTGATAGAGAGAAAGAAAAAAATAAAGAGGGAAGAAAGAAAAAAAGCCAAAGGAGACCCCATCGCGCTAACCCCGACGATGCGGATTCGTACCCGTGGCCCTTTTTCCCGTTCCTTCGCTTCCCAATAAAATTTCCGAATCCTGCGGACCATGAACGCGACGTGCCGTATCCCTCTTCTCTCTCTGCTCGTGTGTCAGCCACGCGCACTGCTACGAGCGGTCAGGTCATAATAGATGCACGAGGCCGGCTCGTTTTCCGTTTCTTATTTTTACCTTTTTATTCTACGTGCGCGAGGCTCACCATTATGCGGCCCATCTCCGGCGACCTACGGCGGAGAGATGGAATAAGCCAAAGGGTGAAGCCAATGCGAATCGCAGAAACGTGGGAACCGTCGCCAGGTGATCATTTCGCCTTGGCAAAAGGCCCTCTTCGCCGTACCCCGCTGGAGTGTGGAGGGACGCGATGTGCGAAGTTTGCGAGGGATAGGAAGGAAGTAAGGAAGGAAGGTGAGGACCATTTCGGAAGGGGGTACGCGTGTGTACGAGCCGGCAGTGGGGTGGTTCCTGCAGAGTAGCTGCACGTATGAGAGAAAGCACTTACTACGAACCTCGGGGTAATGAGGGTCACACGTGTTACGTATAACTTCGATGGTTAATTATAAAAAATTATAAGAAATTTAAGGAATTAAATAGAATGTCGGCAGCGGTAGCAGTCGACATTTTTGTATTTCGCGTTTAATATTCCGCGAAGTTTCACCCAGCCGGTTCGTAGCGAACGCGTCCAGCAGTCAAGGACTTGCGCAACAGCCTACCGCGTATCGCGCAAAGCACCGTCTCGACGATCATAAAAAATTACTGTTTCTCGAACAATACAGTTTTTTTAAATTTTATTTCTTTAAGATATAGTGCTTGGAAACGAACGTCACAGTAGAATCTTGCGGAAGACCGTGTTGAGCGAGGGAAAAAAGCGATGATCGATTCTTTGTACCGTGCATACGGGCTTGCCGAGTCTCTTTGATTCGAGCAGTCAAAATTTGTCTCTCACCTCCGTTTGAAAGGATTGGGGGAGGGGATAGGGGGTTGGTTCTCTCACGGTATCTCGGCAGAATTACCTGCCCGACGCGACGACCATTGTAGCCGATTTTTCTGTGCGTGCGTCCAGCACACGACCTCGTTCCCAGCCGTGGATCACCGAAGAGCCCACTGACCCAATTCGAACAGAATGGATCATTTTCGTTTACGATCGGGACTTCTGGGACCGCCATTATACCCTCCGGAGGATGCTCCACTTATAATATACTACTTTTCATATACAGTCGCTCGCTGTAACCAGATTCATAAAATACCCTTCCCCGTCCCGGTCTATTATTTCGATTTTTATTATTTTTTTTCTGTTTGTAACTTCGTCCATAGTTCCGCCGCTCACGGTCTCGGAAACTCTTCGTTGTTTGTACGTCGTGACTAAGTAAACTCGTATTTCGTGCATCGTATTCCGTTTCAAACTCGTGTTTCGTTATGTACAAAAAAATATTCCAGTTTGTTATCTGTTTGCGATAACACAGGTGAGTTTTAACAATCGGCACGTCTACGGGGCCGAGCCATTGGCCCAGAGTCTGCGTTGTGACGTCACTTCCGGTTAAAAACTGAGATTTGCAAACCGGAAATGACGATACAGTGATTTTTTCTTATTTTTCTTTGACAAGCGTACGAACGCAAGCTTACTAACCCAAAAAAGGAACAAAAAAAAAAACAGAAAAAAGAATTAAGAAAGAGGGACAACCCAAAGAAAACACTTCTCAAAAAGGAAGGCTGCCGACTTTGAAGACAAAAAAAATCTGTAAAATGTCGAGTTCTACGAGAAAAAAAAAGTGACATTGAAATACTTGTTCAACCATTTTACAAATATTTTTATTATAATATTTTATCACGTACTAACTCAACCCAGTTCGAAATACCGTCGGTTTCGCTCTGCCTACCAACGCCGGCCGGAGAAGGACCGATGTCGCATTTTGGAGTACAGCGGCCAGTGTGGAGACCGCGATGTGCCGTTTTTTCAGTTACAGCAGAATCCCACTTGGAAAGCCACATTCTGACGATATTTTAAAAAGAATCCCCCGACCTCGCCTCGGCTCTCACGGGTTTATTAAAAGACTATATGAAACCCGGTGCGCCCGAAAATCCCGACCCCCTCGAAGCGCCCTCGCGTGGGTTAGTCAAAAATCCCGAGAACGTTGAATATACGTTTTTTGCTGTTGTTTTAATTTTAAATACCACGCGAGGTCTCGGTCTCGCGGAAGCGGGACACCCCGTTTAAATGTTTCCACGATTATGAACTACCGGGATCGTAGCCCTCCGGTCTGTGGCTCGACACAGATGTCGGGATTTCGGGGCGGGAAGCCTTCTCGCCCGCGAGAACGGGATACGGGGAAAGCCTTTTTTCAAGTGAATTTCGGTAGCGTCTCACCCTTCCAGAAGCGGACGAAAGGTATTGTAGAGGAACGCGGAAGGCGAACAAATGTTGCGTCGGTGGACGTTCACGTGGGGAATTAGAAAATGAGGGTGTTTAAAAAAAAAAAAAGAAAAAAGAAGGAAGAAAGGAAGAAACCGGTCCTCATCGTGTATAGTATACAGCCGTGGTAGCCTATACATGGTTATTATACCTTGTGACTTGTGGGCGGAAGTGGAGATTTTAGATTCGACAGGATAACGTTTCCTTCCTGAAGGATCCCATGGCGAGGTTTCGTGGCGGGGGACACGAGGACCCGAGGGAGCGTGGGTGCGAGCTGCAGGTGTATGCCGCGAGATGAGGTTCTCGAAGAACCGTGGCGAAGGGGAGAGAGCGAGAGAGAGAGGCGGAACGGCCGGACCGGAGAAGACGACGGAGAAGAAGAGGAAGAAGAAGAGTGAGGGTAGGCGTTCCAAATTTAGAGCCAGACCTGCACACTACTCTCCGGTTCTTCGGCCCTCGATCCGGCTCTCTCTTGCTCTCGGGAGGTTTGTGGTCAAGCCGGAGAAACAGCAGCCAGCGAACGCTTCGGTGGATCCAGCAGCTTACCCGCCTTCGGGGTTAATGAGAAGGTCGCGACATCTGACCGGACGCCTTCCGTTATGACAGCTCAGCTCGGATATTTATGGGAAATTATGTATCATGGGAAACGGAACGGTCCTGCGTTGCGATAAGATAAACTCTCGGAGCCTGGGAATTCTTTCCGGGATCGATGAAAGTACATTTTTTATCGTCAACGTTCATTAATTTGGTGCGCGCAATTGGAAGTTTCGAATTCCGGTTATGACGTTCGACGTATAATTATTGCCGGCATTATTTTTTTAACAATTTTTTAAAATAAATTTATCAAGTCGTTGATAATTTTGGTCAGTTCGATTAAACCTCATTTTAAATGACGAACTGTAACTGTTACTGTTACTGTTGAGCAAATGTGTAACTGATAATAGGCGTAATAAAGAATTAAAAAAAAAAATTGTTAAGATTACTTTTTTTCGGAAAAAACGGTATTTCGGGAAAAAAATGTTTGAGATGTAACATTGAATGATTTTATGTAGCCGTCGAAGGGAGGCCGGTCGAGGGATGTTCGAAGCAAAGTTCAAGGCTGCGCGAGCATCTATTAGGGGGCGACGACGACGATGGTTATACTGTATGCGTACGACCTCCGTGAACGCAAGGCCCCTCGGTGCCGAGCCTCGTCCTGGGACTTCCGAGTTCGAGAACCGAGGGCCGCAGATGCAGGGAAACGAGAACGGTCCCGAACCGTTCACCGCGCAATGACGATGAACTCTTCGCGGACCGCCGCCCGGGCAAACTAGTTCTTGACGCATTTTGGAGCTGGCCGCCGTCCTCATTGGCCATTCCCCGCAATGATGCACCAGTCTCAGGGACAAAGATGCAGTTTAGAGCAGGACATTATGCGTTTACGGGGCAAACCCAAATAAAACCATAAACTACATAGTTATGACGGTACCATCCTTTCTTTTTTTTTTTCCTTTCGCACAACGGACTCGTCATCGTATCGAACGGCCCGAAATTATGACCGATGCCGAAGAAGCGACCTGACCGACGGAGAATCGCTTTTCGTAAATTCTACGAGATTTTTCACCCCGAAGATATCTGCACCAGAATAAATTTCATCAAGTTGTTACGGCTGTTTTTTGCATCGCACACACTTCAGATGGGGAAGTTGACTTGGGGAATGGAATTCTACAAGTGAACGTTTTTTTTCTTTCCAAAGACTTGCCAAAGACTCATTGACAGAGACTTGCCAAAGATCAAATTTAATGTCATATTCAGGGTCATCGAGATTTCCCGTAATAAAAATTTCGTATGATTAAGTTAACGAGAAAGAATTGTGGACGTTTGCGGAAACGTTTTTTAATCTCGTAACAAAACAGAACCATGGACGATTGTTCGATCAAAGCATTAACAGCTGCCTAACTATATTTACCAAATATCATAAAGTCGAGGTTTGATTCTTATCATCGGTGTCTAAAGAAAAGGGGTTTTTGTTATTCGCAATCGTTCGATCTGATTGTATCGAGGTTCTATTGAACGATAGCGTGATAGGAAGAGTACTTTGCTCCCTCGCTTCTGATTCTTCGACCCGGTTAGACTGGCGGAAGCACGAGTGGCATGAAAAAAATAAATGAAAAAAGCGATCGTCGCGAGAGATTGGGAATTGAGTCGAGTCGAGGTAAATTTATAGGGTTGCGTGGGCCACGATAAAGTTTATCCGTGCGAATCTCGATGGACGGAGGGGCCCCGGCACTATCGAGCGGTGATCTCGCATTTCAGAATTGTTTCAGTGCGGGAGAATTTTATTTTCGAATTCTCGATTTCTCGAGTGCACATCTGGCGAAACGCGAACACGTGCAAGTCCAGCGATTTACTTCTCGTCGGATAATAATAATAATATTAAAAACAATAATGTCAATAACAATGCAGGCTAATGAGAGCGAAAAATAATACGAAGTTTTACCAAGGAAAATGCGAAACATTAAGCTCTTCGGCAGACACCGAGGAATGAGAGGTCTACGCGACGGGGCTCGGGCCTTCTAAAAGTAAAAGTTTCCCCGGTGCTTTAATCGCACGTCGTAAAAGTTTATCTTTTTATTGCGGCTGCGAGTGCCTCTTGAAAATGGGTGTAGTAACTGATTTTGTCAACAGCACAAATATCCTTCATATTTTATTGAACCGTTCGCGCGCGGATATACACGAAGGCACCTCTGGCTGTGCGACGACGACGAAGCCGACGAGTTTTCGAGTCTGACGGAATTTTTACGGTTTTATATATATTTACCGGAGGGGCGTCCGGGTAAGCGTGCCGTGTGCCAATCGACACGGGCTTCGACGAAATATTGAACTCGCTTTGTATCGCTTAACAATGAAATTTAAAAAAATGCGAATTGTTTATTTGAATTAATGTTTATAATCTGAAAATCATGAGGCAAAAATAGGAAGTAAAATAAACGCCAGGATACGTGAGAAGAAAGGGGCAAATAAATAAGCAAATTATCGAAGAAAAAATAAAGAAAATTAGTGGTTATAAACAGTCGTTTCGTTCATGGGAATTCCCATACGGGTCTCATCTGTGTGTACCCCGATGCATACGAAGCGTCCCGGCATCGGATCGCATTGCGCGCGCCAGCCACACTTATGACGTGCGTACACGTACGGCAACGTACACGCGAACAGCCTGTAGTATGTTTGCCCTCCTGTGTCAGATGCTTCTCTATCGCATGCCTTTACGCTTTACCGCTGCTATAGAGCGTCCGCCGGATCGCTTCGAACTCCCAGCGTCGGGTTCCCACACGTGATAAATTATTGTAAAACACCCCACGACAAATTGCCCAATAATAATTCAGTAAATGATTTATTTCGCTAAATTACAACAATAATCAAAATAACGTGACCATACATATTTTTAATAATGAAAATAATAATTTTTTTTGTAAAATTGTTAAAACTGAATTTTCCCACATTACCGTACGTAGAATAACGAAATTTGATGGATTGATAAATTCATTCATGAAATTTGTTTCTCATGTTACTTATTTATTTTTTCAAAGTTTCGTCGGTCGGATTATGTTCCAGCGACGCCGCAAATTCCCACGCACGATGAAGTATTATTATTATTGTTATAAAACACCCCACAACAAATTACCCAATAAAAATTCAATAAATAATTTATTTCTCCAATTTGCAAGAATAACCAACACGACGTCAAATTTTTTGAATAACATATTAAATCATTAAATTTTGTTGTAAAAGCATGAAAAATACATTTTCTCACATTACCGAATGGAGAATAACAAATTCTGATGGGTCGATAAATTCATTGATAAAATTTGTTTCTCATGTTATTTATTTATTTTTTCGAAGCCTCGTCGGTCGAAGTATACTCCAGCGACGGCGCGAATTCCCACACATCAACAGGTCTCAGTAGGGCTTGGGGTCCTCCCCACCCCGATGAATATCGCCCTCCCCACTCCCGAGCAAAATTCATCCCTACTACTTAGACGTTTGGGTGCATCGGCATGCGGCCACCGAATTCGTAAACGTCAAACAGTTACCCTCAACCCCCTGAGCGGGTCGTCACCGATCTCTCGGGCGAGCATCCCTTGACAACCACGAGTACTAAGTTTCATTCGGCGAGTAAACATCGTTTAGTCAACAACGGAATTATTTCACCGGTGAAAGTTCGACGATAACTTGCTGATTAGCGAGCGAGAGATATTGTGCTCGACATCGATCGACAACAATTTTACAAGTGTCGCGTGTCGATTGTTTACACGCGTGTGAATCTTAGATTTTTTTCTGCTCAATAACACGTGCAAGCGTAAATGAAGAAATAAAAACAAGTGATTTAAAAATAAACAATCGGAAATAATAAAAACAACAATTAAGTGAAATCGCTATAAAACGAACCGAGTGTTCAGGAAGACATCGCGCGACTCTCATTGTGCTTAAATGGTGGATTATTACAATTACAAGATGTCAGGAAGCGATGAGGAATTCGAGCCTCAGAGCCAGTCAGGAATGTCCAAGGCGGAGCTCCGAAGGGTAAGACGATTTATATATAAACTTATATTATGCATTATATATGATATATATAATTATAATTTTTTTAAATTTCAATAACGTTTTTCAATCAAGAAAAATTAATATTTATTCTCAAATGAAAATGTTCAAACTACAAACTCCGAACTTTAATTTTTTCGTCATATTTAATTGTACTCATTGTCATGAACGATCGAGCCACCCGAAGTATCACCAATTTGTCGTCCAAACGCCACGTGTTCTTACGGTATCCGTCGTTTCGTTTTGCACAGAGCAACAAGCCGATAATGGAGAAGAGGCGTCGCGCTCGGATAAACCAGTGTCTCGACGAGCTGAAGAGTCTCATTCTCGAGGCGATGAAGAAAGACGTAAGTATTCGTTACAATTTTTCCATCTATACGTCCGTCCGTCCTCCTCACATATACCTGCCGGGACGGTAAAGATGCGCTCGTAAAATAATAAAGTCGTCGGTTCCTCGGAGCGTCGATGTGTACCCGCGCGTATTGTAAAACACAAGGCGCAGTCTTAACGGTAATAAGCCCGGCAAATGTTTGATCAGGTTTGACGCGGGGTGGGGGTTCTTCCGTTCTCTTGTCGACAGCGATGATATTCGTGTATACACGTATATACATATTCGTCCGCGGGCAGAGTGTAGAAAAGAATGGGGTGGTGAAGAGCGAGCGACCGTTTTGTTTTAGTATTTTAGATGCCACGCCGTGGGAACCCTTCGGTCCCGTCGATCCCCACCGCTTGTCCGGCATGCGAGCTGGCCCCCGCGCGCTATCGCGTCAAAGACTGTACAATGGTACTCGACCGGTTTACAAAAAAAAAAAAAAAAATGTTAAAGAAATTTCGAGTGGATTCAGGCTTAATTGCTCGACGCGCTGGCTCGCTCACTCGTCGCCTTTTACACTCCGGTTTCTTCTCGTCAAATTCGGATTCCAATTTGTACCCGATGTGCGGCGGACAGTCAGGCTCTCTCGATAGACCGTAAACGGCTGGTCTTCCGCCATGCAAACCGTTAACGAAGAACCCGAACGAAATTTTCGCATTTCGTCCGGATTCGACGAGGAGAAACGACTGACTCGATCAAAGGCCTCGCCCACGCCGACTGCTCTTGCGTGAGATTGCGTAGGTGCAGGTTTCGTTTTTTTTTTTTTTTTTATTTCACCCAAATCGTCCCCGAAATTCCGTCGAAAGAAAGAGTCCACGAACACATTTCGGCGACTGTTTCGACGCGACGGCATTTTATCGCTCCGCGAAAATTCGCGCGGTGAGACAAAAGGTTCTATGAATGGGGACCGCTCGGAGCGGACGAAAATTCTGTGGAAGAGTTCATCGACGGAATGCCTTTTCAACGTGATAAATATCATTTTTCTTGAATCAATGAATTATTATTGAAAAATATAATATTAATTGATGATAAAGGGGTCCAGCGGAAATAAATTTCGTAAAAATGATCCGAACTTTGAGCCACCGATTTCATGATTTAATGACTCCGTTTTCTTTTTAATTAATTTTTTTCTCAACCCGTTAGTTCGATCCTTCCGTGTGTTTGGGATTGTCGCGGCTGGCGAGAAGATCCGGTATCGACACGAAACTCTATACAGCGAGAGTTGTTTCTCAAGCGGCTACGACCGACCATGAGTCTGTCTCTTCTTTCGTTCATTTTTTTCTCTCTCAAATTCTGCGGCGGCTGTGTCTCCTTCTCTCTCTCGGCGTCTTCTTTCCCCGTCCAGATGACTTCCGCTACCTGCTCGCTCCCAGTCTCCGTCCGTCCGTCCGTCCGTTCGTTCGCTCGTTCGTTCGTTCTCCGCTCATCCGCCGTTGGTCCGCACGTAACGCCCCCCGCGTTCGTGGGAACCTTCGCGAGTAATTATTAAAAAAAGAAGAGGAAAAAAAAGACGAAAAAAAAGTTCCATCTCAGGTTGCAGCCTCCTTTTGTTGACCGTATCATCTTTAAGGATCCTCATCCCGTTTTCGAGCGCCGCTTCTGCGTCCCGATCATCGGCGAAAAAGGGGATCCCCCGGTTCATTTTCTTCTTCTTTTTTTCATCCCTCACTGTTGCACTCGCTGCAGGTGCCTGGACCGTCCCTGATCTTTCGCAGGGTGTCGAGTTCTTCCACCATCACGGGTGGATTATCGATTTTCCATTGGTGCGAGAACCATCGGTATTATCGCCCACAGCGATCTTCCCACATCATCCACGAATCCCCAGAGTGTTGAGCACACAATAGAACGTTTATTTGGCCCTCAATTTGACTCACCGTAAATCGATCTAATTCGCATTAAATCGGAAACGATACGTATTCGTTCGAATTTGCAGATACAAGAAATTGCAAAACTTTGCCGCAGAATTAAATTATAAAATTAACTTATTTAATCTGGCGATTGAGAAACATCGATTCTTTATAATTAAAAGTTCATATTGCGCAAACCACACGGAGACTAAGCGAGTTCGCAGTTGCTCCAAATTAATGCCGCTGCCACCCGGTTTAGAGGGATAAAAAAGAAATGCTCGGGCGTAATTTGGGATCCGACGACGGCGAAGCCGTGGAAGCGGCGCAAGCCTTTTGTGATTCACACGGGGAGATTCCCTGAGAAAATGTCCCAAAGTATTACCCACCGGGAGGAGAGTCATGCGAAATATATTCACGTCTCCTGTGGCGGTCTCGCTGGAGATACACGTCATTACGAATGAGACGGTATTCCCACAGAGGACGAGGAGCGCAGGGAGAGTAACTCTTTATCGTGGCTCTGCGTGTGTAACCGAGACTACCGTCGACTCCCACGCCTATTGTGAGGAGCGTGGTCGACGCGGTGCCACGCGGATCGAGGGAGGGAGAGAAAGAGAGAAAAGGAGATGCAGAGATCTCACCATAAAAATGTATATTATACTATACACAGTACATATAACTCCTATAGGAATGGTTAAGCTGTCCAGAACCGGGATACGGATCGCTCGGCGATCCTGCACGTACACTATCCTCACAATGGGACTCGAAGACTTCGACGCATCGGCCTGCTGAATCACCATTCAGTTATTGGTGGCCAAAGGGCTGGGCCTCCTCGAGAATTTTTAAAGAATACATAACCCGAACTATTTGGGGATGAAGAAGAGGTTTTTCCGTAAAACCCCGTACGGCGCTCTCGAAAATAGAAAAAAAAAAAAAAAAAAAACCTAACGGGTTCCCACGCATCGATTCTATTCATGAGGTCGGTCAGGGATATACCACTCTACCTGTTGCTCTCCCTTCAGAGGATTAACGCTCTGACGCAACGTAAATTTTCCAGCTTCTTGAGGAATGTTTTTTTTTTTTTTTTTTCAAAGGCGAACACTGGACCGCAAGTGACCGCATGCCGGATATACGTCACTTTCGGTTTTAAAATCTTATTTTTCGAGTCGAAGTGACGTCACAAAGGGAAATGCGTCACTTTCGGTTTAAAAATCATATTTTTCGAATCGAAGTGACGCATTTCCCTTTGTGACGTCACTTCGACTGGAAAAATAAGATTTTTAAACCGAAAGTGACGTCATACCAGAATTACGTCACTTTCGGTTTCAAAATCGCAATTTGTGAGCGGAGGAAGCGTTATACCGAAAATGAGTCTCTTCCAGTTTGAAAATCTCATTTTTTTTTAGCGGAAGCGATCTATTTTTGGTATGAAGTCGCTTCCGGTCGAAAAATTGAATTTTCTCGTGAGAAAATTTGGCAGAGGGAGATTTCGTTAAGGGCGTCCGCAGCGCGACATTGTCTCGCCAGTTACCTGTAAAAAGTTCGTACTCCCCGCGGCTATGACATAGCATGAATCGCGATACCGTCGGTACGGAGGCGGCAGGTGGTTCTGCACCGATCGAAGGAAAGTTCCCAACCCCGGTCGGTCGGGTAGCTTCACTTACCGACGGAACAATCCCGAAAAATCATGGAGCGATAAGAAAGATCCCCTTCTCGCCGACTCCCTATCACTGACCCACAGTCGATAAAGAAGATCCGTCGCAGTTCGACGAAAAAATCTAACCATCCGAATGTTTTGTGTTACAGCCGTCGCGACACTCGAAGCTCGAGAAGGCCGATATCCTGGAGATGACGGTGAAGCACCTGCAGACGGTGCAGCGTCAGCAATTGGGCACGGCGGTGGCGACCGATCCTGCCGTACTGACCAAGTTTCGCTCGGGTTTTTCCGAGTGCGCCGGCGAAGTGTCGCGCTACGTCAGCCACTTGGAGAACGTCGAGCCGGCGGTTAAACAGCGACTGGTATCGCATCTGAACAGTTGCGTGACGAATCTTCAGCAGATGGCACCGTTCTACAGTCACTACGTACCTTACATGCCGGAAAGATTGTACCCGGAGGTCAAGGTCGGCTTCCAAAGTGACTTTCACAACGGCGACGAGAACAACAACGGCAGCACCACGACCAGAATCCAGATACCAAGCGGAGTGCAGCTGATACCGAGCAGACTGCCAACCGGTGAGCTCGCTCTGTTGGTACCGCAGTCCGCTGGAATTTCCGCGAATTTCCCGTTCTTCCCGCCGGCTCCGGAGCCCACCTCGAGAATCGGATCGTCCTCGGCATTCACCGCTGTCAACAGATCGCACAGTCCTCTCCTCAGTCCGTCGACGTCCACGTCGAGCTTCGGCGAGGAGAGTCACAATTCCGAACTCTATCCTCAGTCCCAGTCGCCCAATCAGTCCCGGCACCGATTCAAGGTTCCCGAACAGAGTCCCTCCGCTTCGACCAAGAGTTTCTCCTCGTCGTCGCCGGAAACCCAAAAACCCCAGATAAGCTCGTCGAGCGACAGAAAATCTCCGTTACCCGCCATCTTCGCGGAGCCGAAGAGCCGCTTGGACATCGGCTCGTCGCCGAGCGGGAAGATCGACGGGACCGGCCAGGACGTCGAAGCTACCCGCGCCATCGGCGGACAGGCGTCGTTGCAAAATTTGAGACAACCCCTGTCGGTCATCACCGACAAGGCTCACAATCGTACCTCGATGTTTCCCAAGAGGGAAGGCCTCAAACGGCACCATTCCGACGGACTTCTCGTAATTTCCGACAAGAGACCGAGATACAACGAGGCATCGAGTTCCACGATTCACACGAGCGTGAACGGTTCCACTACCATGCGCAATCGGGACGAGCACGCCTCGTCGGTCGAAGATCTGTCGGGAAACAAAAATTCGTCCTGCGGCAGAAATCCCAATGGCGACTTTGTCCAATTTTCCGCTGCCGACGCGGGCTCATCGCAGCCGAACGGGGACATGTGGAGACCTTGGTAATCAAAAGTCTCACACGATAATGAAAAAAAAAGACAAGAAAAAAACAACGACGAAGGAACCTACTTGATTAGACGGAAGATAATCATTTTTCGATAATTTTCGATTGAATTTACGTTAATTTCTTTTTTTTTTTGTTTTGGCTCACATATCTTCTTAGTTATAAATTTTTCGATGTTTTCGAGGTACAATTTTAACTACGGTTTATCGTAAATTTTTTATGTTTTCTTGATTTTGTCCACTGGCCAAACCCCCGACTGTTTGAAAATTAGTTGCGATTACGTTTTACAATTGTTACGCGTATGACCGGCTGACGTTGTTTCAGTGAGATGTTTTTTTTTTGTTTTGTATTTATTGCTAGTTTTAGATACGTTTGCGATATAGAAAGAGAGCAGAGACGAGAATCGGGAGGGTAGATGAGAAAAGCAGACGATGAAAAATAATTGTTTTCCTACCGCACCTATCGTCTCGGACGCGATAGGGTTCGAGGAATTAGGTTGAATTGGGCCATAATGTATGTCATACACCGTGAGAATATCGGGAAGTTACACATGTTACTTCGAGATACGTTGAAGTTTAACAATAGTGTGCCTCGTACACCGCATCCTTCCAAAGTATAAAGACTATAAACCCTAAGCTTTAAAATAATTTTAATGAAGGGCATATAAAAATGATTTGTAAATAATTTTGTACATAAATCCTCTTCGAGTAATTTAACGTAGCACGTAACGTTAAGCATCGAACGACAATTTTATTTTATTTTCTCTATCGTCTCTCCCTATTGGCACCTTCGGCCAATGTAGTATTATGAGTTTGTGATAATTGATGTGACATCGTTGAAAATAAATTACTTTTTCAGTAAAAGAAAAAAAAGCGAAAGTATAATTTCACATACGCGGATCACTCGCTGAAAGCGTCGGGGCTGTTTTAGTCGTGAACGAATTCTCGAGTAACGAAGAGCGAGAAAATAAGATATAAAACAGCACTGTGGATCTAGTCTAGTAAAGCGCTAAGCGGTTTGCGGCGTTGAAAATCCATCGTGCTTGGTGCGCGCTTTAGCCTTTCAAGAGGCGTTAAGCGCGGCTCACCGGCCCGACTTCATGAGTTGGAGAGTGCTCTTTTTCTTTTCTCCGATAAAGGAATAAAAAAAAACTCTAAAGAGAACAAGAATTTCAACCACCTGTTACGCGGTAAAACTACCTCCGCCCCCTCCCCCCCCCCCCCCCCTCCCTCTCGCACATTCTACGACTAAGCGCAACGGCTGATTTATCGACGAACCCCGTGAACTTCTCCGTCGTACATGAAATATTGTTACGAAGCGGGTGTCCCATCGTTTATCCAATAAGTAATTTTCCGACCGCAGTATCGGTGTCTCCGTGTCGGGCCTTCGCTATAATGTGTAAATCGTTAATCGTCTCGGTTAATTATCAATGCCGGAGTAAACAAGTGTCGTTTCCTCAAAACCGCAACATTTCTTACTTTCCTTTTTATGTCGTAGCCGTTCTTTCATTGATTTTAGGAAAAAAAATCTAACATTTGTGTTTTCTCGGTAAGAAAGAAAGTATTGTAAAAATTGCGACTCCAACGATTTTTAATATTCGGACCTGGCAATTTTTTGTAGATGATAAGAACATCCTCGCCAACAATCAATCCTGGGAATTTTCGATCCAGTGGTTCCAGCGTTTGCACAAGAGATGGAACCACGAGCGGCCCGTTTAAGAATCCGCAGAAACGCAATCGTATAAAAACGAAGAAACCTCTCGAGTCCTTGTATCATACAGATTTTTTAAAAGACGATTCTCATCCCCGCAGGCGTGTAATTTGCAATTCATGGGAGCGTTGCGCATCGAACGAGATGATCCCGTGTACGGAGAAACGATGAGAAATCTTCGTCATACTTTCGAGCGAGAGATAAAGACGGAGCGGGGCTCGTGGTCATACGAAACGTTTGAGTCTTCAATTTCCCAACAAGATTTACCACGACGAGCGGGATACTTCTCCGATTTGCAAAAGAGTCGACATACCCGCTCGCGGAATGGCTCCGACGGACGGACCGACGGACGTGGAAAGATACGAATCTCGCCGGTTCGACGCGTCCCTTTTTCGCGAACCCAAGTGTTCGCCTCGCCTCGCGCCCATATACGCGCATATAAATATACCATCCACGGTTGGCAAGTGTACAGAGAGTATCACGAGGGACGGAGAGGATCTCTCTCTCCTCGCTCGCTGAAAGAGAGAGAGAGATTCGAAGCGAATACGGCGAGAGCCCTTCGCCTATATCAGGAGTATAAATAATTACTCCGGCACCGGAGCAATTACTATAAGTTATAGCGTAGCCGGTACAATTTGCAATGTCAAGACATAAACACTGCTACCGCTTACATTTGAATACATTAAGGTGTCGGGCCGGGCTCTGATTGGCCGCCCGTGAGAGGAGGTACACGCCCGTATCGGTAACGGTGAGGTACGATCTGGTTGACGATTTTTATTGCGGAAGCTATCGTCTCGGGTTTCGCGCACCGTTTGTCTGATTGATAACTCTCTGCTCCGCCGACTACCCGAGAAGACCCCGATGATCCGCCCGCTCTCTCCCCGTCTCGCTCTCTTTCTCGGATGCGCTTTTAAAACGCCGAGATTGAACGCCGTACACTCCGCCGAGGATCACCGTTCCCGGCTAAATCGCATCCGTGATTTCCCATCAGGCTTTGAAGTCTTTACGATCCCTCCCTCTCCAGCGCTGCCGGCGCGGAGGAGACCGGTGCGCCGATGATCCCCCGATCGAGGAGCCTGCACAGCCTCCGGAGAAACGCGATCGATTGTTTTATGACAGTTCTCGATAGAGGCGAACAAGCGAAAGCGCAGCCCCGCGCCATGAGCGGCGAAGAGGGCATGTATGATGATCATTCCGACGAGAATCGCGGACTTCATTTCGCTTGCCCAATTTGGCGAAATCGTTCTGCGGTCGGGGCGGGGAGGTGCTCGGTTTTCCCGAGCGGAGCGAGTGCACCGGGCATCCAGAGGGACGGACGGAGCGAGAGATGACGATCTCTCGTCCGGCGGGATTGTCCACGGAAGAGTTCGCTTCCATCGTTCGTGTGTCTGGCGCACACCGACTTGCCCTCGCACCTGCGCAACTCTTCCGTCCCGTCTTCCTTTCCGCGTATCCGCAGCCTCGGCTCTTCCCCCTTGCTCCCTCCTTCTCCTTCGTGACGTATTTATTACGCGCAATCGAGAATCCCTTTTCTCGCTAAGAAAAACGTCTCGTGAATCGCCCCTCGCTCGGGCTATCTGTCCAATTAAAGATACCTGCTGGCGCGACATTTAAGGGACTTCTTTTATTATACAATCGCGCACCGTTTCTCGGTACTTTTTTTTATTTTCTTTCCTTTTGTTTTTCAAGACCCTCTCGCACATAAGTTTCTCTAAGCGCGTTCTCGGCGGTCTCGCGTTGCGCGGCGTTCGTCTCCTTCCCGTCGATTCCGACAGCCGCTTATGCACAGCCCGAAACGATTTATCCTCGGACAAACGACCGCTAGGATTTCGTTCGTCGTCGAGGATATCCAATTATCGAAGAAAGTAGGATCAAACGACATTAGATTTATTCGCGGTTCGGTGTGCCGGCGGGCTTTCGGGCCGCGCCCGCGAGCGTACGGGTTGTTGGATATTGTGGTTCGGTGGATTTTCCAGATATGCGAAAGAGGGTATGGACGCGGTATGGTTTCGGCTGGCAGATAGAGCACGCATCGATCGCTCCCGGTTTTCGTTCGTTCGTATAAGATCGACTGGAAAAATCGAACTGCAAATATCGCTGGGCCGACGAACCTCCCCCCCCCCCCCCCCACCCAGCCGGTTGACCGGATCTGCGACCACCGACGGAACGACGGACGGACCGCACTTCATACCACGCCACTGCACAGAGGGACTCGCTCTCTCTTCCCCGTGCTGGATACGTGTGTCCGGGGGCACTATCGTCGCCCCGATGTTTTTCCCCCGTCGCGATATTTTGATGGGCTTCCGATCGCAAGCGAGGGAGACGGAGAGAGATTCGGAGAGCGAGCTCCGCGGATCGCGGGCGAACGGTGGCCGAGGACACACGGCCGCCAGGCCATTTGCTTTGCGGTCTCTTGATTCCCAGATACCAAATTTTGCATCTGTACTCATTCAAGTTTTAATGTGTTTTTGCGGCGTCAGTCATTCAAGCTTAATCAGCAGCCCGGTTGAAGGCCCGCAGAGTGCGCCCTCCCCCGCGACCCTGGCCAGCCCGCCGGTCGGGGCTTTTGTCTATGTGAAACGTTTGATTCGTTGCCGTATGTAGATTTGTACACGGCAGTCGCCTCGTGGAGAAACGTACCAGATACACGCTCGAGACACACGAACGAATGAGAGCGTACGTATATAAATTTGTCCGTGTATAAAGTGGATATGGATATATATATATATATATTTTTGTATAGATATATATATATATATATATGATGGGAACAGGGAATATTGGCCGGACGCTCTGTGACGAGAGCGTATTAATTATAACTCTGGTCAGAGAAACGTCAAGAGATGCGTTCGCGGATACCTACGATAAATTGTCGGTTTACCAGCAAATCTCATTTCCAAACCTTCCCCCAGCCGGCTATTTTCCCCCCTCGTTTGTCCACGTCCATCGGTTCGCAACTACGAAACGGGCGAGCATTCCGCCGGCCGGCTCTTCGCGAAGCACTCTTTCTCCCTTTCGCCGTACGGAATATGGAATTTCCGACCACCTCGCCCTCCCCCCCCCCCCGCCCCTCCTTTTTTGTTGTCAAACGTTTATTTTCATTTTTTTCCACCCCCACGCGTTTCCCTCGCGTATTTACCTGTCGTACGTCATTTCACCTCTCTCCACCCACGCGCCTCGCTCTCGCCTCCACCGAGAAGAACAGCTCTCTTATGCGGGAGGGAAAAAAACGTCGCATTGTTTAGCGCAAAAATAGCGCCAACCCGCACCAGCCCCGGACCATCGACGATCGACTAGTTCCACTTTTGCCAGTCCATTGTTCCACGCGAAAATTCATATCGACGGTACATAGAAATACCTCTATGACCAATGGGAATCACGGGATGAATTTGCTTATACAATAGACCCCTCACTTCATTCTCAGCAGGCTCTTCTTTCGGAAAATTAATGTTTTTTAAACTAAAAACAAGAAAACGAAAAATCGACGGATAATCCGACGATTGGAGATTTATTTTGCCGCGCGACTTCTGAATGAAAAAGTGTCCTAAAAAAAAAAAAAAAAAAAATGTTGCACTCAAAGATATTCAGCAAGATATTCAGCTCACTTACAGTTGAGGTCGTTTAATAATGGAATAAATGTATCTAAATATCGAATTACCTCAGCTGCGCTCGTTTTGACAAGTGTCGAGGTATAAAGAGTACGAGAGACATTTATTTCCCTGTCCCGGGAGAATTGTAGTTTGAAACTTCGGGAAGGCCGCTGTTGCCGCTGCTGCCGCTGAATCGAGCAATGTGCGCCGGTGGGAAAGGATGAACTCTCGCGACGAGGGGGAACCACCCCGGGGCAGTGGCGAGAGAAACGGGAGAGTTTGAAGAAAGAGAAGAAGTGCGACGAGGAAAGTTCCGAGATTCCTGGCCGCTCGTGGAAACCGTCCACTGTTCGGTAAGCGTGAGAGTAAACGGGACGAGACGATGGTGAGCGAATTTACCGGGAGGGAAAGAAGGATGGTCGGCGGGAGAGAGGTGCTGAAGCGCGACCGCGTCGAGGAAAAGGAGGGGGGGGGGGGGGGGGGGGGGGAGGAGAGCTAGAGGGACCGAACGAACAAGCCGTGAACCCCCGAGAACGGCCGTCGAGCTGGCAGGAAGGGTTGGCGGTGTCGCGGAGAGCAGAAGAGCGAGAGCATGTTTTATTAAGTACGTCTCGCCCACCCCGTAACGAAAAAGCGCCCGGGCAATTTGCAGGTGCTAAAGCGACTGCAGATAACGCGAACGCGCGAGACCGTGAGTACGACTTCCGTTTTTTTTTCTTTCTTCCCTTTTTTTTCTTATTTTTATTTGTCTATGTAAAGGCGCATAACTTGCGTGTGGTATATCGACGTCACTTCCGGTTTGAAAATCTCATTTTACAGTCGGAAGGGACGCCATACGAGATTTGAGATTTTGAGTTTTTCATAATGAGACATAATGAGATTTTCAAACCGGAAGTGACGTTTTCCCGTATACAGTAAAAAAATAATTTTGTAAAATCGGAGTACGAAGTTTCGTGAAAACAATTTTGTTAAATAAGTGACAAACTCGTTTGTTCAGGTTTGAATATTACAAACATGCCCTTTCATTTCTCGTGCAATTAACAATTTTACACTGTACTTTTGTTTTTAAAACTAGAACAATTATACAAACAAAAAATTGTGGACGTTTGTTGACAATAAGTTGTTGTAAAAAGTACAAACTTTTTTTTTGTTGTGTATGACGTCACTTCCGGTTGTCACTTGAGGTGTTCAAAAAGGAAGCGACGTCACAGAATTTTTTTTGCTCTCATTACTCAGTGCCTGTTAGTGCTCGGAAGACCGTCGGCATCGCTCTGACTACCTACGGTAAAATCCCAGCAGGGTTATTATCCGTTGCGAAAAAAAATGTTATCGACGCCGTCGCTGTACGAGTTTGTTCAGCCAACAAAAAAAAAAAAAAAAAGTCTTCCGATCGCGATGGCCTCTCTGTACGTTTGCTTTGCAGTCTCGGTCGGTATGCGTGGATCCAATATGGCGTGTTGATTTTCTTTGAGCCCGACATAAACAAAACATTTCGGTATGAGTGGAGCCGCGGAACGGAAATAATTCTGAAACGCACGCAGAGTCGTTCCATTCGATTCTCCGTCTCGTGATTCATCTCGGTGTTTCTCTCGTTCCGTCATCGATATCGTTCCCGAAATTTCGCCGCGCGATCTCGGATTCGCCGATACAGAGAACGCAGCCAAGTGGGCTGTGTAGGTGGGTGGCCCGGGTCGCCCCGGAATTGCAAAAGCTCCGAAATTCGCGAAAAGTCCGGGGATGAGGGTCGAGGCTCCGGTTCGGCCCGATCGGCGAGGAGGACGCGGCGAGTCCGCGGATTCGGGGGGACAAAGTGAAAATTAATATTCAATCGCATTAACGAATCGGTGGCGTGGCCATCAGTAACGGAAAGGCAGTGCGACGTACACACGACTCCGGCATTCACGGATTCTCGGGTTTTTTTTTTCCTGGTATTGTAGATATCGTGGCTCGAAATATACATGGTTTTTCCATACATATACATGTATATATATAAAAAATATATATACACAACCTGTATCTCCAATAAATATACAACACCAACATCCGTGCGTGCAATACAGCGTAGCTCTGTTCCACATAGGCCGGCATCGGTAGAGCCGCCTCGGAACGCGACGCCAAATGAAAATACCGAAGGACAATGGAAATACTAATGATTGATTGGATACGAAAAAGAATTATAATTGAAAAAAACCCGGGAGTGCCAAGGGAGAGAGAACAAAAAAAAAATGGAAAAAAAAGTACACGAACTATTGGGAATAATATATCAATACCCATCGAAGCCACGCATACGAAAGCGGGACGTTCGCGCGGTCGGTCGTGGGGTGGTCCGCGGGGTGGTCGGCGAAGGGGGAGGATATGTGCCCTCTTTCTCTCTGTACAGAAGGGGCTGCGGAGGGGCACTCTCGGTACCGCGATGCGCTATACCGTTCGCGATACCGCGCCGCGCTGCACTGAGTACAGGGAGAGCGCTCTCGTCCGGCGCTCCGGTAACAGGAGCAACGGAGAGTGAGGATGAGGGAGAGAGAGAGAGAGAGCGCTGCTCGCGCTCTAAAAGAGTAAAAAATATTACACCCTCGCGCGCAGGGGGGCCGGCCGGGTGGGTGGACGAAACGGGCACTAACCAATACCAATAAACCTCATACGACACAAAAGAATCGTATTGCTTGCACGTGGGTATACAGGCGCGTCTGTGGACCGCGACTGGTGTAGGAACGAAAAAAAAAGACGAAAAAAAACAGGGAGAGGCATTGCCGCACACACGTCCCCGGCGTAACCGGCATCACCGTAGGGAAGCATCTACGGTGCGGGCGACTATGGCATTATGGCTTTTTATTTTCAATTTTTTTCTTTTTTTCTGGTCCACGAGCAGCTAACCGAAACATCTAGCTTATGGTTAAATTATTTCATGTTCGTGTGCGATAAAACCATTGAAATTGACGTACCCCCGAAACCCCGATGTGAATGAAGGCATTATTTCGGCATTGTGCAAGCGACATTGTTTCTACCGATAAACGTTGCGAAACCGGTCGACTTTGCGGTACTTTTTTTTATTTTTCGTAAGTTTTTTTTTTTTAATTTCTGTTCATGAGAACGACACGACCGTCGAGAATGTTTCACGGGGAGCAAAACATACTTGAACATACTTCTGGTTTGAGGATTACTGACGATAATGATTGGACAGCATCGAGTACATCGAGTCTCCGGTCGTGCGTCTTCGAGAGAATAAACGGGTATACAATGAGCCGCTCGAAGAAAATCTCATTGGCGTCGAAGGAGCCTGTATGTTCTGGGCTCGCACGTAACTCAATCGAGCTAAATCTACGGTGTCCGGTGGTCGTGGTGTCTATAAACGGACGGCCGAAGTCCTCGAAGTAAGAAGGGCACGGAATGGCACATCGACTCGCGCGATTCGCGCCTTTTTCACGTTAACCGGTCGACGATATCGAACGGCCGTGAGATACGTCGGGTTATAAGTAACGGCCCTAGAGAATAATGCTCGCAACAGCTCGGAGGTCTCGCTCTCCCAGGTCTTTCCAGTATCTCGGCTAAACCAGTGCCGGTAGCTCCGCTATAATCGGCTGTAATCCTGCGAGGTAGGACTTTCTCGATCGATCGATCTATCGGGAGCAGCACAATTTACAACGATGAAAAAAAAAAAAAAAAAAAAAAAATCATAAGATCTGGCGTGTGTGCGTTTCTTGACGTACGGCACGGATAATGCGTAAGTATACGGTATAGCCGGTATACTTGACCGATCGTGAGAAACTGTCCGACAGTACCGGGCGACATCGTTTGCATTAGCCGTGTGTCGTTACAGCAAGCGCGATATCTCACCTCGCGGCGGAGTCACGCGTCTCTCTGTGCAGTGTGTTTACCCGACTTGTCCGTAAGGCGTCAGTGGGTTGAGGACTTTCACCGTGTCCGACCCACGGGTCCGTTGTGTCCCGGGGCTCGATGTACTTCGGCGCCTAGGGCAGTGGAGCAAACGCATCGCGCACGCTCACCGAGCACGGTAATGCGAGAGAGATCGTCGTAAATTGTCGGAAAGTGTCGATACACGAGGCGTTCGGTCGTGATCCTCTCGGGGGATCGGAACTGACGTTCTACTTGGCATAAAATGTTTACCTACAGCGAAATCTGCCCGAGCGGTAAGCCGTTCCGATTTCCATGACTCGTGCGGTAACGGACGAAAGCGCCGAACAGGAAATAGAAAGAAGGTCCATCGAGAGCTCTAAATTCCATCGGGGCGGATTACCGAGAGTTTTTCACCATGGGAATATGGTATGCTTATGTGACGGAATGAGAAGAGACACACACTCCCCCGACGCATCGGAGTTTGCTGGCGCAGTTTTTCACAACTCTGTATGTGTAGACCGACCGAGCCTCGGTATACTGCCGCTGCTGCTGCTGATGCTGATGGAGAACAGGCAGCATGGCGAGACGCGGCCGGTTTAGCATTTGAAAAAAAAAATAACGAACGAAAAAAAAAAATGAAAAAAGTCCTCGCACGCTCTCACACCAGTCCGCGATCTCCGCGTCTCTCCCTCGACCAGGGCGCAATTCACGCTTTCCTCCCCCGCCGTCATCCCGAAAGCCAGCAGCGGCAACGGCAACAGTAGACGCGGGCATAGCACACCCACACTCGGGTGCAAACAAAGGGCTACGTTTAGCATTAAAAAAGCACGGGGGAGACAGAGAGTCGGGGCTGCATACTGCCGCTGTGCCAACACCGGTGCGCTCGCTGCCACCGCCGTTATCGGCGGAGGGTTCGCGCTGTTACTCCTCGTCTGCGAAGCGCGCGGACATGAGCCCCTCTTTAACCGAGGCGCTGGACGCCTGACGGACGCACCGCGACTCGGCTGGAGGCTCCGAACGCCGCGAGAACGACAAACGGCACGGTACAATGGGCAAAACGAGGAACGAGCGAGCGGAGGGAGCGCGAGAGTTTATGGATGGAATGGGAACACGCCGAGAAAAAGTGAGAATACGTACTGTCTGATGGGATGACCGGAGTTGTAGGGAGAAATGGGAGAGCGCTTCACGGACAGAAGTGGTTGATGCATTGGGACAAACACATTTGGCATTAAAACAGATCTGCCTTCGCGCTGCCTCTCCTCGTACTCTCCCCCACCCTCTCCCAGATGGCTATACAACGCTCACGGTCGTACTCACGTTTGTACACAAAACTGCCCAGAGGGTCAGTGCTTTTCAGCGATGTTTGCGTGGTTTTCTTTTTTTTTTTTCAAGATAAAAAGAGTTCACAATATTTGACTAATAGGCTTTTTCCGCTTATTCTCGTAGATTACGATTGTGGAGTTGAATTTATCGTCGCGGCTGTGTTTGACGCCGCTTAGCGCGAGAGGAAATTTTACCTTAAAAAATAAAAGAAAGAGCAAATAGCGATATTAAAAATGACGCCGCAATTGTTTGGTCAAAGATACGAAGAAACCTCAGCGTTTGAGAATGAATGTTAAAGGAGCAAAAGGGTTAATTTAACGTATCTTTGAAAAATGTGTTATTGTAAATTAATTATTAAAAATGTATTTTTTATTTGGCGAACTGCACGCTAGTTCCAGAAACCATAAAACTTAGGTACTTCGCGCAAGCACCAAGCACCGTCGTGGGAATAAAATGAATTGTGCGCCAACAATACAACTTGGAACCCAGAAATGCGTACATTCCCGATCGGTTTGTACAGAGAGTTGCACATGCATGTTTGAAACTCGTCATTCCGCCGAATCGAAGGCAACAGTCACACGCGTGTGTGTGCGTGGGTGTGCGTTCGTGCCTAGGTGTACGGTTGGGAAGCATGTCGACGAGCATCAACAGCAACAGCAGCCGACGTAGAGTCTCTACCAATACGCAGGTCCGCACATCAATCGTGTTCGGGTACGCATTTTTTTTTTTCTTTTTTTCCCACTTTTTTTTGTCCACGGCGCATCCGCGCCCGATACGTGAGGCGGAATAAAAATAGAAGTGTAACGTCGACAAAAAATGATGAAAGCCGCCGCGGGGCATGCGACGGGATTCGCGACGTGAGGATTCGCCGCGGCTTCTGCAACGCGGCGATGCACCCGTGAACTCGCACATCTCTTCCTCGCACAATTCCCCCCCCCCCCCCCCCCCCCTTCGCGATATATCGCTCTCGCTCTGCCGCCCGCGAACTGACTACGTGTCGCGGTTTATCGTTCGAGATAAACGAGATCGGCTTTACCCTGTACTCGTGGGAATAATCGTTGACTTATTTTATCACGTTGTCTCGTGTGTCTACGTTCAGCCTCGCCCTCCCACTCCCCCCTCCCCGGCCGCCCGCAGAGTTTGTAGGTGACAATAGTATGTTTGCACAATGCGAGCGAGCTGTGACTAATGTGGCATGAGTAAAGGTATAAGTTCACCGGTTACCGATGGAAAGCACTTAAGCTTGTACACGGCAAGCCATACACACCTTGTGATAAACAACTGCGGAGTTGTGCTCGATCTCTCCTCGCTCGAATGGTTCTTTTCGGTATATCGTTTTAATTTTAGTTATTTTTATGATCAAAAGAAAATGTTCACTTTTCATTGACACCGAGAAATAAATCGTCAGAGGGAAAAGATTAAGTGCAAAATAAACCGAAAAATAAATATTTCCGAGATGGCACGACGATTGATATGGCGCGATCGGCGACTCTCCTCGTTCCCCGAGTCCCGAGTTAATCGTAATCTTCGATGTTGTGTCAAAAGAAAAAAGTGATTAACCGTATCAATGCATCGTATCGGTTGAGGTGAATCCCGGAGAAAATTATAATACCGTGTGTATAAAAATCGATTGCGCAAAGTGGCCGGTGGTCATGAATCTTGAAAAAAATCCGTCGGAATGACAGGATGATTGGAGGGTGGAGGAGTTTGCTCGGTCTGCGTAACGATGTCTAGAAGCATCCCCCCGGTAATGAGAGAGTGGTGCGCGAGCGGACATTGAGAAGCGACGATAGGATGCTGCGGGAGAGAGTCAGGAGGCCCCGATCGGTGGCGCAGCGTCGGGGGGGATCCCGCGGGGAGACCAACTTCTCGCTGCGACGGATAATTAAAAATAATTCCCTCGGAACCAGGAGCATCTCGTCGTCGTCGTCTTCTTCGTCCCCGTCCCCGTCGTCCGCCTCGCGGTCGTTCCTTTTTCGCGGCTCATTAAATCGACCATAAATTATGCATCGAAAATTACGAACGAAGGGTGGGGCCCCAAATATCGGATCGCGGATAGCCACCGAGGCATAATAAGCAATTTGTAATCAAGAGGCGTCGTACGGGTGTTAGTTAGTAAGAAGAAATCCCAACCCGCAGCAGTGTACCCGTCCTGTCCCGGGCTCTTCGGGACGGCGAGCTCCGCAACTTCGTTCTGGATGCCCCGGGTTCCCCAGAAGCAAGTTGGAAAAGATCGCGAAAGAGAGGGGAGGGGAAAAGAGAGAGAGAGACGGCCGGTGGAGGTGCAAAAAGAATTGCAAATTGCACATTAGCATTATGTCCCACAGCGAGCTGCTCAAATCGTTATTAAACCGAAGCTGGTCCCACGGTCCGGAATCCTCTCGCGACTCGCGTTCCTTGTATCCGTTCGGTACAGACGGAAGATCGGTTGATGCACATCGGCCGCTTCTCCATGCACGAGAAACCGGCAACCTCCGAGTCGTAACTCGTTGATGTAACACGGTATTTTAAAGCGTCGGTAATAATTTTTCGTTCAAACTGAAAATCCTCTCTCCATTAGGCAAAGTTTTACAGCCACAGTCGATAAAACCGACCGATGAATTAGCGCGTAATGAGCAAATTGCTCGTTGCAAAGCGCCCACGGGAGCAGTCGTTGCTGCGGATTGACGTTGAAGATCATGTGGAAATTACCCTTCTCGCTAAGTGTCAGTTGTAGCGAAACACGTCGGTAATATTCAAACGAGCCTGCATTAGTCGATCGTCGAATCAATCGACAATGTTTTTCATAATCGCGCCGAGTGTCCATCGAGGTGTAACGGTCCGATGACAGCGATATGACACGAATTTCCTCCCGAAAGTGCCCTCCATGGAAATTAATGTTTAATGTCGGGGAAAAAACGTGTACCGAATCGAGAGCTCGTATCAACGACATTACCGAACGAGCGTGGCCGGTAACCGGTTAAAGAACACTCCCTCGGTGTATCGACCGGTGGCTTTGAAATAAATTAACAAACTGTATCATTTCGGTAATAAATTGAATTAGCGATACACTGAAGTGCTTTTAACGCGTTATGGCTGTACTGACACATCTAATATGACGAATACATTACACCGCGGTACATTGGCCTGTGGCGCGAACGCGGGGCAGGCGGGCGGAGTGTTCTTGAATTCATTAAAAAGTACCGGGCCGGCAATGGGTTCCGAACACTTTGCCCGCTTTTGTTGCTCGTATCCCTGCTGTATGTATTAATGGCAACGCGTCAAAATCAATTTTCATTTGGCGGATACTTATGTGCGATGCAATTCAATTTGGTACGCCGTTCGCCCGTTGAACTCCACGCGCTCCGGACACATTTTACTGTAATTGGAAACTTTTCCGAACGTTTGTTAGCTGCGCGCAATGAGAAACGATCCGCCGTTCGCTCGTCGGTGTGCTCTCGCGGCTCGCCATTCACGTGCCTCCGCTGTGACGCCAATGACTTTTTTATTCTTTATTTCGATAACAATCGTCATTAACGTTAAGCGCCACGCAGGTTCTCTCGTTCCTGCATGATCAGGAAGAACACGCCGGGTTACAGAGTCTATGCATTTTTATTGAAAACGAGAACGTAATTTCCATTCGTAGCCGTGTCTCGTTAGTAAGTTCTCGAGGTAGGAGGTTAATTACATACTTTTCCCAAAAGTATGTAATTAACGAAGCGCTTTGCCCGTGCTATTCAATTATTCTGTACATCGGTCGGAGTTGTGTTCCCGATATCACGTGAGTTCGGTGCAGATATTAGGCGGGAGGGTTGGAAAGAAGAGGCGAGCGACTACGGTTTGGCGAGGGACGCGAACGAGAACGAGTCGGATGAAACAAGGTGGAGAGAAAAAAAAGGTAAAAAAGTGGCTCGAAACTACCAAACTACTTTTCAAGCTGCCCCCCCGCGACCGCTGCCGCTGCCTCTCCGCAGCCTCCGGCAGTGGTCCAAGATTATAATTAAAACGTCGCGCGGCGGTATAATAAATTAATGCATAATTAACATAGCTAATTATAATACCGGCTGAAATTTTTCTCGTACCTCGAACGCACCCGGACCGGGGTATCGCGCCGGTGCTGCCGGTAGATCCTCGGCCGTCCGATGGTGTGCCAGCCGCGAATGCGGAGGCAGACCTCGCCCCGGTAATTTATGATCGGACATGAAAAATTACCGTCTCGGGGGGGTTTAATCATCCTCGGACGCCACCCCTCATCTCCATCCTTCGTCGGGGTCTCTGCTTTCGCGGGCTGTATATACCATACACTATCCACTGTGTAGTCATCAAGTCCGTACTAACGGCGTGCCCGGAGAGTCTATCTCATCGCTGCTGGAACTTATCCCCTTCCTGGATTCCTCACGGACCCCCCTTGCCTTCGACGTCGCACTCGATAATTTATTATAATTTTCCCGTGCAACGCGACATCGTCTTATCGGTGGCTTGCGCCTTTAATGAGATATTTCATCGTCCTACGGGTTACTGCATTCCAGAAGCGGTGCATGACAAGCGCGATCCACGGCACGGAGAAAAATTGTAAATTATAAAAGAGAAATAATAGCTATTTATTTTATTTCAGTACCTAGTAGTAGCGACAATATGCCGGAAGGTACCATTTTTTGATCATAGCATGACATTACGTAAATTGTCGTGGGAAGACATATATACGTTGCCAATTGGCCATCGACCTGGGTCCTTCAGCCCTATTTTATTTAATTAATTTTATTTATTTCTAACACAGCATAATTTTCATGCAGTGTCCCCGTGGAAAAATTGAGATCCTCACACTTGATTCTTGCCAAGATAAAAATAAAATATTCCATTCCCATTTCTTAGTCTCTATCGCCGGCTGCAGATATCTGGATCGTCGTAATTTGGTGTCATACAGATGCAGGGTCATGCGAACCATACACATTACAGCGAAAGTGTGTACTCAGGACTAACCACCGTGATTATTTATACGCGCTCGGCAGGTTCGTTGACACGCCACTCCCGGAACTCCGAAAAATTGTAGACAAATGGTGGCTGTTGCGAGCTTGCGACCGAATAACGGCGGTACTGCTGCTGATGCCGCTGCTGCCACTGCCGGTACGTATGCGGGGAGGAGAACGGGAGCCGGGGAGCGAGACGAGAGCAGGATGCTCCGACAGCACGAAATATAATCGCGTTACGGCAATAAGCTAAATAACTTCGTTATAACGGTGCCATACACAATGTATAGTTTATCGAAACAACGAACTTTTAGAACGGGAATGCATACGCGAGTATGGTCCAACGGGGGGCTTTTTTGGGGACGCCGATGTTGGTCTCCGCGAATTTTGTTATACAGCGTGTAACCCAACAGCGGGAAACAGCGGGAGCTTTTTGGCACGACGTAAAAGTAAAGTTGATCAGGACTGTTCGGGAGAATAAAAAAAAAAAAAAAACCATCCCACACTGTTCCAAATTACCCATTCCACTCTCGGCGATATAACCGCGTCGGGGCATACGGTAATTCGTTTATTATGGAGAAAAAGTTGCCCCGGCGTTCGTCACTGACTCGCAACTTTTTTGTTACGCTTTTGTCACTGGTGGTCACGGTTGCGACGAATGTAGAAGGAAGTTTACGAATCCGTTAAAATATCTGTAATACACGTTGGCGCTTTTCTCCTCGTTGTAGATTTTTTTTAACGTTATTGTCGCATTGTACAGGACTGAACGTGGATAAACGAGCGTGCTTTTAATCGGGCTTTTTCGGAGTCGATTGGTTACGGGAATTTACGTAAGGTATACAGTAATAAAGTTTTTACTTTTTACAACTTATTGTTTGCAAACGACCGGAATTTTCTATTTGTTCATTTTTCGATTGCACCATCCGGCTCTAGTTTTACAAAAAAAAAGTACCAAAAGTACTAAACTTTTTAATGACACGAGGAATGAAAAGACAGGTTTATATAATTACTCAAACCTAAAGAAACGAGTTTGTGACTTATTTAACAAAATAATTTTCTCGAAACTTCGTATTTCGATTGTACGAAACTATTTTTTGCTGTATTGCTATACACGCATGAGCGTGCACTTGATTTTTATAGACTACAAATAGCGCATCGATACTACCTTGATACGAATTCGGATTCTCTTTGTATTACATAATTTCTAATATATCAAGCACGCGTAACGTTTTTTATTTATTTATTTGTTAAATAAATGCTGCTCAATCGAAATTGTATAAATTATGCTCGATCTACCTCCAGATCGGTATGAGTTCTCTTTTGTCCATTCAACAAGTTATAAATCTGCTCCTTATATACTCACGACTCAATTCGTTGTCTTTATAATTTTTCTTCATTTTTTTTTTCAGCAAACCCCCATTCCTGCACTCGCTCGCTTTCCCCGTCCGGGCACTCGACTTAATGAGCTCATTGAGATGGTAATTTTAATCGTGACGACAGAAAAAGTGAAGGAGACAGACAGAGAGAGAGAGAGACCAACAAAAAAGTAGAGTCTCGTGATCAGACAAAGATCTGCGATGCCTCTTGTAGCTCGGATCCGCTTCGGAGGATGACGAGTATCGCAGCGTCAGCAACTCAATGCAAGCGTTTCCTCGCATTTTGTTGGAAATTAATGAAGGGTCGACGGTGAATGGTGAGTAGCTGTGTTAAAACAAATAATAACAATAATGAAAAATAAATATATAAATTCCCGAGCCTAATGAGTTACGAATCTCGAAACATTAAAAAAGACCTCGAAAAAAAGAAAGAAACAAACAATGCGAGTGAATTTAAATTCGAACGAAACAAATATGTGGAATGCACTCGACACGATTGACAATCGGTCGATCGTGTCGCAGCCTCTTCGGCGTTCGGCGATGCATTTTTTTCAAGAATTAAGCTCTGTGAGGACGAGGCTTCTTCACCGATTGCACACATGCCGGATCTTCGCAGGTCATAAAGGCGACATCGGTATCGGTATAGAAGCGCCGTAGCAATTTGTCAGTGTTACACGAACGACCGCTTCCTGAAGTGCGCGCAGGTTTGAAGAGCGCACGAGTTACGAATTTTATTTGAAAAGACCTCGAAAAAAAGAAAGAAACCAAAAATGCGAGTGGATTTAAATACGAACGAAACAAAGATGTGGAATGCGCTCGACACGATTGACAATCGGTCGATCGTGTCGCAGCCTCTTCGGCGTTCGGCGATGCATTTTTTTCCAAGAATTAAGCTCTGTGAGGACGAGGGTTTTTCACCGATTGCACACATGCAGAATCTTCGCAGGTCATAAAGGCGATATCGGTATCGGTATAGAAGCGCCGTAGCAATTTGTCCGTGTTACACGAACGACCGCTCCCTGAAGTGCGCGCAAGTTTGAAGAGCGCATAGCACGTTCGGCAGCAGCACCACCACCATCACCATCGCCATCCGTAGGAGAAGCGAAAAGCGACGGTCTAACTCTAACACGTTCTCCACGATACTACATATATATACATCCATACAGCTTTATCTATAGGCCACCGTACTCTCTACCGCTGCTGCCAGTCGTGCCCGAAATGCAGACAAATGAGTTAAAAAACGCGGCCACCACGTCCTCTCCGCGATTTGACATTGTCGAAAGTTAATCAATGCCCGATGGCGAGCCGTTGCTGCCTGCCGTTCGGTCGTTCGATCTCCCTTTTCCTCTCGACTATCCCTCGTATATATGCCGGTAACCTCTCTCCCTCTCACCTATATATCTATATATATGTACATATCTATATCTCGCTCTCTCCTCCTCGCCGCAGCCCCATCGCGACCCCCGATTCTCGGGTCGAGCGAGTGAGCAAAATATATAGTGGGAGCGAGATATCGAGCCGTTTCGTCAATTTTTAAAAATTAAATCACTATCTGTCCTTGTTAAATGCATTTTTCGGGCGGTCCTCTCTAGCTGTGCGGCCGGTTCACTCTAGCCGCCCGCCTTCCTCCTGCGCCTCGGATCCCCTTCGAGCGCCCTGCGCCCGGTATTCGGCCAACGGCCGACCGGCAACCCTCGTGTACCCCTCGGTACACCCCCGCATCACACGAGGCGGTTGCTACTGCCGCTGCGCCTAATGACAGACAGTTGCCGGGGCCGAACGAAAAAAAAAAAAAGAGAGAAACGAAAAAAAAAAAAGTGTGTAAATCTGTGAGCGCCGGTGAGAGTGCACCACCATCAACGAGGCCGCGAAGCGACGAAAGCGCCGGGGCCCGGCTTCATCCCTCCGCTCGTACCGTTCTTCCCCCGCCGTCCCCGGACAACGGCGTGCACACCTATACACTGTACCGGTAAAGCGCACCGGAATAAAAATAATGGTTGGAAATGCGCCCCGGCTGCACGAACTATAACCCCCTGCCGACCCTTTCGCCCCCCCCTACCCCCTGTCTTTACCCTGTTCTGTTGTACGCCCTGCCCTGTTTTCCATGGTTGCCTCCCGAGTGCTCGGATCGCCCGAACCATCCCCTCCTACGACCATGCCGCCGACGTTCTACAATCATTTTTTCCTATTAGCCGAAACTTAAAAGGCAAAAAAAAAAATATTAAAAAAACACCCGTACTTCCGGTAATTTGTTCGGACGCGGGACGAGCGAGAACGACAAACAGCAATTGGTCGAGCTTCTGCTCGGCGTGGGAGCTCTCATCGTACGTGTGTTTTTTGAAGGTAAAAAAAAAAAAAAAAATTTCACGATAAAAACGTCGGGCGATTGTTACCTCCAACGGTTGAAACGGTGTGCTGGAATTCCGGGAAATGCGCTGAAGAAAAAAAAACAAAGATACTGTACAACCCTTCGTTTGGCTGCATGGCCGATTATGAGATACGGCATCCGTGCATTTCGTTTAAATTGGTTAGAGATTATTGTCGATCAGTCCGAGAGCAGCACATCGGGGACTTTCACGACATGCGAGGATCGACGGTAAAGTCACTTCCGATTTGAAAAGCTCGATTTTTGACCGGAAATGACGTCATACCGGAAATCGCTCACTTTCTGTTTTAAAATCTTGATTTTTGACCGGAAATGACGTTACACTGGGAAACGTTACTTTCGGTTTGCAAATATCATTTTTCGATCGGATGTTTTACTGTGAGGATACAATTGCATATGTAAATACGGGTTCTCTATAGGAAACGTTCCGGAGATAAAAAGTCCGCCGTGCGTGGATCAAGCGCGATCACCCTCGAGTCTTAATTACCAATCTCCTCGCTACTAATTATAATTAACGCCTTTCTGCAGCGGGAAGCCCTCGCGTATCTGCCGACTGAAAGAAATAAAAGCTGGTAGATCATTGACTCTCGGCGTTAGTTCCAGTCGAAGATCTCCCGCAATTTTCTCACGTATGACGAACTGTGCTGTCGTAATAAACATTATCTGGCTGCCCGCGATACAGCGGGACATAAGTAACAGAGAGACGTAATGAATTAATGAGCATTAACTCGCTGTCCGCATTAAATACGAATAGTTATGGGCTGTTACATCAATTATTGAATTTATGTAACACCTACCGTAGCCTCGTATCGGCATTCCCACGAATGCCAACCATAGGGGTATTCGTGAAACTTCCACATACAGATGGTAACTTTTGTAAGGATCGATGGAGAGCATAACCTTTGACCCAATATCAGTATTTTTCGAACGATTTTTCTCGATCAATTATTGATTTTGAGTCGAATCGAATTTATGGAAAGCAACACGTTGTTGAGAGATAACATGTTGCTTTCCATAAATTTCATCGAAATAACTTACCAACTATCTGTCGCTAATTCCCAATATCGATCGGCTCGATTTGATCTCGCGTTGCTCGAACGGTCGCTAATTTATATCCGCAACAGAGTTGCGTTTTCGCGGTTTCGTTGGCGGATCGGAGCATCGAAGCTCGCACCTTCGCGACCGCCCATTAACATTGGTATTTGGAGCTTCGTCGAATTTCGTCGAGGGTTCGAGCGGCGCCGTTTCACGCTGCCACGGGTGATTTCGGCATGGGCGTGCATCGGTGGCTATCGCCTCGTTTCGCCAACAGCCGTATTCGATTCTGAATTTGCTCTCGCTTTTGCTCTCCGCGCGACGAGTGTGCCGCCGCGATGCCCGCTCTCTGTGCCTCATTAAAATATGCAAATACACCCGGGCTCGTCCGTTCTGCCCTCTTTCTCTCCGCCTCGTTCGTACACCGCCTCGCGCTCGGGCCCTCCTCTTTCTCTTCCGTCGCTCCCGACTTCTCTTCTCTCTCCTACGTGCGTCGAAATGTTTACGATCACGGCGAAATTAAAAGTACCGCTAAAATACTGCCTCTAATACGCATGTGGTGGCTCTCTCGCTCCTCGTCTCCATTCGTCGTCGTTGCACGACTCTCCTTTAGCCCCCCCCCCTCCCCCCCTCTTGCCCCTCGCTACACGCGCGTTAAGCGCATATCTGCTCACCTCACACCGCCTTCCTGCCCACCTTTCGCACACCCGTCAACCGAACGGCGCGAAAGCGAGACGCGAGCACCACTCGGCAGCGACATTTCATCCGGGAGGGCACTTAAGCTCCCTGTACTGCACCTATACACACATACGCACTCGGACGTCGGTATTCTCATATTCTTCCTTCCTCTCGATTACACTACGACATCATACACTTGTCCTTCTCGCCTTGTCGCTTCTTTTTCTTCGTTTTTTCTTCTTCTCTCCTTCCTCAGCAATCGTCCCTTTCTGTATCATTCGCGAATGCCCGTCTTCGCGACTCCTCCCGACCGAGGGGGCGCTGCTTCTTCTTCATTTTTTTTTCTTCGTCCTTCTCGTCCTCTTCTTCTTCCACTTCTTTATCGCCTATTCGCGTGCAAATCGTACACGACGAAAGACCCGAGATTACATTGCCCCAGCGAATCCGTTAACGATATGCAGCGCGAACTGACCAATTCCGGTCAAGTTCTACACTTAATTAAAATACTGTAAGAGAGTGTCGATAATTTTTATTGATCGCGGCTGCGTCTCGAGCAGCCGGAATATTTTTTCGCTTGCCGGCTGCCAAAAATTCGCTTGCCGGCTGCCGACGAAAACATTTTTTATTTAAATTCTTACAATTTCGTATGATATTGAAACAACGATGGCAAAACTGTCAAGGTGACATCTTATAGTTTCCGTCCTCTCTGGAATTGTAAGAATTAAAAGTAGAATTGAAACAACAATTTTTTTTTCTTCCGCAACCCGCAAGCGAATTTTACTTGAGTCATTGATACATTTTTTTTTTCAGTGTATGCTGATTGCTGATCATTAATGAATTTCCTGTAAAATGAATGTGAAATCATCAGCAATCATCGTCTTTCCATCGAGCTCCGAAACGAGTCTCCGGCGAAATATTTTCGGCGATTCGTGAATAACAAAATTGATCGACGCAAAGGGAGCAACATCTGCCCGTCTCATACTCGTACAGGGTAGCATGATTTTTTACGATCTCGATCCGCTAACGAGTGCGAGGCGTGGAGAGGGGAACGGAGAGAAGTCATGGAGGGTTTCGGAGCCGCGCATATTACGCGTGATTCTTATGCGGCGATAATTCTTCATTATCGTACATTGTCGAGTGCGTTGCTGAATCGCGATGTCCCGAGAGTATCTCCCGGTCATTCTCCCGCCCGGCTCACCGATCAACCGTCTTTCCTCAGCGCGCCTTGAGCCGCGCGACTTTGTGATTTTTTTTACGAGACGACCGGAGTCTCGCGCGGTAATCAGGGCGCATTTTAATTGCCACCGTTTTTGCGACCGGGTCTAAATTTGACTTTTACGGCTCGTATCGTTCATGCGAGATCCCCGATGCGCGCCAAGCGTGAGCCCGAGCAATCGGCAACAAACTATCGGATTCGTATGTTCCCGCTCGTTATCTCGGCCGAATGCGCGAAGAGGGCCGGACGATGTATTATTTTTTTCGCCACATTCTTTAACGAGCTTCGAACAATTAATGAGGACCTCTCCGCGAGAGACTTTCGTGCGCATAAAATTACGCGTGCAGTATCATGCGGGAGAAAGAGAAGAGGCCGAACTGATACACTCGTTCTTTTGCGTCTCTCTTACGTGGCGCACAAAGTGACCGCGGACGGCGAGGACGGGGGGACGTGAGATCCGCGGTACAGACGGCCGAAAATGTTGGCAAAAAATAAATAAAAAAAACAATAAAAAAAAAAAACCCCAAGTTTGTACAACTCGAAGAATTCGAAACGATGACAAACTCCCGTACGGGGCTGAGGATACGACGCGCGTGCGGTCCCGCCGCGGCGAGCCCTCCCCAGAAGTCACGGCAAATTACACGAGGGCGAGCGGAGGCACGTGAGGCCGGCCCGGAGATGCTCTCTGCAAAAATAGCGATGCGGACACGGTATTCCCGGTATTCTTCTTTGTGCGATTAAATTTGATTCATTACCGTCGCGGACCAACAATAGCACGCGGCGTCGTTCGTGCGTGTGTGCGAGCATCGCTGTTCGCGATTTGCGCGATCGTCGGACCCTTTGGCCGATGAGGATCGGGCCCTCGGCTCTCCCGACTCTTCGTACGCAACAAAATAACGAGTAAGAGATGCCTCCTCGCTCGACGTGCTAATTATGCGAGACCGGGAGCGAGTCGGAGAAAGGGAGCGAGCTGGCAGGCCTCTTCCTCTTCCACCTCATCGTTCTTCTTCTGCACGCTCACGTCGTCGTCGTTCTTCTACCCGGGACATCGGATTGAACGTTTGACTTGGACTGGTTCCCAATTGCCGTGGCAATAAATACGACGCCGACGAGGCGTAAGATGAGACATGGCCGGGCATTCGTTACGTTAATGCGCGATTTTATTACGCGACCGCATTTTTAATTGTAGTCTTAATGACCCGCCGGCACGACGACGACGTGGATGAGGACGAGTATCGAAGTCAGAAAATACGGACAGCGAAACATCGGGCGAAACACGACACGGCGACGACGCGAGAGGCTTTTTCACTTTATTGCCTCACAGCAGTATGCTCCCTGATTCTGCCTCGCCGATCCTCCCCGACCATGCGGACCTGAATCTAAATTCGGTTCCTCCTCGAGAGGGATGAGCGGATTCTCGGCAACCTCCGAATTCGTTAATATCACAGTAGGACACGAAACTCTCCTGTTTCTCATCCCACTTTAATTGATCATTAAGCTAAGCTTCTCGGGAAACTAAAGCAGATTTACTTGTTTCTCGGTCGAGAAATAATTTCGTTTCTGGCAGGATAATTCGAGGATGAGTTGGAAAACTTTTTTTTTTATACCGTACGCGTGTGACGCATCTTAAGATTTTTGGACGAATGTTAGACGTTCCTAAAGTCGGGGAGAACAGGTAAGAAATTGCGTGGTGACGTTGCGAAAAAAATTTGCCGACGTTTCGTTGGCGTTTTCGTAACGCGAAAAGTGTAGCTTTAATCCTGATTTCGTTAGTTTTGCCAGTTGCTCAAAAAGAAAAAATAATATATAAATAATAAGGCAACATCCACTTCGTCACGGTTGTTCCTGGCGAGCTCGTATATATTTTATCCACGCCCAGTAGCCTCCGCCGATAGGCCTATCATGCAGGAGAGCCGGATGATGATTACCCATCTCCGCAGTGCATCTCCCCGGCGCGCCGAATGATGCGAATGCGGACCGAGGGGGGAAGTGAGTTCGAGCTAAAATAAAATGCCAAGAGCCACTTCATTATGCGAGCTCGTAACGTACTCGGGTAACGGGTAATAACAGCGTGACTCGATATCTCCCGGGGCCAAGTGAGAAGGGTGCGAGAGACGATGCCGAGGATGCTGCTGCTGCGGTGCACTCGGGCCATACACACGTGTACGGGCACCCGACTCACCGACCGAGCATCCTCTAGGCATCGCGTCAGTGTTTTCCTTACAAATTATTCCCTTTCGATTTAGAAACAATTTTTTTTTCCGTTCTTTCTTTTCTCACGTAATATTAATTGAATATATCCGATAATATTTATAAGATTTTATCTGGCGCGCGAATCCGAGCGTTAAAATGAGCGTGAAGATTTATAAGGGTGATTTCGCATAGGCATACGCGCGGATTACTTATAAAGTACGGCCGCGCGTTTGTGTGAGGCCATTATCACGCGGTAATAACATTCAATCTGCCCGGCACTGCCGCTTCCTTTCGTTTATTTTTAACGTGCCCGTATCTGGATCCCTCTCGTCAAACAGGGCTTATATCAGCTCGAGTTCCCGAGTCTTCCGCGGTTTCTTTTTTTTGTGCGTTTTTTTCCCATTTTTTTTTGTCATCCGATTCTCCGGAGGGAATCTCATTAATAGCATTTCCATAATTAATTGACACGTGTGCCAATGGTATCGATGTCGCATGGCCGAAGATAGCCCGGAGTTAATAATGCGCGAGGGCGAGCCGGTCGCGAAGCGGACCTTTTAAATGGGCTCGATAGTTCATAATGCGGCCGAGTACCGAGGAGTTGCGGCGAACGAGCCGATAAAATACCTATGAGTCTCCGGGATCGGCGATTCATGCAGTATTTCAATCCACCGCCTCTGATTGTCACTTAACGAGATATTCGCCGACGGGCAAATTGTCGAACGGACACCCGTCCTCCGCCGCGGAGCTGTTGCTCTCCGAGCCCGAGCTCAATGAGCTTCGCAACGATCTGTGTGTGCGCGCGCCTCACCCTTTTTCTCTTCATCCTTCTCTCCTCAGCTCATCTCGCGCTGCTCGTCTTCGTGCGTTACAAGATTGCTAATTGTTCGACTCTCGGATGCTTTACGATTGCTATTATTCACGAGCTTCTCATTTGTACCCACCATCCGTAATGGCGTGCCCATGGTATTGTACACCCAACACCCATTCTTTCGCCTCGATTCTTCTGTTTTTTTTTCTTCTTTTTTTTTTTCGGTCATCTCTTCAACTCGACGAATCGTGCACGCGTGGGCACGACAGTCGTTTAACTTCGTCACTGATTTACTCCAGCGTTGACATTTATCGGGTCGTACGGTCCCATAGTCTCGCATGATTTGTCATTACCCTTTAACGCTGAGCAGCCTCGTATCGACGCTGTCGATCGTGGATGTGGCTCGTTATATCGTCGCACTCCAATCTCCGTACAGCTATCGGGAACTTCCATTAAAGTTATAAATTCCTCGATTCGCTCTCTGTCCGCGGGCATCCGGGAAGATGTTGGCGAAAGTACGAACCGCGCGGACGGTACGAGCTTCGTGACCCAACACCGAGCGAAATCGCTCCGCTCACCCCGTCCCTCGGTCTCGTCTGCATAGTCCGCTGGTTTATCGGTGGTGAGCGCGACGCACGTGAGAGGACCACCTGGCCCTCACGTCTTGTACCGTCAGCTTTCGTAGTTGACGTTCTGTTTCTCCGGGAACACTTCGCGACAACCCATCCCTCATTCTTGCTCCCGTCGTCCAGCTCGCTCGTCGCCGAGCTCCGATGCTTCGCATCTTCGTTGTCCGGCTGACCGGCGGACGGTACACCCTTTGCTGCGCACCGCCTTCGCCACCGCCGTCGCTCGCCCGCCGACCAGTCGCTGAACTCTCGAGGAACTTCTGTTATTATAAGTTAACCCCGTCGCACGAACCCCCACGAACCGTATTCTCTTCATCCTCTTCTGTACCACCTTGGCCGACCCGGAGGACCCGTCGGCCGGGACTATATCCTCCGCTCGCCGGCCCTTCCAGATTATGGCCATCAGCCAGCTACCCGAGATCCCTCACCCACGGCAACACTAGCTGATTCTCGAACGAACTTCCTCACTGTTTGCCCGGGGAAGTGTCTCAGCACCGGAAGAATAACACGTCCCACCTCGAATCCTCGTACCATCTCATTCTACGGTCAGTCAAGTTTAGCCGGTGCACCGTGTTCGCCAGTGTAAATTGCTCGGGGTGTCGGGGGAAACTGAGTATTACGGTACTTGCATCACCGAGAGATGGCGCGTCTTTGGTTGTTTGCCGGATGATGCATGTTTCGTGACTCATTGATCTGTTCTAATCAATGTCTTCTTAAATTGGTGGCTGGTCGCACACGACTATCCTACGTTGAGCAAAGCCTACTTTTAATAAAGGAATCCAAAAACTCTCCATAATAAGGTATAAAAAAAGAAGTGAGAGGCTTTCTGGAAGTATATTTTCGAAATAGGCACGGTCGGACTATTCCGATCCTGTTACCAGCGATTTATCGGATTGCAGGCTAATAAAGCATGACTCATTACGTCTACACGTGCAACGAGCGATTTTGAGTTTTTGTATAATCGGCCCGGGGTTAAAAACCACGTGCTTGCGTACCTGCAGTTAAAGTTTCAGAACGAGGCGGGACGGAGGCCGGTGAACGTGAATGCAAAGAGGATGGCGGAGAGACCGGGGAGACAAGAGGGGAGCTCGGCTTTACGAGAGCGTAAAGTTGCATTGGGAATATAAAGCAAGCGCGGCGCATATAACTTACAATCAACCCGGGCTGGTTGGATTCCCGTTCTCGACCGATGTCTCCCTTCCTCCCTTCGCCTGGTACCTCCTCGCTCCGCTCCGGACTCGTCCCGCGACAGAGGAGAACTGCTACCGAGACGGGCTTCTTTGAGAGGCTTACCTTGAATAACGGATGACGTTTCGGGGGCAAGCACTTGACTGAGATACTCCTAATCATCGGTTCCAAAAATCTCTGGAGGCAAATGTCGCAATTTCTTACCTTCTGACCGAGCCTAGCCGAGCACATTTACCACGCATCAAGTAGAGTCGTTGACGACTGGTTCGTTCTGGTAGAGTTTTTTTTTCATACAGTGGTAGAGAATTTCGGTGGAGTTGTAGTACACCCAGAAAAAAAATTCATTTGACGGCCACCGTTTATTTGGTTCAAGTAAAATATTTATTTGATTTGAAGAAATGTTTATTTAAATCAAATAAATATTTCACTTAAACCAAATAAACGGTGGCCGTCAATTAATTTTTTTTCTGGGTGTTCGTTAATGTTGTAATATTGTAGGGATCTCTTCTAGTAGAGTTTTTTGGGTAGAGATGTTTTCTGGTAGAATTGTTATCTGCTAGAGTTGTAAATGCACCGCGTAGCCTGTAGCTATGGTGTCCTATGTAGGAAAACTGGACAGGCACTGGACAAATCCCGATCAGAAGAACTCATCAGCGACGCCATTGATGCCAACTTCGCTCGTAAAATTGCGCGGAATATGCTCTAGCCAGGCGCTGATCAGGAAACCTTGATAGAGATGCGGCACTACCGACAGCGTCCCACACTAGCGTTCGGTTTGCCTCTTGCTGGTCAGCTTTATATCCTCCTCACAAACGCTTATCCGACAACGGTTGGCCTTAAGTTTAAACGCGCGGCTACTGCATCTCCCGCGAGCCTTTTCCGCCGTAGAGTCTCGTTCTCTCGTCGAGAAATCACCAGGGACCGCAAGTAGGAAGAGTTATAAATGACACGGACGGTATATACTCACTTCTCAGATTCGTACGTGACGGGCCACGTAAACGCTCGCTGGTGCATATGCAGAGTTTCGAAAAAAAATTTAAAAAACAGATGAACTTTATGGGAGACAATATTGAAAATAAATCGATAACTTAATTAAAGCGCCTTGCCAAAGAGTCGATAGTTATGGTAGTGCCGGGTCCGAGGGCTCCCTCTCTCGTGGTTAATCAATTCACACCGGGCCTGCATTATACGGAATATACGCGTAACAATCTACATCGTAAAACAAACTATCGACGCTTCGTTTCATTAACTTATCTCCGTTCCGAGCTCCATGGCGTGACTCGGAGAAGTAAAGGCTGCTTGTGATCGCTTCGCCAATTACACATCTCAGCGGAGGCACCCGGCGCGAGAAAACCGGCCGATTTCTTCGCGTCACTTCTGTATTTTTTTTATTTTTATGAATCGACATTCCGATACTTGGTACGGATAGCATCGGCCCTATCAAGATGTTTATGGAAATATTGAAAATATTGTTGCCGCTTGTTTATTTATTTCGTAATAAACGGGCAAAGCCCAATTGCAAGTGATTGGTATCAGATCGAGAAGTTGTTGGCTTGAATAAAAAACTAAAATTAAAGTTGGAATTAAAATTGAGGTAATAGCATAGATTATTCATTTATGCATTTGCACTCCCGATGTGGCTGAGGAAAGGAAACAAGGCAAGAATAATAGCAACAATATTCTTTATTTGATATTCTAGTTTTCATTTTTCTCTTAATCCACCGGAACTACCCTATGCAATTGTCTCCTGAAGCTTGCTACCGGGTGATAATAGCAGCACACAAATTGGCAAGACGCGAGATGCGCGGCGCCCAGCTATGGCCCCCACAGTTGCCACGATAAAACGGTACCTCGAAGGGCTCCGGGTTTCTGGACGCCCGAACCTCTACCTGCAAATGAACCAGATGACAGAGAGCAGGAGAATCGAAGCGGTGATTAACAATATTGTACAAGAAAAGCACATCTGCGACGATTCTCTTGTTTTTCAATGAGCATACATCAATCTACTGTAACTTACTGTAGTGTAACTCACTGTACTGTAACCTACTGTAGTGTAGTTCATACTGACATAGTCTGGCTTTCTCACAACTTTTAAAGTTTATTTCCCAAAGTGTTCTCTCTCTTTTCTTCTAAGCCTTTTCCTTACATCTTGATCCGACCTGGTAGATCGACGGCTTATCGTTCCACCATAAACTCTAAAATCACGAACCCGACACTGGTTACCTAAGTATCATCGAACATTACAACGGTTATTGTAAATCAGGGAATTAAAAAAAGGTCCAAAGCGATATATCGTTCGGCCGGTGTTGCAAATACGTCGTATATCGTGTATCTCACACGTACGCGCACAGAGGCCGGGGAAGGCGGGTGGGCTGCAGGATCGTTCGCTCCGAACCCATTAAATACAGCATTATGGTGCGCCAACGACCGGCCAACTTCGCGGGCGAGCACTTTCGCGTACCACAACTGTAATCGTAATTGTCACGATCTGTCATAGTGCAAAAAACTTTCCGCAAGTGTCGGCACACAGAAAAAAATATGTGCACGGAGATGGAAAATAATTAAGTATGAATGTAAATAATAATTTTAACGATTATATTCATTTCACAATAAAAATAATCTTCCAATTCAGTACATTTTTGGGCTTTATCTCATGAGATCGTAGCATGGTGTTCACTGAGTCTCCGTAACGATCGTGCGGCGACATAGGTACCGATAAATTGGCGACTCTAAACCGGGAGTCACTTAATTGCGTTTACCCGATCCAGCATCGCAGTTAAGCGTCTCTAAGTCGCGCACAAATTAACGTGTAGATTTCCATTCGCAAGGGACTTGTGTATAAGACACACCGGCAAACAAGATGCCGGGGTTAGACACATTTTCCAGCGATAGCCCGAGGCACAGCCGCATAAATATTCCACTCGCCCCGCTCGACGCTCGTGCGAGAGAGCCCTGGCTGCTGTTCCTGCATATTATTATTGACAGTTAAAAATCGGTCGAGCCCCCTTGAGCGTAAGCGACGCCAGGCAGGGGCCCTCTCTCGATCCGTAACCCGCAATTACTCTCCGGTAATAAAATCCGGCGAGTGTAGAGAGAGGTCTAGCCGATAAATAGCGGAATGTTGAGCCGGAGAAGGTGCTCGCGGTGTGAGGTTCAACTAGTACAGTCACCCAGTAACTGCGAACGGACACGCGACAGCCCCGTCGTAATTTCTCGCAAATATGAATCAGGAACCCCTCCCCTCCCTCCTCACCCCTTCTTAGCCTTCACCCAGCAATGGTCCGACCGGCTCGACGCGAATTTCCCCCCTTAACGCTCGAGCTTTTCGTCCCTCATTCACTCTCTTTCTTTCGATCCATTCCACTCGGCACCGCGAGCAAAGTACTAATACCCGCACTTTCCGCTTCGCGGATACTCAATCTTGCCCAACGCCGTTGAGAAGGCGCAGCTATTGATTTACATCGATTAAAATGATTCTCCATCTTTGCGTCGCCAGGCGGAGCAATGAGACATCATTTCGACACACCGGATTATCCGGTTATCCGGATGTTCTCGTATTATCTTACAAACGTAATCGAACTACTTGTTGAAGTGTTAAAGCCAAAGAAGCCTCAAATGTTTTATTGAATTTTCAGGATTATTTTTTGTACGGCAGTTATCTATATAGCAAAAACTGATGCAGGAAAAAATGACTATTAATTGGGAGAACTAATGATTTTTGTTCGGTGCTAAAGAAAATGACTATTGGATGACTTCCGGAAACGACTTTCGATTATTTTCTAGATTCATCGACTTTCCAGTTTCCCTCAAAGGAGCCTGTTTTGTGTCATCTTCAGAACAATAATTAACGGACCGAGAACGTATCGATTGCTTAGCTCCCGACCGGAGAAAATCGTCGCGGGCGTTGGCGAGGCGTTTTGCGGTCCGCGAAATCGCAGGTGAACGCGTGAGAGTCACTGCACGAGAGGGAATAACTTTGCCAGGCTAGAAATCCAAACTCCCCAACGGAGAGGCTACTACGTTTAGGGGTGTAGTAAGCAGTGTAATGTATTCAGTCGGAGAGAAGTGAAGCATGCATATTCGAGATATATTATAAATAATTACTCAATTATATCTTTGGAAAGGCAATGAATAAAGATGTCTCGCGGTTCGCAGACTCGGAGTGGGAACAGGGGGAGGACGAGCGGAAGGTGAGGGTGCGGGACCCGAAGGTGGCCAGGCTAATAAAAAAAAAAAGAAATGAAAAACAAAAAAAATATGAAAACGCTTCCGCTGAATATTCATAAGCAACAAACTAGGTACAAGTTAAGGAGGGGGCTTATTTCAAACGGAGATCCATATTATAACCCCTTCCTGCTCCCACCGAACGTACTTTTGTTTCGACTATTCCGTACCATCGCAACCCCTCCCCTTATGTACGTCTCCGAACCGCCGCGGAGGGTTAAAGACCGCAGATAGCTCCCACGTCTCTTCTACGCTCGTATTCGTCCCTTAAATATCAAAACTTGAAACATTGACATTGATATTTATTTATTCCGTTTTGGTAATTTCATTTTTTTCGACTACAAGAGACGTCGTGCCGGAAATACGTCACCTCCGGCTAGGAAATCTCATTTTTCGACCGGAAGTGTTGTCATATCTGTAATGTATCGATACAAAAATCTCGAAAATCTGTACATATCGAGACACACCAACTTTTTAGGGTTGTAAAAACCAAGCCAACTTTATTAAGTCATTCGAGCACATACGTTAACAAACTTTATCGTCCACCGCGCTGACGTTCGACGCTCCCCGTTACCGCCGCCGGGACAAATGTCACCGACGGAGCTTTATAGCGGCATAAATTTGTTAACCGGACACGATAACTTAAAAATTATTACGGAAATGTAAAGGCATTTCGGCGCCGAGCCCATTGTAGCCGCCTAGCTTAGACCGCGCGGGATGCGCGATACTTGCCTCCTTTTCCGCGGAAGATAATGCAACGTTGAATTTATGACTGGGCTTGTTGTGCGCTTCACAAAAAAAAAAAAAAAAAATTAACGCGAAGCACTCGCCACGGCAAAAGATATTGCGGGTTTGGAGCCCTCCTCGTCGCGTGTGTTCCATTTTCAAGCAGCGATTACACAAATGTGCATTGCAATGACTAGTGATTTGCTACCAATATACATATTAAACCGGATGAAGGGGGAGGTTGGGTCGAGATCTTTCAATTTCCGTTCGCGAATCAATCGAGACCGTGGATTTTGATTTTCATAAGACGTCGTTCCGTCGCGTTGTTCCCCCTTCGGTACTACCCCAACATTCATGCACGCGGTGAAACCTCGATTTTCCACATGCACAAATATAGAGGCCACCCTCCACCGGACGTGATTGGCTCCTGATAGAATTACGAAGGGTGAAACCTCGGTCCCCCGTACGGCACTCTCTTTCTCTCCCGTGCCGATGCGAATTCATCTCTCTCACCGTTTATTGTGCACAATAACGGTGAATACATAACCGAGCGAGCGCGCACACGTTCCGATCTAAGCGCCCTATCGTAGCACGAGCAAACCCTCGCCAAAACAAAAGACGCGGACGACGCGGCGAGCCGATGCTTTGCCGTACCAACGCTGGATGGCTCACCATCTGAAACGGCTCGCCTTTGCCCGGCATCTTCGTACTCGCTGGATCATACCGATGCTCCAGCGCCAGAAGGGCGCACAGGCGATGCCTGCGCCACATCCTATCCGCCCTCATGGAATCCATCGAGATAAAGTTTATTTTTTGTCCCTCAACGACGTAGGAAACGGAAATTGATGAGGTCCTTTCTCGGTCCTCTTTCTCGTGTGTCGAGATAGAAAAAAAAGGGAGAAGAAGAAGAGAAAAACCGGAAGGGCGAAGGGGCGAAGAGCAGGACAGGGAGGTTCATTCTTATCGTACTTTATGCTGTTGAGAGGGTCGCTTTGTGCCCACGTCCAGCGCGAGCAGCATATTGGAGGAACATACGTGTACACGCACATACACGCGAGTAAGGACTCGCTTGAATCCAATTTGGGTGTAGGGAAACAAGCATGAGGGAGGTTCCTGGACCGGCATGAAATTCAAGATCACGTGATTTTGGGTAAGCGTAACGGCGCGCGAGCGAGCAAAGGGAAAAGGGGATGCGTCGGGTGGCGGGACAAATATGAAGGGGGAAGAAAGACCATGTAGGATCCGGTCGGGGAGGGGTCGGGGGCGGTGGAGCTGAAATTGAAAGATTCGCTCTCCGGCACTCATGCCAATTTCCTTTCGGCGCGCGAGGTTCATGCGAGCGAGTTCATAATTTTATTGCCAATTTGCGACCCATTACTCTCCGTGTGTACGAGTGCGTGAGCCGGTGGTGGTGTTTATTTTTCAACGTTTCGGCCAACTCCGTTAACACCGAGCGTATGGAAAATGCATGGAGGAGCGAGTGAAATACGACTTTTGGGCCTGTCGACCGATGCTCTTCGCACATCGGAGTATCTTGATGTCTCCTCATTCCAGAACGATGCGTTCCCTTCCGCCCCCCGGCTCGGTTCTACAGTAAAACGGGATATACGGTAAAAGTGGGGAATATGGCCCGGTCCATGTATCATTGATTTACGTGTTAATCGAGGTGAGCCATATTCACCACTTTTACCCTATTTTGCGTACGCCTGTTACATTGAATTTTAGTGTTACAGTGTGAAACGTAATCTTCGCGAGAGATGAATTTACGAGTGGGGCGTTACAGTGATTTGATGACGCCATCGGCGTGCCGCCGAAGAGCTCTTCACTCGGGTACGAATAGCCGGTCGGTCCGCGTATCCACGAGGGAAAACGAATTTGGTCACGGGGCTCTGTTCAATTTACATAGGTGTCGGTTGCGTGTGCGTGTGGCACTCTCTCCGGTGGACGGGCCCACGTCGAGTGGCCGTGTTACCGGTACGAGAACGAGTCAATGACGATCGTTTGCAAGCTCGAAAGGTCGTTTCGGACTGTGACATCTACACGCCGGTAGAACGCGCGAGGTGTGCGATATGGTGTAGGGCGGATAGGTGACGCTTTTGCTAGGCTGGCATCGCCGATTTCTACAAATGCCCGAGTTCTCCGGCGCACCGTGTCCCCCATGGAGTACTTCCGTCGTGAATGGAGCGGGGGCGTCGGGACCAAAAAAAAATTACGTCGTCACGATTTCCGCTCGCGAGCATCGATTAAACGGGGCTCGTAGTTTTGATTTCTTTTTTTTTCGAAATTCGTCGGAAGAAAACAGCCCGAAAAAAAAACACGCATGATAAAAAGCCACGAGTGATTGTAAGGGTGGGTATTGCTCGCGAAGTCTTCTTCATTCCACCGGTTATAATCCGTCGGAAAAAATGGAGCAAAAACACCGTAAATAAATTAAAAAAAAAAAAACAATGAAAATAAACGCATGCACGAGGACACGCGTGTATCTCGAGTGTTTTACCGACAAATTTTTACCAAGCTTTCCAGGAAGAGTATGCGCGCACGTGAATAACCCACACAAGTTCGTTCGTTACACCCTGTCGGAAGCCCTGGGGTAGGTGAGAATGTGTGAGCCACCCCCGTGTGGGCGCCCGTCTCACCCCTCATTCTCGGTGCATATTATCCGACCCTCTCGTCGGGACCTCTCACTTCCGGCTCGCTCCTCCGGAAAGCCGCGGCGAGCGGGTTTACGCCAGCCCGCTCCCTCGTATCTCCTCTCTCCGTTCTCTCCATCACAAATTTCGGGCCGGACTGTACGAGACCCTCGCGGATGCCAACACACACGCCGTCGCTCGCCCGAAAGTCGAGCACATCATTTTATCTCCATGATAAATACGCTACATTTTATGCGCATTATTTTCCCCCCGACCATCCCTCGCCGACCCCTCCCGAAAGCCTGGGGGTGCAGCAACAGCGGCACGTGAGAGTCGCGATTTCCCCCACCGCCGAACGATTCTACTTGCTCTCCTGCTCTCCACGGTTCTCAAACTTTCTCACTCACTCTATCACTTTCGCGCCCTTTTTTTCCCTCTCACGGTCTCGCTCGCGCGCGGCACATCCCTTCCACGGGTGGCAACGGCTACCGCGTATATCCTACTCCACCTCCGCACGTTGTACCCAGTACCAAACCCACCACACACCCGGCATACCTCCCTCCACGCCGAGCCGACTCTTTCTCGCTCTATCCGCGAGCCGACGCTTTTTTACGATTTTTTTTCTTCTTTTTTCCGTTTGTTTCTGCATCCACTTTCGTCGACCCGCTCGCTCCCCCACGCCGCCCGACGCGTTCCTTCTCCGTTGTTCTCTGTTTCCCCGCCCGCTTGCCAGTTTGAACCCTTTCTGTCTTCTTCGCTCTCCTCCGCACGCGTCTCTCGTCGGCTCGCGGGTTGCTCCTGTTTCTGCCGCGGCCGCTGTTAGCCGCTGCACCCACCTTCGCGGCGCACATTCGTTCGTCCGTACACAGCCCATCTTTTTTAATGTTAGGCAGTTACAGTCGCGGCGCGGAACAAAATAAAGAACAGAAAAAAAGAACAAAAATACAAAAATAAAAAGGGAGAAACAAAAACTTAGGTCAATTTTTATCACACAAAACCGAGAGAGCGAGCGTGCGAGTAGTGGGTTAGAGGGTGGTCGAAACGGGGGACGGGGTGGTTCGGTAGGGCGAGAGCGAACGAGCAGCGCCCATAAAAAATGCCTCTTTACGTATGGCGATTGGTCCACCGGTACGGGGTAATGCCGGGGCTCGCCGGGCCGGATACCTCTTCCTCTTTCACCGTTTTTTTCCAATGCGGGGAAAAAAAATTCGCTCTGCCCGTCGATTGGTCGAGGGGACAGATGACGTAGTGAGCGACGTGCCACCCTCCCCCGGTCCCGGTGGGGGTTGAACACGAGACGGCCGATGCCAGGGTTCTCCATACTCGGCTCGGTCGGCGCTTCGGAAACCACCCCCCCCCCCCCCCCTCCCCCCTCTCGAGTGACCGTGCCAGGGTGGGGACCGAATTGGATGGAAATATCATTACATCGGAAAAGCGTCCGAAACCTCGGGTAAAATAGTTACACGATGAAAAAAAAAAGAGAAAAGGTGGAATGGATGGGGACGAATGGAAAGCCATGGCGTTGGCGGAGCGGCAAGGACGATGGAGAGAGGGGCGGCCCTGTCGAATGTTCCGACACTCTCTTGTTCCTTTTCACGATTTAGGGGACGATGATGCTTTCCGACTCAGTCACGCGCTATACATGACACTCGTTCCATTCCGCACACCGCGATTCCGGAGCATCGAGAGTACTATGACTCGTGTTTAAAATTAAACAATCGAAACTTTCTGGAATCCTGATTTTAAGGATCGGACTTAGGTCCGACGACTCGGAACCGTATTCCACTGCGATTTCCTGTTGTCGAAGAAAAATTGTCCGATCGACTCGTAAGTACCTCAAAGGGTCGAAAGATTCTTTCATGCTCTTTTTATTGATCACCTTATCGATCACACGTTGCGATCCGCAAAGGACTTTCGACGGTCTTAGAGATAATTCGAGTTTGGTATTTTTTTTTGGTTCTATGAATTCATGCGACTGGCATTCGTGAGCCAACATAACTGCAACATGACAATTCCCAAGGCATCGAATCAACAGGTCCAAATGAGGACCGAGAGCCGAGTTCACCCGGATCAGGGTGAAATCCAGTCGGACGAAGAGCAAGTACGTTGAGACGTTGACACGTTCCTGTACCGTCGGATCTTCGTTGAGAATTTTCGAACAGGACCAACCCTCGCCGACATCGATACTGCAGAAAGGCTGCGATCAGTCTCCTGACGGAAAACTTTCCCGAGTCGTATCCGGCCGAGACTTCGTTCCGTATGACAGTGCACAATTGACAAACGATTACACGAGCCACCCTACCAGCACGAAAAAAAAAAAAAAATTCCCAATATTTTAGTCTCCGAAAAGTAGACGTAGCATCGGTCGGGTTGTCAGTTTTTTTTGCACCATTCCCGACGAACCGTCGCGGGTATGCCCGGTGTTTGTTTAGCGAGCCCCTCGATATGACATGATCAGCGCATTAACCCCGCTCGCGTTTTTCCATCGCCCTCGCGGCCGGCGCCTTCCCATACGTTTCTCTCGCTCATACCCGCTTTCTCTCCGGTTTTTTGTCCCTTCGCTCTACAATATCTCCCGTCCCTCTCCGCTGGCTCTGTGCTGGCGCCTGCCTGGGATGCGTTTTTATCGATTCGTAGACCCCCTGTGCAGCCCGCGATCTGCCCCCGTCTATCTGTGTATCCTGTACCGCCCCGCGCACATGCATGCCCTCGCACAAAAACGCATATACACGTACGGGGACGCACACCCGCCCGCCGGGCGTATAAAGCAGCATCGATAGAGAGAAGCATACAGATTGGACAGGGCGTCCCTCTTTTCGGATGCAATCCTCCCGCGGCGGCGGTATCGGCGATTCCCCGGCCAGAACCCCCTACCTGCATCCCCATCGCGAAACTTTTCGACGAAACGGATAATAAGGCTCCCGAAAGGTTTTCCCTACTTCCGCGACCGCATCCGCGCTTTCCGCTCCGGCGGAATATTTCGACGGTGTCGAATCGGCCCTTCCTTCGCTGGGACAATATACTCGCGCCTTTTTCTTTAACCACGTCGAGGAAAAATTTTTTTTAGCTACGTTGAGGTAGAGATAGTTTCGGTAATTCGTGTCAATTAGCTGTGCGCTTCTAGCGAGTGAAAAAAATGACCTTCCCGTATACTGATAGAGATTCCATGAAAAATGATTTATAACCTTTTATAGGCTGGTGCGCGAGGCAGCTCGAATTTTCGTTTTCGAGGCTCGCAGAAAAAAAAATTCCATTGGAAGGGCAGTCTCGACGAAGAATAATGGAACGCACGATATAGCCGTGACGCATGCAGGTACACGCAACTCTTTTTTTTTTGTCCTTTCCCGATTTACATATACCAGCTCTCGGGATGCTGTAAAGAGCGGACAATAAGTTTTATAGGTTGTGCCTATCTGCCCGATGGACATTAAAGGTACATGCATTTCGTTGCGCTCCAGGGTGACGCGCGCCGATGCGCTCGCTCGCCGGGCGTGTGTGTAAATTTACCGTACAATGTGCGTTACCTTTGTGCACGTACGATATTCAACAAGCCGGGAGGAGTCTGATCCGTGCAATATAGTTTTACCTCAAAACGCGGACGAAATCCTCCGTGCGCTCGAGCTCCCTTCAATACACCGAGCTCTCAGTGAAACTCCCACAAGCCGTGCGGGAGAGAAAAAAAAGAGAAAAATGAAAAAAGAACGAAAAAAAAACCCCCCGAGACCGTGCGAGGTCTCGCGAATGTGCCGGCGGCGGGAGAGAGCCGGTGCCGCACACGGAAGCTCTCGCACTCGCTTTCGCCTCGCTCTCTATGGACTGTAAGTGATCGGGGCGAAGAGGGTGGGTGGTGAGAGAAAAAAAAAGGGTTGAAAGTCGTCGGAGGAAGGGGCTCGCTTTATCGCTCACGGAAACGCCAAACACCTGTGGAGTAACCTGAACCCGTGTGTTAAGTAGAGCATCTGACGAGGAGGAAAAAAAGAAGAAAAAAGAAGAGAAAAAAACGTATCGAGGAATTCGAGAGAGTTATTTTTATACGCCCGAGAATTCGCGGGCTCTCGTCGGTGCTGCGGTATGGAGCCAATTTTTACCGGGATAAACTTTTGCGGATACCATATTTTTTTCTTTCGTATTTCTCGTTCCTCTTTCTTCCGCTCGAAGGTTGTTCTGTAGAATGGAGTAACAAGAAAACGCACGATCGATGACCAGGAATAAGAAGCGAGGGACGAAAGAATCGAGAGGGGTCGGAAGGGCTCGATGCTCCGATGGGTATAATGGATCCGTTATGTTGATGTGTGTTGTATTTCGCGTCGCGGTCAGCCCACCCGTGGGTACGATCTTGGAGCTCTGGCAGGTCGATGACCGTCAGTCACATAGCCGCGGTACCATAAAAGGGCTGATAAGGCCCTAACAAGGCCCTGATCTTAGGTTCCCAAATTACCATAAATAGAGGACGAGTAATGGAGGAGTGGTTTGGGCCCGGGCTCACACGCAGTGGGCCCAGCTTCGATCCCCGGTCAAGCACCAATGGATTTTTCTATGTGCACCGGAAAAAAAAATCGCTTGGGGCTGCCGAAGAAAAAAATGTTTGTTTCAATTGTACTTTCAATCCTTACAATTCCATGTGATATTGAAACAACAACAGCACGACCGTCAAGGTGACATGTTATCGTTTTAATCCGGTATGAAATTGTACGAATTCAGAGTAGAATTGAAACAACGTTTTTACTTCTTTGGCAGCTCGCAAGCAAATTTTACTTGTTTCAATGATAGTTTTTTTCTGTGTGCTTTCTCTAATCCCGGTGGTTCGGAACTCACCGTAAAAATAGCACGCGCATAGCGAATAGGACGCAAGGCCTACGACTCTATACGTATGTCCGAAGCCGACACCTAGCGGGCCCAATGCAGCTCCGGACTCGAGAAACGGCGGCAAACGGATATGGAAGGAGGACGAAGACGTAGAGTGAAGGAGCCTGCAACCCGAGATCGGAATAAAAACCACAGTACCAATAAACCATTTGCACTAAACAATTTGCCTCAAAACTACCAAGCACAACCTCGGTACAACGAGAACCGATTAACTCGTAACTTATCCGCGTTTCGCGGACGCCACGCCGCCCATGAGAGTTAACATCGGCATGTAATCGGTTGTGAAGTCAAATGCGATACTTGGTTGACCATTTCCCTGAACGTGTCACGGGGCTTCAGGGTGGACGCTTCCCCTCTTCCCCTCTTCGGTGGCGTTGTCCGGCATCGGAGTATTAGGTTCGCCGAGTGGCGTCCGTAGTCATGGCAACCCAGGCACAGAATGATCTTCACCCAGCAGCATCACGGGCAAAAGCTATTTCAGGACCCTTCTCATTTGCGGACACACCGTAAGCCACAAGCACGTAGCGCCTCCCACACTCCGCATCATGCTCCTTCAGTTGCGACACTGCCAAGACTGCCCAGGTCATCTTATTACAATAAAGTTATCGCTAACTTAGTTCCCGAACATTGATCAGGCCGAAACACTGGCTTCGCTGCGAAGCCCGGTGTCCGGACTTGCGGTTTATTGGACTCGTCAGGTTATTTGGTTTTGGGTATCAATTTTAATTCGAGAAACTCGTTAGGATGAACCGCGTCGAAGATTGCTACAGATTCATTTAGGCTGGAGTTTGCAAATTCATGCGTGGCTTGAAGAATGAGACTATTTCTATTTCGGGTTTTCGGGTCTTAGGGGCATTCGTAAAATTCACGCTGCACTGGCTCTTCGGGAACGGGAGCATAAATTTGCGAGCGATTTTTCCTAATTTTATAATGAGTGAATTAAAAACGAGTGACTTTAACGACGATTTTAAATAGCTACTGGTCCGTTACCGTTTGACAGATTCAGCCGCACATTCTCACGCACAGTTACGCGCACACACCCACCCTTTCGGCCACACACTGATCCATTGACGATTGGATCCAGTGCAAGTCCTCGACAGCTCGCTATTTCGAATGTTAAACAGATTAAAAACGAATTACCGTGAAATTAAGGGAACGAGAGCGGTCGACCGTGTACAACATCACTCGAGGCCAACATGCGGGGAGGCATGGTCACCAATGGCGTTAAATAATGTGAATTATTTAACGCCATTTTCGAGGTACATTCAAGGCGATACTGAAGGTTCCCAGATGTGTATTGCAAAATCGAGAGCATTCATCGTGTCACGCTGCATTCATCGCGTCACGTTAAGAGCATCCCCAGATTTCAACAGTCATTAATTACCCAAGAACGAAGATTGCTCCACAATTTCGTTATTTTTTTTTTTTTTTAATTAACCTTCAAAGTCCTCATCAAAGTTTGCTAATTTTTTAAGATATCGAGATGCGGTGTTTCGAGTGTCGTCACCAGTCTTAGATGTTACAAATCCAAGCTACTAATTAAAACGGCTCCGGCAACAATTCCGCGCCGTCGGATTCCTCCGGGCTCTTTGATAATTGGACTATTCATAGTTTGAAAGACTGCTGATTTCTAGCGGCGGCTCTAATGACTTGTAATAACGTGGCGGAAGATTCTCACTCCTCTCCGTCGGACCGTTGTGGGACACAGAGCCCAAGACGATTGGTGCGTTCGAGATCCACTTGTGTAGACCGTCAAAGGTTTTTGCTGACAGCGACTGCGTCACTGTTTCTCGTCTACTTCTCGACACCGAACTTTCCTTCTTGTCGGTCCCGCAGTGTAATTGAAATGTATATATATATGTATAAATATATATATATGTATACGAAATGAAAATATAAAAGACAGCCCGTGATAGAAAAATCGCGATACACGCGATAGTCATTGCAACGGAATACAAGCAGAACAGAACAGTGGGCTACCTCTCTAGAAATGGAAACGTGTTGTTCGGCGTGTTCATACGTCGAGCGGGAGAAGAAAAAAGATTCAACTCTTTTCGTTCCTAGGCAGCGGCACAAACAATATGCAATCAATATTTTTCAATCGCAAAAAATCGCTTGAATTCTTTCCGTTCGATGGATAATATTTTTTTTCTTCCTTTTTTTTATTCCCTCCAGATAATACGTAAAAAGTCGAGTGGAAGCGGTGTGCGCGTCTGTGTAGTTCACCGGGCGAATGTAGAATCGACTTTAAAATCGATTAGCTTCTGTCATATTATAAATTGAATTTCGGCTTCGCGAAGCCCGCGTACGTAGAATTTTTTTTTCGCCTATGTGTGTGTGTGTTTTTTTTATTTTATTTTATTTTTTAATTCTACCTCTCTTTTGCGCATGCTGCCGCTTGCTCGGGCTCTGCTCTTTCCTATCGGATCGACAGATTTAGCGATCGCGAACGACGGGCGTCGAATATTTTTGACGAATCAATAATGAAGCCCGCCGGCCAATTGAAAATGAAAACGTACTCGGGCTTTAGTAACTACGCGCCTCCGCGTCATCCCCGCCGATGCTATCGAAGTAATAATCTTCGGAATTACAACGCATCGTTCGCCCGGCCCAGAAACACAAACGGGCGTTGCGCTCTTATAAATAGACGCTTATAATTATTATGCAAAAATCTTTGATGCCGGCTTGGAACTGATTTCTCCGAGGCATTGAACAGCCGCGGGGCAGTCGTTTGAGCTTGTTTTGCACTTCCTCGATTTCACAGCTAAGGGGGAACCCCGGTTTGCACGAGGCAACAAAGTCTCGCGATCGCCTCTGCCGACGAGTCTTTCGCCTCGCGGCCGCGGGCTCTCCGTACGATGATTACTCGCGCACTCGGGAGCCGCTAGGCTCTTAATGCGCACCGATCGAGTGTGTATTAATAACGATCGCGCTTGGTAAATTATATTAATTAAATTTCTCATTCCTTCGCGGTCTCGGGCTCGGACTAGCGATTCTCGCCGCGCGCCAACCGCGCTAACTTGAACGAATGGTTCAGTTATGGCGAGACACCGATAGCGCGATTATGCATCGAGATAATTACTTTTCGAGCGGCATGACAACCCCATAGCCCTTACGAGTAATCCGAACAAACGGCGAGCGAATCGGTAAATTTGTCCAACGAAATGCATTATTGCGTTCCGAATTTTTTGTATTTTTTTTTCTCGGCTCGCGCGATAACATCGATCCGCAGGACATCGTCACGAATGTGTTTCGCGGAGGAGGGCCGAAATCCCCTGACACAGGAGGGCGTTCGGAATAGAACCCTTCCGTTTCGAGCGCACTCGGGTGTTATCCTACTCTGTCTGTCCTCATTATGCTAAAGACCAAAATCGATAGCATTAGAACGCGCGCATAGGGCCAATACGCGCGGTAACCTCGGGTTCCCCCTTTCACGTTTATCACTCACACAGCGTTAACGTGCGATTGTGTGGGACGTTGGCGCCGATCGACCGATTCGTTCCTCGACCCTAGAGGCACGAAGGATATTGCAAGGTACTCGGCGGTAACTAAATTGATGGAAATTTGATACCGCGTGTCGGAAAATCCCTTGATACATCACAAATATACTCCACAAGTAACATTGCGCACTGTCCGTGTGTACGAGCCCGTCGGACTCTACCGCATATTTTCGAAATTCATGACGGATTGTTTTATTTTCATTTTATTTTTGCTATCGTTGTCAGCCCAATTTTGACTACTATAGGCTAATGCCAGTTTTCATTGAAAAAATAAGCGGGCCCAACTTGATGAATTCTGTGGGAAAATATTTTCAGGAGTTTTAAGAAGTTAACCCACAAGCCCCATGAGGATTCCATTACGAACTCTAATTATTCTAAATCCCCCTAAGTCTCCCCCTAAGTTCTCCAAGTCGCCATTTTTTCGCGACCATTGTCTTAACACGGTTGCACGTGAAAAAAAAAAATTAGCATTGACCAAAGTTGTTTTTGAATTGACACAAAGTATAAATATCTATAATAAAAATTAATGATTTACCTCGTCAATTAAATATATGAAAAACAAAAAGAATTTTGCCATTCGAGCCGTAAGAGCGTCATGCAATAACCACCGGGAGTCAACGAAATAGCACGCAACCTTTAAAGGACTGAAACGAATTGCGTGCGGTAGTTTGTTCATCGGCCTTTTGGAGAAATTACTCCGTACCTATGGGTATCATTGTCCTAGTTGTGCAATCGATTCGTCGCAACCCAGTCTTCGCTCACAGGTAAGCCTCGGGGCAGAGAATACCGACCCCGAGTGTCGAGCAGCGGCAGCAGGCGGACCTCGGTTAAGCCTAGAGCGTTTGGTGTCTCGTGGATTGTCCGAAAGCGGCGCTCCGACCAACCCACAGACGCGCCGAGAACGTCTTTTGGGATTTACTGCTCACATTTGTGGTAGGCCAGTGACGTTTATCGGGTGCATGCCAACAGTTCTGCTTCGTATGGTCGTGAACGGAAATCCTATCGCATACTGGGCAGGCTTATTCCAAATCGAAAATCAATTCCGTCGTGGCATCGATCGCTAAATCAGAAAAGCTCGCCACGTAAGTTTCAAAGAAACTTAAAACATTGCCATCTGATCGAGCAAATTGTCTTTCCTTCTTGCCAATGAGAAGAAAAATTATCGAACATATTGCAACGAGTATCGTACCTCCAATAGGACATACGATTTATTGATCGTTGAGCGGTCATGACAAGCCGCTCTAACCGCATGACACTTGTCATGCGAAGAACGGATCGCGGATTTTATCAATAGCATTTTTCGGGACTTTAACGTGAACGGATGTATTAACGGTTACACCCAGAAAAAAGTTTATTTCAATCAGAGAAAGTTTTTTGTTACACAAGTCATTTTCATTATCAACGAAGCATCAACAAGCAATTATCTTAATAAACGTCATTTGAAGATCGAAATTTATTTGATTTTAATAAATCTTTTTTCTGGGTGTACGAAACGATTCCGATTCCTTACACGACATAATAAATATTCTGCCCTTGCTCTTTTTGATAATCGGGGTCCTTCTTCATTTCGCTCGGTCGTTGCAATATAGAGCACATATTTATTGACTCGTGCTGCAATCTCATCAAGGAATGCTTTGGATCCGCTGACTTCGCTCAGTCATCGGTACATTTGAAATGTTTTCAAACGTTTGTCAATGGGCGATGCTTTTACGACGCCATAGTTCCATCATTCCTCGAATGTATATGCAATTCACCCGTTCGCACTTTATTATCGCATTTACCTTTGCGCCTTTCGCCTGGAGGGCGAACGGTGATGCGAAATATCACCGATCGTTTGCCCGTTACTTGTCCGATGAACGTACAAACGCCTCCGGTTATTTTATTCAATACTTGCCCGGGAAATTATACCGATCCGGCTACCTCGCGTTTTCATATACTCCGATCGGCTCAATACCATCAGCGGAATCGACGCTGGCCTTCCGTGAAAGAGCTCGGAGCGCGAACGATGAGGATTCGCGACGCATCCCGCGATCGCGTTCGTCACGGCTGTCCTTTGACTCGCCTCGAACTCCGCGAATACCGAAGAGTTTCACGGGCCAACGGGACTCTTGACGGATTAGCGCATCTGTCGGAGCTCGATTCAACGAGGAACGCCAAATTCATCGAGCGTTCAAGCCGAAAGTTGACGCCTGAACCGAACTCCAGAGACTCTCATGCCGGGTAAAGATAGCGGACGCGGACAATCGCCTTGCCCGAATTATACCACCGTTGATTCCGTTTCTTTGTATACATTTTTCTTTATTTTCCTTTCTGTTTTACCTGTTCAAAGCATCGATACGCCCAAATTGATGGACATACATTTTTATCCGGCCGAACTGATGCGCGTAGCGGGAAGAGTTTCTCGAATGATGCGTCGGTGCAACGCCATTGTTTCTCGTCATTTTCCAGCACGGTGTGTTACGAGCGAGCGTATACGGAAGTTGATAATAATGGAATTTTAATGGCGCTTTTGCCGTCTCCCGCGATACTCCAAATCGCTCTCACGAGGAATGCGAGCGACCAGTCTTCCTCCACCTCAACGAAACTTATCTGTATCAACTTTATGGAATGCTGAGAATCGCGGGGATACGGTATCGGTATCGAGGCACTCGCGGCACACGCACAAAGGCACACACACGGAAAATCAGCGGCGAAAACATTCCGGTGAGGTCGTTGAGAAAATTTGCGATATAAATTTAACGTCACAGTGTTTCGTACAGTTTCGCAAGCGGGTGTAAAAAAAAAAGAAGAAGAGTAAAAAAAAAGTGTTCGGCACTCGCGGAAACTTCGTTGAATTTGTGTTGGCACCGCATCGGCAGGATTTCCCTGGTAATTATGCAGGAACGGTCCGCTCATTGCGGGCAATACCTTTCCGTGCTGGCCGCATGGGTCGCCCCAGCGAGGAGTACGAGAGCCGCACCAGAACGGGAGACATGCGGATGCGAAATAAATAATATATGCCAAACAGTAACGAATGATTCGAAAAATATCGTTTCTCACGTTCGCCTGCAGATCCTGTTCCTGACGGGGTAGGAGGAAGAGTAGGAGGAGGAGGATCGTTTCAGCGCTGCTGCCGCTGCTCTTCCCCCCCTGGGCGAAACTTCCATCGAGCCTCTCGGACCGTGTTCTCCACCACTCATTCCCAATAACAAACAGAAAACGCTCACGGGCTCTCGAGTTTCGAGCCGTGAATGAGCAAACGTTACTCCTTTTTTTTCCTTCCAGGCATTACAACCGACCCGGGCGCGTTTGCCAATCAACAAATTTTTCCGCCACGAATGAAAAATTAGCGTTGCAATTTCGTAATTGACTCTACATCGGTAACATATTCAACCGATAGTGTACCTCTTCGGCGTTACCCCGTTCACAAAAAGAAAAAAAAACATGATAACGCAAATACTCAAACCGCGTACGGCAAACAAGAAACATTATCAGGGAGAAAATTGTCCTTCATCGATAATCGACGCTCTACCGATTATTTCGAAGATCGACGGTGTCTTATCGCAGATAAGTTACTTCCAGCCGATCCCTTCGAGACTCTCGGTTTCCCGATCTTCGGTTCTCAATCCCCCCCCCAAGATCTTCGGAGCTTCGAATTCCTATCTGCAGCGAGTGGTCGGCAATCGACCAGTAGCTCGAGCGTGGTTAGCGACCATGGGCACCTCGCGAGTCTCGCCCGAATTTCGTGAAGCATTTGCATACAAGTGGCGTCCGTTGGCAATCCTAGCCAATAATCCTACCGAGGCTCTCCGTCTATCGGTATAGACGCTATCGGGATGGCTAATGACAAAACTACAGGCCCTGGCTGTTCTGTCTGCCGGTCCTGTAACGCTGTAGCCGTACCCGCTGCCCCTCCGGTACTGCTGTTCGGGAGCTGGACGACGGTATCAAGTTGTTGCCGGTCCGGTTCAATCGGACCCTCACTTCGTGCCTGGTCGAATGATAATTTGCGAAGCACCCCGACGTACCGCGAGCGTACCTCCACCCTTTCGCCCCCCCCCCCCCTCGCCCTCCCCCCTCCCCTCACCAAACCACCCCATCGCCTCCATGTCCACCCTTTGATTACGTCATCCCTCTCGTTCCCCCTTCGTTCTAACAGTGCTACGAACGCCGTAGTCGATGCCGCTGCCATTCGCGATCCTAGCACCCTTTCCTCTCGCTCGGTCCCACCACATGAACGACGAATCCCTCCCTCCACCCCCCTCTCCCGCGTCCCACTCCCAACCCCCAATCCTCTAATTATATTCACTCGGCGCTTCGGCTCTCCGGCTCCAGGGGTTCCAATTCCGTTCACCTTTCATTACGAACTCGCTACGATGCCACCGATCGAACCTGCTCCGGCCACTGCCGCGGCAGCATCGGATCCCGGTTTTTTTCTGTACCCTCGCGTCCGCAGTTCCACCGGCAGCGCTGAATCGCTATCGGCAGTCGAACCGACCGTTCGCCTCAGTTCTCCCGTCCCCGCTCGCACTCCGAGCGCTCATGCCACCCTTGGCTCGCCACTGACGTGTATTCTCGTCGATGAGCATCGATGCGCCGGGGGTGGTGCGAGAGAAACGGCCCGAGCCGTGGAATGAGACGTGCATTTTCATCGTCGTCGTCGCACGTGAATCGTCGCAGCACACCGGATATCCTGGACGCTCCTCGACGAGTGCCACTTCGAGTTTATTCGTCGCCCCGAGGCTCACACGAGCCGATCCGTGCGGGATCCATTAATCAGGTACCACGGACTTTCGACCTGCGAGCTCTCCTTCTTCGCGCTGGTAAAATCGGTCTCGTGCCGATCACAGCCGTTTCATACACGGAGGGACAATCGTCGAAAACTTGATCCACTCATCGGGAAGCATGTCCCGCATGTTCGGTAGAAGATCGTCGACGATTTTCATTTTTTTGCTGCTCCAAGGACTTCCGACTAAAAATCCCTCACGAATAATCGCTTCGTAACGCTTCGTCTCACTATCGCGTCGGCCTGCAAGCTTTGCGATACTTCTGGTTGTAATTCATAAGTTTTTTTTGCCGTAAGGTGTTGCAATTCCTGTCGTGCATAATGATTTATAAAGTAAAAGTACCGGCTCGGTGTGTAATCTGTACGGTGCAACAACTCGCCGCAAAGACCAGCACCGTTCGAGCAAGGCTGTTCCTTAAAAGGCTCCAAGGGGAAGGCGAGCGGAGCTTCTCCGTAGGTAGTTCGCATGCTACTCAGTGCTTAGACATAGTAATATTCAAAAGAGGGGGCGTAAACATACAGCCCGGTCTCGGCTGGGCGGCGCGTTTGAGATACAGCGTATTCCAAAAATTAGATGAGCTCGACGTGTTGATTATAAACTAATGGGCCTTGAATTATAGAGATATTATACTGGGACGGCAACTGCCCCTCTACCGCAACCGCGGAACGCTCGGGCTACATTATACTTTGCTTCATAATTCAGGAGCAAAAATTATGACGGAAGGAAGCGACTGTCTGCTCGCGTAAGAAAGCTTAGGTATGTTATCCAGACAAGATTTAGCGCCATGCATAAGAGGACCGGTGGTGCAGTACGGTACCGTGACGGTGCGCTGCGATCGCACGGAGCTTATCGCTCGTCATTATTGCTGCCCTCTAGAATGGGGATTTCTGCCGGAGGAAGACCGACCCAACAACGCTGTGCACTATCGTCGTGTAAAAAAAAAAACATTTTTCCAGAAAGCTTCTTTATTGACTGGAAGTGACGTCATAGCAGAAATACGTCACTTCCGATCCAGAAAGCTTCTTTATTGACTGGAAGTGACGTCATAGCGAAAATACGTCACTGCCGGTCGAAAAATAAGATTTTCGGACCGGAAAGCGATAGTCGAAGCAAAGATCAACCATTTTTAATCGCCGGTCAAAACAACAAATTGTCGGATAATTATATTGGCATTCAACCGTAACTTGGTTCCACGCAATTATTGAAAATTTCACAAACAGAAGTTCCGCTTGTTTAGCCACGAACCGCCGGCAGAACCTCCCTCGCGCAAATATGTACTACACGGACTTGAACGCTTTGCCCCATTCTGTTCGTTATCGAAATACCGTTTTAAGATTACACCATTTCGTAGGGCAAAGACGTCGCCGCGTCGAAGCTTCCGCTCGCCGAGAGAATACGAAGGAACTTGTGCCAGAAGACGACTTATACTGCTGCATCACAGGCAAGCCTGGAACTCCATTATTACTCCACAATTAGCCATGATTAAAATATTTCGGCGTCTCGCGTGCATCTGGGATATTAATATATATACTATATATATATATAGTGTTATAAGACCGGGGGAGACGGGACAAGAGCGTGACGACAATTATATGGAAATTCGAGGCCACGATCGGAAGGAAGAGCCCGTTCCTTTCGTTGATTAAATAATCCTCCGGTTCTAAGGAGCCACGTGGGAAGGAGAGAGGATTATAGGCGCAGACCCGATAATGACTTATTTATTGCGCCAATTACCTCATAGTATTAGTTATGCTAATACGCGAAACGTCGTCGCCGTCGTAAATATCGCTAAAATTGCAGCGGGACGATTATTATTAATCACATGTTTATCCGGTCCCTGCACCGGTCTGCTCGGATCGTTCTCGCTTGATTTTATGATTTTATGAAGGAACCGGGCGAGAGAAGCCGTGAGAGCGTAACGAGCAGCTCACCATGTAAATACACCGCTAACATAATATCCGTAAGATAGGTGGGTAAGCGTGATTGATAGTTGCTCCCCGTATGATCACGAATAATCCATTCAACGGGGTATCGCAAACACGATGATTTTGTGGAGAATGAGTCGAACATGAAAATAAAAAGAAGAAACAAAAAATGTATCGCTGCGATGTCACTGGTTCGGCCGGTATGCACATCTCCGTCGAAATTTGCTTTTTTATTTTTACACAATCAAGTGAGGAGAGTTTCCGCTGGTAAACTATTCTGTCATGTGTTCCAAGTCTATGATCGAAAAAAACTATCCCGATTACTTATCGTACAGATTTACAGGTGTAAGAAAAAGAAATATTTGTATTTATATTTTTAGGCGCGGTCTTTCGACAACATTATTTATGGGAAGAATTTTGACGAATTATTCGATAGTTTTTCTTTAAACTCACGTACGCAGAGACGCCCAATTGTTACAAAATTTCCACAGAATTTTTCGATTCCTGCACGAAACTGTGCGAAAAAGTTACGCGAAGGCGTTACCATGGATAACTTTGATGCGGAATCTATACGTGCTCATCGCAAAACCAAACCCGACGCGGCCGTGCACAGCCGGCAAGAAAATGGTCTCGAGAATTTCGCGGCCGTGCGGTTCGCGTGCATAAATTAACGGGTAAAACTCGTTAGGAGAATAGTTGAGCTCATCGAGATATTACATAAATTACTCGAAGCCCGGGGAGGATTAGGCGTGGATTCTTCGAACTTTCGACGGCGGGGCCGCGCCGATAATTCAGAACTTTGAGGGAACACAGAACCTTTCGCCGGGGGGGAGGGGGGGGGGGTGCAGTGGAGAGCGAGGGGTCGCTAAGACGGGAGAGACGGATCGGCGAAGGCCCAGGAGCTACTTCGACGCGAAATCGGAAGTCGATGAGCGCGCGGTACGGCGAAAAGCACCGCCCGACCGAGCCGGGGTTATTTGTTGCGAGAATTTTCAACTCGCACCTTGTCGATTCGGTCCGACGGTGAACAAAGCGATGAACCGCTCGGTGCACCCTCGAGTTTCCGTGCGCACGAACGTCGGGACTGGCCGACGGGAATATCGACGGTGTGGTTCATCGAGAGAGAGCTTGAGAGGTCGTATATATGACGCGTATATAGGCATCCCCTCCCCCCCCCCCCCCCCCTCTGCATGCGTCCCTCCTTGTTTTTCCTGGGACGAGAAACGTTCCATATACCGTTGGCGTACAATAGCCGGGTAGCATATAACAGAATGGTCCGATGGTACTATAACGCCTTGGCCCATCCGCCCGCCTCCGCTCCTTCCATCAGACACAAACCAAGAGAATTTAGTGGGAACCGGGTATAGAGCGCATGACGACGGGGGCGCGTGAGGGTGATGGCCTGGCCAGGCCACGAACAGAACCAGAAGAGGGTCGCTAAATATTCAGGCATTACGGCTCTGCATAAATTCATTTCATTATAGCGCCACCAAACATTGCTTTTGATGCTTTCCGACCCTCTCTGTCTTTTGCCTCCCTCTCATGCCTTCCCCTCATCGCCGCCGCCCCCCCCCTCCACCCCTCTGCCTTGCCGCTCACTCACTCGTACCCTTCAACTAAGCCACCCGCACGACAGAGTGGAAGCGGTAGTGGGCACTATAGTGTACCTAGTCAACGGTGGTAGTTTTCCGGAGCGATCTCGCGACCGTCGTCGACGCCCTCTCCTCAGTTGCATCACTGCGCTCTCTACTCCTTTGCACTCCAACCGTCCCTTTTCGACTACGGCTCTCTAATAGCTGGCGCTGCTTAGGCAGACCTACGAGTCCGTCAAGGTTGTTCAACCCTTTCACGACGTTTTTGGTCACAATGAAATGATTTTTTGTACCTGTTTCCCTGGATAAAATCATTCTGAATGTGTTCTCTCGCTGAGGGTCAATTTTATTTATGGCAGAGAGGATAATTCGTGTTGCCCAGTAGAAACTTTCGAGGATTACATCGAGGCATGGTTCTGCAGTGACTCTGTCAGGGCCTGGTGTAACGCTCTAGAATTGTTACCAGGGATGACGAATAGCAATGTTCTCCTCATAGGGTTATCACTGATTGTTCGTGAGTTGAAATAAGTTGTTAGCAATGACAACTCACCGATGGACAATCAATGACTTTCCGTGGAAAGTCGATGAGCGAAGCTAATCGTCGCTATTTATTTTCCATTGGGCAATCTCGTAGCAGTTTGTTTTTCCCTGTGAGGGTCAATTTTATTCATGGCAGAAAGGATAATTCATGTTGCCAAGTAGAAACTTTCGAGGATGGTATCGAGGCACGGTTCTGAAGCGGCTCTGTCGGGGCCCGGTGTAACGCTCTAGAATGGTTACCGGGGTTGACGAATAGTAATGTTCGCCTCATAGGGTTATCACTGATCGTCCGAGAGTGGGAATAAATGATTGGCAACGACAACTCACCGATGGACAATCAATGACTTTCTGTGGAAAGTCAATGAGCGAAGCTATTCATCGCTATTTATTTTCCATTAGGCAATACCGTGGCAGTTTTTTTCTTCGGGCTCTCCTCGGATTACAAGTTAAGGATGATTCGATGTCGGGTGAAGAGTAATATACGCGGTTGTATAGTTTGTATACGGGTACGTGTACGAGAGAAAAGTCAGCGCTGGTTATCCAGAGTGAGAGCCAGCGACGGAAGACCCCGACCGTACGCTCTCCGCGCGAAGAGTCTGCCTCGACGTCTCATGCATATGGAGCGTTTCATTATATTAAACCCTCCCGATGTATAATTTACTTTTGCATGAGTCATTTGAGAACGAGCGACTACGTAGTGTACGCGGGAGCGCGGACACACACACACATAACCGTGACCGGTGGGACACTATATATTCCTGTTATTCCTGCGAACGACTTAAAAATCGGGCCGATGTGCAGGAGCAGCTTTCAGCTCGAGGCGACGCGCCATCAACTTGGGTGGCTCATTTGGTCAGCGGAATTCGATCCTCTTTTATCGAATCCTTCTTGCCCTTGCTCCAACGGGCGTAAAACATTCGTGTCTCGGTGGAAAAGATTTTCCAATCTTTGAAGCCCGAAACCAAATCAGGCCTTGTCAGGTCTTGGTTTGGGCAACGCCTTAAAATTTTTACCAGAAGTTAGGATCGCGCAATACATCCACAAAACAAAGTTGATTAAAATCAAATAACATTTATTTAGAACAGAAAAAATTGCTTGTTCCGAGATGGTCTTAATAGCGTGTTATTGCAATCTAGTAAATTAATTTATCTAATCGTTCATACAGTTTTATCAAATTTTATTTTATTTTATTGAATAAATAAATAATGCGAGTTAAGTAATTTTTTTTATTGAACATTATATCTAATTTACTCGAGTCACGTAAAAATATCGTTGAGTCAAATAAAATTATAATAAAATCGAATAAAAATTATTCTAACATCCGATTGCATTGATAGTTAATGAACTTTGTTATCGTCGTTAAAGATTCCTGCACAGATAAAAAATGTACCGACGGAGGTCGCTAATTAATGATGATAAGGATTCCTATTCCAGACAATTAATTCAATCCCGTTCGTTTCATAATGTATTATAATACACGCAATCACGTTCCAACCAGCGCCGAGCGACCCAATTGATTATGCAAATACCGATAATGACGCGCGAACGAATGCATAATTCGCGTTGCGATTGCCCGGGGGCCTCTATTAGCGAGCGCGACTCCGGCGAAATCTTATATAATGAGGTGAGCCGCAATTAACCGTATCGTTTCGTGGCTAATTAGTTGATGCAGAAACTGTACCGCCGTCTCGATTTTATTAGTGAAAATTCTCTCCGCATCGTCGTCATCGTTCGCCAACTCCGAGGTCAAAAAACCGTGAGTACGTGACCGTTCGCGGATAATTCGCGGTTTCTTGCGGCGGGAGCTGGTTAAGCCTGAAAACCTCGTTATCACATGACAAATACGGTGTCGACATTCACCGAACCTCGGAAAAACCATGAATATCCATAGTCGGACATAAAAAAAATGTAGATAAAAAAAAACTGAGAAAACTTTTATTACGTCATGATTCATTTTTATTTTTTTCCTTGCCTATCCAACTTCGACATTCTTGCTTTCGCAGGACGATGGCTGTCGTGAAAGTGCACCAACGTGCACACACATGCACGCCGTGAGTGGCGGTTACTTGATACGCGCGGACTGGTTTAGTTGCCCAACAGATAAGTACATTTGTCTGGCTTAACTAATTGGTAGCGTGTCTCTTTACTGATTGTGCGGAGCGAGAAGTAGCGTGACAAGCATTTGTCATTGCCTGTTTGTTCTTTGCTTGATAAATCGGACACCGGCGGTAATTGTAACTGGAGTAATGGCGATAAATCGTGGGCGTTTTGCGTTTGCCTGCGTTTAAAATGAATTCCCTGCGTACGAATTCTCATCGACGATCACCCCGAGTAGAAATTTTCGAGCGTTACATCAGGTCCTGATAAGGCCTTATCAGGCCCTTGTCAGGACTTATCAGAGCCCGATGTAACGCGTGAAAATTTCTACTCGGGACGGCCACGAAGTCGAAGCAGACATGTCGTCACTTCGCATCAAAATTCCAAAGTTGGCTCGAATTTATTTTCCCCGTGAACAACAGTAATGCCCGTGACGTATTCAGGCCGCGCATAATAAATTGTCGGTTCCGCGAATCCCCGAGTTTCTCTGAAGAATGTGGAAATAAAAAAATTGAAAAAAAAAACAAAACGAATGTCCCAAAAGTGATGTGCGTTGGCCTTTTCGTTTTGCGGGTAAAACATACACGAGTTTTCGGGCTGTTCCGTGCCGACGTTGAAAAAGAATATGCAAACTACCCTTTTTATCCATCAACGGACGTGAGAGCCTCATTTCTGTTCGTCTCTTCCTGGCACCGGGCGGGCTGCTGCTCGCCGTTTCGCAGGGTGAATCGGACATTCACAGTAACACAATTAGACCAACAATCGATAAGAGTCGCTAGCGATGAATACGAGCGGACTTTAATACGATGTACAAGAGGCGATCTCTGCGTGTTCGTCGGCGCGAGTGCAATCGTTCTGAGCCGCCGAAAATTCGATTTTATGAATTTGATCGATTTGAAAAAATTAAGAACAGAAATAACATCGATGATCGATCGATACTGCAGATCCAAGTGGAATAGATCTAAAATGGAATCTTTGAAAAGAAATTCTTACGATTTACGTGATATTTTCCTTTTCCAAAATGTTGCGATAGTTCTGTGAATAGTGCATGTGAACTGCGGCAAGAGGCTCGAACAAATTCAAAGATCGTTTGAATTGTTCACTAGTGAAAACTACCCCAAGTCTCAGCGTCCAGTTCTCTCCCCCTGTCCAGCAGTATAGGATTTCACCCTCATCCTCTCTCCGGTAGCCCTTCACTCACGTTCCAACGAGCCATCCCCTATCTCATTTGGCCTCATTGTACCTTAGCATCCATTGTTTTTTTAAATTACGAAACCCCACTTCTGACGGGGAGTGGCCCGAGGCTCTCTCGACCGCCGACGAGCTCGATTTTCATAGTTTTTGTTGGTACTGTCACTTGGCTGAAATGCTTCTCGCACTCGGGGGTCCCATTCATAACACGACCTTTGTACGCGTAAGCGTCAATTATATTCGTCGGAAGAGCGTTTTCGTATTTATTCATTGCACGTAAATAGCTTATTATTTTCATCGTGGATACCGCGCGTTCGGTGGATGCGGGTTGGATGGAACAGCGAACTGTCGTACAACTGTCGAAAAGTTACATATGTCGGCGGCGAGTAGGCTCCGAAATAGTAGGCACTTTGTCGATAATGGTTATTAACTGTAGTCCCGTAGTGAGAGCTCGGAGAGTCCGAAGTTATATTTCATCGAAGATAATTAAATCATTGAATTAATGATGACCGGTGGGGTTCACGGCTAAGTGACGGTCATCATCATCATTATTGTTCGCGCTTGCTCAACACGAAAATGCCATTTTACCCGGCTAACCCTCAAAGGGGATGTGCATATACACCGACAAATGATGCAGCACGATGAAGTGGAATTTTTGCGATTGAATTTAATATTTTTACTTGGCGTTTACCAATTTATTCATCCCGATGAGTTTATTCGGCAGCTCTGCTGTCCGAAACATCGAATGTTATTACACGAATATATTTAGGTACACATATGTCGAAGATTTTGTTCGAAACACGTAACGTCCGGTCCGTAAACTCATTTGTCGAATGGAAATATGTCTCGTCCGGCTTGAAACTCTCATTTTTCGACCGGAAGTTACGTCATGCCGGAAACACGTCACTTCCAGTTTGACAATTTTCAGTTTGACACGAGATTGTCGAACCGGAAGTGACGTATTTCTAGTAAATATCCATAAACATAAATCTCGAAAAAGTTATACAAAATTGATTGGACGGAAAAACTGTAAGCAGAATATGCGAAGTAAAATTCTTGCGAATAAAATCAGCACCGGCGAGGAGGGTAGTAAAACGACGGGTTCTCCGTTGGGGGAGTAAAAGTCATCGATATCATGAGGACGAGGGTTCGAATGGTATAGCACGGTATTCGCGCGAGTGTGTCACGTTAATAGCGTGTGGCACACGCCGTGTGACACGCACGCTCTTGCGCCCGTACGCTATCCACGCTCGGTGGCATAAATCATTGGAAACGAAAACATATCCCTGCGGCCACGCAAATTTGCCAACACCCGACCGCAACGGTGCACGCAAACAAACCCGGAATCATGACACGAGTACCGATGCCCGGTGAGAGCGTGTAAGCCCCTGTATAAGGACGTATAAAATGTGTGGCCGCGGCCCGCTGCCGTCATTCGGGAAAACCGGGGCCAAATGAAACATCCTCGACACTTTTACGTTTCATGCTATCACGAGTTAGGGTATCGATCTAAAGTTCGGCTCAAACATAAATACAACATTAATTTGTCTATGGACAATATTTTGCGATTTTTTTTTGTTGATGATCTAACGCTCTAAAATTTCTTCTAAGGCTTTTGAAGTTCAAGAAGACAGTATAGAATACCTACTCAGAAAGACAAGTTAATTTGCAGTAGCGAAACGAAATATTTTACCCAACACTGCCAAGTGGATAGAGTTTTTCGTTCCCAAATGGACAACGTTGCGTAACTTTGCGGTCCGATCGTCGGATCGGTTCGAGTTTCGAAGTATACTTGCATTCCGTCGGCATGTGCACTTGTTTAAAATGCATAATATTTTTGGGACCACCAGCAGTGAAAACATCACGAGTCGACCAGGTGTCAAGTGGCCCCGGTCGGCTCCGAAGACCGAACCCCAGAACGAATGCCCGCATTCACAGGTGTACAGCGGCATCACACTCGCAGTTATGGGAGTCCGGTGAAATTCCCGTAGTGTGCGTTGCCGACGACTCGTACGCTGGAAATGCGTGAGAATGCACCGACGTCCCTGCCCATGGCTACACATGTGCCGGTGGTGTTGCCGCTGCCGGGGACGCGGAATCGAGGTGTTCTAGCATGGATGACTCGTCATTGCCGTGGGGCTCGCGTGCCGCGCACACGTATCCGCGGACGCGTGTTTCCTCGCTCGCGCACACATCACCATCGACGCTGTGCGCGAGGCATGGGGAGCCGCGTGTGCGAGTGTGTGCGTTTACCCGCAGCTTTTCGACACAGCGTGCACTCCGAACGGGCGATGCCGTCCTATAGGTGTCGGGATGGTATGCGACCGAGAGTGCAACATGCAGTTCTCCGGGCGGGAATACGGTGCGTTCTATCGGCGACACACCGGTGGAGGGACGAGGACGGGTTAGAATTTCCCGGCAGCAGTCATCGGGCACGCTCACCGTCCGCGGCCGGCGCAACTCAATTACTCGTGGAACGCTGTGGAATCATTTACCCAATCATTTGGTTACATCAATGCAGAGAGCTCACGGGCAAAACCCATCCGCATGCGATAGCGTACACACACGAGTGTCGGCGGTGGCGAACGTGTGTGGAGCGTTATGCCCCACCGGCCGAAGCCTTTCCTGCACACTTCATCCCCCTTCACCTGTGCGTAGTTTCGCGCGCTGACTGGTTTCATCCACCGCCTACGGGAACGCGCGGCACGGAGAGGACGAAGCCGAACGGGATACACCGGCCCGCGGCTGAACGGCGCACGACGGGCCGGGCCCCGTCCCGATGCACCGGGCAACGCCACGCACATTTACCCCCGGTAGTTTGATGTATGCGTATGCGTGATCGAGGGTGATGCCCGAACGGGGCGAAGGGAAGAACACGCACGCCCGGTTATCCTACTAGCCGGCTATTGTGTTTCGCCACGTGGGAGCCGCCTCCCTCCGGTGTGTATCGTCACCCTGTTGATTTCGAGTTATATCGTTATGATGACGATATAATAGCTTCGTCGATGGTCATCGGGCGGATTTAGTTTGATAGCCAAACGGCCCGGCGTTTCGGAACGAGAAATCCCCACCGAGAACCTCCGCATATTTTCGACCCGGTGCCCGATGCCCGCTCGGCCATCCCCGTTTCCCACGGTTTTCACTCGCGTTCGTTCTCTTTCTCTTCGGCCCTCCCCTCTCCGTCGTCACGAAGCGAAGCGTACGCGCGGCCGATTAATTGCCTGCGCCGAGTCATTCGATGGACCCGCCGGTGCACCGGCCGGCATCGGGTGTCGGAGATCATCGCGCGGCTTCGCGGCAACCACCGATAGACTGCCATCGGTGCTGGCCCGCTGATGCTACCCCACCACGACCACTGACCGCCCGCTCCAATCGCTCTCGATGATGTTGCTCGATGAACCGTGAGCGCCCCTCGGCAGTTTGCCGCCCGGCATCGCGCGCTTTTCCACCGTACGGGCTGACACCCCCGATCGCGACGGGCGGCGTCTTGAGACGTCGCTTCTTGAGATCGACTACTTGGGAATTAAGAAAGTCATGAAAATTTTCGTACGATCGACGGATCATCGAGAAACCGGATTGAACACATTTTTTTTTTGGTCCTCTTCCACATTTCCGCGGAGCATGGCGTGCGGGTCGCGCGAAAGAGGAGGAAAAAAAAATGATTATAACGGCGGCCTGGCGCTTTTTTAAATACACAGGTATACAGCGGCGATAGATCGAGAGACTGATATTTTTTTCAGGCTCGATCGACCCGAGTACCCGCCGACAAAACCGATACATGCGCGTACAATCTCCCGGCGCTCTGCAAGTCCAAATACGTTCTACGAATGGTAAAAAATCCCAGGGTGGGCGGCCGCGAACGCGAAGGGGGTCGCGGACGGGGTGGAGTACGTTCGGAGGAGGCGCGCCACCCCCGCGCGGCCCGGGTGGTACGCCGGGTGGGTGGTGTATTGCAGATCAATACAATTGCACGTTAGTGCTAATAAATAATAGGCGGTGGGAGCGAAAAAAAGCGCGCATTGCAGCAACGAACGCAACACACAAATAATACGCGATACATCAACCAGGCCGGTGGGTAGGTAGGTATACGCGTATATTCGCGGCGCTCACTCGTTTCTCTCCCTCCGCTTGCTCTCATCCTCTGGCTCAACCATTCTCTCTCTCTCTCTTTTTTTTTTACCGATTTTTTTCTTTTCGTTTTTTCGTTTTTTCCTCTCGCTTCGTTCCGATCTCTCGCACCCTTCCACGTATCCCGCGCACTGCCCCTCTCATTCTCTCTCTCTCTCCCTCCTCGCACTCCACCTACGCCAGTCCCCGTTTTTTTCCACGGCCCCCCACACCTATAACTGTGCAAGCACCACCTCCGGGGCACCGCCATTTCCGGACAAATAAACTCTAGTCGACGTAATTTTTGGGCTGGCCGGTCCAAACGCGACGAAAAGTGAGTACCGCGAACGGCGCTCGACCGAACAACGCGAAATTGTTGGTTGGACACCCCCCTCCCTCCCCCCCCCCCCCCCCCTCTCCTTCTTTTGACCTCCCACAACCCACTCTGTCTACTGCACTCCTCACGTTTCCACGCCCTTTCCGTTTAATTCCTGACCATTTTCGTTGCCCTCGATTTTTTTATATTTCATTTTCACCGAAAACCGTCGAACCCTCGGTAAGATGTTGCTCATGCAGAGCACTCGGATTAATAAACTTCGGACGCGAGCGCTCCCCGGGCCGTCGAGAACGTTCTCAGCGCCGTCTCGATGACAGTCAAGATTCCTTCGTCATCCGCCCGCAACGGAGATCCTACAGGTCGAGGCCGCCCGCTGCCGGTCGTTGGGGTCGCCGGGAACCTTTTATTTTTGTTTTTATTTATTTTTTGTTCGCAGCATGCCCATTAATTAAACGTCCGTGATTAATGCTATGTGCCACATTTTGCAGTCTGGCGGAATCCTTCAGGCCACTCGCCGTTTCCCACCTCCGCGACTTCCGGCTGCAGTGGCAACTCGGTACCAGTGGTGGCCAAGGGCTTTATCTCTTCCTCTCCCCCCGCCCCTCTCTCTCTCTCTCGCCGCCTCTCTTTCTCTCATGCTTTTTCATACTCTCGAATCTCCGGGTAACGTGTCCCCTCGACACGTTCAGCAACATAGACGAGAGGAGCGACCCCGGACGGCGCGGCACACCGAGATACCGCCGCATACACACGATCGTCGTCGCCCCCCGCTCCCCGCGTCTCTCTCTCTCTTCCTCTCGGTCCTCTCCGCCTGTCGAACATTAGTTAATTTTGAAAAATTGCTCTAAACACGCGGGGACCGCTCGTGAATTGGCTTCTGGGGCTTTAACAGGCCAATCGGGCGAGACACGCACCCAGCTATATCCCCGATACCATACGTACTATACCTACCCACCTACCTACCTAGCTCTCCCCCCCCCCCCCCCCCCTCCCCATGCACCCCGGTATCTCTATATACTCACTCTTGTATAGTCACTCTCTCGGAGAGAATAGCACGCCGACGTGGCAACCAGGCAGTTCCGAGCCCCACTCTACCACCGGCACGACGACCCCTCTGCACCCCCGTCCGTAACTCAGAGGGGGTGCTCGCACTCGCGTTCCCCTGCAGACCCTCATCCTGTGTTCCGCTGGACTCCTCGTCCCACCGATGCCCGGCAACACCAGTGTACGCACACACACACACGCACACTCTCCCGTTCACGCACCTCGTCCTGCATCCAACCCGCTTACCCACGCGCACACGTTAATGCCTGAAAAATGTACGGCAATTTTTTATTTTTTAATGCGCTCTTGGTCGCCGTCTATGCGTGATGTAGCGCCCCGGTTTTCCGGAGCGGCATCGAGGCAACTCGTCCCTCGGCCACCCACGCCGCCCGACCCGCCCCGTTCCGCCCGCCGACTGCCCGCCCGTTTTTTCGCTCTATCGATAATTTGTTTGGATAATTTCCAATGCTATTGATCTAGATGTACATCCTGGTAGGGTATACACAACGCGCCTACTAGCGTCGGGCACAAAGCCGATCGAGTGCGAGGGTGGAAAACGAGGTATGAGGAAGAGGGTGATAGTAGACAGAAAGAGAGATTGCGATAACGGGAGAAGCGCTGCAACGGAGGTGGAGGAAGAGAGAGGGTGCACAAAAAAAAAACGCCAGGGAATCGTGATCGTGAGTTACTGACGTTTCGGTATTTATCCATCTACGAGAGCTGATGTATAACATACCAATGCTACTGGCTGTATACCGCGCATCCATCTATCCGATGTGTGCGTTGTGAGACAAATGTGACATGGACGTATCCACCCAACGTTTTTTTTTTTTTTTTCGACGGGATGGAAATACATTTTTTTTAAATCTAAAATAAGACCAGAGCGATCGCCGCGGTACGTTACGGTGAGCGGCGAGGCTGTCGTCCGAGGAGGGTGAACTGATTGGGTTCGCGTCGACGGCAAGTGCCGCGTTTTCTGGAACCCGCTGGAAGGAGGAGAGTCAACGGGGATGAGGATCGAAACTCGAAAGAAAACTGTTCGCGGTCATCGAGACATTGTCGACGGGCTGCGTTCCGCGCATCCATCTACCCGATCTGCGCGTTGTGTGACAAATGTGACGTCGAAGTAGGTACCCAACTTTTCGTTTCGACTGGATGGAAATAATTTATTTTTATTTTTTGCAAAAATAAGACCAGAGCGTTTCTCCTGGTACGGCGGGTGAGACGGTCGGAGGAGGAGGGTGAAGTGATCGAGTTCGGGTCGACGGCAAGTGTCGCGTTTTCTGGAACCCGCTGGAAGGAGGAGAGTCAACGGGGATGAGGGTCGGAACTCGAAAGAAAACTGTTTGCGGTCATCGAGACAATAACGGTAGCGGGCGAACGCTTTGGTTCCCGGTGAACGGCGGTCTTCGGGAGCGGCGTTCGCCGCGATGGAAAGACCGGTGGGTGTGCGTTATATAAGAGACACAGCGAGAGGGTAGACGTCTGCTCTTTGGGGCTGGTTTTCACTCCACTTAACCCCTCGGGCCTCGAGACGGGCCGCAGTCACTGGTACCAGCAGCTGGAAACAGTGGTGACGGCACTGGCGCGGTCGGAGAAACGGAAAGGGGAGTAAGGTCTTCTCAGCTACCTACGAGTCAAGTTTTAATTAGCTTTTCCGAATTACTGATGTAGCCGAGGCTGGCTCACCGCTTGCGAACTCCTTTGCTCCCTCGCTCTCCTTCGGCTCCTCGCTCCCTCCGCCACGATCCCACAGTCACCAGAACAAAGAGAAAAGGTTAGCGGAGACTGAGGACCGCTACCACCGGCAGAACTCCTCTATATAGGTACTAACTACCCTCCGACTCTTCTTATCCAAGTCCGCATTTGGACAATAGCCAAGCTGCTGATTATACGGTAATCTTAATGAAAAGTCCGCTTTGGCAAGTTACCACACCGGAGTGATTTTATCCATTAGAAAATTTCGCCGCGGTGCATCGGGAAGATACTGGAGCTTAAGTTCTCTCATCTCCGCGTTTTGTGCGTCATGGATATAATTTAGTATTTTTTATTATTTTTTTTTTACTTTTTATTTTCTTCTTTTTTTTTTTCTCTCGTCGTTTATACGTCGAAGCTAATTAGTTCCTCGAATGCCCTTGTCGCGAGCGAAACCGGCGATCTATCCTCACTTCATCGTGAGTGGAGAGGCTCAGGTATAAATGGCGAGCCCGTATGCAGCGTACAGTATCACTCGTTGATGCTTATCGAGCCGAAGGATCTCCAGGAAGGGTCGGCCTCCCTGATGTTCCTCATTATCGGTCTCAGTGAAAAGCTCATTGTCGGTGCTCTCTCACGTACACGTGCGCTCCCCCACCTCCCCCCCCCCCCCCCCTACCCCACCCATCGACGAAACGTTTAATGAATGTTTCTTCGTAGATCTTATCGCCGAGTACGCCGGCACCTCAACGGCTCTTCAATCGCGTGTGCTTCCACTTCGTTTATCAAGGTATTCGCTCCTTTACCGCTCACCGGATAGCCTCCCGGGAGCGAGACCCGACGTTATTGAATAACATCAGTGACAAAAATCGAAGCTTCTGGATAGCTGCCGCGAATAGCGATGAAATGCAGCCGATGAATGCAACGTCAAATGCAGAAAAAATATAGAAGCCGATGGATCGAGTGCCGTTAAGGGGGGGCGGGGGGAGGGGGAAGGGGGGGGGGGGGGGGCTGGACGAGTGCGGAGGGAGAAGAAAGATTGGATAGAATCAGCAGTCTGCGAGTAACAATGGGGGGTTCAATTGAAAAAATAATTTAATGTGTCCTTTTAATTAAACAGAGAGGGACAGGCCGGGCGGGCGCGGGGCGGGGGGTGGTGGTGCACCGAGGCGCGGCTAGGCGGAGTGCAGGGGGGGGGGAGGCGGAGGCGAGGCTCGGATGGACGCGGAAATTTAAAACCTGATCAATTGATAGGACGGAATGAAAAAAAGTACGGTTGAGGGGTTGCACAAGGGGTGGTCGGGGGGGAGGGGGGGGAGGGGGGTCGGTGAGGCGCGCGGACCGGGGGCGTCGAGGCGGAGGGTGAGAATGAGGCGGAGGCCAGGGTGGCGGCGGCGTTCGGCGGGGGCTCCCGAGAGCGCAGTGCACGAGGTTGGGGGATAGGGGCAGGGGGAGGGTGAGAGGGGGGGGGGGGGGGGGAGGGCGGGTAGATGGGATTGCCGAGCATTATTCTGAAACGCGAATTTGTTCATTTGTTTCTTCCCTCTGTATGCGCCGCGGCGTGTGTGCATCCTTTTATCGACTAAAATCCAGGCTTCCAATTACCGTGCAAATGATTTGTTTTTTTCGTGCGCGAGCGAGCGAACGAACGAACGGATGCGCCCGCGCACACCGTACGCAACTCAAAAGGAATTTAAAACCACTGACGAAACACGTCCTCGGTTGCGAAAAAAATACGTCGCCAGCGCGATGCTCGTGTTACCGCGCCAGTGGATTTTCAAAATAGTTGTCGCGAAGCCTCGCGGGACGAACGGCGCGACGGGTCCGACACGATTCGACGCCCGACTCTCCGATCTGCAGCGATACGAGTCGCGCATTCGAACGGAACCTCGGTGCATCATCGCCACGTTGCTTTATGCACAGTTGCTATCGCCCAGCGCCTATTTCGACGGAAGCCCCAAGGCGCGTACGCAGCCACGGTTTTTCTGTGAAAGAATATCGAAACATGACGGAGATCCGTGCCAGATCATGCATGAATATTGTACCAACCTGAAAAGTCACATTTCGGTTACATTTTATAAAGAATTTCGGGAGCAGCACGGAAGGACCCGTGGCGAAGACCTAGGTTACTTCAGGAATTTTACTCAATCCGATTTCACGGGTTTACACAAAATAAAACAAATTTTACTGTTATATCGACACTGAAAAAAAAGATCAATGATTCAAGTAAAATTTTCAATTTTACTTACAATTTTCAATTGTAAGGATTGAAAGTAGAATTGAAACAAACATTTTTCCTTCGGCAGCCCGCAAGCGATTTTTTTTTTAGTGTAGAAAAAATGCATCTTAGACATTGCAGTATGTAAGCAATGTGTCAATCACAGTGCGTCACATCGATGCAATAAATCGTACAAAAATTACACCCTCCGGATCGAAAATCGATCACATTTACAGTTCCACAGATATTTTTTTTTAACGAGTTCGTGCCAAAAATTCATTACACTTTCATGAATGGATTATCATATCCACGGACAGATATTGATGCGTTTGTGTAGTATCCGGTGATGATAAAATTCGCAAAAATTGATCATCGAGCCCGTAACCTATTTGCACGTTGTTATACCGGTGTATAACCACGTATCTGTTTGCGGTTTGTTTCCCCAATGTTTGCGTCGAAGCGCGAATACACTTGTTTGGAAAGCCTGCCCCACCTCCGGCGCACTGATGTGTACCGTTCAATAAAGTCATCGAGTGATCCGAGCAATGCACATGTGCATACGCGCGGGCATCGATATCCACCTCGCCCCAAGTGGCCCCAAAGTGGGACGGCGCATCTTTATCGGAATAATATCGTTTCCGAGATAGAGATCCGACTCGTCTATAGCCATAACGGCATATAGATGATAGTCGGAAACTCCGATCCCTTCGTTGCCGAGCTACTGACCAAATGGATATTATTACACGAGAGATGGAAGCGCATACGGATGAACCGGCTATAGGGGATGAACATGTAGATCCTCCATTGGTACACCGTTCCCACCGCCGTGTGCGAGCCAATATGAGACTTCTCAATCTAATATTGCTTGAGGCGGCGACGAAGCGTGAGCTCGCGCATCCGGGACCAACCCCGTCGCGCGCCTCCACTATCTCTTCGGCCGCTGGTCATCTTGAATATTGAGACGAATTCCAGCGGACCGAGAGATATGAGATTCGGATTGTCCACGCTCGACGCTTTCCTCACATCCGACGGTTCATATCTCGATGACTTCTCGCTTCGCTCCTACAATTCTCAGTCTAAATTATTACGGAATCTACCGACAGTTCAGGGCATATTCGTACATTTTTCGCAACGTTTGCAACATTTTCTCGGGGCAAAGATAGGATCATGTGGAACGCCATAAGAGTACAATTTCGGAGAACTCGTGAGTCAACGGCTACGCTATCGTCCGCTATTCCAGCTGTCGTTACCGTCAGTTGTTATGTTTCTCGTACGGCAATTGCGATGATGACATTTACCGAAGGATCGTTCTGGAAAATGTATGAGATACAATGCGACTCGTATAAACACCTTTATCCCTCATGGCTTCAAGTTCGGTGCGCGAAATGCTCTTAGGCGTATATCGTTTTGTCCACAGTAAACCCAATACGCACACGGGGTCGTGTGCAGAGCTGTAGTTAGATGCGAAGTACGGTTAATCATAGTCCGACGCGTCGCACAATTCCATGGAAAAAAAAAACTAGTAATATGGAAGCCTCGTGAGCGAGCACAAGAGACGCGAGTTTCTACGGATCCGCTTTCCAGAAAACTGTCTGTGGTGGTGACAGCAGTGGTAGTTAGCAGTAGCAGACGAGCCAACCAGCGGACCAGGACCAGGCTGATTGGCAACGATCGTGTCGATTGAAAAGGTAATCAACTAAGTAACGTTAACTAGTCGTACCTTTGCTCGTTACCCGACACCGGCAAAACTGAAACTGACGTCCCGCGCGTTCATAAAAAGACCGGGGGCGTATCGGGCGTATGTCACATAGCACTTCCGTTCTCCCTCTGAACTTGCGTCGAGTCCGACGTAGGTTTCCCGCCAGCGAACCTCCCAGTTTCTAGGTCTCGAGCCCCGACAGTTTAACGTGTTGTCTGGAATCGATATTGCCCAAGAAAAAAGGAAATAAAAATCGCTACAGGATCGTCACGACATGCGACGTGTCGGGTGACGGAAAACGTCACATTTCTTTTTTTTTTTACCCGCTTCATGGATCACACAGGGCCGCGAACGGAGTTTATCCCGGCGAGATGCGAGATGCCCGCCGAAGTGAGGACAAGTTAACGTATCCACGGTTGGGGGGCGCGTTAATACACGCGTTACATCCGCGGCGCCCGATGCACTTTGCTCCCCGGCGTTGTTCCACCGTGCCGGCTCTCAACTCAAAGCCCAATCGATAATTCATTTGTTGCGTCAATTAAAAATGTAATTTGAAAAATATATTAAAGGGGTTGGACGCTCGCATCGGAGGCTCGAGTCGGCGGCGCGAAGGAGAGGGAGAGATGAAACAGGGGAGAGGAAGAGAGAGAGAGAGAGAGAGAGAGGCGCAGCAACAGCACAAGCGGTAGGAGGGTGTATAGAAGCATGGAGTAGCGCGAATGCAAATGAATTATTAAAAAATTTAATCAATCGAATCGCTAGTACCCTTACTCCTCCGGTCTACCAAGTAATGATTATTCATGCCGGAATGGCTTCGCGCGAGCGAATATTTATAATTTGTTTATTTAAATTGCGACGACGACGTCGACGACGACGACGACGCGAGCGAGGATGACGACTGCCGACCGAGCGACTGCACGGTTTGTGTCCTTACTCGCCGTGTTCTCGCCAAATTGCGTTTGTACGTTTACTTTTTCCTATCAAACAGCATGCTCTTAAAACAACGAAACGAAACAAAAACTATTTAAAAAGAGGAGTCCCGAGTCCGAGCAATCGGTATTGTCATCATGAGAATCTCGAGCGTCTCTTCGTCCGGGATTCTTTACTCGGAGGAAAAAAAAAAAAAAACTCTAATGGACGTGCAAAGTGAACAGACAGCGGTACCTAATAATTTTTCCTGCTATGCACGGCCCGTTTCAAGCAAATCCGCGAAGACTTTCATGCACTTCGGACTTTCATGCATAACCACATCAGGAAATGAAACATATATCTACTAGCAGGTTGTTGTAGGCTCGGACGATTCATGCCCTCGCCTATGTATGAACTACGCGATTTAGAATCATCCGAAAATTTAGATTTTCGGAGAATTACCGTTAATACATCATTTCCAGTTTGAAAATGTAATTTTTCGACCGGAAGCGACGTCATACCGGAAACACGTCACTTCCGGTTTGAATTCGAGAACTCCTCTCCAGAGACGAGTCTGGAGATATCCGAGGGCCGCTGAATTCCTCGTCGGACCTCGGGTTCTCGCCCATATTCTAATGTAATATCGATCAATCGCCTCATTTAAATGTTGACCGCGGTATAGGAAAATGTGAAATTCAAAGTATCTCGATAGATATTTTTATATTCGGTCGCCCTGCCGCTTTCCCCGTTTGGACACGCACACACTACCGAAGGATCTTCCCCGGCCGTCGAGGCATGTATGTACCGCATGATATTTCAGCGAACTTGGAGGAACCTGATGTTATTCATGGAGGGAATATATGCATGTACATACGTGTAAAACCCTTCCTCACTCTCGCAGGCTCAACGATACCTACGATCAGTTTTTTTTTACTCTCGCTCCCGGTGGATTCTTTGGTCCTTTCTATACTACTCCGCATCCCGCGCGTTCCTTCGACGACTGGACGCGTGCGTGTGCACCGTAAAAACGCTCACGGGCAGACGGGGGTTGCACGCAGCGTACGCATGTATGCAAAGTTATGTGCGTATATGAATGCATCCGGCGAGGGTGGATACGGAAGAACGCAGCCGTAAAGCCCGGAGGCCAAAGCGGAGAATTCTCCACGGGTCTCCGAAGTAAGTATTATGTTGATGTCCTCGCACGGTCCCGCACCGTGCCGGTGGAGCTTCCGAGGTCCGGAGGACGGAACGGACCCGACGAAGTAGCCGTCAGGCCAACAGCAGCAGCTGCCGCATTAAAGAAACATTGTACGTTTCTCAAAGTGGCGTCACGGCCGAACCCTCCGGAGACAACTCGGCCATCAACCTGCCGTGAATTCTCTTGCAAATTGCAAACCCGTAAAACGCCCTTTGAAACCGTGGCGAATTCACCTCGCTGCCACCTTCATGAAGTTCTTCGGTTGCTCGCGCCAAACGTAGGACACTTTAGATTTTGACGCGGTACGCTGACGAACCGCATGATGGCGAGACTTTGAAGAAATAGCGAACATTTTCTTTTTTTTTTTTTGCGAAAACTTCTCTGTTGTCTTCACAGAAACCAACATTGGTGAAGCAATTTTTCTCATACGCTGTGGTATGATTTGTCCTTTCAGTGTGACTATCATTCGAAACTCGTCATTGCGACATCACCGGAAAAATCACATTAATATCGGTTGGATGAGCATACGCGAAATTCGAAATGCTCGGAGTATAACAGCAGGCGCATACGTTCACGCGCGTATGTGCGCGTGTAGCACGTGTTGCTCGAAACGGTCGAAAACGCCAGATCCGTGCGGCAGTCCTGTCAAAATACCTCGAGTCCTCGCCCATCCCGCTGCAACTCGGGCTCTCGCGCTCTCCCCGTCGTTTCCGCCGACTCCGCCCGCCGAACCACTCGTCGAAGCCGCATTACGTTAAAGTTAAATATTATTCTTAACGGGAAACATTTATTTGGGCGCGAGATAAAAAATATTTAGGTGTCTCGCCGAAAAGCGTGCCGGGAGGGCTGCGAACGGCGACGCTGGTCTTGTTTTAGTACGGAGAATTCACTCGTGTATATTGTACCCAAATCCGTTTCTACTGACGCTCGAAATTTTTCACTGTCCGGCAGACATTCTCACTAGAGACGGACAGACGAACCGATAATCTATGTCCTGCTTCCAAACGCCAATATAACAACAACAAAAAAATGCAATCAACATTTTTTTGTAATTTTTCCCTGTCTGTGAAATTATTTTATAATGCTTGTGGATTATTGATTGTGAAGATTTTTCGGTCGGTAGCTTCCGTTGTACGAAATTATATATGTTTTAAAAATGTACAATTCATTGGGGGGACGCAAGCGTTTGAAGTACAATTCTTTTTCGGGGGACTCTTCCAGCTCGTTTACCTTTTTAATTCAGAATGATTAAGCATTCGACCTATGCGGGCGGATTAAATAACGACCGAATTCAATTTCATAATTACTACGATATTCCTTTTAATTTTACGACTCTTTCCACCGTGAACTAAATAACCTTGAAAAATGCAATACAAATTTGTTCGATGACACAGCTTTGATGTTTCCGTGTAATTAAAAAAAAAAAAAAAATTATGGTGTCTCCTGCACTCGGAGAAACGTTCGGGGTTCTCGTTCGATCGGGTCTCTCTATCTATTTCCCTCGGTCTCTTTCTATCGTCGACTATATAACATCGAGCATGTTGATGGAGTTGGTCCAGCGGATATGTGAAAGGTAGGCAGAGATTTTTTTTTTTAATTCGTGATTTTTAAATTTGCGTTGGCAAACAGCCCTCGCTTGGACCGTCCGGGCTTCGATTCACCTCCTCTTGCCGATATGCTGCAGCAGCATTGCCCGCCCGCCGCATGCCGATCGCCGGGCTCTTTTAGCTCTCCGCACACTCTACATCCCGACGGCGCCCAATGAATGACAAAATATAAGCTCCAAGCTTGGATTCAATCAGAAATGGCGACGCCCCGCTCTCGGGTACGTCCAACCTCCCGGTCTCCCTCGGTGTACGATTTTTTTTTCCAAACTGTTCGCGAACCATCAACGATGCCGTAGTCGAGCACCCGAACACCCACGGGAGGTTGGAAACTCGATGCCCTGATAAATAATCATAAGTTTCGGGCGTGCGATTTTTTTTCACTCGTTTTTCAACCACTTTGCCGCGGAATGGAATATCGAGGGCTCGAGATTTTAACTATTTCAAAAAAAAAAAAAAAAAAAGATAAAAAAATCTTCTCACTCGCTTGTGAGCTAGCGAGGATCGACGCCATAACCCAAAAGGGTATCGGAAAATAGAGGGTGGCTTTGTGGTACGAGAGAGAGGGCGCCCTAAGGGAGAATCGCCCTTTAATTCCAAACATGTTCGTCCCCAAACATGCGTCCATCCAAAAATATATGGGATTGTACGAAAAACCATTTTGGCAGCGGGGAACTGAAGAATCTTTGTAATCGAGAAGAGTCTGCTCGTCGCATCCAATTCATTGACGAAATGGACTTTTAAATGCCATCGTTAATGCGAAGGGAATCCACATCGGGGTCGATTTCTATTATTGGAAGTGTATTGCGACGTATTTCGATTCTAAATTTCAATAGGTCACCGCGAGCTATTTTAGGGATCGAGAGTTCTTATAATAGACACACTCATACTAAATACCTTGAGATCTCGTCCAGTTACATAGATTCGTTAGTTCCACGTATATCCTATCAGAAGTATCGAATTTCCCAATGTTTTCACGAGCGTCAGTCTGGTCGACGCAAGCATTGATCGAACCCTAAAATTTTTAATCCAAGCGCCAATCAAATGATTTTCTGTCACATCAAATATTACACGCGTTCATCAGCAATGCGATTTGACAACCTCTCACTTGTCGTTCCAGCGACTTCTTCCACCCATGTTTCCGTAAAGCAATTTCCGTTCTGTATTATTCGCCGAAGGTTCGGGCCACGTTGCATCCCTCTCGTCAAAGAATCACGACGTAACGCGGTTATCGGCGAAGAGTCCTGTTCGTCACCCTCCGGCAGAGTTCCTCCTGCGTTCGTTCTAAAATTAAGGTCGCTCTATCGGGATACACGGGGCGCGCTCGATTGTGATTGGAAATAATAAAATCTATTTCGTCGTTCAATTAAATCGGTTGGCGAGGAATGAAAATAAATAAAATAAAGAAACGAAAATTTGCCGAAGATTATCGAATTATTTTTTCACTGCGACGTTGCGGGCGTCGGCGATGTGTTCGCCGACCGCAGGACGGCTGCACACTCTGCAACTGCACGCTGTTTTCGTCGTCGATTCTCTGTGGTCGGGCGGGAACAGAACGAAAGGTGAATCGTAATGGTTTTCCATCGACCCGGCGGACCTCCGACCTCCAATTTACGAACAAACGAGATGTGCGACCATACATCCACCGAAATTTTCGACGAAAACAATTTGATAAATACTTAGATGAACGTATCGGCGACGTATCGATTTTTTTTTTCTCCGGCAATATAACTGCGCGGTCGGGCAATTATTGATGCGCAAAGTCGTTGTGCCAGGAGGGAAATTATTTTTTCGACGAAAAAAAAAAAGAAGCTGATCCCGATTTTCGACGGTGAAAACCGGGCGTGGTATGTGTCTATGGAAAAATATGAAAAAAAAAGAAAAATTCTCGAATTCATCTAGCGCGGCCACGTTGAGAGCCGCGCGAGCGCGTCTGGTTTATTTATATTCCGGAGAACGCTTTCAAAAGAGCGCAATACTTCGAGATTAACAGCGGAAAAAAAAATATCACAGAGAATCGCCTATGAGCTGCTGTACCGAGAGAACGCTAAAAAAAGATAAAAGAAAAAAAAGAGTTAAAAAAAAAAATCGGAAATATTATTAAAAGCCGCTGGATGACCGCTATATTCGGGAGCCACTGCTGCGGTCAGGGGGTGAGAGGTGGGTAACACGTTCGGGGATGGAAAACTACGAGGATAACGGAGGTGGAGGAGAGAACCGGGGCCGCCCGGTTATCTTCAGTGGACAGCCGTATACAAGCAAGCGACTTCCATAAATGTGCATAAAACTTTTCCCCGCTCATATTTTCGTTACAAAGTACATTTATATTACCACCGACACCGAACCCAATGTATCTCGCGGAGGGATGCGTTTTTTTTAGTTTTTATTTTATTTTTTTGTTTATTTTTATTTATAAAAGAGAGGAAAAAAACTTCGGTGTAAAACGTGACGGTAGAATTGAGTCGTCAAGCTGGGCGATAAACCTTTGGTGCGAGATTTTTCGAGCGGAATGTATAGCGTGTACACGCGGACCGACTAAAAATAATATGCGAATGAAATGTTTCGTACACCCGAGAAAAAAAGAAGAGACGGACACGTTTCACAATTATATGGTATAATCTCTCTGCAGTGGAAAATGAACATCCGGAGCGTCAGAACACTCGAAATTGTGGCTTTGAATGAATTTAGCGCATTAAATAATACATCGCGGCGAGGAACGGGGGATTAAAAAAAATGTTAAGGACGTTGGAGCGCTTCAAACTAGTCAAATGAGTGCTACATTTTTAAAGTCGTTTATACAAACTTTTACGTATCTATTGATTACATGAGATGGTTATTTGGATTACTGCAGATGGACTTAAACTAGAAAAGCATTAATTGCAATGAATTTGCAAAAATATTAACTGGCTTGTGCTAATTTTCAAAAAGTTACATTTTCGTTCATTTTTTCAAATAATACTCAAAAATTTTCTCGGTTTGGATGTATTACGACTCATTCTTTTCCTTGAAAGATGCTCTACAAATTCACTATTTTGATATTCGATAATATTTTCCGTTTAAAAATGACAGCTGTTTGTTTGTGAAGGACGATGGATGAACAGAAGGCTGTCATTTGTACACGGAAAAAATGCTATCGAATATCTAGACGGTGAATTCGTAGACCATCTTTCAAGGAAGAGAATGAGCCGTGATACATAGAAATCAAGCAAAAAATACGGATTATCATTGAAAAAACCGAACGAATGTGTCCCATTTCGAAAATTAGCAGAAACCAATTAATGATTTTGCAAATCCATTGCAATTAATGTTTTCCAGGTTGAGGACTTATACTGTAATACAAACAACCATCCACTATAATCAATAGATGCGTGAAAGTTTGTTTCAACGACTTTAAAAATGTAAACTCATTTGACCAGTGTGAAGCGCTCCAATCTCGTTAAACCTAGCGTATCTACGGGTTCGCTATCAGTAAGATTTACCTCAGATCGAGCGTGTGTCACGAACGTTTTACCATCGGGCCTAATGCATCGGGCGCTATAAAACCAGCATAATTTAGTCATGAACGGCCACTTTGCACAAATGGCTTCGTGCATCACGAGCAAACCAAAGAAGTCTCTATCTCCTTTGGGCGCAGAGCGCAGGCGATGTGAGGCTCGCGGTCGCCCATGATAGGATAATAGTAATGTGCTTAATGGTAAATGGAGGCATTCAAGAGGCCGAGATTCAGATGGCACTCATAATGGTCGACTTGCTGGCGTATCACCCCTAATAAGTACAAGTGGCACAAAATAGGTGTAATCACTTGAGATCATGGATCGTATAAGATTATCACGGCGCTCGCGACTCCAAGACATACTTGACTCAATGACACACATAAACATATATATACAGGGTGGTCTAAAATAACTTTCGAACCGAAAGTAAATAAATATTAATAAAATCAAATTATCTCATCGCGATCTGGTAAATTTATTTTAAAAAATTATTAATCCCATAAGTTTACTCTTTTCATTCTGTCTCTTTGAATTTTCGTCGTTTCAATGCTCATCAGCTATGAATTTGATCGATTTATTTATACGTTAATATTTGTTTGAGATAATATTTATCCGAGGGAATTTATCTCCGAACACTCCGGTAATTTCGCCGAACCGTACTTTGGGCATTTTAATGTATTGACTTTTATTTTCATTTTTTGCTGAATAAGTGTCACTGAATGCACAAGATAAACGTTTAATCCGTGAATTAAATACATTCCCTACGGTACTTCCAATAATCTCCGACAAGGCGTCGGAGATTATTGGCCTCATTGCCTCCCTTCACAACCGGATACCTCTGTGGCCATGGATCGACTTTCGAAATACGAAAAAAGCCCCGTCGAAACCAAATTTTAATAATCCCCAACAATTATCGGTCTATCGAATCAAGAGATAACCGCACGAGAAATAATAATAAATTCCCTTCGAGCTAAACCGTACCTCCGTCGGACGGTTTCGGCACGGTAAATTCGACGTATATACACACGGGACGCCGGGCATATCGCAATTGCGGACGCGAAGATACATGGACATACAAAACCCGGAGAACCCAGAAGCATAACTCATCGAACGCCTGTTTGCATTATCTGCTACGTTTGAATAACCATGCATATTTACCTCATCTCGCGTGACGAACCGGCTCCCGCCGATCGCTATTTTATTGTCAAAACTTCCGCACCGTTGAATTTTAATTTGGGTGAAAAATGATCTCGTACTATTCTAAACGTAAGGCGTTAGTCGGCGCTGACGCTCCGTGTAAATCGGCCGAAAAAATGACGCATGAATATAAACACTTAAAACTTAAAGATTTTGTTCAATCGGCCAAAAGTATCGCGGGTCATCGTGATCGGGGCAAAACATGATCGTCCGTTTCGTCTTCCAATTTTTTTTCTTTTTTTTTCCAACCGAACGGGTTTGTATCGGTGCAGCGGGAATTATCCGCGAACCAAGCCGGGCACTATATCGGCCGTATTAATTTCGGTAATGGCGGATGCCTGTAATTATTAATTTATCTAATGCGCGGTCGGGAAACAAAAACGTTGGATGGTGCGTTTGTCACGGAGCGCCAGCGGGTAAGTGAGCCCGATCGGGCCGAGCTCTCGATATGCTTTATGCCCCCACCGACGCGATGCCCGGAAAACAATCGAAGGGCTTTTTAGTTAAACGAAATGTTGGTATATTTTCACGCCAGCGTTCCCAAGGCTTTATATTTTTAGTCGCGACAAACAAATCGGTAACGGCGAGCCTGCCACTTTGGCTCGAGCGGGTGTTGGAGTGTTTTTTACATTGGTGGATCTGTCCGTCGAATTTCCGATGATTCGTATGCGAATCGCGCACACAGACACGCTCTTATAGTAATTATGACATATCTCGCAAGCGATACAGTCATAATTACTACATCCTTCTCTCAGTGCACTCCTCAATTATTAAACTCAGAGGACCATCCACCCAATACATAAAGGTCGTTTTTGGGCACATGTTTATCAAAGGTGAGAACCCAACTATCGATGATTACCGTACATTTCCATTGACTCTGCTAATCCGAATCAAATTAAGGAGTTTCCGGAATCCGCGAAGCAATACATACAGGCTCGGTGCAGAATACCGTCAGTAACATCGTTGTGTGTACACACAGCGATGTTACTGCGTGATACGTTGCGCGATTTGATTAACGATGCGTGGCGCCTTCTCCCGTGGGAAGGACCCTCGGGGAATTATTATTTGCCTGATATATCGGTGAAATTAACGGTATGAATGTCGATTCATAAGCGAAACTGCATCAATTATCGAAACCGGTAAGCTAGCAGACCATAAGTTCGCAAATACCGAACGCATTCGGAAAAATATTACCGTTAGAGAATTTCAGAACAACGCGATCACGGTACGGACATATTTTGATCCGGGTGTCGAAATTTGTTCGAGGTTCGTCGACGGATGGGCTGGGATCGTTCGCAGGACGCGTCGTAATTCCCTCGCTCGGCTCTTTCGGCAAAGTTAATTTTCAAATGAAATATATAATTTCTCGCTTAAGTATCCGCCATTAACCCGTTCTACCCTCGAGGATAAGAATAGAAGTTTCGGTAGTACATCGCCCTCGTACCCGGCAAAGGTCGCACAGTCGTCGATCTCGTTTGCATGAGAAAGACGAGTGGAGGAACCGCGACGTAGTTCCTTCTTTTTAGTATTTTTTTCTCGCGAGTTTCAACTTTAATTCTTAATGAAAATGAGACTCTCGGAGAGTCACCAGGCTGGCAGAAGATGAGACGAACAACGGTAGTGAGAAGAACCGGCGGCTCTCTCGGCTGTGCCGCTGGTCCGGTCTGCTCTCGTCGCAGTGAAAAAAAAAAGGAACAAAAAAAAGCCGCGCTCGACGGGAACGACGAGGGGTCCAAAGACTCGGCGAACAATGAACACGAGAGGGCCGTTCCAGCGCCTTTGGCCACGCGCCCCACGGCCAGTGTACTTATCATCTATCCTCCGCCGTAGTTTTGAAATTGTCGCCGCTACCGGTTTTTCCCAGCTGCATCATCGGGGATCCGTCGTGACATCCGTTCGGGCCGTGACGGCGATCATCGAAGGAATTTTACCGCCGAAAGATTCAATCAATTTTCAATCACACAACGAACAGTTTATCGTTGAAACCGTACGGTCGGTCGGGGGGTGGCGGCGATGAATTCACACGAGGGAGCTGAATCATTCGGTGGCCCATTCATGAAACACTTTAAAGGTGGAACCGCGCCGCGCGCCACACACAGAGCTCGATGCGCGCCCGATGACTTTTCCATTAAATATCGGGCCATTTGCCGTCATCCCCTTTAAATCAAGCATCGACGCTTTATCGGCACACACGCGGTCGGCGGTGGCTTTAACCTCGTGGCTTAATTGGTCGTGATTCACCGAGTGCGCGGGCGGCGATGCGTTTTCGCCGTCAATCTTATTAGGTGGGCGCCGGATCGGACAATAGTTTCGCGGGTTAACCGGAAGAAATGAGCGCGGGCTGCAGCGGCTGCGTCGGGGCGGAGGGGGACTCCTCTGAAGGAATATGCAAGGGTGTATGTACCCAGTAAGTATATGCGAGAGCCTTTATCTTCCAAGTGGCCTCTCAAAACCTTACCGCGGGCGCCACACTTGTCGACCAGTGTCTCTGCTCTCCTTTTCCTCATCCGTCCCAAACCCCCCGTTCTTCTCACCCCCCTCGCGCGACCACTCATCTTCCTACTCATTTCACCGTTGCTGTCGCCTCTTTGCGAATCCACGCGACACATCGCTCACCGGGACGTAAATGGCTCGCTGAGACAAGTGACAAAAATCTAGTCAAACTTCACGGGACACAGAAATCGCGAGCACGGCGCGAAATATGTGAATCAATTGTATAAGACCTTTCTGCGGTGTTGAGATAATCCACAGGATTCTTCGCAGTTAAAATTTATCGACCGACGGTAAGACAGATTTTTTATGGATCTGCAACGGGTCGTGTTCGGCTTAGTGTCGAGTACAAGAAAAAAACAACTGGAGAACGGTCTGTTATTGGCCAAAATATGGGAGTGCTTCAGGTACGCTGCGTTTCCCTCCCTATCTATTTCTTCTGGTACCTCGCATTTTTTTTTTTTTTTTGTTCTCTGCGAAAGTAATACGAGGCGGTAGAAAACCCCTTTCAGAAAAATCTCGGACGTGTACGACCGGCCCCCTTCTCGTCGTCGTGCTCCTGCTCTTCCTCCACCTCCCGCAGACCCCTTGGTTTTATAACAATGGTACGAGGGGCTCACGTGTGCGAGAAATCAAGTGTTCTCACACAGCGGAGAGAGCACGGGGCTCGCTCGCGCTCGGCCCACTAGAGAAGGGCGCATGCATAATACAATGACCCTGCTAAGTACTATTTTAAAACAATGCTGAAATTGCTTTAGGGGATAAAAATGAACGAGGTAGCTAGGTGTATTTTTGTCCTCCATTTCTTTGACGTCGGTGTGTATGTGTGCGGAGTACAAGCATTGTACATACTATATGGTATGTATGAATACACATACACGTATACGCGAGAAGTGGTTGGCCGCGGGTGCGCGAGGGGTGGTTTTACCCCTTCGCCTCCCCTTCACCCCTGTCCAACTGTGCCGGGCACTGCTTCACGGGACGCACCCCGTACACCCGCGCTACAAAGCTAAGCCTTTGAATCTCAGTCTCACCGCGGTGCACAATAAGGCGGACGACTTCTTTTTCCGCCTTTATTTTTATTTCATTTTTTCATTATTTTTTATTATTTTTTATTGTGCTCCTCTCATTCTCCGCTTCTCTTTTTAGCTCTTTATCTTTTTTTTTTTACGTCGCTCGATGGGCATGTTTTTCAGAAGCTAGCGAACACGCCGGACAACGAGCCCTCGGTGACTCGCCCTTAGCTATATACCGTGTAATACACCCCACTGCAAGCCTAAGTCCTCTTTTTAACTCTCGTGACTTCTATGATATGCTTTTCGCTCCGAGCTATGCGCAGCTCGCCGGCACACGGCCGGTAACTTGCCTTCGGACGAAAAAAAAAGGTGGTGAAAAAAAAAGAAAAAAAAAGTTCATAAACTCGAGTCTCGCTCTAGTTTCCGTGCCCTCGCCCATATACACGTGACGCTTCTCCGCGCCAAGACGGGAACACAATTTCAAGGGAAATCGGAATTTCCGAGCGTTTTATCAGCCATCCGTTCGCCGTCCCGCTCGCTTCTCGCTTCGCGCCCCGAAATCGAGCGTGCTGTTTCTGGCTACCCGACGTAGATACGTACTAATTATTCAGTCGATACACACGGGATCGATCGTCGTGCGAAGGTAATTACGAATACCTCTCTTTGCCTCCAACAGCGATTCTACTAATTGCCAAACACAAATACAAACATTAATTCTGTCACCTTGAATAAATATAGTTAAAAAAAAAGAAACGTCTGTCGGAATTATCGTAATAAATCTCGGCGATATGTACGATGCATGAAATGAATGTTGTTAAGTTCATGAACCGCACGAACTTACATATTGGCAAAAAATAATTTCTTTTTAATTGAATAAAAGTTTGATATTCACTTTTCCTCCGTGTCGTCGTGCGGCTTGTTTGCCAACACTCCTGTGAATTATAGGTCGATCGAGTTCCCCCCCCCCCCCCCCCCCCCCCCCCGAAGCCGGTCAAATTGACCGTCCAGGTTAAATTCGTAACTCGGGCTATTTCGAGCCGTAGAACGAGTGCCGAGTGTAGTCGCAAAGTCGTTGACCGATAATCGGCATGGGTAAATGAGAACGACGTCGAAAGTTGGGTCCGAGTATGGTAACGACAAGGGGATGAGAAGTTCGTGCTGGCCGTACCGGTAGCTGTCGTGGTAGTATTAGTGACCATCATCGAGTTTTGTAGGTAAAGGTCGAATATTACCACAAGTCATAGTAGTAGTAGTACAGTAATAGTAGTAGTGATAGCTACTGGTATTCGGCAACTCGGGCACCAGTTTACAATTTTAGCCGTGCCCCACTGCATCTATAGGCATATTAATGGTGAATAGCGCTTCTCGCGTGAAACCAATAATCTCGTTGGGAGGGGTCGAGAGTGTATAGATTATAAGGGTGAGTCGGCATTGCTAATAACGCAGCGTTAATAAGAGCCCTGCCGAACAACAAATCCCCTGAGTCCGCCACCGTATGCAGCAGTCGCTGCAAGGATATGAAATTTCTAAACCTGTTTCACCTAATTTCTCCGAAACTTTCAAATACCGGAAGATTTTTAGCGGCGCGGGCACACTTTTTGCTCTTACAATTTTTTAACAAAACGTATCATTGTCATTCTTGTTATTTAGGCATTTCATAAGACTTCTTGTATTCTTATTGGATGTTAGGAAAAAAAATTATTTTTCCTAACATCCAACGCGTGTATCGCGGACCCCATTGAAAGTTAAAATTGATTAACGTCGAAATAATTAGTTCCGACAAGTTTGTTCATATGCCGAAATGATTTTCAGCTTAGCGAAGCTACCCGCACGAGCGAGCTATTCGAAGCTTAAAACTCCGAGTTGCCTCCACGTCATCTGTTATATACGAGCGGTCGGAGGGGTGGGGATGAAGGAGCGTGAGAGGGGCAAGAGGGGGAGGGTTAAGCGAGACGGTACCTACTTATACCGAGCTTAGAGAAATACGGTGGAAGCGAGGCCGGCAGTTCCATCGCACGATTACGGGCGGTAAGGTTCGCGGCTGTCCGTAGCGCCCTGAAGCCCTGTAGTCAAGTAATTAGGTGATTAAAATTAGATCTCGCATCGGCCAGAAACTCAATTAGCAATTAAACGTGGCATTTTCTCTAATTACGATACGTTCACACTAATTACAGTAGATGCCCTTACCCTTCCCCCCCACCCCCACAACCTCCCCCTCCGCCATCCTGACACCCTGCCAGTTCGTACCTATTTTTACGTCAGCCTCGAACATTCCGCGAGGGTGTATCTCCAGAGCCACTTCCACGACCGGCAAAAACTCTCGCCGGACCATCGCGTCTCGCTCGCACCCCTCGCAATCCCGCTGTCTCTCCCCGTGTCGGAGTTCGGCACCGACGCGCGATACACTACGTGAAAACGAACCGGATCTCACTCACCCCGGTACATGTCGTCCTATCGAAAAAATATCGACTCGAACCGGACCGCCGCTACCCACCGGCAACTTGTACACGTATACTCGTTCATCGAATTAGGTACGAGGAGAGAAATGCGTTTCCCACCCAAGTCCCCGGACACCGAGTTTCCATTCAACGTCCGATCAAACTATTCGTTTCACCGGCAGGCAGGGAGGTTCGAGCGCGAGGGAACTCCGCCGGCGAGTGACGGAGAGAAATGGTGAAATGCATTTAGAAGAAAAAAAAATTAAATAAAAAATGCTGTTAGGTACCTCACTTTCCGACGGGATGCGCCGCTGCTCGTTCGCGTTTCGGATACCGACGGAGCAACGAGGACGAGTCATTATGCTTTTTATTCAAATGCCGCTGTTCGAACGACGCTCCCTCGAATTTCATAGGGATCTCGGCCGGGCGTCACGTTCGGCAGCGGCCGCGTCGGAACCCGAAGCTTATTTTCCATCGTCATTGAATTATTTCGTCATCGACCGATCGCGATGAATAATCACATAGAATTTCCCGGTGGGCATACACGAGTGATTCCCGAACGTCGCGATTAATGCCCGCGCTCTGTGTCCCGCGGATAATGAAATTTAATCGTTATGTGAAACCGGCGAAATGACGAAGCGAGTACGATGGATTATGCGAGAGAGTGCTTGACGGTTGTTTTGATTTCGTGACAGTCTGTCACGTCGTTCGATTGATTCTTACACCTCGATTATCGTGCGAGAGTTTGCGCTCGTTGTCGAGCTTCGCGTGTGCCTCGTCCCGAGTAGAATTTTTCGCGCGTTACAGCGGGGTCTGATAAGGTCCTGAAAATGCCACCTCAGGCCCTTGACTGGCCTCGTCCGGATCCTGTCAAGGCCCGATGTAACACTCGAAAGTTTCCACTCGGGATGTGCGAGTTTTCTCAACCTTTGAGTTTTTTCAAACTTTGTCGAAACCCTATCGTGTCGGAATCGCGATAATTCAATGTATAAATATGGTATTCAGCGTGCCAGTTTGCTGCGCGTTGTAGCTGAAGAGCGAGAGAGCGGTGGGTGGGGGAAAAGAAACTAATTGGGTCAGAAATGGAAAGGCACGTTTCAAGGATCGTAACGATGAGGCCTTATTAGGCGGAACGAGAAATCGATTCGAGCTGCCGGCGAGTAAGTAGATGCGACCTGTCCGCCCTCATCGCGCGCCTCACACCTAACGCGGGGCTCGAGGCGAACGTTAAAAGGATTGTGTTACCGCGATGTGTAATTAAACAATATTTGAGCTTACATAATTACGGTTCATTACGGGAATCCATCGAAACGTCGAACTGGGTGGGAAAGATACACACACAAGGGACGGCCGGGTTTTGGTTAACATAAGCTAATGACATGTCGCCGAATTGTCATGCCGGAACAGCCATTAGCCGAGTTGACATAAAATCGAGCGAGTCCGTCGCTCAATTTGTCTCTCTCGCACTGTGTATCTCGCAGGGGCGATCGATAGTTTCGAGCGCGTTCTGATGAGTATCTGGTCTGGGGGAGCTGCTGCAAATAGAAGATTTAAATATACATGCGATGCACGGAGATGATGATACATAACGCAAAAGCTCGACATATAATTGACGCGACAAGCCATTTATAAAATCTGATCGATAAAACGACCCAGGCCGAATGTCCGGAAGAAATTGACGATCCTCCGGTGAGGATTTGTGAAATACTTCGAAAGGAATTTTCGTTTCGCGAGCTTCCGCCGGTCAAACTTCGTGGTTCAGTTTATTTGTCAGTTGTTTCGAACTGGGCCCGTTAAAAATATTGGTGGGATCGAAATTAGGAAAAATACTCTTCGAAGAGGAATTTAATGATCAGGATATTATATTCGTATAAAGACGGTGGTCCTCCAAGTCAAGCAGATTCGTTCGCGGTCGGTACTTGGATGGGTGATGGCTTATCCGTGGGCTAGCTGGCGGATCGACCGTTGAGCGGGAAGCGCTTTCTTCCGAAACTTTGGTGTTTCTGCACTTTACTGAAGTACAAAAATACCGGAGGATCAGTAGGATATGGCCAACTGTACCGGCACGGCTTTTCCGTAGTTTCCCGGTGTTTCCGGCAAATGCGGTACAGTGTAGCTAAGTCGGCTACGGACGCACTGGAAGTTAGGTAGCTTAGCTAAGTGCGGGTAGGGAGTGCTAGGGGGGAATCGGGATGGTATTCCGTAAAAACCCAAAAAGGGTACACGGTGAAAAATGGAACAAGAAAATATATATATTTGTATAAAATAATATTTTTATCGTCAATGTATAGTGTCCTATTATTACTCGAAATTTATATTTCGAATGGAAGACCGACAAGATCGCGGAGCCCCTGGCCTGAGTAGGCACGTTCGACGCGAGGCTCCCGTACGTGAAGGGTTAAATCTCGAAGTCTCACCCAGAGCCTGATTATTTCAAGTACCAACCCCCTGGGTCGAAGTCTCCCCCATGGAGACTTTATTTGCTGTCCGGTGTAAGCAAGAATATTTTTTTGATTATGCTTGGGCCCTCCTTTAATGGACCGGGTAGGCATGTGTGCACATGTTATTCGTACATAGCCCTGTTAAGAGTTTTCGTCGGACGACCAGTCCGGCGAAGCAATATAAACCGAGAAGTCACGAAGCCCGTAATTTACGTTCATTTGGAAAATCCTTAATGAGGCGCGTTTGAAGCAGCTGTTGTCGATAATCAAGCGGCCGTTTCGAAACGCCACCGCGGTACGAAAGGTGCCGTTGAGTGCGGCAGAGGTCGACATTGTATTAGTAAATTTTCTTCCGCATTTCACGCGAAATTCCGATAATTGTGTGACGACCCTTAAAAGCCCGAGCGATAACGCGGCGCCTATAGCCGTCGAATGTGTTACATCGGAACTTGTACGCAAAGTCATTAATTCCGATCGATATATAACGGCATATCCGCCGCAGCCGTACGATTCGCGCCTGCACAATAATTGTTCAGTGCGAACTGAAATAACGCGGCGGTAGCTCAAAATCCATAAACGTCGTTAACGCACCTGCAACGTACACGAACGACAATTAAAAGCCCGACGTGTATGCATGTATTTTCCGTCGCCTCGTCGCGGTGCATCTCGAAGTAACGATCTATCGTCGATCGACGGAGAGGATCAAAGAAATTTCTGCAACATTTTTATAATATCTGATCTTCGTCGATTTCCTCGAACCGCTCAAGCGCTTGAACTTTTTTCCGGGTTGAACAAGGGGTGTTATTTTTTGTCGTAAAATTTCTTACGACGATAAATCACGATTATTTGACCGAAGCTTTTCGCCGGGCAATATATTTTACTTACAGAGTCACACGTTGGATCAACCCCTACACTTTCACACGTTCTCTCTCTTTCTTTTTCTTCTCCGAGTCCGCGGGTATTACATTTTTAAATGGTTTTTATGTTTTGAATAGCAATGGGGGGGTTTTCGTGCGGTGGGTGCGAGGGATCCTTACGTGTCGAGGATATCGTCGGTGCGACAACCCCGGCGGACTCCCGCTCGAACGACAAACCGAAGGTCCCGTACCTCGGAACCTCGTGAAAGCTCTTCGTCGCCTCGCAGTTTCGCACCCGGGTCGGTAGTGTGATCGCTGTGTCAGTCGGCCGCCGAGGACCCACTCGCCCATCCTGTCGCGGGAAGTTTGCCGCCGAGAATCATAATTAAGGCTCACCGCTACTCTATCACGCCACATTTATCACTTGGACCATCATCACGCGCGATATCACATTTCATTCTATTATACGTGGCTCTTGGATCAATTTTTGTAATAGACCGAAACTTCAATTTAAAACGCATTAGGCAATTCTCGATCTGAAAAAAACATCAGTACATTTACTGTGTTTTTTTTTTTTTTTTTATTAACGAACCGTATTATTAACTCAAAATAATTGTAAAAAAAGTCTCAAAAAAAGAAAAAAATTATGGAAGTTCGTAGACAAGAATTGTTTGAGAAACGTACAAACATGCTTCACCGTGTCCAGTCAAGGTAGTAATTTCCTTATGTTAAGTTTCGTAACAAAATATAAAAATTATCTTTATCTTTCTGTAATTTGTTAATAAAATTTTGGAATCTTTCAGCACCTTCCATAAGTACAATTTTTGTCAATTTTTTATTCCATCGAGAAGTATTCGTAGTCTCTCTTATTCCTCTCTCGAACTCAGGTGGCGTCGGGCACAACGAAAAGACTACCTTAACAAGCTAGCTTTGTCCTGCAAGAAATTTTAGAACGTTACAGTCGACCCAGAAGGCCTTAGCAGAACGTAATCAGGGCCCGATTTAACGCTCGAAAATGTCTATCACATCGTCAAGTTTTCGAGTTCGTCTCGACTGTCTCCGCCCGAAGATGCACGACGAATGTGTTCTCCGCCGAGCGCAGAATGCGTTTCATATCATCGACGGAAAACAATTTTTTGTTGTTCGCATCCGCGCAACTCGCCGGTTCGAGGGCGTAGTGTTACACACGGGGATGCATGACGTCCCGGTATTGTCGGAACTGTTCGGCGGATGGCCAGTCCAGTTTCAATCCGGAACGCTCGGAGCGTCCAAAATTATTTGCCACTCTCGTTACAGCCGGAACGAATGTCTGCAGGCCAGAGGCGGCGACGGCGGCACGAACGGAGCCGGGGAGATGTGCCCCTGGATGCAGCCAGCTACCAGCCCGGTGCACGCGGTGCTGAAATGCAAACGTTTTCGTATCGGAACGGATACGAGAGTCGAGATATATTTTTTTCAAAGCAACTTTCACGGTATCGCTGTTCGAGGGGGATAGAGCGAGAGCGAGGGAGCCCCCATATGAAACCGTTATCTGTACCAATTCAGCAATATTTTTACATTTACCGCCCTTGGTTCCCTCGTCCTCGTCGCTCCGCGCACTATATGCCTTTATGCCCGAGCCCGCTCTATCCCCGGTATGCCCGGTAATCTGAAACCTGATGCAACCTAACGAACGTATGAGTACAGCGCTCCTGGCTTACATTGACTGGGTGCGCGGAAGCCCACCCAGTCAATTTTTTTTTTTTTTATTCCTTCTTTTTTTTCAACTGCAGAGTACAGAGCGCAAACCCGCGGGCTCTTTGACGGTCCTTCCTCATCGTCGATCCGGCAGCAGTCACATATCCTACTACAGCGCGAAATGTTTCTTTATTTTTTTCATTTTTCGGCGTTCACATCTACCGACCTCCTAAATTTTAATCAGAAATCGTACTCGATGGCGATAGGATTTCCCTCCTACTTCGATGTCGCCTATCAATCGAATCCACGGCACATAACTGTCGGCGCTTTTCGTTCGCCTGTAATTTGTTTTTTGGCGCCTTGATTTTTATTTTTTTACTTTTCGTATGTCGTCTATCGAAATTCAGATTGTATCGACGAAGACGTTCGTTTCACAGTATCGACCAGGATGTGTACATTTTTGTATCATTTTTTAAGTGTAAAAAATTTGTATTGCAATGTTTTGATATATTCAAAGGAGAAATTGTTATCGGAAAATTATTGCCGGAGGTTGACTCGTCGAAATCTGATCTGTCAAAAATTTTCGAATTCATCTGATCAACCCACCACTCGCTAATCGCGAGCTTCCCTGAAATATAATGCGCGTCTAATGGTTCGCGTCCGAGCCCCGACGGCTCGGACTTTTTTTTATATTAATCCGATACTTCCACCCGCTAATGGATTAAACCGTTCGCATGCGAAAAAAGAGGTATCGGGGACAGAATTTTTTCCGTTTTCCCGAATAAGAAAAAAAAAACAATAAAATACCATTGCAACACGATTAACGAACGTTATGTAAAGCGAAAATAAAAATAATCTTCGAAATAATTGGACTCATCGGACGTTATCGATTTTTTTTCATCGGAATGAACTATAATAATGAAACTCGGTTATCGCGGTTCACGTAACCATCGTGGTTGAGCTGTAGAATCGAGGGTTCGCGCGCAGTTGAACCGCTGAGTGGTTGTGAGTCACCTTACAACGGGATCAGTGGTGCTTCTCTCGAGTCTCGGGATCGTTTAGTCCGCGTGGATAATTATTTCGGTTATGCCGTCGAGTAGATTGCGCGACTTTGTCGACGCAGCATCGCGCGCGTATCTTCGTCGAGGCATTCAGGACACCGACCTGAACTTTGATGTTCGAGGGAATCCCCGAGATCGACGTTCCACAGCCGAATTGAGAAACGCTGCTGTTGCGCAACGTCGACCCCGACTGCTTCACAACCCTGCTCAGTCGCCCTCCCCCCCCCCCCCCCTCGCCGTATAATTCCACCCTTACAATTATCCCCGGCATTAAAAACACGATGTTAATTTCCCCGCGTTGAGTAGTCGCCCCGAGGGCAGCCCTGCTCGCGAATCAATCGATTTGTAATTTTATTCCGCCGATGCGATCTCTCTCGGTCCCTCACGGTCGGTGCTGCTTCTATGAGCACCCACCACTATACTTGATGGAGATCTCCCGAACCGTAAAATTGACACGTAGCAGAGAGGGACATTTTTTTTTTTTATGTTACTTGAGACTTTGGGATACGGCACCATTCGGCCTTCATGCAAACAATCGTTCGTAGAAACTTTGGATTCTGATAAGACCTTGAAAAACGATTGGTTGGATCAGCTAATCAAATAGGATTGGTTGGACCAGCCAACGAAAAAGCATTAGTTGGACCAGCCGACGAAAAAGCATTGGTTGGTCCAGCAAACCAAAAATGATTGGTTGGATCAGCAAACCAAAAAGGATTGGTTGGATCAGCTAATCAAAAAGTGTTGGTTGGACCAGCTAACGAAAAAGGACTGGTGGGACCAGCAGACCAAAAAGAATTGATTGGACCAGCTAAACCAAAAAAGATTGGTTGGATTAACTTACCAAAAAGGATTGGTTGGACCAACTTACCAAAAAAGATTGGTTGAACCAGATAACCAAAAAAGGATTGGCTGGCCAAGCTTTTTAGCGTCCCTAGAAATCAGCGACAAATGGGTCGTGTCAAAAGATTTCCAGGTTGGGTCAACGAATCTGCCTGCTGCAAACCAGTGAACCAATGTCTTGTCTGGCCCGGGATTCGGTAGTAGCGACTAAAACTTTTTCGCCTCATCAGCGCCTTATGTAACGCACCACCAAATGTCTACCTAGGATCGTCGAATCGTCGTCGGGATTTTTTTTATGTCACTTACGCGTCTTGACCGATGTTCGTCACAGGCTCTTTATCTCCACATTTCTCCTCGTTTTCACGCAGGGGCATGGCAGACGCGTCTCTCGTACCCCAAGCGGGCACACGGTCTGTGCGTGCCCAAGTGGTCCGGAGGCATAATGCAGGCATGAGGCATGCCGGGTTCGAATGGCGCAGGCGAAGGAAGGGGGGTGGTATAATTAGGGGCTCGAAGGGGTGCTTCGAGGGCAGGGGTAGAGAAAGTAGAAGAGGCTGACAGATGTGGGAGCATTGTTTTATAGGGAACCCACACCCGTTCGGCATTGCCGCCGCCTTTGCTGTTCTTCACCTTTTCACTCCTTCTCTGCGGCCGGCTCTCTTTCTCTCCGCACTTCTGACTGTGCACACCCCCGGATCGTTGAATATGTGGCGTGATGCTGTGATCAAAAATGAATTCTCCCACCCGCGGAAGCAGTTTATTTTTCATCGATTCACCAATGAGCCGAGCGATTCGCACAGCACGTTCGCTCCGAATTTAAGCCGAACGTGCGCGCAACACGGCTTCTCCTCGTTATACGGATGGGTCTACATATATATGTTATTTTATTTTTTTAATAATGGATATCGGAGACTAACGAGAGGGAGAGGGAGCCAGGAAGACCGGCGAGACACACGCATTGTTCAACTAATTGTCGGGCATACATAATCCTCGGGCGGCAGCCGAATCTCCGATAATACAGTCATAAATGATTTTTTATTCAACGACAGTGGTCAATAAATTATTTGTTAATCGGGGCACTCTATTGAAAAGGGCTCGCGTGTATCGATCATTTTTTATGCGAGTCTCGTCGAGGCGACTGGCAATTGGCACTCACACACGATTTCACCTGGAAGCTTAACTTGTTCAAAAAAAATTCGACACGACACAATATTTTTCGTTAAAAAAAAATTCTAAAACGAACGAATAAAAAATGGTGGCAGTTCGTGGACAAAATATATTTGTTAAAATAAAAAATTTTGCACATGGCTTTCTCTACGAGATAGTTGTAAATCTGATTTTTCGACGTTTTGGAACATTTTTAATAAATTTACATGAAAATCTGAACAAAAACAATTCTCGAAATTAAAGCTTCCTCTGGGAGGAAGTTGAAGGAAAAAAATGTTTAAAAAAATTGTGTACGGTCACTGTATACTATATCGTCCCACCCGCCGAAGGGTTGTTCCCATCTTTCCTTCTCCCACTCTCCGAATGTACGAATCTGCCGACTTAAATTCAGTACTCCCTCTCTCCGCCGAAATCTGAATAATCACAGTAGAGGCCTGCGTAACATGTGCAGTCACACCTCTCATTAGGTTTTTGACAGCCCTTCATACGGCGGATCAAGCCGCCGAACCCCGCGCGTGCATCCCCGTGCCCGACGAACGAAGCCCCAGACCCGGCGTTGATACGTACCGGGGAACCCCCTCGGTTGGCTCGCAGCGATCGTGCGTAAAGCACGAGTATCCTCCGACCCCTTTTCGCGTTTCTTTGTTCTTTGTCTCAGTGAATGCTCGTGCAAGCGCGATTCCCCTTCAGTCGCGCACCACCATCGGCTTAAAATCCAGTCGAACGTCGGGCATACGCGGCAACGAAATTCATTCAACAGCGTGCCGGATGGCAATTAAAACATTACTCGATATCGTTCCAATTCATCCCTGAAACGATTACGCGACTACGACAGAAGGCGATTATTATTTTTTTCGTCTTTTACCTCGGAACTCGGCACTGCAAACCGCAGCGAAAACTGGCGCGCAGTTGTATTTTTTTTTTTCTTGATGTCCGAAGTTGCGCGCAAGCGGAGTTCAGCAGAGCTAATTCCATTTTGAAGTATTTGACTCCTGACCACAACTAAGAGTTCCAACCAGAGAGAACTTCTTCGTGCGGTTCGAAGATTCGATTTGCATTGATCATCGATGGCACTGATTTTGCTCTTCTAGCTCGTGGCGCAGTTTCACATCGTTGCGCGGCCTCCGGCCGACCACAACTTCGCGAAGACTGCCGAAAACTCGCGACTAACAAGCGTCGGGGAGCTAATTTGTAATGCAGAAAGCACTCCGGAACAAAGGATTCGCGGGGACGCCCCGTTCTTGGTCCGCGACGAACGGATGCGGAAGGGTGTCGAGCGGCGTTGGACCGAGAACGGTATGAAGAAGAGCGCGAAGATAGCCGGGCGCGAGCGATTGGGTAGACGAAGAGGCGAACAATTGTGTTCGTACCGAAAGGGCGAAAGCGAACTTTCGGTCGGGGAACCGCGGGCGAGGGAGCGAGAGAGGAACGAAGCGCGGAGCAATACGCTCGGGAGGAAGAAGAATGACGAACGCGGAACGAAGAGCGGGCTTGCGGGAGGAGACCGAGTGCGTGGCTTAATTTCCTGCTAAATTACTACTTTAATAGGAAAGATGAACGCCGTTGATGAGGAGGGTTAGCCGGAATATAAATAGGGGGGAAAGCTATACAGGCCAGGCTCTTCGTCGGCTCCTCGTCGTCGTTCTTCGGCGTCCGTTCCCCGGTCCTGCCTCGCCATCCCCTGTGTCGCAGTCACGTATATTCTTCGCGTGACACCCCAGCACCGGCCGGAAACATCGTCGTTCGGTACAACGCGCGACAAGAGGCCTTCGGATTGAGAACAGCGTAAACAGTGTGATTCGCAAACTCAAGTCGAAACGATTTTTTTTTTTTTTTTCAAAGGCTTCGGAAGAATTTTCAGAGATTTTAAGATCGAGGAATAAAAGGGCTCGGTTGTCGCAGCCGATTTCGGCGCGTGACGATAAATCGGTCCTTCCAACCGCGTAATTAGCTCATGCAACTAATTACATACGTTCTCAACTAACCAGTTTGCTGAACCAATAGATTTTTTTCACACAACGAATTCATCGTCCCAGAGTCGTCCGGGACGATAAATTAGGATAAATTAAGACAAACTGGGAACTTACCTGGTGCAGCATATCCTTTTTCCAGCGCCTCCATGAAAATCTGAAACAAAAAATGTAATCTATTCTTTTACGACACCATATTTTTTTTTTTGTATTGTTTTGTAAGTGGTAATCGAAAATGGTAATGGGAAAAGTGTGAGAAAAATGAGAAGCGGGTAAAGAACGAGAGGTGTGTAAAGCGAGTCGTTGTTTCAGCGTCGCCGCGGAAGTAGCGAACGCGACGGCACTTTCCTTATCTAACCCCGGCACAATTAATGCCGCAGGAATCCTTTGGAAAGATCCCAGCGGGGAGTACCTTTGCCGGAGGAAGAACCGGGGCGCAGTTCCTCTCGGAGAGAGCCGTCTCCTCCGCTTCAGACTGACTTTGGCACGGCAGCATCCCAGTCGCCCGCATCTTCGTTTCCTTTGGTGCTTTCGTTAACGCGGTATTACTTATGCAGATGAGGCCTCGCAGTTTCTATACATTATTCGTGGGAAAGCGCGAGCGAGGCCTCGCCGAGGATCGGTCGTGGAGCCCGCGCTGCGGGGGCGGGCGGGGTTGCGAGAAACGAGAAGGGGTTCATCCGAGGCGCGAGACGGCAAAAGGCGTTGAACTTTCGAGATTACCGGGTCGGAGTGTGGGACGACGTACACCCCTCTTCCTGTATCCGTCCCTCCATTCGCTCACTTTATAAATTTCAATCCACGCAGCAACGAATTTCTCGTCGAACTTCGTTGCGTAATAATTACGTTTGCCCCTCCGCGGTAAAGTTCACCGTCATTAATCATATTCCGGGTTAATTTACCAGAGAACGTCCCTTTGTTTCCTTTTTTTTTAAAGATTTGACGCTTCGATTTCATTGTCGCGGGTATAATTTAAAAACGCAAACGTCGTAATTCGACGGACGGAAATTCGGAACGGTCGGATTCTCAATGCCCGCAGTGGCGTGTCACAAAGTTACATAACAGGCGCGACAGCTATTGCCCGGCTGCCTTCGATATTTCTTTATCGAGTCGTATATCAAAATGTAAATGCGGTCGCGAGCGCGATCCCGCACTCCGACTCTGTTTTACCGTTTTACGACTTGTTTTATTATTGATATATCTTGCCCTCAACGTCCACGGAGTTTTTCTGCATCTCGCAGCGCACCGGCGGGCTTTATCGTGCAGTTCGGTTGACGGTTCGTGAACCAGTGACATTACTGCGTATCCACTGCTGTCAATGGTTTCCCGGATTAAGAGCATACCCAGCATTCGTAGCGGCGCCGCGATCGTTTCGCAATAATGAGTGTCGAAGTTGAATTATCGCATATTCATTGCCGTCAATGGTTTCCCGGATTAAGGGTGTACGCTGCGATACAAATCCACCGGACGGGGCCGTTAAAAATTCGCGTCGGGGATGAAAAAGGGTTGAAAAGATCGAAGAAAATGGTGCCGGTCGATGGACCGACTGACCGGACCGGCGGGAAGGCAACCGCAGGACTTCTGGCAGCTCAATCGCCGATCGCGCGAGCAGTCTAGTATGGTAACGGGGTACAGCGGCATGGAGCCGCGAGGTATCGGAGCGGGGGGCCGGCGCGGATGCACAGTAGCAAAACGGCAGCACGGTAGCGGCGGCAGGTTCGTCGAACCTCGGGCTTCGATTCTTATTGAAACCCCTTCACAAAAGGGCGATTGTAGCTTTATCTGCAGTTTGATTGTAGATTATTGATGTTCCTCCCCGTGTTCGTTCATCCACGCAAGCGAGACCCGTCGCCCGTAAAAAAACCCGAAAAATCGACGGTAAAGGGTGGTCCACCCCAGCCCGGCAGTCGCTACCCGGCTACACCGCCTCCTGCCGTTCGCCGGACTCTTTCTCTCTTGCTGCCTGGCGAGAGCTCGGTCGCTTCCTCCGAACCCGATCCCCTCCTCTGCCCCTGATTCCCTGGCTGCACCTCTCTGCACCAGGCGGCAACTCTCGCCCGCCCTCCGGCCTCACCTCGAATGCATGTCTCTCCCTGCACTCTCGTTATACGTAAAAAAAAAAAAAAAAAAAAAAAAATGGAAAAAAATCTACGTGCTCGCGACGCGCTGCACTCGCGCTTGTTCCCGTGTTAGTATCCTACCTCTTTCTATCTATCTATCTGTCTATCTGTCTATACACATATACATATGTATGTATCTATGCGAATGCACATATACCCTTGCTGCTTCTCCATACACGAACGTGTACAAAGCGTGCTTGCTACTGCCGAATGCTGGATGCTTGATGCGCGTCGGCGCGCACCGCCTCCACAGTCCTGCCGACGCGGATTCTCGTGCTGGGATCGTTGTTTTTCACCTATGTAATCTCCGTTCACAATGATTTCACATACTTTCGCCATTAGAGATCGCGATTCGGGAGTGAAACGGACGGTAGCTACGATTCTTTCCGGATCTCCAGATGGACAGATTTTTGACACACTTTCGCGATTCGACGATCGTGTGGGTGAGGTATCGTATGGGTGAGGCTTTCGGGGGGGGGGCTCGTTCTCTCGCGCGATCGTTGGACATCCGTCTCCGGGTGTTCCGGCGATGCCCCGGTGAACATGTAACGATCGGCAGGAAATGCGTGCGGAGTGCATGTTTAGAATTTTTTTTTTTTTGTCCGATCGTTCATGCAGGAGAACATCCCGATGGGTGTCGGCGATGGGTTCGTTTTCGTGAATCGCGAGAGAGAAAAATCGGAATTTTTGCCTCGAAGCAGGGTCGTTAAGTTAACGCGGTAACCATCGGAGGTGCTGGCTGGCGGACTGGTCTCTCCGCCCTACCACCCTCCCACCCATCCCGCCCTTCCTCCATCCATCCCCTGTAATATATCGAATGATGAATCCTCGCATCGCAAACCCATAAAAACCCGTCAGCTCGGACAGATACGAGATACGCCCTATTACTGTCCACCAACACCCAGCAGCGGGCACCCGCCGCCGGTGATGCACCGTCCGTTCGTAGGCACCCGTATACCTCGGCGACGTACAGTTCGGAACGGCTAACTAAATTACCAGTTACATTTTTTACTGTCGGCTACTCCCACTTGGCATTTTTATCGGGGACGTATCGAACGCAATGAAATACCTTTCCGTATCGTGACGACGACGGCGACGACGGCGAGGCCGTGTACCAGCTACATCAGCCGCGGATACCGTCGAAATGCGTTCGTTCGCGGGAGGCAAAGTTAACGAATTTTTCTTTTTTTTTTTTTTTAAGTAGAACGCAGGCAAGAATTTGCACGGCGCAGTTAATATCGTAGCATCAGCGACCTGACGTACTATAACCACGGTTTTCGCCGTCGATCGTAAACACGGATATTTTATTCGGATACCCGAAAGTGTGGAAGATAAAATTTATTAACTGTGAATTCGAGTCACGAATATCGTTCCGTCGGCGTGGCGAGTCAAATCGAATAGCGATTTTATGGTTGAACGAGACGTTTTGTTGCGAACAATATTTAAACTATTGGTCAACCGCCGATTTACCAAGGGGGTCGACGAGCTGTTGAAATAAAATTGCTCTGTCGGCGAGCCGTGTCGTTTCGCAAGCGAGACACTGTTAATTTTTTCATCCCACGGACACGAAGATGTTCGGATTTGCCGGTGACGTAGTAAACGGACGGTGATTCGTGAATTTTTTGATTTTGTAGACGGTCAAGTGAAAAAAATGAAATTTTCATATTGATTCCTCATAATATCCCTTTATTAACAAGGCTTTTTTTCTATGAGAAAGCATTTTCCGGTTTGTTGGCTCTTCGTCATAGAGGAAGCTCTGCGAATAAAGGGATATTATGACGAAGCGATTTGAAAATTTCAATTTTCAACTTTTTTCGACGTCAGCGTCGTACTTGACTTTCCTGCAAAACAGCTGTCCGATTCAGGTTTAGCGCGAAAAAATACACCAATGTCGCGCTTGACTTTTGGTGGACGTTACTCTCGGATCTGTGCTCGGCGCGAAAAAATACATGGAATTATGTGTATAAAAATGCCTAGTAAACTTTTTTCGTTAGTTGTCGTTCCAGGAATATATTTAATGAATTTTTTTCACGCTGATCACGAATCCAATACTTATTTCATTCATAGATGAATGATTATCTATAGATTGGATATAGATTACAGAAATCTATAGAATCAGTGATCTCAGAAATTGGTTTCCCCGTTATTCGGGCAGCATCACGCATAATCAGCAAGGCCGCGTAGGGCTATAACTCCGTACGAAGTTATCAAATTGATCAAGCTAAAATAATCTATGCCGGCGGTCGGTCGGTTATGTCCCATAAACGCAGTGTATGAGCAATACCGCATGCCACCGAAACGTGTACGGTAGTATTGGGTATACAGTGAAACCAACCTCGGGGCTGGGTGACGGTAACTCGGCAGATCCATGCTGGGCATGGCTAACACCCAAACGCGGCCGAGCAGCGGCATAACATAACCCGATGTCACGCGCAGGACTTTACAACTCTGCCATCTCGTCGTGCAAGCATCCCCACCCAACTCTTGCTCTTCACTACTCTTGCCCTGTTACTCGGCCGCCGCTACCGGTTCCACCCGGCCGGCCAGCACTTCGTCATCTCGCGTAATACGCACGCAAGACTCGTATATTCGTGGGCCTTTTAATCTCAAACTTATTGCCGCGCTACGTGCCTGACAATGAGCAATCGCTATTTAGGGAAATTCGAAAGGGTTGGGCAACCCTGTTGAAAAATGTTGTTCCCCCGTGACGAAGCCCTGGCTCATGTTGAAAGTTCCCCGAGCTAATGTCGATGCGAAGAGAAATTCAACCCGATTGAGGAGCTAGGAACACCCCACTGCGTGCGGTGGATCATCACCCAACAATCGGACCAAGTTGGTCTCATGAATGCCGCGAACATGTAATTGTTGTACAAAATCGGATAATGAATTGTGACGGCGAGGTCCATGTGCGACGCCCTGGTTCAAAGCTCTCTGAGCTAATGTTGATGAGAAGAAAAAGTCAATCCAATTGAGGAGCTAAGAATACCCCAGTGTGCGCGTTGGATCATCACCTAACGATCAGACCAAGGTGATCTCATGAATGCCGCAAGCATGTAATTGTTGTACAAAACCGGATGATGAATTTTGACGGCGAGATCCATGTGCGACGCCCTGGCTCAAAGCTCTCTGAGCTAATGTTGATGAGAAGAAAAATTCAATCCAATTGACGAGCTAAGAATACCCCAGTGTGCGCGTTGGATCATCACGTAACGATCGGAGGTGATTTCCTGAATGCCGCGAACATGCAATTGCTACACAGAACCGGACGGTGAATTGTGACGTGGCGAGGTGCCTGTGCAACATAACCAGTGTACCCCATGAGCGGTGTACGGAGTGTTGCGATAGCCAGAGGTCATTCAAATTACCAAAAGTCCGGGAGTACGCGGGAGGAAAGCAAAACTCTTGGTGGTACGGTCGTGAAACGAAGGGGTTCCCGCACGAGCGAACCAGCGCGCACACACACACACACGCGTGCAACCACGAGGATAACAGTAACCGAAGAAGCACTGAACATCCAGAGCGCGCAGGGTGCTGGCAGGTATTACTATAATGCAACTCTGGACATAAACGCGTTTACGACGCGCTGCGTTGTCATTACGCGGCCCCTGCATCGTTCGCCCAGTGGCTTTAACTTTATCGGCACCACCACCGTCACCACCACCTACGAACCTTCACGAATACCATCGCCACTTTCATCCCTTGGCGCCTTGTAGAGCGTTTCCACCTCCGACTCCCCCCTCCGTTGGCTGTACCATGCAACGACGTACACACTACATCCATCGAGGAGGTGCCGCACCGCGCAACGTCCACCAAATCCTCTTCCATTCCGCAAAGGAACACCTGTCCGCCCTGCTTTACTGCGGCCTCGTAAAATTAATTGCCTGTAATCAGAAGGAGAATAAAAAAAAAAAGGACATCTCTCGCACGGACCTTCGTGCCGCTAGGCAACAGATAAAATTCGATGTAACGCCCTGAATACCACTCGCTAAATTCGAAGCTTCGAACAACTGTTTTCGGATCTATTGATCAGGCACCGTGGGTTACGGTGAACGAAGGCGTTCTCCACCCTGGACATCGATGTTAAACTTTGTCGGGCACCGGACCTTAAACTCGCATGCTGGAACGGAATCGCGATAGGACGGATGGAAAATTCGAGCAGGTCGCCATAGACAGCATCCGTTCCAGCTCCGGCAGTTTGATTTATGGTTGAAACAATGACGCGGGAGCGGCCCGGCAGGGCTAGTCGGCAATGACTGCAACGAACGGCGCGGATGGTCCTCCGATACGATGGCGAGGCAGGCACATAAACCGTATCCTCTAATACACCGAGACCCGGCGAACAATTCTATTCGCCCCTTCGCGAGATAGATTCGCACTATAACCGGCGAGAATGAGCCCTGCCGAAAACACACGCTGAAACATCTTTGTTCCGCTGTTTCTGCGGGCACGATCCATCCCTCTCCCTCTCTCTCTCGGTGGATAAAGTTTTAGTACGTGCTTGGGCGAGCGACGATGACTGGCCTTCCCGATCTACGCAGTTTCGAAATAGCTGCGTATGAGCGTCATCACCTGCGTTGTAATGCATTTACGGAATTACGGCCTTCCGCGGTTCGGCGACGACCTGCGTCTACTTCGCTTACCGATTCGACCCGGCATTTCGAGCGTTCCGAATGAAAATTCACTGGACAACGGCGAGGCATCGACTGTCACATTTCGCTTCTCGTTGAATGTTTGAGAGATTTAATCCACCCAGACCACGATCGTACATCAGCATATCGGTGGGTCACTCAGGCGCTGAATCGTTCGGATAACGATTTTCGTGGATTTCTCTGATCATAAAATGTCGCTGGAGATTACCAGTGAGGGTCAGCTTGGCGCTGATCGAGAGGAATCATCATCAGTCTAAAACGCGAGAGAACATTATCGGACGAAAGAATTATATTCCGTAGAAATCATCTCTTCGTTGTTTACGATCGCGAGTCGTACACCGCACGAATCCGGAGTAATTTATCGCCCGGTTGGCGATTTATTTATCTTTTCTCGCTCGCCGTTAACTCCGTCGGTTGCCCACCAGTATTACGGAGACAGAAACAGAGAGCGAGCGCGTTAAAAAAAAATAACAAAAAACTGTGGATCGAGCGTGACGAAAGTAGAAAAGAAGAAGAAGCGGAGGCACACGTAGGGATACGCGGGTGAGGCAGGAGGGTCGAAAAATGTTCCACCGTCATGCGAGCCGCTAGACGGACCACACCGCTCGCCGTAGAGACTACATAGTTATTAGTTATTCGCGAACGCCGACTGTGGGGTATAAAGGACTCCGTTGCAGACGGTCCCGTTCGAAGCTCCGTCCGTCCATCCGTCCGTGCATTCGTGTGAGAATGCCTTACACGAATTTACTGACGCACAACAAAATAAGACAATGTTCCACCGATCTCGCTTACACAAACACGAAGGTTTACAATGCTCCGAGGATACTTTGCACCGGGGCACGCTCACGAAACTCAACATCTACAGTCGAACGACCCGTGAGTCGACGAGAATTTCATTTCTCAGTTCATCAAAATTTCAACCGACGGAACGTCGACGCGTGTCCCAAATTCACACCTTATCCGGTCTTCGACTGTAGAACCCGTTACCGTACAGTGTGTATATCGTATAGAATGTTGCAAGGCATCGTAGTATGCGTTATTATGCGGCAAGGCACTTCCCTCCCGCATGCACAGGAATCGCATCGCATCCCATCGTCCGTGGTGTTGCGGGCAAGGAAGGGTTTAACGATTCGCGTAGCTGCCCCGATTTACGACCCTCTAAAACACATCGAATGCGCTTTATATGTATGTAAATTAGGTCAGACGCTGCTTCTCCTCCGGTTCGGTGTTCGCTGTATCAGCTCTCCTTCTCTCCGGCCCAGCAGCCCGGAGAACCAAATCACGGGAGCGTAGGACCCGGGCGATGCACACCGACGTTCGTCACCCGCGAGACGATGGGTCGGGTCTCTGTTCGCTGCGTGCAAACGCTCCTCTTCCGATGCACGCTGCGCATTTCGGGGCTTAACACGAGCAAAACTCGACTCGTCGAAGCAAAATTACGACGTTTTAGTGCCGACGGTTTGGTTCGTCGCGGAGATTCCTGACCAAAACGTTGCCGCGCGGTATCCGCCGTGGAATAACATTGGGCCCAGCGGAGATGTAAATCATGCGTACAAAGTAAAGTACGAGAGCGTCGAGGGAGTTTCTGCGTAGCGGACGTGAGGTGCATCGCCCGATGCGCCGCACTGGGCCAGGGATCGGTGACCGTATGGGTTTACGTACGTGGAATGGCGTAGATGTTTCAGAAAGGCACTTCGGTACACGTAGACATTTTTCGTACGCGCCGGGTCTAATTTCCGTCGGAAATCCAAAAATTTCAAACAGCACGTGATCTCTGCCGAACGAGAGTCACCCCAAAAGAGCCTTCCAGAATGTTCTTCTCGAAACTACGTCGGAAGTGTAACTGTTAAAAAGAATTGTAAATCCAATGTACTCTACGCGAAAACTTCATACGAATTGTTTTTTTTGTACGAGGTAGCCTCACTGTCGTAACAATTTTTGCAGATTTAATAAATCGACCGAGCTCGATTACGTTACGAATTGCCGGAAATGTTTGCCCTCTCATCCGGCGATAAGTCGGCACGCTTTGTGGGGCGTCGAATCTCATCGCCCTCTCCCCTTCCAGTCGTCCCGACAGGAGAAACAACGTTTCTTCTAAATTCAGATACGCGGCATGCGTTCGCGCACAGTGGAAACGCATGTATAAGTCATGCCGCGCCTCGCGCCAGCCGCGGTATAATGTCGAATCTCGATGACTTTGTAAATCCGAGGAGGAGTTACAGCGGCTCTCGGTGTGTGCGTCCTCACACGTACACGGTATCTCACACACCGTGCACACGGTGCGGCTGAAACTCGCGAGAGAGTTCACGCCCGAAGTACCCGTGCGCACGATAGCGAAGCGTTAACGTCTCCCGGTGAAGCGGCGAATTATGATTTGCGAGCCTCGTATCATCGGTAATTTCAGTAATGGCTCACTCGCCCGGCGAACCGAGCGGTCGCGGGTTGCCGAAGTGGCCGCTGCGAGCAAGAGAAGCTCACCACCGTTTCTTCCCCTCATCTCCGTGGCGTATAATGCTCCCGAGGTATATAAATCAACCACTTTCCACGCTGCGGCGAGCGCGGGCTGCTCTTCTTCGCGATAACTGCATAAAATAGACCTCTTCGCATCGCGGCGTCTCCGTATCCGGACGAATTCCTATAAAACTGCGTATCCCGATCCTCGAGTGGATGCCGAAGGATCTCCGCTTGGTGCAACTCTACTTAGGGGCCCGGTGGTAGTTTCGGTAACAGCGACGGGTATCTCCGTGATGCCCTCACGCGATCCCGCCTTTTATAGTTGCACAACCGGTGGACCGAAGTTATCTCACACACGAGGTGGAAAAGAGCGGGACGAAGGGGTCTGCCAACGAGGCGGATATCGGAATCATGCAGTTCACCCAGTGCAAGTATCTCGGGGTAGAGCGTGAAGCGGGGTGAGGGGGGGGGGGGGGGGGGTGAGGAAGAGAATGAGGAAGATGGAGAGGAAGAGGGAGCGAGAAGAACCCACCGTTCCAAAGTCGCTCGAGCGCCGCTGCGAGCTCACTGACTACGTAGGTTGCAGTTTGAACTATAAAACGACGTAAATTATGGCCGTGGATTGCGATATTATGAGGCTATATACGCACGTTTAATGTTCGAAGCTACCGGGGTCTCCCGGTCTCTCTCTCTCTCTCGTGAGCGGGATTCTCGCGGTGCTCGGCTTAATATTGTCCGAAAACGCGAGGGATGTGTATATACGGACTTTCGCGGGTGTTGTACACGCTGCGAGGGAAGGGAACGCGATACGGCCTTAACAGTTTGCCTGGCAAGTATTGACGGAGCATCCCTGACCGCGAAGGAGAAGGAGAGACCGAGGGCAATGGCAGCGGTGGCTGCCATCGAAAGGGCTTCATGCTCCGACTGTGCGAAGGACCTCCAGAATCTGTCGTATCGACGTGCCCTTCGCCTCCCTCCGACCCCGCTCGTCCCTTAACAAGCCTATCGACGGACAATACCAATTCCGCTACGTTAGCTACTATCGCGTTGCGTAAGTACATTGCAGACTTGGCAATAATTGACTGGATGCATGCAGCAGTTCCGAAACACCTATAGGTGTTGCGCGAGCTCGAGATATCCGAATAGCGCACACCGCCGCGCAAAATTACTCGCCCGTCTCGAAGCGAGAGCGATCGCGCGCCTCGCGAGATGCTCGCGTTTCCGTGAGCCGCGGATATACGAGGATCCTCCTTCGTGCCGCGATAAGGCGAGAAACGCTTCCCCACGATCCTCCGGACGATTAAACCATCACGATTGTCCGACGATCCCGAGGCGGATGGGTGTCGCACGTTAACGTGAGCGGACAACGGTTCGTTGACGTCGGTGTGGACGATGGCTGATGATTGCGATATTATTTGGAGATAACGTTCTTTCCTCGCGGAAATTTTAGCTTACTCGAAATCTCAAAGTATCAATTAGACGTTGGCACTAAAATTTTGTTCAAATGTAATTTTCGCGCACATGTGAAGGTGCATGGATAGTTGTTTTTCCCCCATCTTTCGTATATTCCTGTACAAGTCAATGTATATAAGAATATAATCGGACTTACGGACGGGCCGGCGGCTGAAAAATATTCGAAACCCTTCGCAGTTGAAAATGACTGCTTAGCTCCAATTTTTTATTTCAATATGCATAATTAACTGAATTTATAAAACGAAAACTAATCATGTATAAATAAAAGTAATTAAAAGCACAATTGTTTCAATACTTAAATAAATACATAGTCATGGAAGACGATTTTAATAGGCACTTTACTCCACAGAGTGAGTGCCTAAAAATGGGATCGTAAAAAACTGAAACTTTCCCGGAATACTCGGATCTACGATGTGCCGTCGGACAGCGAGCGACCGACTGTATTCTCAGAGGCTGAATTCTCACTGTTAGTCGCAAAATTCTGCGCGCACGTTCGCAATCGTAACAGCAGAACATCCCGATCGCGTGAAGGTCCTCCCCATCGATGCCCCGATAATCACAATGATAATCTCCCTTTGTCAAGTCATTTTCCTTTATACTCATCTTCTCACGCAATTATGCGTTTCTTGCTCCGAAACATTTCATCTCTCCGTTCCCCGTCCTCATAATCGAAAGGGCTTTTTTCCCCAGAACCTTTCCGTGTGAAACACCTGACCGCCACTTATCGTCGCGAGAGTCGAAAGCGCGTATTGTGCCTCGGCCACTGAGTGTCAAACAAAAAACGTGCCCGGCCATCCTCGGCTCCTCTTCTCACCCTCGCGTGAACACGAAGAGCGACGGACCTCACACGGCACTTGACCATTTTACGGATCGTTCCTTCCGATTCTTTATTCCCCGTCGTTCTTTCACCGGGCATTATAACAGACCGAATTTCGGGATACCCGTCAGGCACAAAGGAACCGCACACTCATTAACGCCGACGTCACCCTTTCATTATGATTCGCGCACAGACTGTAACAGAGTGTGTTACTTTTTCACTACTTTGTAAAATAAAATATCTCGTTTAAAATCTCGAGCCTCCGGCCACGACAATTGACGTGCGATCGATGAGGAACGGGATGCGGAGGCCTCCAAATTGCACCGCCTTGCATGATACCTTTGTACGATTCCTCACGAGGATACCGTACGAAGGATAATGTTACAATAACTTTGCATACAATTATCTCTCGGAATTGAATGATCACCATCGTCATCGCGAACCGCACACATGGGCGAGGAGCGACAGGAGCTTCGAGTCCTTTGAAACGTATCCCCGGCCGGTCGGTTTGCTCCTTTTGAAATCTTTCTTTATTTTCCGAGGATACGGCGGTCGACCTCGAGGCTATCGTTTCTTTTCTGCGGTCAGAACAGCAACGGCTGAATAAGCGGCACCGGCAGCAGCAACCTCACTTTTTCTTCATTCTTTTCTCTACCGGTCTTCGTCCTATAAACAGGACGGGAGTGCGTGGAGCACTTAAAAGTCCCCTGCCCGGGAAGGAGGAGGCGGAGGCCGAGCAACTTTGTTCGGAACGTCGCATTAATTAGCCGCGAAACTCCGACGGGCTCTGCCGCGTGTGACGTCGCGGATTTCGGCGGCCCCGAAGCGCGGAGGGCCGAAAGACGGGGTAAGAAAAGAATACAGAGAAATACCGATCGGCTCGAGGACGAGGGCGACGGAGGGGAAGAGGAAGAGGCACGAGGATGAAGTGGTGGCGCGGAAGGCACGAGGTTGAACAGCTCGGGGTTTATACTTCTGGGAAGAAGCTCGTAAAGACCCGCTCGGGGTTTCGCGACTGACTCTGTTATTATCCACGCTGCAGCGCGGACCCGAGGCGGCCGAGCTGCGGGCCCAGAAGCTATGCCGGGATATCATCGTGCCATATTCTCCCTCGTCTCGCACTCCGCCACACAAGCCAGATGTGTATCTGCTACTAATCTTTATGCCCGCTCGCGTCAACTTTCCGACCATTCTAGCGATGAAAAACAAGAAAAAAAAGGCCGCGAACGCGAGCGGTACGAGTTGTAAAGTGTAAAATACGAATAGAGAGTGATAAAAAGCAGAGGGGCAAAAAGAACACGAGACTGCCAAGAAAATGAACGCGCTGCTAGCTGCGAAGCTGAAAAACTTTTTTTTGGAGCGGTTGCTTTTCTAGTTGTTAAATCCAAGCAACACACGTCGCTATGATTTTTCATGAAAGTCGATGAAAATTTTCACGTGTGTGGGAAATTATTTACTTGTCCGATCCACGATCCAACCGTTCACATAAAAAGTCAACGGAGAGCTTAACTATCTATCGATCTATTTTGCTCTTGCCCGTTTGTCTCCCTAGCTGTAGTTCTTAATTTAAAGTTTCAGTTTTAGTTTTCGGGTTGCCTTATTTAACGTCAAGTTTTGTTCGTTCTATTCTGGCTGTATTCACCTGCCGTGCAGGAACAAACCCGCGAATAACGGGGGCGGAAAGGAACGAGGAGCGCCGGTTTCTGTAAATAACAACATTGATTTACTGTCAGTTGCATCTGATGACTCGACGAAGACGTCATCGGGTTATGTCTTCGGCTGCGACGTCGCAAGAGCTCGTCTAGGGCTGATAAAAAAATCGGAACGGTTTAAAAATCTGAAGATTCCTGCACGGTGATCTTGGGGCATTTCGATCTCATAGCACCCAATAAACACATCCATCTACGTTCTTGTAGTACGGTGTTCTTAGGGGGCTTGGGCCCGGAACGCGAAGGAAACGAATCCATCTACCAGAGTAGAAATTTTCGAGCGTTACATCGGGCCCCGACCGGGTCCGGAGGAGGCCCGACACGGTCTTATCAGGACCTCGCCAAGCCCCCGATGTAGCTCGAAGTTATCTCCTCCATTATCTGTCAATCTATCTATCAACCAAGATTCCATTCCCAATAAACGGAAAAAGGATCGCCGTCTCTGACCCAGAAAGATGTTAAGGTCAGGAATCGAGGGAGATCCTATAGGTGGGATAACCGCGTGGCAGAATGCATTCAGACCCGGGTATACACGCGGTATATAGAAGCGATCGTCGAGCGACGGGCCGCCGGCGGTGAGAGGAAAAGTGTCCCGCGCGAGCTCGAAGGTACACGGATGCTCGAGAGGCACGTGGGTGGGTGTAGTTGGTGCCGGAGAAGCGGCGGAGACCGAGAAGAGCGGTAGCAGCTCCCGTGGGACGAGGGGGGAGGATTTCTCCGCGCAGATTATCAGGAAGTGAGGCGAGCTTCTATGAATACGGCGCGCGGCAGGAGGGGACGACTAGAGAGGGGTGGGAGAGCGGGGAGGGGGGGGGGGGGGGGGGGAAGGAGAGCAGAGATTCTCGGTCGTCGATAAAAGAAAGAAAAAGTGGCCGGTTGCGCGGCGTCGGTACGACGGGGCCGAGATACTTCGGAGGTATGAGGAAGCGGGAGCGATATCGCCGGTCTCGTGGCGGTGGAGGCCGACGCCGTCGGCACTCCCGTGCACGGCTACCAGCGGCGCAAGATGAGAGGCGGAGAGAGAGGATGAGGTGTCGGAGTGGGCTCCGAAGAACGAAGCCGAAAGAGCGGAAGAGAGAGGCGGAGAAGGTCGGGAAGGAGAGAGTCGGTAACCCAGTGCCGCGGTCGCGAGGGCAGGCACAGTTGAGAGGTATGGGATCAGGAGAATACCGGTATACACGTACACGGACGGGGAAAGCAACGTGGTCGACCACGAATGAGCGTACCAGCAACGGATGGAGAGGCAACACTTTGTAGTTTTAATCGATCCGTCGGTTCACGAGGAGCATGAAAGACCGACGAGGTTTTAACGAAAGAGCCGACGGGTACGAGGGAGAAGGTTGCCGGAGGGAGGGGGGGAATTACTATACGGAAGGGATAGAAGAGGAGCGTGGCCAGGAAGCTTTGGAGTACGGGGTTCTCCTGCGCCAGTGGAGTAAGGATGGTGGTGCACAGACACGAGGGACGCCGGCGAAGAGACCCCCGGTGGAAGCGAGGGCGCGAGCGGGAATGAGGAATGCCAGAGACGGCGAGAACGAGACCGAACGGAAAGCCGGATTCCCGAGGGAGAAAGACGAGGCTGGGGGGGGGGGGGGGGCGAGAGCAAAAGAGGAAGAGAGGAAAGAGAACGCCGAGCCGCAGAGGATCGGAGACCCACATCCTGGCCACGGACTCCTACAACTTCAGCGACCAGCTGGATACAGCGACGGCTTCTCTTTCCTTCCCTTTCCATCTCGCGTCAACCTCCGTGCCGGCGAACATCCCACGATTCAACCGGGCCCGAGCCGGGAGAGAGACTGAGCGCGGGCGAACGAGTGGCGAAGGGGACGCGGAAAGGTCTCCACGGACAACGTGTGAAGAGAGCTAGCTGCCGACTTTCCGTGGAGAGGACGCGACGAGGGACGCGTCGGGGGGAGAAGAAGGAAAGGACGCGTGTATTTCATTCATTCGTTTCTCCTACGTTATGAAGGAACGACGACCTGTCGCACTCGGGTCGCCGCGATCTCGGCACGTTCCGGCATCGTCCGACAAACCAACCCCCCCCCCCCCCCCCCCCCCACCCTCTCGTTTTATACTCAACTCCACAATACCCTCTTTGCTCTCTCTTGTCGCTACATGCATACCGAATTCGCCCCCCCCTCCCCGGTCTCCTCACCTACTCGGTCTTTATTCGATCGTTTTGTATAATCTCTTTGACTCGCACGTGTCGCGGATACACGTGGAAATAAAACCGTGCGATATAGCTCGGGTTCGGATAAATTCAACGCAATTAGCTGCGGGAATGGAAAATGTTTTGTCGATTTATCATTACTTTTCTTTGTTTTTTTGTCATCAAGGAACTAATGCAGTTTTAATTACGTATAGCGAGAAGCAATAATAATTTATAAAAAGGAGAGGTCATTTTCTTTACGCACCAAATTTTCCGCAAGCTAAATTACCTCTTCTATTAACCAACCTTGTCGTTGTTAATTTTAGGTCGGAGCATCCCTCGAATTTCGCACTTTTATCGTGGCAAGTTTCGCGTAACAGTTCCTTAATCCGCTCAATCGAATTCGACAACAACGTGACAGCGGCAATTATTATCAGTGACCATCTGGTTTCGACTAAATCATCGATGAGGAACGGATTATCGGTCGTTTGTCGCTGAGATGCGAAAACAACGCCGAGCGATGCTAAGTAAAGCTTTTTCGCACTCCGTAATCAACGGAGTCCGAGTTCCGAATGAGCGTGTTGTGTACTGTCGAATCGATAGGAGGAAGGACGCCACCGAGGGTGGAGAAACGTTGAGAGAGCTACTGACTACTAACAAATCAGCCAATGCGGGGGCGCGAAAAGGAGCGAGGAGCGTCGGGCGCTGTAAATAAGAACATTCATTTACTGTCAGCTACATCTACTGACGTGACGCTGTGGCGAAGACGTCATCGGGTTGTGAAGGGCTGTCTTCGGCTGCGACTTCACAAGACTTCGTCTCGCGCTGGTTTAACAATTGCGCCACTGACGCAACCGCAATCGCCGATCTACGCGAGCGCAGCACTGAGGGAACCACACCCAGAAAAAAAAAATGTCGACGATCACCATTTTTTTGGTTTAAGTAAAATATTTATTTGATTTAAATGAATATTTTACTCAAACCAAATAAACGGTGACCGTCGAATAAATTTTTTTCTTGGTGCACGCTCGGAGCGAATCGACATCGTCTTCAGCGATCGTTGAAGACGGGAGGATTTTTTTACGAAGCAAAAATCGGTCTCGAAAAATCAATGGCGAAATATGTTCAAAATATGTAATCAACGGATGGTAAGCTCTTTGATTCTCAAATGTTATTGAGAAAATAGATCACCGGTGATCCGCGTAGATTAAAACTGAGAATTCCCTGGATTAAAACTGAGAATTCAGTTGATCAAATTTTTTACGACATAATATGCCGATATAACCTACAAATCTGAAACAAACGTTTCGCGATCGCGACGCAAAACGATTACTATATTTTCCAGTAAGAAAAACTAATATTCTAGGAAAAATGACGGAACATTCGGTTAATATCTGCGACAGCGAAAAGCATCATATTTCCTAGCAGAATGTGTTAAGTTTAATACGAAAGTTGGCCAGGATTTCGCTGTGGTTCCCATACACCTGAAAGTTCCGTCAGTTTTTACCAGATTTCCGATAATTCCCATCAGATCCTTCTCTCAGTGTAGTTAAACCGTACCGGCTTGAGTAACCGGTGAACACTGTATCAAAAAATAAAAAAAAATAAACTCATAACCGCCCGCCCGGGAACACTCGGAGTTCGCCGAATTTCTCCGCGGGCGGCGCTACGGTAGCCGAGTGTGTCCCTCCGTAGCTGTAGTCCGCTCGTCGGATAAATCGTGCAATCACAGAGGGGAGAGTATTAAAACACCGAGGGTGCGGACAGTTCCAGAGGCGTCGAGAGATAGGGATCCCGAGGTGAAAGGGTTCTTCAAATTTCCATCCGCCGCCGTCGTTCCGCTCCCCGATCGCGAAGACTCGACGGCTCTCCTCGTCTTCCACATTTCGCAAAGGAGCGCATCGAAGCTCGGATACCACAGCGACGTACCACAATCTCGAATCCTCAGCCGACTAGGCGGTTGGAAAGAACACCGATTACCATCTGCCATCTTTCGCCGACCCCGAACCTCGTCCCCCGACGTCCCGACAAGGGACAAGTCTACCCAATCCCGGATACCTCTTCGCCCCGATCCTCATGAGAGACCGTCGCGAAGTCTCGGCTTCCCGGTGTCGAAATTTTTAACGCCGTAAAAATTCGCGAACGGTTCCTCCGGCTACCCCGCGAAGGGGGTTTTGGACGGGTGGCCGCGAGGGGGGGTCTATACATACGCGAGGGAGAGCCACCGGCGACCCAATCGTTCCTCTCGTTGTCCTCCGCTGACTCCCGTCGCCAGCAGCACCGGCAGCAACCCCGGACTCCTGTCCCAACCTCTCGCCTGATTTGCATCACGGTTACGAGCTCGTTCGTTCGTGGAAGGGGGGAGGGGGCTCGGTGCTGCTGCTGGGAAAGCGCGGTTAGGCGAGAGCGAAAGAGCGAGAGGGTCCGAAGAGAGGCGCACACAGGCAAGGGGGGGTTTAGTACGAAGGGTTGCTGGACGGCTATGGGTACGTGCCGCTAGCACGAAGGGAGTTCGCCGGTCGGTCGAGGGTAGTTCGGGGGGCAGCAGGCAGGGGGCCGGCGGCCGCGGGAGGGGGGAGGGGGCTCCGGGGTGGCAGGCGGTTAACGGGGGTTGCGGACGGGAGGGTATATTACAGAGGTCCCCCCACGTACCACCCTCGGTCCGCGGAGGCAGCTCGGACACTCATAACAATCATAACAACGAGATCTCGCGGACTAACTCGCGGCCCACCCTCCGCGCATCGGTGACGCCCCCTTAACACGCCCATTTCTCCCCCCCCACCACCGGGCGCGGACGGTGGAGCCGCGCGGGTGGCACGGGCGATCTTGGGAAGCGCGGGAGGCGGCGGTATCAACTCCAAAGTACGCTCGCGCGTTCCCTCCTGCCGTCTCTCTCTCCGGCTGCCTTCCCGCCGCGCGACTTTCGTGCCACAACGCAGCCAGACTGCGGACCGCGAGGTTACAGGAGCGAGTTGTCGCGTCTCCAGGCTAACGCGTGACAACGTGACGCGCACGCCGCCCGCCTCAGCCTCTTTACCCACGACGACGCATCGCCTCGAACGCGTACCACACGATTACGATCAATTCACACGCGATCTTCATTTCTTTTTGCCGGTCGAAAAAAATCATCGTTTTTTTTTTTTCGCCGGTTTTCTTTGGTTTTTTCTTTTTAATTTTTGAAACAGTGAAAAGACATCGTGACAGTGAACTTTGGGCGAGAGGGCTACGAGAGAGTGAACGGTTTTAACAACGAACAGTTCGGACAATCGAGAGAGCCTGTGACAGTTTTTACTGTGTTTTGGGATTTCGAGAGAAAATCTCGAAGAAATTACCTACTCGGGGACGGTGTCAGTGGGATGCACGAGCGTTTCGTGACGACGTTTATGTAACACTGTGAACTCATTGACATTGACGATATTTTCATGTGTGCCAAGTGCGCGGCAGTTTTTTGAAAAAAAAAATTTTAATTCTTCATCTTATGTTGATACATCGTGTTTTTTTTTTTTTGTTCTCAAAGACGTTTTGAAATACGATTCGCGCAATTGATACGTGTGCAGTATTCTAAAAAATTTGTTTGAAAGTTGGCAGCGATTCGATCCGTGAACGAACGTCCGGTGCAAAGCGAGTGGCGTTTGGTGGTGAAACCCGCTTTCCCGGCCCTCCGCGGGGACTCTCCCGAGTGAGAGGCGAACCAGCGAAATTTGGAACTCTAATTAGCCCGGAGGGGGCTCGTTAAGTGGTCGAGCAAGCAGCCGAGCCACCGAACGTCCACGGAAACGGAGAAGGAAAACGAGAAACGTTTGCCGGACGCCCATCGGAGGATTTACCGGGGGTTTTTCTCTCGTTTCCGTTTCGGAGCGATGACGTAACGTTTCGATCGATCGCGATCGATCGATAATCCCGTGCGTAATTCGACGCAAGCAGATCACCGCAAGGAGAAGGAAGAAAACGCAGTCGGACGGGTACATCAGAAACAGCGGCACGTTGACGAACGAGGGGGAAGAAGAGCTTATCATCTCGGCTGGGCCGGGACCGAGCACGCGACAGGTGTACGAGACAGGTGAGCCGAATGGTGACGCAAAACTTGTTGGGTTTGTTAACCAAAGCATTAAATTACATGCCCTCATCCCTCGCGCCGAAACCAACCACCTCCTCCAGCCGACCACCACCCCCCCCCCCCCCCTTCCCCTGCCCCGCAGGCGAAACAATGTAGGAGGAATATATTTGGATGAACTAAATATTGCGCCGCATGTGGCCCAACAAAAGACCGTGAATTAATACGGACCTTCGCGCTTTCCGCTGTTTTAATAACCAATTTCGTTGTTCCCAAAACCCTCGAACTTCTCATTGAAATATTTGGAACCGATGTTCTATTGGTCATCAGTTCCGTGTTGCATGCTATGTTGGATTTGCAAGCCATTTTTTTTTCACTCGAATAACCGTGAACATTTTCTGAAAAAATTTATGTAGAGGTATTTTTTTATACAGAGGTAAATTTTTATAGAGGTGGAATTAATTTACCTCGGTTAATTATTCTACGATGTCGAACGGACCTTTCTTCCGAGTATGGAAATAAAATTTTGTTTTTATCGTCTGTGTGAGTTTTTTGGAAATAAAAATAAATGAATCTTGTATATTGGATTTGTACGTCATTTTTGGTTCACTCGAGTAGCCGTGAAAATTTTCTGAACATTTTTATATAAAAATATAGAATTAATTTGTCCCGACCAATTGTTCGACAATGTCAAAACAGACGTTTCTTCCGAGCACGGAAATAAAAGAAGATTTTATCGTCTCCGAAGTTTTTTTGTAATAAAAATAAATGGCTCATGTACATTGGATCTGTACGTCATATTTTATTCACTCGAATAACCGTGAGAATTTTCTGAAAATTTTTATATAGAAATATGAAATTAATTTATCCCGGCTAATTGTTTTACGGTGTCAAACGGACGTTTCTTCCGAGTACGGATATTAAAAAATGTGATCGTCTATGCAAGTTTTTATGCGATAAAAATAGATGCCTCTCGTATATTGGATTTAAACGTCACTCTTTTTTACTCGAATAATCTTGAATATTTTCCGCAAAATTTCCCACCGAAATATGTAATTAATTTATCGCGGCTAATTGTTTGGCGGAGTCAAAACAGACGTTTCTTCCGCGCGCGGAAATTCACAAAATTTTATCGTCTCCAAAGTTTTATTCGCAGTAAAAATGAAAGGTTCTCGTGTCTTAAAAATTCTCACACGATACATGGAAATATGTAGTTATGATTTTTTATCGTCCGCAGTTACGAGTTTACGAGTTATGAGTGAACAATAATAAATGAGCGACGCAAACCGCGGATATTCTTCCATCAGCTCATTATCCGCGCCCGCCCGTGTCGCGTTAGCGCTCGTCCGTTAAATCCCTCCGGAGTATCGATTAGACCGAGGGATATTTCGTTAATTGAATTGCAGCGTTGCGAGGCCGCAGCAGCGGGCACGCCGGCTCGCGGGTGCCTTCTCGACGGCCGGTGTCTGTCGCGATGCTGCTTTCCGGTCGCTCGTACGATAGGAGCAACAGCACAACAGGCCGGAGCGGCGAGACTTGCGCGCGAGAAGTGGCGGGAGAACGCGCGTGAGTTTGTAGCATGTTCGAGCTCATACAGCGGCGATAGACGCGAGGAAGGGCGATGGGGGACGACGGGGCAAATGTCTGACTCTAATAAACTCCTAATTATCGCTGCACGCCGCGGTAATTACGGGCGCGTTGCACGTGACCGAGCGCGGACACGTCAGTGTGTGTGTGTATTTTTTTTTAAGCTCAAATTATATACACGTTCCAAGAGCTGCGGCGAACGAGCGAGACACACAGGGAGAGAGAAAGAACTAGACGAGAGAGGAAGGCGAGGGGAAGGGCTCACGCTGGTTTTGCTGCTGGCAGTCTCGGCAAACACTTCGCGCCCGCGTTCCCGCCATGAACAGACAAATAGAATAATTAAAACCGCATTATAAAGCGGCGAGTTGCTCCGTTATCTCATCGTTTCTTTTTTTTTTTCTTTTTCTTTTTTTTTTCACTGTCTTTGTCTATCACGGCGCTGTGCGAAGTAACTCGTGTTACACGTACACACGTTAATGCTATGTCTCCCGCTTTGAAAAATCGTCCGGGCGGCGAAACAATTTTGTCATTATATCGTTGCGAGGATGCAGTTTCATCGAGGCTGGATCTCTCGCGCGAGGAAGAAGACACGTCGAGGTCGTTTGTTTCTCTTGTATTTTTTTTTCTTTTTTTTTCCTCCTTGTCGAGCCTAATCCGCGCACGCGCGCCAGAGAGTAGAGTCGAAAACGAACATAGATAGAGCTTAGTATTATTAGCGGAACCGAGCCCACGGAGCCGGGGAGAAGCCTCTCGATGTGGGATTGCAACCACTAATTCTTTTATCGACCCATTCCAATTAACCGTTTGCCCCTTGATCGTCACTAATTACTCGCAATTATACTCGATGTTGCTAATTGTAAGTAGGCTGATGTCATGCCGCGGCCCAGCGGGACGCGAGACGTGTGCGGGCCTCTCGAATATGCTGCAGAATTATCATTGACAGTCGTTCGCGGATGATATTTTACTTATGGACGGGCGCTTTGTACCGGAAATCGGTGAAATGCAAAATTGGTGGAATTGAACCAACTCTCACATAAGACTTCTTTTTTCAAAAAAAACATTTTTTTGTCTTCTAATAACAATTGAGCAACTCGATGCATATTAAAACAATAAATTTGTAAAAATTTGCTTGAGATGCGTGCAAACATTTTTTTTTCATGCATGCAATAACTCGAGCAAATTTTTATTCTGCAATATCGTCGGGGTCTTCCATAACTATGTTTTACTTTAATATGCATAGAGTTGCTCAATTGTCATTACAAAAAAAAAATAGTCGTACAGGATGTCAGGATGTTAAAAAGTACCCCGTGGGGCGAAAGTCTCGAAGATATGCCGATACATAAAATCGATTTTTAATAAAGTTTGTTTTTTTTTAACCCTCAGCGTATGTCGATGACTGAAGACACCCAAAAAAAAGGAGATCACGAGAGCGAAAGATTCTTCGGTATAAATATAAATAGGTGTGACATTTCGTAAGACCGGGTTGAGAATTATATCGGATCGTTTTAATCCCGGTGATGCTGGAAAGAAGATGGAAAGTGGGAGAGGAAGGGGAGGGGAGAGATGCGGGTATAATAGGGGTTTCAGTCGACGACAGTTGCCTACGTCAGTGGGATGTCCTACTTACATCAGTCACGGATTGCCTCGGGTTTATAAGCCGCGAGCGAGGCGGGCGAGCTCGCGGAGCTCTCCGGCGAACGATTCTCTCCGGGGCTTGTTATAAGCTCGGTCAATATTGGTAATTAGGTAGGTCATCTAAATGCGCTTGTAACCGGCTAAATTTGTACCGGCTGTTAATGGACACCGAGTATATATACACCGTAATGCGCTCGCGCGGAATTTCGAACCATATAGGTCAGCAGATACTTATAGCCGGGCAGCCCGTATCAGAATCCGAACTCAATTTGACACCTGCGTCATGGAGAATTCAGCGATTCGCGTAGTCACGGAGTGCATAACTAATTATTAAAGCGCTGGTTACCGAAAAATTGAAAGTTCTCGGATAGACCTGATTTATTGATATAACTCTATAAAAGTCACCGGACTGTACGTAAGAAAGTGGATTTTATTTATAACGAAAAGTCAAACGAGTCCAGGTTGCGCTAGAACTCGAGAGTACCTCGCGACGAAGAGAACCCGCTCCGATTATCGCGGGTTCGTTACGATCGAGTTAATATCGGTAATTAAGAAAGTTGCTTAAACCGCGACCGGCGAATCAACTGCGTTGCGTTGGCCACTCGGGAATGCAACCGAGACCGGAGCTAGTTCGGCGGACTTACTTACCCCTATCTACTGTGCTCGCCGCCGCCGACTGCTCATTATGTACTTACTCGCCGCGAAACATCGGCGGCAGCGGCGAGCTGCAAGTTGCTGTTTGCATTGTGGGGGAGTTGAGATAGAGAGCCAAAAGAAAAGTAGGATTCCATACCGATGCGTGCCGGTACGTAAGTGAACGGGTAAAGATAGCCTGCGATGCCTGAGCTATCGGTAAGGTATTAGTCGAGACATGCGCAGCAGGATTCCGTTTGACTCGCGGTGTCGCGAAAAAGTAGGCGGTGCATTTTTGCAAACAATTTTATGCCATTTTTTATTCCACTGTTTAGAGGATACGGTACTTCTGCGAGGTACCTTGAAGAGTTAATACGGGTTAAAAATTCGATTTAGGACGATTATAGTCTCGACTGAATTCTTTGTCATTTCGGCTCCAATGAGAAGGTTGGACAGAATATCCGATGTTTCAATGAAATCGTTAATTTTTATGAATGCCATCGTTTTATCGTTACTTATCGACCCTTATCGTTTTTCACATTTCACCCGTGAAAGAGAATTCGTTTCTGTAAATTTTCGATGTCAACACCGAGCAATAGAAATATTCTTTCGATAGTATTTTTGTTTATTTCAATAAACGTTCTACTGGGTAACAAATTTGCTCCAATACACTATCCGTCCTGTATTTACCTCGGCACGGTATCATCTTAGCTGCATTATACTATATAAGCTGTATTATACTGCAACAGCCGCACAGTACTTTCGAGCCCAGAGGTCCTGGTGATAATTTCCTCCGGGCTACTTAGCTGCGTCCCAATAATTAACCGATAATTATGCACGACAGCGTGTACGCGACGCTCGTACGTATTAGTTCGATGGTGACCTGGAAATGCTAATTGAAGGATCGAGCCAGTTGTGACGGTGAGGTGGGCCAACTTGCGATAGCGAGCGAGTAAATTCAGCGCAACGTCCCGCATACCCCCTTCCATCCTGCTCCGCAATGCTCGTTTCTTAATCCGTGTCGAAGTTCAATAGCGGAGGGAATTATATGTTATCGATCTTTCGCCTTCGAGTTAATCCAGATAATATGACCGCCCTACCCGCATACCCTCTTCGGCACACCGGAGAAATCGCCCCGTGAATTCGTAACGAGAATTCCGTGGATGCCTAAGAATATCGACCCCCCCCCCCCTCTCGCCGACCTCGTAAAAACGTAACGACGATGACACTTACAAAAGTATAAAATTAAGGACGTCAGCATATGGAACGACTTTTCCCGCGAGCGCAACACAGTCTGACGTTGAAAATTTAACGGCGTAATGAAATTTTGACAAGTTCGAACTTCAGTAATTTGTGAAAACGTCGTTAATCCGATGTAAATCGTTCGGATCGTCCGGAGCTCCGGTATTTTTAACGTCGATACCTGCAGAGACCGAAGGGACGCTTTAAATACTCAACGCGAAGCACGGTGCCCGAATTATTCGATAATATGTAATATTTTATTTACTTTAGAAATATTTCACGTCGGATCCGTCAGGGTTGAAAAATATTTATTTGAGGCTCGCTGGCGAAGAGACCGAGAGGCGAAATTCCCTTAACCGCGAAGCAAATTTAACTGGCCGGTTGGACAAGGAAATTTACGAAACGGGAATACCCAGTAAATATCATCGTCGACACGGCACGACGTGATTCTTTGCGGCACGTGTCGTTCGCCGATTGGACGATCGGCGCCAATTATTTACGCTCCCTCGACCGGAGACTCCAAAGAAACGATCAATCTGAACCTGTTAATTAAGGAGCAGCCTCGGGTTTGAATAGGCGATATACCGGAATAGATTGCGTCGTCCAAATCCTCCGGTGTTACGAATGGTTTCCTTGGGCCGGAACTCTCGCGAGTCCGAATATAAATCGGCAAGAATTCGGAGGACCGAAATTGCGACGAGGAAGAAGAGCCGCGCGCCCGTTATAGAATCCATTTTACCGTGGCAATGTGACCGAATCGTTTCGAGGTAAACAGGAGCACGTGTCGGACACGAATGGTCGGGGCGGGTAGGGAAACTGCACGTTAGCGAGTGGATCGTCGAAGGGTGGGAACCGAGCGGGCGCGAAAGGAGCGCGAAGGTTCTTTGCTCGACCGACTCGGGATCGACTGCTGGCCGAGGGGATCGCGAGGTAGGCGAACGCAAAGGTTGAACAGCCCGTCGACGCGGAGCTGACGTAAAAAAAAGTACACCGCGGAAAGATGGAAACGAACAAAGTACGGACGAGACGAGACACCGGTGCGCGAGACCAGACGAGCATAGATGGCTAGGGACTCGACGAAGGGACTGGCAAAGTGGCCGGAGGGATGGAGAAGCCTCTCGCAGGGTACATCCGGCATACTTTTCCGACGGAACTTCGCGGAGAAGACGAGTGGCGAGGGTACCGCGATGGTTATGTCGAGGATACGTGAGAGGGAGGTGGGTCGGGGTCGCCCGACGGTGAAAAATCCCAAAGGCGCCACTCGACTCGCCAGGGATATATTGTTGGGATAGGCACTCGAGCAAAGGGGACACAAAAGGGAACGACGACGTCGTAGTTGTCGTCGTCGACGATGCAGACTCGATGAGAGGGCGCGTGTCTTTCTCTCTCTCTCCTCAATCGAGCCAAGTGGTTACGGAGCGTGTAGGGTCAGACGTACATGTTTCGCGATATGTTCGGTCATGACGCGGCGGCGGTTTCGAGGATTATCCGGGCGGGAGGGTTCTTATTATTATGTCCGATGTATATGCGCGCAGGCGTCTATGTCCGTTCGACGGCAACGACGAAAACCTCCAATCGGTTTCGGATACTTTACTTCGCAACTTGTACTCTTCCCTTCGATCCCATCGAATTCCATGCGGATTTCCGTGTACAAAAGTCGGTGCTCGTCCGCGTCCGCGGCAACAAACTTCTGACGAACGATCGCCTCGTTGGATTAAGTTCGAACCGAGATGCCGGGTAAAAACGATTGTTGGCGAGGTCAAGAAAACGAATCGATGCTTTTCCTCTCCAGCTCCGTCTTCCCTTTATTCTCTTTCTCTTCCCGTTGAAATCTTCCGGCAAGTTTCTCTCTCCCTCCGTCGTGCTATCCCTCTCTCGCTCCACTCACTTTCTCTCTTGCCCCTTTGGCTTTCTCGCTCTCTCTCTCTCGCTCACCGTTCGCGGCTCGCCGACCCTCGTTCTCGCTTTCCCATTCAACTCCCCTTTGCCTCAATTCAACCCCTGCTCCGACGATGAGGCGGGCGATAACATTTCGCTCGACAACTTACCCACTTCCAGCTTACCGTCCTGATATATATATATATAACCATAGCCTCCTTGCTCGTACACTTTCTCCGCTCTTTCTCTATCACTTTCTTCCCGTCTTTCCATAATTTTACCCCTCGGCTAACCTCGGAGCGTAGCACTTGTTTCCACACCGGAAGCCAAGATACTTCTCGAGTCTACGATCTATCCTCTTCACCTCTCCGGCCACTTTGGCAAACATCTCTCCTCTGTGTTCACCTTTTCTCCTTTTTTTTCAACCGATCGCCGATTTCTCTCGGCGTGTTCTTCGAACGTAGCCGGCGAATCATCGACCGACTTATTTATCCGCTATTGTTGACGGACAGTCGCTTCGAAATTCGCCGCTCGATCGGTATAATTAGTTTTTCTGGAGTTACGAAATCGAGTGCATTTATCATAACTTCATTGGTTCGAATATTGATTGTGTCAGAAAAAGGCGATTTGAAAAAATGGAATTTATTTTATTTTTGTTGCAATGCCTGCGCAGAATGACGCATCGGTTGTTCCATCCATGCCGGTGCATGCCGATTCCCAGAACAGCGTTCGCGTATGTGCGACACTACGCTGACTGTCCGCGTATCGCGTGCTGTGCCATTATTAATTCTAATAATATATAAAAAAAAAAAAAAATGAAGCACGCACGTGCGATACGCCCCCGGAAGGGTTATATTCAAGAGATTCGCCCCTCGACAATGCCACGGTCACGAGTGTTTTTTGTACGCGCGATGTGTCTAATAGATCTAATTTGCGTGTAAAAGCGCCTCACGGTACTCTTCGACCGAGATTCTCCCGAGTCGACGCTAGGTCTTTGACGACGGCGCGTTGGGCGTACCGGGAGTGACACGTGTCCCATACATCCCCGCGGAGAGGGGATCCATGGGATCCTGCCCGCCCCTCGTCCCCGACGCGGCCTTGAATAGTTTCGTTTAAAACAAGACAAAAACTTTCGCGTCGCTCGATAAAGACAATTGACGTCCGGATTGCGTCCTTAGAATTCATTTTTCGCAAACGAAGCCAATGTCGAAGCTGAGTTTTTCCTTCATTAACCCTTCCGGTACGGGATGCTTGTTCAACGAGGACCTAGAATTTGCCGAGTCGCAACTTTCGATCGATTGGAATAACAAGTTAATGTGCTAAAAAAAATCTGTAAAAATTCACAGACGTAGCTTGAAGTCTTGTTTTTTTTATAACGCAGAAGAACATTTCTAACGAACATCCGTATCGTTTTTGTGATAAAAATAGGGCATTGTCCTTTGCGATCGGCAAAAAGTTAAATCGTTTTTTTATCTGATAAAAATTAATAAATTAAGGAAAAGGAATGCGACAACTCTCCGGCCTCATCGAGGGCGATAGGGACGGGATGAAAGAGAAATCGAATGGGATCGGGGGCTCTCCCGAACTTTTCGTCCAGATGTTAAACACGAAGGCACAGCGTGAGACGCGAAGGCGGTCTAGCACGTAAATACATCCTCAGTAGGGGGTGAGCCATTATAATGGTAGCGCCGTTACAGCCTCAGAGTTCTATTTGTGGTAATTCGGGGTTTAATGCACTCTCCGGCGCTCTGATTTAGACTGACGTGGACTTTTTAGCCGAACCCCCAGCGGCGCGCGACGTACAGGAGTGCCCGTAAAATATGAATTATTCTTCCTGCGGCTCGACGTTCCTGAACCTCGTGAGCCTCCGTATCGCCCGAAGAAGAAGTTGGACAGATGTGTGTATACGCCTGGTTAGAAAAAAAATATCCGAGCACTTACATTTTATATATATGTACGTATATATATATAAACCTCGAGTCGAGCACGCTGAATACGTCTCAGCGTGAGAGTGCCACGTATCCGAGGAAAATTTTTGAACAGCGCAGTCTTCGAGCTTCCTTAACGAAATTAACGGAACGTCCGGCTAAAAAAGAAACGCTTATCAACGAGGTGACGTTGAGCAAATTTTCGATATAAATAAATTTTTAACTTCGTCAAAATATAACTGCGATTATTTAATAATGGCTCATGGAATAAAATTTATTCCATTCCATTTCAGTCGTTGTAAAAAGATGATTTACATTTTCGGTTTTTCGTCTTCCTTCTTTCAAAAAAAAAAACAAAAAATAAAACAAAGCCGCTCGCAGAACTTCCGGTCGATCAACTTAATGTTCTCGCTTAACCGATCTATGAACATCGTAGCTGCTCGATCGGGTCGCAGTTAGTTCGGGGCCGTTGGTACATCGAAGCCCGATGTTGGCACGCACGAGGAAGCGATGGAACCACCGTGGCATATTGAAGGAACACGTTGCGCGCCTACGACCCCGAGGAGCGGTTCACACAGTCTCGCGTTAACGGTTCGGGAGGAGCTTCCACCGCTCGGCGGGTACGATGTTCAGTTTAATCCTTGCGTTTCGTGACTCGGGACAAAGCCCGGTGGATTTCTGACAGAATGGTATCGCGCGGAACGAGCATTACCCCTCGCGCCCGCGTTACGAGCTTGTACATACAATACACATTCACGCGCGAGGCATCGCACTGCCGCGCGGGTATTTAAGGGTACGGCGTGGCTGTAACAGCGTGAAGTTGCGATGATGCCAGCGGTGGTGCGAAAGCGGTGCGAGCAAAATACCACGTGCGAGATCGAGCAGCCGCGCTCGCTTCGGCAGCTCTCCCTCGGGGTCTCTCGGCGTCTCGAGTCGCGCTCTAAGTCCGGTCCGGTAAACACTTCTCCTCTTTTCTTATTTTTATTTCTCGCTTCGGTTCAACCGCTCAATCTCCACTGTTTTCCACCCCTCATTTCTTTTTCTTCTCTTTCGTGGTTCTTTCGCACCGCATTGCATCGCATTATACTGTAGGAGCGACGATTACGAGACACCGTGGCCGAGGCGTAGCTTCGATCGATTATAACCGGAGACGGTATGGAAAAAAAAAAAAAAAAAAAAGTGACTATCGTGGCTTCGAATATTCCACGGACAATGTCGCGATGGGCGGTTGCCAACTGGTCCCGCAGCGCGATACCTCTATATGCTGCTCGCCGTCTTTCAAGTACATCGCGTCCGTGGAACTTTCGAACGGACTTTGTAGACCCCCTTGTCTCTCGGTAAATCCTTTTTGTTTTCTTTTTTTTTTTTTTTTTTTATTGGTACGTACATTTTTTTCGAGCGTTCACGAGGGGTCGTAACTTCCTCGGGTGGGAAAATGAGTTCCCGTGAAAGTTCTCGTCCGCGGTTACTGCATCTCCATCTGGGGTTGTGATTCTCTCGCGTGTCGTGAAAGAATTCACCGCCGGAGCCGGTGTGCGCGTTTAGCGGTGTTATTTATTTTCCAAGCGCCAAAGGCGAGTTTGAGGAGGGAGATTGTTGTATGGATCGCAAGCCAAGGCATTTTCGACGGGTCAAGCTTCGAGAGACCGGGGGGACGGTGCATTTAAAATCGCTTTTTCGGAGCATCAGCTACACGCAACGGTATACAAAGTTGCCACATCGCTGCCCGGGGCGAGAAACCGGCGATTTTTTTAACACTCTCGTGCAGGCGAAAATTGACGCCTCTTGGTAATTTTACACATTCTAATTTTCATCTCGATTATGGTACAAGTCAATTCGCCACTTGGCACACGCCCTGAGATTCCTCGGTCTGGTGCGGTGAAAGAACGGGTACATCTAATCTGTATTTGTTACATCTATAATGTATTTTTTAGCGCCGACGATAGATCCGACATCATTTTCGACCGAAAATCAAGTGCGACGTTGGTATATTTTTTTCACTTTTTTTTTCGCGCTGAACGTGAACCCGACAGCCTGACAAAACTCAACCAGGACGTTGACGTTGAAAAAAAGTTGAAAATTGAAATTTTCGTATCGCTTCCTTTTAAAATCCCTTTATTGACAAAGCTCCCTCTACGAGGAAGCCAAAACTCCAAAAAATGCTTTCTCGTAGAAAAATTTTTGCGAATAAAGGAATATTAAGAGGAATCGACATGAAAATATCGATTTTCAACGTTTTTGTTTTTTCATGCGGTCCATTTCCGCTTCATGCGGTTGAGGTCTGAGAACACTGTCCACGCTCCTTAGTATCTGGAGTACTCGCGCAAAGTCCTGCCGGAGGATAAGAGCCGCGAGTCTAAAGTTCCAAAGCAGCGCGGCGAGCGCGTTTAGAACGGAGCACATAAATTGCAACCCAGCCGCCGGCGGTGTCCGGCCCCCGGTCGGAGCGTTGCCTGGAGGACCGAGCTGACGGAGCGGGCACGACTACGAGCGAAGCTCGGAGGAACCTTGCACGATCGTGCGAACGTCGGGACGGAGGTGCGTTCGCTATATTATCCACGACCACAAACGCAGCGGGCCCTGAGCACCCCGCGGAGGTTGGGGCTGTGGGGCACCTTGGCATCTCTAAGCCCACCTTATCTACCGGAGCCCCCTATAATAAGCCGCGATCTGAGACCGTATATATTCCGCAAAAAGCCCCTCACACTCTCACGCCGGGGCCGTGGAGCCCGTGTGGAAACTGGCCAAGTTGGACGGACCGAAGACTGTGTTGGGTCGCCGGTCCGAGGGCCGCAGCGCCTATGCGCTAGCGCTTGCAATTACAAGCTGGTCAACATGTAATTATCCCCAATGACCATAAATTATCGAATTTTTATGCGCAACATTCTTAATTACCCTTTGAATTAACATCAATCAACCCCCTTAATTACACGCTGTCCTCCCGGCGACGACGAGCCGCGAGCTCCGCGCCGACTGCGTAGAGACCCTGAAGACGATGCTCGCCTTCGATCTCTCTACAATACACAATAGAGCGCCTATTCACCCGCGCTCGACAATTTTGTCCGCCTCGACTCGGGCTCCAATCAGTACGAGCGATCCTTGAGAATTCGAGATAAGAGAAACTTTATCTTCAACCCGCGGTTCAAGATCGTTTTGATTTTTCAAATTTAATGTAGATTCAGGCTCGCCCTCGCGATTACTAATTCGGTCCGTGGACAAACATGAGCGGCTCTTCGGTCGGAACGAATAAATCTGAAAAAAACCAGATGCGAACGGCTCGATGCTCCAATACGAGAATAGAAACTGCCTCATGGTCGGAGAGATGATCTATGTGATGTTCTATGCGAAATAATTTTTTCTTTCTTTGATTACTATATTTTTGGTAACCGATGAGTCTCGAAATGTTGGATCGCCGAGAGGATTCTCGATCCCCGAAAACACACAATGATTTTCACCGGTAGTTCGTGGAATCAGCGTTGAAGCACAGGTATAGAAACGCCGAGGGAGTATCCTTTTCTCCCGAGTATCCACGACTGTTGTACGCGCCTATGTAATTTCCGCTATTCCCTTATTCTCCGTGAAGGTTCGTCTGACACGTGCAGTAGGTATAGCTGGGACTCGTGAGCGCGGCTGCACAAAAGGCGTTCCCGGGGCCCCGTTGATCTTCTGCTTTCGTATAATCGGACACCTCTCATTATATCGCATTTAAATCGGCCGACTCTCACTCCCTCCATGCGGCCGCCGAGCTACTTGATCGACTTTTCGAACACCCCGCTATTATATCCTCGTAGGGCGATTGTGTAAACGCCGCTGCATGCATCCACGCTCGACATCCATCCAAGGCGCGAGTGTACGCGTGTGCGTATACACGCGTACACTCGCGCCTTGGCGATATGTGGGCACGAAAAGAAATCTACGATGTCGCTGGTGATCGTGAGCGATAGCTCTCGACAGGCTGTTGTTAGGAGGCTCGTAATAAATTTTTAGAATTCTTTTTTTCCTACCGTGAATCTATGTCCATGCGAGGAGCGGGCCGCTTATTATACGGCAATTAACGCGATTACAATGAAAATTGATGATTCCGAACGGCAGTCGGACGGATGAATCACGCGCCCTCGGCGGGCTCTGTAAAAAGTGTATCAGCGACGAGATTACCGAGGACGGCTTCGCTGACGATCGCCGGAGAGACTTCAGCGGATACACTCGACGGACAGAAACTACGCGAGATCCACGAGTGGTAAAAGATAAAATAAAATGTATATATAAAGCGAGCGAACGATCGTGAGGACACGGAATAGCGCCGGCTATTCAACGGTGATTCACCTTCGACCCTTCCTTTGAAATAGCTCGCGTGACAAGGAAAAAAGAAGAAACACGAACGGTAGAGCGAGTCAGCGCGCGGGATTATTAAATATCCGGTTTAGAGTCGACGCTTTCGTATACATCCTAATGCTATATAATATCTATACCTTTTTTTTTTTTTTTGTATGGATATATCGCGAGCGGCGAAAGTCCTGTCGCCGTCGCTTCTGCCATTTAAGTTGGGCGTGTATATCCTTTGAATAATCACCACGACCACGCGACCGCTTCTGACACTTAACATATCATATCTCTTTGTTTCTTTATTTATCCCGAGACTCTCCCGACCGATCTATTTCCGTTGGGTGTTCGAATATTTCACGACTCCACGCCCGTATGCATTTTTCAGATTACTCTCCGAGAATAGAAAAATTATCTCTGAATCGACTGATCGGGAAAATAAAAGAGTCGACGCACACAAAATTATAGTGCGAAGAGAATTATTTGAGCATGTTATTGTTATTATTTAAAATATGAATTTTCGTGATAATTTCAACCTTTCGACCGATGATTTTTGAGGATAAAAATTCACTTTTCAGCGATACTCTTCTATCGAAAAATAAAAAAAGCGCATTCCTCGTCGCTTTCACAGCTTTGTCGGCCGGCGGAGTGGCGAACTTTCGATTCTTTATTTTCGAACATTTTTTATTCTCGTCGTTGCACTTAGATCGTTCGCGCTCGAAGACCGCACTCAATGATCCATCCAGCCGTTCGTCATAGAACCGAAATTCACGGTTTAAAAAGTTTTAAGCACATTGGACCCGGGCCAGGGTCAAAAATAGAAGCACATGTTTGTTAGTCGTCCCTTTCGAGAGATCGTCGGCGACGGCTTCTTTCTCGCCCGGATTCTCACTCTCTCTCTCTCTCTCTCTCTCTCTCTCTCTCTCTCTCTCTCTCTCTCTCTGTCGAGTGTTATACAGCCGCGAGAACCGCGCAAGGCTTTGCGTGAGAGATCTCGCGGAATAAAAGGCGCGCTTGGGTCTCGAGAGAAGGCGCCTAAAACGAAAGAAAGATGAGAATAAACAGAGACGAAGCCGACGGAGCGAAGAGTCTCGCAGTGATTTCATTACCCTTGAATTTCTTACTAACGGAACGGTTAGATAAAAATAATTACCCCGGTTAAAAATGTGTGCGCGGCTCGTGTGGGACGTGCGTGTTACACGTCGCCTCGCCAGTCCGAGCCGAGTAGGACGCGGTCTAAGGAGCCATGTCCCATGACCCGAGAAGCAGCCCGAGACGGTCGCAAGCTTTTTGCCTTTGAAGTCGAAAGATTAACGGTGTCGCTCAACATAATTTTCACTGTCTGTGCATTCTTAACCAGCTGCGCGACTCTGTTCCGTTTCTATACGGTTGACGCCGAATTAGCGCCACAAAAGCCCCTCGTTTAATTAGCGATCGTTTATACTCCCGCCTCGACGCTTTTTGTCAATGCGTCAACGAACGGCATCGGACCGTTCGGTCCCGCCTGATTCCACCGAGCCGTGATTTAGAAGAAGACGATAACGAAAAAGTAATGAGTACAACCGCGTGTAGTCACACATCTTTGGGAATTCTGGGATCGGGTGAGGAATCAAATTAACGTACGGGCCCCTTCGCAAACTATAATTATCCCAAGTCCCTCAAAAAACCGCCATCAGCCCAAAGTCTTCCCCAAAGCCATCCGAGGGCTTTGACTGTTCTAACTACACCAGATCGAAGCTTTCTCAAGCGCCATCCAAAGTCCTGATTATTGCAAGTCCTTTCCGGATCGCAGTCTCTTCGTGAAAGACTTTGCCCGTAACCCTTGACATCAAATTCATTCTCAGTTCGACGAACGACCAACGTTACATGTCCCGTTCTCTAATCAAAGCAACGGGGGTCGGGGGTTATCTGTGCGTTTCAGATCGCGAGTCCTCGGGATGCTCGGTTGACATGGCGGAGGGTTCGGCCGAGGAGGAACAGAGCAGTACCGCTGCACCAGCATCACCGCCAGCCGATCTTCGTACGCTGAACACGCAATTGTCGCCGCCCTATCACCACAGACATCTGCAGTCGCGTCTTCATCATCGACACCACCAACCTAACATGTTGGCTACTGCCGCACCGCCGAGACACAGCCACAGCAGCATGCTGTCCCATCAGGTCAAAACCGAAACCGAGATGGAGGGTCCCTGCGACGTGCCGTTGAACCTGAAGAGTGAGGTAAGTTCGACAACTTTTCACAATCGCGCTTCATTGATAAATGAAAAAAAAAATAACTAGCAAGCTTCGAATTCTTCGCTTCACGTGAAGACGTCCGAAGCGCGCACTCGTGGCAAGTGCAACGGCCTTCGTGTCGCATTCATCGTCAATTGACGCACTTGGTTTTGTCCGTCAATGATAATCAATTGGGTCAAGTAGTCCCGAAATCTACCAAACTAAATCGACCAATGGGCTCTTCGTCCACACATGACGCTCCTGTAACCTTCCTATGCGGTTGACGTGTACAAAAAGGAAATCATACGAAGGTCTCGAAGAATCTCTCTCCCACGAGGGTGCAGACGCGGGGTCAACGCTCGCTTCGTCGGAACGCAAGATTCCCGTCCATTTTTGTGCACCACCGTCGGTTTAAAATTATGAAGATGTGGAGTGGAACATAGACGATTGCGGACACGTTATGGCTCGGCAACGGCGAAGTATTAAAAATTTAGGGCTCTTCCGCTTTTATCTAATTCCACTGTCCACATTTTCTCGAGACACGGCATTCCCGTGATTGCCGGATTCAATGCGATAATTATTGACAGAAGTTTCACGATACAATTCCGCGACCAGTCAATGAGACACGTAATCATCAATTTACCTTCCGTCCCAAACTCGTAACATAATTATTGCGTCGAGGCAATGCGGACCCGTCGAACGCGAGTCGTAAACATTTCTGCGAGAGTTTAGCGAGTCCGGTGGGTACCGTCGAGCGACATTCGCAAATCCCGTAGCGTACGGATACAAGCGGCTTCTCCACCGTCGCCCGGCTGCAGGAGCTCGCAAACTCGAGAGTGCGGTGAATAGGGAGGGGGTTGTTTGCAAGAAGCTTACGCGTCCACCTTTGGTGGACGGCGACGAGCTTCGGCTTCGCCGGTTCTGCTTGCGTATCGGCCTAGCGGGAGCGCGGAAACGAACTCCCTTGGAGGCTGAACGTACACACACACACACACACACACACACTCCCGTTTGACGTGATTACACGAGTGAAGATTTCGTCTGTTCGGAGACACGGGAGAAAAAAAATGTAAATCGCGTAAATCATTGTTAAACTTGGAAAGAAAAATCGATCGTGGGTAAACCTTCAAGCGGAGAGAGATACCGCACGGTAAAGTCTCTACGCCTCCGCGGGGCAATGCATTTTCAGGGAGCTTTGGGATCCCTCTTGGAAAAGCAGTCTCATCCGTTCTCACGTTGATCCGTGTTCATCTATTACACTATTATCCTCGGGGCAAACATGATATCTGTTCTCGCTGCAGAGTCGCGTAAAAGCGCGGAGTTAATGCCGCGCTGTGCCGTACATCGCGTATGGAACATTTATTAATTTACGCGCGAGCGAGCCCGAAGGCACGGGAAAAACGGAAGCGTTGACTTACCGGTCTGGGTAATCGGTATCGCTAATCCTGACGAGGCGTCTTCCTCCTCGTCTGGGGAATATCGCTGATGAGAATAAAGTAACGTTTTTGGTGTTAGGTTAAAAAAAAGTAAAGTAATATAATTAAATAAATAAATATATCATATTTAATTATACTCGGGACAAAGTCACTTTGAATTTTTGGTGTTAGGTTAAAAAAAGTAAAGCAATATTATCAAATAAATAAAGATATCATGTTTAAATATACTCGGCTGTAAAACGCGACTTTCGCCACTCTCGACAGGCACGAGAAGTAGCACTTCTCATGCATGCGTTACAAAATAGGTGTTTATACCTAAGGTATGAAATAAGCGCACGTAGATAGAGAAATTACAACAAGAAGAAAAACCTCTAAATACATATATACAATATATATATATAAAATCGCATGGATGCGTGTGCGTATAAGTATAGATATGTCCCCGAGATTAAATTCTCGCCCGAGGCGTTGGCTCGTCGTGTGTGATCGTCGATGTTGGAAATCGTACCGGGGCACGCATCGGTGAGGCACCTCGAGGCGCGCCACATTCCTCCTTGATGGTCCCGAGGTTGCGCCCGTAAGTGCATCTGTCAAGAAGTGATTGAAGGCAAACGATCAAGGCGTCCGGGCGCGAACCCGGTACGGTTCCGCCCGCGCCACCGTCGAACCGCCGTGAATCACTCGCCGCGTTGCAGTTTGATTCGAGCCCATGCGCGGCGGGTCTCTCCGGGTAGAGATCTCATTACCTCGGAGGCTCATTTCAGCGTCTCAATTGCGTTTCGATCGAATTTCAACAATTATTATTATTACACCGGCGATGCTCGGGGACGGAGGCGGCGGAGGCGTACGGCGGAGCGTGAAGGAGGGAACACGCGATTCGGATCTCGCTTACCGAGACGCGAACGAGCTCGGCAGTGCACCGGGGAAGGCGAAGGAGGAGAGACGAAACGTGCATCGGGCCGAACGTATCGGGGCGCGTAACCCCCCGCGTTCGACCGTAAGGAATCCGATTACCTTATCGCGTGCGGGCATTAAAATTTTGTTTACACTCGTCGTAATGGACATTCGGTGCGAGGATGTAATAACCGTACGGGGGCAGGTGCGCTGGCTGTAATATATAAATAACTGCTTGTTTCACTTGCGCGCTCGCGAGACGATAGTCGCACCGACGAAACGAGCTTTTTGCGGGGAATTTCGAGCGAGCTATCGGAACGATACGAAATTTATCCAGGCATTGCGGAGGGTCGGACAAAGCGGGAGTAATTTGCCGGGGGAAATACCGTTGTAATTACGGCGATGCACGTAGGTGCGTTACACCGAGAGTCAATCGCATCGAGGCCTGCAGCGCCGAATTGGATGTGCGCTACACGTGGCACTTCGGTTAACCGCGAAAATGACGATAAAAGAGTAGGGGCTCTTGACGATAACGTCAGTATTACGATGGACTCGTAATACTGACATCAACGTCCAGCGAAGAGATGTAACGCGAATCGATGATTTTTTTTTTTGCAGTAAAAACAGTTTAAAAAACAGAATTAAAAGATTCGGCCAGTGAAGGGGGCAAAATTTTCGTTCGCCAGCGCGGACTCGACGCGACACGCTTTCCATCGTTTCAATTCTCAATCGCTTCGTCGGTTCAAGTTTTCATCGTTTTCCATCTGCTGTTATTAGATCCGACGAGCAATGAACGGTGCCTCGCGCGACGCAAACGACCGATGGAGTATTTATCAATGGATTACTTACGGTAATTGGCGAAAGGACGCCAGTGTAATCGTGGTGATCTCTTTGTACCGGTTTAACTTAAAAGTGCTTTTCAATCTGAGCCCCTGTCTCACTCACACTCTCGGCAGTGCTTTTTTTTTTTGCTTTTTTCTTTTTTTTTCTCTGGCTCACCGACAACAGCACGGGCAATGGTCCACGCGCGGCGGCTGCAATGCGTTTTCACCGCATTCGATCTACCCTGGTACAGAATTGTGGTGGTATTCATACATCAAAAGATTCGGCGTTTTTTCCATTAGTTTGGAATTTGATTAAATTGAAAATCTGTCAATTTAGGAAAAAGCATCCGACAGCTTATATGGACATCGGACATTATATATATGTCCCGTGTGGCTATGTATGGGGGGGGGGGGGGGGGGGGGGGGGGATGGGAACGAGGGTGAACCCGAGAGTCCGCGAGAGTTACCTCGGTAACTGTCCACCGATGGTTCATCCAGATAACTCCCTCGCCTGCTCACCGTGGCGTCGACGCGACGACGTTAAATCTTTTTTTTTTTCAAAATTAATCACTCCTCCGCTGCTCCGGTTACATGGCAATGTATGCTCTTTAGGCGTGTCACTCCTTCGTTTCGGCTGTTTCTCGCTGTTTCGCATGAAAAAAAAAGGCTCGTCACCGCGACCGGACGATAATGGGAGGACTTCGGTGCTCCTCGTTCGAATGAATTCGTTAATGCCGCAGTTAAATTTTCCATGCACGTCGGACACGAGACGATCGTGTAGATCGGTTCCGCAACAGACATACACCGAGAACTTCTGTGCGGCGTCGAGGGTTCGCGGGAGACTCGCGGAACGACGAGGAAGAGACCGTAAGCTCGCCTCTCCCGGCGGTCATTAGTAATTTAATTTCAGCTTTATTCTTGACGAGTTTCCGAGAATTCATTTGTAAACCGCGAGGGGTATTAAATTGTTTCACTTGTTTGGGATGCGCGATTCGCTCTTGGCGTGTCAGCGCTCATTGCGTCACCGCGGTCGGGCGGTCTTCACTTAAAACTGTACAGCAGGCTCGACACGTGATGGGCGAGTCACGACAGGGCGTTACATTTGACTCGGCGAAACTTTTCACAGAGCCGCTGCGAGCCGATGTCGGGTGAAAAAAATTTCGCTGGATCCAACGAGAGCCACGAAGTCGGGCTGATTCCGACCGCCGGCGGGAGTCTCGGGATAACAGCAACTTCGAGACGATCAAATTTAACCAAACTCCTACCGGTTCTGTATCTTGTAGAACATCTCCGTAGTGCGATAATGCGAAAAGGCGGTATCCTCACTCGGTACGAAACGTTAAGTGGCGCGTAACGGTAATGGCAATTTGCTTTGCCGCTCGTGGAGCTCCATTGTCGCTTCGGACCAGTTCGATGTTCATTGCATACTCAATTGCCAACGTGTTCCACGTGGTCGCTGGGAGCAGCTGACCTCGAGCCGAATCGATTAATAAACCGCGTATCCGATCGAGGGATCGTAATCTGCCGGCTCAATAATAGCCAATCATTAACTCCTTAGGGGATTCTGAACCTTCCATCGCCCACTTAAAATTGGCGACTGTCAAAGATGACTCGAAGGAATTAAGATCGAGCGACGAAGGTCTCGGACTTTGGGAAAGTGAGTTGACAATTTTGTCGGAGTTATATCGAACTCTGCCCACCCTCAGGCGTTCGATGTTCTAAGATGAACTCCGCACGTTTCTGACGAAGGACCGTATCGTTTACCGCGGTCCGTGAAGGTTCCGTTGGGTCTTCGCTAAACTAATACGGAATTTAATTTCGTACTCCATCCGGCCAAAGATCAAGGACGAAAGCGAGCGAAAGCCGGTGTGTCCTCGCATCCGCGAGGCCAAGGATTTGGGCGGTCGGGTTGAGCCACCGGTAACGTTGCCGCGTGTAGAGGTCGGCGTCACCGCGGCGTGCGGGCCATTTCAGAGCGGTTCTCTATGCTGTTGCTGCTACTTCTGGTACAGTTAAACTACGTACTAAAACTCTAGGAAACTCGAGCGAGAGGGACGTCGCCGGGCAGAGTCCGGCAGTAACAGGAGGAGCAATAGGAACGTGGCGGCAAAGGCAGACTGCCACACATTGCCAGAACTCCCTGGTGGTGCCAAATAACAATGTTGAATCTCATAAACAAGGAGACAAGACAAATACCCGGCAGCCAGCGGCCCCGGGGCGCGGAGTGGACAGAGTCCGTTCCACCACCCACCGGGCACTGCCTCGACCACCCTTCATTCTCCCTACCACCGCCAACCTCCCAGGCACGAGAGACTCTGCTGGTAATTTCACGGTGTCTTGCATCCCTGAGCGAGCCCCTGGTCGAGTCGCACCCCCGTCACGAACCTCCTCCGCCTCCCTCTGCGCTGGCTGCTCCGTCCTCCTTGTTCTCCACCTCCTTCCTCGACCTACTCGCACGCCGGTCCAGCAACGCCAGGACAATCCATTCACTCTCCGTACCAACGATCCTCACATTATGAGCGCAAGTCGGCGCATTAGTCGCCGCGTGCCCTGGCCCAGCGAGTCGACCATCTGCTCCTTGGCCTTCAATCTCTTACTCGCTGCTGTTCGACTTCTCGGCGATTATGGCGAACGAAGTATGAATGTGTGAGACTGAATGACTGATGCCAGTGCTTCAAAAAAAATTGCAAACAGGAAGACGCATGGAGCGAAAATAAGAAGAAGAGTATCCGAGTATGACGTCATCCAAGGAGATAAGATCGACGGTTCGGGAGAAGCGTCAGGACGGACGGAGGTTCGAAATGGCCCGGCAACTTAACCGATCGAGAGTTCTAAGCGAATTAAGGATGATCAATGTTCTGCGAGCCGAACTGTCCGTCCGTGATTCACGGTCGTGAAAGAAGAAGTCCGGGTTGGGGGGAGGCTCTAACTCAATCCGGAAGGACGGAGAATGCACAGAAGGGGTTATCCCGGCCGTTGGGCGATTTCCCTCAGCCGCGGCATCTCTCAGACGTGAATTTACCTACGATGACCAAAGGGCCCCTCGCGCGATGGATACACTCCGACAAATTGCATCGACGACAACTTGGCCTTCGCGGCTGGTGTCCGACCGTTCGAAAGTTTTTCCTTCGCGGCGACGACGACGACGGCGAAGGTGGAGGCGGAGCTCCATGAGCGCGGGCAAATCATAAATCAAATTATCCGGAGAGATTAGATTTCTGTTTGGCTATACGCTCGGGCTGTGGAGTTTCGGACGTAGAGACTACCTCTCTTCGTTGCCCTCGGAGTCGAGGGTATGTCCTATAAGAGCGCCTTGCGGATAGAGGCTGTGCGAAGGATCGAGGCTCTCGGTTCTCCTCCTCATCACTCCTTCCTCATCTCCCTCTATCACCCTTCGCGTCTTTCTCGTTCTATCTTGCTCCCACGTCCGGGCGAACGACGCTCCTTCGTGGTGGTACACTGCGAGGTCCAACATTAGTTAACGATTAATCAAGGCGCTTGTAGCTCAACATATATCATTAAACTAGTTAGCGAAGTAGGGTCGGCCAAGTGTGCTGACCACTGGCTACCCTCCCTGCCTCTCGTCCGCCGTTAGCCCGCCGCCACCCGCCACCCACCCACCCCGCCGACGGCTCAGCCGCACCCCTCTTCGGTAACAATCCCCCGACCCATCCGAACCACCCCCTCGCCAGAGAGTTCGGTCTCTCCGTTCGCGCGTCCTTCGGTGAAACCGGCCGCACCGTCGCCACCCTCCAGCCGACGTGCTCACGTACCGAACGAAACTCTTGGAGAACCCGTGCAATTCTACCATCCCCGTCCTAGCTCCTCCGTCCATCTCTACCACGAGTTCACACTCGTCCTCGAAGTCGCTTCCTTCCTTCTTCTATCGAACTGCTCGTTAAGGTCTGGTAAAAGTGGGCTGACCACCCGCCATGTCCTGAGCGTGATGTCCGAATCGATGATTGACAAAAGTGTTGGATGCGATGGACATGACTGTCAGGTATTACCGACCAGTGTCAGATATTACTGGTGCAAAGATGAAAGCTCACTGAAAGTTCTTCGCCACAGTCAGTCAACGCAATGCGAAATTAATTCCGGCTACTCTGCCTACCGAGGGAAGGGCTGCTGTGTCGGCCGGTGTCACGACCTCTCCATGGGGACTAACCGGCTGACCAGAGACAGCTCCACCCTTGTCTTCCTCGTCTCCGCTCTTTCGCTGTTTTCCACCCGCAGCCCTTGGTCTTCACCGTCGCCTCTGCAAAGCCCTGTATACCGCGCTAAACATCCTCGGATCCTTCAGGATCACCCTTTCACCTCCGACGGACACTCCCTTCGGTCTCGTCCACCTCCCAAAGGCTTGCTCCATTTAGCAACATCACACTCTCCGCCACTCGCACGCACATGCACGATCACACTCTACGAAATGGACGGTCATCATTCGTGTCACCGTCGTTCATATGAGATCGACTTTGTGGATATCTCGGCAATAATTTTCCTGTATTCTCGCTCGAGCTCGTTCTTCGTGGCTCTCCGTGACCTCCCCGGATCTCCTTCAGTTTTAACCATCGGGAGAGACGCCGCGCTGCTCACGATATACCATCCCGTGTGCCCGCGGGCGCCCCTTATAAATCCTGCAGGACTCCTGCAGGCACTAATGTACGACTGTTTGCGGGTATAACTTGGCCCCGACACGAAGGATAGGGGATGGTGTTTCCAGTACATGCTAAGCCGGGCTAAAGGCTCGCTAGACCAAGCCATTCCTCACCGCCCTACAGACTTGCAGCACCTCGAGCCAGCCCGGCACAACCCCCCTCTCTTTCTACTGTCTACCCTGCCTGTCTTTGCTTCTTATCCCTAAGCAAATGTGGTCAACGCGCGAGGAAGGTCCGGATTTATTGATGGATTTATGAGTTCTTATGCATGGGATCGCCATCGTTCCGCGAGAGTTCAACGGCGAAATTTCTGGTTCTTACCCGCCCTTGGATTTTCATCGAACGATCCAAATTACGATATCGGAATTTGAGAAAACGGGAAAAGAACGAAGAGAAAGAAAATGGTGTTATACAACTCGAAGATGAGAGTCACTTTCGGTGAATTTATTTCACCATAGCCCTGGAAGATAGTTCATTCTGGAAGATAGTATTAAATCCGAGTGCCTCCGCCTCCCGTGATCCGGGACAGACTTTCACCCGCGCCCAGGAGGGAGACGCGCAGCAGCACCAGCACCAGCAGTGTCCGGCGGTGTCGTCGGCAAACATTTGCTCGACAAACAAACTCTCCACTAGCGTACCTCAACTACTCTCTACTCCACACCGCTGCTCCTCCCGCCTCCGCTACTATTCCAGCGACTCTCTGTTTTACTATATAAATGAGATGGCTCCCCCAACCATAGAATGGAAAGCAATGCTATTGTCGGAAGCGCGTGGATTGAGATCGGATGGAAAGTACCGAGCAGGACCTAACCAAGACATTGAAGCAATGGTTTTTGGAGCTTTCAGGGCTTTGGGGCAAAATTTCCACGAAGAGAAAGATATCGTTATTTTATCCGAATTTGGAGAGATAAGCGAAGCTCACGGGGAGTCGGAGGTACGAGGCTATCTCTCCGTATTCTCAACCGGAAGATACCTTCGAGATATTAAGCTCGCTGCTCGGGGAGCGTCAGGCCGGTCCAGCCTGGACGGTTTGTAGAAATTGGTACTCGGCACTGGTCAACATTTAAACCACATCGCTTCGGGTTCTGGATAGGATGTGTTTGCCGATGAAGGAGGGGGGGCTTCTGCTCCCGAAGGACGACGGGAGACGCGAAGGCGGGAGACGAGGAGTTAGCGAACGGCGTCGCGAGCTTCGCAGCACAACCAGAAGCGGTTTGAGTAGAACCAGCGCCCGGTAGCACTGTCCAAGAATAAGATAATCCCCCAGCACACACCGCCGTCCGGACTCTCTCTCGCTCTCGCCATCGTCCGGCACTCAGTATTAATGTTTGCCCGTGATATCTGTTACCAGACGTTACCAGTACGTATATCTGGATTCTCGGTGAGAGCGGACAAATAATATGTATATATATATATTATATGTATATATACGTATACATGTATATAATATATATAGAGAGCAACTGAGACAGTGCCGCAGCTAGTTCCAGGATGTACCTATCCGAGCTTACGCCATGTTTGGATATTAGCTGACCACTGAGATTAGGAACTTCCTTCGACGTGGAACCCGGGTATAGCAGGGCTACGTATATCGCTGCCACCCCCTCGTCGACCCACACCCGCCTCATCCTCTCGGCAACCGTCGTCTCGGTATATCCTCCATCCCGCAGTATCTCCACCAACGGTTAGTTCATCCAAGTTCATCGGTAATAGAGAATACGAGAGCAAATTGCAAGCTCGCGGTCGACCAATTTGCCGCCCATGGTCAAGGAGCTCGTTTCGCTACTGCTAGCCTTACACTGCTAAGTAAATTTGTGCGACGACGTAGTACAACCTCCATCGCTCGAAACTTGCTCGAGCGGTTCCGATATTCAAAAAAAAAAAATTCAATTCAAAAATACAATGATAACACCGATAACGAAACTGGCGATCTCGCAGAATATCGTTGATCAAAGTTCGCGACGTACAGCGTTGCGCGAACGAGTGTCATTCTGTATATCATAATGACCGAGCGAGAGCATTTAACTGAGCTCGAGGTTAAATTTATTTTGCATCGTAACGCGGCGGTGAGCGATGACACGCTGGCATTACCGTGCATGACGGACGCCGCTGGTTTTCGGTCCTGTTAGCTGTGCCGCTTGTCGGTAACCGCGCGCGCGCGCGCGTGTGCGTTCCGACACGTGGAGCCGCGCTGAGCTTCGACGACGCTAGAATTACGCTGCATATTTATATTGCCCGACGGTGCAATTAAGCCTCGTGCGTGGCAGAGGGCTCGGCAAATTCCGTTCGGTTTAACGACATCGGTCACGCTCCTCGCTGACTCCCCCGGACACTCCTGATCCTCCCGGCTGGCGAGTTTCTTGGGACCACTGCTCCCGATTGCGACCCACCGTCCGTCGCGTTCGCAGTCGTCCGGGTACAGCCGGCCTCTGCTCGATCATGGTCCGGCGAGCCGTTCCTTCGCACATCCACCAAGAACCGCTTCAGCGAACTCCGCACTGCGATCCGAACTGGAGCTGCTTTGCATTTTCCAACGTTTCGATGATAAATTTTAACACATTCCGATCCCGGGTACCAGCGGGGTGGGGGGGGGGGGGGGGGGGGTTTGCAGAGTGCCAACGGAGACGAGAACGACTCACGAAACAATGGAGAACAGTGGCAGCCGGGTTAGTTCCGCGACGATATCTCGCATTATCCTCCGCTCCTCTATCTATATCCGCCCTCATCCCCGGCCCTATCTTTTATTAGCATCCCGTAGAAGCTATTCCGTACCCCTTTCTCTATCGTCTAACCAATCCTGGCACTCCTGGCAGAGAGTTTCCGAGCCGAGCCTCCAGCCGGGCCACCGGCTCTTTCCCTGCATCCTAGCTCGCTCCGCCGCGCGGCATATACCGTACCCCGGTACATGCCGCACCACCGCGAGCGACCCGGGTGTAGGAGTACCAGCAGAAGTGCGTATTTACGAGCGTTCCCGTCCATAAAGCAACCTCGCGCCTGATTTTGATACATTCTCTGGGCCGGGCACTATCTCACGCGCGAATACGACCTACGTAGCCATACACTCGGGATTTATGGAGATGCCGTTGCACGCTCGCGAGTTTGCTAGCTCACTCTCCGGCCCCGCGGTACATTCTCGCGCGCACGAAGGTATATAGGTTTTGTTTTCCTTGTACTATCTCTCCACCGACGTGACGGTACGTTAGGTGCGCCGCATGGCCCTTCGGCGCGCGATCGAGCGATCCCAACCACCTATTTTTCTCATCTTCCGCCGACGGACAACGAGATCTTTCGGCCCGATGGAACGAGACCGATCAAAATCCTTCGTAGATCGTGCAAAAGGAAAATTTTGAAATTTTTTTCGTCATTTGTTTGTTTGTTTTTGGTTTTGTGTTTTGTTCGGTATTTGAAACGGTGAATAGTGGCGACTTTTTTTTTTTTTTTTTTTGCTTTTTCGTACGGGACGAAGTACGATGTGCGAGGTACAATTGCGTATATAACAATTCGAAATGAAATGCCATATCGATGCGGCGGCCCGTGGGGAAATATACGTTGCCGAAAATATACATTAAACATAGAAAAATATTCACGACTCCGCGAACGGCGGGCGCTTGCTTATGCGTGAATAAATGTATGGGAGAAATATATGCGGTGGAAAAAGGGCGGCGATTCACTACGTGCCGTGTATGCGGAGCCGCGATGTATCTGCGTACATATATTCATGCACTGGCCGAGGGCGCATTCGTCCGTAGCATCGGGAGTTCGGGAGGAGGGGGGAGACTGTATTCTTCACCCCGCGCACCCTTCGCTTTCTCGCTCTCTGTACCTATATATCGTAATCACAATATTATGCTGGAATTGGAAGGGTCGAGTTTCCCCATTTCTATTTTAATGGCTTTTGGGATTTCAACGAGGATAGAAAGAGAGAGAGACAGCGCGGCGCACGGAGGGGACCGAAATGAAAAGCGGTGTCAGGTATTACGCAAAAAGTTCGGTGACCATATTGAAAAGTATTTCAAGTGGCGTCGTCGATCGTGCCACTGGCGAAGCTCCGGCATTAAAACGAGTCTCCTCGACGGGTCAAAAAGTGATGCTGTAATGCTCCAGTGAAAACTCCATTCCGGCGAAAGAAAAAAAGTCTCTCAACTGGAATGCACAGTAAATAAGCTTTTTTTTTTAAATGTGAATAAACATTTCTCTCGTTCGGGCCGCTTATCGGCTGTATTATTAACTAAACGAATTGGCAAATTGATGAGTAAAAAAAACACAAAAAAATGTGAAACGAAGAGACCATTTTTGTTTAAACGTAAAAAAAAGCAACTTACCGTTCGTCAGCAACGCACAAACGGAGTGTTTCCGTCTCGACATCGAGTAAACGCACGAAACTCTTCGACCGACGATAATATATGGCGCACATTAATTGCGAAACTTAATTATCAAACCGCTGTGCGCGGTTCATGCGGGAGAAAAGTCGTACGTACATATATATATACATATATACATAAGTAGGCAAGAGGATAGCGCGTAAATACGTAGGGCCCTGCCAATTATCGTATGGTTCTGGAACGGAGGCGGGAGCGGGATCGCGGAGAGGGCGAGAACGGCTCTTTCGAAACTTCGTGAATAAAGCCCTCTTCGAGGCACTGGAACGCAAACTCAAAATGAATGGGAGTCCCGCATTAGCATAGTGTATGCCGCAATTATCATCATAATTGCCCAAGTTGTTGCCAACTTATTTTAATCTGACTGCCATCCCCGGAGAACTCACCTTCCCGCCCCTCCCTCTCCCCTCCCACACACACACACACACACAATTTCCCCAAAACCCTCTCTCCCCTCCTCTTGCACTCCGCTAGACCGCTTGTTAGCGAGCATCTATACCTCGGACGAGAATTCGGAAATCCAAGCACGAGACTTGCACGAATACGCTGCAAGAGCCGATAATGTCGTTCCGAGCGCGCAGCTTTCGAGCAGCTGGGAGATTATCCGCCCGGTTATAGCGCGCATCCAGGCATTCCAGGGAAAGTGTCGATGAGCTACCTCGACTCGGTGCACGAGCGTCGTCTCAAGCTGTTTTACGACCCTGAACATATCTACATGATATCGAATTCCATCTTTGACAAGCGTCCGTCAATGCACTGCTTCAGGAAGAAAAAAAAGTGGTTCGCTTGTCGCATTTCATTCTCCAAGTGAACTTCACCGAGCCGAGTTTCTGCGATGCAAAGGTCAGCCGTTATAACTCGATGAAGTTTAGTCTCGTGCGGATATCTTCAGGGTCACGCTGTTGCGACCCTGAACATATCTACACGACATCAAATTCCATCTTAGGAAAGTGTCTGCGCGATGCACGGCTTTAGGAAGAAAAAACAGTGGTTCGCTCGTAGAATTTTATTCTCCGAGTAAACTTCACCGAGCCAAGTTTCTGCGATGCAAAATGCAGCAATTATAATTTTATGAAAGTTGGTCTCGTGCAAATATCCTCGGGGTCATGCGGTCTCAGGCCCGAGGGAAGCGGAACTGGAGCTTACGAAGGTCCCAACTATTTTACGCTGACACGGATGCAAAGGGAAAAGGGTTCCTGTTTTTTTATGCGGAGTCGCGATGCGCGCATGACGCATGCAAGACGCGGCAGTCTCCGTGGTCCATCTTTCCCGCGCGAACCGTCGCGCGATAGCCGGAGTCTGCAAAGTTGCCGGAAACTTTTCGGCGCGTATTAATCACCGGAAGACGGTGACCGGTTCCTTATTAAATTGCGATCTCGCGAATTCATTTCGGAGCGCAGCGGTTGCTCGATCGAGGCCGGAGAGGCACGCGTCGCGGCCGCAAAAGCAATTATTGGAATCGCGAACTGGCAGGGGTAATTATTATGCCGCTGATCATCGCTGACCCGACATGCTGTTGGTCGCGTTTCGAAATACTGTGCTCCATATGTACTATATACACGTATGTGCATAGTACACACGGAGAGGAGAGAATTCGCGTCGACCACTCGTCCCGATCGATTTGTCGACAGTCATTTCGAAGTTTTGATGATCTCCCTCGCGGTTCAACCTGTCAGCCATGGAGTTTGGCAAAATAACTAAAGTCATTCACTCTCGTCACCGCATCATACACTCGGTTAGCCGCAGATCTTTGAAATTCATTTATAATACATGTAAAGCGCGTTTTCGACGGAATTTCTATACCTATCAGACATACCGTTTTTTAACATTAATAATTTTTTTTTCTTGCAGACCATTGCCATCTTCTTTGAGAGTATTATTCAAGAAAAAATAATGGTCCGGTACATTTAACGCAATAAACTTCGGGTGCGATTGGCGTAATACGTCCTACGCACTCGTGATGTGTGCGTGAGCACCGTTCATTTTTTATGCCCGGCGGCCAAAACGAATTATATATTTTTAACCCGTGCAGCCTATCGATCCCCGATGCCCATTGTTTTTGTTTTTCCTTTTTTTTTTTCGTCGATCAAACAATCGTCGGTCCAATCGGGACTGCGAAGAACCGCGGCTTCCTCCGCACCCGCCGGCTTCCAGCAGCGGAGAGAGCTCGAAATAATGCCCCTGCGTCCACCCTCGGTCCTCGTTCCGTTTACGAGCCAATTTTTATGACATCCGTACGTTTTCGTACTTAATCCAAACTGGTCCGGGAACGCAATTTCGATGCGTGACCCGATACTCGCTCGCCCTTGCTCGGGCACGTGTCTCGTATAAATTCCACTATTAATACGTAGGCATTTCCCGTACACCGGCGGTACGGAAATTTTTTTGCACCTCCAGGATCGAAGATTCCGTCGTTCGTCCGGATCATCGTTCACGGAGATTCAAGAGAATAAAAAATTTACCAGCCGTATTCATCAAAATTTAATCGCCGAGCCCTCGAAGCGGTGTTCTGCTTATCGACATTATAAAAATCATTTATCAAAATATGAGCAGCGATAATTTAATTTTTTTTTTTAATTCCTCTTTTCCTTCTCCGATAGACGAAATCAGTCGGGGCTGATCGATGGAAATTGCATTGGGGCTTTACGTGCTGTAACTAGCGTGGCTGTAATTATAAATCCTCCGTGTTATATTGTATAAAGCGTACTCGGCGCGGACTGCGCCGCTGGATGTATGAATCCTTGATGGACTCTAGATACCTCATTACACCGCTATTGACCTGAATCTCTTATTATTCGTCGGCGCAGCCGTCTATTATCGCTCCCGAGTGTACGTGAGCTCTCCCCGCTCGGCGTTCGACTCCGGCCGAACCCCCGTTACTCATTACATATACCCGGAGAAAATAATCATTACAGCCATTGAGGGAACGACGAGGCAGCCAATTTTATATTCCGTATATGATATGCCGACGGTGAATGAGACTCTGATGACGATTAGTAGCCCTTGGCATCCTTAATGACCAGCCAGCGAACTCACACTCGCGTCCCCTCTGCGTGGGTGGACGTGATACTCGATTCTCCCGTTCTGCATGTACATCTCCTTTCGTTTCTCTCTCTTCGTCCCCTCGCGGTACAAAAAAAAGGTCTACAGACGTAAAATCGACGCATCGTTCTGCGCTCCATTGTGAGCGAGTATACAGAGTTCTCCGAACTGGAGATGTTTTATCGTCAGCGATTGTAACGAAGGGATTAAGAATCATTTGAAACGTGACCATTTCAGAATTGCACGGCAATGACCTAATGGTAATTTTTTTTTTTTACCCGCTAATTTTTACGTTTCATCTACCCGTGAAATTCTCCTAGCAATTTTCAAAAATAAAAGTACGCAATTTTCGCTTCTCGATGGATTAAAAATAGATTGGGAACTGTGAAACTTGGGAGCCCTGACGGTGAGAAATAAACATCGCGAATGATCGACAGTTGAAGGTGAAAACTATTGTGCGAATATACTGCGTTCTCCGAACTAGAGATATTTTATGGTCAGCAATTGTAGCGAACGGATTGAGAATCATTGAGAATGCAACCACTTTAAAATTGCACGATAATGACCTTATGGTACTTTTTGTTTCTTACCCGCAAATTTTTACGATTCATCTACCCGTAAAATGCTCGTATCAATTTTTTAGGAAAAAAAAGTGTGTAACCATTCCAACGGATTACAAATAAATCGGTAGTTGTGAACTTGGGAGAGGAAACCGTGAGAGATAATCGTCTTGAACGATCGCCATTTAAGGGTGTCTATGACCGAGGGCGTAGATGAAAACCGTTGTCGACCGGCGCCGTGGAAACCGGAAGCGGCGAGAACATCGGGGAATTTTATTACTCCGACAGTACAGGCGGACGGAGGAAGGGACGAGAATCGCGAGAATGAGAGTGTCCGTTTTCGAGGGATCCGACAAGTAGCGTACGCGCTACTTTGATCACGGTGGAAAGGGGGGGGGGGGGGGGGGGGACAGCCGTCTATGAACCCAGTGGAGGTTCCCGCGCGACCCGACCGGCGCGATGAGCCCGCCCGTTGATGCTGACGGTCCGGGGCTCGCGAGCAGTAATCGCGGTTAAAGGCTCAGGTGGAAAGAGAGTGGAAAACCGAATAATCGTCCGACGCCCCCGACCATCCCGACGTCGGTCGGGAGAGGCCGGCCGAGAGAGAATGTGCGGAGAAAACGGAACGGGAGAAACTGTACGGAGTCAGGGGAATCCCCCGCTCGCCGAGTTAGCAGGTGGAACGCAGCGCCCCGGGAAGCGAGGGCGGGTCGTAGAGCCGCGGAGTAGCGCGAGAAGGATAAAATGGACCGTCCGACTGACAGAAATTTACATCCTCCCGTGGCGCAATCTGCGTGAGTGAATTGTGTCGCGTTACCGTCCGTAGAATTAGATCCGGAAAATCCGTAATAATTACTCGTGCAACCGTTCCCGAAGTATATCCTCTATCGCACGGGTTTTCCCCTCTTTTTTTTTTCCTTCCTTTCTTCTCTTTGCCGTTTCTACTCATTCTCTTTTCCCGTTTGCTGCCTGCGTTCACTTGTCAACGCTCTTCTTTTTGTCCCGACCTCGCCACCCTCCGCCCCTCTCGCTGTACCCGCCCTGGCTGGATCTTTCTCACTCCGGGTCGCCGCTCGTCTTCTCTTTCTCCTCTTCCGCATCGCGGACACCCGACGTGGCGTAAAACACAAAAATAAATAACGCTCCACGGAGGGATGCTGCGTCGAGTCTGGACGCTCTACCGGTCGTCAAAAAAAAAAAACAAAAAAAAAGTGTTTCGCGGCCGGGTAGTGAGGAGAACGGCAAATGTGACGGAGATTTCGTGCGGATTGATTTCTCGCTCACGACCGGCCGCGTCACGACCGTCCGGCCGACCCCGGCGAATCCGTAAGTTCTTTCGCGTTCTCCGCTCCCGACGGTGTTTTTCATCTCCGGGAACGCGGCCACCGCCGCGCAACGAGGTCTCCGATGCTGTCCCGAGGAATTCGATTAATTTCCATCTCGAGTTGTTCGCGGATCGGATCCGCCGTGTCGGACGCGTCGAGCGTTGACGGATAATTGTAATGCATCGCGTGCGCGCAACGAGCTCGCACCGATTTCTCGGTACCGCCGCGAGACCCGACGATCTTTAGCTTCGCTGATTCATTAAAATCGTTACTCGCCGGAGACTCGTCCGCCGATATGTATAAATTCCTCGTCGACTGTGCGGAACGTAGGCGATCGTGCGTTCCGCGGCCTGGAAAGACCGGCCGGTAAATAACCGCGAGGTTTTCCCACGGCGTTCCGAGCACTCTGTTCGATTCGATCGAACTGTGCTGCGCGCACACCGATCGCCGGTCGCGACGTTGCCGGGACGAGTCACCTGCCTGCTCGGTCGTCGTCTCGCAATAACTTCACCTAATTTCTCGTCATTCACGCGAGTTGGACGAACCGGCCGGCCGATTAACACCTTCGCGCAAACAAGTTTATCGGTATGCGGATCGAATCTAACCGAGTAAAGTGCGTACGTGCCGTAAAGTAACCGACGCGAAAGATAAAAACAGACGAACGGCAGTGCACGAAGGTGTTGCATTGAAAAAAATTAATAAATGTGATAAGGCGTGACATTAATAATATTATAATATAATATAATATTATATAACATAATATAATATAATATAATATAATATAATATAATATAATATAATATAATATAATATAATAATTGTGAATGATGATGCAAAGACCTATGATTATTTGATCTTTCATCTTTGGCTCGATCCCGGTCGTGTCGGCATTACATTCGTTTTACATCGCGATAATCGTGCATTTTTAAAAATAGAATTTACAACGTTGACAGGCTCGTTAAACTTTTAATTATGCTTACGAAAAAAAAAAAGCGATCGATCATTGTTCATCGAGGGTTGGTTCACGGTTTCGCGACGAGACCGATAATATGAATTCCCAACGAGCGTGTTCGCGGCACCGGGGCAAAGTGTGAGGCGATATCCCGGCGATATCCCGACGGATGAGCTCCGCGCCCGTGAAAGCTCGCAGAGGAGAGACCGGTGTGCTCGGCGGTGCGTTAATGGCATGGAAAAAAAAACCTCTCGCACGAGGAGTCACGCTCTTGTGGAGAAGCTCGCTTACCCGGACGACCGTTGATGGACGATTTAATGCAACTATTTCATCGCCGCAACTGCATCGTTCAACCGTTGCGATGCCGCGCTCTTTATCCTCTATTTAAAAAAAAGCTCGCTTTTGTGCTCTGCAAGCTCAAACCGGGTGAAAGATGCCAATGGAAGAGACAATCAGTGAACACATAGTTTTCATCTGAAATTCTTCCGGTCGCGCAATCCCTGGCGGGTGCGCCGCACCGGGGCCGGTGTCGGCACGGCGTCGGCCGGTGCACGGCCGACGTCGGCCGATAAGGGTCCCGCGCGGCATTCCCACCGCGGATGCTGCGATGACCATCTTATTTTTATGACGCATTTACTCTCTTTCGCCAGTTAAACGTGTCGGAAAGATCCAATCTTAATTTCACGACGGCAAAAAGTTAATTTCGTCACGGCAATGCGCGACACGGAACGAAGCGATCGGGAGAAGAAAAAAAACAATTCCGCACGATGGCCGATTATGTCCGAGCAAACAATGCCCGGATGGGCATCGGTACGGAATTTTTTTTTAAGCAAACACGCATTCACTCGAAACGAGCATCCCCATGGTATGCAGAAGTGGTGCCCGAGGGTATGCGCGAGGAGGAGAGTAGAATGTCCAGAGACGCGAGGAGTCATTGGAACGCACCTGGAATAACCGGCGCGCCGACGCTGCGCGCGCACCTGTGTGCGTGTCGCGTACATCGCACACGCGGACAATCGAGTGTACGCACGCCCGCGCCGCGCCGTTGTGTCGGGCGCCCGATCCGCGAATTCTGCACCTTTCATTTCCCACTCCGTTCCCCGTAGCGAGGCGAGCGGAGCCGGCGAGAGAGTTCGTGCGGCATCGGTGCCGGTCTCGCCCCGAACCAATCGACGCCGCGGCTTCCAGTACAATGCGTCGAACGCAAAGCACGAAAAAGAATAAGCGGAAAAAAACACACACACACACACAAAAGAATCGTTCAAAATTAAAACCGCCCGACAGAAAAATAATCAGATTTCCGAGTATATTATTAACGAAGAAATTACTTCGCGTTACTTTAATCGGAAACGGGATTGAAATTTTTAGATTTTTTTTTAAGGCTTTACGATAATACATAACGTACTATTGTATTTTTTAAATTTTACCGTAAAATACAAAACAATATAATAATACAACATATATGATCAAATGACCATTATATTGTTTCGTATGTCGTGCGTCGAACGCTAAGCACGAAAAAGAATAAGCGGAAAAAAACACACACACACACACAAAAGAATCGTTCAAAATTAAAACCGCCCGACAGAAAAATAATCAGATTTCCACGTATATTATTAACGAAGAAATTACTTCGCGTTACTTTAATCGGAAACGGGATTGAAATTTTTAGATTTTTTTTTAAGGCTTTACGATAATACATAACGTACTATTGTATTTTTTTAATTTTACCGTAAAATACAAAACAATATAATAATACAACATATATGATCAAATGACCATTATATTGTTTCGTATGTCGTGCGTCGAACGCGAAGCACGAAAAAGAATAAGCAGAAAAAAACACACACACACAAAAGAATCGTTCAAAATTAAAACCGCCCGACAGAAAAATAATCAGATTTCCACGTATATTATTAACGAAGAAATTACTTCGCGTTACTTTAATCGGAAACGGGATTGAAATTTTTAGATTTTTTTTTTTAAGGCTTTACGATAATTATAATAACAGTGGACACGCGGATACATAACGGACTATTGTATTTTTTTAATTTTACCGTAAAATACAAAACAATATAATGATACAACATATATGATCAAACGACCATTATATTGTTTTGTATGTAGAGAGAAACATGAAAAAAAAAATACTAATCATTATCGTAATTGTTGTTGTTGTTGTTGTTCTTGTTGTTATTTGAATATTAATATCGTAGATCAAATCGTTGCGTGTAAATTATATATGTCGTTAATATGGCCCGAGTGCGTTTGTAAAAGCCATTTATTGCTGGGTGATTGGATGAGTAAAAAAATGATTGTAGCGCGAGTGCCCGAGCGGCCCGGCCATATATATATATATATATATATATATATATATATAGGCAACGCTAGGACGTATACGTATCAATGGGTTCGTTGTACGGGGTCGAAAATTCGTCGAGGCGGCCAGCGGGGCCCTCCAGCGTCTCGTTGCGAGATACATAGACACGTCTCTGTCCCTCCCGCTGAGCGCCAGCAGAAGCGGCGTTGCTGCTACCGCTTGTGCCGACGCCGTCGTCGTTCTCGTCGGTATGGAATCGTTGACGAGAGCGACGGCAGCAAAGTCGCCGGGTTAACACACAGAAAGGCGGCGCGATGAGGATCCGTCTCGAGGAATAACGCGAAACTCAAGAGACGAACGTCTCTCGGACACAACACGATACAAAGTATGATGTCGAAACTAATAACGATAATTAAAGCGGATAGTGTATCGGCCTCGGAAGGGTTTGCGCTACAATGTATCAATAACGGGCGAATAAGATCTCCAGCGGAACAAAAGTTCGCCCGGCTCCCGAATTGAGGACTTAGATTTCCATGATAATAAATTGAACATTGAAATTTTCATACCGCTTCCTCATAAAAGTTGAAAATCGAAATTTTAATATCGCTTTCTCATAATGTTCCTTACATTAAGAGAAAGCGATATGAGAAACTTAATTTTCAACTTTTATCAGTAAGCTACATGAAACTTTTGATTTTAAACTTTTTTCAACGTCAACGCCGTGTTTGACCTTGACGCAAAATGGCCGGGCGAATCAGGTTCAGCGCGAAAAAAGAAATTACGAGCATTTTTCGCGGAGCGTCCCACTCACGCACAAAAATATACACACAGTCACGCACACGTATATCCAGATATCTTTTTCTGAATGCGATTTTTCAATGCGGAACATTCTGAACACGCTTTCAATAAAATCTTGAAATTTTTTATTCACCAAAACAAACTTCTATGGGGAAAGAAAAATGAATAAATGATGTTCGACTTACGACTTCGATGTTTCTTCCGAACGCCCGATTCGATATTCCACTGAAGTTGGCTCGAAGTAGACGGCAAGGCTGCCCCGGGTCCGTGAATTTATTAGTCACGACACAAAAAAAAATCACTTCACTGTACTCGCGATCGATCGCGAAGCCGAGCTAGTCTATTTAATTTGAAATATACACGTAAAAAGATAATTATTTTTGTAACAAATAAAAACTTTAAGGTTGATCGATACATTTTTTTTCGATCTTTTTTTTCGCATCTTTTTCTATTAATTTCGCTCGTCGAAGAGCTCGAGTTCGTTAAAACACCCGTCCGTGAAAATGCACGCTCTACGAAACGATAAACGACAGACGAAAGAAATTCACCACTTGAATAACGCGACGCCGCGTATACACTGGAGGTCACGTCACCGAGGCGAGAACGCTGGGATTACGCTTGACCATGTCGCTACGGCCGACTCGAGAGCTCGAAGAATACGCAAAGTTTCGTACCTATCGCGTTCGATCACAGTCCGATATCACTTGTTCTCATTCTCATCTGCGTATACGCGCGGAAAAAACAATGAGACGACCCGAAAGTCCTCCTGTGTTTACTTTGCAAATGGCCGTTACACGAGAGTGAAATTTTCGAGCCTTATATGGGCATCGCGGCGGTTAGACTATTTCTCCGAGGCCCCGAAACACTACCGCGTCAGCTGACTGACGCGTCGGCGCACGTTTGAACCAACACATCGGACTAATATTCGCGCCGAATTTTCCCGAATCTTATTCGATGTTCAGTATTTACGAATGACATTGATATATATGCAACGGTTCCATTGATATGAGAATTAGAATTAGAATTAGAAGTAGAATTTTCCCGAATCTTATTCGATGTTCAGTATTTACGAATGACATTGATATATATACAAAGTAGTTGAGTTGACGGTTAGAAGTACCTTGCATGTGCAAATTAATTATGTATAACCTGACTGATTTTTTGGTTTACAACAGTTTTTTAAATCGAAAGCTATTCAGACTTTCTCGTTCGGAGCTCAATGTACAAGGAAGGATACATTTTCGCTGCTGAATTAAATTACTCGGTAGGCGAGATTTTTCACACCATTCGAAATATATTCCGTACTCATCACTCACCCCGCCGAGAGAGCCGTCAGTTCTGTCTCTCCCTATTATCGCCAAGTGTTTCACGTCCTTCTAATCTCGGAAAAACTCGCCGCGACTAATAGGCTGATTCGTTGACGTTCAAACGGGCCACGAATCGTCGGTCAGCTGACGCGAGATTTCTGGACCGGAGGAAAAATCGATACGACGACGCTAGTCAAGATTCGTCGATATAAGACACACACACACCCACACACATTGTCCACGAACAATAGTCACGCAGTTTATTTCCTCCGGCAAACATTCCTTTTCTACACAGATCTCATCGTCTTAATCTCCGAAAAAAAAAATCGACGCGAATATAGGACCGACGCTTAATAGTCGGAACTGACTCGCGTAGTTTTCGAGACCGTAGAGAAGCAATCAGACTGCCGCCTATGCCTATATAAGGCTCGAAATTTCCACTCGCGTGTAACGACAATTTTCGGGAATCGACACGGGGTCGTTTTTGGATCATCTAGTTGTTTTTTCGCGCGTATACGCGAATGAAAATGAGAACGAGTGACGTGAGGCTGCGATCGTAATCGATAGGTAAGAGACTTCGTGTATTCTTCGCGCTCCAGCGCCTGACGTCGCACACTAGCGTAGTAACGCCGCTCTCGTGTCAGCGGCGTAGACCCGCAGTGTCTACGCGACGTGGTGTCCGTTCGCCTCGTGATGTTTTTGTTCCGTTCAGACAAATACCGCGTCTGTCGTTATACCAAGTGGTGCTGATTTCCCTTCGTCCCGCGATGCGATCGTACAGTGCGCAACGTCAATGGCGCACCCGGATCGAACGGTGAATAACCTGCTAAAAAGAAAATCAGTTTGCGCATAACTAATTGCGTCTACAGGCTGCCTCTAACCGCCAATTAAACTACTCGGTAAACGCCGTTTTATGTATCTCAATGGCATTCGTAAATTTTTGACATCGAACGATATTCGGAAAAATTCGGCGCGAATCTTAGTCCGTCGAGCTAGGCGGCCAAACGAGTTACGACGCGTCGGTCAGCTGAGACGCGTAGTTCTCGGGAGCGTGGAGAAACATTCGAACTACCGCATGGCCATATAAGGCTCGAAATATTCACTCGCTTCCGACGGCCATTTGTGGAATAGACACGGGAGTATTTTCGGGTTGTCTCGTTGCTTTTCCGCGCGTGCACGAAAATGAGAATTAGAAGGTGTGATGTGTGGCTGCGATCGAGCGCGATGTGTACGAAACTTTGGGTATTTTTCGAGCTCTCGAGTCAGCTGAGTGCGTCCCCGTGGCTCGCGCGACGTCGTGTTTACCAGACGAGCGTACACAGTGAAACAGTCACCAACGTTTCTTTTCTATACACGTCCATAATTATTTTCTTGTTAATTTCACAACAACAAAAATTTTTGTTTTATAAAATTTTTGTTAATTCGACAAAAAATATTTTACGAAAGTACGAAAAGAAACGAATTGTGGACTTTTGTGGGCAAAAAAGCTCGTTCAAAGTAAAAATCTTGTTTATTGTGCAGTCTTATCGTCCTCGCGTCAACGTCGTGACTTTCGGTGTCTGAGCAACGGCATAGTGTTTCGAGTCGTGAGTTTTTTTATTTCCGTTCAGACAAATGCCGCGTTTGTCGTCTCTACCAAGAGGAGCCGATTTCTCTTTGTTTCGCGATGTACAGTGTGTAACGTCAACGGTGCACGATCGACCGACGAATCGTGTGCCGGGAAAAATTCGCCGTCGTATTCTCGTGGTTTTCCGGCCGTTCGTCGGGAATTCCTGTCGTTTCCAATCCCATCAAGGTAAGAATGTTTAACTTGTATTTAAAAAAAAAAAAGAATATTTTTCAACGTACAGATAATTAATTTTCAAGGTCATTTTTACTAACTTACAAAACTGCAGGCACCGTTTTATATCTATCCACATCATTCGTACCTACTTAACATCGTATAATTCATATTAAATAAATATTAAATTTCATAATAATGAATACAATAAACAGACAATTAATTTCCAGCACAATAGGCACCGTTTTATGCCTCAATGTCATCAATAAATACATAACGTCGCATAATACTCGGACAAAAATCTGAGGCGGATATTAGTCCGATGTCTCGACGGTCAAACGAGCCGCAACGAATCGTTCAGATACGCCCGTACGGTGCACCCGAATCGGACGTTCCATAATTTCATATAAAAAAAAAAAATCGCCGACGTATTTTCGTCCGGCCGGTCGTCGAGAGTCCCCGTTGTCGTTTACCAATCATCAAAGTAAATATATCAAAATTGTTAGAAAAAGCCCTTTCAGCGTCTTCTCCGCTAGTCGGATAAGAACCAAAGTTACGAAACCAGCCCGCTCCGCTTCGACGCCTATACAGTGCTACAGGTATCCGTCTCTCGTAATCTGTCTCTATCGCTCGGTTTGTTCCCCCCCCCCCTCCCCCCCCTTCCCCCTCGAGCCTCCAAACGGCTCGTACCGGGACTCAAATCGAATAGTTACCATCAGAAACTAGCACCGCAAGCACGACGCTGGACAAATGCCTTCGACTAGGTCCTTCAGGAATCTCGGGAGTTTCGACGTTGCCGCAAAATCCCGCTCGACCTCTAATTGGCGCATTCAACTTCGCGTTACGCGGCCGTTGACGTGTATATCGTGAAACCTCTCCCTCGATCGTTCGTCCTGCTCCCGTCGGACCTGAGCGCCGCAGGGTTACGACGTAGCCGGGTATGCGTCACGAGGATTCCAACGGTGCTATATATCCCCCCCCCCCCCCCCCCCCTCCGAAGTCGATATGATTCGGAGAAAGGGACGGAGCTAGAGCGAGAGTTGATTTTGCTGTAACGTCATCGTCCTCTGTTCATCATCAGAGTCACCCTTGATATTACGAAATAACCCAGTAAACAAAAAATACACATGCAATAACATCAACCGGAAAAAAGTTTGTGTAATGTTGACAAATCTTCTGTGAATAAACGTTGATTTATTATCAACGAATTTTAATTGACAGAAATTAAAATTGAAAAAACTCTATCTGGCTTGACTAAAGTTTGGCACCGATAATCGAACACTTGTTTCGCCATGTCCAACAAAACATAAAAAAATAGGTTTCCTCTCGAATGATTAAACGATCATGAAAGAGTTCTCCCATTCGATGATTTTCCATGAAAAATGCGCGACTCCGCGGTACTTGCGTCGCATTGTCTGGTGCAGGGCGATGCATCCGTAATCGTTTGTTTGTACTTCCGAGTCTTTCCAGCCCCGAGTTATTCCGATCTTACGAAATCTTTCATTTTACATCGCGAAATTTTTTTTTATTTATTGTTGTCACATATTAGTTGATCCAAATAAAAAAATAAAAATTCCTCAAACAAACTCTATCTGGCTTGACTAAATTTTGCTACCGATAAATGAACACTCGTTTCGCCATGTCCAACAAAACATAAAAAAAATGGGTTTCCTCTCGAATGATTAAACGATCATGAAAGAGTTCTCCCATTCTATCATTTTCCATGAAAAATGCGCGACTCCGCGGTACTTGCTTCGCATTGTCTGGTGCAGGGCGATGCATCCGTAATCGTTTGTGTATACTTCCGAGGCTTTCCAGCCCCGAGTCATTCCGATTTCTCCGGTTCATTCTCCGGCGCACCCTCCATCCATCCGCGCCGACGGCCGGCGGGGGGGGGGGGGGGGGGGGGGGTAGGTATATATCGAGCACCAATCACCACGCATAATCTGCGTGCTCATTATTGCCGCGCCGGAAACGGGGGGAACACGAGAAGAGTTCGTACGTGCATCGGTGGCGCCGCTTCGACATCGCTCGGAGACAGCGCTCGTGCCACGTTCATTATGGAGACGATATGCAGCATTGTTTGCACGACTAGGAGAAGGGTGAACATCGACGATCATGTAACCCCCTTAATGCGCTGGTCCCGCTTCGGCTGTCTCGTTCGCGGCACAGGCTGCATCTCGTCTACGTGCTCGACGAGCTTCGGGAATTCTTTCTCCATCGGCACGGCAGCGGCCCGGGGCCGCGCCGACGTCCCAGCCACGGGCCTCCCGCATCGCCCATCGCTAACCCACCCTCGGAACTAAACTACTTAACTACGCTCCCTCCGAGGGCGACGATGACATCGTCGAGGAGGCATCGAATGACACAGAACTTCCGGCTCTTTCGCCGGTTGGAACGCGCAGCGCTCGAACCGATAATTTTTCATTCCGATCGAACGCAACCGATAATCCTTCGGATTTCTCCTTTTTTTTTATGTCGGCGATCACTTTGTAAGAATATCAGAGGAGAATCTACCGGGAACGCGAACATGCGCCGGCGTTGTATCGCCACGACCACCGTATATTTATCCCCTGCAACGCTGATAAGAGGACCTAATTGATACTCTCGTATAGTAATTATCGTTGTAATTGGAACACGTGTGCGGAAACTCTCGCAGGGATCACCGGACCGACAACTATTCGATTACGATCAACCCGCGTTGCGACGTAATCGAAATCAGCACGATGCCACGATGCGCACGGCTCTCATAACGCGCCCAACCTATACTGTCATTTGGGTTCTAAACACTCGAAGGTATTTTTGTATTATTTTTCTTGCGTCAGGCTCTTGTTTCACGAAATTGTGATTACAGCTCGTTATGAAATAAATTTTTCTTACGTATACCCGGAATCGGAAGCTTTGCTGGATTGCATAATTCAATAAGAAAAATAATACTTGTTGACAAACAAGCACCTTTGTTTGTTCCACTAATCTACTTTTCCTACCGCCGAACCCGATGGATGTTCGTGAAAGGGGAAAAAAATAGCAAATTTCCCATGAAAATTTCTAGAAGCATTTCGGTATGAAAAAATGCATGCATTTACATACGTTAAGGTGATGAGAGGGAGAGATTCGAGCGGATCGGTAGTACAAGAGTGTGCAATCAAGCGGTGTAATTATCGATGCCTTTGTTCATGAATAATTGCAAACACGAAAGAGGGTGTGCCTCGGTCCATCTACTTCTTCCCGGCTCTATTCAAGCTTCCTCGTCGGCGGATAGGGGGGGGGGGGGGGAGGGGAGGGGGATGAGAAGCGCCGGATGCCGGGTAGTGAGCCGCCGGGGGATGCGACACGGGGATAAAGGGTTGCGAGAGTTCCATACTTCGAGCGAACAACAGCGACTGAAGTAGAATAGTATGCCACGTTGTTACCGGAATAGTCATAGGCCCGTGATAAATGCCGTGCTCTCAATGTCACGTGTGAAAAAAAAAAATTGTTTATTCGAAGACATCCAACTCCGTGGAATGTCTTTTTATAAGCACGTAGAGTCCCTTACCGACGATCCCTGACCGATTTTTAGCCGTGGTAAATTTCGTGACGCCAACGTCACGTGCGAAAAAAAGAATATCGTAAAAAAGATTTTCCTAAAAAATCGTAAAAAAATATATCTTAAAAAAAACGAAGATCGTAAAGAAAAAACAACAACAAAAAATAGTAAATTGCCATTTACTATTTTTTGGAATTTCGGGATATCTCCCGAAATTCCCCTGCCATCCGCTATTAGGTCGCGCCGTAAGATGCACCGCTTAGTTTAATTCTTGGCTTTAATGCCCGGTCTATTTGCCCTGCAACATTATCGCCGAGGTATAGAAAAAACCGGTAAATGTCGACGTGCGCCGAGCCCGATAGGTATTTTCCACATTCGGATATAGACCGGCGCTCGGGCATAATTTAACCGTGTCCCGATTAATCCGGCATCGATGATCATTCCCTTCCTCGTATATCGTACGGCAAGCGGCGCGCGTTCCCACGTTACACCTATCGGGCCGGTATCTAAGAGGGCTCCGCGATGCGGGACGCGGAGGAGAAAACCAAGTGCCGCGGGAATTCGATCCGCTCCCGAGGGTAAAGCGAGCGAACGAGAGAAACGCCGGTGGAGAGAAAGGGTTGGGAGACCAAACGGCGCATCGTCGATGCATCGTCTCGTCGATGGAGCGCTAATTGCGGCGCAAATTTTGTACGCAGCCAAACGGTATATCCAGGATTCGCCGATTGTCGCTGTGTCGGATGCACGTTGGGTTTTCGAAGGCGCACGCTATAGTGGGATTTGTGAGGCCGAACGGGCGACGCGGGAGTTCACCACCGGCTATATCCGCGGTAGCGGCGACGGACAATAATGAACGGCTCCCCGACTGTATCGCGACGCAATCTGCGCATACTTAACGGCGGAAACTGCATATTCATGCAGTTCGGTTCGCGCGCAAACGATGGTCGTGCGGAGGCGCGCGACTAAAGCCTCCCTCTTTTTTTTTCTTCCTTTTTTTTTTTTTTTTTAATCTAACCGAAACGAGATGCAGCGTCGCTCGGACGCGCCGTATATTTCTCGCTTCACGTATGGAGGTATGGAAGCGACGCACAGTTTTCTCAAACGCTCCTACCCTTTCCAGCCCGGACCGTATTCGAGCGACAATTTTGTTCGATGAAATATACGGACTGTCGGAATATCCGTGAAAATGAAAGGGCTCGATGGATGAGCGAACGTTGCCTCTGGAAAAAATTTTTTGTGCGGTGCGTCGCTATAGAAACGCGAGCTTGCAAATGCACGAAGTTGTGCCGAAGGAATATGTTCTTTCAGTTCTCGAAAGCTGAAGTTAGTTCTTAAGGATATCCTTACCAAAAGTCGTTTCTGTTCGATTCTGATCAAACTTGTGCCGTTAAAAAGCAGTTAAAAAGAAACGAAGCGTCCATCTCTTTCTAGCACACTTGCTTTTATCACCATTCTCTCTCGCACAGTGTTTATCGCGTTCCGCTGAGCCCCCCTCGCGTTTCTGGTAAGCATATCCTAACTATTTTGTATTGTTTTTTCATTATTCATGGTGGCCGCGGTCAGCGAAAACCGGCAAAAGTCAGGGAATTTCAAAATTGGTGAGGGAAAAAGTAAATTGTCGCCGAACCTTCTATAAATAAGAAGTACATAAAAAGGAGACTTAAAAAAATGGGATCATTTTTTTAAAAAATAGAATTAAATACTAATACATTAATTAGGCATTTTCATTTACATAATAAATTTTTTTTTAAACATAAGTCGTTAGAAGTTTGGTCAGGGAACATTTTTAATTGGTCAGTGAAAAGTCAGCGAATTTTTTTTCGGGGAAATAACGGCCACGATCTTGTTGCGACAAGATTTTTTTCCTCAAATTTTCACGGAATGTTTCTCGAGGCATGTGCATTCGACCGAAAATTTGGCACGACGATTGGCCTTCCCACTTGACGCGGACCGGCTCGTCCGTAAAAACATCAGTGGCGCTTTCCGGCGGAGACAGCGGGCTAATGCGTACGCTTCGCTCATCCGCCAGTCAGCTGTAACCGCACAGGAGCAAAAAAAAAAAAAAAAAACAGAAAAACACATCTCAAGTTTATCCCCTTTCGCTCTCCGTCGCCGACGCTCGGTGCATCGAAAAGCTTTTAGCGGACGATTCCCGGATACACCCGAGGCTCGAAAATCTGAAAATATTATTCCTCTCGACTCGGCTCCTCGTTCTCGTTTCTCGGCGCTGCCTGCGGTACGTTTAACCCAGTGACTCGGCGTCGGGTGACTCGTGTCTCGCGGGAGGGAACGAGACGGCGACGGGAGAAAGTTGCGCGATTGAAGAAAGGGGTGGGTGTCCCGGGCGCCGCTGGAAATAGACGAGAGCGTAGCTTTCGCTCTCGACCGCGACGCCGACGACGGTGGGTAGCGCGGCGACGGCGCCGAGCGACGCTCCAACAAGAAAACTCGGAAATTGGCGGCCAAGTTCAAGTCGTTCTCATTCAATGCGCTGAATAGATCTGGAACGCTACCCCTTCCGCCGAGCGATCCTCGCCGTTCCGACCCTTTCGCTCTCCCGAGGGAACGTAACTTCGCTGACCACGCGACGAAGCTCCGGTCGTCAGGCATAAATTAATTTTATTTATTTATTCATCCACGGTTTACTCAATCTTTCTGCCCAACTATACGCTCCCTAACCCTACTTCGGTTCATATTTATCTGTACGCTTATTATTATTATTATTATTATTATTTCTCACTCTGCATGTCTAGTCTTGAACCGTCGTGCAATATTTCTTCATCTTTCTCCTGCGTGAGTCTCAATTTGAACTTTAGTCCTAATCTAAATTTGCCCTCGTTTCCGTCATTTTTACATGTATTGCCGTAGATTAGATTCGACTTAGATTTTTATTCGCTTCTCTGCACTTGTAATTATATTTACTGATCGGTTGTCTGCTCGTCAAGCATAAATTGAAGAACGCGAAAAAAAAAATTTAATGTGAAATTAAAAAATTTCTTTCACCCTTTCACTCATCCAATGAATCATCGTCGGGGTGACCGCACCGCGCTGAATAGATCTCGAACGCCGCTCAACCCCTTCCACCCCAATCCTCGTCTCTTTCGCCGCCCAACGGAACAAAACCTTCGCCGACCATGCGACGAAGTTGACGAAACTCCAGTCGTCGGGCATAAGTGAATTTTGTTTATTCATTCGCGCACCGTTTCCTCAACCTTATCCTTCCACCTTCCCACGTTTCTTTCCCATGCTCAGTTTAACTCAAATTAACTTAGATTGAATTCTGCGTCTCTGCACTCATAATTATATTTACCGATCGATTTTCCGCTCGTCAAGCATCAATTAAATCGAGCAACGACAAAAGAAAAAATATAAATTAAAAAAACCTCTTTAACGCCCCCCCCCCCCCCCCCCCCCCCCCCCCCCCCCTCATCCCATGACTCATCGTCGGGTTAGGCTCTCCGCGCTGTTCGCCGAGGGGGGTTCGTATACGCGCGTTCGTCGACGATAATTGTCTGTGCACACCGAACTCATTGACCTCGGTTGTATTGATTTTTTTGTCGAGACACCCTCGTCCGAGGGCTTGCATTAAAATCGATCCCCCGCCTACGCGTAATAGCACCGCACTCTCTCTCTCTCCCTCGCCGGGCGTCGAGCGTAACACTGCGTGTAAGGTACACGCGATACACGCATATCGGACAGAAGCTGTTCGGCCCTCGACATCTCGCCCGTTCTCCGGTCGATAAGCGTAACGCGATACAACGAGAGCTCATTATAGCCCCGATACCAAAGTTTCAACCCTCGCGTCCGTGTCGAGCCTTGATTATCTATCGCTGGAAAGAAAACCCGCCTAGGCGGGTGTGCACGGCTCGGCAATCTTTCGCTCTCCGTCCGTCCGTCCGTCGGTCGCGTTCGCCGTCCCTGGCCGTTTCTCGCTCTCGCCCTCGAACGAACCCCGCGGCGTTTCACCCTCGGTCCTGTTAACGTTTCTCTCGTAACCCCCCCCCCCCCCCCCCCCCCCCCAACCCCTCCTCCCCCTCCCACCCCCTCCGATTTCTATCATTCTCACTCGACCGGAGGAGCCCATCCTCTCGCGCTGCTAATCAACGCCCTACCCCTTTCGGCCTCTACACCCGTCTCAGTCCATCCGTCCTTCCTTCTTCCCACCCTTCCGCCCCAACGAGCCACCCACCAGGGGTGGCGCCGACCCCCTCACCAATTTATACCACTTCCAATCCGGTCAAACAAAAAAGGTTTTTTCTACTTTTATTTTGTATCTTTTGCTTTTCTTCATTCGCTCTGTATTTCCGGTGGAAGTTCCGCCGTCTCTCTCGGTGTGCAGGCGTTCAGCTGGTTTTTTTTTTTTTTTTGCCTTTCTTTGGTAACCGACGGAACGCGTGAGCGGCGGATAAGCGCGAGCCAGAAGCTTCGTTCGCATGTTCGACCGGCGATGCTCTCGAGGGAAACACTGGAATTCGTGCTACTCGCTCGGGCGTGATTTTACTTTTGAAAGTCAAAGTGGGATAGAAAAATAATTCACTAGTATTGTTATTGTGGATTATTAAATTCGGAGAAATTTGTTTTAAACGACGAGGCATGAAGTTCTTTAGTGTGATACCTTTTTCTTTCGTGTTTGGGCTTAGGATAATGTATGCAAGGTGCATACTTTTCGGTAGAAAATGCTATGATTCATGAATTTACGGTGGAACAAATACGGAACGAAAGTTATAATATTAAGCTCATTGTTGTAACTCCGGTGATACGAACTTCGAAGATAGTCAATTTTTGCAACTACTCCAGTGAAAACGATAAATAATTCGTTTTTCGTCCGTTTCTTTTTTTTGTTTTTGTTTTCGTGTACAAACGTATGAGGGTAACGAGTTTTTATACAAGCGTTCGAATGTACGGTATAAGCTGACCCTGTGCATTAGGTAGTACGAACGCGTGTGCTTGCCGAGTCACACCGTCGGCGCACAACCACCCTCGCCAATGTCCAACTGTTTTTCCGAGGGAGAAGTGAAAAAACGAAATAGCACGACATTGCCGAGTTCTTTTGTCCCAGCGCCGCTGCCGCTGCCGCTGCCGCTGCTGCTGCTGCACCCGGTCAACCCTGATTTTTTTTCTTCTATTTTTTATTCACCTCTCGTTTTATTTCGCAAACGAGAGTGTACGGTATAGAAACGAGGATGATCAGCAGCAGAAGCGGCGGCGAACCGGATGCGAACACAGCGTGCAGCAAGCGCGCATGGCATTGGGTCATGAAAAATCAGTGTTCGTCGAGAAAAAAAACAAGAATAAAAAAGAAAAAACTGAACGACTGATCAAACTGTCGGCAGCGTTGCCCGGGCTGTTATGCATTCTCAGGGCCATTATTATGCGCTTCGCACCCTCGGGCTTTTGTCGATTCGACTCTCACGTCGCCCGAGCGCGGGCTCAGCCTGCACCACAAAGACTTTGTTTCTTCCTTTTTTATTGTTTTGACCATTTTTTAAAAATTTTCGGCTTCGATCGTCCGCATCCGGTATTATCGGAATCTCATTGTCCGGATTGTACAATAAGATTCCGACACCATTTTTGTTGTTGTTGTTTGTTGTTAAAGAGTTTTTCAGTAATAGATCCGGAATTTCTCGAGGTTTTTACGGATCCATTCCGGATCTCGTGGGGGTTTTATGTAACACTTAGTTAATTCATGATTTCCAAGAGACTCCTAAAAAAATCGGTCTTCCAATTCGTGACTTTTATTGCGGAATGAATATCCTCGGGTTTCCCACAAGCGGGGGAGAAAAGCGAGTGCAGAAACAAAATTGTCTGCGCAGCGACTGTAAAGTTCAGTAAACTTTGAGCGTAAAACCCGCTACGAGCGGGCAAAGGGAACGGCGTGTATCTGCGTTCCGATACCATTTTGGTTGTTGTTGTTTCTCGTTAAACATTTTTTTCAGTAACAGATCCGGACTTTCCCGGAGTTTCGAAGGATTCATTCCGGACCTCGTGAGGGTTTTACGTAACACGCAGTTAATTTACGACACCCACGAGATTCCATAAAAAAATCGGTACTCGACTTCGTGACGTTTGATGCGGAATAAACATCCCCGGTTTTTCCGCAAGCGGGTGAGTACAGCGAGTGCAGAAAAAAAAATTGACTGCGCAGTGACTGTAAAGTTCAGTAAACTTGGAGCGTAAAACCGGCGGACCGGCGGGTGAGCGCGGGTAAAGGGAACAACGCGTATCTGCGTTAACGCAGGCACGAAAATTCGGCAGACACACAGAGGGGTTGAAAGAGCGAGAGACGGCGAGGCCGATGAGGAGGCGGGAGAATATTCCGGCAGAAAAAACGAGGGAACAAGCGCCGAGGGAGGGAACCCGGAGAGATCGAACGAAGCGGCATGAGATCGAAGCGTTCGAACGAACGAACGACCGGACGAACTAACGGTTCGGCTCGCTCTCTCGCCGCCGGTCGTGCCTCATATAAATCAGCTATGCTTATCGGTCTTTCATCGTCCCGACCCGAGAGCCGGCGGTGGTGGTGATGGCATGCGGAGGTGAATTCATTCCATTCTCCTCTAATACGAACTCTTTTTTCCACCTCTCTCACCTACCGCCCCCCCCCCCTCCTCCCTCCTCCCTCTCTGGCCCGGTCCGTCGCGCTCCTCTATGCGCTATACTACACCGAGTAAAAACCTATTTCGATTAAAATGGAGCGCCCGGGAGCGTTTCGCATTTTGTCGGATTATGAAAGGTACGTTTCACCGAAACTGGCCAACGCCGATTCGGATTTTTTTTCTTTTTTTTTTCTGGCCATCTCCGCAACTCCACCGCGTCATACCTGCCTCCGATGGGATACCAATCGAACTCTTTGATTCGCGTATTATTTCTATCCTATCGGAAACTATATTTTTAAGCTCTGCCTCCATCGCGCCGATACGATCGCATCACATTTTTTTTTACGCTGAGCCACCGTTCTTTTTTTTTTCAACAATTCTTCGACATTTTTTTTTAGTCATGAATTATTTTGAGTATTATTTTTTAGTTCGTTAGTGATTTTTTTGTTGTTGTTTCAACGAAAATGAAGTGCAATTTCAGAGTAAAATTCGCTTCACTTCAGTCGACCAATTTGTCTCACAATCAGACGCGTAAGTTTTTTGCGCGAGGTTTTCCGTTTTTCATGCAGGATGCAGAATCCGTCGAAATTTCGACGAATTTCCCGACTGCAGACGAGAGCGAATAAAAACGATGAAAAAAAAAAAAAGAAGAAAAAAGACTGCAGAAACGTGTCGTCGAGTCGTCGGCGAAATTAGTCCCCGGATTACCTTCCGATTCCGAGGCTATATAGCTATGCGATTAATTGAGAGAATCGTGCGATTCCTCGCTCTCCCAACCTGCTCCGTTCGTTTGGCATAAACGAGGACTCTCGCGACGTCCGAGCCCTTCGCTGTTTGCCGAACGCATCAATTTCAGCTAGCCAAAAGTTTCGCTACGCCACACACCCGTGAAACCAGACGCACATCCTTGCCAATTCTCACAAAGTCGTAGAATTGAAGAAAGAAAAAAAAAAAACAAAAAAGATTGTCAAAAAAATATGCGTCGTAGAAATTGAACACCCGAGGAAAAGTTTGACTCCGGATCAAAATCGTTCCGTCCAGCGTAGTCGCGGCAGATACGGCTATTCGCACCACCTGCCAGGAGCCAGGTAATGAAAATGGAATTGGCGAACAGGACGGTGGTGGGCGAGGGGCTGGGGCGGTTTATAGGCGAGGCCTAGACCGAGCAATAACTATTCGAAACTGTGAAAGCCCCCACGGCCTGATACTACTGTGCCCGGTAATATGTAATATCTGGAGTCGATCGCGAGACTTCGAGGCTTCGTGCGTGCAATCGGTGCCTACGTATTACCAACTTACAGGGCGTTCGCAAATTACAGTTTGACTCGACTTGGCACGAAGAGCTCGGAATGCCGTGTCGGTTGGGCGAGGATCGCGATGCACGTGGTGGGTGAAATTATAAGGAGAGTCAGGAGGAGGAGTACGCGGGTGGGGAGGGGGGGGGGGTTGATTGAAACGAGGTGAGCCCAGTGGGGCAGAGATATGACGCTACGGTTCCTCGGCAATCGCGAAGGACGCGGAAGCCTCCGACGATGCGGAGTGCTTGAAATTATTTGGCGATAGGATTAAAATCGGCACGATCCGAAACCCGGACGGGGAGTCTCCAGTGTACTGATTATGTTCGAACTTCTTCTCGGCGGATACGAATTACGGGAGCTTAACGAGCATCTGATCGCGAACGGGACGAAGCACGGCGTAGGGGGAGATCGGGAGAAAATGGGGACACTGCAGGCTCGGAGCGAAATGAGGCGGTGAAAAAAATGTCGGAAAGATTAATTGAAACGCGGTGAGACTGGAGCAAAATGGGAATTCCGAACTTAGGTTGGCGATGCATTTTTTAGAAATCAGTTTTCGGGGTAAAAGTGCAGCACCCCGTTTTACCCCAAAGCAACTCGAAATAACTGTTCCGAATTCAATTTTTTTTACGCTGAAGGAACAATTTTTTTAATTTCTCGGCCTGTGAGCATGCAATCGATAAATACGAGCTCACGCACATTTCCAATCGGTTTCGCAGCGATTCATTTTGAGACACCCTTTGATGGCCTTTTACAGTGCGATAGAATACAATTTTGTAGAAAATAAAAAAAGATGGACGCGTTGAGAAGCGTAAGAAAAATAGCCCATCGAGGGAACGATAACGAATTGAACGATTTTGTTGTTTTTTTTCAAAGCGTTGATACCGGTCGTTGTTACAACGCAGCTTGCAGGAACGTGCCGCTTCATCGAATGAAATTCTAGACGGTGAGAATATCATTATAAAACGCCAAGTCACGAAACCGGCCATTCCATCGTTCCTATTAAAATATTAAAACACCTCGTCCAGCCCCGGGGAGCCGGGACGTGGGGTGTGAAAAAAATAAATCTACCTTGTCATGCACAGCCCCTCACCGTGCCTCTCGCAGTGTCTCACTATCCTTCCGCGCTCGGAGGATCGGCTAGAAACTACGCGCGAAACTTTTCAAACAACTGCGCAAAGCAGTTGTACAATTTAAAAAAAAAAGAAGAAAATGACGTTTAATTACAATGATTGCCGGGTGTCCGCACAAACGTTGGTCGATAAAATAGACAACGTTCTTTTTCTGAGTGCGTTACCGATCGGCTTGTTCATCGAGCCGCGGTAGTAACAGCACGCTCGAAGCCATCGCCACTCCTACGCTATTTCGACCTGGCTGGACTTGTCCAGCCGCTCATCAGTCAGAGTCATTACTGGGATAATTAATTACATTTGCCCCCTCGTCTCGTCGTCGCCCCTCCGTTACTACCTCGTCTCGTTCCTCGTACACCCTGCAATCGCCCGAGCGTATCCTCTCTTGTACACGGCCTCTTCGTTTTCTCCTCGTATCAGCTCCCCCCCCCCCCCCCCCCCCACACCCCCCTGAACGAATCAATGGAAAAATATATGAAATTAGGTGGATAACGGTCGTTGCTGCTGACAACGCTCTCATCCGCCTCTCTCATCCCCGCAACGCAGAATTTTACGGCTATCGACTACAACGCGGTTACGTGATGAAATTAAATTTAAAAAAAAATTAATTCAAAAATAGTGGAGAGAATTGACTTTGCCGTGAATAATCAGGATCTCGCTGGACGCGCACTTATTATCGTGCAGCGCTTCCAACGCAGGCGCGTCCGGTATTCCCGCGGAGGCAGCACGATTCCGAAGAAGAATCTCGGAGGTCGAGGCGCAGAATGAAAATCTGTTGAAAACTCGACTCCTTCTTTAATTAATTATGCAAATGGCCCCGGGCTTTCATGCTTAAACTTTTCGTCTGAGACCTTCGTGCTTGCTACTTTTCTCTCACTCCTACCCTCCCTCATCCCTTTAGAGCCCCCCCCCCCCCCCCCCCCCCCCCCTCTACCGCCGACCTCGTGCCCGAGAGCTGGCGTTAATTATACACCGAATAATAACAATTATTACAATTACCACCCGCGGCGCCGCAGCAAGACTCGCGAGAACGGAATACGAATTCTTTCTCGTGCCTCTCCGAGCTCGCTTTCTTCCTCTCCCTCGCTCTCTTGCTTTCCGTCTATCCGCCGCTCCGTGCTTTTCTGTACAACCGAGCCACCGCCGAAGGTCCCGTGATTCCAGATTTCAGTGTGAAATTATATCTCTCCGGTGTTTCTTGGGTGTAACTACGAGGACGGGGAACGAGGAAGTCTCTGACGAAATCAGAGGGAAACTTTTGTTAACAAAATCTTTGGTACATGGGGGATTTTTTTTTTATTTCGTAGCACGTTCTTGACATATTTGCAAAAGCTTTTATTACAATTTTTATTCATAATGGACGGTAAATCTCGAGTTCCGGTCATTGGGGTCCGAAAAAATGTACAAGTGTATTTTGCGTATCGCGAGAAGATAATTCAAATAACCGCTCGAAGAATATTTGAATTTTATATCAAACTTTTTTTTCATTAATTTTTTTGCCAACTCCGGGTTTTTGCAATCGTTGTATAATTATTTCTACTGTTCACATCTTTCCGGTGTTTCTTGGGTGCGACTATGAAGACGAGGAACGAGGAACTCTCTGACGAAATCAGGCAAAAACTTTGGTAAGAAAATCTTAACGGTAACGAGAAAATAGCTGAACGCTCGAAGATTTTTTTTTTCTACCTATTTGTTTGATTTCTTGCTAACTCTGTGTTTCCGCAATTGCTGTATAGTAATTTCGATTTTTGTTCTTCTGAAACCTTGTCGTGAATACAATTAAAAATTGTCTTGCGCTGCTCAATTCGTTCGTTAGCTCTATTGTAATAAATCGCGCCGACTCGCGCGTTGTTTGCGTCGACTCGTATAAAGAACAGGACGTTCGGACAATTTTAGAACGTTTATGATTTCAAAACATGGCCTCGTGAAAAGCCCGGAGGCTTATAAGACAGACAAGTCGGAGACGCGGATGGCGAACCCACCTCGGAGCAGCGATCGCTCTACGGTGTGTACATATTTTCCCGTGAATGGACAAGGACACAAATAATAAAACGCGTGACGTTTTATCGTTCGCGCTTGCGCAATGCGCAGCTGCAGATAAAATAAAAAACATTCTAGCTAGTAGCTGTTCCGCTACTACTTGACACAAGCGTGCGTTGGTGCGCGCGATATACGCACGCACACATGCACATGGACACTTAACCGCTTTACAGGCTTATGAGTCGAGATACAGTTTATGAGTTCTCTCATAGGCGCCCAACTCTAACCGGCCGACTCCCAGCCATGAAGAAAATTAGCGATCGCCGCGCCAATGGTCCGACATCAACGCTGTACACTTCTTACTTATTAAACTCGAGCGGGCCGCGAAAGAGCGTTGCCGAGCGCGGTGAGATGTAAAAAATATAATAATAGTAACAATAATAATAATAATTATTATTATTATTAATTTTCAATGTTCTCTGGTCGGTCGTTGCCGGAGAGTCTGCGCACCCACACCACCCGCGGGGTAAACATAATTTATTTTAATCGCCGATCGGTGATTAGCCGAGCGAAGTGCCTCGGAGCTTTGCCATTTTACGGCGCGCGGTTATTGTTTCCTTGCTAGGGTGGAAATCGCTCGGTTTCGATTATATTTTTCAGCACTGCTCGCCCAGTCTCACACGCGTGATCGAGCTCGACAATTTTTTTTTTTTTTTTTTTTCAACACAAAAACATAAAAAGAGACCAACAAAACAATTTAAACCACTATACATAGGTAATGGCCATTGTGGAGAAGCTGAATGCAAGTTCGGCCGATCGAAACTCATCGCGTGCGACGTCTCATTATAACCAAAACAGTTTTTACGGTCTGGGTTCAATTTGGAAATATGTCTTCTATATATATTCTTTTTTTTAACCAAGATTCTCGACGTCGTCAAAGTTTGCTCAACATACTTTTTTGCCAGAGACGAAAAAAAAGAAGAATTTCCTTCTTCTTCTCATCTATACACACTCATTTATTAAAGAACGCGGAAAATCCTAGGAGCAACAATTACGGTGGGTAAAACTCATTTTCCAGCTTGAACATGATGAAAAGGATACATTTCCTTTCTCATTAGTCGTTGCAAAAACTTGGTGGGCATCCCGTTACTAATTAGTAAAAGGAAAAGAATCGAGCTCTAACGTCACAAACGAGCTTCTCCGCGTGATGTGTAATGTATTTCGAAGGATACCGATGAGACGCTTTTCCGCGAATTCCATCTCCGTGTTTCGCGAAATCTCCTACTATAAAAAATTTCTCGCTGCAGTAAAAAAAAAAAAAAAAAATTCTAACGAACAGTGATAAACTTTTCTTCAAATATCCGACAAGATTTTAAGTTTTTAAATTTTTCATCTGCGTATAAAAATGTTTAAAGTGAATTCTTCCAACATATTCTGGTACCGAAAATCTTGTCGTTTCTTTTCAACGGAAAAGAGACTTGTCTGTCGCGGCTTAGAGAAAAGAGTTCGGCGAATGGACGGAGTCGATCTAAATGCTGGATGTCAAAGTTTCGATACGGTGTGTTTCCAAATTGCCGTTACCCGTCTGCGATATGAATTTCCGATGTAACGACCGCGGCAGTTCGCCGGTCGTTCCGAGGTCTGTCAAGGCGGCGCATCTACAATTCATGACGGCGGGAAGGGGAGAAAAAGCTGGAAATAACCCTTTGGTAATTTTTCTAATAGCGAAGACTGTCCATTAAACGAGTCCAGCGTTCGCTGATTGCAGGTGGAACAAAGTTACGTGTCGCCGGACTCTCCGCACACGTAATCGCGGAACTTTCCTCGGCGGGTGGTTCGACTCGCGTCCTCGGTTCTGCCGCACGTATCGCAAGACAATCATAATCGCCAGCCGAGTCTCCCGTGAAAAACGCTCTGCGCCATCGAGAGCCGTGCAAAATTGATATAATTGCATGTAATCGCGAAGTGCCTCCCCACCCCCTCCCCCGCGCCGCGTTGACAATCGAGTTTAAATAATGCACGACCAGACGATCGAACACGAAGCTGAGATCCGCCGCGAACTATTCCCGTTCTCAAAGTTTCGTCGTCTGGCTCGCGGCGCAGAACGAAAGGGTCGACGGTTATGCAAAGTAGAAAAACAAACATCCACGTGTCGACATCGCTCTTCGCTGTGCAAGAGGCGACCGGTAGCTAGGCTTCTATTTTATTTTTCTACTTTTGCTCCTTGTCCCTAATTCTATACGGAGAAAAATAGTTCTGTTTCCCTAACAAAATGTTGATCGTTGATAATTTATTGTTGTGGTAGCAAAAGTATTTGTTGCCCCAGCAAAATATTTGCTGCCACAGCAAAATATTTGCTGCCACGGCCAAATATGTTGTTTTCCCTATGTCAACCAGGTAAATCAGTTATAGTAACAAAATTCTTATTGTCCCAACAATTTTTTTTTCTCCGTGTATCTTCCCGCTGTTTCTTCTCCTTCGCGGCACTTGTCGCCTTTCCCCTCTCTCCCCCGCTATCTCCATTGTTTTAATTTCGCAAGCCCTCGCGACAACCGGGCCTCCCCTCCGAGCAGCCGCGACGGCCGGCCACGCGATTTTTGGTGGGGATTCGTTCGGAACAATTTTCGATGTGCGTCTCACGCCGCCGTTTCGGGGGTACGCCAACTCACCCCCGCCCCCTCCCCTCGCCCCGTGCTCACATCCAGCATTGCTACACCGGGCTAGGGAGGGCATACACCGCTGGGTGCTACTGGCTGACAGGAATAATGTATATCCGAGGTTTGGCGGTGAGTGGCGTCGGGAGAGAGAAAGTAAAAAAAAAAAAAAAAGGGATCGGGAGCCCGAACAGCGGGGGCAGCAGGGTGACGGTAATACTTTTTTCGGCTGTAATTTTTTATCAGCACCAGCATACCGAGAGAGCGCTTTGACCAATCCCTCACTCCCCTCTTCATCCCTCTCACGGTCCAACCCCATTTCGTTCGATGTTACCTCCCGCCCCCCTCCCCCCCCCTCCCCCCGCTCGGCCGGTCTTCGCGATCCCTACCGGATTGCACACACACCCTCCTCGCTTCCTCACTTTTTCACTGCTTCTTCCTCTCTCTACCGCCTATCCCTCTCGCTCCGTTCCTATGACCCATACCCATCGCCAATCTCGCCCTCGCCGTATCGGTGCTCAATCACATTTGCGATGCATTTTTTTTCATAAAGCTGGATTATAATTGCATCGCGAGTTCGAGTCGCGAACGAAAAAAATGAACGCGTTGGCTCGGCCGTTCGTCGAGGGGGTCGGGGCGGGAAGGGAGGGGCGGAGGGGCGGGGGGGGGGGATGAACGGGTGGTGCGCGGAAGCTGCAGGCTGCCGGTGCATGGGGGTGCGCCGAAGCTGCAGCGCGGGGCATCCGACGAGGGAAAAAAAGGAAAAAAAAAACTGATGAGGTTTCGAGCCGGTTGATTGGTAGATTGTTGGAGGAGGTTGAGAGTAGGCAAAGGTACTACGCACCTACACTACAACGACATGCTAGTGGTACATCGCCGGTGCCGAGCCCCCCCCCCCCCCCCCCCCCCCCCCTCCTCTCGATATCCCGCCTCTGTCTCTTCTTGTTCTATGCGTTTCTACACACTGTATATCTCTCGTCGCTTGCGCATCGGCAATCGATATATCTATCGCCATTTCCTATCCGCCGATCATCCGTATTCGCCGTTAACCGATTAGAATGACTGCGACGTTTTATATTCATTTTTTTTTTCAAGAATATCGCATCCCTCTGGCTGCCGAGTCGATGCTACACTGAGAAAAAATTACATTGTAAAATGAACAATGATGACTTTTTGCCGTAACAAATAGTTCCCCAGGGAGAAGTCTACATTTTGTCATTACGACTGTGACAAAAAATCATGGTTGCAACCACAATTATGGTTTAACCAGTTGAATATATTCTATCAGAAACTATCTATATAGACGTTCCCCCTGAGAACTATTCGATTTAGTCGGAAATACTATCTTTGGCTTTTTCTTCGTTGTATCTCAGGGAAATTCGTTGCAGAAGCGTCGACGCGTAAACAGAATGGTCATGGGACAAGATTATTAATAATCATCAATTAATTTATTATTATCAATAATCTTCGCCCATGACCATGCTGTTTGCGCGGCGATGCTTTTGCGACGAATTTTCCTGAAATACCATGAAGAAAAAACAAAGTCCATCAGAATTCTTCTGTAAATTTCCTGCTTATTATATTCTGGATAATTATTACCGGGGACTATGCTGGAAATGGTGAATTTTTAAAATTCCCAAATAATACAAGTCGCCAGTGTTTTGAGCCGGAAATGGGTCACTTGAAGCCAATGGAGGTGATAAAAAATCGATATCTCGAAAAAAAAAATTTGGCTATTTTGAAAATGGAAAAATGATAACACATTGTCCTGATCGGATTGTATGGATTTTTTGTTTTGTTTCTTTTTTTTCCGGGAAACACATCTCCTCCGACCCCACCAATCCCGCCACACTCTTTCTGTATTCCGTCGAACACCGGTCCCTCTTTCGCGTTAACCCCGCATTCGCCTTTCTCATCCTCCTCCTCCTCCTCCTATCGCTTCAGCCCGAAAACCAGTCGATGTTACCCACCCGCGAATGCGATACACGAACGCGATCACCCTCGTTCTCTCTTTCCTCATCCTCTCCCGGCAACACCCGGCATTCGGACAACGACTGTAATTTTAAGCTGAAAGAACCGAATTGCCCGGGCATCGTGGATGCCATTTTTTTTTCGCTCCGTCGAGTCGCCCTCCCGAGCCTCGTGCATTCGAGATATCATAGATTGGAGCGACGTATTATCAATATATGGGAAAAATCGTCGGCGGTTCTGTCTGTATCGCGTCGCTGGATGAATTAACTAAAGGGTTCGCAATTTTATCGAAAGGGCCGCTTTCTGTACCTGATACACACCGATGCTCGGATGGCTCAATGGAATTCATAACGTTTGGATGTGATGCAGGATAAAAAAAAGTGCTCCGACCGGACCGGATGGCGATTGCGCGGGGGAGGAACAGCCTCGCATCGGAACATTATTCATGCCAGGGCGGTGGCGCAATTTTTAGCTCAAAAATAAATCATCATTATTGCGGCCGAAGGGGTGCGCATTATGGGAACCATGCAATAGGGGGTGGGGGGGGGGGGGGGTAGATTATCGTATACCGTGGCCTACGAACGTCCGGTGAACGCACGGGGCTGAAAACGAACAGCGAATCAGGCCCTGCCGGACGACCCTCGCGTACGAGGCTTAAATTTTTTTTTTTTTACCGTTCGATTTCAATAAAATTCTAACCCAAAGATTTCCATAAAAAATAACTCGAAAAATCAGCAATTACTCAAATAGACGCTACGATAATATGTGTAAATGAATCGTTGTAATTAAAATGACCACATCTATCCGAGGTATAATTGCCCAGTGCGATATCCGCGACGGAGTCTGTACGGTGTTTATTAAATCATAGAAACGAAATGTGTACGTGCATCGTTGTAATTAAAATGACCACATTTATCCGAGGTTTAATGTTTTTTTTTCATGTTTTCCGTTCGATTTCAATAAAATTCGAACAGAAAGATTTCCATGAAAATTAACTCGGAAAATATGTTATTATTCGAAGACGCGCTAAGATAATATGTGTACGTGAATCGTTGTAATTGAAATGACCACATCTATCCGAGGTATAATTGCCCAGTGCGATATCCTTGACGGAGTCTGTACGTTGTTTATTAAATCATAGAAACGAAATTAGAGTAAATTATTAATAGGCCCAGGGAAATTTACGGTGGGTGAAAGCTCGCGGGCTCATCGTTAACGATTCGCGTAATTAATTACAGCTGGACGTGATGTAGCATTGCCGTGACGGTATTAAATTGACGTATAGTTGGGTATAGCGGGGCCCGGAGCGTGCGATCTCTGGCTGCGCCTCGGTATCGAGGTGGATTCGTTCTATGGCCCAAGCCGGCGGAGGCTGGAACAGGAGCGAGTGTTGAGTTGATGTTTGCCAGCTGATTGATGGTCCAACATCGTTCTACTATTCGACCCTTCCGCCGATTTCCTCCTTTTCCCTCGCACTCACTAGCCGGTTCGGTTGTACGTGAGACTCGCGTTAGCGTCCGATGCAGCATTGGCCATATATATATACACACACACACATATATATATATATATAGATATTTAGGTCTCGTAGCATCAGCACGCATGAGAAAGGCTAAAATGTATAACCGAGCAGCTCATAGCCCACACCGAATCCGTATACCGTCTCGTGTGTTTACATGTGTGTTTCGACATTCCCGTTAATGCACATGCGAATTCGCTCTGCCTTTCCGACTATAGAGACCGATCCATCGGAGCGAAGTTACGACTGATTAATTTTCCTATGCTCTTAATAATATGAAATGTAAAAAATGATGGATCTTAGTTTTATCACGGGATTAAGATCCTAATGATTCATCCACTCATCGGCAATTCGCTTTTCTGTTTCAGGTGAGTCCCGAGACAATTCATGCTCCGTATGCTACATGTACTGTATCGTTGATCTAACAAGGTAGGAAATGAATATCGGAAGGGTGTGTGAACGTAGCTTGCACACCCTTCGTACGCCCTTTTTATTCCAGGCCATTGATATTCTTAGTCTCAAAGCTAGCCATCAAAGTGCGATTGTTCTTGGGCCATGAAAATGCGACGCATTGATCAATGATTGCAAATGTATTATCAAGTCCGCAGAGTCTCGATAAGTTCCATTGCAATTAAGCCCGCATTTTCCGTTCGAAAATACTCCGCCGATAAGCTTAATCTAACAACACTAAGATTTATATAATTCGAAAACTGGCCGTACGGAATAACAACGACGAATGTCTAAAATTAAGTTGAAAAAGAAAGTAAAGAAAATAGCATTTCCCCCCCCTTGGAGAACGAGCGCGGCGGCTCATTAACGAAATTAACTCGGTACACACCTCCCGACCGGGATCGATGCGAAATAGCTAACTTAAGCAGACCATCGACGATGTCGACGGTGTGCGCGTGACGATCGATCTTGATCGAAACCGTCGTTTCCTGCTCGCTGTACGCGGACGGTTCCGCGGCGGATCGGGGCGCGGGGGAGACGCGCCACCCTATCGAACCCACCGATGCCGATGTTGTTGCGGAGGAACCGGGCGGAGGGCGAGAGCCAGGAGGCGCATCATTTACATGATTAATGTTGAAATAAATCAGAAGCTTCGCAACGGCAGTCGATAAATCCCGTAATTGCGGGATTATCATAAGTAAATAGGCAAAATCGATGCCGATGACATATCTGACTATACCGCAAGCACCTGTTATTGGATATTAGATATACCGTGCGCGGCTTCATAACTATCCGGAATATTCGCTCGTCTACTTCGCGAGGACACCCGCATCACGCATTTCCGTGAATTTTCGTTCTTCACGGATTACCCGACGATCGATTCAACGGGCGGGAAACTAAAACTAGTAAAAAAGTTTCACACGCGGAACATGACTAATTGTTTGTAATTATACCGGGAACTTCACACGCGAAACATTACGATTGTTTCGATAATTTGATTAAGTTGATTCCACGCAATCATCGAATCCACAATTTTTGATACCCTCTCTTAACAATTTCTTTTTCCTTGCACGAAAGATTTATCGGAGTGTTGTGTGCGATGATGACGCAAATGTGAAACTGCGAGCGCCTCGTTACGCGATAATTAGGAGTGCGACAAAGCAAAAGCGAGAATTTCGTGCCAAGGCAATGTAAACACAATTTACGATCGGGTGTCAATGACGAAATGAGGTATACGAGAATAGCCGAACACTTAGGCGGTTCCCCCGACACCCTCGCGCGACCGCGACCAATCGTTGTCTCGCACGATTTTTAATTATAAATTTATGAAAGGAGAGCTATTCCGAGTGCGGGTTCGGTACCGACTTCGGGTCGCTTACAAAGTCGAGCGTGACGAATCGGCAACCGAGCCGGTCCAGCCACCGAGTTTCATTATTTGGATCAACGGTTCGCATTAATCGAATTGCTCCACGGTCACGTGAATCCACTTCGCAAGAACGCAATATCATGCGGTACGTACTGATCGATGTGCGCCATGGAGTTCTCATTTTTCATAAACTTCGGGCAATCCGTGCACGCTTCCGATCGAGCATAATATAAAACAAAACGAAGAATGATCGGCAGCGTTTGATGTTCCGGATAAAAGTCGAGAACGACGCCCTGCAGAGTTACCGGACGAAGGGCGAAGTTCTCGTCTTTTATCCGTAAAACCAACCATGGCAGATAATTTCGTATTACAGTTTCCGTTACCAACCGAGCAACTCCGCCTCGCCTCAACGAGCCAAAAATGTTTAAAGATCGTCATTTTCTCCGGTCTCGTGTGACGCTAATGCCGCTATGCACTCGAGACTGACCGCATACCAAGGAATACCAGCAAGAAGAAGAATCTCCTCGCGAGCGCGTGTCGTCACATATCCCAGTTACGAAACAACTTACGCCCGCGATATAATTATTCGTCGCTGGCTCGGTCGCTCGGTCATCGAGTCTCCCAGGCTCGCAGGCTGGTGTGCGTGTGTGCGTGTGTGTTTGTAACCACGGCAAGCGTGCCGGTCGATGGAATTCAACACGAGGAAGGCGCGCGCGATGGTACGGAGGCGTCGGGCGGATGAGAGCGGGTTGGGTCAGCACAGAAGTGTGACCGTGTCGGGCGACGACACAAGAAGCTCGCGCGCGGCGTCGACACGTTGGTTTACGGTATACGATTAAACGATGGACAATCGGTGGTTGTGTCGCGGGCGAGCGTTGCCGATGGACGGTGCGCGTAATAAGCGCCGTATGTCGGGAACGGTCGAGCGAGGCGTCTGAGGCCGGGCGGCGTTGTCGGGCCGGACGATGAGAACGAGCGCGCGAGCTAATGTATCGGGGGCTCCAGGGCTAGTTAGGTGCGATGTTAATTAAATGATATGATCATTAGTCATTATAGCTTCATTGTGTCGGCAACAACTTGGCGTCGACGTAGCCTCGTGAGGCACCGACGGCGTCACCGGCGTGGCCGATGTTTCGGTCGGGACGGGAAGTCGGACGGAGGTGGAGGCGGTGCGGCGAGTTGATGTGTCGTTGTACAGTTTCTGTTTGGCTCACATTCGTTATACCGCGTGTACACACGAGATCAATAGAGTGGACGTCGATGTGTGTCGCCGGCACGGTCGCTCCCGGTGTAACCGAGCGTTTATAACGCTCGTCAGACATGTGAGCACGCCACACCCGGTAACCGCAAAATTTCTATAGCCCATATAATACGCGCCGTAAGCAACGATCGGATTATAGACGTTTGTATTACGGTACGGTGCGGGTCTACTGTGCACCGAGATACAAGAGGTTCAACGGGGATATTTGAGAGTATGGAACGCGAGAGTGCGGGAGATGGGAGCACAGAGGTTTCGCGCACATGTGTGGAGGCGGTGTGCGGCAAGGAGCGTGACTCCGGGAGAGAGGGCCGAATACCGTGAACGGTGACGGAGGCCCGAGGAGCTGGAATTTAGATGCTACAGCAACAGCAGCAGCGGGAGGATCGGAAGCTGCAGGCTTTCCCCCCCCCCTCCCCCCCCCCCCCCCCCCAGCTCCTGATGTCTCATCGTTCCACACACTCCCATTATGCACGGCAACGACCAGAGATCCAAATTATACTGCCTGGTCTCTCGAAAACACGAAGCGGCCGACTCTGACCGTTCGGTTTCTACGTCCGGCGGTTGGGCCGTTGCGGGGACCTCTTTCTCGTACCTCGTTGTTTCATTGCATAAAATTAATTCCATCGCGTAATTTCATTGCGAAATTCGTCGCTGTCCAGCGAAGAATTTCCGTCCCGAGTGTCAGCGGCTCCTCCTGACGGGCGATCCGGCGAGAGGAAGGCCGCGAGCTTATACGGGAGTCTTCCTTCACAACATCGCTCGAAGGTTTCGTATCGAAAGGGAGAGGCGAAAAGGAACGAGTGCACCCCTCGTAAAGCGCGTAAGGATCGCACCGATGGGGATCATAAAAAAAATGAGTGTAAAATATCACCCCGAGGTTTATTTTATCACTTCATTAAGGCGAGTTACGACGGTGAACGGGGAACGCGCTGAAACCCCCTCCGTCCCAGCCTGTTTCTCGGTCGCGGGTATGCAAATAGTCGTTTTCACGTACATTCCTGGGCGAACGCGTGACTTCATTAATCGAGGCTTCTCGGCCCGAGACGCATCGCCCAGAGGAGCAACAAGGGTATTGACCGACTCGCGAGGGGTGCTTTGTACTCCCGTATCGAGTCTCCTCTTTCTCGAGAAAGCGACCGAAGCTGCATAATCCGCTCCTTGGGAATCCGTTCTTCGCGAGGATTTTTTTTTCTCCTTTTTTTTTCTGCTGCGTTTTACACTATACGTACATTAGTCGCTGGGATCCCGATCGGGTCTCGCGCGCCCGCGAAACACACACAGCCGGTAAATTAACGATCCGCTTAATTTCGATCGAGATGCCAAGAAATGCTAATTGGTACGTATTTATAGCTCGGTAGAATGCTCGCGGTTTAGTGAGCGCGCTAGCGTGTTATATTCGAGTGGCCCCGTACCTATATGTGAGCGAGCGGGTAAGAGGATTGGCGCGAACCAACCAACCAGTACTTCACTGACATTTATGCACCCTGTGTACATGTACGTATCACGTGCACTCATACATATATATATATACATATATATATTTATATATATATATATAAAACTCGTCGACATAGCATTTCACGTTAATGGCCACAATTAGGTGTTTTAATTAGCGTTCTCGCTCTAGCAGTGGCAGCTGCATCCAAATTAGGGCCTCCACGAAACAATAACTGCCGATTGAAGAACCTAATTAGCGCTCGCGAAGCCCTACGCTCGTCGCCTCCGTGGCTGCCCGCGATGGTTATACCCGCCGACTATTATTCCACTCAACAATTTATTTCCAGACCTTGAAATCTATAGTTTCCACACCGCTGTAATATCATTAGCGGGAATATATAAATTAATAATTGGCGAACGATTCCGTACTGGACATTCATCCGCCTTGAGAGGGCGAACTAAGGAGTTTAACGATTAAACATGGGTAGCGACCGGCACGCATCGAGAGAGAGAGAGAGTGGGTTATTAATTGGCTGTTTACTTTGCATATCGCGATCAATAATTTTCATTAAATATGATAAAATCGTATGACCCTGAAGATATCTGCATGTGACAAAATTGTTGAAAAAATCTAATTCTGGAAAAATTATCATATGGATTGGGTAAAAATTGCTGTAAAAAAATGGTAGAAATGGCGCTCATGTACCGTGTTGCCTGATCGAAATTTACCATACGACTCGGTAGTTGTTCCGAGATCCTTCGCCCAGGCTATAGTCCGATATCATTAACCTCTATATGGAAAATATTTTCCATTAGCTGTTAACACACAGTAAAATTTGCAATGCATACAATTTTCAATAGAATGAGAATAGCCAGTATCGAAATTTTAGAAACATGAAACTCACTAAGATCTTGGCACTTGTTCATTTCTGTGTACACATGTGCGCGAAATTTACTGCACTGATTCCGTTCGCCGGCTGAAAGAGCACCGTCCGCATCGGTAGCAGTCCGAAATTTTCGGATAATCCGCTTCGAATGCATATATTTCGGCGTTACGCTCAGCGACCCTCCGGCACTCGGGATCGCGATTCTCATCTGCACGGTTACCCACACGCGGAGACACAGAGGGCTCAATCCTACAGCGAGGACATGTGTAATTTAATACACGCACGGCGAAATGGAGACAGTAATGACTCGTAGGGTTTCGGGCTTAAAATTAAATGCGACTATCCGAGTTAGTAAAATTCCTTATTCGTCTGGGCTATCCCATCGACTCGTCGCTGTGGCTTGTGCTTCTATGAGCGTCCGCGAGGCTCGCTCCCGTACATGCATACATACACAGATACACATATATCTATATACACATCACATCACTCGTCGCGACATTCTACCGTATAAGCACGTACATTTTTCGTGTGATCTTTCGGGGCTTCCGCGCTTCCGTACGGTCCTTCGCGACCCGAGTTCCGGATGAAGGTGGAACTGGACGTGTTCCAAATTAAATTGAGGAAAAAATAAAATAAAGTATAAAAAATAAACCGGACGAGGCATAACCGGAACAGATTGAAAGCGTCCATGCCCGCCTTTTCTTCTCTTCATCCCTCCCCCTTCGCCCCCTCCCGTCGCTCTAATTCCACCGAATGAGAACGAGCAAAAAGGAGGGAAAAACAATAAGCTTCTAAATCAATCCGACGTCTCGAGACCCGCATTACGGCCGCATGCGTCACTCGTGACACCCGGGGATGAGGGTCGGTTTCCGTCCGAAACAATCGCGCTTGCGGCCGGGAAAGAATCGATCGGTTCTGTGTTTATCGGGTTAAATTCCGAGGCATCCGTCGCGACTCTTCCGCCTCCGATGGTCAATCCTGCCCGCGAAGAGCCTGGTCGGAGGGACCGCCAGCTTCTCCTGGCTGGAAACTCGGCGCGCGTGGAACATTTAATTGATGCGGGGACATTAGCATGCAAACTCGTACGTAGCTCTAGCGATGATGTAACCGAGTACTACTTTGCACTCTCTCCGGCACCAACACGGACGCGCAGAGAATCGAGTCGCGGGATGGCGGGAACGTTAGGGACGCGAGTCGGACGGGATAACGTCTGTACCCGATAGCGGTCGCGAATCCCGCAGCACTCGTCGCAGTTGTCGCGGTCGGCGTCCGGAGATGGGAATCGTCGTATTGTGCACACGCTCCTGGACAACCGGCATTACGAAGCCCCTCCGAACCCGGTTCGCTCGCTCGCTTCACCAGGGACATCCGGTAGTTACATTGTCTAAGGTTTCGATAACCTAATGAACTCCTCCGAAGCTCACCGGCAAAACTGACCGACGAGCTCGAGCAATCTCTTTCCTCTGTCGCTTCATTAGTTTATTCGTGGCTGCAGTTCCCTCGCTCGAGTTCCGGAAAAAGAGAAACACTAGGATCTTTTGGGGGCCTCGGGATGTTGAGGGTAGTTGAGAATGGCGAAACGCGCGAGCGTTCGTTTGTCGCACATCGGTACACTGTAGTAAAATGTTGATTGAAAATTAACTAATGGTATTGGATTTTTTTTTTTTACATAAATTGTACCTGAAATTTTAAACACATGTGCAATTTTACTAAATGTTTATTTTTAGTTATATTGTTTTTTTTTTATTCCAGGAAAAAGATTTGTAATTTTTATATTGTATTTTTATATTATTGTTCAATAATGTAAGCAAATTTCGCGTTGCCATGCACTGAATATACAACTTATTTTTACACTGTATGCATGCACGGTAAAAGAGATTTTCACGATTTATTTCTTGTTAATACGACAATTTTTGTTACTTTTTGTTTTTTTTTAATTCGTTCTCCGACAAAAAAAAAATTATTCTTCCGTACGAAATTGATTTCTTATTTGGTAAATTTCGGCTGTAAGCTTATTCATATCAATTAAATCTATACTCATTTTTTTTTCTCTTAATTTTCTTTCGGTGACGGACATAATTGATCGATAAAAATAAGAGGATCGACGAAAGTTTTTGAGTCCGAATTAAGAGGTAGCCAGTGGAAATGCAGGTAGAAGCACCGGCGTATCGAGTGCAAGGCGGATCATTAGTAGGGCGATTAAATTAAAATATTTGATTGCCAAAAGGGTCTCACCTCGCCCCCCCTTCTCCCCCGTCCCTTGTGCCCCGCTCGCTCCGACCGTGTATCTCGAGCGTACCAGCAACGCCGTACGAATGTATTGGTCGCGGCCACGCACAGAGCTCGTTCGTCGTGGATCCAAAATTTGAAATGCTAAACAGCAAATACGCCTAATGAACACGTATGCTCGGTCATGTCCGTCGCTATGTTTGTACCAGTGGCGACATTACTGACGCGGCGTATTTGCGTTGGTGAGTCCCTCGCGCATCGTATAATAGATTCATCCTTCACGCTTCTTAATTAGGAGTTCAGTTTTATTGGCCTCTCGCTCGACGCGCCAGCGACAGCGGAGAGTCGCGAACTCCGCACATACGCCGTACCACTTGCGAGAGACTCCGAGTTATCGCCGCTCCGACTCCGCTCGGCAACAACGTCTTCGTGATATTAACTCTTCTGCTTATCCCACTTGAGTTTACAGTACCGATTTAAAATCATTGCGAAATAGCACTCATACTTTGGCTCCGACTTTAATTTATTGATTTTTAATAAATTATACATATTTTTGTTTATATAAACATTTATTTTCGGTGCATCAGAGAATTGATAAGAAGATAAGAGAAAAGAGTGAAAATTCGATTTCACTCTAAACCCTTCGACGCGACGTTAATTATCGATACACAGTAAATTGACGGGTCTCATAGTTCTCCCGATAAAAATATATAACATGTATATTTCGCGCTAAAATTAGCCGATAATATTCTCGGTGCCCCGAAGAAAGTATACTGCCCTCGCGTTATCGATACACACCGGGAATACCGAATCGTCTTCACCCGCAGGGAAACAAATCCTCTCGAGCTTTCTTCCCGCTCGGTCGCAGATCCCAATCGCTTTGCATGTTTCTACCTCTCATCCGTGCACCGCCGCTCCGCCCGAGAGTCCGCACAGTTTTTATAGAGAGCATCAATATTTATGTTGCATAATGCATCGGTAATTGCCGCGCGTACGCTCTATTTGTTTCCATTTTGTAATACCATGAAAATGTATGAACCAATAGCTATTATTAGGAGCTGTGCGAAAAATGCAAAACTTCTCGTTCCAATCCGTTGTCGTCTCTCGTTTTCTCTCATTCCCGGCGTCTTCCCGGTCCAATCGGCGAGTCGATGCCGTTCGTGGAAGAGAGATATTAAAATCCCCCGAGGAATGTATAAACACGATCGTGTCGATGTTGGCCCGACCGGAGGGCGGAAATCATCGTTTCGCCGTGGCAGCGGAAACGACAAAGCCTCATGGAAATAAGCTCCCTCGGCGCGAAACGGAGTAACGCACGTTCGCTTTAGGAGGGAATCGACGTGCCGGTTGGGAGGATCTGCGAGCCGGAGCGTGATCGTGCACTTCGACGGGACGAGAGCGGGCTATCTAAATCTTATTGCAGCGAAGACGCCGAGTACCGGCCAGACTGGACGAGAATGTCGAAGGATTGGCGGCGTGGCAGTTCGGAGTTCGGCCGGGATCTCCGTCGAGTAGCCGTAGCGAGTGCGCTCGACCGACCCTCTGAATTTATCGACAACCTGTATACACCTACAACGATAAGACAGGGCCGGGTGTACGCTCGACCGATGGAAATTGTGTGCCTGGCGCATTGGGCAATCCATATTACTGGCCGACATCGGCCGAAGCCCGTCCGGGATGACCGTGCGCGTTTCCTCAATCGCGCCGAGCCCGCAAACGCGTCTCGGCATTCAGAACAGAGTACATCTCGAAGACGTGATGCTGTATCCGCTTCGGCCGGAGTCTGCCCGCCAGACGTCTGCGGACTGCTTACGACGCCCCGATTTTCTATGGATGAATTGCCCGAGCTTCGGCGAGAAATCCGAGTTCGAGACGAGGGTCCGTCGCTCAAGGAATAAGTTACCCGCAACTAACAACTACCCCTGCTAAGTGTACGGTTCTCACTTTCAAGACCGAACCCGCTTACCCTATTATCTACCGATGTTGATGACGCAGGCGCGAGTGTTTCGGTGCAAGATGTATCTGCCGCTTCGACATTGATCATGCCGGGGCTGAGCTTGGGTCCGATAGACACCGGATCGCCATTGAACCGACACTTCGCCTCCGAAAGTGTCAACCATGCAGTTTCCATATACAGCGGAGCTGGGCAAATACAGTAAGTACTTGAATTGCGTATTGAAGTATCAAGTACTGAGTCAATGGCCAGTACTCAGAACTTTAGCTATTAAGTTCCGCCAGTACTGAATACGTCAGTACTCAATAACTACCCGGTACTCGGTACTTGGAGTTCTTGCTACTTCAGTAAGTAATTCGAGTACTTAGGCTATTTGCCCAGCTCTGCAATTCACCGCTAAAAACACTTGGCGTTGACGATACAAAAGGCATTACACTCCTCCGATAATGCGCAATTACACAGAAAAAAAATATATCATTGAATCAAGTAAAATTTGCTTGCGGGCTGCCAATAAGGTAAAAACGTTGTTTCAATTCTACTCTGAATTCGTACAATTTTATACCGGATTGAACCGATAACATGTCACCTTGACAGTCTTGCCGTCGTTGTTTCAATATCATACGGAATTGTAAGAATTGAAAGTAGAATTGAAGTTCGCGGCCTCCTTTCACGAGCGAACCCGCGTATTGTCTTTCGTACCTTGGGCGAAGAGACGCACGTGTGCGATTGGTATCGCGCCTCTCGGCTCGTTGCATCATCGATTAATTACAACTCATCTTGCCGGCGTACGTCTACGGTTGTTCGGAGAATTCGGGCACGAGTTAAGCACGCGGCAGCGAGACAGTATAGATTTTATCCGGGTCCTTTAGCTTTCGGTACCTCTTGGCGTCGTAGCCGGAGGGCTCGCCGGGTACCGCGGGGTTTTCGTTGGGAGCCTATTTTCTCAAGGGGACCTGCGAACGCGCGAAGCTCAATGGGAGGACAGCCCGTGAGAAGGAGCTGTGGCTTGAGAGAAACAGAAGGAACTAAGCAAGCGAATGATCGGAAGGCGGAGAAGGAGAGGGACGCCGAACGGTGCAGGATGGAAGCTGGGATGCGAAGAGGGACGACGCTAGAGACGGGTCTGGTCGTCGTGTCCGGTGTCTCGGCATGCGACCGGTGGGGTGATTGTGGCCAGTCCTGAAGAGAAGGAGCAGGGCGAGGTGGTAGAGAATGAGAGGGGTCGTAAGGAGAATGAGGGTGGGGAACCGAGGTCCCTTGTACACGTCTCGAGAGAGAGAGAGGGAGAGAGCGAGAGAGAGAGAGAGAGAGAGAGAGAGAGAGAGAGAGAGAGAGAGAGAGAGAGAGAGAGAGAAGGCGAGGTAGGCAAGGTTCGGACTTGAGAGATCAATAAACGACCCTCCAACCTGGACACTCGGCCCATCCCTCATCTTCCCTCGCTTCTACCACCACTGTGGCGACCGTTGTCCCTGTGTGACCCGGCTACTGCCTATACCCGCTATTCCGGCATACCCGGCCTTACGCCGTACGTCAGCTGCAATCACTTCTTTCCACTGCCAACTCGCTCTCATCTCCCCCTCGAGAGTCCGGTGCAAGCCCTCCAACTAATCTCCGATTAATGATCATCAGGGACAACGTGCGCGATTAACGATCGGTCCGACTATGGCCCTTCGGTTACTGCGAGTATACGTATATACACCTGAGATGTATATGTATACATCTCAGCCCTACCGAGAATCTCCTCGCGAAGCATCGCGCAGCATCCGGCCTCTTGGCCAACCTAACGGTTTAATCCGTGTTCTCGTCTTTCGCTCCTCGCTTTTGTATTATCTCCGTCCCGCTGGCGACGTCGCGGGCTTCTTCCGTGTATACACCAAAACACGCAGCTCTGCGTTCGTTACGGACGTTTTGCATAATGGTGAAAATCTGACTGGAGTGGCGAAGGGCTCTCGCGACGCCCCTGGCTACAGTTAATGGTATCTTCGATAACCCCGACATTCGAAATTCTTGGGCTCGCGACCCCCCCTCCCCCTGAAAAGTTCACCGACGGTCCGATTCCGGTATATTTATTGGCAGTTCTGTTCTCGAGAGGCTGATTGTACTTGCATGAGGTTGTCGTTGCTGGGGGCAATTACAGTTTATTCTATTTTTTGAATTCAACATTCATCCGTGTAACTCGTGTAAATATGTATATACACATCTATCTATAATACGAAATTGTTTACATAAAAGCGATCTCTGCCTCCGATAGAGTGTCCGTTTAGAATGCATACTCAGCGATATCGAGCCATTATTATTAATCATTTGCATATGTTTCGCTACCGTAAACACAGATCAGCGATGCCAGCAGCGGAGGTAGACGACTCCGAAGTTTGCGTTGCCCTCGGGCCAATAATTATGCGAAAGAAGCTGCCGGGTCGCGGAGAACCATCGACTTAATTCATCGAAATCAATTTCTCTTAAGGTCATGCCTCGCGGCTGTCCCGCATTGCCCCTTCGAGGTCTATCGTGAAAGATCGATTATAGATTCATCGACACCAGGAGTATGCGTGGGACAGTTTGTAAGCGGAATAGTCGATAGGCTTCGCTGGATATCAACATCGATAACCGCGATATCCTTCCAAAAGGTGAAATCACAAAGGATCATCTCTATATTTGCCAACTTATCCATTGATAAGTTGACAAACAGTCCCCTCCGTCGAGGGGTCGCGGCCGGAATAGGCGGAACGTCAGGATCGCGAAGCACCGAGGGTCCCTCGGGCGGATTTTGCTCAGCCGTCTCGGTAGCGGGTATCCGCATCGGTGGTGGTACTCGTCGTAGTTTTATCCCCTAGACCCAGTTTCCCAGTGACAGTCTGGCGGGACGGCGAGGAGGCGAAGTAAGCGGCGAAAGGGAAAAGGCGGAACGGATGAAAGGCGGACGAGCGAGAGAACGAGAGGGACGACGAGGCGGAGTGGGAATGGCACGGGTGTGCCGGTGGATAGTTGAACGCGGGCGAGAGGATGAAGGAGGTGGAGGTGACAGGGAGAGTTTGGGACTTTTACGGTCTGGGTTCCGTACTCTTGCCGGAATCGCGAGAGCGAGCGGTCGACTCGGTACTGCGGCGGTGGCGAAGGCAGGGGGGGGGAGGGATTCGAGGGGTTTGCGGATGCCGCGAGCAACTGGTGGTGGAAAAACACCCTCGTTCGCGTTCGCCACCCCCTTAGCTAGCGGCACGGCGCTCGTCTCTCCGGCTCACGGTGTCGAGCCGTTTTCCGTCCCGCTCACCTCGATCCTCCTCCATCCTTTTGCCACCCTCGGTCGCGTCTCCCGTTGCCGCTTGGCCCGTTCTTTCTCCCGTTCTCATCCCTCCTTCCTTCACCGCACGCCCGCATTCCGCTACACGTACCGCACGCACAAAGCGCGACTCCTGGCTCGATCCTTTCGCTCGCTTTATGAACACATAAATGCCAAAGGGCGCCCGGCGTGTACACGTCGATCGTGTACGCGGATTCCCGCAGGCAGCTGTTGTTCAATGCCGCGCGTGTTCCGGTACAGTGTAAAAGGGGGGGAAACAAGCTAAACGTTTAGTCGACTTTGCTCCATCGCCCGTAAGGGGGGCGAACGGGATGATCCGGCGGAGAAGAAAGCACCGTCACTTTTCGCCTTCTCAATCTCATCCGGCAACCCTCCCACACTCCCCTTCCGCGTAGCTCTCCGCTTCGTTAAGTGTCCTTGCGGGAATCCGCACTCGCGGATTAACCGAACCGATCAAATTAAGTCGTTCCCACGTCCGGATTTCGCGAGGCCCCTCGTGAAAGGAGCGAACGAAGAGGAACGGCGTTCGGAGTGGGAAAGAAACACAGAAAAGTCGCGGCGGGGACCGGGAGGGACGGAGATGGACACGTCGGAGATTATCCGCTTCAGTCGGAAGTGAAAATCCAGACGAGCTCCTAATTCCCGACTGTTCATTAGACCTTGCAATATTCACGTTCTAATCCCTCAGATCAGTAGGCTGCCGCTTAAGCCATCATTAAGACTCGAATAATTCAGGTTAACAGGAGCGAGAGCCCGTGGCGTGCGAGCGAGGTAATCTCAATTTGCATTTTCCTCCACTGTTTGTGCGTCGTCCCTGGGCATGTGTGTTCCGTCCGGTGCACGCCCGGATGAATGTGTGTGGGTCTCTGCCACGGCTATGTCGCGTGGTCGACGCCGACAGCGAAAGAGTAAACATTCGGTGGACGAGCGAACACACCGATCCTCGTGGTGTCCGATGGACCTTCTTTTCGCGTTCAACTTCTTCTCCGGACATTCGGTTCGGCGGTTGTTCGTTATAAAAGCGTTTGCACATGAGAGGATTCACACGAGGCAGCCTCATTCTCTCTCCATCTAGGACAGAGATCTACCATACCGTCGTTTCTTAATCGTCCTTCGCGAACCGCTAAGATAAACAACTCCTCGTCAAGGTCCCTCAGTCGACGGGGAACCCGTTAATTGATGATTAGCACCATCGCGTATTGCAACGAGAATTTATAACGCAAACAACTTTTTATGGCCACGCTACTTTCGGGATGGACCGCCTTATCATGTAAACGGTGCTACGCTGCCTGAGAGCAAATATCTGGGGAGCTGGGATTGTGTTGTTACAGTTTTCATACCTACGAAGGCTGCCGAAGAAATGAGCAAGTTTCTCTGTCCCAACGGAATTGCGTCATCTTTTTTTTTAAGCATCGAATGGTCCCTTCGGGTCTCTTCATACTCGTCACGCTCTCTCTTCCAATCGACTCGCTCGTGTTTTAATGATTTATTTGTTTATTTAGTTTCGTTCAATCCCATCCTCGTGTCAGATTGGTACCGGGCAATCGATACGGGAGAAATAAAAATAAACCAGCGCCACATACTCTTGGTGGGTTTAAATTGCTGGATATTCCAACGTGCGTGTCACTGCGCGGGTCGAAAAACTCACAGAGCTCGGCCACACCTATCACGCTCATAGAGCGATGCTGCTGCTGCTGCGACCGGGATAAAAAAATATATGTGCAACGAAAAAAAAAAGCCGCCTAGTGTAAAACTTTATCTCGCTTCTCACAATGGCCGCGGAACGACAGCGAGTTTCGCCGAAAAAAAAAAAAACCGGCAATGCGATTCTCCGAATCCAGAGCGGAACCCGCTGTATAAATGTAACGGAGTTTTACATGAAACTCCAACGTTACGAGTTTAACTCCTGAAATTCAAATGGACTCTCCGCTTCCATCCAGATGTGTAAGATCTATCGAAAGTATTATCCGGATATCGATTTTCCTTGATGGCTCAGCGCAGTACCGTCGGCGAGAGAGTGTAGTTGAGGGACGGCTAGGTGCGGTTCACCTCGTTCAACTGTCCTAGTGGAATTGGTTTCTTCGTGTAGTATGTGTGCCGGGGGTAGGTTGTCGTTGTCCCTTCTGGCGGTGGGCTCTCCGTGGACTCCCCCGGTCCCCGGTATCTCCTTCTCTGCACCTTCCACATCCTGTCCCAACTTCAGCCCTCTTGCTCGCTCTCTTCCAGGATAGTTTGGGCTCGGGAGCTTCGCCAGTGAGAGCCGCCAGCTCTCCGGAGTCCCGACCGGGCAGTCGGGTGGATGGGCAAATACAGGCTATGCATAACAATCGATCTCCCAGGAAACTATGGGGGCGGGTGCTGGTCAGCGGGCGGATAAAGGAGGGTCGTCCAAGGTAGAGAGTGCGCGAGCAAGATGAAGGTGCCGGTAGGAGGTGTATCAGCGGCGTTAGCGGCATAGTGGTAGTTGTTGTTGTAGTTGCGAGTCGTTATAGGTAGTGGTACGAACAGACGGATGGACAAGCGGATGGACGGCCAAGGGGCTTGGTCTTAGTGGTGTTGGCTGTTCTGCCGCCGGTGGCTAGTCGAAGAGGCTGACCGGCAGCACGAGATGAGGCAAGTCTGAGATAGCCACTAGCCGACACCCTGTCCGATGTCCATTTCTCTACCGTGTACCGCCGCTCCCGCTCGGGTCTTCTCATCGCTGTACTTGTACGTACACCCCTGCGCGCACCGACCGCTCTGAGATCCTAACTTACTGATCGACGAGAGAGAACGAACCGAGAAATGAACGACGGGAACGGAACGGGCACGTAAGTGGCTTTGCGTTTCTATCACTCGCTCGCTGGATCCTGACGAGGTTACCTCAGCGAAAGGCGAGATACTTGGGAGACTTTTTTCGTTTCCAGAAATCATGATATTCGCTCGAAGGAGGATGTGCTTTTGAGATTTTTTTTTCGATTCATTTGATGAACATGAAGGGCATTTGGAGTGTCCAAATGCCGAAGCCGATTCTTTCTTGTCATCTTATTTTTGGTCCGAGACTCGCCGACATGACCGAGTGTCTCTCGAATGAGGCAAAACGCCTGTGACGCTTTGTCGGAACAAAGAGGCCGGGGGGAGCCGAGAGTGACGAGGGGATAGAACGGCTGTTGCTGTTGCGGATACAGTAGCAGATAGATGGAGTTATATACAGAGGATTCGTTTCACCAAGCAAATTTCCGCGTGGCACGTACGCGAGACCGCCTGCTCGCCAGAGACGAGCGGGAGCGCAGTCATCGGTCAACCAGCATTACGGCATTTGCATGTTATTTACTCGCGAGCCACCGAGTACATTTGTTTGGATTATCCCCGAAATAAACTAGTGCTCGTTCACTCCGCTCGGGGCCCCTCTCGATTCAAGCTGCCGGACGGCACGAACCGAGCAGCGCGCGGAGTCCGGGTACATTCATAGCACAATACTCGGCGAGTAGCCGTACCGGTCCATCTTCCGCCTCCGGTCCACAGTGGCTCTAACCAGAAAACCAACAAATGCCACCCGGCTTGTCCACTTTATGATCCGCGCTACATCATCCGAGAAACGTCGACTTGATTTTTCACGTAGCCTCAACGCCACGAGAAATTGTTTCTACTTAGTCACTTTTTATTTTTTTATTTTTTCCGAACCCCGTACGAATTCTCTGTCACGACGATATTCGAGGACAGCCCGGCCAACGGATCACGCATCCGGTCAATCATTCGGGTTACAGAGCGAGCCGATAGCACGATCATCTCGCCCGGATTTCTGCGATTGGCAGAGATTAAACGTGCAATTAATGAAAACGAGGTAACCTTTACTGGAAAACTGAAGGGTGGGTTGGGGATGGGGGGGTATGGGAGTTAAAAACGACAGTGGAGCAGATACTGGAGGGCTCCGAGTCGGACGTTCATTTCCAATTAGTCCAGGGCTGATTCCCCGATGCGCGTCCACCTATCACCCAGGAATTTTTTTTATTTTTTTTTCGAATTCCGTGGAATATGTAGGTTCGTCGGGACCTCCGCTATCCGCCGTATGCACGAATGTTCATGCGCACGCTACCAGCTTGACGATGTTTTTGTATCCCGGAGCCCACACAGCTTTCCTTCCCGTATCCTATTCATCGAAATTCATTTCCAATCCGGTTGGACGCACCAAGCAGCGGGAACCGTACTAACGGCTTTGGTACAAGGATGACTCGCATGCGATAGCGATATTCGCAAATTTATGGCAATTCCGTCAATTAAGTCGATCGGAGCCCGGACTCATAACATAAATATGTAAACAGCGGTGGGCTCGAGTACGCGGCGCGCAGGGGAGGAGGGAAGGAGAGGATCGTCTCGAAAGGAACGGGGGCCATATAAGCCACGCTTGTCCATCAATGTCTTCGGTGGATAGAGGCCGCTCGTAAATGTCCGAGAAGAGACCGAACGAAATGCACCGTGCTGCACGGTGGTGCTTATCATACGCATGGCGCGGTCCTGAGCTCCGCATAATTCTTCGACGAGCTCAACCGGACAGCCCGGCGGGTCGCTGCGCAATGAAACAACTATCGAGATCGCCTCGAAGCCGCTGCACCGCGCGCGTATCTCCTGCCAACTATTATGCGTCTCCGTTTAACCGTTGCAAGAATCAAACGTTCGCATGTGGGACATCGGCTAACTCGATACCCTGTTATAGTCACGATGTGCCGCAATCACGAAGCAAATACTCAAATCTTTATTCGATGTTCTCGGAAAAAATAATTTTGCATTTTCCTATCTCGATCGTTTAACCGCCGCTCCTCGTACGTGCGCGACTTGCGTGACCCATTTTACGAGAATTCGTCTCGTCGCGAAATGTAAATATTTATGACGGTACGAGACTTTGAGGTATTTGATGTCTAAGTTTTGTATTTCGCTTCCTCGTGGAGGAAGCTTTGTGATGGTGAAAAAAAATCAAATTTTAGAAAAAATAATTCTTTGTGTCGCTAACGTTCGCAACCTTGCAGCAACGAAGTGACCTCGACTGTTAATCTTACGTGCCGCAGATAACGACTATATTGCTTTCAATTTTTATTTACTTAATGTCCTTCGTGTTGTCACAAGTCGTATGAGTGTGGAAAATTTTAGTAAGGTTGCTAGCAAAAAAAAAAAAATTCGGGAGCGCATGCTTCTATGTATTTTTGAATCGGTCGCCCGTTTTGCATAAAAGTCTAAGATGTTGACGTTGAAAAAAGTTGAAAATAAAAAATTTCATATCGCTTCCTCATAAAAGTTGGAAAGTGAGATTTTTATATCGCTTTCTCATAAAAGTTGGAAGTTGAAATTTTCATATCGCTTTCTCATAAGGTTTCTTCATTCACGAAGCTTCCCCTATGAGGAAGCCAAAAATACAGACAATGCTTCCTCATAGAAAAAGCTTCCCGAAGAAAGGAACCTTATGAGAAAGCGATATGAAAATTTCATCTTCCAACTTTTTTTTGTCTAGCCCTTTTCTTTCCTCGCCTGAACCTCTGATGTTTTCGCGGAATGACATTAACATCGAGCATCTGCATTATTTGTTTAGTTTCACTTAATTATCTTCGAAACTTGCGCAGATGGGGTTCGGCCGGGGCGTAGCGGTGGTGAGGGACGATTTTATGCAAAATTATATAGCAAGGGGAGTCGCGAGACAAAGAGGCCATGTTTCGTCCCGGCGTCACGTCTTTCGCCCCCTTCGGTTCACAGCATCACCAAAGATACTCTTCCATTTTATCCCTGATTATCACGCTGCTCTCTCTTGTACCGGAGAATCTTCCCTCGCCCGACGACACGGCCCTCACATAATTATTATAAGTTTTATTTATTATTATTATTAAGATCATTGTTGATACCATTTGAGTCGTTCCCTTGTACTACGGAGTCGTTCCGCGAATATTAAACTCCATTCATAATTCATTACATGGTTCTCCGGTTCTTATTATTAATCCTTTGATTAACTGCATTTCATTATTTAGATTAGCCGGTGTATTCTCGGCGATGTCGAGGACTCGAGTCCTCGAGCGAGTTTTCGGTGAAGAGGGTTAAAAAAAAAATTTCTTTCACCGAAACGAAATATCTTCTACGTGCGCTTCTCTTCGTTTTCATTCGAGTTTTTTGCACAATACGCGCATCTCACCGGAACGCTAAAGTATCATATCCGTCCGACCACGTCTGTCCCTCGCTCCCTCTGTCGTCCTTGTTCCGACGCGGAAAGATATTCGTACACGGTTACGTGCAGCCTCGGCTTGTAACTTACCTGCACGTGTATGCACGGACTTTTGTGCATCAGTTGTACCCGCGTTTGTCGCGTTGCTGCAGTTAATGAGACACATTCATAAAGTTTGTCTCACGCCGAGACGAATCTCGATTGTATGGAGAAAATTGGCTTTTCAATTTGCCCAACGTACTGCAAGTTGTCAGACGGCCACCGGTGCACAGCAGTCCCGCGAACTTAGATCCGCGGGTCCCAAAGTTTTCGATGAATTTAAATCCTGCGAGCGCTCTCGAAACTCCTCTCCCCTCCCTCTCTACATCCTTTATCAGTATCGTCGGTGCCTTCGCGATGAGGGTGTCTCCAACCGTTGTCTTGCGCGTTCTCTGGATCAACGTATGAAGGATTCATCACTAAAAAAAAATTCGCTTGCGGGCTCCCAAAAAAAATTTTTTTTCAGTTTAAATTCTACTTTCAATTCTTACAATTCCATATGATATTGAAACGACAACGGCGAGACTGTCAATGTAACATCTTATCGTTTCAATCCCGTGATGAATTGTAATTTAACTAACATTTTTTTTCATTGGCAGCAAATTTTACTTCAGTCATTGATAGTTTTTTTTCAGTGTAGATTGACTGACTTCGCGATTATCTTTTGTACGGAATAATAAAAGTGAAGAATATGGACCACCCGGATGAACACGTAGCATCCATGATTTTTTCGAGTACTTCAGATCGAAGAATTGAAACGATTTTTAGGGTCAGGAAATTTTTTAAAAGGGCCATCCACAAATCCCCGAGACCTTCCCTACCAAGATCGCCGTGCCAACGATTCTCGAGCTGCAGAGAGTCAGCGTCGCGAGACACGTCGATTTGCCAGCCCGACGGAACGGGGCTGAACGGTGTTTAAGTAACTTTTCGGGGAGGGAGAAACAAGGTCGTACATTACGCCGGCCTTTATACGCGAGGAGGTTAGCGAACGGATGAAAAAGCGCGCAATGCGCGGAGATGAGGAGAGAGCGAGAGAGACTGGCCGGGGTGCTCGCTGGGGCTTTTATTATCCGGCTTTAATTTAAGCGGCGTTAGTCGCTCCGTCACGGTTCCAGGTGTGAATTAAACATAGCGGAGCAGCTCGGGAGAGATAGAGAAGCTCCTCCCGCGCATCCTCTTCCCGTAACAATGAGCGCGCGGCATAATTAAATGTGTGTTCTAATAAATGCCCCGACCCGGGCTGGAACTGTTGCAGTTGAGGTAACGCCCGAGTTCTCGCACGGTTTTGCCCTCCCCCCCTCTCCCCCTGCGCGAGAAGTGGTGTCTCACTCGCGGAAGGATCGGTGCCGCGGCGATCTCTTTTACCGCGCGTTACTTGTTACGCTCGCGGCGCCGCGCACATTTTCACACCTCGCTCCGTATCCGTGTAATACGTAAACTTCGGCGAAAGTGTCTACGGGGCAGATTGGCGCGAAGCTTCCGGGGGACGAGGGTGCGCGGAGAGGGCCGATGTGTTTGCGCGATGTGTGCCCGATACGTGTGTGCGTGTCTGCACGAGGGAGGGAAGCGAAACGCTATCCCACTGGCGGGCTGCACCGGCGCGCAGAGAGGGTCTTCAGCTCGGAAACTGCTGATTCGAAATTAACGAAAATTAATTGGCACGTTCGATATATTAATCCTCCCGATGTGCTAATTGCTATCGTCGGAGACTCGTCCGTAGAAGCATGTCTTGACCGAAACCGGCCAGAAATATATATATTTTTTTTAGATAACATTTAAAAAAATTTCACATTAAAAGTACGTCCGCCCGACGAAATAGTAGACGGGAAATAATTATTAAATGCTCGATAACATTACAATTTTTTTCAAATTAAAAGTACTTCCGGTCAACAAAGTTGTACACGGAAAATAATTATTAAACGTACAAACATTGTTCGCCGTGCATATTTTAATGTCGACGAGTGACCGTTCGATGACGCCCGATGAATACAATTTTATAATCGGCTCATCAGTTTGTACGAAAATATGCATTTCTCCATTTTGTTTCCCTCTTATTATTATTATTTTTTTTTTAGTAAGTGTCTTGCAAGTAGGATGGATGTCACGTTTTTTACTATTTTATTTTATTTTTCGAAATATGTCGAAAATTAATTTTCGACATATTTCGAAGTGGCCCTTTGAGCGTAGGAATTTTTTTAGCCCATAACTCGCCCATTTATGTCTCTCGCCGTCTCGAGGCGAAGTGAATACAGCCTCGGCTACTGCCGCTGCTGTGCGCCAGACGGCCCTGAAGTCTGCATATCTCTGGGCAACCGCGGAACAGCCTGACAATTAAAGTTTAAACTTAGCGAGTCTGTTTTACGCGCGAGAGGCAAGACAGAAAGAGTTAGAGATAGGCGCGTGGCTCATAAAACCTAATATAATTAAGCATAAAAATATCTTTCTCTCTCCCTGCTGGCCGGGGCGAGCAACGAGTCGGGGAGCGACTCCGCCTGGATGTTTTAACTATATCGCCCGCGAGCCGGTTGAACGCTGCTAAAGTGAATAAAAAGAGTTCTTTATTAAAATACCCGCAACAGAACACTCCACGGAAGTCCGACCCGCCGGTACAATGTGCCGGCAACAGCAGCACCGGCACACAGTCACGAGAGCCACGGCACTCGGCTTATTATTACATTCTACTTTATAGTACCAACTCGTTACGTGATGTATAAACGCCTTGCGAAAGAACCGGGATATCCGTCTTGGTATGTCATTACGTGTATTACTGAGTTACGAGAATTGCTTATCTGCGTCACCTGCGCGGAGGGTTAATGGGGCACGAAGATAAATCGAAATCTTATCTGCGCGTTTCTTCAAAGAAAGTGCAAGGTGGTGCAACGTTATCGTACGTGCAGACACTCATTGTTGAGCTGGGAGTAAAATTAGTGGCAGATTCGCTATTAAACCGCCGCGAGAGTACATTTTGGTCTGATACACATTTTGGGAAAAGTAGCGGTGTTTGCTATTTTCGAACGGCAACATCTCCGCTTTGCGATAGAATTGGGGAAAAAATCCGGGGAGCTTATCGTATTCTACGGGAAAGAAAGCACAAGATGGAATGCTCGATGGAGTTTCAAAATTGCAATTTTTTTTATTATAAAAAAAAAATCGTAGATGAGAAAAAAAAAACATTTGGGTCACGTTATTCGATGTACATTTTCGCGCTGAACATGAATCCGATACAATTTTGTTTTCTTCCTTTTTACGTATTTATAACTTCTACAGCCCGTTTACAATTACGGTCTTATCTCAAACTCAAGGCGGACTTTGATAATCGTCGAAATAAATATTTGTTTATTTTTTGGCGCCTAAGACTTCATTTGTCACAAAAATGACTATGAATACTTGATTTTTCAAACACGAAAAACGGTATTTCATACAACCACAAGATTCTATTTTCGTATCCGCTCCGTAAGTCCCCGTTTCGAGAATGGTCGTAAAGAAAAAGATAGGGCAACGACAGCGACGGAGTTATCGTGCTCACGTGTGATAAAAAAAGAGTGTCGGAGACGAGACGCGGAGGAGTTAGAGTGTACAAACAATCGTGTGTTAGACGCGAGTAAATCGTCCGTTATATTTGTACGGCATCGTTGAATTGTGTGCGTTGACGCGCATGCGCGGACAGATGAAAACTTACTAGCTGGAGATGGAATATTTATGTCGCGGGCGCCTCGGGCCGCTCGGCTATATAATCTTTGCGTAATCTCGGAGTCCACTCGAGCTCGAGCCCGTGCGTACCGGCGGCAGAAATTTCCAAAGGCGCCCTCGTAATTTATAATGCAACGATAATTAGCACTTACATAATTCTCCGCTTGCAACGCACGGTGGTGAAGCGCATCACGGCGAAACGGTTCTGTCCTGCGTACGGTCTGCGCGCGAATCATGACAAACGGTGAAATTCGCGATAACTCCCGACCGGTTGCTGCCGAATTATAATCGGCGATAGAGACACGCATCGTTCAGGCGGGCGCATCGGTAATGCCCGCTCTCGTTCGCAACCGTGGAACGTATAAAATTTAAACTCTGACCGGAAGCCCGCGGCGATCGGTATCGCCGGTTCTGTTTCGGGGAGCGGCGAAGGGAGAGGGCGGGGTGAGGGGGGGAGGGGGGGGAAGTAACGGTGACAGAGAGAAAGAGAGAAGTTTATCGCGCACACAGGTGAACGTACGCGCTCTCGTCGTTTTGAAGTAATAAATTGCTGGCGCCGGTCGATGCTTTGCGTCAGGTTATGCGCGAAAGTTTGAATTTATGCCCGGTTGTTTATGATCGCGGAGTGATAAGGGATCTGCGCTGCATGACAAATGATCCCGTAATGAAAAGTGAAAGATACTGTACGTAGAGAGAGAGTGCAGTACGGTACGGGCGGTTGGTGGTGGTGGTGCATAAATTTCAATGATTTAATGCGCGACGCCGCGTGTCGTGTATCCTCATTGAATAGGGATCGATAAAACTTCGCTAGGTGCGCGAGGTTCCATTGGGAACTCGTTCGCGATATACAAACGATCGACGCGCGACAGAGGCAGAAAAATCTCGGTCAGAGCGGCAGTAGCGGCAGCTTGACCTTATTGCGCCTGAATCGTGATTTATTCACGCAGTTTGTCAGAATCAAAGCATTTCACTGTTCAATCACGGTCTCCGTTCGTACCGACGCAAATTACGCACGGACGTACCTGTGGACCGCGGCGATGCAAAAGTAACGATCTGTTATCTTCAACCGGCATCGGAATGGTTTTTGTTTAAAAAAAAAAAAAGAAGTCCCAAATCGTATCTTTCACACTATCCCCGAGATAGAAGCGTAGCACTTTGAGTGGCGATTCGCGGATCGATCGGCGACCGAATTCGATCGACGTTCGCCAATGACCATCGATCAGTCTCCCTTTCGAACGACAACTCTCCGTCGAAAGCGGAACTTTTACCGTCGTATTGGCAATCCGCCCAGAAGGAGAACAAGGAGAGTAAGAACAAAGTAATTTATGATTGCCATGAGAGACCTTGACGGCGTGCAAAGAAGGTTGCGGCAGTGGGGGGGGAGTTGACGTTGGTGAGATCGATCCCGGATCTCGGTGAAATGATCGGCTCGTTGAATATTCAGGTCCCGCAGGAATCAGTCTGGTGAGGCCATCGATCGACGGTGCGGGCGAATAATGGAGGAAACGGGCTGGCTGGGCTTCGGAGGGGGCGGGTTAGGCAGGGTGCTTAGGTGTTACAATGATTATCCGAGAGGGACAGCGAAAGGTAATTATGCCCGATAGGATCGGGGGTCGTGAGTGCGAGCGGGATGTCCCTATACTTTTCGTCGTCCATGGAACGGAGACGGAGCCGCGCCGAGGAAGACAGCGGATCCCGGGCGACCGAGAGCCGTAACAGAGAAGCTAGATGAAGGAAGACGGGGAAATGCTCGCAATTACCTCGAAGTGAGCTGCTTTCGACTTCCAAAGCCTTCCAAAGTTTTGAATAAATAGTACCGTTCTCCCCGTTGTCTCGCTCCCAATTGAACTTCACGAATGTTACACAGTTAATGGGTGCAGCTCGCAGCCATTCTCCGGCACACATACGCACACTCGAGTCCCGCGACGACCGGCGATAAATAATGTCTTAATAATCACGCGCACTTATCTAATTAATTGCGCAAGGCACCAGGAAAAAAAAAAATAGGTGACGGTGTGGTAACCGGCACGGTAGCCGGGCATCGGCGGACTCTCATTTGGAGAATCAATTTCGTTTCACGCTCCTCGATAAGTGCCGAGCCAGACCCTAATATCAACCGGCACTCCAACACCACCGGTCATGTTCTCCATCGAAGCCGATCAAGATAACGCCCCGCGACATTTTTTTACAGTCGGCCATTCGCTCGCAAACTCGGTTCGTTCGCAAATGCGCCGTTATTCTTATTTTCCTTCATGAACTTACGTAAGGCATAAGTGCCGGCGCGTTCGCGCGGTTATTACCGCTTTCACGGTGCGGTGTGTATCGGAGGTATCAACGCCGTAGATCCAGAAGGATTTTATGTTTTATCAAAGAATGTTACACACGGATAATAATTTAGCAATAAAAACGCCAGATTTTTCGATCCGTTTATTAAAATACACTGTGTTGAGACGATGAGAAACATGCGGTCGGGTCGTCGGAAGACGGGTGTGAGAAAGCGGTTGCAACGTCCCTCGGGTGCAATGGAAATCTTCGGGGAAGCGTTTATTGACCCGATTTCCTGGCTTGGTCGACTGCTGTCGTGGTACCAGTGACGACAATGGAGCTCATTGGACATTTGAGAGCGTAGCTGCCCTACCTATCTACCCCTATCTCGCTCAGCCCCCCTGCAAACGACCACGCAGACGACGTCGACGAAGACTGCGATTATATGACTATGTACAAGTCGGATGGGTATATAATATGCGCTTCGGCGCAAGGACGCCTGCAGACGCAGACTCTCCGTCCCGCTATAGCCTGCCATGCTCTAAGATTTAATCCCTTAATCTATTCCCGTAATAAGGAATCCATAATGAGCCGAGGCAAGATACCGGGCCTCGCTGTAGCGGGCGCCCTGAATTCTCCTCGGGGTAACTGAGAGTGTTCGGCGGGGATGGGGAGGGGGGAGGGCTTCGAGGGACCGGCGATGGTTATAGCAAGAAAGGTGCAGCTCGCGAACCCCGGTTACGCGAACGGTGAGTTTTCGGGCGGGGGGATAAGGGCCGCGATCCGCGAAGCTCGCGACGGAAGAGAACGGAACTGCATGAGGCGGAGAGCGGGATGGCGCGAAACGGAGCGCCCGCGAGGAGCAAAGGAAGAGGGCGTGAAAGGAATAAGGCGTCGCTGGAAGGAGGTTAATTAAGCCCCCCTAATATAACTTCTCGGCAGGCGGCAGGAGGCGGCAGTACACCGACAACGAGTTATCGAGTATTATTCTGCGAATGTGTCGACCTCAAAGACAATGCCGTTTCGGCGTAGAATTTATTTGTGTCGATTCCGTCGGCTTCGCAAAAGTCCTCGCTATACATCCACGGCATCTATTCGGCGCTCTCGCCCCCGGATGACGCAACCAGTCGCAAAGTTCGCGGGTAAACCCGACTTAATTAAATTTACCACACAGCCACGGCGGCGGGCGAGCTCCCATCTGTCTGCTTATACTTATTTATAGGGTATATATCAAACTCGCGCGGTAACGATGGAAATATATATATATATTTTTTTTTCTGCAAGACGATGAGGGAGAATGCTGTTTATAGCTGCGAAAAGTTGCCGATTTTGTCGCCCAGTTCGGGGATATCTGGATAATTTATGCTGGACTATTATAAGTCTGTCTTGAGAGGGGGGCGTCGATACTGTGTCAACAGTTCAACGGGCGATCTTGCAGAAATTATCTCTGGCGAGGAACTAGTTTGTTGCCATCGGTGCTGCGCGAGCAGCGTTTTCCGGATGACGGACAATCCGGAATTATGACAATATGGATTACCTACATTGTCTTTCGAGATCCCTTTCAGCTGATGCAGAAATTAAACAGCGCTTAATTAATTTAAGAGTTTTATATAGCTTTGTATTATTTAGATTATTATTATGTTTATGATGTATTACTTATATATTAGACTCGGATATATTTGACCCCCGTCTAGAAGGGGCCGAGTCAACTCTAGAATGATCTTTTTTCATTCGGTTGTTCACTGTTTTTAAAAAAATGTATTGATTGATGCTTTCGGTAAATTGATCGAATGAAGTCTTGCCTCGCCACTGGCTCATCCGCATTAGCGCGTTACGAGCCGACCGCAGAGTTGATCGGATTTTTCTTGGGGGGATTAGCTTCGGTGTTCTCTGGCAATAGGCTCCATATAGATCCCATTCTCCGGGGAAGGCCGCGCGATGTATATTGTGTACAACACACACAGTGGATAAAAGCAGGTACACAGAGACGAGTGCAGCGCACGTCGGTCATTACGATCGTTACGGTAATTATGCACTGACGTTTTCCTCGGTAGCCGAGTACGGTGCAGGAAAGCCAGCCAGCGTGAAGACTTCGCAGAAGCCATCAACGACGACAGTGTGCATACTTATACTCGGCCCGTATATGCGGCTACCGCCGAGGGAGCTCGAGACCGCTCGACACACATTAAGAGATCCAGCGCACTTGCCCGTTTGTCAGACAGAGGGGAATAAATTATTATTGCGACGGTAAATCCGGTCAATCTCTCTCCCGCGCTCCCTCCCTCGAGGATGATTTTCAATGTGGCACTTACGGTCGGTGGAACGAGAGGAGTGAGTTTGCGAAACTCGGCGGGGTAACGATTCAATTACGGTGACATGCCGATGACGTTTTCTGCGCTATCTCTGGGTTTTATTGGCAACTTTGTCCCAACCAAAGTAACTCAATGGAATCGATTTGTGTATACGTTTTTGTTTCTCTTCTGAGATGAGTCTGCTTCACTGAAGTCGCACAAGCGGCAAATTGTGAAGTGCATCGAATCGAACCTTGATCTTGGGCTATGGAATATCAATGGCGAGAGAAGATAGCAAACAAAAAATATCTTCAATATTGAAGTATATAAAAACAAGTTTGTGTGCTACTCGAATGCTATTCGTATAGTTATTTTTATGGCAAGGCCGTAGAAAGGGAGTTCCTGACGAGTGATGAAAATGCCACGTCATTCACACGAGTCAGGACTCCCCTTTCTTCGTCCATGCCTTTCACATAATTGTTCTTACCAAATTCACGAGAAACACGCTTTGTGGGGAATGTGCGCAGAGAGGCACTTTCTCGCATTAGTGCGAGAAAAAAATACCATATTGTGTTTGTACGCATGCGCAGTATTTTTCTCACACGCGATTCGAAGAAGTACCTTTCTGTGCTCATTTGTATTTTCGGACAGTCAGACGGACAGACACACATGGGGAAATGCTGTTTGCATTCCAGTCCATGTAAAACATGTTTCTAGACCATCATTTGATAATCTACTTAACAGGATTGTAAAAAAAAATAGAATTAATGAAAATAGTACCTGAGGTAAAATGCCTTTGACAAATGAGACGCGTCTCCCACAGTCGTCACACGGCGTTGCGGAAAATAACACGCGTACAGTGCATCTTTGATTCCGAGAGCGGAAGTGAGTCGAGCCCATGCGGAACGGGAATACTCGGTGTAGGTAATGTCGTTTCGAAGAAGTCTTTTATTAATCGCCGTCTACTGATTTCCGCGGAGTCCTTGAGTGGCACAATTCGCGAGGCGGCAATCAAGTAAGATCATTAACGAATGCCTGGACGTTAATGAGCGTGATTGTGGCTATACACCGCGATGATTTACTCTCTCCCTTCCTCGCCCTTCCACGCGGCATAATAATACAATACGCGCTCAGCGCTGTGGAATCCTACCGTCGGAGTCGCGTAATTACCGTCCTAATTATTATTAATTACGAAACAATAAAGTTTGCTTGGATTTTATTGCGCTGATTGTGCGCATCTCGTGGGAAATTAAGGGTTTCGACGGTGTACGGTGAGCGTTGATGGAATAATTTGTTGACGTGGTACTCAGACATTATCGGCTCGTCACGATCGAGAGCAGAGAGTGCTCTTTCATACAGGGCCATGGAAATTAATGGAGAGGCAGACCGGTACGTAACACAGTCAGCTACCGTTGCCACGCGGGTGGAACTTGATCATATTTCCGAGCCTGTGCGTTGGCCCCCCGACAACCGTGGGCAAACGCATGCTAGCTGTGTGGTGTGTGTCCAAACAATGAGAGTTGGCTCTCTTGTGGCCCAGTAATAATTGTAAGACATCGTTAATTATCATCTAGCGATTAGGCAGTGTTTTTCATTTCTTTCCTGTTTCATGCGATGTTTGACGAGGCATTCGCGAAGCTCTCATGATCGCAAAGCTCGCTCCGGAGGTTCAACCTTCGCCGGCTGCTGAAATCGCGTTAGCTAATCTCGCTCACTTTCTTGGAGAAAGTGGGAAAGAACGCCGAAGAGGCGCCGTTGGGAAGAGAGTCGCGAAACTCACCGGGCGGCAAGTTAATTTCCATCTCTTTGATTTTTGACGACCCCCAACCGGCTGGAGCGTTGCATCCCGGCTCCTCTCCTCCCCTCCTCGGCTTTCGCTCTTGCGACCCTCTTCGTCATCCACTTCAGCGTGTCTCGGGCACAGAGAGCCGAGGCAAGAAGGAAAGCTCATGGGCCCGCCAGGGAATCTCTCCCGGCTGGCTGTGAACCGACGGGCAAAAGCCTTGTACGGCGTTACCTCAGAGAATGTCCCGTGGCAAGCGCCACGAGCCAGGGGGGGAAAGTCGTCGTTGAGCACTTTGCTAAATTTTACACCAACATCGTCGGGGGGTTATAGGCGATCTAATAAAGTCCCTCCTTAATAGCGCGAGCATATTTGCTCTTTGATGTACTTCAGTTAGTCGCAGGGGAGAGTGATTTTACCAGCGTTGACTTGTATAATACCTGAGAGACGCCGGCATCCTCCTATCAACGTGATTCTTCCTGGAAATGATTCTTGGTGCACGTATACACGCATTACGCCGCTCATCAATTAAACCAAAAAAAAATCGTCGTAATGAACTACGAGCGTTGAGGATTATATTAATTTGTTCCCAACATAATAGACACTCACAGTGAGAGTCTGTGAGAAAATTTCCATAGCGTGAGTAAAAATTTGACCATCCGAAAATTTAGTCCATGGAATGGAATTCATTCCATTATATCGCGACTCTTTCTATTCCTGGAGTATTGTCGATCACTGGGCCAGCCGCATTAATCTCCCGCATCGAAACGCATTACCCAGAACTTCCCTGCCGATAATAATAGTAATTCCTAATCTCTAATTGCTAATCACCGTGCCCTAACAGGGCCGCGAAGTGGTGGCGAAGGGACAGGGCGAGCGATTGCGGGGAGAATCGCGGGTGGGCTTGCGACAGGCGCTGCGAAGAGTGAGACGAGGAAGGTCGATCAGGAAACGACCATAGCGGGCTAGAGTGAGAGTGACACTCTTGGTAATTCCACGTCGTTTCCAACGAGGGGGGCTTCTCCCGCGCGCGAACGGCGTTACCTCAGCGCTATCGATCATTCGGCAGGTCTCATAATTAGCAATTAACTATATCCATTAGTCCCTGATATAATTACCACACGCTCCTCTCTCTCTCTACCTATCGTGTCCTCCGCCCGTCTCTATACGCTATGATGCCCCACCGTCATCTACGACGCCGTTGCCGACGAGGACAACGACGAGGACGATGACTACCGCCATCATCGCCCGACTGCCGATGACTCGCGCCGGCGTGGACGATAACCGTCTCGTGCCGCAGCCGTGGGACTCATTTTCTCGGCATTAGTGGGGTACATCAGTATAATTATGCGATCGATTATTTTCGGAATTGCCGAGGGTCGGGTTGGTCGCGAACGAAAGGGTGCAGAGAGGCAGAACCTAGGGAGGTCGAGGCCGAATACCGCGATGTTGCTTCGCAGCAGCGCACCCCTAAACGCATACGTTGTTTCTGCTGCGGGCAACAAGGGCTCTGGCCAGTTTCACCGCTTCCAAGTGAACGAACCGACATATTTTCGGGCTTTCAAGGTCGCTTCTCGGAATATCGCACCCCGCTCCGAAACCGCGAATGCCCCGCGCGGCCAATTTCGAGAAACTTTTGCGAAACTTAATAGCGCGCGAGGGAACTGGAGAACCTAGACTTTGCGTCCGACTGAGTATTCTTCGTTCCCGATACTCGTCGCTCCTACCGACTTTGCCAGTCGTGCAACGCTCGATTGTCTGTAAATTACACATTTTCCATCAATTTACGATATCGCGTACCGCCACGTATGGATTATTTCGTACGTACAATGTCTATTATTCGTCGGCATGGAAGTAAGCCGCTACAATGTACCGGGGATAATTACGACTGGTGGAGTTGGATGTAACGTGTCCACGTGGATTCGTGACGCGAGACGCGGGCAAACACGTTAGCAGCACCGCCAATTGCCCAACGGCGAAGTCTGTTATATAGAATTGTACATACACGATGTTCGATCCGGCGTGCGCTGTACGAGCTTCGCCTAAAACTTTTGCGTAATTATTATCGGTGGTGGGAGGGGTGGATTGCCATAACCGTTGATTATGGCCATTACGAACTGTCAGTTAAATATAAGAAGGTTGGGCGGCCCGCGGTATAGTTCGGAATTAGCGGTGGCTAGGTTCGCGGCCTAGAACTATCTTCTTGGATATACGCCGCTGATTGCGGAATTAGAATTTATATGGATCCTCGCACGCGAGGAGCCCAGGGGTTCCCAAGCGATAGCTTCAACATCGCGAACTAACCGCGCACCGCGCCTCTTATTATTCTTCGTCGAAGACCCGTCAGACCCGGCAGCACCATCCACGGAAGCCTTCGATCCACTGATGCATAACGTGCACGTTCGTATTTAATATCTTCACCTAGATCTTCGCCAAATCAAACAGCGAACTATCCGGTTCGTACGGCATAGAGTCATTAGGACTGGCTAATCGCGCTGTTCTATCATTGTCCGGTTGGTTTGTCTTCGCTAATCACCCGGAGAATAATAGAAAGAAATTCTTCATCGATAAAGCATCGAGTATAACGTTGAAGAGTCGCAAACAAACGCGGCGTCATCGTTACCGGGCCGATGTTTGTCAACGCGTCCTCCTCCGGCCCCGTCGTTCTCGACGTCTGAGTCGAAACTCGTAGCGCACTTGTTCGCCCGTGACAAGCAACGTTCGATTCTCTTATGCATATGTATAAGAGCCCCTCCCCCTCCCCCCCTCCGGGGGGAGGGGGGGGGGGGTCTATATACGGCACTCGAATTGATGAAATTTCCAACATTAATTGTATCACAATGGTAATTGAATCTGCGGAGCGCTGTTCTATTTGAACAATAGTTGGTTATATTATGCAGATTTCCGTCGTGGCCTGCTCCTCTTCTCGGTCTTCCTGCCCGCTCCCCCGGCCGCCCGCCTTTTCCTCTCTATCGCGTTCGCTGTGCGATGCTCTCTGAACCCCTTCGGCCTTCCCGCTCCCTTCCGGCGAAGGTTGTGAGCCAGGAACAAGGCACGGTGAGGACGGGCGCGAGGAGCAGCTACCGCCGAAGAGGCAGAGGAACCCGTTATGGAAGAGAAGGAGCGAGGCCGGTGCGCCGCCAGCACCAGACGCAGAAGCAGCCTCGCCTTGCTGTTTAAACACAGACGATATCAGAACTGCCCGAACTAACCGTACGCCGAGTTGTCGGGGTTAGGTGCCTCGACAACGCTCTCTCGCTATTATCATAATTGCGCGTAAAGTTCAACCAAAGTAGCGGGAGTACGACTCGGAGCCTCCGTCGCACTGTCGCTGTTCCCAGCCTCTCCTCCAGCGGCTTTCTATGACTGTAGTGCATGCAGCGAATCTTAACGGCAGCGACGGAGACGACGTTGTCTCCGCAACTTTGGGATTGCGCATACCGGTAGGTCATTTGTTTCGCCGCTCGAAGGAAATCCCACCGGGACGAACTTTTCGATGAATCTGATCCAAACAACGGGTGCCCCTGGTGGGAAGATCACGAGGACGTGAGAATTGGAAGATCATTGGAATGGACTTTTGGCGCCACTTTCGTAGGTCTCGATTCTCGGACCTCTTTAATTATTGCGAATCCAAGCTATCGCTCGACGACTCGTAGACACGAGTTTCCCCGTGGCTAGGTGTCGACCGGACGACCGACAATAATCAACACCACTAGGAGACTAACACGTATCGCTTTCGCAGGTTTCCCAAGCGCGCGCTAATCGTCCCGTGCTGGGACTATCTGGCAGCCGGTTCGCCGTATAGCCCCAATGATATACAGAGTGGAAAGGAGGATGAGGATCGAGTGTGAGGGCTTAAGCGAAGGAGGAGTAGGAACCGGGAGGAGGGGAACTACGGTATACTAGGTGCGAGAGGCTCCGGCGGTATTAGGGACGTGTTAGGGTTGTCGAGGGATACCACCGGCAGAGACAACAAAAGGACCACACGCATCGAGACGTACCACTGGACAACGTCACATTACGCTGAAATTGCTTTCGCGCCGTTGCCACCGACCTCCAAACTACCCTCTCTCCACCGAGCCTTCACGATTTCTTTGTCATTACCGCCATTTCTGCCATTCGCAGACATATCGGTCAGGACATCGGCTGGTCCTTCGGGTTCTCAATGAGGCGAATCCGGCAAAAAGTCGAGCCACCGGGCGAGATCGATGCACGGATCTAGCGTTGATATCTCCGACGTTTCGGAGTTTTATCGCCGGTGACTCAGCATGCGCGGAGCTTTTGCCGAAGACCCGTCCGTGCAAACTAGGCTGAAACGCTAGTCGATCACGGCGAAGTTCGAAAAGCCTCCGCTTCTGTGTTCGCAATCTATCCGGCCGAGTATCAGAAGTGGCCCGGAAGGGCAAATCCATGTTAGCGCTGTGTGCGAGGGATCCGCGCAGGCCAGATCGTAGCGTGTAATGCAGATTTCGGTCATTTTAGTCGCGTTTGACGTCCGTTCCGGTATTACTCGAACTTGTGTTCGGCTCCGGCGCCGCTGCCGCCGGTCGACGTACGGGGATGGCCACGGACTTTGCTCGGTAGCCGCGATGCTAACGCCGGTGCTACCGACGGTGGTGTGCTCGCCCCGTCGCTGAGCTCGTAGCCCTGCCAGCAAACCAGCCAGCCAGCCTGCCTGCCTGCCACCACCTCATTTGAATTTCTAATTAGGAAACCTCCATGCAATTATTGGATTAATGTAAATTACGAGAGCTGGCTCGGTCTCCGCCACCGCTACCGCCACCATCACCGCACAAGGGTGGAACTCTCACTCATTCTCTCTCGCTCTTACCCCTTTCCCATCTCTCGTAGCACCTACTACTCCGCTGTTCTCTCGTGTCCCTCTCGTACCGCGATCCACTACCCTTCTCTCGCTCGCTCTACACGCTCGCCTCTCCTCTCTCTCCGCTCGCTCCCACCCGGAGAATCGCTCCTATGGCCCTACACTTCTCTATCGCTCTCCTCCGGCTCCGCTCCCCACCCAGCAGGGGCTGGGGATAATTAAAATCCGTTGATTAATATGTAAATTTAATAAGATTACTGTTCTAGGAATGCCCGCTGCCGTCGAGAGGGACGAAGGGTGGGAGGGAAAGAGAGAGCTTCGCCGAGCTAGGTGGGTGTTCCGATTGTGAGAACACCCTTGTCCCCTCTCGTGAGAGCACACAGCAACCCCCCCCCCCCCCCCCCCCCCCCCCGCCCGTTAACTCCGCGCTGTCCACTATATAGCGGACATTGTAAAACAGAGGTGGTGGAGGTTTCATGTAAGAACAGGTGCAATCGTTAACCAGCCGGATCTTCTCCTCCCTCACTCCGTCCATCTCCACGCCCGCTACTGCAGTGAGTTTCGGTAATGCCGAAAATTCACGATCGCCTCGCCGGCATTAATTCCGCGGGAGGTCGGGACCTCCACTTCTTTCATGGACCGAACGTGAGTCACACAATTTTTTTTTTTTTTTCTCTTTCAATCCCTAAAACTATCCGTGCCCGAGCCGTGCGTCCGGTCATACGCGATTGTCAAATTCGGCATTCATGACGCCAAAATCGCCGACGAGCCTCAGATAGCCGAGCGAACACAGAGACGAACTAGCGAAGAGAGGGAGGGTGGAGAACGGAAGGCCGGAGAGAGGCCGACGACCCTATACCTATGTACCATACCGGTTTTTCCCGAGGGCTGAAAATACAATTCGAAAAATCCGACAATAAACCTGATTCGGGGAACAGGAGGGGGGGGAGGAGGCGGGCGGGGGTGGGGGGAGGTTTCGCCATGTGCCATGTCTCGATCCCGCGTATGCAACTCTCGCCCTTTCCGATGTGGAAACTCTGTGTCCCTATACGTGCGGCATGCAGCCGGAGCTGCTCGCGAGAATGTAGGTTCCGCATCGGACGGCACCGGCAGTATTGTTCGCCATTGAACACAATGCGCCCGATTGGCTGGCTAGATTTTTACAACATTCGTCGCCCCGGAATTTTTTTACCCTCTCGTTGCACGGCATGCACACGTAGGGGGAAGGGCGGAGGTGAGGGAGGAGGGGGCGAATCTCTGGTCCAGCCCGGTCCAGGAGCCTCGTATAATCGTTGACGCATCACTCTGTGCCCGATTTGCATACACCGACCAAAAGAGTATGGAGACCGCGCTAACCGGCCGGCAGGTTCCGCGCGCCCGGGGATTGGGTGTGATTTTGCAGACCTACACTCGCCGCGACTCTCGCAGCCATTTTTTTTTCTCTCCTCTCGTTCACACAGACAGCCCAGACTAGTACTCGTCGAGTGCTATAATGCGCCAGGAAAACCGGCACCGACAACCGCTGCCTTCTCCCTCACTCGCGCGGTGTTTTTTGCCCCGTCGCCACCCAAATAAGCCTTTTTCATCCTCGCGACTCGGCAACCGCCCGACCGACCCCTTCCCCGCCCGTCGGTCCTGAATAGCACGCCGATTCACATAATCTTCCAATTAATAACACATCGCACGTATTTTCAAGCTTCTGTCAATCGTACCGCGTGTTGTCCAGTTCGTAGTATCGCTCCGCCAGAAATTATGGGTTTTATTGTTCGGCGGATGTTGAATAAATAGACAGGCTCGAGCGGGAATTTTTATCCGCCCGGTTCTTGCCTCCCACTGTCGGGGCCCCGGTTCAGTCGGAATAATTTTGTGTTATCTCCCGGCTGCCTGACGTACAAAATCGAATATCAGAACTCGGCTTCTATCGGTTTGCTGCAGTAGTCGTGCATGCGCGAGACGTAAAGCGTGGAACCATCGAACGAGATCGGGCGCGGGGACCGGGGGAGATTCGGGGAAGCGCGTATTTTTTCGATAACTTAGTTATCGAAGTAACGGATTTATCCGGGCGTTCGACAGAATTTTTAGGCGGTAGTCGATGTGAATTTTATGTGTTCATTTTTTTTTTTTTAGGCGCGACTGGAATAAAAGTAAAAAAAAGGAAATTTTCAGCGCTATCGTAATCCCCCGACGAGGCCGACCGGTTGGCCCGCGGACCTCCGCACCACCGCGCCTTCGTGTGCCTCCAACCGTTCTTGTTCGTTTTCATCTTTTTTCCCCTCGTTTTCCCCTCTCCGAAAGCATCCCACACTTGCATCGACGCTCGTACGTGTGCGTCCGTTGTACACTTGCACGAACGGACGTCGAACCAACCGGCGCATACGGTAAAATTCGGTTCGCTAACAAACCCAATAAAAATAGTGTGCTTTTACGCATTCGGAAATGAACGTTGTCATTGTATTTCGATAGAAGTTCGGTGTCGTTGATGCCGGCGCCCCGAACGAGATGATCGAGGGACGCGGAGGAGAGGGTGGTCGCGCGAATGGCAAAAAGCGCCGGTGTGTGTGTGTGTGCGCGTGTGTGTGTGGGGTTTTGGTCACGGTGTAGTCCAATGTCCGCCGGTAATAATTATTATGGATATTGAGAATGGCTATCATTGACGTTGGGTGTTAATGCACCTATCCAGACACCTCTCTCGGTGCGGCTCTCGCCGCGGTCGTGCTAAATAAATTTACTTCTCTGCCCTGTCGTGCCGTCACAACCCCTCCGGGGGCCCACAAGGACCGTCAACAAACGCGAGCGCGGCGCAATGCCGACGGGATGTACAACTTTTTCAAGCTACCGCGGCTACGGAGGTGTTATGTGCGGCATCGCGTATATACACTCCACGTACACGCCACCGGCTCCGCGCACATCCATCCGCGCGGTGGAAAAGTACACGTACACAGACAGCGTCGCGACCGCGTGCAGTAAAGTCGCGCAGAGTTATCGCCCAACAAAATTCAACCACTCAGGAAATTAATTCACATGGTTGCGTTTAGCTCTAAATAAAAAAATGAAAAAAATGAATGTTGTATTCGTTACCTGACTCGCGCGTAAGCGGAGCCGTGAATCCTCGCGGTCGTAGACTCCGGCGTTTTTGTATTGTTTGTCGTTGTTACGAGGCCGCTATTGCTTAATCGTTTGTAGAAGGCAGATCGAGCTTAACTATTGCTGCGTTGAACGAAAAGTGACGGTCGAGAACGCGCGGAATTAATTGTGAGCAAGTGAAGCGCCAACTTACATGCCCGAATTTTTTCACGGTCAGTGGCATGTACGATCAAACGAAAAGTCTCAGCGCATGCTGAATTGATATCTCCATTAGATGAGACTTTTCACATGATCCTACGTGCCGCTAGCCGTAAAAAAATTTGATTACAGTTTTTATTACCGACAGTTTTAGGTATTTTCGTAATTTAATGCGGTTGGCGTTTCTGATTTAAAAATAAGATTTCTTCTCGATCGGTTAGCGACAGAGTGAATTGTTAGTCGGCACGGGAAGCCAATCACGACAACGAGGCCAGCGCGGTGGACGAGTAAGCAAAAAAAATAATGCGGTGTCCCTCTAACATCGTCAAAAAGATCGTCCATCGTTGCACTCGTGGCCGTAACGATATTCGAAACTCCTGGGGCCCAGGGACGATGTGCGCAGCCGGGCACATCGTCATAATGGTATCACCCGTGGCACGACGACCCCTCCGTCGCTCCTCCCCCCCTGTACACACGATAATAATATTAAACTTTATTTAGGTGAAGTTTAACTTTGAAACGTGACTCATAATAATTATGCGCGAGAGAGGCGAAACAATAGCTGCGGTCTGACCTCCCGTGATGTACGCGCGTCCCCGGTACCGCGTACCCCGTCCGGCATTTTTATCCCTTTTTTCCCAAGACAAAGGCTCCTCATATCGCGGGGGTATGAGCCCGAGCCGGCAATCCCTGCGAACCTTCCACACCGGCGCGGACCTCTTCTCGTCCTGCCGGCGATACCGCCCTTGGCGCGGTCGCCGGATCGTACCCGAGCAACCTCTGTCGCGACCCGCTGAATTACGATATTGTATTAATTACTATTAGCGGACTGCGTCCTGCTCGGGTCAATCGCTAATTTATTGCGGCAAAGATGCGAATTCGGTGATCGCGACTCCACACAATTCACTGGACCTTCCTCTTCTTGAGAAGTATGGCCAATAATGAAAAATAAGAAATCATTTTATCGATTTTTTCCTTCAGGTGACGTAACATGTTTAAGTGGACTTTTTGCCCCTACAATGAGCAAGTTTCATTTTTCGTTTGCTACGAAAAATGTACCAGGTCAGAAATGGGGAAAAGAGCAAACTGAGCGGCGCCCTTAAGGTGATGTGGTATAACCGCCCGCTGTAAATTTATGTAAACTATACTAAATACCGTTTTGAGACCGCAGGCCGTCGAGAAAAAAAAATCGTCTTGCCTCGCGTCTGCCGATTCCCCAGGGAAAGACAATTTTCTTTTTCGTCGGCGGACTGCATTTCGCGAAAAAGCAAAGTATTAACTGATGTAAAATTAAATACCGCATTCGATGATACTTCGCTTTCATCCCAAATGTCAACAATTTTTATATGGCATTGATTCGAAAAAATGCAATTATCTCTCTTGCACTCATATGTCACGTGACACATGTTTCAACACATTTTATTCGATCAGCAGTGAAAGGGGCGAGACCGCTATCGCCAAAATATCTTCGCCACCACGGTAGAGAATTTTCAGTAAATTTGCAAACAATATAGCACTCCGATCGTGTACGATCCGATGAAATTTGTTACGATACGACAAATTCCCGGTGGTTTATGCTGGATGTTCCGCGAGTACTATTTTGATTGTGGGGATAGCGTGGAGTATCGGTGCGTGCATACGAAATCCTGGGACACATCATCCTGCGTTGTATATTACAGTCGGGTGCCCGCGTACGCGTCATGTTTAATTAATCAATTAATAAGCGTATTATCGTTCTGTTTGATTAAAAATAATTCAGTATCGGAGTGTGGCCCCGGATCGACGAACAGGTGTATCGGGGGTATTCAAGTAGCGACAGCTCGTGCGCACGCGGCGTGACAGCGCCGATACCGATAGAACTGATTCGGCCGCAGCGGCTCTGCCTGCCGGTGACTTCGGTACGTAACAGTTTTTTTTTTTTTTTTTATCAAAAGAATCGTAATTTTTATTTTTTTCCCCCTCTCAACCCGCCGGTTTGATTGCGGATTCTCATAACACGTGCATTATTAAAAAGTACTACCCGCTATTATTGCAACAGCCGGGTTTCCAACGGCACTGCAGCGGCGCAATACTGGCGTTGCAATACTCTGTCGAACGGGTGAGTGTCCGCCGTTATTTTTTACGGTGTTGTGCCCCCCCTCTCCCCCCCTCTCCCTCTCCCGCCGCAGTGTACGCAAATTACGGGTAACATTGTTTTCTCCCGTAATAAATGGCATTGGAAAATTGCGTATCGGAGTTAATACCTGAAAAATTCGTACGGATCCGACAGTCCTGACTGGCCATGCACCCCTTCCAATCGGACGACCATTGTCCACGATAATAGGTGCTTGATGCTCGCGAGTTATTGATCCTCCGCATTAAAGTATATTTCATGATGATCTTGGAAAAAAAAAAAAAAAATGATAATTAAAATACAATTGTTCGCTGAACCGTCGAACGACAGGGTGCAGGACGGAGCTATCGCTCGAGCTGTAACACGAAACGAAAAAGGCGCATCGACTGCTGCGGGTTCACTGTAACGAATTTTATTTTACACAATGTAACCGACCGTTAACGTTTTATAGCCCGTATGACCGAGCGTCCGGGGGAGAATGAGGAATATTTTTTTGGCGTTCCAAATTATTCCCCTCCAGTCTATCTGCCATGGCCGAAGTGTTGAAAAGTCTCGAGCGGGAGGTTAACGAAAAAAGGTGACTGTGAGTATGCGCGATCATCGGGTCCAGCGAGTGGATACTGGACCGTATTCGGCGTCACTAAAAGGTGAAAAGGGTTGCGCGGGAAAGGTGGTACACACGTGGTAGGGGCTCGTACTACGAGGTCCCTGTAGATGACCCCCCAATCCTCCGCCTCCTCCTCCTCCTCCTCCTCCTCCTCGACTCGCTCACTCTGCAAGCGCGGTAGATTTTAATAAACCCCGATGTAACGGCTGGCCCTCACTCTTTGTACCGCCGAGAGATTTTTCCAGGAGAGCGCACCGATTTTTAAATATAGCGAAGCCCCGTGGTAGGTTTGGAAGCGAATGGGAAGCCGACGTGGCGCGAAAAGCGCACACGTTCCTCCCAGCCACCAGCGTCAAAGCTTTTCCGCAAAAGCTACCGCTTGCCTCGCTGACCCACGAAAAAGGCTTGCCATCCGTGGAATCTTTTGTTTATAATTTTTTGATCATTATACCACCGAACGACTAATAATTCTGTCGGCGGGTGCATTCAAAATTTATCGGTTGCCTCTTTCAGCCGGGGGGTATGGCGACGACGGACCCGCGCCGGACCGAACGCGCTTTCCAATAATTTTTTTTTTTTCTTCTTTTTTTTTATCGATGGTTCACCTCGTATCTAGGCTTTGCCGCTCAAAGGAGAGGGGGGAGGCGGGAGAAGAAACGGGATATTCGAAGCTCGGCACGATACATGCCTACTGCGAGGCTGGCGGAAAAAAAAAATAATAATAAAGCAACAAAAACGCGCTCGGAACGGAGACAGGAAAATAATAAAAATAGATGAAACGAAAAACGCCGACACACACTGGCATCTTGTCGCCTGAACGGGCTGTTTCGATATAGCTCGAAAAAGTTCGATATTCATTCAAATTACCGTTCGTAAAGTGAAAGGTGACAAGCTCTCATTCTAGTCCTCTGTCAATTTTTTTATTCGCCCCCTTTGAAGCTCGTTTCGCTGCCCCCCCTCCGCTCCCATTCGCTGACCGTCTCCGGCTTCCGCGTCGCTTTTTTCCCGAACGTTCTATCGATAATTTCGACAGTTGAGCTTAATCGGGCGACTAATTAAAATTACAAGTGATAGGTGCTGTGTAAAAAAAAACTGGCGACCACAGTTGATGCGCCGTCTACGCCGCATTTCGAGCCAGTGGCTAGGCAGGGCTTTTTTTTTTTTGGCGGCACGTTTTTTATTTTTGAAGTTGTTGTAAACGGTCGGTAAACAGAAAAACAAGAACATTAATGACCTTTCCCGGATTATCTTGCGTGACAATGATCGATTCCTGGCGGAACATTTAGAGCGTTAAATCGGCGCCTGCAGTAAGTTCGAAACAATCTACCCACTCCCAGTTAGTTCCTCATCTCTCCCGATCTACCCGACAGCTCTTTTTTTCTATTTCCACCGCTTTATGTTAACTGCACTGTGAAATCTCATTATTACTTGCGTGCATTGCGCCCGATATATCCTACAATAGAACCTACGGTCGCACTGTTTTTGTCCGCTTTTCATTATATTCATTGGTTTTTTTCTATCCGCATAAATCGGTATGTGAATGCAGATCTGTTCGTTGGAACACGTCGCGCAATCGTGTGCCCGTCGATTGCGCAACCATACGTCAAAACGCGCTGTAAAAGGCCGGTGCCTATTTTTAATTCACCCAAATTTCCCGTTGCACAAATCGTCAATTTTCCCCGATTTCCTTTTGTTTTGTTTTTTTTGATCCAGGTATTTCCACTTCGGAAATTTGATGAAATCACTTCGATTCCGATATTCGAAAGAGATTCGCTCGCATGGGCCAAAACGTCACCTCCGGAATTATCAAGCGGTGCATTCGAAGGCTGGAACCGTCATTCTTACAGCCGATCGTTCGGCTGATCGATGCAGTGACCGAAGCGCCCTGGTATTTACGCTATGTGCCCAACGGAAGCCCACCGGTAAACCTTCCCCCCCCCCCCCTCTCCCCCCAGATATCTCTTCGTCGTTACTGCGAGCTCGCAAGCTCGTTCACCGGATGGCATCACCGGCGGCAAGGTAAAGAGAGACGGACACACGGTTAAGCTCAGTGGCTGGCAAACGCGGACCGAGAGGTTAATGGCGCGTCGTTGCGTATTCCAGCGGTGTTTGTTTCCCCCGCTGTTGGCAATAAACTAAGATAAATGAATGTCGGTAGGCCGGCTCCCACTATTATTCCTTCGGCCGTTGCTTACATTAACTTGCATTAACGTCAGGAAACGGGCCGGGCCGGTTACGTGGAGAGAGGGAGAGACGCGTGTGTGTATCGTGCAGCGAGCGGAAGGCTCACGCGGAATACCGAATTGGTCGAGTGCGTTGCCCTTATCGAGCCTCAGCCCTTCATCCCCCGCGCGTCCTTTACGATCATTATAATATTTCGATACAGAGTCGCTCGTCGACGTTGCCCCCGGGGTGAGAGCTGAAATTCCAACGGGGTGGATACCCCGAGCATAATATGAAGGTTATAGCGGAACCGGGTAAAATCTACTCGCGGAGACACGTCTGAAATTCAGGCGGAAGAGGCTCAGCTCGTAAAGCACAGGAGGATGCACGCCGGGGGATATTAAGGCCATTATCGTCGTTGCATATTCATGCGGTATTATAATGAAAATACAGTTTATTACCGAAGATTAACAGCTTCTTACGGTGACACCGAGTTGCCGACTGCCTTCGCTCGCCCCTTCCGGTCGCTTCCTCCGCCGGCGAACGAAAACCTGTCGCGGCCTTCTCGGAAGACGGCGAAAGGGTTAACATCGGGAAGCGTCATCGTTCCCTGATCAGCCGAGTCGCCGGTACTTTCTCGCACGATAAGCCGGTGAAGCAACGAGTAAGCGATGAGCTTCGTTGTCGTCATTTTTAGAAAGTATTCACAAGCAACTGAACAAATCAGCGTACCGTGCGCGATTTGCAGAGCTCCACAATCAACGCCGTGCCCTGGTGTTGAGGCGTTCATCGCAGCCGTGACGGTTGAGATGTGTTCGGTTGTGCGCGAACATCGCCGGTGATCCTCGCGACGAGCTTTCGCCTCGCGCGCCGCCGAGTCGGGAAAGCAGTCGCGAGCCTCGTTGTTTACGGGCTGTAAATAAGTAAATAACTTGCACTCGACGACGCACGGCTGGCAAAAGTGTAACCGGGGCTGGCAGGCAGTGGGCGACGGAGAGATGACGATTAAACGGAGAGTCGCGAAGAGCGAGGGGCAAAGTGGGGCAAGTCGGAACAGAAGGAGCGAGAATGGAATTCTAAGGCAGCGGAGTCCAACGCTACGGCGAGTCAAGCTTTGGAGTGCCGTACCGAAGGACTTCCGGTTCTCCGCCGCGGCGGTCCCGACTTGCCCCGTATTTCATCCCAACCCCCGTTCTCCCTCGGTACAATGCTAAAAAGAGGGACGAGAGAGAGTTCGGTGCAAAGTGAGTATGAAACTGTACCGAGCGACGAGGAACGTCGGAGAAGTGCGGAGGGTGTGAGAAGTGGCAGCGGAGGAGGCTTGGTAAATCTGCATAATATCGGTAATGCTCAAAATGCGAGTCGCGTAGAGCTCCAGCTAGCTAGCTGCCGGTCGGGTCTCCGACGCTGCCTTGCTTACCTCCCTCGCGCGCCATCCTGGTCGCGTCAACTAAAACTTAATTATAATTAATTAATGCGACTGCCAACTGAGTCGGAGGAACAACTATTGGCCGTTAGCGCGAAGAAGATCGCGTCGTCTGCGACAGTGGATTTCCGGCTCGAAACCGACGGAGCATCCGCCGATCGCTGATGCGGTACGTCCGATCGGCACACGCGGGAGATAAATTTCCCTCGCGCAGGTATTCGGCATCGGGAGAATCGATATCGCACTTGCGACGAAGTTTCGGGCAAAGGTTTCGGATGTCGCTCGCAGCCCGGGGGAAATTCACTTCCATCCGGCCCGACTTTCATCGAGAACGCTAAGACATAACATCTCCGTTCCGCATCCGAGTCGCTCAAAGTCGCGTCGCCGCTCTCTGTATACCGTGCGTAATTATAAACCTTTATGCAAAATGAATACCGTTAATTAACGTCTCTAAAAAGACATTACACCGGGAGCGAGAAGAGGCGCCGAGGCAAAAGTAAATACAAACCTTACCTCGCGAACGTGCACAGCGTCGGAAAGTTTCGCGAGGCGGATGCTATCCTCCTGTCCGAATATCGTTAAGTCCAATAATGATGATAATAGAATAATGATAACAATAATAAATATCAATTAAAAGAATCGATGAATTAATTCGCAAAGAGTGCATCTGCGGCGGGACGGGACAATAAGGACATTGGTTCGTGGTCCATTAACAGAATAAGGCACGGACCGCGCCACCCGCGATTAAACGATTCATCGAGCTTATCCCCGATAAAGGAATGATCATAATAAAGAAGTGCCATATATACATATATATATATATATATATATATATGTTTCGCACCGATTTAACTCGATCTCGGTTCTTTCTCCGTCCGCCAGCGATCTGTTCGTTTTTCATGCCACGGTCACTCTCGCTCGCGGCTTTGCTCGATTGGCTTCTACGCTGCGAGGAGAGAAAGATGGTGGCGAAGAGAGCGCGAGAGGGAGAGAGGAGCGAGAGAGAGGGCGAGAGAGAAAGAACGAAAGAGACTGGAGGTTCGGTCGCGCTCTCGCGCGCGTCGAGCAATTACAATCTGAAAGGCGCATAAATCAGCTGGTTTAATTAACGCGTTCATTATTATCACCGCGATATACCCGGAGAGCCTCGCTCACCCGCGAGTTACTACTACCACGACGATCCGGGCAGTCGCGACGTTGGGATCAAGAGAGAGAAAAATATATATATACACCCATAGCTCAGCGGAAAGAGAAAGAATGAACGGAGCGAATTATAATATCTCCGCCGCGAATATTATGATTATTAGACACGAGGCTGTCGTTAATTTTTTTTTTTTTTCCAAGTGTACACATAAGTCAAACGGGGCCACGGTCCTATTTCACGGAGTTCCACGGGGATACAAAGCGTATTTGGTATTTTATAGCGACGAGCTAATTCCATCCTTTGGTCCATATCGACACAGGATCTTCGTTATACGTGCCCAATATAAATTCCCGACACATCTGGCAAATTCAATTTCTCGCCACTCGTCAGCAAACGCGTTTGACGTTTGGATTGTGTCGAGCCGGCGCGTTCTCTTCTAGTCAGCGCCGAAGACGGCGTGTACTCAACCAGCGAAGCGTTTCGAAAACGAACTCCTCGACTGTGTCGAGTCTCTCTATTAGCGTTCGAGTTTAACATGATTTTGAAGAGGAGTAAGCTCAACCGTCGGGGTTAAGTGGAGAGGGGGGATGAATGTATCGGTGCGGAGAGCGAAAATCTCGATATTCATCCGAAGAGACACGGATCGAAAAGTCGCTAATAATCGGAGCGGAGCGACGCGCGACCGACGAGACGAGGAGCCCGGATGCTGCGGAGGAGGAGGGACATTGCTCACTCGAAACTCATAATCAAGTAATCACAGATGACGCGGGAGTATCGAGTGGTGCGTTTCAGATATCAGCTAATTCCCTATCGATAACTATTTCGTAACCCTCCGAACGTCAGGTACTCTCAAAATGTGTCTTTCGTCTCTCGCAACGAAGCCAACCCCCCAACGCTCCCCCCCCCCCCCCCCATCCCTCCCTCGCCGTTCGGATGGGTTCTCTTTTTCGCTCGTTGATGTCTCCATTCGCTCCGTGTGTACGTCGCGATCCGCGAACGATCGCTCTCATCCCATCGGTCCCCTCGTTCCCTTGGCCCGTATTTCGCTCGACGGCGACTCATCTAGCCGTCTCATCATCGCATCTGCCTCTCGGCGCATCGCTCAGACCAACCGATGAAAACATTCGAAACATGCGCCGGCCGCTCTCGCTCTCTCGCCCTCCGTCTCCCAGTGTAACGGCATCTCGATGAGATATCCAATCCGAGCGGATACCGGGGTATATTTTTAATTAATCGAATTATTGAACTGTATCGCAATTGAATTGAATTAAGTGTTGCGAGCGAGCGAGGAAAGGCAGCCAGATACGGCCGCGCCTCCGGTATGATAGCGCTTGCCAAGCGGCCAATTTTCCGTCATTACTGCCGGAGTGAGCATTCGCGTTGCACATAGTCGCGAACCGTTCGCCAGACCTCCTCTTTCCCTCTTCTCTTTTCTTTCGTTGCTCACAGTTCCTCTCTTTCAATCCCGCTCGCTTCTGCCCCGAGCTCTCCCTCTTTCCGTCAATCGCGCGCCTCTGTCTTGTTGCCTTTCGCACTCCCCGCCCTCTTGATCTCTTCAGCGGCCTCTCTCTATCTCCCGATTTTGCCGTCGTTTCCCCCTTTCCCTTCTTCCTGTAACTCCGGAATCTCTAATTTACGCTCTCTATTGCAGTTGCGGAAGAGTCCCTCGACAGCTCTCTCACCTACACTAGCCAGGGGGTCCGCACGGTTTTTCATTCGTCTCACCCCTTTCTCGGGTACGTTGCCTTCGGTACGGCCACCATCGACGACGCACTACGCGCGTTACCGTTAATTACCTGCATGGCTGGACGAAAGTGTACACGACAAAATGGTCAGCTTTCGTGACGCTCGTATTTCTCGTGCATGTTGTCCATGCTAGTGATAGCAGGATACCAAAATTTAATGCAATTACTGACTCTTCAACCCCTTGACGATTCTTAGTAAATGCACGAGAAAATGTATACTCCGATCGACTCCAAAACGGAAACCCTAGGGCAAAATGGATTATTTTTCGTCGACAGCGCGCTTGCCTGCGCTCGTCAAAAGGTCCGCACGGTACGGTCTTACCCCTCCCTCTCACTCGTTTCACCCTTTCTCAAGTACACGAGCCAGTCCGCAGTTTCCAGGTTGGCTTCGGCGACGCATCACGCGCTGTACCGCTAATTACCTACCCGGTTGGACGAAAGTGGACACGATAAAATGGCCAGCTTTCATATTTGTGCATGCTACTGACAGAAGGATATCAACATTTAATGCCAATTTTTGATCCTTCGGCCCTTGACGATCTTTGCTAAATATACGAGAAACCCTTGGGTAAAATGAGTGATTTTCAAAAATTTTACGTGGTCCCTCAAACGGAAGTCTCGTATCAAATTGAAAGATCCGTTTTGCCCCGCCCTCCTCTGCTGACAAGCCCGTCAGCTATACTAGCTGTACGCCGCAGAAACAGGTTCGCTGTTGGGCATTCCGTTTCTGGAGAGCGGAATCAGCTTGGGACAGATCCGGCTTCGCGGAACCATCTGACTCTGGCGATAATCGTAGATACCTAAATACCCGTATTATATGTCTGTATTCTATCGGTATATATGTATAGGCCACACGGTTGGTACATAATACCGGTACGTGAATAGACACATATACATATGAACCCTCGAAACGTAGCGGCGTTGGCTCTCAACGATTTCCTCATTCGACCAGAATCCACTAATACCGGGGCTCCGGCTGTTCGAGTCATCGTTGATCCACCACCGTCAACCAACAACCCAAAGTATTCCCCAATGCACACCACCGGCTACTTGACGTATTTCAATTAACCTTATTGCTTCGGGTAGTTATACGCCCGCCAAATGTCAAACAAGCATCCTTGACGTTACGAGAACGTATGCAAAGTACGCGGCATGCGTTCCCCGTATGTCTGTATATAATTCCGATGGTATAATAGCGGATATGCACTGTACACGCGGTGCATCGGGGCTGCACGCCGTCCCGACCCGTTCGCGCACCGCGTATTTCCCTCGGCTGAACGAGGCGTGCGCCCGCGATATCCACCATTGTCATTGTCACTCCGGCGCACATGTTGTGGGTGTATAATAACACACTGCGCCCGACCCCGTGCAGTCAGCAGGTACCAGTTGCAACGAGATGCACGTGTGCCGACCGGACGGGCGTCGGGGCGACGACGTTACGAGCTTTTGCACTTGCACCTCCCCGATAATACACCGTAACAATTACGTACGAGCTAGCTGTTATATTTTGATTCCTTCACTCTCGTACGCGTCACTCACGAGAATTCCTGTTTTGCCTCGTGAGATATTGCCCGCATCGAAAAAATTGGTCTCATTAAAAAAAAAAAAAAAAAACATTCTGCCAATAAGGTAGATATTGCCCGAATAAAAAAAATGTGTCTCATAAAAAAAAAAAACATACTGGTAATAAGGTAGATGTTGCCCGAATCGAAAAAATTTGTCTGATTTAAAAAAAAAACCATTCGGAACAAATTCCTGCGGCGTACTGTTTTTGCATCCGATTAAAACTAACATATCTTCCGATGTAATTTTTTTTTGTTCAATCTTGTTTTTGTATTTATTTTCGGGCGGTTCCGATTCTCCGCGTACTCAACCGGGGTTAAGAGGAACATTCACAATCCGCCTCGACCCCATCGGGTCGGCATTAACTTTCACCGGAGCAACACGCCGCAGTTCATCGCGTTCTTTTTCTTCGCGAAAATGGAGTAAAAGCCTCCTCGAATGGGCGCAGTTCTTTTTCTCCTCTTCCCTGTTCGCGCGAGTGTAATAACACACGAGAACTTTCCGCCGTCGCGGTCGTTTCGCGCTCGTGAAGCTTTTTTTTTTCCATGGTTTTCATGGTTTCTCCCTTTGTTCCACTTCCCACCACTTCTTTTGTCAATGGTGTCACGCCCGCCCTTGCGATAATTTCTCGCTGCGCCCGCTCAACGTTCCTCTCTAGCTTCTCTGTATTTTCTTTTCCTCCTTTGTTTCTCCACGCTGGGGGGAATTCGGCGCCCGGCTCATTTTTGAATGGCGTACATCCAAAAAATGCTCCCGAAACATTTCAACGCATAGTTTCAGCACTCGACCCGACGTGCAAGATATTAACAGGCTCCATGCACGAACCATTAAATTCGTTCGCGGTGCAGCAAGGACATCGCCGGTTTCGCCGCGACCGTTCATCGGGCTTTGACGATTGGTACGCGACGAAGATTATGAAAGCAGCGGAACAGTAGTCGAAAACCGTGAGCCAGGCTATCTTGTACTTCGTTCATGCAGTACCGGCTGGTTCCTGAAAATCCGCAACGGTTTTCGCAACGCGGTACGAGGCGGGCGACCGGGCGGGGCGGGGGGGGGGGGGGGCAGAGGGGACCCAGAGAGTGAGACACGATTCGGAACACCTCGACAGGGTGCGCCCAAGACCAACCGGCATGAGGATCGGGTAGAGTGGGAAGTTGGTCTAACCGAACTTAATTGAATCCCAGTCCGAATGTATAATATGTAGACTGCTTGCATAATATCGTATGCCCGAAGGCAGAGGTTGTCATAATGCTTCGACGCTTACGGTGAAATGGCTCCGGGGGCGGCCGGGGTTTCCTCCCCATCGACGCCGGAGCATCGGTCCGGCGAGATTTTGAGAACCGTCCGCGGAATTAGATATACAATAATGTAAGCAGAGCTCCGTTGTGGTGTAAGGGTTGGCGGTAAGGTCATGTATATTCATACATCGGCCAGCCCAAACCCCCCCCCCCCCCCCCCCCATCTCCCGCCCCCTCCGAACCTTCGAGCAACCCCGCAGCGCTCTCACGCCCCTTCCTCGGGGCTCTCTCCGCGCCCACGCAACCCTTCCGCGGCCAACCCCTCGGTCTCTGGAACCCCTTCGACCATCGGAATCACCCCATCAAACAAAGTCGCGGTACGAATGGATTTACGGTGCATTCAACGGGTTTATGACTCGGGCGTACAAGCTGGAACGGGGTTTTAAGAAGTTCCTTCGGGAGACTCGCCGTTCACTGTAGGGGATGCGGATATGGGATGCTGTGACGGAGTTGTCAACCCCGCGCGCTACGCGGCTTCGAACGCGAGCAGCGTTACGCCAATGTCGTTGGCGATTCACGAGCAACGGCGCGGTTTGTTTCATGTGAATCGGTCAATTTGTTCAATTGAAAGCCGCGATACTCCTTGCTCCGCGGGGCTCGCTTCAGACACGACGGACTTCTGCCGCGTTCGCGAGCTTGTCCGGCCCGCTCGACGCGGTACGGCGACTGCAAGGAAAATAAATAGAACGTAAAGTAACGATGATTACACAAGCTGGCATTGTCATTATTCATTGATTAATGGGAAACGAGGTGCATAGGGCAAACGGCGATGACTCGCGACTCGATCGATTATGAGGGACTCGCTCGTGTATTTACCGTGCGGAATGAAATGATAATTTTGCGATAACTTATCGTCGCCGATCGCACGAATTTATGTATTGTTTATTTTAACTCCGGATCGTTCATTAATTTATCACTCTCTCTCTATCTCTCGCACCGTTGCTCGTTAAAATGAAAACAAAGAATTAAAAACACGCTTATGAAATGAGGATATCGTGAATTTAATGAGAATAAAAAATATATTTACAAGTAAGATACCACCGGGGACTTCATTACAGTCTTGCGGACGATCTTCTCGCGTCGGCTATGCAACCCTCCCGCGACCACCGCCGTCGCCGCTCCGCATTCACAATGAGGCGAGAGATGGTCATTCATTTTAATGTTCCATTAAATGCAGATTCCACGAAACAGACGTTTTACCATCGTATTTCGAATCTTATTACTCGGATCCGTAATGAACTCTTGCCGGTAAGGGTTTTTAGGGCGTGGAGGGATATTCGTTTCTTCGATACAATAATGACGGTATAAAAGTACCGGGTGATCGTTTCTGTCGGGCATGGAGCGACCCAAACAGATTCCACCGAAGCTCCCAAAAGGATCATCAGTGAAGAATTTTTTATATTGTGATCTCGATTGTTTATTGTAATTTAATTTAGTTTTATTAAAGATCCCGGGCTAAATTCCCTAATGGCCTAAGCCTATACATAGAAGCACATGTAAATTCAAAAGAGAACAGTATCTACGATAGCCGCGCCATATGCCAACCACCGCTGCTGACTTGGATTTCTGACCCTGATTTTGATTTTTTATTCGCTTTTTATTTGATTTTGGTCTGCTTTTGCTCTGATTTTGCTCTGTATCCGCTCTGATTCGACTCTCTGATATTTTTAAATGCGCTATGTGAATTACATATTGACTATTCTCTACTTAAAACTTTCTTCGCCTCTCCATATGTACCGCTTACCTGTATCGCTTGGCCCTTAGGGGATTTGTCGAAGGACTCAATACAACATCTATCTATCTATCTATCTATAGGATTGCCGCAATAACGTACGCACCGATACGCGAATCCAATCGCGCCCAAGAAATCATCCGAATTGTCGACCTTCCAAGATGTGTTTTGGCAACATTCGAGCGGAGTACAGAATAGAAAGTTGCGGACAAATGTATTCCGCCTCGGCGGCAGCGGTGGTCGTACCTATAGCTGAACATTCCGCGCAATCTACCCTTTCTATCGGTCCTAATTTATGTTGAGTAAGGTAACAACGAGTCTAGCAGGGAGAGCAGCATTACAGGGGCGTCTTGGGCGCGCCTATAGGGCCACCCTAGCGGCGTCGTATATATACTTTAAAGCTTGGTAATGTTTCAAGTGGCTTGTCTGTTGTTAATTTACCCCTCCGTTCTCGAGCTTGATGGGGGTCTGTCTAACCGCCGCCGCGCTCCAGTCGTTACGATAAATCGGTCATTATCTATAGCAGGTACACACAGTGTACCCACATACACAACTAAATTTACTCTGGTACATATGCACATAGCTTAAGCAGTATCCTTGTTCCGTAGTGTGGCTTATGTGCCGCAAGTACGGGTTATACATAATGTATACAGTTTGCAGAACCGCGGCGTGCAGAATTTTCGATCTATTCTTAGCTTGGCCACAGGGGCCCAGGATTGCCCAGCAGGGGGAGGGATGGGGGGGGGGGGGGGGGGGGTTGGCGAGGCAAGGCGGCACGTTAATTAGTTATACTTCTGTGTCCCTCCACCCCTTTAGGTATACATACGGAAACCCCTCAAGCTAACGTATACCGACTGCAGCTGTTTATGGCCCCGAGTAGTTGGAAATTCGTTGGCCCTAATGTTTACTGCATGTCGCTCCGTTCCCCAGAAGACTCCGAACTTCTTCGCGGTACGCCGTGCCCCTTGCGACGAGAAGGTGCATCTTCGATCGCGGTCCTACCTTGTCACCATCGGTTGCCGAAGTTCACCATCCGATGACACGGCGAAGTTCGAGACACTCGAGTTGATCCCCCGTCTATGGTTCACGAAGTTTTTTTTACGTCCTTCGCGTCGCCAAAGGGTCGAACCGAGAGAAAAGCGTAAAGCATATGAACCGGGCTTGCGAGATGAGTAGGACAAACCCCCTCTTCCACGTATCCTCGTGTAACAACCCACCCCTCTCTCCGCTCCCGTCGCGGCTCCGGGAGACTCGACCGAGAGACTCGGGGTGGAACATTAATATCGCGAAATGAAGCTCATTTGCATATAAATAAGGTGGGACACGATAGGGTTGAGGCGCGAGGGGGATGGAGAGAGAGAGGGAGTGTATAAGGGAAGCTCCCAACGCGACGAGGGAAGAAGAAGCCGGCAAGTGGATGCGCGGGGAAAGTGGAGGTGCTGCCGGTGCTGCTGCCGCTGCTGCTGGCTAGCTCGCTGGATGAGCCAGCTCTGCTTCAACCCCTCGACGAGCCAAAACCTCCCTCCGCGCTTTCCTGCGGACTAATTACACTTACAGACAAAGCGTCGGCGTCGGCGTCGACTCCGGCGTCGGCGGCCAGCGCAGAAACCGAGGCAGGCTCGGTCAATTCTCCACTCCCGATAACACCGGTTTGCTATGACCACGTGATAATTGCGAGATCCCCCCCTGCCCGCGCTCGCAATCCACCCCGACGTATCATATTCCTTCTCTCTATATTACGTGGAAGCGAACCCGCACGGGATACCGACCCCGTTGCGCACAGATATTCATCGTAATCCTCGCCTCGAGTGACCCCCTCCTCCTCGTCTCTCCCGATGTCAGGATGTTTTTAGCGCGGAATAAATTGAGAGCGGAAACACGAGGTTAACGATTTTTAATTTTTTCATAAAAGTTTGATCGATTCGCTTCGATGACTCCTCAGAAATACTCGTCCACAAGGCTTAGTTCCAAAAATGGATACTTCATAAAAAATTTCATTATTGTTACAATGAAAATTAGAAAACGAGGTTTTCGGGGAATTTCCCATTGGTGAGTTCTGAGGCGATCGGGAATACAAAAAAATCGCTTTCGCCGAGTAATCAATGACTGCGTAATTTAGTTGCATTAGCACGACGTTAATGGAAGTCTCCGCCGCCGCCTGGAAACTGTACCGCAGTGTGTTAAATTATTGGAAGCTTCATTGTTGAGAAGCGCGGCGAGAATATAATTCACACTTAAACCACCGTGAATACAAGCTTATAACAGTAGAATGTGCTTGAATAGGAGCTTCGGGCATCGGAGCCAGTGCCTAAAATATAGTGGTATCACGCGAGTTCTACGCGTCCTCCCCTCCTTCGCTATTTCGATCTCCCTTATCCGGTCGGCTCGCCGCTTCCTGAATACAATCATTTCTTGACGCATTAAAGCTCTCGCCGGATCTCCTCAAAAGTTATACATATGAATCCTATTTTTTTTATCTTTAAAAAAAAAAACACCTATTACCGATTCACGAATACGGCCATTAGTCGAAAGTCCGCGGCGCTGCGAGCTCCGTTTATTAAGCACAAACGGATATTAATGGATTTTTTTTATACACGCGCCAAACGGTCACATGCTTTTTGTCCGTGCCACACGATCGTGGATTCTCGTTCTCTCCGTCTCGTTCTTTTTATGTGGCGCGCGAAAACAACACATCGAGCCACCCCCCCATTCCACCCGCGCGGCGGGGTTCGAAGTCAAATCCAATTACTTTTATTCGGGCAAAATGAGTGCAGCTAAGTCATTAATACTAATCAATGGGCGGAGCGGGTCGACGCGCGAGCGCACTTCGCCATAGGAATTACCCATAACTCAAACGGTTAAATTACTTTATTGCAAAAAACTTGGGTTTTTGTGCGAACCCGTACGTGAGCTAACAAACACCGACGGGCACACACAAACATATGAGACTCAAAAGCCCCCCCCCCCCCCTCTCTTCCCCACCACGGGACAACTCGCGGAACGTATATATAGGTCCACATTGTTAGAGGCCCCGACTCCGATAAGTAATGTTTATTGTTACATTTCCAACGACTCTGCAGTCACCCTCCCTCCCCCGGACCGCCCTCCGCCATGCATCCACTCCCCAAACTCCCTGGCTACCACCCTACACACTCACTGTCGCAACATTTTTTTTTTTTTTTTTTGCGCCATCGGCCGTTCGCTTCGTTTTTCGCATTAGCGAGATGACCCGTGCTCCGCCGGTCGGGTCGAACCATTTTTTACCGGGGAGAACGATCGACGATTTCGGAGCGAATTTACAATATAATAATAGAAGTGGACGAGCTGCACTTTTCTCGATGCTGTCGATGCTCCGTCGTGTGTGTGAGTTTTCACTCGGGCAGCCCGGGTGTGCGTAAACCGAGTTCTGTATTCGCTCCGCGCACCGCGCCGTCCCCTTCGGCCCTCACTCTCGCAATATCCGAAATTGAAATTGCTACGATTATGCAAGCCCGGTTTACTCAGACGATCGAGTAAATAGCCGGTTACTTTTACTGCCCCGAACGTGTGCTTCGTTACAGAACGAACGCCCACCGGATATTTTGTCGTTCCATCCCCCCCCCCCCCCCCCCCCCCCCCACTGATCAGCGTGTACGGCAATCCTTTCAAATTGACCTGCTTAACTCCGCGATGGCTTATTGTTCGATGCGCGACTCTGCTCTGTAAGTGTGATTGAACGTCGGGGCTTCGTCGCGTCGGTACAGAGCTATTATTTACGGGTTGTTTTGACAGAAATTTGATTTCAGTAAAAAAAAATTGGCCTAAATAAGGTGCTGCCAAAATTCCAAATGATAGAGGCAATTTTCTTTTTTTGGGGAGGTATTTGCATCGGAGCTGATGCTGAAATAAAAAGAAGCGGGGATTATAGTTTTGTAACGGGGATACAAACGCGATGTATTCGAGAGAGAAAATCGCAAAACCGAACGAGCTCTTTGAAGACTCTCAATTCGGTATTCATCCTGCCCGTTGCGCCGGTGAAATTTTACGAATTCGGTAGAATCGACGGCGGGGGAGGGGGCAAGGGGAACCCCGCTGGCATTTATTTTTATGAAAACGGCGGAGCTCTTTTTTTTTTTTTTCGTCCGCCTATACCAATCGTTCCGATCAGGTTAGTCACGTTCCCACCCCTTTCCGCATCCCTCGTAAACATACATTTCTGCGGCTTACTACGTCACCCACACTTTTACAAGTAAAACTCGAGCGCGGCCCGTACGTTTCGCGGGGCTAATCCCCCTTGCCTCGTCCATTTAATATGCAGTACCCATATCGCCGCGCTGCGCGTCGTTTACGAATTTACGCTGGATAAAAAAAAAAGTAAAAAAAAAAAACGATGTAAAAAAAATAAAATTGTACCGCCGCCGTCCCGCACGTTCTCTCTTCTATGGAAGGCGGCTTTCGTTCGTTAGCCATTGACCGGGCTTTATCGACGGCCATGGTGTCCCTTTTTTTCCTCGCCGAATCAAGTCCATGATTAACGAAACACTCGGGGCGCGAACAACGAGACATCGCTGATATGAATGCACTGCCCTCCCACGATCGGCATCGCAACAATGGAGAGAGGAAAAAAATTAAACAACAAAAAAAAGTTACCTAAAAATAACAAAAAAAATATTTTCACGTTCATCCGTACAAAATTTATAGTGATTTATGCGATACAAAATTGTAAATCTCTTCGGTATAATGTAGTCAACGATGAGAGCGCTCGCGGTGAATTCTTTAACCGAATTGTCGGGTTTGCACCTAAAGGGAAGCTCTAAAACGCTTAATCTGTATCTAACTATGGCGATACACGTCTCGCGGCATATTTCCATTCCATTATGCAAAGTGGCACCGGTACCGGTAACATTGCCACCCGTATAGTTTCAACGGATGCCTAGTAAAGCGTCTCAGCGGGACGTCCCTATGTACGAAACGTTATGTACAACATACACATACTTTATCGATTTATTATAATTCCAGCGCGTTGTCTCTACCGCGAGAGTTGCCCCCTTCTTCGCTCAGTTTCGTGACGTTATCGGGACGAGCGATTACTGCGTGCGTTTATAAACGTGAAAATAATTATCGCCGGACCGGCGCGGTTCTTGCCTTGCAATGCGGAACTAACCGAGTATATTTTACTTCTGTGGTTTCAGGACAGCGACAGGAGCAGCGCGGGAAGTCCGGAACCGGCGTCCGGTGTGATGCACGAACATCGGATGATAATGGAGGGAATGAAGAACTCGCGAAAGCGCAGGAGAAGCGTCTCGCCGGAAAATATGTCGCAGGCGAAACGGGTCGCCGAGGCGCAAGCTCATCTCAACGGTACCAGTAAGTCTTAACGTAAACTTATTTGCGCGTGAACTTTCGTTGTTACTGAAAATCGGTGAACAAATAATCATATAGGGTAGACCGGGGCAAAACGAAGACGCCAAACAATAAAACCTGCTACAACGGTACCGAAAGCATACATCCATTGTTTTTCACACCAAAATTGTATTGGCACCGATTTTAAAAGGATATTTAAAGAAAAACCATATAGGGCAAAACGGGCTACCCTTCGATTTGACTTGCGGCAACTCTTGTTAGCTTCATTGTTACCTTATTTTACCCCACGTCGATATGACATTTTATGTCCCCATTTTGCTCCATGTTCCGGTTTTGCCCCGGTTGCCCCTACGTTCAACCAGAAGTTGACATCAGCGACAAGTTTTTCATGAAAGTTTCACGATTTGGTACCGTTGCACTCGCCGGGTTCATTTTTTTAAAAGAAATCCCTTTAACGAAAATTTCAGTGGCGGGAATGGTGACACTGCAGAATCTTCAGAATTTCGCGAATCTTCAGAATCTGCCGCAGGTCGCTTCATTGGCGGCGGGTCTTCAGAGCATGTCGGCAGGTCTGTCGAACAGCCAGTTGATCAACACCCCGTTGAATCTCACAGTCAGTTCGTCGGGTAGGTTTTTCATCGACATGTCAAATTCGTTTCTTGGTAGGCGATCGAGCCGTCGAATTTCGACGATTAACAATGTTTGTTATCCAGCTGGAACGATACCGACCGCCTCCAGCACGACGACGGTGCCGCACCTTCTACCGCCGAGTTCGGCCCCCATAGCGACGTTACCCCAGCTACTCTCCCAGCCTCAACCGGTCGCGATGCCCCAGTTCATACTGACGTCGGGTCAACTGGTCCAGGGTATCCAGGGCGCTCAACTCTTAATTCCAACGTCACAAGGTGAGTTTCGTCTCGGCCCCTTCGTCATCCCGGAACCGTCAATTCGTCCCAATTGTTTATCGTCGATTCTATCGTACTAATTATGAATCTCGGCGGAGAAACGACGGGAATAGCTGTGGCCGGAGCCTTAATCACACTTGCGCAGCTGTTATTGCACGGCATAATATTACTCAATTGAGTTTACGTCGATATATAATACGGTTGGTGGCAGCGGGGCTATCTCTGGCCAGTTCCAGACCGGAGACCCCTGGTCGCCGTCCATACTTAGTGGTTCTAGACTGCCAGCAGGCCGAGAGCGAGAAGGGAGAGAGAGCAAACTCTGCAACTAATTTCAATGTATAATTAACGTCTCACTACCATCCCCTTTCGCCACGAGACCCCTAGCTCTCTCTGTGCCTTTCGCCGTGGTCTGCCCAACTCCCGCCCGGCCATACCCCTTTCGACGTCGTCGGTCGGTCCGTCCGTCCGTCCGTTCGTCCACCCCCGGCCGACTAACCCTCCACAATTCTCTCCTACTCACATTAGACATCGCCGCTCGTCGTCGTCGTCCACGTCCTCTTCGAAACCCACTACTACAGACCTCCTAAGGATTCGACGGTTATTATATCGATTGCCAGAACCACCGAGAGCGAGCGAGATGCCGAGCAGCTAGCCCGTGCGATAACTTCGTTTTTACTCCAGCCCCCAAGTTTAGTCGCGTTATATAGCAATATCGAACTTGAAGACTGCTCAACCTGAGTGAGTTGAAGTTAGCACCGGTGCGTGGACCGGCGCGGCGTGGAGTCGCGGAGCGATGAGGTTATTATTGAGGTTATTATTCCATACTAGCATGGAATAATGAAATATTCGACAAAGTCACGATCGCGTATCGTCGCGATCGAATTACGATCAGAATACCAACGACAAAAGCAGGAGAAAGTTGAGTGTCCAATTAATCTTGGAGTCATTGATTTCTCGTCACATCTAGCCCTGCTCGATATGATCTCGGATAATTCAGTGTTTCCCAGTTCTTAAAGAACGTCGTGACGTTCAACTAACGTTTCCATTTTGTCCATCTTAAACCCGGAGTCGAATCTTATCGGCAGATGTTTATAAAAGCATGTTTTCGTCATCAATTAATTTCCGTTTGCAGTAAATCCAAGCAATGTAATCGGTTTATCATCGAGCTTACCTCGGTACGTGAAACTTTTATGGCTGTTCCATAATACGGGATTTGCTTAGCCAAGCTATTAGGTACATACACAGGTACTCAAGATCAGTAATCATATTAAGCGCGTGTAGGAGATAATCAGATTAGGGGAGCTGGAGGTAATCCCGAAACTATTCTAAGTATGATTAGGCAGCTCGGTCCTTCGCGGCCAGGCGAATGGAGCCTAGTTCAGAACAGGACCGGCTATCCCAGTACCTGTACATACTATGAAGACGGCGATAATAGTTTGCCAACTACGCTGGCCTCCGACGTAACCTGCCCTATGGGTTGCTTAATAATCCCTCTATGAGACTCTGATAACTTCCACTACGTATACCCGGATCAACGAAAAGTGGACGTTGTACGTATATAGCAGTAGTAAATGTATTATAGCGCTGGTACTTGACGGAAGTGCTCATCATCGTGCCCTTGTAACTTTGAAAATTTTAACTGCCCCGATACCAGTGGGAAACACATGATTCGACCGAGGATGATAATTAAACGCGTACTTCTAATTTCAGGTATCGCGACGCAAACGATTCTGACGATTCCGGTCAGCCATGTCACGAACAATCAGATGGTCAACTTGGCCCTCAGCAACGGTCAGGTTGTAACGACGACACTGGCGAATCTTCAATCGATCGCTCAGCCGCAGAACATGATGAACACCCCATCCAACAATGGTACGAAACTAAAGAATCTCTCAGGTCCTTTGCTCTAGCGTAAATTTATTGCCACCGCACAAACTTTGGTTCACGCGAACAAAACATCGTCACCGTCGTTATCCGACGATCGGTTCTCCGTCGTTAAAACAGTCAAATCTTAATACTAAATGTCATGCTTTGTCATCTACATTGGAGTTTGTGAAATGTGTAAGACCGACACTGAGAGTTTTGAATAATCCGGGAGCGACGATGTTGAAAAGAAAAAAGAAAGTCACCGCAAATCGCTCGGTTCGAATTGACCACCGATTCTCTCCTGCCGCAGTTCCAACAAGTCCAAATCTTGCGTCTGGACTGGGCCTGAATCCGGCGGCTCTGCCGCATCTTCTTGGCAACAGTTCGGCGAGTCAGCAGCTTCTAAACGCGATGCAACCGCAGCAACTTCTACAGGCGGCTCAAGTTCAGGCGGCGCAGGCGGTCCAGGCAGCCCAGGCGTCCCAGCAGCCGCTGCTCACCACCTCGTTGCATCAGCACAGTCATCGGCACAGCTCGCACATGAATCACTACGCGGTTGGTACAAAAGATTATCGATATTCCAAAACAGCTCAGCTCAGTGAGAATCGCGACGCGTTTGTATCGAGCTCGTTTCCCTCGGGCAATTAATTATCCATGGGGATGTAATGCGCAAGCCACCAAAGGTGTACCAATTACCTCTAGATGTGTCCTAATAGCGACGCCGATAATTCCCGGTCGCACAAGTAATCTCGTTGAGCAAAGCCGTTCGCGTAATTTTCCGTTCGATCCGTCTCTCCGCTAATCAGATTCGCCAGTGCCTCGACGTCCTCGAGAGCCGCGGCCGCTGCGAGCGCTTCATTGACCTTATGCGCATCGCTCGGCCACAGCGAACTTCGTAATCGAACAAAAAGTGTATCGGATTGTGAGCGATTATTCAATCCAGCCGATCTAACGACAATCTCATTATTTATATTCGCCAGTCCTCGGAGCAGCATCACAGGGACAGGCCGGAACAGTCTTCACCGATGAACGGACCGGTCGTATCGGCGGCGTCCGCACTGAACCGACTGGCCGCGAGCAACGGGGAAATCACCATCACCACGACCCATGGACCAGGCGGTACGAGCGGGGTCAAAGCATCACCGAACAGCTTGCACAGTCCGAAGGACGAGGAGGACGACTTGCTCAGCGATTCGCCGAGTAAGTTATATGCGAAATCTTAAACAACCCCCCTCCAAAGATCGTCCGGTGAAAGGACTAACCCATTGTCTAGGAGACTTTGGTCAGAGGAAAACAGCGCGTCGCCGGAAATCCAAGCGTGCCTTTCATCTCATTTTCCTCTGACGCGTATTATCCGCGTTTTTTCTAATCCGAAATCGAGTTCTATACGAAATCTTAAACACCCGCCTCTAAAGATCGTCCGGTGAAAGGACTAACACCACTGTCTAGGAGATTTTGGTCGGAGGAAAAAAAAAGTGTCTTTCATCTCATTTTCCTCAGACGCGTATCATCCGCGTTTCTTCTAATCCAGTAAAAAAAAATAATAAAACACTACCAATCTTCCCGGTGCAATGAAGAGGCATCGCGAAGCGGTGAAATTACAGATGCTGCGGCGAAACAATAATGATCGATGAGACAGCTGCGAGAAGCGTCTCATCGCGCTGAGGTATTCCACTATAACCGCTGCTCCGACTCACCCAACTATCATTGCCATCATTGTTATAATAATTATTGACAGGCGAGCAGAAAACCCCGGGACGGCTGTTTTCGCGGAAGCGACAGTCATAAAGTCCTCACGACGATTATTATCCGCCGTCCTGAACGGGGGAAAACTGTGCGACTCCAAGGAGGTCCACCTCTTGCGAACCAGTCCCGATAATTCACAATCACCGACCGCGCGCGGTGCAGCTTATTCCGTCATTCCGATTCAATGGAACAATCGTCCATCACCCGTGAGCCTAACGACGTTCAATAGCCTCCGTTGCTCGGTCAACCGTTACGTCGGGAATTTCTTTTTTTTTTCTCGATATCCGAAGTCGGCGCGCGTTTCTCGTGGAAGGCAACAGCCCTATCTGCCCGGTACACGTTAGTCGTTACGTCAGAAATTATTAATTTTTTTGCATCGTAGCTGCTTCGATGTAGATTTTCACGCCGAATCTTGCAAAACGAATTTTCCAATTGGAGTTTCCCATTTAACCGGTGTCGACATCGCTCGATTCTCATTGATCGACGGGTCGTACGATATTCCGTCATTTCGATTCTATGGAACAATCGTCCATCATTCGTGAGCCCAACGACCGACCGTTACTTCGTTCCTTTTTTTTTTCTGGATATCCCAAGTCGAGGCGCGTTTCTCGTCGATGGCAACAACCCTATCCGTCCGGTACACGTTAGTCGTTACGTCAGGAAACATTAATTTTTGTTCCATCGTAGCTGCATCGATGTCGATTTTCATGCAGAATCTTGCAAAACGAATTTTCCAATTGTAGTTTTTCCGATTCGACCGGTCGGCACCGCTCGATTTTCGTTGATCGACGGGTCGGCGATATCGTCTCGGTTTATTTCATGCACATACGCCAGCGCAATTCCAGATTGCCGTACCGATCGTTGGATGTGAAAAATGCGATTATCTCGACGCGACGGGTTTCCCTCGTCCGCGCGAACACTCGATCGCGGACGGGAATCGATGCGATTCCCGGCTCGGTCGGTTTTCGGCATGCGGAATCCACTTTTTGAATATCGATCAAAGGACTAATCAGTCGACTTATGGGTTTCTTTGCAGACCAACCGACGATCAACGAAGCCACGAACAACGTTGTCGACGGAATAAACCTGGACGAGATCAAAGAGTTCGCGAAAGCGTTTAAGCAGCGACGATTGTCCTTGGGTCTGACGCAGACACAGGTTGGCCAGGCTCTCAGTGTCACCGAAGGACCAGCCTACAGTCAAAGCGCAATATGCCGGTGAGCAAAGAGCCCCAAGACTATAGGAATAAGGGACTCGCCCGATCGGACTTAAATAACGCGATCATGAAAAATGTCCGTGAAATATTCGTCGATCGAACGAAATCACCGGAAATCGCATGAGATAATTAGCTCTCATGATTTGATTAAACGGGACAAAAATTTTTTTGCAAAGAGTAACCCAGTGCTCAAAATTTTTTTTGGCAAAAAAACATTAGAATCTGATCGTTCCGCTATTATCGAAAATAGCGGAAATAAGCCGGAAGCAGAAAGGTCAGCATTAAAAATTTCGTCTGGATAGAGCGGAGATCAAAAGTACATTGACAAATTCGATTTATTTAAAAAATTATTCAGTCAACAAATAATTTCTATCGCGACTGCATTCACCGCGGCGGTTCTTACGGCACCGGGACAACGCGGTCTCGCGGAAAACCGGAGAAATATCGTAGAGCGCCTGGCTAGCGAAAGAGCGAACGATTGATCCGCCGCCGTGAATTCGGTCACAGTGCGATAGAACGACCCGTCGGATTCTTATGTTTCGACTAACTTAAGCATTGGTGATTGTTCCCCAGTGCCCTGGCTACCCAGATGTACAGTGTAGCTGCCTCGCAGATTGCCTCTCAGCAGCAAGCTATGTACGTTCAACCCTCATGCTACTTAATTTATCTAAAAGTGACATTTTTTAAAACGAAAAAAAAAATATTTAAATTATTTAATTCCATTTTCCTGCAGTTATACCCAGAAAACAAAAATATACATATGTACTTGTGTACATGTTTAAGATGTAGCGAATACATTCGTACTCGTCGATTTCGCGATCCGGAGGCTGCGCACGATTACGATAATGAGGAACAGTCGTGAGAATGGAATGGGCATTGCGCGAACGGTACGGTGTTTCGCGGACGAATTGTTGCGCCTCGATTGCCGATCGATAATTTTACGAATAATCGATGGATCGCAGAGAAATCTCATTCTGTGGTCTCATTCATAATTCTCATCTTGCTGTCGATGTGCGTAAACGTAAATCCCATCCGTATCACCATTCCGCCCCGATTTGATCCCCTCGGTAGATACGATTTTGGGTATAGCTGCAGTTGCCGATCTTAATGGTTTCTAATCGTCGTTCGCGTGGCGAATGATAAGGAGCACTCTCGAAATTAAAATAACTCTCTTTAATATCTCTATTACTCTCTATCTTTCTATATATCTCTCTCTCTTTTCTACATATATATATATCTATATATTATATATTCTCATCGAGCCAGGGCATTGGCAAGCTTGGGCATGGTGTCGCCAACACGCGAAAGACTCGTTCTGTTAAAGTTGAGCGTCTAAAAGCACGTTTGACGAATTGTATTCTATCGATATCTATCTCTTTGTTATCCGTCACACTGAAGAACATGTGATTCCAACTGTGAGGAAAGTTTTATCGCATCGCGGAAATTTGTTTTTATATTTAATTAAAATTATACGACGACACCAGCGTTGGCAACATCATACGCGGTATCACCAAACCTACACGCATGCACGCATTGTCAATGTCCTGTTACCGATTCGATGCATGACTCTTAGTGCTCCTTTATTTAGTTTATTTTTTTTTATGTATTTTTTTAAACATATATATATCGTTTGCGGGACAAAGCGGTTCTCGCGAGAGACTACCGTACGATAATCGCTCAAGTTAATAATACCAAACGATTGGTTGGCTCTAGGTTCGAGAAACTGGACATAACACCGAAGAGCGCACAGAAAATCAAACCGGTACTCGCGAGGTGGATGAAAGAAGCTGAGGAGAGGTGAGAATTAAAAATAAATTATGTTATTTATTTTATTTTATTTCTATTTATTTCTTTCGGATTACGGCCTTTGCAATATTATTTTATAGCGAGTGAACCAATTTATATTACTTCTGTTAAATAGAAGTGACGTCATAATGGAAATTCGTTCTAGTCGAAAAATTCCTGTTGAAAAATGGGATTTCCCATTTTTAGAAAAAATTGGATTTTCGGACCGGGAGTGACGTATTTCCGGTGTCAGATCACCTCCGCTCGAAAAATTAGATTTTCAAAGAGGAAGTTCGAATTTTCAATTAGAAAATTTGGCGTTTAAATTGGTGTCACTGACTTCCCTATCCCGCATCACGGAATTTTTCTTAGAGCCCAAAGAAATGTTCGACGATACTTGAACAATGTGCCAAAACCGCTGAAACGAGAGAAGCCTCGAGAATAAGCGTCCTGGGAGGGGTGGTTTGGTATCTGACCGCACAAAATAAATCTCGTAAGCTCGGTAAAGGCTGTTCGGTGGGCGATAGGTCAACGCGGCGCGAGCGTCATCGAGTCATGCACATAGCGTTGCATGCGCGTGCATACCACGAACGATAATTTCATTGAGCGAACTGTCGACACCCGTGGGCCAGAGTCGATCGGCGACCGATGGGTCGGGGGCTTCGGGGGTAACATCATTGCGGCCGAACAGTACACAGCCTTATCGTATTCCGTGTGCGCGATTAATCCGTAATCATCCAACAGGATCTCGGGCAATGTCCCGGCGTTGAACAACCGACCGTGCGAAAGCCCGCGCGTGCGTGCTAATTGGTAATTCGCTAATTGAATCCACCTGATTAATTGCGGAGTCGCATCCTAATAAATACGGGGAATGTTAATTAACGAGAGGGAAAATAGTTGCGCATGGAGATCGACGCGGCGAGATCGAACGAGAGCCGATCGGCGGTGTCGGCCGTCCGATGGTGCGGGAAGAGTCGGCTGTCTTTCGCTGGACGTCGCTGCAGGAGATCGTTGCGCCCAAGTCCTCCGACGCGTCTCCGAGAGGCAAAGAATTTTTTTTTTTTTTACATACAGTAAAATCCCATCTAAATGTTTGATTCAATCGAATGGTGTGTGAGCAACGGAATCAAAAAGTGTCGTTAGCGGAGAAGGGTTTTCGAAATCGCCAACTGGATGACATTCCATTTGATCGACTCGTATGACCAGGAGTCCGGCTGTATCACGCCTCTCGGTACTGTCTATCGCATGTAAATGTATTCAACGCCACTATCTCTCGCGACCGAGATATCCCGCCGGATATCTTTGAATACCGAATGGAGTTCTTGTTTATTGATTGATATTGCCGAGATACAGATTCATATTATGCGCGGGCGGAGGGAGAGTGCGGACGGAACGGGCATCGGCAACGCGATCGGCCATCCAGTTAATGCGGGAATTCCCGCCTCCGGGCCAGTGTCGGAATGACATTAAGTTCGAATAGAATAGCGGTGTGCGTTGGTAATCGTCGTTTCGCGTACGCGAATACCGAGGAGGTGGCGTCGGCCGCGAGAGATCGGATACACGGGAGAACGATCGCGGACCGTCGGGACGTTCGCGCTCGAACGCCGATCCGCCGCTCTCGAGGACCCGCGAAGATGCAATTTTTTCGCGGACAGCAACAATTATCCATCCCGCATTCTCGAAGCGTAAAAGTTAAGTGCGACCGTGTGGCTCGGCTCTCTCGGGGAATCGCTATGTATAAACGTCCCGGACTCTCGCAACACGGCCGGGCCCAGCGGGGAAAAATGAAAGCGGCTGGTTTATGCGGTGCACGTGCACGATTTATCTGCCGAGTAATTAAACTGTGGACTAATTAAAATCAGGTTTCTGATGTACCCCCCTCCCCCTCTCTCCCCCGCCCATCGCTGGCTGCTGCACTCTCTCCTCCCACCGGCATCGCTGCCACCTTCGCCGCCACCGCCATCGCCAACGTCGTCGACGCGTTCCCTCTGCCTTTCCGTCTTTTGCTCTCGCCTCTATTCTTCTTCTGCCTCTTCTTCTTCTTGTTCTGCTTTCGCTGTTTTTTTTTTTTCTTTGAACTACAGCACCTTGTTCTTTTCGAGAACTACATCCTATCTCGTTCTTCCGAGGCCATACCTTCCGGGCCATCGGTTCCGGCCACCCCCTCCCCCCCTCTCCTCCCCCGACCGCCCTGCGCCCCGACAACTTCTGCTCGCATTAGCATATTGTTTTTCGCGAATTCAACGAAATATTCCCGGCGGATGCTAATTCACGTTGTACTTTTTTTTTTCTTCGTCATCCTTTTTATTCTGTTTGCAACACCCGGGCAGTTACCTCGACAGTTGGTCATTCCTCGGGGCTAAATTAAAAACATAAATTTACGGCGCCCCGAACATCCCGAACTCGGCATCCTGACCGTGCTGTTCGCACCGCCCGGCTGTGTGAAAGGTTGATGGCGTTTGTCACAATGACACGAGGAATTCTGTTCTCTCTTCACCCTCTCGAAGCTTATCCGTTTAATTTTTTATTGTACTTTTTTAAAATTTTTGTCCTCATTTATTTTTACAAATTTTTAGCGGATTGATCTTTCGACAGCGTGCGATGAGCAGTCGCCAGAATTTGAGTGAGAGTAGTGTCCATGATTGCAGGTACAAGAGCGGGGCGAACCATCTGACGGAATTCATCGGGGTCGAGCCGAGCAAGAAGCGAAAAAGACGGACGTCGTTCACGCCCCAAGCCTTGGAACTGCTGAACGCGCACTTCGACACGAACACTCATCCCTCCGGTAAGAAACTCGACGGACGACCGTACGCAAAATCCTGGGAGATTCGGCAACGTACGAGTATTTACCTTATCCTGACGCCATTTATGATTACAGGAAACGAGATCACGATACTGGCCCAACAGTTGGGCTACGAGCGCGAAGTGATAAGAATCTGGTTCTGCAACAAGAGGCAGGCCCTGAAGAACACGGTGAAGATGATAACGGGAGTCAAAGGAACGACCGCATAAGCGAATGTACCGAGAATAATCGATGAAGATATCAATGGTATTGCTGAAACGGACGCCCGGATCGACGTTCCAGTTTCGAACGCAAAGCGGCAGCTCAGGACAATCTTCGAACCGCTTTTCCGGAGATCCGGCCTCGTACGGCGAATGGAAATCTTTCTGTGCTCCGCTATTGCGTCGGCGGAACCGGAAACTCGCGTACTTCGCGCGTTGGTTCATCCTAATTGCGTTTCGACGATTATCGAACGGTGAACCAAAGTCCGGTCGACGAAAGCGCGGAGACGATGAAAACTGAAACGACGAGTCCATGTTCATCGTTCGGTAAAAAGAACCTCGGAACCCCGTCTGTGTTGGTACGAAAAAAAAAGTGTAACGAGCCGTCTCGAACTTTGCGCATGTACGCTCGAACGTGATTTTCTTCTTTTTTTTTCCTTCCCGCTAATAGAGAAGCATCAAATAAATCTCCTCGCGCGCTTTTCAAGGCCGTCCGCAGTTAAACGACGAATATCATGAGATTACATACGACGCTCACCACGCACATTGTGATCGAAAACGTATACGCGTGTTTATTATATGTAAATAATTTTTATCGATATTACTACTCGTGATTCGTATGTCTACATAATTATATGATATAATGAAGAAAATGAAAAAAGAAATAAAAACACACACGAAGAAGATGACGAAGAGGATGTTGAAACAAATCGACAGGTTTCGGACCATTATTATTTATTGAAAACTGTTGATTCTCGATCGATCGACGTGCCGAAGGATCGAGCAAGTGATAAGTGGTTGCGCTACAATGAGAATTGAATGAAGTGTTAAGAAAAGGGAATGTGTCGAATCGAAGTTTAATGTTATGTCCTGCTTCGGGTGAAAGATAAAAAAATGTACGGATGATGTACAATTTGTACATTTAAGTTATGTGCGGTGTTTACAAAATTTGATAAGACATGAATGTAGGGTGTTCATAAATGCTAAGCAAACTTTCCGTTTGGAACATTTTTCCAGAGTGCACGGTTTTCGAGTAAGAGCAGTTTAATTTTAGTCAATGAAGTTGCGCTTTAGCGACGTACGCGCCACCTATCGTGCTGTCCGAACTGACTGAACTGACTGAATTCTGCCAAATGAAAAGCTTTTTCAAATTTGAATCCTGAATATAATGTTACTCTTTTTTTGTGCCACTTCTGAAACACCGTGTACATAATTTAAATATACAATTCATACACGAACTGTATGTTTTTTTTCGTCACCTCGGTCCACTGGATCGTCCGATCGAATACGTTCTGCAAGCTCAAAGTCTCTCTAGATTATGCAGATATTTAAGGATAATTGAAAATTGAATAGTAAGAAAACTGCAATAAATTATTCTGTGAAAGTATGCTACGAACGAATGTAGAGACCCTCCTTCCCGCGCTCACAAAACTGTATATCTAATATCTATAAGAAACCGTAGATAACGAATAAACAAAACAAAAAGAGGGACGATGGATAAAAAAAAAAAAATACTTTCCCCGAACGCTAGTCCGCATTTACCATGCCATATTGAAAATACGCGTTTCGTGTCCAAAGCTCCCACGTGCCGGTGCATCCGGACGTTCAATTTGAAAAAATGGGCTTATCATCGAAAAAAAAAAAATGTATCCCGATGTGCCAGCAGATTTGAGCATGCTCTTGGATGGACGGTAGTGGCGTTGAGGTCTGACAAGTATTCTCTAGTATTTCGCACGTAGCCTCGCATATTATAATAAATTACCCGTTTGAAATAAAAAAAAGTAAAAAAAAAATCGTAATATCTGTATACTCGTGAATCCCGTAAATTTGAGCTGCATGTCGAAATTTACCACGAGAGGGACAAACAAAAATTGAAAATAACACAAACTACGGCGTAGCTGCTGCAGAAACGCGAGTAGCATGTATATACAAAAAAAACTTAGCCATTGTAATATTGAGGTATCTTTTCGTATATAATAGCTATCAAATAGCTAGACTCATGCAAAGAAAATTTACATGGTTGATAATAAATTTGAGTATGTCGAATGGGCGTACCTAGAAGTTCACGTTTCGGACGAAATTGAACGAAGAAAATATGTTCATAACAAAAAATAAAAAAATTGTATTATAAAGATTGACGAGCGTGGCGATATTCAAAATTCAAAATTTTGATCCAAATTACGTCGAGACGTATGTTGTCCTTTTGATAATGAAAAATAATTAACGAAAAAAAAGATGAAATGTTTGTACAGAGATATTCCGGTTATTAAATTTTGTTATGATACAGAGATGAGAGAACGAAAAAAAAAACAAAGTGAGTAGAGATCATGTGTATTTTCTTCGTGAACATTATATATCTAGTGGTTTATTACGAGAATATCAACGTGAGTATTATTATAAAACAAAATGTGAATTGTATTCGTGAGTGTCATATTTCTAAGGAAGATAGATCCACGGGCCAATGTTTCGTAGCAGTTCCCAGCTAAATTATCCAGACTGGCGGCAAACACAAGCTTTTACTTCAAATAACCGATCTAAATTATCCGCTACGACAGCCTGACAAATCGTTATATATACATACAAATAAATATATATATATATAGAGTATATCGAAAAACTTCCGAATAACAGAGAGGAAACTGTTTCTGAAACATTGCCCGGCGAAACCAAGGTTCCTACTACGTTTTATAAAAATGTAACGACTAACTTTACTGCGAATATTTGGAATGTAAATACGTCGCGTAAGTTGAGCTAGTATTTACAACACAATCAGCAAATTTAATGACGCTACGAAATAAATGAATAAAAAAAAGGATTCAACAATCGATATAAAGGTCAACTATCCCGTAGAGGAAAGAGAGTGTCTCGCGCATGAGCGAGAGTTCAGGAATTAATGAAGTATAAAGAGCATAAATACCCGAACAAAAGTATGAGAGCAAGAGATGTTTGTCTCGTCAATGTGTCGAAATGCTCGCAACTCGAGACCACAGGGACCGTGTTCGGCTCTCGGCAAATTCAGCACATAAGTATACAATTAGCATAATGAAGTAGTTGATAGATTGAATGTTAGCGCCTAGAAATTATGTAACATTACGCTACGTATTTAATGAAAAAAATGAATTTAGTCGTTAAGCGAATACCTGTGTAAAATCTAGTAGATGTCCACAAGAATAAAATAAAAACTTATATTGTGGTACAAATCCTAAAATATGTCTTCTCTCTATTTTCTATAATAGTTTTGATGAATCCCAAATACATTTGAGCTGTATTGCAAATGTTCTTTTACCGCCTTTCCTGCGTTCGTTAATTACACGTATTGAATCTTCATTTCCGCGAACACTACTCTTCGGAAATAGTAATTGATCGAACGTTATTCCTCCGAATCGTCATTTAACCGAACGTCTTTTTTCCGAATACTAACCGAATCATCATTCTTTCGAATAGTATTTATCCGAAAATTAATTTATCCGAAAGTCATTAATCCGAATCGACTCGTACTGAACCGCTGCGATAGTTGTCTACTCAACTGAACCTCTACAATTTTTTTACCCCCGGATGACGTCACTTCCGGTAACAAAAAAAAACAGTTTTTCAAATCAGTAGTGACATTACAACGAAATTACATAAATTTTTCTGCGTGACGTCACTTCCGGTTTAAAAGTGAGTGTTTTCCTATATGCCGTCTCTTCCGGTCGATTATCGGGATTTAAAAATCGGAAGTGACGTTACTGCGAAATTGTTCCAATTTTTCTGCGTAAGGTCACTTTCTATTTAAGCGTGAGTTGTTCAAACCGACAGTGACGTTACAGAGAACATCTTTAATTTTTCGCTGGAACGTCTTTCGAATGCAGTCTGCGACAGAAACATGTGAATTAAGAACGCAGGGAAGTGGGTCAAAGAACTCGAATGTGGCCAGCAATAGAAATTGATGAATTAATGAACCCATGAGGAAAGTAGTCCTGTTACCAAATACGTAAAATCTCGGCTGGCAAGTGAAGAAATAATTTATTTACATCAGAATGTCTTTCCATTACACGAATATGGACTGTGAGATTACGCCGATTAGTAGGTCAAGTCACGAGCTGTCACGAGCTGACACAAGCTCGAAATCAGGTTTCTCAGTAGCGACGACTTTTCGAATTTGTCCAGTAAATTCGATGACGCAGTATCCAGCAACACCCAGACAGAGTAAGCCCAACAAAATATAGAGCTTGATGTACGTACACAGATAAGGACTGTAGGCGTACGCTACTACCGACCCAGTTGCCTCCCACAGCCGGAAGTTCGAGTACGCTGCTTCTTCCATACCGGGAAACATCAACCCGCATAGAGCTGCAAAAGACAAAAACGAAAGCCGTTTAGAGTGGCTGACGGTCGATAACACTGGGACTCTGTTCGGTTGACAATTGCGGCTTTGTCGAAGCCTGGTAAAAGCGATTGCGACTCTACCGCAGTGGACATGTACAGACTTTCATATTATCATCAAAAATTGGATCATGTCCGTTTTCGCAACTGTGGGTAAGAGTTGCAGCCTCACAGCTTGGTGCGCGGCAAAACAGATAACTGCGATTTCAATGACATTAAAGATTTGTATCTGCAAAAATTATCTTCAAAGGAAAAATTGTTCAGAAATTTCGTTTGCCGTTAACAATTAACTAGCTACGAATTTGTTTGTCATGGTACCTTCGGCGGATATTTTTGTCAAATTTCATGCCCCCCCCCCGTGTTCCCTCAAGCGATATTTTATACGTCTCAAATCGCCGAAGATTATTATCGCTGATGCTAAAAATCAAATCACAGTCGAACGCACGTGCGTGGGTTTGAAACATGATACACCTAACTGGTCGCAAAGGTCAAATGCCCGACAGCGGTTATACCAGACAGAGGCTAAACCACCGCTCGCTATGGGACATTTTTCAAAAAGTTTTCGAAAACTTCTCAACAGCTCCAACCGCGCGTGTGTGTTCGACCACAGTTCAGTACCGCGGCAAGGGAAGCCCGAGAAGCTGTTTCGGTGGAGAAACTTTAAAGCAGCCAAACAAATATTGACTTCGGTAGAATTTTGCCCTTCGCAGCTTCATTAAACGGGGTTCTACGCGACTCGACACATTTTCCGAAGCAACAAAGTTGTACGATGCGTTTGGCTGAAACTCACCGTTCACTTGGACGAGCCAAATCGCGTCGCAGACACCCCACAGACCAGACATCACGAAGAATATCGAGCCCTGTTCCGGCGTTGGTCTCCAAATGAGCAGAGCTACCATTATCGCCAGATGCAAGAAAAAGGCGAACGTCATAACGGGAACCCTGCCCGTTACTTTCACGACGGATCCAGTCGTCAAAGCAGCGATGGCGTTCGCAACCCCGTAACAGATCATTACGTAGCCGATGTTGCTAATACCCCAGGCGCATGAAACAAACGACTGGAAACGTTCATAGCGGTATCAATACATTGCATATCGAGATCCCGGCGTACCTGCATAATAAAAGCCACGGATGCGGTGTTGCGTACGGTACGAGCATAAAATGTACCGAGAAAAATATGAGAAAAACAGGAAACCACACGGTACGAAGTACAGAAATGTGCAATATGGTTTATCACACAGCGAATATTTACAGCATTGTAGTCGGCAAACAGAAACGCCTGTTCCGCTCCAATAAACATCGTTATCGGCAGGATGAGCAGCTGACTTTTTTCCTTCAACAATTTCAGCGTCACTGCCAAGAGCTTCAAGCCCGTCCGTCCTGTGGCCGATCCGGTCCTCCCTCTGTCGTATCTGCGGGCAAAATTGCCGAACGAATGGATTTTAAATCCCGGTCGTTAGACCTCCCAAGTTATCTATTTTCTCCGGGCTATCTCGGTATCGGGGCGAATATTATTTTTCGAATGGGTTTCCGCGTCTGGAACGCGAGTTTACTGGCCAGACATTCCATTAACAGATTCCCCTTAATACGTACGTGGCACTTTCATTTTTATTATCGAACCGACGGGGCATCCGTCGTTGCGACATCGCGTGCATGTGCCGAATCAATGTAAATTTTATTTTTGTACCGATACGTCGATGAGTATTTTATGGATGACGATGGTACGGGGTTTCGACGATTATCGACGAATCGCATCGGAATATTATGATATGAGTATTCGCGGAATGAACGGTTAGGTAGCGGATAATTCCAGGAAGCCGGGTCCAGAATGACGAAGAGCCAGGATCGTCGGGATTCTGGACGTAACGGTCCGAACGACCGATCGTTATATGCATTCGTCGGATGGACGAACGCTCTATTATCCTCATTTTAAAGCCCATAGCGATATTCCTCTTAGGATGCCTACCAAAGCCGAAATGAATGAGTTCGGAGGATAATTGGATCCGTTTCGCGCAATCTATAACGCCAGAACTTGACTATGCTGTGGTCATGCTAGATTAGGATCGGAGTGACTCATGGACGAGCGTGATAAAACAGTAATTCGTAAATTACCTGGATAAAGAATCAACGCCGAACGCCACGATGAGACAAGCCACTACCATGCAGGCTAAGTAAATACCGGATATAAGGTTGATCCTCTCTCGATCGGGCGGCTGCAAGTTTGGATTTTCCGCCTCGCCGGCAGCGACGCCGCAGAAATTAGCTCCGCACACTTCGGCGACTATGGTGCTGTTCAATGTCACGTTCGCGGGAAGAACGTCCATTCCATAAGACAATACTGCGGGCGATAAAAAGTAGTTTGAGCGCACATCTGTGTAGGATGAAGTGGATAAGGCGGTGGGAAATGGGAACGACGTTCCGTCAAATGTCGAAGGTACGCGCTGTAATCATTAACATACAATTTTTTTTATCCTCGACATGCACCGTCATTTTTTCAATATAATGATACATCGAAAATAATCATACGGAAAACATCGTTACATCAGCTGCAAACTATCTTACGTCGTTGGTGCAAAACTCAATTTGTCGTACACTTAATAATAATAACAATTTGTACCCAATAATGAATACCATGTAATGGTTTTTTTGCATTAAAAAATGTAATCAATCATTCGTCACTAATGTGTTGAATCAGCCCCGGCCTCGCCCTCATGTTTTCATCCGACTCGGCTGGTCGGAACAGAAAGTTATTTGCACGTTGAAACATATTAACGTCAACTCTACAATGTACATGCTACGCAGAATTTGTTTCAATTTTTGCGTTTTTTTTTTTTTATAATTAGTTTACTCCACTGGGTCACACAGAGAGACACGCGTAGTGGTAATAAATGTCACATACCCGCTGATGAAATGAGGTTTCCCCAGACTTGTGCCATTTGGTAAAACATGAAGAACAGACCGAAGAATCTCGTGACGAGGACGTCCGCGCCGAGATCCGAGACCGTGGCATAAGCTTCGGCAACGACAGTCAAATAAGTACATTTCGCGCACCATAGGGGCCCGCCGCCGAGTCCGACGGCAAGTCCAGCTGGGATCATCGTGTAGAACTTCGGATAGAATTGTGCCGCCATGAAGGGCATGTACGCAATAAACGTAAGTGATATTGTCCATTTGCATCCAAGCCAGCTGGAAATTCAATATTTCCCCGGACGCGGACATTAATAGCGGAAATTACCAACGAGCTCTCGGTAAGATTAATTTTCGTTAGTGAAGATGAGAGCGCGAGCGAGGAAGTGACGAATGGCCGAAGATAACCGGAGTATCCAGCTCTGCCAGTAAAATTTGTCAACAGACAGTCTAGCGCATAATAATTACGGCGGACCGGTCATTAGTAGTCGTAAGAGTTTGCGCGCAGCTTTTACTTACGCGCCGGGAAAATTTAGTCCCAAACGCTCGGTACCTCACAATCCCGGTTACACCCACGAACGAGATACGGATATAATTTATCTTTTTCCCTGAATTATATGAGGTCGTTAAAGTGGAATAACGTGTACCAGCGGATGAACGATCCTGCCGAGTCTTCGGGTGATCGATCGCATCCAAGCGCGATAGTGAAATTCGATTTATGATGTCGATGAGTGGTGACGAGAATAAACAGAGACCTACCTTATCATCAGTACCGGTAGAAAAATGTTACTGAATATGAGACTTCCGTATATCGAGGCGAGAGTAAACGTGCCCAACGACTCGTCGGCGTTCACCGAACTCTGAAGATTACTCGCACCCATGAACGCTGTGAAGTGCACCATGAAAGCGACTCCTATCATCAGGATGTTCTTCATTATCCGCCATCTCTCCGACGGCTCGAATTTGCATCCTTCTTTGCTGACACTGATAAACTGGCCGGACTTGTCACTCTTTCCGGTAGTCATTTTGACGATTTCAATATTCAACTCTTTTTCCACTGATGAGTATCGGTCGACGCACCGTTCGGATGTGGAATCTCCGAGTCTCCTGTGACTCGATTCGTCGTGGGAATGTCGGAATTAAATATGAACTCTGCCGCATAAGAAAGCACATAATAAATCACTGATTAAACAGTATTAATAAAATGCAATAATTAGAAACTCAGAGACTTTCAAGTTTAGAAAAAAAAATTGGCTCTTCGTCGTATGAAATATGAGACTTCGATTTGAAAATATTACTTTTCGACCGGAAGTGACATCATACCCGAAAGACGTCACTTCCGGAGAAAAAATTAAATGTTCAAACCAGAATTAAAACATTTCACCTATGACTTGATTTCAGGTGCACATAAGCAGCATTGTAAAAACTGACCGAATATCAGGCGGATTTTTACATATAAGTCTGAACGACTGTCAACGGATATCTCTACGACTTTATCGTGCTGGTGCAATAGCTGGGCGTGTCTCGTGTCCACTGGCCAACAACTTCGAGATAACTCATTCTGCAACTAACTCCTTGTCCACCCGCATCTCACGGATATTACTGGGAGTCGCGTGTGCGTCGTCGTAGTGGATTTTTCTGCGGGAGAAAAAAAAAGAAAAAAATTAATAACCTTGAGCGCTTTATCCTGTGGATCACGGTACGTTTAATCATATTTGCGGAGCGTCGGCGGGGAAACGAGGTCGTCGGAAAAAAATTTACTTTCCGCGCGCACCTATAGCTCCATGTGTGAAACTATTTCATAATCGGGTCAGACCCTCGGGTACTCTGAACGGAGATCATTGATCGCAACCTTCCTAGTTGAGAGGGTAGGAGTGGGGTGTATGATAAAAAATCATTTTCACCGAACGATACCGTTTCTGGATGTACGCCCAGACCTAGAAGAGCACATACGTCATGCTTACAGATTACTCGATGAGCTCTTTCTGCTGAACTTCGTCGATATCCATGACTCATGACCGTGGGGTTCGATGAAGCTGGAGATACGTTTTTTCATACAGCTATCAGATTCGAGACTAACAAAAAAAAAAAAAAATGTATCATAATCGAGTCCAAATTGCCAAATGCCTGCGATCACTGCTACACTCGACGGCAGCGATCCGTGAATCAATTAGTCTGCCACGTACGCTCTGCGCTATCTCGAAGATCATCACGGTCTTGTGTAACCGATTTCTCCGCAGAGTCATTACCATTGTGTCTGTGATTGAAACGTGTGATGTCGTTGAATCACCTTTCAGCCAGGTAATCAAGGCGTTGAAGACTGGAAGTGTTTTGTCCTACGTGATTCCTCTCACGAATTCTTTACTTCAACTCCTCAACCAATTCTTTAACTAAAATGTGAATCCTGACACCACTGGCAACGCTGCAACGCACTGCCGCCGAGAGTTCCCTGCATCTCCTACACTGACGCACACGCGTACGGCTCCGCTCCCTCCCGCTTGCCACACCGAGATTTATGGCCTTTTCCCCTGATTTTCCTAATACGCTCTGCTCTCTAAATTCCCTTCCTTTTAAAATACTAAAACCCTTCTACTTCTTCCGGTTCCCCGAAAAGTTCTATTTTTAAACTTGTTTACTCTAGACTATTTTTTTTTACTTGCTAATACTAGCGCTAATATAGGGTTAAAACTAGGATAAATGGACGACAAAATTCCGATTGAATCGGTTATTCTACGACCAGCGAAGCATCAACATCTCCGAAATCTCGAAAGAGCGAGCAAGGCTCTGCATCGAAAGACTCTAGCTCTGATCCCTCTAGTCCTGACAAGATTCGGAGCTCGCTGCTAAATTATCTAGTAAGAGAAAATTGTCTCAATGTACTTATACAATTGTACTTCGAAATCACCGTCTCAATGAGACATCGTGAGTATCTCGACGATGAAAGAAGCCTCTTTTCATCGATGAAAAGAACGATGAAAAGAAGCCTCTTTTCATCGATGCTGAAGCGGTGTTTGCATCGATCGGCGACAATGCCGAACTTGAATAAGTCCGTTGATAAGCAATTTACTTCTGATGGGCATGTCTCAAACTCCGTCGCGCAGACTGCATTTCCGAGAAGTCAACGAGATTGAAGCAAAAAAAAAACAACTTTGTACTAAAACTCTTTTTACCCATAATATCACTCACGCTGACAACGTTGCTATCGGCGCTACTGTTAGGCAAAATAAAAATTAATCGACCTGCTGTCGGTATCGAAAACCGTCCGAGCTCCGGAATTTTTCCAACGCGTGGAATATCCTTGGTTCGGAAACACTCTTGACGATGGGCAGTTTTTTTTTCAGTGTAAAACAGAATTTTGCGGAAAACCTTATCGCGGCCAGCGGGACGATTTGGAGAAATGCTTGACAATTTTTTTGGGTCGCGGGTAATTGGCATAAGGCCTCTTCAACTATAATTGTAAAAAAAAATGTTGCCGCGACGATTTATGTTTAATATTTCACAACAACCGAGACACATCTGCCACCGAAATGCAAGCACGTTAAAATCGTGTTCAGAGCGGTTTGTCCTTTGGAAATTAATGCAGCTATGTCATATTTCATCCTACGTATATGGTATATCGTTGTTCATTTGCATTTGCGAAACATCCGCAGCTCCACTGTATCTTCCGCACACCTCGCGGATAATGCGCGGACATTCAGATGCACGCGACAACGGTTTCCGTGAACATTACTAATTCTTAAAGCTAATTAACTCGGCGTTGCCGCGGGAGACCGCGACTCGAATTGCATCAAGGATTAATAATCGGTGCCTGTTCATATATGCGTAAAGGATTTGTTGAATGCAGCTGCGGGAGAGCGAAACAACGCACGGCCTTGGAAACAAATCACACAGCACCTTTCACACGGGCCACATGTGCCACCGCGTGTTTGTATCACGTTATACATTGACGCCAAATAATACGGATTATAATTCGACGGTGATCCACGTATTTTTATTTATACTTTTTTTTTCATGAAAAATTCATGAAATCCAATGCACAGATCATCCGTTTGAGGAGGGTATCCGAACTTGTTTACCAACGAGGAAAATTGAATTTCGAAATTAAACTTTTAATCGTGCAAGGAAACTGACAGATGCGTGAGAAGTGCGATACGAAACGCGTGGTATGAAAACGTCGGGAGAAACACGATTTCGCACTGCGATACACACCCGCATTACCATAACTTGATTTTCATAATAAGGAAAACCACTCGCGAATAATCACTATTTCCAGTCCGAGTGACACGCCCCCCCTCCCCCCGCGAAACTCTGGCGGTGCCGGCACGTTTCTGTTGATCTGTTGTTACGATTATACGAAACGTTGGAGGAACGTGTTAAGTTCCGATCGGCACCGCCGACGATCGTCATCGATGATGACACGTGTCTTACGTTATGAATTTGTAATTATTCACGTGCACGTACGGCAGACATAAATCCTCTTTTTTTTTTACCTATGTAGCGTCTACTGAGCACAGTGCATTGAAAACGTTCGACGAGCACTCACGCAAAAACTTGTTTCCTGTTAAAGGCGATGATCGACTCTGACGGAAGATTTTCAAAAAGATGTCGTGGGCGGGTTCAAAGTTACAAAATATTGAGTACGATCGATCGTTTTCTACAATTTTCCATTATGGTTATGTATTAAAATTAATTTTTGCATCCTTTATACAGTATTTGATGTGCAGCCTTATTTGTTTTTCTCCTCGTCTCGGATTGAACATATAGACATATAGATATATAGATATATCATATAGATATATCGGTTGACATATAGAGCTTCGCATTCCTATACGCGAGGCGATCGTCCTCTTTCATCAGTCACTCCGCTGGTCCATGATACTTTCGACCGGAAATTCACTTGGGTTCCTGATCGAGTCGTTAAGTGTATGTATGCAGAACTATACACAAGTTATATGTAGATCGAGCGACAGATCGGCGTACAGCGTTATTTCATGTGTATATATATATACGCGCTCAAATGCTTGTCGATGGTATAACGCCGGAGAAGTATGGAATCTGCCCTTGCATCGGCCGTTAAAATAGAACGGAAAAACAGTCTAATTTCAGTTCAAACTTTGCTGAACTTTTTGCCGTCATAAAAATTAATTCACTTTTGCAAATTCGATAAAATATGACAGTGGTTAGGACTTTGTTTTATATTTCGAGCATAGTTTCTTTTTTGTTCCAAATTGCGATCGCTCCGAACATCATGCTTGGCAGTAAATATTTTTGAAGATCAGTATCCAATTACTCGTGTAATCAAATTAAAAAAAAAAATTTACCATACACTCTAAACCGTTTTTTTACTCAAGGCCATCGACACGTTAGAATGTCGTGAAACCGAACGGCGAATTCGTATACTACGGCGAATACATGTGACAATCGACACCGTGATTGAGAAACAGCATTCGAATGGCATGGAATTTCGTTAGAAGGTCACTCCCAATATCAAAATGAATAATGTATCCTACTGGAAACCGCTGTTAGCTCTCCTCTCGTGCGGAGAAAAATTGCGATCGCTCCAACAAATCGGCTGCTATCTCACTTTTCCCAATCCTATCGGACGATTTATATTCGAGAATACTCTATTCCGATAGAGCTTAGCGATGCGATATTCGGAAAAAGTTGGAGAGAAGTGATAACTATTATTATATAGCGAGAGCGTGAAATACCGAACGTACTTATAGGAGAAATATCGGCTGTTGACTTTGCGTTTTTCTGCGACGTTCTTGCTTCATCGACTATTCAATTTCCGATCCCGTATTATCGACGCTATAAGAACTATATAATCCCTCTTGGAATGCGGATAAATTGAATTTCAGATTAATACCAGCGAGAACTCACCGATCTGTTGAATTGAGTCTTTTTCTTTGGGCACCACACAAAATTCTTTCATATTTCACAAAATAACGAGGGTTTATTCTTTTTGTTTTTTTTTTTTTACATGTAATACTGTTCGAAAGCGAGTATTGTGCACCGGCGATAAGTCCACGTGCTGAAGAAAGATAAATGCGACTGGTAACGCCAATAAATGAACGAACGCATTTCCACTCGATTCCCCACCCATGCCGGTTCGCCCGCCGTGTCCCCTTGCCGCGCTTCACTGTCGCAATTGATCCCACCCGTCTCTCGTCGTCGGTATTTGCTTCGATCATTATAAATACCATGATAAGTGTATTTGATAGCGTTTGTTAAACCCATCCCTCTTGACACATCAGCTATTTTTAAGAGGATTATTATGACTTTCCGGCAGACGATTCTCATCGAACTACACTTACTGAAACTATTTTCTACTAACAAGTTGCACACGCAGGTACAGGCAGGTCATTGTCGTCAGGACGCTTCGCGCACTTGCTATGGACTATGCAATTTAGAAGCTGGAAATTTCAAATTCCCGCGATTTACCGAAAATACGTCACTTTCATCGAAAAATGTAATATTAAAACCGGAAGTGACTTGGAATAATCAAGGCCTCGATGGCTCCTAGGGAGGGCCCCTGAATTCTTGAAAGTTGGGACAAACGAACAACTTTCTGAAATATTAAATATAAAAATGTACAGTTTCTTTTTGATTTTCTTTTGGATACTTCGGAAATCCTGGATACTTTGGAGAACGTTCCATGCTGTTGTGACTATGGATTGACGATATTTTTTGACTAGAGTGTTGTACGATTATTATTTTAACGGAGCCGCGACAAATTCTAGATCTGCATGGAAAAACTTTTTTCATTACCGATTCTGTTGAAAGTTGTAAAGTCAAACTTGTAAAGTCGGATCAGCATTAACATGAATGCGCCGAAAGTTTTAAAGTTATGCATTGTACCGCACACTTTCTAAGAAACTTCGCCGGCGAAGACGGAAGGTTGCCACAGTGAATTACGGGATTGCCTCACGCCCTTCGCAGTGTCAACCCAGTAAACTCAACCTCATAAAAATAACCATATATCAAAATTTATTTTATTTCGGTCTATTTTAATGTTCTTAAATTTTTATGGTAGCTGAAAAAATTTAATAGCGAAAATAATTTTCAAAAATTGGACTAATGAATTAATATATCTTTCAGGATTATTACGGGTCGGTTGAAATATTTCTTCCCCGCAACGCTGGCCCGCTCGCTTTGCGATCATCCAATTCGGTATTCATGAGATATTTTCTGGCTTTCCATAAACGACTTTGCGCCGCGATAATGATGGATTGCCGAGGCTCGGCTTACCCTAGTGAATTAATGAAAAGGTATCACAGCCATCACATTTAATATCTGGGTCGTCGAGCTTGGGTGTATATAAGGGTGCAAAATGATTGGTACCTACAAGCAAACTCCCGGGAAACGATGATATTTTATGGCGTTTGCGTCACTGCATTGTCGACCCGAATACAATAATTGGCAGAATCATGTTAACGAGCACACCGCCACTGATTATTAAATTACATGTGCCACGATGACAAATTAATGTATTGAATAGGTTTGGCTTCCGAGCGGAGGAAGCTTAGCTTTTGTTCCATTTCCAATTTGCGCGATAATTTTTTTTAAGCTCTTATCAAAAAATGTTAATAATTTTTTGTACCTCCCATTCTCACGAATCATTCCAGAGTTCGCGAGGCATTGTGATAAGTTTAAAGCGACACGATCGATAACGTCGACTTCGCGGCACAAAGGGCGTCGATGTAATTTCACTTGTTTCGGATCGGCGACCCAGATACTCGTTACTCGTAGAAATAATTATCGGTATTTCCTCGTTCCGACGACTGTATAATGGAAGCTCGTTGTGGACAAATTTGATTAAACTGGAGTTGTCTGTCTGGCGCGGAATGGGTTTTTTTTCCCGGAGTTAAGAGTCCTGTCGAACTCTAATTATACGCCCAATTATAGCCTTTCCCTAATTATCACAGAGAGCAATATAATAGCTAGATTGGACAAAACACGATTTTACATTCTAGCTCGATCGTTTCATTGAATTGGCGTACACAGGAGGACGAAGAGACCCGACCGTTCTACGAGATTCGAGAACACATGTATTCATCGTACGACATCTTCATCTTCGTCAGCCTCCCTCGAAGCCTGGCTTGTCACTTCAATTACCTCATTTAAATTGGCACTGGTGCAGTACACCGAACAACTTGGGGAATGCCTCGCGAGAATTCTACCAACGATTGGCCGTGCCACCGCAATGAAGCAGTGCGGTTGCACTTCGAGTGAAATTAAGTTAGCATGCGGATTTCGCTTTCCTCGTCGATTGTACATCAGGCTCATCTCGTGAGTGAATATCGCACGAGATATCCTGCAACACGAAATAATCGGTAAGGTCGAAGTTTTCGCACGAAACATTTGTATAACCAACGTACGTTCATCGATTCGCGCAATTCTCGATGCTGGTTGCGTCAACTACAACAATAATCGCGTAAATCGCACATTCTTTTCTTTTTTTTTGTTGAAAATACAGGTAATAAATAATTATAGTGAATCTTCTCCGATCGTATCTTTGTGGATAACGCAATATATCGTGCGAAGTCCCCTTGTTGCCCAACGGAAACGTTATTGTCATGCAAATAAACCAAACCCCCCCCCCCCCCCCCCCCCCCCTCATCGCGAAATGAAATTGCAATTTCGGATGCATGGCTGCACAATAGTGGGTGCGTATGTATAGCTATATTTTGAGTACAGCCCGGAGCGAGATCTCGGTACGGCGACGACGAGCAAACTTCGTCGGTTCCAACAAATCATCATTCTTCCGTCGCCAAAAGGTTGGACGTCTGAAAGTGAGAGCCGTTCACCAAACTTCCGGAATCTTAGATTTTCCCGAGAGCATGAAAAATGCTCGCGTTTATCGGACGCGGAGAGGAAACCGTGAGATTGTTGAAAAGTTGCGACTGGTATTATATTCGCGCGGCGCGATTGGTCGTTGAAGTCTGGAGGCCTTCGATTGAGTTATTTCGCAATTTGCTGAGCCCAACCGATCGTCGGCGTGACAACCGGTTTCGACGGACACGCGATAAATGTAACGGGTTAGCGGGCGCACAGTGCATTGGCACGTCCCACGAGAATATCGAGAATATCGATTGAATAATAACGTCTAATACCGCGAGCGTGTAATTGTGTTACGAAACTTTCACGGGCATGACCGATCGCCGTCGTTGTTGGCTGCGTTCGGTTGTGAAAATCAATTACCGTAATCGAGCTACCCGTTACTCAGGCTGTGGAAGTAATCAACCGCGGCTTCCGTTATTTGCAGAAAGAAAATTTACTCCGATAAGATGAAACGGTAGCCCCGACTAAAGATGAAAATTTAACGAAGTGCGCGAGGCTCAATAACGATCGTCGAATAACGAATTTCGTTATAAATAAATTCGAAAAATCCCGAGTAACCCATCTAACCATTACCGAACCGAAGTAAGCGTGCTAGTGAGCAGGACTTATCCGGTGTGGAAGAAGGTCCGGAATTATTTGCCTCTTTAGCGATAAGTCCCCCCCCCCCCTTCCCCCCCCCCCCCCCCCCCCCCCACGCTCCCACTGTTTTCATCGGCTTCTTTTTTGGGCACGATAATGGGGCTTCTTGAGTACTTAATGCTCGGCTCATCGTGCCTTATCACTTCCGGGTGGAACGAAACTTCTTAGTCTCCTTCTTATTCTCTTTAGACGCGGGAGTGAGAACTGCAATATTATGGAGAACACAGCGAATGCGAGAGCTCGACTTGGGGGGATTTTACATTCTAGAGATAGACTGGGAGAGAGAATCGACCCGGTGCGCCCGGTTGCTGGATGCTCGTTAGAGTGAAGTGACCTTCTTCAGCCCGCGTTCCATCCCCGTGGAATAGTTGCTCGTCACACACTAAACCGGACGAGTGGGTTAGGTGCGAGTCTCTGGCTGAAATATAAATCGTTTCAAAGGTAGTTTTTCAATAGCTTCTCTGTGCCAGCCAAGTGTCTACAAGCATATCACATACTCGAAAGCAAATTAAATAAAAATAGATGCTTCAATTAAAATTTACACGTATTAACAGCGAAATTAATATATTTTCCACGCATTAGTCTTTTATTTCATGTATTTCAACTTTTGATGTATTCAGTGTTTTTAACCCTTTAATGAAATAAAAATTAGCGAGCGAGCGAAATGTGGTATTGTCCTGAATTTTTAACGAGTAACAGCAATGCCATGTAAATAAATGATTGCCAACTGTTCGTTCGATGGATTGATCGTCCGTTCAACTGTGTTTGATAATTCACGAAGCGAACCTTCGCTTCTTCACGCAGCTTCGACCACTGCAAGCTAGCCAGACCACCAGCCCACTGTCAATCACCCACCTGATGTATCCGTAGGGCAGTAAGCGGAGTTACTATAGTATGAGCCAAGAGTTATCTATGCGGCATCGCCAGACCCGATCTTTTACCTCTTGCGGAAACCTGCTCTCTATTGCATGCGCCGAGAAAAATGTGGAATGAAAATAAATCAATGAATTCACCGTAGGGACACGCCGACACGCGATTCCCGATGTATTGCATTCTAAGTGCGGGCGCGCGATGAATAATCCGTTCGGTGACTCCGATCTGCGGGTTCCATCTTTAATTTAAATGCAAAAATTCGAGATTACAGGACATCCGAATTCACAAGTAGCTACCGCATCCCCAACCCGGCAGTGGTAACGATAGCGTCCCGATTTCGAGCGATGAGTATCGCGAATAGTTTAGACAGCGAGGACCCGGCTTTCTGCTCGGCGGTTCAACTCACGTAGGATAAGATCTCCTCGAGATGAGTCGCTGCGCACCTGAATAGTATCCGATGTCGAGAGTACTCTCACGGGCCTTCTCTTCCCTCATGAATCTTAATGAATTCTGCTATTGACGTCTGACACGTGCATCGGCGATTGTAAACCCGGCAGTTCCGGTCATTCCGCGGGAGTTCTTGAGAAACTAGCGGCACTCGATCGGAGTGGAAGTATTTCTGTCGGGAACGAAAGTCGAACGAACGAAACAAACTCTTTGTGGTCCGGCGAGGATCGACCACACTCTGACAGGAGCAACTTAAATCCATCCACGTAGTAAGATTAAGGATTGTATTAAATTTTTTATTCCATTTCCATCGCAGACCGGTTACTCTTGCTTCGGTGGCGTTATCATCACGAAATAAAATCATTTCCATGAGTGAAACAAATGAGATTTGCTCGATGAATAGACATAAATAAATAGGGGGCGAAAAGGGGATTCCCCTCCGAAAACGACCGATACAGTTTTTTCTCGATACAGTTATCGCGAGTGTTTCTCCGAGATGTACAGTGGGGATGAGATAATTGGGAACTTGTAAGTTCTTCTCCGAACTCTGAGATCAAGTGGGGAATCCTGGATTCCTGCGTTTATCGGGGCTGAGCGGTGTCGCAGAAAACTTTATCCCTCGGAGGTATATATAGCGATTTAATTAAGGTCCGATTAGAGGTGCTTAACAGTCGCGATTTATGGCAATGGTGAAACTTGTGCTGAAGCCAGACCCTCACGATCTATTGTCTTCTAGTGGAACAGAGTTGAGAAGCTTCGATAATTGACCATGAAGTGCGGTTAATCGTCAGCTTCATTGAAATAAGAAGAGCCCTTCGATTTGAATGATTGGAATATTGCTGACGATAAAATTCTTGTTTCAGAACATTTCTTTTCCACTACTTCAGAAAAGCGGCGAAGGTATTGTAAGACTCAGAAATAGCAGGTTTGTAAGGCTCAGATTATTCCCGCCCTCGTTATGGATTATGTAATTTAGATCCAGAGATTCAGATTTTCCGAGATTTAACGGAAATATGTCACTTCCGGATTGAAATTCTCATATTTCGATCGGAAGCGACGTCATACCGGAAATACGTCACTTCGGTTTGAACATTTCAATTTTCGACCGAGCGTGACGTTACACTGGGAGTACGTCACTTCCAGTTTGAAAATGTAATTTTTCGATAGGAAGTGAGGTCATACCGAAAATAGGAAACTTCCGGCTTGAAAATCTCATTTTTTTTACCGAACGTGATGTAATTCCCGTATGACGTCATTTGATAGAAGGGTTTATAGACACATAGTGATTCTAGCCTCACGACAGTGGGGAACGCGAAGCATATTTCGATTGTAGTCGGGGAAAACCCCGACTACAATCGAAATATGCTTCGCGCTTTAGGGGCGCTCGGCAGATGAAGACGCTTGCAATATGCGGGCAAATATTGCGGAATTTTCAAATATCATGTCGACTGTATGGTACAATAAAAAGATGTCTTTTACGCTGTCTGTGTCGTTTGTCGACGTATATCGGCAAACGTAAGAGATCCTTATTGCTGCTACTACTGTGTGTACTTCAAATATTATATACAATATATTACAGGTATATCAGGATGCAGGAAGATTAAAACTGTACGATAACTGAGTCAAACGGGACTGGGACACGTATACGAATACGGATACATTCATCATGCGAGATTGCGTCGTCCTCTGATATTATTTGCGTAGAGGGCGCGGATGCGAACGAGTGAACCATGGGATTAGCAATATATAACGCATGCTCGACATTTCTTGGAGTTTCTCTTTCGTTCTATAGGATCCCTATACATACATGGTTGGCAGATAGTATTTATTACCTTATTTATTTACTTGGTTGGTTCGTCCGGTCATTAATCGTACACGTCATACTCATACAATTTAAAAATTATTTCCAATGTTTCCGCCGTGTATTTTTCCGAAATTTCGAATTCCGTTTTTACGAAATTATTTTTTACTGTGTACCGTGTGTTTTTTTATTCATCCGTTTCCGTCGCTGGCTTCATTAAGGAATACACGGATAGTAAGATTAACATATCCAGAAAATTGCCATGGCAGCGTGCAAGGGATACACACTATAGCAGGGTCAAACACTATTATCATTGTAGCTAAGCTAGCGAATTATTGCATTTGCCGTTGTAACGTGAATTTTGGTATCGGATTGGCAACGATAGTTTCGTGGGACGCAAAATTCATCCCGTCACCAATACCATCTGGATAGTTTTGTATCGACGTGCCGAACGAAATTTGATCAACGACCTCATCGTTGGTTCAACATACCTATAGCTAATATGGTACCATTTAAATTTTCACGGCGGCCGCGCTATTTTGACAATCGTATCCTGTTGCGGCGTACTGAATGTGCTCTCAAAGGGCCCATTAATCCAATTTTAGCTCCTGCAAATTGTACGGATTTCATGGCGCACGTGAGCCTGTAAAATATGGATATACCGTTATCAAATTTCACTAAATCGGCGTAAGTGGCTTTAATTCAATGACATGTGGAAGGCCCCTCAAACAGGCACCTGTAATCGAAGACGGTAATTAACAACATCCCCTCTTATTATCGATTCCTGTGATGACACGAGATTTCGGTTGCAACGATTGAAAGGCTGATCCGATTGTGGAAATAATTTTGATTTCATAAACGCGCGTGCATTTTGGTCAATGTTTCGGAAATAAACAACGACCCCAACTCCTTTAAAGCTCTCGAGCTTTGCTCTTTAATGTAAACATTCTCGTAAGCGCCACTTGAGAACGTCAGCAGGATGAATCTGCGACGAGCATCATTGACGCAGGCTGCGCAGCTAGCGACATTTAATAGAAGCCACCACGCTCGACTCGCCCGCTGAAATATGTGTTGTACATTTTTTTCTTCAAGATCTGGTAGAAACCGCATATTTTAACGAGGCTCCATTTACAACCGAAAAGGAGCAGTGAAACATTTAATGTTTCACTGCTCCTCTTCTTGTTTGAAGATGTTTTAAAAAAGTGTTAAAAAATAAGGATTTTTCGTCGCCGTCAAATCTACATTGGCGATGTTATGAAATTTTTCTGATAGTTTGTAAAAAAAAATAAACCATTATTTTCAAGTGGTTTTCGATTAATCCACTGATGACCAAAGAAAAAAAGGCTACGCTCGATGGCCGTATATATTTTTCGTTGGTGTATTTTTGGTTAGCCGACAAATCGTGAATGAGAAAATTGAGCTTATGTTCGCCATACCCTCGAAAGCGTGCGCGGTAAATTTCAACCCCGATGACGAAGCTCTCGCGAAGATCCCCGAGGGAAATCCCGCCAACAGATGAGGCAAACTCGAACGAGCTGTTAAGCACTAGGCACATTTTTTTTTTTCGAAAAAAAAAACGCGCTCACTATACGCACAAAATTAAACATTTGCATAACTCACGACCAGAAATTTCGGAATTCGTAAAGATTTGAATGGCATCATCTATCGGACACAGATATTAAAATTATGAAAATTTTACCAACACATCGAATGAACATTCAATACATGATTATGTAAATATCCTATTTCACATTTTCGCCAAATTTTATTTACACAATCTTTCTGAATTCTACCGTCAAACGCGTCACATCCCTCTTTCCAAACGGGACACACCTTTAAAAAGTTTTTTACGCGAGGAGTAAGGCTGCACAAACCTTTTAGTCTGGATAGTCTCGAATGGTTCAACAGATTTTTTTTTTAATCGTGCGTCGGCAACGGGGTTAGAGACCCGAAAAAACCACTCAACGGATGTATGAAAAATGAGTGTTAGCCGATATCAGAAGTAAAGCCGATTGAGGTATCAGAGTAAGCTCGATGAGGGATGCTGTTAGGCACAGGGACAAAACCAAAGAAAAGAACGCGTAGTACAAGCTGATAAGAGAATGCGCGTGACGAGAGACGCCGAGAAAGAGGGGTTGGTCGGAGGCTGTTGAAGCCGGCGCCCTCCAAGCAAAAGTTAGTTCAGTGTACGCGCGTCAGTACATTCGGACGGAGCGTTTTCCGCATCAGTCGGGGACATCCTCGAGATATACATAATCGCTCGACGCGTCGGTTAATCACCAAGGCTATTAATCCGCTCGATAGTCAATTATCTTTTTTTTGTTATAGTTCATCTATCGACCAACGGAAACGCAAGTGTCGTTAATACTCAAAATGTTGAAAGTGTTCTCGAACGATACGCAATAAAGACATGTTCCATTATTCAACTTTCAAGTATCAAGTGTTCATTAAAACTAGGCGATAGATTAAAATTTGAAATCACTGTCTCAATATTCGTAACGAAATTTTAGTTTGACGAATGAACATGTGTGCTGACGGCTGATGGCTGGTGCGTCGTGAATTTTAAGCGGAGGTGGCCGAACTAATTGACAATGTCGTGAAGGTAAGTGTACTCAGTCGTTATAAGTTTTATACATTTATATTTGACGGTGTATAACGACGGTATACAGGGTGAATATGGTCGGGTTAACGTATCATTGATTCGCGTCCCTATTGGGGTGGACCATATTACAACCACTTTTAACGTATATTGGATTATCTTGTAGCCGTCCGTTGTCCTCGGGAAATCCATGGAAGTAAATATTTGCCGTCGTTAAAGTTTTCCCCAGCTACATTTCGCTACAGCTCGAGCGACTTCCGATTCGAGTGGGTGGGATGAAACTTTCCGAGATATTAGTGTCTCAGGGCTGCACGTTTGCAACAATGCAATGGTTCCTGTTTCGTTCAACTCTCATATGATACGTTCCACCCTAACGCTTAGAATTAGCGAGCTTTTAAACATCTTAACTTCATTCCTCCCCAGATTGAAACGTCGTTGAGTCTAGACTCGTGTAACAGGTGACATCGAGGTTCGATAGTCGAGAACTTTTCTTTTTCTTTTACCGTGCATTAATTTCTAACCGTGAACGAAACGAGCGGTGGTTTCATAATTCTCTCGAAATGGTTGAGATCTTTCTCCGGTATTCTTTTCCATCCGTTCTCGAGATCAACCACCTAATCCGACGAGCACTCAATTTCAACGCAATCCAATCTAGAAGGGACCACCACCCCGTTCGTCGGCCAACTCGTTCCGTTCTTTGCGAAAGAGAAGTTTTAGGAGCCACGATAAGGAACGTGAGAAGGACATTACGTGTCGCGTGGCGATTCTTCAAGGGCTCCACAATGCAGAAATATAATACGTTTTCATAGCTGTACCCGTAAATCTTTAAACAATGTGCGAGGGTGCGTGCTTCACGTGCGTACGGTAAATACATTGCCGCGACGCTTTGCTCTTATGATACAGTATTTTCTTTTCGGTATATCTTTTAAAGGGACATTCATTGTGGATTCTGCAGGGTTTTCTGAATTTAAGAAGATTATTGAGTTATGTGCTCCGGATCGAGGCGGAGGGTTGATAAGGGGCTTGTCGGTCGGAGAGACTGCGAAAGGGGCAGCCCCGCTCGCGAGATATCGGGTGGACAAGACCAAGACTTTTTCATCCATTTTAATATTTTTATATTCTATCTATGCAAAAAAAAAAGTGCAAGAGAATCCTGGGGATCCTCTGGACCGAAGAATCCACGGATAATGGAAGGCTGCAGTTAATTAAAATTAAATGTCACGTCTTTTTATTTTGAGAGGTACTTTGCGCCTTCCGGTGCACCGGATAACCAGTTCCGGGTTGATCGGGATTCTACTGTACATGTAATTGAAATTTGAATTTTTCCCCTCAGTTTTTCCATTCTTCTGGTGTACTTGAGGCGTTTCGACATATCGATTTACCATGTTACTATTCACGACAAATCATCTTTAGAAGTGGATTGACAAACAGTTTCAAACTCGGCATTGAGAAGCCAACAGGGTGATTAGAACACCGTGGAATTGTGAAGATCCTTAAACTTTTTCGTCCTACCCCGGGGGGTATTGTAATCAAAGGACATCCCAAATTAGCCTCGAAGGTGATCATTAATGGCCTCATAGTAAGTTATATACCGTGTATACCTCTGCCATTTGGTGCACCGTTGGTCCTTTGACGGATGCAGAGGTATTAGGCATAAGTAATGGAACTGATTTCACCAAAAGGGTTGTCCAGCGTCAAAGGTTTCCAATATAGCGATGGTGGAAAGAGGAGAATGGCGAAGCTGTGCGGCTGAGTCTACTAGCAAGGAAGCTACCGGAGCCGCGACTAGAGTCCCGAATGGACAGTTCGTATAAACTCTGGTAAGCTCCGGCAAAAGTTATTTGTGTATGCACGGAGCAGACGACTGAAAAGAGACCCGCGACATGAAGGATATAGTAGTGCCATCCATTCACCTGTTGAGTATAAGCATGAATGATTACATTAGAAATTTGTGGAAATGCTTATTCCTGGGAGGAATGGCAACACGGCAAATAACAGGAGGGAAAGTTCTTATGCAAACCTTACGATCAGACGAAAGAACAATAACTTCTTCCAATTTGACTCTCCCTACTCTTAACAAACAAAAAGTTAAGATTTTGCGATGAGAATACCCAAAAGGTCCTCTTTAGTAAGGTTCACATTATTCGCGTCGTCACTACACTGATTACTTTTGTTGTACTTTATTTTTTCGAATGGTGGCGTGAGATAAACCGTGTATATGAGGTCATCGCCGACAATAACAATTTACCGTGGCTCAACAGAAAAGCGTGCGAAGATAGTGGGAGTCTTTGCCCCGCCACAAATCCCTTTTATTTTACTCCATTACTTGACGGATTTTATTACCCTCGCAGTATGGTAGGCAGTGCGCTATCGTGCTCGCTATTCGAATACAAAGCTTGGTCCGCTTCTCTTTTTGCCGTTTTCTGGGCGAGGAGGAAGACACGTTCCACTTCTTGCGTGATCGGATGAATAAATCGTCAACTCTCGCACTTGCGGGACGATACCGGGTGTTCCGCACTGTATTCCGCAATCCGTCGCGAGTAAAATGTAACTAATTTGCATGTTTTAGTCCGATTCGACTTTTATAAAATAGAATAGACGCAACTTTTTATTTTTTCTAGATGTAAAGTTTGTACAGTGTACGATTGGGAACACTGGACATTAGCCGTGTAAGTCAAGAGGCGGGCTAGTTATTTTCTATTCGCCAATATCGATCAAAATGGACCAGTAAGCTAAGTTTGGACTTACCCTGAGGAACATATCTTGTATCACTAAAATGTATCCAAATTAAAAATGTTTTCTGGTCTGTGTACAACAAAAGAAACTTCCGCACTGTCTTTGTGCTCACCATTCGGTCTTCGCATTCCTCCTCACTCAGCCCTCCAATTTCTTTCTATTCCATTACTATTTTCCCTTAAAATATTATTCCTCTCATGCTCCCCTCCGTTCCTTTCTCCCTTATTTTTTTCTTCTTCCTCGCACTGCCAACTCATAGTTTTACATATCCCTGGTCTGGCATTCGTCCAATACGTGTTTATCCACTCCTCGTCGACGCACTTTAATCTCGGAATAAGATCTTCTCCCAAAAGGGAGAACATCTCCGCGATTTCACTCACCATTGAGACACTCCGATAACTGTATTGTCCGGTCTTCTCTCTAGTTTTCCGCCGCACCAAGCCGCCGTAATTCCGTGCTCTCTGACTTTCACTGGTACGAACTTATCTATTTGCTCTAATATCTCTATATTTTTCAGTTCTTCGCTTCCCATTCGTTCCACTTCTTGCGATGCTATACCGGCCCGTCTGGCACTATTCTCTCTGCTCTTTTACCGCTCTCCGCTCAGCTTTTCTTCGTATTAGCTCCCACTCTACCTCTTCGCATTTACCATTTCCACCAGCTGCGCGGTATTTCCCCTGCCTTTTCTTTCCACATTTTATCTTCCAATTTCACCTCTCGCCCTTCCGGGTTTCTGCTCATTATCCATCTCTATTCGTCATCTCTCTCGGCGCATAGACCGGTGTACGCACTGCCTCTTGTGTATGATTAGCAATCCGCCAGTTAGGAAGGTATACAGAGAAACTTTTTATTTTTTACTTCAGCATGCAAAAAGTACACGCAACTAATTTTATTTTATCTATTCGGTCCACCTCTTGACCCCGCATAATTGTACGAAATGGTCTATTTTGAGGAGGCTGTATGAAGATTAATTACCTGCGACGGATGTCGGATAACTAATTCTTTTTTTGCTACACTAGCGGGTATACCATTTTCGCGAAAGCCTTGGCATTAATTTCTAATTAACGTCATGAGGTCTGTATAGTTGGTGTTAATTCTGGAGGTCTTGGTACAGTTCATGTGCACCACGCAGCGAAAATCTCTTCGCGACTATCGAGCCAAATCGTAATATGCCACTTCCGGTTTGAAAATCTCATTTTATCGACCGGAAGTGGCTGTATTCCGGGTATGACGTCACTTCCGATCGAAAATAAGTTTTTAAACCGCAAGTGACGTATTTTCGGTGAATCTCAGGAAATCTAATTTTTCGATTTCTGAATTCCATAATCTTTAGCGAGGGTGCGAATCGCCCAAGCCACAACCCGCTAGTAATTTGTAAGGCACCGGGGATGGCTCGGCAATGTCGTGCAATCAGGTTAAAGTTTCATGATCATTACGCTCATCATCGGTTTTCAATTTTCTTTTCTGCGTATTTAAAAATCAGAAATAATTATACCTGCAATAACCTCACGAAATTATCGAATCGCGAAATCGTTAGTATCTGATCCTCGCATATTTTTTAACGAGATTTATACTCGGGCCTAACGGGAATATCATTGCTCTCGTTGGTCGCTACGCTTGGTCTCGGTAGGGTATCGTGTCGCAACTGAACAGGGAGAAACAGCGCGCTATGCTACAGTGCGATATAGTCATTGGCGAAGAAATCTCGTCGGAGGTACCTCGGTTAATCGGTGAGTCGGAGACAGATGGTCTTTATCTTCGAAATCCCGTGGAATGACTTCCATTCAAGTTTCAAACTCGAACGTTTAATCTCATTTACGTTCAGTAGCCTTGATAGCCCGTTACGGTATTCGTTAAATATACAGATTCGTTAATGCGCCCAAGGTTGTATCCTCTGTTCTCGAGAGCGATGTCTTGGGTCAAATCGCATCTATCGCCGGTAACATCCACGCTATTAATAATCGGATGCCGAAGATCCTGGCGGATGCCTGTCGGCGGTAAACCACAGTAATTGATAGATTGTGCTTTGATAATCGATACGGATGATACCGGATCAATCTTAAGGTACGGGGGTGGGAGATGTGCATCTGTAGTGATACTATGCGCCGGTAATCTGGTTCTGCGAGGACGTAGGAGGGGATGTAGATACACGATGGGCGTCCTAATTAATGGCGTGGTCAATGTCTTACCTCAATCTTGCAGTGTGTCGGCTGTCTGCCTAAGCGAGTAACACATGCTAGTATATGAGAGGGTCGACCACACGAATTGTCGTCAAACATATTCCGGTACTACTTAAATACAACGAGAACGGTAATGAGAAATTACGCCGATCGGAGAACGACTCTAGTTATTGAAATTGTGAAGAATCGAATATATGCGTACGGGAGTGGAAGCGAGTGACAACACGCCGTAAATTGTAGTATCTTTGCTTTATCAATAAAATGCGGAAACATGGAATTTCCAACGAGAATTATGCAGCAATCAATGAAGGGTTGAATTATTCCAGTAGTTAAGACAATAATAATACCGCGAGGTAACTCGGAATATACAGAAATTGAGTGAGTATCGGGGATTCGAAGGGATATTCTTATACCAGAATAATGTGAAGCAGAGAAATTACTAAAGCGAGAGACGATATATGGGACATGTTAATTTGAAAAATAATTACTGCATTCGCGGGAAGCTCGGAGTGAAACTTATAATCCAATAACGTATTTGAATAGTGAAAAACCAAGAGAGGAAAATAATGCCGTAATAGAAGCGACGTTTTTTGTCGCGATACCGGGTACGTTGCTGAAAATAATTTCTCAGAAGTAATTCAATATTTAACTGCATCACGGTAGCCTGATAATATTCGTCAGCGACGGATTAAAGTGAAAGAAAGAGTGAGCGCGAGACATCGATAAAAAAAAGTGCAAATACCGCGGGATATTCATGGTTTACAGCGCACACGCCAGGCAGCTCAGCGTCGCTGTTGCGACTCGAGAAAAAAATAATCACCCGTTCGTGAAATGACGCTTCGATTTTCTCATCATACGATCCTCACTATAATACAACAAAGAATATAAAAAACAATGAAATAATAATGGCTAATACGCGGCTGACAAACGAAATGGTATTTTTCATCGACCACTGGTTAGCCAGGGATATCTTTTGGCAATTATATTCCAAAAACTCAAAGAATTCGCGACGAACGCGAAACCATAGAAAAATAATTAACCGATAAACGAATGAAGATAACAATCACCCGGTGAAATCCAAAAGATATTCCTCACTGGCACAGGTAAGTCGAGAGAATCGGGCTCACCCAGTGGCTGCGCTCGGTAGGAAAAGCACGGTAGACAGCGCGCCCTTAATTTTTTCACACCGACTCGAGTTACCACTCAATCACCTATGATCATGTCCCGATCTCGTCAGCTCTCCTGTGGCCGATCCCCACCGTATCATTCCTCCCAAAATGTCTCGCGACACGCGTGATTCCTCGAATCTTAGCGAGATATCCATCTCTCCTACCACAATCGCAGTCATTACGACACCCTCTCCAGTCCGCCCACGTGGCTGCTGAATTCCGCGACACTTGCCTCGTAGGTGGAATTCGCGACGGGGAGAGAGAAAGAGAAAGCGATATTTATTTTGCGCTCTGGGACGAGTCTCCTTCAATCGCTAAGCTACAGCTACAGAAATATTTAAAAAAATTACTTAGTGGCGTACATGCCATGTACATAAAATATCCAGACATGAACATTAAAAATATTCTAGTAGTGTTTCTATGGAATAAATAAATAAATAAATAAATAAATGAGCAGAACAAATAAATATATAAATAAATAGGAAGATACACTGCGGAAATGAATTGCTGAGTTTGGGAAACATGTTAGCCCTTTGAACATAGTTTCAGGCTGCATATTGCACTAGGAACATCAGACACATGGTGACACAGAGACGAAGACGTAGCATAATCACGTAACCGTTCGGCAAGCTACTCAGTCTATTCGCCTGACGGCGCCGGGAAAGCGAATGCGCGTCTCGTATATGTTCAAAGACAGAGAGAGAGAGAGAGAGAGAGAATCATTTATTTCGTGCCCCGGGGCAAAGCCTCCCTGAAACTTGAACTTAACTTTGAGCACAACAAACCAAATATACAGATAAACCTAAAAGTTTATTGAACCTAGGAAGCGAACGTAAAGAAAAAGAGAAGAAATTAGCAAAACGCGGGAGAGAGAGAGAGAGGGACGGCATCGCCCCGCACAACTCTCCGTGCCGTACCGCGAAGCTCATGTGCGAATTTCCCCTCGCAGCGAGTGGTTTGTAGCTTTACCCAACACCTTTCGCTCAGGACCCGACAGAAAAAGGTAGGGGAAGGTCTCCCTAGCTGAGCGAAATCGTCTCTTAGAAACTCCGTGGTGAGCCTACATGGTTCATCACACACCAACGTTACATTCATTACACCCTGATCCCATTCCTCTCCATTGAGCCGCTGTTTCATTAATTGGGGCGTTATTTTTAGTTGCCCATTGTAGCTGAAATTACCGGAGGGAAGTTTAAGTTCCAGGCTGTGGAGTCTGGAGGGATGGGGGACTCGATATGTTGGGTCTTAACCATCGTCACTTCGAGCATTATAATGCACGGGTGCAGATGTTCGGCACCTGCCTGCATGAGGAACGAAAACTTGCTCGAGTTCACCGTTACCAAAACCCAGGTGGTTCGGGACAGTACGAATACGTTACACTCGGCAACGCGACATTTCCGAGTTAGTTTCAAAGTTAATGCACTGATGTTTCTCGGAATCGAAGGTGGCGCATCCACTCACCTCAAATGCCATTCGACAACCACGACTCACGACACACACTTCATATCTACGTTATTCCCAATGACTGTAATAACGGCAATGGAAATACTTCAATTTACTGGTTACTAAGCTCTGAAAGTTAGCGAGGTGGTATAATTTAATGCATCGGGTCAGATAACAACAAGAAAAAATAAAATAAAGCAAGACTTACATTGATGCTGAGTTTGGTCTGAAGTGACTCGACCTGCGACGTGTCAGTGTCGTAAATCTGGACCGCTGGTCGTTCACACTCCATTCTGGTGGCAGGACGACAGGTGTCACGTCGCAGCACTCATTGGTCACCAGTGGGAGGATTCGATTACCAAATAGCTCAATCATGTGAATTTCTGTAACAAGTGCCAACATTGGATTAGATGTCAGCTCGATCCATCCTGCGACAGGGATATCGACGGGAAGTATCCTTATTTAATGTTCGTGTGACCCTAACCACTTGTTCGGGATTAATTGGCTGCGTAACTCAATTAGCGTTAAGTTTCTTGTTATTGCCGACCCAGTGGCTATCGTATTGATGTAGTTGTACGCGACAACGTGGTACAATTGCGCCGACATTTCCGCAACAATGCACTCTACCGTAACCAAATTGTTCGGTACACCGGAACTGAAATGGGAGCAAATACCTGTTGAGAGGGACATTCCAGCGAACTTTCAATGAGCTCTTATAGCAGCGAATCGATTGCAGTTTCCAGAAATTCAATAGATCGGTATACACAAGCGGCAATGTGTTCACCGATCGAGGAGAGAATTGCAGGAGTCGCGATAGGTTCTCAACGTTTTATGAATCGTGAATTCTTGTAATGGCTGCAGTTGACCGTGTGATATCCGTTCGCACGAGATAAGCAGCAAGACTGTATAACCGTCATGATCACCGGACGGAGACATTCGACCATCGACTTTTTACCTGTCGGACATCAAGTGGGAGCGAACAAATCGTCAAATAGTGATTCTGGTTCATCGATGACGAGGTTATCTCACAATCTCGCCAGTGGGTTTTGGCCCGGTAAAATAATAAACAATAAACAATGTCGAAAGCATATCGGAATAGATCGGCTTGGAAATTAATGTTCTAGCAACTATTATTGGGTACGATGAGGAGCTGTTGTAATTCATGAAGTCTGACCCAACACAGAAAGTTGCGTATGGGGCGTACATGATATGCGCGAGTGTTTCAACCCCTCGAAGAAACCTCGGGGTCAAAGTATGCTCTAGGCTCCTAACAGCAAGGCAGCTGCACGAACCCGCGGTCCTCAAGCTCATTCCTAAAAGCATGCCAGTAGTATTCTTGCTGTGTATAACACCGTTGCTCCTTGCGGGACACGAAGAACAGCTATCGTCAAGTTTATATTGATCATTACATATTTAACGGTAACACTTCATTCATAATACAGTAGCAGGAAAACCTTCTTAGAACCTTCGCGACCTTGATAGAAATAAAAAGAAAGTCTCCTCACAGAAGCGAGCAGAAGTTGTAGGATAAGTTCATCATGAAAAAATATCAATAAAAAAATATATATAACTAAATGTCAATTGAGTTGATGACTGGGATCATAATGTCGGAATGGAGAAGATTTATCTTCATAAATTCGTTAATGCAATCGTTAAAGAAATCGTTCATAAAATCGTTCATAAAACCGTTCATAAAATCGTTCATAAAATCGTTCATAAAATCGTTCATAAAATCGTTCATAAAATCGTTCATAAAATCGTTCATAAAATCGTTCATAAAATCGTTCATAAAATCGTTCATAAAATCGTTCATAAAATCGTTCATAAAATCGTTCATAAAATCGTTCATAAAATCGTTCATAAAATCGTTCATAAAATCGTTCATAAAATCGTTCATAAAATCGTTCATAAAATCGTTCATAAAATCGTTCATAAAATCGTTCATAAAATCGTTCATAAAATCGTTCATAAAATCGTTCATAAAATCGTTCATAAAATCGTTCATAAAATCGTTCATAAAATCGTTCATAAAATCGTTCATAAAACCGTTCATAAAATCGATCATAAAATCGAGTAGCTTATATAGAGATTATCGTTATTACGCGGGACAGGTTCAGCAAGACCTCGAATAACGAAACCGGGCGTGAGCGAAATTGGCCAAAGTTTAATAACGCACGTCACGCCTGAAACTCGTTAGACGTTTACTGTGTATATATAGTCATGACACTTCATTCAAATCCTGGGTCGCTTGCTCGTGCCAGTACATGGGGTGGCCGATTAGATAAATTTAATGTTCCGGACGTGCGAAGAGGGATGCCGAACCGCCGTCGCGTATCTCCGGGAGTTACGTCGGCTTTCGACGCGTTAAGCTCCGCTAGCGCAGATCATTTTTCATGAGTTGACTTCTGTTCAGTCAGTGAAGCCCTCATGTAATTTTACAACTGAATTTACTTACAGGACCCCGCGTACTTCAAGTGCTCCGAAACTTAAACAAAGTCGTCAACAAACCAACATGCCCCGGACGATTAACCAGTGCCACGTACGCTTTACGGTTCGTAATGAGGGGGTTTGAAATTCTACAGCGAAGCAGTATACATCCACACCGAAACAATGATGATGGTGGACCGAACCGATGGAAAAAAAATTTCCGATACGGTGCATCGCACAGTCAAGTCAGGTTCCTCTAATTGTCACGACATGAGTGGCATTTATTGACGGACTGGGTATCCATTACTTCGGTCCCAGTGATCTATCTTTCTGATTCCGGTGTGTAAGCCCAATCTCTACCCAACTCGATTGCAACCCCATAATTCAACTCTTCCCTTCGCAAAACATTTTATCCGAATCGATTGAATTCGTTCCTGCGCGTACCCCCAAATACGGTCTTGGCGAGAACGGTTCTAGATGCGCGACGACCATTTCGTAAGCATCCGTACGTATCACACAATAACTAAATGTGTTTGTAGATCTACGGCGCTTTTTTTTTACCCTGCACTCTAAATATTGAGCGATAAATTCGGTTGTCGGAAGTTGCTACAATTTATTCGTTGTCGGGATGCATGACTGAATCGTACCGTATCCTACCCTCCTCATCTTCGTGAAACTATCCATGTAAGGCGATGAATACCATTACCGTTTTTGCATAACTTTTTGGCGTTAAGTGTCAGCGCTGTTTTCATCTCTTTTCGCCCTACAAAATGCTTGTTCGCATAATCACATGCTGGTGCTCCCTATTTGATTATTCTCTTAAGCCTCTCTTGATCCTTTCAACGCGTATATTCCCCAGCTCGTTCGTAACGGATTATATCGATGCTTAATGCTACCGAGTGAGAGGATTAAATTGCTGTTAGAAATTTCTTTACGTTTAGATAACTGTAAACTAGTGGGGGGTCTGTAATAGCAAACTAAAATTGTCTTCAAAATTATCAATTTTTTAATTAGTTTTTACAAGTTTGTATTTTCAAACCTCAAAAAACGAGTTTGTCACTTTTTCAACAAAATTATTTTTACGCAACTTCGTATTCCGATGTTACGAAATTATTTTTTACTGTGTAAAGGCGAAATCAGCGAGTAGCATGGAGCAACATGGAAAAGCCATGCACAAACGGTGGTATTGATAAATTTTACCCCACTATAATGATGTTGAGTATCCAATTTCGCAGACCAATTTGTTCGGTCGTAAAATCTACGATTGAGTAATCAAACAGTAAATCCATCGATCAAGATTTACGTCTGTAGATTGAACGATATATCGTGAATGGATTAGAGGATGTGGGAGGGAAAACTTTTGAAACAAGCGTCCTCAATACACGGTACACGCGGTCGATTTACTCTCGCATCCGGCACTTCCATCCTGTTTTTTGTTTTAGCCAACAGTATTTGTTAAAGAGCCGGTTGACTGGGCTCTATACATTTCTCGGTCGGTATGTTGTTGGCTATCGAAGCTAAAGCACGACTGTGGCGAAAAGCAATTCCAACAACAAAATCCGTAATCCCGACGAGAGGCTATTGATGGTTATTCCAATGGGAATCTCCTGTATTGAGCACCAAATGCATCGATGAGTCTACTTATACCTATTTCCGATTGAATTGAATGTGGCACGAACAGGTACAAACTAAAATGAACGGACGGATGCATAAATTCTATGCGAGGTGGTTTCGTTTAAAATCGACATGCACAATCTGTCTGTTTGACTCGACATTGACATTCAAAAACATAGCACAATAACCACTTTTACGTCACTGTATACATTGGGTTACGGCTCTTCGGGTACCCTCCAAAATATTCTTGCTGTGAAAAAAAAATCGAATGATGTTATTTGCATGAGATACATTTCGTCGCGGTGCAAGAAAATGTTCCGTATTGAATTTACGGAGAATTTTCAGTGTCATATTCTTATAAAACGTAAAAAAAACTTATACGACATTTCACAACAATCGTTAAGTCACGATAATGCTCTGCGCGAGATGATTAATTTGACTGTCAATACGATCACACGAAACCCATATCGCGAACGATTAATCCGGGTGCAGACATTTTTTGACTGAGTATCACAAAGTTACCGTACACTCTCCGAGAGGAACTCAAAGTAACGAGGTCGTATGGAATCCGACTCATGAGTGTACGCCTGAATCGACAAAGTTTTATGGCCTCGGAACTGTGGATATAGATCATGCAACGCAAACATACTATTGACGGCGTCAAAGGATGGGGTCACTGAAGCTGGCTCCAGAAAATATTTGGTTTTCCCTCTATAATTGTGAGTAAGCTTGTTACCCTTGCGCGCTCGCGCTTTTTGCATCTTTCCCTTTGATAGCGGAAAAGTTTGATGTGGTATTAAAAAAAAATTCGTTGGAGCAGAAAATTTTCTGTTATCGCGGCAAAAATTAAAAACAAAAAATCCGTCACGCAGTGTAAATTTTTATCAGTGGCAGAGCCGGAGTACATCGCAATATATTTTAATGTAGGACAACACCGAACGGTTGTAACGGCTCCATCGATGGGTCCGCTATCGTATCTCCGAAGTGTGACAATAAATCCGAATTCGGCAACTGGGCTTTTTTGTGATATAAAAAATTATTCAGAAACGAAGTTCCATCGGGGAGATAAAACGTTTTTACGAATGGGCCTCACTCCCAGTGAGATAGGGCTTCAGTGGAATTTTCGAATGTCGCTTTTCATGTGGACCGACGGCGTCCTCTCTCCCCTAACTTCGATGGAGCGTGTGAATTATTCGGGCTCGGATAGTCAACACTGCTACTGTGTTCGCGGGTAATTACAAGTTATTCCGGTCGAGATTTCATGGCACATGAAGTTGGATGAAGAACGAGCGATGCGCATCGTATTCGCAAATAGCATCAATTATCGTGAGTAGCTTAGAAATTTCACGGTGAAACTTTGTTCTTGTACAGCAATGTCGTGGTACATCGGGAAAACATAAAGCTGCTCCGACGAGAATCCTCGGTCGATACCTACGTACAACGTAAATACCTCACCAGAGTTTACGACGGGGCTTAGTGCAATTGCGAAAAATCAGGACAACTTCCAACCCTTAAAATATCTTACCGTCCCAAATCTTCTGGTAACATGCTGAAATACGTCATCCTTGGATGCACATCAATTCTCTTTCAATATTGTAATTTCCATTTATATGGAACTAGCAGCTTCCGGTGGCTCGGACGTTTCGCGCCTTCCGGTTTGAAAATCTAATTTTTCGATCGGAAGTGACGTATTCCAACATCTTTCCAAAAGGTATATAATATGAAACAAGTATTGGTCTTTTATGACTTGGTAGGATAGACATATGACATGGTAATGTTATTTTTTTTTAATCCCGCCGAAGCAAAGTATGCGTCAAGTTCCAACGTACATTTGCTTTTGCCTCAAGTTTTAGTTGACTTAATCAATAGGTCTACAAGGAAGCGAAGCTCATGAATGAAATGTAGGTCGTCGGCAGCTTCGAGCGGTAAAGTAATTTAAAAGTTGTACACCGCTGAACGTCAATCACAATCTAGTTTCTTTCCAATACTCTGCCCACCCTTAGTATACCTTCGAATGCCTTCTTGTTAAGTAATATCGATTTCCAATCTTCCAATTTGATTGAGAAACATTTTTCTCGTGTCTGAAAAATTCCAATAAAGTTTCTTAGTTTGATTAATATCGCGCAAAAAAAAAGAAAAACACCGAAAGCGTGTATCGTGATAGGTTATGATATTGAATAATCGTTAACGCAGCATTCTGTAGGATGTGCCAGGAGAGCCGAAGCATTAAATTTAGTTTTCAAGGATTTTACTGCAGTCCGCGCACCGTCGGGGTTTCATTGCTTTAAATACCTGCGGGACGCTAGTTCACTCCAGAAGCCTTCAAAACATTATTGTCTCCGGCAGAAACAGTCGTAGCTTATCAACGTGGCCTCCGGCAAGTCCATCGTCCGCATGAAGTGGAAACTATGACATTTTTAACTCGCTCAGCGTCTCTTTGCAATTCCGGACTGCGGTTTGGACTCCCGTCCTTTCAATTTGCTGAAAACGCGTGACCACGATAATTTAATTTCCGCTGTTGAGACGACTTAAGTGCTGTTCTGACATTAGTGACAGACCAAATGTTAATTAAACGTATTTTTAGAATTTGTGGAGAACCTGCTCGCGGGAGTCGACCAGACGTGACTATGACGACGAGTCACAAAGGAACATTACCGTGTTTCGTTATACCTATACAAGAAGCTCTGCAATTTGTCATTTTTCACGCTCCACATGTACCTCACATTTCAGAGTGAGAGTCTGCAGAATTTCAGTTAAAAACGTACACACGAGATAGCGCTGCCCTTTGGCGTTTCTCCGGCTCTATTATCGTTCACCCCTTCCGAGAAACGCTATATAAAAAAACGTCATCGGTAAAAGGCCTCCATTGTTTCTAGAAGAGCCTAACCTTACAGAGAAGGAGTGTTCTCCGTATACGCGACATTTTTCATTTGTCCTCCAATCTCCGAGTTTACTGAGCCGCGCGTGATACAAGAGGCGCGGAAGTTTTTTATTCGCGACTTACCCGGTGTTATTGGTAAAACATTTCGAGCGTTAATGGCCGAGGATCGATGCGGCTCCCAGCGAGAGCCGACAAATTAAACCCCATGCAAAACTCCCCTTCCGTTCCGTGAATAGAATGCACTATTGAGATTTCACTTTTTCTCAAAATTATTGTTACTGTTAAAATAAAAATTAAATTAACTTCGCCAAGTTATTTTTTGCTTCGGGTAAAATAGATCGAACTTGATTTAAAAGTGATTTTCTCGTTTGTTTTTTGCCGTCGTTCGCGAAGCTTTCTCTGTGAGGAAGCAAAAATAAGTGGATGGACTCTATAGGGGAATTTGCGAACGACGGTAACAAAATTATGAAGTAATATGCTCAGACGTTTTTATCGTGTTTACACGATTAATACGATCCAATATAACGCTATCGACTCGAATCGCGGGAAAAACGGTGTTACATCTCCTATCGATTTACCATAAAAGATGTTATATGCTTTTGGGGAGGGAGCTCGTGTGGAACCCGCCTTGACGGTATAAAGGGTACGTATAGTGTATCAGAAGGACGAGTATCGACCTCGACATCACTTTTTCCACGGCCATTTGCACCGAAGCCGTCACTTGCCGATGAGATCAGACGCGCGAATGGCGGAACTCTATACAGTTTTATGCGCCCATAAATTTCTTCGCAAAATATATATGTTTCATGTGGTTTCAGTTCGCGGTATCTCTTGCCTGGCTTAATAACAAACTTTCGTCACTGGTATCTAGAAATGTTATCGAACATGGAACATTTGATTCTTCGGACAATCTTTTTAACGTTTTTCTACCAACAAAAATATTCTCAGATGTTTTCATCGGCATGGCTGTCACTCGGTCTGTCAACAATCGTCACAATTCCCGTTGAAAACAGTACGCTCAATGACGAATGAACTTTCGTGACATTAATTAATTTAATGCTAAGAGCTTGGCACTCGGCCCCAGAGAGAAAATAAGGTCACAGCGGTTCTCACCGTGACTGCACTTTTCCGTCTGCAATAATATCACAAGGCGTGTAACTCATTAAAATGTTATGAAAGTTCAAAACTGTCACCGGAGCATTGGAACTCAAAGCTAGACCCGACGCCTCGACGAACGACGAGCCGTCGTTCGACCCTACGTGATTCGACGTCGAAGTGGGAAAAAGAGAGTCGGGGGCACACCCGTTACCGAGACTACCAGATACTGCTTACAGGAAAAAAAAAGATAATAAAAAGGGCTTCCCCGACGTGTGCACCACTAGCAGGGTACGTGAACGGAGGATCATTTTGCTGTGGTTTGCATCCAACGTTTCTTTACTCGCTGTTCCTTACCTCTGTCGCATGGCGCTCCGGTGAACAATATATACCTTGCAACCGTTGTATATGCTCGCCAGACTGAAAACACTTTTTTATGTTTTTTTTTCTTTTTGTTTCGTGTTTACACCTTTCTGTTGTACCTTTTCTCATCATATTCCTGTTACTTGTCGTCACGCTCTTATATTTGCACCGACGGCGGACGAGGGATTTAGAGATCAGTGCGTGGAAGCCATCCAATTTGGTTTGTGTATTTCGGTGGGAGGCGAAAAAATCGGGGTGTCCAAAGATTGCGAGCCTTAGATGCGGCAAGTATCTTTTTTGAATATAAATAGATTTTCGAGATACCACTGGGACAAAAAAGTCAAAATAAGTCTCGGATTGAGAGACGAAAGTATTCTTTATATGAATCGCGAGCGCTGAATGCATAAAACTCTTTTGGGCTAATTCACCGTCTTAAAGAGATCATGATAAGAGTATGATAATGCTATTCATATATTAAAAGAAAGTTTTTAACGGGAAAAAATGTCACTGTGGAGTTACTGAAATTTCTGAATAACTGTGCCATTTATCCTCAACCCTGTTGCAATGACAATGCTTGTAGGTAAAAGGGAATGAAATTCTAAGCCATCGCTGGAAAAGTTTTGGACTATTCGCGGGAGACCGCAGATCGCGATTTATTGTCCTACAGTGAAGCAATAGATACACGAAGTCAGCTGTGCTAAAAGTTACCGCGAGTTGAGACGATCCGGAGGGATTACGTGGGAACGAACTGGAGGTCAAGCGACAGACCAATATTTTAATCGGCCAGCAGTTGACGTCGTTCTCACGACTGCGACATTATAAACCCAAATTGGCAAAGTTACGGGTATTAAGAGCATCGTCTTTTCCGAAACTTCGACACTTTCTCTACGTTCGCCCGCTAAAGTCACATTTTCTCTGGTCACTATTTGATATTAAATCTCACGAAGGCGGCCATTAAACCCGTCGTGGGGTTGACGGATCGACGCGTGGCTTCCTTGCCAAGATCTCTTGTTTTTCTCTGAACGATGGAAGGGGCGAACTCCTTCGTCGGACAAACGACAATCACCGAGAAAAAGAATAGTGTTTCCTACTATAACAAATAGTTTCCAGGTGGAACGTTTATATAGATAGTTTCTCTGATAGTATATATTCAATTGGTTAAACTATAATTATGGTCGGAACGATTATTTTTGTCATTGTCGTAACTACAAAATGTAGATGTTCTCCTTGGGAACTATTTTTTATGGTACAACGTCAGTATTGTTCCTTTTTCTATGTATTTTTTTCTCAATGCTGTTTCATTGAAAGGTAAAACGAACGGGTATCCTGCATTGATGTTCCCAAATCTTGTTTTCTCGCAACTGCGTTCTCAACAGTCAAAGTGCATTATTTTGACTTCTATTTGCCCTATAGATTCATCAAATCTTAATTCGATTCACTAAGATTTTTTTGAAATCTCAACAAAAAATTCATCATATCAATTAAAAATTTGGAAATAAAAGTGTCCCTTAGCTTTCAGGAGCCACCCGAACGGCAAATCTTATTATTAGAACGATATTATTAGAACGAGTGTTACTCCACCCGCACTTAGTGAAATTCATAGAAGCATCTTCGTAATCCAGTTCCACAAAGAACCTTCGTTTCCGACCAAGTTAACTCGGTTTAGGAATATGCTTTAATAACGAGATTTTCAAGCAGAAGCACAAAATCCACTTTTGCATGATAAATTCATAGTCACATAGGGCTGGAATGGTAGTATGCCGCTTACAAATGTAATTCCGAGCCCGGAGCGTGACTCTCTCCCTCTCGACTATGTGCGCGGGTGTACAGTACACTCTTGGCATGCCAGAAAGCAAGGGGAAGCTTTCGCTGCTGGTCCACGCTAGAGTATCCGGTTGCTTGGGTTGGGGACCCCGATTGCACAGTCGCGCCTCTGGCTCTTTCGCCTTCTTGAATCGTTATAATAATAGCAAGAATGCAGTTTCACCCCCAGGAAAACATGAAAGGAAATATGCTGGGAGTTTCAAGTAGGCCGACGTAGTAACATGTTCCATGGCACAACGGGCAGAACTACGACGACTGAATGGATGGACCAACGCGAAGGGCATCAAAGTTGCGGGCTGCTTACATTCAACGGCATCCTTGTACGAAATAGAGGACACATTCTTAACGATGCGTCGTTAACCACACTTGCAACCTAATGCGCTCCGGTAAATACGTTCGGTGGTTGCGGCGCATGAATAATTTTACCCTCGTTTTCCGACGGCCTCACACCTCGCAACTGTACGGAGACAATATTCTCACCCGCTTGCAGCGGGCTTCACGAGATTCATACCGAAGGTGGCGGGAGAGAGAGTCACCCACGCAGTCCTGTGTAACGCGAATCCGGTTCTCCAATAGGCGTCTTCTAGCGGAAGAGACCTTAAAAGTCTTTTCGACTAGTTAGTTACTGGAGGGTAAAACAGCGAGCATCGCCAGGAGGGCGAGGGTGGGTTACAAAAAGCAAAGTCACAGAAACTGGTATAGAGCAAGTGCTCCTTCGCCCGGAAGCTAGTTACTTTCACGATGGACACTCGTCCACACCGAACCTCGTTTCACAAATGTACCTTCGGGAGTGGATAAAGAGTTGTGAAACAAGTACGAGACGACGAAAAAAGTACAATTTCGTTTCTGCGACCTCTAGCTGGACGACCAGAGGGTGTCGCGGATGTACGCGAACGAAAGGAACTCCTCATCGCAGAGAGCACCGCAATCTTGATCTCGGCGTTAAAACATCCGGAAATACGCGTCCTCGAGTGGTTGGCATTTCGCTATTTCCGTCTAGTAAGGAAAATTTATTCACATCTAGTTCTCATTGAATTTTTATTTCTTTTCGAGAATCGGTTGCGGAGCAAATGGCAGAATCCGATGCGGATATGCCATAGGTTTTTACATAAATATGTATATGTAATATAGAAGAAGAGCCGGCGGGGGAAGTACGCCGAGTGTACAAGAATAGAAAGCTCAGGTTTAGTTTCGACATCAGCGGTTCCAAGGAAGCTGCCGCTGCTGCCTCCTCTTGCAGATTTACATTTTTGTCACTTGGCGACTCGGAAGCTCTCGTAAGGTTTTATCTCCCAAGTTACGGTAAAAAACTAAATTGGGAAGTCGGAAAGAATAGCGACGGAAACGAATATGGAATAGAGAAGGGGGAAGGGGCTGATAAACGACGAATGATATTCCGGGGAAATTGGAAGCCGCCTGAGTCAACATGAGTAGAAGATTCGTTTGGTTGTAGGAATCTTTTGTAGGGTGAAATCAAAGTGAGAAGACGAAGAATCAACTAAAGTAGAACCCAAAAATGAATATGGAAATCAAGCCTTGTTCTGTCCTAGCGCACGGCTGGGGACAATGAGTGACCGGTCAGTGATTCGCATGTTTCTGTCACTGGGTATCAAATCGGGATCAAACTTGGAAGGAAATTGCTCAATCCGATGGGCCACGCCCAGTATCACAGTCGATCGTGACCGTTACGAATATAATCAGGACCGCAGCTGATCGCTATACAGTAGTCGGACGCACATCGTTTTATCGATAGAATGGTCTCGTCATCTGCATGGTCGGTCGTTTAGCCGTCCGACCAAATTACCACGATCCACGCAAACACTTGGGAAGTTCTTACTTCCGGTCATTTGCCTTGAGGCTTCGCGGTTGGTATCTCATCCCTGGAAATCTCGAGGAGTTCTGGAACACTGGAGCAGCTATCCCAAGCTCCGTAACAGCTATCGTAGGGCGGGGAGGAAGGGGGATGGGGGTCGAAACTTTGACACTAATGGTTTCCGCAGATAGTCACGAGAATGTTATATGCCGTCGACAGTATAATCCCAGTTCGGGAATTTAACGACACTTATCTCTACTGCTCGATGGATTGAGGCGAAATTCAACTCGGTCAGATCTCCAATATCGATTGATATGATATCGATGTCGACATATATGTATATAAATCCCTGTATGATAATACACTTGCGAAGGCAATTCGTGAAAGTATGCCGAAGATCGATGGATACTTTCGTTTGATAAAACGTTATCGGGCACCGATGAATATAAATATATTGGTAGAGGTAATCGGGAACGCAAGTAATGCCCGCGAACATCATCCCAAAACTATTAATTTTGCCGAGAGGCGTGAACCGCAAAGATTCGGCGGTGCATTGCCGGCCGCAATGGGTGTGCACGTTTCTGGAGTGATTTATAACACCCTTTCTTCTCTTCCGACTATTTTTCTGTCTACTATCGGCTGCAGCCTTGGGGTTTTTTTCCCCGAGTGTAAATTGTGTGAAATGTGAGGGATAAAATTATCGAGAAAATCGAGGTCTTCGAATTCGTACGAGTTTGATATTGATTTCGATCAATTTAATGCTGCGATTTGTGCTCATCGAGTTTGGTGGTTCGTCGCAAAGTAGCTTCCATATGGAATTATGCGAGCTCGTGTGCGGATAGCTCGAATTATCCCGTATCACATTGTTGATAGACGACAATGAACAGTATATTTTCAATGAGTGCTGCGAAGCGACGTCTACCGATGTTCCCAACCCCTTGCTGGTGTTCCATAATCCTGCAACCAATACTTCGTGGTAAATGGCTAGACTTTACATACTGGCATCGTATAACACGATATTCCGTGCTTCGCTCGAACACCTCATAACTAACGTCTACTTGGCCCCGTTTCTGGAGCTTGTTGCCGCTGAGGTCGGTCGTGTTATAGGGGTTACCGTCGGGGGAGAAAGAGGGCGGGGGCTCGATGAGCTTACTTCGGTGTCTAAATGAAAATTCAAGAGCGCATTTAATTGGCGTATTCAAAAACACATCCTCCACTCCGCCGCATTACACTCGAGAGCAAAATCGTAAATATAAAGGTTTAAATGTACCGAAGAGCGATCTCGGACAAAATAACAAGAACCGAAGGCGTTAAAGTTTCGGCAGTGGAGCTCCTTTGCCATTCTCCCTTAATACCGGTAGACCATTACGTTAACAACTCCACCTGTTACAACCCTACCGTACTAAAAAAAAAAAACTAAATCTAAAATTTCTACCACAATATTTAAAAAACCCCACCAGAGCGAATCAGTCACCGACAACTGTACCGGAATGTAGGCTGAGTGTTCAAGAAAATCTCTACCTGAAAAATAAAACTCTAGCGGGATGTAAATGAAACTCTCCCGGGAGAGATTTTCTTGGACGCTCATATTCTGGTAGAGTTGGTGGCGACTGGCTCGTTCAGGTAGAATTTTTTTTCTGTACTGTGGTAAAGATTTTGGTTAGCGTTTTAGTACGGTAGAGTTGTAATATGGTGGAGATGTTTTGCGGTAGAGATGTTATGTGATCGAATTCTAATACGATAGAGTTGTACGTGGGAGTGATGTTTTCTTCTAGAGTTGGCATTTCGTTTTTTCATTATCCAGGACACAACATCGCGAACGAAACGTCGACAAAGAACCAACATTTTGTCAACAGGGCCATCAGCGAAAGCTTCTGAAAAGCTGATTAAAAAAGGCTGCAATTGCGACACGGTTCATGGTTAAGTAAACGGGCAAGGGGAACAATTTTTCATGGACTCGGTAAGCCCATTAAATATTTTGTGCGACGGATTTGCTACTTTCACGGGTATTTTGATAAAGTTTTTTTTTATTTCTTTATTCAGTCTGCAAGTCTCGAGCTTTACCCCAGTGGAACATTTATGATTCATCAGCGTGAACTTTTAGCCGGCGCTGGGCGTACAGTCGCGCGTCGCACGATATTCTCCTTCCGTAAACAAGATAGATAGGAAGAGGGACAGACCGAGAGAGAGTGCAAAGACGTGGAATTTTCTGAGACGTGGGAGCGAGTTTCCCAATCCGCGCTTCGTAACCGTATCATACGTAAGGTGCACTCTCGAGCTTTTAGAATCGCCTCTTCTCACATAGGGATGGCAGTTCAAGCGCCGTGATTCATCCATGTGAGAACTCGTTTGACCTCCCTTCGACGTTCTTGTATCTATCCTATCCACCTGCACTTTCCACCCCATTCGTGGAGCGCTCACTTACGAATCAGAGATTCTCGAAGCCATCTATCGAGAACAAATTTTCTGTACTGCGAGTTGAAAAGATATTCGCTCGGCGAATGCGTCTTCCACAGTGTGTCGTTACCAGATGCTGAACCATCGCTACTCCGCTTGAATAGGCTGCATTCCCGCGGCCCGATTACCTGTCGCCCGGTGAAAAATCCCGACAAATCATTGAACCACCGATGGAATTCACTCTTCACGGGTTATTGAAAAGTCGTCACATTCGCGAGTCGAAACGATATGCATCATGTAAAAGTTTACGCTGTGTTCCTGAATTTTCCTCATCAATAAAAAAAAAATTAAATAAACATTTTTGGCTATAATTATTTTACCAGCTCTAAATTATTCTTGAGGGATAATGCTGCCGTTCTATTTAAAACAATTTAGAAGTTGGTACCCGGTGAAAGGGCCGCGCCAAGTGTACAAAAAGTACTTAGCGCCAGATTCTCGCCGAGCCTCTTGATCTGCATTTGCATGACATTTGCAGACACGATCGTCTGCATTTATATTGCGTTCTAATTCTATAGCGTTATCGTATTATCCCGTCACGGTGCGATAATCGATATCGTATTTTTTTTCATTCGCTTTTCTTGTAATATCCCGGGGAAGAACGCAGCACGAGGCGAATATTCGTACTGGAAGGTTTATCGGCGTGCGGTTGAGAAACGAAAATGTTCAGTAATCCGACAGTGTACTGAAACGCCAAGCTTGCACTACGGGGATTTTTCCGCATCCTGCGGTCTCTCGTCTGGCATCAGCATCATTCTGCTGCGCGGGCGAGAAAAAGAGGGAACCCAGTTTACACTCTTTTTATTTTATCTTTTTTTTTTTTATTATTCGTGATAAAACTTACTTCTGTTTCGTGTGAGATTCGAGGGACAAAAATTGTGCCCCAGATGCGAATTAGTTGCGTAAATTGTTCATATCTGTACGATAAGAACAATATAGGATAAATCACGGTGAGATGGCCACCAGTAATATCTTTTAACGTAACAAACATTTGGGGCCGCCGCTTGCACAGTTTTTAGTATGTGTGGATAAACTGCGATTGCACAGAACATTTTATGATTGTACGTGCAAGGGTCAGTACCAGCGGTGAATCCCTATTTCGAGGTAGCCAGAAATTTCTCGAGCTATATTTCTAGCGCCCTCGATACATACTAATTTATAATTTTGCTAGTAAATCAATAAAAAAAGATTGCAGAGGCATGAAAAATTGCTTGATTCTTGATTATGCTCGTATATCATTGCACAGTTCAGCTTTCCCTCTTTTGACACCTGTTTTTATTTTTTAACTTTTTTACCATCACGACTTTCCATGGTTTATCTTCGGTTGTTCGCGATCCCCTTCTTGTTTTTATTAATGGATGACGCATTTTGCGTGGAGTCGATTTGGCATGTGGAGTGAGCCGGTCGACTACAGCGATTGATGGGGGTTAAAAACAGAGGAGATAGGGATGTGTCGGCGGGCTTGGGCGAATGCTCCGCGAATACAAATTAATAACAATATTCGAGGGGCTCATGAATAAATCCCGGATATATTTCAGTTACGGTAATGCGCCGGTCGTTCCCGGTGACACGACTGCGCGACCTTTTCATCCGTGTAGCGGCGTCCATGCGTTAATATCAATATGAAATTTATATCGGTGTTATTGCATGTCGGAGCCGTTTAAGCGAACGAACCGGGCTCGAAGTGCACAGCCGCGATTCATCAAATTGTTCAAGTCCTGTCGTAGGCATACATTTCGTTAAATTTTTTTTTGTTTACATACATTCCACTGCGATCTTGCGAAACTTCCATATGTCTCGGTCTTGCAAGATTAGGGTCGTTAGTATCCCGATACATCGTTGTGGTGCGGAGTTCGCGAGAACCTATTAATTCGTACCAAAATCGAGATGAAATATCGATCATAACAAAACTTGCCGAGAGTCGTTCCGTGAGACGTTAACGACTTTGCTCGGTTGGAGTGTCGATCGTAAAATTAAACCGCGGGCTAAGCTCCTTATATTATCCGGATGGCGAAGCTGGTACATCGATGGGACGTTGTAATAAAATCGGAATTTCTCGTACTCGCGCGAAACTGATATTTTTTTCCACGCCCAATTTCGAAATTTACTCTGCGGGTGTGCATAAAGGCGCTATACTTCGAGCACGATGACCGAGTGTGCATAAGGTGCCGGAAATACCTACATCGAGCATGATGACTACGAAATAGAAAAGGTAACCGAGTATGCTGGCTCAGACGAAAAAAAAACCCACGCAGCTCCGTAGGATCTCGTTGTGGGCACTAGCAGCGTGTACGGTGGAAGCGTATGGTGGATATGGTACGGTCGAGGACTTTTCAGAAATAGCCACTTCTATCCCGCCCGTCGGCTCCCAAAGCACTTTGCCGCTCAGCCGCGCTTGGTTTCGCATGCAGAAAACAATCTAATTTAAGAGGCGCAATTTCGTTACCCCCTATCGCGAACAATATTTTCATAATATCTCAAATTATATTTGCTCATCACGAAAGCATTTTGATGAACGATCCTGAATTTTGCGCAAAGTTTCTAAAAAAAATCTTTCTGCCAGCGACACGTCTAGGAGGTGCTATTCGCGAGGTAGATGAAACGTATAATATGGCGAGGTACCTCCGATGCCGCTACTTCAGTTATAAAGTGCAAGCTGTTGTTTTAGCGTCGGAACACGCGGAATTCTCGTAACCGATTGAATGTCGACTTATTTTCGTCACTGGGCTGCCGAAAAACGGTCGGAGCTTCGAGCACCGTCAGTTTACACTCCAATGCAGGAAACAGTCGGAGACTATGGTCACAGTTTCAAACTTCGGAAAGCTACTCGGAGTTTCCTTGTTCGCAACGCATTTCGCGCAACGCATTTCGATTCAACGTAAATCTCTTTCGACGTCGGAACAGCATTCGCGAGATCTGCGAGTTCAGAACAATTGAAACTAAAGTTTAAAGGTGGTTTATGGAAAGAAAAAGGCTGATCACGAATGTACCACTAATTTTATTCTCAGATGAATATTTAACACGGAAAAATGACTCTAAAATAAAGTACCGATTTTTTATGAAATTCAAAAAATTCAAAATGGCATAAAATTTAAACGGTACGACCGATTAGCCTTAAATTTAATAGGGATCATCGGGAGATCGTACCCTATCTGTAAACTACTTTTTGCGCTGATACCTAAAAAATTGCAAAAGCTAGAGTGTGCCCAGACTATTGTAAAAAAAAAATGAAAAATCTCTTATAAAAAAAATGATATTTTAAAAATGAAATTTGGAGGAACATTGACTATTAACAATTGTGCGTGTTCTGAACACGTTTTCATAAAAATCTCGATTTTGTTTTCACCAAAACAAAGCTCCCTCTATGAGGAAGCAAAAATAAACAAAAAGATTGGCCGCGTATAGTGCTTAAGAATAAACCTTTGTGAAATCAATTACACCGCACCTCTTCGCAGGTCAAAAGAAACGGATAGGGAAACATTTTTTGAAATTTCTTACAAACTTTCACAAACTGCTTCACCCTCGGGGCGTTTAATCTTCAGACTCTTTGTTTGGACAAAGGATGCGAAATTATTTTCGCAGGAAATTGTCAGCAACTCTCGTTCCGCGGAGGTAACGCGCTTACCGGTTGGAACAGAGGAGTGGTTCGGTAATCTAGTGGCCGAGCCTCGGGACATTCATCACGAATGGATTAGCTCTCGGGCCACCCACCGAACTCGTCGACAATGCACAACGGTTAGCTATTCGTTTGAGTATGAATATTGGACTTTTGTGAAATTAATTACAGCGTGCCATACGGTACGGTAAGCGATAATACTATCGCTTGATTGGGGTTCCATCAATTAAATGGTGTTCGAATTAATGAGCGATTCAATTTTACTGCGCGGCATTCCCGCCTCGTCCACTGCTCGACGGGATGCCAATTTTAGACCGTTCCGTTGACAACGAAATGTTATTAAACGTATATGAAAAAATTCACGCATCTACCTCAAAGTGCGTAGTATCAGAAATTTAACTCGAACGATCGATATCTGAAATACTTCTGCCCACAAAAAATAAAAATACAATCAAAACGATTCTGTCGTAGGTAGACAAATCTCTCGTACCGATGAATACGAACAATACGCGGTGCGCTGCATCCGGACCCTCACAATTTCGCGACAATGGATTCGGAAGCTCTGTGTAAACCTTTGATTTTATTACTATATCTATAGATGTATATATCACTCCTCGAACACCGCAGCGGCGGGACCGGTAAAAAATCTTGTCGCCGACTGATATTGAATCCTGTCTCGTCGCTTTCCTCGTTTTCAGTGAGAATCTTGAAACACTACTTAACCCCGATGGTTGCAGTTGTGCGCGCGCTCATGTAGGTATACGATTGTCTTCGATGTTTCACGAATTGCTATACTGGGAATGAAGTTTTCCGTCGCGCCACTAGTCCAGTGCAGTCGGCTAAGGGAACCTCGACGACTCCGGAAGCAATCAAGTTTTTACGGCCCGAACGAAGTGCCTCGCTATAAAGCTCGTCGGCTACGTGTTTCGTTGCACCCGAGAACCGTTCCGTGATTCGATATAACTGGGCTCGAAACATTCTTGACGAAATTTATCGAAAACTTTCGAAATTGTGGCAAGATAATCAACCGGTTGCAGCGACCTCGTGATAAATTTTTAAAAAACTTACAGTTGATGATGACCAACGCGAAAGCAACGCGCAACGCCGACGATCGAAAATGTCACGTTGTTTTTTCGTTTTTTTTTTTTTTTTTTCCGAGAACTTATATAATGACGAACGGTAGGGAAAGCACGTTCGAAACTCCAATTAGTCTGCCGGATGAATTACATAGCTGTTAGCCGTGATTTGCTTGGCGTGCGCTGATCGAAATGCATCCATAGTTGATTGTACGCGACTTCTGTGACGATTTCGCCCGGGAAACGTCCATCGAGCACCCGCTCTGCGACGATTAAGCTCAATTACCCCGAAAATTTATTCCGATCTCGTTTGTGCTTATAAAAACGTACGCTAATTAACTCAGCAATCTCGAAACTCCAATCACATCACTCGTAGCGTCCAAAAAGTAACGGAGTCGAGAGAGGAACGAAAAAAAAATGTGTTCAAATAAATCGAGAAGTTCCAGTCGCAATGTAGCCAAAAAAGTAGGTCACTGCGATACGTATCGAGTTTCGCCTCGTAACTAAAAGTTGTTACGCTAAATTTCAACGAAAAATAAAACTTTTGCGGATCTATCTAGAAAATACCGCGGCGAACGGTCGGGGATTAGAAATAGAAAATAGATTAATTTTTTTTTTTTATCTGCACTTGTCGGACGTACTGACGGGTCGCAGTTGCTGTATAGGAATCGTCTAGCAATCGCTTTGCCACAAAAAAAAAAAAAAAAAAAACAATGTATCGAAACTAGTAGAAAGTATACTTCCGACAATTAATGAAACGAAGCTTCCTCTATGAGGAAGCAAAAGTCGACGGTCTATAGCTCCGGGCAATTTTTCCACTTTCAGCTGAAGCCTGGTTGAAAGCCCGGTCTCCGCACCGACGCCCGAGGTACTGATTGATACGAATCGACGGGTTAATTACTTTTTCGTGTATACTCACACCTCTAAATGTTCACTTTTTGTTCTCCTTCATACATCTCGTATGCAATTATAGCACCATGTGAAAGCGCATATTCCGCTATAGAATCATTCCGGGTGGATGTTTCCGCCGAATTCGATATGCTATATACGATCACTATCGATATTCAATAAATGGGCGTTGAATTGGGAATTTATAGCGAAGTATGAACGACCCATCGGTGAATTATAGTGTACACTAGACCTTAATGTATTCACTAACCGGCTATGTAATTTTTTAAATCTTCACCCTATGGTACGGGAGCATGGTCGAAGCTGGAGATTGTCCCAGCAGGGACGAGACGCCCCGTGTGCGCCCGTCGTTCGTGCCAAGAGCCTCCACGCTCTAAGACCACCCATGGACCAGCCATGAGATTGTGGATACCATAATTGTGTATATTGTGGATGGTGGATCGGCAATTAATTCCCAACGCTCATGGGCGATCGACGGTACTACCGAGGGTCATTACTCGGTGCAGTGAATCCAGCGGTAGTCCAATATCGGATAAATATTTCACGGAAATCCTATAAGTCTCTCAGAAAATCGTCGATTCGCCGAGGTCCCAAATGCCGAGTATAAGACGCGATAAATTTCTAACAGGTCGCTCGAGTATTCCACCTCTGTGACTCCATGATCCCTGTCCACAACGCTTCCGTGTGCTACGTCCTGCAAAAATCGATTTACTTTCCCGGCTGTGTGTACGCACACCCGAGCGTTCTGTACACCGGCGGGAATCTTTCCTCGTCTATACGTGGATTATCGGAAACCCCCGCGGCATAAACCAATTTCAGATTGGAAGGCATTCGTCATACACTGCTGTTCGCCAGCATAATACCCGTTCGAAAGACGGACCAGCTGACGGAATTGGCAGCTCGGTACATTGGGGCTACTGAATGCATGTGACGCCCGATACGGAATTAATGCAATACGGCTCAATTCATGCACGACTCATCTCATTAGCATTTGTCGATTTAATTTTTTTTTTTATCACTTCGAGGAATAAAGAGAAATAAAGAGAGGAATCTTGTCTTGAAGTGGTATAAACGACAATCTGGAATTATAATAATGTTTCACCGGCCTCACCGCGAATCGGGGCCGAGTGAATCAGGTACAATTCAATATTGTAATTCCGCATGAACTCGTAGATCAATATCTGCGGCGGATGGTATGCCGGAAGTTGAGAGGAAAAAAAATGTTAAATTGTATAGCAGAGGGGTTGGAAGATTTCTGATTGTCTGATTGTCGAGCAGAAACAATCGGATGACTTACGAGTGCTATATCCGTCGGAGCTCGCGAGCTTTGGGATGACAAAAGCCGGCTGAGTCCCGGCACAAGTTCCGTCTCGCATGTGCTGTACATTGATACGCGGCGTACCGCAAACGTATTAATTTCGCACAGATACGAGACCGAGATTTAAAGTGAAGAGGGATCGAGCACCTGGTACGCGGCGCAGCGTATAAATTTTAAGCTCCGTTCTCTTGGCCGGCTATCGAGCTCGCAGGAGCGACAAGGAAAAATCACTCGTGAGTTAAGTCGAACGCCGGATTGAAACATATGGAGCAATTTCGTGCCGCTGAATTGCGGAGTCTTTGCGAAGCTCACGTATGCCTCGGGAAGTAGATTTAAAAGGATTGAACTTTACCGGTGCACAGCCCAGCTCGTCCCAGGCCAGCTATTAAAGTATCGGCCAGCCGGAAGAGCCAAGAATCTAGGAGACAATGGAAAAAGCGCGATATTTAAGTCTACTATTACTTCCCGAATTTTTTCAAGAGGATATCACGTCACCGGAAACAAGGGTTTGTTTAAAGTGAACTGAGGTTAATGTTAAATGTTGGGTAGATGACTTGTTAGTACCGTTAATATATTTTTTTTATTTATATAGGCAAATTTTTTTATGATTAGAAGCTACCATTTAATAGTTATGATTTTGGACGTCTCGACTCAGTTCTACGAACATGTTTGACACCGATCTCGCTGTTTACATTGGCATATAAAAAGGTTTAATGAACATGAGGAAATTGAAAGTTGACACTCTCGAGGTGCAGAGGTGGATCACAGCCGTGGCCTTCTTGGTAACAGTGGTAATGTTTCAACGGCGCTTTAATGGCATATATTAAAGTTCCTGCGAAGCTATTTCAAAACCCATTAGTACGAACTCAATGGGCTTTGTTAATTTTCTTTCAGGCTCCGTTAAAAACAAATACGAGTACTTGCACTACGATGAAATGACGGGTAGAACGATATAAAAGTAATGGACTCGCGGCTCTCCGCACGTTTTGCTACCGCGTTTCGGTGATGTTGGAATGAGGTAACGAATCTTTACCCATTGCCTACTCCGCACTCTCACGGAACGACCATTATCCTACATGTAGGACGGTCGGAAAAACGTGGTTCACCTCCAATAATTTTTTTTTAACTATATTCACTGCAAGTATATTTCGTAATATGGTGTTTATCAATTAGCATTTTTACAGTTATTTGTTGTTCAATTTCCATTTCTGGAGATTTGTCGGAAATACGTCACTTTCGGTTTGAAAATCTCATTTTTCGACTGGATACTGTGGTACGACGTCACTTCCGGTCGAAAGATGAGATTTTCAAACCGGAAGTGACCTATTCGATCACTGTGACGAAACATCACAGCGAAACCGTTCGTGCAAGGCCACTCCATCAGCCGCACGAACCATCGTTTCGTAAATTGAAAAAAAAAAAATTGAAGTTTACATGATGAAGAATAAATAGTTCGCTCCATGTACGATGGAAAAAAATTGAAAATTCCCGACCACCAGGGAGGTCGATCTATGAGTGAGAGATTGCTTCCAGCGAACAGCCCCGATACTTTAGCCGAAATCGCCCGACGGCTTATAGCTTCGAGCCACGAAAGAAATAACATCGGTGTTGTGCTGCGCCCTGTATTATTTCTCCGCCTTCGCAAATCCAGTTTACACATCGTTAACGAATGCCAATCAATGTCTATAAGAGAATCGAGGATAATGGAAAAATCCTTGGCGGATTGTTATTTGTAATAAAAACATGAAACACAACAGAAAATAAATCTATATATACATTCGTATGGAATTATTGAATTCGATCTGGGTTGGAACAAAAGCGAATGCGGATGGAAGCCTCGTTAACAAAAAAAAAAAAAAAATAGTTGTTGCGAAAAAAAAATTCGGACCATTAAAAAGGAAACTCTAGAACCTCCCACAAGCTCTTCGAGAATGTATAGAATTCTTTTTCCGGTCTATATTGTGCATTCGCTCTGTTGTGTATCGAGTCCGATGCGATGTTGAGGTGAAGTGAAAGTCACGTGACGGAGCCAGGAGTGTGAAAGAGATAGAGGCATTAGTCTGACGGTGGAGCGAGAGATTGCGACAGAGAACATGTTTCACTTCACCTTAAACAAGACTTGATGATTTATCCTGTCGCTCATCGGTAATTCACTTGTTTACCAGTGACGTGTCACAGTTTGGACCAATATTTATACAATTTTTCGTCTCTACGTGATACGTCTGTGCAGCGTTCTAATGCATTCGCAACAACATTGTGGGTTCCTCGAATAACACAGTCCAGTGTTTTTTCTCTTTACACAGCGAGTCGGAAATTCGGACGGTTTTGCACTCGTTCACGAACGCATGTACCTTCCCGATACTATTTACTTTAGGATTGCATTCATTTCCTCGAAGCATCCGTTCGGTTGATCGAGAGCCCGAACGTTCCGAAGTCGACCCGTCTCGCTTCGGGCGGACCAGAATTGGCCCGATAGCGGGAATCCGTCCAATTTTACTGCGCATCTTGATATGCAAATTTTGAAGATTTATGCACGGATTCCACAGTACCGATACAGTTCAGCCGGAGAATTCGAAGTAAATAGCACGATAATTTAAGATTTAACCAGAGTATTGTCCATTGCCGCTACTTCCGTCCCCTCGAGACTACTCGACTCGCACCAGAATGGCACTTCTTTCCGTTTCATTCTTTAGAGCCACGGTCAATCACGATAGCCGTGGTAGAAAATTGCTTGAATTTTATTTCCAAGAAAAGAACGGTCCGTTCGGTCGCCCACTCACCCAAAGTGGAATTAGGATTTAGAGCCCGGAGCGAATCGACTCTAGCTCATGAAAGCATGTCGAGGATTTGGCTCTCGTATCACGTTTGTTTATTTCGTTATTTTGAGCTGCAAAGCCTTCATGTGTCATAACACTCATAACGATCATTAAACACTCTAAAGTGTTTACGATTAAAATCATTCATTCCAGGCAAAGCGACGCTTGTAGATAGCTTTCGGTCGTTAGCCGACCGCAGACCACGCGCGGTCCCAGTATTTTCCCCAGAGTCTGGGTTAAGGAAACGACCGAAATATTCATATATCGTAGGATCGCAAAGTGCCAGAATTATGAATGCACTTGAACGTGGCCGCGTCGCGCGGTTGAGGAGTAAAAATTTAATGAGGATATGCATTATGCAAAAAACCAGTATGCAACCCGCCGGGGGTGCAACAAAAGTCGTTTAAAAGTTAATGCGCACAGTTCTCCATTATATAACGCTGGTAATTTGCGGATATGGTCGCGGTACACGTTTACGAAAAATTACCTAGTGATTGTGCCGTCGTGGCTGAGTGCAGAGACCGTGCAAATAAAAAAAATACAAAATAAACGCTAGTTATTTGCGGGTAATAAACAAACGTTGCTGATACTCGCACTTGAGTCAAATGTCTATCAATGACTGTGTACCATTTTAAGAGTCAACAACCTGTTGCACGCCTCCGACTTGCTATACCCGTGTACCGTTTTCAGCAATTTGAGGCATGCGGTTTTCTAACTAGTCTTGGTAATGAGATGTAAATAGGATGAAGTTTCACAAAGTGGGTAAGATCGATCACTAACGCGTCCCTTTAATGCCCGGACGATTCGAATAGAGCACATAGGAAAACAGACCCGGCCTAGAATGACAGGCAGTGCACACGAATGCTGCGACTTTGACTCGAAAGCGGATGAACGTGAGAAAACAACCGAAGATGTTTCTATGGATGGACAAGGCGAATTAACGCGGCCAAAGGGAAAATATATAAAAGCGAGTGAAGCATGCGGTGTCGGTTCGGATATTCGAGAGCTGACAGACCAGCGAAGCGTCCCACGGGAGCCTGAGACGGTCGAATGGACTAACCGCCATATGTAGGTGCAGAGAAAAATATTTCATAGCTGCTCTGGCATCAAACCATCGGACCGTCGGTATTCGTTCATTGTGCCGCGAGATATGATGATCCCACATCGCAAAACTCCTCACCTCGCTCGCTCGACCGGCACGGCCGCCCTTCACGCCCACACCGCGGGAGTCTGGTCCTTCGCTGAAGGGTGGAAATTACGAAGGGTGAGAATGAAGATACTACTTTCGCGGCTGTTGTCGGCCTCGGGCCAATATCGTCAGCTGGTCCTTGCCGGGCGAGACTGGGGAGGGAAATACAAACAAAAAGAAATATAAAGAGGCGACACAGCGGACGGCTGCACTAATGGGCTTTTAGGGGACGGAGCGAGAGAAACAAAATAATCAACGTTTTATTTATCGTTTATCCCTAGATAAATTTTCGGACAAGTATACAACGATTAGTGAAACTTGAGCCGCGACGATTTAACGAATCTGGGTAAAAATGGACCCTTGGAAAAACAAAGTGGGGCTCAAAGGGCTGGTTGATCTTCTTAAATACCCGGAATATGAACGGTGTAATTTCGGTTATTAACTTAATTTGTCGAATTGTCTGTTTAGAAAATTATACGTAAAAAATTTCAAGTGGAAATGTCCACTTAATTCACAGTGGCAGCCGCAATGAATTATTTTTACCGGCTGTTTGCAATTCTTTTCTGTCCATAGATAACAAAATATTTATGAATGCAGTTTTATGCCGAGATGGACCGCTCAAGTATGGCTATTGTCCGCCTCTCTTCCATGTCATCAGTCCGTGGTACTCCCAACGTGGTATAAAGTGTCCAATTATACCGTACACTCCACAGTAGGGCCATGCCCCCACCTTTGGGAGATGCTTTGTTCGCTCGAGCAGCGGGTAATAACAAGAACTCGGCTTAATTTTTTGTAGCTGTATAAACATACAACGTAATCTCGTGTGATATGGCTATGACTTTTTTTTAAGAGCGGAATATAAAACTTTCTGGCACTCAAAACGGATTCAATATCGGTAAAATCGACTCTACAATATTCAATCTTTTCTTCAGTACTTTATGAGAAAGATTCAATCGCGTCGATGCAAAAATTATTTTTGTTTAATACTTGGAAATACGACTGATTGGCCATATAATCCGCGACCTATTGGTTCCCAGGTATAAAGTATGTATTTCGAAAATATATACGCGACGTTATTAGTGTGTAAAATATCCAGTGATCGTCGAACCAGGCGAAAATATTTCTTCAAGTTTTTGAACCAGATACAGCATTATCCGCTGAAAATTTAAAAACAAAAAACATAATATCCTTCTTCATTTCTCCCCGTTCGGTGCAACAGCAAATGTTCCTTTTGAAACATTCTCTATTTACGAGGGTTGCGAGAATCGACAGTTCCGCCAAGTCTTGTACTGCCAACTCGGGATCCCCGAAGAGTTGGCTGGCTGTTCGCCTCACTTAGAAACAGCGCAACTTTCCTCGCCGGCAACATCGCGTCGACTTATCTTGGACAGTGTGAAAAAAAAAACAAAAAAACCTACTTCGTTGGTGAGAATTCCCATTGGGAAGTATAACAATTCAAAGAGCTGCTGCCTGCGGAAGGACGCTAAAAAAGCGTGTGGAACGTGTTGTTCTCAGTCCGATGACGCTGCGTCACTGTTCAACAACGGAATTGTTCGTCAGACTGCATGGAAAAAGAGAAACATCGTGCAAAGTGGAGAATAACAAAACACACCACTGACAGAGAGAAACTATGATTGCGTGTATAGAACACGTTAATGCGGAAACACTTCGGAGATCACCTTATAAATCATCCGACTTTTCGATCAGTCGCGCACGGGACGCGGATCCGAAGAATAGGAGTGAAAATGAAAAACCCTGACTACATGGACAGCTCGGACACCAAATCTATTTGGTATGTCGGAAGGGTTTTTGATATAGGAAGTTTGCGGAGAACGGCAAATCGGCTTTACCTATCGTAAAAGCCATTCGGTCAACACTCGGGTCGTATTTTGAGTCCGGTCGGTTTCAAGTTTATCGATCATGCTCTGTTAGGAGGAAAAAAGCTTTGGGGAAACACCTCTTCGGTGTGCGCGAGAAAAAGTCACCCGCAAGGTTCGGACGTTAAGCCCGGTTTGATGAGCAAATAGGTGCAAATCCCGGAACACTATTTTTTTCCTCGACTGAGCAAACGAAGCAATAATGCTTGTTGGGGCCATTCGGCGGAAGACGGAGCGGGCCGCGGCAAATCAGGGAATCGATTCGGAAGGCTTCGCTGGTTGATCTTGACGTACAGGGAAAAAGTGGTGAATATGAAACGGTCCATGCATCATTGATTTACGCGCCGGATTCGGTGGGCCGCATTCGCCGCTTTTACTCCTACCATGGTAAACTCCACCTTTAGCCTCACGAAAGCTTTTATCAAAATGTCACGAAAGCTGCTTGAAATGCACTTACCAGAGACGAATTTCCGAAGATGGTTTAAAGTATTTCGATTTGAAATGCTTCTAACTCCGAAAAAACTTTGACCGATGAAACCAACATTGAGTGTTGAGTTGAAAAGGATGTCGTGCACGTGGTTACAAACGGAACTGGCACCGATATCGAAAACTGCTCCGATTTTGGCAACCGTCCATAGGAATTCTGCGATCTAATGCATCAAGTGTGTCTTGTTAAATGTTGTCCAAACCATTAAAGGACAGTTACCTAACGATACGCAAGTTTGTTTTACCGTATATCGTAATCCGTTTACGTAATTTCGCCACTTTTTCGTTACTCATGTTGTGAACTGCAACAGTGAAATGTCAGCGAATAAATTCGTTGTCGCTGTTTCTCCGCTCGTATAGAAAACAAATGACCACGCCTGGGAAGGATTAGCTTGGCATTTTCTCTCCCACGGAACTGACAGGATAACACACGTTCCTTCCGACAATAATTTCTCAGCGCAACAGTTCGCCACGTTTTTTTTTATCTATGCTGCCGGAGATTCATGGCAGTTTTATCGTCTCTGCTCTGGATGTAACGTGCCACTTAAGGATTTCATGTCTGGCTTGAGTGATAAATTGGCGACTGGAGAATCCGTGCTCTTGACGGTGAATTCTGGAAAAGAATAATAATCCTCCTCGTCCGCGGACGCACAAAACCATTCGCGGTTTATTTCTGTATTTCCTTCGGTAACTCGTACCGGCTTACAGATTTGTATTAAATTACTTTTCAATTTTATGAATGGAAAATTATGACGGTGAATGCATAAGCTTGATTAAACCTCAAGCTGATTTAATGCAGTGGTACCTCAGCCATCTCGTATAATTCAGCTGGGTGAACATTGATAATCGCGGGGTATTCCGCTCCTTACGTAGGAACTTGTATCCTAATAGTAAACGACGTCATCGTACATTATATGTTCGTTATCCTGGACGAATCGCAGACGGACAGGAATTTATGCACGGTAAAAAAATGTGCGAAAATTAATGAACGGTATTGGAAGTTTTTTTAACAGAAACTATTTCTGAAATTTTGAAACACATGTGCGTTGCAATTTTGCAATAAAATTTGTATTTTTAATTATGGTTTTTGTAAATTTCAGGCAAAATATTTAGAATTTTAATGTCTGCTATTTTTTTTTTCACAAAAAAGTAAATTAATGTTCAATTAATGCCTAAATTGATTGAGCATTAATGTACTTTTACGTAACGTGACACCATAATAAGAGTGTTACGTTTACGAATTGAATTCATGATGCAATCAAAGTTGTTAGTATAAGATCCAATTTTCCTCTCATATAAAAAAAAAATCATTTCAATTGACTTTTTTTGCTACAAAAGCCTCGATATGAATGACCCGACGCTGACAATCTGGGGTCTTGGCAGTGATACCGTGGTGTTGAGGAGTCGCGCAAAGAAACATGGACACGAGTGTTATTCTACGAAGGGGAATGTCCCTCCACGAAAGCCGTTACAAGCGATAGTATCGCTTGTCGAGGAAGTAAGGGACGTTGGAGAGCCAATACACAAGATCAGTAAATGGGGCTGGTATATCGCATGGCGTGTAAGCGCATTGTATGGCATTGTCTCTAGTTGTCAGACATGAGGATTTGGCGGGATCGGGAAGTGCTACATGTTGGGCCAAAGTAATCCCCATCGATCAGACCCAGTGAAGCTTGTTCACCACTTAAAAGGGTCCTCTACGATCTATCGCTCCCTGCACGCTTCTCAATCCCTATCTACAGCTATCTACTCCACTTGCCAGCGCCAGTTGGAGGAAACACTCCGTGGTTCATCAGGAGAAACCAGCACTTAAACCCGTTCCGGGCATTAGCGAATCCACGTTTTCAACTCGCTGTATAAGGAACTCTACAGCCTACACGTCTAGAACCTAATCCGAATGGTCTGTCGATCGACAGCATCCGTGATGACGACCGAAATAGTCGGCTTATCGTTACGCGAGATTTAAAACAAACGTCTTTTATCAGATTTTCCGCTCCTTCTCTATACTCACCTGTTTATCTGTCCAGAACCTCTACATGTAGAAAGAAGAGAGTTTGGGTATCTTGACCCGTCTCGGGAATGTATCCAGTATCAAAGAAGTTATTCATACTAGGACAAAGGCAGCAAAATATCCTTGTATTCTTGGCATAATGATCACTCTGCGTTTGCGCAACACATTTCACAGTCACTTTGATCTTATAAGTCTTCTTCCTTGCATGCTAGTGATCTTTGAAAATAAGCGAAAGGGTGTTGGAACTGGTCGTCCAGCCTCTTAAGAAATATATGATCAATGCTATCAATAATAGAACGTATTTCTTATTCTGTCTGAGGAACTTTGGACAGGGTAGTGCTTCCGTGAGGATGCCAAGTTTCTCTGGGAGACGGAGTGAGTCAAAGGATCAAAAGCAGGAAAAAGCGTTGCAGTTTCTGAGTGATTTAGTGATCTTTTAGTCGTTTTGAAACAAGTGATACGAAACATGTGGTACACATTCATTGAGAATGAATATTGAACTTGGTAGTGTATCAGTTGACATGGTTCCCTGGAAGCGGAGAAAAACCAACTGTATCCAACCAACCGGTAGATAGAGCGGTGTTCTCTTTGAGAATAACGAATGTACCACAGTTTGTTTATCTTCATTTTTAAATGTGTAAGTAAATAAGTATCTACGAAGTACGGAGTACGGAGTGTAGTATGTTCTTTCCCGCATACCCAGGTGCAAAGACCTGGAAATACGGGTCCTAAATTAAGCCGTCGGACAGCGTCGGATGTGTAATAAAACTTCAACTTGTTTGTGTTTAGGACTTGTTTCATGAGTACACGTGTACAAGAATATCCGATTCGGCTTCGTGCCAGCCAAATCCCAATGTGCATTCGTGACCCTTTTTTGCTTTCCGCAACGCTTGCCTCGGTGAATGCGAAACCTAGACACGTACCCGTCGTACGACTGTACGTGTACGCGATTTTGTGATTTTCGATGGATCAAAAAATCATACGAAACACGTATGTAAATAAATTTTTCTCTTGCTTTCAGAATCTAGCGATGATCATCATACCGTCAATGTGATGCGACTACACTACAACTGGATGGTCCTCGTGGCCATTGTCTGGACAATTCTGCTCGATGCCTCAGCACAGGAAACTATCGCGAGCGCACCGAGCGCGCGAGGGTCTGAGAAAAGAAAATCGGTTGAGAAGTACGAAGAAAAATCGAACGAGCACAGTCGGCAGAATGACAGTACGATGGACGATGACAGGCGCGAGGTACGGGACAATGCGACAGTATCGTCAAGGGACAACGCGAAGCGGCGGATCGACATAGACGTGGATACGATCGACGATGCCGGAACGATCGAGGCGAACAATCGTCATAGTCAGGAAAGTACGCAAATCCACGGCGGCATATCGACTTCACAGGACGATATTGAAACAAAAAACGAGTATTTGAAAAGGGCAGGCAAACACCGTTACTCCGACTACGACGAGGGTCCCTTTCAGCTCGTCGTGCACGGTACTCTTGGCCGGGTATCCACGACGGAAAATGTTACGGTATCGCTTGTCGCGAGCGACGGATCGAGTCCCGCGAAACAGTATATTTTCCCGAAGGTGCAGGATGTAGTAGGTTCTGATTTCGATATCGATACCGTGCGTTCCAATGAAACCGCGCATCGGAAGTTCGCACACACAGACCGAGGCTCGAAACTCGCTCGAGCTTCCGAGAATTCCGCTCGGTTAATTTCCAATTCAAGTGCATCGAGCACGAATTACCGAACGCCAGATTTGAGACTGGGAACTCGTGGCGACGGGAGCGAACCCATAACGAAATATTCAAACGGTGAAACACAGCCGATGATTTTCTCGTCAGGGAATATTGAGTCTGCCGGAGGGCGTCGATCGATGCGCAAAGCGGTGAGATCGTCGATCAGCAACGGAAGCAGCGATGACGGCAGGCTGTCATCGCCAAACAGGAGAACTAGTCCTTCCGGTTCATCTCGTGCAACTGTAGCGTTCAATAAATATGGCGACCGTAACAAGAGGAAAAACAAGCGGTTGCCTTTGAATACGCGAAGCCCGGTGGGCGAATCGAGGAGCCTGCGGGAAAGCAAAGCCACGAGAAGCGTCGCCTCACAGGGTGCGGAATGGACCGTCGTTGATGAGACAGTCACGACTTCACTGTCGACGTTATATCCCGAGGAGGAAAAATCAGTTTCATCGAAATTTAAGAAGATAATTCCATTGACTGAGAAGCAAATTGTGGAAGAACCCGCAGACAAGGACCAGTCACTCGTCGGCGACTTGGCTTACTCCGGAACTGCCAGTTTTTCCACGGGTCCCGAATATTTATCACAAAGGGAGGCTCATCGAGTTACCATACCTTCGAGGAACGAGCGCGGAAGCTCGGAATTCGTGACATCGAGCAGCACGAACAAAATTAATCTTCTACCCATCGCTAATGATATTCCGCGAGCATTGTTCGAAGAAGGGTCTGTTCGAAATTCCGAGCCATCCGATACTGGTACATACAATGCCGAGATGGGCATTTTAACCAGCAGCGCAGAGGAGAATTTTCAACACACGAACATCCCGAAAGAAAACCCGATGAAAAGCCCTTCACGTCTGTCCGGGAAGAAAACGGTTGACGGGCAGCGGCAAAAAATTCGAGAAATTAATTACCACGAAAGCACGAAAACTGAGGCGATATCTTACTCAGGATCATTGCCAAGTATCGAGCTGAGCGAAATGAAAGGCGAAGCAGTTACGGTTGCTGGGAGAAATAAAGTCGCGGAGAACGAGGCGTCTAGGAGAGGGAGATCAGGTGGCACAAAAACTAACGACCAGGTTGGGACGCCTCACGCGAGCACCGAGACGAATAGGGTCAGTGGTGACGGGGAATTCGTCGATAACGCCGCAAATCCGGATAGCGCGAGGGACAACAGGATCCATAGAAGTGTCGTTAAGATCGCTCTCACCGGCTTTCAAACGGAACGGCGGTCTCATAAAAGTCTTATCGGACGAGACTCCACCGGAGGGATAAACCTACCCCGGGACCAGACGCGGAACCGTGTGCAAGGGCGAGGAGAACAGGTGCTAAAATTCTTTTCCGAGATCGATAGCCCGGAGATGGGACGATCTCGAGTCTTGGAAGATGGAGCTTCGCAGTCGATAACACTCGAGAATTCAAACGCGTTTCCTTCCTCGGACGCCGTGCAACGGGAGACTGACGTATCGGAATGGAGCGTTGATCCCAGGCGAACGAGAAAAATGGAATTCTCCGAGATTGACCCCGCCGATAATCGAGCCCCTCAACAAAAAAATACTGGCCGTGATAGAGCTGTTCCGTCGAGAGGTCCCACGGAGGTCTCCCGAGCGTCGCTCCGGGTCGGTGCAGAGGATCGGGGCATCGGTGTTGTCGTGAAAACTCTCGCGAACACGATCGGGAAAATTGGTTGGCATGTCGGCAGTGATACGCCTCCGTCGATGGGACCTCCCTTTCCACGACTACGCCCAGCGGATCACGGTCCGGTCGAGGGTGAACACGATTGCAACGGAGACGGAGTAACGACCGAACGGCAACGTCTCGACAAATCATTTACCCAAAATTACCAGGAAGATCGCAGCGGAACGGAGTTGCCAGAAGGTCAGTCGAGAAGTCATGATGGAGCCTTCGACCGCCAACTTACGGTTTCCAACCGATTCACCTCAATTTTACCGAAGGACAAGTCAGCCATCAAGCACGTCACGGGTGGCACGCGTCCCTTCGCACTCGTCGACGAAACCGACGGGGATGACAAACGCGTTCCGATGAAATACGAATTCTTCGGGCGGGCGAATTATAAAAGAACACTAAAAATCGATGAAGGAAATAGCGTCACGGCGGTAAATACTTTAAAGGTTCGTGACTCGACTATGGTCATGGAGGATCCGTCGAAGATAGGAGTGAAACAGAGAAACCATAACGATGGTGAAACGGTCGATGTCAAGCTCTGCGAGACGTGTGAAATTGTGGGCGCCGCGGAGGACACGAGCGTCGGCCACGAAGGAAACGCCGTTGATGCGGTCAGCGAGCAACGCAGCGACGAAAACGTCGATCGCGATACGAAAAAAAATGAATCGAAAATACGTAACACGATTCGTTCAAAAATAACGAGATTGAGCGAAATACCCGTTGATACTGTATTGACTGTTGGCTATGGAGCCTCGTTAGCGCCCGCTTCGGCGGAATTCAAAGTGATTGATCATTCGAGACGGGAGGCACGTGTTGCCGAACAATTGCAACGGGAAGACGGGGGATCGTTGGTACGTGGCCAAGAACCAATTTTCATTGCGCCGAAACGAGCGAATTCAATTCTCTCGCGGGCCCGAATCACCGAGCGTTCGTTGGATTCCGGCGAATTAAAAGCTGATGATGACGCTGTCTCGTTGGGATTGAGTCTCGACGGACGAAACGAAAACAATGAGAACAGCTCGCACTCTCATCTCTATGCCGAAACCCGAGAACGCCACTTTTACTTTCCGGCGAAGAAAAAGGCTTACGGGGAACGTACTCAAGGACCCTTAATCCCGAGGGTTCGCGAGAGTTTCATGGTTGGTAGAAACTTGAGCCTCGAGTTTTCCAATAATGCACTTACGAGTCCTCGGGGTCCGGAAAATTTCGACGTATATGCAACCTCGCAAACGGCATCGACGTCTACCGACGCTAGACCCCGTAAAAGCCTCTTCCATAATGCCCTGACTTCAGGATCGTCGAGTTCATTGAAGACCGATGGCGTTGTCTGGTCCATCGGTCCAACTTCGAACGACGACAGATATTCGATGAGAGAGGAGCTTCCCGAGGTATCACAGTCAGGAGTTCCGAGAGTGTCGCCTGTACACGGTGAATTCGGGGACGACGCTGCCGAGGAACAAATCAAAAAAGGATTTACGACGGAGGATAGTTTTACGTTTTACCTAACTGAACCGACAACTGGACGTTATTCTGGACATATGAGTTCTGCAACGGTACCGTCACCGAAAGTTCGTGACATAAAGCCAACCGATAACATTATCCGAACGATTGAGGGTAACACGGGAGAATCGAAGCCGTCGAGCACGGATCTGCCGATTATCGAAACTGGGTCGCTGTTCAACAACGATGCGGCTCTTTCGCGAGAGGTCATGCCTGTTCCAGTTTCTAACGAATCAAACGTCGAGCAAGTGTTTGGTAAAGAATTGCAGGAACAAAAATCACCGAGGTCCAGCAACGGGGAATCAGCGAATTTGCAACGACCGCAGACCGGAAAGTCACGCGAAAACGTCAGAATTGATCTCGGAAATGACGATATCCAATCTCTCAATCACACGGACCGCGATAATTCGACGCGCATAGCCGCAACCTTAAATCAATGGCCGGTGAAGCACAGCGCGGTTGTTGAGGGTGATTTACTGCTCGGTGGCTTAATGATGGTGCACGAGAGGGAGGACTCGATCACCTGTGGTCCGGTAATGCCGCAGGGTGGCGTGCAGGCACTAGAAGCTATGCTGTACACTCTCGATTGGCTTAACGAACGCGATCTCGTGCCCGGTGTCAAAATCGGGGCCCACATTCTGGACGACTGCGACAAGGACACTTACGGACTGGAAATGGCAGTTGATTTCATCAAAGGTAAGTGCTCCGATGACAAGTACCCGTTGTATTGACAAAATCCTCATCGAGAAGCCATGATCTAGTTTGATTATACGATAGGCCGTAAAATTACAACGATCGTTTGCAAGCGCCCCACATTACCTCATCGAATTCCATGGAGACAGACCAGATTTTCGTTAACATATAAGATTTGAAGTCTCTGCAGCCGCATCTCGGGCAATCGATGTTACTGTTGGCAGTAAATGGCATCGCACATGTCTTGACAGTAAATGGCATCGCACAGAACAAGGTCGAAGTTTCCCAAGCTTGGGATAAAAGTTGGCTGAAAGTGGCCAATCACTGTATCGTCCCCGAAAACTTCCTTATTGCACCGCTTCCCGAGCCGCGTCTCCGGAACGAAACCATGGGAACGTGATTTTCTGTTGGGGTGGAAAGCTATCACTCCGCGATAGCATGTTTATGACAGGAGCATAGGGAAACTACGTAACACGTGACACCTCCCCGAACGTGAATGCATCACGGGCGCGGGATCCCAAGCCGCAGTGTCGACACTCCGCCGCGTTAAGACATTCTGATAAAGCATCGGCTGGCTGCGGACAGGAACTAGATCATGCAGATTCCATACTCTCTCCGGGAGCGCGGCGGTATTCTCTCTCCCGAGAGCTTTTTGCTCGTGAACCAGCTGTCGGTAAGTGGAAATGAAATATTGTCGAGAGCTGCTGAGCTTGCGCCGATAACCTCCGACAAACCACGAGCGGTGTGTCGTCGACTGGCACTCACCGCGGACAGTAACCGACTGCCCGGCAACGAAGACCCCGGGTAGCAGAGAGTTATCTACAGCAGAGAAAATTCCGACTGCTGTATATTGTGTAAACTCATTGGGTTCATGGAAATATACAGTTTTCTTGAGTGGTCCAACCGCCGATTCTAAGTGATTCGCTTTATTGCTCACTTCGCTATAGTATCGTTGGCAGGTGCCAGATAGGGCAGGCAATTGATTGATGAAACAAAATCAGCAGCCTAATACTTATGGTTATGAGACTATTTAGCTCCGAACCGTTATTATGGGTTTAATATTTTATTAATATCCTCATATTGATTAGTATTTCATTAATATTCTTATATTCATTAATATTTCATTTGATTTGATATTTTATTAACACATTTCTTTACATTTTTACGCAGAGATAGGGAAAGTGTGTTTCACATGTCACGGAATGATCTAGCGATAGTAATTTTTTTTTATTTCTCACGATAAAAACCCAACGAAACAGATGTCGCGCTCGTAAAAATGCACAGCGCATACACGAAAGCACCGTCCCATTGCAATCTTCCGTTCTCATGTAGCGTTCCCGCATAACGAATTTTCATTATTATAATGCCCCTGGCTTCGTGACGTGTGAAAGATTGTTCATTGCACGTGCGAGCTGCTGCACGGTTCCGAATATTATGTTTGCGCCTGCATCATTACGAATAATGCTTTTATAATTCATACACTATTGCGCCGTTAACGATCACGAAGTCGTTAGGATAATGTCACTATGATTTTGCTTTCGTAAGCGATTTTCAATGTAACACGAATGTTCGCGCTCAGCTATTTCGATTTAAGCTTCACGGCCTTACACGTCGAGTTGTTGGAGGGGTTATTCTCGAGTCACTCGTTTTCAAAACGTCCACGTTCTGTCGCCGTATTCATTCATATGCTTATACGCGTACAACAACAGAACGTATAGGTACGTTTTGCGCACGAGTGACTCGAGAATAACCCCGCAGGTCTCTCTCCGTCGGAGTCGCTTGTTTATTGAAATACGGCAATTTGATCGCATCCTACGATCGAACGTTACGACTCGTCGTTTTGGACGGCGAGTTTAATATGCGACGTGAATTGAGCAGTTCCTGCAAGCCAGTGGCTTTAATCAATTTCTCAAAGTCGCCGCGTTTGAATAAACATGTGCATATAACCCATGCATATAAGCATTGAAATTGCTCACACCCGTCAAGTGCACGCCGATAGTTCAGTGACCGAAGACGTAAATGAACGCGCTGATATTCATGCACGGGTACATTTCGATATTATATCTGTGGGGGATATCGAGAGATCGATCATCATGCTACTAATGCTGTTTATGCTAAAATAGTGGACCGTGACAAACCATTGCTGTGACAATTGGGACAGAAAGAAATTACTTGGAATTCGCGAACGGTAAAAAAAAAACGTGCAACGTTGAATTCCGAGAACTGTGTTCCGCGGTAGTATGCATTATCCGGCTCGTATACAAAAGGTACTGCAGCGAGGCATTACCGGTGAGCTGCCGAGATAACCTCGCTCCGCACGGCATTGGTCGCAGTGATTTGTCAAGGCTTGCTTCGTCAACTGGGTTTTGTAATAGAACGCATCATTTTTCAACTTTATCTTCAACTTAAACAGAGAGGTAATGGCAAAATCGAAGCACTCTTGCGAAAGGGCTAGAAACGCCGCTCGTTTTTCGTCGCGTGGTGCGATGACAAAATCAAAACTCCTCCGGCTTTGCTTCTTTTTGCGTGCAAACACAATTATTTTTATTTCATTTTTTACATTCTACGCAGTTTCATGAGTTTTCAGATTTTTTTTCTCATTTTTCCTGTATGCAGTGAAACGTGTAAATCGTCGTAATTGCATGTTCGAGGGGGCGGGAAATGACAATGCACCTTTCGAACAGATTGCGCCTGATGAATGGGCGTTGGGAAACTTTCAAGAGCGATCTGATAATAAAAATCTTAGCTCAGGTAATTACTAATTAACGCTTGTGATCGATCATCGAGTCAATGCCTTGCTATGCTATGAATGGCAATCTTTCACGGGTAAAGTTGGTTGCCCCACTACGATTAGCACGAAATTTAATGATGTATGGACCGGGCAATATTCACCACTTTTACCCTACCTACATCTTTGCCGCACAATTGTACATAGTGCGCACAGTAGTGTATATAGTAGACGTTGAGAAGCGAATACTGACATCGATAATCCGCGTCGATGTATGACGTATCAAATGCATGCACCGGCTCAACATACTCGATCTGAATATCGAGCAAGGTACACTACACTAAGTCATAGATATCCATGTCTGCGCATGATACCAGCCAAACACGAGATCACTCGGCGAACCGCGATGTCGGAGAGAGAGAGAGAGAGACCATCCTAATGCAGACGGCCCGATCCGATGGTCCCTCACTTCTCGTAGACTGTACGCTTGCTTGTCAGACACCACCGACATTCCACCAACTATAAACAAGCGAGCGATCAAACCTGCCACGTAAAGCCGAGCCAAAGTGGCGGTAGACAGGGGTCAGTTACATGGATCATGGTTACGAACCATGGATCATGAGGACGCAATATATGTTCAGAAATGTTTCACCGTTAAGAAACGCTCGGCCTCTATCAAAACGAGATGAAAAAGCCCGCAGCATCTCCGTGTTAATTAACCCTCCGAGTCGCGAATGGATGGGAGACCGGAGAAAACCGGATAGGGGAGGTAGATCCTACCTCGAAAAATTCATGTCGCACCGAGGGAAGCTGGAAGCTGCTCGTGAGAAACTTTGGTCGGCCAAAGGTGCAAACTCAATTTTTAAATTGCTCCCTCGCGTAATTTACTTTTTTGCCCCTGCGAATCCGGGAAATCCGGCAATCATTGGAGATTGAAAAATATGGCACACATGCAACCGTGGAGGCCTGCGCGAGGTGAGTTAAAGATGGGCGTCGATCAGTCACGTCGTGAATCGGCTTAACCGCAAAGCCATTGCTACATGTGATGTGTGACACATAACAGTGCGGCCCCGTGGCCTCTGCATCCCGCTACCGTGATAATTGCGCGACCTCCCGATTAATCATCCGTTCGCTGTGATACGGCCGGATGTTGTCGCTTTTCGTCCAGATAACGAATGGGGCGATTGTCGATCCGTTACGTTGAACCGCAGTTTTCGTCCGCAACAATTGCTCTGCGACCAGAGAAATCCCAAACACTCGAACTACTTCGAACCCGACACTTCATCGTAACTTTCAAATAATTGGGCTACTGAATATAATACCGGCGCATACATTCGGGACCGTCGCCGGTATGATTTCCTCGGGTAGCGAAGCTAAGGGAACTGTGTTCGTGTTGTGTAACTTTAAACGTTTATTCTCTATTAGCCAGTAATACTGAGGTTTCCACGAATTCATCCCCGCTCCCCATGTTACGCGAGTAGTTGAGAAGTTTCGTAATGATGCCGGTAAAAACTCTACAACCCTGTGCACACATCGTCAAACTTTTTAGCGGAACTTTTTTTCATACATAAATCTTTCCACAAGGGCGAATACCAAAGGCGGCTCTCGAGAATCAGCACAGCGCACTGGGCTAGAAAAAATATATATTTACTCGTTTCAACAACATTTTTTTGAACCCATTAACCCGTCCCGCCGTCAGATTTACCATTCATTAAGCCGCGGAAATGCGTAAATGGGACAATTTTAGTCAGTACCTGAAAGAATCCATGTTGAGAAGAAAAATTTCAAACTATCAAAGGGGTGTCGTTGTCGCTTTAGTCGCGTTGTGATCCGCTGCTGCATGTGACTGAGAGCTGGGTGCTGTTCACAAGGAATTTTAATCGCTTCGAGATTTCAAGATTCTTGATAAATGTCGCAAAAAAAATTATATGCAGACCGAGAAACTCATCTTGTATGGCTGATGGCTGATTCGTCGCATCGTCGCTTATTCTATATATTCTTGTCATAAATCCCGCCCACTGGCTTTAACCACTACAACACGGCACGAATAACGTATAAATTGCTTTTCTCCTCCATCCGGCCAAACGCAAAATCCCCAATCACGTTTTACCGCCTATCGCCTCGCTCTATTCCCTCTCTTTGTCTCTCTCTCGCTCTTGCTCTCTTGCTGCGAATATCGAATTCAATAAATTTATCCTTTCTTTTTCCACGTCCCATGAGCATCGAGAATCGGTTAACCCGGTATTCATACGAGAGATCGTTTGTATTTCACAGGATCGCTGAATAAGCCCGATAAAAATGGTCCGATAATATATCATTTAAAAAATAGTACCTCGACTATTTTCACCAGAGGGCTTTTTTCAAATGTTCTCTATTCTGAGTTCAATAACAGACGAGGCCGATGCTGCCTCGTCTGTTATTGAACACATCCGCAAACGTGCACGGGTACTCGCTACGCTAAGCATTTCACATGTAAACTTGCATACGCATTAGATTCCAGGGTTCTGCCGATTTGCATATCCATGGCTCAATTCCATAAGGGCATACAAGATGAGTACAAGCATTGCTTTTCTGTGGTCAGCTCATCGACAAACATTAATGAAGTTCGTAAGAGCATGATGCGCACAGGCTCGTGGCTTCACAATATTGGAAAGATACACCCAGACAAAACATTTATTTGACGGCCACCGTTTGTTTGGTTTAAGTAAAATATTGATTTGATTAAAATAAATATTTCTTTAAATTAAGTAAATAGTTGCTTAAATCAAACAAATATTTATTCAAGTCAAATAAATATTTTACTTAAACCAAATAAACGGTGGTCGTCAAATAAATAATTTTTCTGGGTGTAGTCCAGGATAGAAAGCTCGACGCAAAAAAAATTTCCTCACAATCATGATCGCCCTCTCATTCGTTGGTAATCACATGGATGGACTTGACTACGCGCGGAAAGTGTATTTCTCGTTAACGCCATGTGAAACGCTCTCTCGTGCTTTCACTGTCGCTCCACTGCGAACGCCAATGACGGCATCCCCTTCGCTCTCTTGGCGCCGTCACGTGACTTTCGCATGGCTTTAACGCTCAAAGTGTCCCTACGTCCGGGACCGATTTCACACACTCGCAGCGATTTCGCATTCCAGCTGCCTTTCGCGGATACGGCAATTTCCACGATTACCATAGCAATTTTACACCGTGAGAGGATCGTCAACGCTCCCGGCGTTTTCCTAACGATTTTTCGATAATTAGTTATCAGTATGCAAAGGCCGTTCGACTCCGACTCTCCTTAAAAAATTGTATACCGTATCATTATCGGAAAATTATCAAGATGTCGCCTGAATGATTTTTGTCACAGAAAAATGTTCTCTATCGCCCACGAATTCGCGAGAGCTCGTGGCGAATATTCACGAGAATAATCGCACAATGACATTCTGCAACTAGCGACAGCCATGGATCAGCCTGGACTATTGAAGCGATTGCAAAGGGTGATATTAGCCGATACGATGGGTTATTAATGTTTCCGATCACGATTGCATGTAATTATGTCTCCCGTATTCGGCGACCTGTTATCTATGTGCCATCTTCTCTCCGAGGCCTCAGTTCATAGCCTTATTCCATGAATGCCATGGATCCGACATCGCTCTTCATCTACAAACTGTTCCACAGTCCTGGCAGCTGTAACCGGCGTTAAAGTGTCAGCCGTTGCGATCCAGTATGGAAACGGCACGAGAAACCCTGACACAGGTGTCCGTTCCCGTCGGCATACAGACGTCTCTTAGAGGATTAGACTGACACAAACGTATCTCGGTACATCTCAGTTGCCCACGGAGAGATAATTGTTATACAGAGGGGTTCAGAAGTTCTCGAAATTTCGGGACAAACCCTTTGCCTCCTCGTGTGCTTCTCTCAAGAACGACGAAGCTACGCGGATATTTGTTTTCGGCTTGTTTCCGTCAACGTTTAGATTACAAGTTCAAATACAGCGAACTACCTTGCTAAACGCTCGAAAATTGTTGTGCTCCGGGGGACTGGGAATTGTCAAGACCCAAAGGACGCTTTCGATGAATTTCTGAGAATTCGTAAATAGGAAGTGTCTGTGAGCATCTGCAAGTGATTCCAACCGAAGTTATTGGCCACTCGAACGGGGAGAAACATTTTTTTGTACTTGCGATAAACAGAGGAGAAAAAATAATGGAAGTCATCTCGTGCTTCCTTTTAACTGTGGTCGGTGCCTCTTGTGAAATTTTACAACTCTCCCTCCGGTTGTTCACTCCCGGCGCTTTACGGCCATTTGAGTGTACTGACGCTGTACAACTTTCGCCCCGAGGATCGTTTATTACCGGGGAAAAAGTTCGCTTCATCCGTTTTATCTGACGACATCTCGCTGCTCTCGCCTTGAATGAGAATAATGGAATGAAGAATATAAATTCCGGGAACGAGTTTCGCGAATTATGACGCGGAATAGCGGAACTGCGTCCTAGCTGAGTGGAACTAAGTCAAATTGTACACCTCGCGCGTCGGAACTATTACTCCACCGCACTCGTAGTGACGATCGCGATTTTTTTTCGTTTTTTTAAGTTGAAATGACTATTTTTCACAAACCTCGTTCAGACAATTCAGTAAAAAGCAACTTCAGCAATTCAGTAAAAAGCAACTTCAGCAATTCAGTAAAAAGCAACTTCAGCAATTCAGTAAAAAGCAACTTCAGCAATTCAGTAAAAAGCAATTCTACCCTATTACAACTGTCTGCCAAAGAAAATTCGTCTGCGGAGCGTTTATGTTCTGGTAGAGTTTGAATCTGGAAGACTTCTGACACGAAAGTGACGAGGTACAGTGCAGCCTCCGTTAACTTATACTCCGGAAACTCGTAAACCTTCACAACTTACAAACTGAACTTCTGAAATCTTCTTCATTTTCCACCGAGATTTATGCCGTGGTGCCAAGAAGTTTCAACTCTGAAATGTTATCATTTTCTTTTGAACGCTATCCCGACTATCGGCCCGCGCATGCGCGCTCATTCCCCTCACCGGGCTCACAGTCTCGTGAGCCGTAGTTTCGACGCGATAGAGTTACACGCTGCTGTTCGATCTGGTAAAGTTGTTAGTTCTGTTTTACGCACAAACAGCTCAAAAAGTTTTAATTGAAGGAAAATAATAATAATTGTCTTAAGAAAATCATTCCACCTAGCCACCTGTTAGTCATCGCTGAATTTCTACAATTTCCTTGATACTCTCACAAAAACGCGAAGACGGTGAAACACTGGAAGGGGGTATAAGAGGATAAGTTTTGCGCAAACTTTTCGCTGCTGCCATTCGCGGGGGATATGTATATTTGGTCGGGTAAGGTGCGAGTTGCCGCGGTAGCTGAGAGTGCACGATTCCAACTGCCGTGCGCTGAAGGGGTGTCAAAGGGCTTAGGAAAAGCGAGTGGAAGGGGCACGGGGAGAGGGTAGGGGAGTGAGTCGTTTCAGGAGTAGAGCGTAGCGTTGTTCGGCCGCGGCACCTCAGTGGCTGCTCTGGCACAGAGCCGTGCGCGCCCTGTTCCTACAAAGGACTGTCGCGTACAGTTTCCTCTCAATTAATCACACCCAAGTTGAACTCGCATTAATTAACTATTTCCAAATTTCATGACCCTCATCAATTTCACACCATTGTCCGTTTTCCAAAAATAATTCAAACTATCTCGCGACACTTGTGAAAATTTATTTGTTCATTTCAGTTGAACAAAAAAAAAAGAAAAAAAAAACTAGTAAAAGACAACGACGAAGTACGTGTGAAAAAAATGTGTGTAAATAATTACAAAAATTTTACCAGCGGGTTAATTATGCCGGGGTAAATTATTGCAAAGCGCGAAACGCGCTTGACTCATGTGCCCCGGGAATGAGAAATAACGGTATGGGAAAGGGAACACGTGTTACCTCGTATGTTACCTCGACGGAGGAGAGCTTCAGTCGCATAAGAGCAAACGCGACCGTCGAGAGGAAAGCGAGAAAATTATTACTCGGCGTATATACAGGTATACAGAACGTATGGCCTCAAGGATTCCGAACGGTCCGAATGTGCAGATTGATTCATCGTCAATTTTATGGGAACGCGAATAGCCTGAGTAACCTAGCCTGGGTTACGGAATCGCTTGCCAATTTATGTATATCGCAATGCTATATTAACCGACGACCCGGCCGATTCGCAGGACCGAAATTAATATTCGGTCGAATCTGTAGAGTCAAACAGAATATTTGATTATGGGGGAATTATTAACATTAATTAAACATTGAACAATTACCATATTCACTTTTCGCTATATATATATATATATCTATGTATATGTATATTTTTTTTTTAGATATTTACCATCCGGTAGATTCGTGTTATAATTGCATAGACCAAGCCGCATGGCATAATCGACCAAAATCGGTGATGTCGTACGCTGTGTAAACCAATTGAATTGTCATTTGAAAAAAATATCCTCACCCGTCGATTCCATCGAGTGTACCCGATATGCAATTTCAAAATTTTCGTGTGAATAATTAATCGAGAACGAATGCGATTGACACGCGAAACGGGTTGCACAGGTGCATGCGTAATGACGATCGATCGTGAAAAGGCCCGAGAGTCGCGGAACTACTTTTTCTCCATTACATCCGACTAACTAATAATTATATTACCGTGTCAACCGACAGCGGTGGATGCGCGGTTGGCGCACGGCTCTGGTGGTCCCCGAAGTCAAGCTGATTCGTTCGCGGTCAGTACTTGGATGGGTGACCGCTTAGCTGTGCGCTAGCTGGCGCATCGACCGTTGAGCGGAAGGCGCTTTCTTCTGAGACTTTGGTGTATCTGCACTTTACTCAAGTGCAAAAATACCAGCGGATCAGTAGAATATGGCCGTCTGTACCGTCACGGGTTTTCCGTAGTTTCCCCGTGTCCCCGGCAAATGCGGTACAGTGTAGCTAAGTCAGCTACGGACGCACTGGAAGTTAGGTAGCTTAGCTGAGTGCGGGTAGGGAGTGCTAGGGGGGAATCGGGATGGGGTTCCGTAAAAACCCGACAAGGGTATACGGTGGAATTGGAACAACAAATATATATATTACCGTGTCGTTAAATACTTATCGTCCGGTATTTGTACGATTTTTATAAATTTTTTTATTTTTTAAATTAATTTTCAAGAAAGTCACATTGGCTGACGGTGAGCGAGATATCGATATAACATCATTGTTCGCCGCCGCAATTCCTTGGCTCGCTCGAGGCGCGCGGAGTTTGACGAGGGTCGGGATGTCAAGCGCCAACTTCATCGCGAGTCAAGTGCGCAAAAAAAAAAAAAAAGAAGTAAAACAAAAGCCAGGGTAGGCCGATGGATCGCGCGTCACCGCCGGAAGTGGAACGGCGATGGAGCACCATCTCGGCCCTGTACTTGCGTCGCTCTATCGGCTCTGTCTATTGCATAAATCAATGCGCCACTTTCCATAAATCAGCAGAACCATCAAAACTTTTAGTAAAAACGTAGCCGCGAAAAAAAAATTATCGCTCAATTTTCTTGAAAAATGCCGTATCACCGCCGTTATCGACAACGAAACTATTAATGACCTAAAACCCGAAACTTTCGTCCGTGCAATTTCATTATCTCTGGAGATGGCAGAAATTGAATGAAATGAACTCTCCCGCATACGGTTGACAGATTCCAATATTTCTGACAAGTTATATTGGCTTGATATTAATTCGTTATTAGATATAATATTCAATCGATATCAGTAAAGCGACGGAAAAAATTCTTGAATGAAAAAAAAAAGAAAAAAAAAAGTTTTTTGCTGTACAAAAAATAAAAATTCTCCCGGACGATCAGTCAGTTTTCCGTGATAATAAACTTTCGTAATTGAGGCCGCAAAAGAGGACGAGATCCCCGACTCGACTGTCCGAAGATTCCATTGATATTGTAATTACCTCAATTATTCATCTAGCTATTGCCCTTTCAAGCGGGGGAGAAATTCGATAAAAATATTCCGAGTGTATAATACTCGAACGAAAAGTCTAGAAGTCTCGCGAAGGCTTTTCCCAGGTGGTATTCTAACTGTATCGTCCCGTAGAATTGCCCATGAGGGTTAAAACTGCAACCTCCCGTTCAGGGTAATCGTTCGCTGGAGACTCGTGTGACACTTGCCAATCTTTGTTGCGCGGTTTCCCTCGACATTTTGTTGCATACCGTTTTTTTTTCTTACTATGCGTAACTTGCATGAGGTAATTCCGGGTGATATGCCCTTGCATAGCCGGGTGATATGGGTTGCCTTTGCTTAGATCCACTGCCAAGAATGCTTGAAACTGAATTCGGCAGAAATACGCATTGCGACTCCAGATTTTATTAAAATCTTTTCGAAAAAGGACTCTGAGATTCCGGCGTTCCTGTGAGCTGCGGCAACTTTATTGTCGGCAAATAAATATGCGAAATACCCAACATTGACGTTCAGAGCCGCTCACTGCTGGTCCCCGATCGATTTATTTAAAGCTACAAATCCCGTTTCCCGTGTTTAATAAACTACGGTCATATAACCCGGAATGCTCCACAAACTCAATCGAGAATTCGCGTGGATCGCTCGCATCAAATGAAATCTCCCGCGGCTCTTTCCAACTCACATCGGGACGTAGCATCCCGCGTATTTGAAAAACGATGCCCCCGGCTTTCCTGTTTTTAAACTCCGACGAAAAAGAGGAATGTTATTAATTTGCCAGTAATCTCGGATGAAAAATTCAAAGCCTTGAAAAGAACGATAATATTTCATCGGAGATTGATATTAAAGTTTTGCTAAGGTTTTGGATAATATCCAACCATACTGCAATTTACAATAAGTACTGCAACGAGAATGCATTTAGTGTTTAAAAAAAATAAAAAAAAAATCGTTAACGCTTCGAAAATAGGGGAAATTTCACGTGGACTGTATGTGAAAAGCCCCGAGAAATTATAATTGATAAAAATAACTATAATCTCTGGTTAATAATTTTTTTCGTTTCGAACATCGAATATCCGCAAAGCCGCGATAGAATAGAAATATACTTTTTCGGATATCCTATAGAATCTATTCCGACGTTGACGGGAGACGTCAGGTACCGGTAATTGATTTTCCCCAATCTCATTGTCAGTCACTCGCTGAGATTTTTCGAATGTCGAAGAGCAGCGTTGAAAAGGGTGTTGAGATTCGATGGAAAAAGTTTTATGAAAAGGCTAAAATTGCGGAGGTTAATCAACCTCCGCAATTTTAGCCTTTTCATAAAACTTTCCACTATCCGGACTTTTGATTAGTCCTGATAGGTTTAATCAGTCCTATCCGGAGAAACGAGGCGACGAAGTGGTTAATCACTCTCAAGTGAGATTTTCTATAATAACGAGATTCAGTTAACGTTTAGTTTCCCAATAAATCGCATAATCAAATTAATAAAGCGAAACGTAGGACCTTACGTGATCTTTTCTTTATACTCTGACCCGTTACAAATTATTGCAGGCTTGTGGGAGTTCCCATTACTTGTCTGCCTGACATTGAACAAATTCTAATTGATCGAGACGCGTGTAAAATGGCACGGATACCAATATCATTGCGCAACGAAAGCATTAACGGAACTCTTGGGTGGACAGAAACGGATCGTGGTCGACGCACCGGGTGTTCGAACATTTTAAGCAACTAATGACGCGAGGGCATCGGGGGCTGCGGAATATTCGTTGAGAACCCGAAAGCATGAAGTCATGAAGTTTATGCATCTGTTGCTGCTGGGCTGCGTCTGCTTCATGCTGAGCGACGCCAGGCGCACCAAGTTCATCGATGACTGGGAAACGACTTTCGATTATTACTATCACGGCACGAGAATGAATTTCGAGACCACGATGGAGCGGAGCTACGACGCTGATCTCCTGGTCGCGAGTTTGAACGAGAGAACACCGCACGAATCCAAAAGTTCAAAGGCGACACGAAGGCACAGTCAAGTTGTCGAGGAGCCGGACGAACGCAGTGATTACCGTCGTGACCGGCGAGCGTCCGCTCTGGCCGGTCATCGTTATCGCGTCGAGAATCCGGAGAACCATCATCCGATAAGACACGGCGATCGACTGTTCCGTTCGATCGACGCTGGTCAGCGTCAAAGCGCACCGATAATTTGGCCCGTGAAGAAGGAGGCTGTCGTCGAGGGTGATCTCATACTGGGGGGTCTGATGATGGTGCACGAGAGGGAGGACTCGGTCACCTGCGGCCCGGTGATGCCTCAAGGTGGAGTGCAAGCCCTCGAGGCGATGCTCTACACCCTGGACTGGCTCAACCAGCGCAACCTTGTGCCCGGCGTCAAAATCGGCGCTCACATACTCGACGACTGCGACAAGGACACTTACGGACTCGAGATGGCTGTCGATTTCATCAAAGGTTAGTAACGTTGCTTCCGATCGAACGGATCACTTTTTCAGACAGACTTGGGGAGAATCTAAGAGCGATGAAAACGCGAGTATCGACGGTTAATTGGATGCGTCATCCAGTGGAATCATTTTCATTTTATTTTTTCGTCACTTTGATGGGGACTTTATTTTGTTTCCGTTGAACGAGAATTTTCTCATATTTTCGCTTCGAGGATGACATTGTGCGGCCTCGCTTTGCCAGAGTAGTACTTAGAAATAAGCTGTATTTTTTTATGGGACGGAGGTAAACGAAACTGAGGCCGACCACCTTCCTTTCGGCTTAAGAATATCTGAAAAAATTTACACAAACTCAAAACAATTAACTAATCATTTTCATAAAAATAAAAGTTATGTTGCCTCATGATTTGTTGGGAATGTTTTTTTCCGTTCATTTGTTAATAACATTTTGGAATTATTATCAAGCAAAATCAATCGATCCAGCACCTTCCAGATGGTTGATTTTTTTCGGATTTTTATCCCATCGAGAAGGCTCTATGCGAAGCCTCTACATCTTCATTCGCTTCTTCATCAGATTATTTGCAATCAGATAGATACGACCGCTAATTGTGCGAATTTAGCGAAAAGTATATTTGCAATCATAGCATTTACTTTAACATGCGATTTTGGTCTATTTCGGGTCGACGATTGAGCCTCCGCTTAATCGAGGAAATTTCAACCGACATTAATTGCTATCCGAAGTCCTATCAATCCGTCCGTGGCAGATGCACGCAAACGCATTTTACCAACGTCACTCTCGCTCCGGTTTGGCCGAACCTATGTATTCCTGATGGACACAGAACCGCTCCGGTAATCTCTGCTATTGTTAAAAGTATACCCGGCTGAAACGTCAACGCGTAACAATCTGCAGACATGAACTGCTCGGATGCTTGACGACGATAATGTTTGACATGATTCCGCAATCTATGACATTGACATCCAATGACGAACGCTATTCGTGATATAAAATGTCACGATTCAGGTATGCATATAAAAAAAAGGTATCAAAGGCTGCCCTTCATCCAGCTCCGTCATTTTATCGTTCTTTAAGGAAACCCTAACCGCGCGATCGGCGGTTCAGACGAATATGACTGAAATGGTCAAAACCTCCGTGAGCCGTTTTTGCAAATTTAAAAAGCGACGGCTGCAGTGGTTTGACACGAAACGCTTCCAGCTAGAATCCCGAAGGGAGTCCAATATTTGTTCCGGATGATCCTGTATACAAATTCCCTGGACACAACCGGCGGAATGCTTCATCCATTCGGAATCCCTGGCAGAAGTCTGTCCCATCGTGCAATTCGAATTCTTGTCCGTGTCCGGAATCGATCGACCGCAGGTGTCAACCGTTTTCCGGTCATGTGTGTCGTCTAGGAAGGATATTGTTCGGCGCTGTTTGATTTGGCCCTTAATACCGTCGTCTCCGGTGACTTTGAGGATTCGGGAGGATCGAAGCCGCGACACGGCGTCACTGAAAGCTCGGGCTCAGCGGCTCGCAGCCACTCGTCGAGACGAACGTCTTAGGGATTCAGTGAGCGAATGGATGGCGGTGTTAACCTCGGCATCACTATCCGCTATCTCCGCATCGTACAATGCCGTATGGACTGACGGAACCGGGTCCAAATTCCCGGTGCTCGACACGTAGCCCGAGGATTCGATTTTGGAACGATGCCAATTTTCACGATTCGACTAGTGACCATCGGCCTTCTCTCCGACCCTACAGTTCCGGTGCCCTCCCCCCCCCCCCCCCCCCCCCTCCCCCCTCACCCACTGTCGCGTTCGTCTTAGGGGACATTGCAACACGAATTCACACCGATTTTTTCCTACTGTTTTTTTCCTTCGTTCATTCTTCCGATTGTGCTGAGGTTGCAACTCGAAAGATCCGTTAATCTTTGTGAGACTACAGTTTCATCCATCCTCTCGCCTCCCGCACTCCTCCGGAACACTCGTATCCTGCCCGGTGACGAATTCGGCGCTTACCGGTGAAAAACGATCGATGTTCGGAGAAAATCGTATGCGCAGTATCCGAAGGAATTTAATATCGATACTAAGTACACCATCGAGTGAAACTATTGTGTTTCAAACATTTTCACTGGTTTTCCTACCAAAGGCACGTCCAGAGCTGCCTGACTGACGTAGAAAGGTGTCGACGTCGAGAGGATAGGTCAGGCCCTACGAGCTTTTTCTTCCTTTATTTTCGTGCACGGTAACACGCACAGTAAAAAAAGTTTGTACTTTTTACAACTTATTGACCACAAACGGGTAATTGCGGGCGGTGAAACTTTCAAGATTTTCGTCACGCATGATCTCCGATAAAAGCTCCAATCATGGATACCATTATATGTGTGTATATAAACATATTGTTCAATCAAAAATTATTCAGACCGTTTGCATCGCATGCTGGTAGCGACAGAAATATGAACGCCCGGCTGGCAGTGACTCTATAAATATCGAGCGTAGGTAATTCGATTTCCTACATCCGCTAGAATATTCAAACTCAATATCCGGATGAGTAAAGATTGCATTAAAATTCACTGGCCGACTATGCGCGCAAGCACGTAGATATTGTCGCTGGTGCGCTCTTGCCACTCTCCTGGACTCTCGTTGCAGCTGTGCTTTCACGAAATCGAATCACAGCGCCTTTTATGTCCGCTTGGCGACGATGTATCGTACACGACGCACTCAGACCGGCGCTTCTATACGAGTAAGCAATCAAAATTCCCTGCAGTGTCGGCCACACGTCGGTGCACCGTACGGATATTATATTTTCCCGTTACGCTACCGAACACTCGGGAAATCGCAAAAGTCGAAAACTGCTCTACTGAATATATTTTCTGAGAAATAAAATCGTTCTTTTTCATTTTACAACAAAAAAATCTGTCGCGGAGAACTCGGTTCGGTGTAGCGGTTCGAACTACCGAGGCGCAGCTTTCGAGAGTGTATTGTGTGAAAAGGCGAGGAACTTGTCGTACCGGTTGGGCGTGGACCTGTCGGTAGATGGCGCCGACGTACCGCCCGTGCATTGCAATACCCGCTCAGTCAATGGACCCGTGTGGATTGCGCACACGGCGTGCACTTTTCCTTCCTTTATGGCTTTTCATAGCAACGGTTCCCCTCGCGATACTTTCGCTCGATGTCCTACTTGAACAATGTATTCATGCGCGGTTTCTGCATTCTCTCGTTTATTGCCAGTAACCACAGTAGATTTTTCACGACATTGAGAATGTTCACTCGCATCGGAATCCGCGACACGAAAGTTATCGGTTCGATAGTCGATGTCGTTCGTGTGGCGAGCTTTGGCTCATCGCGAGCAACCCTTTCGGCTAATTGTTCGCCCGATCAATCGGACCGAAACGAGTTCTGTTCCTGGGACTCGACCCGTGAAAAGTTCCGCAATTGTGGGATTGCAGCTGTTGGTTGATCATTTGGGGGATTGCCTGAAGTAGAAACTGGGGCCCGCCACCGGATGAGCAATCAGGTATTCCGTAAGAACAAGATACACGCGCGACACGGATAGACGACAATGCCACAAGCAGAATAACCGGCGTCAGCGGCGTGTCTAATAGCCCTCCGAAGACACGAAGCCCCCCGAAATATCCCAAACAGGAAGAGGACGACGACCCTCCCAAACTCGATTTCAACCGTCCAAGATATCGAAGCACATCACGATATCTCGCGATTAGCTGCACGAATCCGATGTACGTTAGGCTCCGTATTCGTATATAGAAATAATTACTGTACATGTGTACCACCGAGTGATCTACGGTATCGAGGTCAGAGGCGAACATTTATCGACGTTAGACACGTGGCGATTGACGACGGTTTAGAGTACACCCGCACTTGGCAGTAACAAGCACGAAGTAACAGAGTTGTCCTTTGCACCGAGTGCGGAGTGAGCACTCAGCGAAAGACCGTTAAAGAAAACGTCCAGTCGGGCACTACAGTGGAAATGCCACGTGTTTTTTTTTTTTTTTTTTTTCCTGAGCGGAAGCAGCTCGTGGCGGACCTAGAACAGAGACGAGGGAGTACGAGGCTAAAAAAAGAAGAAACAAGAGATTGCGGAGAGGGTACGAATCGAACGCTTCACAAAATCCATGCGCATGAGAAACCGTTCACCGCGGCTGGTTCTGCGCTACCGCGGTGCTGTGGCAATATCGATGTATTAACTTATTCCTGCCGTTCGACGTTCATAAAAGTCGAACATGCACCCACCGTCGCGCGTATGTAGCCCGTGTATTCAACTTTATTCAACAAACAATACGATCGTACCGCCCTCCCTTTCCACCAGCCATTAAACAACGTGGATCTCGCATGACAATCTATTGTGGGTAACTGGCTCGTTAAACCGGGCCAGTTTCGTCGTACCTCGGAAGTTCCGCAGTTCTAAATCGTCCAGCGGACTCGGCTTCGAGAGGCAAATCAACTGCATTGAGCGATTAGGCCCGCCCGAGATCGGGCATTGTTCGCGGTAGCCGATTGTGCCTAAAGGACGTTAACACAATACGGATGGTCATTGTAGTCAAAACAATGACGGAAGAATCGGTACAGCTACGTTCGAGTAACAATACCCGGACAGCTTGAGCAATGCGTTTGACGCTGGTCCTTGCGAGTCAGAAACCCATGGAGATACTTGTTAACGAATGGAGAATGAGGACTACGCGCACCTAAACCGTCGCTCTGCATCATTGAAGTTTATAATCGGTTACAATTGTTGCGAACGTCGTCAAGGGGATAACAGCAAATTGTTCGGCATCGGACGGTGTAATTATTTTCGTTGCCTGTATATATAGGCAACGAAAAATAATTATGCCATTCAAAACACAATACGATGGATACCCACAATGTATTCACCGCCATCGTTCCGCGAGCGCACCGAAGCCTCCGGTACATATCCAGTACGGAAACGCATCGGGTGTGAATTTTTACAATCGATGAATTTACCCGATGCATGTTTCGCCCGAATGGAAACGAAAAAAGAAACCGTGGTAAAGGGTACAAATATAACGCGTTGGCACCGTACTCTACCGCGTGTAAAATACGTTCAGGGTTTTTGTTTTTAATCGGCACCGCTGCCTCACACTCTCGCCGGGCGACTGTACTATTTATTTGGTCTACACCCAGAAAAATGATTTATTTGTCGGCCACCGTTTATTTGGTTTAAGTAAAATAATTAAATAAAATAAATATTTTACTTAAACCAAATAAACGGTGGCCGTCAAATAAATTATTTTTCTGGGTGTACCGAAGTACTTCGGCCCACGGCGACTGCACTCGGAACTCGGGGAAGAACCTCGTATTGTACGTACAAAGCTTTATGAGGGCCGGTAATGGATGTATATTTTTACGAACAAAGAGTAACTGGCAAAAGGTTGCCGTCTCGGACTTATTTAAAAATTTTAGATTTGGTCTATCAACCGGGTTTCTTTTCTGTAGACCGTTTTCTACAGCGATCAAGTCGGACGTGATGTGCGCTTTCGCTTAATAGCGATGACCCGCACTGATAATGGAAAATGCGCAACACTGAAATATTGCTTCCCCTTCCCAATGACAAACGACCATGGCTACTCCCCGGTCGTAGCGTCGTCGTGTTCTGAAATTATACCCTAAACGCCGGTTGATACAAAGGCCCGCTCGGTGCGGTCGTTTCGGTGTAAACATGTGACTTGAAACCTCCCCCGTTTCCTCAACCTTCCGGATTCAACGTGTCCCGACGATGTTACATCATACAATTACATGCGACTATATTCATGCAAGGTAAATCATGTTAACCTCGCGAAGCGTGGAGCCGATCAGATAGGAGACCCACGCGTCGTCACGGCCGGTACAAGGAAGCGAATGGCCGGTACAAGAAGCGGCTAATGGGCGAATGAGCGACGATCGAAATAATGTAGGGAACTCGAGAACCGCGCCGGACATTGTTACACGGACCGTCGAAACATTTTCACAAAAAAAAAAAATCTACCCTCATCGCCCTCGTAACCGCGCATTCAAAGACCAAATGATATCACGTTTCCCCCACGGGATAACCGTATTTTATTTGAGTATGCCGTGTCCGAGCAGCGAGAGCATAAGTCGCCGCGGAATCGCCGCACGAGTTGCGGAGAAATTGAGGAGACGGAGGCAGCGAGAGAGGAAGGTTGAACGCGCGAATGGAAGCGAAGAGACATGGATTGATAAAATGAGATGAGAGCTCCCAACGGTACCACATCGAGTGTCCCTGGGATCTCGGCGTTCGTATTTCAACGTGATTGCCACGAAGGTACTTCGACCTTTGGGGAAGCTTTTTGTTTCCTCTCTTTTTTATTCTTCCTTTCGATGCTTCGTCCTTCCGACCCTTGCTATAAGTACACTGCGATACGGGGTTGTTTCAGGAACTGCTTCGTCACCCGGTGCTATTGCGTTGATTCCTCGCGACGCCTGAAGACCACACAACCGTACTTATGGGTACATTTGGCACAAAGGCTCCACGCTTTGATAAAGCCTCGCCATCAACGAACATTTAACTCCATCGCGCTCAGGAGTTATTCCGCGGTATCCTCTTTTTTCCCCGAATGAAACGTAACACGATCTTGACAGTAACGATGATGTCAGGGAGAACAAGTGTGGATAAGGAAAACCGGTGAACAACCCCGGGCGGTACACTACAGTTACGGTGTCGTTATATAATAGCCTACACGAAGTGCCTGCAGAATCGCGTGCAGGTTGTATTGTTTCCATTTTGATCGGGGCATGGAGGGCTTCCCTGTATCAATTACCTCAGTCTCGCGCTTTGTAATCGATAACAAGACAACGCAGCCCGAGGGTTCGCGCGCCGCGCCGGTGCGCTTTTGTGCTCCCAACTGACGCTCCATAAACATATCATCATACGCGAATACGTTACCTTACAATAAACGGACGTTACTCGCACTCCGCACCTACAGCGTTTGTCCGTCAACTGTCCGTACGAGATGAAAGCTCAACCTACGTTTCCGGCGTATTGCTGAACCGGATTCTCGGGACCGACGCGGTCGACGGAGCGACACCTTATTGCTCGGACAGGACGGATCTGAATAACTTAGCATAACGGACAACTGGATTTGTCGCTGAGAACCGAGTTTCCATCCCGGTGCTGTATTTGATGCTACGCGTACAAACGGCTTACGCGCAGAAAACCGGAGCAGAACTTCGGAATAACGCCAGGATTTTGCATGAAAATGCGACGTTTGATCTTTTTCCATTAAAAAAAAAAATGTAATCTGACTCGTGTTTAAACGATATTGTTCATCTAAAATCGGTCGTACAGTCAATGCAGAATCTTTCGTGCACAAGGTATAATCAAAGCGAAAGAATAACGATGCACCATTTTTGCGAGCGTTATCGCGCGAGCGAGTTTTACCAAAATTGCTTTCATGACCATAAATGCTCGCGAGGTTGCAAGCGCGAAGCGCGCCTTTTATGGAAGTTTAGGTGAACCGGCGCGATGATGTTTTATTTTTATTTTTTTTTTACTTAGACCATGCTCGGTTCACCGGGTACTTCGCTATAGTCATTGAGCCAAGATGAGTTTTTAAGCTGCGAGCACTCACTGTCTTCTTCAACCCCGTGTAACGTTACCCGGTGTAAGCACTAACGTAATGGCTGTTTCCGCAATAGTGGCACCGAGAATAACGTTTGGAGAGCTTTTAATGCACGGAGATGTCGGGTATGGGGATACACCTATTAGGGGCGTTCATGTGGACAACCAGTATATTATTCCCCGTTGTACTTTATAGCTGTGACGGTAAAACGGTAGCGGTGAAAATGCTTTACTGGAATATTCCTTCATAAAACCGAGCAAGCAACTCCAACACGGGCGAATTCGCTTCCAGGAGAAATTGCGGAGGTAGTAAAGAAAATGAGCAGTCGAAAGAGAAAGACGGAGAGCGATGGCGAGCAAGAGGAAGAGGGAGGAGCGGGAGGGCCATAGGTCGCGAGCCAATATGCTACAGGTGGTTCCCTCGATCAGGATAATTGAATTATTTAATCGCCAAGAGTAGTCGAGTGCCAGAAAGTGAAAGGAGCAATCGATACATTCATTACATCAAAGTTTGATATTCGATCGCGTATTTCGAGCACCCTGTTGCGTTGGCAAGCTTGAAACGGCGAATGGGTACGAAAGGGAATTGAAATAACAAAAATAGTAATTGTTAGTTTATCAAATTAAAATTTTTACGATTCACCAACGGATTATTCAAGCTCCTGATGCGCTTCCGATGCCCCTGATCCGCTTTCCGGTACATCTGTGAATGTCTCGAGAACATGCAAACTTGTAGTATTCTGTACATTCATTTCTGACCTCATTTCATCTTACATTGCTCCCGAAGAAATTGCCGGCCTTGGACAAAGTCTCATTAAAGCATGAATAAATGATTGTTGAATTTTGTTTTTTTTCGAGTCTTGAATTCACTGAGTGAAAGCTATCGGTGTATAGCTCAAAATACTTTTTACCGAGGCAAACAATTTGTCTTTAAAAAGAATCTTGAAAATGTGCATGAAAAAAACGGTGTCCGATTGTGAATTACGAGAAGTACCGGCGCTCGGCGGTTCAGTAAATGAAGAAAAGGATCTTAATGAACGCAAGGTTATTTCGTCTTCCTCTGAATTGAAGATGAAATTTAAATAAACTGTCTACATTGTTTGAGTTTCCACAGCGATTTGGAACATTTCTTGCGGCATCTAGTCACGTTTTTCCCTTTTCGTCTTGGCTCTGATAAAAATATTTCGTCGCTGTATCTAATACTGAGAGATAATCCTGCATGGTGAGTGACCCGGGACACATATGCGGATGGCTAAAGTGCACTTGAGAAATTTATGCTCCGCAGAGCGTAATAGCTCCATCCTCGGTTCAAGGGGTGAACGCTGAGCACACCCGGGATACTGTCGCGCGTCTGGATCCGTCAAAGGGATCTACTCAACCTTTGGTCTCAAAAACATAATTAACTGCATCTCGAAACGTTTCGATGATTCGATTAAATTGATTATTGGAATAAAATCGCCAGAAATGACTAAATTACAATACATTTCTACCTCCCGATTTTTCTGATGGATCGGGGTAAGCCCATTTTTTTTTTTCGTTCGATGAGACTTTCAATACTAGTCTTATTATTAAACTTTACAGAAAGGAAATGGAACCTATCGTTTATTATGCAAATTACTTTCTCGAAAAAGATGCATATACATAGAAACTACGTGCATATCAGATTATCGTGTCGCTGCGTTAAATCATGATATGTTACCTGTATATGCCTAGCAGGCATTGCCTTATATCTTACACAATCAATCCAGTTATGTCGGATTCTCTTATCAGTTATCATTCACCGTGTCCTTTATCACGCGACCAAAAAAAAGAGAACCTATTAAATCCCCTTCACGCCCGATAACTCATCAGAAAAATATCAAGATATGTAGAATATATAGAATTCATATTGCAATCCTTATTATCGTTACGGTAAAGTACTATATCTTCCTGATAGCGCATTCAGGCCCTATCACATTTGTGTCCGCTGACCTTGTAACGTTACATCCCGCCGCTAATGCGGACTGCGATTACATACGAGCAATTTATGTAGATTCGCGAGAGATAGCACAGATAAATAGCGCAGATAGCGTTCATGACGTACCCTGCGGTGAGAGCAATCCCAACGGATGAGATCCAAATTCCAGTAAGGAAAGGGGCCGCGTAAATTACCGCCGCGGAATTCCACCGGTATATGACTCAGTAACTGCCTCTACGAAGTTCACAATCTCTATAAAATTTTCCGCTGCTGAATCAATAACTAAAGGACCTCGTGAGCTGCGATGATGTCTCGATACAGAGACTGATAAGTTACAAAATTTGATGTTCCGCTATCGAAGCTAGGTACGATTTTACACTAAAGCGAACGTGTGTAAAAACGTCAACGATGCCTCGAGAATACATCAAGATAATATCCCATTCGTCCTCGTCGACAATTCTTCTACCTGCGAATACAGGTCGTTCGAAGTAATCGTTTCCGCGAGTTAATGTGGAGGAATGTAGGGAAAGGAAGAAATATAATTACCGAATAGCTGCTGACGGTGCTTAACCTGTCGAGTTAATCCCGGTAGGCTAATGGGCACGGGCTTAACGGACTTTCGGCAGAAGCCAGTGATAATTATTCGCCGGCCATCGGCATATGGAAGCTCCCGTAAAACCACCGACGGCATTTCGCCAAAAGGAGCAGGGATAATTTCACCTGCAATAGATACTGGGACGACGGGGTTAACGGAGTTCGAAAAGGAAATTATTTTTGCCGTATGACATTAGGCCATTGCGGGTTCTACGTTTTCGCGAATATCTTGGCACGAAGTTCCACATGTTCGCTATATGAAACAGCTGGGCGTTGGAGAATCGAACAATTAATAGGTCGAATCCATGTATTAGGCTGGCTGGCTCCTTTCTTGTTGGCTCCGGACGTATAACCCATTTGTTAGGTACTCCTCGTGTGGAAACTGCGGGACAATGACGTACCTGCCAATGGCACACCACTGTTCCACATCGAACAGGAATTCCCAGTTTTTCATCATAGCGACGGGCCGGAGGCAGAATTTAGTATTACAATGAAGCGCGTCTATTACAATAAAGGCGCGTGACTGGCATGATCCCCAACGTTCCAGCTTATGGCAAATAAAGCCGCAGGCATTAACCGTTCTCGTCCAGATCACCGTCTTGGACGCCTTCATTTTAGGTGGTTAAGAACCAAATATCGGCGTAACAGAAACCAATTTAAATGACGATGCTGAATTTACATATGAACGGGTTACGGGATTATCCAAGCAATCTCGCTCGGGAAGGATCAAGAATGAGTCCGAAAGAAGAAGGCTGTCTGAAAGACCATTTTGAGAAGGTTCTATTGTTCCCGCAACTCCCGTTTGTAAATCGAACCCAGCCCAATGTACGCTGGACCAAAAGCGTCGGCAACTAACAGAGAGAATTAGCCCGGCACAGGGGCTGTATGGCTGGCCGAAACCTCATGTCGACGGTCTAATGCCCGGAGGGCATACAGACTGTGCATACACACAGCCCACATGGCCTTACAGCATTAAGCCATCGATATCGCCGATTGTAATTCCACCTACCACCATTAGAAATTTATCGGAGTTTCCGCCAGTTCGTAACATTGATATCTCTCTATCCGGCTTTCACTCCCCCTGTCGCCCTTCCACTTTCCGGTAACGCGTTAACCACCGCGTTCTTATGCACACTTCCAAAGTCGTTTTGATAAATATTTCAATCAACTCCGATTCGCCGAAGCTCGCGTCCATACCCTACCGTTCCGCAAAGTATGTACTCACCTCCATCTCTGTGGTCGTATAATCAACTCAGGTTTGCTCGGCGTAAATCCCATCGGACTGTAGTGGCGTTACGGTTCCGTGAGCATCGTTTCGAACCGGTATTACAGGGTTTATATTTTCGCGATTTTTGTATTTCTGCGGTTTTTAACACTTTTCACGAATGAATTAATGCACCCATCCCTTCGTGACGGATATCGATTCCGTCGCTCGTTTAATTACCCTGATTGAAGGCGAGCTCGTAATCACACCAGAACCTTTCGTTGCAAATTCCCTTGCGCAGAAGGTATTTTTTTTTTTTTTTACGCAACGCTACTGGAACCGCCTCGATTGCATACAAGCCGAGTATGCTAATTAGGAAAAACTCTCAACTTTTTTGTAAAAAAACGCGGGGCGATATAATTTATAATTTCCTTGTCGACGAATGCCGAACGAAAGCCGACGGTGTGCGCGGAGCGTGTTGACAACCTCGTGAGATTTTATTGCAGAGCATCGCCTTGTGCGCAATTGATTCGAAATGCACAAAAAGGCGTTTACCGATCGGCAACGTTGCGCTCGTACTAGTGTTATATTTCGATAATTAATTAAGTCAGTATGCAGAACAGCAAAACCATCGAACGAAATTTGATCGGGTGTGCGGAAACCGCGCTGCTAGAAATCATGTTACGAAGAATGGGAGCGCAATTAATCCCGGTATGAGGGTCTATTATTCCTGTTCCGAGAAACCCAATACTACTTCGTTATTGAGTTACGAATGTTACAATTAGCGCGTTACAGATGCGATTTGGCGTTGTTGCCGCCCGAAATTTGTCTGTTCCGCAAGAGTTCAAAAACGTTGTTGGCACGATACCGGCACGATAGCAACTGCGAAGTGTCAAGAGCATCGTGCTCGGAATCCACTTCATTCGAGAATCCACTTTCACGTAGTAATTCAGGTCGATTTGCAGTTTACGTGCAGCTTAACGGTTCTTCGCGCGAACCGGCGACGAGCCGCGTCAGCCGGCTAATTTTTCAGCTTCCGTCGTCATGACGACCGCGTCGAGGGACAGAGAGTCGACACCTCGCAAAACTAACCGATTGTTTCAGATCGTGCTCTTGCATCCACGGTGAATAGGCGAACTCGCGGAATTGTGTGCAATTTACACATCGCATGACTAATCCATTTAACGAGGAACGAATGAGCGGTGAAGGGAACGCGACGGTTTCGAGCCTTTTGATAAATAACAGACTTTCGCGAGCGTAGACGGAAAGTCGTCATCGTAAATTCAACGCTGAGAACTCCGGGGACAAATAGCGACGACGGGCTTTTCCGGAGCTTCGTAATCCGGTGTCCTACGATGTCGACGCGAACACCGAATGCGACGAAGTTAAGCCCCTCTCCACCTAATATTATTTATTTCTATATTTTGCTTCCTCATGAAGGAAGCTATGTTTTCTTTTTTTTCGGTCATCTCGCGGCATTAATGCTTCAACCGTGATCACAGATATGCCCGAACGAGTCGCAGCGACGACGGGAATTACGAGAAGTCGGGTAAGGACGAAGAAGTTGAAGATTCAGTTTTCATAATTAAATTATCGAGTTCGTTGCTCCTCTTGATCAACGAAATGTTTTCTTTTATTTTTTTTTATATTACGGAATTGTTAAAATTTGTAAAGTCTTTCTAGGACGATATTGCGAAAATAATTTTCGAAGGAAATTATTTTCACACGCTTGGCGCAATATCCATTCGAAACACTCTAACGTTTTGCAGGATACGGTTTATCTATTTCCACGTTGCATACCGGCGACGGCGATGCAAGGCCGAGGTGTCAACGTGTCGAAATATCGTGAAATATCGGAAGTCTTCCGGCTCACTTCCTCGGGCGGCACATACTTTAAGTTTCCTGCAGCGGCGAGTACAATATACTATAAATAACGCGACGCTTCGTATCATTTTTCTCGAAAATCACCGTAGAATCCGATCGAGCCTCGTCCGGAGCACGAACTTAGCTCGAGAAAAAGTGGAAGGAAAAATCCGCCTGGTCGACAGGCAGAGGTTTCCTTCCGAGTCGTTAATTTTCGACGGAGGAATATCGACAAAGTTTTCGTCTAGATTAAATTTTCTCAGTTTTTTTTTGTTTGTAAAAAAAATCTTCAAGCAAACTCCGTGGGTCACAATGACGACGTGATTCGCGCCGTCGTCTCGTAGCTCACTCGGTGTAATTTGCATTATTTTTATCGAGTCGTATTTCGGAAAGTTTCCAAAATTCACCCAACTCCGCCCGGGCGAACGGTGGACAAAGTTTAGTTGAAATATGGGGGTAAGCCTTCGTAACGAGAGAAAAGAGCTAAGAGATCACAGCTCCTCGCTGAAAATGTACGTGCCTCGTGGAGGCGAGAAAATATGTTCAAAAGAAACTCCGTTTATCTCGTTAATCCGTTAACCCAGTGCAATGGTAGTTTCAATTTATTCTCCATCGGCTGCATCGGCTTGAATTCTGTCGACTCTACGTCATACTTCTGGTATCGAATTCGTATATGGTTGAGCTTTCGTAACTAGACAAAAGAACTAAGACATCACGGTTCCCCGCTGAAAATGTCCGTGCTTTGTGGAGACAAATAATATATTTAAAAGAAACTCTGTTTATCTTGCAAACCCATTAACCCAGTACAATGGTAGTTTCGATTTGTTCTCCATCGGCTGCGGAGGCTTGAATACTGTCGACGCTGTTATACTTCCGGTATCGAATTCGTACAATACCCCAGCTGCCCGCGTACGAGCTGTTACCGCGCGAAAACCATTCGCCATCTGAGCGCGTCGACATGGTCTCGGTTTCGGGAAAATTCGCATGCAATACAGCTTTCCAATAAAGCTTTCCTGCCCGCGCGCGCGCTCTTCCATTCCGTCGTTCAATCGAGACGGCGCTTCGGACTATAGAATCGAAGTAAACACGACGAGCGCTCGTTACTCGTGTCCCGTTGTCCACCAAGAAACACCCGTCGAGCACGGCTTCAACGATGTTTGACCTATTACACTGCGTGATTGAACATTTCAAGTGAGCGCTTGTCACATTCCTGCGATTTATCGAGAAATAAAACGGATCTTTACCGACAAAGTGACCCACGTTCGAGCATAACTTTGACGAGAATGAATATCGACGAGGCACCTCACCGATGTATCCGAATCATGCACTCTTCATACGTTCGGTCCATTCTATCATGCAACTACTCGACTTTTTTGACCGTGGAGTTACGTCATATAAAACATTTCAAAAACGCTCTTTTTTTGCAGTAAAGTTTTTTCATATTAATTTTTAACAATCAATTCACGATTAACGTTTAAATCCAGACACTATTCGGTGACGTCAATTGTTGCCAGTGCGTTCGAAGATTTCACCGAGCCTTGCGTTCGCGTTGCCTGGTGACACCGCGGTGAGACGTGTCGGCAAGTGTGAACGGTGTCAGGTGCAGCACACGATGCGTGTCGATCCGAGGAGAGCACATAAAATGAGACTGCCGGAGGAGCGCGGATGGAATACCGAAAGGCCTCGGTCCCCCTCGTTATAGCATAGTGAGTTAGCCGCAAAGGGCGTTTATACGTTCCATTATACGATAATTGTAAATAGATGTCTCACGGCAGCGCGCAACGCCCATTTAAACGGTAGACACCGAAGAGTTTACGACATCGGCTCGGTTTACGAACATCCGACATTTGTTACCCCGACTACAATGAAACGAACCAACACGAACACCACACAAGCCCACAGTGCTGTGGACCGATCGGTCGTTTATGGTGCTCGACTCCTCTGCGACGGTAAAACTCCAGGAACTTTACTTCGGATGGTAGACATCGCAACGTGTCCTGCGTCTTGGAGCATTCCTGTGCTAGTTAGGATATACTCGTCAGGATTTCTCTCCCCTACGTATTCTTACGGAACAATTTCCCTTTGAGCCAGCCTCGGGCTGGTAAGGAGAATCGGAATCATCCACCGAAACATATACACGAAATGCTACTAAAGGAATAAGCCGAGAGTTACGACCGCGAATGCCGAAATTTCGGGACAAAGTCACCTGAGGCAGTCGGCACATCACGTCGGGACTGCACAGATGCGTCATGCGATGCACGGGTTGCTTATGGGCCACGGCCGGGTGATCCAAGTTCCGTGATTATTATTGTTTCGTCGAAGCAATCGCATCTGACAGGATCCATCGTTACGCATGCGGAATCGCTCACGTTCCTAAATTATCTCGCACATGTCTGCGAATGTGTATCATCGGGGAGAGACATCTCACTTTCCGACAATGTGTCAACCGTCGTTTCCCTATGCCGAGCCGAACAGCACGCATCGCCTGTGAAACCCGAGCTCGCTGTATCCACTACGTATCTCTTTTTCACTTCCTTCTTTACGTGCCGCAAGTCGGTGGGCGATCCGGCCACGGGGAAAGAGGGACGAGAGAGATACCGGACTCGTTACATGCTCGATTCAATTTGAGATTGTGAACGTTACGAGCTCGATCTTATCCGACGGAGAGAGAGGGAAAATTCGCAAAGGGAATTCACCCACTCACTTTTACTGCACAGATATAGTACCGCTGTACGCGGATAAGCCCTAACACCTTCTACCATTTCTCAGGATGTAAGAGATTGCGACCATGGAAAAGATAGGAATACCAACGGTCTTCGATGAACATAGGATTCTTTTTTTTCGCGTAAAGTAGAAAATCGTAACGACAAATTGCTGCTCGAGGAACGAAAAAAGAGACCTCAGCTTATCATGAAATCGACCCTGTGATATAAAAACAGTGAGTACCGATGAGCCCTTAAGGATAGGTGAAATGTCGAGTTCGTTAACAATTGCCTATCCCATTTTTCTTTCCTTTCTACTTAAACGTAATTTGATTCGGCCGAGTGATCAACCTTCTCTGGGAAAGTAAGAAAGCCGATCTGTTGCCATCGGATCACCTCTCAATGTCCATTTTCTATCGCCTCGATGGAAAACCCATTGAATGGCGGATAAAAGTCACGAAGTCGTATCTCTAAGTAAGAAGTCCTCTGCGCCGAATGTAGTGGAAAGTAATACAACGAAACTGCATCTCTACTGATACCAGTCAGTTGCAGAGTTCCCGCAAAAAAAAACAGAAAAGAGCAATCTCCAGTGCTGAAGAGAGTAATGTCCAGTATAAAAGAGAGCAACCATTCGCGGATACACTCGGCTTTCGTATTTTACGAACTGCTATAAAAAAAAGGCCTCCGTCGATAAATGCATGGTGCAACGACAGATACGCATTACGGAATTTCACTCCGCGTTCCCTCGTTCCTCGCTCGAAGAGTCGTCTACCTCATTCTAATTCCAATGAATTTCCACTCCGTTTAAGTGTCATTACACCTTAAGAGCGCTCTGCTCTCGATTCTCTTTTGTTGCTAGCGTTTCTCGTGCTGAATTGGAGCGAGGCTCCGGAGGCACCGGTAATGCTTTAAAATACTGCCACGAAAGAATAAACGGAGATGGGAGAATCTACGGCGAGTGACTGAAGAACGAGCCCCGGAAGAGTCATCTCAATTTATTTTCTTAATCCGAGGAGTCGGCAGGGTCGCCGCACGGGACATGCTCTTGCTCCGTGCCATTAATTTTTGATTCGGTCATCTTAAGCCGAAGTTAGATATCAAATATGTACCTTTAGATTAAAGAGAATGCGACGTGCTGCAATACAAGCCGCATTGCGCTCTTTCCGTCTGAATAATCGTCGCACGAATGTACACCTTCCTTTATTTATGGAGCGTACCAAGCTTATTCTTAATAATTTTATTGAGGATAATCACACGTTTGTGAAGGCTAAGAGCGAAAGCTATGAGCCGTTATTACGGAATTACACGTTTCCCTTATCAGTAGGCGCAGCCTTGCTAAGACTTCGCTAAGCCGGTCGTTCAAATTACTCTCTCGTGCTTTGGTTTCTCCGACTGTATACTGATAACGCGAATGAGAGGGTCTCGTTTTTTTGCCCAAGTCCCTTCAAGGAATTATAAAATTACCAGGTCGAAAACGAGACCGGTAATTTTGCCCTCACAGCCACACGCCTCCGTTGCACGACACGTGTGGTTTGTACCTTGTACCCCGGAACGATACTGGCTCCATGACGATAACGTCATCGCGCCATAATGAACGACAGCGATGCTCCAATCACAGGATAGGGTTGTACATTAACGAGGACGTAATTTACCAACCTCTATTAATGGTCCATTATCGTCAGCGGCATGGAACTGCCACGCCATCCCACGCGGGCCGAGAAACACACAGCTGAATCATAAAGAGGCGATTTGCATATATCCGGATCCCCATTCGCGTTGTTACTTGCGTTCTCGATACCTTCCAACTACGCGTGACACTGTGATTTGCATGGTGAATTGGTTCTCCTGCCGCGGGATTCTCAATGACACGATGTCTAAACCACCTGCTTCCTGCAAAAATTGCGTACCTTTACGGTAAATCTGATTAAGCAATTGTTCACCAAGATTCCTGCTGAATTGTGAATTAAATAGTCCTGGAAATCCAGCAACGAACGTTCTCCCGGTGAGTGAATTCATGCGGCTGTGCGTTAATCGATTGAACTCGATGGTGAAGCACCGCTTTAACCCAGGGTGAACGTCACTTTCGACGAATTTCTCTATGCTCCGCGCAGATTCAAAGAGCTCCGCACTTGGCGACACCAACGGACACAGTCGAATCATTGGGGGAAGGCTTGATTCCGCCAAAGTGCCCGAACGATCTATGCAACCAGAACCGGAACAATCGTGGGAACGGCAAGCGGCGGTACGCGTGTACGCGACCGTCCGGCAATGAGAGGTTGGGTCGGTACTGCTCTCGACATTTTCTAGTTGCTCACCACCGAATTTGACATCCTTTGGACCATGCCCATACCTTTGCCGAAATGCCGTTAAAACGCCAAGCCCGCTCGACCCACGGTCTATAACTCCATGTTGTTTTCATCCTCGAGCCTCCACTGGAACTCAATGGGAATACCAATGATTACCGATGATCGTAGTATTCATAGTATAGTATCGATTCACGTTGCCCAGTAATAATCAATTTGACATGCACACTGAAAAAAAAAATTCGCTTGCGGGCTGCCGAAGAAAAAAAATGATAGTTTCAATTCTACTCTCAATTCTCACAAATCCATATTGAAACACCGACGGCAAGACTGCCAAGGTGACATGTTATTGTTTCAATCCGGTATGAAATTGTACGAATTCAGAGTAGAATTAAAATAACTATTCAATTTCTTTGGCAGCCCGCATGCAAAATTTACTCGAATCGATGATATTTTTTTCAGTGCAGCTCTCGAAGAATTACATTTATTTTGCAATTCGAGAAATAAAGGTGACTCGATATCTCGGCAACCTCGACGTATCAATAGTTTGCATCGCTATCGTACCGTCATATGCGAGTTCAAAGAAACCCTTGTGCATCGAGAGGTAACAGGGTTTTGTTGAACACCGATCGTTCGTGTGCCGACATGACGCACCATAGCGACGTACAAAAGGATGGAGATAATATACACAGAAGCGAGGTCGTGAAAGACGCGGTGCTAACTCGTGCTCGAATTCCATCCTCACGAAATTTTTTATAAAATCTCGAGCGTCGATCGTAACCGTACGCTGCACACCCGGCAGAAGCGGGATGATCAAGGAGACGAAGCACCACCATATTTTTCGTATACCACGAACGCCGGCGAATCATGAACCAGGGAGAGGTTGAACATTTTCCAGTTTCTATAACACTCCATAGAGTTTGATCGTCCGACAGTTTCCTCGGTGGGCAAACACGCCGGGGCGGATAGTGTCCGTTCGACTGGCTGTTGGAAGCGAGACGATAAAGTATGACCCACTTACTCTCACCTCTTTCTCGTCGAAGCTGAGAGACTGGCGGGAGGTTACTTGTCGTTACAAACGTGTTCCTATATAGAAGAGATCGCAGCATGCGGCGTAGCTGCTGTCCAGAATCGTCGTGTATCGCCACGTGTGGTTGTGTGTCTAAGCCGGATCGATCTCCTGGCGTGATGGAGCGGGAGTCATGTACTAGGGTAAAGATAGTCTAGGGTAAAATTGGTGAGCATGGTCCGATCAACATATTATTCATTTGCTAATAGCAGTGGGCAGAATTCTCCACTTTAACCCTATGCATGAGCAATGATTCCAAAGTTTGCCACAAATTATTCAGGACCTACGGGAATGGCATTGCGCTGGACCGTGAGCATGTAACGGAGAACCCGAGATCTTCGGTCGGGGTCCAGATACGTGTAAACTGTAATGGGGCGCAGCTGCAAAGCGAAGCGAATGGCTTATTAATCCTTGGTCGATAATCGATCCCATCAGACGGAACTGTCCCAGGGACCGAAAAAGCGATTTGCCGACATCGATAACGTCATCGTTTACGACCCAATTAGACACTGATAAAAACTACGGTTGAATCAACTAAAGATTCGGGCAGGGACGTTCAAATAAATATTTTGTTGGTATAACTAAAGTATCGGTTATTTCACCAATATTTTTTTGAGGCATTAAAATATTTTGTTCGACCAACAAAATATTTGTTTGAACGTCCCTGCCCGAAGCTTTAGTTGATTCAACTGCATTTTTTATCAGTGGACGAATGTGAGAGATTCAAACCGAGGGCTAGCACAAGTTCTCACATTCTCATGCACGATCGGTTTAACTCTTTGTCTCACTGTGTTGTTCAAAGTCTCGCATACGTTGGATATTATTAACGAGCCGGTTCTGGAGTTCAATCGAAAGCATACTGTTGTTCACTACTCGCACACGTCGGGAATGGAAGTCGATGGCCGCGCTGAAGCGTTATTGGATTCCTGCGACATACCGCAATCCTCACGAAAATTTCCGTCCCCGCCTTTGCGCATTCTTCGCCGATTACATTTATCTCTCTGTTATTGAAGGAAATAAATAAAATAGACTTCCCTCGACAATACACGCTTGAGAAAATTTACTATGTAATACTCGCTGAACTCTAATTGAACGGCACCCTTTAGTACAGCCTGGCTGAAATAAATGTTTCGAATGTAAAGTTCGCCGCACGGCTTAATTGATTTTCGCCGATGCGAAATCTAAAACATAAATTCCGAGTCCCGCGGTCGGGGAGAGTTTCTTCGGGCGATGGGGAGGCGCGAATAGCGGAACTCCACGATCGTGTGATGCGTCATTCCACGAAACTTGGAGCGAAACCACGACGAACGGTTTCATCGAAAGTTTCGTAATTGTTTTTGGGTTTCCGTTGGAGATGTGCACATCGGTGGATTCGGTCGCGTCGTTAGTCCGCCGACGCCGAACTCAAACGTAAGACAGAGTGTCCTTGTGGTCGGTCCGTTCAGCCGTCACGCAGGACGATCCGTGGCGGTCGCGGTTGGAGTATCATTCGAAATTCCCGAAGAATCCGATGAGTTCGATTGACACACATCTCCGGTTGGCTCGGGGAACGCCCGATAACCGAAATGCGAAGCCGGGTATTATATACTCCGCACCAAAGACTCCATTCAATCTCGCGAGGTATGATCGCCAATGTATGCCGACCGAATATACATCTCTTCCATCTTTTAGTCGTGAAGAGGTTTACAGGGTCCGGAGAGTTTGAGAAATGTTCCTTTCAAAAGGTACCATTGAGAACGGCCAAGTTCACGGCGAGTAACGCGTAACACGATCAATTTCGGCGACTGCTCGGCAGTCCATGCGGATTCCATCCTCCACTTTTCACGTCGAACTTTGTCCCGTGAGCGGGGAATTCGGAGAGGGTAAAAATGCCGCCGCCCCACGGACCCACCCGATTCCGAGCCACTTCGGAATAAGTTTCGAACGCGATATTTTGGACTCGGAGAGATGGATGATACGCCAGACTCGCGGTCAACGCTTATCACTGCAATGGAGATGGGAAACGAAAATAAAACCGTAGATGTATGATGTTTTGTGATATAAATATCGACTTATCACAAACGGCTATTACCTACGGTTAGAAAAAAAATCGGGTAACGGCAAGTCGGCATACAGATTATCAAATGTTAACGGGGCGAAGTCGTGACGTGGATGTGGCATGCCACATCCACCTCACGACTTCGTCCCGTTTCTTAAACGCTATTCTCATTGATTTCCGCGAAAGCACCGTACCTTCTCGGTGATATTTTTACATTAGGAAACTACCGCCGTGGCACGTGCATCCCCGTGACCGTGCAGCGTTTGCAACGGAGGCTTGTAGACACTGCTATATCGGTCCACGTCGCGTGCTTAGAGCGAATCGCTAAATTATTTTCAAACCCCTCGATGTTCGCTATCCAGAAAGCTATACGTTGCAACGGCGCAGCCCTATCGGCCGCACTGCATCAAAAGTGTTATTAAAAATTATTTATTCGTCCGACAGCCCGTTTCCCTGAAACGCCAAGATTTTCGTCTCGAGATCGACCGACGGTCCCGACATGACAGTTTAAATTTTACGAGATTTCCATTTTTTTTTTAATTTTACGAAAAATTATTATTTTCTTTATGACCCGAGTTTCGGTATCAAGCGTTGAGCTAAGAATGAAATAAGTCGCAGATTCGTGATCATTGGGAAAAAATACATTTGACATGGCCCCGAAACAACAAATAACTAAAAAATTTACAGTGAATCTCTGTAGTGAATATTGCCAAAATTAATGATGTTTTGTATTTTGAACCAGACACATTTGTCAAACACGATTATTTTCTTTTCCCGACAAAGCTTCCTCTATGAGGAAGCCAAATAATCATGGAAAATTATTGTTCACAGAATCTTTGTACATAAAAGTACATTGGATGCGGAAGCTTTGTGAAAATCTCGCCTTTCACATTTTTTTTACCTTCAATCAAGTAGCTAATTAACCCGATTATGCCGAGTGAGTTGCGACGTTTGAAAAACTATGTCTCGAAATTGCGCGGGTTATGCGCGCTCGCAGCAAAATCCAGATCATTACAACAACGCCCGTTTGATGTCCGGAGAGTATACCGAAGATAATCAAGACGAACGGTGGAGGAGCTTTCAAATACAGCCCACTGTTTCAAAGCCGGGCCAAAGCGTTTTGGTGTTGAGGCCTGATTATATTCAGTTATGGCGACTGTGTATGCCATCGGTTGTGAGTGATGCGGGGCCGGAGGCGCATTAGCCACTTCGCCAGAGTCGGCGAAACAGGTGCGGCTTGCGTCGACGCTTCATCGTTCGCAAGCTTCAAGTACTCTCGACTACCAGCGCAAGACAGTGATGCATGTTAGGGGTTTCGAGGGCGTATCCGCTCGTCGACAATTTATACATACATACTCGGGCTAACGAGGCAAATCCAAATACTGAGAATCGCTTATAATGCAGTGTACACCACAGAGTTGAAACTTTGGTACTGAGCAATATAGAGTTAACCTCTAGTGATACGGCCACTTGTTTCTAAGACCGCAAACGGAAGTTATTTTTGGGAAAAAAAAATAGATCGAAAATTGTTAGCAAGCAATTCCATGAACATTAACTTTAAATATTTAGGGTCGAAAATTCGTTAAGTTGTGCAGAAAATAAAAAAAAAGAGAACGACCGTAAATGTAGATACCGAGGGATTACGATTGACCGATAGAATGAAAGTGGTGAATATGGCCCACCCCGACTAGCACGTGAATCAGTGATATAGGGAACGGGGCATATTTACCAAATTTTTCCTATGACGAGTGCACCGGAATAGCATTAGCCAGACAATTTATAGAAATCCGCGAACGACGGGCTTACTCGATCTCGCCTTCGTATACAACAAGCGGTTTACCGACGTACCTCATTGAATCGCACCGGACGGTAAAACAAAACGAAGAGATTAACTGCCCATTATTTCTATAGACTATTCGAACAGTTTTCCGTTAATTTGAAATTCTCTCATTATCCCCGTTACGGATGTAACTAACCTTCCGTAATGTCTGCGGAAACATAGGTACCATAGGAGGTGGGTCTGATTAAACACATATCGACGATCTACACCAGAATGGAAAATGAGCTGGCACACTGGACCGCAACTACCGTCACACCGAACTGGATAACTTATTCACAAATAAAGGAGCGTAAACATTCCTTCGTCCGACGATTGCCGGAACAAGCTTTTGAATAGTTAATCATCCGAACGCTTAGTTTTCCGTTCTACATTGAAAATTAAAACGGCCGTAGGGTCTTCATTACGAATACAAGACCTTTCTAAGTGCCCGTTGAAATTAAATTTTCAATAGAAACCCCTGAACGCAAGGGTTGAAGAAATGTCACTAAATAATTAATTGGTATCAAAGGTAAAAACTTACCGCTCCAGTCGGGGGCACCCTTGAGTCCTATGTTTGATCTGCACTTCGTAGGGTGGCCGATCCACGCATCTGGAACCAAATATTTATCTTAATTAGTTTTTTTTATTAGTAATTCCTCTCGGTATGGCTCTCGCCTTTTCTCGCTGCGTGCGAACCCAAGCCTCATCCGCTAGGCCACTGCTCCCCCTTAATTAGTTAATTATCTTATTATCCCAATGAAATAATCGTCTTAATGAATGAACGAATGTTTTGGCTTGAAAATTATATTGTTCACGGCCGCTTGTTTACATATCTTCGATAAACAATGTATACCTTGTTTATTGAAGAGACAAAACACGAAATTAGTTCGCCCTCCGATATTCCACCCTGTTCGTATACGTCGCTCCCTATCGTCGGGTAGAAATTCTACTTTTTGTTTTCCTCTTCGACGAGACTCGCGTAGAGAGAATTGACCCCGATCCGTCGGGGTATAACAGTTTCGCGAGTTTTCGATGCTTCACTTTCGTGTATACATAACATATCAAAACCAGTGCCATTCTCGAAGCGTTTACATTGCCCGACGACCGTGCATCGTGTGTCTCTCTACTCCGCCACACATGGTTTACGCACTGATGACGAAGCAGTTACCGTCGCACAGTGCTCCAGGCCTGTATGGGTTACCACGTAATTCTACGGTTATACGCCGGACCACGTAACTCGGGAGGCCCATTGTCCGACCGAGTGATTCAGTGGGAGGTGATAACTCTAACACACCGGATCAAGCCCAATGGCAAATTTGCAGGGCAGACCGGACCCGTGTTTCAGGGCTTTAAGCAGCACCTTCTTGATAAACTCTTCATTTGCATTTCGTCCTACCGCGCTACCTGCACTTCCCTCGAAATAAACCTCGCATATTCTATCGTCAATTTATGTTGCATAAAAAAGGACGTAATTTTTTATCAGTTTTTTTTTTAGTCAGAATTTCGGACTTTCGATGTTACAGCCAGGATTATTGATGCATGTGCCTTATTCAGTCCGAAATGCCTAAAAAAAAGTGGCCTATTTCTTTTTTTTCTGATCAGAATTTCGTACTTTCGATGTTACATCAAGGATTATTTATGCCTGTGCCTTAGTCAGTTCGGAACGACTTGCGCGTCTATGGACATAGAAATCACCGGGTGCCTAACGCTTGATCGTATACGGTATAAGTCGCGTGATAGCGCTGCGTGGTTCCATTCTCCGGGCAATTGCCGGCTCGTCTCTCATCGAACCAAAGGCAGTTAATGACGGGCGTGTGAACAATGAAAATATATCCAAAGTGGTTAACGGGCTCGCGAACCCGGGAGTGATGAGCGTTTCTCATCTCTCGGTATAGCCGGTTATATACCGTAACCGTGTACAATAGGCTACGAAAGCTACCGGAGGCATAGGCTCGGTGGATACACAACCGGGCCTCCCTAGTCACGCGAGAAAATCTCTCGCCGGGACCCCCATTATCCCGTCGGGGCTTTGCAAGACGGCCACGAATATACACCCTCTATGAGAGAAAACCGAAGTTGGGCGAATGGAAAATACAGCGGTGTTCGGCGAGGAAACGCGAGGGGGTGAAACACCGCCAGCGCGGTCTGCTGAATTCGAGAATTCCCGTTTACGGGAGTCGTCGGGAATCAGCCGACCCATCTCTAACAATGAACCAACATTGCGCCGAAAATTATGTATATTCCTCGTGCAAAAATTTTAAACAAAAAAACCAGCGACCGAGAATAACGAGGAATACGGGGAACAGCGAGGGTTTCGTTTCGAATCGCCAGAAGATTATTTTCATCACGTATGCGGAGCTTCCGTAAAACCATTCGTGTAAAACCTGGGACGAACGTTGTTCCACGTGTAAACGAGTAATAACGAGGAATAACGAGGATCTCTCTTCGAATCGCCGGAAGATTATTTTTATCACGGAGCTTTAGCATGCGTGTAAACCGTGGAATACATTTAAATGTTTAATTTTACATCGTATTTTCGTACATTAAACGAACTTGATCAAGCTTGCCTCGTAATTAAATCGTATGTCCGAACGGTGAGATGAACATGGCATAAATTCGCGAATGAGATGCGAAAATACGCGGTCCCGTGCGGTCACCGAGCCCCGAGCTCGCCGACCACGTTTCCCGGTGCGTATTTTCCGTGTGGGCACAATGGGAACTTCAACCGCGCTCGCGTAATACGTTCGCCAGTGCGTATATTCGGGTGTCCGGTTGCAGGCAGAATCATCTTACCGTTATCACGTCCGGACAGCTATATTCCACCCTCTCGGAAACGGCGGTCGGGGGAAGAACGACAACGGTCGCATTTTATGTGTACGTTATATGTGTGGGCGGATTCTTATACGGATACACGGTCGCCCGTGAGTCAATGTTTGAACCAACATCCGGCATGGTTCGTTGCATAATAAACTTCGACTGTATGCTCGAACACAGGTGAACCTGACTGAAATACCATTGGACATGTGCGCTTTTCGACCTGCCGAATTCCCATGCCGATAGAGGATTTCGCGACTATCTCGGTGCGCGTAATGTGTGCGTACACATTACTCGCGGCGAGGTGGGAGCACAGCAGTTACGTTTAAACGCCGCTGTGCACACGAAGGCAAACCGACGGGCGCGGTAATTCGTTAGCGCATCAATGCAAGCACGATCACAGCAAGAGAATTTCGAGGGTAAATCAGGGTGCGATGGCCGACCGTGATATCTTAACGCGACAAACTAGTGGCGCTGCCGCTTGCACAGTTTTTAGTATGTGTGGATACAATGCGATTGCACAAAACGTGTTAAGATTGTACGTGCAAGGGTCGATACGAGCGGTGAATCCCTATTTCGAGGTAGCCAGAAATGTCTCGAGCTAAGCTTTTAGCACTCCGGAGACATACTAAATTATAATTTTGCTAGTAAATGAACACTGCACCCTGTACTTGGATATTTTAAGAAAAGATTGGCGCGTATTGAACGTTTAAAAAAAATTCTTTCCCTAAATTACTGTCTTTCACTCGCGGTGGACTTTACTAATTTTTTCGAAGAAACGCTTCCGGTGAGGTCTTCCACCCCTCAGAGGGTCACGGTTCTGCTCCTTTTGTAGTTTTTTTTTTTTTTTTTTTTTTTCATGACATCGAGACAGAGCGTCATAACTGCGTAGGAAGTATTAGAAGCTGGGAGCGAACGATAAGGCGATGGTCGTCACGCCTCGACGACCAGAAAACCCACCGAACCATGTGAACGTTCGCTCTAGAGCGGCGATGCACGCTTCGAAGGCCCTGCACGAACTTCCACGTACTTTTTCGTTCGCCGATTTATCGACTGAAGTGTGAAAGAATGGGTATATACGTGACTCGTTGGCCCTGCGGCGCGCGAATAATGTCGGGAATTGCTCGAAGCCGGAAAGCACTCGTTTCTACGAGTTTGCCTGGCGCAAACGGTACGTCCCCCGTTCGAGGCCGGAGCGGCGTACACCCCATCATTTCGTGGGACAGTTACGCCCGGCACACTTTCGCCAGACGGTGTTCCCTCGTCAGCTCGTCGCGTCGACACGGAAGAGGTCGAAATGGTCCTCGTTTATAAATCAAACCCGCCATTCGACAACGAGACGTGAACTTCGTACGTTGTTGCGAACGCGTTTTCGGCAGAGCAGTGCAGAACTCGACGATAGAAGCTGCGGTACGACAACGCCGGTTCCTCATTGCCACCAGTTTCTAAAAGTTTCGAGTTACCATTGCACGGAACGGACCGTAGAATGCGGGCAATGCATCCGACATAGTTGAAACGGACAGTCAAACGAAGTGGACGCGAGATATAAAGCGGTGAAGCATTAATCGAATGCTTCGAATTGTTTCCGGGAGTGGAAAAAACCGTCAAACGTTGAGGTACGGTACGCAAACAAGTTGGCCTCCGCGAGCAGCAGGACATTGTTTCGCTTGAGCGGTTTCGCAATTTCGGTCCTTCGGGACAGGTTGAGCTGTACAACTCTAGTTCCATATTTAATAGGGGAAATTCCAGGCCGAAGATAAAAAATGTATATATCTATACAATTTTTGGCAATTTACCAACCCTGAATTGGCCTTGCGCGCACAAGGCGTGTTGATGCAGCCGGCATGTGTATGAAGTACTTGTTAATTGAATTTTCCCTTCGCTACAAGATACATGCGCGGGATGAAGTTGAGGGTTCATGTTGTAGAAATATGTGTCCAGCCAGAGTTGTTTATGCTGAAATTTCCCGGAGTGTTTCTGCCCCGAGCTCCTCCCCGCATCCTCCTCGCGCACTGTACATGCGAACATTCGTACGATGTCAAGACGGTGACGACAACCGGCTTAGCGCCCGACGTTGCAATTCTAATGAGCCATTTAGTCACACCGTGAGCGTCGGAAACAGTGGCTCGGGGTAACCACTCAACTTTCCGTTATAACGCGTTTCGAATTAATTCCACCCCCATTCCTTTTTCGATCCAGCCCGACGGTCGGTTCCGCTACAGAGCGCTTCGTCGAAAAGTTCCATGCGCCACCCATTAGCAACGGCATCAGCAACAGCGGTGTCTGTTCGTACCGTTGAATCTCCGGCAACGTACGTTTCAACTGCTGTTTCCCCGAACGAATTTAACACAGCGGGTCTATGTCGGGCCCGATGCAACTTTATCTGCTAGCACACTCTCCCATCTCTTCGGAATAAATTGGCGCGACCCGCTTTTCGATATACACTCGACGGAGCAAATTACTCCGTCCGATGTGCACGTCGGGTACACCGTGTCCTCGCTCTTGTAATTCCTTTCGTCATTCCCATTCAACGTGTTTTACACGTACGATTGGTCGACCGCGCTTTCCCATTGTCCGGTAACAGTGTCAGGCGAATCGGTAACGCGATATCAAAGAGAAGAAAAAAACCAATGGAATAACTGGCGAGCCGGCGGGGAAGATGAAAATATTGGATCCTTCAACGACGACTTCTGGAATCGGGAGGAGACGGGGCTGCCCAACAGGCTCTGAAGAGGGTCCGAAGAGAGTCTGATATTCACGAGAATTCGTGGGTCTGCGGGGCTTCGTTCGGTAATACATAAATGACATACCGCTCATGCATTATTCCGAATCTGACTCCTCGTCCAACGTGTTTCCGTCCTCGATGGAGAATGGAACAACACCCGCATCTAAGCGACAGACCAGAGCTACTCCTGCGGATCCAAACAAGCTGTTCCTGCTCTCCGTAAACCTCACGGGCCAAGCCTCTGGCGGAGGATCTGCAATTAAGCAGCTTGCGACGAGACACTCCCCGCGGCGACTATCTGTGTAACATTCGTGATCCGGGGCTTTCGTTATGTTAGTATATTAAGTCCTGACCGTCTCACCGAAGTCGCACGTCCCTTGGGCAATCCTTCGGATTACCGAAAGCAAGACAGACTAATACCGTCTGGTGTGTCACTGTATACTGGCTACGTTCTCGGAGCTTCAACAACCGCCGGAACAAGATCGCGGATGAAGGATGAAACTACGAAACTCCCAGTTGTAATCCATCAATCTTCAATGAAGAAGCTCATCACAAACAATAACACTCCACTTATCGGTGCAATATTCGGACTACCCTAAGTGCTATTCTGTTGTACAATATCTCGTCATCGAATCTTCACCGCGGTTATCGCAACCGTTCGAGAAACGAAATCAGAGGGCTTCGCTCGTCGGACATTTCTACGTGGTGGGTCGTAAAAAGATATTGAACGAATTTCGTTGATTCATGGCCCTCTTACAAAGGATTTTCATCGGTCGGCATGACTGAACGTCTTTCCAACGGATTCCCTTTCTCGCTCGTGCATATATATATATATATATATATATCGGTATCTGGAAGGCATCCCAAACTTTTCTGTGACTGGTAGGGTGCAAAAGCTCTTGAATTCATTTCCGGACAGGTCCTAACCGAAAACTGGATTCTTATTTGCTTTTATATGGCTGTTCCACGCTTCCCCTCTTCCGCGTCCATTTTTAGATTCTGGCATTATCGTTTAATACCTGATCCAATAACTCATGGTTCCCCGAGTACAAAATCAGTCGTTCAATGTCTGATCCTGATCCCGCTTATCAGAAGAACTCTCCGAGGGATAAGGGATTGATTGAATTGTTCCAATTCCATTTAGTTCCACTTGGACGGCTGATGCAAAGGATCAAAGTGCCTATCGGGCCTATCGCGCCTATCGATCCCTTCGCTTTACCGTTCTCTCGACCTGGCGTTCCCTGCCCGACGGCCAAATAAGGGGAGAACTCGAGTTGTCGGTCAATCCGATAAGGGTCCTTCGCGTCGAGACCGGCCAGCGCGTACCTGCCGACGGAACCATCGTCCAGCGTTTCTTTCCAACACGTGCTAATACACGGAGCTCGGCTCTTCATGGACTGACGCGAAGCCCACTCGTGTCAGACGGAGAAAGCCGTATCGGTCAATCGACGCACGGGGAGCACGTCCAACAACAAAAAGATCCAACTCAGGAAACCCGTCCGCATTACTACGACGAGCACCTAATTGAAGGGCACACTGGAGAACGGCGAGGAGGAAAGCACGTTCTAGCGGAAAGTCGACGAGCGATCAATAACGCTAACGAGCGTTACCGCGGGCATTACACGGGAGCGTAGAAAAAAAAAAAAAGAGGATGCGAAGATGTGCGGTGTTTTCATAAAATTACGGACAATGAGAGAGTGAAGTGATTGGCACTATCGACAGCAGTCGGATGACGTGACCTAATTTTTTTCTTCTTTTTCTCCGGATCGTGATTGTCCAGGAAATAATATTTACGACTGCAGTCCGGATCGGATATGTGAGGCATGCTCGATGAATGGTTCCGATTGGAAAGGCTCAAAGAACCAGTCGACAGGCGAGTTTTGTTTTCCGAGCAATCGCGTCCTAACGTTCGTTGATCAATTAACCCAAAGAGTTTATCGAACGATAGATCAATCACGATCGCATGAAATTGTTAGCCCGTATATATATGTGTATATTTATATTATATCTTTGTTTTACATTAGTACAACTGTGCACATTATCGCGAAGCAGGTTCGCCTTATTAAACAACCTTTCCAAGAATAAGACTCAGTGGCGGATCTTTGCAGAAAAGTTGTTGAAAGGGTTGCAATGAAACTAAGACATTCGCAGCTTGGCCTTACAGTCCTCACAAATATGCTTGACAAAGGTGTCTCGGCAGTTTCGCACTACAAGCCCACTTTCGATACTTTCAAGATCCCCGACCCTTGGAAATTTTGAAGCGGCCCTTTCACTTTCCGAACTTTTCTCGTATCTCGTACGGCGCGGTCTCTGTAGCTATATGCATCGTAACTTCGCCCGTTATATGGCATATAGCTTAGCGGTTTACGATATTCCTTCGGCCCTTTAGCGTCGAATTTTCACTCCCGGCACCGTACGCTGTAGCCGGCAACGATAAATATTTTTTATATCCTCCGAAGCGAACACCTGCGTCCCGAGTTCGCCTAACGTCGCAAACTTATGTGGAGGGATTGGCTTGTGACAAACCGCCACAGTCAAAGGTTTTTCAAAGACAATTGGCCCTTCTTTTTGTAGCTGCATGAATGGCGAGGAAAAATCAAAATTGAAAGACGTCCTCCCTCTCGTCGCCGGCCTACGCCTAGCAATTTAAAGGGGAACGTTCAAGTTCTGTCGTATAACGAGGAAAAGCACTTCCCATAGAAATTTATGCAATTACAAAGTTCGTTCGCGCGGAGCCAGGCGGTGACGCCGTCGTTGCCAACGAAGCGCTCGTACCCAGCAAAGATCAAGCTCCCTCGTGAGATCTGCTTTCCACCGTGAGTGGATATGAAGTTATTTACATGATAACGCGACAGTGTCGCAGAGTTAAGTACTTTCCTTACACAGTGGCTTAACGAGCCACTACGGACCCGCATACGACTCTTGCCCGTTATACACATACTTAGACCAAAGCCGCTATGTGTGTACTCTTGGTCGCAGCGAAAAACAAACAAAAAAAGGCTTTTCCACGGTAAAATGGTGACCTCCATTCTACCTGTTTTCTGAGAACAATCCGGCGATTCTGCCGCGGAGGGGATTATCACAATGGTGGAGAGGTCACGCGAGATTCCGGATTAGCATAGAATGGCAACAAAAAAAAAAACCTCGGTCGTGCTGGAACTGCACTCAAAGTTCCCACATGGTAACCTTTTCTAAATTTTAATCTGTTTCCATGGTGAACTAGCTGTCGTTATTTTTAGTCCCGATCACAGAACCATTTTCAGAACGCGCCAAGAATGTAGTTGACATTTTTTATTAGCGTCTTTTGGGCTACAAGCAAACTTGCATTGTCTTCGACGAATTAATGTCTTTTGACTTTTGATTAATGACTTTTCATAATTGGTTCGTGATCCGCGCATGTGACCGATATGTCCCGAAATTAATTTGTGTGTCAACACAATGATAAAGTAGAAGTGACGATTGCCCCTGACTTCTTCGCGGGCTTGTCGGATCGAACAGAAATTGCCAAGAAGGTGCTAGCCTCGGAATTCTATGGATGAGAACTTCAACGAGGTGCAAGGATCTTGAATGGCGATGAAATCGCAGTGGAACAAACCCGTACATAGTCTGCACAGAAGTTCCTGAGGAGTTTCGCGCTTGGTGTCGCATAGCCTCTCGCGTAGTTCCGAGGATCAATTGAAGTCCAAGAGAAAGAAGAGACGAGGATGCCAGGTTAATCTGGGCCGGCTATACGTTGCATCCAGCATCGTGGCTAGACGAGACAATAACTAAACTTAATCAAACTTGAAACGAAGCGTCGTAGCTACCAGCACAACGGAGGCAGCTCCGAAATTGAGTCGGGTCGATGAATAGGGATGGAATTCAACAGTTTGTTTCGTCCGGCATCATCGTCGTTTCATTCTGGAAGTTCTCGCTCGTTAACCCTCACCCGGACCCCTCGCGCAGCGGTTTTGTTTGACCTTACTTAACTGATGTTTTTCCCCCGTCTTCGTCATCCCCATCGCCCGCTTAGGGGATCGATCCGAGAGCATTATTTCAAAGCGGGAACTACCCGGCCGAGACTCGATCGAAGGAAAAATATTATTCGCGGAATTCCGAATCTGGAGGATACTCAGGGACGTAACCTACACATCTACCCTGGCGGTACGAACTGTCCAGGCATGTCAGGTTCGCCAGTTCGACAGCATGCCACTAGTCGAAAAAGCTTTTACTTTGTTTTCTTTGGCCCCCTTATACCTTCATTTTTCCCCCGCACACTTATATCGGGGATTTTATCGACAACCAGGATCCGGACTAGTTCACTTAACTGTAATAATAGTCTCGAGTGCTGTCTGGTTCGTGTACGAGCTGCAACTTCAAAACGGCTTATAATTTATATTGGTTACTCACCAACAAGACGGTAGCTTCAGAAAAATCGGGAAAAAACGACCAGCCAAAACGGCGGATGGAATTGAACGGCGGATGCAATTGAATACCGGCCGACTCGCAGGAAGCACGAGAGGAATGAGGAAAGAAGTGATAGACGATAAATACGTCGGCAACGACGATGATCCGCTCATGGGATGAAGAAGTTCCATTCGCCGCAGCCGCTGAGCTCGAGTACCTTCCATTTATTTCGACGATATATAAATCTCTTCGTGCCGATAGAAAAAAGCTCGCATCAGCCTTTTTCATCGGCAACCCTATGGACTGTCGTATACGGGCAGATATGATGTGCGTTTGGTCGAGTCATCTTCAGCGGGAAAAGCGTTTCCAACGTCATCTTAAATGGCCATGTACATCTTTATTTTTGCCCCTCGTCGTTGGATACCGCTTCCCCCTGTTATTTCCCCGCGGTTGACGGTCTCTCGTATTTCTTTCGACCAGCTCTCGACCTCACGTTTCCTTATTCGTCTTCTGGAGCGTCACGAAGGTTTCTTCCTCGGAAAACGCGCAAGGCTGTTCAGTTCTCACCGGGTGCGGCTTCGGGGACACGTTTCGCCGCCTGTAAGATGGCGACCGAAAAGTCACCAGCACCGTCTCTCCCTCCCTCTGGGTAAGACGAGTTAAGACAGGGGCGGCGGTCGAGGTTTCAAGGAGGTATTGCACCACTCCAAACACACGTGTACGCGTAAATACACTGGTGTGTTCAGAAGCTAAAGAACGACTGGAACTACGAAACTTGGAGGACAAGAACTGCCAACCGGTACTATACTCGTACACGACTTTGGGCGCACCAGTCTGGTTCACCAGTGAAAGAGGTTGCTCCCCGAGGAATATCCTGGTACCTGGAAAATAACGAAGATTCTTCACGGGGTCCCACGTTCGCCTGACACGTTGTATACCGTCGTCTCTTCGCGCACCCTCGTTCCCGCACTATCCACACTTTGTCCTTTGATTTTCTCACGCGCTGGACGAAGATCCGTTCGTGCGAAAATGTATTGTTATCGTACGGCGAAAAAGCGATTTGCAAAATTTCATTCTGGCCTCCGACGCGAAAACTCCTCGGAACGAATTCAAGATTTTTTTATTCTGTTTTTTTTTTATATATAGCCGCAGTAAGCCGAGGGTCATGGAAAATGTCCGTAGTATTTCCGTGGCCGTCCTAATAATGTGACGCGATCTGAATTGCTGAAGTGAAGATGTAGGATTAAAATTTCAAACCCTGGGAATGGAAAACGGATATCCAATTGTAAGTTTGAAACTCGACACCGGAGGAGTTTTCAAAACTTTTAATAATACCTCGCGGACCGTACGTAGTTGTGTAGATGACGGTACGTAGATGTATAAATATACATATATACATACACATATATATATTTGAATATGTAGGTTACCTTGGTGCGAGTAATAGCTATGACACTCCCCGAATCAACAGGTGTTACGATTCTAACTACCCGCCAGCACCTTCGATAGAAAACTTACGTACGTCAGCAAGTAAGCACATAAGTACATTATTGCATGGTCAGAGCTGGACCGGCAACTCAACTTCAAACTAATTCTGCGCTATTTTTCATTCAAGAAACAGTGGACTTGTTATAATCTTTTTCAGCATTTCACTTTATTTTGCGTTCAAATCTTTTTCATTCATTTTTCAATGACATATTACAGTGCGTTTTGCAATCGGTACGTTGCTTAAACACTTGTACGTTAACATTTGACGTACAAATATCATTATTGCACGTCATTTTGGTGATTGAAAGATTAATTAATTATGAATCGTGCAATTTTTCCAGGAAGCATATTTCCTGAAACTGAATGCTCCGATTCTACAGTGCTTTTAACAACGCGCCCGTATACATATGTACGTGTATATTTCCAACGCGATAATCTCGATAATCGTACGTACCATCTACGTATCGAACCCACCCCCTTTAATTCATTGTCGACTCATTCGAATTATATCCGTCACATTAATTGGGTGTGTTCAATCACTCGGGTACAGTTCGACCGCAGGCGAAACATCCCGACGAGACTATCGTTTCGTGCGGGTCATCGCATGTATAAACCGCATAAAATATACCATTATACACTATATATAATTAGTTAAAGTTAGCGGAGCATCGATGTGCCACTGAAGTGGAGAACCTGCACGCGTACCAAAACGCGTTCCCTGTCCAACTCCAAAATATGATTATCTATATCTGTGGCCTATCGGAGATTGGGAACACTCGATTTGTTAGTTATACACAGGCCGCGAAATTTCGATGCATTCACGGATATATTTTCGTGCCACAGCGTGTATCCCTGAAAATCCCGATGGGCATTCCGCTGTCGCGAGGGATCAATTTTCCCGCATAGCCGAACTTTGCGAATACACATCAGCGTGACTTGTTTTTCCATCAATGATGTACGACCAATTAGTGTGTGTATGCGGGCATTTTTTTTTCTTCTTTCCATCTCCACTTCGACAGTATTGGCGCGCCTTTCGACGGTGCGCGCCCGTCGGGAATTCACCGCGAATTTTATATCGCGCCGGCCGACCGTTTTGCCCTCACACTCACGCATGTCGGAACTTCATGTCAAAATTGTCGAAATTTCATGTCGGGTTTGTCGAAATTTATTAGTCGCACTAGATCACTCCGTTAGATTCGTTCGCCCATCGCCATTCTCGATAATGGCCATTCGGGGCGTCATCATTAATCAACGACGGTGGATCAGTCGAAAATCGATAGTTCGCGGAATAAATGAAACTCTCGCCGAGAGACTTCTCTGGACAGCATCGGACGACACAGAGCTCGATTATTCATTTGTCACGCAACTACCCCTCGTCGGATGGACCAGAAAGGACACTTAATCTACTAGAATTAAATTAGAAATTGAGATTACTAAATTAACGAATGCAAAGTTACCACGAATAACGTAGTCACGAGCTATCGAGAAATGGTAACGTCGGCTAATCACCCGACGTTACCATTTCTCGAAAGCTCGTGTCTACGTTGTTCGTGGTAACTTTGCATTCTATCAACCACCAAGCGCGAGCCCACAGTTATGGGGGAGGAAATATGAAGCGTATTTCGATCTCGCGCTAAATTGTTCAGAAATTTTCGAAGTACCTTTAGCGTAACTGCTTTTGAGCAACACATCGAGACGGAAAACGAGGCGACCGAGAAATACCGCTTCGAAAACTTGCGAAGTGGTGTACATTCCCCAAAGGGCTTCTCGTACTCGATACTGCGTAATAATAATAATTATCAAATCTTAGACACGCTGTAAAAGTATTGGCACGAAGGACGCATCGAACAAAAAATAATCAATCGAGCTCGCCGTGTCAAATACGTTTAACGAGCAAAAAAAAAAATTGAAACAAAACACTGGAGCTCGAAATAGTTTCGAACAACGGGAAGCGTCGTTCGAACGGAACTCCGTCAAGTTACGGGAGCAGCCTGAAGGAAGAGTCGGCGGGGCGGGTGGGTCGAAGAAAATTGTTGGGAAGAAAATTGTCCCGCTACCGGGAATCTTGAAAGGGGTCGTCGATTGCGATCTCGTCACCATTGCAATCGGAAGTAATTAACGGGGAGACTCAGTTGCTCTATAAAAAAAAGAAAAAAAATATCATCTCTCGTAACGTACAGTTTCCAACTTTCAGTTGAGAAATCGCATCATATCGAAAAATTCGTCATTCGATACGCCATTAAAAAGTGTGAAAATTTATGATCAAATTTTTCTTCTTCGATCTATGCTTTCAGGTTCCATAAGCAACATCGACGGCGCGGAGTATCATTGCAACAAGACAGCCGTTCGGAAAGTAATAAGCGGCGTCGTGGGAGCCGCGAGTTCCGTTACGTCGATACAGGTCGCCAATCTGCTGCGTCTCTTCAGGATTCCTCAGGTTCGTCTCATGTAATTTAAATGTCTTCGCGATTCGCCGTGCACAAGAGTCGACTCTCAATCCGAACAGAAAAAAAAATCCATCGCCACTCGCGAATGGATAAATCTCATTCGCTACCATCGCGTACTAATATCGTATGTACGGCTTATCCAATGCTATCCACGATTTCAATTACCGAACCTTCCCATAGCGTATCGACACGTAGGTCGGTGTAGCACTGTAAAAAAAATAACGACAACTAACACAAAAACCAAAAGTCTCGTGCAGACTTTGCAAATTTTGTTCGGTGACCGTAACAGTGCACACACTCACACACACACGGACGAGTATGTGTGCATCTGTGTGGGCGCATTTTTATGCAACAAGAACGGTAATAGAGCGGGCCCAGAAGCAGGAACGCTCTCCCGAGTAGGTACAGCAATTCCTGTTCGGGAACCAGCGATCCGTGAGGCTTTATACTCTTAGAGACGACGAGAGCCCTGGTGGCGGAGTAAAAGTTACGCAGAGAGAAGGCACCGAGCAGAGAGAGGGTATTATCAAACCATTGGCCTAAGGGTGTCGTAGCGTGAAATCGTTTTACCTCCCGGTTCCATCACCTTTATCTTATACAACGCAGGCTCTACCCCTACCGTGAATTACACTCTTCTTTGTTCTTTCTATCATTATACAGTGCTCCGTTACTTCTCTCGATATACCGTTTGTCTGGCCTGATTTTTCTGTTGCGATATCGCACTGCACCGGGAGAAACTTATTATAAAACCCCTTCGCCTGAACACGATAAATGTACGACCTAAAGAACGAATGACGATTCGGGCGAATAACGTTTCGGCGACTTGATGTTTGAAAGTTTAACGATTCTGGAAAATGACGTACAGGGAAATTATTATTCGGACCCGTGACTTTCGGCCATACGACGATTCGACCAATTGCAGTTTCGGCAAAATGACGTGGCTCCTCTCGAAAAGGACCTGAGTCGCAGCGAGGTATTCTCCGATCGTCCGAGTCCCACTCGCTCTTGTGAAACTTCATATGAACGCGAGAGACGTCACCGAAATACGAGAAAGCCATCCCAACACAAACGTTCGGAGCAAACAGCCCCAAACGAATTTAATTAAAAAATTTTCAAAGCAACGAATTCTGCAAGTCACAATTAAACGACATTAAATTCATCAATACCGGTTTGTAATGCTCCACACATTGTACGGTGTTTGCCATTTCGAAGCGGAATTGACAAGTTCATTCGTTGCTATGTCGAATATATTACACGTGAAAAAATTCCACTCGCGTAATTGTTTCTGGCGCATCGTCGATATTCAATTATCGAAATAATTTAGCAAGAGAATAGATTAAAATTCTTTTCCGTTTGCCCATCGAAAAGCGATGTTTCAATCGAATTCCCATTTGGCAAGTTACACGCTGAGAGCACCGGCCGAAACACTCTGCGAGTTAAATTTTCAGCAAGTGGTTCATAAATAAATAATGCAGGTCTCATTTCGTTTGTACATTATTTTTCTCCCTCGATCGTGTGAACGCGAGGGATGTAGAGCGCGTGGTACAAATTGGTACCAATTTAGATAATTGAACGCCACGACTAGGTTACATTATTTTCATCATTGTAACTTTTGTTGTGCTACTTTAATGTAGTCTCGAAATGCAATCGTACACGGATTTATTTATTTTTCCACTCCTTTCTGGAACATTCAATTTTTATTTCCATCTGAACTCGAGACGATTAAAGCGGGTTTAAAATTACTCGTCATATTGACACGATGCTTCAATGGCAATAAAATCTAATTTTATTTCGCGTTCCTCGATGCGAGTACAGAAAAGTTATTTTATTAAATAAAGTGCACCAGTGAAGCCTCTCGAAAAACGTTTCTCCGTCAGCTTTCCAGAGACTATGAAGCCTACTCGGAATATGATTGGATGAAACTTTGCCATTGCGCTCCTCGTGTAGGACGAACAACGTCTATTTTCGAAGCTTTTCGACGACAGGTTCAACTTTTCACACTGTTTGCACAAAAGTTCCATTGACGCCACGAAACAACTATTAATTATCGGTCGCGTCTAGTACTTCGGTAGTTCAACAGTATGTCGGAACTTCGCAGACTGATCGTTAATGAGACGCTCCTTCATAACGAGTTCAGATTTTGTTCGCCCGAATCGGATGCCGACGAAAGACGAAAAAAAAAAATTCGTGACAAAGGCAGCTATTTTTCAATTTTACAAATTGCCAGATAAAAATGTATAGGCGCAAAAAAAAATGCCAACCCATATATTTCCATACATTTCTGTTCACACTGAATAGAAATCCAATGTCAGTTTTGGCCTAAAGCCAGACATCGCTAAAATTGCCCAATAAAGCATTTTATTTTATTTCCCTTTCAGCGTAACTAAAGGCCCTCTGGAATGAGTTCGAGCATATCAGCCTCATGCGGCGGCCAACGAAAAAAATCAACAACAACGCCCCCCAAATTATTGCGATATATTGCGCGTCAAGGATTTTTTTAAATTTCAGGGACGAAACATATGGTCCGCGGAAATGTTTCCATGTTCGAATGACAAGTTTGAGATTGCGAGTCGGAGGAAACACAGACGACGACCGAGACTCGTCCAAGCACAAAACGCTTCCTGATTTATCGTATCGGAAGGAAGTAGGAGAAAAAATACATTTTTCAAGATCACGTGTCTGGTCGTCTGGGTTCCGGCGCTATGGGACGGAAGATAGAACACTGTTTCTGACAGGGGCACGAGGAACTCCAGAGAATGTGCTTCCAAACATTAGGGACAGCGAAGACCCGGAGGAAGTGTACGAAAGAGATGGCTAACTGGGGCACCCTCGGACTGTCGTCGCCGAGCGCACCATGATTCATCGTCAGAGAGCGTAAAGTCTCAAAAAAAAAAAAAAAAAAGTTCTCTTCTTCTATTTACACGGATCACATGAGGAGGTTCCACTATTATTATCATGATGAGTTTTATTTGCTTCCTCTCGTCGACGTTTTCGCGATGAATAACCGCACCCAGTTTGCAGAGCGCTGCGTTAGCGCCCGGGTCGACGACACGGACGAGGGGGAAACATTTTTCTACGGCAGTGCGAGATTTAATCCGTGAAGAGAACGAGCGCAAAACGAACCGGATGCAAATATCGTTGAAGCATAAAATAATAGGGGGTGCGAGTGTATGAGCGAATGAGTGTACGGCTGACGGTATCATGCAATGTACCCGGAAACTCAACTTATAAAATCCTCGAGAGATTTTTTTTCATAAATTCACGGGGAGGCGCAGGCCCAGTGAAGTCTCGGTGAAACGACCAAGCCAGAGAGCCCTACTTAATTTGAATAGGTCGTACGCTGTTCCCGGCGACCGGGGATCTGTACAACTCTGCTATGCAAAACTCGCACGAAGCTGCGGAACGAGCCGGTCCGAGATCACGAATATCAGGACACTTCAGATAAGATACTCGACGTCCGCGGAAAAAAAAGAACCAAACCCTTAAACTTGCACCGAAGTATTCATAAGATAATAATAATTCCATGGATTTATTTATTTAATTGTGGAATAAATGTTTATTTTAACTGGAGTTATTTTTATTTTTTTACTGAAGAGTCAAATCGAGTGTCGATAATAATCGAACGACAATGAATTTACTGTAATTATTTATGTAACTAATCGGCAATCTCGCTGAAGATATTTGGAAAGTAATCGAGACTAGAATTTCGATTTTCCTCGTGACCTACAGCCGAGCCACTGCGAATGCAATAACAGTAACAATATGATGTTACGCGTGCGCGAACGGGAAGATACCCGGGAGAGCGCAAATTACTTTCGGCTCCGCTCGAAGGATGGGGAAAATCGCTCCGATGTTAGGGAATAATGCCTCGATCATCATTCCACTTGCTCCGTGTATCCTCCGGGTGCGTATATCGTCTCTCGGCTATCGCCAGCATGCAAACAAAAATTGATCGTACAAAAATTTCAACTCGCGGATAAGCCTGCCGATAAAAATTCGCGCGTTCGCGGATTTGTCCCGGCTTGAATTTGATTAGCGGCGTCCGCTCTTCCGTGAAAGCTCCACCTCTAGCCGCGCTGTAACCGATACGCCGTACCGGCGAAGCGCATGAATACCTTTTTTTTAAACTTTTTTTGCAAGTATTTCTCTTTCATGTAATTAAAGTTCGATATTAAGTTCACGGTGTTTTCTCCGCGGAGAAAACTCCCTTACCGGGGGAACCCAGGCGCGATCCGGCAATTTTTAATAACCCTCCAACTTGGCACTTAATCGCACCTCCTCCCGACTATATTCCCGTGCGAGTAACTGCAGCCGTGATGCGCCAGAAAAATAAGAATGAAGGAACAGGACTACCGGGAAAAAATTTGATAAAACTTTCTTTATGAATATAATCGCCTGTAATCCGTTACGCAAACCTTCCTAATGTATAAAATATAAAATTCAGATGCGGAAAAGTTCAGTGGCCTCTGGTCCATACCCACGGTAAAGTTTTACGGTGGCCACGGTTCTCGGTGCTAATAAAATATAAAATAAAAATCTTAATGCGACCCAGAAACACGATACTCACGTCGTGGTAATTAATTACTCCGTCGCGGAACGTTTCCCGCTCTCATCCACCGAGTGTGAAATTTTTTTTGTTTCATCAACTTATACGCGAGATTAAATTTCGTTTAATAAACAACAAATAAATTTAATTTAATTAATTTAATGAATTTTTTTTAATTGAAAAAAAAAAAATTTCCACAAGCTTCTCGTTATAATTTTCGTCGGTGTAAATAAGACTAATTCCGGTGGAACGTACTTCGAACAGTATTACAGAAAAATACTCCGGAATTTCGTGACGCGAAATAGCGTCCTAGATGGCCGGTCGAAGTGCAGTCTTCGTATCTAGTTCCACCCCCACCTATGATTAAATCGATTTGGGTATGCATCTGCTATGTCCAGGATCTAGATGGAATAGTGGGAAGCTGTTTGCGCGACATGATATTGGATCCCAGTGGGTATGGACCTCGGGCGATACACGGCTGTGTACACTGCAGCAGGAGCTTCTATTGTTACTGAAGCTCATAAGCGAGCGTGTCACGGATGTGCGAGAGGTGATGTGAAGACACGCTTTGACACAAGATCCTAACAGCGGCAATAGCTCGATGACACCGTACGGACACGAGTAATTCTCTACCCAGCGAACCACCCATGAAACGGTATTTTTTGTCATTTACAGCCCGCAATCGAATTTTATTTGACTCATTGATATATTTTTTTCAGTGGAGCAATAAAGATATTCGTTTCTTCTTACATTTTTGTGTGCAATTTTTTTTATCTATCTTGCTGGTTGCTGTCTTCCGGATAACGATTACGTTGCGTCCTGTGACAATTACGTTTGAATCGAATCACCAAAGAGCCCACAAAACCGATGTAGTTAATAATTAATAAGTAAAAAAAATGACTCAAGCATACGACGTTGTGATTATAATGTCGACGGAATAATTGCTTCCGGCTTCGTCTCGCGAAGCGAAATCCGGCCATCAGCATCGAACGAAAAGTTCGAAACGGGGAAATCACGAGTATTCGATTGCCAAGCGGATCTTGTGTTAACAAAGCGGTCAGATTTGCCGTTTGTCTATGCCGCAGCTATCTGCAATCCGACACTGCATTGTGCATCCACCACGATTATCGCCGAATGAATAGACTGCTTTGATGTTAAATCCTCTGTGCTCTCGAATTTTACAGTAAATCCAAAGTAGAAGGAGCTAATAATTAAAACTTAATACAAGAGTAGATTTAAATTTTCGCAAAAAAAAAACAACTCTCTACTGAAAAAATGTTAATTTAGAAGAATAACTGTCTCTTTTTCGGTCGGATGGTATTTAAAAAAAAAGAAACGAAATAGTTGCATAACGGCAGCATTGCGAAAACAGACGTCCGATCGGGGGGCAATAAGCGAAGGACAACCGAGAACGGACGTCTGTTTTCGATCACGCCGACTAAAGAGTCATAAAGAAAAATCAAATAAATGAAATTTCAGCGAAGCGTAAGCGGATGAACGTTTGCGGATAATCGCGAGGGGGAGGCTTTATCCTCGCCGGCTGTTCGTGCGTTAAACGCTCCGAATTTATGCGATGCACACATGCACATCGGTTAAACTGCTCCTGTTTGCCGCACCGATGTTTTAGTTCCTCTCAAACGAAAAATCCGATGCACCTGTCTGCAATATTAATGCCCGATCGTACGAATCGCGCTGTTTGACGCAAACGAAAAATCTCTACTCCCATTTGGATGAAGAGAAACGTTTCTCGCTGTTATAATGTTTATTTAGGTATTCGTCCGACAGACAAACGGTTGGTATTAAAAAATAAAATGAAATTCCCCGAAATGACACGTGGCAGACACGGATGCGCGAATGCTCGCGAATCCATGACGAATGCCGAACGAAAATGCATATGCACAATTTTTTTTCGTCCTCGCCATACGAAAGAACTGATATGTGATTGATTTACGAGAATCTCGGTTAAGCCGGATGGAAACATTTTAATCATGAAAAAGAACAAAAATTAAAAACAACAACCGCAGGGTTGTTGAATTGTGTTGAATTTTCCGGTGAGTTATTCGACTCCAACCGGTTGAGTCGAGTATGAAACAAACATTTTTTTTATTAGACACAATAACAATGTGTACACCGATGCTTCAACATTGGCGCAGCAACGTCGGAGCTTTCCTTTTCGTTTTTTAATTCTCGACCTGAAGTGAGTATGTGTACTTTGCAGGTCGAACAACGGACCGAGCATTCCGAGAATTTCTGCCTAACAGTGTGTACAACAAACGAGACAAAGTGAACGTTTGGTCTAGTTGAAAGAACAAGCCGGGATATAATTCCTCCATTCAAGCCGGGTACGGAACGGAAAGAATGCATTCACGTTCATCCACCGCTGCTTTAAAAGTGCCGTAAATGCCTGGGGAAAAAGCGTAAAAGTTCGCCTTTGGTTTAATATCGCGGAAACTAGCGGTCGCCGCTTTTACTCTCTCGTATATCCGCGATATGCACATATTCGCACTGATTGTATGTACGGCATTCTGCGGATTCGTACGAGCAAATAAAGGCGCTATATCGACGATGCTGGCGGTAGCAGCGATGCAGGAATTTGCCGATCTAGTAGCTCACATTTCGAACAAGTCTTCAATATTCCTTTTAGAATCGAACACTTTGATATTCGCATTGCATTGAATCGTTCGAATTCGATTATTGGACGAATTTACGATCTTCCGGTGTATTGGACGCTTATCGATCTTGAATTCTGTAAAATTAATAAAACATTAAATGAAAGGAATCCGCGTAAATGTGATTATTTGTCGTTTTAGCGATCGTCCGGTAGTTTGGAAGTCATTGATCGATCTCTCGCGACGCGGCTGTGCTAACGTTTTCAGTGTAGCGCCAAATCGATAACTAATCGAAGCGCGAGGGTGCTGTCGGTGAGAACGAGGAAGCCGGAGATCTTCAGCGAGATGTGCAACTTCGCGCGCTGGCTTCAATTTCGTTTTCCCGCACCCCAGTTCCGCCCGATCGAATCTCGTCGACGGTTGTCGTCGTCGAGGAGAGACACAGCCGGTCGGTTTCCATCGACGGTGTAAAGTCGTTTCGTTCTCGGGCAACACCGCCACAAAGGGATTGGCAATTTAGCGGGACAAGCTTTAGGCTGCGCGGTGCGGTGAGAAAGATGCTGCTGTTTATAGGACGATGATGGCCGAATGAAGAGAGAGCCTGGGGTTATCCGTGTCTGATCGGAATACTCTGTTGGACTCGCACTTCGCTACGTCCGTCCGGGAATACGTAAATTCGCGGTGAAAATTTCGTGTAGGTAAAAACCCGCACGTGAACCAAGTTAAATTTGCACTTTGCACCATAGACATAAGAAATATCGTGGCTAAAACGTTGACCTCATTAACATTTTTTTTTTTTACTGTGTCAAATGAGATTATCCAAAAGCTTCCACTAAACGTTAATGGTTAACGTAACGATAACACTTTGAGAAAGCCATTTCTCTCAAATTTCATGGAACCGCTTAACGATTTCAGAAGATCCGAGGTTAACTAGCTGAAATAATTCCCATTGCGATTAAACTTTTGGCCGACTTACTTCGAGCCCTAAACAGCGAGCGGTTCCGCGGTTTTCAGACCCCATTTGAGACAAACTGTAACTAGACGTGTTTCCCTGTGAATTATACTTTAATTTTCAAGAGGTGCTCCGACGAAGGACCGGGAGAACTATCACGAGGTGGAGGAAGTAGCTGACGTGACGAGTGAATCTATAGAATATGGTCGATATTCACCAGGGCACATACCCAATGTCGCCGCAAACGTGCGCCGCAGGGGATGGTCGACCGAAACCCGAGTCTGCAAGGGAGACTCACGAAGATTGTCGGAGGGACGAACTTCTCGGGCTTTGTCGAGTAAGGGTGCATGGCTACCACGTCGTAACTGTAGTTGGCTGGGAATACGGAGGGAAGCTGTCCAAGAACTCGAGAAATCTCGTACCGGGATGGGCGATCTTCGAGGACGCGGTCCGCTGTTAGTCAATTGGGTTACAGACAGACTGAACAAATGCCGTCAAGGACTGACCGGATGTTTGACGAACCCACGAGAGGTTCGTGTGGAAAAATCTTGATACCAGATAGCCGCGCATCGTACGAAATACGGTGTAATTCCGGCTGATAAGACGGAGCGAATAAGAATAAGTGTTCACTTCGCATAAGTTTCAGAGAAGTGAGAGGGAATTCCAAACACTTCTGAATGGTATAGATATCTGAAAAAATCAACACTATTCGCATCCTTTTTTCGCTACAGAATCTTGCGAGACGGTGACGACTGAAATTTCGGAATATTTTATACTTACATATTTTCAGTACCGTCTGCAGTGAACTCGCCGAATTTTATTTATTGGTTCCCTATCGGCCGAACGCCTCGTTTATTATATCACGTCTTTTCTTTATCGTTACTCCGGCTGCTGGCGCAGTATAAATTGGGAGGGGGCACGAACAGACGACCTCTGTGCGCGGGTAAAAAGGAGCTCCTGCAGGAAAATTGCGTCACAATCCGTATTACACCCTGCAGACGTCCAAACACCTCATCCTCCTAATCCCGGATTTGTGCGACGCATAAAAAAAGAGGTTTGCTGAACCCCTGCGAGCACGAGAAAGACGAATGCGGAGGCAAAAAATCTATTGCCTCGAGGCTTTTAGCCTTCTCCCAGCACTTTTTCTCGTCCTTCGTCTCGTCGTTTTTTCGGCCGTTTCTTTTTTTTTTCTTTTTTTTTTTTAGGTTCTCGTTCCCTGGTGACATACGAGACCCCTACTGTATAACTGTTGCATAGGTATGCTGCCGCGGGCACCAACCCACGCTCGGTTACTCGAGGGTTTCCAACGTTTACTCCTGGTTGAACGCTTCTGGCTCGAAATCCATGAATGTAACAGTGTAATTACCAGATTGGGAGTTTACCTAAAACACCACGCTTTTGGTGCAAAATTCACCTCTTTGACAACATTCCGGCGTACCGTTTATAATAGTTATTTTCGTCACAAGGGCGAGAAAAATCGATCGTTCTCGACGAGTGTGAAGTGGCGCACGAGCCGAAGGCGAATTTTATAATTCGCCTTCGGCTCGAGCCATTCGAAGGCCCGCACTAGTGCAGTAAAGTTCACTTTCCCGCACTAGTACGGTAAAAAATACGGAAAAATCGTTGTTGCCTCAACACGCGTTATTGACCAAAGCAAGTAATCGCTGAACAAACTAATTTTTCACTTGCACCGGCCAAAAATTCGTTTGAACGTCCGGAAACCCAAGTGGACATAAAAAAAAATGTTCTCAGTGTAGAGGTGAGGATTACCAAATCCCCAAACAAATCGAGTGTTGACGATTAACAAGCAAGCCACGTCGAAGGTGAACCGGAAGACCGGTAAGCCGCAACTGCCAGGTATCCGTCGCGACACTACAACTGAGCTTGTTCATTTTAATGTTTGGGAGTGAATGACAAGAAGTTTCGCCAGTCTCTCGTACATGACGCACTTTGCCTCCCCCAAAATCCCGCGGGATTTGAGAACCCCGAAAGGCTCACTCTTCCAATCTTTCTCGCCAAGTAGCGATCAGGGAACCTTTACAGACTTCAAACTTCACCAACTCGTCGTTTACCCGCATTTAAATTCACGCCGATGTGCTGAAATTTTTGCTGCGCAGAGCAAATATCGATCAGTCGGATTTCGATGTCAAGGGACGACGATAAATTTGTCGAAGTGCAAGCACGGCTGGTCGAGTAAATAAGACACGTTTGGTCGGAAGTACAGCCAACATGCCGTGTCCACTGTGGGTTCGCTAATGGGCACCCCTATTTGCATTTCGCCGCGTTTCCTGTCGTTTTGATCCGAAACTATGCGCGCTCCGGTCCACTTCGCTCCACGGCATTGCCGCTTGCCCGCTAACGCACTAAAGACGATGCGCCAATACCGCTCCAAATGGCGTATGTTTGCGGACCAAAAAACGCTCCTCGGGAAATTGACACTTTCGACACAATTTCTCCGGGACACGGACACACCCTCTTCGGCCTAATTTTCTCAGATCTAATACATGCCGCATTTTTAAGTATCCCGCCACTCCGAATGATTTGCACTATGCAGGCCTGAGGGCCTCGCCCCGGGCAAACTTCGAAGTAAACTTAGTTGAACATCTCTTCCAGGAAATCTCCGGTAACCATCGCCAGGAAATACCGCTTCCGCGGCTCGGGCTCTTTTACTCGCACTCTCGCGGGATAATGACTTTTCCATCGAGTTAGCCATCCCCTCGGAGTGCTCCCGGGTAGATGCACGTTTTTTTTTCCCCGCAATAGCACGAACCAGAGAGGATAAGGGCAATCAAGCTACATGCAGCCTCCCCCGTCGAGCAGATAACGAAGATCGCGAGAAGTTCGAGTAAGCCGTGTCGGATATGATCTTTGTCTCGGATTTATCACTCGTCGTAATTTGACGGAAGATGCTGCGACGGGTAACGAGAATTTGTCCGGAAAAATAACGAGAATTTGACGGTAATGGATCTATCGAAAGCCGTCGGTGACGGACGACGAGATAGTGTAAGATTCAATTATTTATTGCCGCCGTGGAAGGCAATTCCGTGTTCGTCCAGACCGCGGATGCCTCCAGCGAGTCGTCCTGACGTTATCGATCATGCTGTCAACCACTGGGAAATACACTTTTCCGGGAGTGTCCCGACGGATCCGAGCGACCCCGTGAACTCACCCTGGGACGGAAATGTATTTATTTCCATCTACCCATGTTAACCCTACGGGATACACATTGTACTGCATATAGGCGTTAGCGCGTATAATGGGCTTGTCCGACAAATCAGATAATATCTCATTGTCACCCTTAGTTGTATGTCGACAGCAGCCCTAAAAGACCGATCGTTCGCCCGCACCCTGTCTGCTTCGCTACATGCCGGCCTTTCTGCCTAAAGATTACACGGTTTCGCTCTCCCTTCGCTATCCGTGAACGACGATCTCGATGTGTATATATCACAATATTAGAAGACCTCGTCAGACCTTCCTCATCGACTATCCCATCTGCCAATGACCGTCCGGAATCCAACGAGAACCGTCCACTGAATATCAAAACAGCTCAATCAAGACTTTCGATCGGAAAGCTCAAAACTTGGACCTGTTTCGTCGAGAGTACTTGACATTCAAGGGAGACCCGAACATTCACGCGATCGCGCGGTTGCGGGGAGAAAAATTTATTTGGCACTCCGTGCATGAACACCGGGTGGCTTATTCGGCTCCAAAGTTTAAAAAAAAATTGTTGCCTGATTTTGTTTTATTTCAATGAAATGATTGCGGTGATTTTGATACGAGCAGTTGGAACGTCAAACGTATCGAACGTCTCGCTACCGTCGTAAATTGTACAAGAGTGTACTCCGCGGAGAGCAATTTTTACCCGCAAAGACGCAAGCTGCAGTGCGATAGGACTTCATCCCGAGACTCGGACGGTATCGGCATCATAACTTTTCATGATAGTTTATGGAGGTAAGGCAGCCAACGAAGACGACGAGGATACTAAAGTACGTTTTAAGGATAACATAAATCGTCGTCGCGGTGAGCTATGATCGGAGGAACGGGGTGTATCGTCTGAGAGCAGACGCTCCTTGGCGGATGTAAAAGGTACTTCCGGAAGAATCTTGACAGTTGACTTCTCTGAATTGATGTACCCACGAAAACGTAAGTCAGTTTTATGAAGAATATAAAGAATTTACCACTGTCGCGGTAAAACGAGTTAAGTCGAACATTTTTTCCAGAGCCCTAAGCGCGATCCCATTTGGAAAATTTCCGTAGACTCAATGCTTCGTTAACGAAATAAGATTCGCCCCTGAAGCTTGTAGGAATACATTATTTATATTTATATTTATATTTATATTTATATTTATATTTATATTTATATTTATATTTATATTTATATTTATATTTATATTTATATTTATATTTATATTTATATTTATATTTATATTTATATTTATATTTATATTTATATTTATATTTATATTTATATTTATATTTATATTTATATTTATATTTATATTTATATTTATATTTATATTTATATTTATATTTATGCCTCAACCGCGATCCCATTTGCAAAACATCGGAAGGCTTGATGTTTCGTTAACGAAATGAGATTTTCCCGTCGAGCTTATGGTAATAGGCTTCCAACGTTTTCGAAAAAAGCACGTGTACTCTCGTTAGTACGCATTATACAAATCGTATCACACCGATGAAAAATTAACAAACCAGAAGTAAATGCCGTAAAGTAGCCCAAGCTCCCCAGTGACGGAGGAGCATTCCGTAAAGCCCTCAGGCATCCCTCCACGCAAGTACATCGCGGTCTGAGACGCATTCGTAGTAAGCCGATCCGGCTGGGCCGGATCCGAGAAGAAACGCAAAGCACCAGCTTTGCTTCCTTTGAAACTCGAGTCTGAATCATCGCGAATGTAGAAATCCCCTCCTCTGTACCGACGGTTGGTGGTTTTTTACGGAAGAGCAGTGCACGGACGGCTCTCCGGAACGCAGTGGAAAGCCTCGTCTAAGTTGCCACTGCTTTCCAACCCCCTTCTATTAACTCACTAACAAACTAAAGCCCCCTCTTCCTCTCCATTGGACTTTTACAGGTATCGTTTTTTTCAACGAGTCCGGAACTTTCGAACAAAATGCGCTTCGAGTACTTCACCCGGACGATACCCAGCGATCACTACCAGGTCAAGGCGATGGTGGACATCGTTCTGGGCATGGGCTGGAGTTACGTGTCGATAATCTACGAGGAAAGCAATTACGGGGAAAAGGTATTTGTCACGTATCTTCTATATTTATTTTATATATGTTTATATTTTATATATAGGAAAGAGCAGGGCAAAACGGGACATCCAATAAGTATCAGAAAATTCCCTGTTATCCCACTGTCTCGTTTTGCACCGCTCTCCCCTATTTTTATATTCTATACATTTATATACATTTATGTTTTATAGAACAAAGTAAAATATAATTTTGTCACTTCTGTCCGTCCGTCAGTCGTTCCGTAGGACTGTCCCGTCCGATAAAACTGTAATCTTTCAAAGAGACTTCTGCCAAAAATGTTGATAAAACCGATTCGATAAAAATTTTGCGAAAAAAAGAAAAACATTCCTGAAGTACTAACTCTTGTTCGATGCATTCCCTCGACGGTTTCCACTCATCGCAAGCCTTTGTCGTCTAAGAGCACGTACACGATCGATAAGAGACCTGACAGAGAGGTGCGACGGATCGAGACGGGATGCGCAAGAAGGTTTTTCGCATCTTTTTCCCCTCGGCAATAATCTCCATATATATATATATACATATATATACATAAATATATATACATTATAAAGGAGTCTCCCGCGATTATAAAGGTAGTCACGGTGCAGGCTCAACGGTAACGGGAGAAGGTGCTCCACGCCCCGAAGGATCTCGAAAGGAATTGTAAACCCGCGTAATCGAATTTTCGTCCGAGAAGTCCCCACAGCTACAAAAATGGGGTGGTGTATGGCATAAATATTTATCTCTATTCCCCCCCCCCCCCCCCCCCCGTCTACCGTCAGTACCTATGCCACCGGAGATAGGGACTCGCGAATTCCTACTCCGTGTGCCGTGGTCGAGTTTCGTCTTGTCTATTACGCCGTACAAAGATTTTTCCCTGGAAAATTGACCCTTCAATCAGAAAGCTCAGAGATCTGGAATTTACAAAACAATGAAACCTGCGCCCAGATTAATTGTTGGGGTTAATGATTTCCTTTTACTTTGAAAAATTAATTACAGCGAACCTTATTGGTAGAAAAATAAACAGCATCGAATGGTCGAGGATGAATCGGTGATTAAAGTGACGGCTGAAAGGGATTTCGGATGGCGAAGTGCGAAGCAGCGCGAGGGACGGAAAATTGCGATAAACTGGCTCGCGGAAAATGGTATTTCAAGTCCGCGGCGCTCTAATGTGAAGTGCCGAATGCAAATTATTTTAATCCAACGGTCTCGAGCCGACCGCCCAAACCCTCATAATCCAGTTGGAATATTTAACGCTCGGTGGCACGTCGACCTATACGTACCCCTGCTCACCGCAACCCGCCGCACGGGTACGCACACCGCCGGCTCTTAACCCAACGCCTTTCTAATGAAATATTTTCGTTGGGGTCGCGTGAATTTGTAATCTTGAGGCCAGACCAAGTGCCGAGTCGCCACAATTTGGCCTACCGAAGACAAACCGCTTTGAGATACTTTTTGGCTGTATGTTTTAAAATATCTATTGAGCTAACAAATATATAAAAAAATCTATCATTTAAAGCCTCGACCGAAAAATTCCCAAATCTTGCAATTTGTTTCGACTTTCTTAAATTAAAAAAAAAATTAACCAGAATATTTTTTTATTTTTTTTAGAATTAAGCCAACTCTGCCTTGCTATCCTCAAACGGGGATTTAGAGGAAAAAAATCTAATTACCTTAATGGTCGAACCAGAGAGCTTTTTTTTTTTTTTTTTGCAATTCTCCTCGCCGCGTTGGCTGAGTAAATTCAGCGAAGTGTCCCGCGGGAACGAGCGAGACGAACAGCTCTCATGCATGCCCGTGCAATTTTTATCTTCGCCGAAATTAAATTTGGTTCGTTGCGGGATTAACAGAAAAAAAGTGGCACGCTCGAAGCGAACGGTTAGCGAAGGAGGGAGAGTGGTCGATGATCGGTGATCACTCACGGCCGAGAAGGGATACGAGCGAGGCTAGATCTCCGGCCGAGTCGAAAGAAATAACAGTAACGATAAAGTTGAGCCCCTTCCCTAATGCACGGCATACGTAAAGCCTGATACCTCGCGCCCAATGTTTCCGCGGCTATCCAGCCGGCTGCGGTCTCCTTCGCATATAACAGAAAGAGATCTCCGCTCCTGCCGGAGATCGGAGTGGAGAAGGAACACGAGAATTGAGAAATATGAGACACGGATCTTTACGGCTTGAAAGCCCGGAGTGAACTTTCCGGCTCGCCGCTCGGCCGTTTCCCCGAGTCTCCTTTTTAATCGAGTACAGCGAGCAGGGCTTTCATGAAAGATGCATTAAAACACCCTCAACAACCGTCTTCAAACCCGTTCCATGTCTTATCTCCTATGCGATAGGCGAGTGAAAACATTAGAACATTGTTCTTCCATCAGCCTGATGTCCGAGATTTATTACGTGAATTTTTGTTTGATTTTTTACTCCTCTATTTTTTCTCCACTGATGAAACGACTATCCGATCGCGACTGATGAAATATGATGGGAAAGTACGGTCGTAGGTTTCCGGTGAGAATTTGCTTCGAAAACTTTCTATCGAGTTATTGCTCCCTCTCGGGTTCTTTAGCGATTCACGTAAAGCTCGTGTATAATACCGGATTCGAGGTCGCCGGAATAACAAAGGGACTCGTTTCAATAGCAGGGAAGAAGATTCTACGGGATAGCACTTACTCTCGGTTAATTCCTGTGGAGCCATTGTGCGCAAATGTAATACAAAGTAAAGAAAGAAATCCGCTAATTAAAGAAATGTACGATTCGCAAATGCAATACCTATATAGGTTCCGGATTATACGTACCGGCTGAGTTATGTAATCCAGCATTCATATAATTTTTTTGTGGGGTAGGTGAAGCATTTACCGCGGTAAAACTTGACGTATAGCTTAAACAGTTTTGCACAAAAAAAAAATACCGATGAGACGGTGATGTAGATAGATCATGGTTGGATCCACCGCCCTCGCACTGATGCTGCACCTGCTCCACCTGCTCCGCGCAACGTATAGCGGAGATGATGCAGCATAGCGGAGGTGGCGTAGCTGTGAAACTAGCTGCAAATCCCACTCCCGGCGGGCGAATCCCGGCAGCTTATCCGATATTATCGGAGACAGAAAAAAAATACCCTGGAAATTGGAAATCTTGGCATTGCTTTCTCGTGATTTTTTTTTCCAGCTGCAAAGCTTATCCGTCGGGAAGCAAAATAAATACTTCGGATAACGCGAATCGAGGGAAGTCATTAAAAAATTAATCGATATTAGCTGGCGCATTAACGGCTGTGCTAATTTACGTTTCCGTCCTGAACACTTTTATGACTTATGCGCGCCATCGAAAAGTATCCTGCAGGCGAGTAACGCTGATTGATCGATACTTTCAGGAAACCCATTTATATATATATTGATTATTATTGATTGTTGTTGATGATTATTGATTATTATTGATTATCTATTATTATAAAAGGACAGGTTAATATATTCGAACTTTAATAAATAAATTTGTTACTTATTTAACAAAATTATTTTTACGAAACTTCGTATTCCGATTTTGCGAAATTCTTTTTTTTACCGTGTAATGTAGCACAACGGAGGTGTCGTAGCTGTATAACTCGCTACAGATCCCACCCCAAGCGAGCGAATTCCAGCAGCTTATCCGATATTATGGATGACAGAAAAAAATACCCTGGACATTAAAAATCTTGGCATTGCTTCCTAGTGATTTTTTTTTTCTATGGGCAAAGATTCTCTATCGGGAAGCAAAATAAATACTTTAAATAACGCGCATCGAAGAAAGTCATTGAGAAATAAATCACAATTCTTCGCTGGCAAATTCGCTGGCAATCCGTCCTGAACACCCCTATTAATTATATGCGCCGTCTAAAAGTAACCTGCAAGCGGGTAACACTGATTGATGCACAGTTTCAGGAAACCCACTTATATAATGCCAATCAAGCGTATAGCGAACGTATAAAAGAGGTCCGGTGAAACTCCGATATTTATACCCGGATAGCGCAGCCATCCGGCAACAAAGAGACACTCGGAAATATCTCAAGTGCGATAAATATTCACCGCTCTGTATCTCGACTTGCACGAAAGGATCAGTCACCGGGGACAGAACGGTGGCCTCGATTTTTTTTTATAGCACAGTCCTCCATTTATGCATGTTAGAGAATCCAATTGCCACTCCATCTCGGGGCCGTGCGAGAGCCATTTTTATCCCCCGGTCAACCCGTCGGATAGACGAATAGACACCCGGAAAAAATCTCCTTCTACATCTCTCTCTTTGCTACGGAAAGTCAACAGGACCGTATAACTTAATGTTTGAACAGTTTGGGATTCTCCTGATGGAAAATCAATAGACGAGCTTCGCTTACGCATGGATAATTTACTATATTCTGAAGAGAGATGACAAAACAAAAGTAAAGGCAAAACAACGTTAATTCAGCGTCCATCACCGCGTGAATGTAACAATGATCATGAGGTTCGAAATCCACAGAAAGCTACCATGTTGCTTTATTTTTTTTACTTTTATTGAACCGAACTCGGACAGATCCACGAAATCCGTTGTTCAAATTTATCAAGCTGACGGACGAATTTTGTCCAAAAAATTCAAAAAACTTTTACTATCCCTCAAGACCTCTTGATCCGCTGGGATTCCCCGATTTCCCAATTCAGGATGAAGAATGAAAAATCGCCGCTCGAAGTTCGGAACTGTACTTGGGCTGTCCTTTGTGTGGATGAGAAATTCGAAGCCTTGTGTGCGCGAATCGCATTACACCGTCGGGAAGAGCGGCGACGCTCTTAGTCACTGTCGGGACGCTTCAAACGTCGGTCCTAAGGCCAAAATATCGTCACCAAACTTCCGCGCCCGCTCGAGATGATGAATGGCGCAGGCACCGGCGGAAGCCTCGGCATCGTCGCGACTAACCTAACAGCTCGCCCAGTCTATCATGCCTGGCCAACGAGCACATCCCTCGATCATAATTTCATAACTTTTGGATAAATTTCTCATCCATGATCTTCATTTCTTTAACCCTAGGACTCATGTATGGGGTACAAAAGTACCCCAAACGATATTCATACTGCGCCCCTAAAGTAGAAATTAACATTATCAACTTGGGACGTCCACGATAATTTAGTTCCATGATCTGACGATGTGCTGAGGCCGCTAGTTCCCTCAGTTACTCGTTGGTTGTCGCACAAGATGCTCACGCAGCATGCTTGGGGTACCAAAATACCACAGGCAGGAGTTCCCGTTAGTGTTTTATGAAAGTAATGGATTTTTTTTTTTTTTTTTTGTAGAACTATCATATGTAAGTTACCATTATATAAATTGGACGTATATAGTCGGCATTTAACTTTGTTACAATTGTTAAAAAAATTTTCTAATGTTTTATAATAATGTTTAATAATGTTTTGTACCTCAGTCATGAGTTAGAAAGTAGAAAAAATGATACATGAATTCTAGCATTAAATTTATCATATCGTAAAAAAAAAAAGCAAAATGTGAAAACCCGGTAAACATCTTATGATGTCGACGCAAAATTTATGTGGTCCGAATCTTCAATAAAACATGTCTCGCTTCTGTTCTTGTGATTAAAGGCTTACGAGGAATTGGAAAAGCTGTTGGGAAAGCACCAGATATGCATCGCGGTGAAGGAAAAGTTGTCCAAGGATTCCGGGGTCGCCGAGGCTCACGTTTACGACAACATAGTCCTGAAATTGTTAACGAAGCCGCGCGCACGAGGTGAGTTTAGGGGCCACTGTGGCCGGCTGGTCGTACGATAACAATGTCGCCATGAAACATTCATTTCTGACCCTTTCGAGAGATTTAATTCTTCGCCTTGTCCCGTCTGAATTAATCATCGCTGCAGAGGCAACAGGATATAAATATAGTATGCGACTTTGCGTAGGGCTCGGCCCGAGGGGGGGGGGGGGGGGGGAGAGAGGGGGCGAAGTTGGCTGCATAAATTACGGTCCGTGATTGAGCCAACTTTCGCGAGATGGAATTTAGATTCGGTATCCGTAAAGCTCCCGGTCGTCGTGAATGCGGCCGCCCGCAAAGTTCCGCCCTTTATCCGGGGAGCAAAGTTTAATTATAAAAATTCATCGACTCAACGAGAAGTACAGAGTCGAAACATGACCGAGCCCGAAACTTTCACCCTTAATCGTTTTCATTCGATAAAGCGAGGCGGCGAGATTGCGAGTGGCTGCGGGTTTTCGCGGAGCGACCGGTAATTCCATCAACGTACAGAAACGAGATGGGCGACAGCAGTGGCGTTCACTCCCGTGGGAGTTAATTCGTTCCCGTCGAACACTTTTCTCCACCCGGGAAACGTGGTTTGAAATAAAAAAAATAAAAATAAAAATAAAAATAGAATGACAATAAATTTTTTTAAAAAAGTCGTGAGATTTCGCGTGGCCGATACGAAACCTGCGGATGTCTCGAGGATGACGAATAATGGGAGCAGACTTCTGAGTCACTCACTTTGCCTCCTCTTTGCGCCGAATCTAAATAAATTCCGCGGTGCCGGCACGTGATCGTTTAGCTTTATTGATTTCATTGAAGACCCTGAGTCAATGTAGTGCGCATTATCCGGAATAATAGTCCAATAAAATTAAGCCAAGAGTTCTCCAGCCGGGAATCGATGCCGATGTTGGCTCTTTCGAGATTATTTTTATTTCTCGAACAGGCAAGAAGTTTTATAAATCAGAAATAATAATCCACTGACCGGATGGATATTGAAAGCGAAATTTCTAATTTTCCGTTGACATGTTGAGTAATTTCCCAACATAAATGTAATGTCAAGTTTCAAAATTCTACGAACGTACCGAGGGACCTTAAAAACCACCGATTGCTCGCATATGCTACGACAAGAAAAGAAAGAAACGCCGAAGAACCTGACAACGTCGAATAGAATGGGGAAACGACGTTATATAGTAAAATTTCTCGGAAGTGGATGTACCGGAGTTGAACGAGAAAACGTACAGAGAATGGGTTCAGCATCACGGTTTTTGGCAACTCATCTCAGATGTTCAGCCTCACAGTGATTGATCTATGTGACGATCAAGATATAAGGGACTTCAGAGGTGCCAGTGACGAGCCATTGGCCGGTAGCTCCCGCTGGGAGGCCAATCTCTGTACCGGTTGTCCTGACATCAATCCACTTTCTGATAAATATTTCCGTTAATCGTCCACTATTGTATCCGTTATAAAAAAAAAACTTGCACGGCATTTTTTTTTGCAAAATAAATAAAACAAAAATAAAGGCTGTGAATGGATTTGCACATTGAATCAGATTTTTTTTCCACCGCTCAACTCGCAAAGAATCCGATTATCGGACGCTGATTTCCGGACGAGGCGAGAACCTCGGGTAACTCTTTTTCGTTCGATGTCCCAGCTGACACCGCGGAACCGTTCTTTTTCTTTCTTCTCGAACCACGGGGGCGTCAGGTATGCAAATGAGAACTCTGATTAATGCGGAGGTGGAAAAATTGCTGGCGGTAATTGCCTGACGATGTATATTCCGTTGATATTTCATTGGTTTCTCCGAATCGTCGCTTAAGGGAATACGTCACGGATCGCCATTTCTTAATTCGGGGGGGGGGGGGGGGGGATTCTAATACAGTAGTCTAGAAATATATATTTTTCACAAAAGAATGTTGCTTTTCACGCGGCACTACATACAGCTCATGCTAATTGACATAATTTTCAGCTCATGTATCTCGGAATCCATGTGGGGAAAAAATAATTAGAAATTCTTATAAAAAACCTTATGCATTACTTTATAACACTTGTGGTTGTTAGTTTCAAAAGTAGAAAAGTCGTTGTGTGACGCATTCCCTTAAGAACAATTCGCTTGATAGCGCCAAACATAAAGTTCGCGAAATTAAATGAGACTATGCGTCAAATTATAATAAATGTGGAAGCCATGTGCAATTTATTTTTTTTGGCAGCCCGCAAGCAATTTCTCTTCCGTCTCCGTTGCCAGAGTCACTGCGGCCAATACCGTGGTTCATTGTTGAAATACGCCGACCGCTCTACTGTACATACAGAGTTCCGTCTGTGATTGCAGTGTCGCGAAAGTGGAACGAACTTCAATCTCTGCGAGACCTTGTCGCTCCCTTCCGCCAGAATTCGAGTACTTCAATTACAAAAGTTCTTCCGTGCGCCCGCTGCATGGCGGCGCAAACTTTAAACCCAATGTGACTCACTCCACTTTAGAATTATAGAGATCATCGATGCCGAAAACTCCTGCAGGGCGTCTACGGCGCAAACTTCTCCGACGAGAACTCGTCTAATCCGTGAAAATCTCTCGGCACAACATCCGAGAGGTTGCTGGTGCGAAGACTGTGCGGAAGCCGGTCCGAAGGATGATAGTGAGCTTTCGATAATTTTGAATCCGACGAAGATGAAACCTTAGGGAAAAGAGATACAGAAGCTTCGGAGAGGATATCGCACACAGCCCAGAAGCGTTGGCACTGGCATTGTTCGCGAGGTACTTTGATGTTCAAAGAACCCGGAAGACAATATGAGGATCCCAATAATGTACATAAAGAAGATGAAGAATAAGAAGAAAAAGGGTGGAATCATCGATGCGAGAGAGAGACTAAGGCACACGTTGAGAAGCTCCGCGGCGCATTCTCTTCGTGATAAAGCAGTAGACCGGAGCTGAAAGCGGGATATTGCTATATGTGCATTGGGAAGAAAGGAATTCTTCCTTTTATCAGCGGTGTCGTTGAGGAAAATCCAATCGCGAGGCTAAGCCACAATTATTTTCATCCCGAAACGCACAATACACGCCGGTAAGCCGCGAGGAGCCTTTCCAGAACAGTTAACGAACGTGAAGAGAAAAGGGGAGTGTTATTGAAAGACAAAAAAGGGAAACGCTCGGGGTCTTCTAGTCAACGGTGAGTAACACGTGATCGGCGACACCTTCGCCACGTCGCTACTCTTGTTCTTTGGGATTTTTTATTTTGTTTATATTCGACACAAGTTAATAGCGTCACACAGGACTGCTATCGGCATCGGCCAATGTTCGCTCAAGGTCGGAGTAAAATAGTTTTCTATTGCGGATCGCGAAGAAAAGTTGGTGCAGAGTTTGCCGAACGAACGTTTCAAGCGCGTGTGAAATTACGCGAAGTTGTTTACTTAGAATAGTAAAGTTTTATTTTGTTATTACAATTCGGAGGTTTTTTTCTACCTCTACAGTAGCTTTCATCGATCTGCACGGCGAACGAACTTCGGGGATGTCGGGATGAGATACTATAGAGAGGAGTTTGGTGGATTTTTTTTCTCGATAATCGCTCGCGCCATGGGGCGTCGACCGGAAACATCTGACTATGGGTTTTCCCGTGAAATCGTTAATTACAATGGCACGCCATCTTCGCGTACGTATAAATCGAAGGAGCGATAGTTTGCAAAAGACACGAGTCGGCAAAAATCACCCTCGGGACAACTTCGCTAAAAGAGAAAGAGAAATTGCACCGAAAAGTTCCCAGACGCTCTTGCTTAATTCTCAAGGGGGAAACGGCGAGAAACCTGCGACTCTGCCGGTCTCTATAATACATCCTCGCGTGGGCGCCTGGATGTAATTAAGATCTTGTCGCGTTAAGAGCAAAAAAAGCTTACTTCATGATACGCGGGAGGTCTTAAAGTCTCCGGCTGACTCGAAGCTAAGCCCGTCAACGCGTAAGAAAAAACCTAAGGCACAGCTTTTTGAGGGGATTAAAGCAGAATCGATAAAACACGAAACCAAAGGTATTCATAATCACGCGCCCGATAGATTGCCAGAATTTTTATAATTTCTAAATTGTTTGTTACTCAAAAAGCAAATTAAGGAAAGCGATCTAGGGGTCGGTAAGATCGTCCAAAGAACCGAGTAAGTCTTACTCGTGAAAAGTGCTTCCCTTATACATATTACTCATTATTATTATTTTTCAAATAATGATTTTACAAAAATATAATATCAAGCATTATTTCCGTACAGATAATTTATGAGCTGGCTCTCCCGGCAGTTCGTTCTATCAAGATTAGCTCACAATCGTTGGTGTATTCTCGCGCGATGTCTTAAAACTATTAAATTTTAGATGGATCAAAACTAGTCGGCGAAGTCGTTTGAACTTTGCGCCGAAATAACTGAAACACTCGAGAACTCGGGTAATTCGTAAGCTCGCCTCTTGGGAGGATCTTCAGTCGTGGTGAAACCGTCTGAGTATGGAGGCACTATATCATGACTTATTACTACTATAAATCCGATTAAAAGTTAAGATTATGCCGCGAGATGCATTTCTGGCCGAACTGCTGCAGCGCGAGGCGACGCGTTCTCAATTATACACGTATACGTATATATAGGTCACGAAGCACGGCGGTAAACATTTTCCCGACCATTTATAAATACTCCATGGAGACCCGTTTTAATCGTGCAGCGAGTAAAAGCGATAAAATTTATCATTAAATATCATTGCATATTCCGCAAATACAGTAATATACAATTCCGATTTATATTGCGCCCGGGAACGTGTCAGACCGAGACGATAAATCGTTCTGGAATTTGCAACTATCCCAACCGTTATTTCCAGAAGAAACCAAACCCAAAAAAAAAACGAAAAGCGTCTTGGTTCTTTATGAATTTGTGTCGGCTAGATCAATCACTGTCTGCAGAGATTTATTATTCACGTAAATATTAAAAGAGTCAAAAATTCACGTTACTCTATGTTACGTCTTGTCGCGGGGCGGGAGCTCAGTCGGTTATACCGGTCAGGATGATTTTAAAGAATGAAGCGGTCATGTCAAGAAGAGTCTGGGACTTATCCCGTTACGTACGTCAGAACAAACCGATCGATTAAAATTTCACGATTTTAGCTGATGTAAAAGAGCTTTTAGGGCGATTTGTAGATTTGATCTACTTATTGTGTTTCGGCAAACAAATCGGTCTCGTGAATCCGACATTCTAAATTATCGTTCTACACGGTGATCTCTCTATAAAATGTTCTGGAACGCTCTGCCACATGTACGGGAGATAGGGGCAAAATGGCACAGCGGCACAAAACGGGACAATGAGGGCAAAACTCGATTTTCCAAAAAATTTTGGATGCTCCATTCTGTCCCAACTATGCATCCGGATTTTCGAACCCGTTTTGCCCCACGTACCACCATCGCCACCATCCCAAAGTTATTGGAGAATTGCGTTTTGTCTCAATATCCCGTTTGCCTCGGTGTGCCATTTTGCCCCGCTCTCCCCAACCCTGCTGTTCATGAATGCCTGATCAGTTTTTCTATAGCAGCAGCGTTCAGATCGTCCAGGGACTGAGGAACAGCACGATAAATACACATTCATACTCGCTCTCCTTCAAATCGCGAGAGCCCTTGCCCAACCGTCAGAGGCACGAGAATACCAGTAATGATCGCACGCGTCGTCTCTCCGCATAATCGGTGAAATAAAAGTCCTACCGCAATCTCAACTGCGTGCAATTTATTCAGAGTCGGTTCCCACCGAACGCCCAGCGGAATAATTTATGCGACGTCCATTTACATAAATATTTATTTTAATCAAATTGTTATTTTTTGTCTCCAGTCGAATACATTTTTTTTCTGGCTGCACTCCCTGCGGAATTGTTGAGTTCTCGCTACAAATAATCAAGCATATTGAAGGTGCTGAAAATATTAATTTTGCATAATAATAATTCCAAAATGTAATGAACAAATTGATGAATAATAAAATTGATCAACAAATCTCCCGGAAATCTAACTTTTTTTATGATAATGAATTCAATAAGTTTATCCCGATGTTTTCCGTTACTGTTTTCAGGATGCATAATATTCGCGTCCGATCAGGAGGTAGCGGGGGTTATGAAAGCTGTGAGACGATGCAACGCGACCGGTGCTTTCTCGTGGATCGGCAGCGACGGCTGGAGCGCCCGCAGCTTAGTCAGCGACGGAAACGAGCCCGAGATGGAGGGTACGCTGTCGGTCCAGCCTCAGGCCAATGCGGTCGAGGGATTCGAGGATTATTTTCTGAACTTGACCGTCGAGAATAATAGAAGAAACCCCTGGTTTGTGGGTGAGTCAATATCTTTCAATAACGCGACCCGAGGGGAGCGGAAGAGTCCATATCCCGAAAATGGCAAAAGGGGGGCCAAGACACTCCCCTTAGTTGTATGAAAACACAAACCGTCTAAGTAATATATCGGGGGGAGGGGGGGGAAGATGACTGGGAAGACGGCGATGACGAAGATAAACGACGAGGGGAACGAGAAATTGGAAATCCACTTTGCAATATTTTCAAACGCCAAGCGCCGGGGTAAATTGACGATACTTGTTCGCATACTCCATTAAAGCGATTATGCCAGTCGCAATACCCCGGCGCTCTTCGGCTGGTAAGGTGCTTCCTCATATATGAAGCTTTGTTATGGTGAACCAATTTTTTTCGAGATTTTAATGAAAACGTGTTCAGAATGTTCTAAAACATCGAAAAATCACATTTAGAAAAAATGTCCGGATGCATGTGTGTTGTGTGTGTGTGTGTGAATCGGATGCGAAAAATTCAAACTGCTATAACTCGAGAAAGCCACCAGAATCACCGGATAACCAATGCAATTAAACGGAAGTCGGGTAAAGGTTACCAGCGGTGCATGGAAAACAATACTTCCGGAAGTTTGCCGACTAAGTAAAGCTAAACACATTGGCTATAATTATCGGCAAGCCGGTTATTGTCGCCTCGTTACAGCGATCAACATTAGTCAGGAAAAACAGTTCGAGGCGGACCAACTCCGTGGACTGCCTGCTGTGCGGCAATGAATTTGTGTCCCGACCGCCTTCGCAGAGCCAACAAACGCGCGACGCGACCGCGACTAAGTAAAACATATCCCACTCCGCAACAGCTGGATGTTAGCTACCGGAAATGAGAACGTTACCGAGGGCCATTTTTTCCCCATCAACGGGAATTTGATTTAACGGTAGTGACGTACCTAGTTGGATGTATAGCTTCGGACGTAGCAGAGTTTTGTTTTCGAACAAGGGATAAACTGCAACGAGACGACGTGTATTTCTAGCGCGCAGAATTGTGAATGGATTTTTTTATATTCCGGAAAACCCGTTATTGTATCGAATGCTTCCATCTGGAACCTAACTCGACCGGGCGATGTCGGCATCCGTTATGTCCTTTCTAAACGATAACGAATCGCCCGGACATTTTCAGGGAATTTTATTTATGTGTACACTGTTCCGCTGCACCACTAGCGAGATTTTTAGTCCTGCGGCCGTTGGAGATCGGATTTACTGGCTATTTCACCAAAGAATTCTGGGGGCTATAGTCATATGTCGAGCATGAAGTTTTACTTCCACATAGAGGAAACTTTGTTATGGTGAACAAAAAAAAATATCGAGATTTTGATAAAAACGTGTTCAGAATGTTCCAAAACATCGAAAAATCACATTCAGAAAAACTACCCCGATGTGTGTGTGTGTCTTCACACCAGCATGTGTGGTTAATAGTCAATGTTTCTTCAAAATTTCGTTAAAAAATATTCAAAGATGCGAATTATTTGTCTGATGTATATTCAAAGAGGTCAAGCGGTGGTCCGATTAGGCCTAGTATATGATTCGTAAGTCCTTTTAAGCACTAACTAATCCGCTGCTGTTATTACTATAGTCATGTGACCCATAATGTCCGGGTGATTGACCAATCGCAACTGTTCGTTAATCTAGCTTCGTGACTTCGATTATTTCAATCGTCAAATGTCATATATTTTTAAGGGGGGAGATACATTCTGTTTTTTGCTGTTTAAAAAATTACGACCATATCATCCGGAATTCCACTACACAGGTCACCGAAAAATTAGTGGGAGAAATCCATTTTGCCTATTCGGCAAGCAATATCTCTATACTCGTTGCTGAATGACCAAATGCGGATTTCGCTTGCGTACCCGTTCCGAGCGGGAAGCACGATTGCTAGTTGATTCTCTCTATCGCTCTTTCTCTCTCTCTCTCTCTCTCTCTCTCTTTCCACGTCGCGATAATTGATACAGTTCATTGAGGCGTGGATAATCGAAGAGAAATTCTAAATCCCGCGAACAAATTAAATAATCGATTTATGCGATTTTGCCGAACGCGCAAACATCCGGCATCGTTCGTTCGAATGTTTTCCGAGAGATTAAATGGCTTTGCCGCGATGCCGAATCGCGAATTCTTCTGCGAGTGAAGCAAGTGAATTAAATTAAACTATAAAACTGTGAAACTGTGAAACTGTAAAACTGTAAAACTGTGAAACTGTGAAACTGTAAAACTGTGAAACTGTAAAACTGTGAAACTGTGAAACTGTAGAGTTGTAAAACTGTAAAACTGTACCGAATTTGATTGCAGAATTTTGGGAGGATCATTTCAAATGTCGTTATCCGAACGCGTCGCAGACTCCGTACAACAATTACACGGACGAATGCACGACCACCGAGAGGCTCACGAAACAGAACACCGCCTTCGAGGACCAGCTGCAGTTCGTTTCCGACGCCGTTTTGGCTTTCGCTTATGCATTCCGGTAAAAAAAAATTAGCAAATAAAAATATAAGGAAATTAATAAACTGTAACTTTTCCGTCCAGTAATTTAGTGAACAAATTTATCTCGATTTCCTTGTGTATGTTTAGAGAAATGCACAAAGACTTGTGCCGGGGCAATCGCGGTCTCTGCGAGTCCATGAAACCCACTAAGGGCACCGAGCTACTGAACTATTTGAGGAAAGTCGAATTCATGGGTGAGTGTAACGTAAAGACTGTTAAAATTTTTTTCGTTTTAAAAATTTGACATCGAACGGGGCAAAACGGTCCTCCATTTGGGATAAAACCATATCATTTCTTATCTCGCCCAAAAAAATTGGTACGAAAAGTCCGTTTTCCCCCGCCCTCGCTCATAAGCACCTTATCACACCCAAAAAATGCTTATTAATATGATTTTAATTTTTTAAAATCACTATCGAAGGTTTGAGCGGCGACGTGTTTCACTTCGACAAAAACGGCGACGGTCCAGCCAGATACAACATAATACACTTCAAGCAGGTGTCTCCGGGCAAGTACAAGTGGATACGAGTCGGGGAGTACCTCGAGGGCGAGTTACATCTCAATATGTCAGGTGATTATTTAACTGGACAGAATGATGCTCCAATTTGTGTTGTGGCCGTATCCGTACGTGGATACGTGCGGATTGGATTCGGATAGCGTAGTAGCGAACAATAGGACCGAAAACCTCTCGAGAGCGATGCTCTGCAGTGTACAGTAGAGTCTCCTCGAGGTTCCTTATTCACAATCGATACAGTGACGGAGATTCTCGAATCGCTCGTTTCCAGAGATCCAATTTCGTCTGGGGCATCCCGAACCTCCTGAAAGCGTTTGCTCGTTACCGTGCGAGGTGGGCCAAGCGAAGAAATATGTCGAGGGAGAGAGCTGCTGCTGGCACTGTTTCAACTGCACTCAGTATCAGGTATTCGCGTTTATCTTATGCATATATTCACCTCCTTCGGTGTGGTACCGCACATAGTAGCTCCGGATTCCACTCGCTGAAACGCACGGTGTACAACGAAATTAATTAAATTTCAACGTCTGCTTCAGAACTATTCGCCCGCGGTAACAAATATTTTTCCTTTTTCTTTTGACGGATAGATTATTCTAATAGGACTACATATAGTTTGTCGAAATTTGATAATTAATTTATGCTCTTATCAAGTGCATTCAGTATCAGGCTTTCGCGTTTATCTTGTGCATGTGTTCACCTCGTTCGATATGGCATTGCCGACCGTAGCTCGGGATTCCACTTGCTGAAACGCAAGGTGTACAACGAAAACCAATTAAATTTCAACGTCGGCTTCAGAACTATTCACGTGTGGTAATCAATCTATAAATTTCTTTTCACGTATAAATGATTCTAATAAGACTACATATAATTTGTCAAAATTTGATAACTAATTTATGCTCTTATCAGCACCGATTGATCGAAAATGAAAGTTGTATTTTTTTGTTGTTAATATCGTTCAACATACGGTATGCAAAATTGTTCGATAAAGTTACTCGTGCACTTTAAATAAAATTCACTCTACGCAAAAAGATCTGTTCGCGACAAATGGAACATCGCTTGCGGCGAATGGAATATTCTCTCCCCATACAAATGTTTTTTACCGCGTCCCCTTATGAAAAAAAACTATTCGTAAAGAAATAACTAAAAGAAAAAATCAATTACGCATCGATATATCTATAAAGGAAAATATAATTTTTTTTATCACCACTATGAAATTTAGATACGACACCACACCGACGAGAAACAGTGCTCGCTGTGCCCTCAAGGCACCGTACCAGACGAGACGCATTCCTACTGCCGCGATATTCCCGAAGAGTTTCTGCGACCCGAGAGTGGTTGGGCGATCGGGGCAATGTCTTTCTCGTCTACAGGAATTCTCGTAAGATATACATATATACACATTTGTTCGCTCCATTCGCGTATCTCGTACCATAAATTAGGCAACCAGAGAATGACCTACTAAAAGTACTTTTTATTTTTTGTCATACTGTAACTCCCATCTGTCTCTTTTTATAATTATTGGTACCTTCCTGCTTCTCCCCGTGATAAGGTAAAAGGCCCAGTTTATGACTAGTCTACGCAGCTCTCTCACTTTAAGCGTGTAGAATCATAGGGATAAACAAGAAGGACCAAGAGGCGCAGTTTGTGACCCCTCGAACCCGCGCTACCCATTGGTTGCATATCAAATGGTGGGGGAGCCGACTATGAGAGGAGAGCACAGATCGGCACAGCTAATTACTTTTTTTAAATATTACTTCTGATAAGCCAATAATTGAATTATTGTAGCATACAGCCAATCAGAGGCAAGATTTTTTTTAAAGTATGTAGTCGTGCCGATCCCTGCCGATCTCTAGCAGCTAGAGGTGCCCCTGTCACAAACTCGGTCAGTGTCAGAAACTTCGTCCTTTACCTTAGCGGAATTAGCGTCGCGGTACCTTTCGAATTCGCCACAGGGTAAAAATGGTGAGTGTATGAAACGCAGCGAAGGTCTCATACCGATCTCATTTCAGATAACTCTGTTCGTCGGCGGAGTATTCCTGAAGCACAACGACACGCCGATCGTGAGAGCATCTGGACGGGAATTGTCCTACGTGCTACTGACGGGGATACTTCTATGCTACCTGGTGACTTTCGCCCTGGTGCTGAGACCGAACGATTTCGTATGCAGCATTCAGAGGTAATCCCACGGGCCGGTAACAACGGCTTAGCGCCTTCGCAACATAATTCAAGAAGATCTGAATTATAAACCGCGTATGCCAAGTCCCACTCGCGGTCCATCGTCCTATTAATGCACAACGGGGTTGGCGCTCGGGCAACGGAGTTGGCTGCTGTATGTGCTCCTACTGTATATTTCTAGCGACGGGATAACTCTCGTGCTCATTGTTTCATGAAGGGCTTCGCGTCCGGTTTCACCTAAAACTTTATTAAATCTTCCGTGAGTGAACGCTGGATGACTTCTGGCGTACATCTAGAAATATGTACGGCTTTGCGGTACTTGGCAAATTCGGGATTCACATTTGGTCGGTCGCACAGAGAAAAAAAGTTAATTGAGTCAACATGATGTGCGCTTACGGGTGGCGAAACAAATGTTTCGTTGATCGAAAGGAACTCACCCGCATGTCACGGAAACATTCGTAGAAATATTTCTGTGAATCATGAGATTGAAAATATTTCGAAACATTTTATCACTATGTTTCAGAAATATTTCACATGTGTCGAGAGATTAAGTAGGTTTCTGAAATATTCAAGAAACGTTTCGTTGGAATATTTTGTCAGAATATTTCAAAATATTATTTTCATACATTTCATACGGATAGAAAGATTTAAAATATTTCCAAAATGATTCCGTGTAAAATTTATTTCGAGGGCAAAATTTCCTAAATGATGAGTTTCAGCTCGTATAGTAGAATTTATTCCATTCTTTTAAATTTTGAATAAATAATATTTACATCTGCATATTTTTGCACCCATTAAATTCGACTGCATCGCAGCGCACAGCGCATACCGTCGAGCACGATGTAATACGTATTTCCTGCGAGATAAATTTGAAAAAAAAAAATTAAACAGATAAAAATGATCTTAGATTCTCCGCGGGTTTCTGCTTCACGGTCGTGTACGCCGCTCTGCTAACGAAGACCAACAGAATATCGAGAATCTTCAACGCGGGTAAGCGCAGCGCGAAGAGGCCGTCCTTCATCTCGCCCCGTTCGCAGCTCATAATATGCAGCATGCTCATCGCCGTCCAGATCCTTATCAACGGAGTTTGGATGGTTATCGATCCGGCGAAGGCGATGCATCATTATCCGACGCGGGAGGACAACCTACTGGTGTGCAACAGCTACATAGACGCGAGTTACATGATAGCTTTCACCTATCCGATAATACTGATCGTTGTGTGCACCGTCTATGCTGTGTTGACCCGGAAAATACCGGAGGCGTTCAACGAGAGCAAACATATAGGTACGTGGAGTATACAGTAGGAGTCGATTATCCAGGAGCAAGCACCATGTCATCAGAGATCGATTACGGTTTATTTTCTTCTCACAGGATTCACTATGTATACGACTTGCGTTATTTGGCTGGCATTCGTTCCGCTATATTTTGCAACCGGCAGCCACGTCGCGCTAAGAATCACCTCGATGTCCGTCACCATAAGCCTTTCGGCTTCGGTGACGATAGCTTGTCTCTTCACTCCAAAGGTAAACATTTATTTAAATCAATTCTTATTCTTTACGAATATAATTTTTCTAACCCGTTGAAAATTTTTTCGAATTCAGCGATCCAAAGTATGCCTGAATATGAAGTGTCAGATAGATCGGTTGGTTGTTAATGCATTTTTTCTTAATTCAAAGAGGTGCATCGCCTGTGATACACCGAGCTTCAAAGGATTAATAAATAAATGGAATTTTACAAATATTTTCGCTTTCTTTTTTTTTTTTTTTTGATTTTTTAAATGAATTTGCATTTTTTCCCAGTTATACATCATACTAATTCATCCCGAGAGGAATGTACGACCGAACATGATGCAGAACAGATACAACACTACGAAAGGGTCGGTGGCGACCGCGACCAACGCATCGAGCATGCTGGCACCTGTTACTCTGACAGCGGTAACGTGCGATCAGAACAAAGCCGTTAAAAAGCACGTTATCACTACAATCGACTGTTCCACGCAGATCGAACGTATGTATGAGTATTCGATAAACGATTTAAAAAAAAGTTCGTCGAAATGTGTAAAAAATGTTTTAAAAAATGAACTTTTTTCGACGTAGAATACGAGATGGAACTTAAGGACCAAAAAAACGGGAAATTCACCCCCGCGGTGGTAACCCGCGCGACGCAAACTCTGTTGAACAATAACGGAAAGGAGTCGAGCGCGGTCACGTCGCCGACGATCAAGGATAATAGAACCGACGAGAATATTATATCGTCGAAGGGGCTGAACGTTGGTAAAATAGCGAACGGACCTATAAACCAGAACGACGTTCCATTATAGCGAAAAAAAAATATCGACGTAGACACAGTAATTCTTCAAGCGGATCTCAAACAAATTTCGAAAAAACCTATAATCGTGTAAATCTAAGATAACCGACGCCGTACGTAGGTACACGCGGAGGGAAGCTCCCATTCGAAATTAGCGTGGAGCAAAAATGTCCCCGACGACCCAACTGTTTGACAATGGGGCCAACTCGCACGCGTGCAATTTTTTAAAATGATTTTTATATTATATCTTTTACGGAAATTGTATTTTGTTTATTTATTAATTTACCAAAAAAGAATTCATTTTACGACCGGCTCGGTTCGATTAATTTAAATGAATCCACCACGATAAACACTCAAGATGATTTTGTTTTTCGATCCGTAAAAGATGGCTTAAAATTACGTTCGAAAGTTGCGTTAGCAAAAATTCCACGCGTTACACCCATTGGCAAACAATAGCAATTATCCAAAGAGTTAACGAATTGCGAAAAGTATGATTGTACATAAGAAAGGTAAAATAAGAATTGTATATCATTAATCGTAAGCAACGGTGAAAGGTAAAAAAAATTAATAATTTACGATCGAACATATAATACTCCGTTAATCTCCGTTAATCTTCAGTGAATAAAAAAAAATAAAAAATACAGATTGAAGAAAATGTAAATTGTTCCCGTGGCAGTTAAACGATAAAAATTGTGTATCAAATTCTACGTATAAATTACTCTATGGATAAATACTTTCCAACGATTCGATGGGTAGATCATATTCGAAAAGTACATTATATATATATGTATTCATATGATACCGACTATATTGTGCTATAGGCTTAAATACATGAAATTTTTTTACGTGATACTCTTAAGATGATAAACTTGACGAGTTGGCTGTTATTAATGAATAATATTAACGGTTGTTCGATGGTGAGCTTCATGTGAACAGTAAACGGATTTAAAGAAAAAAAATATCGTGAATCATCGAGTGTACATCGACCAAGAAAAATTGTAATGAAGCGAAAAAAAAGAGCAACTACTAATCTGTTATGAATTGTTTTATGGAAGGCCGTAGGAATGACACGGAATGGAAAATGGGGGGGAGAAAATAAATCCGACGACGATCAATGTAACGCTAGGTCCCACGTAGATACGCTCCATGTAATAGCCGTGCAGGGTTGCGGAACCATAAATAAAATAAGTACGGGCGTCACGCCGGGGCCGCGCTGAGCCAACGAGACGACACTTTCGACACACGTGGCGCCACGTGAAATTCGAATTTTTTTTGTGGAAATCTCGTTTAAACTGAACGACCACGTTCGTGACCATAAAATTTTCGAGAAAATACGATCTCGCCATCGGACGGCATATTGCATGCCGCCTCGGTCAGCCCAGTGGCAAAGCCCGGAGATCCCTTGTGGCGAACATTACAAACTAAATATTCCGACTAAATTTGTTTCACTGGAGATAACAAAAAAGAAAAGCTAATGCGGACCCTTTACATGAAGGGTTGACACAACCCAGATAGAAAAACGTGCCGTCAAAACGGGTATCGGACCATTCGTACCGCTACCGTGCCGTAATTTTCCTATCTGGGAAAATACGCCATGCACAGAAGGGAAGTCTATGTGGCCAGGCTACCCATTATATACCCATTCTTCGTAGGAGAGAACGGGGCAAAACGGGACAGTGGGGCAAAACGGGACCCACAATCGGGAAGCGTCCATGGGGCAGAATGGGTCGTTCTAAAATTATCGTATAATTGAGTTTTTAAAACGTTTTTTCCTGACTTCGCTAAAAAGGTCCTATTTCAGGTCTGCAACGGGAGTGGAAAGTGGATCATTCTTGACGAGTCGGAAGAGAAGTAATTTAGCGAGCCGAAAAGTGAATTAGCGGGCCGAAAAGTAATTTAGAGGAATTAAATTAATTTCTTAATTGCAAAAAAAAATAATAAAAAATTGCAAACAAATATTTTTAAAAAATTAAAAATTACGAAAAAATTGCAAAAATATATTTAAAATCTGGCTTGATATTTGAGTAGATTCTACAGCTAAAGATTGTGCCGTTGCAGGCATAGAAGTATGGCCACTTTTAGCATAGCCGGGAAAAAAATAGCGTATGCTACTCAGGAGGACGTGCCTTTTCAAAAGACACACTTTCCTCCCTTGTGCCATAATATACTATTTAAAAAACGCAATTTGCCAATAATTTTAGGACGTCTAATTTTGCCCAATGTATGCACCCCGATGGTTTCTCGTTTTGCCCCCAATGTCCCATTTTGCCCCACTCTCTCCTATGTAAAAACGGAAGTCCTCGAATTTAAGCGATGTTTTCTCTGCAGCCTACCCTCCGATGAGTTAAGGCCTAGGGTGGTCCAATATAAGACCTCGATCTCCCATAAATTAGAACCCAGGGTGTCCAATCTGGAGATATAGATACATTCGATATATATTCTAGTCGCGAAGGGGCGGCTCTTGGACCGCCAGAGGAGGGTCTAAAGATAAACATCTTTTCAAAATATATATAAGATTTTTTAAAGAATTGAACATTTTTCGAGGCCCCCACTTCAAGGGTTAATCGATACAGTCCGATCGACTCTGTGATCTTGACCTCGATATATCTTCTCGATTGTACAATGAATCAGAATAAGGCGACATAAATGTTTTATACTTCAGTTGATCCTACAGTGAACTTTAAAAATGTTCAACTCCCATGCTCATCGATTAATCAATGTTACATGTAAATATTAAGCGATTTGTAAGTAAAGATAATAATAACAATGATAATAGACGAGGTTGTTACGAAAACTGATATACGTAGAGGTCGTGGCCAAATATACATCCATATGTACGTACTTATAATCAGGGGAAACGTGGACCGTCATATTAACGGTATATTAAATACCGAAGGCTTTTATAAAAATCTATATTATTCGGTGAACGTGAATTTCTGAAGAAAAAAAATTTAACAAAAAGATCTTGTATATATAAAAATCGTTGAAACAGACTCGACTTTATTTGAATGAATTGTAGAGGTAATTCGATCGAAGTGTGATAAAGCGAATGTACGGAAAAAAAATTGTGTAAGCGAGTTAAAAAATTTTAGACGAGGAATGGAAGTTTTATAATCGTAAGTTTTCATTGATTTCAAAATTATCTCTGCAGGCTATAGGAATTGCGGTACGACGAAGGATCACTCGCGAACGCGGGATTTAAAGTCATTAGTTTTATAATTTCGATCTACGCCGATCGAATAATAATTTATGTCGGTCGAAACAATTGTCGGCATATCGGAGCAACGTCTTCGCATATATTTAACCGTCATACATTAATATAATCGAGTGCAACGGAACCGCACGAACGAATCCCTCGCTGAGCGTGGATTCACACATATAGATAGATATCGCCAGATCTAAACTTCAAAATATTCCTTCAAGAGACTATGATTGAATAAAAATTGTGAAACAATTCATAGATAGTGATCGTGAAAAATGATAATTTCTTCGACAGCACAGAATAAAATTCCATGGTAAACATTCGTATTAAAAAAAAAAAAAACCATAAACGAAAAAAAAATACGACACAGTTGGTTCCCGGCCGAAAAATTCACCGTGTGCAGAAGGTTCAATAAATTCAATGTAACTTCGTAAGGGAATAACAGTGTAATGAATCGGATAGACGCACTCCATCAACTTCGATAGGTAATTAGAAGAACAAAAATGTTTCATCAAATAGATACGTTTCTTTCGAACAATTAATACATAAAGTAATATTAAAATCGGATACGTAAGGAATGATGCAGAAAAAAAATCATTTTCAATTTGCCACCTCGGCGTGAGATATATTTAACGATAACATGTGTACATAATAGAAGAAAGTTATGAGACATATATGCAAAATAGCCATTAAGTGATGAACAACTTGTATTTAATAATTATTCGCATAGTAATGAAATCGAATTATAAATGTAACCAGAATTTGAAAGTGCACAGAGACTTGTACCTCTCACGACCTCATGAATTGTCGAACGACCGAGGGGCTTCATTCACCGTATCAACGGTGCAGTGAATCTCGTACGAGTTTACGCGGCTCGAAGGGAATACAGAGGTTCAAAATGCAATGCAAACCAATGTCAAAATAAAATTAAAAAAAAAAAAACAATGTATAAGTGGAATGTTACAACGCGACGATATTTTAAATACATACTCGCAAGGCCCAAGAAATATAATGAGGCATTGTGATGTATCTTGAGAATCCGAGAGGATTCTAATAAAATAAACAACGATGATCCCACGCAATGAGTTTCCTTTTTTTTCTTCATCGTCCGGAGACCTCGCAAGACGTCCAGTACAAACAACGAATGGGCTTCGAGATGTCGATATAACATAGAATTTTATTCTACGGCAAACGGCGAGGGAGCATTGTCTCCGCATACTCTCCTTTCCGGCTACACCGATCAATCTCTGTACCGGTTGTAAATACATTGGGAATTATATAATTTGTCAATCGAAATAATATAATTGTAAACATGAGATTTATTCCAGAACATACAAAAATGATGGAAGAGACGATGCGCGCCGTACAACATCGTAGATAATCCAAAGACCTCAATACCGATGTAACGTTTTGCTTAAGCTGCGCTTGAATCTTCCCAATTTCTTCGATTGATCAGTTCAGAGTCAGTGTCAGCGGATTAGTAGAAGATCCTGAAAATCCCCATTAGTCGTATAATTTGTAATTTGTTAATTGATCGGAGGACGGAGAAACAAAAAAGATTACCTAATACATCACCAAAATCTACTCTATAAATGTTCACCTCTATACAATCTAAAGGAAAAAAACATTAAGTCGCACTTCTAACCAGCCCCATTCGCGCTATCGGCGACGTGTCCTTTTCTTTTCTCTCTTTTTTTTTAAAGCACAGGAGTAGAACATCCTTACAGTCTATCACAGTGAACAAATTCTACAGGCACCCTCTGAAAACCTTTAAATTCGCTGGACACAAGGATAAGGCGTTGAGGGTCCAGAGAAAGAAAAAATGTTCACTAAAATAAATTACTTTTTTTTATTCCATTCAGCAATTACAACGCTTCTCAGGTAGGCTAACATTTTCGTATACTAGCTAAGTCAACAGTCTAGCGTTCGTTGCGTGTATTGGAATCGAATCGCGTTTATTTTTCTCGATAATTCAGACTAGCTTTAAGTTTCGAATGAAATCACTAGATAACCGAGTTACCGGTGGATACTTGAGACATTATTTTGTCGAGCTCGATTTATACTGGGAACACGCGTTTACAAGTTAGTAATGAATTGCGAGAACGCATCAGCTCGTGGCTAAAAAAATTAATCGGACTTTGAAAAGTCCCGTGAATATTTATATATGTACATATACAATTTTCTTTTTCGACAGACATATGTTCTCTTGCAATAATTATACTCGACAAGAAATGCGACAGAGACTCGCGTCAGGTACAAAAAAAATTCCTGAACGTTTCCTTTCTTCTTTTTCACAATGATGTTAAAGTTGTTCGAAGCGATGGTTGATTCGTCGTTACGATTAATGAAAGAAAGAAATAAAAAAGGAAAAGAAAAAAAGAACAATCCATTTCACAGCACGGCTCCGTACGAAGTGCGTAAAACGAACTTATTCGTCAGCACGATAGAATTCCCGATCGAATTGACTAAGCGCGAAAAAATCAATTTCGTAAGTTAATCAATTCACCCGGTAAATTTCGTTGTTGAATTATTGACGAATGAATAAGCGCCGATAGTTTTGAGGCCAGATGCAGAAACATTAATTTCTCGATATTATGCATTAAACAACAACGTTATAATTTAGGTCTTCCAAAACTTACCGCTGCCTCTAATACCTTTGCCCTTTTGTTGCTTCTTCTTCGGGTCCGGAGGCACCGGCAGAGCTTCCCTGCCGGACTCGCTGCCTCCCGCACTCGTACCGCCACCCGCGGCGTCGGCCTCTTGAACGCCGCCGCCGCCCGCTTGGGCGAGAAACGATTTCTTAATATTCGCGATCTTTGAAACATAAAATACATACGATTAGGTATCGGGGTAGTATCAACGTTTTTTTTCATTTATTAGAAAACAAAATGTGGAATTAAGGAGGTTGGAGCGCTTTGCACTAGTCAAATGAGTGCTACACTTTTAACCCATAGTGTGCACACCTTCAGCGAATCACGAAGGAAAGGCTAAAAACACGTATGAGTATGAGAGAGACAGAACTAAAATTTTGATTCCATTTTTCTCCAAAATGATTCTATAAAATCAATTTTTTAATCAAAAATACTATCGAACATCTAGATAGTGAATTCGTAGAGCATTTTTCAGGAAAGAGAATGAGCCGGCATTTTGAAAAAACTGAAGAATATATACCTGTTCGAAAATTAGCACAAATCTGTCAATATTTTGTTCGCAAGTCCATTGCAATTTATATTTTTCTGCGATATCAACTGTAAATCAAAATCCACTATAATCAATAGATGCATAAAACTTTGTATAAACGACTTTAGTAATGTAGTCATTCGACTAGTGCAAAGCACTCGAGCCTTCTTAAAGAGATCATTCTCGTGTATGCTTACATCTTGCAGTATTTTTTCCTTGTGACCGGTGGCCTTTTGTTTCTCGTTATTGGCTCTAATGACTTGCTGCTCGATGCAAGCCAAAACTGTGTCACAGGTGTGTCCCCAAGCGGCCAGAGTTTCCGCAACAGCGTGTGCGTCAGCGGGCGTGACGTCGCGTCCCAGTCCGGCATAATCGACTTCCAGTTGAGAATTCTTTTGATCCAACTTTCCTTGAATTATATCGGCGTACACAGCCTCTATGATGAGATCCTCCAGATCTCTGACGTTCTTTATGTCCAGCTCTTCCAGCAGAATAGAGTACGGTATACACTTGGTTTTCTCCGCCAGCGTGACGATCGTCAAGTGCTGCAGCTTCTTTTTCTGCGTCGGCGTTAGATCCAAGAACTTCTCTTTGTTTCCCAAGTACTGCTTGTAAGTGCCGTAAGCGAAAAGATTCAGAGTGTTCCAGTAAACCGCGTGCTGACCGTTCTCCAGTTCCTTTATGTTGGGCATGTCCAGCAATTCGCCGAACACGTGGACGCCGGGCGTTTCTACAGCTTGCTTTATCAGCTCGAGGGCCGCTGCGCCCTTGGCAGTTTTCGCCAAGAGAACAAATTGTTCGAGCGGATTGTTGGACGATTTTTCCGTCGTCGAAGGAACATTGACGTCGGCGGTCGAGGTCGTCGCTGGGCCCGTCATCTCGAGACTTCTGTCAACACGCAACGACATTTAACATTTGTTACAAAACGAAGCTTCAAAATCTTCAATCGTGCAGCTCGGGCAAAAAAGAAACAACGGTCCCGATAAATTTTAGGTTAAAGGAAACATAACTTTGCTCTTAAATGGTTAGTTTGAAATCGAACAAAAACAGATTTTGCATAGCATAGACGACAACATTTAGTATAGACGACACATTTACTTACTTTGAAGCAGATATTAGAAGTAGAATGACATTGATAAACACTTGCTCGCTGCCCGATCAAACTACGGATGCGTTTCGATACAAACTGCTGCAAACTGCGAGAAATGGACGCCGTTCACTCGCTCGGTCGCAATGTTTTTTTCGACCGTTCGGGCGGAAGTGGGGAGTTCACGCACCTATTATATATATATATAACATGTGTACAATGTATATACACATTAGATGTGTATTCGCGATTTCACAACCGCGCGCCGGTTATCGGTGTGAGCGCTTTTCAGCGGCTCGAACTCCAGTACTCCCAGCAACCAGCCGGCATATACATCGCATAACACTGCTCGACCCGTCGGCCAGTCACGAGACTGAAGGCCACTGTCGGAGGTCGTCCAAAGTAGAACGATATCGTTCTCCCCCGTCATCAGGTGGTCCGCCAAACTAAACTAAATTCGGTCGTTTCCGCATCTCTGCGTGCCTTGACTCTACGAAACTTCATCGATATTATTAGAATCTTGTTTATTTTACATAACAGAAAATAAACCGGAGACATTGACAATGTCCGGCGACAAACCTGCACCCAGCGTGCCGAATGGCATTAAATTCCTTATCGGCGGCACTTCAGGGTAGGTTATTAATTTCTTTGCGTTTTTGTGACTCGAACATTTTTTTATTTAACAAAATTTTAGTACGTAATAAGACGATGTTTTTGTTTTGATTTCAATCCAAAACTTGTAAATTTGCTGATCCACAAGAAAACGATTTATCATGTCGCGTAACTTTTTCATCTTTTCTTTTTGAAATAAATTGTTTATTGCCAAACTCGACGTCTTTCCAGAATGGCAGCAACCTGTTTCGTACAACCGTTGGATTTGATAAAAAATCGTATGCAATTGAGCGGAACGAAGACATCGACTGTTGGCGTAGTTTCGTCTATATTAAAAAATGAAGGCTTATTGGCAATGTACTCCGGTCTATCGGCTGGATTGATGAGACAAGCTACCTACACAACGACTAGACTGGGTATTTACACGTGGTTGTTCGAGATCGCTTCGTGAGTACACCGTCCTGTTTGAAAATTCAATTCCACATAGATTTGAGTGATTTTATGCAGCACCAGTTACACTTTACAGAAAAGACGGACAACCCAACTTCTTAGTCAAAGCTGGTTTGGGTATGGCTGCTGGATGCGTTGGAGCTTTCGTTGGCACACCTGCAGAAGTGGCTCTTATCCGAATGACCGCTGACGGCAGATTGCCCCTTGGTGAGCAAAGGCATTTAGAAAGATATCTCTGATGTAATGTCATTTTTTTTTAATTCCAAAAATAGAATTCGTAAACAATCTTCTTGACATATTACAATTATAACTTGACATACTACAATTATGTACTTGTAGTGTAGAGATTAAATAGAATCCGTGGCAACAATTGTTTCCAGGTGAGAGGCGGATGTACAAAAATGTGTTCGACGCGTTATTCCGCATAACGAGGGAAGAAGGAGTATTTACGCTGTGGCGTGGAGCAATACCAACAATGGGTAGAGCAATGGTCGTCAATGCCGCGCAATTGGCATCCTATTCTCAAGCCAAGCAAGCCCTGTTAGACACTGGTTTGTCACATAACAATTATTATTTAAAAGAAAATTATTATATAGGAAAAAATAGACTAAAAAATATTCGACAGAAGGTACCATAAAATTACTATTTTGCTCTTTCAGGCTACTTTGAGGAGAATATAATGCTGCACTTTGTTAGCTCGATGATATCCGGTTTGATAACTACGGCGGCGTCCATGCCCGTGGATATCGCGAAAACAAGGTAACCGATCGATGTGTACAATTTATTAAAGTTTCGTCGCAAGCCTGCGAACTGCATATGATGAATCAGCACGTTGGCCCGCAATGAAATTTGGACTTTAGACTCGCGAACCCCTAGTGTGTTTGCTATAACGGGCAAGATATTGTTTACAGAATACAAAACATGAAGACGATAGACGGGAAACCGGAGTTCAAAGGTGCGTTCGACGTACTCGGAAAAGTCGTACGGAACGAGGGACCGTTCGCATTGTGGAAAGGATTCTTCCCGTATTACGCTCGACTGGGACCTCACACCGTTCTCACGTTCATTTTCCTCGAGCAAATGACCGCCGCGTACAAACAGAGATTCGCTTAAATAAGTCAATCGAACGGACGCATCGAATGGAACAACGTGCCAGAATCATGAAGATACACTCAAATTTTTACCGACAAGAACGTTTGATCAAAATTAGCTTTTTTTATGGCCGCATATTTTTTTTTTATCAAATAGCATATATATTTTTTATAGCTCCTCCAGATTATTAGCAATGTGTATTGTGACGGGACGTTCCAAACCCCGGGTAGATTCGGCTGCCGGATGGTCAACCGGCGGACCGTTTCTCGCAAGGGAAGCTTAGCCGGACGGCCGTAAGAACTCTACGCGTCCTCTCCTCAAGGTTGATTCGTCCCACTCCTATTTCAAACCACGCCACCGCGATGACTGTCACGTGCCCAGTGCTTATTTCTAACATTAGTTCATTAGTTTCAAGACCTCGAGTCTGAGGACAGTATTCGGCCTTGAACGTTGAGTAGACTGCTATGTCTCCAAATTGCAAGACTGAAGAAATCTTCCAAATCTTTACCTAGTTCGTTTCGCGCCATTACCCAGAATCTTTACCCAGTTCCCTTCACGCCATTACCCAGAATCTCTACCGAGTTCCCTTCACGCCATTGATCTGAATCTTTACCCAGTGCCCTTAACGCCATTCGGTACGCACCACCAGTGGTTATGCAACCGGAAGTGGCCCGTGGTCTGCCTTTAATAGAAGAAGCCCAATCGGATTTAACAGTGTTTTCACGCACTGTTAGAGCTGGGGTCAACTGGTAATAGAAAGTCGTTTCTGTACCGAGTGTCGTGAAATTATTTAATCCATGAGATCAACCTGGCCCGGAATCCGAACTCTATTATTTTCGCAAGGGAACATTTTTGGGGACTCCCAAAAATGCTGAATTCGATAGAATCAACCTTATTCGAATTATCAACACTTTTCAGTATAAATCTGACAATGGACAATATGTACATTAAATACGTTCTTGATTTCGTGTAAATACCGAAGAACGTACTTTAATGGACGCACAATTTTCGATCGACCAAGTAGTCTGGTGTTATTTTCACTCAGCCTTGAATCGTCAGAACGTAACACATTAATTTACGCACGTACTCCATTAGAACTTTTGATGAGCTAGACACACCGACCGTTCTTATGTACAGTTACGATACTTCAAACATTGACACTTCATCTTAGGCCCGCTATTTCAGTTACCTATAGTCACGCTTACTTGTAAGAAACGAATACATTCTTCCAACATTCTCGAAAGATTTTGAGCATCGTCTGGCACGACTCTTAGACTTATATTCTCGTTGTTGATATATTTCATAGAATGTCTATGCAATTGTTATTCCATGAACCATTGTAGATTTGCGGAGATCGAAAAAGTTTGTTATTTTTTGTTTTGTTCTGTTTTTTTTTGTTTGTTTCGGCGATGCACATATATATTATTTTCTGTACGCCGCTGTTACTTGTCCCGTACAGCGCAATACTGTCCTTACGATAAGCGCGCACTAGAGACGAGGAAATAAAGAACAAATTGAGTTACAAAACAATAATTATTTTTGCAACTAATCAATTAAACTCTGCCGCTTGGCAGTTTTATTAAACAAACTAGGCTGCAAGGGATTGCGATTAACTTTTTAAAAACTGTTTATAATCTTTCAAAAATCATCCAGTGAGGAAGTCACGTGGACGATTAAAAATGGTAGGCAAACCGGATGTCGAATCTTTCGAACCAATCACTTTTCTACGCTTAAATGTGTAGTTTTAGTCGTGCCTATTGTATCGCGCCAAATCATAACACCTGCGCCCGGAGAGTCAATGGTTAAGCCTCCTCTTAAGGTGATGTGAAATACCATCGCCGGTAACAAAAACTGTACTGGATGCCGTTTTAAGACCGCAGAACACCGAGAAAAAATAAAATTATTGTTGCCTGAGAAACTACCCAGATAGACCGCCGACAGCAGATGCAGTTGGAGCAATATTTGCGAAATGTGCAGGGCATGTCGTAAATATTGTCACGTGACGGAGCCAGGAGTGTGAGAGAGAGATAGCGGCATCGGTCTCACGGCGGAGCGAGAGAGAGCGGCACAGAACGTGTTTCACTTCACCTTAAGAGCATGTGAAACACTATGGAGGGCGAGAGAGATAGCATCAGTGGCGCTCTGGGCGGAGCGAGAGAGACAGGCTGAGAACGTGTTTCACATGCGCTAGGGGCGGTGTAAAACAACTTCCCACCCAACCGCCCCGCGCTCAGTCGGTAACAAATCGCTTTTCCTGTTTTCTCCCAGACCGTTATATATATATTCTGAATAAAAGTAAATTCTGTTTTCATGGGCAATAGATCGATTTGATGAAAACCTAATTGCCATTTCTCCTAAATATATAACAGTCTCGCACAAAATCAGGAAGGCGATTTGTTACCGACCGCACCATTTCACACGTCCTTCTAATGCAAACACGTAGAAAATACTACAATGTTGGGACAATTGTCCAACATTGTAGTATTTTCTAACAATAATGGTGCAGTAAGTATCTTATAAATCCGAGAATAGCATAGAATTGAAATTAAATTAAATAATTTAAAAAAAAAATAGGAAATAAATTGCAAAAATTAAAATATATTCTCATGAAGGGTGGGAAAGTGCGGTATCCATTGTGCTTTTACGAACGCACGGCGGGAAGAGAGGCTGTCTATAGGCCGAAGGACCTACATACTTAACCCGTCGACAAATTCGATTGGCAAGTGGAATAATTTCTTGTCCAATTTGTCGCGAAAACTTCGGGTTTGCGAAATATTCTCAACTAATTCATAGCGAAGCGTTATAACGTTAAGCACGAGGAGCACGAGGGTACGCCGATGCGTCGAGAAAGCGGCTGCACGGCGTGATGGTCTTTGCGAACGCGAACTCCGAAACTTCCACGGACTATCGCATTTTACGTTTGTGCCGCTAAAAAGTATTTGACGAAAGATTCGTTGATAAAGCGACCCGACGTCAGAGAATTTCGAATAGCCCAACTCTAATAGATTTGTGTCTAGTACAATAACAACGGTAATGAGAACAATGTTTTTGCAACCACGAGGATCACCGCGATTCTAATATTTCGCTTCGATGTTTCGTTGTCAAACACATAACCGTGCTTTTGTTGCAGAATAATGTCTGGCATCGCGAGTGCTAGGCTGGCGGAAGAGAGAAAAGCGTGGAGGAAAGATCATCCATTCGTAAGTCCTGTCTCTTTTTTTTCATTCAATTCGCTTGGAATCTATAGTCTTAGCCATTTTGAACGCTATAAATCATTTTTTTCACGTAGCGCTACGTTGATTTTACGCGGGAAAAAAATTATTAGGTTACCAGAAGCGGAAGAAAAAAACATGCATCCTCGGTAGTGGCATGTATGCTACGAACTTTCGCGTCCTATGAATATATATATATATATATATGTATGTATATACATATAAGTCGCGACTTCACTAACATCGGAAATTTTCTTTGTCATCGCGTATTTGACAAACTACTTATAGTTTTTCTATTTATTTATTTTACGAATTGCGAATTAATTCTAACCCCAGAATTATTTCAGATACACTCCAGATTACTAAAATTGTCTTGGAAACAAAAGTCGGCATCAATTTTTTTTTTTTCTAATTACTAAATTTAATTTTTTCAACAGGGTTTCGTGGCCAGACCAACAAAAAATCCAGACGGCACTCTCAACCTGATGAGCTGGGAATGCGCGATCCCCGGAAAGAAATCTGTGAGTCAAGCCGCTCAGCCAATGTCTGTTTATGATAAAAAAATTTTGTGAAATTCTTGTTTGTTTTTTTTTTAGACTCCCTGGGAAGGTGGCCTCTACAAACTGCGTATGATCTTCAAGGACGACTATCCGTCGAGTCCGCCAAAGTGCAAATTTGAACCGCCGCTCTTCCACCCAAACGTATATCCCTCTGGTACGGTGTGTCTCTCGCTCCTCGACGAAGAGAAGGACTGGAGACCGGCCATAACGATCAAGCAAATTCTACTGGGTATTCAGGATCTACTGAACGAGCCCAATGTCAAAGATCCGGCACAAGCAGAGGCGTACACTATATACTGGTAATTAAATTTTTTTCGTTCCTTCCAAGGACAAACGGTACTTTGTACAGCATAAAAGTTTTGAGGACAAACGCTCCTTTTTACATTAAGATTATTTTTTAATTTTTTTATTACTATGACGAATTTCTGCTTTACAATCAGTATAAGCAAACGTTGTAAACGCTTAAACTTGCAACCTCTGAATTGATTTAACCACTAGCATAAGACTTGCATAGGACTAGATGCTTCTCTTTTTCGAGATTTTATTGTAAATCCTCTCACCTACATATATCTTGGTACAGTCGAACTTCGATTATCCGAACCTGTCGGGTCCAATTCGTATAATCAAAAGTTCAGACAATCGAAATGCCAATTTTTTTAAATGCATTATATCACGTATATAAATAAGACAAATAGAAACGAAATAGCAGTATATATTAAACTTCAAAACATATTCCCGACGTCGAACTCTCACCTTAAGGGCTCTAAGAAATAGCGTCATCGATTTCCGATCATCGGATAACCGAGCTTTCAGATAAATGGAGTCATTGATCGGATAATTAAAGGTTCGGATGATCGAGGTTGGGGTAATCGACGTTCAACTGTACAGCTATGTTTGCCATCTTGTTAAAGCTTTCTAAGGAGCACCCAGCAAAAATGCAAAGATAATTACGATGATGCGATAACAGTCGTTACTTTAATGTAAATGATATCGATGTAAGGGAACTTTATTTATTTTTTCTGTTTCAGTCAAAACCGTCTAGAGTACGAGAAGAGAGTCAGGGCTCAGGCGAGAGCCATGGCGCCGCAGGAATGATAAACTCCATCCCCTGAAAATCACGGTGAAAAGCCGGCAAACTTCGATCACGGATCACGTTCCCCTTCCCCTGTTTGCCGCACACGTCGCTGTCCCCCTTGCTCCGCCCTTAAAGTTCAATTGACCCGTTATATACTTTTTATTTCATTCTTTTGAATGGATGTGAAAATCAATGTGAAACCTCACGATATAAATGAGTATGGATATTCTCGTACGTCCCAGAGTTTATGCTTTCTCCAATTTAAATTGTCTTCAAACCCATTCTCGCACCAGATAATCACTCGATAGTTTATACTTAATTCGATACTTTCGTCTTTTACTACTCGCGAGAATTCTTTCATTTATGATCGAGGTATTAATAGCGTTCTCAACGAAGATCTTACGATGTAAGTGTCAATCATACACTATATTCATCTACTGCTCCAACGAGGTGAGCGTCTCGGATGGTCGAGTTACCGACCTCTGATCCACTCAATCTTTTCGGTACGCTATCGACGTATTTTTTATTTTTGACGTTTATCCCGTACGTACAAACCTACTTGGAGATTCGAATGATTAACAGTTTGGCAGTCGGCCGTTTGGTCTCGAGAGGCCGGGGACCGAGACACTCACCTTGGTCTCATTAACTTTGCTAAACGTTTATAGAATGTAAGACGAAAAAATGAAAAGAAACGGCATTTTTTTTCCTTTTGATTCGTAAAATATAATTTGTAAGAGATAGAGAGATAGCGAGAGAGAGAGAGAGAGAGAGGAATAGAGGGTGTCAGAACGGTGTGAATGTAAGATAGAAAGATTGATTAACAGGATTGGCCCCCACTGTGTGGAGATGGAAATGTAATCTGGGCTTGACATTTCATTTTGTAGTCAAAATGCTGGTTCCGATCATACATAATCGTATTTAAATGAAAAAGAAAAAAAAAAATTAAGCTCTGTACAAATGGTAAACGAATAAACTATTCCACCTCAAGACTGTACGCAACGTAACGAGGAATTTATGACGATGTTGCATTTCGACACGCTCCGATACCCTACCGATTATCATAATGATTGAACGAAGCTCTCTACGGGGGTGTGTAAGATTTCTGGTCGAATAAACACAACGCCTAAGTCGAACCGACGCTTCCACGTGTTAATTTCCCAGCCGCTATGACAACATCGATCGACGACCCAAAAAAATATTCCAACGACAAAAATACTCTCATGCGCGATTGAAGATAACATTTTTTCTGTATTCGTACGAATCTATCTCTTCTATCCGGTAACATACGTTTTTGAGTATAATAGAGCTGCAACAAAAAATAAATTAACATTTTTCGCATAACGAGATTATCTCGAACTGCGAGTCCCACGCATCCAGCATAAAGTTTGTAGAGTCGAGTATCTATTTTTAGACTCGCGTACCTCCGACTCGAGATAAAGAAGGACTGGTTTTGTACATTTATCAACTCTGAACGTACAATAATTTTTAATGTAAAAAAACGCAATAACCTCGATATTTTTTTAGTCTCGAACGATGCAAACGAAGATTTTTCGCAACCGAGGGGAATTTGAGTAATTGTATTATCTGGACCGCCCGCTTATCATTCACGCGTTAAATTGTATTCATTTATTTTTATCACATTTTTAATTACGTTAGCCGAAACCCCCTTAATACCCGGAATATTTATCTCGAAGATGCGCGTGGCAATTGCGCGGAAGCATATTTGTCCGAGAGAGTTCGATACACGGCGAGCAAAGAAAATCCTACTCGTCCGAGGCGCCAGACCAGGTTTCGCTATCGGTCGCGCCGGTTCTCCGCGGGCGCGTTCACTCGACAGGTTCCACGATCGTCTACGACGCGCGTTCTCATTTTCGCGATGGCGAGTCCTAGCGGACGAGTGCACAAGGTCAATACCGGAATCGTGACCTCGTGCGTCGTAGGCTTAGCGCTGTCCTACTACGCTTGGGTCGTCGAGATTGCCAAAGAGCAGGACGACTCGTACGAGGCGATGTGCGACATAAGCGAGCACATCAGCTGTACGAAAGCCTTCATGTCCGAGTGAGTATACATGCATGCTACCTACTCGACTGCTCCCGGCGGAAAGACGGCGACTTGGGACTCTCTCTCTCTCTATCTCGATGCGCGCGCGTGTTTCCAGCTCGCTTATAAAGCGGAAATGCCGCGTGATTAGATGCGTGTTGCATTATTCTAATTGGCCACCCTAGCAAGTTGATGGACCGCAAACGGACCGAAAAACGGACACGTCCGTTGGGGAACAAAACGGACCGTAAAAAACGGCAAAACGGACTGTACATTTTTTGTTGGCATTTGGTATTTTTTCTGTTGCGGAAACCGAAAAAGGACCAAACGTTTTTTTCGAAAAATTTGCTTTGGTCCTTCCTCGGTTTTTGCAACCGAAAAAGGACCAATCCAAAAGTACGGTCCGATTTACCGTTTTTGTGGTCCGCTTCGTTCTCCAACGAACGTGTCCGTTTTTCGGTCCGCTTTTTAGTTTGTTTTCTTAAAAGCAGCCATCCGTCTACTTGCCGTATTCTAATTACGGAGCAAATCTGCTGACGCAGGTACTCCTAAAATCGATCGTGTAGTTCGAAGTAGAACATTTCAATAAAATCAAACTTTGATGAATGAATATCTCGTATCTTGTAATTTTTGTGTAAATGTTCATCGACCAGTCTCACCGCTTTCAATGTCAGGACTTCGATATTTTTTTATCGGGAAATACCAGTTACAAAAAAAAACGTTTTATTTCAAGCCGGAGACCCAACTATTGATCAAGTAAAACGAAGATAACGAATGGCTTCGGAGCGGTACGTTGATGAACGAGCCAGTCTCTGACCCCCACGAGAATCGTACTTTACATTTGTTATTTCTAGTAATAAAAAAATTATATGAAAAATTATGTGAAAAATTATTCGAAAAATTATGTGAAAAATTATGTGAAAAATTATATGAAAAATTATATGAAAAATTATATGAAAAATTATGTGAAAAATTATATGAAAAATTACATGAAAAATTATATGAAAAATTACATGAAAAATTATATGAAAAATTATGTGAGATTGAAAAATAGAAGCAAATCTGAATTGAGGATTTTCTACTATCCCACGTGCATTTTTGGGGCCGTTTTATAAACATTAGCCCTTTATGTGTAAAATTGCCACAGCTGTTCGTAGGGCGAAAGTGGGGGGAGAGAGAGAGGGAGATCGGATGATCATAAAGTGGGGGAATCAGTGTCGTCGCGTAGAGGGTTAAAACTCTCTGCGAGATGTTTACTTGTTTCGCAAGCATTCGTTCCGATACTGTACAGATATGGGATTAATTACGATAAGGAAGATATCTATGGGGTTATAAAGCGAGGTCAGGGTCTCCAAGCTGTTCGTCTTATTGCTTTAAATCAAGAGTTTCGTTCATAAAGCGTTAATTGACCAGGCATCAAACTCAATGCCATCAAATAAATCGATATATATCTTGAACACTTACCGCATTGCAGGTACGGCAAAGGATTCGGCCTCATTCCACGGGATTCCTTCTTCTGCGTTCCAAACAGCATATACGGATTAGTATTCTACAGCATCCTTGCCATCACAAGTACGTCGATCGTCGAATTGGTCATTACCGCGAAAACTAACCTATCCCGATATCACACAAGCACTGTTCACTGAGTCGAAAGTGAAAAATAAATTTGTACGAAATTTTCACGCGTTTTCTACAGATATTCTTTGGGTCGAATTTTAAGACGATAGTTTGAACGTAAGATCGCTCTTGAGATCGAAGTTTGGCCCGAACATCATTTCGTGCTTAAGATCCCACTTAATTTCGAACTTAAAATAAATTTTAAGCACGCAATGAAGGGGTCCAACTTCGGTCTTAAGTTCGATCTCAAAAGCGATCTTGAATTGAAAGCAACATCCTACAATTCGATCCTTACCGAGTCGAAAAATGAAAATGAACTTGTTCGAAATTTTCATGTATTTTCAAATGGTATACTCACTGACTCGAAAAATTAAAAACTAAACTTCTTCGAAATTTTCAGGTGTTTTCAACAGATACTCTCACGCCGTTACATTGGTGTGTCTGTCAATTTTATCGAACATTTCATCGATCTATTTAGCATGGATACTGTACATTCTGAACGACATCTGCATCGTGTGCGTTAGCACCTACGTGGTCAACGCCATTGTGCTGATACTCGCCGTCCGAAAGCTCAGAATCGTGTCGCGACCTGTCGCTGCTTCCTCCAAGAGAAAGAGGCATTGAGCCATTCGATACACACACACACTTTATATATATATTTAATATATATACTACATTTGTCGAGACGATAACTCAAAGCTCTCGACGCAAAAATTGTACAAAAACCTTTTATCCCCAGTGTAAATGACATTAAAGTTCGATGTGTATTGAAATGTGTGTAAAACTAATTCGCTAGAACGTTGTTAACACCCGAAATAAAATTAGCGTCGTCCGCTACTTTACACCAAGGTTTCGTTCTTACGACAAGTGACAAAAAAACATCGGTCTTACGACGAATAATGACGCTGATATGATTCTGGCGTTTAACGTGCCCACTTGATCGTAAAATTGAGCATAAAATTTCATTGTTTCTTCACACTTTAGCAAGAAAATCTCCACTTCCGTTTTCCCCCGTGTTTCGTTCGGCTTCAGTCCCGTTTGTACTGGAACGACCAATCACGTGGTGAGGTTTGTTAATACCGTCCCTCTTGTCACCATGGTAACGCTTCATTAGTAACGGTTTTACGGGAGGGAGAGTGGGGGAGAAACCGCTACTTTCGAATTTCGACTGCGAAAAAATGGTAAGAATCAAAGCGTCTTTTATTTCCGGGCTTGTGAGAAAAAATGCAACGCTCTCGTTTCGGTAAGTACATAAATGATCTTTATTTCATAGAATTAGTTGAACGACAAATATGCAGTATCTATAAAATAATAATAATAATATATAAAATAACAGAAAAAAATAAAAAAGCGTCGCTGAACGCTGGACGCGAGTCTAAGAGATTTCTGCGTGAATCAGAAAAAGAAATAGTTAAAATGAGACGAAGGTCGAGTATAAAATTAGATTTATATATTTTTTAAATGTATTACACTTTTTTTCTCCACCTCGATATTCGTCGAAGTTCTCAGTAATCGTGTTTACTCTCCTTGAAGAGATCTCTGTTACTGCGGCTGATGCTCGCGAGAATGCCGGGGCTCTTGAGCGGCGGAGTTTCGTCGAGTCGATTTAATTGTAAATTCGACTTGTACGGAATAGCGGGCGACTGATGGTCGGTGCCGTTTCTACTAGCCTCGACGTTGAAGCTTTTACTTCGCAGAAGCGAAGACCTGTAGGTTCTTTCCGGTTTCGCCGGTCCCTGCATGCCGCCCGGCGGCGCGGGGCTCGATTTTTGCGACGTTACGGCATTTTTTATAGATATGTTTATCATACTTCCGTACTGGCGGGATTGAGCGGGTCGGCCGGTCGTCATAGACGTTTGCTTCGCGTGATTCATCGCGGTCGTGTTACCACCCGGTGGACGACGGGAACTCGGCTGAGAGGTTCTCGTTGTGTGACCAACGGAGTGTAGCTTCCGGGGCAAAGTCTGCGTACTCCGGAATTGATCGTCCTTCTCGTACTCGTTTGTCAATCGGCTTGTCGATTTGCTGAAACGGCCGAGCGAATTCGACTCTACGCTGAAAGCGCGTCGACTCGTTAAGATTCGTAAAAAAAAGCTATTGCTATTAAGGGATGCATTACACGTCTATTTCCAGCCGAAAATGAGATTCACTGAGAATTTGAAAACTTCCTAATGAGATAAAAATCTGAAAAAATATGAACTGTATTGTGAAAATGTGAACTGTAAGTTGCCAAGAATATTAATAATCTTGCATGATAATAACGTTGTAAAATGATTAACAAATTGCTAAAAAAAAAATTGTTCATTTTTTCTCTTTTCATTATTAAACTTTTGGTTGGGAACGTACGTGTGAAGCAACCTTAAAATTACGGAGGGAGATATCTGGGGCGCGTATTTCGATCGTCGAAAAAGAAGGCTCGAATAATTGTTATGTAAATTATACCTGTAGTCACGTTCCACGCCGTTTCGGCTCGGTCCTCTCGATCGTCCATGAGGTTTGCTGCTAGCCTCTCTGTAAAGCTTTTCGCGACTATAGCTCTCTCGACTGCTAACCGCGTACGGATCCTCGCCCACGTAATACCTGTGAACAGGTGTCGACGACCCGTTTCGACTGTAAGTAGTCGGTTCGTGAATCGAGTAACCATTCGACTTCGACGCCTTGATCGTTTTGACGACGGGCGTCGTTGTCGAATTATTTCTCGGCGAACGCGGAGGTCGCTCCGGCGGTTTGTCCTCGGCGTCGTCCTCGGTCACGAGAGGTATGTTTCTGTCGATAACGTTGTACTGGCGATAAGTCGAATCGTCGTCGGTCTGCGTTAGCTGAGAGGTCGAACTACTTCCGGCACGTTTGTTCTTTCTCTCGGACGACGCCGACCGAAGTTTCCCAACGAGCTTTCTGAAGGACTCGCCGATCTTGTACTTCGACTGGCCTGGACCTACGAAAGAAAAAAACCTCGTTACATCGATTCAAGCCGTGAGACTGTACATTCAATGTTTCTATTCATTGTTTTTTTTTTTTATGTCCATCCTTGAGGATTCATCAGACATACATTTCCAATCAAAAGTTAATTCGGTCATTTCAGTACTTCGCGATATGAGAAAAATCCGAGCAAAATCTGCCGTATTAATGTCAAGACAATATTAATGTTCTTGGCACTTTTAATACAGCTAATTTTTTTCAGATTTTTATACCATTAGAAGTGTTCAAATTCTCACTGAATCTCACTTTTAGCTGCGAATATAAGTGTATAGCATCCTTAACGGAGCTCGTCTTACTTTTCGATGTATGATTTTTTTCCACACTGTCGACAACGCTCTTCTTCTCTCTTCGGCTGGGTCCCACGATCTTCTGGATCGGCGATGGCGATCGGGATCTCGTTGGCGTTCTGTGCTGTGGACTGTAGCGTCGCGCCTCCGCTCTCTCAATTCCGGCTACCTGTTGAACGTCCTTGCTACGATTCTCCCAAGTTCTCTGTACGACGAGAACCGGACTCGACGTACGGACCGGATGATCGTTGTACGAATTCTTTTCCTCCGATCTCGTGGAGATCTGCGAGCGGATCGCATTTTACCGGACGTTATTGTAGTAGGGAATCAGTGCGAGAAAATTAATAAGATAAATAGACAGAAGGAGGGAATACCTGTTCGCGAACTCTTCGGCGAAGGGGCGGCGAAGGTGGGTCGTCACGTTGACGATGCTCGTGCCTAGTTCTTCTGTGCTCTTGATCGGGCTGCGGTTGACGTCGGGTCGTCTCGTACGTTCTCGAGTACGTGGATTCCTTTTGTGCTCTGGACATCTCGATCTGGGTTCTCGGACTATCTTGCTTGTAGCCGTTGCTCCTCGTCGTCTCAATCACGTAGTGTGATGGGGAAGCAGTTCTAACGTGATTGGTCGGTTTATCTGTATAAAAAAAAAAATCGTATACACGCGATTCTTTTTTAACGGTAAAATTACCGACTTGCGAAAATGCTACATCATGGCAAGAGCAGGCAAAATTCAAGGACGGTTCCAGGATTTCAAGGAACGCTGGACACCATCTACATGGTAAAAATGATTACTCTACCTGCTGTCTGATATCTCTCGGACCACTCGCTGATCCCGTGAAAGTATCCCGACGGCGATGACGAATCCCTACCGTTGGACCGACGTTGCTGATGTCGACTAGAATTCGCGCCGTTGTATTCCCGATCTCTCGCCGGTGTGCACGACTTCATGGTGACATTTATGAAGCTCGTATTGGTACCGGTTTGCACCGGAGGATCTTCGGCCTCGATAGATCCATGGGAGGATCTCGACTCGCTACCGAAGTGACTCTCCAGCCACTTCGAAGTTTCGAATTTTCTCGCCTCGTCCTCCTCCTCGAGATCGAGGGGTTTCTTCGTAACGGCATCTTTTCTGCTCGCCGGTGCGGCGTCGCCCGGAAATCCGGTGTGCTTGTGAAGACGGGTCGTGCGCATTGTCGTCGGTGGTGGAGGCCAATCGCCGATACGTTCACCTTCTGTCGTCTCGGAGACGTAACGCATCTCTCGGGCGACCTTCTCGCCGCCGGCAACGTAGTCAACCACGTCTTCGTCCCTCCTCTTCAAGAATCTCTGCGAGCTCTCCTTGCGTGTCTCGGACGGCTCGTCGTCCACTTGTTCCACACCGTCGTCCGGCACCTCGTCGTCCTTGATCTGTCGAGAGTCAAAGATAGAAAGGAATTTAATAATAAAATAAAATAAAAAGATTCTAAAAAAAAAAAAACACCAAATACCTATTACCGTAGCGTATGACTCAAGCTTTTATAAATCGTCTTTTCGTCATCGCTCACGTCACGAAACAACAATCTTTCATCGTTCCAAAGTTCAAAAGAGTACGCGCTTTGAAAATACGACGATTTCAACTCGCGAATTATTTTGTTTTGCATGTAATTCATTAGATAAACAAAACGAAAAAATTTCGAATTATAGAGGGTTAAACAAATCAATTTGATTTTTTTTGTTTTGCGTAATAAAAATTTTGTTACAGTTGTTTGTCAACTCACTTCTTCGTGCTCTACGGTTTTCTTGGTTTCCGTGACAATGAGACCGTCGGCTTTGAGTTCGCTTCGCTCGAGCGTATTCTCCGTGTCGACGACCTTATTCGACCTCGTGGTGTGCTGTAGGATCCTAGGTCCGGGCTGAAGAGCCAGCTGTTTCGACGATTCGGCTAGGGCGATCCGCAGGTCTCCCCTGTTCGTCCTTATCGCTTTTTGGTAAGCCTGCGAAAAAAAAGAGTCGTCGAGCGTTCGTATAAATTCGTCCGGCGACCAGTGTCGGTTTCGGTATTTCGGTAAATGGCGTAGACATGGTTTCATTGTAATTCGAAAATCGTTCCGGAATCTCCGTCGACGACGAAAAAACCCCCGATAAACCGGACTGTCCGGCTTTCGCTCGAGGCTTTTTGCTTCCCCTCCCCTCAGCGCAAGCGGACAAGATAATAGGATCGGTAACTCATACCTACGTGTACCACACACATATATGTATATGTGTCCGACAAAAAAAATACTCGAAATGTCCACCGCGCATTGGCGAGCGCGTAAAGTGTTAAGTGTAATAAAAAAAAATAATAATTCGAGATTACGTGAGCGTGTCGAAAATCGCGAAGCTCCTCATAGTCCCTCGATATATCGATTAACATTTGCTTGGAAACGTGAGAACAGGTTTTCTCTCGTATCTATATGTTGTATGCTTTTTAATCTATCCCTCTCCCCACGATCATCCCGTCTTCCCGGCGCCCTGCGATACCGTGAGCGAAGAGGCCTCTCCGGGGCTGCCCGGCAAATACAGTCCGGCTGACTCGAACGATGGAATAAAAAAACTGCACGAAAGAAATGCGAAAAATTTAATGGAATCACATAGGACACAGAGTGACAAACGCGCAACGCGATCGATGGAGGCGGGGGGAGGGGGAACAACCGCGCAAGCGTGATACAAACTTGATAGATCTAAGCAAAAGAGCACACATCGGAGAATCCGTTGCATCAGAATCCCTAATTTTTTTCATCATCGACCTCTCCCGCATTTCCAACGAAATAAACTCGCAAAATAAATCCTTCGACCATAATTCTTGCAACTCATCCGCTAAACATTTTCTAATCTCACAAAAATACCCGAACAAATTTGTAAACATTGATAATGCAGCATTATTGTTGTTATTTTATTATTTGCCGTAGCATCGAGCGAAGCGGTTTTCTTTTATTCTAATTTTTTATTTTTTATTTACCGATACAAAGGACGTCGAGGAGGACGATCACTCGTCGTTTGACGAATCACATGTTCGATCGTAGGCAATCGTACGGGTGTGTGAGTGAACCGGTGGACGATATTATTCCGATAATCTCGAGCCCGAGGTAAAACGATCCTTATGGTCGATTCTCGCGACGTTAGACCGGCACCAGGAGGCCGACGGTGCGGCGTCGTCTTCGGACACGGATGAATCGCGTTCGAGCCAGCTGCGGCGGCGACTGCGGCCGTGGCATCTCGGGGCTCCTTCGTCGCCATTGGGCAAAGGGAGAGAGCGAGGGAGACGGCGAGAGCCGAGGGAATCGAGAGATCATCGGGACGGGAGTTGTTTCCCCTCCAACGAGTACTATAGTACATTAACTTCAACCGTGTATACGTATATACGGCGTCGGTACATGGGTACAGTTCGTTCTCCGGTCTCCACCGGCTTTCCTCTCGTTCTCTTTCACTTCGTTGTGCCCGTCTTTGTCGCGCCCTCGACGGGTACGCGCTATTTATCTCGGCGAAGGATCGATCCCTCCTTCTCGCTCCGCCGGACGACCGAGACATTTTAGCCTCTTCTCTGTCCGCCGACGGGGCTAACCTCTCGTCGTGTCTCCCCCGAGAGAGGAACGCTCGCTCGCGCATTCACCTACTACCGCTTCGCTACAGTCGCAACGGCAAACGAGCCTGTACAGGCACGGAGGGAAACGATAGTCACGAGGAGGTATAAAAGGTACCTGTCCTCCTCGACTCTTTCGCAATGTGGATCCACTTCTCGCCTAGCGATACACCATTCTCTTTATTTTTATTTTTTTTGTCTACTCTTATTTATTTTTTTTTTTCGTCAAAGTATATCTGTGTCCGGGCCGGTATTCCATGTCCTTTGCCGCCTCTGTAACCGGTCTATATTTAACTCTCTCGAGGATACTTCGTGCAGTCGTTGAGTCGGTGGAGTACCGGTGAAAAATTTTTACACGATAAACAAAAAAAAGTTCGTACATTTAACAAACGTTCCTTGTTCTTGATGATACACCATTTCTTGGTGTTATTTTTAATTTGACAATAAAAAAAAAACTAACAGTGTGTTTTTTTTTACAATGAATTGAAAAATTAACGCGGAAAATATTGTTGATTCTGCGGACAAGAAATGTTTGTATAACGTAAGAACCTTTTTTACATTTTTTTTAGAAGACTATTTATCTCTCGTTACATTAACTGCATTACTATCGCTATCTCCGTGAAAAACCGGTAAATCATAAACCCGACGCAGATCTCCACGGTAGAGCGTGATACAACCGTTCCGCTTCGTTCCATTTCACTCTTCATCTCGGTCTCACTCCTCGTCTCGGTTGTACCATAAAACTTTACGCATATATATTTATCATACCGGTGACTTTCTTTGATCTACGGCACCGATCTCGGGGGCATAAACAGAAGCGTTGTGGCTACTAGAGCGTGTCGGTTATCTGTTCCAGCATGCATACGATTTAATATATTATGCGTAATAACCGCTCATAGTCTCGCATGTTTCACGGACAGGTAATCGAGTTAAACGAGAATCCGATTTAAGGATAGTCTTCTCGGGTATTGTGTTAGTTATCGAACAAGAAACTCGGCGGTGGAAAAGGGAGGAATGGAAGTTATCGGCACGACGAGAAATCCTCGCGTCGATGCTGAGACACGCGTCACCTTTCCGAGTTTCGTCGACTGTCCCCTCCGAGGGTTCCACTCCTGGTGAATCGGCCTGAACGGTCTGCCGCTGATCTCCTGCCTACGCGCATACGGCTCGTGGAATTCCGACGAGGCGGAAAAAAATCATAATCTTTCGTCTCACAAACTGCGAGATCTTTTCAGGAGCGTGGACGAATCTATGCAATTTTTAGTACGAACTCGATAAACGGATGTTCATTAATCCTTTGAAGCAAATTTTTTTTTTTTTTTTCGCAAGTATGAAATTTTAGATACATCGGTTGGTTATTATAGTCATTTGCGATGCAAGTGCGGTGAAGCGAACTGTACACGCCCGTTGTGAGGTGACTAAATCAAGTCAAACTCACTTACATCAGGAGTGCGTAAAGCACGAGAAGCGTGCCTAAAGTAAAATCCGCTCGATCTACGCATGCGCCGGGTAGTTATAGTACACTTAACTGTAAAGCGCCACTTACGCCACTCTGGGCAGGCACGAAAAGTAGCACTCTTCATGCATACATGAATGCATACATAAATGAATTTTTCATGAATTTTTCCATCGTGCTACAAAGGGTCAATCACAGCGCGGTGAATTGTTTTTTTATTTTTTTATGCACAATACCTCGTCCGATATGTCGCCCAGTTGTTGTCGATCCTCGGTCTCGAGCCGTTCCTCGATCTCCTCCCGGCTTCGCACCACGGTCTCGTTGCGCTCCTTCTGCACGACACCGCCGCCTCCTTTGCCGCCGACGGGCCATTCCACCTTCTGAGGCTCGTCCCCGGTCGTTCGTCTCTGCAATAATCGAAGACCTCGTGTGTGTTCGACTTTCTTTGACTCACCGACATTGTTTTTTCCTCTCTCTATCCTCCTCATTATCCGTCCCGACACTTATCATCGTAGCACCTGAATCGAGGAAATCTCGAAATCACCGCCCATTGTTTCTACCGAGCGTAATAAAACTACCGTAGGGTCGATTCGTTCTTATCCGAATTCATGATCTTCCACGAGGGGGAAAAACTCCACCGGATTGTCAAACAATGACGAAAGTTCAAAATTTTTTTTTTTAGATTTCATCTAACAGAATACATTTTTTCTATCTTTTCTTCTCGATTCGCTTTTTATTATTGTCATTAAATTTATCGAATTGTCAAATAATGACAAAAGTTCCAAAATTTTTGAAAAATTACATTTAACAGAGTGAATTTTGTTGTTCTTCTTCGCGATTCGCGTTTCCTGATTTTTATGGAAATGATCATAAAAGCCTCCAAGGTTCCGTTTTACCGACAAATTAACAATCGAACGAGGATTCGATTTTTGAGTAAGAATTCTTACACTATTTTGTATAAAAATTTCCGATCGTCGAGTGCGCTGCAGCGGATGGACTCGGGATCGACGTGAATTGTCGAGCGGAATATAAAAAAAAAAACATACTTCCTGAGTGGTGTGTTCCTGCTGCTCGACGTCCTCGGTCGTGTTGGTTGTGACCAGCGGTCCAGAATCGACGACGATCTCACCGTCCTCGAGTACAACCTGCCTCTTGACCCGGGTCTCGATCTGCCTCGTCGTCGTGATCTCTTTTTTCTTTCTCGTCTCCCATTCCTCTGCAAGCCGGAAGTCAATATCCTTTTAACCCACATAATGGCTTGATGCCTCTGCCTATTGCGCAAGCGGGCTCTTTTCTCGCTGACACGCTCGAGCTCACAGCCGTTCAGCGTTGCAGACACGGTTAATATCGGACGCGTACATACATCGGGTGTACGACAGCCCGGCGAGCTCGACAAACAAACGCGAGCCGATCGAACAGCACATCCTCACACTCGATGATACTGCGGTACCGTAAAGTGGCTGGGATACTCTCGAATACCTGCTAGATCCAACGTGGCACAAATTCTACGTTGCCTCCGGCGATACATCTCTCTTTCTACGCGCTATATACATTGCCACTGTACGAACCGCGATAATAGGTCGCCACGGCTTTGTACACCGGTGGTATGGCCTCTGTCGTTTTCCTCGGCTCACAAATCGCCGCGAGGTGGTTCAACCAATCGTTGACCGCATACCGGCAACCGATGGGATATCGATATTAATGCTTTGTCGATAAAGTGAGCTTCGCAGGCACGAAGCTTATTTACACACCGCGTGTATACGCGCGTTAACGTTTTCGAAAAGAGACGACGGGCTTGAAAGAAATTATTACAATTTAAAAGCCCGATGAATCAATAGCTCTTCAATGATTTGATACTAAGATCTATACTAGTGTATTCTACAGTGCATTCGACTTTTTTCGTGTCAGACGTGCGATCTAGGCTTGCGTTTAAAAAAATATATTGTACTACTGTTCGTCCATTTGTCTGTTTACCTATCTTAGCAGCTTCAACAGCCGTAAAAACAACCGAAAAGATTACGGTCATTTCAGGTCACTTTTGATACCGTTAAAATAACCACGAAAAAATATCCATACTTCAACTTTTGCGCGTGCGCGTGCCAGAGCTCACTCTGACCGTGCTTACGAACGATCGTTTTTTTGTTTGTTTGAGTAATCGAAAAAGTAAGTGCAGCAGTAATCGCGCATGCCCAGAAGTTGAAATATGATTATTTTCTCGGTTATTTCTACGGAGTAAAAGGTGACTTGGAGCTATCGTAATTTCTTTTTTGTTTAAAATTTCTTTGAAAAAATAAAATAAAAAATAACGGTTACTTAAATTGCTAGGATATTTGCCTATTCGCCTAACGTGTGCGATAACGTTACGAGCGATAATATTAACCTTTCGTGTGTACACTGGGTCTCTGAAGAAACAGACGAAATTTGAAACGCTCCGTTTTTTCCGCTTTTTCGACTATTCTTCAATTTTTATTAACAACGGTTTTAAACTTTTGAATTTGGCAACTTCTGGGCCATGGTAGTAGACACTTCAAGAAGTAACCCAGAATGTTCTCATATTTTTTGGAACCCTAGAAAACTTTGCCAAACCGAGTGTTTTCCCTAAACGACCCAGTGTAAAAACCGTATCTCTGAATATATAGGTGTACACACGCAAGCTTAACGAAAGTAATCCTTTGAATCTCCTTCGAGGACAGATCGAAGCGTAAAATCAAAGAACAACGATAACCCACTTATACACGCTACAATTTTGTTCTCTCTCAAAACTGCATCAACATTATCCCGACGATATTCAGGCTCAGATGCGAACGCTTTCTATCCCATCTACACCGTGCCGCGCGTATACTTTCGACATAATGATGAATTCACCTTCCTTGACGGTAGCGATGGAGTTCTCCGGATCGTACTGGAAAAAAAAAGAAAAGAAAAATCGTGTCACTTAAATCCGTCAGTACGTTTCAACACGTATCCTGTATATTTATGCATAACTCTGCCTCGAAGCCCTCCCTTATCGAACCCATAGAGTTTTCGCGAATGAAAGTACGGTTGAAATTTTTTTCAACGAGTCCGGCTCGCTTGCGCGACCGGAAGTCGATTGCAGCGCAGTTTATCTGACGTCGTGCGTGACGACCCCGCCGGTCCAGGCATAATCACCCGGTAGCGAGAGATTCCTTCAGCATGAAAAGGAGCCCACCGACTCGACGAGCTGATTCGAATGCGAAGGAGTTTCAATAAGTGATCCGGAATCTCGTACGAGCGAACTTTAACGAGCATCTTCCATTAGAAAATCATCCTTCCATCTCGCCGACGAGAGGGAGAGACTTCGGTTGTGTCGAGCCGAGTCGGTAACGCGTTAGCAACGCTTTAGCAACGCTCGGTTCATTTCTCGGCTATATACATATACACACGTGTATATACTCGAGAAAATGCGAACTTTTACAACATAATTCCGAATAACACGTGAGATTCACGAGCTAAGAGGCACAACGTATGTAATGCACTGTAAAAGTTTAGTACAAACGAAATGGTCTACTCACGATGATTCCGGTATGAGAGCTGGCAGGCGGACGAGCCTCGTATCGGCGCGTTGAAATCACCTCCATCATTGGATCATGCTATTGGACTCTCGGGCTCTCTTTCGCTCCTCCACGAAACCCACGCGCTCACCGTTCCGATGCGCTGATCTGCGTGAACGACGAATAGATTATAATATTAACATTTTTTTTTTTTTGCTTCCTCATTGAGGAAGCTAGATTTACGCAAAAAAATTGCACATGGCTTCCTCATTTATCACAATTTTGTGCGCAGGTTTCACTGTGAGAAAGTTCATTGATCGGTTTTCGCTTCTTTACGGAGGAAGCTGTGAAAAAAATTGGTATAAATGAGCAAGTCATGTGCAAATTACTTTGCACCTTTTTTCGTACGATGAGGAAACTTTTACATCTCATAGAATTGAAACGATCGAAATTTTCGGTAAAATTTACTGCGGAAAATCCCTAAGTGAAATTTGCGCAATTCATCGTTTTCAGGCCCATATCTAATGTATTTTGCCCAATGAGGACGAATCTCCAAGTTGTGTCACTCCTAGATTCACATTGGACGCATAAACTCGCGTCGGACGAAACATTTTTTAAATTTCGAGAACTCGAAAAAATTTTACTGGTAATGAGAAAGTTCGTTGATTGATTTCGGCTTTCTCGTGGAGGAAAATTTTGCTATGCGCAAAATTATAATAAGTGAGGAAGCCATGTGCAAACAGCTTTGCACCTTTTTTTGAAACAATGAATCGTAGTAACCGTTATAATATGCAACGTTGGATGAATTCGTTACAAGTAATCTTTGCGCGTGCGTCAATCGTACGGAATGGCGTGCGAAGTTGTATGGACGAGTTTGAGTGTAGAAATAAATTCTTAAGTACGCGCCCGCGTCATTGGTGTGCGTGTGTTTGTTGTGTGCGTCATTGGTGTGCGTGAGTCCTTAAGTGGGGAGTACGCAGGGACATATTCTACAGGAAACTGCTCCTTAGCTGTGCGAGCTGCTCCCGGTTAAAAATTCACACTCGAGCGGATATAGAAACGAGACGGTTTTTTTTCCTTCCCGTTCTCTCTCGAGATCTTTCATCCTGAATTCGCGCGCTCGAAGGACGCGCTGCACCGGGCGCGCGAGCCTGTGGTCGGGCGCGCGCTCTCGATATGGTCGGTACATACGATAACTCACGTATACAGGATCGTTAATAATGAAAATTAATTCTTAATTTTTTGTTCCTTAATATTCATATTTATCATCTTATTTCGTTGCTGATCACCGGTACCTCTCGATGATTTCCCGGACTCATAGTTTCTTTCGGATACACTTGGATTAAAACGAAAATTGGCATTACTCGACCCGAACTCGACCTCGAAAAATTACGTGCTCACGGAAAGGAATCGAATTGCCCGCAGCCTTCAGGATTTTTTTTTTTTGGTGTTCACTGAAGATAATTTCTCGATAATTACCAAAGGGCGAAGTTATTGGTCCCGCAATAATTGTCATGCGCAATTACAAAATAGTCCCAAGTAAAATCGATCTCCAAATCAATTTTCTACGAATAAAAAAAATAATTTGTTATAGTCATTATTTACGTCAGTAGTTAATTAATGACTTTTATTAACGAGGTAATTCTAAGCAAAGAAAACTCTTCGACCAGCGTGGAAAAAATAGAATGTTTCTCTTATTATCTTTGAACTAATCCAAGGCACGTCCACGTTTCTGAATCGCTCTGTATGCACGATCGATCGTTACCGATCCGCGCGTCCTTGCGGTTTAAATTACGCACGGTCTCGATCGCCGCGTATAGAGATCGCGGAGCACCGGCAGCGGCGACTCGGGGGACTTGTGTGTCGCCGTGTCCGCCGTCCCTTCCCGCGAACCCAAGCTCCAGGCTCTTTGGCAATTCCCGCTGCCGCTGCCGCTGCTTTATATACCATCTGTACGCTACAGTAACGAAAGCCGTGTCACAGTCGTCGGACTGATGCCCTATTGGAAATGCATATGACGTCAGGGATGCGTCATACCACGCATAATCCAGGTATCAGAGTAACTCTCGCCTCGTCTGCGTGGACGTTGCCGATGTGACATGGCGCTGCACGGACTCGCTGCACGTTATAAAAATACATCGTGTAGTAGTCGAATCCTACGCACGCCGCGCTCGAGCGACCAGCACCTTCGATGAAGCAAAACAACAACAACAAAAAACTCGGCTCGTACTCGCGTCCGAGGGCTCTGCGAGACCTTTCGCAATTCCCTTGGACTAACTCCCACGCTACGTTGAAAAGCGGATAACAAAGATTCCTTTTTTTATCCCGCGAAATCGATCGAACACATGAGCTGGGCAGCGATGATGATTCAGTGCAGAGTCTAAAGGAATAGAACTGTTAGAAGAATAGTTATAGATGATGTCAACGGCCTGGTCGTAAAGGCGTATTCGGAATACAGTGAAACGGGAAAATTTTATAGGATTTCATAGCAACAAAAAAAAACATTTTAAACTCCGCTTGCAACTCGCGTTCGAGGGCTCGCGAGAAGTTCGCGATTCCCTCGGACTAACTCCCACGCTACATGGAAAAGTGAGTAACAATTTTATTATCTATTTCTATATCATTGCGCGAAGTAAGTGAACAGCATGGATTCTTCAGTGCAGAGTCCAAAAGAATAGAACAGTTATGGATGGTGTCAACTTCGTGGTCGTGAAGACTGTTACCCAGAATCCATTTGTACGAGAGAATATTATAGAATTTCGAGAAACAGTGTTCTCGGCAACGGATACGACGAACGCGCTCGAGAATGCGTCCCCGAGGGTCCATCGCGGCTATGCGAGAGCCGTTGCGGACTTTCAAATTTCCTTAGTCGGGAGACACTCGTCGGCAACCAGTTTCGCCCGTTCCCGAATAAGGCCCGGGTGTACGGGCCTGGGCATCGGGAAGATACGCGCGGCGAAGCTCGACCTCTCGAGTTAGCAGCGCAAGCGCGGGTGGTGACAACGAATCAAAAACCGCACTCGCTCATCGAGATTGCTATCGGAATGCTAATTTGAATAACAGCGCGGGCGGGGAAAAAAAATTACGTATCCTTGACTCTCTTACGAGACTACAATTAAAAAAATAAAAGTATAACAACAACAAAGACGCGGAAGAGGTCGGCGCGCGAAAGAATGAGCGATAATTCAGAAAGACGGTGGCTCGTATGAGCCATGTAGGAATACATGAGAGGGAACCTTTCTCAATCTCCGAGATGAATCTTTGCCCGGTGTCGCGGTGACTTTAACGTGCGACAGGAACGAACGAGTAAACTTCGAGATAGAGAAATAGAGAGAAGAAGGGAATGAGAAATAGCGCGACCAGCGGGGAGGAGGGCGGAAGGGGTGCGGAGGGCAACCGGGAGACCAGAAGGGGAACGGAGAACCGGTAGAACGCTGGTGGGTGGCCGTGAGTAGGTGCAGCTGGGGACCACGTGACCTCCTCAAGGACGTCGCCATTTTGAATGAAAATAGAGAACCCCCCATCGTCCTGCCGAGGAACTAACTCGCACGCGCGCAATCTCGCACGTGTGCTCACTGGTCAGCGTATCCGGAAAAAGGCGGAAGGCAGTCGTCGGTGTACAACGCGCGTACATCGTTACATAAAGTTATCGCGATAACGCGTGAGAAAGACTTTTCTCCGTCGAAACCTCGTCTTCGGTATTGCTTTGAAAAATATTCTAGCAATCGAGGCTGCGAGTGTAGTGAAACAAAAATGTTATTAAAAAATTCTGAATTAAAGAAAGAGTAACGATTTCTCTTTTGTAGATTGAAGTTCTTAAACAATGACATGAAAAATATTTCGGTAATCAATCCTTGCAGAACTAAAAAAAAAAAAAGAAAGATCGTGTCGAAAGCGTACGTATCGGTAAATCTTCTGCATTCCAAAGTAGGAGATAAGATCTATTAATCCGCCAGGAACTCTCGGCATATCCTGGTCCCACGGGATTTTATAATCTCGTCGAGAGTTTTTAATATTACTACGCTGAGAAGATTCTCATCGGGCCTCGTGCTAGACTGGTTGCAGCAGCGGCACCGCCAGTATAGGAGCCTAGAGGAGTTACGTAAGAGGCATAGAAGCCCGCCGACAATGCCGAGAGGTTCTCGTAACATCCTCGCGGTATCGCGCGCTCGAGGAACGCTCTGGGTCGTGACAGTCGGTTCGTTCGACTGGCTTCGCGGATTCCTGGAAGAGCGATACCGACGCTCGGGATTTAATGTTCCTCTCCTCCGTGCCGTAGATCGTCGTCGTCGCGAAAAGTGGGAAAACCGCGAAAGACCGAACGATAACACAATGAAGGCGTAGTCGCAGGTGCGCGCCGCACTCGTCACTCACCTTTCAACTATCCTCGAAACTATAGTTTCCCACCGTCCATACAAAGTCTCGATCGCCGATAAAATCGTTTAAGAAATTATTTTTTATTTTCTTGCTTTTCTTCAACACTATATCATCGTTCGTTAATAGACCATCGAAGCGAAAGAAAAGCTTCTAAAAAATCACTGTCGAATCGATACCCGCGCGACGACTATGAATTCCGGAGAAACTATAATCGAAAACGCACTTTCTCCACCCTCGTATCAGCTCGGCTTTGATTTTTCAATTTTTTTTTTTTCCGCTAATTCTTCAGAACAATAAAATCTATCGGACAGTCGATGTACGTTCGAGTGCCAAACTACTTATTAAGAACCACTCTTGTCAATCTATGCGGACGATGTACCGCAAGTTTAAAGTAAACATTCGCGACGGTCGTCCGCGCCTGCTATACAAAGTAAACGAAGCTCTGGTGCTCCGCCGAGTGCCGACGAGACTGCCGAGATTGCAGGAGATATTTCTGACAGGAGTTTCCGAGCGTGTGGAGCGGGTAAGAGAGGAGGAGAAGTAGGAGCGATCGGCGGGGTGTTGGAGTTGGCGGGAGGGGACACGCCGAGCGGATCAGCGAACGGTTACGAAGCGCGTCCGAAGTCCGACAACGCGGCTTCTTCGGCTGCCGACTGTACGTTCCCGGCTTTGGATGGCGTTAGCTGGTTTATGCTCGGAATCGTTCTCCCGAGAGAATCGCCTCTCTTCGCCGGGATGTCTCTGTCATCGTCGTTCGCGGCTGTGCGCGGAGCACATTCTACACGTATAAAATGCATTCATGCAGTGGCACAATATATTTTATAAAACACGAGTCGCACCCGTCCGGCCAACCGGTGCCTCCGCCTCGCGAGAAGGCCGTATGTCCGTTCGGCGCGCGTGTGGACCTGCGAGTTCTCGAGGAAAGCCGCCACCGGCGTGACGATGTGTCTGTCTATATATGTTTTCGTGCGCACGCTCGTGTCAGTGGCTGGTATAACCTATACAGCTCGAGCCGAGGACACACGGCGGGCGCTATTGAGCGAAATCGGTCAGCAGGTCAGAGAAGCGACACTCGCCCTCGCCTCGTGTATACACTATTGTGCACAGTGTACATATACGTATGGAATACCTGCGAGAGTCGAGAGACTGGCTCGCACGCACCTGCGGGACGAGCACGGAACACGTGCAGCCGGTCACTCGCACAAGGCACATTTATAGACGGCCTTTTGAAACGCTTGAAACAAAAAACATCTTGCGTGCCCACCTTAGCGACTGGAACGGGGAGAGATCCGACGTTGAGACTCCTCGAGTCGATTCATCTACGCCGCACTATCAATTTTTGTCAGGCGTTTTTACGTCGATTTTAGTTCCAAGACCTAAAAACCGTTCGTTCGGAACGGCTGTTCTAATCGAGTGCCATCAGCATCTTTTGCGTTCGCTGTTATCTCGTTGGAAAGTTATTCGATGTTTGTCGTTCATGAAATGTATGTGAGAACAGTTAACGCCAAGAATTCGTGAACGCGACACTCTCGAAGAGGGTAAACTGGCTTCAGCTTTTTTGGACTAATCGAATGCAGGGAACATGTTTCGGCTGCTTCCGCCATTTAATATTTAACATTTACCGTTGTTTATATGTGGGTTACGATTGCCGAGACGAAAAAAAAATCGACAATGATTGAGTTGTTACAAGCTTATTGCATCTACGGTGAATGATAGAAAGTACGTAATTTCAGTGTATAATGATTAAGTTTTCTCATTTTTCATTATGGACTATTCGTACAGTGAACATTGCGGTTACAGACATTGTTCTTGTAGTAATTGTACAACTCGCGAGTACAGATTTATTAAGAAAAAAAAATGATGAATGCTATCGATAATTAACGTGTTAGTTCGGTAGAGGATAGATTGCCCTGGCCCTGACGAGGCGAACGACCTTCCAAAATCAAGCCGCAAGAGTTTATGCCACTTGTAGCAATGGTTGTTACGTGGGTAGATAATAGGCTGAGGGCATCCCACGCGACCGCAAGAACTCGGGACCGCTGCCTACCTATATGGACCAGATGGGTGTCGTGAATATCCAAAGACGGCTGGACGGCAATAAAACGCGAATAGCGGAATAAATGGCTGCCGAACGCCCGAGACGAAGAAACAACGAGTTAAAAAAAAAAATCTAATAGCACGCAAGTGGGCCAAGAAAGTGTCAGTTAGCTTGCGAACGAGGTAGAAGAATACGAGAAACAGCCGCGGCGAAAACACCGCACGAAGTTAGACATTCGCTTTCACGAGTTCTCCGAGACGAATGTCGTCAGAATTCGTAATATTTTCATGGGTATCATGAAAAAGAATTCGAATGCAGAGGATGGGAATGCGGAAAAATAGGAAATTTATGACCCGGATTCGTATTATTATTCTAAAACCTCATTTTCGTTACAACAGCTTTAATTTCCAATTTTAATTTACGAGTCATGGAATCTTTAAATTAACACATGAATACGAGTTTATTATCCATAACACAGTGGTATGGAAGGTATAATTATATTTAAATTACATAAGTATATTTAAATAAACTAAGTCCATATTTGTTTATAAAAAAATCTGGACAATTTACAAAGCTCAAGAAAACTTGTATTTTTTATACTTTGTATTCTTTAATTTTGAAAAAAGTTATATTTGAATAATACCGAGTCTATCGAGTCCTATCGATAATTCGAGATTTGATGGTAGCGGCGCAGGAGGTGGAGTCACCTGAGGGGGAATCGTCGAACCGTTGAACAGCTGCGACCCGCCATTTTTCTATGAAGCCCCGGTGCGTTTTCCCAGTAGCCAGGCCGAGCGCCCTCTACTCCGGACAGTCACGGCTAAATTGAGAAGAAGAAGAAGCCCCGGTTGCGGTGTATGGAAATCTTTCCACAAGGGTATCGGGGCAACTTTCAATAACGTGCAAGCAACCTCTGTGCCTGATCAGTTTGTTATTAATTAACTTCGGTTGAAATTTCGATTTTTTACGAATCTATGCCCTGGAGGTCGTTCGAAACGGAGCTTAAAGTTTACCCGAGCTACCTCTTCCGGATAGCACCGGAACTGGAGGCTTCATGGAAATATTTCAAAAAGGCTCTAATCATAGTCTACAGATTCTAAACGAATCAACCAGTCTCGCAGAGAGTCGCTGCTAATAGAGGACTATTAATATTGATGCCCTTGAGGATGCTATATATCGACGTAAAAACCCGATATTTCTCAACATATCCTTTGAATTAAGATGACTCCACCTCCGCCAATCAGCTGCACCCTGCACTAGAATGCCAAACCTGCGATTGGTCACGGCGATGTTGGTTGCCATGAACCAATGTGAACTCACGCTGAAACTCTCTCGAAAGCACATTCTACTCTAGTGACATTACGCGCGTCGAAAATCCCCAATCGTCGCCATTCGAGTCCAACGAGAGAAAAAATTTAACTTCCTCAAGTTGGCATTGAAACTTCAGCGAGCAATTTCTTCGTCGTCGGGGTGGGGGGGGGGGGGGGGGGGGAAGAGAGGGGATATTTCTACCCAGTGTCACCCCACTGGAGCTAGTAGAGACACTCGGCACGTCGTGCTCCGTATGTAGTACTCGTCGACATAGTTCCATCCTCCTTAGCTCCAAGTCCCGTCGTCACGTTCGATCTCCGTTGCACTTCGGAAAAGAGATAAATATACACGGAGCGAGAGATCGAGAGGAAGAAAGTAACACCGTGGTCCATTCCACCCTCTCTCGTCGAGAGTCTCGCACCCCTCTCGTCCCTGTCTGTCGCTCGTTCTTTCTCACTCGCCGAGGCACCGATGTGTACTACCTACGCCATGTTCCTCGGTACGTAGCGCGCTGACAGAATGCGCGGTGCTAGAACGAACAATCCCCGCTAATCGCGGCGTTCGCGTGTAATTAGGGCGTGTGCGTGTTGGGCCGGTCGCGGAAGTTTTAGGGAACCGTAAATTTCCTCGCGGTATTTATTTTTACCAGCGAGTGACACTGGCAATGGTACTGGTGTACGGGGCTAAAGTCGCCCCGTCTTCGTATATATGCTACGAGAGTTTTTAAAGATTGTGCCCCGGACAGGTCGCGGCCATTTTTACAACCACACGATGCGGCAACCGTGCGTGTCCGTTCGATCCGCCATTCCAAACAATCGGTCTACCAGTACAACTACTACGTGCCCAACTCGGTTACATTTAACTGGTAATCGTCAGTACGACAATGCGAGCAAACGACGAGGAATCGGAGCGATAGGATAAAAAGGACAGGACCTCCCCCCTCCGTCCTCGGGGCCAGTCGACGTTAAACGAGACGACTAGAGAATCAGTTCTTTTTTTGTTCCTCTTTCTTTCCTTCTTCGTTCTTTTTAACAACTGTAAATGGGGGATGAACTACGAGGGTCGACGATGAAGAGGTGATATAAAAAAAAAACAAAACCAACAATAACGGATAAAAAATAAAAGTAAACGAAACGGTAGGAACAAGAGGAGGAAGTGGTGTGTGTGAGCGGTGGATATAATAAAGTGACGCTGATCATCATCGACGAAAGAAACGGTGTGATCGACAGCGGTGTGTCCGGCTGATAAGCTCCCGTTAACGCGACGGCCGGGCAACCGACGAAGGCGACGGAATAAGTGCAACGATGAAGCATCCAGATCGGTGAACCGTAATAGAGGTGCGTGCGTGCGTTTTTCTTTCCTACGTACGTACGTCCATCCTAGATATCTCGATCGCGCGTTACACCGTGCGAGGAGAAGAAATATCAAATTGCGCATAAGGAATAAAAAAAAAAGAAGAGCAGGCAAAACTGCACCGCCGGCAGTGTGGGATAGTAAATTGTATACTATAAAAAATAAATAATAATAATAATAAATAAAGTAAATAAAAATAAAAAAAAATACGAAAAATAAGTGACGAGCGCGTTCGTCGTGCGAATATCCGCTAGTAAAAACGGAACGAGGAAAGAGTAGACCCGGGGGGTGTCTAGCCGCCGAAGGGATCTTCGCAGTATATATCGTGGCGGTTTCAGCGTTTATATACGACGGCGGTGGTGCTCTCATCTCTCCTCTCTTTCGCCCTTGCTCTCTCGCGCGCTCTCTCTCCCTCCCTCCGTACTCTCGGTGTTGGCGGTGTGTTGTCCTCACCACGCACGGCAGACTCCGAAGCGCGTGCGATCGATGTGCCCGTGACAGAGCCGAGCGAGAAAGAGACATATAGTTACATAGATAGATAAAGCGGTTCTCCTCCTCGTATATATATACACACACACACACACACACACACAAATATACATATATATAAATCCAACGTCATCTAGGACATAATGAAGTAAGAAGCGAAAGGAGGGAGGGACAAAAAAAAAAGGAACAAAAGAAACAAGAACCAGCTGAAAATCGTAGCGAGCGAATGCACCGCTCGAAGGATAAAGGAAGGCCCGCGGTGATATCTCGCGGACAGTGATAGAAGAGAGAGGAATTAACAGTCGACGATCCCGTGGAAGCAGATGGTGAATCGCGAGCGTGTAAAACGTAACGAATTTTTACGTCGAATAAGATGTGCAGCGACGGTGGATTGTTCGGGATGATTACGACGATGGTACGCGGGTGCTGAGAGAGGATCGACGGAGAAGTGCGCCGGGTCTTTTTTCCTCGTGTCAGGAGGATCGCCGTCGCGTCGTGTGTGACGTTAGAATCTCTCGTCGAGGCAGACTCGTCTGGCTCGGCTCTCCGCCCGTGTGTGTGTGCGCGCCCGCCCGAGCGTGTTTTTTTTTTTTCTTTCTCATTATTGGACACACAAACACACACGATACGTTGTATCTTCTACTTTTTTTTTTTTTTTTTTTTAAATCTTTAAACCCGAGCCGCGAGACTCGGGCGAAGAAGCGGGAGGGCGGAAGTCGCGAGAATGGAGCAGATCGAGGTGAAGCAGAGGAACCAGCGTAACAGGAGACGCGAGCGTGCACAGAAAATATTGGCGCAGAGGGAGAGCCTGGCGAGCGCGAAGCAACAGCAGCAACAGCAGAGGCAACGACCCGACGAGGAGGACAGCCACAGCGGCGAGGACGAGGAACCCGGTGGCCTCGGCCTCGGTCTATCCAGGCCCGGTGGTAGGCCACGCGAAAATCACACAAGACCGCCGAGACCACCGCGGCCACCGAGACCACGCAAGAAATCATCCCTGGCTGGTGCTGGTGCCAACCAGAAGGAGCCACCCTTCGAGGAGGACATTATCGACGGTTTTGCCATCCTCGCATTTCGTACTTACGAGGAACTCGAGGTGAGTCCTTGACGACGACGCTGACGACGACGACGATGACCCAACCAAATACCGATATACGCGTATATATATGTATACATCGCACCCTTAGAACAACAGTGTAACAACTTATTTGGCAATGCCATAAGAGATGTTACACTGCTGTTTTAAGGGTGCGATATATGCATCTAAAAGTAACGATTTTCTGAACAATGGGAATAACCGGTTGAATATTTATCGCGGTAATGAAATGTGCGTAGGTATTTTTTTAAAGCCTTTATTTTTCAGTACACTTGTACTAAAAATAAAGGCTTTAAAAAAATACTTACGCACATTTCATTACCGTGATAAATATTCAACGGGTTGTTCCCATTGTTCAAATCACGAACGAACTTCGTGTGCAAATTTGGCACACGAACGAAAACGGACGGACTAAATCATTGTGTATATTTTTACCCGAAACACGGTTACATTTTTTTTTATTCGTCATTCCGTGTCGAAGTGGTGATTTTCGAGACAATCGCGACCGGTCGAGCCTTTGTCACCGTGTAACGATATTTAAGAAGTTCCATTTTTTGAAAGTCTATTTCCAGTTTTAATTTTCTTAATACCGAATAATAAGATTCTCCTAAGCAAATGACTGAACTTTCAATGTCAGAACGATCGTGTATGCTGATTTACACATGTGGCGTAGAAAAAAAAGAAAATGATGAAAAAATGAATAGGCATGACGTTGAGAATCGGCCTGGATTCGCGGCTTCGTGACCTTTGCACAATCATCCGCTTCAGGTTCGCGATAACTATGTTGATTCGCTTCGCCGTCGTTAATATTCTTGCACGATGCAAATGTACATTTTTTTCTGCATACCCACCCATTTTCTTTGTCCACTCGTTCTCGAAATCACGCCGTATAAGCATTCGAGCTTTAAGTTCGAAAAAAAAACTCCATATTCATGGACGATCGTTAAATCAGCGAGCGATAAATGTAACTATTGTTCGCGCGGTTTAACATTTGTAAAGTCCGACTGAAACGTAGTCGCGAGCTGTCGATACGGAACGTCGAGAATGTCTCGGAAACTCGCGTTCGTTTCGCGCTAGCCGAAGCCTCCCCGTTCGTAGTTAACGAGTTATTGAATCGTCGCGCTAATCGTCGGCCGGCTTAATGCGACCCCGTCTCGTCCTCTGCTCCTTGTTCTCTGTCACAACAGCCTGTACAGCCGCGTGGCCGGGGTTAGTGCACCTGCACGATCTTTTACCCTTTCTCCTCCCCTCCGGCTCTCTCTCTCTCTCTCTCGGTCGCTCTCCCTCCGACGAGGCACACTCCTCGTCCCCGCTAATTCTTCATCGCCGCTCGAGTATATTTACACGACTTATCAATCAACTTTATCGTTTCGGAGCACCACTTGACGATTTCCGTTGTTCGGCTCTTCGCGTCTGCAGCGCATTTGTAACGGTCCTACTTCGTGTTTACTTTAAAGTATATTCTTTCTAATATTTAAAGCTTATTTTCTCTTATATTTAAAGTATATTTTTTCTTATATTCAAAGTGTATTCTTCGTATATACTTTCGTAGATACTGTAAACTTCGCTTCTAATTTTCACACATCGGTCGATGACTGAGCTCGGATTGCTCTGCGACGGATGTATCCACAATGTACAATATCGAAGCGATACGAGAACTTTCAGAGAACATCTGAAAAAAACTCGCTCGAGATAACTCGAACTCTTTTTATTTGTTTTTCGTACATCAATGTCCCATTTTTTTTTCTTTATTTTCTTTTAGCGCTCGAGAACAGAGCTTCGATTCTTTGCAACGGATGTATCTAATATATAATCGAAGGATACGAGAATTTTCGAACATCTGAAAAAACTCGCTCCAGATAATCCGAACTTTTTACTTATTTTTTACACAATGCTCCATTTTTTCTTCTTTTTCTGCGCTCGATAACAGCGCTTCGATTCTTTGAACCGGATGCATCTGTAACATACAATGTCGAAGCGACGAGAGAATTTTTCAGAGGCTGTCTGAAGAAGTTCTCGACTATCGGAGAGCGATATCGGGCTTTTCTTTTCGCGCAATATACTTATCTTTGGCTCGTACCTTAGAAAAATTTCATATGAACGAAAAAAAAATGTGCAAATTCAAACTTCTTTCTTGCTTAGCAACGGATGTTTCTGTAATACATGATATGAAAGCGATACAGGAATTTTCAAGGAACATCTGAAAAAACTCGCTGTAGATACCTCGATCGTTTTATTTATTTTCCATACATAAACGTTGCATCTTTCTTTTTTCTTTTTTTTTTGCGTTCGACAACAGAGCTTCGATTCTTCGAAACGGATGCATCTGTAACATATGATGTCAAAGCGACGAGAGAATTTTTCAGAGGACGCCTGAAAAAGCTCGCTACGCTTCTCGACTACGGGAGAGCGATATCGGGCTTTTGTTTTCTCACAATACACTTATCTCGGCTCGTCCCTTAGAAAAACTTGACACAAATGAAAAAAAAAAAAAAATAAATACAAAAAATATAAAAACCGTACAATGGATCGTGTATCAGAGTTTGCGTCGAACAATACGCGACTTTTGACGAAGCCAGGTTTTATTGCGATGGAAAACGATATTCGATTTTGTCGATCGCCCGCGGGCCTCCCGCGATACACAAACGATTATAATCCTGCGGGAGAGCCGGAGCGATCCGGTGTTGACACTGACATTCCGGTATATCGGCCCGGGAGAACGGCGCTCGATCGCGTATTGACTCGTTGACTGGAGTTGAATTCCCTTGATTATAGCCGAGATCGGATATCTGATATTACCGAGTCGGCGAGCCGCGTTGCATAATAGAAAACACGAGCGAGAACGCCCGACGACGGCGATATATCAATATTATACCAGTTGAACGGGGTGTAGTATCGTATAGAAAACTAGCAGTATCAATAAGCTCTTTATCTCCGTTCCACAACTAAATTGCTTTTCGCGCTCGACACGCTTTCCTTCTTTTTTCTTTTTTTCTTACACTATCGATCCTCCGAGTTCTCGCGAACGGTGGACAATCAATATTTTCCTACAGGAACGCCCGGGGCGTAATGAATTTACTTGCTACCAACCTTTTTTTTTTTTTATTTTTTATTGCCCATACACCTTTCAGACAAATTTCTACTATCGCTCCGCCGGAATAACGTGCGATTCGGATAATAAGGTCATAAAAAAATACGAGGAACCTAGTTTAAATATTTATGTCGAAATCCCGGTAAGGTATCGGTCTCATAATATTTGAGCCCATGAAATCCGGTAGGATTACTCGGCTGTTTGAGTTTTAAGATTTTTTTTTTCATCTCTAATTCACAAGTACTTATAAATTCTCGAGGACTATCTTATTTTGTAGACTCATTTCTTGCAGATGTATATATACATACATACATACATACATTCATACATACATACATACATATGTATATACATGAATGTATGTTCTGCAGCACTCAATATTTTCCTGTCGGAACGTTCGAGCCGTAGTAAAGGTATTTGCCGCCGCACTCTTTTTTATCGCTCATGTGCCTTGCAGACAAGTTTCTACTATCGGATAATGCGATCGAGAAACAAAAATACGAAGATCCTAGATTAAATATTTATCTCGAAGATCCCCGTGGAGTATCGGTCTCACAATATTCGATGCCTCGAAATCGGGTACGGTTACTCGAGTGTGTGAGTTTTAAGATTTCTCTTTAATCTCAAATTGACTAGCAATTAAAAATTGTCGAGGAGTATTTTATTTCTTGCAAAATATTCTAGTAACGTATTTTTCTTGGTGACCTCACACAAAGAATAATGATTTTGTGGCCCTAAAAAAAGATCTGCATCGTTGATAATCGGTCGAACCAGCAGTGGAGAGAATTGTTATCGAAGTACATAAATTTGTTCATATAGAAAGTAGGTAAGTTATTTATGGTACAAAAATTCTTGCTGTCCCGACAAATTTATTATTTTCTCTGTGTAATTCAGCAATACTACATAATTTCCGTCCATAAAAAAATAGTACTCGGGACTGTTAAGTCGTGTCGTCGAGACTATTAAGCACAAATCGAGTGTTTACCCCCGCGTCCGATCGTTGATTTAATCGGTGCGAGCTGCAATGACGAAATCATATACCGTAAATAATATTCGTGCTCAATGAGTTCGTAACGACCGTATGAACACGAGTGTAATTTCCAGTTTATCGAACGTGACTCGAAGCGCTGTACCGAGATACACGAGCACACGCGGCATGTTATACGATCTCTCGTCGCTTGTGTTTCACCGGTGGGGAAAAAAGTTGGAAAAAAGTGTAACGTAGAACACGAGTTTCGCGAATAATTGCCACCGGTACCGTTGACGCCGGGAAAATTGAGTTTAACGATCGCAAAGCGTTCCGAACTCCATCGACTTGTTTACGCCCTTAATCTCCGATCGACCACCGGCGTTTTTTTTTTTCTCGCGAACCGTCGAATCACTCGACCCGCCATTCGACACGTAATTGCACACGCGATCCGCAATCGTTTTCGCCAACGATACGCGCAACGACACTTTAAACTTTCATTGACGAGCGATGAACAAACAATTTAAGGTGAACGTAACAATGACTGGACACGTCCCAGTTTACTGCGTATATCGCACCCTTAGAACAACAGTGTAACAACTTACATGGTAATCCCATAAGAGATGTTACACTGTTGTTCTAGGGGTGCGATATAATGGTTAATTACCGAAAACAAATACAATATAATAAAAAGGTAAAGGTAACAGAAACAAAAACAAAACAATCGACTAATTAATTTGGAAATTTTTTGTAGTTGATATACATTGAAGAGCTCGGTATAGACGATGCGTAAATAATATTACAATTGTTACATTTGCTTGAACGATAGTCGATTTTTTTTGTCCGGACTCTGGTAGACGAAATCGTAAATCGACACTGGGCAAGACCAGAAAGGGTTTGTGTTAGCTAGGCTTCAATGTAACATGTATAATCTGTTATTTTACGAATATACATGTTTTATTGGGAGGATTAATAAAATACCCCGTTTCTATTCGCGTTGCCACGAACCAGTCGAGTTCGTGCAAAATTAATCTCAGAATTTGCGACTCTCCGAAACATTGGGACATGTCTGGTCCGAAAATGAGGGCAAACCTACAAATAGCCCTTCCAGCCACCGGTACATTTATATCTCTCAGTGTTTTTGCGAATAAATATATATTTAAAAAAATTATCACAAAAGTGTTTCTGTCACTCGGTGGAAAAATAGCGGTTTTGCTCACGCTTTGCGTGCGTAAAACCCCGTTTTTTGCACCTTGTGAAATAAAATTTTGTATGATACTCGGGCGAAAAACGTTTTCTAACTCGTGTGCTTGCAACACTCGCCTTCAACTTGGGCTGCAAAAATAAAGTTTTTTCGTACTAGCATCGTAATAAATTCTTAATAAATGGGTTTCAAAAACTGGAAACTTTAATCTTCAGATTAGTTACCACTATTTGTCAGACCGATCAATGTATCATTGCAAATGTTTCGTTCGGGTACAAATATCGTTTTAAATCTCCAGACATTGATACGTTTACCTTAACCCTTAATTTTAAACTTAAGCGTGATCCTCCGAGGTTCTGTTCTCGTTCGATCCTGCATGCGGGACGCTATGCAACAACCACCGTCTGAGGATTATTGTTCCACAACGAATTCCGTCTCGACTGGCAACGAATTAATTTATAGAATGCCGATACAGGCGAGAGTTATCTTAACTCCAGCACAAACTGCTGACGAATTAATTAATTCGACATGAAAGACACTAATGAAGCTTGCTGTATTTAAAGAGCTCGGGCCACGGAGTCTGCTAATTTTAATAGGTCGATTCTTATAACTCTATAAATTTCGTATTCGAAGCCAGGCCAGCGAGAATGGGGGGAGGGCTTGGGTCGGGAGTTGTGCCGATAACGAGAGAGAGTCCACCTGCTCGATGAAACTTCTATAAGATTGTTTTCCACGACCAAAGTTATCCGACGGAATGAAGAAGCAGAAATTCTCTTGGCACTGTGGATCACAGTGTGGAGGGTATAAAAAGGGTCTCGGATATAAAGATCGCTGGAGCTCAATTTTTCTTCTTTGCTTTCTTTAACCCCCTCCCCCATCCGAAGCTGTATGCGCGAATATTCCGCCAATATTGAAACCCCTCGAGTTTCTTACAAATTGATATTGAAATTCTACGAGGTTTAACGAAACATGAAATGCAAGACCGGGAATAGAACCGTCGGTATGTTGTACGTAGGAGCGAGAGGATTGCTCCAGATTCTGCTCGGTTTCCCGGAGCAGAGAGACGGCAAACTTCGAATTCACGTCATTTGTATATACGTACACGTGTATATATAATACATATTTTACCGATGTAGAAACGGCACTCGCGAGAGATAACCCAATGGATTATCTCTCCGCACCGCGATCCTTGGAAGACCTTGGCTGCGTAGTAATACAGCTTTGTAACGATAATACGATTGTTCGTATTACCTCGATTGTCGCGAATAAATCTTCCGTGCAACGGGTCTCGTTTCGCGACGCGATATATAGAACAAGCTCGCGGCTAAACAGTGATAACAATGCGCTGATCCGTGAGGGAAAAAAAAGCAGAAGCATAGATTTGTCGGTCGTACGATTCATGAATTTGCATAGAGAAAAAAAAAAAAATATTGTGAAAATATTGACATCGTTATTTCTGTGAGCGTCGCAAATTGTTACGCGGCGAAAAAAAAGTTTGTGAAGTCCTAGCGGTAAGAAAACGAGTCCTTCGTCGTGTACATGTTCGAACAAGTTTTCTTGTTTATCTCGTCGCGTTTGACATTACTTTTTTTTCTTTCAATCAACGACAGAAATAATTGTAGACTTTTATTTTTCGGACGCCCCGACAAGTTTACTCGGCTCGAGGGCAGTAAACTACCTTCCCAGTTAAATTAAACAATAAAGCAGCTCCAATAACTTTTACAGCGTAAACTTTATTAAAAGAAATTTCCTTCTGTTTCGAGATTATAAAAACAACATTCTACATTTTAGATTCATCGTTCGTACGATTCATGAATTTGTATAGAGAAAAAAAAAATCGTGAAAATATTAACAGCGTTATTTCCGTGAGCGTCGCATTTTTGCAAGGCAAAATCAAAAAGTTTTTACAGTTCGAGCGATAAGGAAACGAGTCATTCATCGTCTATACCTTCGAACAACTTGTCCTGTTTATTACCTCGCGTGAACGATTAAATTTTTTGCCATAAATAATAACGAACTATCATTATTCGAACGCTTCGAAAATTTGCATCGTCTCGAAGCATAACTCCTTCCCCAGTTAACCAGTTAAATTAAACATAGCCGCATCTATAATCTTCGCAGCGTAAACTTTAAGAAAAAAGAATTTGCTCTCGTTTCATTATAGACATAACAACATTCTACAGTCTATTTCACTAAAAATCTTATAGACCAACGCCACACAATAAAATCGTTTCGTTTATCCTAATATTATGACGAATGGGTCGGACATGCTTCAATCACTGCTGAATTCCGAGTGAACGCCTCCCCCCCCCCCCCCCCCCCCCCCTTCCCGTCGACAGCGGAGCTCGATGTGTGTCCCGTGCGCGTCGCGTTTACGCGATGACATAATGCGTTTACACGCGGCTGTGCCGCGATTAAACGGGGAGGCGCTCGGAAGCGCTCGCGCAATACCGTATTAGAGTACGCATCTGCATAAGGTTACCCGAGGTGCAGCGCTTGCCGAGCCGCAGCGACGGTCTGGTGTTAGTAGGCTCGAACGTGAAAGAGAGTCGATGATTAGAGCGCGAACGGTGCGTGTACGCGCATCCCGTGGTCGGTTTCTGGTATACACAGGCCGGGAGGAGACTTGGCAACGCCGGCAGGAGAGGAAACTCGCTCGAGTTAGCGCTCGGAGCCGTAGCCAGCCGGCATGCCGACGAGCGAGCCGGGCCGGGCAGGATCGGCCGAGCGAAGGAAGCCCGGAGACGACTGTGGCGGCCGATTCTTTCGTTGTTCACGTCGTGGTCGTCCTCTCTGTCCGTACAACGTAAACCCGGCACGATTCTCCGCCATGATATTCCCATCTTCTTCCGAGGCTCAACGCTACAACGCTGCCTCTCACCGCCGCGAAACGGCGTGCCGCGACCTACGATCCGCTCTACCGTCCGCGCACGGTCCGCAGAAGCGAACGGCCACCGAGAGAGTCTCGTCGAACAGAGCCCGGGCGGTCTTTAAACCTACCGGTTTTTTTCTTCCTGCGCTCTCCGTCTCCCCCTCTCTATATCTCTCTCTCTTCTCTCCCTACGTCGCTCGGGCAAACGACCGTTTCTACACAAACCGATATTCCTCCGCCGCACATCCGTGCCCACTGCACGAACCACATTTTTTCGCAAACTTCTTTCTGCCTCGTTCAAAACAGATAGTTTTACGCATGCTTTTCATCATGAGCGCCGCGGAGAAATTGGTAGGAAAATTTTGTGTTCTTTATTCACGTGGTGTCGTGTATGATTCGCTTGGAAATAAGTTTTTACACGGGTTAGAGGTTTGTTAGGTTCATAGGTTTGATCCTTTGAAGCATACTTTTTTTTAGAAGTACGAAGTCTCAAATACATCGGATGGTTTATTAATGCATTTTTTTCGGCATTCAAAGAGGTTTATCACCGGTGATATACTGAGCTTCAAAGGGTTAAGATGGGGAGCATAAGATTTTCACTTACATATTTATTAACGACAATTCCCTGAGCTTTGCGAGTCTAATTTTGCTCGTTAAATTGAAAACATTTTTAAAGTTAGCGATTCAATTAAAAAACAAGTTTGTATAGTCTGGTACAGCATCGAGTATAACGTGCCATTGTGCAACACCAAACATGCGTGGAAGTATCGATGTCCGTTCAATCGTGCGGAGAGTCGGGTTCGTGAATAACCTCGATGCTCGGGGGGCTCTCTCGACGAGTCGGGCGCGAAGAAAGTTTATGTAGATGCGTGACGTTGCATCGATAGCCGGTGAAGACCGAACCGAGCATACAGCGGGCGACCAAACAAAAACGGAGAGGCTTAGCGTCGAGAAACACAAAAGACTCTCAAGGATTGGTACGAGGGCATTATATCGACAAACGAGAATTGAAAAAAAAAAAAACAAGAAACCGAGCGAAACCCCTGGCGTCGGGTCGATATCGAGATTCTTTTATCATCGATGGAAAAAAGTTGTCATCCGACATTTGGTATAAATATGAAACGCGTTTAATTTTGTTTTTATTTTTTAAATTTTTTTATTATCGGAACGAGGAGGATATAAGGAGGTAGCGGTAGCGAGGGAAGCAGAGGTGGACGGACTGCGAGGATGCACGTTACGCGGTTGGTACACGTGCCGCAGGTGGAGTGAGCGACCCCGTGCCCGTTTTTAGCCTCTTCTCCCTTTTATACTTTGCTACCGCGTATAGCTATATAAGAGGCTGGCAATGCGGACCGCACAGTACTTGGCCACTACAGTCGATAATACGCGAGAAAAATTCAATACTAACGTATTAAAGTAATTTCAATACTCTTATTGAAATTGCTTTCATGAGCGGTTCTCTAACCGCTCATGGATAATGAATACTTAATTGAAACCGTAAAATAATAGTTATTCCACTGATACACGTGATAGTTATCCAATAGCCCAACAACGAAGTTTCATAATTTCATTAAGCGATACAATGATAAATTGTTTGAATATCGATAAATGTATTAATCACTTAGCAAGCTAATTATCGTTTGCTCCCTTCCAATATCATTTACCCGTGACAAAAATTACTGGACGATCGTGAAATTAAAAAAAAAACCAACTCAATGGTCACTTTATCCCACGAATTATCTATTAAATAATTATCTATATTATCTAATAATTATCTACATTAAAAACCAACGGTAGCCTACAATTACTCGAGCTACCGGTTACAAATTTTATTCAAACGCATCGTGTACAATGAATTTAACAGAACAAAAAAAAAAAGAACGTTACGGGGCAGCGTTCCCACACCGCCGTCCAGGGTCGAATCGCTTTACCGTTTTCTCCGCGATAGGCGGTAGCGCCGCGATACAGAAGTGGCCGTCCGTTTCACGCAGTAAGTACAGCCGGATTCGGAGTTGCAATCGAATGCAAGGTAGCCCACGAGGATCGACACAGGGCTCTCTTTCCCGTCGTCCGAGTTTCTCCTTCCAGCTGGCCCGCTGTGGTGGCCGTCGCTGCCGCTGCCGCTCGAGAAAAGGCCTTGTCGCGCGCCGCACGGTTGTTCGTTCGGTCAATGTCTTCTTCCATCTTCTTCGCTCTCCCGTTGCGCCCGGTCTGCACGCACACGTCCGCCTCGGACGAGCATAAGCGGCAGCAGCAGCAGCGCCAGAAACCGCAGCCAGCGTATACCTCTCGTGTACTACACTCCCTCTTTTCCGTCTTTATTTCTTCCTTCTTCATCTTCTTCTTCCTCTTTTAGCTCCCCACTCGCTCGCTCGAGCGCTCCACCCGTCTGTCGTCGAAGTCTCCTCGCGATTTTGACCCCCCCCCCCCTCCTTGATACTCCTCGCCGGTTCCCTTCGTTTCGTCTTTTCTCGCTCCTCGTCGCTCCTCGTCTCTCGCACACATACACAGATAAACACAAAGTGTTCGCCCGTGTATATTCGTGCTGCGTCGCGAAACAGAGAAAGAGTGACGGGTTCATCTCACTCTCCTCGCAGCAGCGACGTAGGCATAGACACTTTTTTCTCCCCACCCCCCAACCTCCCTCCCTCCCTCCCCACCCCGCCCCACCTAATTTCTCTTTCTCCCGCGCGGGGGAACTTACTGCTCACGTCGTTCTCCTCGTTGCTGCATCGAGCCCGCGCTGGCCCGCGCGCGTAACCACCGCGAACGGATATATGTTTCTCTCTCTCGTTCTCTCTCTCTCTCTCTCTCTCCTCTCGATCCTTGCGTCTCAGCCCGTGTACCAAACGCTCGCACCGCAGAACGAGCAAACCTGCCGCCCGTGCGAACGAGTAAAACCCCGCGGTACTAGCTAGCAACAGCTCTCGCAGAGCTCTCTTCACTCGTCCTCCGACGACGTTTTGAAATTCTTTTTGTTTCTCTTTTTCTGACGTTAATTTTTTTGTTCGTTATTTTTGTTGTTGCTATTTAAATTTTTATTTTGAACGCTCGAGCTTCGATAGTGTGGCAGAAATTCGACGGTTCCCGACGTATCCATCGAATCCGATCGTTCCCCATCGTTTTCTATTTCGGGGTACGAGAGTCACGTATGTATTTATCTATCTGTGCTACAGTACCGCGAACGCTCGCGCCATATCCGCCGCTACCGAGAGATAGAGAGAGAGAGAGAGACGGCTCGCTCGCACTCGAAGCACTTTCGCCGTCGCACGTTCCGTTTTCCTCGTATCCATGATCCAGTTTTGACTGACGCTCTCTCCCGTTTCATCAGACGACAAAACTCATCGGTCGGCCGGCCGATACGCATTATTACTATTATTATTATTATTATTATTATTTTTAATTAATTTTTTTTGTTTTTTTTTTCTTTGCAAATTCCCTCTCTTTATCTCAGTCCACTCGTGGCGACAGCGACGACGACGCGTGAATCGCGAGTATATTGGAGCTCGACCGTACCTCGGGGACAAACCGGAATGTGCATTGAACCTTTTACCTCGCCGTCGTGCGAGCTCCTCGAACAAACATTCAATGTCCCTTAGTCGTGTCTCGGGAGCGCTCTTCTTTATTTTTTTCCGTCGATTGGTCTAAATTTTTTTTTTTTTTAATTTACTTACCCGCGAGTACTTCTGAGTCGCCGTTCGGATACTTCTGCGTCAATGCGCGAAGACTCCGTAGTCGTAGATTGCCGTGGAGTATGTCGGGTGAGAAGTCAACTGATAACGGAAGCCACGAGATTTACAAAGTTTGCTCCGTTTTATGAATAATTGACTTTTTTTTTATATCTATCATTACCTCTCACATCGTGCTGAGATCTTGACAAACATTCCCGAGACTGATTTATCTGGGTTGTTTGATAACGTTTACATTGTGAGCGTATATTGTTCGACGTTTTTTTATTATCGATTTGTAATAATTTTTTTTTCTCTTTTCTATTTTTTTTTCAGAGTGCAATAAAGTTAGCCGGTAAAAATAATGTCAAGAAGCTGCATTCGTTGCTGTCGATAGTCGAGGAAAAACCGAAGGTGGATACCGGCCAGAACAATCGGCACAGCGAGCACCACATCAAGAACCATTTCAAGCACAACAATTACACGCATAATTCCATACTGACACCCTCTACGCTCAACCAGGTATACAATCGGAAACAATTTTTCGATAGAATTCGTGAATTATGATCGACGCTCGACGAAACGTTTTAGGGCTTGTTTGAGTTTTTGCGGTGTCGTAATTGCTCGATTTTGATTGCAGGGCCTCGATGCAGGTACGAGCGACGACAGTGGAAGAGCGTCGGAACAATTGCATGGCCCAGGAATTCCAAGGGATTGCCAGGACGCCGACAGTTCCAGGGACCATCTCAGCGATGTGAGATTTTTTTTTCATTGATCAAAAGAAAGATGTAAAAATAATTTCTCAATGCTTATTCGTTTGCTGAAATAATCGTTATGTTCTTATTGTCAACAGGCTAGCAGTCATTGCAGTTCGGGTAAAGGTTATATCGTAAGTATCGCGAATTTTTTTTATTTACGAGGAAAATTGTTGTGGTCGATTCTCCAGGATTTTATCTGACACGATTTTTTTTTGTTACAGTGTGATAGTGAAGGTGAAGACGACAAGGGCTCGGATGCAGAATCGATACTCTTCGAGTCTTCTACTCCACCACCCCTTCCGCGTAAATGTACGTGCAGACGGCCTGTTATTTTCATTCTTGCCCACATAGCACGGACATTTTTTTGAAAGATTTCAGTAATATTTTTTTGAAATGTTGAAAATATTATTTTGCCCACTCATAGATTTTACATTGAAATATTTCAGAAACCGTTCGTTGCAGTATTTTTGTAGAATATTTCAAAAAATTATTTTCATCCATTTTAGAAATATTTCGTAAGATTTGGAAGATTTACAATATTTTAAAAATGATTTCAAAATATTTCGTGTGATATGGGTGACGGTACGGAAAAAGTCAACGGAGTCGGTAATTTCATTGATTTAATTTTAATTGCTTACTTTCATTCATTGGAGACACATGTTCTTTATGCAATGGCTCCGAACCGCGAAGCGTAAAAATTTCCATAGTCAGCTGATATGCAGCTGTCAGTTACTTCGATCCCGTTTCCTTTTAAATTTATTTTCAAGCGTCACGTGGAAAGTTTTTGAGATAGTGAAGCAGAGTAACGTGAATGTTTGCATATTTTTCAGACGAGTTGCCATCTTCTTCGCCGCACGTGTTGCCACCGGCAAACGGGGCGGGAGGATCACCTCCGGACACCGGTGGACAAATTTCAAATCCCGCGACGGATGCTCCGGCTCCGATTCCGCCCCCTGTGCCTGCCTCAGCACCAGTTCCGACGGCGCCGAGTCCTCCCAGTCCCACACTGCCCCCACACATATCCCAACCACCCGTAAGTATTATCTGCAAAGAAAATCGAGTACCTGTCTATCAATTTTACAACTCGACTTAAGGGCTTGTCACCATGTATTTGCAAAAACATCGTTATCAATATTTTCCTTGATTGAGGATCCATGCGATGATACAAATCGACTTCCCTACTGTTAATGAATTCACAACACTTTGGATAAACATTTCCGATAATTTAGCACTCGTTTGACTAGTGTTCCGTGCAAAAGCTTAACCTCAAACAAGTTTACAAATTATTTATTTAATGATCTTTATGTTAATTCTCATAGACATATTTAAAAAAAATCGATACGCTAAGGACACCCGAATGGCAGAATTTTTTTTAAACGGTGTAACATAATTTTCAGATGACTAGTCCGCTGGCAGCAAATCCACGTGCAATAGCTCCACAGCAGCGGCCAGCATCTCCCGCACTTCCGCCATCATCGTTGTCTCAGCCGACGTCGCACACGACGATACCGGCGTTGCATCCGCCTAACGTACCGCTCGTATCGTCGAGTCACACGACGAGTCCAGCGGTCGCGAGTCTCGGAGTAACACCGGCGGCACCCTCGAACGGAGCAGCTACCACGACTTATCCACCCCCATTACCAATGGCAGCGTATCCTCAAACGCAGCCTTCTTATCCGCCTCTTTACACCCCGTACGCTCCCCTCAACCACAGTCCTTATCTTCCCCCTGCCGTCCCGTCGCCGTCCCATTCTGCATCATCTCGCACCGACGTGGTAAGTCACGAGCGATTCCTCCTGTTTCACTGAATACCTCTTCATCGATTCGTCGAGATTACGGCAGAGTTAATATCAAACACTTTAAATTTGTTTACTTGCAGAGAGGCAGTCGGGCTTCCCCGTGCACCAATATAAGTAAACAGACGATAGGAAATAGTGCCACGAATCACAATAGTAGTACACCGCTCAGCGCTGCAACTACGACATGCGTGTCAACAATAACCAATACAGTTACCACCGCAAACACGATCGTTCATCGGGACGTCGTCGCTTGCAGCTTAGCCGGAAGAAACAATAATTCTCCAAGGGGTCACAGTCCCAACAGGGAACGAGATAGCTACAGGTACTTCCATAACTACTGTATCTTTAAAAAGGTCAAAAGCAGCTCTGTTTTTTTCATGATACATTTCAACTGTCCCAGCCTAGTTTTTAAAAATGATAAAGTTTCTTCTCCAGAGCAGTTTTTGTTTTAAATAATAAATATCTACTTTTCCAGTCCAGTTTTTTTTATTAACAATACATTTCATATATCTTGCTGATACAGCACAATTTGTTTTATTACATCGTCAGTATTTGAATTTTCTCATTTATTTGGTCGAGAAAGAGCGCTAGAAGTATTCTTTGATGTTGCCTTAAAATTTCACTGAAGCTTCGTGTTTACGAGTGTTGGATCATCACGTGCCATAAAAATATTCTCATTACAGCAGCAACGTGAGCACCCTAAGCCGGGGTAGCATAACGCCCGTAAGTGTGCCAAACAACACCGCATCCCCAGCCAATTCTAGTCTACCTGCTTACTCCAAGGCTCAAGGATGGATAAGGTAACGTGTTTGTTCTGTAATTTTTTAAAATTCTTTTGTATGTTATTTATTTTTATTTTCTTTCTTTCGTCAACTCATCCCGGATGTCCGTGCAAGAGTAACGAAGCATCGGACATATAAAATAATGTTTTGTTGTTTCATTCACGTGTCGTGAACAGTAGCAGCACGACCTCCCAATTATCGCCGGCAACGGCAACTTCCGTACCGAGGCCGACACCTCCACCGGCGTCTCTGAACATGCACAATTTTCCACCGCCGATGTTCGCTGCACCGTTACCCCCGCCTGTCTCTAGTTCGAGTCCACACACTTCGCTGCCAACGTTACCACCGCCAACCTCGAATCCAAATCCCTTCTCCGCGGAGTCGCTCTTCCAATCAAGTAAGTATAAGAGAGATTTCTTTTTTTTCACAAACACCCTCGTGTTTGTGAAAAAAAAAATTGACGAACAGCTTTAACGACGATCATACTAATCGACAAAAAAGGGGTGACGCATGTCTCAGGTCAAACCGACATGCTCAGACGGGAGCTGGACAATAGGTTTTTGGCGTCCCAAGACCGAAACGTCGGAGTCGGTGTTGGGAATCTCGGACCTCCGCCTTATCTCAGGACGGAAATGCATCATCATCAGCATCAGCACACCCACGTGCATCAGCACACGACGCCGCTCCTGCCACCCCCGGCGGCGTCGACACTTTTTCCTCCGCCGATTGTGAGTAAAATTTTTCAATTAATTTTGTTCCTCCACATCTTTTCAGTATCTGCTTCGCATTGTATCAATGTAATCGTCGGGCTTTTCTCTTTCTTCGCAGTTCAAGGACATTCCAAAGTTGGGAAGTGTCGATTCTCCATTTTTTCGTGGAAATCTCAACCTTCCCGGTTATTCCAGCTTTAACGCGGGTCTTATGCATCCTGGAATGGGACCGCCTTCGACGCCGTTCGTACCACCGAATCATCTGACATCGTTCGCTCCGAAAGTAAGATCGGGCTCTTGTATTTCGTGCCCCCATACCTTCTGGAATTTACGGTTTCGCCTTTGACCGTGCGCATTTCACAGCTCGACTCTGAGAGGAAATATTGTCTCGTAACATAAATTATGACTGTCCAGCGACGGCGTGTAAATTTCATTCGAACAATGTTAAAAGTTATCGCACAAAGTCTTATTCATTGGCAAAAAATATTTCTTTCCATTAAAAAAACCGTATTCACTTTTACAGAAAACTGGAAAGTGGAACGCGATGCACGTTCGAATAGCCTGGGAAATATATCACCACCAACAGAAGCAGCAGGCCGAGGCAAAAGCGGGCAACGTGGTCAGCACAAAAACCGAACTGCTCAGACCTCCGGGACATCTCTATCCAGGTGGTCCCGGTGGAGGTCTCGGAATCGGTGGTCAAATGGCACCTCCATTCCCGGGGAACATGCCACCCAATCATCAAGCGCCACCGCCTCCCCATCCCGTCGGCTTTCTCTCTACGCCGGGCTCGCACTTAGGTACGTGTCGAGTATAGAAATGGGCGCCTACTTTGTTAGCGGTCATTTTTTTTTTGTCAATTGACTATTACGTGACCGTCAATTGACCGATCCGGAAATGACCGATGAATTAATTGATAAAAAATTATAACACGAATAATTACGAAGCCAACCAAGAAGAAAAATTCGCTTAAAATCAATACAGGATAACAGCGGGGAAAAAAATTAACAACGACATTGAACTTTTTCAGGAACAGGGATGTCGCCTTTCGGAAGATATCCAGCATCGTTCGGCACGCCTAATCCAAACTTTCCCGGACTCGCTGGATTTCCACCGGGCAGAGAGATGCCTCAATTAGGCGGCATGGGAGCTGTTCACGATCCATGGCGAGGGTACGTGTTTTACTCGCCCAATCACTCTTCATTTTTTTTTTTCGATAGAAATTTGACCCGGAGATAGTTTCGAAATTTTCAAATCAACTTAATCTCTCTTGTTCTTCCGTTCAGATTGCAACGCGCTGCACCGGGTTTTCCGTCAACGGCGGTAACGTGGAGTATGAAGCCCGAGCCTCCGGCGATCGACAGACGAGCGGAGATGGAGGAGCGCGAGCGTGAGCGTGAGCGCGAGCGTGAACGCGAGCGCGAGCGGGAGAGGGAGCGCGAGCGGGAGCGGGAACGACAGCGTCGCGAGCGCGAGCGGGAGGAGCAGCGTGAGCGTGAGAGGCGCGAGCGAGAGAAGGAGGAGAAGCGAAAGGCCGAGGCGGAAGCTCGGGAGCGTGAGCGAAGAGAGAAGGAACGGCGGGAGATGGAGAGGCGTGAGATGGAGCGCGAGAGGATAATGCATCAGAATCGTCAGCACGTCGTGATGGGCAGAGATCGTTCGCCGATGCGTAACGGCAACGTTAATTCTATGGACCCCGGCGAGGTGCGGGTGAAGGAGGAGCCGCGGAGCAAGGACGACGAGGTTGTTATGCTGTCGAGGCAGCCGCCTCAGGGACCGGGCCCCGGGCCTGGTCAAGGACCCGGACCGAGTCCGATACCCGATCCGAGGTATCATCATCCCCATCCGCACGCCTACCTGGCGAGGCATCCTCACGGCATGTCGGGCCCGCACGCCATGTCGCGAGGCATGATTCCGGGACTCGGCGGCCATCCTATGCAACACTTTCCACCGCCGTCGGGACCGGGCGGACAGCCGGGCGGTCCATGGGCTTCGGATCCCTTCAGAGATCCCTATCGCTACGATCCCCTCCAGCAGTTACGGTACAATCCACTCATGGCCGCGGCTTTCCGTGCCGAGGAAGAGGAGAGAGCCAAGCTCTACGCGGGCTACCCACCGCCTCCGGTGAACTCTCTGAGGGGCAAAGATCCCAGCCCCGGACCGCTGAGCAATCTTCACATGCATCATCGCGCCGGTCCCGGACCAGGGGTATCCGGAAGACAGATGGAACCTCCGCTCATGCACGCCGGTGATATACACAAAAAAGAGGACACGTCTCAGTCCCGATGATACAACGTTCCCGTGTCGGCCTCGTCGTCGTCCTCCTCCTCGTCGGTGTCATCGGCGTCGTCGGCGGCCGCTGCGAAAGAACGACCCAGAGGACCGATGTAGAGTCAAACATATATGGCCGCTCGGTTGATCTCCAACGGGGTCTATCCGTGGCACTGTTTCGATATTTTCCAACGGAGAGTGTCGCGATATTTAAAGAAAAAAAATTGTACATAGTATCTTATTGATATTTATAGATATTAAAGAGAAGTAACGGGAGATGAGGCGAGGGAGATTTAAAAGAAAAACGAAGGAAACAAAAAAAAACTGGAAGCGAATAGAACGCGATAATTCTGTAAGCCCGTACGATGCCTTGAAGAAGGGAGGGGGGTTGAGAATGATGAATATTGAATATTGTTGCGGTTACGAGGGACGAGGCATTTGTGAGATTATCATAAAATAAACAAAAAAAAGCGTGAGGTATTTAACGCGTGATTAACAGCCAATTTCGGGGATCTGACTGTCTATAGCGCTATAAACTTTATTCTTAACGATCATACTATGCGTACAGTTAATATCGTGTGTAATATTAAATTTAAAACTGTAGGAGATGCGAGGACGAGAAAAAAAATGCTACGTAAAAGAAACAAATCCAATCCCGCTAGAGAAGGAGTTTAAACGGATCTCTAGCATCTACTCAAACAAGAAGACGAACAAACGAAAGAAAAAGAAAAAAAAAACAAAAAAAAAGAAGAAAAAACAACAAATTATTTAATTATTTATTTATTTGCGACGTATAAATGAATTTGAATCTCTGTTAATGACGTATGGATACTGTCGAAATGGGTTCACCCTAATTTAATCGATGTAATATAAAGAACTATATATAAATTTTACTTTTTTGATAGAATATATTTACTTTGTAAACTTAGTCAAAGGAACAAGATAAACGAAAGAACGAAAAAAAAGAAAACGACGTAGGAAAAAATTTGTGGGATAGAGAATATCACCCCGAGAAGCGGAAGTCTCGGTTTTCTAATCGTAACAATGTTTAAAACGGGGACGAATTTTTTTACTTCGGCTTGCGTAGAAGGGACACGGTACTTTACTGTGATATAGTAAACGTTGCACGGATTATCGCCGGTTTACCATTATAACGCCTCGTAATTGATTATCCGCTTTTCGAAGACGTGTCCCCAATATAGCAAAAAAAAAAAAAACAGTTGTAAACTTTCAAGATGTAATCGGGATTTTTTTCTTCCTTCTAAAAAAAAAAATGTTACAGACCGTTAACGATCTTCAGTAGTCTCACGAGGACTGCGAACACGGGACGCGAACGATCGAACGAGATGTATTCATCGAGCGATCACGAATTAGTTTCGTCCGTGCCAAAGTGTATTCCACTCAAAGAAGATCGTTATTTGTTGAGAAATTGTTAGACTGCAGCATCGTGACGGACTCTTCGCCAGTACGTTCGAAGATTTTTTTTTTTAATGATCGTAGGGGTCACATTACTAAAGAAATATTGACGAAAAAAAGGAAAGGTAAAGAATTTTTTTAAATAAAAATACGGATCTCTCGAAAGTTTCTCCGGCGTGTGCCATGTGTGTGTCAGGCTGTTGTTTTTATTAAACCGGGGATAGTTTTTCCATTGTTTTAAATCGTAACACCTCCCCCCCCCCCCCCATGATTCTTTCACACTGTAAAAGTGACTGTGAAATTGTATATTATTATATAATTAGTAATTGTACACCATTCGAAGATTGTAGATATTTTTCATTAATGGAAAAGAAAATAACAGAAAAATCGACAAAAAAGGAAACAAAAATTGACGCAATTGCAATGTGATGCAATGATTTTGTTTTGTAGATAATCGCGAGTATAAATGAAAAGAAGAAAAAGAGAACAAACAAAGTGAAGTTTGGTGTGAATAGGTTTTTTTTCTAAAAAAAAGAAAACAATCGATTCTTTGTAAAAGGGTCTAATAATCATAGTTTCTATCAAAGTATAACGACGACTTCGTGGTATTTTAATGAGTCCTGCATGCGCAACGAAATCCTGAAAAATCAATCGAACTTATTTATGCTTTCATTGAATTATTTATTTATCTCTTTCTTTCTCTCTGTATCTCCGGAATTATTAACATGACATAGAAATCGATGCCCTTGACTGGCATCAAACTTGCACACATTATTTGTATACATTCATCAACTATGCGGTATATGTGCACGACGTCGGCGGTCGCAATTGATTGAACGTAATCGCGGTTGATAGTGTACAACGCTACATTACTTTAAAAGATAATAATTAAATCACGAGTGGTCGCAGGCGACCGATAAGTGCTCTCCGTGTGCAGCACGATAATCGCTTGTGCGCCTCATATCATCCCCCTAAGATGATTCGATGATTTTTGTTTGTTTGTTTTTATATCAAAATGTTCACTCTCATAGCGGAGTCGTCACAGTTCCGTCCGATTCACCAATTTTAGCTTGCATGTCGGGAAGGGGATCCGTCTCGTAAAAAAATTATTCTTTTTAAAATTATTTTTGTTTATCGGGAACTGCTAGAACTAGATCGGGTGTAACGACGGTGTCGGTGGCGAGAATTGTCCGGTGGGCTGCGAGAGCGAGTCCTCTGTCTGCGTCTGGGCGGTCGGATACTTCGTCGACGATTCATCGGCGGCGAACGCCTGCGATAACGCGGCGGAGAATTTCGGCCTCCTCCGCCGCCGCCTCCTCCGCCGCCGCCCCAACGCATCGGTGCTCTCCGACCCATCGCCGGCGACATACGACGCATTGGCGGTGGTCTCGGCTTCGGCAACAGAACCGGGGCTGCTGTGATTTCTTGACCGTCTATTTGGCCTGAAATTAATATTTTTGATCAGCGAGTCTCTACTGCAGGTGCCGAACTTGCACGGAAGACGGGAACATTTTTACGAACGAGCAAGAAGCTTTAAAAAAATATTAAATACAATCGACTTTTCATTATACAATCCCGTGGGAAGACTAGTACCATATTCTTGGAAATTATTCGTTATTAAAATCTTAATTTTGTTTTCCTTCCACATAAAGGAAAAAAAAATCCGAGTTTTTAATGTCAGACTACTTAAAATAGTCTGAAACGTCGGGAAATGCGATTTTTAGCTGGTATCCGGATGAATGTGGGTATGTGTGACAGATTTGCATCCTTTAAAATCGTTGTAACTCGGAAACGCAAATTTGGTACACTGAGCGGTCCCGGCGGTTCGTTCAGTGCAACTTTCATGGAGATGAGGCCCGATTGAAAATCTTACGTGATTTTGATTTTTTTTTTTAATTTTGTTGTGGTAGCTCTAACTTGCGTAAATTTAGAGCCATCATCTTATAACTGCACACAAATATAATATTTTGATCGAGCAAAATAGTTTGCGCTTGTTATTTTTATTTTGTTGTAAAATCGGGCATATTTTACCTCCATCCATGTGCTTCATGGCGTTCTCGGCCTCGTCCGCAGTCTCGAACTCCACGTAAGCGAATCCGCGCCCGTAATTCGGATGAAGTTTGTCGGGCGCAAAATCCACCATCTTAATTTGCCCGTAGGTGGAAAATATCTCGACTATGTGTTCCTTGGTGACGTTGCGAGTCAAGTGACCGATGTGAATTTTCGTCGGTCTCGGAATCGGCGAACGTTCTCTGCGCTTCCTTCTGGGTGATGGTGACCTGCGGAGATAACGCACAGCTATTTACAATTGAAATCAGCAAGATGATTTAACATGGCACAGCGTTAAATTCAAGGACATTTGAGGACTTTTCGAAGGGCAGGTAAAATTGAAGGTCAGTTCCAGGACCGACGGACACCATGCAAGGATATCTATCGGCGACTGACCTGGAGCGTCCTTTGGGCTTTGGTTTGTCGGTCGTCGAATTGCTGCTCTTCTTCTTGTCCTTGTCCCTGTCCCTCTCGCGTTCCCTCTCCTTGTCGCGCTCCTTCTCTTTAGTGTCGTGTCTCCTGGTGCCTTCCGCGCTTTTGCTGCGACTTCGCTTGCGTCCTCTGTCACGCGAGCTTCCCGACGAGCTTCCCGAACTGCTGGAAGAGCTGCTGGACGAGGAACTAGACCTCGAGCTGCTGCCACTGCTAGAGCTCGAGGATGCCGAGCTGCTGTCCGAAGAACTGAGGCAAAAAAAAAATATTATGCGAATCTCCGATTATATTTTGATTTTTATCGTTTGAATTCTGTTTACCTGCTACCGCTGCTGGACGACGAGGCGGCGCGTTTCTTGCGATCCTTGTCGCGATTCTTGTCACGCTTGTTGTCCTTGTCCGTGGCTTCGGAGTCGCTTTTACCCGCGCTATCCTTTCGGTTTCGCGCCCTGCAAGTACGAGTTCGTTAAATATCGTTGCTCGGTCCCTAAACTTAATTGATTAATTCATTAAAAGCGAAACAGCTGAAGGCGCAACGATCTACTCACATCGCGGGGGTCTGCGAAATTTTCAGAGAGAGCTCGAATTATTTTGTTAGATTTGCTGGGGGAAAAAAGCCGTCTGTAAATAGTCACAATGGCCGCGCTCGGGCCGCTTCGTGTGGCGAGACTTTTCGACTTTCGCCGATAATCCGATCTCTCACTGAAACACGGTACTTGGACGCGGAATAAACGTCTCGCTCATCCTGGCGAATACCTTGATCGCGGATGAATCGCCGAGACTTTTTTGTTTGTTAAAGTTTTCTTTTTTCAATTCAGCACAAAACGTAAATCGATTAATGTCAATACGAGGCGATTGCGCATCAATTGCGTCTCTGTCCGAGAGCACCGCTTCCGGTTTAGGGGAAAATCGTTTCGCAACGTCGACCGCGAGAGCGAGCGACGGTATTCGCGTTCGATAGGGTAGCACCTATGCCCCACTTACTTCAGCCAAAATTCATTTCTTCCGAAGAGTAACTACTTTTGATAAACACCATGTTTCGAAGTTTATCTTATATATATTTTTTGAAACTTTATGTTTTTTTGTCCCAGTTTTCAAAAATCCAGTGTCATACCGGAAATACGTCACTTTCGTTCTGGAAATTCCATTCTTAGACCGGAAGTGTCGTCGTACCGGAAATACCTCACTTTCATTCACTACAATTTCAAAATCTCATTTTTCGACCGGCAGTGACGTCACTTACGGTCGAAAAATTTGATGTTCAAACCGGAACTGATTTCCGGTGGCAGCACGTCCGGACGAAGAATGAAATTTTTAAACCGGAAACGATGTTTTCCGATTGTAAAATGAGATTTTCAAAAGCGCACGTTTTTAGCGGTTTTTATGAAAAATGGGTAAAGTTAGAATTCGAATATATGGAATCAGCATAACTATAACTTTAGTGACTTTCCATTATTTATTGTATATGACGGCAGCGACGATTCGTGAGGTACTGAAATATATGTGTATGTACATTGACGTAGTGATAACCGGCTAATATGTACAAGATTACATTGAATCATATAAATGGTAAATATTTTTTTTTCGTAATCGCTTAATTATCATTAATCTTAATCAATTCATTAACGTTGTACCGTCTTGATGTGAAAGTGATGATTCAAATCGAACAATCTCGTGGTCAAACTGACATTCAAAATAGTATTTATACTGTTTTGGCACAAGTTCACCGGAGACGATCGGCACTGCGGGGCCGAGGGATATAGGGAATTGGATGCGACCATTCGATCGGGGGGGAGATTTTCAGTTATTGAGAAATTTATAGGAACGAATTAGACAGATTTCGTTAGCTATGTAAGAATAACGTAGAGAGAAATATAACGTTTCGCGAACGTGGCAACATCGTTTTTTTTGTCTTTTCATTTTTTTTTTTTTTTACAGATTTACGAACAACTATTTTCGATGAGCACGTCTCGACCTCTACAGCTTGATATGTAAATTATCAAACGACAACGTGATACTCGGTTCATCACGATCGATTGATCGAAATTATAACAAGGGTACCTAAGATGCTGCAAACATCAATCATATGGAAACAACGAGACTCTTACGGGAAATTATATGGACTTAAAAACAAAGCGTTGGTACATTAATTAATTTATGCAATTCATATATTACAGGATTGTTTCCGTTTTTGTTTCTGCTTTTTCTTCTTTTGTGATCAATTAATTTCCCAGTTTCCGGATCGAACGATCGATCGATTAACGGCTAGCAGTCATTATTGTGTAATATAAGCGCCACTAGATCACTCTTCACAATCTTAATTTTTGTTCAGTTTTTGTTGTTGTTGCTTTTTGTTCATTAACATCCTCTCTCTCTCGTTATAATCACTCACATACATAATTCTCGTTACATTTTGTTTATCTTTCGCACCTTTTATAACCAACAACGGGGGAATAAAAGTCGATAAGAACATAACTCTCGTAGAAACAAATCATCGTGTTAGTGAGGCCACATCGACAATAATTAAAATCAGCGTTCTCATCAGGCGACGAAAATTATAATTTCTTAATGTTTATAATTTCTTTTTTTTACGTATAAATATTGTTAAATATGTATATTAAAAATTTTTACTACACATTTCACGATTATTTTACACAGAATTTGTTATTCTATCTTGACAATGACTTAAGTCGATTAAGTAACTCTGTTAATGGACACGGACACTTTTTTTGTTGCTTTTTTTTGTTTTGTTTCACGTGCATGTTTAGCGGGAGGGTTTTTTTTTTCGTTTGTTTTGTTAATTGTTCGAATCATCTCTACAGTCTCCACTTATACGGGGGCAAATCATGATGCTTCGATAAAGAAAATGAAAAAAAAAATTAAAAAAAAAAAAAAAAAGAAAAAGCTTGACAGAGAGAGAGAAGAACAACGTTTTCGATCGATGTATATATGCCGCGTCTAGAATTAAGTCACGGTTGACACTGTATAAAAATCTAAACTGACCTTAACGTGTACTGAAAACGGGCGCGTTTGCTTGTCGAGCGAGTGACCCCAGTGGTTAGTGATCTGCTCGACGATCGGGAATTCAATGAGATATTTCTAACACAGTTTTTTTTGTTGTTGTTTCGATTCGATTGCATTGCAGTCTTTACTCGACATATCCGTATCTTACTTCGACTAAACACTGACCCAACTCTCGTCGTCGGCTCTCTCGAGTGCGAGGATACCGTTTTATGACGCACGCGTTCAATGGAGTGTCTCGATAAATCGTTAAATAAAAATATTACTAATTACAGTACGCGATTCCGTCGCGTGGTCGTGTTATACATAATCGAGGGACCGATTCGGGGGCCATTGCACGGTCCCAATTTTTATTGATTTATCCCCCCCTCCAAGGAAGATACGCGGATCGGAGAAGATAAATACCGCAAGATCGAAGTGAAAAAAGGAAAGAGAAAAATATATGATTTTATATATAAATATATTATTCGGTAGAGATTCTTTCAAGCGTCCCTATGACCGTGCCAAAAGATCGAATCACGCGGTACCGAACGCGCACATCGATAATAATTCGCGGCGTTTATCAATCCATAAGCGCCATGTCCTTTCGTCTCATCGTGTTAAAACGAAAAGAAAGAAAACAAGTGGGGGGGGGGGGGGGGGGAGAAAAAAATAAAAGAAACATACATCGTTACAAATCTCTGAAACCGATTCTTCCTTTGGCTTTGTTCGACTTTGCTTGAAATTCTCGTGGGAAGAACGAAGTTGAGGCGCGACCGTCGATCGTGGCTCGATTGCCCAAACGACCTCGCAAATTTTACATTCAGACGGATACCTCGGATCCGTTGGCGCAGGCTCTCTCCTCGTACGAGCGAGCGATATGAAAGATCGTCGGTGGTTTTTTGTTAATCCCCGTCCAGCGACAAGCCATGCCGGAGACTGGAAAGGTGGGCTATACGGATATCTCGTAGTTCATGTCGTAGACGCTAGCTCGATCGGGCGTCGGTGTCGTCGGCCTCTGCGACCTCGGATCGCTCGGTGCCGAGACCATTTCCATGGAATCGGTCATTTCCAACGCTCTGACGAACGACATCGGCCTTCGTCGACCGTCCACCGAGGTCGGCGTCGTCGGTGTCGCCATCGTCGCTTTTCGTTTGACCTGCGGTGACTGATGCGGCGGGAATACCGGTACGCCGCCCCTCGACGCCGGATGATAAGCCGCCCTCGGTGGATTGCCGTACGGCTGTTGCGTCGGACTCGTCGGATTCGAGCAATAGTAATCGTACGGCGGCGGCGCACGCTGGCCGATGTTCGGATGTGGCGGCATCCCGATCGTGCCCGGCGGCGCCGGATAACCACTCGGCGAATTGTCTTTCCACATGTAGACGCCCCGCTGCGGCGAGCCGGCCAATTCTCTGATATTGTCAACGGTGTTGTTGGTGCGCGAGTAAGGATGGTCGTTGCCTTGGCGTATGAGCTCGCTCTCCGACAGAAAACGTCGCTGGGGACTGTAGCCCGGTACGACACCGGGCACCGGACCTCCGACGACCCCGACGTTGTTGTGATGCTGAACGTCGTAGTACGTCGGCGCCTCGGCGACACCTATAAAGTCGGGCCGACGAACCTGCGTCGGTGTACCTGGATTCGATCTGCAACAGAGACGTACAATATCAGTACAATGATCTTCGGTCAAAAGAAAAAACTATTCCCCAAACCAAAACGCGTTATTTGTCGACAATGCGCGGTACAGTGAACCAATATCGATATATGTATGTATATTTATTATATTTATATATATATATATATATATGCGAGTGCTGAGCATTGGTAGCCATACAAATACGGCACTGGCGAGACATACAGGAGAGAGCAGCGCGTCATTCCTGTTAAAAACATTAGCATCTATTGGAAGGAAAAAAAAAAACTTAAAAAGTAGCGAACCTAAGTCAATACTTAAAATGTGTGTTTTATCTTGATATAATGTATATATATGTATATTTACATGTATCTATGTATATATGCATATATATAGAATATACATTTGATAATATGTATGTATGCAACAAAGCATAAATCGTTAAACTACGGTACGTCCTCGTAGGATGAAGTTCGTGTTTACCTGCAGTAGGTTGCAACATGTTGTCAGAGAGCAGCTCCTTGCAGTTACCACCCCCTGCAGTGGGACACAAACTTATCTATATACCATATATCTCTTTGTAGATACGTGCAAAAAAAAAATGATCTAATCCCTCTAAGTTATTGATCATCTACGAACGCGTTTGACTTTTCTTTGTTCCTTTCCTGTTTTTTTATTTAACGTTATTATTATATACGAATTTACTGTGTATTAATGATGATATGACATAGTGTTGTATGAAGAGCTACTTAAATTAATTAAACGAACGAAGGAATGAAAAAATAAATAAATAAAAAACAAAATTAATAATAAAAATTATGAATATGATAACGTGAAGATCGAATCTTCGGACTTAATCATGATTAATTGGAACTGGAAATTGTCGTCGCTCCGGTGATGTCACAGCGTGCTCGGATAATGTGCCTTGTGTGGTTCGTCACAATTGAGCACCTCTCGTCACAATAAAATTTTCGACTTAACACTCCGCGACTGGCAAATTTTTCAGCGATGGAACAGACATTAGATCAATCATGAATCTTGAATGTGTGTTATTGGAAATTTTATCGAGCACAATGCGAGCTACGGAGTGTTATCCGGCGTGGGCGAAGCATAAGTAGCACCGAGTGCGTTCGATTGATTTTTTTTAATCGACGTGTGTCGTGCGATATCTGTGTTGGTCAATGGGGTAACCAGCGATACGTGATATGAGATGTTGTGGATCTATGTTAATATCGATAGAGAGGATAGTGTGTGTGTGAGAGAGAGAGAGAGGGAGAGAGAGAGAGAGAGAGAGAGAGAGAGATAGCGTCCGATGCGTCGAAGGACACCGAGTCGATAATATCGTTCATTCGTATGTTATTATTATTTTTTTTTGCATAAAGATCGATGCGAAAGTGCTCGTTACATACCTGCGTATAGGACTGGAAATGGCAAGTGGTGTAGGTACACCTATAGCTTTGATGCGTTGTTGCATCGTCGGACTGGCACCACCCTGACCTTGACCTCTTTGAGGACCTCCAGCCGGTGAACCCGTCGCTTCGGGTGACAGAGGATCGGGCGTGTGACTACGCGAACCGTTCATACCCCTATTGACATCAATAGTTTATTATTATTATTATTAGAAATTACAGAAAGGATCATTATAACTTATATCTGTATCTTTTGTAAGTTTACATTATGTATAAAAAAATTATAAATTTAATGTATCGGACTGAAAGTTTTTAGCAAAAACCTAGGACATTTAATTGAATGTACAATTATGATGAAAAATTCATATACTTTTTGGTTGAAGTTTAAGTAAATCATTGAAAATAAAGTATTTTCAATGTCTTTAATATGCTGATAAATTTTCCAACATAATTGAACAGAAAATTTAATATACCAGTTTTTGCATTAAAACTTCCAGCCCAGGATTTTAATTTGATATGAATTTTATTAACGGTGTAGACAAGTATTTATTGAGTCTATTTTTAAATTGATTTATTGTCTCTGATTCAATTATTGTGGCTGGTGATGCATTCGACCCACTCACAATCCCATTTGTTATGGTACGTTTCCAGGGGTTTCTTTAACAGTGTAACAATTCATTTGTCACGACAATTACATTCCTAGCACAATCAAATAGACGTAGTTCAGTCGAGTTCTCTCCTGCGACCGAGCCGTACTCGACGATGGGCTAATAATTCCCTGGATTTTTTTTTTGTTGCGCTCTACCACTGAAAAACATACCTTGGCCTAGGGTGCGGGCTTCCCCGTGGGTAGTGAATTGGATGGCGGTGCTGTGGTGGCGGAGGGTGCCTGGGAGATTCGTTGTTCTCCACAGGTGGCAGGAAAAAGTTGCTTTTCGATCCGTGTCTCTGCAACGGAGGCGTCGGCTCGCAATCCGCCGACTGAGACGCCGTAGGCTCCATGTCGGTGTCCGAACCGTCGCGGCCAGGGGACAGCTGGAATCGGGCAACGCAAAGTTTCAGAGAATCCTCGATGTGCAAAATTCAATCGAGCAAAAAGTATTTACGACGTACGGAGAACGGGAATCGGTTCACTGGGGGAACGGGAAAAAATTAGATCGGGCACTGCGCATCGATCGAGGGGAGAAGGATGTGATCGGTGGATCAATAGAATCTTCCTCGAACTATTCTACTCGAAACTTGACGAACGGGAAAACTATCGTCGCTCGACGTAACAGTCTGTAGATAATAATCCTGCATCGAATACAGAAAAAAAATAATAATGCAAGAACAATGTAAAAAAAAAAACATTGAACATCGGTTCGAGCACAAGAAAAATGCACGCAATCCAATGAGACTTCATCAACGTTCTATTTTTCCATCTATGTTTCTCTACTCAGCGACTACGGATATTATTAATTACATGCTGATATGATAAATACAGGCGATCTTACAGACCATACGAGAACTCGGTAAAAAGCAGAGAGTAAAACAGTACCTCGGTAAGAAAACGGTTCAACCTTGAGAGAACGAATAAGAAAAGCGTGTGGAGGCTGCGGGAGTCGTTAGTAGTGCGAGAGTATTACGTACGTTGTTGGAAAGAAGATTGAAAAGATTAACGAAAAAAAAAAAAAAAAGTGGGTAAAAGAGAATACCGCGAAATACCACACGAAAGATTGAAGTATAGAAACGAGCGAAGTTGCACTAGCTCTTACCTTATTGTAAGCATTTGAACTGGCATTTCTAACACCATTGCTGCTATCCATGTAGGTTTTTACCTGGTTCTCGCTGTCTATGGTAGATATCTCGGACGTGCAAGCCCCCCGTCGCTTTCCTGAATACTTTTCAGGCTTGATTAAACTGCAAAATCGATCGAGCGTTTTACCGGCTATTGGGGGTAACGTGATTTCTCGTTAATGAACAATCGAATTCGTAACCGTTACCTTGGGTACTGCGGTCCAAATTGTGTGTAGCAGCAATTATGGAAGCATCCTCGTGAAAATGGATTGTAACCACCGTTGAATTTTCCGGTGACTTGTTCGTTCGTCGTCCGGCCTCGGGACACGAGTACCACGTGAAAACCTGTTAATCCGAGTATCGGAATAAACAGGAAGGTGACCAGTCCCATCAGCACCATTCTGTGACAATGTTAAGGCGCATCGTGTTTAATAATCGGCGTTACGACGCACGATATCTCAATGGCGAACGGTCGAATAAATTTGCCGCTCATGATTGTTATGCAAAGGATACGCGACGCTCGTGTGGACGTCTCCCAATTGCTCCTTGTGCTCCAGTACATAGTACAGACAGAGTCCGAAGATGCTGAGCATATGAAAGCTCAACGAGAGGAGGAAGAAAAAGAAGAACCTGTAGTTTCTTCTACCGATACAATTGTTCACCCATGGGCAATGGTGATCGAACGTCTGAAAAATATCAACGTCGTTATTAGCGATATATTTCGTTAAAAGTTTCCTTCGCGAAATTCTAATGCCGACCTAGGCATCGACTTCTGCATGTAGCAGCAAAGAAGAATAAGTAAAGAAAAACTGAGCAACCGATCGGCAAAAGTTTGTAGCTGCGATGGCCAAACTTTTGCTGCCGTGCCGATCGTAACAGAAGCCAAAAATGTATTTAAAAATCAGTCTATCACAGATTTGTTTTATATGAGTATAATATAACTGCTCGTTCAAATTATTAACTCTATTTGATGTTGAAAAAAATATATATATATGAGAATCTTTTAGCATTATATTCCATGCTGTGAAACAGACATACGCATATTCGTGATACGTACAGCAAAAATGATATTGAAGTTTGCATTAAAAAGTTGCGTAATGGAGGGAAAAAAGGAAGAAACTACTCGCCGACTAGACTAACGTACCTCTATGCAGTGATCGCACACGCTGCAATGAGAACATCTCGGAGGTCTGTAAAACTTGCACGTTACGCACCATTTCATGCGTACCGTGATACCATTTATTTCTACATTTTTGAACAGTGGCGCTCTGAAGTCATCCTCCCGATCTTCGTCCGGAGGTGCTTTAATGAAAAAAATAAATAAAAATGAATGAAACACGAAAATCAATTTAACGTACGTGTCTTCGTAACGGTGAAAGGTACGAGTTTCTGGATGCTTACCTTTTGGTATGACACCCGGGTCCATGAAAGTGGCCAGTGTAAAATTGGCCAGTACGAAGAACGCTATGACCCCTTGGAGCGCAGGAACCCATGGATATCGGAAGAGATAATACTGGCATCTGCGTAAAGAAAAAAAAAAATGTTGACGGTGAGTCTGCACAGAGAATTATGCGAGTACCGTAGAATAAAACTTTAAGCACGGCAGTCGACGACGGTGAAATGAAGAGACTGAAAAAAAAAAAAAAAAAAACAACAAGAAAAGTGACGGAGCCACGGCATTAATCGTGTGTGAACGAAAGGCGTGCTCGTTAAACTTACGGGTAATAGAAAAAGAGGGTCGTGGTGCTGAGTAGCAGAGTCCAGGCGAACGTTGCTGGCAGATACCTTGTCTTCACATCGCATCCCGGCATTCTGCGCGTTACCCCACAAATCCGAGCCGTTTATCAACAATTTCTCCTCGTAATGGGTTTTTTTAATGGTCAAGATTTCTGCTACCATAAAACATGGCCGCGTCCATTGATACTGCCTGTTTCCAATTGGCCTCTCGTCGCTCTATTACGCTTTCTCATTATCACAACGGTCGACAATCCGCGATTTATCGTAGGTCGTACCGTCCATAACTCCGACACCGCGTCACTTCGGTAAAAACATTCGTAACGTTCGAATTAAATATTCAATCGGTCCTCCCTGCGTGTACGACCTACGAGCACACCACCTTCGGTGACATACATATAGACATGTATACGTATATGTACCTCAAAACGGACAGTATGCACGAGTCCCCCGTGCCCCGTCGCCGCCGGCCTGGCGCGCGTTCCGCAATCTGATGTGCGCGAGAGACACCTCTTACCATCTGTGGAGAATACCGGTGGTGCCCTCTGCAGGAAAGATCAGTGAAGGACCGGCTGGAGATGGCGGTGTGCGAGACTTCTTTCTCTGTCGACCCCGATGATTCGAGGCGACTAAATGTTCTTAGGGTTAGTTTCGATATTAGCTGCAAGAGATTGCAGTCGCTTCCGGTCGAAAAATGAAATTTTCAAACTTACGGTCGAAAATTTGAGAATCTTATTTTTCGACCGGAAGTGACGTCATCTAAGGAAAACGTCAGTACCAGTCGAAAAATTAGATTTTCAAACAGGAAGTGACGTTTATCTTATACGCTTTTACTTTCAGTCGAAAACCGAGATTTTCAAACCGTATGTGACGTTACAGAAGATATTGCTCAATTTTTCTTCGGAATGTATCGCCAATGCACCTACTGACACATAAGGGTGAACAGGGAAGGCGATTTGTTACCGACTGAGTCTGTACCACATGCCCTTTCGGGGAAGTGAAACAGCTGTACGTGCGAAAGAGATAGTTGCAATTTTGAAATTAACCTATTCGATGGTGTTAATTTTTTTGAACAAAAAATGAATTCGGACCGGATGCGAAATTTGCTTTTTTTCAACAAAATGAGCACCCTTGAAAAAACTTCATAACAGTTTTCGTTACCGACCGCAGCGTAACGCGTCCAAGATCCTGAAGCGAGCTGCGTCCGTGTACACCGTACAGTGCTTCGATGTACAGTTGACAGTAGCGTGTAAAAAAAATCCTCCCCGTAGAGTCTTCGTCTCGAGTTGTGTCGAATTTTTGTTCGGTGTTCATTTGATACACTGCCTTTATTTTGATTAGTCGACGATGGCTGTCAAAGAGAAACTGGAGTCCAGCGAGGAGTTCGACTGGAACGTGGAAAATGAGATACAGCTTTTCTATGCAATGAACGGCCACAAGCCCGTCGGTAAGAAACGCTCGAGTCTGTGCATAGGCCCGAACCCGAAGCATCGATGCACCAGACGAGGTTATTAACAGACGAGGCGATTAACGATATGGCTTTGCGCTTCTTACAGGCGTCAACAAGTACTTTCACATGGTCTGCATATGGGAAAAATTTCGCGCGGCTACTCACAAGGACGTTTCCCTGAAGCCGATATGGGATCATCTCGAATCCATGTACGATCTGATGGCGCTCGACGACACCGAGGATCTGCCGTTTCCCAGCAACGAGGTTGACTTCACCCTCCCGGAATCGGAGTTTCACGGTTTGATGAAGTCACGAAAAAAGGAGGAACCCGACATCAAGGCGAAAGAGCAGAAAGAAAAATTCAAAGAAATCAACAAGAAGGAGAAGGACGTTAAGGAAACTCCCAAGAAAGATCTGCCGCCAAGAGATCAGAAAGCGAGCAAAGAAGCGGAGAGGAAGAAGGAGGAGGTGAAGAAAATCGTAAAAGAGCCGGAAGTCAAGAAGGAGAAGCAGAGGGAGAACAAGGATGTCAAGAAAGATTTGAAAACTTCGAAATCGAGGCCGAAGGGAAAAGACGAGGCAGAGGAAGCCATACCGGGTGACTATAACGGGCTTAAATTAATCGAAAATATCATCTCCTCGTGTACTCATTCTCCACATAAATTTTCTTGTTCTCGCAGTATCGGCTGCGAAGAAGGAACGCAAAGACTCTGGCTCCAGCAGAGACGAGCTCAAACGCGTTCCCAAAAGGCCTACTAGACAAAGCATAGACAATACGTCCAAAGCATCTTCCAGCCCGAGAGATACTCCACCTCCCAAACGTAGACGCATATAACTCGTGATTATATTTATGGTCATACTTTAAGTTTGAAGAAAAAAAAAGTTATACTTGCGTCGCAGTATCGTCTGAGTAACAGATGCTTCTTCGTGTTCTAGACAAAGATATATACATATACATATATATATATATATATATATATATATCTGTATCACCTATGTTTTTCACTATGTAAATTCTAAGTCGCGATATGTAAATAAATTACTTACTTTTTCATAAAATAAAGATTCTTCACATTGTTAAGACAGGGTGTAAAACAAATTTGTATAAAATTTAATGCACCCGAAGTTTTTATGCATAAACTGGTATATTAAAGTTTATGTACAATTGTGATAAAAAATGAATGTACAGTATATCAAAAAATTAGAAATACTTTGCTGTAATTTTACTACAAAAGTACTTCAAAGTCAATAATGTAGTGTAATTTTCACTGTAAAGTTTCCATTCATTTTTTCATTGCAATTGTACATTAAATTTAATGTACTAGTTTTTGCATGAAAAGTTCCAATCCAGTGAATTAAAATACAATTCTTTTTCGCAGTGATTTTCTGCTTGATTCTAAACAGAGCAGCCAAGCAACGGAGCAGGCTCATCGTAGGAAATACTATTTCAATGATGTCAATAAATTAATAATCAGGAAACAGTATCAAAGACGACGATGGACAAACATAATAACGTAGATCTAAAAAAAGGAACGACAAGGTAGCGACGTTCACTCCGCAGGCGATTCACTTACTTCTTCACAAAATCAAAGAATTCTTGATAGTCTCGAGAAGCCGTTCGCTTTATGTCCTCCAAGATCTCTGCATCGCTCAGGAATTACAGACTACGCCACGTTCCTCTCCCAGGGACTGCGCAGACAGCGACCGCTGCTCCGTCGACGGACCGCGCGCAATATGCCTTAAAGACTACGAGGTTTTTCGAAAGAAAGAAATTGGACAAGATTTCGTGATTACCAGCTGAGATTTATTGTGTTCGTGAATTTTGCAAAGCATCGGTGTCGTAGCATCGAGTGGACGATCGTGGCCATGCTGACAATGGTGTTGGTGTCAAGCGGCGCCAGGTCGGACGATTCGGTTCCTTTCAGGTCCATGTCGAATGTCTCGTTGTCGAGATGACGGTGAAATACAGCAGCCGGCGACCTTTTTTCTTCCTCCCCCGTAGACGTATGAATATTGTGTGAGAGACGAGCTCACCGGAGTCTTCTAGCTTCGCGCTCGGACTCGAGTAGGGTTAGGAGGTCGCCTTCACGCACCGGTCCCTTGACGTTCCTGATTATCTGACGGGTTGCCTCGCCGAGGAACTCGACTTTGACTTGGGTACATTGTCCCTGCGAACCCGTTCGGCCCAGGACTTTGATGACACGCGCCAGGACTACTGGTTTCTCCATGACTTTTTCACGTGGTTTCGATGCAACGGCAAAAGAATGCTTCGCGGAAGTGAAAGAGGCTCCGTGGTTACTCCGTGGTCAGACGAGCCGCTGCGCGCGACGAGCGCTGCGACGACTTCCGGTGAGAATCGCATTGTGCGTTCAGTCAAATCAATGTCTGCCATTCGAATCGAACGCTCACCCATCAACGTTGTGTGCAATACCTTCCTCCCCGGCTAACCCGGGCTCGGTCTGAATGGGAAATTGTAATCAAGTTCTTTTACGGGTCCCGGCAGTGACGGTCAAAAGAAAAATCTCATCGGAAATGGATGTCACGCCAGCCTCCGGTGAGACTTTTCTTTTGACTGTGAACACCCGCCGGGTTTAGAAAAGTTGATTACAGTTTTTATTATCGGCCGTGGTATGTGACATGCTCTTGAGGCGAGGTGAAACATGCACCACGTGACATTTCGGTGCAAGAGATAAAGTTGTATTTTTCGAATCACTGCCACGTAAAAATTGTTGACATTTGGGGTAAAAGGGAAGTATCGTCGAACGCGGTATTGAATTCTACATCATCTAACGTTTTGCTTTTTTGCGAAATGTCTACCATCTCCGACTGCCATTCATTACAATTTTTTTATAGTTAGTTTATAATTACCACATTATAATTAGTGCAGTGTCAGAGGAGAGATATTGCATCGAAGATTGGACGTTGATTAAATGGTAAACGAATGAATTTTCTTTTATGTATGTATATTCCATAGTCTTCGTAATTTTTGGCTACACGCTCACATTTCTTACAAACACCATTTAACATCTGTTCGAGTTTTATGTATGTTCGGTAACAAGCGATTACTTTTTTACCGTGTCATTCGATGAAACGCCTCGAAAATAAATGGATAATGAAAATAAGTTCGTGAACTTCAATATCCGATTTAGCAGCTCTCGATGCTTTCTCGGTAAAAAGGTTCGATCGATGATTTGGTTTCATCGGTTCTCACCATTCGAGCAACGAATGAGGTAGCCGATAGGGGTATGTTTTGTTTCGATACGACAATTTCGTCACTCTCAAGTTTGGCAGCAATAATGGGGTACAAAATTCGCGTACGCTCTTGCTCTTCACTCGAAGACTCGAGAAATGAAATTTTTTTTTTACAATTCGTTAGACGCGTTCAGTCGCAATGAATATAATACAAGGCGAGATAAACCGATGATTCTTCGTGGGAAGTTTATTTTTGTTTGTATCATTCGACAAAATACAATCGACAACAATTAGGCGATCCGGATTTTGTTTTCTTGTTTTTTAAATGTGAAAAACGGAGTACTTGCTTGCTCCAAAAATTGTCAGACAAATTATTGTCACAAATTGTTCAATATGATTTATTTTCCTCGCTCGCGACATTCGTTTGGGGCGAACACGGCGAGTTTACATTCGAACGAATAAATACAGAATCGGCATCTCTTAAGACTTCACGTGGTACGCGGATTTGAAGGTATGGGACGATACTCGCCTAGGACGGTTTATCTAGTGTAAGTATAAAGTTATCTCGGCCGGTTGTCGAATTCGACTCTACGAGATCGCTCGAAAAATCGGATGTCGAATCCAACAATCTTATAGTATCTTTTAATTCAAACATATTCACGTTCACGTTTAAAGCCCCCTTGTGTTCGCTTCGAACTTTATTTCGGATCGAATATATTTGCATTAGAAAAAAAAAAAAAACTCAACGAAGCACCATTGACAACGTCGGCGTACATTAAATATGATAATTAAACCACCATCAGTTCGCGCACTGTGCTAGCGAAACAAGAGTCATCGTTTTTTTTTCTTTTTTTTTTGGGAATGGGCTGAAGTTCGATGAGAATTCTTAACGCACGCGTGATAAGCAACTATAATACTGTAGCCGCAAAAATACTATAATTAAAAAAGAAGTGCAGAAACTAACGGGTCCGTGAGCTCGAAAAGTGCTCGACCAGGGATTATGTTTTTTTTTTTGTTCCGAACGAAAAACTTGTTGAAGGAGTATCTTTCGCGAGACCGTTCAAGGATAAGTACGGGGAACTTCTTGTGCTGTTTCAACGAAAGAGAGCGAACGATATTCCACAATAATTCGTTACTCGCAAGCGAGGGTCGTGAGTGGCGGAGTATTGTTTTTTTTTACCCCATATGCTGAAACATACAGCTCAAGTTGTCCCATGCGCGGCAAAGCAAAGTATCTGGCTCATACAAGTTGCAGTAATAAAAGAAAAATATATATATATATATCACCGCGACATTAGTCCACGATTATTGTAATATATTTACATTGTCGTCGAATATAATGAAATTTAATCCCATTCGTTTTCATCTTGACACATTTTTAACGGGTTCTTTGCTATTACACAAGTTCGCTTGTCAATGGAAAAGTAGACCTACTATTAAATATGTTTGTTTGTTTTTTTTCTTTCGTTTTTTCTTTTCTTTTGTCACAAAATATTAATCATGAAAGACGATTATTTTACAGCGTCGATTCGTAATTTACAAATTTGCATTAATTATACTCACCGAGCGATTTAAGTCTCCCGGCGTGCAACCGTACATTACGGAAGTCTACTTATTTTCTTTATTATCTCATCAATTTTTTTTTTGTTTTTTTTTCTCGATACTTTTAACCGTGAATTATCGGAAGAGAATTATATAGGTGCTCAGTGACGATACACACGAAGATGTCGAGACGCCCGCGGATATACAACATCTTTATCCCCAAAGCAGCGTTTCCCAAAGAGCCTCCGGATCGTTTTTTCTTTGTCATTCCATCATTAAATTCATTACTTCCACGGTAGCGTTAAAATGAACGAAACCGCATTTCTTTACGACCTTGGAAACATTGTTTACGACGGCCAACAATGGACTGACCTTTCAACACCAGTGTACAACATCGAACGAATTAATCAACCATCTATCTATTTCCGATTAATATTGTTACTGCCATAAGTTGGTCGAGAGAGTTTGTCCTGGTAGCGCGGTGGGAGTTGGCTTTCCCAGTCCCCCCAGAGACATTTGAGACATCTGCTGCGGCAACTGCGATAATAAAAAAAAAACACGATAATTAGTATATCATCAAATACGGCGTACTTTCCCGCACGCAAGTGAGTACATCCCGCGTGTGTACAGACGGCTGCAAAAATAATCGTGAAGATACAATTCACCTGCGTCGCGAAGGGCGTGTTCAACGGGGGCTGCGCCGGCAGGTTGAAGAAAGGATTGCTTCCCGGTGCCGGCTGAAGGCTCTGCGCTGCCATTAGCCCGCTCCAGCCGTTGTTACTACTTATGTTACTTTGACCCTGCATCTGCATCATCTGCGGAGCAACTTGGGTCACGGCCTGAAGATGCCCAGAATCATGCAACTTTATAGAAGGAAAAAGAAGTGTGATGCAAAACATAATTTTTAATTGATAATAGATTAATGACTGATCGATAAAAAAAGAAGCTCGATGCTTCCATGGTGTCTTATAAAAAGTTCATACGAAATTCAAGGACATCCAAGAACAATTTCCAGGACATTTGCAGGTTGTGTTGGGTCATTTATGAAAAATGAAAGTATGCGTATCGCGCGCGACGCTTTTGAAAGAAGCTCAAATTTCCAGACAGTAAAAAATTCCACGACATGAGGTGAAATTCAAAAATATTCCAGGACTTTTCGAAGGACAAGCAAAGTTGGAGGACAGTTTCAGGACTTCAAGGATTTCAAGGACCGCTAGACACCATGGATTCTCACTGGAGAGAAATCTCGCTCGATCTGTAATCTCGGAAAAAAATCGACCTTGGAAGATGCTAAAGTTCAACCGAAGGAACGTACAATTTATCTACGTACCATTTGATTCTGCATCGCCATGGCGTTACTCGCCAGTCCATTCATCTGATTCACCTGTCCCATGTGTAAACTGGTGCCGAGCGAATTTACCGGCTGTCCGATCTGATTCGTGCTCATACCTATGTGACTCTGCGTCATGTTCATCTGATTCGTAACGGGCATACCCAGTTGACCTTGAATCTGACTCAACTGTCCCAAAGCGTTCGGTGGACTCGAAAAGTTATTCTGCTGTCCGAAACCCGCAATGTTGTTTTGCACCGCTTGGGCGAATTGCTGCACCGGCGGTTGTTGCTGCGCGTAAATTCCGCCACCTTTTAGCATCGACAAAAAAAAGTTTGTTATCGTTCGACCCACCGAGATTTGCGGCGATCGGAGTAGAAGCATTTTTTTTTGCCCTAATAATCGTCCTACCGGAAACTCCGAAAGGTGATTGTTGGTGGCTCGGAGTTCCGTAAAGCGCGAGAATACTGTCCTTCGTCATTTTACTCTTCTCCTGCGGTGTCGGGGCGGGTTGATTGAAGAAATTCTCCTCGTCGGTTTTACTCGCTACAGTGGAAAGTTCGGCCGTGCCGTTCGACGCACCTGCCGGAGCTGGCGACGCGCTCGCCGGCGTTGCTGACAGGAATGAGGTGAATATATCGTCACCGGAAGTCGAACCGTTCGCGCTCGTCTGAGTCACCGGGGCATCTGGCAGGAAACGAAGATTTATCTTTCTCGTCGTGTCGCCAAACGCGCGAGATATTTTATTTCGCGAATAAAATTCGTCGGTTCGTCGACGCTTACCGAGACCAAGAAGATCCAAGGTCGCCGAATTGTTCGCTCTCGTCGGCTTCGGACTGACCGAGCTTCGCGGTTTTGGTATTTGCGGCACGACTTCCGGTTTCTTTACGGGCGGCAGTGAACTTTGGCTCGTGCTCGACTTTGTACCGTCCTTCTTCCGTCTGCGCTGCCGTTCGGCCTCTTCGTCCAATTCCTTGTCCCAATTTACCTGCAGTTCATGAAATTGCGTGAGTTTTTTTTTTTTTTTTTTTTTTACAGTTGTAAAGATAAACACTTTGAAAATTTGTGTGTTTTTTTTTTTAATACCTTTGGCAAAGGAGGCGGCACCCACTCTCTGGCAATGTATTTTTTGTGCTCATACTTTGCTCTAATGAAGCTGTCAAGGCTGCAGTCGGTCTGCGGTCGTCTGAAGCTGTCCGGCAAATTTGCTTCGTAAACGGCTCTTGCTCGCGAATTGCCCATTTGTTGGAGACTCTGATACAATGCAATGATCATTTTAATACCGGTAGAATGTCGTACTCGTAGAACATGTTGTTTGAAAATTTATTAACGGTATTGGAAGCTGTTTTCACATAAACTGTTTTTGAAATTTCGAACATGCATACGTTGCAATTTTTACGATACATTTTTTTTTAAGAATTTTTTTTGTAAATTTCAGGCAAAAGATTTGGAATTTCAATACCTGGTATTTTTATTTTACAAACAAAGTACATTAATGTTCAATTAATGTCAGTAATGTAAATAAATTTAAATTCTTGTCCATTAAATTTATAATTTGTATTTACAGCATATTTTTCATTTCTACAGTTATCAGCTGCTATCAACGAAATGGAAACGTTTTCTGATAACGTGCCGTAATGTGGCCACAGACTCAAAACATGCCGGGCCAAACGGAGCCGTTAGTCGACTTGTTTAAGGAGATGCAAAATACTTGGTTCATAACCAGAACTGTTGTACATTGATTGTTTTCGGGGCTCTCAAAAATATTCATTCCGATGCAAATTATTAAAATTTTTATCCAACAGTCGAGCAGACGCTGATGATTATTTTCTCAAGGTCGTGTCTTACCACAACTTGCTCCGGCGTCCAAGTATCCAAGTTCACCGACTTCACCCTGCTTATGTGAACTCCGAGATTTCTGTGTATACCCGCGCAACGAATACACAGAAAGATACCCAGATTCCAGCTGGCCCATCTTGGTCCTGTAAATATCGTTGTATATTTTTCTTAAAAAACAACAATACACAACGAAGAACTTTAAACCACTAAAGTTCGTAAACGATGATCTTTTTTTTTTTTTTTTTTTTTTTTATAACAATAACGATGTTTACATCGTTATCGTGGAGAACAAATGACAACGTCGTGCCAAGTTGGCCTTCGTTCGATAGTTTAATCGGGTATGCAGACGCGAGCCGACGTTTCGCCCCGTCGACCGAATACCGATGACGTTTGCCACTCCGACTGTAATCGCTGTCAGTCGCGGGTTTACTTGTCACGAGGATATAAAAAATCTATAAGGCTCGGGAAGGTGTGTTTGAAAAAGTAGGTCGCGAACTAGGCCCGGAATCGATATCGTGACGAACGGAATTATTTCCATCGGCCGTTAATGTCCCGGAGATATTCGGGAATAGCCCGAGACACACAAAATGATATATCAATGCGACGCGCGAGCGGTTTGCAACAACAAGACTCTCGGTGGCTTCGAGCCCGCTATCGGCTGTACGAACCTTTGGCATCGCAGTCGACACAGTACTTGTTGTCCTCGTCGCGGAGCATTTGCGTCAAAAGATCCTGGCACTTGTCCTGTATCTGTTTCGCGCGTTCCTTCTCGAAGCGGGACGTCATTTCTGCGATGCACGACGCTTCTCGATGCCGAACAGGCGATCCCGAGTGTATCGGAGAAACTTTTACGCCAGTGTTCACTGAACGATAAGCGTACCGTGGACGCTGAAACGGGGGATCATGACGGGTGACGTGAGGGGGGTCAGCGGTGCTGCTCGGTATATTGCCTGTCGAAGAAGTCTCAACGAACGCCCTCAAACGTTGAGACCGTGAGTTTTAACAGTGTGCCCTCGTGTTACGTCGATGGTAAGGAAGATGCTCGGGATTTCGTTATGACGAAGTGGAACAGACTCAAGCGGCAACAAAAAATGTAAGAATGGCATTCGGAGGGGTAACTCATAGGTGGTCGAAAGCGAAACCTCTATTATGAACAACGCAAAGTTTCCAGCACATCCGGAAATTTTAAAAATTGACCGTTTTCAGCATTGGAAATCCTATGTTAAATTTTGCGAAACGTTTGCGATTTGGCGTTTTTTCGTTGCTGTAACGTGACTGCGCATGCGCACGGTCGTGAGCTTTGCGTAACACTGTAAAGACGGCGTTATCATTAGAGTCCGAAGAGAGTGGCACAGGTCTCCGCCAGGGGACTCGCCGTCAATGAACGTAAAACAATAATGACAATAATAATGAAGGCGATTTGACGGCGAGCCGCTGTTTCGTGACAGACGGAAATGGCGTGTCAATACCCTACCGCTCTCTCTTGATACGTTCATCGAGTGATCGAACGGGAATTAAACAGTGAAAATTACGAAAATGGCCACGAGAAACCTTACGGAACCTTTCGTTCTCATGAGAAACAATGCTCTTCAGAGTAAACACATTTATGCTGAACAGGTACACTTGTATAACCTCCTTGCAACAATGTCACCCGTTGAAATCGATGTAATAATTCTCTCACACCTGTTCATTCTCGTCTCCGATTAAATTAATCCGTCTCAGAATCTGTCCGATCGCATGGCCTTGGTTGGCGGTGACAATGCCGCGTCGGACAATGTCGAACTCAACGGAATAAATTTGGGCGATTCTTCGCCGCCCGCTTGGACGGACGCACTCGAGGAGACTCAATACATTCTCAGTCGGTTACGAGTTAAACTCGACAGTCTCATCGAGTTACATGCCAAGCAACTGACGAGGCCTACTCTTGACGACAACTCTCAGGTTCGCCACTCACGCGTCTATTTATTTATATATTTATTTGTTTGTTTGTTTATCAACGAATTTCTCCTTGACCAGTATTTAAATACCATTAATTATAAATACTCCGATCTTTCGATTCCAACAAAATATCAGAAAAATTTTATTTTCTTTGCTAGCTTGTTTCAATGGACGCTTGAGATTATTATTGAATGTCGAGTCAACGAATGAATAGTAATCTAACAGTTGTTTTCAGGAAGAAAGACAAATGGAGCAGTTGACGCGCGAAATAGGGAGAGCTTTCTCCAATGGCTTTCGTCAAGTGCAAACCATCAAATCTGCCGCTAGACACGAGAGAAAACCGGGAGAACGTCAGCTCGCCATGAGCGCTGTACTCGCTCTCTCATCCGGTTTGCAGGAGATGAGCGTTAGATACAGAACAGCGCAGAGCAACTACCTTCAACGTAATGAACATACGATTGACCCTTCACGTACAGGGTCCGTATCTTGTACGAGGGATATTTTCTGTGCCAGCATCCGCGGTACCTACGCTGCAGCAAATTTTTTCTGGACACACGAAAAAAAAAATTTGGAACGTGGCTGAAAGCTTACATTTAAAAAAGAGGACGTTGCAAAAAAAAAAAAAACTTCAAATAAAAATATTGAAGAAGGGTATCCGCGGTTGAAAAGTGATTTTCGATGTTTCCGAGCTTCTGGTGCAGGGGACTATTCTCGACACAGGGCCCCGTACGTGGAGGGTCGAGTCCCTTATCAACACAATCGTGCATGACATTGACACGTAAACGTTTTTTCCATTTTTCGCAGAGATGAATTCACGCGAGGAACGAAATCGTCAGTTTTTCGCCGACGATGAGACCCTCGTAACTAACGCTGCGACGGATTCGTGGCTCGCTGAACCGTCGTTCAGTCAAAACGAAGAGACTTTGTGGCAAACTGGTATGCAGAAACAAGAATCTGTTCTACTGCAGATCGAAGAGTCGGAAGAACTGATGAGGCAAGCTGCCGAGAGGGAACAGGAAGTCGGGCACATAGTCAGAAGCATATCGGATCTAAATCATATATTTAAGGTAGGTTGAAAAAGAATTTTGACAACTAAAAACGTTGAACGTAAATGAGGTCTGGTATACCAATAGTGTACATTCGTCTGCAAATGTAACCGGAATGACCATTACCGGAAGTTTCGTTTGCTTATCGTAAAATTCATAACAGTAGAACCCCGATTATCCGGAATGCTCGGGACCGAAGAGTTCCCGGATAATCGAAATCACGGGAAATCCGAACTAGACAAAGCTCATTAAAATGTTAAAATGTTAAAATTCATGAAAACATTAAAACTCATTAAAATGTTAAAATTCATAAAAATGTTAAAATTCATTACAATTTAAAAATGTATGAGTTAGAATTCATGTTTGTGTTGAATACAGGACTTGGCAACGATGGTCCACGATCAGGGCAGCATTCTCGATCGGATCGATTACAACATCGAGCAAACCCAGGGCCAAGTTCAGGAAGGTTACAAACAATTGAGAAAGGCCGATTCTTACCAAAAGGCCAGTCGAAAGATGTATTGCATTTTGGTCCTCGCGACTGCCATTGTATTTCTCTGTTTTCTCTTCATCGTCTTTAAAACTTAGTACTCGACCGCGTGTCCCGAAAAATACCTCCTTACATTCGGTGCTTTCTTCGTTACGACGAAACACGCGCATGGACACGGGCATGGTTGACTCTCGCGAGATTTGACGAGTACGAAACTTCCTAACGACTCGGGAATTGAGGGAATCAATCCTGAATTATTGAAGAGAAAAAAAACAATATAGAATCATATAACCGTAAATCGAACAATTCATTTATCGTGAAATGTTCGTACGAACATTATTCCGTGTAACGTTATTCCAAATATAAAAAAAAAGTCAGGAAGCTTTTATCGTTGTTAGACTAAGACTGCCGAGGTGTCAACACCCGGCCGAGGTGATATTGCACTCGGGTGACGGTCCAAACTTCGAGGCCGAAAATTAATTTCGTTTATGATAATTGTGAAAAATTTTATCGTTGTTATTGTAGCGTGTCGATTAGCGTCTAGAGAATTAATGTACAAATATTTAAATTATGAAATTATACGACTTAATTTAAAATAACAATAGTATACGCAATTTATTAACATTTTTCGCGTTTCCCTCAATATCCCGCCCATCATTAAACTAGCGTCTTATTGTCAGTGGGCATCGGAAAGAATAATACACGCCGTGGATACAATAGTAACAAACAAGAAAATATATCTTAATCTCCTAGTCATTTAATGTCACTACGATGCTTTACAATTCGGTACAAATTGGCCCGACTTCTGAATATTGCAAATCACATATAACGTATCACAGACCCTCGACCCCACCTAGGACTTTCCGTAATACCATAGGCCACAGGTTTCATCATACTTCGTTATACAGTTATTTGCATATCCCGATAGATTTGAGGTCTGTGTTGATCACGATAAAAAATATAGTTTCCGAAGAACGTTCCTGCTTCGAAGGCACGATGTTATACTAAACTATAAAACTAAGAATATACTTTTTTGTTTCAAACATACAAATTTCCTAATCGCACTTCTCGAATATTTTTTTTTCGATGTCTCTCTACATCTCCGATTACTATGATCTGTACAAAAAGAAGAATCATTATCAAATCTTTTTACTGAACGCATCGCGATAAGGATGATGTTCCTCGTTGCTATTTGCCTCGAAACTCGTGCGGCCAGAGGAATAATTCGTTTTACGCCGGTACAACATTACAAAGGAATAAAAAAATAATGTTGCAAATGTACAGTAAATTTTTATGGGATACGAGGCTCGTAAAAGCCATAAAAAATTTGTTCTATGCAGTCGTATCCCAAGATTGCGGCGAGCACACGCACGCACACACGGTTTGAGCAATTTTTGCACATACACTTGACGCTCTTTCCCTTTGTCTCTTTGACTGTGATTGAAACTGCGAAACGTGAATAAGACGACGGTGACGAATTATCTTTCACGTTTTTCGTCGTATCGCACAGTTGATTTCACGTTCCCGACGTGTTTAGTATGTGAGCGAGAATACCGAAGGCGCCGCCAAGTAGAAAACGCACGAAATTATCACCCACGAGAGGTCCGAGGGCGTATAGACCCTTCCGGGGCGCGCGAATCACTTCGTATGTGAAATCGTCCGTTTCAATGGGATTCGAATTGCTGTCGATCGGCTTGTCCACTGTCTTGCCCAACCGCGTTGCGTATTCTCCTAAGTAAGAGAGATCCGGTTTTGAACCTGCCGAGAAATATCAAACGGTTAGGCTTTTTCAATATATTGTAACGAATATGAGGATTGACCGAGACACGCGATATTACGTGGACGCCTGGAATAGCTCGGTATGACAAATGACAAAAGTACAGATTATCGGTTTGCGAGATGTCGAGAGTCTTGATGCGAGAGTTTTGAAGGTCTTGAAAAATATTCTTTTGAAATATTTAAAATATTTTACCAATAATAGAAAATATTTGTGAAATGTTTTACAAACATTTTGAAAATATTTTTTAACAGCCCATAAATCTTAAATGGAAATGTTTTCTAAATATTTCAGCGAAATGTCAAAGATTGCAACAGTAGTCAAATTTAAACACACAAACCCGCACAAACACGGAAACAATCGTAGAAATATTTCGGTGAAACATGAAATTAAAAAACATTTCAAAATTTCCCTGACTGCAGTTTCCGATACCGACCGAGTATCGGCAAGGTGGGGATTTACGTATTTCAAATAATTATAACTTTAATCTTGGACGATTACTTTTGAGTGTCGAAAAATGTACCTATGAGAATAGCAACTGCCGAGACTCGAAAGATCTGCAGTTGTCCATTCGGCGCGCAGAGGGTAACTTGTCTGTCCTGCGTTGCGAACGGTTCATCCCCATCAGCACCGACGTCGACGATGGAGTAGCCTGGAAGAGCCTTGTAGAGAGGATAGTTCGTTCCACCGTCGGCCATCATCTCGTATACTTTGTGATATTCCGGATATATGGAAGCTGGAAGCCACTGCAGCCTGTCGAAGTTGCTGGAGCCCAGTTTCAAGCCAGAAACTTTCGTGCCCTTTTCTCTCTCCCATCCGCACGACGCATCGCGGAAAATGTGCAGAACGGGTACTCCACGGAATCGGGCTGCCATTATCGCATCCGCTGCGCTCAAGCCAGCGCCGACTATCAGCACAGGCTCCACTGCGAGTTGAGTCAAGTCTTCGCTTTCCTCGATTATCGAGTCTCCTGATCGTTACACATAAATTATTATATTATATATTGGTATAAACACAAATCCGCAGTTTCATCACGGCGATATGTAATGAACTTTACTTCTTCAATTTTGCTCGAATTTAAGAGAATGTTTCATCGTATTTAATCTGAACACCACGACGAAACTTAAATATGAAATACTAGCAGATTGATGTGGCTCGAGCACTCCACGCCCTTGCGTCGACCATGGGATTTAGAATCCGGAAATATAGATTTGCGGTAATACGTCACTTTCGGTTCGAAAATGAACAAACAGATAACTTAAAAAAATATGTACTGGATTAAGATGTTTCTCTTACTGTGCTCGCTAGCGAGTCGATCGAGTTTGTTTTCAAGATCGTTGAGATCGTGGGTGATCCAGCTAGGTCGCGATTCCTCTCCCGGCAATCCGAGACGATTCGGCGAGTCCGTCGTACCGCTAGCGAGTACAACCCTTTTGCATCTGTAAGCGAAGGGTGAGCCGGTCTCGTTCGCGTATCCCTGTACCAGCCAGCCGTACTCGTCGACGTTATCGCTTAATCCGTCGACAGGTCTGACCGACGTCACCGTCATCCCGCTGTACACATCGAGTAACCAACCGATCTTAAGACGGATCTCCAGATATGCAACTGAAGAAGGGCGAAAAGAGTGCATTGGGGGAGCATCTACCGATTATATAGACTGTGAATTTCGATAAAAGCGTGTTACGGTGAACAATTTTGACTAACCACTTGAAATACTTTTCGAGACCCTGCATCCTCACGTAGTCCTCGTAATAGGCGGCCACGGTACCGACGGGCACTCTGCTCGCCGCTTTGCACGCCGGTGTCTTCACCTCGTCGAGGCAATCGTTGCCGACCCGGTCGCCGAGGATAACGGAATTTTGTATCTCCTCCGCCTCCACCAGCATGCCCCATTTCTTCAGGTCCATGCTCGGCAGGGACATCCAACGGTTCAGGCTTATCGTCAGAACGTTTGGATCCATTGACTGAAAATAAAAAAGAAGAAATTAACGACAAAACCTTACACCGGTGGTATTTACAATTGAAGGCTTACGCTGCATTAAATGCGTAAAAACGCATGCAAATTTCGTAATTTTTTTTCTCGGTAAATATATGCTTCATCGATTCAATTTTTTCGGGATGGTATGCGCATATATTAAAAGAACATTTAGGAATTTTTTCATTCAATTTTATTGTTTTTATGTATTTTGCAAATATTTTTAGCACTTGGGATAATTTCTAAAAATTATTTTTCATTATTTTTTAACAAATGTGAGACCGTCAAGGACTAAAGAATCTGTTGAAGTATATCGCTACAAATTTTCATTAAAATCCATGAAACCATTTTTAAGACATTAGGGACACCGATCTTGAAAATCACGTTTTAAGAGAAACGCTTTCAAAGTTCTGCCGAGCCGCTGCTCGAGCGCTCCGCCACTTTCCACGTAACGGTCCCGTACTTTCGTAATTCGTTGAATTTCGACATAAAAATTTAACAGAATAATTTTGACACTATAGACCAGTGGTTCCTAACCTTGGGGGTCAACAGGGGGTCACTCGTGTATTTTGGGGGTCCGTGGACCCTAGGTTAAGAACCGCTGCTATAGACTATTAGAAAAAATGCCACAGTGCAAATCGCAACTTTACTGTGGCATGAGCCCTTAAATCAGTGGTGATAAAAAAAAATCTATATCGAATATCGTTCTTAACCAACCTGCCAGGCACCGCCAGGTGGTCCCTTTCCAAGAACAACGTGATCGATTATCTTGTGTTCCGTGTTGTGTTCGGCTTTGAGCCAGGTAATGAGCGACGGGAGATCCAGCCCGATATCGACACAGGGATGCTGCAACTGGTCCATGAGGAGGGCCAGAGGCTTACCGCCGCCTCGCCCCTCGACTCCTGAGGTCAGAGTAGCCAGAGTGCTCCGAGAACTTCGAGCCAGCCCGGCGACTTTGCTTTTGTTGGCAATTTTGCATCTACGAGTATTCTTCTCGTAGCCGTTCTCGACGTTCTCGTCGTTCAGCTCGGTCTCGTTTCGGGAGGCTCGCGTCACGTAATTCAATCGAGCAGTGAGCATTTCGTCTCCGGGATGTGGCTCGCCCGTGTAGTAAGGCCAATTTCCAGACAGCATGTACGACAGGCAGATAGCACCTGGCCCGTTCCCTGAAAACGGTCGAAAACGAATGTCAATTAAAATATTTTTGCGAATGATTTTCAACCCTTAGTCTGCACACCTCCGTAGCGAATCATTAATTATCGACCTCAAATATTCCGAATATCTCGGTAACTATTCACTTTTCGGAGAAAAAAGTTAAGACACTTTTTGCAGTGAATTGATCGAATTTTAAATTCGCGCAGTCAAATTTAAAAAAAAACTTTTTTGAACGTCCAATAACGTGCTTGAAGTTGACGATAGGTGTGAAATTTCCGAGTCGAAAGGACCCCCAATTACGCTAAGGGGTAACATTAAAAAAAAAAAATTAAAACAGATATAAAGTCCTTCAATAATACACGGTACCAGAAAGATCCACTTACCCACGATAACGACGTCTTTGTAGACGACATCCGTGTCGTCGTCGGGACCGTTCGTTTTCGGCATTCCGTACGAATTGTCTAGTACCATTTAAAGAAATTGAATTTCCTTCCGAACGAACAATCTCCACCGCCACCAAAGATCCTCCTTCTGAAATGTTTCGTAAAATTACAAGGCGTTAGATAAAAAAAAAACATTCTTTAAAGTCCGAGAGAGTTTACTCTCTCAATTGACATTCATATATGGAAGCAACAGATGCAATGAAGCTTCGTTTACGATATTAACTTCATCCGGGCAATTAGACGAGAGTATTGCGATTACACGGCCAGATGAGGGGGGAGCGGGGTAAAACGGCCTGCCATTTGAGAAGACTTAGTAACAAAAAAAGAAGAAAAAAAATGTTCCGCGCATAATTGGTGAAGTTCGTATTGGGACGGAGGTCAGTTTTTGCCCGGTTTCCCTCTGCGACGATAAATGATCACCCGCCGGACGAGGGTCGCGTATCATAAAGTGAGTCATAAATTCGCTATCGTCTTCGCGGCTCGTTGGAATAGTTGGAAATCATGCAATATTCTCGCAGACGAGAATACAACGACGGATGGTGATATAATTAAATTTTCAATTTACTCTCGTCGACCGTGCAATGATCCAGTTTGGAGTCCCGATCATTTAGATTCGTTTCTACACTGTAAAAAAAAATGTAAATTCAATGTACCGGACTCGAAGCTTTTATGCCAAAACTGGTGCATTAAATTTAATGCACAATTGTGATGAAATATTAATATACTTTTTCATTGATATTAAGGCAAATTATTAAAATTAAAGTGCTTCCATAGTAAAATTGAAGTGCATTATTAAAAATAAAGTATGCCCAATGTCTTTAATGCACTGAACATCAATTTTTATTAAAATTTTAAACGATTTTTTTTTACAGTGTAAGTGTTGTGAATCGAAATGAAGTTTTTTTTTAATAACATTTTTTTTTCCATGGACGAATGTACCAATAGCGCGATAATAGTCGCATGTGGAAATTGAATCCTCTTGGGTGATGGTATCATCGCCCCGGTGCCGGAGCTCGGGCGCGCGCTCTTCGCGGAAAGGCGGTAAAAGTAGAATAGCGGAAGCAATAGTGATAGTGTCGTTCGGGCTTCGCTAGACCGTGACGATTTCGATGTGAAATTCAATTAAACTTTCAATTTATTCTCGTCGAACCTGCAACGGTTCAGTTTAGAGTCCCAATAATTTAGCCTCGTTCCGACGCGTTCGAAAGTTTTTTTTTTTTTTTTTTTTCTTACACGGTCGAGAGTGTAACTATAGCGCGTTGAATGTCGCACGTGGAGATTGATTCCTCGTGCATAATGCGATGATATGCAATAATTCGCAAGTGCAAGAGCTCGATAGCGCGCTCTTCGCGGAATGGCGGTAAAAGTAGAATGGCAGAAGCAATAATTATAGTGGCGTTGCGGCCTCAGCCAGACCGTCTCGATTTCGATGTAAAGTGTGTTCGAAAGTTTTGTTGTTGTTGTTTTTTTTTTTTTTTCTTACACGGATGATAATGCAACTATAGCGCGGTGAATATCGCACGTGGAGATTGATTCCTCGTGCACAATGATGATACACTAATGGCAATAATTTGCAAGTGCGAGACTTCCAGCGCGCGCTCTTCGCTAGCCCGTGACGATTTCGTTGTAAGATGCAATTAAACTTTCAAACTATTCTCGTCGAACCTGCAACGATTCAGTTTAGATTCCCAACAATCTGGCTTCGTTCCGACGTGTTGGAAAGTTTGGATTTTTTTTTTTTTTTTTTTGCACGACCGAGAATGCAATTATGAAACGATAAATGTCGCACGTGGAGATTGAATCGTCGTGCCCGATGATACGCAAGAATTTGCAAGTACGGGTGCGCGAGCGCGCACTCTTCGTGGAAAAGCGGTAAAAGTAGTATAGAAGAAGCAATAATGATAGTGGCGTTGCGGCCTTCGCTAGACCGTCACGGTTTCGCGATGCAAAATGCACGTGAAGAGACGCAACTATCCGCTTCGCGGTTTGATACCGAAGATTGCAATCTCGGCCTCTAGTCGCGCACATGTAAAACCGTGTCACGTGCTACGAGCCGCTTGCGAAGGATCGATGGGTTCTCGTTAGCGTTGTTCAAGCCCTAGAATTTAAGGTCCTAAATGGATATTTTTTATTTCTCTAATTTATTCGCTCCCGCAGTGTCGCGTGATTGACCAATTGATGCGGACACGTCATTTAATAATCCATAGGGCATTTGACCCGGCGTCGTAAATTCTTATTGAATGTCTCGCGAGACACCGAGCTCTGACGAGTGTAATCAATCGTGCCCGATCGTCTCGTCGAGCATTACGCGCGTCTGCGACTTATCTTCGCGTACACAGTAAAAAAGGTTTGTATTTTTTTGGAACAACTTAGAATTGTCCACAAACATCGACAATTTTTTATTTGTCATTTTTCCGATCGCACCAACCGGCTCTAATTTTACGAACAAAAGTACAAACTAAAAGTGCCAATGAAACGGAAAATAAAATTACAGATTTCTACATGTAAACCTGAACAGACGAGTTTGTCACTTATTTAAAAAATTATTTTTACGAAACTTCGTATTCGATTTTACGAAGTTATTTTTTTACTGTCTACCGCCGACACATGGTAGATGCATCGTTAATTTCTTGACGTGACTCTCGTAATAGTACGGTAGGCTGTTCAACTTTTTTAAAATTATTTCCGCTCGCTCGGAAATAAAATTATGCAAACAGTTGCTCGTGACTTTGCGTTGTCGTGGCTCGCGACAATAGGAAATAACGGTTCCGCGAAGAATCTACCGGGGATTTATTGAAAGTTAGATCTTTCGCGTGATCTGTCGGCGCGCTAGGCGAGTCGGACACTTCGTGCGCGCGTCTTTTCTCGGGGCGCACGAGTGGGGAAAAATAGACGCGCACTCGATATATGGAAAAGTACCGAGAACGAGTCCGCACTTGAGATCGTTGCGGAATACAGTGACGCAACGGCGGTGCTACTGAACTGGAGGCAAAATTCTGTCCTTGACGGTTCCGTCAAGGCAAGGGTCGAGCGCACATCCGGTACGGTACATGTTGGACGAAAAAGCGTGAGAAAAAGTTGGGCGGAAGTACGACTGAATTTTTTATGAAAAATACAGGGGGGGGGGGGGTCGAAAAAAATAGCCGGGAAGTCTCCGAATTATTAAGTTTTGATAACTTACGCTCGGCCGTTCATCTTATTAAATAAGGACAAAAAATGTTGTTAGAAGAAAACAAAAAAAAATTGTTGCTTGTTAATATTGATAAATCTTAATCGTTTAATTCTTAAGCAGGATAATTGACATCGGCGGAGTGGGCGCGACCCCTCGCAGGTCGATCAAGGATCTTCGATTGCAAAAGAACCGGAATTTCCGGTCCGCCGAACACAGCGACCTTGCACGAAAAAAAATCCGACGATTCGGTAGAATTAATCGTTCCCGATCAAAGTGGGATTCTACGTGAATCTTGAATTTACGGATTTCTTTAAGAAATGTATTTCAACAAATTTTTGTATTCTGTCCGTTCGCACCGTATTTCGAAGTGACGAAACGCCTACGCCGGAAAATAATTGCTTAATCCCGCGGTCACGTGAGACGTGAGACGGAACGGAGCTGCTTACTCTGGAAGTGTACGATTTTTATGTGTTGGTCAAGAGCGAGAACGGCGAAAACGTGCCAGCGTGCCGCAGATCGGATCAGCTTAGGCAAACTACGTGTGCTCTGGGCAGCCATTCAAGGACACCGCTGGTCAGTGTTGGGCGCTTGGGTCACGGCCCTTTCTCGATATATATCGAACTCGCTGTGCCGATCTCTTATATCCGTATCTTGTCTTGTATATTTAAAAAATCGTTTTTAAAAAAAGTTTTTAAGTGTTCGGCGTCGTGACGTTTAGATAAATCTCTCGATTCCTCTGAAGAATAACGATTACGAAGAATCACGATAGGCGAAAAAATACGGTCAGTTGCCTTCCCATGAAACTTCGAAGAAGTTGTGGGAAGCATTCAAACAGCTCAATAGTTCAATGCAATAATGTTGGCCTTGAATTTCTATGTATTATGCACTTATAAACGCCTGCAATTAGAAAACACAACGTTCTTTTACCTCAAAGACCTCGTTCGAATTTACGCAACATTAAGAATTAACGGTAGGTAAAAGGAAACCTTGTAACAGGAAGTGTATTTGCGCGATCGACCTGGGTTTTTTTGACGTTAAAATCTAATGTACGTCAGTGCAGCGTGACAGTAACGAGTGACCTGTGAACGATTGCGAGTAAAAGAAATGTAAATGCCCCGAGGACACGCCGACATCGCCCAACGAGTTCGCTACCGTCAAAGTCACGATTGCAATTTGTGTTCATTTTTTTGCCCGATAAGAATCGTTCGCCAATGGTTGATTCTCTCCGTAAAAAAAAAAAGATTCTCAACGCTTGTCTCAACCGCATTCCTGTAGAGAACAAAACAAAGTTCATCGTCTTTTTTAACTGTACAGTAAGAAGAAACTTGTTTTTACGGTTGTGCCCTCAGCAACCGTTTGAGATATGTTTCTCTCGCCATGTGCGACGCGTTTCCTCTTAGGGTTTTTCGCGTCCGGCCCTCCCGCTTCCCTCCGCGACCGTTCGAGCCTCTCCGACTCTTTGTTTTCCTTTTCGCTGAACGAGCGTTCTCCGTCTCTCTCTCTCCTCGGCGGGAGGTCCCTCGCCGACAATCGATCGGCTTCAAGGTCTTGTGCACACTCTCGTCGCATCTTCGGAAAAGTCTCTCTCGTTCACACCGAGCCTTACAACGGCGCTGAAACTTCGATCCGCAATGAAGAGGCTTCCGTCGACGAGCGGCACTCACCGCTCGCCGTTGGACGTGAATAAAAGAAGAAAAAAATCCACGCTACGACGAAAACGTCGTTCAAACGTCGCTCTGCGATACAATAATAAAAGCTGACCTTTCGGCTTGAGACGGTTATCGCGTTATCGGCGCGCTCGCTGCTTCCAACTTCGAGGATCGAACGCTCTATAGAGAAACTCAAAATGGCGCCCGTGGATAAACAAAAAAAAGAGGAATCAAAGCAATAAGAAAACAGTCCCGAAAATTTGCGCGAGACGTTTCCGTTTTACTCTCTTGGTAACTACGCCGTTTTTTTTTTATATCAAGTATGTCTATTCAATCGACAATCGCGTTATCGGCGCGCTCGCTGCTTCCAACTTCGAGGATCGAACGCTCTATAGAGAAACTCAAAATGGCGCCCGTGGATAAACAAAAAAAAGAGGAATCAAAGCAATAAGAAAACAGTCCCGAAAATTTGCGCGAGACGTTTCCGTTTTACTCTCTGGGTAACTACGCCGTTTTTTTTTATATCAAGTATGTCCATTGAATCGACAATCGCGTTATCGGCGCGCTCGCTGCTTCCAACTTCGAGGATCGAACGCTCGATAGAGAAACTCAAAATGGCGCCCGCGGATACACAAAAAAAAAAGAGAAATCAAAGCAATAAGAAAACAGTCTCGAGAATTTGCGCGAGACGTTTCCGTTTTACTCTCCGTCTAACACTCTATAGAGAAACTTAAAATGGCACGCGTCGATAAAAAAAATAAAGATCAAAATGATAAGATGAGAGTCTCGAAAATTTGGGCGACACACTTCGGTTTTACGCACTGGATAATTTCGTCTTTTTTTAAATACTTTAATACTACGAATAACTTAATCGGATAAGTTAACACACACAAGAGATGCTGTGCGATCGGAATGGAATTCGTGTAGATAAAAAAATTTTTTCCTCCCAACGGTGAATCCCACCGGTTAATTCCGGCGTACGCGTCATCAATGTTTCTGCATTTGTTTTCATAGCGATCGTCCACTCACGGCGACTAATCTCGGTGCGAAAAAATGTTCGGCGCGATTCGTCGCCAGCTCTCGAGCTATCGAATCGTAGATATTCTAAACATCGGCAGGTACGTACGCCGGATAAGGACTAGCAGGGACTTCCCAGTGAGGTGACTCACGATCGAACAATACTTATCGACGCGATAATGAGGTGCACTCTGCTGGACGAATTTTTGTTTCCTCAAATTCATGTAACACTCAAGGCGAACACAAGCGTCACAGCGATATTTGCATGACCGATGAACTCGATTTAGAATATCTTCGGTTTTTAAATATTTTTTTTTTCAAAGTAATCTCGACGCGTTGCACTCTGCCAGAAATGACAGATTACCCAACTTCGAATTATTAATTATTCGCTGTATTATATACGAACAAGAATTATCGACGCGATAAGAATTGCACTGTTCGACGATTTTTTTCTCGCACATTCATCCAACACTCAAAGCGAACAACGTGTATCACTCCGAAATTTGCATGACTGATGCACCTGATTTAGAATACCTTCGTCGGTTTTTTTTTCCCCTAAAGTAATCTCAACTCATTGCACTCTGCCAGTAATTGCAAATTTCCCAGTTTCGAACTATAAATTATTCGCTGTAATAATAACAATTATTGTAGCTATTATTACAACTGTGATTGTTATTCTAACAGAAATCTAATGATCGCGATGCATTGGTAAATTTCGCATTCGCGGAAGCACGCGTCGGGAATAGAAGTCGGCATGCACCGTGGGCTGTGATCGAAATCCGATCGATACGGGGGATTATAGGCCATGCTTCGATCCGGCGCGTACAATGGCATTTGCGAAATAGTCTTCGATCCCTTCGCAGGTGGCCTCTTACTCACGCGCGGGATATATGCATCGCGCGCGATTCTTGCAAAATGAAACACGCTCGAAATATCGTCGTAATCGGAAGGAAAAAAAAAGAAAAAAAAATCCGCGGAATATCGGCTGCACATAAAATGCGCTATAGAATTGATCAATTATTGAGTACGATAGTTATCGAGAGGCGGTCGTTCCCGCGAATGTATTGTGCTTGCTATTTTATTTACTTCTTTTACTCACGCACGAAATATCGGGCACAATTCTTGCAAAAGGAAATACGATAAAAATATCATGCTAATCACAAGAGGAAAAAAAATTCTACGAAATATCGACTGAATATAAAATGAGCTATGGAGTCAACTTACTGTTGAGTACGACAGTTATCGAGAGGTGGTTGTTCCCGCGAATGTGTTGCGCTTGCTTTTTTTTAAACTTTTTTTTAGTCCAGAGCTTAATACATGCATCATGCACGATTCTTGCAAAATGAAAGACGCTAAAAATATCCTCGCAATTAAAAGAGGAAAAAAAAAGCCTCGAAATATCGACTGAATATAAAATGTGCTGTAGAATTTACCTACTATTCGGTACGAGAGTTGTCGAGAGGCGGTTTTTCCCGCGAATGTGTTGTGGTTCCTTTTTTTGAACTCAATTTAATAATCTACTTGTCGCCGAATTACAAAATTACCCTCGTGTCAATAGTCGTGGCGCGAGTAAACAGACGTAATTCGCAAACACAGACATCAACAGCAGCAAGCAAGCGAGTAGAAGCGCGATCGTCACGTTTAAAGTTTCGGAACGACGCGACGCGAGAATAAGTCCGCTCACGTTGCCCGCCGTCGGCGTACTGACGATCTTGGAATATCCGCGGCTCGAGCAAGCGACCGTGCGAGCGCCGGTAACTCGTGGACCCGGCGTTTTTTTTTTTTCCTCCGGAGGGGAAGTGCGCGCCGCCCGTTCAGCCTTGCCGTCGATCCGACTCCGTCTCGTTTACGTAATAACTCGTATTTCAATGGCTCCAACATTCGCGTGCCCCGACTCGGACGCGTCGTTGGATTCCTAATTATAAGCTGCCTAAACGCCGAGAGACGCCGAAGTTGTTGCGGATAACCCTGTGACGCTGTCACGTGGGCGGCAATTTACGAATCGGTGGGCACGGCAAAAAACGCCACAGCGAATAGTGATTGATAATGGTAATGCCGGAAAATAGGGGAAAAAAATTATAAAAATATCACACTGGAAACAGATATTCTGCACTTTGATTTATAGAGCAAGCCTTTCAACGCTTCGATGTTACTCCAGGTAACGCTGTAATGCTGCCACGTGCGGCGATAAATTGTGAATCGGTGGATTCGACGAAACCCGCCGTAGCGAATAGTAACAATAATAATAATGACAAAAAATAGAAAATAAAAATAAAAATATCGCCACCCATTTGCAGCGTCGAGCTAAGGTAAGGGGTAAGGTGGAATCGCTTGGTCATTGCATTGTTAACAAAAGCTTGCGTCAATGACGAGACAATTTATCTTGTCATCGCGGCGATGCCAAGAGTTATCAATAACTGTTTCATTTTTCCTCGAACGTTGTTTATCATTTACTGACAGCGGCGAGCGGAAAAAGTATCGCATTTTTAAAGTTAGCGAAGATAACATAGGTAACATGATGGAACGGTAAATTACGAAGCGGTCGACACGATAAAAACCGTCGTACGAATGGCAATGATAATAGTAATACCGAGAAATAGAAAGGAAAATAAAAATTTTAATATCCCTGCCCATAAACTTGCGGAGTCAGGTTAAGATACCGAATCATTAAGTCATTAAATTGTAATAAAAAATGCTTGCGTCAATGATCAGACACCAATTTATCTTGTCATCGCGACAATGGCTAGAATTATCAATAACGATTTTATTTTTCTTTGTTATTTTTACGTCATTTGTAATAAATAAATGCTGACCTTTCGGTTTGAGACAGTTATTTCGTTATCGGTGCCCACGTTGCTGCCGAAGTTACTACAGATAACACTGTAATGCTGCCACGTGCGGCAAGAAATTACGGATCGGTGTACTCGACGAAAACCGACGTAGCGAATAATAAAAAAATAATAATAATAACAATAATAATACCGGGAAATAGGAATAAAAAGAAAAACGTTGATACCGCTGCCCACAGATTTACAGAGTCAAGCTAAGTCGCCGAATCGTTTAGCCATTGAATATTAATTGAAAAATGCTTGCGTCAATTACGAGACAAAAATTTATCTCGTCCTCGCGACAATGGCAAAAATTGTCAATGACTGTTCTATTTATCTTCAAATGTGATTTAACGATTGCTCTCAGCGTCGAGCGAAAAAAGAATCGCAATTTTACAAGTTTACGACGGATAATACAGGTAACGTGATGCAATAACGCGCGCCGGTCGTATCGAGCAGAGGCAATGATTCAGCTATAATATCTTACACCGTCATGTACAGCAGGCTCGCGAGGGAGCTCGGCATGCGATAGGAATAAAAAAAAGCAACGACGCGTAGTGTGTACTTTTTTAACTTTGAGCTGAAAACGTGTATATTGTGGCGCAAGATCACACGCTCTCGACGCGCAAAATGTATTTTATCTGTATTGAAGCTACAGCGCAATTTGATCGATTTTTTTTCCTATCCGTTTACCGAGTGTTTACTCTGGTTTGCCACGAGCAAGTAAACCGGAAGCGGCTGTTTCCTCGGGGGATACGGCGATGGTGGATCGGATCTGACCACCGGATGCGGTATAACACTCTTACACATGTAATGTTTACTCTACGGACGCTCGAAGCTTTCGCTACCGCTACGATTATCTCGGGAAGCTACCCGTGGGAGCGGAGTATATCGATCCGCTATCTCCTTATTTAAGCCAATAAGAAAAAAAAAACCGCACGCTTCGACCTAGGCTAACGAGAGTCAACTTGGTCATCTGGTGTGTGTGTTGCTCGCGCGTAATACACGGTAGTTACGATAGTGTAATGTAACTTACTTCCAGCATAATACTCTTACACTGTTACAAACATCGTAATAACTTGTTGTAAAGTACTGCTAATTATATATCATTGAATATTCCGTAAATGTTAACCGGACTGTAAAAAAAATTCGTGTGAAATTTAATTTACCGGACGGAAAGTTTTTATGCAAAAACTGGTGTGTTAAATTTAATGCACATTGGTGGTGAAAAATTAATATGCTTTTTCATTGAAATAAAAGTAAATTATTGAAAAGGGCAATAGGAATATGGAATGTAAATAATCTTTTGAGTGTACCAGCATCCGTACAGTGTAAGATATTGTCAATACTACTATTTCTACTGCCGAACAAGTTGAAGCAAGTTGAAGCAAACTCATCGGTCACTCCGACCTTGACATTGAATAAAAGTTACTAAAAATGCCCTTCGAGAGATCATCGTTTTCTGCACGAGTGACAACAGCCGCTTGACGCCAACTACGCTGCGTACTCGTTTCGATATATTTCAACGCACGTACATCGAGGAGCGCAGAAGTTTCGCTGGTCTAGCGCGACCGATCGTAAGCGCGATGTAAAGTCGATTATCGATCGAGTTATAATAATTTACCCCAGTAGGGCAGAGCGTGTGCTTAATAAAACATTTATACTCTTCGGCTTCCTTTTTTTTCTTTGCGTCCGGAATATGCGTGACTCATTGGAACTAGCAACACGATTGTCTTCGCATTATTACAATGGCGTCATGACTCGGCATCTTTTTTAATCGCGGTACTACGGCTGAATGAGATAATGCGAATAAATTCCGTCGTAGATAAATTGCCTTATCCTTGAAGGACTTTCACAATTCCTTAATAATTACACGAAAGCATTGTGAGCGCCGAAAGGAAGGTCACTGACGACAGAGGGCAGAGGGAGGAGGGGGGGGGGGGGGTTGTGTAATTAGAAGGTGAATTTTTTAATCTCGTGCCTCATGCGCAGTTCTTTTTCCTGATGAATATTCTTTAATGCCTTCGAATCGCGACATTAATGGAGTGTAATACTCCATGTAATAAAAACGCTGCACGTCGTTTACTGTACGTCGCACACTCATTTAGATCGAAAATTACTGCTGAACGTAGAAACTGTTAGACACCGGTAGCAGTACAATGAAACTTAACATGTTCGCATTACATATTTGTCAATGTGTACACTGTACAAAAATGTCATGTACAATTGTGATGAAAAATTAATGTTCAGTGTAATAAAAAAATTGGGAATACTTTACTTTTAATAATTTACTGTAATTTCACTCCGATAGTACTTTAATTTTAACAGTTCACTTTAATTTCAATAAAGATGTATAGATATAATAAACTGTCATCACAATTGTGCATTAAATTTAATGTACCAGTTTTTGCATGAAAACTTCCAGTCCAATACATTAAATGATTTTTTGTTGTGTAAAAATGTGTGCGTCCACTTGTTTTATAATTCCGAGAATATTTCGACCGATGACTCGCGGTCTATTTATCGAAACGATAATATCGCTATTATGACGCACCCCACCTTAAATCCAGCCACGTTGATCAGCAATATTTTTATCGAGTACGTAGAAGAATTTCAGGAAGGATGTGTTATTTCAACGAACAAAAATTTACTCACGCGCACGCCAATCAATTTCATTGCTCAATGATAATTGCGCAATTTCGAATGTAATTTTCCTAAAAATAACAAATTTAATTTGTCTTCGCAGAGTTGTGATAACGAGTAAAAAAATATTGTCTGTCTTCGCCAAAGATAATCGTCCTATTTATATCAATCGTTGTATCAATGAGAAACTTATTGAGGCTTGCGTCTGCATGCCAATGGTGAACAAGGTCAATATTACGCAGGTTTGAATGAGTACGATTGGAGAGGGCTTACCTCGAATCTCTTTTCTCGCCCATGACGCTCGGCGCGGAGTATTCTTATCGAGAAGGACCTTTCACCTGGAGCTGACGACGAACGGCGATTCGCCGGTTCTAATCACAGCCATTTAATCCGCGTTTGCAATATTAGATAACGATAACAACACAAAAAAACAGTTACGCTCGTCCACGCTTGCGACTCGAATCGCCAGAAAGCTCTGACCTACGACGCTTCGTTCTTGGCGGTATCGATCGTCCGACCGGAAGCGACATCTAGTGGCGTTTCGTCGATACTAAACCCCCACCGTTGAACAATTCATACCGTCGATACCATCGAAAAATCGATTTAAAAAAGTAGATAGTTGGTTAAACAAATTATCACGTCGAATATTGTAAGCAATAAGAATGACAGGATGAATAAAAACTCATACATGTATTTTTTTGTTTTGTTGTTTTGTTTTTCATACTTTACTCATAGACTCTCGTGCTGGCCAGACCGAGACCCGGCAAACATTTGCGGTCCCTTCTTCAATTACACAATACACAAAAATAATGATATTTACAAATGTAGGATAATGTTAGGCACTCAATGAACAGAACGTAAAGGATTTTTTTTTCTTTTTTTTCACTCTGGGACTGGATATAATTTACACGATCAATCAATTTAAATTAAATATTGTAACGAAATAAGATGTAACAAAAAAAAATAATAATTCAAAGTCAACGAATTTGGTACAACAAAGTACTTCCGAGAACTTAGAGATTAGCGTCATTTTGTTTCGTCGGCACCTCGATTGCCGTGATTTTTTTCTTTATTTATTCTTTTCGTTACAGCCCGATTAGACGTTGACGTGGAATGTTGAAAATCGGGTAACAAAGATATTTTTCTCCTTTCGATTTTCCATGTGGAATGTCCTCACGCGAAGTTTCGAGCTTTTCCGTTGATTCATTCAATCTTATAAGTACCTCACCGTTGTTCTTAACACTCTTCGAGGGCGTTACTCCTCGATTACTCACTGGCCTGTACCGTTATTTCGAACGATGGACGTAGGATGTAAGTTTATCGGTAATTTTTTTTTTTATTCCCGATCAAATACACAACATGTGCGGCACGATTCAATCGAGACTCAATACTTCGAGTCTCCTCTCTCTTTTCCCCGTTGAAAAGTGCACACTTGTTATCATCTATTCTCTCCGAGGTACAAAAGTATATACGAAATAAAAACGAATTGACATATATCTCACTGTTATTACACCACACACTGATGGCATTGCAAAAACGGTGAAAGTAATTATTTAAAACATTTCAAATATGATACTGAACATCTATTCGGTATTTCGATCCCTTGTCCTATACGTCGTCGATACAATCGCGCTAGTTTCATTTTTTTTTCATTTTCTTTTTAGACAGGAATCAAATTGGTACGAGTCGTTTCGATTATTTTTCATAGTAAAGGTCCACATTACTGAGAATAAAATAAGTTACATGGTGCTTCGCCTATTTCGGGAGGAAGGGGAGGGGGGAGGGGGGTAAAATTTTATGGTACAAATTACAATTATGTATATATACTTTGGGTGTAAGAGCCGTCAGTCAAAACTATAAAATACTAACTCTGTATAAATCATCGTCGTTCAGTAGGAAATCCGTATTTTGTTTTTTCATTTTTTTTCCACTTCATTCTTTTATACATTTCACTTTATACATACGTTCGTATTAGTGTCTTACTGATATGATTCTTAATTACAATTCAATACGTATCTCAACGTCAACTATTTGTTTCGTGTGTAAACAAAATTCAGTGTGAGAAAATAGCATTACGCCCAACGTAAGCTAGTGGTATAAGATTTTTTCGTTCGCGTAAACAGAAAAATCGGTAACGTAAACTGTTCGTTACATTATTTTCTTTGTAAATGTAACATGCATGCTTTGCTTTTAATTCTTCTTAGGTTCACTTATGCGGAAATCGCTAAGTACAATCGTTTTGCCACTGTTATCGATCGCCAACGGCCCTTAACCCGTGGATAATATCACAGATGAATGAGTTTCCGTGTTGTGCGTAGCGCCTCGCTATCTTAGGTTTCTAACGAGCGCGTTGATTCTTTCGATTTTTTCGCTCAACAGACGCTTCTCGGCGTCGAGTGACGTTCTGGTCGATAGCAACTCGTACCTCTTACGCTCCAGTTGTATCGCCTCGGATCGCAAACTGTTCGATTGCGCAGCTAACTTCGACATTTGGCCAGTGAGAACCTTTCGTTCCGACGATTTTTCTGGAAATAAAAGATCGAGAATTCATAAAATGGTAAACATTCAAGACAGTAAAGAAACCGGAAACAAATGAGGAATTCATATTTGTGGGTACAATGAGAGAAGGATCTCGGAAAAAATACCAAGGCACATGGTAAATTTCTATTAGGCAACACGGTACACCAGCGCCGCCACTCCCGATATGTGATATTTTTTACCTAACCCATATGGTAATTTTTTCCTTGGTCGATAAAACAAAAAATTTCGTGGATTAAGACTGAGAATTCCACGGATAAAAACACAACATTCCGTCGATCAAATTTTTTTATGTACGTATACATACATAAAAAAAATTGGTCGCCGTAATATGCCGGTATAATGCACAAGGCTAAAACAATCGGTCCGCGATTGCGGCGCCACCGATTACTATATTTTCTAGTAAGGAAAACTTACATTCTAGCAAAAAGTACGGGATATTCGGGAAATATCTGCGATAGCGAAAGTTACCATATTTTCTAACAGAATATGTTAAGTTGAATACGAATGTTTGCCAGGATGTCGCTATAGTTCTCATGTACCTGAAAGTTCTGTTGGTTTTTATCAGATGTATGGTCATTTCTATCGGGTCCTTCTCTCAGTGTACACTCTACATGATTTTCTTTATCAGAAATCAGTAGTTGCTTACCTTTGGAATATTCCGAATACGCAATCATGATATCCTCAATCCCACCCCACCGAGGTTTCTCGATTTTCTCGCTGTTTCCATCGTCGCCGTTTTCCCTGATATCGAGGAGCTTGCCCTGTTGTCTCAGGCCATTCTCTCCAGGCATCGGTAGGGCGGGATAATAAGCATTCATGTAATTTGATAACAGAGGCGGAAGCGGTGGTGGCCTTTCCGAATTGTGTTTGATTTTCACTCTATCCAAGAGTCTCATTTTTTGCGACGGTCTTGGCGACCATGGCGGATTTTTCGAATAAGCTTTAGCGATCTTCTCGCAATAAGCCGTCACCGTGTTTGTACTTTTCCTCTTCTTCCGATCTTTCAGTATGTACTGCCACGTTTCTTCCGCTTCTGCAATTTCATCAAAGTTCGATGTAGACTCGAGAAAAAAAAATTAATTACTATTTAACATCGTCACGAAATCGTTCGAAGAATTACCGTCTCTTTTGTTCGGTGGCATTACGTCGAGGCCTATCGTCTTGAGAAAGCCAACCTTTGGTGTAAAATCCGAGGCGTGGAGTAAAACGTCCGGATGCTCGCGAGGAATCGGTAGAATGGATTCGACTGTATCGTCGGAGTCGACGGGAGGTTCCGGCGGATCTGGATTCAATTTGTATCTCTTTTCCACCTTGTACAACTCGAGTTCTGTAATATACAAATAAATAAAGTTAATCGGGCGAACGAATAATATTCTACAAACGATTTTTCTTCCGTTCCGAAAATCGAGAACCCTACAAAGTTAAAGTAAAAAGAAAACAAAATGTGCATTAAAAAAAATGATGTTCTCTAACCGTTTTTCGTGCTGAGAGTCGTGAGTCCGAACATGGCGAGAAAGGCAAGTTTCTTCTCCGAATATCGAGGTTTCGCCGGGGGACCTTTGGTTATCCACATATCAACATCCTTGCCGTCGTCCTCGCCCTCGGAGTCGGAGCTGCACGCTCCCCCCGAGTTTCTTTCCCTCTTGCGTTTTCTTCTCTTCTCAGCCAGATCCAACGTCGACGTGAGCTCCTTCGGTGCGTCGGGAATTGCGAATGATCTATCGTTGCTACCGTGCTCGTGTTTTCCTCTTCCGTACTCCGGTACGTTCAGCACAGCTGGCTCGCACTTTACGGATATCTCAGTCAAATTATTGCACTTGTCGGTGTAGCAAAATGCCGTCTTAATGTCGTTGTTCGCCGAGAAGTTCAAAAGCTTCTCTTGATACTTCGGTATCTGCAGTAAAACGTTCGATACGTTCTGACACGTGCGCAAAACCTCCTCGGACTTTATGCTCTGCATAAGCTGCGCTGTGTCAATGGACTTGGTTCCTAAATCGTTAATACCGAACTTAAACGACGGCTGAAACTGTAATGTGGACGCTATACTATTTCTCTCGATCTGCGACTTCGTCTCGATCTCAATTTTGCAATCCCTCTCGTTCGCGTTCGACACATGCGGCTTCGGTGTTTGACCCCTCGTCCCTTCTTGAGCCGTTTGTGGCAGTGCATTTTTCTCCGTTGTCGTGGTCGGCGTCGATCGATTATTATTATTATTATTATTCGTTGGTTGCTGTCTAGCAAGCATCTCGATTCTCGCTTTTTCGTTGTTGACGCTTATCTTGTTGTTCTCACGCACAACGTCCATTATACTCTTGTAATTCGAATTGACTACCTTAACGCCACCGCTGGACGCGACGTTGTTGCTACTGTAATAATTGACGCTCGGTGTGTTCTTGTCGTTGACGATTCCGTTGTTCGCGCTTCCGCAGGACGACGTGGTGTCGTTTCTCAGCGGCGCGACGGCCGATTGTTGCAAATCGCTGATCGAATGGGAGCTCAGCGTCTTCGCGCCGTTGAGATGACTCGCGTTGCCGGCAGGTGCGCTGTTGCTCGCGTTCGCAACGGGAATATTAATCTTCGCCGGTGTCAGCTGGGGATGCGCCGGTGGACAAGCGAAGTGCGCCGGTTTGTAGGAAACGTGCGACACGGGAATATGAGGATGATGAAACGGCTGCGACGGATAAGGATGGAGCTGCGTCGTGGGTTGTTGAAGACTGGTGGCTTTGGAACTCTCCGTCGAGGCGGTCTCGTGGAGCGGCTGACCGGAAATCGGATGATTGGTCGTCGACGACTTAGCCATGGAGTCTTGATTGTTTATCTGATTGACGGCGTTCTGATTGTGATTGTTGACGATTGGCCAGGGCTGCGGCTTGGCGGTCGAGCGAAAGGAATCCTCGAACGGTCTGACGAAGGCCGGATGAGGGGCGGACGTCGTCGTCGTTACGGGCGCGGCGTTGGTGGTCATCGTGGTCGTCGTCAGCACCGCGCACATCGGAGCCGGAGTGCTCGAGTTCTGTTCCTTGCTTCTCGACGATCCGTGGCCGACGTGGGGTATCGGCGGGGATTTGTGAAGATTCGGCGTGGGACCGCCGGAGTTCAGAGACGACGGTGGCGCGCCGGGCGTGCTCAGAGTGTGGGTGGCGTGGGTCGTCATCGTTCCGCTGCCGAGCAAGGAATTCGTCGTGGTGGTGCAGCCGTTGTTGTTGCCGTAGGGCTGAAGGACTTGCTGGGGGGACTGGTGGATCAGCGGTGCCGGGTGTGACGGGTAGGCGGAGGCCGCGGTCGAGGCCACGGCACTGCTCAGGATCGTCGCTGTGTGCTGACTAGAATGAATGGTACTCGGCGGGACCGGAGGAAGGTGAAGGGGCATCATGGGAGCGAGCGGCATGCTCAGAGGGGGCGGAGGAGGCGGAGGTCCTATCACTCCGGGGGTCAGGGATGGCATCGAGGAGATCGACGGAATCGGCGAGGGTCCGATCGGCGCTGTGCTCATCGTGGGAGGTGGTCCGAGGCTCAGGGGAGGCAGACTCGAGCCCAGCTGCATCGGCGCCGAACTGACCGAGCATATCGACGCGGATCCCAGAGAGGACGGACCCATCGGGGCTGCTGGACTTGGAAACGACGCGAGCCGGGAGTGGTACATCGTTGAGGCTGCTGATGGGTCGGAAGGAGACTGGGATGGTGCGATGTTTTGCTGCTGCTGCTGCTGTTGCTGCTGTTGCTGTTGCTGTTGCTGTTGCTGCTGCTGCTGTTGGTCGTCTTTCCTCGACTGGCCGTGAGAACTCTTGATATTGCTCTCACTTTGATTGTTGTTATTGTTGTTACCGCCAACGCCACCAGTGCTCGTACGATCTCCGCGCTCCCTTTCGCTGTGCAACTGAGCCGCTATGGTCGGCTTCCTAGCTGGAACAAATGCCGAACACAGTGCTTGGTAATACTCCACTACTAACTACTGCCTTCTTAACGGTTCGTAATTGCGTGCATGGATAGAAATTTTCGGAAGTTACGACGATGGATATTAGTGATGGTTTTTTTTTTTTTTTTTTTTTTGACGTGGCTTTGAACTTTGGTAATTGCTTTGGGATAGTCGCAGAGATGGGCAGATGTGTCGTTACTTTGAAATTTTACTGTGTCAGGTTGCTTGTATCATGCTTTACTTTTTGCTTGTCCGTTCTGTGAGAGCGATTTGAAGCGTTAACTTGTCGCGGGACGTCATACAGATTTGGTAAAGGCAATGCCAATCTCTGGACAACGAATCGACAAACGGGACAGTCTTTCATTTTGCTTTTCAAGTTTGATTCAACGGATTTGACTTACCTTCTATAGATTCTTAAATAAACACTATTCGCATTTCGTTTGCTTTTTTTTTCTAGCCTAAATAAATGACTACATTAATTACGGAGTATTGGGGATGATTTCTGTCATAAATGCAATAAATCTGGGCGGCATAATTATTTAGAGAAGATTAAGAAAACAAAAAATAATACGGACGTAAATACCGAAGCGATCGCAATCTCATAGTACTCTTTGGTAAATCAGCGGGTTTTTTTTTGTGACAACGAAGTTAATGGAACGATGGAATAATGATGCATCGATCACCGAACGACAATACTACTATGTATGAAACGGCAAATCACCGGAATCTTCCCCAAAACTGTTTCAGAAAACGATTCGAGGGGTCAAGAATTCCAAGGTTGATCAGAATTATGATCACTGTTTTTTTATTCTTTTTTTTGCAATGTTTATTTTCAATTATAGTCCAAATATACATGTTTACATAATAAATTATATAAAAATGGTATAATTTTGACAAATGAACATGTGTGACAAAGTTATGTACATTGGTGGATTCAGTCAGTGTGTTTTTTTTTTTTTTTTTTTTTTTTTAAGGAGCAGGTTTTTAATCGCTACTAATGAGAGAAAGTGACTTCGACGTTGAGCGATTAATTGCGAATTTCTAAAACAGTTGCGGGAACTAACGCAAGAGTGCAGAGACCTAGTACAAAGTGCGCACATCTTCAGCGATATTGTATTTCGGATGTTATTCAAGCCATGAATTTTTTTTAAATTTCTATTCGTCTCGAGAGTATCATTCTTTGTTCGATTCGATGAATGACGACTGGCAATGACCGAATGATTGGACGAAATGAAAAAGAAAAAAAATAGTGTTACGTGACGGTGAAATAAGAATATATTTGCTAGTCGATGGAAATCTTACACCGTGCAGGACCGTACAACGACATTGATACCGTGATATGCTCAACGTATATACATCATTGTATGCAGTATATGTCGAGAGCCGAGTTCAACTCGAAATTTTTCGAAATAGGCGATGATAAAAAAATTAAAAAATTCTCTGCAAAAGCAACACGTAAACTATACGTCGAACAGCGATAGCTCCGAGTCGATAATACGAGAATTTAAGAGTTAAGAAAAAAAAAACGTCTCCGCGCGACCTCACGTAGGTATCGTGCACTCTTATGTTTAAGTTTCGCCGTGAAGACGTAATTAATTGTAAAATGATTACCTATTTAACGTGCCCGTAGTGATTGTACATTCAGACAGGCGATTTTGTTATGATTTCTTTTTTTTTCCTTTTCTTTATGTTTTCTTTTCTTGTTTTCAAATCTACAAAAATCGTTTGGAACATTTACGGTCCACGAGAGACCAAGAAGTCAGGCGGAAGGCCGACACGAACGAAGTGAGACTTGCTCCTATCTCGAATGTATAACTGCAATTCAGACGGAGCTACAGATAAGTCAGGCTTCGTGTCGTTCAGTCTAAACAGAGTGATTCGCTGCTAGACTCGGCCTTAGAATTTTTTTCGTTTATCTTATCGTTTTTTTTTATTCTTTTCTTTTTTTTCCTTTATTTTTTTTTCAACGGCTTGATGAGCGCTATTTTCCTAGTGGTACTAGGATGAACGGTACAAGATGCCCTTTCGACTAAAGGGCCGATTTAGTTAGATAGCTAACATCCATCAATAACGAGGATCGGTACGAGACGAACGACTCTGCTTTTTCTTTTGTACTTCACCTACCGCCCTTTCCCAGGAAATTACGATAATTTAAATTCAACGAAACCTTCCGACGCGAGAGTCTCATAACTTCACAGGAAAGCCAGCGGAAGAGACGAAGGGCGACACGACGCTCCTAGCTCGATCCTCGTATGCGCTTATCTAAAAAATATTAAACCTAGCTTCATAAGAAACGATTAACTATGACTATAAACTTTCATTATCTCTATATTAAGATTAGAAGCGTAGTATGTTTGTTTATTTTTTCCTCAGTTTCTTCCACAGTCAGGTGAATTTTCATTTTTCTGTTTTGTTTTTTTTCCCCATTTCAACATTCACCTTAAAAACGGTCGCTTCTCGTTCGGTGGTCCGGTTCCGTCACCTAGGAGAACAGCGGACACCCTTTTTTTTTTACCGAATCCAGACTGAACACGCGTTCTTCCAAAAAAATTGATTTAATGTTTTTTTTGTCTGTTATATTTTTGTAGCATGAGAAAACGATCGCTTGGCATCGGTTCCGATAATTAACAAAAGAATAATAAACGAAGCTAATAGAGCCAATTTCGGCAGAGCCGTCGAACATTTGGTTCGAACCTCGCATTCTTGCGAATTGTTTTATATTTTTTAATTAATTAATTTTCTTTCTAATTTTAAATTTAATCAAAACTTATAACGATAGAGAAGGAGGATAAATTTGCGCCAATTTAAACGCGGGGCAGCCAAATAAAAACGTTCACTTCGTTCTCTCCCTGATCAATCCTTTAGTCTCTGCCCTTCAATGGTTTTCTTTTCGTTTATTTTGTTTCCTTTTTCTTTTTTTTTTTCTTCTTTCTGACAATTCAAAGTTATGCCATCGTACTGACTAAACTTGCTAGTGGTAACTTGCGAGGCTTGCCAGATTGCGAACGGTGACGCGCGGGTATTGGTAACCGTTCAGTAACTGACTATGATGAGAGTTTTGTGAGTTTTGTCGATAGAGATGAAGAAAAGAAAATATATATATATATATATGTATATGGAGTGAGAGACCGCGCGTACGGACGTTCTGGTAAACCTCGAGCATTCATGGCGTTTTCGTTCAATGGAAGGCAGTGGGGGGTGGAGCGACTCGCTCACCTGCAGTATCGGCGGATGTAGGAGCAGGTGCGGGAACAGGAGCCGCGGAGGCTGAATTTCGTGCAACTCTTCTCCTCTCCTCCTCCTCCCTCAACGCGGCCTGCTCGCGCGCTTGTCGCATCCTGTGTTCCTCCTCCAACTTGAGTCTGCAAAGAAACGAAAAAACAATATTGTCATTAATTGTATCCCTCATCAGTACCGAATTTATTCACAATATATAACATGTAACAGTTCTTGATACCTGACAAACGTAAATCTTATTACTTATATCGCATATTGTCTATTCCGATAAATAAATAAATATTGCCAATGGGCCATCGACCGAATTCTTTCGGCCATGTATCTTTCATTTTTCACTGAATAAAAAACTTAAATGTTATCACTTGTACTGCCTATTGTCTGCTCCAATAAATAAATAAATATGTGAATAATTATTGGCAACCGGACCAATTCTTTCAGCCATGCATCTTTTATTTTGCACTGAAGAACACGGCAACCGATGTTTCCTCTTTTACATAAAAAAAAAAATCTTGCCAACTGTGTGTTCCCAAATCACAAAAATTCTAAGATAGTAGATAAGCGTGATCGATCGTACGTTCAATGGTGCCTTCAGCCTATCCTTGCTGGATAAATTTTTAAAATCTGTTGCGATTACTAACCGTTCGTGCATGACGGGGGACATCAGGCCGAGCGACGCCGGTGGCAGCATGTCGGGACTGTAGCGTAATCCGTAGAGTGGATACGACGGTAGTCCAGGAAACAACGGAGGTCTCAGCATTCCACACCTCTCCAAGTACAAGTGTTCCTCTAATCTGTGAGGGAGAGTAAAGAGAAAGAGATTTTTAGGAAAAAGTAAGTGAAATGTCGACGAATTACGAGAGTCCCGAAAGATTTTTTTTTTAAGAGGTGTTCAGGATAGGGGTCGAGTCTCACCTATAAGCGTGCTGGAGGTGTGGCGGTGGGTAAAGACCGTGGTGATAAGGGCTGTAGGCCGCAGGATCGAGAGCGAAAGCCGGTGGTGCATGGGCCGGATGATGTTCGGGCCGATACGGTTGGAAACCCGAACGAGCCAGCAAATCGGAAGTTGCTGAGGCCACGCCGTGTTTGCTGTTCTCCGCCGGCCTCGTTGTCGTGTATATCGACGGTATCTCCTCTGGACGCCGTTCGTGGGTCGATCGTTCCTGAAAACCAGACAAAATACATTATAATCATCGACGACTTTAACTCGCGCTACAGAGTTTTTCGATTGTGGATCTATATTTTTTTACAAGTACACCGTACTTGTACTTGTACTCGTACAAAGAATTTTAAATTCAACAACCTTTTTTTAGTCCACAAACGTCCACAATTATTTTGTTGTTAATTTTACAAAAAATATTCGCAAAATTAACAGATATTTTTGTAGAATGGACAAGGTTTTTTTTGTAAACGTAACATGAAAATAATTGTGGACGTTCGTGGACAAGAAACGTTGGTATTTCACTGTACGAAGTTTCAACAATGTCGGTTGGTCATTAATGCATTTTTTCTGAATTCAAAGAGGATAACCCGTGATGAACCGTGCTTCGAAGAGGCAAGTACAAATAAAAAATTCTGCTCCAGAGTAACGATCGCCGTAATTTTTTGTTGTCATAATCTATTTTATTTCGATACTCGAACGGCGAGAGGAGAGACACTTTAACTCGGACGCAGACGCGACGTTCGGTACGTGCAAGGGAGATCGCCCACCGAGATTGCCAAGTCTCATCGAGCGGCCTTTGGCCGAGCTCACCGACGTCACCTACATACATCGATGAAAGCCGGCGATAGAGAACATCCCCGAGGCTCGAACTCGCACGCTAGGTGTTCTTTGATCTTCCGATTATCGCGAGTAAGCTACCCTTCCCTTCCGCCAGAACGACTACCTTTTTCATTTCAAGGAGATTGAAGGTGAGCCCGGCAACTCCCGGGGCTCTCTCGACGAGACGAACTTTCGGGATCGAAGTGACCTCCCATCCCCCGTAGCTAATATTTTCTCACTGCTCTCACCCCTACTCTTCCTCCATATATCCGCCACCTTTCCAGGCCCGCATCAAAAGAGCTGCATAATACTTCCGTCAATTTTATATTCCCGTCTGTAATCCGTCTGGGTCCCGGCGACTCGGGAACAAAGAGAAACATATCAAAGACTCGGCAATTTTTTAATACGGGCTCCGCGAGAGACCCACCCAGGTCTTTTGGATTCGACGAACCCGTCGAGGATCGCTTTATTTGAATATGTTCTTTCGCTTTTTTTTTCTTATTTTTTTTCACGCTACTCCTCGAGACCGCCGGCGAGAGAGAGCTGCGGACGGAAGACAAACGAGGCCCGGATGGGTCGCGGGACAGAGGTCACGAGCCAGTGTCATGAGAATGTGTAATGCATGAACGATACCGTAAGAGGAATGCGGCGAAGAAGATGCGCAGAACCGGAATCCCGACGCGGGACCCCAGAAACGATCTCTCCGACGACCGTTCAAAGGTCATCGAGGGTAAGGTCGCCGATCGCGAAGGTCATATTGTTTTTTTTTTTTTTGCTTTTCTTTTTTATTCGTGCGAAAGACTCACCTTGGCAGGTGACGGTCCTCTGACCAGAGGAGGTGGCGCCCGGTTTTTGGGACTCGCGCGCGGTTCCTCCTCCTGAGGAGCCGGTCCCGCCTGCTTGGCGAGGTTCCTCAGCGCCGCGGCGAAACTTCGGCTGTTCTGCTGGGCACCTGGTCCCGGACCCGGGGTGTGACCCGGCGGCAGGACCCCCGAACTCGGTCTGTGAGACTTGCCGATCGTCGTCGGTTGGGCTTTGGTGTTCGCTGGCTGGAGACCTTTAAACATTCAACGATTTTTATGACCGTTAGTTTCGATGACGTAATAAAAAGTTGCAAATAAATTGAACCGTGTGTGAACTCGTGAAATCTCAAATGTTCTGGACCGAATCTTTGAGGCAGTCAAATGTTGAACGGAATAGATTAGTTAATATATTGTACAATATAATATAATATAATGTAATAATAAATTGAATACATTGGGTTAACGATTTTTACGACCGTTAGTTTCGACGACATAGGAAAAGTTGAAAATAAATTGACAATCCGTGAACACATGAAGTTCACATGTTTTGTCGCGAATCTTTTAGGTAGGCAAAATATTAAGCTGAATACTTTGGATAATAATAAATTTAATACACTAATTACATTGGTTAATGATAAATTCAATACATTTGTAACATCGATACGAATAAATTATCAATATCAAACACGATAGCGACATAGTTCGAAATATCCCCCGATGAGATACAATTAATTAGCGAGTCAAAGGTTCAATCCACTATAACACTTCGTGCCGCTGCGAAGTTCCAAGCGCTATTCGCACTGCGTGGGAATCGCGTAGGATTCGCTATCGGCAAGCGATTAGCCGTCTCGTCGATTGGAGCAGCCCCTGTATAAACTCGATACCCTCGAGGTCAGTCGATTGCTTCCAGTTCATGAATCAGGCTCGCTCGGATAATGCGTAGATTCTCTCGCGCGAAGACACGAAAGCGACGAGGATCGATACGGCGAAGATCGTTCTCCATAGCTTTCGTTCAAATTCAACGATTCGGAAAAAATTTATAAATGCGCTATTCAGAGGAATACGAAAAAAAAATTAGAGATAACTTCTTATTAATTATAATTTTTGTAACACGTGCACAAAAAGTCCCACTTTTCGTGTCTATAACGCGTGGCGAAAGTGCCGTTTTTTTAGTAAGACGTGCCCGAAAAATACTGCGCATGCTCAGATAACCCTAGATACTTTTGCGTGCTTTTTCAACACTGGTCATTTTTTCGCACACTTTCGCCACGTTACAGGCATAAAAAGTAGCAGTTTTTGTGCGCTTGTTACAAAAAGTAACTTTTACGCACTAGTATCGTAACAGTAATTTACGATACTAGTGCGATAAAATTTTTTCTGACGAGTGCGTATCGCAATCACGCGAGTTGAAAAAATGTTTTACGAACGAGTATCCTACAAAATTTTACTTCACAAGGTGTGAAAATGGTGTTCTTACGCACGCGAATCGTGAGCAAAACTGCCACTTCCCACCGAGTGATATAAAGTCCTGTTTTTTTAAAATTTAACTCCCCTGACGTGTTCACCCGTGAAAGTACAGCGAAACCTTTCCTCCCTGCATTCTTCGTACCCAGCAAATACAACCGAAGACTTACCGGCTCTTTTTTCCGCCGTTCCATTTCATTCAATTCCTCATCAGCAGAGTGCACGATGACACGAGCACTCCTTTCGCCTTTCTCTCCTCGTTTATGGTATTTTCAACGTCGGATAATTTTCAAACTACTCCTACGTTCCCTGAGGGTGCACACACACGCTTCCTCTCTCGCCTCTCTACGCCACGATACGATATTTCTTTTCATTCGACTCCTCTCCGCCGTCGCCGCGGCCTCCGCTTCCCGACTCCCGTCGTTCTTCGCCCAGCCGCCACTTCCGGCCCGGCTCTCTTCTCTCTCCTCTCCTTCACGCGACACGACCTCCGCAAACTCGTCTGTCGTTTTCACACTTGTTTCCTCCACTCGCGACACTCGACTCGGGCGACCCACCGGCCGAGACGCCCCCCCCCCCCCCCCCCCCCCCGCCCCTCTGCGGCCTCGCGCAATAGACCGCCGTTCTTCGCCAGGTTTCGTCGCGCGGAAAAGGGCTGCCCACTTGGGAATCGCCGAGAAAAATGAGTCGCTCCGACGCCCACTGTCTCTCGACGACGCTAGGTCGCGGAAAAAAAAAGATGCCGAGATAAAAGATAAGAGTCAGCGAGGGGAGAATGAAAGAAAGCGGAGAGCAGGAGGAAGCGAAAGAATAGGTGACGTGCGGCCCGCGAATGGAGAAACTTCATGGGCAAAGAAAGGTAATGAGACCAATGATAAAAAATAAGGTAAAGACACCAATGATCGGACCGTTAAGGACATTTCCAGATTCCGGCGATTGTCAATTGGTCGGGAAGATATTTTTGGGAACATAACTGAAACCAATGTCACGCTGATTGTTTCTAGTTTACAAAACACATTGACTGGTTTCGAAAAGATATTTTTTTTTTATAGGGAAAGAAAATGAGAGAGACCTCTCGTTCTGTGAGCCACGTAGATGTGCATGAGTGGTTTTCCCCGACTCGATTGTATCGTTACGGAGGAGTGAACAGGAGGTGCTTTGTAGACGTTTATCGTGAGAGAACTGAATAACTCTTTGCCGTATCAGCTGGATCCACCTTAATTCATTTCGAATTCTTAGTGTAATTAAAAATTACCTCCGAGAGGATGCCGGCCGTGAAGGAAAGAAAAAGAATTAAAAACAAAATTGGTTCTCCGGTTACCCGAGGGGATAACACCGGACGGATTAAGAACGAAGTCCGAGCAGGATATGGGAGTTTCGCTCGCCGGGAAGCTCGAGCGGATTTTCGCTGGGTACTGCAGCTTCCGCTTCCGGAGGCAGAGATAAAAAGTACGAGGATTTATAACGAGTTTCGGACACGAAGACTCCAAATAAAATCCATTTGAAGGAGGGGAATCCTCGCGCGGCAAGTGGATTGTCATTTCCGGCAAATAGAATTCACCCCCATAAAACGGATTTTATTGAGTGTGAGGTGGAGCGGAAAAAGGGGGCGAAAAACCTCACAACGGAAGGATAAAATCTCAGAGAATCGGAAGTCCTTCGCCGTTAAAAAAAAAAAAATTGTGAACAAGTAAAATAATTTTTTTTGAATAATTAAAAAATCTTCCGGTTTTCGTAGGGTGGGACGAAAAACCTCACAACGGAAGGATAAAATCTCAGAGAATTAGAAGTACTTCGCGGTTGAAAAAAAAAAAAAATGGAGAAAAGGTAAAATAATTTTTTTGAAAAATTAAAAAATGTTCCGGACAAGTTTCCTCGCGCGGTTCTCGCAGGGTGGGTGGGCGGGTTTGTCGGGAGCCGGCGGATGAGAAAGCACGAGCGAAAAGAAGCAGAAGAGGGTTTCTCGTTCGCGGAGGAAGGGAGAGTTGACTCCCCGTGGGGCGCGATAGCACGTCGAGGGTGCTGCAGGTCGGGCCATCAAAGGGTGGTGGGCAAGGGGTGGGTTTTAAGCAGCTTACAGTCTGTTACCATGGTAACACCACAGAGCTAAGAGACACGAGCTGAATAACCCCGCAACGCGCCCGTGTACCTTTGCCTCTGCCGTCTCTGCGGACTCGTGTGCAACTTCGCGCCTCTGTCTGTCCTTCTGTCCGTACGTCTGTGTGTCCAAGTGTATATCGGCGACACGCCACTCTCTCCCCCCTCCCGCTGACGCCCAGGATTACGTCACTAACTCTGTTTTTACACCAAAGTGTTTTAACCGAGTACTTCCGATATAAGCCACCGAACGGTTGCTTACAGTTCAACAAAGTTAGGCCGTCACTCTCTGAGAGTTTCGGCGTAACAAACTTCTGGCGATTATGCGCGAGCCGAGGTAATTTGCGAAATGGAAATCGAATATGTGTACCGGGGAGAGCGGGGCGGAATGGAACAGTGGGGCAAAACGGGACAGAAAATGGGGACGCATGGACGGGGCAAAATGGAATTTTCTGAAATTGTTATTACAAAATGATATTATTGTAAAATCTTATTAGAATAGAATATAATATGTTGGTTATATGTTGGTTAGAATTTTGGGACGTCCTTTTTTTCCCCATCGATGCATACCGATTTTCTATCCCGATTTCCATCGCTATCCCATTTTGAGTTTGAGACTTTCAGTTCCTGGGAGTGGGAGAAAAATGAAAAATGAAAAAATAAAATTGTTTGCTGTGATTCGCAGGGACGTTGACGGGAATGTGAGCGGAGGGGAGTGAGAATGAAGAAAAAGGCAAGGCGGTTGGCTCGGAGCTTGGATCGTCGGGGAAAAAGATGAATGGGACGAAGACGCGGACGGAACGTTCGGCGAATGGCCTCCGATGGTGGGTGCAGACATCGCGTTTCAACGTAAATAAAAAAAAAATTATAAAAAAATAAATAAAAATATGAGAATTGTTATGAAACGAGTTCAAAAATACTTTTATTTTGGTCTTGTTGACGAGCTGTTTTCTACTCGATTATTCTCATGCTGGAGACTTCGAGAATGTGTTTCGTGCTTCAAAGGCTTACCATAAATAAAATTACCATACTTCACATTTTTTCTTTTTTTTTAAATTCAAATTTCTGAACAAAGGACCGTTTAATCGGAATTTTAAACAATGTGGACTCGAACCTTTTGTTACGAGAAGAATCGCCGAGGGCATCGCGTCAGCGAATAATTGTACGATGGCAAGATACATTTTATCGGGAAAATAATCGACGGATGGTACAACGTTTCAGTACCGAAACAACCGGTCTATGCATGTGTGTGTGTGTGTGTTTGTGTTTACGACAGGAATTCTAAAATACGCGACTTTACACCCTCGAAGTATCCGGTGCCTCATAAATTTCCGGCAATATGCGAGCATTATTATGAGGGCCCCCGAGGCGTTTTCCGCTTCGACGACGGATGCTGCTCGACTATGCGCGATTCCAGGCCGAGTGTAAGGGCGGCCTCTGGAAAGCTTGGCAAATGGCTTTCGCCGTTCACGGGCTGGTTGGCGGAGTTGCAAAGACCGTGAGAGGGTCGTTTCGCGAGACGCATCGCCTCATGGTACTACCAAATACCTATATAATATATATATATATATATATATATATATATATATATATATACTTTTTTTTATAGCGCCAAGAGAAAAGAAACTACGTGAGAAGCGTTCGTCGAAACAAACTTTTCGAACTCGAGCATTAAAAAAAAAAGAAAAAATGAGTAAGTAAAAAAAAAAAAGATATTAAATCTTGGCTAACGATCGAGCGAAGCGCCCGGCTCGTTCCGAACGATTCACCCTCCCCGGGCGGAGTGTATCACACCGTATGGGAGAGAATACTGAAGAAAGGCCGAAACGACGCTCGCGAGAACGGCGGTGTGTCGTGTACAAAAATACTTCAGCACCCCCACACGAGTTTGGCTCCTCGTTAAAGTGTAGTAACGTCGTTTCGCTTCTTCTTCTTTTTTTTTCCATTCTGTCCCTCCTCGTTCTCTTAAATCCGACGCTCGACGGATCTGCGTTAATCTTTTTTACGCTGGCTATGCTCTTGAAGCCCCTTGGAGGTTTTCGTTTTTCTTCTTTTTTTTTTTTATCGCCGTGAACGATGCAGAGAAAGCGTCGAAGGGCGAGTATGAAAAGTCGAGGCGGAGCGAAAAACGTAAATACTGAAGGGAACCCGACGATTCTATGAAGCCAGCAAATCCGCTGATTTACGTTCTGATCCGACAAGTCGTCGATACGACGTTCGAGCGCTCGCTGCAAAGCGCGAGGGCTGAAAGCCCCGTCGTCGCTCCTTCTGCCCGGCTCAGCCGGCACCGCGAGGAAATACGAAGGGATTGCGACGAGAAAAATCGGATCGAGGGCGCTGCGGGAGTCAACGAATTCTCGTCAATGCGCCACGTCGAGGGGCTCTTGATCGAACCTCCTCGATGCGTGCGAAAAAAATGGGAAATAAAATGAAATATTAAAGAAAAATACATTTTTTAAAATTCGAGAAAAAAAGGTGGGAGCTCGATAAATCTGGGGGATAGCCGGGAGAAAGACGCCTGGAGGCGGTGATGACATATACATGAAGCAATATCGCCGGCGCAGGGAATGAAACAAATTCCAACAAATATCAACGAAGAAAAAAAAAATGAAGCAAAAGATCAAAATTCCATAAAATCTGATCCCTTCGGTAGATTTCGGCCGAATTCAATACCAAAGGTTTTTGATCGAAATATTATATTCGCGGGCAGTTTTAGGATGGTAAGTAAAAATCCACGCAAACTACAGTTACCAGACATTTTTCAAAATTTCAAAACCGCGTAAAATCTCGAAGCGGTCATCAATCTTCATGAAAATTACACCGACGTAAGAGACGTGACCACTCAACCAGTGTACAAGATTTCAATCCGCTATCTCAAGCCGTTTCCGAGTTACAGTCGTTCTAAACGATGCAAGTCTGTCACACACGTACATCCGGACGCCAGCTAAAAGTCATATTTCTCAACCTTTTCTTCTCAACCTGACATTTCAATCTCAAAAACATTTTTTTTATTTTACAAAAACATAGCTTCGTCTATGAGGAAGCAGAAAAATGGAAGAATATTGTTTCCGTGACACCGAGACCTACGCGCAGTCGACTGCAGTGCGAGAGTGTGCAAATCAATGACGCCCGAGATATTACCGAGCATGGGGGGGCTTGCCAGGTTTTTCATCAATACGACCTCTGCCAGTAAGTCTGCGGTAGCGCGCCCCGCCATTCTCCGCTCGCTCTATTATTCCCCGACGACGAACTCCCCCGGGGCTCTCCAGCGTCAAAGAGGAGTAATTTCATAGCTCTTTATGCATCGCCCCACGCACGGGTTTCTCTTCATTGTTCGCCGATAGTCATATTATCCATACCCAGGCCATCATAGAAACCATTATTATTAACTGTAAGCGTACTTTGAGAGCGGCTTATACGAGACTCTCGTACCGGAGAACAGCTCGTGGCATAATAGTCAGACATGTATATACATACATACACATATGTAAATACATATATAACATAGAAGTCGACATCTGTTCGATCGCGTCGAAGCATTGCAAAAATTCGCTTCACGCCAACTAAACGGTCACTCCAAGCTCCCCATTCATTTCTCCTCGCAGCGTAATGAACGCTCCGATTACTACGCTTTTTTCTCTCCTTCGATTCATCCTAAAAAAAAAAAAACCCTCATTATCAGCAACTCCCAACCAAACATTGCCAAACCCCGCGAAACGAGTTGGCTGACATTGCACGGCCGATTTTTCACCGAGGTAACATTTCCGTTTTATTTCTTTTTTATTCTTCTAACCCGGTGTAGTTCGTCGGCCGTGAAACGAGTAATCTGGCGGTACGCATCGAGCGTTCTACGCGGAAGGAGAGAAGGAAACTGGTCGTGAAATTCACGAACGAATAAGCGCTCGCCTAGACGCCGGCGGGGTGAGTTTTCGGGTTACACAAGTAGTTATAGCCGAGGAGTCAGGGGGGGGGGGGGGGGGAGGAGGGGAGGGGCACGCAGCCGAAGCTCGGGAACGAGCGGGGAAACAGAGACGGTATAAGGGATGGGAATCGAGTCGGAGCGAGCCACCCTTGCGAGTCCCTTGACATTTTGCCAAGCGCTCACCCCTCCCCCATCGAATCACCATATAAACGACTCGAGCCGGTCCCCCGTACCCGGGCTGCAACCCCTGATCCGGCGTAACCTCAAATATACGTTTCGTTTTAGTACGGATGCCGAGGAGAGGCTCGAGGGTTGATAGTCGCGCGGTCGGTCGCGGCGATCCTGCCGAACTGCCGCCCTTACCGCGCGCAAACACTGAGACCGTCGCGATTGACTCGGGCACACATACGAGGTGGTGTGTGTATATAGACGTGCGCAACCCTCACTGTCTCATCCCCCACGCCGCTCCCCCTCCCCCCTCCCCGCGGTCCGTTTAGTCCGGCGGTCTGCGTGTGCTCTCCGGGCAGAGCACCGAATTGCCACGGGAACCAGAACCAATTTCTGGTTGCTGCGAATGCTGTTTAGGCTGCGGTAAGGCGACACGGAAACGTGCGGGAAACGACGGCGGAACTCGAGCCGGGGAAAATCGTGAGAGAACTCTCGTCGAGGGTAGTGTGTGTTATGGAACAACTGATGGTGTATGTGTGGAAGCTTGCCGGACGTAACGTCAGAACGTTCGAAGATTAGAACATTTTGTCGATGGAATTGAATAAAATTCGTTACGGGGACAAAAAATCGAAGGTTCGAAAATTTTTATAATTCCGTGAACTAAAATCACGAAATCCAACCTGTAGAACATTTTTACGGTCCCATGAGCTAAAATTCAACCATTAGAACATTTTTATCGTTCCATGAGCCAAACTTCAACAGTAAGACATTTTTTATCATTCCACGAGCTAAAATTCAAAGATTCGTAAATTTGTACCATTCCATGGACAACATTTTCTAATGGTAGAATTTAGCTGATGGAATGGAATCTATTCCATTCTGTTGGCAAAATTTTGTAATCTTCGGATTTTGGCTCGTACCATGGACATTTTTCAGACACTCGCAACGAGAGTTTGCGAGGCCGTCGTCGTTGCCTCTCTCAAGGTCTCGAACAGCTCCAACCCTATGAGTGGCCGAGAATCGTGTATCGATTCGTCCTTACGGCTGCCAACAGTCGGTTATTCATTTCCCGAGAGCCTCGCTGTGTTGCCACCGCCGTACTTATCGGCAATACGGGTCTTCGCCTTTCGCATGTATCCGCCCGCTTGAGAGACACTAAACCGCGCCAGCAATATCGCGAAAAAGATCCATTGAGCCACTTTGATGAGCGATACGGCAGTCGAGTAGAACTTTATGCCTCTTCGGGCCGTGCAGTTTGCATCTTCTCTTTTACTCGAATTTCCCCCCGCCCCTCCAACGGCCCCGGCAGTTATAACAATATGCTGACGGGTACTTGAAAGTCACAAAGTGGCTTTTGCCACGGCGCTTCCGCGTCATCGACTGCACGGCCCGTCTCGCTTCTTTCCTCACACGCTCGCTCGACTACAAAGCGAGCCAATTTCCAAAGAAGTTTCGACATTAAAGACACCCTTCCACGAAGGCGCAGCCCTCCGATGCTGATGCCTGCACGAAGGGGGTGAAATACACGTCGGAGGAAATGAAAATTTTGCACGTTTGCGTCGGGCTGCGGAAAGCAGAATTAATGGGAAGATATGTATTCTTTTTCTTTTTTTTATCATGGAGGGAGGAAAGTTCATGATTTTGCTGGGGCGTGTTAATATGCGTGTGCGCTTGGGAAAGTCTTTGGACCAGTCATGACCTGTAATATATATGTAGGGGAGAGCGGGGCAAAATGGGACAGTGGAGCAAAACGAAATATTGGAGCAAAACGTACACAGTAAAAAAATGCCGTAGGCATTTTTTTACTGTGTACGTAGGTTCCGTACCGTAGGTACTGTGAACGAGGTTGAAAAATCCGAATGTATCGTTGGGACAAAATGGGGCATCGAAAAATTATTGGGACATTGGGTTTTGCCCCACGGTCCAGTTTTGCCCCGCTCTCCCCTATATATATATACGATACAGTAGTACTATATATATATATATGCTGTGGAAGGGATTTCGCCTTCGCGTTGCACGTTCGCGTAAGAAGCTTTGGAATTTCCATATTAATTCGTTAGATCGCTAAACGTGACGGGAATCCGCGATTTAATAACGTTTTGTTCGGGCTGCGAGTTAGCTCTCTCACCCACTCCGTTGCGCCCCACACCTCCGAGGACGACTGCGATCTCCGCGACTGCGTTCTTCCCCCGGGGCTTCCTCTCGTTCCTCGCGATATGAATAGCGCCTTTCCGCGTCTCGAGCACGGGAGAAAAAAAAACCTCTCGAGCGAACAGGAAAAAACTACAATGCCGCGAGCGACGGAAGTATTTCTTTGTGAAATACCATATTCATCTTCTCGTCGAATATGCTCTCGAGCGACGGATCGTCGGCCGTTTAACTACCATTCGAAATCCATTTTTTTTTTAAAGCCAATCATTCGTCGCGCGAAGATAAATCATGGAGGCAGGAAATGCGAATAATCGACGCACAATCTTTCGGGTGAAATAATGGTAAGTTCGAACAACCCAATTTCTAATTTTTTAAAAACTGTTTTCAAATAATTATTTAAAAAATAATTTTTTTCAAATAATTGTCTTCAAATGATTCTTTCAAAAATATTTTTTTTCTTATTATTATTTTAATAATAATTTTTTTTACCAACCCTCGGTTGGTCCGACACGTATTTTTTTTTAGTGTAATATACAAAATTATAGAAACGTAAAAAAAAAATATATATATGTCCGCACACGGACCGCCGAGCCGGAGGGCGGGTAAGACCAACGAGCTTCATGTCGCGTTCGGAATCGTGATGTCAAGCGCCCGGCGGTGCGTGGTGCAAGTGGGTGGGTTATCGTTGTATCAACGGGTGCTGTGTCACCGCAAATTCGAAGCCCACCCCTTGCCTCGCTTTGCTCGAACCCGACCGAGCGTTTATTCAGCGATCCCCCCCCCCCCCCCCCCCCCTCGTCGCACCGCCGTATCTTTCCGCCCCGCCCCGGGTTTCACCTCGCAACGTATAAATTTCGCGGCAAATAGTAAAATGAAATCTCAACCGCGCGTTTCCACCCCGGTGTGCGGTGTTGGCTACGGCGAGAACCGCTTCGGGTTTTAACGGACGGGGGACTGCGATGAAAACACGTTCGCTCATTAATTCGAAGGGGGTGCGTTAAACCTCCCGCCGATCTCGCCGGTAACAGCCGGAAACACGATTCCGCGCCTCGCGGCATGGAACGGCGTTAACCGTTCCGTCTCTCGCTCTCGAACGTTTCGAGACAGAAAAAATAAAATAAAAAAATTAAAAAAAAAAAAACGATATAAAAGAAAATTCCCATTTCCACCGGGGAATAGTGTGACCTGGCCGGGGAATCCGTGTACAGAGTCAGATAGAACTCGATAGCGTTATAGTCGCGAAAAAAATGATTACAAAAAAAGTGGCGAAACAGAGAACTGCACTACGCCTGACGGGGTGTTCCGGGTTGTGGGGATGAACGAGGAGGATCGAGTTCCGGTTACCGAAAGCATCCGTATGAAAGCACCGACCGGCCCCTGTGTATTCAATTATATCCCTGGTATCGAGCGTTCGAATAACGAATGTCCATGTCAAGGGAAAATATTCCCGTTTCCGCGTGCCCGTTCCGTTTCCGTTCCCGCTCGCTCGCCGGGCCCGAGCGCCGGCCGCAGTCGGGACGGCGGCGGCCCTCGGAGCGGTATGGATACGCGTGTCCCGGACACGACGAGCCAGCCGGCAGGCATCTATAGAACAGGCCGTACAGCATCGGGTATTTCCCGGGGGTGTGTTTCACCCCGCCGGGCCTCCACTCGATCGTCGAGCGCACACCGTGGCAAACTGGCGTGTTTCGCCGCCCGAGTTCTCGCCGGCTCGACCCGGGGTCCGTGTGCGAGTCCGCCGGTAATCGCCGAAACGAGCGATTTCTCGATCCCCCGCGCCCATCGATACCAACGCGCGCCTGTATTGCCTGCTACACGAGCCCGCTGCCACACATTCCGTGCGGTGCGCTGAGTATTTCGTATCGCGAACGGCGAAACCCGCCTCGATGTGTGCGCTCACGAAGCCCTCTCGTGTCGAAGGGTGGGCAAGGGTGGAAAAATAATAATAATATTGAAAAAAAAATAAAAAATAAAAAGAAGGAAATTATGCGCGATCGATGGCTCCGCAGGGCCGAGCCCTAATCTGTCCCGGGAGAGTCACGGCAGCTCGCGGCGCACTTCGGAGAGACCCTAGTCGATTCTCGTGTTTCTATTTTTTTTTTTTTTTCGATCTTTTTGTATTTTTTTTTTCGTCTTTCCTTTCTCTTGTTTCCGATGGGACGAGACGGCGCGGCGCTGTGCTCGATGGCTCGCGAAAATAAGCCTCGGATTAGGGCTTGATTTGCATGGGGTGCGCTAATTGTCGCCACTACGGCGAAGACTCTGGGCACCCCTCTCGTGCCTATCCGTTACTCATGGGCTTATTACCCTTCGCTCTTGCCGACTCGCATTCACTTTCTCTCCGTTTCTCGCTTCGACTCTCGCGTCTCCCCGCACCGCCCGCTTCGTCCACCCTGGCGCTGGTTATAAACGGCTTTCCGCCCTCGTGACTCGGAGAGAGCGTCGGATCGACGAGTCGTACAGCGAACGGGACTGTCAGAGAGAAAATCGCTAATTCGTCGGCATTCGTCGCGCTCGTTGAAACGTCGGAAATACCCACAGGCAGGGTTCGGTCAGGACGAACCGTTCGCGCTCGACGCGTGGATAAAATTTCAATTACTCGCACATTCATTAACTACTCATAAATGTATGAGCAGTTCCTACTGATTTACCGATTCATCGTCCACTTTTTGTATTTAAGCGAAAAAATCAAATGTCCGTTTCACGCGCTAACCGAACAAACAAATAAACGCAGGCAGGAAGCTTCGAAAAATATTTTAACATTTCGCTGACCGTACGGTCATTTCCAAATTAATCCGATTCTGCGAAAGGGATTATTTTGTTTTGTTTTGTAATTGAATTATTTTTCAATGTTGTTTCGGTTGCCCGTTTTTACGGCGAGCCGTTCGAGCCGCCACAATCAAGTCAGCGGTATCGAGCGTAATCGGAAATTCGTTCGCAGGCGCTGATCGGGAGCGGGAATTTAATCTCTCTGCGATCGAGGGTTAAAAGCGTCGGTTATCAAAGATAATTCGGTGTGGGTACGGTAACGAGATCCGACGATTGCCGAAGCGAGAGAGCGAGTGGAGAATTATGGTGGAGAGAGGCTGAAAAAGAGTTTCATCGATTGAATCAACATTTTTTACCGCCCAGCCCGTCGGGAGATCGGCGTTTGTATCGCCAGTTCGATCCGCGACGGCGTATGCGCGCCCCCCCCCCCCTCCCCACCCCCCTTCCACCCGTTCTCTCATAGTCGACCACCAAAAACGATTCGACTCCCGCGGCCAGCCACCACCGGACTACCACGGGAATCTCTTTTATTTTCTCTTTTTTTTTTTATCCACCGCTACTATCGTCGCGTTGCAACGATTTCATTTCAATTATAGTCACGCTAGACTGGACTCGGTGGATTTTCAAAATAAACGGGCAAAGAGAGCGGATGCGCCCGGAGCTACGAGCCACTGTGCTCTGACTGCTGCAGAGCAGACGGCTGGGTTGAAAAGCTGCGGATATATGTGTATATACGTATTTTATTTACGCTCGTCAGTTTCAGTTTTCATTTTGCGCAGCAAACTTTATTTATCTCTTTTCCCTTCGCAATTTCAATACGTTTTCGGTTCAAATGAAAAGTATTCATTCGCCGAGACATGTTTGGTGTGGCTGAGCCCCGTCGACCGATTGCATCCGGAGGGTGCGGTTTGTGAAACGGGTCGAAGTAAAATTCAACGCCGTTGATCGAAAATAGAATTCTTTATGTTTGTAATTTTTATTGTGGAACGGTTTGCCTCTGAATGTCACAGAGATCCCCTCGTTAGAGAGATTTACGTGGGCAGGCGAGGGACTAATCTCGGGTCTGGTTAATAGTTATAGATTAGCCTAAGTTGCCGATTTCTATTATTATATATTTATTTTATTTTTACTCTGGATTTCTCGCATTTATAATCTAATGTAAACACACTATATTTAAACATCTAATACTGCTTGTATTTGTCTTGCTACTGCTTTGTTCTGCTTGCGAACTCCTGTCTGTTGACTCTGCACTGCTTTTCTTCGCCTGTGTCGCATCGGTTCTTAGGGCAGATATCCCAGGACTTAATAAAATCCTATCTATCTAATTTTTTGCTTGCTCTTCTTTTCATTAAAAATATACGACTCAGCATCGCGAATTGAAAGTAGTCAATACCTTCAGTTATGTTTCTTAACGTTTCTCGTTGCCGAATTGGCATGTGCGCACATTTTCTGGAATCGAAAAATCGCAAATGACTTTCGACCGCGATTCGCAACTGCATCCGGGGCCAAAAATAGTGCGGACGGGGAGAAACACGGGGAAAGCCCGCTTTCGCTCAGCGATATTTGCCGTAGTCGATAAACCATTTTCGCGCGGCCGATAATACGCTCGGGTTGCCATCGCGGTGCGATGGCGTCGCGTGTAACGCAAATTTACATCATCGGCGCGGAGGCAAACTTCACTGTAGCCGAATAAACCCCCGTCGGAGTCGATGCGATGCGGGCTGTGCACGTGCGCGTAATAATTACGCTCGGTCCACGTACTCTTGCCCGGGCAAAAGCTTTTGTCGCGACCGCCCTGTCTACGCTACTTTGCCCGACACGCGCTATGAATGCCGAGAGTGAAATTGCGGCGCGTCGGCTGCGATGGAAAAGAATTCCGCCCTTTCAAATATGCATCCATGCACGGGTAGGTAAATAACAAGCTGCGTCTGAAAGTTGCCGTTATAATAAAAGCGTGTTGCACCTCTCCGAGTAAATTAAACGAACTGTTGTATTCGTGTTACTTTTGAAAAAAAAAACTTTGTGCAAAAACTGTTCGTCGAGGATGATTTAATTACACAAAAGATAAGACAGGATGTCCTTATAATTCGTTAGTGTCCTGAAACTTGTTCAAAATTGTGCTGCGCCGTTAAAATTACATTTTACATGACAGATCTTACGTACATTATACATCTTACTAGTGATAAATTTTTACAATTTATAAGCGATGAATCTCTCTCACGTTGTTCATCGGGCGATGGTCTTCCTATGGACCTTGTAATTGGGCCCAGCTCGTTATTGAGTTAATAAATAAATAAGGGCAATTGACACCTCCCTCCCGCCCAACCTCAGCCCAGTTGATGATAAAAAACTGTGATACCATTTTTTAATTATTCTTTTTGTGATTTTGCTAAAACTCGGCCAGCTAATGGAAATATGATTTCTATCAGCCGACCTATTACCTTTTTGCCACAAAAGGGGCACGCATTTAAAAAAATCGCATTAGTTTTCTTTGCCAATCGGGGAATCTCGCGTGTGCTTAACGGGGCGTGCATTCTTACGAGGAAAACGACGAGCTCACAGCAACTCGATCCTGTCGGACGATCTGAAAGAAGACGCCTCAACGAACCGCAAGTATCGCCGACCGTAAACCATGATAAGCAAATACGACACCCGCGAATGACAAATTCCGGTGATAAAGGGTATGTACCGAGAACAAATGGGAATGCATACAGCGCGGGATTGCGTGGCGCCGTGTGCATTCAGGTAAACTGAAACCGCGAAGCTTCGCTCCGAAACGGTAGAAATTCGCAGCAACACGTGGTACGAGCCGGACAAATTCTGTCAGGGGTGGTTCAACCTCGTTCAATGTTTTCCCGTCGAATGTGTCGAAATTGCATCGATATCGGTGTGCAGAGCGTAACGCCGAATCACGGCTGTCCGTCCCAAAGCGGGAGCGCGCGTCCAGCAACCCGCGGTCGAAATAGAGATATAGGAGGAGCGAGAGAATTCGCATCTGTTCCCGACGGTGTGGCTATAGACGGGAACATATAGAACGCATAAGCGCGGGTATGAGTCCGACTGCAAGGCCTCGCGGAAGCTCGCGGGGGGAGGGAGGGGGGGGGGGGGGGGGGGGGGGACATCGAATATACACTAAATGCGTATGTATATTAACCGTACGAACGTGTTTCCGAGCTGCGACTGCGAATTCTACGTCCCGGACAGGACAGAGGCATACGTGACGATTCGTTCCGGGGAGACCGCGAATTCACCCGGGAACCGCTCTGTGACCCCTGATGGAAGGGCAAAATATATTTCCGAACGATGGGAAAGGGCACGCTCGTGCGACGGTACGAGGCCTCGCACAAACCACACGAGGCTGAAATTTTTTTTTCGATTTAAATGGACGATGTGAAAATCAAACGCCGCAACGGCGAAGTTTCGCACGTTTGGACATTATTTTCATAGAATTTTTCAATTTATTTTCTTCATCACTCGAATGGCAAGTGGAAGGGTCGTGACGTGAAAAGATAAGTGATTCTGAAGTGACGTTACCGGTTTGTTTTACTTTTGCCGAACGATATAAACGAAATTCCTTAATAGAGCTTGCCTGTCCGTCCGTCCGTTTTCGCACAGATAGTCATAGCCCTAGGCTCTAATTATTCCGGGTCCTGCTGAGAGGTCGCAGGGGCTTCGCCGTCATCTTCCTCGGAAGGATAACGGGGTTCCGATGAACCCCCTTAATTTTGTAGTAATAGTAGTAGAAGTAACTAAGCTCACTGCAAGTGCCTGCAACGACTCCTGCGTTTTGTTTGTTTCATCAGAAACGACCGTCAAAGAATCGAAACCGCCCTCTCACATTTCCATCGTGCTGTGCGCCGTACATAATGTCACAACAATCGCCAAGTACGGTCAACTCTGCAATCACATCGCCAACCTCGCCAGGAGGAAATAATACCCCAGTCGCGAACTTCTACTTTGTAATACCGAAATGGCGATTCGCTGAATCGCTGGAATAATTAATTGGCCGGTTTCTACCGTCACCGGCGCACACCCCGTACTTCGCGGTGCACTATGGTAATGGGTACTTGGTGTCGGAGTTCTGCGACACGCAACGAGCCGTGGCAACTTCGTCGAGTGCATTATGATGGTGCGGAACACCCCGACAACCACCCGTTCGGCGAACGGCCGTAGCCAATTTCGAACACACCTATGAACGAGACTTTGCGCTTATGACACGGGAAGCACTTCTAGGTTTCTTCCAATGTCGTCGTTGTCGTACACAGAGAGCGGAGCATCGGCTATCGCACCGTGAGCGAACCTACCGGTTATCGGCTCGCACACCGAGGCGGAATCGCCGGCCCGTGCAAGGCATCAAGGGCTCGTCCCGGCCATGCGAGAATACAGACTATTACCGTTGAATACATACCGCACTGCCTAGGTCTCCGGATAGAAAATACGTACGTGCACATGCACCGACCAGCTCGAACGACCGTGGCTCGATTCCATTTTTTTTTCTTCCCCCTTTCTATCTGTCCTATGCACACCGACAGTTTCGCGTGTTCAACCCTACACTGTACTTTGCAGTTCGCGACGCCCTCCCGGGGCCCTCCGGTGCTCGCTTTTCTACCGCAATATTCTCGGTGGCTTTCTCTCTGCCGATCGGTTTCGATTATTTTTTTTATTTTTATTTTTTTCCTTCTTACAACCGCGCTCAATATCGTTCGCGGGAATAGCTTAGAGTTTCCGAAGAAGCGTGCGTATCGAACCGTGTGTCTCCGCTATGAACTTCCGAAGTTCACTGACATGTGACTCGTGTCGAAGACCTTGCAGGCTTGTGTCCGTCAATACAGATGAAAATAATAATGGCTGGGACGAGCATGTGTACTCGCGCCAAGAATAAATATATTTATCTATTCCTCGATATATTTACTTAAATTACGTAAATAGTTACTTAAATGAAATAAATATTTTACTTGAACCAAATAAACGGCGGCCGTCAAATGGATTTTTTTTTCTGTGTATACATTGTTTTAAGAGCCGTTTAGCCGCTTTTTGCTTCCTCATAGATGAAGCTTTTTTATTTTTTATTTACCGCGAAACTTTTGTAGGCCTTTCGGTTTGACCGATTCGATTCTGTGTAATGTCTGTTTTAAGCGCGTCGAGCATTTCCGATAATTCAGACCATCCACGGGGATTAAAATTGCACGATTTTGCTCGAAGTTGTAGCGTTCTTTTTTTATTTATTTATTCGACAGAATTGTACGGAGTGGAGAATTTATCGCGTTATATTGATATTGATATCGCGAACAGGGACACGAGCCTCGACGCAGACACGTATCTGCCGAGTCGAGTCACGATAGACTCGATACCTTTTTTTTCTGTTCGTTTTCATCACGCATTCGACACTTCGTGCAGAACTTTTTCCATAGCGTGTATTTTTTTCCCCGGAGGCTTTGGTAGAGAAATTGTAGCAAGCTTCTCATAACCTGCCGTGGTATCAAATATAATTATTCTACGCTTGTTCTTTTAAAAAAACAACCGTTCCTCAAGCTGCTAGGATAATTATTTGTTTGAATTTAATGATTATGTATTTAATTTATATAATTATTTATTTTATTTAAATAAACATTTATTTGTTCGCCACTCGACAAATAAGAAAGGTTTCTGGGTGTTTTCGCGAGTCTGTTCAAATCCTATTATCTTTATTTCCATTGCTCGATTGCGCCGAGCGTAGAGTTCGGAGCGACAAGCTTTCACAACGACGAGTCGGGTTCGCCGTGGCAAAGTGGCTGCTCTCGCGAGGGTGAAAGAGGGCGAGGAAAAAAAAATAAGTGACCCAGCCGAGGAGCAAGGACGCTACCTTCGAAGCGTTTTTTTACAACCTCGGGAGTGAAGCTTTCGCCGAGGCGGAAGGCAACGCAATGATTCCGTTCCACTTTCAGCGAAACGACTGGCTCTCGTTCAGAAAACTCGTGCCGCAGCACCGCAGAGAAACGCGAGAGGATAAGATCGCTCCGTTCTACGTCTCCTTCTTTCTTCTCGCTATCTGTTTTACGAGGTAAATGATGCGCGCGGGTTTAACGATTCCCCGGCTTCGAGGAAGTATATGGGGATGGACACGGGCACGAGTGGATGGTAGAAAACGCCACTGGGCGGGAATATAGAGCATCCGGCGATGATTCGCCAGCTACGACATTCCGTTTAATTTTCATCATTCCGAACAATTCTCTTTATCCTGCGGCGTGATTTTGCGGAACCTCGTTTGCACCCTTCTTCCAGGCATGAGCTTTATCTTTACCTTTTTTTTACATCGGGATAGGATTTTCCGGTTAAAGAACCAATATGTCCTCGTAAAAGGTTGTCGTTTTTTTTACCCCGGAAAAATTGAGATGTGTAACCGGATTCCCCATTTTATCCCATTCCCTACGTTGCTCCAATGAATTTTTCAGAACATTTTTGTGGCAATCTATTTTTTCCTCGGTCTTTTTCTATTTCGCCCCGGGTCACCATTTTATCCCATTTTCTACATTGTTCCAATGAATTTTTCGGCACATTTTTATGGCAATCCATTTTGCCCTCGGTCTGCAGTTCACCTCATTCCCGTTTCGCCCCGGGTGACCATTTTCCCCGGTGTCCCCTGCAGGACAGATCGCCTCGTCTGATTATAAATTAGATTAAAACTCGCGTCGAGAATAATTTACCGGGCGCCTGTCCCATCTTTATATCTCACGGGAGATCGAGAAGAATAGCGGGATAAAAAACAATCCGAGGGGCGAAGATTCCCTCGGAAAGTCTGAGTAGCACGATGTATTCCGGCTCCGGTACGCTTCGACTCGTTAACTCTGGATCCCCCGTTGTTCCAAGGATTTTTTTTTTTTTTTAATATACAGCGTCGCACGTGCAACGGAGCCCCCGAGGGGCTGCGCGCAATCGGAGGTCCGACAACGGCGAACTCTGGCTGATATACCCGGGTTTGACTCTCGGGCAAATCCACCGAGTAAACACTCGACAAACGACGGCTTCATTACGAAAGTTTCGACTCCGCACGGACTTTCATTTCCGCGCGGGAACGATTCACCCATGGAACTCTCAAACTCGGACCCGAGCTCTTTTCCATTTGCAAAGTACCTTTCCTTCCCTCTGTTGGCCTTTCTTCGTCATCTACCAAACACGTTTTTCTTTTATTTTTTATTTGTTTTTCTCGCGATGAAGAAGAAGTAGAAGCGGTGGCGGAAGCCGAGGTGAAATAGCGGAGGGAGAAAGTCCTCGGTTGGGAAGCAAAGCGAAGAACCGCGCGCAGGCGCACGGAGGATTGAAGGAAGAAAATTTCCGCTTCTGCTGCCCGCGATAATTTTAAACCTTACCGAATCGCACGTGCCTGAGTACCGGGCTGGGCGGTACTCGAAGTACCGCGTGCTTGTTTGGTGCTTCAAGTGGATGATTGAAGTACACAAGTACTTTTTGAGTACACGGTCGAATTACGGATACGTGATGCATGACATCCTGTTTCTATTAATATAGGATTATCGGTCCAAGCTTTTCAATAAGTGTGACTAACAAGAATTTTTTTTTTTATTCCAGTAAAAATACGAGAAGAGTTCCATGTCTCTATTTTTTTGCATGCATTTTTTAAATGCATATTTTAAAATGAAAAAAGTGAAGAATAGATTAAAAATAGCCTCAAAACGATGAATAACAAAAACGAACAATCAACACAGTGTCTCATGAAGAAAGCTATGCGCAAAATTATAATGAATGAGGAAGCAATACGAATTACTTTGTATATTTTTTTAAGCCTAGATAATGCTTAACGCTACGAACCTGATTGCGAAAAGGACTTAAGAAACACTTCGAGTACCTTGTGTAGGACACAAGGCATAAAGGGAAAAATTTAATTTATATCGGGCCTACTCGACGTTTCCTACCCTCTTCAGTAACGTGTCGGCTTATGTGCAGGTGGAGGTGGTAGCTGAAGAGGTCTGAGAGACATTTCCAGAGGGCAATATGTTCCCCGAGAATCCTCCAATTTCCTTGGCGTATATAACCCTCGTTCGTTCCGAACAACTACCCTTCGAGGCTCTTCGCCTCGAGACGCGCGGCTGGCGTGGGACGGGCGACTCGAGGAGTCGAGGGGCCACCAAAGGGGAATCCCCTCTGGGAGATACTTTGGCCCCGCGGCCCTCAATCTCTGCCTACGGATCGGAAAACCCTAAGATTGCGCGGACACGAGCCCAAAGGATTTTTTTTTTGCTCCGAACGACGTGACATTTTCGTTCCATGAGCATGGATTACAAAATCCATCGCAATGGGTTTCGAAAATTGAGAACACATAATATATTTTAATTTCTCTCTTTTCATGAAAAATATGCATATAATGATATTGTAACGAATATGTAGCGGAGTTTTCGTTAAGGTACGCGATATTAGTTACGTTTGACAATAGACGAACGAACGGACGATCGATACAAGATCGGCTCGTGCTGCAAACTCGTTATAAAAACGTTTTTGACCCTCGTGGAGTAATGTACTATTCCGGGTATAGCGGTTTGCTTGGAATCTTTCAAGGTTTCCCTGCGAGATAATGAGGGAATGGACAAATAATACGACGAACTCACGGCCATTATCGGGAGTAATTTATACTCTTAAAACAGACTCTGGGCGGTCTTACCGTGGGTTTTTAATCGACTCTCCGGGGAGGCGGATAAGCTGATCAAGTATTTGGAGAGATCCTCTTACGGAGTCACGCGTCGCTGACTGTAATGGCCGTCGAGAGCGAGAAGGGCGTAACTGCGCGCCGCTCAGCGTGTAAAACGATGTGCGATACGCCCTTTCGCTTCCGAGCCGTGTAACTATCGATGCCGAACCGGTAAAAGCCGATGTCTCTTTATCCGAGCTCAGGACAAGTATATACGTCGGTGAGGAAGTATAAAACCGTCGCGCAATTTTTATAGTTTATCCGCCGATTATTTTAACGAATTAAACGGTACGTGAATTATTGCGACGGTTCGAGTCGAGCAGGGTAGTTAATTGTATGACGAACGCACGTCGCTCGTCGGAAATCAAGCGATAAGCATTTAGTTCGACGTTTAACCTTCGAAATTGGATCGAGAATTGAATTGCGAGCGAGATAAAAAGGACGCGAGAGAGGCAAGTGGATCGAGCAGATAACAAAGTCGAATGCGCCGTCGGGCCGCGACGAGCCCCGTCGACGGCTACGAAGGGAGAACGAACCCGAAGTCGAGCCACTCTCTCTCTCTCTCCCGAGGGCGGAAAGCGAGGGATCGATAGCGCCGGCGACGAGTCTGACGGCAGGAACTTTTCCCTACTAGTCGGGGCTCGGAGGGCTCTTTCGTCCTTTTTCCGACCATCGCTCGTTCGTTCGAAAATTCGATAGACTGCCGAGAGAGGAGCGAAGGTCCCGACTGCTAAAAAATAATATTCTCGCTCGCAAAATTAATAGAGGGAATCGAAAGCAATCTAAACACCGAATACACGGCGATTAAATTTCGTACAAAATATACCGATAAAATGTCATAAATTTCAACGTACACCCAGAAAAAAGTTTATTCCAATCAAAGAAAATTTATTAGGGACGAAGAAAAATGTTTGTTTAGTTCATAACCTAATAGAGCATTGATTAAATTCTAATATATTTATTTGTTTGATAGTGTTACTTTTTTTATTGACGTGTTCACGACTCTATAATGCGCGTTGCCGAATAATAGCCGTGTTTTGTCTTGGTGCCAAATATATAATTTCTTTGACGCGAATAAATATCTATTCATAATCGTATTTTCAATTATTCAATTTCTTTGTGTCGAATAAACATTTATTTTAAAGTACAAATCAATAAATAGTCACTTCGAATAAATTTTTTTACTGAAAGTAAAGAGCCGTTATTTGAATCCAATAAAGATTTTGTTAAGGCAACGAAACATTTCTTTTATCTTAATAAACGTCATTTGAAGATCGAAATTTATTTGATTTGAATAAATCTTTTTTCTGGGTGTACAGATGTACCTCCCGTAAAAATTAAATTCCTTGCAAATCGAATCCCGAACGGGCGATAATTTATTACGTTCTTCGATGTATAAATAAAATTGGAACGATTATCGTGAATTTTACTTCGCACCGTGCCGAATTTAATTAGCGAATTTTCGAGGATATTGTTTTCATGCCCGAGCGAGCAGGGAGAATCTGGAGTTCAAAACGGTTAGCTCCGGTGGAATTCGAGATGAAAGTAATGTGTTAAAGGCATTGCACTCGGAGTCAGGAACGGTGGGGAAAAAACGAAAAAATATATACGTATACGCACACATGCATACATACATATGTGTGTAAAAGGGAGAATCGGAGAAGAGAGGGCTGATGACAAACGAACGTGGTCAGTGAACCGGAAGAGAGAGGTACGCCCGGAATAATCGAAGTCGATGGGGGACTCGACGCGACAGGAGCGGGAAGCCCAGCAATCGGCAGCCTCGTTACCGACCGCTCGTTAATTAACCGCGATTACCAGGGCGACGGTGCGAGCGAGAGAACACACCCTCGCTGCCCCCCCCCCCCCCCCCCCCCCCCGCCGATCCAACTCCCGGCTCTCCAGATGATCCTGTCGCCCTGCGGGACTCCGAAACACCGTGCAACCCCCATCGGCTGGTGAATCCAAACTCGCCCATCGAATTTCTCCGTCCGTCCCGCAAATCCGCAGGAACGTCAAGTCTCACGATTCTAACGCTACTGCTGTGCGGACGAACAAAGCTCGCGATCCAAATGCGCTCTTGGTTATCGGTTTATAGGAATTTGGATCGATCGAGACATTTTTTTTTTTATATCGACGAATGTCGATAGATCGTGAGGTTATCGACATTCGATAAAAAAAGTGTGCACAAGTATATTTAGAAAAAAATAAAATTGCTAAAATATTAATCAAATAGCCACGTATTCAATTTTTCCGCTGTGTTCGCCGCTATTTTGGGAGCTCTTAAAAAATATATAAAAATAATTAAATAAATAAATAAACAAACAATTTTGATAAGACTCACGATCCGACATGGTTCACTCTATCTCGTACGAGGATCTCTTTAACATACCTGGAACAGAGAAAAAAAGAAAAGATATAACGTTAGATTGTAATTGGATGAAATTGCATAGGCGACGATAAAACGCTGACAGGTTGCGATTAGAGGAGGCTGGTCGCGGGCCGCCTCCGTCTCCCCCCGGGTTGTCTCGCAAAACGGCCAGACCGGAAGTTGCATATTTATTTGACACACGTCCCGAGCAACGGCGAAGTTAGCGATGTGTTCGAGCGTGATATATTTCCGACGTATGAAGCGATTCTCAACGCTAAATATAGACGCCGCACCGGGATGTGCGCGCGTGTATAATCGTGGCCACATTGCCAGCGCATCTGTCACAACAGACAGACTCATCGAACCGCGAATAAACGAGAGTCGAGAGACGAGGCACGAGTCACGAGTCACGAAAAAAAAATTACAGGAATTTACATACTCGCGAAATCGAAGTTGAAATAAATTTTTTAAAAATTAATTTTTTTATTTCGATTGCGATCAATAAAAAGAATAAATAATGGTAATAAAAATTCAATTAAGATATGGCTGTTGGGGATAAATTTTATTCCAGGAATGCGATTCAACGAGTGGGACAATACGTCGCAGTTCCGCGTAGCTCGCATGATTTTATCATGGCGAGTCGCTGTATTTATATTGAGCCGTTGCAACGCGCGCGGAATGTAACGCTGCACCGACGATCCGACTGCAAAGTGCACATTTGTCTTAATGCCTGTGTACGCGAATTGGAAGTTGGGTCAGTGTCGCGAGCGGTCGGCTCGTGTCACGAAACCACTTAACCCTCACCCCCTCCCCCCTTCCGTCCTGGGGGAGATCGATAAAACTTCGGCACGCATGCACGCATCTACGACGTTATATTCACTACCATGAGAAAAAAAAAAAGATTGCTACAATTATCCGTCGTCCAGCACAGTCGCGTTTGGCCGGTCGTTGAACGAGATGTGGGTGCGTGTACGAGATAAAATCGGAACTAAAATGGTAGGCCGAACATAGCGAATTAGTAGTGAAATTAATTATCTCGAGACTGCATTCTTGAAGCCTGACGCGTGAAAAGAATAAACCGATGAGCAATGGTGTATAAAAAATTAAAGATAACAAATTCATTACTTTCGACGAAGATGTGATTTAAAAAAAAAATTTGAGCACTATCGGGACACTCGAGGGACATCCTCGAGACACTCTCGGAGCATAGGAAACGAGTCGGCATAAGTGCCAACACCTTAAAATAAACGAAAAATGTTATTGTGAATCTGTTACGAGAGGATTAAAATTTTTTCCCCGATTTATCATCCAAATTGATTTTACTGACTGTCGAGCTTTCGCGTTAAGCCAGACTACTCGAAACTCTCAAAAATTCACGCCCGTGACTAATAGATACATGTTGCACATAGGTGTCAGATATACGACTTATGTATACCTATGTGCCCACACGTATCAGATATATCGTCACGCAATTCACGGTTCGACGCGCATATCGGTCTCTACCAAATCCCCCCCCTCCGCCTCTTTCGCGCCACCCAACCCTCTCACGCCCCGGCCACTTTGTCGTCGGTAATTGATTTATACTCGGCCTTTGATGTAAACTCGAACGCTTCCCCGAAGCCCCGAGGCAGACGATTCGTGAGCACGAGAGTGCGCCAGAAACACATCGCGAAGTCGACTAAAGCCACACACTGTACGTATATACGAATATATATATGTATATATATACATACATATGCATATATGTATACACACACGGACGAAAAGCGAATGCTACGTGAAAGCTCGTTAATTTCGTTGAAAAACGATGAGAGGCAAATTAATTGATATCAATTGAACGACGAGAATATTAATGGTGATATAAACTTCGTGGAATTATATATAGGCCAGCCTGCGTATTAATCGGAACTCGAATCATTGAATTTTCGTGGAATCCGACGCCAAGTTGGGGCCACACGATTTTATATATATAAATGTATATATATATATATATATATATACATATATGTATATATGGTACGGCTATATGTGTGCATGCAGAGAGCGAGGGTGAAACCGCACGGAATCCCGGATCGTCGAAACGAGAAGCCGGTCCTGAGTACGAGGCACCAACAGGCTTTAACGTAATCGCGGTGGAGAGCCAATGCGCGCTCCCCGCGCCGTCCCTTCTCGGAATCGCGATATCCGCGCGATGGTGGAGCTTTCGCAATTCTCCAGCCGCGGCCACGGGTTTCCATGGTGACGGGGGATTCCACCCTCGCGCGGATACCGAAACGCGGCGGAAAGGCGAAACGAGTCACCCGACTGCAGCACTCCGCGGCTCTTTCTCACCCTCCCCCCCCCCCCCCCCCCACCCGTTCCTCGCCCCTCTGGGTATTATTGTCTCTCCCGAAACGGGAAAATATCGGGACAGCGAATTAAACGAGGAACGTTGAATATTACTCACGCTAATTTCTTTTCTCCTTTTTTTCTTCTCTTCTTTTCGTGCACAATGCGACGATAATACTTCATCGAGCTGTTGAAGAGTCGATTGAAGTGCTGATTGATTTTTAACGATAAATTTATAAGAATTTTTTTATGTTTTTCCATTTTCTCGACTACATGTCAACACGTTTGTGCTCCATACGCAAGGGATGTTCCGCAGCTGATTTTTTAGTAATTTTTTAAATGTAAATTCGTCGACCGCTCGAGTATTGGAAACGACCGTCGAAGTGTTTCATCCTAATCAATTTCCTGATGGACACATCATCGAATGATGGATGGAATGATAATCCTTGACCGATGTCATGCGCCGGGTGTAATTCAACGGGCGCGCGGACGCACGTCAATGAAAATTAACGAGAGAGCCGAGTCGTCAAGTGGACGAGAGGAGAGAAGAAGGGTGAGGCGGGAGCGACGGAGAGAAAAATGGTGCATCGATCGGGTCTCGTTGCCGCATGAGCGAGGAGCAGCGGTATCAGCATCGTCCGTGCAGTAGGAACCTCTTCGCATGCGACTAGGAGGAGTCCGGGGGTGGGCGGCGGTGAAGGACGTGCCGAAGAATTTCTCGCGTCGACGATCGTAACGAGGGTCACGACAGAGCCTTTAGCTCGGTGGCCCGAATCAATTTAGCGAAACCCGTGGAACGTTGGGAACGAACGGAGACCGGGAAGAACGGGCCTTACACGAGCGCATGCCAGGGAACTCTGTGACCCGTTCTTTCTGTATGTGTGGGCGCCAAAACCCTGCAACCTCACGGCGTCGGCACTGCAGACTTCGGATAAATGCATACAGCATTTATCCGAACAGTCTGCACTCGCCCAACGCTTCGGACCCGCATCTTTCCATTTCTTGTAATAAAATTATGCTTAAATTAAAAAAAAAAAAAAAAAATCTTCATACTGGGAGATACTGCAGGGATAAATCACCTCGAGAGAAAACCTTGCAAGGATTATCGATCTTCCTCTTAAGTACTCGGAACATTGGTTCAAATACGGTCCAAATAATAATCATGATACAAATTCTATTAGTGACAGAAGGAAAAATATGAGCAGTAATGAATTCGATGATTTGTTTTTTTCCCAGCAAAGTATGGGTCATCGGAATAAGAATTTTACAATAAAAGTTTGTTCGGACGCAAGTTTTTAAAGACAAAAAATCAGGAGAATCCTTCTCTCGATTTATGACCCTTAAAATAATTACAGTTTTTTTTTATTATTTATAATTATTATTTACGATGTCTTCGATGATCCACCGCTGATTCGCAGCGAGGCCAATCACTGTCCAAAGATCCCAACGATCGTGCCGTTTATCCGTGACAAACGCCCGATGCGTCTCATCCTTATGCCCGCATTAATATGTATTCTTACGTGCCGTGTGTGTGACACGATTACGGAGGGCGATGAGGGCACGGGGCAAGTTTAACAAGCTGGCAAAGCCGATGACTCGGAGTCATGACAACGCGCACGACGAGGTCAACGAGTGCCAATTGGTGCCAAGCATGTCAAACGACGTCAATTGCCCGTTGGGAAACAAACGGGCGTCTCCTCTGCTGCCGTACAAGCTGAGCTCGGTGTCTCGCATCATCCGACGAATGTCGCCCAACGAGGAAACCTACCGTGCTCAACAAAGATGCATTTTTTTTTTCCTCACAAAACTCTTCGAATTATTGGAAAGTGTCGTCTTATTTTCGTCATTCACAAGGCTTGGATGTACATATTAAAACAGATTTTGTTCGAACCTACGATGCGACCCGTCTACAAACAACGGAAAATCGCGTTTTGTGCCCTAAAGATGACGGAAACTGGGCCGTTTGAGTACCGGAAAAACTGCAGCGCAACCTTTGGAGTGTGTGTGATGACCCAGCGAAGAGTAGCCTATCGCGAAGCATCGACCGGTAAGCCGGCAACGGTGGATATAAGCGGAGAAGATAAGCCCTGGAGGAAGAGAACCCGGGTCGGGTCTCTCCAGGGTGGAAAGAGCTCCTCCGGGTGGGAGCGAAATAAAGGAATACGTGGAGTCGGATAGGGGAATGGAGCCACTCCGGCCGGATTGGACCATCCACGGGACTTCGAATAATACCGCAAGCCCGACGGCGAAATCGGCGTTCCTGGGGTTCGGTAAAAGAGAAATGGTCGTGTGGGGACGTGCGGAAGGAGGAACGAGATGGAAAAAATTCGTGGGGGCTCGACGGTCGAGGGCCAGCGCTGGGAAGCGGAGGAAACGAGTCCCAGGTGGAGAGGATTCGACCCGGACGAACGGGGATTCGGAGATGGAGGAGCGGAGAAAGCGCCGCGACTCGCGAATGACCGTCCGTCTCCCTCGTCTTCCCCGTGTCCGCGAGGATCGCGATATTAATCGAGTCTCCGGGGGAGAAGTAATTGTCCGAACGGTTTGTCTGCTCCCGACAGCCAATTTAGGACGTTCTCGCTCATTTAGACCTTTCGGGGCTTTTCTTTCACGAGCATCTGGACCGTACACATTAATGTACCTTGCATCGCCATTATAATCTTCCCTGTCTACACTGTAGAAGAAATTTGTCTGAAAATTAACGAACAGTGTTGGAAGCTTTTTTACATAAACCGTTTCTGAAATTTCCAATACATGTGCGTTGCAATTTTACAGTAAAATTTGTATTTTTCATGAACATTTTCGTAAATTTCTAGCAAAAGATTTGTAATTTTAATATCTGGTATTTTTATTTTACAAAAAAATTACATTAATGTTTAATTAATATGAGTAATGTTAGAAAATTTCAAGTTACAGTACATTAAATTTACAATTTATTTTTACAGTGTATAAGTCTCGTCCGATGTGTCCCCTATCCGCGCCACGTTAGATGGAGGAGAGATTACTATCAGACAATAACGTGTGGAGCGTTAACGGTAAATGAGGAGGAATTGAATGAATCACTTACTGGCAAAAAGCTGGCAGAGACGGCTCGTCTAGTCTCCAGCCTTTCTTCGCCATTAGGACGACTGTGAATTGTTGAGCAAAGAGAACAATTAGCGCTTGCCCCCTCCCCCCCCCCCCGTGCTGTACACTATTAGCGACTCGGGACCATAGAGCCGCAACTTGTTGGCTGGAGAGCTGCGCGCGCAACTCTGCGAGACTCATCTACAGGTTGTTGATTTTTCGAATTTTCATTCCGGTCCAGATGACTTTTTTTTATTTTTCCTGTGGAAGTCTGCATCGAGTTCCAAGGGCAAAGGCTATACATTTTTTTTTTTACTTGAAAATAATTTCTAAGTTTTCATACACACCTACGGTATTATTGATTAATAAATTAAAACGTAAATCGATGATATTGTGGAGCAACTTCACCACTTTTACTCTTCTTTGCAGATGCACGATAAAAGATAATTTCGTAAAATCAGAATCCAAAGTTTCGTAAAAATAATTTTGCTAAATAAGTGACAAACTTATTTTATCAGGTTTGAAGATACAAATCTGCCATCTCATTTCCTGTGCCATTGAAAATATCAGTTTGCACTTTTGTCTATAAAATTAGTGCCGGATCGTGCTATAGGAAAATGAACAAATAAAATTGCGAAAGTTTGTGGACCATATAAGTTGTAAAAAAGTACAAATTTTTTTTTACTGTGTGGAGAGGCGATTGACATTTAAATTTGACCAATATCGAGCCGAGCCGAAATCTCGTGTTGTCGGGCCGGACGGGGCGTATTGCGTTCAGTAGCCGCGAATTACATCGACGCGGCCCGGTTCGTTGCATCCGCGTTGCTCGATGACCGGAGTGCAACGGCTCTGGACGCAATTCGCCGCGTCATTTCAGCGTTAACGAGCCAGCCTCGGTTCTACGGAATCGCGAGCGACCTCTCCCCGCCACCGTGCGCTCGCAGTTCGCGGAGATTGAACGAGGGACGGACGTCGGGCTGAAACGAACGAGCCGGTAAACGAGGCGGAGTACAACACAAGAGGGAGAGTGCAAAACGGAGGAGGGCGGAGGGTTACATATCCGGCGAGCGGGTTATTAATTTCAACGCGTTTGCTCCATGGTAATCGATCAGCGGCTGCTCAACCGCGGTATTCCTGTTCATTAAAATAATCACGGAAACCCTATATATATACATGCATATGTGTATATGCATATCGACGCCTTTCCGCGGGGTTCGCGTCAATTATCAATCAATCGGAGATCGCCTCGGGTGAAACTTCAACGGTGGAATAGACGGGGGTAATTAATCGGGATAAAAATTTATAACGACTATCGGAAAAAATTATTTCTTCCGTTCAATTGAATTCGTGCAAAAGGAACCATTTTTTTCTCTTGATAAATTCAACTGCTTTTATGCGGTTGTACATTTTTTTTAAAGAATAATAGAGGAACGTCCCTGTATCACCGTTTGTTCCATGGTTATCGATCAGCGGCTGCTCAACCGCGGTGTTTCTGTTCATTAAAATAATCACGGAAACCCTATATATATACATATATATGTGTATATGCATATCGCCGCTTTTCCGCGGAGTTCGCGTCAATTATCAATGAATGGGAGATCGCCTCGGGTGAAACTTCAACGGTGGGATAGACGGGCGTAATTAATGGGGATAACAATTTATAACGACAATCGTAAAAAATTATTTCTTCCATTCAATTGAATTCGTGCAAGAGGGGCAATTTTTTTTCTCTAAATTATTTTAGGCGATGTGAAACAGACTCAGTCGGTAACGAAAACTGTAATGAATGTCGATTAGCGGATGTAGAATTCAATACCGCGTCCGATGATAATTCGCTTTTGCCCAAAATTCCATGTTTCACCTCGCCTTAAACTGCTTTTAAATAATTGTAAAATTTTCTTTTCGCAATAATAGAGGAACGTTCCTGAATCATCGTTGGAGATCGACCCTTGGCGAATTATTTGCAGAGTCTCGTTGGGACGGTTCGGTGTTTGTCTCAGAAGTAGAAGGGGCTTCAATCGATATCGTATCAGGAAGGGGATGATCGGAGCAGGCGATAGGGCGTAGGGCGCTGTTCGTCTTCGGCCGCGGTCTCTCCCCCCCCTCTCCCCCTACTCCCGAGGGACACGCGGCGGAACAACGAAACGGATAAGCCAATTGGTCAGCCGTCCGCTTGACTCGATGTCCGTCTAGTTCAACAAATCTATCACAAGATCCTATCCAACGTAGCTCTGGCTCCGTCGCAGTCGTGAAGCGAGAGGGTTTCCAACCCGGCGGGTTTCCTCGATCAGCGAGCTACCTGTCGAGGCTTCGATCCCCCCTCGAAGCTCCGACGCAGAATCACTCTCCGAAGCCTGTACAAAGAGCCGGGCTGGCTATCCCCGAAACGCCGAGAGCCCGCTTTTCGTCACGCGCCAATATCGATGAAAAAAAAAAAAAAAAAAATACACATTTCTCTCAATTTGCAAGTGGGAAAGGTATCGGCAATATATTTTTCCGCGAAAATCGTGACGGGACTGATCGAACAAGGAAACGCGGTACGGACGAGTTCGATAGTTATAGAAACCGACACGTACAGTTATACGTATCCCAGAGAGAGTTATACGTGTTTCGAATATCGAGTCGGGCGGACCAGCCATCCCCGGAAAGGGAAGTGTATTGAGTGCCGTTGCCAAATCCTGTGGATACATCCTCCGGGCACGTACATCTGCGTATGTATACTCGCAGGTATGACCAGCGCGATACGTCAGTATGTGAGAGCATGTGCACATGGCAGGGGGGGGGGGGGGCAAAATGGACCACTATAAAAAATAGTCGATGAGTTAAAAAAAGGAAGCTGCAAAGTAATTTGCACTTCAAGTGGAAAGTACCGCAAGTACTTGAAGTATCAAGCACTTTTTCTACTTGAACTATTTCTCAAGTATTTTTTCCAAGGAATGATAAAAAAAATATAAAAATAACAGTAGTGATAAAGAAACTCATCTCGGCGTAAAGTGGAGAACATTTCGCGAAGTGATCTCGATAAAAATTACCCATGAATCTCGTTTGGGAAGTTGCGGCGAATTTTTATATATGTATATGTATTTTTTTTTACATTGTCCCATTTTGCCCCTCTTCGCCCGTTCGGCTTACATCTCCGAAATCGCCAAGCGTTATTCCAATCACCTACGCGCTCGTGTGAACGCACGAATGTCCGCGAACGTACGAATGCGCGAATGCCAGCAGCCCGGAGTGATTGTGCAGTTCGCGTTGTGTTAAATATATAAAATGCGGACACAGACACACGGTTTATAAAGCGGGAGTACGTAGACTCGTGTACGGTCGCGGCCACGGGGACATCATTTATGCGGGACCACGAGCGCGAGAGTGCGTGGGCTCGCTCGCGTATGCCGCGATCACGCGAGTGCAGCCCGGAGGTTTATACGCGTCCTGCCGATGATTCAGATCCTCGAGTTTGTTACTCGAGTCAGTTCGGAGTCCGGGCGGCGAAGGCTGCTCGCGCCGGTAACCGAGAAAATAAGATCCGCTGCACAAGGCACGTTCTTACGGATCTTATGGACTGATGTTGAACATCGGGCAGGGGAGAGAAAAAAAAAAAGGAAAAAAAGAAATATTCGGAACGACCAACACACGATCGGAGTGGCGGAGAGATGACGCTGCGTGAGTGTGCGCGCCTGGGAGCCTGCGAGACCGGAGCTTTGGCCAAGTCAGGTTCTGACCTTCGGTGAATTACGTGCTCGCGGATAACTAAACCTTTCCGTACATGCTCACTGCAATCGAACTCGCCCTCGCAACTGCCATGGGGGAAAAACGTTGGGATCACGTACTTCTGGCCTCGGAAGTATCATCTTTATGGACCAATAAAGCCTCTGGCACGATGTTCTGTTAACGGAATGTGCGACCGCGCCCCGGCAACTCATCTCGGCCGGGGACTCCCGGGAATTATTTCTCGACGCTGGGAATCGTGTGGAGTAGCCATGTGAATTTTGATCTATTTATTTGTGGACCTTTTATCGATATTTAGGAATTTTTGTATTTATGTATTTTTTGTTATTTTGCGTTATCATGAATCATAGAACTTATCAAAGTGGATCGATTTTTGTATGAAAAAACAGGCCAATTTATAAAGCGTCGTTAAAAACTTTTCTGTAGCAGGTAAAACAATGAAAATTATAGTTGGTTTTGATCTATGATATGGCCTTTGATCTATTGATTTGTGGACCTGTTATCAATATTTATAAATTTTTAAATATTTTTATTTTGCCTTAACATATATCATCCAAGTTATCAAAGTTTGTCAATTTTTACATGAAATAAAAACGTACCAAATCCGTAAACCCCGTGAGAAACTTTTCTGAACCAGCGAAAACAATAAAAATTAGAGATAACGCTTTTGTCTTTAAGTGCGTAACAAGATAAGTCGAGACTCGTCCCGACATCGCCGGCGAGACCAATAAAAAAAAATCTGCCTGGCCGGCGTTCGCCCACTCTTCCCTAATTGACTTTGCCTGTACTTTTTTTTTCTGCAAACTTTTCCACCCAACGGTGAATTTCTTGCCGACAATCCTCGGGGCAAACTTTTAAAAAGTTGCTCCCGAGGAAAGAAAAAATTTACAAACGGTATTACAGCGTTTGTGGATTTTTCCGAGGTGGTTTTATTTCCCCGCGACGCGCTGGTGTATCGTCAGCCCCGATGGGTTTCGCGGTCTGGCCTCCGGGAGGCTCGTCTCATGAATATTTCAGGTCACGAAGCCGCGAGGCCGGAATGTCCCCGGTGATGCCCGAGGGACGCATCCGACCGGTCCTAATGTCGGTCATACTTCATCGTGAAAATCCGCTTCCATCCCAGTGATACAGCACATGTGTGCGAAGGGGCGGCTTCGGTCGCGGCGCTCTCGTTCTTCGCCATTCAGGAAACGTCCGCGACGTTATACGGCCCGCGCCGCATCGTCAAGCGGCCAAGGATCGGCGAGCACGCGCTCGACGACTTCCACCCTGCGCCGGATGCCGCTTTCTTCGGGGGAGGCGAGTTTATCGTCACGGCAACGGGGGAGTAACTTTCCAACTTCCGTCGCACACAGAGTCCGGGAGGGAAAGGACGGAACCCTCGCACAAAGACAATACCGCGAAACTGATCCTCCCTGCTTCCTTCCCCGACGACAACGGATCGCCCTCGCGGATCGGATGAGCCCTAGGTGCAATTTATTCTTCCGACTATCGTTCGAACCATTAACTCGGCCCTCGACGACGATAGTTAAATCGTCGCTCTTTGTCTTTTGTTTTTTGTCAGACAGAATGGTAAATTCCCGACCGCGGATTTACTCAACCCCTCAAACGCTGCGGAGAAACCGGCAACTTGCTTTCTTACAGTTATCATGTTTTGGTTAACAAAAAATTGCTAAAGAAAAAAAGGTAAATTATTGTTCAATGCAATTGGTAATAAAAATTATCGAAATGGCAATGGATTTTCTACGGACGATTATCGCACCGCCGGTAATTTATCGATGTCGGTAACGCATTTTGACTTTTCTAGCAGCGCATGGTTGCGAATAACGCGGAAAAGTCTACAAAGGAAGTTTTTATCATTTTCCATTTTTTTTTTTATGCTAAATTCCGTACCTCCGATTTATTTAACCCTTCAAGCCCGACGGAGAAGCCAGCAACTTCCTTGCTTGCAGTTATCAAGTCTGATAACAAGAAAATAACTGAAGAAAAAAAAATTGTTATCCAATGCCATCTTTCGACTGCCAGTAAAAGGCTTGACAATAAAAATTCTCGAAATGGCAATGGAATTTTCAGGTAAGATTTTCGCTCGACCGATAATTTATCGACATCGTATCTTGTCTTTTCACGAAGTGCAGAGTGGCGAGTACTGCCGAGAAGTATACAAGGGATGTACTGCGGCTTGGCGTTTGACACCGTAGCTTGCCGGACGGAGGACCAAGGAAGTAATGCGGATCAGTCGATCCTGCCGTTTTCCCTCGCCTTCCGTTCCATTTTCCCTCCGGCGACGCGTTATCTCGTTCGCGACGTCAGCGTGGGAGAAGCGGGGATGAAGGGATACCGACTCGATTTCTCTTATCTAACTGCGCAGCACTACAGTCCTATCGCTCTCGAGGATCCGGTCAGGAAAATCCTCCTTCGAATCTCCGAGGACCGCGCGGCGTCGGAACAGAAAACCCATTCCCTCGGCTCGTATACGAGCTGATAAATGCGAGGTCACATTTCCACAGGTTCGTGGGCTCGTGTCAAGTGTCACGAGACGAGGATCGGGGAGAAGGGCGAAAAGCGAGAGACGAACGCGCGCGCACGAACGCACACAAAGTTTGCTTTTTCCGTGCGTGCGTGTGTGTTTGTGTGCGTGTGCGAGGGTGGAAGGCTGGCGGAATTCGCAAGGGAGGTTCAGACACCGATGATCGGAAGGGCCGAGCGGAATTCCTTCCGCATACCTTCCTTCCCTCGCCGGATCACAAATTTTACGATTTGTACCGAAGTTAATAAAAAAATTTATGATCCGGCCGCATAAAAAAAATATAATTTCTGGTATTTTTTTTGTCGCATTATCTTTAAGTACTTTGCCCACGGAACATGGAAATAAAATGTTACCCTGAAACGCTGGTCCACTTTGGCCCGCTCGCTCCTACGAATCACAAATTTTACAACTTGTACCAACGTTAATAAAAAAAATGCATGATCCAACCGCAAAAAAGTTTATTTGTGTTTAGTTTTTATTTTTGTCGCACTATTTCCAACTATTTTCTCCAAGGAATGTAAAAATAAAATATTGCCTCCAAAGCACTGGTCCGTTTTACCCCGCTCGCTCCCACATCCGGCGAACGAATACCAGTTCCTTCGATCGTGAAATAATTTTTCACTCTCAATTCCCATGAAGATTACCCGACAATGATTATCATTTTACAGTCTATTTGTGATAACTTTTTTCCTACCTATAAATTTCCACACCCAGAAAAATTATTTATTTGACGGCCACCGTTTGTTTAGTTTAAGTAAAATATTTATTTCGTTTAAACAAATATTTTACTTAAAACCAAATAAACGATGGCCATCGAATAAATGTTTTTTTCTGCGTGCAGGATAACTTTTCTCGCCAGTCATAGAAAAATCCGAAAAAAAAATCTACAACGTTTTTTGTTTCCCTCGACTCATATGCAAAGCTTTTGTTCTCAGAAGTCTATTCCACTCGGCTAATCCACTAATACATTCGAACCGATAGCCCTGTCGACCTTTTCCGTCTCTATCGCAATGCTCCCTCGGCCTGCATACGTCGCGTCGCAAGGCGTGACCCGCCGGGGCGCGAATCGCACGGGTGGATTGAGGCACGCACGTAGCGCACTCGAGTGTTCGTACGGCGGACGGAACGCTCGTGTGTGCGGGGTAGGCGAAGGTACCGAGGCCCGAGGGGGTTGGTTGACACGCAGCTCGAGGATCGCGACGCGAGGCTCCGCGAGTCGAGGCAATTCCCTCGTCGACGTCGTCGCGTTTCTCGCGGCTCTCGGAATTTTTCGGGTCATCAAACGTATATAAGTCGGGTTGGCAATCGGCCACGGCGGTGTTGTTGTAGCTGCGGCGGCGGCGAAATAACCGTTGCAAAGAACGGAGCGCAACGCTGCACCGGTGGGAGGGGGGAGGGAATGAAAGGAGGCAGGCACGAAGTGCCCCCGGGTGCAGCAGGTCCCCTCGCGCCAGACGTCGGGCTATCGTGTATCGAGCGGAAATAGCACGGCCGAACGATAAAAGTCCTCGCTGGCACGTTCCGAGTCGATCTTACACGTCGAGCTCAAACATCCATCGCGGAACTCGGCGAGTCTTCGGTGCTCTCTCGGCTACTCTTTCTTTTTTTTTTTTCATCCCGACGGTCCGTCGTACCTGCGGGCGCGGAATGAGGATAACGGGAGCGCGTGGAGCAAGGACTGTCGCTGCTTTGAAATCGGATTTTTATTTTCATTTATTTTTTATTTTATTTAGTTCATTGTGTTTACGGGCGAATGGTCCAGTCTGGAGCTCTCGAACGTGCGAGCCGCAAGTCAATAAAATTGATTCGGATGGTTTTATAGAAAAATAGTTTTTTATCATTTTTTCTCTTCTTCGTATTATCTGTAAAAGTTTGAAACTTTTGCGATGTCATTTATATCGACCAAACGAGAATTTTCGATTTCGGAGTAACGAGTGGGCGGAAAAAATTTATTTAAAATGAAACTCATCATTTTACGAGCGATTTTTGAAAATTGTCGAGGCCGCGGCAAAGAAGAAAAATGTATTTTAAAAATATTGGAGCAATTTTTGAAAATTGTCGAGGCCGCCGCGGCCAAGAAGAAAAATGTATAAAAAAGAATGTTCGAGCAATTTTTGAAAATTGTCGAGGCCGCCGCGGCCAAGAAGAAAAATGTATAAAAAAGAATGGTCGAGCAATTTTTGAAAATTGTCGAGGCCGCTACGGACTGTTTTATGCGTTGCGTACGGTGTGTAGTCGGGTTTGCATTACCGGGGTAATTGAAACGCAAACCGGTGCTCTCATATCGGAGCAGGAGCGTTTAATCCAATGAAATACAGCGCCACCGCGGCTTTCACCTTCGGCTGCGCTGATGGCCGCGGCGAAACATCGAACATTATGCCTCGGCCACCTCCCGGCGTCACCGTCGTCGACCATCCGGGACTCGCCGAGTCGAGCCGGCACCGAGCGAGAAGTCAAACATGCGATACCCGCCCCATAACGGCTCGCGTGACTCTAATGATTACGAATTAGCCATAAATTGTGCGATCATGTAAAGCGGCTGCAATTTATAACAGAGCGAGCCTGCGGGTCGTGCGCCGCGGCGTTCGTACCTTTTTCGTTTTTCTGCATTTTTTTCTCCGCGATTTCAATGTAATAAATATGACGGTCAAAGGACGAAGGAAAATGGAAAAATATATTTAAAAAAAAAGTACGAAGAGAAAGTCGCTCGTACTCTAAATTACAATCTTCAACTCCCCTTACCGTTCATTATCCTCGCCTCACCTCGATATTCGCGCTTTGACGCACCGAGAAAAAAAAATTGTTGGATCAATCGATTATAATTTTTTGTTTTCTTTTTTTTTAAATATTTGCTCCGGATAATCGAGGTTTCATTGTAGAAGCTGGGATCGAGAAATGAATTGCTCAAGTAAAGCCCGTATTGATGGAGAAACTTTTGAGAATCGTCGCTAATCCGCAAAGTGAAGAATTGTGTTCCACCGTGACGGAGCCGCGAGACCTGAATTATCCCTGTGTAAATGCTCAAATGAGGATAAACTTGAAACCGCCTCAAAATTTACTACCCGAGATAACAAAGATATATTCAGGCGGAAGAAAAAAGAAGAAAAAATGTCAAAAAGTTCCACGAGACTGCGCCACCGAGTTGAGTTTGCCTGGTCGCTTTGTGCCTTTCAAGCTAATGAGCAAACGACTTTTGCGTACCCACTTCGTAGACTCGACTGCGTTTAACCCGGACAAAGAAAACCCTCTTAGTTCTCCCATTGCCAAAGTCTCGCGTCGATTGCTTCCTCGTAACAAACCTTGACTCTCAAAACCCTGACAATACCCCGCAAAATTCAAAAGACCGGCAAGAGAGAACAAAGTCAAAACAAAACGAAAAAAAAAAACCCGGAAAGAAGTACGAAAGAAAGTCCGTTCGCTCGGGTATCTCCGGGTGCTCATTCAATTTTTAACGTGAGGGATGGCCCGCCGAGTGTTCCAATCTCTAACGGAGTTTAATCTCGCGAAACGCGTCGGAATTCGAGGGAGGAAAGGGAGCGAGTTCGGAACTGAAAGGCGTGTACAAAGAGCCTCGAGAGAGAAAAGAGGGCTCGAGAGTTCTCGTTGTGGAAAGCTTCGCAGCTTGCCGGCCTGAAGGGGCGGGAAGGGGGTGGCGAGGGGGGAAGAAAATCCGTGGAAAACTGAGCTAATACTTTACTCTTTACGACTTTCGTGCGAGGGCGGCTCCGGCCCGCTCGTATACTTTTCCTCTACGGGGTAGCGCGGTCTGCGCGAGTATTAAAGGCCACGAGGTCGGAGGGAGGAAAAAAGCTGTGTGTGCTCGCGAGAATCCCCGTACCGAGGTGTGCGCCTCGGCCGCGTGAAGAGGGTCGGAGTTTGCCCGGCGAAGCCGTGGGCGGAGAAGAGCGGAGGGTGGGAACGAGAAACGGCTCGGTGGTGGCGGGTAAAGGGCGCAAAGAAGTCGTAATCTTCCCGTGAGAGAGTCACAGTGCTTTCGAGGGGGAGTCGAGGAAGAAGCTTTCCGGAGTGTTTCGCGTCCCCGCGCTGTAGCTGTGTACATGTATATATGTGTATGCGCGAGATACGCGGGGGAGAGCACTGGGAAAACAAAGAAACCGGAAGAGAGGAAGGAATCGGGTCCGAGTCTCGAAGGAATCGCTTCGAAGGGTCGTTTCTGTGGGAGGGGAAAAAAGAAAGGGAGGATTCGAGCGTTTGATAAATTAATTTTGAGATAGGACTGACTAGTGTAGGCAATTTATTCTTCCGACTGTCGTTCGAAACGTTGACTCGGGCCTCGAAGTGACGATCGTTAAATCGTCGGTCTTTTTCTAGCCTTTTTTTTTTTTTTTACTGAATGGTAAATTTTAGAACGCGGATTTATTCAAGCTATCAAACGCTGCGGAGAAGCCGGCAACATGCTTACTTGCAGTTATCAAGTCTTCGAAAACAAAAAGTTATTGAAGACTTGCCGAAAATGTTTATTTGATTTAAATAAATATTTATTTCATTTAAGTAACTATTCACTTAATTTGAATAAATATTTATTCAAATCAAATAAATATTTGACTTAAACCAAACAAACGGTGACCTCCAAATAATTTTTTTTCTCGGTGTATCAAATGGGCAAAAAAACAAGGTAAGAAAGGGAGGATTCGAGCGTTTGATAAATTAATTTTCAGACAGGACCGACGAATGTAGGCGGATGGAGGAGGCTCGTTTGGGACGGCTTTGCTGATTTACTGCGTTCGCGGGACGCTCGTGCGCGCGCAGCCCTTTTTTGCCGGAAGGACGGGGAACCGCCGATCCGTCAGAGATCAGGAATTGAGAGGGTGCGAGAAAGGCGACAGGGACGGAGGGACGGCGAGAGGAGACGGGCTCGAAGGCCACGACGAGGGGCGATAGAAATATGGTGGGTCGGATGGAGCAGTGTATTGATCGGAATCGAAGGGGAGAATTTTCGCGTTATCGAGTCACCGGGGGAACCCCGTGTCATACCTAATTCATGACACGGGTGGGTTCCTTCCAGCTGTACAATCCGATAACTTCGCCGGGGTATTAGAGACTCTTCCGGTAATGTGTATCGGCGCATGGAGGTGTATACGTTGGCCTCCAGCTTTTCTCCGAGCCGATGTCTGGCCGTGCTATTATGCAGCGGGTATCCTCGCGCGGGCACCGAAGGGCCTCTTCGGCGGTCTCGGCGGTACGGTAATTAGGTAAAGCTGCTCGATCCCTTCCCGGCTCGAGACTACGCCAAACTGCGCAAAGTTCGCCGAGCTTGCTATGTACGGTTATGCGATGTATATAGGTATCCGAAGCCAGCGTCATCCAAGGGCAATGGAGAGAGGATATCCTTCGGGGAATCCAGTAGACTGGCGCGCTACCCTTCCGGTCGCCATTACCGTACAACGGAGCGAAGGGGGTCGTCGAGATTGGTCGGGCGATCGCTATCCTTGGACGAAATCCGATCGCAATTAAAGACTCGGCGATTCTACTGACGAGTCTCGTTATCCGGTAGCCTCTAAATGCGAAACTTGCGACGAAGGTATTTACCTTTATCCGTTCATTTACCACGTATTTACCAGATTTACCCAGGGGTATCGATCATAAAAACAAAAAGTTTACCGGCAACATTTTCAAAAATTGACCCGAAATAGCTGAAAATTGCCACTTGATGCAGGAAACTGCATTCATCAAACTGACGGTATTTAAGTTTGATGAATGAAGTTTGGGCATCAAAATCCAATTTTTAGCTGTTTAGGGTCAATTTTAGAGTCCCGTTATTTCAAAAAAATATTTAATACGTATAAAGAAAAGAAGTCAAAAATATCTTCGAAGAAGAAATAATTTGTCACAAGGCCGAGTCGAAGTCCTGACGCGGGACCGGGCGCCGGAGAACGAAGAGTAAGAAGTAAATCATCGATTCACCGGGACCGACAGTGTCGGTACATCGGTTACGTGTCCCAGCTGACATAGTCGGGGCGGTGAGTCGCGCGCAACAAGATAACCGGAAGCCAGACACCGTGTCTGGCAGCAATGTCCGTGCCTTGTGATCCGCACCCCCCTCGGGGGAGCAAAGCACCACTTCCGGTATTGTTTGCTGGCTCAGTTTTGTGACAATAGAGTTTCTCGCCCGCCTTCTCCGCCGCCCCTCTTCCGACTTCCCATTGACGATAACAATAATAGCCAACTTTTACCGTAATGGAGAGACGGCAAGGAGCAAGAAGAAGAAGCACGACGAAAGAGAGGAGTGGAATAACGGTAAAGAAACGACTGAAAGACGACAACGGGGCGAGGCAGCAGCGGCGTCTCTCGATGCGTTTAATGTACCGGAAATTGATGACGATTTGACCCAACGTCGACAAAAAAAAAAAAAAAAAACCGGCTCGTCGAGGTCACATGTACGTTTCTCAACATCCACCGAGGTATTTTATGACTTTGCACAATTATCGGTTAACCGTTAAGTCTCGGGCGCGAACAAACGGACCGGGAACACTCGAGTTGGTCCCGTTTGCTCGCAAAGTGATCCTCCCGAGTTCTGCAGTCAGTGTCGAGACTCTTGATTGAGACTTTTTTTTTCACCGAACAGCAAACTGGGGCACATTTGCATCTCTACCAGATAACAACTATACTGGATAATAAATCTACCAAAAAAGACAGCTCTAACAACTCTACCAGACAGTAAAAAAAAAACTACCAGAATCAAAACGAAACTCTACAGGAAAGGAAATAAAACTCTACCGGAATTCAAGTCTGGACGGTAGCCTTGTATTCCTGTAGATTTTTGTTAGTTGGAAATAAAATCGTGTAGATTTTATTTCCATTAGGGTAGAATTTTACTTCCATTCCTGTAGAGTTTTATTTCAAGTCCGGTAGAGTTTCATTTTGATTCTGGTAGAGTTTTTATTACTTTCTGGTAGAGATTTTGGTAGAGTTGTTAGAGCTGTCTTTTTCGATAGAGTTGTTTTCTGGTAGAGTTGTGAGTGGTAGAGATGTAAATGTGCCCAAACTTTATAAAATCTTTATAAAATCAACAAACGTTTTTTTTTAACGACGTTTTTTTTTTCGATAATGTCGATCAACTTCGGACCATCCCTGATAGAAATTTCCGAGCTTCGGATCGGGTCCTAAAGAGGCCTTAAAAGGTCTTGCCAGGGCTGGATGTAATGCTCAGAAATTCCTAGCAGGGTGGGCATGTTCTCGGCGCGACGACCCGTTGGGACATTAAAATAAAACGAGCGTCTATTCACCGTGTAATACTTGGCCCGCACTGCGCGATCGGAAAATCAAACAAGGGTCCGGAGGAGTCGCGGAAGGGTGCGAGGTCGATGGTTACCCGCTTAGGACCCTTCCTAGCATCCAGCGATGAAACAACTTCTGGATGCGACGCAAACCGCTCTCGCACCCCTGGCTTGTTTGACGAGACCGCCCGGGTTCGTTCCTACACACGTACAAACCCATAGAAGCGCTTGCATGTGTGTTCGCACGAGTTTGTCGCCGACAGAATTCCGCCTTCCCGGAGACTCTCGAGCATGCATATTACATGCGTGCACAGTAGAGGCGCAGCGTAAAGGTGTCGAGCGGAACTCGCACGGTGTCGCGAGGGGGTTCAACCATCCCGGAAATAGAAAAGAAACGGAGCGGTGAATGAGGAGGTACGAGGAAGCGCGGCGACACTGAAAGGGCTTTTGAAAGGGAGGAATCTGGAAAAGGCTCTTCCTGTGTCGAATGTCCCGGGCTCGCGGTTATTCATTCCCATCGCGTGTCACACCCGGAGCAGTCTCTCAATGCAAAGCCGCAACAAATTAAAGGACCCCGTGAAGAAAATGCTTACAAAACGTTTTCGTTCGAGGATTATTCAAAAATGTTGTCAACATTTTATTTTTATTTTTATTATTCCTTTTGTACCCTGCAATGTGTTGAAAGGGAAGACTTAAGGTGTCCGTAGAATCTTGAATACGCCCGAAAAAATAATTTATATAACGGGCACCCGCAAATAAGTCTCTATCTAATAAAATTAAATACTTGTTTGCTCATATTTTTATTTCACTATAAAATATTCTATTTTAATATAAACTAAAAATTATTTTTCCGGGTGTAACAGCGAGTCGTTGCATGTCTTTCGGGACGTGCGAAATCGTCCGAGAATCACGAGTCTCCGTCGGCAAAGTTTGCCGACCGGGGCGCACCGATTTGCCGAGGTATTTGGGAAGAATTTTCCGCCCGGTAAATTTTCAGACCCACAGATCGTAGCCGCTGAGAATAAAAAAAAGCTTCTTCGAGCGGCAGCGAGAAAGTCACGGGGCAACGGGAGCGCGAGGAGGAAAGTTTCGAACTCCAGGGCCGACAGATGCTGAATGGTGCTTGTAAATAGCGTGGAAGCCGAGACACAAAGGGTGGGCGCAGCGGGGACGACACGAGCGCGAGAGCCGGGACTGCGTCGGACGGGTTTTCGGACACGTGCGCACGTGTACGAGCGGCGGGTCGGAAGGTATCGCCGACGGCGAGGACGGCCGAGGAGGTGGAAGAGGAGCGAACGGGCCGGTGAACGACGGGGGGGGAGAGAGGGAGCGAGGAGAGGAAGAGCCGGGCGAGGAGGACTCCGAGGAGCGGGAAGAGCCGGTCATTTCATGCGGAGCAGAAGGGCTCGAGACGGGTAGCACAAAGGGTTGTTCAAACAGCCCTTTGTCGAGCGTGGCGGGACAGGAAGAAGAAAAAGTAACGTTGCCTGGGAGCTCGCAATTATTTAGCGGCCGGGGGAGAGCGAGCGAGGGATCGCCGTGAGGCCGCGCGAGAGAAGAGACGATGCCCGAGGGTGGGATGGAGCTCAAAGGAAAAAGAGGAGGAAGCGAAAGAAAAAAAAAAAAAAAAAAAAAAAAAAAAAAGAGCGACTCGACGACGACGGGGTGGAGGAGGTCGGCTTTCGAGAACGGGCGGGACCGAGACGGTGTATCGTGAACGGAGCATGAAAGGGGATAAAGCCCGGAGTCGGAGAATAGGTGAGGAGCGCCGGTGATGCTCGGTCCCGCGGCAGGTAGCCGAGCATCATCCGGCGGATGCACGGACCCGACGGTAAAATGAACGTAAATAAACAAATAGGAGGACGCGAGTGGTTGCGCGCGATGATCCGGAGAGGCGGCGCTGGATGCGCGAGAAGAAACGGAATGCGAATTCGGTCGGCTCCGTCGGGTTGGCGCGTGTTTCGCCGAGCGAGGAGGCCGGCCGGTCGGGAACGCAGGAACGGGACGGGGAGAGTCGCCGACAGCGCGAACGCTCGCCGAGTCCACCGAGCCCCGATGTACGTGCGAGCGGACGGTGGGAAGAGGGAACCTGCCTCGTAATGGACTTTATCAGAACTGGCGCGCGTTTTACAAGCCGACGGACCGACCTTCTCATTTTGTCTCGTGTTTTTACTTTTTTTCATTTTTTTTTTTTTTTTTCATTTTTTTTTTCGTTTCCTCTTTTTCCTTTTCGCGAGAGATCGCCTGCCGCACCCTTCTCTCTTCCCTAATTGTCCACGGCTCGTTTTTACTGACCGTTCCACTTCGTTACGGCTGCCGGACGGCCGTCTTCCTCACCGGCTCGAGAGCCGATATGTACCTTCTCGACTGGACTGCATTCGCTCGACGGCGGACCGAGGTATTTACGACGGGACCGCTATTCTGCCGATGCACTTTTTGTACGCGACAGAGGAGAAATATAGACGGTAAGATTTTTATCGATATTTATGTTCCTGATATTTTTGTACCTGGGTAATCTTATTTGGATGCTGCTGGACGGATGGATCGACGAGTTGTGAAACATTCACAATGTGGGTCTCAAATTTTACTCACTTCTTCAGAAGATGAGATTTTGAAACGGGAGGTCGTGTATTTCCGGTATGAAGTCAATTCCGGTTGAAAAGTGAACTATTCGAACCGGAAGTCACGCATTTCCGGTGTGACGTCACCCGCGGTTGAAAAGTGAAATTTTCAAACCGGAGGTCGTGTATTTTCGGTGTGACGTCACTTCCGGTTAAAAAGTGAAACGTTGAAATCGGATGTGACTTCAAAAAGAAATTTTTCAAATTTTCCTACTTGACATCCGATTTCCAGTTCGATGATTAAAATTTCAAACCGTGCGTTACGTCACAGAGAAACATTGTGAATTCCGCCCGGAATCCGCAATAGACCCGGATTTAATTCCGTCCGAGGCAGGTTGTAGGGTCAGGACGAAGTGGCGTCGTATTTAGAATAAATCCAATTGTTACTTCAGCGTGGGGGGGGGGTAAACTCCGTCCCGACCTGGCGAGCGTTCGTAATGTATCGGGAGTCAGCGGGAGTTAATGGAAAAGTGGCTCTCATGGATTTCGCGAGCTGCGTAACTCGTCCGCGTAAATTAACTCTGAGAATTTGCCTCGCGCGTTTCGGGCCGAATCTCTCCGGCCGATTAGCGCGGATTAGACGAATGTGGAAACCTACGTGGCTCTCGGAGTATGCGGGAAAATTAGAGAAGTTAGCCGATGCTGTTAGGAACCCCTCGTGGATCTCGTGTAATTCGAGTGAATTTAATCACCGGCGGAGTGCGAAGCTTCAACGCAGATTCCGCGCGCGGATCTCTCGTCGGGACGAAACGTGATTACGCGACGCGAACTCTGCCGACTGTCCCGACTACCGAGAAAAACGATAAATCTCTCGCTTCCCCCTTCCTCGTCCGCCGGAGAGCCCGCGACATCATTTGCCATCGCGGGCTCCGGCTACCGGCTTAATGAACTCAACGGGATAAATAAAATATCATTCTCAACGGTAATAACACCTGGAGATGAAGTACTGGTTGTCTCAAGCAGCTTGAGTGGTTAAATAAGCTCCGGCGATTCAGTTGGTCGAGCCACGCAATTTATCGGTTGATCCAACCAATCAGTTGATTAACCCTAACCAATCAGCTCGTTGCCTGATATATTAGTTGGTTTACCGGACCAATTAGTTGGTTGCCAATCAACTAGTTTGTTGGGCCAGAGAACAGATTTGTTGGGACAAAAAACGAATTTTTTGGACCACAAAAACGAATTTATTGACCACAAAAACTAATTTGTTCGATCAAAAAACTAAGTGACGGATCAAAAATTTAGCTGCGTCAAGTCAATAAAAACTTGATTGTTTGCATACCAGTAGACATCGTAGACAGTTAACAACTAATTTGTTGGGGGCAGAAAATTAATTTATTGGGGCAAAAAACTGATTTGTTGGGCGAAAAAACTGGCTGCGACGATAAGTTGATAAAAACCGAATTGTTCGCGTAGCAGTAGACGACAGAGAATGCCACTGTGTTGCTGGAAGCCTCTGGCATGAGTAATGACGTTTACGGTTATCGGAGGAACACTTGTTGAATGCGCAAAGAGCCACTATCCCGACAGTGGACAAAACCGAAGACAATGTGTACCGGTTGGGTCCGACAATCCTATCTCTATTTCGCGACTCTTTTGAAAACCTCGTGAGTGGGGAAATTGGCGCGGGGGGAGAAAACAAAAGGGAGAGAACGGAAATACAAACAGGAGGTTGGGCGGTGCGAGCGTTTGGAGATTTCTTGGTGGGGAAAAATGTCGAGGAAAACGAGGGAAGAGGTCGCCTTTGATCGAGACGAGCGAAAGGAATGCCAGTGATGGTAACCTGAGGGACCATTCCGGCCCGAGATGCGAGGGTGAGGAAGAGAGGTAATAATAAAAAAAAAGAAAAGAAACTACGAAGAAAGGAGGCTGGCGAGAGAAACGTCGCCGGAACTGGCCATTCTTTCGCGGCACGGTAGCCGCTTTCCGGTCTCACTCGGTACTCGGTTTCCTCTCACGTTTTCGCCTCCTGGTCTCGGAGTCTCGCGACGCTCGAACAATTTTCCGGAAATCGGTAAAAGCGTTTCAACCTCACATTTTTTTTTTTTTACTTTGACATAATTTTTTTTACTTCGACAAAAATGCACTTTCGGCTAGATACCTTTAATTTAAAAAATACCTTGCTGACAGTGGAAATCCTTACGATATTAAATTTTCAAAAAATTTTTAACCGTTCGGAAAAATTTAAGAATACGATAATCGTGTAAAACAAACCGTTTGTAGACTTAAAATTGGCTGACATAAGATTGTCAGTCCATAGTCGATAAATATAGTATTTTAGTGTTTTGTGTTATCGCATGTTTTACGATAGGCGACTGGCGACTGGTAGATAAACCGAATTTAGGTACATTTTCGGACAAAATAAATCTTCGGCTACATACCTTTAATTTGAAAAATACCTTGCTGACAGTGAAAAGCGTCACAATATTAAATTTCCAAGAAATTTGTCACCATTAGCGAAATTTAAAAATACGAGAATTCTGTACGGCAAACCGCTTGTGGACTTGAAACTGCCTGACATGAGGTTGTCTTTCCATAGTCGATAAATATTGTATTTTAAGTTTTGTGTTATCTCGTATGTTACGATAGGCGCCTAACTGGTAGGTAAGCGGACAACTGTGCAGTGTACCTTACGTGTTTTCTCGGTTTCCCGTTCTCCGGAGTTGGCTACGGTATGACCGCTTAATCGTCGGGCAGGGCTTCGCGAGCGGATTAACCGGTGGCCGTATAAACCGGGGCCCGGGTTAAGTGACCCAAGTGCGGTGCTAATGCCAGTCATCTTCGTGCTCCCCTTATTAATAAAAGCCGTAATTGCGGGGCTCCCGTCCACGTGCGAACCACCCGCGGCGCCATTATCATTTTAATTAGCCGTTAATTCGGAACCTTTTAAAACACTACACGGGACCTTGTCGCCCAAGTAGAAAAAAAATAAAAGCAAAAAATACAAATCCAGGACAGTATAAATAAACACCTAATGCGCGGCCTGCATTGAGCCGCGGTCGTAAAATCGACCACTCACCAGTGATTGCCCGGCAGCTTTTCGTGCGACAACAGATTTACGACTCCGACCCTCTAATCTCGGGAGCGCGGCGCTTGCTTAAGACCATGCGAAACAGTTTCGGTCAGTAACAAATACTGCAAATTATTATTATTATTATTGTTATTATTATTATTATTATTATTAAATGCATTCAAGTTTTTCCTAGAATGCAGTAAACAACGATATGTACGTTTCATACGGTGAATTAAATTATTCACGGCAAGCTGTGAGTAATTGACATTAATTATTTTATTTTCTTATGATTTTTTTTAGAGAATAACAAGTTGACTGTTTTATGTGGTTACGTCGTCGTACATAAGCATTTTATGTGCTGACGGCGCTACACACACTTGTATGCGGGTTAATACAGCGGAACCGTTGTTTCTCCGCAGTTGGGAAGTCTCGTTGACGATCGACGATTATTATGCACTCGGTCGGCTTTTCAATGAATACTAAAGTGTTCTCCATTTACCATCGATCAACCTACATGGAGAGAAAAAAAGGCTATCGCGTGACTAAAATAAAGTCGCATATTCTGTCTGTACACATCAAATACGCCCTTCGGAATTCAGTCACGCGATCTACAAGTTTTCATACGTACTTCGCACATTGATATGCCCGTAAACAAATTTCACGTTTCACCCGTACACACGAATACCCGTACTTATAACGCACGTACTGCGCGAGTCCATAAACAGTGCCCGAGCGGGTGAACTTTCGAAACGTAGATTCTATTATATAAATTAAACATAAGACTACGAAAAAGTATCCTCGACACTCGATAGCAAGAAAAAAAAATAAGTCCCACATTAGTTACGCGACAAACGTGCAAAAAATTATCGAACATTTTACGAAAATTCTAACGCGCCTGACAAGCAATGAAAAAAATGTTTTCCCCGAGTCAACTCTCTCAATTTTCGACGTCGCTGAGATACTCGTCTGATCCGCGACGGTATTCAAAGTCTCGTTAATCAGAAGTTTCATCAACAACTCAAAGCATCGCGGATAGAAAATAATTTTTATTTTTTAATTCAAAAGGCCCCAAAATGAATATTAATGCCCGAACGTCTTACGGAAGAACTTAAAAGAGAAAAAATAAAAAAAAAATAAAAAAATTTAAAAAAAACTAACGGACGACTAATTAAAAACTGTAGGTGGGTATAATCTTTTTGAAGTTGGACGACGCCCGAACGAGCGAGCGATCCGAGTGGCGGAAGTACGTTCGCAAAGTGGTTCTTTCGCGGCCGCTGTGCGGGCCGTTCACAGCCCAGCGCAATGGGAACGCGAGAAAATTAATTTGTCGTGAGTGCGGCGGCTAACGTGGATGGCTCGTGAGCCGGGTGGGTTCGGTAGACACCGCTGTGGAAAGACTCGCGAGGTCGCGCCCAACGATACTCGATATCCGCAGTCGGATTCGCCGGGCATTAAAACGGTCTCGAGGGCGTTTCTGTCAGCTCTGTATCTCGCTCTTTGCTTCGCGCGGATGGCGAAGCGCGCGCGTTTTATCGCGCACTCGCGGAATAAAGTCGCGAATGAAAGGGAACAACGGCGAACGCGGACGAAGGACGTGGAACGAGAACGATTCAGCGGGACGTATCGAGGATTACAAAGCACGACACATACTCGGACAGTGTTTCCGGATAATGGTTATAACGAGAAAAAAACTCGACTTCACAACGCGGTATAAAAATAATATCTTCGGTAAATCGAACGCATAGAGGCATCATGCAATTCCATTACGCCACTTCTATTTTTGTGTTGCGTGGTAAAAGAGCATTTTGTGCTATTCGAAAATGCGTAATAAAAAAAAATGCATGGTCGAAAAATGTAGAAGTTGGGTCGAATAATGTATAGATGGAACATAAAACGGAGAAAATGTAACACCAGGATTACAAAGCGCGACACACAAATCGTTATTTATAATGAGAAACTAAAAAAAAATCGACAACTTCACGACGCGATCTATAAATAATGTCTTTAGTAAATCGAACGCATAGAGGCATCATTCACTACCATTACGCCACTTCTATTTTATATTATGTTGCAAAATAGGACATTACTCCACGAGGGCGAAAAACGCTTTTCTAACGAGTGTGAGTTTGCAGTTTCAGGAAAAGTGGCCATTTCCACACCGAGCGATGAATAAGTATTTTGTGTTGTTCGAAAATTTGTATAAAACAAACGACAAAAAGATTCATAGTGGGAAAATGTAGGATTGGAGAATTACAGGACTTAACAGGACAGGAGAACAGAACTTAAGGATAAGTCCTGTAAATTATTACTATTACTATTATTGTCCATAAGACGAAGAAAATGGAACACGTGCCTATTGTTCGTTTAAGGTGATATGAAACACCCCATCTTCCGCCCGTCCCTCAACCCAGTCGGGAATAAAAACTGTAATGCTATATTTATTCAAGGGTGATGAAACTTTATTGTATAACGCATATAGAATGTCATTGCCGTCTGTAAATTCTACAAGCGCTATTATTTCCTTCGAACGCTAAAGTGTCAGCACCGTTGAAAAAAAAAAAGCATCAGTTTTTATTATCGAACGCGGCATTAAACGTAGCCTTAAAGAAAAAAAAAAAAAAAAAAGAAAAATTTGTCCGCGTCGATTTCGACAAAAAAAAAATAACGGCGATATTAAAAACAATGAATATTATTTTAATTGCTCAGTACCTGGATAGTAGTAGGGATGTCCCGCGTGCGAGGGGTGAACGAGCGGATGTGGTGCCCGAAAATCCATTTTCGATCTTCCGCCGCACCGAAACAATTATACTTATTTATTTTAATTATCTTCCTTTCGTTAAACTTTCTCTCGTCGTTCGATGGCGTGCACTCGACGCGACGCTCGGGCTCAGCCAAAAACTACGAGACGCCGTCGAGCGTAATCGTTAAAGGGGTCGGGGACATGGCGAGTCCCTCGCGCCGTTTATCCTTGCCCCTCGTCACGTCGCACAGTTATCCGCTCGGCGTTCCGACTCGATACGGCGCGCACGATCGCGCCACAGGATAAATGTGCGCAGGCCGGCTACGAGACAGCAATTTTCTTCGCCGCTTAATTATTCACCGCTGTCGTTATTGCTCTACACTGCACCGCCGAGTTCTATCGTCGACCAAATAAACTTTTACTTCGCGAATTGAAAGAGGACGAAAGAAAATAACCGAAAAACTTAAAGTTCACCGAACACGCGAACGCGAAATTGATCCGTTGCTACGTTCACAACGTCGGGCGGTTTGGTTGTCCGAACAGCGCCAAGTTCAGCCTCGACGTGCAATTCAATTATCCGTACGTTTGACAAACCCAACACACTTTCACGACACTTTATTCCACCACACTCGATCCTCAAACGATCGGCGTATCGAGCCGAACGAATATCCTCGTGTGATCCGCGCGTCCGAGCCGTGTTTTTCCGGAGGTTAGAAATCCGAGTACTTCGGAGAGATGCACCGAGCAGACCGAACGAAGCGTACACGCACGCACAAGTGCGCACCGAAGTTGGTCACTCTCGTCTCGTCTGTTCTCGTTTTTTTTAAAAGTATTTATCTCATTCACCCGATAAGCCGTCGGCACGACGGAGGTGCCCGAATAAGACTCGCGCGTTTCATTGTGAATCGTCGATAGTTTCTAGAGACCGTGAAAAAAAAAAATCGACGCGCCTTATGGTACCAGCGAGCCGGGACTGCCGAGAGAAGTTGTCCGTTAAAACGACGTTCGCTCGTTTGCCACGGCTGGGAGGGAGGGGGCACGCGGAATAGACAAAGCTGCGATAGAGGGGGCGGTCGGCGGTGTTTGCGCATGCGCAAACAGTCAAGGGTGGTTTTTCGCGCGCCCCTCTCGGCTGTGTCTATACATCTATCTTTCCACTGTCTTTCTCTCACTGCCCTGTACACCGTCACACTCTCACGCTCACTCTCTCCGACACTCTTCTACTCTACGTTGTCATCGCACCGAGCGAGAGAATTTGCGCGTGCGCTCGATGAGGAACCAAGCGACGTGATGCGATTTCCTCGACGCTTGACACTCGACTGAGGACGAAGCCCCTCAGCCACGCTTCGGTTGCCCCACCGCCGAGCCCGTTCGCTCGCTCTCTCTCCGCGCCCCGTGCATCGTACAACGTCTCTCCGTCGCCGGCGATCTCGCTTCTCCCCTTTGCTGTGACTGCCATCGCGCCGAGTCCGCCGCGGGAGAGGGGATACGAGAGAAACGAGGGGTGGGGTGTACCGGCACGGGCTACCGGAGCTTCTCTATAGTCCTCGATTCTCATTTCTTTTTTGTTCCTTTTTTGTCTCAATATCTAGGCACGCGCCCACCATTACTCGTCGGCAATAATATCTTCAGGAAATTGTACGAAAAATAAGAAAGAGAATTCCAATAAATACATTCGGTATAATAAATTGAATAAAATTAATCGCAACTTTTTTTTTTATACACTAGTGTGAACTTTGCGCAATTTATAAGCGGCGAATCTCTCTCGCATTGTCCACTGGACGACGGGTTTCCCGTCTTCCTTGTAATTGGAACCAGTCCGTTATTTATAAAATGAATAAATAAATTACACGTGTGAACGAGTTGATACATTTTTGTTCATGTTTTTTTTATGCGAGCACTATCGGTCGATGAATTTTTTGAACCAATCTCTTACCGTTCCGCCACGTATAACATCCGCTTTGCGTCACAGATAAAAGCAACGTTATCGGATGACTAAATAAAACAATTCACCGAGGGTATAAATAAATACCGACCGGAAAGTAAACCGGAAGTGAGTATTATTCCTTCGAGAGCGAGTCGGCACTCGGGAGGCTGCTCGATGATTTAAAAAAAAAAAAATGGAAGAAAAAAAAAACTGAAATGCAGGACGCAGCTGTCCTCTCCCCGAGGCTGGTCTCATTTTCGTCGCAGCCATTGCCGCCACCGCCTTCTGACTTCCTCCCATTCGTGGGCTTCTCCCGCGTCTCTGCGATCGGGCGCTGTTGCATAAGCCCTCGCCCGCTCGCAACGGGGGTAAAACTCCACGGCGACCCGTGTGCGACGAACGAAAGAGAACCGAGAACTCGAGTGCCGGGGAGTAAAATATTTCCATCTCTATCTCTCCCTCGTTCACGGGACCATCTGGCGGCCGAGCGGCACGCGCCCTTCTTCGGCGCTCCGCGGCCTCTTCGCCCTTTGCGCTCTTCTCCTCTCGCCCTCGCGCGCTTCATCGCGGTAACGGCGACTTTTTTCTTCCTCCAATAATTCAGAGAAACTCTCACAAATTCACACCGCCCAAGTTGCAGTACAAAAAAATATGTACAACAGAACCTCACTTATCCGACCTTCGATTAACCGAGCCTCCGCGTTAACCGGGGTGTAGACAGTAAAAAAATAATTTCGTAAAACAGGAATTCGAAATTTCGTAAAAATAATTTTGTTAAATAAGTGACAAACGAGTTTGTTTAAAAATTATAAAAAAAAAAAAATAACTTGATTTACTAATAAATTTAATGTTTTTATGAAATGGGATTTCATTTTTTTTTAACTATATAATAGTAGTACAAGTTTGAATTGTGTATGTTATCCGAAATTTCACTAATCCGACGTACGCTCTCCCCACATTACCTCGGACAAAATTGGTTCTACCGTACATAAATTTTAAAAACATCATATATTCATGAATTTTCTTTTTTTCGGACGTGTAATTTTGGGGTCGGTAATTTTATCGTGGGCATTTGTCCGCGAGCTCCGCCCCGACCCGACGATAACGACGGCGATGAGCGAAGGTCACGCGACGTCCTCCTTCCCTGCCGCGTTTTCGGAGACGGAGAGCTTCGGCCCGATTCGCCAGGAGTCAGATGGGCAGAGGCGCACGGAGAGAGCCCAACAGGCGGCTGTCTGTCGGGCAAAATCAATGCGTGCCGGCGGCGACAGAGAAGTTTCCCTCCTCACCCCCGCCGCCGCGGAATGGCAGACCGCCTCTCGGCGAGCCCACAAGCCTCCAGCCATTACACCACTGTACCGCCACCCTCGCCACCCCCGCCGCCCCCCCACCCGAGCGCACTCCGTTCGCCATCCGCAACCCCTTTATTCTTTCGCTCGCTCGGCAGCACTTTGCCAACCACCGGGACGAACGCAACACCCTGTTTCGTCGTTTGTCAGTGGCTCATGCCCAACCCTCTCTCGCGCGCGCCGCGGCTAATAAGCTGTATTATTTTTATCACGGGCGAGAGCCGGCCGGGTGACTCGCCGCATGTTCCCTCGGAATTGCGCGGATCCTGCTGCCTAATTGGCACTCACGCTCCGTTGGACAATTTAATATATATGTATATATATATATATATCGTTTGTATTTTTTTTTTCAAATCCCGCGTCAACCCTTTGAGGAGTAATTCATATTTAATTTTATGAAAAATTATTTGATGCCGTTCCACGAGCCAGAAACACACATGTGCCATTCCGTACCTCGGTGCACGCTGTTTCGAGACCCTGCATCACGCTCACCGGTGCTAATTTTTTTTAAACACGCTCCGTCGACCCTTTTGTCGAGACCGTTAGTTTCTTCGCCGGTGAAACCGGCCCTTGAAAATCGATGGATACGTTTACCGCGGACTATTATCGTGATAAACCCGTGAGCAGCTGAATTCATTGGATTTTATGTAATGAGTTCGTTGAGAGGTTGATAAATAAAGGGCGTTAATCAACCCTCAACTATGGGGTGGAAAATCGCGCGAAAAAATGATACACGAGGTGTAAAGTTAAATAAATGTTTTGTCAGTCGAAATGTGGATACGAATAATTAGATTATATTTTTAAAAATCGATTTTTGTCTATTTTCGTTACGCTTTGGACTTTATGTGTGATTTTCGCCCCCTAAACTTTAATGAACTCAAATTTGCCGCGTGCTATTTTATTCCTTATGAAAAAAGCTTCCTCTACGAGGGAGCAAAACTCCACTTACTGCTCATAGGACCCTTATACGTAGAAGAAACGCGTGGGGTGGTTATCTACCCCAGTCATGAGTTAGAAGGTACAAAAAAAATCGTACACGAGGTGCACGGTTAAAAAAATGTCGTGGCGGTCGATATGTGGAATTCGAATAATTGGGCGTCCATGGAAGGTATTAAAATGGTCTCGTTCGGGGCGAAAGTCGGAGAAAAAAAAACAACCGCGAATGAGAGAGCTACTTGACGTTGAAGTGAAAATAAGCTACAGTGGTATAAATATTATTATTCGAATAAATTCGCTGTGGCCGAGGGGGCATATCCGAGCTCGGAGGGTGGGAGGGAGGGTTTTTGAATGGCACTCCGGGTGAAACAGACCGTGATAGTTTCCGCGGAGTAGCTGGCGCAAGCTCACTAGCTCGGCTCGGGGCTCTCGCACAGTAGGTGGTTAATTATTAACACCGGCACACCAAAGGGGAGGTGCGACGGTGGCCGAAGCGGAGTAGCGTGTATAGAGGGAGGTTGGCGCGTCGGCGTTAAGAGGGTGGATTCCCGGTGCCCCGGTAGCGGTACCGGCAGTGGGCGGTATAGCGGCGTCGGCGCGGTAAGTATTAACCCTCCGAGGCATCAAAATGTAAATATCGCACGGGAGGCATTTGATAAAACCGGTTCCCACGCAATTGCGAGAACGGCCCCTCTCGACGTTCCTCGCGGAAATGCGGAAACGAGAGGTCGGTTAATTAAAATCACACCCCGCTGATTCGTCGTTTGCTTTTTTTTTATTTTTCACCCCCAAAAACGTACTTTTCATTTTTTTGAGTAATTTTTTTTGCAGTTCGACCGGCGGTCGGATTGAAGATCGCGAATGAACTTCCGGAATAGATTTGCGAAATCCGAAGTTAATTACGTTCCGATCCTTAAAAAAAAAAAATTATCGACCCTCCCCGGCCAACCGCGTCGCAAGGGAATGACCCGCTCGAAGGATGTAAAAAAACATCGGAACCCCGTCGAGGCATCAAAATGTAAATATCACACGAGAGGCGTTTGATGAAACCGGTTCCCACCCAATTCCCGATCGGCCCCTCTCGAAACTTCCTCGCGGAAATGGGGAAACGAGAGTTCGGTTAATTAAAATCACAACCCGATCATTCGCCGTTTGCTTCATTTTCTCAATTTTTTCACCGCCCGAGAACCCGGATTCATTTTCTTGAGTAATTTCTTGGTATCGACCGTCGACCGAATTAAAACCAGCGAGCGAGCGGTGCACTTACGGTACAGATTTGCGAAATCCCAAATTAATCGCCTTACTAGTAAAAAAAAAAAACAAAAAAATCAACAACCCTCCTCGACAAACCGCCTCTAAAGCGAATGGCACGTTCGAAGAATCTAAAAAAAAAAAATCGTTAAACTCACCGACAGATTTAATCAGCGTCGGCTAATTGACGAATGCGTTAAATCCCGGACGATTTACAACACCGGTATGAATAATTCATCGGCCTGTATAAATACTTCCGGCCTATCGATTTCACTTCCCCGCCGCGTCAAGCAGCAGCAGCGGCAGCTTATAATTCTATCGTGACACATCGATGATGCGCATCGTCGTTGAACGGCCGGCGGGGTGATCGATATCCTCCGACACCCTCGCCGTACATCCGGTCTCCGGCGGTGAGCCGAGAGAAGGAAGGAAAAGAAAAAAAAAAAAAAAAGTTTGTGAAAAAGCTGGCAGTGTGCCTGCCTGTTTCGAGAGTGAGGGAGGAGAGGCCGCGGCGGGGCTTCGTCTCCTCGGTCGGGGTGCGAGTGAGGGCATAGCTGATGACGTTGATATCGATTCCCGAGGGAGAAGAGGAAACGACCGGTTCGAGGCCGCACGCCATCGATGTAAGAACTGCCGCTGCTGCGGCCGCCCCGTTGTAGGAGGGTTGCCGAGCTTGCTCGGGAGGGACGAGGGGGGTGCGAACGACAGGGTGAACATTGAGCGCGAAACGAGACCCGAGGGAGCGAGGGATCGCCGGGGCGAGTTGACGAGAGTGTCGAGCCGGGGCTCTCCCTAATTCGAATTTAGGTGTCGGACGGGTTGGTAAGTGGGCGCAATGCGGTGTCACGCTGCGGGCATTCCGGGCTCACCCCCGGTGTCGTTCCCGTTCGTCGGCCCTCACTCACGCTCCGCACTCCAAACTCCGCTCCGGTGCCCGCTCCGTCGCTCTGTGTGCTCTCCCGTTCCTCCACCGGACGCTCCGGAGGAAACGTCGTACAACTTCGGCCTCGACGTGCACCGAGGGCCTCGAGCATATAATAGCTGGTGTACACTCGCTAGGAGCCCTCGCACCGATCCCAGACTACGTACCCCCTTCCCGGGAAGCAAAGAGACCAAAACCACCCGAACGCTCCCCCGGGGCTTCGTCTCCGCGGGCCTCCGGGAAGTACTTATTTTTTTTGTTTTTTTTTTATTATTATTTATGGAATGGAGCATCGATTTATTCGAGGAAGCTTGGGTAGGACGGTAGTGAAATATCGAGATTTTTAAACATTTTTTTTCTCTGCTGGGTATTTTAGATCAGTCTAGGGTATGTTTTATGTTGTGTTGTTTTAGATGTAGGGATTAAACATTTTCAAATAGAATGGTTTGTGGTAAATTAAACATTTCTAATCAGCCGATAAATCGTACGAGAATATTGGAATAAATTCTTTTTTTTTTTCCAAATAGATTTACTAATTTTAGTTGAAGTTTTCTGTTTTTAATCAACCAGCTCCGAGAGTGTCGAGGATTATTTATTGTGTAAAAATAGATAAAAATCCTCGCTCGCGTTGAAACGTTCGTTGGCGAGAAAAAAATGAAAAGTAAAAAAAAAAAAAAATGAAAGAGCCGTTACGATAGAAGGTGCACTGTTGGAACAAGCGCGGTGTGACTCCGTGTTTGAAAAGCGAAAAGTGCATGTATCTCGTCGAGGCCAACTCGCCGAGAGCCGCCCGACGGTTTAAAGTTACTTCGTGCTTTGACACATACACAAACGGGAATAGGAAGAGCGAGAGTGAGCGGGTCGTGTGGGTGGCGCACGGCGAGGGGGATGACAGCCGAGCTTTCATGGCGCTTCGTTGGCCACGATGTAAGCGTACGTCTCGACTTTCAATCCCGTTGCTCGTGGACGTCCCTCAAAGCGCAGCTACCGAGGCTCAAAAGGGAAAAATCTAGACGACGCCAAGAGTCGAGGCGAACGCAAACGAGCTTCGTTTATTTTCACTCGGCGATACACGCGTCTTCGAGACAGTTCAAAGGATCATAAATTGACGCAAAGTTTCCGCGAACCGGGTTATTCACAATAATACCGCCAATTCGTTGTTCAACTCGGTCGCAATTTTCTTGAGAATATTTCGATTATACCCGACCTCTGTACCGAACAATTTACGCTTAGCTGAATCGACGTCGGAATGACATCGGGTATTTAGTCCTGCTACGCACAATTGGCATACTTTTTTTCACTAAAATTTGATTCAGTAATAAATGTAAACTTATGTGAGTAGAAGAATTTTTATTTGGAAATGTGATTTTTTATTTCTTTATTTTTTATTGCTTTCTCGTAGCCAAAAGTACAGAAAATGCTTTCTCATAGAAGAAGCTTTGCCAATAAAGAGACATTATAAAAAAGTCATATGAAAATTCCAATTTTCAGCTTTGATGAGAAAACGATTTGAAAATTTCATTTTTCTATTTTGTTTTCTCAATCTTATTCCTTCGAACCCGATTATAATGAAATACCGCCAGAGCAGAAGTGTTTGCAACGATTTGTCTCCGAGGCGAAGTATCAGCGATAAAAGATGACCCCTATTATGACGAATTTATAAAATTGAAATTTGTGTCTGCGATGACTGAAGGGGGCCATTAATGAATTATCAAAGATTTACGAGACACTCCGTCGATGGGAGACACCAGAGTCACTGCCGAGCGATCCTCTTAGGTCTAATTAAGCTCGAGTAGCCGGCGATTCCCGAAGAGCATTCTCGGCCGAATCGGAGGGTGCTGCGAGGAGGAGCATCTTCCGAGAAGGGTCCGAGACGATCGATACGCCGAGTTTTACGCGAAACCCTCCAGACTACGGTATCATAAATTTATTAAGCGGGTCGGAGAAACATCTGAGGCCAAAAATCACCGCTTCTCTTGTTCCCCATTTCATTTCGGTAATTGACACTCAGAGAGCGCGTAGGCATAAAAAAAATCGTCCACCGGAGTGAGAACGTTGGGTGAGTCGAAGCGCCCGTTCGCGGGACCGACGCGGCGTAAACGAATGAATCGCGCGATAAAGAAATATAGAAAAGCGCCAGTAAGTTCAGACGGAGTAGAAGGGTTGAAGAATTCCCGGGAACAAAAAGTATCGGGGGGCTCGTCTGAGCGCTGTTCGCTGAACGTCAGAATATTCTTTTGTTTCCCGGAATGAAAAAACATTCTTTTCACCGCCTCATCGCCTCTCACCCTTTCGCCACTTTTTTTCCCCCCCTTCTTTCTCCATTGTCCGAATGCCGTAGTCTCTCCCGACAGCGACTCGTCGTCTCTTCAGCGAGAGCCGGCAACATGCGAAAGAATCTCCGCGTCAATGCCGTTCCGGCATTGGAGTGGAAATAATTTCTCGTCCCCGGTGCCTCTGCAGGACGTCGATATAAAGACGAAGAAAAAAAAAAGTGGGAGAAACCAGACCGTTGAAAAATCCCTTTCGTGATTCGACGAATTATTCCGCGAAGGTAAAAAAAAAAAAGAAGAAATAACTCGGATTAAAATGGATGATCGGAGATATACGAGCGAAACAATTTAAGCGGGATGATTATCTCGATGAGAGAGCAGAGGCGCGATTTCGCAACGGAATTTATATCATTCACGAGAAAGTTCTTTCTCTTTTTTTTCCGTCTCCACGGGCTTCGAACGAGCCGTTAGCACGACTGGTTAAAGTGGCCCCAGGAGTCGCTGGCCCTCCGCTCCGCCTGTAGGGCGAAGATAGCGATGAAATATATACGCCGGACAACTCTCCGACTCCGGCAAATATTAGACTTTCCGAAGATTTTCCAACTTTCTATCTGCTAAAGTTTACTCGAGTAGATTCGTGTACGTTTAGATGAGAGAGAGGATTTAAAGGGAATAAAAAAAAAAAAAAAAAAGAAAAGAGGAGAAGCTGCGAGGCTCGTGCCAATCTCCCATCTTTTCCCCGATATCTTCCGCGCTGCCGCTCCCATAGACTACGCTTTTTTAATTTAAAAAAGTACGACGCAAAGTACGACGGGGATAAAACTTGGCGGAGTTAATTTCGTCGGAGGGAAAGATGCCTCGAGAAAGTGCCCTTCAGGTAACGACGGTAACGTTCAATTAAGATTCTCGAGAGCCAACGGGAAGTTGGTCTTGTTCAGGAATAAAGATCACGAGGTCGGACGGTATGTCCCGAGCTTTTCGCGGAAAAAATTTAACGAGACCACCAGTAGAAACGGATTTACATCGACGACGAAGAATCGTCGACGAGAAATAGGGATCACGAGGCCGGACGGTATTTCCGAGCTTTTCCCGGAAAAAACGTAACGAGATATTGTTCGCACAAACGAAGTTACGTCAACGACGGAAAATCGTATGACGGAAAGTCGCCTTGTTCGGAAATAAAGATCGCGAGGCCGGACGGTATTTCCGAGCTTTTCGCGGAAAATACGTAACGAGACACTGTTCGTACAAACAGCGTTACATCGGTGATGAAAAATCGTCTGACGGAAAGTTGTCTTGTTCGGAAATAAAATCACGAGGCCGGACGGAATTTCCGAGCTTTTCGCGGAAAAAACGTAACGAGACACTGTTCGTACAAACAGCGTTACATCGACGATGAAAAATCGTCTGACGGAAAGTTGCCTTGTTCGGAAATAAAGATCGCGAGGCCGGACGGTATTTCCGAGCTTTTCGCGGAAAAAACGTAATGTGACACTGTTCGTACAAACGGAGTTACATCGTCGATGAAAAATCGTCGACGAGAAATGGGGTGCGTTCTCGATTGTACTGTCCCCTGTTAATGGGTTTTTGAAATTACCAGCGGTACATCCGGTTATACGTTTTGATGACAAAAGAACGATCAGCAGATTTGTGTCAAAACTAAACGCTGGACATAGAGCAAACTGGAATATAATTCTGAAATATATTCTAAACCACGCATAATATACAATTATGTATATTATGTTCATACACTTGCATTTTTTGTGTATTATTATATAAATAAAATAAATGAAATAATAGTAATTTACGATACCAGTGCGGTAAAACTTTTTCTGACGAGGATGAGTGTGAATGCGGTAAAACTTTTTCTGACGAGTGCTGCAATCACACCAGTTTGGAAAAAGTTTTTCGCACGAGTATCGTACCAAATTCTACTTCACAAGGTGTGAAAATGAGGGTAAACAGCCACAGTGTAAAACAGCCATTTTCGCACCGAGTGTAATAAATAAATAAACATAAGAACGCCTATTTCAGCCGCGTATGCGATCACGAGATCGGACGGTATGGCCAAGCTTTTCGCGGAAAAATACGTAACGAGGCACTGTCAGTGCAAACGGAGTTCCATCGATGATGAAGAATCGTCCACGGACGAAATTTTTTTTACGATAATATCGATTCGATCGCTTCGCACGAGTAAATCGACGGAATCGATATTATCAATGCAAGCTGCGAAATTTACTGCCGCTGCAGTCAATTCGCGAAAGTGCAAACTTTCCGAGCTTCAAGTTTCCGAGTCGTTCGAACGTCGCTCATTAATTTTCGAGCTTCGCTCGCGATGCGACTCGGAGCGAAGAAGCAAGACCAGATAGGCGAGATAACGACGTCATTAACGAGTCATCTCGTTAAACACCGTCTGATTTATACTTCTCTGTGGATTAACGCTTATTGGCAATTCGCCAAGGTATTCTCAACAACAAAAAAAGTTATTGACACGCGTGATCTTTCTGCGTTTTAAAATTCTTCTGAAAACGAGGAATCGAAAGTTTTGCTTTTCACTTACCTTGTTCCTTTTCCGGGATCTTTACAGATGCCTTCTTTTCCGGTGCCTTTGGAGAACAATTCTTCCGCGCTGGTCTGACTGTTAGTATAGGTGGAACCTGCAAGCAGAGAAATCACGGAATCACTAACGAGCACTAACTGAGAACGAAGTTTGCAAAAAAGTGTTTAGGCAAGATTTAGTTCGGGTGATGGATTTTTACAGCTGTAAAAAAAAAAAATGAATGATATCAAAATACGGCTGAAAAAGAAAAAGTTACGATAATCAGGCCTTTGAATGGTGCGCCGTTCCGTACATGGAATATCTTTTGAAAGTGAAAAAATGATTTTGTCACTGTCGAAACGAAGTTACGGTTAACCCTTCACGTACGGGAGCCTCGCGCGAGCTGTTTCAAGGATAACGTAGACGACCGTTTAAGTTGCATGCTCGGAGACCAAGCCAATTAGGCACGACCGGATAAGTCGGATTCATAAGTCTAAATTTACCGCAAAAATTGACGTAAAAAATCTCAAGCCGAAATTTTCGTAATTCGTTAGATGTGAGGCTCACCACTTTGTCTGATCGTTCGCCAGACGGTAATCGGGCGATAGCCGCGTCTGGGCTGTCCTCGGGCGGTGGCGGTTGAACGATCCAGTTGTACTCTCGTTTCTCTACGGGCAAACCCCACTTTTCGTATTCCAAGCTCTGCGTACGCAGCGTCTCGTAGCAGTCCAAACAGACGACAGCAAAGTCGCCGTTCTCCAGTAGAAGACTCTTTTCCGGCTGCCGATGATATCGCAAGAAGGGATAGTCCTTCACCGGCAGCGCTCTCGCCCGTTTGCGATAAGTCGGCACACCGCAGACGTAGCACCAGTAATCGTGGGTATTGTACTGACGTTCCGGTGCATTGACTTGTTGTCCGGCAGTCAGGGACTCGAATCTTCGCCATTGGGCCAACAGCGAGTGGTAACAAAATGTGCATACGAGAGCGGAGCCGTCCTCGCGAAGTTGCTCCGCGTTCGGTGGTGACTGATGGCGCAGCAGTTCCGGGAAAAACGGCGCATTTCTACCCTGCGGCCGGCCGTAGAGGACACGCGCCAGTGTCAGATCGCTGTGCAATCCGCAAAGAAAACAGTATATCGAACTGCTCGACGTGCCGGGATTGCTGCCGAACGTACGATCGGAACTCGAACTCGGCGGTGTGGCGATCGAACGATTGACGTCGCCGTTTGGATGTGGACTAGGAATATCGTATCTGAAAGAAAAAAATGAAAATAAAATATGTTAAGCGATGCCCGAAGCTCGTTTTACGAGTTCTACGAACGTGTTAATCTGGCGGGTTATTTACCTACGGCGTTCCAGGGGAACCCGTTCTGCGTCCATACTCTCCCACTGCTGGCCCAGATGATTGACACAGTGACTGCACGCCAGTACACGACCGTGACTATCCATGCAGGCGTTCTCCGAGGTACGCGCCATCCCTCGCAAGCAGGGAAAGTGCATGGCATGTGAATTCATTCCCTCGGGACTTGTCGATAACCTGAACATTCACACGTGACGTTAGATTACTAGAGTTTAAAGATCAGATTTAGTTACTTACTAAAAAGAAAGGTTTGTAAAATGTGCAAACTTGTCTTCACTGTGCGTTTATACATTTCAGCATCGAAAAATACTGTACAAAGCTATCAGTGCCAAGTTGCGGTAAACTCACCACTCCATGTGAGTTCGTGGATACAATCGTTCGCAAATATAACACCTATAATTTTTTCCGAGGGCGACAGTCCCATTTTCCGCTGGACCGTTGCTCGGTGAATTTCGTTGGCCTGAACTTTGAACCTTAACATTGGCACTGCGCGGCTTATTGGCGACCGCGGTAGACTTGTTCAAGTCGTAGGGCTTGAAGCGTATATCGCTTCCGGCCGAATTAGCCGGTGACTTTGCGACGGCGGGTCTCGGCGATGGGCCTGAAACGAAAAATTTATGGTGAGAAAAATGAAGAACGATAACTGAGAACGCCGTGCATAAAAAAGTGTTTATAACTATTTATAATTTAAAAAATTAACTTGTTGATCGCCACGATTTAAAAATCTAAAAAAATTCTGCGAAATTTGGTCTCAAATATAAAAGATTTTTGAAGTGTGAAACGGAGTGGGCGGGCTTCGCCTTCTATTTTTTTCCAATTTTTTTTCGAAAAAAAAACATGAAATATTTTAGAAGAAAAAAATCCATCGATAATGGTGGACACCACGGCTGTGTCAGCGCCGTAAGGTCGGTTCGATTTCTCGGGATGTCCATCGTTCTCGGCGTTGGAACAAAATTATCGAGGATCGGAACGGAAAAGCTCACCTTGTTGCCGAAAGTCAATGCTCTGACCGGGAGGCTGAGCTTCGTTGTTGTCACCGCCAAAAACCTGTTGCTTCTGCGGTATGGCTTTATAACAGATGGAGCAGACTTGCACCATCCCCTGAGGACTAATAGGACTAGCACCCGGCGGAGGTCGCAGAGAACAGATGAACGGAAAGTAAGCTTCCTTCTCCGGATTCGGACAGCAATAAAGTAATCTAATACTGGACGAGGGATATTCCAATGCGCAAGTGTAGCAAATAAACGTCGTCGTGTCCATTGCCGGTGCTTGTCGCTTGCGCAGCGTGTAATTTCTATCGCCGTGTGGTATGCCCTGTCGCGTGTACGCCTTCCATTGTAGTAGAAGATGATTTTGACACGCCAAGCAAGCCTGAAACATACGATCGATACTCCGCTAGTTTTTTTTTTTTTTTTTTTTCCAAGGCCTGAGCATCGAAGACTCTTCGATATATGTATTTTTAAATATATATATAGTATACTGGAATATTGTTGTGACTCGGGCGGTCCGCCCTCTCACTATGGACTATCGAGTTTAGAAACTGAAAATTTATGTTTCCGTCGATTTACCGGAAATGCGTCACTCCCGGTTTGAAAATCTCGTTTTCGACTAGAAGTGGTGTATTTCCGGTATGACTACACTTCCGGTTTAAAAATCTCATTTTTCGACCGGAAGTGTGATTACACCAGAAACTTTGACTTTCAAAAATATATATAAGATTTCGACAAAACGTGTCGAGATAAGTTACACACTTCGTGTGCCAATGGTAATTTATACTTCGAAAGTTGCGTGCGCAAACGGCGAGACAAAGGAATAAATGAAAAATTAAATTAAAAAAAAAGCAGAGCTGTTCCAATGCGACGTGATGATTATCACCTGCACACGACCGGCGCTGTCCATCGGCCGACTTCTGCTTGGTCGCGGATGGAGCATCAGAGAGGGGAAGAACGGCGGAGGACTGGCGGAAGGATTCGGTTGCGTTGGCAGTGGCTTTGCCGCGATATGACTGAGCGATCCTCTCTTGAACTCATCGCCGCACACGTAGCAGACCTCGGTCACTGAATTTTTGTCCGGCATCGAGAGATCCAATATATCCGTACCCACGCTCGACGACGATCCTCCACTGTAGATGGCTGCAAAAAAATTAACGAGAAAAAAAACGATTAATTTTTTTTAAATCTTAGACTCACCGGCAAAGAGTATTGTTTCATACAATGGAAGCTACAAGAAACTGACTACGCCTTATAGAAGAAAAAAAAAAAAAAAAAAGAATCGATTGAGATAAACGATTAACTTACGACAACTCGCAATAAAAAAAAACCTATCGGAAACCGAGTAATCCGTGACTAACCGCGGCTTCTTCCTAACGTCTCGCACTCAACGAAACATCTTCGAGACTATCATCGGGCTGCACGTGGCCTAGTTTGTAGAGGCGGTATTTTCTTTTTTTTGTTCTCTTCTCCATTCCTTCTTTTCTCCTCGTTTATCACCACGCTTCGGCCAGTAGTCGAGAATTTAGCATTTCTCGTTTTCTGCGTCGCCCCGAACGCAGTTAGATTACGTACGCGAGAGAGTTTATCGGATCGATGAGAGGAGGGGCGAGAAGGGAGAAGCAAATTTCAAAGGCGATTCGGTCAAGCGTACTACGATCGAGTGAGCGCGATAGCGAGTGAGCAAATATTCAGTTGGTGAAAGAGCAAAAGAAATTAAAGAAAAAAGAAGCAACGAATTGACCTAAGCTCATCAGGCGATCGTCGTTAGTGTCGTGGCAATCGTCTTAAATGAATTGCCGAGCGCAGTGATTTCCCACTCGGGGCCTTATCGCTTGCAACTGTTAACCTTTTACACGCAAAAGTTTACAGCGGTTAACGGGTGGAAAGGACTAAGGCCAACGTAAATATAATGAATATTCGAATGTTTACAACCGCGAGACATCGCGAGCGCGACGATAACGTGCCGGGCGATTAAAACGAGCGGGATCTCGGAGCCGATAGGACACACGAACCGATGATCTAACGTTTCAATACCTCAGAAGCCATTGTCGTGATACGCGCTCGAGCGTGGGATCGCCCAATCGAGAGAATCGTATAAATTAAAGAGCCGAGAGACGGCGTGGAAATTGCACAGTCGATTCGTAATTCAAAGCGTGTTTCCTCATCAGCGACAGTTAACTCTACCTATCCGACCGCTAAATACATACTATCGCGCGTATCGACGAATTGCAGAAGTAAAAGGAGTCGCTGACGCCGGCGAGGCGAGAATCCAGCCGATTCGGCTCGTTATTATTCCAACGGCTATACGCGATAAAAATGAATTATTGCATACGAGTTAAATGACACTGGAAACGCAGTAGGTTGCAAGTTACAACAACCGAAGAAACTCGTTTAACGAGAGACGCGGAGAGAGGGACACACGAGCTCTTTAATACCGGCGTCTCGGTTTTCTATACTTCGAACAAACCATTCTTTGAACGGGCCAGGCACGACGAGGCCTCACGCTGACCTCAGATAAAGGTCCAATTAAACTCGCCAGGTCAACTTAATAATTGTATAGGGAGATTCCGTACGCCTCCGTGTGTACTCGCCTCATTAATCTCGCATCGTCGCTAAATAAACGGTCGATCAACCTGACGCGCACAAAGCCCGCCGCAGGGGATTAAGGAATTTATCGATTTCGACATTGTAACCCGCGCGCTCAGACTCGCAGCCGCGACTGTGCGCGCCAGTTCGACGAAACTATTTACTCATGTATCTCGGCTGCGTTTGATTTTTTTTTTCCCCCGAACGGACGCCAGAGACGTAAAAATTTACAATAGACTGTTGTGAGATTTCGCAAACATTTTTTTTTTTAGTTAAAAAAAATTCAACGACGACGAAGCCTCGACGAACGATACGAATCTTTCAAGAAAATTTTCCTCGCATTGCACACGCGCCGAGCCGATTACGACAGTGCGAGTAACTCCCCCCCGCCCCATCGATTTCGTCAGATATCATTTAAAACGATTTATCGTAACGTGTTCGGGACACTAATGAATCGTTAAAACCGTGGGTCGCGAGCAGGGATCGAACGGATCATCGTTTTATAATTGGATCCGCGGAAGCCCGGCCCGATGCGCCTGTACGAGAGCGTTGTGTAACAACGGTATTTCCATGCGGATTCCTGACGCTCGACTGATACCTGTCGCGGATACGACGGCGAAGCTTCGTGAGCTTACGATATAATGACAAATAAATAGCAGCGAAACGAGCTGCTCCTAACGATCGGTTCGACCTCGACGCCTATCTATCGTGCCCGATGCTTCCGAAGATTTTCGCGCCAACAGCCAAGTACCAAGATAAATAAGTTACTCGTGTGTGGCGGAAATGTTCTGCGAACGAAATAAAAATTAAAAAAAAAAACGTTCGAGTAAACACGGTACGAACGTGAAATAGTTCACCTTGAGGCTGTGGTTGCAAGACAGGCTGCGGAACGGGCGAGGTTCGCGGTGCGTGTCTCAAATCGAGCGCAGCCTCGTTAGATATTCTCGACTCCTCGACCGATTGCCGTGGGCTTTGGAGTCTCTGATGTGGCGACTGGAGTCTCTGATGCGGTGATTCCATGGTGAGCCTAACTTGCTCGATGTGCCTCGATGTTTCGGCGGTGTTGGAGTGGGGTCTCGGGAGCTCGATCGAGTTGGACGGCGGTCTCGTTTGTTCGACCCTCGGCGACGGTGAGTTCGGCGGTAATCGCGGCGAAATACCGACCGGTCGATTCTCCTGACGCGTCTGCATAGGCGGTTGCTGATCGTTAGTCAGGCCGAGCACCTGAGCGGCGTATTCGCCCTGCAGTGCCATCTCCGCACCGGTGAACGGACCGCCGTCGCAACGTTTCAGCCAGTATATACGCTGACTGTGGGGCCTCGCGTCCCTCTCGTAACTCTCCCATTGTTGCAACAGCAGAGCGTAACAGAGACTGCACGCCTTCACCGCACCGGTTCTCGCACCCTCGCCTCGATAACCGGCCGGGGCCTCGTGAGACTCGAGAAACGGAAAGTACGGCTCGTTCGGCGGTCCACCGGGACTCGGCTTCACCCTCAGCCAGTACTGCTCGCTGTGGCTCAACGTTCCGCATATGAAACATATCCGCAAACCACCGGCAACCTCGTCGTTGCTCAGCTGATTCGATTGCGAATTAGCGTGTGATTGCCCCTCAAGTCCCGGCTCGTTCTTAACGTACAGCTTGCTTTCCATCATGTCACGAAACCATCGAGCCTCTCGACGATCTTCTTCTATTCCTGTGACTCGCGCTCTCTGACGACGTCGCGATGCTCACCGATCTCGCGTCGCTGCTCGGCGCCCGGTTAACTCCTCGATCTTGCGCGTATCTGAAAAATATTGTAGAGAACGGAGATCAATTCATCGATCGTCGATCGTGGGTCGAGGACGATCGGAACTTGAGGCGGATGTTCGAGATTCGGGTGATGAAAATTTAATGAATGAGTTATCAGGAGGGAACTCTTGGGATAGATTAATAAATTGGGAAAAGCTCGAGTCAGATTTTTACGCGCAAAGCCCTTTTGAAGGATTGCAAGACGAAAACAAAGATCGTTCAGATCGTTGGAGCAAACGATGTTGAGGCAGACATTTGAGATTCGGGTGATAAAAATAATATAAAAAATAAACAAAAGCTCAAATCAGATTTTGACCCGATAATCTGTATTAGGGGATTTCAAGGAAAAAACAACTATTGCTAAGTTCGTTGGAGTAAACGATCGTAAGCTAAGCATTTGTGATGGGTGGGATAGAAATTTGATCGACAGAGTTCGGAGGGAGAAGAAGATTCCGGAATCGACGTTACAGGACTACAATGAGAAGCAAGATTTATAGAGTTTGGCAATTCTCTCGAATTCTGAAATTTCGGAGCCCTACTTTTTTTTTCATCCGATCACAGGAGTGCGTCTACTCCGCAACAGCTGCGACCTCATTCCAGGCATACCAAAAATTTGTTGTTTGACGAGGTCGAAAACAAACTAATCTTTGCCAAAGAAATATTTAAAATGTTGGAACGACGAACGTAAACTATGCGTTGACTAATCGGGAATTTTTGTTAGTTGGAGCTCGAACGCCAAAAAAAAAAGTAAAAAAAATTAATCAATGTTATATAGTTAACAGCATGCAAATAGGTTATGCTGACTCCTCGGCAATAACGAGTCGTCAAAACGCTATGCTTGTGGAATGACGTCAAAAAAAATAAAAAATAAATAATATGTTAATCCAAATAAACAACGGAATAAGAAACTGCGAATGCATTGAGGAAACATTCTTGCTGCCGTCAAAGTTCAACAATAAATTGGAAGCGAAGATTCATCGATCCTTAGGCAGGAACCGGCATCGAAAACCAAGGACCGCGTTGAATGTTGTAACACCCGTGGAGGGTAGAAAAAAAAAAGACCTTTCGCCGAAAGAGGTCAAACGGTATCTTCAGTTGACAAAAAAAAAAATTGTTGCATTCTATCGCAAACCGGAAGTTGCGGTTCAACGGTGAGACGGCAGATAAAAAGTAAATGTATTTTTCGTCGTTCGGAATTGTTGCCTTGAGTATTCTGTTTTTATTTGTTTAACTTTTTCTTTAAACGCAACGCGAGATAGCTTAAGGCTTCGGGCAAATGGTGGGTAAGAATCGGCGAGAAGACACTCGGGCGAGTTGTGTATTTCGATCGTAAGGGATACGTCGTCAAAAAGAGGGTCAGAGGTTACAGCGTCGTAGACGAGGTCGGGACGGGTTATCGTGCTCTCTCGAACTCGTGAGGGTTAAGAGGCAAGCGTGCGGGGAGGAACTCAAGAATAAAAAAAGCGTATCCAAAGCGCCTTCCACCGAAAGCGACGGGGTACACTCTGCTCACTCGGGAGCTACCGAAATACGCATCCTACACGACACCTAAAACCCGTTTGTGCACGTTGGCGTTTTTCGTCGTACGAGGGGGGGGCAAACACTCACAATTATTTTATATTCTTAAACGTTTCTCTCCTCGTTATTTATATCAATCGCGGTGGCCACAGCATCGTTGTGTCGTCTTGGGTTGGTTAAACGGCAAACGCGTACCGCCCAGGACGAGTAAAAGAGCTCCCTTATCTCTCTCTCGGTTTGCCTCTAGTCTCTGCCATACGTGCTCGAGCACCGCACGTAGTTGTGGGGTGTCACCTTCGGTACTTCGTTACACATTATTATATCCATATTTACACGAAAATAATCACCGATATTTCGTTATTTCTAAGACACGTATTACACAGCTCTTAATTGTAAAACAACGATGATAAAAACTTGTCGTGCTACTACGAAAAATACATTTTACGAAGGTACAGCGCCGCGACTTTGGCTCACTAAACGGCCATGTTGAAAAATTGCAATTCCGTTTCCCATAATGCCACGCAACTCCGTCATATGACAGTGCGGCTACGCCGGCCAATGGGGATGGGCGACGCATGCGCGCGCATCGCTACGTTCAATATGGCCGAAGGCGTTGCATTCGAGCGGGCAATACGAAAACGAATTCTCTTCGTTCGAAAGACGTCCGGCTGGCTTCGGACGCTTGGCAGTATTGGCGTATGTAACTCTTTCGCATCGTCCTTTTTGTAACTCTTCGCATCGTTTCGAATTTTCGGGAATTGGGAGTGAGGGGTCATAAAAAGACAATAAAATTCCGTCAATGTTTCACGATATTTAATCATTCTTCGAAACATATAGCATTTACGGTACTCTCTATGTGATACGTTTTACACGATGATTTTGTTTTCTCTCCTTTTTTTGTTTTTTGCGCATTCGTTTTACTCATCTGCCGGTACCAACCAGTCGATGGGACATTTGATGTAATACTAAAAAATAATTGGCAATACTTTAAAAATACTCTTTGCAAATGATGATTTGTTTTACTTGTTGTTGTTGTTTGTTTTTCCTTAAGAGACACCATTTCGTGGCTTTGTCTCATAAATATCGAAATCATACCGAGCTACTGTCTATCGCTAATCGCTTTATACGCTTTATACAGATATATTTATATGTAATCACAAGAAAAATCGTAATCGTATTATGGTTTTCGTGTTAATGATTTTCACCTTTTTTTTCTCTTCTCTTTCTTCTTTTTAGATCGATATAGTCCTTACGATTATTGAATAGACACGCAATAGTGGTACAAAGATATTTTTGTATTTCTTTTACGCAATTCTCATACTTCAGTCCACCATTCTCGCGGAGAAATTTTCCAATCAGTAAAGTGCTTGATGTGAATGTCCGAGGAATCAATTTTTTTTTTGTTTCGATTTTTAATTCACTCATGCGTATGCAATCATTTTTCCGTCGCAGCTATATAATAAAATACAATTTCATTACTCGTGCGGATAACGGTGATCTGACAATAGCGTTTGCAATAATAATCGTTCAACTACTTCCGGACATAACGTAATTGTGTGTTGTATTTCCATTCAAAGAAAAACGATTAATAAAATTAATACTCGGTGGTAATTTTAGCCGTCACCGCGATGAATGACGGAATGTTTGTCGACCGGGTACGATTAATTGAGAAAAAAAAACGCGGATGATTTATTATTTTACGGTAATGATAATTTCGTGTCGGTTCAATGGGAGCAAAAAGAAAGGCTTCAATTAAAAACTAACGCGAAGTCGATCGAACGATTATTTGTGACGTTACAATGGAAAGTCGCTCCGAAGGTAATTGCATGTAAATACAACTCAGCGTCCCCGTTTGATAATATTTCTTTGTGTTTTTTTGTCTTATAAATTAATTAAGAACTAGGTGTACATTGCATTGATGAATGACTATAAACGATTTTTTTTCGTACTTCTCACTCTTTTCACTTCTTCCCTTGCGATCTCTATTCTATCTCGCTCACTCACATTTTTTGTTTTTTTTTTCTTTTCCACAAAATGGATTTCACAAAACTTACATGCTAACTCCTAGCGGTGACAAGGTGTGATAACAGTACAGGTTCCGAGTTCCATATTCGAATAAAAATTAAAAAATAAAAGCGTTTGTTCGAGATATATTTTTTTAAGCCCTCAATCGAAAACCTCGAAGATTTTGCGCGCTTTGCGGGAGTTGGGTGATTTCAGATACAGCGTTTCGACGATACACTTGTTTCGAGGATAAACGAAGGAGTGGGGACAGTTGGCCGATGTGATGTCTCTTGCCGTACACTTTAATTTACCGATTTACGTATATCGAGTCGAACATAAATAATAATCGAAGTTTTGAGAACCTATAACTTTTATCCATTTGACCCTTGCCACACGCTATCTTCATTTTATGTACATATTAACAGATATTACGGTAATAAGTTTTCCATTTGTACAGGACGTTTCGTAAGCAGTTATGACGAAAATTCGACGCCGTTCGATTGACGAATTTTGTTTGTTTGTTTTTTTTTTCGATAAAAGAGTGACGTTTCACTTATGTGAAATCAACGAAGCGACTCCCTCAATCACTTCTCTGTCCATGAGATAAAAATAATATAAAAATAATCTACCAATGAAACATCCTGTACAAACAGATACATTATGGCAGTCGCTTCGTGAACGATGCTGAGTGTTGTATTATGAATAACGAATGCCGTGCTAAATATATGCGTGGCGGGTCAGACGTGTCACGATAAAACTTCCGACCCCTGAACTTTGGGGCTGCGCGGCTGATTCAGAATGTTGACAGAGACAAACGTAACAAAAAAAAAAGACAGAAAAATGCGAAACCCAATGTTCGAAAGTTGAGTAATCGAAGCAAAGGAGAATACGTTGGTCCGCTCGTTTTTTTTTTTTTTTTTAAGATAAACCATTCGCAATTGCCGTTTAACAAAAGAGAGATCGAGTTGATTTCCACAGCGATGCATTTATCATTTCTCTAATCGTCGATCGGAGCAGCGCAATTTCTCGAAAAATCTTGCCGCCGATAGCACTCTCATCGTTTAATGCAGTTCGATGATGCGTATGTAAATTTTCAATCACCAAAATTACCTTCATCGATCAGCAAAAAAAAACTGCAACTTCGATTTGGCTTTATGACATTGCAACAACGGCATAAAGTCTATTTGAGCGTATAGTCAAATTTTTAAAACGTTTAACAGTACGATCATATAGAGAGTACGAACTCAGAGATGAACTACGATTTTGCCTATCGAGTCATCATCGAACTGCATTGACGCGCACGCACAGCGCACCACTATCGTATAGCTAAACAGTCTAATTATCAGAATTTCATTCTTCTATTCCTAGTTCACGATAGGTTTCCATTGTTATTTTTTTTTTGTTTTAGCAACTAACGCCAAAATTTCATCACAGCACCATGAATTCCTCGCATTTCCTCGTTTATATCAAATCAATTCTGAACGGCCGATCCTGCTCTCGTCCGTAACAATAAATGCCGTGCTTCTTGACAGAAAAAAAAAAGACGAAGAAAATGAGATTTCAGCGGATCTGCACGCTGTCGATACAACATGTTTAGCAAATTATTCGTGGTGTATCGACGATGTATTGTCAAAAAAAAGGAAAAAATAGAAACGTCTGTTTTGTTGACTGTGCCGCGTCCGTGAAACGTAAAAGATAAAATAAAAAATTCCGAATATTCGAGTAAAGTAAAGCTTTCGGAGCGTAACTAGCAGATACTGTGACGGGAGGAGGGCGGGAGAATGGGTGGGAATTTATGGGCCCAGGATCGTCAGCGAGTCGGGGTTTCAAAAGGATCTCTCGATCTGGCATGTGAATACTCGTAAAACATTAATCAACGCGCTGAATCTTCGCCCGAAGGGTTTCCCTCAAATGTTGTGATCGTTTTCCGATGGTTCGCTCCGTAAAATACTCTCGTCAATTATTTCCTCGGGCTGTTTGGTGGCGAAACTCGGCTCCACGCTGTCCGACGAGAGTTTTAAATTAATCTTGTCCACGTGGGTGAGTTCTATCGGTAAATAAATCGTTCTGCAGTGGTCGATATCGGCGCGACACAGTGGGCAACGTTCGCAACGCCTGGCACAGTCGAGGCAGGCCACCGCGTGACCGCACGGGAACAGAGCCGTGTCCAAGCTGCGATCCATGCAGATACGACACAGCATCGCGTCCAACAGCTTCGCCAGACACGCGCGAGATTCCTGCAACCGAAAGTTAACAAAAAATTAACGCCAAGTTCGCTTTAAGGGCTTACGCCACAGTAAAACTACGACGTTCTTTTTGATCTTTTTTTTTCTAATAGTTTACAATGTCAAAAATATTCTGTTAAATTTTTGTGGGAAAATTCAATCAATTTTGAAAGGTAAAGTTCGTTATGTGGAAAGTGGCGGAGCACTCGAGCACCAGCGTTGTAAAACTTTGAACGCGTTACCGATGAAAAAAATACATATAATGACAATGAAAGTGAATGCAAAAATTCTCAAATGTTCTTTAATATATCCTCCATCCACCCTAAAAAAATTGAATCGCTAAAGCGTATATTTACCGAGAAAAAAAATATGCATGCGTTTTTGCCCATTTACTGTGGCGCAAGCCTTTAATAAAAGGGAAGCAATTATTTTCACTTCTCTCAAGGGTCTTTAAATTACAGACAAGTACACTCTGATGGTCAGCGGCGATAAAAATAAAAGCTTAGTGTTCCAGTGTAAAGTATAGAGTACCTTGCACTTAGGATTCTCGCAATCGTCGCAACCGTGCCTCTCCAGCATTCCGCTCTCCTCGGGCAGGCCGATGTTAGCGGCTTCGCAATAAAGTGCGCGCCTCGCGTTGTCGTAAACCTCGCGGCAGGTTCTCCGAATATCGAAAACATACTTCTTTCCCAGCGTCGAGTCCTCGTTGAATATCGAGATTATCGTGCCCTGAAGAACGGCAAAGTGTACGTGGGAAATTATTAGCGACGGCAAATTATTTCTAGCTAAACAGTTTTTTTTTCTTTAATCCAGCTAATAACAAATTAAATTCCGTAAGATTCGCATCTCTGCTCCGAATTACCTTCAGGTCTCGAATGAACTGAGCAGTAACGGCACTTCTGACGGTCTCGCAGCTGTAAAAAGCGTGTTTCTCGGTGATCGCTCTGTACAATCCACTGGCCGACTGACTAGAGTCCAATTTGAAATCGAGCGACGTCTCCTCGCCGTCGAGCGAGAGATAGATCAGATGAAACATTCGACGCTGAGACGTTGCGCTCTGAATAGCCGTGTAAGGTATACTGAAAAAAAAAAATGAAGAAACGTGTCAAGAGAATTTATTTTTATGTTTTCGATTTTCGATTTTTTTTCATTCACAAAAATCAACACAAACTTTTGCGTCTCCTCGCCCTGGCCTCGGTAGACTGTGATACCGTGCGGTCCAACGCCGATCATCGATACACCGTTCGATCCGAATTTACTGTGAAACATTTCCTGCCCGAAGGTGTCCAGATTCGAGACTTCCTTCAGCAACCAATATTCCGCCGTCGATGCTTTCATCCCCTGAAAAAAAAACGATAATGATCGATTAGATAACTTTTTTTTCTACTCCAAATTGGCAATCCACAGTTCCAGAACATTTTTGAGTACGGGCGCAGTGACTCACTTTGATCTCTCTGTGCTGCTGAACGATCCGATGCAGAAAGTCTTGAGGTTTGGTCTCGCACGGCTCGCTGGGCTGTATCTGACAGCACTGCGAATAAATCCCATGGGGCGGTGATAACGGATCGTAATTTCCAGCATCGGCCTGGGCTATTAGCGCGACGAGTCTCGGTACCGACGTCCAGTCCGACACTTTCAGCCTTCCCTCGATGAGTTCGAGGCGGGAGTGCAGGTAGAACTGATGTCTGTAATCAAATCGTCAATTGTCATTGAACAAGCGCAACTCGTTATGGTGCCAGACAATAATTCACATATTTTTTGTTGTTACAAATGACGTTGATAAAAAAAGGAGAAAAAGTCAAAAAGCGATTCATTTCTTTTTGCTGTTTTTCCGACTTCCGTCAATTGTCATTCAACAAGCCCAATTCGTCACGGTGCCAGGTAACAATTTACATATTTGTTGTCATAACAAGTAAAGTAACGAAAAAAAAGAAAAAAAAAATCTGAAAGCGGTTCATCGCTTTTGCCAGTTTTCCGGACCTTCGTCGATGCAAATTCGGACCGACGGGTTAAGCATTCGATTAATTTCGAAGCTGACGTTACGCGCCGGCAAGAGGATTTACATCACCGTGAGCTCGCCCGAAGCGGTCCAGTTCGGATTTGGCGATAAATCTCTCATAATACCGCTGGTGCTTTATACAGTGTATATACATACAAACCGCAACCGAAAGCTTTGCCTGTCGTCCTCGCAATAAATATGTATAAGCAACACCGAGACTTCTAGCCGGTGACTTGAATTTCATTCCGTGTGTGCCACGTCCTTCCAGGGGATCCAGGACACCAAGGCCACGGCATCCGACATCCCACAGCGGTGAAGGCTTCAAGGCCAGAATTGTAAAACAAGCGGTGAGCCGCTCGGAATAAACGTCGCTATAGCTGGAGCGTATATATGCGGGTATCGTGTCATCGCGCTATCGTAGCTGCGCACGTGATACGAATATTTTTTTTATTGTTTTGTTTTGAACCGACGTCAGCGCTATTTTTTCGATGCCGACTTATAAGTCGGCACCGAACAAAAACATTATAAAACATTATCTCAAAAACATTGTGTATAATGTTTTTGAGATACATTTTTTATCGCCACACGCGTACGATCTACTCGGAAGTTTGTGGAGGAGAGCGGGGCAAAACGGACCGGCGAGACTCGGGGGGAAAAAAAATTGTCCGTCTTGCCCCAGTGTACCGTTTTGCCCCGCTTCACGCTATTTCTCATTCGCAGTTCTCGACGGTGAAACGTAGTTTCATCCGTTGGTCCGCGGTTGCCAGTTAAACTTTGGGATCGTAAGATACTCCCGAGGCGGGATGCGAAACTTTCTCAAAAGCGGTGCGGGTTTGCGACCGTTTCGGTCGGGAACAAAGTCGACGGGGGAAGTTTGCGCGCGGGATCGAGCACATCCCGCCGTACTTCTCGACGTCGCCAACTTCGGTTTGCAATAATACATTACGGAGGAGAAATCTGAGCCCTGTTTTGGAGCAATCGTACGAGTAACGCCGCAGGCTCCTCGCGCACGACGGTTTGACCGGAAGTGTCGGCAAATTTTGTTGCTTCTTCGCACATAAATGGATAACGTTCTTCGGTCAGAAATAAGTTAATTTAGGTTTGAAAGTTTCATTTTTCACCTGGAAGTGAGATCTTAGCGGATCAACGTGGCTTCCGGTTTGGAAATCTAATTTTTCGACAGGAATCGATGTCATACTAGAAAAACATCACTTCCGGTTTGAAAATCTGATTTTATCGACCGGAAGTGGCGTCGTATCGAAAATCCGTCACTTCCGGTCGAATAACGAGATATTCAAACCGGAAGTGCCCTATTTCCGATAAATCTCCGGATATCTAATTTTTCGGTTTTGAAATTGCGTAGCCCATAGCGAGCGCCGCGAACAATATATTAATATGCTAGGAAAGAAAATCGTCTTTGGGGTTCTGAGGTAATCTGCTAGACATGTTTGAGTGTTACACGAGGCCCGGATCCGGTCCGGAGGCTGCTCGTAATGGCCCCGATGTAACGCTCTGTAATCAGCACCAGGGCGAACCTCGGAGCGAAAGGGTTAACCGTCCGCCGTCTCCTCTGCGGAGCGACCATAAGACGACATCTTCGTCACCGTCTTCGCAAGGACCGAAACAGCGTCGCAGAGATATCGGTGACGTTTGATGAGCTTGCGAAAATCATTGCATGGTCCACACCCACCTACCCAGCAAATCGGGCTATCCGAGTATCGAGGAGACTCTATTAGCAATTAGGTGAACTCCGATCCTGCAACGTATTCCCCGGCAGAAAAGCTCCCGATGTACATCCGTTCCTCGCACTAATTGCACCTTCGAACGTAATTTGCATCGCCGTAGCGACGTTTAACAATTCAATACACGGGAGTACCGAGCACTCTCGTTAGCCGAGATATATAGACCGCATACACGCCCACGAGCGTTTACCGCAGAGTTCAGCCGGTCTCGGTAACTCAGTAGGTACCGGAGAACGCGCAAGAAGCAAGGGCTCGCTCCTCCGGCTTAATTGGCTCCAACTTCCGGCAGGGCCTTTTTCCCTCCTCTCCCTCTTCCTCCCCCCCAAGGGAGTTCGCTAGTCACGGAATAAAATGGACGATCAAACGCGAAATGGATACATGCACTTGCGCTTATCGGTGACCCGGTCGGCCCTTCTCTTACTTCCGTGCGTCCCAAATTGCACGAAGATATGAAGTACGAAAACGAACGAGAGCGGGAAGAGGAGGTGGAAGAGCTCACTGCTCATTCTCGTTACCCTACGCTCGGTTGCAATTAAACGAAAAATTCGATGGAGAGAATTCTCTCACTGTCCCGTAAGCTCTCTCTCGTGTACGACTCGCGGGAGCTTATTTGCATATCGTTACGGAACTCGCGACCCCGAGCGCGTAGTGGGAAATGATAACTGGAGCTTCGCGAATAAATAACAGCATTATAAAACCGACCGGTGTTATCCTTTCGCGGAGCGACGAGAGTAATTTTAAAGTTGCGGTCTGGAGCGCCCTCGTGTTCGGGCGCCCTCGGCCGGCTTCCGGTGCTGGATGTCTGGTTATGACAGCGGGAGCGGAGGTTCAACGACGGTGCGCGGAGCTCTCGTCGCTGGATACAACCGAAACAAATTAGTTTTCGGGCAATTCGCGAGCTATCAGACGGAATTAACTTTTATACGGCGGTGAACTCGCGAGCCGGGTGTGGATGAGGCTGGCGGCGGACGCTGTAGGGGGCGTGGGGTAACACGGAATACTGGGGCAAAATGGACTATTATACACCAATTTGTTGGTGTATAAAGGAGGACCATTTTGCCCCACTCGCAACTGTGTTATGGAAGGCATGACGAGAGACAATACTGCTCGAGGTAAAAAATGCTGGATGGAGGACTCGTGTTTTTTTTTACCTTGGGGGTCCATGTTGCCCCACTCGCAACTGTTATACGGGAGGCATGACGAGAGACGATACTGCGCGAGGACGGCTCTCGTGTCCTCATGCTGCATCTCGTACGGCGAAAATTTCAGCTGTCGTAATAGCTTATGTACTTCCGGTTGAAGCGTTAATTACCGGTATCTTCTGTGGATCTTGTTGTTATAGTCGTACATCCGACGTAAGGATGATCGCACGTGAATGGATGATCCGACGACTGAACTGTGTACGTCCAGTTAATTACGCATTCCGTAGATCCGGCCGACTGACCAAAGGAACAGCGAGTGAATAGCTGCCTCGTCTGCTGCAGCCAGATAGGCTGATATTGCTACGTGTTAACCGTCGCTTCTTGATTAATTGACCGACGTGTACATCGCCCAAGACCGAGGCGACGTGGATTTGCCAGCTTCGGCTAGTTCGAACAACACGGATCGCGGAGAATACATCCTCGTGACGAGAAGTCGATGATACGTTGAAGGTCCAATGTCGAAAAAAAAAAAAATAGCGTCCGATTCTGAGATCACGATTTTCGCAATTTTTATACCAAAAATTTCCTCGAAAATCGTTATATAAGGGTTCCTAAAAATTGTTTGGAATAGCGAAAAACTTTTTCTCAGAATCGGAATTTGTTCGCAAATTTGAATCGTAAAGGTAAAAACTATTTTACCTTTGTGATTCAAATTTGCGAACAAATCGCTCGAATTTTCGGGTGCCAATAAATAGTCGATAACATTCAATTATCGCGAGCCCGTGGACGTTTATGCTCTTTCGCCTCGATTCCCGCAGATATAATCCGGCTTGATAAATGCATTCGAATACCGATGCGGAATGAGGTATGGAGACGGGAGAGCGGGCAGTCTCGTAATTACGGCTCAACTACGATTAAACGGGGTTTTAATCCATCGTGTCCATTTCATCAATGCTGATCCCTCTCGACGAGTTTCACATGCGGACGAGTTAACCATATTCTCTCACGAATGTATCAACCGACGGGGGGAGGGGGACGGGGGGGGGGGGGGGGGGGGGTATTTATGCCCACGTGTGGAAAGCACAGTTTCGAATCGCCGCGATTAATTGGTTACACGCGGAAGGCGGGACAGTGAAAAATAAAAGTAAACAGTTGCAAATTGAGGCGTGACATTTTCTTCCCAGCGGGACGGATAAATATGGCTCCGCCTCGACACGAGCTCGGCGGGACATTTTTTCTTCTTTCGCTCCGAGAAATTTCGCGCTGTAATTAAAATCTTTTAACGCTCGGCGAGAGAAGGTTCGGCCTCGCTCATTTCGAACGGTAATGAAAATAGTTGATTAATTCACTAATCCGTCTCGTAAAATCCGTCACGGTTCGCTCATTCCCGCCAAGATTTTCATCTCCGTTGCCCAATCGCGAGACTCATTGACGGTGAGATAACGGGATGTCGGTAAGAGTTACAAATTTTTCCAACCTTTCTAGTGGCATTTAATTCTTTATAGACGTCGCAAGCAATTCGGTTGTTCCGCAGATTTTCTTACACAAGATACATTGCAGAAAAAAAAAAACAAAAAATTCTGTAACGTCGGTTGAAAATTGAGATTTTCAAACCGGAAGTGATGTTGCAGAGAATACTTTAAACTTTTTCTCTGGAGTGTAGATCGATTGCAGCCGGTAACAGAAACCCGTGACTTAAGGAACACATGAAAGCGGGTGAAAGAACGCTGAGAGATCTCCAATGAATTTGGACTTCATCTCGAATTTAGCCAGCGATAAAACGGGGATGAAATGAGGAATACACTGTGAGCGTTCCAGCGCCGACGAAATTCAACCACGCGTGAAGCGCGCGTAATATCCGCGTGACCGTGTTACCTGCTGGCCGGTATTCGTCCGCTTTTCCCTAAAAGTTGTTCCACGCCGGAGGACGAGTTTGTGGGCATCTCCGTCGAGTAAACTGGCGAAGTAGCGGCGCTGTGGCCTGGGCCAACGCGCGCGGCTTTAAAGCGCCACGTATATTCGCAGTTGCGACGTCGGTAGGACGTGTCGGCGAACGGAAGTCCACGATGACTCTCGCAGGCGCACGAATATCTATATAACGCCCGAGCTTGAATTCTCTTGATGACGAGGGAAAGGAAAGTTCCCCACGGTGAAGTCGCCAAACTCCCGGGGAAACCGCGACTGCGGTTTCTAATGGTGTCGTGACGTGCTTCGAGGATCCAGAGGCGTTCGTCCCAAAAAGGTCCCCGACGTTCGCCGAAATCCGGCGCGGCATGCGACGTCGCTCTCCCCATCGGCTGCGGTTATTGGGACTGGCGCCTTTAATTAAGATCTTCTAAAGCGCGCATCCGACTTTTTCTTTAGGACTCTGTCGGGCGAATTTGGCGATCGACGATCATCAAAAGTTACAGATATTAGTCATTGGAAAAATTGCGTAAATGAACGATATACTGACTTGTTCAACGGTGTTCCGACAATTTTGAGCCTGACTTCTAGATCTATGAAAATATTAATATTTTCTCTTAAAAAAAAAAAAAAAAAACCATTAATCAGTGCCATTTTTCTTATTCTTATTCTTCGGGTTAGCGCCTTTAATTAAATTTTTCTAAAGCGCGTAACCGACTCTTCCTTTCAGACTTCGTACAGGCGAATTCGATGATTGGAGAATTCAAAGTTACAGATATTAATTATTGAAAGCGGAACTGCCGTCTGTTTGCTTTGACGAACATAGACTAATGAATTCCCAACGGGGAACGGCGGCAAACGGGAACCCGAATGAAATTGATGATGAAAGCGAAAAAAAATTGCATAAAGTGAACGATACACGGACTGAGTTTCGACGGTGCTTCGACAATTTTGCGCCGGACTTTTAGATCTATGAAAATATTAATATTTTCCCTTTAAAAAAAAAAAAAATACCAATTATCAAAGCTACTTTACTTATCAGAATGAAAAAATCAATTTTATTGTGCAGCCAATATGGCAACGACAATCGATAATATTTCAAATATCCCACAATAAGTCTAACACCATGCCCCTTAAAAAAAAGCGTCACAGAGTTCACATCAACCCCATTTCGCGATTCTGCAAAGCAACTCTGGCCTCCGAAGCTTCTGTGTGTGAATCTCTCACACATGAGATGTCGCCCGTTTTATTTTTCTCCCAGCTTCATTCCCATTATTTCCGATCCGGCGAGCAATTATCGATAGTTTCTTTATTTTTGTGTACTCGGGGAAAAAAAAAATGACCTCGGGGGAGAAAGAAAAGGTCTCTTCGTCGTCGTTGCTTTATTTAGCACCTGGGGCTTCGAGGAGCCGTACGAGCGGAAGTAAGCCAAAGTAGCGAAACATTAACGAATCAGTGCGATAACGACGAAGAAAACGCCCCGGAGCGTTAATGCGGAAGTTAAAATAGTGAAATGTTCTTGGGAGAAAGACAGTTCCGAGGAGCCGTCGGTATGTGTACTATATATCTATATAGATGTATGTGTATATATTATATATATATCTATATTATGTATACGCCGGTCTAAAAGTCTGCTCAGCCCCGCGGTGCTGACGCCGGCAGCTGTCCGACTTTATAGAGTTTTTATTCGATCCTGATGCTGCAACCAGCGAAGTGAGACGAGCACGAATAAGGACCGAGAGTGAACATAGTGGTAGTAGCGGCGGTAGTAGTAAATGCTCGAAGCTCTCGAAGCCGGAGCTGCTGCAGCGTGTCAGCGTTGGGACCAATTAGGCGGCAAGCTTCTTCGAGGTGGATAATCCTTTTCGCGAAAAACTTTATAAAGACCGTTTCGGCCCGTTCCAAGACGGTCGGGCTCTTTATATGGATTGACGACGATCCTCTCGCCGTCGGGAGTAGCCCGGACCGTTATCTCGCGCAAACAAAGAAGCGCCAAGTACATTAAAAACGTATAAATATACAAGCCGAGCCGGCGACGGATGGAAAAGTTAAACGAGAATATTAAGGGCGCACGGCGACTCGGAATTACACGGAGTGTAAAAGTTACCGGACGGGAGCCTTCAGCTTTTCCAATTAGGAGTGTAACTTTTGAAACACCTTTTCATTAACCCTTCGAGGACGTGGTCTCTTTGCTGTTCGATGAAAAAAAGTAAAATGAAATAAAATAAAAATTGTCAACCGCTCGACTCTTTTCCGATAAGGAATGTTTTATAAGTGTTCCTTTTGCGGTTTTTTCACGGACATAAATTAAATTTTGTGATGATAATTATTTCGAAAACTTTCCTTTGGATGCATTAGCATTCGCTAATATTTTCTGGAATTTTAAGATTAAAATTGAAGAAAATGGTTGAAATTTATATTTTCACTGAACCATCGTGCGTAAAAATAAATAACATTAAAAAATTGGAAAATTGTACCGAAATGTCGTTCATTGTAATTAAAAGAAATTTCGAGGTCTCTTTGTAGCCGAGGGAGCATGAAATCTCGGCGAGGTATTTCAAAACCGTGGCTCTCACGATAATGAAATATGAATGTGAGCGAACTTGTGGAGCGTTGATAATCGGATTTTCGTTTCCGGCAACTTTGCCCGAGAGTTTGCCGCACGGAGGAGGGCTCTTGTGCGCCGGCACCGCAAAAGCAACGTGCGGCGTCGTCGCGGATAATCCTAATGGAGCGAGAAACTAACAATTCCTTTCAGCGGTCGCGGAAATGCGCGGCATTTTCGCTCTTCGGCCTTTGCCCGTGTTCCGTGGGTGGTTTGGTTCGGTTACTCTCGACACTCGAACGAGATTCCAAGCCCGTTCCAGCAAGCGACAAGGATTCGCCGCGGTCGCGATGAATTACTAAGCGGTACTCTTCCGAGTGTCGGTATGCTTTCTCGCGAAGTTGGTTCCGCGACCGCGTTGTACCGGGCGGGCGAGTTCATAAGTAAAGGGCTTGAGCTCGAGAGCCCGGGCCGTCGCTGTTTCCGGTGCGGCAGGGCTGGGTGGCGGCGAGAGTGGGAGCGGACGGAGGTGAAGCCGGGACCGAGAGGAAATTACCGAATGCGCTCAATGTCGACGATCCCGCGAAGTTACGTTCCCTCGTGTCCTCCCCCGTTGTTCGCGGGGCCTCGAGGTACGGCTCTCCGGAGCCGAATTCCAGACACGGAAAGGGACGCGAACGAAGGAACGGTCGGGTCGGAATCTCGTATTCCCCGATGCTCTTCGAACCCGCCCCGGTATTTAAGAGGTGACACGCACCCGAGACGCGAACGACTGTTCGGAAACGTTCCAGTCTCGGGCGTTGAATTATACTCGAAAACCCGCCGCTGTTACGAGCCTTCGCTCCATCGTTCGCGAGATTAAGTCTGAACCGCGCGGCTCGTTCGGCGGGAAATCCACCCGTGTTACGCGCCCCGTCCGCGAGCGAAGTTGTTGATAAGCCTTCGGAGCAGCGTAACCATAGTGAGGCTTCGGAAACCATTGAAAGTCACGGAGTCGGCGGGATACGAAAGTTGTGTAGAGTTGTTTACCGGGGTGGAAGATAATACCGAGAAGACAATGCGGACCAACTTTGTCGATTGTGATTATGGCGAGAAGCGGCGAGTATGGCGGCCTGATTCGCGATGAGGCGGCGCTGTTTGGTTGCCATCGAAAACTGTAATCCCAAAGTCTCTGACGCGGTTGTCTTTCCGCACAAAAGACGAGAAAGTCGCCCATTGTCTAAAATCATACCGTACTTTCGTAACTTAACACTTCCGCTGCTGGTTATCAGATAGCGTCGATGTATATATAGGTTGGTCACATTTTTCATCGGGACTCCATACGCTGACGCAAAATCAAAGTTGCTGAGGAGAGCTTTTCCGGTTTCAGCAGTCTCTTTCGTATAGGAAAGCCCCGCAGTTCTATATTTACCCGGGCCTGCGGCCGATCGCGCTACGGGTGCCCTCACCTCACGACCGAACGGAATACGTGCCCGCACACAATGGCGAAATATTTCCTCGAGAATCCAATATCGGGGCCGAGGTTGGCCAGGCAGGGCCTGGACAAGCGACCATCGGCTGCTCTCGGCCAGCCCCGCTGACGAAACTGTCGTAATAACTTTGGGATTTATTACAGCCCCAAACTCTCATTCCCGATTTCTCTACATTCTTCACACTCACCGAACTTCGACATTTTTGCATAACGCGAAAGTTTAATGCATTTTTTTAATATGATATTTTATTACGTCCCGCGAAGTGACAAATTGACCTTCGATAATTTGATGCCGATCGTGAAAGTGGGTTATTCCCCACTTTCGGGGTGGGCCGTATTGGTCGACCGAATACTTTCGTATAAGAGCGAGTCGCGCGAATCGTACAGAGGGTTTGCTGGGTCATATTCGCCAATTTACTCCGATAACATTATTTTACATCCAATAAATTATTTCTGGTGAGGAAAGCCATGGAAGGTCTTGAAAATTACACGGACGAAGCTCTCTCGTAATAATTCCGACGGTCCCGCGAAGACGTTTCCGATATCTCGGAGAGCTCTGGTACCGGGGAGACGCTATGACGAAGGGATTCTTCGCCCTCCGACTCCGAAAGCGGGTATTCGTATATATGGTTTACCGTTGTTCGCTACGATGAACAAAGACTCAGCCAACCAGAAATTATGCAACGTCTCGCTGATTAAGTGAATTCGCTCGGTGTCGAGTGATTCTGCGGGCTTGACGGAGAAATATACACGTACCCGCACGATATATACATATATATATATGATGTATATGCATATGGACTGATGAGAAACAGCCGGGCGTATCCGACACCGTTTAGCATGGAAAAAGCCATTGCATGCGTCCTTCTGTTCCTTAGTGGTTGATATATAGATATGTCGTGTATATATATATATATATGTCGCGAAATCCAGCCTTGGGAGGTAACGAATATCAAAGCAAACCGAACCCGTCTGATTGCGGCACATTATTCACGTGGCCATAATCCGACCACTTTATTCCGCTCGGCACATATTGCGCACGGGTACACACGGGAAATTCGGCGATCTAATTCCACTATGCGGCCATTGTTTCGACAGGAATGTCGGGAATTCCCGCACGGTGGAACGACGAATATGGCGTTGAATAATTTTGCCAGCAATTCTCGATAGAGAAGTAAATTAAAAAAATATATATATACACATATTTTTTTTTCTCCTCGATTTGCAGTGAAATGTTTGAATAATTACCGTGTGGCCTCCTGCAGCAACAGGTGAGGCGGTACCCAAAACTTGACCCTCAGTGCGAACCTGAGGGGTGCAACACCGCCGCCGGTCTGTCGCTCGATTGGATTCCTCAAGTTCAGCCACAGTTCTTCGCCCTTCGCGTTTTGATATTTCAGCCCGAAGTAGTCGCATTCCTTGCTGATACCCAGACAGTTGCACGCCTGAAATCAGAAATAGAAAGAAGAAAAAAATTAACAAACCGATAAATTCCTCGCCGCTGTTCAGCTAAATTCCGTTCGAATCGACCGAATTCCCCTTCGTCATAAGCGAATCGTTTCCGCGAATGCGGAACGTTGTCTTTTTGCCACTACAGTCAAAGATGCACTTGGTAATCAGTCTAACGACCAAAACTCTAAACACCCCGCGACCCCGAGGCAGCGATCGCCCGTGTGTGTGCGCGCGCTTTCCCTCTGCGAATTCGGTAATTAAGCTTTATCCGGAGGCGAATTCTCGCATACCGGTGGCCGATTAATCCGGATGAAACCGCGCCGCGACCGTTTCGCCGGCACTAAAACAACAGCAACAACGCCGTTTATATCCGACAAACCGGGCTAACGAATTGCCGGCCATAATTTAGAAAGTTAGCGTGGATAGCAGTCGGCGAGCACGGCGCTGTACGCGGACCGTGCGTTTCACTGTGGTGCGAGAACCGACGAACGAGACGAAGGAGGGAGAGAGGAGGAGAGAAACGCCCGCGGCCTCCCGCTGTATCCCGAACACCGTAAAGTCATTATCTCGCGACCATATCCCTCCAGGGCCGTGGCTCGTTTTCTGCGGGTGGGAATGAAAAAAATCGCTGGTCACCCGAACGACCTCGGTTCTGTGTCACCTCCAATGGAATAGATTAAGAGAGCTCTGAGGGTACGCTTTTCCAGGTGAACTTCTTTCGACCCGCGTCGACGCCCTGGCCCGAAAAATTACCCCCGCGCGGAGACGAGGGATAAGCTCCTGTCAGCGTTAAAGCAGTTCTTGTGAACTTTTAAGAATCCTAACAACGTCGGTACTTCCGAAACTGTTCGTTTATTTAATAATAATAATAATGATAATGATAATAATAATAATAATAATAATAATAATAATAATAATAATAATAATAATAATAATAATAATAATAGCTATTATTATATTTCGTCAGCGAACATGAGATACTTGATGTATCGGATAAAGTTAGAGACTGCAATCGGCGCAATGAAAATAATTCGCGACAAACATAACTCGTGTTTGTTGGCACATACGCAACACCTCTTCGCGTTGCTTGGTCCAGTTTTTCGTTCGGACGGTCAGCCGGGAACTATTGGGAAAAAAAGAAGAGAAGCTTCAAGTGTTCGGACCACGACTGAGGGAGAGGGATGAGGTCGAATAAAAGTTGAAATTGCGATGCAGCCGGTCGAGAGTTGTACACAAGCCCGGAGGAAAAGGGAGGATGAGTAGAAAAAAAAAAAAAAGAAATCGAGATGAGAAGGAGATCGAGGCAAAAAAAAAAGTATTCCCGAATAGTTGAACAGCATCCACGTCGGCGTGCATAGAAAACGATTGCATTGACGGAGCACTCGAGAAACTCGGCGGTTTAGTATGTTCGCCGAATAAATATTGAAGTTTCATGGCGGGGGGCGTGCGCTCGGGTTTAATGGAAAACAGTTTGCCGGGAGTGTCTTTCCAGGCTGAAATTTTTCACTCGACGTTCCCAAACTCCGAAGCTTTCAGATGCAAATTGAGTGAAAAAAAAAAAAAACATTATAAATTAAAATAATACGCACTACGAAAGTGAAGAAAATGTTTTTTTCAACCTAGCAACCGTCGGAAGGATTCCATGATGAATTTTGTGTGGCTAGACTAAACAAAAAACCCTCTAGCATTCAGGGGGTCACAAACTGCGACTCTTGGTCCTCATCGTATATCCCTATGATTTTACACGCTTGAAGCGAGAGAGCCGCGTAGAAGTGTCAGGAAATGGGTCCTTTGCCTTACATGGATTTCTAGGGAAACGCACACACGACCGAGGGTGGAACGGATGCGAGTTCAGCGAAGGGGGGGGGGGGGGGGGGGGCGGCAACCGCGAAGTAATATAGAAACTTTTCCCCCGAGATGGAAAACGCTTTTCTCGGACTTCTCTCGGCAAGGAGAGTAGATCGGCGAGCTTCGGTCTGAAAACGTCTTCTGCGATTCGCGGCCGCTGGCTTCGGCCCGTCGCATCTCTGCGCTCGAGAGAAATGTAGAAAGCTCAAAAAGTCGCGATGTCTGATTTGATACGACTTTGAGGACGGAACCGGAGACAACCGCGCCTTTCTCGTAACCTCGGACCATCAATCGGGCATTTGCCTCGAAAAATATTTTTCGTAGTCTGGAATGTGATCACGACGCGCTCGTCATACCAAATCGACGGGGACACTACTATATAGAATAACCGGAGAAACGGAAAAGCGGGCTTAACGGGTGGCTCGTTACCGGACGTAGCGAATAGTACATCGCCCTATCGGCTATGGCAGTCGAAGGCTTTTTTTTAACCTCCGGCAGGAAAAACTCACCGGACTAATCCGACTCACCGGCTTGTCTGTTTCTTGTCGCAGCGACGTTCGCGAACGGTCCGACGACTTAAATAAATCATGAGCACTCGCATGAACGCCGTTTTAGACTATTTCAAGTACTCTGACATGAAAGTCACAATTTTTAATTTTTTAAAATGAAAACATAGCTTCCTCTATTGAGGAATCAAAAAATAAAAATAAATGGGTGGCTGGTATTTCCCGAGTGCGGTCGGCAAAGGGGCAGATCAACTTTTTTTCTAAAATTTTTAATAATCCGTAGTCTCTATCAATTTGATAGCGCGAAACGCTAGTGTTTTCTGGTCCACGTCACAAAGTTTTCACCTGTTGTATAGTATTCTCATAAAAACTTCGCTTTGTAAGTGAGAAATTAAAGTTTTTCCTTGGATGGACGGCATTCGCGCGACCCGACACTTTCGGCTGCACGGTACACGTTGACTCTGCGCTGACCCGAAGCTCCAAGTCGGCGCACTTTAATCGGCATCTCTTTTACTTTCCCGGTTCCACTCTCGCATCTTTACGAGGGAAGCACGAAACCGTAAAATAAAAAAAATAGCGTTTCTCGTAAAAGTCAAGACAACGAAGTCAAGGTGCACTTACGTAAAGTACCGTCCCTGTGGCCGAGTCAATTACCCTCGGGCGTCTATCAAAAAGCCTCGAACTACCTTGCGTCTCGTTCCTTTTTCTCAAATTCCTTCCGTTTATAACTCTCGGTGAGCTTCCACACTTCTTTCGTCTCCCTTTGAGGTAATTAGCGGTTGCGCGCCCGGGCATTAGCTCCATAAAGGAGAAAACTCCGGGCTCTCCCGGCTTCATCTTCATTCTTCATCGAGACTTTTCGTCCGGTCGGCAGATAAGTTGCCTCGAACCCACTCACGAATCCCTCGAACGAGGAAAAACTTTTTCCTCGCCGCAAATTGCGCAAGACTTTGAATGTGTACTATATACATATTTTTTAATAATTATTATTCGAGCTCATTTCATAACGTATCTGGAGTTTTATGAAGAACTCTTCGTCTTCTCGCCGTCGCCTTCGTTTACTTCGAGCGCCGCGTAATTTTACTCATCGCATAAACTTTGGTCGCAACTTTGAGCCTAAACTTTACTGATCGCAATATTACAAATTTGCGTATATATTTGCATTTTGTTTAATATATTTATATTATATTTATAGGGGCGAGCTGGACAAAATGGCATAGCGGGGCAAAACGGGATAATGGGACAAAACGCAATTTTCCATTAACTTTTGGATGATGGCGGTGATGGTGAGTGGGGCGAAACGGTGTTGAAAATCCAGATGTATCGTTGGGACAAAATGGGACATCCAAAAATGATTGGTAAATCGGGTTTTACTCCCGCTGTCCCCTTTTGCCCCAGTGTCCCATTTTGCCCCGCTCTCCGCTATAATATGATAACATTAATATTTTCCTTTATCATATTTATTCCTCGCGGTAACGGTCGAGTCATTCGAACGGAAACCTCTTCCGAGAAACGTTCGACAAATGCTCAGAGTGGTGTGCACAGAAGAGTTTTATTCGCTCGAAGAAATTCCTTTTTCAGTTGAGAAACGTACGGACCAGGGAAGGCCAGCGACTGACGGTCTTAGGCATCGTCGTCACGGAAATCCGCATCGCTCGAGGATAGATTACGATTGGAGTGTCGGCAGGACCGAACGACCGAGAGGGAATCGGAAATAAAAGTGACACACGCCGCAGTCGTATGTAGGACGGATGGGGTGGCGAGAATGAGAGCGGAGGAGCGATATCGAGGTGAGAATCGATCGTCCGTAACTTTACCAAGGATTTGGCGAATATTCAGTCACGGGACTCTCGAGGGTCTTCATCCGGACACGGATCGAATGGTGTGCTTGAATGTTCGAAAAAAAAAAAAAAAATTAAATGATTGAAGTATTCGATGCGGATATTTCTATAAGGCTTTTCGCGGAGCAAATGATTCCCCGCCTCGCTGTTGCGACACAGCGAGTCGGAAAATTCTTTTGTGCGAACTATATTTATGTGTATTTATGTGCTGCATTCGCATAAAATCCGGCTTTTGTGTTCAACGCCGCAGGTTCTGGAATAATGGTTTCAAAGTGAGTTCCACATTTCTCCGCACGTATACCGACCGCTGTAATTAAAGTGAGCGTAAATAACTTTGCGACTGTTAGTAATAAAGTATCGAGAGCGAGGCTCGTAAAACAAAAAAAAAGGAAAACGATTGTACCGTTGTTTCGGCCTTGCTTGTCAATCTCAATGAAACTCTGCGCGATACGAGCAATCCGTTTTACAATGGCGTTCTGTCGAACAAAAATGGAAGATCCGCGAGTAACGAGTCAAAAAAATCTCAGTTTTATTTCTGTTAAATGCAGAACTTGAAGGAGTCATCCGGTGATTTTTTTTTCTATTTTTTGCATACCACACAATTAAATTGCGAGAGCCCGACGGCTTGGAATAATCCTCGATTCTCTTACGGAGATCGGAGAGTCACTTTATTTAATCAACCTTCTTTTTGTTGCGGGAGAAAAATAAATTTCAAAGGAAAGTCTGTTCGTAAATTTTATGCAATATTATATGAAATGTATGTGTCGTTAAAAGAGTTTTAAAAAAAACTCGTTCCGTTGGTCGACGACACGCGGGAGCTTAACGAGACTGCAAGAAGATTCTCCGTCGCTGAATCGTCCTTGATCAGCTGGTGAATTCCCAGTCGGCTGATGTACCAGGTGGAACCAGTTCTACGCCGTTCGTGAGCGAAAGAGTGTAAAATTTTTTTTTTTTTTATTCTCGCTTATTGCACTCTTATTTTTCGTCCGTGTGTGGTTTCGCTCTGCCGTGTGTGTGATGTTTTCCAGCGCCGGGCACATAATATATCCGATGTTTTATCTACCCGGACCGAGGACCGGTCGGTCGAGCGGTCGTACGCATTCTCGTTTATGAGTCGCACGCGATAAACACCTCCAAGAAAGTGGAAAAAAAAACAAAGTCGTAAACAAGTCTGCAATTACATTAATATTAATTGCCGCGGGTAGAAATAACTTTATAATTCCGAAATATTTTTCATCCATGTCGAAAAATTTCTCCAACATTTTCTCCCCTCACCGCGAACAGTTTTTCTATCGGCTCGCTGTGACGAACCATCAATATTTGATTCACTGAGAGAAAAAATCGGTTGAGTCAACAAAATGAGCGCTTACGGGTGGCGAAACAAATTTTTGGTTGATCGAACGAAATAATTGTTGTATTGAGTGAAGAAAAATTTGAATCGGCGGCCTATCAGTTCGATCAACGAGATATTCCTTTCGACCAACTAAACATTTGTTTCGCCACCCGTAAGCGCACATTTTGTTGACTCCATTGATTTTTCTCTGTGTTTGATTTGAGACCGGAAAATACGATTGTCAAACCGGAAGTGACGTACTTCCGGTATAACGTCACTTCCGGTCGGAAAATGTAATTGTCAAACCGGAAGTGACGTATTTCCGGTATGACGTAACTTCCGGTCCCTAAATTATTTTTTCGAAACGGAAGGAACGATTTTTCGGTGTAACGTCACGTCCGGTCGAAAACTGAGATTTTTAAACTGGAAGTGACGTCACAGGGATATTGTTTTACTTTTCTCTGTCCTGCAGTGGCGAGCATCGATATACACTGGATAATGCTACATTATCCAGTGCTTATTAGTGCTCGGAAGACCGTCGGCTTCGATGTGGCTACGTACGCTAGCCGGAGAACGACCGATATAGAGTTTTGGCTCAGGGCAGCCAGTATGGAGCCAGCGACGTGCCGTTTTTCCAGTACGGCAGAATCCCATTTGAGGAATTATCGGATTAACGGATAACCGTTGCAACGGACCGCTCAATTTGCTCTTCAGCATCGCTCGCGCGGTTGCGCGGGTACTAAATTTTTAACTGACCTATATATATTCAGGAGAAAGATTCCTCTCACGGGACTAAATTTAATCGAGCGCAATATCTCGCAATGTTTATCGTCGCCACGTAAACAAATCAAGCTCCGATGGCGTTAGCGCGGTCGGCTCGCAGTAATAAACGTAATCGGCATGCGTGCGCGCAAACACCGGGCGTGCAAACACCGAGCGAGATATTCGCGAACGGAAATTATTTATAGAATTTATACGGATTGAAATAGCTGTAGAGTGGGATGCGAAAACGATATTGTGCGCGACGTACGCATCGCTCGACGAAGAGAGTTTCTGCACACCCGGAGTTCGCGGTCCAACGAGCCCGAAAAAAATGTACGGAAATATCGGTCACCACCATGCGACCTACAAGATTTCTACGAGACGTATAGCATCCGATATATTTTATTAGTCAAATAGATTCAAGAGTTGTAATTTTATGTGTTTGTAACTTTTATGATTCGTTCCAGAGCTCCAAACTAAGGATTTTTAAAAATACCGACTGTATAGAAGAAATCCGTCAAAGAAACAAATTTTCAATAATGTATATATTTAAGATTATCGCGCGTAACTCGTTCCGCAACTATCTTTGAGAACGTTAAGAAATGAAACACCATGTTGACGAGCCCCGCGCTACACTGAAAAAAAAAAATATCAATGACTCAAGTAAAATTCGCTTGCGGGCTGCCAAGGAAAAATATGGTTATTTCAATACTACTTTCAATTCTTACAATTCCATACGGGTTTGATGACGAATAACATGAATCATATTTATTGAAATTAAATAAATATTTATTTCAATCAAATAAATATTTTATTGAAATTAAATAAACGGTGGCCGTCAAATAAATTTTTTTTTCTGGCTGAAAACCCAGAGTCACTATTTTATCCCAGTCTAAGCGAGCGTTTCGATTCATTTTTTTCTGAAAATGTTGCAGTCCCAATTTTTTGTGAAGGTCTGCCTACGAGAGTCGTCGAGAAAAAGTTTAAGAGAATCGGGTGGCTGCTTCACACCTCGTTGATCGCACGGTGCACTGAGCGGCGATTAATTTCAATGATCCAAATGCAAACATTTTGGCGAACAGAGAGGAAAAAAAAGATACATTAGTCAGGCGACTGCGTGTGGGTTCGGGGACGTAGGTATGGACCGATGAGGAGTTCCGGCGCCAAGTAGGTACTCGAAAAGTTCCTGGGAGCATTCTTCATTCGGGCCCGGAGTGTAATAACTTCGAAGTACGCCCTGAGCACATGCCAGGATAATAATAAGGAAGTTTAACGCAAGCCCTGTGCAGAGAGTCGTGTGATGCAGTGTATGCACGGGCGTATGCAGGACGAACGGGCCATCCAGTAAAACTAGAGACGTAAGTCGAGGAAAGCTGACGCTGAGGAGAGGAACAGAGAACGGGAAGAGGAAGGGAGGAGAGACGGAGAGAGAGAGACTCGTTATTAATGCGACTTTCAGTCCGTTGACCCGGAAGAAGGATTAGCTTCCTGCGGAGACGAAGTTTGCCAACGGATCTATCCCAGCGGTATATACATAATAGCACCAGGAGCGGCCTGCCAATTTCCATCTGCTCCCTTTTTCCGGAACATTTTAACGTGAAAACATTTCTTACCATATGGATTTTTCTTCATGCATTACGAAAAGTCATCTCTGCAATTTAATTTTTTTTAAAAACAATATGCCAAATTGCAGGCAAGTTTACAGCTTATTACCTAAATAATAATTTAATATAATAATAATAATTTTATATATAATAATTTATATATAAAAATATATAATAATATATTTTATATATAATAATTTTATATTATAGAAGAGAAGAGGGAAGCGTAAAAAAAGTGACATTTTTTAATTTTATACTTGGTGTCAGAATATCGCGCAGAGTTTTAATGCATTCGATTTTTTTTTTATATTCCTATGTTTTTGCGTTCCACTTGCGCTCACTTGCTCTTCTCCGTCATCGGGTTTCTCGAATTCGTAACGATGCGCCCGGTGCTCTTGGTAAAAGTGCAGAGTTCACAGACGCGTATGCACCGCACCGTTGAAGCTTCTAACGAATTTCTCCGGAGCTTTCGTAGTGTCCTGATAATTTGTCAAAGTCACCGTGTACGTGTATGAAGTCGGGAGTGGAGCGCGCGGAGTGAATTCGCAATATGATAACGACGATCAGTTTCATGGAAAGGACGAGGTGGATCGCGTATAGAGGAGTTAGAAATGTGTCAACGGCTTTGACGAGGCGTCGGCTAATGAGGAAATTGTTATTAATGAGGCTGCGGCTACGCGCGTCGTCAATCGAATCATTATTTGTCACGACCTGTCCAATGTCTCGAATTGACTGAAGATGTGAAACGTCATTGGGGAAAATTGAAATGTCTCTGCCTGTGTAATTAAGAATAATATATAACTCATCATGGAGCGAAAAATAAAATCGCGACAAACGACGGAAGGTCAATTGGAAAATGAGTGAAATAAAAAAGATGTTTTTTTCCGTCTTTGAGACGAAATGATACATCTTCAATCACGAACGGGCAGACGTTCGTGAAAGGGAGGAGAGCTCAACTTTGATTACGGCGTCGACTCTCTGAAGTCGCACGGCGCTCTCAGCGTCGTTCCCTACGTAATCGTAAATGCATGTCGGCTTGTTTGCCTCGCGATTCTGTTATATGCCGAATAAGAATTAATTTATACGTGATGATGATAATAATTTGAGAGATTTGGAAAAATTTACACCCGAAGGACGAAACGACATTTTTCATGGAATTAATCTGGTTTATTTCGTTAGCTACTTCGAGCGATCACTCGAGAGAATAAATTACATTAATCAACACGGAAATGAAAATTCCATCTGTATCCGCAGCAACCTGTTAATTATGTCCTGAAAACTGGATTTTCTGGCCGCCAGAATATTTCCTCTTTTAACCGGCGAATATGGAGTCTCCTGATCCGGTGGAATGGTTGGATTAACTTACGAACAGTTATAATTCATTAGAGCATATTTTCAGTTAAATTTTCCTGCATCTGCATTCTCGTCGTGTCTATCTTCATTACGCTAGACAAGCTACACTTTTTTCCGCTAGCCGCATTCACGCGAGAGCACTCTCTGTTGGTTTATCCAGCGGCCCTCCTTCACCCCGGTTTTTGTTTTAACAGGTGGTCCTACCGGTCAGTGTGTTGCCTAGCATAGACACAAAGACGGTGTGAGGCGAGCCGTGGTACATTGCACCCATATATATATATATATATCTACCCAGCTTGGGTGAGTGAACTTTCAAGCATGGACTTTAAAAACCTCGAGATCTAAAACCGAATCTGATCCGAACGAGTGGCGTGGAAGAGAGCTTAAGGGAAAAACTTGAAACTATTTCAATCCCATGCCAAGCGAACCATACCATACGGCTATCCTTGTTGAGTCGGACAGACACATAGGACCGTACATTTTTATCAAGGTCTCAAAAATGTAACCACCAAATCTGTCCATAGTCCTCCTCCCAAATCCCCGGTGCAACAGTCACATTCAGAATTCGATCGGTGAATGATCTGCCTGCGAAAATGTCAAAGGTGCAAGAAGTGTGGAACGAGTGTTCATCATCTCCCGTTTGATTGAATAGTCTAGTGCGAAACAACCGATTTCCGACGCCCCAGTGCAAGTGTTCACACAGGCACCCTATTCTGTAATATCGTAGATAGATATTGAGGCTTTAACCTTAGCGCTGGCCAGTACAAGCCCAAGCTCCACTGACGCGACGGATGACGCTCTATTTACTCGCGCGTTATCCGCAAAGCTCAGGGAAGCTGAAACACCTGTAGAAGAGGGAATGTAAGCTCCGACCCAGGGATGCGCCACACATACCATTCGCCGTCTCTTCGTAGTCATCCTGTTTGCGCGCGGAGGGGATGGCTATGGTTGTCTAGCGAATTTGCAGCGGTAGGTGGAACGGATCTCCATGGACCATGGACTGGAGTGGGGTACTAAGTGCTCAAAGGGAAGGGAACGCGAACGGAAATAGCCCCACCGTTCCCGAAGACCCCGGTTCTTCTTCCTATTCCACTAACCTCCATCGTCTCCTATCGCACAAGCTACTCGCTATACCGGAATATACGACGACCCGAATACCGGGGACGGCGATGTGCAGAGATGGAAGGCTACAGTGTACACAGCGCATGCCCCGGAGCTGTTGAAAGGGCTCCTTTGTTTCGCCGGTGCGGAGACAAGCGACGGCATCGCCGTTTGTTCGTGAACCTATCTGTACAATAGACGCCCTCCCTCGCCCTCTTCCCGTAGACAGGTTACACGCCGTTGCTTCGCGTAATTAGTCGAGACTCCGCTAGCTAGCTTAAGTCACACGGGAGATGCATCAGACACACTGCTTCTGTGCAGCTCCTCCTTGATACAGTACATCAACAGGCAGAAACAGGGGAGCACCAACTATGTTGAGATTAACAAAGTTTTCTACCGAGCATCATCTTGCCCCATGCCCTCGAGCCCACCGGCAGCGGGAATCTCGCGAGTTTGACGAGATAAATGATGACGTGCCGCTTGTCCGGCGAGTGTACATTTGTTCGCTGAGTGCCGTCCGCTGAATGGGTAATTCATACGCGTGCGGAGCTTATCCGACTACGACCGTTCGCCACTTTGAGAACTCCGCTTGGCAAGTGCATAATTATTTCGGTCTTGAACAGCGGCTCGCGGCTCGGTCTCGAACGGGAGCTTCGGTGATTATGTGTAATCAAGGAGAATCGGCTCTGACTTAGATCGGGACCACTGTACTCTACCGCAGTTTGTAGCTCGATCTTGATACTCAATTATGGACACATCAAAGAGACCTCTGCCGTGTTTTGCTAGGCAACCCGATCTCTCGGCTAATTATTCAATATTCCTTGTGGGATAGTTCAACGAAGCCTCAACCGATCGTTGTCGTGTTCTCTTTGCTCTCGGCTTTCACGGGAGTTCAATGTTTGATCGACAACACAGGATCGATGGTCGGCGTTGCTCTGCCTCGGACACGATGTTCCGATGCTCCTTCGTCTTCTCCTCCACCGGTTCTCCCGTTTGTCCCGTTAGCAGCCCGAACGGCTGCCAGTGCTGTGTCCTTCCGCCAGAATGATTGATCTGAATAGTGCTTTATAAGCGATAAAACTATTTACACCAGACTGCATACCCGACAGTGCGGTTCTAGTTAACAGGTCATTTGTCTACCGATCGTTGAATCGATTTAAGAATAACAGGGACGAGCGGTCGGTCGGTAGGGGAAAAAACGACGATTATCGTCCGATACGGCTGTTAAAAGTACACACGCGTGTTGCAAGAGGCAAGAGTTTGAGGGACAGGGCAACCGACTCAATTGTTGCCCGTCCGAGCAGCCAACAAGCTGCGGTTTTTGACACCCTCGTTCCTTCCTCGTCTAATGGAATCCAGTACAGCGACCGCCAACATCTGTCCGAGGGCCAACAATTATCGCTTACTCTATCCCATCTGAATAATCCGATCCGATGAACCTATTTATAGCACATCGCACCGTGCGGTTCTGGTTTACAGGTAATTTGTGTACCGATCGTTGAATCGATTGAAAACAAGCAGGGACGAGCAGTCGGTCGGTGAGGGAAAAGACGACGATCAGCCCCCCGATACGACTGTTGAAAGAACACATGCCTATTGGGTTGGCAAGAGTATACAGGGATAGGGCAAGCGATGCAATCGTTGGCCCTCCGAGAGGACGACGAGTCGCAGTTCTTGACACCCTCGTGTCCTTCTTCGTCTAATGGAATCCAGTACAGCGACTGCCAACATCTATCGGAGGGCCAACAATTGTATCGCTTTTCCCACCCCATCTGAATACGAAACCGCACCAATAATAGCTTCCTTTGTTTCTTTCACCCTTTTCAAGACCTCCGATTGTCTGTCCGTCCGTCGGTCTCTATGTCTACCTGTCTGACTGACTGGTCGGATCGTGCGGAGCCTTTCAACGAGACTTCCACGAGCACCTTTCTGGTATTCAAAGAGCCGTCGTCGATAAACCGCCCCCTCGAAATCCACAACACACAGTCACCAGCGCACAAGTGCGGTTCGCCTGTGCACGGGACGTACCGTGGACTATCGCTTTTGTGTCTTCCCCAGGCTTTTCAGCCGCGCCACTTTGGGACGGATTATGCAATATACGCGACGCGAATGGCTGGGCGGGATGATCGCTGCGCGCACCGGCCACTGCCGTTGATGGGAATCGCTCGAATGCGGTTATAAAAAAAAAAAAAAAAAAACCCGAAGATAAAAGAAACGCAGATTCGAGGAATTACTTTTGACCGGGTCGCCGTGCGGTTTGCGAACCGCCGCCCCAGCGTTCGAAATTTTCTCTTCCACTCGCCGGGTTGATGACGTTGACGATGGTTTAATGACCTCGTCTGGTCCGGAATTGAAGAGTTCATCGCGGGGGAAGCAAAGCGTGGGTCCCTTTGAATTCTCGACACTTCGCCACGTTCCGCGTCGCCACTTCAACACGTTGCGACTTTTTTATTTTTTTTGCTCGTCTTCCCACCTTTCCGGTCTCTCTGCTCTATATACACCCGACTCTTGCGCCGGCATCAGCGCTATTTTACACCGTCGACTCGCGGCTATTACTCGAAGCTTTCTTTCTCCGTTGAATCATATCTGCTATCTCGGCGTCTCCTCGCCGTTGCAGTTACAGACACGAGAGGGTCGTTAGCGCCAGGGACAAGGAGATAAAAACCACGAATAGCCCAGACTCCAGAGAGCTACGAGACGCCGCCGGAGAGCCCGGTTCCTTTCTTCCTTGCGGAAGGCGGCGCGGCCGGTACCTTTCGTACGTGCCCTATGATTTCGGAGGACACTTACGAAGTGGAGCGGCTCGCCGTGAGGGGGACATCGAGGGTCGCGGAGAAGCACCTCGTGGGAGCGGTAACACACGTTGAATGTCGCTGTCACGGTGAAACTGAACATCTCGTTCCGCGAGCCGGCAACCCCGGCTGGCGCGGATGGACCAAGAAGCAACGCGATCAATTTCACCGAACGGACCTGCGAGACACTCGGAGCATCTCCGTAAAAACCCTCAGCAACATAGTGGAGCCGGAAAGGATCCGGCCGGATGCGATACCGAAAATCTCTCGGGAATCGGGAACGTGGAGCGGCGCTGCATCCGCCTCTGCAGCAACGTTGTATCTCCGGTAGAAAGATTCGCGTAGACCCCGGAGACGACTATGCGATAAGAGAAACTTTTATAGGTAGTCTTTTTTATTTTAATTTTTTTTGCTACTTTTCCGAATATGCTGCAAGCCGATCTGCAAGCAACATCGTCATGGGAGAGAGAAGATTATTCCGCGAGGGGGGGGACACTTTTCGGAAAGTTTCGTGAGATTTATCAGAGTCCGGCAAGAACGGTAAATAAGAGCCGGGGGGGGGGAATGTAAAGGGGAGGGAAACGGCGAGTCGAAGTCGATCGTGCGCAAGCTGTGCTCTCACGGTGAACTCTCTTATCGGGAGATTTCGGGGTAATAAGTCGCGAAGAATTATCGTCGGATCTGGCTTCTTTCGTCTCACGTTTCCGGACGGTGGCACTTTTGTCGCGGAGGAAGTAGAGGCAGGCGTGGGCTGGGTGTGTGGCACATCGGCGAGGTGGCCCGGGATGCGATAAGCTCGCGCCTGGCTGAACAGATTCGAAACGTATCGCACCGGTTGCCGTGAGCTCCCCCGCGGCTAAAGGAACGATCCGGCGAGGCGTCTTCCTCTTTGTCGGTGGGCGCGATCCGAGAAGAAAGAGCCGACGATGAAACGGCCGGGACTGGAGGAGGAGCGGCGTATGGGCATTTCGGGTCGAAGCTACGCGGCGAAGAGGGAGACGAGTAGAACGAGGAGGAAAGGAGAACGAGATGGAAGTGTGGGGCGGGAAAACAAGTGTACGGTGTCGACTGGCGAGGCGGGGGAAGTGGAATCCGATGGGACTCGATGCACCCTCGGCAAGTTTATGCGAAACGGGCGGGTGAAGTGTACGGCGATGATGCGGAGCGAGGAAACTCGAGCGGAAATATGATACGGATTCGTTGAACCGAATTCAATAAGTATCGACTTCGCATTTGGCAGTGTATTTTTGCATCACTTTGGTAGTCTTGGATGTTGTGTATATTTTCGACGGCGGAGAAAATCGGTCGCTGCACGACGGCAGAAATAATGCTTCTACCGGCGGATTGATAATCCCAGTCGAGGTTTCTAGTCTGTCGCACAAATAAAGATTTTTTTAAAAGTATTCCGGAGAAGAGCGATTCTATCGAGCGGAAGTGAAGTATTTCCAGCGAATCTCCGATCATCTAAATTTCCATTTTCTACGTTCCGTGGTCCATAGCGAGGGCGCGACGCGCCCAAGCCACAACCTTCTAGTATTGTATAGAGTATTGTAACGGATATCGTAACCTCGATAGGATGATTAATCGTTCGATGAGCGGCTTGGCGAGCCGCTCGAACAGCAGGACAATTGACGGACGAATAAACGATCGACTTCGCAGCGATCGTATATTTTAACATTTTTTTTTCGGGACTTGAACGCGAATAGACCTATTGACGCTTACGGAACGATTACGTTTTCCAATTCGTGCTAACAAACATTTCGTATACCTTTTTTTTTTTTTTTCGACGATCGGTACACTATTTTCGGATCAATTGCCGATGTCCTAGGTAGGTCATCGTATGTGAAAAATCCAATGCAAAATTTACGTAACATCGGACAAATTCGTTTCTATATATACGCCACGAACACAGCGCCGGCAGAAGCGCAAATATTTTATGACCAGTCTACTTGTTCGATATTGCTCGGGAGTATTGCAGCGTTCGATATCGCGCACTTCCCAGTTCGTAAATCTATTACGAAGTGATTTGCAAAATGTCAATACTAATAGCTGCATCGTCGGGGAAGGGGGGGAATTTAGCCCGAGGTGCGAATAACGCTCGCAGCTTCGAGGCTTTCCGAATATCGTGAGTTGTCGAAGCGGTTTGAAAACGAAATTGCGCCATGACCGCGGATTAAAACGTTGCGGAACATCGTTGACTATTGCCCGGCGTGCTCGGGGTCGCAACGATTCGATATCCGGTAGCTCTCGGCGGTGCAGTATCAAAGCATCGATATTCAACGTACTGCCGAATGTAGAGCAAAAAAAAAAAAAAATATTCACTTCTCTAGCGAAACGTTTTCCCACGGTGATTTTTCTCAGCGAGTCTTCAGTTGAACCAACGTCACCGCTAAACGCGAATTTTCCAGAAGCAATTTCGACGACGAGGTCTCGATTGGCAACTAATTTCCGGAACAGAATCTCTATCACATGTCTATCTCTCTCTCTCCCTGCGTCTCCACCGTTAACCCTCCCATCGTTCTTCGGTCTGATTGAGTCGATCAAGTTATGTGCGTGCCCTGCTGATTGGAACGTACACGTGTCAGACGCCTCCGGTGTCTCGATTTATTGATCGATCGATCCGCGCGCAGGCCTCTGAGATCACGAGGCGGCTCGTTGATTGAACCAATTATTGGAACAACGTCATTATGCAATTACAAAAGTTGCTTCGCGATCGCGTTATGTTAAAATTGTTAAGTGGTAAAATAAACTTTATCAAAAAATCGCCGCGGCCCAAATTCTCACCCGATTTCCTCTGCGTTTAAATGGGCAGTGTTCGCGACTCGGTGTTATTTTCTGCTTGAAATTTTGTAACTAAATACTTAAGAGTAGGTTAATGATACGCCGTTGGTTATCCCAGCGTTGAAATCCCGGGTTTGTCGGTAAAAAAAATAAAAAATGATTTTTGTTCCATTTGTCCCCGGTCTACTCTAACTTTTACTTATAAACCGTAAGACTGTAAACGCCAACGCACCGATTGGTGCTTTATGTCGTCCCCTTTTGTTAAACGACTCTCTTTTAGTGAAGTGACAAAAAAAAATTAAAAATTTTATCGCGCTGCATCAATGAACGAACCTGGCACCGATGGAACAGACACACACACATTGAACAACGAAAATCGACAGGACCGCGCGGTGTTTGCTCAGCTGACAGGAAGGTCCTCGATCGATGCCCATCTCGTCGACACTGTATTCCGGAAGAGCGGGATGCGAGAACGCCACCACTCGACCACTTGTTTTTCCACCGTAACGATCCGCCGAAACGGCGCTAATGCCTCGGCTAAAAGTCGCATATACCTCCGCTGTGTGTGACGTTACTTCGGCTGATCCAATTTCTCGGTCGTAAACGCTAACGGTTGGGTGGACGAGTGAGTGCTCCAAAAACAGAGCGGCTCGCTAAGTGCACGGGTGAGCGTCGGGATCTTCGCGCGTTTACCTAATGTGAGAGGAACGACGAGGGTGAAAGGACGAACGTCTCGGCACTTCGAGGAAAAATTTATTTATTATTTGTGTACCCATTCACGAATATGAATCAACTCGAGGCAATCATCGTTCGATTACGAAATCGAATGAATAATTGATAGTCTCAATACTGAATATTGATCGAACATAACATTAAAAATAGATATGTAATCACGTGCGTGTTGTGTATTTTCCTCTTCGCAGTTCGGAATCGCTTAACCTGGACCGACCTATCGGTGGCTATTATAAATCTGCGTTTTACTTTTTTTTTTTATTCGCCTCTTGAAACATGATTTATCGCATGGCAATACGCACCTAACATTTGCGCAAGTGCCAGCGATCTTGTTTCTTGCCTATCGTTGCATTGCCAATCACCGATCCAAGATCAATGGATAATTTTTTTGTTTTGTAGTTTTTTTTTATTCGTCGTTCGGGAATAGCCTTCGACTTGTTGCTAGCTTTTGCCAGAAGTCGCTGTGCGCGCGACTTGTCCAGAGCTTCCGGCCGAACGTGTATTGCCGTGTACGTGCATTCTATCAGCGCCGCCTACCGGCCGGCTCTGTCCCAACTTGTACATCCAGCTCTTTCCACGGATACGCGCACCGAGAAAAATAAATGCTTGGATTAACCGAGGCGCGGTGACATACGTTCAAAGGTTTTTTTTTTTAGTTGGTACATTGAAGATGTTTGTTTGAACGGACAAATTTTAAATCGATAGAAGCAAACAATCGTTTAACAAAACAATGCTTTATTTTTACCAAGCAAACAAGAGCTTCGAACGTATTTGCCCGCGACTTTTCGTTAACCCCAAAATTCAAGTACTTTGTACCGCATACATGAGTTCTAGGGTTAATCCAGCATTTTATTTTCTCAGTGCGATACACGCTCATCCGGTGAGCTTGTGTCGGTCGCGCGCATGGCCAATACTTTTCCCGAGTGACCTTCGTGACGCGTATCTCTTCGCCGTTCTGGGTGTCCGGTATAGTGCCTCGTATCTCGCGTATCGACTCCGGTTCCGGAGTGCCGAGACTCCGTTCCTCCTGGGCCAAGGAGAACGCCCGGGCCACCACGGCGATATTTCATCTCTCGAAAACTTTCTTAAGTGCACACCGGGACCCACGATTCATGCGGTTACTCGAAACGCTGCGGTGCCGCCAGACTTCAACATGAAAAACCGCGAAAGGCTTCCCTCGTTCTCCGTAGCTCTCGCTCTCTTGCCTTTTTTACTTTTTAGCTTTGTCGTTTTTTTTTTTCCCCCTTTTATTTTCGTTCTCTTCCGTACGTCCTTCTCAGCGCCGCTTTTGCCGTTGAGTGCATACGAACGAAGCACCGCGTGGCTTTTCCCGAAGGATTGAGTGCTGGGATACTCGAGAACGAGACGCGGCCTTCCAGCTTCGCGTGGAACACCCTCGTACGCTCGAGCACCCGCGGAAAACGAGATATGATGTACTCGGCCTGGCAAACACGAAGCCAGACGCAAATTGGGAAAATCCGAGATCGTTGACGATTATTCGCGATTGTACTTCTATATTTTTTTTTTTTAATTCTTTTTAAAGTCTTCAATAGTTATTTTAAGAAATATCTTCTTGAATTGGTTAAAATTGGTTAAATGTTGATACATTCAAAGGGAGGCATTTGGAAAATCATTTTATCATCATTTAAAAAAATTCTTTCATTTAGATGTAAAAATCGGAGGAGTGCATTTTTTGTAAAAAAATACTTTTCCAACATTTTTATTTTTAAAAGTGTCGAGTAGAGGAGAAAAATAATTGTTTTTCAAAGGCTACGGCCTTGAGCGTTTCTTCCCATAGATTTTTCCCATAGATTCTTGGATGTACGTTATTGATATAAATCTCAGCAACCTTCGGATGGTCTTCATATAAAAATCGTACATACGGAAACATCCGCTTCGGTCGTCAAAAGCATCGACAAAGCGATGCTTTTGTCGAGGACAATTATTTGCCAGTGCATCGGGCATGTTTGGATTTACACGGTGAGAAAATTCCGCGCGTCGCAGCAATCGCGAACAAAGAACGGAAGATGCTTCCGGAAGAAGGGTTCGACGTCGCTGCGAAGAGACGCACAACAGATTCTGTGTCATCGAGAAGACAGCTCGTGAGTCGACGAAAGCGGGACGCCGAGAGGACGAGAAGAATGAAGAGTCTGCGCGACAAGTTTAACTTCAAACTCAGCCTGCAACGGTAAATACAAACGCAGACGTGATAAACGTCGGAGACGCAGGCAACAGGACTTTCTCGTTATTATAAAGACTTTCCTTGCCGAGAGCCACGGCGGCCGCTTCCGACATACAGACGGTGCGGCGGTAGACTTTTTTCCGTCTCGAAACAAAAAAAAAACTCGGTAAAAAAAAGGAAAAAAAATTGAAAGAAATGGTACTCTGTAATCTCGAGTGGTGAGACACGCCAGGATTGTGTGCTCGAACCCGCGCACCGTTTGCTTTTTCGTTTTCAAGCTCTAGCCGCCCGGTACGCTCGGCTACACGAGAGTCTGCCCCGCTTCGGCTCGGTCTGGCTGAGAATGCTGCAGGGCTTTTGGAATATCAGCGAAGTGAAGCTGCAGCCAGCGGAGAAAAAAATCCAGCACGACGGAGAAGAGATTTTGTCGGAACCGAAGGAAGTCCGAATAACGTCGCGGAGCGTAGTTTCGTGAAAATCTTCTCGAATAAACCTGAAACCCTGAAGTCGATGGGTTTTTTTTTTTTTTTTTTTGCTCCGAGTACTTCCATCATCTCGTAGATTCGACGAGGCGACGTTCGGAGAATTTTCCGATTTGTTGACCCAGGAAAAATCAGTGTAGAGAGTTTTATGTTGGTTTTTAAAACAAAAAGTTTACATCTTTAAGCACCAAAGCGGGAAGAAAATATTTTCGAGATAGATGTTATTACAGCACAAACCGGATAAAAGCAAGGTACGAGATCTCTCAGTTCGAGACTGTGTGGTATTTTTTTCATTTTTTTAATACAACAATTATTTCGTTCCATCAACCAAAAATTTGTTTCGCCACCCGTAAGCGCTCGTTCTGTTGACTCAATCGATTTTTTTTCTCAGCGTGAATAAAAGCGGCGAAAAGAAAAATTGTACTGTACAAAGTGGCCTCCACTGATTGCTCTTCCGATCTTTTCTTCCCTAGTCTCTTTTTTTTATCTTTAATATATTTTCCTGCATAAAGTAAACACTGCAACGGCAAGCCGGATAGATAACGACGCGATACGACTGTGCGCGGCTCGGTTCTCTGGCAACATTTTCTCATTTAACCGCGCGACAAGAGCTTTACGAGATCTATAAAAATGTTGGCCGGGTCAGCCGACAATGTATGAGTACGTTTCTCTTTACCCCTTCGCCACGCCCCCCGACCAGCCGCACTTTTATAATTTTTTTTATCTCTTATCTCTCCGCGCTGCAAGCCGCTCGGGCGTGCATTAAACGCATCAATGTCAGATCTTTCTCATTAAATGGAAACAAAAGAATTTTTTTTATTTTTGCTAAAACACAAAAATTCTTGCACGAATCGCATCAACCCCATTACGTGCAATCTCGCCCGTCCATCCAACCTCTCTACATCTTATATACATTAAGTAAATGATGTACATGATATAAATTATATGAATAATGTAAATGATATACATGATATAAATGATATACATAGATATATATTATATACATTATATATATATCTCACTTTTCTCGTACCGATACATAATTCAGCTGCGGAATTTACAGCGCGAATAGTGTGTCATGCCGCTTCTATCGCGGAGTGGCGATGTTTCCGGTCGGAAAAGGACTCGAGGACCGCATTTCTCCATCTCGGCCTCCACCTGCAGCATCCTCTCATCTCCCGCTGGCTCTTTCATTTCCTTCCTTCCTTCCTGACTAGCTTCGGCCCCTCCGTACGTCTTTCCTCCCGCTCGGTCCCACCTCGTCGAGACGTACGACGCGTGCAGGGGCCGTACACCCGTATATAGAGCTTAGGATGCCTGAGATGACAGATCCGCCGCGAGATACCCCTTTCTTCGCACGGTGGGCGACGGCTGGGTACTTGCAATAAATAAAGTCGTTCGGATATTCGGAAAATGCAGTTCCGCATCGATTTCCAATAGGGCCGATAATTCACAGCCGACGCGCCGCAAGGCCGACGCTGAACCGACGTGAGGGACACCGTACGAGATATAGCTTTGATATAATACTTGCACGGTCGCGAAAAATTATTGCCTTTTAAATTCCGTGGAGCGTTTATGTATAAAAATTCACGGTCAACTTATCAGTTTCTCGTTGCAAGGATTTTTGCTCTCCGTGGCCACATCTATTTTCCTTCCGAATTTAAGGAAGCGGCTCCTCTCGATATCCCTGGCGGTCCGCCAAGAGAACAGATAAATTACCCGCACCACCACGGATTCTGTACTCGATTTTTATCCAGTCGACGGAGCGAGACTCGGCAGCACGCTGTACGGAAGCGAAGTCTGCGAGGCTTTTTGCTCCGAGATAAAAATAGTCGGAGCAAAAACGATGCTTTCCGCTGGGAGGGAGTAATTTTCGATCCTGATTGACCGATTTGTCCGGCGATGCACCATCGACGCGATAAGGGCTCTGGAATATATCCCTAGGAAATTCGGGGATTACGCAAGGCGCAAGTGATATTTGCAAGGCTGAATCGGAAAAAAATCAATTGTCTTTTCCATGTTTTTTTTTTTTCATTTCCGCCGCTACTATTGTAACTATTTATCTTACGCTTTTCATCGTCATTGCTTTATATCTTAATAAATTACTTTTAAAGATTAAAAAAAAGTTTAAAAATTTTCGTTCAATTCTATATCACATGCCTCGATGTCAGACCCAGGCACAATAAAAAAAAATATCAATGCCAATATGCAATTTTTCTTAGCCGTACATTTTTCGTCCGCGCACGTGAGTACGAAATTCTCCACCGAGGCGTTTGTTTCATTAGTGTATATTATTCTTCGTTCGCACCGTTGTCGAGAAAAATTCTGTATCCATTCCTGATTGCCCACTCGCGCGAGAGGAGAACTCGATTTCGATTTTGTCCGCGGAGGGGGGGACACATTGTTTGAAATTTAAAGAAAAACACGTCGATGCCTCAGCGTCGGTGTGGTATCGTGCAGCCCGTGTATGCGTACAAGCTGGAGATGCGCCGGCAGAAAAATAAATAAATTACTTGTTCTCCAATTCGATTTGGCCGGTTGGTGTGGGAGCCAGAAGCCAGAAGGGAGAGGATGGCAGCCTCCAGGAGGCTGCCTGGAACAGACTGCCTCGGCTTCTATTGCGCTTCTCTGCTCGACCTCACCTGCTCGTATCAGACTTATCGTGTACGCTCTTCGTATCGGGGTTAGTTTCGTGGATAGAAGAGTCGGGGCTCGTGTGCTCACGGGGTGGAAGCGAAGTCGACGAGTTTTACCGGCGAGCGCCGGATAGCTCGTTCCGAACGTATTACTTTCACAGGAGCCTTCGTGCAAGGCGAGCTTCCGGTGCAAGGGTAGGATATGGTAGCGAGCGCGAGGGTGGTGGGGCGGGGCGGGGGGGGGGGGGGGGGGGGCAAGGGCGCTTAGGTATACACTGATAGCCCGCCGAGCACCGCCGAGACCGAGAAGGAACAGAGCTGACTTTTCCGGATTAAGAATCCCGGAATTCGTTTGGTAATGCAGACTCGTCGACTGCAGGCCGGGGCTGGAGACCATCTACGGACATGGGCCAAAAGCCAATAAGATGTAAATCGAGGGAAAGAGTGCGAGAGCGCTGAGGAATAATAAAGGAACAAGGGGAAATCGTGCTACGAGGGTTGAAAGAAAATTTACCGAAACGAGTGGAAGAAACTGGACGGCGACTCGGCGGGAGAACTGCAGACAATATTTATCGCGATCTTGAGATGTGCTCCACATTCCGGGGAATCATTGTTGAGATACAATTTTTTTTATCTCGGTCTACGAAGAAAGCTTGCGATTGTTGAGATCTAATCTAGTTTTCCTTGAGGGATCCAGAAACAAAATTAAGATTTTTTTAAATATTGTGAATAATATTGTTTATGTTGTTAATATTGTTAATAATTTTGTTAGATAAGTGACAAATTCCTTAGTTCAGATCTCAATATGCCAGAGAGTCGATTTATTTCCCGAGTCATTAATAATTTTCATTTCTACATTTGTTGGTAAAACTAGAGCCGCATAGTGTGATCGGATAATTAATAAATAAATAAATGTTAACGTTTGTGGACAATAAGTTGTTGTCAAAAGTGCAAACTTTTATTTCTGTGCGGAGCGCCGCGCAATGTAAAATTAATCGAATTCCATGAAAAATGTTCGCGGACCAACTTAATTGGTGCTCCAGACGACGAGTGTGAACGATCGGTCGATTGAATTCGCCGCTGTGAGGAATCAGTGGAATCGGATTGGCAATAAAATCGCGAGAACGAACAGACTTTCGATGAGATACTGCTAGTTAGTTCGGCTATCGCCACAGGCTTGCGTGTGTATATATATATATAAATATGTAGGTTAGTAGATTTTCTCTCTCGTACCCATTTGTTCGACACAACCGATTTCCCAGACGGTTTGTTAAGAGCATTAAGCTGTCGAATAAATTTGCATAAGCCGAGCGGAGACACCTTAACGATGGCCGGGTGGGGTGGGCCATCGAGTTTGCGCGTCGATACACGACCCCTTTCCAGCCCCTCCTTCGCCGAATGGTCCGTGGGGGTCTTCCGGAGTTCCCATGGCCCCGAAGAGTTATGCCAATTACCGGAACTCGGCCATCCGTTATCTATTATCTTGCGCGTAACGAATAACCGCTACGAACCGTCCAAAATTGCCCGATAAAAAAATTTTCGGCGCGTCATAAAATTTGCCACAACTTCCGCCAATTTTAATTACCCGCTTTGTAATCTCCCGTTCAATAACATACTCGCTCGAAAAGATTGAATAAAAAAGCGACCCGTTTTATTGTTTCCCTCCGTTCTGCGGAAGGAACTCGAACGGCTCGAGTCCCGTCGGGTAATTTGAGGAAGAGAAAAAAAACATTAGGGAGATGCCATATCGGTTGGAAAAGGTCGTAAACCGCGAAGCACCGAGGGGCGCGTGTCGAAGCAGAGGTGCATGTCAACTAGAGGCGCTACAAACGAAGAGGGTCTCGACGGTGTGATGGGTCGAATAGTCATGTGTAGCTCCGGCATTGCCACGCTGTACGTGCTTTTATTTATTCGCGCTATTAGATCGTAAAAAAAAATACCGGAAGAGGAGGAAGCTCTCGCACGGCCCCCGAGGGTATCGTAACTCGTGGAAGAGGGCAGTGCGTTGCGTCGACGCTGAACCATTCGACCCCTGGGATTCCCCGGGACCGGGACGGTTCGCTGTGTGTGCACGCATTACCCGTCGTCGCCGTGCCCCGTTCCGTTTTTGTCGTGTACAACCGGCACTGATGCTGCATCGCGCTGAATTGACGTTGTCGGGTGTATCGAGCGAAATGAAAACGAATTCACACAGAAAATGCATGTCCAAGTGAAACTTTGTTATTTCGATAACGAACGAATGGACACGCCGGCTCCGGTGATATCGCCGTTGTTCGATGTATTCGGTAATTTTACGCTTCAGCTTTTATCTCCAGTGTCGTCCGACGAATAAATTTTCCCAATCGCACGTGAGCAGCGATGGCGTAGATGCGATTGGGGAAAATAAAATACCGACACCTTGAGTTGAGGGTTTAGGCCACAATAAAATTTCGAATTTTGTTTATTTTTTACTTTTTTATATTCTGATAGTTTATAGTGTCAAGAATATTCAGTTAAATTTGTATGTCGAAATACCCCGAATTACGAAAGTTGGAGACCGTTGTGTAGAAAGTGGCGGTAGCGAAATAAGCAGCTACACGGAGTGCTTGAGCAGCGGTGCGGCCGAACTTTGAACGCGTTTTTCTCGACTCAGCCTATAAAATAAAATGGAACGAAAAAATGCCTAAATGTTCTTTAATACATCTTCCTTCCACCCTAAAAAAATTAAATCAATAAAGCGTATATTCACCAAGAAAAAAAATTACGAAATATGCGTTCGTTTTTACCCATTCACTTTGACGTGAGCTCTTGATTTAATGATTTTCCAGAAGCCTCGCGGAGTGCGCGCCTGTGGCGCTGCAACGTCGGAATCGCGCACTTCCTGAGTACGCTGGACCGAGGAGAGAGGGGGGTGATCTGCTCTACTATCTTTCTCCCCCACCGGCCACCGCGAGAACTTAATCGAGTATTGATTTTGCGGCTTAATCGTGAAGCCACGCTGGAAATAAACGAGCGAAGAATAATCGTCGTTTAAGTACAGCGGAATAATTTCTACCCGTTAAAATTGCTCTTCACGCATATGCGAAACGTCCGTCGATGGTCTATTTTCGTGGCAAAATATTCATGAGCGCGATTGCGGTGGCATCCGCGAGTGGAATGCAGTGTTTATCGGACGCTGGTTAAAGTGTGCCCACAGGGCGATAACACCGTGAACCAGTGCGATCGGCAAACACCGTTGGCAACACAGTAAAATGAAATTTGAAATTCCAACGCATCGTGGGAGCGAGCGACGGAGTTCGGGACAACCGCAAAATTAGCTAATGCGCATGATAGGCCTTCGGTTATAATAACAGCCATCCTGCGTGCTCTTTCTTCGATTGCAAGCTTTCCGATCGTCGAAGCTACGACCGAGCCGATCGGATCAAATTTCAGCCGAGTGGGTTTGTAATTGACCGCACTTCGGTCAGATTTGCGGACGGAAAACTCGGCACACCGTGCGGAACGCCGGTTTGCGCGGTAGGCATTTACGACGATCGTTCGCTGTCATTGCTGGCCGTTCGCGAAATTGCAATTTCAATGCGTCCGTTCGCGTTTGTATGGACTGTGTGGAGAATTCCTCCTTTTACAAGAGCCAGGTAACAATGCCAACAGACCCGATACGCTACAATTTTCGGCGGACGAACGGGAAAACGACCACGATCGAGGGGTCCGTGCGATGCAGTCGTTCTCCGCGAATCCACCGAATTTCATGAGATATTTTATCGCAACGACGAAGCCGTAGCTCGTCGCCATTGATACGCGGAACCGCGGTTGCACAATGGCCCATGCAGCGATATTCATTATCTCCGCAGTCGCTAATTGATTGCAGGTGCACAGCAGTCTCGTAACTACGCCATTCCGCCGAGCGTTCGGTATTCAACTAACCGTATTCAACTGACGGGCCGCCCTTCAGCGACTCGTCTCAGCTAAATTGAATTTATCGATAATCAAAAAATTAAATTAATATTCCCAACAATTTCAGCACGCGACATCGAATACGAGATTCGAGCGAGCTCGGCGAGATTCGGTTCGCTCGAAATGCCGATGACGGCATGAAACGGAACAACAAAACGGCCTTCGGGGCTTCGACAGCGATAATGCTTTCGGGATTTGGACAAACATTTTGTGACACGAATGGTTTTCAGTGTAGGATTTATGCATGCCGATCGGTCGATAATTTGTGGCAGTCGGTTTGTTTGGCCGCACTATTAATGTATTCGTGTGTTAATGTGTGTACGTATGGGCGCGACACAACATCGTGCCTGACGCCGGCGCGACAACATCGAAACCTTACGCACGAATCAGCGTCGAATTAACGCTTCGTCGCGGAGCGACTCAAATTCCTCCACGGATATTTTTCGCCGGCGTTATTTTTCTCGTTCCTTCGGCCCCTCCTGAAATCTCGACGTTGCTGTTTATCCACGCCGGCTGAATAATGCATTCCCGGCCCGGGTATAAATAAGAGAATAATCTTTCTTAACGAACCGACGCGCGAAAGCTATGCGCGCGCGCATGTGTTACGACTACTTCATGGCATATTTTTAAATCCAATTACTTTTCTCACCGCTCTCGGCGAGTTCTTTCGCGTGTTATTATTCACCGTACATACCCGCGATATCCATTCCCGCTGCGCTTCTTCCCTCTATTCGTTAAACGCCAAAACTTTGTGTTTTTCTTTTCTTTCGCGAAACTTTTGAGGCAATTACGATAAGTTCAACTTGATTGAAGAAGACTCCGAAAAATTATCGGAAAAAAACGTAACGCGTATAATTATCCCGTTAGCCGGGTATTCGTGCAGAGTATAACGATGCTGACGATTAATTACCCGAACCATTGAAATTGCGAGGCTGACGGTCTGTCAGGAAGATATTCCGAGTCAAAGATACTCGACTCGAGAGCAGAGTGAAAAAGACCTCAGTGTTCAGACATATTTTCAACGGATGAGATATGAATTTATTTTTAATGGCATTAAATTATTTAATGGTAGGAAGAATTTAATTAATTGGGTCAACGATTGCACGATTTATTAAATATTTTGATAAGACACGGCGCGAAAGAGCCGGCGATTGGACAACTATGAATTAACAAATATAGCCGCAAAAAATGGGGGACTGGCTCGGGGTGTATGGACATAGAAACTGAAATAGACGAAAAATCAAGTGAGAGTTGTAATTACGCATCAAGCTAATGTCCATGTACCCTAGATAAGCGGGAGAAAGTACAAATATAAACAAAAATAATAAAGTAACAAATACAAATTTCGTGATCCTTCACACTGCATTTTGCCAAGATTTCATGCGTATACTGATATTCGCATAAAAAAAAAAAAAAAATCTTGACACCAAAGGCGGAAAATTCGCTACCAAAACATACTTGACTCGAATCTCAAATACGACGCCTCCGAAGCAAGAAGGCGAAACCTGTAGCTGTTAAATAAATAAGCGTATTCAAACATAACATATATATATATATATATATATATATATATATATATATATATATATATGAATGTACATAGGCATTTCGCTAGTAACATGACGGCAATGTACACAGGACTAGGAATAAACCTGACGTTGCGCTATGCCAGCACCATCAGTATTTTCCGGATGCTATCTCTGCCAGTCACTTTGAATTCTGTGCACGTGTGCTGCGTGGTAGATAATAAGCGTAGACCGAGCCGCGTAGGTCGTACACGTGCGGGTTTCCGCCGCTCTATATGCCCATTCCGGCTCGACGGTACAACTTAATACAAGCGGCACATAGGAGCGTACATTATCACGCACAATTGTGTTTACAATTGTGCGAAAATTGCAAGGCTGCGCCGACCAGCCACCTCGAATTAACTCGACCGCTACTACACAGTACGTACTACAATAAAATGCAATATGCTCAACCTCTCTCTACGACTCTCTCTTAACGTTACTCTATTTGTGTTATTATTCACCAGCAGTACATGACTCGAGCACCGAGCTTAATAAGTGCATTGTTTCACTGTACGCCGACGTAAAATAATAGAATTGGTATTAATCGTATTCGCACCTCGCTCCACTGCGCACTCCCTCGTGGCACTAGTTTATGCACATTGTTCGCAACTGCGGAGTGTACTTCAAGCAACAACAGTACGACGATAAATGTTCAAACCTTTCCGGTGGAAAGTGTTCATCTCAGTATTTAAATGAAAAAATAAATAAATAAAAAATATGTTAAAGATCACAATTTCGTTTTTTTTCAATAAGATAGATTGAAATTACTCGAGAACAGAATCGGTGAGGGAAAATCGGAAAGCATCTATTCTAGATTTTCCCAATTTTTGCCTCACCGGTTGTGAAAAGCGTATCAATCGAGGCTCTGGACGAGGCTTAACTTTGGAAAGAAGAAGCGACGGAATGAGTGAAAAAAAAAATTGAGTTTCCTTCGAATGCAATTACTTGACTCTTTGTAGTTAAATTGAAAGAGTTCAATCGAGAACGATTTTTTGAAATAATAAAATGTGATAAAATTGGAAAAAATAATAGGCCGGCAATATTTCCGGACGGCAGTGAGAGCGTAATACGGCGACGCGACCCTCGTTGCCTCGGTCGTACCAATACATGAGCGCGGGAGTATAATTTACACGTACTCCACCCACCGGTAAGCTTTGTACCCTCTCCTCGGTGAATATTATGCGGCTATATATTCACGAGTTATATAAAGTCCATGTGGCGTATGTACGTGGAGTGTGTGTATACGGGAGCGTGCGGCAGTGAAGCACTCCCGGGTGCTCCGGAGAAGCGTCGCCGGGAAGTGAGCTGGCTCAGTGCTCCACCGCCGCTTTAATTTAGTTCGCGGAATACGTTAACTGGACGAAAAATTTCCGGATTACGTGCGAGAACGAGGCAAAAAAGAAAGGGGCCAGAGGAGGAGAAGAAGAAGCGGGAAGATGATAGGCGAGAGTGAGCGAGACCGAGCTGCGCGTACTTTAACCTAGCCTCGCCCAAAATTGGGAAAAATCTAGGATAGATGCTTTTCAATTTTCCTCACCCATTCAGTTCTCTAGTAATTTCAATCTATCTTATTTTTTTTAAATGAAATTTCGTATCAGTTGCAGCTATAGACACGGTCATTCGCATGAAACTGGCCCAATTACAGTCGTCAAGGAGTCGCGCATTCGAGCGTATTCTTTAACGAACCTTTAAACAAATGTTTCAACTAAAATTCTAGTTGACTTCGGCCCAGTACGGACGATAAAATGATTTCTCGGGTGAAATTTTTCTTTAATACCAAATTCGTTCCGTTATCCGAAAAAGCGGAATTTGCGAAAACCAGAATCGACTGAGTGGGTCTTTTTTGCACGGTCGGCAACGTGCAACTATTTTTAACTATCGCGAGTGAACGAAGGGCAGCCGATATGGATTTTGCCCGGTTCCCATACAAGTTTACGACACCGATCGTTATCTCCAGTGCCTAAGCTTCCCGCCTGCGGCTTCCACGACTCTCCGAACAGCTCGTTAAACGGGGATTACTCGTAAAACCGAAACATAAGGTGCTCGTTTTAACTTCCATACATACGCTCTTGATCCGGTCAATTATTCTCGTGGTCGGCGTATTTCCGTAATCCGCGTCTTGCCTCCCCACCCGCTGGCTAGTCGGTCCATTTTGATCCCTTTACGGCGAATAGGGCTCTATCGCAGACGACACCGGCAGGTTTTCGCGGATGAGAAGCTGCAACGGCTCCGCGCAATTGCGCTCGACAGGGAGAGACTACCGGTACAAGCCCCGAGCAAAGTATTAGCGAAACTAAACACTAGCTCGAACGGGGAATTCCAGGAGTAAATAGAAAGAGGCGGAAAATCTTGTTAAACCAAGGAGAGACAGCCAGTGAAATTCATCGTCGATTTACAGATCCGTGAAATCCAATAGCGATGACATTTTACATAAAATCTCGGGCAAGGGATTTAAAAAATGCGGCATAAGTGTCGATTTGAAGAGAGCGGCATTAATCCGAGCTTGAAAGTGTCGGATGAGGAAGGTGGTTGGAATTTAAAAAAAATAATCGAATGTTTCCGCTAGTGCACTCGGCGAAATTCCGCGCTGACGATGCTCGCTCCTGAGGATACTCGGGTTCGCGTGGCAACCCCGCTTTATTTAATTTCCTTCCTTCCATCCTCGCTCGATAAGAGCGTGTAAATTGGAAAACAAACGACGAAACAGAAAAAAAAAAAGAAAGAAAAATAAAGCGAGCACGACGAGAAACGTGCGCCATTATTGTTGTTCGGAAGAGCCATGTGGAATTCTGTCAAGCTACAATCCATTTAATTGAAAATTGAAGTACGACGCGATCGCGGGTAGTTTCTGGGACACACGTTAGATCTGTGAGTGTTTGTGTGTGTTTGTGAGACACGGCTCTTGTATTGGTATTGGTATTGGGGACGTTATATAATCGCGGGCGCTCTTCGTAAGTCGACGAAAGTTTCGATAATTGGCATCGACGAGTTTTTGCTATCGAAAAAGATTTACGATACACGGGAGATTGTGATATCGGACCGGTCTCTCCGCGTTCTCGGAGCGATTTTATCCGTCGGAAATAAATTTCGACCGCTGAATAACGTAACCTAACTCGAACTTTTTTTTATCTACGCCATTCTGTTATTCGCTAGATAATATTTTCGTAATAATAATAATAGTATTTAAAAAATTATAATACTCGATAACTGGTATTGAGACGATGGGACCGTTATCGTTTGTACGCATCATTTTCAACTCGGCAGTTTTTCACGCTCGAAGCTATTTTATCTGTCGGAAATAAATTTCGACCGCTGAATAACGTATCGGCCTAACTCGCACAATATTACACGAACATTTTTTTTTATCTACAACGTTCGGTTATTCGCCAGACAATATTTGCGTAATGATAATAATAATGGTATTTAAAAAAATTATAATTCTCGATAATTGGTATTAGAGAAGATGTGACAGTTATCGCGCGTACGCATAATTTTCAACACTCCCGTACTTACCAGCTGCGCGTGAGTCCGCCGAGCGGCCGACAACGAAGTCTATTGAAAATTATGCAATTTGAAACGAGGCCGAAAACCCCCCAGCGCGGTGCACTGTGCGGTCGTAATTGAAATTCTACTAACGAGGGAAATGAAATTTTAACATTAGGCGCATACAAGCGCTCGCCGACTCTTTCCACCACCGTGCACTGCCGATTCCATTTTTTCTTTTTTTCTTCACCGACCGTTTAATTTCCCAACTTGTATCTCGCCGGCACACCGAATATTCGCACGTATGATCCTGGCTGAAGCTCCGCGGCGAAGCGCGCTCGAGAATTTTTCTTTTCGTTTGATATTTTTCATTTTCTTTTTTTTCAATACTTTCACGCATTCAATTTTATTCAGCCGGGCGCGAATTGAACCGTCGGACTCGACTAATTGGCATGATATACTAATGCGTAATTGGATTCACGGAAGCAAAGAAATAACAGTTGAAAAAATAACGAAACGAGTGAGTCACTGCGCGCTGCGTGTTTATAAAAAAATTTAAAAAAAGAAAAATACTCGAGCCAGAGCTTTTCGTGGAGTAGTCGAGATGGATGCTCTCCTGTTTCCTGCTCTCGCACTCTCCCGCTCGACCGACCGTTTCATGAATATGAAAATATTGAAATATCGGAAAGCGCGCGGGTAAAATCGAATTTCGTCGCGTCGCAAATAATAAATCGAGAGGTCGGGACCGAACGAGCGTACACGAGCAAGCGCAACCGTACACCATCCCAGCGACCGGCTCGGCGCTTCGGTTTCTCTCCTATCCACTTGCGCATGCCGGCCGTTTCGGAATTCTAGCTCGGGTTCTCGTTAATGCGATAGCGAGGAAAATGGGTGTACGTGTGGCGGAGAAACGATCCGCGTCTCGTTCGACTGCAGGACACAATTTTTTTTTATGCATTTTACACGTACCACACTCCTCCCCCCCCCCCCCCCCTTTCCGCGATGATATAGGAGATGTTCCGACGAGCCGGACGTTCGTTTTTCCTTTTTACACCCGCGCTTAAATAAATTAGGAGGTGGATTAGATTTTCATAGCAGTTCGGCCCAGCGACCCGCGTTTTTATTGCTTCACGCGTTAAAGAAACTTGTGAATTGCACAGAGTAGTTTATCATCGAGTCGTTGATCAATTTTGCTCCTCTGCCCACTTTGATTTTAATTTGGATATAATAATTTAAAAAACTATCATTATTGTGAAAAGACATTTGTACGAAAATCGCCGAAGCAAAAACAAAATTTGAGGCAAACAGTTCTAGATAATCCTAGAAGTGTATCCATGTGCATTGTAGGATACCAAAAAGTTTGACCATATCGGAGAATTAAGTGTTTCGGATTCCAGGCTCGCGGCTTACGATATCACCAATCAATTCCCGGACATCTCCGCGAATCGTTGCGCAACAGGGTGAAACGACGTCGGCGCTGCAGCGGCAAACCGCGTGACCCACAATTTGTGCATCGTCGACGTTCAACTTGGAACGAAGAACCTCCGTCAAGACTTCGCCGCTATTTCATCACATACTAGTTCGACCGGTCTGCCGCGAAACCGGCAACTCAATGAACTCTCGCGTGAAGTGTAAACACCGTTAAACACCTCGGTTGTAATAATGAGTCATGGATACAACTACAGCGCAGGTCGATCGTGGAACCAGACGCTTTAGTTCGCCACTTTCGGACGAGTTATTTACACGCCTGTATACATTGCTGGATAAATTAACGGATCAACGGAGAATGCGCGCGGTGATGATGAACACGACCGAGTCGGTGCGAATCCTAGGTACGCGATGGGACGAACCGCCGGAGCGAAGTTGCGGTGACCACCGGTGCAAATCCAGAATGAATTGCGTCCGGCGATCGAGCCATCGGTGTGGGAGCTTCGAGGGGAGTGGGGGAGGAGGTTTTCGCACAAACGTACAGAGAAATGGGATTCTCCAGTGGCTGGATGGACCGGCGGATAGGTCCGCCCGTGCGCACGGTACACGACCGTTAACTCGCTTAATTATCGTTCGGGCACACGTCAGTTTGTTTCGTAATTGACGGTAATCGACTAACGAAATAATTAGTCGGATCGAATCACCGCATTTCGAGAAACGCGGCAGTCCACTGGAATCGCTGTTTCTATATGGAGCACGCGTGGATCGACGCTTTTCGATATCGATTATCTTTCAATGGACTCAATAATCCCCGGAACGTCGCGCGAACTGAGAGCGAATTACCGCGGTCGGTAATGAAAACTGTAGTTTAATTTTTTTATTTCGGCGCCGAGCGGCTGCACATCGAAAAAACTGGTACATCAAATTTTATCTACAATTGTGATTAGAATTTAATGTTCAGTGTGTTAAGAACATTGGGAATACGTTGCTTTCAATAATTTACATTAATTTTACTATAAAAGTACTTTGATTTCAATGAAAACGTTTTTTTAATGTTTCATCACAATTGTACATTAAATTTACCGGTTTTTGCATAAAAACTTCCAGTCCGGTGTATTGAATTTTCAATTTTTTTACAGCGTACGGCCAAAAGGGAATTCTTATATCAGATTGATATCCGCTTTGCGTAAGAATTTGCTCTCGACCGGAAACTGTTAGTAGCTACGAAAAAAAATTGATTGCAGTTTTTGTTACCGACCGAGCGCCCGCTGGGCGGGGAGGAAGGATTGTTCGCCTTGATCCCGCTCGTTCGGCGGAAGTAATTATCGCATCGGGATCGCGGTGTGTGTCGCGAGCCGCGGAGCGTATAATAGAAGAAACGGAAATGTACGAGCGTGACCACCCGCGAGATATAATAATTCGCGCGCCCGGGGAATCTCGCGGTAGGCATCGTTCGGTATACGGGGCTGCTCGGCTGTGTCCTCGTATTTTCCAGTTTCTGTCCATACCCCGCGATATAATGGCATACTATCGTGCGAGTGCTCTCCGGGGGTAGTAAATAACTCGGCACAATGCCCCGGCTTCGTATAGCTTCCCACCTATTCGCGAACAGGCGCGTACAGCTTTATGAAAGATGAGGTCATTCGGATCCGCCGTAAACTCGTCGCGGTTTACGAGAAGAATCGTCCCAGGTACCGCACTTTCTCCGTGTCATCGCTGTTCTCCGCTAGCCGAACTCGGGACACGATAGTATAAAAATGAAAAGGAAAAAAAAAGACGAACCCTCAGCATGAACCGACGGAGTAGTGCATCTCTCAACTGAAATAGAACATCGGAAAATCTCGCTCGTGCAAACAGAAAAGGGTTTCAACTTGCGAAGTTCGGAAACTTTCAGCTGGCGCGCTCCATGCGAGAAATATTTCTAAACGTTCTCGGCTCATGCGATTTATTTCCAGCGTGCCTCGTGGCAGGTGAGCATCGATGGACGTTATTCAAGAACGGAGAACGATCGCTGCATAAATAGTATTCGCATTGGCAGAAGGAAAAATGTTGATGCATCGCGGGCGATGGACGAGGAAATTAATCGATCCGATATCTCAGCGAGAAATACGAGCCCAGGGAACCGCGAATCGTTTCCATGCTATGTGTATCGCTCGCGATACGGAAGTTTAGAGATTACTTTTCAGGTACGTTTACTCTATTTTTTCAATTCAGTTAGGAGAAGCGTTTTATGTGGTTTTTTTCGGTTCTTCACTCCTTAAGCACACTGAGAGATGAATCTGATAGAAATTACCAAAAAGCTGGCACAAACCGACAGAGTTTTTAGGTATGTGGAAACTACAGCGACGTCCTGGCGAAGACTCGTATTAAACTTAACACATTCTGCTAGAAAATATCTTTCTACCAGACCAGTTTTCGTTCGAATTTGCCGTTTATGAAACTCTATCCGCACTCTATTTGGCTGGCAAAATTTGTATTTCATTGAGCTCTTTGAGTAATTTCTGTATCCTCCACAAACCCGTTAATGGTAGGGACGAGCGGGGACAAAGATGAAGAAACCGAAGAGACAAAAATGTACCAAAGTTCAAATCCATACATATCCAATGTCTCGGGAGGCACGTTACAGTTTTCGTTCGTGCGCTCTTCTTCGGCCCTCCTGCGTGTCCTACTTCTCGCATTATGTCCCATTGTCATTTTCCTTCATCCATTCTCCCCCAAACTTCGAGATCTTCTCTCAACACCCTCGGCCAAAACTATGTACACATACATTGCATACGTATACACATGTATGCCGTAGAGCATAACGCAGGGCATCGTAGCCGTCTCGTTAGCGTTTAGTGCGGAAAACTCCTTCCATATCCTTACACCTCACCCTCAACGCCGTTCTATTTGGAAACTCCGAACCAGGCAGAGGGCACCAGTACGGTAAAATCGGAGTGACGGAGCGGCAAAACCATCAACCCCTCTATGACACACGAGATCTCTACACTTCGTAACTTTTGCATTTCACTACGAGCTACATAATTTTCCTTCTCATTCATTTTTATGATTTTCCGAAAAGTAACGGCAAGGAAGAGTTGGTTAAAACTGAACGATGGGAAAAAACGAAACTATCCAATAATTTGTAGATGGGCCAGTCGAGAAATACCGGGCAAAAAATCCCGATGTATAAATTGGGCCAAAACGAGACATCCAAAAATGACTGAAAAATTGCATTTCGCCCACTCTTTTATTTTGTCCCACTGCCCCATTTTTCCAGCTCTCCCCTACCTGACGGCTGCGAGTATGGTTTCAGCTGCCAGCCGGACAAGCGTCCCGGTTTTGCAAATGTGTTCCACGCGAGAGCGAATTCCAACCGTAATGAGGAAAAGATGAAAGGAAGGCCATTCTTAATTAACGCAAATTAACGCAGTTGAAATTATTCCCCACCTCATGAGAGCCCACGTTTGTAATTTCACCAGGGAAATAGCTGGCTGGTTTCCCGTCTCTTCGTTCCATCAGAAAATTCGACCGGGAACTCGACCCGGGACGAGTTTACCAGTGCCCCATCTAATTTGCGAATCTCCAGGTACGACATAACTCTAATTCGTCCCGATTCTTAGCTCGGAGCTGTTGTTCCCGTAATTTTACGCCGCTATAATTCTCATCGTCCCACTTACCGCTGCTACATGCGAGCCCATCCCCGGCACTTTCCCTCGAAACCCCGTACTCCACTCGGCGAGGGGAGCTCTCGGCAGTATTTATGGAACCGCCAGGATACGTGCGCCGCGTTTTCAGAAAGCACTACCCTACGATATTATGTATTATATCATTGGTCACGTGACTCGAACTATTCGCACGTACGGGGGCTTGTGCGCCTCCTGCACGTCGACGGGCGAACATTTCGCCGTGATTTCTCGCGGAATCCGTTCCCGGGAAACGTTATCGTTGCCGTTGCTCCCCGTGCGGTGTTTGTGCATATTATATCCACGGAGAATTATAGAAACGAACGTACAGCGGAATGCGTCGTTTTCCGCATAAAATACATGTGTATCGTGAATTCCGGAAACGGCACGAGCAGGTCGGAATTAATTCGTCGAGGAACGGCGAGCGAAAGAGCTCTTGGGTCGCGCTCGCAAAGTAAAAAAAAAAAAAAACAAGCCTCATTCATCGATTCGAGGCGCGTATTTATGGAGAATTTAATGAACAATCTTTGTTAGCCTTTGTGTCAGCGGCAGACGGCACCGGATGTTTTTCACGCTCGCGGATAACGAGCCCCGATATCGGGCACCGCGTGTGGGCATCGATGATAATAATAACGCACTGTGGGGGAGAGAAAATTAACGCGCTCGAGTTTCAGCCTTTAGACTTTCGCCGCACCGAGCCGCGAAAATGCTGCACCGCGAATGTGCTGAACTCTTATAGTCTCTTGAAACCTCGGGCGTCGTGATACGATTTTATGTATATCTTAAATTTTTTTTTATTTATCTGTATTGTCTCCCGCTTCTCAAAGCTACTGCCTATAGCGGATCGGCCCGGTTGACGCGTAATTGCTAGTACGCACTTATTTTTTTGTTCATTTCTATTGTTTGTCCTTACGCACCGAGCCGGTCTCTAATTGTTTTTTATTTTATTTTTTTTAGGGCTAATCTATTATTCCCCTTTTACACACCCTACCTTCCTTCAGTCTCTCTATTTTGCGACTACATACGATTTTATGTGTATAAAAAAATAATTTTGTGTTCGTTTATACGATAAAAAAATATAAATACTGAACGGTGGGAATTCGTTCGGGCAGCTTGAACTGTCGTAAGGCTGATCGTTCGTAAAATGAAATGCAATACGCGTACCACTGAACGTGATCGCTAATTGGAGAAAAAGGTAAACGGAGCGAAATGCTCGGTTTACCTTTTTTTTTAAGATTTTGCATTTCAAAATATAAATCGAATATGATTTCTCAGCGGATACGCGTACCGTAAGTAAAATTGAGTAAACTTTCTCCGACGCAACTTTGCACGGGAAATAGTTTTTTTTTTTTTTTTAAGTTACGAGTGCATAAACTTTTCAGCCAATTAGAGCTACCTTTATAGATGTCGTAACGGCAGTCCGAGCGGTCTCGTTAGCCAAAAGCTTTGAATGTGAAATAAATAAAAATAAAAATTTACCTTATTGGTTTCAATGTTTCACCGCGCGCACGATGTTATTCGCAACGGCCGACCGGATTCACGACTCGGTGGCTTATCACCGCCCCGACATGTCCAACCCGAGTTCGGAGTGCCAGTTCGATGGGCATTGATCATCCACAGTTAAATTGATAAAATCTCACAAACTCGATCAACTCTCGCATGGTCGAAAAACTAAAATCTCGCGAATACCGTGATCCATTCCTCACCGCCAACTCTACGAAAGCAACCTAAAAATGTAAAACTGTACTCAACCATGTCGCGATGTAATTTTAACCCAACATAACCGGCAGTGTACATAATAACCTCGATGCAGAGTTTCTATACTTCAAACAAATTTAAAAAAAAGAAAAAAAAACTCGATCAAAATTCCATGTGCAAACAACCGCCCAGATTTTCTTTTTCTCTATTAATTTCTTTTTTCAATCATGACGAACGTACCAGCGAATTTTTATCTCGGTCTCTTCCATCGCGCGCGCCTATAACGGGGTCGCTGGTGCATCGACCCCTATCTATAATGGAAGCCAGGTGCACCGTCGATACAGCTCATAATGCGGGAGGGAAACTTCGGCGTGGACTAACAATAAGTAAGTATTCCCGCGAGTGTGTGTGTGTACCGACTATCGGAGTCCGGAGAGGACGAGAGGGAAAATAACGACTGGAGTCTACAAAGTAGCGAGTACGGTGTGTACAGCGCGGAGGCAAAAGTAGCGGTGCTCGAGGTCGACGCCGCGAATTCCCCCCCCCCCCTCCCCCCTCCCCCGCCTCCCCCTCCCCACCCACCCCCGTCCCGCCGCGGAGTACCTCTCTATCTCTCTGGCTGTGTACAATTTCTGTAGCTATACACCGACATTTCGCACTCGAGCTCGGGAGTAAAGTTTATTCGACTTCCCTGCCGACACTGCTGGTTGGAATCTTTGCGGTAAACCCGCCCAGCCTCTTCCGCCGCATCTCCGACAACCGAAACGGTGTGCGATGCTAAATTGTTACTCGCTACTCGAAAGCCCCGAGTGTTGCGTCACGGGGCTCCCTTCCCCTCCGTACCCGCCGAATGCACTCGCTGCATTCACGCTTCTCCTCGGTGTAACCACGATAGCGAACCCATAAAAGTATAAGAGGAAGTTGAGCGAAACCCCGCACTGATCTTAACGTAGACGCTCTCTGCGCCTCTTCCTTGCTATCTTCCAAACTAAATCCTCTCCGCCCCTTCGGAGGGGAAGGGGTGGGGGGCGGTTCTTAACCCCTTCCGTAAACATTTGCGATCGAAAGATTTTGCAAAACTCTGTTTTCATTCGAAACACGTACGGAAAATAGTGGCGTCGTGTTTTTCACCGAGTCGCACTCGAGACCGACTGTGACGTCGCGTAGACGGTGATTCGGAAAAATCGTGTCACCTTTCGCCAGCTGGTAATAAATAACATGTACACTTTGAAAATAAAAAGTGTGGGAACATCGTGAATCGACCTGTACAGAGGATAAACACAACGCTTATCGACTCTACACTGCTTTGCACAATCGGGAAAAGCAAATGTACGAGTGTTTTCATCGGAAAAATAATAAATAACGATTATGCATTAATAAATATACATACGTGTCGTAGCGAATGTAAAGCTCTGGAGGGCCGATAAAACGGTAACCGGACATACCTGTAAACAATAAAACAAACGTTTGAATTATTTGTTCAATACGCCGGGTGGATGACTAAAAAAAAAAAAAAATAATTGAGAGTTTCATTGAATTTCCTTGCGCACCTGATGCGGACCTCTGAATTTACATTAAATCGATCTATAAATCCTCCCGCTCCGGCGGAATTGATCCTCAAACCGATAAATCTTACAATTAATGGTTAACGATTGGAATAATTATTCGCAGATAAGCGTATTCGCGAACTGGGCGTGTCCGGAGCCATTATACTCGATCCCGTCGAGCGTCGGCGAGTTCGCTGGTATTATTATTGCCACATATGTATATAGATGTCGCGCGAGTGCGAGCGAGAGGCTCGCTGATACGCTCAGTTAAACATACGCATTAATCACGGGGCCCGAGTATTAACGCCGTTATTACACGGCATTCGACGAATCGCACGGTTTATGGGTCTGTCCGACCTTCCGACGCCGGAACAATTTTAACCGAGCCGTTATCAACGAAAAGAAAATCCCGAAAAATTTGTTTTTCGTCCAACGATCCGTCCTACCCGTGAGAATTCGTCTCATGAACAGTACAGAAGCTCCGCACATGTAACAACCACTTTTCGCCCAAAAAAGTAAAAAAAAAAGCCCGTTAATTTTACATATTTTGTCAACGGACCGTAATTTCAGTGTCCAAAAAATAAAAAAATTGTAAAATTAACAATTTTAATTAAATTTGATAAAAAAAAAATCTGTAGAACCGCGCAATGATTGACCGACGGCGACATCGCGTATTCTGCGTCGCTAATAATAAATCGATGAAAAACCCTTCGGGCAGCGTCGAAACTCCTCATCGTCCTCCAGTTACCCGGTAATTAAAAATTCAATTAAAATATTGGATGGAAACTAATTGATTGCCGAGCGAAATAATTGCAATTATTCGAGCGGAATTGCATCGAGATTTCAATTGACTGACCATTTTCATTAGACGTACTTGCGAAGGAAAAGGTCCCTTTTCGAAGAGCCCGCTTAGTCTCTTTTTTCATTAAACTCTGCAGGTTGATTATCTCCCCGCAGTTGAAAAAATCTCATTCCGCGCGACTCGTATATTTCAGCTGTAACCGTCGCGAAACGTCGGAAAACCATGTATGAAACGGACCAGAAGGATTCGATAGCGATGCCGATAGTGGAACGCGCTCGAGGGCGTAATATTCGGTCTCGAGCTTTGAGATCAATAATACAGTGAACACAGGTTGGTCGGTACCGGAAATGGGTTTTGACATTTCTAACAAAGCAATCCATCTAACGCGTCGATGCACTCGAGTTATCGGCAACAAGTTCCTCGAGGCACTGGTATTAGAAGCGTTTGGTCCAACAACAGTAGCGCCAGAACTCGGAGGTGAATTCACCGCCGGGTTGATTTACCAAATCACGGTTTCAATGCACCGACTGTTTGGAAATCGGCGAACCGGGATCACGCTCGAAATTCGCAGCAACCACCAAACGTGGATCGAACATTTTCTCGCCATTCGTCGAAATGAGAAAACCTTGCGAGCAAATGCTGTTCGGCATTGACGACGTGTCGGTCCGGTTTAAGGCTCACTGCGACGAAGTCCGTAAACTTAAATCTCTCGACCTGCTCGAAGATATAACAATTTACCGTATCACCGGCAGGGAATATCAACTTGAGGACGCAAAATTGAAGCTTGTTCATTTTCTGGACCTCGACAAATCCGGGCAAATCAACGCCATTTGATTTTCAATTCCATCCCGACGGAGCACCGAGAACTCCAGACCTAAATCCAGACGTTGAAACGTTCATTTTCTGGACCTCTTCAACCGAGGCAAATCCACGTGATCACTTTATGTTCCGTTCCATCCCGATCGAATATCCGAGAGCTCCAGACCTGCGTCTTTGCCGTCTCAAAGGCAGCTTCTAATTTGAGAAATCGCTGACGTATGATATCAGAACGAGCGGAAAATCGTTCGCGATGGTAGTTTCTCGCCTCGGCTGAATCGGGAATCGCGCCCCTTATGATTTCGCTCTAATTGAGTTAGGAAGGACGAAGCACAGTGAACTGGGTTGGCGAATGTGAAAGAGCCCGTTAATCCGTGTCTGGAAATCTGTCTGCCGATTGGAGACGGGTGGAAGGAAAACCCGTACGGACGACCGGGAACAAAAGCGCGGGCAGGCGCGACTCGAAGTCGCTCCTGGCGAAGTCGTCCCGCGGCGGTATAGGTGCCAACACCGCCGGCAGAAGTGAAACCAGCTGGGAAACTGGTTAATATAGGAACTCGAACGGACGAGTCCCCTCGGTCCTCTATTCTTCGCAGACTACATTGTTTGCCGTAATTGGCCAGGGTCGTGCCGCTGATTCTCGTGCGCCAGCAAGCTACGGATAAAATACGAAAGACAACGATAACAACGATAACTAATTATCCGGACGCCCGACAATGCTCTATCGCGATGCGAGAGGTGGATTCCAGATTTTCGTAAAATTAATTCAAAAATTATGAAATTTTTATGGATAATGGCATCAAATTTGAAGTACATTTTCGCAAAATTCATGCAAACATTTAAAGAAATTTCGATGTCGTATTGTAACAACCGAGCGAATGACTAACGCGCGTATTTGGTTTTGGGGCGGATATTATTACACTGAGAAAAATAAATGGTTGGATCAAGCAAATGCGCGGTGACATTAAAAGTCATTAAAATATTTTGTTCGACCAACAAAATATTTATTCGAACGACCCTGCCCGAATCTCAGTTGATCCAACTGTATATTAATTTCGTAACAGTATATTAAATTAAATGTACAAAATTCTAATCACTTTTTCTATTTTTTTTATCTCATGTTGCACTTGAAGAGTCACTGAGTCGCATCGGGACTCGATCAGGACCCGAGCCGGTCTCTTCATAGCCATCGACGAGTGTGCTTCATTTCCGAGCTCCAAGAGCCGAGGTTCGTGAAAGCCCGATCTTTCTTGCGTGAATGGATCGGGTTCCTGTACAGACTGGTCGTAAGCACTCGCTCGGAGCTTTTTCGACTCACCCACGACTAGACGCTCGCCGTTCTATCCATGATGAATTCGTCCGCAAGTTCCCGTACAAATGTCTTCGGCTCTTTAGCTCGTGCATTCGCGTTCTCTTCGGCGTTACTCGAAGTAGCAAACCGCGTTATACCGCAATTCATGCGGTACATCCGCGGCACTCGGGAAACGTTGAAAGGCTCGGGGTTGAAAGCCACCGAGTGTGTATAGACCGTACCAATCCGAACCCGACGTAAATCGAAACGTCGACTACTCTCCGCCCCTCCTTTTATTTCTCATTTCACTCATCTCTCAAACGCAGCGCGCTCTCCGGCTATGTCGCAAAGAAAAAAAAAAACTATTTCAAGCGGAAGTAAATATACCAATCTTTCAAACTGTATACCTGGGAAATACCCTCGACCGGCTGGATTGTATTTTCGGCGATGCAGCCGGGGAAAAAGTTTCTTGCCGGCGATTAAAAAGTGTCTCGGGCAAGCGGGTCGGGTTGCGACTGCTCTATGACGTAAGATCCAACCTTCGCAACTTTCTTTCAACTTCTTTTTGCTTCCTCATACATTTTTAACTGGCGTTTGGATGTAAGTGGGTGGTTTGTCTTTGCACAATTTTTTTCCAATTTTTCGCAAGGAAAAACCTTTCCACTTTCCACGGCCCCAGCTTCTTTGAAGCGAAAGTACGTCAATGTTTTTGTTTTTTTTTTTGGATCGAGAAAGCCCCCCCGTTTCTGAGTTAACGAGACGACGGAGAGCAAAGGCTATCCATAGACCGTAAGAATATCAGAATCAAGGAAGCCGGGAACTTTGGAAGAAAAAAATATAAATAAATAAAAAAACGAGGAAAATTCCAGACGGTCGCTTCTTGTGTTTTTCCTGATTTCGCCGGCCAGGAAAATACACCCGCGGTGAGACGTATCACTTGACAGTGTGGGAGGCGAGGAAAAACAACAAGAAGAAAAAAAACGTGGCGATAAAAAAAAATCGACGAAGAAGGAGAGAAAGAAAAGCCACGAGAGAATGGGCCGTGCCTTTGTACAATAATGGTGGCGAAACCGTTCTCTCTTTTCGCACGTGCTCGCCCGTTCGGCGAGTTTTCGACATTCGAGCTTTCCTCACTTCCGCCTCGACGAAGTCGGAAATGGATGCCGTGCTCGGGAGGAGAAAGGCCGAGAACCGACGGATCTCTCCGGAGCGCGAGCTCGTCCGACCAAGAGGATACGGAAGTGTCGCTTATCCTACCCCTATACTTTCCGGCATTCTCTCGCCTCGAGAATCCGCGAAGACGAACTCGTCCTTCCTCCGACGTTTCGTTCTCTCCGCGCCGGTCTTGGGTTCCCTTCCGTCGTCGCTCTTCCAGCGTCAACAGCTCCAGCGGTTGAGCTTTTCAAATATACTATGAAGTATTGTAAATTTAACAGATTTTCCAAAATCGCATAACCGATCAAAAAAATGTAATTTCTAATTTTTTGCTACAACAAACAGTCATGAAAAATGGAAGAGCCAAGGAAAAGTCGTTGTGTCAATGTTCCCGCTCGATTCATCGCGTACTAAGCAATTTATCATTTTTTATATTAAATTAGTAAATCTGAACAAAAAATTGTGAAAGTTCGTGGACGATGAATTATCGTCAAACAAATATTTCAATTCTACTGTTCATGCGCTAAAGGAAACAAAAAAAAATTGCCTCAATGCATTTCCACATGAAAGCGGGCAAAGAATTGTCGATCCAATTATTTTGCGTATAACTACGCTGGAAAAAAATGCGGACATCGGGTTGAACAAAAAGTGTACGTTGTATTGACCAATGGCGTACCGACCGGCTATTATCAATTTCCACGCGAGCCTCCGGACTCTCGGAGAAAAATTCACGGGCTCGCGGGTGGCGCGGGCGTTGCATCATCGCCCCGCACTGTATTCATAGAGCGCACCGAGGAGTAGGTGTGGGTGCGGTATCGTTAATTACGTCCAACATCCACACCCGCCGAGTCGGCGCTGGAGCCAACGCAGAAACGGTATTTGTTATGCAACGTTAACCACTCGCACACGTCACCGGAGAAAGAAAAAAAGAGTCCGAACCCGTTGCCGAGTTTGCGGAAGCGAGGACGGTGTCGCGTCGGTGAAAGAAACAAAAAACCTTTCAATTTTTTTTTTGTACAAAAAATTTCAACGATCAACAATCAATGAATATTCAGAGTTTCGAAATTGTCCCACGGATAAATTTCTGTGACGATTCGCCGTGGGAGCGGGGCCGGCTGATGGCATAATAATCTCTCGAGGAAATGGAGGGCCGGGCTACGCCGTGGAACCGTTGGATCCGTCGAAATTGGTAACGCGGGTTCGACACCGCGTCACGAGGGCTCTGTCTACTCTGGAGAGATGAGTGCAGCGGCATACAGAGCCGACCTGATTTTCCCAGAGTAAATAACGCGTAGTTATAGGTATAGTTTTCGCGATGATTCCGAGTATAAGCGCGGTCGGCCCCTTTCGATGGCTCCACGCCTCTGTTTCCGATCGGTCGCGTAAACATTGCTATCCCGCTGGTACATCTAATACCATCGATACCATCTATCAAAGTAGGGCGCATGGATGTATCTACATATTAATAAAGTTCGTGTCGATTGGATACTCACATCGATGCTCATACCGACACTAACAGATACACACCCAAATTCTCACAGATACGCACAGATACTCAGAGATGCTCATACGGATACTCATAGGTGCTCACAGATAGGGGAGAGCGGGGCAAAATGGGACAGTGGGGCAAAACTTAATTTTCCAATGATTTTTGGATGCCCCATTTTGTCCCAACGATACATCAAGAATTTCAACCCGCTTTTGCCCCACGGACGACCATTGCTGCCATCAAAAAGTTATTGGAAAATTGCGTTTTGTCTCATAATCCAATTTTGCCCCGCTGTGCTATTTTGCCGTGCGTGCCGACATAACCGCTAGTATACATTTCATCGAATAATTCGCTGGTACATGTACAAGGTTTTATCCAGGTAGTTTCGACAGTTATTCAGTAGCCACGACAGTTATTCAGTTGTAATATTTTCAAACTTTGATGAATGGACCAACGGTTTCCAGAATTGCGAGGCTTAAAAGTCCATGCAATTTGTGGATGAAAAGCGGCGAAATAACTTTCACCGCTTTTCATCCATCACCATCAGGGGCCCCTTTTGGTTCATCAAAATTTTTTTATTTTCTCTCACCAAACACAGACACGCTAAGGTTTATCATCGTTACAGGTACGTAGAAACACGACATCTTATTTAATTTATTATTATAATTTTATTGCCTTCTCGAGTCATCGTCCTATGTTTATTAATGATTCGCTTTATAGCCGAGCGACTGTGTATTCGGGGATTCCCATCACGGGGACGAAGTAAACCCATGGATTATCTCGTGACCGCGTGATGGACGGGAGCGGGTATTATAGGCTTCATTGTTTCGCGACAAATCCTCCATTGTCCTCGTTGTTCCGAGATGAGCTCCATGAATCCTCATCGTCGCGGGATGGCGTGGCCCGGCGCAGCATCCCGCATCCTCGAACGCTCGAGTTCGCCCGCTGCGTCGCTTATTACTGTCGCCCTAGTGAATCCGGAATTGCGTGCCTCTTCTCCGTCTCCGCGTACCTGCCGACGTTTGCAAAAACACGTGGCACTGTCATCGCCGGGGAAACATTGCGAAGGCAGCTCGCGCGCTCCCCAAGGATCGTAACGTAACGGCGAGGAAACTTCTATCTCCGTTCTGTTGTCACCGCCCATACGTACCCTTGGCACTGTCTTCGAGTTTTCGTGACTTTCGCACTTCGGTACGAACCCTCTTAAATTTCCATAGCCCGCTCACTTCCTTGGAGCTTTCCGTGCAGACGACTCTCGCCCCGCCACTCCTCGCTCCCTCCGGCCACCTTCCGCTGAAGGACCAAAGTTTCTAGCAGTTCGTCGTCCGACTGCAAACTCCGCCAAGTTTTTGACTCGGAGGAACGATGATGGTGTTGGGTCTCTCGGTGCGAGAGTTCGTTGCCTCTTTGCTACGGGTATCACACGTACAGATATCGAGTTTAACAGGTATTTGCGCCATCAAGGGCGACTACTGCCGGCCTTTAATTGACGTAACCCCCCCCCCCCCCCCCCCGGCCCACCCACCAGCGCCACTTCGAAACGTTTTCGTTGAGCAAAGCAAGAAGCGTTGCACAGCCATTCGGTGGACGAATATCGGATGCTGGGCGTGAAAGTACAAACGCACACAGTCTCGGGGGTTCTTTGGGTGACTAAAGCGAATTCTCGAGTGAGACCCGAACGTGCATGCTCGCGAAAATCGCGTATGTGTCGCGAGACGCGTTGCAGGCAATTGCTCAACGAGTTGACAAGAGGATTTACAACTACCACCCGAATAACCATTAACGGTGTCACCGAAACGATTAACTTGTCGGATAGATTTTCTCTCGGGTCGGGCGACGACCTCGAGCGAGCTGAAATACGCTACTCTTTCTTATTCACTTGTTTACTTTCGTTGTTACATTTATTAATTGATTTTTTTTTTTTTTTTTATCAAAACGTATTATTACTTTTTGATTGTCTTTTTGATTAATTTTGATTGTCTAATTAATGTAATTACGTCGATTTTCATTGGTTATTGTTTTAAATGTAAAATCGATGGTTGGAATATTTTGCTTGTGAACGGCGCTCGAACGATCGAAATTATCCGCGAACTCCGGCGCGAACTGATTCACGTTTTCGTATCAAATTACGGATGAAATTTTAATCGTTCGAATAAATGTCCTGCTTCTGCACCATATGACTGTTCGCGGATAATGTATCGGAAAAATAATTAATTTTAATAAACGATTAATTCTCAGAAACAGCACTGAACTATATAAATTCACTTCAATTATTGAACATTATTTTTTCAATAAAGACTTTCATCTCAAATAGAGCACTGGTCCGTTTTGCCGCCTTGTCCTCCGTGCCGAACAACAGCAATTAGTCAGCATTATCAGGATTGGCCCGACGGCAGGGGGAGCACGTTAAGCTTCCGAGCCACCGGAGTGAAGTCCTCGCCGGTGAAACGGATGCTTCCAACCCGACAACTCGTAAGGTTCCCCGTGCGAGCCGCGTCCTATCGTTGCACGGGCAGCAGCGCTACAAATACGATTATACACGGTCGGCAATTACGGTATTAGCCAAATGACTGCTCGGCTACGCGCCCAGTTGTTCCGTACAACGTCGATTATCCTCCGCGCGTATTATTAGTTTCGGGATCTTCGAGGACCGCGAGGCACTCCCGAGAACTAACAGCAGTTCGGGACGGATCAGCGAATACCATAACGCCGTCCCGCCGCCCCTTCGCGATCCTCCAACGATAATGCCCGGAATCTCAACTTCGGTTAACGTCGACGGTTTCGCGGAACATCGAGTGAAAATAGGAAATTTCGCGTTAATTAATGGAAATTCCCGAAATCACCGATGCCGCGCGGCGGAAGATCGCGGGCCGAGATTAACTCTGGACCGCGGTGTTCGGGATCCGATCCGGATAAAACGCCGTATCGATAAACTAGCCGTTCCTGTTCCTCCGAGCGCAATACCTATCGATAACTATCTCCGGAGATTCGCCGCGTGGGGGGGACGGAGTAATCGTGGAAGAAAGTAGAATCGGAACGAGAGAGCGGGAGAGTTAAGTTGGTCGGGCGGGTCGTTGTGGAGCTGGGGGTGCAGATAGGGGAGAATAACATCGGTCGGGCGAAACGGCGGAGCGGCGGGGAAACGAGCGAGGGGGGCGAGTTAACGAAATTTGAAATTACCCCAAGGAATGCTGCTGCTAGTTTCCGGTAGATTTAGCCGCGGAAATCACCGCTGCACGATTTGCCACCGGCGAACAAATGCCGGGCGGAGGGAAGGTGAGGACGGGGGCGGGCTGAGGGAGCGGACGTACGTGGCAGTAAACGTTTTTCCAGCGGTGCGCCCGCGAGACGCAATAAGGCGACGACGAGAAGGGAAGAAGAAGAGAACTCGGGAGAATTTTATTCGCGGAGCGATGGAGAAGGAACGAAAGAAATTGCGGGTCGGGTTTGGTTCGGTCGAGGGGGCTGCGAAGGATCGCGCGGCAACCCCCGCCCGGTGGCCGCAGCGGCACGGCGCAACGGAAGGCGAACGGAAACAAAGGGGAACGAGCGAAAAGAGCGGGAGATCAAGCATTGCGCCTGCCCATTATTCAACAGCGCGGGGATTGTATACACGGACCATTTGCCAAGTCCGGAAAGAGCTCTGATGCGATTGCGTGCATCCTCGGACGAGAATTAAAATATCCCGAACGCGAAGGATGATGAACGAGGACTCGCCGTTGGAGCTTTCCAATTATTAATACGACATGCACCGGCGGAAGCTACGGGACGAACAGTGAGTGGAAAAACAAGCGACTCCTCCTGCCGCGAGGAAGCGAAATTAATAAAAACCACTGTGGTGGTGCAAAATTCAGCGATTAATCTGCTACGGACTGAATCTGCATATAAATAGGTTATGAGACAGTAGAAAAAATATCGTCCCTCCGGTCGGGTAGGGTTGGTCCGGCTGGCTTTTGCAGCCCAGCACCGCCGCGGGTCTGAGCCAATCCCCTGGGCTCGGCCCGGCCCAGCGCCAGCGTTGCACCAGCCCAGGTTTAAAAAAAACCTACCTTGTTATGCGGATAAAGTAATTCGCTACGGAGAAAAAACTAACCATATCTTTTTGCTTGTAATTAACGAAACCCCACTTAACCGCAAGTATTAAAGTCAACGCCCGTTCCAATTAGCAAACTTTTTCCGGCTTGCAAAAGTGCGTTCGTTGAATGTCGTACAACGTGCGCCAAACAGCGAGTTCCCCGAAGTTGCGATAGTTCTATTTCGCAGACAAGTGAGTTACGGAGGTGCGACGAAGGAATTTCGCTGGCGGTGCCGAAGTCCCTGACCGCACGTACGCACCCACTCGCAAGATCCGTGGAACTCCGTAGTTATGCTGCGGCTAAAACGTTTGACCGCGCGCCTGCACAGCGGCTGATGCGGCGGATCCAAGATAGTCCGAATGCTGGCGTGGAAAGCCGGGCGTTGCGGCGAAGGTCGGTACACACTGGCCAATTCCGGGTCAGTTCCCGTCCAAAGTCCAACCGGGATTTATGCACATGCGCAGCGCGAAACTTTTACGCGGGTCTATGGGCTCGCGATGTGCGCGTCGACTATCGCCGAAGCTCGTTTTCGTTTTGATGACCCGGGCATGTGGGACACTCTGCTTCCGTCCGCTGCCTCAGCGCCTCTCGTCGTCCACCGACGACGGACGCTGTTTCTGCCGCCTGCGATGCGTATTCCGTTTCCACGGTACCCGCGTATAACTACACATTGGCATTATAGCAGGCGTACGTGACGGGAATCACGGCAACGCGGCGAACAACATCGTGGCCGCAGGTTTCAGCATCCGGAGAACGGTCGGTTCTCTCCAACGACACGAAACGATCCAACGGAGCGAAACAGCGGGAATGATTCGTCAATGTTTATCTATAATTATGAAAACGTTTACTCTTCGTGAAACTCTCGGCTGTACTTCATGCTATAAGGACCTTTTTACATCGCGGCGAAGTTTCCGTGTTTGTGCAATTTTTTGTTTCACGGTTTTGTTTGTTCAGTTTTCCGCACTTGCGGGAATGCTGGGGTATTTTGTAGTCCTAGGGTTGTATGGTCCTGGGAAAGGACTCTTAAATACCTTCGTGATTCGAAAGCTGACGATTGCCGAGCGGAATGAACTTTGCGCGTGCGCCGAGCTGGCGAGACGAATTCTCGCCGCACTTCGCTTCTTGCTGGGCGATCAATTATCGCCAGTCCGGCGAATTCGAGTAATCGCCTTAGAAACGGAATTCGGAGGAAAGTTGGGCCCACAACCGGATGGAATGTAATAGAGCTGACGAGGAAGTTGTATCATCGAGATTGAGAATGTTCGTCGTCTGCTAGTGATTCGCCCGAGTTATGCCGACGGTACAATTACCCGATCACTGTTGGCGAAGTAGTTAGGTTACTTGTCAGATCACACAGGCAGACGAGTTGCCGAAGTTCAACGGTGCAAAGGGAGTTTCGTATTATACCAGAGGTAACTTAGCGGCGGAGGCGCTGATAGGGTATCTCTGGATCGTTTGAGATAACGAGGCTATCGATACGAAATAAAGTCTCATTGACATAAATTGGTAAAGGTCATTGACGTCGTACCTTTAGGCAGGGAAAAAGTTTAATTTTTTAAAATCATTTTAATAATTGCTCCTTTATGGAGGAAGGTATTTGCGTAAAAAAAAATTCGAGACTTTAGTGTCATAGTCCTCAAAAAATAGTCTAAAACGTCGAGAAATGTCATTTTTACTTGGCATCCGAATGTATGCGCGTGTAACAGACTTGCATCGTTTAAAACGGTTTGGGATAGCCAGTTGAAAATTTGTCATATATAATAATAATTATTATTATTATTATTATTATTATTCACGTTTGGACGTCGAAGTAACGTTTCGTTGCTGGTACGTCGGGTAAATATGCTTTCGCTAGAAAATTCCCGAAGACTTCGGTAACCGCAGACGATGAAAACGTCGGTTCGCTCGAACGAAACTTAATTATTAACCCGGTAAACCGGTGGGAAATTGAAAAACAATATTTATCCTGCGATCCTCGTTAAGACGCGGTGAGCGAACGTGAGGGCGGCCGGGAGAGAGCCTTCCAGAGATGATCGCTCTCGTTTGTGTGCTCGAGAAGGGCTGTCGAGCGCAACGAGTACTTGGGTATACGCGGACCGGAGATTACTCATGAGATAATCCCGGGAAAGAGGGGACAGAGGCGGGGAAGGTCGCGGGCGGTGGTTCTCAGAAATGTCCAAGAATTTATCCGTCCCTGTCCCGTGCAGTTTCCGCGGCGTACACCCCTTGGCGCAATAGTTGAACGAGGTTCGCGGGAACGTGACGCAAAAAATACAAGGCGAACGAAGAGATTGTTCGTTACCTTTTTATAATTCGACTCGTTCCCATTGGCCGCGTCGGTAATTTTTATTCTTTCAGAGAAAGAATAACATTTGTCTTCACTAGGAAAATAGCCAGTCGGCGGAGAACAATTTCGTTAATAAAACAATTTTTAATTAAAATGCTACAAGAATAACGATTAGAATTAATGTTATTGTATCTAATGCCGAAAGTCTGAAGGAGCGTAAGCTTCATTTTACACTTTGAAGCCTGATGCTCATAAAAACGAAATGTCTTAAAAAAAAAAAAAAAAAAACCGTTCGACCCAGAGCGGTCGATTTATCGTTTAAGGTAACTCGCGCGCAACTCGGCCAAGCATCACGTAACAAGAGGATCGTTCTACGGCACGGTCACCGAAACCGATGTCTAAGCATGAGTGCGCGACGTGCCTGCAAGACTGTACCGCGCCGACAGGAATAAAAATTTACCGTGCGTAAAAGCAGGCGTCGTGAAAAAGTTTCGCCGTTTCGAGTGCGCCTCGAAACGGAGCTCGTCGAGTGGAAATCCGTTCGTCGCCGCGAATCGGCGCACTCGGAGACGGAAAATAATTTTCCCGCGCACACTCGAGGCGCAAAAGTGCGCTGCACACTGTCGGCATGGAACGGAGGAAACGTTTTAAAACAAACATAGCGTCGCCAGGCCGTCACGAAAGAATGCAAAAATGCGTGTACGTGTGTAACGTTGCGCGTGCACACATAGCGTTTTTGTACCCTCGAAAATTGATTTTGTCGACGGAACGTTCGAAGCGCTCCGAGGCAATCGCGAGAGCTTGGCGTTTCGTGTTTTCTTTGGTTCGACGAGCGTGTCGGGAGAAACAGACTCGAGTGTCTAGCTCGCTGCACAATCGTTCGAACACGTATCTTCAAAATAAATATACCTTATATATTTATATATATATGTACTTTATATATATGTTCGTATGTGCAGCTTATGTTCATGTGTATAGTGGAGCTGTTGGTAAAAGAGCGAACAGGAGCTCGAAGCTTGCACAAACGACGGTGAACGATCGAGGGCATCGGAAATATAAAGAGTGAGTAAGAGCTCGGCCGAGAGCGGAGGAAGAGTAACCAGGGAGTCGGAGTGGGACGGAGCGAGAGTGACACACTCGTCGCGGGTCCAAAGTCCGCGGGGCACGCGCGTAGAACGCGAGAGAGCGAACGAACGGAGCCGGTTTCTTGGCGAGGTATACTATAGGTACAAAGTACACCATGTGTGTACCGTTGCCAGCCAGTTTCCGTACAGGCCATCGAGAGATTCTCGTTGCTCGCGTGGGCGTACGGAGGAGCGAGAAGTCAACCGGTCGGACGAATCGGCGGTCGCTTTCTCACTCTCTTTCGTTACCTCGCAGCTCTCGTGTAGCTCGAAGGCAGCTCGAATCGAAACTGAATACGGTCGATGTTACCGCTGTACATCATGAGAGACCGCGGTCGGATCAATCGTCCGCACATTCTACTTTTATTATTTCCTTTTTTGTATATAAAATTCTGTGCGCAATTTATTTATTATTATTATTCATTTATTTATTTGATAACGGGCTGGGGCCAATTACAAGGACGATAGGAAATCCCATTGCCCAATGAACAATGTGAGAGAGATCGATCGCTTATAAATTGCACAAATTTTTCGAAAGTACATAAGATGCTTGTTATTAGTTATTAGTTTTCTTAAATGTAGAAGTTGAATCTAATAAATGTTTCACTAATAGGCAAACCATTGGGTAACTGTTGAACGATTACAAAAAAAATGTTACCCAACGAATTTGCAATTCACGATACGGCATGGTAATTTAGCTTTCGGAGTGAAATTTCACCGAGTCCACGTCAGGGTCGAGCACAGACAGGCGGACGGACGGACGGACTGACGGACGGACGGGCGGGCGGGCGGCCGAGAGTGGACTTCGGACCGGGCCGAACGAAATTCCCCGTCTGCCTCTGTAATCGCCCGGCGTATCCCGGCGTATCTGCGTTGATACCGTTGATTACTCATTGCCGAGTGTAAAAAGAACAATTTTCCAAAGATAACCACTCGTCGTTACGCAAACAGAGATACAGCCTGACGACTCCCCGCTCCGTAAATCGTACCGAGGTGTCGAGGGTTTTAAATATGCATGTACGTAAAACGTGACGAATGGCAAATTATTATGTATTTTTTTTTATTCCGCCCCCGGACTACGAAATTGGACTTTGGAACGAGGAAAGAGCGCGCTCACGTGTACTCGATATTTTTTCAACGGCACGACAATCGACGGGCGAAGATTCACGAGACTCGTCATCCAATTTGTCATCCGAGTCACGCTTTCTACATTACCCCCGGCCCGTCGAGTTTCCCGCTGCGACTTGCGTATTATTGGGTCACGCTAATGATTTCCTCGTTACATCAATCGATCGTAGCATTAAAATTTTGCTGGATACCTTCGGACGTCGTATTCTCTCGCGGAATAATGGGATCCGTGCGCAAAATTATTATTTTTATTCTTTACTGGAGAAAGACATTATCGAAGTACATATCATATAGGGGAGATGGGGGCAAAACGGACACTACGGCTAAAAATAGGTATTTGGGCAAAACGGGCACCGTATTAACTCTCTTACAAATAATTTGTTTCAGTTTTCTGACGTTCCTTACGTAAGTAACAAAATACTTCTACATTAGATCAGAACTTTTTTCGAAATTTTTTTAAAGCATTTTTCGACAACATTTTAGGCAAACTCATATTTTTTTATCTAATTAATTTTTCAAATGATTTTTTATGAAATTTCATTTTTTTATTTTTACCACGATCTTCTTTTTTTTGTAGAAATAAGTTTCCTATTGTTACCCTGTTAACAGTTTACGTTGTCTGTATGGCGGTTGCATCTCTAACGATTCTCACTTTGTAAGCACCAACCTCTAATAGAACCCCTTCAAAGTTGGAATTCCTTCATTAAACTTCATTACGCACAGCGCCACCAGGTAGCTTATGACGTTGTTGACGCTCACGTGCGACTGAAGTGGTTGCTTCTATTGTTTATTTGTAATAGTAGAGGAAACTTGGTGAAAAACTCCGTTGGAACTACGAGTAGACAGTCATGGAGTGACGTTGCCAAGGCAGGCGCGGGGAAGTCTGTTGTCGATGGGGCAATTAATTATACCGAAGCTTCACGACAATTCGTCGTTGCCCGAACACACACTTCAGACCAGAGTATAGCAGTTCGAGGACAATTTACTTAAATGGTGTACAAAATCACAGGTGTTTAACAATAAAAGCGAAGACTTGGTAACTTCATTCCATACCCTTAATTAAAACTTGCCTTTTGCTTTAATAATAATCAGTCGATTAGATAGTATTGTATTATTATAAACCATGTTTTTCCAATTTTCTTATCTCTCCGTTTTCTTGTGTGATTTATTCATAAAAAAAGACGTCAGCATATCACGAAAAATCAATGAAGACAAAATGATAATCTTTGGACTTGATCCCCGTTTTGCCTGGAATTCTTATTTTTAGACGAGGCCCTTTAGTTGGCCTCCATCTCCCCTGTATAATTTAAAAAAATAACGATGTCGCCCTTCCGAGAAATATTAAGCTCTGGTTACGACGATGAATCAACGAGGTCAAATAAATATATATTTTTTTTATCCATGTATACTACGTATAAATATATAGATATAAGCTCTTCACAGCTAGGGGCAGAAACAGCTGAAGCAGAAAGCAGTGAAGCACCGGCGAACGAAGTCGTAGCGATAGCTCACTCGAAGTGCGAGAAATTCAATGGCCATGGAAACTCGGAAATTGCGGGTAGCTTTGCTTCGGCTCGACGATTCTATACATATATATATACATATATATGTAAGTGTCTATTGGTGTGCTGCGGTTGTTCCGGAGTTCCTTCGTTAATCGGGAGAGTGGAGAGGGTGCGCTTGAGAACCCGACTGGTCTTGAACGCGAGAACAGGTGACGAAGAACGAATTACTCGGCCACGCGGAAACCCTTGAAGCACCGGAGCTATCGGTGCGGTACACTCGGGATGGTGTACGAACGACGAACCGCAGAACAAACCCGGAGCGGGAGAACCGAAGTGTGTGCTTCACAACCGGATTGGGAGGGCGGGGTAACAACCGGCGTCCTATGGGCCAATACGGGTCGCCATTATCCGAAAGAAACTCCAAGTTATTCGGACCCTTTCTCGCTAACAGTACCGGAGACAGAAAGTTTATATATATATATATATATAGTATCGTTACTGACGATTTCTTACAAATGCATCGCCACATTTGCATCTCCGCAAGCTCCGCGCCTCTGCCGAATGCAAACCCAACCGGAATAAAAATTCAAGCCGAAAATCTCTACAACAGAACAAATAAAAAAAAATGAGAAAAAGCGACCGGAGTGCACCAGTCGCTAACGACTCTGCCACGTAACGACCGCACCGGAATGTAGGCGTCCAAGAAAGTATGCACTGGAATGAAATTGAAAAATCCGCGAAATATCGAAGGGTCGAGGCGAAAACCTGCGGAACGACGGATTACGGAACTTCGCTAGCCGAGGAGTAATTTTAATCCACGAGCAGGTCCGGACCACTTCCTTATCTCGGGAAAACGAGAGACTCCTCTTATCCCGATGCTTCTCTGTACTACAGTCTGATGGGTTACCCATTCATCGCTCGCTCTCTTGAACCGCAAGAAACTTATTTCATTCTTTTTCTTGATCTTCAACGGATCTACTTGTATGTCATCCGATGTCAATTTTCTTTCGAGTTCTCATCGCTGTCTCCCGCAAATGCTATATATACATATAAAGGTAGAGGGCGGGGCAAGACGGACCCTCTTTGAGACGCGACTTTTATTTCACGACCTGTAACAGATTGGTAAAGACAGTCCGTTTTTCTCCATGCTCCATTTTACCCCCCCCCCCCCTCCCCCCTCTATGATAGCTCTTATCCTTTAGTTCCATCGTGTTCTCCGGACAGCGAACTCGTTCGATCTTTCATCCCCTTGCACGACGAGGCACCGTCGATTCTAACTTTTCGCCGATCTTCTCGAAACTTTGACTCCCATCGAGAAACGCTCTTATCAAGAGAATTTTTCAGACGAACGAGGAACAAGAGCCATTAGAGAATGGATCGCGAGTTCGCGTGACGTCTGATTACTCGGCGTGCAACCGCCGGGGCAGGCAACAAGCACGGCGATCGGAAACCCACACTACACTCGCTTTCGCTCAGTTACGTGCACGTACGTGATATATATATATATAGTTTACAGAAGTTTCAAAATAGCTTATTTCCTCAGCTAACTTCGAGTTAGTCCCCTCACGGACGGAACCTTTAACGTAACGGCGATGAAAACTCTTTGATCTACGCACGATGCATTTCGCATCAAGAGCGGCTCAACAATTCTACGCCGTGACAATCATTTCCATCAGTTTCCGAAATTCCACTAAAATTTCATATAATTTATTTTTATGTTCCATAAATGTAGAGACCAACTCAAATGCTTCAGAAATGAAATAAAAATAAAGCGCTAATACCAAAATCGAAATGTCACGTTCTCATTTGTTTTTTGTCCGATCAATGATTTTCTAATAAGAGGATTCCGTAATGAAGTTTCATTTTTAAATTAATGTTGTTATTATTTTATTTTATTTTATTTTATTTTATTTTATTTTATTTTATTTTATTTTATTTTATTTTATTTTATTTTATTTTATTTTATTTTATTTTATTTTATTTTATTTTATTTTATTTTATTTTATTTTATTTTATTTTATTTTATTTTATTTTATTTTATTTTATTTTATTTTATTTTATTTTATTCTATTTTATTTTAACGCACGAGCACGTTGTTGACGATGGACAGAAATGTGTATCTCTCCACCGGCGACATGTCCGTGACTGACGAATCGCCGGCTAAGTGACGTATCGATGGAAAGATATTCAAATGAATGGTACAACGGAATCGAGAAACATGCTCGAGAGGCTCGAGAGGCGCGCGAGAGGCAACGCGGTCGGGAAAGCTTCGCAAAGAAACTTTTGTAAAACTATTTTCACTGTTATGCTCTGGCGAGAGATTCTTCATATATTCACCAGTGGTCCTTATGTACATAAATATATATACGCATACTGTAGGAAGTACCCGACGGTGCTGTATATCGTGGAAACTTGTCGTCGGCGGCGACGTGCGCCCGTTCGAGCGTCAGCGGCCAGCACGTGCTTTCGCCGCTCGTTGCACGCTCCGTTCGCGTGGCTTTACCAATGTATATATAGCACATATAGAATTCATAGTCCCGATGAGCCGAGAGACTTCGTGTCTCGTTTCTGCCGCGCACTCAAACCTCGCCTCTCTCTCTCGCGTCTCTCATCGCTGAGCTTTTCCGCCAAGCCGGAGAAGCGGAGGGAACAGCTCTCGCGAGATCGGCTCCCTCTCTCGCGACTCTTCGTATTCCCCAGGCGCGACCGTGAGCCGCAGATTGAAAACCGGTGAACATATATATATATATACACATACATCCCGTTCGTTACCGTCGATGTGGGTGAAGCGTGGGTGGACCAAAGTAAAGGACTCACACAACCGAATCCCTACATATTTTTTATCTTGGGTTTTTTAATTTATTTTTTGTTATTTTTTTTTATCGCACCGCGCAGAATTTTGTCCATAGCTCCAGAGAACGCGAGAGGACTGCTCGTCTTCGTTAATTCTTTCTTTTTTCGTCGATTTTTTTTTCTCCTTCTAATAGACCGATGGACTCGATCTCCCGGATGCTCGCGTTCTCCTACGGCTATTAATCAATCTCGAGTTATATACGGTGAGCGATCTGTATCTCTATATTTTTTTCGTTCATGCTTCTGGAGTATCATGGAAAATTGGAGTGAACTTAGGAAAGCCGGTGCTGTCCCTTTTTTTTTATCTAAAACCTCGTCGAGGAAATCCTATCAGGATTATTATTTTTTTTTCATCGCGTTTGTGTATAGAAAGACATCTATGTATGGGCGCGCTTGCATGGCGAGTGACTCTAGTTTATTTCACGTATTTTCGATGGAAAGTCGGATAGATTGGGGGTTAAACGAAAATGCCCTCTTTCGATGTCGATCTCCGAAATTGCTTTCAAACGAAGTGAAAAAAGCTGCGGCCATCATTTTGACCACGAAATACCGAAAAAAAAACCGAAATGAACGGCAAAAAACTCGTCCTTCTGTGCCGTTTAGTCAGTTAAAATCTACGCAAAGTCGTCCAGTGGTTTGAAAACGCGCAACTGTGCGATAAACGCACCGCGAATTGGGGATTAAATGACGTCAGATTTCTTTTTTCCGGAGACAACCCAAACGATGTGTGCATGTTGCCCTAATCATCCGCAAGTCGATATACAAAACCCGATGATGATAATCCATAAGATAATTTCTTCTTTTTATTACAAACTTTTTCTTTCACGGTTTCACAGCGATCGAAGAATGAATTATTGTCCCATCAATATTCAACGATATCGACGCCGGGCTCCGTGTATACACATCGACTTTGCATAATAACTCGTGCATGCAAAAGGCGAATGAAGAGAGAATTTAAAAAAACACAAAAACATCCGTCTCCCCGTGATGTTACGATATTTAAATGGGCGCACGTGAAACACTTAATTGATGAGGGAGGCGTGTCTTGGGCATGGTGTCCGGCAAAAAGTCCATACGAAATTCAAGGACATTCCAATACATTTCCAATACATTTCCAGGACATTTCCAGGTTGTGTTGGGTTGTAAAAAAAAAAAAAAATTAAGACGTGCATATCGCGCATTGGGTGAAATTCAGGGATATTCGAGGACTTTTTCAACGACAGGCAAAACTTAAGGACTGTTCTAGGACTTCAAGGACCCGAAGGACCGCTGGGATTCCATGCTTGGATAGATTTCCAAAACAAATGTGATTCGCGAATCACATTTGTTTTCAGCGAATTGGTGTTTTTGATGACCCAGTTATGGGGTGATTGCACGACCTTAAGTGGATGTCTACAATGTTGCTCTCTGCATATCCGACGTGCCCGATGATGCACAGCGCTACGCGGCCGTTTCTTACAATTGCCCCGTGTTACTTTTGTCCCCGACCTTCCCTAGAGACAGAGCGTGCGGTCCGTTTACTCGAAAAACATGTTGCAAAACGGCTGACGGTAAATAAAAAAAATAAGGTAAGACGTTAAATATAGTCGTCGAAACGAAGGATACGCGAGCCTCGTGAATCCCCGAGAGTCCCGAGCCAGACGCCGGGGGTTTCTGCGTTTCGATCAACTCTGAGAACCGCCCGGCCCGAGGAATTCCTCGCTTTATTTCTTCGCGCGCGGAGGGCCGAGGGTGGACCCACGGAGGGTGTTGCCTCACGTTCGAAGACGAATCTAATAAACGAGGGGAAGAAAGGCGAGCAAATGGAATAACGCGAGTGCCCGATGGAGAAAGAGAAAAACGAGATATATTGTAGCGAGAAGAAACAGTCTACCGAGCGAGTATTCTCGTTTTTCAAGCCGGAGTATCATGGGACTAAGTACCTCAGGAGGAATAATTTGTCCGCAAATTGCATTCCGCCCTCGGAATCCGTTCGACTTCGCTGCTTTCGTCCAGAAGCTCGTGGATGATTAACCTTATTCAACGTTGCGCTTTATTCCCGACTTTCTCCATGTCTGCGACACCGCGAGTATTATAATTTTTATTATAATTTTTATTGTAGTTTTTATTATAATTTTTATTATAATTTTTATTATTATTAATATTATTTTCTTCTTTTAAAAGTACAAACTGCAAGCTCTCGATCGAATTATAATTAGTGTATGGGGATTATTATGCAAAAGGGCTAATTTAATTGGCTGCTATTGAGTCTTTGCGATTGTGCATTTGCAAACGATTGTTTTTGATTATTATTTTTTTGATATTTTTTTTTCTTGTACCTGCAAAGTGCTACGAGCGAGCCAGTAAAGGGTCTTGTTGGAATAAAAATGTAAATTAATCAATTACATTATCTCGTATGGCGTGGCCAATGCAATTATTTGCTAGCCATTCATCGACGAATGGTCAGCAGACATTTCTTGTGTAAACTCTGTACGATTTAATTGATTAAAAGCTGCTTGAACTAAAATCCGCAAAGGTTCCCACGCTGCCAATTGCACATAGTCGACCGTCACTATTTTTTTCTCAATCGTTTTAAACCCGTCGATTTTCTTCTAATAGCAAAACCGCGATTACACGCGACAGCTTGCAGATTGAAAAAGTAAATTGAAAATAATAAAAAAATATAAAACAAACCGTTCCAACTTCTGCGCCGCAAACTTCCGACGATAAATCGCTTAACTTTTCAATAAATTCGTTATACGCAAAGATATAACGGTCATCCCGTCAATCTTCGTTCGAACTTCGGATGTATAAGTGTAATTGAGAAAGATTGATTAACGCTATCCGAAGCGATACGAAAAAAAAAAAAAAAAAAACGTAGTGCGGTATCTCCAACGAATCGACTGTCTGGGAGGCTTGGGGGTTTCCCGGGAGGAGGCAAAGGAGTGGCATCGAGTGATAGGAGAGCGTGAGCGACAGTGATCCAGACTTTTCCAGCGCGAGCGAACCAAACAAGAAAAGCTTAGGAAGAAGAGAAGCAAAAAACGCCCCAAAAAAAAAAAAAAAAAAAAAAAGAAACAGAAAAACACCCCGAGAGTCGTCAAGGCTCCGTGCATAGAGCGCAAACTTTTAGCGTGTTCGGGACGCGTTAAGTACTCCGGGGGCGTCCGTCATTTTCCTCGGTTTGACGTTGAGTTGAAAATATGGTGCAACTATAGTTATACGGTCCGCGGCGAGTGATAGAGCCCGAACAAGGGTGCGAGGTGTAGGTCGAACGAGAGTTTCCCGAGAGGTAGAAAGATCGACTGGCACGAACGGGATGAACTTTTCACTATCGTCTGCCAATCCTCATTCGTTTCCCCTCATCGACCCTTCTCTTTATCTCGCTCCGCTCCCTCTGCCCCGCTCTTCCCCTCTCTCCCGTGCTACCCGCTCACCCGTCCTCGTTTTCGTGCCAGAGCTCACCTATTATTTCAACTCCGCCTCCGATCGTAAAACTGTCGGATTCCACCGCGAAATAGAGGCTCGCAAAGCGAAAACAACGGTGGGGCGAGATAGAGGAGGCGCACGGACGGACGAGGAGGGAGAGGGTTGATGCCGCATCGTATAGATCGCGTTTTCCGAAAAGGAGGCACCCTCCCGCTTATCCTAAGTAATTGCGCGCAAAAGGTGAGCTCTAATTTTCTTTTCACTGCACAGTAGCCGGAAACCCAACGTCGGACTATCGTCCGCGAACTTTATCTCCGCATCTGGGAAAGAAACTCCCCTAAAAACGTACACGAGACGGCAGATTTCGGTTGATTGCAGACACCTATCACTGCTCTTATCGGCCGTCCGAGTAACGTTCACTTGCAACAGCGATGCGCTTCTAAAATAATTATTTTCCGGAAAAGCAGTTCTTTCTTCTCTTCACATTTCACCGCAAACCCAGCTTCCAGCATCAACCTCGTATGTACTGATTTTTTTTTTTAGATAAAAAACAAAGTTACGTTAAATAAATAAAATTAACAAAAAATTGGGTCTCGAATCTCGGAGAGAATTAACATAATTTTCATAGATTCGATGGACCCAGCCGTGTTCCCGAGGATTAGTGCACTCCTGAATATAAATACATTTTATACAACCCGTGTACTTTCATCGGGCATCTCGTCCGGCGCAACCAGGAAGAGTCTGCGGCGAAACTTTAAATTGAGCGAAATCCAAGGTTGCCGTGTGCAAGTTATAACCGTTATAAGTTTATGCCGAGAGATGGGCGGAGAATGGGAAGACGGGGGTGGGGGGAGGGGGGGGGCGCGAGAGGGAAGAGATGTGGCCATTTCCGGAAAGCATATCCTACCGTTGAACCAACTTGGCGAAGGAGAGTGGCTTGTTATACGCCATCGCGGCTAACTGAAAATAGATTAAATATCCGTGGGAGAGACGGGACCGGCTGGATGAGGAGCCCTGGAAGAAACTGCGCGACGGGAGGCTTGACGAAAAAACGATACAGCCTGTAAATCAACGTGATCCGTCGGCTGTTCCAGTTTCCCGGAAAGTCCGGAATAATAGCCCTGAGGATACGAGCTCCGAGCGAGTTCCCTCGCCCGACCCCCTTACCCTCCTGGCGAGCCAACTGGGACTCGATGCTCGCAGTTATTTCACGCGTGAATGTCTCAATTTTATCCCGAACACGAGACACCGAGCAACACCAAAGACACCGGCTGCTTTGAGTTAAGGTAGTTGCGGGTTTGCTAGTCAAATGAGAGTTATATTAGGAAAATGTTTAAATATCACTATTTAAGTTTTGAAAAAATAGTAATATGTTACAGTGTTACTTTGCATGCAACACTCGCCGGAAAAAGTTTTTGTGCACTGCTATCGTAACTTACTGTTTTTTTAAGCACGAAGTTTTAAATACATCGGTTGGTCCTTAATGAATTTTTTTCTGAATTCTGAGAGATGTATCACCTGTGATACAACATGCTTCAAAGAGTTAAATATTAAGACAGATAGAATTTTAGTTCACACGCTAAATAAAATCTATTTTATGCAAGAGGATTCTATTTGTGTAAGATGACAATTCACTTACTGCAAAAGGATCCTCTTATGTGAAACGAATTTTGTTTAAAGTGTAAACAGGGGAACTGAATAAATCTTCGAATTTTTAAGAGGATTTTTTACGAGTCGGATCCTACCTTGCGTATCTCCGTCGCGGAAGCTCCTTACAGCCGCGTTACGGGAACGATACAGCACTCGGTAGCTTTTTTTCCATAGTTACTGCAACTTTATCGTGCACCCGAGGTATAAGCGTCGTACAAAAGACTCTTACCTGGAACATACAACAAGAAGATATCTTTATTACAATGTCGGTCGGCATTATCGGAAATTCTATTCATAGACAATCTTTGCCGCGAGGTGTGGGCGGGGAAGGGGGAGGGGGAGAGTATTTATCGTAAAGACTTGAACTATCGACGAAGCTCGGTAAATAGGGATAAAAAAAATATTATGATGTACGAGACGATTCATGATTTATTTATATACCAATATTCATTAATTGGAAACTTCCAATCGGGTCGTTGTCTGCCCTTTGGAATTTTTTTTTACATTTCTTTTCAATTATTCATAGACGCGTTCCGACGAGGCTACGAAGGCACTGCTGAAAATGTTTGTCGGGTCTGCTGAATCCATAATGACGTACGTATAGAACGGCTCTTCGCTTATTCCGCGAAATATTGTTTTCCGAAACGGGTGCGACAGTCGTGGAAAACTCGTCGCCCGACCGCCCACTCTATCGAAAGTCGATTTTCACGAAACTTCAGAATGTCGGGAAAATCGATTTTATAGGTAAATATTTTTTTCTTTATTTTTTTTTTTACATCTCTTGCAATCCGCGAAACCAATGCATATCGTAAATTTTCGAAGCCTCCTTTGTATACCGATTACGATTCCAGCTCATGGAATGCAATTCATTCCATTCAATGGCTTAAATTTTCTAACGCCTGAATATTACCTCAACGAACATAATTCATTTCATTCGACGAGCAAAATTTCTCAACGTTTGAGTTTTACCCCATCGAATAGAAATTCATTCGCCCGCGAGCCAAAGTTGCCCGGGCACGATAATTTCTTCCTTCACAGAGGTTTCGACATCCGTCCGGAAACTTTACACATCCGCTCGGCGGAGAATATCCTTCGACGAGCTTCTACGGTAACGAGCGCGCTAAAACTTAATTTACAGTTTGAACAGTAAGCGTCGCACACAGCCGAGAAGGAGGAGCCTTCGGCGAGGGTTTCTCGTGAGGGAATTGTCGTGTGAATGATTGTGGTCGCGTCGTGTTCGGTATACCGTAAAACGTTGTTTACGAGAGTGCCGATAGTATCGCGAGGGAACAAGAGGATTTCGCTCAAACGACACTTGTATCCCCCCCCCCCTCACTCACCCCTATTCGTGTGCGAGGACCCTGGGAAACGCTTCTCTTTAAAACGTTATTTATCGCTGGCCGACGGCGAGGCACGATCGCGATCGGGTCGAAACTCCCGAAGCATCGAGAGAGGCTTCCCTCCAATTTCCTGCGCTTTTGATAGCCACAGGTATCTCCGTGGCCGTCGCGGCGATAAACATCGAAACCCTTTCGCGAGAAAGCTCAGACTCCGGAAGAGACGGGATGCAAATGCAATCGCCGCTCCAGCTCGTCGGGTTATCATGAGCGACGAACAAAAAAGTCGTAAAAATTAAACGCCGCAGAAAGGTCGGTCGAACCGAGGGATTGAATGTGAAGCTCCCTTCCGCATTGATCGGTATCGGAGCTGGGCAGTTTTTTTAATACTTGATGTATTTTAGGTATTTTAAGTACCGACATACTTTTCCGGTATTTTAAGAACTTTTCTTTACTTTCAATATTTTATATATTATATTTTATATTTTATATTTTATATTTTATATTTTATATTTTATATTTTGTATTTCGAGTATTTTGCCCAGCTCTGATTGGTATCTCCGTAGCAGTGACTGCGAATAAACGTGTCGCAACCGTTAGGACTCGGAGACCGGAAGAGAGAGGATGCAAATGCAATCGCCGCTCCGGCGAGTCGTGTTGTCGAAAGAAAAAAAAAATCGGTTGAAGTAAACGACGAAGGGAGCTCGACGGGGAAGGTCGATTGGACGGGTAGATTAAATTTGAAGCCCTCTTCGGCGTTTATCGGCCTCGTCCCTCGCGGCTGTTTCGTCCGTCGGTCGTATCGCCGGTACGTCGAGCCAGAATCGCGATAGGATCGATCGGGGGAATGAGAAGGTGACGATAGGTGCGGCAACGGTAGATAAAGGGAAGCGGTACACGGGGGGAGAGATCGCGAGGGATGAAACCGACGGAACATTCGGCGAGGCGAAACCCGGGCACGTACCGAGGTCTCATCGGGTTTTCGATTCCCGCGCGGAAATTCCGGAGAGTGCGTTTCATCGGGAGTGGGGAAACATTCCCGCGAGATGCATCGCGCTTCGCACGTTCGACGATAGGATGGAAGTAGACTGTCCGGGCTGAGCGAGCGGCGCAGAAGGCCATCAACGTTGCTGCTGCTGCCGATCGCTGTTTTCACTGGCTCCGGTGTGCTTGCCGAGGGCGCGAACAACCCCGGAGTTACACCGGGGCGGGAGGAACGTACGGGGTTCGGTACTGCGAGGATATGCGCTTTCGCGCTTCGCCGCGCTCCGGCACTCGTGTAAAAAGAAATGATTTTGTCACTCTCCCGCGGGCGAATGGGCGGGTGAGACGTTAAAGTAAAAGAGAGAACGGCTACGGTCCGGAGTCCCGGAACGGCGAGCGATAAATCGGCGAGCTGTATCGCGGCGTATGGAAAAGATTGGACGAGTATCGAAAGGATTGAACTGATTTTTTTTTTAGAATTTAAACCCAGATGTGTCGATGAGTCTTAACTTATTTCGTTTATTGGGTATGTTGGAAATAGATCATTCACTAAAATTTCATTGCTTCGGGTTGACTGGAAAAGTTTGTGAAGCGATTTGTAGGTTTTGGCTTTTCTCGGATAATAAACTCGTGAGAATTGACACAATTTGAGACATACATTTTTATCGTCCAGTTCATAAATTTCGTCGTTGCCTCTGCGAATAGACGCGTTGCCGAGAGACGTTTTTGCTCGTTCCCAATCTCGGCTGGATTAATTCTCGAGTGTGCCGAGCCTATCCTGAGGCATTTTGGGAAATGTGTCATGAAACTTTGAAGAATTAATGTCGTTGGGTGAAAATTACTTGGGGGCACGGATATCGCGTGTAACGGCGAAGGCAAGAATGTACAAAAGAGTTTTATGTACCTGGAGCAAAGAAGAGGACGAGGGTCAATGAAAAGAAGAGGCGTAAATTAAAGTTTCCTATGCTCATGCACTTACCCGGTGCTTTTATGCGGACCTTACGGAGGATAGAGCGTCGTCCAAGCGGCACTAGACACTGCGGACTCCGCAGTGCGGTAGCCTTTACAGTATGTTGCAACAGCGCGCACAGCTACGCGGTACGATAATTTTTTTTATTTATACTTCGACAAATTTTACCGCGGTCAGAAAAAGGTGAAAAAAACAATAATAGTTCTGATGAAAAATCCCAAAAATCAAAATAGTTAACTCTTTTAAAAAAAATTATCATTAAATCGTTAAATTGTGAGAAGAAAAAAATTTAATTAAAAAAAACATAATTGGATTCCATAATTGTTGGAACATAAAACAACTCTGCCAAACGCTTCATCATTACCGCCCACTTATCCCCAAAGTTCAGAAAAACCATCGATCACAGAGTACATAATAGAAAAAGGGAGTCTTCTTAAAAAAAAAAAAAAAATCGTTACTTGCTCCACAACTTTCATCAACGAATCGGTCATGGTAACATGGGCGCCCAAAATTTCGATGAGGTCAGTGAGGAAGTGGTTGTCAAGGGTCGATTTAGCAGTGTCCAGCGTTTATCCCCGGCTAGTGTCGCGGGTCGCTGGATCGCGACTGGATCGAGGCTCCCGCGGCCGCGTAATCCGTGTCTCTTCCGATTCTCGCCCGGTGTAACGCGGCAGCCATATTCGGCGCGAGGCTCGCGCGGGCTCGTCGTTTATTCGGGTTATTGGAAGTCGTCGATGCTAATGCGAATTTCACCGAAGATTACCGGAATAGATTTTGGCGGGGCAGCGCGATGCACTCGGGTGGATCATCGTTCCAGCGATCGTGGCTGCGTAATGGTTCGCGACCCCTGTAGCGTGTAACGAAGGGAACGCACGTCGGGCGAATCGTGTCGTCGTCGCTTCCAGGGCAACCCCCAACGAACGGACACGAGATACGTGTGGTCGACGGCGGAACGTTGACCGTGTGTGGGACGCGAGAGTGTTGTGTTAAGCGCCAACTGTTGACCCGGTCCGCAAGCAGGCGACACACACCAAATCGGAGCCACAGCGAACCGGACCTTTCCTCGTCCCTGGCGTGTGTGCATCGACGGAAACTATCCCGCGTACATCGTCCGATGTTAATGCCGGAATAACCGGGGCTACGATTTCGTCCCTCGTAATCTCATCGTGTACTAATCCCTCGTGTATCCCTCGTATGCGGTTTACCGTGAATACGTGAGGTCTCGAATCGTGTCCCCGTAGATAGGGGAACTCGGCGGTAGAGGGGAAAGAGTGAATTAACCTAGCGATTATTTTTTATTCTATTGCATTCTATTTCTGAGAAATAACATTTCTCTATTGCATTTATTCTAATGATTTTTTCTATTGTATTCTATTCCTGAGGATTTGAAAAGTTCATGGCAAAAGTGTTGGTGCTATTTTTTTTTGCCGTACCTGAGGTTCGGAGAATAATTTTCGGACCGGAAACAAATAATTAAATATTTTATTTCATTTTTTTAAATCAACAAAAATAGTTATATGTAATTCAATTTTTTGTTGTTTTCGTGCCAACGAATTCCCGCGAGCTTTGGCCTAAAGTCAATGTTTTATTACATCATCGGACATTGGCACTAAAATAAATAAATAAGTAGTAGTAGTAGTAGTGAGGGTTTATCAACGATACATACGATGAATTAACGAGCGTTACAGATATTAAACATTCACAAACCAACAAATTTATATGTGCATCTACATATTGTCAACGGGCCATCGACCGAAGTCTTTCAAGCCCCCTTTAAATAAATCATTATTTCCTACCATGCGGACCAACAAATCGGCAAACATACTTTCGATTATCTTTACAATATTTCTATCTTTTCTTTTTAATAAAAAAAAAAACCTTCCAGTAGGTTGTCTCGAAACTCAATGGAGTTCTCAAAGCGCCGCGCACATTGGTAAATCCGAATATCGCCGATCACACATCCGTGATATTTCCAAGCAATTTTGCAATCCGTCGGAAATCGCGTCGCCTCAGCGTTTTCGAGAGCGATCGCTCTCCCGGCTGGCTCCGGTTTTCGCGACTGTTCCGATTACTGTCGGCAAAGCATTCGACCGATACATCCGGCGAACCGCGTTGATTAATCGCTCGAGCTCAACGGGTTTCTGCGTTCGCATGTACCATCGTTCGACGTCGGCGTTCGCCTTCGGTGCCACAGCCAACCCCCCCGCTCATACCACGTATGCCACTCGCAGTACGTTGAGCCTTACTGGAAACTAATAATGAAGGCCTGTCTGCTATCGATCGGGATAGCTTCGGGAGCAGAACCGGCGACGGGGAGGAGAACGCCTGATCGGGCACGTGCACTATCCACTGTCTTCGCTCCGGCTCTGTTCGAGAGAGCTTCCGTACCTACGCTCCCTCGTTCCAACCTTCTATTATGGGCAAAGTAACCCACCTATGCCACTGCTATCGTCCACCATCGATACTTCTATTCTCCACTTTCCCGGCCTGGAAACCGCTCCGGCGAGGGAGAGGAGAGCACGTTTAACGCGACAAGAGCTTCACCTTCGTGCGGCGCTGTGCTATCTGCATTTGCATGCAGGCCAGCCACCGGGGTCGTTCAACCATGAGAAACGCCACGAGCCTCGCGACCTCCTCCCACCCACGCCCCGCCAACGATCGATGATCTATATCGCCCGGAGCTCTCCGCTCTCGAGAACGATCGAGCGATGTTTCAACAGAAACTATTTTTCTTCCTTTTTTTTTCGCCAAAAAGGTACTTTGTAGGATTTATGCAATTTTTTTTCTTTTTTTTTTCGCCAAAAAGGTACTTTGTAGGATTTATGCAATTTCTTTTCTTTTTTTTTCGCCAAAAAGGTACTTTGTAGGATTTATGCAATTTTTTTTCTTTTCTTTACCCAAAAAGGTACTTCGTACCTGGCCATACGCAGGCTGCTCTTTGCTCAGAGATTTCCTAGACCGTAATCACCAATCTCCGAGAAAATTACCTCACGCTCCACGATTCGATGCCCACCAATCCACCAACCACCGCTTGGTCCACCACTTGGTCACCCATCCAAGAACTGACCGCGAGAGGTACTGCTTGTCTAGCATTCGAAAAAAAAAAATGATGTAAAAGGGATTCGTCCCGTGTACGAAATAGATAAATAAACTGTTTGCTCCCAATGAGCATCGTTGTCGTCATCGTCATCCCAACGGAGGCCGTCGATTCGCAGGAATCTGCGATTCTAGTCGCACATCTCCGAGTCGTATCAACATTCGACGATGAAACGCGAACGATGGGCGAATCGTCCCGGTCGATCCGCAGCCCTGGAAGGTCAGCCCGAATGCGCACCATCGATCATCATCATCATTATCATCATGATAATAGGCGCTCTGGGTACTCCCGCTGGAGATACGCTATTGCCATTAATGACTCGCTCACCGGTTGGCATCGATGTGCGTAATGACTCGAACCGCCCGACCGAACCCGACGCGATCCACGCATGGATTATTAATTATGCCGATAGTGCCAGACCAGCGGGAGCGCGGAAAGTGCACCGAGCGACGACGACGAGTAATCGAAAAAAATACCCCCCGGAATTGCTGTATAATATAGAATATCGATCTTTCGGTAGCGTTTGTTACGCAGCAGGCGCCCGATTCGCCATCCATGGAGCTAACCATTTTTCTTTTTTCCATCAATTTATTCCGTCGATTCTGGGATTTATCGGGTATCCGAGCGAAAAGGCGATACGCATTGTGTCGCGCCTGTAACATATCACGTAACTCGAACGTGACACATCTATGTTTCGATGCTGGATTTTCAACGCAAAAAAAAAAGTGAAAATAATTATATTTGAATTTCTGGGAATATCGGCACGAGTGTTTTTTTTTTAAACTGTCGATGCAAATTGGCCGGCCGGCATATTCAAAGATACAAGGTTAATCGCGTCGCCAATATTTTATACCTATTGTCTAGCGTTCGGTAAAATTTCACGCAACTCGCGCGTGACACGCATTTCAATTTCAATGCGGAATTTTTGTGACGGAAAAGAGGGGGTGTTTACATTCCCGAGCAAAACAATACGAAGGTGTCGTTTTTTTTCATTCATGGCCGATCCGTGTGTTTAATAATACGATGATTATCGGGTCGATGATATTTTGCGCTGCGGGAGCTTCGGATAACGCGCGAGTTGACGAAGATTCATGACCACCGCGGGCGTCTCTTGGCTGGATCGGAGAACGAAGACGGGACACGACACCGTCGGCCCGAACAATTTGTTCGTCCCCTCCACGGTGAGGTTTCGATATAACGCGTATTAATTGTTTCTAGATGAAAGGCAATTGTTTGCTAAGCGCGAGAGATCCGTTATCCGTCGGGCTATTGTCGAAGGGTGATAAGCGAGAGTTACCGACGTCCATTATCAGACCCAAGCGTTTCATGTACTATGGCTGAACTGAATGTTCGAATAAGCTATGCGAGAAAGCATATATACGGTATAATCGCCGACAGACAGGCAGGAAGCTCGCTATTTCGACCAATTTAAATAAATCATGCGCTCGACGACGCGACCATGCTTCGCGCATACGATTCGACCAGACGACGGACGGTCTATTGAAATTTGAAACGTGCAAATTTACTTTTCTTTTTTTTTTCTACGACTCTTCCTTATTAACTATTCGAAGAGCGGAGTCAGACGTTCGGTCGGGTCGGATCTAGCATCGGACGACTCGTCGGCGCGTGGAATCGAACTCCAGTGTCGATCTCAGTAGAAGTTCGATAGAACCCAATAGAAGTTCGATAGGACTCAATAGAAGTTCGATGGAACTCAATAGACAAACGAGTTTGTCACTTATTTAACAAAATTCTTTTTACGAAATTTCGCATTCCGATTCTACGAAATTATTTTTTACTGTGTATAGTTCATGCAGATTACATAAAATATACTTATTTTATGTTGTCTACATGCACTACAAAAAAGGTGGCCACATTACGCTGACTTATCATATACGGAAGACAGCTTACCACCGAATTATTATAGTCACTTTTTTAACGATGTATCCGCTGCACGGAGATATTTCATTTAAATGAAAATTCAATTTTCCGACAAAGACTCGTGAATGAAGTGAAAACAAGTAACCGCTAAAAGGTTAAATAGCCGGGTTAAAACATGAGTTTCCGTTCCGGATCGAGCCGAGCGTTTCCCGTACGAGAACGTTAAACAGAAGCTCTAATAGTTCATCACACAAGTAGAGTATATCTGTCACAACCGCCAACGGAAATAGACACGGATAGTGATTTAAAAAAAAAAAAAAAAACAACACTATAAAGCAGAAATACGCGAAACGGTGGATGACAAAACCGCGGCGAAATGGAGTTTCGTGAGCTCCGGCCGGAAGAGTGACGTCGACGAGAGTGCAGCTGAAGGTGGATCCGGGATGGAAAAGCTCATCGGCGGTTTGCCAATTTTACCGTAAGCTTCCGTGCCGGTCGGTCGCGTTTCGCAAATTAAACCCCGCGTCGCCGGGTCTCGAACGAGACCGAAACACGCGATCGTAATATCGGTTCCAGTGGTTAAATGTCGCTCGTTCGACTCGCGCGTGTGTATGCATGCATAGTACATACCGTGCTCTATAAAATTCGTCATAGACGTACACGGGACTTGGTAATGGAGATGAAAAGGAAAACCGTCCGGTAGCGAGGCTTCGTCGCCGGCAGACAAGCTCAGCAACAACGTTCTCCCGATCCCTCGCGGGGTCCCCAATACGCCCAGTTCTTTGTTCTCCTTCCTCCGCATCGTCGAGCTTTGTTTGCACTGGGAGCCCAGCCCGGTACGCGAACCGCCGGCGAGCCGGCTCATTCGTTCTCTTGTTCCCCTCGCTGGGTCGGCTTTTTTTGTTCGGGAAAGAATTTTCGAACCTGGACTGCGGCCGTTGTGCCGTCGGGCTGGGCCAAGACTGGCTTTCGGACAAAAATGCGTCCATGGTGGAGCATGAAATTGTTCTCTGAAACAGTCCTTTTTTTTTTTTTTTTTTTTTCCTGGGATACGCAGTCGAACAATCGACGAGTTGTGGAAACTAGCATGTCTCTCTATGTTATAAAAAGATGTCGCTGCCACCGCAGCCGTGTCAAGAATCGGGGAGACCGACAGCAGTGGATGCGCGGTTGGTGTGCGGCTTCGGTGAAGCGCCATTTATTTTCGTCCCTGCATTTATGCATGGATGACTTGTTTTACATCTGCTTGATCCAAACTTTGTTCCGTAACGGATTTACAATGTTTGTTCGGCGTTGATATTGTTGTCAAGTTATTCGCCCGGAGCGGAAATCGGGGCAACGAATTATTTAAAAATAGAAAATGTACGAACATTGTATGAACGCGCTAAAGTTAAAAAAGCGAAGATTGTACGCTGTGTTACAATTAAACTTTGATCTATAAAATAAAAAATGATTATAAACCTCCGCCGATTCCGCAAAATTCAGAATCACCATAAACTCGTCCGAAGAACGTTAAAATGTGATGCGGACTGCGCGCATTACAGTGCATCGGGTGCGATACACTGCCGAGCAGTGTATGCACCGACCATGAGTTCCAATTCGCAACTTCGAGATTTAAACGAAGACGGATGAAAGAATAAGTTCGCCTGCATCGTCGATCCCGGTATCAAGACCGAGAGAGGCAGAGATGGCCGCCAGAGATTCGTTCGTCGGGAAAACTCCGGCGAGATACCGTGGTAGAGACAGGCAAACAGCATTACGGTGGAATGAGCTCGAGTGTGTGTGTGTGTGTGTGTGTGTTTGTACGTCCGGGGGTATCACTGAAGCCGCCAGGGGAGAATGGAGAAAAATCGCTGGGACGCTGCGGAGCCCCGGACGGGGCTGCCACGAACAAGTCCCGTTCACGGTACTTTCTATGGAAGAGGAACTCCGAGCACCCGTGAAATATCCTCGGAGCTCTTATTCAGCCAGCCATAGACAGCGGTGCCAGGCGGGAGAGGCAACACACATTCGCCGGAGCGCGCCTTAAACTGGTTGAAGTAAAAGCCGAGAATAGCAGGAGAAATAAGTCCGGAGGCTACACTCTTCCTCCGTCCGAGCGGAGGCTGCGTGTCGCCGGTCCGTTTTCCCGTCTCGACGCGGCATATCCCGATGCACGGGCCCACCGTTCAGTCCCCGATATAACGCGCGCCGGTGTGCATCCCGCTGGCTTTGCCTATCCTGACGCATATACAGCCCTACAGTCTCGCGAAAATCACGAGAAACGGCTATCGCACACTTCGCCGCGATAAACTATGGCTGTCCGCGAGCCGAATTGGAATAAATATCGAACTCACCTGCCGAGACCGCACAATGGGAGTGCACATTGTAAAAAACAAATAAGAATTTTGTACGTTCGACTCATATTTCCTGTTCGTTGATGCTCTAGTTACATTTTTTTTTAGTTTTTGATAATTAAACGTTATTTTTTAATTTTTGATTTTTTGTAATTGAACATTATTTTTTAATTTTTAATTTTTGATACTTGAACATTATTTTTTAATTTTTGATAATTCAACCAAAATGTGGTCTGCGAGACGCATTTCTGAACGTCATGCGGTGTACGAAGTATATTATTGCTCGAGCTGGTTTTACGGAAGGGTGGCTACATTTTTGCTCCGTACAACCGAAAGCTGCGTTTTGTGTTGCTCGCAGCTCCAGTCTCTGATATAACGCGCGCCGGTGTGCATCCCGCTGGTTTTGCCTATCCAGACGCATATACAGCCTTACAGTCTCGCGAAAATCACGAGAAACGGCTCTTGCACACTTCGCCGCGATAAACTATGGCTGTTCTGCGAGCCGAATAGGAATGAATATCGAACTCGCCTCCGGTGATCGCGAACGGGAGTGTACATTGTAAACCAAATTAGAATTTGGTACGTTCGACACATATTTCATGTCCGTTAATGCTCCAGATGAAAAATAATTTTTTTCTTTAGTATTTTTGATAATCAAAAAATTTTATTCTTTATTTTCATTTAAGTATTTTATTCTTTCCCTACCGTACCGCATTTGCCACGGCATATTTACAACGGGCATAGGAAAACTGCGGAAAACCATATGCCGATACGGTCGCTCCCAAGTTCGCTTTACCCCGCCCCGCCCTGGAGCTACGTCATGCCCAAGCCGAGAATGTAAACATGGACTACAGCTATATATACGTGACGTATACACGTACCGGTACGTGTAGATGACTCGTATATATATCTGGAGCTTTGTCTCGCCCATATTTTCATTTTTTTCGTCTAAGCGAGGGCACCGGGATTCGGACCCGCGACCTGCCGATGCTCTGGTCTTGAGGCAAGCGCGCTAACCACTAGGCCACCGCACCGGTTGATAAGCGATGGGTGTTTGCGAGCCAAATAGGAATAAATTTGGAACTCGCTATCTGGGATCGTAAATAAGAGCGTACATTGAAAATAACAGTAACTGTGTACGTTCGAACAATATTTCTTGTCCGTTAACGCTCAAGCTAAAAATGATTATCTTTTTGACTATTCCTTTCGTAATTAAAAAAAAATTTTGTGTGTTGCGAACCGTATTTGCAAGTTTTATGAGGTTTAAGGAGTATATTATTGCTCGAGCTGGTTTTAAGGAAGGTATGTTGACGGGGCTTAAACAAAATACCGTTAACGTACCATTTGCATCGCATCGCCGTCGGTCTCGCGGTTTCCTTGCAATCGCCAAGTTCGCCTCCAACTCGAAGGCACAAAGTCCACCCGATGACAAAAAGTTCAAAGTACCCGTTCGACGATTGCGATAACGAGCTGCGAGCTGTGCAACGATACTGTGACTCATCGAACGCCCGGAGACGCTCGAAAGCCTTGCGGCTAATAATAAACCAGTGATTAAATTTATACACGGTTGAAGAAACGATCCGTACGTTTGACACGAAACTCCTCGCCCGCAATCAATTTTCTCGTTAATTTTACAAATTTACTTCGTCAACATTTAACAAACCGCTTTCCCACAAACGTCCGAGGTATTTTCTTGTTAATTTCCAAAAAAAAAAAAAAACATTTGTAAGATTACCAGAAATTTGTCTAAAATGTACGACATTTTTTTGGTAAGACTAGCCACAAAATTAATGTGGCCGTTTGCGGACAAGGAACCTTGTTACCTATTCTATGTACGATCGACGATAAAATATCAGCTCTCGACCGAAAAGGAAAGAAGAAAAAAAATATGCATTTAAACAAAAATTTCGTTCTCTGGGCAGAGAGCGGCACAAAAGAAGAATGTTCTCCGGTACAGCTCGAGTGGAGGGACGACGGAGTTGATGCCGTAGCCTCGGGCTCAAAAGCGTCCGGTCTCAAAAGTTAATGCCCGAGGCGAACAGAGCCTCGAGAGTAGATGAGAGTCTCGTACACATCAGTAACACGAAGAAAAGGGCTCTCTCTCTCCTCCCCCCTCTCCTCCCCCTCTCCTCCCCCCTCTCCTCCCCCCTCTCCTCTCCTGTACCCGTGTGCTCGGAGACTTCAACTTAATGCACGCCCGTATGCGCTCCGCGCTCCGTCGTCGCGTTTAACGCGGAGAAATATGTACCAACGTTCCCGAGCCCCGGTTGAATAGAGACTCTCGGTAAATAATACTCGCCGGTCTCGCCGGTCGGAGGCGGCAGCGGTGCAGAAAACGGTAAGCTCGGACGTTCACGTGAGCCGGTACGAGTCCACGTGCGGCGCCGCATGAGCGATGCTGCGGAGAGTGCACGAGTGCTCCGGGGATTCCCCCGTCTGCACGAACACTCATCGGGCATCGTGGTTCGGATCCCACGCAAAACTGTAGGTCCTCTCCGGCCTTCTTCTTCTCAAACTAATTAATTAGTTTCGGCTGATTAATAAAAACTCGTTCGTTACGAACGATCCGACACGCTTTTGCCCAGCGAGTGTCCAGACTTGTCTATAAGTCCGCGGTCTCAACCTGTCTCCGAATAAATCTTTATGAAAAGAGAAGAAGACTGAACACTCTAAAAATGGTCTCACCAGTCACGAATACAAAAACTAGAAAAAGTATTGGCCGGCGCGGTTCTGTAACTGTGGCCAGTATCGGAAACTTAAGTGTGGTACTTAGGTTCCGATACACTTTGAAAGAAGAAGAAGACACTTATAGGCCCGGTCTAGATGTGTCCGCCAACGTTCGTGTTTTAAAAAAATAATAATAATAAAAAAAGAGCATGCACCGAGAAAAATTATTTATTTGACGGCCACCGTTTATTTGGTTTAAGTAAAATATTTATTCGATTTAAATAAATATTTATTCCATTTAAGTAACTATTTACTGAATTAGAATCGTTACTTAAATGAAAGAAATATTTTTTTAAACCAAGTAAATATTTTACTTAAACCAAATAAACGGTGGCCGTAAAATAAAATATTTTTGTGGGTGTGTAACTAGAGTTAGGGAAATGAGAAAAAGGGAGAGACAAGGCGGAGGGACTTTGTACTTTACAGCCGAGAAAGGAAGAGACAGAGACTCTCTGGGCGAACAATTCTCATAATTTAATCGTCGTCCGACACACCTGCACGACCCGCTCCATCGCGAAGAAGTCCGGGAGAGAAATGGCGGGCGAAGGGAGGGGTAAATGGTCGAAGTTGTAGCGCTTTTTCTTCAAAGCTACGGCTCTTAAGAAAAGCGTTTAAAAAATTATCATGTTTTGTTCCTCTAGCGAGTCCGCAGCTTTGCCGCGGAAAAAATTCTGGACGAAAGAGTAGATTTTTTTTTTGCCGAAATATCAAAAACACTTTCGTGTTTAAAGTATGAATTTTGTATATTTTTTTTTGCCGCTCGCTCCATGGCCCATTTAGCTCGCGCGCCTCCCCCTCGGTTTCGAGCTCCGAATGCAAACACAGGATTTAAATATAAAAGCGTCTGCACACGCACGGTCATTCGCGAGTGTGCGCATAGTTATACGCGGAACGCTGCTGAGTGGCGGGCGGACATTGACGGAAAGAAACAAAAAAAATTAAAAAGGAAAGACGGACGAGAGTGAAAGACGAACGTGTGTGCAACAGAGTGCGTGCTCCGGCTACAGCGGGCTCGCAGCCCGAGACTACCTTCTCCACCTTCTCGCCCGCACGTTCGTTCGGCTGCCAAGAAGAGTCCGGCCAATGCACCGGCATAAAGTTCAACTCCCCGCTTACGCACGTGTGTACCTTGAGTACTCGTGGGCGCATGCGCAAATACCTGAGTAATGATTAACAACTAGATATATGGCCAATTTCATTCATTTCAACCTGGCTCCAAAGAGTTTTTTTTTTAGTTAAATTTTTAAAAAACTTCAAATTTTTTTTTAAGATTTTTTTCGAACAAAAATTATAAAAAAATTGAAGGTGACACCGGCCCATTCCGGCTCAAATGTGGGGAAAAATGGGGCAGACAATCCGGATGTGTCAACAGGGAAAAATGCGACATTCAAAAATCATTGGGCACTTGCGTTTTGCTCACTGTCCCGTTTTGTTTCGCTCCATCCTAATTATAAATACGTTTTAAAAATCTAATAAAAAGTCTGAGCGCTTTTGAGAACCAGTTCGGTCATATAAAAACTTCCTGCCATTTCGACCTGGATCAGACATAGGTCGAAAAGGTAGTGAATGCCCGATATATTTATAAACAAAAATAAAAATAAAAATCTACTCGTATCCATTTGTACACTCATCCCGGTCAATTTCGCATTCCCGCCCCCGGCTGAATTCCACAGACGTCTCATTTCCGGAGCCGATACATTTTTCTCGGCCGAAGTTTAATATCCCCTTCGCGTCGCGCTCCCTCGAGACTCAGCGGACGAGGCCACGGAAAGAGTTTCGAATTTCTTCGATAAAACGATTACGAAAAACTTGGAATTTCCTCGTCGCGGGTGAAATTCCCAAGATGTTGCGTTACCGCAGGTGCACGTGTATTCCAAGTTTCGTCGGTTTACCCGAAAAAATAAATAAATAAACAAAAACCTCCCAAATGAAATTCTCAAAGATTGAAACAAAAGCAACCGAATGCGTACCTTATTGAGATTTCGAATCGCCCTAAGAGCGTCGAAAGCCCAATTCGCATCGGAGAAATAAATTGGGGATCGAACGAGTATAGTTCGAGTTCGAGTTAATCTGTCCCGAAAGCCGAAACTCGTCGGTCGGAGATTACCGCGACCGGAGCCGGAGATCGTGTGGCGAAGTGTGTGCTTTGCATAGGTTTCTAATCCTCGAAACCCGACGTGGGTGGTTGGTTACAGTGTCCCTCGTGGCTGTGATACCCGAGACTTTATCGCTTTGTCAGCCGCATACGCAGCGTGTGGAGATATTCACTATATACGTATACGCAAGTTAATGCCTGGCGATATGAAGATCCTTTTTTATTATCAAGAAAAAAAAATGAAATAAAGCGTGGGAGAAAAATCCATAAAAAGAAGATTGAAAATCGGTGATAATGAAAACGTAGGCGGCTCTTACGGGTCTTAAGGTTTTACGAGCGACACAACGAGCTCGTAGTAAGATCAGTGATTGCGATGGAAGTTCGACCCGTTAAAAGTTTTCGCATTATACTCGAAAAATAAAAAAAATAAAAATTAAGATTAGCGATATCACCCGAGAGCTATGGCCATGTTTCACCCTACCGGTCACATCACCCCGAATTATCTTGCAGGTATATATTCCGTCGTTCCGCATAATCACGTACATCGCCATACAACCTCCGCATGTGCCGGGCTTGGTCCATCCGCGCATTCTGCGGCAACACGACCGCTTATCTACATCTGCGCTATGGCGATGTCGGCTGCGAGGCTGGACCGGGGTGTATTCATCGCACTCCGATGTTGTACAGCTACTCTGCACCATCCGGAGGATATATACGCCTTGTGCTGCGAGGGTTTCTGCAATGCGCCGTGCATTGTGCAGCCCTTTACTCGGAACTTAAATTCGGCGGGGGAAGAACGACCTTTTGGAATTATTATCATGCAAAATCAATCGTTTCAGCACCTTCCAAATGCTCAACTTTTTTTAGATTTTTATCTCATCGAGAAGTGTTCGCAATTCCTCTCCGAATTCTCTGCGAATTCACGTGGACTCAGACTGTCCGCAAGTACCACCTTAATCAATAATTTCTTTCTTTTTTTATCCCGGAATAAAATTGGTAAAAATCGGTCCAGTGACTCTGGACGAGCCGATTTTTTATGTCCGGGTCCGAAAAAAGAAAGTTAATAAACGTGGTCCATTTTGCCGGCTTCCGATTAGCCGAGCGAAAAAAAAACACCGAAAAATCCGCGAATTTTCGAAGAGTCAAACAAAAACTGGACGCGAATTGCGAAGAAAAAGAAATGAGATAAAAGCCAAGGATGCGCTCTTGCGGCGCTTCTTTCCCCGGACTGTCTCGGAGCGAAGGCACGTGAAGATTGCCGCGGTCAAAATGAATCGCGCCTTCGCTTTGACGAGACGCTGCGCTCCTTTTGCCACAGCCGAGGGAGTCCCGCTTCCGATTCCGCCGCAATTATGAATATTCTTGCGGCGCACGGAGAGCAGAGACGATCGTGGGAGGACAACGAATTAGTCGTTCGTCGTGCCGTCGCGTTGTCGCGGGTACAAAGGCAAAGCGTACGTCGAGCGCACGTCGCGAGCATCGTCAGCAGGTTGTAAAATGACCAGAGGCGTTTTCGGCCCCCGGGGCGCCTCGCCGCGTACGGTAATCTCTTCATGCTGTCGCAGCTCCATGACTCGCGACATTATTAACGTAAATTCAGGACGGTGTCCGCGTCATGCCGACAACAACGGGAGGAAATTGGTTTTTTTTTTCTTTTTTTTTATCCCCCACGGACGAGATAATTTGCTAAAGTACCGAAAGCGTTTCTCAGATAGCCGGGTTTATTATATGCGCTTATCCTCATGCAATCATGACGGGATACGATGAGACTTGGGGGGGAGGCTTAAATTATTCAGGGAGAACGTAAACAGCGGGGCGGAGATCCTGCGATATCGTGGGCGTTAACGAGGGATAAACGAAACGAGGTCACTGAGCAGTAAAAAAAAAAAAAAAAACGAAGATGCTCGGGAAAAATTGTCACTGGCCTCGTAATAGAAAGTTCGGTGTGACGAGATTTAATCGAAATATCGAGACTCATCGCCGGAGTTTTTTTACGGTTTCATTATCTGAAGAAATAAATTAATTAATTACGTAAAAATGGGTCGGCTGCTTCGACAATAGCAGGCGATCCGCTCCGGCGGGCGTAGAAATATTTGCCAAACAATAAAATAATAGTTTTTCCCCCGGCGGGGAGAATGGAAACGGTGTAAAATGGATCGACATGCCAGCAAACAGAATCGAAAAAAAAAATAGAAAAAAAAATCACACACCCGCTACAATCCAGCGACGTATACAGTTCGTTTCCCCATGGAATCGGATATGTGAAATTCAATCGTCCGTGATTCAGTCTGGCATCGTGGGCGACGTCGTCGTTGCATCTGCGTACGGCTAAAAATCCGTGTACCTGCTACACACGGATTTTTAGGCGTCAGCCGTCGGCCGCGAACCATTGCGAAGCGTGACGTCGGCTATAAATCGTGGCGCATACGTTTCGCATCGTTACAGCATCCGCGCCGCATATCACGGTGGAGGGAGAGCGAGCCTCGCGCGGGTCCCGATAAATAGACTATGACGACGAGGACGACAACGACGAGGACGACAACGACGAGGACGACAACGGCGAGTGACGCTCCGACATGCGCAAAACGACCGACTCACTTACGGTATATTCAATATTTCTCTCGCAACCGTGCACGGTACGCCGGTGTATTCCGCCGAGTGCAACATCCGGTGGGTGATCCGGTCGGTCGTCTCGGATCCTGCCTCGTCATCTTATTGCCGTTCGCCTGGGGGCGTCGTTTCTACGGTCCGATCTGCGGAGCTGCATAAAGTTCCAGTGCATCGAAGCCTGAAAGCGTCTTATCAAATTCTGCACCGGAAATCTTGGGGAGGACAGGGACGGGACGACCGCCGGGAAACGCGGAAGCCGCTCCGGTTTCCGCGCATCGGATATAAAATAAACGGTTCGGAAGAGATCTGGCCAGGTAAAAATCGGCGGGAATATCGGCAGCGTCGACGGGAGGAGAATCTGTACTGGACGTTTCTTAAGGTAGTCCTTTCGCTGATAGTTTAAAAGGAAAGCCAGTCACAGTGTTATGTGAGTATGTCTGGCAATTTGAGAAGCTAGCGAGGAAGGAGAAAATATAAACGTAGATTGCTACGCGGGTTATTTTGAGTGTGGACGAGAGGGAAACAATGCATATAGATATTTATCTATTTATGTACTATTAAGTAATCTCAATGTGTAAACACCCATCAGGGTATATATGAAATAAGCTAACTGCTACTAGTCCTCTCGTTGGGTCTGATGCCGCTTCAGTTTGAGAGAGGAATAAGAGAGAATTACGAACACTTCCCGATCGGATTAAAATCTGAAAAAATCTAGCATATGGAAGATGATGAGAAAATTGTTTGTGCATAATAATAATTCCAAACTGTTGTAAAATTTTTTTTAGAATTTTTTCTTTAATGAAGTCGGTTGGTAAATATGCCATTTGAAAAGAATGGCGAAGGTTTTAATTCGATATCTCGGAATTTTTTGAAAAAAAGTGCCGTTTCGCAATATTTAACATAGGATTCCCTATGCTGGAAATGGTGAATTTTTCAAATTTCGAAAAAAACACAAGTTGCATGTGTTTTGAGCCGGAATGGGCCACTTAAAGCCAATGGAGGTGGTGAAGAATCGATGCCTCGAAAAAAAATATTTGGCCATTTTGAAAGTGGAAAAATGAGAAGGGGTAACCCTCACCATTTTTCGACAAAAATGGTATTTTTTCAAAAAAAATTTTTACAATTTTTTCTTTACTGAAATCGGTTGGTAAATATGCCACTTGAAAAGAATGGCGAAGGTTTTAATTCGATACCTCGCGGTCACATCCAAAGCTGTTATTTGGTTAGTACAACGAGAGCATTCTTTTGTTCAACGATTATTCGCTTCAGTCCATTCAAAATATGTCGTTTCGTTCGTTAATCCAATTGGTTTCATTTCGTTTCGTTGGTTAATCCAACAATTTTTTTTCTCACCGCAGCGGGTTGCTACCGAGGCCGGGACGGAAGTTCACGTGCAAGGCCGTGCTGACCGCTAATGACCGTCCATTACATTCTAATAAGGCTCAATCCCAGATGTTGCGCGTTCGAAGATCCCGAGTGATAACACGCCGCCGTCGGGCAACGACGTAATAGCGCACGCAAGCGATTTAATGGCTCGTCAGGATCGTCGTACGGAAATGCGAGAACGGACGGGCTGGACCGCCGAGACGGGAGACGGAGAATCTGGAACGGCGATGGAGGACCGCGGGAATATGTCGGGACTGTCCGGCAGATCAAATACCGGAGGATGCCGACTGGGCTTCCGTTGGTTTGCCGATTGCCAATACGCATAAATCGAATACGTTCAGCCTCTCACCCTTCGATCCCCTTCCTCGACAAAACGTTTGCTAACGGAGTTGGGATATTGTGCAATAATTGGAACGCGGCTGGGCGGAGCCTTGACTTTCCAAAATACTGGCTAAAGTTGTGTATTGGATTGTGCTGCTAATTAGTCATTATAGACGTACTGTATTTGCTGGGGCAATGGAAGTGTCGGATACAACGTTATGGATTCAATAACCTTGTTAGGAGACATTCTTTATATTCGAGACACAGATCTTGCGAAATTGAAATAGTCATTTACGATACTAGTGCGATAAAACTTTTTCTGACGAGTCCTGCACGAGTATCGTACTGGTCGAAATACTTTCTACGTGACGCATTGCAACTCGTCAAATTTTTCCACAATTTGTAGATCAAAATTAAAGGTACTACATTTTTTTGAAACCGTGAAATCTTTTTTTCATTTTGCAGTCGATATTGCAAATTATTTACTCATAGAGTGTAAAAGAGAAGAAAAAAATGTGGCAGCATCTGCGTAACACGTGTGGGCGAACCTAGACCGCGGGAAAGACGATTAATGCACAAAGCTACGGAAAGTTGTGTACCCGAGGCGCGAGACGATAAGACGCCGTCGGGCAAAGACTGGAAGAGTAAAGTCGAGCGTAAAGAAAAAAAAAAGGAAAAGAGATTCCGGGCAACTTTGTACCAGCGGGGGGGGGGGGGGGGGGGGAGCACGCGGCTGACGAACGTTCCAGCCAAGACGCTCAAAGTTCTTAATTAATCCAATTAATTACATGCACGGTTTCGCGTATACCTGACGCGGCCCCGCAGCGCTCACTAAGGGAGCATCGCGGCAGAAACGGCGCCCGAAGGAGAAGCTCTGGAGCACCGAGACGAAGTGTCGGGACATGTACGAAATTAAGGGCTCTCCGTGGCACGGCTGTCCAAGATCACTTCCACTATAAAGTACGCGGGTAATTAGCTGTTTAATCGAATTCTCCGACGTATACATTGCAAGATCGTCCCGATCGATGACCGGCTCTTGCGGTTGTTTCGCGGACGATCAGAAATCACACACTAAAGTACGAACGCCGATAAATAAATTTTTTTATAAATTTTATTTTATGTAAATTTTTTTTATTTTTTTAATTTAATTGATGAAGAATATCAGGCTGAAATTGCTCCATTAGTTATTAATGTCTATCGATTACCGATTGATCACGGCAACGTCGTTGTTGACGTCGGTCGAGAGTTCAGTTTACGATTTGTTTCGAAACCGAACGGACGTGCATCGAGTTCGTCGTGTTAGAGTTGATGGTTAATTAGATTTTTTATCGATCTATCCATAGTCACATTTTGCAATTCATCTGGCCGCAAAAAATGGAAAATAAGAAAATTCAATATCCGCGGAGAATCACGTAGGTGTAATATTCTCCGCTCCGTTTTTTCGCGGAGAGGAACATTTTCAAATTTGCATTAATCGAGAAAAGACGGGGGAGACGGAGGGTGCGTCGCGATTCCCTGCGGGTGTCTAAGAACGTTAATGAGCCGAGCGCAATTAGGGTGCCTTAATCGAATTTCTTCATTCGTGAATATGTTGCGCCACGGAGAAGTGTCGTGAATGTATACATATATGTATACAAACATTAGAAGCGAAGTGTTCTTCCCGACGCTTTCACCGGGCGCAATTTTTGCCTCCCGCAGCGGCTCCCACGCCCCGGTAAGAGCCACTTATGAAATTCGAAAACTGTCGAAGTTAAATTAAAGTGCCGGTGAAATCGAGAATGGTAGAGCACAGCCCGAGACGGCGGCGCGTTGTCGCTTCTCCTAATTAAACTCGGCTAGGCGACTCCTTCGCGCACCAGGACCGCGAGGCAAACGAACTTTCGTCGTGATTTACCAATGAAAGTTTTCGATTACGAACCGAATATATATATATATATATTCTCACTGAGAAAAAAAATTGGTTGGATTAACCAAAAGTCGTGGTGACATACGTTCAAAGCTGTTATTTGTTTGGTACAAATAAAGCATCGTTTTGTTGAACGATTGTTTGCTTCGATTTATTCAAAATTTGTCAATTGACATAAACATTTTCCTTGCACCAACCGAATACACCTTTGAACGAATGTCACCACGAATTTGCTTAATCCAACCATTTTTTTTCGTCTGTGTATTCCGCTCGCGTTCCTTGCCACGCCTCGCTCATGTTTGGGTCGAGGCAACATTTTTTTTAAAACAAAAATAAAGAAATTATAAGCCTTTCGTTCTATTATAATTCGCTGTGTGGTTAAAAGTTATTTCGTTCCTTTGTTCAGTTCTTTTCTTTTTTTTTTTTACTGACGCCGGTAATTCGTTTAACAGCGTTTGCGGAGAATCGTCGAGGAAAACGTGAAAAGTTGGAACTCGGCGGGGCGAACGATAATACCGGGGACAGAGAAGCAAAGTTCGTGGAAATAAAGGGACAATGAGATACCGACGATGAACCGGGATTGAGGGAAAACGGCGAAGTTTGCTAATATAGACGGTGTAGCCCTCCCTGTGAACCGCACAGTAATTGGCATCTCAAGGGCACTGAGGCATCGTTTTTAATGTAAAGAATTTATAAGAATTTTCCAGTCTATTCGGCAGGTTGAATGTGCACCTTCAACCTCGTGACCTTGAAGTACGAAAATTATATTTTCGGTGGAAAAAATAATGAATTTCTTTTTTTCTCGCCATCGAAGAAATAATCCTACAAGATCACTGACATTTTTTCCAATTTTTTTTTACCACATTTTTTTGTTAAAAGAACAATTTCAACAAAACTGTAAGTCTCGTACCTACAAAGTTAAGCAGAGTTCGCCAGTCACGAAGTTCTAGGGACTCTCATGTTTTTCTCTTCGAACCGATATCTCAAAGAAAACCATTGGCGTCCCCTCGCCAGTGCGGGCGGCCAACGACTGTATCGTTCGGCCTGGTCTCACGAACACAGCGAAATTCTTGAAGCATCGAAGGAGGGAGAACACGTAAACGAGCGTTGGGAGAACACAAGATACGTAAATGATTTCCCTCGTGCACAGTACTAAACAGTCGTCGCGCGATCTCACGGAGGAGGAACCGACGCGGCTCGGTATAAAAGGCACAAAAAGATATAACCATAAAAATAGAGGTAAAACGTGAACAGAAGGAGATAAATGACGGTACGGCTATGTCTTATTGTTATACACGTCGAGCTAGCGAATTTAACGGAATTAATTTTTCATCGGAAGCAGCTTCTCGACCTCGCTCGGCGATTTTTATATTTTCCTCTCCCAACTGTCTGTGCCACGCTACGTTCGTGAAAAAAATAAAATATATAATTTTTTTTTTTTAAACAACAACGAGAAAAAGAAACGCGCGTATTCCTTATAGAAAAGAAATGCGGCCGATGTTAATGCCCCTGATATTTGCATTTCAAATGGATGACCTCTTCGCGAAGGTTTTATTATTATACTTAGAAAGAAAGCGAGCTTTAACCAGCAGAAGCGGCTGAATGGATGGAGGTTGGTTGGCGCCCCGAGTGGGGTCGTTCGTGCGGGTACGTTACCGGGTGTTATAAGAACCCCGGGACTTGACGTAGGCGCTATGGAATTTACATTTTTACATTATTTCGTTGAATTAACTTTTATCGCCGAAGGCGGGTAAAAACGTCCACCGATGCTGCGAGACATCCTAGGTCGTTTAACTTTACAAAAAAAAATCCCACGAAATAATCAGAATTATTAGTATTATTATTACTATCAATAACAATAATAATAATAAATTAATATTTATCTTGTACTTCTTAAAAAAAATTCAGCCTGCGATTAAATGTATCGACGATTTGTTCAACCAAACTACGATCTGCGCATATCAGAGCTGCGTCGTGGGGTTAATTCGTAGCAGTAGATTATTCCATGAAATGAACTTTTATCACCAAAGACAGATAAAAATGTTTAACGATGCTGAGAAAAATCCTTCGCCGTTTAATTCATGAAAAATGTTCACATAACCATGATTAATATTGTTAATAATAACAATTATTATTTTGTATTTTGGCACGTGCTTCTTAAAAAAAATGTCGGCCTGCGGTTTAATATATGTCGATTTGTTTGACCGAAACGACGATCTGCGCGTATCAGAGTCGAGTCGAGGGGTTAGTTCGTGGCCAATGAAACGGCCGTGTTACGATCATGTGTTTTGATGACCACCGCAGACGGAGTTTCGAGACTTTCCTGCAACGCTCGACGTTCGGAGCTTTTACGATTCGCTTCGATAGTTTGGTACAGTAAACAACCGGGACCGACGATGTGAGCAAGCGAGAGCGATTATTAACCGCGTTCGGGAGGGAGACGCAGAACCGACGGGTCATGCAAATAAGGCTCTGACCTCCGCGCCGATTATTATACGACCCCGAAACCAGACGGTCCGGTGTCGTCGCGCTTATTTTCCGCGCCGAAGCGCGTGACTCGTTGAACAAAAACACTGACGAGAAGATCAACTTTCTTCGCGAATTTTTCGACGCGCCAAAGAAAATTCGAGTTACGCGCAAAAAAAAAGTTGAAAAAATAAATTCATTATAAAAAAAAAAAAAAGAAAAAAAAACAACCGACGTGCTACGATCCCAGCTCACGGTCGAAAACCGCACTGTGTAATTTAGCCTCACTAACACAACTATTTTCCTTGTATCTCCGCTACCGCTTATATTGTACCGCGTTGTATGGCTTTTGTTTTCTTTTGTAACGCTTCGCATGGCTTTTGTTTTCTCTTTTACCGCTTCTACTGGTCTATAAGCACAGTTACGCGCGCATGCGCGCGCACTTGTATGTGATTTTTCCTTTGTAAAAATTGCATTGTCCCGTATAAACGCAAATAAATGAATAAATAAATCACCTGGCCCTCCTCTTCGAAATTTTTGTCTCATCCCTCACGTTTTTAGTCTCGTGTTTATATCTGCGACGAATATTGTCCGCGCGGACGACTTTGCGCATGCGCAAAAACGTTGTCGTCATTGAGAGGCGCGATAAAAGAGACTCTACGCAGGGATCTTACGCACGGATGCACTTGGATATTCTAAGGCGCTTCGCGCCGGCTCAATCGAATCGTCGATACACTGGGCAAAATACTGCAAAAAAGTTCGGTAGGACGTTGACGAATCGAAACGGATAAGCCGAAACGTGGTAAGGACGAGGAGCGACGGTGAGAATTCGGGAATTCGGACGCGCTCGAGGAAGCATATCGCGACTGGAAGGACCAGGCCTATCGGTGTTATGTATACACACTTGTTTATATATGTATACAGGTAGGGGCGAATTTCTCGTTGACGACCGGGATCCGGCGTCCACTGGGGAGAGTCCCCTTGTAAACGCAAATTAGATCTCGAAAACGACGTGCCGATCGGATCCCAGTCTCGGGCACAAAGGCGGCAAATTGAATCCCGAGATTGAATTCTGGCCAATTTCTACCTAATTTCCGAGACGCAGGAAGTGTACCCGTAAAAATCCGGAGAGGACCCCGGGTCGAAAGGAGCATCGAGGGGAACGATTTTCCTGCCGCTGCAGCTGATGCACGACGACGGCGAAGGTGGCAACGAGCGAGTCCTTTGTGCGTTATTACAGCTGCACAAAGTGCAAACTGTGATGAGCACGATGACGATAAGGCGCGGTATACCGAAAACTGGCAGCAGCGCTGCAACTTGGACACCGGCGCTGATAAGAATCAGCGGGAATCGTATATAAAAGAATTCAATTTTTCTTAAATAACATCGACTCGAATAGCTATAAATAATGGCGAAAAAACGATTACAAAAAAATCTGGGGTTTTAAAATATATCTGAAAAAAAAACATTTCGCTGTCGATGGATATTAAAAAATGTTAAATTTACCGAATATACTTTCCCCTCGTACCCATACGAGTGATAGCACGAGCAGTGGAAAAATACGCCAGCAGGCGCTTCGGAAAGAATAAAAATGTAATAAAATAAAAAAATAATAATAGTAATTTTAAATTTAAAATATATCGAATACTAAGTTAAAGAAAATCATGTGGAAAAAGAAAACAAAAAAAATTGTTAACATTTATTGATCCTCGATATACGCAACAACGCGAGTTTGCAAAATCGGCCGTGCACTTGCTTGCGATTTTTGTAGCGAACTATCGCGCCCGTTGCTCCCAACTTTACGCGTCTTTAACCGCGCCGCTGACGCGCGCAACGCCGGCTAATGTAATACACGGCCCGAAGAGTGAAATTGCGTCCCAGTTAGGCGCCGCGTCGTCCCACTTGGCCGGGGCGTCGCATACACCGTAATAATCGAGGAGAGAAGCGGAAAGGATCGGAGAAAAGGAGCGTGAGGCATGAAGGTTCGGATAAAACGCGGACTCGTCGTCATATCTGCTTCGTACGCGCGGTTACAATGGAGCCCAAAGCAAGCGCGGACGAGCGGCTCGTTCTAAATTCATGAGACGGCGCGACGCGCGATCCTCGCCCGAACAAGAGGTCGAGGAATCGTTTGGCGAAGGGAGACAGAAAGAGAGGCTTTCCACGGCGGAACGGAAAAAGGGCGCACGAACGAGAGCCGCTAGAGATAGAGAGGAAAAATCCGTGAGGGTTTCAAAGCTTTCTACGTACATCGTATACGAGATTATCGAAGAATATAATCATCTCTTCCACTACGTGCCACGCTTCACAAAGATGTAGGAGGATCTATTACGATATCATTTTCCCCGCGTATGTGGCTAAACGTGAAAAAAATACATTTTTCCAACATCCCAAAGAAGAACGGATTATTATTATTATTATCATTATTTTTATGATCGTAAAATGATTAAAGAAAATTAAATATTTTTTTAAAATGCATTTTGTAGATGTCCGGTCGAGCTATAGTCGAGTAGAGTTTTGGTGTTTTTTGTGTAAGTATAAAACGAGGGGCTGAAGGTCGATGGCCTTTTGGCAATGTGTATAATTATTTTTAGATATGAAATTAGAATAAGATTATATATGTAAAAATGTGTATTACTGTCAATAAATTTTCTTTTACTGCTACTATAACAAAAAATAAACTGTTATCAATTTAACAGCGGACTGTGATCTTTGTAAAAGTTGTGTAGATATATTATATAATTCGTTATAAATGTGGTTGATCTAGAGGACCGTTTTTTTTTTTAATTAAAAAAAAAATATTTTAGGCGGACCGTAACATCGACCTATTTTGACCTTTTTCAACGATCCACTATTGTATTTACATACGGTTTAGTTTTTGACGTATTCAACTCGTCCGGTTCGTCCGAAAAATATTTAACGATGAGCTCTCGACCGCGCGGGGGCCTTAAATATCAGACCGAGTGGCTTCGGCTCCGAAGGGCTCTAAAGTTTCGTAGCATCTGTTGCGCACGTGAGTTATGATAGTCCCGGCGTCTCGAATCGTTAACACCCACGGGCTGTTTGTTGACCCGCCGGATAGAATCAGTTTTCGAGAGCGCTGTGAACTATTCCGTACGAGTAACAAAACCTTAATACAAGCCGGTTTGTTATATATCCAGGCATAATTTTCATCTCCGTACCGGTCTCCTTTTAAACAGATTTTCATCGGGCACCCACAGAGCGTCCGTCCAGTAAGGCGGAGCTGCGAGTGGTTTCGAACCAGTGGGATTAAACCAGTTTTCACAAAAATGCCACAAGTTCAAAAATTTACGGGTAATCGTGCACCCAAAGGGCGGTCAGCATTATAGATGTATATATTTTTTAATTCCGTCAGGACTGGCGTTATATATGTTCCCCTCTCGAATCTCTCGGAGGACATATGCGTTGGCGTTGCTACGAATGTATAAGGACAAAAAAAAAACACTTTCGACCTCGGCCTCGGAATCGTTCACAAAGATGTTGGAATCGATTACGATATAATTTGCCCCGCGATGTGGCTAAAAAAATGTCAATATCTCAAAGAAGAACGGATCATCATTATTATCTTTTGAGCATCGTAAAGTGATTAAAAAAATTAAGTGAATTAAAAAAAATAAACTATCTGATTTCCGGTCGAACTATGTTCAAGTTGAGATTCGGTGTTTTTTGTGTAAGTTTAAAAAAAAAGCTGTTCTCAATTCAACAGCGGAATGTGATCTGTATAAAAGTTATATAGATTTAATATACTTCATTATATAAGTGGTTGATCAAAGTTCAAAAAAATTCCTCGACCCCAAAAATGTACGGGTAATCCAACCGCCCAGAGTGCGGTCACCATTACACATACATAAAAGTCCGTCAAGCTAGAGTCTTGTTGTCAGCTCGAATGTTTCGTAGACGCGTATCGTCGGCATTGCTACGAATGTATAAGGACAAAAAAAAAAAAAATTTCGACCTCGGCCTCGAGATCTCGCCAGAAAGGCTGCACAAGCTGCGAGCGTTTGTTTACACTCGACATCGGAGATAGTACCGGGTGACATAGCGGTTCGGCAAGCTCGCTTCTTTGTTGCCAGACGGACTCCCTGCTCGATCATTTACGGACGGCGAGCGCGTCTCATTTATCTTCATTCTCGATAGGACTTCGTATTGCGAAAGTTGCATGTTTATGCAATTAAAATGTAACTAAAAACTTTCGTTGGCTCGCTACCGCAATGGCTACAATTTTCACGGAGTGGGAAGAGTGAGGGGGAGTCCGTACTTCGTGTATACCGGGTGACGCGTACACAGTAAAAAAATAATTGCGTAAAATCGGACTACGAAGCTTCGTACAAATAATTTCGTTAAATAACTAACAACCCCTTTGTTCAGGTTTGAATATACAAACCTGCCGTTTCGTTCTCTGTGTCGTTATCAATTTTAGTTTGCACTTTTGCTTGTAGAACAAGAGCCGGATGGTGCGATCGGAAAACTAACGAATAAAATTGTGCAACGTGCACGATGAGTTGTTGTAAAAAGTACAAACTTCTTTTTTACTGTGTATCGACGAGTACGTAAAAAAAATGTCGTCAAAAAATGTTTACTTCGCGACTTGTATATAAACGATAACTAAGTGTTTGGCCGAACACGGGCCGCGAGAGGCGAGAGTATGAAACTCAAAATGTACGCGGTGGGTTCGCGGCGTCGATCTTGACCTACTGGATTTTGACTCGTATCGGTCTCGACACGAATTCTCTCGAGCTTCTCTGAGCGTACCTCGTGTCCGCCGAGTGGAAAGTCCGATCGCCTCGTGCGCTGGAATGCACGATAGACCACTCGCGACGAAAAGGACTACACAAATTCTACGATTATCTCTGTACGGACGCTCGAGCTTGGAGAAGAAACATCGAGAAAAAAAAAACTTGTATAAATGACTCACCTTTTCGAGACACTCCTGTCCGATGGCTCGTGGATCGACGTGAACCTCCAGGACCACAGAGTTCGCTTGACTCACGAGACACCACATTGTTATTCCTCGAGAAGAAAGCACACAGCTCTCCTCCGCAGATTATTCCAATATTACTTCGTCGCCGCTCGAAAAATTATCCCGTCACTTCGAAGCCCCCCACCGATACAACGAACGCGCGAGCACACGATTTTCAAAAAAACAATCCGAAGCGCGAAAAAAGTAGTCAAGTTTGAAGAATAAAAAAACGATGCCTAAGATAACCGAATGAAAAACGGAAGAACAAAATGGAAGTTGACTAAACCGACATCGAAACACGCGTCGGGTTGTTGCGTGTGTGTGTGAATTTTTTTTTTTTTTTTTTGATTCACGATTTACGAAGCGATATTAATTTGCAAGATTTCTAAATTTGTCGACGACGGTCGAACACGCTGAGAGCTTCTCCTCGCTTCTCTAACCCTCCGGATTCGCGGCTGGTCGGCGACCGGTTCCCGTTGCGTTCTTTGTCATAACAGGTTAAAACGCGATGCCGAGCATAGTAGCTGTCACCGAAGCCTTCACGCCCGCGGCTAATACGTAACCCAACGTGCTGCTGCTGCTGCTGCTGCTGCTGCTCTTACTCGACAAGGACGTACGCGTTTCGTCAGTTTCCATTTCCTCGTGACCGCTACTCTCTTTGTCACGATTAACCGACTCTTCTTCACCGTCACGACGCTTACTATCACGGGTATTTTAACGAACGAAAAACCACGGAGTAACACAAACGTACTGCCGCTTGGCGTGCTGCTTCGCAACTGAATGGCGCTAGTGCGGTTAGCCGCTTTACGAACGGCCGCCGTCTGCGAGCGCGAGCCGCTGTTTCGGTACACGGCGAACAACGCACAGCTGATCCCAAAACCCCACCACCACGCTCGCCGCATCCCCTCCATGCGTGCCATCTGCCGACCAATCGAAACGACCGACCGACGGAAATATCAAAATTATATTTGTCAAATACGAAAAAAACAGACGCTGAGATATGAAAATAACTCAATAACAATGCGCGATGACTTTTGTTTATGGTTTGTTTATTCGGTGTTATGTCAGTGTTTTTCGATTCAAATTCCCGCAGCTGCGAGGCTGGAAAAACCTTTGCAATTTGGGCCACGATGCGATAAACAAAACGAATAGGATGAACAGGAAATATATCGATAGTACACGATAACAATTTCTTTTCTTGTTTCCCGTTCTCTCCTTGTGTTTCTCGATATTTCAGCCATCATCTTTTGTGGCTTCAAACGGCCACCGCGCGCACAGCTGTTCACTCCCACTCCGAAGGCCGTTCTCACGTGGCCGTTCACAGCCTGCTCGATCGCGAAAGCGTCGAGGATCCGGCGGGCCTCGAAAGGCGCGAGCTCCGAAAGGGCGGTGAAGGCCATCGTCGAGATGCACCGGTTACGCAACATTGATATTATGCATACAGAAAGAGACGATCCATTCGGATTATCCCTCTCGGGGCCTTTCACGCTCGGGTTCACAGGCTTTTATTAATTTCACACGTAGACTCGTGACGTTATTTTTTTATTGTTTGTTTTATTTTTTTCTTGTTTTTGTTTTTCGTAATGTTTATTTCGGACACTAATACTGTACAGATAGCCAACCAGCATTACAGAGACAAGGAGTACACGTGAGGTAGAACTACATGAATAACTCGTTTAAATTGGGCAATCGATATATATATAATGACCGACGAACATACGGCAGAGCACGATACGATAGATAATTTTGGTACATCGTCGCGGGGTCTCCAAGATTTGGGAGCTTTCCGGAAACCCCGAGAGGCTGTACCCGTCCCGTCGTCACACTTACAAATTCATTTTCGATTCATTGTCCTCGTGGTAACAGAAACATGGAATGACATCTACTAACATTTATCTAAATAGTATTGTATTTATATGTATAATATTAGCCACCACCCTACATAATGAAGTTCAACGTTTGAACGTCGGTTCCCGGCGCGCCTAGGCCTTGGCGCGTTGGAAAAACCACGCTCTATCGTTTTACATTACACATTGATACCTTCCGTTCCGTAATTTACTTTTTCCTCGCCGAATCGTTTTTCTTCCCTCTTTCAATTGAACTTGCGTCCTCGGCTACAGCAATTCTCAAACTCTACGACGCGATCGTTGAGGTTTATACCATCAGTTTTCTTTTTTGCTTCTTTTTTTATAACGATTAATATTTATTGTCGTTTAGACTCTGTTGGTAAAAGACCGCCGCCAATCGCCGCTGCGGCGCAGAAAGTTTACTAGAAGTTTGAGTTTCACCGTCTAACGCGCTATAACAACTTGCGTCGCGCAACGTTTCTTTCGTAAAATGCATTATTGTTGTTATTTTTTTTTTGTCTTCTTTGTTTTTCTTCCGATTTTTGTTTAACTCTTCGAACGACTGTATATACTTTTCAAGATATATGCGATATATAGAGGGATAATATTTTAATGTACACGTATATTATATATATATATATATATGTATATATATGATATAGTATTTATAATTATTTTTTTGTTGTTGTTGTGAGAGGCTTCTTGTAGCTTAGGCTTCGATACGGTAGTTCTTGTGCAACTCTGGCTTTATGTCGTACACCAGCTCCAAGATTTTGTGCATTACCTAAATTCGCGAAGAATTTTTTTTTTTTTTTGTCAATCGTACTTTCAAATTTATGAATGGGAGAAAAGAAATTAATCGACACGAAGGACTTATAAGACTCACAGGATCTTTGTGCACCGCCACAGCCGCGTTCATCTCATCGATTTTGACTCTGGTGTCTGCGTCTATGCGCGCCGCGACGTCCTCCTTCGAGCCCATGTGCTGAAGATCAAAGAGTGAACAAGATTAATACCTCCGTTGCGTCACACGGGAAACTCCCTTTTGGGAGATGCAACGGTTGGGTGATGCAAAAAAATGTTACCTTGGCCTCGAACTCGCGAAACTGCTTTTCACGGTCCTGCCTGTATCTCTCGATCTCGTCCTGCGCCTCCTCCTTGGCCTTCTTCAACCTCTTGGCTTTGCCTGCAATCAGATTCATGCATGAATGTACTCTTAATAAATCGAGAATGAACATAGAAACATCGCGTGCGACGCACGAGCAATCTTTCGCCAAAATTGCGAGCGATCGAGATTAATATTTGAATTTTGTTTCACGAGTTTGTGCATGCATAAGATCGTAAAGTTTTGAAAATTGCGTGCGACGCATTTGTGACATGAATATGCAAAAGCACTCGTAGTCAAGTCACCTATTTACCGCGAGAATTACGACAGACGCGAAACTTGGGTGTGGGTGTTTTTGTCTTTTGGGCGATTTTCGCGTAAATTTTGAATAATAACGAAGAGAGACGATTAACGAAGCAATGAAAATTGAAGCAGTCCCAGCGACAAATAAGTTTGCGTGTGTCTTCGGTGCGAGGCAATGCTCGTTGAGGTGGCAAAAATCGTTATCGTCCGACGAAGCTTGGCGAACATCGTCGTTAAGTCTCATCCATCACAAGTCACGAGCTACGATAAGGTTACACCCATGCAAGAAACGGGTCAGTCGGAACGGACGACAAACGAGATTCTCGGTGGAACAAAATATCGTCCGAGTAGTTTTTTATTGTTCGTATATGTGAGACTCACGTTTCCTCGCCTCCAGGACCTTCTCGGCGGCCCGTTTTTCCGCTGCCAGAAGCTGCTGAATACCCTGCGTCTGGCTGGCCATCTTTGCGATGAGCGGAGAGAACGGCGACGATCTGCGCCAGCAATCACGAATCGATCATATGACTGGGGAAAGCTTCCGCTCTCCCACTCGAATCTTCCCAGGGGGCGCTGTTCTCCGTCTCACGTGGACAGTGCCTTCTTGATTCACTCGAATTACGCTAAAACGCGGTGAATTCAAATATGCATAGATTTTTTTCATTACGCGTTCGCAGGCTGAGAAAAAAACAAGTAGACGATCATATTCTATACTTCTGTGAAAAAAAAACTGTTTGATCGAAAAAAGTCTTTTTTTTTACATCTGCAGGGATTGTGAAGTATAAACGTAAAAAAAAATTTAAGGTTTAAGAAAACGACGCAGTATCGATTATTCAATAATTTTTTATACATAAATGCACAGAAAGAGGACAGATGCAACTTTGCGGTGTGATAAATAAATCGTAAGGGTACTTATAAGATACGATTGCCCTGAATGTTTTGTTTGTTGTTTAATAGAATTTTCTCTTGTCGCTTCTTTTCTTCCTTGAACGCGTCGATGTTTGCCCTGCGCTCAATCCTCCTCTCCTTTCTGTACTCCTTGAGGGCTTTTTTTCGCTCCCTACGTTCCTCCGGCGATTCGTCCTTCGGTCTCACGCTGAGAACGCTCAGAGTCGATTTCATCGTTTCCGCTATCGATTGGGAGCCTCGAGGCCTCTCGAGCTCGTTCTGCAGATCGAGTTGCGCTAAACTCTTTGCCGTCAGTTTTCCCGGCTGACCGTTCAGCACTTCTTTCGGAATGCCGGTACGCGGATCGATCTTAATTTTTCCGAGGCCCTGCAATAATTTTTTCCAATCGGTAATTAACGATGTGAGTTATAAATTTCCGACTGTTATTACGATTCTTTAATGAATTAAAAAATGTCTACTCAATAGACTCACCTTTGGCTCGGATATGAGTTTCGGGTGATTATAAATATTGCTGTACGTGCTTAATACACTCTCACAGTCCCACTTCTCCCTTTCTCGCGGTTCGACAGTGAGTTTTTGAAGCTTCTCGTCATCCTCCGAGCTCGAGTCTTCCCTCTCGATTAGCTTCAATCTCTCCTTCATAAGCTTCGTGACATTGTCGGTCTAGAAAAAATCAAATAAATTAAAAATAATGTCCGAGGTTTTCGCGGTCGAATCATTGAGTTTATCAAAGCCGAGATTTTAGCGCTAATTACCGCTTCATTTTGCTGTTTCTCGAACTCGTCGGCGTACTGTAACATTATATCGGAGTCCGGCGCTACGTATCCCTCGATTTCCTCGCAGTCAAGCGCGCCAATCTCGTTCTCATCGTAGCCCGCGTACAACTGAATGAAAAAAAAATCGTCACAAGTCGCAAAAAATAAAAACATTGCAACGAAAATTAGCTTCGAATAAATGTACCGACCCTCTCGAATTTATCGTCGAGAAGCGTCAGTTGATCGTTTCTCTTCATAACGCTGCTGCTCATCGAGTAATCCGTGAATCGCGACTTGGTTTCCTCGTCTCTGAAAGAAAATTGCGGACCATTCAAGCTGCCGACCTCGTCTCTCTCCTCGTCCGACACGGCCATGTGGCCGGAGGACACGTCCGACGCATTATCTTCGTCTTCGAATTCCGAATCTAAAAGAAAAAAAGAGAGATTCATTTTTAAAAAATAATAATAATCTTAGATATATTTTGGAAAATTGTGGATTTTCTTCATTTTACCATATTCATCTTCCTCCGCGAATTCCACGGTGTCTGCACCGGCGTTGGCCAATTGGAAGAAATCATCTTCCAATTCGTTCTCCGGATCGTCGTAATCAAAATCGTCATCCATGGCAGCGACTATGTCGGGATCGTAGTCTAACCTGGGTCCAGAAACGGGAGCAGCCTTGTTGAGCAGACCCACCTCCTCCTCCACCGTGGAGGCGAACACCGAAGAGGGTAAATTGATCTTTGGCCCATCTTCGCTCTCGCTCTTTGAGTCGTTCAGATTCTCGACACGCTCCCACTCCACCGGCAGGGAGTTGACGTCTTTCAGATGCTGCAGATAGTTGTACTCGTCGTCGAAGAAAATTCCATATTTTTGTTGCTCGTCCTTGCGCTTCCTCAGATCGACGGATTTCTTTTCGTTTTTGACGGTTTGCGTCTCTCCGACCGGCACGAGAACGCGCTGCGGAGCCGTTTCGTCCGCAGCCAACGGATCCTGCTGAGATCTGTGCACCAGATGAAACGTCACCGAGTTCTTCTTGTCTATGAATTTTTTGCTCTTTCCCTTCGGCTGCGAAAGTTACAGATTTTCCTCGATTACTTTACAATCGTTTTCAGCTGTGTTTCAGTTTGAAACTAGTTTTCGACGATAACATCGCGAAGAACGCGCGCAACGACTTAACCTAGGTAGTCGGCAGAATTACAAATTTTTTACTACGCTTGACTGTGTCTTACTCACCATTTTGACAAAATATCGTCGCGAATTCACGGGAAACGGGGAATCGACGTGGAGGTCACGATAATGTTAGGAATAAACGTTAATGTCATGTGTTACGAGGCGATCGACGATTACTCCAAAACACTGCCCATGTGGTTGACCAGTGGTTCTCAATCGTCGTGGCGAGCGAGCAACAGCTGTTAGTTGACAGTGCACCGTAAAAAATTACATTTAAAAATTAATGAACGGTATTTGATGGTTTTTAAACATGAACTGTTTCTGAAATTTCGAACACACGGATGTTGCAATATTAGAGTCAAATTTTTATTTTTAACGAACATTTTTGTAAATTTCCGGCAAAAGATTTGTAATTTTAATGTGTGGTATTATAATTTTACAAAAAAAAGTACGTTGACGTTCAATTGATGGAAGTAAAATGTAAGCAAATTTCAAGTATCCGTACATTCCATTAACTATTTATTTTTACAGTGTGCCTAATGACAGCCCTGAAAAATGTATTTCTGCCAAAGCTTACAGCTCGTCCTCTCCTAAATTTCTATAGCAGCATCGTGGCGCACGGCTTCGAATACAACAGAGCGATAATTATTCCTACAGTCATATATAATGAATCCTCTATTAATCATTATCGGTAACAACAGTGACAGTCCCCATGGACTTGTGTTTTATTGTACAAATCCCGAACAACATGAAGAACAATTTCCATTTCAATTGTCATTCCAAGCGTCGCAACTACGAGTTATAAATTGCGTGATAGTTCAGTTGTCTCCGATAGCAGAAGCGAAAAAATGTTCACGAGGTGTAATTCGTGCATCGCAATTACCGATAAGAATCGTTGATAAGACACGCGATTGTTTGGATGAAGTGTTTGACTTTCCTTTGTGTTGCGCAAACTGCGTCTCCTCAGTCGGGCAACAATCTCGGGCTATTCCGAAATCGCGCGGTGAAATTTCTTTTTAGAATGTCAACGTGCCGAAGGATCGAGGTGGGTCGTAGTTTTCTACGTTGATCAAATCGCGACGACTAATGTGAAGAGAAAAGAAAAGAAAAAATAAGAAAAAAGTAAGCGCGTCAAAGTTTGTTGTCAGTGGCGTTAAGAGGGGGTCGACTGTGGTGCGGCGTATAGTCGGGGCTATCGCTGGCTCGAAACTCGTCGGTTACGCGTGTGTGTCGCGACCGAGTGCTGACAGTACGTAGAGAGAATCGTTGCTGGATTGAAGAGATCGCGCGGAGTAGGGCCCTGGGAAAATGGCCGAAGGACGCGAATCACGGGTCTTCTCGACGAAGACTCTCTACGAGCTGAGCGTAGCGGCGATAGCTGACAAATTTTTCATATCGAAGAAGTATCTCGACGATCTGCCGGAGAAGATTCTATTCGATATTTATTACCAGGTAATACGTAGATCTTGTGACCGTCTGTCGTCATTGTTGCATAGAACGGTGGCAGCGAGGGACGGATAGAGAGGGAGATATACAGTAGACGTTTTATACTTTCGATGACAAAAAAAGAAACAGCGTTGTTTTTGCTTTCGTTCCCGACAGTCGGACGTTCCCCGAGATTTATCAACCTCCCGGTCTATTATCTCCCGACAATATGTGTTTTGGCGCATTGTCGCAAAGAAAAAGAAAAAATTAAAATTGTTCCCTCGTCTCACCCGACGAAAACAAGTTGGCTCGTCGAGTTACTGTTATGATTATGAGTCACCATTGCCCACCTGATTGTCAGCTGGACACTTTTGTATCCCTCGTTTTCCTCGATTTTTCCCCGATACACTTTCACTGTCGACCATATGCCGCGACACGGAACGATCTTATTTTTTTTCCCCGATTTTTCCACCTCGTCCGAAATTATCGACGAAAGAAATTTCGTCTGAAGAAATAAAATTTATCTCTCGTCCAGCTGTACAAGGAAAAGCGACTATGCCTGCTCGGTGGGGAATTGAGCGACCTGCAGACGTTTTCCAGGATGCTCAAAGTCCGAAATCGACGAATCCACTTGCTCCAAACGTTTCAGGTAATTCGGAATAAGAGTTTTCACGAAAATTTTATCGGTTCGAAAAAAATGTTTTAAAATTTATCAAGTGTATAATTTATTCGTTTTGGATATACCAATCGAGTGATTTGATGACCATAAAGATATCTGCGCGACATCAAATTTCATGTTCGACGAGTTTCTATCAAGGTGGCTTTAGGAAGAAAAAATAATTGTTCACTGATAGAATTTTATTCTCTACGTGAACATCCCCGAGCGAAGTTTGTGCGACGCAGAACACGGCTGTTATAACTCGATGAAATTTAGTCTTGTCCAGATATCTTCAGAGTCATGTAATTTGTATGCATGCAGAAACCACTTTCTCTCGATCTAACCGGAACTACAACTGTTGTTCGTAAAGTCACTTTAATCGTGCTCTCCGACGATAACAGGCTCTGATGGATCACGGGACAAAAGTCGGCAACGAATTGGCCATCGACTACAGCGTTTATTGTCTGGTCGCAAGGACAAATCCCACGGCGCAGGAGAACGTGATAAATCTTGGTCTCAGACTGGGAGGATTTCTCAGCGACGCCGGATGGTACAGCGAGAGCGAAAAAGTTTTACTGGCTTGTAAAGAGATATGCGACGCTGGTGGCGACACTCCGGAGAATTGGTGTAAAACACTAGACTGCTGTCACAAGTAATTTCATTCACTGATTACCGGTGGTTTCGATTTTTTTGAATTTATTTCAAACTAAAAAATTTCTTGCCAATAAAAAAAATATTTATATTTTTTTTGTAGTAAAAATTATCGTTGACATTAAAGTAGACTATAAATTGCGATAATAATGCCGACTGATTATGACTCCAGATTACTGCACACACAAGCGGTGTACTGCGCGTTCCGAGGTGCCGCCGAAACGCACGAACTGGCCGTTCGCACAGTAGAAAAATTAAAAGCTGCCGGATACGAGAGTACCAATCATGCTGCCCTTTATGCTGAGTTCAGCGTACTTTTCTTCACAAGGAGCGAATACGACAAGGCGTACAGGTGAGCCGCAAAAATATCACCAAATATTTTCGACGTGATTTCATCGACGGAATGACAATTCCATGCAGAATTTAGTATTTTTGCACGGAAAAAAAAAGAAGAGGCACGAAAAAAAAAATCACATTTATGTGCGTTTTTCTATTAGATTAGATAACTTTTTATTTGGAGTTTCAAGCGGCAAGGATATGATTTTGCAAAAATCCCACGGTTGTTTATTGCCCAAGACGGTGTATGATATTATATCCACGATAGTTGTATTAATGAATTTACGGGTATCAGGTGGAGCGTAGCGGCTCTGAAAGAGCTGAGGCCCTGCCTTCCGGCGAGAATCACGATAGACGTGCTGCGTCAAGCCGCAAAGTCCTGTGTAGTGAAGCGGGAATTTCAGAAAGCCGGATTACTAATTCGGCAAGCTGTTTACCTCGCCCGAGAAGTGTTCGACACCGATCATCCGAAATACTGCGATGTTCTTATAGATTACGGATTTTACTTGTTGAATTATGACAGCATCGTCAACAGTGTGTCCGTCTACAAGGTAAACAAAAAGATATCGATTCGTTCGATCAACTAATCGCCAGATAAGCTTGGATCGAGCAGGAGAACGGTTTTCGCTTCCGAAAGATAAAAAATTAAAAACAAGATGCTTTTTCTTAAACTTATGTTCCAGACTGCACTAGAGATAAGGAAAGTAATATTTGGTAAATCAAATCTTCACGTAGCCATAGCACACGAGGAGTTAGCGTACGCTCTCTACGTTCACGAATACAGTTCCGGCAGATTTCAAGCATCCAGGTGAGATTCCCTTATGTTTCCTCTGGCAAGGGAGATTAAAAAAAAAAAATTGATCTACATTCTTTACGTATTACGATCAACGATAATCAATTTTTGCAGCGATCACGCCGGCCGAGCGATCGAGATAATGGAAAAGCTCCTGCCGGCGGAACACTTAATGTTAGCTAGCGCGAAGAGAGTCAAAGCACTGATATTGGAGGAAATAGCGCTCGACAATGCACCGATGTCTGAACAAGATTTATTGCTGAAATCCGAGGGTTTGCACCTGTCCGCGCTACTGCTGGCTCAGACAGCTTTTGGCGAGAGAAACGTGCAAACAGCTAAACACTACGGCAATCTCGGTAGACTCTATCAGAGCATGCGAAGGTTTCCGGTAGGATTCATTAGCTTAATTATTTACTCGAAATAGTAGAGCGATGGCCAGCATTATATGAAATTAATTGTTTCTGCGTATAGGAGGCAGAAGTGATGCACTTGAAAGCGATCAGCATAAAGGAAGAGCTCCTTGGACCCGACGATTACGAAGTAGCATTGAGCATAGGCCACCTGGCGTCTTTGTACAACTTTCACATGGGTCGCTACGACGACGCCGAAAAACTATACCGTCGTAGCGTCGCCATAAGTGAGTATCGGTCGAGTTGGATATTTTAAAAAATAAGAAATGATCAACCGTGGAAATCGAGATCCGAATTTTTATGACTGAAAGCATTTTGCTAAAAAGTTAACGAAACATTGACGATTGACCTCTGCCTACTTTATAAGAGTTTCAATTTTTCGGATCCGAGACACACACATGCAGACATTTTTTTCATGAAAACAAAACTTAATCTATGAGCAAGTAATAATAATATCATATTAATTTTGGCAGATACAAAGCTGTTTGGAAAAAGTTATAGCGGATTGGAATACGATTACCGAGGCTTGGTACACGTTTATACGAAACTCGACGATTTTGAGAAGATAATGGAATACATGGATGCGCTGAATCACTGGAAGGAATTGAGAGACAAGCATGCACAGTCGGAGGATCCGCCGATCGATCTTCACAAACGTCCCCAACCGATCGGTCACGTGATAGACGATTTCTTCGCTATGTGATTCGCCAATCGCTAAACTCTTCGACTTCTACAACGGCATCAAAACAACTATCGCGGTTACGGTTTTGTAACTTCACAAGTTATCCAAAATTTTTATCACTTTTCCATAATATACACCCCCCCGCCCCGTTCCTCGTCCCGAGTTCCATAATTTTATATCACAATTATCGTCACAAACTTCTGTCTCTTCGGTCTCAAATAATTATATTAATTTGTTAATTGTAGTTATTAGTTTAATGTACATAACTGCAGTTACTGTTATTGAGTCATTATGTTTTGTCTACGTTGTGACCCTCGAACGGAAACGATGTAACGAGTACGAGCTTTGGTTGATCGATACCGCTGAAGCTTGGGAAGGTAACGTGTGGGAGAGTCGACGTAGAATTTCTTCGAAAGAATTGGACATAGACGACCCGAATTAAGGATTTATGTTAGCTGGGTAATTTATTCTTTTTCGCGTTGGAAACGTTCGGATAAAATGTCAAAGCAATTCACCGTCTAGTTTTCGAAGTAACACGAGGGGAATGGAAAAGTACAGTGTTTGCGCTCGACACGCTTGCGATCTCGACCCAAACCCAATTCTCTCCACTACCTACCCCGCATGGCCAAACCTAGCTAACATATATCTTTAATTTAAAAAAAGTTCTTTTGACTTTTTGTTGTTTGTATTTTCTTAAATGAAGAAATGATGCGTGAGATTATCATCGTGAGACGAGTAATTCTGACCTCCCTTCGCATAATGAAGCGCAAGAACTTTACAAATAAATTGCCCGGCGGTGACGGCACAATAAAGAACAAAATAAAAGTGTGTGCAAAGTGGACCTTTCTGATCGTTTTATTCGTGATCATTTTTTGCGATGACACGCAGTGCGCCTGATCTACGCGTCGCAAGAAAACTATCGGCTAAAAAGGGTGGATGGGAAACTCTAGTGCAAGAGAACGGCGACGAGGGCCAATCAATGGCCACTAGTTCGAATTATCATTATTTCCTAGATAATCTTATTGTCGCGTGAGAAACGACGTAACGGATATTGACGCGTATATAATTTTTTCTGGTAATATTTTAGCATATCAAATCTAACGAAGTTTTTAAATAACAACATTTTTTTGAACCTCAGCGGAATCTAATGAAAATTCGAAATAAATTTTCTGACGAGGCGAACCTACCTCTGACTATTTGTGATCTGTTTTCTGTCTAATTTTTAGATATGTATAATATTTGTAATTTAATATCGACGAATGCTACCCCTCAGTCCATCGTTCCGATTTAACTCCAGACTCAATCGAAGCGACGGGATATTACGAATCGATGAAACATTTCGTTGAAGGTGCGCGCCAACATGTGCCCACGGTATATTTGCTTTCTTTGTGGATGCATTAGAAAAAAAAAAACTATTGTCACAAGATTTTCAACACGACAAGAAAATAATACATTTAAAAGCTTTAATCTTTTTAAATTACAATAAACATTTAGTATTACAGATCTTTTCGTATTTACACGATACTTTTTATATCACCTGAAGAAAGCAGGCAATAAAAATTGTAACTAGCGTTCTGTCTCACTCTAGCTGAATTTCTAGTCCTTTTTGTTTCCGAAGTTGAGAGATAGCTCGATTGAGAAATAGCTGGAATTTTTATTGGTTTTTTTTTTCCTTTAAAATATATTCTTGTTTTTAATCTTTTTTTGTTTATTTAATATTATTCGCGGAGGAGTGAGAGTATCTCTTTCTTCCACAACCAGCAGTCGAGAGACGAATTCATTGTAGTTAGTTAAATTGCGAACTCTTGAGATGGACAACCATTTTTTTAATATTGCACACGTTTCACTCAGTTTTTCTCACGTTGCGCAGATTTTTTTTCGTGACGGTGTGAAACATTTAATCGGGTGTGTGAGGAGGTTCTTGACTAAAGTACGGAGCTGTATCACGTACAAGCAGAGTATGACAAACTCCGCAAACTCGGGACGGCCTTTGCTTCGGTCCGCTGTTTACAGTGCGCGTCATGCATGCCTGACAAAATATATGGCCGCAGTGACAACAGTGTACCTGCAAAATTCAACGTCCATGAATAAAAAGGTCAGAGAAAAAAAAACCAAGCATTGATGAATCGTATTGTTCACCTTTTTCTTCGATGTTGTAAAGGCTGTGTGACAAGTCGGACACTCGTCGACGTCCTCCTCGTGTTGCCACCTGACTTCGCTTCCCGACTCTCGAATTTTCTCGAGTTGTACCTGCAACGACTGCGACAATCTTACAAAGTCCTTTTGCACCTCGCCGCTCGTGTCCAAAACTTGCTGAAGACTAGCGACTCTCTGGCGCAACTCGGCTATCGTCGTATTAGCGTCATTTTTCTCTTTCGTGATGCCCTCCAATTGTTTTTCTACGCGCTGCAACTTTTCCTCTTTCTCGGCGAGCTCGCGCCCCTCTCGCCGGTACTTCTCGCATTGAACTCTGCAAAATTTGTGAAATACAAATCGGTTGTCAAAGCCTTCGGGCATTATTTCCGAGACAAATGCGACAACTTCGATCGACTCACTTGAGCTGTTTTATTTCAGTGGTCAGCAAGGCCTCCTGTTGTTCTCTGGCTCTGTTGTCCTGATCCATTTGCTCTCGCAGTAGGCCGACCTCGAATCGCAGAGTTTCCTCCTTCTCTTGAGCGACTTCCTGAGCGACCCTGGCCGTTATGAGGTCTTCGCGAGTCTTCAAAAGGCTCACGTGCAATTCCTCAACATCGTTCGGCATATTTATACTCTCGCTTTGCAGCTGCTGCGAATGCTTGCTGTGCTTTCCCACCAGCATCTCGTTTTCTCGTTGCAATCTAAAAAATAAATTAAATAATCGATAACCTAAGCGCCGAGACAACTCTACGCGCAAATTTAATAACGATTTCGGTTTAATAACGATTTCGATTTCGACTCAATAACCATTTCGACATCATCCGAGAAAGTGAAGCGACTCACTCGTAAAGATGTCTCTGCACGTCTTCCCTTCCACGGGTGAGCTTGCCGAGTTCTTCCATGACTCCCTGGTGTATTTGTCCGTAAGTTTGTTTTACTTCGTGCAAAGCTTGCTGCGCGGCTTGCGAAGCTGCCGTTAGTTCGGTAACTTTAGTTTTATGCTCTTCCTTCTTCTCGTTCCATTTCTCCTCCATCCCCTTGCGAAATTCGACCTCCTTGGCAAGATCTTCCCTCTGGGCGTGGAGCATCCGCTCGGAATCGCTCAGCTGTATCTCGAGCTCCTTCGCCGTTGTTTGCATCTTTACCAGCTGGGCTTCGTAATTCATGCACATATCGCACGTAGGCCCCAGCGAACTAGTCTCCTGCAGCCTTCTCTGCACAATCTGAGTCTCCTTGCACCTCTGCAACTCGTCGTCGGTCGATCGGAGTTTCTCTTTCAGAGCCTTTATCTCCTCCTCTAGTGGCACCACCAACGATCGCAACACCTCGGCGTCCTCCTCGGCCTGCGCGATGAAGAATTTTCTCTCAGTCAATAGACAAATCGGCATTTTTCGTCACGAGAAAATCGACGATTTTTTTAAGCACGCATCACACATACATTCCGACCCAAAAGTTAAATTCTAAAAAAATGTCAGTACTTCGTATATGCCAAAAATCTGAAAAACATCAGCCGCATTAATGATGTCAAAACCATTGATTTTGCATATTAATAATGCCAAAAAGTTATTAACAAATTGTTTTTAAAAAAATCAGAAAACCTGTTAGTTCATCATTTTCAATGAATTCCTTGATTTTTTATTACTTAGATGAAGGTTTCCGGAATTTTCTTAAATTACAACATGAATACAAGACAAAAGGTTATCCGATTATTAGTTGAAAAATTTTTTTTTGCGATTTGTTCATAACTCTTTTAAATTATTATTACGCAAAATTAATGTTCTTGATACCTTTAACGGAGTTGATTTTTTTTCAAATCTTTATGCCATTAGGAAGCGTTCAAATTCTCACTGAATCTCACTTTTGGCAAGGAATGAACGTGCAATACATCCTCAATCGTGTTTGAGTACGGCGATTGAAATTTAGTGTACAGCTTCCGATTTTTTTATTGTCTCCGTGCGAAATGAAGAATTTATTTTTTATGTAGTTATCATTAATCTTTTAAATGAAATATTTGGAATCATAAAATTTTAATTGCACGATTTCGCGGAGTCTCGTAAAATCGGAAGCTTTCGTTTCTCGTGTATAGAAAATAGAAAAGTAGGATCTACGTGCAGTTGCAAGCTTACGTACATATTTTTTTACCTTCCTCATGCTATCCTCTAGATTGTCAGGGCCGAGGGAGAGGGCGTCGGCGCCCAATTGAGAGGCAACTTTTCTGGCGAGTGTTTTAGTGACGGTCGACAGAGAGATCTGAGGACCGTCGGGCAGCGGGTCTCTCGGTATCTGAGACTTGAGCATACTGTTCTCTTGTTCCAGCTTCATAATGCTGTTTTTCAACTTTCGTAAATCGTTCTCTAGCTGATCTCTCGAGGAGGAGCTCTCCTTTATCGTGTCTAGGACGACTTGCTGCAGGGATTCTATCTCCTCGCGAGCTTTGCGCTTCTCCGCGTCCATGTCGTTCTCCAATCTGAGATTGGCCACTACAAGCTGACTCTTACACTCGTCCAATTCATTCTTTATCCTCGTTATTTCACCCTGCAAGCGGATGTTCTCTTCCAGTCGTCTCTTCAGTTCCTCTGCAAAGAAAAAAATTAACAACGTTTTCACGGACATTGAAATTTCTGAGATTTCTTCGAGGTACGCTTCGGCAATTTCATTATTTTCTTTACCCTCTTTTTGAAGAAACAGCTCCTTCATCTTCGCTCGCTGCACGTTAAACTCCTCGCGCATGTGAGCATTCTCGGTCTCCAATCTTTCAATCTTGGCGCTCGCTTCATCTAAATAATGGGAAATATTGTCGAGTTAAACATCGGACGGTATGAAAAATCGTGTTGCATCGATAGACGATTTCATGAATTTATTTTCGACCGATTCTTGCAATTCTTTATTGAATCGGTACTGAAATGTGCTGAACTTAGCACGGTGAAGAGTTCCATCAGAGATCGCCAGCAGATCTCACAACGATCGTTCAATCGCCGATCGCCGGACGAGAGCGTGACACGGAAGTATCGACGAGGACGAGAAAAAAAAACAATCGAAAGAAACTCACCACCCCGATCTTCCTCGAGCGTGTGATTATCGTCGACCGTGTTCTCCATTGTTTCGAATAATCGTTGGGTTATCTGCCGGAAACCCTTTCGTTCGGTGGTTTCACTGTCACTGATAGGGTCTCGCTGAGAATCGGCCTACGAAAATTATTTCGCTCCGTTGACGCACTCGACGCGACATCATGGTAACATGCGTACGTACAAGAAGCCGAGGAACGAAAATTGCTTTTAGCTTTATCGGCGAACTACGTCGTTCGGCGATCAGCTGAGATTTCGCGGTGGGCGAGCGTTGTGTGCGCTACAATCAAACGGAGACTAAGACGATCGAACGAAACATTACGAAACACCAGCATCAAAACGCGAAATTGTACTTGTGCTGTGTACCGTGTATTTCTCCCGAGGCAGAGCAGCCCCGATGTCCCGCAATAAAGCAATTAACGTATCGATATTTTAAAAGCCTCTCTCGGCGACAGTCGATATTCGCCTAATCGATACCACCGATAAACTCCTCTCGGAAATATTATTATTATCGTCCGTCGGAGTCGGCGAAGTTTGAATTGGGCTCAGTCAAGCTTTGAAGCTCGCGACGAAAGGTCGTTCTTCGTTTAGGGACAATGCGAGATTGAGATTTTCTCGGTTCTCACAGCGACGGTTTGTACGATTCAGCGAATAATCGTTGTTTTCAATTTGCCTTTTGTGTACAGTCGATAAAAGAACGACCGAGAATAATGCGAAGAAACGACAATGCGCGTGAGATGCGAGACTTCGGGCCCTCCCTCGAGGAAACTCGGAACGAAAATCGATTATCGAACTACCGCGCGAACGCTGCCGAGAGTCGAGAGAGGAGAGAAATTTCGTATATGGAACATGGCGGCGTTCAACTCTTCCGGTTTTGAACAATAAATTTTAACTAACAAAAAATTCGTACCGTCGCGATAATGGTACATCCGTCTTTACGAGACGAACTGAATCGATGGTGACAATTTTATCGCGTCTTACGCGTTCTCGTTATCGTTTATTCGTCGCGAGTTCGATAAACGCAACGGAGTAGTTTCTTCGGAGCATAACCTCAATCGAACGTTTGTGTTTGGTGTATTCGTAAAAAAAAAAAAAAACGGAGCGATACAAAAAGGAAAAACAAAAAATGGCCATGAATGAAGCCTTCAATTTTGCCGAATTGTGCAGACTATGCTCGTTGAAGAGCAATCACCAGCTGCAGATATTCGACAAGGAGGGCGAGCAGCGTCAGCTTTTCTTCAAAATTCGCTCCTGCATTCCTACCGAGGTGCGTTTCACGCTTGTGTTTTTTTGGACCCTTCAATTTTTTATATTGTTGTGCCTATGCGTAAACAATTAATATTTCACGGGGGTTGAGATGTCTCGTGAGGTGAATGATATTTCGTTCAAAAAAGTTTCGATTGTGTTTTCGTTCGATGATAACAGTAATTGGCATTGGGCCGCGATGGTGAAAATTGAGCCAATGCGCAATGGTTTTCTTCGCTTCGTGACATAAAGTACTTTCGAAAGTCATTATTTTAAACACATGGCAGCAAATGGCATTGGATATTTATTCTTCGCTCTCTGTCCGTTCCAAGTTAAACACTTTAAGATTTGACGTATAAACTGTAAGAGGATTTCGAAGTGCAAACTGCTCGATGTTGCATTCAATATGGTCCCGGAATCTGGAGTCGACGGGCATTCGACTGAACGTTTTGCTTTTCAGTCTGATTTAATGCATTCTGCTATCTAACATTCGCTGCAGAAAAATCGAATACAAATTACACATTCTGTATTTTTATTATGAAAAAAAAATAACAAAAGGCTTTCAAAGTGCAAACTGCTTGGTGTCGCATTCGATATGGCCTAGGAAACTGTAGTTGATGGGTATTTGAATAAACGTTTTGCTCTTCAATCGAATTTACTGTGTTCTGCCATCTAACATTCGCAGCAGAAAAATCGAATACAAGTTATACAGTCGGTAATTTCAATTTAAAAAAAAAACGGATCATTCACATATACATTATATTTTCAGATAACCAAGGAAGATGCCTTGCCGAAGAATATTTGCCAAAAGTGTCTCTACAAATTGGACATGTTTTACGAGTTTCGAGTGAGCTGCATGACGACCGAGACAGTTTTGAAAAATTACGTGGATAGCGTTAAGCATCTCGCCGCATCGGTAAACAATCAGGTAAATACGATAAAACAACGATAATTAATTTTTTTTTCGGATTCGTAGGTCGAACCGATCGGTACCATTAATTCGATTGTCGTTCCATCCGATCGGCTTCGTTGAGTAATTTGCCGTCGAGTGGCCAGCGACTGTGACGCTCGTCCAGTTCCTCCCGAACGGGAGGAGACCTTCGAGAACTCGGAGACCTTTAACTTCTCCCTCCCGACCGCCCCACTCCGTCGACCTTGTCATCCCTTTAAAAGACAACACACGCCGCCGCGAATGCGTTCGCGGTGTGAGTTGCACGTGCTTTGCACTCATCATCGCTTATCGCGACAAAATCTGTCGAGCTCTAGAAAACTCCGAGCGATCGGCGGGGAGGGGGATTGTTGTTTTCCCACTTCTTTGCGATCCACGAACCGCGTCCCAAAGGAAAAAAAGTTTGTTAACCCGTTCGAAAGAGTCTCGAGCAGATGTTGATCTCGACGCCTGCAGCCTCCCTCGTTTACCACAGCTGCGATAAGAAAATGGTACAGTGATTGGCCGGTTTCCAATAAACGTCGAATCTTTTGTTGGTCAACGATTATGAGAGTCAGCGAAGCTGTTCTCTATAATTGGAACATTATTTCGTACGCATAGCCGAAGCGTCACAGTCATTGGCCACTCGCCTCTAGACACAATAAAATGAGTTTCTGCAGTTCAGTACAAGATGGGTTGCTTAATTAAAAAGAAAAAAATGATCTTCGAGATCTTCCCGACCCTCGATCTATACTTTCCCGACCGAGCGGCCCAATTTTGTTTACAAAACGAAAAACCGGGAGTTTGACCTAAAAAAAAAATCGGACGCATTTGGTTCACCCTCGAGCCAGCCAGTATCCGTAGCGTACATCCCGTTTGTACCGACAACTCGACGCAAAGCGAGAGTGTAATCGTCATTCGCAGCGGCTTGTGCTACCGTCTCGTCTGTTGGCGGCTATTGATCGGCGCGGCTCTGCCGCCGCTGCGTCGCGAACGGAAAGCGAAAGTCACCGGGGGGAGACTCCTGCTTTCTTCTTCGGCGAGTATCTCCATCTCGCTCCCGCGCTGACTCTCCGCGCAATTCGCCTCGTCGTCTCGTCGTTCGATTCTCCATTCCCCTTCTCCGTGCGGTTGCAGACACGCCATCGGAATCGGAGCAGTAGCACCACGCAGGGCCAACCGATATATATCGATCGGCCGTGTCGGTACAGCGGAGAGCACAGTCATTGGCATGCTCGTCCGATTTTCTTGATAATGCGATCGAGCACGAGGCCGGCCAATCACTGTGCTCGACTGATAATGGCGCATCGCTATCGATGGCTCGAGCAGATCACTCTTTATGCCTCCGACGCCCGGTGTGTTTGTACCGTCTCTGTGGGCGTCGAACACCGCTGCACGTCCCGAGAGCTCGCCAGGCCCGTTCGAGTCCCGCGGACGAGCAGCGCACAACGGGCCGATCTCGCCGGATTTCTGCGACGAAGAGAACACGGGCATGCACAGGTGCGCGACTCGGCGCCTCCGCGCTCCTCTTCACCGCGTCCCGAGCGAAAAACCTGTTTCTCGTCCGGCAACCGTTGGCCGCATTGGCTCTCTCAGCTCCAGCCTCGAGAAGAACTCGAACAGCCACCGGTGCTCGACGATACAGAAAGGGAACGAAGGGTGGCGGACGAAGAGGACGAAGAAAACGAACAAGGAGAATAAAAGGTGCGAGCGAGAGAAAAATAAACGCTCTCTCGTTTTCACTCCTCGAGCTCGAGCTTGAATGTAAAACGATGTGGCAGCTTAAGAGGCGGAGGATCGAAATATGGCTGGTCGGTGCTGTGTGATGGCTGAGTCTCTCGACGCTCAAACAGCTACCGTAGACATGCACACAAGAGCCTCGGACGATCGGAGGAATGGGGGATGTCTTCGAGATAAATCATAACTCGTTACAGTGATTGGCCCTCGAGGGCTGCCATTAACGTGACGAACGTTATGCATCTCATTTTTTGTTCTGTCAATGCGTAACGTAATTCTTGGACTATACACGGGGTGGACTCAAGTGTCGACCTCGTGTATAGTCCACGAATTACGTGCCGAGCAATAGTCACGGGCGAAGTAAATTTTTATAATTCAAGAAAGGAACAAATTTTTTTTTTTCCAGTACTCTTTTATTTCGCTGTAAGATTTTGGCAATATTTATATTCCAAATATTAGTAACGTAAGCAAATTTCAAGTTGCAGTACATTAATTTTAGAGTTTAGGTGTAACAAATCTTACGATCCAATCAATAATATAGTTAGTATAATAATATATATGAGATTCAAAGATTGCCAAAATCTTGCCATCCGTTTTTGTCTCGACGCAGTAAACAAGTCCACTAAGATCTGCCCTGCGAAGGATAAGCGCGAGTGCTCAATTTTCCATCGCCACAATAATCCCCCTTACGAAAGCAACACTTTCCATGCGTTACATAATAACACAACTCTCCCTGTCCATTCTCCGCCCCGTAACCGCCGCGAGCTGTAATTAAACAACGATAACTGTCGTCTCGCATATTCCTGACCGCCATTAACGTAACCCCACCTTCCCTCCATCCGTCGTTCGCCATAATTCCTCTAATCCACTCTAGTCTCTTTCCCATCCCTCGATCCCCGGTGGTGACTCGTACCCTAGCTCGCGGCTTCCCTCCCTCTTTAAACGCAACCGCCCTACCGGCGTGTCGCTGCTGCAACAGCAGCCCTTCCTCCTCTCAATGTCAGTGTCAAGGTCAGCGGGCCGACGCACTGCGCTCGCTGGCAGACGAGCGAGAGAGAGAAATAGGGACCGCGCCGAGGAGAGAGCCATTGGCAACGCCACCAGACCGTTCCGAGCGGCGGGAAAGAGACAGCGAGGAAGTCGACGAATAAACTACGTCCCGCAATCGCTCGCTTCATTCTCAGCTGCACGGGTCTCTTTCATTCTCTTTCTCGATCCGCGCTCTATTTTCCTGGCCGTACGCTCGCCACAGCGAAGTCGAGAGACCTCGACCAGCGATCCCGATGCCTCGCGCATTGTCGCCGAGTGAGGTCCGGGGTCGCGCAGGACCTTCGCGCCGTTCGAGGCACTCTTAATCTCAAATCTCTCTCCCTCTTTCTCATTCTCTATTCCTTCTCGATGTTTTTTTTTTTTTTTTTAAATTTTTTTTATAATGTTCTCTTCATTCCTCTCCTCTCCGTCTGTCCGCTCGCCGGTTCTCTCGTCTCTGCCTCCGTCGTCCCATACGCGTGCTCTCGCTCCCTCTCCGCGCATCCACTCCGCCGTCCGTCTTTCTCCGTTAGTCGAAACCGTCTCTCTCCATCCGTTTCGGCGACTCGCTCGTTCGTCGGGCCCGCCAGTCTTTCCTCTCTCGTCGTCCGCCACGCTTGGTGCATTCCGCTCGTCGCCCGAACGCCGCGTGCGCGCCGACCGACTGTGCGCCCCTCGCTCGAGTGCGAGCCTCTCGATACATCGTTCTCGTTGTTAGTGTATTCACCGGCTACGGCGACCAACCGCCCGCGGGATCTCTTGTCACCCGTGTACGCGTCCCCCCCCCCCCCTCTCCCGTCCACCTCTACTCCCACTTCCTCGTCCTTTGCGGTTCCTTTCGTTTTAATTCGTATCTTCGACGTTTCATTTTTTGTTTTGATTTTTTGTTCCCTTCACTCTCTTTGTGCGTTCGTGCTTCGAGTATCTCCACGAGGGACTCGCTTCGTTTTAAGTCGACCATCGAATTCGGTCGACGTCCCTCGCGGGGCTCTCGGAACGAGATTTCGTCCGGAGTGTCTGCGACAACGTGAAAACGGCTCCTCGACCCTCCGACGGTCAGAGGACGGAAGTTATCCCGGCGAGGTATCGGCTCTCGGCAGGTACGCGCCATCCCTACCCCGCTTGTCCCGTAAACGTTTCACGGACTCGCTCGCCCGCCTTGTTACACGTTTCGACTCGCCGAGCCAGGACCGGCCCGAAGTGTTTCGAGTGATTCGCACGAGTTTTACCAATCGTTTTATCCGGAGACGGCACGCGCGTATCCTATTCGAGGAGTCGCCCGACGACCAGTGCGACGAGAAAAAAAAAATACCACTCGAACCGTCGAACGTTGCGAAGTTCCGAAATCGAGTTTACGAGGATTTCGTGACTAGTGAAGGATTCGCGATTTTTTTCGGTCGATCGTCACGAAAGCCCGGTGAGAGTCGCACAGGGACGACCGCGGCGGAGCGGTGGGGAGGACGTAAGAATTGATACTTTGTGCAAAGACGACGAGGCGCTCTCGCGATCGAGATTCCCGAGGACGCTCTACCGCTCGACGCTTTCTCGCGCCTTGTTCCAGCGTATTATTGCTCTCTCCGGCTCTCTCCGGCTCTCTGCGTTCCTTCGAACTTCTCCGCGGCTGCGGTGCTGCTGCCGCTGCTGCTTGTCTCTCGTTGCTCGTGGATCGATACACACGGATAAACAGCAGTGTCTGCCTCACCGCCGTTACACATGAACTCCTCTGTGTTGGTGCGGCGCGTCGACTAGACCCCGCGGACCTTTCGGAACTCTATCCAACCGTCTTTATCTTTCTCGCTCGCTCGGCTCGGCTCTTGTTCTCGACGCTGTTCCGTGCCGCGGAGGAAACCGATGCTCGTCCTTCGACCGACCGAGGAATCCCTTCGTTCGAGACTCTCGTGACCGGGACAACGTCACGTACAGGATTTTATATGGGACCTACGACGATACACTTTCCGTCGGGATTCTAGGGCTCCCTGCGGACAATTAACTTTCGCAACGGCGACGAGATTCTTGAACAATTTCGAAGACCTTTGCGGAAAGATATTTCGGTGAGATAATCGATCGCTACTTTTTTTATGAATTTTTTTTTTTTTTTCAGAGATTTTGAGAATAATCGAACGGAGATGAATTATCGATTAAAAAAAACTGTATCCGCGGCTTATATCGGAAAATACTTGTCTTACATACGAAATGTCAGGACACGCGGTAGCGTCTCGACGCCGAGTGCTTCAGAAGATTTTTTTCAAGCGACTCGCCACCAAGTTATACTTACGCCAATATGCCGGAAGTGGATACGTGTTTTGCGGAAAGTTTTGATATTTTCGATTTGTTTTCGAATATATTTCTGGAAACATATGTCTTGGAATTTACAGCGGTTTAAACTTTCGATGTAAATAGGCTTCGAATGCATTTTTTTTCTGGATATTTATTCTTTCAAGATCGTGAGAATAATCGAGCGGAGATCCATCGCACACGCGAAAAAAAAAGAAAACGGTATACGCGGCTCGTATCGGGAAATACTTCTGTTACGTACGGAACATATTTTTTAGACAAAAGATTTAATATTTTTGGATGTCTTTTCTAACATATTTTTGGAAATTTATATCTCGGGATTTACAGCGATTTAAATTTTCGATGTAAATACGCGTCGAATGTATGTTTTTTGTGTAGGTTCGATTTCCTTTGGAGCGTTTAGTGAACTGTGCAGACAAAGTCCTTCGAATTATTTTTTGCAATAGAAAAAAAAACATTCCGTAGAAACGATCCGCGCGACGAAAGAGATTCGACCACCCAGACAAAATCACTCGAGACCGTGAGTCATGTTACCGTTATGTGCATAAATACCATTATTCACGATAGGACAACAGAGACGCCTTGTTGAGTTCAAATCAAATCGTTTGCTAAATGGATATCAGCGGAATTTCGTTAACGGACGGCTAACCGCTATATTTTTCTTAGAATCCCGAACACTCTGGTATGCACGGTTTCCCGTAAATCATCAAAGTTTAATGCATCGATAACGCTTAAATCACTTGGCAGCGTTTTTATTCGATTCGACGAAACTTTTACTAACAAACATGCACTCAACGTGGCACAAGAAAAAATGCTTCAAATAATTAAAACTCATTATCGAAGTGACCGAATAATTTTTTATTTTATTTTATTTTTTTAAATTGTATTGTTCTTTCTGTAGATTTTTTTTCTTCATTTGTTATTCAAATGTATACGGCGCTTTTGATACGAGTTGGAAACGCGCTGCAATTCGGTGTAATCGAGCATAGCATAGTCGGAGAGTTCGTCGTCGATTCGACAATTTAAACTTGTCATGCGTGCCCCTCCGGTGCAGGGTTATGACCGCACGAACGATCAGCGTCATTGGGCGAACACGATCTTGCCAATGTTCGTTGGATGGAGTGCATCGTCGAGATTATTATACCATTACGCTATATACGGCATTCAATGCGCGTCGTCGATATTACTGATAAGAGACAATTTATTGCGTTCATGCTCGACCAACGACGATAACGGAATTAAACCGTTATCAATTTTTTTCATACGAGACAGAACACACGTTATTTCTTTTATATTCAGGTTGCAACCGGAAGTGCAACAAAAGTTCTAGGTGGCGATTTATTTGATTTTTATGATTTTTTTTTTGTTTTTTTCGTCGACCGAGTCGATTGAAACGCCTATTTCGTGCTCTATTTTCCGGTACTCGACCAACTCGACTTACGACTGACTCGACCATAATACTCGACTAACGACGATAACGGAATTGAACCATTATGAATTTTTTTTAAAACGAGACGGAACTTGCATTGTTTCTTTTATATTTAAGTTGCACCGCAAACGCAACAAAAGTACTAGGTGGTTTCTTTTTAACAGCATGTTTTCTTTATCGTCCGAGACGATTGAAATCGTGTTCAATTTTCCGATACTCGATTAACGACGATAACGGAATTAAACCAGTGGCAATTTTTTAAATGCGAGACGAACATACGTTCTCTCTTTTACATGCCAGTTTGCACCGGACGTGCATCAAAAATACTAAGTGGCATTTTTTTTTTGCATTTTTCTTTTACCGACCGAGCCAATTGAAACGTCTATTTCCTGCTTAATTTTCAGATACTCGACCATACTCGACTAACGACGATAACGGAATTAACCCATGATACATTTTTCGTACGAGACAGAACATCCAATGTTTTTATTATATTCCAGTTGCACCGGAAGTGAAACAAAAGTACTATGTGGCGTTTAATCTTTTTGAGTCGACGCCGTCAATTAAAATTGCTATTTCGTGCTCTATTTTCCTATAGTAAACTCCATCGTCAACTTTCTAACGGTCCAATTCGGAACGAACCAGTCTCGAGGGAATGAGTAGCGTGTGGTGTGTCTGGTCATAAATAATAATTTTTTGTTTTTTTTTTATTCCCCCAGGACAAGGACAAGATGTCGAGCAGCGGTCAGCAGCAACAGCAGCAGCAACGCTCGGCGTATGTGGAGGCTCACACAGTGGCCCACGCTGCGGTTCAGCAGCACATGGCACAGCAAGCCGCTCAAGCGAGGCTCGCCGGTCCTGGACTGTCGACAGCTCCCCAACCACCCAATCCCACGTTCACACTGCCGGACGACGGTCTCGGTTACGACGATGGAGTTCGAGTACTCCGCTCTATCGGAACCTGGTGTGTAAAAAAAAATCATCCCTCTATCGACAGACCCAGTAAAATCTTTAAAAAAAGGATTTTCTTCAAGAAGAGAAACTATCGTTTAATTACACTCCGATGTGCCGGAAGTGAAATTTTGCATCGATCGTTGCTTACAAACAAAAAAAACTCTAAGATATTCTCACTCGACAAATGAAAAAAAAAATCCGAATACTTATGAGAGTTATCGATTAATCTTGTTATTTTATTCGGATCCAGGTCTCCGGACTACTCCGCAGCGATGCGTCCGGGTGGCGGCGTGATGCCGGTGTTTCCGGGGGCGCCGGAGCAGCAATTCGTGAGCAACAGGCCACCGACGATAAACCAGCCACTTCGAACGACGAACAGTGTCTCGTCGAGGCCGGGATCCGTGTCGAAAGCCACGAACACCGGCGAACCAACGACAAAAGCATTCGCTTGCACGGTTTGCGGGAAGGGTCTAGCTCGCAAAGACAAGCTCGTTATTCATATGCGCATACACACCGGGGAGAAGCCGTATTCCTGTGAAGTCTGCGGTGAGTCAGTTTTCACTTACACGCCGCTCTTTCAAGAAGACGCCTGAAAAAAAAAGATCCCTTTTTTTGGCCACGCGATAAATAACACGGCCGAGACTATCACTGAAGAACCCCTCTCGCTACGTTATTTGCAGGCAAAGCGTTCGCTCGTAGAGATAAGTTAGTCATTCACATGAACAAACTGAGGCATAGACCGGGCGTTATGCCACTGTCGACGCCCGCCGCTCCGAGCACGGATCAGCAGCAGCAGCAACAACAGCAGCAACAGCAGCAGCAGCAACAGCAGCAACAGCAGCAGCAGCAACAGCAGCGACAACAGCAGCAGCAACAGTCGCGACAAGACGTTATTCACAAGCCCAAAGAAGAGCCGGTCAGTTGGGCGTGCGAGCTGTGCGGCAGACAACTCGCGACGAGAGAAGAATGGATGCAACACGCACGGTAAAAATTCATTTTATGCTTCTCGTTCATCTTCTTTTTTTTTATAGATAATGTTGTTATTGTTTATGTAACTTGAAAGAGTTTTCTGAAGTTTTTATTATTCATCTGGTGAAACGCTCTGATCGCGAAGCTTTTCGTAGTCAAGAAAAACAAGAACAAGCATTTGTAAATGGATTTCTTATCTATCGATTTTGGGCATAGGGCTCTGTGAGAAAGTTCGCTGATCGATTTTTGGCTTTCTCACGGAGAAAGCTATGCGCAAAATGGTATTAAATGCGGAAGCCGTGTGCAAATTACTTTGCAATGTTTTTTGTAACATTAAAAAATGTCTACATCTCGTTAAATTGAGACGGTCAGAAATGACCGCAAAAATTATTTTAGGCAATCATCGCTAACAGAAATTCGCACAGTTCGCCGTTTTGAGGCTTAAATTTAATTTGGTCTATGTATATATATATTTTTTTCAATGTGCAGATCACATTTGGAAGCGTCGGCCGCGCCGCAGCACGCAGCCGCCTACTTTCCCGAGTTCATGTTCCACGTGCGATCGCACTTCGAGCCACAGGCGCAGCAGGCACCGTCGCAACACAGCGCCGGCAAGCAGGTCGCCGATCAAACGACAGCGGACCTGATCTCGCGGGGAGCCGTCGATCCTTCGGGACTATGCAGCTAGAACAACCTACCTTCCTGTAATCATCATTACTATCGCCTACCGTCGATTCGTATATTACCATAGTACAACTTCACGACCTCGCGTACACGTTGATTCTGGTATACAGAAGAGACACAGGACACTCGGCTCGTACGCGGCGTGCGCACTGTGATCGTAATATTGCAACGATGATTTAACGGATGAAACGATACTCAGCCGACGCGCCGGACGATCATCAATCGGCCGTATACGCGCTAATTCTTGAATTCTCGGATAGATTTTTTTTATTTGAAGTAATAATTATTTCCATTGGCATGACTTGTCTGTTAAGGATACATCACACGTACATTTCCAGCGAAAAGTGAGACTCAGTGAGCATTTGAATTTGAATCTATCAATTTCATTTTTTTCAAATGTTTGGCATATTGCGAAGTACTCAAATTTTGACGCCGAATTAAACTTTTGGTTGGGAATGTATGTGTAATGCATTCTTAACTACTGGAGTGATGTTTTTAATGGAAGAAATATCGTGTATAAACAAAATATGCAACTACAATGCAAATGCACATATTAACTTCTTTAACGACCGGGTCATTGCTTTACCACGATGGCGGTAAAAATCCGAAAGATCAAGATCACCGAGCCGGTATCCACATGTGTACGAACCGTTCAGCGTACGTTTGTACAGAAAACAGCGGAGCTTCCCATCGTCTTCGTTCAGTGCGTCTTAATCGCAAAATCTTAATCTTCGATTCTCCAACATCCGGTCCATGACATCGACGATACATAGTTTCATTATTATTTGTTCTATTTTTGTTCTTTTTTTTTCATTACTTTAAAAAACTTCTGACGTTCTCGATGCTGCATCGGGAATAAAAGAGTATTTCCCAAAGGTGGAAGCGATTTAGCTTAACCAACGCTTATTTCCTCTTCCGTAGGATAAAAGTTTTAGGGTACCATTAGGGTACGGGCTAAGAAACAAGTGTAGAGCTGTCGTGCCTCCTACTTCACGTTATTATTTACCGCCGAGTAGCTAAAAAAACGACTGAACACTGAACGTAGCGTAATTGATTTTTTTTTTTTTTTTACCTGGAAAAAAATCAGTGCTTTTAGACAAGATTCTGATAATCATTCTCCTCGATAAATTTTTCATTCATCGATGTTTTTACGGTTTTATAATTTTTAACAACCAAATTTTTTTCGAAACTTCATTGCAAACGATATCTTCATCATCGCGTCATCTTTCATTGTTTTTAATGGAACACAGAGTTTCTCCGATGGAGAATTTACCAGCACGTTGCGTTTATCGTTTACTCTGCCGTTTTCCAACAAACAAAAAATTTAGACCGCGCGTACGAATGACCATGTACGCAGCATTGTACAAAGTGCAATCAAATTCAAAATTAAGTAAGTGTCTCGGACGTATATCCGACTATTAACTACCTTAGGCTAGTATTAATGGTCGACGTGTGAATCACGTTGGTTTTCGCGATCGAAACAAATGAGGCTACTCGCCGAAAGTATTTTAGAAAAGAGAGAGAGTAAAAAAACAAAAAAATTAAACATGTCTGCTTGCCGATAGATATTTTGGAGCATAAATCGAAATAGTGAGAGTGTACGTATAGCGGCGAGGTATTACCATCCGCGTGATTTTTTTATATTTACGTTTACGTTGTTTCTTCGATTCCAAAACGACCTATATACGAGAATAAGTGGGTATAAGGCTGTATTATTTGTAATTAATCGCGGTGTACGTAAGCGTCGACGTTGACGTTCGACAAAATTATTTCATAGACGCATAGTGCCTTCTCTTCGGGACTTATTGATAATGTTTCTCCAATCTTCAATAATATTATGATTTTTTTTTACTTTTAATTTTATATATACATATTTTTTCCTCGAACTCCGACATAATATAAATACGTGCTGGGAGGCACATCGGCACGTGACATAAGATTATTATACATATAATTAAGGGATACAATAGATTGCTAGGTATACTTATACGTTTGTTTTTTGTTGAGAGAGAAAGAGGGAGAACGAGAGAGAGAGCGAGAGAGAGAGTGTGTGGAGAGAGAGACCGATCGTAAGAATCTTGCGACTGCCTCTAGCAGCTGTTTTTAACTACTTTTATACTGTTGATGTCACACGCAGCTAATCCCAGAGTCAGTATATTACTGCCATAATCATAATATACGATGTATACTCACCTATACCTTTATAAATAAATATCATCGAGACAAATATTCATAGGAATTCGTAGGGATAAATTCCTCCGGCGATTGCTCTGGTATTTAAGCAGCAGCCTGTACCGGTCTCGTACACCTACCTGGACGTTGCTATCAACAGTTGCACCGCTGCAGGCTTCAATCCAAGGCTCGCACATCGATGCAAATAGTTTTTGTCGAGGGCATCGGGCAATATGTGTATTATTTTTATGGAAGCGCAAAATACCGTGAGCAGAAAGTTTTGTTCGCATCCGTGTGACTCGTCCAAGTCTTATATTTTTCGACCGGAAGTGATGCCAAACCGGAAATACATCACTTCCGGTATGAAAGTCTCATTTTTCGACTGAAAGTGACATATTTCCGGTACGACGAGATGTTCAAAAAGAAAGTAACGTATTTCTGGTATGACGTCACTTCCGGTTGAAAACATGCCATTTACAAATCGGAAGTGATGTATTTCCAGTATGACCTCAATTTTGGTCGAAAAAATGCAATTTTCAAACCAGAAGTGACGCATTTCACGTATGACGTCACTTCCGGTCGGAAAATTTTATTTTTAGACCGGAAGTGATGTATTTTCGCCAACTCGCCGGAAATCTAAATTCCCGGTTTCCAAATCCCATAGTTCATAACGACATCGCGAAGCGCCCGAGCCACAACAATCTGGTTTACTCATAAATTGATATTTCAATTCATTTTTCCTAGAGCATTAATCTACCGATCTATTAAGATAGCTCTAACCAGAGATATTTTGTCTGCAGAGACCGGAAACTCAAGAGCCACCGGTGTCCCGCGTCTCCCATAGGAACCTGTTCGACGCGACATCGAACGAATTTACATGCGCCGCTGCATTAACTCGCGCGTCTCGACACAGTCGGGCGACTTTCGCATTTCCTTATTATTTGCAACGCAGGTTCGTCATTGTGAAAACGTCCGGTTCGCATGCACACGTAGGTGGTTCACCTTGCGTGGACGACGGCGCACCCGCCGCTTTGTAAATTACGCTACGGATGACCGCCCACAGACGCATTCGTTGCGGAAAGTGCGACATCGGATGCCTTGCATTTCGTTACGAATTTTCGCGTGTCGAACAATGGGATATCCCGGTACTCGGAGCTGCTCGCGGATACAATGCCGAGAGCTCAGGGTAATTACAGATTTTTTTTCTTTTTTCGTTGTTCAGTTGGCGAACAGAGCTCGAGCAGTTTGCTTCCTGGAGAACTGCCGTCACGACAAAACTCGTTCACCGTATAATCTTTTTCTGTTTTTTTTTTTCTTTCTTGTTTTTCTTGTACGGTATTGGGCGTAGCCGTTAGACGGTTGCATCATGGGAAGTGGATCCCAAAGGTTACGAGATGAAAGTAAGCTGACCCGGTCACGAGGGATTGGCACACGTTCCACACCCAAGAACTCCACTCGATCGGACTATCTCGTGCATCTGAATGATCTCTGCTGAATGAGACTGTGAAAATAATTCACATTCGATGAGGGTGATTAAATTTTTTTGTTTATTTAATTCATTTACCTTTCAGGGTGTATTTGACGCTCGTGATGGAAACTAATTTTTCATTCTGGTCCATTTCACTATTTTTTTTAATTCAATAAAAATAAGAAAAATTCATTTATTTTCATTGCAGTTTAAGTCGCTTCGAGGTTTAATCCGCGCGAGGGAAGCTGATAAAATAATGCGTAGGCATTATCATCGGATCGGAAGAATATTCTGCCGATCCGTAAACATGCAACGAATGCATTACGCGGTATCTCGTTTGCACGAGGAAAGAGGCTGGTTCGGATTTCAGACAGGAATGCGAAGGTGCACAGCACTCTCATTATCGGTGCCGCAGTCATTTGATGCTTCGCATCGACGCAAATGTACAACGACTCGGTGATCGTGGTTCAAGGTAAGAAAATTAATGGACCATCGATGTATCGAACGAAGGACGATGCGATCGTAATCAGAGAATTTTATTCATATATCGACAATTAAGATACACAGGTGAACACGTTTTGCACTTTTTAATTCATCCACCTCTAAAAAAAACATAAACAAAAATAATTCACTGAGGGGATCCAAAGCTTGTGTTTACCGTCGTTTCATCGCGTTTCAATGAAGGAAAAGTGCGTAAATTTTTATTGGCATCTCCGACGATAGTCCGAACTTTAATTTGCTCGGCAAAATTGATAATCCTCATCCAATCCTCGCAGAATATATAAAAAAAAGAAATCGACTTAAACTCCACCGATTTTTTTTCCTATTTTTTTATGCAGCGTCTCGTCGGCGCAGATTTTTCAGTTTTTGCTGAAAGTGTACGAGAAGCCATCGGGTGTTCGGTTAAAGTCCAATTTGCCGGGTGGATGAAATCTGCGCGGCGGCGGGGTGGCGAGTTCGTTGTACTGAGGTCGAGGTGGAGGTGCGGGTTGGCTCTGATACTGCGGTCGGGGCTGATATTGAAATTGAGGACGAGGCTGATATTCGGGCTCGGGTGCGTACGCTGGTTGCGGCTGATAGGCGGGCCTCGGTTGAGGTCTGTACTGGGGCCGAGGTTCAGGACGAAACTGAGGAAGTGGGGGCGGAGGGGGGGCTGTGGGGGAAGGACGGTACTGAGGAGGTGGCGGCCGCGGGGGGGCTGCGGGAGGGGGAGGACGGTACTGAGGCCTGGGATAATACTGAGGCTGCGGCTGAGGCTGAGGCTGATAAATCGATTCTTGATTGTAGTGGGACTGCGGTCGTTCCTGGGCCTGGTACTGGCGCTGCGGAGGCCGATAGTCGGGGGGATTGTACTGGGGAAGTGGCTCGTATTCCGGCTGAGGCGCTACGACTGGACGAGCCGTGGGAATGTGATCTCCGGTAGCCTAAAAAAAGAAACCAATTTTTCGATTTTCGTAAATTTTTTGTTGTTGTGATTTTAACTTCAACCCCCGGTTTTGTAACAGAACATTCAAACGACTTGAAATCGGGGTAAAAATAATTGCAAGCGTGCATTGATTAGTGAGAATTGATAATAAAATTAATCGCAAAAGACGTTTGTCGTTGATGAATTTAAAAAAATTTTATAGTGAAATCCATTTTCAATTTTCTCAAATAATTTGTGCTCCCGGTCCCAGTTTTGTAACAGAAACAGTCGAACGATTTAAAATTGGTGTAAAAATAATTGGAAGCTTGCATTGATTTGTGAGAATTGAATTTACATAATTGATCCCCAAAAACATGTATAGCTTATGATTTTTTTTAATAGCAAATGCGGTATTGATGGGATATTAACCTCGAGTTCGTCACGAACCTGGAAGCCATTCTTGCCCGCGGTGTAGAACACCGTGCGACGATGACCGCTCGGATCGACGTACGAGTAAGATCCCTTGCGATCGCCGTTCGCGTCACTCTCCTCCTTGAACTCCACGCCGTCCTCCTGAGTGTACGCCGCACCGAAAGTCCCGTCGCCGGCGAGATAACGCGCGTCGCTGATAATCGCAGCATCCTGCGAGGAGCGATGACGATGAGGGGGTGACTGACCCAGAGCCGAGGTGGCGAACGCCGCCACTATTATCTGCAGATTTCGGTAACGGACATTTCAATCCCTCTCTCATATAAAAAAATTAATCACTTTATCGAAATGTCCCAATTGCCAACGTGGACCAGTATGAATAATTCGAAGCAAATTAATTGGTAAAAAAAAAAACCCGAGAAACGTAAAACTTACGACGATGGCCCGCATATCGAACGAGAAGTCGAGTGCGAACAGTGCGCGATGAGCGCTCGGGAGGGGTGTTTTATACGTCGAGGTGGCTCCGGTCTTTCTCAGGATCCCTCCCGTCAAGTCTTGTCGGGAGAGTCACAAGAGAGACTCGAAGAGTCCTTGGTTCGCCATCCCGTGCGCTCGTCTCGGTCTTCCACTCTCGAGCTGTATACATCACGGTTCTCTGTTGTGCTGCCGATGCTCGAATCGCACTTAAGTCTTCTGTAGTTTCTGTTGCATATATATATATATATATGTATATATGGGTAAATATATGTAGCGTGAATTTTACAGTGTGCATATAACAACGTCTACCACGCCCCGGACTCGATTATTGCACCAACACCGGCACGCATGCGATTCGCGGCACGGGTTAATCCGACATTTCTCTTCGACCCCGAGCGCGGCAACGTGCGCCTTGTAGCTGCTCTAATGTGGATTTCGCATATACGGGTGCGCCTACTTACTGGCTTTTACGGCTGCGTCGACCCACGTTAAATTTTTGCCGACGAAAATTATTGTCGAAATGTTTGGGTGTTGGGAAAAATTTTCATTGGTGCGATCTCGTACGCATATTGCATTGAGGCTTGCATACCGGAAGTCGGATGATCTGTGGACGGGGACTTTGCGAAGAGAGTAAATAATCTGTTTTAGATATGATTGGATTTCGACAATTTAGGATTTTACTGGATTCGTCGAGATTCCTTGGATTAGATATCAGCAGTTGGTTTTCTTTCACGAGGGAATTTATGGAGATTTGGATTTTTTTTTAGTTGTTGTACGTCCGTTACTCATGCATCCCTTTCGTGGATAACTTATAGTAATGTCCAGTTTTTCTTTTTTGCAGCTGATGATGATGTATTTTTTTGTCGATACGAATCGACAATTTATCATCTGTTGATGTACATTCGGATACAAGTTAGTGTTCGTTGGTACTTATCGAAAGCGGTGAGTTATCCATACCTGCTGTCGATGTGGAAGTTCGCGTTTCCCTTGTTCGTTTTGCGGTTGGTAAGTTCATTTCGTTTCATACCCACGCGTCAATAAAGCCTCGCGTTTTCGATAATCTCTTTCGGAATGCTCGACAATTAATAACTACGATAAAATGTAGGAATTTGCAACGATCATTTATTTGTCCTGAAAGCATTTAAAATTTGAAAAAGTAAAGAAAAACAAGAAAACTAGTTTAGTCATTTCTGCATGAAATATTTTCTAGAGTGTATCTTCGGCTATTGTTATTTCGTTTCACGATGCGGATTATCTCTGTACGTCGCTCGTCTCGTTGCTCTCTCGTTGCGAAAGATTCATATAATCAGCCCCGTCCTACTAAAGGAATTTATTAATTTTTTTAAGTTCTCCCGTCCGCGTTGGATTCATCCCGACGTTTAATGCAGGTGGTACGTGTTCCTGGAAAATGGGTTTTGCAATGGTACTTGAACGATACATTTGTATATATATTTTTAACTATCCCTAACAAGCCACTTCACTCCGAGCCTCTAAAAGTGAAGTTTGTAGCCTGAATTAGCTAATTGCGGACAATTTTTCGTAGCGTTCCAGGCGTTCGCTTAAAATGTATGTTCTTTTAATGAGCAACCAGTTTCAATAGTGAGATGGGTGCGGTTGAGAATTTCCGAGTATTATTATAGCGCAACTATTGGCCCAACAAGATATGCATAGTAGTAAACGTTGTTAAACAATTACAATTTCAGTTTCAATTGCAATCGCGATTGCACATGCGCGAAGCGGTCTGGCGAGCGATGTTTAACGTCGAGAAACTTCTCGCTCCCGAGTCCGTCGCCAGAGCCAATTTCCAAACTATCCCCCGAGGGCAGGGTTCCGTCCAGCTTCCTGGCATTCCATAATAGCGTTACGACAACGAACGCATTCTTTGACGTGGGGAGCCACATGATAATGTACCTGGAGGCCTTACGGGTTGACTCGTTACCCGAGGCGAATGACTTTAAAAGTAGCCGAGCCATTGCTATACCGCTGCTATAGCCAATTACATCGAGCTGACTTCTCTCCGGGGTCTATATAGAAGACACGGCTCCTCCGTTGGCAGATTTCTTCAACTTAACCAGCGGCGCATTCGCATTCCGCGGGACAGAGCCATGATACTGACAGTGAGTGAGATCTGGCAATTTAAAAACACACACCGCGCTCGATCGATCGAATCCGCACGCGATAGACTCGATAAATTCATTCGGAACTCGTTGATTTGCTATATCGTGAAATTAATAGAAAAAAATCGAAAATGAAGACAATATTCGAGTGATGTACTGTACGTGCAGTTTGGTGAAAACAGCACCGGATCTGCGTTACGCTCTATCGCGACATCATTTTCTGAGTGATCTGATTGATATCTTGTATAGTGATTTTTTTTTGGGGCCGATTTGGTTTTCTTTTGTACATTTATGTGTGGGAAAGGGTGGATTAATTTCGGGCGAGAATTGTGTTTTATTTGTTTTTCTCGATGATAAGTAATTTTATCGGAAACTTCCGACGATCGATCATTCGGAAAGGTGTTCCGATCGATCGAAAAATCTCCAGGTGCGGATATAAAAAAATCGGCGAACCTCCATTTATTTCAATATTATATGTTCAAAAAAATGGAATTTCTTCTGCAATTTTTTATATTTCGACCTCGTGAATTTTGAACAATAATTTCGAAGGGATTTTTTACCACATTCTTTTGTTACCGAGAAAAAAACAAAAACTTTTTTTCTGCATCGAATGATTGTATATTGAAAAATATTAGCCGAGTTCGCGTCGAGGATGCAGAGTTGATAAATGGTTACGTGAAAAACGAGTATGTCAGGACATATCCTTCAACCCTCTTAACTTGCCGACCATCTATGCGTGACAATAAAATTGTTTGCACATCACGTCCGTTCGAAACATTTTTTTTTCTGTCTATAAATCATGCACGCTGCGAAAGACACGCGATCGCGCGAATGCGAATAGCAAAAGAAGACGATACGCCTGTACACAATCGCGGATGAACTTTCTAACGTGGCCAAGATGCACGAGCAGGTTGCAGCATCCATGTTAACCTTTGCGATGGTACTTTGTCTTATTCAAGGTTCTACTTCTCACGGTGGTGTCAACGTGCTTGGCGCAACCGGCGGATAATAATGCGCAGCAGCGACCGGCACGGGCACATCAGAGCCAGATACAATACAAAGATCCCGATGGTGAGATTACTATTGATTACTAAATTTCTAGTAATTACTATTGATTACTCAATTTCTAGTAATTTACTCAAGAAGGGAATTTAAAAAACCGTTCTGCAATTTTAATTGTTAAGAATAACAATAACAACACTAACAATAATAATCTTATATATATTTTGGAAAGTTGATTGTTTGTTTGTTTGTCCCCATTTTTTAAGAATCCGGGGGTTTCCTTACGGGCCCTCCAGACCCTGATAACGATTCCTCTATTATAGTATTCTGGTTCTACATGGAGAAAAATAGTTCTGTTTTCTAACAAATGTAGATCGAAATCTAATTTCTCGACCGGGGGTGACGAAAAGTGATGAAAATCTCTCTAAACGCCATAGCCACAACAATCTGTTAACAATAATAATAATAACAATTTCACGGATGCTGATTATTATATTCAGAATATCAGAAACAAATAAAAAGTAAATAGAATTCTGAAAGACGATCGAGAGATGATTTACCGAAATAAAACGTTTCAGGTTTGCGTGTCGACTGGAAGTTCTACATGCCCCGGATCCAAGGAAGATCCGAGGTCGACTCCGGCCAGAGGGCGCAGCGTGCCGAGACGGGGACGGCTCAAGCGAATTTCGTGGCCCAGAGACAATCCCACGTGGCCCAAGCGCCCGCAGAACCGGAAAGGCACTACCAGCCATACTCGGCGATACCGAATCACATAAAGCAGTTGCTCGCCCAGTCCTACGCGCCTCAGGGACCCTACGTCGATCCGGGAGCTTATCTGTACCAGGTGAACGCCCCCATCGTCTCGCCTCCAGCCACGCCGATCAAGGTCGATCAATCGGCGGTCTCGCAGACCCAGGTCGAACGGGAGTACTTCAATTCGGCGGTGACCTACAGAGCTCAGGGCCATCAGCCGGCCCAGCCGCAGCACGTCCCTCAGATCGGCAGAGTCCCCGGCAAACTGGGTGGCATCAAGTACAAGGACAACAACAAACCCTCAGAACGAACCGCCCAGCGATTCCATTACGGCGCCGTTATTCCGGCTCAGCCGCAGCCGAAGCCTCACTATCAACCCTACAAGCAGATCGCTCAGCCTCAGTACGGCCAGTACGAGAAACAAGCCTCGCTGGCTCGGCCTCAGTATGGCCAGTACGAGAAGCAAGCCTTGCTGACTCAGCCTCAGTATGGCCAGTACGAGAAACAAGCCTCGCTGGCTCAGCCTCAGTATGGCCAGTACGAGAAACAAGCCTCGCTGGCTCGGCCGCAGTACGGCCAGTACGAGAAACAAGCCTCGCTGGCTCAGCCTCAGTATGGCCAGTACGAGAAACAAGCCTCGCTGGCTCGGCCGCAGTACGGCCAGTACGAGAAACAAGCCTCGCTGGCTCAGCCTCAGTATCGCCCATACGAGAAGCAAGTCACTCAGGCTCAGCCCCAGTATCGGCAGTTCAAGAAACAGGTCTCCCAAGCTGAGTCCCAGTACCAGGCGTTCGACAAACAAGCCTCGCAGCCTCGGCTTCAGTACAAGCAGTACAAAGCCCCGGGCGGTATCGAAGCTCAACCGGAAGTGAGCGTTCACACGCCCACGGCGATCCAGCAGCTGTTGCGCTACCAGGCCCAGCTTCCGTACAACGTGATCGCCAATCACATTCTCTATCGACCGAAGGAGCCCTTCGTACCGAAACCTCTTCCCGAGAGTGTCAAGATCGGACGCCAATATCCCAGCAAGGTTTACCTCGTCAAGACCGACGGCCAGATCTACGAGAGTCCCGACACTCCCCAGGAATCGGCGCCTCAGAAACGATACTGAATCGTGACGTTTATCTTCTGCTTTATATATTTTATTTTATGTATACATTGTGAACCAGAGACTAACCGCACGGTCGTGCTGTACAGGGGGAGTGGTAATTTTTTTTATTTTTATTTTTAGTTGTCTCGCCGTATGTAAGATTTATAAGCGATTAGCGCGATAGCTTCGTTTCTCTCGGATTCTTCGGGCCGTGTTTCTCGGTCTTTACGCAATCGACGGATTTGTCGACTTTGAGGAAATATGAAAAACATCTTCTTTTCGATTTACTTTATTTTTTTAGTTGAAAAAACAATTAGATTCTTTTTTTAAGATAGAGATTTATGTGTTTTTTTTGGTATTGTCGAATGTTATTCGGTCCTATATCGATTGAACTGTAGACGTCGATTTGCACAATAAATGTTCTCTTCTGAACTTATGTTTTTTGGGATTAGGTTTGTGGTTTGGGTAATTTTTCGTCGCAGCAACAATGTGTATTTTTTTCGTCATTGTTGAATTTGGTATTTTTCTTATTTATTTATTTAAAATACAACACGTTTATAATTTTATTCGGTTTCACTTCGTTCGACAGAATAGCTTTCCTCCGGATCAGGAAGACCGTAACGCGCGCTCGAGACGCGATCTACTTTCGTGGCCTTCACGGTGCATGATTCGCCGGTTCACTTTGCTATTCATGTGTGATTCCTGTATCTACATTTTCACACTGGTATTCGGCTCCGATCGATAAACGTTGCAGAAACTTCGCTAAATCAGTCGTACGATTTTTAATTTCGCAATTTCATTTTTTTTGTCGAATAACAGTTAAAAAAAATGAAGTTGAGAATAATAAAAAACAATGTCTCGCATCAATATTTGATCTACCGAAGATGTAGTGAGGATGTATCTGCCAAGAGAAAATCACCAACTGCAGACAGCGGTTTCGTACACGAGAATGTGCCCAGCAAGACACAGGAAAGTTCGAACCTAAACGGAACTCAATTTTTCTACAATTTTTTACAATCACTCCGGTTAATCGAAGTAATTTTTTTTTTTTTTTTTTCCAGCATACCGCATATGGCGAGGCCGATGCAGTCCCGAACGGTATCCTCGTTTAGTGTAAACTTCCTTTTTCAGTGTTTAACTTTTTTATTTTTAATGTTTAAGAGTTAAAAAAATGAAGTTGAGAATTTAAAAAAAAAGTCTATCCTCTATATCCGATCTAGCGGACATTCAGTAAGCGTATTTCGACGATGATAAAATTAGAAACAGCAGACGGCGATTTTCTACGTGAGCATGTGTCCAGCAAGAAACAGGAAAGTTCGAAGCTAATGAGGAATCGATTTTTCTACAAAGTCCTGAAAAAACACCCTCGCCATATAATAGCCTCCTTTCGTTAATCAGACCGGTTCATCGAAGTAATTTTTTTTTCATTATTTTTCCAGCGAACCGCATACAGCGACGCCGATGCAGTCAGGAGCGGTATCCTCGTTTACTATTTACTTCCCAGGAAGTATCAGCGAGCTCGGCGAGCGCACTTTCGCGAAGTCCGTGCAGAAAGTGAGAGGACGGATGGAACGTGAATGTCTCGGATACATTCTACTGTGATACACGAGTCTACGCCCGGATACACCAATTGACGGAACTGAAACTGTTCGAAGCAGAAAAAAAAAACGGAGAAAAAAAATTATCCGACAAACATATCCGGTTGTAACTTCCATCTAATGAGGGTATTATATTTTTCCACAGCCGCCCGCGCTAATAAACGATCTATCTGCCCGAGTTACGTAATTCTTTCACTTCTCTTCGTGACAATGATTGTCGGTATGTGACACTCGAATTGGAGCTGTCACGTATATATCGCTCCCGCTGTTCCATTCGTTGCCCTACCTACATTGTTCATTGTTTTGCAAAAATGCATACAAAAAATTATAATGTTTCTATGCGATAAGCGGTATATAATTTTTTTTAAATATATTTTTGTAAGTTTCATGGATTTACTGGTCGGTTTGTTGCGAGCAAGTTGGTTTCTTTTGGTACAAATTCAATTATCATGATTTCATCAGAAGATCATTTTATTTTATGGGTCAGGTTATTAATCTAATCTGCAGTTCATTCGCAAAAAAAAATGATCCAAACAATTACAATGTTTCCATGCTTTATACGGTGTATAATTTTTAAATATTTTTCGAAGTTTCATTAAATTATTAGTCAGACTTTTGCGAGCAAGTGGGTTTTTTTTACAATTTCAATCATCATGATTTGTTTACAAGATAATTTTATTTCACAGGTCAGTTTGTCGATTCATTGGATCCTTCATCGATCATCGATCGCCCCACCCGCCGACTGACTCACCGATCGTCACGTAATGGCAAGTGAAAAAACAGCCGAGTGCTAACGAGCTTTGCGTAATCAAGTTCATCGAACTTTTCCATACATTTTCCCCGACCGAGTGTTTTTCCCATGCTCGGTGGTATAATCCCGCGTATAATGTATCTTACCGCGACATCCGTATTCGGACCATTTCTCGTTTTCCCGATCTGTCCCGAAACGGCCGAGAGACGCCGTCTGACCATGCCCGACCGTGTCCACTGCGTCGACTGCAACGCGCCTACATATTTTTTGTTATTCCTCTCGTTGCGTGGTCGCTTGCGTGTAAACGGGCAGAGCAAGGAAACACTGGCGATACGAGTTCTCGTACTCGACGGAAAACAGGATTTTATTTAGATGTTACAGAAATTTTCCAAGACGATGATTTAACGACCTTTTTTTTTAGAGCCGTTCTTAATGATCGTAACTTTTTCTGTGGGAAATTCGCTTCTCGGTGGATTTGGCGGAGTGGAGGCGAGCGGAGAGCTTATTGGCGCTTCGAAGAGGTGTGAAATCAGTGGAGCATGCTCTTTGCTGGGTATCGAGGATTAAACTTGCTCGAAGGTGGTGGTTCGCCGGTTACCGCACGATGCGGGCTCGGCGAGTTCCATCCCCCTCGCGCGCGCGCGCGCGCCGAGAGAGATCCGGAGAGCGCACGGGGGCACACACAGTCACTATAAATTTGTTCCGAGAGGCGCGCGCCCGCCTCAGAAACACTCCACCCTCGATCATGTCAAGGCATTGGCTCCTCGCCATGACGAGATTACAAGTAAGTCGATTTAACGTAAGGAAACGTAAAAAAAAATTTAACACTTAAAAAAAAAGTCACCCTCGTTACCGGAGACCGCATACACCGTGGTTTGCGCAACAGGCCGCGCACTTTCGTCGGGCGATTTTTGTCGTACACACATACCCGTTATTATAAGTGTAATTTTCTTTAGTTATCATTAGGAGTGAAAGACAGGCAGGGGGACTCGGGCTGGACGGGAAAGTCACGCGTGCGGGCAGGATAAACAAATATTATAGTGTCTTGGCGTGTGAGAAAACATATCGTTTCGCTGGGATTTAATTGCTATGCAGAATCGCTCCGGGACTCCGTGAAACTTTCGTTGTGCAATGGGAGAGGCGTAGACGGATTGATTTTCGAGTGCTCGGCTTCGAAGATTTTTTTGGAAAAAGTTCTTGCGTAGAGTTACTTTGAGAAACTGGGGTAAGGTGGAACTTTTGGGACATAACTATGGGGCAAAATGGGACGGTGAACTTTTTTTGGTTTGTTTGTAATGAATCTATAACCCGGAATTCCGCGATACTCTCGTTGTTATCTCATCGAGCGGAATACCATAGATATTCAATTTCGCAATTTAACTTCACTAAGAATCTCTGGCTCATGTAATTGATAAAGGCAATTTGCATAGATAATCGACTAATAATGTACTCATCAACGTTTGTTTTGGCTCTCTGTTGTAAAATTCGTCTGTCGGAGAGCTGGTCAAATACGCGAAGTACTTGAAGCACGTATTGAATCAGTAGCGAGTACTCGGAATTTCATCAGTTTTACCGGTACTCAATACGTAAGTACTCAAGTACCGAGTCAGTATCGAGTACTCGGAATTTCATCACTTAAGTTTTGCCAGTACTCAATACGTCAGTACTCAAGTACCGAGTCAGTATCGAGTACTCGGAATTTCATCACTTAAGTTCCGCCAGTTATCAATCCTTGCTACTTCGAGTAATGGGTACTTCAACGCGTACTTAAAGTGTTTTGTGTATTTGCCCAGTTGTGGTCTATCGTAGGAGCGAGCCGGTCGGGCGTCGATCTACCGCATTCCAGGCACACCGGTGTATGGATGAGATTTTTTTTTTAACTATCCCGTCTCAAAGTCGAGCGCTTAATTTATATTTCACTTTCTATTCCCGTCCACGTAATTCCAGCAGTGCAACGGTACCCGCGGCGTTCTATATGTACCGTGGGGTCGCTATCGTACACCGTCGATGGCCTACGGAACGGAGTAAAACTTTGTTGCCTTTCCCGGCGACTCATGCCTGCTTCGCGAGATTACACGCGGTGCTCTTCTCGTCGGTTTTTTCTCCCATTGTAACCGGTATGTCTGCATCGGGTATTCAAACTCGCAGGTTGCGTACATCGTCCCGGCGGAGATAAAACGACGGTGTCGCATATTTTTCTTCCTCAACCGATTTTGTCTATCCACTGTAGAAAAAAAAAATCTAAATTTAATGTAGCGGATTGAAAATTTTAATGCAAAAACTGGTACATTCAATTCAACGTACAATTGTGATGAAAAATTGATATACTAATTTTTTTTACAGTCTACCATCAAAAATGTTTGTAGGTTTTATTCCGTAATTCTAATTGTTGATAAATTGTGTGTGTGGGAAATTTACGTTTGCACCGAAATATGTTGAAGCGGTTGTCGACATAACGACTTAATATCATCGATTGGGTTGACGGCAAATTTTTTTGTGAGAAACTTGGATCACCCAAATAATAAAAAAAGTATTGGGGTAATTCCTGTTGTTTTGTATAGAACTGTATTCGGGCGGTCTGTCGATATATTTCTGATGTATTTGATAAATTCATAGTCAACCGCTGTTGTGGCACCCACGCAGTTTGCAGTCACGAACTTGTCCGCCGGCTCGTCCACGAGGAGAACTTTCTCTTATAAACTTGATCGCTAAGTGCTAATCGTGCGTCTGGGAAAATTCTGCGCGGTTGACTGACCTTAAAGAATTCATTGTAACACTACGCGTTAATTAATGTGTCTTGCGGGAAATAAAAATAAAAATCTAGGCACATTTTATCTGTATGCCGATAAGCGCATGCGCCAACGAGTTGGATTATCGATCCTTGACGATCGCAGCTGACGAGATTCTTCGCGCATATTCTCGAGATCCCGAGAACGTTCTCACACAGGCTTTTGCATATCTCTGTAGCTTTCCTTTCTCCCGGCAAACTCGCGGATTCACATGAAGCTGCGAAAATCCAATTGCCTACCGTGAATACCAAACTAAAATGTTAAGTAAACAAATTATTCTCGCGCGTACGATATGGACGATAATTATGGAGGTGCTGACTTTGCCGAGGAATTTATTGAACGTCGATCATTCGATCGATCACCTCGGAGATCGCGGTGATAACATTCAAATGAATTTCCAACGCAACTTTTACTCTCGATAGATTGCCAAAGGTCGGATTTTATTTGATTTAAATAAATATATATTAAAATTAAGTAAATAAATAAATATTTTACTCGAAGCAAATACACGGTGAGCGTCAAATAAATTATTTTTCTGGGTGTATAGTTGATTCAACGATTTTTTTAAAAATCAGTGCATGGAAATTTAATTTCCTTTTTTTCGCCTATTAACCGTTCGATTTCGTCGATCTGTCGCAGATAATATTCCTGGTGGCACTTCCCTTGTGCACGGGCCAATTTTCGATTCAGGGGCCGAGTGACGGCAACCGGCGCGCCCAGGGCCTCAAGTACAGCCAAGAGAAGGGAATCGAGTACGAGGACCAAAGAGGTATGTGTGCTCGAGCATAAAAGGGAGAACGGGACACGAGCACAATGTAGCTCGGAAACATAAACGTTGCTCGCAGAACGAGACACAGTGGCGGATATTCGATCGATCACGAGCGTTGCAAAAAAAAAAAAAAAAAAAAATCGTTAAACAATTTGTTCGCACAAGAGAGCCGACCGGTATTTGATCGGCGAGCTGGAGCCTTTGGATCGACTAGTTGAAACTATAAACCTCTACGTACCGAGGGAACGCGCTCTCCCTCGGCTGCAACAGAGTCTCCTTTCACGAGAAAGGCGAAACGGCGCGTGTTCGGCGCTGTCTGCGTGTGCAATTTTCAGTTTCCTCGTACCGTATCGTTCCCGAGATAATAATCACCGGGCACGGCGTGAGCGACACATTTACAACGATACATATATTTTCCGCCCGCAGTAATTACAATTATTATCTGTTTCTCAGCGTCGCTCGGAGCGGGCGATTTCTCGATCCAGGGAGCCTCGGACGGCAACAGCGACTTCAAGATTCAGGGCGCCACGGACGGAAACGCCGATTTTCAGATACAGGGCGCAACCGACGGAAATGCAAATTTTCACATCCAAGGAGCGACCGACGGAAACGCCAATTTTCACATCCAAGGAGCCACCGACGGAAACGCCAACTTTCATATACAAGGACCCACCGACTCGAACGCCAATTTCCAGATTCAAGGGCCCTCGCATGGCAACGCCAATTATCAGATTCAGGGAGCCACGGACGGACACAGGCAGGCGGCGAATCAGGGACACTACGACGCTAATCAAAGACCCGCGACTCCGGCGGCGCTGCAGTACAGAGATCCGAGCGGTAGGATCGCGAGATAACGAGACATATGGAAAAAAAATTACATGCAACACATATCGAAAAAAATATATTTGTGATATTCTGAAATTTCAATGATTCTTTCTTTTTGAGGGCGATTTTGGTGTATTTTGAATCAATTTTTTTGCATGCACTTTTTTTTCCGTCGTGGGAAGTTAAAAGGATGAGGATGAGGAGTTAAAATGTCACTCTTGATCTCTAGGCTTGAGCGTCAATTGGAAGTCTTATCATCAACTTCCACCGGAAGTTCAAGCCACCCGAAACGCTTTCGTGCCGCACGACGCTCCTGTTCCGCAACCCCGTCAGCACATTCAGCGGCAGCAAGCCGCTCATCGTCAACCCGCCCAGGCTCATCATCAGCAAGCTCAAGCTGCCCAACAACCGGCGGCCGTTGCGCCGAATTACCGGCCTTACGACAACGCTCCCGCTCAGATCAAGCAGTTGCTGCAGTTCCAACAGCAGATTCCCTATCTGAACATCATTCCCGAACAATTCAGGTACCGGAAGTGTTGAAACTAAGGCGATGTGAAGCGCATCCGCTTTCGCCCGCACCACGCTCAGTCGGTAACAAATTGGTTTCCCGGTTTTCTGCAATACCACTGATATCTTGGTCGAAAGCAAATTGTGTTTTCGTAGGCGATAGATGGACGCACGTAATCTTGACTCACTTTTGTTTCAAAGTATCAACAGTTTCGAAGAAGATAGCAGAGGCGCTTTGTTACCGACCGCGGTATTTCACATGCCCTAAGGACTAAAACAGTTAACGGGCTAATTTTGGCCCTAGAACTCATGAATGGGTTAAAAAACCATCCCAGTATTCAAAAAATACGATTGTTGCCCATTTTCGTTAAGTTTTGGGATTACGTGCGATTTTCACTCCCTAAACTTTAATAAAATCAAATTAGCCGCATGCCATTCTCTTATTAAAGAACAAAGAGATTCATTCGTGGAAACCCATTTACTGATCATAGGAACATGAAAAAAAAAACGCGAGGGTGGATCTCTACGCCAGTCATGAGTTAAAAAGTAGAAAAAGAATGATACGAGGTGTAGGGTTAAAAAATCGGCAATAAGGTGATGTTTTCTTACATATCTGCCGTTATTGTCAGATACGAAGGTCTGGATGCCCAGGTGGAACAAGGCCCCGTAGTCCAGCCGAACAATTACCGCGGCAAACCGCAGAAAGCGGCGGCGCGCACCGAGCCGGACGAGCAGAATCAGTATCGAAGCCAGTACCGCGCTAAAGCCCGAGGTCCGCCCAGACAGAAGCGTCAGACGAATCAACGTCAGGCCCGTCAACAGCATCAGCACAAGTCGACTCAACCACCCGCGGAGGCTCAGCCTCAGTACTCCACGAACGTTCCGTCCCGGATTCAGGAGCTGTTGAAGTTCCAGTCTCAGATCCCTTACGTCAATCACATTCCGGAGAAATGGAGGTAGGGATTTAATTTGGGATTGTTTTTCATGTCGTACCTTTATCCTAATATCAAAGCTTCAAGTGGACAATTCTCGCGACAGATACGACGCTTTGGCTGCGGCTCAGTCGCAGCAACAAGAATTCACTTCCCAGTACCAGCATCAACAAGCCGCTCGACCGGCTCAAGAGCCTCGAGAGGCCGGACATAGACAGAAGAGACAGGCTCCTCGGCATGAACAGTCTCAGATTCGTCAATATCGCCAACATCCCCAACAGCAGCAGCAACATCAACAGCCGCAACAACCGGCCAGACAACAGCCTCAGTACCAGAGGATCTCCCAACCACCTCCGGAGACTCAGCCTAACTACTCGACGAATCTTCCGTCTCAGTTGCAGCAGCTCTTGAAATTCCAGGCTCAGATACCATATGTCAATAGTATTCCCGAAAAATTCCGGTAATTTATGGCTTCGGACAGGTAATCAGGCTTGCAAACGAACGTGACGGAGAAACTGATTTTTATCCTTGATTTAAAAAATTTTAAAAATTGATAACTGATCTCACAACCACTTTCGGAGGCTCAGATTCTGTACGGGATGAATCTTCCGTCCCAGTTGCAGCAACTGTTGAAATTCCAGCCTCAGATATCATATGTCAGTAGCATTCCCGAAAAATGCAGGTAATCAGACTTTGAAACGAACGTGACGGGAAAACTGATTTTTATACTTGATCGGAGTATTATTTAAAAAAATTGATGACTGATCTCTCAACCACCTCCGTAGATTCAGCTTCACTACTGGACGAATCTTCCGTCCCAGTTGCAGCAACTGTTAAAATTCCAGGCTCAGATACCGTATGTATATAGCATTCCCGAAAAATGCAGATAATCTATAGCTTCGGACTGGTAATCAGGCTCTGAAACGAACGTGACGAAAAAACTGTTTTTTACCCTTGATCTCAGGATCTCATTAATCAAATTGATCGCTGGCCCACGATGAGGAATAATTTTTTTTTTTTGCTCCAAGATATGAGAATCTGGCAGCGGCTCAAGCCCAGCACGGCGGTCAAGCCGAACCAGCGCCGAGTCAGTACCGACCGCAGTATCAGCAGGAAGGTCACGGTGCTCCCAGGCGAAAGCGTCAAGCTCCTCAGCATCAGCAGCGTCCCCAGCAACAACAGCCTCAGTACCAGAGGATATCGCAACCACCGGTGGAACCGCAGCCCCAGTACTCCACCAACGTCCCGGCTCCAATTCAGAAACTCTTGCAATTTCAGTCGCAGACCCCTTACAACATAATCGCTAATCAGATAATCTATCGCCCCGACAAGCCCTACGTTCCTCAACCCGTCGAAGCTGCCCAGCCAGCCGCGCCGCAGTATCATCAGGGTCAACAGTCGCAGGGTCAAGGCCAAGGTGGGATTCGTCCCGTTACCGAGAAGCAATATTAAGCATGGTGAAAACCTTCTTTTTCATCCATCGTATGGCCTTGGATTTGAAAAATTATTTTCCTAAAAAGAAAACAAAAATAATTCGGTGAAGTTGATCGAAACTTTCGCTATCGGTCGCACGTTGACAGAAATTACACGAGAAAAAAAATGCTTCTCAAACAACAATTCGATGTGACAGAGATCGACGAGAGAAGACAGAACGAGACGAAGAATGAGCTAATGAGCGGGGCTCGGCGCCTCAGTGCTTCCAACATCGCGATTTATCGTTTATCGACCCCCTCCCCCACATAGTATTTGTTATACCGGTAGAGCTCGGCGACGATTACACATTAGATGGAAAAAAAGAACAGGCGTCGTACGCATTCAATGTGATACTTCGAAAGAGGAAGGTTTATTTTTTATATTTTGTACGTTGTCTAATAAACATATTTCCTAAAAAAATAAAAATAAAAAAAATATATATGTTTATATTTGATATCATTAATTTGATTTGAGTTCGTAGTCTTTGCTTGCGGGTGGAACGCACTGCGGGTTGCTAACTTCTTATATACACATTTGTATATTTAAATATATTATATATATATATATATATATATACATATGTTTTGAATCACGGAAGAAACTAAACCGAGCGTGACCGAGATCGGTTTCCTGTACAACTGGGCGTGTCCGCGAACAGAAAAAAAAGTCAAAGAGATCGTGTTCGACAGTTCTCTGGTCCAGTAGCGGCATTCTTAGGTGCCCCATGAACGCTGCGGTATCTTATTTCCAATGGTAAATGTAACGTATATAATATATACTGTATATAATATGTACTGTATATGCTAATGCTCGATCGCGAGAGCGCGGGTCTTTCACTATTTCGCAGTGTGTAATGTGTAACGCTGGAAATTTACAAGAAAACCCGTGCACTTTTGCGCAGAAATTCGATCTCTGGCGCACTCGCGGGCCGAGCGTGTACACTCGCTTTACCGCACGGAGCGCGTTACGATTTTTATCAAAACGTATCGCTTCCTGACTCGCGGAGCCGGGGCGCACTATCGGAGAGCATGTTCCCCTTTCCCGTCGTGGAACGGGAGTAGACTGGAGCCTGGATAGTTACGCGACTAGGTGAGGGTGGGAGTTGAAGAGTTAAAAAAAAATTTCGAAGCCAACGATGCATGAAAGCCGCCCGCTCGCCCATATAGATGTGCGTCGCAAAGCTGCCGTCCAGTTCTCGCAGATTCACTGTGGAAACTCGATCGTACCGGACGTGTATCGCCACTCCGTCATGAAGTTTCTCGTAAGTGCTCCTGCTTCTGCCAAAAGCGTTTCGATAATCACGGACGATCGGGATGATTTTTAAAAAATTGTTTTACGCGAAATCCCAAAATGTATAATTTTCTTTGCAGATTTTGCTCTGTGTGCTCGCGCCGATATGCGCGAGCGAGTTGGTCCTCGACGGTGACGGCTGGCTCATGCAAGATCTCCGCGAGAGCATCTCCGGTGAGTAAATAATCTCAGAGTTTGTGCATTAAAAAAAAGACAATGATTGAAAGTGGCCTCTTTCAAGAATTTAATTCGGAGTTTCAAAAATGCGAATGTTCGATAGAATTGCTTATAATAATAGGATTAAATTTATAACTTTTGGATCCCTTTGTGCACAAATCCTTAAGGAATTACACTTTGCTTTTTCACGATTCTTTTTTTTTATATTAAGGAAAGGTATATTCATTATATTATAGAAATAGAATTAAGATTATAGAAAATAAAGTCTCTGAAGAGGGCCAAAAATCCTATGGCCGAAACGTAAAAGACGAAGAGGAGGGGACGCGTTTTATTTCAATCTTGGAAGCGCCGAACGCAGCCGTCGAATATTTTATAATTTATCGCATCGACCACAGCAGCAGAAAAATAAAAATATATTTATTATATTTTTTTTAGGCTCCATCCGCGTACGAAGACAAGTTCCGCACGGCGCTCAGAGGACGCAAGCCCCACAGGAGCCTCAGTATCAGTACAGGCCGTACTCTCAGGCACCGTCGCAGATAAAGCAGCTGCTGCAGCTCCAGCAGCAGCGCAGTCCCGTCGTTCCTATACCGTCGCATCCGCCGCCGAGTTTCGGTTCGCCGCAACACGCCGAGCCGCAGGTTCAGTCCCAAGCCCAGGCGACCGGAAGCTACAGGCCCAATGTGCAATACGGAAATGCGCCCCAGCAGCCGACGTACAGGAATCAGGCTGCAGCCGTAGCGGCACAGTATCAGCCTCGGGGACAACAGCAGCAGCATCAGCCGCAGGGACAGCCTCAGTACAATCAGCAACAGTATCAACATCAGGGATAGACACAATTTCAGTTCCTTAAAAAATGTCTAAAGAGTCGAATCTCGACACTACTGTATAACATAGACGTATACGTTCTTTTTTTTTTTTACTGTCGCTATCGTGAATTCGAGAGTTGCCACTTTTTCGTCTATACATGTTTCTTTGATTTTTTTTTTCGCTCTTAGAAATTAATAACTCCGACTACGCTTTCAACGATATTTCGCTCGTGTTTATCTTAATTTTTCAATTTTCCTCGCAAGAGCACGTCGCCTATCGCTTCTCTTAACTCATCACTTTCGCATACTTCGTACGACTCACCGAAAGTTTTCACCCGCCGATCGTAGAGATTTAGGATTAACTTCGATATAAGTTTTACTGCGCGTTTCCGATTTTTGTAAATCAACGATCATTTTGCTTAAGACGATTTGGAATGTAAGTTATGTAAATCGTTCTGTTAATTATCTTTAAAAATTAAAGAAATTATAAAATCTGAACGAGCTCGTTTAGTTGGGATTCGACGATATCCGCGAGAGGGGACTTCGTTTCCTGGATTGTTTCTCCTGAATCGTGTTACTTTCACGCGCGCCTGCTCCGTCTGCGAGGGGGTCGACTCGACTTGTAAGCACTCCAATTCTTCGAGGCCATGCACCGTACGTGCGTGCGCGACGCTCTGCTTGTACAGCTGTGGTACATAAGTGGCGCAGGTGGGCGAAAAGCCTGTCCGATCGTAGTCTTGTCACGGGTGTCAATGCGGTGGTGGATTTTATTTGACTTGTATGTACGCCAAACTCATCTCCGCCAACCAGGAACAAAGTTGGAAAAACACCATGTATCCAAATTTTTTCTCATATATTATATATAGTTCGGAAAAATGACTGTTTGTTTGTTGGTTTGGATGATTTCAATAGTTGATGAAGACCGAACGCGGTAAGACCAACAAAATCGTTTCGGTCGATCGCCAGAGTGAGGTCGATGAGCATCTACGAGCACATCCTCGGCGGCGAATCCGCCGAATCCATCGGGCAGTCTCGACCCCATCAGCAGATTTTCTCAAGCTCTCTCGTATAATTATCGAATTTTTCGAAACGGAAACATAAAAGTTGCGCAGCAACGGCGCGCACGCACGTAATCGCACGTTTTAAAATTAAGTACGCGGTATGAACTCCATTCGAGTGCAGGTACGCGAAGAGCGAGTGGCCGAGGTGTAGTTTAAATGCGAATCAAGTCCGGCGGGAATCACCCCGGCGATGTAAGCCAGAGAGAAGCACGAGCGGAGAACCGCTCGCACGCACAGATACGCGGGAGGGTGCCCCAACTCGTCACTTGAGAAATCAAGGTATCATCGCACCAGTGGTTGCACACAAGGGGCGTATCTTCGCGTCACGGTGTCCCGACGTGGCATGCACCCATCATCGTCCCCCTGTAGTTTACGAGCCGTGCTCGCCGATTACGCGCCGTCGGGCTTCTCCGCTTTGGTTCCTCGTGCCCGAAACGGCTCTCCGTTTCATCCCCCGTACCGGCTGATGCTGCTCTTCCCCGCTGCCGAGCCGTAGTCACCTCCCCCCTGCCACGCCAGCACGATCATTTCGGATAGATAGGTGTACCTCGGCGCTCTCTGTGGCACACACGCGCGAGACCCACGTCGGTGGACATAGGTATATATGTCATACCCTATATATTCGGGATCCTCACCGGCAAACGGGGAAGAGGATTAGCGAGTCCATTAAAGTCGCGGACTCTATTATCCACGAGGGCATGACCACGGTGACATCAACCGCCTTCCAGTGGCGGAGGCAGACATTTTTCTCTTCCCGCTTGCTGACATTTTTCACAGGGGTGGGTTTTGTTTTTTATCGAGATAAAAATTATTCACGCGGACGGGATGGATTATTTGCAAAGAAAGTGGCGAGTCTTTTGAGACAGACTGTTAAAGAAATTATTGAAGATTGTCAATTTTTTTCACCATGCTCGGCAAACTGTGTCCTGAATTGTTTAAGTTTTGGTCTTGTATTTTTAAGGCTATTGACTGTAAATATGTTATTAATAATATCGGAATATTAGTTTTCAGTGTATTGTTACTTGAATGGTAAAAATTGGATTCAAAGAGCTGGAACCATACGTGAATCGTACGGAGAGTTAGAATTTTGATGAGGGCAACTTTTCTCGATTTTACAGAATTTCTCCATCGCGCAGATTTATATTTTTCCGATCACTCGAGGGCCCGAAAACGGGGCACCCCGCGCCATTGGCGCAGGGGGCTCATGGAAGCAAATTACAAAGGGAGGATTACCGGCAGCTGGGCGGCTACACGGCGAAAGCAGCAACAACCATCTCTGCTTTCCTCTTCGTCGTCGCCGTCGTCATCGTCGTCGCTGGTCTCCCGGTACGAGAGCCATCATCCAGGCTCGGAGCTCAAGGGCTCTTTGTCCTTCGACGCATTGGTAACATAATTATTGGAGTTATAACAAGCCACGGTGGCCCCGTGGACGCGGGGACCACATGGGTAAAGGGGGGACTCGCGTGTGACGAGCCATCGCGCGGTTCGCCCTCGTGGTGACGATCATCGCAGTTTATGTCAGGGATGAATTTTCACGAGTGACGAAACGTCTGCCGGCTGCATAACAGTTCAAACTCAATCAACGGTCGCGTCTGGAGCGGGTAATAAATTCAATCTGTTATGTAACGATGACAAACTGGTAACGTGATCTGAAATGTTGCGATTGATACAAATGAATTGGGTTCGAACTTTTTTTTAAATCACTAAAATCAGTTAAATCTTCGTAGAAAATTCGTTATGGTACTTTATAATATTCTCGTCTGCCGACTGTAAAACGGTTCAAACTCAATCAACGGTCGTGTCTGGGGCTTGTAATTAATTCAATCTGTTATGTAACGATGACAAACTGGTAATGTGGTCTAAAATGTTGCGAATGATACAAATAAATTGGGTTCGAACTTTTTAAAATGTACTAAAATCAGTTAAATCGTTGACATTCTCGGGCCAATAACAAAAGTATGAGCCGAACGTGTCGGCGTGCACGATAACTCGCGTAACCGTGGAAGATCGTCATGCGATGCAATCAAGCTCTTAATTAAATTACGATTGAGTGATTAGCAAAGAAAGTATGGAAGGTAGAATGTTACGTGCGAGCTCGCTTCTCCAAACGAGAAGGAAAATGCTAGTGCAAGCGAACTCGATAGTTCAAACGAGTTTGTACCTCGGTACACACCTATACGACATTTCGCAATTGTTGATATCGATGTCGACCGGGTCTCTCGTTTCTCTGTGCAGACTTGGTGCGACCGGATTCTGGATGGAAAGGCTGCGACCGTGTCATTATATAATTCAATTGCACGGTCGTTGAACTCCTACTCGTTACATCTGTACTCGGCCTATTACCGTAAAGCATCATCGCCATAAACATTTCGACTCATGACTATAAAATATATATATATATATATATATATATATATGTCATGGTTGTCACGAAATCTCGAAATTCTTGCCAACTGGAATTCCGACTTCTCCTGGTTTCCCAGAGAAACAATTAAATTTTTTCAGTCTACCGATCAGCGTAGGACAGGACAATAAAAAATAACGTAAAATGAAATGTATAACGATTATCTATTTATTAAACTCGGTTCACAATATCAAAAATTCCCAACGAAAATAATATGACGACATAGTCATATATATACTCTATACAGTCGACAAATTTGCTGAAACGAAAAATGTAGATGTCATCCAGCACGGAATTGAACGAAAAACATCAGATTCGAAAAACTTCCAAGGTTTAAAAAAAAAATTCCATGACTTTTCCATAACTTTTCCAGGTCCCAACAAATCCCCTGACATTTCCCGGTTTTCCAGGTTTTCCAGGTCCGTAGCAACAATGTATATGCGCGTGGTATCGATTCTGTTCTCATTGTCGGGAGAAGATGAAAAAAAAAGTGCTCATATTTTTCCACGAGCAAACACACGTTTCGCTGGCACCGAGAGCGTGTGAATCCCGTTGCGGTCTGCTGCTGATGCCTGATTCCAATAATTGTGCCTAATCCTGAGGGTGGCGGAGCACGCGGCCGAGCGGCGTTGGTCCCTGACATCCTTGTAACCCTCTCGTTCTCTCACCACCTTCCACGCGCGTTCGTGTTTCCGTGGCTAAGTATACCAAACCCGACGAATCACCCCCCCCCCCCCCCCACTCGTCGGTTATGCACTCGTGCTGCATTAACCGCAATGCGCCAGGATTTATTTCAATAACATCGATATTGTGTTGTTCGAAGGGCACAACGCCTTTCAGGCTCGTTCTTATCGGGATGAAGCCGACGGATCTTCGAAGATTATCGAGATTACTTCGTGATTAAAATAACAGATGGTTTGTTATTATCCTTTTTTTTCAAACCGCGATATAAGTTCATTCCATTCTGTTATTGCTCAAAATTTGTTACTCGATGTTGCAACTTTTTTTGATATCTTCAGGGTCGTAAATATTTGTAAAATTAGCATTGAAACATAACGACGAAATTTCAAAACACGATTCGGAAATAAGAACAAAACTATTTTACGAAATCAATGCGAACGCCGGCACAATAACCTGCCAGTACATATATGTATGTGTGAGACGAATCTTTTTTTTGTTGTTTAGGTACGTATAAGATCGCGCATCATCCCCATTGTGGAAAGAAGCTAGACCGGAAAAATTCAGCATGGCCGACGTGTGTTTACGGCCAATCAGTGCCCGCTGCGGACGAGACAGCTGCATGCTCATCCCTCAGGACGCGCCGATGGCGAGGTCGGTACACATACCCTCCCCGCAACAACAGGAGACAGGACGAGAATCAACCCTCGCAGGCGCGAGCGAGCAGTCCCTAACTTTATGATTTTTGCCTTACGGAGTCAGCCATTGTAAGACGAGAGGCGACCGCTTTCTTCTTTCAATCCTCCGGCTCCGTGTGTGTACCAATACCTTCGCAAGTTCTTCGTACGTAATTCTTCGCGTTCTTGACGCACCCGACGTTAAACCGGAATCATTCTATCCGATACAGGAGAACGGGGCAAAATGGCCCTTGCATTCAGAACGAGACCTTTTTGTTATGTTCCTCAAAAAATTGGCAAACAATTTAATTATCACCTGTACAGAGTCCATACAAGAAAAACCGTGCAACACTGGCTAGAATTATCAAAGTTAATATTTCCACCAATAAAATTAATATTTCTACCAATAAAATTGATATTTTCACAAATAAAATTCACATTTCCAGCAATAAAATAAGAATTTCCGCAAAAAACATTTTTTTTTTCATAAACAGATCGTATGATTTCGAATCGATGCTGAAGGATCTTCGGGGACACCGAGCAGCACCTCAGGTATACGGGAGGTGAGATTACAGCAGACCTAATAACTTTGTGAAAGTGTCGTTTGGATTTGCGACTATATGGCTCAATGGGCGGCGAGGGCCGTGAGGGAGAGTATTAGGATCTATCCGGAGACAGGTGTTGCACCTGCGTCTTCGGTTGACGTGTACGCGCAGCAGCAGGTCTGGGATCTTCAGCCCTCGGCGCTGCCAATTAGAACAATTAAAGTCAGTATTATCGGGAAACAGATTAAACCGCCTGGCCCGAGTGGATCGTTCGTCGTCGTCCTCTCGACCGACGAGAAAATCGTCTTCCACCGTTTTGGTCTCCGCGCCGGATCCGTGAGTGGACACTTGGAACTGCCGTTTCGCGTAAGTACACAAGGCGAAAGCTGATAATCCGGAAGAGACAAAATCCCGTGGCAGCGTTATGATAATCCGGAATGATCGCCACCTCCGCAGCCGATCGAGTTTCCTTTCGCGGAGTTTAGCTGGCTAAGACCTCCGGAGGAGGATCGAGTAATGCGGAAAGGGTGCGCTTAAGAGTTTCGGCCGAAGTCCGAACGACGAAGCGTGCGGCTGATGACGATTTCGGATCGTCCACATCGAGCCGGGATGCGCCGAGCTTACGCATGCGGTCGCTTCGCATTGGCATCTGCACCGTAGGCTCATGACCTGCATTACGGATCGTGGCCGCACGTTCCCGCCTTGTACACTTCCTCGTTAACGGGAAACCTGTTGGGTCGTTATGCGAACGATACGACTTAGAAACTATATCGGTAGCTAAACTATAAGCATTAGCGTAGAAACCGCTACAACTTTGCAGCTTTAGATCTGATAGTCAGGATTAAACCGAGGGAAATACACGTGGTGTAAAAATCATGCAATACCATAAGCGCTTGATTAAGCCCGATCACCTAAGAGGATCGAATACCAATTGATAACAAATTATAGGATAAAGGTAGGAAATGCGGGTCATACACCTCGATTTGCGGGCAAATTCGTTTATTAGATTATTGATTTATTAATTTATTGGTATATTCATGGGCTGGGCCCAATTAGGGGAGAGCGGGGCAAAATGGGATTATGAGACAAAACGGGATTATGACACACAACGCAATTTTCCAATAACTTTTGGCTGGTGGCAATGGTCGTCCGTGTGGCAAAACACGGTTTAAAATCCGGATGTATCGTTGGGACAAAATGGGGCATCGAAAAATAAAAAAAGCAAGAAAAAAAAGAATACCATAATCGTAGATAAAACCAAAATTTAGCTTTTATCTACAATAACCTGCCATTTTCTAGTTAATTTATTCGTACAACGCCGGCGCGCTTTTCGCGCTATAAAAGTGTTCCCTCTTTCTACGTGGCTCCCTTCCATCGTGCCCCCCCCCCGGTTACCTATACGTCCACTAGGCTGGCATCAGTGTCACGCCAGCAGTGATGAGCCCCTCAATGACAGCGACCAACATAATCTGTTCCCATCAGCGTCGACATAATGGATGCATCAACGGGACGCAACAATGAGGGAGGGGCATTTTACGGTAGCGTACCACGTCCTGAAAGTACAAGAGAGCTTTTGCTTCTGCTCCCGTTGGCCCCGGTCCAGAGAGCACAGTGCGCTCGCGGCGGTGACGACGGCACGACTCACCCCCTCCGCCCCGTTGATGTGGGGTCGAGTGCCCCCCCCCCCCCCCCCCCCCCCGCCCCTCCCCCCGACGCCCCGGCATTTATATACCGCTCATCGTTTTCCTCTTCATCCCCCTTCTCGTCGTTCTCGTGCGTATACGTCTATCTTTCCCTCTCGAGACAATCACGAAACGGGGGCAGGATAACGCGCCCACCTCAGCCACGGCATAACCCGGATTTGCTTTATTAAATTCCTGACACGAGCCGCGTCGCACGTGCAAATATTCGCCGAGGTACAGAAGCAGCGAAAACGAGGGCCGAGTTTTCTGCGTTCTTGCCTCGTCGGGATGTTGCCGCTGACGCTGCTGTTCAGTCGCGGCTGGACAGAGTTAAGAAACGCGGTACGAGAGAGTCGCGGGCCCTCCCCGTCTCGTTCGGGAAGTAGGTATTCGAGGTTTCGTCGCGGGTACGTAAAGCGTGTCAAGGGCCGAGGACAAAAAAGAAATCGGTACGGAATGTTTTCGTAACCGGGAAATTAAGTTGTTCCAGCCTGCGTTGCTCTCGGAACGGGGAATGGAATTGAAAAAAAAAAAAACATCCGAACCGCTCAACTTTCCTGTTGTCGTGAATATTCGGTAACATTTTTTTAAATCGTATAAAATATTGTCGTCGCAAGATCTACACTGCTAAAAGTTTGTAATTTTAGTGGACTAGACTGGAAGTTTTTATGCAAAAACTGGTACATTGAATCTAATGCACAAACACCTGGGATGAAAAATTAATGGACTTTTACAGTGAAATTAAAGTAAAGTATTTGTTAAGTTTTAAATATACTGTACGTTAATTTTTCATCACAACTGTACGTGAAAATTATTATACCAGTTTAGGTATAAAAACTTCCAGCACCCGTGCATTGAATTTCATACAATTTTTTTTGGACATCATACAGGCCAGAACCAAATCGAATCAAATGGCCCAAACTCATGCTGACCGAGCGAATGTATTTAAAAAAAAAATGCAAACTGCGTCTACGATCTTGCGACCGAGAAAATAAAATCAATCTGAATTTAAAAGAATTTGACATTTTTATCCCCGAATCACTGTATCAATTCCGTATCTCCGCATTAAACTCGATTGCCTCCGCGATGAGATTGATTGCACGCGAGCATACGGCTTTCCATGCAGCTTCCCGGTGCTCCAGGGGGGGTTCCTACCGATCGCCTCGACGTACTTGTTACATCAATAATGCCTATACACGCTCTCACAATACGCGTAATACATTATACACCATCGTGCGGAGATCGACGAGAGGGACGAGGCGCTCGGAACTTCCCCCATCCCTCCCCGCTAATTGACTACAATGCCAGCCGCGTATGGAGCACTTTTTCTGTTTTGTTACCTCAAAACAAAGACGACAATACGCCGATTCTGAAGTGACCACTCGTCGATCCCCCCATCCTCCGGTGACGCGACGACGTCTACGGCCAGTAGGTACGACGCGCTTGTATATATACATATATATTCATGCCACCCATACAGGGAGTGTACTTAAGGGATGTGACGGTGGCGGCGGCGACGACGACGCCGGAATCGGCGCGTCGAATCGATGTAACATAGTCGAGGGCCCTTTGTTACCGAGGTGCAATTACATCAGAGCCCCCCCCCCCCCTCCCCTTCCCCTGCCGCCATTGGGGGCCCGTCGATAGCGTTCGCGTTTTGTTACTGTTACTCTACCGGACGATTTTTTTTTCGCCCTTTCATCGATGCCCACACACACATGCGCTCGAGTAAAGGCGGTGTGCGAGTATCGCTCGTGTTTGTCGCCTCCTGGTTCTTCGCATATTGGTCCCGGTTCGAGGGTCGCGAGCGGCAAGGTGCAAGTATGTAACATCCGCAGCCCCCGGTGGGAACCACTTGTCGAGGACTCGCAGGATTCTCCTCCCTTCTCTCGCTCTCTCGCGTATTACACATAGTTATATAGTGCGTATGCATGCGTGCGGATGAAGTGATCGAGCAGCCGCCTCGTTTTCTGGGTCTCCATTATTTTAAGCGAAGGAATTCTACGGCCATCGAGAGTCGGAGTAATTACCGATGCGACAATGGACTGGTGACCGACGGTCGAAATAGTCAGGGGGGGGGGGGGGGGGGGGGAGAGCGCTAACTTAGGCCGGCGAAGCCGTAAGGGAAAAAGGGGTGGAGGCGCGGGGTGAAACGAGAATTCGATGGATGATTGTGTTATTCACTCGTCCGGAAACGCAACAGTATTATTTGTCGGGACTGAAGAGCTCGGAGAGCGAGCGCGTTGCGGAGGGCTCGCTTTCGCAAAAGGACGAAGTGGCCGTGGACCGGAGACGGCTGCGAGATCGAGAATGCCAATCGGCGACATACGGGACCCGCAACGCGAACCTCTCGAGAGATTAATTAAATCGAGGTCCGGTTAATCGCGGGCTGCGTCCCACGAATTTTCCTCTCTCATCCCTGTGAGCCTTAAACAAAGTCGTGTTTTTTTACAATACAAAATTGAAAATAAAAAAAATAATAAAAAAATATGTCTACGAATTCGTGTAGGCGATGTAATTTTCCCAGCATCTTCGATCCTGCTGAGGGACATCGGCGTGCGAGGTTTGAGGGCAACGGTTTGTCGGCTTGCATTGCGCCAGCCGCAGCCATCTTCCGCACTACGGCGATACCTTCTGGGCGGACTGTTTACCTGAGTAATTTGTCAGTGCATAATGCCACGAATGGTAAGTCCTGCACCCGGTGGGTCAAAGACTTCTCGCCGGGTCCGACAAAACGGTAGCCGCAGGAGGCTGAGGGCGGTCGAGGAGCGGAATCCTTGCCGGGCCTCTCGCGCTACCGGCGCCCTGATCCTTCTTCCTAACGACGGCCCCAGAAACCTGTGCAGCGGCGCGCGCACACGCCCTTGCCGAATTGCAGAAATCTTTGCCGATGCGTGACTCTGGAAAATTATGAAATCAATATCCTACACCGGCAGTCACGTTTCCATCGGCGTTACAGTCGATAATTCGTATTTGCTGTAAACACGTTAACAGTCTCGTATGCGCCATTGAAACGAGGGGTGGCGACGTCACGGATCAGCGTGACGCCGAGAACACGAGAGCACGAGAGGAAACATTTGAAAACGCAGTCATGCGTATTACGAGAGTCACTCGAGCCATTAGAACGAGGCCTTTGGTGTACAGCAGTCAGAGCACATTGCGTTCTGGCGTCCCGCATCACTCGATCGCAGCCACGCGGGAATCTTGCTGCGAGAATTCCGTGAGAATATTCCGAGGTATCCGGACTGGAACGATGTTGATGTCCCAGTTGTTGACGCGTTAAGGAATCTGGGGTGCTATACTAAGCGCACGTGACGTCACTTCCGGTGGAAATCTGACATTTTTAAACCGGAAGTGACGATCTTCCCATGACGTCAGTTTCGGTGAAAAAAATTAGAGTTTTAAACCGGAAGTCACGTTTTTAGCTAGACGTCAGTTCCGGTGAAAAAAATGAGATTTTTAAACCGGAAGTGACGTCTTCTCCTTCGATGTCACTTCTGGTGGAAAATCGTGGTTTCGAAACCGGAAGTAACGTTTTCCCCCGTGACGTCCGTTGCCGTAAAAAAATCCAGATATCCAAACTGAAAGTTTTATCACAAAAAAAAAATTCCCATTTTAACATGTGTTCAAAATCCTGGTCCTTATCTGACAGTTTTTTTTTCCTTTAAGTCTCTGTCATAACGGTGATGCTGATGTGTACAAGACATTGTCTTTTCAGCCATTAAAAAAAAATCTTTGCTCGACTAATGATCGTTTTTCTATTGCTTGTACATCTACTTATGCCGAGAACTTATTTCCTCCGCTTAAAAATCGCCGCTACGAGCACCGAAAGGTGCATTGCCCTTTTTCCGCGGTGAATGTAGAGCTTCACAATGCCTCGTCGACTATATTGAGGCAGGATCATCGCTAGAAATAACAGAAATGATTTTCCGAAGGAGCGTGACAAATGTTGACAAAAGATGCCAGATGAAGACGCGGGGCAGCTCACTGGCTCTTTTCTCCGAGCATCTCTCCAGTCCTCTCTTTTCACCCTGCCTAGTTTTCACGATGGCCCCGGGTTGCGCACAGTCGCCCGAAGTAAAAGTGCCTCGGCCGTGTGCGGCAAAATTCTAGACTCCGTTCGGACCGTACATACTCCACTAGCCAGGGTTCTCGCGGACGAAAGCGATTATTTACCTGCGAGAACCCGATGATTACACGGTGGCCAACCGCTCGGTTAGTCGGAATGCCTTCGAACAACGAATTCCCGTGCTGACGGGAGAGAACGGCGCAGAGTTCGACGGTCGGCGTCGTCTCCGGCCATTGTACTGCGATTATCACTCAAATCACCGTGAAATGCCCATGAAATTTGTAGCATTGTGCCACGCTCGGCTGAGCTTAAGGTAAGGCCTTCGAGAAAACGAAGTTTTTCTGAATTCTCGTTTTTTCTTCATTTTTTAATTTTATTTTTTTCTTTTGTCTCCTCCCGTTCTTCATCACCGGGGCGGAGTATTTTCAATAACCTCTCGAATCATGTAACATTTTCTTTATTTACATATACACTTTAAAGCTCCATATATACACGTGACGATCCCTCACGAATCCGGGATCGCTCTTCTATCTAATAATGTTTAACTCGTTACTATAATGTGATATGCGTATAATAATTCGTATGTTTGCTATAATATTTTCTATAATTCAAACTTATGTGTTTAACGTTAATTTACATATGTACAGGTATCGTAGTTAATCGAATCACATTTATGCGAGATAATAATCCATAAAATACTCAACAAGGTTTTTGCTCGATGTTTTTTTTTTCTACTTTTTTTTTATGCCTCTGTTTGTTTGCGTACGGAGATCGAAGTCTACGATATTTAATAGGCGCGTCTGCAATTTCCCCCGACAACTGCGTTATATTGCATAAGCGCGCACCTCGTGCGCACTTTCATATATATGTGCTATATATATTAATAAAAAAATATTTGAATACCTTTAACGCCCATCCAACGGACTCGTGGCGCCTTCTTCGACGTTTCTTCGCTTCGTGATATGTTCCCATCACAGTTGTTGATAACCCGTTTCTTTTAAAATTATTACAATGAAACCTTCTCGTCAATGCAATTTTATCATAAATTCAATAAACTGTAAGAGGTACGCAAAGTCTAAGTATACTATTGCAATATATATCCTACATCCGGTTTTTAAAATCGACAACGCCGTAGAAAATTCCCCCGAAAAAGAGAGATATTTAAAAAAATGGCGCTACATTTATTTTCAAGCGAAAAACAAAATCAACGTCTTCCTTTAACCTTCCATCTCTTCACTCACAGTTTCTATGCGCCCAATTTTATAAATCAAACTCTGTGGATAATTGTGTTTCCGTGCGCTCAGACGGACAGACGGACGGTTCTTCCGTTTCCTCCTGTTTCTCGTTCCTCAGCGCAAGAACGATCGCCGATCGGACTTGTACATGTCACATATGATTCTCTCGATCGGTATGACGCCGATGGTGCGTCGGAAGAAGAGTTCCTCGATCGCGTGGGTGGAGACCGAACGAAGGGTAGGCAGCAGTAGAAGAAGCTTGCCGAATCTGAGGGCGCCGAAGGACGCTCCGCTGAGTCTCTGGCCGAGGGCGAGTTGGGCGCCGTCGCGAAGACGCGCCACCGTGCCCGGATCTCTGAGGCGACTTCCCGTGCCCGGGGGCGACGCCGAGCCGTTGCTGCTGCGACTGCTCGGGACCGTTTCGCTGTCGAGGCCGGCTTTGAACAGTACGATGGCCCTTATGCAAGCGAACTCGTGCGGGTCGAGGTTCATGGCGTGGAAGCCGGCGAGGGTTTCGCGAAACCGGTTGACCTCAACGGCCAACGGGAGACCCTGAGGGCCCGGTGGCAGAAGAGCCGACGGATCGAGGCTCGGCAACATCTGAGCCGCCGCGAGGAGGAACAACTCTCGCCAGGACGCCTCCAGCAGGGTCAGTTGGTCCTCCATCGTGAGTCCCGTGCCCGCCGCCAGATCGCGCGCCCAACGGACGTTCAGGAACAGCAACTGGGCCGCGTGCTCGCAAACCGATTCGGCGCTTATCATCGGCATTATCGGGATCGTCGGCATTCCGGACACGTTCGCGGGAATCTGTTGGACAGAAAATCGTCGACCATTAAGAAAAGATTTTCAAGATTTTTTTTTCGGATGCCAAGAGCAGAGTTTACGCTGAGAAAAAGTAATTAATTGAGTCAACAAAATGTGCGCTCAAGGGTGGCGAAATAAATCTTTGGTTGTTCGAACGAAATAATTGTCGTAGTAAGTTAAGAGACATTTTATTCGACGGCCTGTTAGGACGATCAACAAGGTATTCCTTTCGATCTACCAAACATTCGTTTCGCGACCCGTAAGCGCATATTTTGTTGACTCAATTGATTTTTTTTTCTGTGTCGATGCAGTGTAAAAAAAAAAATCGTATGAAATTTAATGTACCGGATTTGAAGTTTTTATGCAAAAACTGGTGTATTAAATTTCATGTACAACTGTGATGAAAAATGAATGCTCAGTGAATCGAACACATTGGAAATACTTCAATTTTAATATATTTGCTTTAATTTCACTGAAAGAGTGTAATTCATCACAATCGGACATTCAATTGATTGCGCCAGTCGGATAATAACTTCCCGTCCGGTAAATTAAATCAACAATTTTTTTTTCAGCGAACAGATCGTCTTCGATGAGGTGTGGATTAATAGCGGAGAGGCTTTCTCACCTTGGACATTCCCATGCTGTTGCAGTAGACGGGATGCGGCATCGGATGATGAGGTGTCGGCGCGGCCATGGAGACTCTCGGTTCGCTCGGCGGTTTCGGTAGCGCGAGATCCAGAACTCCCGCCGGCGGTGGTCCCATGCTCGTCATCATCTCCGGCTCCTTGAAGTAAAGGGCCATCTGTCTGCGCAGCGTCGAGTTCCTCGGTCCCCGCTCGTGTTGGACGGCTGTGACAAAAATAAATATAAATACACTCGTTCTCAATAAATCCGCCGAAAAAAAGGTTGTGTCTCAAACGGGATTAATGTCATTGCAGTTCGCCGAAAACCTACCATCCTTGTTCATGCCAGCCTGAATGCACTTGGCGAGACGGCACGCTCTGCACTGGTTGCGATGGGTCTTGTCGACCATGCAACCGCCCTCGGACTTCGCCTTGCAGACGTACTGTCTGTTCCTGCGGATCGATCTCTTGAAGAAACCGGCGCAGCCGTCGCACGCGAATATCCCGTAGTGCTTTCCGGACGAATGATCGCGGCATACCTTGCACGGAATGTCGTACAGAATTCGACCTGGAACAGAAAGATCAAGAAACATCCATTTAGCTCGCTGCGCAAACATAACTTTGAAACGTAACTCCTCATCAACCCCCCCCCCCCCCCCCCCCCCCCCCCGTTGCTCTCCCAACGAATGATCACCTCGCACGGAATGTCCCAAAGAATTCGCCTTTACAAAAAAAAAAATAAAAATAAAGAAACAACTCTTTAGCTTCCTGCACCTGGCAAATTTACACCTCGTTCATCGCCACCCCCATTCGGTGGCGTTTTGACATCGCACCATAGTTCGCCCGCTCGCGCCCCTCAGCAATGCACGTTTCTTTCCTCCTCTTCTTATTTTTCTCGAGTATCGCGCCTCCCTCGACCCTATCGGCCCTCCGAATCTCCCTGAAGAACCGTTTCTTTCGCGTCGTACTCACGGCAACGCATTCATGCGCCGGTACGAATCAGCGCGCTCTTTACCACTGCTGCGAAATAGTTCTTTAAATAGAAAATAAAAAGAAAAAAAAAATGGTTTCTCTCTCCTCGAGATCGGGGAAATAAAGAGGGAACGAGAAATTGATTGGTAGATCGCGATACGATGGAGTGTCGTGTTTCTGGCTGCTCACTTAAACCGATGAATGCCCCAGCAGCCACATCCGGTCCATTCAGCCTCTCCATTCACCCAGTCACCACCACCATCGACTGGACCACCGTATACATATGTACATCTATATATACATATATATACGTGTACACGTATATATAGGTATATATATGAAACCGTGGCGCGCGATCCACGAAGAGCTTTGAATGGGGCGTGGGCGGAGCTCCGACGACAACGAGATGAACTCTCGTCGAGGTTCTCCATTATGATGGTACGCGATGAGGCCGGGTCTGTTGTGTCCCACGACGTTATAAGGTACGGAGGCCTGTTTTGTGCCATCGCTCGCCTCACCGGCCACGATCGGTAGTCGACAGGTATACAGAATGGAACGCTAACTTGGCGACAAATCGATTCCATTCAACTATCCGTCATTCACGGGGAAAAACTCTTCTCGTGTTTTCTTCTCGTAAACGGGTTCGGGTGCCAAAATATTCGTTCACCCCCTCGTGGTAAGAACCTCTTTAGCGACGTTCTTCTCTTCGAATGCCACCGGGCGACAATATACCCAAAACGGTTATTATTCGAAGCTGCGAATTCTGCGGCGACCGGTCGACTCGACTGGACATCGGTGAACATTTTTTTGAATATCGCGCAAGGATGTATTTTAAAACTACATTTGTCCCGTATTTCAACATTTTTTTATTGATTTAACATAGAGAGTTATAAAAAGAGTTATAAAAAAATAAATCTCGTTTTGGTAGTCGAAAGTCGGTTTTTGTTTTTCTTTCTCGCCTTTTTTGACCTACGCGATCGCGTTTACTGCAAAAGTTATTTTACAAAAATCGATTTTGCATAAAAAATCCCGGTTACAAAACTTCCGTTCCGTCGCAAACGTACCCAATCGAATGACTCGTAAATTGTTCGCTCGACAATCTTACTTTGCCGAGCTGTAACTCGGGGCGAACTGCGGGATACTTTAAAACCGTTTACGCAAACTAGATGATGGCTCGAGCTAGGGCGCGGCGACTTGCGTCGCTGAAGCGTTACGTGCATTACGCACGTTCTCGTTCCCTCAACCTGTTGAGTCCGCACGCACCTATGTCCGCATGGCTCTTCTAGACGACAAATAGAGTATCGAGCCGACGACGCCGACGGGAATTTACCTTGCGCTAGTCTAACGGAACAGTTAAAAAAAAAGTGCCGCACGCACGAGAACTTGGCGAAACATTTCCGTACGACAAATCGAAAGATGTACAGTATTTTTTTTTCTTTCCCTCATGAAATATCGATGTACCGACATCGAGTGTCGTTGCACACTCATGAATTCGCAAGCGCGCATCAGGTATCCGCATCGGGGATGAAACGCAGTGCACACATCGCGAGACTCTCCGTCGCGTTTTATGTGCAATGCTCGCGTAACTCGAGCCCTGCGTCCACATGCATACATATATGCAGCACACGTAAGTACGTCATGCGGTTCGAGCGAATTGCGGCCGGACCACCCACGACCCTCGTACGAATAACAGGTTGCAGAACGAAAGAAATTCGCATCGGTTATTTATTATTTTTTTTTTCTACCCCGCACGCGTCGCGCCGGCGACGGCGAGGAGGAAAATTCACGTGCGTCGAAGCGCGCGCCCGTCGAAGTCGGCGACCACGCACGCGGGCGGTAAACGGACGAAGGAAGGAAAAATACGCTGGCTGGAAGTTTTTTGCGGTGCGAGAGGGCTCGCGATACCTTGGCGGGCGTGCCTTACAAGTTATCACGGTTGAATGTTTTATCAGCTAAAGGTACCGTTTGAACGTCTGTATTTTAGCCCGAGCGCGCTTTTCGCCCTACGAGGCTTTTCGCCCTTGCGGGGTTACATTTATTTTCTCGTCTTTCCCTCGGCTCGTTTTTTTTTTTTTTTTTTTTTTTTTGTCGAACGTGAGTATTCGACGCTGCACACGAGGCAACGCGCCTTGGCTTCTGCACCGGCGACTGTGAGCTCCTTAAAAAATTCATGCGATTTTTAGCCGTTCGGACTACCCTTCTGCGCGCTGACCGCTCCCGCTCGATTGCCGGCTCCGATGCTCACCGAGGGGTGAGGAGTCTCGCGGTAGGCGTACTAGTGAAACTTTTCGACGATTGTCATACGCTCGTGCGCTAAGTACTGACATTAGAAAGACCGGAGTTTCATTCTTTTTTTTTTTGCTCTATTTTTTTTGGGACTGTAGAAGAGGAAAGTCCGAGCTCGCGGTGCGAGTCGAAGGGACGGTGCAAGAGCGCTCGCCCTACGCCACCTTGCTGCGGAACCGCCCACGCGGTTGCCGAGAGGAACGCGTTTCGACGCGGGCTTCGCCGGATGTGAATCACGCGGTCGCCGCACTTTGCGTTAAATTTACGACGAATGCTCGCTCGAACTTACGAACATTTTTTTTTTTTTTTGGGGATCGATGATGCAGCTTTGGGGCGCGATTTACGGCGACAGGGGAAGCGGGGCAAAATGAAACACCGGGAGGGATTCATGTGCGTTTCGCGGAAAAATTTATAACGGTAGTCCATTTCGCCCCGTTCGTCCCAATGACGGACGGTACTGTTCGTCATCCGAGGATTATTTAATCCTCGACCTGACCTGTGAAAACTTTTTCAAACTTTTTTTTTTTACCGTACGAGTTATTTATATATATTTTACTAGAATATCGAGGTTCTAGTAAAAATAGGTATCGAAGATGATAATAATTATTGGGCAATGAAATTCGAGAGACGGTACACGGTATTATTTAATTGCGGGCGAATACTCAGGTGCGGCGAGTCGCACCGGTGTTTCGTTCGGGCATGGGAATTCGGCGTCATCTGTTCGGGGACGGTAAGGCGCGATGGTACACGCTCGTAAATGCATTTCGATAATGGGGTGGAATAGACCGGTGGAATAGATCATCTGCCCGATTCGCCATGACACGCCTGCGGGGTGAGGTTTCGAGGCCTCGTACGCTATGCATGGAGCGGACAGGGGACCACGGCCTGCCACATCATCCCTCACCCCTTCTCTCGCTCTCGTGATGCATCCGTCTCTTTTTATTTTGTTATTCCAAACGTTCAATTCCGAGGGGTTTAGCGAAAATTAATGAACAATATCCCCGGGGAAGGATTACATACGAGTGCTAGATCGAAGAATCCATTGAAGTCGTATTGTTGCGAATCGTCGTTTAAAAATTGCGAATAAAAAAGAAATAATATTGATTTTAATACTGAAAAAACAATTATCATTATCTTTGAAGTATGGGCTAGTAAAGTTACCGAATAGAAGCTCGGATGCGTCCTCGAACGTAGATTAGGCAATTTTTTTTTTTTAATTCGCCAATTGCATTGCAACAGGTTAATGACTATTTTATGAATTAAATCTTTGATTTAAATGAACATTAATTTATTTAGATGAATATTAATTTAAATCTAAAAAATATTTATTTAAACCAAATAAATGTTTATCTGCGGTGCGCCCGACAAATAAATTATTTTTCTGGATGTACCGATGATTCGTTGTCATTTAACGAGGGAAACTTTCGGCACTGATTCGCGACCAAATGCTGGAACCCTCCCCCTCTCTCTCCGATGCGTCCGTCTCTTTTTATTTTGTTATTCAAACCGTTCAATTTCGAGGGGTTTGGCGAAAATTAATGAACAATATCCCCGGGGAAGGACCACATACGAGTGTTAGATCGAAAAACCCAGTGAAACCGTATTGTTACGAATAGGTGGTTAAAAATTGCGAATAAAAAATGAAATAGTATAGTTTTTAATACTGAACAAACGATTTTGATTATCTTTAACATTTGCGTTGATAAAGTTGCCGAATAGCGGCTCGGATGCGTTCTCGGACGTTGATGGGCAATTTTTTCTTTTATTTTTTAAACGTCAATTGCGTTGTCGAGGGGTTAATGAGTATACCGATGATTCGTTGCGATTTAATGAGGGAAACTTTCGGCACTGATTCGCCACCGACTGACGTTAGAGAACAAGCTGCGCCGCCCCCGCGCAACCTGTTAGCCCCACGATTTTATTCTCCCCGTGTCCTCGCATCCTCCATTATCTGCACCATCTGGCGGCACTTTCTCATGGACTGAGGGCATCGCCGGGTGATTCGTTTGATCGCGTACACGTTCATTACACACCGGTGATATGGCAACGGCATGGTTTCCATTAAATGCCACATGCTAGTTGTTTCACACGAGATCGAAACAAGTCGCACGTAGATGTTGCACAGGCGCGAGGGTGGAAACTATGCGAGGACAACGGAAACTCAAACAATTTTTTTTTTTTATAGTTCAAAAAAATTGTGGATTAACGAAATTCTTTCCTGTTAATTTTATTATAAAATTGTCGACAATTTTTACAGTTTTTAAAGTTGAAAGTATGATTCGTGGATGAGAATTGCGGACGAGAAATGTTCGTTACATGCAAAGACCTTTTCAACTGTGCGCGATCGTTATCGATGCATTGCTTGCGCGAGGACAAACAGGCGTGAGATTTTTTGCCCCTTTCGCACAAAAGTCATCCGCAGAGTGAATCCGACTTGCGGACGCTTCCTCAGTCGCCGTCAGACATTTCGGGGGCACAAAGGGTGGTTCGCCAAGAGGTTACCGGTGCGAATTTTTACGACTGCGGTTTTCGAAGCTAACGAGGGTTGCGAACCTGCGATCGGCAAGTACTCTGCTTTATTGACGGCACATCCGCGCGCATTGTCACGGCAATAAACTACCGCGCCACCGTTATTTTTCTACCCAATAAAGAATTGTTGCACGTTCGCTCGAGGCAAAAAAGAAGTGAATGTTATTTTTTTTTTCGCCTCGATTCGACGGTGCAATAAATATAGACGACTGAGCGCACGGCTACCGGGGCTTTCGGTCTTCCTGCCCGCCGCAGGGGTGGCATCAGACCTACAATATTTTTTTTTCCTGTGCACAATTTTAACATTCGAAATTTGCGCACCGAGTCTAAACTTTATTTTTTCCGCTCGTACAAAAAAAAAATTCATGTCTACGTTTTTTGTTTGTGAATCGAATTGAGGAAATATCCGTACCAGAAACGAGCGATAATAAGATACCGTCTTCAAATAATTATCGTGATAATAAAAAAGAAAAATAAATAAAAATAACTTACTCGACGAAGCCTGCATCTTGGGTTGAGAAATATGGACCATCTGTGTCTCCTGGCTCTGCATCTTATCTCTCTTCCACCCTCGTCTATTCACGGCAAACAGAACTAAAAATCACCGTGTCCGAAGATTCTTCAAGCACACTATTTTCACTCGCGGATAAACGGATCGTAAAAACGAAAAATTCCAATATAAAAAATTGTCGTTTATGAACCGAGAAAAATCGAGCAGGAACCCAAAGGGTGCTGCTTGCCTGAGCCTTTCAGAGTTCGAGCATCGAGTGCGTCGTAGTCACACACAGTCACTGTTGTCTCTCGACTCTAGTTGTTTCGTTGTTTTTCTCCTTAGCGCGATACCAATCTCACCGGATTTTAGGTACTTCGCGCCATGAAGAACTTTGTACCACTAGCGAACGCGGCTAACTCTTCAATGAATTGTGACTGACAGTCATCGGGTGGACGAGACTTTTTGATGGCTTGCTCGGCGTGCCGTTTTGAGGGAAGCTCGCCCGTTCATTGGCCGAGATATTCCCTACCCCTCGGAAAAAGGGCGGCACCTAAACGGGACAGCATAGCCTCCCTCCGCCAAACCCGAGGGGTTGAACTCTGCGTGCGTACGCGCGAGAATCGCCACGCGGCCCTCGGGCTCTTCCTTTTCATCCTTTTCGCTCTTTGGCTCAAACTCTCTCCGGTTCCGATGCGACCCCATTCCCCCCCCCCCCCCCCCCCCGCCCCCCATCAGCCCCTCTCCACCACCCCTTCCAATGGCACAGCAGCGTCAGGATCATCGCTGTACACGGAGAACGAAGGCACTTTCATCCCCCGACCCGAACCCTTCTATTATCTCCGAGCCCTCTTATTGTGCGACAACGTCACCACCGCCGATTAATTCGACGGCCGCTTTTTTGTGCGTCGCCTCTCTTTCTCTCTGCGCTAAGTTGTACCGGCACTTTGGAAAATAGAGGGAGCAAAAAAAATTATGCGCGTTGGGTATGCATTGGGGAAATCAGATTTTTTTTTTTTGCTAATGATTTCTGTTAAGATCTGATTCGGTTTGAATTTAAGGAAGGGGACTTGGGATACAATTGACTGGAAATTCGGAAATGGTGATCGAGAGGCTCCTCGATATATCCTGATATGCGGAAACGCATGAGTAAATATAAGTAAATTCATGAAATTTGTGCATTTTTGGATTTTTAAGGGCTCGATGGAAAAATGTTTGTTTAGAGGTATCTTCAGATGTTCTGCGCGTAATCCAGTAAAGATTATTCCTCTGCTTGCATTTGTCGAGTCTTATCGGAAATAAAACGCTTACAATTAAAGCAATAAATATCGGAAGAGGCTTCCACAAAAATTAAATGCATCGTTGCAAAATTGAATTTTGTTTTCTACAAATTGAAATAGAAAATAGAGATAAAAAACAAATTGAATTTGTTTTCTACAAATACCATAATTTACGATTTAGCACGAATTTATCTTTCCCGATCGTTCGGCTTAAATCGTCGGCTCCGTTTTCGTATGACTCTTCGCCACAAACGAATTCGGCACTTCGCAAAACAATGGTAACCAAGGTACAGAAGATAAACGAAGATTTTTTTAAAAGTGATTTTACCTCCATTGCTGTACGATTTATATCCGTGAGAGAGTCCCGGGAAAATCCCAGGTACATCAGGAAACGACGATCGGATCGATCATCGAGTCGAGCCCCGCTCGATAGTCGAGTGTTCGGTTGTCCATTATCTTCGATCGACCAGACCTATGTAGGCGGGCGAAGGAGGGCACAATGCGTCGCGGTGTTTCCCGAGATGCTCGCAACACGCGATTGTGCAGATACCGGTTCGCATCACGCATGTCGCTGACTCCGCGACTCCATATTGAATCATCTGATGTTCGATCCCTCTTGAGGGTTGCCCGGTCGAGCCGGCCCCGTCGCCGATACGCAGAGACGCAACAAGAGGGTTGCGCATACATCCGATCGTACGCGAAGAGGCGAAAGTTGAATCGCCGGACGATCGTCAGCCGAAAGAATTCTTCGAACGAAAAATAATCGAGTCATACGGACAACGAACCGCAAGAGTTCCGACGTAAATTCGAGGATTTTCTCACTGTTGGAGAAAGAAGATGAAAAAAATACTAGTAACAGGCTGGAAACTTTATATCTGTCTATTGAATCGTTTCGCGTCGAAGAAACTCCCGACGTATTGAATTCAATGAGGGGGGGTAAAAAAAAAAAATCGTGGATGAAGAAAAGAAGTGAATGCGGTTGTTCGGCCGGGGGAGGGCCACGGGTCGAGCCACATCTCTCGCATGCTGCTCCGCATGATGGAGTACGAGAATAATAGAGAGATCTGTCCGCGCTTCGGCTCCTCTCTCTATAATAGATATGTTTCCGTGGTTCCCTGGCAATCTTCGCTCCACTTTCCCGACGCAGGGCCCTCGCGCACACGGGGGATTAACGGCGACGCCGACTGGGATACTTCTCTACGCGCCCCAGAAATTCTTCGGCACGAATTACAATTACTCTTGACTCGAAAAAATAATTGGCACGCCGGGATTAAAAAATGGTCTTAAAACCAATAAATGTGTTCATTCAACGGTCGCCGCAACACGTTACCGAAAAAAATTAGTATATTTCGGATAAATAAAAAAATTTATTTCATATAGATAGGAATTTATATATTTGATATATTCATCGTAGAAAATTGTGCTGAATTTAATTAATTATTAATATGACATTTTTTTTTAAATATCTTTTATTTCCACGGGGGTTTCAACGGCACCCAGCTTTGCTCGCCTAGTCAACCACGTCGAGTTCTGCTTCATTTTTCAGCAACATAAAAAAATGGTATATTTCATATTAGTGAAAAAATATATTTCAAATACATAGAAATTTATGTCGTTGATATATTGATCGCAAAAAATTGCTGAATTAAATAAATGATGAATAATTACATTTTTGTTTTCGCATATCTTTCATTTTCATGAGGATTTCAACGGGGCTCAGCTTTGCTCGCTGGATCGACTGCGTCGAGGTCTTAAATGCGAGACTCTGTCGGTTCTACCTCAATTTTCAGCAACATCCAGAGAATCAGCCGGAGGTCTCGAGCGCGGTACGTTTTTTCCATTGTGAAAAAAAAAAAGAGAGATACTGAATCCCGGCGAACAGTTTGGCGTATGCTCGACCGACCGTGAGCCGTTTTGGCTTTGGGCCCCAATATGTCGGCAAGATAATCCACGCAACTATCCTCGGAAATCTCTGGCTCTCGCGGGCACAAAAGGCATTTTTCCTCGATGCGACTGGCACGGTTTCGGTGGTAGTGCGAAGGGGGCCTGATGCGTTCGAATGCGCTGCAGCCGTGTGCACGCCCGATGGCTGCTGACGGCGTGGCTTTCGTCTCTGTATCTGCCGGCCAAACATGCCGATGCAGTGCCGAGTGAATGAGGAGAGGGATTTCGGCGTTTCGAGTCGCTTTGTCAAGAAGGCAAACTCCGCGGCTAAACGGCTGGTAATAGGACCGAAATCAAAATACGATTGTCTAGGGCGCAGAGAGCGAGGTCGAGGGGTGGCTCATGGGGCAGTGGCAACATTCTCCATAATATAATGCCCCGAGATGTTCCGTGGGGTTTTCTGCGCACCGGGTGGGGCTGCGAAGCTACGGCTAAAATCTCGACAATGAACGATCTTGTTGTTTCAGGGCGCGACAAATTCGCCGCGCTGCCGAGTCTCGGTTCTCCGTGGAGGCTCAATGAAAGAGCAATGGTTTTCATGTTCCGCGTCCAGTAGAAAAAAAAATAAAAATGTTGCTTTTTCATGACAAACATTTTTTTCGAGATTTCAATGAAAACGTGTTCAGAACGTTAGAAAACATCGGGAAATCATATTTGAACGAATGTCTGGATGTGTGTATGTGTGTGAGTGTGTGTCTGACCCGAAAAGTTAAAACTCTTATAATCTGAGAATGGCTTGAGCTATCAAGCTGACGTTCTTAAGGTAGGTAAAGGGGTTAATCCTCAATTTTGATTACATTTTTAGAAAAATGCTTTCGGTCGTAAAAATGTTAAGCGGTTTTGAACTTTGCTAAAACAAAGTCTGTATGCGCTTACAATTTTTGAGCCATCGGACTAAGAAGTTGTACTAAAAAGGGACTATTTTCCAGGACGATGATCCCTTTTTAATCTGGGGAGGATTTTGAATTTTGTAAATTTCCCGAAAAATTTGTATTTTCTTTCTGAAGCGAGTTTCCGTATGAAATATCGACTTGAGAGTAAAATAAGTGACCGATTCGTGATCACTGGGAAAAAATACATCAGGCGTGGCGCCTACACGACGATTAACTACAATTTTTATAGAGCATCTTTATAGTGAATATTGCAAAAATTAGTGATTTTTTATTTGTTCAAACCCGATTATTTTCTTTCACCGCCAAAGCTGCCTCTATAAGAGAGCCAAATAATCACGCCAATAAGCGCTATCTCTCCGGATCTATCCTGCTGGTCAATGAGGACTCGGTGCCTGGGAGCCGATAATGTCGGCGAGCCGAGCGGGTGGAGTGCGGAGTTGCCGATAATAGGGTCAGCATGGCAAATCGGGAGCAAAGCCAGTTTAGCGCGCGCCTCCCCCACAGGACTGCCTATTTCCAACAGTGTCACAAATATTCCAAGCTTCGGATTTCGGACGAGCTCGCGAGACTTCCATCATCCCCGAGGAGAGTTCCTCGACGGAGTTATGTATAAGTAAGTAACCGGTCGACGGGTGGTCCAGTTTCCGTTCGGCCCTTTTTCCTCTCCCTTCGACGCATCCATCCCCGGAAAGAAAGGGATGCTGCTTCTCTCTTCTCCCGCGGAAGCGTCCCATAATGAGTAAGCCTCCCTTGTCTACGGCGCGGAGAGACGAAACGCCGAGGCTCGTGCTTAGCGTCGAGAAAAATTTAAATCCACCGAAGCTGGACGAGCTGCCACGGATCGCCCTCAGGTATGCACACTGCGCCTCGCCACGGCAACGGCAAAACTACAAGGAAGATTCCCTGCGCTTCTCTGTTCTCTGTCGGGCCCGTCGAAGCGCTATCTCGCCCAACATCTTTGCCGCGCGTTGGCTTCCCTCCGAGCCGCTACGGGCAAAGACTATTGGGCTCGTCGGGCGAGGTTCTTCTCGTAGTCGATAATCCCGCAAGCTGCCCGGCCATTCACTGTTTGCGCCTTGTTTTACTGGTATTGCATTTAACGAGGTTCGCCGCAAAAATCCCCACGGTCCCGCCTTGTCCCGTTTGGCCGGGCCCGCTCTTCCGGGTCGCCCGAAGTGAAAAGGGAGGAAACCGAAACGGAGAAACGGAGAAAGAGCCATTGCGACCGTGTCGTTCGATCCTCGGACCCCCCGCGACCAGCGCGATTCCCTATTTCCCATTCATTCTTTATCTCCGCTAAGGGTCGCGCCAATTTTCCAGCTCACACATGGGGGGCCCCGATGGACCCATTAGACTTGCTAATATTCGGCGAAATAACAATTACCGGCTCGCGAACTATTGTCAAAGGTATGAAGAGAAATGGCGTCAAAAAATTCGATGTTCCCGAAGAGACCAGTGAGTGCGGTTTCGGAGTTCTTTTTTTCTCTTTTTTTTTTTTGGGCAAGCTGAATATGCATAAGTATTTGGCTGAGAGAAGAATCATTGAACGTTGACCTGGTTCCCCGTTCGGGTTCGACGGGACGAGCGAAAGAAAGTAGCCGGGAAGGGGGAAATCCTTCACCTCGCGGCATCTCGCGTCCATTATTCATGCGCGAAGAAGAGAAGTTGTCGTTGAGTTCAAAGGGAGGTTTGCACGCTGCCGCCAGTTCGCCTCTTCATCTCTTGCCTCCTTCTCTTGGGAACGGTGCCTTTCCTCGTCGCTTTGTCGTTGCCAATCGGCAGGAAGGATCTTGCAAAATTAGGTTGACATTTTTGTTAGGAAGCGCGCCTCAGTTTGGATCATCGGAGCAGAGATCGGCGGGGAGGGACGCCGAGGGAACCCCGACAAGTCGCTCTAATCCCGTGGCTATCATACGCTCGGCTTGGCGAGGACTACGGCCGTGCCTGACCCGTAAAGCCCGGAATTGAAAATAAGGCCCGCGCGCCTCTCCGCTCGATCCTCGGCTGTACACCCCGCCGAGGACCCCTCGGCCAAGTCCCGCGTAATGGAGGATAAGCTTTTCGCTCTCCTGCAGTTGCAACTGTACGGAATGACTCCGGTACCAATCCCTCCTCCGTGCAGTCTCCACCGGGTCTCGCTGCCTCCGGGACACCGCCGTTCGAGCCTTTCTCACCTGCCGGTCCCTCCGTCCGATGCTCACGGAGCTCCGATTCTTAGACCTTATTATGAGTTGATCTCTCTCGTCACTTCGATCTGATAAAATTAAAGCCGGGCAGCTCGCGCCATGCTCGCGTTGGAGTCTCAGTCTGGTTCGTATCTGGCCGGTTCATCGGATGAGCTTGAGGATTTATGTTAATTGAGGATGTTGTCAAATTTTAGCGTGAGCAAGCATCAGCTGCGCGAGCGAGCTCCGCAAGATTTTTATTGTTATTGAGAACAAAGAATAAATATAAATTTAGTTCTAAGAAGTTAAAAAAATAAAATCTAGTTATAATTATAAAAATCAAAGTTTTAAACATTTGGGGCATTTTTTTTTACATCGGATATCGAACTGCTTTCTCTTTCTCTCATTTCGATACATTTTAAGTCGGGGATTTTTTTGTAGATAGGAGAGAACGAACAATTCATAAAAGGAAGTCGATAAAAAAAATCTACGGTTCGAAATAATTGCCAAGATGAAATGTGTGTAGGATAAAATTGGTGATACTATATTATATTATATTATATTTTGTTTTATTGTATTTCTTTGTAAAAGGATTTTCTACCGTTTATAAACGCATAAACATAAATTTAAAAACACTGGTGAATATAGCCCGATCCTATTTATATAATGTAGATCTTACTCGATCGATGCTCGAACTCGGCCCTCAATGTTCAAATAACGTGATCGTCGAGTCAGCAAGTTGGTTGGAATGGCAGGATGTGCTCGAACAGGTGTCAACGATATCTGGTTTACAACCACTCGTTAATTCGTAATTAGGTACTCGGTGATGAGTGAAACAATATTTATTATCGATAAAGGTGTGCACATCGAGGGTGTATTATGTAGTGTAGCGAGAGACACGGAGTACCTGTTGCCACCCTCGACTACAAACACAGATAGCGTTTCGGTGCGGGGGCGCAGCTCGCATCGTGCGGCAGAGAGGCTCGGGCCGAGCTGTGGGAATCCGGAGACATATGGTCGGAAAAATATCGCGTAACCGGGAGCTTCCGAACGATCAGCCGCATCAGCATCGTTCGTTTCTCTCCGTTCCGTGCCCCGTAAAAACACCATACCTGCACGCTGAGTCGCCGCCACCGAGGGGTCGAAACCACGTAAAGTGGCTGCGCGATCGGAGCGATTCACGATTTCGTACCATATGCGGAAGTTTCATAAAGCGTATTAGACTCATGAGAACCCACTTATCTCACGTTCGAAATAATTTGACATGGGAAGTTCGCCGGGTGCTCGTCTCTCCTCTCGATTAGCATTCATCTCTTTTTTCTGAGGATAGACGAAAATTTCAGGTCCATCAACTGTGGACTTCCTCCCCTCACTCCTGTGTGTTCTCCCGGTTCTAATGGCCGTCTGACCACGATGCACTTTGAAGTGGCTTTCTTGCCGAAAAATCGTTGATCGCCGAGCGTGAACTTCGCCTTAGACTTACTCCTCGATATCTTCCTTGCCAATCGGCGAAGCACCGATTTATTTGATCGACTTTGAGTATTAGAGTTGTGCAATGAGGCAATTCGGCAATGAGAAACAAGAATTCTTATTTTATCATTGGCCGTTGTTTTATTTGCTATCAAGTGATCTCGATACCTGTCGAAGCTTCGGAGTTGCCAAGTTTAAACGCGACGTTTAAACCGTAAACTGTAAGCCAGGCAATACTTACTTACTTTTTAAGGGATTATGTAAGGGAAGGGATAAACACCCATCAGGGTAAATATGAAATAAACTAACTACTACTACTATTAATGCTCCTCTCGATACAAATGCGCCGCGGCTTGGCTTGCTCGTGCAAGTCGAGACGTTAGGACGTTAAACTAAAAAAAAAAAAGAAAGGAAAAAAATCGTTAACGGGAGGACCGGTTAACGTCCGTTAGTCGGCAGGAAGTTCAGTGTTATGAAAATCAGAACGGCGTCTCGTGGGCTCCTTCGTTCCGTCGAAGGAGACCGGGGAGACGAAGAAGGCAAAGACGGGTGAGAATAAGAAAAGAACCGAGAGGCGCAAGGCGTATAAGTACCGAAAGGACGTAACGAACTTTCGCCGGAGCAAGGGAGAAGTAGGCGTGGAGGAGCAAACGAGTGACAAGTAGCTGCACCGGCTCGCACACCACCGGCAAGAAGCATCGGCAGATCAGAAATCAGAGCCGACGCGAGACACTGGGGCTGAACGAGGAGCCAAGACGAACTCCTCAGGGTGGACGGGAGAGTGCCTACCTTGCGAGACATCCATCCATCCTGGGCGGTAACATCCGGCCTCCGGTTACTCGCATTCAACTATCCTCCGATGTACGAGCTACGCTCATCGGCGTCGCGAAGAAAGAACCGTCGACGCAACCGGTGGGAACTTCTTCTTAGACTTTCTTACACAGGATTGAGAAAGTTCGGGACTCTGGTCGAAACTGGTATTACCAATGTCTCGTCGGGTCGACTCCGGTCGATCCTTCCAGGTTCCGAAGATCCTGCAGATTTTTGTCATAACGTTTGGAAGGTCTTTTACATAAACTGTTTCGGAAATTTCAAACACATGTGCGTTGCAATTTTACAGTAAAATTTTTCTTTTCAATGCAAATTTTTGTAAATTTCAGGCCAATTGCCTCAGGCAATTCAGGCCGGATTTCAGGATTAGTAATTTTAATATCTGGTATTATAAATTTACAAAAAAAAAAGTTATTTAATACTAAATTAAACTAACGTAAGAAAATTTCAAGTTCCAGTGAATCAAATTTACAACAAATGTTTACATGGTAATTGATTGTAGCGCGTCGATACTAAAAATAATGAATTCAAAACGTGCCATCTAAAAATGGCGTCCGCGGCCCGGCTTCGCCAGTACCGGTTATGTCTTCCGCGAAGAAGATGTCTCCGTCATCGTCGGGGCGGCCCGTAGGTAAAGGTATCGCCGGGCGGTGCGGAGAAGAAGATTCCCCGTTGTGTTCCCGATGTTTTTGGCCGAGGCTCTTTCTCACCCGCACCGACCATCCCGGCATCACCGCTATGCCCCCGTATACGTTGAATGGACGCACGGCTCTCCGTCTCGCTTTCTCGGTGCGCCCTGAAAAAGCACAACAGCCCAGCCGAGCAGCCAGTGACGTAACTCGAGCTCGCCGTCGGGGCTGTCAGGGCTGCTGCTGTCAGTCCTGCTCCTTTGTGCGTTATCCTTCGGCCTCACCCACCACATCTCTCTCTCCGGCCTCTCGCTACCGTGGCCGCCTAGGATCGCGAAGAAGGGAGCCAGCGCGCCTCATCTCGCCTCCCTCGCTACCAAAGGCCCGCAGTCGATGCCGCTCCGCTCCCATTTGCCTCCTTCGCGTCTCGAATTTCCAACCCTCCCCCTTGGCACTCCCGCTCCCGCAACAACCCCCGTAAGGTCGCCCGACGGAACGAACGACCGCGACAAAACACAACGGCGCGGATAAAGGAGCGAGCGATGGAAGAGGAGAGAAGAGACAGCGTGTGTACGCCTCGCTCCGATCTCGCCCTTTCGCTCACTCCATCCAACCCTCCATTCATTCGCATCTACGCCGGATTCGCCTTTTGACGAAGTGCTTCTTTATTTTTGAGCGCGCGCGTCATTCAATACCCTCTCTCTGTTTCTCTCTCTCTCTCGAGCCGGCACAAAGAGCTTCCGGAAGCACGTACGAGAGAGATTTTTTTTTTTTTTTTTACTCCTCGATCGCGATCATCGGGAGCAGGTAGCCGAAGCTGAGGCACCGACTCCACTCTTGGAATCAGCCTGATGCTTTCTGAATTTTTTTGTTTTGTTTTGTTTTTTTTTGTTTTCTTTACTCCGCATGAGTTTTGTTCGTCTCGGGTCCGCTCGTTCACTGCACGCAGGTACATGAAATACTCGAGTGCCGTTTTATTTACATAAACAAAAATTTAGGGCTTCGGCGAGGATTTTCTCCGCTTTGCGTCATCGCAAACTGATCGTGTATCTTTGTGGAAAAAAATGATTAGCTTTTGCTCCTCGATCGCGATCATCGCGAGCAGGTAGCCGAAGCTGAGGCACCGACTCCACTCTTGGAATCAGCCTGATGCTTGCTGAATTTTTTGTTTTGTTTTGTTTTTTTTTTGTTTTCTTTACTCCGCATGGGTTTTGTTCGTCTCGGGTCCGCTCGTTCACTGCACGCAGGTACATGAAATACTCGAGTGCCGTTTTATTTACACAAACAAAAATTTAGGGCTTCGGCGAGGATTTTCTCCGCTTTGCGTCATTGCAAACTGATCATGTATCTTTATCGAAAAAAATGGATAGCTTCTCGGCCACCGCCATGGCATGCAAAATAAGCTTACGTTCAGCCGCGGCCATCCGATCGACGTCAAATCCGGAATCACTTTTTTACGACGTCCAACAGTAATCCTAGACGGAGTTATAAGACGGAGAGGATTCCGTCGATAAATCAATGTGCGACGATCGGAAGCGTCGACGCGCAACCCTCGACTTCTTCGACCCCCCCCGTTCCCCTCGCGTTTCGCCCCGGCGGCCGGAGGAAGCAAGAAGATAACGACCGAGTGTATGAAAGAGGGGAAAAAAGTATTTAAAAAAAAAATGGGGAAACACCAACATTTTAAGTACCGCGGCGAGGCACCTTGTGCCGAAAAACTGCGGATCGTCGTCGATCGTTGGCATTGTCTATCTATGAGCGGGACAGCAACGATAATCGGGATAATCGGTCGCTGCCGGCTCGGCAATGTCCCGACTGTACACGTTGTTCTGTTTACACTTCCCACAACGCCCCTCTCGCTCCCGCTCCTTCGGACAGACCCGCTGTCTTGCTTCCCCGCAGTATCTGGTAAATCGTGCGGCTGACCATTTTTTTCCTCTTCTCTTTATTGCCCAACTTTACGACCGTGTCGAAGGGTTCTACTTGTCGCCACGAGGCTTGACCGTCATTGTTCGGCATTGCCGATTTTTATTGGGAGGGTCGTTCCCTGCCCCGCGGCACTTGGCTCAGACAATCTCGAGTTTTGGGTGCGATCGAGGAAGGATCGGCCAGACGATCGCACGGAGTGTTATAATTATCCGGACCGAGCGTAACGACAGGTTGGTTTTTCCCTAACGGAACGAATCAAAGGACCCGAACTTCGGTCGGACGAGTTTCGCACGATGCGGAAGGAGACCAAGGAGCGCTCGGCGACGGGCACGGGGCGGGACTCTGTTTTGACTCCTTTAATTTATTAGCGGTGAAACCTCGAGTTGTGTTTTGCCCTCCCGGACAGAAAAGACCCAAATTCTTGGAAATGTCCGCGGAACTGTCGACTGCCCATATCTCACCAATTTTTGTCTCGATGGCACGCGCCTTCACGAGGCGTTTCTCTCCTATTGTTGATTATGCACTTGGACCTATGCTACTGGCGATGAACGGGGGTGCACGATTGCCGGGGAGAAGTATTCTAAATTACTCCTTCGACAGGTTGCGGAGGCTATTTTACGAGGCTGCAGGGGGCGCGCGCCATTGACGATAGATCATTGCGACATCAATGTGTCATTATTGTCACTCGATGGGTTCGATAGAATTTCATTAGGATCAACAATATTTTGTACCGTTTAGATTAATTTGAATCGGTATCGAACAGAACATTCGAGCTATTCAATCTGTTAAATGTTGCGTGCCAAAAACCGGAATATCGTACTATTGTTTAAAAAAAACAAATAAAAATACGACGAGGTAGCAAGATATTTAAGAGACTTTAATGGTCAGTGTATCATATTTTCTACTTTTATGAAATAGATTCTTCTTAAAAAATGTCTTCTTCAATATCAACATACATTTTTTTAAAATAATTCAAGGAACAGTAACGACGAATAGTTCGACGTGTAGTATAGTGGTTAAGAATGTTTTTGGAAGATAATTGCGTAAAAATGATTGTATATCTAGGCGCTCAAGTTGCAGAATTAAATTTTCAAAATTTTCGATTTAGAAAAGCGACGAATTATTGAGAAAAACAATGTCTCTTCATCAGTAAAGACGTTCCGGCCTCGAAGGTTTAACTCCGTGCGTCCAACCGAGACAGCTCGGCATCGTCGCCATCGGGGATTTATTGTACGCGAAAATTTCCGAAAAACCCACTTTTTCTTTCGTCCGCAAGCGACATCGCGCGGCCGGTTGTCTCGTCGTTGTGCAAATAGTCCGTGAGAGTAATATCACATTTAACAAACACAAGGGCAGAAGCGAGGACCAAGATGGTGCCGCGTTCTACGTCATGGGGCAATTTAGTTTCTCCACGGATTTGCGTATTTGTGAGACAATGCGGTTAGGGATTACGTGTAGCCGTCTTGGCCGGCCAGTGTATACGAGAAGAGGTAAAAAAAAAGAATTTACCTCGACGACGTGAGGCGACATAAAAGTTGTGCGGGTATTAACGGCCGTGCAGCGTGGACGCTCGGTTCTCGGGACCGGAGATTCCGGACATCTTCCCCGTCATCGGTAATATTTACCTGAAGGGACACGCCAAAAGTTGTAAAACAGAGGCGCCGTGAGGGATAAAAATTGGCGGAAGCTCAGACGAAAATATAAATAATAATAAAAATAAATCAAAACACCACATCCGCCGTACTGGCTTGGAGTATTAAGTGGCTAAAATTGGAAAATCGGACGGTGGGTTTTTCTCGATCTATGCGGGGAAAGTCCGTGATACTTTTCGCTCCGGCTAAAGTCTGTAATCGTATTTTATCGAGGAAAAATATTAAATTGAACGAGGGATAAAAATTGGCGGAACCACACAGGAAGAAATAAATAACATTAATTCATTAAAAGACCATCTCAGCCGGACTGGTTTGTAATATTAATAGCTAAAATCGGAAATTCGCACGGTGAGTTTTTCTCGATCGAGACAGGCAAAGTTCGTGATACTTTTCGTTGTGGCTAAAATTTGTGAACAGATTTTCATCGAGGAGGAAAAATATGGAATTGAACGAGAGATAATGATCCGCCCAACGACGCGATTCACACCGCAGGAAATACGAACGGAAAGAGAGATGATATTGGTACACGTGTTATTTCTATGAGAGCTTTCACACGCGTCATCGGGGTGGATTCGGCGTTCTCGAGTACAGCCGCCAGGTAATCTTATGCTCGCGCCGATCCATTTCGCCTCGGCTGGACGACGCCGTTTCATCGTCCCATCGACGCTGCGAGGAAACCCTGCTGAGAATTCCATTATCGCCGAGCGATTTGTATCGGCCGGCTTCGCACATCCGTACGCGCCATCGTATATCTTGAAGAAACCATCGGCAATCTTCCTCTCGCTCCTCGTAGTCCCCGCCTTTCCAACCCTCCGTCAAGAAATCTCACACATGCGAGTCAAATCGAATCAAATAATTTCAAGGCAAAACTCGCAATCCAAAAAAATCTAAAAAAATTCTATGTAAATTTTGCATGAATAAAAAAAAATGGCTCGCTTCATCGAGCGTAAAATTTTTGCCAATAATTAGCACAAAAGATCATAAACAGGAAAGAGGACGGATATTTTATTACTATTTAATATAATTCATCATAGGTTCGATTCCCCAGCTATAAGTGCTCTCGTAAGGTTGCGTGTGGGTGGGAGAATAAACAGACACAATGAGTTGTTCAAGGTGCCCTTTTATCGTGCAAATTACGCGTTTCACAGTCGGCTACCGAGGATTTCGCGACTCGGAAACGAGTATGAGGGAATCGTGAATCTCCTAGGAGGCTCACTGTCCCAAGTCAAAGAACAACTTCAGAAATTTTTCCAACGTAAGGTACCTAGTTCTGTTATTACTCTAACCCCGCAGGCAGCCATCCATTAAACCCTAAACTCTGTATGTAACATCAGTATGTAGCTTCGTAAATGTATGTGTCTATATATATCATTACATCTTTTTAAAGTGTAGTTCTCCTTGATGTGTATTTATAGTTGTCGGGCTCCTTTACAGCTTGTAATTAGGCTCCGTCTGTATGATTCTTTAATAAACAAATAAATAAATAAATAAAGTGTCATGGACAAAAAAAAAATGCTGTTTATCATCGAGAAACCTAAGCGTCGGAAGTGAATGGTTAATACGGAGTCCACCGATCCGTGCGCGTGAAAATCGTTTACACGAGCGGCTTCCGACGATTTCTTGCGTGTCAAGCAAAACGCCGGGTGCCTCTTCGATGCCGGTGATAATTCGAGGGTCGAAGGGAACGCGGCGGTCACAGTGTCGTCGGAGTGCATGCCTCGCGATATCGCGATTAGAGGGTGTGGATGGAGGGTTGCGTTGCAGGAACACGCCCCTTCGGCATCGCGTACGCCTCGGGACACCCCCGCATGCGTGACGTACTTACATGTCCTTTTTTTCCCTCCTCTCTTTATCCCCTTCGGTCGGTTTCGCCCCACTCCATACGTGCATGCACTATATATATAGCGGTCTGACTGTGCTATCTCGCTCCCGCTTTACCTACTGCGCGCTGCTGTCAGATGACACGTACGCCAGCACACGAAATCCACACTCGCTAGCGCAACGTGCTCTTTTACGTGCATGTGCACCACACTTGTGTACGAATATACAGCATTATATATATATATATATATATAACGCTGCAATGTAATCCGCACAGCCCACACACGTGTGATCTCCGGGACATCCCATGGGAACCCGAGGGACGAGCAGGCGATCGTTTCGATGCTATACGCACTGTCAGATGGCGATCATTAGTCAACGAGCTCCATCGCGATATACCTGTGTGTCACTTCTGTAACGTCACACGATATCGGAAAATGCGCACAGCGTACGGCGAGACGGCCGCACGGTCGGTTATCATCGCGAGTGCGGCGTGCGAAATAAAGTTCACGTCCGTTGAACGCCCCTTCAAGGTCTCCACCTCACGGATGGAAGGTTCGAAGGGCCGGACGATTTTTTTTTTTCCTTCGAATCCAAAGTGCCGAGGAACGAAAATGTTTTCCAACGAAAGATCACAATGCATCGCACTCGGCGCGAGAAGGTAACGCGGGTAAGAATCGGCGGAGCGTGAAGATTGTTGCAATTATTGTAATAACTCGGTGTACGCGGAACGAGTATACAGGTATGCGACAATGGGGCGCAGCGGGTGTTCCCGTTGATATAAATATTTGTTTCTTGAGAGGAGCTCGTGGCCCGGGCGAGAGAGGAAAAAATGTTGGCCCGCAGTGGCAGCGCCGGCTACGGCGATTGCCGAGGGGTCGTAATAATATAATGCCTCCGGTCGAGAGGCTTCAGGAACGCGAAGGGGTGCGAGGCGAGCACGGTGGCGCACCTATATATATATATATGTATATATATACGCACATCCGTGCTGGAAATCAAAAGGGCGTATTTTCTGTGCCTCGAGCACATAAAATAAGCCATTATGATTTTAGTGACACGATATATTTTTATACTGGATGTTCGCGTATAGAAGAAGTTCGCCAGCTCTCGGCGAGTCCTCGAGAGTCGAGGGAGGCCCTCCTCGGCCACTCGAGATACGAAAGCGCGCACCTTCGGTCATGTCATCGATGCCCGCATCTCTCAGTCTTTGCCTCTCCATCCAGTTTTTTTTTTTTTTTTTTTTTTTCATTCTGTCCCTCTTTATGCTCGAACTTGTGGGAAAAATATTTCAACGAAAATATTTCAATATCCCCAAGAATCGCGCTTCGCGGAGATATTTGATGTATCTCTACTCTCTTATTCGGGGAGAACCGATCGTCAATCCTGAATAAGAGTGTCGCGAACGCTGAAGCAGGGGGATAACCAGGACGAATCACTTAACGCCTGGTTCCTGTCGCGTCGCACTCCTCCGCTCTTTATGCACATATGTATATACACGTTACTTCGTGTACAGAAGCGGAACGAAAACTCATCGTCCAAGCACTCAGCTACTCACTTAACCTGGGTGAGGTGACAAATTATCCTGGATTTCGAGCGTCCTCGCGGGGTACTTGTGATTTCGCTTGAGATGTACGAATGAAACCCGGCGGATGATTGATTGGACCGGGATTCCTATCTTCCCCGTCGTCGCGGTGTCATCAATGGCGCGACGGAAATTAGCCTAACGATTGATCGGTACTCTTGAAAAATTGATAGAAAAAATATTTGGTAAGAAACTCTGCGTACATTAATAACGAATATTTTACGCAAAAGATTCGTTGTTAAAAAAATATTTACTAAGTGACAATAAATAATTAAAAAATGAATAATATAGTGTATTTTAGCTTCATTGGTTCACTCGTTGCGAAGATGCACTTTGATACGGACGTCTGATGGAACCAAGACGTGTAAAGAATCATTTCAATAGGCACTTCTTACATGTAAAAGAGTGAGTGCCTAAAAAAATGATTGTTAACATCACCTGGCATTTTGCCTTCCGAATTATTGTGAAACTAATTAAAGAAATAGATTTAAAAAAAAAAAGATTGCAGCGTGTGGAAGAGTTCAAGAATCAAAGGCCGCCATCTTTGATCCACAATCTAAGTTGCGTTCCTTATGAAAACCTGGCCGACGCATTCGGCACGAACGGCGATGGATAGGAGTTACAAGCTGCTCCGGGCAAGCTTGTCAGAGAATGTTGCATTCCCTCCCTTCGCTAGTTTACGAATCTCGGACAAAACGTCCGCCAACCACGTTGGACCAAATCCAAGAAATCCAGCTTCCTCTCCATCGTCAAAGATTCCGTCGACGGGACGGAGGAGGAGGAAAGTTGCGTGGAAGATCTCCGTACGCGATGACATTTCCAGTCTGTTTTGTGTTCGAGTTCGAGGGTTGAACGGTCCCGATATTTTCGATGAATGGGGAGAGCCAAAGAGAGAAGAGCATTCAATGTTTTATCGGAGAATCTGTGTTGGCTGAATGCCTCTGGCTGCGGGCATTGTCCCTGCCGATCTTGCCCGGACCAAGCAGGTTACCGAGCACGTTACCGAGCGTGGAGTCTTCCACCTCTACTGGCAGGCGGTGCAGCTTCAAAATTCATTACCCTCCGGTCGTAGGAAGCAGCGATTGAATAAGAGGAATCTCGGCAACGAAGGCGAAGAAGCGACGAAGGTTGAAAGGACCGAGCGACGCCGGTCGTGACGCGAGAAACGAGCGAGGACGAAGGAAAGACTTGATTGTGAAAAGGGCAAGGGTGCGCACACAGAAGCGAGGGCGGAAACACGAGTAGCGCACACAGGTGGCCTCTCCGTACCTTAACGCACCACTAATTTTCCTCCTCATTATCCTCCTCCGCTCCCGTCCACGCGGTCATTATACTCACAGAGCGCGGAACGAATTCTCCTTGTTCCGTGTTTACCGCAGTCACTCCGCGGCTACTTCATCGTGGAGCGAACGCTCCCGTTACCGAGCATTCGGTAATTGTGCCACAAACAATTCGACGTAAGGCGACGCGATGACATCGGGTAGTCCGATGAAAAAACCGTCGTTCAGATTTTCGATGAAAAAGAAAGCGCAGGGCTTTTCTTTTTATTTCTTTACTGACATCGCTTAGATGCAAAGTCACGTGTAGCCCCGAGGGAGGGGGGGGGGGGGGGGGGTGCGGCACGCGAGTTTGCACAGCGCTGCTTTTCGGGGTGGCTCATCATTCCAGGGTCTCCCCCCCCCCCCCCCCGGTCAGAAGATGCCGAGCGATCAAGCGCAGTACCGCGCGTTCGCCACTTCGCTCCACGCCCCATTGTCTGATTCGATTATCGCGACTGTCATTCCTCGGAGTGCGGGATTAGTATTTCAATTTATTTGAACAATGAGGAGTAGAGGCCGCCGGGGAAGCGGAGGAGCGAGCGCGTTCGTCCGCACGGGGCCAATATCGAGTGGAGTCGCGTGTCGTTGTTTGCGCCACGAGGAGAGCCGCTCTCTGTTCGCCCGCTCCGCGAGCATGCGAATCGTACGCAGCACACATAATTGCGCAGAGGCGAAACGTGCCCGGGCTCGTCCACTTGGTATAATCCGACCGTGGGCCGGCAACTTGTTGTCCTGGATTACCGACTGCCCGCGCGGCTCGAAGGTAGGAAAAACCGCACGAGAGACGACGTCGTCGTCGGCGATGAGGGAGACGATTTTGCGACTCCCGATGCCCGATCGGACGGCCTCCGATCAAGCCGGGTCGGCCGCCTCAAGGCGCCGGAAACAGACGAAATGTTTTCAATGCCGAGACGGCGGGAAAATAAAAAAGTGATTATAATTGATGAATAAAAATCAACCGGGTTCAATATTTTCGTAGCGGTTAACCGGTTATCTTTTTATTTTTATCTATTCTTTCTCTCGTCGATACGCTCAGCGAATGAACCATTCCGGTGGAATTTGATTCGATGACCGTAGGGACATTTGTCGTTATATAAATATTGGCTGCTAATGGGTAGATCGAGTGCCCGGCAATGGGCGACTCTGTATCGATGGTACCATTGATAGGAAGGACGATATCTCTGTAATATAAAAAGAATTCGCCGTCGCCGCCGCTGCGCGCGTATTGAAGAATTTAGAAGGTCAGGGCCAAATGAAACACTTTGTCCCGAGTAAAGTGAAACACTTTAGCCGAGGTCAAATGAAACGCACTGACAGGAGTCAAATCAAACGGGGGGAGGGGGGGGGGGGGAATATTCTGAGTCCCTTTAAGGGGTGGACAGACATATTATAAGTCGTTTTACAAAGGGTGGATCGAGGAGGGACTGATGTGTCGCTCTAAATTCGTTCATCAATTAGTTCACGGAAAATTCTGTATTTCTTAGAGCCCTTTCGATTCTCGACTGGTGTTTCGTAATTAGTATTTGTTTTTCTCACGAAAACAAGTTCGAGCATATTTCACTGCTGGAGCAAGACATATCTCCGAACTACCGGCTTTACTTTCGATTATCCTTTATCTCGTCGATATCCCGGCGATCGAATGCGTTCAATGGCACGAAAGAACGGCTCGCACTGGCGATGGTGTCGGAACCCGATACTCGCGTGGAAAAGTCGACGAAAGACGTTTAGCCCCCGCAAGCTCGGATAGCTGGTATTAACAACCATTAAGTCAGCATCAATTTCCCGTTCTCTTGCAAATCGCAGCGGACGTAAATTTGTCAAGAACACGGTAAGAACAGTCGAATGGCAACGAAACAGGCTTAATCGGTTGCGTGACAAATTGGCCCGGTGCTTCGAGACCTCAACGTGCTGCGGGTTTTACTTTCGAAGCGATAAACTCCCGTAATTGACTTTCGTAAAATGATATATTTTTTTTTTTACCATACAACATGCAGTTTTGTGATTTATCGTTGGCCGTCCGTAAAATCGGCGACAAGAGACAACTGCTCGAAAAAAATCAATTACCGAGAAGCATGGATTAATAGCCCGACAACGATTTCGCGGCCGAAGTCGACGCATGAAGAATTTTCAATTCTCACCGGAGCATCACTTCGAGGTGCTTGACCTCGGAATCAAGCCAGTTTGAAAATCTCCGCGTGAGGCTCGGGAGTTGTCCGGACAGTTGACGTGGGTCGACGGTTCGATGGAACATTTTTTTATTTTATTTATCTTATCCGATAACTCAAGGAAATCCCCAAGAGCGGATAGCTCGAAATGAATGTAGCTTCATTAATTATTAATCGGGCACTCTCGTATCATAACAACCCGGGCGATTCGATGCCGTTCGCGATAGCGGTAGGCGATCCGTCACGGACCCCGGAAGAGCCGACCGAGAAGTTCACGCGGAAATCGTGCGAGCGGCCGAACGCCTAGAGCTAATGGTACAAAAATGTACCTGATTGGGATCGAACGAAAAGGCGACGGGAAAAATAAAAAAAATAAAAAAATTAAAATTGATCCGAGTAAAATCTCACCGTGCAATCTTGTCAAGGCCGCCGATGTTTTATCGGAATTCTCGTTACACTAATGGATTGCATTGTGAGAGCAGCTAAATATAACAATAAAGAGTGCACGAGTCCGAGGCGTGACCAGCGAGAGAAACAGGCGTACGGCTCGCTTAACGATCGCGAGTGTAACTATAGCGCGCGATCGGCGTGCACCGAGAATGCCCGGAGGGAAACAGAACGGCGCCGGGTCTTCGCCGAGGAACCAAGGTCGTTCAGTGCCCTCGTTCGTCCGTCCGAAAAACCCGTGCATACCTAACGGATGGCCACTTTAAAAAAATATGTTTGACACTTGATGCGGGACATCGTTCCGAGCGTCTGTCCGGGTTAATATAAACAAGGAATAAAAAATTAATTGAAAAAGAAAACAACAAAAAAATTGAACGAGTTTCAACGATCGTCTTTCGTAATCGGAATGACGCCTGGGGGGGGGGGGGGGGGGGGGGGGGGGGGGGGGGGTGCTGGGAGATCGGACGATAATAAAGGAGTCGAGACATCACTCGTCGAGTATTTCATCGATGAAAAGAATAAAGAAAAAAAAGTTTAAAAAAAATTAAACTCGTTTTACTGCATCACGGTTGTTTTGATTTTTTCAATAAATTAATCTCCCACCGTGCGGCTATCAAGCTGTCGGAAGAAACGAGGAGTCGAATCGGCGAAGCGCCCTCTCGCCTCGGTTAATAATTCGCCTTTGGCGAAATTCGAAATCTCGACGGGGCGATTAAAATCCGACAAAGAAGAAACTTTGATGACCGTTGATATTGCGAATTATCTATTATCTTTATACTGCAGCGTTAAGTTTTATGGGGTACGTCATATCGGGTGAATGTTCGGTCGACGGCGCATCAAGGTGATTCGTATCTTTGAAACCTTGAAAAAAAAGTAATATAAAAAAGCATCGGAGACCAACGAATTTCAGTGATACCTTACGCCAACATTTTCGGCATAACTTTTCTACGATAAAGTTCGTCGACCGATTTTGGCAAAATTTGGATCGATATGCGCAATATTGTGGTAAATTAGGAAGCCCTGTGCAATTTACGTCGACCTTTTTTCGTAAAATAAAAAAATCTACATCTCTTAGAATTGAAACCGTCCAAATTGTGCATTTTGCATGAAATTAAAAATCCCGTAAAATCTTCAATTCGGTCTCAATCTCTACATAAATAGCACTGAACGAAGAGACGTGACCGTTCTGCTAGCGTACCAAATTTCATCTGGCTATCTCAGAGCGTTTTCGAGTTTTAGTCGTTTTGAAGAATGCAAGTCTGTCGCGCCCAGACATTCGAATGCCGGGTAAAAATCACATTTTTCTTAACATAGCTTTAGACTATTGGATTCTAAGTACTGTGACAATAAAAAAAAAAAAAAAACATCAAACGGAACGCTCGAATCGCGTTGGAGTTCCGCAGAGCCCCTGTTCCTAGGCAACCGGCTTCTCGTCTATGCTCGCTGGTCAGCATACCGCTTTGCCGTAGGGACAGCCTCTTCCCTCCATTACGCTAAGATTTTGGTCACGATTAATAAATCCGTTCAGCCTTGAGACTTCATACCGAGCAATATTATTCGAGTAGTGTCAAGGCTAATTAAAAATAACAAGTCGTAATAAATTCAAGAAAAATATGAATGCTCCAGGTGTTAACCTGTTTATCACGGCCCCTGTCGATCGGAGTTTCGTTACCGGTCTCCGATTCTCACCTGGCGCTGTAACGTGTATATTTGTTACAAAAGTTGCGCAATCTTGTTAATTGGAAGATGAACCAAACGTAATCCCGACTAACAGTATATATATATATATATATATACATATACATACATACATACAATACCATCCGTACTGTAACATCCTTCTGTGCCCTGCCGAATAAAAAATGCTTGCGCAAGGGCACCATGTGGGAGATCCGGTTAATACATTAAATTATCTAGAGTTCCGTTGCTGGTCCATGGAAAAAAAACAACAAAAAAAAAATATTCATGCAGCTCAGCTTGGGTTCTCGCACGGAAATAGAATTAAGAAGCAAAATAAAAGCTTCAAAGAAATTAGTACTAAAAGTATCGCGTGGTGAGGCTAAAAAAAGAGAATGATCAAGAACGATTCAAGGAGGCGCGCCGGTACTGTCAAAAGAGGGAGATATGGAAAGCCGCATGATTGCATCGGCGACGCGAGGGAATTCCATATAGCCGCCTCGCGCACTTACGGATTAACGGCTCGACTTTAACGAGCGTCGAGGAGACGGGACTGCAGTGCAGAGGATTATAAAATCGTGTATAAAAGACTTTACCGGAGATGCACCCGGGGAAACCAGCTTCGATGGAATCGCCGCTTCGTCGCGACCTAGACATCGTTCATATTTGATATCTTCTTTCGACCGATTATAGACCGTATCATATGTCGGACGAAGGTGTCCACTAAAAGTTTGCTAAACGTTGTCCGGAGCGATTCCGAGATGCGGCGTACTTGAAACATCAACGGGGAGATGAAAATGTACAGAAACGCAACATTTTTATAAAAGATTCCTCGCCTTGAAGAAATGTATTTTTTTTAAATCACTGCGCAAGTGCCAATAAACGTTGGCTCGAACATTGGCATACATCGACTGCTAAATATGACAACGAAGACCGCGGTAACCGATCGCTTCGACGATCATTGTTTCATTGCAAACGTTTACGGATGGCTGTGCACTGGCTCCTTTTCCTCCGATCGCTAAGGATCGATAAGATCGACGATGAGGTGGGTGGATCGCTGGATCGATAAATCGTACCTGTAGCCAAAAATACAGACAATGCTTCCTCATAAAAGAAGCTTCGCGAATAAAGGAACTTTATGATAAAGCGACGTGAAAATTTCAATCTTCAACTTTATGAGGAAGCGATATGAAAATTTCAATTTTCAACTTTTTATTTTTTGCTCTTCACCAGACAGGCTTATCTTATCCGCTGATAGGTGGAATGAATAGGTTCTTCTGGCTTCGGTAACGCGATACTTATAGCTCTACCGTTACGTCGACTGCAGGATAGCACCTCGTCCCGACCTCGCTCGTTGTCACGCCAATTAACGTCCAGATAAAATTATTATTGTCCCCGTTCCGCTCCGCTTGATCGGGATCTCGTTCTCGACATCCGTTCATAACAGACACCAGCGCGCCCAGCTTGGGTCTCTGAACCGATAAATAAATAAAAATAATCATCGATAAAAACAAGGAGTTTGACATGGTGCTATTGATACGTCCGATTGACCTCCGCGTGGGTCGAGAAAATTATCGGGAGGTAAAAAAAATAATTCCATGATTGATCGCGCTCGAGTCATGCGCCAGGCAAAACGATTTCTCCTCCGCAGTGATCTAGGGGAGAGCGCGGCAAAACGGAACCAACAATCAGAATGCATCAATGGGGCAAAGTGTGCTAAAATTACTGAAAAACTGCGTTTTTAAAAATGTAATTTTCCAATAATTTTCCAATAATTTTGCCCCATCGATGAATCCTGATTGTCGCTCCCGTTTTGCCCCGCTCTCCCTTACCAGTGATCTATCCAGAGTATAGCACAAGCTTCGCGGTCCATTATCTGCGTCTGGTACCGTCTGCGCAGCGCTCGGGCGGCACGACGTTATTTTTCATTAACTGTTCTTTAGATTATACGACGACCTCGTCGTCGTATAGTCTTGGTTGTATTATAAGCTCTTAGCGAATATAATTGAGCGCTCGGGTGATCGATGACTCGTCGGCTGGATCGAGTGCACGCAGCACTCCGGCACTCGTGTGCGCCTTTTCCGTTTCGATGTCTCATATCCAGCGGGAGATTCGATGAACGATACTAACGCGCTTTAACTGTGTTCGCGCGTTTTCTCATCGGGGGAACAAAGTAACACATCGACGGCGGAATTGCGCACACGCGCGCGCGTACGGGAGAACGATAAGTACACCTTCGCTCGGTAACTAATTCAATGTTACGGATTTGCCGGATCCCCGCCCACCTCGCTCCGCCGAGCCGCTTTGGCGGGGCTGCTAACGAATTTACGCCGGTGAAATCAACCACTCTCTCGTCGGCACAGGCCGACGAGTGGAATACTATACGCAGCTCGGCCGAGATTTCTTATTTTATTTGTCGAACAATCAACGGCTCCGCGCCGTCCATCGACTTCGACGCGCGCTCCGCACGTCCCTCGATGCGTTTTTTTTTTGTTGCAATAACGGAAATTCCTTTTCCGCTCGGTAGTAAAAAAAAAAAGAATTCAAATAAATTGAAATAAAAATTCCATGACGGAGAAGGCGGACGACGAAATATCAACGTTATATGACAATGGATTTATTACAAAGTTGCATTCGACGAAAAAAAAAGGGGAAAAAATATGTATATATATATATGATGGTGGCACAACACAGCACACTTATTGCATGTACGCTTTTACAGTAAATATTACCTACATTGCATTTCTTACGTTTACGATTTATACTTAGGACTTACATTGGGCAACTAATGTATATCGAGTACGATAAGAATCAAACGCGTTAAAGCGTTTTTTTTTATGAGCATCAAACACCCGCCCAGCACGCTGTAGTATAGTCGAATAATACGAAAAAAGATTGCAAGTGTCATTTCGTTCAATTCTTATGTTTCTCCATAGGATTGGATAAAAACTTTTTTCTTTAATTTTCGATTGGCTATCGTCTAAACGTTGAAAGACTGCGCAACGAACTTTTATCTGTAGCGAAATAAAATATTAGAATTAAAGAGAACAGGCACACACATATACACATACGAAGGAATGTTTGCTGTGCTCCGGACAAATTGGTCGTACGATTTATTTGAGCATCGCGCAATTGTCCAAACTGTCGGAGCCTCGATATCTCGACAAAAGGATCCGTGACAATCGAAATTGCACCGTCAAACAGCGTGAGGAACTATCTCAATGATTGAGGTAATGAGGATAACGAGCTAACCAATCTGTACATACAATAATAATATTAATAATAATAATAATGATGATGATGATAATAACAATAATAATAATAACAAATAAAATATTACGAAGCACTAGTGACTCTCCCACGGGAGAGGATTTCTCGTCGATTGAGATACTTCCTTGACGTCGAGCGTCTTAAAGGCTAAGAAAAATTGTCTTTAAACATACATTTATTTCTTTTTTTTTTTTTTCAAATCACACAACTTGCTACGATATTTCTTGCGAATTTCCCCGACTGAAGAGCTGCCGTGACAAGTGCGGTCGCATTTATTCATTATTATCATATAACTTACGATTCGCAGCAGCGGAGCCTGGAGATAACAAATTTTACGCAAAGAAAAAAAAAAAAAGAAGGAAATAATCTCCCCGTTTCGATTCCGGCTGGCTCGGGCCGCTGCGACTCTCCGAGCGTACCTCTTCATCACAGAAGCTTTTCAGCCGCACGAGTACAGGGTTGTTTTATATTTTCACCTTAAAATTATTATTATTTTTTGTATATATTTTTTTAAATCGTTGTTTCGCCGTTTTTTTTTTTTTCAACACTATTCGTCTTCAACGATCGACTGTACATTAAACGCTGCGTCGCATCTTGTCTCGCGCGAAGATCCAACTTCCATCGTCTACTTAAATCTTATCGACCGTCCCTGTACTCGCCGAGCACGGACACCCCTCGGGGGTGGTTTCCCCTCCGCGATCGCTACCGGAAATCGTTCTGACTATTCTAGGCATCCCAGGACACGCCTGCACCGTGGCATTGGCACCGAGTCCAGCATCCTGGGCTCCCCCTTAATATTACGAGTGAGGCAGTTGAGTTGGCAAGAGCGGAGAAATAAGAAGAGTAAGAGAAAAGAACAAAAAAAAAACAGATACGAAGAGAAAATAATAATCAGTCGTTCGGCTAACCGACATCGGCTGGACACTCTCGTGTCCCTGGGCGTTCTTTCACAAACAATAATCAATTCATCAATATTCATTACTCCTGAACGATCGTATCATAATTCGACCGACGAACTTTTTCATTAATTTTTTTTCCGAATGAAGTTTAAAGTCCGTGAGACGATAATCCATTTCGTTTCAATATTTCGACTATTATTGATACGGCAAGAAAGAAAAGGGACAATTTCGACTTCAAAGATTGGCGACAAAATCGACAAGCGGCTAGAAAATGATCGTCCAGGATTAACGACGGCAAATAAATTAACGACCAACGATGAAAAATCGAAGTCTGGCGAACCTTCGTCTCCGCTTAGTAACACATGACAAAGGCAGAATAAAAAAAAATAATTGTCTCAGAGACAGATGAAGAGATAAACGAGAGAGAGTTTTATTTAAGATTGAGAAACTTCATGAGAGCCTCGTAGATGACTTTAGGATCGATGTTACTATCCGCGGTGTACCGAACAGCGCGAAGAGATCCATCGTCGTGACTGACGACGCCGTACTCGCCGACGATGAATCCATCGGATGTTCTCTCCTCGACCCTGTACTTCCGGTACTTGCGGTCCTCGAAGACGTAGCTGACCTTCTTGCCGTCGGCGTTGTCGTGAGAGGCTGCGCCGGGTGACGGCGTCGAGTTGCTCGGCGGTGCTTCGGTGACGATCTGCGGACCGTGAACGTTGCCGTTGCTGCCGACGCTGACCGCCTCGTCGATCTCGTGGTTCTCCTCCGTCGGTTCCTCCTGGTAGATCCTGTGCATCACCGGCCGCCCGTCGGCGCCGTAGATCTTGCTCGGCTCGCTGTAGATCTTCGCCGGTTCGCTGTAGACCTTGGCGGGTTCGCCGTAGACCCTCGCCGGTTCGGAGTAGACCTTGGCCGGTTCGCCGTAGACCCTTTCGGGTTCGCCGTAAACCTTCGCCGGTTCGCTGTAGATCTTCGACGGTTCGCCGTAGATCCTCGACGGCTCGCTGTAGATCTTCGCGGGCTCCGAGTAGACCCTCGCTGGCTCGCCGTAGTTCATCTCCGGCTGCGGATAACCGTTCTTGGCAGCCTCGCCGTACCCCCTCGACGACTTTCCGTAGATCTTGGAAGTCTGATGAGGATAAACCTTGGGTGGCTGGTTGTAGAGCGTAGCGTCGTAGTGCCTGCCGGCCTTCCGTCCCTGATGAACGCGCTCGGGTATCTCGGCTTGTTCCCTGTGAATCTCGCGCGGTTCGGAATCGACTTCCGGTAGCTCGTAGCTCTCCTCGACGGGCTCGAGGCTCGTGCTCGTCTCCTCGGAGTCGCGGAACTCATCGTCCTTGGCGTGGTGTCCGCGCGAGAGGGACGAGGTCGAGGTGAACGAGGAGGAGGACGACGGGGTGCTCGATCGGCCGAGGATCGAACCGGTCGTCACCGGCGATCGGTTGCGCCAGCTGGTCTTCGGCATACCCTCGTCGACCGAGAATTCGCTCCTGTTCGACTCGGAGACGATGTTGCTCAGCTCCTCGGTGACCAGTTGAGCCGGCACTGGGGTGACGGTCGTCGTCGACGTCGTCGTCTTGGTCGTCGACGCGATCGTCGTCGCTGGACGACCGGTCGTACTCGTGGTCGCCGTACCGGTCGTCAGCGACGCGGCGGTCAGACTTCCGGTGGGCGGGGTCGTCGTTGCGATCGGGCCGATCGACCCCTCCGTCGTGGTCGATTCGATCGTCGGCGGTCGGGTGACTACCGATATTTTTCTGTCCGGCTCGTGATGCTCCACTCTGACTTTGTACGGCGTCGCCTCGACCGTCGACGTCACGCTCACTCCTATCACTTTTTGATTAACGTTCTTGCCGGTCAATCGGCCCCTGCCGATCGCCGACGAATCGGCCGAGACGGCGATCTCGCTAGAGTTTGATTTCGTTGTAGTTTCGCGATTAAGCGTCGCGGATATTTTGTGCTGCTGGTGCTGGTGAACACGCTGGGGCGCTTGCTGCTGGCCCTGCTTAACGATCGTTCCGAGCTCCCCCGAGTTACCGATCTCGCCCGATAGCGTCGTCAAGCTGTCGCGGCTCTCCATCGACTTATGATTTATCGGATAGAGCCTCACGCCCTCCTCCCGATGACCCGATCTCGTCACGATCGGCCTCGGACTCGAGGGAGCCCGCGATATTCTGTATATCGACGCCTCGCTGTGCCTCGCCTCGGCAGGCACGTTGTCCGATGTCGAGTACATCCCGGCACCTCCGCCACGCCGGAAACCACGACGTCGCGGCGACGGTGGCGCCACCGGTACCGGCGCCATCGCTCCGTTTATGAAGACCGAGAGGAACTCCGTGCCCGCCAGGATGTCGTTGCCACGCTGCTGCGCAGGCGCCCCGCTCACCTGTTCCAACACCAGTACCGCTTCAAGCAGTACCTGCGGATCATAATTCAAAATGATCGATTAATCATGATTTTTTTTTTTTTTTTTACTGATACGTTAATGATATTTCGGGAAGATAGGGATGCACACTCACTCGGAAAATGTATAGTTTCGTAGGTAGAACGAAGAATTGGTAAAAGTCGTGAAAAAGATCGCTGCGAAGCGTGCGTAAAACTGCCGTTTTCGCACCTAGTGCGATATCATATCACCCGCATGGCCATGTCGCCCCGACTTACCCTAGTGTGTCATTGTTGTTCGAAATTTCTATTTCGAATAGAAGACTGACAAAGTCGAGCTCTGGACCTGCGCAGTTTCGCTAGACGCGAGGCGCCCGTGCGTGAAGGATCAAAGATAGTCTGGCCATTTTTTGCCACCGATCGACACCTTCCAAGAAAATGTTTTTTTTTTGTCTACGGTGTAACTATAGTTCCTAGAGAGTTTCGAGACAATCTTAAGAAAAAAAAAGGAAGAATAAGATAGTGCAACAGGTGGCCTTTCCGCATTTGGTCCGACGCGAAGTCGCCCGCGCGAGGTGAACGAGTGAAAAACTCGCCGATACTTCGAGACACGGAAAGTGAAGGTACTTCTCGGTTCTTAGCCGAGAGTTGTTAGCTGCCGAAAGGGTCGCCCGAAGTTGCTGCCCCGCGATTCTTGTAACACCCGAGGCTGCTCCCGCGAAAGGATTGTCCCGCGATATTTTTTTAATTGAAAAACTCCGTCAAAAATGTATTAATGCATTACCGCATCAATGCAATTAATTTCTCGGCGGCCAGCGAGATGCGGGAGGTCCGCTCATCACTCTCGGTTCCGTAATGACCCGGACTACCCTCCGTAAATTTGCACTCACAAAAGTCACGACAAAGTATGCAGAGCCTGCGGCCTCCGGACATTCGCTCGTGCAAAAGAAGGTCCCGAACGAGAACGCCAAGCAACCGTATTACTCGAGCCGCCGGGTGGCATCGCGGGAGTCCGCGAACCGCTGGACCGCGTAAGAGAGAAAGAGCCCTCGCATGGATCTCCCGTAAACTTTTATACGACCGTAAGCCTCGAGCCCACTCCGCATTTTTCCTTTTCGTCTCTTTCGTCTCGTTATACGCTTGAGGCCGATTTTTCGAATACCGAGCCGGAGCGATAAAAAGACTTTTTACGACAGTCGCGATACCGCGAAATGTTCGACCGCGCGAGTACTTCCACGGATGCTGGACACAATCTCGAAGTGTTCAAAAAAAAAAAAAGGTCGGAAGTATCGCGCGATTACATCGGTGCTGAAACGATCGATAAAAAAAATTCGGCACCGTCCGCCGGCAATCGGTGATACATTGTTGATAGCGGCCTGTCGCTCGGTTCGGCGCCTCAGGCCCTGGCCGTTTTGTGAAAGGGTTCTTTCATCCTATGATCGATCGTCCGACTCCGATCGAGAATCGCCGATCCGATAACGTAGCTGTTAATCCACTTGCAAAGATGAGCAACTTTCCGAACAATTAACTGGTCTTACTCGGCATTATCGAACGGATACGGAGGCGATCCTTTCACGACCGCTCTATTGCGTTTCGTAACAGCGCAGAGTGATCGTTCTTAAATTATTCTTCTTTCACTTTCAATCGAAAAATCTACCGATTATTAATGACTTTTTTTTTTAAGTAAAAAAAAAAAATGGTGGGTCGCGATAACATTGCCAGTGGTAATTCGATCGCCAAATGTTATTTTTATTTTTTGCCCATTCGGAAGGTTGCCAAAAATTCCGCCCTGGTAAAATACCGTGTAGCTGCGGAGAATCCAAGTTCGCTCGAGAAAAACGAAATTTCAAGGTTCGCCGTGAAAACTCAAACCGTGCTCTGGCTCCGGGAGGGCTTCGAGGAATCTCGCCGCGAACTCCTCGCTGGAACCCGCAGCGACCCTGAGAGAATCGTCGTTGTGTACGTTGCCGTACTATTACCTATATACCTACAAAACGACCATGGAACACTGCCACGAGGGACAAGCAGGGATCTCGCGAAGTTGTGCGGACTCTCCGGAAAGTCGGATTGACGGACGCGCACGCGCGGCTGCCGAAGAGAAGGAGATGCGAGCGTCCGTCGAGGGAACTGGACGTCTCCTCACTTTACTCACTCGTCGCTGCCCTTACTCCGGACCAGACTGGGCATTTTTTAAGTTTTTTTTTTTGTAGCAGCAAAATTGCGATATCTGTGATTCAAAGCTGGGCAGTACTCGAAGTACCGGGGAATTGTTTGATACTTCAAGTATGTACTTGAAGTACACAATTACTTTTTTACGATTCCGTACCAAGTACCAAGTACAAGTACTTGTACTTGGTACTCGGATTTTTCAAGAAGTATAATTTTAACGATAATTTATTTACAATAACTTCTATTAAAAAAACGAGAAGGGCCTAAATAAATTTTCGTTTTTTGTATGAAATTGTGAATGAAATTTTTTAAATGGATTTATTGTTTTATGCAAAAAAAATGAAGGATAGATTAAAAATAACTTCAAAACGACGAATTATGATTCGTCGTTTTGACAGATTCACCACTTGTACTCTTTGTATGTAAATCATAGAATTAAAAAAAAATCAACACAAATGCGCGATCAAGATGCGCCCCAGAGAAGATCGAAATAGAAGATAAAACCAGAAACCCGAAGAATTTGCGTGAATGTGACCGTAAACGCAGATCGTAAAGAACTAAAGCGTCTGTATCGCGCGCTTCGCTGGTCCGCGATCAACTCCCCGTCCACCGTAAGCAGCACCGCCCGGAGAACACGATTTACGGATACTTTTTATTGTATTCGAGATTGTATAGGCGAGACGCGGGGGAGTCGATGTTCGACACTCGTAACACACACGGCGAGACAAGCTAACCGGGACCCATTATTAGCATAGAAGTAGTATCCGTGGCTCGGGTGAACGCATCACTTCTTCATGGTCACTCCGTACCGGGGCACGGATCGGCACTCGAACCAGCTCGGTCCCGCATGCAACGAGAGATCTCACGACCTTGATCCAGCACCTGGACGGGGTCCGTGCTTTTGCGCTATCTTCATTGCTGCGAGCGAAACTAAAAGACCCGTCCGGGTCGAGCGCGACTCCGAGTTCAGGGAGTGCGAGAGATTTTTTTTGTTCCCCCTTCGATTTATCGTCCTGCACGCAGCGTGCATTGCATTCATTGCACGATTATACGCGACTTAACTCGAAAATCTGGCATGACGATGGGCGTAACCGTAATTGGAATGCTGTTGCTCCCGCCGCTGCTACTGCAGAATTATTTCGTTCGGGCCGAGGTGGATAATTTTGTTATGGATCTCCCGGTAATGATTCAGGACCTCAATAAAAAATGAACGAACGAAAAATCCCCGCTGATTTATATCATATTCCAAATTGTTGCGATGGAAACCTCGAACGATCTTTTGGGTGAAAAATTCACCCCGGATGGGGACGGTAATAAAAAATGTAATAACATTTTTCAACCGTGCCCACCAGCTACAATTAAGAGTAAATTCTTACAGATAGCGGATGTCGGTAGTGCCTTCGTGTGAGAATATGCTTTTAGTCGCGGATGATAAGAACCCAAAAAAAAAATCAATTACCGTTTTTATTACCGACCGAGGTGTTTCACATTGCTTTAAGTCTTAAGTGTGGTTCATCAAGGAAAGTAGATGTTTTAACGATATTACTTTACACGTCTCTATCTCGATATCAATCGATCTTTGTTGTCTCTCCGTGTCCGTTTAAATGTGGGCTTTCGAACGTCCACCTACTCGCAGAACGTCAGCAGCGAGTGCGTCGGCTATAATGCCATAATCCCGCCATTCGAATGGTTTCCTGTTGAAAGGAGAACTTATTCCGCCACTGTTCTATGCAACCGTCCGCCGATCGGGGTCACGCTCCCTCGCCTCTCCGGACGGACTTTTCACTAGCGCCATAATTCGCGTAGGAGATCACCGACCGGGAATACGCGATCGCGCAACATCTCGCGCGCAGCGCCGAGCGCGCCACTGCGCACGCGCACCGCCTCGATCGGCTGATTGACTACGCGGCTCGGCGATTAAGCCTCATCGGCGGCTCGGCACGTCGACGGTAATCGTTCGGAACGCGTCATTGACGATCGCGGCTAACTATGATGATGTACCTTGCGGTAGGACACCTCGATCTATCCCATTCAACCGGGTTCATTCATATCGGACCGCGTACTTGCCTAGACATGTAAATCTATTCAGTCACGTGTGTATTCCCACATTTGAAACGATTTTGCACTACTTGCAAGACTTGATATCGATGCAAAGAATGTCGGGGCAAAACGGACCATTTTTACCAATTTTTCGCGCGGAATAAAAAAAGAATCCTCATCTCGAATGGAGAACACGGAGCCGTTTTGCCCCGACCTCACCTATATACCTCATTGGTCGGGATATGGAGTCACCCTTATAGTTTTTTTTTTTTCGATAACACTGAAGACATTCCCTCGAAACCCATCGCAGAGATTTAAAAAAAGAGGGTATATATGTATGCATTCTTCGCATAGTAAATCAAGTTGCATCACAGACGGGATGCAGACACTTCTACCGTCTACGCGTGCAATCCGGACTCGCGCGGAATCGATTCTGGCATCGGGAGAGGGCCTCCGTGCGGACTCCGCGAAGGAGAGTTAATGACATGAAGGTATCAGGTTCTGAGGAATCTCTGCGAAAGAGTAACGATCAAGGTTGCAATCGACGGCGTGGTAACTGTCTCGGGCACGGCTTCAGACAGCGGCACGTACCCATGCTCGCCGCGCAAACGTGTCTATCCCACATGCTGTCGGCGTTGCGGTATATTATAATAAATAAATGTATATATATATACATGTCTATATGTATAAATATATATATATAGAGAGTGAGCGTGTATTATCTACCGGCAATTTTTGCACGCATGTTGCCTTCCCGCCTCGTCCGCCGACATCGATGCAGACAGCTCGCGAAATCTTTCCCCCCTCGCGGTCGCGTCAATAAAAACCAATTATCATTCTCTTCCGTGCAGGCGAGTCCGTATCGCGTTCCTCGCGTACGCACTGCAACCTTGCCGTTAATTTTGCACGGCAGAATTCTTTTGTTTGTTTTTTTTTTTTTTCTATTATAAATTCAACTTTGTTTGCAAAATCTCACGCGCCTCTCGATGGGCGACGTGAATCGAATCGCTGAATTGCGTTCGAACTACAACTCTCGTCGATATCGAGTTTCATCGAGCCCCGCTGATTATTTTACCGCGCGAACGAAATTTATGTTGAATATAAGTACGAAGTTTGTTTGCAATAAACCCGAGGCGAAATTTACATTATCACGTCGCTAAACGTAACGACGGGCCGGATGTTTATGGGACGCGGCTCTCCGCGGCTTCTGCGCGCGGTGGTTCGCTGCGCAACGAGAAAACGTACCTGATTTCAGCGAAATGATACTCGTAAATATCGAGCGTACGTGCGCGCTTCCCTCTCGCCCGGTTAACCAGTTGTACATAAATTTGTTTGACCCGGTGAAACAAACTGGTGCGATAAAGTCGATTCGAACCTCACCGCGGTGTCGGATCTACCGCGGCAATGAGCACATTAGAATTATAAATTTAAATTCGCAATCAGCGGCAGAACGAGGTTCGTTACCCGCGGTATAACTCACTTTGCATATCAGCGAAATCTCGAACTTGCATGGTCGTACATCGGTTATCGGAGTTTTTGTAAAAGAAGGGGAATCTCCATCGATGTCGTGTAAAGAATTTTTAACCATTTTTATTTGATTTTTTGGTCAAAAAGAATCGCAACAAAAAATCCTCCACGATTCACTGTTTGCAAGAGTGTTCTGCTCGTGTAAAATAATACCCAGGCTCGGATGTGAAAAATTATAGAAAAAAATAGGAAATATACAAAAAAAATAGGAAAAAAATTGACCTGCTGCGACATAATTTTTATTATAAAAAAAAATCCCATTCCGCTGACTTCTCAAAAACTGCGAATCTTGAGCGACAATCAGGCTCGTGCGAACTTTTGCTACTGAATAAAGTATATCGTTAATATAGAACCGGTGTTTGAGCAAGGTCGTCACCGGAGGTGATCCGAGTCGATAATTAAGGTAATAAAAATATTTTAAAAAAAGCGAAAAATCAAAGGACGGCGTTGACGACTTCCTTGTTCATCATGTCTCATTACTCTTCGGCTATTTGTGCGGAGAGACATGCCAGCCCGGGAAGCGGAGCCAAGAACAGTTGCGTACGCAGGACACGATTCGCCTCGGTCACGTTCAATTTTTCCCCGTTAATTTATCTCCGAGCCTTCTCTCTCATTTCGCTCCTCTCGAGGAGGGAGATGAGGGATCGCACTCTCGCTGATTCGGACGGATGGTTATCAGCGGCGCGAGTGCGGCACCGCGGCGAGCGTGCGAGTTAATTGACGCGCGAGCCCCGTTCGCGACGTTAAGGTCTTGGTCAAGGAAATCGTTCGCTGGACCTGCCAACCGCACGGGAACGAGTTACTCACTCTCCGCCGTTGCTGTTTCACGAATGCGTACGGTGTTACGTTAATCTTGCTCGCACACTCCGACCGACCTGCCTTCACGACCTTGCCCAATTTGTCTTGACCACGTCTGGTCTCCCACTTCTATATCCGCTTCTATTCGAGCTTTCTATCTGAAATTTTGTTGCTCGACACCGTTCGATGAAAAAATCTTCGCCGGTGTTATTTTTGTTTCGTCGACGACTGCTGGCTGGCGATATAACGAGGAAGGGTCAATCAACCCTTTCCCCAATAAATGTAAGGGCGGGGGGAAAGTTCTGACCCTAAACTACGTTTCTGATAACAACATTTTTTACATTTTTTTAACCAATTTTTGCCCTCCGCCCGAGGATAGTTTATTTTTTGTTTAAATAGTTTGGTAGTAGTGAATTTATTGACAGTGCACAACAGCACAGTTTTTGATATGTGATAGACTTAAATCACATATATGCTGGCATTTGGCCATCGACCGAAGTCCTTCGGCCACGGTTTTCCACCGTTTCAGAAAAAAAAAATTGTATTATTTGAAGTATAGGTACTTAAAATTAAAAATGTCACTTTAGTTCTACGTTGCTCATTCTTTCGAATTGATAGTAAGTTGTACATGTTTGGTGTTTGGATATTGGAACACTTCGATCCTGGACGGAAGTGGGTTCGGATGTGATTCGCTTCCTAAATTGGGACGAAATTTAGAAAAATGCCGGTTCTCGCTATGGCGATATTTCGACGAGTAACTAAATTCCAGGACTTCGCAGGCGCATTGAAATTTCCGGGAGACAATTAAAACCGAGATGAGCGATAAACAGGAAGGAGCTCCAGCCGAGCAGAAAATCGAGCGGTGCAGCCGCACTCGCACAGGAGTCCCCAATAATTCACAGACCCGTGCCGGGCGATAAATTCACGGCGTATCTCGTTGTTCGCCTCGGTATCAGATTTCCATCTCCTCCATGGAGGTTAATTCCCGGGAATTAATTTTTCGCTACAAAGTCGTGTCCCCGATCCGTGTGAGGTGAAGACCGTGTTGACGATCGCGGCCAGACGGTAGCATTGAACCGCGGGAATCCTCGTCACGCCTCCTCAATTTCAAGATTCGAGGTAACGAAAAAATACCCAATATATTATCGTCTCCCTGGATTAGAAAAATATAGCTTCGGATTGCTAAAAAAAATTTTTTAAATAAAATAAAGCTCTCGCGAACTATGAGAAAACTAAAAAAAAAAATGTCACAAGCGAGATCAAACGTTAAGGGATCGAGAGAACGAGGCGTATCTGGTTTCCGTGGAGGAATTTCACCGTGGCCTTTGCGGTTGTGTTACAGTGACCATCCTCGACTCTTTCCCTCTCGGAGACACGCCGAGGCGCGATGCTTTTTTTATTTTATTTTCGGAATGGGTGTACGCTTTCGACGTCCTTGTCGACACGCGATCGGAATTGAGAATTGCGCCTCGGCGCAAGAGAGTGTGGAACTTCGGTGAGCCACGTATAAATAGACGTCGATAAAAAAGGAATCGTTGCGGTGGCGTGTGTATGCATCGAGGGCGATCGTCGTCCGCGGACGGCCGAAGGGCCGCGAACCCATCGATTGATTCGCCCCGGAGAACTCGAATCTTTGATCCAGACTAAAATCGGGCAGGCGAAATATTTTTTTTAATTCCGACAAAATTCGAACGGCTCGATCGAAGCTCGACGAGATCGGTAATCGCGATCGCCTCCTGCATCTGGAACTAGCGGAACGGCAGCGCGAAGTAAGCACGAAGAAAAAGTGCCGTCCGATGTTTCGTAACAATCCTTTCGGAAAACGAGTATTTCGGCATAAAACTTTCGCCTTCGATATCTTCCGTACAAGCGCAATCGATTTCGTTTTGCTCGTTCTTTTCGATATACCTTATCTTTTCTCTTTTTTTTTTTCAAATCGTTCGACTTTAACGTTTATACGAGTGCGTTTAAAGAATATCTTGCGCAATCAAAAACAACGTTTATCCCTTCGACCGCGGCAGAGTCCAAATGGATTGCACTCGAGAGCTTGTCCAGCTTATTCCTCACCGCAAAGTACGTAATCCACAGTGCCTCGTCCGATGATCCAATTTTTCAGAAAATCTTGCTGTTTCCCATCTTGGCCCTTTTCCTAATTACGACTCTATAATAATGTCCCGATTATGGCCCTGCCTCCCCTATATACGTCGATAGCGCGGGAGTTCTCGGAAACCAGAATCTACTGTACTTCATGGTGCCCCGGCCAAAGTCTAATTTTTCAAAATGTCTTGCAATTTCCGATTTTGCACATTGTTCCAATAATAACCCTAAAATTCCCTATTACACTCAAGCTTCCCCTATACACGTCTCTCGCCGGAGCTCTCGGAAACAAGAATCTACGGTATTCCATAGTGTCCCAGCCAAAGATCCAATTTTTCAATTTCCCATTTTGCCCCTTGTTCCAACGAAGACCCTAAAATGCCCCATTACGCTTCTGCCTCCCCTGTACACATCGATCGCGCAGGAGCTCTCGGGAACAAGAATCTTCAAGGTATGCGCTCACGCTAGATTGCGTAAATGACCGAGCCGTTGCTGCGAGCCTCGCTGGAAAGTGCGGGAGGTTCCGGTACGGCGGACAAGACGCTAGTCGGTAGCGGGCCCTCCCCGGTAAATTCGCCGACGGTCCGAGATAGCCCCGATATTAATAACGTTTAAGTGGTCGCAAACTGGCGAGGGCTTGATGCCGGTGACGTTGGCGACCATCGGACACATACAGTCCGACGACGACGACTTTCTCGGGTCGGACAATGCGCGGGCGGTGCGGCAAGAGCGTGGGGGCGGTCTGGGTCTGCTCTCGAGTGTGTAATACGTTGTAAGTCAGTCGGCCGACCCGAAGAGGACAGCGAGTTCGAGGGGAGGGAAGGGGGTAAACATTGTACTTGATGGAAAGATGGAGGACACGAAAGATGGTCCAAAGGACAAAACTCGAGATCTCCGAGTCGTTGAAGATCGAGTCCGTATGGTCTTGGATATATTTCCGTAAGGGGGGGGGGGGGGGGGGGGGGGGTTACTCTATATCTTGAGTCCGGCACCGGTGGACGATATTGGGTAATCGAAAGAAGTCATCGAGAGCAACGAGAACCTACGAGAGACACGAGAGATATATCTCGAGTTCGGGCATCGAGCATATGTTACATGGTAGTGTTACATGCGCTTATAACACGCTGTTGCGCCGACCCGCCCAGCGTGTCGCATAGTGGCTTACAAAATTCACTTTATCTCCGCACACGCAGCATCGCTCCGCTCGTGATCTCCAAGCATTTTTGACATTGCGCTCGGGATGTAGATGTCAGAGATCTTTCGATCGGTCATATTCAATGCGTAATGTGTTCTGTTATTACGTCATTTATATTTATATTTATATTTATATTGATATTTATATTTAGTTCTGGTGAAAAAATGTTTCATCACGGTGCGTTGCTTTTCGTGTCAATTTTCCAAAATTTATTTTAGAAACTGAAAGAAGATATTTTTTCCAACAGCTGATTGCCGATGTACCAAATATGCCACAGGTGCAGTCAAAGGGTTAAAGAAGACACCATCGAAAGGTTCCGAGGTTTATAATAATTGATACAGCGTCGATACGATAACTGCACTGGTGACGAGAAGCCGAAAATAAATAAACGACGGGATCGTCAGTAGCATCGCGAATGTGTGGAGTGCACGCATTCGCGAACGAACGGAGACTCGGTACCTCGCCACCGGTACGGATGGTTTCACTTTCAAGCAAGCTTGGCCTCTGCCCGCTGCTCGGTCGCGCATTCCACCGAAGCCTCATCCTCTGATCCCTCGCCTCGCCAGCAGCTGCCGGAGCGAGCAGCACCCCGGGATATCCATAGCGTGCGTTTAAACGGAAGAAATAAAAACGTAACGCGGACGGCGCGCGGGCGACGAAGGCCGCGCGGAAGAGCAAGAGCGAGCGCGGCGCCCCCGCGAGATCCCTCCCGCAGCATCCTCGCTGCCAAAACATATCTCTCGCGCGCACTCGCCTCCAAGGCGCCGGACCGGAATGCGCGATTTCGCCACCTCTCGTCGTCGTACTCCTCATCGTCGCCGAGTTACACTCGTTAATTCTTTCTTTTTTTTTTAAAGCTTTTTTTCTTCTCTTCTTTCCCCTCTCACCGATCACGCAACACGCAACTCCTGTTGCACTACCGTCGAATTCCTCGGGGGAGACGCTGGAAGGGTGACGAATAGAAAACGCGGAAGGATACTTCGAGAAAATGTTCGCGTGATAACTCAATTTTTAGCGTTTTGTAGCACCGTGTAATTTGTTTAGTTTAGAAGTGGGTTATGAAATTACGGACAACGTAATTTTATAACCCACGTAATTTTATAACGTCCTTATATGTAAAAGGCTCTTGAGTTGTTAGAGAAGTTATGGACGCAGTGCAACTACTGTTGCACCTTCGTGGAATTCTTCGGCGGAGAGAATGGACCGGCGATTAATAGAAAACGCGAGAGGATGTTTCGAGGAAGTATTCGTGAATTATTACATTTTTCATTGGTTCAATTGGTTAGACTATAATTATGATTGCAATGATGATTGTCATTGTAGTAACTATAAAATGTGGATGTTCCCCTTGGGAACCATTTTTTATGGTTAAAAGTCAGTATTGTTGCTTTTACTATGTAATTTTTTCGCAGTGCGTTCTTGACAGTAAAATATTCCCAACTCACAGAAGATATGCATACAGTGCAACTCCCGTTGCACCGCCGTCGAAGTCGTCGGCAGAGAAGATTGACTGGCGATGAATAGAAAACGCGGAAGGATGTTTCGAAAAAATCTTCGTGTAATAATTAAAATTTTTTTCATTTTATGAGACCATGTAATTTCTTGGATTAAAAATGGAATTAAAAATTACGAACAACGTCCTTGCATGTAAAATGTTGCCAAGTCAAAGAAGTTATGGATACACGTAAGGTCCTCCCTCGGTCACGATTTACTTTTACGGGCGACCACGATAAATATGTGCCAAACCGAGGGCGTCCTTGCTCCCGGTGTGCCGGAGACCGTAGGTGAAGAAAATATCATAACTTTCACGAAGCCTTGACGCACGTGTTACGGTAGGTATCGCGAATTTGGCGTTGTATTTTTGTACTAAGTTCAGTCACGAATCCAGCGAACCGTCGAGTGGATTAATCTCTAAGTGGGGTCTCTCTAAATTCGACCGCGTGTGTCGAATTTATTATTCTTGTCGGTTGAGTATGATTAATTGATTTCCTTCACTCGGTGCGAAAATGGCACTTTTACGCACGCTAGGCGTGTGTAAAACATTTATTGATTAATTTATTGATTAAATTATTGACCATCGTTAAATCAACGTTTCAGTGAAAACGTTTTACTTCATCTGCGGATCACATAATTGCACCGAGGAATTGCATTTAACATGCGAGGAGAAGTTTTTTTTTAAATACCGTGCAACTTAACCGGAGCACTTAATAATGATACTGGAGACCGCTGGTACACGTGTTTGTTGCATAAAAATAATAACAGTACACGGCCTGCCTGCTCGGTTGTATTATCAGGTATGTCTGCGAAGAAAACTCGACAAGGCACGTCGCGTGTTTCGTATATATTATCGTTACAATTCAATAGCGGCATTAAAAGACCGGTGGCAGACCGGTAGGCTTTTATTAAGCTATTACTACAATAATATTCAATCCTCGGACGTTACTACTCGGTATTATTAAGTTCTCAGAATTCCAAGGGCAGACTTCTCGTACGCAAGAATTTTTTTTAAATATTTTTTTAATTCTCTTCACATAGAATATAAGTGAACCTGCTTGCAAAATCTGCCTAGAATTCCGAGACCGTACGTGGAATTCTCTCGAGGCTGAAAACTTTGTTCGCCGGGTTTTTGCCGGATCATCGCACCTGCCCGAAGCGCTCTATCTCCCGCTTTTCGCGTAATCGCTTTACCCGCTTTTATTGGCCATGAAATTTTATTTTTTGTTTTTATCATTTTATTTCTTATTAATTTTTTTTTTTTCGTATCTGGATAAAATCCTAACGACATTCGGCGAGCGTCAGCGCCCGGTGTTTCGACCGCCTCGCCGACAAGGTAATGCCGATTTATGATTACCCTGTCGAACGCCGCGGTTTGATCGCCCGACGCGCGTCCCTCGATGCATCGAAAATGCTTCAAACCCGAGGATCGCCCTAATAGGCTCGTTCCTCGTCGTGTTAAATACGACGTGTCCATATAAGCGAGATGCCTCTCGCGCCTCGCCGGTCCGCTTTATCGCACGAATCTCCGCAAAGATACCACAAATTTGCATTTAAATATCTTTATTAAACTGCTTGTACTTGTCATCGATAGGGGGTTGCGGGGACGACACATTGCCATTAATGAGACTCATTTGCCTAACGAGATTCAACGGTTTTATTATCATTCATGCTTTAGCTAACCGGAGGCGGTGCCGATCGAAGCGCCAATTTTTTAAAATTTTATCTTTAAACTTGTACATTTTCTAACGGGATATTTTTGGCCCATTAATGTCTCGGATGAAAATTTATCGCCGGGTAATGTTTATCGACCGAGCTTCGTGGCACACGTGTCTGAAAAATGCAGGGAACCTCTCGACCCTGTGCGAAACCTGGATAAATGCGAACTCACTAAATTCCGAAATTATCTCTAATCGTCGAGTTAAGTATAAATCAATAGGGGAGACAAAAGATGGAGTGAGATAAGAGTCGCAGGTTAAACCCTCGGAATCTAGGCGTGCTCGGACGATTTACAACGATCGTAAAATCCGCTGGATGATCGATAAGTTTTTATTGGCGGAGTAAGGGAGTTTCTCGGTATGTTGGATAATGGAATGTAAAATCTACTGTACTTAGTGTCGAAGAGCTGATATAAAGGTCCACCGAAAGATCAGAATGCGGCGTACTCCATTCCGGAACTGTAAAGTTCGGATAAGACTGTGCAGTATGTAATACATGTATATGCACTTTTATTATTTTTTAAATTCTCTGGAATCCTTAGTCCACTAGAAATCGATCGGCTCGCTCCGGATCAATCGACCGGTCGATTACAATCGCGCAGATCATTTATTCCAAGCGCGGCGCGAGACGTGCCCGAGCAATTCCGCACGTCGGCCTTGTGCAATTACACGATGATAATGGACGATAGCGAAAAGAAGCCGTTTCCAGTCGTGTTTGATGCACACGCTTGCAATAAACCTCTGGCGTTTGCGGTAACTTTCCAAAAATTAAAATTCCCTACTATAAACGAGTTTTATTATTTTATTTTTTAAATAAAATAATTCTTAACTAAAGCAAAGCTTTCTCTATGCGGAAGCAAAACACCGGCGATTAGCTATTACACGATGATAATAGTCGATAGTGAAAAGAAGTCGTTTCCACTGCCAACATTTGTCATTTGCAATAATTTTCAAAAAATAAAAATTCCCTGCTACAGACGAATGTTATTCTTTTATTTTTAAATCCTAGCGCAGCTAAACAATATCAGTAATCCATTTTCCTAGCGCAGTATTTCGTGACAAAACAATTAGCAATTACGAATCAACGTAGTTGAAAGTTTCACGATCATTGATAAATTGCGCAAAAACTATCGATTGCCGTGTTCCGGAAAATAATTCGACCGTCGAATTACACGGATAGAGTTTGCCTACTCGCGATCATTTGTATTGTCGTGGCTCGGTGTCGCACGATATACTTTTCCCAATTATTTCGGCAATTATCCAATTTGTTGCTCGCAATACACCACTTGCTTTTTTTTCCTATAAAAAAAAATCAATAAAAAAATAATTAACAATAGAATATCGCGATTTTTCAACTGCAATTTCTTACCAATTATGTAGTGTGTTCGTAAAGTTGTTTCAACAATAGCCGAGCGAGTTGGCTTTCTTGGGCGAGTTACCGAGAGCTCGTGGCGAACGAGCTCGCGGCCTTGTGCAATTACGTCAAGAAAAGGAGAGCAGGCGTGGCGCGCAGAGAGCCGGAGGGCACGGAGCGAGCCAACGTCACTGCCGCACGCGTTTCGCGCGCGACTTCCACCGCGGACTGCCCGATGTGCGTGTATGTAATAAAGAAAATGATAAATACGTTAGCCGAAGAGTTTCGCGATAGCGGTCGAGACCGGTGATGATCCGGATCCTCATCTCGTGTGCAATTCTCCGTGCGCTTATAGTGCTGTATACCTATACATTTATGCATATGTATATGAATATCGGACTGCACTGATCGTGACAGTGGGCAGTCCGAGCTGACTTCCGTGATCCGCCCCGACCGTTTAATACTATACTATATGCGATGAAATTGCGATATTACGGATACGGCAGATCGGCCAAATATCCAGATCACTTTGCGTCTAAAGCACCGGCAATTTTCTCAACGAAAATGAGAAGTTATAAAAATTTATGGGCAGGAGGTTCCCGACTCGTCGAATTTTTATGTGCATACATATATATATGTAAGTTATAAATAGCTAATAATTTTTTAACTGGCCATCACACTGTACATTTAGTATATCCATTATAATTAATGCAATTTTAATGCGCAGGCGCTTTTCGTTTTTGTTGCATTCTCACTGCATTGCGCGGCACTTTTTTTTATAGTTGACCGTTAACTGCAGTTTACTGTTAACGATGAGAAACTTTCCACAGCGTTACAAGTTTGTGAACTTTTTTATTTTTATTTTTTATTTTTTATTTTTTGGGAGAATTGATTTTTACTGACGACCATATGTGTTTCGTCCGTGTTCCCATTTTGCCCCGGTCCCGTTTCTGCTTTGAAACATCGAAAGGTTCGGGGATTCCGTTGGCTCCTCGACGTATCGAGTGCAATCCCTTTTCACTTTTTTTTCCATTTTTTTTTAGCTTCATTACAAGATCGGCGCAAGATCCCCGACGACGAAACATTTCCGAGACGAAGTATATTCAATTTGAGATCGGTCACGCGAGAGTAATAGATCTTTAAAGATCCTCGTTTATTTGTCCATTCGAATTCAATTGCGCAATCGAACTGATCGATAATCGGAGTTTCATTTTTTTTTTTTAAGTTATGGCGCATTAACGAGCCGGTAAAATCGAATTTTGATCGAACGATTTCGAAGTCGTGGCCGTGGCGAGAACGCCGGTAATCCTCTTCATCGATCGGGATCAAACTCGATCCAGCGAATCATCGCTTCGGATCGCAGGTACATCAATACGGTGACCTTCTTCGGTTTGTTTGACACGCCGAAGTTCAACCGAGCCGAAGCTGAGCGATTAGTAAAGATACAAGGTCGAGATTTTCGTGATCTACCAGAGTGCCCCGGAGGCGCCGAAAATGATCGATAGATCCCCGATGGCGTGACGAAATTAAACATATCCTGTTTCCACGAATGAGCGCCGGAGGTGAATCTTCCCGGAGATCAAAGCATAAAAATATCGGCCAAAATGGTTGTTTTCTTTTACCGAAGGCCTTTTTTATATCTCTATTGCCGGCGACCGAAGCCTCAAAATATGAAACCCCGGAGCGCCACGGACCATTTTTACAATTTTTTTTTTTCTTAACCGAAGGCTTCTTTTATATTTCTATTACCGGTGACCGATATCTCAAAACATCAGTCAAAAAGCACCATCAGACTCTTCGTTTCACTACGTCGGGGTAAAATGAAACGCCGGAGCACCACGGACCATTTTACCATTTTTTTTTTACCTGAAGGCTTTCTCAAATGGCTATTACCGATTCGGATTTCGATTATTGGCAGTGTCCTTTACGATCGGGGACGTACATGCGCACCCGCGAATTCCCGTCCAGAAGAATTCCGCACGATCCAGGTACATACCACTCGGAGCCACTCGGATCGTACACGCCCGTACCGCGGCTTCCACCCCGTGTAATAAAATAACTTCGTTACGCACGGATCCGCGCGATTACCGAGCAAATAGTTTCAATCTCACGCTCCGTAACAGCCGGTTTTCGATAAGTCAAAACTGCCTTGCCGTGCGATTCACACTGCAGGGAGCCGCCGACTTTGCTTCCCGCGATTCTCATGCACACCTCACTCTCCCGCGTCGAGCAACGGATGTGCTTCTTCAATCATCGAGCCAATTTCAATTGTTATTTAATTACATTGTCGTAAAGTTCTCGCGCGTTCGGCCCGAGAACACTTTTCGCTCATCGAGTTCCCCAAAACGATTTTAAAAACATAAAATTAAAAAAAATATATATAAATGACAGAAATTGCAGCTGTATTCACTTGTCCAACGAACGGAGACACTTGGCACGATCGACCTTACGCAATAGTACCGTCGATATCTTGTCCGGGAATATGAGTCCTTTCCCTTTTGAAAAACGCGGTCGATTCGAACACCTTACTATTCGTATATCCAACGCATTCCTGCCCAAGACCCGCCGAGCGGTTTAGTTCTTTTTTCTTTTCATTCTACTTTTTTCCGCGCTTTTTTTATGGCACGAATTAGCAAACTCATTTTCGTCAGGCTCGAACTACCCGGACAACTTCCAAGGTTCAAGTGCGTAGCCTGCTGCCTGTTCCGCAACTATGCGTTTGAAGGATACAATAAATATATATAAGTGTATATATATATATATATATTAGAATAATGTAGCTGCGTTTAATGGTCACTGAGACAGGAGCTGTTCGAAAGCAAATCGATCGATTACTCGTAGATCGATCGATTATCGATCACTCGTAAGTTTATTTTTTTATTTTATAATCTCGCTTCAAACGGGGAAGTCGAAGTCGGGACGTGCCGCGCGGTGTCACAACGGCACACGTGCGAATTCCTCACGTACCAGTGTCAACCGATCTATAGGCATAGTTTTGTTACCATCTATGAACGCGATCGACGAAAGAAGGTCGAATCTCACGCTGAGCGCTGTCACATACCGGAGTCAGCGAACAGACGCATTAGCTGTTCGACATTGTGTCTGGCAAAAGCGCGTGCCCGCTTGTAGGAAATAATAAACTTAAGTGCCATTAACAAAAGCGTATTACGGCAGTATCGCGGAATCTCAGCTCTCGCGTCACCTCTCCACGCCGCTACGACTTGACCGCCCAATAAAAGTCGCGACCAATATGCGCCTACGCTCGTCGATGAAAAAAAAATCCTCGCCAACCGTTGAGCGTGCATGCGGGCTCTTTCGGTGCGGACTGCGAGATTTTCTGAAGCGGAATCTCCTCGGCAAATAAAATAGATTTATATGGTTCAAATAGTCAGCCTTCGAATATTTTTATGTGTTTCAAATAGTCAGCCTCCGAAAATTTTTATGTGTTTCAAATAGTCAGCCTTAGAGTATATTTTTATGATTCAAATAGTCAACCTTCAAATATATCTATATGATTCGAATAGCCAGTCTTCAAATACATTTATATGTGTCACATAGTCATTCTTCCAGTATATTAATATATTTATACCCACATATAATCAAATATATATCAATCATATAAAAACGGCTAAATTGATATATTTCGAATATACATACTTTGCATATATCTCATTTCCGTAGGGTCTTTGCGGGAAGCCTTTTCATCTAGGCGACTCGTTCTGAATTCAACTCCGTTAAAAAAAAATAAAAAACTATAACAATATTTGGAATGATTTTTTTTTCATAATATATCAAACAAGATTTCAACAGATTCTAAAGCGCAATATGGGGCACCGAAACCGGCATGAGTATTCGTCGCGTAAAGACGCTCCACAATTTCCGAGGCGTCTCGATGGAGCGACTCGCACACCGAGGCGACTTCTCTCCGCGGCGCCCGAGCCCCGCGCGCGCAGTTATTAGCCGGCATCGTCGTGTATACATCTGCAGTAAGAATAACGCGGACGGACAGCCGAGAGGATCGTCGAATGGATGGAGTACCCAGGTCTATTCGCCTGTTCGCCTGCGCTCTCGGGCGTCTGCGGGAGGCGGATCGCCGAGAGTGCCCCGCACTCGCGGCAGCAAAGCAGGAGGCTGTGGCATTTACTCTCGCAGTTATGTGAAAGGCAATATCGGCCGAGTGTCGTATAATACTGTAATGTGTGTGTGCGCGCGCGCACCGTTGCTTATATACAGCACACGTACTCCTACGTACTCCGGCCGGCGACGCACACACAATAAAATAGCTACCAACATTTCTTATCCACAAATGTCCACAATCCTTTTCTTGTTGAATTTAAAAATTTTGTATCATTAGAAAATCATTTAATTGATTTGCTCCAATTATTTTTTTCTTATTTCAATTATTTATAACATTAATTATTCATTTAATTTTGGAAAATGTATTTTGTAAAATTAACAAGAAAATAATTGTGGAGGTTTGGGGCCAAACAAGTTAGTTGAAAGTACAAGTTTCTTTTACTGTGGACTCGCGTGTCTACCTCTCGCTTGTTCGTCTGTATATCTTTGTTTTTTCTCTTTCTCTATTCGATACGATAGGCCATCGCTGCAGGAGCAGACTAGAATAGCTATCAACATTTCTTGTCCACAAACGTCCACAATACTTTTCTTGTTAAATTTGTAAATTTTATATCATTATAAAATCATTTAATTAATTTGCTCCAATTATTTTTGTTCTTATTTCGATTATTTATTACATTAATTATTCATTTAAGTTTCTTGTTAATTTTGGAAAATGTATTTCGTAAAGTTAGCAAAAAAATAATTGTGGAGAAAAAAGTTAGTTAAAAGTACAAGTTTCTTTTACTGTGCACTCGCGTTTGTACCTCTCGCTTGTTCCGTCTGTATATCTTTATTTTTGTTTTCTTTCTTAATTCGTTACGATAGGCCATCGCTGCAAGGAGCTAACGGAGAAACCCTCACGATGCACTTGTGCAGTGACGCTGCTGCGGCGGGGCTGCTGCTGGCACTGGTATGGTTGGTACGTCGAAGTGGACGACGAAGAGTCTGAGCTCGTACGACGAGCATTTGCCAGGACACTTTACCGTGCGGCGATCTCGTGCGCCGTACACGAGGCTAATTAACCGCGGAACGAAGCGAGAGAGGGCTACGCTCTCGCCCGAGCTTGTGTATATATATATATATATATGAGTCTCACCCGCGCAAGGTTACCAACTCTGCTGTAACGTACTTCGAACACTTGTGCGACGATTACTCGAATATTATTCGGAAGGCAGTCTTTGAAGTGGGTGGGGGAAAAATTATTGGCAATACAATTCGTCGGCGTCGAGCTGTACATTGGTAGGCAGAGAAGTAAAGTTTTAGGAAGAACATCAATTATTTTGTTTCTGAATAAATTATTTATTAACTGGTGTAACCTCGAAAGGTCGATCGGTAAAGTTATTGAAATGCAAATTAATATCTCGAACGTACACGAAATTGTTTTTTTTTTAAATCATGAATTTAATAATTAATCTGATTATCATTTTGATAAACTTAACAACCATCGTCGTCATTAATCGGCTCGTTATCACCCCGATAACAAAATACAGTGTGAAGTCAAAAATCCTCAAAACATTGTAAACCAACGAGATTTTAGAGCGGCGAAAATTTGATTGAGAGTTCGCGAGAATCGAATCCTCCGCTTCATGAATGAACGGTTGAATTAGTGAAAGGAGTTATTTTCGTAGCGGTTTTAATTGCAGGCGCTGCGGGTATAGATTGTTGGTCAAGCGTGCAAAAGCTAATGCCGCGGGGAAGATGAGCGCGAGGTGGTACGTTTGCGTGCGTCGCTGGTGGGGGACGCGACTCGCGATCGCGCGGCGAAACCGCGACGAGGCTCGTAGAAGTAATTGTGATTTAATGCCCGAAGCCACGGGTCAAGATCTCGGGACATTGTATCGTAGGAGCGAGCCGATGATCGCGGTGGCGCGTCTTCTATCACGATAGCGATGCGGCAAAATCCTCCGGCGATTCCAGGCGCGCTCGTGAATCCGTCGCGGAATCCTTCTTTCACGTCCCTCCGGCGACGGCACGCTTTGTGTGCAAATCAGGCAACGTGGGAATCCTCGCGAATCTTCGCTTTTACATTAAAATTTCTGCATTACCGCGGCATCCAGATCCTCCCGCGTTTCGCCGTCATTGAGTTCTCTTTATGCAAGGAGAGAAAACATCGTAATCCGAGAGAAATTCCATTGTCAGATTATGGCCCAGAAAAAGTATTTTGCATTTCCCAGAATGCAAAAATAAACAAACATTTTCGAATTTTTTTTATTAACGTTTGTGTATAAGCGCGGCATTCGGATCCTCCCGCGTTTCGCCGATATTAAGTTTTTTTACTTCTCATCTCATATGAAGTACAGAAGGACAGAAGCATCGAAATCCGAAAAAAAATCGTTTGTGAGATTGTGGTCCAGAAAAATATGTTTTGCATATCTCAGAACACAAAAACAAGCATGTACCTATTTTTTACATTAAAGTTTCTATATAACCGTGGCAAGTTTCTATATAACCGTGGCACGCAGATCCGCCCGAGTTTCGCACGACATTGAGTTCTCTATACTTCTCATCCCATCCGAAGTATGCAAAACGAGAACGTATCGTGATCCGAAAAAAATTCGATTGTCTAGATTATGGTCTAGAAAAACATGTTGTGCATGTCCCAGAATGCAAAAAAAAGAAAACATTTTCCCATTTTTTTCCTCTTCAATATATATACAATTTTTGTTTTCTTCCGACTGCAAAGAGCTTTCTTATCGCCGGTACGTCGTTTAGCCGAATATGGAAACGAAGAATGCTCGGGGCTTATCGCCAGCGAGAAGCGGCAACAATGCGGAATATATATTTGGTATTTCAATCTGTAACGATCGATGTCGCGAGCGCAGAGTTACCGGTTTTTGCTCCGTATCTCGAGATTCTTGGAAGTCGACGACTCGCACTTTCGGGCGAAATGGAAAAACAAAACGGAATTTGTCCCGGCGGTTTCTATCAATTCTCAATTTTATGTCAGTGGACCGAGATGTGTCACGTTCACGGTCGCTAGCGAGACGAGATATTATGCTAATTCGTGCGGCGAACGCGCCGCCGTTCGATTGTGGACGTCTTTCGGGTGTCTCGGAGAGTGCGAGATATTCCCCCCCCCCCCCCCCTTCCGTCTCCCCGAGCGGAATCCACGACTATGACGGAGTTTCGGTAAGCTTGTTTCTGGACCGGCTTAGCGGCTCGGATTTGACGGTCCTTTATCGCGACGACCGTGAAAAGCTGCTCGAGCGTTATTGTGATTTACTACACGGTCGGAATGTCGTTAATCGCGCTGGCACGATATTAGATGGTACCGCTCTTCAAAATGTACCGTATTATTCTCCGGTTAAGATCTGTGTTTTTTTTCTAATCCTCGGCTCTTAATCCTCTATTCGACTTTTGTATTAGATGAGTCATCTTATCTGATGGTGTAGAGCAGAAGTGAACAAGACCCGGTTCATGCAACACTGACTTACGTGCTGATCGGCGTGGATCATATTTACCACTCTTGCCTCGTGCATTTTTCATTGACATTTTTTTGCCGGAATTTTTTACCGGAATTCTATAATTTAATTGTCCAACAATTTTTATTTTTATTTTTAGAGATTTGACCACTCTAATTAATGATTAATTATTCATTTCTTATTTGGTAACAATTGACGATTCACGTGAAAATGTTGTCGAAAAAATGAACAAATGTCTGGTCCGGTGGAAATTATACTATTTGGCATCGGTTCGAGGATTCCCCGTCCTCTTCGAGGATTCCCCGGCGCGAAAGCTCTCTAGGGAGACTCACCCGAGACACGGAGGATCGAGACGAAGGCATTCGGTACCGATTCGCACGCGCATGCATTAACACTTTCGGGATCCTCGAGCAGCCGTGGCACATTCGTTCGGCTTGTCCATAGATATGATTGAGAGTCACTCGAGTCGTAAATCCATGACCTCCGCTCTCTCGAAGTTTACGGTCGAACTTCTCTCCCGTTTTTATCTCCGGACCCGCGGATACGCTAATTTATGGAATGCGTTTGTTATACCTCTTTACGAATAGTATACTCGATACAATAAAAATTGAAATAAAAAATAGAAACACATTTTTCTACGCTTACACGCGGGCTCTTTACTGCCACGTTCATTCGACTCTCGTAGTGGTTTACCGCACCGCAATGAAATTATTTTTTCACGAATGAAAACATCTGTCTCCGCGAGCGAAATAAAACGGTATTTTTGACAGCAGCTCATTCGCCGTCTCTGCGTAAATTACACCGGAAAACAATAACAAATACAATGAAATAAATCCATTTTTAATAAACTGAATATTCTATCGAGACAGAGAAAAATTACCAGTAAAATTTCGTTTCTGTTAGACAGTACAATTTGCGATACGCATAAAAAATTGTTTTCTCATATCATACTCATACTCTGTAATACTCTATCTAAATAAGAGCAGCGGCTGCAAAAATGTTTAGATCGCCCAAATCTTGCTATATATTTTTTCCGTGTATGCAGATGCGGCGACTGAAACAAGTTTAGCGATTTAACGCGAGAAGGTGATCTTTGACGGTGATCCCCCCGTTTCATGAAAGCTTCGACGTGTTCGCTTCGAGGCTTGAAATATACCCGCATTTGGGTCAGCGAGCGAGATTGCCGTTGCACTCGGCGAGACCTCGTTTAGATATGCCAAGCCGAAGATCGAGGCTTATACAACGCAATCCACTTTGTAGTGAAATATGCGCGAAGAGCTGTGTGGAAGCCGACGGGGTAAAAAAAAGAGAGTATAGCCATAATTAATCCGATTAATCACCTGGTACGTTATATACCCGGAGGTAAACGAAAACTGCACTATGTTATTCGCATTCCGCACGGTCGAAGAAGGTTTCGTTACTCTCACAAAATATGGATCGTTGATCGTTTCTCGTGGAGACAAACAAATTAAGTTTGTTGTTCCTGTACGAAGTGAGCAAACTAGTCATGGCAAAATTCTCGCTATCCGTGTAATTCTTTTATTTTCCTCTTTCTTCCAGAATTTCTGGACCGAAAGAAACTCCGTAGAATGAGTGACGGGTGTTAAAAGCGGAAATAAAAAATCGAAACAGATTTTGCACCTAACAAAGATCGTTAATCTCGTTGACGTAAAAGTCTCGAGGAGTCGCGCGGACTTTTTTCACATTTCGGGCAAATTTAACAGCGGGCAACGGGAATCGCTATAGCTCTACTAATACAAGAAGGATCCTGCTGGGCGCGACTATTTCTTCGTGACTACCGACATAAACTCCCCTGACTTGACGATGTTGTTGACGTCGACTTTGCAATAATCCAGACTGCTTGGCGCTCGCATATAAATATATTTTATAGTGCAACTGACCGTAGTCTCTTTTTATTCATTTGACCCGTCGCCGAGTCGTGTTGGACGGCTGGACTCGACACAGCTCAGAGCAGAATTTATTTCCCGAATTGATTCTTAGAAACATGGTTTTCCATGTATAAACAAAATCCTTTTCAAAATGACAAAAAATAAATGAATAAAAAAATAAATAAAAAATGTCAAAAACAACGATCAAAAAAACTCCAGTCATAAAAATTGGACAATTTTGATCCCGAATACACCATTCCTTCCAATCCCATCGGTAAAATGTTTAACAAAAAAAATCCCGCACAATTTGGCAATTTATTCGTCCGGTTAAAATAATATAAAAACAATTTATTTAAATTTAAATACTTTAAAGGTGAAAGGATTAATTATGCGAAGACACAGCTTCATGCGTAATTGCAGCTGAGGAGGAAAAAAAACAACAACAGAAAACAACGACAATTGGAGACGCTAATGGAGCGCGAGTCATCCAGGACATTCTGATTTCGGGTTGGGCAATAAAACCCGTTTCGGCGAACATTTCGCCGCGTGAACGATTACACGAACGCGCAACGTCTCACTTGAATCGCGGATGCAGTGTGACTTCTGGCACCGGCGAACCGATCGTTTCTTTGAAAAAAAAAAAAAATCCTCCTCGCCGACAGGGTAGCTTTGGCGAACACCGACCGATGTTCTCCAAAGCCGCCCTAATCAACCGACCCGAGAAAATCCCAGAAACCCGCAAAAACACGTAATTCCTCGAGCGTTTATCCAACAAGACGTAAATTGACGACCGCATAAGTTCGCTGCTGCAATACTTGACCCGATCTTTCGCCGGTCCGTTCCCGGGCGTAACTTTGACTACTTTATCCTCCGCGTATTTCGGGTGGGATCGCGGCTCGAGATAACGAGCGCCTTTAAATCGCGACAGAGGCGGACTTAGAACACACACGCAAAAGTAGAAGGGGAACGAAGGACCTTGGAAGGCCGCGCCACTTAAGAGGAGGGAAAAAAAAACACGGAAAAATAAAGAAAAAAGAATTCCGTTAGGATATATCGTTTCACGGTTATCAATCCGTGAAATCAGGTGTTCCAGGCAAACCTTTCCCTCACCGTCGAAGGAATATACCGCTGGCATAGAGCAGCGCTGGTTGAAGGGAACTTACGAGCTCGGAGTTGTCGGCACACGTGCGCATGGTACGGGTAAGAGGGTCGATTGTCCGCGAGCCGGGACGACGATGAATAAAGGATAATAAGAATAAAGAAGAGGCAGCGAGAGAGCGAGAGGAATCCCACGATGATGGGAGGTAACCGTGACGCGGTAGCGCTATTAAATCAATCGGGACACACACAACGACGATAAGACCGCCCGCGCGGCATGCCGTCCGTTTGTCCGTACGTGATTGACTAATTATCCGGCAAAAGCTGCTGGAACCTTTCGGGCAGAAAGGCACCGATGGTAGAAGGCGTGATCGCAGCGATGAAACTCTCGTCGTGGAGCGTGGGGGTGTAATTAAACAAATTATCATTCGCCGATCGGCAATTACGCTACATTACAATCATGCGTAATCGCCGACTCGATGTTACCGACGATCCATAACTTGCCTTCGAGGACATTTAATTCGTGCGGTGTTATTAACTCCAGGGAGCAAGGTAGTTCATCTTGTACATTTAACAAATATTTCTTGACGAAATTTAACTATTGACATATTGTTAATTTTTTTTTTAAGTCGATAAGAATCCCCGGAATGTTCGTAAGCAATTTTTGTTTCTCATATTGGGAAGAGAATTCTCGGGAAAGAAAACGGAATTCTCCGCCGTCTATTTGCGCAAATAATTTCTTTTTTGCCAGCTCATCGATCAATTAAAACTTGTTTATCTTATTTTTTACGCTACCGAGTTGAGTCGCTCTTCGGTGTCCTGTTCGTCCTCGACGAAAACAAAGGCGAAAGTTCGGGCCATTAATTCTTCCGGTGATGAGCCTAAAATAATAATTTAAAGGGGAACGAAAAAAACAACCGAACGGAGTGATAGGATCAAGAATCCTGCGTCTCGAGTGTCGCCTCCACGCCCGCGCCCGACTCGCGATCCTCTTTTTTCACTTTTCGTTTTGGCTTCCCGGCAGAGATATCGTCGGTGAGTCGATTAGATGGGCGTTCAACCCGATTCTCAGGGGTCTCGGAATCCACTTATAAAATTAGTCTCGCCGCCCAGCTTTACACATATACAACCCGGTAGAGCTGGAAACGCGACGGTTTGATAGGCCGCACGTACGTCAATGCACACGCATGTGTACCGTATAAATGAGGGCGTTATAAATGATCAAGAAATTCTCATATTTCGGGCAACAAGGCCTAGAGACATGAAAATAATATTTTTTAAAAATGAATAAAAAATGTGAAAGAAACCGATTTATCTGTACCTTCGGGCACCCAAAATTCAAACCCTATGTCGGAGCGTGTACGCGTGGAAAAAAAATACAACGCGCGAACATCGATGAAACGGCTCGGTAAAGTAAAGAAACGAACGTGTGAGACAAAAAAAATATTTCTTTCGAAAATGTGGTCTGTTTTCGCGACGCGATCGGCGTGTGTACGGTATAAATGAGCGCGTTATAAATAATCAAGAAATTCTCATATTTCGAGCAACAAGGCCTAGAGACATGGAAATAATTTTTTTTTTTAATGAATAAAAAATTTAAAATAAATCGATATATCTGTACCTTCAGGGACCCAAAATTCAAACCCGATGTCGGAGCGTGTACGCGTGGAAAAAAAAAACAACGCGCGAACATCGATGAAACGGCTCAGTAAGGTAAAGAAACGAACGTGTGAGACAAAAAAAAAGATTTCTTTCGGAAATGTGGTCTGTTTTCGCGACGCGATCGGCGGAGGGAGCTGACGCAGTTAAATTCGCGAAATTCTTATGGGGGCCGCGTCAGGACATGGCAGGCTCTCGAGGGCGCCGGACGAGGCCCTGCGTTGGTCTCAACGCTGTCCCACCAAGGGGCCAGTGTCCGGTATTCGGTCGGTCAACTTCCCACTTCGACTTATTTTTTTTTAATCCATTTTTTTTTACACTCATCTTCTTTATTTCTTTCCTCCTTAATCTCCAGCCTCTTTGGCTGCTTATTCGTCCTTGCCGAGGTCTTCCGCGGCAGCCGCGTCAACGGCCACGGTAAATATATGACGCAAGCTCTCCGCGGAGTGCTGTAAGATAAACTCGGGGCATTGCGAACCGGGCTCGTTGCCAATGGATTTCCAAGTGCGTGATCGAGATTCGAGAAAAAGTCGTAAGAAAAAACTCATCTGACCATCGATGCTCAATTTCTTAAAAATCAACCTCGTCGGCAATTCGCCGCCATTTTCCTACTTATCGACACGATTCAGCGTTACTTTCGACAGCATAGAGACAGATTTATCAATGACTGGTGAATGGCTAACGAGCCTACCCTGGTGGGAATGACACACATAACTGATGCCGGCCGACGTCGGCCGAACACCGTGCCATCGCTGTGCCAGTTCTGGCCCTGTGTTGCGCTCCCACTACGCCAACGTTTAACGCCGACCAAAGTACGAGATACGGGTACCAGTGTCTTCCCTTTAGACTCGTAGACACGCTCGACCACGAAGCTCAAGCTCGTCCCAATCACACGAAGAGACACAGAAATCTCGACGAGGATTAGCCCGCGAAGCGGCGTGAAAAATGCAAAGCGCGAGCACCTGGCATGAGAGGCTCCTCTTCGCGGCGGGCGGATAACGCGGTGGATAACGAGAGAGCTCGGATGGCTGCGCGACGGATCGACAAGGCAATAAATTTTCCCCGCACCGGTCGCTCCGTTCGTGTGTGTCCCAGCTTTGGGCCAGCGGACGTCGCGAGATTTTGTCACGATATTATCACGGCGTCCAGCCGAAGACGACGCGCAGGGCGAGGGAGAAAGAGAGCTCGAACTCCGCCGTACGATCGGCATCGCCCGCAGCGGAACGTCGAGAACCTCCGCGCCGAGAAAAGACATCGCCTCCTGGACAAGCCGCGTGATGTATAGCGCCAAACGGATTGAGATCTTGTTCGAAATCACACGACGACCGGATTCGCATCCGGAGACACCGAGAATAACGACGATTCCGCGTGTTTTAGAATGTTTTGCTCCACGCTCTTTCGAGCTTCGAGATTTTCGGCGATAAACGCGAGGTGATCGTCGTGTTAAATTTTGTTTTTCTTCAATTTTTTTTTTTTTTTTTTTTACATATTATTTTCGGGGCTGTAAAGTCACCGGTGCGATAAATAACTCGCCCGCTGCGCGCAACCGTTCTTAAACGCAATAATCTCAAGGATGTTATGCGATGTTTTTTTTTTTTTTTTTTTAAATTGCACACGATTACGAGAGGCAGGAATTTTTTTCGGGCCTCTCCCGATACGACCTTTCCCCCCTCCGCGACGAGGCCGCGTCGACGACTTTAAGGGTCAACGAATTCGGCGCCACCGAGATTCGACAATCTCTATACTGGCCGTTGGTATACATACGGTTCTTCTCTCTGCCGATATCTGGGATGTTCGCGGTCTGGCGACGATTCAGCCTCTCCGGAAAAATCGTACCATTCCACACCGAAAACCGGTACCCGATGGCCCCCCCACCCCTCGCCCTCCACACACTCTCGCGCCATCCTGGCGGATGCAATTCTGCTATATGCGTGGTCAGCAGGTTCGTGTCTTGTACGCGGAGCGGCGATATACAACGATCAGAAAGGACACGCACTCACCGGATACTATATATAGCATCGGACGGATTCGAAGGGCCGAATTTCTAAAGATAGAAACCCGAAACAGCATTTCTGAGTTTTTTTTAAAAACAGTCCCTACGCCCCATTCCGCTCGGGCCATTGACGTCACGGATTATAGTCGTCGTATATTCTAAACGATCCGAATGATTTGTTTATTGAAAAAAAATATACTTTTTTTTTGGAAAAGGTTTTTTGTAAATCTACATATTTCAGGATGGGGAAGATAGATTTTTTTCAACTTGTTTCATCTTATCTTTTGCAGTTGTTTAGTGCAGAGCGGGGCAAAACGGAACCCGGGGTAAAATGGGCCTCCATCTAAGATGACACTTTTATTATTTTATGTCCGAAGAAAAATGTGTGCAAATGGTCCGTTTTGCATTCAGATATCGCATCGCTTATTTATTTATTTCATTTTTATTTTTTTAAATATATGAACCACAAAATCCGATTGTGAAAATGATTGTGCATTTATGCGGGAGTGTTGCCAACAAGTGAATAGAACCGGGATGCTTGCCTCGTCGCAATGACTCTCCGATATCGGAGAAACAAATCGTTTCTCTCTTTCTCTCTCCCGTGCACAATAATAAATCCGTGCCGTCCCGGCGAAATTTTACTGTGAAACATACGACCGATTATCATCTCCGCCCGACTGGCGCCGAGATACTATCGTCGCGAAGACACATCATACCGCTCCCTCGCGAGCCTCTTCGATATGGAGCATTAATAGCAACACCAATCAAGGCCCACATCGATGCATATCCAGACGACTAATTGTACGTCATCGGACGGTCGGAACATCATCGTCGCTCTCGTGCACTTTATCAACCGTGTCATTAGCATGCGTCTTCTCTGCTCGATGAACTATCAGAGCGGACCCTCTTTCACCCAGACATTTTCACCCCCGCCCCATCGGCGCCGACGATCTTCCTTTTTCTCTCCAAGGACTTCACCCATTCGTCCGACGCGCATTTCTAGACCATTAAAATTGTTCGCACATTTAACAAACATTTTTTTCTCTCCCCAAAGTGCCTACTTTACTTTTTTATTGTTATTTTTTTTGTTGTCAAAGAATCGTATTTTTAACATAGAAAAAAGTGAAAATGGAAATAGCGAGAAGGAATGAAATCGTGGACTCTGCGGACGAGATTTATTTGTTGAATGAACGGACCGTTTTTACCGTTCGGGCCTCTCGATCGTAAACCTAATTAAAGGCCCGCGATATTTAGCACAATGTGGGAATCCCTCTGGAGCATCCAGCCGCATTATTTATCGAGGGGGCACATCCGTGCGCGCATCCTTTTTCGTCCTGCTGGCCATTGAAAAGCCTCTTTCGCTCTGGCGATTAACCCGGAGCGGCGGATGAGGCGCGAGGAAGGCAAGAAGAAGGCCTTGTCGTCCGTTGAACCTTCTTTTTCATGTTAAATCCTGTACAGGCCGCGCGCACTTTCATCCGCATTAAACGTGAAAAACGACGAGCTACTATATACCGTATCCTTTATACAGGTAATGACGTCATACACTGAGAGGCTCCCGGGAACCCACTCGAACCCGTTCGCGCACCGGTTAACCGCTGATCTACGGACCATTTTGTTTTTATTTTTTATCTTGTGTTTTTCTTTCATCTTTTTTTAAATCGAATAACTGGAGCCTCGAAAAACGTTTTTTAGAAAGTGCTCGGAAAAAGTACTCGAGAAATAGTTCGACTTCAAAAAGTACTTGATACTTCAAGTACCTGTGATAACTTGTGCTTTGTACTTGAAGTATTTTTTTGGTACTTTGCCCACTGAATACTACTTCCGTGATAAAGTTTTCGCAAATTTGTCCATAAAAGATAAAAAACCTCTACATCGACGTTATCAATTACTCAATTTCCGGCTCAGAATTCCTTCTCTTTACTTTACTCGATTTTTCTTTCTCACGGGATTAACTTTGTTCTCATGAAAAATAAAATTTCATCGATCAAAGTCGATGTGCTTGTCCCGGAGCAATTTGCTCTATCTCCCCAACATAAATAGCCCGAGTAGGGGAAAGGAGGGGGGGTCGAGACAATCCGGAGAAAAATATTCCAAGAGCTATCAAACTCGTTACTCGTCCAGGATGCAATTGTTCTCAGATTTTTCATCTCTCACTCCCTCTCTCCACACTCCATCCAAGGTCGTTGTTCTTCAAGCCAATTAAAGTTCGTCCGACATGTAAGCGCGAGCTACCGCGATACCCTCGAAGTCTCCCCCCCCCCCCCCCTCCTCCCCCGGCCGATATGAACGCGTCGTCGTTCATTATGCCGAACACGCCGTCAATCCGTTCGGGACAAGAAAATCGCCGGGCATTAAAGTCGACGATGTGCGTAAAGGGACCGAAAATGTTCCGCGCGTTCCACGGCGATGTATCCGGATCATCGCGAGCGCGCGGCTTCGGGAGGAAGCTGTCCCGATCGGGAATTCGCGGCACGCAGAAAATCCCCGTACAACCATTCGATGGCAATTATCCGCGATGTGTCGCGAATTCGCTCGGTTCGCTCCGATCTTTGCGAAACTTTCGCTACACAGCACGCGAGCGAAAAAAAAAAAAACTCATCTTAAACGACGGGGGATTCGAACAAAGCGTCTTCGCCGAGGCGGGTATAGCGTCTGTAGCGCAAAAGTATGGATAAAGCATGAAAAGTGAAAGAGTGGACGACCATCAAGAGAGTCGACGGAACAGAGAGAAAGAAAAGGACCTTCGACTCTGTCGCGGACTCGCGGCTGCTTCGCTCAGTCAAAGCCCAACTCGATGGGCGCGGAAGGGGTATTAATCCGCATTGCGATATATACATGTATACGGACGAGAGACGCGAACATGCAAGTCGAATCGAACGCGGTCGAGCGGGAAACGGAGGTGAGGGACAATGAAAAGGAAGAGCAGCCTTGTCCCGAAAGATCGATAATAATCGGCATCAATTTACTACGGTAACGAGTTAATTGGTGCTTCACTCGGCGAATAGGGGGGAAGCTCGAGGATGACGTTGTGTGTTATTTTTTTTTTTTTTTAGGTCGTGACGCTCGGGTCCGGACGAGAGTGCATGATCTAGAATGGGCGATGATGATTTCCCACAGCGAGAAACCGTCGGTGTTTACGCCGGGGCCGGAGGCACGAAAAAGAGGAAGTTGCTCGTTGAACGAGCCGGATATCTGGCTCCGGCGGCGATCAATTTCACTCGTGTACCGGGGGTTAGCGCGGCAGGGATTTACTGCGCCGGTCGGGCGATCGTATGAAGAGGAGATGTTTTTTTAAACCATAGTTTAGACACTGGTTCGGTCGAAGGGGTCAATTGTAATTAAATGGTTACTTCGAGTATTAAACAATCTCGATGATTTTCCTTCCGGGACGAAACTATCAGATTCCCACTGTTTTTTAAAACCATAGCCAGAGACTGGTTTGGTCGAAGGGGTTAATTGCAATTAAAGGGTTTCTTCGAGTAGAAAAAAATCTCAGAGATTTTCCTTCCGGGACGAAACTATCAGATTCCCAATGTTTTTTAAAACCATAGCCAGACACTGGTTCGGTCGAAGGGGTTAATTGCAATTAAATGGTTACTTCGCGTGAGGAAATAATCTCCATGATTTTTCTTCCGGGACGAAACTATAAGATTTCCGATGTTTTTTTTAAGCCATACTCGGACACTGGTTAGGTCGAAGGGGTTAATTGCATTTAAACGGTTACTTCGAGTGGGAAACTATCTCGGCGATTTTCCTTCCATCGGGACGAAACTATCAGATTTCCGATCGAAGCGATCGATCGTCATCGATCCGGAGGCTTGACGACACCTGCGCCTACAGTACGAAACACGCATTCCGGAACTCGCTGTACGAAAGATTCCATCACAGTTTGCCCAACGCCATTGTATGCTGATCGAGTGTAGCAGATGTAACGAGGGGGCGTTCGTGAATGTCGCCGCGTGTCCCGAACGGTTAATTGTATTCTAAAAATACAAAGGTAACGTCGTGACCCCCAAAAATCTGAGCCGTTCACCTCCGATCGCGGACGCTAATGGCCTCCGTTTGCTAACGGTCGGCCGAGAAGAAAGTCATTTCATGCAAAAAATGATGATCGAAAGGTGGAGTCTTTGATAGAAAAATCTGAAGTTATGCATGTTTTTCTTCCCTACAGCTTCGGGGCACGATGAGCGAAGAGCCGATTCGATTCGATAGGTCGAACGGAAATTCCAATCGCTCCTTCTCGATGAGCCCAGCGATCGAAGAAATTGCTCGTCATTCCTATTCGCGGATCATTCTTTAATGTCAGAAACGAAAGTACGGTCGGATTCGTCGGAGAATCGCGAGATTATCGCACGATAATGGAACGGTCCTGGAAGACACGCAACCGGCACTTCCGCTTCTCCCGCCTCGGAAACCTTCAACCTCTGGCTCGCCTCGGCGCTACACACCCGGCGACCCGTACATACCCACGTACCGTGTACGCAAGGCTGCGCCTAAGCAGCCCGATCCGCAGAAACGGATACAGCGTCGCGTCGATAAGAATCTCGTGAGGAAGAAACTCTAACGCTTGAATAGCTCAAACCGTGTTTCCCCGCAGAGGGTAACAAGCTCTCGTGTGGGATCTAACGAATCTTGTAGAGGCCAAGGCGAAGCGTGAATCAGACTTTTGCTTCTTATGTGTGTATATATGTATCCCACGCGGAGCGAAACTAATGGTGGGAATTTCAACGTGTTTCGCGTTCGCGCAATACATTTAACGTTGCAGCAACACGATGGAAACGTGTTCGAGCTGCGGAGATCTGAAAAACGGGAGACTCCGCGGTCTTCTTCCCCCGCCTCTTTCCAACGACGGATCGACGGATCGACGGATCGATGGATCGATGGATCGATGGATCGAAGGATCGACGGGTCGAAAGATCGACGGATCGATGGATCGATGGATCGACGGGTCGATGGATCGATGGATCGATGGATCGATGGATCGATGGATCGATGGATCGAAGGATCGACGGGTCGAAAGATCGACGGATCGATGGATCGATGGATCGACGGATCGATGGATCGATGGATCGACGGATCGACGGATCGATGGATCGAAGGATCGATGGATCGAAGGATCGATGGATCGATGGATCGACGGATCGATGGATCGACGAACGGATGAACGGACGGTCGGGCCGTCGGGCGGACTCTAACGAGCGGCTTCACAAGTTTCCACCGGGATTGCGAGAAACAAAGTATCTTCGCATAACACGTATACCCTTGAACCGTTATACGGAATGGCGCAGACGAAGCCACGAAATGCATTCGAATCCGCTCGTTCGTGGCGTAAGCGGTTGAACAATGCGTTATAAATAACAGGAGTAGCACGACCGCGAAAGTCGGTCGGGACTTTATTTCTCCGCGGGAGCCGCGACCACGTGTGCATTTGTGCACTGAAACTCGAGACTTCCACACGTCGTGGGCTTCCGCGTTAACGGCACGTTGGTCTCGTTACCTCAAATATGATTCCCGGTCTGTCCTACATTTGTATTCGATTTACTGAGTTGAAAAGTCATTTTATTCTAAGCAATGATTTTTTTTTTTTTTTTAATGGACCGTAAAGCGAATGATCGACGATCGTTCCCCGATGATCCTTACATCGTGTATCCTAGAGGATGCGATATCGTCCCGCAAGTGCGCTCCGTGATGGATCATCGGGGGACCGCCCGTGGGCATCGATGCCAGTACACCTCGCCTCGTCGACATACTTTCGTCTCATTCGAGCTTAGCGAATAACGAGGAATACCCGCTGCGGGGATGGACTCTCGCGAGCCTGAGCGATGCCCACCCCCGCCCACGAGGGAGTTTCGTTCCAATCTTTATTTTTTTGTGTTTTTTTTTTCTTCCTCTCGTCCCGAGCGGTGTAGAATCTCGAATGATTTACCGGCCGGTGGATTATATGCAGCTCGCAGCTCGCTGCTCATCCCGCACATTCTTGCGCAGGATTTGCTCCCGCGTCCACGCCGAGAAACGAGAGACCGGATAATAAATTGCTGATCGTCACTTTGTCGGATCTTCTTTACCTACAGTTTTTTTTTTTTACTTTTTTTTTGTTGCTCTATGCACAAACCTCGGCCGGCTTTATTTCCAGATCTCCTCGGGTCAGTGACCTCATCCAACGCGGTCCCAAAGTGTCCGAAGCGACACCAGCGCAAAGGCAATTTTAGTAGCGCAGCTTTTGTTTGTGTGAGAGATTGGACACTTACGCGATACGGAGAGTACACAGCGAAAAAGTTTTCGTGTTTTAACAAACTTTTTTGTCCACAAAGGCTGATAATTATTTTCTCGTTAATTTTTTTTTTTTTTTAATTTCAAAATTTTTGTAAAATTGGCAACAATTTTTCTAATATTAGCGACAATTTTTGTGAAATTAGCAATCATTTTTGTAAAATTAGCAATCATTTTTGTAAAATTGGTAACAATTTTTGTAAAATTAGCAAAAAAATTTTTTTTCGTTCAAATTAACAAGATAATAATCGTAACTGTTTGTAGACAAGAAAAGTTGGTACCTATTTTACTGTGTGCGGGAAACGCGTAAGGTGAGAGGCCGCGAGTGAAATCAAGGAGGCAGCCGAGCCAGATGCTGCGGTATAGGAAATAGCTGCCGAGAACGATGCGTGCATTGCCCACGCGCTCTGTACCCTCGGAATCCTTAAAGGCCGCGAGAGTCCGAGCGAGCGTGTGTGCGTTCCCGTCCGCGTGTACGGAGATTCTCCTTCTCGCTCTCCGGTGGATGCCGCGGATGATGCAGAACTCCGCGAATTTCGCCCAGCCGTGCATCCGACAGTGCAAGGTATTCTATAATTTATGTACATGTATGCGCGAGAGCTCGGCGCTTGCCTAGCCGGGCAAGAAAACATCTCTCCTCGACGGTGCGGGTACGCGGACGGAAGAACCGATCGCCACGCCCGAACACCCGTCGACTCCTCGTCCTCCACGCGTGTCGTTGGTTTCTCGGATCGTTTCCTTGATCCTGCGATAGGACAGGTCCGAGGACGGAGGGGTCTATGATTTTCCATTCGCGGAACTAACGATAAAAGCGACACGACAAGGATCACGCGTGTAGACTATGTTCAATGAAGTGCGGGGCAAAATGAAACCCTGGATGGGACTATTTTCATTTTTTTGCGGGACATTAATCCAATTAAGCCGGGCAAAATAGAATCCTGGGTCGGACCATTTTACCTTTTTTTTTTTTTGCGGGACGTTAATTCCATTAATCGAAGCAAAAATGGAATTCTAGATCGGACCATTTCTACTTATTTTTTGCGGGACGTTAATTCAATTGAGCGGAGCGAAATGGGACCCCGGATCGGACCATTTTCTTTTCCTATTTTTTTGTGGGACATTAATGAAAAATACTTATTTCACGTGGTGGTCCATTTTGCCCCGACCTCTTCGATTAATTCCTTATATTCAGCTTTGCGTTTGGTATCATTTGTTTTTTATTTGGGAAATAAAATCACGTTAAATCTTTGAGGGGGCTTTTTTAGGATCGCCGTGACCGCATGGAGAGACCGTCCGAGAGGACGGGGCTGACGAAGGCCACTAAACGACCTTGCGAAAAATCCGTTTTGCCTCTCGAGTTCGAGGAACGACCCCGGGCGCGAATGCATCTCCCTGAACGCAGCGTTACCGATTTATGCAAAATCGTAAATATCCCGGAGGAACATCCGAGTGGGAAATAAAATGAGGATAACGCCGGTGCCTACGGCGACCCGCGTCCTCCCCCCTGAAACGCGATCGCGTTTTAATGGAAAGTCGCCGCGGCGCCGCGCGCCTTCGCGGAATTACCCGGTGGATCTAAAAACCGCAATAAAAGATGACGTAGGGAGAAGCTCGCGGACGAAAAAAAAAATTAAAATTAAAAAAAAATTAAGATCCGCGGTAAATACCTCAACGGATTAAACGGCTATAAATTAACTGAATAATATTTTTTTTAAATACATACTCCAGTCACGGTGCATGTGTTTTTTTTATTGTTTTAATTTTTTGTTCTTTGCGTCGATTATTCTCTTTAAAGAGAGCCTCGGGACGGTGGATGAAAATTGTTAGAGGACCTTTATATGCATAATAGCGTATATGTATACTCGAGACTCGGATGGGCGACTCGGAGGACTCGTATTTTAGATTTTTTTTTTTTTTATGCATATTTTCGTCGACCGTTGAGCAGTAACGTTCGTCGTTAACACCGCGGGGTGCACCGAGCTCGCCTGGCGACGCCGGCGCCCGGAATCAATTTCACCGAGGCGCCTCCGTCACATTTATATCGCTTAATTAAGACGGAGACGGCGATAAAGCTCGGGCTGGCATCGCCGGTTTTCGAGCGAGAAAACCGGCAAGATGGTACTTCCTGGCGCCCGGAACGATCGCGCCACCCTTTACTGTACCACCGAGCGCACGACGGTGTCTCGACAGGCTCGTATTATTATCCAATTACATGGCGGTTGAATTTAAATTTTTTTTTTTTTTTTTTATTGCCAGTGAAATACATTAGTCGGGTTGCGCTGGATAGAAGCGAAAAAAGGCCTGCGTGCTGATGGATTTTTGCCAATTTTCATCGATCCTTTACCTCCTTTGACCGATACAAGTAATTTTTATTTTTATTTTTCGGCCCAGAATTATTTTTAATTGGCAATCGATGATATAAGATTTTTATTCAGAAAATGTATTCAGGAGAATTACAATAAACATACTTTTTTTCATTTTAATTCTTAATTTTATTGGCTTTATGCTAATCGAATCAGCTTATCAAAAGTCGAATGTTTTCGAGCGCAATTACACGCGCCGAACTCCAAATAAATAATTATTATTAAAACAATTTATCGCCGTGCGAGACAACGGTCTGTCGCAATCACGCGCGATAATCGAAACTCACGACTGTAGTTAAATGCGTAAGAGGTGGCTAATTAGGAGGCGCTTTAAAGTACTTTGTTTCGAATTACCACGCGCGTCTCAAGGCTAGCGTCGCATACGCTCTTCACTCTCATTTTTTTTTTTTTTTTTTTCAACGTCCCGATTAATTGAAACGACCCAATTATCCACTCGGGTACATTAAACGTCCGACGTGACGTGGCGCGATCTTAACAATCAATTTATCCGCAACAAGTCGTCCTCGTGATTACACGAGCCTCGCCAGATCAGCATACGACATTGGTTATTATTTAAGATCCGACTGTTGCGGACGCTGTGCGCGTGAACACGCTCCGCGCAACACAATCCCATATAAGGAAGAGTGGGGCAAAATGGCACACCAGAGAAAAACGGGACAGTGAAGGCAAAAATCTCAGTTTTCCAATAATTTTTGGATGCCCCATTTTGTCCAAAACGATACATCCGGATGTTCGAATCCGTTTTGCCCCACGTACCACTATCGCCACCATCCAAAAGTCATTGGAAAATTGCGTTTGGTCTCATTATCCCGTTTCGCCCCGCTGTGCCATTTTGCCCCGCTCTCCCCATCTCTATCGTAATGCAATTTTTAGCCGGTTCCTTCGCAGCCACAAATTGTCCGCGTGCGGCTCATCGCTTCCTCATTTTTATTACATTTTATTATTTTATTTTTTTTGTTTCAAGATGGCACTCACCAGGTGTGCGAAGCAGTTTGGAAGGCGAAAACGAAGAAGAAGAAGAGGATGAAAAGGGGATAAAAATGTTAATTGATATGTAGATACGGTACAAGTCGGCTTCCCTCTGTACTCCAAATGCGGAAGCTTACTTTATGTGGAGCAATATACATTGGGGGGAGGGGGCGGGAGGGGGGGGGATTCTCTCGGGCGCACTTGCACGTCAATCCAATTAATGGAAGATTGCCGGTATCTCGCGCGACACGGTATGAGACTCCGATATTCTTTTCCCGACCCTCCTCGCGAGATACTTCGCAAGCGCAAGCAGCGGGTTCAGCATTCTCGGCGACTCTCTTGTGACTCCTCATTGTCACGGCCGAACGAGATTTATATTGGAGATTCTTCTCTCTACGGTTCGGAGATATCTCGGGATTTTCAGGAGATCCTGCAGGAATCCTGTCCGATTCCAAGTGGTTGCAATTGGTTATTTATTTCTAGTCGCGGGATGCTCTTCTAGAGGAAAATTCGCTCTAGCTGGATTGACTTGGAGCATTTTTCTTTTTTTAGGCTGATGCGAATTTGACCAGCATCGAATATAGAAGAGAGGCTTCGCAAATTTTGTTTGATTTTTTTACTTCCTCATGGAGGAAGCTTGGTTTTTGGTGGAAAACTAAATTTTCGATATTTTGATGAAAACGGTTCAAGATATTATGGAATTCACAATGTTCGAAAACATCGAAGAATCACATTTAGAAAAAATTTCCTGATGTATGTGCTATAACTCGATAAGTGCCTCGGTCGATCGAGCTGAAATTTCACACACAGCATGTATGGTTAACAGTCAATGTTTCTTGAGAAATTCATTCAATTTTCCGTGTTTTTTCATTTAATTCGTATAATCGCGTAAAGCATCATGGGTCGTTGAAGCAGCGTGGTTAAAACGGTGTCTCTAACTGCGTTCCGGAATACGGTTCATTTATTTCGCGGAATTTTATTTAAAAAAAAAACAATATGACCAGAAAAAAAAAATTAGCTACATCAAGGATCGACGATCGGGTCATTCGAGTGGTTAAATTCATCGGCACGTGTCAGTTGCGGCTTTCTCTCGATTGGTCAAACCTGCAAGATCAGCCTGAACAGCTCTATTGTCCCGAGGTGTGAAATCGTGCAATCCCACGAGCCATTTGGCTTCGAGAGTGCAATGAAGTAATTCGCATGCTCGGTGACATAATTATTGTAACCAATTTTAAACGGCGATCACGTTTCGTCTTAAATCTCTCAATAAAAAATAAATAAATAAAATAGCAATTTAAAATAAATGAAAAGAATACGAAATTAATAAATTTAAAAAATGCAAAACAATAAATAAAACTTTCGAATCAGATTTACGAGGCGATCATAGTCTGCATATCGTTCGGATCGACGACCGGCGTCCGGACCGATCGATCGCTCGCGCGAGTCTGATTTATTTATTCACCGAGTAAGCGTCGCGTTTCGATTCAACGTACGGCACAGCTCGAGCAGGCTCGTTTATGTATTTTTTCATTTTATATTTTTCTTTTTCTTCTTATAAATAATGGCAAACGAGAGTGAACGCTCAAACGCTGTTGCCACCCGAGCGGGAGTGGCTCTCTCGGGCAGTTAATTACACCGGTGTCGGGCGACACGCGATTGATGAAATTACGAACCCTCCCGGACCCTGTAAGACTATAACATAACATAATGTAAAAGCAAAACGCCCGGACAAGTCGCTCGTGCCGCGCGCGGGTTTCACGTTGGCGTATCTCGAAGGCCCGCGCCGCGGCTTTCTTAAGTTTCATGCTTGCGGAGACGGATGCCCAGTCACCGGGCGACTCGACGACGACCGATCGTTTTTTCGTCGCCGCCTGCCAACGATCTCTTCCTCCGTTAGCCTGCCGATCGAAGGTCACTCCTCCGGCCGGCAAGGCCGCCGGTTTACTATAGATATATGTATTAGAATTCTCCGATCGAAACACTCATTATTGGAGGAAGGGGGGGGGGGAATAATGATATATTTAATTGGATCACTTTGTGTATCGGTATCTCGATCGGATCGCTATTCCCGGTGGCGGACGGAGAGTGTGCGCATGCGCATGAGCGTGTGTGCCGTGCGCGATACGCGAAGCCAGGAAATAAAGTTGAGAGCACGAGCGAATAAAAAAAAATGGTAATAAGAAAATAAAATAAACTATTAAACCAGGAAATAATAAAGTTCGAGAGAGATGGTCAGGAAATCGTTGGGCAAAAAAGAGTCGGCAATGTATATTCGGCATCGAACGCGATAGGTTCTGGAGTCTACGATCGGGTCGCGCGCTCGCTGTTTCGCTGTAAACCCGCGCGCTGCAAAACGATTCTCCCGACCCGATCGTTGTCGCTGGCTGTAACGTTCCACGCCTCATGTCCTTAATTTAAAGAAAATGTATCACATTATTAGCGGTGAACATTTTTTCGTTTAAAAAAATATCTAGTACTTTGGCTAAAATCATTGACTTTAATTTCATCGTAGAAGTACATCAATTTATCATCACGATCCCACATTACATTTAATGAACAACTTTTTGCATAAAAACTTCCAGTCCGGTACCTTGAATGTACAATTTTTTATAACGGTGTATCTTCGATCGATGGATAATGTGAAGTCGGACGAAGTGCCGATCGATCGTCATCGATGAGGATCGAAATAATTTATCGACCCTGCAGCCTCGAACGGCGGTAATAAATAAATTCCACAAAAAAATTATTCTCGACGAAGGGGGTTTTGCGGTCCGAAAAATCGGTATCGGAATTATAACACTCGTCGATCGTACGATCGGTAATACCAGCCGGTTCGCCAGTCTCGTTCCACGATCTCCATACGCTCACCGTGGCACGATCGCCGCGGTGTTCTGGCACTATGCAAGACCTTATGATCGAGCAAGTAGCAATTCACCGCGAGCTCGGACCCGAGATAACGCCGAGGGTATCCTTGACTCCTTGGGCTTACACGCTTGGTGTCGTGGCACGCGTAACTTCTATATATGCACGGGGGAGTCTTACGGCGTGGACATACGCCGCATATACATATACGGCGTATGTCGTATACATATTGTCTTATATATATATGTATTATAAGCAAACTCGATTCCGTGTGTTACGTGGCGAAAAGTTTGTCGGTGTCGGCACACAGGCACAGAAAGAACGGTCAACCGGGCGCGTAAGCCGCGCGAGTAAGTAAACAGCACACACAACTCCTTCGATCGGCCGGTGCTGTTGCTCTTAGCTGCGTTCGCGCGACACGTGTGCAGTGATTTTACGTGAAAGCGCCAATGCGCCCGAGCACACGAGATACGAACGCGTGTGGCGAAACGGGAACACACTATAACTCTCGAAAAGTCTTGCCAAACAATGACCCGCTATCTTGTAATCGCGCCGATGCGTTTTAGCCATCGGCCTCTATACTCATCGGACGATAACAGTGAAATACAATTTTTCTTTTTTTATTTTAAATGGAAACCATTTAAGGCTCTTTAGCCAAAAAGAACGGTGAATCTTTCCGTCCGCATTAGCGTACGATAATCTCGCAAATGCGTCGGCCAAACTTGACGAAAATTGTTCCTTCCGTTCAAGATTTTTGTTTAATTCTTATTTTTAAAAAAATGTCCATTCCACTTTGAAAGTTGATTCTAAGGTCAAGAGGGCAAACTGTTTTTACTCGAGAATATCTAGAATTTGTCGACAATACATTAACAAGAATCACTTCTTGGTACAAAACAAACTTTAATCACATATATTCTGTCAATTGGCCATCGATCGAAGTCCTTCAGCCACCGGTCTCTATTTTCCCCAAATATAAATGACTGCTACACTAATTACTACTTTTTTAATTATAAAAAAGCCATAATAAAAAAAAATCTAATGTTCTTTAATAATTTCGCACGATGTAATTTTTTTACCGCTGCAAGATCCAAGAAACCTGAGCTCTATGTGCTCCGCGACGTTCTGCAAGCAGCGACGGAACACGTAGGTTTTAACGGTCGAGTTATATGATGCACGACCGAGGACCAACATTTCCGTCGTCGCAGCTCGATCCTCCTCTCCGTTTCTCGTGCCAGCGTGAACAACGAATAAAAGGAATGCGCGTCGGTGTTCCATGTGTTTCGCGTGCATACAAAGTATCCGACGGTGTCGTTGCCAATGTCTACCTCGCGGGGAACACGCCGCACGGTGGTGCGAGCGGTGCGCATGCGCGCGCGCGCGCGCGCGCGCCCAGGGATTAAATAATCGAGAGAGAAAGAATTGTGCAACGCTCAACGTTGTGTAGGTAACAAGTATCGGGGGAGAGCGCGAACGCGATCTCTCGCGGAGACGTCACGGAGAGTTGAACGCCGGGCCTAGAGTAATCGCCAACGGGAGAGTGAAGAAACAGAAGAAACACAAACACAGACACACACACACACACACACACGAACACAATCGCACGGAGAGGAGTATGAAACTTTACGCGGGACGAGGAGCCGAAGGATAAACTCACCAGAAGAACAAGTATCGTGCTCGTAGCGCTTCTCCCGTACGATAATCTGCACGCCATCTCTCCTCGGGGGACACCGATGCCCTCCTGCTTAATACAAGAACATCCTTGGCGTCAGTGCGGCATGCGATACCCCCGTGTACTCCCGTACCGGCTGTATACACGATCCTTCCGATGTCCTCCGGACGTCGGGATGATCCCGTTGACGAGATTTATCGTCGGACACTTTTTTTTTTATCTCTTCCCTCTTCTGTGAAAACCCTCCCCACCTCCTCGTACTATATTCACCACTGAACTGACGTTGGTCGCGTCTATCGCCAGATCCGGTAGGCCCCGATATTCTCGAAACAATAACAATGATTCGCTTTCTTTACTGGACGGCCTCGTTATCGCTTCGCGATCGATTTTTCGTCAAACTTTGATATCGTTTATTTTTCTCCTTATTTAGTCTTCTGTTTCTTGTTCTTCGAAAGGGTCGCCACTTGCGAAGGAGAGCAGGAGATGCGGGCTACTGGTTTCGCGGTTCAATAAACAAATTCGTCCTCTTCACGACCGTTCACGATGGAGCGCTTCGTGACAAGACCGACGATCGACCGTGTCGACCGTGTTCGAGTTTGGGATCGAACTGCGGGAGACAGACACTGGGATATTGGACGGTTCTTTTTTCTTGGTTCTTTCTTGCTCGAAGTGATTTCGAGAATCGTCCGTAGATCGCTATGGGCTTTCAGGAAATTTTCGCGATTGCTGTTTCTTATTTTTTTTATTTAATTATTATTTTTTTGTTCCGGACTAGAGTGGATCGAAAATTGGAAAAAAAAATATATATAAGATAGATTGCCGATAAGAAGTTTGTGAATCGATAGTCGCTCCCACGCTTCTCAATATCCCCAGTCTGTTACGTCCGGCGTTAGATAGTGTGTGACGTGACGTGACGGTCCTAACCGTGGCACAGGGCTCGGGCAACTGACAGCGGGTCACAGTCGCAGCGGTCGGCGCCACGCCGCTCACAGCTGATCCGGCGCTTGGCCTACCCTCTCTCTGCAGGCTCCGTAGGACTCGCGAGGAACCCAGCGGCGACGCGGCAGCGAGCGAGCAGCACGCGCGATCTTGCTCCTACCCCCCGTTGCAGCCCACTCATTCCGCTGCCGTCGTTCTCTCGCGCTGAATAAGAGCCGGGAGAGTCAGGCCACCGGTCTGTGTAACGTGTACACCTAACTATCTACCTGACTGCCTCCGCTCTGCCTACCGCGACATATGTCTAGGCCACGAACGCCGTTCTCGTTCCCCGTTCCCGTTTCGAACGAGATCGCTCGGTCTGCCGACCGATCATTTTCCTCTTCCACATAATCTCGAAAACCCCGACGCTCGGACGCTCGCGCATGACGCACAGAGGATTTCCTGTCGCGACATTTCTCGAGATACGTTTTCGGGTTTAGCATCGTCGTGTCGTTTGTCAAATTTTTTATTGGATTAAATGCACTTTTCTTGCATTTGTTACAGAAAATAGTATGCGATACTTGTGCGGTACAGCGAACATTATACGCGGTCTGTGAAGTGAGTCGTACTTGTGCGGCTCATGCGAGTAGAAAGTTCGCTTCACCTCGAAATTTTTTGAAAAAAACGTGCCGTTTCGCAAAATTTAACATAGGATTCCCTATGCTGGAAATGGTGAATTTTTCAAATTTCGAAGAAAATACAAGTTGCATGTGTTTTGAGCCGGAATGGGCCACTTAAAGCCAATGGAGGTGGTAAAAAATCGATACCTCGAAAAAAAATATTTGGCCATTTTGAAAGTGGAAAAATGAGAAGGGGTAACCCCTACAATTTTTCGACAAAAATGGTATTTTTACAAAAAATTTTTTAGAATTTTTTCGTTAATGAAATCGGTTGGTAAATATGCCACTTGAAAAGAATGGCGAAGGTTTTAATTCGATATCTCGAAATTTTTCGAAAAAAAGTGCCGTTTCGCAAAATTTAACATAGGATTCCCTATGCTGGAAATAGTGAATTTTAAAAATTTCGAAAAAATACAAGTCGCATGTGTTTTGAGCCGGAAATGGGCCACTTAAAGCCAATGGAGGTGGTAAAAAATCGATACCTCGATGCAAATGCGATGCATTTGCATCGCACTATTTTTGTTACTAAATATTTGTTTTAGAATTATTGTGCCCAGACGTCCGCAATTTTCGTTTTCGAAGGAAAACATTGTGAAGACGGATAAGAAATGTTTGTCGAACGTACGAATCTTTTTTTCAAATTAATTATTAATCTTTCAATGTAATGCAACATCGAGAGTTATTTGCGATACAGCATGCAACAGTGTTCAGGATATTCGTCGGGGAATACAGAACGGTGACGCGCGTTTGACCTACTGTACCACCGGCAATAGTGTTGCTAGTCGATGCCCGCAGGCCCGCCGCCTCTCCAGCGCCAACACCTTCTATGTATACCGGTAACTGCACTCTTCCCGTGAACGGTCCGCGATCCCGATAATAACAAGGCCCTCGGGACCGGAGATTCGTCGGTCGTAACAGGGCTAATAACACAAAACAAAATCGCAAGCTAATGGCCTAACAAGCATCGAAAGTGCTGAGAGCTTCCACGCGAAGAGGCTAATCGTCGGTAGAAGAAAAAGGATGAACCGCAAAAGGAGGATCGAAGAGTTCCCAGGGTTACGTAAATTGACTCAGTCGACTTTCGAGCGCACCAAAAATTCGCAGACACGCTACTTTAAACCCATTTCCGAAATACGCCGCTAAACATCTCGCAGCCATCGGACGGATTTTCGGGGGTTCCGAGGGACTTTGCACGTAGCATGTGTGATGCAAGAGAATTCCGGAATCGTTAAACGAGACGAGGCGGGAATATAACCCTCGTCATCGCCGCAAGTCTTCACGGCGGTCGGAAGCGTCACGAATGACGGACTCCTCCAACCTCCTAGCAATTTGAAGCAATTTAAGGAGAAAAAAGTTTGTTGTGCAATACTCTTGAATCACTTTGCTGGACCTTCGATCTTCCGCAGCAGCGAGAGTCGAAAGAATTTCCGCGAAAGTCAAGGTCGTCTGTGTGATTCAGTGACATTCATATTTCGACGGCTATCCTAAGGATGATGAAACAGTAACAATACTTGCGGCTAATGCGTCGATAACGAATAATGCATTGGCTAAGTCCATGGTCCGTGTTTCCATGTTTAGAATTGTGATTTTTAATTTTACACTGTAATGAAGAAAAACAATGTGTGCATCCTTTTTAAAGATGCCTTGCGACTAGTTAAATTTTTTCCGAATTTTTAGATTAATATTAACAGAATCATTTTTTAAACAGCTGTTTCAGGCTAAAGGGTCAATGGGACTATAAAAAAGATGTTTTTGTTTTACGCAAAATACCTGTTTCTTAGTGCCAAATTCCATGGTCGAAGAGCGGATTAACGTGAGAACGTATCGATGTCAAAAGATTTCTTATTTTTTACGTTGATTTTTTATATTATTTCGATAAGTCTGTCGTGTAAAATCTTTAGCGGTATATCTGTAAACGCTTGTCATCGCGGCGACGAAACGGCCGCCAGTTGGTTCGCCCATAACAATCGAAAGTTATGACTTTAAGAAATTTCCCACGTTCCTTCACTACTCGCCACGCCGAACGCAAGATCGAAACGATTTTCGGTAGCGCGGCTCGTAGAATTTGCATGCCGATCCGACCTCAGCGCCGAGTAAAACTCCGTCACGCACAATTCGATACTCGGATACGTGCCTGAGGAAAGACCTAAATGATTATATTTCACGTGCGGCAAACTCCCCGCGGTGCCGGATCCAGGAGATACGTGGAGGTGGGAGGCCTTCGGATCTTCGACAAAACGATACGCTGAATCTCTTACATTTATCTGCATTTCTCGGATGCCCGTACGGGCGAGCGGAACGAATACCCCGTTCCGATCGATAATGTCCCGCAGGAATTCCGGACGCGACGCGAAGTGCCTGCCGGCTCTCTCGGCAAGAACCCGGAGGTCAGCATCGATCTGAGCATATCTCCGTGCATTGTTCCGCGAGCGGCACGGCATTGTTTCCTGTCCGATGGCCGAGGGCTCGGAGGCACCGCGAGGAATCGCTCGCCGAGTCGATCTCGCCACCGATGACTTCGAACGATCCGAAAATTCATCGGAAAAATGTCTCAACTTTTTTCCCCCTTCCCACTCCTGGTTAAGTAAATATCTCAGACAGAAAGACAAGTCGCGACGTCTAAGGTTGAGTAAATTTGGTTGTCAAATGTTAATAAGAAATTTATCGCTGGGCGGAACGGATTTATCCTCGTAGCACACCGGGCGTGGCTAGTCGAATAAAAAAATAAGATGGCGGTCGACTTACTACTTCGATGCCTTCTCCGGCTGCAGTATGTTCACGCAGTACCCTCCAACGCTGCTCGGAACTGACAAGGGCGCGAAGATATTCATCGTTGCGCTGCAAAACTTCACTTCGCTGCACTGTTAATTAATCGCGTCATCCGGAAACCATTTTAATATTTATTCATAGCCGCCCGCAGTGTAGATGAATTCGGACTCCCGAAATGAATAATGAAACAGGTTCTCACTAACAGTAGAGAATGGACAAAACTAAACGACGACACTGAAAAGCAAAGGCGACAAGCGTTAATTATCTACGAGGAATTTGATTGGTCCCTCGTCACCATGACGACGCCCGCGAAACAATGGGTCACGTGACGCGAGCTTGCGGGCCCGAAAAAAATCGCCGCGACCCCAAGCGTCAAGATTCACAACCGTACTAATAATTCCTGGCGCTCCGTCGTCCCGTCAGCCGGCGTCGAGTTTTCGGTGAGATAAAAATGGCGGCTATCGTTCTACTAGCGCCGTCTCTTCTTTGTCCCGCGTTCTGCTGTCGTCGAAGTGTACACAGTCCTGACGTTAACTCGTACGATTCGTTTTATCTTGTTTGTAAATTCGCCATCGGCAGTCCGGTCAGTGTAAAAAAACGCTTCATTTTCGAAAGGCTAAAAGAACACCCGTAACCCGAGGACTTCCAGTGCCATCTCGCTTCTCTTCTGGCAAGTAAGTACTCGTATAAGTACGGCACTCCATTCCGAAGCAACACCGTTGGTTTTGCGTCTCGCGGAGATGAGCAACGAAAAACAAAAAAACAATCTCGAACGCTCGCCGAGATGCATGCATACGCGAAGGGTACACAAGCGGTGCACAGACCGTTCTACGCTACTCTCGTAGACGGCCGACAAACGGCGTAATTGCACTCCTTCTCGGGCACAATGTATGCGTAATTCATTGGCTACAGGTAGTAACAGCGGTGAGTGGGCCTCGGGAGATAAAAAGTTGCGACGATCACGGTACTGACGTGCCCGAGGTTATCACTAACTTGCTCGCGTATGAGCCGGAGAAGAGAGTTCTCTTTCGCGCGCGATATAAACGATCGGCGGAGTAAGACCGAACGAGCGAGAGACCGTCGAGACAGGACGGGACGAAGCGAGAGACCGAGAGAGATAGAAAGGTCGCGCTTCGAGAGCCTCAGATCGCAGCGCGCGCGGAGAGCCAAGCGGCATTTCGTGAATATCGAGAGCGCTGTTGCTGCCGGGCTGCACGTTGCCTGAGAAACACAGCTGAACGCGTGACGAGGTTCGACGTTCTAGCTGAGGGATCTCTCACTCGCTCGGCCCAACATTTGCTCTTTCAAAACCGTGTAATTATTGAAAATCGCTCTTGCACATGGCAAACTAACCGGTGGCTCTACCGGTGCAACAGTCCGCCGTTAGACAGCAGCACGATCTTATTAATTTGAATTATAGATTACGCAAAGCCGGTGCCAATGAGACGCGCCAGATGTGCGATTAACGATCCGTCGTATTCATTCATTTTTTTCGACCTAGAACTTTTTTCAGTTGCGACAGACAGACATTTTTAAAGCGAATCTTCTTTAGGGACGTTTGCATTTTCAGGGTAATGCAGGTCGCGTTACAGGCACGCAGGGAACGTGTTCACGTCCACTCTGCAAGACCTGGATGCTCCCTCGCCTCTCCGCAACTTTTATCCCTGTAGTTTTCACCGTCCACCTATCGTTCTTAAATATCTTTCGGGCCTGTACGATTTCGAAATCCTACGACGCGGATTACCCGACTCCTTTCTAACTGTGTACTACGAAACCCGATTCGATTCGGTTCTTGTCGGATGTTTCGAGTAGGGTTGGAAGCATCGGCGACGATAAAATTATGTTCCAAGAAATACTGTCTTTCGGCTTTTTGCGTTGAGACATAAGGAGGAAAGGAAAAAGACAGTAACAGTGTCAAGGTCATCGGGTACGAGAGCCGGAACACGTGAGTCAGCCCAAAGGTTTGGACGAAAGTCTTTATTCCAATTGATTCGGGGAGGAAATAACGTTGTCAAGCGTGGATCAGACGGGTTTGGATGTCACCGGGATCTCCCAGGGATGACTGGACGCCGGACTTGTTCCGCTGCATTGCATTGCTAATAATAGTTTTTCATCATCGGATTTCTGGAACGTCGAAAGTGATCACCACTGTTTCCCTATCCAATTTAGAAATACCGCATCGTTAGGGCTGCGATGACGCGTTAATCAATCTCGTTTTCCTTGAGGCTTTATTATTTAAACGACTCGCGTCGGCGCACCGAGTTCCACGGGAAGATTTACGATTCGCCGAGTCGCTCGCAATTGCGTTCACGGAAAAGTTGAGCAGGTGCTTTTGCCTACCACGTGATTGCCTTGCCAAACTCAATCATCGCGTTATCGCGTGGCACGTCTTGTTCTCGGCGCGAGTCTCGTTAACCCTCGGCTTGTGTTGTACCCACCATCTGACCATTAATCATTGCACTCGATGATGAATGATCGCGGGCTTAAACCTCGAACGGAATCGGAATGAGCCGACTACCCTCGGGGACTGTCGTCAGTTTCTCTTCTGCATCTCGAACGCGTTGAGCACCATGAGACGGTGCACATAGAACAAGATACCTATAATTCAAAACAAAAAATGATTAACAATTAATAATAAATAATATTATTTCAATCTTTTCACAACACCAATTTTCGTACTACATTTTGTATTACAAGGTACACTGCACAAGATACCAATAATAATTTTAAAAAAAATATTTCAAACTCTACACTGTCTATTTGCATGCATTTCAAATTGGTAAATCACCTTTTAATTGAACCTTGTGAGTAATAAAATTAAAGTTTGTTACTCGATAACTTTCTAATCCACAAATTTCATTATAATGGTCACGGATTACGTACGGTCTGGGCTGTGTTTTTTTACTTCTTGCCATTGATCATCGCTGATCTTCGGGAGCAATAACGCCAATTTCCATTATTAAAAACGCATTGAAATAACAAAATCAGATGATCGTCGAGGAATTCATTTTTTCATCATTTCTTTTTTATTCCGGAATCGGTGGAGCTGAGTGTGTGTATGTGCTAAGCGCCGATAGACGAGAGCCAATGGCTGGACAATTGAGGCCCCGTTGGGTTATCTCTAATCATTAAGGATACCGAAAGACCGGCAATATAAACAAAATGCCCCCCGCATTCGGATAATTAATCGGGGAAATAAAGAAGCCGTTTGGCTCGAAAGACATTTTTCACTGCGTGTGTATTTTGGCTGCGGACACAGTGTACACTCATAAACAAGTAGTCGGAGAAACCCGGGAGGATCGAGATGCGCAACATAAATCAGATTGACGGTGGCCCTCTCGCTCTGTGTAAAATGGTAGCAGGCATCGGCATAACAGAGGCTTAGTGATCCGTTGCGAAGATTTACCCCGAGATTGGGAACGAGAAAACGAGCGCTAAACGGTCTTGCATGTCAAATAACTTAGAACGACCACATTGGAATTTTTGCAGAAGAATCTATAGCATGGTTAAACGCTAATTAAATGCGATTTTAGAGCTCTAAAAAGTGGACTTTCGGAGTGAAAATAAAGCTCGGATGACCACAGTCAAATAACGGTAACGGCAAGTGCTATACAACTTTAACCGACGGATTATTTAACGGCTATTTAGATGCTTTCGAATGATATTAGTTTCGTATTAATTAGACCACCTCGTCGCGAGAAACGCACCCCTTCTTCAGGCTATATCCGTATAACTCGGGCCAGGGACGAGCTGGAACATGGCAATTGGTCTTAAAATTCATCATGAATTAACGGCTCGAAATTCCTGCATTAGTCGATTTCGCCGCTCCACGTCCTCGGCGGAAAAGTCACCTCCTGTATTATAGTTAATGTTTCGTGTAACTTAGGATGGGGAAGGACTGGGACATTGTAAGAAGTCTCCAAATTCACGTTAAATTATGGAGAGGGGAGGAGTCCTTTAACGGTCACTATTAGACCCTACCCGGGTATGCATGGAATCCCCTTGACTTGAGATCTAAATTTTTATCATCCGTTTTACTTGACGCGAGCTCGGCCTTCCCTCCGTCCAGCACTACAGTTCGCCTCCACCGATGCAATCTCGAAGACGAAAAACATTAATACCCACGACCGATTCGCGACGAAAATAGCATTTATCCGACGGAGAGGGGGATCGAGGAATTCGCGAGCCAGTCTGGTTTTTCAATCGAGACACGATCGAGGCAGCGATTATTCGTGAAAAGGGCCCAACGAACGATTCTGCCGATATAAAAAAGTCACCGAAACTAAACGGCCACGGTCGATCCCCTCGCGCTGTGATCGGGATGTCGAATCCATCGGAACATTGTATGGACAACGCACAACCTTTTGAAACGCATCACAAAAAATCAATCGGCGCTCATTCCTGTGCACCATTATGAAGCTTTTCCTTCAATCTTACATTCTTAACATAATGCAAAAAAAAAAATTATACTTCAAAAAAACATGTTGCCGCGTTAACATTTATTCGATATTAAAGATTCAGAACATTTGTATCGTCCATACGATCGTTCGATCATTTATATCGAAGACAGATCTCAAAACTTATTCATTTTGTCGTCGTAACTCTAAATCGTAAATTATAACAAAAAATCGTATTTATATGCTCGGAAGAATAGTCTTTGATTCTTCATTACACTTGTGAAAGAATTGACGTTGAGCTAGTTAAAAAATAATTGCACTTCAAAAAAATCTATCGTCACGGTAATATCTATTCGACATTTTAAAGATTCGAAACATTTTTATCGTCGTATCTCTAAGTCGTGGACTATAACAATAACTGTAACCGTACGTTCGGAAAAATAGTCTTTGATTCTTGATTACACTGGTAAAAAATAACGGGCCATTTTTGCGGGCCAAAAAAGTGTTTGCGTGAACGACCGTTCTCCAAAATTTGGCATTTAATCTCGAGGAGGTTTTGGACAACGGAACTGTGCAAGGACTTTTATTGAGGTGTTTCCTTGCCCTCCTCGCCGTCCGACGACACGGTTCTCGTCTATCGCCGGCTCGTCTGTTTACGAGGCTGGATCGTCGTTCGATGGGCCATTACCATCCGGCACGCAATATTCGCGTTCCATTCCGGTGTCAGGACACAAACCCGGGAGGCATGCTCGGGCTCCGCAGGGCGAGAGAACTTCGAAGGGGAGCCCGGGAGCTCCGGATCTTCTGGTCCTCTTCTCGACGAGCGCATTATACGAGGTCCGCATTTTTATCAAGGTCAACCGGTACCTCGTGGTCGTCCATCCCGGCCACCCCCCCCCCCCCCCCTTCGGCCCCACCGATTCTACGTAGCTCTACTGCAGTACGACACTACGATCTCGTGTACGCGTATACCGATTCGCGGTACCGCATTTGCATAAAGCACGAGCACCGACAACGATGTTAATGTGTAACTCGAAACTTTTCAACGAACATCACCTCACTGCGAACAACGTCGGTCTCGCCGCAACGATCGCTAATGCATTCGCGTATCAAAGCCCCCGACCCCCTCAGGACCGAGAGTTAATTTATTTTTATTTCGATATCGCAGTTGCGCGTCGGTGCACCGTGGGAAATACGGTACAGCGGATAATTTGAATTCCGTTACTTCCGTGTTACTTTATTATTGTTATTATTATTATTTAAATTTACAGAAAATAGGTTTATAACTAACTAATAATATCTGCATCTAGTAATATAAATTGCACTTTATGGTCACGTAAACATCTGTGCATCTAGCATGTTCTTAAATCGGTTTATCGTTTCGGGTTTTATTGTCACAGCTGATAGAGCGTTCCATGCGTCGACAACTCTGTGCGACAGTACACGCTTCAGCGAGTTACTTGCTCGTCATCTTAGTGTAAAAGTTGAGAAAAGGAAATTAAGAAAAAAGAAGTTGTGGAAAAGAAATAGTTTTCGCTCGAAGTCAAGCCAGATATCAATAACTGCAGGTTTTTTTGTGCGGTTTTGGGAATTTCTTTTTTTAAGGATGATACACTTTTTAATAGTTTGTAGTTTCATTTTATTCGTCTTGTACTCCTTTTACTATACATAGTCAGACTTTTTGGGATTGTAGTATATATATATATTGAAATGAACGTTTCAACGGGAATGGCAAACGGCTCCGAGTCCCTTCACTGGTCATCTCGCTTGTAACTCACTCGAGTAAGTGTGATGTGAGTGATTTCGCTTCATCGATAGTACAATAACAATTTTTTTCTTCTTTTTACCTAAGTCTTAATATTACTGTATATCGACGTAACAGATTTGTGTATAAAAATAATTTATCCTCGCTTACAAAATTTCTCGATAGAGCCGGCTTCATTCAAACATAACGAACACTTTTTTTGTAACTGGATTCATGAAAAATCCGTTATTCGGGGATAAAAGCAAAAAATTAATTTGCATTTTTTAAAACCGCTCGGTCGTTCGATGTTTCATATAAAAACATATAGTTATATTCGTCAGATCTTGAACGATCGACATTAATACGCAGGAGAAGGAAGTACAATGGTTTAATACTGTGCATGAGAGCTTACGAAAGCGTCGATGAAATATTAAATAGAGATCCTTCCGTTCTTCCAGAGTCCTTCCATTTTTTGTTGTTCCGAATCCTTCTCCGTGAGAAATAAAAACAACGGCAACGTCGAGACGGAAAGACTTTCATTTTTGATTCAGGTATGACTGTCGAAAAAAATCGCGCGCCGCTGCTCGACGCGTGACGGCGTGAGCAGTGCGCATGCGCGTTCTTTTCGTTCTAGCGCGCTTCGCACGGACAGATCATTTCAGCGATCGTGACCCTGTAGCTTCGGTTACGGCGCCGGTTCTGGCGAGGACTGTGTCATGTTTTGGGCTCCGAAAATCGATCCTTGTCGGCGATGCGAAAAAAATTTAGCAACGAAACAGCCGGATTTTTCGGAACCTTTCGCGGTTCCGTCGATCTCGACCGGCTGATTCGTCGAGCCGGTGTAACTTGGCTGCTGGGACTCGTGACTGCCTTCTCGAGTTCGGCCTTGCCGATTCGCAGTTCGTATCTCTCCTTGCGGAACTTCGTCAACCAGTCGATGTTCTCTTTCAACTTTTGCGGTGACATCTGCACGAGATGAGGGGCCGTGCCGTCTATCACGTAATTCGGCAAGTTGAGCGTCGGCGAGAACGGCGTCTGAGGGGATCGCTCGACAATCGAGCTCGATGAACTCGGTCCAGCCTCGTCGGATTCGTACCCTCGATGCAACGACGAGATGTCCCTCTCGCTTATCGGACTGAAGAGTCGACGCGCCCCTCGATTCTCGAAATGTCCGCGCTTAGCTTTTGGTTCGAGATTCTCGACTATCGGCGACAGAACGGACTTGAATTTTCCGTCGGTCCACGGCCCCGCGCCTGTCATCTGCACGTACGACCGCTTCGTGGCACTGACCGCCTCATTGGGGTTACGAGCATCGTCGTTTTGGACAGCCGCGTCTCTGCGATTTCCGTCCGGAGTCGAGACTGTGAAGAAAAAAAAAAATTATGCAAATAAACTGTTCATACGCATGAGCATAGAAAATATAAATGCTCTGTTCGAAACCACACTCCAAAAAAAATTTGTTTCGAAACTAATGAATGGTATTGGAAGCTTTTTTGTGTCGTGTTTCTGAAATTTCAAACGCATGTGTGTTGCAACTTTACAGTAAAGTTTTGATTCGTAATTAACATTTTTGTAAATTTCATTCAATATTTGTAATTTTAATATCTAGTATTTTTATTTTACCAAAAAGTATATTAGTGTTGAAGCAATGAAATTAATGAAAGTAATGTACGCAAATTTCAAGTTCCAGTACGTTACATTTACAAATTATTTTTACAGTGCAGCGGTAATAGATGTACGACATTTTATATAAACAATTGTGAAAAATTAGCATTTATTTAACTAGTGTTCCGTGCAGCAGCTTAAGTTTGTAAAAATTAAGTTTCCATTATTGAAGAAAGTGGCACATGTCTCTGCAGACGAGCCAATCGACGGCAAAAAAAAATGTTTTACCGGGTGTCGTGTCGGAGCCTGGAGTTCGTTGCTGACGCGAAACCCATCGGCGTGAAACCGTCGGTGTCGTTTCGAGAGTCGCTTGTCCCGAACATACCGCCGATTCGACGACTTCCGCCCGACCTCGTATGTCGATGTCGTTCGGCGTCTCGTGCTCGAGGCCGACGCGCCAGATTCTGTGGCAACAGTCATCCGAACATGTGACGATCTGGAAGATACGTTCAATTATTTTACGAGCTCAATGCAACGTTCGAGAAATAATTTTTATTTCGAACAAGGTGTCATTACCTTTGGTTCGCCGGTGTTGCACCATGCGATGCAAGTCACCTCGTCCGTGTGACCCCAGAGTTTGATCAGCGGACAACCCGGTCGCTTCGTACTCCAGATGTAAGCGTACTCGTCGCTCGAGCCACTCGCGAGATATTTGCCGTCCGGACTGAGGCAAGTTTTCACGTAAAACGTCGAATTACGATGTCCGTAAAATTCAGCAACTGATCCAACAAAATAAAAATCAATGAATCAACCAACCAATTGTCGTCCATTATAATCTCTCTTCGATTTCAATCGAATTCCCGCTCAATCTAAGAAGTTTTTGTAAAAAAAAATAATTTTACCCGGTTTTGGATTGTAGGTTGATATATTGTACTCGTATATAATACTATCCATGCAGCTCGCGTACAGCGACATTGCGTCCGGAGAAACGAGTAGCGTCGTGAAACCGTTTCTCGTGCTACCACCGGCGTAATTCATTGTGTGCTTGGGCATCGGTTCCTTTTTATGTACGGTGTAATTCTTTCTCATGTCCCAAACTTTTATAACCCTGTAAAAAAAAGATATATTGTCGAATGTTACTTCGTGCCGAATTAAAGAGAAAATTTTACACGCGGGTAGCTTTTGTGATCGTCTGGTTTAACTAAATGATGGTTCATGATTTGAGCCATTCACACGACACAAGAAGCTTCCTCCGTTTTTTATTATTCGGAGCTTTACCCATCGCCCGCGGCGCAAGACAGGAGAGAAAAATCATCTTGAAAGGCCAGAGCCGTGATACTCCCAGCTCGAGAAGCCTTGTTGAGATTTCGTCGTCGCTTGACCGAATGCTGCGCTACACTTCTATGCCCGTTCGAGATGCAGTTGTCCGGCTTCGGATGCTCGGTGCGAGAAGCTCGGATGTCCCATAACATTATCGCTCCGTCTCGAGCACCGGTTGCAAACACCGCTGAAATTAAACGATCCCTTAATTTTTTGTGATAAAAAATCAAAAGAAATTTTATGGCTGCCCAACTATTTCAATATTATATTTATTAACAGTTTCAGATAAAAAAAAAAAAAAAAGAACAAACTAATAGAAATGAACAGTCCTTAGAGATTTATCGGATCCATTTATGAAAATAATTCTTTTTTTTTCATGATTTTGCAAACAAACCTTTGTCCTCTCGACGAAACACTGCAGTCTTCACGCTTCTTGTGTGCCCGCTGTAACATCCTATCTGTTTTATATCCGTTCCAGTTACGTCCCAGAGTCTGGCTGTGTGATCGCCTGACGCCGTGACGAGCTTCAATTCTCCCGGCATCCATGCTATATCGAAGATGGCATTGCAGTGAGCCTTCGAACAGAGGGTAAATGTCGTAGGATTAATACATTTAAATTTTATTTTATTTGACAGATTTCTCCTCCTCTTACCAATCTATATTTAACCTTGTTCAGAACTCTGAATGCGAAATTATAAAATAATATAAAATATATAAAAATATCAAATATAAAAAAATATCAAATAATTCGATATTTTTCAATCTCCATTAAAAAAAAAAATATACATATATGACAACTACCTGTGTTCCGTCAATTTGTTGATCGGAACGTCCTCTATTGTTTGTGTCTTGCAACGCAATTTTACCATCTTCATTGGCTAGGGCAAGTATCCGCTCGTATCCGGGAAGCGTGCAAAAACGACAGGCGAAAACTGGCGGATCCGAGGTATACTCGGCTCCCGTTGCCGTCGGAGTTATTCCACGGTATATGTCGTTTTCATGACATTTCAGCCTGTACAGCGCTATGTCATAAGTCGAAAGAGATTCTGCAAAAATTGAAAATGCGACGATTAGAATTGTCTTTTAATAGCAATTTATGATACTAGTGCGATAAAACTTTTTCTAACGAGTGTGAGTTTGCAGCATGAGCCAAAGACGAGTGTTGCAATCACACAAATTAAGAAAACAGATTTTGTACAAATATTGTACCAAATTTTACTTCAAAAGGTGTGAAAATGCGGAGTTTTGTGCATCGCGTAAAACTGCTATTTTCGCACCGAGTGAAATAAAATAAATGATATATTCAGGAGGGGTCGAATTAAATGTGCCTGAAAAATATCTTTGCGCGACCAGTGTTAGTTTGTTAAAGAGATAAGCCGTACGAATCGACCGGGAGGGGGAATAAATAAGTCGGTAAACAAAACACTTGGCACCGAATAGAAAATACGTTGGAATGATGGTGTGAATTCTTTAAAAAATATCGCACTTCGCGCACGCCGAAAATAAATAAAATCTGACTTCACGAGCGGTAATTGGCAAGCAACAAAGGGAAATTCTCGGAGATAACCTCATACTGGTGGCGATGCACTATTAACCAATAATCGGTCGAAAGTACGAAAGGACTTTGCGAGTTTATTACCGAATCCTGCGCATCGTCGCGCCAAGGCGTTCGCCACGTTCATTATCGTTGATTCATTAAACGAAAACTTTCAATTATCCAGTCGCGATTTGCACAAGCGTGTTTTCGTTTGAGGCATTACGCGGGAATTCCTGTCATTTTTCCCGCACAATTCTGCACAACCACGAGATACGAACAATGTATTCGCGTCTCTCGTTGCAGGCTTGTGCACAAAGGACATATGGCGCGATTCGATATTGGGCGCATTTCCATGTTAGCTGCAAGCTGCGAATATCAGGTTGGTAAAAAGAGTAACATATAGGTGGCCGAAAGCGGAACCTATATCATGGCCAACCTCGCCCAACGCAGAGTTTTTAGCACACTACGACTCCCGAATCCCAATAACTGTAAACCGCCGAGAAGAAAGAAAATTGTCTTTCCCTGCGTCTGGCGATTCCCCCGAGAAAGACCATTTTCTTTTTCATTGGCGGACTGTGGTTTCAAAACGGCATTCAGTACAGTTTTGGTTACCGACGGCGGTATTTCACATCACCTTAAGGGGAAGTGAAATATCGGGGGGGTTCGTAATGAAAATTGTGACGAACTTTTTTCGGGAAGGGACACAGACGCACTGTGACACTGTATATCAAAATGAGTTCATGCAGACACACTCTGTCAGTATAATCGTTTGATACAGACATATTCAGTAGGTACATTCGTTTCGACCCGCAAACAAAAAATCAAAATCAAAGTCGACAAAAAAAGATACTTAAATAATGCTCTTAGGTTTATATAAAAAAAAAAAAAAACTTTGAGTTGCGAACCGTTGGCGAGATGAAAAAACAATGGAATACCAACGTTTGTCACGTCACATTTATACAGCTGATAGACAGCCGACAGAACGCTCGAACAGTCTCTGTGACTTTTAACCGAACAGCAAGATCTCCTTTCTACCTATCTATTACCGATACTTTGTTACAAATGATTGGGTGCTGCTGCGTAAAACTTTACGTTATAATACTGCTATGCATCGCCGCTATCATACCAGCGGCGATAATTTTGATCTACAACCCGCAACTTTTGGGACTCAACAGCGAGGAGAAAAAAGATTCGAAGCCGGTGAAGAATTGAGTGGGATGGTAAGATGTTTGCATTAGTATCCTAAAATGCAGAATTGCCTTTTGTGTACGGAATCCACGATAATGAATAACACCGTAGTCAGCTCCCGGCCACGGCCGATTTAAGGTGAAATCGCACGAATTCCTATTACCGACACAAACGTACGAATCCCCAATCGACAGCAGTGTCGTATCCGCAGCTCAGAGCTTCCGCCGCACTCCCTCTTTTGCTGCTACGACTGCTGCGAAAGGTAGTTTAGGTTCGATAACCGAAGTGCTTTCCTCCAAGACTTTCGACGCTGTCAAAATACAAACTTCACGATTAATTTCGTTATCAAAAGGTGAACAACAGATTGCTCGACAATAATCGCCGTTAAGCTGTTCGATCGTGTCGCATCCAGTAATTTTTGAGCACCTCGGACGCGTCAATCGTCACCTCCTCGGACAGTCTAACCTTTCCGTTAAAAACATCGGGTTTGTTGTTATCAATGGCTCGAAATAAAAAAAAATTTGATATTTTAGCGGGATCGTGAGTCATGACTTGCGGGCATACGAATTGAACGAACCCAAACTGCCCTCCGCAATACCGTCTCGGATATATTCGTCTCAAACATATCTCACGCGAAAAATCGCTTCCACCAGATTTTTGGCGAGATGAGTTACAACCGAGGCGGCGGCAACAAGCCGAAGGGCTTCGGCTTCGCGAGCTTCCAAATGTCCGGCGCCAAAAGGAGCGGAGCGAATATTCCACCGCCGACGACAAATTCGGTACTCAGCAAACAAGGCTATCACACAATGAATTCCATAACCGAAAATGCATTGAACGCTTGCTGGGGTGTTCCAAAGAAACGCAGCAAAACCGAAGAGGAGTGAGTTGAAAATAATAATTGCTTGCTCACCATTTTTTATTTGCTATTGCGAAGACCCTATGTGTGTCTCGACATACAAAGAATCTTCATAAATAATCTTGAGACATAAAAAAAAAAATTTAATAAATTTTTTTTAAATATCCAGATATTTCGAGGATGACGAAGAGGCTCAGACTTCCACTCTGGAATACATACCTGCTCCGGGCTCTCCGACGTACGAACTCATGAAAAAGAATGAGAAAAAGCAGGACAGTGACAGCGACGAAGATCCTCTGGATGCTTTCATGGCTGGCATTGAGGCTGAAGTGAAGAAATCCACGAGCCGAGCTCAGCACACCGAAGAGGTTCGCAAAGACGAGAAACCCAAAGGTATCAGAGCAGATATCGACGGGGAAGACGACGAGGAGAGCTATTACAGGTACATTACCTACCCTGTACCGTTCGCCGGTCATCGCTATGGTGGCTTGCTATGAAACTTTATTACAAAATTTGAAGACGTCTGGCAAAGAAATTAATTTTTTTTTAAATACGACACTCAATGTGCCGAAATAATTTGAAGTATTGTTGTAAATTTTTTTGTATGCCTATTTGCTATTAAGAGCATGTGAAACCCCTTTCACTCTTGCTCTCCGTGGCGTCTCACATGCCCTTAAAAAGTACTGTAATAGGACTTTAAAAAAAAAAAAAATATTTTATTTGTGTATTTTATTTCCAAGATACATGGAGGAAAATCCGAATGCTGGTTTGCAGCAGGAAGAGTCCGACCAGGAGATCGACTACGACGACGACGGCAATCCAATAGCGCCTCCAAAGAAAAAGGACATAGATCCGTTGCCGGCGCTCGATCACAGCGAAATTCAGTACGATCACTTTGAAAAGAATTTTTACAACGTTCACGAGGAGATATCGAATTTGAGCAAGGATCAGGTCGAGGAGTTGCGAGAAACATTGGGAATCAAGGTTTCCGGTGCCGCCGCACCGAATCCGATAACGAGCTTCGGTCACTTCGGGTTCGACGACGCGCTGATAAAATCGATTCGAAAGAACGAGTACACGCAGCCGACCCCGATTCAAGCCCAGGCGGTGCCGGCGGCTCTCAGCGGCCGAGATTTGATTGGAATCGCGAAAACTGGTAGCGGCAAGACGGCCGCTTTTATCTGGCCAATGTTGGTGCATATCATGGATCAGAAAGAGTTGAAACCTGGCGACGGACCGATCGGCTTGATTCTCGCGCCAACCAGAGAATTGTCTCAACAGGTATTTACGTCGTTCTCATATATTTTATTAAAATAATTACTTAACGAGAACAATCAGAGAAACACTATCATCAAGTACAACAAAATTATATTAGTGAAAAAAGTACCAAATAAGTATTTTATGTGGAAGTGATATCAAAATTTCGGGTTTCAACTTTTGATGCATAAAATAGGAAGGCCGATGTATTCCTATTCGTAATTACGTTTATTTATCAACAGGTATTAACGTCGTCCTTATCTTTTTGAAATCATTACTTCACGACCATAATCAAACAAACGGTATCATAAAGTACAAAAAAAAAATTAAAGTACTCAAGAAAAAAGTACCAAAGAATCATCTTTATCCATAAAATCGGACAGTTAAGTATTCCGATTCGTAACTACGTTTATTTATTAACAGATCTATCAGGAGGCGAAGAAATTCGGCAAAGTGTATAATATTCAGGTGTGCTGTTGTTACGGAGGAGGTAGCAAGTGGGAACAGAGTAAAGCCCTGGAGGGCGGTGCGGAAATAGTTGTAGCGACGCCAGGTCGCATGATAGATCTCGTTAAGATGAAAGCGACGAACCTCAGCAGGGTCACATTTTTAGTACTGGACGAAGCCGACAGAATGTTTGACATGGGTTTCGGTGAGTGATTTTTTTCATTCGCGTCGGTACTTCAATATGACGTTAAAAAAATTGTTTCAAAAATGTCTTTTTTTTCTACAGAACCTCAAGTACGCTCTATATGTAACCACGTCAGACCGGAACGGCAAACGTTGCTGTTCAGTGCAACGTTCAAGAAACGCGTTGAGAAACTTGCGAGGGACGTGCTGACCGATCCAGTGAGGATCGTTCACGGGGACGTTGGTGAAGCCAATACCGACGTGACGCAACACGTCGTCATGTTTCACAATCAGCCGGTCGGCAAATGGTCCTGGTTATTGCACAATATAGTCGAATATTTGAGCGCTGGTAGTTTGCTAATATTCGTTACGAAAAAGGTAAACTACAATCGGCGAAAGAATGCACAATTCGCAGTATTCGGATCTACATATATATTTTTTTATTTTTCTTTGTTCAGTTGAACGCGGAAGAATTGGCCAATAATCTTAAACTTAAAGAGTTCGACGTTATGCTTCTGCACGGTGATATGGATCAAATTGAGAGAAACAAAGTGATCACGGCTTTCAAGCGACAGGAAGTCAGTATACTCGTCGCCACCGATGTGGCAGGTAAACAATTTATAATAGCGATTGCCAATTAAATATCAAAACTATATTTTTCCCCGACTTCGCGAAAAGAACCACTTTGTGGTTATTGGAAATGTGGTATATTGGAAATGTGGTATATTGGAAATGTGGTTATTTTAACGAAGTCGGAAAAAAAGTATGGCATGCTTACACGGGAGGGAATGGACTTTCACTTCGCGCAATTTCTTCCCTCGCTCAGCTCGGGCAGCAAATTTTAAACTCAGCGAGAATCGCGCACTCGCCTCCCCTGTAGCATAATATAGTACTTATGCTTTTCACTCTTCGATGTAGACAGTAAATCAAGTTCGCCGATCAATGTACTCTAACGATTGACGACAAATTTTCAGCTCGCGGTCTCGATATTCCTCACATAAGGACAGTCGTTAATTACGACGTGGCGCGTGACATAGACACTCACACGCATCGGATAGGCAGAACCGGTCGTGCCGGCGAAAAAGGCACGGCTTACACGCTCGTCACCGAAAAAGACAAAGAGTTCGCCGGTCATCTGGTGAGAAATCTCGAGGGAGCCAATCAAGAAGTTCCCAAGGGTCTGATGGATCTTGCGATGCAGAGCGCCTGGTTCCGTAAATCGAGGTTCAAGGGCGGCAAGGGTAAAAGTCTCAACGTCGGGGGTGCGGGACTTGGCTTCAGGGGACGAACCGAAGCGCCGGCAGCTCAGGTACCCGACGATTTTTTCATTACGACCCAAAGATCCCACAACTACTTCTGTTGGTTCACGATTTCGAATGTTCAATGATTGAAGATCGGTGGACCGTCGTCACAGGCTCCTAAAGACATAAGCGAAGTGGTGAAAAAATTAGAAAGACAAGGTCCGGGAAGCGATCGTCTTTCGGCCATGAAAGCGGCGTTCAGGAGTCAATACAGCTCACAGGTCGGTAACACTTTACTATTATAGTCATCGGGAAGTCAAACTTCGCCAAAAAATACAAAATTCAAAAAATTCAAAATCTCGTAAAATTTACAATTTGGCCAATCTATATAACAATGGCACTGAATGAAGAGATGTGACCACTCTACTCGTGTATCAATTTTCGAGTTAAACGAGTCAAAAACTTTCTGAGTTATAGTCGGTTTAAACGATGCAACCTGTCACATACGTACATACGCTTATAGATACATCCAGCTAAAAAACACAATTCTCGACATTTCAGACTTTAAGAACTTTGACACTAAAATATCGAAATTTGTTTTTTTTTACGAAAAATTAACTTTGCAGTTCCGCGCATCGTCGGACCACACGTGGGAGCAAACGATTCAATCACCTTCGCTGATAATGCCCCCTCCGCCGGTACCCGGGTCAACGATACCGACGGACGAGTCCGAAGAAATCCCCGAAAGCCAAAACACGACAGTCGCGAGCTCCGACAAGAGCGAACGTAAGAGAGTGAGAAAGAGCAGATGGGAGTGATCGTCGGTACACGTAAGCAACAATAATTGTGACCTCGAACGCGTCGATTATTTCGCAATCGATTTGTTTTATATCATAATAAAACACAAATTCATTAGACTGTAAGATTCTCGTCGATTCTCCGCCACTCGACACTTGTTCTCGGAACGATACACCACTTCCCTAAAGTTTTTTTTCTCTTTATTTTTTATTTTATTTTTTCATCGTTCGCCATTAAATTATTTACACAAATATATATCGACCACAATATAATCGTAAAATACATATCGCGGACGATGAATAAAAAATAAAAAAATTGTGGTTCGTCGAGATAAAGCTTTCACGTACAATAAACAGATGCTTTATTCCTGTTGTACGTATCATGCGATAAAATTGGTTCACAATCCAAGGCTCAATTTTCTTTGCGTAGATTTACGAAACAAAAAATTGATTTAAAACACACAGAGACTATAAAAAGTTAGTCATTAGTACGAGATAATGAGTAAATCGATGGAAGTTGTTATATATCGTTGTATATAATATAAACGAAACGAAGGAGAACAGCATCCAGTAATTAGTCGGCTAAAGTTATGTTTCCATTAGCGAACGGGACATTAATTTATACGACGAACGGTCGGACGATCGATTTGCATACTGTGAATAATTTATCTATAATTTTTCACTGTTCGTTGAATTCACGTCGACCGATAGATTGTTTCCGTGTTTGCGATGATTGACAAATTCTTTTTTCTGTTCTCCCAATGGACGAACACTAGCAGACTATTCAGGGCACCGCTGTTCAGACAAATTGGCATTCTTACTAAAAAAATAATCGTCGAATTTGCGAAAGAAATACTCAGATCGGTAGCGTGCTGAAAGATCGTTTCAATAGGAAAACACGATTACACGAGCAGATCTGGATTTGAATACGAGATACGCCTTCGCGAAACTGTACAGTCTCGAATTGGCAAAAGTCGTAAAAAAAATAATAATAAAAAAAAAATAAGCGCATAGAACGCGCGATGCCGACGAGAGATTGTAATTAATTCGCTCGAGGTCTAACCGGATTGGTGGGTGACATTAAAGCGTTCATAAATATAATCTCACGGTTCGCGACGACATCGAGTTTCCCCTATGAATTATGTCCTGGAACGTTGGCGACACGTCATCTCATATAGAAAATAATATTAATAAGAATCCGCCTCCCTCCCTCCCTTCAGCCGTCCCGATCGCGTATTTATTCCGGAAAACACACGCTAATCTTGGCGTCGCTTGCATTCACCTCGCAATTTACCTGGCGTGATTCACTGTACTCTCGTCTCATTAAGGTCACGCGACCGTGAACGGTTCTATCGTAACGCGGAGAAATCCCGAGCTGCGACGAGAGAACTCTGCGAAAACGTCTGACAATTTTCGAAAACTCTTAATACGGCAATTGCACGTACTTCCGGTTTAATTCATTTCTGCGATTAAGGTGGTCGGCTTAACGTCTTCAAATGTTTTTTTCGATTTTTTTTAGCGTATTGTCGAATTTTCATTACAAAAATATCCTCATAAAGTATCATGAATTTCATACATATATTTTTTTTTTCAGAACGTGCAGATAATTAGATTTCAGCTCCGTGCACTTTTGCCCACGGAAACACGCACAACGTATATTCCAAAACCGAGCTTTCTCACCTTTAAATAATGATAATGCGAGAACCACCTTAGCAAGAACCGGAAGTGGCTGTTTCGATCAACATAATGAGGTAGCCGGGTGCGGCCTCAGAAGATAAATATACGTCTTAAATCGTGACGAATACCCTTGCTGACGCGTCCTCGCGTCCCTCTTAATTATTTGTCCTGAATAAGGAGTTTTCCGTCAAGGATAATGCGAGACGATCGATCGCGATTTACAGCACCTCGATCCGGTACTCGGTTAGTGCTACACTAGTGACGAGGATGGCGTTTTATTAACGGTAAAACGCCGGATATTAATTGTAATGACCCAACAGAGTCGAAATGGCACCACCACAGATCTTCGATCAATGCGGAAAATATATAATTGTCGAGTATAAACCAGGTGAATAAAAGAAAAAACCAAAATATAATTATATACGAATTGTATACACGACGTTAAAATATCTGCGAGAAAACGGGTACTTTACTCAACGCTTAAGACCGAACAAACTCTACCTTCGTAAAAATTGATGTGCAGTGCACAGTTTTCTACTCGCGAACAGCTAAAGCTTGCAATCTGCCAGTCTGAGCAAAAAAATTATGCACTCCGAAAAAAACATTTCAAAAGGTAATGTTCAACCTGAACTCCAGAACGCGCTTCCGCACCCATATTTTCAAACCCCCTGTATACATAGGCTATATAAAATGTATGCGGTAAAGCTGGACAGCCCCGAAGTGCGTCGTCCAGCCGGTCTAGTTTCACCTGGTCCTCACTGTACATTTTTAATTGAATTATTTTTTTCTTCCATCCGAGAAATCATCGGCACTCCATCATCCGGAGCTCGCAGGAATGGCGTCGATCGCCCGTGAGTGCATCATGTGTGCTCAGTCTTTGTTTGAGAATGTCTTCGTATCATCATCAATAGGAGGACACAGCGGGACTGTTGTCCGAATTCTCAAAGTGATCGGTGACTTCAGGAGTCTGCGTACTGCGGCATTGCGGGACTGCTCTTTCTCCTCGTCTTCTCCGAATTCTGAGGTATGTTAAGCAAATTAACGTTTGATTTTCTGACGCCATCGGCGCTCTGTTTTCCATTGAATTTTTCCATGGCCCTCGTGTAAGAGCCCGTGCACACTTTTCCCCAGACTCTTCTCTCCTCGGGTGTCATCGTCGACGTCTTCGTCCTGCTCTGCTGCTGGTCCGCTCGGTGGTTCTCGCTCGTGTTCGTCGTCTTCGGCACTTCCGGTTTCGAAGTCTCCCAGACCGGCCCTCGCTTCGCCGCTGATTTGCCGTCGTCCTTCTCCAAGGAGGCGCTGGATCCCTGAGTGCCGTGCACGTCCTCCCAGGACAAACCAATGTCCGACTGGACGCTCGAGGGCGTCGGGCAACTGCTCTCGCTCGACAGCGAGGACGATCTGACGAACGACGGAGGTATATCGAGCTTCACCTGGTCGATGTCCAGCGCGGTCACGCTCACCAAGGGCGGCTCGCTCTTTGCTCTGTTCGCCAAAGCGGAAGTGCCGTTGTTGTTACTGTCGTTGTCCGTCGACATATTGTCGTTGAGAATAATTTTCGTTATCGACGTGCGTTTTCGTAATTTTTCCAAATTTTCCTTCGACGTTCTCTGCGCACCGTCGATCTTCTGCAGGATGTCCTTCAGATTCACCGAACTGTCCGATCTCGGTTCGAGGGTCGTCTTAACGTTCGTTCTTCTCGATCTACCGAATCTCGAATTCGCTCTCGTGGAGAGTTCCGTCACTTCCGAAAATATGTAATTCGGCAATCTCTCCTTCTGAGGACGAATACACGTGCTCATCGTTGTTTCTTCTTTTTTTTCAGTCTCATCGGCGATTCCGCTGGATCTCGCGCCGTCGACGCACTGCTTGTACTTCTCGTCTATCCGGGTGTCCAGACCGCTCGGCGCGTCGTTCTCGCCTCCGCCGAACGACGAGTCGGCGCAGTTCAACCAGGCGGAATCGATCTCTTCGGCGGCGAATGGATTTTCAACCGCGGAGCTCTTTCTCAGCTCCTCCTGGCTGCCGCTGTTGTCGGAATTTTCGACTCCGTCGATCTCCTCGTCGGCCTCCTCGTTACCCGAGTCGTTGTCGAAGTCCTTGAGAACACCCTCGTTTTTCTCGTTCTGCTTTCTCAGTTCCTCCCAATTCTTGCGTGGCTTGTAGCTCGTCTTTCTTCTGACGATCCCACGCTCGGTTATGTTTATGTCCGGAATGAAGAGCCTCAGAGCTTTCGGTCCGGTCGGAAAAGTCACCTCGTTCACTCGCTTCTCCGTCATTATCGCCTCGAGGCTCGTCTTCGAGGCGACCTCCTGATGCTTGTTGAACGCCGAGACCAGCTGAGCCACCGAGTACTTCGGCTCTTCGTTCTCCGACTCCGAGTGCTCGTCCTTCTCGTCCGAGTTGCCGGAGTTGTTCGAGTGGCTCGATATATCGGAATTCTGACGCTGCGAGGGCTGCTTTACCGACAGAAGGGATCGATCGAGAGGCGTCTCGTCGGAATCCTCCGTGAGCGTGTCCGACTCCACGGACTGCAGAGAATCAAGATTTTCCTCGGATTCCGTTTTTTCGCTCTTCGGGACTTGCACGTATTCGCGGCTCGTTGGCTCACGATTGGATCTCGCCTCGACATTCACGCCAAGATCGCCCACGAGAGTTTCCTCTCTTGCATCGTCTTTAGTTTCTTCGATCGAAGATTCGACTTCCCGGACTTTTTCTTCGCCGCTCGAGTTTGGATCTTCGAGATTATTCGTCCCGGCGAGATCGAGCCTCTGCAGGGAACCACCGATGCGCCTCGCCGCTTCCTCCTCGTCAGAGTGCGTCTTCGCCGAGCCGTTGGACACTCTCCGGTCAGTCTCGCCTCCGTTCTCCCAGCGATCTATCGAGGCGCTCGACGACGCGATTTCCTTGCCGAGCCTCTTGAACATCGGCGATATATTTTCCGTCACCGCTCGCTGATCTTTCTTTCGTCTTTTTTTGTTTCGCAGGCACTCGAGGCTCCGATAGATGTCCAGCACGCCCTGCGACTTCGACAGACAACGGAGACCGTACAGTTTCTCCTGCGAGCGTCTTCCGAAAATCGGATTCATCTCGTCCTTCAGCAGAGTCATCTTGCCGCTCATGTTCGAGAGGCAAGCCTGCGACTGGATCTGATTCAAACTGCGCATTCTCGAGAGAAGCCCACGTCTCGTTACGTGATTGAGATTAGCCTGCGAGCGGCTCTGAGCCTGGCTCAGGAGTCCTTGGGTCTGCTCCTTGTTGAGCAGGTAGCTCTGGCTCGTGGCTAGGCTGGCCTGACTCGTCGCCAGACTCGTCTGCGACGAATTCAAGCTCGTGCGGGAATCGGCCGGACTCATGTAACAGTCGCTTCCGGTCAGACTCCCTCGACTTCCGGTCAGACTGTAGCTCAGACACATCTCGCTCTGGCTCAGACTCCCACCCAATCCGTGATTCTGATTGGCCTCCGACAGATTCGCGTGACTCGTCGCTTGGCTCAGCAGAGCGGCGCGTCTCAGATTCTCACGACTCACCACACGCTCGAGCAACACCTCGCGGGACTTCGACAAATATCTTCGGAGATGAGGCGACGCCTGGGTCGGGGCGTCGCGTAACCAGTCGTGGCGCAGGCACTGCTTCGCTGACATCCGTGCGCTGGTGGAAAAAAGCAAAACGGACGACGGTTTAAATACGGTAGCGAAAGGTTCGATTATTCACGGACAAGTTGCATTGGAAATTTAACCGTAAACCTCATGTATCAGTTTTTCTACCTTCTAAAGCATGATTGGGGTCGGTACAGGTATACTGATTTATTTGCACGATATGACCGGAGGTCCTCTAGGCATATACACTAAGAAATCGAACAGAAATAACGATGGTGGTATGAAGAAATATAAACATTAAAAAATATAAAGAGATCGCAAATTAAACAAATATTATTTATATAAGATAGCCCACGCGTTTCTTCTACGTATAAATTCCTATGAGCAGTAAACGGGGTTTTACTCACATAAATCTCTTTGTTTTTTAAAAAGGAAGACAATGGAATGTGCCGAATTTGGATTTATTAAAGTTAAGGGGTAAATATCACATTTTTTAAAAATATCGCCGGGGTTGGTTTTCCACCCCATACACGAGTTCTAGGACTAATTTCTCGAGACTGATTGAACAAAATTTGTTGGATGAAAATGGCATCAGAGCTCAAAGTTTGGGTTCATTTAAAGGCGATTAATTTTTTTTTTAGGGACGATAACTCGAAGATCTTTGTTTTTTTCGCAGATCGTAAAATTTACCTTGGGTCTAGCACGAGAAGCTTGGCGACAAAGTCTTTCGCCTGCGCCGATACGTCCTCGAACAATTCCTCGGGAAAGTCAACCTCGCCGAGAGAGATATTCTGAAAGGTTTCTTGATCTGTCTCCCCGCCGAACGGCGAAAATCCGGTCAGAAGAACGTAGGTAGTGACGCCGAGGGACCTGACATAAAATCGATAAGTTTTGTTTTGTTTTTTTTTTCTTTTACCTTCTTACTCCGGGCTCGTCCGCAAAACGTTCGAGTAGTATCTGAACTTACCACATATCCGCGGCTAGGGTGATCGGTTCGTAGTGGAGAATTTCGGGAGCTGAAAATGATTTCTCGATTAATTTTTGCATATCGAGTATCGACGGAAAACCGAAGAACCTGTAACTTACCGACATAATCCGGTGTCCCGAGAATCTCGCGAACTTCCGTTCCTTCGAGGATCACCCTGGAAATCTCAAAGTCGCAGAGCTTCACCTCGCTCTCGGGAAAGCTACCCATCATAACGAGATTCTGGGGCTGAAAGATAGAAAACGAATTTTACACACGATTATATTTTTGAATAATGTAAAAAATATAAATGGCCCGAATCGACCACTGAGATCGCAATTGCATGACCGCCCGTGCATCATAGATTAGAGTACCTAAATCGCATGCGTGCAATCGATGCGCGTCATGAACACACCGTAGAAGTAAAAAAAAAAAAATACCCGAATTTTTTAAAGGCAAACCCCTAGAACCAACGGGTTCTCGCACGAGTTCATCGACCCCGAGGTCTTCGCTCGAGATTTCGCCGTACGTCCGCAAGCCTCCCTCCGCCAGCGTCCGCGCACATGACGATCGACAGATGACGTACCCGAGATCATGTCCTCAAAGTGCAGTAAATTACCGGTCTGTTGTTCGGAAGCGAAAGGAGGATGATGCGAGGGCGTGCGGCAGAGGTAAATCTGCCTCCACGAATTCCCGAGACTCGGTGCTCGCAGCGTTCAAGGAGAACAGTAATCGTATACGATCAATTTAGTCGACGGGTGTCTTCCAACCTTAATATCGAAGAGCCTTGGGCGTCATGCGCCTTGCGTGGGCGAATCGCTTGAATATTCAAACTTTCGTGTCCTCCTTGTCTCCCGGTTCTTTATACGTCGCTCGATGCGCGCACGAACGCTCGATAAATAATGAGCGAAAACGTGTAAAAATAAATCTCGTCGGGGTTTGCCCTCTCGGCGGGTCTCCGGAGAATGTCGCGCAAGAGATATGTAATCCCTCGGGGGTGTGGGGGGTGCGGTAAGAGGGAACAGTGCACGCGGCCGTACCGGAGCTATTATAGGTGCTTCGAGCATTATTATGGCAAGGCGAGTACCCGGACGACTTTCCGACGATAATAATAACGCGCTTCAGTCAGTGTACTGGTAAATAACAAACCCAGCGCCCTGGTAAATAACAAACCCGAGACAAAGACAGATAGGAGACTGTGAGATAAGAGTTATGGATAATCCCACGTTCGGAAGTTTGCATGGACGCTCCTTTAGGGATTGAGCTAAGGACTCATTGCTCGTTTATTCTTCGTACGTTTCAGCAATTTTTATCACCCGTGGGATTAGTTATGGCATCCGGGTGCTCCGGCTTATCAACAGCTTGCATCAGACAATCACTGGTTGAACATTTCTTTCTGGAAGATTGAATCTTTTACTGCCGATTCACATCTTTTTCGTTTTTTTTTTAAATTTTTTTCTGCGAATGTTTCTTTCTCAGACGACGAGATATAGTCTCGTTTCAGATCGAGTAGCATTTTGATAAAATTGAAACCGCTAAAATGATAATATTAAAAATATCAACGGCTTGCATCCGGCAATCACTGGGTAAACATTTGTTTTTGAAGATTGAATCTTTTACTTCGGATTGACATTTATTTATTTTTCTTATTTTTTTGTTTGAATTTTTTGTCTCGTCTCGAATAGAGGTCCATTTTGCCCCGTTCTTCTATATTTAAAAGAAAGGCTTTCCGTGTATAATTATACGGGGCAAAATGTCATGTCGAACCGTGGGAGTGAGGACGTTGACGAGTGCCTCGTTATTGGCGCGTCACGGCTGAGAAAAATAAGAAAATGGGATGAGGAAAAAAAAGTAAACATGTCCAGCCCGATACGAGTACATTTTATGAGCGAGAAAGTGTCATTCGAGGGACACGACTGCGTTCTCGCGGACCTTCCAAGATTCTTTCCGAAGATGAGAACGAATCAGCGTGGGCGAGTTAACATACTCCGAGCTCACCGGCTCGCCGTGTTCATTCAGCAAAGCACCCGTGTAAGAATGAAGACAAACATTTGCGGGTGTCGCAAGCCGTTGAGCAGTAAAGTCCGGTCGTCACGGAGATGCGCTGTTTCTCACAGACCAACCAATTTCCCTATCGACCAAAGTTTTTAGGAGAACGGGACAAAACGGACCATTCATTTCATTCGAGACTTTTTACTTCCCGCAACATTTTTTTAGGAACAGTCCGTTTCACCCCACTTTCATCCATACCTTATTAGTCTTTTCATATTTCATACTTTTTGTTTTTTATTAGGCTTTTCATATTTCATATTTTTTTAAAATAAAAATATGAATCTTGTATACTTCGATCTCGTAATCTCCGTGTAGAATGGAGTTGCCCGCAATTTTTCCTATCTCGATTCGTATATGTACCACGTAAAGGTGGAATACGCGAGGGCCTATCTGGAGCGTGCTCCAGTTACGGAGAGGACAGGTAGACAGAGATACTATCCCCTTCGCAGCGCGGTCTGCCCGGGCGATCCCGATATCTCGGTACTCGGCGTAGGGTGATTCACCGAGTGCAGCCAGGAGAAACAGCGCAAAAGCGACTACCGTGAGGGAGAGCAGAGTCGCTTTTAGTCGGTCGGACAGGAGCAACGGCGGTGTCTGCAGGGCGTGGTCAGACCACGCGGAGGAGACACGCGTGGAATACGAACGTGTGGGCCCCTTACTCAATGCTGCAGCATTTCGGTATCGCGTCCGTCCTCGCCGCGGAGTCCTCCGCCGGAGGAGCGAATAACGCACGACCGGTGGTCCAGCGCGAGAACGCGCATGCGCGGATGAGACGACAAGATCGTCCTGGTAAGAATCGGAAAATGGTAAAGTCCGGGCCAGGCCGTTAAGGTGATGCGAAACACCCGCCCGTCCTGCGACCCAGTCGGTAATAAGAACTGTAGTGCCATTTTTTTCTGGGGTGCTGAAACTTTATTGTCTAACGGAAATAAGAGTGAAACTGCGTGTATCAAGAGACAGGGTAGTGACTCGATGCCAAGTTAAAAAACGATGTCGAGACAGCCCGTGGACACAGTAAAGACAATTCTAATCGTTACAACAACTTATGGTCGACGAACGTTCACAATTTTTTATTTGTTAAAAACCTCCGATCGAACCATCCGGGTCTAGTTTTAGAAGCAAAAGTACAAACTACAATCGTCAATGACACGGGAAATAAAAGGATGGTTTGTACAATTTAAGCTTGAGCAAAAGAGTTTCTCGCTTATTTAACAAAAATTATGTTTTACTAGATAGTAAAACATCATTTTCGTTAAATAAACGAGAAACTCTTTTCCATTTTCATTTGTTCATCTTGAAATTTGTTGACCCTGAAAAATTGCGCTTTTGGGTGTAACTACATAGTTACACTCAGAAGTGCCATTTTTCAGGGTAAGTAAGAAGTTAAAAACTGGTCCAGCATTCCCTTAAGTTACGAGTTGACGGAAGCTCGTACCACCTTAATAATGATAAGAAAGGCCCTTTCCGTCAACGTGCGAGTTGACGGGGCCCTTTTTACGAGCGGAACCGCGAGCTGATAGCAGCTCGAAGCTTGGGCTCCGTCTATGTGGATACATTGCACAGTGTACGCAATGCCCTCTTCGAGGAACGGTTGGCTATTATCGTCCAGCAGGAAATGCCTGTCTCGTTCGTTCGGCGGTGATCGCCGGCAGTGAGCCGGAGGACCGACAGCGTGGGCGACGATAACTCCTCGACGGCGTTACCGTATTTTACGGTAAGAAGTACACCGCAGCTCGCTACCTCCCGAGTACCTCGCACACGCGTCGTCATAGGCAAGCAATAATGCGTCCTCGCCTCCGCGCTTTATTCCAACTCGTTTATTATAACCATTCACGGCTCACCTGCTTCGCAGCCGACTACCGGTCGCATTTACCCGGTTTTTTCGCTTCGCTTTACACTACCGAAGGACGGAATTACTGCAGCGGCTCCACACCGCGAGGCACGTCGCCTTCGTTAAGTATCTCCGGACGCATTCTCGGCTCCGTCAGAAAAATTCTATCGGTGCCGCAAAAAAAAAAAAAAAAAAAAAATGACCGCTTTGGCCACTTTAAGGAGAAGAAGAAAAATTGCCTCGTGACAACTAAACGTGGCTGAGATCAACATCGATCCGCCGGAATTTAATTCATCATGAGCGTCACTCTTGGTCCAGGATAACGAGAGATCTACGTGATGCGTGTTCGGTTTACATTACTGTTAGAGGCTCCGAAGAGGGACCGAAGAGTACGCTGCGAATTCGCGCGAGCTCGAATCCGAATTCTTCGTGTCCCATATACGGCGCGGCCGGGTGATTGCGCCCCGCGGATTCATCACCGATGTGGAGCGCGGCTCTAAGAGTGCACCTATAGTGTTCCGTCTGTTGTCCTCTTCGCAACGCTTTCGCCCGCCCAATGCGGCGAAGTGCGTCGAGAACACGCGTTTAAAAATTTTTAATCAAACATTTTTCACCATTGAAACGCGAAATTAAGTAGGTCGAATTTAACTTCGCAGAACTTCGCGCCGCTGCCGAGTCTTCCCTGCGAGGATAGCTCTCCGCCTTCGCCGAGATCAACGGTTAATCGCTTTCCAAAATGGTATCGAAACACCGAGCGATTCAGCGAACGTGCGCGGCTGCAACAGCATGTGGAATAATCTCGCTGAATTCTGTAATACCGGTGGAGATGCTGAATGCTCGCGAATGCCGATCGCAGCTTGTAACCCCGTGGCCATAAATCGTATATGGCTGCGCGAGTCATCGGTTCGGCACACTGTCCTATAAAATTCTCGTGTCTGTCCTACCAGCTCGATCCCTCTCCACGGTCCACGCGACAATTACCGCGCTCAGCTAAATAATCTGATGGACGTTAAATCGTGAACGCGATTTGGAAAATCCAACTTACGTAATTTATCGAAACGGCATCAATTAATGTTCAACGAGAAATTGCCTATACTGATAATGATTTCAGACCTGTTTTTTGATAATAAGAAAAATCTTTGCATGTGACGTTGAATCTCTTCGGATGTGAAACCGTGAACGCGATGGGGAAAATCCAACTTACGTAATTTATCGAAACTGCATTGATTAATGTTCAACGAGAAATTGCCTATACTGATAATAATTTCAGACCTATTTTTTGATAATAAAAAAAATCCTTGCGTGTGACGTTGAATCTCTTCGGAGATAAAAATTCGGGCTCCCGAACCGTTCGATTGTTATTCTCACCGAGGGCTCTCGAGACGGGCCAGGAAGTGACATTCGATGCACTTCACCCGCGGAGAATAACACATGAGAGCCCGTGGCGAAGTTTACTTCAAGGATATTTCGACCCGACAGGCGCCGAGAGTCTAAAATTGAGCGCACCAACAAAAGCTCTCAGGTGCAGTTCGTCTCACGTTCGCCGGTTGCGACCGAACGTACATACATATTCATACCGTAGGGGAAGAGAAACGGAGCAAAATGGACCACCAAAAAAATGCTAAAAATGGTCCGTTTTGCCCCGCGCTTTGGTGAAATTTGCGTAAAACTTGACAAAACAATACTGAAAGCATGATGAGAGCTCGTCTTACGATTTCGCTTGATATTCCGCGGCTTCTCTCTCGACCTCGCCAATCGAAACGAACTTCGGAAACTCGCGGGCCCCGCGTTCGCCGGCGAACGCGCGCCCGTTCACCTCTCCTCGTCGTTGCTCCCGCTGGCGAACGATTTTTCGCAGACACCCACGTCGCGACACGGTAGTTCACCTCGGCTCTGGCCAGCAGCGAGCACGTCCCTCGGCCAAGGCGGAGAGGAGAATCCAAGGAGCATCGCTGCCACGATACCGGCGAGCGAGCGGGAGTGAGCCGAGCGCGAGAGGAGAGAATCGCGGACGCGAGAAACGCGAATGGGAAGGAGCGAGAACGAGGGAGGAAGAGCACGCGAGATCAGCGTGCCCGAGTACTTGCACTGTACAGTGCACTCCACTGTGCGATATAAATATATATGTCTATATATAAATATATATATGTGTGTGTGTATAAAAGTATGTACATGTGCATATGGAGGATAGAGACGATCTTGGAGCGTACGCGACGAGCATCAGCAGGGCGAGATCGACCTTGACGTGGTAATAGGCTGTAAATCCCGATCTTTATGCCCAGCTATGTACGCTTCCACGTTCGGGCGATTCCCCGACTATACGAGGGACTCGGTTATTTTGCCCGGTAAAAAGGAAGCGCGAGTGAGTCTCGATATCCTCCCCGTGCTCCCGACGCGATTTAATAACGTGTACGGCGCGCAAACTTCACCCCCGAGCGTTATTTTTTCTTCCTCGGTCAGATAAATAGCGAGAGATAGAGTCGCACAGCCTCCGGGACATATAACGCCGGTGTAAACGATACCGGGATGCAGATTGGCCTTTCGCTTTTGTGCGGAAAGGAGTCTCCAATCCTCGGGAGAGTCAGACATCGAACTTTTTTTTTTTTTTTATGTAGTATGATTTTTGTTTTATTTTTGCTTCGGTGGATAGTGTCAAATAAATAAAAATTATTTCCAACTCTATTAGCGGAATATCTTGAGCATCTTTAAGCTCAATTTCGGACGATCTTGGGAATAGATCGATACGACTTTTGAGCGGGAAGAAGTCTCGAAGCCTCGGGAGAGTCAGACATCGAACTTTTTTTATTATTATATAGTATAAATGTTCTATTTTTGCTCTGACGGATAGTAAAAAAAAAATTGGAACTCTATTAGCGTTATATCTTGAGCATCTTTGAGATCAATTTCGGAAGATCTTGGAAATCGATTGCTGCGCGCCCGGGATCTCTGCGGGACTTGTTATTTTCGCTTCTTGGGGGATACGAGTCGCGAGTCCGCGGAGCGTTGAATCGGGCCAGTTTATACGACCCTTTGTCCCGGCTATTCTCCGTAAATGGTTATCCAATTTGTTTTCTGGGTGCTTATCGCAAATCCCCGTCGCGATTTTTCGCTCCCTCTCCCTGGCTTCGTCTCGCGATACGTACGCGCGCTAACGGACAACACAAACGGTCGTAATTAAACCTTTCACTCGATCCCTCTTTGGTCCGCGAGTCCGTTGTCGTCGTTGCGAGTCGTAGCTGCGGCAACTCTACAGCGGGCGCCGAAGTGGCGTCGTCGTTGGTGCCGCGGATACTATTATAAAACCCGAGAACAGCTATTTAGAGTGGCGAAAAACGAACGAGGAAATAGCGACGAAAAAATTACTAATCTAGGAACAGTTAACAATTTTTCGTAGGACATAAAAAAGGTAAAGAATTATAGAGAGCAAAGAAAAAAAATGATTAACATAGAAATCCCCGGGGCAAAATGGACAACTGTTAACAATGTTTTGTGGGACACGAAAAAAGGAAAAGAATTATAGCGTGCCAAAAAAGATTGTTGATAGGGAAGCCCCGGGGCAATATGGACTACTAACGATTTGTCGTTCGACGTAAAGAAAAATTATAGAGTGCCAATCAATGATTCTGGATCTCTGTGTCGTCACACCATTGCCTACCTGGAAGAAAAAAAATTGCGGCCGTTCGTTGCACGTGAAAAATTATCGCGTCAAAAGACACCGGTGTCTTTTGCCGAGATTAGAACCGCCGAGCAATTAATAAGAACCATGTAAGTGCATGAGCGGCAAACTCAGCGCTGCGCCGAGACGAAGACTATGGGATTATTTGTCAGCGGACGCCGGCGAGCTTCTAAGAATATCCTGACGAATACGGATTCTCGGTGTAACGTTCGCAAAACGGGAGCGATATGTGTCTCGTTAATGGAACACCGAAGATTTTATTACCAAAGAGTTAACGCGAAGAGTGATTAAGTAACAGAAGGACAAGTTTCTATGTAACAAACGACTTCTTGTTAGCGCTGCGATTTGATAAAATTCTTTTCCTCTTTACTGCGTCCGGATCGGGGCAGAACGGACCATTTGTACCCATTTTTCGCGGCAAATAATGAAATGAAACAAAATACACTGAGAAAAATAATAGTAATTTCTACTATATAGAAAAGTTCAACCAATTAGAATTGGTTGAAGTATAATTATACTTGCAACCATGATTTTTTGTCATAGTCGTAATTGTACAATGTAGACGTTCCCCCTGAGAATTATTTTTTTATGGTAAAAAATTCAGCATTGTTGCTTTCACGATGTAATTTTTTCTCAATGTAAGATAAAATAATTTTGAAAAAGTCTCGTCAGAAATGGAAGGTCCGTGTTGCCCCGCTCCTCCTTATGAATCAGACACTGCGAATAAAATTGTTTAATTATGCGATTTCCGCAGTCGACGAAGCCAGCTGGCCAACATTATAATGCGCACAGGGAAATAAGGAGGAAGGAAAAAAAAAAAAAGAAACAGCGTGAGATTTTGCGTATTTGGCTTACCTTGATGTCCAAATGTGCGATATTTCTCTCGTGGAGGTAGGCAAGTCCTTCTACAAGTTGTTTCACGAAGTGCACCACGTCACCCTCGAGCGGAACTAAATCACCGTCTATGAGAGTCTGCAGATCTCCTCCGGGTGCGCTGGAGGCAGAGAGAAACATTTCGTAGTCATTGTCTTTGTCGCGATTTCGTACGCTCGCCACAGTCAACGTCATAAATAATTCATGTCCCGGTGCACGGACTGCCTATATTTTAAACACTGTGTATCGTTAAAACGTTATATACTCACTACTCCATGACCAAGATGATCTCCTTCGGTGTCTCGTAAACGTCGTGAAGACGAACGACCCGTGGCGATTGCGAGCACAGCGAGAGAAGAGCTATTTCGTGGCGAAGTTCGGCGCTACAATCGGTGTTGAAACGATTTCTCGAGGAGTACTTTGCGGCGTACAAAGTACCGGTCGATCGGGAACGGCATCGATACACGCTCGCCCACTGACCACTGAAAATTAACGGTCGATTTAACACTTTCAACGCCTTAAGACTTTATAACTTCGATGCATCTTTATTTTTTCAAATACGTGCGCTATTTTATCTCAGCCAGGTCGATTTCATATAAAATTCTGAATAACGGAAGGAACTCAAAGTTGCTTCGGATGTGAATTTTAAATTAATGTCAAGGGTAATTCGAATTTGTAGGGTAAAAGGTGATAGGAATGGAAGTAAACGAAGGCTAATATTCGTAATAATCGACAAGCGTGAAACGGAAACATGCCGGTATGCGTCGGATGATTTTTTTTTTATGACGGGTAAAACTTTGTAACTCCAATGCATCAGATATAAATATCCAATATAAGATCCAATTTCTTCAGATATAAATATTGTCACGTTAATGTCGAGGGTGATTCGAAAATAGTTGGAAAAAAAATTCATAAACGGAAGGAAGTGATTGATTTCGTAATGATAGGCTAATATTCGTAATAATCGACAAGCGTGAAACGGAAACATGCCGGTATGCGGCTGGTGATCGATGCGTCTGGAAGCAATCGTGCACCGAGGAATCGTGGATTGATCGATTCATCATTCAGAACGCGAATGGCGCGAGTTATATAGGCGTATTTAATGATCGTCATCGAAGATTCCGAGCGTCTCACCGCGCGGCAAGGTCGGCGCCGCGGCGCTCGGCAAGGCTACGCATCATATTTTCTCTCGAGTCTTGGCACTAGCGATTCAACGAAGGGACGCACCGTAATCGAGGTCCAGATCGTTTCGTGCAATACATCCGAATAATTGTTCTTTTCTTTTTTTATGACTTCATACCGGAAATACGTCACGCCCGGTTAGAAAATCTCACTTTTCAACCGAAAGTGACGTCATACCGAAAATACGTCACTTCCGGTTTGAACTTCTCATTTAATGATATAAACCGATTTCAACCCAAATAAAGTCACTGCTGGTTTGAAAATCTCATTCTTCGATTGGAAGTGACGTATTTCCGGTGTGACGTCACTTCCGGTCGAAATAGGAGATTTTCAAAATGAAAGTCACGAATATGCGATAAATCTGCGTAAATCTTAATTTTCGGTTTAAAAATTCCATAGTCCATAGCGAGAGTGCAAAACGATCGAGCGGCAACAACCTGCGAATGACCTATATAATGGAAAGATTGGCATTTGACTAAAATCGTGAAAAGTTTAATGATATTCCGGTCACGATGCCCAGGGACATTTACTGCCAGAGTCCCTCGAACTCTTCGCGCGTTGAGCTCGTGTATATATAGACCCGGAGAGGGGAACGATACCTCGAATTTAATGCCAAAGATTAATTCTCATAAAAGTCAGTACACGGCCTCCAGAAGGACCGCGCAATTATTCCACTATGACAAGCGTGCGGTTTACCGTGAGCCTTGCCCGCCGCTAGTTTGGCTTCTGCCTCTCGCGCCGGATTCCCGATCGAAACGAGCGTGGCGAAAAGTAATCTGCACCGTGTCAGACAAACTCTCGACTCGAATACTCTCGAATACCGAACGAAAATAATACGGAGGGTATATGCAGCGAGTGCGAAGCAGCATTGTGCACTTTAACGAAAGTGATTTACACGAATGCCCGCGCCGCCGCGGCACCATATACGCGTTACGGATACCAAAATCGATCCTCTACAAGGTGGATTAAAGTTAACGCGGTCAGTGATATATGCGCGGGCATCGTTTATTTCCGTTTCGTTGGACTCTCCGCTCTCCGCTCCGGTTGTCGTCGTGTGTACACGATTTATCGTCACATATTACTTACAACAATGTTCGCCACTATGGTTTATCGATTCCTCGAGTAGCTGCGGTCTTTGCGGTTCGACGTGATCGATTCCTTGCCGATCCGTTTATTTATAGATCGGCGCTCTATATCGGGATCTGATCGAGGGATGACTGCAGCGATTTATTTCACACGGTGCGGGTGTCTGTCGAAAACTGCAGGGTATTTTTTTTCTTTTTTTTTTAGTGAAGCTGAATTTAAAGCGCTCTTTTGTGCAACAGGATTAAGATTGATGGAAAGTAAAAAAAACACTACAATCTTCTCTTATGATATTAAAAATGAAAATGAGAATTGAATTCGTCGCAGAGTAAGGGATCGGCAATTAACCTCAATTTTTTTTTCGGGCTCTGTCGTACAAACGCATATATAGAAAGAACATAATGCCTTCTTTCACGACGAAACGCACCTGTAACACAAAAAGTCGACACCCTTCGAGCTCGCGCTTTCGTACTTAAGTGCCCGCTTGGCCCATTTCGAAATAATTACCGAGTTCGTTTGATTCCTCGGACGCACATATAAACCTGTGGCAATAAATAATAATAACACAAAACAAAAAAATCACACAAAGAAGCTGACGGAATTCGTTCCACGTGCGCTCTGACGTTTCGTCATATTGTCAACTACTTATAAGTGTATCGTTAATGAATTTATTATTACGGGCTTTGCGAGTCGGCGATTTATACACGCGATAATTATTGAAAATTGCTGGTCCCCGCCACCGTCGAGATTGCGGTTCGATTATTCGTTACGACGCTCGATTGCGAAGTGGCGAAATCGATTTTATAAAAAAATTATAAATTGAACGTGCGCTTAAGTGAATTACGAAAAATTAATTACGCTTCCCTCCGGAGTACTCGAAGGCCTCGCGATGATCGCTTAATTTTTGAGATAGTAAAAATTCGGCGAACTTTATATTCAAAATATTCTCACAGCAGCAACTACTCCACTTTTATCTGCCACAAAAAAATCTTTACAATATTAAGATTGCTAAAATCTTAAATCTACATTTTTTTTTTTACTGCAGGTATGAAAATTAAAATAAAAAAATATTTTCTTATATTATTTAATAAAAATTTAGCGTTCCGCAACGGGGTTGAATGGACTCGCGAATTTACGTAGGTTAGCGGAGAAACAGGTCTGGTATTGCGCGAGTAAATAAGCAGCGTGATAAATTTTCTAAACAGTGCGGCCGGCCTAGATGTCCACTGGGTAGACAATATAATGGCGCCTGTAGATCTCTCTATAGCGTGGTTTATGCACACAGGCTCTGTCCGTGTCGGGCATTGAATGGGCTGAGACCGATTAAATCAACTTCATTAGAGTTGCAAAAACGTTGTGTGGCAATTGTGCCCGCGCTACCGAGTTGGATATCGTTACTGGTAACGAGTTATCAATACAAGCGAATACCACCCATTAAATTCTGCATTAACATACACATGAATATGAAACGAGCTAAAGTTCATACTCGAGCCCCGGGTTGTATACATGTTCTATATACGACTCGAAACGATCTGTATCGCGTAACAGCTTCTGCACCGTAAATACGCTATAATAATTCGTTGAGATCTCAAAAAAAAAAAATGCACATGTATTACATTTTCTACGATTCATATAATCATCGCCTTGAATTATCTGTAATGTAATATCACCGCGAGCGGATTTAACGGACCGGTCGATCAACAAGCATATTATGGACTCGGATATTATTTCCAAATCGCCGATGACGCAATCGTGCGGTGTCAAATTGTGAAAAACATAAAATATCATCGAATCGTGTACGAGGTGGCCCTTCGAGAGTGCCGCTAAGACAAACAAAAAATACGTTGAGGAACCATCTAAGCCGATTTGTAAACTCAGTCGCCCACGAAAGGCCGAAAAAAATCTTGAACCCACGCGTTTCGTCTAACGGCTTCACGGTCATGCGTTAGTACTACGAAATGATGACGAGATATTAGAGGCCCGCTCGACAGAGTCGCGGTCGTCACCTTTACTTTTTTTTTTCTCGTAATATTCTCGTCAAGGAAATCACTTCTTTCGTCGCATGTCCAGCCGCGAGAAGGCACGACGATCGTTGATCGATCGTCCGGATTAATTTGATAAATCTATGATCTACGCGATTCTAATACGTCGTTTCAGAGCGCTCGGAGCGCTGCGGCTGTGGAAACGATAATCCGGACGATTATATCGGGAGCGTTGCCCAAGAGAGTCATTACTCATTCAATTACTGTGCCGCGTGCGGTAAGTATACCTTTTGCTCTGTGCGACGAGCGAGGGGGATTTACCCGTGTTTTGCTTATTTAGCGACCGTTAACCCCCCCGTACGACCTGACGGTCCCGTCACGCCTTGTCCGCCTCGCACCGAAGCTAGTAATTATCGCGGACCTAGTTTGCCGCCACGGGCAATTAATCGGTACAATAAATATGATTAATGCCTGACCCGCGCCCGTAGATCGCGTCTCTTTAACACGTCTCGCCGAGACTCGAGATTCTGGTTCCCCGTCTACCGTGACGAATTAATGTTAAGCCGCGCTAATTAATCTCCACCGTTGCGAGTGTTCTTTCGTCTGCATTGACGTTCATTCAGGAATGAGATGTTTTCATCGTTGACGCGGCCCGGTCGAACGGACGACGTGAACATTAACCCTTGGACTTCCAGCGTAGCGCATGCACTACGTAGACCAAAAAGCTTCTTTTATATCTTCTGCAATTTTGGTAGAAACAATTGTTGGAAACGGTTTGCAAACAGTAATGCGTCCCAGAGAAAGTTTTTTAATCGGGATTTCAAGTTTTGTAAATCAGAATTTCAAAAAAAATTTATTAGGATTCCAAGATTTTTTAATCAGAAATTCATGATTTTTTAATCAGAATTTCAAGATGAAAAATGTTATTTATTTGATTCCCGGTTCACGCAACGAGAGCGAGTTTCACCACAATCCTCGATCAAAAACTTGCGATTTCTTGAATTTGCCGTACAATGAAAGTTCAGGGCCGGGATAGAGAATGTCCAATGGTCAACGACATTTTTTAAGTTTATTTATCCCATTCTCCACCGGGCTCTTGACTCTTGGCCCCGATGACTAGATCTCGACACCTTGAGGGAGACGCGAACGTTTACGAGAACACCGACTCTCCATAGACTCGAAATCCAAGTAAGGTCACACACCGAGCTACGCCGCCGCAGAGACGTTTTCTAGGAGCCTAATCGCGTACTCGGTAAGTAGGTGCTTCACTTTAATGAACAGTAATCTCCACCTACAGAATAGTGATTTGTGACCAATGGGTTGAGAAATTGTATCTAAAAATATGATTATAAGGTCTCGAAAGCCAGACCAGGCACCGGCAAGGCCCCGATGTAACGCTAAAAAATGTCCAGTTTAGAATCCTCATTAAAAAATAGGATTAGAAGGGTCTTAAAAGTTCCCGTTGACCCAGACATTTTTAGCGTTAAATTCAGACCTGGTACGGTCCGGAGAAGGCCAGATGCGGCCCCCGGCAAGGCCCCGATGTAAGGCTCAAAAATGTCAACCTACAGGATAGGCATTTGTAACCACTGAGTTTAGAATCTTGATCTAAAAATGTGTCTATAAGTGTCAGGAAAGGTTCCGTTGTCCCACAAATTTTGGCGCGTTACATTCGTTCCTGAATCGGTCCGGAAAAGGCCAGACGAGGCCCCGGCAAGGCCCCGATGTAACGCTAAAAAGTTTCCACCAGGTGCAAACCTAGTTCCTTAATCCGAAAAAGCAGAGTGGCTAGAATACAAAACCCACCTTGCAAATGGTTTCGGATCAATCTCGTAGTGTTCCGATATCGGACCAGTCTTGACCACCCTCGCGAGTTGAGCTTCCTGGACGAGTACCAGGCCCTCCTTAACGTGTTTCTCACTCCACTGCACTCTGCATCTTCCCCTGCATCTCTCGGCGGGTTTCTCCGACTCGCGTTTGCTCTTCAACGACGAAGTCGACGATTTGGAGGCGGTCGACTGCAGCTTGCGCTGCTGCGGACGGGGCGAAGTCTTTCGCGACGACGACATTGTCGGTGTCTGAAGATTGGACTGGTGGTAAATCATGATTCGTTCTATCACCTCGTCAGATAAATTTTTTCCGACGCACTTCGAAAAAAAAAACTTAACGTTTTCTTTTAACGCTTGGTGTACAGAGTGGCACAGAAAAGAACGTTGCGGTACGAAGTCTCGGCGTCTTGCGTCGTAAAAGCACTTGAATCGATAGCGGACGTGTCGCGCTGTTTAGATCATTTTTTTTTTCTTCTTTTTTTTTGCACAATTTTACGCGTTAATTATTATTCGTTTCGACAAACGGCCTTCGATCGCGCTCGCTGCTCGGGAACGCACCGTTGCACACACGAGATAATACTAAGATTACGCTGTTCAGGCCTAACGTACCGCGGCACCAAGCACCACATCAACGATGAAACAGCTCGATCGAACGTGGCACGTTTCGCGATTTTACTCTGATGCTCTGCTAGATCACGGCGAGCTTCGGATCCTCGCGATGTCGCAATATCTCTTTCACATATATATATATATATGCCTATGTGCGTCTACAATTTATGGACAGCGTTAACGTTGAAGTGTCACGATCCATTTAAAGATACCGAGACACAGTGTCCGAGTGAGCCCGTCTTCGTGTCCCGTCAATATGCCGACGACTCGACGATCCACTTGATTTTTTTTATATTAATGAACGCTGAAACGGAAATAAAAAATATTCTTTTAGCACATTACGTACGACGCAACGCGGAACGTCCATCGACGTTCAGCGAAGCTTCGGCGAACAACTTTCCAAGCGTAAATAAAATATTGATCGCATCAATTTTTTTATCGTCGAAGAAAAAAAGATCAGTTCGGTTTATGAAATTTTTGGATGAATTTTTTCATACAGAAGTTACTGGAAGGAAATTTTGGAGCGAAGAAAACAATTTCCGCAATTTTTGGTACCAAATTTTTGTATATAAAAAAATGATCGGGAAAGCTTCGTTCGCTAAAAATTGACCGACGATCCCACAATGTTTCTCGCAATCTTCGAAGCTTCGCAAAGGCCATACGTACCTAAATTCGATATAACCGCGGAATCGCTCCGGGATGTCCGATCGCTCCGTAAAAAAAGGTCGGCGATCAAAGTTTCGAATAAAATCGTTCTCTCTCACAGCATCGCGGATTTAAAGAAACAAACAAAAATGGTAAAGGCGCGAAGGGTTTTCACTGTCCTTCACATCCTGCACGTCCCGCAGTGAGAGCGAGCTCTCGCGAATTGCCCCGCGTATTGCGATATATCTCGCGCCCCACGAGATAGCTCTCGCCAGAGACTTGCGAATCCACGCGCTTCACGGTCCAGCGCGAGTCTGAAACTGCCCACGGCCTGCGAGATCCCGGCACCGAGCTTCGTTTCTCCTCCTTCTCGACCGTTCGCAAAAAGTTTCGTCTCTCTCTTCAACGCGCGCCTTCCCGATCGGCCGGAGTGCTGCCCCGCCGACGGTGCACCTCTCTGCCTTCTCTCGGTTCTCGCCGGGCTTCCTTGCTCTCCTTCCTCTTCTTTTTCAACTCTCCCGCCATCTCACTCCGGTCCACGCTCAACGTTTCATAACGCTGTCTCGCTCCGCGACTTCGTTCGCGCGGCGCTGCCGTTTTTCAACGATGCATGGACGGCGGAGATTGAAAAGAACGTATGCTCGTGTGCTTCGAGACGGTACTTAAGCCCTTTTGATTTTCGGTATGTCTCGCGCTGTTGCGACGACGCTGAGGGAGCTGCTCGCGTCTCTCTCTATCCTTTCCACTGGCCACATTTTCGTTTTTCAACGACAAATGCACGGCTGAGATCCGAAAGGGCGTATGCTCATGTACTTTGAGACGGCACTTAAGCCCTTTTGATTTTCGGTATGTCTCGCGCTGTTGCACCGACGCTGAAGGCGCTGCTCGCGTCTTTCTCTACCCTTTCCACTGGTTATAGTTTCGTTTTTCAACGATGCATGGACGGCTAAGATGCGAAAGGGCGTATGTTCATATACTTTAAGACGGTATTTACGCCCTTTTGATTTTCAGCCGTCCAGTACGTCTCGCGCTCTTGCACCAACGCTGAAGGCGCTGCTCGCGTCTTTCTCTACCCTTTCCACTGATTGTATTTTCGTTTTTCAACGATGCATAGACGGCTAAGATGCGAAAGGGCGTATGTTCACATACTTGAAGATGGTATTTACGCCCTTTTGATTTTCAGCCGTCCAGTACGTCTCGCGCTCTTGCACCAACGCTGAAGGCGCTGCTCGCGTCTTTCTCTACCCTTTCCACTGGTTGTATTTTCGTTTTTCAACGATGCATAGACGACTAAGATGCGAAAGGGCGTATGTTCATATACCTTAAGACGGTTTTTACGCCCTTTTGATTTTCAGCCGTCCAGTACGTCTCGCGCTCTTGCACCAACGCTGAAGGCGCTGCTCGCGTCTTACCTCTACCCTTTCCAATGGTTGTATTCACGGCGAACCGGACGACCGGAGCCCGGCTGCTGGATACCGGCGCTGGACCACTCTGACGTAGGTGGAATCCAGTCGCGTTACGAACGGACACACCGGTATTATATCGAGAAGAGCCGACTTCTTTGCAACGCGCGACCAGACTTCGTCCGCTTCGTATTATGTATTATACCGTGAATGCGCACGCACACTCCCCGCCGCCGATCACCGTCATCGGTGTTACATTATAAGCAATGTTGCATGCCGTGGCTTATACACATCGCCCGCGAATCGCGGTAGGATGGCAGGAAAAATTTTAAATCCCGACGAAACTCACCTCGCCGAAGTTTTTGTCCCCCGTTCGTAATAATCTCGATTCGAATCGTCGAATCCCACGGGATTGCCTGCGCTGCTCGCGCGACGCGGAGCCGGTTGGACGGCAGCGCCCCGCGTCCCTAGAGATATCACCGCTCTCGGTGCTGTTACGCCAACATGAGACCAACCGGCCGATCGCGTGGAAGCGAGATCAATCCAACTGTACTTTCGATTTTTTTATTTATTTTTCTTATTTATTTTTATATAATCTTTCTGTATTGCCGTTCAATCGTATGCTTCATCGATTCCGCAAGAGTAATCGGTATTGACAATATTTGGTGTCTCGATCGTGGAAGCGAGTTCAACACAACTGTTTTACAGAGAGTAAGTTACAAACTTACAGTATCTGCATCGCAGCTATATATTAAGATTAATGTTGCAAAACAATTTTTGCGCCGCGCAAGGACGCAATAATTGTTTCGAACGTTGCTCTTTTTGGTCCGTTCTCAGGAAACTTGTAAAGCGATTTTTTTTTCAATTTGCGTTTCTAGATCGCACCGATCGGCGTCGCTCGGACGCTCGGTGATCCGTACGCCCGCTTGACGTCGGGCCGAGAGAAAGAGGGTCAAAAGTTGTTTTTTAATCGGCGAATCATCGATGCTCTCGTACCCGGGGTAATTGGAAATTACCGTATCGTCGCCGTCGCCCGGAGCGATCTCTTCCCCGGCCCTCGGCGTCGATCCCGCGTGCTGGCGTACGCGGCGCGTTTACGCATATTCCCCGAAGAGTCTGTATGCACCGCGAGTACACAGCCGCGGCCCGGTAGTGTGTATCCTCCAGGTCAGACCGCAGGTAGAAAGAGAATGCATTTTACCGGTGACGGGCAGGACGCGGCGGTGGGTACGTCGTCCACCGAGCGAGCAGACAAAGAACCAGAGGGCGATATCGCCGGCGGTTCCTCGCGGTTCGTCGTCGACGTCGCGGTCCCGGCGACATCGAGCGAGGATCGGCGAACAAAGCGGTTTCTCATACGTATAAGCGCGTACACGCGGATCATGCATGGCTCCGCGCTCGATCGCCTTCTTCGTCTTTTTACTTTTCATTTTTTTTTTTTTTTTTTTCTTCAGGTTCTTTTTTCCTTGCGTCCCGGGAGACTCTTGGCTTTCGCACGCGTTCGCAGTCGAAAGATTTTCGTCCGGGCCGTTTATTGCGGACGCTGTTGTAGTTCTCTCCGCCTCGCTTTTTCTCTGCATGCGCGCCGACCGGGACGCGATAACGCACCGGGTAAACGCGGTTGTAAATGCGTTAATATGTTAATGAACGCGTGGGGGCCTTGCCGGGAGATTTCCATGTTCGATTATATTGCTTCTGGGAAATAAGTGGCCCGCCGGTATTCGCGACCGGCCCCGTTCGGCTCGCGACATTTGCCGGTCGATCCCGATTTCGATGGATCCACGGCATGCCGGACACCCGAACGAACGAAACGCTCACGACGAATGTCTGGCGAAAAACGGTGGCGACGTTTTACTTGACTAATCTATGATTAGATAATCGTGCTTGTTTACGCGATGTCGCGGCAATTGGCCAAGATTGTGCCAAAGAAATACATCGATGGAACGAAATTGTTAAGGTAATCTGGTCGTCACTAAAATTGGTCGACAAGTTACCGGATTTGTCTACACGGTAACAAATTTTGAAGTTTGCACATTCGGGGAGCGTTTCGTGACTATACATTTTTACAACTTTTTTGGAGCAAAAAAAAGTTCATTAAATGTATAAAAAAATTTTACGGTGGACTCGATGTCACGACAAGTGGCCGAGATAATGCCGAAGAAATACATCGATGGAACGGAATTGTTAGGGTAATTTGGTCGTCACTAGAATTTGTTGACAAGTTACCAGATTTATGTACACGGCAACAAATTTCGAAGTTTTCATATTCGAGAAGCATTTCTTGTCGACAATTTTTCACTATTTAACTGGACAAAAAAAAAATGTTTTCTAACCATAAAAACATTTTTTACTGTGTGGAAGACCATATCACAGTCACGTGAAGGTCATTTGATCGAAACGCGGTACTCTCGAAGCAGTAGTTTCGACGGAAAGACACACGATATATCGGCACACCGAAAACCAAAGAATGTAATAATTGGAACGGCCTTCCCGTTATCCAGTTTGCCAACGAAAATTATGTTCCAATTTCATCGGGTCTCGTAATTCTCGGATCGTATCTTTAATTAACTTCGTTAGGTCTCATTCTCCTCGCGATAGGATCCTCTAATGGGACCAGTTTCACAATTTTATAGAATAAATGTAGTTCGAAAAAAAAAAAACACCCCCCCGATAGCAAATGAAAATTTATTGTTCCCGCGAGTGCGTACATTTTCCACGAGTCGACACCGAGTACAAGTGGCCATGAATTTTATCGAGCAAAAATCACAAAAACACGCAGAGAGTGAGAGTTCAGTGAAAAAAAAAAAAAAAAAATCAATTCAAGTGTGTGACAACCCTCTTAAGGGCAGAGTTCGTCACGTCGTATTAGGAAAAAAGAGTATATTTATGAGCGGTCTCGCGATGTTTATTATCCATTCGAATATCGGGATACAGAATCGTCGGGGAGAGATTCTTATAAACACCATTAGCATAAACATAGAATCTCTCTCGTTGCCCGGGGCCGGTGGAGAGTACGGGGCTATATAAAAGGATTAAATTGTGTACACATATCGACCTTCGAGCGATTCCGGTAAATCTGACATTTAATTGCGAGCTATTCAAGGTGGTGCATGCATGCGCGCTTCGGTGTGGGAACTCGAACGGCGTATGTGCACGCGCGCCGGCGCCGGAGTGTGCACGACGAGAAGGTACGAGTACCTCGGAAAGCCCGGTACTGGCGCCACGGCGAAACTTATTCCTTCTCCCGTCCATTCTCTCTTCCCTTCTCCCCGTAACACACGGGCACTCCGCCCGGCGAGAGATGAACCTCCGGCAATGTTCCCCCGAGTGCCCGAGCGTCGGGCGCGCTCTATGGTTTCTCAACATCCGCCTTTCGTCGCGAGCGAGCGATTGGCCGCGGCGCTCAACGCACAACGTGCGAATTAACGAACCCTCACGGTCATCGCGATTTATTCTCACTTCGATCTCCCTCTGACGCGAATTCGTTTCCGTGGCGCGAAAAAAAAAAAAAGAAAATTGCAATCTTGATATAAATCCCGCGTCAAGAGCCTCCCGCATCTCGGCGCGAGCTCTCGAGCGATCGACGGCGGCGGGAATCAACGAGCGAGTCATAACTCCGGAACGAGGCGAGGGTGCGCGAAGGAGCTCTCTCGTTCCGCGAGGTATGCGAAAAAAAAGATACGTATCTGCGGGTATCATCGAGAAATAAGTCTTTGTGCCGCTGCGGAGAGCCCGGGAGAGCCGGAGAGCTGATATCAAAATGCCGATTAAATTTAGCGACCGAGCGAAATTGTCGACGAGGCTGGCTAATAGAATTTCGATCGTATTTTTGTTTATTTTTTGGGATTTTTTTTTTGTATTTATTTTACGTCACGAGAGAGACAAGAGAGCCGGAGCGCTCGATATCGGTTTAACAAACTTCCTACTTATTAGCCGTGCGTCCCGTGATATGCTGTCCCGACATCCACTTATCGTACGTCGGAGGAAACAACTTTCACTACCGGGGGCGCTTGTACATACGCGATCGAGATCACATCATGTTTTGTTTGTTTGCTAATTTTCTAATTTATTAATAGTCGTGCAGGTGACGCGATATCGATAAGCGCGCGATGGAAGGAGGCCAGCTCGATTGGTTCAGACGACGTGCGTCACGCAGGTGCGGAAAAAATTGTTTCCGGCCGTTGCTATTAACCTGACATTATTCTTGAGCGCTCCGATGCTCCTGGTACGCCTAAGCACGCCATGCTTTCTAGTCTACCCGATTGAATACGATGTCTTCTTCGGTGTAAAAGGGAAAACGAGGGATCGCAATTCTTACACCCGGATACGCCCAGTGCGTTATGGAGGTGCGGAAAAAATTGTTTCAGGTCATTACTATTAACCTGACATTCTTCTTGCGCTCTCTGACGTTGCTGGCACTGCTAAATATAGTATCACTGTCCTTTCTAATCTACCCGATTGAATACGATAACTTTTTCGGTTTTAAAGGGGATAACGCATAATTTGTAATTCGAACACTCGATTAAACCCGGTGCGTTATGCAGGTGCGGAAAAAATTGTTTTGGAGCATTGCTACTAGAGTGCAATTTTTCTTGCGCGCTCTGATGTTGCTGGCACTGCTAAACATACAATCCTTTACAATCTACCCGATTGAATACAATAAATTTTTCGGTGTGAAAAGGAAAACGTATAATTGCAATCCGTACACTTGGATACACCCGGTGCGTTATGCAGTTGCGGAAAAAATTGTTTTAGGTCTTTAAGCGCTCCGATGTTGCTGGGACTGCTAAAAATAGAATCTTTATAGTCTACCGGATTGAATACGACAACTTTTTCGGTGTAAAGGGGGAAACGGATAATCGCAATTCGTATTCCGATGTACCGGACTCTCGACAAGGAGTTTCCTTATTATTCGTACAATTCTCAACCAAGCAATTCTTTGATGCGGTATCTTCCGGATCAAAGTCCGACTCGGAACGACGTGACTCCTGAGTTTATCAATGATCATGAACACCGAATCGCGATGCGATATTATTCCTTTTAAACCGGAGTCATACGTTTAACGACTCTTCCGCATTGGGCAATCATCGTGTCAAAAGAGAGATCGCCTCGGCGGAGATTTCGTGAGGATTTACGGGCAATAACGATGAATCGAGGTCACAGCGACGACTGAGACGACGACGATTCCTCTCGTTTCACGAGCGATCAAGTACGCGTCTCTGCAATTAAACGACATCAGCTTCTACATTGTATATATATATATATATCTGTGTGTGTATAAAACGGACTATTGTTACCAATTTTCGACGAAGCAAAAAAAAAAAAAATCTCATCACAATCGAAGGACATTAATCCGTTTTACCCTGCGATACTTCCGGTATGACGTCACTTCCGGTAAAAAAATGAGATTTTAAACCGGAAGTGGCGTATTTCCAGTATATCGTGACTACCGGTCGTAAAATCAGAATTTCAAACCAGAGGTGACGTATTTCCGGTATGACGTGATTACCGGACGAAAAATGCACCGTACCATTGTGCACCGCCCAATAGTGCATAGGGCTCGGTAGTGCACACATCCTGACAGTGCACGCGGCCCGATAGTGGGCAGCCCTTTTATACACACGACCCGATAGTGCACACGGCCCGATGCACGAAGAAGATTGTGCGGCTGGCCTCTTTTGCACACTCGAATAGACGCTGGGAGCAAACAGGAGCGACATAGCACTATGGCTCGGTATAATAATTCTCACGTCGTGCATATGTGTACACTGACCTGAAAAACTATTCAACGGCTATTCAATCTTGCGTTTAGCTATCGCGTCCACCGTATCTCCGACCGGCTTGCGAATATCGTGGCGTTGAGCGCGCAGGCACATCAAGAGTCATAAAAACTGTCCGACAGGCAATTAACCGTGTCACGAATTGCAACTGCTCGATCCATCCATGTCGCGGCTGTACGACGTTTGAGCATCGCACAGGAAGTCGGCAAACCGCTCTACGCTCGTGCTATCGTAAATGTTTTCCTTTTTAATTAAAAGATACAATCGCTCAGGTGTATTTCACTCCAATTTTTGTTTTTTTTCACCTGCAATAGTTTTACATGTTAAAATTGACAGTTTTATCGTTTGGCAGAAGTTGATTTTTTTTTTTATAACCGGTAATATAAACGGTAAAAACAAAAATAATATAGTTCACCGGTAAATTCACAACGCTACTTGATACCACAAACTGACCAATATAGTGAACTTCGATGCACATACATATATATTGCTACACTATGCAGCGCGCATATGCGATCGTGTATGGTGAACGCACAAGGCCGCAAACGGATGTATAATGAACCGATCCCCCGAGGAGAGACAGAGATGGGAAAACAACACGACGTAGGGTGTTCCTGTTTACTCGGGTATTTATTGGCTTGACGGTCCACATCGATGCAACACGACGCACACAGGTTGGCCCTGCCGCACCTCCGTCCGGTAATTGTCCCCTAATTAATGTGCCAATTAGCATTGATAAATTCAACTACCAGATCCTTTGTGCGGTAGTAGAAAAAAGCTTGGTATGATGGTATTTTAATACCCTTACAGCCTGGTGACCAGATAATATTATGAGCGGATATACATATACACATGTCCACTCAGGAAATACGGAGAGAGATGTTTATTTCTTGCTCATTGCGGCGAGTTCCCTAAAAGCCCCACCACGCATACATTACATTAGTCATTAATAATAATAGTACACAGAAAGCGAAGAACCTGAATAGCATACAGGTTCTTTGTATAGGGACAACAAAAACTGTCGCCAAGTTTCATTATTGCAACGGTAACATATCTATTTATACCGGACACTATTATTATGGCAAACGTTATAATACTCTGGACAATCTGGATGTATCGTTGTACCCAACGATGCATCCAGATTTTCAAACCCGTTTTGCCCCACGTACCATCGCCGCCATCCAAAAGTTATTGCATTTTATCTCATTATCCCGTTTTGCCCCGCTGTGCCATTTTGCCCCGCTCTCCCCTACCGTTAGATCGCGAAATCGAGATGGATTTTTTTTTTTTTAATTGTGTCTAAAACAACTCGCGCATGCGCATGAATCTTTCGCGTACACATAACGTAGGAGCCAGCCAGTGTTTCCACGTTCCTCTCATCTACGTATACGCTGTCCCGACAAATCCTTGACTCTCTTAACGGTTGAGTATGATGTGCATGTAACGCGCATTCATTATGCACGTGCGCGACGCGCGACTACTCACGATTTATACTATTCAAGAATTAGACACAATGGGATACCCGAGAGAGCGACTTGTAATAAGCGCTTCCCACGGACTGTTGTGTGCGCTGTACGAGCGAGCAGGCGGCGCGACTTAATGTCGTAGTGGCCTTGACATTCGAGCAATTTGCTGTATCTCGAGATGGCGAGCCAGGGATGGACGGTTTGCTTGATAAATAAACGCAAATTCGCATTTATTCTTCTGTCATGGTAATTCACCGTCCATCGGCGTTCTTAGAATACGGAGACTTCGGGATGCACTGTGTTTCAATAAAGAATCTTTTTTTTTCCTCTTCACGATTCGATAATCGCACGCAAACAAGTGGATCTCTTCACCGAGATAAATAGACAGTAATATTTCAACATTATTCCATCATTATAAATATAAATGAATCAATGAATATTGGGAAGTGGGGTATTTATTTTCGTTGAAATATTATGGATTTAGAGATAAGAGAACATGGCTAAAATTTCCACTGACCGTTGGGGAGCTTACAATTTTTTCTTCTTTTTTTCGTGCGAGTCGAAAATAAATAAATATTTTAAATTCGAGTATTTATTATAATCTCTAAAATTATTATCTCTAAAATTAAATTTCGTCTTCTTTCTGTTTTCGCAAGAGTCGAAAAATAAAAATCTCGAAATACCTTTCAGATCCTTTGTAACGAGAGTGACCCGTGCGTTATCCCGAGCGCTCCTAATAAGATAGCCTTGACGTCGGACAGTCGACGAGACGAGCGAGATATCTCGCTAAATCGAGACCCGGTCTGTGCCTTACAAGGCAATGACACGCGTGTTCCGTAAATGTCTAAAAACAATTTACGTAGGATCTATCCAGCGATCATTCAGCCACTTCGTAACTGCGTAATTTCCGGCTCCGCGGATTATAAATTCCGCGGGCATGCCGTGGTAAATGTCGCCGAGAGCCGAGGTAAATTCGCCAGTGGAAATTTTCCTTCGGTGATTCGCTCGAGTCGCCTAAGTTCATCGAATATAATTTACGTCGGACGAAGGACGATCGAGGAAACTATGCGCACGTACAAAACTATCGTGTCGTCGCGGAGAGCTCGGCGACAAATCTCGCGGTTGGTAATGTCGCGGCTCGGTGACGCGATTTTTCCGATGAATTTCTACCAGCTGGTCCGACCAAATGAAGACCTTCTCAACGTGACTGTATATATATATATATGTAGTATACATAGTCACTACATATAGTCATGGTATGTATACATATATATATTTATATTTTTTATTTTATTTTTTTATTACCAATCGTTGCGTAAAACGCTAACGGCTCGCTGGAGAACGTGTCGGCAAAAACTCGCGAATTACAAGGCTCTCGCGCGAGCCAATCATATTTTTATTAACTTTTTTCCGAGAGCAGTTTAACGTAAGCCATAACTCACGCAACTGCCACGCGTTAAAATGTTGCGACAAGGAAAAAGCAATGATTCTTTTGAATACGTTAAACTACAATTCTTTCGCTGCGCTTCCCACGCGATGATAAATTTACACAGGCTCCATGCGTACGTACGCTGTCCGGAATTCGGAGTCCGTAATCGAAGAGGTGAGCGATAAAAAAAAAATCATAAAAAAAATAATGACAATCAGCATAAGTCAAACGTATTCGCTAATCCATTACGCCCACCTTGGATTATTTGTACGATCAATTCGACGTCGAAAATTGAAATTCCTTTGTCGAGTCTCGTGCTCGAGATAAGTCGCATTTAAAAAAAATATTTTTAGTTTTTTTTTATGGCGACCCTGAAAGAAAAATAAAATAAAAAACAACGCTAAACGATAATTCCTCCGGAACACCTGAAAGACGACGGATGGAATTACGAACGCTTTATTATACGCGTCGAATGTGCGGCGGCTTTGCGAAGACCAAATCCGTCGGTGCAATTACGTCCGAGGCACGGTGTAAGAGTGCAATGCTTTTTCGGAGAAGTATGTAATCGTCGAGGGGAATTATCCGTGTCAAGTGTAATTGACAATGATGAGAACGATTTGGCGCACACGGCGCGTCGACATTAACGGTGTGCGCGCGCCGGGGCGACCGGCGAGCGCGCACCGGACGATTCCCGAGCCACGGGAGTATCCATTAATTCCTCAACTTTGTGTTTATGTAATTTTCGCGCGTGGGTATCGCTTAAGGCGAGATCACCGGTCAGAACGGACGGCTAGAGAGAGCGAGAGATATTCGCGAATGTTTCACGTGTGTATATAATAACCGAGGCTCTCCGAGCATCCGAGCACGATAGCGCTCAATTACGAGCACGTGCAGCGCTCTGCGTAAGCGTGGTATCGGCAGGCACTTTATCGTCGTACCTGGCGAATGAGTCACTTTAAGGGGAGGCTGAACACGCACGAGTGCGAGAGGGACGGTGTAAAAATTTTGAATCCATTCTTCACCGAAACGTTTCTACAAAATTAAAACCACTCTGCGGGGCGCGCTGCGTCAATCAAATACGCAGGACGCCCCGCAATTTTTTCGAAATATCAACAGTTGAGAAAAAAATTGGAGAAGCTGTTTGTTACCGACCGCGGTAATTCACTTACCCTTCAGGATTCCCATTACTTTGATTTGCAAGTCTTTCACGATCAACAAGACGCATAAGAATCAAGAAAAAAATTAATGGTTTAATGAATTTGTTGGGCAAATTAATTCCAAAAGTGCAATGAACGAGCGCAGTATGAAAGTTTCTCTGTTAGAGCGATGGTTACATTTTTTACAATAAAAAAAAGTTACTGGACCGTTGAAAGCATCGGGTTACGCTTACGACCAATACAAATGATAAATACGATACGCTTTCGATTGGGAAAATCATTTTTTTTATTTTTTTTCAAGAAATGCAATGCTGTACCTGGCTCGATATAACTGGAAGAAAACTAATGAGACAATAGATCTTCTCGCGGATTAAGTGACACACGCTCGCGGACAGTCGAGTTTTCTGCGGGCGATTCAGCAAAGTGACAAAGTCGTGTGTTTCTTACAAAAGCGAGTTTATAGAGAGTGAATCATCGTGTCACCTGCGACTAGTGCCATTAGAGACTGACTATTTATAGAAGAAAAAAGAAAACCGACTACGAGATCGATGCCGAGGTATGAGAGATCGAGAGGGAATTGCCATATATCGGCGAGCGTCGCGCGGGCGCGAGGACTGCTGGATCCCGTGGACCGGGACCACCGGTCTCGTCTTCGACATAACATCATTTTAATCGAGCGACCGGTATCTTTAGAACGTTGCCTTCTTGCCTAACTATTTATGGTCGCATTGTTATTCCGCCGCGTACGACTGCGACAGCGCGGCCGAGCCGCGAACGCTCGAGAGAAGACGAGCTTAATTATCTTGTGCCGGCTGCTCGTTATGGCTCGGGCGATTCGCGCCCTCGCTATGAACTATGGAATTCAAAAACCCGAATCGCAGATTTCTGGAGATTTACCGGAAATACGTCACTTACGATCGAAAAATGGGATTCTCAAACCGGAAGTCACGTTTTTTCGATGTGGCGTCACCACTTCCGGTCGAAAAACGGGATTCTCAAACCAGAGATCACGTATTTCCGATATGGCGTCATTTCCGGTTGAAAAATTATTTTTCTGGATTGGAAGAGACGTTTTTCCGGTCGAAAAATTTGTTTTCTCGACCGGAAGGGACGGATGGATTACTGGTCGAAAAATGAGATTTTGGACCGGAAATGACGTATTTTCTAAAATACATGTAAGATTATAATTTTTTGAAAAGTTTGATGCTCTACTCCTTCCGGTCCAAGCTCCGCTCCTTACAGTCCAAGCTCTCGGATCGACCACCGAAAAAAAATACAGAGTTTCATTTTGAAATATCATATAGTATTTATTTCGTATCGTTATTACAATTAATACAATGTTTGAAATAGTATGTACAAGGGGGGGGCGCTTATTAGCTACACGATTGTATTTGTTTCTTTTGATAAGTAAGTTTAAACATAAACGTAATAATAAAACTGTAACGTAGTTATAATGATGGTTGAATAGGTTGAGGATCGGAGGGGAAAAGTGTGTCCCGACAACGCGAGACGCTCTTTCCCTCCACACCTTTTATCTTTCTCACGATAATCTCGAAGCTCCGAGAACGACGGTAAAAAATACGAAAAAATAGTCAATGATAAGTTCAATAGGATTCTTAGAAAATAACAAAATAAATAGTATCCAATCGGCCACCCCTGGCCATTAAACACCGTTTCACTTGGAAGCACGCCCCTCGGCCTCACAGAAAACACGTACATGATATGATCGTTTTTTAATATATTTTTTTATTTTTTCGTTCTTTTCTCTTTCGTTTCATTTTGTGTATAAACTCTTCGCGCTATGTATCGAAATATCGGTTTTGTTTATTTTTTTCATCTTTTTATGTTTTATTTTTTGTGCGTTCGTCGGTTTCGATTCGTTCGAAAACGATCGATCAACGATTTTTTAACGATTTGTCAGAAAAGGAAAAAATCGTGATTCGTACAAGCTCGAAAGTACTTTGTCCTCCGACAGCCGTAGAAGACGCGTGACAATTATGACTAGCATTTACAAAAAGTACCGTCCTTCCAAGACGGGAGAGACCCCCATTTTTAACAGCAATTCATTTTTTCAAACAGGGCACGCGGTCACCAACTCGATCAAATAATTTAATTTTATTATAATGAATAATAGAAGCTGATATAAATTAAATAGAGAATACTAATTACAGATAAAGTCTGTCGGACGCCGCACGCGGTGTCTCCGAACCGGTCGTTTGTGTGTAAAAGTCCTCGACAATTATTTTATATTCACAGACTTATTCCATTGTAATTTTTATGTGTTTTTTTTCAATTATTTTGTAATTTAATTTATAATCACACGGTTGAACGTTGAAGTGACACTATTGCGTGCTAAATTCGGAGCTGTATAAAGAGACAATAATTAAAGAAGCCTAGACAACTGCGTCTAGGCTCTCAATTTTGATTGTTCGACGATTAACAGTATTTATAAAATACTAAACGACGTTTTTGCGTAAGGCACAGCACTGTAATACGAAGCTGGGAAAGAAAGAAAAAATGATTTCTATAAGCTTCTATATCTTTTTTTTAATATATTTAATTATTTAATTTTATTTGTGTTTCATCGAAAAATTCGTCTAGGGTTTTCTCGTCGTTTGTTTTGGGATTGCCGATATATATTATTATTATTTGTAATATAAAGGTCCTGCGTCTCGTTAGACGATTGACGCGCGTACACGAGGATAGGCACTACGTTCTCAGTTTGTATAATTTGCGTTGATTGTGCGTACCGATTTACAGTGTGTGCGTGTGTGTATGAGTGTGTGTGTGTTTGGTGTGCGCATGTGTGTCTTTCGTGTATCGCTTAGAGTTTAATTATGAAGGCACCCGAGTTTTTATTTAATAATAATCTACATTTGCATATTTATTTTTTCTTCGCGAGATCGTCGAGCGAGAAACATCCTCGCTTGGCTAGGACTCGGCAGCGCAACAGCTTGGTCAATCGATAAATATGGCGATTTCTTTTCTTTTTTCTCGTTATTTACTTTTACTTGTATTTTTTTAATCTCTTACTTTCATTCGATTTTCTTTTTTCCCATTTCGTCGCGGCTTTGCGCCATCGATTGGCGCGTTTCACGTTCGAGGGACGGTCAGTCAGTCTATCGATATCGGCAGACAACGAACTGCCCGGATACAATCCGTCTCTCATTCGATATCTCTAATCCTACGTATCCATTCGTTCCGCATTATATCACACTTTCCCGCGCTCTCTGGCACCTCTCCGCTCGCATTTACAAAAGCCTTCCCCGGATACAAATTCGCAAACGATATTTACATCAAGCAAAAAAAAACCACTTTGCCTCGAAGCTCGATCGCCTTCTCGACGATTCGTTTCATTTCTTCGCATTCGGGTAGACATTCCGTGGTCTGAATTTTACTCGTCAATCGCAGAACCATTCACACAAATATTATTTACAACACGGTCATTCAAAAAATGTACAGGATACTTTCGACCAATGTACAGATGCAGGCGCTCGAATCGCAGGGTGGACGACGCCAGCGAATTACCAGTTACGGATTTTTCGTCAAAATTCTCCTCCGACTTTCAACGGACTATCGAATACATGATTGATCAACGTCGGCAATTCGCCGAAGCGTTTGAACTGCAGTTCGCAGTGCATCGAAGGCTTAACAAATTTTGAGCCGAATAAATATTTAATAATTCAACCGTAGTTCACCGCGAGCGTCCACCCTACGAGGCAGAGAAAAGTCTCACAAATTCTTCGCAGGAGCTGCCAGGACTAAAGGCGCAGAAAAAACAAAGAAAGAAAAAAATAAAACGAAGAAGACTCGCAGTCTCGATTCCTCCGCGATTCGAGTCGTTCCTCGCGGCGATCTCCGACGAAAAAGAAAAATCGCCGGCGACCGAGCTATAATCAATATAGTTTTATGTACAACGACGACGATCCAGTCCCTCAAAGTCCGTCGCTGGAGGGCGCCTGGACCGAGCGAGGCTCGAACTGGAGAGAGGTTTCTTCCGTTTAATTTTTTCTTTCTTCATTCAACTTTTCTCTCAGCCCTCGGTGAGTTCCCAAAAGCCGATCTCCGTTCCCGGAGCAACGGTGTGTTATGACACGATTTTTTTTTCTTGTTTTAATTACAAATTCTTTATATAAATCTAGGAACCACCGTGAACCTGAAATCGTCGGATCCTCGCCTGCACGGATTCGCACTGAACCTCGCTGTATCTAGTGTATCTTCCGGCCCTCACAGGCTCTCGGATGACCACCAAATTGCCTCCTCTCTCGCGGAGGGCCTCGAGACCAGTTTTTCCTCTCGTCGAGGGCGGCATGCTGGCCTTGCCGGTCTTGACGGCGCCCGATTCGGTGGTGAATCTGCTCAGCGCCTTGCTAACGACGCCGTTGCACTCGCGCGGCCAGGCTCTCGAGTGATGCCTGTGCTCCCACCTGTCGGACTCGGTGCCGGCGAACGGAAAGCTCGCCCGACCCTGGGTCTTTCCGTACAGTATAAAATCCAGAGAATCGTCCGAGTATATGCTGCTCCGATCGCTCGAGCTGTCCGTCGATATTTCGGAGACGGTGTCGCTTCCGCTGTCGCTGCACTGTTGCTCCTCGCCGAGTATGAAGACCGGCGTGCACTTGAAGACCTCGCCGGCTGGCATCGTGTGAGTCGCTGTCGCCCGCCTCTGCGTGCTCCCGTTGCCGCTCGCGGCGCCGCTGCCGGCGCTGCACGTCTGCTCGATTATGACGATCTCGGTGCCGGCCGAAAATTTCTGGGCCAGCGAGTCCATGTTCTTCTTGAAGGTGTCCCTCCGGTCGGGACTGAGGCCGATTCTCACCGGCATGGGCGTCGATTTCGGCTTGGAGTAGATGTTCTCAGTGTGCGACGGCACCGCTCGGGCCGCCGTCGGCTTCGCCTCGGCGTTGTCGACTCCGTTGCTCGTCGACGACGGCGACGACGGCGAGGGCGAGGACTTGCGCTTCTCGGCGTCGATCTTCGGACACGGGCTCGGCAGTCCCGTTGGCTCGGGCGTCGACGATCTCTCCGGCAAAGAAGCCTCTTCCGGCGATGTCGGCACCGTGGGACTCGGCGGAATATCCGCGTCCAGGCTCGTCGACAGCGAGAGCGAGGCGACCGGACCGTCGAAGCAGGCGAGCCACGGATGCTGGAGACACTCGACCACCGTCAGTCGCTCGCTGAGATGGAACAGAGAAAAACAAAAATTCACCATTAATATACAATATCCTTTAGGGATGGTTTATTAGCTTCGCGGTATTACAATTAATTTTTTTTTCTTTCTTTTTTTTTTTTTGTGTTCCACCGTCGCGGATGAGCGCGTTACGTGGCGTGCGTTCCGTGCCGCATATATCGCGGATGTTTATTAGCGTATGGATGGGAAACGATGCGGATGGGTGGCATCCCGATGTAGGAATATAAAACCGGTGTTTCAACTATTTTTGCTGACATAATCGAGCGAGACCAGTCGAGGTGTATTCCCGCATACCTGGTTACCCTCAATGTGCCGTAACAACTTTATACCGTGTCACGTGAGTGAAAATTTACCGGTGCTTCTGTAAAAAAAAAAATATATAAAAAAATGTATGTGTACTTCCCGATTACGAAATGAGCGGTTCTATCATCGTTCCATCGTCGGCCGCGAGACGCCCGAGCGATCGCGCGGTCGAGGCCCTCGCGCGCTGGCAGCAGCCATCGGCGATCGGCCTCTTCCGTCTCGCGGCCTCGACGAGCCCGCCCCTCGCGAGGATTTCTTCGACGAGGCGTTTTCTTCGGTAACGGAACGACGAGCTATCGCCCGACGCACTTTCGTTTACGGGAAACGCGTATAGGTAGAAAACGACGCGCGTGATATTTAATATTTTGCGCGCTGTTTTTAATACGATGAGGGACCTTTGCGAAGAGATTATTCCGACTGCGTGCGATTTACTCGTGGACGCTGAAGCGTTGATAGCCGCTTCCGGACAGCTGTCGCCGACCGACCCCCCCCCCCCCTCACCCGGCGCGCCTCTGCCGTGCGGTATTATCGCGATAAGAGCCTATCTTTCACCCGTTTCACTGTTTTTTTCTTAGTTTTTTTTTTTATTGTTTGTTGTTGCTCCACTTCTCCGGCAAGGATATTACTTCCGTTTTAGAAATACAGGAACTCGGTCGAAGGAAGTACGGGCGATAGGGAATCAGAGAGAAACAGTCCATTCTTTGTGTTCTTTGCATAGTCCCAAGGAAAATTGCAGTCGATTTTAAGTTTGACTAATAACAAAAAATGGAATTTGTAAATCAGTAAATTTGTAAATCAGTAAATTTATAAATCCGTAACTTCATAAATCAGTAAATTTATAAATTAGTAAATTTATAAATCAGTGAATTTATGAATCAGTAAATTCACAAATTTGTAAGTATTTTGATTCCGATATTATAGGATTTTATGCTGCAAAGTGGATCTACTTCGTACGGGATATACCGGATCGCGGAGGATTTTTGTGCGTGCGAAGGATCGGATCTCTTCGTACGCGTCGACCGGCAATCGCGACTCGCGAGAGGGTCGATGGACTGGCTCTGCTCCGCGCGGAAATGACTCGAACGGTCGTCGGTTGTCGTTGTTGTTGTCGTGGAAGATCGAGACGCGTAATACGGTGGTATCGCGTGTTAACTCGAAAGAAGCGGGATGCTCTCGGCGCCGGTGGCATTTACCGAAGGACGGTAGATTACGCGGAAGATGGGGGGGTTTTTAACGTCAATGACATAATAACAGGATATTATAACATAGTCAGAGACTCGACTCACCTCGGATCTTTGACCATAAGTTTGCGCATCAAATCCCTCGCATCTTCGGACACGTCCTCGAACAGATCGTCGGGAAAATCCAGACGACAGCGGCTTATGTTGCAGAAGGTTTCCTGCTTCGTGTCCCCGCCGAACGGCGAACATCCCGTGAGCAGCACGTACAGAAGAACCCCGACCGACCACATGTCCGTCGCGAGACTTATCGGCTCGTAGTTCAAAACTTCCGGGGCTGGAAAAATGATAAGACAACAGGATTTAAAATTTGATAAAAAATATATTCGATAAAAATGTAATCGGAAACATTTTTTTTTCTCTGATAAAGACAAAAAATAAACATTACGATATTTTGAAATTTAACACCCTTTACCTAATTCAAAACTGAACACGGACAGCAGAACTAATTCGAAAAATCTCACTTTACAAAAAATGGTTTTGCATAAAAATAAGAAAAACTGTTTGAATGGCAAAAAAAAATCACGTTTTGTTTGAAATATCTGGCGAAGCGCGGGGCTCGAAAGGGTTTTTAATCCTCTGAATAGGAGTAAGATATTTTTTCTTTTTTTTTTTTTTTCGCCGCTGATGCCGAGATTCGCAGTTCTCGAAGGAAGTCGGCTAGTCGCGAACGATCGTCGACGACTCTGTATACATACTAAAGTAGCTTCGTTTGTATGCCTACAGGCGTATACCGACGTACGATAGGCCAAGTAGTAATTGGTAGGGTGATCGAGCACGCGTACCCGACGATCTAAACGCAGCGCATTCGAGCGTTATACGCGAATAACAGGCTTGTACAGGGAGAGTGTACGTTGCACTGGTGTATGCACAGTGGATATATATGCACCGTGGACAGCATCCGATCGGCAGGGTCTGTTACTGTACGCGCGTACAAGCATCAGAGGCACGCGCTCTCCCGTGTGCCCCGACGCCGCTTTTATATTCCCGACAGAAGTGGCTTGTTCTGTTCAATTATGCAACGGGCGAGAGAGCGAGCAAACGCGCGGCTCTCTGTGTTACTCCAATGGAATCGCCCGCTTCAAACGGGATGCGACCGAGAACGCGGACTTTCACGATCGGGTGCTTCGACGTTTGTCGATCACGCTCTCTCTTCGAATCCGTCAAAGTGCCGAAATTTTTTAAACAAAAAGCAAAAGTAAAAAAATGCATAAAAGGCGCGACAGATTTACTCACCAACATAATCGGGCGTGCCCAAAATCTCCCGTATGTCGGCTCCGTGGCTGATGTACCGTGAAATACCGAAGTCGCAGAGTTTGACGTCGCACTCGGGAAACTCGCCGGTGAGAACCAAATTCTGTGGCTGTAACAGAAAAAAATAAATAAAATAAGAGTAGAGAATCGGAAATCGGATATGCTCCATTAGTACGTAGTTTTGTTGCGCACGGTAGCCGGGGTTATTCGAGGCGTACGTATTAAGATGGAAACTCGAGGCGTGAAACTATATATCGGCGCTCCACCGTTGCACTATAATTAAACCCCGAAGATTAACGCGCCGCGCGAGAATAACTGCTTTTTCCCCCTGGAGACTCTATATAATGCTCTGTGTTGCTACCGACTGTATACACACCAGTCTTGCTCGCTCTCCGGCCACAACGAATATCCGTCCACGTTCGTTTCTCGACGTTTAACCATTCATTCCGTCGGCTCATTCGTGCGCCGCTCTTCGCGCGCGGCGCGAGCGATGAACGTACTTTTCCTTTGAGTAAAATTGAAAGGACGGAGGAGATATCGTGTTTCCACGGGCGAGCAAGTTTCCCTCCAACTAAGTTCGGTCGCCCGTGCACTTCGACGGGGAACGATGAAAATGCATTTTCACTGTCGACTCTGCGAGACACATCTCAGATGTGTCTCTCCAAGGGGCAGATCTGACCGAGGTATCTCTTACAAAAATATTGGACTTGCAGCAGGGAGATGAATGAGAAAGGTGAAAGTGGCGAAAGAAGAAAAAAGGAAAAAAAATAATAGGACAGGGCTGAAAGTATATTATTATTTTGGGAACTATTTTTTTTAGTGCATCAATAGCAGTCGCCCTGTTGAGACGAAATCCACTTCCGGCTTAGGGATTTTCTTTTTAGAGAAAAAAAAATACTCGGCGCTGGTCGGAGTGTTTTCATAGAGTGGCGGCAATTGTGGCGGATTTATGAGTTCGTCGGATCCGGATTTCTTTGGAGCGCGACCGAAAGAGGCAACGAGCGGCCGCGGGACTTCGTACTGGATTGCTGTATTAGCGGCGTGATGATAAAAGGAAAATTAAAAAAAAAAAAAAATGTAACTTCCCAGCGAGCCGGGCGCCGGCGGGAGTTCCTACCATCGCCGAAGCCGCAATTCTGCACGCATTGCTGCTCCGAAAGGAAATGAAATTTCCAGAGCGAGTAGTTCTCGCGAGCGCTACGTTACGTACGTGTAACCTCCTGTCTGGGTTACGCTCTTAATCGCGAAAGTGGAAGCGGGCGAATACGGCTCGCGCGATGCCGATGCAGTGTTACAAACGTGGCGAGGCTCGCGCTCTCGGTATTCGCGTGGCTGTAACGCGAGATAAAGTGACTTGCTCTAATCGGAACTAGGAACTCGACGATCGGAAGTACTCGGGTCTCTCGGGACTCGGCATGCAGCAGAAAAAAACTTAATGAAGAAATCGACACATCCTATTAGTCCGGATTGGATTTTCAGCCGTCCCTTTTATAAAGCCTTTCAGAGCAAATCGGCTCGGTTGCATTCCGACCGCTTTGAAAGTTTCTTGAAACAATCATCGCTGCGGAAAATTTGACTACGCATTTTTTTAAATCCTCAGTTTTAATCCACGAAATTAAAAGTTTAAACAACAAAATCGTAAGTTTTAATCTACGAAATTCTCGGTTATAACCACAAAATTCTTAGCGAAATACGCAGCATTTTGCGAACCGGCTTTCCGAAAAAATACCATATGGATGAAATACAAATTTCTATGACCCCTCTGAAAATTTCACATATTGCTAGTGCTTGCGCTAGTATGCCATGTTCCCCGGTCGAAATTTACCCGATGACTTGGTAGTTTTTCTAAGCCCCTTCTCCCGGCGTATTAAATACCCCCATCGAATCGAACGTGAAATATGAAACGTGTTTCGGTGTATCGGTCACTGGTAGCGACAATCGAGCCTTACTGGGGCACCGTCCAATTCGTTCGACGATTTCGTTTGTGCGTTACGTTTCGTTACATAGAGTTACGAGCCGGACGTGACTGGGCTGCGGTATGAGCATCACCGGCCGGACGTACTAATAGGGAAGATTCGAAAGATGTTCGCATACATTGAACTGGCATCGTCTCCCGCGTAGCACGACGAGCGCGGACTGCGACATTCTCTCTCGCCGAGGTATTCGTCCGGCGATACGAGACTTATTTCCCCGGCACGAGAAGAATCTCCGACGATTTTTCGTGAGTCTCGTATCTCTACGGTGAGCTTTCCTTCGAGGAGGACGACACGTAGAGGGAGTGCACCGACTCATATAGCCGGGTACGCGCCGAGTCGCCGGGCAGTGAGTTATCGGGGCGCCGGTGCGTAACCAGATACACGCGGTACCAAGGTGTATTATATACACGATACACCCCGATGCCCTCAACGTACTTTTACGGGGAATCCAAGCTCGTTATATGCGAACTCGCTGGGCGTACGGACATGCTCGTATAATGTACTGCGCAACGGATACCAACCCTAGAACACCGCACATGGGTCTGCTGGCTACGAGCCGTTCGAAGAAAATGTTGCCTTCACTGTTCAATATATTTCCTTTTAATAATGTGAACAAATAATAAATAATAATAAATAATAATAAATGATAATAAATAATAATAAATAATAATAAATATGGCTGAAGGACCGCGGTCGATGGCCCTTTATCAAGGTGTAAAATAATCATTAGGTATTAAATTAGTATAAGAAGATGACTGTATAAATATTAACTTTCGCCCTTTTACTACTGCCAATAATAAATAATAATTGTTATTATCCTTTTTTCATGAACAAAGTGATGTTGAACCAAATATAAAAAACAGAAGTCAATTTTGCTATTGAAAAAAAATAAATAAAACGTGCGCTCAATTTCATAATTTTTTTTTATAATGCGGTAACTGGTGCAAAAGTGTCTTTTGTCGCAGGGCTAAGATCCGAAGGGCGTACGCTTACACACTCTGTGCAGAATCGGCTCTTTCGGTTTCGGGGCAGAGCATGCGAGCGGCAGGTGAAGGAGAGCCGAACCTTTGCCGAGGGATATACAATAACGCCTCTCGCCACCATTAGGGAACAGGTGGCCCGTTGTCCCGATCTCCACTCTCTGCTTCACGTACAGCAAAAAAAAAAAAAAAACCCTGCTCTATGTGTTCGTAACTTTTTCTCAAGTAGGCACGTCACCGGGCAGTGGTCACGGATGCGAGCGCTCCGGAGGTGTGCGCAGCCTTCCGGCTGCGCGGCGGCACAGGAATAGCAAAAAAAAAAAAAAAAAAACCAAGAGTTGAAAGAAAAAGAACTTTCCGCAGGAAAGAGACTGCGTTGTAATCCAGCGTACACGGTCGTTGCACGTCGCGATGAGGCTTGATGCCTCATCCACTTCGGAAGTTTCTCACATCATCGTTGCACGCTTCCACGAGCTTCCCGAGCTTATCTACTCGACTCGATTTTCCACCGTTGCAAGATTGCATTTCGCTCCGCGCGGATAGCGCACGGCCAGTTGCAAACGCGAGAAGAGCGCGGGGGGCGAGGCAAGAAATTGCGACGATTACGAGGGAAAGGGCAACGACGAGGCGAGATTACTGGAAGGAAATATTGTGAGCGTGGATTAGCGAGAATTGTGGAAGAGCGAACCGAGCAGCTTTCCTCGGAGAAGTCGAGAATCGGCACGTAATAATTGATGTGACGGCGAAGATGGGACGAAGACGAGGCAACAGCCGGGGAGTTTCTGCTCGGCGGGATGACGAGGAGCTGAGCGAACGTCGGGGATTATGCGTCTCGCGGTGGCCGATGCGGTAGCGGACGGAACGGGTGACACGGGCGAGAACTCGTGTCCGACATCGACGAACAGCCCGAGGGAGCGTGGGCGAGAATGTACAGCGGAGTTGATAAGTGCGACCGAGTTGGCGAGCAACGAGAACGCCGGTTGATACATGGGATGGAGATGTAGATTAGAGTGTAGGGCGAGTGTGGGGAATATGGCCCCGTTATGGCCGGCTAAACAATTGAAAGGAAGCGTCGAACCGTCGGGGCAAAATGACACCCCTCGGAAAGAAAATACAATTTTTAGCAATTTTTTTCGTACGGGCCAAGGAAAAAATTATTTCCAATGAAGGACTCCAATTTTGCTCCCCATTGATTTTTCTCTCCCAAAATCTACCGTCAAAGCGGCTCGATGAATCTTTGCATAATTGCCGTGAAATCCTAGGAACGTAATTTTTCTTTCCGAAATTGATCCCCAATTGATTATTCATTTTTCGCTCCGAAAAAGTGTCGCTAAAAAAAAAAATCCAGATGGTTACATTTTGTTTCAGTAGAACAAAATTTAATCTACAGGAAGCTAATTTTTTGAGCCAATTGTCATGCGCGCTACAGACTATCATAGAGTTCTGGTTCGCACCGACTAGCCGAGGCTCGCACCGATCGGCCGTCGTCGTGCGTATCGTGGATCGACGATTATTCAAACGAGACACGTACCGTCCCGGTTTTTAACGGAGGAGCACTGTTAGGCGGCGATGGCGACGACGACCGCGTATGTATATATATATACATTTACGAGGATACGACGTCTCTCGCCGGTCTCATTGAAACTTCCGGCGCAGAGGCCGAACGGCCGGAGCACGCCGAAGGGGAAGCGGGCTGAGCCACGCTGCAGTCTGGTCAGACGTGCCTGCCGCGCTCGTATTCGAGTATGCGCGTATATATAGTGCGCACCGACTATATAACCCATGTATTTATACATATATATTCATTTTATGCGTCAGCGGAGCAGGCATGCTGCCCTCGACACTGGATGTAATAATGAGCGAGAGTAAGAGTGAAATAAACTCGAGGGGAATATACGAGGCGGGAGACTCTGTGCAGTTGGCGAATTCTCTTCACCCTCTTTGCCGCTCGACGAAACAGAGTCCGATGATAATAATAATAATATGTAACAAATGTTAAAAATTTTAGAACCCGTCGCGAGGGGCGAATAAAATAATAGTAATTAAACACATAGTATTTGCTCCGATCGTACGCATTCCATTGGATCGATGTGATTGATCAAAATACTGAAGGATTAAATCCGAATTTAAATATAGATTTTTTTTATTCAATTTTTTTTCTGATTTTCCGTAGTATGCATTTTATGCGTCAGCCGAGCAGGCACGCCGCCCTCGACACTGGGTGTGATAATGAGCGAGAGTAAGAGTGAAATAAACTCGAGGGGAATATACGAGGCGGGAGACTGTGCAGTTGGCGAAGTCCCCTCACCCTCTTTGCCCTTCCGCGAAATGTATCGTGTAATAATAATAACAGTAATTATGATAAATAAAAAAAAACTCGTCACGATGCCACAAAAAATAATAATAATAAAATAGATTTTTCTTGTTCAATTTTTTTCCCCAATTTTCCTTAAAAACGTAGCAAACCCTTAGTTTTTGGCTCTGAAAGCATGTAGCACGCGGGTAAATACTCGTAGCTGGTGTTCCAGTGGAATTCAGTCGCCCGATGTTCCGCAACATAAGTTTATAAAACATAGGAAAGCACACACGCGATCGGTAGTTAGTTTACGCTTAGAGCAAGGTAAACGCACTCCCGTCGAATAAAGGACCGCAGTGTGTTGCGTCTGAGAGAAGCTGAGTATAGTGTGGCCATTAAACGGTCGATGAATCGATTTCATCGAACGCACAAGTCGACCGCGGGCGCCTCTAGTCCGGTGCCTAATGAACCTATCCCATCGATGCAGCGACGACGACGACGACGACGAGGAAAATAATATATATTCAGACGGAATAAGCGAGAAGGACAGTGGTCTCTGTGCTGACTGAGTTACGAGAAACGTACGGGGAGACGAACTTCTCGGTAAACGTGACTCGATGAAGATGAATGTTCATTGATGGATTTTGCTTCATTAGTCCCTCGGCGTTCGTCGTGAGTGCATTAATGCCGTGGCTCGCGTATATAGAACACTGCAAATACCGCCGAGCGACGAACCTCCACGAGCTCCCGACTCAGCTAACCAACGACTCGTTTAAACTTATCACTCTCATCGCAACATTGTTCGTTGCTTAACAATGCGTATTCGCGACCGAAAAATAAAAATCCGTTTTAACTGCATAAATTTACGCTGGCCGGACACGATGACTGGGGCTCTTTGATTCTCTTCTAACGAACATTCTCATGTACACGTTTCAGCAACAAATAAATTTTATGTAAATATATTACAAATCAATATATTATAAAGAAAATAATATTTATTTGTTATGTAATATTATGTATATATTTGATTTGGTCACCGGCCGATATAATCTATTTCTCAATGACAAGCCGACTAAAAAGGAGGGACGACGTTTCGACATGGGCCCTTCGATTTTCTTCTGAGGAATTTTATATGAATATTTTAGAAATAAATACATTATTATAATAATGTTTATTTGTAATATATTCTCATGTGTATATTCGCTTTGGTCGCGACAATTCATTTCACAATGACAAGGCCACCAAAATGTGACGATTGAGTTTAATAGAATCTACTACGCGAACGAGTATTTCATAATTGGATCGTTCCTTGCTCGTTAAATAAAATTGAAAGTAATGTCGCGCCCCGAGAATAATGACTTTTTTTAAAGTCCATTCTAATGTATGCATTTCAGCAACAAATAAATTTTATATAAATAAATTGTAAATAGAAATGATATTTATTAGTATACAATTTAATGTATATGTATATTAGCTTCGGTCATGAGTCGATATGATTTATTTCCCAACGACAAGGCCACCAAAAAGGAAGGATTGAATTTAATAGCATCTATTACGCGAATGCGTATCTCGTAGTTGGATCGTTCGTTGCTCGGCAAATAAAATTGAAAGTAATGCCCCGCCTGCCTGTTACCGCTCAATCCGTACACACACTCGTGTGTAACTCCCACGCGAACTCCCCGGCGAAATCACTTGGTAAATTGACATCGCGCAATGCCGCCAGCCGGCGAAACACGCAATGACGAGCCATGGAGAGAGAGATATGTACACAGTGACGTATATAGATGGTCGAGATGTGCTATATAGCGCCGCGCGGTTTGGCGCCGGGTTAAGCCCGAGATTATTACACGGCTGTTGCCGGCCGAGTGAGAGGGAAAGGAGAAGCAGTTAGGCTCGCGCGACCAACCCGTCGTTTTTCTATTTTCGAACTTGCGGCATTCCACAACTAGAAATATCCCTCTCGGCTACTGTTGACTGGTAACAGCGCTGCGCCGCGCTGGTCCGACCTCCTCCCCCTCCTCCCCCTCCTCTCTCGCCTGCCCGTCCGAGTTTTCACGCTCGTAGGTATGCACGCGGTGGTCCGGCCGGCTATCAGAAACCTCGGATGCGCTTGACAAATTTCCTCCGAGGCTGCGACAAATTTGCTCGGGGGAAATAGTTCGTTAACCCTTCATTTGTAACTTCGCTACGCTCGGCGAACATTCGCTGCCCACAAACGTACGACATACTTTTTCTTAGTAATCCATAAAATTACAATCTCATTTTTATTTTACTTTTATTCGATTCAATTACTTTTTATTTTTGGAGAATAAATGCTTTGTTAAATGTTAGAACTCTTTTTTTTCATTCTCATGTTAATTTTACAAAAAAATACCTTGTCCATTTTACAAAATCGCCAGTTAATTTTACGAGTATTTTTTGTAAATTTAGCAACAAAATAATGGTGGATGTTTTTTAAATGTACAAATCTTTTTTTGCTGTGTAGACCGGGAGATTTTTTATTTGCGTCGATTGAATGTTTTTTAAAATGATTTATCGTATCTTTTTTTTTTACATTTCTTGCATCGGATCGACGGCGTTCGGCCGGCTTTGAAAGAAATTGTGGCAAAGCTCGGCCGCGCGGTGGAGCTCGGTTCCATCTCACGATCGTTCGCATTCCTGCTGGGTGATGATGCCGGGCATCCCACTTTGGGTCATCTACGTGGAGTGCAAATTCGGCGCGCCTGGTGTAAGAGAGATATACATAACGTGCCGCGGCACTCGAGAGCGCCTATCATCCTCTTCGCTCACACGATCGCGGTACCCCCGAGTGCGGCGCCCCGAAGCTCTCTCGTGGACCCGGGCCAAGAGGGCCTTTGGACCGGTGCCAAGGAATCCACGTGCATTTTTCCATTCATAACCGGCCTCCTCGCTCGCGCATTCTATATTTGGGTCAGAGCCACTCTCGTACCGATCTCGTGGAAAATCTTATTACGACCGCTCGCGTCGACCGTTGTTGCGAGGGTTCGGGAACCCGCGTGAAAGTCCTCGCTGAGGTCACTCACGTTCGTGACAATAGAAAAAAATTAACAGTTAAAAAAATTAACAATACAAAAATTAATGATACAAAAAATTAATAATGCAAAAAGTTAATGATACCAAAAATTAATGATACAAAAAATTAATGATACAAAAAATTAATTATACAAAAAATTAATTATACAAAAAATTAATAATACAAACAATTATTATTAAAAAATATATACAGCCTCGATATTTCATTACCGACATTAATTTCTTCTACGATCTCTTTGCGAGCGAAATGCCGAGGTGTATCGTACGTGCGGAGATTAACGTTCGAACGGGAGATAAATAACTGCGGAATGTCTAAGGCATACAAAAGACACTCCCGGTTAATATTTGCCCGACAGTATGTGGGTATTTGATATACAGTACCGCAAGAGCCCGTTTCTGAGTATAACCGATCGTGGAATCTGTCTCGTAATTTTTAGATCATTGACGTTACCCCTCCGCTTCGTTAAACTTATTCGCGCGATTGTGCAAATCTTTGCCCAGGTGCTCGGCCATCCGAGCGTGCGGAACGAGCGAAAAGCCTCGTCGGAAACTCGCGGTGATTGACGAGCTTAAGTTAATTAATTATTTTTTTTTAGTAGTTCATCCTCTGGAGAAACGTGTCATTTATCGCGCGCTTCTCAAAAGCGTGCGATCAATCCGCGTTCGGCGATCGTAGACCGTATATATTCGGGGAAAAAAATAAATAAAAGTTCGATTCGAATATACTTTCTGCGCACATAACATATTCATCGCGATTCCCCAAGGTCGAACTATCCCGGTTACGAAATCCTCATCCGGACTCTGAAGAATATTTTCACGAATAAAAAAGAACGGCTTTCGACAGAAAAAAAAACAAAGGCGACGAGTCAATGCAAAAAAAAAAAAAAAATGCAATATGAGTCACAAAAAATTCAATGAAGAATCGAGTCTCGTCGATTGCCAAAACAAGAAGTATACTACGCTCGATCGAAAACGGCTGATTCGACTCGTCTCGGTCTTGCAAAAGGAAGAAACAAAAAATAAAAATAAAAACAAAAAAAAATAAACCTCGTCGCGATTTATAAATAAATACCGGCAATCGAGAAGTCGGGAGATAATCGGGACTTGGAGCGAAATGTTTTGGAGTCTCTCTTTCTCCAAGCGATGATTATACAAACGAGCTCTCCCCGCTCTCGTATTCGCCAAGTGCCTCGAGGCATATAGCGTATATTTCCGTCCTGGAATGAGACTTTGGAGCGAAATTATTTCACGCGGGGTCAGCGAAGGAGTGGGGGGCGGCGGGGATGTGGAAGCGGAGCCAAGGGGTGCAGTTTGTTGATGCGAGTCTTGCCAGACACTCGAGGCTATTTGACGCGAGGAATTCGCTAATTGTCGCTGCTATATTTGAAACCCCGGGGCTTTCGAGTGCACGGTTATACACACACGCGCGTGCGACTCCGTATTCCTGAACCGAAATTACTAACCGACGGAAGACCGAGCTCACCTTTCCCCGTCGGAAAGGAGCCCGTTCCTCTCTCCGGCTTTATGCTCGCTGCTCGCGCATATTATTCCTTTTACCGTTCCGAGAAACCCGGAGGATCCTGAATGGCCCCAACTGAGAATAGTCTCGGTTCGGAGATTCATACACCGAAACCCGAGTTGAATCGCGCGACCCTTAATGCACGCTTCGGGGCAACATTTTATTTTACCCTCCTCGTTAGAAGAAAATTAACGAATGAGAAAAAAAATGTTTGGAGGAATTTAAGAATTTGTTTCTCCGCGCTGCCATTATCGCGCCTTTCTATCGGTGATATCGCTCGGCATGAAAAAATTAAATAAAATCATTTCGACAGATTAAAGGAATTTGTTTCTCCGCTCTGCGATTCTCGCGCCTTTCGATCGGCGATATCGCTCGGCATGAAAAAATTAAATAAAATCGTTTCGACAGATTAAAGAATTTGTTTCTCCGCGCAGCGATTCTCGCGATATCGCATGACATTTTTTTTTACAAAATCATTTCCACGAATTAAAGAATCGACTCGGGTCTCTGATCGTTCGACGATATCGTTTGCGTCGGGAAAAAAATCATTCATCAATATCGATCGATCAATATTGATCGAGGCTGAGATTACGTGATTTTCCAACTAGAGTGTGAAACGAGCGATCGTGGGTCACAATGTGGAAGGACGTGACGGATCACTTCCAGCGGTTTGCGCCGACCACACCGGTCAACCTTTCTGGGAGCTGCTTTTAGCACCGAGCAGAATATTCCTTAAAGTAACAGTAATTCTCCGATACGCCTGGTTAATTGAATTGCGTCAACTCGATCGTAATTCCGTGCAGGCATTAAATAAAAAATAAAAAAAAACTGACGAAACGCAAAGTTACGCGAGCACGATCGCGTCTCGTGTGTGTTTTTGTATATTATATATCAGCGCTGTCTCTGCATCATTCTCGCGGGGTGACGAGATCGAGTCGATTGCTCGATAGGCTAGATATAATATTTTATTAATACGACCGGCTCGCCTTGGTTCGCTCATATCGATTTCTCTATCCGATAATCGATAAACACGTATACCTACGCGCGGTCGGGAGCGATCCACCGCTCGCAAACCGCACGACTCTCGTACGTATTCGCACTCTCTCTCGTATCGTCCTTGCTGAATAGAGAAACACACGCGGGCAACGAGGTAATAATAGAAAGAGAAAAAAAAAAGAAAAAATAGAGGAAAAAATTCTTCAGCTCCTCATCGATGTGAGAGAACGATATGCATAATCCGCATTAATCCAGGGATCTTCGACGATGCGCCCACGTTAATTTCGTATGCATTGAGTTTATGAAAACTTAACTATTGATAGAATAATAATAGACTCAAATATTTACAAGCAAAAAAATGAAAAAATAATAAAAGAAATCGACGACTCGATTACCATGATTGAATTTCATTCTCAAATCGACACGGCCGCTTAACTTGCAGAAACATAAATTTCTTAGTCTCGAAACTTCCCACGAATTATTAATACCAATTAAACAAGAACTTTAAAAAATTCGAAAAAAAAAGAAAATTAAAAATGATATTATCTCCCTCTCGAGCTTGAAACAAAAATAAAGCGACGCTTGCAACGATTCACTTTCGTTCGGCGGTGTCCTCGTGCCTTGGAATTCGCGTCGCGGGGTGAAATATTTGGAAAGCTGAGAGCACGGAGACGATCGTGCGGGTAAGCTAAATACGGTGACTGGGAGAATCCGTGATATGCGCTGATGCGACGAAATTCCGGGGTGTCGCCCGGTTGATGCTCTCGGCGTCCCGCGAGGAGTTACACACCTCGGGGAGCGTATCCAAATATCGCGGTATATATCTCTATAGACGCGCCGCCTCGGACGGGGAGTTCTAATCCGGCGCGGCTTGCTGGCAGAGGCGAGCCCATTTACATAATGATTTGGGTCGTTCGCACCGCGGCGAGTATTAGAACGCTAACGGTTCGAGAGCGAGCGACGGTCCTCTCTTTCCTCTCGATTACGTTGCCAAGAGTTCGAAAGCTCGGGGGACCGACGCACCTGAAACCGGTGGCCGAAAGCCTCTCGGCGCCCGGACGTCGCAACTCGCCCGGCATTTCGCGAGTGAGGTAGGTCGAGCGATATTCCCTCGCGCGCGCTGCCACCGCTGGGCGACAGTTATTTTTACGGCGACGTTAAGTTATTTTTAAGATCTCTCACTCGGCTGCCCGAGCGAGAGGAGAGAGAGCAAGGCAGCGGCGCAGCCGGAGCGGAAAAACTGGGGAGAGAATTCGAGCTCCGGGGGGGGAAATAAAAATACGCGAATAATTACTCAACAGCCGACGGTCGAGATACGCGAGGGAAAACAACGGGAGGCGAAATTAATTAAGCGGAGAGCCAAACGTATATTTTCTGCCGATCGTGCGGCATCGAGACTGGGCGGCTAAAAATTTTTTGCATTTAACAAACATTTATGTGAGTCAAACCGGAGACAGACCGGAGCTTTATTTTTTTGTTATTGAATCAGCAGGAAAAAAATGGTGAAATTAATTTCTTTTTTTTAATTGGGCAGCCTTGTACCCAAGAAATGTTATGTTTGATATGCCTTTTTCTTTACCTTGCAGAACAGCTGAGAAGGCATCCTTGCAGGCGCCGAATATCTCTCGAAGCTGCACAAATCTGAGCTCTTCATACCGACGGGGCAAATAAAAATACGCGAATAATTACCGAACCCCGACGAGACGCTAAATTAATTAAGCGAGAAGACCCAAACGTCAGAAATATTTTCTGCCGGTCGTGCCAACACCGAGACTGCGCAACCAAAAAAATCTTGCACAGTCCACCTCTTTTTACACCTCGAACCGAAGCTTCATTTACTTTTTTATGATCAAATTTGCAAGAAAAGAAATTATGATATAATTTTTTTTTTAATTGGGCACGAAGCCAAGAAACGTAATGTCTATGTTCCTTTTTTTACCACGCAGAAGAGCGGAGAATTCCCGCAGGCGCCGCATGTCTTTCGAAGCTGCACAAATCTAAGCTCTTCATACCAACGGCCGATATGTTTCTCGGTCGCCGGTGAGCGCGCTGGATGCAACACACTCCGGAGTATCGAATTTCGCAGACGACCTCGAGCGTTGGCTGATCACGCGGTATAACGCGTGTGGCGATCCCAAGAATAATGACAGTCAGGGTGTGCATATAAGGATTTGCAGGTATGCAAAAGCCGAGGCATAGGGTCGAGCCCGTTGGCTTGTTCCACGGCGACTCGGGACTCTCACTTTCGAACATCGTGGCGAGAAATAAAAAAAAAAAAGAGCCACGTGAGATCGAGCGGTGACGTGGAGCGACATCGAGTCAAGGGAGGGACTGTGTTTGCACGAGAGCGCGACAATCGTTTTTTTTTTCACGCTATCGCCGTCCCGCAGTACTTTATAATGTACACTCTTAAATACACTTATCTCCTGAGCTACTTTCGATTCCGCGGAGTTCGCGATAAGATTCGCTTTATGCCGCGCGCCGAGCGCGACGAATCACACTCTGTTATTTACGGCAAATACGTATCATCATTGTCATCGCTCGTGATCACGAAGAAACAACAGAACCTACCTTTATGTCGAGATGGGCTACATTGAACGAGTGGAGAAAGGCTATTCCGTCGAGTATCTGCCGGAGGAGTCTCGCGACTTGTCTCTCCTCGGGTACCTCGTCCCTGTCGAGCACCATTTGCAATTCACCACCGGGAGCCCTTGATTAACAAAGATTATTCAAATTATTAGAGATGGACTTAAAAACAAAAAAAATGGTTTCAAAATTACTTAACAGTATTGGGAGTTTTTTTTAACTGTTTCTGACGTTTCGAACACATGTGCGTGACAATTTTGTAGTGAAATTTTTACCTTGGACGCAAATTTTTGTAAATTTCAGGCATGAGATTTGTAATTTTAATATCTAGTATTTTTATTTTACAAAAAAGGACATTAATGTCCCATTAATGTAAGCAATGTGTCCAGAATTCAAGTTGCAGTACGTTGAACTTACAATTTATTTTTGCAGTGTGTAATGTACTTTAAAAAAATTTATTCCGAGGATTATACTCACAGTTCCAGAACGAGAACCATCTCCGTGTTGGTCTCAAAGACTTGATGGAGGGAGACGAGTCGTGGACAGTGAGCCGCGGCATCCAGCACCGCTACCTCGTGAAGGGCCTCGGCCCTGAGCTCCTGAGCCCTTCGTCTCTTCCGCAAAAATTTAGCCGCCCACTGGCGTCCGCTCGATCTCTCCCTGCATCTCCGGACCGTCGCGTATTTGCCCCTGCAACAAACGAAACATAACGAAAATTATAAATAAACGAATGAAATTAATGTTCAGTGTATTAAAAACATTGAAAATACTTTATTTTTAATAATTTACTTTAATTTCCATAAAAAAGTACATTAATTTTTCATAATAATTGTACAATAAATTTAATGTACCAGTTTTTTCACAACTTCCGAAAAAATAATCTGTTATAGTTTCTTTGAGACGGAATTTGGTGACCTTTGCCGACAAAGAATGTTCGTCGAGCGTGTGAGCCTTATTTTTTATTTTTTTTATTATTTTACCGTGTACGGTGAATTTTTTTCTTTTCTCTCGACAGTTTACCGTCGACTACAGGCGCATACGAGGGTTCAAATACGCGATTGGAGCGGACACCCTCGCACCACGCGTGTGCACACATGTTAATACGCGTGCGTCGCGCAAAGGTCGGACGCCGCGGCATGCGAGATATATTAATAGGGTCATAGCCAACCACTAAACCGAGATTAATATCGAGACTCAAAGAGGCACATAGGTAGTGCTCTATGTGTTGCCGGGCTCGCGGGAGTTTATTACCGAGAGAGCCTTCTCGGGCAATTCCACCAGGTTGGCATATAGGAAGAGAGCTCGAGGAGGTTGGCCGGCCGGGTTCGACTGCTCGGCCGCAGCTAGAGCTCGCCTGCCTCTGATGTCTGCCTGCTACATACGGCGTGAAATCATGCAGCAACGCTTGGCCTGCTGCCTTTGATTTCTCCGCGAAAATTCAAAGAGCCCGACGAACTCGCGTCCAACAGTGAAAAAATCCCTCGCGCGCGTACTTGCTCGAAACGTTTTTACTGCTGTTTTCAATGATTTTTTTTTAATTAAAAAATGCTTTGCTACGTTTTACTTCCGGTAAAAAAAATCTAATTTTTCGACCGGTAGCGACGTAGTTCCGGTATGGCGTCACTTACGGTTGAGATAATGAGATTTTTAAACAGGAAGTAATGTATTTCCGGTAAAAAATTATATTTTCAAACCGGAAGTGAGATTTTCAAACCGTATTTCCAGTCGAAAAATAAGTTTTTCGGACCGGTGTCTTGAATTTCCTGTATGACGTCAGTTCCGATCGAAAAATGAGATTTTCAAACCGGAAGTGACGTGTTTGCATTCGAAAAATGACTTTTCCGAACCGAAGTAACGGAGTTGTATGACGGTGACCGAAAAGGGTCGAACGGAAATGGAGAAAATGAGGTTTCTGAGACCGGATGTGTCTTCCTGGTCGGAAGAAATGGATCTTTCTAAGAATGAGGAATATTAGTACCAGAAGCCACGGAACGACCGACCTGTTCGGTGGGTCTCGACCGTCGAGGTAGCAGACATAGAGGTTGGTCCCCGAGCGTCCCGTGCAATTTTACGCACCAAGAGTCGGAGGGCTGAGGCGCGATACTCCGACGGAACGGAGTCCGAGGCTGATGAGATAAGACGGAAGCCTTCTTTGTTCCGCGGTGGAGCCCATCGCTGCTGGTCATGGCGGCCACCGGGCATCCAGGTTTACGACGCAGGAGAGGCCTCGGCGTCGCCCGTGCACTTCACGGCATCTCTTTCCTCTTCTCGTCTTTCTCTCGTTAAACCGGCACGGCAACACAGTGAAAATAGGAAGTGCAAGGAACGCTCGACGCTCTCGTTGCACGGCACTTGCTCCACGCCTATCGGCCTATTGTAGTTTTGGCAAAATAATCCGGCTCCGTTCGGCGCCGATTAAGAAAAAAAAGAAACGCTGCGGAACATCGTTTTGTTTCATTTTTTTTTTTTCGTCAATTTTCATCGACGATTCCGCGAGTTCCTCAGGGTTTATATTTATACCCGCTTGATTACAGGTGCGTGCATTTTTTTTTAAACTTAATTTTTCTCGCGTGCTCGACGCGAGTCTCCGAACGGGCGAATCGGGGGGGCTTTTTGGTCCACCCGGCGCCGTTCTCAATTTGAGGTTTCCCTTTCGCCTGTGGCCTACATGCGGACACATCGCCGCTCGAACTTTGCGCGAAAGGATATATTATAAAAGCAATAATTTTGTTCCGGTACGCACAACGCCCCGGTGCCTCTCACCCGAAATGCGCATGCGCATCGCGTGCGGAATGACTTACGCGAGACATTCTGTTTGCGCGCACTTTGTTACCCTCGGCGTTATGTGTGCACGCCGAACATCCGAGAGCGACCGTTTCTCGATGAGGAGGCTCGTACTAGATGTCGAAACTTATTGTGCAACACAACTCCGGGAGTCGAGAGAGAGCAATCGCCCTTCCGAAAAGTTTCCCCGTTAATCGGAACGGCGTGTATCCTCGCGGGCTGATATGTTCGCTTTCGAACAGCCCTGTCAAGTTAACCTTAATGTTGCCACTATGGAGGTTTTTACAGTTAACGTCACAGTGCGGTCATTTCCGGACCGGTGACAATTGACGATCGCATGACAGTCGAGTGACAAAAAAAAAAAAAAAAAGATGACCGTTCACAAAATCGGCGCAAAACATGCTATTGCATATACGGCATTTTGTCAGAGGACGAATGTCTTCGCTCCAACGCACCGATCAACCTTCCACAACTAGTTTTTGTTTTCACGATTTTCTTCCAAGTCCCGAATATTGCCTCACCAAAATATAACAGAATTAAAAAAAAAAAAAAAATGCTCAGCTCACGACAAAAGTTCCGACAGCGACTTAAGATCCGCGCGGTCTCGCGGTAGCAAAGACATGTTGTGTAGAAAGCATACACTTTCTCCCTGAGAGGAGTCTCTCGTTCGCGAGCCTCGGAATACCCGGCAGAGAGGTATAAGTGCGTAATATGAATTCGACCCGAAGTGCTGGAAGTCTTAACACACTCGCGTTTCGTACATTACATTACATTATATATATACAATATATATATCCATGTACATATAATACACAAGGCGTTTGAGTAGTACGTGTAATAGGTATACACACCGTTTTCGAGCAGGTTACGTGAAGGTGTTTATATACACACGAGGGGGCGGGGGGGTACACAGGTGTAACGAGAGGAGAGTACAGAGGCGGTGGACGAGCGAGGCCGCATTATCGGCCGCTTGATCTCTCGTTGGCTGGTTCGTCTATCATGATTATAAGAGCCTTCTGCTCCCCGGCCAACACGCCTCGCTCCTATCGCCCCGGCATATATGATACCTTGAACTTAAATCCATTACAAAGTAGCATCGGCATACTTCGTACATGCAATAATCGCGGTGAATATAAAACAAAAAAAGACGTAATAACAATAAAAAAAAAAGCATTAATATCCGCAATATTCAACGAGCGTACGCCCGTCCGGCTACTCGATCATGCGAGCGCAGATTGCACCGACACAAGGCGAGTAAGAAAAGCAGTAAAACTTTTGTAGATCCGCGTCCGCGGAAGAGCGGAAAATCTGCCGGCACGATATCGCGTGTCCGATTATCCTTTCCCACGGCCGCTCCGAATGGTATCCGTCCGTGAGGAAGGTAAAAAAAAAAAGAGCCTCCGAGTACATCCAAGCTCCCTTGTTCGCTCCCGCCACGGTGTCTAAACGGATCTCGTCGAGCGGCGTTCCATTCCAGTTTCAACGGATTAATTCAGCGACGAATTAGCCGCGGCCGCCGCGATAAGGCAGGAAGGTAAAAATCGGACGTTCGAGCGTGTACGCCGTAAAACGCGAGGAGTTCGTTTGACGGGGAAACTTTCCCACGAGGAGTCGAGAGCCAATGGCCGAGGGCGGGAGGAGCATCGTCAGCGGAGAAGTGTCAGCCGGTATCAGCGTCGGGAAGGGCCGCGCGGAGTACGCGCTATCGCGGAGGCCTTCCGGTCGGCCGAGCGATTCGCAGCGTCGACTAAACCGGCGTCCGGGTAGCCGCGGATCAACGACCCGGACGAGGTCTTTTTCACGTGGACGGCGCGCGGCTGCGAGTACGTTTCGTTCAATCCGGAGCCGGTGAGGGACCGGGTCGCCGACGCACCAGGAAATCGCACACGAGCGGCGTCGATTCCACCCGGTCGGTCTTCGTCCTTCGGGTCGTTTCTCTTCGAACATCTTCCCCTCGTGTTCGGCGACGGGGGAGAGGAAGAGCGGCCGGGAGCATCGGACTCCGAAGTATCTCGGATTGCATTCGAGGAGCGGGCGGTCGTTAGTTGCGTGGCCGGACTAAACACCGTGGCGATTCCGTCCGATCGCTAAGTCCGCGAATCCGAGACGTCTCTGGCGAACGTCGAATCGGCGACGTGCAGGAGCAGCCGGCCTGCGAACGGCGAGGAGTCCCCGTGGTTGCAACGCGGTTAACATCGTGGGTCATCGACATCCGGATGAGAGGGCCCCCGCAGCAGTCGCCGGCCGTCTTCTTGCGGAGCGGTCAACGTGGAAACAGTCAGGGGTCTCTGCACAGTGCTCCGCTCCGCGGTTGACGGTCATCGCGATTACCGCCAGAGACAAGGGGAGAGACCCGCTTCGGGAAAATTAACATAGCCACGCATCCTGCCCGAGTTAATGCGACGAAGAAGTTAACAGTTCCGCGCGCGCTTTCCATTACGATAAACCGTTCCGAGAGAGGCGCACGCGTTGTGACCGGGAGAGAAGCGCGTCGTCGGGTCGGAGGAGAGAGGAGGGCGAAACCAAATTGGCTGGAGGTGATGGGATTTGGTTCTTACCGGCGTACGAAGCGCGTTCAGAGATGTGGGGCTGTGGCTCGGCGCGATTCGTCATTAAAATAACAGTAATTTACGATCCAAGTGCGGTAAAGCGAACTTTATAGTCACTTCAGAGTCCGTGTATGATGTTCCCTTCACCGCACTTGTATCGCATAATATTTTTTTTAACGAATGCAGAAGCGCTAGTCCGTGCCTGCTGAGTGTGTCGCTGTACAGACAGCGAGCGTGAAGGACGAGAAGCGTGCGTAAAGTACGAGAAGCGTGCGTAAAGTACGAGAAGCGTGCGTAAAGTACGAGAAGCGTGCGTAAAGTACAAAAAGCGTGCGTAACGTACGAGAAGCGTGCGTAAAGTACGAGAATTGTGCTTAACGTAAAATTGGCCCTATGTGCGTATGGGCCGAGGATTTATAGTACACTTAGCTTTTCACGCATGAGTTACATTAAAATTGCAATGCGACGAGGAATTTAATTTTCCACTGCGACAAACCGTCCCACAAGAGGCGCGCGTGTCCAGACGAGGAGACAAGCGCGTCGTCGACTCGGAGGGCAGGGGAGGGCGAGACCAAATCGGCCGAAGGTGTAGGTATTTTTTTTTTTTACAGGCACATAAAACCCGTCTCCAGACGTGAGCCGAAGCTCGACGCGATTCGCCGGTGCGGTAATGAAAATAAAAATTATAATGCGAAATTGTACAGAACGCCTCGACCTGTTCCGTTCTCCGGCCCACTCTTGTGGTATTCTCGGAAGGGTAACGTGTCGCGAAATCACACACGGGCGTTAAGTTCGAAGTTCGTTAAACCCGGAAAACCGCGGAAACGTCATCATGCGCTGCGCGCGCGAGATCCAATAAGAATTAACGGTTAAAGGGCTCTAGGGAGGCTCGGTTAATGCGGACGCAGGTAACATATGCCGAGTGTGCGGTCACGGCGTTTCGCGTTGGGTAACCGTAGCACAATGACGAGGCACCGGGGTGAAGAGGGAAACTTAACGATCTGTGGGCCTCGGCTCCTCTTCGGGTGGACGACCACCGGGAGTCGTCGAAAAAAAGACTCGAATTACCTAAGAAAAAAAATAAATAATAATGGTAATTTTTAGTCACAATATTGATTTTTCTGACGAGGATGAGTTTCCGTTTTTTTTCTCTCACGGTTCCGTGGACCACGTGGCTAAGTACCAGAGATGCGTGCGAGTGACCGTAGCCGGCGCGCGCGCGCGCACCTAAGCGTTGCGAGACGTTTCGTAATGTATAGGTGTGATTTAACGAGAGAGGGATTTTCTCGAGTGTGCGGCGTGGCAAAAGTTAACTAGAACGAATTTCACTGTTAGCACGGCGTACGGTACGAATGGTAGGTGCAAACATAGAACGGCGTCGGGCCGTTGCACCGCACGACGACTAGTTGCACAATAACGAGAATTTGCATTCGTCCGTGCCTCTCTGGGCTCGGCTGTGAGCCACGAGGACTGTTTGCAGCGTCGAGGTGTGCGAGATAAGCGCCGCGCACGCTCCTAGGGAGTATCCGTTAATTCCCTTAATTGCCATACGAGGAACGGTGGCGAGAGCGAATAATTAATGCCGAGCCGAAGCGATCCGCTCCGGTTTCCGTGTTTTTTGCTGACTCTCCCTGTAATGAGATAATTAGCGGGCGCAAGACTTACATATATATAGATGTATATAAATGTATATATATATATATGTATATACACACGACGGGCCGATTACACGCATCCACGAATGTGTGCACAGACAGACCGGACACGCACATTGGTCGTCCGCTATCCGATCGACGACGTCGCCGATAGACTCGTGCCATCGGCTAATCGTAATAGGCCAACACACCGAGAAATACGATCATTCGCGGGATCGACGCTATCGACACTTGCCGATCGAAACACGTCGATACGATTCGCTTTCGACGATTCGATCGAAACTCGATACCCTGTTTTCTTTGTACTTTATTAATTTTTTTTTTTTTTTTTTATCGAGCTACCTCGTGGATTTCTCAAGTCGAGGCGGCATACCTATTCGCGCTTTGATTTATAGCGTTATCCGTTGAAAGCTCGTGAGTCACAGCGGCGAGCGTGCACATGAGAGATTTATTCACGCGGGCGTTCTGCACGGAAACCTCTCAACTTTTCTTTTGTCTCATTCGCGACTCACTTGCAGTTATCGCGCGCGGACAACGGTTGGGTTTAGAGCGCGCTCAAAGCTCAGAGAGGCGGGGCCCGGAATATAATGGTCTCGAGCTCCGAAATCATTGTTACCGTTATTATCATTAAATTTGCATAAACCGAAGATTGAAATTATTGTGGATTGGTGCTCAAAATATTATTACTTCGAGCTCCGAAATCGTTGCTACATTGAAAAAAGGATCTAGTAAAAAGTACCAATTCGGTACTTAACCGGTAAAAAACGGATTTTCTAAGAATTTGTACCATAATATCCGCGAAATTTTTTTATAAACCCAGTACTTCCTACCATATGTGGCGCCCTAGCTCCGTACTACTGTGAGCTATGGTAATATCTCTCAAGCGATATAGTCATATTTATTAGATCCTTCTCTCAGTGTACTAGTAGTAGTAAATGCACTTATTGACAATGTCTTACCCGGTACGGACATTTAAAAAATTATTTACATTTCGTATTCCCATTGCTATTGCCAACAGGCCATAGACCTAAGTCCTTCAGCCCTATTACTATTATTATCATTATAATAAAATTTTAATAAATCGCAGATAGAAACGATAGTGCATTGCATCGTCGTTCGTAGAGCTGATGGTAAATCGACAACTGCCGTGTGTGTTCTGGGGGAATAGGATGATCGTCTCGGTATCTCGATCGGATATCTCGAGATCGTTAACGAGAGACGATCGGATACACAACAGTCGCATCGATTCCACCATCCGAATCGGTTGGCTCTCCGATGTACGTTACGGCTCGCTATACGTGAATGTACCGTTCGAGAAAATGTTGTCCCGCTCGGGTCGTGACGAGAGATACGAGAAGAGGAGCGACGAGTCGTAGACGCGAGGGAAGGAGAATGACGATGACGACTCGGAGACGCGACAGGTCCGCCAGGCTCAACGTCAACGACGTCTCGAGATCGTCGACGATAGGCTAACGTTGCTCGAGCGATACTCTCACGAATATCCCGATTATGTATTAGGCCGGAAAGATGTGTGTGTGTGTGTGTGTGTAGATGCGGACGAGCGTGGTCGTGCAAGCGCCACGTCTCTCGGAGGCGTCCCGAAGAGCTTGTTCTTCTGTCGAGCAGACTTCTGGCTGCCGGGGGAGTCCGCAGGCGGTAATCTAAAACGTTACCGCCACCGGCAGCCACGAAGGGGGACGACGTGGAGAGAGATACGCCTTTCTAATCGAGTGCAGAGAGTCTCGGTGGCGTTGAAACGGCGAAGGCGCACTAAAGGTCCCACGGGTCCCAAGGGTTGCACCTACGCCACCCGGTGAACCAGACACGACTTCTGCCGGCACCCGGCCGCGGCAAATGCTCCTGGAATGCTCCTTGCGAGCAGCGCGAGCTAAAGCCATTCGCAATTGCGAAAGGAAGAAAGAAGTAAGGAGAGCGAAGTGTTGTGCAAAGGCGAGAGGGAACTGAATGAAACCGTCTTATCCACCCGAGCTCAGGTTTAACTTCTTTTTGTGTCCTGCGAAAAATTCGTAAAAGTAGTCCGTTTTGCGCCCAGAATGCTCCTTGCGCGCTGCGCGAGCCAGCCGTTCGAAATTTCGAAGGGAAGAAAGAAATAAGAAGAGCAGACTGTTGTGAATAGGGGAGGGGGAACTAAATGCACCCGTGTTCTCCATCTGAGCTTAGATTTAACTTCTATTTGAGTCCTGCGAAAAATTCGTAAAAGTAGTCCGTTTTGCCCCCAGATTGCTCCTTGCGCGCTGCGCGAGCCAGCCGTTCGAAATTTCGAAAAGAAGAAAGAAATAAAAAGAGCAGACTGTTGTATATAGGGGAGAGGGGAGTAGATGGACTTGCAACGTCCATTTGAGGTCAGATTCAAACTTTGTTTTATGTCCCGCGAACAATTTGTACAAATAATCCATTTTGCCCCGTCCCGTGCAGCAAAAGGAGCTCCGGCGTCGGCACACAGCCGATTGTTATTAGCGTCCTGCCACGCGACCGTTTTCGCACCGGTGAGGTCGGCGATAAATCTCGTCCCGATTTCTTAAGTTTCGATGAACGCTATCTGTCCATTTAGCCGGGGTATTGGAAGCATGGGAGGAAATCTAGTCGGGCGAGCGACAGAAGAAACTTGGCAGGTATATAGCTCTTGCGGTACCCACGGCGAGGTCGAGTGCGCGGCAGCGCGGCAACCCTTTTCCTTTGGAACTTTGCCGGCTGCTGAGAGTACCGCGTATACGATCGATACGCACGTTAGAAAGGTGACTTTTAGCTTTGGAAGTGCAGCTCGGCGCTCGGCCGGCTCGCCGATAGGCCAAAAGGAGCTGCGGAAAGATGGATCTCGTGAGAAGTGCATGGCCGATAGCAGAACCGCCTGCATATGCGCTCGCTCTGGGTCTCTTGAATTTTCTCTCGTTTCGTTCCCGGCGCTCTACGCGGACCGCCTTCGTCTGGCACTCCAGCGGACGAACGAGAAGTGTGGGTGATGCGGAGAACGTGAACGAATCAGTGCCTCGAGGTTTTCGCACACGGATATTCCCTGGTTAACGGTTCGAGCGAAGTACGAGGCAGGCAAGGCTGCGGGCTCGCATCGAGGAATTAAACGTGACGGATTTATCGGAATTTTTTTTCATTGGCGGGTAAGAGTCCTAAAATTATTGGAAAATTGCGTTTCTACAAACGCAATTTTCCAATCACTTGAGGGCTTCGAATTTTGCCGCATTGATGCATCCCGATTGTCTGCCCCGTTTTGCCTCACTCTTCCTTACTTATAGTGAAAATAATAATTATATTTTTAGTAATAAAAATTGTTATGTGAATTTAAAAAAAGTGCACCAATTCATCTAATTTCGTCAAATTTTCGTCTCACGCCTTTTTGAGCGTGCGCGAGGCGAAACATTTCCGGTTGAAATGTTATTATGTAAGGCTCTCGAGGGGAAAAAAAGAAACCCGACGAGCGACGAAATAAATGCGACGAATAAATGAAAGAGGAGAACGGATGAAGAAAACGAGTCCGGCGTACTCTCCAGTTCCGGGATGAATGTCAACGTCCCTCTCGGCCTTCTTCCTCCTTCTTATTTTTTATTCTTATATATATATATTTTTTAATCGTCAATTCCTCAGCGAAGCGACGAGTTTGGCAGGTTTACCTTTCCCCTCGTCACGCAACCCGGCCGGTTCTTCCTCCGCTTCTTACTGCCTCGCTCGTACGAAAACGGGCCTTTGTACTCGCGAAAGAAGTCTCGGATAGCGCGAGCGCGCGAGTACGCCGAATCCGCGAAAAAATAAAATATAAAAGAAGTACAAAAATAAAAATGTGGCTAAAGACCCCTGCGAAGCCCCGGACGAGTATGCTGAGAGGGTACAAAAAGGGGCATAGGACGAGAATCACGACCGGGCGTACGGTCAGGCCAACAATGGCCAAGCCCCGATGTCGTCGGAATAGCAATTTTTTTTTCTTCTTCCTTTATTCTCCGGAGGATCGTTGGCGCTGCGCAACACGGTAGACGTTGTACCACCCCGGGTTCTTCCGCTGTCCTCAACCAGCGTTATCGCTACGGCTTATTTAAAAAATAATTGAAATAAATAAAATGATACATTAATATAAAAATATATATATTGTAACGACTGAGCAAACGAATAACGCGCCTATTTAGTTTGGGGGCGGATATTATTAATAATATCGTAGCTAAATATGTCGAGCACGAACTGACACGAGTCTGATCGTTCAGACGTCTCAGTCCAGACTGTTTTACACGACCATCGATCTTGTATCGATCGTCTATCGCCAAACCTAACTAATATCGTCTGCCTCAACGAATAGCCAGCTACACATTCGTTACAATATATATGTATATATATAATAAAAATAAATATCTTTCGCCGAGTGAATTAACATAAGGCAGAGTTCGTGTGATTCCGCGTGGTAGGGTGAAAGCTGCATCGGCGATGGATCTCGCGAGAGGAAAAACCTCTTTCCATCGAAGGTGCGCGCGGTGGATGGAAGAGTGAAAACGAAACGCACCCACACCTCGGTCGCATGCCTTGCCTCGCGCATTTCTCTTCTTATAATGTCGTTAAGATGAATGACCCGCATCTCGCAGTCGCCTCGGCAAGCGCGGCTAGACGGAGCGTACGAGCGTGGCCAATTTCCCATTCGAGCGTCGGCTTCGAGCGGGGAGACACGACGATAAAGCAATTATAAATTAGCCTCGCGGTTTTAATCGGGAGACACGCATCTCGGGTGTAAATACGCGAACATTCTCTCCGTCAACGCGACTACGGAATATGGGAAAATCGTTTTGGGAGATGAAACTCCCGATGTTCGAGGCGCCCGACCCGACCGCCAACTTACAATTCGTATCGGAGCTTCCGGCCTCCGCGCTAACGTGCGAATTTTCCGTTATTAAGAGACGCCGAGCTGGAATGAACGAAGAGCGGGCCGTCGCTGCGAACGAGGCGAAACTTTCACGCGAGCGTTGCCCGCTCGATCTCGGGTGAACGCCGAAGCGTGCTCGGGAGCCTTTCAGCCGAGAGACACAGTTCGCCTTGCCTCGTACGTGCGAGCTCGTGTGTGTGTGTGTGTGCGCGCGCTTTGCTCACCGTTGTGTACACGCGAGATCGAAAACTGCATCGCTGAGGAAACGCGAGGTTGGCGCGCTCGCGATGCTTCCCAGTTCGAGCAAACGTTACGCAAGTGCAACACGGCCGGGGAGCACATTTGTGCGCCGCACCACGTATTCAGTATGCGCTCGGTGGCTTCGGGGGCGCTTCCTGCTTCGATAGCATCATAGCTTTTCCGTACACTTTTACCAAGGTCTCTTGTTCTCTCGGCGGCTGAACAACGTGTGCGCCCTCCAACCGCGGGCGATAGAGAATGGAGAATGCCCGGAGAAGCGCTCCTAGGTCGTGGCATCGATCTTGCCACTCTTCAGCCATCAGCCAACTAACGTGGGTAATTCTCCGCGCCATTCATGCGTGTGGCATCCGCTCTTGCGGCTTATCGCGATACCGGGAACGGAGCGAGTACGACGCGGGGCGAGGATTTCGCGGATCTGATGAGACCGCTCGCGAGGTCAGGTTCAACTGTGTTGCAATTCAATTCAGTCATGGAAAGAAATCACTGGGTAAAGGAAGATAGTGAGGGGTAGGGGAGAGCGGGGCAAAACGGGACGGCGGGGCAAAACGGGACAGAAAATCCGGATGCTTCGGTGCATTTTTTTTTTTTTCTATCATAAAGATTGACAATTTTTTGCTCGATTATTTTGTCATTTTGAGTAATGAAATGTGTAGGTATGAGAAAGCCATCATAGGGTAAAAAAATACTAAACAGTACATTTGACAAAGGGTTTTAAAAATAAGAGTTCACAATGTTTTTGCTTGATTATTAAAAAGTGTTTACGAATGAAATTTGTAAATAAAATAAGAGGAGAATTGCGGGGGTTTCCGGACAATGAATGTCTGTTAGAAATGTACAAATTTTTTGGGACCGGCCAAAATCGGTTAAGCAGAGGTGTCGAATGGGTCGATGACACGATCCGGCAGAAGCACCGGAGGAAGGTATCGATACAGCGGGAGACGAAGTGGTCGGGAGAGAAAGAGAAGACCAATCGAAAAAGCGACCGCCGCGACGAACCGCGAGTTCGTGTCGTCGTCCTTCTGCCAGCATGCGGGGCGGGGGGGGGGGGGGGGGGGAACTCTCCCCCTCTCGGAGAATCGTGACCGGAGTACAGGACAACCCTAAGTGCTACCGGTATACCGGCCGACGAACCGGCGGAATGCTCCGCGTTACGGCGAGAGCTGCTAGCACCGAGAATCGGATGTATAAGTTTCTCGTAGGCGTCGGGCCAAAAAATCAGAGATCTCTCGAACTGTTCCAGACCGTCGATATAACGCGTTTTTAACATCGAAACCCGACCATTTTCGGCAGCTGGATGCAAGCCGGTTCCGAGCAAATCTCCCACACGGTAGAAACCGTTCGTGCATTTAACAACATTTCTCGTTTATAATTTTTTTTTTCTAAATGCAAAAAAAAAAAAATGGCCAATAAATCTTATCATCAAACGTAAAAAATGGTCAATTCAACGAGATAAGAAAATGTGGAGGTTTGTGAGCGAGTTTTTGGTATAAAAATCTTTACCGCGCGGTTCGGCAGAATGGCCCATCGAGACGCAAAAACATGTAAATTCCGGAGAGTCGAAGCGTGCGCGTTCTCCGGAGAACGGCAAAGCCCGTTTCTATCTCATGGGAGTGTCACTTCTCGGGTTCAGGTTTTTCGGCGATCGGAACGTTCTCTTTAATTTTTTTTTATTCCTTTAATCTCTCCTCTCTCCCGTTGCTCTCGTTCGTTCGGCGAATAACATATATTCGTTTGCCCGGCGAAAAAAGGATAGAGGAACGGACGGGGGTCAGCAAACTGTGGCGGTCGTCGAAGGACGCCGAGGGTGCAGCGGTTCATCCTCGGCCGGCGTTTCCTCTTTCTTCTTCTTCTTCGCCGCTTCCACCGGCGCGACACAGGACTCGTGTTCCTCCTTTTTCTCTCTTCCCGATTGCCCGCACACGCTCGGCTCGGCCTCTCTCCCTTTATCACTCCATTTCTCGGGTTATTCGCATCGGGATTTGGAAGCGGTCGAGCGACTGGCTCCCGATGCTGGATGCTGTGGATGCTGCGATTCTCTCTCCTCCCCGCGAACCGGCAACCGGTCGTTCGCGCCCGCTCCGCGCAACATCGTAGTTCCGCAACTCGGCTTCGTTCCTTCCACCTCTCCCCTTAAACTTCGTTCCTTTCACCTCTCCCCTTAAGCTTCGTTCCCTCGATCTCTCCCCTTCAGCTTCGTTCCTTCGATCTCTCCCTTTAAGTTTCGTTCCTTCGTTCCCTTCCCTTAAGCTTGGTTCCTTTAATTTCTGCCCTTAAGCTGCATTGTTTTTATCTCTCTCCTTAAACTTCATTCCTTCGATCTCTTCCCTCAAACTTCGTTATTTCGATCTCTTACCTTAAACTTCGTTCCTTCGACCTCTTCCCATAAGCTTAGTTCCTTTGATCTCTCCGTTTAAGCTTCGTTCCTTCGATCTCTTCCCTTAAGCTTCGTTCCTTCGATCTCTTCCCTTAAGCTTCGTTCCTACGATCTCTTATCTTAAGCTTCGTTCCTACGATCTCTTATCTTACCTTCGAATCTCCCCCCTTAAGCTTCGTTCCTTCGATCTCTCCCCTTAAACTTCGTTCCTTCGATTTCTCCCCTTAAGCTTCGTTTCTTCTATCTTTCCCCTCAAGCTTCGAGAGCTCGGATTCTCTCTGTCTCTCTCTCTCGTTTCTTCCATCGCGATTCCGTGCGCTACCGCGAATTCGCCCGGACCGATTCTCGTCGCCCGAACGCCGGACCGCGCCGATCGGTTACCGTTTCCTCCCCTCCGGCTCGGTCCCCGAAACGTTTTCGATACGACCAAGCGCCGATAAGTGTACGCAGATTAAATTGAAATTCAATTCGAATCAGTACACTTTAGCGAGCTCCGTGGCGTAATTAAGGTAATGGTCGACAAGAGAAAGTCTCCCGAGGCTCCGGAGGCGAACGATCCCGTCCGGGACCACCACCGCCTCATTTGAATTCGAGAATCGAGAGCCGCGATCGTGCTCGCGATCTCTGCTCTCGATCGTGCCCTCGACACTCCCAATTTCTCATCGTTCTCCTCCTCCCACCCTTCCCCCTCCCCCTCGCCGCCTATCGTACGAACAACCAAAGCGTTACTTAAGAAAACACGATGGCCAAAGCATCGGAACATTGCACGTTGAATTAATTAAAATTGCTCAATTTATCGCGCTCCTACTCGCGATTACAGCGTCCGAGCATTTTCGTCCGCCTCGAGATTATTTAAATTTTTTTTTTTTTTTTTATAAGCCTATCGTCGGTTAAACTTTGTCAGGGATTTATTCGCTCGTCGTTCATTTTTTATTGGGCAGAAAATATTTTCTCGACACCGTGAAATGAAGGCGAGAGGGTTAAATTGCCGGTACCGAGGAGACAAGCCGCGCTGAAAGATTATTCGGCTTTCGTCGGCCTCGAACCCGTGCGATCCTTCCGCCGGACTCCGGCCTGCATTGCACACCTGTCGGCACCGGAATTCGTGTGAAAAAAAAAAAAAAAAAAAATGCAATGAATTATCGTTCGTATGCTCGAAGATCGGGCAATTGCTCCCGCTGTGAGCGCGGTTAATTAAAGCCGGTAATTCGATTATTCCTCGCTGCGAGCCGGGTGGGTGGGGGGGGGGGGGGGGGGGGGGAGGAACGAAACCGGCAATCGGGCAGCGACTTTTGCGTTAGTCATTCGAGAGCCGGGTCTACACGCTCGCTTATTCGCTACGAGAGTTATCGGCAGGATCGAAAATACTGCGACTCGGTTCTCGCGTATCGGCGCCGGATGCACGTACGATACACTTCGAGGATATACGTGCGTGCATGAAGTAATCATATTCGTGATGCGACAGACAATAGCACGGGAGCTCTCGTTCTTTTTCTCATCGGGCGCTACCGCCGACAATGCGCGTCATCGGGGACTCGCACACTTTCAGCACGATCTCTTCGTGGCTCTCTTTGTGCCGCGTGGCTTTCATCGCTCGACCGTCAAGGCCGAAAGACATCCGGTTGACGAAAAATGATTCTTTTTTTTTTTTCTTGAATTATTTCGATTCAGGCGGAAAGCCGCGAAGAGGGAAAAGTGGAACGACGCGAGTGGGAGCCTAATAAAAATAAGGGCGTAGCGACAGTGGTTTGGTGCGGTCGCAGACCGAAATCATTCGATCGAGCGGAGTTGCCGATCCGTCAAGGGGCGCGGATCAACCGCGATCCATGAGGCATCGCGAGTTCGCAGGAAACCTGCGGCTTACATAAATTTACACCCGCCATGGTTACGCCATGTGATCGGGCCGAGGTGGTGGAGAGGGGAAAAAATAATTGAAGAAAACAAATAAATAAGAGCCGGGGGCACGGATTATCGAATCTACTTGTTAGTAACCTTTCACCGGCTTGGTGCGCTCGTATCGTATCGTAGCAGGGGAGGTACCGGCGCGTTTAGCGTGTCTGTTGAGCAATCGTCCAACGCCTTATTCGCTAACGGGCGCGATGGTCGCACTCCGCAAAGAAATTTGCACGGGAAACGAGCGATATCGAAGTTCCAGCCTCAAAGGTGCGCGCGCATGCCATCGCGTGGCTCGAGCTTTCGATAATCGATATGTATCGAGCCAATCGAAATGACTAAAATTCGGCACGAACTTGCGTTACGCGCTCGCTCGATGAAAAAAAACCTTCCATTTTTCTCACTCGAAAGACTCGACAGTGCTAATAACTCGAGCGGGATGAAAAACGACACACCGGGCGTATGTGCATACATGCACTCGACAAAAGAGCTCCAGTACATTGTCCTCGAAGTTTCGTCGAGCGAAGATTGGCATCGCACGATACCAACTAAGGCAGACACGTAGCCATTCGATAATGACATAGAAAGGGGTAAAAAAAACGAAGTGTATTCCTCTGATTCCCCGGCTCTTTAATTACATACCGTTACGCAAGCATCTATCCTCGTTAAAGGTGCCGCTCGTTCGCGCGGTCTTCCATACAGCGTACGTGTGCTACACTTACACACACACACATAAAGAACCACCCGTAAACCGTAATACACGAACGGCACACAGACGCACACACGGTTCGGTAACTTTCTCGGAAATCGAGAACGCCACCGTGTGCGCTTCTCGAGGAAAAACCGGATTTTCAACAAGACACGCCGAAGAGCAAAGAGTACCGCGTCTCGGTATTATAGCGTACGTAATTTGCGAACGACGAGAAATGCCAATGACGTACGGCGTTTCGCTCCCTCCGATCTCTGTTACCTTTTTGATGCGCAGCATTATTATATAGTACCCCGCGTCGCTCCGGAGGAATGTCGTGAACCCGAGCGTGCGGCCGGTGACAATGAAATACCGGGAAAGATGAAACGCAAAAAAATTTCGTCCCCCTATTGGTCAAGTTCGCTTTTCTTTTTTTTAATCATTAACCACCCGATCAAATTTTTTATCTTCTAGTAATTAAAACTAAAAAAAAGTGTCTTCCGATAGCTTCTGAGAAATGGGTAGATTTTTCTGCCGATTTTTCTTTGCTTCGATCAGAATTATCTTTGATCGTGACTTAATTTTAAAAAAACCTTTTTCCGTCATAGTTACTCGTAAGTGGAGCGCTTTGTCGGAGATCGGACGATACTCGCGTCGAACCTTCGTTCCACCGTCGTCGCTCCAAAAATTCAGTACGTACCTGCAACGAAAAAAAAGAAACACGATACGCTCGATCAATAGCTCATTAGGTTTATCAGTGAAACGTCCGGCGGGTTAGCATAAATTTTGAAATTTCCACGGCGCAAGCTACTTTACGAGTGAACGTACGAGCTATTCGAGCGTGCCGCGCTACTATCGCTCCCAGACGCATGATACGCATGTACGCGCGCGCAGGTGCAACCGGTAGGAGATCTCGCACGTGTGTGCGAAGCCGTTCGGAGAAGCTATCGAAAATCTCGAATCCCACTAACCTCCTTGGCTTGCAACCAGCGAGCGGCGCTGGGGCTTACACTCCGTACACGTAAGGCTACACGCTGCGGTGCGCACGGTGGCTTCGTTTGATTTCTTTACGGGCCGCGCCGAGAATTCGTTATTGCTTCTCTATGCCGTCTCGCATATATGTGTTTCGCGATGAGCACAGTAGCCCACAGGAGAGTAGAAGTTTCCACGCTGTGTGAGCCCGCGGGGCGTCGGAGTTCTCACATCCTATGCATGCCCGAGAGAAAACTCTCCCGTCTGTCGGGTTTGATATCGGTTACGCTTCGAATATACTCCGATGCATCCGGGAAAAGTCTCGACATTATGGTAAACAAATAAGAAGAGAGCGGGGCAGAACGGACCATTTTTACCATTTTTTTTTTGTTACGATTTTCCTCGGCGGGACATTTCGTCCCACTCTCCGCTAGGTCGTAATGGAAATGTGTTCTGTGTAAGCAAACAAATAAGAAGACGGCGGGGCAAAACGGACAATTTTTACCATTTTGTTATTGGGCTTTTCCTTGACAGGCTATTTTGTCCCGCGCCTCGCTACTTCGTAGCAGAAATGTGTTCGGTGTAAGTAAATAAATAAGAAGACATTGGGGGGAAAACGGACCGTTTTACAATTTTCTGATGCGTTTTTCGTCGATGAGCAATTTTTCACCGCTCCCCCGCTAAGTCGTAGTGGAAATGTGTTCGGTGTAAGAGGAAGTAAAAAAAATCTATTGTTCTACACGAGACGAAGTTGTTCGAACAAGGTTCTTTGTTCGAAGAGTTCAACGAATGAAACGACTTCTTCGTCTGCTCCTATCTCTTTCGCGTACCGATAACCGGAGCTTCGATATAGGTAGCTGCAGCTATCCGTGACGTTATGCAAATGCAAGAGATCGCGTTTATCTCTCGTGTCTATAATACGCCCGGCGCGTGGGGGGAAGGGAGAGAGAGAGAGAGCCGGGCGGAGAGAAAGAAAGAGCGAGAGGGCGAAAAATCTCGGGTATCGCGGGCACGCGGTCCCGTCAGCCTCGGCGAGCGTTCTCAATTACAGGCGCCCTGTATTAAAAAAGCATACTTTATCGCTGATTGATATGGGAAACCGCGCGAATACAAGACCGCGACGGGACGGGGAGACGCTCGGAGGAAGAACAGTTCGCGGCACCGATCGTCTCTTTCTGCGAGAATGAAGTCCGGAGAACCGGTCAGAATTCCCATCCAGTTGGACGAAATGTTAGCAAAACAAATTCGATAAATTTAGCCTAATCAGAACGTCAATCAATTATTTGTAGACCGGTCTGTATTTTATCGAGGTGATCGGAGGAGGAACAGTTCTCTTTCCGCGGGAATGAAGTCCGGATAACCGGTCAGAATTTCCGTCCAGTCGGACGAAATGTCAGCAAAACAAATTTAATAAATTTATAAAATAAAATTTATGAATTTAGCCCAATCAGCACGTCCATCAATTATATGTAAACCGGCCTATATTATATCGAGAGGCGCTCGGAGGAGGAACAGTTCGCGGCACCGATCGTCTCTTTCTGCGGGAATTAAGTCCGGAGAACCGGTTAGAATTTCCATTCAGTCGGACGAAATGTTAGCAAAACAAATTTAATAAATTTATAAAATAAAATTTATGAATTTAGCCCAATCAGCACGTCAATCAATTATATGTAAACCGGCCTACATTTTATCGAGAGGCGCTCGGAGGAGGAACAGTTCGCGGCACCGATCGTCTCTTTCTGCGAGAATGAAGTCCGGAGAACCGGTCAGAATTCCCATCCAGTTGGACGAAATGTTAGCAAAACAAATTCGATAAATTTAGCCTAATCAGAACGTCAATCAATTATTTGTAGACCGGTCTGTATTTTATCGAGGTGATCGGAGGAGGAACAGTTCTCTTTCCGCGGGAATGAAGTCCGGATAACCGGTCAGAATTTCCGTCCAGTCGGACGAAATGTCAGCAAAACAAATTTAATAAATTTATAAAATAAAATTTATGAATTTAGCCCAATCAGCACGTCCATCAATTATATGTAAACCGGCCTATATTATATCGAGAGGCGCTCGGAGGAGGAACAGTTCGCGGCACCGATCGTCTCTTTCTGCGGGAATTAAGTCCGGAGAACCGGTTAGAATTTCCATTCAGTCGGACGAAATGTTAGCAAAACAAATTTAATAAATTTATAAAATAAAATTTATGAATTTAGCCCAATCAGCACGTCAATCAATTATATGTAAACCGGCCTACATTTTATCGAGAGGCGCTCGGAGGAGGAACAGTTCGCGGCACCGATCGTCTCTTTCCGCGGGAATGAAGTCCGGAGAACCGGTTAGAATTTCCATTCAGTCGGACGAAATGTTAGCAAAACAAATTCAATAAATTTACAAAATAAAATGAATGAATTTAGCCCAATCAGCACGTTAATCAATTATATGTAAACCGGCCTATATTTTATCGAGAGGCGCTCAGAGGAGGAACATTTCGCGGCACCGATCGTCTCTTCCCGCGGGAATAAAATCCGGAGAACCGGTCAGAATTTCAATCCAGCAGAAATCTTTATAAAACAAATTGTAAAAAATCATATTAAAAAAAAAAGAATCTCCGATAGTATTGGCGAACATGGCCCAGCCCGATCGGCAATGTAAGTCAATTATACGTAGATCGGCCTATATTTTCTGAATAACGAATATTACGAATATTTACATCAGAGGAGATTCATCATTATCGCAAGAGTTAGCGAATTCGCGGTATAGAGATAAGAATTTCTCTGTGTACGAGACACGAAGCTCACAGTGTTCTTTCTTTTTTTTTAAATCTGTATCGGACGAAGACCTTGTCGTCGTGTGTTTGCCCGATGTCAGGCGCCAGGATTCTCCGCGACGACGACGAGCTCCGCGACGTAATACCCGCATGAATATACGAGTGGGAGCGAGTTTTTCATCGGCGTTCAGCGGGTTGCGAGCGAGAGAGCGGGTCGAGGGAGGAAGGGAAGGAGAGCCGCGCTCGGGTACGCACGTAGGTAACATCGTGCGTGCATCCTACGTCGGACACACGTACGTGATGCGGCGAGGTTCGGCCGAGAGACGTAAGCGGTGGGAAAAGGCGCGTGTGCGATCTCGGTAGCAGCTCGTTGCACCGGGAGGCGGCATTCCGCGAGAGGTTGGCCGCCAGGAGGACGCTCTATTCCAGGAACAGCGATCGGTCGTCCGTTACCCGTGATCGTTTCTTTCGTAGGTCGCGGTAACAGGGACGCCGATCCTGTCGATCCCGCAGAATCCAGTAAAACACTTTGCCCCGGCGAACGCTCCCCGTGCCGAAGAGTCGCGAGGGTCGCGAGGCGAAGCCAGGACCGATTTGGTTTTTTTATTATTTACTTTTTTTTTTTTACAGAAATTTAAACAACTGCAGCTATAGTCGGTTTGTCCTGAAAAGACGTCATTTCTGGGCGCGCGAATTCAGCTCGGCCACCATGACGGGTAAGAATGCCCTGCCGGTAAGCTGTGATCCTTTTTTTTATGATCTTTTTTTTTCAACTGCAAACCCTCTGGCCACGATAATTCTGCGGAGCATAGCGGGAGAGCCGAGAGCGTGACGCCTCCGGTGATGAGTCGGCAGTTCCGTCGAGGACGAGAGAAGAAAGACTCGACTAGTTATCCGCGACTATCCCTCAGCTCCTGCTCCTGGGAACCGGCGTTTCGATCGGTGCTCTCTCGAGTGGGACTGATGCCGACAGCGAGGAAAAAAATAAATAAAAGTGTCATTTTTTGTTTGTTTGCAACTCCACGGGAGCAGCGGCGACTAAGCCCCTTACTTCTTTTTTTATCCGAAAGAAAAGACCGCGCGGCTTGCGAGACTGGAAGTCGGAATTGGAGTCTGCGAAATCGGGAGTAACCGTGGCGCGAATGGACTTCGTTTATTTTTTCGCTTAATTGATCTAATATTGAGGAAAAGAAGGGCAAAAACGAAAACGACTGCGGCGTGTCGACCTCGAACGAGAGCTTTCAATTAATTAATTTTCTTGCATACTGCTGCGGTGGCTTATCGCCGGTGCATTTTTCCTCGCTCATCGAGCCACTGTGCGGAACGAGTAGGGCGATCGGATCAAGGTCGAGGCCGGGTAAAGGAGAAGCCGAAGGAAGAGCGGCTTCGCACTGCTTTACTCGGATGTTCAAAAGAACTCCGGTATCCTTGGAGATAGTTAATCGGGAGACCGAGCGGCGCAGCCGGCAATCGCAGGGCAACGCGGGGGAGTCGGAGCATCCGGCGGGAGGCGCGGGCCCTGCATCCGGTCTCCGAGTTTAAGCTACGAACAGCTTGGGCACTGCTGGCACCGGACGACCAGCGACCACGCTCACGATATTAAAAGTTTTCTAAAAAATTACGCATGAAGAAAAAAATTGCCATTATTAATGAATTAAGAAGAATTACACATTATTCTTTAGTTTTACATTGTAAATCGAGAATGTCTCTGCGACGAAGGACGTTCTCTATTTCACCTGTTTTTAAAAATTGCCATTATTAACAAATTAGGAGAAATGACACATTTTTTATTTTACATTATAAATGAAGAAAAAAAATTGAATTTACAAATCTTTGTTACTGTGTAAATAGAGAATGTCTCCACGACGAAATGAACTCTCCATTTTACTTATTAAAAAAAAAAAGAGAAAAAAATCCCCGACACGTCTGGTCAATTAAAATCTCGGCGACTCGCCCGCAAAGTTGCAAGGTCGAGTGCATTGGCCCAATTTCCCGGCACTTTCTTCTACTGCGAATAATCTCCGTGGCCGGCGTGTCCCTAATAACGCAACACTTCACTCCCGGTGACAGGCTTTCGCTCAAAGTGAGCGTGACGCGCGGATGATGTACAACAACAAAAGTTACGACAAGAAATATTAATGAGAAAAGAAAAAGGGAGAAAAGGAAGTGACACCGATTTGGAAAAAGAACGATGAGAAAAAAATTAATTTGCTAATTGCTCGCGAAAATTCTCGTTACGCGCGGTTCCCGCGAGCGTCGAGCCTGTGTGACGCATACTCGTTACTCTCGTAACATCGAACCGATGACCGACGGTGGCTCGTTGGCGCACGGTAATAATGCGAATGGGCGCTCGATTCTCGTCTCTCCATCTGTAAACTATATCCTTTAGAAGTTAACTACTGTGGATAGTTAGTACCTGCGGTACGTACGTTTTGAGGCGTTCGAGCGTCACGAGTGCGCTCGCGTGACGAGATCGAGCGGGCTGTCGATCAACTCGACGTGAGGTCTCTACGTGCTCGGAGAACTCGCAATTATGTTTTGAAGTTTGTACATTATATACAGCAATAGACGTATATATACGTATACTGGATTGTCCTGGGAACGCGACGACCAAGACGTTGGACGACTGACGGCGTCGTTCGCTGCTGTCTCAATGATTGTGCGAGCCCGGTCTAGACGTCCGGGACGACGACGCGACTCGATCGACGAGACGAGTGAGAAGAAGAGGATGACGGCGAGCTTGTGGAAACCACGTTAATCTCAGCGTCCACCGGTCAACCTGTTTGCGCGCCGGTTTAGAGAAGCTCAGAATTTCCTACGGGAAGATCGTCACACAGTCGTTGCACTGGCCTCGGGTGATGATCTTACGATGCATACCGCGGCACGGCAAATGTAATGCACGTGTAGGTATTTTTCAACATCGCACGCCCACCGGCCGAACCGTTGGGACGAAGTAACGGGTCGATTTGGTGAAGAAGACTGCAGATCCAGATATGACCAGCAGCACCGCAGAGCTCAAACTTCAAGATCGGTTGGATCTTGAAGCTAAAACACCGAAAAGAAGGGAAGGAAATTATTGGCTGAAAGAAAAGGTGCCAAAGTTGCATGACGCCAAAAGCAGTCAAAAGCCCCAGAAGGCTGGGTCATATGGCTGTTGGTGAGGAACTTTGGGAACGGCGTAACCTTTTGGCGCCCAAAGAAGTTCACGAGGCAACGATCGGCAATCGGCGGTTTTTTCGCGCATAGTTCGCCGATCGCGAAACCCATTCGTCTTGGTCTAATCGCTCGGGGTTAGAAAACCATGCGGTACGATGACAAGCCCGTGGGGAGCGACCCCCACCCCAGCTGCGACCGTGCAGGGATTCGATGTTTCCGTCTTCCCTCACGACCGCGATAAATCTTGGTCCCATCGACCGGAAAACCGTAGGGAGGCTCGGAGTCGCTCGTCTTTCCCGGGCAGATGTTCTCGCATCCGTTCGCACAGATACCTATATAATGAGGTACGCGTGTCAGTGATCGGGAGTGCGAGGAGATCGTGCGGTTTCTCGCCCCCGCACAAGTAGTCTGTCCATCAGCTCGGACCAATAAAATTTTCGCACGCTCCCGACTGGACTTCTGGTCGCGGCTGTGCGGTTTCTGGAGTACCCGGTCTGATAAAACTCAGTCTCGGGCATGGCTGCAGCATGTCGTTAGGGGTCAATGAATGCCGATCATTCATTCCGGCTTAGGTTTAACTCGTTCGCGCGAACTCCTCCCATTCCCTTCGCACTGTTGAACTCTGTTTCGTCGATGATTCCCGCCAAGCCTCTGACCACATTGCGAACGGCAGGAAGTGCTTCTTTTTTTCGCCGTTCTATGACGAGCTTTCTTCTCCGCCATTCCCGATGGAAAAATCTTTCGTAGAATCGCAACGGCTCTGACGAACGGCGGTGACGATTGGACAAATTGGAGACCGCGCGAGTGAAACGCACCGAGCGGAGGAGCGTTCATGAACCTCTCGGTGCATCTCGGTTCAGTCGGAGCTGAGCGAAGACCATTCGACGAATCGTCGGATGGAACGCGTGCTTCCCACGTGACTCACCCACCCGGAGATACCCATCGGGCGTGACCCTCGGGCCGGTGGAAACACGCACGCATGTATGCACGCACAATGCGTTCGCTGCTCTCGGGCAGCGAGCATCTCGACGGCGAGGAGCCGGTGCTGCTGCTGCTGCACCGCGCTCTGCTCTCGGGAGCGTCTCGTGCCGCGGCGGTTATGCGCGTCTGCATCGTCGCTGTCCACCGCTACGCACCTTATGACTCAACCACTCCGCGGCACGAGACGCGAGTCACTAACCTTGCGAGACTTCTAGTTTCTTTTTCCTTCTTCATTCTTTGCCAACGCAATTTTTTTTTTCGTTCTCGTTCTCGGTCCTTCGGTTGATCTTCGCTTTTAGTGTCTTCGCTTCGGCGCACGGCCGGTCAGGCTCGAGTGGAGGTCGATTTTAAGAACTACTCGCCGACTAAGCCGCCGGAATAAAAATACGAGAACCTTTTTGGGGATCCCTCGTTGGGTACACAAGGTGCCTTATCCGCGGCGGAGATCTCCGAGTTCGTTTGAGGGGGCGAATGTTAAAATATCCGTAAGACTTCGTTCTCAGTGGTTCTCAACTTGCACAAGGGTGACGATTATGGAGGTACAAATGTGCCTCGTAGGATTCAATTTTTTTTACCCTTTGAATTCGCTTCTCCAAGTTTCGAAGATAGAGACAATGAATTCCTTTCAATTATCGTGAAAAAAAAGGAGTTCGGAAAAGAACTTTCGATTCCAAAATCGGGACTGCAGACGTTAGGGCTAGTCGAGAGGTATGTGCCCCAACCGACTAACGGTCCGAGAACATGAATAAGTCTCGACGAGTCTCGGAGGCCTCGCACGAGGCGAAATACCTCTTATATTAGAGCTCTGGAAGGGGGGGGGGGGGGGGGGGGGGGCGTCGGAGGCCCCATGAGTCACCTGTTATACGCCTCGTGGCGAAGAACCGAGGGGCCCGTCGTTTAACGCTTCGTGATTCACGAACGCTGCTGGGAGGGCCCGACGCGAGAGAGCTCGAAAAAGAATTCCTGCACATCCCCCGTTGCGATTCCCCCCCTCCTTTAAAAACTAACGAACTCGCGAGAGCCGCGCGGCATGCATGTTAAGCACGAAGATTACAGTGGGGGCGTGAGAACGCCGGTAATGTAATGCAGAACGTACGATCTTAAAAAAAAAAACGAAAAAAATACGACGTTGACTCAGTTGGTAAAATATGCTGAAGATTCTTCGCCGATCAACCGCAGGGTGATGAAGCCGGACGAGCCGGCGAGATGGCAATGATATTGAAGCTACGAGAATGAATCAGTCGGTGACAACAACTGTAGTCCTTTTTCTTCGAGGCATAGAAGTTAGCAACTATGTTCCAACGAAATTGTTGCCAGATGTCACGTTTCGCGATAAGTTGCTTTTCTAGCGAGCCGATTGTATGATATAATGTAATACTGAAAATGGTTGACATTTGGGGCAGAAGCGAATATCGGACGCGGTATTGAAATCTACATCAACTAGTCCTTTTTCCATTATACTTTGTTGCATCTCCGAATGCCTTTCATGATAGTTTTTGTTACCAACTGAGTCTGTTTCACCTCGCCTTAAAACACGGATTACAGATTTTATTACCGACTGAGTCCGGGCCAGGATGGGCCGAGGTTTCGCATCGCCTTAAGCCCACAAGAGTGGCGTGCACATAGGATGATTTACAGAGGATATCGACGTCAGTCTCAACAGCACAGCGGTACCAGTTGCCCGCCTCATTGTTTCGAAGCCAGTTAAAGTGGCGCATGGGCGATCTCTTTGCGAATGGTGAATAGCGTAAGATTGTAAATTCCGATAATATTACAGTCGCTCGAGGGGGTGAAGACCCTTTTCCTCATCGTGCAGGTACCCGACCAGGTCCGGGCAGGACACGACGTGGGCAAGGGCAGGTAAGTTATGCGTCTGAACTGTGCACCAAGAAAGTAAGGGACTAATTACCACGAACGGCGCCATCACCGCTCGCGCACACCGTAAACTGTGAGAAGCCTCTTCACCGCTAGGATTATACCAGGTCGGATTGATTTACGCTCGTTACGCCACGAGCTCCGTCCCTCTCCCTCTATCTCTCGTCCGTTCAACGACTCTCCCTACGTTTCCTCAGCAGTTACCATACGTACAACGCGCGAGAGATAAGCGGATGGTAAAAAAAAGTCGCTGCAAGGCACACCGAAAGAAAACTCTAAAACGCCACGTGAAGATACGACCGCTCTCCTATCTCCGTCCAGGCGGTGGCCTCGTGACAAAGGTAGAATAATTACTTTACGAGCCCACAGGTACCGAAGTCTGGATCCTTTACAGAGCCCCAGAACAATCATGCCGGGTAGATCGCAAATGCGACATCGTAAACCTGGCAAACAGTTTGTCGCGTGCAATCCGATGCCAAATTTCATTTCTCTCTGATGGATCAAAATGCGAAAAAAATAGATATAAAAATTCTGGAGATACGAAAGCTCTCATATTGCCGTCCACGCGGTTGCCGCGTGACAAAATTCCAATCATGAATTTATGAGCCCACAGGTACCGAAGTCTGGATTGAGCCTCTGAAGAGGCCCAGACCAATCATGCCGGGGACATCGCAAATGCGGCATCGTAAACCTGGCAAACAGTTTGTCGCGTGCGATCCGATCCCAAATTTCATTTCTCTCTGATTGATAAAAATGAGAAAAACAAATACATATACAAATTCTGATACGAACCCCTGATCCGAGAAAATGTTGGGACACTCGGGGAATGTATGAACGCGCGGAGATTATTGTAACCACACAGGAACACGACGATTTGCTTGGTCGGAGGAGGTGGAGGGAAAAAAAAACTATACGCGCTTTAATGGAGTGAGAGATGATTCCGCGTTCCGCGTCCACCGTCCACTGTGCGAACAGAACCACGTCGATCGGGATCTACCGCGTCATTGGCCGTCCGCGAACGGTACATCTCGATTGTACGGTATAACTATAAGTACGCTCTCCGCTTTGGTTCTGGATTTCGCATGGATGTGCACTGTACGAAAGACACCGGGGCAAAACGGTACAGCTTAGAAATAAAGGCCGTTCTCATGGATCCGCAGCCACGAATTACCTTCATAAACGGATTCAAAATTTAATTAATAAAATTGCGGTTGGGGGTAAAACGGACATCCAGACTGTGCTCCACCTTTCAGATTCAAAGTTGACGCGAGAACTTGTCTTTTTTTTTCTTAAATCCGCTCCGATCAAGTAGGTGGTCCATTTTGCACCGCTTTCCCATTGGGTCCCTCTTTCCCATACATCTCCGGCCAATTGCCCGTCGGTCCATATCGCACGACCGCAAAACACGACGAACGATACGTCGAAAAAAAAAAAAAAAAACTAAGGTCTAAGAAAGATAGACCTATTGTTACTCCCAGCCGATAAATCATGTAAACCAGTGAAGTTTCGCAAAGTGCAGACTACTCCGCTATTACGTCAAAACTCGAACCCTGGAAGAGACGGGAAGGGGAGGGGGTAGGACCGTTCCACCATCTCCGATAGTTATAAAACACAACGAAAAGTTCGCGACAGTTGGTGCACGACGCCCGTGCGGTGCCCGCGAACCGCGAAGTTTATAATCGCTATTCCGTTACGTTGTAAAGTGTCGTAATGATTTATTAAAGGTGCAGAAAGCAGGCAAGAAATCATCGGAACTGCCAGTGGTTCGGCTGACAATCCCCCTCCCCGCATGTCGATCGAAATCGAGCTCCGATTTTTTTCCTCCCCTCCCCTTCCTCTCGTCAATGCGAACTTCAACAACCCGCAGTAAAGTTGTACGAAGAACTTTAAAAAAAAAATATATATATATATATAATAAAAAAAATTATTATTTATACAAGGTCAAGTTGAGGCCTAGAGACTTATGGAATCGAGGGAGATGCTCAAATGCCGTCCGAGCCTGACAGGTCGAGTTCGATCGAAATCGAGTTCCGATTCTTTTCCTCCCCTCCCCTTCCTCTTCTCAATGCGAACTTCAAAAACCCGCAGTACGTTAAAAAAATATATCTATAATTTGAAGAAAAAAAAAAAATGATTATTTATACAAGGTCAAGCCGAGGCCTAGAGACTTATGGAGTCGAGGAAGATGCTCAAATGCCGTCCTAGCCTGACAGGCCGGGTTCGGCGGTGGGGTTCCTGGAAACGGTGGCGAACACCGCGGGAATCGGGCGCACCTGCGCGAAACCGTACACTCTCTCATATGCGGCCGATATGTGCGTATCGTTCGCAGCTTCGTGTGCTCCGACGCATCGGCTCGCCCGAGAGCTCCGCGGATGCACGGGTGTGCGTACGCATGTGTAAAGGTACGGTCGTGGTATCGAAACGGCCCCACGAGCGCAGGAGGAGACCCACTTGCGAGCGGCCTACTTGGAGGATTCTCCTCGAATCGCGCGATGGGATACTCTCTCGTACATGCGTGTGTGTGTATGGCATAGGAGGAACGTGTGCGGACGTATCTGTACGGGAGGAAGAACCGCGGCCGTGGAGCGATCAAGCACAGTCTCGGGAGCCTCGTAAAGTCATCGGTGGAAGAAGCGAGGTCGTGCGGCACGCGATGACTCGCGGATTCCGCACCGGCGGCCCGAGACATCCGAATTTCGGCTGGAATTAACGCAGTCCCTCCTCCAGTCTGCCTGGCGCGTTTTCTCGACGGAGCCGATCTCGCATCATTTTTACGTACAGATTTTTGCGGCGGGTTTGTCGAACTTTCGGCAATAATTTTGACGTCGCGCCAGACAGAAATCTGCTTTCGGCACGAAGCGCTTCAATGGAGGACCACAAATGTCCGGCGGGGTGGGGACATTTTGGGTTCGGAGAATTATGTAGAAATGCTCCTGGTTTTCTTTGGGTAAAAATAGAGTTCGTTGATGGAAAATTAAAATAAAATACAAGAAATCGTACATTCAAAAAAATACATTTGGCAGGATAATAAAAATGCCTCAGATGTACAATTACTTATTTTAACCGTCCATCCAGTGAGATAAAAATAATCTGCTTGTCGCCTCGACTTTTACGGCGACACTCACGCCGCTACCGTGCAACTCTTCTCCCTCTTACGGTGAGATCTTTAGCCCATTATTTTTATTTTTATTTCAAAACATTCATTTCCCCAAAGATAAGCGAACATGCGTTCATCAAGCGAACTGTTATTGGTACAGGTCCGTACGTCAATTCGGGCGTAGAGAGACGTCCGATAAGAGCTGAAAGAGCTCGGTTATATATTCATACCGGTGGTGTACACTGTTTATTGCTTTCACGCGAAAGGGAACGACGATGATCGGTCTCGGGTATAGATGCGTCACGTGGGGGAGCGCGAGTGTGAACGGGCGAGTCTCGAGCGCGGTGTCCTCATCTCGTCTCGACGTTGGGGACCCAGAGACCTGAATAGCCGTAGCCCCAGGGTGAGATCAAGGCGGGGGAAGGTGGGGGGGTGACGGGGCAGAGTAACGGTCCGCGGATGAAGGTTAGCGTTATCCGTAGCCCGCCGGTTGGTGATCTCTCTGGCGCGGAGACGGGACCGGGAGAGCGCGGCGAGGTGCGATCGGCCGGTACGAAAGAACCGAGGGATTACTTTATATCGAAAGCTGGGAGCGTTGATGCTCGTACGATTAATAGGATAATATTTCGTGAACCGGGACATATGCGGACGGAATGATTACCGTTGAAAATTTTCAACTCGGAAGATCAGTCAGCACTTTTCACGCTGGCGCGCGCAGCGTGTGAGGCACGCACGATCAATCCGTTCGACCTTCAACCTTCCGTTTATGTACGGGAGGAAAGTGATAGTTTGAAATTATTTTCGGGCAGGTTTAATGCGCTTACGGTCCTGGGTGTAGACTTTTTTTTTTTTTTTTTTTGAACGTCGGTGAAGAAATTTCATCGAGGCTTAAGGTAGTCGTTTCGTTATCTCTGAGGCCGCCTAAGTTTGGGAGGGGAATGAGAGAGAATTACAAACACTTTTGGAGTGGATAAAAATCTGGGAAATATCGAGCATTTGGAAGATGCTGAAAAGATTGTTTGTGCATAATAATTTTTCCATAATGTTGTTGACAAAGTACTGAAATAAAAAATTATACAAGACCTATTTTTTTCTCGTGAAAATGTCTTGTTACTTTTTTTGAACAGGTATAAATTTTTGCAGAATTTTATGAATGTTTGAAAATTGCGTTTTCAGTATGTTCAAATTTATTTAAAATCGCAATTTTCAAATATTACATAGAATCCTGAAAATATCGGACGTATTCGGAAAAATTGACAAATCAGTTTCGTAACAAAAAAAAAAAATTAGGTTGCCGGGTAATTTGTTGCACAATTTTTATTTTCCAGTAATTTGTTAATGACATTTTGGAATTATAATTACGCAGAAACAAGCTCTTCAGCACGTTCTATATGCTCGATTTTTTCAGATTTTTATTCCGTCGAGAAGCGTTTGCACTTCCCTCTCATTTCTCTGAAACTTATGCGAAGTGAACATTATTCGCAAGGACTACCTTAAGTTCTACGGCGGACGAATGTTGGCATTTTTTTTTCCTTCTGTAGAAAGGAATCGGCTCCGTTGCTCGAGCGAGCAGGCTTTTACGCAAGGGCACGGAGCTGATGGGACAAAAGGGAGAGCGGAGGTGTATACGGCGAGCCCGGGGATGTATAATGGAGTAGGAAGTAACGAAGGCAGAAACGAGCCGTTTCGCGGGAAAGGCACTTTCCGAGCGAAATTCCTTTCGGATTACTCACAGAGGACGACGAGGACGAGAGCCGAGACCCACGGGAGAAGCCGAACGGCGAGGCCCGAGCGTTCGAGGGCTACGAACTCTACCCGCGGTCTTTTCCAGGTAGTCGGAAGAGAAGAAAAGACGCGGGGAACCGAAAGCCTCGGCATCGACCGACGCCACTCCCTTCAATACAGCTCACGGATGCATAACGCTTCTGACGAGAAAAATCTCTGGAGATCTCTCGGCTGACAAGTTCTACCTGCACGGATTTCTCAAAAAAATATGTAGGATAAATAGAGGAAGCGAACATTCGGAGCGAAGTCCTCAGCAACGACGTACATAAATCTTCGCGAATTTTCGGAAAGCGCAAAAAAAGATTTTACATTTGAAAAAGAATTTTTTTTTCCACGGACTTAAAAAAATGTCTGATTTTTCAGTTTCTAAAATGTTTAGTTAAAAAAATAATGATCGACGAGAAACATTGTAAAGTCAGCACCAGAAACCCTTCGCAAAACGATCTCGAGACCAAAAATGTTATTTCCAAGATTGCACCGAAGATTGATGCCTTTTCCTTTGATCTTCTCTCTCCGGGCTCATCGAAATCAACGAGCTTTGTTAATGAAGCGATGGAGATGGAATAAAAGTACCGTTAATGGTGGGTTTCGATTATCAATTTTTTTTTATCCAATTTTTTTTTCCTCGTCTCTTTCGTCCTCTCATTCGCGGGTCACGCGCGGCTCGGTGACCCACTTCCTGCGGCACAACATCGACGTATTACAGTGTCGAGTAAGCGTGGTCACCCGCGTGCATGTAACACGAAACCTTTCGTCCCCTCTCGTCTCGCGAGCTCATTGTGCATTGTGCACGTGGACCACGTCGGGGCGCGGGTGTCCGATCGTGCGTCCGTTAAAACAACGCGACCGCGCTATCCTCCGGCAGCGCACACACGAGGATCGATCGATCGCCGCGCATACTCCAACATAATCGCCGCGCAAAGAGCCCGAGCTGGCGGAGCGAAAATATTTTCTCCCTTATCGCGACTAAGGGCAAACAATTTTCAACGTTTTGCACTCGATCAGGGAGAGCGGGGCAAAATGGGGCAGTGGAGCAAAACACAATTTTCCAATCACTTTTGTACGCCCCATTTTGCCCCACCGATACATCCGATCCAAAAATTCCGGCCAAAAATTATTGAGAAAATTCGGTTTCAAATTTTGTTACCGACGGTCGCTCCTGTCCGCTCGATGCGATCGCAACTCCGTCCTATCTTAGAAATTTTCCGAACGGTCCCTTCGGGAGCGATCATAAAATTAAAATCAACGAACCTTATCGCGATTGTTACTGAGCTGCTAATGAATTTTTTTTCGTATCGTGTGATAAGGCACGTAACGGGCGATATCAATAGGAAGCGATTCCCGGCAAATACATACGTTGATTCACGATTCGATGTTATCATTAACGCGGCTTCGGTGGGACGCGATGATATCGTAACGCTTCTTAGTCATCAATGACGTGGTTATCGGGAAAGGAACGGGACGGTATGTGAACGCTTTTTCGGTATACACGCTAACTTCCTGAGTAATATGCCAGGAATTCCTGAAGGGGAGAGCGGGGAAAATGTAACAGCGGGGCAAAATGAACTGTTTTTCACGGGATGGAAAAGAAAAAGTCTCGGAGATCCATTTTGCTCCACTCCACTGAGCCGGTAGAAAGACTACTTGTTTTATTAAACTACTTTGCTTTTATCAGATAAAATTTGCTTTTCTCTCGCTTGTCGGATCGCAAAGGAATGCATAAAATTTGTTTTTAATTTAAGAAATTTTTTCGACGTGTACTGTATAGCGTTTTAATATTTTTTTTTAGAATAAATTACACGCGTCTCTTTAAATTCGACACGTCTGAGGTCAGACTCGCGGCATTAAACATCACCGTAGCAAGTCGTAGCTGCAAGCCCGGTGAATCGATAAGCCATCGTTCCGTGCGCGGGCCCGAAGACGGTATCTACTGTACGCTATAAAACCACAAAATTCACAGTATAGTAACTCTGATTCTCGTCCGAGCGAGCAGAAGAATTCTGATGGATTTGACAGCTGTCGAGCGATAGCTCCACACTCGCTGTGGGAACGTGACGAACACGTGTGCCGGACGAGGCACACGTGGGAAAAGTGGAACTAAAATAACATTTAGCTTTTCACGAATTTCACACCTTTTCGGAGTTGTACATCGGATACAATAGTTAAGACTCAAATCATCAACTTAACAATTGATAACTAGCGGTTAAGTTGAGTATCCGTGAGTATCGTTGTGAGTGTCCAATCGACATGACCTTTATTATTGTGTATATTTTTGTTCTCAACGAAGAATATTTTCGAACAAAAATAAAAATTGCCGAACCTCGTACGATTAACTCTTTACAGAGTCCCGTTAAAAAAAAAAAAGCTTCCTCTCCCGCACCAACTCGCACTTCGTTGCGTAACCGAGAGTTCATCGCAGTCTTTCGCCGGCTCTCCACAGATGGAAAAACTCGGGGAGAGTGATGCCGGGAATTAGCGAGAAAGAGACGAAGCACTGGCGCCAAAGCTAATGCACCGTGCACAGTCGAGGGGAATGCATTCGCTATGACTCCGAGCGACGCGACGGCGTTCGCAGTCGAATATGTGTGCGCGCGCGCGCGAATGCGCTGCGCAACGAGCCGTGCGTGCTCACTCTCTCGCAGCATCAAACGCGCAGCCAACAACGAACCGAGACACCGAGTTTGCAGTGCGTCCGAGTCTGTCTCCATTCCCTGCACATGCGAGAGAAAAAAAAACACACATACACACCCCATGCGCAGCTCACGACGCTCCGCCGATATGTAGGTGGTAATAATGCGCGCATGCATAAATACGCTGGATAACTACTACGCACAGCGTATTCGCTCTTTCGCGACGAGCCCGTGCGGAAAGAAGGAGGCGACTCGAATCTGAAAACGAGTCGGAGTGGGTGTCGATGCCGCTGCTTCTGCCGCGGCTCGGATTATGGGACGAGAAGCGAGACGAGGGAAGAAGCGGTGACCCACGCGGGAGACGCAATCGAATTCTTAGAGAACCATGTGGATTATCGCATGGAAGAGAGCGAAGACGGAGGAGAGAGAAACGAGGAAACGCGGCGCAGGATCCGCAACCGCGACCCTGAAAGGGCCGGATCGTCATCGGCCGTTTCACATTCGCAGCCTACATGTCGTCGCTCTTCCGCGAATCAAGGGAGACGAGTGAATCAAACGCGAGTCCGCGATCGGTGGATCGCTATATTTAGACTCTGCAGGGTTCCGTAGGTTTTTTTTTTTTTTTTTTTTGTGATGTTTTATGGCTTTTGTTAGCCAAACAGGATACGCTACTGTGTACGACGTATTAATGCGGGGAGGGGGAGAATACACGAAGACGCGTATTTCTGGACGAGGCGCCGACAGGCAGAGCCGCTGCATCGGATGCTGCACCACGGCGACCCCGGTGACCAACCAGCGTCATCCAACAGACGTGCACTCACGGTTCACCCGCGGCCTGCGAGATCGGAGCTGTAGCAATGACAGCAGCAGCATCCGGTTTTTTTTTTTTTGTATTTGTGACGCGTGCCAGCTGCGTGTTACGCGGTACGACTAGTAGCGGTACGTGCGTGCGTGCCTTTTCTCCACCCTCGCTCGATCTCCCGCGCTCGGCTTTCCACGCCCCAGGCCTTCCTATATGGATTTCTCTGTCTCCTGTTGGTTATCATTATTTCACCGGTTGGAACACATGAAACGCTCAACGATCCCGAGGCATTTTCGTTTACTCCCGTCGCGGAAAAACACGAAGTCCGATGAAAAACAAAAATCTTTATCGCAATGTTTCATCGACGCAAAAGCAAGGCGCGTCTCTTCTTGCGACGATTAAAAAAATTATAATGATAATAATAATACAACAACAAAAAATGGCATTACCCGTGATAATGAAATGAAATCGAGACTCGAGCGACGTCGCCGAAGATTACAGTGCGAAACAGTCGTGCTCGGTCGGTGAAAGGTGAGGGAATTTCACTGCTCATCGCGATCTCGCTCTCGGTTATCGGTGTGCGTCGGGCTCTTCCTCCGCTCCGCGAACTGCGAGGCCTGTTGAAACCGCGCGGTCCAGCCGGGTATCGCAACGGATTCGCGCTATCCATTAAGATCGAGGGGGGGGCGGCGTTAACGTCGTCGGTTATATTCCCGGCAGTTATTCGCAAGAGCGCGCCGGTCGAAAACGCAGCTGCACCGGAGAAACTCTTCGCTCGCGGTTTCGCGGGCAACAAACACGACGGGAGTCGCTCGCACCGGTCGCCGCGACTGGTTTAGCTTCACTTTTTAATCGGGCCCGCAATTTTCTCGATCGACGCGCGCTAGCATCGCGGTACGACGATGATGCATACACACACAGACGGACGGAGAGGGGCAGAGAGAAAGATGAATCTAGGTTTCTGGAGCTGACCACGCCGGCGATGGGCAATCGTGGAAAGCGTGAAAATCACTCGAAACACCCGACAGTCGAACACGAGGCTCTCGATAACGAGACACACAAATTACAGACCGTAAATGGCAAACAAGGTGTGTACATTTAAGGGACGACTTCCAACTACTTCAAGCAGGAAAAACGAGTTTCAGTGTTTTTTTCACCGCAATCAAATATTTGATCGTAGATCAACTGCGATCGATCATTCGTAACGCCGTTTCGATAATTTTTTTTTTACATCCTCATGGTTGAATGTGAAAGAAAAATTGGGAACTTCATTTTTTATTCTTCAATACCATTTAATATAAATAGTACATAAAAAAATGAAATTTCTCCGAAATTTGTAAATATTGGGACCTGACGATTGTTTCCCATGATCAGAAAAATTAAATACCGGGAGACTGTCGATCAATTTTTTTTCATTACGAAGTATTAAATTTTTCCATCGTATATAATATTTTTTGATAAATTGATCGATCGTTCTCACAAATTTCGTTTTTAGTCACTTGAGAAGTGGCTCGTTGGGACTGACATCAAATGCTAGAATGGTAAGCGAGCCCGTGAAGCGTACGGTGTGCGCCCACGCATAATTGTCTCTATATATCTCTCCCGATGTACCTGCGAATCGGTGACACGCCCGCGCCATCCAGCTCGATCGGGCTCAAAAAGAGAAAAAAAGTGTTTCCCGAGCAGCTGCCTACGAAAGATTTTTACGAAGAGCTTAAAGTTCGAGTCCCAATTAACACCCACTGGTCGATGAGGCAAACCCACGCGGGTTACACTGCTCCTAGCGCTGCAAGCCTGAGCCTTACACCGCGCAAACTCGTTTATAATATAAACCTCGCGCCGAGAAATTATTCTCACGAATATATCGCGGACGCCGTGTCAGGCCACGTGGGTGAGGCTCGACTGGAGAATCTACAGAATTCACGTGCGGTGTATCTATCCGGCAATACGAGCTCAAAGGTGAGTCCGCGGCTTCGACGTCGGTAGCTGCAGCGCCCACGTGGCGCTTAGCGATTCCTCATTCTCCATTCCCACTCGATGGATCGTTACGAAAAAATATAAAATAAAAATAATTATAGTTATTATAAATGCGGAGAGTCCTCGTTACACCACGCGATAGCCGGATGCTCGACGGATGAATCGAAAATAATCCGTCATCCGCACTCCGAGAGTCTAACGAGTGAAATCCTCGACCATGCCCGAAACCGATTTTATAACATCATTTTTCATTCAACTTGCGGCGGCAAATTGGGTAAGAGACGGCCGAAGACAGAAGATGCGCAGAGCGTGTAGCCATCGTGTGTAAACAGTTTCTCGTTCACTAGCCCGAGTTATCGGCCCTTCGAGAAAGGCCGGTCGAAACCTTCTACGGTTCAATCTACTTTCGATTCGTTTCGTCGACCAATTAAGGCGGGATAAAAATAGACAATAACAAAACATTCTACACATCTGACATACATTCCTTGTGCACAAGGCTCCGAATCATTCTTCTCGTTAATTTTTCATGTATTTTTTTTTAACAGATTACGAGTAAAATAATAAAATTAAAAAGAAATTTAATTGTAAAATAACCAGAATGAAAGATCTCGGATATTTTTGAACAATAAGTGTTTATTAAGGGTAAATAGCTTTTCTCACAGTGCATCTTTATCTTGTACCGCGAGTATCGACCATTCATTTTTTTTACGACTTTTTTTTTACGCGATGACTTTGCAGAGTGCAGAGAATATCGACAGGAGGTCGCTCTAAATGAAATCGATTTGACGCGAGAGGATTGCAGCAAGCGGATTGTAATTTCCGGCAAATAGAATCCTCTCGCGTCGGATGGATTTTATTCAGTGTGCTCTCGATATCTCACGTTCGCGAGCGCGTATAGAATAGGGTGGAGCGGAACTCAGGACGGAGGAAAGCGATATTGCAAGTGGCAGACACGTCAAAGTAGAACGAACAATAACCCATTCGATTTCCGAGATGCAAGGCATGTACCGGGCTATTTTCTCTATAAATAAAATTCATTTGACCCAAGAGGATCCTTTTGCAGCAAGCGGATTGTCATTTCCGGCAAACAAATAATAAACAAAAATCATCTCGCATTGGATGGATTTTATTCCGTGTGTTTCCCGTTTGTGTGTTATTCGGTTGTGGAAGCAGCGCGGGTGTTTGCGAGCCATGGACCATCGAGAGTGCAGAATGTAATGCAACGGGGCATGAAACTTTGCTCCAAATAAAATCCATTTGGCCCGAGAGGAAAGCGATATTGCTAGTGGCAGGCGCGTCAAAGTAGAACGAACAATACGTCAATTCGATATCCGAGGTCTAAGACATGCGCCTGAGTATTTTCACTCTAAATAAAATTCCTTTGACCCTAGAAGATCTTTTTACACAAAGTGGATTGTCATTTCCAGCAAGCAAAAAATTTAAAAAAATCCTCGCACACCGGATGAATTTAAGTCAGTGCGTTTTCGATGTCTCTCGTTCGCGAGGACGCACAGAAGGGTCGGAGTGTAACCGAGGACGGAGAAAAGCGATATTGCTGGTGATATGCGCGTCAAAGTGGAATGAACAATGAGCCAATTCGATGTCCACGGTGTAAGACATCTACCAGTGTGTTTTGCCGCGAGTTTAACGCGTATGTGCGTTTGTGTGTTATCCGGTTGTGAGAGCAGCGAGGGTGTTCGCGAGCCGGGGAGCACCGAGAGTGCAGAGCGTGATGCACCGGGCACGAGAATCGACGGGTGTGTGTACGCGCAACGAGCGTGCGAAGGGTTAACGAACACGAAATCGATCGGGCCGGCCTCTCGGTCGCGGAGGAGAGCGCGGGCGCGGAGCTGTGTGTTCCGTCCCGAAGCAATTCGTTCGAGAGAGAAAACCATCGCAGGAGCGACGGAGAGCAGAGCTCCGGAAAGACTGGGATCGCCTGTTGGAACGCCACGAGCTAACCCACCAACGAACAGTTGGTTAACTTTGACCAACTGCAATACCCGCCGAGAGAGAAACGGAGAGGGCGAACGAACGGACGGTGTCGAGGCGGAGCGGAACGGCGCGTTAGATCGGCGCCACGTCTGCGAGCTTAAGAACTCTTGCGTGGGCATTATTATTCACAAAGGAGAGAAAACTGTGCCAACGCAATAGATCGACGAGAAGACGTCGTGTTTACAAACTCGAAGGCCATTATTTTTTTTCCACACAGCCAGTCGTAAATACGCTCTTTTCTGTTTTCTTATTTAACACTAAATTCCTAAATACTGACAATCAATTCTTTGTATCGCTGTTTTTGCTCCGTAAAAGTTACTGATTTTACTTAATTCATATGAAAAATCGTATCACTGGTAATGTGTATTACAGAAAAGAAAAACTATTTTATTTATCGCGATAGAAATAATTTTTTATTTTCATCCTTCAACGGCAATTACCCAACCTTCACTCGAACCAACACTCCGCGTTTCTTTTTTAATTTTTTTTTTACTCACATCCGGAGCGATTTGTATCGCGGAATGCTCGATTTCAGCTCTTCCCTTTTTTGCCCCCTCCCTGCAATTTTGTTGTTCGATGTCTCGAGACATTGAACTTATTATCGATTATCGGTTGATTCTAACGTAACAATCTGTGTTGTTTTTCTTTTCCTCTTCCAGCGCCGTATTCATTCATTATTATTACCCACTATCGTGCGGCAACGAACCGCAAGTACTTATTATATTATCCGAGTCGACTGTGGAGCGAAGCGTTGTACAACACGCCAGGCCGAGTCGATCGGTTCGATCGTTCGCTAAACCACACCGCGCCCAACCGGGGGGCAGGGTGAGAGGGGGGGATCGCTACTTCGTGTGAGAAGCGTAGAAACGCCGTTTCCTTCTTTCCCTTTTGCGTTCGCCTTATGAATGTCTAAACCTTTCCTTTTTCGCAAACTCGCTCCCCTCTCGTTTCTCCACCGGCGCAGTGTTAAGGCGTTAAATACGTCACGGACCTCGTTTCTCGCGGTGATTAACTATCCGAGCCCGGGTTTATTGGAGTCGTGCGAGCTCGGCCGGTAAAGAAGGGCGGCTCGAAGACGAGAAACACAGTGAGAGGTCGACGGGCCGGTCGACTTCGTTTATCTTTATACCTATGTGCAACGGCGCACATAAACGAACGAGGCAAAACGGACGGGCGGATTGGACTACCACACGTAGCCGCCGAGAGGGAAGGTTGTTCGTGCGGGTGCATTACCCAGCCCCGGACATTGCTCTCCCATTCGCTCCACCCCGACGGTTTCTCGTAACTACCCGAGAACATCGCGTACTAATAGCTCCCCCCTCTCCCTCCATCGTCCCGTGCCGACCGTGCACTCACCGGCTTAATTGAAGTTTTACTGTTAAAAAAAAAATTCGTTTTACGTTGCAAAACTTCGTTCCGAGACGCGCCGCTGTATTGATTTCTTTTTTATGTTATTCGCGCTTCGGCGGTGTCCGCGGTTGGGAGAGGCAAGGACGGGTAGATTGCGTCGTGAGGCAAGCCTCTTAAGGACACAGTGTAAAAAAATTTGTTTCGATATTAATAAAGCTTTTTTTGTATAAACTGTTTCTGAAATTTCAAAATCATGTGTTGCAAATGCACAGTAATTTTTTGAATTTTTGTTAATGGAATTTTTTGTGAATTTCGGAAAAAAGGTTTTTAATTTTTATATCTTAATATAAAATTGTGCAATGACGAAAATAACAAAATTGAATTATAAAACAACCAAAAAGTAAACAGAAGTAATAAACTAAATTTAATAACAAACTATCGAAGACTGAGAACAAGAGTGATGATAAAAAGATAACAACATAGATTGTTGTTTAAATTTGTTTTGTATTATTTTTTACTTTACCGTGTCGTATTATCCGGCATCGGGTGCACTTTAGGTCCGTCGTAATGCGAAACTTTTGCTTACCTGGAACATCAAAAGATAAACCGGACATTAATTTTCGGTAGTCGGGATTCAGCAGAAATAATTTTCGAAAAAATGAAAGCGGTGAAAAAAAAATCAAGTTGCTCATACGGTGAGATACATGGGAGCTTGCCGGATCGTAAAATCGGGGAATATGCTGCTCCGGGGAGGCTCCAGCGCGTGGGTCCTGTTAATAAAATGAGCGGGGACACACATCTTGACGTCGTAAAATTGTGGGTTATTGGAGGGTGAATGGGAAACGGCAGTGCGCTTCGCACGTCATGAATGTCACGATGACGAACGTTCGTGGCATTCGTGTGCTTAAAAAAAAAACTTCTCTAGTGTGGGAAACGTTCTTTCTTTTTGTTTTCACTGCGAAAAATATGACTATAAATATTAGGCTTCATACAAAGAAAAATGTCTGTAAATTTTATCGCGTTCTAATAAAATTCGTGGAATCGTTGGAAAAACAAATTTCCACGTATAATTTCATTCACCAGCAAACGTGCGTTTGCTGGAGTGGTTCGACCCCGCAATTCCGGCCGACTAATAATAAACTCGATCGATAATACGCGCGGCACGCAATAATATTTTCTCGCCTCGTCGCACCGACAAATCATACAGGCCGGGCTCTCGGCTTTTAGCGTACGGAGATCGCGATAGATCGGAGACGCCGATTGCGAAACAGATCTAATCGCTGCAATTTTTGTTTGTTTTTTTTTTCGCGAAACATTTTTATGATTTTTTTTATTTCTCGATATTACTGGTTTTGCCAAGTTCGAGGCACGATAAGTGCACGATATGATAGCAATATTGCGAGTCGCACGGTCACGGCGTCGCGGGTTGCCCGAATGGCTTACTTACGCCACGACGAAGTAATTGGTTTCGATTTCCAAACGGCGACCAGGGGAGAACTCGAGTGTCTCCCGACGAGATCGAGCCGTGTAGTAAAGCCAAACCGCCTTCTATAAACCGTATCTCTGGCCTGGCAAAGCGCGAAGCTATCCGAACGAGGATCCAGTCGAATCGAATGTTCCATTTACGAAATCGCGAAACACCTGCTTCGATATTATTATTTTATTTTTTTTCGATATTTTTTTCTTCTTTCTCGAAATACTCGACGGCAATTTGTGAAGACCAAAAAGAAGTTATGGAGAGCGCGGCCGGCGAGTCCAGCTCGCAATTGCAACGGTAAAAAAAATTAAATCGCGATTTCGTAAGTCGAGCAAATAATGAAAAATGTTTGACGTCCAGAAATAAAAATTCACGGACATTTTTTCCGGGACTCTTTGAGCGATTTCGGACACGCGCGGTGGGCGGAGAGCGGCGACGATGGCCGGAACGACCGACGGTGCGGTGCCCGACGGAGTTGTCGCACGATAAAACGGTACGCGACGCTTTTCCCTATTTTTTACCTCGCAAAACGTGTCTCTGCGTCTTTACGGAATGTTCAGCTTCGAACAAGGGCACGATTGGCAACGCTTTTTCCAAAGACTCGGCGCGAGTGTTACTCAACTATCGTTCGGTGTTACAAACTTGGCCAATCATGTAAACACCATTCGCCGTGTAAACCAGTTACGCGCACGAATGTCCCGAGAAATAAATACAAGGGCGTTAAAAAACTAAAAAAATAAAATAAAAAACAAGAAATAAAAATAAATCTAACGACTTGCGTCTTATATCGCGACCTTTCGAAGCGATCGCTCGTGGCAATGCATATTCCGCGTGTCATATTGCACTGAACGAGGGAACGCAGTGATATCGGGACGAGAGGACTTTCTCTCCCCCTCGCCGCCTCGGCGCACACACACGCGATTTTATCCATTGCAATGAATGTGTCTGACTGTAAACAATTTTCCGAATTTTTATTTTTTCGGCAGCCGAGAGTTTGGCGATTTCCCTTTCACCGAGACGAAACGTAGCTGCTGGACGTGCTGATGCGCCGCCGCGGGAAGGCGTGTCGACAAGAGACTCGGAGATCTCGCCGGATCGCACGCTCGACGGAGAATTTTTAGCTCAAAACGCCGAGGGAATTCAAGGGGAGACGCGCATATGCGAATCGGCTCGTATCGTGTTTACTGTTGCTGTACGACCGGGCTGGAAATGAAACTCGACTTTTGCGGTCTGTCGTCCAGAGACGGGGTAATGCGAACGTTATTGGGATGCGAACGCTCGTACGAACCGCTGACAACTTACGCTCACCCAACGTTATTTATTTTCGTAAAAGTGCAACATAGAGTATTCTTTTTTTTATTTGTTTTTTAGTCTTGAAATTTCAACTCTGACAATAATTTGAGTTTACTGGACGGGATGGCGGATCTGTGAAAAAAATACTCGTACTTGTCTCCGAGAACAAATTTTTCAATTTCAATCAAACGCTCTTGCCATTCTGAGACGTTTTGTTTTCGCTAATGTTTAATTTTTTTACTTTCCATCGAGGATTAATTTTTCACAATTTTTCGAAGTCATTTTTCAGGGTAGACGACTTTTGCGGTCTGTCGTCCAGAGACGATTTAATGCGAACGTTATTGGGATGCAATGTCTCCGAGAATAAATTTTTCAATTTCAATCAAACGCTCTTGCCATTCCGAGACGTTTTGTTTTCTCTAATGTTTAATTTTTTTACTTTCCATCCTATTACAATTAATTCCAACGTAATAGGCGCGTTATCCATCCTCGCGACCCGGCGATATCCGAGAGCACAGTGAAATCGTACTGCCCGCGGGATCTCCCGCTTGGCCCACGCGTTTACTCCGATTAATAATATCTTCTCGTTTATCGCTCAACGAGCCGGGGCATATCTCGGGTGCGAGTGGCCCGTTCTCCGCGGCGAGGTTGACTCGTTCCTTGGGCGCAACGCTCTCGCCGCCGAGGCTCTTTCCTCCGTGCGTTTAACCAGGAAATAATCCGACGAGCCGCGAGCGGAGGTGAGGGTGAGGAAACGGGCCTGGGCAGCCATTCGAGCGTTTTATTGCATCTCGGAAGGTGTTACTTAGCGAAGGCGGTTTAACAGTACCGAACTACTCGTGTACGTACTATCGCATGGATACACCTTCGTTATTATCTACCACCCGCTCGCGCGCGTGCCTACGCAACGTACACGTTTCCCGGCCAGGTGAGACGAGCCGCTGTTGCGGGCGGCAGTGGTATTAACCATCCGCGAGCATGTATGTTCGCGCATTCGTACATGGACAGTTTGCCATGCGAGAAAAGAAAGAGAAAAAAAAAAAAAAAAAAATACCCGCCGAGAGACTCGAGTGTTGAACAAACGAGCGGAGCCGGAGTGCACCGTGGCAAACTGGAACGCGCTCGCGTTTACTTACACACCCGGCCGCGGACGATCGGCCAGCGGTATTATATCGAGGGGGCCCCGGTGTGTGCTCGCCTCTCAGGACGGAGCCCCGGAGAAAGCTGCGCTGGACCGAGAGATGGGAAACGACCGCGCGCCGCCTTCTTCCTTCTCCTCGGGCGCCTCCTCTCCCGTTCTCCGGGGCGTTTGCCCGTGGAACGAGCAACGGGAAGAAGATAACTCGCGGCTGCGAAAACGATAACCCGCCGGAGACCGGCGCGTTAACTCCGCACCGAATCGCCTCCACCCGCATCGCGCGGAATCTTCGGGCATCGCGGATACGCGACCCCGAGCGCGCGCACCGAGTACCATTTTGCGCGTGTGCGCCGATGCAGGTTCCGCGCGGAGGCGCGGAGCATGTTTTTGTTTTGTTTTCGAAACCTTGCACGCGGCTCTGCTGTACGGTTATGTGGGAGAGGAAGGGTTAAAGAGAGCTGTTTATGGCAAACAATATCTCGTCTATTTTCATGTTTTTTTTTTTTTCTTTACTTTTTTGTTCTATCTTTTTTTTCCAATTTATATCTGAGGCTGGCCTCTTCCTGCTTTCGCTGCGGTGCGGAGATAAGATTGAAGTTGCGTTTTTTCGTCCGTGAGAAATTTTTGCGGAGGAGCGCATGAATTCCGGATCGAGAATGGACGCAGATAGAGTGCCGTTAGATCATTAGCGGCGAGTCCGCGGGAAAATCGGCGCGTCGGATCGCGGAAGCTTAGACTCTGCGGACTCGTGCGAAATGCATCGGGAATGGACATTGGGGAGGTTGGGGCAAAACGGTGCTGCTTGGACGTAGAGGACTTCCGCGCGAGTCCCGAGCTGCGCATTGACTGATTTTATGTCCCGCGATAAATTTGGCAGAGATGGTCCGTTTTGCCCCGCAGGTCAATTTTACCCCACTCTACATTAAAAAAATGTTATCCGTTCAACATTAAAAAAAAATATTATACCAATCAATTTTTTCCCATCTTTCCCGATGCGATATTTCCTCTTCGTAATTGGGTAGGACAAAGCCAATTCGCGGTCTCGTCGATCATCGTGCACAGGTGCAGTGTGTGCACGTGTACATGAGTAAAGTCCGGTAGCTCGAGAACCAGAAGTTATACGACATTGCGTGTCTCTCTCGACAGAGCTGAATCGTCGACGTCCACAGGTTGCCATGTATTTCGCCGACGTTTCGTGTTCTCGTATATATCCGCACCCGGTCTCCCCCTTCCCCCCCCCCCCCCCTCCCCCCTTCCTCCGGCCAACTTCGTACGTGCGGAATGTGCGTGCGAACGTGGAAATCGCGATTTTACCGCTGACGTGTCTCTCCGAGCTGTGACGGTCTCTCTCACTTTTTTTCTTTATATTTTTTTTTCTTCTTCCTCCATTCCCTCTTCCTTCGACGTCCTTTTCACCTCGTTGCCATGCCGAGGTTTTTCTTTTTTTTAATATATAAAGAACAATAAAAGCAGAAGAACGATACGAAGCGTTCCGGCTTCTGGTCGCGGCGAGCTAGCGGTGCACCCAATGACACATATATCGCCCTCGATCGAGCGGACTTTGGCAAAGAAATTTTTTTTAACGACTCTGCCCCTTGCGGCGGGGAACCGAGTGGATCGAGTCACGCATCTAGTTTCGAAACTCGATTGGCACGAGGAAGAAAAATTTATGGTTTCGTCATCGCGAAGCTTTCGGAGTAACGGGTCACTGATGGAAATTTTTTTAGATTTCTTTTTTTTTTTTAAATACAATGTTGACTCGACCTTTCGGCCCAAGCAAATGTTCCCAAATTGGTATAACGCACTCGGACAATCGGTACACCGATTGGAGAATTTTCGTCCAATTATTTCCGAGCTAAAATCAATTTTTTTCACATTTAATTAAAAGAATAATAAAATCAATTAAAAATCTGCATACACGAGAGTGTTAATTGCGCAACGTTAATGTTCGCGCACAGTGACCAGCGTGTTAAATAACCGGAGGCATAAATTCCGTTCGAGGAAAACGAGCTCACTCGGACATTTACCTGACCGTATGACCCGGAGTCGAACGACTCGCGCATGCCGCTCCGAGCAATCGCTGTGCGGACTTTTACTATACAAACGTTCTATTTTTTTTTTTTTTTTCAATTAATTTTTTTTTACTTGCATGGAAAAATATAATATGAACACGAGCGTTCGTTGCGCCCGGTAGCAGCATCAGAATTCCCTCTCTCCTCGCTCTCGCTACGCAGATACGATACTTCTGCAGCACGTACGATCGCTCCGCCACTCGATATATCAATTACAATATCGTTTCTCGGGCGCGCATAGATTATTATGTCGGTGAAGGTGGTCGAGAGTCGAACGCTCGCCGTGCGCGCATGCGCGCGTTCCCGTTCCCTCTAATATAATCGCGGGTGTCGCTGTGGGGCAGCAACACCGCGACAACTACGACAAACATCGGCGACGCTGCCCTTGGGATTCCTGCGGGGGCGTGGGTGCCTTTTTCTTTTATTCAGGCCGACCCCGAGCGGCGAGAACGGCAGCACCGGCGAGCGTTCGAGCGTGATGAAACTCCCTCGCTTTTAACGCTCCCGGTACCCTGCACTCTACGTACGGCTATTGTTACGCGCGCATAACTCTATCCGTGATCCAAATAGAGACGCGGGCGTACACCCGACCGGTACCGCTTGCGACAAGAATTCCTTGCTCCGCGGAGTCGGCGAGAGCCGCTCTAGCCGCTCCACAGGTACTCGCTGCAGTACTTGAGCTGTAAAATTGTTTCGTACTTTTAACCAACTCTTTCTTGTCCGCAAATTTACGGAATGATTTCTTTCTTGATTTTTAAAAAACATGTTTGTCAAAGGAACAAACATTTTTCTGAAGTGAATAGACATTATCGTAAAATCGACATACATTTTTGTAAAATCGACATACGTTTTCGTAAAATCAACAGATTTTTGTAAAATGAACATACATTTTTGTAACATTGACAAACATATAAGTGAAACTAGTAAACATATAAGTAAATCTAAGAAACATGTTTCAGAAATAAATAAACATTTTTGGGAAATGAATAAACATTTTTCGAAATGAACAACTTTTTTATTTTATAAACTCAACAAGAAACTCTTGTCGACAAGAAATGTTGGTACTTATTGTTACCGTGTGCCGTAGAATCGACGATTCCGGGACTTTCATGCGCGTTGTGCAAGAGCGGCAATTTTTTCGTTGTTATTCCGCTTTTATCAATAAAATAAAAGACGTCTTCGAAACCCACGTTCCGATGCGGAGACGGGCCGTTCTGTATCGTGGCGTCCGCGCGACATCGTTAATCTCATCAACGCACCCGTGGCCCATTGTTACACGCACGACTCGTTAGCGACGCCGTGTGTGGGCGCGAGAACGGCTCGACGGTGGATAGATTTTTTTGCAATAAAATTGCCGCTGATTGTGCGCGCCTGCCGAGGAATCGGATTCACCCGAGCTCTGCACCGGTCAATTCCGTCGGCCGGAAATGCGTCACGCATTTTTTTTCGCCAGACTCCCGAGAGACGTTGTGAAATATATTCGTAACTTACGCAAAGCTGCGATTCACAGTCAGCTTGGCCGTTCAAGGAAAACAGGCCATTTGCTCAAAATAAAAAATATTACCGTGCAATTTTTTTTTCTCCCCGATAGGTCGAAAAAATGTAGCAAAACGTCCACAGCCCGCTCCCATCTTTCCTCAAAGCAACGACACCAACAACAATCAAATTTCGCCATATGGCAAAACTGCAGTAATTCAACCGAGACACATGCTCGCATCGAGTCCCAGAAATAATCCCGAGCCGTCGCCGACAAACCGAAGAAATTCCGCTTTTCTCCAACCAACAATCATCTAACGAACCGCGCAAGTGCGACCCGGTATCGCAAATTGATCGTCGCTCCTGTCCCAGCGCAAACGAGAAAATTATACCCACGCTCCCTATATACACCGGACGAAACGATCCTCGATTCCAAGCCGATCCATCATCGTAGACTCGATCGCGGTGTCATCGGCGAAGACGGAAGTCGGGAGAAAAGCGTTTCGCGACGCTGCCGTAACGTGCGCGATGCGCTCGAAGAAAAAAAAGCATCAGCATCCTCCGGGGTGAACTTTCTTCCGCCGCACCGGACGACTTCATGCCGTAAGGCGGTGTTAATTATGCCGGTAATTATCTGGCGATAATCAATGCCCGGCTGGCCTGAGCTTTTGCCCACGAGCAGCGGCGCGTTGTCGCTCCTTTCATTCGACGTGCTCCTTCGAGGCGCAAACCCGCACAGCCGCGGCGCGTCAGCCTCGTTTAAGTAGGTCGCTTCGAGCCATTCGCCAACGCGATTTTATATCAAACCGTCCTGCAGCGCGCGCGCGCGCGCGCAGTTCGTAATACTGTAATACTTCCTCGGGCGCGCATTCGTATCTCGATTATTATATTATCGCGGCGCGGATAATAAAAGAAAATCGCAGCGATTGGCCGATCGCAGAAAAAAAAGGTCCCCGAAGAGCTATAAATTTCAAACTGCTTATCACTGTCAGCCTGACGACTTCTATCTCTGCGGACACCTTCGGAACGCCCGTAAGGATATCTAGATTTATCCTCGGGAATGGCATTCGCCCGCTCCATTGCTAATGTGACCGAGGCTAATATGACCATTAATGTATCTCCATGCGATATCGACGCCTTGCTGTTGTTTTATCGAGAGAAATATTATTGATAAATAGAAATAAATTCAATAAAATTATCGCCACGACTGGAACGTCACGGGATTTTATTTTATTTTTATTTGTCTATCGAACGCCGAGCTATGAGTCTGTCCTGTGTGTTGACACAGATTGCGAACTCGCTGTCTGATCGGGAGCGATAACTCGACCGATGTTTAATCGCTGAAGGGTTCGCTGCATCGAGTTTGTCTCGGCCGAAAAAAAAAAATTGATATGTGTGTATATAATTTTTTTTTTCTGTTCATATGTGTGTCTATGTGCGATTGAGGGACACCAATCGCCTCTCACGCCTCGCACACTCCGTGCGGAGCACCGGGTTCTCTCCTTGCTCCCTGCATCGCCGTGCGCTACGTACGCCGCTCGCGTTCCTCACGTTGGCCGACCTTCACCCGGCCGTGCACACGCCATTATGCTCGTTACACCGGTCGCTCGTAATTTACGGTTAACCGAACGTACGAACGGAAACCAAAGAAGGGAAAGACTATCGCGCTCACCCGGGGTGGTAACGAGGTCGCGCGACTAAGATTAATCTTCCTCGATCATCGTTCTCTCCTCCATTCCGCCGTTGGATCGAGTCGGGCATTCTTTTATTTTTGTAATTTTGTCATTTTTTTGAATTTCTAATGTATTTTCTTCACTCTTTCATTTAAACATTTTTTTATTATTTTCCCTTGTCTAATGCAGAGGCGCGCGAAATGCAACCACCAGCGCCATTGCGCAAGCTTAAACGAGCAGAGAATAAAAATTGGCGATTTTAATCAAATTTTTTCTTCTTATTCTACGAAAGAAAGGTAAAACTCTCGTTTTGCCGACGGAGCTCGGAGCTCACGATTTGCATGTAGCAAATCGGAAGGTAGCGACGAGCTGGGTAGGGGGGTAAATGCAAGCGCTAGCGCCGTTGCACAAGTTGAAACGAGCAGAGAATAAAAACTGGCGACTTCAATCAAATTTTCAGTCAATTTGCTGCTCACATTTTTTTCTTCTTATAGTACGAAGGAAAGGTAGAATTCTCGTTTTGCCGACATAGCTCGGAGCTCACGATTTGCGTATAGCAAATCGAAAGGCGGCGACGAGGGAGGTAGGGGGGTAAATGCAAGCGCTAGCGCCGTTGCACAAGTTGAAACGAGCAGAGAATGAAAATTTTCGATTTCAATCAAATTTTCAGTCAATTTGCTGCTCACATTTTTTTCTTCTTATAGTACGAAGGAAAGGTAAAACTCTCGTTTTGCCGACATAGCTCGGAGCTCACGATTCGCATGTAGCAAATCGGAAGGTAGCGAGGAGGGGGGTAGGGGGGTAAATGGAAGCGCTAGCGCCATTGCACATGTTGAAACCAGCAGCGAATAAAAATAGGCAAATCTAATCAAATTTTCAGTCAATTTGCTACCCACATTTTTTTATCTCATTGTACGAACGAAAGGTAAAACTCTTGGTTTGCCGATATAGCTCGGAGCTCACGACTTGCATGTAGCAAAATCGGAAGGTAGCGAGGAGGGGGGAGGGGGGAGGGGGGAGGGGGGGGAGTACAGAACTGCACCGAGAGAAAGGCGTGATGGAAGCGAACAACTGTGCGCAAGCCGGGCCGGAGAGTGAGACGAAAGAGAGTAACAAAAATCGTTGTGCCGGTATATGTACAGAAGGGAAGGAAGAGAAAACGAGGAGGCATTTCGAGAGTCTCCAGCACAAGCCGCCGGCCGGGGGACTCGAGACTAGAGAGTACGGTGGAGAGGATATATAGGTCCACACACCGTGCACATATCGCGAGCCTCGTTCAACGGAGTTATGAATGGCGACGAGTCGTCCGGTAGACTGGAGAGTATGCAGCGAGTGGCCGAGGAGGAGAGGGGGGGGGGGGGGGGGGGGGGGGACAAAATGAGGAATGAGCGAATAAGAAATGCAAGCCTCGAGCCACGGGGATGGCAAAGTAAACTGAGAATAATGCAAGCGCGAATGCGGGTGCGCTGCTTAAATTGGGCGGCGGACAGTTTCGGCGCGAAGTCTCGTCGGATCGGATCGAGCTCCGCGATTACCGAAATCCGCAAGTAGGGACGATAAGCTTTTCTTTTAAAGACTATGTAACTGCATCGTAAGGTTTTCAGGTTTGGAAAAGATTTCTTGGCCGCGAAGACCCACCTTTACTTTCTTAATATTACGATTTGTTGCACAAAAAAAATATCGATGACTCGAGTAAAATTCACTTGCGGGCTGGCGAAGAAAAAAAATGTTTCAATTCTTACAATCGCATACGGGATTGAAACGATAACATGTCACCTTGGCAGTCTTGCCGTCGCTTTTTCAATATCATATGGAATTGTAGGAATTGGAAGAAGAATTTTTTCTTTGGCAGCCCACAAGCAACTTTTTTTTTCAGTGTGTTAATAAGCTGTATTAAAGAAGATAGAAAGAAACGTTGACATTTTTGCTTCAAAGAATGTTCGTTGAATGCGCAAACAATTTTTTTTACCGTAGGCGATATTTGAAGGCTTCGAGGAATTTTTGGGAAAGACAGTAAAATATGTTTTCACCTCCGATTGAATTTCTTTCTACAAACGAGCGGCGTTGAAAGTTCGAGAGCGTCGAGCGGACCCGACCGGTCTTTCCCGGGCTTTACCCGAAAGACGAACTGGCGTTAGAAAGCGACGGAGAATTCTCGTTGGCATTTCGAGTGTGTTCGCAGCCTCCAGAAACACCGGAAGCGTGCCCGAAGCGTACGGTGCACTCTCCGAGGAACGCCCGAGACTTATGAATGGTGACCTCTCAACAGAACATATGTACGTCGGGAGTCGTGAGGAATACTCGGCTCCTCGGCGCCGTGGCCCTTTCTATGCGTGGGCGTCACCGGCTCCCCGAATAAACCGTGTTTGCCCTCCGCTCTCGCTATCTTGATTATTATCCTACGTGACCGGGCAACCGGCGACGACGACGATGAGCAACGCTACAATCTTTTTCATTCGCAATGGGAGTGCGTGGAACGCGGAAACATAAAGGCGAAACGAGAGTACACTAACGACCGTCGACTCGCTGGCGAACGTAAACGGTACAAATGATTTGTACATTTGACAAACTTTCTTGGTAACAAACTTTCAGGGTAAAAACGATTTTACGAACAAACTTTTTTGTCCAGAAACGTTCACGGTAAAAAATATTCTGCGAACTAACTTTTTTGGCCACAAACGTCCACGGTAGAAAAGATTTTCCAAGCAAACGTTTTTTTTGTCCACAAACGTCCACGGTAGAAAAGATTTTCCAAGCAAACGTTTTTTTGTCCACAAAAGTCCGCAATTATTTTCTTGTTAATTTCACAAAAATATATTTCTTTCATTAACAGACATTCTTGTAAAAATGATCAATATCGATTATTTTGTGAAATTGACAAAAAAATAATTGTGAACGTTTGCGGGCGAGAAACGTCGGTGCCAATTTTACTGTGTAACGTTGTGCCGAGTTCGCTGACCTCGGAGGAGGAACAAACGAAAATTATATAATGTTTTTTTTTGTCTCTCTTTCCCTTTGGAGTTATTTCCCCGCGGACGGTACGAAGGTTCGACGAACGAATTTCCCATCGGCTTCCTCGCCGATGGAGCCGTCGAGAGCATGTATTTAATGTCGAAGGCAAAAATCGTGCCGACAGACAATGGGGCTGGGTGACCCGCCGGGGCGAAAGGTCGCTCGGCAGGATCGTGACCCATAGATCATTCCGATCTCAAATGATCCAGTTTCCTGCTCCCCTCTTTGCCGGGAGAGGGAAAGCTCCTTCGTTCCTGAACCGAGCCTTGGCATCGTCACTCTCTCGAACTCCCGTCGACCTTTCACCTCGCTCTCCTACGGGGTGAAGGTACCAGTAAGTGAATGTATCAGGATCATTACTCGAGCGTCCAATTTTCGAGCCGTAACTCAAAAGTGACGATGAAAGTTCGATAAGTCTTCCGATCTAATGAAATACGAATAGTAAATTGGACATTTTGAAAACTAGCCAATTTTCGTTATCCAGATTACACTCGCTCGGTAACTTCGAAGGAAACTCGAATTGTTCGGGCTCTTGCGAACAAGAATAAAATATCGTCCACGGAATTTTTTCCGGTTTAAAACTCTCATAATTAAAAAAAAAAAGATGTAAAAAAAAAATGATTTTCGGCCTTTTCATTGCCCATTTCTGTTCGTCCATTGAGACTCGAATGATCCTCGGAGCACCACAATAATTCTCGATTAAACGGTGCATGGGACTGTACTCGTACATCAGCTTTGTTCGAGATGGCAAAAACTATATTCCACCGACGTTACGATCCGGCTCGGACTGCTCGATCGAGCGATTGAGATTGCGAACGAACTAGAACCGGCGCACGATATTCTCGGTCTGTTCTATTTGTCGATGAGCCCGATCTGCTTCTGCAGCCCTGCTGGCGTCGCAGCCGAAGGGAGAAGCGGAAACTCCGGGGCTCGCGATAGTTATCCCGGAAGTGAACGAGCTAACCAGCTTCTTCGAGCACTGTTATTAACTACATGTATTTTTTTTTTTTTTAATCAATGTCTTACCGGCCGAGTAAGTCCGCATACTCCGCCGAGGAGTTGGCAACGCGCCGTGTGTTTCCCATCGGAATTCCCACCCGATGAATTATTAACCCGGTAGAATTCGTAATCGAACACTCGTAACCGGGCGCTATCTCGGCGCTGAGATAAACGAAGAAGCTACCCGCGATATCTTCGGCGGTGCGCTGCGGATTTATCTCGCTGTTATTTCTGAGAACCCTCGGGCCGGGATGGGGCGAGGATTTTTCGCTGTTCCATCGCAAGGGAATTGACGAGAATAATCGAATCGAGTAACTACTTCGCAAAGGTACACTGAGAAAAATAATAGTATTTCCTACTATAGCGAAATAGTTCTCTGGAGAAACGTCTGTATAGACAGTTTCTGATACTATATATTCAATTAGTTAAACAATAATTATTATTGCAACAATGATTGTTTTTCATTGTCGTAACTATAAAATCTGGATGTTCTCCTTGGGAACCCTTTTTGATGGTAAAAAGTCAGTGTTGTTGCTTTTACCATGCATTTTTTTCTCAGTCCAAGCGATTGCCCAAAATATTAAGAAGTCACCCGCGATTTCTTCGGCAGAACCGCAGGGCTGATATGGGGCGAGGATTTTCCGCCATCCCATCACAAGGCGATTAACTAGATTCATCGAATCGAACAAACGCATCACTAGAGAAAGCGATCGAGTCGTCAGTGAACATTCGCCTCCTCCAAATTCCATTTTCATCCAGACAATAAACTGCATCATCGGCTTCCCAATTGCAGCGTCCTAACGGCTCACTTCCACGGGGATTTTGTAGTCGATATCCGGTAACTTTTTTCCAACGAATTTTGAATATCGCCTCGAAGAGCCGATCGAAGCCCCGGAGCACGTGCGTCTTCCGGGATTCAGGCCGTGGCTGGAAGCGAGCTCGAAGAAAGTGCACGGCGCATCGAACGGAGGAGTATGCACACTCTCCCGTCCCGTCTCGCGGCTTTCATGTTTATAAGGATACCGTTGTATATTCTTCTGCCGGCCGCGGCGTGGAAGTGGAGCATTGTTATGCTAAGCGAAGAAGCGTGTCGCTCCGTCGGGGCGAGCTGCGAAAAGGATCTCTCGAGCCGTGTGTCTGCCGTCTGTACAATGTAAGTAAGCCCGGATCGGAGAAGAAGTTATCCTCTCCGCGGCCAGACCTATTGCCGCGGAACTGTTGTTCCGTCCCGAGGAGCCCCGAACATCCAGCTTCTCGGCCAATCCCCTCCGACCAAGAAACCGAACCGAACAGCTGGCGGCGCGGCCGAGACTGCTGGCTGGCAGGCAGCTGCGAGGCTCGTCCTTCGCAGGATGTTTCCTCGGTTGCACGAACTCGGCCAGCTCGTGCCCCAAACTCGCTCGCGAGACCATGGAATTTTTCTCTTTCACGGAGAACACAGGAAGAAAAAAAAATGACGAAACACAGCGATGGGAGAAGAAAGCGTCGAGAATAAAGGAAAAACCCTCGAGTTCCAGTCGTCGAGAAAAACCCCCACAAAGGTGGTAACCGGAGAAGGTCGTTAATAACGATTTCAGGAATTTTTTCGGTAATTCACGGAATAATGTGGCTGAAGGGTGTTTTAGTCGAGATTCAACCGGTTGAGGAGCTTCGAGCGCTTCGCACTAGACAAATGAGTGCTACGTTTTTTAAGTCGTTCGTACAAACTTTTAGGCATCTGTTGATTGTAGTGGATGGTTATTTGTATTGCAGCAGATGACGTTAACCTAGAGAAATATTGGTTGTAATGGTTTTTCGAAAATATCAACTTGTTTGTGCTAATTTTCCAAAACGAACCATACTACATCAAAATCAAGAAAAAATTACGGACTATTCTTTGAAAAAAATGAACGAATAAGTAGATTTAAAAAATCAGCCCAAACCAGTAAATCTTTTTGTGAATCCATTGCAATAAATATATTTCCAAGCAAAAGTCATCTGCTGCAATACAAATAACCATCCACTAAAATCAATAGCCGCCTAAAAGTTTGCCAAACGACCTAAAAAATGTAGCACCCATTACACTAGCGCAAAGCGCTCCAAACTCCTTAAGGCTGCGCATGTGACATTCGGACGCTCTCTCTCTTCGCCGTCGACCATGGAGATACGTGATTCGTGCCCTCGGGCCTGTAATTTTCATTGCATCGTCGGAACGTCTAACGACGGAGTCTCACATTCAAAAAAAAAATGTATGTAAAAAAGAAAAAAGTTGAGAAAGGTCGAGGTTTCGAGACCTCGATTCGTGGACCGTTGATCGTGAGAGGAGCGTATGCGCGCTCGGTACATCATTGCCGCAGCGGTTTTTTCTCCTCGTTAGCACTCGGCGAACGCGCCGTCAGCGGTAACAGCGGTGCAGAAGCCGGGCCGTGTGCGGCGCGGCGTCTACCGCCGGTAGGCGACAGCGCGGATCTCGTTTTCCCCCGCGGAGGTCACCCACGAGTTCTCTCTACGGAGGAGCGCGACAGTGTTCGACTGCCGACGACGAGGAAGCTAATTGCGCGATGCCGTTACCGTTATTTTTCCAGATGGCACCGCGTCGGAGAGAACTCGCCCGCGCGTCTAGCCGGGCGCGCGGAGAGACCGACGTGTCGCGTCTGTCCCGCCGCCCGGTTCCGTCCTCCGTATCCAGAGCACACCGCATTCCCGGGCCTCTGTGCACGACCGGGCGACGATCTTGTGCGCTATCGCGGATCCTCGGGTTTCGATCCGATCGAGTCGGACCGGTCCGATCTTATCGGATCGCAGCACGCTCTGCTCGGAATGTCGGAGTAGAAAAAATTTTAATCTGGTTTAACCCTTCATTCGAACGGGCGACGACTTTGAGAAATGAAAGAAACTTTGAGAAATGTTATCTTCGAGGGAGGCTCGGGGAAAATGTCCGAGGTATGTACGGGACCCTCCCAGGACGTCATGGAAATTCGGTGATTTTTCATCCCGCTGGGCTCGACTTATAAAATACTTCGAGGTGTTAGACGTAACGGTGTAAAGAAAAGTTGTAAACTTAATGTACCAAACTGGAAGTTTTTATGCAAAAACTGGTACATTAAATTTAATGCACAATTGTGATGAAAAATTTATACACTTTTTCATAGAAATTAGAGTGAATTATTTACAATTAAGTATTTTCAGTGTTTTTAATAAACTGAACATTAATTTGTAATGAGGTACTAGTTTTGTACCGAACGATAATTGTACACATTGGCAAAGGGTCATCGACCCGAGTCTCCGCATTATTTTATTTCATTAAAAAACAAAAAAAAAATGTGTTAAATTGCTTAAATGAAACTAGCTAATTTGCATGACATTCTTCGATATTAGACAATTCTGATAATTTTTTTTTCTTTCAACCTTCCTTCCGAAGAGATATCTCGTCTCACCCCTCGGATACGCGCAGCATTAAAACCGCGCACAAAAACTCCGATAAGATTAATTTTTTTCCTCTCCACCGAGATAATCCTCCGTGCCCTGCGAGCCTACAATTAGCAGCGGCTGATCTCAAGGGTGGGCTCGTCTTTGCAACGATCGTAAAATTTCATAGAAAAAATTATATATATTTTTTTCCACTTTTTACATCGCCCACCGTTATCGGCTCGTGCCTTCGTGCGATAAAGATACCGAGGCTAGCCTCCAGAAGGGGAGGGGGAGGGGGAGGGGGAGGAGGGGGGAAAATGGTCCACTCTATGTCTTTGTGAGTTTACGACAATTTCATCGTACCTTCTAATCTCTGCGTTTCTCGAGCGAGCATCGAGAGATTCGAAAGCGATATTTACCCCGATGCAAGAAGAATAACCGAGCGCTTTATGCAGGTCCCTGCATTATCTCGGAGGATCGGCGGGTCCGCGATCTCGAGCGTTGCAATAAAGTCCCGCGATTTAAATACCTCGAACGAACAGTTTTGTCGCACGACCGCTTGCTTTCTCGCGACTGTACGTAACAGTACCGCGCTAATAGGTAATTGAGAGTAGAGCTTCCCCCCCCCCCCCCCCCCCCCCCTTCCGCCCACCTCGCGACAATCACGACTCGCGAGATAATAACAAGCCACTGTCTTCGGTTGTAATTTTCCCAGTGTCGCGAACGAAACATACTCGCAGCTGGCAGAAGCTCGACTACGGTGAGAAATATATAATAGAGTGGGGCAAAATGGACCATAAAAAAAATCGGTAAAAAAAATAGTCCGTTTTGCCCCGCTCTCTAATTTCTCCGAAAGGACAATCGAGCTTTTCCCTGCGACTCTTTCGATGAATATTCGCTTCGCTCGGCAACGGCGTGAAGATTCACAGCCACGACGGCATGACATCGGGCACACGGCCGTGGCCAGGAAGTCTCCGAACGATCGGAGATAACCATCATCAACCGCTCCTGCTTACTGTACATACAATATATATATCGTGTCTCCGTTCCAGTGTAACAATTTTTCTCGTTCCGCCGGAGCCCCGCGTAAATATAACGGAACCCGAAAAAAATGAGATCCCGATACCTAAGTCTCGTCGTCCGTCGGGTCGAGACTATTATCGGTCGGAAGTACAGATAAAAAAAATGTTTTATTTTTTAACTCCCGACTTCCCGCTGCGACAAAAAAAAACGGGAGTTATGCGTTTCACTGAGGCGCTCCGATTTTGCTGTTTCCGTTGTCTCCAGTGTTTGTCGGAACGGCCGAATGTCTCTTGACAGAATTCGGACTTTAAAAAAGATTTTTAAAAATGTTCTAAAAATTTAAAAACTACAATCTGCAAAAGGAAATTGATTAAAAAAATTGAATTGTACAGTTCTATAGTTCTGATTCGATCGCTGCAGTCTAACGTAATTTTCGCAAAGTGACATATCTTAGCAATTCAATTTTCCAATCTTGTGGTTCTCTAATAAGATTTAGTACGTGTCGTTCTTCTTCGTTCACGTTCTAAGTGTTATATCGGAGAGGAACGACACATAAAAAAATATTATATATATCATATATATTATTTTTTATTTCTATTTATTTTCATTAACGAAAACCAATTTCGTGTGTTTGAAATTTGTAAATAATTAGAATGTCCTCCCGCACAGCCGCAGCTCATTGTCTCTCGAAGACGAAGTTCATTGAAACTCGCTCTCGTTGCCGTGCAGAGTTTTTCTCACGGGGGAGAGGAGGGGGGGGGGGGGGAGCCAACGGTGCGTCCCGTCTCATTCCCGAGGTTTCGATTTAAATACAGGTTCTCGAAGTGAGTGTGCGGGCCAATAAATAACGGCATCGAGCCGCAGCCTATTGAGACCGTGCCTCGACGTTGTTCGAGACGCGATGTACAAGTCGAGAACGATGAGATTTTGCGCCGCGGTCGGTCCACCGCGAGACGAGATCGTTTCCTAAAAGGCGGCGCGGCGACCATCCATCCATACCTATATGCATATTTGTTAAATATTATATTCAGTCGCGTGGGCGCTTTGGCTGAAGTGATAAATATTTGTCGGAAAGGCCTTCGTCGTCAAGGTATTATTTACTCTAAAAAAAAATATATAAAAAAAAAATCAATGACTTTTTAGTGTCGACTTGGCGTATCCGCGGGACGAGTCTCGTCCTCGTCTCGCGCACCCCCGCAGTAAATACAATAAAGCGTGACAAGCCCGGCTTGGCTCGTAATTATTCTTCGACCGATGAGAATGAGAACTGAATGGAGCGTCGCTAAATGAATGCCGTTTTTTTTTTTTGTGAGCTAACGTACGACCGTGCGTCGGAGTCCTTGTGTGTCCTTGCGGCTTAATGTTTCGTCCGGACCCGAAGATGGAACGGAAAGAGCTTTTTTTTTTTAAAGTGCGCTTTGTGCACGGACTCTTCGTAAAAGTAATATTTCGACGTCGCGCGCCAGGACGAGGGGAACTCGAGTGTCTTCCGCTATCGGGGTCATCGGGCTTCGGCTGGCTGAAAGGAAGACAAACTCTCCTCGAGTCGGATACGTGTACGGTATCTCTCACAGTCGGGAATGGTTGACTTACACGAGATGCGCCTCGGGAACGAACGACGGCTCTCAGCTGCGACGTTAAACGACATTGTTCCGACGAGGACATTCGTCGTAACATTTTTTTTTCTTTTTGTTCTTTGAGACCGTTTTTTCATCGTCTTTTCGGCCTTTTGGGTCGACTGACAAGAATGTGTCAACAAATTTAATTATTTTATTTTATTCTTTATTCAAACAAATTTTACGGGTAAGCCCGATAAATAACTGCGGAACGACTCGATGAAACATCGTCGAATTATCGTTATTATTATTATTATTTGTGACTTTGAATTTATCCCACGCTTTCTGCCAAATTTTTGTCCACCCATTCTTCCACCTCCGACACGCACACGTGTGTGATCGCCTTTAGGTTTTTATTTTTCTACCGAAGAATCTTTCCAATTAAACGTTCTTTCCGCTAATTTTTTTTTTCTATTTTTCCTTCTTTTTCTACTAATTTCTCTCAGTGAGTACAAACCCACCGGATATAAATATCGTGTGGCAAAGTGCATACCAGACGCGCTCCGAATTCCCCGCCCGGCCACAGGCTATTTTCGACCCACGCCAAACTCTCTATTCCTCTCTGTCTCTAAGCTTCTCTATCCCTGTTTTCCTCCGCGCCGCTGGACCAGCTAGGGACATCGACTTTGCCACCAATAATTTTTTTTTTTTAAATAAAAAAAAAAAATTCTTCGTAATCCAAATAATGTTTGACGTTTCCACGATCAACAGGCGATTTCCCTATCGCGCAGGCTCTTCACGTCCCTCGCCGCGACTCGCTGCAGTCGCGTCGATTTGTGCCTCGGTGCATTAATAATAAAACAGCGGCGACGGAGTCTCGTTAAGCTCGCATCGTTACGCGAGTCGGCCTCAAATTAATCGCATAAAATCTCCGAGCGCGACGTTGGTTCGATCGGGCCCGGCCGAGTTCGCACACGTGGCAGCGCGAGGAAAAACCGGGTCGATTGAAAAAAAAAATTATTCTCCGCGTAGGGGCGTGACGAAGAAAAAAAAATAAAACATTGAATCAACGATCGGTCGAGAGGGAACGAAAGAAGTTCGCGGAAAGCTGCGCCACGGGTTCGGTGGGCTTGTTTGGAGTGCGAGCACGTGGTCAAATAATTTATCGACACATAGTGTGCACAGTGTGCAGCGAAAGAACGAGAGCGCCCTCGATCGGTGCACGATCAAGAGGAAAAAAAAAATAAAAAAATTCAAAATAAAAAAATCATCGCTGGCTAGTGTACGATAGCTTATTTACATTCGCGAATGACGCCCGGGGAGGTCGGGTGTAGCCATAATATTTACCGGCGTCGCTCTCCGGCACCGTTATATATTTCTTATTGCTCCCGTTTCTCGTCCCGGCGTCGTATCGACAGTTTCACCGATTCTCTTCGTGCACCATAAAGTTTCCGACTGAAGTTCGAATTTTATGTCCAGAAAAAAAAAAGATAAAAATCTCCGGCACATAAAACCTCTTTAAAGATGAATAATTGAGAAATAAACTTTTGGCCCCAAACCGGTCGACGATCGTAAAGGAAAAAGAAACACAAAGAAAAGGGACCAAAAAAAAAAAGAAATTCCCAAGATTTATACGATTTGAGGTGAAATAAATTGTCGGGTGAACGTGCCCGATCGATGTCCCGAGCGATTCACACCGACGAATGACTCGCTGTTGTCGCGAGAGTTGAAAGAAAATTCGATACTCGATACGGGGCACGTTTTACCGTGATCTCGGACTCGAGCGATGGATCACGATCACGACCTGCATAAACTACAGATATCCGATCGCTGTTCGCCTTCCTCGATTCAGCCTGCTTTTTCGAGACCGGAGATCGGTGAAAAGGGTACGGGAGGGAAAGAGCTCGGTTGTGTGTGTGTGTGTGTGTGTGTGTGTGTGTGTGTGTGTGTGTGTGTGTGTGCGTGTGTGTACCTTGTTCGCCCGATTTCGCGGGATCCGAGAGTACGAGTATCCAACCGGTCGGCCATTGTCTTAATTACATCCTGATCTCGAGATCGATCCGGCGATACATCGGCAACTCCGCACGGATGGCTTACCGCGAGGGAGAGACTTAATCTCCGGCTTAAATCGTCAGTTTGTATCGCGCGATCGCACTTTGAGCCGTGAGCGTGATAATGGATCGATAAAATAACAGTACAAAGTACGAAAACAAAATTTTAACTATTTTTTGTTTCGTTTTTGATTTTGTTTTTTTTCTAAAATTGCTCTAAGATCTCGGACAGTTTTGATTGGAATTTCAAACTTCGGAATCGCACTTTGAGCCGATAACGGATCGAGAACATGGTAAAAAAAAACATTCTTAAATTTCGTTTTGTTTTAAAGATCGTTTTGAAAGCTCGGATCGCTTCGATTATAAATTGAGACTCCAGTTTCCACGTCCGATACCTCTCCCTCATTGAATTTCATTCTCATTTCAAAGAGGGACAAGTTTGCTTTTACGTTATCAGGCCTCTCAATCTGTTTCACCGTTCTACCAAGTCAAAAGTCTTCACTTCGCGCCTAGCGAAATTGGCAAGTCTCGCATTTCAACCTAATATCAATAATGAAGTTAAAAAAAAACACAACGAAAATGTAAACGAGTCTTTACGTCAATCGAATTAAAGATAATATATTCTCAGCAAATTATAAACGCTCCTATAAGACAACGTAAGTCTTTTATTTATTTACTTTTCTCCGAACAATCATCCACACATTTGACGTGATAGCATTATCGTCTTTTTTTTTCCTACACTTACTATGTAGGGCTCCGCGTTGGAGAAACGGAATAGGACCGGAAACGGCGACCGCGATTACGCGGCAGTAAATTATTATCGAGATTGGCTCGCGGTGATTTTGTCCGTGACCCTGGCGGATCGGCGACCGGACGGGAATTCACTGTGAAAACAGTGTGGGGAGAGAGAGAGAGAGAGAAAGAGGAGGACGGTGCGCGATCGTATGGAAATTAATTTTAGAAACGACGATCGAGAGGCGAGCTCGTCTCGTTCGATTCACGGCGGCCCGCGGCGATGCGCGCGCAGCCCCCATGACCTTGGTCCATCCGCACGAAGAAAACGCACGCGGGAGTGTGCGTATTATTCCGCGCCGTTTATACACACAGCGCTGACCGATCGAGCTTCCAGCGCTACACTGTCCGACGACGAGCCTCTTTCGGAGAGAGCCCAAACGGAGGTCGTAAAGAGTATATAACGCTGCCGCTGCCGCGAAGTGTCTCGACCTCGATCTCGCGCGCGCTCCGTGTGTCCCGGCGCACCGAGAAGGCACTTTCTTTCTTCGGGAGGAATCAGGACCCACGGCAACCGTCGTCGCTCCGCGTGACCGGGTCTCCGATCTTTCGGCTCGCACACACAGGAACTTCCTCCTACCTCTCCTCGTCGCTGTTATTCCAACGGTGTTCTTTTTTTTTTGTTTCATTAAAAAAACAAAATTTTATGCCTGCGATGTGTGTGTGTAAAACCTTTCGAGAAATCCCTAAATTGACCCGCGCTCTACGACCTATTCTCCTCGATCTTCGAATCTCACTGTTTCGACGAGGATGATGTTTGTTTCCCTTTACTGAAGATTATCGTTTGGAAGTGATAAAAAAATAGTTTTTTTTTTTTTTTTTTCATTATTTCATGGGATTGAACGATAATTTGGAACATTCTCACGGCGTGAAGGGTCTTCGATGCTTGCGCTCACACACACACCGCTCCGCGGCGGCAATTTTTCTTTCTACCTCTGCTCGTCGCTGTGATTCCGACGATGTTTTTTAAAATGATTATCTCTGGTATATTTCTCTGGAAATCGTTTTTCATTGTTTTAGGGGATTTCACAAGAAAATAATTTGAGGCACTCTCAAGGTGTCCGATCTTTCGGCTCACACACACTCACACGCTCCGCGACAGGAACTTCCTCCTATTATTCTAACGGTTCTTTTTCATATAAACAAAAAATAATCTCTGAGATATGTGTGCGAAACCGTCCGAGGAATCTTTCAATTGACCTACGTTCTACGAACTTCCGCTCGATCATCGAATCGTACTATTTCGACGAGACAGATCTTTGTGTCCCTTTAATACAGATGATCGTTTGACAATCAATCTCTTTTGAATCATTTCTTTTCGCTCCATTATTGACATTTTAGGTCTGAAATCATTTTTCCATTGTCTCATGTGATCGCACAAAAAAAATGTCGAGGAATGATCGACTACGATTTAAAAAAATGTTCCACCCGCCATTGTTTTTTCCGAGTTAAATCGTGGATAATGGAAGTCCTACGGTCGAGCCGGAAGTCGTGTGTAACCGGCCCGTCGGCGCATCGCGCAGTGCGCGGTCCGCGACAGACGCGGGGACCGACAAGACGATCCTCGACCTCGTCGGGTCAGCTCTCGAGAGCAACGGCGCGGCGCATCGAGCTCGTTCGGACAGCGAGAACGGGAGTTCTCCGATAGACTATTATACTAAACTATGTACCGCCGGGGAAACGAACGAGCGCGAAGAGTAGAAGAGAAGAAGAAAAAAAAACGTAGGCGAAAGAAGATCCCGAGTGTGTACGGTGGACGTTGTACGTTGTTTTTTTCTTCTTTAAACTCGAGTATGATCGTGTTCTAAAGCGACAGTGCTGAAACTTACCGTGCGAAAGGCTGTTCCTCGACCTCGTAGAGTTCCTCGAGGGTCTGTTTTGAAAGAAGCCTCTCCAGACGCTCGGGCGTGGGAGCGAGGTGGCCCGGGATGCTGGTAGTCTCGAAGAGCCGATCGGCAGTCATCGCTGTGCTGCGGAGCGTCGTCAACGACGCGCGCCTTATCACAGATAAACAGAAGAATAATCCCAAAAGAGTGGCTGGACTCCGTCGACGGGGGGGAGGTAACGCAGCTCGGGGGAGAGGGGGTTTTCACAGGCACACAGGTCGAGTTTCGTTCGTTTCCGTAAAAGCACGACTTTGACCGAACCCGATGAAAAAATAACCGAACTCAGTTTCGAACTCGGAACGACAATGAATAATAACGATCTGATTCCACCTGGACCGATGTATCGTTGCCGAATATATCAGCGTAAAAAACTTAGCACCACGTCACTGTAACGCGCGATGAGCCTCACGGCGTTACGCATCATCACGGAATGTAAACGCTTCGTATTATCTTGCGAATTATTATTTTATTTATTTATTTTCGAAGCTCTCTAACGCGATCAAACTGACCGGACTTCGTAACGACTATTTCGCCGCTGTTTCGTTAGCCATTTGTGTCGCGAAATACCGGATACGATGGATCTATTATTTATTTTTGATATTTATCTGTTGTCATTGGACGAGCGGATTAAGTTTGCTAAACACGCGGCCGGGGACTTGGACGTCGTTTCGCTACTGTACGAGCGGGAATATAAAGCGAGATAGCACGCGTTCGCGCGAGCTACAACACACGCGACCACTCCCACTGGCGGTTGACCAACAATTGAACGGTGCGCCGCTCTTCGCTCGACGGCTTGCCCCCACCACTGACGACTTCCCGTGCTCCCCGTCGAGTCTCTCCCGTAGCGGCGGAACGGCGAGTGAGGGTACGCGCTTCGCTCGCTCCCCCCACCGCGCCACCAACGGTCGCTCGGCCCGCTCGGGCCGACTGCCGAGACTCGCCGGAGATTGCCGAACCGTGCCTACGGTACCCGCAGCCTGCTGCAGGCTCAGACCTGTCTCCGGCGGCAGTGTCCCGCTGCCGAGCTCTCGAAGCCACTCGGCCCGCGGAGGCCGACACTTTGCATCGAACGTTACACACAATTGTATTTCCCCTGCGCAAGCTTCCCTCGAACCTTTTATGAGACATCCAACTCCGCACACACCACCGGCCCGATTGTCGCACGCACACCTATCCGTAAGATTCTTCGAAACATTTTTGAGAGTAATGAAAAACCGGAAATAGCCTGAATAGAGAGGCCATTTTGGGAACACGGGCGGATAAGTCGCACGTGAGCGTAGCGTAACCGTTAGCAGGAAACTCTCGCTCCGCGACACTGAGCAGACTCCTACATTCTCGAAGATATATTTTTAAGTAAATCTCGTGAATTTTCATTTCACTCGATGACTGTCCTTCACGAGCTTATCGTAGCGAAATGCGATGAAATACGAGACTCGGATTATCGGGGATCGGCGTTAAATTTTACACTTTATCGTTTCGGCGAAAGGTGTCACGGAGATGAACAAAAAAAATCGTTTTGCTTGGACGCGAAGGGTATCGCACGGCCTGATGCAGCTCTAAACGAGTGCGAGGAAACGCGCAGAAGCTAAGGCGTCGCGAGTAGCTTCGTAAACCGTGACACTGGATCTTGTCAACGATCATGCATGATTATGGCGGCGGGGCATGAATAATGCAATGCATAATTCATTGATTTTATACTTGCTCTCTTCGTTCTCGACGTATATATGCGTAGAGAGTCCTGTAATAAACGGGAGGAGGATTCGCATCGCGTTCGCATTGCTACTCGAGTCTCTTATATACACCTACATACACATATATACATCTACATATAGCAGATCTCCTAATAAGTCGGTGATCTCAATGTCGCGGTGAAATCGGGTAATCTTGATAAGGATAAGGATTATCGTCGAAAATGCTTGTATACTGCTCGCCTCGCTTATACGTAGTATACCTATATGTTATATATATATTTACAGATATCCGACGCGCCACAAGACGGACTGCGATCATCATCATCATCCACGAAGTCCAAGTTTTACTGCCAAAGTTCTTACGGATCGTTGGACCAGAAAACGTAAGTACAATGCATATATACTTATACTCAGACTTCTGGTGGATTGCGCGCTTTCTTTAAGTGTCTCCAAAACTCACTTAAAATTGGGACTTAGAATATTTAAGGCCAGGGGCTTATAGGACTTATAGCGAAGGGGGGGGGGGGGGGGGGGGGGGGGGGAATGATCAGCCCCCTCGATCCACCTTCCGCCCTCGAGACCCCCCACCCCCTGTGAGGGGACGTAATATTTCACGCTGAGGGGCGGCCCAAGGGGAAGTCCGAGGCAAGAATACTTCTTAGCCTTGGGAGAAGGTTCAGCTTCCCCGAACGGTGAGAGGCTTCGTGTATCATGAAGCTGACCTCTTTCTGTTACGTTAAGAGGAAAAGGGTCACCTTTCTAAAAAGGGACCTCTCTCTCCGTACGGTGAAGCTGACCCCCCCCCCCCATCTTTTATACGGCGGCGATACTTTTATATATTATAGAGACATACATATTGTGTCATGCTTATTGGGCTATGCAATACTTTCGCGAAAATTACAAAATTACGTCAATAACAATTTTTTTTTTTTCGTGGCTTATCAAAGAGTTTACAACGTTTAAACTGTAAACTATAAATAATTTTTAAAAATCAGTGCGCTGGGCTCTTTTGAGACCTATCGATTTGACGCAAAAAAAATGCATGGTCAACCTTTTTGTAATGGTTTTCCCCATTTTTTATTGCCTGTTAGCAAGGCACGAAAAAACGTTTTTTTAACTCTTCCGAGTGCTGTATCTTGAGTACTTTTTCCCGTGGAATTCGGGAACAAGAAAAATATTCTTTATCAATTGTTATTAATTTAGAAAAAAGTTCCGGCGTGATGCTGGTACTGAATCTAAGGAATCATTTCTGAGAGCTCGGGATGAGCCATATATCGATAAGTTTTGTGAAAATAGCTGGCGAGGAGATGTAGTTGATACATCTCGCGACGGAACTTCAGCTCTATTAAGAGCGAAGAGACAGCTCGAGGCGACAAGAGCCCTCGTAACATCCTCGTAACAGGGCAACGGGTAGCGGAAAACTTGAAACGATTTATCTAAATCCATCCGAACGACTGTGGTCGCGCAGCCTCTCGTCTGCCAGATACATCACGAGGTGTAGTATCTCTTTTAATTGCTCGAGCCAGCGAGAAGCATTCGAAGTGCTCGGCAACAATACACTCGTCTCGTAGTGTCTCGCTTTCGTTCTTCTATTTTCGTCCAAATATTCCACCACCAAAACATTTATAGATCGTAAGTCCGTTTTATCGTAGCACCGTACGAAACGCTCGAATTCATTTTACGGCAAAAGAAAAAAAAACATCTGTGCATTTAACAAACAATTCTCTTCGACAAAGGTCCTCAATTTATTTTTCAATAATTTTCCTTTTTTTTTGCAAAAATTAAAGGAGGGTATTCTTAACTAAAAAAATTAATAAAATAGCTCTGTATGTGCAATTGTCTCGAAGCAGAGACTGTCGCACATTTTTGAGCTTCCAGTCCGTTATACTAAAGACATTTACCAGAATGAAGGTACTGCTTACGACATTCTGTGTTGTTCTGTGGTCAACGGTCTCAAACTTGGAGCGTCTTTCCTGAATAACTAGCCGAGAGTTTAGCGTAGTGCGCGACTTTCTGTGATATTAAGATTCACACGCCTAAATCTTGTGGTAATCCTCCCTGTGCTTATTGCATGGAATTTTAGTAATGTACACTGAGAGAAGGATCAATTAAAAATGACCTATCATCTAAGAAAAATGTGGCAGAAAGTCTCAGATTATTCAAGAATTTTTACCATAATATTTAAGATTTTTTTTTTTATAAACCCGGTACTTCCTCCCATAGGTGAAGCCCTAGCGCCCTACTTACTGGGTGCTATGGTAATATCTCCCAAGCGATACAGTCTCTTTCACTAGATCCTTCTCTCAGTGACCTATTCTAGTGTTCAAGTGTAAATTCTACACCTATTCTAGTGTGAAAGTGTAAAAAAGTGTATGAAACTTGTGAACTTGTATATTCCGAACATTCAGGTCCTCTTGCGACGAGAATGTATTATTCCCATACACAATACATACAACATCAACAACAAAAAAAAAAATGGTGAGATAAAAAAATTAAGAATTATGAACGTTTTTGAACAAGAGATGTTTGTCGACTGTCCGAGCGTATTTTCCCGTGTACCCGGACGAGTCCCACTCGAGCAATTAGCGTCTAGAATCTCGAAACGTGGAACCCGTTTCGTCGACGATGTTGCCGTTTGCCAGAGGTTAACGTTGAGATTAGAATCTCCCTCGTGGGCCGAGGCCTCGGGAAGAGTGCGTATTCGTTGGTCTCGGACGCGGGATGCTGGTCGGTTTAACGCGTGCGAGACTCGGAACGGCAGAAAAAACACTCGTGAGTTTCGTGACTGATGAGCCGACTGTCACCCGGCCAAGGATACGTCCGAGAGAGTTAGATGGGATGCCCGTCGTGACGGTTCGTCCGATCCTTTTCCATTACCCTAGCTTCCCTTTGTTCTAGTTTCTCCCCGAGCTCTCGGAGAGTTCGCGCTGCCGGGTCGGCCTGCGGTTGCGGATACGATCATGCGCCGCAGGCCCAGGATCCTAGGCTAAGAGCTGTCGTCCTTGCTCGCGCATTCGCCTTCATTATTCTAATGGACCTTTTGTTTGGCGAAGCTCCTCTTCTCGCTAGCCTTAGCTTATTCTCTTCGGAACTCAAAAAGACGAGGAAGACGAAGAAAAAGAAGGAAAAAGAAGACGAAGATGATCACGAAGAAGAAGGCGAGGAAGAAGACGAAGAAGACAAAGAAGATGACGAAGAAAAGGAGGAAGAAGCAGAGAAGGCAGACGAAGAAGAAAAGGAGGAAGAAGAAGAAGAAGAGGAGGAGGAAGAGGAATAAGAAGAAGAGGAGGAAGAAGACCCGACGCGATGTCGTGCGGACAAGTGGACAGGCTCTTTTTCTTCTGTTCCGCCGCGGTCTATCTCGTTGTAGAACACATGTAGGCTCGATAAAACGATATAGAAGGGAAGTTGGGTTTGATCTAGCATGCCGATGGTATACGCCAAGGGTCGGGCATCGAGCGGCGGCAGAAGCGGCGTGCTGACGATGGGACAATCTCCCGATGCCATCTCGGGACGAACGTTTCGCAGTCATCTTCATTTGTTCGCGGTGAAACGGCTGTTCATCCGTGACTTCGGTGTCGTCGATCGATTTGATAATTGCCTCCCGACAATATCCTGCCAGCGCGACTCCGTCCCCTTCGTAATTTTTGTTACCCGATGTCGTTCGGGAATGCCTCCTGCCCGCGGGCTCGAGAACCGGGGGACGCGAGAGAAAAGTGCCTGGCAGCTACGCGAGTCGGTTATTGGTGACGCGCAATAATGAACTTAATGGGGTCCTCGGGTTCGCCACGACGAGGCTCAAACGGCCGCGGCGGCTCGTCTCATGTGATTCACCGCCGTCGACCAAAGGAAGTCCGTCCGGCTCTATACGCGAGCCGGCCCGCGAGCATCATACGGTTTCTAGAATGGCAATCGGAACGTCGCGAGAGACACGCTTACACACACGTAATATATACATGTATATATATTTATACGTACAAAGAAACATACCGCTTGCAGCGAACGCTCACGATCATCATCCTCTATCTCACGTAACTAACGAAGTGCCACTTCCCTCGTTGTGTGCATATATATATATAGTGAAAAAAAATTATAAAAATAAACTATAGTTATACTATAGTGTGATCTTTCTCTCGGTCTACGTGTCCGCGCAGACATTTTTATGAGTTCGTGGAAAACGTGCATTCAACGCGGCTCGCTGGAACGTCCGAACGGACGTCGGCGCGTCACCGCTCCGGGAATCGGCAGAGGCGCGACGAAAGGATACGTTTTGAGCGAAATTTTTATTTTTCACCGAACGTCCTGCATATAACCTCCTTTAATTTTATTTTTTGAAATTTGTCGCGAGATTTAAAAAAAAAATGGTACACTCGGCCGAACGAACGCAGTTTGCCGATTTACCCTGCGATTCTTAGACTCCTTTTTTAATTACCTTTTACGGACAAACAAAACATCTGCTCCCGCCAACTCGGACTATGCGAATACCACCGTCGAGCGTATTTTTCTCATATGCATTTATTTATACAAATTTTTTTTATCGACGTTTCGTGGGCGTGTTTGTATCGAGCTAAGCATCTCTCGAATCCCCCTCGGGACGACAAAAGCGGGTTCGATAAATATCGTTTCGAATGGGAGCGAGGCTCGAAGATATTGCGGCAGCGGCGCGATATCGTTCTCATCGATGCTGCATTGAATGTGAGAAGGGGTGTGTGTGGGGCACGAGCGGTAAGAGGGAAGGAAGGGAGGAGGGGGCATATATATATCGAAGCCCACTGTTGCTGGCAACTTTCCCTCCTACGCAAACGAAACGAAAGAGCGACACGCGAACGGCCTTTCTAAACCGAACGCGCCCGTCCACGCAAATGTTTTCGAACCTGTTAGTATACGTTTATAGAGTGTGTGTTGTTCGAACTATATATATATGCACATATATATATATATATATATATATATATATATATATATATATATAAATAACAGAAGGAGCGCATCCAGTGCGCTGCGCCGGGTTTGCCGTTGATGCCTGATGGTAACGGACGGACGAACGGACGGACGCGAGCGCGAGCGTTGCCTACCGCATGGGGCAAGGACGGCCGAGGCCGAGTAGCAGCGGCAGCCAGCGTCGGTACAACCAACAGCCGAAGGAATCGCTCCTATAGAGAGCTATGCGCTGAGCTTGCCACTCCGCTGTTGCTTCTCCGCCGACACGGGAAGTCGACGCGGAGGAAAGAAACGAAGCGAAAGGAGCGAGCGAGAGAGCGCCCATCGACAGACCCGACGAGACCGACTCGGCTCTTCCACCGGCAACCAACACGTCCGCGTTACGTACGGTATACAGTGTTTCCTCTACCAACACCGTCGCGAAACTCAGCTTTATCCCTCTGGACTCGGCCATAGCTCTCGGCGCGGAGAAGGCACGGGATAGAATTTACCGCGGTTATACAGTAAAAGTACACCTCTGCCTATACCAGGCCACTGCAACATCCTCGACGTCCACTGACACTCCAACGGATCGGTCTCGACTCCACTTCGCGCTCTTCCCGTCCGGTCCCGAGATCGCGACGCACCGCGGAGACCTCGCCGAGAGCCGCGCGAACATCACTTTTCGGGAATTGTTTATACCTGGGGATATTTTTGGAACACTTACGTCTTTACCACTCATAGATCTGACAAATAAGAACTCTACCAGAAAGTGTAAATAACTCTCTATCTTTTATTCTGGATTAAGTTCAAAATAAAACTCTACCGGACTTGAAATAAAACTCTACCGGACATGCAATTAAACTAGCGGAATTGAAATAAAACTCTACCGGAATACAAGGTTAGATGATAGTCTTGTATTCCGGTAGAGTTTTACATATAATATTATATATGTAATATTTTTATATATAATTCTAATACGGTAGAGTTGTTTTCTATAATTTTGAGTGGTAGAGATGTGAATGTGCCATATTTTCACCGTAACGCTTTTCTGTAAGCCTTTTCACTTAAGAGGCCTTCTAAAGATGTTGTCAGAGATAAAAAAAAATTACAGAAAGCGTATGGAAATTATCGCCGTAGCGTTTGGGCACAGCCATTGTCCATTGAGTCGGATGGCTTTTGTAGAATTCCGGAATACATCTCAATTGCGACGGTAAATGTAGGAACTTTTCCCACATTCTTCTCTCGGTGTGCCTGTTACGTCATTTTCTAACGCGAACGCTTGTATAGAGGAAGAGATTAAAAAGGCTCTTTTCATTTCGATCAATGAATTAGGTACGAGCTAAAAATAATAAGAAATAAACGAAAACTGGTACGTTCTCGAGGTCAACGGGAGCGGAATTTCGCCATTCCTCGGGGTTCTTTGAGCGGAGCGCGCACAGTAGCAATATCGCCCAGCTCGCCGGTAGAGCGAAGCCCGCAGCAATGGCAAGTGTGCTAGTCGCAATTTAAATTTCAAAACATGCCGGGGAGGAGGAGAGGGAGCGGCAGAAATCGAGAGAGAGAACGAGGGAGGGAGGAGTTTCTCCGAGCAAAGAAACTAGTTTTGCGATCCTTTTTGTTCTCATGCGCGACTGCTGCTCACGGTGGTTTTGCTGTTGCCGCTTCTGCCGCGCGCGCGCACACGGTGCGCGAATCTCAAAGTCTAATGCAATTCGTGCACGCCGCCTCGTACCTTCTCCCAGCCTCCCGGAGGCACGAGGATATTTTTAGGGAACCAGTTTGCGGAACTCTTCACGAGCCAACGATTTTTAGTCAACCGGCCCGGCGGCCCGAACGATATCGGTTCCCGCCCGGCAGAACAACAACTCGCCGGGCCGGCGCAGCCCCGGCCGAGGTAACTTTGCCGATCGACGATGTCATCGACGATTTTGGTATGCGCAAAGCCGAAGAGTCCCCGGCACCGACGCCGGACCAGCGAGCCCACTTGTTTACCAATGAAAATTAACTCTTAACGAGTTGATGCTTTATCGTCGCCAGTCGCTTAACCGGCTCTACCATTTTTCCTTATATCTAAAAAAAACAAACCAAAAATATCCATAAAAATTAATGCTCGCGTGGAAGCCGGAGAAGCTGTTCGCAAGGACATTCGATCCCACATAAAAAAGGCAAAAAAAAACTCGCCAATTACCAATCTTCGTCTTGACTTTGGGCCAGAACTTATATCCGATTCGTCTCCACCGCGAGGGAACGGATCGTCCCGAAGCTTCCGCGCATCGTGCAGTTCCACGCCGTGAACCGATCTCGCAGTTCCTCGATTAATGGATCAACGTCCGTATGATCGATTCGTTTCATTCATAACAATCCGTTTTCCTTCGCTGACTCCAACGCGCATCGTTATTAATTACGGCGTCGTAAACGGAAGATTTTCTGCTCGTATACCCTGGCGAAACGGGGTGCTCGAGGGAGGCGAGCTCTCCCACCGCGTCGGGACCCGGCGCGATCCTCGGAGAAAACCCCGTCGAGTTTCCCCGTGCTGTTACGTCCTTTTTATGGCCGCCGGTGGAATGCTCGTATTTACTACGCGAGCTCTCGTGCACCCGGGGATTTCAATGAAATCCTTCCACCGTGCGAGATAGCAGTCCGGTGAATCGAAGAGTGCACTCTCGAGCAGCGCTCGCCACCGCGCCGCCGAGCTCCCCCTTCGACGCAATCCGACGTGAGCGCCGCGAAACGGCGACTATATCTCGTCGCGAAAACATTTGCCGAAGAGCTCGCTCCGGGCGACGCTGACGAAGAAGACGACGCGGAGAGGGGCGGAAGAAAAAGTTGCAAAAAAAAGAGGAGCGAACCAAGTCGGGTAATATAAGGCTAGTAAAATGCCCCGTCCCCCCGGGTTCGAGTTACGTCCGTTTAAAGAGGGAGAACTTTTAATAGCCGTGGAGAGCAACAGATGGCCGATTCACATCGAGCGAAATGCACTACTTGCCCGGGCTACACGTCTTGCCGAAGATATAGAGTCCGTTCTTTGGAAATATTACGTGTGGTCTCAAATTTACATCGTCTCGTGTACGTATAGGTAGCGAAGAGCGGGGCAAGATGGGACTGTGGGGCGAAATGGGACAGTGCGGCAAAACCCAATTTTCCAATAATTTTTCGATGTCGACAGTTGGGCAAAACCCTAACCCATTTCGCCCCGCTCTCCCCTACACACGTACACAGTGTCGTAAAGCAGGAAACGGAAAATAACGCTCCGTTCCACTTTCTGCCGACAAATTTTCCAAGTATCATTCCGGAATGTTCAACCCCAACGCGATCTCACGAATCCACTCATCGTTCCTCGCGATCTTTTATCGCTTCCCCGAAGCACGAAGTCGGAACTCGACTGATCTTATTTACCATTTTTTTCCATTTTTTTTCATCACCTCGAACCGGCGCTTAAACGTTTTCCGTGCGACCGGCGGTGCTCCGTCGGGAGTGATTTTCCGGGAAAAGGGGAAGAAGATAGAGTCGAGGTATGGCCGGGACGTTGGAGCTGATCCGACACAGGGTGTTGCTCCATTGTCGTCGCTTCGGGAATCTTCGAGAGAACGAGGCACCCGCCGCAGAGGGGACGACTTTCGCTCCTCGTCTCTCGGAACAGCCCGTTTTCGGGCACTCCTAGAATTTATGGAAAGACGTTTTTCCGAACAGCCCCCAACGACGCCGATCGGCGAGAGGTAGAGAAACGGGCCCGATTCCTCGCCGTCCCGAGCCGGGTCGGTGCGCCTAACTACCTGCCTCATAAATTAAGAGAAAATAAATAGTTCTGGTATTTATCGCTCTGAAAGTGCGACTACCGTAAATATCGGGGATTAAGTTTCTCAGCGAGTGCATACACAATTGAATTATTAATTTCGCCGTGTGCGCAAACGAGCTGGTAATTGATACACCGTCCATTTAAATTGTATTGCCTGGTGATTTAGAACGCCCGTTCTAGAAGGGGAGCTTTTCTTTGCGTCTCGTCATCGCCGGGAGCCATGAATTTAATTAAACTCGGCGGGCACAAAGTGTAGCAGACTCAGAGGCGCGTACACAGGCATGAGCCTTTTCCATGCCGCAGCTGAACAGATCGCAGAAATCGCGGGCTTCTGTTCAGGGCTGCACCCTCGCGGCGCGCCATTCGGCCTTTCAGCTCGATTGTGTTACAGTTAAATCGCGACTGTCGCTTCTCCCATGGGGATTTATGTGTTTGTTCGCGACATAATACACACAGGCGGCGCGTGAGCCATATGGGAGGACGGAGACACGTTGCGCATATATGGGCCGTCGAAAATTTCTTGTTATTGTTCGATATTTTTTGAAATGAAATAATGCGTGAATCGTATTATATAGTTTTTGTGCAAGAACTGGTATATTAAATTTCATGTACGATTGTGATGAAAAATGTATGTTCAGTGCATTGAAAATCTTTCACTTTTCTGAATACGTATGAATTTTTTACAATTTTTGAATCAACTTTGATTTTTTCTTTTTTATGTGATAGAAATTCTAGAAAGTCACAAAATTCAAAGTGAATGTAAAAATCTAAAAAAATTCACACGTATTCATAAAAATAAACGAATCATTTTCATAAAAAAAAAGTTAGGTTTCCGGAAGATTTGTTGAACAATTTAATTTATAATCCATTTGTTGATAACATTTCGGAATTATTATCATGCAAAATTAATCTGCTGAGCACCTTGAAGATGCTTGACATTTTTCGGATTTTTATACTATCCAGAAGTGTTGGCAACTTCCTCTCGTTTCTCTGAAATTTATGCGAAGTAAACACTATTCGCAATTGACGACCTTAAGCAGTCGGCCTTGGCCGGCCGGCATTCTTCCGTTCTTCCTACCGCCGTGAAAATGTTGGACAATGAACAGTCTCACACGTGCCTGCGATATCTCGGAGGGTCGATCCCAGTTCGGAAATACAAAACTTCCGATAAGAGGAAGTCCTTCGCCCAATCATCAATGCCCGATACTTTAGTCAACCGGAAAGTCGCATCCTCGCCGGTAGTCGGAAAAACGCGCTTGATCTACCGTGAAAAGGATTCCCTCCAGTTAGTTCCAGCCGACCCTCGACTAAGTTTCTTCCGCTCTCACAACCACGTGGCCATGCATGAGCAATGACTGTTCGATATAATATTGCTCGACTGGCTGTACACTCGGCACTGAGACCAGAAGTGTGCATGTGTTTGTGCAGCAGGAGGAAGGGTGGTTCGACCCGAGGGGCGAATACAGGGGCTGTTTATAGTGGTTGCCAAAGAAACGATTGTTGTGTAGCGGTGGCAACGGTACAGGAGTCACGAATCCCGAATTACACCCTGCCCGACGAACGCAAATTCGCCCCGGGCTTGTGTGAGTTCGCGCCGGCTGACAGTGAATTTATGTGTCCGATGAGACTAATCAACTCTTACAAATTCACTGACAGACGTGAACGTATTGCCAACCGTTGCGAAACTCGGCCGGTCCGTAAATTCGGGTGCCAAGATCACGCTGCCAGTCGTACACCCGGAACCGCATCGGTAGCTCGTTGGCAATCCATCGCGAATCTCCAGCCAATTTCGCGGACTCCACTGCCCGCATGTCGAATCGCCAGCGACTTTGCAGCGATTATTGTAAGATCCTCTGGGAATGTTTGTGTGTGGCTGGATGAGCTTTCGGTGCAGTGTTAAGTCGCGAGAGAACGGACAAGGGTTGTTCGTCCCGCTGACGAATTAGCCGATCGTATTGCGCCCTGGCTGCTCGCATGAATTACATACAGGATGCTCCTTACCGGAATTGCTCGACGAAACGTTTCGAGGTCTCTGGGGAGAGAAGAGAACGGAAGCAGGACAGAACAGGGAAGAGCGTGGCAAAACTGACCCGTGTTCTCTGTCGTAGATGAGTCTGTCGAGGACTCTCCATCTCGCGTGAGAGAAATTTGAAAAAATAAGTCCTTGCCCCATGTTTGTGTTTCTCCTCTACGCCTGCAAGGTACAATAGCCGCAGATGGGCCATTCGATCCCGACGCCGCGTTCGCAGGGCAATCCATCGCGAATCTCCAGCCAACTCCGCGTGCGTTCGTGCCCTCGTGTCGAAGCGCCAGCGACTTTGCGGCGATTATTGTAAGATCCTTTGGGAGTGTTTGTGTGTGGCTGGATGAGCTTTCGGTGCGGAGTTGAGTCGCGAGGGAACGAACAAGGGTTGTTCGCCCCGCTCACGAATTAGCCGATTGTATTGCTCGCATGGACTGCAAACACTCGACGGTTTCGCCTCAATGCCTGTCGCGTGGGATACTCCTTACCGGAATTGCTCGACGAAACGAGGTCTCTGGAGAGGGGAGGGAGCTGAGGCGGGACGGGAATGGGGGAGAGCGGGCCAAAAGTGCTCAATGTGCTCCCTCAGAGATGATACTGTCGAGGACTTTGCATGCCGCGCGAAAATAAATTTTGTAAAAATAGTCCATTTTGCCCCGTGTTTGTGTTTCTCCCCGACGCCTGCAGAGTACAGCGGGCGCACATGGGCCATTCAGCCCGACGCCGCGATCGTAGGGGCGGACCCTTATTTATCGCGGTGGGCTTCCGCGCAAAGTTCACTCACCAATATCGCCCGCCGCCCTTCGACCGCCGAGCTATCTAAATCTCAATTTCACCCGGCACACATAGCGAATAAACGACCGGGGGCAATTAAGTTTCATTAGATATCCAGCACAATGGTCTCGAACGAGCGTTTGTCCAGGCCTTAATGAACTCCTCGCTTCGGGATGGAAAAATGAGGATGAATGACAATAGCGAAATTAATGCTGGAAAAACGCCAAGTAATTTTTATCAAAAGCTGAAAATAATGATAAAAATTATCACGCTGAGGTATGCGGCGCACGAGAGAAGACGGAAAGGGAGTCGGGATAGAAGGTTTCGTGGGTCTGTTTTTTTTTTTTTTTTTTTTTTTGAGCCAACGAGTCTCGTCATTGTTCGCTCGTGCTTTTGACGAGCCTCCTCGCGTATATAAATCCAGCAGTGCGCCTCGCCCATTTCTCTCTTTCATGGCATACACACCGCGAGCCCCTCGGCCGGAAATGGACTGCACTATCTCCGCGTCGAAAAATATGAGCTTCTCGGAACGTGCCGCGCACACATTGCATACTGCACGACGTGTGCATGTTTTGAACATGCAACACCCCCTCCGGCCCCCTCCCTTTGTTGAGACTACTCTCGCGATACGATGGGACAGCTTGCTGATGGTGGATGGCGGGGCGAAAACGGAATCCCCCCCCCCCCGCGTCAAAGGAAGAAAAAATGCATTTATTCTGGTTGCTCCGCCGCTCTATCTTTCGGGCTCGTGTCAAAGAGTTTCGCTCACGCGTCTATCACTCTGTGAAGTTCGCGGAGAGGAGAATCCACCGCCTGTCTATGCATCGGACAAACTGCCGGGCGGATAGAGGTTGTCAATAAAAGTGATCCAACGTTTATTTTTTATCAATTGTTTTTCTTTCATCTTTTTCACTTGCATACAAAACTGCCCGACTCATTTCCAAGTATTCGATCCAGTGCAGTAGACCGAAATTTCTGCAATTTACATAATTAATTAATATAAGTGTTTATATTTTTTATCTTATTTATTAATGTAATTGGTTCGCGAATAGCTTTGGAAGAACGTGCGGCAAGGATGTAAAAAAAAGTCCTAAAGTCCATCGAGACTGAGAACCTTTTAGCGTCGCCGGGGCGTGTGTTCTCACCGAGAGCGGGGGTTGAAAGCCTCTAAAAGGTAAGCCGGTGCGCTGGTCTCTCGTACGTTCGCTTGAAGTTTCTTCAAACGCGCTCGCGCACCAGCGCAGAAAGTTCGCGTACGTCAGTCGACAGGCCGGCAATGTTTTCGTAAGCTCGCAGACCGGGTCCATCAACGGGCTAGTCCAAATCCCGGCGCATCCGGTGAGCCGGGAGATTTTCCAGAATCAGGGATGAGTAGGGACAGAGATAGCTCTCGCATCCTCGGCGATACGAGCGATACGCTTTAATCCGTAGCACGTGCTGGGCTGCGGCCGTTCTCGCTCGACAAAAATTGTCTGTGTGCTTTATGACGTGTACGCACGGACGAGAGCGCTCGGGGGCATCGCTCGAGATAACGAAAGAGTGCCCGGCGCCCGCAGACGGATTTCTTCGGCACTCGAGCGCACCGGCATGCCGGCCAGCATAACTGGCCGTAGAAGCTCGAGGACCTGCCGTAACACCTAAATAAAGCGGCGCATCGCGGTCGGCTAACTCGAAACATTCCTTCGACGATAGGAAAGCCCTCGTCGAAAGGCAGCCATGCGTCTGCAACGTGGGCTCTTCAGGGCAACGCCGGGAAAGAGGGATCTACGTTGAGGGCAAAGTACAGCCCCGGAGACTAATCAATGGGCCATGCAGAGGCTCCTTCCTGGTCGCATCGACGCTCCCGGGCTGCAAGCGTTCTCGAGACCATATTTTTTTTTCCCCTTTCGAAGATAACTGGAACGCTTTCCAAGGAGCACGTGCGTCGCATGACTCGGGCCTAGCTAGGATCGCTTCTCTTTAGCTTCTGAGACTGGCCAGGGACGCGTTCTGCTTCCGTGAGGCGGAACGTCGAAGGATCTTTGAGCGGTTTTCGGATAGGGTAATTCCTGGCGATATGGGCATGTTTTCTTTTCTTCTTTTTTTTAGGTGAAAACGTTTCGTAGTGAAATGGAACACTGAAAAAATGTCAACGATTCAAGTAAAGTTCGCTTGCGGGCTGCCAAAGAAAAAAAATTGTTATTTCAAATCTACTTTCAATTCTTACAATTCCATACGGAATTGAAAAGATAACATGACGGTCGTTCCGTCGTTGTTTCAATATCATATGGAATTGCAAGAATTGGAAGTAGAATTGAAATTAAAAAAAATTCTTTGGCAGGTGGCAAGAGAATTTTTTTTTTTTCAGTGAACGATATTTTTGCTCTATACTTTATGTAACATGGATAGTTAAAAGCGAAAAGAAGGAAGATAGATTTTTTTTAAGCTGACAGTTAAAATGGGTCCAATTGAGAATTGCATCGAATTAATAAGTCAAAAGAATCACATACGATCACACGTGAATAAATTAACAGAAATTTATTGGTTATGACATTTATTAATAACAATTTCTTCCAATTCTCTTGCTGCACGTTATAACTTTGGTGATGGAATGTAACCGATGACATTAATCAAAAAGAATATAGCAAATTCTGCTTCGAACTTCAACGTCAACACATATCTTGCGATACATTGTTCACTCAACCAGCCTATTTTCGTATATACATACTATCATACCCTCGTCGCTCGAATTTCCGACTCGCATAACAAATCCTTCTGCGTGAACCACGGAGTGATCGGAGCAACGATCGTCAATGCAACCCAGGTGATAAAAGACGCTCAAATTTTACTCAGCTCAGATTTCGGGATTGTCAACGCAATCCAAGTAACAAAAGACACTCAAATCTTACAGCTCTCCGCACATTACCTCGGATAAACGGGGTTCTACTGTACCAGGGTCATCCTGACTCACAATGCGCGGTATTCCGCCAGAGCTCGTCGCGTCTCGTCTTCACCCCGTGAACTCGCCGTTTCAGCCCGACGAAGCCCGAACCTCGTAAAAACAAAGAAAATCCTTTATCCTCCACTTATCCCATGCGATCGTGGCTTCGTTCGCTGGCCCCCCGAACCGTGCCAGCCCCGACACGAGCGATGGGCCGATTCCCGGCCGGAGGGTTGCCGAGATCGTGCCGGGAGACGGACGCACTGTCCCGAGAGTCGCGACGTGGCGGGTGTCGCAGTGGGCTTTCTATCACTCGGGGCTTTCCTATTAATTCAACCGCGCGTTGCAGCCGCATGTACGCTGCGCTCCGTAGGAAGTGCATCGGGGGGGGGGGGGGGGGGGGGGGGGCGAGCCGGTGCCGCATGAGTCGGATACACCGTGGCGCCACGGATCGCCGAGAATATCTCACGTCTGAATCACTCCCCGCGTATGGACTCGGTTAAAAAGCTTTGCTCTTCCTCGGCCGAACGTGCAACGCGCGCACGGCGTTGCTGTTGTTGTTGTTCCAGTCGAGGAAGACGAAGCCGGCGAGGAACGATACGAGGAAGATCGACTTCTTCGCCGTTGCTCCATCTTTCTCGATTCCTCCTCCTCCGTAGAGGAAGATGAGTCTCCGGCTTCCCCGTGACTGACGTCCCGCGTATGTACACGCATTGCCCCGCGTCCGCGAAGCACATCCTGCGCGCGAGCCCGCGGGAATATACAACGCGTCTTCTCTATCGAGATGCGGGGAGGCTGCGCTGCGCCTGGCGCCCGCCGCGAATGCACCGTCTGTTACCTATATACGTACACAAGCTCTCCCGATATAAACTCCCTCATAAAGAGAAATCCTACGAAGGAAAACCCAGTGAGAGACGCTGCAGGATGGGACCGGCGAGTCCGCGCGCCCCTCGGAGCCGTCCGGAGGAATGCGATCATCCCGACACTCATCCTCGGAGATTCCCCTTTTTTACCCGGAGCGATCCGCTCCACCGGGGCGATCGGGCTCCGGGATTATGCTATATTAATTCGGGATTCCATTTATAAATCGCGTGAGTCAAGCGTCCCGAGGAATGCGCTCTCCCGAGTGCGCGTCTCGGCCTCCTTGGTCATCGTCCTCACCGGCCCACCGGACAGCTCGCCTATGACCATCCGCGTGCCTAAATAGGACGTGCAACCGGGTCTATATCTCTCGGCTTCAGAAATTTCTCATGGATACTATCATCGTCTAGTTTTCCGCCTAAAATTACGCAACCGCATTTAGACGGATGATTCAACGACTCGGCGGCAACCACGCGCTCTCCCGCGCGTCCCACCGGAGCCGAGCACGGATGAGCCAAAGAAGATATCTCTCTCCGGCTCCGCCCGTGCACGCGAGGAGAGTCCGGTGATCTCGATGACTCCTCTCCGCTGTCTCTCATCTCTCCGTGCCGCGATTGCGAGCGTTCCCCGCTGAACGCCGCGTCGCCGCTATATGGAACACCCCGAGACTCTCGCGAGAGATCGCGGCGAGGACGTTGAGGGATGCGCATTTGCACTCGCGACGATGGTGCACCGGTCGGGCTCCGCGGCCGGCCGGAGCGGCGCAAGGTGGACGACGACGACGACGGAATCGTGCCGACGAGGCTCCCCCGTCGAGTGATTCATCCGCGGAACGTGAGAAACACGACCTAACCGCGACGTGCAAGCTCATCGCGATGCCGCGGCTGGGATGCTCGGGCGGGTAGCCCCGCGGCTTCTATTTCTATTTCTATCCGGCCGGCGATGTCCGTTCGGTCTGTTTGTGACCGCTAATAGAAGCCTCTTGATTAACCGGGCATTACTTATAGAGCGAAGAGCGCTCGGGGATTTGAAGGGGGGGCGGCGAGGAAGGGGGATGCCTGATATCTGCCACCTGCTCGACCGATTCGGGCTCCGTGGGATTTGCACTTATGCTAAAAACACCTTCGCTTCGGATATCTCGTGACGGTACCATTTGAGGCTTCGGGACGCTTCGTAATACGTTCGGATTCACGGATTCGACCCAAAGTGCGGCGGCGACACGCGTTCGGAAAACATCATCGGGAGAGATCTCGGCCGGGGATAGAGAGGGCGGGACGGAGAGAGCGAGAGAGCTCTCTATCGCCTCGACGGCACTAAAGCCGACACCGCCGTGATGCATTCTAGTAGCCCCTGTGGCTATTTTAACGTTGAGTATTTGGCAGAGCGCATAACTCGCCAAGTATTCTTGAAGTGCTATTAACCTCGCTCTCTCATCCTAACTCGACTCGGGACGACGAACGAGCCGAGGTAGGAAGTTAACGCGGCGAATCTTCAATCGCGACCGCGACATTTACCTATCCTCGAAACGATCGATGGCGATCGATTCTCGATCCCTCTATAAAATATTTATAAATCTTTTTTTTACGGCGCCGGAAGATTATTGCATCGGTTCGATCATTTAATTCATTTTTATTTTTATGTCTTATCCAAAACGATATTTGCTTCGTAATAACGGATACATTAATGTTTTTAAACGATCGGCGATTTCTGTCAATCTCTTTTGTTTTCTTTATGTATGTTTTTTTTTTATCGAAGGTCGAAGAAAGGTCTCTCGCCCATACCGAAATATCGTTCCTGGAAACCTACTTTCGCGAAGAGTTAAAAAAAATAAAGGGGGACACGCGTACGGGCGCCCGGCTCCTTCCGGTTTCCCGGGCAGTTTCCGGGCGCCATGATATTTCCAACACCGATCACGTCCGGTGTTTCCGGTGATTGGGTAGTGTGCCCCGTCGCGTCGTCGACCGCACCGTCAAAACGTGCGACGTCACACACAAACACGCACACACGCTACCGCATACTTTTAGGACAATGCGGACACTATATATTCATAATATTCCCGTGAATCAATCGCGCGACGATCTCAACCAAGACAGAGTTCCTCATCGACGTACACAGTAAAAAAATAAAAAAAACCTTAATTTTTCATTGATGAATGAAAATTGAATAAATATCAAAATTAATGGAAATAAATTGTCTTAATAAAATTGTCTTTTTGTAAGATTTTGTTGGCACTCGGATTTCGTAAAGTTATTTTTTGCCGCGTAGAGAAACAAAAATAAGTTTTGTGAAACAATGCAAAGCCCCGGAGCGAATAAATAAATCGACCCCGAGCCGGTCTATTATTAAGCGCATCGACAGTCGATACCGTCGAAACAGGGTCGATCCGCCCACGGATTCGCGTCTAGTCCTCGTTTGCTCTGAATCATATCCCTCGGCCCGCAGAGGTCTCTTTAGCTTCGTCACACAAGACCCAAATTACACCTCAAAAATCTATGCAGAGCATTTCCGACCGATGACCGCAAACGACGCGTACGACAACTCCGGATGCGCGACGCTAGAAATTCCACTCGTTGCAATCATCAGCTGCATGCGGCATTCGTGAATACGACTTTTCCACTTTGCAGACCAACGCATGAGCGACCTTCCGAGAAATCATGAAATCGCATTGGTCGAAACGCACCGCGGGACGAACGTGTTACGGCGCATGACCTCCTTCGCACGCCTCGCATTCCCCGAGTTCTTCTTTGTTCCCGCATCGTTCGTCAAACATTTCAGAATTTCGCGTTACTCCGAAACGAACGTTCAGGAGAGGTGGCGAACGTTACAATGTCAGGGTGAAATTGTTCTCGATTGGTTCCCGCGAGTCGGAGACTTTTCTTTTATCCCCCCATTTAAGGTAGTCGTCGCGAATGGTGTTCACTACGCACAAGTTTCGGAGAAATGAGAGGGAATCGCAAACACTTCTGGATGATATAAAAATCTGAAAAAATCAAGCATATTTAAGGCGCTGAAAAGATTAATTTTAATTAATTTTGCATTAGTTCGTTAATAACATTTTGGAATTATTGTTATGCTAAATTAATCTTTTCAGCACCTTTAATATGCCTGATTTTTTTCAGATTTTAATACCATCGAGAAGTGTTTGGAATTCTCCGGTCCCAGAGAACGGAATAAATATCTATATCTATCTATCTATCTATCTACATACATTAATTTTTCATCGCGCTTGTACTTGAAATTTAATATACCAGTTTTTGCATAAAAACTGCCAGTCCGGTACATTAAATTTCATACGAATTTTTTTTTAACCGTGAGTCTCGATGTCCGTTTTCGATATTTGGATTACGAACACCAGTCCTCAGAATCCGACCTCCCGCTCGGTTCCAATGCGGCAGTTAGTGCGCGGCCAGGCGGTCACCGATCCAAGTACCGACAGCGCGTCCACCGCTCCCGGTTGCGAGCCGGAGACTCGCGCGCCCGGGAGAGACGACCGCGCGATCTACTTGTCTTGCGCAATAGACTCGCGGGCCCCGCGCGTAACTGGGTAAAGTTCGTAATAATGGGCATTGTCCTTGTGCCCGGCGGCGACGGCGGCGGCGACGAGTCAGCACTTTCTCGAAGAGCGGAGCGTTGAGAATCCGCCGCGACATCCGCGCGCTCTTGCCGAGGCTCTGTGCGCGCGCGTATCCACTCCGGTGAATGATGGTGCGTAACGCATCGTGAACTCGGTGCTTGCTTAGCTATAGTAATTTCCACGTCTGTCCACGGAAGCGTTAACGACCCGGACTCGGTCGCATGCAGGCGACGAGACCGCACGTACCATCACGTTTCACGTGGCGCAAAACCCGAGGAATTCCCTCGCGCTCGGAGCCCGCACGAAGGCCGCGCGGAGCGTTGCATGCACACACCGGGTCGCACACCGCTTTGCCTCCCGATGCCAGGGGGACGCAGCATCTCTCACCTGCATGAATGAATGCCGCGGAGCCGAGCGCTCCGGCAGCATTTATATCGCACGCACGTGGTTGTACAGGTGGAAAAGATCGCAAGAACCGTATCTCGTCCGGTAGCTTGCAGGAGGGCATCGCGAGGAACAGCGGAGAGAGGGACGAACCGTCCGGCATGCCTACATCGGAGGGTGGCGGCCGAGAGGGGAGGACGACGATGAAATGTCGAAGATGGACGACAAAGGGAATCTATGCGGAGCCGCGGACGCTCAAGGATCGTGACTAGGAGTTGGGAACGGCAAGAGATTCTTGAGGCTACAATACCTATAAGCTATTTTTTTTCACACGGAATCAATATTCATGGCGTCTGGTGGGTCCTTGGAATTCTTGGAGGCCTTCAAAGGTCCTTGCGTTTTTTTGGCCTTGAAGAATTCTGGTAACGTCCTTGAAGAATCTGAGAGTCCTCGAAGTTTATTCGAAACTGTACTGAAGACCTTTTGCTTCTTTATGGAGGAAGCTGTGTTTTTGAAATAAACATAAATCGAGATTTTAGTGTCTGAGTACCTTGAACGATCTGAATCGTTGAGAAATGTGATTTTTAACTGATGTATGTGTGTGTGTGTGTGGGACACACTTGCATCGTTTAAAGCGACTATAACTCGGAAACGGGTTGAAATAACCCATCGAAATTTGGTACACTGGTTGAGTGGTCACGTTTTTTCATTCAATTTTCTATGAAGATTGATTTGACTAAATAGCTAGGCTTTTTTCGAATTTTAACGAAGGCCCCAAAGGCCGTCCGCTATTAGATTCGAGCTACATTGCCCAAGAGGCTTAGTAATTCGCGACACGTTTGTCGCCATAGTTCCATTCGCGCGACCTCGGGTCATGCAAATTTGCGCCGAATACCGTATTTTATTTGATAACGTGCGGTGGAATTAAATCGTTATTTTCTCCACAATCAAACGAGACATTGACGGATCGTTCCCTTCGGACGATTTCTAGAATTAGTATTTTTTTTGTTTGTTAACTTCCCAGCGAGGGAACGCACGTAGACGGTGCGTCGTTTGATTCGCCGACGATGATGATCGTGACCAGGGATGCGCGAGTGGAAATTGTTACGCGGCAAACTTTCCTCGAGCCGTACACCCGATACGGTAGTGTGTTTGAAATCACGGAGGCCCTTGGCGAGGTCGCGGAACGAGTGACTCGCCGGCACAATTTTCAGTGCCAATCAACCGAGGAGTTGCACGCGATCTCGCATTTATGTACACCGTACGTACAAAACCCGCTACGCGTGAAAAGAAACGGAATTACGATCGTCTCTTCTTCCTCCTCCTTTGTATGACTTTCGCCAATTATTTTCCCATCAGGAATCCTGAGCGAGGCACGCCGGCAGCGTGTTCCCTGTCGTCGTAAGAAACGGGGTTTCGGCGAGGAAATACAATGATTGATAACTCTCCGGCTCGGCGGAGGAGTCGAAAATCCTGAATCGCGGAGGATACGCTCGCTGATCAGCGTTACGTCGGATTGATCGTGCGTGAAAACAGCTCTTGCGCGCAGCTCGGACGCAACCCCGTACGAAATCCTTGATACGATAATTGCACGGTGAGCTAGATGAACATTCATCAAACGTAGTTAAAAATCTCCTACGCGGGGTCATCAGAATTTATCTATAAATGCTGTTTCAAATTAAAGTGTGAACAATTTGAGGCCGCAAAAAACCAGAAAAATTTATTGGAACACTCGAAAACATAGGGGTAAAATGGAGCACCTCTTCGAACCCCGGAATAATTATAAAGATTTTTTTTTTTTATTGAACGTTCAAATTACAGTTCGGGACGGAACTTCTTATCGGACCCGTTTTGCCCCGGTCGCCTCTGCTCAACCGCCAGATCCTTCCGAGCATCCACTCGTTAACCGTAAAGCCGAAGAATCTTCATTCAGAAAACGTTCCGCGATAATTATCACGAACTTCATTTTTTTAATGATAATTTTTTATCGAACGTCGAGTCATAGCTCGGAACTCATCGGATCGGCGTCCATTTCTCGGCCGGCCCGTTTTGCCCCGGCACATCCACCGGATCCTTCCGAGCATCCACGAGTTAACTGTACAGGCCGAAGAATCCTCTTTCAGAAGACGATCGTAAAGAGTCAATTTCCTGTCGCGGTGCCGGGCTTAATATTAGATGTTGGTCGATGCATCGCACGATCCCCAAGTGGGACAAGGCCGCACGAGAGTACCGTCGGCTCAACTGCAACTCGCTCAACCATTGTCATCAGTCCCGTCAACCGTGGCGCAAGGTATGACTCCGACGGCGCGGCGTGCACGCCGCCCGGGCACGTTGATCCTGCCTCCTAACGTGAGTGCGCACCGGGTGCGTATCATCCCGAGAGCAAACGGGGTCAAGCACCCGATCGTCGAGGCCGCACGGATAAAATACTCGAACGAATGTCGAGCGAACAGCTCGAATTCATCTCCTCCCAACGCGCACGGTCGCCTGGACGCGCGTTCGCTCGCCGCATTGTCCATCTCCGCGAGTGCGTTGATCCCTGAATCGACGCAGTCATCGGCACGATTCTGTGATTCGACACGCGGCAAATGAATTCCCTCGGACATCCATACGTTTCGCCGTCCCGCCGTGCCGTTATGTGTGCGGCAACGAAACGAAAAGTTTCTACGGAATTTCTTACCACTATCGGTCTATCGGTCGCACCGAGCGACATGTAACCGAGTCTACCCCTTCTGCGTCGCGACGGTCGAGAATCGAGAGGGCTCAACGAGTGCGCGCTGGCGTGGGACTTGCGCCCTTTAGATTCTCAGCCGTCGATCACTGCATGGATTCATCTCGGACGAACGAGTCGTGAAGCCTGAGATCGCGGCGCACCGAAGCGACTTTATTTACGACCGACTCTGCGCGAGCCGGACCGACGATGAGTATCGCATTGATCGGAAAGATCTCTCCGGTCGTCGTCGTTTGTTGCCGATGCAAGTCATCGCTGTTAATCTTATCGGGCAGTCGCGGATGAGCCGGGTGAGACCGGGCGCATTGGCCGAGCGCACGCTAATGCTGCGCGCACTTTAATAATCACTCGATAAGCCCCGAGGCTCGATTATGAAGCTCGCCGGCCTCGTCCGGGCCTTCGGTCACGGTTATTAGCGGGCGAGTTTGTTGATCCGTGTCATCGGGCGTGAAAAGCGCAATCGCGAGTCGATCATCGCGAAGCCATTTAATCGGGAGGGCTCGAGTCGGTTACCTATGAGCTCTCGATCATCGACTCGTGTTCTCTCGCGGCTGCCGTGTTCGCCACGCTGCACGGGGTCAGAGGCTGGCTGATGAGTCGTCAGGAAATGTTGCGCTGTAATGTACTCTTGGGATCGAATTTATCCACATTTTTTTACGCTGGAGCGTATGAGTACAACTTGCAAAAAAATCGTATGAAATTTTAATGTACCGGTACTTGAATTTGTATGCATAAACCTGTATATTAGATTTCATGTATAATTGTGATGAAACATTAACGTTCAGTATATTAAAAATTTTAGAAACACTTTGCTTTTAACGATTGACTTTAATTTTATTATGATAATACTTTAATTCCATTAATTTACTTTAATTTCACTTTAAAGGTCCATTAATTTTTCATGACAATTGTACATTAACTTTGATGAATTACTTTTTGCAACAATTATATTTCTCAGTGCACAGTAGTTCCTACAGCAGTTCTGCTCATCCAGGCATTAACTCAAAGATTTCTCCCTCCGGTTGTTGCTCCCGTCACAAAACGCCTCGATCGTCGGCTCCATTCCTTCGCGCTCGAAATCCAACACCTCGAAAGCTTCCTTCCGGAGGCGCGAGATCGTCACCGCGGAGAAATCGGAAGTCTGCCACCGGTCCCGACCATATCGGTCGTCGGGTTCAGCTCCGCGCAACATTGGACCTCTCGATCTTACACCGATACACATATACTTTTTTTTTTGCCATCGCCTCGGTAACTCTCGGAGATGTGATATTTCTTGCGCGTTTGTTCGCTCGCATGTTCGCTTCGGCAAGGCGGCAGTGACATCGAACTCGATCGCGTGTCCGTAATGAATCCGATTCCGTTATGCCGGAGGAGGGGGCGAGACAGAGATTGTTCGCGTCATTCAACCTGACTGGTAGCTGTACTCCGCGGGGACTGACCAGCGGCAGCATGTCAAGCCTCAACCGCAGCATGACGACGACGACGACGAAGACGAGGACGAGGACGGCGAGGACAACGAGAGAGTCTGCTCGCCGCTGCAAGCACATTCTTCCGCGCCGTAGATCCACGAGAAACGCGCTCGTTCGCTCTCCCTTGCCCCGATCGCACGCGTTGCCGATCTTACTTCAGAGGTCTGCGACCTCCGGGCTTTTCTCATCGCCGCGCACTCTCGGGACTCTCTTTCTTCCTCGGGAGAGAGCGACGCGGCTTCTCCTCGATCCTTTGCCCTCGCACGGCGAGAGACCGCGCGATTCTTCGTGAAGTTTACGCGAAGTTACGTGCGTGTCTCGGCAAAGCGACTCAACGATGTTCCATCGTGCATTCGGTTGTTCGAGCGGAAGGTACGGAATCTCTCGTGAATCATTAGTCCACACGAGCGATCTACTATGAATGCGCTTGGAACACGACTTTGCAAAATTAGAAACCTAGCTATAGGTTTAATTTGCTTCGACGGAGACAGAAAGGGGAATTTTTATGTTTTGCAGTACTTTGTGACTTAACATTTTTCGTACAGACAAATTCACGGAATCATTATTTATTTATTTATTTGTATGATCACGGGCAAGGCCAATTACAGGCGCGATACGTAAACGTATCGGCCAAACGGATAGTAAAATATTGAGAGAGTGCATTTACTTAGGTCGCAGAAATAAGTAAATATATTCGCAGAACAAAGTGAAAAAATAACAATAAAATAAGTCTTATAAAATGCCTAAATAACAAAAATATTTCTCGTTACACAATTTTAAGAGCAAAAGTGGCATAGCTAACTCGGTTAGAATATGTGAATTAGGCCGAATAAATGTTGATAATTATTCTCACTGCATTGACGCAAATTTCCACCACATACAAATGAAATATCGGGCCACTTTCCAATTACTGTGTAGAAACGATTATTTTTATCCTTTACCGACCAAAGTTCGCGAGAGTTCCTTCGGTCGAGTCGATCGCAGACTCGAGAGACCGATCGACCGCACGTGCCGCGGCTTATCGTCCACGCTCCGGACAACCCGGTCGAGTCTTGGCACGACAGCCCCGCGAATAAACAAAAATAGACGAATAGTCGTTCGGATATGTAATACCGGTTATCGACAACGTTTGCCGCTCAGCATTTTGCCAATAACGGTGAACGTTCGTGCTCCCCGCGGTCGCCGGTCGTTCTCTCTTCGGCCGCAGCGAATCCTCTTCCCACGCAATTCTGACATTCCTTCTGGCACTTGGCCTATCTACCGCTGCTCGGCGTGTAAGTGCAGCACCGGTGCACTTCCAGTGTACTCTTCTTCTTAGCGAGCTGCCGCTCGATTCTGACGGTCCACTGCGAATCGCACAAGCGCTGCGTGTTCCCCGAATGCATATGCATGCGCACTTTGATTTTTGCAAATTTTTCTGTTCACCAAAGACGAAGAGGCCGAGACGTTCGTCGGAGAGTTCCGTACGAGAAACCGCAAGAGAGTCGCTCAGAGGGTTTCCGGTATCGCGCCTCTATCGCGGGATCGAGACCGGCAGGCTCCCGATACGGAGACCAATATTGAATTTTCCCAAGTTTGTGAAGCGGTATGCAAGAACACTTGCATACCATTTAGCCGGATCGGCAAAGATCTTCCGTGTTCATTGTTGATTGTTTATTGGTACAATAACTGGTAATAGCCCAATTACAAGACAAGAAGGCAACGCTGATTTTTCACCGATAGAGGAAGTTCCCCATTGAGCTCGGGGCGATATCTCGCTAGGTGCATACAGGATAGATCAGGCTGCAATTTCAACCCGACTCCCATCTCTCCGCGCCGCATCGTACCGCGGAGCGGGACACGTCATTTGAGCTACCCGACGTCGGATAATCTTCCTGTATACCAAAACTTCATTACCATATTCATAGAATATATCTCTCGTCTCGCGGTGTTTTGTTAATTTTTTTTTTTTATTGTTGATTTTTTCGCCTCTCGATGACACGATACAATCTCTCGAAGAATCAAACACCCCGAAGGTGTACGCGGTATTAATCGCGCTCGTTCCACACTCCGCGCTCGGGAAGTTCCAATCTGCGTTCGCGCGCGGTTCGCGAGCTCCTCGCATTTACATTATTTCAAATCTGCATAATCAGTATAATCAACGTCGCGTTAAAACTACGTAATTGCCACGGCCTTAAGTAGAGCGTGCGTTGACGCTGGAAGGGATAGTGGGAGAGAGGGCGGCTCGCGACGTGTATTATAACAGCTCGCGATGATTTATCGCTGGCGCGAATTCTCGCGCGCTTCCGTCCTCGAACACTCTCGTTCTGTGTCGCTTCTCGCTTCCTAGAGATCTATCTGTGGCTAGTGCCGGGAGAATGTACACTGCGAGCGATCATGCATGGCTCTGGCGCGAACCGGGAACCGTGGCCCACGTCGTCCGGCGGGGATGCTGCATAAACGAGAGCGAAGATAAATTGGTCGGGATAGAGGCGCGATCTTGTGAACGAACGAGCACAGCGCAGAACAAATGAAAATCCACTGGAATCCGCTGGTAGAATCCGTATGAAATGGACGGATGGACGGATGGACGAATGGACGGATGGACGGATGGACGGATGGACGGATGGACGGATGGACGGATGGACGGATGGACGGATGGACGGATGGACGGATGGACGGATGGACGGATGGACGGATGGACGGATGGACGGATAGACGGATGGAGAATAGTCAGCAACCCTGGTAGACATTTTACTCTTATAAGGAATTAATAAGGCCCTCTTTATATTATTACTCTTACAAGGCCCTTACAAAGCTCTCTTTATATTATTACTCTTATAAGGCCCTCACAAGGCCTTATCAAAACCTTATTAGGTCCCGATTTAGCGGTCAAAAATTTCTCCTGAGGGACAGAAGCATTTTTCGCAAGATACTGGCAATGTTTAGCAATAACTCTGTCGCAGGAGTTGCAACGTACAGTGGTCGCCATAATCGTTCCGAGACCGGTATGTAATAGTTCGTGCACCTATAGGGACGAGGTACCCCGCGGTCTTTGCAAGTAGCTCTCCACGCGCATCGGCACTCCAGGAATGTCTCTCATCGTTGTCGTGTCTTTTTTTTTTTCTTTTCGCACGAAGCATCAGCAGCCCGGTGCATCGAAGTTGACGCGTCTTCCCCTCCGCGCTCCTCGGCGAGTCTCGAGACGAGACTCGCGGAGTCGGTAACCCGGTTCCGATGGCGATGCGCGGAGGAGAGCGATCCGAGAACCGAATCGCGCCGGCTCGAGAACGAGTCGACAAGAGACACTCGCGACGACTCCAATTCTGCTGGCGCGTGTCAATGTCTGCCGGCTTCGGGGCTCCTGAAACTTCAGCAGCTGAGTCGCGACTACGTACGTTCCGTATGTGCGTAAAAAAAAAAAAAACTAAATTAACGGGCCGTCGATGCCATTGGCCCGAGTTGCGGCTCAAACGACGAGACGCGCTAGCTTCTAACTTGAGCGAGAAGCTCGAGTCAGTGTATAGCTCCGAGCAGTCTGAGCGTTGTCTCGCGGGTACTCGAAGCTCCCTAACCCACCCCGAGGCCGGTCTTCAACGTTTACCTTTTCGTTTTTTTTTCCTTTTTTTTGTTCCTTTCGTTCATCGCCAATCGGGAATAAATTAGAGTGGCACAGCCCGTGGTATTATTACGTTATTATGGTTCGAGTTGCGCGCGCCGAGTCTAGGTACACAGTAGGTATGTGTGCTCTATAGCGTACATGCCTAGGTATACAACTGGACGGAGCGAGCGGAGAGCGGGATTCTCGTGCTGGTTCTTCTTCTTGCCTATTAATTTATCGATGAGAGCAAATGCCCGTGCGTTCTGCCCCTATGTACAGTATGCAACGTTTACTATATTCTACGAACACACACACACACACACACACACACACACACACACACACACACACACACACACACACACACACACACACACACACACACACACACAGACATGCCGTACGTAGAGGAGCTCATGAACCCCACGGCGACTATAAATGGACCCTCTTCTTCCTCTTTCGCCCCCTCCCCCGCGCTTCCTCCCGACGGAGCTTCGAAGTAGCAAATAATAATTATACCGCAAGTCGAACGTTTTGCCTCGGTCGAATAAGGGCTCTCCCTCTTCCTTCGACCCTTTCCGTTTGCAAACTCTTTCCCACTCTGGCTCGCACCAACCTCTATCCTCGCTCGATCGAGCGCATGTATAAATTCTCGTCGCTACTAGCTCTTAGTACTCGTAAAGTTTGACGTTGTCGCCTGTAAAGCATTCCGTACGGGACGCAAATGCGTACGTTACAGTATCTACGATGTGAAAGATCGAGCGCCGGTTAGAGTGCCCGCCTGGGACTCTATCGTGTGTACGTCATTGAGGCGTGGGTACGCGCGGCCGAGCGCGAGCAAAGATGCAACCGGCCACCGCCGCGAGAGATGCACCTACACATACCGGACGCTAATTACGCCCCGTAGCGCACCGGCGATAGAACGCGGGAAGAGATCGTGGGTTCGATCCCGGTTCGTTGTATTATATTCATTTATTTATTTTCGTTTATTTTTTTGTGCTGTGACTTTGCCGTTCTCACGGTAAGGACATTAAGCCGTTCTTGTCAAATTTAAAAAACAAAAATGATTCCCACCGTTTTCAGACCATGTTGGTCTTTAACCCTTTTTCACTTAATTTACGTGTTTTTTTTTATCTTACGGTACGCTGTGTGGAATAAATTATATGGAAGGGGGTTAGACGCCCAGGTAACGGTAGCGTGACGAATTAACGTTGAATTATTTTATTTTTCTCTTCAAATCCCACACCATTGCAGTATCAGGAGTGAATCTAGGCGCGCGAGTGGGCTAATTACTTAGGCGGGTGAGTTTGAGAAATCCAAAAATGGGAGCTCGGTTTAATTAAAAACAATTTCGAGGCGTTACGGCTGCAGACCATTACGGTACTCTCGTGATGAGCAGGCGGGTTTAGGTCCAGGTAGGTCCGCGTCGTCGTTGACCCGGTCCGTGTTGAGCCGCGGTGATGCGCCGAGGTCGCGGCCCTAGAGAAAACCGCACCTTGAACAAGCTGGCACTCGGGTTTACGTGTATGCGTATACATGTACGGCTTGCACATATGTGCATAGAATAAACGAAGCTGCGGTACGCACCTACCGCATGACTATGTCGATAAGTGACTCACGCTCCGCGCGCATGCGGTGCGCACGGACCTTGCCTATACCCGCGATGCACCTTTTTTTTCTCACGTTTATTTTTGTTTGCGGATCTCGTTTGCACTTCCGTCGCTCCTTGCTCGACGGGAAATTCCTCCGTGATAATCGTTATCGGGTCACTCAAAAATCGAGTCCACAAAATCGGACTGCAATTAGACATCGTGCAACTGCGCTCCACTTTTGTTTACACTCACTTTTAATGGACTCGAACCCGTTAACTGAGAAACTGACAGTCATTAAATCGTGAGTCTGGAGCGTTCAAGCTAATCTCGCTGCACAGTCCCTTTCCCCAAGGTTTTTCAAACTTGAAGCGTTTCGTAGCGTTGTATGGTAAACCGGCCAATGAATGGACACTTTCCATAAGAGCACGTGCGTAAAAAACGTCTATTCATTGGTTTTTTCATCTGCTTAACTTTCCATTCATTGGCCGGTTTACCCTGTAAAACTTTTTTTCCTTTTTGGTAGGAAATGCAATTCCGAGCTTTTTCTCGTGCTCTGCGCGCATACGGTGTGCATTTTTTTCTCACGTTTATTGTTATTTGCACATCTCACTTACAGTTCCGTCGCTCTTTACTGGATCGGCAATTCCTCTGCGATACTCGTTATCGATCTTATGAGCTCGGGTCTCTCAAAAGCCAGGGCGATAAAAGTGGACTGCAGTTGCACATTATGCAACTCCGCTCCACTTTTATTTACAGCAACTTTTAGTGGACTCGAACCCGTTAACGGAGAAACTGACAGTCATTAAATGGTGAGTCTGGAGCGTTCGAGCTAATCGCGCTGCACGGTCTTTTTCCCCGACGATTTTTTCTTTTATGGTCGAACATAACAGATGCGCACTTAAAACGTTTCATAGTGTTGGATAACACTTTTTTTTGCCTACCAGTACAAAATGCAATGCTCGAGCTCGTCCCTGTCGATTTCCACGGTGGCGACGAGAGAGAATCTCCGAGACTTTCAAGAGTGTTACAACCGACCCGGGGGTCGTTGTCACTCGGATGGCCATAAAAACGTCAGCCTCTATGACACTCCCAGACAAATTACTCGAAAACTCGCGCGACTCCCTGCTTCCCGCACCCTTCCTCGTAACCGAGCTCGTCTGACTATATCTAGCCGAACATGCACGAGATATATTTAGAGATCGTCGAGGGTAAGTCAGTTTAAAGATAGATAGATCGGTAAGAAAAAAAAAGGTAGCCCAACCTCGCTGCACCGTTATCAGCGACTTGAGGGATGATAGCCGGAAGACTGGCTAAAAAAAAAACCGTCAACAAGCTATTGAGCGTAATTGAGAGGAATTTCCGTTGGAGCGTGCCCGATAACACCGACGATAAACCGCGTTAACCAAATTAGACATTTTTATCTCCGACACGGCAGCTTTTTTGGCTTCCAAGGTTCTGGCCCAGTCTGATCGAAAACCCCGAGGAGAAGTCACAAAAATTTGTGAATTTTTGTTCATCGAACCGTCAAACGGAGACGTCAGTTTAACGAGGCAGCGGAAACTACCGCGGTCGGAAGTTCCGCGCGCTGACGATAGACTTGTTGATTTTTAATAGCCGAGCTGAAAATAACAATATTCCTCGCGCCACGAGAGATATACTTAATAAGCAATAGCTTCCCCTTTCACTCTTACTCAACGATAAACGAAGCCACATGTGACAGGCCCGGTGTTCCTCCGTTTACGACTGTCAGTGGCGCTCGAACGATCTTATGGATTGCGACAGAGGCTCGTTCCCGTCGATAGCTCTTGATCGTGCACGAGCATTGCCCGGGAGCCCTCCTCGGCATTCCGCACTCTCTTCATGGGTCGCAGTCTCATTTTTACGAGGGGAAAAAAATAATGAAAAAAAAATAAAAAAATTTAAAAAAACAGGAAAAAAAACACAAACATCCGACCTCAACTTCTTCGGAGCATTGCCCAATTGGCGTCGCAACAACACCATCCTCTTCTCTCTCTTTGCCTTACACGCTCGATGCAGCTACATAACTTCGATAAACCTGAATACATAAATATCTGCGTATTATGTATATTTACTATATTATTATAACGTAAGATGGGAGTAAATGAGATAAAAGTAGGCACGGTGAGGAGGTGATTATACCAGGGAGAGAGACGTATGGGCGCACGTGGGCCGCGTGGGAGAGGCCCACGTGGATATCGCCTGGATATATCGCCATCGGAAGGAGTTGGGAACCGCATTCCTCGGTGGCGTCTGGCGCCAAAAGCGGTTCTCACCCGGTCTTCGCTCGAACACCGTCGCTCGCCGTTTTGTCGCGGCGGTCCACGTGTGACGGATAAGCCGACGGTGAACGTCGGAACCGGCCTCGCGACTCCGCGGAGACGGAGAACCACGCGCTACGAAGCTCGCGAACGAACGCACGCCCGCGGAATAACGATTCCCTCAAGCTCGACTATCCTATATATGTGGGGGCTGAATATACTGAATAGCTGCGCGAAACGAGTTAACGTCTATGTATACACGCGGGGCAAAATGGTTCGCCATTTGAGACGAACCTTTTTCCGTTCCGCGAAAAATTGCTGAAGTTCGTCCATTTTGCCCCAATCTCCGCTATATATATATATATATACTAGCGGTTCTGTTCGCTCGCGGGCTTCGCGCGGCCGCTGTATCTGTGAGTATCCATGTGAGTATCCGTGTGAGCATCCAATTGACACGAAATTTATTATTGTGAAGATAAATATATAAAATATGTTTCATTATCGCATACCGAGTCCTCTCGCAACCTGTCGATAATTACATTCCTGTATCTCCCGTGCGTGTCTTTGGTATCATTCTCTCGGAGATTTTTCTCCCGATATCTCGTCATTCCCCGATATACATAACGATTCGTATAACGACGTGAGAGAGACACGGAAGAAGAAGCATCGAGCGAGCTTGCATTAAAATAATTATTCTCTATATATCTGTATTGTTGTTATTACACGGGAATGATAAACCGTCGCGATTCCTCGTTTGACAGGACGATCCCGCGCGTGTGTGTGTGTGTGCGTGCGCGCGCGGGGGAGTGAATAATTCTTCGAGCCCAGAGACAAAGACACGGAGGAGTAGATAGGAGAGAGGCGGACAGAGATAGGGAGAGAGAAAAGGAAGGATAATAATGGAATAGAGAGTACGCTATAAATTTCTGAACATTACACGTTGCGGATATAGTGACAGGACGCGCCGCGGTTATACCGGGCTCCTCCTGCATGTTATGTTGCCTGTTCCGCGGGAGGAACGCGAGTGCGGGGGCGAACGATCATGAGCCCTCTCGCGAATGCATAACAGCAAATATATATACGGGGACTCGGATTATTGTACACGTTTGCCCGTGTAATTGGTGTTACGCCCGAGAGTGCGCGTATATCTCGACGATTGTGGACGTAACTGGACGAGGCACGATTTATAATAATGTAAATGCGTCGTGTTACCGGCTGGGATTGTTCGGCCGAAACGAGAAACACCCGTCGCGGCATTAGAGAGATTGATGAATCCCGCGAAGCTTTCTGGTCGAGAAAAGTTTAGGAAAGTCGAGGATAGTTCATACATTTTTTCTGTTTTTTTTTTAACGCTTGAATACACCAAATTTTATCCAAAAAATATCGAATTAAAAAAATCTTGCGCATGACATACTAAACAGCGATATTTATACAGTCGCTTACGACCGATCTTCGATCAATTTTTGTCGCCGTAAAAAAACGTGGCCACATCACTACAGCTCACCCTACATAAAATTCTCTTTCATCTCTTTTTCCGGAAAAACGGGTACCTACAATTTTGTGCGAAAAATAAAATAAAAAAAATTTACCGACACAAGTATCGAACGAAGACCCTAAAAAAAAATAAAAAAATTTCATCGAGCTGTTGGAAAGATATACCGAGCCGCTGGTCTACGACTACGGTACCGTGCAATTGTTCTCCACGCCGAAGTTTCCTTGTTCTTGGTACACGAAGAAGTGCTCCCGCGCGAGTTCTCTCTGCGTGTCTCTCCTCGGGCCTGCGACCGCCGGTCAGCTCTCGTAGCGGTGGTCGAATCGCGTGCATATACCGTTATGTACAGTACAAGTGTCAAAACTGTTAGGTAACGGGTAGGCCGGCGAGAGAGCGAGGGTTCAGAGGGTATAATAATAAGCGGAGAGGGACCATCGTCCGAGAGCGGTAGCGTGGGATCCCGCAATCTTTTCAGAGCTTTCATGCGCCGCGCCGCGGAGGATTCGCGTTGTCGTCGAGCCCGGCTCGTCAAACGACCCTCCGGGCCGACTCCGCGCCGGTTCCCTGCAGAGGGCTTCTCCCCTGACTCCGTTCCACTCTCGCTACACTCGTATATACGTATATATATATACACCATGTATTACACCGATAAATAATAAATGTACGCCGCCGCCGTCTCCGCCGCACTCTGTTGCTGCTGTGCAGCCCGCGTGCCTTCGAGCAATCGATAGTAACTAACTCCTGCTTCGACAGTGAGGGAGGCCTCGTCGGTTCTGCGCCTATAGTAGACCATCGCATAAATGGCTCCGTTCAGTTTTGCTCACTCGAAATCTTTCTTACTGCATCGTGTGTATGTACATAGGGGAGAGCGGGGCAAAATGGGACAGTGGGGGCAAAAGTCAACTTGCCAATCATTTTTGATTGCACCATTTTGTCCTGACGGTACAACCGGATTTTCAACCCTGTTTTGCCTCACTCACCACCACCGTCACCATCCAAAAGTTATTGGAAAATTGCGTTTTGCTCCATTATCCCGTTTTGCCCCACTGTCCCATTTCGCCCCGCTCTCCTCTATATACACATATATGTATATATATAGTTGCTATCGTGCATAGCTTTTCCGCACGATATCGACCCGAGAGGATTCTCGAGGGAGTCGCGCAGCCCCCGTGTGTGGATGGAAAATGGAAATGACATTCACTCGTGCATTCTCGTTCCGGCGAACCGACGGGGACAAATAACGCTTATTATTTATCAGATAATGCTCGTTTATCAGAGCCAATCGGCATTCCAAGGCTTCTCGGGCCGAAACGGGCGAAACGTTTATTGCGCTTTAAGATTTTTTTTTTTACATATAGAAGAGACTTCAGCCGGGTTGGAAGATCGAAAGGGAGAATTATGGTGGAGGGTGGAGTGTAACGTGTTGTACAAGTTTTCTCGGGAACCTGGCGTGCTTCGTGGCATTGATCGGCCTCGAAAATGTTGCATCAAAGAAGACGGAGATTCCGCGTCGGTGTACGGGAGAGTGAGGCTACTATGTGTCGTTCGCGGCGATTAAAGTAAACTCCCCGAGTCGGAGTAATGAAGATTTCATCGACCTCGAAGCAGCGCCGATGCGGGAAGACGTCCCTCGTTAAGCGGCTCCGGCGCAACATAGTAGTTTGCGTCCGGTTTGAGACGAGGAACAAAAAAAAAATTGAAAGAAAAATTCGAGCGTGTCTGAAAGCCACTAAGTCTTTCACAATTTTTATACACCTAGGGTTTTATAAAGCACGGAAAACGATCGAGTTTATTACAGTGAAACGGATAGGTGTAGCGTATTCGGCGAAGAAATTGTAGAGTAAAGATACATGGCACGTTAGGGAACATCGTTATGTCCTCTGGATACTTGTACGGATAATGCTTCCGCTCTTAAACGGCCTTCGGATCGTTATCATAAGTCATGACAGTGACACGGAAATTCAAGAGGACTGAGACGATTATAGTGCTTCCCTTCCACACATACCGTTACGACGGTATGCGCGGACGGGAACTTGGCGCCGAATTTTAAGACGTAGTTTCAACTTCAGTTTCCTCTTCAGATCGAACTGGAGATCAAAATTCTTTCCGTGTCTGAAAACCACCAAGTTTTTCAAAATTTGTATACATTTAAGGTGGTATCGAGCACGGGAAACGATCGAGTTTATTACTCAGAAAGAAGAAATTTTAGCGTGAAGATACATGGCATGTTAGGGAACATCGTTATGTCCTCTGGATCTTAAGCGGATAATGCTTCCGCTCTTAAACAGCCTTTCGATCGTTATCATAAGTCATGACAGAGACAAGAAAATTAAAGAGGACTGAGTCCGACTACACTACTTCCCGCCCACCCACATCGTCGTACCACCGAATTTGTAGTCCCAAGTTAGCGAACCGAAATCTTAATTTTACTTTCCGGATCAAGTTCCAACTTGAGTACGATATTACACCAGAAAATATAGTTCCAAGATCGGCAATTTTTCTCCCGTTAATCGGCGCGATTGCAGACGACTTACAATCAACCTTTTTAGTTATCGATCGGTTCGATCGATTCGGTCGATTCGATCGATTCGATGTAAAGATCAAATGGATTGCGAATCGAAGCGTGGGTCGCGAGTTTGCGCGAGATCGGGGAATGAGTTTGAGCTCGGAGTTATCGCCGGAGCCTGGATACTGCAGCTGGACTAGTCGGAGGGAAACGAAAGACCGTGCGAATGCCGATGTCCTGTCGTCTCTTGACACTGAGCCGGCTGTTGCTGTTGTAAAACGCTCGCGATGCTTCAAGTGCACCCGGCGACTACGGGTATGGAGGTTCTCGGTGTGTACGTACAAACACAAACACGCATGCACACCGCGAGCGGATTGAAGCCTCGCGATCTTCGCAGCCGTCGCGTTTGCACCGCCGTTCGAGCCGCCGGCAACATTCGTAGTTATGGAAGTGGTGTATACGCCGTTTTGTTGAAGCGAACGCCTTCGGGCGACGCGCAAACAGCGGCTCCGGCAGAGACGACGATAAGGGAATATAGCCTCGGGGATAAAATCCTCGCGCTTCAAGACGACATTCCTCCACGGAGCATCCGTGTTCCAACCCACCGGTCTCCTCTCTCAACCCGACCTATCCTACGCTCAACGCTATAACCACCTGTATCGATATTTTATACTCCACTCCGAATACCCTATGCGAATATTTGAGGAATACAGCGGGCTCCCGGGGGTGCAAATAAACGGTGGCTAGCGATGAGCAAAACGTCGAGATCGCACTTCCTTGTCGTTCAGCGAGAGAAAATTATTTTCGCGTCCCTGAGGGCCGGACGGAGAGATGCGAGTCCAAACTTAAGTTCAGACTTGGGTTAAACTTGGGTTAAACTTAAGTTTAAACTTAGCCTAACTTCACACTTGAGTGTAAATCACCTTTCCTGCTCAACTTAAGGCTCTCCATTCGGTACTAAGGTACGTAAAAAAAAAAGAAGAAAAAAGGCAGACGCGTAAGAAAGAAGGAAAGAAGAAGACAAATTCAAGAATTATGCCGGTCCGTTAAGGCCATCCAAGACGTTCCTTGTCCTTGTCGCCGTCGTCGTCGTCATGAGAATTCCCGGTTCGACTGGAACACGTAGAAAAGTGGAACTCCGGTGCGATTTGCGGAGACGAGGACAAGGAGGCTACTCTGTGTGAGCTCCTCGAGTACGTATTGGAGTATAGATGCAAGTCTTCCTCTCGAGTGTGGCTGTGAGCATTTCTCTTCTTCTTCTTCTTTTACTTTTGCTCTAACTCATTTCGCTGGGACACACGGAGACGACTAATGATACAGCGCTGACGTATCCAACGTAACGTACGTACATTACAAGGTTGTCATACTCGTGGTGCATAGACCAGCTAAGAGTCTGTTGTCTCTGATGACAATGTTGAAGAACCGAACGCCGAAGAATCGGGGTCGTTGGCCGCGGACGCGCACAGTACACAAGCGAAATACGTGAGACATTCGCGTCTTTACATACCACGAAAGTCACATATTGCCCTATACTCGGGAATAATTACAGTGTGTGGACGAAGAGCCTCGGACCGGGGACATTAGTAAGTCGTGCGAGCCGACCGGCTCGGCGACGCGGTGTTATATACGCTATATACTGTACATGTGTGTGTGTGCACACGTGGTACGAGCACAAAAGAATGCTTGCCAGGTATGCATACCATTATTCTCTAACGAGCGTACACACGGCGAGGCTCGCGTCGGGATCTCGGTAACTCTGTGACGTCACTTGTTCAGGGCCGAGGTTAATTCGTTAATAGTTTTGGTCAAGCGTAATACTGTTATCTAAGGAATTTTCGTGGGACACGCGGATGATTCACGAGAAATTGAGAAATGTCAGGAGAGAATATTTTTACGAGGTTTCATGAGGTACTTGGATATTTTCCTAAACAACACTTTGTAAAAATGAATTGCAAATTTAATGTACGGGAACTTAAAATTTGCTTGCATTTCTTATATTAGTTGAATATTGAGGTACTTTTTTTGTAGAGTAAAAATACCAAGTATTAAAATTTCAAATATTTCGCCTGTAATTTACAAAAAATTTTATTGTAAAAATATTACTGTAAAACTGCAACGCACAGGTGTTTGAAAATTTAGAAATGGTTTATGTAAAGAAGCTTCCAATACCGTTCATTATTTTTCGAACAAAATTTTCTTACAGTGACTTTTTATCTTTATTTCTGATACACCAAAACTCCGCGGAAAAAAGCATGGAAACATGGGATTCGGTGCAAATTGCGGGACGACGATCTTTTCGAGAATATCTCCATAGGGAATCCTTCCACTCCGTCTTGCGAATTTCTATCGGCTCTCTTACGTGCCGCGTCCTGGAATGTTCTCAGGACGAGATTCGCTACGCACCGGCGTGAAAACGAGAGTAATAAACTTCAAGCGAGCAAGTCCTTCTCGCCTTACTGATTTATCAGCGATATAACTTTTAGCTCATTCGCCAGTCCGTGACGCCTGTTTTACGTGAATCTCAATGATAAAATCGCGCCAGCCCGTGTGGCGCGAGCGTTCGAGATTCTCTCTATCGCTCTCCTCCTTCTCCGTCCCGATGGATGCTGCACGAGTCGGGAGAAAGGGACTTCCTCGTCGAAGAATTAACGTACATCGTCGCGACAATTTATTAACAACCGTGCGAGCTTGGCAGGGTGACAAGCCGGCGGATAGAGCTACCGTATTGAAAATTGATCTTCGGGCATTCGCCTCCGTGTATTTTCACCGCCGTTTCGCTTTCCGCCGATGTAAAATCACTGTACTCGTAACCAGATGTCTCCCGGGCTCTCTTGCTCTTTCCTATATCTATCCCGACGTAAACTGCCTTCACCTTTATCGTGTATCGGGATCTTAATAGTTGGTAGAAGCAAGATAACGACACCGGCGTCTCGGCACTGCGGCAAGCCGTCGCGTCGTTGCACCGCGGCTCGCCCCGTGTGATCCTGGGAAAGATCTGTTCCGTTTCGCTTCTCCCGTGTCGGTGTAACGTCAGTTAATTACCGGTGCGAGGGGTAATTTAAAGAAAAACCTCCTTATTGGAATACATATTATTACCCTATTGCCTAACACAGATATCATACGTAAATATACGCCGCGCCCGACGAGTCGAATATACGATTTTCGTTGGGTCACTGGGTCGATGGAATTTTTTTTCCGTGTCATCGATAATGCACGTAACGAGTATATTATCAGCTGCGAAGCAATTCAATCCACACGTCGTTAATGATATTGCGAGGAAATAATTGAAGCGTCGGTGTGATCTTTCGAAACCCTGACCGATTTAATTATAAGAATGAAGTATCTGCCAATTGCCATGCGATAGACCGGGGCAAAATGGGTTCTTAACCCTCCACAAGTCGCACCACCCAAAAGATACCGAATACAGTCACTAACGGACGCGGCCTAAGAGGGGGGTTGAGGTGTGATTTATAAAGGGTTGAATTGGGGCGAATAAGAGAAAATGTCATTTCCTTCGGTGAGGATGAGCGTATCTTGTCACTTCCGGTCGAAAATTGAGATTTCAAATCCGGAAGTGACGCACTTCCGGTCGAATAACGAGATTTCGAATCCGGAAGTGACGCACTTCCGGTCGAATAATGAGATTTGAAAACTGTAAGTGACGTATTTTTCGTAGGTCTCCGAAAATATAAATTCCCAGTTTCTAAATTCCATAGTCAATAGCGATGACGCGGAGCGCCCGAGTCCCAACAACCTGCCAGTTGTACACATATTATTAATTGTCGACGATAGTCAGCTTGTTCCGAATGGGAGATCGAAATCGTTGTTATTAACTCGCCGTGCCCACAGATATATAATATCCGGCAGAGTCCCCTCGTCTCTCGGTGTACAATTTACTTACTGACCGGATAGTTTGCGCCTCCGGTAAGTGGATGCCGCCGGTGAGTGGTTGAATATCGAGGCGTACGATGTGATATGCATGCTTAGAGCTTAATACGTCGGTAGCATCCACCGGCGAGATTAGTTCGAATCGAAGGAATATCCTTTGAGTAATAGTTTTTCAGCGTTTAAACGTTTTTCCGTACAGCTGCGTGTGCCGCAGCCGCTCTCGAAAGCGTTCCGTCTGTCCGACGAAGCGTTCGCGTGCATCCCCGCAAAATCTTCCCGCACTTCTCTCGTTGCGCAATATCATAAACGTTCGGCGTATCACTCGCCGGTATCTTTCCTCCCGAGTTCTGGCGTTTACACGACATCGTGTACACGAGATTATTGCCGGCAGATAATTCCCGCAAATAAACCTCGACGATTTTTGTCGAACGATTCGAGTACGAGTACCGTGGCGCATGCGCGCGCGCGCGCGCGCGTCGGCGCACCACACGTCGCGCATACCGTGCGAACTCCGGTGGCAATAAATTTCATTGAAAACCGTCGTGCGTTACTTTCGTTGGACGCGAGAGGATCATGCGTGTGCCCGGTATTTTCTTCGCGAACTGCGTGTAAGCTATACACGTTTTCCCGCCCATGAGATACCGTATAAGTGCATTCCTCGCGAGAGATAGCCGACGTCTATCTTTCGATGATGCGAACGAGTCGCGGGAGCGGATTCCTTGAGAACTCGCGTTATGGGAGTCCGAATGCGGTTATTCCGGTTACTCTCGCACTCGGTAGATCGAGTGTAGAAAATTCCGGATTAAATCTACTTGGCTTCTGGCTCGATGAATTTCGAGCTCTGTGCTGCAGCTGGTCGCAGAAATTATCGTGACTTTCTTCTTCTTTTTTTTTTTTTTTTTGTCGTAAAAGGTCAATCCGTAAATTGGAACTCATCAGAACGGTGTTTGCTCGTCGGCCTGCGCGTTTTGTCACGACCTCCTCTACTTCGCAGCTGCGGAGTAAATATGCTATTCACGTTTGCTCAATTGATTAAAATCGACTATTGTCGAGTGACGTTCGGGATCGGATCGGAAGGCGTTCCTCGCGACCGACAAAACTCCGCTCGAACGGGAATGACAATCGATGCTAATTTTGAAACGAGACGAGACGGGAGAACACTCGTCGTCGCGACGGTTCTCCACGCTCGCTGCCAATTTTATACCATTCTATTCTCGATAAACTAGTTTCGCGCGTCGATCGCAAGAATGTTTGATCGAGGACTCGTTGGCGTTTAACAAAAGTTCCTCGGGCGTGTCGGGTTGTGCAGCCTCGGATGCTTCTGATCGATTTTTTGCAGACGCGACGGATTTTGCTTGTAATAAATATCGCTGGTATGATGCCAGAAGGGCGCTGCCGTCTATTATTACACGCAGCTGACACGTTCTCGTTACGTTCTACCGCCGATGATAGATTTCGTTGGTGTAACGTTTATATTATACAGAGCCAGCGGACTGTTATACCGAACTCAAAACTGTTATGTAATTATATGCACGCGAACTTAATTTATTACGATCTTTCGCATATTTATACAGAATTTGTAAAAATAAATAAAAATAAAAACGAACGTTTTTACGAATCTTCTATAATATTAAAATGTAATCTTCCGTAAAACGGATCGAATATACCGTTCATGAAGTATACTTCGTATGAACAAAAAAAATGTACTCTATCCGTTCGAACTGAAAATCTCGTGTACCGCTATTTTCAATAACATTTTATTACAAAAAATAAATTAAAATATCTGATGAGTTAATATCACGGACAAGCAAGCGTCTGCAATTAAGAAAATTAATACGGTCGGCGTCTCAAGTTTATTCGTACGGATATAGAAGCGTTTGGCGGTGCTCCGGGAAAGGACGAGCTTCGCCGGGAAGTCGTCAAACTCGCGTAATCTCTCGCTCTCGATCAAGTAGTCAAACTACACCGCTTTCCGCGGAACGCTATAGATAGAGATGGAGAGACGTCTATGTTTTGACATTCCTCGCGTGCCTCGAGTTCTCTCACGAAACTCCTCGGTATGCCAAAGACCGCGATATTCCGCGAGAGCGAAAGATAAAGATTGTGCAGCGTTCGTCGCGGATGGCGATTCGAGACATTTTTATGAGACTCGGCGAACGACACTCCTTTGAGCAGGCTGAAGTTACAGCTACACTGCCATAACTTCAGCGAGCGAGAAGAGTGTCGATCCGGAGCCACATCATTATGCCGGAAGTACAATCGCCCGCATCGTCGGATGGCCGAAAATCATAGGTCCGAACGCACTTCATCCGAATCGTCAAATTTCCGAAACTTTATACTTAGTCGTTTAATTGACGATTCGGAGGAATAACGTTTGGCCAATTACTATTTCCGAAAAGTGACGTTCACTGAAATGAGAATTCGGAATAATGCAGTATCGGAAATTTGACAATTCGGAAAAACAACGATTCAAAAGTTTGACGATTCGTAAAAATAAAGTTTCGGAAGTCAGACTATGCGGATGAAATGCGTCCGGACCCATGACTATCGGCCATCCGGCAATTCGGACGGAGCCGCATCAGCAAAATGATGTAGCTCCGTCGTTCCCTCCACACGGAGGGCTGTGAACCGCGCGCCAGTTGGTCCCGCGCAGGTACATCTGGCGTTGCTCGCGGGTCCAGGTGCGCCCCGGCTAACTGTTCGCATTGGTACCTTAACGATACTTTATATCTCTTATGGTCCATATTGTAGAACAGAATGGGCAAGGCAAAGTCCCAGCCGGAGTCGGCAGTTCGGATCACGGGCGTTCACCTAGATAGGAGCGGAGAGCCACGTAGTCTGCGCGGTAGTCGCGGTTATCTCGTGTACACACGGTCCGCAGAGGTTTATCAATGTCCCTCAACATCTCTCGAGAGTCGCATTGTCAACCCACATGTAAGTCGCATATAACGCTCAACAGCCGGGCACGGCGTACGATCGGGACTTTTCCCATACGCGTGCAAGTGTACCAACCCGGAGAATCCGTGTGCGCGCACAGAAACGTTCTCATGCCGGACGGCAGGTCGATAGGCTCCGACAGATAAGCAGGTATTGCCACCCCGGGAACACATGTTACGTGTTACGCGAACGACCTGAATAAATTCCGATGGAGAACGGCGGGGGGAGGGAGAGAAAATAAGAGAGAGAGAGAGAGGAGGATCGCGAGGAAAGACGCTAACACCGCGCGCACCACGTGCATACCGAACGTTCCTCATTCGACGAGAGATCGAGCGAAACGATCGTTTGTCGCGGTGTCTCGGCAGCCGGGGCATATTCGCGGCATCGAGCCTCCTCGATCCAGGGTGTAGGGAGGAGCGGGCAAAACGGACCGCCGCTACGGATTTTCCGTGCGGGAGGCAAAATGGAAAGTCTCATCGCGAGTGGAGAACACCAATGCGGAACTCCGTCTTGCCCCGCTCTCCACCGGTCGGGACCATTTAAAAGCCCGCTCGATCGCTGCGCGATCTTATTCTCCGTCGAAGTTTATCGGCTCCGGTATGCGGGTATCTGGTGGCTGCATTAAGTAGACGAAGATACCGTGGGTACGTGATCGCGGCTGGCGTTACCGATAGTCGCCTAATCATCGAAACTCCGCCGCGATACCCGTCGATCTTCGCTTCTCGCGGTATCGCTCGGGTTCCGTCTCGATCCTCTCACCTCAGACTCCGTGACCTGAATTTATTTTTCCGCTCTCGTCGAGCGAACACCTCGGTGTGTTATTTGCAGTCTGTGATAACGGAATTACCCAGCAGCGACGCTTTGAATGGGGGACGGGGAGGGGGAGGGGATAAAGGGGGGGGGGGGTAGAGGGGGCTTAACAACGATGCATTATACTTACGGATTTGGAGTGTGCACTCGTTTCTCGCGTACAGCTTAGAGATACACGCGTAGCTGGGATAACAATTCCACACGGTTATACGTTCTCTTTTGGCTCGCAGCTCTCCGGCGGCTTTGGATGTATACACACATGCAATGCACCGCATTTGTACGGATACGGAGTGCACTCTCCGGGACACACGGAGCGAAAGGTCTCGACGGCGGGTGAACGAGCGAATGCAGAATGTTGTGACACCCGGTCAGACACCCGGTTGGCTAACGCACGCGGAACAAAACGACCTTTTTCCACATTGCTCGGGCAGATCTCGCGATATGTCTCGAAGAAAATGCAGACTAGTTGGAATTTTTTTTTTTTTTATATTACTATTTTTTAGGCACAGCGGCAACCGGGGCAAAGTTTAGCCGGAACGCATCGTGCCGTATCGGGGAAATTATAAAAAATGGTAGATGGAAAGCGCAAATTTTACGGCTGTACCGAATCCAACAGCGCTAGCTCGCCGGGATTGTGTGCAAATGTTTGACATTAATCCAGTGAGCAAACCTTCGACCCAATTACACACGCTTCACGGGATTGGGAAACGTTCGCGATTCGAACCGACGGAAAGAAACGGTGGAAATATAGCGATTCCAAAAATTGCTCGCCCGAATGATTGCCAATGGACCCGGTCGCGACCTACATCGACGAGATTCGGAGAGGTAAAAACTATCGGCGTTTTATATTCGTTCGGCAATATCGTGCGGTTATCGACGGAGTTTCGATGACGAATTTTCGAGTCGACGATAAATATCAATTTCTGGGATAATGATTTTCTAGCATCGCGAGGTAGAAATTGATTGGCAGATTGGCTTTTCGTAAATGAAGAGAAAATAAAATCTATCAACGCTCCGATAGAAACGAGAGCGATCGACTGGAATCGGCGACAGATACGGGAATCGATGTTATCTGGATTTTTTTTTTTTTCGCCGGTGTTTTTTCCCGACAAACAGAGATACTCGGTGGTAGACAAACATTGGGATAATCGCGAACGTTCGGACATTTGCACTAGCACTTTCTGTGCGTCTATTGTCGGTTCTTTCCCCTTGTTTTATCGTACATGAAACGTACACATCGAAAGAAAAACAGGACCCAACGTTGTGCGTCATTGACATCGTAGCGTCAATACTCGCACGGATTTCAAACGTGTTCATTAATCGCCCGACAGCTCATGTGCTGCGTTCTTTGGATTAATAATACGGATTTTATACTGAATGCTGTGTTCTAAACTTCTAGACAGAAAGGTGAGGTATAGTGGAAGATTAACGTTGGTGCATACCGGCAGCTCGGTATTAGCGACTCCGATGAGCGTAAAAAGCACAAAGACAAATGTTACAGTCATTGGATTCTTAACTTTTAACGGGTCCTCAATATTTAGAACATAAAAGTTGCTTTCATAAAAAAAAAGTATTTCTCTTAATTTTTCTCTGTGTACGGAAATAAAAGTTTATCCCAACCGTCTACACAGGCAGAGTCTTCCGGTTGAGCAGATGTAAGAAAAAATAACAGTTATCGCAGTGCTTTTCATTCGATACGATTTCCGAGAGTCCGGCAATAAGTGGTTGTTGGTCGGAAAATATCTCCAGCGATCTTTCCATTTTCAATCAGCGCGCTAGACTTTGCAACTGCGTCTTCGGTAGATCCGCGGCAAAGCCTCCGATATCCTCGTTGCGACGAGGCGAGAATCATTTTTTTTTTCTTTTTTCGAGAGGATCCCGAGAACGCGCGACACGCATCGGAGAGGGGAGTAACGACGCAGTATCGTACTTATCGTGTCGTACGCTCGATTGTCGCAAAGCTCGAGGTCGCGGATGCGGGTGAATATTACGACGATGAAGTAAATCAGTTGCGTGTCTCCTCGCGCAGTTATTAACTCTTAATAAGCCTTACGAGCCGAGAGATAGTACCGCGATACTTTTATAATGCGCCTCGGAAGATTGAAGACAGAAAATACACAAGCCGTTCTCTCGAACCTCCTCTCGGTGTATCGGAGTCCCCTCAGCGATATCGTTGCGGGCCCTGCGGGGTAAGAGGGAATATTTTAAATTACGCTTTTTTTACGACCTGCCGCTGTCTTATCCGTACGACTCGACTACCATTATACAACGGGATAAGATACGCGCAGGGAAATAAACGTTGGAGTAACCGATACGAACTCGAAGCATTCGCAATTGGTGATCGGAAATTGTAGCAGGACAGATCCACCCGGACAACATTTTCTTATTATTAATCAAATTTAAAAAAAATTGTATGTCCTGTTTACGATTAAAAATATTCAGAAGCTATTCGGCAAACAGACAACTATACGGCGTAATATTACTACGCGAAATTGAAATCAGAACCGAGTAATTTTTTGTGTCTGCACACAGGATACGCTCTTCCGGTTTATTCCCGACAACGAAATTCAAAATTTCAAAGATGGTAAAGTGTCGCCAGAATCGGCGAATCCAACCCCGTCGTGGCCACATCGGCGTACAATGTACGTCAATGCGGAGCACACAGGATGCGCTCTCCGAATTTTACTCCCACCGTATAAGACCAAAGCCTTTCATCGGTCACTCCCCGACACCGAAGTTCGAATTTTCGAAGAAGCTGAAGTGTCGCCAGAATCGGTGAATCCAACCCCATCGCGGCAATCGCGATACTCGACGACGGCCGCATCGGCGTCTTCCCCGCCCGCTATCAGCCAACACCGAGGATCAGCGCGGTCGCAAATTACGCGCCTCGTCCTTTTAACGAACGCATTTCATTCGCTCGGATTGATACGTTCCCGGGGGACTCGTCCCTCACGGATGATTACGGAGTGCTGTCGCACAGCGGTGAGCCACGCCATGCCGGAACGTCAGCGAGGAAACGAACCTCCGTGCCCGCGCGCGTCTGATCCGTTGCGTCTGCTTCCACTGCGTCCCGATCTCCCACCGCTCACCCCTCCAGCTCGCCTCTCTCGTTCTTACGGCGAGTATCTCGCGAGCATCTCGCGATCCAGCCGAGAATCCACCGAGTCTCTCTCTCTCTCCGTCTCTCCGGCCGTACACTCGTTTTACTTAGTTTCTGAACGACGAGAGAGACTCGATGTGCCCCTCGCTGATTCTCCACCGATGCGCTCTTCACATCGCACGATTCAACGAGTCTCCTGGGGTCTGTAGATCAACGGAGACTCCCAGCTTTTCCTTCCTGTATACACTGTAAATGGTTCTTCCATCCAACATTTACACAACCCTTTGCGTAACGCCGTGGGTAAAAAAGCACGAGATCATCGGAGCCGCTCGTTTTTGTACCTCACCCATGTTGCCTTACATGCTGGATTATTACGTCCTGCGTCACCGGACCCCGCCGAGGAAGTCGCAGGCGCTGCGCGGTCGCTGTCGATCGAGCGCCGACGGTAACCGGGGTGAATTATATTGAATGGAAGAAGAAACGGGTATGGTAATAATCGGATTCGAAGAGGGAACACAGTTACCGGCACGATTCCCAGTGTCTCTTGTATCTTAGCGAGTTTCTTTGTGTCCATTAACTGCGGACCGAAGGCTATCGGTTCGGATTCTTCCTCGGCGCGTGATGCATGTTTGACATTTTTTTTATTTTTATTTTTTACAAGATTATTTTGGTAACGGCGGAGCTTCGGCAGGTGCATATCAAGTCGACTGTCGCGCAGGGCGGAGGAGACTCGCAGTGAGTCGAAGTTTCGAGGTGGTCGTCGCGTCCGCAGACCACCGAAGCCGTCACTGACGACTCAGACATCTCGCAGAGAGGCAGCGGACGCTCGCATGACGCTGAGGAATAATCCACCGGAACCGGTAGCGCATTATTCCGGAAACGTCATCCCTCGTCTTGAGTTTGACATCCGCCGTCCATGCGTCACGTTGCACCGACACTTGGTAGAATGCACATATATGTGCGCTTTGTTGGTACACACGGGTCTCGAGGATTTTATGGCCGGAGCGACTTCCTTCGACGGATGACTGTCGGTTTCTTTAACGATCCGACGAAAGCAATTATCGATGGTGTCATCCGGGGGAGTTCGTTGCTACCGGAGATCCCCATTGCGCAAGGTGCGTAACACGGGAGAAATGGGTCTCAGTGAGAGCATGCATGATGCGCTCGCGACCTTCGGAGAAACGGAGAAAAAAAAAACACTGGATTAGAGAGTTGCCGGAACAGGGACCGATACCTCTCCCACCTCGGATGGGAGAGAACACCCATTAGATCATACGGTTTTTGCCCTTGTTCTCGATTCCCCGAGCAAGCGGACGGCGACGGTGAAAGTGAGCGTCTTCGACCACGAATCCCTTTTTTTCGTTGATCTTAGTCACTGTCGGATCTAATTTTAACCGTACGAGTGTACCGGACAACCTTGAGGTGAAAGTCCGCTGAGAGGAAGAAAGATCGAGAGGGTAAAGAGCCAATATCACCGAATTTACATTTCACCGATTTTCTGATGGGATGAATTGTTAAGAATAATGATCACCGCATTGAAAGTGGGGGAAAGAGGAGATTTTGGATAACCAGAGAAGCAACGAATCATCTGCAATATTTGTGCCATTACTATCGGCGATAGGACAACCCGTCGGTGACAGTGAACTGTTTCACCCTTGGATAATTTGCAACCAAAGTATTCACGGCGATCGTCGTTGAAAGATAATTTTGCATCGAACGGAAAGCATTATTACACCGGAGTTGTGTAACATATGCGCGATGAAATGTCGTTTCTGCATCGTCGCATGCAGCAGCGGGCGAAAAAAAGACAGACTCTCTCGAGTGTCATTCTTTTTCCATGACTATGACGGATGCGTTGTTTCGCGGGTATTTCGCTGGAACGCGCGAGTCTGCCGGTAAAAGGGGGTAACGAACGTTAGTTCCTTCCCCAAGGACGTCGAACCGTTTTAAGAAAATCGTTGCTACACGCGTAACACTCGTGACGATTATTTCCACGCTACCATAACCGGTGTGCATAACCACTGTGTACCCAGGCTACATACCGCAGCCACGACGAAAATAATAATTTTCCCAGTAAAAAAAAAAATTACACTCGCTACTCCGTAAAGAAATGTTAATAGACGGATTTCTCTAACCACCCAAGAAGCCACAAGTCATTCGACGATTATCGCTACGTTTGTGATCCACGATCCACGCGACGCTATTGCGCGACGATTTTCCGCTATTTTTATTTATTTTATAAAAATTGTTTTCTCCACTTCCCTCGAGCAACGGTCGATTATAAAATATTGTCATTCATGCGTCTCGCTCACGATTCGCAAATAGAAAATTCTTCGACGGGAATTGTATACGACATCGGCGTGCGTTTATGTAACTCGCGTCTCGTATTATGTTCCCGAGATAAGCATCGATTGTGTCGTTCGATAGGCGTGAGTTTTTCTCAACCGTTGGCTTGCGGAAACTTTAGCGGTAATAACGCGCATACCGTCCACACGAATCCGTGCAAATCACGCTGATTCATCGCGCAATTATACATACGTGATGCCTTTATCACATCGTAGATCCTGCCACTCGATGAGATTCATCGCCGACGTTTATAAATGTCCGTACGCGATTAACAGCTAATATAACGAACCGATATTTATTATTGGACGCGACACGGAAAAAATGCAAACTATTTTATTGATAAACGTTTTTCATCAGGTTTCCAGTACACTCGTGCATTTTTTTGTGTACTCGGCCGGCCCTCAAGCTGATTTCCCATTTTCCTGTGTTTCTCAAGTTCACACGTTTTTTCTATCACTGACTGCATTCAAGATGCGTTCCAGAAAAAAAAAAGAAAAGTCTCTGTAACGTCATTTCCGGTTTGAAAATCTCAGTTCTCAACCGAAAGTGACATCATACGAGAAAACTTCATTTCTCGTGTGAATATCTTAATTTTTGACCTCAAGCGACATCACAGAGAAAATGTTTAATTTTTCTCTGCCAAGCCAAAGACCGTCAGCTTCGCTTTGGCTACTTACGCCGGCGGCAGAAGGACCGATTCGGCATTTCGGCGTACGGCAGTCAGTGTGAAGCCAGCGACGTGCACTTCTTCCACTTACGGCGGGGCATCCCACCCGGGGATCTTCGTTCATAAATCATGCAGTACCTTCGCATTACGTATCGCGGCGTCTGGATCCGATTGGTTTCATTCGATGGGAACATACCAGCGGGCGATACACGGAAATACAATAACTTTCCCCGGCGTATAAATAGACTGTCGTATCAATGACCCGTGAACAATAATTTTCCCTCATGCGGTGGAGCTACCAGCGGGACGATCAGGCTCTATCAACGTCGTTCGACCGTGCACCGATAAATATTCAATTGGCATCGTGACGGGAGTCCCTTATAGATATACATACACGGTATTTCTCACTCGACAGTGCGCAGCTGGCTTAATTAATTGCCGCCAAAGAGCACCGAGACGGGATGACAGAGACGTTCGAGCAAGCATAAGTAGCGTATCTCGGCGCTGGGAGGGAGGCAGGTCGATCCGCTGTAACAGTGGAAGGTCCCATTAAAGTGCGGGCAACCGATCGGTAACGCAATTTTAATTGCCGCTGGCAAAGATCGGAATTCTCCCTTTTATTGACAACTCTCGTCGCAATAATGGTTTTCGCATGACCGGTTGCGGACTTTCCCGCTTGGTATTCCGCACGATGCCTCGTCGCCGCTACCGCTAATGTCTCCTGTGAGAGCGCCTGTAAGAGCACGATTCTTCACGACACACACACACGCTCTCCCTCTCCATTAATTTCTATATCTTAATTTTCCTTCGAGATTCGCTATTACCCGGCAATCGATTCGAACACTTTTAGCGAATGCCGAGGCGAACAGTGGTGTTGCTAATCAGGGCCATGGGTAATACACCTTTGAAATAAAATTGTACCATGCGTCGGAGCCACCCAGCTTTATAGTATAAAGCGGCAAGTGTATGTGGGCATCAACGTGGAAAAGGCCCGGCGGGCTACGGCATTGGATCGTGTAATTTCAAATATAAATCATTATCCATGGATACGGGACCATCGGAGGTAACTCCGATGGAACCAGAGAATTACCCATCGACGTGGGCAATTCAACACGTATAATTTTGTACTCCCATCATCGGATTTTTATGATCGTGGTTCCACAACGCGCCACCGGTGCGGTCTCCCGGAGCGAGAGGATGCGCACGCAAATGGTTCATGCGAATTTCTCCCGGAGATCGCCGTTGGATGATCGATCGCGGATCAATCAATTACGCATTAATCAATATCGGAATGACGGTGCTGCCGCGCTCGGTCCATCGCGCCGCGTCAGAGCACACACCGCGACTGCCCCAACGCGCCCCATTACCGTATCCGCGTAATCCGCAGCCTTTGGCCCGCGGGTCTGATATGAAATGTGTTCTCTCATTTTATCGTTTAATATGTTGTGGCGCGGCTCGCCCGACGGACGATCATCCCGCTCGCACGATGCGCACACACGTACGCGGAGAGGCGATCTCGCTCGAGAGCGGAGATCTGACCTCGAGGCCCGGATGCAGCCGCAGCTCCGATCCTTTTTTCCTTGCCGGGCTTTCCGCCGTGCTGACACTCAATTATCCTCTCTCCGCTCGCGAATCGAGAGCGAGAGCCAATTACTCTGTCCAGCCGTGATTGGGGAAAAATAATACCGGACAAACGTTAGTCTTGCTCAACCGCGATACGCACACCCATTAACAGATATAACTGTTTTACATCGGCGATAAAATTGCTACCGAGGGGTCTTCCAAAGGAAATGCAAAAGACTCCCTGCTCATGGGAATAGCGGGTAATTATTATCTTTTTTTTTTACATTTATTTTTGCGACTCGAATGCAACGTGCAACTCGTCCGACAACGATATTTTATTACAACTGCCGAGTCACCGATAGTGAGATCGTCGGGGCATTTTTCGTTGTCATTCTTCGTAACTGAAATAAACAGAGTGAAGCAAACAAAAAATAATAACAACCTGTTTGCCGGAAATCGGTCGACACCCCCTTCCAACCGAAAGTCACTGATGCGTGATTTATGGCATTTATCCAATCTAATTGAGACCTTTTTTTATCGCTGCTAAAACAACATTCTTGAGCCGGAGTGTGGACACTGCGACAAACAAATTCGTATCGTCGACTCGACGCTCTCTCGTTCGCGAGCCCCCTTTAACCGCGGCCCAAGATAAACTCGCGACAGTTGCCAATATCGTGCAAGAAATTGCGCAGCAGAATGATATCGCACACATTTTTTTTTTCTCGAAACGAATCGAGAAATACATAATTTGCGCGAATATAAGAACTTTGTCACTGACGATAGCCTCCGACGTGTGTGCACTCTGCGCCAGACAGCGTGGCATCATCGGCCGGGGCCCGATATTGAAGTGCTCGCGATAACGTGTACCAACAGTGAATTCCTCCCGACGCAATCGTCATTCAATTATAAACAGTTTAATACGATTCGCTCTCCGCGTGGCCCCGGTCGACCCTCTCGGCGCAAATTAAAGCCGTCATCGCCGGCTATCCGTTAATTTATTATTCCCGTTCCATCTTGACATCGGACGATGCGCGAAGCGATGGACCTGTCGCAACTATACCCGATAATAAATTAATTAGTAGAGACTGCCGCGTGACGAGGTCGAACCCATGACACAAGGTTTTTTCGCCGTACTCTCCGTCGCTGCTTGTTTTCATCTCACAGTCGATTCCCTCCACGCATTTTTTTCGAAATTTTCCTCCGTCCGTGTTTCTTGTTAACACCCAATAATAACAGCTGCACCGTTTTCCTAGAGCGGCTGTTTATGCACATCTCACTGCGGGATATAAAGATCTCTGAGGAATCTCGAGTACGCAATTTCTGTGAACTCTTGCGATCGGTCGTTCGCGAACTTTGAGCGAGATCTGCGATTACGACACGGACGATATTATTCGAGATAGTTTCTTTCTGCTGCCTTGATATTGAATTTTTTGTGAATTGACGGAGGCATTTAAATATTATAAGTGATCGAATTTTTGTTAATTTCACCGAAAATAACCATTACACTGTAAGAATTTTTTTTCAATATCAATGAACGGCATCGGAATCTTTTTTTTACATAAACTTGCTCCGAAATTTCAAACACATGTGCGTTGCAATTTCACACTGAAACTTTTTTGTGTGAAAATTTGTGTAAATTCCAGGCAAAATATTTGTAATTTTAATATCTGGTATTTCAATTTTACGAAAAAGAACCACAACGTTCAATTATTGTAAATGATGTAAGCAAATTTCATGTTGCAGCACTTTACATTTATAATTTATTTTCACAGTGTACGTACGCAATTTCTGTGAACTCTTGCGATCGGTCGTTCGCGAACTTTGAGCGAGTTCTGCGACTACGACACGAGCGATTTTATTCGCGATTGTTTCATTGTGCTGCGGGGCTCGGCAGGCTTTCCTACCGGCGGTGCTGCGCGTGCGAGATCGACGGCAAATGACGTCTCGTATGAATTAGTACGTGATAAGCTACATCTGAGCTCCACAGGTGTGAATCGTCGTGCCTGTGGTGGTGCAACCGCGGAGCAAGCCGCTCGTGAATTATTGCATCGCGAACATTGGCTCTCGGCGTCGCGTGCAGCCACCGATGATGCGAAATGGGTGCATACGGTTTACGCATGCGCACACATGTCCCAGGTAGCGAAAAGGATCCGCAAAGATCCGCCGTGCATTGAACATCGGAGAGGCTGTTTTCTCTATGAATCGACTGGGGAACGCACGTGGGCACTCGTGCTCCAACTATCTTGCGTCTATTGCGATCGCCGAGGCACGATTGCGAAAAGATATTATGAGCGGCACAGCCCGAGCGAACGTTCTCGCACAAGTGTGACCCCTTTTCGCGCGATACCGCGCTCGCTATTCCGCTCGTGGGACATAAGTTGCATTTGCGAGTTCCTTTCACAGACGGTAAAAAAACAAAAACAAAAATAATCGGACGGAAATGCAATGTAAAATAATAGAATCGTTTATTTCGTGTGCCGAAAAATAAGTAACAGGCCAAGTAACAAAAATGTTTTATATTTATATTTATATTTATATTTATATTTATATTTATATTTATATTTATATTTACATTTATATTTATATTTATATTTATATTTATATTTATATTTATATTTATATTTATATTTATATTTATATTTATATTTATATTTATATTTATATTTATATTTATATTTATATTTATATTTATAAGTATTAAACCCCGTTTTTCATCACAATAACTACCACCCTAAAACTGAATCGAAATACAAAACGTACCTCGATACGTCTCTCCCTATTCCACCAATTAGGCCTACGAGAGCGCGCAGAAGTAAACCAAAAATAAAAATAATTCGATGCCGCGCGTTCTTCGCGAAAGATTCTTCCGTTTGTCCGTTTCACCGCAGCGAGTCTGACCGGATCGGTTTGAATTTTTTTTGCCCGCAAAAAATAGTTGATCAAACCCGAATGCGCGACAAGCTGGAAGCTGGCGTTGCCCGCCGAATAACGAGCGAACGGAGAGGATCTTCGGTGGTGGTGTGTGTGTGTCACAGTGTGTAAACTTGATGCGAAAGGGAACTCGAGGAACTCTCGCCTATATGCACGAAACGAGAAAAGTCAGAAATCGAAGAAACAAAAAGGAGTCGTTGAACAAGAACAAGAAGATGTGGAGGGCTGAGATGCTGCTCGGACGGGTATAGCGGAGCGGAGTGAAAGAACGGTTGCGTATAGCCGAAAAAGAATCAAATGAAAAAAAATAAAATAAAAGATTGAGCATCAAAGGGTGGGGGGGGGGGGGGGGGGGGGAGTGAGGAAGGGAAAGAGACTAGAAGAGGAAGGGAATGAAGAAGAAGTATAAGGGGAGGGAGGAGAAGAACGAGAATGAGAAGAGGAAGAAGCCGGAGAAGGAGAAGAAGAAGAGAACATTAGAGACGGCCTTGGAAAGAGCCTTGCAAGGCCGTCACGGTTACCTGTGCGGACGCGGTGCAGCGGCTTCGTCTCAGGCCGCTGCACCAGATCTCGCTCCCTCGCGAGTCCAGCACCGGCAGAACAAGAACATGAGACTCGAATCGATACGGAGAAAGCCACGCGTCATCAGACAGTCCGACACATGCGTATTATACAGGGCCGGGTCTAATTCGTGATACGTCTCGCTGTTGTCAAGGGATCGATTTCAGCATCGACGGAACAACTGCGTGAAGGCCGGATCCACCGGCTTCCTCCGCCCGATGCGGAACGGCCTTGCCGATCTTGTTTGGGAACGTTAGACTCTTAGGTGGGCAGCGGCTCTCCACCGGCTCTTCTCGACGACGCGACGAAGAGCGACGGAAAGTCGTGTCTAACCTGATGAGAAGGGGAGAAGGGGGAGCTGTATCGAAGAAACTCAACTACGCTTATCTCGAGGGTAACCGATAGATGACGATCAAGCTTATGCGTACATGTTAGCGTTAGCAACAACCTTGCCAAGGTTATCAACAGCGCTCTTATCGAGGAAGATTAGAAATAGACCGTAACTCGAGATTGTCGGGAATCGACAGTTTCTTGGTTTCATTTAAAACTATGACCTCCGGGAGAACGGCTTAGTGCCGGAGTTATAGATGTAATTATATATACAGGTGTGATTCAGTGTGATTTATCGCTGGTGAAACTTCGTGCCGCGCGAAAACATTGAGCAGTCGGAGGAATTCGAAAATTCCTCGCTAGTCGACGACGTCCTTGTGGCAACAAACGGTTCACGTGAGGCCCCTGGCGAAGCTTTGTGTATCGCGACGGATAATTTATTACCACCGCGCTCGAGTATTATTATACGAGCGACGAAGAGTCTTGGAATGCGACGATTATTCTCTTTTCCCAAGAATTCGTAACAACAGGGGAGACAACGAACCTGGGACGTGGGAGAGGCCAAACATAGCCGCGTCCGGCGCGTGTCGGATAGAATCGAGCGTCCATTACTTTGGTGCCTCGTTCGATCGGAATTGGGCGCTGTCGACCAACACGTTTCGTCCATCAATAAAAATAGAAAGCAAGCATTTTATCTGGGCATCGAGAAACTTAAACGGGTGACCAGTGATAAAGATTGCCAATGATCGGACTGGTACAATGACTGTCGTAACACTGCACGGGTCTACGGCCCGACATGGAACTGTTTAATACATTTTTTAAAAAACGTTCTGTATAATTCCTCGATAAAACGTACGGTCTTTCCTATGGAGATCTTTTGTTGGTCGTCGATGGTGGTCCGATGGGAGAGATAGCGACCGAGCTCGGGCTCGTCCATTGTCCCTGCATTATAGTACGGAAAGTTATGCAGGAACCTCGAGAGAATTCTGGATAGACCTGCTTCATCCGCACCGAATTCCGTGACCCTTTTCCGTTCCCCCAGAACAACCCAAACGAATGACCGCAAGCCAAACATCTTCTCACAGAGTACTGACAGATTCTCACAGAGTACTCACAGATACTCACAGATTCTCGCAGATTACTCACAGATTGTCGCAGAATACTCACAGATTCTCACAGATTGTCGCAGAATACTCACAGATTCGCACAAATTCTGACACGATATTCACGGACCCAGATACGGCGAGCGCGCGAGTCAACATAAGCGCTAGTATCCATAGTAAACTTACCCACGTTTGTCCATATAGCCCGTTCAACAAACTTCAGCGGCGCGTGTTCCGGAGACCGTTCGGACTGCTTTACAATTTGTTTTACTAGTTTTGTTTTTTTTTACATCGTCGGCAACCTCGTGTTTTTAAGATAGTACGTTGTTTTTAGCTGCGCAAAGGTAAACTTCCTCACTCGATATATCAATGAACAAGATCTATCGATGATAATTGTTTCCCGGCATTTTGCGTACCTCATCGCCTCGCTCATAATTCCAACTAATCGGATGCAAATTTTCAGGATGCCTCCAGTCACTATTTAATGACAAAGTGAATACCGTTCCGAGAGATCTCGAGAGAATGGAATTAACTATGACAGGTCGCGTGGAGAGCAAAACATTATTCATCGGTTGCCTCCCTTTCCATGTTGACCGAGAGCTTACGAGACAAATGGAATATACGTGTAGCCCCCTCAATAACAGACAGGCGCGCAGCCACGTCATTGGGCATGTTAAGTAATGCAGCTCAAGTCCTTTTGTTATTTACCAGCCGATGTGTATCCGCAGCACGAGTCAGTCGTAACGCGCACGCCACGGTACCGGGAAACCATCTGGTGTACCAGTTACCCAGGTGTGTCTCGTACTTCGAAATCCTCTGTGACGGTATTTCGCTCGGTAATACACCCGGTAACACCGCGATACGCTCACGCGCTCGCGTTCGAGCCAAAGTCCACACACGCACAGACACATCCACACATGACGAAGCTAAGAGACGTGTCGCGTTTTCCTTATCGAAGCGTGACGTCCGCAAGGTCGTCAAACGTCCTCGTCGATGAATCTTTATATCAATTTTCTGGGCGTTGCACACCTGTCGACGGAGTCTTCGTCATCGCACGAGATACACGTTAGTATGTGAAACGGGAATTTCCACGGATTCGCGATACTATGACGACGATACTCTGTCTGGATTTCGATGAAGTTAGGAAAGTGGAGTTGCAGGGTTGCTCACGGCACTTTTGCAACTGAAAAATGCCAGTCTGTAACGCTACTTGTCGCCCGATTCCTGGCTGTTTTCGATGTGGCTCCAATAAAACCCGACAATAAGGCGAATTTATCGGTGGAACGTCCGGCCGCTTTACAAAGGCAGATCCTCCGGTTTACAAAAGCAGATCCTCCTTATGTGAAAAATGTTGCTACGCAACGAAATAGTTTGGTATCCTTCGGTTAAAAGCGTTCGCGCTCGAACGTGCACGGTGTCGCGTTCGCTATCGCGTACCTTTTGCCATCGCGGGCTCCGAGTGTGTAATCCGTTCCAGGAACCGACTCGAAGCCTCGGTGCATTCTCCGCACCGAGGCTCCCAGACGATTCCATACACAAGTGTATTACAGTACTTTGCCACTGTGAAGTGCGCAATACACATTAGCAATCATCCAGCGACAGGGAACGCGAAACGGTATTGCAGACGATAATTCTAAGCGCAGCGATTAGTCAACGATCTGTGAACCTCGTAAGTGCCGCGGGAGAGAAAGACCGGTGTACCATCGGTTCGCGTTCACAATCTATCGTACATCGGGTTCTCGCCTCGTCGCCACTCGTCCTCGAGACACTCGCCGGTAACCAACCCGCCGCTACCGCCGCTTCCATGCCGATCCAACTAATACGTTTCTCTCGTGGTCTAATTGAATAGCGATCGCGAGGTGAGCAACCGTGACGGAGCGGCAGCGAGAATGAGAGACTATGTACGTATTCTGTGGTTCATACACCGTGCGGATCCGTGTACAAACCCGCACGTACTCATGCATCATGCTCGCGTATCGTACGAACGGACCTAGCTGTATTATCGCGGTTTCTCTCGCGTGAGGTGATAATCGAAGATCCGTACGAACATCCAGAGAACGTTCACACCGGTCTGTACCGCTGAGCCGTCGAGGTATTCCGTTTGCACACCGTACGACGGTGTATCCAAGAGGAACCGAGGCTAGACTACAACGGAGGCAACCGGCAGCTACACCAGCACCGCGGGAGCCCGAGATTTCCATAACTAGTATCAACGGACGATGCATTGGCTTGCACGCCGCCGATCCGGAGGACAGTCCGGCGCGAGCTTGCTCGCTACCGCGACTTCTTTGCGTCTTGTAATACCTTACTATGTCACGTTCGCACACTATAGATGAAACTCGTACTGTCCACCTTGTACCTGATATACTGTACAAATCTCTGATCGAAGCGAGCTACGTCGCTGTGTGAGTCTCGTTCGGAGGTCCGTGGAGCCGCCGCTTTTCCCTATCAGCAGACATGTCAATGGTTGGCCGAACCGAAGAATTTAAGGAACACACGAAATCTCCGTTGGTCGGCCCGTCACGCACGCCACCGGCGGTAGCGTCCGCAACTGGATAACCAACTGGCGGACAGAAAGGAAGACATCCCAAGTTGGTGATGCATCAAAATGCACGATGATTCTTCGACGAATTTCTACGCGAAGACTATGTCAAATTTATAATGTTACAATGAACTTAACCGCTGTGTTACTCACTCAATGCTACAACAAAGTTTCATTTTATACGGATTGCCAACGTCGCAGGAAACAGCAGCGTATACCAAGATACCTAATCTAATCTAATCATCGTTTGCAGATATACATTTTTATTGCTCCATCTCCGATCCACATTTCAAGCGTTGTTAATCTCGGCCTTTACTCCGCTTCGACTCGAACTTCATGCAGCCTCTTACTTCATCCTCGATCGTCCGTACTTTTGACTCCTCGCCATTGTATGTTAAATCACGTTCTAATTGGTCGTTTTCCACCGTAGTCCCTAGGATCATCGCACGCACGTTGCTGCGCCAAAGATTTATATTAAAGTGTATGAAAACCCCGCGCGCAGGTACGCGTACTCGAACGTCAGGTTCAACGAGTTCCAAGCCCGGCTGCGTACGCAGTGTCACTCGTTATGCAAGTTTTCGTTCGTTGCCCGACGACGACCAAGACACGACGACGAGTTATTCGTCGGTGAGTTGGCCGAGCACGCTAGGCTCGCTGGTTTATCGGCTCTGGCATTATGCTGCCGCTGTTGCTGTCGCTGCTGGTTCTCGGTTGGCTGGCCGGTTGGTCGCGGAGTTGCCTCCCGGTCGACACGCTCTCGTGCGAGAGCACGCTCGCACGTATACGGATCACACACTTCGCGGCGCTCTCTCTCCGTCGCTCCCGCCATAATTTTCTCGTCGCGTCTCATCGGGCCCGGCGAACTTGCGGAGAGCGCGAAGACAGTCTCCGCGGGCCGTAGGGCCCCGCGCGCAGCGAACACGCGCGCGCGTGCGCGCGTGGAGGCGACTCTCCGCGCGAAGTAAGAGAACGTCCTTGCAAGGCCACGACGTCGTCGGGCGCCGACGCCCAGGCAGCGGCGAAGTCGACTCCGGAGCCAAGCCTGTACCCGACTCTTTCTCACTTCACCGCACGCACCGCTCTCATCGATCGTTCTTTATTTTTCTTGTCCGTTCTCTCGCTCCGTCTTGCGCCGTTCGACTCGTACCTCCCCCGTTCTCACCGGCAGATTTCTTCTCCCCCTCCGTCTCTCTTCCGCTCGATTTCTCGTCGATCTCCTCCTCCTCCTCGCCCGCCGCTCCCTCCTCTCCCCTCCCGAGCCGCTCTCCGCGTTCCTCGGCTCTTCCTCCTTCATCGATCGACGATCTTGTTCGTCTTCTTCTTCTTCTTCCCAGCTCGTCCGGGCTCGTCCTTTCCTCGGCGGAGCCGCGGACCTGTATGCGCACCACCGGTTGCATGGCGTAACGACCTGCCATTTCGCTCGCTCGCCCGGCCCGAGCAAACCGTCGTATCATCTATCCGGGTATAACCGAGCGCGATGCGCCGACCAGGACGGGAACGACCGTCATACCCCGAGAGAGTTCTGCATTCCGCGGGGACACCACACTCTCCCGTCGGGACTTCGGGAACCTGTGTGGAATCGAGAACCGCTTCGCAACCGCCCACCTGCCCCGCTTCGCTCTTTGTCCGATGAGATATCCTCCTGGAATGCAGGCCCACTCTCTCCCGTTCCCGAGCTGTAAACTCTCTCGGAGGAGGGGAGTGCACGGGCCGCTCGGCTCTCCGGGCTCCGCAACCCCCTTCTCCGCTCGCAACCCTCGTAAAAGTGCGATCGGCACGCTGGAAGACGTTACTCCCGCGAAGATTTCATCTCGTGGGCAGTTCGCCACGGTCCCGTGACGTTGCACAATTCTACTCTCTCTCCATCTCGCCGGCACAACAACAACTCCTTCACTCCCGATGGAGCGCTCCGCACTCTGTTACTTCGGTGAAGTCGGTAATCTTCTGCTCTTGCAGGAAGTGAATTTGCCAGGCAGTTGTCGAGTACGCGTGGATGAGAGTGTTGTGAAATGCTGAGTGATGAATCTACCTTGGTATTGGAGCCTCGGTGCTGATGAACGAAGATGGCAGGCATGGCCGATGGTTCGTCTCTTCCCGAGTAGATATTTTTGAGCGTTGCATCGGGGCTGAAAAGGTCTTTTCAGATGCTTGTCAGGCCCCGGTGTAACGATCTAAAATTTATACATGAGTCGCCAGGCTGATGTTTTGGTCGAAGCTCGCTATCGCAGTTATTCAGCCTGAAACAATTTTATCTCGCGAAAGCTCAGTCCGGAGATACCTGCAGGTAGTCTGTGTGGAAAAGGATTCAGCTCGGTGCTGATGAACGAAGATGGCAGGCATGGCCGATGGTTCATCTCTTCCCGATGGCTTTCCTGATGATGGTTCGTCTCCTCCCGAGTAGACATTTTTTAGCGTTTTATCGGGGCCTGATAGAGTCCGAACGAGGCCTCACAAGAGCCTGCCGAGGCCTTCTCGGGCCCTCGTCAGGACCCGATGTAACGCTCCAAAATTTCTACCCGCCTTGCCAGGCTAATGTTTTCGGTCGCAGTTCGCTATCGGCGGCTTGTTCGTCAGTAATTCAGCCCGAAACGATTTTATCCCGCGAAAGCTCAGTCCGGAGATACCAGCAGGTAGCCTGTGTCGATATTTATTCGCACTGACATCGGTACCGCGTTCCCGTCGTCCTCGTCCTCGTAGTTCTCGCGACTGCATCGCGGCGAGCAGCCTCCAAACGGCATTGCGTTCCTCTCTCGCGTCCCGACCGAGCGTGGCTCTCCTTCTCTCCCCGGCATCGAATGACAAGTTCGCGAGAGACCCCTCGGCATTTATCTAACAGGACGCGCGACAGGATCAGCGCGCGCAAAGCGGCGTGAGAGACGCCGCGGTAAGTATTCGCCACGAGAGATTCGCTCCGATATTAGTCAGCGCCAATCGAATTGACGCACACCCCGCTGCGAGAGTGCATTGCATCGACGTCGAGCGTTGAATCTTCGCGATCAAACAAACGATCGTCTTTCTCTAGGCTTTATCCTACTGACGTCCCTGATCGGTGAGTGCTCGAGCTCGGTAAACGTGGGAACGAGATCTCGGCGGGAACGCTCCGTCGTACGAGTTCGCTCGGTGCGTGCACGACGGAAAAGTGCCTTCCAGACGACGAATGCGACGTGCCACGGCTCGATGCACCGCAGCTTCGATAACGAGAGGAATTCTTCTGCACCTTTTTATACTCTTGTAACACCGATGTAATATCCTGGACGCACGACGGTGTGGATTTTTACACAATAACCCCTCTTGCATTAAAACCGAGTCGTCCGCCGTTCTCGCATCGAGCATCCTCGTAAAGGAAAAAGTCACGAGTGTCATATCCCATAATGAACACGACGTGAGAGTCGTATTAAAACGTCACGAAGACTGCGCAAGGACGAACCGTCCGTGCTCCTTCATTGTCTCTCTGTACACTCTCGTCGGCGACCCGATGCATTCGTAAGTGCCATTTTATGACGTTGCTAAGTTAGGTAGGTTGCGATACACGATCGTGCATTTTTGATCCTGTCTTGACGGAAGGTACTAATGGAGGCTATAGGCGACTCTGTCAACGAAACGTTGCTTTTGTTTTGTTTGTTTAACGACTGAACGGTTGTAAAATGAAACGAACGCGAAATGAAAGGACGTTCGTCGACAAGAAATGTTCGTTAAATGTACAAGCGTTCTCCGTGCGGGTAAAAGAAATAGCGTCTAGTTCGAGCAAACGCGAACACGACGCAATGCATTCGGCCCACTTGCCCGAGACGTGCCCCCGCGATTGCGTTTGCCGACTTCACCGCGGTGCCGCGACATGCCGCGGCACCGCTGTCTCGGTGCGCAGTCAGTGTCTTTGGGCTCAGCCGTCTTGCCCCGTAGGACATTGATCGTCTCGTTCCTCAGCGCTGAGAGTCGCGTGGGCGATTGGCTCAATCAACCGAGCTGCCGGGCGCTGCCGTATCTGCCGGTTTAACGTTCGGCCCGAGCCGCGTACACCATTTCGCTCCATGCTCGGGGTGAGCACTCCAGCAGAGCGATTCATTCAAATCGCAACGGGGTTATAAATAGGCAAACTGGTATTTAAAGCGAGGGATTAATATTTCATGCGTTACGGACCGAGACAGCTGGCTCCCGCTTATTGCCCTGCTGCTGCACCTCTCGTCTCCGCGGTCCACCAACCGAGAGAGTCCTTCGTGGGCTGACCGGAGGGAAAGCTCCGCAGAGCTTCCTGCTGCTGCTGCTCACTGTGCCCGCAACACCGCACACGCCGTATATTTAACTGCCGTTGATTTACGGAATGCCGAGGTATGCCCATGCAGATCAATCGGAACGGCCAGTGCAGCGCCGACCGTAGCTAACACGGTAAACATGGCTTGTAGATTTGACAAACATTCATTGGCAATGCCATTTTTTTTTTCAGTCACGGAGCTCGTTGCCGGATGGTAAAATTGTGAAAATTGTTAAATTGGGAAGGCGGCGAATGTGGCCCATCGATTTGTAACTCAACTTCACTGTGAAAAAATGTTTGTGAATGAAAATTTTTATGCGAAAGAATTGTACGTTACATTTATTGTACAATCGTGATGAAAAATTGATATTCAGCATATTATGAACATTGGAAGTACTTAATTTTAATTATTTACTTTAATTCTAGTGTAAAAATACTTCAATTTTAATAATTAACTTTAATTTCAATGAAAAGTATATTAAGTTTTCATAACAATTGTACATTAAATTAAATGTAGCAATTTTTGCATAAAAACTTCCAGTCCGTTACATTAAATTCCCAATTTTCGTCTTCACAGTGTTTTTGCACACCATATTGGGTAGAAGAGCTCGCATGTTCTTTCGTCGGTGTGCTGCTCTTTCCGAACGATCGTCCGAGGCGCAATCGGTCCGAATATCTCTTGCGCAATTCGATATTGAATTTGCGTCACCGCGAATCGATTCTCATTCATAACTTTGGCAATCGAGTAACCAGTTTCTATGCGCGTGTGGCCACGTGACTCGCCTACGAGCCTCGCCGGAGCGCGCACAAGTCGCGACGTACGTGGATGCTGTGCGGCATCGATTTATCAATGGCCTTCCGAGAGCGTACGAGCGTACATCCGAAGGAAAGAAAACGTACTTGAGAAACTGAGCCAGAGGCGATCTTCTCTCCGGCGAGTTGTCGGTCTTCGCATATATGGCGCTCCGGCAACATCGGGACCGGCCGTTACGAGCTTCGACTCCGATAGAAGCTCTCCAGAGCTCTCTTCGGGGTTCGGTGTATGAGGAGAAATAAAATGGGTTTTTATTGAAGTCGATGTTTATGTAGGATTCCTGACGAAATTTACGACTGGTACGCGCCCACGCTGACCGAGTGCCGGGGTCTTGGACCTCCGCGCCCGCCGCACCGGTGCGAGAGGCGCGGGCGAGCTGTGGTAGAACCTCTAAATTATCATGACGAACCCCCCCAGCACCGACGTTGCTTTATTTATTGCACCACTAGGCGGTTCATTGGGCGCTTACATAGTCACATAGACAGCGGCGGCGCCGATTTAGTACGGTAAAGGACTTCCCGTCGTTCACCCGGTGATTCTTAAGGTGAACAACCACTTCTAGCCTAGGGCGCGAACTTGCCCTACATATATTTTTTTTTCACCGGAAGTGGCGTCACGGAGAAAGCTTTGGACATGTTCTACACGACCCACTTCTTGTTCGAACATCGCAGAAAAAAAATGACTGTCATACAGAGATGTGGCAAAAAGGTTTCAAACATTCCCTGCGCATCGACGCTCTTATCGCACAGAGTCGTGTGTGGAAGTCTCGCGGACGGAGATGAGTGAACTTTCGTGTCTAGCCCGGGGGCCCTTGGAATTTTATCGGATGAAATAGTAGCGAACGTTCCGTCTTATTGATTCTTCGAATAGACGTCGCATATCCGATTCTATGCAGATTGTTATAGACGCGCTGTCGTCCAATTCTCGTTCCCTAAGAGAATGGAGCTCCCGTCTGATCCTCGGTGATTAGCTTAATTCGGTTTTATATTGGTCCGCGACGGTGCGGAGTCTGACGAATTTCAGCCGTCAATCGAGATAGCAGAGGAATTAGCGTTCCGAGTTACCGCACTATCGGACAGTTCGGAGAGCGAGATCGGGAGCGGCGGGTCGCGAAATATCAGCTGTCGGAATAGATCATCCCGGTAGGTAGCTGCTCGAATGAATTCCGATAATCGAATCGGCTAGACGCGAGACTCCCAACGAATACCACGGAGTCGGAATGCGCGGTCGTAACTGCCTCGCGAACGCGGCTGCGAATGATTTTGCAATGCCGTGTGCGCCGAACGCACGAGCGTGCATTAACTCAAATTAATTCGCAATTACGAAAGACCCAATTATTCAGAGATTGCGCCGGATGCGATTAAGATCGAAAGGTTTCTCTGTGCACAGCATGAGCAACGGTAAAACCTTTAACGTGCGCAGTAACTCAAACGTATGGGCAATGAAACTCTCCGGCGCACGGACGTCCTACAAGACGAAGCCAGAAGCGCGGCAGTAACTTCCCTCGTGTCCTGCTCTATCGTCTCATTTCTAATTTTTTTTTTCTCGCTCCGAATGCGACGCTGATAGTTCGCAAGATTTTGTGACTCAATCCTTCCTTATACCTTTGAACCACGGCGTTGCATTTGAGCAGCATATTCTCAAAGTAAAGTTAAAATGACAAAAAAATCCCAACAAAAGTTATATATTTATTACACTCGGTGCGAAAATGTCAGTTTTCCGCACGCGTCGCACAAAACCCCCATTTTCACACCTCGTGAAGTAAAATTTAGTACGCTACTCCTGCGATAAAACTTTTTCGGAACTCGTATGATTGAAGCACTCGCCTTCGGCTCGTGCTGCAGAGTTACACTCTTCAGAAAAAGTTTTATCGCACTAGTGTCGTAAATTACGATTTTGCCGAAAAATGTTATATTGCGTTAAATATACAAAAAAAAAAAAAAAAATTGCTTCGGCTGCCGCAAGAGCTCGCCATAAATTACGGCGGCTATCAACGTTTTCCTCAAGATCTTGACATTGATAGCCCCGTTGCTCGTTACTCAATATTCTCCGCGCCGAGATTCCGGAGTAATCGAACTCTTCGGGTGTCAAAAACGGCTCAGCCGCAGTTCTTACTATCCCGGCTGTGTAATACTGCATAACCGAACTGTGGAAAGTACGGACCGCGGTATTACGTGGATTACTGTAATAGACTATTGCCCATACCCGCACACACAGGGCTACACGTGTTCCACGTACTTTCATGACTCTGCAGCATGCATCCACCCCGGTCACCGGAGCCAGCCAGCCAAGTGCCAAAGCCAAGTGCCCACCTGAACGTTTAAACTTTTACGGTTTAATAAACGAGCTCTCTCGTTCGTGTGTGTGTGCACCACACATGCACTCCACTCCAATACCGATGCATCACGCCTCAGTTAAGGCCACTACTGTACACCCTGCAACGGCGTTCCCACGATCTCCGTCCGTTAGCTGTTTAATTGTTTGCTGTATCGAACCTGATAGGATCGCGTCTCTCACTTTCGCCGAGCAATATCTGCCATATACGCCCGCAACGGTAGAGTATCATTTACGCCGAATTCATAAGTCGTATACCCTGTGTTCCTTAATTCGTCCATTAGTGTCACTGGCTGCATTGGAGATAAATTCCAAATACCTTTTAGACGTAACACACACGTTCTTTTACCTACTTCCTTGTTCCTTAATTCACGCGTTCCTTCCACTGGCTGTATTTCGAATAATTCCAGAAAAAAATAAAAAAATTCCTCTGTAACGTCACTACCGGTTTGATAATCTTACCTTTAATCCGACAGTGACGTCTCGCCGAAAAATTCGCAAAATTTCGTGCCGACCTCACTTCCAGTTTGAAAATCTGGTCTTTCGACCGGCACTGGCGTCATACCGGAAAGGCGTCACTTCCGGTTTGCCAATGTCATTTTTCGACCGGAAGTAACGTCATACCAGAAATATGTCATTTTCGGATGTTACATTTTCTCGCATGTCGTCACTTCAGGTCAAAAAATAAGATTTTCAATCCGGAAGTGAAATTTCAGAGATTGAGAGATGTTTCACGGAAAAAGATTTCTAACTTTTCTATGAAACCTAATTTTACTTCGTGCAACACCACACGGCCCGCACGGTTCGCTGTGCCCTCTCGCAGAGGTGGGCCTGTCGATACACCTCATGACGTTCCTGGGCAACTTTATACCGTAATTTATTCAACTACTGTCGGTCGCAAATGGCGATACATCGGTAATAACAGAAAGCGATACAAAACCGATGAATGTGACGTAACCGAGGCTCACCGGGGAAAAATATCTCGGCATGAACGCTGCTGCACTGTTGCACTAGCGAAAATTGCAGTTACACGATTCTCGTACGATTACTCAACAGAGATCTCTCGACCGATCTCTCGGTTGACTCGTCACAGTGTTGGCAACACTTTCGATCAGGCCAAAATTTTCCGACTTACTTCCTCCATAGATTTCACTCCGAAATTGCAGTGCCAGGGCATTTGTCTCGGACGGATCGAGAGAGCGGTGCAACGGGGTGTGACATCAGTCATAATAAAATTGCGTAAGTTCTCTTGTGGGTGTACGAGGCACACAATTCTCTCGGGCAGCTTGTGCGCACCTGAGAGATCAGTCGCTTCGACTCCGTCGAGAGCTTTCTTCCTGCTCTGATAACCCCGTTGATCCGCATTACGTCGCGGCGGGAACAGCGATCGCTCCGTGCCGAAAGGAGAATTGCGTGCTCATAATAGAATTATAGTTTCTTGGCCGTTCCGATCTCTCCGCGAGCGAGCAGCGATTCAATTCATTCCGCAAGTCGCGGGTCGTGGAATATTTTTTTTTTTTTTTTTTAAATCGACTAACCAGCGAATCAGTGTCTCGTGCCTTCAATACTTGAAATGCGTTTATAATTGTAGGTGGATAGGTTGCGTGTGACGTAAACCGTACGAAAGCCGATACAGTATGTCTTCGTTAACATTGACTGCTCTATGGCTCTTCTATGTTGTTCGCATGTAGGAGAGAAACGCGTCGTCGTTCAGTCGAATCAATATAATAGGCCATTTATACCGTGCACCCAATAAATAACGATCCCGCTAAGAGCAATTACGAGACGTTCGCGATCGGCCGAGCCGCGAACGATATCGGGGAGGCCCCTCCTATGACTACATACCTACCGGGCGACGTTAATACGAGCTACTAAATTGATTTACGCGAAACTGAGCTCACCCGCGTCGATTCCAATATAATTTCTACGGCGAATGGTAACACGTGCACACACAACACGGCGGTCGCTCGTTGGCCGACCACGCGCGCTACCGTGCAGCACAAGACTGGCCCTCTCACTTTCTCACTATCGTTCGTGTGAAGCAAAATGGATCGTAAAACATCGTTCGAGCCTCGCGATGGAGCTTGTAAGCGAGGGACGGATAATCGTGATTTTCTCCTAAAATACAGTGCGTTAAGTGTCGCAATCAATTTTTCGCATTTTCCGTTCGCGCTGCCTCCTCGCGTGGAAAGTGTGCAAAAAACGTTGCAAAAAAAAAGTACTTTCATGAGTTAACGAGAATTAAAAAAATAAAAATGATGAAAAATTTATAACTTACGCGCTCGATGGTCGCGCGGAGCATCGGTGCGGCCGCGCAACGAGCCATAATCTCTACCTCGTCAATCACGGGACGATTTACAAGTAAATGTTCAAGCTCGGCCCCGCACACACCGATCCTGGGAACTCCCAAGAAGATCGCCCAGGGATCTCCCGTCCGTGCTCTCGCGATAAGATCGCTGCCGACGACGTATCCTCGAAAAACTGCGCGAGCGAACGATCTAGAACGCGAGCGGGCCGATAGAACCCCGGCCGGTTATAATGTAGGATGCGGTGAATCTCAAATTTCACGATGCAAATCCGAGCGCGGTGACACACGCGCGAAATGGTGCGGCGTGCGCTGCGGGATCGCGAGGGGGCATATGATATATATCCGCGAACGAGAGCGTTGTCACGGATCTCTTCGGGAGATCTCTCGGGGAATCTATAATTAAGATCGTTGGATGATCCGCGAGAGAGCTAGCGGGCGGTTTGCCCGGAGACAGTCGAGCTGAGGGGGACGGGAAGCGGAGAGAGACCATGGGCGACACTCACCGCCGATGTTGCATGGATCTTGTGACGAGCGGGCGCGTGTGCGGTCTCGCGGCTCTCGCTCCTCTCCGACTCGGATCTCCGATGGATCTTTGGATCGTATTACCCGATCGCGGCCTCGCGTATCCGCTATTCGTGCCCGTTTCTTCTGTGTGTACCTTGCAACTGGTACGCTGAAACGCGCTCGTACCTCTCGCCGCGCATTACCGGCGAACCGATTAATCGAGCACCCGCACAGCGTACGATATGACATGAGTGCCCGACGAATATCGCCCAGGCTAATTTCGAAGATCCAGCGACGATGTCGAGACGGCTCTCGACTCGTCTCGTCGCGCGGATCAAAACAAAACGATTGAGTCTAATTTCATCGTTTTAACGGGTCTCCAGAAGTTCTTCGCGCGATTTATGTATTTGGTCTGTTTTTCGTGCTTAAAAATTGCCATAGCTCATGGTACTACGCAACTAGAGCGCCACCACGGCGCCATACAGAAAATTTTTCCAGAAATTCCATTGCCTCAGAACGATTTTCCAGAAATGCCAAGAATTTTGCAAGAATTTTTACCATAGTATCTACGATAAAATTCTTATAAATCCGATACTTACTGTCATAGGTGGCGCCCTAGTTTCCTACTACTGTATGCTATGGGTAATATTTCTCAAGCGATATAGTCGTATTTACCAGATCCTTCTCGCAATGTAACAGGCGGAAAAATATATGGTGTGGGGGGAGATTTTTCCTGGGGTATTTTTCCTAGATTATTTTTTCCTGGGCTACTTTCCCAGGCTTTTTCATATCAGAATTGTGTCTTTGAGATGTGATATTTTTCGTGGACAAATGCAACTTGACATCAAACTGATGACGCACACTTTCGTCGGTCTTTTATTATTGTCAAACATTGTTTACAGAAATGGGTAACTGTTGTCTCACCTATTTATGGAGCCGAAACTGGAGATCTTTGCCCGGTTGCGTTGTATATTCATGACGAGGAAAATTCAATTTGGACCACGGTGGACAGGTCGTATCGTCGATAAGATCGATGTCATTGTCATCGAAACAACATTGGCTCTGTCCGGATGACGACCGTTATGTACCTTACGAAATACTCTCATCGTCATTTTCGACATCGACGGTTCGCCGAGAGAAAGAGGAAGATCGGAGTACATACGAGAAAGAGTCGGCGGCTGGTCGACACGTTCGAAGAGCGGCGAGACCGCGCTCGCTCTTCGAGACGAGAGGAACTTCTGACCTCGGGCCCGAATCGTGATACCTGAAAGGGGAGACCCCGTGGCACACGATTAACGACGTGTATACGCTGTTGGTGCTGCTGGTGAACGCGCACCATGCGGGCTCTTTGCGTCGACCGCGTTGGAGCTGAATTTCTCTCAGGCATCGTCTCCGATCCTTCCACTCGTCGTCGCCGACAACAAAGCGTTCTTTACGAGCGCGCGGCATCGAGTCACATTCGATGATCCTCGTGCATCTTCCATTCGTCTATCAACGATTCATTTAGCTCTCAACCAATCCATGTCGCGTCTGCGAGTCGACGGGATAACGTTTGTTCCGTCACCTAAAAAATTAAAATCAATTTCGAAGATAAACTGTACAAAAAAATTAGTTTGAAAATTAATGAATCTGCGTTGCAACTTTACAGTAAAATTTGTATTTTTCATTTTTGTCAGGGCCTTGTCAGCCCCGACAAGGCCCTGACAAAGATCCAATCCACGCTCCAGCACGGCTACCAAAGAGATTAACATGCTTCTGTATAGATAATCCATAAATCACCTCAAAAAAATGTTTCTGCAACAACTAAAACGATGAAATTGGACTCAATCGTTTTGTTTTGACGCGCGTAACGATACGAGTAAATACTCATCTTGACAGCTCGATTCCTTTAAATTATTCCGTCCGGTGCTCGCCCACTCCCCCCGATAAATTAAACGCCCGGATCCGCCGGGCCCATTGTTAGTTTTTTTTTTTTTTGCTAGAAACAAACCGCGATAGCAGTCTCAAAACCCACTTTGCAATCGTCATCCGACTTATTAGAGTGCATACCGTGTATTCCACGAGACCGATGCGATTGCTGCGGGATACATGTGTCGAGTGACAGAGGTTTGAAACTTGTTCAAAGTCGCCAGTAAGGCGGGATTCCGGGAGGGTACTAGTTGGAACTGTTCGAGGCCCCGAGGTATATTATACCTCGTCGTCGTCGTCGTCGTCGTCGTCGTCGTCGTCGTCGCAACGCGCAAAGAACGCGCTCACGCGATAAATTTCAATCGGCGACTCGTCGTCGCGAGCTTCGGCATTGCAAACTATGCGACGACTACTAACGATTAGCGATTCGATCGCCTCCGAGTGCAAACTCGATTGGCTGCGTGCCTCGAGCGCGTGGGATAACTTTTCAGCGATACATAATACCGGATTGCTTTATCGGCGCTCACTTTACTTACGAGCAAAATAACAAAATAAAAAGAAAGACATTCATATTGTATATTATTCCATCGGTGTATCCAATGTGCCCATTCGTATCTATATTAAGTAGTAACCGAAGACCCGTTACTCCGAGAAATGCTGTACCGACACAGTTGAACATAGCTGGATCGGAATATCAAATAGCCAAGGCTACTTCCGATTATTTGCCCCCCCGCCGAACAAACGCTTAGCCGACATTATTACGACGAGCTGATATTATTGTTATTGCGTAATCGACGGTACGGTATCGTGTTTTTAATTCTTTAACGTCATCCACCGGATGCCGAGCGGCCGGACGGAGGTATAAACGTATTACGTTGATACCCCATACTATACACACTGCCGTACACACTGCTGTGTATTAAACTCCTGTGTGTTGTACCGTAAGATAATACGAGCCCGACCTACATCTCCCTCTCTGTTGCTGCCGCCGCTGCTACGGTTTTTCCCATTGTTCCGCGAAAGTCGTGACGTCAAAGCGCGCTCGCGGGCCCTTCAATTCGCCATATGGCCAGGAGCTGACGTTTAATAAGAGCACCCCTCTCCGTCCCCGAGATCGTTAATCAAACGATAACAAACCCATTCTTGGCCCTCCACTCGTGCGACTCTTGGAAACAATTACGAGAGTCCCCGTACTCGTATATTCTTCGATGAGGTCGTTGCATTGGATCGTTTAGAGGGTCCTCTGTTGCAGGGGGATTCGTGGTTACGGGGGTCACGGTTTTAAGCAATGATTGACCATATAGCACCCTAATTACCATACATTAAGAGCCCGATTAAGCAGTATTGGGTTTCCCGGGCGGCGAGCTGCCCGGTCCGCTGCTTGACTCGGATAATCGAGGTTCTACTGTACGGTCTTGTGATCCTAGTTCACAGCCGATCGAGAACCAATTACACTCCGATTACCTCTCGGAAAATTGGCTACCGCGCTTTACTTCCAGGTTTTTGTATTATTTTTACAGACGACACTCCGTGTACGAAACAGGAGTTATAAACGAAAACAGCGACGAATCAGAAGTCGATGAGGTCGTTGCATGGGATCGATTAAAGGCTCCTCCATTACAGGGGAATTCGTCGTATTGGGGTCACAGTTTTAAGCAATGATTGACCATATAACCAATTACCGAACAGTACCCAATTATCAAACAGTAAAACCTCGATTAAGCAGAATGGTATTTCCGGGCGTCGAGCTGTCCAGTCTTCTGCTTGTCTCGGATAACCGAGATTGTACTGTACGGTCTTGCGATCCTAGTTCACAGCCGATCGAGAACCAATTACACTCCGATTACCTCTCGGAAAATTGGCTACCGCGCTTTACGACCATGTTTTTGTATCAATTTTTCCGGACGACCCTTACGCGGTGCAGAAAACTCCGTGTACGAGACAGGAGTTACGAACGAAGACAGCGACGAATCAGAAGTCTTACCGTCGACATCAACGGTGCGAAAGGCACCGAGCCGAGAAGTGGCCGTAACGATTCGCCCGAGTGTCGTCGCAGTAGATCCTCCTTATTGCTAGAAAACCAAGAAACTAGGAACGGATCTCGAATCCGAACGACGTTAAAAATGGCCGCGGAGCGCACGGAGGGTCGGGGACATGACCGGGGGGACGAGGCGGGGAGAAACCCGAGCGAAGGTCGAATCAATTAATCCGGCTCCGAGTTCCCACATCGACAGGCCGGGTAATTGCGCTCGGGTGCGCACTCCGGAGTTTCCAAGACTCCTTCCGTCTCACTTCGCCGCTCGCTCGTCCGATCGCTCCACGCCGCTCCGCTTCGCGCCGATATTTCCTGCCGCTCTTCTTGCCACTCTCATTAGCGTCGTTTTCTTTTTCACGCGTTCCCGTGAAATATCGCTCGTACGCGGCCGCATCGCGGAACGAGACGAGGCGGCTTGCGCCGATGCGCGCCAGGAACGCGCGAGGCAAAAGCGAGTTGGTTTCTCGAGCTTTTTCACTGACGCACGGCGAGCCGCGGAAACTTCGTTACACATATCGGTGGCGGAAAAATCCGGTGATACACAGACCGCAGTGTACATAAACACAATTGTTATTGTGTGCGAACGGGGGGAACACCCGAGCGGTGATGGATCCTTCGGCTCCCCCTGCGTCAGTCACGAAAGAATGAGCGCATCATAAAAAAAAAAAGGAGTGAAGTGAACGAACGAAGATGAGACGGTGAATAATCGCGTGGGAGAGAGCTGCGGGTGAAATGTCAGGGACACTTTCCACTTCGAGCGCCGTTGGTAGAAAACGGTCGAGAGTGGGGTCATAAAAGAATCTTGGATAGGGCAGTGTGGGGGAAATGGGGACATCGCCCAAAACGGCGTACCCCTTCGTGTCTGGCACGCTAAATATTGAAGACGTCGATGAAGATGAGACTTCACTGATTTTCGTCCCAGTCCTGGAATATTCGAGCCTACTCGACTTCGAGCACTCAGCGAAGACGATGAAAAGTAACTTTGGCTGTTCGGCGTTGCGAATTTCTTGGTGTGGAAGGAAATTCTCAAGTTTCCCGAGCGGAACTCTCTGGCCTAGAATGAGAATCAGGAGAACGGGGGACCGAGCGACCGTGGAAGGCGCAAATATGACCGGGGCAAGAGTTGTTAACCGTGACAAGATACGAGACGTGCAAACGCCGGAAGAAGAAGACGCGGAAGACAAAGCCGCCGCTGTATCGCGGGAGGGTTCCCGCAAAGCCACGAAGAGTAAATCAGCTGGAACACAACGGCGTGTAAACCCGAGAGATAGGGAGGGAGAGAGCGCGCCCTTGCATGAATAAGAACACACCGCAGCGAACGGAGGATCATCTGCATGTCGCGAGACCTACGGTGGCCTCTTTGACGGCACGCGCTGCACGAGACCGTTGCCGTTCTTTATCAACGCCGCTGCGACCACTTGTCCGTAGATAACGAGCGGGGGAAGTGCTCTTTCATCTACCGACGCGGATCTCTTTTATTCAACCTTTTTATTTGTCAGATCTGCCCTACCGGGTCGGCAATAGTCAAATAACTTTTTCATACGATCCTCAACGACGAGCATCGGAAGAGGTACGTTGTTCGCGCAGTTGAAACCATAATCTTGAGAGAAACGAGGGATTCCCACTAGCCGTTTCTTGTCGTAGAGAATCTCTTGGAAACCGAGATTCGTCGAGATAATCAACTGATTGCGAACGGGGGAGAGTTTTATTTGTGTATCTTTCCGGAATTGAAGTTTTATGGCGTGTTCTTCGAAAGCCATCGTCGGTCTCGTCGGCAACGTCTGTACGCGGTGCAAACTATCAACGTTTTGTCGGAGGACGCACAGTTATTGACCCGCGAAGCTCGTTCGAAAGAAACTGACAGAGCCCGACCGTCAATCACCAGTGATTGGCCTTCTTTTGAAGAGCCAATCACTGTGGCATTTATCCTAACTAGAGGATACACACGGTGTACGACCCATGGAGAACAACTCGGCCTCGGCTGAGGATACCGAGGTACACAACAACGGGAAAATTTCGCAGGCGCGGGAATCGCGGTGCCCGACGGGACCGCACGCTGATTGAGCTGTTGGTCGAAGGTCGATTGCGCGGGAGCTGCGTAAATACATATCGCGACTTCACGAGGGCTCGGTGCAGTGCAGACCGTAAGTCGAAGAGTCCTCCAATCTCGTTCTCGGCATGTTATCCTTTCCCTGGGTAACCGCATCCGATGCGACTGTCTTCGCTCACGGGCCTTCGTACTCCGCACATCGCGGATGCTTCGTTTTTTTTTTTTTTCGCTCTCATCCCCTTCGTCTCCACTCGACTGCCCGCGAAGCGACGTAGTTCTCTGCCTTGCGAGCGGCTTACAAAAACTCTTTAATGGGGGTCTTCGCGTGGCGTAAACGATTTGTAATATCAAGCCATTCGCTCGGGTGCTTTGCAATTAATGGCAATAACGCGAGATTACGCGGGTCGCGGCCGTGTCGCGTTCGCTGGTAACTCCCCTCTCGATTGCCCGTCGCTTTCCGTGAAAGTCACGACGGCCGCGGAAAAGCGAACGGCGAAGCTCCGGCCCCGATGCGCGCCAGAATGCCGGCGAGCCTCGGCGAAGATTGGAAGCGAATCGTCGGAGAGGATCAGAAACATGCGCGTCAATCGAAACAGGAATAATCGAACTTCGCGATGTCTCCTCGGCAACAGGCGTCCCGTACGTGATGGGTTATTTTCGTGACGTATCGTGACATATTTTCGTGACATATCGACGATGAGCTCGTGCAAGATGACAATTTTCCACCGCAGTGACATCAGCTAGAAAATACGTCTGCTCTCGTCTGATTGCTGAGGATCGGATCGAAACGAAACGTGCAGAGGTGGAGGAGAGCGGGGCAAAACGGACCCCGTTCTTACCACAAATGGTCCCCGGACCATTTTTGTCCATATCAAGACCGAACGATACATCGAATTTCTGAAATTTTTTACTCGTCCATGAAAACGGTGATTCACGACCGAGCTTTCGCTCCGACGCGACCGAAAATATCTGGTTGTGCGCAGCTAAAATTTTTCATCCCGATAAATCTCTGCACACGTGCGGGCTCAGCGGTGTAAACCGCCTCCTCGTGTCAGTGGAGAACACGCGTTCTCGTTAAGGTGATTACGGCCAACCGGTATCGCGTTCGCGCTCTCCCCCTCGTCGTGACTTTGTCGCATAAAATTAATTTAATACGCGGCGCGGCATTAAACACGGCCGGGGAAGATCTCGGAGGAGAGTAGAACGTGATGGATGTGGAGGGGAGGTGAGGATAATGGGTTGCGAAACCATCGTGTGCTGTTGCGTTATGTCGTGTAAAGCGAAGCTGTTGTCAAGTCTCGCGGGAAAGCTCGCGAAGCTTGGGTTTCGGCTCGTTCGTCGCGAACCGATCGATACGATCGGGATCGATATCGATCGACGTATATTCGTGTAATTGGACTGGCGTGATGCCTTGGATTTATAATGAGCTCCGCAGCCTTTTGATTCAGCGATTGTATTATGGTACGTTACATTACGAACACCTCCGGGCCAATTCTCGGCGCAAAGGCGGACCCGCATGTAATAGGTAAATAATTTTTCTCTCGAGCTCCTTAACATGTTTGTTATCGTAAAAAAATAAACGATGAAAATTATAAAAATAATTAACAGTTATCAATACTGATAATTCCTTAAAATAAATGTTGATGCAACTCGTTGTTCCGTTCGGATACGAACAACGACGTTTGTCATGCATGCAATTTTGTACGAAACAGTCACAAGCCGCGCTGGTAATACATCTTAACAAGCCTCAACGGCTCTCCCGAGTGCATGAGTGAGTGAGATAAACTGTCGTAAGGATTTAAGCGCGCAATGTGTCTAGCATAAATATTTATTGCGATCGCGCCCACACGTTAAATAGCTCGCGATATTCTAGCATCGAGATAGAGAGACGGAGAGAGAGAGGTGGAGGACGGATAGGGGGAACGAGCTCGTGGACAGCGCCACTTAATTCCGACGCCGGGCATTAAATCGTTTTCTGCGAGTGTATGCATCATATATGTATATCGAAATGTTATTTGTTTGTCCCAATTTTTCAAGAATTCAGGATGTCCCTCTACGGGCCCAAAATCTCTGATTATTCTCCTAGGGATTCTGCTACCAGGTCCTTGTATCTATTCACCTGTTACACTATTTTGTCCATCTCTGTGAATTTTCTACAATAATCCGGTGCCTACAGCGTTGTGAATTATCATCATGTGAAAAAAGTCATTTTTCGACCAGAAATACGTCACCTCCGATCCAGAAAACTCATTCGTCGACCGGGCATGGCATCAGACAAAAAAAAACAAAAAAAATCTCTGATGTCACTAAAGCCGACGATCGCGCGTTTACACAAACAAGCATCCTTCAACAACGATTATATGACGTGTGCCTTCGTCGCTCGATCGGCCGAGACTGGTAAAGGGACGTGTGCCGATCGTCCGTCGGATATCTCTTTTACGACGCTCGGTGATTAAATCGGTCGTATAGCGTGTAATTAATTTCGATAGCCATCGCGACGATGGGGATGTGCGGACGTCGGGAGGAGTATCCGACTGCACTTTACTACCAGCTACAAATGTCCTGTACAGCGGGGGTAAAAGTGGTCGATACGTCCAACCCCTATTAGCGCGCAGTTCAATGATATACGAACCGCACCGTATTATCCAGACTCTTATCCTGCGCGTAATTCCAGATCAGGATGTTGCAATCGGCGTGCGAAAGTCCGTGTAGGCTTGGCCCGCACAGCGAAAACTCTTCGGTACTCTCCCGTACTGCTCCCGTTTCGCTACTCTGCGCTGTCCACAAACGTACATTTATGTAACCACGTGCGAACCGAACGAGGAAACCATGCGCCGATGGAATTGGCACGGATACTCCATCTTTCTTCGATACTGTATCAAACCATCGGATCTGCGGCGGGGCATCCTCGGCGCGGCGTCAGCATCTCTCGGCACCCGGGGGTCCGAAAGTAGCGCGTGCGAAGCCGATCTGCGAGACACGGCCGAGGGTTCACGGAGGTGGGAGGGATCGCGGCGTGGCCTCTAGCGGGGCCGTGGACTCTGCATATTCGAACAACCATCAATATTAATTAGTCGCGAATCGTGGGATAGAAGCTGATCCAGGATAAACGGGAGGATAAATTGAGGCAGAGCGGCCAAGGAAGATGCAGGCGAGATCGGCTAATACGGCGCGCCAGTGCCCGAAACGTTATTCCAATGCACGTCGCTGATAATACACGCGGATGCCGAGTAGAAACGGCTGTGTCTGCGCTATGTGTGGTCCAGATCTCGAGTGAAACAATGGGAATCTGGTACGTGCGGGTCACGACCCACGATATGCTGGACGGAGGAGAAAAAAAAAATCATCACCGATCTCCGTCCGATTTCGAAGCGAAGGAGGCGCACGCGCGTAGGATCGTTTGCAATGCCTTCGTACAGTTGTTGTACACGTGTAGGTACCCGGAGAGTGCATTGTACGCACAAGAGCGTTGCGCCGTTTGTACCGAGGCTCGCCGTCCGGTACGTCGTTTAATTTGACGTGCAATTATCCCGGTATAGGCGGGGCTCCGTGCATAATCGCGTGCGAATACGATCGAGAGTCCTGCGCAACGGCCACTCGACGGCGAGAGGCCTCGGGAAACAGGGGGGGAACCCTCCGGAACTTTTGCCCAGCATCGCGAGAGTCAGCTTATTGCGAGTAGCGAGCTCTATCCAACATTTCCGCATTCGCGCGATAATCCGCCATCGGTTACGCCTGCGTTCGCGAACCGAAGACGATTAGACCCGATGGGATGTTGCCTCGTCGTGACGAGGGCTCGAGCCAATCAACGGGAGATACACTGTATCGGGAATTTATTATTCGCAACGTCGGTCCTGGTAACCGGCCGGACGAACGAGAGATTTCGAGAGAACAAAAATCGATGTGTCGGGAAAATAATGAAGTGCGGGCAGAGGTTGAGGTTCGGAGGAATATGGTTTCCGTCGAGGATGCGGACTTTGCGGCGGAGATTTATACGGTACTGTGCCGTTCGTGCCTCGAATTTAATCGTTGTACGAAGAATGCGATTGCTGTAAAAGCGTCTTGATGAAGTTCGGAGGAGAAGAGACACCCGACGCATCAACCGCCGCGCCGACAATGCAATCTTTCTTGCGGAAAAGGAGCACCGAGCGGGTCTCTGGGGCACTTCCTGATGGCGTTGGTGTGGCTCTCAGCCAGGCACGTAGCACATATTTCTTAGCTGGATATGTATGTGCCGAGGGACTCGGTCCGACTTGGTCATTAGCGGGGATTACGTTCGCCAACCCTTTGCTCTCGCTCCTGTCCGCACTGTATGCAAAACCGCGAGAGTTCTCCAGAGAGTTATGCCTCGGAAGATGTTGCCCCGTTCCATCGCGCTTTTACCGTATCGCCAATTTTTCCAAAAGCACAAAAGCCGCGCTCGCGCCAAATGGGATGCCGAGGAAAAACGTTTTCGTACGACTCCTTAGCTCGACTGCGTAGCCGCAGCAGGTGTTGCGATGATTATAAATACAACTGGAGTCCCGTTTACCGGTAGTAGGTCAACGCCAGTGCTAACTTTGTTGTCGGGCAAATAGTGGCTTATTTGAGGCATTTTACGATAAACGAGCCGTCTTCTTTTACTACGCAATTTCGCATGTAGGTTCTGCTGATGGAACGGACGCGGCCGATGGTCGGGCAAGTGTTGGCGTGGCGATTGTCGAAACCCCGACGTTCAGCCAAAGTTCGGCCAAGTATTGGCGAGCCGATGGTTGGCTTGACAACCTGCGGCTAATACTCGGCCGCGTTTGTCTCGCCAATTGTTGGTCTGCCGATTTTAGGCCAATGTTCCGCCGAATATCGACTTGGACATCGTCGGTTTGCCGATGTGATGCCAACATTGGGCCATCAATCGGCGGCTTTCGCCGCTACATGCGGCCAACCCGAGTTACTTCTCGCAAGCGAAAGTGTACCTGAGCGTCAAAATAAGAGCATGCGAAATGGCACGTTCTTTAACTCTAGGCAATACATTAACGGAGTATGATCGCTTTGTGAGTTCGCGCAACAGAAAATATATCAAATACAATTTCTTGCAGACGCGCGAACCATAAAAAGGGGATATTTCAACTTTTGCAGTATTAAAAAAAGTATACGTTACAACCACTAGGCTAGGAATCAATTATCAGTCGATCCCCGAGATCGACATTGGGGCCAATATTGGCCACTTATGATCCTAGGCTCCCTCAATGATTGGGCCAATCCCGCGTGTCAATGTTGGCAACATCGAAATCCAGCTTCCCCCATGGGTTCACAATTCTTATTTACCTCAAACTTTCGCAAAATCCTTTCTGACAGTCTTGCCGTTGATAATCGTCGTCTACGGGTACTTCGCTCTTATCCTTCTTATCGTGTCCGACAAGCATTTGCAATGAAACGTACGACTCGCGTTATCTAACCACTCGTAATACAATTCCCAGCGTGATACGATGCAAGCATCTCCACTTTGTGTACAACATCAATCAACGGGACATTATCCCACCGATAATTACCGAGGAGCACGACCGTTTGATTATTCATCGAAACGAGTCTGGCGACTGTGGAACAGCGCGGGAATGAGTCAACTCGGGGGAGTAGGAAGTAGAGGGCGTCGGCACCGGAGTAACGGAGTCTGGAATTAGAAACGAATAGGTATAATGCAAGCTGAACGCGCGGCGCAGTCGCGGCGGGGAACACGAGACACAATGAGTAAGCCGGCCAAAGACAAGTACCAGTTCGAGTTAAAGTATACGCTGCTTTACGAGATTTGATTACTGAAAGACCTGTGTCTCCCGCGACCCACTGGCGCACCGCAGATAACACACGTATTATGTTATCGTCCGGTCGCAACGAGTCGGACCGTTCCATGGTGTAACCAATTCCATCGTCAGTTAGCTCGAGGTTCTTCACCGTTCTCGACGCTGTGCAACCCGTTAATCAGCGCGTTTATGCTCGCGAGATTCTTCAGCAACAGTTAGACCTGCTTTTTTTTCCTCATGAGACCGAGCAGATCCGGAAGATCGCGTTATGATTGCGAGGACAACGACAGCTGCGCGGCCTTGCCGCGGTACCGTCGGGTCTCCATCAATCCCGGCAGTATGCAATCATGTAATTAACGCTACCTCGTTTCACACCTGACAATGCGTCTGATTTTACTCTCGTTTTTTTTTTTTTTTTTTTTTTTTTTTCACCGCACGATTTTTCCAGCCTTTCTCGGCGAATGCGAGGAACGCGTCGAAAGAACGTAGCCTGCGCAGTCATCTTGGGTATGCATAGCTTACAAATGAACCGACGGCGAACCATCGCGCAAGTGGTACGGGTGTGCGATAGTTCTCCCATTAATTCGCTGCCAGATACAAAGGTTATCTTATTAATCCTCCGGCGGCGACTGCGTTTCAGCTCGGGAGACGATGGAGTCGGTCGCGTCCAACCTGCTCGTAATTAGTGCTCCCTGGAGTCGGTGCACTCTCCTCGGTTCGCTACGTTTCAGCGCGTCCGGCGGTGCAGTGGCGGGATCGCGCGTTGAAATTAACTCACCGTTGCATAATTTCCCTTTTCGTCGAGGAATCCTTACCTCCGCGCGATTTACGACCGCGGATTGCGCGAGGATGAGGAGAGAGACGAAAAAAAATGAGATTGAATAATATGTGAGACGAAGGACGAGACCGGTTGAATCGCCAGGAATTCTGCGAGTCGCGTGTCCAGCGACTGAAGGGCGTAAATTATCGAGATCGTTTTTCACTCAAAAAAAAAAAAAAAGTCATCCTCGGAGACTCGATTACGAGAACGAAAACGTCCTGAGATCCTGTTGAAGTAAAATGTTACTACTGAAATAAAATGTTTCTGTCGAAGTAAAATGTTTCCGTAAAAGTAAAATGTTCTCGTTGAAGTAAAAAATTTTCATTGAAGTGTTCCTGTTGAAATAAAATGTTTCCGGTGACGTTAAATGTTCCTGTTGAAATAGAGTGTTTCCATGATCGCATTTGCATATTGTGCACACGCACCGAACGATAAGTGCACGGGAAATTCACGTTAACGAGTAGTTGTTCAGTAACGCCCAAAGTCCCGTTGCTTGCGGACAAAGAGCGGTTCCGGGAGCGTTCACGATCGCGGGGTTCCATCTGTGCCATACACGATCGACGTAGGTCATGCAGAATCATGAAACTCCGGAGTCCCCTCCCCGATAGCCTTGCGCAATTATTTTTATTCATCGATTTGCATATCAATATGAAACTCGGCGATGTATTATCGTACGGTTGATTGACGGTTCTGCAACCCTCTCTGCATAGAGGCTCCATAAATCATATACATATTCATATAAGAACCAGCGAGGTTTATAATATCCCGACTGGCGCCGCTGGTTGTGTCGCGAGTTTGCCATTTTATGAAATATACTGTCGCGTAGGTGCTACAAAAAAATACTTAATTAACGGTGTACGAAGTATGAAGTACTGTACAATGTGTGTATATATATATACTGTGCGTCTCGATCGACGTTTGTCCAAACGAGGCTTTTTTCGGATTTCGTAATATATCGCCTGCCACTGTCAATGATTGTGCGTAATGCTGTGGCCTCGATAGCTCGATTAAAAACAACGTCTCCTGTCTTGTCTGCATCATTGCCAGGATTTATAATTGTGTACAATTATTTACTGGCAATTTTCCTTGATGTTCCGACCATCACAAAAGTGCTCGAAACAATGATTCTCAACCCTTTCACGCGCTCAAAATAATGCACTAATGATATAACCACAGTGTGACTGTACTTAATTTTAAATGATAATGATAACGAATTAATGGGTCGAGCTTTAATGCTGTGGCCTCGATAGCCCGATTACAAACAACGTCTGCCGTCTTGTCTGCGTTATTGCCAGGATTTATGATTGTGTACAATTATTTACTGGCAATATTCCTTGATGGTCGGAACATCACAAAAGTGTTCTAAACAATGATTCTCACCCCTTTCACGCACCAATGATAAAATCACAGCGTAACTGTACTCAAAGTTAAATGATAATGATAACGAATTAATGGGGCGAGCTGTAATAACCTGCTGGTACATATATATAAAAATACCCAAGCGGGGAGTTATGAACAGTTATTTATCCGTGTCTTGGCAGTGGTGGCACGAGCATACGGGCGAAGGCCTTGGGCGATGCTCCCACGCAAAGTGGGCCTGGTGAGCTCGCAGAGCCCCGCAGCGGGACTCGGCCGCTTTCTGGGCCGCAACCTCGATGCCTCACTTCTTCGTCTTCTTCATCGCCTTGCGCCTCTTCTTCATCTTCACGAACCGGCCCGGCATACCCCGCACCCCCCGACAACAACGGAAACATGCACGCTCCTCGTCGTCCGCGTTTCCTCGCGTGCCTTTGTTTCTTCTCTCCCGTGACCCGGGCAATGGGAACACCGTGCGCGAAAGGGTCTCTCCCGAGAGGAGTGTGCGTTACCCTCTATCGGAAGAGACACGCGAGTGCACGTGCGCGCATATTTCACCTTCCCGTTCCTGATCCCGACGTCGGCTCGAGCGAACGCCGGCGACCAAAGAATTTCGAATGGAAACGGAGAAATATGATTTTTCTCTCCGGATCGTACATCAGCAAACCGGTCGTCGAATTAACGAGGAATTCGTCTCGAGGATTGATCACGGAATTAGATAGTCGAGGAGGCGCTGGTAATTGAAGCGCTCCGCTGTTGGCTGGGCGATGGTAACGCGGATCTAAACTGGCGTTCTCGAAAGATTGTCGAGCCGTCGGCGTGAAATATTCTTCTTCACATGTTGGTCTAATGGTCCGAGGTACTTTTACGAACTTTCAACGGCATGGAGATATTAATTGGGGATCTTCAATCTCGGTGCGATGTGTTTGGCGCGAGTGGAATTGAGCCGCGGGCGACGCGGACGGAAAAATGGCTGAGTATAGAGGAGCTTTTGAGAAATTGATTCCACGTTGGTCGACATTAGTGAGACTGAAGTATCGAGGAAATTGCCGTTCGAGGCGGTGTCTTAGGCGCTTTTCGATCTCCGTCCTGGCGCGACAGACTTCGCAAGCCACACACTCGCATTCACTGTTGTCCTTGCAGCCGTTGCGTATGACCCAGTTAATGAATTTTCTTGCACGCGCCCGGCTCGAGAAAGGTGGCTGTCGTACGCACCGAACACACGCAAACGGCGGGGTTCACATGTGGGCGAGCGTGTTCGCCGAGACTTACGATGTGCGAATTTGACCCACATGCCTGGGAGACACAAAGTGCGGTGCTTATCCAGACTCTCGCCCGAACCCCCTAGGATATATTGTGACGATAGCCGCAAAAGTTTTCACGCTCTCGGGTTTCAGACACGCGCATCGTGCGACGCTCTCGTCACACAGCCCACCGAGCGAATAATGCTGCACAACCGTACCCGCAGGACTTCCCAGCGGCGAAGCAATCTTCCAACAGTTTCGTAATTCTGACGAAAAGCGTCAATGTATTGGCCTGAATTTCGCAAATTTTTTTAAGCCACGAGTCACTTTCTACGCATTATTTTACATGGCGGAACATTACACATATTCCCACACAAGACGAATGAGAAATTCACTAGATTTAATAAATGAGCGGTGAATTATAATAAGTGCTAGAGACGAAGAGAATGGAGGACATGATAAAACTCATAAGATCGATGTCAATCTTGCATCAAACATAGCGTCAGAAATGTCCATGCTCGCTTTTGGTCCTTCGACACGGTTTACTCAAGTAGAAACGGCAACTTGGAGTCAAACCATTAGAACAAAAAACACGCATATAGGTTGGCAGATCTTTATTGCTCAAAATCATTGCGAAAACGCTCTGAATTATCGGAACAGAACACATCACAGACAATCGTCCACGAACCACGGCCGTCTTAAGGTGAACATCACAAGCTCACAAGAAATACAAGGCCAGCATACAGGTAATAAATGAACAAGACTTCAAGCGAACCGGGAAACATAATCTAATTTACACTACAGGTTAGGAACATATTGATATGTATCTGTGAATCATGTCATCAATATCGCAGAAAATATAAACATCGTTCCGAAGAGGGTCGAAACGTAAAGATTGAATCCCTTCAATAAAACCATCAAAAAGAGGATTCTTAACGCAGCACGTAAAGGAAAAGTTATCTCATCGTTCACAGTCTTCGACAACTATATTGCATATATTATCCGGCATTCCCGGTACTTGCACGTAACTCTAATGGCAACGACATACATTTTTACTCGCCCAATAAAATGCTTTGTACCGTACAACATGTACCGCTTCTTTTTTCCATGCAATGCCGTGCATGCTGCCGTCTCCGGCACTGGCAACGAATCCAACGTATCCTCGGTCGGGCATTACAACGGCGTTGTGCATGTTCCGTGTCAATGTGACCAATCTCGTTCACGGTCAGTGTGTCATGATTCGATTCCATAATTGACAAGGCGACGTCGAGCAGGAGCGTCAGGACCAGCATCCATAAAACCGCAAACGATAACTTAACGGGGCGGCCGACACTGATTTGAGACACGTCGCTGCACAAGTTACCGTGAGATCGTCGACGAAGGTTTATTAGCCGACTGCGGATCGCGCGGATAACGAGACGAGTGTCTAAAGACAAGAAGAAGAAGAAGAAAAAGAAAGAAAGGCTGGACATTTCGCGAACCAGCGACAGACTCGTGTCGATAGATGTTCCATATCTTTCCACCGGCGCAAGAACTCGTGCTCCACCGTTGTTCGTTCCTTTTCCCGAGCGCGCGAAGTCTCGTCCGTTTCAAGGCCAGCTCAAATATGTTACACCCGCATATGGGACACGGATCTCGCGTTACACGTCGGTGGAAGAGTGGTGGTCCGGCGGTGGTGCCGGTACCGCAAGGTCGGCGTTAGATACGATCTATCGGCCAGGAATGCGAACGGGCCGCGGTCTGACGGCGGGCGCCCGTTCGCCGGACACTGCACTATTTTATTTATAATATTACGAAGTATAAATCCGGACGACTCGGGTGACTCGCGAGAGCGTTCCACATCGCCACCGCTATCCACAAAACTCGTCCTCCCAACGTGGCGACCCGACGAAAGATCCATTCGTCGAGAAGGAAATCAAAAAAAGAAAGCGGGATTGACCTCACGATAGGTGCGGGCGAAACATCGTGATTCCGCTCGGCATCGCGTCTCGATTGTTCCAACTAACATTTGACACGTGGCTTAATGACATCGTTTAGCGAGAGTGCGTTGTCGAGCCGATGATATCCTTTGAATTTCCCCGACGCCCTCGGTGTTGCGGCTGGAAGGCAGAGCACATTAAGCTCGTTGTCGGCGCGCCGATACAAGCGGCCTGATTCGTCCCGAATGTACTAGAATACAGACGGAGACGTCGCACACGCGCGCTAGTGGTCTTCCCGCCGGCTAGCTCGACCGACGGTGCTGCGAGGGATCGCAAAGCCGAAGCTACCCTACTTTAATGTTCATTAATCATTCGATTAATCGGACCGAGCGCGAGATTCTCTTGCGGTACCGACCGCGACCGGCATTGACAACCCGGCTGGGGCACAGATTGACGCTCGCCCGAGCGAAACTTTCCATCGCGTTTGATTGCGGGCGTGCGCGAGAATCGAATGATTTAGCGACATCGGTCGATCCATCAAGTTCGCGGCGGCGTTCATTGATCTGCCCGGCGAGAATCCGGAGTTGTCCTCGCGGGGCGAGACTCGTTCTCTTCGTTCTTCCTCGTGCCTCCGAGGTGCGAGCGTCGCCGGACGGAGGAGAGGCGGAGGAAGAAGGAGAGAACGGGGAAGGACTATGACGCGGACGCGCAGCTCCTTATCATGACGTATGGTAAGTCCTTCCCCTCTCGCTGCAGGATTCTCGAGGGCTCGACGGCAGCCCCGAGGGGAGAAACGGATCGAGCCGGAGATGCCCGCTGGCAGAGACGCATTACCTGCCGCCTTACGACGACCGCATCTGCGATCTAAAGGGTTACCCTGACACGACAATGAGATTAGAACGCCCCCGGTCGCGAAGAGTCGACGTGCGTCTCTCCGCGAGAATTCTTATAGATTATCCAATTTTGTTATTTTGCAGTCATGGCTGAGAACACGTGGTACGTCGCACTTTTGCCGGGGCACTCGCGATGCAGTGTCAGAGATACTTGCAAAATCGGATTCTGTGGAAAAGGCCTCGTACATCTGCAATTACGGGGAACTCGAATGCGGATGTCTGAGGAAGGATACACGGGCTTTGTTGGCCTAGCGTAAGATCGGGAAGAACGAGGATGATCACGAGTTAAATTCCCATAGAGCGAAGTCCTCTTTGAAATAACTTGCGCCCAGAGGAGATTGTTTTTTGTTTTATTTCGAACCAGCAGGTTGTCGTCGTCCCCGGGGTTGTTGAAAAAATTGCGACAAACCAACAAACTACTTTCCAAAAAAATTTATAAGATAAACCTTATGTGATTTGAAAGCATTGAATCGAGCGAATCGTTTCTGAGAGTGACGAACCCGAGTGAGATGGCAGGCGCTAGTACGGAAGAATATCAGCAGCGATGTAGGCTTGCGCGGTCTCTGGCATTGATCTTGCCCGTACATTGATGTGTTTACACGGGCTACGACGTTGCAAGACCGCGTCCTTATTTTTCTTGCGTGCGGAAATTTATCGGTCGAACGCGGGCTCCGGGCTCGGTCTATGGTTTCACCGAAAATAACGTATGTTTTTACTGCCCAAAGGTCCGGACCGACTCGTATAATGTGTCTGTCTTTTCTCCGGCGAGTAGCGGTGATTGTTTTAGCAGGCGAGCTTGAAACGACGCAGCACCGTCTCGAGGGCAGCGCCTTCTCGTTTGCCTCTTTCGAAATTTCGCGATTAAAACTCGTTCGGAGCGGAGAGTGCGGGGGGGAAAAAAGGGTGCTGCATTACCGCGAGTCCGTCCAAGGAGCCGGACCACCGGCGCCTCAATAAGTAACGATGTCACACGCGGTAACTTAACGCGTCGGGCCGCCCGCCGTTCGTCCGGCTCCACGCAAGTTTGTACACCGATTCGGACAGCACCTACAAATACAGGGCCACAGTCGGATTTCTCTCGTGTGCGCCGAAACGAGTCGCCGGGGCCAACCCGCCCTTGTGTTTCGCTACTTTACGACTGCCAGCAACGCAAGCCAGCGGGAGCGACAGCATTGGCGACTCCCTCCGGATAACCGTGCGGTTCGGGGAGAGACATTACTGCCGAACCATTAAGCCGCACTCGCGCCCGCTCTCTTCACGACCGTATCGTCTGCCTCCCGGCAATGTGCAGCTGGGATAGGGTTACCGGCCCTCCATTTTCGGACCGAAGACCCGGGCCAACGCAACACGCTTTTAAGCACACCTTTTATCTACGGAGACGACGATGTCTCCTCCAGTCGAAAATCCATCGACACTTCAGCCGGAAAGGATTGAGACCGTGTCGGAAAGTCGATGAAGGCTGATCAACTTTTGGGCCAGATTTTCCGACGCAAAAATTAATGAAATTCAAATTTTCTCGAAAGTTTCTATCGGGACCGAAGACCGAAGACCCGGGCCAATGCAACTCGTTTTTAAGCACACCCTTTATCTACGGAGGAGACGATTTCTCTCCAGTCGAAAATCCATCGACACTTCAGCCGGAAAGGATTGAGACCGTGTCGGAAAGTCGATGAAGGCTGATCAACGTTTGGGCCACATTTTCCGCCACAAAAATTAATGAAATTCAAATTTTCTCGAAAGTTTCTATCGGGACCGAAGACTGAAGACCCGGGCCAATGCAACACGTTTTTAAGCCCGCCTTTTATCTACGGAGACTTCAGCCGGAAGGGATTGAGACCGTGTTGAAAAGTCGATGAAGGCTGAACAACTTCTGGGGCAGATTTTCCGCCACAAAAATTGATGAAATTCAAGCTTTCTCGGTAGTCTCTATCGGGAGATTGTTAGCGAGTCGCAGCTGTGCGCAGCAAGAAACCCAGCGGGGACTGAATAAAATGGCAAGTACTGAAAGGAGGCGAATTGAGAAAATAAATCGCGGTATTTGGAAATCGGTTAACGAAGCGTGACGCGAAGTCGTACCACAATATGAAATAGGTTCTTTTTGCTGTTGTTGCCGAGTTCGATGGAGATCGCGAGTGTTTTCTTTTTTTTTGTCAATGAAGAAGCGAGAGCATCTCGCGAAACCGCAGAACCAGCGACCACGGAATTTATGTCGAAAAAGAAAGAACGATGGAGGAGCATGTATCTCGGCCGTGTAACACAGCTGCGGGTTGACCGCGATCCGGGGAACGGCGAAAAGTGCTGTTACGGAGCGGGGAGATTTGTCGGGATTTGCTCGGGTTCGTGTGCGCGAGGTCCGGATACGGAATCGTCTGTCCACCGGGATAACGTGTGGTCGACAAAGAGAGCGATCGCAGTACACGAGCGTGACTATCGTTAATCGAGCGGTGACTCGGCCCAATTGGATCGAACCAACCCTTTCCTCCTCCTTCTGCCACACTTTTCCCGCAGTCTCCTCATTCTCCTCTCACGAAATTCCACTGTGCAGTGACGCATAACACGTGCGCGCTGGCACGAGCGATTTGCATATTTGAAAGTAAGAGTTCCGAGTCTCGGAGCGGCTCGGAGTTTCTGCAAATAAAACTTGCGCCGCGGATCGCGCTCGACAAACATCCGAACCTGATCCCTGTTTTCGCAATTCCGCGGATTACTTCTCCCTCGATAAAAATCCTTCTTCCTTTGATAAAAATTCTGACAAATAATTCGTACGTTGTATCGAAATCTGCATCAGCCGAATCCGATTTCGTTTTGAAGGAAAAAAAAAAATGAGAAGATTGTTCTCAACCGCTCGACACGTTTGTCTAAATGTATCCTCTCGCGGCGGCGCGGGGAACGAAATTCCGCTGAATAATGAAGAACGGGGTGGGCTCCGACAGCCGCACAACAGCGCATACCGAAAGGTCCGAAGTTCTAAGTACAAGACCTTCGGATCGCGGTAACACGAGAGGGCCACCAACATCGTGGGCTCGTCTCCGGTTTCGAATTTGTCCAAAGTAATTAAAACCCTCACGAGAATGTGGATACATGCCACACGCTCGGGCTACAGGCAACGAGAATAACGCACAACGATCGTGCAGCTTTACGGATTAAATCTTGGTCTCGACCGGGCCCAATGTGCGTGCATAGATAAAAGAAACTAACACAAGCGCACCGAATGATTTAATAAAAATAAAAATAAAACTCCCGTGGAAGCTGCGAGCTGTAACTGCAAACGATTTCCAGGATGAAATACCATCCGGTTTATAGCGTGTAATTATAATAACACTCGATCGATCCAACGATCATCTTTACATCGTATCTTACCCCCATAGGAATTATATCTAGCTATTTACGAAATAGACGTTATCGGAAGAAAATAGGAAAAAAAAATATAAAAAAGAACGAGGATGTGTATCGGAACATAAATTCGTATCCAATGTACCGTGAACATCGTCGACGGTTTTGTGTGCGAGGCTGGTATAAATATGCAAAACACACGCAATAAACTTACGTGCCCTGGGAACGGTAGCAATTCGTTCGGGATAAATACCGGTGGGCGAACGGGGAAAGAGCAAGAAATGGTAATGGATATGAGGGAAGAGGGTAGGGTTATCACGGAGAGCGGACAATTTCACGGGTGTTGAGCCTGCGGAGCCGGAGAACTTATGGAAGTCTCTCTCCGGAGTCTCCACGTGCGTCCGTGTGTCGGAGCTCTGGGATCTCCCGGTGAGCAATTAGCATATCTTCTCACAATAAACTAAACGCTCTCGTCTGGCCGCTGCGTATCGCACCCGGTGTGTCTCTGGCGGCGCTGGTTCTGGGAACTCCGAACGTTCCGTCGGAGGAGGCAGAGTCGTACTCGGGAAAGTGCGCGTTTGCATAATCGCCGACCGCATCCAGAAACTATCGTACGGTTATTGGAGCTGCGGCGAGGTAATGCACCGAAGACCCACCTCGCGGGGTCCCATTATTTCTTTCGAATAATGCGGCGAGGCATGCGCATTCGTATCACGAAACGCGTCGTAATCGAACGGAGAAGGTGCACCTCGTCGGTTCCAGCGGGAAGCACGTGCACGTGAGAAAGACGTCGGGCTCTCGCGAGCCTCCTCCGTGTGCGCGCACGGCACGGACAAAGACGAAATCCTGGACGAAGGGAAGTATTATAATTAGAGAGGCCACCTGTTGGACCATGTTTGGCCATTCAGGTGGGGCACGTGATGTCACGTGCGCCTTCGGGGACCGTTACACGCTGATGGCGCTGAATTGTATGCAGAGGAGGAGTCCCTCCGTCTCGATTGTCCTCGTATCGGGTAGCCCTTGTTCGCTCCGCTAGCTCGCTCTCGGTCATCGCGCGTGCACGTGATTCTCCTGCGGTACCGGGAACGAGCTTCTTCTGGTACTTCGACGTGGGCTTCTTCGAGGTATTCTTTTTTTGTTCGCCGTCCGCGATTCGTATCTGCCGAGGATCTCGAAGACTTTTTCCCGTCGATTCGTCGCGTGTAACACGCAGGCATTTCAATCGGGGGTAATTTCAATTTCGGATCGTTCCCTCGGCTTTCTTGCGACACGTAGAGCGGGCGTTGCTTCACGTGTTCGGTAACGTTGCATTTTTTTTTTTTTTTTTTTTTTTTTTACTTTTGTTTCCATTGTCGTGTGACGAATCAATTTATCCCTCGACAAACGGATCGCGATATGGTCTTCGACACCTTCGGCCGGTGCGTTCGTTAAAAGCCAGGTTTCACTAATGCGCGGTCTGTGTTTGCGTGCATCTATTCGCATCGTCCATGCATTAACGAAGGCTATTTCTCGGCACAAGCTTGCAATTAGCGGTTTTTTAATTATTTTTTCGCCAAAAAAAAATAACTTTCGTTAAGGGGGAGCAGCGATACATTTATTTTCGATTAGATTGGTTTTCGATCCGCAAGGTTCGTCCGGTAAAACGGCTCTGCCTACGCACCTGTAAATTTTTTTTCAACCGCCCTTCCACCGGCAATTAACTCGGGTCTCTCGTCCGGCTAAGTTACAACGCACTCATTCGCAGGAATGTAGAGTATATTAGCTCAGTCCGATTGCACTGAATGCCTCGTGTGTGTACGCACCGTCTTATCTCGGCTCGGGTATTCCCCGGCGCCATATTTTTTTTCGCTTCTTCTCTCGCGAGCCAATAAGATAAGAGATAAGACGGGACGCGTGACAAATAGCGGCACGCCTCATCAGCGATGAGATACGCGGGTCGGTTATGATTTTCGCTCCTTCGCGGGCTCTCGCGATTCCAGCGAATCCCGGTTCTCTTGCATCAAAAGTGCGCCAAGCTCACCGGATATCCATCGGTGACTAACGCGTCCGAATATAACGCTCGAGGGTGGAGCACTCAGGGCGACCGTGCCTCCCGACGACGCCACACTCCACTTTGCCAGTAATTAAAGCCACTTAGATACGCAGCGATACAAAATTCTCCCGACTCCGCGAGATCGTTCTGCGAAACGTTCTCTCGGTGCGGAGCGAGGCTTGGCACGGACCGCGCATGAATTTCACCGAGAGGGCCGTACGCTCGTGAATGAACGTAATTCACGATGACGATCCCGAACTCCTCAGTTCGGCGGTGCCCGAGAAGACCCCGGAGATCAGCGAAGTGTGCGAGATATGCGGGTCGAAAAAAAAAAACAAAAAAATTGTCTCGCCTAAGTACGCGAGGGGTCTAGACTGAATTATCTCGAATTGGCTAATTGAATATATTCCAGCGGGAGAGCCTACAGCCCCAGGACGCCTTCTTTAATTGCTCGAAATAAAATTACACCCGACATGTATATTATTCCTTTCGTCAGGAATGGTTTTTGTTTCGTCTGTTTTTGTTCCTATCGGAAGCGCCTATTGGAAGTTTCGCTCCGGAGGAGAGGGATCGTTCTCTTGGCCGATATGCTCGGCAAGTCCGAATTAGCATGAAACCGCGCGTGGGTAACGATTCACCTCGCGCCGTGTAGGCACTTGGCGAGACACGCTCGCGAATCTCGTCCCTTGCGTTCGCTTCAATAGCTGTACGGACACTTGCCGCAACTCTTTCGATTTCACTTACGCGAAGGCACGAGGCTCGCTCGATGAGCGCATCGGATGTGCGTGCGTCGCCGTCTTGTACGCTTATCTCCCGGTCCGCTCTTCCATAAGGCTGCTGGGCGAGGTATCGCTCCGCGCTGACTCTCCGCGAAATGACGCCGATTCGCATGCGGCCACTAAGTGGCCCGACGCCGCGGCGCTCTTCAATATAGATTCGTTTCGCATTCAAGTTCATAAATTTATGTACTCGGAACAATTACCGTAATTGCCTTCGTCGGTGCCGACTACACTGTCCCCCCCCTCCCGGCCCGATCGCACATCGTGGAATTGCGGGAATAGGAAGCCACGTGGAATGTCAAGGTTCTCGTTGCTCCGCGCATGCCGCAGGAATATTTCCTACCGAGAATTACATAGATTCAACCGTTCGGCCACTTTGCCTCGTTCGATGAGCCTCAAATCACGAAGGCGCTTGCGAATTATCAACGAGAAAGAAGAGACTTTTTTTGAATAAGAGACGGCTCGGAATCGGTGGAAAAGCGCGATTTCCTTTTTTTACGAGCCAGACTGTGTTGAGGGTAGAGTCGCCTATTTTCGGGCATTTTCAGGTATATTATGAGGAATTTTTGAAGAAAATTTTTATATTTATTGCAATGAAACTGAGTGAATATTTTTATTGATATTGTTACATGATGTAGGCATTTTTTCGTCGTGTGATATTGAGACATTACGGTCGTGCAAGCTGCGCTGTGGGACTGCTGCTTTACGACATGGATCACGATTGTGAGTATCGTAATGATCTGAAAAAGAAAATTCAGGCACATTTTTAATCAGAAGACTAATCTTTATCGCCTGATCTGCGATCGATTTTTTTTTTTTTTTTTTTACCGAGAAATTGGTGCGGATAGTTGAAACTCATAGTTGAAGTGATAGTTGAAAAAATATACAAGAAAAAAAAAGCCTTTAAATCTCTGACGAGTCCACGTCGTCGGGGATCGGTGACGTGCAGACAAGCGCGAATCGTCACCCCGACGCGCAATGAATGATCTTATTTACGACATTAGCGATCCGCAGTGTCCGCGAGGGCGAGAGTAAGAAAAAAAAAGGGAAACGACTGTTGAATGGATCAGAGAGCTCTTGTGCGATGATGGGGTCTCTGTGGGTTGATTAAAAATCCCCGAGACCCCGGTCGGTACGTCCGTCCGCGTCGGCGCGTTGCACACGAGTGCACGTCGACGGTTTCTCGCGCCCCCGTAATGATGACAAATGACTGCGTTAATCACGTGACAGTGGGGGCGACTTTTGTACATACGGTCGACATAAGCCGCGCGGTCCCTGGAGAGCTCGAGACCCCGTGCTCCGACATAACGCCGCAGGGCAAAGCGAATCTTTTCATTTTAACCGCCTAAAGATCCGCGCACGTAACGCTATGAATAGCCTTGAAAAAAAAAAAAAAAAAAAAGAAGAAATAAATCGGATGAAATCCATTTTCATCGTTAATGTTTGTCAGAGCTATAATTGAAGAGAAAAAAACCTCCGCTCATTAGCACGATCAACAGTTGTCCGCGAGAGAACATCCGAACTGTACTTTAGAGCCATTTTGCTTCCACACTGAGAGAAGGATCTAGTAAATATGACGAAATCGCTTGAGAGATATTAACATAGCACATAGTAGTAGGGAACTAGGACGCCACCTAATGTAGGAAGTACTGGATATTTAAGATTTTTTTGTAGATATTATGGTAGAAATTCTTGGAAAATCTGAGACTTTCCGCCATAGGTGGCGTCCTAGTGCCCTACTTTACTATGTGCTATGGTAATTTTTCTTAGATGATCGGTAGTTTTTACTAGATCCTTCTCTCAGTGTATTCTCCGTTAAATGGTCCACGAAAGAACATCCGAATTTAAAACTGTACTTTAGTGCCATCATGCTTGCACACTTCGAGAAGGACTTAGTAAATATGACTAAATCACGTGAGAGATATTACCATAGCATAAGAATTTTTCGTAAATATTATGATAAAAATTCTTGAAAAATTTCAGAATGTCCACCATAGGTGGCGCCCTCGTGCCCTACTTTGCTATGTGCTATGGTAATTTTTCTTGGATGATCGGTAGTTTTTACGAGATCCTCCTCTCAAGTGCATTGTCCGTTAAATGGTCCCAACGCCAGGCCCAAACCGCCAAAGACCCCTCCGAAGATTCCCAACTTCCGTGTTTCTCACGAGAAACCAGATCCTCGTTCGCTCGGCCTCTCCAGTTTCTCACCTTTTGTTTCTCGGGCCGGCAGCGTACAATTACGCAATTAATGGCGACACGTCCGAGGGTCAAGACGGGGGTTCAAGCTCGTCCGATCGTTGTCGGGTAATCGAAGCTACGAATACCAGCCGCGGGAATTCTTAGAGTCGGCTCTTCGTGTGCCGTGCGGCAGGCTCTGATTGAAACTCGTGAATCGCACTGCGATAAAGAATTAGCCTGGCTCGGTTGTCGTTCGTGCGAGCGTGCCGCGGACCTGGAGTTATCCGTGCCGAGTTGATCGAGAGGCTTCGATCGATCCTCTTCGCCGGTTGTCTTTGACGGGAAGCCCAACGCGAGGGTCAACGACCGTGTGTGAGGTTGGCAATTTTTAACGACGCGAGCCAAACGAGCTCGAGGCAGAGACTTCCTGACCCTCCGGGGGGGTCGCGACAGTCCCGTCGAGTTCGGCCCGTGGATTCTCCCGCATCGCCGCCGGGCTCCTCGGAGGCCCTCGATCCGGGCTGTCTGAGTCCTCCTCCTCAGCTCCGCGGGGCGGAAGAGAAGGTGCGCGCAACGCCAGCGAAACGTGCGTATGCAACGACGCCGAGACAATTTTACGGCGGGGACGCTCGCAGACGCACCGGCCGAAGGGTCGAAGAGGAGGGCCGAAGGGGCGTCAGGAACTCCACGTATTCACGCGTCCCGCGCGGGAACCTTGACAGTGCCTTTGTCTCGTTCCCCGACAGAAAAGACTGCACTCGCCGCACCGAGAGTCCGAACGCTCGCGAGAGACGGAACGCGGAGAACGAGACGCGATCGCTCCGCGTATCAAAGGCTCTCTCCTCGTCCACTTCTTCGCTCTTCGCGTCATCTCATTCACCCCGTTGCTTTCTCTCCCAGCCCTCCGATCAAGGATTCTTCGTGTTTCTTTTTTCCATCGTACCTCGCCGCGCAACTGAGATGTTCTCGTTGTGCGGTTACGGAGGTACCCGACCGAGTCTGCGACGCGGAGGGTGCGGGCGAGCTTGCGTGCGCCGCGTAGGTGGATTCGACGAGGACGAAGAGGACGAGCTCCGGGGACTATCGGAGAGTCATCGTATGAAGATGTCACGGTTTGACGGGGCCGACAATGGAGTATAAATTACTGGTGGCACAAGTGCACCGGGTGTATCGTCGCTCGGCATCTACTTGGAATCTTCGCTCTCTCGGTCGGACCCGCGCGCGAGGAGTCGAGGACGAAGAGGACGCGGAGGAGTCGAAGGCGGAGGAAGACGCGCCGAGAGTCCCGAGGACCGAGGAGACGATCGGTTCGCCGCGGCCGAGCGTACCCGGCCAACTGTTGCCGGGCAGGGGCGGGAGGGGGGAGGAAAAGCACGAGGCGCACGAAGACGACAACGACGACGGAGAGGACGACCGAGCAGCGGCCAGGGCGAAAACCAAGACGACGCGCGGCCTTCGCTCGGCTCGGGATCGCCGATAGCAGCGTTTTTATTTTTCACTTGCGTTCGCCTCTCCGTCTTTCTCTCGGTGCATCGAGCTCAATGGTACGGCGGGGCTGAGGTGGACGCGACGGGGGAACCGCGGGGAAGAGGCTGCACTCGACGGAGCGAACGCCGCGGGATTCCTGGAACGCCTACGGGGCACTTGACCCTTCTCTCTCCGTCCGAGATCCTCGTGCATGGGAGTCGTGCGCGAGGGCCCAGGACCTAGGAGGTTCCCCAGGCTCACGATAATCGACCTTCGCTGCGACCTTAGACGACGGTGCAGGGAACGGGGCTCTTCCTACCTTTCTTTTATCAGTTCTTTTTTTTTGCGGTTTTTTTTTATTTTCAAGTACAATCTTCTTCGCTCTCTTGCGCGAGTTCTTCCTTCCTCGCGAGGGGTTCCAGCCCGGTTGCCCTTATCCTCCGGCCTCATCCGTTCACCGAGGGGCTAGAACGGGCGTCAAGGCTTTCCAGGGATTTTACAAGCTGCGAGGGAGCTTTTCGGTCCGTCGCAGAAAAAAGTCTATCAAAAGTAGACGGTAAAAAAGAAGGCTTACGTTTAACCGAAGATTTCTTGTACAGAAAGGTCCATCATTTTCTTCTTGACAATGGATGACGTATTTTTAAGTGAAAAATAAAAAAAATTGTGAAATTAACAAGAAAACTAGTTGTGGAGGTTTGCGGAGATGAGATATTTGTTAAATGTGCGAAACTTTTTTTTTTGTACGGTGCGCCGAAACGATTCCGACGGTACACCCAGAAAAATAATCTATTCGACGGCCACCATTTATTTGGTTTAAGTAAAATATTTATTCAAATCAAATGAATATTTTACTCAAACCAAATGAACGGTGGCCATCGAGTAAATTATTTCTCTGGGTGCAGTAAAATATTTCGCGACGACGAAGCGCCGAGGGAGCGATCCTTTGCCCTCGCGGAATGAATTCGCGGTAGAGATAATTATAAAATATGCAACTGCGCGTTTAACGACGAGCGCCTCGTCCGCCACAGGTGGGAGGATGCGGAGAGGTGCGAGGCGTTCGAGATGAAAAATAAATAAATGAATTTAAAAAAAAAAAAAGAAAAAAAAATCCAAAGAAAGAAGCTGACGAACGAAGATTATTTCGCGGCTACTCCGTGGCTCCATGTAAATCAGGCTCGAGCGCGCGAATGTGAGATAGGACGAAAAATGAGAGTGTCAACTGGGTGCGAGTATAGTTATACAAAGAGGGGAAACGTCAGAGTCCCGGAGAAGCTGTCCGGCGTACGGGCCGTTTATTATGCGAGGGTCCCGCGAGTAAACGCCACGGCGTGGGCAGCCTCGATGTCGCAACGATATCTCGGAGAGCGTCCTTCCGTCCCACCGAGTTTAAAGACGAAACCCTCCCCCCCTCCCCCTCCCCCGGTCACCTCCTCCCTTCGGCAATTGCAATTAATTAACGCGCATTACATAAAGCTTATCCAATTTGCATAATTGAAGCGAGAGCTCGCTGGATGATCTCGTAGTGCATTCATCATCCGGACGGAACCTCATCGATTACGTACTCGAGCTTGTGAGAGACTCGCGGCTGCGACTCGACGAGAATTTCTCGAATGGAGTAAAAAGTTGTAAACGCGCGGGACTGCCGCACCGATCGACGAGTTCCTTGCATCCTGTCGTATCGATTTCACTACGAACAAGCCAAAAAATACTCATCAGCCGCGGAGCAACGCATCGACGAAGGCGGGTTTGCAGAGAAAATGCCCGAGTCACTTCGGGTCATCGATGTGTGAGCGCGGATGTAGGAAATCATTTTTGCTCGCGTATAGCATCGAAGTTTCGATGCGGCGGCAGTATGTGCTCGATAAGCAATAAGAAAGTCCATCGATACCTAACGGTACAGCACAAAGTGCAACGTGAGCTGTGCAGCGTGCAAGGAAATGAGTTTTCCATGTTTTACGTGAAACACGTGCGTGCGCGCGCGTGTGTGTGTGTGTGTGTGTGTGTGTTGGAATCGACGAGTGTTCGAGGACCAGCGGCACGTTCGCCGAGGTGAACCTCGCCGATCGAACTACTCGATTTTAACTCAATCTAGCAATGCACGCTGCCCGTGTGTAATATGTGCCGGTCGCGGAGCTACCAGCGTGTCGGCGGCGCGCGAGCTCTCCTTTGGATAGGAAAATATACGCGACGCGATTACGCAATTCCATCGGCCGCACAGGCTCGCGGAGGACTTCTATATACCTTCGAGTACGAGTTCGCCGATCGCGCGTCGTTGCATTGCATAAGAAACGATTGCAAATGTATCACGTCTCTCTACGGCGAGTCCATAGTTGGGCTCGGCCGAACGATTGTGACGTTGCGCGAGAGATACTGCTTGGACTCGCGGAACGAGACTATTATTCGCGCATACGCTACACCGGCAGGTTGCTGTGGCACGGGCAGTTCGCGCCCCATCGCCGCGATCTATGAAATTTAGACTTCCGGAAATTTAGCGGAAATACGTCACATCCTGTTTGAAAAACCTATTTTTTCGACCGGAAATGACATCAAAGTGGGAATACGTCACATCCGGATTGAAAATTTAATTTTTTTCTATCGGAAGTGACGTCATAATGGAAATACGTCACATCCGGTTTGAAAATCACATTTTTTCGATCGGAAGTGACGTCATACGAAAAATACGTCACTTCCGGTTTGAAAATGTCATTTATCGACCGGAAATTCGTCACTTTCGGTTTGAAAATCTCATTCATTGAGTGGAAGTGACGTAATACCTGAAATACGTCACTTGAATGCTACATTGACCGGACAGTGTAAAAGGGACGGTAATTTATTGACAATTCTGGTAATAAATTAATAAATTATATGATGCAAAGGGAGAGAAGGGTAAAGCCACCGCGCTATCTAAACTAAGAATTTAACGATAACGCGAGATTGAGATTTACAGCCTGGATATAAATTCCTCCGTGTATATCCCTCGGTTAGATAACGATTTAATTATCTCATCGGCAAGATCACCAGTCGGGATGTGCAGCCTTCGCGAGGTCACGGTGAGGTAACTCACGGGCGAACTGCGACGAGGGTCAATGACGCCTATCAGGAGTCATCCATTCTCTCCCCCCGCGTGGACTTCTCCTTCCTCCTCCGCCGCTTCTTCTTTTTGTTCCTCCGAAGTGCAGAGGGTCAGGAAAGAGACGGGGACTCGCCACGAGATGTGCCTCCGTTTCGTTATTAATTAGTGTGGCCCGACGAGAGCCGGCCGACTATCGCAGAAGCAGCGGAGGCCGCGAGAGTCCTCCGAGCGGCCCGGCGAACAAAAAGGTCGAGGGAGACGATGAAAAAGGATTTCCCTTCGAAACTTATTTTCCTCCGGCGAATAAAAACGGGACGCCGAGGCGTCGACGATGAATTCTCGGGAAAACCGCAGAAGGGTAATTTCTTCGTCGGTGATTTTTCTATACACATCGTCGATGGTCCGACTCTCGAGTTCTCTCTGCAACGAGCTGTGTTTCCGCTCGCTCACGGATCGGCCGGGAGGTTCACGAAGCGCCGACGCTAAGTCAGCTTCTCTCGCCTCGTCGGCCTTTCCCCGAAGACTAGATCTTCGACGCCTGATTTTCTTCACGGAATCCGGTGTCGCACTCGCGGCCCGCGCTCGATCGCCTCGACGGCACTTAATCCGCCGAGGGAAGAGGCGTTAAACACACACTTTGCATCATATCTTCTCTCGTCAATAAAATCGTTTCATTAAGAGTTTCCACGTGCATGCGCGCGCATGCGCACCGCGGCATCGAGAGAATCGCTGCGCAGTATAACCGAGACTGCCGAGAATCGTAAAATTAAAGCCGGATTAACGGGGGGGAAAACGACAAAGTGTTCTTTAATGATCATTGCTTCGGTACCGATGAAATCTAATTAATACACGAGATTGTAGATTAAATAAATCTCATTTCTCATTCGAATTATTAAATAAGTTTTGAAGAAATCTAAAATATCACACAACCGAGACCCCTCGACAGATTCTTGTCCAATTTAATAGCGAACCTAGCTTGATGTCGGTGTATTTTTTTTTTTTTTTTTGCGAAAGCTAGAGCGCGAACACACTTTTTTGCAAAAATGTCAAAATCTGCTAAAATCACACACACACATCCATCCAGACATTTTTTAAATGTAATTTTTCGACGTTTCGGAACATTCTGAACACGTTTTCATTAAAGTCTCTAAAAAATTTATTTGGCATCGAGTCGATGTATTTTTTAAAAATAATTATTACAGATCTTCTCGATGCCTCTATCGGTAAAGTTCGTAATCACCGATATAGCGTTTAAAGGTGTTCCTTCACGTCTTCCAAGTTTCCATGTTGTTTTTATTTCATTTTATCTTCACCCTGTTCGTGACGACCCCTGGCTTTTATCAAGAGTGGGATTTAACATTTCGAGCGCGGTATACTTTACGTGTAAAACGTTAACATTGTTGAGAGGTAGACAAGCGGCGTCGACCAGCCGGCGCGACGGTGAGGCCTCGAGGCGCCGGAGATCCGCGAGCTGCTCCTCGCCGGTGCCTCGGCGAACTTGCTGGCGGAGGGCGTGCTGCGAAAGCTGAAGAGAAGAGAGCGGCGAAGGGAAAGAATAACGAGAAACAAAGCTCTCTCGGTGTGTTCGGCGCTGCGCGGAGCCTCGCCGTAGCCACAAGCTGCTCCGGGCTTGGATCTCTCGCGTCAAAGCCGCACCTACGGGCGCCGCGGAGCACCACCGTCGAGTTCTGCATCGTTATATTGTCGGGGGAGCCTTTAATTATTGCGCCGATTAATTATGCCGGAACGGTGCGATATACAACGCGGCGAGCTCGCGCCTGCCGCTTATTAATAGGAGGGCAGTGTGCCGCCAAGGATCTTTGTGTATTTCGTTCTCCAATGTCTATATAACGTACGGATGGTTTAGATGTAGACACGATCTAAACGGTCTTTTGTAATCGTTCGTAATAGCTGGACAAATAAATACCGCAGACTATCCGCGATTACGCTGTCGGCTTTGCCATCCACCGTGAAATTGCCATCGCGTATACCGATCTCGTAATCGCGTCGGACAACTGGTGGAAGTTGGCGACACTGCGGTAAAACGAGCAACCAGACGCGCCGATCTTCGGCTCGCTTTGCTGATCCCATCAGCCCTGGTGCACATTTTTAAACTCTACGAACAGGACCCGATAAGGTCTGGAGATGATCTCTTCGGAGCTTGAGCATTAGGCATTGCAAATCATTTTTAGCATCGGGAAATTATCCTTATCTACCGATAATAATAATCCGCACTAAGAGGAGGATCTGATGAAAATTACCATAAATCTGGTACACACCGAGAGAACTTTCAGGTATACGGGAATTACAACGACATAATGGCAAACGTTCATATTAAACTTAATGCATTCTGCCAGAAGATATGGTACATTACACTGTCGCAGATATTACCCGAATAGCCTGTAATTTTTGACGGAATACCAGTACTTCTTACTAGAAAATGTAGTAATCGGTTGCGTCGCGATCACGGACCGTTTGCTCCAGGTTTGTAGGTTATACCAGGATATTATGTCAATCAAATTTTTTTTTTTGTATAAATACATTTAAAAAAAATATTTTTAAATTTTTTCGATACGTACATTTTTTTATTTTGCGTTCGCAAAACTTTACCATATGACTTGGTAGGTTTTTCGAGATCCTTCTCTGTGTGCAGACACCAGTAACCAATTCGACAAGCAGCCTGCCTATGCTGAGAAAAAAAGCTTCCTCTGCGAGAGGAAGCAAAAATTGTGGAATTTGCCAAAAAACGCAGCGACATACGTTCAAGGCTGTTGTTTATTTGGTAGAAGTTTAGCATTGTTTTATTAAACGATTACTTACTTCAATCAAATGACACCTTAACGTCTCTCACCTCGCCTTGGTTAATTAATCCAACAATTTATTTTTCTCAGTATATATATAGTTTTTGACCATACAATAATGGTCAAAATCTCCGAAGATTTGTTTGAACCATTAAAAACCTTTGCATCCGATGTGTCAAGTGACCCCGGCCGCCTCGACGTAGCTCGGAAACGCTCGAGGGAATTGTATCTCGGTCCGATCTCTTCCGTTCGAATGGGCATCGAGGAACGAGATGAGACGAGAATGGGACGTATCTATTCGAGTGCGAGATAGCCATTAGCCGCAACGGTACAAAGTCGAGTTTAGTTTAGCGTGCGGGGAGCGCGGAGTGAAACCGAGAGAAGGGCGACGAGGGAGACTGACAGAACGGACTGTGTAGTAATGCCCGTTGTACACACCGTCGGTAACTCATACAGCACAAAAAGCCATGTGTCTATGGTAGCCTTCCAGGAGACACATAGAAACCGAGTCCCAATTCGCGCAGCTGTCCCGCATTGTCGGTGATTCCCGTTCGAGTGCCCGGTATGCGCAGTGTACGTGTACCGCCAGCCGCGGTATAACCGAAGCCCCCGTACGCTCGCACACTTCACATTGTCTTGCACAATGCGCTGTGCAGTTGGATTTTATCGCGGAACGATCGGGAGAGGGAGACCGCCGGTTGCCGCCCATCACGACACAGTTAACCGCGAGAGGTTGCTCCACTAACATTTACGGATAGTCCCTCGTCGGTTTGTCGTTATCTCTGTCAAACGCCGGTCGTTCGTGCCACGAGGGAAATATAGTTGAAGTAATAACGGGGGAGGGCCGTACCGGAGCAAACCGGGAGAGCCGAGGTAAAGGACTCCGGGATATCCACCGCTCTCTACCAAGGTAACCCCTCGACTCTCGCCCGCACCGATCCTCGGGGCCTCCGACGCAGCATCCACTGTGGCAGATTTCATGACACGGATCCCCGACTCCGCCACTTTGCCTGACACCGTGCAAAATCTGTCGCCAGGAAATGCAACGACGGCTTTTGCACACACCGCTTGAACATGACCTATTCGCTCGATGATTTTTCTCGGGGAGGAAGGCGCGATTGTAATTCGCGGCAACGTGCTCAGCACGGTACGTCCACCCACCGTGCGCTGGGACTTCGAACTACGTGCGTTGAAAAAAACGGGGTTAAATTTAACACCGCTTTAACACGGCCATGTGGTCCATATAGATACATTACTTTGGTGTTAAAAGGAATGTTAAAATATGGTGCAAAACGGGCGGTGTGAAATCGGTGGTACTTACAGAACGTACATTCTCACACTGTGAAGGTGGTCAGTAACAACGAACTTTAGACCTAAATAAATAAAAAGGTTTAAACGCTTGAAGTAGATGTAAGAGTTTGAACACAATGAATCGTAGTTAATAACTGCCTAATATGGTAATTATGTGGTACATCATGATAAATATAAAAATGAAAAACGAACAACAATCACGAATATCCGTAGTAGCGAATTGCCTGAGATAGGATTCGAATTACCTAACTAATGCTTACCTACCTACCTAACATGGAAGTGGAATTCTGAAAATCCTCAATCACTCAAATTATATTCTACATAATTTGAGTGATTATTCTCAAAATTTCGGCTTTCACGGCATATGAAAGGTTGTTAATTTTACCAGTTTTTTTCGCAACTCACACCATCGCAGTCTACACCGCAGATTTCTCACAGTGTATTTTTGTTCGTCCCACATAGAGATATTTTGTGGGTTGTTATTTCGCTCCTCGTTACAACTCTTAAAGAGCGTGAAACTCAGGACGATCGACAAATAGGCGAGTTTCAACTGGTCCTGGTCCAAACAATCCTAAGCTAGGTGGTCCACGATCTGTGTTTTTTTTTTTTCACCAGCCTCGAAAGCAAAGAGTTGCTACCGAAACTCGTAAATGGCGTGAAATTCTCGGCGGTAAATACAAGGTAAGGATCTTGTTGAGATAAATTAAGTTCAAGGTGCAGCCTCCTTTCGGGAATTCTGGTTTCTTTTTCGAGGCATCTTTTTTTAGTTCCACCGCGATGGAATGGCGAAAGTTTGCGGAACGAATTCCCGGGCCGTTTGGCGCGTTGGGGAGTGAGGTGTAACGAGACACCGGGAGCCAGCCGAGACACCGCGTACACTTCACGAGCGCAATGTCGTTATTCTTCATAATACGAGTGGATGCTGGCCGGCCGAGAGTTCCTACCGAATCTAAATGCCCCTGTCACGGATCGCAATAAATCCGAGTCTTTTCAGCTACCCGGTCTCTTCCGCCGAAGCTTCCGGACGAGCTGGTCGGGGAGCTTTCGCCTCGATTGTTCGCGACTGTGCGAGTCTGCGCACTCGGAGCGAGCGTCGAGGATTCTACGAGCGGTCCATCGTTTGCAACGAAAGTCAAACCCACGACCCAGCACTGATCCGCACTTCCGATAGCCATCAATCTGCAGCCACAACGACGCGGATCGCGGACGTACCACAGTCGGCGCATGCGCAAAGTGCCTTCCCATTCACCTCACCACCGCTCAACTTCCGAAAAGAAAAATTAGAAAAAAAAAATGGTCTACAGCGTGAGACCGACACACCCCTCGGTCATACAGGTAGGACAAACCACACGGGCAGAGCCGTCGAAGGGGTTACAGGATTATTGCGATCGGGCGCGTGACGCGCCAAAGGCGCCGATCTTCGTTACAAAGGAGACAAATCGCCCATTGCGCTAAATGTCAGGTCAGGGCGCCGCAGTTGCCGACCGGGATGCTTGGATCTCTCGTCTGCACGTTCGCGACGCGAGAGTCTCACCTACATGCGCCGCTATGACAAGCCACGTGTCTCTGAGTGTCTCTATCCCGGGTGAGCCTCGCGGCCGACCGTTGCGCCGCGCACACGGAATCCCCCCTCGGGGCGAAATATTTATCGCCTATGCGCTCATCGGTCCCATTCGTAATTTATTTCCTCGCGTACGTATTTTCTTCCAACGCTCCTCTGTTTTCCAACTCGAGGATAACCGTGCGATATTGCGCCCGACCTCCGGCACCCGGCCTGGAACATTCCCGCCGCCGATGCAGCGCCCCCCCGTGGAAGAGACTGCTGGGCTGCCCTCGACTATCCTCTCTATCTCGGTCCCGTGTCGTAATTTCCGGCTTTGTTTATTCTTTCCTCGGTTGTTCGCTCGTAATTTAAGCTCGACGGTAACGCGTGACCGGGACATTTAGATCCGAGGGGCCCCGGCCATGCGGAGGCCGTGCGACAGTCGCGGGTGCAATTTGCGGGACGGCGCGCACACATCACCGAGCGTGTGTGAGCGCCCGATGCGCGGGTCCAGCTTTCCGATGCACAATACGAGCGCGCCTCCGCATCCGAGGGAGTCTTTCTTCTCACCCCTTCGTCTCGTTCGGCTCGCGGGCGCCTCTCGGCGAACGAAGCTCGTAATGCCGCGTGACAAGAACATTTAGATTTCGCGGCGCGACAAACTCTCGCGAGGAGGCTAGACGCGCGGACGGAACATCGTTTGGGTGAGCGCAGCTGCTGCTCCTCCGCACTGTGCGCATGTGCGCATGCGCACGACGGTAGCCGCAGGAATCATCGAGTGCGCTCTTGCATCGAACCGACGGGGACGGCGGTGAAACGGGAGACGAAAATATTCGCTCGCCAATTGCACGGAGGCCGGTTGGTAACATCGGTAAATGTGGGCAGTTAGAGCCGGGAAGGAAATACGAGCGGCCAAGGGTGTACGGACGGTATGGAGACTCGGACGAGAACGATCTACTTCGTCGGTCCAAACCGGATAGACCGTAATTAGATGGGCTTCCAGGCGTCTCTCGCGATCATCAAACAGATACCCTAATTGCCTTCACACCGGGAACTTCGTAGCTTATAAACGGCGGGTCGAGAATGATCGAGGGATACCGCGCTAAATGTGGCAGCCTGCGTGCGATTCACCGGAAACCGAATGGATGCTAAGGTTTCCGATTAAAAAATCCCCCCCCCCCCCCCCCCCCCCCCCCCCCAAAGATTGATTGCTTGTAACGGTGTACATATGAAAAAAGTGAATGAATAAATAAAAAAAATAAATAAATAACCACAGATCCAAATATAATTTTTTTTATAGTCGGACTTGGTGTTATTTATTCTCTTATTTATTTGTTTACTTCATATTTATATACTTTATTTTTTCATTAATTTTTTTATTGTTTTATATGATCGGTACAACGACAAGGAATTCATAACGGGTGGGGGGGGGATTTTTATCGGATACTTAAAAAACCTGCATAGTAAAATCGGGGATGCTATTAGCTATTCGTGAGACTTAGAGCGATATTATTTTTTAATTTTTTTTTTTTTTTTTTTTAATATTTGTTTAACTCTTACAAATGTAAAAATTCAACTTTTTCAAAATAAAAATAAAAAAAGTAATATACCTCAATGTGTCCCAAGAAATGGCTAATAGTCTGCCCCGTTTTACCCTGCGATCTCTCCGCTCAGTTGTCCCGCGCCTTCGTACAATGTACACTTGCATACTTTTCCGTGTGCGTGTCCACGCACGGAGTTCTATTCAAACGTTTGCTCGCCGGAGTCCTGCCTCGCCGCGCCGTTAATACTCTAATGTATAATATGCCTCGCGGTCTCGCGAACGCGATCGCAGCGGCGGATTCGGCAAACAAAAGAATCGTTTTCGCCCGTGTGTACTCAACCTCTCTCTCTCCGCTTCTTCCTCCGCCGTCCGTTGTACCGAGTGTGCGGTACACATACCGGACTCTCTTGCGCACTTTTAATGTACACATGCGAGTCGTACAACGGCGAATGAGGCGGCGAAGGAACGCCGGGAAGATGTAATCGCTCGCTCTCCGCTCTGCCTATACCTATTTTACCCTCTTTCTCTCTATGGCTTTTGCTGCTGCTGCTGCGGCTGCTGCCTCACCTTTCCCTCGTCCCTGCTCTTTCACTCCCTACAATTAGTGTAATTAATGAGAGGCGCTTTTGCCAAGAAGTGAATAGCCGAGTCTCGAATTAAAAGAAAAAAAAATCTCCGGCTTTCCACGGCAGCGTGTGCACACACGCGGGTGTTTACTGTACACATTCCCGCGGTGCACCGGCGAACGGTATGAAAAACGTGTGCACCGAGAGGACTAAACGATTCGAGAGACTTCGAGACGCAGAGACCCGAGAGCCTTTATTCGGTACACTGTTGGCAAACCTCCCTTCCTCTTGGAACCTCGAGCGACTCTCCGCCCGGTGAATAGAGGCGAAACGCGATTACGATTACCCTCGAAACGATTCTGCGCAATGCATACAGCTCGACGCCGGTACACACCGCCGACGGGACGTAACGAGATCCTCGTTAGTTCTCGATTTGGGAAGAGTTCGCGGAAGACACTTTTCTATTGTTGTGTTTTTTTTTTTTTTTTTTTTTTTTTTTGGGTTTTACTGCAACTATTCGTTGGCCAAGTCGGCATGTTGCGATAAACGCGCCGTGCGTTCCTAACGATTACGGTAATTGATTCCGGCACACATTGCTCGCCCCCGATCAGTTACTGGGACAACGAGGTGCGCGCAGTCTTTTTGATGATTTTGACCTAAAATCAACGAGAGTTAGTAAGGAATATTAGTTAGTATGTGTCGTTGAGGGCTTAAGTCGAAAACCAGCCAGAGTTTTTATCGTAAATAATTTGTGAGCTATCGAGCAAATTTAAATCTTCGCGCAATAATAATAATTAAGCGAAGAGTTTTTATATTTTTTAAGTTAAAAAAACCGGAAAAATTAGAACCAATTCCCAAAAATGCAGTGTTGCATATGAAAGTGGTCAAGGGATAACCCATAATCGACTGATCTGTTCTTGTAATTTGTTTCACTGTTTTTTTTTTTCGGTCTCAAAAAAAATTAAAAAAAACTAGCAGGTGACACTGGCCCATTCCGGCTCGAATCTTAAATTATTTGAATATATGACAAAAGATCTTTCTAAATTTTTTCAAATTTTTAAATCGTGGCGATCGATGAGTTCATTTTTTAATCATAAATGATAATAATAAACAATTTTTAAGAATTCGCTGAATGCACCGTGCGCTCTTGTATACTGTGTGCCGCATAGGCATATGTGTTTCAATGTGTGTATATGTACGTACCACTATAATGATTATGGTGTATACGCAACATATAGGAGGCACGGGCGCGAGCGCGGGACAAACGCGTCTGCAAAAATGCCGATGCCATTCGAGATAGAGGTGGTGCTAGAGCAGATTCGCCACGGCGTGTGCGCGCCCGGCACCGCGGCGCGTCGTCTCGCGGAGCTTTATGGCCCCGACGCTCTGAGATCTGCTCGACCGCGAGAGTCTCCGCTGATGCCGGTGCAACTCAGCAGACCTCGCACGATTTTATTTGTTCTCTTTTTTTTTCTCTCTTTCTTTCTCTCTTACCTGCATATGCGCCTGGAAATACTCTTATGGTTCCCTTTACGAACCCTCGGAACGAGGCGGCTGCCGTTGGTGCACAATTCAAGGGCAGGTGCTACTGGCCGGCCAAAGCCAGACGACGAGCGAACGAACTCTCTGCGCGACTTGCCGCCTGCAAAAAAAAAAAAAAAAATTTTGGGTGTACGTCAATATTTTGCGCTAACGGATTTTCGTGGTTGACTTTGCGCGCTGGATCTTAAAGGGAATTTCAAAGAAATAGCTATCCTATGAGCGAGCGAGGAAATTGCTGTTTTTCGGATGATACATCGTAAAGAATAATTTCGTAAAATCAAAATACGAAGTTTCGTAAAAATAATTTTGTTGAGTCGGTGATTTGTTTGTTCGAGTTTGAATATATAAATCTGGCCTTTCATTTCCTGTGTCCATTAACAATTTTAGTTTATACTTTTTTTTATAAAACTAGAGCCGGATGGTGCGATCGGAAAAATATCAAATAAAAAATTGTGGACGTTGGCGGACAATAAGTTACTGCAAAAAGTGCAACCTTTTTTTTACTGTGCAGCCTGAAATAATTGAAATATATATATATATATTTACTTCAATATTGAAATGAAATAGCAAATTAATGCAAAATGACTAAAAGAAATTTTCCGTCTCTCGCGTAATCGTCGCGTTATAGATTTATTCTCTAGCGATTTTTATTGGGGCAGATGTGTTTACTATTCCGTAAACCGGGCCATTGGCAGGTGCATCGTTTATCGTTCGCACACGGAACCAGAGTGTATACATATATGTATATTTATTTTTTTACAGATTTCAAAGGAACAGATGCTACTCGCTGCGGCGCCTCGGCCTAACCCGAGCCACTTTCTCACCTGTCTCGAGAGTGGGATGGAAGCAAAAAAAATGCGAAAAAAAACGATGTTCCGAGGTTCCGCATCGGATGGATCCGGATAGATCCATTCGATCATCCGGCGACCTCACTTGCCGGCTACGGGCGTTCGATAAATCCGATTTGCATGCTCGGCCTTCGCACACGGGACTTTCCAAGAAGAAGTGAAAAATTAACCGTCCGATATGAACGGTCGCTGTCGAACGGATTAAAAATCGTCGGTGGTTCGCGATAGATCTGGCCAGTGAAGAACGCCGTCGCGCGTACAATGTATAAATATGATCGATCTGAAGTGGAAGCCTGTAATTTGAATAATATTTTGTGCACGCGAGCTCAGAGAGCGACTTGATCCCGAGAACGAGAGGGAATGCGGAGAGGAGTCGCGCTCGCGTTCCACGATAGAATCTGAACATTCGCGAGGTGCAGATGCCCGATGGCAGATGGTCGAGACACACGAACACACACACTCACACACACATGAAGGATCGCACACGGGCAGCGTTACACGAACAGCATCAGAAACGTCGGTCGAGTTATCCTCCGTGGCGGACACGCGCCACTGGCCGCCTTGGGTCAGTATAATCAAGACGCCATAAACCTGCTCTCTTATTGCTCCTTGTTTTTCAGATACAATCATTGCCCCTCCTCGCTGATCCCTCGCGCCGTAAAGCTCCGACCGGGAGACGGCAGAGGGAACGAGCGAAATAGCGAAACGAGAGAGCAACCCCGCGCGCCATTGTCTTCCTATCCGGCTTCGCGAATCGCTAGATGAACCGCGGCAAAAATAGCGAGGCCTGCCAATCCGCGAAATCGGTGGATCAGGCGAACAGCGCACCTCGTCGGAATAAATCAGAAAAACAAAGACTGTAAAATAAAATTGGTATTTAATGTGCTTGTACTGGAAGGTTTGTGCATAAACTTGGGATATTAAATTTCATGTAGAATTATGATGAAAAATTTACGTATAGTGTATTTTAAACTTTGGAACTACTTCGCTTTTAATGATTTACATTAATTTTACTATAAAACTACCCTAAATCCAATAATTTACTTTAATTCACTGTAAAGATTCAGCAATTTTAAATGTACCAGTTTTTGCATAAAAACTTCCAGATAAGTGCATTAAATTTACAAGTTTTTTTAACAGTGGAGATCACTGAATCGTCGTAACGAGTTTCAGAAGACTTGTGAAACACACAGGACCTGGTCTTTACATGCACAATATCTTATCCGCAAAAAAACATAAACACGTATTAAAATTTTTTTAAACAAAAATTATTGTCGCCGATCATGCTATTGAAAACGTTCCTCATATCACAAGTAAACGAAGCACTTGTCCTCGCTTACCGGTCGTGCCTCAGCCGACCCAACCTTCCATTCCCCGGAAACCCAAAAAAAAAACCACAAAAAAGAACCGTTTTCTAAACCCCGCATAATAGCTTGTACGAAGGATTAATCGTAACTTCCTCCGCCGGTGTGAACATACTCATGAGGCAAAATAAAAAAAAAAAATAAAGTACCTCCTCCGACAGCCATGCTATCGGCAATTTACCGCGGAATAGATGAGGAAGAAGTGGAATAAGAAGCGGCCGCAAGAAGTGTGCTCGATCGAGGCATCCCGGCGCATCGATACCCGGCGTTAACACGAGCATAACGGTTCGCATAAACTCGACCGTGAGAAAACGGTTGAGCGCTCGGTAAATCGCGGATGGGCCTTAACCATACGGCACCCACGGGCTTTCCAGCGCTTACGGACACGATAAGATGTACCGCTGTATACACAGTGGGGCACCGATGCGCCTGTTCCGCACACATTCCCGTGCCCGTCGATGGACGAGCGCGCCGGGCAAAGTGTACATAGGTAAACCTTCTATGAAGTCGTGTTGCGAGGCGTGCATACCTGCGGACGCGCCTCTCCCTTGGCTCGTGGCATTAGCCCAATTCGCGAGAGATACCGCGGGTTCTCCCGTATCTCTCTCGCCCGTCGGGGTTATCGGTCATCGAGATGGAGGCCGTCGCGGGAGGCATCCATCAAGAGGCACGTTAAGTCCGGTGCCAACTCAATTAACGCCGGGCCGCGGGTACACAAGTCGTCCTGACGTTCGCGAAGAGCGCGCGGGCGCGTGCGACTTCTATCCGAGACGATGAATGGTTCGCGAAACATGCTCGCACTCCCGTTCGTGAGGCAATAATTTCAGGCCCGCTAAGTTGGACGGGGATGAGAGACGAGACGATGAGGCGATGAGACAGGGTGCCCCGCTGCTCCGCGAATTAACATCGTCGAGTCATCGCGGACGTAAAATAGTACGCCCGAACGAGCCTCGCCCGGGTAAAGAGGCATTCCGGACCGCTCGGGAGAGCCGCGCGGGACTTGGTTCGCGCCCAGTTTGCTGACGATTTTTTTTTTTTTTTTTTTTTTTAATGCACTCGACGAATTTACGAAAGATATCCTGGCTGCATCCTTCAAGCACTTTGGGCGTATAACGTGTTTGTAATGTAATATACAAGAATCCGGGCGAGCGTCGAGCGCGATAAAAAGCCTTTCTCACATCTTGGCGCCAGTTAATCGTTGCTGAACTGTATGCGCATATGTGCGCGCGCGCGCGGTCGCCCGCTCTCACAGCAATTACGGCGAGGATGGTGTAAAAGGATGAGATATGAGTCGGGATGTCTGCCGCTGCTGCTCTCTCCGTTCCCGGATTGCTCACATTATCCCCGCGCATGATGACGCTCTCGAAAGAAAGCGCTTGACGCGGAATAACACCCAGCGGGCGCGGAGTTTAACGCCACTTGTGTTGTAACACGGCAACCTTGAGAACATTTTTTTTTCCGCCCAATCTATCTGCGCTTTTCGCCGACTCTTGTTTCACTCTTGGAGGCTAATTTGGCGTGAAGTACCGTGGGTCTCGGATGGGTCGGCAAAACAGTGCCAAATTTGTATCGCGCGTTCAACCATTCGATACCTCCGTTCGAGATTTTTCCAAATTTTTTTCCCACTTCCTTGCCCTAACTCTTTCTTCGTTACAAGGTAATTCCGAGCTAATACGTCCGGTCGGATGATCTTTCCAATGAAATGTATATATCACTCAACAATTTGATTTAATAATTTCCCATCAAACGTTCCTTCTAATTTTCGATGTCAAAAAATAAAAGAACTTTTCCCGCACTATTGCAACCATCTCCGCTGCGAACCTCCGAAAGTCCCTACAATGTTGCAGCCGGCGGCAATAACGCGGCGAGGGTGGCGAAGTGTTTTGTCGCCGGTCGTAGAAGAGAGTCAACGGACTGGACGCCGAGGCTGATGCCACCGGCGCAACTCGTAATTCTCTCGCGCGTTCGCGGGCTGCGTTATAACCCGCGAGTTAAATATAGAACCGGCGAGCGCTAAGTTTACTTTATCTTTATTGAGCTTTATGCGCCGGGGTTCAAACGTGACTGACAATGCATTCGCGGATCCCCCTTGTCGCTCTTTACGACACGACGATCGTTCCTCGCTCGTATAACCGGCCGAGACCGCAGCGACGAGAGAGTCTCGCGGATCATCGTCGTCGTTCGCGTCGTCCAACGGAGAACAGAGCGCATACAGGGACCCCTTCCGCAACAAGAGAACAGATTACGATTGTTCGGCTCTCACTGCAGTCGCTCCCCGGACCGGCGCATGCCTCCAGCTCTCGCATGCGTTCGCATTCCGTATCCAAAGAATTTTTTTTTTTTTCTCCTTTTTTTTCTGAATCCGTAACATCACGCTGCATTGTATAATAAACACGCTAAATCATGCAAGTATACGCTCACCGATACACCGGCCAATGTGTGCGTTATGGCGATCCGGTGTACGGCGGCGCGGAGAGACCGAATTGCATTTATGTGCAAATGCATTTGTACCGCGCAGAAGGGTTCGGACGGAGACGACGCGTCCGGGGTGAAATATCGTATCCAGAGATCCGCGTGCCTTCGTTGTTTTTATGGGTAAAAAAAAATTAATAAAATAAAAAATGACGGTGAGCGCGAATTTAATGCATGTACCTGAGGCTCGTTCGATTCACACGATCGGCCGCGTCCGCCACTTACTTTCGCATTGTTCTCTGTAAATGTATGGCGCGCTCTCGAGAGGAGCAATAACACACACGTGTTTATTATAAATTACTATCATCAGATGTACAACGACCGAGCACCCGGTTTCACTCTCCGAAAGATTTCGTTCCTTTTTTTTTGTTAAGCCTCTTTTTTCTTCGATGCTCTCCGCCGCTCGGTTAGCTCGGTCGAAGCTAATGCCCGACGAAGTCCCGTCACTTTTCGCGCTCCGTACGTACACTCTACACCTTGGTGCACCTTGTGCGAAAGCCAAAGGCCCGTGATGAGTACAGAGTGTGTGCCGCTGTTCGTTGGCTCGGAGAGTTATAATTTGCCGCTCGGGGATCGCGGGAATAGATTCGCGATCGAGATTATTAATCTGCGGGGAACCGGGACCGGAGCCCTCCGATAGCCTATCGCGGATCAACTTGGTACTGACGGCTTCGAGTTTCACCACTCGAGACGGGTTTGTTTGAACAGCGTTAAAAAGTTTTAAAAAACATCCTCTTCGCTTTTTCAATTAGTTTCGCATGCAGTTTTCCATTTTACACGAGTGGCTCATTAAACTTTGGTTTTGATCGGTGAACGATTTTAACTTTTATGTTGATGGACAAATTAATGGATTTAATCGCGCGATTTCACTTTATCCTACACTTTTTTTCTTTATTAACGGAGGGGTGGATTTCTGAAATCGATGGAAACCCACCTTAAGGTTCTAAAAACAAGGCCACAAAAGATCGCCATACGTGTAACACAGATTTCTGCAGAATCGTAAAAATGATAAATCAAAGACATAGGAGGCTATTCTGTCCACTTGGTACATCGTCTCGTTTTTTTATTTTTTTCCTCCTTTGATCAGGCACACATTCCCACAATAATTGCGCGCGATGCACTATGAAAATTGAGCGTCGGCGATATCGCCGGTGCCTCAATGGGAGGAACGCAAGTTATTTTAAGATAACGAAGCTCTCGGTGTCTGCTCTTCGTGTGTACCCAGCGAAATTCCCGACCTTGAAGACCTCGGCCGCGTGTTCACGCGCGAACGAGAACGAACCGGCGTCATAACGAACAGAAGACCCCTAAGTGACGCGTCGAGTGACGTTTCATTAACACTCGTGAGCAGCGCGCAGAGCTAGACGATGGTTCGTCCATGATATACATACTCTAAAACCCCACTTCGAGAGTGGAATGCCTCGGAGTTGACGAGAGAACGTAACGCATCCGAAGCGTACGGATGGAAGAGGAATGCACCAACACGGAGAGCGAAGAAGCGCTCTCTGTGCTCTGTACGAGGCGTAGTGGTTTACTGTGCAGGGGAAAAGAGGACGTGCTCAATGAGTCCGGACGCGGAATGATGCCTCAAGGGGGCCAATATTCCCCTTCGTCATCGTCGGGCGCCCGGACTGATGCGAAAAATTCGCGAAACTATGTCTGCAATAGATGCGCCAGACATCGCTGCGATGCTCATGAAATAGCCCGCACATAGCAATACAAACATTGCTTGCTCATCATTTTTCTTGCAATGCTGTGAACGGATAAGTAGGTGCCTTCATAAGTAGGTTCATTTTGAACAATGGCCTCTTTAAGGTTTTCCCTCGGATTACCGGCATTCGCAAGCTTCTCCTCAAAGAGGACAAAGATAACGGATCTCTGCACTAAATGCACCAACCATCGATGCAATGTTCATAAAACACCGTGCATACAGCTATTCACTCATTGTTTCCTAGTCAATTTTCTTGAATTGGCAGTGCAGGCTGTAAACGGATCAGCGGGTCGGTTGGTCACTTTGGGCGAGGAGCTCTTCAAGCTTTCCCTTCGGCTGTCCGGAATTCGCCACCAGCCCTCTGATACGGTAAAGTGACGAATATAGACCATTTATATGTCATTGATTTACCTACACTGTCATTCATTAATGCCTGTTTTGCGTCCCCTAGCAGCTCCATCCGAGTCGCCCAGGCATTAACGAAGAACACGCTCCTCATCGGGTCGAGCCCCATTTACCTCGTCAATTTATCCTCCGATCTTTAGCGCGAAGGATTCCGCACGGATGGTTGATTATTCCGCGATAGGACAAAGCTCGTCAGAATCAGCAATGGGGTACTTTGCAATGCGAAAGCCTCATTGACCGCCGGGACACGGCGTCACGGGGCCATGCAATGACAGCACTTGCCGTCCGTCGAGACGAGTCTATTAAATCGACGGGAGAAAGACACGGCTGAATACCGCGGGCACCTCTCTTCCTCATCCCCGTTTCACCTTCCTCCTTATCTCTCTCGACTATATTATACCATTCCGCGTCGTAAGTTATCTCCACCGACGTTGCATGCGCATAGAAGTGTCTTCCTAGGGGATACCTTCTGACTTTACCTTCCTCTCCTTCTTGTACTCGGTTCTTCTGCTATATCGGTTACCCGCGCGTCCGTTTCTTCCTGATTTCTTCACCGGTTCCTACACACGTTACGAGCGACCGTACGGCCGGATCGTGTACGGAACGTGTACCCGTCGAACCTGGAGAGTTTCCTGGCGAGCGGTAGAGAACTATCTGCGGTAGAGAACGCGTCGCTTATGTATACGATTCCTATGCGCGGTCGGAGATGAGGCACTAAAGAGGACGAGGGAAGAAGTAGCGAGCTGTTAATGAGACTGCGGGTAGATCGACGAGGCGAAGCCAATCCGGCGAGGTCTCCGAGTGTCCGTAGGTGCCTGGAGGCACTATATCTGCGTCGCTATTTTTTTTTCATTATTTTTCGAAGGGACGTACACGCTAAATCTCCGGTCAGTTGTTACGTCCCGATGTGGAAGACTAATTAACGTCTTTGAACGCTGGTCCGGATACTTACACGACGGTTGTGACCGGGCACCAGTTTTTACGGAAACTCGGTATGGAAATTTGAAGCTGATTCACCGTAACCGAACGATATCTGTGACTCTTGATGAATACCGTGAATCGGTAGGCTCAGTCATGTGCTCATTAGTCTCTTCGGTTACGTCAGTCACCAAGGCTTCTAAGAGATCCGAACGAAGGTTCATGGTCTTGGGTCGTTTACCCCACGGTAATAAAACATTTGCAAAAACACAGGCTAAATGTGGGGACTGTGTGGTGTACGTGGCAAACCTGGTGGTCCACATTCATCACAATCATTCTATATTCAATTCGCCGTTTTTTTACGATCATTATATCATGCCGAGCTAATGACAATTATGGAATCGGACAAACGATATTTCATTAACCTGTACAATGCACCATATTCACCGTTACCAAAGGATATCTGTGACTCTTTTAAATACGGTGAACAGGTAAGCTCAGTTATGTGCTCATTAGTATCTTCGGTTACATCAGTCACCAAGGTTTTCTAAGAGAACCGACCGAAGGTTCATGGTCTTGGGTCATTTACCTCACGGTAATAAAATATTTACAGAAACCCAGAAAAACACAGGGTAAAAGTGAGGAATACGGCACGGTCCATAAATCAGAGATTTACATGACAAGCCTGATGGTCCATATTCACTACATTCATCGTACATTAAATTCGCCCCGTTTTTGTAAGACCATTATACGAAGCCAAGCTAAGAATAATAATGGAATGAATTATGGAATCGGACAAACGATATTATATTTACCTGTACAATATACTATATCCACAGTATCCACTCGACGCTGTAAATCAAGATGGAATTTTACGTAATGGACAACGAGCTACATCTTAATTAGGAGAAAAAAAAAAAAAAAAAATAGGCTCGCGCTCGGAGCTAACGCAGCAGCGGCGCATCCGTTTCTACAGATCCCGGGTGGAGTTAAGGGGCGGTAGTTGCATTCTCATTAACGTCCCGCTGTGGCTTCTTGAATACGCGACTCGCCGGAGCTCTTTCGAGACCTAACTTTGTTTTTTTTCTTTTCGTCCCTTTTTACCCCCCCCTTTTTTTTCTTTCCCTTTCGTTCCGTCGCAGCTCCCGCAATGCAGCACGAGGACTCACCTCTTTGCGCGCTTACCCGGACTATTTATCTTAACCCCCCGAGGATTCGCGGAAGGCGCCTCGACGATCGTTACGAATCTCTCTCCCTCGCGGAGTAATTGATTCTTATACTATTCCTCCGTACCATACAGCTTTTATGTACGCGCAACAGTGATCCGCTCTCGGATAAATCGAGTTTCGCCGTATGCACTATCTCATCGCCTCGTGTTAATTTCCTTAAAAAAATTATATAGCCTGCGAATGAACGAGTTGTAGAGTTGCCGAGGAGAGACCGGGGCGACTTGACACACTCGACCTTGCAGCCTCCCGGGTAATAAATCGGATCGGCCGGAGGTGCCGGAATTTTTTAAAAATACATTTTATTAATCCAGCTCAAGACCATCTCTCGATGTGTGCCAGATGGCGAACCGATTCCTTATAAAATCGATAGAAATAATAATAATAATAACAATAACAACAATAATAATAACATCGAATGGCCAATGACTCGAAGGGGAACTTTATGCGATTATTTGCTCCGGCTATGCCTCGGACAGAGGCTCTCGGAACGACTCACTCCCATCCGTGCTTGTATATATGTATATATATGTGTGTATATATATATATATATATACATATATATGAAACGGACATCATACCTCGGTGACATAATTAATGCCTCTGCATCCTCGTAATTGCAGCTGGTCCGCGTTCGTGGAAAATTGATGATCTCTAACGCGGGTGCCTCTCTCGCGAGATTCTTGCAACGTGTACTGTATACCGTGGCTACCGCTGTATGGGCCCCGGCCCGTTAATTGCCGTACGATTTACTCCCCTATTCCGGCAGCTTTATTATCGAACCTTTCTCCCTCGCTCTCTAACCCCTCGGAGCCCCCTCCCGATCTTTATCCGTTCCCCTCCCTCGGGGAAGGCGAATAAACATATTGTAGAGATTAATGAAAAAATAAATGTATAAATATATATATATATGTATGTATGTATGCGTGTATCGAGCCGCCATCTTATTTATATGTCGACTGCATATTTACGAGGTTGTCTGTTCCAGCGACGATAATTGGTCGGCGAGTATGCATTATCGGGAGCGAAACGACGATAAGAATATTGTCACGCGCCCACGGTCGCGGTCCGTGTTAGCGGTGAAATATAGCGACGGATGGTTAAAAAAATGCCCTACGGACAGATCGCGCCGAGGCCGTTGTTGAGTTTTTTAATTGAAAAGTCTCGGCGAACTGGACGGGAATGCGGTTGATCGCGCGTCGATCATTTTCTCTCATCTGTGTAATTATAGATCGCTCGCTGTTACGCGGACCTCGGAGAACCCCGCTGCGCGCGTGCTTCGTAACAGAACAGTGGAAAGTATGCAACTATGTGCGCGTGAGTTTCCACGTAATTTTCAGCGCACTTCGCGCCAGCTCGCACATTGTACAAAAAATAAAAAATAAAACCCGCACGCAAATGCTCTTCCTCAATAATCGAGCCTCAAATTTTGTAAAAAAAAAAGTTAACCGTCTTATCACACGACGAAGCAATCTGACCTTTGTGCGAATCGAGAGTTGCTCTTTAGCGGTCCGTAAAAAAAAAGAATAATAAAAATTCCATGCACCTTTGGCCAATTCGATCTCTCGCCACGAGCAGCCTCGAAAGGTCGGACAAACCGAGTTGCCCCAAACCCCCCCCCCCCCCCCCCCCGCCCGCGCGTTCGTTCGATCGACAGTGAGCCGATTACGGCAAACTTCGAAGTAACATTTCCCGAACTTTCGAGGCTCGCGCTGTACCGAGGACGAGTCCGCGAAGTCGCCGATCGGGGCGATCGGGCTTTCAACGATAAATCTCACCGGCGTTGATTCGCACGTGCATGACGTCGCCGCGAACTGACCGACTCGCGGTGCGAACGCAGCGCGGACTTTCGATTTTCTCGCGCGATGCAGCTCGCAGGCACGCATACCACATGCATGCATTCGAGAGATTAAATAAACAAAAAAAAGAGAAAAAAAAAGAGCAGTAATAAAGTCAAGATAAACGATTGCGAGTTACGAAGTTATGTGAGCCGCACGCGTTTCGAGGATATAATACGAGCTGCAGCTCTCCCGCTGCTGTAACAACGCTCCACCGCGAAAAAAAAAAGCGGGAAGACGAAGTGACTCGTACGTCCCTTCCCATAAGCATGCTGACCCGGCCGACCCTCGAATTTCGCATGCATTCCGCATTGGCAACGAGCCGTGACAGCGAGGGCAGAATTGCGTCACGGGTTTCATCGTCCTCAGAGGGGGGAGGGGGGAAGGGGGGGGGGGGAGATTGAACGAGGAAGATCGGACGAGGAACACTTCCTCGAAATATCTCCGTGCTCCGCGCGGCCAGTTTCGGTGTCCGAATGCATTCGACGGCTGGCGACACCGCAGGCGATTTATATTGCGTTAGGTCAGTGACGTGGGCCATTACGTACGGGCCAGCCGAAAAAATAAAGTCCCGTGCGCGTATGTCGGTGCGTTTTTTTTTTTTTTCGCCTCTGCAATAGTGGCAGGAATTGAAATCGAAAACCTCTCGAGCGAACTTTCTCGTCCGGTATCCGCAGCGACAAATTCACGACGACGCTCGAGAGGAGATCGCGAGTAGGTATAAAGCGCCGAGTTTCGTGCTCTCCTTCGCAGGGACGACTTCGTTTGTTTTTTTATTTTTATTTTTTTCGGACCGTGTCCTGCTTCCACGCCCGAGAGGATTTTGTAGGGCGCATCTCCGACTGTTACCGCTACACCGATGTGTGCACTTTCGATTGCTCGCCGTGCACTTTCGTTTCGATCCGTCACGCCCGGATGCTCCGCGCGGCACGCACGTATCCGCGAGGAGCTCCTCGCCGCGCGGGCTGCGCCGCGGTTGCGTAACACCGGAGGAGCCGGAGGTAAAAGGAAAGAAGGTGAAGAAAGGAAGATGATGAAAAAAAAAAAAAAACTCGATATCTCGCAATTTTTTGAAAAAAAGTGCCGTTTCGCAAAATTTAACATAGGATTCCCTATGCTGGAAATGGTGAATTTTTCAAATTTCGAAGAAAATACAAGTTGCATGTGTTTTGAGCCGGAATGGGCCACTTAAAGCCAATGGAGGTGGTAAAAAATCGATACCTCGAAAAAAAATATTTGGCCATTTTGAAAGTGGAAAAATGAGAAGGGGTAACCCTTACAATTTTTCGACAAAAATGGTATTTTTTCCTATCTTGAAATAGCAGATAAGAAAAATGGTATTTTTTCTTATCTGCTACATGTGTAACGGTGTAGCAGATAAGTATGGGAGATGCATGTTCCAGTGCAGGATGGACTACGCATGTGGGGAAAGGGAGGGGCGAGGAGGGATTCGGCTCACCACAGCACGATCGCCGACTGATTGGTTTCGATTATCGAACGGGAATCGAGCGCGACTCTCCACCCCGCCGTATTCCGGTTGGCAAAGTCTAATTAGCCGACGATCAGTCAGTTTCGCATCCTCGCGCGATTCGAAATCCTCGGTGCTCGGTTGGGTCGTGTGTGTACGTATTATTTCCCCCGGAGCGTACTGGATATTCGATCCTGCAGCAACGTCCGTTGGCCTGCAGAAAGTCGCTATCACAACCGTGTCAAGGCGCGCAATGGACGATTAGTCGTCGAAGCGGTAACGAACCCATACCCCGAGGCAGTCCGCTCACTCGGTGATGAGTTATGGAATGTGTAATTATCTATTCATGGGGTGCGCGCATGGACGCGGGGGAGAGCGGGGCAAAACGACACTCCGGTGGAGACGGGACTATTTTTTGTCCCGCGAAAAAAAAATGGTCCGTTTTGCGCCCCACTCCTCTACATCAATCCGAGACTGGGACATCTACGTGTGGATTAATCGGGCGACGTTTGCAAGGTAAAAAATGAAGAAAAAAATTATCGTACGGTGTACGCTGTTTTTTAGGACGTTTTTTTGTGACTGAACGTTTCGTAACGCTCGGCACGTTCTGGAGTAAAAAAATGTCACGAGAAATAATATATCTATTCGTGGGACGCGCGCGTGGGTGTGGGAGAGACCGGAGCAAAACGGTACTTCGACAGACTATTTTTTGTCCGGCGAAAAAATGGTAAAAATTGTCCGTTTCGCCCCGTACTCCTCTACATCAATCCCAGAATTGGATTGGTGTAGAGAAGTATCTACGTGTGATAAAAATAGTGCAACTTTTGCGATGAGAAAAATGAAGAGAAAAAAAAATATCGTGCAGGCTGCGCTGTTCTTAACGACATTTTTTTGTACTAAAAATTTCGTCGCGCTCGGTACGTTTCGGAGTAGAAAAGAAATTTCACCAAAAATAATGGCGTCTATAAAAATGTACCGTTCGCGCGTCGAGCGTGTCTTGCGGTACGAGATACGAGAGACAGAAAAGAAATAAGAGGGCTTTTGTTGCCTCCCGCCTTTCGGAAGGTCCTTCCCCGCGAATCCATTACGCTTCAGCCGCGAGTAAACGGAACTCGAAATCGGTTGCCCACCCGCGAACGCTTCCTGGTATCGGAGCGAAAGGGTTACTTTACGGTGCCCCGAGCATCGGAGCCGTAAGTAAACCGGATAAGTGAGTGAGCCGGCGAGGAGGAAGACGACGTGTTGCGGCGACGACGTCGAACGTTGGCAAAACCGCGCGCACACAGGGCAGACCGAGCTTGTTCGCTCCGTACGGTTTTGCCATAAAATCGACGGGCAACTCTGTCCCGGTATTACACTGTAGCGCAGTTTCCGATGTCTGCAGTCTCCGCGACATCTATTTTACGAGGGAGAGAGGCCACGGCCCGATCGACGCACTGTGGGATACTGACAACCCCCCCCCCCCCCCCCCCTCCTGCCCCTCCCCCCAGATCCGGTAGTGCGGGCACCGATTCGCTTCCGTCAGCTGACAGGGTAAAAGAGAAACAAAGATCCGAGATTCTTAGCTCCAACATCATTTCCTTTCCCACCCACGAGAAAGTCGCGCGGAGCTGCTCGAGAGATAAGACGATCGTAAAACTTAGCCGATTTTTATCTCCGGCGCGGTAAAGTCGGGAGAGTAATCATTTATACCTGCTCATCCGACAACAGGAGGCCATCGATATATATATATATATATGTATATATATATGTAATATAAAAAAGATTTGAGCGCCGCCGCGACCGGCGTGTTCGAGAATCGTGAAGACCTGAGTTACATGCAACACTTTGATCAGCGGATGCGCGGAAAAATCGTTTATTTGACCGGCACGTTTATTTGCAGATTCAACTGTGCACGAGTTGTTTTTTTTGGCCTATCGTTTTCATACGCATAAAAGGCGAGAGAGCGCAGGGTCGCAGTTACGACCACCGACTCGCCGATTATAATGGAAGTCAATGAGTCGCGACCGTCGTGTTCGAGAATCGTGAAGACCGGAGTTACATGCAACACTTTGATCAGCGGATGCGCGGAAAAAGCGTTTATTTGCAGATTCAACTGTGCACGAGTTGTTTTCTTTCGCCTATCGTTTTCATACGCATAAAAGGCGAGGGAGCGCAGGGTCGCAGTTACGACCAGCGACTCGCCGATTATAATGGAAGTCAGTGAGTCGCATGCCCGAGCCTCGCGACGCATACCACCGATTCCGCCGGGAGGGCTATGCTAATTTTTCCTCGGCATAGACGCGATATATCTCTGGCTATCGACGAAGGAGGATCCCCCCGGAGAAGAGGAATTAGCTCTCGCGTCGACCGGGAGCGTTGAAAAATAATGCCGAGATGATCCCGGCAGCCGACGGCGGTCCAGCCTCGTTACGGCCCGAACCGGGAGAACGTCCAACGAGCGTTTATGACTCTCGATATATCACGGAGGGTTTTTCGACTGTCGATGCCGCGGGTGATATCGTGTCTCTCGGCGAGTGCTACCGATTTCCACGAGAAATTCCAGCTGCGAGATTAATCGCGCGAAGAACTCAGTCGGCGGACGAACGGTAGGTCCATTTTTGGGCCGCGAGAGGAGCGAAGTAAAAAAAAAACCGTGTCAGTGCGGGCCAACTTCAGGTCGTAAGGGGGTCAAACGGCAGAAGAAAAATTATCGCGCGCTCGTCAATTTTTTTTTTTTTTTCTATCAAATTTGAGCAACGACAAAGAAGTAAGAAAATTAATCGCCGAATGGTCTCCTGACAGATGTTTTCCGATAACCGAGCGGGTGTTGTCGACATGAGATATCGTCAAAATTCACGTGATTAGAGCATATCGTCGGGAATCGCAAGATGAGATGAGCTGGACGATGACCATGTCGGACGGTACGATTGGCTGCGAGCCCAAACTCGCGGCCGGGAACATCGCCTGTCTTGAGCGACTGCAACGGGAGGTGAGGTATTTTTTTTTTTTTTTGTACGAATCGACGCGTAAAATTCTCTCAAACGTTTGCATCTGAGTTTCGTCATTCGCCGACCGACAGGCTCTCAACTGCCTGGACGCTTTGCCGAGCAAAGTCATGGAACTGAACGGTCTCATGGAGACTTACATGCCGGCGACGATAAAGACGTCGTCGGAGAGCGTCGAGATAAACGATACGACACGAAGATCGCCGAGATCGCGATCGATGTCCTCCACGATCCGCGAATACGAGCTCACCTCCACTTCCGACATGGATGGTAAAAAAAAAAAAAACTGCTATATATTTATTGGTCCGGAAAAAATTCGAGCAAATGAATTATGAGATCGTATTTGACTCTCGTGGAAAATTGTGATCCTCAGAAAAAATTGTATTTAAGACTCTTAAGGAGGTTGGAGCGCTTCGAACTAGTCAAACTACTTGAAAAACGTAGCACTCATTTGACTAGTGTGAAGCGTTCCAACCTGGTTAAAAATTGTACGTCGGAAACTTGGACGTTTACCTTTATTGCCAATTTCTGTTAAAATTTTTCATTTTTAATCTGATGGAACCTTGAGTTTTCGCTGTTCAAAATAAAATGTTTGCAGAGAGATACACTCGGTGCCGATTGGATCTTGGTTCGGCAACGAGTTATTATTCGTTCGCCACGTTCGATCGCGCCCGCTCGAGTCACGGTATCTGCAAGCGAAAATACTATCGACTGAGGGGCCTGAAAGGATCGACGATACGTCGACGACCCGGACCTCTCGGTCAGCTTCTCGCGTTCATCGCCAGTAAATTGGCGGTCTGCACCAGAGCGATGGTCGTAGGGCCATCCTGGTACATAATCGATCGTATTATCGCGATGTTTTTTCAAAGGTACGAACAAATTAAGCTCGACGTATAGTTTCCTTGACTGTTTGGAAAAAAAACAAAAAAAATAATCGCGAAAAATCCGCATCGTTATCAGAAAGGAACGAGCGGACGATTCGCTGACTGCAAAGTGTTCCCTGCACGTGTGAAGGGTTAAACTATCTGTCGAACTTTTTACTTTTAACTTTTACCCTCTACAATTCTTTACCTTTAGTTTTTTTTTTTTTTTGCTGCTTCTCGAATTTCCATGTGCAGAAGACAGCTGAAGAATGCGCAGTGTGGACCATCAGCGGATTGGAGCAGTTCCGTGTCGGCTTACGTAACTGCATTCAAGGAAGATAACACGAAGCTGGGCAACTTCATCAGCGTTATGAGGCCCGCTGCGGTCCGGCTCATCGCCGACACGACGACGGTAAGCACGTTGGCGGACCTGTTCAAATTCTTTTTTTCCTTTAATTTTATTCTTTTTTTTTTTTTTTTGCTTACATACCTCAGACGTACAGAGTAGTGCGCTGCGGTGGTAACATGTAATATCGAGCAAAGGCGCGAGGACGAGATGGACGACGGATAAAAATAAATCGAACGTGTAAACTCGTTTTTCATCGGCGCCTTTTTTCTCCAGCCCGCACGTACGCGGGGTTTGGCACGCAGCGCAAACACACGTAGCGTATCGAATAACGAATATAATAACGGGTAACGAGAGGATCCCTGGTTATTTGCAGATGAAGCGATGGCTTCAGGCTGTCGCCCTGACCGCCAAGCCACCGTCCGCGGAACTCGTCAATGCGACTCGCACCACCGAGACCATCGATTGCTGGGCATACGAGCTCTTCTTTCATCTCAAGTATCTCCAGGTCAACCGCGCGCAGAGCAACGAAAAGGTAATTATACGCGAACGAACGCGACAATAATGTCGTTTCTCGGAATAATCGGCTTTATACTTAAGTTTGCGTTTTTATTATTTTTCTAAATACAATTTATTACGTCCACAATTTTTTTCCCGAAAAAAATAGTAAAATTTCCATTAAAAAAAAAAAAAAAATTCTCTGCGTACAAAATAATAATGATTAAATGTACGATCATTTTTTTCCTAAAAAAAAATATACATGTAGAAAAGAATAAAAAAATTACTCGCCTCGAAGTTAAAAAAAAGATTCCATTTTAAATATTTTCGCTCGCGAAAAAATAATAATGATGTTCAAAGGTGACCGCCGCGGACGGCTCGTCGGGCATCGACGACGAGTTGACCCACATAAATCTCTGGCATCGTTTGGTCCAGCTGCGCGACAACTACATAATCCTCTACGAGACCCTCCACGACGAGCCGAAGATCCGCGGAACGATGCCGCCGAAGTAAGCGTATCGCTGCCCGTACGTGCCACAAACCTACCGCACACCCACAAGACAATGGAAAAAAAATCGTTCGGCAGATGATATCGCGACCACTCGATATTGATCGTATCAGTTTTCATACAGCAATAAACGAATCGAACTTTGAAATCGTCCCGGGTCTAAACGGGTTGTCCGCCGGGAGTAAAATCTGCCTGTACGAGTTCTTTCGCTTTCTATCGTCGCTCCTGGCAATCCGGCGCCCAGAAAACGTTCGTCGACTTTCTTATCTGTTTTGTTACGGGAACGCTCGCGCTGCGGAGAGAACGCTGAGCCGGCGGAGATTTGTGCGCGCGGGAGGAGGTCCGTCAGGCAAATCTCCGGTCGGTCGCCAAGCGGTTATTTCGACACGACCTAGCCAACACGGGAGAGAGAACTCGAACTCTCTGACACGGCGCACGCCATTGTTGGCTATAACATTTATAAGTCAGGGCAATCGTGCCCGGTGAAGGTAGCAGCCGCTGGCGGCCCGCGGGAGAATTGCCGGTCCAACGCGCTATACATGACTCTTTAATGCCTGGTCGAGATTACGTCATTGAACTCTCTCGCTTGCATCGCCATAAGCTAAGCACTAAATTATATCCCCCTTTAACTCGGGTGACCTTCCGACGCAAAGCATACTATCCTCTCGATATCATAATCGATACGACGGGGATTTTTTTTTTTCTCTTATCCCCGGATTAAGATCGAACGGTAATTCGATTTTGTAAACTGTCGGAGATCGATCGATATTCTTGCTTACTGTGATGAATAAATTTACATCATATTCTGAATGTAATCGACTTAATTTTTATTTATATTTTTTGATTGATTTGGGCCTGAATTTATTTATGATTGCAACATTTCAATTATGGCCGACACGTCGCGGTACTCGCGGAACGCTCGAGCTCGAGGTTGGAAAAAAAAGCGCACTCTCGCTGACGAAAACGATGAGAGACAACTCGGAGCGTTTCCTTCACGGCGACGAGGTCTCCACACCCACGATAAAGTCAACAGCGCGGCTTTCGCGATATACCGGCTCCCATGCACGCGCCCGAAGGTTCGTCACGACGAGAACCTCGGCGAGCATGTAACAGCGGCGGCAGGGATTTTACGGTGGCTGGCACAGTAGTTGAGCGTCTTTCGCGCGGAACAATATACCATGAGAAAGTCAATGTTACCTTTGCCAACGGAACCACGACTACCGCGAACCGCGTCGACGATCGGCCAACTATGAGGGGCCCACACACGACGACATAATCGGCGAACGTGTATAATAATACCAACCGCGCAATACGTTATATCCACCGTCGCATTGTCGTGGAGAGAACTCGCGATGGTCCACTCGTTCCTCACGACGTTATACTCGTACAAATACAAATACAAATCAAACATACAAATGAATTATTATTATTATTATTATTATTACTATTATTATTATTATTATTATTATTATTATTATTATTATTATTATTATTATTATTATTATTATTATTATTATTATTATTATTTCCAGCAGTTTGTGGTCCAGGCTCTTCGCGCCCTCGCCATCGACTATGGAATTCAGAAACCGAAAATTTAGATTTACGGAGATTTATGGGAAATATCTCACTTCCGGTTTTAAAATCGTATTTTTCAACGGGAATTAACATCATGCTGCTAATACGCATTTCCGATATGACGTCGGTCCGGTATTAATTTTACATTCCATTTGATAAGCTGCGAAAATCGTAATTCCGAGATTATAGCATATGGAATGGAATTTCGAGATCCATTCCATACGATATGAAAACCGTCCTGCCGAAATTATAGGAGATCATGAATGACCTTGCGACTTTATTGATGATCATTTATGATTATCGTCGTTGATTTTTATTTCTTACACCGTCGCTAAGCATCATACAAGTGGATAAAACAAAAACCGCGTGTTCCCTCAGATCTTTCTGGCTCATCGAGGTGAAGTGCTATACTCTCGTCCGAGCCGAAGGACCAGGGGTCAGCGGCTCCCATCTCGCGGGGATCGTAAAATCCATCGAAACGAGACTCGTCCGAGAAACTCTCCGCGCAGTTCTGACGGTTAATTGCGAGATCGATGAGTTTAACCGCTCCGTTGAGAACTAGGAAGAAACTCGGTGTTCGCTATGTACTTAGAGGAATACGCAGGATAGTGCGGTGTATATAGTTTAGTGGCTAACACGTAATCGCTCACGAGGGTATACACACAGTTTATTTCCGTTATCGCGTATGCTGAATCACTTTCCACGTGCTTGTAATTTTATATATAAATAAAATGTACAGTCTATATGTGTGTATCCATAAACATATCAGTACAGTCAGCGTATGTGTGCGCGCGACGCCGCGCAAAGAGCTCGTGTAATCCTCTGCATTATCGCGATCGCTCGGAAAGCACTCGCCACACGACTGTGTGAGCGGCCAGATGATTTATGACGAGCAAAATCCATCGGTAATCCACGGATATAAATTACTACGACACATTCTCGCGTTCCGAGTCTGCGTTTAGCACGGCGCGATGCGCTCCTTCGAGCCATGCTGCTGCTTCGGCTGTTGCACGGTTTGTCATTTTACACCGCTCTTTCCTGTCGCTGCCGCTGCCGCTGCCGCTGCTGTTGCGACTTCGAGATCCGTTTTTAACCCGACGATCATCCCAGCGACTTGGATCTTTATCTTTCTATTATTGTATTTGCAATCTAGGAGCACATGTTTTCTCTGCCCGACGTGAATTACCTATCGAAAAAAGAAAGAAGCGAAGAGGGGATTTATCGATCGATTCTAAACACGATCTTGCCGATCTCGCGGTTTAACGATCGGTTCGGATGAGGGCCGGCGCGTCGAGGGGTAGCAAGGACGTCGGCCAAGGGCTCGTGTGGCATTACTGTGCGCGATCGATGATTAACGATCGCGCCGCAGCAACAGCAGCGAGGATCGGTAGCGATGCATCTCGGTGTAATTCTTTCAGGAGCGAGCCGGCGCAGCATCGGCGCAGCGAACAAGTATTATTTTTAGATCTCCGGAACGATGACGGATCGCGGAGACCACGATCGGTATCACAAATGGGCAGACCGACGACGATCGAGCGGCCTTAAGCGATCAGCTGATCCCGCGGCTGACCGGCGTGTTCTCGTGGACGCCCGTGCAGCGAGAAATCGCCGGCCGGCTCGACGACTGCAACGCAGCCCGACCGTCTGCGGACACCGTGCGAGGACACGCGTTTACGGTACTTCTCCGCACCGGGCTCGGAAAATACTAGTTTGCAATTTCAATCGACGACTCCGAAACCGGTGGACAAACGCGCGGTGTTCCGCGCAGCCCGATCGGCCGAATAGGGAAAACTTGTCGCGCGATTGTAAAATATGCCGCGTGTCTGTTCCACCGATAGGATAATTGGAGATCGGTAATTTTTTTTTTCTTCTTTTGACACGCGTAAATTACCCGCAGGCAATTAATTTCGCACCCGCGAACGTGGAAAAAAAAGTGTGCCAAAGCCGACTATGAAGTTTACCATTTTTGCGAAACGATGAGTGAAATAATTACACCTTTTTTCTTACATAATCGGTACATAAAACAATAGTCTCGTCCCTCGTTCCCCGGCCAGACTCCGTACCGAGCAGCCAACCCGGTGCCTCGGGACGATGAAATTACGAAGTTAATTGAATAACATCGATGAGGAATGATGATGACGAGGAAGTCCGATCGGCACCGACGATCGAGCCGCTCGACGGACGGGCGTGAAACGGTCACGCTTTACCGCGATAGGAGTTTAAAGGTGGCTTCGCTTTGAACCTGTATGCGCGGTTATGGACACGAAGAGCGCGAGCCGGCCCGGATCCGGCGAAGGTATAAGAGCGTTAAACGAGTCCCGACCCCAACTAACCCGCGATCTTGGTTTGATAGTTAATCGAACGTTGCGAGAGAGCGCGAGAGAGAGAGAACGTAGCGTAGTCTTGTAACACACACACACACAGGCGCGCATGCGCGCGCACTCCCGCGAAATACACACATCTCGCTCTTTCTCTATCCTCGAGCAAAATCTCTTTTCCGTTGAGCGCGCGGGCCTCCATCGTGCGAAAGAACGGTAGTCACGACTCTGATTACCGAGTCGAGAGAGGCGCGCGCGATCGGAGCGCGAAGGAGAGTATCGAAGCGGGTGCCGCGAGGCCGCGGCCCGAACGCGCGCACGGAGGTCGGAGGGAGTGCGAGAAGCCGGGGAAATATGAGGAAGCGGGCGAGGGTGGGGCTCGACGAGGGAGTACGAAACTCCAACGGGCGCGATAATCACCCGCTAAAACGCGAGAGTAAATCATAATTAGATCGGTGCAAGCGGGCGGAGATCCGATCGGGGACACCGGTCGTCGCTACGTGCTACCGCGCGGATAAGTCGTGTGGAACGGCGGGCAAAATTCCTCGGTAATAATGGGCCTGCGGAACCGATTTTCACTCGCGCCTCCGTCGAGGCGGCGCGGCGATGTTTCGCCCACTGCGGCGCCAAGCTGTGAAAGACTCGTGCGGCTACGTTTTTTTTTTTTTTTTTTTTTTTATGAAAAAGATTGATAACGATTCTGTATTAATCGTAGAGTTTATCGAAGGGTTGCACACCAGATCTGAATTCTGGAGCGGGCAACCCGGTGACCCACTTCCTCTGCTCGCGCTACACGCCCGCGGTTTGCTTTATTTTACTGGTTTTGTTCTATTACGTACACCTTGTGGCGGATGGCGATACGCGCATAATACGCTCGTGTGGGCGGCGTCGATGCTACGACGATAAAAATGAAATCGATGCCTCCCGAGATACCGCGCCACTACTTTACGGCCGCCGATGCCGAGAGGGCCGCGTGTGTCGGAGCCGCGAGCGTGGGCCGATGACGAAAGCGTAATCGTGTCCAGCCACTCCGTCAGGTGACTGTACGTGTAATGATCTGACATCTATGTCGAGCCGACCTTGAAACTCGGAACTTCTACGAATTGATGATTTTTTTTTTTTTTTTCTTGTGGAAGACGATTTTTATTAAATTAATTTTGTCGAACGTAGAAATTGCAAAGAAACGATGCATCTGTTTCGATCGTCTGGGCTCGATTACGACGACATTTTTCACGCTGCGAACTAAAGTTCCGACTGCCAAAGAATTTTACCAAAAAAATCCATCGTAAGATGGATTAAAAAAATTAAAAAAATATATGTAAAACATCGTGATTTGAATTTATTTTTCGATGCAGTACGAAAGTTAGGTTTCGTTACCTTGAAACCTACACTGCTTGGATTTCACCACGTCCGCGAGCAGTTCTCCGGCGCGCGTACGGCCGGCGGAGTGGATTGCACTCTCGGATTTACGAGTGAAAAATTAGCTGAGGGGAAGAACGGAGAAAAGAAAGAAAAAAAAAAGATCGCCTATATTATTGCAATACACGCGGAGTATTCGCGAGGAGCCGAAGAACAAATTGAAGACGAGTCGAAGATAAATCTCGGCTTGATTTCACGCGAGAGACGGCACGCCCCGTACGAGCGATGGACGTCCTTCGCCCTCCGCACACTATATATATCCAGTCTCGTCCTTCGGACTTTCCTCGGTTCAAGTGACTCTCCGCCGACTATCCGCGACGGCCTTTCGTCGATGCATTCGCATTCCTAACCGAGCAATACAAGAATATCATTGTGCGCTAAAAAAAAATCAAGTAACAAATTAGGGATGTGCGAATATGCAAACAGTTTAATAATGGTCATTGTAAATAACGCGATAAACAATGCGAATTGATTTATTCGAATATCCAATTCATAAAAATTATTTAAAATGTTCTAATTTTTGTAATATTCATGAATATTCGTATTATTCGATTAAAAAAAAGTTATTCACAAATATTCGAAATATACGAATTTGTTTGAATTATTCATAACTATTCGAATTATTAGAATTTTTTAAATTATTCAAAATTTTGAATATTCGATTCAAACGCTATTTGCACACACCTATAAAAAATTCTAAAAATATTAGTTTGACGACGAGAACGCCCAGAATACGGGAGAAGCCCATCATCTGCTGGATCCGGGCTGGCCTCCCGAGTTTTATCGGCGGGCCAGTCGTTGGCACACGATAAGCATGCGGAGGAGAGAGAACCGTGCATGCGGCAATTATCATGGTTGGCCGGCCAACGACCGGACCGTTTACCCCATCCAATCTCTCCCGAGAGGAGCCACGGCGATGCTGCGACCGAGAGTATCCAATTGACTGTACAACTATACGCCGCGCGCCATTGACTATGTACAATGTTGCACCGTCTCGCTCGGATATCGCCGCACGGGGATCTCTGAGAATATACGAGACGATTATCCCGACCAGACACTGAATAATAATCGCTATGTATCGAACAACAATCTCGGGTACACACGGGTAATTTTCAGAATAAATAAAGCGTTCACGACGAAAGTTCAAGGATTCCTCTCCGGCTCCGATATGATGAAGAATAGATTTCTCGTTAACTGTGCGAGCGCCCGTGGAGGTTTTCGAATCCCGAGAGCCTCAACCTTCTGGACTTCCGCTAGAGGCAAGAGAATTTTTTTTACGACGTCTTGGTACGACATTGGTAACACGGAACGATTACCTTAGAGCGTTTGAAAAATAAATAATAAAGAAGACCCGGGCCGAGGTCTCGGGGCGTGTAAAATTGGTCGAACGCGAACGCGTTTCCAAACCTTTCAGACGGATTCTTCAAAGTGATTTTTTTGGTTTTTTTTTTTGGGCCAAAGGTAAAAGGCGGTCGGAGGAGCTTGGTGTGTGCTAGTGGCAGCGTAGCGCGAGGCAAAATGAACCAGTTTTTCATTTGCGATGAGACTTGTATTGAAGTCTGGCGAAAAAAAAAATGGTAAAAATGGTCCATTTTGCTTCGCTCTTCCTTGCCGTTCATTCTAATACGCGTTATATGTTCCCGTGCCTTTGATAGTCGTAATATTATTGATATGATCATTGGTTGCTTATCGGACACGGATATCTCTCGAAGCCGGTCCGGGGAAGTTTGTTGCAACAACAATAGCACGGGATAGCTCTCTCTCTCTCATTCCTTCGTGCCGCCCCGGGGCACCTCGACCATCCGCCTTCTCGTATATATTATTTTATGTAACTTGTATTGTACAGAGTCATTCAGAATAAATATCGAAGATCGTTTGTTTGTTTGTTTTTTTTTTTTATATAGTGTCTGAGAGTGTGTCACGTAAAACTACTTTACCATATATACAAAATGCCGACAGCTATTTAATGCAAACAATAAGGTAGAGTCAAATAATCGGAAGGAAAGATAATAAAAAATTAGTTAAAAGCTATAGAATCGGGTATGAGTCTTGTTACGAACGACACTGTACAGGGTCTTTCAATATAAAGATCAAACCTAACTTTCTTCTACAGTACCTGGGAATATCCCGAGTAAAACTTTACCATATATTTAAAAAATCCCAACAGCTATTTAAGGAGAATCAATTAAAGTCAAATAACCGGAGGAAAAATATATATCTTTTTTTTAATCTATCTAATCGGACACGAGTCATGTTATGTATCGCCCTGTACATACGACCGGTCGCTAGAAAGGTAAAATAATTGAATAATAATCGTCCCTAGGTACAAACCCGATCAAGGCCTTCGCGGTCCGACGTGTCGAGCAAACGAGAGTATGCACAGATCGAGTTAATAACACAATATGGGTGTGTTCGACTCGGAGAGCTCGAAGAACGAGAGAGAAGGCGAGAGAAGTTCACCGTGCCCCCTCCGGGAACAATGTGACATTATCGTGAACGATTGCGCGCACTGGACCTATTGTGCAGGAAACGTGCGTGTCGCGCTAAAGCGTAACACTTGATCGTTACAAGTCTTTGCAATGCTCCCGGGTCTCACGACGCGATTATACTCCATTTTTTTTATCGCTACCAAAGACTAATTTTTTTTCCACATGGACCGCATAAAATGATTCCGCTTACAGAGGCTAAGTTTACTATATCGTTTAACGTTTGTTTCAACTTAAGACGGTTCTGGTTTTTCTCACAAAAAAAATTAATAAAAAATCGTTATGTACAGCTTAGCTAATCCCCCTTAAAAAATATATTTAGCTGTAATTGCCCCCCCCCCCCCCACTCGGATTAATTCGTCACCGGAAGCGGGGGGAAGGGTTTCGTTTAAAAAAATATGTTTACCTCAAGTAATCACCCCTTAAAAAAATATGTTTAGCTTTGATTAATCCCCACGACCGGATTAATTCGTGAGCGACAGAGTGAAAAAGTCCGCTTCATTATTTCGTCCGCTGGATGTTTTTCAGCTGTGCCGAAAACGAACTCTTCGCGATAATGTGTGGAATGTCGGCGCGCGTGTCTGTTTGTTCGTCGGTCGAAGAACGAAAAGGATATAAAAGAAACATCTTAATAATGTAATGATTTGCGGGAGACGAGTTTTACGATCGTCTCGGTTGGCTCCGCAGCCTCGAATAAGCTGGATCAAGGATCCCCGGGTACGTCGGACTATCCCGAACCCTCGCCGTATACTTATATATATGTATGTATATATTTACGTCGGAAATAGATTTTTACGGAGCGAAACATTGACGGGCGCGGCTGCCGTCAGACTGCAATGGATATTCGCTGCATATTTTGCCATTGACGGGAGCCCTCTGTCTCTGATGCGCGTACCAGGGCGTCGCTTTCACGCGCCCCGGTGAGAGATATATGTATATGTATACAGTGTATTCCACCGGCTGTCTTTGCCGCGAGAAAATAAAGTCTACGAGGTATAAATATTCTTTGAGACGAAGGGGGCGAGTTTCGCAGAATCGTTTGGGTAGTTATTCTTTGTCGTAAATCAAGAATCCCACGGCCATTTTAAACATTTTAAGCCTTTCTCTCGAAACTCGCGTGCCTCCGCCGACGAGCGACTGCTGCAACGACGAACATCGGCGGACTGCGGTAGGGATCGCGACTCGGCAAGGATATTATGGTACGGAGCAAGCGGGAACGAGGATCGAGGAAAAATCGGGTAAGAATCTTGTCTCTTGTCGGGTTGACGATTTAAGTGGAATTTAACGGGAGGCTTCGTCGTATTTTCTTATAAGATAGATTTGGGTGGAAGAACCTTAAAGCATATTAAAAATGGTAATTAATATAAACATTTTTTAATGTTTACTGGTAAAAAAAAACATGGATGAATTTCGGAAATGTCCTGCAATTTACAGTTTCAGCGCCGAGAACGCTATTGGATTTTTTTAAGTGGTCTTCCATCGTCTCTTCGGGTCAGGTTATTTTGGAGAAGATACCTGACCAAATAAAAATTGATCGGCACATTTTTTTCTCCGCGCAAACTTCGATGCGAATTATCGCCGAAATAATACTTGCATCTGTTATCCGCGAACAGAGCTTTGCCTCGAAGCGAGGTGATTCAATATATTGCACAGGTCTCTCCACCTACGCCTACGGCTTCGCAATCGTGGAACTCTCGGTAGAGTTCGTCCTTCGTGTTCGAAAAATGTTGTCCTCAAAACGTGCCATCCAACGAAAACGAACGCTTAAGGATTCTCTCGTAAAACGATACCCAGTATACTGGCAAACCCAAACTGTCGTTTGAAGTTTTTTTTTTGCACCATATATAATTTTCATTGCCTACTATGTGAGTCTCAGAGAGAATTTTTTTGTTTTCTTTAGTATAATATATTTTCTGATATTAGTCTTTTTAATTCTCTCCAAGTTTGATCGCTTCCTTCAAACTAATTCCGGAAATTCACGGCTTTCCTTTGGTATAAGTTATAATGGCTACAACTTTTCATTACTTGTCGTAATTAAAGTTACGTTGTATATACGATAATATAATTTTCCGTGCCTACTATGTAAGCCTTGGCTTACATAATGTTTTTCTGATATTAGTCTTTTTAATTCTCTCCAAGTTTCATCGCTTCCTTAAAACTGCTCCCGGAAATTCACGACTTTCTTTCGGTATAAATTATAATAGCCGTAACGTTTCATTACTTGTCGTAATTGATGTTTCGGCGTGTTTGCCCTTTTGCGTATGCCAAGGATCCCTGGTACGTTCGCGGTGTACACCGCGGAACGTATCGGCGATAATAACAATAATAAAAATAATAGTAATAATCACAATAATAATAATAACGATAATAAGGCAAATAATAATACTGTAAAATTCGCAATGCACCTTAGTTTGTATATAAAGGTGGATAGATGAAACGTAGAGAGTACATAGTGGCGAGTATAGTGGTCACGGAATGGACGTGGTCAGCCGCAGCGGCTCGCGACCACCGTTGCGCTATCCGCCACCGCTGTTGCAGTTGATAAATGCGACGCGTGCATGCATGATGCAACGAGTGTCTCGGCTCCCGGTATCAGGAAGCGTTCCGAAGAGATTTTATACCATAATAAACGAAAGAGTCTCAAGCCACCTACTCGGATGAAAAAAAAAAAAAAAAAAAAAATCTGTACCGACTATTAATCTTATACATCAGTGATATAAAAAGGGTTATTGGACTGGATACTTTGTACTGTATAAACCGTTGTACAATGGTGGTGAAAAATGAATACTTCGTCTTTCCTTGGTAGACGGTTTTTTCAGAGTCACATGAGGCCCTGGCACACCTCTGCCGAGGCTCTGGCAAGGCTCTGGCGAGGCCCTGGCAAGACCCTGGCTAGGCCCTATGTAACTCTCAAAAATGGCTACTGGGGCACCAGCAGAAAAGAGACTCGACTCGGACCGTGTCGTACGAGTGCGGATGTCCCGTCCGGACGTTCGAAACACATCTCGCTAATGGCCGCCTGTCGACGACATTTACGTAAATCACGTGAATCATGCAACACTTCACGCGTCGGGACCCGCCATCCGTGAGCCACCACGGTGAGTTCTCTTTTACTCGCTGATACACATCCGGCAGCCGTATACCCGCGTAACGACGATCGAACCCGTTAATCGAAACCGCTCCGCGACTCCGGACGTCGAAGCGGACCCCAACGGAGGAGAGAATGACGAGCTAATCCCCGACCAAAGATCGCGAAACGGTTTTAACGACTATCCGATCAGCTTTCACGATCACAAATATAATCGCGTAACTTTCGACTCGACAACTTCATCGACCCCTCTTCGCCCCCTCTCTATCTTTCGCTCTATCAGTTTCACCCAGTGAAAGAGACTATGCGAACGATCGCTACGGAATTTCTTCTCATGCGCCGATCGAAATCGTCCTATAATTCCGTAGCTCGATAATCGACCTTTCAATATTGGAACGTATAATCACATAGGCGTGTATGCATATATATTATACATATATATGTATACAGGCGTATGCATATCGGTTGTAAACATTACGCGATGCGAAGAAAGCTCTTTATAGATGAATGCATAACGATTTCCTCGATTGCTGTTTTATACCGCGTCACCGGGTATCGCGTAAAACGAGTTTTAAACGCTTCCCGACGCTTCCCCGGCGCGCCGACGAAACTTTTACCCGTCCGGCATCGTCGGCGACTCCGCGCGACACCGGTCACTTCCTACATGTCACCGGATCCTCCTCCGGGCCGCCGATGCTCGAAAGTAACGGCGCGACACGCGGGTTACGAAATGGAAAAAATCGTCTCGCGCTCGCCGGGTTACGCCGATCGTTGCGCAAGCGCATCGCACCGCCGATTATGAATACCGCGCCGAATTCGTCACCTTGGCATACACGCGCGAAAGCGTTGTGGACCATAAACCGCTTATCGCGAAGTTGCCCGTTCTCCTTCCGAAGAGAGTCGTCCCTCGCGACACGAAACTTCTCGTCGTATGGGTTATCGCCAACAACAACGGGCATACGGTTGTGTACACTGTTTGCATTCCGATTACGGACCGGGAAGCCTGTGTGGCACCGGGCACGCACAATCGTTAAGTAATAATCCACAGCTGCTCGGGCCTGCGGGCTTTCACCGCGTTTACGGATGTGATGCGGAGGGCACTCGGAATAATTAAGGCATTTACTCGCTACCGGGGACTCGGGGTGAGCTATCGAAAGGATACAATTTCGAAATAGTTTTGACACTGACTTAAGAATTATCTTATTTTTTAATTTTTTTTTTATTGATGTTTATTATTTCTTTATTCTTTTCTCGATAATGCAAAAAAAGAAATGGATCTCGACATTTTTAATCCTCCGAGGAATGTTTCTTCGTGAAAAAATGTTTTAATCTTCCGTGCTATGAAAAAGTAGAGTAATTTTTTTTGCTGCGTTGTGTCAGGACGTTCGAAACGCTCTACACTTCAAGAGGTTAAATTTTGGCCATTGGAAAAAAATAATTGATTTTGATAAAAAAGCATTCGAAACTCCGTTCCGCGTGTATTTTAATTTTGAATAGAATTTCATTGCGAACAACTCTGCACCTCGTCGCAGTACCGCTAGTGTGCCTACGCTCGCGAGCCGGAGGATCGTGCGCGGTCTGTCTGAATTCTTAAATCCAGTCCGACCATATATTCGGAATTTAATTGGAGAAAGCCGCGGGTGGAAAACGATGTGTTTGCGGTTCTATAATACTCGGTGGCTTGCATAATGGTAATACATTTTGCGTATATCGACCGTGAGACACGAGCTAGGCAACGTCCGTCGTCGGTTCCTTAACGCTTAACGTTAATTAATCGACAATCTATAACCGGCATCGAGCGCCAAGAACTCCACGGCAAGAAGAAGAAAACTAAGAAGAGGAAGGAAGCGGAAGAAAACGAATAAGCAGAAGAATACAGTTATGCAATTTCACAAATCTAATATCCCACGACCTCTCCCGCTTACCCGCAGTTAGTTTTGATCCTCGAAAAGATCCTCAGCTTCATTAACGACGTCTAAAGATTTTTAATAAAAATAAAATAAAATATTAACTACAGTGTCTCCCAGGACACGGCGTAATTTCCCGGAGCTGTATGAAATGCTTGGTTGACCATAGCAATAACCGAGACGAAGATTAAGGAGAGGATGCTGAAGACGAAACGTCGGGACGCCGGCTGGTTGTCTCCGGTCGTTTGCGCAGCAGGGTCTACCGCACTTCGACCTTAGTTCACTGAATTCTACCAGCGGGAGTGTCCGTTTAAATCAGTGGTACTCAAAAATTTCTTGAATTTTCATCCGACCAAGAGGATCGGGAAAAATCGCGACGTCTTCGGCGCGTCGCCAATGAGAACCGCTGCGCACCTCGTAAAAGCGGTTCACGAAGGGTAAGGCCAGCCTCGAACGTTTCGCACAGAGGCGGTGGTATTTTCACCGTCGGTGGGTCGTCGCATTTGTCGGGAATTCTCAGCAACATTGTAATACACAGGCTTTCCCTGTGCACTTGGCATCGGCCACGGTAAAACTAAGGAGGACTGTAAATATCGTTGGTTACAACGGCAATTGCGAATATTCCGCGTTCGGCGCTCGCATCCACCGGCCACATAGAAATCACAGCGGGTACGCGCGCAAATGTAAACATACGGCTGCATCCACCGAGACATTCCAGCCGCGCTCTCTCGCCTACCGGTGACAAAGTTTTATTTAAGCAACAATTTTTAGCACAGAATCGCCGCTCGAGAAACGTGGAAGTCGTCCCGTCGCAACACTGTTGCGGCTATGATATCGTCATTTTATTCGTTTTCCTCGGTAAGGAGACACGCGCGAACCCACTTAGAATGTAGTACACGGAACTTCCGTTAACGATCAATTTGAGAATATAAACCAGTTTATTAAATTATCGCGTGATCTCCGCACTGCGGAACATAATGTTGTACGGATTGCACGGATTTATGTAGAAATATGTAAGAGAAGTAAATGGATCGATAAAAATTGGAAGTAGATGTGAAATTGTACCGGAAATGGATGGAAACGGCGAATATGCGTAGTTTCCTACTACACACTTACGTGCTATTTAGGACGCGCTTTTTAACGAGTATCGGCGGCTACTGGACCAAAACCCGCGAGTTTTAGATCGTGGGAACTTGGACTTTCTAATCATTCTAATTTTCATATTTAGCGTAGTTAATCGGCACTTTTGTATCGTCGTACCTGTAAGACTCGTGTTTCTCGCCGTATATTATTCAGCGTGAAAAAACTTTCGCTGCAAAAAAAAAAACTCAAACTTCACTTTTACCCTAAAAAAATTAGCTTTTAGAAATCGATAATCAATTTTTGTTCATCCATAATTTTACACCCCACTGTGTTACGAAATCGACAGAAGAAAAAAAAAACAGGCTGCATCTGCGCAGAAGTGTTTTCATCCGCGATAGCTTCGGAGCGAGTGTCCCGAGAAAAATTGACTGGCGCTGAGTGCCGTTCGTTCGTGCCGCTTCGTAATTGACACCGCGGTCAAATGGTCAAACGATATTTAACAACCCACCTAGTTACGTGATTCTCGGGAGAGTCGAGACTCTCGCTCGGAGACCTCACACAAGTCGGCATTGGCCGTACGTATTTTACAACGTTCTCTCCCTCGAGCGCGGCGCAGATATGCATATAGCGTAGCGATACCGTAATCGAGCAAAAGCCGAGGTGGAGAGTGCACTCGCCCGCTCGGTCGTCCGTATAATGGCGCGACAAGGTTCCACCTTCGTAACGAATATTATAGGATCTCCGTACTCGATCGTCTCGGTGGTGCGGGCCGCGTGGGAGGTTTCTCTCCGGATCTCGAGAGCTTGCGCGATGCTTGGAATGAATATACCAATAACTGGACGGCGCCAGAGCGACGAGAACTCCTCGATTCACCGGCGACATTGCAGCTCGCCTCAACTCGGTAGTGTATCGCGCACGCGCGTACCTATATACGCACAATATAAATCGTTCCCTCGGTTTTATAGGCTTTTCTAATTAAACGGACGAGAGGCGAACCGAGGCTCCAACGGCACCGTCAGTCCGTAGCGTGTCGTACCGGATCAACTGCGATTATGACTATGAACTACAAAATCGAATCCCACGGTATTTTTTTTTTTTTTAGTTTTTTTTTTTTATTCTTCGTGCGGTCGAGGCAATGGCATAGGTCATGCAGCCACGTATAGCTTCCCGGGCACGTTGCACGTTTATGTGTAATATAATAATCGAAAGTAGAAGTTACCTCGCCGGTATCATTTGCCGTAATCGCATATTCAACTATTATCCCCCCCCCCTCTCCATCAACCTCGAGACACCAGACACTCGTTCATTTCCGGCGCATGTTGTATATCCGCATGTTGCAGCTCTCTCGGACACACGGTCGTTGCAGTCGAATGCCAGATGGATCTTACAATGTTGCATTCGTGGGGAAATTGTTTTCTCTCTAATCGTCCTGTTTATGTGCCGATATTACTCCGAGTACGCTGAACGTGGCGATCGTCGGTCTTGCGAATGTACAGAATCTTTCACAAATTCGCGAACTCGAACCGGTTGGTCGGCAACCGATCGATTGGTACAAAAAATTAACTCGCTAGGTGAAAAGATTCATTGATCAGGGAGCGAACTATACTTTGATGTATCAAGAAATTAAATATAGCTCCTTTTTCGCGAAATAAATAACGCGCGTATTTGGTTTTGGGGCGGATAGTACAGCAATTATTAGTACAGCTGCATGAGAATGTTTAATTTTTCGCACGAAGCGAAATAGTTCTGTTTCTCTAACAAAATGTAGATCGTTAATAATTTATCGTTGTGACAGAAAAAAATTTGGTTGTCCGTATGGTTAAGCAGGTAAATGAGTTATGGTAACAAAATTCTTGTTGTCCCAACAATTTTTATTTTCCCCGTGCGGTCATCTGTGTAATGCCGTTTGTCTCGTTCCGTCCTCATCTCTACATTTCTTACAACATATTCTCACGACGATCGACGTTGTGTCATTGCCATGTTAAAAAAATTGTCGCATCTGGCATATTGTCAATAAGTCCACTATTACCACTTGCATCTATCGCGAAGTTAAAAAATGATCGTGATTTCGTGAACTTGTGAGCGATGCTGTACACCTCGAATCAAAGTTCGACGCTACGATAAATTACACGGCGAGGAGGTCGCGCGCTGGTTGGAGCTGATTGAAGAATAAACACCCTCGGCTCGGACCTCCTCCGCGACCCGCGCGGTATCGTCGGTGGGGCGAAATCGTGGCCACTTTTGTGTACGGGGAATATCAGGACCCCCCCGGTCAGGAGATATCCGCGAGAAACCACCGAGAAGTTAGCGGAGACGAAGAATAAGAAGCCGGGATAGATGGAGAGAGACGAGGAAAAAGGTATCCGACGAGGTGCTGCTGCTGCTGCCGTTGCTGTTGTTGCCTCGCGGGTTCGAGGGCAATGCACCGCTTCTCTCGGGTGCTCACAAGCGCCGCGATCCGCGAATGAGATTTTCATCTCTGCCGTTGATGCCTACATGTATATAGAATAATGCGCGCGTACTCCGGCCGACCCTGGAGGTGTACAAGCGAGAAACGCGTTAAGACTCTCTCGCCCGCCCGCTAAACCTCGCTATCATTCTAACCCGATGTATAATTTTACCCGATGCCGAGCCACATTTCCAGCAATAATTCAATAAAGGAAAATACGCGTGTCGAAGCACCAGAGCGATATCCCGGCCGTGTTGCGGGAGAAGGCCCACGGAACCGACGACCGGAAACCCGTATTACGACGAAGATGAAACTTGGGATCGAAGACACGTAGATCGAGGGGATGCGAAAGATGTAAAAAGAATTTTTATGAATAAAAAATTTCACATTTTATGCATACATGAGAAAAAATGATGAGGTTAAAAAAATATAGGAATGCTTTGAGGAGAAAAGAAAAGAAAACCTTGGAAGAATATAGAAAAGTGGAAAAGTGGACAAAAATATAGAAACATTTCGAAAAAAATTAATAAAATAAAAAAATCTTGGAAGAATATAAAAAGTGGGATTTCTCGTACTTGTCAAATTACCCGAACGTGTGCATACACTTTTTTAAAATACGACACGGTTCAACGAGACGGCTGACGCTCACTACCGTGCTGCGACGGGTTGACTAACGAAAATCGTTGAGAAAAAAAAAAGAAGAATAAAAAGATATCACGACTACATTTGCAGGAAACGCGAAGGGATAAAATCCGCGACGACCGCGAGAATACAAGTTTGTGCGCCTAGTCGACGAGGGGAGTCCATAGACTCCCATAATCTCCATAATACACGCCACCAGAGGTGTGTGCCGACCCTGACCACCGGTGACCCTTCTCCGAGCGAGCTTTATTCTCTCGTCGGGTTACTATGTTCTCCGGTATCGTCGATAAAAAAAAAAAGAGGAATAAAAAAAAATCTTTTTGTTAACGTATATTTATTTAACACGTGACTTTACGCGGATATGATATTATGTGCGCGTATCCGTACGGCGGGAGGGTGCACAGCATAAGCGGTGGATATGTATTTTCGAGTCGCTCTTTTCTTTCTTTGTTTCTTTCCCGCATTGAGCATGGAACATGTACACCGGCTTCTGCACGCGGCTGCTGCTGTACGCAGCGATATTTTCTATTGCAATTCTCAATGCATTTATATCCCAATACGCCTATTACCTATACTATATTATAAAGTGAGTACCGCGAGCGGCAACTCGGGGGAGGAAGGGGCGGGGAGGGGGGGGGGGGGGATTATGCAGCATTCGTGTATCTCTTTATCTATGCACGAATCGGCGTTCCGGTATGTTGAACATCGAGAAGACGCATCACGAGAGAGAATGAGAGAGGGACGGAGAGAGAGTGCGCGCACCGAGATCGGGAATAAATGTGAACGGCCCCGCGCGCGAAGGTGCTCGGGAGATGAAGATTCTCCCTCGTGCTCACCAGAAGCAACAAGCATATACAGCAGCACTTGTTCGAGTTCAAGGACGTTTATATCGAGACGTATAGGATACCAGAGTTGTAGATATTATATATATATATATATATACGTATGTATGTATGTATGTATGTATGTATGTGTGTATGTATGTATGTATGTATGTATGTATGTATGTATGTATGTATGTATGTATGTATGTATGTATGTATGTATGTATGCATGTATGTTTTTTATGTACATATATCGTTTGGAGTGGCGTAATTAAAAATTGTTGCTACCGCAGAATCGATTAGAGCGCACCTGGCTCAATCCAAGCGCGGTTTTTGTCCCAAGGTGGACTCGGCGTGCTGCGCTGTTTCTGGCCTTATCTTAATACCGGCGCCTCTTTGCTGCAGTGGCAAAAAAGCGCTGGCGCTTCCTCTGTACGGTATCGAGTTGGGCGTATCGCGTATTTACGTTCGAACACGTGGCTCCCGCGAGAGCCTATCCGAGTTTTACGATGCCGGAGGCATCGCGACGATTCACTGCGTATTTACGGAAAGTTTTTTTCGTAAAGGTTCAGAATTTTTTTTGTTCATCAGATTTCGAGCCAGGCGCAAAAGCTAAGGTTTCACCGAAATATTCTCTCTCCTCAATTTTGCAAAAAAAAAAAAAAATACGCTTCACTGATCCGATTTTGCTGCCGATGACGCGAAACCTTTCAGTAATTGTTCACTGATCGGTAAAAAAAACGTATCGTCCGATCGATCGTGGCGTAAAAAAAAGATTGCGGAATACCACGATCTGCACACCTGCGCAGAACACCTGGTACGCATCTTGCTAAAAAAAATTCGACACCGAATGAGCCTCGGATACTTTCGATCGAGTTCACTGTACACGGAAACCACGGTATTTCCACAAAAGGCGAAAATTTCAAGCGGAAACTGGAAAAGCCCACAACTCTCCGGCGGATCCGGGCAAATACCCTAAGTATTGAAGTAGGCATTGAATGGTCGAGCACTTAAAATACCAAGCGCTGGGTAGTTCTTAAGTACTGATTTATGTAGTGATGCGATGACGTAGGCAGAACTGAATTGCTGAAGTGCTGAGTACTGGGCACTGACTCAGTACTTGATACTTCAATACGTACGTCGAGTACTTAGTGTATTTGCCCAGCTCTGCTCTCCGGTACTAAAAAAAAAAAGAAGAAAAAACCTCGTCCCACGTCACCGATCCCCGGCCCTTATCGCTCGAAGTGGTAAGTGCAGTCTTCCATAGCCACCGTGTGTGGCTTATGGCACCGTGCCAGCGTTGATAAATCGTCGCGAGGCCGATTCGCCCGTGCGCGAGAAGGAGGCGCACAAAATTTTTGCAATTCTCTCACGTTGCGCCGATAAGATCGAACGTAGCTCGATGTATGGAATTCAATGCGCACGGCCGTGCGGCTATAATAGATATAGGCGGGTAATATAGGCGTGTAGGAGCCGGGGGGACGCAGAGGTTTGGCCAAGTTGCCAGGACGCGCGTCGGGCATCTGCCGCGGTTTGTGCAGTTTCTGCCCGGTCTGGTCCGGAGTCTGGTCCGTCGAGGCGCCAGCAGCCGCAGCGGCAGCGTCAGCTCAGCGCTGAGATTCCTCGAGATAGCGTCATAGAGACAAGCCCTAGGAGGATGCGTGGTCCTCGCTCACGCTTCGTCCACCTCCTCGTACGTATTATTCTTCTCGGGGCGAGCGTCGTTCCCGCACGGCGAGCGAGCCGCGGAGGACCAGAATACGCCTGCACCGACGGCGAGAGAAGAAGTGTACGCGCGCGGTGCATAAAGCGCCTCCGCATCCATACGGCTGACTATGGATAAAATGTTTTATACGAGCGTCCGGCGGGAGAGAGAGAAAGCGAACTCTGCCGGGGCTTCCTGCTGCGATATACCGCTAATAATAGTCCTCGCTATCTTTATCTATCCGGCGAAGGAGACTCGAGAGAGGCGCACCACGGTCGCAGAGGAAGAATAAGAGACAAAAGATACCGGCGAGATAGCGCATGCGCCCTCGTGTGTAACACTTGCACCTAGCGGAGAAATAAATTGAGAGGAGAGGCGGCGGAGGGGGCTGCGAAAGAGTTATGAAAATGACGGAAGAATGTGGAAGCGAGGAGGAACAAGACCGGGGACTTCCACGGACCCGACCGCCAGATGGACGATATCCACGAATTGATGAGAACGATAGCGCGGTCACGGCTTGCCGACACCGCTCTGCAGCTTTCGCTTCGTTCCACTGGAATTCGCTGGTGTTCGAGAGTCGAACCTCGGATAAGTTTGGAAGTGCCGGTGATAGGAGCGAATAACGATGGTGGAGTCGGCGATCGGGGAACTCGTGAATCTTATCGATTACATTGTATCACCTAATCGTTCTCTTTCATTTTTTTTTTCTTCTTGAATTTGTCATTATAATTTCATGCGCGCAGGTAGTTTCTGCACAAATATGGACTACCTGTCTGGACGAATGAAATTAATTCAAGGGAAATCAGAGCTGGGCATGGTACCAAAAAATACTTCAAGTACAAAGTACAAATTTATTGCGAGTGCTTGAAGTATAAAGTACTTTTTGTGCTTTTCGCAATTAGGGTCGCGAAGTTCAGCGTTATCTAGACTTGAAAAAGGTGCAAAGCAACACATGGCTTCGTCATTGTCAAAAATCGATAACTGACATTTTCATGATTCGTCGTTTTTAATCACCCTTTCGCACTTTCGATTAAATTCGAAACTTCACTGAATCAAATAATTCATCGATCACCGAATGAGATATTTGGGAAACGGATATTTTGTCTAAGAAGTAATGTGCCCCGATCCTCCCGCATTCGAGGAATTCGTATAAAAATTTTTAAGTGGATCCCGAAGTAAGGCAGCGTCTTATGCGACGTTGCACTCTAAGCCTTGTAGCTGTGCCACGGGAGAACTAAGCAGAATCCAGGAGGAGGATACGTACCACCTCTGTAACAACCGGCGAGTCTCATCCTTCTTTGCTCGACGTACACGAGGCGTCCTTGGCCTTCGCTTTGCTTCCGTCCACGGCCTTGCCTTACCCGCTTCTTCTCTCTCCCTCCCTCATTTATATCTATATATCTGCCTCGGCCGCTTCGCGAGGTGTACTACACAGCAGGTAGATCCGCCGCAGCACTTTTCTCCATCGCGACGCTTTTATTCCCCGGGGAGGAGAAATTCCTCCGAGGTGCAAAGCAGATAAGTGTACCCGTGCTCTAAGTTCCCCCTTAAGCCTTCGTACTCTATTATCTATCCGTATATATCGGGGCGGTTTGGGCGTTGACCCCCTCCCTCTTACTTTTTGCTATCCACCGAGCCGTTAAAATTTATTCGATCATTTGCGACTATAAATAATTTTTTTTAATTCCTCCGGTTCGCACCGGTCATCCAATATGGAACGTGCAGCCGCAAAAGGGCAATGCGCAAAAGGAAAACGAAGATGATGATGCGCCAGCAGGTATGTAGTACATTTTAAAAATCGTTATAGTCGCGATATATTCAGACCAGCTATTTTTTTATAGCACTGCATATTATGATCTATAAAAAGATACGAAGTATTGCAAATTTAATTGAAACATTGAAATATAATTATAATAACGATGGTAGTGGAACAGTACTATTATTACTGTACTATATTTTATAACAATATAAATACATTATATTATAGTAATTATTATTATTACTATTAACACAATAATAATATCCAAATTATTCATTTTTAGTACAACATTATATTTCGGATGCCGGGATTGTCTCAAATTTGAACTATCCATTTTTCTCGGTGTATATAATGCGAAAAATGTTATTGTGCGTTATGCATACAAGAGATATGTATGTCCTGCATAATCCTCTCGGGGGGGGGGGGAGATGGAGCGACGTTGATGAGGGGCGAGAGCAGAATCGGGATCGTGAACGAAACTATTATAGCATTGCGTTTATCTCGGCAAACATTGTACTCGATATATTTCATTTGATTCGTTCATCCGAGCAAATAACCGTTTCGTCGTTGCAAATTGTCGAGCAGTGGATGAAGCAAATGAAAAATAAAGATAAATAAATCTTTCGCCGCGATTGCTCGGATAATGTAGGTATTTGCCCGGAGCGCGCATTCGTTGCGTCGCGAAGCCCCGACGGGACTATAAAATTCACCTTACAATGTAGATGCATCGATCGTCCGAGCGTCGATCGCGAATTCGCGCTTTTTCAATCTATCTGTCCCGTGTCCCGATGCGGCAAAGCGGGACCCTTTATCCCAGTCGTTCCTTTCTCGCATTCAAACTCGCTCTTTCTCTTCTCACCCTGACATTCCATTCGATAATTTGCGGGAGCGGGACGGGGGTAACGGGGCGTCTAACCGAGAAGAATTACCCGTTTGGTTGCACGCGGTTGTACGGCATTATCGAGGGAAGAGATAGAGAGACGGAGAACCTGCCCGCTCCCTGGAGATGCGCTCTCCGAGCGGGAATGCGAGCGGCGGCGAGACGAGCGATCAAAAGTTGGACGGGGAATACTACGCTCAGCCAAGGCCGTCATCGCTTTCCGTCATTGTCTCGCATGGGACTTTTATTATTATTTTTAAAAAAATTTCTTTACGAAAAAAAATAAATCAAAATTATAATTCGAAAAAAATAACGCAAACTCGATCGTAGCCAGTGCAGATCCGCGATACTACCAGGAAGTTCATGGATTATTCCAAAACTTAAACGGGCGAAGTGAGAGCCCGATTGAAGATTCAACGAGCTCTCACTTCGCACCGTTTCCACGCTCTTCCGCGATTCCCGAAGCGAACCCGAAGGAAATCTCAATGTATTTGCATGGCAAAATGTATTCAGCCGGGAGATCTCGGCGTCGTACAGAATCGGCTATTAATGCATCGCCCCCTGTCAAATCAACGATAATATTTATCGCCGGGAATACGATTTCTTTTATTGACTCCAACAGCTCTCTTACGATGCGGAAGCTGGTCATTTGCCGATCGCTGGTTAAAATAAATCTACCGAGTGCCGGAAATAAAAGGCCGCCCAGGAAACTGCGGAGTGCGTGCGCTAACGTAACTCCACGAAAAAAAAAAATTTTGAATACATCTCATGAGATAAAAGTTCAAAAGTTTAAAGTTTTGCCTCCACAATTTTTTTTCTTGTAAATTTCACTATTTTATCTTCAAGACAGAAAAAGTAAATCTTAAATTTGTCAATTCATATAGACAGCGAAAAAGTATTTTCCATCCATTCGAATTGATAAAATTTTAGACAACGAAATTCCTCCTTCGGTGTATCTTCGCGATGCGCGAGAAGCGGATCTCCGAACGCGGAAGCTCCAGTGCGGGGGAGTGCAGCGCACTTGGCCTACACCAACAGCGTCGTTGTGTTGGTGCGATGGGTACGAATGCACATGTGTGTATAAGACAGTGGAGGCATTATACCTGTATGTTTCGCGGAGCATGGATCGTAGCTGGTCGTCCCCCTTAGGAAGGTCGTGCCGGGGCCATTCACCCCTCACCCTTTTCCTCCACCTCCGGCATCGGCCACTCGACTTTATCCTATGAGAGAGTATCCTCTGCCTCTTATGCTATACTCTATCCGGCCTCATCGCAGCCGGGAATGCGCTCCTCTTCTCGCGTTACCGCCGACCGAAGCCTCCCTCCCTCCTCGTGCAATGCGCGATTTTATTATAATACTAAGTCTCGAGCATGTTTCGTTCACGGTCCCGATCCTGCTCTCTCCCCTCATCGCCGTCGCTCCGTCTCGCCCCCGAGAGGATTATGCGGGACATCCATATCTATCGTATGCATAACACACGATAACATTCTTCGCATTATTTGCACCGGGAAAAATGCATAGTTCAAATTTTAGCAATCCTGGCATCGTTAATATAACTTTGTAGAGAAAATAAATAATTTGAATATTATTATCGTATTAACAGTAATAACAATAAATTCTATGATACAATAAAATCATATTGTTATAACGTATACCATAGTAATAATAGTACTATTCAAGTACCTTTGTTGTTGTTATTATTATTATTATTATTGTTATATTTAAAATTTGCAGTACTTATTAAAAGATAAAAAAAAGCTGGACTAAGAATATTTTGACTATGACGATTCCTAAATTTCGCTGTCTATTGTCGGTTTATATGTGTAGATATAAATAGTTATTGAATCTGCAAGAATTCACTTGTGATACAGCCCATCGATGCTTATACCTCGTGCATGCACGTCTGCATCACGAACTCGTTAATTCCGGGGAGCATGAGAAGCCTGACTGGGTTAGTCTGTGGATGATCGTACGTGGATACCATTGCAATGAGAGGGGCCCGAGAGGCGAATAGCATCTCTCCCAGTTACCGACGTGTGTTATTCTCTTCCCGGTGGACGGTGACCTCGAGAATTTCTCCTTTCCGATCACGAGAATCACGAATGTACGAGAATGCTCCATCGGTCTCGAGAGCAGCTCTTCTCTGCTCCTCCCCGTCAACGCCATTACACTGTCCCGGAGATCCTTGGGTTATAAGTGCCACACGATAGGCGCTGCACGGTATTGCCTCTTCGTGTCCTTACACATACGATACACTCCGCGATCACTGTATCCCCCCTGCTCATTAATATCCGCGGAACTAACTGCGAGAAAGCAAGAGCGCTTATAAATCGTTTATTTATCAATTTTTTTCCGATTTTCATTTTTATTAATAAAACTGAAAATCGCGTTTCTGTGCAGGGTAAAAGGAAAGGAAAATGAAAGTAGAAATGGAGGAATATTGGGATGACAAGAATTTGAGAGTGAACGTTGAGGAAACTTGGGCGAGATTGAGACGTGGAAACATAGAAAAAGCCAAAAGCAAGAGATTCAAGGAAACGAAATGTAGCCTGTGTGGAAACAAGGATTGAACGATAGCTCATATTTTGGAGTGCGAGTATTTTATTTACGAATAAAATATTTAAAAATGTGCTTATTTCTCGGTCTCTTCGGTCTCTCCGAGGTTGTCAACGAGCCAACAGTGTCGGGGCGTACATTGTGTTTACGTTGGGTTCTCGGCAAGCGGGTCTGAATTCGTATTAACCGCGAAGTGATTGACGATGCGACGACGAATAAGAAAGCATAAATGACAGAAGCGAGGGGGGGGGCATAACAACGACAACGCTCGCGCGTCGCGTTTCGCCAGAGGCGGGAGGTACGTACTCTTTCAGCATCAAGTGTGATTCATATGTTTATCCACTGTCACAATAAGGCGGACGCGTGCCGCATTTTATAAGGCGTCTGCGTCGATCGTTCCTCTGCCCCCACCCCCCGTTGCCGGGTCCGGGCCGTTTTGGACGTTCACCGCTTCTCGCCGCTGGTAACTTTCCAATCCGCGAACGCGGGGGCCGGCTTCGCGGGTCTCTCGCCGAGTGCTCTCGGGTATCGCGGCTTTAAAGAGTCGCGTGTCGAAAGAGTTCGCGTTACACCGCACGTTCGACGAGGAACGATAATCATGCGGGGAGAGAGACGGCAGAGGATGAGAGAGTGGGAATAAAACGTACGTAAGATAATGTATATATAGAGTAGCATAACGGGTTTCCTTATTGCGCGAGAGTCGGCGAGCTTGGCAAGGACGCGACCAGGTGGTAGCACGTCTTTGACGAGACTCACCGAGCTGAGTCCCGAGTCAAGAGACTCGGAAAACTCGCGATACGTGGGACCAGCGAGAGTTCCAGTTGGTTGAGCCCAAAGTCCAATTTTTACCTAATTTATTTATATTTATATTTATGTTTATGTTTTTTGTTTATAGGTTTTATGATTGCTTGAGATGTAATCAGAGGCGATTTTCTTTGAGGGGCTTGGGAGGATTCGTGATGTGTGGGACCAACGAGAGTTCCAGTTGTTTAAGTAGTAGACGCAATTTTTTACCTATTTTACGTATATTTATAAGACCGTTTGGGATAGAATCAGCGACAATTTTTCCTAATGGACACTATATAGATCGATCGACGGACCAGACGTGACGCGGAAATTCTTTTTAAAGTTTTCGCGACCGGCTTGACGCAAATTGTTGATCGTCACGTCCCGTTATGCACAGCCAGATGAGCTTCTTTATCATCCTTGTATCATAAAAAAATAAGAATTTAACGTATAGCACATCGAAGCCACGTGCCGATTGAGATTAAATCGGTATCTATTAATGTTTCAACCTGAGTTACATCCATTCATTTCAAATACGATGATCAAAGAGACGTCGAGTACGATGTCGATATGATCATCAACTTCTCAAAGGGTCGTCGACCTCAAGCATATCGCGAGTCAAAAGACTCGGGAGGACTCGAGACGTCGGACCAACGAGAATTCCAACCGCTTAGCACTTTCAAGCGAGGTCTATCACACATGGTACACCACGTTGAATTCAGAAAAAATGCATAAATAACCAACCAGTGTATTTCAAACTTCATACTTGTCAAGAAATTTTTTTAGCGTATGGTTCAAAGCTTTAAGTCCCGGAGTTCATTTTTTTATTTAGTTTCTTTATAATTATCTTTTATATTTACAAAACTGCTCGAGATCCAATCAGCGACAATTTCCTCTAAAAGAGACTATATCGATCGATCTACAGAACAAACGTGACGCAGAAATTCGTAAAAAATGTTAGGCACAGGCTTGACGCAATTTTTTTAAATCTTCACATCCCGTTATGCACAGCCAGATAAGCTCCTTTATCATCATCGTATCATCACAAAAGAAGAATTTAATTCTAAAGCGACGCCAAGTGCCGATTGAGATTAAATCGGTATCTATTAATGTTTCGAGCGGGGTTACATCCGTTCGTTTCAAACTCGCGGATCAAAGAGACGTCGAGCACGATATCGATATGATTATCAGCTTCCCGACGGGTCGTCGACCTCGCGCACCTCGAGCATGTGCCCACGAATGACTCTAGGAAGATCCCCGGAGTACCGTTCGCCTCATCATTCTTAGAGTCATGAATGGATCATGTCATCGGAGTTTGTCAGTATCGGCACGTTAATTGACAATCGTACGCCCGAATAAATCCCCTATGTGGGCTTGATTGAATTCCTCAACATCTCCGAGGTAGATTCGGGACTGCCGTGAGTGTTTTCGCCCGTTGCCGATCGGTCGTTCGGTAACAGTTTCCGTTACGGATCGTCGATGATTGTGTCGATCCGGCGCATCTCGTATAGGTGTTTCCCCGGAGGACATTTCGGTGAGAAGCGACCAGTGATTGCGCTGCATCAGCCGCATCCGAGAGTGTCTTCGATTTGGGCAAGATTGAGTGCGAGAGGGAGCTCTCGCTGACACGGTCATTTATCTCGATGACGACTTAGACGGCCGGTCTGTTGCCGGACGCGACTCTCTGCCTACCAGTAACGACTTCGGGCTGACGAAACACCGAAACGTAGTCTGATTGGCACATGAGAACGATAGGGGCACACCGAAAGAATTCATCAATGTCCGAGCGTGTCGAGGATTCACCGTTCGATCGCTCGAGGAGGCGATCGAGAGACCGCGAGGGCGCCACCGTCGATTGATCCGATCGATTCGCCGACGGTCGCTGCGCATGCGCCGACTCTAAAACTACACGCTTCGAGAACGAAGAGATCGCGCTTCGGTTACATGTATCGCAGAGTCGTAACTCACACCGGTACGAGAAATGTTGAAAGCCTCTTGCATTCTGGCCCATCAAGTTCAAGGTCCCCTTGACCGCGGTCAATTCCCGAATGGCCGAATGGCTTTTAAATTAACGCACCGATTACGAACGATTGTACTAATTCGACTGCATCGCGCTCTCCAACCGTCTATTTTCGTCCGCTCATGCCCTGACACCAATATCTTGCGATGGCCTGCGCCTGGTCGAGTAACAAGAAGTTCGTAGGGATGTGCGAATATTCAAAAATTTGAATAATTCGTCGTGAATCGTATACGAATATTCGAATGATTTTAATAGTCCAAATATTCCAATTGGGCAAACTAATTGTTCTAATAATTAGAAATATTAATTTGAGACTTCATAACTTTCTAATTTTATTTATATATATAACTTTATACTTTTGTTGTACACGCTTAAGCTTTGAAAAAAGGAATAACTTGCGACCGAGTGTAAGTTCTTCAGCTTTGTAGTAATCAAAATACTTCATTCAATAAATACAATTTTTGCGCTCAGTTTCATCGTAATCAGAATTTCATCGTTCGAATATCCAATTCATAAAAATTATTCGAAACATTCGAATTTTTTAAGTTATTCAAATCTTTGAATACCAATGCAAATCTTGTATTGAATATCAATATTCACTTAAATTCCAACGCTGTTCACACACCCCTAGAAGTTTATTTTTTGCTAGATTGAAAAAACCAAAGAAAAAAAAATGGTATTTTATTTTTTCTTTCAACAGCTCGTGCAATGGCGAAGCGGCGACCAAAGCCATTGCGTGAGGGCGAGAAGTATATGGTACGACAAAATTATTGGAAACCGGTATAAGGCACAGCGGGCACCAGGGTAGTCAATTATAGTGGAAAACGAACTCGCCGGTCCGTACTCTCGCCACCGTCCGGCTCTATCCGGCGCACCTTTAATAAGCCCCGGCGACGTAAAGTAAATGTTTGCTCGATCTCGCCGAGGGAATAATATAGAGAAGAGCTGCTATATCCACACGTTGCTGGGTGTTCTATGTACCCGACAGCGGGAGCAGCAGCAGTTCTACTCGCACGGGCATTACCAATGCCGTAACGCGGCCCCGCCGATCGTACGTAACGGCTTTTGCGCCTCGGACACCCACGCGATCCGGCGAGCAGAACTTGCGCACGGTCAGCGTGTTACGATAATCGATGCGGTGATATAATACCCGAGTGTTTAGATAAAATTTATACAGGAATTTTATTACAGAGAGAAAAAAAATTGAAATTATTTGCAGAGGTAAATCGCGGGAGTAATTGGAATTCTAAATTATGCCTCGTCTCGTCGGATGAGCGCGTACGTGAAAATAAAAGAAAATATCTATCGCGGACTCAACTACGACAAACGAGGATATTTTTACGGCCAAAAACAAAAATGATTTACGGCTTCGGAGCGCCCGGTAACGAAAACGCCGCAAAGAATTCTCCATTTTTTACAGTCATATTTTTCCTTGACACAGTACATTGCATCGGTTTTTTGTGTTATTTTTTTAAGCGTCGCCGTTGTCCCAAAATACTTGATGCTGTACGAAGCTCTCTTGAAACTTCTATTTCAACTCGCATAAAAATGGTATCTTATTGCTACGGCCCGTAATACCGGAAGCACGTGGTTCTCGTAATTCGTCCGAAGCCCGGAGTCGCTGCTCGGGGCTTTGGTGAAGTTGAAGCTGTGAAGAGGGTCGATCGGGAGCGGCGCCGGAGCGATCGGGTGGATGATCGTGAAACACGGCCGGGGATCGTTGGATCGATCAATCCGCCGAGGGAGAAGTGCACACACCGATGCCATTCGGCTGGCTATTAGCGATTTTACGGCTGTTATCGCGAGCCGATCTCGTCCATACGTACATCCACACTAGTCCGGTTGGAAAGATCGAGGGAGGGCAAAAGTCTTTAGCGTTCTCGAACATCGTACACTCCGGACGATGTTTTACAGCCCATTGTTCGCGCGGGCTTCGGTTCTCCCACGTTTAGAAGAGGACTCGTAGTTGCCGGTACGTACAGGTAGATAGATCGGTAGGTCATATTTCAGAGTGAACCCTCTCCGCCGGCCTATCTCCCTCGGCCGAGAGAGTTCAACGAGCACGAACCCCGTCGGGAATTCTCGCGATCCTGGGGCTCGCGAAACTCGTCCGAGGGCTGAGGTTTTGTTCGCATGTGGGGTACGAACAAGCGTTTCGCGAATTATCGATCAAAGTTGCGGCGGAAGTTCAAGTTCATGCGGGTTGAGCCGCCGCGGGAGTTCGCCTATCGGCGGGACGATAGAAATCTCGCTGCGATAGAAATCACTCGCGTGACCCACGACCTCCGTCCTCTTGCGGAGAGGAAAGAAACCAAAAGAATTTGAAGGAAAATAAAAAAATAAAATAAAAGTAAAGAAAAAAACTGTGATGAAGGAATATCAACGTGGAAATGCGTGACTTAATAATTAAGGATTAACGAGAGCCGGTCGATGGTAAATGGCCCCGGGCATACTGTGTGTTGTACAACGTCCCTCGCGTGATGCGATTAACGTACCTAATAGCCGGGTACCATACTGCTTTAACTACTCTCGCATCCCCGCTTCGACTTAATCGATTTCTACGATCGAACTCTTCCTGCTCGACGTCAATTGCACTGTAATGCACCGAGGATTCGTGCCACATACAAATGATCCATGGTCCTGCGATACTGGGGGATTTAACCGTCGTTAGGAAACCCGGTGAAACTGGGGACGCCTTCGTCATGCAATCGGTACAAAAATGTGTTGGCAAATTCTGATATTATTTTGTAAAACTATTTAGTATTTCCTTTGAACGTTAAACATAGAGCATCCTTGCAAAAAATAGCCTTGCAGTTTTTAAAAGTAAGTAAGTAAGAGCATCGTCAGTTTTTAAAAGTAAGTAAGTAAGTAAGTAAGTAAGTAAGTAAGTAAGTAAGTAAGTAAGTAAGTAAGTAAGAGCATCGTCGAATCGACACCTGTTACCCCTGCGCAGGGATCCATCCGGCGCGTCTATCGCGTTAGCGACGCAAACTACTCTCGTCGGCGAGGCTCTATTTTTTCCGAGGCTAGCGGCTGTGCGTTACCGGCTTGCTGGTCGAACGCATGCGGGTTTCCAGTGTATATGTATTTTTAAACGAGCATAAATACCTTGGACGAATGAGAGAATAATTTACGAGAACGGCTTGCCGCGGGACAGGGAATGTTAAATACCCCCTAAACGTATATTACAACGCGGTCGCGGGCGTTATATGCTCCGACGAGTAAGTCTAACAGCGTTTAGGCCGCGTCTGAATTACGAGTACGTTTCGATTCGCGCTTGTGCCACAGCAAACCCGAAAAACACTCGTTAAAACACACACACCGACGACCGTTGGTCCTGACTCGAAACGACCGCGCGGCACGAATACGAGGCACATGGTCGGATAGTTTAGTGACTCTTCGGATTGCGATACAGCGGCCACGAGACTAGACGCGGAGGCAATAAACTTGTTGCTTCAATTCACCAGAGGAACGTACGAGGAATTTTTTTTCATCGAAAAATAAACGAAAAAAAAGTACATACAAAATTATCTTTCGTGCTCTTAGAAATTTACGGTAGAACTGGTAAAAGCGATGGATACGGCCCGCCCCGATCAGCACCGTGAGTATTCGCCGAATGTACTCGACCGTATTTACCGCGTTCACCCCATGTGAACAAAAATGGGGGATTTAAAAAACAAATCTCTTTATAATTTGTTGTTCTTTTTGTTCATTTCATTAAAACACTAACCCTTGAGACTCTTGTCCTTTGACACACTAGTGTTATTGAAACACTTGTCCTTTGAAATTTTCTTTCGAAAATTTGTTTATTAAAAATTACTTTTAAAATTTGTTCTTAAAAATTGATTTGAAACATTTGTTCTTTAAAGCTTCATTTTGGAAATTCGTTCTTATTTAGATTACCGTCCCAGAAACCAGGCGATAAACGGATTCGCAGACAGTAACAAAGTCATCGAACGAGTAAGGTCTTCGGGGGGATGGTCGCAAGCTCCCGTCGTGGAGAATGGGCCGAGGAGGAGAACGAGGAGCGATCCATTATCGCGAAGCAGCGACGGGGAGACAAGTCAGGCAGGCAGACAGTGGAATTCGAAGGGAGAAAATGTAAATGGCTACGAGACACGACGGTAGTCGCGAGCCGAGGGAAGCTCTCCGCCTCACTAAAACGGGGGAAAGTAGTATATTTAATACACGGTAAGACGTCGCGAGAGCGTGGTGCCGGCTACGAAGGAGAGAAAACTGCGACGCGGCGCACAACAGCAGCAGTTTTGCATTCGAGAGGATTTTAGCGAGAATTTACGAATCCTCGAGGAGGCTCGTCTGTAAAAGGCAATTCTAGTGTACAGAAGTATATTCCTGTATGACACAGTTGTATATTCCGGATCACGGGGAAATACACCCAATGCTTACAATTTAATCCATTAAATTATAAAGGGATCTATAAACGGATGCAAATGGACGATTGCCGCAGCGAAGACTCGGAAAGCGGGTCTACTCGATTCGCACTGTATTCTGCAACGTTGCAGCAGCGAATGAGGCAATGGAATTGCCCATGATTTTATTCGATGAATCTATTTTTATTTATGGCTTTTATATTGAATTTTTTTTCTCGTGTATCGAAATAGCATTGAATTTACAATACAACGATTTAAAATTTCTTACCGGGATTAAATTTGAAGAAAAAAACGTCGTCTAGACTTAATTGAGAGTACCACAGATGACGCGATTTTTTAGATATTTAAAATCTATAAACGAATGCATATGGACAGTTCCCAGGTAAAGACTCGTAGAGACCGGATCTACCCGATTCGCACTGTATTCTGCAACGTTGTAGCAGCGAATGAGGCATTTATTTTATGTTTTAAATTTCTTACAGGTATAAAATTTTAGAAAAATTGTTCGATAGACTTAATGGAAATGGCCAAGAGTGCCGCAATTTTTTAGTGAACCTATGAAGACCATCTCTCGATGTGTGCCGAAGGGCAGGTCAATTTATCCCACAATTGTCGATATAAAAAAACAGAACGATATAAAAGTATAAAAAATATAAATTAAATATATGAAAATCCAAAAAAATAGAAACTTTTAGGATAATTGAATAGATCCCGTCCTTTTCTGCGTACTGCCGATGGTGCATATAGGGGATTATTGTTCGAGTCGAGATATGCAATTCGGACTTGTGCTGCGCGAAAGTTATCAACGTTTCGTTTCCACAGGATAAATGCGCGCGGCATATTCCCCCCGTAGGAATATCGTCTCTCCCCGTTTCTGGGTACTAAAATCGGAAACAAACGGGTTTCGTTCTCCGAGACGAAGGGTTAACGAATAACTATTTTGAGAAGGACACTTGTCGTGTCTACCGTCGAGAATCTCGTTGTACCGCGAGACTGGTGCTTGTATATTCTCGGTCTTAAGTGTCTTTCTTGATCTTCAACACCGATACTTGTACCGTCGAGCGAGGTCGATACTCCTCTCTTCCACGTCCGTCGTCTTCGCTCCTTTTGCGCGAATCGTCTCGTCGAGCCGCGACTCCCAGCGATATCTCTCATTAACAGTGAAATTCAAACACTTGTCCGGCCGCTCTGCGCACGCTCGCGCATCAAAGTATTAAAACGGCAGCGAGGCGCGCCGACAGTAAAATACACGAGGGATCAAGACGGGAATATATTTAGTGCGGAATTTCTTGAGTGACTGGTATTTGATATCTTTTCGTTTTTCCTTCGTTTTCTTACTTTTTCATTTTTTTTTTCACATCGGACATGGCTGGGCTGTATTATTCGACTTCAGCATTTTACCGGAGATCTCTCGATTGCAAGGATCCGGACGCGGGGGACATATCTCCGTCGATGTTCCTCGAGAACCCAATGCCAGCGCCTGGGCAGATAAAGGAACGGACAAGAACTTGTGCGGAATCGTTTTCAATTTTTTTTTTTTTTTTTCATTCTTGGTATAATCTCTCTTTTCAGATCTGAACGATTCCCCTCGAGCATATTAGAATACGGCTATTCGAGCGTGCATTCGCGACTCGCTTGCTTGCACCCGCAAATTGCACTCTAGTTCGTATCTCGTAGACCTATATGTAGAATATACATCGTGCGTACTATTATAGTTTAGTACAATCGTCTACTGACGAGGCAGAAACGCGCGTTCGAATCTTGTGGCGTTATGCGCTGTCCGCGGACTGGCAGCCGCGTGGGTGTGCTTCGAATGAGCAAAACGGTATTGTAAAGCGAGTGGCGACGAAAAAGCATTGTTCGATGAATTTGATGAAAATTTTTATTGAAACGCACGGTCACTTCGGATATTTGGATCGACGGAAGGACGGTTAAAAATTGACCCTACGAAGCACGATGTTGTACAATACAGTAACATTGACGGTACAATTGGTACCGACGTTTCTCGTCCACAAACATCCGATATTATTTTCTTGTTAATAAAAAAAAGTTGCTTATTTTACAAAAATGTTTGCTGATTTTACAAACGTTTTTTGAACAAATTAAAAAGAAAAGTATTGTGGACGTTTGTGGACGAAAAAGTTTGCGAAAAGTGCAAATCTTTTACCATGTACAACTTCGAATTTCGCTCGTACAAGCTGCCCATGCATTGCTCATTGAGTATAAATTTTGTTTTCCTAACAAACGTCGGTATCGAATTATTTGTGCCAAGAAACAAAATCGAACAATCAGATGGCATCTTCTCACGAGGAGAACGAGACCTTGCGAAATCAATTTTCTCCAACCGGTTTAAATCCTACACCGGCAGCAGTGTATCGAATATGAACATTTCCGTGAAAAATGAAATTATGCGAAAATAAAAAATAAAAATAAATTATCAAAGCTTTAAAATTTACTTACCTCTCCGAATTCGATAGCTTCCCGCAGATGTGGTATCGCCGATGCGAGGAGCTTGCATTCCTGAGTCGTGAGGGACGGCAGGCCCAGATACTTTTGAATTCCACACGGTCCGAGTTCAAGAGGTCCGGCGAAGTACGTCACATCCGGAATGACGCAGGAGCGGCAGTATGCGAATTCTACGATGCCTCGTTCATCCCGAAGGGCTACGGAATTTTCAATTTTCAATTTTCAATTTTCAATTTTCAATTTTCAATATTCAATTTTCAATTTTCAATTTTCAATTTTTAATTTTCAATTTTCAATTTTCAATTTTCAATATTCAATATTCAATTTTCAATTGTTAATTTTCAATTGTTAATTTTCAATTTTCAATTTTCATTTTTCAATTTTCAATTTCAATCGAACAAACCTTTGCACAGCGACGTGCAAAATCTTGCGGCAGCGAAACCCATCGCCAGAGACGAAGTTCCATTAACGTCGTACTCCCGCGCCACTTCGTCCGCGGCCATTCTCACGGCGTGCGTTAACTTGCTGATTTCCTCCTGAGCGGTAAATAACGCGAGTTCATCATTACCGTCGCCCGAACCTCCCTCCTGATGCCATACGATAACAACGAAGTTAAAAACTGACGTGTGTCAATTCGCTGCACGGTCTCGTCTGAGAGAAAACTGGTACGCAGGTCTTCGAGCAATTTCCACCGATAATCGGAACAACGACGCACTCGGGTTCGAGCCCCATTGTATCGGCGGCGAAAGTGTTGGCTCTCATGGAATTCAGCGTCGTTATACCGAATATACGTTCGTGATCGAACAAACCGAATTTCTTGTAGGTCTCGACGACGAGAGGCACGAGTTCGTTCACGGGGCTGGTTGCCAGAGCGAGCAGAGCCTGAAAGCACAAATTAGTTTAATTATCGATCGGTTGAAACAACGATTTATTCCTCCTCGTTTTATTCCCGGGACGGAGATAATACCAACAACGATGCGAACGAAGTACAAAAAAAAAGTAAAAAAATAAAACACAGGTAAAAAAAAACAAAAAAACAGAAAAATTTCTGTTTCTTCGTTTTTTTACCTATGTTTTAATTTTATTTAATCTTTTTGCACCTCGTTATTATTTTTTACTGTCTTCACGTGGATAAATCGCGAGTATTTCCGGATTTATCCGAACAGACCTCAACCGCATTGAAGAACGCACCCACAAGGTTAACCGCATCCGCCCTGGGTGTACGCGAGCGTTTTCGACTCGTCGCATCCTGAATCCCATTATTTAGCTGCGAGAAGAGGGGGGGGGGGGGGCGCCGAGAGAGCACGCATTTGCACGGAGTCTCGTCGCGAAACGTGACGCATTCCCGGCACACCGAAAATGCAATTCGCAGCTTTGCGTACAGCCTCGGCGTGCTTACGAACGAAGAAAGAGTCCGCGCGTGGAACGCGCAACCCGGATCGCAAGGGAACAAGAGAACGGCGACACTTTTTTTGTATTCCACTCGAGTAGCGAGAACACGATTCACTCAGTAACGGCGCGCGCGCGCGCGCACCCTTCGGCGATTCTTTCTTCCAACTCGCCGTTCTCAAGGCTCGCGTGAAACTTCCGTACAGGCGACGATGCGCATAGCCAGTAATGAACTTTTCTCAAGGATGCTAATTTTTTTGAGGAAAAAGCAAATTCGACCTGGATGCGCACGGTAATTTCGCATCCGGCCCGACTTCATTTTTTTCTAAAAAAAAATTAGCATCATTGAATAAAGTTTATTTAAAAATGGCAACTATCTCTCCTTCACGCCCAGCTGTTTTCTTCCCCTTAGGGACACGATAAGGAGCTGTGGCTTTAGGAGAACTTTTCCATACATCTGTTTTGCCGGATGGCTTCGGCCACCTAGCGGCGAAATACCGAAGCTGTTACGACGGCGTTCCGTTGCTCCGGCGCCCCGTCGTTTCTTCCACACTAGAATTTTTCACCGTATCAATCCGAAAGAACACTCACCCGCGGACAGTATCTAACGATGTTGGGAACAAAATCCAACAGTATATCGGCGTTCGCCATGGAACTGTTTCTCGAGCTTTGCTCACTGTCGCACGGCCGGCCAGCAGTTATGACAACGATCTTCGCGTCTTCCAGAGTCTCTCTCAGACCATCCTCGCCACTTCCCGAATACGACACTCTGCACCTCGTGTCGATGTGACTCAATTCCAGCGCGACGGATGCGAGCTCGGCTTTGTCGTAAATCGCCAACTCGTCGATCAGACAAGACTGCTTGAGGAACAGAGACAGGCAGCTTCCTGCATATAACAGAATCCACGCACGGCCGTTCAATCTCGTCGTCGTACTACGTCCATACAATAAAAAAAAAATGTCATTGCCGACGAACTCTAAGTACCCGTTCGTCCAGCCGCGCCGAGCACAGCTACTTTCATCGCCTTCGATCTCGCCATCGACGTAACCCTAAAACTTCGCGTCAGTGAGAGCGTGCAGGTTACGGGAAACCTCGTCGATCCCTGGAGGAGGCGAGGTAACCCCCGAAATCGAACTATCCGGCGGTGAAACATTATTTATTTGATTACGAAACTACGATCCACGGTCGACGTCGATAATTTTTTTCTGAATTTTTGCTCAAACCTCACACAGTGATGTGTAATAAAAAAAAATGACTTTGCGAACAAGTGCGAATCAGTTTCCTTTCTTGCGAATTACTGATTCCTCGTCCGCCCGTTCGTCACGGGCGCGCTGCCCGAAGATTCTACACAGTTCCACGGAACTCGAAACAAATCTCTCACATTGTAAAACGCGATAGCTTTGAGCAGCATGGCAGCCGGAGCGGCAGCGTTACGTTAGTGAGTTCCGAGGATTCGTCTCTCGGATAATCGCAGCGGTCACGTCTCCTGGCTTACGACGGTTCGTAGAGGTCGGCTAGGCGGGCGAGCCGTAGACTCTGTGTATCGCGTTATCGCGCAGCGTGCCGGGGCCTCTTTCGCTTCGCCGAGTTTCTCACAGCTCGCAGAGTCCCAGGAACACATTCCGCTCGACGTGACGTCGATATGATACTTTATTAATTTCCTCGGTGGTCTCGGGTTGCACGGTCGACATGCAAACACGCGATAAACCCAACGCCGGTGGGTGTATTAAATCAAACAAATTATATTTCATTTGTAATAAAGTCGTCGAATATGGTGATAATAATTAGCGAATAATTCGATCGAGTTATTTCACGTGCGAGGGATCGGCGACCGTCGAGACTGATAACATTTTTATTGGACGGTATAACTCGTTGGTAATTAAATTCGATAACAATCGTAACGGCATTGTGGTATTCACGATTGTTGCGCTGCGACGCTCTACACGTAAATACTGTGTCAGAGAGTGTGTGTGGCAAAAGCCTCGTTGTCTGGCGCGATCGTCGCGTCGTGATCCACACTACTGTGTACAGAGTCATTCAGAATAAGTATCGACACTTTTTTAGTCCACGGAGTAGTACATTACGATATTACATTTCCGCATCGAGGGATGAAAATTTTTTTCGAAAGAGAGCCGAAAGAGAATGTTGCAATCACACGAGTTAAGAAAAGGTTTTCCCACGAGTGTCGTACAAAATTTTGATTCACTCAGTGATGTGTTGACTGTGTTAAAACCCGATCTTGTCCTAAAACCCGCCTTAAAAAACATTGAAAACCGACCTATTTTTTGGACCAAATCCTTATGTCAGTGCCTAAAATCCGGATTTTTTATAGTATTAATATATCACTATACGCAACATACAAATTGCTGTATATTTTTCACTACATATATTTACAAAACATCTAAGCAGTTCTAATAGGTCGTGTCGACCCTGAATTGCCCTTCGGCTTTCAATATTCGAGCATCGTAATTTTTTTTCTCCATCCGAGTTAAGAAATCGCGGTTCCGAATCGACCTGTATACCTCCAACGTACCGTGAAGGGATTTCTCGTCGTGCGGAGCGCGCTCGCCTAATTAAGATAATATGCACGTAATAGACTCAAACCCCGGATCGGTTCAACTAATTGAACCCGCTCCGCTTCTCGCTGATTGTAACATCTGTTTCTCCGAATCGAAACTGGGGTGAAGCTAACGTAAGGAGGATGCATGCAACGGCCATTAATCGCGATACCGCCGGCTGCGCCCCGGCCTCCGCGATTGAGATTTCTTCGAAGCCTTATTAGCCCCGTGACACGAGCGAATCTATGAGTTTGCAGGTACCCGCGACCGCCATTATCCTCGCCACTCGCGCATCTGCTCTACAACCGTATCACGAGCTTATCGACAATGTTACTTATATTTCCCAAGGTCCGCGTGCGTCGATCGACGGCTATAAATGCTCTCGAGTCTATCTCTCAATCGATCACCACCGTGTATCGTTTAATCGATCTCCGGAGACTTCCACGATCTATCGAATTGAGGCATCAAGATGAAGAATAAATACTATCGTGTACACGAGTCGCCGCTTGACCAATGCTCGATTCACGGCCGTTCTTGCGCCGATCATCCTCTCGCTTGACAACTCGTTCTAACGGGTTTGTTTTTTTCCTGTTTTTTTTTCTCTGTAATTTTTTTTTTCCTTTTAGAAAATAACGCATCGGTGCTCGGCGAGATATTTAGAATTTCTTTTACTCGGTACACAACTGACTCGTTTCACCCGGGTTCTTTAGCGTTTTATGCGCGGATCGTCGACGACGTTAAAATCGAGAATACGAGAGTCATTAACGTTATTAACATTGCCTGGGTATCGAGCCGAACGCGACAGAGGCGCTGGCGACGAGGATCGCGCTCGAGTCAGCCGAATGAGAAATAGAGTATCGCGAGATAACGAGATAATACTCGAGGCATCTCGAGTGTCACGCATTTTACGTACGGCGAGGTTCCCGAGGGGCTGTCAAGCTCCTGTAATAAACGATCATGTGATCCGATAGGAGTATCGATCTTATGAACCGTAACGATTTGTTTTCTCCAAAACTCCGGAGAATCGAAGTTTCATGGCATCTACCGAATTTAATGGATTTTTTCGTTGGATCGCAAAAATGTTTAAACAAAAAAAGTGCACCGGAAAAAAATGGTTGAAAATCGACCATCTTCATTTTAAGTTTAATTTCTTGGGAGAAATCAATTTTTTTAATACACTGAGAAAAAGAAATCGTTGGATTAACCAAGGCGCGTTTACCTACGTTCAAAGACTTGGTTGGGACAATAAAACATTTTGTTTGAATCGCCTGACGCGAATAATCGTTCGACAAAAGAATGCTTTAGTTTTATTAACCAAATAACAGCTTTGAACGTATGTGGCCGCGAATTTGGTTAATCCAACAATTTTTTTTTTTCTCAGTGTATTTATTTTAGGAAGCGAGGAATTTGGTCCACCTTCTCTATTTGCAAGTGCGCAGAAGCGTCATTGGCCACGGCGCGTCTCGCATAATTCTCAGCCGCCTGCGCGTTGTCTCGCGCTCTTCCGGTTACGGGTAAAGATAATCGAAAACCGGTAACAGTTCCCGGCTGAGTCGAGTGTGCAGCTCCGCGTACAATTCTAAGGGCGAGACGCGAGAGAGTCACGGGAATGACTGTTGAAACTCTTGCGCGAAGAGTATCTAAATTATTCATAGATTCTCAGCGACTGTGAGGCGAGATAGGCGCAACGATGTCGGGAGAGGAAAATTTTTGTCGACGAACGGTCGGTGATCCACGGTAATGTCCATCGAACGTTCCGCAGATATAATCTTTGCTTCTATTGCATGAAGCGTTCCTGCCTGTGACGCGGTACGCATGCGCATATCGCATGCGCACGCTCGGCTCGGAAATTCCTTCGACTATCTTCACGATTTGATATTTATTTTCTTTCTTTCCGCATAACGAAAAACGAATTTATATCCCTTGTTCTTAGAGATAAAGTTGAACTGCAAACGCCCACGTGGCTCGTAACTGTCAATGCCAAAGAGGAAACTTACCCGCTCGAAGGATTTTCAGTGTACGCGACAGAGCGCTAAATTCCACGGTCGAAACTGCTAACGTTGCCCGTAGCGCTGTGTCGAATGCCGAGAGGTCGAGGTGAATTCGAGATATCCCTGGACTGTACGTTTGGGTCGCACACACTGAAGTTCGCGAACACACTGGAATGCTACATGAACGGACGTGATGCGAGGGAGGTTCGTTGGTTATACGACAGGTTACCCGCTGTCCAGTTTGACAGAACACACGGTACATCGTGACGCGTTGACCATGCAACGATGAATTTACTTCGGAGAATGCGCACTCACAGCTGCTGCGGGCTCTTCGCGTGATGGGTCGACGAAAAAAAATTCTATTGCTCCGGGCTGACGCTCCGTCGACGCACTTCGTACGTTGCCGAGAGCCAGCGTCGACAGCATAATTGTTCCGATAATAATAACCGTTATATTGTGCAAAAATTCCCTTGATCGAAAAAATAGCCTTCCTGTTACTAGCTCCGAGTAGCACGAAAAATTGGTCACTTGTAGAAATTAATTCTCAAAGTGAACTTCCCGAGCGAAGTTTGTGCGATGCAAAACACAGCCGTTGTAACTCGATGACATTTATTCTCATGCACGTATCTTCAGGATCATTTAGATCACTTTTTCATACCAGATGTATTTTTCGTACCTGGGCGACGCGACGATCCGAATCATACAAAAACTTCGATATTCTTTATGCATTGTAGGCCCACCATTTTGTTTTTGCACTGTACACTGCTTCTAATTTTTCGGACGGTACGTTTATGGACAGAACAGGCGACTCGATTAAATCGCGTTACCGAGATAGACACTTGTTTTCTTTACTATATTGGAGGGTCGAATCGCAGATAATTTTATGTCGCGAATGTGAAAGACTAAAAATTTATCCGCCCGGTTCTTTGGCTGACCGTAACAGAGAAGAATTAGATTTACGCTCGCGATACGCACAAAAATTCGTTGTCATCGAACATTTCAACGATGAGACACAACGCGAGACAAACCGAATCAGCAGTGTCGGAAGAACAGACCCAATTTTGTTCGCAACGGAAGCCGGTAGCCCCACGAGACGTAAACACCGCGGCCATCTTAGCGTCGAGTGGTCAGCTGACGCCAGCGCGCACGCGTGTAGTGGCGAGATTCGACACTCAAGGTCACGCCGATCGTTTTCCGGGCCCGAAAAAAAATTTCCGTGGGACAGTCAAGCAGCGAGCGAATAAATCAACGAGATTACTTTCGTTTCTGTCGCTACAGCAGTAAATTGTTCACTAAACATCGAGTAATCGAAAGGAGATCCATAAAGAAGTTCCTCAATTGGATAAAAACTGATGGAACGACACACACAAAAAACGTTTTCGGATCCCATGAGCTGTCTGCCGAACCTGCATAACTGTCGAACGAATATCTACAGGTATACATATAACTTCCGCGACGAGGAGGATTCGCGAGCACGAAACGGCCGTCCGCGAAATATTTGCCCGACTCGTGTACGAGTGCAGGGTCGAAGCGATAAAACCCAACCGATTGTATAGATATACAAACACAGGTCGAGAATAGGCATTCCGCTCCGACGATGGGTTTGGATACAGCCGAGCCCCGAAGCGGAGCGTACTTTCTTCGTTCACGGACGCCCGGCGAATTGCCGGGCGCAAGCTGAGCAATGCGTTCGCGTACGTATCCTTCGTTCGCAAGCTTCCTCGGTGCCCGACCCCTTGTTAACCGGCGAGTTCAGGGTTCAAGTCCAGCTACGCTCGCGTGGGACTTTATTACGTGAATCCTGAACGCTCTTCGCTGGCGGTGAGAGGGAGCGAGGGAGGGGGGCGGGGGGGGGGGGGGGGGGGGGGGGGCGATAGTTCGAGTAAGCGAGAGGCGCTTACTCTTCGTCTTTTCTCGCCCCCGAGCGACGAACAGCACCGCGAGACAGCTACGTCAAAATTAAAAAAACCGCGGACGTCGTCTTCGCAGGCTCATGTGCGTGCATGCGTGCCCCGGACCCGAGTTTATACGTACTCTTCATCACGCGAACCTCATGGAACCCGCAGCACTCGGAGATGAAATAAGACGATTTCGTGGACGATGGAACACGCTGATTGGTATCCAGTTACTCGGCGTAGAGAGCACAGCCATCGTTATTGCTAGTTTCCTCAACTTCGCTACTAGAGTGGGGTTGGGTAACGTGGAACGCCCAAGGGCTACCAACAATAGTTTCTTCGCTAAATTAAACTTTCTTCAATGAGCGAAACGTCCGAAGTAACTTTGACGTCTCTATCACCAATAACTCAAAGGTCTGATACTTTAAATCATCATTATTATTAATGTTATTATCATTATTAGTGAGGTTGTTGTAATTATTATTGATGTTATTATCATTACTAGCGGTTGTCTCGGCCCGCGCGCTCGCAGTATCTGTGCGAGTGTCTGTGACCGGGTCAGTATTTGTGAGTATCTGCGAATATCCGTGTGCGTATCTGTGAGTATCTGAAAGTACCTGTGTGAATGTCCAATCGACACGAACTCCATTATTGTGTCGATTATTAATGTTATAATCATTGTTAATTATGTTATTATTATTGCTATTGATGTTATTATTATTTTCTCGAGGTAAATGTATTTCTAGATCAGACACAACGGGCGAGTGAGGTTTGATGTTGGCGCGTGAGAACTGGACTTGGTTCCCGCTTAGCCCACTGACCGGCATAACCCCAAGGCGCTGTGCCACGAGGTAAAATATTATCTCCGCCCGATCGCGATAAAAACATTGTAAACAATATGTTTCGAAGACCATTTACGTCCTTTACCATGATCCATTCGTGATGGAATGCAGTAATAGGTCTAATTGCAGCATCGAAGGCACCAGCTATACCGAGAGGAGCATGGAGAAGATCCCAGCAGACGGCGGGGCTTCGTGCTGGAATCACGGGCGCGCGTTGCGTCCCGTCCCGCTCTCGCTCTGTATCCCGTAATGACGCTTAATGCTGTTAACCTCGCGGTGCACGCGTCCACCACAGTCCGCCGGGGCTCGTGCAGCGGAGATGAGCCAAAGAACCTCACTAAACGACAACTAGAACTTGATGTCGTACGTCTCTCGAGGACGCCGAGCGAGACCGGGAGCGCACAGTTTGCAGGTACGAAACTCGCATGGTTATTTCTCTTCTATGGTGCGGACGACGCGAGCGCCCCGAGCATTCGTTCACGTTTCGTCCCGAGAAGCAAATAGACACATAGCGCACCGCGCTATTCGACGGAGGAAAAAGTTGCTCGCTCAGCCGGCGGAATATTCTTTTATTATATGGCATATGGAGCGCGTTTTTTATATCGGGAGATGCGAGTGCTTAGCCTTCGGACATTGGAACGTCGTAAAGTTACCATTGCCCGCATAAAAGTTTCGATCGAATTTTATTTGAGAGTCTAAACGGCCAATGAAAATTTACGATCGGGTCTTGGAACGTGTAATTTTTTTTTTGTGGAGAAAAAAGCTATAGAAATTAGGCCTCCGTCAGATCGTCTTTGAAATAGCACATGAGACTGGGAATGTAAATATCTTCGGGAAGACCGCAGGCAACGTATCGATCTCGCTCGTCCGGTATTCCGTTCTCCGTCAGAGTTGCGTTCATGTCGATTCTCTTGCCCTCGAATTTCCACTCGTACGAGGCGCCGTGAGCGTTGAATATCAAAAATCGCTCTTGTATTCGTGTTATAGTGTCCTCCTCGCAGACCTGGACGAAGCGCAGTTATTTTTTTTTCTCAATCTCTTTCTCATTAGCCTATAGGAGGAAAAAATTGGCCAACTCCTACCGCAATAGCTATTTATATTTCGTCGCGTCATTAGGCGAGGTTCTGATGATTAGAGATGGCTGCTTTGATGACTCACCGATATAACGGCTGCGGTACCCGCGAGAACGTTGATAATTCTGCAAGGTCTCGGATTCTTTGTTAGATATCCTTTCTTGTATTTGTCGTCAAGCCACCAGGGACACCTGTCCAACGGTTGCCGGATTGTCGCTGCTCCGCTGTGATCGACGTCCGGTATCGGTCCGTGGGGACAGTAAGGCACCAACACGCCGGTAGAGGGATGCACGAAGTGTCTTATATCGTTCGCTCGATGATCGAACCAGTGACTTATGTCTTTGCCGGCGTGTGCGATTATCGGCTTGACCTCTGAGGCGTCCTTCCACACTCTGCAGAGGTCGGTTAGATCGTAAACACCGCCGAGATAGGTGACCCAACAGTCGTTCGGCTTATTGTGGAGAACGACTTCAGCGGGAAGATAGTACGGGAGGGATTTGCACGGACAAACTTCGATAGACGAATCGGTCTCTCCGGTAAGCATGTCGAAAAATATTTGTCGACCAGATTTCGGTCCAATCCCGCGCCTGCATCGATCAAAAGGGTAACATACAGGTCCGAATAGCCGATCCAAGTAGAGAATTACAATACATTTGAGTTTCCGTAGTATCACCCACTCGGGGCTCTGGATGCGCTACATTAGAGAGCACTCTATTCTAATAGGCTGATCTTTAAACAGAGACGGACGCAATCCGCGCAGGCGCAGCGCCGCGCGGAGCAGGCGGGTGTCTCGCCAGCAGAGCGACTCCGTATAGTGGAGGAAGTTTTCCCCTCGCGGTGAGATTGCTTACAGAGAGAATCGAAGGGAAACGCGATATTACAGAGCGCTATTTTACGAAGAGTTGATTGTAGGCCTTTTTGATTGGCCGTTTTGTATTATCATAACAACCGCTGCACATGCGCACGGTCGTTTTTTAAATAAGAATTCATACCTAACGACGATAGTGCGCATGAGTAGCCGTTGCTATGGGTAACAAACAATACCAATTCGAGAGCGCCTCGGATAAATTTCGCCACAGTTTTGCAACTGCGTTTGTAACGAACATTTGTGTCGCTTCATGATTTTTTTTAATAAGCAGGGAAATTATAAGACCGGCAATAATCAAAATCCTTTTTCGAGACACAATTATTTCCAATTTGTTGTTTTGAATTCATACTATAATAAAAGCCAGTGTTACAGTTCGTAATGTTGAGTTTCTGCACAAGGCTCTTTTGCGCACAGTTGTTTTTCACACGGTTTTTGCAATAATTCATCCCAAACAACGACAGCGCGCATGCGCAGTCTTTGCTATGGTAACAAACAATACCAATTGGTAAGCACCCATCGTCAATAATTATCGTTGCTACGCAATTTCATTTAAATTTCGCGCTCCCATCTATCCAAGCGAAAAATAACCTCGGATCAATAAATAGGCTATGCAACATATGTACACCGACTCTAATACGATTTTCTTAAATCAAGTGAAGCATTCAATGACGGGTTCTCGATAATCAGAGCTTAACCAATCACGTTATCGAACAATTCCGTTGCACAACCGGACAGTGCGACTTCCGGTTCGACGACGTCTCGAACCAAGGACAATTTCGTTATATTTCAACATTATTTTTTGGCCCTCAATGAGAGTCTCTTATTGAATAACATTCGTCGATAAGCGCACCGCAATTTATTTTTATTGCACGACAAACGCACGAAAATTCTATTTTTAAATCTCGCGCCTCGACCGTTACGACCAAACAATCTCCGAGTAAATAATAATCGCAATTACGTGACAAATATAAAACGATTCCAACGAGATTTTTCGTCGTCGACCACAAGTAATTTGCAATCGTTGAACATCGACGGATAATACGGTCACATGATTCCGTTCTACGGACGAACAGAGTGACTTCCTGTTTGAAGTTGCACGTTTCAACAAAGGGGCAGTGTGGGTTATATTTTCAAAGTTTTTTGTTTTTTGGCGGATCGTATGATGGCTGATAATACAGCAGTAAAGGTAAATCGTACGATAAACGTAGCACGCAACGAACGAACCATTAATTTCGCTGACCTCACGTACGGGACTCTCGCGATAAATGTCGAGTATGTGCGGTTAGGTTAGTGCATCAATGGACCGGCGGTGCTTCGCCTTTGGAATAGTATTGTTTGTGTTTTACGATGGTCCCCTCAAACGTGGTAATCATTACGCATGTACACGATAAATGACGACTGTTTTCTTTGCCGTTGGGAATATCGGACGACCGATCCGGCCTCCGGCTCAAAGCTAACGATGACCCATCGTAATATCGATATCGTTGAACGTCTTTAACCTTACAACTTCGCAAGGAACGCGCTCACGCGCATCGGCGACGCCGCAACTGATTGTACACAAACCACTCGCAATAAACACTGTCGGACGAAGAAAACTCGATGACTCGATTCGCGACGTCGACGTTTCACCGATTTTCACTTCTCAAACTGCCCGAAATGAAAATTACGATGCTTTTTTTTTTTTGTTTTTTTTTTTTGTGTTTGACACGAGCCATCTTTGAAATGCTTCATCACTGTCGACTCATACACCGATGCAATTGGCCCTACGTTGACAGATTGTACAAGCGGCGTCGGAACTTTCAGCCAAGACTCAAACCGCCGCGGCCGAAGACACAAAAAATAAATGAACACAGCGAGAAACATAAGAGCTGAGCAGCGAGCTGCAAATATCGACCGACAAGATGAAGCGACATTTTTTAACCTTGTAAAATTAAAGCTAAAGTAGCTCGAAAATTTTATCCTCATAATCGTGTCGGTCGATTAGAAAGAAACATTTTTTTTTGGCAAATTATTTGAAACCAATGTTTCCGGCATTGTTTCGCACCGTGCCGAGCAATGAATCGCGAGAGTCCAGACATGCCGGCACCGAGACTGTCTCGGCAGAGAACGGTCAACAGGTTTGCAGATCGCGGTCTCAGCTCTTGCATGTAGAGAACTTTTCTCTAATTTGAATTCTAGTTCTTATTACTGAATTTTTTTTTTTTTTTTGGACCCGAGAAAACTAACGATCCATGAATGTTTTGCAGGTTCAGGAATACAAGGACTCCCTTAAGACCAAGGTAATATGCTGAATACATTTTTACTTCTGTACACAACCTTTCGTTTAAATTATTATTTGCGAAGCATCAATGAATAACTGTCTGCTGATTTAAACTTCAATCAGCAGACGTTTTTTATTTGAAATTAAATTTGCATCATTAGAGACGCTGTAAAAAAAATTGTAAATTTAATGTACCGGCCTGGAAGCTTTGTGTAAAGACTGGTATATTAAATTTTATCACAATTGTACATGAAATTTAATATCCTCATTTCTGTACAAAAACTTCCAATCCAGTGCATTCAATTTCATACAAATATTATTTACAGTGCATGACAATTAATTAATTATACATGTCAATTAACTCGTCTCTGTCTGCCAAGATGCTAAAACTATTCAATTAGGATTGCCAAAAACTGTAACAATATCTTGATTTTTCCAGGCCGAGCAACTACTCCTGAAAGGGTTTCCCGAGAAGATAGTCAAGCTCAACGAGTTTTTGGAGACGCCGAATTTCTACAACAGAGATCTGACCGAGGTTCATCAAGAGCTCAACGTTCCCATTCCAGACCCCATAGTGCTCAACCATTCCGACGAAGGACCTAATACTAAGAAAATTAAGTTAGACAACAGCGCAGACGATGGCACGGCGGCTGCCGGAACTAAAGTCATGATCTTGCCGAGCGGTCCGATACTATGCAACAAACCAATTTGTGATATAATTCGCATAGTCAAACCGTACATACTACAGCTTCTCGAGGACTCCAATCTGGTAAACTATCCGAGAGTATTTTAAAATCAAACAATCACCATTAATTTCAGCAGCACTAATTTAATTGTATTTTTTTTGTTACAGCTGAAGATGTGGATTTCATTTATGATTCCCAAAATCGAAGACGGCAACAACTTTGGGGTATCGATTCAGGAGGACACCCTCGCCGAAATTCAATCCGTGGAAAGCGAGGCGGCAGCGTATTTCGACCAGATTTCAAGGTAATCTACAATTCGATCGATACTTTTTTGCGCACAAAAAAAAAATCAAATTCGTATTTCACACCTGAATTACCGAAATTTTAGGTACTTCATCTCGAGAGGCAAAGTGGTGAGTAAAGTCGCGAAATATCCCCACATCCTCGATTACAGACGCGCGGTACAAGAGCTCGACGAGAAAGAATTCGCCAGTCTCTGGCTTGTAATGAGCGAAGTACGAAATCGTTATTGTTCATTGCACGATCTACTTATCAAGAACCTGGAGAAGATTAAAAAGCCTCGTTCTTCCAACGCGCAGTCGTTGTACTGAGGACACTTGTATTTCGTCCGTACCCGCGGGTACACGACGGTCCGGTATTACACTAAGGAGAAGATAAAAAGCTTAGATGAAAAGTACCGGTTCATTAGAGTCTGACCTGAAGAGACGAGCGCCTCGTCTCCGACACATTAGAATGGAAAATCAAGTAATGGAACCGGGAATTGTTGACGATTAACACAGCATCGATCGCGTCGTTTTCATTTTTCGATTATTCATTTATTCTCGACACGAAAGTCTTATTAGTTCGCTTAGCATACTTACGCGAAAGGAATGTACAATCATTGTGAGGGAACCTCCGTACTTTTCATCTGGTATTATCCATCGAAGGCGCACCTAAAACTAATTATAATTCCTCCATACTTTGGCTTCATTTTAAACAAAACTCTAACATAAAATTGAAAAATAGAAAACAAGCATCACAAATCTGTACAACAGCTCGTCGAAGCGAATAAAATCTCAATAAGAATTTTCTATGAAGCATCATCGCAAGTCGGCGACACCCTAGATCGGTGATTCTTCGGGGTGTGCGGGCGTCCCGCCCTTGGCGGAGCCCCGGAGTCTTATGGAACCCAGATTAAGGATGTCTAAACCGAAATCACGGGAGGGGAATGCGAGAGCAACTCCGCGTTAGTCAGTGTGCGACTGAGAAATGCCGACACAGCAAGGAGCTAACCAGAGATAGTCTTTCGTTTATTGAATTAATCTCAGAAACAAAACCGCGAATCTTCTTCATGGTGTCCAGCGGTCCTTGAAGTTCTGGAACTGTCCTTGAATTTTGCCTGTCCTTGAAAAACTCCTGGAATGTCCTTGAATTTTTTATTTCCTCGAAAATTTGAGTTTGCTTCAAGATAGTGAGTTGTTATTTTTCTGAACCGATGTCGACGTGAACGAAAACGGTTATCGAACTAATTGTTATTTCGTGTGTCGCGCGCGACATGCATATCTTAATTTTTTATAAACACTGGACAGTATGCTCTTGGCTGTGGTAGATTTTTTATTCGAATCTAACAGAAATGGGCGTAGAAAATTGCTACGTTATGTCGTCACTGACCGATTTCGAGAATCTGAAAAAATGGCGAACCTTTCTGCGTGTCTTTGCCTGCAAAGTAGCAAAGTTTTATTATAGTGATCAAACAAAAACACGCTTTGGCCCAAACATCCCTAAGAAACCGTGCCTTAGTTGACGAATCAATTGGAGGGAAAATAAACTTTGCTGGACGTAAAAACATTTTTTTTCTTCATTTTCATTAAAATATACATTCGATATAACGTCAATTATAATCACTTTGACACCACTGGCTCATTGAGCTTCGAACGTTATATCTCGTGTACGCGGATATATATATATATATATTTAATATTCTGCATTTTGTTCGACGTCGGCGTCATTATTATTTATAATTTAATTTCAATCAACTATGAGCTTTGAATTCATTAGCGGTAAAAAAGTATAAAATTCATTTATCGGGCAGTGACAAGTTCTCTACGGGTCTTCGAAGAGTCCGGGATTCAAGAAGCAGTGCTTGTTGAATCCTATCGACTTGACGGTCGACGTTTGAGCTTTGTCGTCGTCCGTACGTAAGTCCTTCAAACGTCTGTCCACCTGTAAAAATCGTAAAATTTATAAGTAATTCCGATAAAAAAAGATATATATATATATATATTCCTGTAGATTCTTGCGAGTTAGTTACCATGTTGAATAAATCCTGCACATGCATGTCGCAGGCGTAATTCATGAAGACCTCGCACAGTATCTGTATGTACCAGCTACCATTGATCTTGTCTCGGTAAGCAAAGTAACCGGGCATAGTCGCATGGGCCACCAAAATGTCTGAGTAGTTTCGTCTCGATGAGTTTTTGCTGTCGCTGGGAGGCATCCCATCGGCCGCACATCTGATCACAGGTTGCTGCTCCAGTGTTCCCCTGTTGCATAATATTTTCTACATTACTGTATTTTTATTTTTTTTTCAACTTTTCGTTGGATTTCGATACAGAATTCTACGCACCTGCACGCTTGAAATATAAAAATTTTTGGCTTGCCGGCCAACTTATTGCACTTCTCCGCCGTGAAGAAATCTATTATATCGTTGCAATATACTTTCTCGGCCCCGGCCAATGTATAATCGGTTCCTTGAATTTCCGTGTCGGGTGAACCGTTCAACAATGTCTCGGCGCCGTGAGCCGATATTATCACGAAGCTCGACGACACTTTGCCAAAATCCTTTCGCTCCGAAAATTCCTTCACGACCCGTTTGATTTCCTTTGATGAAAATTGGGCTCGCTTCAATCATACATAGTCGTATTCAAAGTAACTAAGTGGCGCACTAATCAAAAGAGTGCTACATTTTTACAATTTTTTATCAAAAATTGTATGCATTTATTGGGAGTATAGGATGTTGTTTTGTATCACTGCACGTGTCCTCAACCAAGAAAAATTTGAAGGGAATACGTCACACAACGACTTTTCTACTAGGATAATCTATTGTTGAGAATCTTTAAATATTTACCGCTCCCGTCAAATCGGTGTAGGCCGTCACTTCGAATCCCATCTCCTCAAAGAGCTTTTTCAAATTTGCCTCATCCCATTCGGCCGCGTCTCTCTTATCCTCGTTTATGTACGCTATTATCGTTATTATGAGAACATAGCCATGGGGCTTGGTTCTCATGGGATACCTTCCAATCATCTTGTAATCCGGGTCATCTTGGAACGTTGTGGACTTGCGAACTTTTATTTGCAGGGGCTCTTTGGTTATCTGAATAACTTTGTGGTATTTGTCGTCCCTGAAATTACACGCATGTCGTGAGCAAGGTATTTCGGACAATCGACAAACAATTGCAAAACACGTTACATGTCAGGACAGTTGGCTGATCCGTCATTAGGCGACTCATCGGTGTCCATAGGAACGTTGTTGTTCCAACCAGGATCCACTCGTTGCTCGAGTATGTCAGCAAGGTCATCGTGATTCGTCCTGCGCAGGCTTCGAACCAGATTCTGAAATGCGTATGGTCCTCTAGTTTTTACAGTCTCCACAATGTCTCGAACTGTTTCTGGGTGACTCAATCTTTCCTGAAATTTGTTTAAACACGATTCGATTAATGATATTTTTTTCCACATCCGAAATTTTTTATTTGTAGGATAAATTTTGAAGTGTTTGTTTATGTATTTATTTATTTATTGCAAATTAGTTAAACTCGAAAAAGGGCAATTCTGATAAATTATAAAAACCATCGAAAAGTATTGTTAAAAAAAAATAACAATAAGTGAGCAAAAAATAACGGCAGGAGCGATTCCACGATAGAAGAACTGTCAAAAAATGATTCCGCCTACCTGCCATACAGGCACGTTTACGTCATCCTCGTTGAATACTCCGAAGTCCAGGAGACATGGGAACAGAGAGTATATATTTATTTTGGGCAAGAACTCGTTGCAAAAACTATCGATTTTTGCCCGATCTCGTTTATCCATTGTTTATAAAACACACGTGTTTGCAAATTGAGTGACAGATAATCAGTGGGGAAACGAGAAGGGGCGAACGTTCGTCAAGGCACAAGAAGCAACAGTATAGAAATGACGCTGGAGGGAGAAAACGGCGGGAGAGTTGAAGTACACGACTTTGTAGTTGAAGAAGCAGGATCGAAGCTTCGACGAGGGATCGCTTGCTTGAAGGAATCGGAGGAACTCCGTAGGTAGGGCAGACGCGATAGCAAACTCGATTTTTAGGCATTGGTGATAGATTAGTAAATTGGTATATTTATCACTTTATAGAGACAGATTATAAAGTTATAATAATTGCAAAAGGGTTTTTCTAGTTTATGAAATTAATAATAATAATAATAATAATAATCGATCTCAGACAGCAAAATTCCATATTTGATCATTCGGAGTAACGATGATCATATTTCTTTGCGCATTCTAAATTCTCTTTCATTCCGGTTTAAATATGCAGAAAATAGAAGGATTTAATAAATTGCTTAAATACTATAAAAATATCAACAAATTACCATCTCTGTAAGATTCGACCCGATAGGTTTTTATTTTATCTTCGGTCGGTTGCAAATCTTCAGTCGCCACATTGCAGTTAACAGTGTTATCAACTCTGCTTACCGTATGTCGCCCGCTCGAGTCTTCTGCGCACTCTTACCGATGGGAACCAGCTGTGTCCCCACGTGTCGGCGGTTCTTCAGAGTCGATGACCGTGCTTGTTTTATCAGCTCCACGAGCAGCCGATATTCGCTCGGGTCTCCGGCTGGTTACAGAGATAATTCGTAAATTTCTTGACTACCCAAGTCGTGTTGTCGAATCGTTATCACGGAAGCCGAAGGACACGAGTGTCCACGATATTGCTGAATGTGCGGAGCGATTGTCTTCGTATAAAAAAAAATCCCTCATCGATTTCTCATAACAGCAAAAAAAAATTAAATGAAAAAAACCCTCTACTGAATTCGTCGATCAATATTCATAGAGGTCTTTGTAAATTTCATAATACGACGGTGAAAGAAAGTCCGCGAGTCGACGCGGAATATTGCATTACTAAAATTAACCGGCACGTCAGGGGTACTTTCCATACGCGTCCGCTTTAACATATCGTCGTCAAGATTTCCCCTTAGTCACGAGTCGTCGCCGGTGCATCCGAGACAATGCAGTTGCCCTGAATTTTCATTGCTAGATGCGCAGCTCTTGGCTCGAGTGAATTCACCATTTCGGAATTTTGTTGACTACACGAGGCGCAAGTTTACCGTCCAGCGGTTGCGCAACTCACTCGCGAAGCTTTCAGACAATAGAAATTGGAAAAATCTTGGATAACTTTGTTACAAGAGGAGCAACAATGTTTAGCGAAAGATTCCTAAAATCTCAAATTGTATCGTAGATAAATGATTTGCGGATTGTTTTTAATATTTACAAATACCAAGTCTTTAATTACCTAAATTTAAAAACAAAAAATGATTTTTTTTTTCGATCTTGGCTGAGTCGGTTCTATTAACGGTGAGAACCGCGGGTAGAACCGCGAAGATCGCGCATGCGCGCACACGTGCGCTAGAGATCGCACAGGCTTCGCGACGATTGAACAGTAACAACCTTTTAGCGAAAGATCACTAAAATCGCAAATTACAGCGTTGATGAAGCATTCGCGAATTATTTTTAACATGGACAAATACCGAGGCCTTAATTATCTAAATTTAATTTTTTTTGTCCAACTTGGCTAAGTCGGTTCTCTTAACGGTGAGAACCGCGGGTAGATCCGCGAAGATCGCGCATGCGCGCACACGCGCGCTAGAGATCGTACAGGTTTCGCGTATATTTGGCCACCATGCCGCGGGGCACACATCTCTCTCCGTCGGAGTGTTTACAATAAAATTAACTTCTACATCGTAGAAATAAATGGGTATACGCGTTTAGCATGACAAAAAGTCGTTGATACAGCCGAGGATGAGAATCCTTCGGAATGCCGCTTCCTCTTTACTCTTCACCGTAGTAACTACACCCGATACTCCACAGGCGTCGCAATTCGAGTCGACGGAATAATAATCGTGCGCCTCCTGCAGCGGCAGCGACTTGGCAAAACTTTGTTTAGCCCCTCGGCTTCTTTACATAAGTTCCCGAAGCTGTTTATTCGCTCGATACACTATTGAGGGCTTAAAAAAAAGAAATTGCCAGTCAAAAATATGACGAAAAAATATGTCAATTAAAGTTCATTTGGGGTTAATTTTATAACGTTAGGCCGTCAAGAAAATAGGCAATTTCTCGTTAGCTGCACACAATTATTTAAAGCTTTCACAAAAAAGAACACTTTTTTTGAAATTTTGATCACTGTGCGAACATATATGTAAAAAATATATCAAGTTCATTTACGTTGATTACATTCGGTCGATTGATCTTCATAATTTGTGAATTCGTAGTCTCGGTTAACGGACGCGCTTTAAGAACATATGCAAAAAAAAGGCGGATGTAAATTGTGCCGAGCCGTATAATCAGCACGAAGTGCCTGTCCGGCGGCGATAATTTACATCATCCACGGGAAAGTGCGGGAAAGGGCAGCTCGTAAAGGGACCACGATGTGGCGGTAGGATAATCATAGCACAAAAGCGAGAGAAAGACAGGGAGGGAGAGGGCGAGGGGGAGCAAGTATAAGAGCAGCGCGCGTGATATTGATTTCGCATGGTCGCAAGCGGCGAGGCCGCACCCTTCGCCGCCACCCCCGTGACCCGTTGCGGGTTCGGCCGGCGAGTTTTACCAATCAGATAAAAGATACAGAGGAGTCGACATTTCGAGCGTAAACCCTGTAACGAATGACCGTCGTATATCGCTGTACGCCGGAATATAAAACGCGAACTGCGTTACTTCATATAATCGAACGCTTTATTTTTTCACGGTAAAATTTCCTCCACGCGTAACCGCAGCAAAGGTACTAAAGAAGTACCTTAAAAAAAAAAACAAAAAAAATACAAAGAGTGTTTTTCTCAAATTTTCCTAAATTCATGCGACCCTGAGTCATCCATTTATTCTCATGAGATTGGCAGCTGGCCCGAGCATATTTTTTACTCCCGAAGATCAGAGAATAATATCGACCAAGAAAGTCTGTTTTTTTCTTCGCCATCGCGTAACAAGTGACTCTAATTCCTCCCCGCATCCATCGAGTCGAAGCGCCGAATCGCAGCGGTAGTTTCTCCAATGAAATTCGCGGATCTCGGGTGCGACGTGATTCGCACGAGATCTCCGTGGGATCGCGCGCGCAGCATCCCTCATGGACCACCCCCTAGCGGAACCAAAATGGCGCGCGTCGACCGGCATTCCATCCCTTGCTTGCGACTCTCCAGCCTCCGAATCTCCCAATGCTCTCGAGGCAGTGTGAAGATTCCTTTCGGGTGCAACACCTGAAAAAAAAAAATTAAAAATTGCAACACCCGTCAATACCCGCCCCAAGCCATCAACATCGCCAGTTCGATCCGGACTTCGCTGCTCGGCGTATTTTAATGACGCTGGAATTATAATAACTTCTCGAGGATTGTCACGATTGTTTTGCCACCGGTGCGACATAAGGTACAAAAGTGACGCTGCAGCTTGACGACCCCCCGCCCCCCGGTTGACGTCATCGTCAAACTCGCGCGAGCATCACCGGGAGCGAAGCAGAACACGCGGCCTCGCGGCCATGCCTCCGCGCGACCGGACTAATATGGCGAGACCGGTCGGATGGTCGGTTCGATCCGGAGAGTCGGTTGGATGCTGATGTCCCAAGGGAGGGCCTGTTTCTGATTCCAGCATACACACACACACACACAAATGCACTCATAGTCAGGTTAGCAGCGACGCAGCACTCGCCTCTTTGGCACCGCCGATAAATGATCGTGTGAGAAAGAGGAGCCTAAAGACGAAACAATGACGGGTTCTCGATAAGCCCGTGCCCACCCATGTGCCGAAAACACCTATGGGGAGATGCGACTCCCGTTGCATCGGAACGTCGACGAGAAATCGTACGCGAGAGGAATTACATGAAGGGGGCAATTTCGGAACGGAGCAACCTGACGATGTATGAAACTGAGTTACAGGTTTTGCGACTCGGCATCCAGGAAGAAACTCGATGGATGAATCAACGGATGAAAGAGTGAAGAAGGGAGAGGAAAAAAGGAAGGTGGGTTTGCGAGAGGCAAGATTTTGGAACGGAGAGAGGGCCGTAACGAACGATTGCTCGGAGAGGCTGTGGGGAGGAGTTCCCCGGCAATGCAGCTCGAAACTCGACGATAAAACAAACTCGAATGATTCCTCGACGGAATTTTTATTCCCGCTATCGAAATGAAACTAATGAAATTCGCCACGGGAATCGCGACTTCCAGCTTTCCACGACCGAGATGAAATTGATCGGATACGATTGAGTATCATCAAGTTAGATGATCGAGTAAAAGGATCAAGTAAAATGATCAAGTGAAATGATCAGATGAAATGATGAAGTAAGATGATGAAGTAAGATGATTAGGTAAGATGATCAGGAAAGATGATTAGGTAAGATTATAAATAAAGATCACCAAGTAAGGTCAGCAAACATAATTACACATATGATCGAAGTACGGTTACACATATAATCGCATATGATCGTGCATAATTTTTTACGAATCACATATTGATCCTACAGTGTAAAAGTGGTGAATACCGCTCACTTCGATTAGCACGGAAGTCAGCGATACATGGACCGAGTCTTATTCACCGCTTCAACCCTGCGCTTCGTAAATCATCACATACGAACTGTACATTAATTACTTCCACGTACGGACACACACCGCCGACCCTAATATACAATCAATATATCAGCCCGAATTCGTCGATACAATCCATATATAATCACACGAATTATACACGAATCTCCGGAGCCGATTTTTTTTTCCCCGGCTATCGACGATTCCCAGCCGAGTCGCATGCATCATCGCCGTCTCGTCCGAGCGGGCGACGTCGCGACGGGGGGAATCGCGGAGGATCGTCATCCTCGTCGCCGCGTTTGAAAAAGTACCGCGGGGGGCTCCCCTCGTAGCGATTCGCCTCGAAAGCAACGGTTTAACGTCCCGGGTGTACCTTCGGCTCGTAACATCGCGGATATTCCCCGGCTGCTGTCTCGCGGCAGCGGAATCAGCGGGACGGCGAATCAAGGTTGAGACACGCGGACATAAATCACATCGTATATTACGGGTACGCGTCGTCACGCCATTCCACTTTGCGTTATGTACCCTCGAGCCGATGCCGTTTTCAGCGAGGAATATCCAGGCGAGAGAGACCGGTGAGCCTTGCCACGGCGTACGGCTGGACGTGGTAGCGGGCTGTGCGCAACTTGCCGCACGAATCGCGATGCACACATCGCTCGCCGGAGATTGCATTGTACGCGCGCCGCGTAGATGCGCGCAGGTACGACCTATATAGGTGTACGCATGGGATGCGAGGCAACGCGGGCAGGCCGGCTGAGGGGGGAGGGGCGAGGTTCGGTAATTATTATAATATTGAATCGCGGTCGGTAGCGCACACCGATATTATTAATAGAGCAGATAAATATCCGGTAGCCGAGGCTGCGGGCAGCACGCGGCGCGGCACGCAGCATCGCTCGGCCGTGGCGTGCCGAGATATCCGCGGAGTTCTCTCGATCTCTCGCCTCCTCCCGAGTAATTTGCGTTAACTCCCCGCTCCTCGTACGAACGCATTTTACCGATCCACCGTATATCGCGTGCAGGTGTGCGTTCCCGGCGCAACGCGTGTCTTGGTGAGACAACGAAACGTCGATTGCGAATCCCAGTGGCATAAGAAGCGGGCAATGTGCCACTGCGGCGCACCACCGATCGCACTTGTTCGCTCACCGTCACCTGTGCACTTTGATACACGAGGCGGGCGAGACGACGCCACAACTTGGGAGTCACGTGGGCTTTTTTTGTTTGGCCGAACAATTCGCAAAAACTCGCTCTCTCGAGCCAGGCACGAGCGACGTGCCATTTGTTCGGCGCCTCAAGATCTTTGGGAGTAATGTAGATCTCTTGCATAGCTGCTATCTATAAATTTAGATATGATTTTTTATTTATCATTCGACTACAGTCGTCCCGATGATAAATTTTCGAATTTTATTCTGTTTTGTGGATGTACATAGGTTTTAGATAAAGTACGCTCAGAGGAAGGATAGTGTTTCCTACTGTAAGGCATAGTTCGGCAATAACTATATATATAGTTTCTCATAGTATCAATTCAATCGGTTAATCTATAATTATGGTTGCAACCATGATTTTTTTTTTCATTGCTGCAATTATAAAGTGTAGACCTTTTCTTTGGGAACTATTTTTTATGGTAAAAAATCTGTACCGCTTCTTCTACCATGAAGTTTTTTCTCGGCGTAGATTTCTTTTTCCTACCGCGATTTATCGAGAATTTGCTTTTCTGTTAATTACTGCTTTTGGAGTTTCACGGTTAAAACATCGAACAAGAGCGGTGAAAGATAACCCTAACAGATAATGCATCTAACACGAGCGGGGAATCTTGATAGCGTTTAATGTCCGCTCACGTATGAACTAATCACCATGAAAGAGTCTGTCCGGCGAGTGCGGTAGAAATATATCTGTTTTCTTCTTTCGATCGTTCTTGCGCCGCGCAGCCTCCGACACTGTTCTTTGTGCAGCACGCACTCGAGGACGTGCCACGCATCGTCCAGATACCCGTGTCACCGAGCGATCCTCGAACGCACACGTCTGCTATTCAACTATGTGACTGTGACAGTGAAAAAAAAGAGACACCGGATTAGCCGCTGCGCACCTGCACCAATCTAGACTGCACACCGCAGCACCGCGGAGTGCGAATACACACTCTTCGCTCTATCCGGTTTGCCTCGCATCTCGTCCTCGTCATCGGAGAGCCGCGGTCGGTACTCGTTTATGCTATGTTGTACGGCGCTGGCAAGGAGTCCTTCTCATTCGCAATTGTGCATGCCCGGAATACCGTAGGTTGTTTAGCGACAGCCGAAGCTGTCGTGCCCGCTGCTGAATATTATCTAGCGGGCATCTTCATTCCTCTGCCATGTCTACAAAAAAAATATGGTGATCCTAAATTTGCCGAGATTATAAAAAGTACCGGCGGTCGTTCTGGCTCGCCCGCAGCGATCGACGCTCACAGACATTTGTAGTTAATGAAAAAAGTACCATTCGATGAGCTAAAATTTAACCAGTTAATAATTTTACCTATGGGATGGAATATATTCTAATGTGGAAGCTAAAATTTAGACGTTAGCTAATTTAGCCAATGGAATGGGAGAAAGTCCATTCCACGAGTTACAATTTAACCATTGGAAAATTTAGCGCATGGAATGGAACAAATTCCATTACGTGAGCTAAAATGTAATCATCAAAAAAAATTGCCCACAGAATGGAATAAAATTCATGAGCTAAAATTCAACCATCAAAAAATGTTGATTTATGGAATGGAACAAATTTCATTCCATGAGCTAAAATGTTTGCTGAGCGTCCGAACCTTTAGTTTGTCGTGTAGCAATCGCAAATCGGTCAGCTTTACTGTTTCATCTCGAGTTATTAATATTCATAAATAATTAATATTCATAAAACCGCCGATAATGTTTTCATTATCGGAGCGAGCGTGCATGTTAATTAACTGTCGTGCCGCCTCAGCCTTACAGTACAAGAGAGACGGAAATAGAATGGAATTAGAATTATGCAAAGCCGATGTTTGTGATATCTGCATCGCGTCGATGTTTTGCGACGGAGTATTAGATGTGCAGAGTCCACGTGTGTACTTCTATCCTTATCTATCATTTTGCACTCTATCTCATTTCCTCTCTCCCTCTCTGTCGCTGTTTCTCACGATGCGTCGAATCAATCGATCTCTACCCGCATCGTTCGTACCTACGCGAGATACGAGCACACTGTCGTGCACGTATTTATTCCCTCCGTCCTGCGTCGGCTGATCGCGTAGATTTATAGGTGTAGCGATTCCAAAGTAACACGTTAACCACGAGGGCTTCCGCAGGAGAATATAACAGTATTATCCATTTTCTCGGAACAAAATACACTGTAAAAAATGGTTTGAAAATTGATGAATGGTGTTGGAAGCTTTTTTCGTACAACTTGTTTCAGAAATTTCAAACATGGGTTTCAAACAGTATTTGTAAATCACAGTCAAAAGATTTGTAATTTTAATAGCTGGTATTTTGGTATAATCAATTTGTTCCAATAATAAAAAAAAAAAAAGTATAACAAAAAAATTATTTATTTATATATATATTATTTTTAAAAAGTTGAGTTGTAATTAATCGAAAGACCAAATATCGGAATATCGATAAGGGTGATATAACGAATTTATCAGTGAGAGTTATCGGTAGCGTTCGTTCTCGAGTTTTACACTCAAGATAGCGTAATCGCCGAGCTACAGCCTTTTACACGAAAATCATTCAAATAAAAAAGTCGAAGCGTTTCTTCGTTTTTTTTCCCCTGTTTATCTTTATTCAACAGCGCTCGAAATGTACAATTCGAATTATTTTTATGTCTCCGAGGGTAGCGCGCTTGCGCAAAGGATCTCTCCCGGCCCCGGCGCCGGTGGCGGCCTTATCAGCGAACAGAAGTTTATAACACTCCGTGCCCTCGGCACAGAAGTGTTTCTCGTCGAGGAGATAGGATGTTTACTCGGTGCTTCTCAGCGACCCGAATCGTTCCACCCTGTGGACTCGTGACACGATAACCTTTTCTCTTCTTCTCTCCCGCTCGAACGATGAATCTTCGTAATGAGTGTGCGCGGTCTGCGCATGCGCATGCGTACATTATGTACTAGCCGCTTCGAGAGAAAGAGAGGTCCCGTGGAAACGTCCAATAATCTCGTGTGCTATAAAGATCACGATAGCGCCTCGTGTATATCACACTTAACGAGTGAGAAATTTCTCGAGCTTCGCGATTTATTCCCCGCTCGTAGCTGCCGGGATGTCCTCGCGATGAAAAAGAAAAAAAAAAAAAGAAAAAAAACATCGAATCATTTTCCGTTGGCTGCAAGATGCGAAATAACGGGACTCCGATGCCCGTTGCCGGGTTTCGCTTTGCGTCGAGATCTAATGGCTTTGCGAAACTCATCAGCTTGGCGTACCGCGCGATTCCGATGTCTGCGAAGCGAGTAACCGTGCTCGGTAATTATGCGTCGTTTATTAATCGCCTTTTACTTTATTAATTCCACGGGTGGCAAGGACGTGCACTCGGAAACGCACGTCCTTATTACACACGAGTCTCTGCATCGGCGCTTTCCAGAAATAATTCATGCCGATTTCGCAACCGGTGCAAAACCTCTCGGCAACGGAACTCGGTAAATTGAGTTATCAATAAATAATTTCTTTGCTCCAGATATGTGCATAATTTTTTTTCAGAATCATCTCTGATTAATCGTTGATTTCCAGAGCCATATTCGGATGAGTAACATTTCCTGGGTAGCAAATTTCTTATAGTGATAACGTTAAAAAAAAAATTGCTTGGCTTTTATTTGTTGCCGAACTTAATTTTAATTTAGTTTCTTTAATTATCATTAACGCTCGCCAATGATTTGGTAGCTCTATCGAAATTTCGAGACTTTGCAGCGGAGATATTGAGATAGTTCTTGTGAATTGTGTTCGAAATATCGGAGTCGTCGCCGATGCATTCGGCAGCGCCGGAAGCGAGTGGCGCGTTCTCAACGAATATGTAGGCTGGCCCTCGACCTCTCGGCTCCGCGGACCTCTGCGCTCGTCAATCGGAACGTGTCGAGAGTAGCCGCGGATAACACGCGAGTGAATTAAACATTGTCACCGTCGTAGGTGAGCGAAAGGAGCTCGTGTGCGCGAGACTCTGAGAATGGATTTTACCTCGTGTGCGTGCGGCTCGATCGATGCCACGCGCTTTTGCACAGCGCGCCAATAGCGGTGTGTCCGTAAACCTCGGCGAATGCGCACGTAAATAGGATTTTCCGTAAATCGCGACACCGCTCTCGCGTGCATAATACGGTGTTTGAATCGCCGAGTCGAGGACTCATGAATATTTGTGCTCATAATAAGCGAGTTAATCGTTTGTACACATGGCTCTTATGTGTGCCGTGGATGAATGGTACGAATGCATATGGCGAGAGCTCCTTCGTCTTTTTACGTACCGCACTTTGTCAATGTTTTTTTCTTCTCTTCCGCGCACGATCGCCGCCCGATCGAGGACTTGCATACTCACAATGCCGACCGTTCCTCGATTAACCTTTGCCTCTTCCCGGAGGCCGAAAAACGCAGCTCGTTCGGTCAATCGTGCGTTCTTCGCCACGCGTTATTAGCTAGGAGCGGTGGAAAAATGGCCCGTGGGGCGAAACGGAACACCTAAAAAAAAAAAAATCCTCGTCGGAGAATTTTTTTTATTTTATAGAGAAATCGCCATCGACGAAATGTATAGTGAATTTTTGAAAAATGTTATGTTCGCAAAATTGCAAGTGCTTTCGGCGTCGACGGTTCGAAAGAGTTGCATGTGCAATCCGGTGCGACGAGCCAAGAGAGCCTGGTTTGGCCACGATGCGCGTTGCGCACCGCCAGAAACGTACGCGCATGAGTACAACAGTTACCGCCGAACAGCAACGACCATAGTAGGATGTGGTACGTGCAAAAAGACCGAGAGAGAGAGAGAGGATCAAGCCCCACTCTTCCCGTCACGCGAGAGAAAGATTGCTCCACACAGATCATCATTGCCATCTAGGTCTTTATCCAATCGGTTCGGTGGCTCCCTTGTCTGCTTATACGACGACGACGACACTCCAATTTCAATCAGCTACGGCACCTGTAACGACGGCTCTGTGCTGCACGGCCTCGGCATACAACTGCCTCAGAAACTTGGACCAATATAGTTTTTTCATTTATTTATTTATTTATTCATTCATTTATTTACTCATTTACTTATTTACTTATTTACTTATTTACTTATTTACTTATTTACTCATTTATTTATTTACTTATTTATTTAAACAAAATATAAGGACCTTAAGGTCAGACTCGCCTTTTTTTGGCATTTTCAGGTGTATCATTATTTTTTCTCTGACGTCCGGTTATAGTTTGTTCTCTCCATTTGCTCAAAAATGTTACACCAAATGATCAATTTAACAAAAGTTTCTTCAAAGCCATCTAACCAAAAGGTAGCGTAGTTTCAATTCTTTTTAATTCATGCAAGCATCGTGGACGTTCGGGGTTTAACAGCGAAGGAAGCGCTGACCCGAGATGAAGAGGCGAGAGGCCAAAGCCTCGTAATTAAATGCGATCGATTTAAATATGCATGAAAGAGTCGCTCCGCCATTGGTTATACATTCCCGAGGTCCCTTCGGTGGCCGCGATAATTGTCAATAGCACGAAAAGAACAAGCACGGCAACGCGACCGTCGAATGCGCACGACCACCGGCATACGAAACCTTGCCCTCCGGAGCGGCAACGGCGGAGGCAGAGAAGTCGATACGAGCCCGTCGACCTCGAGGCTTCGATCGGTAACCATCCTGCTCGCCTTCTCTCGTGAGCCGGTTAAATTCTCGCGGCCGAGCGCGAAACCCGCGCACGCGCACCGGACCGACCGAGCCTGCGCAATTAACACTCGCTTTATTCCACCGCTCCGATAATCGATACTATTAATCCACCGCGTCCCGCACCGAGGAACCCCGGACACCCGAGACGATAATTGATACCATTTTTTTAGCAATATTTTTGTGCCATTTTTTTCATTGTATCTTGTTTCGTCGGAATTTGGACGAGAGTATTATTACGGGACTTGGTCACAGTCGGGGTTAGCCGATTCTCTCGGCACGTCGACGACGCGGCCAAGTTCATTAACCGCTCGCGATAAGGTCAGCTAATTTAATTCCGGACGGATTTAAATTGGCCTCAGGTGTCCCTTTAGTACGTATTTCGATCTCTCTGTATGCATCTTTATTTGCATATACATAGATACATACACACATGCATACATACACATACATATATATGTATATATATATTCTGTGTGTGTGTGTGAGAGAGTATACAGGCCGGCTCTTTGACGATTAGAAAAAAGCTTCAATCTTTGGCAACAGCACGGCTAGCCGAGAGACATTAGCAGCTAGTCCATTGTCGCCCCGTCTGCCATTCAGCAAGAGACTCCACAGCCCTCGAGGCTCGTACGGCGGCCACTCCTCTGCTACTGACCCCTGCCGAGTTTGTCGACCCTGCGTCTTACCGGCGAAAGACAATCTTCCTGCGCCGACACTTCGTTCTCACCGCGACCTTCCCTCAAGTTCATCTTAACATCTTTCAGAAATTTCGGTGTACTTTACTTTACTTTACTTTATCTAGATTTTTTTTTTTTTTCTTTATTTTTCTAGTTTCTCGACCATCTCCGTAAAAAAGGTTTGTGTTCTTGACGGAAATTTTTTTGCACACGCAAGTCCGCAATTACTGTCTCGTTAATTTTTTATTAAACATGAATCCTAAAATGAAAAGGAAGAAGAAGATGGTGGATGTTTGTGAACAATGTTTGTAAAGCGTGCGAGGCTCTTTCACCGTGCACCGTGGTCTAATTATCGGTCGGTGTGTGCGCATATTCGACGTCGAAATAATTAAAACGCGCACGGCATTGCGATTTTCCGCGCAGCACGGCTCGTACGTAGGGACGTTTACCCTCGCGAAGCGGGGTCAGCGTCACCGGCGTTACCATGGTCCGAGCGGCGGGTGCCCCGAGTTCGTTGACTGGGGCGCGCGAGAGAAGCTAAACTCGAACCGTCGAGGTGCTGGACCGGTTGGCTCGACCGGCCGCGGCCCTTCCCATCTTATTTTATCCTGGCTCTTCGTCGACGCTCGGCCGGGCACCTCTTCGGAGCCTCGCTTTCGCGGGCTGTCGGCCCTTGGCTCGTTTTCTCGCTTTCGTTCTCCGTTTCTCTCTACCGGCTCACCCTCTCGCTCTCCCGACTCGCACGGATGCAATAAGTGGATACACCGCGTCGGTCCCCTTTCCGTCCCGACCCGAGACTGTGACGAATCATAACCTACCCGTGGAAATAGGTACTTGGCCCACCGGCTAGGGCAACATTTTTCTTATCTTATCGCGAGGACAGCTATAAAAAAAAATGTTCGTGGAAACGTAGATTTGACGTCAGCGTCGTTTCGGTCCAGCGTCTCGTGTTATCTCACTCGCCTCTGACACTCCGGACTTATTCCAAGCGGAGCAACGGGGAGAGAGAGCAAAAAACATTTCGCCCCTCGGCATTATCCTCACATTCATTTTTCCTACAATCTTGAAACTCGAGTCCCGAGGAGGCTAGAAAGGTTTTTTTTTTTTTAGTTTTTTAATAACCGTGCGGAACTTTAACGGGCAGTTACGCATGCGCTCTACGCGATACAAAAAAACATAAACGGATATTTGAACTTTTGCCGTCAATGCGTCATATTTTTTTATGTCGCCAACCGCACGGTTTTTATGGCAGTTGAGAATTTTCAATAATTTTTATCGAGTCTCTGAGAATTTTCGATAATTTTTATTGAGTTTCCGAGAATTTTCGATAATTTTTCAAGGCTCTACCTCCCAGTTTCCGCATTTTAAAGAAGTCCCCACATGATCAGAAATCAGGACTCTGTATGCACAGTCTTCCACTTCTGCATCGTTCTGCACAGTGCGACGACTGCTGTATTCCGAGAGCCACTCAGAGCCCGCAATCTCGGAGGGCTTCTCACGTGTCTCTATTTTATCGCTCACGTCCTTATTGTTTAGATTCTTATCGCTTCCGATTAATACCTATAACTCACGAGGTGGTATAAGAGATAGCGACCGGTGATTTTTGCTAGATTATTGAAAAAGGTAAAGATAAAAATAAAAATAAAATATATATATATATATCTCGTTTGTCAAACGATATCCGAACCAGAAGAGCTAATACGTTCGTGGCAGTTTATCCATTGCGTGTGCAGTATCGACGGGAATGCAGTGAAGGGACGACGGCGAGCGTGCGTTGTCCTCGACCTTATCACGCGTTTTCGTTCAATCGTATCCCGCTCGACCTTTAATCTTCGGAACAATGCTACCCGAGTCGGGGATCGAACCTTCGAACTCTGCACGATAAGGCCTGCATGACTCACCGAGCAAACGAGCAAACGAGTCCACGGTCCGTACCAGTAACGAAGCATATTCCCGCAGAAGTTCGTAGTCGTTGAATGCGTGAATTCCATCGAACAACCGCGAACCTGTCCGACCAATGGCCCGCCGTCCTCGACCTTATCCGTACGATAACGTCTGCATTATGCACCGAGTAAATGAGCAGATGAGTCGACGATTCGGACACTGTACAAAATGTTATGAAATTTACAACACGTTTAATATACAAAGTTATATGAACTCTACAACCTCAGTATATGACATTTCAATTCACAAACACTGTATTTGAATTTTAATAATTTAATCTCAGATGCAATACCTGTATATGAAAATTATGTTATTATTACAAATATTATACAAATAATATTGTTTTTTTATATACCGGTAATGCAATATTCTTACATAAGTGTCAATGAAATTTCATATACTGTATATGCATGAAACTTCATATACTGTATATGCATGAAACTTCATATACTGTATATGCATGAAACTTCATATACATTTATGCATTTTTCAAACAGAAATTCTTTACAGTGTATTGAAGCAGATTTCTGCAGAAGTTCGTAGTCGTCGGTCGCCCGAATTCCATCGAACAACCGCGACCTATCCGTCCAACGGCTCGCGTACTTCACCGGTATCGCCGAGAGTCGTTTTATGGTCGCGATGGAAGGTCGGTGACGCTTAGCTTCCGCACACTGTGCGCACACATGCACGGCATTAATATCTTATCGCGGATGCACTCGGAGCTTAAGTTTAACGACGGGCAGCTTTTGCGACCGGAGCGAAGCGCACTGACCGTCGTGTGTGCACAGAGAAAGCGTCGGGAAACTCGTCGTTCAATAAGCAAATCGTGCGGGACGGAGACAGAGGACGGACTCGAACGAGCCGTGTGTCAATGACCAACTACCTTTCAGGACGCCTTCGCCGAGATAAGAAACTTCGCTGTCCCCGATTACGAACTCTCGACAAGTTGTTCCCAGAATGGTCGGCGAGGAAACATTTTTATTTCACGGACAAAAGTAAGAATGACTGAGAGACCGAGAATGTTATGTTATGTCGAGAAACATGCGAAAAATTTCGTGGCTGCTGTCACCTTTAGCATTCATTGAGGATTTTATTTTATTTTTTTTACCTTTTACAAAATTTCTTTTTGGTTACAAAAGTGGGTGAAATGGGTATAATTGATGGTTGGGTTAATGTTTACCGTCAAAGCCAATGGCCAATCCCTATGATAACAGCTACTGAAACTTCACTGTTGTGTTTACAAAAAAAATGAAAAATTATTTCCTTAGAAAAAAAATATTTGAGGAATATTTTTAAAAAAATTAAAATGGAAGCGTAAATAAGGAACTGGAGCAACGAAATTTACAGCATTTTTAATCTGAATTATTTCCCCGATAAATCGTACGTGCATAGCACTCGTGAGTGTAATCTCAAAAGTTAGGATTTTAATCGTGCCCACGAATGCCACGGGCCGCGGAGATATTCAACTGTTAATAGCGTATGCAATATGAACGAGAGAAACGATTTTCTCTGAAACTCTAAAAAAGAAGAAGAAGAAAATAATAGTAATAATGAAAGAATTAAAAAAAAGGGAAAAGAAATCCGTTGGTAGTGACTTTGGCGGCGTCGGGGAAAAGGTCAAAGGACTTAATGCCGAGGCGGCGGTGTGTGCAAGAGCTTTCGGTACGTATGCATAAAATCGTACTGTGCATGTGTACGCCCGGCAGGGGGATGATTGTCGATAGCGTTGGAGTTAGTGGTGGAAAGAGCAGGGAACGCGCGGTGTTGCTCGTGGACGAGCGCACCGGCGCTCGCGGGGTAAACTGGGTCGCACGCGAGGCCTCCGCACCTCTCTCGCGCGGTACACACCTCTCGAGTTCCTTATCACGAGTCGCGGTAACGGCGGTTCCCAACTTGGACTCGGACGAGGGTGGATTCGCGGACCTCGGCAAACCCGGCGCCGCAATGTAATCCTTCGCTCGGACTCTCGAGACCCGTTTTATTTTTTATTTTTTATTATTTTTTTTCATTCTTTTTAATACTCCCTCAACGCCGGGTCGTTCCAAAGCTGAGCCGCGTCACGCCAACAGCGTCAGCGATAACTCTGAATATTGTTGCTCGTTACATTGTGAGCTGAAAAAAAATTAGATCGAGAGGTTCAGTAAAAACGCAAAAAATGTTATCATTTGTTTTATCCAATGATGTATGCGCGCCTAATCATAATTAGTATTTTAAAAATCTTGCGGTTCGAGTCGTATGCTATATTCGGGAAAATTGCTGGTAATCTGGGATTTCATCGAGCAGATCTGCAGCGACGAAGATCGCGATCGTCAGAACCCGTCGGTGCTGGCCGGCAAAAAACGATCAGCGATGGTCGATCGTTTCGCGTGTGGTCAGAGATCCTCGACCTCGAATCTCCTCTCTCGGCCAAGGTGGGGACACGCGCGCGCGAAGATTCCAACCCGTAGTGCTGGTGAGATCACGCCGAACGGGCACGGCGGAGAGATTCGAAAATAGCGGAATCGAGCGCTCTCCTACGGTCGTCGGCACAAGAGCACGATGCAAAAGCTTCTTCTTTGAACCGAAACGTTGAACGAAAAAAAAAGCAAATCAGCAAAACGTACATCGACTACTTAATTCCAAAATAAACTTATATTACAAATTTATGTTACAAATCGATATCACAAATTGATATTACAACTTGATATTACAAATTGAGATTACAAATTATATTACAAATTGATATTACAACTTAATATTACAAATTGATATTACAACTTAATATTACAACTTGATATTACAAATTGTAATATCAAGTTGATATTACCAATTTATATTACAAATTTATATTACAAATTGATATTACAAATTGATATTACAAATTGATATTACAAATTGATATTACCAATTTATATTACAAATTCATATTACAAGTTTATTGTCGCCCAAAAATATATTTTGAATCCATTTTTAGCGTATGTTTCCGACTTAAGGTTCTCGGCAGGTCCGCGCAACATAGGTAGATCAGGAATGCACATACTCTCCGGACGAATAGTGTATATAAATGAACGTCGTAAAGGCAGAGGGTCTGCACGCAGGCCGCCGGGGCATCATGCACCGATATTCGACGAAAGGCGAGAGGGTCTTCGTAAACACGAGAGAGAAATAACCGGCGCTGCAAGCCGAGAGGCGAAAAAAAAAGGAAAAAACGTAACGGGAGACGACGCGAGGCCTGTTGGATCTCTGCTCGTGATTCCCGTCGCGCGTGAGAAGCGCGTTTTCTATTCTCGACGGAAGCGTCTCGAAAGAGCGTTCTGAGATCGTTTATTTTCCATTTTTTTTTTTTTTTTTTTCGAGTAGATCTAAATTTCGTCGAAAAATTCGAAGTTACGCGCAAGGCGACGATCCAATGGGTCGATGCGTTTGCGTAATTGTTTCGAAACAATATAAATGAAATGCGACACGTGGCCATTGTTCGAGAACACGAGATTCGAGAGACGGCGCGATCCGTGAAACTATATAGAATAATCTATACACGACACGCGTGTATAGATTATTCGAATCGAGATATACGGATCGACGTCGAGGAGACGAGGCAGGACGGAAGGCGCAGTTCGTTGCATTATGGATCGCGCAGCGGTCTTACTTCCGACGAAATGCAACGAGCGAACTATGTGAATAGGCTCCCGACGTGAATAGATATCTCGGAAGGATTCCGCGATAGCCTCGGTAGTACCGGGGTGTGTAGTACGGTTCGATAGGCGATCAATGCAACTGACCGTACTGGAACGAAAATACGCATTTGTAACGAAATCTATGAATAGAAGCCGGTAGGCATTCCTTATTCCAGCCGTGTCGTGTCGGCTGTGAATTAGAACTATTGGCTGTAAAAACGCCCGATAAGCCTTTTTCGTTAGGCGTCGCTCCTGGACTATATTCAATGTATTTTTTTTCACGCTGATTACGAATCTGCCACTTATTTTATTCATAGATGAATATTTAATACGGAAAATTGCGTCTCAAGTAAAGTACCAATTTTTCATGAAATTCGAATTGAAAACGACAAAATTTTGAACACGTTTTTTTAAGTTCAATTCATATCAATTTCTAGTCGACTTTGTCGACTTCTTCGAGAACCTCTGGAAGTAAAATTTCAATTTTTTGTTTACCGCCTATCTTCGCCGAGCGAAGACGCATTGTCACGGTTGTCCGAGCGAGTCTACGCTACAAGACCCGCTCGGTCATCCTTATCGTAAACCGCATGCGGCGCGTATGCAGCTGTAACTGCCCGTAGTCAACTGCACCGGTGGCCAATGCTTTCCCATTTACACCCACTTCGCTCGAGTTTATCTTTACTTCGCGCGTTCGTTCGCCAACCGTAAGAGCAACAAAAACTTGTTTTTTTTTTTTTTCACCGCAAATATGGGATAAACCTTTTAAAACATTAAGTACGGATCGCTTCGCGAGTGTCTCGATATCAGATGGATTAATATAACTGTCCCCATTACGTGCGTACCTTTCGCAATAAACCTACAGAAATTGTCCATGTAACATATCGAAGGAAACCGGATTTGGTTTTTTTTTAGCGCCGCGTCGCCGATCGAGCGAGAAATATTAATAAAATAATAATAATAATAATTCCTTATTATTATTAGTATTACTAATAATAATAATAATCCTTTGGAAAATTACGACGGGGGACAATATTTCGAATCCTATAAATGGGCCCATCCCGGCTTTACATGTCTTGTTACCTAAAGTCCTCGCGCACTCGCCGTTCCATTCCACGTGTGTTTCCCTATATCTGCCCGAGCATCTATCATCTATTTATCTTTGTCTATCTAACCCCGTGCCGGTCACCTCCGCCTTCTCCCTCTGGCTCAACCTTCCCCGTCGCTGGTACGTTCCACCGGGAACACAGTCGCTTTATTCTCGCACGCCTATCCTTCGAGATAGAGGGATACGTGTGTGAGCGGGCGCGTGTATGCGGCTCGGCCGCCGGTTGATTTACTCGAAACAAGTGTCACCCTTGGATTTATATTTAGAGCGTGTTACATCGCGAGCGAGCGGGGTGTGTGCGTGACGATCCCGGGGACCGCGAGGGGTCCCGCGGTCGGATGAAAGATCGAGAGAGAGAGAGAGGCGAAATGAAAGAAAGAGAGAGAGAGAGCGAGAGAGTATCCTCGGAAATTCGAAACTTTATAGCGCAGCAATAACGCGTGGCTCTGAGAGCGAAAGCGGGAGATAGAAAAAAAAAATAATTAAAAAGAAATAAATAAATCGAAGAGGAAAGAGCACGGGGCGTCGTTCCGGCGATTATAAGGGTTCGCTTTCGATTCGGGAACTCCATTCTTCCCTGGATAGCCGATGGGATAACCGCACCATGTAACACGGCATAGGAATTTAGTGGATTTTTTCAAACTTTTTTTTTACCCCTCAGTTCGGCCGGAAATTCATTGATTCGATCGGTAGGAGTCGAAGCGCGGAAATTTCTCTAATAAATTTGTATCATTTCTTTTTTCTTTTTCATTGTCCAGAACGAGTTTCCGAAAGGAATTTCTGTGGTAGCTGCTTTACAATTAATTTGTGGAATTTCGGAGCGGATGGGTCGGTCAATCCATCGGCAAACATTATCGGGGCCCCGAAAATTTAATAAGAATCCAATAAAAGTAAATATAATAAAAATACAGAAACTAATCGCCTTGAATTTTTATTAAATTTTTTTTTTTTTTTTGCTGTAATATTCACAATGCGGCAGTCATTGCGGTAAGCGAGTGGATCGCGAGACTTCATCCTCGTTCGCACCCGGGTTCGGCCGCGTAGTCTCGAGAGGGTTGTTGCCATGCGAGCTGCCACGTCGTCGTCGTCGTCGTCGTCGTCGGCGACGACGACGATGAGGAGAGCCCGTGCACGCGGTGTGTAGCAGCACACGCTCTCGACCGCGCCCTGCTAACCATGCCGTAGGTAGTAATTGATTGAGCCGCGCCCCTGAGAGGGTGTTATAGCTCGGACTCCCGTGTACTGTTACCACGGCGTATGTGCACACGTACGTAGCAAGGGTTACGAGCGGACCGAGCAAACTACGATAAATCGAACTCGTTTCTAATGCACCTCTCAACCGCCAACGACCGGCAACGCGGCCGAGAAGAAAATAACGAAAATTTCATTCGTCCCGTTGTCCTGAATTATTTTTTTTTATACTTGCGACCATCGAGCCGAAAATCGAAGTGGACGCCAGGGTACGAGCGAGCCGTTTTATGCAAACAGTGTACCGAAGATGGAAGATATGAGATGGCGAAGAAGAAAATATACATATATTTTTTTTTTATTTCATTTTTCTCCAATTGTTTTTTTTTATACTTGCGGCCATCGAGACAAAAATCGAAGTGGAAGCCAGGATACACAGTAAAAAATAATTTCGTAAAATTGGAACACGAAGTTCCGTAAAAATAATCGTGTCCAGTAAGTAACAAAAGTAGTCTCCAAACCTATTATTTTACATCCTGTGTCATTGACAATTTTAGTCTGTACTTTTGTTCGTGAAACTTGAGCCGGATGCTGCGATCGAAAAATTAACGAATAAAAAATTGTGCACGTTTGTGGACAATAAGTTGTAAAAAGTGCAAACTTTTTTTGCCGTGTACGAGCGAGTAATTAAATATAAACGCTATACAGTAGATGAACGATACGAGATGGCCAAAGATATGATTGAAGAAAAATAATTTAAAAAATTATCTCAGAAAAAAAAAGTCGTGAATTCGTCGATAGTTCGACGAGAGCGACGGAATCGGTAAGAGTCGTTAGCCCGGCGCGAGGTCCGGGACTGCGCGAAAACGAGACACACACACGGAGAGAGGAGAGGCTCGATCGCGTGCTGCATCGGCCTCTCGAGCGACGACCTCGAGACGAAGCGTTCTTCGCATCGACGTCGAGACTTTCTCCTCGAGCGTCCGTCCGCTGTCTACGCAAGGAGGGAAAGAAAGATAAAGAGAAAGAGAAGTCCGCAATGTCGATGCTTCGCGATACGGGCGACCACTCTCTCCCGGGGAAACTCCGAATATCGGCAAGCAGGACCGGGCCGAGGTCGCCGACGATTGTCCCGACGAGAGTGTACAATGCATTGTACACGGTCGTTCGCACCCATCGCTACCCGGGGCTTCGGCGTGTCCGAGGTGGTCGGCGGGTAAAACCAGGTCTGGGGTTTACCAGACCTCAGCTAAACCGTGCACTGTAAAAATATTTTGGTTGAAAATTAATGAACGGTACGGGAAGCGTTTTTACATACACGGTTTCTGAAATTTCAAACAAAGTTTGTATTTTTAAAGCAGTACTTGCGACACAGTCCGGCCAGACGTGAGTTTCAAAGAAAATTTCCAACACTTTCTATGGGATAAAAATGTGAAAAAAATCAAGTGTACGAGAGGTGCTGCAAAGATTGTTTTTGTGAAATAATTATTCCAATTTGTCGTTAAAAAATTGAAGATAAAAATTATTATTCAAACAGACATTAAAATTACAAAAGATTTGTAATTTTAATATCTGGTATTTTTATTTTACAAAAAAAAATACATTAATGTTCAATTGATGTAAGTAATGTAAGCAAATTTCAGTTTCCAGTACATTAAATTTACAATTTTTTTTTAGTGTGCGTGTCTCCGGGCGCGGAAAAGGTTGATAAATTCCTCGTCGTCAGTGCGATATTGTAACAAATATCGTATCGAAAGATTATTGGGGAAGAAAAAGGACGATACTACGGGTCGTATTTGTAACGGAATATCGCGAGGGTTACAGCGAGAGAACGATGATGAGGGTGGCGGCGGCGAAGCGTCACGCCACATCGTGTGAGAGGAGCGCATTAACCGAGCCAACCCCCGACGACGTCCCCGCGGCCCACCCGGCATCGGGGAACCCCCGGCGACTCGCCCATTCGACTCCCCAGTGACTTCTTCGTGAAATCCGTTGGACGTTACGTCGCGGTAGCGACATGGAGGTTGATACGAAATTCGGCCGAGGGCCAATTGTTTCGCCGGTTTTTTTTACACTGAATTTTGTAGCCTATCCATTATTTTCACTTTAATTATTATTATTATTTTTCATTTGTATTTAAATGTTTCAATATATTTTTGGGTCACTTTGTACATACGCGTATAATAGTGTAATCGCGTGGGACGACGCGCAGCTCTCTGCAACGGTTTCTCCGCGATCTTCGATCATAAAATAACCCACGCGTGTCTTCGCGCACGGAGTTCGATACATGCCGATGGGGAGACCGAGGCTAATTAATATTTCACAAACTCCGCGTGTGATCGAGCACATGTGCCGAAGCTGCTGCATGTATATTTCAATTTTTTTTATTATTTTTAAAATTTTTTTATTAATCCTTGATACAGCAAGATGAAACGCGGATGTCGTACGGCTCTCGAGGGACTCTTGTCGCATTCGCGATTCTTGTACCGAGTACAAGCTATTGTAGGCGTGCGCGTAGGTATATGTATTGTGCGACGTCCCCGTACGAGAGGCCCATAGGGTGTCTTTTTTTAAATCTCTCCTGTGCGTGTCTTCGTTCGCAGCGACTCGGTAGCGTGCGCCGTTTCGAAAAATCATCATTGACAGAACCATAAATTACGCTTCCGATAAGTTGCAGGCGTGTCAAATTTTTATTTTATCTTTTGTCGAAGTAAAATTACACCCTATTAGCAAATGGGAGCATAATCGCTCGTAATAACTTCGGGACGCGATGATATTATTATTTTTTATTTAGCTTTATTTAAAAAATTATTTTCGATTAATTAGCAAATTGGAGCATAGTCGCTTGTAATAGCGTCGGGACGCGATTATATTTACAATTTCTGTTTATAAAAAAAGGGAAAATTATATTTTTAAGTATTAAATATTGGACATGCTTAAATTGGTACCATAAATTAAGTCCCGACAACTTGTCGACGTCTCCAAGTTTATTTATATCTTTTTTTGGAGTAAAATTAAGCCTTATTAGCCAGCGGGAGCATAAACAGTTGTGATAGCGATGGAATGTGATTACAATTTATTTATTTATTTATTTATTTATTTATAAAAAAAACAATTTTTTAAAATATAACACGTCGGACATGTGGTAAAAGTGATGATCCGATTTTACGTTTAAAAAATTCACGGAAAAGTCGCGCGAAAAGGTTGGTCGATAAATTCGTCACTTTTCCTTGCGAAATATTTTCCTCCCGACTGCGATCATCGGGTCCGTCCGTACGGACCAGGTAACATGTAAGTAGGCACACACCGTACGGGCGAAGGTAAGGGAAGAGCACGAATATATACCTGCGACAAGAAACGCCGTCGAGAAAACCGGCAGAGCCGCGAAGATCCCCGAACAGGCTTCCGAGTTGTTTGACCAGCTGCTGCGACGATCTTGTCTCCCTTCCGCCCGTCTGAGCCCCAGCTCCGGCCCGGGAGGACCCAATCGCCACTCGCACCGCGCACACTGAACTTAATATCAAACTCATCCGGCATGAAGCGCTTAGCAACACTTTTTTTTTACACACCAACGAACAAGCCTTTTCTCGGATATTCCGTACAGTGTAAAAAAAATTGTTTTAAAATCAATGAAAGGTATTTGAAGATTTCTTACATAAACTGTTTCTGAAATTTCAAACACATTTGCACACAATTTTACGGTAACATTTTTATTTGTAATGAAATTTTTTGTAAATTTCAGGCAAAGGATTTGTAATTTTTATATCTGGTATTTTTATTCTACAAACAAAGACATTTAGCTCAGAAACACTATTAAAATGATTTTTTTTTATTGTAAAAAAATTAAATTTTTTAAATAAAAAAAAAACAAAAAAAAAATGTTCGATCCAAATTGAGACGTAATCTAGTGCGCTGGCGCTCGACGATTGGATGATTATACCTCTCGTATGTGCGGCCGCACGTTTGGTCGGAGCCAATACAGCATGTTATTAACACACTTCTCTTATCTCCATAAGAATATTTAATAGAGGAGGGCATGGAATTAAAAAATCGCCTCGCAATCCAAAGTTCGATTTTCGCTGTCGATAAATCGTTCGATAGACACGAGTAAAGTACACTCTGGGGTGAGTGCGAAATGAGCTCTCACTCGCTTGTACAGACAACTGGCTCTTGCACGGTTCTCTCTTTCTCCAGCTCTGTCCCTGGCGAGTCCGTTCTATTTTTGGATAACGAGAAAACCGCGACGCGCAGAATATTCACCGCGAGCACTCACCCTCCGAGGAATTTCGCTCTCGCGTTTACGCTACGGTGCGACTGGGAGCAATTAACCCGATAACTGTACAGCGTTTATCGTGCAGATTAATTCGTATACGCTGTCGAGCGAGTTGCACCGCCGTCCGATCTTCTCGGACTCGAAGTAATTTTCATTTAAGGTAATTTATGGTGACAAATTTCGAAACATATTTCATAACCGTTATTCATTATTTCCACCTGTACAAGTAATCGTATCAAGGAGAATTTAATTTTTTCTTTAATGCGAATATCAATTGATTGAAATCATTCGTACGATTGTTTCTATACATTATTGTTTTTCTTCCTGATACTAATCGGTCCCATTACCATTGACAACCACTGGTAATCGAAGAGACACGCGTTGCGACCATCGTACGGGACACGCGTCGAGTCTCGCCTCGACTTCCGGTATTGCACGGCCGCACAGGCAATCGTAAAAGTACAAACGCGCGTGCGAGGCGTCGATCGTTTCTATGTCCGAAACACGAACCTGAAATCGGTACGCATGCAGAATAATTCCGAGCGATGTCAATTTTTTTTTTTAATCGTTCGTTCACTATTTTAGACAGACCCTCGGCGTCCCACGATGACGCATACGTCAGCCATTTTTCAACATCTTCCTACAGTAATTCCATGATACGTTCATCAATGCATGCTCTCGCTCTAGAAAAAAAAAAAAAAAAAAAAACGGTAAAAGTGCCGGAAAGAAATTAGAAACGAAGATCGGCCGTACCGCCCGGAATTAGCCTGCGCGCATGCGCACGGTCTCGCATGCCAAGGGTCGTTCTCCGCGCAGGATTATCGCGATCCCAGCAATCTCCCCGACGGGGAACGATGAGGAGCGCTCGCAGGCGCATCGACGAGCGATATATTCGCTGTGCACAGTGTACACTGCACGGAGCCGTGCGCGTATCGATATGTCAGAGAGCATCCGATAAATCGTAGCGCGGAATGAGAGATAGAAATAAAGAGGCTCTCGTAGTCGGGACGTACGCGCACACATGCACACACACACACACATGTACGAACGAAGAGGTGAAATAGTGGTCGTCGGACGTTCGATCGGCCGGTAGGACGAAAGATCGGGAGAGAAAATCGGACGGAGGGGGGAACGGGAGGGAGCGAGAGAGAGAACGAGCCGACTCCGAATCCGAGGAGGAGCCATTGTTTACGGCCGATTGCCGTCCGCCATTAGCCAGATAAATATCTGTGCCGTAAAAATAGGGTGGGCTCGGCTCCTCCCGCCGTCTTCGGTTCCCCTCTTTCGCGGGCTCTTCTTCTTCTTCGCTCTTCCTCGATCCGCGATGTATCGCGTGTTTATCCTCGCCCCGAGTCCCATTGCTCCTCGTTCTATGGGAGCCGACTGCCGGACTGTGGAGAGCCTCGGAAGTCCGGAGCCAGCATGAGCGGCGAGTCGTGGGTGTCGTTCGTTTCCATTGACGAGGCAGCTAACGAAGCGGGGGAGAGTCGGGAGCGGCGTCCCTCTCGACGACTTGTTTTCACAGACGACACCGCGAGCTGACGAGGATGACTGTAACTACACCGGAACGAGAGTCCGGGAACGGTAATGAACGTTGCGCTCGTGGAAAGCTCTCTGTGGGGTGATTATTGTGATAACGGGGTTTTCGTGTGATTCGATATTTCTCACGGTTGATTCGTCGATTAAACGGCAAACGATTCGCTATCGATCGACTTGCAAAGGTGCAGCCGGTTTCTGCTGTTGTGTAATTGCTATAATTAATGTAATAATGTCATAATAATAAAAATGTATATGTGAATTTTATGCATTAATTGTTTAATAAATATAGAATAATTATTTATTTTTTATTACTCATTCAACTACCTCGGAGCAAGAATCGTGTAGTTACACATGCGAGAGTAAGAACCACGTGGAAAGCTCGGTGTGGGATAATTATGGTGATAACGGGGTTTCCGTGCGACTCGCTATTTCTCATACTCAATTTATGGATCAAACCGTAAATAATTCGTTATCGATCGACTTGCAAAGGTGGAGTCGGATTTCACGCAGTAATTCATCGTTAATTATTACATTAATTATAACAGCAGTTTTCTTACATAAATTGTTTAATAAATATCGTAAAATTATTCGTTTTGCTGTTTAATTGTTTTTTCGACTACATTGGATGCGAGAGTCGGAGACCCGTAATGAAAATTGCGCGAGTAATCGCCACGTGGAAAGCTCGGTGTGACGTAATTATGGTAATATCGGGTTCTCACGTCATTCACTATTTCTCAGTCAATTTATCGATTGTACGGTAAACAATTCTCTATCGATCGACTCGCAAAGGTGCATCCGGTTTCTACAGAATAATTCATCGTTGATTATTACGTCAATTATAACAATAATTTTGTACATTAACTGCTTCATAAACATTTAATAATTATTCATTATTAATTCAACAATAAAAAAAAATATGTCCCCGGAGCGCAACGTGTACCTCCGCTGCTAAATAGTCAGATAAGCATACGCAAAAAAATTAGAAGATACGTTACCCTCGAGATATCCGAATTCGAATAATCTGATTCGTCATTCGACGATTGCGATTGGAATTAAATCTCTTCGATGTTCCAACGAAAATTCTCGAACGCTCCAACACCGACGCCGTTTCGTAAAACAAATTTTATCCGGATGGCTGCATTGCTACCGAGCCGATAATCCGTCGCCTAGCTTTATCGGGAATCTCAGCAAGCTTATCTGACGCCATCTTCGATCTCGATTTTCGAATTATTCCTCGATCCTCGTGATACACGTAATTTGCGTTGATTTTTTTTTTTTTTTTTTTCGAGACAAGGAACAGGGAACAAGAGCTATTTTTTCTCGCGCACGAAAGTCCGAACGAGGTCGGGGAGGAGTAAGCCTAGATTACATATTACACTATAATACGCCTGACGAGAGCGCGCGTGGAGAGTCGCGGGAGGGCGGGAGGCTTTGCTACGCTGCCTCTTAAAATTCCACCTGGCAAACACTTGTATTTGATTAGCGACTCTTTCGCCACATAAGTCCTCACCGGGGCTCTGCCTCGCCGAGCAAAATTCAGCCGTAGTCACTGTAAGCGAAATCAGCGAGTATAACTAAAATGCGAAGCGGACAGAAAAAAAAAGAAAAGCGATTGAGCGAAAGAGTGACGATTTCTAAAAAACTAAAAAAATTTAAAAAAAAATTAAATAAGTCTTCAACAGGAGTCAGCCTTGCCGAGCAAAATTCAGCCGTAGTCACCGTAAGCGAAATCAACGCGTATGAATAAAATGCGAAGCGGAAAGAAAACAAAATAAAAGCGATCGAGCGAGAGTAAAGATAAAAAAAAATTCGTAAAAAAAGTTTAAAAACAAAAAAAAATCGCCGTAAGCGAAATCAGCGAGGCTGGATAAGATGCGAAGCGGAAAGAAACAAAAAAGAAAAGCAATTGAGCAAAAGAGTGAAGATTAAAAAAAAAAAAAACGTGAACATGTAGAATAAAAACGGGCGATCGTCCGCGCGGAGAAAGAGAGCCGAGAACTCGCGAGAGGCTCTCTCGTTATCGAGTTACGTAATCCTCGGGTCTGCGGTCACCGAGAGACTCGTACGTGATGCACGCCGAACGGACAAGCCAGTCAGTCAGGCTACTCGCATAAGGAACAAACCTCTCGCCCACTACCACGTGTCGCTCTTTTCACTCTTTCCTCTCGTATCTATATTTCACATTCAATTGACTACACAATCTCTCGGTCCCGTGGATTTCAAAAGAATTCTGATGGCTCTGCGCACACAGTGTCGCACATGCGCGACTCCCATACGCCGTTAAACGGACTCTATTATTGACTCTACGAATAATAAAAGGATAATCATTTCTTTTTCTACTTATTCATGATATGGTAAATGTTTCTATTAAATAAGAAGAAGAACACATTTTTTTGGAAAACGAGAGGATAGAATCGTAATTTCATCTCCCCTAAAAAAAAAAAAAATACTTTTTTCAGAGCTGTGCAAAGAACCAAAAATAGTTCAAGCCCAAAGCAGAAACTATCATAAGTATTTCAAGTGTCAAGTACTTTTTGTACGGGGTAAATAATCGCTTGAATATTTGAGAAATACTTGGAAGTATTCCGTGCGGTAGCGATAAACGGCATCAATAAAAATTGAAATATGTCGTGTGCACGCATCGTGACCTTCTCACGAAAGATTTCCACCGTTACGCGTTTGATCGTTTAATATTTTACGAGAGCGCGAGCAATCAGTCAAAGCTGCATACCGCGGCGTCCAGTTTATAGGCCGATCCACTGTGTCGCGCCACGCGGGTATTTAATTCTTATTTCTTTCTCGAGATCATCGCGTACAGACGCGCAGACCTCAGGTGCAGCGATCATTAATCTTCCGAGCGTGGTTCTCTCCCTAGCGAGAGTTGCGACCCGATCTCGTACGCATATGCATAGCATGCGGGTATTATAGACTCGCAAATGATTTTTTTTTTTACGCCAAGTACCATAGGCGGGTATTATTTATGAAGTGGCGAGGACACGAGAATCTCGCGGTCCAAGGGCGACGATAGATTCGCCGCAAAACCGCTGATGCTGCGAAGCAGGGTCGCATCGATATTCGAAACTTCGGAACTGGCATTGAGACTCTCCTTGAAGCGCTCTCACACTTCGACGTCAACGGGAGCGAGGGAAAGAAGATACGAGTTTTAAAAAAATAATAAAAATATGCGAGGGGGCACGTAGGTGGACACCCGAGGCTCTGGGTGCGGCTTCGCGCATCTGCCAATAACGAGACCAGGCGAGTTACTGAACGTACTTGACAAAAAAAATTCTAAAAATTTATAAACCGATATAACAAATTTAACGTAAATAAGTTCGGTGAAATTAGTTACTCGGTTTAAAATACCGAGCATTAGTTGTATCCTTGTTATCACATTAAATCAAACATGATCAACTTACGTGTAGAAACTTTACACACTGTACGTAAATTTTATTTTCAGTTTATTTTTTTAAAAAAAAATATTAAAACAATTTATTGTTGTGGCAGCAAAAATATTTGGCTGCTACAGCAAAATATTTGCTGCCACAGCTAAATATCTTGTTTTCCCTATGTTAACCAGGCAAACAAGTTATGGTAACAAAATTCTTGACCCAACAATTTTTTTTTCTCCGTGTGTTTTAATACCAAGCAGCGATATACAATATACAGCTTTTCCATCAGAAATCTTCCATTATTTTTGTACATAAAATTTTCATCGATACATTTTTTACAGTGCAGTCTCGGCTGCCCGAAAAAAAAAAATCCTCTAAGCATTAATTGATTAGTACAACGCTCACCCTCATGAACGGGAAAAGCGTGGATGATGCATCGTTCGAAAGTGACGTATCAATGCAACAACATCGAGTCATTCCGGCCGTCGAACAGCGGATCTCGGTGCTCCGGCGAACGATAATTTATTACCGTCGACAAATCGTGCGTAGCTTCAGCAGATAATAATACGAAGATAATGCACTGAGAACCTCTTTCAACTATGAATATACACTCGACACGTATACGCATTAACATCTCTCTCATAATAACGCCCGAGACAAATCAACCCAACATTCGCCGTGCAATAAACAATTTCTCAATTTATTTTGCCGGATTCGTCTAAATCGCTCCCTCAATCCGGCACAAGCAAAACAATCTCGAGGAGTCGCGATTACCTCGTTTCCCAGCCAATCAAACCACCGCAACTCCGCGACGCCCGATACGAAATTAAATTATTTTTAACTTCATCGACGACCGAAGAAACAGACATCGACCAATCGTTCGATCTCGCCGCCTCGACTACAATCGTCTTATCTCCGGTTCGCAGTCGGATCGCCGTATATCTATACATCGCGATCATTTTTATTTGCAACGATACATCATCCGCGCCACGTATAATCAACGGGACACTTACCAGCGTCACCTTCCGACGGCTATAAAAAAAAAATACATAAAAAAAAAACAAAAACTCTTGCTATGTTTTTTGAACTATTTTCATTTGCAATGATTCATCATCCATGTATAATCGAGGCGACGGTTCGAACCGTCGTCCTCTGGAAGGAACGAAAAGAGATTTAAAAAAAAAGAAAAAAAAAAAAAAGGAAGAAGTACAGAAGGAACTAGTTCATCCTCTTAAACGATGGGAACGCGGGGCTCGGCCATCGAGCTGCTCGAACGAAACTGCAATAAAGTGAAGTGCATGAGGGGGTCTCTTTCTCGACGAGGAGGCCGAACGGGCGCGCGCGTATCCAGCCACTGGAAAACGATGATTCATCATGCTTCGGTTCGCAGAGAGAGACTAGACGGATGCAGATGTTCGGGCTCTCACTCTTCGGCCACTTCTTCGTCTTCTCACTCTTGACCGATGCGTTGGAGTCTTCGTGTCCGCGTCTTGGTTGAAAACCACGCTCGAGTACCCTGACGCGCGCGTAGGTATAAAATATCGCATGAATATACATTATCGGCTGAGAAGCGGAGGGGCGTATGTCGTACTCTTCGAGCATCGAAGTTACGCCCTTTCGATTCTGAGCCGACGATGTGTATATATATATATACGTGCGTGTGGTGTCCGTATGTACGCGAGTTTGCGGGGACACTGCCAGTAACCACTGTATCGTAGTGCAGTGTAAGTTGTACCTATAATACGTACAAGTGGTATAACGACCGGTTCGTCGTCGTCGTCGGCTACCGCAGACCGCAGAGTCGCCAGTGGGATATTCTCGTCATTGCCCACACAGACGGTAGTCCAAGACACGATCGCGACATGCGGTGTATTGTACCTTTATACCTTTGTGAATAGCTTTTCTGGATATCGGTGGCTCGGAGTCGAAAGGACGTATCGGGCATGGAAGCGGCTTGGATTCCCCTCTGGCAAGAGGCGATGGGAGTACGTAAATTTCTTCGATTCCGATTGTCGGGTGTTTGATGAAAGACAATCATTTTTTTGTAATAGGAAGTGTGCACATAGGCGCAAAAATTTCAATGCTATAGTCGTTGAAAAATAAATTGCCGGTGCTGTAGGGTAGAGCGGGGAAAAACGGGATGATGAGACTAATCCGGATGTATCGTTGGGACAAAATAAGTCATCCAAAAAATATTGGAAAATTGAGTTCTGCCACAATTGTCCCGTTTTTCCCGACTGTCCCATTTTGCCCCGCTCTCCCTCATTCTCACTGCAGCTCATTATCCGTCTCGGACCTCTCAGTATTCAATAAAACGTGCCCTATTTACGAAATGCCTCGATACCTGAGAACCTTGTCCGGCGACCGATAACAGGGAAACCCAATGGGAAAATTTCCGTAACGAAGCCTTAAAAAAAAAAAAAAAATTAAAAGAACGATCCTACGGTCGCGGTGTGCAGTCCGGGAGGGTGAGAAGGATCTATGGATAAATTGGAAGGGCCCCGAGGAATTCTCCCGGTCGAGCTGCGAAGAGGTGGAAGAGGCAAAAGTCGGTGCAGAGGGGCTCGACGTGAGACTCCCGGAGCGAAAACGCATGTGTTTCACACGTGTCGTATAGCAGACCCGAGCCGCTCGCCTTCTCCCTCCGTGGACTAGCCCGTAGCGCGATATCTCTTTCCCTTCTCCCCCCTCCGGCAACGGAATATCCAACGCGTTCGCTCGCACACCGAGAGGGAACTCCTCGGTGCATTAACAAAAAGCATGCTCGGCCAGGCTCTCGCCATGTGTGCAACGGCGAGGGCCGCAGTCCGAAGGAACCCCGGAGACCAGACAATGTTCTCTAATTGCAAAGTTCGAAGGAGAATTTTTCGGGCCCGGCATTATAGGCTTGTCCGCACTTCCTCGGCCGTTATTCCGCGCCGATGCTAACTACCCACACGGACACTTTTATTTATTTCTCCGGCCGACTTAATTCACTGTTCGCTTCTCTTTCTTCGTTCCTCAGCCGCTTTCTCTCCTCCTTTCTTTCCCCTCGCTGGCTTATTTCTCATTTTATTTTCACCGTGCCTTGTTATCTATGTGTTTCCTTCGAAGCCTCCTTTTTTCCGAACGCAAATTTCTTCCCTCCTCCCCGCCTATACAATCGGCCGACGAAACTCCTTCGCCCTCTCCGGCCTCTCGGACGTTCCGCCTCGTGCGTCACGCATATGGGCGAGCTTTCTTTTGTGCCTCTTTTCTTTTCCTTTTTTTTTTTATTATATATACATATTTTTGTGTTGTTATTATTTTTTGTTAACGTGCCCGTTGCGCTCCGAAAAAAAAAAAAATCCACTTGAGGCGATGCCTTCGCGGCGAGTGGATGGTCGTTTCCGGTAAATAGAAGCCTCGTTTTTTTTTTTTATATCAAGTGGATTTTTATTTACTATGTGCGCGTATGCGGATGACGCTGCATGCGCGGCCCGCGACTATCCGGATCCGAGCACAACGTGCGACGGGGCTTCCTCTTTCACGGGGCAACAACACACGTCGGGCGACACAATAATACAGTACCCGGCTGCAATACACCTCAACCTACCCTTTGACTCCGCTGGCTCGCGTGCGATATCCGCGTGCTGCTTCCGATGTCCAGGCTTCGCTCTATCGTGCACTTGTAATCGCCGAGCCGCTGTTGCTGGCGCATTTGTATTTTCATTTTTATATATAGATGTGTGTGTATGCACACATATATACGTATGCACACATATTTATGTATGCACACATGTATATGTATGCATGCACATGTACGTGTTGATACTTATATAGGGGAGAGCGGGGCAAAACGGGACAGTGATACAAAACTTAATTTTTCAATAATTTTTGGATGCCCCATTTTGTCCCAACGATATATCCGGATTTTCAACTCCGTTCACCCCCACTTATCACCATCGCTACCATCCAAAAGTTATTGGGAAATTGTGTTTTGACCCATTGTCCCGTTTTGCCCCACAGTCCCATTGTCTCCCTACGTGTGCATACTTATGTGTATACTTATATATGTGTGCAACACATATGTGTGCATACACATATATGTGTATACTTATATATGTGTGCGTGTGTGCGAGTGTAAATGAGACTGCGGGCAAGCAAGCGTTTCTCCTGACGCTGCATACACTCAGACGGGTTTAACATGCAGCGATATCTTTCGCCGACGGAAGCACATTTCGAGCGCATGCGGATTATCAGCTAACATATATTTCCTGCCTACGACGTCAGTTTCCCGAAAAAATATTTGCAGCGCACAAATTTTCTTACGATAATTCGATTTCGTGTGACTGAATGTTTTCTTTTTTTTTTTTTTCTTTGTTTCGACTCTTTTTGTTATCGCTGCAACTGTAATGACGTCTAAAATGTTATAGCCGCGACGGTGACAGACTAATCTTATCGAACGAGGCGAACGCGAGGGCATCCGCGAGATATATGACCCGAAGGTCTCCTGTCAATGGCGCCTTCGCCATTGACAGGAGACCTTCCCCGATCCGAGAACACCCGAAGGACCCGAAAACATGAAATATCATTATTAAATTGTTGCAGATAAATCTGTTGCATTGCTGTTGCTGGGATTGAAACTTTTTGTTTGATAAATTTGGAGTTTAACTGAAATTCAATGAATTTCGAATTTACTTCAAATTGAATAAATTTGGAATCTACGTCAAATTTAATGAATAAATTTTTCATTCAAGTAATTAAATATTCATGGAGTCCAGCACAATTTAGAAGTCCGTTTCGGTCGCATTTAGTCTCGCAGTAATCCTCACCCGACCGCATGCGATTTATCGTCCGCTCCGCGACTGCCGAGTGAATCTCAAGACCGCGCGTCGAAAAAAAACCATCCGCATCGTTACAATAAAATATGTAAGTGGCTTTAATGTAATAACACTATCGTCCTGTCTCCTCGTCACCTAAATACTCCGAGCTCCTCGAGCGCACTTGCCGTATAGGATTTAACTCCGCGTATAGGTGTTGTATAGTACAGTACACGCTCACGTAGATCGAGTTCTCGCGGTCCCGTCGCATACTCTCGTTACGAGCCATTAAACGAAATTGCTGCGTTTAGCCTTGCGGGAGACTGAATGATACCGGTCTCCCGAACTCGCTCGCCCCGCTCTCGTCTCTTAAGTTATTGGCAATAATTGGGGACGGGGTAAACGCTGACGGTCGCGGCCGACTCTCTGTGTCGGAAGAAACCACTCTCAGTAAAAAAAAAAAAAAATCCATACAAGTACCATAAGCATAAGTTTATTACTAGCGTGCAAAACAGTGTTCGAAACAGGCACAGGTGCTGACGGACTTACGATCTGTTAAAATCGGCGACTTTCCTCGGCGTGACTTAATGTTCAAACCGCAAACTGAGCACCGCACGCGATCATTGTTCTCCCGGCTAGTTTCATTTATAGATTTAACCGCCGAAGCTCGGTGGAATCTCGTGCGGAAAAGTGCGGGCTTTGAGCTCGCGATCGGGAGTTTCACGTAATCGCGCAGGTGACCGAGCGTCCTGAGCGACGCGATGGATAGCGTTAGCGTTCCGTTGAGAGAGCGTGTTCGCTGCACGGCACACGTGCCGGGTATTATTTATTTTTTCATTCGCATGATCAAGGAAATGGTAATAAAAATTTTAAAAACCATATTTAAAAAATGATCATAATCAAAGTGTAAAAAAAATTGGTAAATTTTTTTTTTTTTTCAATGGCCGCCATTTTGCCAATTTTTTTCCCTCGTCAAGGACCGCATTATATATCATTTGTTAAGAAACAATTGAAACATTTTATTTCAGATAAAATGACGAGTCGAAATCAAGGTCGCCGCAAACGAACTTTCGAAAAAAAAAAAAATGTCACCTACCGATAAAAAAATACACAGAGACAATAAAATTGAATTTAAAAAATCGTAAATCTTCTTTGATATATCTTCCTTCCACCCTAAAAAAATCAAATCGATAAATCGTATATTTACCGAGAAAAAAAAATTACGAAATGTGCGTGACTTTTAGCCAACTTACTGTGGCGCAAACCCCTAAATAATAAAAATAATAAAATTTGAAAAATAAGAATAATCAAGCGGCGAAATCGGACGTGGGTGCGGAGTTTCAAGATGGCCTCGGGGGGCGATTCGTGAAGCTGCCGATGTGGAACAGGGAAGGAGATCGAGAGTCGGGAAGCGAAGTCTTATTGCCGCATGGCGGAGAGCTTCCTGCTCAGACAACGGTCTCTATTGGTTATTGCCGAGCGAAGCGAGATATAAATAACGAAATCGCAATGAACCGACGATATGCCGGGGTACCGACGACGCCGACGCTCCTTCGCGAGCGGGGTACGCAGAGCCCCGTACGCACTCGTATTGCCGGCTCGCACTGCTCCGCCGTCCGGACCTGCTACTCTTCCCGGCATCGATAATGATGTCGGCTGACAAGCCGCGACGCAGGTTGGTGCGCTCGTCGGAGCCTGGGTGTTGAACACGAAGCACGAAAAAAAAAAAAAATGAACAAAAATGTATATATGTATTTGTATGTATATGGATGTATATGTATGTGTGGTTGTGTGTGTGTGTATCAGCTGTAGCGGTTTGTGCGGTGGGAGCCGGCTCGTGTGTGCAGAAGAGCATATAAAAAAACTTAAAAATAGGCAGCTCGTTATCGCTAAGCATTTTTTGTGAGCCCAAGATTCCGAGGAATCTTGATGCGTGAGGGAAAAAAATAGTTGACACGTTTGGAGTAAAATTATCGTTGGATGGATCTAGTTCAAGCATTGAATTAATTATGATCACCCTCTGGGGGTTTTTTTTTCTTTTTACGGTATCGAGACTATAATTTTATCGAAGATCCGCAGCATTTTGTCATAATGCATATACTTATCAATTTACCTATGGAATTATATGTTTTTTTTTTTTTATTATTTCGAGCCGATGCGACAATCTCGATCAATTGAATTCTTTTACTTTTTTTAAGTTGATGGGAAGATGGTCCCGGATATAGATCGTGTATTTAGATCCTTTGCAACGTCGGTGACCCGCATTACCCGCCAACCCGTCATATCGCAAGCGCGCGAGGGAAACGGGCTGCACGACTCGAAGGAGCATATTCTCTCACCCGAGGCAGGTTCGATGCAGCCGGGTGCATGAGGGACTGCGAGTGCTGCACTCGCAGCAGCGTGGATCGTCGTTGCATTCGCACTCGTTCGCTCTACGTGCGCCGACCTCGTGCGCACTGCATGCGTCTGCGCGTACAGTAAAACGTGCCGGCGCGGAGTCACAGCCGCCGGCGGCGAATCCGAGAAGAAACGCGAGAACAAGTTGGGAAAAAATAAATAAAAAGTAAATTAAAAAAAAAAATACTAAATAAAAAAAAAAAAATTCTACAAAAAATTAAGAAACTTTAACGCGACAGTCTCCAGTGATCAGCGAACGAGTCTCGACGAACCCTTTTCAAATCGCGTTTTATCAGATCGGTAAAATTTTCTCTCCGATATTATTCTAAATGTATTAATGATTAATTCATCACGAAACGCCCTCGTGCATGCTCATTTAACTTAAATAACCCGTTGATCGTAATTAAGTTTAATTAGCATCTCTCTCGATTGAATTAAAATAATGAAAATAGTGTTATAGAGTTAGTGTAATTAGATTGATAGTTATCGGATAACCGCGATGTTTTATGCGCATCCAATTCTCTCCCTTCTTCCGAGCTTGGCTGAATAAGCCTCGCCGAGGCACGGACACAGATAGCAAGCACTCGACGCATGCTTATGGTTATACTCTTGAGTTTCTCAGTACGCGAGGCAAGCTGCACTATGGCTGTGCTCGGTGCTCCTCGCGTTTCTATAGGGGACTCGGGAGAGAAGGCGTGCAAGAAGGAAGACCACTTTGGCGTCAAGTGTTATACGAGCGCATTTGTGCTAAGTACACAGTAAAAGAGATCTGTACTTTTAACAAACTCTTTTTGTCCACAATTATTTTCTTGTTAAATTTACAACAAAAAAAATTGTAAAATTCATAAAAAATTTTGTACGAATGCAAGATTTTTTTTTTTTTTTTTTTTGTAAAATTAACAAGAAAATAATTGTGGAGGTTTGTGGACAAGAAACGTTGGTCCTTCTTTGACCCTGCACTGGACGCGTGGGTCGAAGCGGGAACGTGAGACGGAGAGGCCTCGTGTGTGTCAGGTAGAATGGGGCAAAATGGAAAAACTATAAAATAAAAAACCGGCGCGACTTGTCTGCAATATGCAAAAAAAAAATTATCTTGTGAAAAGGAGGAAATAATTATTCCGTTCATTCGAAGGAAAAAATTGCAATTCGAGGCGCCAGTCACAGTCTCGAATATGAGAAATCTCACGCTTCCACACCTCTCAATCCTCTTTAATACTTTTACACCTCCGAGTGCTGCTCAGTGAGAGAGCTTCGGATAGTTTATTGTAACACTCTCGTACAAGGTAACAGTCGAAGTACACGCTCGGGTGAGTAACGAGGCACTTCAGCATTGAGCCCTCTCGTACATCCAGCGCTGCACAGTTTACAAGCGTACTCGTGTGCATAAATTGTTTTCACAATATACCGGTAATACGAGAGCCCGAACAATCAAACCATCTCGCGGTTTTACGCGGCTTTTACGGCGTGGATATAAAAATGCACGGCTGCTTTGTAAGTCACTACTTGTACACATAGTGTTTCGAAAAAGGCTTATATGGAAATTATGATTGTCAAAGTTTTTGACAAATCGCGCCATCCCCAAAATCCCTAAAGTATCCCTAAAAAAATCTAAAAAAGTAAACAAAAATTTCCCCAATGCATTTTTCGTCGCGCTAATTTTTTACACTTCAATTACCATTTTATAATTTAAAAAATCCTCTATTAAGGTCATGCATGTAATGCTCTTTTTTTTTAAAGTTGCTTGAAACTTTAGCGTACAAAGGAAATGAAAGCCTACTGTAGAATTGATAAACGCAGCGGCATTCTATATTTCCGTTAGTAAAGTTTGAACACCCTAGGAAGAAAGGATTACAGGTTTTGTTACCGACTGAGTTCGGGATGTGCGGTAGGGAGCGTGTTTCACATCACGTTAATTCTTCGCGATTTAAATATGCAGTCACACCCAACAAATTTTGCTATCCATATTTAAAAAAAAAAAAAACTAACGGATATAGATCTGAATCAAAAATGATTTGATGGCATGTCCGAAACGACTATTGGTGAATCCACGCTGTGTTTCACATCAGCTTAATTCTTCGCATTTTGAATGTTGCAGTCACGCCTAAAAAATTGTACTATCTTTATTAAAAAACAAAAAACCAACGGAGATAGATCTGAAAAAAAAAATGATTTGATGGCACGTCCGAAACGACCATTGGTACATCCACCCTGTACCCTCACAATAGAAGATAGGTGTGCGATAACGACACTCCGGGCCGGCACCCGGAGGGCCCGTAGCCACTCGGGCGTTCTATCGCTGAACCCGAGAGACGTCCGCGAGGCAGTGCGACGTCGACTAATTAAACCTGCTAGGCCGCCACGTCTCGCCGGCTCGCACGTCTGAGCCGTTACGCACACTCTTCCCGAGCGTAACCCGCCGCTTACGTACCGCACTGTACGTACAGGTACTTAGCACGGTACACGCGCACACCTCCCCAGACGGCGAGCAAACGGCGCCGCGTGCCAGCCACAGACTCAACGAGACGCCCTATCCTTACGCTTATATTATTTTATTTATTAAAACTTTTTTAAATAATTTTTTTCCTCTTTAATTAGCAATAACTTATCGGTGGCGGCGCGAACGATCACGGCGCGATAAGCTCGGACCGGGGAGAGCGCCGGCTCTCGTCTCCTCGGCCGAGACCCGCTTCGCGCATGCGCACTCTCCTTCTTCCATCAAACGATGTATTTTTGCATTTAAAAAAAAAAAATAGAAAAAAAAAAAAAAATTGTAAATAAACTGTACGTGTATCCGGCACACCTCGCTGCACGGTATTACGGTGGAGTGTAAAAGCGGGCCGGTCGGTCCGCCGGCGGGAGAGAGAAGAGAAATTCGTACGACGAATTGCATTAATAAATTCGACAAGGGACGAGGCAACTGGCGTTTTCGAGACAGCTATTTATTTATGGGGTTTCGGTGAGAGCGGCGGAGGCCTGCGTTACTGGAACTCGCCGGTGGAAGGACTCGGTGGGCCCCGCGTGGATGGGAGCACCGCGCCCTGCCGGCGAGACCGGCACGGAGAGTCTCTCGTGAGGGAGTCGAAATAATAAGAAAAAAAAAGTTTTTTTTTTTTTTTTTTTAAATAAAATAAAATAGAGAGAAACATGGAGATGAGAGGCAAAAAATCAAAAGAGAAATAAGAAGCTATATGGATGGACGAAAAGTGTGCGCCAGTGCGAGATAGCCCGCAGTCGAGGAGCGAGGAGGGAAGAAGAGGGGAGAGAGGGAAGGAGCTTATAGAGGTCGGATTGTGGGACGAGAACGAGCCACGCAGCTGCTTCGTTACTTTCGGAATTTTTCGGGCTCGTCTCTCGGTCTCCCTCACTCCTTCCCTCTCTCGAACTCTCCACTCTCGCCGAGATCCTCGCAACTCTTTGCTCCGCTGCACGAAGGAGACTGCCTACGCTATCCTGTGGGAACTCTCGGAGAGATCCGTCGAGCTTGCAGCGCGCATCGACGAACAGATATTCGAAGATTTTTTTTTATTTCTTTATATTACGTAAATCGTCGATGGTCGATGGTCATGCGGCAGAGGTACACATATGGACCACTTAATTATTTCGCGGTGTAAAATATGACATTTTTATTCGAAATAATTTTTGCGCGATAAGTGCGGATTTTTCATTTTTTTTTTTGGTTCCTTAATTACGTAACTCGTCGAGTGTCGATGGTTATGTGGCAGAGGTATTAGTGCAAATATGGACCACCTCATTATTTCGCGGTGCAAAATACGACATTTTTATTTGAAATAATTTTTGCGCGATATGTGGGAAATTTTTATTTTATTATATTTTTTTATTCTCGTATTTATTACGTAAGTCCTCGATGGCCGATGGTCATGCGGCAGAGGGATTCGTACACATATGAAACAGCTTATTATTTCGCGGTGCAAGATATGAAATTCTTATTTGCCCTCATTTTCGCAAGTTCTGGGAATTTTTATTATTATTATTATTTTTTTTTTAGTAGCGATTCTGATTTGGCGTGGCCTATTTATCTCGGTGAGTTGTCCCACCGTGCGGCCCCCGCGCGCGGAGATACGGCAATATCGCTTATTCATCACGGCCATAAGTAAACTCTCGAGCGCCTGAGCACCATCCGCGCGAGATAAGATAGGGAAACCGCGTAACGCGAAGCTATTTCTTCGCCGCGTTGTTATATTTGGATAAGTGCGGCCCATCGGAGCGAATTAAAAGAGTGTGCGACGGCGTTGGGTCTCGGCAAAAAACAAGCCAAGCTCGATCCTATGGCAATCAATTCGAGGGAATTCTTTACATCGCTAATATATATCGCGATTCCCCAAATTAAGGCTTCGTTTTCTAAGATCTCCCATCTTTTTCTTCCCTTCTTATATATGACTCTTGCAATGCATTACGAATTTAGCTTAAAAAAAAGGGTTTTTTTTTAAATAAAAAATGGTTTAAAATATTCATTTCGGAACGAACAAAACCAAATAAAAAATTGTTCCATCCCACAATAATTAGTCGCTACCAGAGTTAGAGAGAATTGCTGATTAGTTAATAGACTTTCTGTTTAAAATTTATAATTTAAAAAAAATCCATTTCGGAAGTGCAAAATCAGATAAAAAATATGCCATCATGCATCGAAACTCAAGTAACCTCGATGCAAATAAAAAAATATATATGTACATACAGTTCCTTCCGCGTACATCCGACCAACATTTGAATCGACGTTTTCATCAACTCGCACCCCTAAAAATTCGTCCCACCGAAACTTTTCATTCCTCGCTCGCATAAAGATGATCGGAGATAAAGCTTTTTTTTTTAATTTCGTAATTGCTGGTAGATCGATATCCAAGGGGTACGCACAGGACCGGTAAGGAATCTGCACGCGGCGTTTGTGCCCTGTGCCGGGTATGGTATACTGTACGACGATGCCGGGTGCGAGAGAACCTCTTCTTCTGCGAATAAGGTATATGTGTACTGTGTAACGTGCCGCGCGGCGCGGTTCGGGGCTCATTGAACTCAACGTTCCGATGCTGCTGTGGCTGCCATTAGTCTCTCTCTCTCTCCGCACTCTCTCTCTCTCTCTCTCTCTCGTCCCGCCGAACCGGCGTTTGGCTCTCGACGGGTGGTTCAGCCTTCGCGACTCGGAGGCTCGTTCGACGAGGGCGGATGAGGGAACGGGAGAGAGAGAGAGAGATTCCCCCTGGCCACGGCCCTGAAGCCAATTTGCGACATGAGGAACCAGCGAACGCTCCGATCTCCCCTCTCTCGCAACCCGGAGACAATATTCAGCGGTATCGATGACTATATTTCAATTTGTTCTGGATCTCACAATGGCGATGGGAAGAACACATTTTGTTTGTTTTTTTTTCTTTTTTTTTGTCTAAAGTGTCTAAACGTCCGACCAAGGACGAATATGAAAAACATTATTCGTCCGCCCTATGGACGACTGTGGAAAAATAATTCGGTCGACTAACCGAGATTTATCGGCATTTCAGCATCGCACAATTTTTGAGGCTTGTTTTCTTTGGTCGTGCTCATCATTTTTGTATTCGTCCGACTGCAAACGACTAACGCATATTGGATTTTTCTGGGGTTTGGGTTGTGTTTCTCCGGGGTTATTTTAATTATTCGTCCGAGTACTTGAAGGGTTAATATCATTTGTTATTTACAGCGATCGCATCGATTCGCATCGATGACGATATTTCAATCCTTTTTGGATCCTATCTCACAATGGCAGTGGGAAAAATACTTTTTCTTCGTTCGTACCGTTGCGACACCCAAAATTGCAAAATTATGTACTAAATTTATTTAATTTTTATATAATCGTTATTGTTAAATTTTAATATTAATATTTAATTATTTAATTATTTATTACATATAGCGACCGCTTCGATTCCCTCTATAGCAAGCCGGAGACAATATTCAGCGGTCTCAATGACGATATTTCAATTTGTTCCTATCTCTTTTACTTACTTCTTTTTCGTTCGCAGCATTGCGACACCCAAAGTTGCAAAATTATGGAATTCCATCCGTAATCGAAAATGCATTGCAAATATCAAGGCTGGAACCAACATTCGGTGGGTCAAATTATTGTTCAATTAAATCCTTTACGATTCGGTTTTTTTTTAATATGTTACTCGGACGAGTTTCGAACCGGGTATTGCACAGTAGTTATCAATCCTGTAAAAAAATTGTAAAAAAAAGAATGAAATTTTTTCGGAAAAATCTATATCACGTACTCCGTAAATCTGCGCGAATTTCCGCACAAAATTCAACAGCAGTGGATTCCACGTTACATTGTTTCGAAAATTCGTGATAAAGGAGAAAAAAAAGTATCTCGTTGCACGGCCCTGGCGCGAGTGGATCAAGCGACTCGGGCAGCGCGAGCAACAGCCGGTTTCGTCGTTGCCGAGGCCTTTCGGGCAAGTCCCCCGTCCCTGCGAAGCAGCAGCAGCCAGCAGCAACGTGGCCGGCCGTACCGGAGTTTCGAGCTTCGAACTCGGAATACAATATCACAGTAGCTCAGCAGCGGTCTCCGGCACTATAGCATATAGTATCGTCTTCCCAACGTGCGCGCGTATGCGCGTTAAAGTTACGCGCCACGAATGTTAATCCTTCTCGTTGAATCGCGCCCGTACATCCTTCCCTCTCTCGTCTTATTTTATTTTTTTTACATTTTTTTCCTCTCTTTCCTTTTCCCTCCGCGCTCCTCTCGACACCGGAGTACTGTAACCGGCGCGATGAGTGCCCGTCGCGCGGCGGAGAAGCTTTCGCGAACAGCATGGCGGGCGGAACAACTTTTTTCGCTGATAGGGAGAAAAAAGAAGTGCCCGAAAGATAGAGCGAGCGGAGATCGGAGAGGCAAGAGAATCGAGAGGAGTCGCGGATATAAGAAAGAGAGAATGGAGGCGGATAAAAATGGTCGCTCGAACGAAGAGAAACGGAAGTATAAAAAAAAATAGAAATGAAAAAGTCGAAGAAGAGAACTGCGACATTCGCTATGTAGCACTATATAGTTCACTATATAACACTGTACGCTTGTCTAATTATAGCGAGTCGTCCGAAAAACCGGTGCGGGAGAGCCAGCACAGTCGAATATGTATATGTTATATATATATATTTTTTTTTTTTCTGCTGTGCTGGCATATATATGTGTATGTCCTTTGCGATATATCTGTAGGGGCTGCGAGCTAGCGAAGGAACGGACGGGCAGAGCGCGCAGAGTAAAAAATCGTGGGCGACGATAGACGAGCGTAGAGTTTTCTCGCGGAACGCTTCGCCCGACGGTTGAAGCGGTCGTGGTAAAAATTTATTGGAACGAGAAAAGTCTTGGAGCTTAATATACCCGGTTTCTTTTATTATTATTATTATTTTTTGTGCCGTGACGATCGCAAGCCTAGATACATCGCCCTGGCCGACGCGCTCTCCACAATCGGTTTAAGATAAGAGCTTGGTAATGAAGATTTTTTTTTTTTTTTTAATGCGCGATCGCTCGTCGGTTTGGAGCTTAAATACACTGAACAAAAAAAATTGTAAATTGAATGTACTGGAACTTTAAATTTGCTTACGTTACTTACACTAATCGAACATTGATGTACTTTTTTGTAAAATTAAAATACCGGATATTAAAACAACGAATCTTTTGCCTGAAATTTACAAAAGTGTCTATTAAAAGTAGACATTCCACTGTAAAATTGCAAAGCACATGTGTTCGAAACTTCAGAAATAGTTTAAATAAAAAAATTAAGTTCATTGATTTCCAAGAAAAAAAATTTACGATCTTTGTCCGGTTTCTTTTGTTTTTATTATTATCATTTTTAGCATTCATCACGATCACAGCTTGGATACCTCGCCGTGTCCGACGCACTCTCTACAGTCGCTTTAAGATAATAGCTCGGTAATGTGGATGTAAGAATAAAAATAAAAATTATATTTAAAAAAAAATGCGCACGTCAGTTTAGAGCTTTTGTCACGTTGATCGGACGTTATCGTCGCTGTCATTGTGCCAATGTCGGAATATCGCGGAACGGCGCGCTCGTCGGACGGACCGTTCGTGCCCGAAACCGAAGGAACAGCGTCGGTGAACGGGCGTGGGGGTGCGACGACCTCGACGGCGGCGTCGTGACGCGAATATCAGTAACTGTGGGCTCGTTCCGCGTATAAGGCTACCAAAAGATTACAAGGGCACGCGAGGTCTGCTCCTTTACATTACTGCTGCGCCTACGCTCTGCCGTTTCCGGCAAAAGATATTCGCACAATATACATATATACATGTACATTTATGTACATATTCACGATATGATATCTCGGGAAGGATCGGACACGCGCTGTAAATTGGTAATTCGCCACACATGAGGACCAAAAATAAGATTAATGGTAATAGCTGCAGTTCACGACGGATCTCACCGTTCGGATTGACGACTACTGCTATCACGACTCCGGATGGGAGTTGAAAATTACGGCGAGCGTACCAAACCTTTCTGAATATTGCTATTCTTATTTGATTCTCATAAAACTAATTTTCAAAAAATTGAAAATTGGTAAAAGTTGAAAATTGATAAATGATGAAAATTGATAAATGATGAAAATTGATAAATGATGAAAATTGATAAAAGCTGCAAATTGATAAAAGCTGCAAATTGAAAGTCGAGTACGACGTTGACGTTGAAAAAAGTTGAAAATCAACATTTTCATGTCGTTTCCTCATAATATCCCTCTATTCGCAAGACTTGTTCTTTGAAAAAAAAATGCTGTACGTTGGCTTGCTCCCCGAGTAAGCTTTGCAAATGAAGGGATATTATGAGGAAGCGATATGAAAATTGCAGTTTTCAACTTTTTTTTCAACGTCGACGTCGTGCTTGACTTTCAGGCTAAACCGCTATCCGATTCAGGTTCGACGCGAAACAATACGTGGTAAAAATAAGTTGATTTAAATACGAGCATTCTTTAATGCTACATATTAATTGAAAGCAAAAAAAAAGGAATTTATTCTATATCACGAAAAAAGTTCGGATACATTTTCGAAATTTAATTGGTCGCATACACAATTACAATTATTTCGACCCTCTTACTGGGGAGACGATATTAAACGGTCCTTCGATTCAAATTCGTTGTCTTCGTCGACATCGGCCGGATCTGCGTAGTGAATAAAAAAAATAGTCGAGAGGTTGACTTCTTGAAAAAAAAATAAAAAAAAAAAAAAAAAAAGATCGCATTAACGCGAGGGCGGACGAGACAGAGGGTTTTCTAAAACGAAACTCGAATGCCTGGCTGCCGCCCAAGTCTCAATTCCGTCCCGAGTCGAGAAGCGAGCGAGAAAAACATGCTGCAAGAAAATGCTTCGCCTGGTGAATTATACGAACGCGAATCGCGATGACTGGCGACTTTGTGTCCCGCGGATTTCAACTCTTGTTCGAAGATCGTTGTTTACGAGAACAAGACAAAATAATAATAACATTTTTTTAAAAAAATTATAATAATGATAATGATAATAATGTTGAGAATGATAATAATGATAATAATGATAAAAATAAAACTTCGCCTATCGTCCTCGAATTAAATTTTATATATTCGCGGAGGAAGAGGAGAAACGCATGGAATTCGCGCGTTCACCACTGTAGATATTACTTCGTAAATCACTGTTACCCCGGCGAATCACTCTCGGCCTGATGCCGCGTCGACGAAGATAAGATTGAGAATTGCTTGACGAGTACGTGCGTGGCTGACTCGGTGGCCCGATATAATACATTGACTCTTATTCGTTAAATCGGACCGAGCGATAAGTCCGTAGTCGAGATTGAGATATCTGGATGGAAAAATTTGAGAAAAAAATTAATAAAAAGTATCAAAACTTCATTTTATACGAAAAAAAGTAAAAGCTCTAACTTCTATTCTGCTCGAAGCTGCACGCGCACGTAAATTTGTTAAAATCCAGGGGCTCGTTGTATTTAAAATAAATAAATGAAAATAAATCAGTCGTCAATCCACGGCATTTCCAAGTCCGCTTCCGGTAATCGTGCGAAGACGTCTCTCGTTGATCTCGGAATTCTGACGACATCTTTACCTGACAGTATTAGAAAATTTAACATAAATCTAATGCTGCCCGGTAAGATGTGAACAGACAGTCCGTTCGATGATTTTTGCCTTTTTTTTCCTCGAAGAAAAATTTCCCCTTTTTTCCTCTCTTCGGTTTCGAGTTGACCTCTTCGAGCTGCACGATGGCGATTTCTTCTCTCGATGCCGTCCCTCGTTGTGTTCCATCTTCGACTTCCACCGAGCCTCCGCCTCGGTATGCACAACGCGCCTTAAATAACCGCGCGAACCGCATTAGAGCGAAACACACACGATTCTAATCTCACAAAGGTCCGCAAAAAATAATAATAATTTTGTAATTAAAAATAGTAATATTTTTCAAGTAAGGAAAAAAAAATGGTCGATCCAGCTCCGTTCACATCGATTAATTTGCATACCCGATTGACTCCGCTTTGCCCTCGTTGCGTTCCGTCTTCAACTTCCACCAAGCCTCGGTATGCACAACGCGCGTTAAATAATCGCACAACTCGCATTGCTCAGAAAAAAAACCCCGATTCTAATCTCGCAAAAAAAGATTCGCAAAACGAAAATAATAACAATTTTTCAAGTAAGAAAGAAAAAAAAATTATCGATCCAGTTTCGTTCACTTCGTTCAATTTGCATACCCGATCGTCTTCGAGCTCTCTTCTTCACCCTCGTCGAGTTCCGTCAAGTTGCGCCGAGCCTCGGCGTACACAACGCGCATTAAATAATCACGCCAGTCGCATCAGAGAGAAACACACAAGATTCTAATCTCGCAAAAAGGATTCCAAAAAAAAAAAATAAAGAAAAAAAATTATCGATCCAGCTTCCTTCACTTCGATTAATTTGCATACCCGATCGTCTTCGGATGGCGCTCCTCTCTGCACTCGACGCCATCGAGAGTCCCCTCTCTTAATAACTCACCGATAAATAATATCGGAACGGACACACGGAAGGCCGAGAGATGATCCGACGTGAAACTGAGCGACGTGCCTCCGCGTGCCTTTTTTTTTTTTATTTTCTTTACTCTTCGTGAAATTGATTCGTTTTACCGAGACCCCATTACCGGTGGGCAGATAAGATCGGGCGCGAGAGGACGAAGGGTGCCGAGCAAGTATCCGGTGCACTCTTCGACGCGAGTCATCCGCCGGTAGAGCCACAGGTAGAGCGAAGGCAACGCCAGCGAGACGAGTGGAGAGAGAGAGAGGACGAAAGAAAAAAAAAAGACAGATGCTGTGTGCGAGCGAAAACGCGCGGCGAAGCGAGTTTTATGTAATCACCGACCGACTCCGCGGAGCTCGGTATTAATACTGGCAATAAATAAACGCCGTCACGGAGGAGAAAGGGGGAGAGAGCGAGAGAGCCTTCTCGATGCTCCCTGGGCATCTTCCTCGAAGTTCGGCTCTCCCGAAGCTTCTCTCCTTAACTCAACCGGCCCGAACCATCTTTTGGTAATTTGTTTTTTTTTTTCATTCTTCATTTTTTTTTCCTCCCAGCTTACTCTCAAATATTCAAACGCCCGAATAATGCCCGCATTTACATGCAGGTGTCGTCATGGGAGCGGGTTACCGAAGCCGAGGCCTCTCCTCGACCGCGATGGCTTTCTTCCTTACCAGACACATCCCCGTATCTCCCTCTCTCGGGTTTCTTAGGTTTTTTTTTTTTTTTTTTTTTTTTTTTATTCACGATTCCTCGACTTCTTGCGAAGCGTCACCGAGAGAATCGAAAGTCACGACGAGCCGCAAGGATACGTATATGTGTGTGTGTGTGCGTGTGTACGGCGATGCCTCGACGGGCGACAGTTACGTGCGCTCGGCGCCAGGCAGATTTCATTTCGACGATTATTCGGACAAACTGCCGTGGGAACGTTATCGGAAATTTAAAAAAAAAAAAGATATATATTTATAAAAATTTAATTTATATAAAAAAATTAATACTTCAGACGAATTCAGAGTGTCGATGATTATTGCTAAAGCGCAGCGAGCGCGAATGTTGCGAAAAAAAAAAGATAAAAAATTCGCAGTCACGAGGCTTTGCAGAGTTCTCCTGTGCCGTTTTATCGGTAGCGCGACGACGATGTTTCGACGGGACTCTGCGCGAGTCGGACGAGAATCGAAAAAAAAGCTGAAAAGAAGAGAGAAAAGAATAACGAACGACGACCGGCTCTCGTTCGCCCGGCAGTCGCGCTCGTTATCGCCCGACCAGTTGTATCAACGTCTCTCTCCGCCTTTATGCAAATGGCCCCGAGTCTAATATCCATAATGAGCATTAATCCGTTTTCAAAAAAATGGCTGCCCCAACGGTGTCTCATTCTTTTTTATCGTTCCCCCGTTCCGTTGCACAGCGACGGCCCGACCGATTCTTTCTCTTTTCTCTCTCGCTTCGCGTGTATCCGCAGCGGCGAAGCAACAGCAGCGGCAGCGCCGGCAACGGCAGGCCAGGAATAGCCTCGCAGCACCGGCTCCGCTGGCACGTCTGCGATATATCGGTCGTCTCAAAAACACTCGATGCGCTTCCAGCGAGCGGGACGCGCAGCTGTGCACGTGCGCGAGCGAAATTAAAATGGTGGCTCTTCTCTCGAGAGACCGACCAACATATATGTATTGCGTATACATGTATATCGGAAAGAAAAAAAAAAGCCTCGAGGCCAGGAGAACGATTCACCTCGAATACCGACAGTCGTCTGACTATATAATCCGAAGCCCAGAAATTTCAGGTTTCTCGTTTATACGCAAACGGTACGTAACAGAATCGAGGACCTGAAATTCCGTGAAGGAATCGTCGAGAGAGTTCGAGCGAGCAAGCCGTTTCACCGGCTCGCCGATACGACCACGTGTCCGATCACTTATTTTTTCTTCTTTTAGATTTAGACCATGATCCACGAACCGGAAGCGGACCGTTGCGAAGAAGGCGCCGAGTCCGCGAGAGCGAAGAACAATCGAGATATTTTCCATGTTCACTGTGGAGTGTGGGAAGTATCGCCGGTTACATTAGTTTAAATTATTCTCGTGTCGAACGTACACCTTTTTCGCACAGTTTCTTTTTTTTTTTTTACGAGTGAATAATTACAATTTAAAATAGATAGATATGCTATATGGTATATTGTAAGTTTATGCATCGGTGTTCCTCTCGTTAGAACACAGTAGGCGTACCTCGTTGACCGCTGGGCGGCACCGGTCATTATTTATCACTAGACTAAAGCTGCCCCTTCCCCCCACCCTTCGCGAGCTCGCAGTATTATATCTCGTTAAACGCTCGACGTGTATTCCATGCCGCCGTTACAAGCGCTCGGATAATTACCATTCCCCGATTAATATTCAAAGCCCGTGTAAATGCGTGTTCGCGTAAATTCACCGCTTCTATCAGCAAAAAAAAAAAAAACATTACGAAAAAAAAAAGATTAATTAATTAACGAGATTAAAGGTAATGGCTGTGGATGAGCGACTGCTAGATGGGCGTGACCGAGCGTTAAAACCGCACGTTACAAAATAGCGTTCGGCCATGCGGTCTCCCCATCGTCCACGACGGAAGCGCCTCGACGCGTTTCTTCGACGACGAAAAAAGCATACATTTTTTTTTTTTTTTTATCGTTCATCGCGAGCACCGACTGCAATCATCGTGATCCAGTCGCTGGAAAAAAAACTTCTTATTCCCCGAACAAAATCGCGTGAGAAATAATAACGCTAAGATAGGCGCGTCGAAACCGGAAGTCGTCGCGAAGCCCGATCCGAGCAGTTAAATCGAGTTACGAACGAGCGTGGATTATAGGAAAAAAATAAGGAAAATAAAAGAATAAATAATTGAAAACGATCGACGAGCGATGCGTCGGGGTATGCGAGTTGCGAGGATAAAACGACGACGATATTGGCGAAATTTGTGTTTAAGCAAGCTCACCTTGATCAAGTCACCGGGGGGCTCTTCCAGAGAGTGAAGAAGGCAGCGGGCTGGCGTGGAGAGTGTCTCGACGTCCGGTGTGGGGCTTCGTCGATCGAATCGAGAGCGTCGTTACCAGCTACGGTAGTGTCTGGTAGGTTGAAGCACACACATTTGCAATGGGCCCGACCGCGAGGGAAGAGCGGTAGCGGGCACGCCGAAGTGGCCGAAGTGTTTCCCCCCCAAACCCGATCCACGTAGCGGATCCGTAGGATTGAGGTCCGGCGTGCGGTGGCAGCGGTCGGCGACAGCGCGCGTGCGCACGACCCGGTAGATCATTGCGCATAGATCTCCTCACACTCTTTTTTTTACAAATAATTTATTCTAATTTTCATTTCTTTTTCTTCTGTTTCTTGTCGAGTTAATAAAGAAAAATCAATCGAGCAAAAAAAGAAAAAATGAAACTGATAAAACATACATTGGAGAGCGAAAAAACGAAGTGACGATCTCACTGTGTCGCGCACGATGGTCGAGCCGCACGACCAAAATCAACGGATCGTACGAATTTGGGCGTGACAATTTAGCGGGAAACAAAAACAAGAAAATGTTTCTCAAAAACTCGTGTGTTCTTGGGATCTCGAGGTAGCGAGTCACCTTGAAATACAGTGTCGTACATTGTCGAATACACCGCGCACTCGAGGATCAACCGTCGACCACGTTAGAATTGGGCGCGTTGAATAGGAGAGCCAAGGAATAACACTACTCGTCATCCGCGCGACTTGCATTAATATTTTATTCTTTCCTGTACTTTTTTTTCTCTCGTTTTTTTTTTGTGTCCGTTCTCGTCCTCCGGATCGTGAGAAAAGCCGCGGCCGTCGGGCGATCGTTCGCGCTTATGTACGTGTGCGACTATTCAGAGGACTAAACCCGTTTCGTTTGTGCGCCGTGTTATATACGCGCCGGAGTCCTCCGGCGAGCGGAAGTATGAGAGAACGAACTGCGAATGCGCGAGCGAGGAGGAAGACGAAGAATACGAGACGACGTGAGAGGGACGGAGAGACCGAGGGGCCTCGCAGCTCCCCTCGGTTCGTCGGGACCGTTCGAAGAACCGTGGGCCGTCGGGGCAATCTCAACAGCCGATATATAAAACGCCCTCGTGGTGGTTTTTTGTTTCTCTCTGCCTTCCGATACGATAATCGAAAGACGGACGAAATAAAATGGCGAAAAAAAAAATGAAAATAAATTTTTAAAAATCCAAAGACAGCCAATGAACCGAATCCTCCGAAGAAAGTTCCACACGATTGCCCTCTTCTTTTGATTCCCGATTTTATTTTCTTCGTTAAATTTGATTCGTAGATTCGAGCAACTTTTTCTTTTACATGGGAAAAACTGAGAAGCCGACGATGCGCGGACGGAGGTCCGAATTGTACTGAGGAATACTTTGTCGGAGCACGAATATGAACGACGAAGGGGAGAAAGCGAGATAGATCGAAAAAAAAGAAAAAAAAAAGTTAAATGAGTTGTCGAGCACGCGGTGAACGAGAGAGGACAACCTTACGGTCAAAGCGAACGACGCGAACTGAGCTGCGCCCCGGAGGCTGGCAAGGACTCGACGACTAGACAGTGTGCGCGCGCGCACGCTCGCACCCGAGACCCTCGCGCGCTGTCCTCGCATCGTCGTCGTCGGGCGCCGAGGAAGTGGGGGGGGGGGGGGAGGAGGAGAAAAACGCGCCGCCGCGCTGCTGCCGCGCGCGTTCGTGCGCCGATGTTGTGCCTCCCAACGTTACACTAATGTACACGTTCTCTTGGTAGCGCATGTGTGCCGCTAGGAGTCAGGGAACGCGAGCGCCGGACGGCGAGAGGGGGAAGGAGCGGAGCTTGGGTGGGGGCTCGAAACTTTATATGTATAAATGTATATATATATGTATGTAGAGGCATATATATTCAGTGGGGGGCTGAGAAAGCCGGGGATGATGCGAGTTCCCCTCGGAGCACCATTGCGATAACAAATCGACTTCTTCAGAGACACATAGGGGAAGGGGGGGGGGGGGGGGAGGTCCGAAATTTTTGGAAAGTGCTCTCAAATTTGAGTCATCCTTAGCTTTCGAGTAACGAGCCGGACTCTCGACTTTCGCATTGCTATCGACGAGTCGGATAATCGGATTTTAACAACTTCTAATTGTGAAGCATATGAAATACCTCTCTCCCCGTCCATCCCCGGCTCAGTCGGTATCAAAAACTGTAATCAACTTTCCACTCGGGTTCTCGCACGCACCGTGAAAAACAAAGTCTCATCGAAAGCGGATATTATCGCTGCTTTCGATGAGACTTTTCTGTTGAACCTACATTCCAGAATCCGCGAGCAAAGTTCATTACAGTTTTTGTCACCGACCGCGGTATTGCACACATTTTTTACCTCATCTTGTCCCTTTATTGGTTTTTAACGCGACACAAAAGCGCTCGGCCGGTAAAACAGTTACCCAACTTCGATGACCCGCAACCGAGGCCAAGTTTTAATTAAGAATTGTATCCATCGAATCACAAATCCATAAACGAGCTGGATCCTATTTATCTCGTTAATGGCAAGACGTAAAGCAAGATTCTTTGCGTAACAAATGCATTTTATAAGCGAACGGTTCGAACGGGGCGACGTGTAAACAATCTTGCGGTTATCAGACTCGACCTCGTGATCCCGTGTTTTCTCGCCGCACCGAAAGTCGTCGCGACGGGTCGCCCAGCGGACGATATGTATTTTACATTTACTCCGACTTCGAATTCGTTCTAAATTTAGTTGTGTCTTCACGTGCATTTTTTTTATCATTTTTTTTTTTTTTTTGTTATTGAACTCGCTAGATTATAATGGACTCCGTCGTTGCCGAGAAGAGTCTTCGGCATTAAACATTGCGACAGAGCGGAGTGAATATTTATTCCGGGGAGGGCGCGTACGAGCGTTATTAACCGGGGCTCTGCTAGAGGCTGGCGTGTATATCGTTATATTGACTCTGGATACGTTTCCCACTTGCCCGAGATACATTAAACGCTTGCCACGTTGCAATTAGCGCATACGTGTCGTTCGGTTGGAACACGCCTCGTTTGCGGTCCGGCTTCGTCGTTCGCGACGCGCTGAGGCTCCGGAGACAAAATTAAACGGGTCGACGAATCGTGGGGAAGGTTTAACATCGCCGTCGAGCTCCCTCGTCCTTCGAGCCGGCGACGGAGCGTCGCCATGCTTCCAGGCGTTCGAGTCGCGAGGGGCGCACCTGTTCGCTATTTATTCTCGAAAAAAAAAGGAAAAAAAAACCGGCACATTTTACATTATCCTCGGTCACACGCCCAGCGTATTGCTCATGATTTAAGGACAATTTTCTATTGCAAGCGAGAACATGAAACTACATCGTACATCCTCGCTAGCTACTTGTTGTTACTTTGGATTAAATTCTTTTTTTTTTATCTATGCGGAAATCATCGATAAAGTGAAAACAAGTAACGTTATCGCAGTCGAGCGGCTCGTTGATTAGTTCTTAATAGCGTAAAACCGACCCGTGACCGCCGCTCGAGATCGGCGGACGGTATATCTATAGACTCCCGTCGATATAATCGTCCAGTCTATATTCTATGTATTTATGCACGCTGCCGGACGAAGCTCGAAGGAAGAGCGAAGAAAATTTGAATTTCGAAGGGGCTCAAGGGTCGTCCGATTGCGACGACGATGACGGGGCACACAGTTGCCCCATTCTACCATATACGAGACCCATTGTATCTTCCTGCATTTTTTTCAATGCCCTTCTACACGTCACCTCCGGTTTGAAAATCTTATTTTTCGACCGGAAGTAGAGTCAAAACGGAAATACGTTACCTCCGTTTTGTAAATCTTATTTTTTCGACCGAAAGTGACGTCACTCCGGAAATACGTCACTTACGGGTTGGGAATTTCATTTTTAGACCGGAAGTGGCGACACACCGCCACTTCCGAAGTACGTCGATTCCGGGTCGGGAATCTCATTTTTCGACCGGAAGTGGCGACACATCGGAAAAATGTCACTTCTGGTTGAAAAATTAGATTTTCGAACCGGAAGTGACGTATTTCCGGTCAAAAAATGAGTTTTCTGGACTGGACGGGAGGTATTTCTGGTAAAAAAAACCGTTTTTTCACACACGACGATAGTGCACAGCGCTCTGTGCACCGCGTTATTGGATACAACTCACCGAGCCGCATAGAATAGAACCAGAATAGTATAACAACGGAATAGTTATCGAGGTCCGGGGGAACCTCCGGATTCTTGAAAAATTGAGATAAACAAACGACTTTTGAAAAAATATAAAACACATGTTTTTTATTTGGTACTGCATCGAGGAGAGGATAGAGTCGGGTACACGGAAGATCGTATCGAGTGCGAGGGAAGCGTAGACATATTTTGGTGGCCACGTCATCGCGGATCCCGCAGCGCGGCGCTAGCGACGGATAATCCGCCGAGTGTATTAGTGGGCCATGCTGAAAATACCAGGCGAGACGGTTAAAATAGCCCGTCGCGTATCATCTAAATGCGAAATACGACTCGGGGGGGGGGAGGGGGGAGGGGGGGGGGGGGGGGGTAGACACGTTGTAATAGATGTCCGCGCGAGGGACGGAACCCCGAGAGCGTGAAGCGGAGTAAGCCGCGCGGCATTGACCGTGCGTTTTACGCGAAACGGACAACTATACAAACGCTCGCTGGCATAACCGAATTCGCGGAGCTTTTCTCGTTTTCTCCTATTCATTAATTTCTTCGAACTCATGACCTCTGGCTCTCTGCTTCTCGAAACTCCTCATTCGCAGAGGACAAAAATAATGATCAAGAATTCAACTCGCTTATATACAACAAAAATCGATCGCATTATTTGAAACATTAATTTCGTTCTTTTCAACGATACTCAAGTTTCGATTATTTAATTATTTACTCCTCGTACTTTGGTTCTTCGCGTGTTCCACCGTCTTTCTCATCGAAGTTCGGAGATGCACGGACGCTCGTAGATCGTCGGTCGTTCGATTTGTCAATCGGTCTCTCCGTGGCTCGAAAGAGACGATGGCTTCCTCGAAACTTTCTCGTGGCTTCCTTAACTCGACACCAACCCACCGGGCTCTCTCAATCTCTCTTCTTCGCACGGCAACACCGGTCGCCGCCACCCTCTGCTTCTGTTTTCACCGTCTCCCTCGTTCTTCCGATTGGAACGAACCCGGGGGGGGGGGGGGGGGGAAGTTATGTGGCGCGAGAGCCGCTCCCATGTTTACGGACGATATTACACACTCGCCGGGGGTGGCGAGAGAAGCTTGTAGAGACAAACTTCTTTTTTTTTTTTTCCTCTTTACGATCCGTCCGAGAAAATATCCTCGTTACACGAACTCCGCATTACATAAAAGACTTCCGAAGTCGTAGTCGTCTTTGAAGCACGCGACGCGCGGGTACGCGCAGTTGCAACATAGAGCGGAGCGAAGGGCGGTGAGATAACCCGCGGGTGCGACTCGGTTAGCAACACGATCGGTTCGCCTGTCACGAGAGGGTGATAACAAAGCGATATATGTATATTTTTTTTTATACGCACATATGTACATGAATTTATGTTTATATTTATGCATATATATATGTATGTATACTTTTTTTTTTTTTTATATAGATGGGTTTAATATATGCGCTCAGAACTCGTGAGACTTATACGTCGATCTTACGTCGAGCAATCGAGACTGGAGCGATGTATCTCGGGTTATCGTTCGAGGGGAAGAAACAGCTCGCATTGCTCGAGATCTCTCGACTCTCCGGACGAGAGTCCGATAACTTCTGCCGAGACGATATTCGAACGAAAAATCTATATCGTTACATTAACATTGTTTATGATGATTATGTTATTCTTGATGATTGAACAATTTTATGTTCGCGCGCGGATTCAATAACAGTACGACATGTTACGTATCGAAGCAAATTTTGTCGACGAAAATCTCAGGAATGCTAATGGTAGAGTACTAATTATATTCTTACTATATTCTGAGCTTACGTCAAAAATAATTCGACTACATTATATATTTTATGAAAGAGTTATTCGCGTTCAATAAATAAAAAAATAAAAATGATATTATCAGTAAAAATTATCTGTCACCTAAAAAAATTATTATCAATTTTTTATGTTTTTATTTTTTAGTATACTGCACAATTTTATTATATCGGTTGTTATCGTATCGTATTTAACACAAGACTCCGTTATAGCGAATGAAAAAAATATATAAATATATACATATATATCGTTTAGATCGCGAGAGCATCGAAAGCTGGAATAACTCGATTGTGTGGAGAAAAATAAAACGATCGAAGCGACGTTACAGCGCCGATCCCGGGGTCACCGCATCCGCTGACGTCACGACGACCCGACGACCCTGCCGAACTCAGAGGGTAGAGATTACCATAAGCGATTTACAAGCGATGAGAATATGTCCTCGAAACGTCGTCGAACTATGCTCCGTTATACGTGCATTGCTATACCGCGGAACGTTCTTATTACACTATGTACAGGACAATGGTGAGACGGTCCGCTTTTTTCTTTTCTTTTTTTATCGCATTATTAACTCGAGATCGTTGCTCGATGCGCTGAGTTCCAGGCGCGTTTCCGGTATGCAATGTACGGAAGGGTGCATGTTGGAACTATTTTTACTTTTCATTGCACGCGACTCTTACAGGACGAACGTTAAACTCGATAAGAATTCTTCCACCGATGAAGACAACTCGAGAAAGGGGTCGAAGTTGCGATTTTTTACGTCCATTACGGTACAGCGAAACGTTTTTATTGCATTATTACAGGACGATGGTTACACGGTCAGTTTTTTCTATCTCATTTTTTATTGCATTATTTAGGGGAGAGCCCGGCAAAACAGGACCGACAATCGGGATGCATCGATGGGAAAAAAATGGGACGTCCTAAAATTATTGAAAAATTGCATTCTTGAAGACGTTTTTAAAAACGCAATTTTCCTTCGCGAATAAAGGAAGATTGTGAGAAAGCCATATGAAAATTTCAATTTTTAAGTTTTATTACAACGTGATATGAAAATTTCAATTTTCAAGTTTTATCACAAAGTGATATCAAAATTTCAATTTTCAAGTTTTTACTCTTCTTTTTCCATCGACGATGACGATCAAGAGAGGCATTAAAGTTGCGATTTTTTCGTCCATTAATATACAGCGAAACGTACTTTTTACACTGTACACAAGACAAAAGTGACACGGTCGGTCTTTTTTCATCTTTTTTTATCGCATTATTTACTCGAAATCGTTGCTCGATTCGGTGCGTTCCAGACGCCTTTCCGGTATGGATTATACAGAAGGGTGCACCTCGTTGCTATTTTTATTTCCATTTGCACGCGACTCTTATAGGACGAGCGTTAAACTCGATAAGAATTTTTCCACAGGCCGACACGATCGAGAGAGGGGTCGAAGTTGCGATTTTTTTTTTCTTCCGTATCATCGGCAGTTGCAACACTTCGGAGTCGCGTCTTCATTACGAAGTCGACCTAAATACGAGTTATCGTGCCGGATTGCGAACGCTGTGCGCGAATAAAGAGGAGACAGAGACGAGAGAGGTTGCCGAGAGTTCATCGATGTACGCGCGTTCTCGTTCGGGGCTTGTTGATTGTAATGAATTATTATTAGATATTTACTTGCAACCGGGAGCTCGAAGCAAGCCGGCGATTACGCGCATTCGATACGTTTCTCGAAATAAATAAGCCGTTCGAATCAAATTCGAAGACATCTGTATTTACTTTTGATAAAAAAAAGTTCAACAATGTTTTTTTATGAATTAAATTTAATTAATTAATTAAATCTTATTAATTAATTTGATTTTTTTGATTAGAGAATTAAAAGAAAAATTAACAACTTTTTTTTAAATAATGAAAAGTGTGAATGTGAAAAAATGCGATCGAGCTTCGAGATCGGAGACGCGGCGAAGACGGTGATAGTGTCGCGCGGCACGACCAGTGAGCGCACCTGCTTAAACACTTCCCGTGAACGCTCTCGTTTAATTAACGGAGACGCGGAGTTCGAGCGACCGATCGGGAAAGCATCCGGCGACAAATGAATATATTTTACGGAAGGGTGAGAAACGGTCGAAGGATGCAACGGTTTCTGGCTTATCAAAATAAAAAAAATAAAAAATAAAGAAAATTCTATGTACGGAAAAAAGTTGGTTAAGGCCATGTGTGACACTATCGGTCGATAAGAAAAACTGTAATCCATTTCTTCTCATACCGCGAATACATATTACATTCTTAATCTGTTATATTATATATCATATATATCATATTCTATATAACCTATTATATATCATATATTATATCATATGTGCGCTCTATCCAGAGTCCGATGTCTCGTCGTGGCTGAAGCCATCGTATGTGCTCCGTCCAGTCGTCGCTGGAGTATTGCGAAAGTCGGTCTTCGGTGGTATTTAATTCTACGACTGTAAAGAAATGATTTATTCTCGAGATATTTTCTTAATAAAAAATTTAAAAAAAAAATCAAACGTATGGAATTTCACTTGGGGTAGTTGTGAGGAAACGTGTGTATATTTCAAGGGCTTACAAAATGTTCGCACGGATCAACGTTTCTTTATCCCATTACGATAATTCAATTGGAACTGGTACATGCAACTATTATCATTATTAAGGGTACATGGAATTATTATTATTAAGTATACGTGCAACAATTATTATTATTAAGTACACATGCAATTACTATCATTATTAAGGGTACATGCAATTACGATCATTGTTAGTGTTACATGCAATTATAATTAACTTATTGGTAACATGCGGTACTGTTTTATATTCTAAAGTGAGCGAATTCACCTTCGGGGGTTGCCAAATTCTGCGAACTGAGCCGGCTTACCGGAAACGCGGATAAGCGCTTTTTATTGGACGTCGTTCCCGGTGGCGGCTGAGCCCTGTTCGCCGCACTGCCGTCGTTCTCTTTATCGACGTCCGGTAAATTCTTGTGTCTCTTCGGCTTGGCAGGCCTCGCGTTTGAACTTTTGGTCGGATTTCGATCGTCGTTGTGCGTCGCCTGCGCCGAGATTCTCGCTCTGGTCGGGTAACGATGGTCGACTCGAGGCTGGCTCGCGCCGAAACCGGAATCCATCGACTCGGGATTCTCGTCCTCCGCTTCCGGAAATTCGAGCCTCTTCGGAACGCCGTCGACCTTCTTCGCGGCGTTGCGCGGCTTAACGGGTGCCTTCGGAACGTCCGCAGGGATCTTCATGTTCTCCGGTGTTTTCTTCGGATTATCCGCCGCTGGCGTCCCCTTGGACACAAAGCGCCTAGGAAATTTCGTCATCTGCTAGAGAACCAAATATTTTTGTGAAACAAAAAATTTCAATTTTTTGTTTGTTTGTATTTTGACCCGTTTTTTTTTTTTAATTTACTTATACGTAATACATCAGAGCTAGACGGTACTCGAAGTGCACAAGTACTTTTTACTCCTTGAAGTACTTTTTACGATTTACAGTATCAAGTACAAGAACTTTTTGAGTGCATGCTTTGAGTGCATTTCGGATACCCGATGAGTACTATGACATCCCGTTTCTCTCAATCTATGATTGTCTTCATTTTCCAATAAGTATAATTTTAACGGGACTTTATGTTTAAAGACAAGAAAAATACCTTCGGTACTTGTTTTTCGGCGCTGCCGCCGACCTGATGCTCGTTAACGCGCGATCTCCACATGTCGATCTCCGCATTCTTATGAACCAGCCGCTCCAACCGATCCACGTCTTCCGGAACCTCCCAAATTTTGAAGCTCGTTGTGGGCGTTCCACCGGTTTTCGCCATGTTCGCGCGTATTCCTCTTCCTTCTCGAGTCTCCTGGCTATTATCGTCCTCTATTAACCCTACAACCCGACGTGAGAACACCCGTAATTTAAGCTACGAGAAAATATTATCGTTCGCCGCTACGATCGGGCGAGCTGCGCGATCGACGATTCGAAACTAACGTTTTTCTAATGGCCAAATGGAAAATCTAACAGTGACGCGAGAATCGGGGTTCACACGAGTACTCGCAAGGATCGTTATGGCTAAACATTGCTATTTCTTTGTACATTTTATATAAATCGTGTGTAAACAAATGAACAAATATTTTGCTCGCCGTTTACTCTCCCGGCATAACCTCTCTCCAAAAACCGAGCTCGAATTAGTGTTAGTTGTACAATTCATTCGCGGTCCTATTCATCGGCTCATCGGCTGTGACGATCAATTAGACTCGTCCTATCAACAGCTCGAGATGCGCGACGCTGACTCGATATCGCATCGCTCGTACTCTCGAGATTTTTTTATTATTGATTTCATACTTACCAGCGAAGTTAATTTTATCTTCAAGATTTATTTTCAGTGCGATTTATCCGCGATATGAAAATGTATCGAAGAATCTTTATATCAATAGTTCGCGACCAGCGGCCCTGCACCGGAAACGCATCGTGCTTGTACGTACGAGGTTTTCCGCTTCGATTTTGTCGCTTACCGCTGGTCTCGAGTGAATCCGACTTGTGCCGAGCGCTGACCCGACGATCCTAGCGCTGTCCGTACGGAAAACGGAGTAACCAAAGGATCGTCGATGGATTTTGCATCGTTGATGGTCACACGAGAGTTTCCTGAGTAGGATAACCATCGAAATATATCATGTTTTTGTGCTTAATGCAACAAACACAGAAAAACTAAATTTATTCAATCGAAATACTGGATTTCGCTTTTATCGGGGATCGATCGACGCAGAAAACTGGCGAGGAGGCGCTCGAGTTCGGCAGTTTCCGACAATACCGACGCAGTTCCGGAATATTCACGAAACCTCAAACAATTGGAAAACAACATGTTTCAGATAAAACATTTAAATATAACATTTATTAAAATGTATTATAACCGGTGCAATGAAAAATTAACCGGTGTATGAATAAAAAAAAAACAACTTCGCAACAATCGTCGCTTCGTGTACATGAGTCAACAATTATCTACAATTTTTGGTTAACGGCTTACATTGATCGCCAATCTTTGGGTTCAATTAAATTTACATATCAATGATTTTCATTTTGAATTATTGTACTCATTGATCCGCCTTCGAAGATCAATTGCGCTAAACGTTGTTCGCTGCTTCGTAGAAAAATTATATTTACAAAACATATTCGACGAAGCATTTTCACTGATTCAAGAACTTCTGCCTGAATTCTAGTTATAATTACAATTTTTTTTTTGCTCTGATTACTCGGTATTTCAGTCATCGATTGTAATCAGCTCGACCGGGCGATCCAAAGAAGAATGTCCCGGCGAGCAAAAATCGATGTGCTTGGCAAGGAATATGTCGAGGAACTTGAATCTCTGAGTCCGATTCGCACAAGCCGGGGAATCTTGGACTTTGCTCGAATGCTCGGTCCATCTCTGGCTGAGAAGACGGTACCACTGTGTCGGAGGATCGACTGGATCCGGAAGAACGGGATCTCGTCAAAATATCCAGAGAAAAAACGTTCCTGTTCAAAACATATTCAGAACTTGCTGGTTCGTGATTGCTCAACAAAACAGCTCGATTGGGACGATTCGAACAATCTTGTTCAGGGAAGGCATTCACCGAGACGTTTGGACCGCTGACTTGGAAGTCTGCCAATGGCGCACGCCGAGGAGAGTTGTCTGTGCGTCGCTCGGACATTTCGTCCTCCGTTCCCTGGGAGGAGAGTGCAATCGACCCGAAATGTTTAAAGGATTGAAAAGAACTGAATCGCCCTGCTGTATTCGAGGGACCAAATCCGTCTGAGGTTGAAGCGAATCTCGGATCGAACGATTGGAAGTCGGCCCGCGTTTCCGCATGGCTCGGAAAATCCGGATATTCTTCTCGACAGCAATATCCATCAAAGTCCGTGGAGGAATCGGTAAGATCTATAAGAATTGGTTCCCTAGACGACGAGGTCGACGCGTCTTTACCGACAAAGAAATTTGTTTCAGACCCACCGGCGGGGAAATTGTTTCCGGATCGACCGGAGGAGAAATTTATTTCGGATCCGCCGGCGGATCGGCCAGGTCCTTCGTGAAACGACGCCGAGTTGATTCGGAAAGAAGCTCCTTCGGATCCACTGGCGGAGAAGTTTTTTTCGGAATTACGGCCGGATCGGCCGGACCCTTCGCCAAACGACGACCAAGCGAAAGAGGAAGCTCCTCCGGATTCCCGGGAGGCCGATCGTCTATGGCGAACTTCCGGTCGGGGCGAACTCGCGGCGAAGACATCATTCGCGAAGAATCTCTCGCGATCTCCGCGCGTAGGGCCGTCCGGTTGGACGGAGGCGGCTGCATCGACGCTCGAATCGGTGACTTCGAGGTCTACCGATAGCGCGCGCAAGCCACAAGAGCTTGGGCATCGACCGCCCATTTCGTCCCGCTCTGGCTCGGAGGAAAGTGCAAGCGACCGAAAAGATCCATTGCATTCAGTTGAGGCGAAGATCGCACTCAATCCGTTTGAGGTCGGAGATAATGTCGCATTGGGCTGTTGAGAGTTGACCCGCGTTTCCGCATGGCTCGGAAAATTCGGAGATTCTCGTCGATCGTTGTCTCCTTCAAAGTCCGTAGAGGAATCGGTGAGATCAATTTCAATCGGTTCCCACGGCGACGCGGCGGGCTCTTCTGTACAGACGAAGGCGTCCGTTCGAGACGCAATGAGAGAGTAGATATCATTCTGGGAGAATCTCCCGCGATCTTCGCGGTCTGAAATGGTCGGAACGATGTCGGCCGGTGCGTCGACACTCGATCGAAGATCAACCGAAGATCGATCAAATTTTTCGTCGCTTCGAACGGGAGGAGATAATTCGCGAGAGTGAAGCGCGGGGAATGGATTGCTCGTAGTTACTTTTTGGCTCGCAGCTCTGGAATTCCTAGCTTTCATTGCATAGAATGGTCGGGTGTTTCTTATCTCTTGGGCCAATGCTCCAATATCTGCTCTCGTTACCCTCTTAGCACACCGTTGGTTACTCGGTTCCTCGGTACATTTCTTCTTCTCGTGAGTCGACTGTGTTGACGAAGTCAACAATGCAGGACTTGGGACGGGAGCATCGTCGATGTTGGAATTGTCGACTTCGCTCCGGTCACTCGAATTTCCCTTGAACGATTCGTTCGGTTCTAGGAAGGAAACTTTATCCCGGCACGGCAATTGGCTACGGGAGACTGATCGGCGACCATCCATCGGGAACTGTATCGGGACGCCGGCGGGTGCCGAGATTAATGGTCTCGTATTTATCGTACTGTCGGTTTCGACGTTTATAATTCCCGATCTCACGTTGATCGTCTGTTTCCCGGTAACGTTTTCCGTAACGTCGGTTCTCGTGTTACGCGTTACATTTTTCCTCACGTTTTTGTTGACGGGTCGCTTCCTCGTGGAACTCGAAACTGGCGACGGGACTGCATCGTTCGCGGCTCCCGTGAGTATCCTCGGATCGATGGTCGATTTATTCGCAGATTTATTTTTCTTCGCTCGACCCTCGGCCGGTGCGAGAGCCTCGTCCTCTTCGCACAGGCCACCGGAAATCTGCGCGGCCCAGCTGAATCTTATGAGCCTTTCGAGAAGCTTCAGTGGCAATGCTTGGTTCGCCACTTTACAAGCAGAGTCCAGCTCTTTGGAATAATCTTTTCTTCCGAATACAGTCTGAAATAATGGTCAGGATTAATACAAATAAGTGGAATGAGACTTCTAGATCGAAGAATTTTTATCTCACCTTCTTTACAAAAGTGCTTCTAGGATTTTCGGCATAAGGCTTAAGATTTCTGACCGGTATCCAGGCGATCTTCATCTCGTTGAAGAATTTCACGTGGTACGTGTACTGAAAAAAAAAACATCGAGTCAGTGTGTTCCTCCTCGACGTCGATAGACTCGTTCTTAAAACGGATTAAAATCTATATTAAACGCGATATACCGTAAATTTGATCGAAAACTTAATTAGAATTTTAATGAAATATAATATTAATGGTGCGAATAAGTTTTGAGGATTCTTACAGGGACAATCGAGGATCCGCGGATTTTCCAATATTTGAGTACCTGCGGACAATCGTCGACCATCGCCGGCCACGGCGGATATCCCCTAACCGTCGCCCAAACTATGCTTCCAGCGTTGTACGCATTTTCTATGTAACATTGAACTTCAGCTTCCGGTATCTCCTCTTGCGGTATCGAACAATCCGCGAATCTGGCGTCTGCAAAAAGAAATCAGAAGACACGATCACTTAATTTTTCTTAAATCTTTCTCTGACAAAATTGACAGAAAAATCTGTGCTAAAGTTAATCTTTACCGGTGTTCATTTCGCAAAACCATATTTTTGGTACATCCAACGGATCGTGATAGTTCTCGGCGTAACGCCATTTGCCGCACCCATTTCGAGTGCACTCGATCCACAGTCCGACGTCTCGTCGTGGCTGAAGCCATCGTATGTGGTCGATCCACTCGGCACTGGAGCATCCCGAAAGTTGCTCTTCGGTGGAATTCAAGTCTACAACGGCAAAGAAATACCTTATCGTCGCGATGTTTTTGTAATTAGAAATAAAAAAAAATCTAATACATGAAACAGCACTTTGCATAAGTTGCGAGAAACCGTATGTATATTTTAAGGGCGTACAAAATCTTCGCATGAAGAAACATTTATCTCACTACGACAATTGAATTGGAACTGATTCATGCAACTATTATCATTATTGAGGGTACATAAATGCAATTATATCATTATTCAGTACACTGTACAAAAAAATTATAATTTAATGTACCGGACTGGAAATTTTTATGCACAAACTGGTAAATTCAATTTTATGTACAATTGTGATGAAAAATTAATATACTTTTTCATTGAAATTAAAGTTAATTATTAAAAGTAAAGTGATTCCAATGTTTTTAATATACTGTACATTATTTTTTCCTCACAATCGCACATGAAATTTAATATACCAGTTTATGCATAAAAACTTCTACTACAAGTACTTTAAATTCCACGCGCATTTTTGTTACGGTGTAACATGCAATAATAATAATAATTACTATCATTATGCAATTATTATCATTATTAAGACCACATGCAATTGGCATTAACTTATTAGTAACATGCAGTGCCGTTCTATATGTCTGAGTGAGCGAATTCACCTTCAGGGGTTGCCGGATTTCGCGAAACCGACCGGCTTACCGGAAGCCCGGATGAGCGTCTTTTATTGGACAACCTTCCTCGCCGCGGCTGAGCCCCGTTCGCGGCGCTGCCGTCGTTCTCTTTGTCGACGTCCGGTGGATGTTTACATCTCTTCGGCTTGGCAGGCTTCGCGCTTGAACTTTTGTTCTGATTTCGATCGTCGCTTTGGGTCGCCAGCGCCGCGATTCTTGCTCTCGTCGGATAACGATGGTTGACCTGAGGTTGACTCTCCCCGAATCCGGAATCCATCGACTCGCGGTTTTCATCTTCCAGTTCCAGAAATTTCGTCATCTGAGAGAGAAACGAACATTTTTTTGTGATACAAAAAATATACATTCTTTATTTTTGTATCTCCACATGTTTTTTTTTTTGCGGTTGACCTTCAGTGCGGCACGGCGCGACTTAACGGGAGCTTTCGCCTTGTCCGCAGGGATTTTCATGTTTTTCGATATCTTCTTCGCTCCATCTGGGGCTGATGTCCGCTTGGACACACAGCGGCGCCTCCGCAATTTCTTCATCTGCGAGAGAAAAGAATATTTGTATTAAAAAAAAAAATTATTTTTATTTCGACAAGATTTTTTATAATTTATTTGTTACGTAATATGTACAAAAAAATACTGCAAGCATACTTTCGGTACTTGTTTCTCGGCGCTACCACCGACCGGATGCTCGTCGACGCGCTACCTCCACTTGTTGATCTCCGGATTCCTGTGAGCCAGCCTCTTCCTCCGATACACGTCTTCCGGAACTGCCCAAATTTCGAAGCGTTCGCGTTGGCGTTCCACCGGTTTTTCGCAAAATTCGCGTATTGCTCTTCCCTCTCGAGTCTCCTGCCTTATTTTCGATTAATCTTATAAGCTCGAGGTGCTAATGCCCGTAATTTAATCTACGGGGAAATATTATCGTTCGCCGCTACGAACGCGCGAGCTGCACGATGGACGACTCGAAACTAACGTTTTTCTAACGGTCGAATGGAAAATTTAACGGTCATGCGAGAATCGGGGTTCTCACGAGTCCTTGCAAGGACCAACATGGCTAAACATTGCTATTTTTTATATTTAAATATCAATCGTTTGTAAACAAATTAACGAATATTTTGCTCGCCGTTTACTCTCTCAGCATTAAAATCTTCGTAAAAATTGAGCTCGAATTAATTTCAGCTTTACGATTCATTCACGATCCGGTTTATCGGCTATGTTGATTATAATTAGACTTATTGTATCAACAATTCGCTATCCGCGACGCCGAACCAGACAAGCATAGTTTTACGTTCGAGATTTAAAAAAAAAAAATCGATTTCATACTTACCACCGAAGCTAATTTTATCTTAAAAAAATGATTCACGGCGCGATTTATCAGCGATGAAGTAATTTATCGAAGACTCTTTATATTAAAAGTTCGTGACCTGCGACCCCGCATAGGAAACGCATCGTTTGCACGTACGAGGTTTTCCGCTTTGATTTTGTCGCTTACCGCTGGTCACGAGTGAATCCGACTTGTGCCGAGCGCCAACCCGACCATCCTAGCGCTGCCCACATGGAAAATGGTGGCACATCGGGGCAACGGAGTAACCGAAGCAGCTATTCGCCATCGTTGATGGTCGCACGAGAGTGTCCTGAGCTGGGCGCGCCGGATAATCATCCAAATATAACGTGTTTTTGTGCTTAATGCAACAAACATTCGTGTCGAGTGGCAAGCGGAAACTATCGGGAGGCCGTTAAGGGTAAGCTTTCATACTCAACGCTGCATAGTAGCCTAGAAATACGCAATGAAACGTTAGGCTACACGGACCATCCGCTGTACGTGCATATAAACTATCCAGTGCGCATGCGTGAACGCGGGAACGATAACTTTACGTGTGGTACGAACCCCCTCGATCACTTTCAATAATAATACGCTCAAAGCCATCCGCCGGCTCGTTCAATCAACAGTCGCATCGCGCTGTCGGTGATCGAACGATCGTCGAGAGAGAAAAAAAATTAATAAAAATTTCATCAAAAACATTTGCATTCGGAAGTTTCGACCAAAAAGTTTCAGTCTCGCTCGATCGCGAGGTAAACGTGATAGCGACGTTTCGAGTTTAAATAATAAAAAAAAGTCTACATCGTTCACATAACATAAAAAAAAGTAATAATAAATTATGTATAAAAAAAATAATAATCCAACGAATTACACTTAGTCGCAGAAATCTGACAAATTTCACGCCGAAACAAGTTTTTCTTAAAAAAAAAAAAAAACGTTCGGAAACGTGTTCCAGCCACGAATCGCTTGTAACGACAATTGCAATTCTTTTTTTTTTGTTCCAGGAAAGGAAGCGAGATGTCTTCGACGCAGGTGGATCGTCCGACGAAGGTTGGCCAGCCAAACAACAGCAAGAGGGAGAGCGAGAAGGCTCGGAAGCTCTTCAATCCGTCCCACAAGAAGAACAAGCACGACGAGAGTCGTCACTTCAAGTTCGGTCGGAAGAGGCTGCAGAGCTTCACCGGCGGAAACGGAAAATTTTTTCCTCCCCACAAGCGGAGAAAGAAGGAGGGCGCGATAATCCCCCCCACAAAGTTTCTGCTAGGCGGGAACATATGCGATCCGCTGAATCTGAACAGCATGCAGGACGAGGAGATAAACAGAGCGATGAACGCGGTGACACCGAAGTCGAGTCCGCTGCCGACTCCGAAGCACAGGAAGGAGACGATAGAGGTGATAATACCGCCGAACATATGCGATCCGCTGAACCTGAGCAACTGCAACGACAACGACGACGAGGAGTACGAGAAGCAGCTGATATCGCCAACGAAGAAGGGCGCGAAGAGACGAAACAGAAAGCGTAAGAGAGCGTCGTCGGGTTCGGGCAGGGACGACGGGAACGACGTGGTCGAGCCGAAGGTCGTCGAGGAGGCGGCGGCGGTGGTGCCGGAAGCGGCGAAAGTCGTGCCGACCGAGGTCCTGCCGGCCGAGGAGATAATCCGCGAGCCATCGAGTCCTCCGCCTCCGAGCGCGGTCGCGACGAAGCCGGAGACGAAACTCGAGAGCCCGCAGAAGGACAAGAACAAATTGCGGCTCAAGGGACTGGACGATCCGAAGGACAAGCGCTTGCGCAAGATCGACGTCAAGGACAAAATCGTCAGTCCCGTCATTCCGCAGCCCGGCGCGTGGAAGCCGAGACTGCCCCATCGGCCGAGCCAGGACAAGAAGAAGAAGCAGCAGCAGCAGCAGCAGACTGCGCAGTTGCCGAACTTTCGAGTCAAAGACGCGCGCTATCAGTACGGCAACTACAACAGGTATTACGGATACAGAAATCCTCATCACGACGTCGACACGCGCCTGACCGTTCTCGCTCAGCGCAAGGAACTTTTCTCGGGCAGAGACATTCTCGACATCGGTTGCAACATCGGGCACATAACGCTCTCGGTCGCGAGGGATCTCGCCGCTCGAAGCGTCACCGGCATCGACATCGATCGCAAGCTCATATGCATCGCGAGGAAGAACATCAAGCACTACGTCAACTGCGTCAGCTCACCGGCGAGCAACGACGACGGGACGGGAGGCAGGCGGGACTGCGACGCGAGTTTCTTTCCCCTATCGATGCCCATCAATTACGGGCCTATCGACGTACCCGGCTTCAGCAAGAACAAGGATCACAAAGGTTTTCCTTACAACGTTACTTTCGTTCAGGTGAGTCGCGCCGCTTCGATGACAAACGGGAATCACTGCGGATAGAAGTAAAATTTACGAATTAAAATGCTGTACAACTTACGAATTAAAATGCGGTAAAATTTATGAATTAAAATGCAGTAAGATTTACGAATTTATGTTAATTTTTTTGTTTCGTTTTGTTTGCAGGGTAACTACGTTCTCGAGGACGACGCGTTACTCACTTCGGAGCAGCCGCAATTCGACACGATACTGTGTCTGTCGATCACCAAGTGGATACATCTGAACTTTGGCGACGCGGGCTTGAAGCAAGCTTTCAAACGCATGCACGCACAATTGCGTCCCGGAGGTGTGCTCGTGCTGGAGCCACAGGGTTGGGCCAGCTACGGCAAAAAGAAGAATCTCACCGTGAGCAGTTCATTTTCATTGTTATTTAATCACTTATTTATTTATATACGGGACGAGCCCTTCTACATATAATACAATCATGCAAGTGTCTGTACATTGATGGGTGGCTATGGCTAAAGCTAAGCATAACAGATAAATGAATAGAAAAAACTTTGCTACTATAATAGAGTGCAAGACTAAAATATATACAATATATAAATTATATAAAGTACATAAGACATAAAATATTTTTAACGCACTGTTTCAGGAGCGGACTTACAAGACTTACCAGAGCATCGAATTCTTTCCACAAAAATTCACGCAGTACTTGTTGTCGCCTGAGGTTGGTTTCAACAAGTGCGAGGTCGTGTCGATTCCGGCTCATCCGTCGAAGGGCTTTCAGCGACCGATCCAGCTGTTCACGAAGGCCGGCACGAGTCCGGACACGTCGAGCACCTGGTGTCCCACGGCCCATCGTTTCGTGAGCCGCGAACAAAAGAAGAGAGACTTCGAGCGAAGGGCCTTCGAGCGCGATCTTTTTCCACACGAGCTTCCAAAATTGGGCAACCTCTCGGACCTGAGTCAACGAAGCGGCGAGTCTCTCAGTCAATACGAGCAGCTTGAAAACATATACGCACCGAGCACGACACCGTGCTACGACACGCCGAGCCACAACGCCGACAGCCAACCGTTCGAGCCCGAGAAGATGTGCTACGTAGACGTCAAGGTCGATCCGAGCAAACACGAAGCGCCCTCGACGTCGAAGCCGACGGAACCGAGAACGAAAGATAAAATCGAAACCGAACAACAGACAATCGAGAGCAGCAATAATCTACAGCAGCGCAAGAGAAAAATTTGCGACGCGCCGTTGACGTCGATCAAACTTTGCAACGGCGAGAGGGAGTCTGCGGAATCGGCCGAGCTCAAACGACCGTGCATAGTCGTCCACGAACCGATCAACGAGGAGACGGACAAGAACAAAACTAAAGAGACGAGCAGCGAAGAATCCAGGTCCACGGACATCACAACGGAAAACAAAGACTCACCCGCCGGGATCCAAAGGGACGAGACTTCCGCACTATCTGAACAGAATGTTCAGGTAAGTGCACGTAATATCGAATCGAATAGCGAAAAGACGTAAATTTTTGGCGACCGATTCGTTTCGACGCACCGACAGCATAATCCTGCTGTAAACAGACTCGCTGTGATTCCTAGCCTAATCATTCACAATTTTAATTCAACGTTGAGAACTACTCGTCTATTAGTGAGCGGAGGTATTTTTTTTTCTTCGGTTTACCGTTAATATATATTATATACATTTTTGTTCCCCCCCCCCCCCCCCCCCCCCCCCCCCCCCCGAGAGCGCTTTCTATGTAATTTCATGAAGTGCGGGCAGTTTTTCTTTAACGTTAACTTGGTGAGCTTATTTAGTCCGTATGGTCGATTGTGTTTGGATGTTCAGACTTCCGGCCGAAGGTGTTCGCGGTTGGTTACGGTTGAAAAGGGTCGAAGCAAAGATCGCGATTGGCGGGTTCGAGATCAAGGAGGAAAATAATTATTCTTCACGCGTGGTTTAATACCGATCGAGAAAAAACAAACTAAACCGGGGAGTACACAGCTAGTCGAAATTTGTACATTTGCATGTTCCCGATTTTTAATTCCGTCTGACGATTGGATAAACGCGGATTTTTCGTTGTTTAGCAAAAAAAACAATCCAAAGTATTCGAGCAATATTGGCTATTTGGCTATGATTCGTCGATGATATTTTCCATAAAATTTTCGGCCACGAAATGAACCTTAGAAAAAAAAAACTTATTTTCATCGTAATCATTCTCGAACAAAAAAAAAAGTTTATCCTTTCTCGGCTCTAAGGCTCGCGTATACTCTCGAGGACTCGAATCGCATTGCAGAGTTGCGATACGCAATGCGACGTGAGCGACGACGATTTATTTATTCCATTGTAAATCGGGCGGCTTTCTCTCATTGCATTTGGTCGGTGCTCAGGTGCGAAGGCTTTAACCTAACGCATTGTCAACCCGGCTGTGCCTGTATATAGAAAAAAAAAATGATGGTCGTAATATCGGATTAAGATTGGATAAGCAAGTTAAAACAAGTTCGTGCCTACGGTGTCCACACTATCGCGATTACGAGCACGTCGCGTGTCTAATAGTTCGCTCGACCGAAGACTGACTTTTGGCTTTACGTAACGAGGCAACAAAAAAAAGGCGTTTGCGAGAAGAAAATGAAACAAAACGATATCAATGAGAATTGAAAAAAAAAAAAGAAAAAAGAAAACGTAATAAAGATGAAACTTCGATCGATAGAATAGTGATTTCTATATTTTATGTAAAATAGTAGCGTTAATCGGTGATCGACTTTAATTTATTGTCGGCAGCACGATCGAGATAGCTCGCAGCGAAAGGTAATTAAAGAATAAAATTAAAAAAGAGGAAATAAAGATAATAAAAACTGTGGCACCCGTTCTCCACGTTGAGCGTGGCCTTAGTCACGAATTGTACTATAAATCGCTGTAAAGACGAAAAAAAAAGAAATTATGAAAACGGAGTTTCAAGATTGTGAAACGTGTACATTATTATATCGTTAAAAAAAATATATTCGGCGAAAATGGTTGAAGCTCCGTTTATCATGTTGCGTACAGTGTGAGAGATAGAGAGAATGAGGGCGGGCACAAGGCGTTGCTTCGATTCGTTATATCATACTCTCGATTCCTTTACCCAGAGATATTTTATAGAGATAATCTGTAGAATATACATTTTCACTGATGGGAGTAACACGAAGCTGCATTGCGCTTTGGGAATTTTTAATTCGATACAATGTAATTTGAAATATTGAGATTGATCGAAATTTTTTTTTTACGTCCCACTCTTCGTACTAAGACTCTCTTATACCTTCGAATTCATCGAGTAAATTCCGCCCGAGGGCTTGATTAAAAAATAAATTAAAAACAAAATTGATACATTTTTCCAAGAGTAAATGCGACGTGCGATAAAAACATTGCGGTTCTTACGATTAAGTAAAATTCTAGTTTATAGAATAAAAATGAAAACAATAACAACAAAAACACTGTAAATTTGTGTATTTTTTAAACTAATAACCGCGATTATATGATTTCATAGATGTTACTTATTTTTTAAATTATAATAATAATCCTCGAAAAAAAATTCACACAAACCAAATCGTTCGGAGTGCCGCAAGTATTATGATTTGATATGAAAATTCGTTCGAATGTCGAATAGTAAAACAAAAAAAAAACCGAAGAACGAAACAAAATAATGAGAAGAAAATAACAAACCATCTGTATCTCGATAACGATGTCAGCGAGAGAAGCACGACGTAGCGTAGCGTTTCATCAAAATGTTAGACTGGAAGATCGTAGAGTTTTGCAGATTTACGGTTCAATCGTGAGACAAGGTGATACAATTTTTTAGTATCGCTTTCTTTAAAAATAAACCCTAACATCGTCGAACGGGAATGAGACGATTGTAAAATCAATGATTCCCCGATAGGGGGACGTTTGTTATTGGTGATGGCGTCCCGCTCGAATTCGCGTATCAAAAAAGTGCCGAGGGAATTGGAGGATTTTTTTTGTCTTGTTGAGCTTCCCTCCTGCACTCTAATTTATTGAGTACCAGCAGTTTGTTGTACCTCGGGTGCATTGCACCCGAGCTATGGACTATAGGATTTTAAAATCGAAAATCGAGATTTCCGGAGATCTATTGGAAATACATCACTTCCGGTGTGAAAATCTCATTTTTCGGCCGGAGATGGCATAATTCCGGAAATACGTCAATTCCGGTTCGAAAACCTTTTTCGAGCGGACGTGACGGCATATCGGAAATACTTCACTTCCAGTTTGAAAATCACGTTTTACGACCAAAAATGATGCCATCCCGAAAATACATCACTTCCAGTTTGAAAATCTCACTTTAAGATCAGAAGTCCCACGTAGAAGTCACGTATTTCCAGTGCGACGTCACTTCCGGTCGGAATACCGAGATATTCCAACCGGACGTGACGTATTTCGAGAATGACGTCACTTCCGGTCGAAAAATTAATTTTCTGCACCGGAACTCACAGAATAGTGCCAGAATATTATGATAGGGAAATAGTTACCAGGGCCTGGGAGGGAAGCCCTTAGGGGGCTTAGAACAATCGGGACCCGGGAGCCCTACGGAAGACCCCTGAATTCTTGAAAATTGCGACAAACAAACATCTTTCCAATATATATTTAAGATACAGCCACTGCAACGTAGATTTCTACTAGATCAAAATATTCGAAGTTCTACGCGCTCGACGTCGTAGAGTCCCGAATCGATTCCTTAGCAACATGTCTCGTGCTGCGATGATAACTGCTACTCTGATTTCACAATAAAATGTTGCAATCAAATTTCAAATTTCCACATTCGAATCAAATAAAAAATGTTACTTTAATCAAATTTTCCGACATTTACAAGTACCTAAAAAGAGTTTCGATTCTTTCTTTTGACATACATGGACTCAACGTTTGACCACTTGTCTGTACGAGAATACGCAGTTGTTCGAAGCTCGGGAGCACTGCGATCGCGACGCAGCAAACGGCAGCACATCGATTCTGGACGCGATCACAATGTAGAAGTCGTTCGATCGACGGGAATGAAACAAAAATAAACAAATAAACAAAACAGAAGAAATATGCTACTTAGATAACTCACCAGAGAAAAATGAATACTGTATAATAAAAAACAATGTGAGGAATATTGATATAATAAAATATCGTTTTAAAACGCCCACTTAATCGCTCGTCTCTTTGTTCTTTCAGCGACGTATATATAAGCATCGTCGAAAAGTTGGCAGGTATTTTCGTTTGCAACGAGAAACAATCCGGAAGAATTGCTTTCAAGAAGTATTTTATTTCGTGAGAGCGCAAGGGTAAGTACATAATTTCAATACTTTCACCGGCGGCAGGTTCGCTCCACTACGATCGAGGAGCGTTTAGCTCGAGTCGATTGATTTCGATTCGTTTATATACCTTTACTCAAATCTAAATAAACTATAAATATATTTATAATATATTAATACGTCAATATATTATGTATGTATGCGAACGAAGGTGTGGGACATACGTATTAACATGCTACGTGTCGACCAGCGACACATATATTTTTCGCGTGCGCGAAACCGACGACCATCAGCGAGGATCCCAGGTTCCAAAGGCTTAGTCGTGTGACTGGCAGGAGCGAATGTCCGTCCGGTCCGATAAATCTCATTCGCTTCGAGTTTGATGAAAAGGTGTTTCCCGTTTCTCCTATTTATGTTATTTTTTCCTATTATTTTTCGACTCGCGTTCGTCAGAGACCTTTGACGTGGGCGCCCCCGTTGATGGTTTTGGCTCGCCCTTGCGACGGTGCTGACGCTGAGATTGGATTAATGAAGTGCGTTTCGAAGCTAACCTCAAAAACTTATCGTTAACTATGAAAGGACGCCCGCGCCCCTCTACTCTCGTCACGCTGGATCACGAGCTACCGGTGTGTATTAATCTCCTAAATACCAACGTACGATTAGTCATATTTATTTAATCTAAAAACGTTGTTTTCGAACGTTGCGTTAGGCATGATCGTTGTCATGATAATATCGCAGTGTGCGCAATTGAACGTCGCGTCGCCACGGGCTCTTCGTAATCATGCTGGCGAACAATTTATGTATCGGCGGAGAGTTAGGTTTTTTCGATGCCGGTCTCACAGCCGAGCTGTCTTTTATGTTTTCATAAAATCAAGAACAAACTAAAAGTTACGTGAAATCCTAGTCGCATCGTTCTGTCCGTATTTCTCAGCAGTCCGTAGGACCGCTGAGAATGTCTGCGCGCGGTCGGGGACCGCGCGTAGACATTAAATTGAAGGAGTTTTCAGTGTTATTTACTTTTCTTCATTCTTTAAGTTGTCGGTCGGACGGATGATATATCGTTGTTTCACGGACCGTAACTCAAGTTTATGTACGTCCAATTTCGTATACTAAACGACATGCAATTTTCCTACTGGAGTCTCACGACTAAGAAACCGACTCGAGAGCTCCGCATCCGATAAAAAAACTTTCGGTATCGAGCTATTTAGAATTTCCTAACTTTTCTTTCGTTCTGTTTTTTTTCAACGATAAATCGTCAATAAAATGTATCGCGATGCTGTCGTTCGATTTGTACGAGTCGTTCAACAATTTACATATCGGTGGAGGGTTAGGTTTCTTCGATGCCGGTCTCACAGCCGAGCGGTCTCTTACAGAGTTTGATAGAACAAAGAACGAACAAAAATGTACGTGAAATTCTAAGAAACGAAAGGGCGTATCCCACATCGTTCTGTTTATGTTTCTCAGCAGTCCGTAGGCACGGGCCGCGTGTGGGCATCAAATCGAAGATCTCTTCAGTATTATTATTTTTTTTCTTTCTTTAAGTTGTCGATCCGACGGACGGATACATCGTTTCACGGACCGTAACTCAAGTTTATAGACGTCCATTTTCGTATTCTAAAAGACATGTAATTTTCCTACTGGAGTGGCACGACTGCGAGACCGGCTCGAGAGCTCCGCATCCGATAGAAAACTTTGGGCATAGTTATTTAGAATTTCCAAACTTTTCTTACTTTCCGTTTGTTTTTCTTTACGCTAAATTAGCGATAGGATTTATCGCGAGGCTCTTGTTCGTTTTGTACGGCTTGTTCGGGTCATGATTACCTGAAAGAACGAAAATCGACAAATCAACAGGGGGTGAACGGCAGTTACGCCCGTCTCGATCGACGACCGAGTCGGCTATTATCCCGCGAAACGCTTCGCTGGCGTTCCTCCGACGGGGATTCGGAGTGTGTAAGTTTAATTTCAAGGTCGCTGCGAAAAAAACACGCCGCCGAACGACGATATTCACTCGTCGACCAGCTCCCACAGCATGAGGGCAGCGTCCGTACCACCGACGGTAACAACGTTCTGGTCGTTGTACAAAAAACGGGCGCACGCGACCAGAGAACTGTAGACCTTCTCCTCGACGTACTCGGCCTTAGCGGACGTGCACGGGTAACGGAAGAGCCTCAAGTAGCCCTCGGCGTCACCGCTAACGAGCATGTCGTGCGCTGCCGAACGACTCGACGTTGTCAACACTGTTGTCAGTGGATAATAACGATTGTTCCACATGCCTGATAACGGAAATAAACATTTCATTGATATATATTTACTTTTATATATATATATATATATATACATATGTTTTGGAAAATTGGGAATTTGTTTGTTGGTTTGGATGTTGCTCCCCCCCCCCCCCCCCCTGCTGAGCTCCCACCCAGAAGCTGACTCACGCTCCTCTGGATTTCATAGTATATAGAATAGAATTTCGAAATCTCGAAATTGCATTCTATATGCCATAATTTCCAAATTTCGATCTTCATAGCGTACTATAGCACACTTGTAGCGGAATTTCGAGATTACAAAATTCCATTCCATGTGCTATATTTTAGAAAATTCGGTTTTCGTAGCATATGGAATGGAGTTCGAAATTCCGAAATTTAATTCCATATGGAATGGATTTCCACATGCTGGAAACTACCCATGCGACCCATGCGAGTGCGCGAACCAACGCAACCGCTAGTATATGTATATATTTTTTTTTTTTTTTTTTAGAAAACATATCCTTGCGATCTCGGGAGCGGAAAATGGAAGATGGCGATGTAATTTATGAAGACTTACCGGAAACCATGTATCCGACGGTGCAGTTGTGAGTGTACCATTTGACGTCCTTCATGACCAGCGGACTCTTTTCCGACGAGAGCGCTTTGATGTCCCCTACGGTAGATCGGAGGGAATTAGGATTACCCGTTAAATCGATTTTTTTCTTCGCTACGACGAGAAACTCACAGAAAACGAGATCGTAGTCCTGCGTGACCGTTTGCAGGAACCTGCTGTCCGAGCTCCAGTCGAGCTGCACCAGCGGCTGGGTGCCCCGAATTTTGTTGCTCTTCTTGTACGAGAAACCGTCCCGGGACACTCTGAAGAGGTAGACGCTACCATTTTGCGAACCCATCGCGATTATCTCTCCGGCTGGAAAAATAAATAAATAATCAATTTGAAAAGTAATAACTTTAAAAAAAAACATGAAACATTCCGATCGATAATGAATTTTGAAAAGTATCAAAGCTTACTGGGATTGTAACCGATACAAGAAAGCGGCGATCCACAGACTCTGAGGGTCGCCACGGCTGCGCCGGTGTCCGCAGCCAGAACAAGAAGATGCCCTTCCGAAGAACCGGCCGCCAGCGCGACGCCGAAAGGGTGAAAAGCTATGCAGATGCACTCGAAGCCAACCTGAATATCAAATTTAATTAATTTTTTTTTTAAATCATCTGTCGAGTATTTTTTGTTATCTCGATAAAAAAGAAAAGATAGATGAAGCGTTTCGAGAGACCTGTGTCGTCCAGAGAAGCTTGTGTCTTCGCCAGAGCGCGATATTCTTGTCGTGACCGGCAGTGGCGAATACCTCGTCGTCCGGATGAACGGCGAGTCCCCACAGCTGTCTTCCATGGCCGAAAACCACCTGGTTGAATCGCCTCTGCAACGAGCCCTCGAGTATGTTGTTTCGCGTCGTGCCCACGTATATGTTACCGTCGTTCCTACCGGGTCGTTGGGGATAAATACTTCGTACACCACCCGCGGCTTCCGGTAACTGCAAAGAAACGGATTAATTGTAACAAATTTTCCTTATTGGTACTTATTCGCTTTGTCGGGTGTGGGAAAGTGTGTGTGTGTGGGGGGGGGGGGGGGGTAAAAAATCGGTCCCATATTATTTTGCCAAAACTTACATTGAAAATAGTAATAGTTATTCTATGGAAATAGTAATTAAGTAATAGAATCGTCATTTAACCGAAAGTCATTATTCCGAATAATAATTTCGAATCGTTAAACGTTTCAACGTTGAGTCGCCGAATCATCAGTCTTCCGAACCGGATTTATTCCACAAGTCCTTTAACCGAATCGATTTGTATCGGGCGTTGGATTTTTCACAAAAAGCTATAATAACAGATGATCAGACTATTCACTCAGATTATTTTGATAGTGATTCGGCTGATCGGCGATTCGAAAGAATGACGATTCGGCGACTTTATGTTCGAAGGTTTAACGATTCGGAGAAATGAAGAAATACATATAAATAAAGATGCTTTGATGTTTAAAAAAAAATAGAAAAAATTCACTCTTTTAGTGGCAATCATGGGCGCATCTACCCTACCACAGGTAAATAATTTATGAGCATATGTGCAGCCACATTTTTTAATCTCTACCTGCATGTTGCACAAGCAGAGAAATCATGTATGAATTTTCTGCAGCTACATTTTTTAAACTCTACCTGCATGTTGCACAAGCAGAGTAATCTTGTAAGAATTGTGTGCAGCTACAGTTTTTAATCTCCACCTGCATGTTGGACAAGTACCGTATAAATTAACTACGATACGTATCAAAATTTAGAGTTTAATAACTCGCACTGTCTGCAGGTGCAATCTGCCCTCTTTCCACAAAATCACGATATATGAACACAGGCAGGTATTTCGTTTCCTATATTTTTTAAAACTTCACATCAGTTACTGACGCCGCGATCGAGAACGAATATACTCTTGACTTCACCGTAACCCCCCGCGTTCTCCATTGCGGTACCGTTTAGCAATACATAACGATATGCAATCGGTAATCAATGTATTTTGTGTTCATTTATTTTTATTTTCATTTTTATTTTTGATTTTTGATTTTTGTTTTTATTTTTCAGATTAAAACATGCGTGGAAATCCGACCTTATGTAACAGAGCGTACTCGACATATTCCCACGACCTGCGAGCGAACGCGACGGTGAGAGAAATGTTTTAACGCGAGAGCGTCACGAAGGTACCGTATATCACGTTCTTATTTCCTCTGTGTTTTTCCTCCTGCTACCATATTTTTTTTGTTTTCTTACGTCAGATAACCGAGTTCCAGAGCGAGGAATTTCGGAGCGCTTTGTTTTTGCCGGATCTGGATTTATTAATGAAACAAGGACGAAGGGACCGTTCCTGCGTACCTTCGTGTCCGTAATGCGCTTGTAATTCTGCAACGAGTCCCACGCAGCGATCTTGCGATCCTTCTCGCCGCCCGACAGCAGAGTCCCCTCCGAGAGCATGACCAACGAGCTTATGCCCTTGTTGTGAGCCTCGAATTCCATACGGACGAAATACGCACCATCGGCGTCGACGGAATAAACGGTGATGAAACCGTCACTGTCCGCAGTCACTACGTCACCGTCCTGTTCGAATTGGATGCTCGTCACGTGAGTTCGCGACGGCTGAAATCGATTATTAACATTCATCAGTCACAACTCTATGTTCGAGCTATTAATACTCGATGCTATTGAGCATCGATAGCTTGATCAATAGCTCGAGCGATTGATACTGGCTGCTCGAGGCATTTAATAATCATTTTTGTTTTACTGCAATTTTGATAAGGATCGAGACCGGGTTCGAGATTTTACGCAATTTTGAATTTTTTGATGAAAGGGTTTCAAATCTAACTTAGGTAAATGTTGAGCTAATCGTTCTAAAACTGCATAGAAATATTAAACTATGCTCAAAGATCTTTGGTATTGAATTTGACCGAAATCTATCCAAGCGATCAGATTTCATGCAAATTTTAATTTTTTAATTTTTTAAAAATTAGTAAAGACGGTCTAATTCGAGGAAACATGAAGATATCGATCTGAAATTTGTATTAAATTGGTATTAAATTAGGAGAAAAATCGATACAACCGTTAAAATTTCACATTTTGAAATTTTTGAATTTCTCAAAAAAAAAAATTATTTTACATTATCTTCTCTCGGGCACAAGTCCGACAAGAGTTCATGCATCAAATGTCTCTCTAGGAGTAAACTATTTTGGAGATCTTCATCGGTGGAGAAAAATACATAAGACATGGTCTCGAAACGACGAATTTCAATTGGCACTTTGCTACAATAAATGTTGCGGTAACTCATGACCGTTTCAAGTTTTTCCTATTCATTGTACGATAGAAGCTCACGGGTTTGATTATGTCGGTTCTCTCGAAGAAACCGTCTTTGCGCCGGTTCCAGAACGTCAGGTGTCCACGACCATGGGTTATCAGGAGATTGTCGTCGAGAGGATGGAAAGCGGCGCCCGTCAGGTCTTCCTGCAACGTCTGCGGACAGCGAAGAGTAACATAAATTTCAAATGTCCTAAAAAAATTTTTTCCGATTTTTCTAATCTTTTTTTTTTGTTTTAGGAAAATCTTCTCAACGAATGAAAGACATTGCCAGTGACGAACTCACCGCCACTTTGCCGAGAAGATGACCCCACTGCCATTGCCAGACGGACAGGATAGCTTCCCGACCGGAATCGACGACGAGAACGTAGCTTCCTCCGTTCTGTGTGCGAATAAAAATATCTGAGTCGCTCTACGATTCGGTGACGACGTGAATGCGCGTAGAATACGAACGAACAACAAAAAAACTCACCAGCTGTGAGAAAGCCAGAGCCGAGACCCCCATCTGGAACTCCGTCATGCCGAAGACATAGAGAGTAAGCAGAGTCTCCGTCGACCAAATGCGAACGTGCGGCTGAGCCTTCCTGTGCCGACCGGCTCTCTGACCCGAAGCGACAAGTTCCCTGCTCGGATGAACCTCCATGCAAGTTATATCTTCCGTGTGACCTATGTAGTGGCGTTGAGCGTTCTCCTCGCGATCGTACAGAACAGCGACGGCAGCGACGTAGTACAGGAGTTCACCGCTCGGAAGCACCCATAAATTTCTTCGGGTGTCCGTGCCTCTGTAGCCGTAGACCCACTCGAGCTGGAGCTTCTTTTCCGGCGGTGAATTGTCGACCGGTGGCAGATGCGAGGGCGGATAGAAGGATCGTCTCAGACCCCGGATCGTCACTCTCGCTGGCTCTTCCCGCAGCACTTCGACCACGCTGTAGTCTGCATCAATGCAACGGTTTACTCTTCAATGATGTTTACTACAGCGAATTATTCGTTTTTTTTTTCAACAATTTTGACTACAGCGAATTATGATTTTTTTTCTTGTTTTTTTTCAATTATATTTACTACAGTGAATAATTTTTTTTAAATTATGTTATTTTTCTTTTTTTAGATTGCCTCGCAGCTTCGAATAGGATTTACCGTTCACCCGCACGACTTCGGACTCCGGCGCGTACAGAGCGCGCGGTCTGCTTTTGCTGCGGGCACGCCTTTGTCTTCCCATGTCCTCGCTGGAGCCGGTCATCTGTACGGTCGGTGGACCACGCGATCTTGATCTCCTCGCCGGCGAGGATGCAATAGCGACTCCACCGATGCCCATCGGCGCGGCTCCGGCCCCGAGGTAAAATGTATCCACGTCCGCGAACTCGTTTCTTAATTGAGAAAAGCTTCGCACCTGATAAAAAAAAATTACACATATAGTCAGCAAAAAAATATCCACAAAATCGATTAAAAAATAAGAAAAATTAAGAAATGGTTCTTCGTTTTTATTACAGGGAAACAACACACATCAGAAACGCATCGGCGCCATCAGCGTGCGGATGATACTACGCGATAAAAACAACGCGCAACGAACGCACCGACACAAAGATAATCGACGAGTTTCGGAATGCTCGTGGAAATTGGCCAATTTGTAATTCATATTCGGTCGTGACCTAAAAGGTGGGTGAATCTCTGACCTTTTTCATGGCTCAGCTGGTTTCTTCTGCCAAGTATCTTTTATATAGCCACCCTCTATATTGCTCATCGTGGGCGACACGTAGGTGTATAAACGATTTTTTTTTGCCTATCCCCTTTTTTCTTCTCGGTTTGAAGGTGATCGAAGGGCTCATTAAATTCGGATGGTATATTTAGACTATCTATCTATATCAAATTTTTTTCTCTCTTTTTATAGACATGAACGTTGTCCGGGGTTCGAGCGCGGGATGATCCTTTTTATTATAGACGAGGGATGACGTGGGAGGACGATGTACAGTCAAGAGCGGGGCAAAACGGAATCCCGAGGCGAAACAAACCGTCCAGCTAATATTTCGCGGGACATAAAATAGGCCGCATCTCAAGTGGAGTCCGTTTTACTCGCTCCACCCTACGAACGGTCTCGGAGCGACCCAAAAAGTGAACAACGTTGCTACCACGTGATCGAGTACAGAAATTCAGCAGTGCAGTCCAAGGCACGTACGGCCGATAACTTCCTTTCTTTAATATACACTTGCACGTGGTTCACGTCTATTTACTACGCTATATTACTCATCGTGGGCGACCCGTAGGTGTATAAATGATTGCTATTCCTATTCCTTTTTTATCAGTTTGAAGGTGATCGAAGGGCTCATTCAATTCAGATGGTATATTTAGACTATCTGTCTATATCTAACTAGCTGTTATGTTCGCTCGCGCACTCGAATGCATCGCATAGTTCATATCTGGAATGGATATCTGGTTCATATCTCGAATATATCGAATTCTGGAAATCCATTCCATGTGAAATGGAATTTTGGAATTGAGGAACTCTATTCCATATGCTATGAAAATCACATTTTCGAATTTATAGCATATAGCATGGAATTTCAGAATTTCGAAATCCATTCTATATGCTGTGAAAACCGGGGGGGAGGGCAAACATCCAAATCAACAAACAAATCCACAATTTTCCAAAATACATATAACATTATTTTTTCTCTCTTGTTACAGACATGAAAGCTGTGCGGATTATCAGTGGCCCGAGCGCGGTATGATGATCTCTTTATTATACACGAGGCACAACGTGGAATAACAATGAAATAGCTGAGAGCGGGGCAAAACGGGATCCCAGGGCAAAACGGACCGATGCAGCTAAACTTTCGCAGGACACAAAAAAGGCCTCATCTCAAGTGGAGTCCGTTTTACCAAGCTCAACCTTACGAAAGGTCTCGCAGTGACCCGAAAAGTGAGCAGCGTTGCTATCACGTGAGCGAGTACAGAAATTCAGCAGTGCAGTGGAAGTCACGTGCGGCCCGACGACTTCCTTTTCTTAGTATACACTTTCACGCGGTTCACGCCAGTTTAATACGCGCATACGTTTGCGCGTTTCTCGCGAGAGAAGAAAGGGACACGGAGGGAGGGTGAATAGTAGTATTATCGCGTTCGTTGCCGCTGTTAGTGCGACGGCTGTGGCACAGAACGGCGGAGCGAGGGGTGCGGCCAACAATCGTGCGGATTACCCTCCCCGGTCGTCTTTTACCAGGCCGCGACCTTATTCCATCTCGTCCCGGCTAACGGCAACGAGTGGCCGACCCCGATCGTCACGCCTCGTGTTTTCCCTTGCCGCGTATGTGCGCGCCCTCGCGAAGCCCGCCGGTTTCTTGAGCGCCCCCCTCTCGCCCCGGCCACCCAAGCCGCCGGTCAGGTCGGTCATGCATATTTATGAAAAACATTATTCAAACTGATTTTATATAAGGACGATGCCGCGCGGCGCCGCGCGTCTTCCTCTATCGCATTAGCATAAATAACTGATAAACTTTCGAAGCCAAAGGGCTTCGGAAAAGATATACGTAATATCGATGCGCATACACATGTGTGTACGTAGATGTGTATACGTAAACGAAACACGAGAGTGTGACACGATACGGATCTGCCTTCGTTTTCCATTTCACCCTGTGAAACCCATGCTCGATATAAGAATAAGGATCGGGTGTTTGAATCGTGCATGAGGTCAAGGCTTCGTGGAATGAGGGAGATTGCGTTGTTGTGTCGCTGCCCCAAGAGCTACCGTAAAAAAATCGCGAAAACGTGCCGAGAAAGGGGGACATCGTAGGAAGAATATTTTTTAAATTTATTATGGGTGTGAACAAATGAGTAATGAGCTCATTGAATCAATGGTCAGTCATAAAAGTCAGATAGTCAGTTCTCTATTTTAAAAAAGCCTTGGACGTCTGCACAGATAAAAATAAAATAAAATAGATTTAGTGAGATTTTTTTTAGGGTAAAAGATCGGCCGTTGGCGATAGCCGTGAGTCGTTTCCAGTCTGACTATCGGAATGCATGTACTGACCTCCTGTCCAGATACGGTGAACATTCTCTTGGCCCCGTTCATCTTCAGCACCTGACCCAGGTCCTCGAGAACCTCCTCGAACGGCTGTGACGTCCGTAGATTCAACAATACTCGACACTGTGCAAGAGAAAAATCATGATGTCGTAGAAAAATCCTGAAATAGTTATTTGTATGGCAAGGACGTAAAATGGTAATTTACGATACTAGTGCGATAGAATTGTTTCTGACGGGTGTGAGTTCATGACCTGTGACGTAATGACTATAAAGACGAATGTCGCAATCTTACGAGTTAAGAAAAAGTTTTACGCGAGTCTATCGTACCAAATTTGATTTCACCAAGGTGTAAAGATGGGGGGCGTAAAACTGCCATTTGCGCACCGAGTGATAAAGCTCTTTTCTTCTCCCCGCAGTATTTTCGTTGTATAAAAAAAGTGGGTCAAGTTCTTGCCGATCGATCTTCGATCACTACCCCTTGGATGTATACAAAAAAAAAAAAAAATTGACGAACTCACCTGAACGGTATGATCAAGATTGTTAACGATTCTGATGACCCGACCAGACGAGGGTTTTCCACCACCGGGCGGCGGTGCTTCTTCGGTGATGGAGGCTTTCCTGCTGAGGCTCGCTACCGCGGGTGGTCTGCTCTGCCATCCACCCCCGGCGGCAGCTCCGCTTCCACGGCTCCCGCCGCCTCCGGCTCCGCCAGCCCCGGCTGGCGTGGTGTACCACGTATTGCTCTTTTTTCCGTAGCTCGCCGGCTAAAATCCGATCGAAGATAACGTCGCGTTAATTAAACATACCGTACATCCCAAACACGCTCCCTCCACTTTAAATCTCGCACCGGACGAACTTCGTTAAAACCAATCGATCCGATCGATAGATCATCAATAACGATCCAATAAAAAAAAATTGGTGTCAAGTTATCTTTGCTCTGGAGTGAAAAAAAAAATTATATCGAAAGATACAGGGCTGGCAAAATAAATTAATGACGACGAATTGTTTCAGGGATGGATCGTCGGAGTGGATCTGCACCTGGAGCATGTCTGCCGGCAGCGATATGACCTCGAAGGAGTCGCTCATCAACACGACGAAACTGTCGCAGCTCGCCTGCCAGGTGGTGGTTTGCTGCTGCGACGATGTGCCTGAGGCGTCGTAATCGCCGTTCTCGGATTCGTCCTCGGTGCAGGAGGAATCGGCTGTACCCGGCGGCACCGGGCCAAACTCCGAGCGATAGGATGTGAAGCTTGGTGACTCAATGGTGAATGATTGGTCGTTACTGCCGCGACCGATAACAGGATCGCCGTGGATGTCCTTCGATCGCAACGATACGTTCGGCGGATCAACGAAACGGGGGAAAGGGTGAAACGAAAAAAAAAAGATCGTTTACGATATCTTCCCCGGCAAGCGACTCCCGGTGTGCACGACAACCCGCGAGATCTTCAGAATTCTCGTTGACGATCTATCGGCGTTTTTGTTGTCGACGGTTGAGGAACGAGTTAATGAAGCGATCGATCTCGCTTCAACATCGTCGTACGTGCACAGTGCCATGCACGATTATAGCGGAACCGAAGGAAACCGTGCTCGCTCCGTGCTGATCGTGCCGGAGTGCGATACTCGCTCGAGGAGAGCGGTCACGACGCTCCGAGGGGGTCCCGGTGACAGGCGTCGTGACGTCAACGGGCTCGAAATCTCTCTCTCCCTCGCTTGGCAGAGCAGCGGTCGCCGCTCGGTCAGCGGGTTCCCGCTCCTTCTGAATTTATGTATAACCCCGTATAGTCAGGATCGACGGTCCGAACCGGGCTTTGCCACGACACGACCTACAAAATTCTCGATCGCTGCACCGATGCTATTGGCTCGTGTGTGTGTGTGTGTGTCTCTGTGTGCGGAGAGTACAACTCGACAACCCCCCCTCGTCGACGGCGTAGTCGATCTTGTATATATTTCTTATTTTTCGGATTATATTCCGATAGTTTTCTTTCAAAGTATTTTACACAAGATCTTTTGTTTAAATTTGTTTTTCGTTGGTTTTGTTTTGTGACGCCTCTCGTCGTCGGCGCCGATCTTGTATATATTTTTTACTTTGGTTTTCGGTTTTTTTCCAATACCTCTTTTTCAAAGTATTTTGCACAAGAATTTTGGTTAAAGTTTATTTTTTGTTGATTTTATTTCGTGACCCCCGTCGACGTCGGCGTCGATCAGGCATATATTTTTTATTTTTCGAATTTCATCCCCATACTTTTTTTTTCAAAGTCTATTATGCACAAGATTTTTGTTGTTTTAATTTATCTCTCGTTGAGTTTATTTGTCGATGAATCGCTTATTGTTATAGCGCGAGGACGATACGGACGAGCGTGTTTGTACGATAGATTCCCGAAAGATCGTTACGGATGGTGTGTGTAATGTAAGATAAACAGTTGTACTGATATTCCTCGATGTTTCAGGGGGAAGAGAGCCTTCGCCGAGCCGCACGCGAGACACGACGCTCAGCCGAGGGACTGCGAGGTGTTTGGAAACGAGGTGCACGCTCGGATCCTCGATCGAGTACTGATGGGGTTGGAGAACGTGCCACCCTGGCCTGCCGTTCGGAATACGACGCGGTGGGGCCCCCCGACTTCGTCGTCGTAGTTCGCCGCTCGCCAGCCAAGTTCCTACCCCCCTTTCGCGCTCCCCGTCGTCGGCCCGCTGTGCTCACCTCGTCGAGGGTACATGCAACGCGCGGGAGGAACACGCGGAGGGAGGCCGAGCCAAGGCCAAACGCCTCCCGAGGGGGTGGTGTCCTAATCGAAGGGCCGATTGAACCACAACGTCGCGGGGCGAAAAAAATTCTCATGGAAAGAGATCGAGGTGAACTCTGATGTCGTACGGACCGTCGACACAATTTTTGTAACATTTGCAAAGACCACGAAAATCGAACCGAGGAGAAAAATCGACATTTGACGGCCGAGCTGATGGGTAAATCCATTTTCAATCATTCGAGCTCGCCACGCTTTAATTTTCGGGTGCGGCATTGCGATTCTTCGCCTTTGATTTTTTTTTTTTAGATTCCTGCAGTCGCGGACAAGATAGTTCCGCGTAACGGATGGGCCCGCGAAAAGGGTCTGTCGTCGGCCCGTTGCGTTACCGTCGCTAAGGGCACATAAAACGCGCGGGAGGGACACGCGGAGGGAGGCCGAGCCAAGGCCGAACGCCTGCCGAGGTTGGGTGGCCTCATCGAAGGGCCGATTGAACGACAACGCCGTGGGGTGAGAAAAATTCTTATCGCGAGAGACCGACGTGGATTCTGATGTCGTTCGCAAGATTGCGTTTTCCATTTTTTTTTTTACCAACGAAAATTGAAACCAGCACTGAAACCAACGTTTTACGGTCGAGCCCTTCGGTAAATCCGTTCGATCATTCGCGTTCGCCACGTGTTAATTCCGGGGTGCGGCATTGCGACTCTTCATCTTTCATTATGTTTCCTTTTTTTCAGATTCCTGCAGCCGCGTCCAGGATATTTCCGCGAAAAGGCGGAATGGTGACTCTGTGCGCTGATTTGTGTGGAGCGGCGTATTCCGAAGATTAAAAGGGCTCGCTCCGTGACGGCGTCCGTTCGCCGTTCGCCCCACCCGAGATAATGGACGTCCTTATCGGGGAACACGCGTCCCGCACTCCGCTCCAAGTAATTATAACGAACGAAACGCAAAAGTGTTGTACCGCGTGTACATCCTATCGCGGAATCGCTTCAGAGGATTGATCAGGAATTTGGAATTCTCGGACGCGATTATTCCGATGGGATGTATATCGGCTTAATGGCTCCACCGTGAATATTAATTCCGCGACGAAGCAGGGAAGGCCTCATAATCACGCGATAAATTTTCTTTTTTTTTCCATCCGAAAATTGCTCTATCCCCTGTCCTCGCGCCATAAATCAAAACCGGCCCTCGTCCAAGCCCGCCGATTTTTATTTTTCTCTCCCCCTTGTAATAATCCTAATACGTGCCTCTCCCCAAGAATTCCCGTTCGGAGATCGACCTTCCCGAGCCTTGCCCGAATTTAATTTCGTTAATGAAGAATCGTGTTCGCTCGAAAACTAGATCGTAAATTTTCTTCAAATTCACGCGCGATCCGTCTTTAATTTTGCTCCTTGCTTCGTTAGTTTTTTTTTTCTCCGGACAATCGCGCCGGCTTTAATGACGATCGAATTTTTTGAAAATTTCTGTAAGCGATGTCGTTAAGCAAACGTCGAACGCGAGGGACATCTGGCATTAGCGACGAATCTCGAAAACGCGCGGATTTCGAAGGCTATCGGCAGAATGCCAGGAATTTTATGACCGCTCGTTTTTCTGTATGTCTGTGCTCTCTCGGCCTCCTCTCGACCGTTCTTACGAGCCTCGCGATGCTTTTCAACCCTCTTGCCCTCTCTCGCTCTCTCTCTCTCTCTCTCCGACCGCAGAATTTACAAAGTGGCCGTGGACGATCGATCGTTTCGCAGGTTCTCTGCACAACGACTTTTTACCTTATAGATATAGCGTGTCCTATATGGACGCGGAAATAGTAATCTTCCAATTTAAGTGAGCTAGTAAACAGAGCATTTTCCGACATCGATCTGTTTTGATTGATCCGATGTCCATATTTTTAATGTTCTGTACAGACACCGTAGGAAACTTAACTCGAATAACGACATGCTCGAATTGATAAAAGTATATGACGCATGGATTCCTTTTTTCGACCGGAAGTAACGTAATTCCGGTATGACGTCACTTCCGGTCAAAAGATGAGATTTTCAAACCAGAAGTAAATCGTATAATAGCATTAAAATATGTGGAATAGAAAAATGGTTAAATCGTACGATCTATTTTTCTCCGTGCACGAAATATATTTTCAAAGTTTGGTTTTTTCTGATTAAATCTTAGGGCAAGGCGATTTTCACCGCCCCATCTGGCTTCACCGGCTGATCACCTGTTCTCGAAAAACGATCTTTGATCTTCCTATAGAGGAAGATCGAAGATCGTCTTCCGAGAACAGGTGATCAGCCGCCGGCACCGACGACGTAAGTGTTTGGAGGATTTTGGGGTAGATCCGCGCCTGATTGTGTACGCTGCGGGGTTTACATACACATCGGTTAAGCTGTAAGTCTCTCGCGAGGATATGATAATGCTGGCATGAATTAACACAGGGTGAAGGTCAGTTCCGACTGCACCTGGCTTTCGTAGTCTGGCTCGCGACTCTCAAACACGACCCGTATTCCCGCATAGCTCTTACCACTCGTTCACATGCTTTCCGGTTGTTCGGCTGCCCGTCGGCTATACAATTCCCCTCTCGCGTCTCACATCTCATGCGACTCAACCCGGCGATACGGAGGTCGTTAGTATTTCAAAATCCTCGAGCCCTTGATCCCTCGTAATGTACTATCGAATATCTATGTACCGCGATCCGGTTCAACAAATCGGTTGTTTACTCGGGTGTCCGACGTACATTTTACTGTACAAAACAGTTCGTACCTCTAAGAAACACTTGTTCGTTATCGAAGTCGACAATTTAATTTTATTCAGTCCACTGTTAATTTTATAATGTTTTAAGTGTTCATTGAATAATTTTTTAATTGTCTGTTTTACATTTCAGTGATCGTCTCAGATCGAGGTGGATTTTCGATAGACGGGACACAAAAATTGCGCAACCGGTGTTGATTTAAAAACAATTAACATTTTTAAAAAGTATTCATTTAAAATGTTTTCAAGTTAATTTTCAATTTTTTAAGTGTTCATTTCATGTTTCAGTGATTCTTGCAGATTCAGATGGATGTTCGGTAGACGGGGCAGAAAAATTGTGGAGCACGGCGTCGATGTAAAAACAATTTTACACGGGCGGTCAAGGGGGCGAGGAAAAAAGACCGATGCACGGAGTTACGGAGGGAGGGTGAGATTGACTGTACTTATGATAATGTGTTACTCTAAACGAAAGTTAGTATCGTACGGCTGTAAGGCGGTGTGGCGTAATGGAACCAAAGCACGAGTAACACTCCCCACGAGGAAACGAGAGGCTCCTTGCGCTCTGGAAAAACGTGCGATGAAATAAGGTAATTTGGGTCACGATTGCGGTGGGATTATCGTTGGATAGAGTACGGCGATCGCGCGAGGCTCGCCGTTACCGTCGGCCGATGATATTATGGAGTTGTACGACAGAGCAACGAGGCCGAGGGGCGCGTACAGCGTATACGCGTTGCTTTGTCGAGACACACACTTGCCTCCGCCTCGTTCTCTGAGGCCTCGTTGCGGACGCGATTTCCTACAACGATACATCACCCTCGAGTCAGCCCGATCTAACGGATTTTTCGATCATTCGCTCGTTACATTCCCTAGCCGGGGTCACCGGACACTCGCGTGCCCAAAGAACAAATGATTATCACTGACCTCATTTTTATACCCGTAGACGGTAAAAAAAACCTCCCCTTCACAACTTGTCTATAAACATCCATAATTTTGTTTTTCATTAATTTTACCATCGTGTCGTTTCAATCTAATAAAAGAAAATTACAGAGGAAAATCGTTAACGGCACGAAAAATTACCAGAGCACTACATTTTGCTGAAATCACCTCTCAAGGTATTTTCTGAAAATAATTCTAGCAAGAATAATCTCCCCCAAAATCGTGCATTTTATAACAACTTTGTGTTCACAAAGAGACATCATTTTTTTCGTTCATTTTATCGTCGAGCCGTTCCAATCTGACAAACGAAAAAAGCACAGGAAATCGAAGCACGAAAATTTACCTTAAGGTATTTCCCGAAAAAAATTATGCCACGAATAATAGACAAAAAAAACCGCCTCTTTAATTCAATTTAATTATCAGCCATTCTCAGCTTAGATTTTAACAGTTTTGATCTATGTTCAAGAGAATTACTCTTAAAGAGGTCAAACCTCCATCCCCGCTAACGTAACACACATTATCCTGTCGTATCTCTCATTAAAATTTCTCACCTGCTGCGGTATGAGAAATATCCTCCGTTGCATGTTAACACCCCCACTCCCTCTCTCAGGTCTAAATTAGTATAATAAATATTCCACGCATAAGTCACCTTCACGACCGGAAACTCCATAATTGATAATCTCTTTCTCTTTTCGCGGGTAAAACATAATACGATAAATAACTGTGGATCCAAGGGCAACTTTTATCCGGTAACGTGTATCCGAGAACGAATTTTCCTCTTCCAGAACACGTACAGAACAGTCGTTCGAGCAAACTCCGCAGTTGATAGTCTCTTCCTCTTTTCGTAGATAAAACATAATACGATAAATAACGGTGGATCCAAGGGCATCCGGTACAGTGTATCAGGCAATGAATTTTTTTCCTACTTACTGAACAGTTTGTACTTTTCACAACTTATTGTCCACAAAGTCCACAATTTTTAATTTTTTAATTTTCCGATCTCACCATCAGGCTCCAGTTTTACAAACAAAAGTACAAACTAAGATTATTAGCGACACTTGAAATAAAAGGACTGGTTCGCATATTCGAACCTTGAGAAACGAGTTCGTAACTTATTTTTAAAAAATCATTTTAAACGAAACTTCGTATTCCGATTTAACGAAATTATTTTTACGAAATTTCGTATTCCAATTTGACGAAATTATTTTTTTTGACTGTTTAAAGACAGACAGAACATTCGTCGTTCGAGCAAACTCCGCAATCGATAATCTTTTTCTCTTTTCGCAGATAAAACATAATACGATAAATAACTCTGGATCCAAGGGCAACGTGAATCCGAGAACGAATTTTCCGCCTATCGAAGGCAGACAGAACAGTCGACGTTCGAGCAAAGGCCAGTCCATTCAGACCAAACGTGAGTGCGCACGTAGAGCGGAGTAGCCATGTGTATAATTTACATCTTTCCCCGACGTAAATCGCTGACTCGATGTCGCCTTGTCGGCCAGGGAACACATGCGAGCATATCTGTGTTGCCGACCGTTCGGCCTTCAAGGCCAAGGTCGTTGCACACGTCGTCTGCGAGACGGAGATCGAGGCACTGGTGCAACTGCACCATGTTTGCACACCGAGCGATGCACGAACACACGTCCGATTTGCATGCAAACTCTACGTACGTGCAGGACTCACACACACCTCGTGTTAAACTCCTAGTACTTTGCCACTCCAGAAGCCAGGAGGGTACGAGGAAGCGTGGGTGTGCGAGGTCCCGTCGACTTACCGCGGTTCACTGTCGGTGCTCAACCCTTGACCTTAAGACGCATTCGTCGGTCGTTCAACTCGAATTTCCCACATTAACAAGGCAACGCGACCGATACGTAGGTCGAGCCGCGTCTTCTTCTTGGAGAGGAGGAAGACGCTACTCGGGACTCTTTCTCTTCGGTCGAAGCTCACCACGGGGTGAGAATCGCAATCGGGGCTCTTCGTGCTGGCCTCGAGATAAGATTGTCCATTCCATGCTAGTCGGGTCGTGCACGGTCTACCTACGTATACTTAAAACGATAAATTAATTAATCCCGTCAATTTGAGGAACTGATTAATCTCGCAAATTTTAGTTATTATTTAATCACGTAAATTCAAGAAATTATTCAATCACGTACATTTAAGAAATTAATTAATCACGTAAATTTAAGAAATTAATTAATCTCGTAAATTTGAGAAATTGATCCATCCGATTTATTTGAAATAGTAATTAATTCCGTAAATTTGAAATATTAATTAATTCTGTAAATTTTAGAAATTATTTAGTTCTGTTGGTTTGAGAAATTAATTACTGCCGTTAATTTGAGACTTTTTTTAAGACGCAACACTTTGCACACGTGACCTTTAATTGCAACCGTGCATATGTTCTTCGGCAATTAAGCCGGAGGCTCGGATAAAATTTTATGGAGGGTGCGTGATGCTAATAATGCGCTCGATTTTAGGGAGCTGTTTTTTTTCACCTTGTTACTCTGATTTTTCACAGGGTAGAGTGTCGACGTGTTGGGACGTTTGGCGGGGGTCGAGATACGTTTATGAAAAAAAAAATTGTACGGGCACGAAATCGGCGCCGTTGGCGTGCAATTAAGTTGGAGTGTGATAAGCGCGGAGAGGTTTCCTAGCCCGGGGGGCATGTCGTGCGGTGTGCACACGATTCAGAGTTAATTCGAGAGGGCGAGGGCAGCGATGCCGGCTGCAAGGGATTGTCGCGGTCAAGTATAGGGTCTGCGGCCTTTTGCGGGGTCAATTTTTATTATCGAATAAAAAAATAAAAAAATGTTTCGAGAACTCGGTTGCGCAGTTATGTCCCAGCTGTAATTGTCTTGGAAAGCTCGAAAGTCGATTATGCTTGGGCACGGAGGCACGCGACCCGGGGGAAAACGGGAATCGTCGCAGCAATTCTATGGTACAAGGTTATCGACGAGATTTATAAGAAGTTATGGCCCGTAATGGCTTTATAGAAAAACAGTCGTACACGGTGAAAAAAAAGTTTATTAAAAGAGAAGAAAAAATGTTTTTGAGGTCAGCGATACATTGAAGGGCTTGCGCCACAGTAAATGGGTAAAAACGCATACATATTTCGTGATTTTCTTTTCTCAATCGGCGCTTTAGCGATTTAATTTTTTTAGGATGAAAGGAGGATATATTAAAGAACGTGTCAAAATTTTTTTATTCACTTCTATTGTTATTATGTATTTTTTTTCATGACACTATGAACAATTAGAAAAAAAAACGAAATTTTACTGTCACGTAAGCCCTTAAGAGAATATTAATCTATAGTCCGAAATAATGTCCGACAAAACTAACACGTTTTTTTCCTTGTTCCAGTTACATATTACTTCGCTGTTTGCTCCAAAACTGGATGAAGAAAAAAATTGGAAGGACGTACGGTAACATTTTTTTTCCATCGGAGTGACACTACGTCGGACGATGCGATGATTGCATAACGGGTCACTCGAAATGTTCGTGCCGATTGAAATTCATAAGTCATGCAAAATTCGATGCATATCAATTGAAAGCGGGCTTTTCGCAAGGGCCGTGCGTGACGGGTATGAAGAAGTGAGACGAGACTTCCGACATGGTCGCATAAGTCGGGCGCAAGTAAGTAAGCAACAGCCGCTGCGGGATCGACTCGTGCTCTCGAGCTTTCCCAAGCGAGAAAACTTCCGAAGGGAGGGTTCGAGTGTGCTGAGTGTTTATTTTTCCAACACGGCGCTGAGAGTGCGTGCCGAGAAAAGAAATAAGCGATTGTGCCAAGCGGCCCGTATAAATAATCGCGTGATTAACTGGGGAGACGGCCAGAGATTGTACACTACACCGATTAAACACGACGATATAATACCGCAAACAAGGAGCGCTCCAAAGTTTCAAGTACATTGTAACGCGGTAACTTTTCATCACTGAAATTTCGTGTATTTTCGGAAATATCCTGTTTTTTTTTCTTCTTATCGTTCTCGCGTGATCGTACACGAATTCCTTCCTATGAAGGCATTAATATTTTTATAACTTTTTTTTATTCGAGGCTAGTAATAAATTAGAGGCCTGGAGTATATCCGCGATAGATAAGATCTCGTAATCTTTCATCGACAATATTTCGAACCGTGATATTCAATTTTTTTTTCTCTACAGTTCGGTAACAAAATTTTCACTCAATGCCGAGTTACGAATTTTTCTCACTACGCGGAATAAATTAGCAGCTCAATAGGAAGCGAAAAAAGAAAATTAATGAATCGAGAAGGATAAAAAAATGGTTTTTGGGGATAGAAATCGAATTTTGTTTCCAAGAAGAGAAATCAATTTTTTTGGTTCTTTACCAGAATTAGGTAACAAAATGTTCACTCAATGCCCAGTTACGAGTTTTTCTCGGTACGCGTAATAAGTTCGCAGCTCGATAGAAAGCGAAAAAAGAAAGAATGAATCGAGGAGAAGGATGAAAATTGTACGCAGGGTTAGCTGGAGTCTCGGGCAAAACGCTATGATTAGCTCGGTCGGTAATGCACGTTGTAACCCTCGACGACATCGAGACCTTAATAATATCAATTAAAGGCGATCGTTGTCGCGAGCATGCACCTGCGGCCTTTTCGCGAAGGAAACTGCTCTCGGCACTCGGTATTCGCCTGCTGTGCGCGACGAGCTCCAGCCTCTCTAATTTTTTTCTTTTTTTTCTAACCCTATCGTCGACGTCGGCCTTGCCTCTAGCTCGAAATAGAAAATCTCGGGAGCTCCTCCCGCACTCGGCAAAGCGCAATAGTTATCTCAGATTAGAAGTGGAAGAAAAAAAAATAAGGGAAAAAAAGAAAGAAAACTACCGACCGATTCGAATCGCTTTGCCAGCGAGTGTGACTTTTCTTACGTGAATATTCACTTCGTGACACACGAAAGTACTTTTTCCTCTCCGTCACCACGACGTTGCCGTGGCACATTCGTGTGGCCCGTACGATTAAATGCTAATCACTCGAAGCCTTACGGTGCGCCCGGCAGTGGCGGGCGAAGCTGCGACGAGGAAAGAGCGGAAACCTCGCGGAACGACTGTCCGCGTGTCGAAAAGAAACTCCGGGTCTCCGGATTCCCGGAGGGACTTCTCAGATTCGACGTTGGATAATTAGAGAAGGAATGAGGCTCGCGTGTTTATGTCTTCGAGCCGGGCGTCGTTGAACCCAAAGGGAAACAATTCCCCCCACCCTGAAGAGGAAGAAAAAATAATAATTCGTATCGCGGTAAGATCGAAACAATCGTAAAGTTATGAAATTTTTTCAAAGCACAATATTCTCATTATCTCGGGTTTTTTATCGAGAATTATTCAATGCAACGGGAACTTTAATGGTAAACAGCCTAAGATCCACGCAAATGTTTATTTCGTTTATACTATTTGGAGTATATTTTAGATACAGGAAATAGTAAAAAATAAAAAATTCATATTTTGTTTCGAACTTAGTTGACTCGTGCCCCTTGATAGAAGAATTTTTTTTTAAATTTATTTAGGCGATAGATACGAAAAATAGAATACAAAAATTAGGCGAAAGATTTTTAAAAAAATTACGTACAAAAATGCGTGGAACGAAATGAAGATTAACACACGATGGAAAAAAAAATCGAGCCATACAGAGTGCCGACGTTCGTGATGAATGTCCGTTGTGACGATTTGCATAATAAATTTCATACGGCGGCAAGGAGAGGAATGGTTTTTGGGCTAGGGCGGTAGCGGTGGATCGTTTCACATTAATTGACTCGCGACTTTCGAGGGTCCCCTTCGTCACTCGGCTTCGTTAGCGGTCAACTTTTCTCCAGATATGGAAATGAAGAACATTCAGTTACGTGACGGACCGTCACGCGTATTACTGTGAAACACAATGCGACATAGGTGGAGCGAGCGGGTCGGTGGCATATCATTATACGAGTAATGGGCTCCAAATTTATTCAAGAATTATTAAATAAGCAAGGGACTGTGTCGTCCATTCGGAACGGTCGCGTGCGGTGCGTGAAATAAAATGAGGACGAACATTACTGATAGTGTAAATATTTATATCGCCCCTGAGCGTACACAGTAAAACCTTTCTCGACCAGTTACAAGAATTAAATTAGAGTCTTAACGAGATAAGTCAATATTCACCTCGAAATTAGTGACAGTTTTTTTTTTTTTTTTTTTTTATCAGCCTGATCGGTTTTACTCACTGGTCAATACTCCACTCTCCCCTAATCTTTCGGCCTGTCTTGCCAGTAGAAAACGTTGTGGTCAGTTGTTGCCAGTAAAACTTTTCTGGATAAGTTACAATAATTAAGTTAGTGTCTCGTCTAGACTCGTCAATATTCCTCTTTACACTATCGACCGATTTTTTTTTTAATCAGCCTGGTCCGCATTACCGACCGGTCAATATTGCACTCTCCCTCAATCTTCCGACCTGTCCTGCCAGTAGAAAAGGTTGTGGTCGGTAGATAAAGCCCGACCAAGGCACTCTGTTCTACCGTATACCGATGCTTGCCGGTTGCAAAGTGGTATAAAACCGTATAAGCATTAGCGAGGCGGTGAGACCGCGATTCAAGACACGATCAGTGGTTGCGACCGGTACCGATCAGACACCGACGTAGATGAGGTAATAACGTTGTGCCCGCAATACAGTGTCAGTGTCTTGTATCCGTTGGTCTCGCCCAAAGCTATCACAGTTTTGCACACTGTTGCAGTGCAGCGTTCTTGTTATGCGGAACAACGCTCGGACGGCGATTAAACAACACATATACCAATCCAACGCCAGAAGTAGTCCCGGCTAGATCGAGTTCAGACGACGAGGGTGTCCGCGCTGGAGTACGGGAAGTCTCGCTGAGTAGTAAAACCGAGCGTGTGTCGGACGTTCGGAGTCGCCGGGGACGATTCACGACTCCGCGAGTATTTGGGACGAGCGCGTCCGAGATGTGGGACGTCCTGTGTACGCGATGGGAGATTAAATACCCTCGAGAGGAACACGAGCTGCCGCGGGAGTTAAACGAAGGTGGCCGTTGACCTGCAAGAGCTTACTTATTATACAGACGAAAAAGAAAGATCTAAAATTTTTTTTTTTTATTACGACGGAATTGTCTTAATTGCAGAAAATGTTCCCTGTAAAGTCACTTCCGGATTCAAAATTTCATTTTAGAACCGGAAATGACGTCACACGAAAAATACATTTTCGCTTCAAAATCTAATTTTTCGACCGGAACTGAAGTCACACTGGAAAAATTTACTTTAGGTAAAAAAACCGAGATTTTCAAACCGGAAGTGACATATTTTCTGTATGACGTCACTTCCGGTTTGAAAATGACGATTTTTCAAAATCGAAAGGGACAAAAAAACGAGCTTTTGAAACCGCAAGTGACGTTTGCACGAACGAGGTGCACGGAAGTAAACATGCATGGGCTGTTTCCGTTCGTTCTCTATACATCGTACGCGGGAGGGTAACGCGACCGGGTGACATCGATGCCGGGCTCGCGGTGTGTACGCGGTAACACCCTCGTATACCTCGAGCCCGCAATTATCTATAAACCGTCCAGATACCCTGAATGGCTTAACTCCCTAATTTCTCAACAGCGCCGGAAGACGTCGTTTCCACGGAGTTTGCGGCAGTAATAAAATCCTACACCACGTCTACATGCGCCTCTGTAACGACTTGTAAGCGATAACCGAAATTTTCCGCACTTCCCGTTCGTGTAATCAGCGATCAATTGCAGTAGGGAAGAGCGTGGCAAAATGGCCCCGTCTCGATGAAAAAGGGCTGACTCTATTGAGAAACCCTTTATTTTTTTCAACCGTAAGACTTCTCTCTTACAATCATCTTACTGAGTCCTAAACGACTCAGAGCAGGTCGCAGGAAAAAGTGGCGCACCTCTAGCAAAGCACGGAGAAAAATTGTTTAGCTGCTCTAACAAAAATTAGTTTTGCTGACAATGACCTCGTTCCCGGAGCAAAACGATTAGGAAAAGCGTCAAAAAATTACTACGTAGATGCAATTAGTTTTGCTATCACGACAAAACATTCTTGTTACTGCGACGATTTAGTTTGCCATCAGAACGACGCCTGCTGTAATTTTCCGGCTGAGTAATGACTGGTAATAGGATAGTCATAGATACGTACATACATTTATTTGAAGATTGATGTAAATAATGCAAGCAAATTTCAAGCTCCAGTACATTAAATTTAAAATTTATCTTTACAGTGTACGTTAACCAGGTAAACGAGTTATGGTAACAAAATTCTTGTCCCAAAAAAAAATTTCTCCGTGCGCTCAGAAAACTTAATAACACGGAGAGAGTAACGACCGCGTAGTTCGACGTAGCTCTGGGTCAGCGATACCTCTCCGGGCGCAACTATTAATTATATAGTTGGCGGGGGAGGCAAAATAATGTTCCGTGCATCGTTGTAAATCGATTCTCACGAGGACTCCATCGTCCATCCGCGAACTTCTTCCCCCGCCCTCGCCCCGCGACCGGCGCAATCATCGAGCCCCGGCAGACCGCCGGGCGAATGCAAAGCTGTAAACTCCGCGGTGAGATCGTCCGCAGGGCGGCCGACGACGACGAGGAGCACGCCGTATTGATCCCCTCGCCGCTGACCACCCTCCGCCGTCGCTGACCGGCGGTCAATGAGATACGGTCTATCCCAAGTGCTGCCTCGCTCGCCGGTCGTCTTGCGCGACTATGCAATGCACCCTCGGCTACCGCCTCCTCCTCGGGCGGAAGTCCGAACCCGCCACCCCCCGAGGCCTGTCTCGCTTTCGACTCGACTTCCCGTGATTCATACACCCCCTACGCGCTGCCGCGGCGCGAGCCTCTAAACTGCCCGCTTAAACTCGCTGCCGAACTCTCGACGCACTTGGCCGAGATAAAAATCGGGGAATTCTCGAAAGACTGGACTTACAGGGAAAAAAATTGTTACTATGCGTCGGGGAAATATTTTCGTCGACATAAATTAAGTCCTATGAAAAACAATCATCCGAAATATAGTATACGCAATACGGTATATCGGCTGACTAAAATGATTTCTGAATCAAAAGATTTACGATCAAGTGAGATAACAAAAAAAAAATTATATTAACAAATTGTTTTTACGTGTTTAAATTAAATTCAATTGAAATTAGTTGCAGCGGGTCGGGGAAATATTTCCGGTGACGTAACTTAAGTTGTAGAAAAAACAGTCAACCGAAATATAGTATTTCGGTTGACTGAAACCATTTCAATATTTAATATCAAACAGCTACGATCAACGAAATTTTTAAAAAACTGTATTAACAAATTATTTCTACGTGAGCTGTATAATTATTTTTAATAATGTTTTATAAATGAAAGTGAAATCTGTGATTTTAGGTGCTGGCGATCGGGAGATGCTTATCGAAATTAAGGGGATGGCCTTGAAAGGGTCGAGGATCCTCGAGGGAGCCCTGGCGGTTATCAGCGATCCGCTTTTCACGAAGGAGGATCCAGATCGAAGGAAAATAAGAGGAAGAAAGCGAAAGCTGGTTCGCGCGGGTGTAACGCAGTGAGTGCGCAAGTCCGGCTCAATTTCTCTCACCGCTCCGTTCGGCCGGCCTGTCCACGCCACCTACTCGAGACCCGCAAGAGGGAGAAGCACCCGAGGGGTGCCAGCGAGCTCCAACCGCGCTCACGCCATTATCGCTCGACCCTACCACCCCTAAATCGCTACTAACGCCTACCCCTTTCCTTCGAACCGAGCCACTCTCTCTCTTTCTCGCGAGACCCGCGCCACGTGCTTGCCCGTAAACATTGCCCACAAACCGAAGTCATGCTTCGGAAATCATTGACCGAGGAACTCGTACGGGTCGTTAAATCTAACAGCTGCACGCTCGAAGCTAAATTTTTCAGTTTTTAATTACCCTGTATTTTTACCTAAAAAACAAAATTCCAAAATTGAGAAGAAAAAACGTAATCGAAGTTTGGGGAATAATTTCACGATTTAATTATTCGATTTTTTTGTCGGTTAGATTGATTATACATTTGGTGAGAAACCGTATAAAAGTCATTTTTATTACAATTAATAAGTCCAGATAATTAGTCGAGATCGTGAAATAATTCCACGATTTAATTATTTGATTTTCCATCATGGAGATTGATTACTTATTTATCGATGAACCGTGTAAAATTATTACAATTAACAAGCACAGATAATTAAAAAGCCCAGGTCACTCAATCATATTAGCGGATGACCCGGATCTTACGCGATAAAAAAAGCTTGCCATACCGATAAAGAATAATAATTCGAGAATCAATACAGCCGATCGAAATTCGATCGTGGATTCGACGCGATTCTCCGGCTATTACACAGAGGGATAGAGAAAGAGGCGACCGGCCGAGTCACGCCCTGAGCCCTAGAAATTTGCGGGATCGCGGGTGTGACCCGCTGGCTTCTCATACGATGAATCACAATCAACCCAAATAGTGAGTGAAAGCCCTTTTGCTCTCGGGCGTTCTGAAACACACAAATCACATCAGGCCAGCTGCGCCCGATCGTCGATCACTAATTCTCCTTTATTCCACCATCGCGAATAACGATGCGCTCCCTCCAATAATAGAAAACCTCACGTGATAACGTTGCGGCTCGTCGGCTCTATAAATAAACCCCAAAAAGTAATATCTAGTTTAATCGCCTCGTTAATTAAATCGACGATAATAAATCAACCGGAAGTTCTCCGCACGCAAAGAAATTCGGAGTGCCCGATAAGAATCGCCTATATTTTTATTCGTGAATCCTCGATCCTTACTTTTAAATATTTTTTAATTACATTTTTTTTCATATCCTCGATAATATTTAATCTCCGAAAACCGATTTCTTTGCAGTTGTGTACATTTTTTTTTTTTTTCAGACGGACGAAGGTTAAGCCCTCGATCGACCGAGATTGTCCAGACGTTCTTGCAGGAGCTACCGGCCGGGCGGCAAACAGACTCGAGTTGCGTGCGGCCTGCTTAACGTTGATCTGGCCCAGATCAACACACACTCATAGCAGCCCCGGCTGCTCCCTCCTCCACGAGCAGGAGGTTATTATACGCAGCTTTCTTTATAAATCGCCTTTTGAGTTTTACTTACGAAACACCATTGCCGAGCCGGGGAATTGTATAATACCCGTCGAGGGCCGCACGAAAGCTGGGAGTCTCGTCGAGCGAGACTCGTGAAACGAGCACAATCCGCTCGGGCTAACGCTCGGACCTTCGCTCGTGTGCGAGCCGCTGTACGCGTGTACGACTCTCGGCTCCTCATGAATATTGAGGCCACACGTGACTGTGCCGTGCTTTAATTACGCCCGAGAGGGGATATTTACTTTTCGCCTACGCCGTCCCTCCGCGACGCGTTTTTCCCTTCGGCCCGCGGAACCGCCCGCGAGGAGTCGAATCATCGCCGCTCTTAATGAGATCGGTCGTTAAGGATCTAATCGCTCCGGTACGCCGAAATCGATATTTTTTACGCGGGCGCGATCGCCGACCGAGTCGGTCACGTTCACGCGAAGGTGAACGGAAGACGAGGAAATCGTAGCTTTTTTTCTCATACGGTTGTACTAAGCGATCCTCACGCCAGTTCGTTTATCTTAGTTTGTATGTGTTTGTATCGCGGGCCCGAAAGAGCGATGAGTCAGTTCGCCTTGCTGGCCTGGTCTACTTTTCTTCTCGCGACGATGTCGTTGAGATTGCGAGAATGAGCGCCGTTAAGGCGATACGCTTAGAGGGCCATTTTTGTTGTGCCGAAACAAGTGGAGTAATTGGCAATTCAATTTTCACATATCGGATCGGTGGAACAACGGTGCAGCGGCTCTCGCGAGTTTATCGGAGGAACTCGTTACTCCGTTGATTCAGCGACGTGATATACGTTAAGGACGTAGATCCATCGATTACGGGAAAAAAATGGTTCATTTAATTTGTTCTTGGTAATAAAACATTGGGCCGAAAATTCCTCACGATCGATTGTACGTAACAGTGTGCTGATCATGTGAAAAAATCCAGGTCCGTGTACAAAAAATTGTAGGAGAAATACAATTTTTTTTATTTTGTATAAACTATAAATAATATATAAAAAGTGAAATCCTTCTGACAATTTTGTATATTCTGACCCAAGGATTTTTGTGCACGATTGGAACACCTTAAAGGACATTCGACCGTCGGCGATTTTCGATCGAATTATTCGTTACCGAGAAAAAAAATAAAACACGGTTTCTTGCCTAAAATCGACGGTCCTCCCCTGAGATCGAATTTATCGTCAGCCGATGTATGACGCATTGCTTTTCGAGTCGATAGTTAATCGAGAGCTCGTAGCGTTACTTTCGTGGATTAGTTTGAGTTATCGTTATAGTTATTCTCTCGATTCCCGGCCGACAACACAACTTGCCTTGAAGGTTTTGTAGCTCGATACGACGTACGAGGCGCCATCCTCGAGTTCGTCGAGATTGAGCTTTCGGTCCCCGTCCATCGAAAATATGTGTCGCGCGCCTCTCGGTAGATCGAGACGTTGGGACAGCCGGTCCAGCAGGGCCTCCAACGATCCGATGTCTCGACCTGGCTTGAATCTGAGTGAAAAACAACGAACAATCAATCAAACACGTACCAACGGCTCCATAAAAACCATCAAAGACCGCATCTACCACTCCGTGCAGTAGCAAAGGCTGTCAAGACCAGACCATCAACCAACCCACCCCAACTATAATAAAATCGTCCCCTTCGACCGGCAAAAAACAATTACCCCCCCCGACTTTGAACCTCGACCCAACAAAAATCACTTCTCGCCACTCAATGACATTATCACCCCCTAATTTATACGATCCTCGAGAGGGTCTTAACAGCCTGTTTCGGAGCACATTTTAACGTACAACGCTAGAACTTACCGGAACTCGACCCCGGGGAAGTAAGGATCGCCATTTTTGTAGAAAGTAACCCGTCTTGCTCTCCAATAGCCGAGGTTGTTGTATCTCGTCGTGGCGTTAGCGAGCTGCTCGTGTCGGCTCTTCGGCCTGTGCTCCGGCTGCTCAGGAGGCGGCATGCGGGGACTGGAGGGTCTGCTCTGCCTCCAGTAGCCGCCCATGCCGCCTCCGCCGCCTGCGCCCCCACCACTGAGCTCGCCGACCCCCGTTCCACTTACCATTCCCATCCCCATCATTCCCACCCCCGTACGCGCCGTCTCGCGGCCCTCGGCTTCCTTAGAGCCGTGCATGGCCCCGCCGCCCAGCACCCCGTTATCCTCGACCCTCATTCCTCCCCCGGTTCTCAGCTCCGCGTCGTCGTCCTCGTCCTCCTCCTCGTCCTCCTCCTCCGCCTCGTCCTCCTCGTCGGCAATCGTCGCGACTTGCGCCGCCGAGCTCTCCTCCGCCGCATCATCGCCAACCGTACCGGCCGCCTTACCGTTGTTCAGCCCGGCCCGGCTGTGAGCCTTCGCCGACTCGTCGCGATGTGGCGCCTCCTGCAGCAACCCCTGCTCGTCGGCCACCCCAGCGTCCTGCCCGATACCGTTCATCCCCGAACCACCCCCGTTCATCTCCTCGTACTGACCGATCCGCGAACTCGCTCTCGATGCCGCTGCCTGTTGCTGGTTGTGGGCGGCTATCATCTCGAACCCGACGATTCGGGCCTTATCGTCCTCGTCGGGATTTTCTTAATTTCTTCAGCGTATTTTAGCTTGAAATTTTTATTCGTTCAGGTTTTTTTAGTTGAACATTTTTATTTCTTCAACGTTTTTTAGTTTACAATTTTTATTTTTACAGTTTTCTTTAGTGTTTATTTTTACTTTTTATTTTTCCAGCTTTCTTTAGTTTAAAATCTTTATTATTTAGTTCTTATTTTATTTCGGGAATTTTTCGTTATCGGTCCAAAGTTTATAACTATTGTTCATGAAATTATTTTGTTGCAGAAAGCGTTGGGAGCCCGACGGGACGATGCGTTTTCGGTGGTTTCGAAGGATCGGATTCCTGGCCGTGCCACGGCACGAGACCCTTCGCGCTGGAATCCAACGACCTCTGGAGACCTCCCCAGTGAGCCACTTAGAGCAGCTCTCGGATTCGTGGTCACCCGGACGGACTCCCAGCGGCTCAAGGCTTTTCGACCGCGCTCCCTGTGCAGATGGGCGATAGACCTGGAAGTTCGCGAGTTTTCCAACTTGCCGATGCTTCGATAGAGAAATTATTCGGTTGCAAGAGACGTTGGGAAGTCGCTGGGACGATTCGTGTCGCTGGTTCTGAAGAGTCGGATTCACGCTAGAATCCAACGACCCCCGAACACCTCCCCGTGAGTCACTTCCGGTCTACACCGAATTCGTGGTCACTCGGTCGGCTCGAGGCTCGACCGCGCTCCCTCGCAGACCCGAAAGTTCGCGAGCTTTCCGACTCGCCGATGCCTCGATCGTGCGGGAGAGTCTTTCCTCGAGCCGGTTGGAAAGTCACGTGTCGCGTGATTGCGGGATATTCCGAATCGATTGACCACCCTCCCGGCAGGAGCCCGCTCGCTCTCGCAATTGCTCTGCCCTTCTCGCCTTCCACCCTCGCGAAGACGCGTGGACGTTTTACAACTGCGGGCTTTCACTGCGGATCGTATCTGCGACGCGATGTACGCTATAAAGTCTCACGCGTTTTTTTAATTTATTTTTCTATCATGAACGTAGTCGGATGATTTTGAAAAAATCGAGTTATGAAAAATGAACTGGGAAACGTTGGCTTTTTAAAATTTATTTTCGTAGTATTTTTTTAAATTTTAGAATGTAGTGCAAATTGCTTTCTATGGAACGTTGCTCGTGACCGGAAAGCCTGGCTGCGGACGCGACAGCTCACGGGCAGGGTCGGGTCAAAAACCTTTTTTTATTTATTTTTTCGATCATCAATATAGCTTGACGAGTAAAAAAAAAAGCGATTTATGGAAAATTAACTGGGAAACGTTGGTTTGTAAAATTGAAATTTTCGTTGTATTTTTTATTTTTTAAATTTGTCCAACTTAATTTCCATGGAAGATTGCTCGTGACCGGAAAACCTAGCCGGGTACGCGACAGCTCACGAGCAGGGTCGGGTCAGAAGCCTTCTCGCCACGGCCATGCCGGCTTTTCCTTCTACTGATAACGCACCGGAACTCTATACATCTAACGTAATAAAAAATATATACACACAAAAAAAAAATAACAAAACACTCCCGATATTATCGCTTATCACTCCCGAAGCACTTAATCGCCAGAGGTATTTCGTGAAGGTTCCACCCCACCGGAAACCGTCTTGACCAACCAATCCGAAGATATTTCAGTGTAGTCGCCCGGCGTTCCTCGCCCTTATCGCACCTCATTCACACTTCTCTTCACTGATCAATCGCACTCCCATCTCACGGGCTTGATATTCGAAACGAAACCAAACGAGTCCTTTCCCAAAAAAACTCACTTCCGGTTATGGATGAAATAAAATATAATTATTAATTTAAAAAAACAGTAATAATCGCTCAAAATTTTTGTTATAGCAAAATTGTTCTCTAACAAAATTGTTATCTTTCTTCTTTTTTTCAGACGAACTTCAATTCTTCGAGTTTTCCACCGTCTCAGTGAAGCACGAATTGTCGTCTTGTTGGTATCGCCCGCCGGTACCGGAAGTGGGTCGGCGAAAGCGGCGATTCGGATGAAAATTCGCGGTGAATATTAAACTTGTTCGTCGATGCAGCTTCGACGGTTACGTGTGTTTATTACATATTCATGTTGCGCGTCCTTCGACGGTGGCGTCCGAGCGTCGAGTGTGTCGCTCCGGCTGTTGAGAGTGGTGGAGAGGCGGGCTGCGGTCGTCGGGCGTCGCGGCGTCGTCGACGTTCGTGTCAGTGAACCGACGCTGGCTTCTTTACTGGTTACGCTCCGGGGCTCTCGGGGGCTTCGCCGTTGAACCCTCGGGGGTAGAGAGAGAGACAGAGCTTGGCCCGACTTGACACAACCCCGCCGCGATCATCCGCGAAAGCACGCGCGCAACGGGCGAGAGATACCCTCGAACTTGTTGCTCCCCGTTGGAGTTGTCGTATCGACGCAGACGGGAATCCCCCCGAGCCGATAATCCGATTGGCTGTTACCACCCCGACTCACCCCCGTTCAAAGACTCGTCCCAATGGGGGAATGAGACTGCGGACGCTCGCGAGGCCACAACCCTCTTGCTCGGCATTGGGCCACTTCCGGAATCTCTTCGAGAACGGAATGGCCGAAGAAAAGGGCAACCTTCCGAGCCCTTGCACGTACTTTGTTCTCTATACGTACCAACGTTTTTTTTTGCTGCGTCACTGAATGACTTTTTCTTTTCGAGAATTCTTTAAATATCTCTTATATTAACTAATTGTTGTTAATTAATTATTGTACACTAAAAAGTTGGTTCGGACGCTTCGCGCTCTCGTTACGGACTATCGAATTTAGAAACCGGGAATTCAGATTTTCGAAGATTTACCGGAAATACATCGGTTCCGGTTTTAAAATCTCAATTTTCGAACGGAAGCGGCGTATTTCCGTATAACGTCACTTCTGTTCGAGAAATTACATTGTTTAACCGGAAGTGACGTATGTTCTTTATGACATCACTTCCGGTCGAAGAATTAGATCTGCAAACAGGAAGTGACGTATTTGTGGTAAGAAAAAATGTTTTTTCGTATTTCGGAGCCAGTCGTGAAAGATTTCCCAGCAACGATCACCTCGTTATGTATTTCTTTGGTATTTAATCAGCACTCGCGAAGTGTAAGGGTTGAAGAGATACGAATCTTTCGCAACGTTGTGTACGACTCCCACACACAATGCCGCACGAAAAATGCCACAGCAGAGATCCGAAGCAACGTTAACAAGTCCCCGGTGTACATGCACTATGGAAAAGATGCAATCTCATCGAACGGTTGAAGTCGTAACGAGGTTTCGATCGGGGTCGGGTTAGTTCTTACCTCCTTTACATTTCCTCGTTTCTCGAGCTACAACATGACGCGCTTCGACGATGCAATTATCACAGGTGCAATATTTACGAGAGGCTGTATATTCGGTCGCTAGAGGTAAAGTCGGCACCACAGAAAAATCGAACAGTTTCGGTCTGCTCGGTCCGTACCGAACACGTCCGACCACACACGGACCTCTACTACTCGCACAATCGGGCGCTAAGACGAATCCCATATAGCACGAAATATCTTAAATATATTCTTAAATATTTCAAAAACATAGTTAATCTTTCAATACGTCTGAAATATTTCTGAAACGGTGAAAAAATATTATGAAAGCGAATATTGGTGGGTTTGCACTGAACTTTTCACTTTTTAAAACATTTTACAAATATTTTTAAATATCGGTATTAGCGGACAAAAAAATATTGTGAATATTACCGTGAATCAGCGTAAGTCGGTTCGTTCTGTAAACGTATGAACACTGTAAAAAAATGTATGTACATGAAAAACATTACAAGCGCTCTTTTTTCAATAACGTAAATGAAAATTTATTACGAACATCCGTATCGTTTTTGTGCTTAAAAGAAGGCACGATCTCTTCGCTCTCAGCAAAAAGTCCCTCGTACTTGAAGGGCTAACAGTGAAGTCTCCCTCTAATATTTTTAATAAAGATAGGCCATCTAGAAAGGTCACCCGAGTGACCTTCTTTTCACAGTGCAATCAATCATTCCTAAAAAAAAAAAGACATATATATACATACATAAATATTTTATTTATATAAATATCTCACACAACAAATTGATATATCTATACGGTCTTCTTATTATAGTGAGATGAGCCGCGCCGTTGGAGCGAGAATGACGACGTCAAGTCTCTTCAAAGAAGGACAGATCTACGATCGTGTCTTGTACTCGCTCCATCAATCGAGCGAGCGTCCGACACTGGCCTGACTGAGTCACGAAAGTTCCAATGGCCCGGTAAAACCTAAGGAGAACAACACCGGACTACACAGCTCGCGAGAGTTTCTCGGGACACGCAGCGGGGACTCGAGTGACCATGCCCCAGTAATTTTTGCTCGTGACCAGCCAACACGAACAGGCTAAACTTTTCAACGTGGTAAGGTTCATATATATATGTGTGTGTGTGTATATATATATATCCATATATATGTATATTAGAGACATAAGAAGTCGCAGGAAGACGAGGTATGCAGCGTTTGTTTTTTTTTTCGTGGAGCTGCAATAGGTCTCGATCGATTTTGACGTTAGCTGACTGTTTATACCGAGGAATTACTGCTGTCGAATACCACGAAATTTATTCATTATACTGTTCCACTAGAAGAAATTTTATTTCGTGTAATCGCATACGCCGGTATAGTTAATTATAGACGGTCCAAATTATTAGCTGATCCGCACAGTAGTGCAACTGAGAGTTGAGAGTTTGTAGAATGGATGCATGTATCGTAATACTGAGTCTGAATTTGAAATTGGGTATGCAAATCCTTTCTATCCTTGTGGCAAAAGATATGGAGTTTATATATAATTTTTGTGCGATCGCAGCGTAACGAATAAAAAACGAATGAAAAACGAGGAAAAATTATCATATGATCATACATATTCATACGTTATCACATGTGATCGTATATGAATCATTCTATCGCCACTCATGATTCATCTCTAGCTATAAAAAAAGTGATATCGATCACGCTATCTTCGGTTTGCATCACGTCCAACATAAATTAGGAAAAATTCCAGTAAAAATTACCCTAACTAATTTTAACGTCTCGGAATAAAAAAAAAATTTACCATTTGTATGCAAACGATCATCCGGTTGGAAGGGCTTTTCTTTATGAAATGGCCATGAATACATCTAGATTAAAAATGTGAACTTGCCCATTGAACCGGCTTCTTTTAATAGCAATCGATACAGCAATATGCAAAATGCAAACTTGCAATTCCTCCATCATTGAATCCTTAATATCCTCGAGAAGGTACTGTGAAACATACGTACCCCTAACAATAGAAGCGATTCCGTAAGATGTGTGAGAGGCTCTGTTTGTGTTGGTATCATGAGACGTATGTACTTAATATAATGAGGCGATTATCAGACCTCGCGCCAGAATCGCGGCTCGGCAAGCGTGAGATAGCGGGCTAATTCCTTGGAAAATGTTTGCTCCAATCGTGCGGTAGAGTTATAAGGGTGTACCAGCCGCGGCTTCCAAGTGCCCTGAGAAATTATCGCCGACAGTCGAGTCACGCACCCCCCTCGCTCTCCCTCTCGCGGCGTTTCAACCCTCCCCCGCCTCCCTCGCGACGATCAACTTAAACGATTCACCAATAACGAGACTCTCCCGTACATTGTGTTTCTCCACCCTTCCCCTCCGTCCGGCGCCGGGATATCGCTCATCTTGCCAGCCCGGAAAATACACGTTCAGTGATTTATCAATCACGGAAAGCCTTGCTAAGCGTGATTTTTTAATGTTTTTTTGCAACTCGATCGTTGTCGCTCGAGCGGCTCTCTTCGATCGCTCCTCGGGCCGTTGCCTTGTAGCAAAGTTAGCGGACTACGAGAACACCGGGTTACCTCGAGAAACGAGTTTCTAGCGTGCAACTTACTTGGGATGTGAGAACCAGATTTCTCTGTTTTTCTCGGACGCGTGATTGTACAATCGTGTACCGGGTTGGCTACTTTTTTTTCTATAAATAATATTTCATATTTTTATCTTAACCAGGCGATACGTAGAATTTTACGGTTGGATTGTGACTTTGTATTTAAATAGTCGACATCCCTAGAAAGCGTACGAGGAAGTTCCAATTTTTTCGGCGAAATGGTCCAAATTTATATATTTCAAAAAAATGGAATTAAGTTTTTAGATAGTCAAGATTTTTTTCGTTAATTTTTCGAGCAAGTTAGCTCGATGCATCTGGTGAAAATTGATTTTCTGAGAACGCGAGATAACCATCAGCCCATTGATATTCGATAGCGTTCCACCCTCCTCGAGAACCTCGATTTTAAGGTCCCGACTCGTACGGATGAGTTTTAGGGTCAAGTGCATGCACACCGATCGTAATTACCGACGTCCGGCGACATTTAATATTTATCTCAGATTTCCCAACGATAAATGGAAGTATTAAGTGGAGCTGGTGTTTTAGTCGCGACCCACTTACGCGCGATAAAACTTTCAGCCCCCTCGAGACCACGAAAGAGCTCAACGACGAAAATTGCTTTTGGGACGTTAACTCGACAGCCGCCGTTTGTGAACCCGCGATATTCGAGTGGGATTTACAATAATTAGCATTGCGAAGAGTGATTGTACACAGAAATCTGTATATTTAACGTCGATTTACAGTCGCGAGTTTTTATTTTTATTTTTCATTGCTTTCTTCCCCTCAGGCAAAGGTAAAGTCTTGGTGAGCTCTTCTGTAACTTCGGATTCGGAATGTTTCTTCTTCTTTTTCTTTGTTTTTACTTCCTCACAACTTCCCGTTGTTCCGACGATCTCCGCCGTTACTTCCGATTCCGATAGCTTCTTCTTCTTCTTCTTTTTCTTAACTTGTCCATCCTCGATCGGCGAAGTATCGACTGTTTCTTTAACTTCCCCCTTAACTTCCGATGCCGATCTCTTTTTCTTCTTTTTGTTGTTCGTCTCGACAGAAGTTTCTTCCGTTTTCACTATGCTCTTCGCTCGATCGTTTTCGTCAGCTTCGACAGCTTCGAGTGCTCCCTTGCGTTTTTTCTTCCGGCGTTTCTCCGACGTTTGTTCGTCCGGTTCTACCTTCGTCTGTGCAGTCTCAACGCCGTTCTCCGATGTGGCCTTGCCTTTATTCTTCTTCCTTCTCTTCTTCTTCGCAGGCTCGACTCGATCGTCGTCACCTTGGCCCTTCGACACGTTCGATTTGTCGTTTAGAGCACGCTTGACGGCGAGTATCTTGCGCGTGTACTCCGGCAATTCAACGTCGAAGTTTCTCTCGAAAACGGCCACGAAGAATCCATTGCTGAAATCAACTTCCGGCCTCGAGTAGAGACAGTTGTCCTTGCATTTGTAGTCGTTCGAGCTGAAGCTCTCCCAGTTCGAACCGAGCAGCTTCTTCGCCGGTACCAGGTTGTAAGAGTCTCCGACAGCAGCGAGAATCTCGTCTACGACCATTTCGTTCTCCTCCGGATACACGGAACAGGTGCTGTAAACTACGCGCTTCACCGTCGGGAAGTTTAGAAGCGCGTGACGCAGAAGGAGGACTTGGAACGATTGGAGATTTATCAGTCGACCGGGTGCGCATCTCGCCTCCGTTTTTTTCAAGGTCATACGGTCCAACATGCCTGGGTAGGTGAAAGAACGGCAGAGTTAATATGTTGGTATCAAATTACGAAGAAACAGCAACGGGAAGGTTTATCGTTATGAAGTATTTTTAAAAAATACGAGCAAATAGTTTTGCCACCAGTTAAGATAGCATTCTTTTTTATAACTTTTTTTTACCACCATCCTTGAGTGAGTTTAGAGAACTGTTGAGTTAATTTTTTGGCAAGAAGTTACGAAAAAAAACCCTAACGGCAAGTTGCAGCATTGCAAGGTGATACAAAAAAAAAAAAAAATAACCAATGGTTTTCCCGATGGCTACAAATTAGATTTCTTTTTTCTTTAAATTAAGATAGCATAATTTTTTTTGGTAGTCTTACCGGATCCTGAGCAGCTAGGATCGACCAGAATGTACTCGACGTCGGGGTACTTCGTCGGATCCACCATCATAGCATCGCTATGGATAGTTTTCACGGACGTAGCGGAATTAATGTTCACTAGTTCACAGAGAGTCTTGTATCTTCGGACATCCTTCTCCACTGCGAATATCGTCCTGTAACGCAGAAATTAACTATTTGTCATTCGAAATTGTAGACTACGAAAATGATGATATTCATAGAACCGGTTCTCGAGTAATTACTCAATCGATACCAGTTTCTACGAACGTCACGATTTCTTTGCCAACTACGTATTATCTATCTTGCGAGATTTACGCGAAGTTTCGAGAAGAATGTCGGCAACGCGTCTATAAGCGCGTTCGACAAAAATAAAAAATTATAAAACAATTATAAAACAATATAGTAATCTTTTTTTGTAATTGTTGCATTACGTGAGTAAACGAAGGCGTACCCAGTGTTTTGCATTATAGCGGCCAGATGCGTAGTTTTCATTCCCGGTGCAGCGCACATATCCAAAACCGTGGCTTTGGGTGAGGGATTCAGCAGAAAAGCCGGAAAACAGCTGGCCTAAGACAAAAATAGTTTCAATGAATCAATAAATCATTAAGTCAATAAAACAATAAATCAATGAATCAATAAATTCGACCGTAACTATACAAAAAATTTACCTTGTCCTGGAGAACAATCGCACCGCATTTGTATGCCGGATGATTGTAAAACTGCGTGCCGGGTGGAAAGGCAAACAACTCCGGTATATGAAAGTCCTGAACGAAATTCGATTCCTTCAGTTTCCCACATAGAACCTTGAGATAAGACGTGTAGTTACGACTTTTCGGCAAAAGCGTCCATCCATCTTGCTTGAAGGACTCTATCGATTCTTCGACGCTTGTCACCAGCGTATTCACCCGAACGTATCTCGGCTTTTGCACTGAAATACAAACGTCCGTATTTTTTCAGCTATTCCCAGATTCATTTTCAATAATCATCTATTCCTCGAAATGCGCGTCTCATTCTTCGCAATGAAATTCGGCCTCAAGCTTTTCTCCAAACTACAATCTTTCTCCCGTTTTTTTCGGCATGCACCTCGGCCGCTGTTTACCCCGACTCTTTGAATTGTTTTCTCAATGTCTCGAATCTACCGTGAACTCGTAAAAAAAAGATACTGCGCAATTTAATCGCAATTGGGTGCAAGTCGCGTCGAATGAAAACTCAACGACTCTTATGTATACAACATGTTTATTCTCAATACGCAGGTATCGTCCGTTCCGTAACGTTACAGAGTATTGCCAAAATAAAAAGATAAAAAATGAAATGCCACATTATTCGATAATTTCGATTCTCGGAATAAAAAAATTGTATGCGTTTAGCGGTTCAATCGGATTTTCCGTGCGACCTCCCGTCGGAGGGAATCTCGTCGCCGGTTTCGTCGGCCTCCTTCGGTTCGTCTGATTCGTGGAACGCCTTGTAAACGTAACCGGCGATCACGAGATTTACCGTAACGACGGCGGCGAGTACCGACAAGCAGTTCGTCGTGAATCGGTCCGTGTGGTAGAGCGTCAGGACATGCTGCACGCCGTAAAACGCGGCGAACGGCAGCGTGAACATTGCCATGCTGTAGAGGAAGAGACTTCCGAGAATCGCGACGTTACTCATGACTTCGCTCGGCGTTCCAACGTCCTCGCAGGATCGTCGACGATTTCTCACGAAATAATTTTCTCTATTCGCGGGTACGACGCGGGAAATTAATCTCTTCAATCTCGAACTTCCCCTCGACTGTATGCGGTTGTTACGTATTATCAGAACCATGAAGACCTCAGCGTCATCGCTTCCTAGGTAGAATCGAAAGAACGGTCTCCGCGCGAGTCTCTCGTATCTGCAAGAATAACGAACGTCCGTTGAATTACGACCATTCCAATAGATTACCTTTCGGTTCCTCCGGAGCGTCGCCTTCGGCATCGTTGAAATTCTTTGCCGCTTCGCGCAGCCGACTCTCGTAAGACAGAACGGTCAGCACGGGTTTCGCGTCCGACTGCAAACATTGCTTTCCCCATATCAACTCCGTTATCAAAACCCTCGCCAGCCACGGATCCAACCTCGGCTCTTTGTAGAGCAATTCAGTTTTGCGAATGAGCTGGTCCAGCTTGGCTCCATTTTGAATCGTCGTCAGAGCCAACGCGTACGTTCCTTGGATGTTCTGAATGAGAAAATTTTCAATCGTACTCGTGCTCGGAAGGAATAGGGCGTGAGTTAGCTGCGGTCTACGATTAATTAATGAACAAGAAACGATCAAGTGAATTAATTCAAAGACGCGATGAAGGATAAGTCCTGGAAAAATCTTCGAACAACGATGCATTTTGGAAAATTCGTGTTAAGACGTTTATCGACCGTAAGAGGATAACGTGATCACGTGGCGAAGTACTCACGGGATGTCTCTTCTGGTATATCAATTGTTTCAGGCTGGCTCCGTCTTCCTCGACCGTCTGAACCGTTTTGGCAATTACCTTGTAGAGCCGCGGGACTTTTACGGAGTGGTGGTAACCGTTAGACATTATATCATAACGAAATAAATTTAACGACTGTGCTGACGATGTCGCTGGAGTACAAACAAATTTGATGGGTTAGGTTGAACGTTAGAGCTTCTCTCGAGGCGCGGAGCAGATATCGTAGCAGAGTGAAGGGTGTGCGATGCGCGGAAGACGGGCTTGCCGTCACGTATCGAAAATCTGGAAATCAGCAACGTTGCCAACGTACGAAATGTTGAAAACGCCGCGGGAATTAATTCAAAATATTCATCCCACGAGGGGTCAGAACTGCTATTGTTACATGAAACATATCTGTTATGAAAATGATTGGTAATAAATATAGAAACAAAAGCAAAAATACATACATACACACATACGATGCGATGTAATAGCATCGCTTTCACAATATGTGGAGACGAAGGGGGAGCGATCAAATAGTGGCGATTAATTTTCGAATGTGCGTAGATTTTGAGGAACTTCTTTGTTCCGATACCCTTTGTCTGCCACAGAGAGTGGGGATTCCACGTTACAACTGGGGTGGGATTCCCGTCATAAATTTTGGTAACGTTATGATAATGATACGCTAACGCTACGGTAACCTTGTGCTAACAGCTCCAATGCAGTGGCAGTGGCACACGTCAATTCGATTAGTTCCCATAGGTACGAAGAGACGCATGCCGTCCATAGATGGCGATGGGAGGGATATCCGTCACATCTGTGCACCGCTACAAACTCCATTGGCTTCAAGAGACCCATTTCCGGCTCAAGACCCTGGCGACTTGTATTTTTTTTCGGAATTTTAAAAATTGAACACTTTGGAAATGGGTCACTTGAAGCCAATGGGGGTGAAAAAAATCGATATCTCGAAAAAAAAAATTTCTCCATTTTGAAAGTGGAAAAATGAGAAGGGGTGACCCTTACAATTTTTCAACAAAAATGGTATTTTTTAAAAAAAATTTTTAGAATTTTTTCTTTGCTGAAATCGGTTGGTAAATATGCCACTTGAAAAGAATGGCGAAGGTTTTAATTCGATATCTCGAAATTTTTTGAAAAAAAGTGCCGTTTCGCAAAATTTTACCCAGGATTCCGTATGCTGAAAATGGTCAATTTTTAAAATTCCGAAAAAAATACAAGTCGCCAGTGTTTTGAGCCGGAAATGGGTCACTTGAAGCCAATGGAGGTGATAAAAAAGCGATATCTCGAAAAAAAAAATTTGGTCATTTTGAAAATGGAAAAATGATAAGGGGTGACCCTTACAATTTTTCGACAAAAATGGTATTTCTTCAAAAAATTTTTTTAGAATTTTTTCTTTACTGAAATCGGTTGGTAAATATGCCACTCGAAAACAATGGCGAAGGTTTTAATTCGATATCTCGAAATTTTGAAAATGGAAAAATGATAAGGGGTGACCCTTACAATTTTTCGACAAAAATGGTATTTCTTCAAAAAAATTTTTTAGAATTTTTTCTTTACTGAAATCGGTTGGTAAATATGCCACTTGAAAACAATGGGTAAGTTTTCCGGTTTCATTGACAAAACAGATTTAAATGGAACTTCGCAAGACCTTTTCGTCAGCTTACAATAACAAGTTGGTTGATCGAAAATGAAACATTTTTATCTCTATGTATTAGGAAGATTATTTCACAAAAATGTGTTAACATTGAGAATAAGATGATATTTTTCGGAATAAAAATTACATTCCGGTAATTGTAAATAAGAATTATAACTAGCGAATCGCCTCGAACTCTTATCGTGTCGTTTGTTATTACAACTTTATCAAATAGCAAGAGTCAATACATTACTAAAATAGGCAGAGAGAGCTTGTATTTTCAAAAAATATTGTTCAACACTGTTCACTTTAATAGTACATAAATAAATACGATGAAATTCTATTATACATGTGAAAGGAATGAAAGAAAATACTAGATCTGTGAATAGGTCACCAGGTTTGTCGCCACATCTCGTTCAACAGGTTCACCCTCTTGTATACTCAGTGAAAACTTCACCTCTTCCTCTGTTTCACTTTGATTTTCACTACCTTTCTCTCGGCCGCTGAACAAAAAGAAACCCAAACGTTATTTGATCGAAATATCGACAAATGAGACGAAATGACTGAAAAAAAACTTAATGTAAATACCCAGTCTCTCATTTAGTAGCTCTTTTCGTCGTGCTTGATGCTGGGAAGACAAGTTTTCGACCATTTGCTCGATGAAGTTATCCAACACGATCGACCTGTTGATCGCTACAATCGTTGCCCGACATACGGGACACTCGCGCTTTTTCTTCATCCAGGATCTTATGCAGTGTTGGCAAAACGAGTGCATGCAATTAAGCGTGACCGCTTTTACGAAAAGTTCGGAACACACGCTGCAAGTCAATTCTTCGTCCATTATATTGCCAACTTTGTTGAGAACGGAGCTATCCTTGCAGCTCGATGAAGCCGGACTGTCGACTGTTAGATCGATTGTTTCCAGTATCTCCATTTGGTCGGTCGTTCCGTCGTTCATGAGCTGGACAAATATGCAATTCTCGCCGGTTTGGTTTGGCAATTCCTCGAGCACCACTGCAAATCGAAAATTATTTGTTAACACACGCATTATTAATATACTAAAACATTACAAGCAATGTTTAATAACGAAGTACGTATCGCGAGGCATTTTTTTTTACACATGGACAAAAAGTCCAACTTTTCGTGCCTGTAACGCGTGGCAAAAGTTACGATTTTTAGTAAGGCGTGCGAGAAAAGTACTGCATTCGCAAGTCACACTAACTACTTTTTCGCATACCTTTTTAACACTGTAGCTACTCTTCCGCACGCTATTATACTGCAGGTATTTTTTCAGACGCTTTAACCACGCTACAGGTATAGAAAATTGAAGTTTTTATGCATTGGCTACAAAATGGTAATTTATGATACTAGTGCGACCAAATTTTCTTGACGAGTGTGAACTCACGAGTAAAAAAAATGTTTTTCGCACGAGTATTGTACAAAATGTTGTTACACTCGGTGCGAAAATTGTTGTTTTACGCACACTTCGCGTACGCAAACCCGTATTGTTACACCTTGTAAAGTAACATTTGGTACGATACTCGTGCGAAAAACTTTTTCCGAACTCGGTTGATTGCAGCACTCGTCAGAAAAAGTTTTATCGCACTAGTACAGTAAATGACTGTTGTTTCACGAAGTGTGAAAATTGAGGTTTTACGCACGCCATATTATCACCGAGTGTAATATGGTAGTATGCGATACTTGTACGAAAAAGCGGTTTCCCGACGGCGGTCGGGAAGTAGGCAAAACTCACCTTCAGCTGGTATCACAGACAGGACTCGCCTTCGGCTTGTGCTACTGTGGTACTCGCTTCCGGCTCGTTCGGCCAACTTCACAACCTTCGTCGAAAGCCCGCCTTTTTGCACTTGTATTGCAAAGTTACTACAACATACGCGCATAAAAATATGTGATTTGAAGAAGAGAAAAATAAACGTCTTTGGAATATTTTCCCTCACAAACGTTGGATACAGATAATCGGCGAAATTTATCGACGGTATCATAGATAAATTTCGATGGTATTGTAGACTCACTCCTTTCATTGGTGACGGTCGACTGAAGCTGTTCGGTAATAGCGGCTTGCTCCCTCAGAGCATCCTCCGTTTCTTTCAGTTTCTGTTCCAGCTGTGACTTCTCGTTGAGCAGTCGCTCCTGCTCGGTTTTCTCCTGCTTCACCAAATTTTCCATGACCGCGGCCCACTGAGCCTGCTCCTGCTCTCTCCATTTGTCCATCTGCTCCCTCATGCTTTTCTCCACAGTTTCCTTCTCCTGCTTGCTCATGTCCAGAGCCTCTTGCCACTTCTTTCTCTCGTCGTTCAAACGATTCTCGAACTTCAGTCTCTCCTGCTCCAGCGTCGAAAGCAATTGGCCGTACATTTGCTGAAGCTGCTGCTCGGCGTCGTTGCCCGTCTGTATGTGCTTCTGTAATTCGGCTATCTGGTTGTTGAGCTCCTGAGTCTGACCTTCGGCCATCTCCTGGTTTTTCATGAGCTTCTCCAGCTGAGCCCTCAGTTCGTTCTGCTCGTTCTGCTTGCTCTGCAATTTCTCTTCCAACTCTTTCCTCTTGTTCTCCTGAGTCTCGGCGAAGGACTTCTGCTGAGTGAGCATCGTTTCCATGAGACGATCGTCCACTCGTTGCCTCTTGCTCTCCTGACCCGATCTCGCGCAGAGAGTAAAGACAAATTTGAACTCTTCGGACGCGCTGAATTGCAACAAATCCCCGTGACTTATCTTGGCCGGAACGTCTTTCTCCAGAGGCAAATTGTTCAGCAGCGTGACCGTCGAACTCAAGTGCGTTATCATCCAATCTCCATTTTCGTCGCATTTCAGAATAACGTGTCTTCGGGATATCAAGATGTCTGCGATGATCTCGTCGCAGTCTCTCGCTCGACCGATTGTGTACTGCGAAATGACGAGACGTCAAAAAAATTGCTCCAAAACAATTGAAATGTAAAAAAAAGAAAGTCGAGCGTTTTCGCGTAAACAAATTTTTCTCTACGATACACAATGATGATAATAACGTACATGCGAATGTTTGAAATTGACGTGAATGATCGGAGGTTACCTCGTTTTTGTCGATGCGAATATCGTGAATCTTATCGTTGTCCTTGTCGAGCTTAACCAGGATGGGTTCCTGATCGGCCGTGAGTTCTCTCTTATTCATAGTCAGTCGTTGTTGTCTTTCTGAATTGTCCGATTCCAACGACCACGAATTATTCTCCGAGATTTCGTCGCATGCCTGTGTATGGCGTTTGTGCAACGTATGGTACGAAGGTGAAGTTTGAGGCGTGAGGAAGTAACGCGAAACAAATGCAGACTGCGAAGACAATTATTTCGACGGTAAACAAATTTTTACGAAACTCTGTTATTGCAGGCAGACGAGAATGTTGTTGTGTTTTGTGAAATTACGCCCGAAGCCATTTCGTCAACAAGAGACGAAAAGGTCACGCAGCGACATCGAACGTTTGTGAAAGAAAGGCACATTGTTGTTTCGTCGTATTTCCACGGAGGTCGCGGCTTGCCACTGCCGACCTCGTGAAACCGGTGGCAGCGTGAACGGATGGGAATGCAAACCTCATGAAGACCCCGAGCTCCTCGGGACGGTTGGTACTTGGAATCCCCAGTCTTTGCGACACTTACTTATCATTCTGATGACAGATATATTTACGTCACATGAAACCGTTGAGAATTTTATTTTTCCACCTGAAGTTACGTCAGCTTGGAAATACGTCACGTCCGGTCGAAAAATGAAATTTCCGAACCGGAACGACGTTTTTCCGGTATGACGTCCTTACCGGTCGAAAAAAATGAGTTTTCGGTGTTCATTCAATTACTGCGGCCCGTTCAAAAACTTATCTCGGACAACGTAGAACGAAAGAGAATGCTGCGCCGGTACGAATGTCAGAGAGCGAAGCTTGTTCCGGGTATGATTTCTGAACGCAGCCCTGCCGCAAGAACTCGCAGCTCGATTGAAACGTGCCCCAATCATACGCGATGTTGTTTGTTTATTGACATTTTCTCTAGTCAACAAAAGTTTTGACAATAGAACTTGTGATCGTTATTTCATCAAAGGATTGAGACTGATCGATAATGGCTCAGATTAAAACGTTGCCATTGTTGCCGGGAGCAAAATTGATCGTTGTCGATGACGGTAGGTTAAGCCTCGGTGTTTATAACCTCGATTTTTTTTATTGTCCCACGAATTCCACCCAACATTATCGATAATAGATAAAAGAAGGAATAAATACTCACTTTTCAATCTGTGAACACAAAGTTTCTACAACTACGAATTAATGTTCAAAAGAATTGCTTCGCACTCTATACTAAAAAAAAACGGTTCAGCCTCTCAATTTTTCAATGCTTTTTCATAATTTCGAAACATCGATAATAGACAAATGAAAGAATAAATTTTCACCTTTCTGTCTTTGTTAAGAAAGGTCTGAAACATAAATGAACATTCAGAAAAATGGTTTCGCACTGATTACTCCAAAAAAATATTCATCTTCTCGACTTTTTTCTTTTTTCATAAATTTCGTTAAAATAATTTTTAAACAATCGCATAATTTATTATATCGACAAATTTGATTTACGAATACAACGTTGCCTCCTCAGGTCAGGAGGTGATGCGGGCGGAGACTCTGATCTCCGGTTGGCTGCAAATGTGGAACGACAAGGGTCTGGGTAACACTGTAGAATTCCTGTTGTTCTCGGGCCCAAAGATCGTCTACGAAAGGCACGCCGACCAATTGAAGAACATCGATCTCAAGTTTCACGATTATTACACGATCTTCGTCGACGACGCCGACAAGGACGACGCCGCGAAGTTGGAGCGAATTATCAATGGAAACACGCTGCAAGTGAATTCCGTCGTCATAGTCGACTGCCTGAGCTCTCTGGTTCTGTCCGTGGGCTTGGCGAAGGCTCTGCGATTCGTGGAGAAATTGAGCTGGCGCACGGCGCAAATGATCTGCGTCTACAGGAGGGACTTCGGTACATGCAAGATTCCCAGAATCGAGACTCTCGGAACGACGTACGTTCGATTGGAAAGACCCGCAGTGCATATAGCTAAGAGGGACGAGATACAGTACGAGGTGTCGCTGAACCACAGAAAACAAGGCGGCGGTATTTTGATTCACAGGGCTCTCGTCTCGCAGGAGTACACGTCGAGTACTTACGAGATCGTGAGCGAGGGAAAGCCGGTGACTCACGGCAGCTCGGAGATCGCCGCCGTTTCGTCGCACACACCCGAGAAACCGCAGGCAACGTTCAGGATCGAAATGAACGCTCGCGAACAGGAGCAAAGAAAAAATACGCCTCTGCCTTACGGTCTGCGTCCGAGCGCGCAGAACGAGTCGCAGATACTCTACGAGCCCGATAGCATAGACGACTTGGACGAGGAGGATCCCGACGACGATCTGCCGTTCTGATCCCGATAGAAAAAATTAGCGCGAAAAATCAAGGACCAAAGGGCTGATTTTCTCGTACACGAAGAGAATTTATTTTACTACGATGAAACAAATAGATCCGACGCCCGTTGCCGTCGGGTATTTTTTTTTTTTTTTTTTAAACGGCTCTGCGTGTACGCAACGGCTTTACGAGGAGGATGTCGTTGCCTCGAGCCTGGAGCCCGGAGTGAGGATTGAACGTCGAAATATTGTGAGGCTGGACTTTTTATCGATCTGTATAAGCTCCAAGTGTTTCTTATTTTCTCAGAGTTTCTTCCATTAAACTGTAGGTTTTACGGTATCTTTGCGGCAATTTGGAACCAATTACTTCGGATAGGGAACGTGCCGAAGATGATTTTTAACGTTTTGATATCGCTAGGGAATTTTGTGTGAAAAATGAAAATATACGATACGATTAACTATAACGGTTTATCATTTGATTGAGGAAAGTAATGAAATTTTGACACCTTATACTGTCGCGTATTTATTGGTAGTCTCTTTGGCAAACAACGCGCAGAGTGCGGCACCTCAAAAATCAACGTAGCAGAAAATATTTGCTCGTTTCACAAATGTTTTTCATTGTCATTGGCCTAAAACATTGTGAGAAACTCCAACTTTTAAATATTTTTTTCAAAGATATTGTAATGTATTGTCCTATCATATCTTAGTAAGCTGAAAACTATCGTTAAATCGATGAGAGTTTAAAACAATTGTGAAACGAGATTCGTTACAATTGTTCTTTGCGAACCATCGCTCGTTACAATCTCTTAGCGGTCCATAAACGCATTACGTTTCATTCTTCGTATCGCTTTCAAACCACTCATCTATCACAAAAATATAACTATGAAAACTAATTCATATGCGTCGCGACAAACTGTATAGGAGGGCATAGGCGAGCAAGTTACCCGTGTACGTATAAACCAACCGACATCTTGCGTTATATTGCTCAATTTTTATATCGAAACTTTGTCCGCAATTTAACTGAAATTAAATAAAAAACAAAAATAAGAATAATCTATGACTACAGTTAACTGTGAAACATTATTACGTAAAACTAGCAAATCCTTAAATATTAATACTGAAAAAAACGATATAGCTGAAAAACGATTGTTATTTATACGAGTATTTGTCCGGAATATCGAAATCGAGACGTCTTTTTTTTTCGATAGTGGTGGTAACTTGCTCGCACTATTTGTTCGGAAACCTGAGACTGTATTGTATGTGCGCGAAGTCGATCGCAACGCTGTTTTCGCACCGTCGCTTCGACGAAGACATGTTAACAAATACGTAAAAGAATATACTATGTGCTCGATAATAATGGTCTTTAGCCGTCTAAGGTAATCTTTGTCAACTGCCGAACGGATATCTTCCTCTGTTTCTTTTAAACACTAAAACACATATCGCTAGCACAGCCATTGCAATAGTCGAGGGCGATGTACAGGAATATAATTTACACTTTCTGCTCTCAATTATCGCACAGAGCTTCCTAGACTGGTGGGAAATTCTATGCGACAACCAATTTCCAAACACCTTAGTATTTTTCATACAACTAAATCGAAGTACGATTCGCAGCACACAATTTACATCCGTTGCGTCTCGTCGATCTACGACAGCAGGAATCTGCGACGCATTCTTCGATCTCGAAACAAAAATCGCACCTAACAACAACGCACGAAGAATGCGCGATAAAATTCCTCGACCCGAGTCAACCATCAACGATTTCGCGCAGAACGATAGAAATATATATTCCGCACACGCGGGCGAAGCATGGACATTGTTAAAAACGTAATTCTAGACTAAAAAGAAGTTATCAGATTCGAATATTAAAGATTCAGTCGAGCTAAAACTTTGAGATCGTCAATGCTGTTTCTACTATCGTCTTATTCTACGTTAATGATCCCGCATGCTTCTATCGTCTACGCGGGCAAAAAACTTCGCGGGTGATAAAGATTCTTTTCGAGAACTGAAGAGAGTAAAAAATAAATAAAATTGGGTTACTTAAAATATAGAATTGGAATGTACTTTTCAAGCCCGGAAAGTGTACAAGAGATTCCCGTCTTGAAAGTGTTGCGTTCCATCGATATGATTCAATACTCGACTGTCGACGAGACAGCGACCGTAACGCACAGCGTCTTCGCGGTTCTGGGCAACGCCGGCCTCTATCAGCCAGTCGATGAGGTCGCTTCCGGAAAAGGCTCCTTTGTAGACCTTCAACAAACGCCTGCGACACATCGCTATACGATTTCGGCATTCCGTCAGGTGGCATCGCTTAAATTGTTCGCGAATGAATCTGGCCTCGTTGCTCAAGGAATCTTCGTCAGGGAGCTTCAACTCGCGTGCTGTCGATTATCAGAAAAAAACAAACATTTTAATGAAGGCGTAATAATTAATTACGGCCTAATTAATTATTAATTCTAGGGAAGAATTAATTTTGATTAATTCCATTGATCCACGATGCTATCAATTACTATTTAAAAAAAAAAATCACCTTCTCGCCAATTTCGACATTTGGTCTTCATCCATTCTCCGACTCGCCCCAATCCAGGATCGAGTCCGAATATAGCGAAGGCGATCAAGGCTTGACCGAAATTCAAAGCGACGTCCAAGAACGCCAGCTCAGCGTACACGCCGGTCAGTTGTTCCATTATCAAAGTTCCAATGGTCAAAGACAATCCCTGTTCGGAAACCGAGCAACAGACGATTAGTCAGCGACGAAAATATTCCTTGAGCCTCTTCACATTTTTATACTCACGATAAACATCGAGCACAGAAGTAAAATTAAAAAGACGAGGTGACGAAGAATCTGTGGATCTTCGGATCCGTCGACACTTGGCTCCGTGTCGGAAATCAAGTTCTGTTCGGATTCCGCGGCGTCGTTGCCTGCAGCGCATAAGCTACGCGGTAATCGACATACTCCGTCGAATCCGCAACTTCCACTGCAATCGGAAACCATTTTGTAGCTTGCAAACGTGCACTTGGTTTTTGGTCGTGCAGCACACGCTTATACAAACACGTACTTGGTTAAACTGGATTCCGCAGACACCAGATCCTCAACATCTACCACGTTTCTGTTATCAGCGGCCACTACTGACTCGGAACTTTCGGGCTGTGTTATCAGACCCGCGTATGCAGCGGCACTTTGTCTTCTTTGATATCTCTGGTTCAGTATCAAGCACCCCAATGTTACTGTAAAGAACAGAAATAAAATGATTAATTACGTGTGTTGATTTTCGATCGATAGCTGATTGATCAATAACTTACAAATCAAGAACTAACAAATCAAAGACTGAAAAATCAATAACTTATAACTCAATAACTGATAAATCAATAACTGGCAAATCAATGACTGACAGAGTACGCATGTTTGTGAATCTCTTCAACCACCCACGTGGAATGGAGTGCGCAATAATTGAGCGATTTCAAGAATGCATGTACTTGCCTATGAAGCAGAATAGTAAAACGAGAATCGACATAGCTGCCTGAACTCTGCCCAATTGGAAATTAGGATTTCTTAGATCGAGGTCCGCTGGTATCTTGGGAGTGACCGTGAGACACATGACCGCCACGATGAGAAGCGGTACTCTGCATAAACAAATCAACGTCAAGCATTATTGAAATGATAAACTAAATGCGGCACGCATCTGATTTAAATTTATTTTTAAAAAAATCTTGTCTCACCCCCAAGCGACAGGGAACATCCACTTTTGCAGACTCTGGACGAAAGATTGCGATCGAGAACTCAGGAATAGTAGAGACGCTGCTAGCGCAGCGGTCCATACGCGGCTCACGTAGACTCCTCCGGTGATGAGAATAAATTGTACATACCTGTGGGGAACGTTTCATATATAGTTGTTTGTCGAAAAAAATGAGATTTTAAAACCGTAAGTGACGTGTTTCCGGTATGACGTCACCTCCGGTTTGAAAAATGAGATTTCCAAACCAGAAGTGACGTATTTCTGGTAAATCTCCGGAAATCTAAAATTCTGATTCCTAAATTCCATAATCCACAACAACTTGCTGGTAGAAACATATTTCGATCGATCGTACCGCAATGAATAACCGAATAAAATAAATTAATCATTGCAGATGTAATTCATTCGATAATAAAGCAACGATTTGCTTGCCGTACCATAGCGCAGAGCCCGTGCTGCTCGCGTCTATCTTCGTCCATATGATTACTCCGACCGAGACGGCAAGCTAAAACAATTCAAGTCCATAAATTGACATAACTTCGATACACGTGAATCTCTAAATACGACATCGCAACATTTTCTTTTTAATCGCAGATTCCTGTTTTTTTTTCTTACCTGGGCAACGATGATACTCAGAGTGCATCGATGAGTGACTCTTTTGTATTTTTTCCCTTCCAGTCCGATGAAGCAGATCAGCAACCACATGCATGCAGCCGTCGAGGCGGCGCTCGTGTCCAACGAAAATGCATTTAACTCTCTCGCGTAGCTCGTCGGACTCACGCCATCGTTAATGGCCGTTATGAGTTTCGCCGAGACAAACATCAACGGCGCCGACAGAAAGGTGCACGCGACCATCGACGAGGCGATGAGATCGATGTCGAGATTGTACCGAAGCGTGAATATAAATAACGCTGGTGCGGTGGGTATCGTGCCGTACAGAAATCCGTACGTACTCAAATCGTTCGTATCCGTATCGTTAGCGCCAGCCTCCAAGAGAATAACCGATTCTCTTATGACCAACGGCAGAACGAGCAATTTAATGCATATCAATATTCCCGGTATGACGAGGGCCGCGCCCTTCAGAGTGTGCACTTTTCCGACCATCATGAGACCCAGCAGGAAGAGCGCGCTCGCTGAGAAGGCGTCGCCGAGAACTTGAAGAATGGCTGAGAGCATTTTTGGTATGTGGTGGCTGAAGATGAGATTTCCGACGATACCGAGGACGGTCATGAACAGTATCGGATTCAGAGCGATTCCTTTGACGATCGACCAGGTCAGAGAACATCGTCCACTCGTTTCCTCGCTCGTACGACGCTTCCCGATCTCGAGGAGAACGAAACCTATCGGATTCAGAATCGCCAGCGATATCGGAGCCATCAGGTACAGATACGCCGAGTACTCCGGATGTGTATCGCCGTATAGAGCGTCGACTGAAAAATAAATCAATAAATAGGATCAATACAACATTTTATTTAATATAAAGGGAGCACAGTGTTTTATTCAATCAGAGATTTCTTCGATGTCCTGAAAGTGATTCCAGTATCTGGTGCAATTAAAGCCGTACGAGTGCGAATTTGATGGTAACGAATTTTGAATGTTACTATTCAGACTCACTCATAGGATAGCCAATGGCAAAATCGTTGCTCTGCGTTGAAAAAATAGCGAACAGAGCTGCACGGCCCGGATTCGAGGCTCTCGTGGTTATCATGGAAACTGCAAGAACCACGAAGAAGACGGAGCTTTTGGCGAGCAAAACGGCCAATAGAAATCTCCAGTTGACCAGCGAAAAATCGAGTTTCGCCAGCGACAAAAATATCAGGGATGGCAGCGCGAATGTCCCCACAAACGTGTTCAGCCCATTGGCTTCTGACCTTGTGATGATATCCAGTCTTCCTGCTGCGTAACTAAAGGAAACATGGAATAAGGCAACTTAGACACCTCAGACAATTGGACAAAAATTATTTTTTGTAGTATTTGAAATTCAATTATTACCAAAATCATTTTTTGTAATATTTGAAACTCAATTATTACCAAAATCATTTTTTGTAATATTTGAAACTCAATTATTACAATTTTTTTTTAAATATTTGAAATACAATTATTACAAAAATATTCATTAAATCTATGTACAAATAAAAGATGCCCGAAAATGTAAAACATCTGGTACTGCTTACCCGCATAATATAATGGCAAAGCATTGTATCAATGCCAGATAAAGATTATCCGTCGGAGTATCCCCGCTGCTCAAGAGTTCGCTCATGTTTGCTGATTAGATTCAATTAATCTCCTTTCGATCCAAATTCATAGGATTCCTAAAAATAATAAAAATTTATATTTACTTCGGTTATTTCCAAATCAAACAATTTTCTATGTCAATGTTGATTCTAGTGTTTAAAATGTATTTCTATACAACGTTATATCAATTTAACAAGACTATTCGTATGTGAAAAAGACTTTGCCGGTTGATAAATAAATAAATAAATGATAAATAAATCAATATTACACTTGAAAATTTCAAGCGATGAATCTCAAACTTTAAAGTCACTTTCGTGATACGAGTGAATAAAAGTGATAAAAATAAAACGAACTCTTGTAGTACAATCGGTGCAAAATAATTGGCCGAGCTATCATCAACGATAATTCCGCGACACAAATATTATTGTCAAAGCGATTTGAGTGTACTAAAGAGTATGGAAATTTCCTCATAATACGAGTAATTATTCGCACCAAACCACTCGTCGCCGACACGCATATGCTTGAGTTGCAAATAAAAATCTTACTCGTCATGTGATGGTCCACGTTCGATGAATCATATTTAGATTTTAAAAGACGACGATTATTTCGAACGCGCAGTTTCCCACTCGCGTCATTATTAATTTATATATACCTTAATGTGCGTTTTCTTTTTATTGGATAGTTTTTAGTGTAACACGATTGTTACACCGAGATCTATGTCATAGTCAGCTGATCAAGTGAAACTTTCACTCATCTTGTTGTCAACCGCGAAACTCCATCGTCGTTCCAATTTCCGGGGACTTTCGACCGTTCTGTCACAACACTGTTTTCAGTAACGACTAAGTCACTTGTCATTTCAATGCCAATTAACGTTCGTCAACTCGGATGAGCGCACTAATACAACTGCATCGACGCTGATAGCAACTGCATCTCATGAAAGATAAACGCGACCGGTGTCTGACGTGACGGACCGCAAGGTTAGAATGACGTCTGCTACTTTTCCGTAACAATGCGCATGCGCGAGGATTATCGGAACTTCCGGTCCCGACCATTCGTTCGATAATGTGGTGGAGGAACAGATCGCAATTAACAAATTGACGGTAACTTAATTGTGACTCGGCCATTGTCGACTGAAAAGCCTGTCGGTTGAAAATGAGGGCCGTTTTATTTATAAGTTTGTTCTACTAATATAGGAAGGCTGGCGATAAAACTCTGCATTCGAAATCAATTATTAAGGTTTCTTAAAGTATCGAACGGATTCCTATTGTAACACAAAAAAAATTGGAAGATTGGGGAAAATATGGAACTGAATCTATAAATATTAAATAATCGCCAAGTCCTATAGTGCTGAAGCGTAATAAAAATAATAACTCACTATACACTATATAGACGGCGATATAGTCGCAAATAAATCATTAGGTTTAAAAGTGGGAAAGATGGAAATAAAAGTATACACAAAGCATATAATTACATGCACAGCGGAGAAAGAAACTGGGCGAGCGTAAAATTAAAATAACAAGGAACGTAATCAATAGAGGCGAGGGACAAAAAAAAAGTATCGATGATCCGTGAAATGTGCGACGTTTCGAAAGCACGCCTGTTCGGTTAACGTGGCGCGAGCCGTTCGTCTGCGCTCACTTTAGGTCCGGTAGTTGCTGGGTACATCCTTCTGTCAAATAACTATCTTTCCAATCGGTGCACCTAATTACCGAGAAACATAAAGAGGAAGCAAAATTTTTTTTTCACCGAACCAGCAGATCATTCCAATTCGGATAGTTCGAGCTGCACTCGTCGGACTGTCACGTTCATCTGTGAGAGAAACGCGATGAACGAGAACGTAAGTGTACACCTCTCCAACCTTGTATTTTGATGCTTTTCTGCATGTATTTCGGAGTATTCGGACGAATACTCTTCACTGCCTGTTGTCGAGAAAATTCGGCTTAAGGAACCGCTCCGGCGAACGACGTCGTTGCGTAACTTAAAAAATTTCTCTCATATTTGAAAATTTATTATGCCTCTACGATTCACTGATGAGTCGACTCATCGAAGCCCTTCTGTCGTCTTGTTGGTCGAACAATTTCCCTGTTACCGTGAACTGAAAAAAAGTACATCACTGAGAATCCTTATCGAGTCGGCGATTCTTCATATACGGACATTGTCATAAACCCTGTGTCGGCAAACAATTTATTTGACGTCCTGGTTGTATCGCGAGTTTTGGGCCGGTATCGTCCAATACAATCCGTACCTTTTGTGCAAACGATACTATTTTTGGAGCATTGAACAAAATCACTTTATTGATAAAATTGTACAAATCTATCTATTTATTTATTCACTTACTCATTGATTTATTGATTTATTTATTGATGTGAAAAAACCCTTTTACTAAGAAATATAATATAGCCAATATGATGTAACATAATATAATGCGTAAAGTAAAAAGTATTGAGTATTAAGCATTGACTAACTTTTTGGTATCATTCATGCCCTGCACAGTACATACAGAATATCACAAATCACAGGGTAGTGCATGTTTGGAAATTCTTGAAAAGCGCCCAAAAATTCTTTAGAAAAAAATTTACAAAAAAGAAATTTAAGCATGTTTCCGTACATGTAAATCTTACCTTGAATACACCTTTATTAGTCATCGCCTTGTCTCGTCTCTCAAAAATGCGTAGAAAGTTGTATAATTCCTTTATCAAGGACACCTCTCGAGTCTTACACCAAAGGCCTAGAATTGTCTATAGTATGATATTTTTTTATCACTGAATATCTTTTTTCTAAACATTTCTTGGTGAACACCTTAGGGTGATTGAAAAAACTAAAAAGAAAATTAAAACTCTGGCATAAAATGTTTCAACCTCATCCTTTAGATTTTCCTATGGCACACCTGTGTATGTTCTCATAAGGGATATTGATACCTTCTGCTTTGTTGAATCATGCACCAAGATTTCTGATCATGCAGCACATTAGTCACAGGAACGACAATTCTGATTCATGCTCGATAAGAGGTTTAAGTCATACTACCTGCACGGTACCCTTTGCATTCCAGACAAAAATTTACAAAGTACATAATAACATAGATAATAATATAAAAATAATGAAAAATAATATAAAAATATTACGTTAATCAATGTTATTCTAATTAAAGTATTATGAACTAGATTAGCATTTTTTTAAATATCGTGTTCATAACTTTCACGTGCATACAAAAAAAAAATGATTATAGTTACAATCGTGTTGTTATCTGCTTTCAGGAATGAACGGCGCATTCGAGAGTGGTATAACGGTGGTGACGATGTCCGCTCGATTTCCAAAAGGCACTAAAAAGCGAGAATAAATGTTATCAGAATGTTGCCAAGGCAGGGCACCAGTAGCGGCATGGAATCCGAAAATCTGACGAACGGTGTCTCGGCAAAATCCTCGCAATCGAAGGTTCCGCTCGATGGGGCGCGTTTTTCGGAAAATTCTCGAGACGGATCGACGGAGAATCGATCGATCGCGGAATCGCAGTTGCCGGACTGTGCGCTCGCCGAAAACGGTGTGCTGGACGACGCCGTTGGGGCGCGTTCGCGACGATGCGGATCGTCGACGGTAGAAAAGCAGAGAATGAAGAAGAAGCTCGGTGGCTCGACGGCCCCCGAGGCCGAACAATTCGACGGCAGAGACTCCGACAACGACCACGACGAGGTCGATCACGTCGGACCGTCGGACGCGAGCTACGCTTACCAGAACGGCGACCGTCCGGAATGCAACGGTTTGCCCTCGTCGTCGAAGTATCACGACGAGGAATCGAGCGCCGATTCGTTGGAGCGGGCGAGGGTCGTTCCGACCTCCCACAAAAATTTAATTCGAAAGAAACGCTTTCTCGAGAGTTCGCTGAACAGCGCGAACGAAGTTTCGCCGAGTTACTCGCAGTCGTTCGACTGCTCGAGCAAGCCGCCCGCCTCGAGCAAGACGGGAATCAGGAAGAAGGAATCTATGCGGGCGAGTCGTCAGTGCAACAGCGTCGAGTACAGAGCCGATTACGATACGGAATGCAGTCAGGGTCGCTCGAACGCCGGTTCTCTGGATGACACTCACAGTTCGACCGAGAGCGTGGCCGGGGAGAGATCGAATGCGGCCTGCTACGAGCTCGCCGCGCACTGCGAGGGTGCCCACGGAGACGACGACGTTTCGATGCCGTCTGGCTCGGCGGCACATTTTTCCGGTGCTGAAAATTCGTTGCCCGGAAATTCCAGCGGCGATTGCGAAGCCGCCGCCTTGAGTCTGAAGAAACCATTCAAACTACCGAGTCTGGTGAATTTGTTCGAGGCTGCGAAAGCCCAACAGCGCATCGATCTCGCCGAGAGCGCCTCGGCACTCTCGGACGCCGCCTCGGGAAACGATCCGGACATCGACGAAGGACCGGGCTTGGAACTCGAACCGGGATCCTCGTACAGCAGCGAGGGAAGCAATTCCGACACGGAATCTCAACGAATATCGAAACCGCATCCAAGTCTCGGATCTAAAAAGGTATTTTTTAAATTGAATGTTTTGATCATCCACTGGGTGGAAGACATTTACCATTTTCGTTCCCACGTTTCAAGGTTTTCAAATTATTGCAATCCGACTCCTAAGGGTTCATTCTGTTTATCCGAATATTCTTTATCGTTATTAAGTAAAATTTATTAATTTTTGTTATGAAACAACTACATTTTTTTCATATTTCGCATTGCAGAGAAGCTGGGTAGTGAATGGAATATCAATAATAAAGTCAACTGCCGTATTAGATAAAATATTAGTTCAGAAAGTCAATGGGTTTGTGTGTTCAAACACGAGATAAAACTGTGAAAACATTTACCATTTTTGTTCCGAAGTTTCGAGGATTTAAAATTGTGCAATATCACTTCTAAGGCCTCATTCTGTTTGTACGAGAATTCATTATCGTTATTGAGTAATGTTTTTTTCTTCCGAAAACTTCTGAATTTTAATTTCTATTTTTCACATTGCAGAGAAGTCGGGTGGTGAATGGAATCGGCCCTCAAGAGCGCGTCGAATATTATCAACTGTGGCGAAGTACCGGCGGCCCGTCAGCACCCGAGTCTCTGTACGACACGCTCTATCCGAATCCTCCGCCCCTGCCGCCGAGATCAGCGCACAGATTGTTGCAGCGGAGTAACGCATTGCCGAACACCCTTCCCGAGTTGCCAAGACGGCATTCTCACAAGCACGCGACACCGTGTCGACCCGAAGATTGCTTCGGCTTCGAGATCGTAGACGTCGACGAGACCGCAGCTTTGAAAGTAACGATTAATTATTTTAACGTTTACGTCGATATTACATATCGTCGACATTCCACTCATTCGTCACAATTTTAGGCTCGAACGGCTATCACCAAAAGCATCGCTCTGTTGAGTTCTCCGAGATCGCACAGGCCGCTGATGAGACCAGAATCCGGAATAAGCAGCCAGGGGGAGTGTCCACCAACCCCGACACACCGTCCGAGACCTTTGCCGATATGCCCGTCGTCCAACGCATCTCTGACGTCCGAAGAGCCTTTGCCACCCTGTAAGGCCGAATCTCATTTGACTTGTCGTGTCTTCGACGCAATAGCATCCTGAAGATATCAAAGATGAAATTTCACAAACTTTGTTCGGTTGAGTTCAGTTAGAGAATGAAATTCTACAAGCGAACAATATTTTTTGTTCCTAAAGCAGCGCATTGACGGATACTTGCTTAGGTTCAAATTTGATTTCATGTAGAAATCTTCAGGTTCATAAAATCAACATACGATACAACATTTTTTTTCCTTCTCGTTAATAATTTATCTTCGTCGTTCTATTGATTCGTAGCCTGGGAAGCGAGAATCGACAGTCACGGACGAGTTTTTTACATTGACCACGTGAATCGTACGACGACTTGGCAACGGCCAGGTTTGGCACCGCGCAACACCGGTTGCGAGATGCGTCGGCAGCAACTCGATCGGCGATATCAGAGCGTTCGCCGTACGATATCGCGTTCGGACAATATCGACCGAGAGCTCGCCAACCCCGCGAATTCCAACGCTAACCAGCCGGAGAACGGAGAGGGACCGAGCGATCGGCTCGACAGAGTCGGCGCTTCCGAACCCTTCGACATCGCCAACACGACACCGGTCTTGTTTCTCTCGCGACCCGATTTTTTCACCGTTCTTCACACCAACATGGACGCGATGGAGCTTTACAATCGAAATCCCAGCCTGAAACACATGATCAGCAGAATTCGTCGCGATCCACTTGTGTTTCCGAGGTACGAGCACAACAGAGATCTGGTCGCGCTTATCAATTTCTTCGCCGATCCGACCAAGGAACTTCCGAGAGGATACGAGTCGAAACTCGATCGTACCGGCAAGGTATTTTTTTTTTTTGAAAAAAAAAAATTCGTTCGGCAAACAATTTTAATATTTATGCTTCGAATGAATTTCAGAGATTTTTCATTTGTCACGCACGAAAAACCACATCGTTCATCGATCCGAGATTACCGACGGAAGCGGCGCATCCTCGAACGCATCTCGACGAAGCGCCGGTCCCACCGCCGAGACCCCAGCAATCCGCGGTCACCACTACTATGGAAGTACCTATCGCTTACAATGACAAAGTTGTCGCGTTCCTGAGGCAGCCGAACATCATGGATATCTTGAAAGAACGACACGGCGCATTGGGGCAAAACATTGCGTTGAGGGAAAAAGTTAATACGATCAGGGTGGAGGGTACTGCGGCGCTGCAGCGATTGGGCCACGATGTTCCTTTGGCCTTGTTGCTCAGGTAATCGCGGCGTGAAAAAAATATATTATTTGTTACGTATTTCCGGTATGACGTCACTTCGGGTCAAAAAGCGGTTTTCAAACCGGAAATTATGTATGACCGGTAAATCATCGGAAATCTAAATTTCTGATCCTCATTATGTTTTTCTCTTACAGCTTGTTCGAGCAGGAAATCATGTCCTACGTTCCCGGAAACATAGGCAGATCACCGCTGGGCAGTCCGCACGCGTCGCCGGGTCTTGCGAGGGCATCGGCGAGGGCTCCGGCGCCTTACAGAAGGGACTTCGAAGCGAAACTCCGAACATTCTACAGGAAACTCGAGAGCAAAGGCTTCGGTCAGGGACCCGGAAAGTTAAAGTAAGACGCGCGGCATGATTTTTATTTCTACTTCAGTGTTAAAAGTGTTCCGAATTCTACAAACTATTTTTGCTCTGATTGAACACGCAGATTGCACATAAGACGCGAGCACCTTTTGGAAGACGCCTTCACGCGTATAATGGCGGCGTCGAAGAAAGATCTGCAGAAGGGTAAGCTCGTTGTGATATTCGATCACGAGGAGGGTCTGGATTACGGTGGACCGTCCAGAGAATTTTTCTTTCACCTCTCACGCGAGCTCTTCAATCCTTACTACGGTCTATTCGAGTATTCGGCTAACGACACGTACACCGTTCAGGTGTCGCCGATGTCAGCTTTCGTCGACAATTATCACGATTGGTTCAGGTTTTCCGGTCGGGTGTTGGGCCTGGCCTTGGTACATCAGTACTTGCTCGACGCTTTTTTCACGAGACCGTTTTACAAGGCTCTCCTGAGAATACCGGCGAGTCTCAGTGATCTTGAGAGTTTGGATCAGGAGTTTCATCAGAGTCTCATGTGGATAAAGGAGAGGGACATAAGCATCGAGCCGTTGGAACTAACGTTTTCCGTTACCGAGGAACTTCTCGGTCGGGTCGCCGAGCGCGATTTGAAACCGGGCGGTCGTAACATAACGGTGACGGAAAAAAATAAGAAGGAATATATCGAGCGCGTCGTACGCTGGCGACTGGAGCGCGGAGTGTCCGAGCAAACCGAGTCACTCGTACGGGGTTTCTACGAGGTGGTCGATCCTCGTTTGGTCTCGGTTTTCGACGCCCGCGAGTTGGAATTGGTGATTGCCGGAGCCGCCGAGATCGATCTGAACGACTGGCGCGCTCACACGGAATACCGAAGCGGATATCACGACGGACATCCGGTCGTCGAATGGTTCTGGAGCAGCATCAGTCGCTTCACCAACGAGCAGAGACTCCGACTCCTACAATTCGTTACCGGCACATCGAGCATTCCGTACGAGGGATTCGCCGCGCTGCGCGGCTCTACCGGACCGAGAAAATTCTGCATCGAGAAGTGGGGAAGACCAAACAGTTTGCCCAGGTAACGCATTTTTTAAATCACTTATCAAACGTGGTAATTGAGAGCTGTTTCTTCAGCAAAAATACTTTGAATGTTTTTAAACGTTTTTTAACAACTTGAAATCTTCCTAATTACACGATGTTTTTATTCGTCGTTACAGAGCTCACACCTGTTTCAACAGACTGGATTTGCCACCCTACCCGACCCCAGAAATTTTGTACGAAAAACTTCTCCTGGCCGTGGAAGAAACGAACACGTTCGGAATAGAGTAAGAAACGCGATTTCTCCGAGTATAGATTAACGTTCAAATGCTCCAAGCAGGTAGCAGCTAGTCGACTAATAATAACAGCAACAATAGTAATAATATATATATGAATATGTAAATAATTATTTAATTTCGATGCGAATCTTCGGATGCATGGGTACATCGGGGTTTAGAGCGGCACGAAAGTGTGGAAGTTTCTTGAATTCAGGGTGTCGAAACGCCTTATTTCAACACTTCTCCAGTACATTCCGTAACCGAACGAAACATGAAAAAACAAATCGGTTATCCGTATCGATGAACGAAACTTTGTTAAATTACGAAAAGTTTCAGATCGAACATTTTCTGGCCGATTCACAATTTTTGCTGAAATTCATAGAATTCGATGATGCTGTACTTGGGAATGATTGCTTCAATGACTGCACTCCGTACGCAGTGAGAATTTGGCATATTTTTTTTTTCGTTTTTTAATGGTACAATTCGATGGTCGTTTTAATCGCGGCATGCATGTAGGCAAAAACAACGCGAGAGAAAAAGAACTTTTTCTGACACTCCATTTTTACCATGCATTAATACCGTATTATTAAATTACATACCATGTATGTAAATCACTTTTAATCAAAAGTGCCACTAGATCGAAATTGTGAATATTGATCTGTTAGCTAAGTAAATAATATACGTACTCACGGAGTATTTGCTCACTGTGAAACAGTTTGCTTCGAAAGCGGCGCGGCGTTTAATGAAATGTGTAAAAAAAAAAGAATGGAAATCGCGTGAAACTTTTTTTTTTCAAAAGCGCACAAGCACTGTTCGCACGTTATTCTATAGTCTACTAAGTCCAATTTTCTTTTTTTGTAAAGCTATTTCGACGGTAATTAACCAGTAAACCGGCAACGCTGAAGTGCCGAGGCCGCGAGTGTGAAACTTTTAATGATAATCCAATCGAAGGCAAAATTACCGATTATAAATTAACAGTCTGATTGTTAATGTTTAAAAATTTGCTAATAAATTCGCATATATTTGGTCATTAATTAATTGCCTCTAACATCGTAAGCACGAGTAACGTTTTATACATTCGCATTGCCTTTCGTACGAGTAGCAAAGTTCGATAAACCACAAACGCATTTCGCGTAACAATTATTGTGTCGTTAAAATTTGTTCGTGCTTTCACGTAGATTTGCCGAGCTGCGCGCGTATTCATTGATTTGTTATCGGTGAATCGCGACGACAAAATTTAAAAAAAATGATCCCTGTGCCGTGAGCCTTACGAATGCTATTGCGTTAAATAACAACGAACAAGTCAAGCGCTGGGCTTGAAGATAGGATTTTTCTTTTCGACGTTAAAAAGAAAATCTTTTCTAAAGTTCATTAAACGAATGCTCGACGCTCCAAACTGCCACATTCGATAACGTAATTTTACATCGATATTTCTATAACAAGTCCGGAGTATCGGACGCGTTTTTGAAGCCCGACCTTGCTATAAAAGGCACATATTATAGCATATTTACATGTATACTATATATACAATATAGTTGGAGGAATAAGAATTTTCAAGTCGTAGATAATACATCAATTAAGCCGTAAACGTTAATACAATTGAAACGAAGCTCAAATATTTGTTGCCCGATTCAATGTTATGCAGCTAAAACTAAACTAACGGAATTATGTAAACAACTCTCGATCGAACTACGTACACAAATAAGAGTTAGATTTTTTTTTTGTCAAAATGAAAAAAAAAAATGTAGGCCCAGACGGGCCCAGACATTATAATTTCGTCATTTAGTCGGTGCAGAAATTCATATTTTAGTGTTTTCGTAAATCTTACTACAAAATATATTTTTTTTGTAAATATCTTTTTTAAATGAAATTTTGGCCTCGGTCACGAATGACCGTCTAGGTTGAACTGTTGATTCGACAGTTGTTAAAACGGTACATTTTTTAAGACCCAATGACAAGCTTAGATCTTCATTTTTATTTAATTACAAATATATATATACAGAAATATATGGGACAGTCGTAAAATCGTGGAATCGTCGATCTTGGTCGATAGCGCGTCAGTGAGAACAAGTCGATGAGTTATTTAATTTAAAAAAACAGAACCGCTTACAATAATATATTTCAATGTACACTAGGTGAAGATTTTACTTGCAATGCATAAGCTCACCATTCCATAATTTTATAATGGAGTGGACGTTTAGAATTTTTGCCAAATGCCGAAGAGCCAAACACGATTCTTGTTTATTTTTTATTAAATATTTTATTTTTATTATCGGTATAATTTAACTCCGTCGTAATGATAATCCATGACAGCCGCTTCATAAAAATGAGTAATAACGATTATCGATAGTGTAAACAATACGAACAGAGAGATGCGGCTTACATTTGGGAACGAACAGTTCGCCACATCTTCACTCAGTCCTAAGCCTAGTCAACGTAGCGTGTAGAAAATCTTTGAAATCTAATATATATGTTACTCGCAGTTGTGAGCGGACGGTTTATAACTCCGCTCGAAATTATAGTATACAAAGATTGTTCGAGAAAAAAAAAAGCAAATGAAAAAAAAAAATGTTCTTTTACTTATTAAAAATACTGTCTTGTTATGATGAATAAATGCATTTTTGTTATAGAACACGTGCGTATATAATAGACTCCTCGTCGCAGTTCTAAGCGGCGTCGCGGAGACGCATCGCCAGACAGTTCGCAACGACAAAAGTGATAGAAATAGATCGTTAGATCGATGGAACCGAAACGGCCGAATGGAATTCACGTGAACCGGCTGTCGGCAACAATCTTGCCTATAACTCGCCCTGTCAATAATACATAACTCCCCAGTCATACCCTCAAAATTTAATAGCATGTAATATGATACGAAATCCCGATAGAAATGGGGGAGGAACGATGTAACGAAAGACACGTGATAGCGGCCTTCGTCCACGGATCCATGCCCTTATGACCTTGGTTCCGTGACTAGTCTAATTGAGGGCATTAGAGATCGCTTTTAGGTACAGCGCGCTCCAAATCGGTATACATATATATCATCTCCTCCATGGACGTACCCTTCAATTAAACTCGTACCCTGATCGTACGTTCCAAACAGACCAGAGCCCAATTTAAGCCAAAATCGCAAAAAAAAAAACTTCTCCCCTCCCCCCACTTCGCCGGCAACAACAAATATGCGGAAAGGAAATTTAGTTTCTCAAGACTACGAAATACACGGAAATCAATAATTTTGCAGGAGTGCGAAGGTCATGGTGCGAGGGAGCGAGAGGCGGGGGCGGAATGATATTGCCCCGTGGGTTACGTAGCGCTGGTGTGTTATCCGCACACAAATATATACAAAGGAGGGATCGGCGGGTACACATATCCGTAAAGGACCGGCGCGTCAGCGGCACCGACGGCAAAGCCGAGTTGCCGAGAGAGCCAAGAGGCACAGCGCGCACAGCAGCAGGCAGGTCGCGCATGGCTGCCGACGCGTTCGTGCGAGCTATTTTCTCTCCGTTTTTTTTCCACCGAAAATCCGAGCTCCGTTATCTTGGAAAAATTTGAGTATCGCGCGACACGATAGACAATAAAGAATCGCGGCGATAAGAGCTATGCTCGGTGAGGGGTTTTTTCGTTCTTGCCGGACGTAGCTGGCGCTAAGGGGGTACGACAGTAATAATACACCGTGGAAAAAAAGATACGTTCGGCGTACAGTGTCCGAATACACCTACATCTCTCTCCGTCTCTCTCTCTCTCTCTCTCGGGCTAGACCAATTAGACGATCCTAAACCCCCTTGGGTTAACGTTTGAGAGACGTCGGCCATCTTGGTGTTGCTTGAACGGGCCGTGGTCGCTTCTGACAGTAGGCGAGACTTGATGCGGTTGTCGAGTTCTCGAACCTTATCGCCTATGATATATTTACAATAAGAATTATTGTCAGCGACGACAATAATCTATCGAGCTCGCGGTAATTGTTCGCGACGGAGAAATTCGCGTTGTTGAAACGTCGACGTGTACACCCGTGGGTTTTGTTACGATGATGGAGACGCCGCGTGAACGAGAGATCGCTGCCGAAGACAGTATCAGAGTTGTGTGCAGATTTCGGCCGCTAAACGATTCCGAGGAGAAGGCCGGATCGAAATTCGTCGTCAAGTTTCCATCCGGCGGCGAGGACAACTGCATATCCATCGGGGTGAGCTGATGATCCGTCCGCACGATCTTACGTGCGATCCGACCGTCCTTATCCACCGTCTCATTATCGAGTCTCGCTTTTAATCGCCGGACGAAAACCACCGCACAGCTGACAGATGCATCCGCGAAGATTTCGACGTGACGTACGAAAAACTTCGTCTGGTCGAGGTTTTTTTTCTTCCGTCGAAGATCGATGATTTTTTTTTTTATGCTGGATTTTTCATCACTCGAGGCGTTGATTTCGAGTTTGGGACGTTTGGAACTTTTTGGGACGTTTGGAATGCGAAAATTCGGTCTCATTGATTTTTTTTTTAATTTCGGTTTCTTGCTCGATCTGACACGAATGTAACGACGTGTAATCTTCGAGAAACGTAATGTATGTACTTTAGACACACTTCAATTAATTGCAGTGGCTTTTTTCAACATATATTTCGCGAGTGTTCGGAGTTGTGTATTGGGCATGGATTGTGTGTGGGTTTGTACACACACACAGTCATCATCCCTGAATGAGTCATTGAGCTATATCGGCGGAGTCCAGAAAAACGTTTGTTTCCAGCGTCTACCGTGCTTCCATCTTTGTACTCGATTTGTGTTCGTAGACTATTAGGCTGTGAGGTTCATTTACGTTTGTAGACTGCTCTTGTTTTGATTGTAAAAGTTGTGGAAGCTTCGGCTCGAATTTATCAATGATCGAATAATATCGTAGTCGAGAAGAATCGGGTGTTGTCGTCGTTCGGTGTTTATCTTTCGATAGTCAGGAATTGTTGTCGTCAGCATCGGCGGAGCTGGACAGCGATAGAAAATTTTTAGAATTTCCATGAGGCGCACAGATTTTTTACACATTTTTATAAATCAATGGAGGCCTTTTGAGGATAATTTTCAACGCCGCTATTGCATAATGTCTTATGGTTTTTTTTTTTTTTGGGAGAGGTTCGGTCGGAATGTAAGGAATAAAATTGGATGGTTCGCTGTTTTGTTGTAAGATTATTACTTTTTAGTGGATTTAGGGATTGTACGGAGAAAAACATTTTTTGAGGGTGCAGCCCGAGATGGTTGCCATGGACCTGTTTTTTTTCTGGTTCAATCTTTTTTAAGAAGCAAAAGAGCACATTGAAATAGGATTTATTTAGATAAAACTTTTGTTGTATTCCAATTGTTGTTTTTGGTATCGACAGAGGAGGTCGGAGCTGGAAAATTTTCATACCAGAATTGGGGAGAATTTCCATACGGCACGCAGATTTTTTTTGCATTTTTCAAAAATCAATTGAGGTCTGTCGAGGATAGTTTTCAGTGCTGCTGTTGCATAATGCCTCATGGTTTTTTTATTTTGAGAGGTTCGGTAGGACTCGAAGAAATAAAATGGGAGGATTTGCTGTTTTGTTATTAGATTATAATTTCTATATTCTGTAATAACTTTTAGTGGATTTAGTGATGGTGCGAAGAAAAAAAATTTAAAGCGTGCAACTCGAGATAGTTCTTTTCAGATCAAATCTATTTATAGAAAACACAGGTTAGAGATTTTATTCATTTTAAAAAAAAGCACATTAAAAACATAAAAATGATTTTTGATAAATTAACTTTTTGTTGTACAAAACCAAACTAAGACCTTGTAATAAAAACTTATGATTCATTTCTGTTTCCCACGTGTAATTACAGAAATTTTAATTCCGCGTGTGAATTAATTCGATCTCATTTATTATTAGGAAGAAGGGATTATATTTTCGAATTTCGCGTGTACCGGGTACGAGAAATGATCTGTGTTATTCGAAAGATTAAGCACAGTTTGTTGTGGAACCCCGTTTGTATTGGAATTTTGTAGATTCGTAGAACAATAATTTTTTTGTTACTAAAATAAACAATTAGTACTCGAAAATATGTTCTTTCATTTATATAAACACAGTTTATACAGATAAAAGAAATTATCGTTGGAAATTTTCAAAGAGCGCAGCCATCCGGCTTATAATCGTCCATTAACGTGCAGGGCAATCGACTGCATAATCCTTTCGGGCAAATTCTCTAAGAAGCCAAAGTTTCGGGTTTAAAGGTAAGAAGACGCCGGTAAGACGGCACTTTGATCCCTCAAATTGATTATCCGCTGCGGATGTTCTTCCGCATAGGTCGACGACCCAGCACTACTTGCAAGACACCACTTTGTCCTAAAAGTCACCGACCGAATACCGGAAAATTTAATTTGTTTCAACAAAAATCGGGTAAAATTATATCGGAAATCAACTGTCGTTTGCCTAATATCCTATAAATGTATTGATGTCATCCTATGATGTTATGAATTGTATCAGTTCCGTTATCGCAATTTTTGTTTTACACTATCGAGTATCGAAAAATCGGCACGAGCAGCTACCCGAGCAACGTATCGCGAGATTGAGACGGTAAGGTCGATAACGACCTTGTTGTTAGGGACGTAATAATTCCCTACGAAATAAAGACGACCTTCCGATTTTTTTACGCATTCAGATGTTCACATTCAATGTATTTCTTTAAAGCCTCCGCCTCACCGGTCTGTATGTGGTGCGCAATAATAATTCATCGGCGCCTTTCGGTCGTTAATTTCTTCGACGTCTTTGGAGACTCCTCCATTGACACGGGAATCTCTCATGGAACAAAGCTCGGCGGTTCCCCTTGTCGGAGGTTGCTCCAATTTTTGCCTTCTATTGTTCACGAAACCCGAGGGAATTGTCCGACGAAGGGCTCTTGCTTAAATCATGTCATTACTTCACCGGAATACCGCGTGCGGTATCGGAGCTCCCGCAAAAAAAAAAGTTTCAAATTCAAAGTAGAATACTCTAAAAAGCTTGATAATCAGCCTTAAAAGTTCACTTCGAACGCCTATCCGCTCTCAATTCAATTCTTTCTATTTTCCTTAAATTTTCTTCCCCAAAACAATCTTCGCCTGAAATTTCACGATTTATTTTCTAAGGTCAGAATTCGGATGATAACACGAATATATTTTTCGTGTTACAGGGAAAAGTATATCTTTTCGATAAAGTATTTAAACCAAATGCAACACAAGACAAGGTTTACAATGAGGCCGCGAAGTCTATCGTCACGGACGTGCTGGCAGGCTACAATGGCACGATCTTTGCCTACGGGCAAACTTCGTCAGGTATTTAAAAAAATCTTAGACATATGTATATATTAAAACCATAAACCTTTTAATATTTAATTTTCGTAACTAACATAACATTTTTAAAAAGTCTTATACCACGTTATGCATATGTTGTTCTTTTGCAGGTAAAACGCACACGATGGAAGGTGTCATTGGCGATCCCAACAAGCAGGGTATAATACCAAGAATTGTCAACGATATTTTCAATCACATTTACGGGATGGAAGAGAATCTGGAGTTTCACATAAAAGTCTCGTACTTCGAAATTTATATGGACAAAATAAGAGACTTGCTCGATGGTAAGATAATCGATTGCTCAAATTATATTAAACTGTTCAAACAAGTAAAAAAATCTTGATATTATTTAAGTATGAAATGCTTTGATGAACGTTTTCTGTTCCTTCCAACTCGCGACGCTTCGGTTCACAGTGTCGAAGGTAAATCTGAGCGTGCACGAGGACAAAAATCGAGTGCCGTTCGTGAAGGGAGCGACCGAACGATTCGTCTCGAGTCCGGAGGAAGTTTTCGAAGTCATAGAGGAAGGAAAGTCAAATCGTCACATCGCTGTGACAAACATGAACGAGCACAGTTCCCGTTCCCATTCGGTGTTCCTGATAAACGTTAAACAGGAAAATTTAGAGAATCAGAAGAAGCTGTCCGGTAAATTGTATCTGGTCGATTTGGCTGGTTCTGAGAAGGTACGATAGAGAAAAAAAAATTATTTGTGACCAAGGAACGTTCGGTGAATAACGAACGATCGAGTAATTTCCGTGTGCCATGATTTTCTTCCGTCCAGGTGTCGAAGACCGGTGCTGAGGGAACGGTTTTGGACGAGGCAAAGAACATTAACAAATCTCTTTCGGCTCTCGGTAACGTTATTTCGGCGCTCGCTGACGGCAACAAGACTCACATACCGTACCGAGACTCCAAACTGACAAGAATTTTACAAGAATCTCTGGGTGGTAACGCCCGAACTACCATTATCATTTGCTGTTCGCCAGCGAGCTTCAACGAATCGGAAACAAAGTCGACGTTAGACTTCGGTAATAATAACGGCGATCGATATATTTATATATTTTTCAATATCAATGCTCTTTCCAATCGCGACGCGTTAAGGATGTATCACACATACATTTCCAACCAAACGTTTAAATTCGATCAACATTTCAGTACTTCGCTATATGTCAAAAATCTCAAAAAAACAAAGTTGTAACATATAGCGAATGAAGAATGCGTATCGGTCTATTTATTAAAAAATGTTTCCCATCGTACAGAATATACGATCGTGTCCGTTCGTTTTTACAGGCAAGCGTGCAAAGACGATTAAGAACGTCGTCTGCGTCAACGAAGAGTTAACGGCGGAGGAATGGAAGCGGCGTTACGAGCGCGAGAAAGAAAAAGCGGCGAGATTTAAAGGCAAAGTGGAGAAGCTGGAGGTCGAATTGGCTCGCTGGCGTCAGGGGGAAACGGTCAAGCCGGAGGAACAGGTCAGTTTGGTGGAAGGACCGGACGTCACAACGCCCGTCATTGCTCCCATCGAAGGTATCACGACGATTGTTACTTTCATTGTCCGTAATTTATTCGTGAATTCTGTGAAATCCATCGGCGACAATAACGTGCCAATTGCGAAAGATATTCCAGGGAAGATCGAAGAGGGACCGACGCCCGCGATACCGGGCGGCGGACTCATGGCCGGATCGCTGTCCAACGAGGAGCGACAAAAATTGGAGGAGGAGCGCGAGCGTCTCTTCCAACAGCTCGACGACAAGGACGAGGAGATAAATCAACAGTCTCAGTATCTCGAGAAATTGAAGGAACAACTCGAGGAACAGGAGGAACTTATCGCGAGCGCGAGGAGAGATTACGAGCAATTGCAACAAGAGATGAGCACGATTAATCAGGAGACCGAGAGCGCCAAGGAGGAGGTCAAGGAAGTCCTGCAAGCGCTCGAAGAACTGGCTGTGAATTACGACCAAAAATCTCAAGAGGTAGAAAATTATAATCTAGAATACTATGACAACTGCAGCGGGTTTAATATTTTTTGCTCTAAAAAAAAATTGTCTTAAAAAAAATCTCGGTAAAGAATTATTTTTATTCCACATATTTGTCCTGGTTTCAAACGGAGCTAGACAAATACTTCAAATATTTTATGCAGCGAGTACTCAAGTACTACCCTGCGTTCGGTGCTTCTGACGTGTTTGCCCAGCTTCGATAAAAGGGTTCTTTCGAATTTGGACTATTGCATTATCTTTTAATTAATTAGTAAAGTTGGTACCTTGAAAAGATGCTCGGTATAAATTTGTTTAAAAAAGAACCTTTTGAGACTTTAGGTATTCTCGATTCGTTAATAGGCCGAAAATCTCAATATATGACAAGTGGAGCGGGTTTAATTTTTTTTTCTTTAAGAAAAATTGTCTTAAAAGAAATCTCAGTTAATAATTATTTTCATTTAATATTTTCGTCCCGGTTTCAAACTGTGCTGGACTAATACTTTAAATATTTTATGTAGTCAGTACCTCAGAACCCAGTTAGCAAAAAGACATCTGGTATGAAAAATTGATCTAAACGGGTGTACATATGTCCATCCGGATGGTAACTACAAGCTGCCCTACGTGGAAAAGTCAACTTTTTGGATGATTGGTAAATTTCGGACATCGTCCGGACGAACATATGTACATGGGGTCTATATGTGCGATCACTTTTTGATAATTAATTTCTTTGTGCTACCCGGGTATTCTGTGTTCGTCACTCCGATTACCTGAAGTGTTCGCTCGACCCCGACTTAAAACGTTCTTTCGAACGTAGAAGATTGCATTCTCTTTTAATTGAATAGTAAAGTTGGCGGTAGCTTGAAGAGATGCTCGGTATAAATTCGATAAAAAAAAGTTGACCACAGGTATTCTAGATTCGTTGGTAGGTTTCAAGCCGGGCAAACACTTTAAATATTTTATGTAGCCTGTACTTCAGAACACAATTACTACCCTGTGTTCAGCGCTCCGGCTACCTGAAGTGTTTGCTCAGCTCCGATTAAAAAATGTTCCTTCGTACGTAGACGATTGCATTCTCTTTAAATTATACAGTAAAGTTGGTCGTACTTTGAAAAGATGCCCAGTATAAATTCGATTAAAAAAAAAAGTTGACGACCACCGGTATTCTCGATTCGTTAGTCGGTTTATACTTCGATCGAGTATCGGGTTATCTTATCGATTGCTCGCACAATGTTTGCTCATTTATTTCGCAATACAGGTCGAAATTAAGAACAAAGAGCACGAATCATTGACGGAGGAATTGTTGGCGAAACAAGCGGCATTCAATGCGACGGCGTCGGAGCTCCAGCAGCTCCGGGACATGTCCGCTCATCAGCGCAAACGAACGGCCGAGATGCTCTCGAACTTGCTGAAGGATTTGGGCGAGATCGGTGTTGCGATCGGTGGAGACGAAAATCTAAAGGTATCGTGTCTATCGTCTCGCACCCGTGCTTTTTGTGCACAGGGAATGTTTCATTCGCCCGTAATTTGTAACCATCATATATTCCATCAGGCCACACCCGACGCCAATGGAAAACTGGAGGAAGAGTTTACCGTTGCGAGGCTGTACATAAGTAAGATGAAATCCGAAGTGAAAAATCTCGTGCAACGCTGCCAAGGATTGGAGACGTTCCAGTCCGACTGCAACAAGAAGGCACGTATCGATTCCGAGGCTACTTTTAATCCCTCATTTAAATTTGTATACGAGGCACTCGGCATCGACCTAATTAACCACCGGTTCTCCGTCATACACTGCAAAAAAATTTTGTTCCAAAATTAATTAACGGTATTGGAAGGTTTCTCACACAAACTGTTTCTGAAATTTCAAACACCTGTGCGTTGCAATTTTATAGTAAAATTTTTATTTTTTACGAACATTTTTGTAAATTCCAGGCAAAAGATTTGTCACTTTAATATTTGATGTTTTGATTTTACAACAAAAGTATATTAATGTTTAATTAATGTAAGTAATGTAAGCAAGTTTCAAGTTCCAGTACTTTGAATTTCCAATTTATTTTTACAGTGTGGGCATTTTTCTGCTATTTTTATGTGAACCGAGGGCTTCGCGCCCTCGTTATCGACGATGGGGACGTCGTATTATAATATGCGATGGTTTCTGTTATTCAGGTCTCGGAGTACGAGAAGGACCTCGGCGAGTGCAGATTACTAATTTCCCAACACGAGGCGCGGATGCAAACCCTTTCGGAATCGATGAAGGAGGCGGAAACCCGAAAGCGGGCCCTCGAGGAGGACGTCGACGCTCTGCGCGAGGAGTGCGCCAAGCTCAAAGCCGCCGAGCAGGTGCAACACGTGACGAACAAGGAGAAGGCAGAGGAGAAGGAGGCCGCGACGAAGATGCGAGTGGCACTGGAAGAGCAAATGGATCAATTGCGCGATGTCCATCAAAAACAGGTAACTTATAATTTTTATAATTTATTACTTTGACGGATTTCTTCTTTACAATCAGTTTATAATAAATCCTAAATATTAAAGCGTCTGACTACCGAATCATAAAAGTAAACAACACTTACACAACGCGAATTATAAAAGTTAAAAACCGATAAGCTTACAACGCACGAATTGATTTAGCACTGGCTATATAATAATACAATATATAATCTATAATGCAAAAGTGATGATGATGAGAAAGAGACTGAGTTGCATCGTTTTATTCGTAGGTTTCCGATCTCAGAGATGAGATATCCGAAAAACAGGAATTGATCAGCGAACTCAAAGATTTGAATCAGAAGTTCACGCTCGCGCACCAACAGATGCAGGCCGACTACGAACGTTTGAAGCAGGACGAAGCCGACAAGTCTATGAAGCTCCAGGAACTCATACTGATGAACGAACGTCGCGAACAGGCATGAATCTTTCGATTCTTTTTACATTTTTTGAAAATGGTTAACTTTTTTCGAAAAAGCTTTCGTATTAACTAATTTGTTCGTGCCTTTCGTGGATCTTCAGGCGAGGAAAGATCTCAAGGGATTGGAAGATACCGTGGCGAAGGAACTGCAGACCCTGCACAATCTGCGCAAATTGTTCGTTCAGGATCTTCAGGTCAGAATGAACAAGAAATCGATAAACGCCGAAGACAACGAGGACGATGGCGGTTCGCTCGCACAGAAACAGAAGATTTCATTCCTCGAAAATAACTTGGATCAACTCACAAAGGTAATTTGAAAAAATTATTTGTATTGTAATTTATATGTCACCAATTTGACAAATTTTTCAAGGAAAGTATTCTTTAACCTCTGTCGACTGTGATAGTTTATTCGACAGCGTTTCTTGTTCAGTTCTTTAAAATAAAATTCTTTGAAACAGGTTCATAAGCAACTGGTCCGCGACAACGCAGATCTGAGGTGTGAATTGCCGAAGTTGGAGAAGAGATTGCGAGCAACGATGGAACGCGTGAAAGCTCTCGAGACTGCGTTGCGAGATGCCAAAGACGGTGCAATGCGTGATCGCAAACGTTACCAATACGAAGTTGATAGAATTAAGGAAGCTGTGAGGCAAAAGAACTTGGCCCGACGTGGCCCCAGCGCGCAAATCGCGAAACCCATTCGAGCGGGTCAACACAACGTGGGCGGTGTTAACGCAATGAGGACCGGAAACCGAGGTCAGTCATAATCCTCGCTCGTCCAAAATTCACGTTATTAAAAAAACGACAGAAGTCTGTTTTTGTTTTTCTACAATTATAGCTTTGTTTTTATTTTTTGCTTTTTTTCTATTTACAAAACAGAGTCATATTCTCCGATAAAATCATTGCCGAGTGGTTACGGATAATCAAACGGTGGCGAGCAGTCAAATCAATAAAGCAAATTGGAAAAAGTAGTTTAAAATTCTTCTACAGGACAATCAATATAAAAATCCGTTATTAAAAAAATTACAAAAATCTGTTTTTGTTTTTGCTGATATTATAAAAGTATGATTTCGTTTTTTTTCTTCCATTTACAAGTCAGAGTCAAGTTCTTCCATAAAACAATTGCCGAATCTTAATCGATAATTAATCGGTGGCGAGCAGTCGAATCAATATTGCAAATTGGCAAAAGTAGTTTTTATTGTTCTGCAGGACAATCAATATTTTAAAAAATCGATTCATCTTTTAATTTATTTGTTTTTTCTTTTTTATGTTTCCCAATAGATGTGGATTGTCACGTTCCCCGGTCGTGAACGTAACCCGAAATTCTCTTCACTTTTACAGAAAACGAACGGAAGAACGCTTTTGCCGACGAAAAGAAAAGAATTCCAGAGATGGGTTTAATTTATAACTCTTTCATATAAAAAAAAAAGAAACAGAACAACAAAAAAAATGAATACGGTATCTGAATAAGGGTAATAGACGTATTATATTCGCAACGAGCACCATCCGTTTCTTTTTATTAAAAAACAAAGCATATGCTTGGTAACGCTAAGATTCAATATAAATATGTATCGTGTAACACTGCATGTCTCAATCGATTTGTAAATAGTTGATTTTTATAAATTATTTAATTTAATTAATGCGCGCGCGAGTCGAAAAACAAAAACTGTGAGCAGCAAAGCCCCAGTCGTTTACTTAATGTTAAGTGTACGGGTCTCATTTTTTTTTTCGAACGTGCTACGTCACTGTTCCTAAAATGATAATGATGAGATACGATCGTACAATAATTTTCGAATAACAACAGACATAACATGCCGCTACGATTGAGGTTTAAAGATCCACGATAGAATTTATTTTTCGTTTGATGAAAACTTACTTCACCGATGTAATACTGATATACATATATATATACATATATATATTCTATCGCGAAAATAACATTGTATGCCCGTTTGAAATACGACGAATCGAGCCTAAAACACTTAATTAACGATACAATTAATGAAAAAAAAAAAAAAAACTATTGAAGATCTTGACGGTTCGCATTATTCGTCGGTATTCGTATGGATTAATTTGCTCGTGCCCGCCAGGAAAGAAAGAAAAAAAAAGTTCCGTAGACATCGTCCCTATAATTAAATAACGATCGGACATGCAGTTTATGAGAGATTGTACGGATGATTGTGGGCTTATAAGTATTTATGTAATCGCAAATGAAAGAAAAGGAAAAGGAAAAGAGAAAAAAAAAAACACAAATTTACTCGCTACACAACCGATCAACGCGATCGATAACTCGACAGTGAACGTGTCGCGATACTGCGTCAATTTGGAGGGCTCGCTTAATGACGATTAAGTGTTTCAGCCTTTCCTCTGTGATTTAGATTCAGAATTAACGAACACGTCTCTGCTGAGTTAGCTCGATCGGCGTTCGAGTCAAACTCGTCGAAACTGTCTCTTACTCTCGGTACTCGGTCGAATTATTGTTAAATTCTTACCGCATCGTCAATCGTTTATTTATAATTAATTTATCGTATCATCGTTTACACATGCATCAAGAGTTACTTGGGTCCTTATTTTTTTTTTTTTTTCTCTTCCATTTATTATTACGCGCATTTCGAGCTTCTAGAGTACCCTCCCCCCCTCCCCCCTCCCGCCCGGACTCAATTATGTGTGGCCTTAAATTATTCGTCGCTTGACCGATCGCAGCGAACGTGTACTTGTTTTTCCAGGGTACGAGACGGTTGTTTAGACTTAAGTTCCTCGATTCATTGTTGGTGCAATGCGATAAAAATTAAAAAAAAAAAAATATTTTTCACTCATCGATTTCGGTGGCTTCGAGTGCAGCTTAATTTTTTTTTTTTTTTGTGCACCCGATTGAAATATACCTGCACCTATTGTAAACAGCTTCAATTTTTGTTTCTTTTCATCGATTCATTCTCATCTTCCATGTTCATCGGTCCTCAATTATAGTCACGATATATCTGGCTCGCAGATTGTTATTTTGTTTATTAAAAAAATATATATATATAAATATTCGCGAGTGAAGTTCGATCGTCACTCTGGCCTTTCAAAATCGCGAATCGACGCGCGAATGTTAGTATATTTTCGAGCTGCATTTAAGTAGATCCGCAATTTTAGGTAGTTATTAATTAAGAGCTATTTCTTTTTTGTACCGGCTCTGTGGCACGTATAATAGGGTATCAAAACAAAAAAAATCACATTGTCTCGCACGAGTATTTCCTTTCTTTACCACGAGAATATATCGAATCCGAAAATTATTATTATACATACATATATATATTTTTGTTTTATGCGATATTTGTCGGAGCACGAATGATTCGTCAATGTCAAAGCAGGGACGCATGCCGCGAATTACATTTCGATTATTCTTGTCGATGTCTCTCCGTGTACTAAATAACGCAACAAACTATACGTGCGTCGCATCAATTTGTGCACGGCTTAGTAAACGAAGTATCCCGCTTAACGCTGACAATGTCTGACTCGATCGATTTTTAACACGTATAGTTCCGCGAAAAATAAAAAAACACTTCATCGTCCAACAGAACTTTATGTAAATCGCGATGAGCCAAGTATCGCTCCTTTGGCCGGATGACGCTAAAGGCAAAAAGTGGATACAGTTAGAATACTCGATCGCTCAGTTGAGGCAGCTATTGCGGTACAATCAAGTCAATCGAGTAACCGAATTTCATTTTGTTTGTTGATATATAATTCACGAATTCACCGAGTAATTTGCTTTGTTCAGATTCTCAATTGAAAGAAAAGTTTAGTTTTTTAATTTCCTGGCTCTGGTTTTTTTCATAAACAAATGACTCTAATTTGTAAACAGTGAATATTGTCGTTCATGTTTTCCGGTGAATTCATAGAGTATCTATCGAGAAAAAAATCGAACGAATATTACAAATTTGACTTCGCAAAAAACTGCGTAAAAAGAGAGATGCTCGTCGATTTATTGGCATAGACTGAGTTATTTTTTCTGCAAATTCCTACAGAAAGTAGGAACTCTTTCAGATAGATGTACCTTAGTTCGTTATCCCTTTCGAATGTGTACAAACCATTTTTGGGATCTCGGTACTCGATCGACTTGACAGTACCACAAGGACTACCTTAATTTTGTGTAAAAATCTTCGGTATCCTCCTCGGTAGGCCACTACGGTAACATTTGTCAACCATTCAGTTAAACCAGACGGCATTATTGTTACAATGTTTTTTTTTTTTTTTAATTCTTACATATTTGCTGAAAGTCTTTGTGAATGCTTGCGAGAGAGTGCGAACAGTAGCAAAAAAAAAAAAAAAAACAAGTTATTAAACATAAGGTCGCGGGCTTTCGGGCATTAAACAGCCAGCGACATACGCGATAGGCATGAAAAAAAAAATTAACCATATAGCCCGTATAAATTGCAAATCTTCGAAACGAAAGTCCCTCTGGTGGATTGCATTGCGTAACTCTATATAACAGCCTTCCTGTCCAAAGTTTATATAGCGATCTCGGAGAATTCGACCCGTTGACCCGGCAAACCGGAAGTCACGAACTTTACGTGAAACTTGAGAGTTACAGAGTTTCGATTATTTTTCATAATACGAAAATTAAACAAAAAAGAAAAGAAATAAAAAGCAAAGACGCATCTAAGTATAATAAAAAAATAAACTAAAATAAAACAAAAAGAAAATCTTAGAAGAAATTCAAGAATTTGTGCACACAACCGATCACTGTTGAAGAGGAGGTTGATCTCAAAACTGTTGTCTCAGAGGCTTTAATCTTTCGATCGGCAACATCGACTTACGGCGCGTCGAGCGACTCCTCGATCTATAATGAGAGCATATATAATTATCCACTCAATGTAGATAGATGTGTTATCACAATAAAACAAAACAAAAAAAAAAGACATTTCTCGATTATTATGTGAACACGACTTTGGGTCATTTTGCATGTTATGTTCATTGATAATTTTCCTACATCTGCTTGTTTAATGTAATCGAAAGGGAAAAGTAATTTCTTCATTGAAGGTGTATAATTTTTTTTGTTTTACATTTCCGGGCGATTTGTGAATTGGAGCCTTCATAAGAACACCGTGTTAATTATAAAGGAATGTCCTAATCATGTTCCGAGTGGGAAGTGTGGTGCAATCGACGACGTTCGATAAAGCGTATTTTTTACTGTATATCTGAGTACTCGCCGAGAGATCGTTATAAAAGTTTGGATCTACCGCGTCCGAGACACGAATAACGACGCTGATCTTTCTTTAGATGCTCCTGTTCTTAGCTTGTACATGAAGAATTTAGCTATAAAAACTATCAATTGTAATACGTAGTAATCGTTGAATTTAAATTTACTTTATGTTCAATGACAAAACACGAAAATTCTGGACTTGAAAATACAATGCTTACATTTTGAAAAATCGTAAAACATGAAAAGTTATGTTTTATCGTTATATTATATTATACTGTGTACGCGTCCAACGTTTGCATCCTTTTTCCCTTGTCCTACTAGCAGTCTCGTGATATCTCGTGGATACGAGTTTATTTATTTTATTTCATTTATATAACAAGCCCTTTTACAAAGAAAATACAAACGAAAGAAAAAATATATGCTTTCATTTGTACAGAGTTTTCCAGATAAAGTAAAATAGAAAGTCGCAGCAAAAAGGCGATATTATATTTTGGTAACATGGCTTCTCTGGCGTTGATGATAAAAAAGTACATAAATAGAAAGAAAAGAACGGGTAATAATGTTGAAGCAGTCGACGAATCACTAGTGAAATCTTCTGAACGAAAGGTAAGGCGTTGCGCAAATAAAATAATGTTCATTTTTATTAAAACAAAGGTGCGTATATTTATCCCGGCGATGTTCGTGGTACAGTCCACGACCGCGTTTCTCCGATCCTCGGGAGCCAATCCAATTAAGCCCGACCGCGTAAGTTGAATACCCCACTACCTGTCCAAGTACCTGCCCACCGTCCCTTTCCATACGCAAAAGTTGTCGGAAATACAGCAGCGACGATTTCATTCGCAGGTAGCAAGAGTAAAGGAGTCGTTTGTTTCCCCACAAAATAGGTAACGGACCTTTAGCAGGGGCCGAATTGGACTTACGCGGTCGTCATTCAACAACGTCATTTAACAACATTATGAGAAGGCCATATGAAACTTTCACTTCGCAGCTTTTTTAATGGTGACCATTGGTTATTATTTTAAAGCAAGTAACATGAAAAAAAAAAATCCATAATTTATTCTTGCATTATTTACGATTGCGTGTCAGCCAACCTCCATTCAATTATATTGGAAAAGTCTTTCGTTTCTACGCCACGTAGTTCGAAACGTTCGAACATCGATGCCGATTAATTTTGTATTCATCTGATGCGTATGACAAAAGTCGATTTGGTATTTTAATCGCTGCGTCAACACTAACATAGTCTAGTCATATATGATGCATAGTCATTTTTTATTCGTGAATATTCATGATCGTAGGAACACCAGAAAATTGCAAACATTTCTAAAGACTTTCTTTTTTTGGTCAGTGCAAAAATTGTTCTAATGTTCATACGAAACGTTCACAAAAGATGTCATATGCTTTTTATCGTTTTGAGCTAAATAAAATGCAACTTTTCCTGTGACCTGAACCAGTGCAATCGAAATTTATACGGATATCGATAAGGGTCGGGACAAGCAGGGAAATACTTAGACAGTTTGATTCTTTTACGTCAATCCAAGTGCATTTTCTCTCAAATATAGATGAGCCCCTATAGATCCCCTTGAAAAGAGTACTACAACGTGGGACCTAACAGTCGAGGAACATAGATAGAAAATACTCCGTTTATTAGAAATTCAGTGTTCAATCTGGTAAAAGTAGAGATCGAAATAGCAAACAATGATCAATCCTTGTACCCCTAAGAGATACAATTAGTAAATGGCAATTTAACGGAGCAGTGGCCTAGTGGATGAGGCTCGGGTTCGCACGCAACGGACCCGGGTTCGATTCCCGGCCGACACCACATGGAAATTTTTCCATGTGTTTTTTCTGCGATCCTGGTGGTTGGGTCCCCACCTTTGATAAATATGTGCCCAAACACCTCTCATTGATGAGTGGGCGGACGGTGTTCGGCTTTGGTGTGACTGCCGCAGGTTCTTATCTGGCGGATGGTGTCTGCCGGGCAGGAAATCGACGGCTCATCACTTAGAGGAGGTGTCGCTCTAAGCGCCGCTGGTTGTCGTGCTTGAGTTTACTCTCATTGCGATTGGGGCCTTAGGAAGGCACCGGCTGTATCGGCACAGGTTTTCCGTAGTTTCCCTGGGTTTTCGGCGAATGCGATACAGTCAGGGGGTAAGTCGGCTGCGGACGCAGTCTGGGTGGGGTTGAGTTAAAAGGCGAGAGCCATACCGAGAGGAATTATTAATAAAAAAAAATAGTAAAAGGCAATTTTCCTAACAGTCAAAATAAGGCAATGGTAATAGTCTAAACGATTACAATTGCTCAATAGTTACTATTCATCAATGGTAATGTTTCGACTGGTTACCACACAACAATGGTTACACTCTAAACGGTTGTAATTTACCAATGGTTACGCTGCGAATGGTTACCATTCAGATTCAATGGTAACAATTTGACGACCAATAATTAATTCTCATGACGGCAGAAGTAAAACGACTGCACAATTCAGACTTTGGTATTTCTTTGTTTGAAACTCGAAGACTTGCGCTTTAACCCGTATTCGCTCTATCTGACGCATTCCTTATCACGTGGCAGTGGATAATGAAAAAAAAATTATTACTATCGTTGGATGATCTGTACACGGTGCCTCGTATTCTTAATCAATATTCAATGAATGAATTCTTAAAAACTGCATAAAATCACGTTTCCTATTCCAGCAGGTCACAACATCACTTCGCTTCGCGAATAAATGAGTTCTGAAGCGGGAAGTCGCGTTAGTTCGTTTTTTTTAGGAACCATCATGCCGGTGACGTCCCAGGTAGAAAAACGCGCCGTCAAACGTTTATCCTACCATTGGTACCGCCACCGTTCTGTCGCCGTGCCGTCATTTTTCTATCTGGGTTGGAGCAAGTTTAAAAGGAGCGTGCGAGATTGTCTTTGAGTCATTTTCACTCGTACTTAGTCGCAGACGGCAACGAGCCCAAAATGCTACCAAATGCCCTCGTCACCGCGAGTGCGCGAACGGAGCTAGTAATACCAGAAAACGTCACCACCGTCAATTCGAAGAAACACCTTCCAAGCAACAAATACCCGATCGCGGAAAAACAACAAAATCGGGAAAAAGATGAAACAACGCAACAATTGAAAAACCACAAGTATGGATGGTTCGAGTTCAAAACGGGACTTATATGGCCCCATATAATCGCTGTAACTCTCCTGCACGTCGGGACCGTATACACTTTGTTCACGTTCAGTATTTTCCAATACAAGATCCTCACGCTTTGGGGTAAGTCAACAATTAGCAGATCGATGCTTAGAATTATTTTTTTAAAATTGTTTTCCTTTGGTATCCTTTTTTTTAAATTATTTAGTTGATACTCAATAAAGCCGTTTAGTTGATATTCAATTACTTTCGATCGAACCGAAGATTACTAAATGTTGCTTGTGCATATTCAAGCTCTGATCACGGCGGGAATCGCCGAATTCGGTGTCACCGGCGGAGTTCATCGTTTGTGGACGCACAGATCCTACAAAGCCAAGTTACCCCTGCGAATAATTCTGCTCGCATGTTATCTCGTTGCCGGACAGGTAAATACTTTTATTACATTATAAAAGAGTGGCAATTTAATAAATTTATTTGTTTACTGTACGGTAGAATTCGGTATACAGTTGGGTGAGAGACCACAGAGTACACCACAAATATTCGGAAACCGATGCCGATCCGCACAACAGCAATCGGGGCTTTTTCTTCTGCCACGTGGGCTGGCAGATGATGAGGAAGCATCCCGAAGTACTCAGACGCGGAAGACAAATCGACATGAGCGACATCCTGTCCGATCCGCTCTTGCAATTTGCCGAAAAGTAAATTTGAGTTAAAAAATAATCGGTGCAAAGAATCGACCGATTAACACGAACAATGTTTTTTTAATTTAATTTTTTGTGACAGATATTTTTTAATACTGAGGTTATTCGCCGCCTGGATAATACCGGTCGTCATTCCTGTTTACTGCTGGAACGAGGAATGGTACCCGGCGATGATGTCACAGCTGTTCATTCGTTATCCGTTCACCCTCAACGCAACATGGTCCGTCAATAGTTTCGCCCATTTGTGGGGATACCGTAGCTACGACAAGTGAGTGTTATCTTAACATTTTAAATTTATTCATTTGATGTTCAGTCCTATTGACCAATCCAAATTATGGAACGGTGTCTAAATTTTTTTTAAATAAAGATGATACCGATTACCCTCAAATTATTTTTAATGACACTGATGTATGCACGGAAGTGAAGAGATAATCGATGTTGCTTTTTTACTCACTAGGTCCATCCGTCCCGCGGAAAACCGGTTGGTAGCATTTGTGAGTATCGGAGAGGGATGGCACAATTATCATCACACGTTTCCATGGGACTACAAGGCAGCCGAGCTCGGGAATTACCGACTGAACCTGACGACTATGATGCTCGACGGATTCGCGAAAATAGGCTGGGCGTACGACCTCAAGGTGGCGTCTGAAGGCCTGGTGCGCAAAGTCGCGGAGAACCGAGGCGACCGGAGTCATCCTGCGTGGGGCATGGACGAAAAATAAACAATTCAACGTTCGTGAATATTGTGATAACGAAGACGGAATCTCTGTTTGAGAACCAAGAAATGTCGCACGAAAGTTGTTTATCCTCCTACAATGAAAGTATGCCAAAGTGGCTGGCGACACTTTTTTAAAGGATCAACTCTCGTAAAACTTATTTGGTTAGCTGTTTGTTACTTCCCGGATAAGCAAGAGACGGCACAGCGACGGGACGGTTGCTGTACCGATGGTACGATGCACGCTCCACGGCACATTTTTCTAAATGAGTTGTTTATACTTGACACTAAAAATAATAAATTATTTGACAAACTGTCCTGTATTTATTCGCACGGTGCAATGCTTGTGTTAACGAACAAAAAAAAATCTGTTAATTCTTTTAAATACAAACATCAGTCGAGTCCGATCGAATGAAGTTCTTGATACTTGGCATGAAGACATGCGACGGAGATGAATAAAGAAGGAGAATACTCTGCAACTCTGTTACGTGCGCAAGTTATGTTCACCATGACCTAACATCACTCGGTTTTTTCTGGCAACTGTTCTGTGGGCCGAGGGAGGCTTGTGTGATTAAAATTGTTCTCTGTAACGTCGTTTCCGGTTTGAAAATTGCCATTCATGTTTTTCGACATTACAGACATCTGCTGTAATACAAATAACCATCCACTATGATCAACAAACGCGTGAAAGTTTGTGTAAACGACTTTAAACATTTTTAATGTAGCATTCATTTGACTAGTGTGAAGCGCTCCAACCTCCTTAACTTTTGTCATCTGTGAGGCTACATTTTTTGGTATTTGACGAGTGCAAACGATGGACACGATCCTCTTCACCGGCGGTGCTTCCGGGGCGACTGAGTCGGCACTTCCGTTAGATCTGATGCGTTTGAAATGCAATTTGGTCTGCTGCAAAGACCAGGAGGAGCGCTCGTCTGGACCGAACGCGCCGAATTATTGCGAGAAAGTATTGGTGGGCAATTGGTTCGAGCGACGGTCGATCTATCGTCCGCCGATCGACGAATGGATCACTGTCTACAACACGCACTACAAACCTCACGGCGTTAAAGACCCCGTCGAGGATGTGTTCACCGTTTGGAAAAATAAGCAAAAAATAATGGTAATGCTTCCGATCCTATCCACAAAAATGTTTTACACCATTTTGCTTTCTTATGGAAGAAGCTATGTTTCCGTTAAAAAAAAAATGGAAATTTGATGCATGTAGTTTCGACTGTGATACACCGTGCTTTAAAGGGTCAATGGCAGAGTACTTAAAACAGTCTAAAACGTCAAGAAATGCGACAAATTTCCCAAAACTTCGATTACCGATTGTCTACAATAAATGTTGACTTCCAACTTTATGAGGTGCAGATATTTTTTTATTTAATGAGAACAGGTGCAAAGTAGTTTGCACATAGCTTTCTCATGTATTTCATTCTTGCATTTGAGGGTTTCTGCCTTGTTACTATTGCTGATGAGTCAAACATCGAATTAATCATGTTGGGAAAAACTTTCCACTGTTGTTGGGATCGAACCAATGACCTTCGCTTCACCAGACAAGAGCTCGATAGATCGGTAGTTGGCCACTACGCTACCAATAAATTATGTATTATTCTGACATGGATGACATAAAAGTAGATTTGGTATGTTAATGGCTGAGTTGTCACTTACATATGATGATAATGATGATGCATAGTCATTCTTTGGTAGGAAATACCAGTGCCTGGATCCCTGTCATATCTTTCGCTAATGGTACGCTCACGCTACGATAACGTTACGCTAACGGTTACCTTACGGCGACGCGAATGTCAATCGGATGTCAGTGACAGACTAAGGAAAATACATTTCGGAGTTGCTTGCGCTTCACAAGTGACTCCGAAATGTGTTTTCTTCTTCTCTTCACTAAAGAGCAACTCCGAAACATATTTTCTTTAGTCTATCAGTGACATCGGATTGATATTCGAGTTGCCGTAAGGTTACCGTTAGCGTGACATTATTGTAGCATAAGCGTATCATTAGCGAAAGATGTGACGGGGATTTAGGCCCAGTAAAGCATTCAGATTCAAAGGTAATCATTTGACAACCAATGGTTAATTTTCATGAAGGTCTGTGTGAGGAAGCCATAATCGATCAATCGATTTCCTCATAGATAAAGCTATACGCAACATTTTCGATTATCTTCAAGGGTGTGGATCGGCCTCCTATGATCGACGGAGATGCGTATCTCGATAACATGACGTCGGCTTACGACTTGAGTTACAGAATTCTCCCGAGTGATCTATGCGGGCCTAGAGTTCGAGTTTACAACGCGAGGTATGGTTGTGTTAAAGGTGCATCACAACATACATTCCCAGCCAAATGCGAGATTCAGTAAAAATTTGAACACTTGTTAATCGTATAACAATGAAAAAAAAAATCAACTCTATTGAAAGCGCCAAGAATGTTCATTTTCCATAATAATAATGTCAAAAAGTTATTAACAAATTGCTTAATAAAACATTATTCAACAAATGATCAGTGAACCTTTTTTTTTCTGTTTTCAAATGAATTCATTGATTTTTCTAGAATCCAAATGAATTTTTTCAGAATTTTCTTACATTCTTGAATTTTTCGTTTTGTGTCATTTTTTTATGGCCATAACTACGGAACTGTTGGGGCAATCGCCTCGAAACTTCTATGTATGTGTCTTTCTGGACACATGTGCAAAATTCCTGCCTCTCCATTGATTCTTAAAGTTTTCGAAAAAAAGACATTAGAAATGTAAGAAAATAAAAAAAAAAATCAAAGGTCGTGACATAGTTAATACGACCGATTTTTTCAGATATTTGAGACATCGCGAAGTACTGAAATTTTGATCGAATTCAACTTTTGGTTGGAAATGTATGTGTGGTGCATCCTTAAACGGTTCGTTATTCGGCTCGACAATAATGATGAAAGAAAGAATATACTCTCTTCTCAAGGAAAAAAGTGTGGGTTCCCGAGGCTGACCTCACTCTCGCCTACGGGAATCGGACCAAATACGGTCTCGTCGAAGCCCTGAAAGCGAAAAAGGATGACGACCTTCGCAGCGAAGGAACTTCGACGTGGAAATCGATTTACAAAAACGATTATAACGCATCAGTCGTTACCGCTGAAGATCGCAACTTCAAGAGGTAATTTTATTATCCCGATCGAGTATTTCGCTCCAACTATTCATTGCTACGACGATCTCGCAATTTTTCGTTATTATTCCATTCGATAATTTACCGAGGTTTCTCAAGCCACATGGAAACATGAACACTCCAGATTTGCGGCACCTGGGAATCACAATACCCTTCGCCACGAGACCTCCGGCTCCCAAGCCGCAGTACCGCTCGCCACTTTACGAGAAAATTTGTACTCGGTTTTAATTGTTCTCAGCTCTTATGATCGTTTTGTAAAACAATTTTTTTTTATTTCTTTCTTTTTTTGCTAATAAATATAATTCTTAACGTTTTCTGTTAAGAAGCGTTGGTTGTCGTCTGAGATAGCGAAAGCGGGTGAATTGCGAGTATGAGAGTCGATTGTTTATTCAATGTTTCACAACAATCTCATCTACGAGCTCATAACAAAGTTTAGGAATTAGTGACTAAAACCGTTAACGTAAAAATCGTACAGTCTTGTTACTTCGTGTTTAAAAATTAAACGAAAAAAAATTGAAAAATAGCATTAACGTAACAGTAACGTGGAAGCACTCTGTTCGTATGAAATTTCAGTTGGAGAAGCACGATTGCCGTACGATTTATCGCACTGTAAATCGGCGGGGCGAGTTACGTGCCTTGCGAGCTCGAGGATTTAAAATAGGACTTGACGACGTTACTTATATCACATTTTACGTCTAAGATGTCGGGATACAGTGAGCGATAAACCGTTGGCGGAATCGACGGTGCGGCGAATTTTTTTCGTACGGCTATCGATATTCAAAATTATCGAAAAAAAAAAAATTGGTCAGAAGCTGCAACGGTTTTAAAACCTTCGATGGAGAATCACCGAGAAAATTCACCGCACTCGTCGCCGGAGGCGCAACGGACACGGCGCCACTTCGACGACCTCGAATCCACATCGTACTCGGCTAAAGTATAATATACACTCAATTCGCAGAGACGGACTCCTCGAGCGCATAATAATTTCGTAGATACAATTAACCGTGAAGAATATTCGTTCATCGAGATAAATAATTAAAGTTTTTCAAGTTTCATTGAAACGATTAAGTAACCCGTACTCCCTTTCAAGTATTTACATATCTAATGAACACGCATGAAGAATATTCGATTCATCACAAATATACAGTGCAACGTCGATGATGAAAAAAGAGGAAAAAAATAAAATAAAAAACATAAAAATACAAATTAATTTCTATCGACGTTTCGCACGATTCGTTGGGGCATTCTCGGATCGTTCGATCGATGTACCTCAAAAAACCTCCCTCACATGATTGAATTCTTAGGGGTAATTTACATAGAAAATTTGTACCAAGGCGGAGGCGTACCTTGGCGTAATCTTCGGAAAAAAACTATTTAGCTTGTATATTCACGGTTATGGCAGTGGATATTTGCAAACCTTGTCGGATTCTGAATAAACCGAGTGGTATCGCGGCATCCCCGATCAAGGCTCGCCTCGCGGATTCTCGAAGTATAAAGTGATTAGGTACAAAAACTTTTTTTTTTAACAGCATTGTGAAAAAAAGCTGTTTTTCGTTTTGTTATCTTAGTTTTCAGCGATATAAAATGGGTGTCCCAACACGGGTGAACGAACGCTAGGCGAATCTCGGCAGTGATCAGCGTAAGAGAATCGTAAGGAATACAGCGATGTTGAATACGAGTGATCCGCAGAGCAATACCGGAAGCCACACGGGACTGGTCAGAAGAGCGGGATAGCCGACGTTGTAATTGGGCGCTTGTTGGCTCTGTTGGATCATCGAAGCACTTATGTTTTGATTCTGGAGGGCGATGCAACGATCGAAGCAGGTGTTCGACTCCGGATGAACTGGGGAGAAATGCGATTGCGGATGATTGTTGACGAACAGGGAATTCGTCGGTTGGATCTTCGGAGGTTGATTGTATACGGGGCTCTCGCACCTCAGGAATTGAAACTGCGGGGCGTGCTGGCAGCAGGAAACCATGGAATTGACGCTGTTCGGACGCGGCGTGTAGCAACATTGGGTGGCGTCGGAAACTACGGAGCACTTGTCGATCTCCTTGTTCACGGACGGCTCCCTCGATGGCCCGAAGTTCGAGCCGGCCGAGCCGAAGCCCGAGCTCTGACTGGACGATCGCGACAGGCTCGGCGGATCGACGCCCACCTGCCAATAACCGCCGGCCACCCACGACGTTTGAGCCGGAGACTTTAGCTTGGGCGGCGCTAAAATAAACTTTCTGTTAATCGATTTTATCGATCGCTGAAATAAATCGGGACTCGTCGAACCGTAAACTCTCGTCTTGAAGATTCGTGGAACTTTGCGATTTTGTCTCGTTTGCGGTTCGCCCAGCGTGAGAGTCTTCAGCGTACTTAAACTATCGTTTAACGAGTACTGCTCGGAATTTCCGTCGAAATTTAAGATATGTCTGCGTCCCGTGGTCGCGCCATCGGTTGAAACGTTGCTGAACGAAGTCGGCGACGAGCCCTCTTGGTTCTCGCGTTTCCTGTAAAAAAAAATGATAAAGAGAATTGGAAAAGAAAATGATGAAAATTCGAATCAAGAATTTGTTCAGAGTTATGTTTCAGGAAGACAAAAAAAAAAAAAACTTGCCTCGTATCGTGCATGAACAACGGTGATGTTTTCATTGACGGTGTTTCCAATTCGACCGGGGACTGACGATAATTTAAATGTACGTTCGAATCGAATGTGCCGCTCGGTGTAAAATCTTCGAAACTATCATTCAGGACCGACGGCATTGAAGCATTTTTCTTACTGACTGGCGATTCCAATTTTTTAAAGGATGCCGTGAAACTTCTAGTATTCCTATATCTAGAAGTCACATTCGTAAAGCCAATAATCAATGTCAAAATAGTTACCTGAAAGAACACGGCATGTTACATTAATCGAGGGTGAAAATGTTTTCGACGTTGATAGTCGTATTAAAATAATAATAATAATAATAATGACTCACAAAGTGATATTCCGTAATGTTCATTAGCGGCGACCATTCGTTCGTTATACGTTCCTTGAATAATTCCAATTCATTGAGTGGGCCAACGAGACTGATGCAGATCCATAGAAGCGTGAGTACTGCGTCTGACGTCCGTTTCTGCGCTTGATTGACGACGAAAGCGCCCGTCTGTAGAAAGGCACCGACAAAGGGCAAAGGCCAGTAGGTTGGATAATATATCATCGCGGTCGTCAGCATCGTCAAGAAAATTCGGACGACTTTGTCCAGTTTTTTGGCATTCTGAGAAACAGGAATTTAAAATGGTCAGCGGTTTCGGTCAACATATAAAAAATAAGTAAATAAATTTTATATACATTTTCAAGAATTATTTGTTTGTCCCTTCCATCTCTGATTAATTCAAGCCCCCCTAGAGGACTCTGAAAATTGTCGATTTTCAAACAGGTAGTCACGTATTTCCGGTCGAAAAAGAGATTTTCAACCGGTAGTGACGTATTTATGGTATGACGTCTCTAAGCAATCTCTTGCAGTTTTAGCTTGTACAGTTAACAAGAGATACTCACATGGACTATCTCGTCGACTGATTTCTCTTTGAAAAACAGCATTTTGTACTGGGTGAGCCATCGGGATTGCTGGTGCAGAACTTTTTCCACCAAGTCTCTGCACGCATCGCACAACGGATATTTTATCTCCAGTTGTCGCTTGAACCTCTCCAGACCCGAATTGAAGAACCACTTTGGCTCAAAGTTCCTCAATTCCAAAATCTTGTGCTCCTCTTTCCTGTTGCATTCTTTGCACAAGCTCTTTCCACCTTTGCTCGAATCGACCTTCCCGCCATTCGCGTCTTGCCTAGCGAAACTCTTGGTAAGCTGCACACTCTGCTCCGGAATTGCGTAAGCATAGTCGCCGTTCTGAAAAAAAAAAAAAATATAGAAAAAAATTTTTTAACTCCTAAATCCTGGATAAATTTGCAGACGTCAAGTCTCTCCTTCACCTTTGCAAAACCATTGTACTGCTCGCAGGTCGGACACTTCCACCAATCGAGCTCGCTTCGATAAATTCTCGTGTCGTTATTGCAGAACCAGCAATTAGCTCTGACGGGCCATCTCAGTCTGGAAAAAATAAGATCCATTTATAAAAAATAGAAAAAAAAATATATAAATTTTCTTCGATAATTTTTTTGGGTCGACGGTAAAGTAGATACTTGAAAAACTCACTTCAATCTGCGAACAACGGTGATGCCAGCGGTGCTTGCGAATAGCAACGCCGCGATTATCGACGCATAGTTGTAAAGCAAATTCTCATCGAATTCCATTTTTTTTTCTTTTCATATTACGATTTGGACGAAGGTTGATTTTTTTTCTAGTTCTTTCAAACGCTCGAAAATCTCACGAAACGCGAGCCGCACAAATTCATATCCTCGGCCTATGACTGTTTATTTATTTAACGAGTGTTAAAACGCCTCCCGCCAAGCGCGATTCTACTGCTACATGTCAACGATAACCTATCACCCTGCGACCGCACCGAATTGCTGATCTCTTCATCGACCCTCCTGTTTATCGTACAGTCCTACAATTCGCGTTTGTTATTCGGTAAACAACTGCCTTAATCTGTTATGGCACATGGTCGACGGCACTTTGCGAAAATAACCGATCGGCAGATTTTACGATAATAATTAAACCCTCGATGCTCACGCGGGCAAAGTTTAGCTCACGTGCCCGCGATGGACGCCAACGTGCGCTCCATTGGATGCGCTTGCCGCTTGAACGCGCTTTACGACGCGACGCCGGCTTGACAGCTTCCGGTCCACAGTCGCAACATTACAGACGAAATACTAGGATTTTTTTTTGTCCTCATCATTTGAATCTCTTTTTATCGTCCAAAATGGAATTTTTTTTTTTATACCATTTTCGTCGAAAAATTGTAAGGGCCCTTTCTCATTTTTCGGCGAAAATACGAAGCATTACTTGGCCTGTTTCGAGCTTTATTTAAAAAAATGAATTAAGGGATAAAACGAAACATCGTTAATAAATAAAACGAATTTAATTAACGATTGCTACCGTATTATTAATACTACGATTAATGACGATCAATTGTTTATCTAGCAGTGTTTGTTAGTGGATTCGAGAGGCGTACAGAAACTTTTGTGCGTCGAAGTTGCAGGACGCCGTGTCACTTCCGTTTCCCTCCGGTCGACGAGCCACCAAAGGGTCTGCTACCACTTCTCGTCGTCGTCACTCGTGGCAAAAGTTGACGGTATCTGTCGTGTAGCAAAAACTGGTCAAGTGGCCGCGAGCAAGATGAACTTCGCAAATACATTCCTATGTTTTCTCTGCATATTCGCCGCCGCTAATGCCGGTGGACCTACTCTAGTGTTGCTCGATAACTTAGCAATCAAGGAGACCCATTCGATATTCTTCAAATCGTTGCAAGGTACGTAAATAGTCGGGCATCCGTGACGTGCCCACTCCGGTGCAAGGCTCCAAAGTTTATTTACCTTCCGATCGATATTATAATGAGAAGATGCAATAATCATGACTTGACAATACCGGAACAAAATAGTTAATTTCTCTGATACTTTATTGGTGATAGGTCGATTATGATTGAGGAAAAAATATATTTCACACAGCACCTCAAAATCTGACACAGTTGCAGACTCAGTCAGTGACCATGTACCAGTGACCGACCGGGCATTTAGCTGGAAATCTTTTTTATTTAGTTGTTCATTTAAATGAAAACAAAAGTGTTTCAAAGTAAGAAGTATTGGTGTACAGACTAAATTTAACGAAAAGAAAGAAAAAAAATTTGGAGTAGTACAAGTTAGTGAACGATGATAACATTCAGCAGAGGGTAAAAAAACATAGAGTTCTATATGTTGGAACTTCAGTAGAAAGCAATATTTTTATTTTTCCATTTTATTATTTTTGGAGAAATCTAGATCACGAATACGATATATTTGGTGTTTTCACTAGAGGATGAAAAACAACATTGATTTTTTGAGAGTTGGTATGTATAAACTCGATCACAATTGGCAAAGAATTAAAAAAAAATCGTTGTTCATTATTTATTATGTTTGTTATGTACATCATTCGGATTCGATTTCCGAAAGAAGATAACATACTCAAAATATTTTGCAAACAATCCTATACTGTACGCATTTATAAAAAAAAAAAAATAACAAATTATTGTTTAATTCTTTTTTCTAAACCATATTCCATATTTGCGTCGAGGATACAGATTAAAAAAAAAAAATCCATCGCAACACTAGTTTTATTAGCACCACAAATAATTGATTCTTAAAATATTTATTTCAGATCGGGATTACGTACTGACATTCAAATTGGCTGACGACGCGAACCTGGTGCTTTCCAGATACGGTGAATTTTTGTACAAACACCTGATAATATTTGCACCCGGAGTCGAAGAATTCGGTGGTGTTCTGAACGTCGACGCGGTTACCGATTTCATTGACGGAGGTGGTAACGTTCTGATCGCCGGTTCCTCGCAATGCGGCGATGTGCTGCGAGAATTGGCCTTGGAGTGTGGCTTCGAGGTGGACGAGGAGGGAGCCGCGGTAATCGATCACATGAATTACGACGTGAACGACGCCGGTCATCACACAACGATAGTCGCCGATCCGTCGAATCTGATCGACGCGCCGGTCGTCGTCGGTAACAGAAATGTCGCGCCGCTTCTGTATCGCGGTACGGGATTGATCGCCGACTCGGACAATCCTCTGGTTCTTCGTCTTCTCACGGCCTCCAGCTCGGCGTATTCATACAACCCGGAAAGCCCCGTCAAGGAATATCCGCACGCGGTCGGAAAAAATACGCTGCTCGTTGCGGCACTGCAGGCGCGAAACAACGCGAGAGTCTTGTTTTCCGGATCATTGTACTTCTTCAGCGACGAGGCGTTCACAAGCGCCGTTCAAAAGGCTCAAGGTAATGTAAAGGAAAATATTCAAAATAATCCGATCGTGTAACACTGTAAAAAAAAATGGTATGGAATTTAATGTACTGGTAATGGGAGTTTTTATGCATAAACTGGTATATTAAATTTCATGTAGAATTGTGATGAAAAATTAATGTACAGTGTATGAAAAGCTTTGAAATTATTTTACTTTTAATCATGTACTTTAATTTCACTCTAAAAGTTCACTAATTTTGCATGAGAATTGAACATTAAATTTCATGTACCACTTTTCGCATTAAAACTTCCAGGATACATTAAATTTACAACTTTGTATAATAAATTGTAAATTTAACATACTGGAACTTGAAATTTACTTACATTACTTACAGCCATCGAACATCAATGTACTTTTTCGTGAAATGAAAATACCAGGTATTACAAATTGCAAATCTTTTGTCGCAAATGTGATTGAAATTTCAGAAACAGTTTATGTAAAAAAAAGTACCGTTCATTAATTTTCAAATAACATTTTTTTACGGAGCAGCTTTTGCTTTGTTAATCTCGCGAAATTTGCTGTGCAATCGTTGAATTCCGTTTAACCGTGTTATCATCGCGTTGCAGGTGGAAAACGTTTCGAGAAGTCTGGAAACGAGGAGGTGGCGAAGGCGATGGCTCAATGGGTCTTCAAGGAGAACGGCGTGATACGCGTTGCGGCGGTGCATCACCGCAAAGTCGGCGAGTCCCAGCCACCGGCGGCGTATACGATAATGGACGACGTCGTGTATTCCATCGACGTGCAAAAGCTGTCGGGAAACAAGTGGGTTCCGTACGAGGCCAACGACATGCAACTCGAGTTCGTGCGAATCGATCCGTTCGTGCGAATGACCATGAAACCCGTTGGTAACGGACGTTACGAGGCGAGATTTAAGATTCCCGACGTCTACGGGGTTTACCAATTCAAAGTCGATTACACGAGAATCGGCATCACTCACTTGTACAGCACGACTCAGGTCTCCGTGCGGCCTGTCGAACACACACAGTACGAACGATTCATACCGAGCGCGTTTCCTTACTACGTCAGTGCGTTCTCCATGATGGGCGGTGTATTTTTGTTCTCACTCGTGTTTCTTCACTACAAGGAAAACACTAAATCGAAATCCGAATAAATTCAATAAATTCACCTTCGTCGAGAACGATTCATACAGAGCGCGTTCCCTCACTACATTAGTACATTCAAACTTCACCTTTATCGAGACCAATAAGTTTCCTTACTAGGTCAGTGCGTTCTCTATGATGGACGATGTATTTTTGTTCTCCCTCGTGTTTGTTCACTACGCGGAAAACACTAAATCGAAATCCGAGTAAATTCAATAAATTAATCTTCGTCGAGAACGATTCAACCCGAGCGCGTTCCATTGCTAGGTCAGTGTGTTCTCTATTATGGACGGGGTATTTTTGTTCTCTCTCGTGTTTCTTCACTGAAAGGAAAGAACTAAATCGAAATCCAAGCAAAACGCACCGCCAGCCGCGTATCTCGTGTGGACTGATGGATACGGTAAAAGATTTTTATATCAATAAAGATGCTCACAATCACGTGAGAGGTGAATGTGTAACTGTACGGTACGGGAGCGTACGTAAAAAAAAACTGTTCAAGTGAACTGTAACAATCGTAGGATTTTATTATCTGTATACATACGTTCCGAATACATAAGATTTTCAAGAATTCTTCATATGCTCGTCTTCTTGTAAATAAACGAAAAATAATATCTTCGAATAAGCTCGATGTCATTTTGGCATCAGCCTACATGCTCCCGATCCACAGAGGTAACCGTATCAGTTGCGACCACCCTGTAACATTTCCTAGTTTGAATCGATGCGGTTTTACGCTAACACTGGAAATTCGTAGAAAATAGTGATTTGAGATTAAAAAAAAAACTTTGAGGGGACGAAGTATTTGAGACCAATGGTGAAGGTGGCCACGATAGGTATATCTACTGTAGATATATTTTTTAAATTATTTATTTCAAGATTATAATTTTTGTTTAATAGTTTGCGATCGTATGGCAATTATGCACGTTCCGTTCATGAAACGCGGGGCCCGTTGTATCAGGGCCACTGGGTGGGACAGCCGTTTTTGTACTCGTGGATTTGTGTGGCTTGAACATCTGTACACCAGTAACTATCCATCTTGTCCTGCCTACTATACATATAAATTCTCGAAACTTGACTAAATCGTCTCTCATCGAACAATATTTTAAACGAAATTATGAGTATAGAAATAGTTTCCATTTTTTTTTTACAGATCCCGTTCGGAAACTCATGGCCCCTGAGTTATGTCTAGATTCCCTGGTTCACTCTCGAATCCAACTATTACTAAAAAAATCGCGGGAATGATCCCTCGGACGAGGTGTTTTCGATAATCCAATAATACCATAATGGCCTTTAAAAATGCATGCTAGCTGTGCTTGGCCATGTTTTTTCTTCGGATAAATAACGAACAACACGAGTTGAAATGCGGACAGAACGCGGCCCAAGAAATTTGGCATACGTATGGGGGGGACCGTCCAGTAAACCTCTGAATCGTCCAGTCGGATTCTGAGTCGTCCATTCGAATTCGGAGTCGTCCAGTCGGACTTTGAGTCGTCCAGTCGGATTCTGAGTCGCCCATTCGAATTCTGAGTCTCCCAGTCGGACTTTGAGTCGTCCATTCGAATTCTGAGTCGTCCAGTCAGACTCTAAGTTGTCCAGTCGGAGTTGAGTTATGTTTAGATTCTCTAGTTCATACTCGAATCTAATAATTACGGTAGTGAAAAATAAATTCCTCCGAAAACCAATGCTCCAAAATGGTCGACATTTATATTAAATGTGTTTGGTCGGGTTTTTTCTTCGGATAAATAACGAACAACGCGAGTTGAAATCCGGACAGCACGCAGCCCAAGAAATTTGGCGTTTGTATGAAGGGATCGTCCAGCAGGACTCCGTACGCGAACCACTGGCACGATGCCACGAGCGTGGCCACTATAACCGGAAATGGCAAGCTTTCCGCGCTTCGGGCCCGGATAACGTGTGCCTGAAAAGAAAAGAAAAAATTAACATTGCAAAAGAAATTTTTCTGATAAAATCGATTGAATGCGTTTATAAACCGATGATAAAGCATTCATTTAATTACCAGCATTATCAGAGGTGACGCGAAGAATAGTATGGTCAAGCCACAGCTCAAAAAACCGACCCTCTTCACAGCAAGTGATTTGTCATCTTCCACTATACTGTAAACGTATATTGTCACTACGAAAATACTGGCTGCAACGAACTGTCTCAGTATGATAGACTTCTTTGAGGTGTAGTACATGTATATTAGAGTATAAGATAGTTCAAGTATGGCCCCAAAAACGTTGACCAGAATGACGAAGGAGTCTCCTATCAGTTGGCCATATCTCAACCACAGGCTGCATCTGAAAGAATAATATCTTTTCAGACGACTCAATTTCCGCATTTTTTTTTTTTTTGTGAAATAAAACTTTCGTGCACAATGCGATAAGGTACAATTGAATTATCTGTATATTTTTTTCTGACTTTCCGTCCATACGTTATTTGGACAACCAGAAGTTCGCGATATACTCACGACATGAAACACGTCACGAACGCGAAGCCCGAGGTGTCGCCGGTGTTTCCGTTGATAAAAAACTTCCGACATACTAATCTGTAAAATAAAATAAACAGAGATTTCTTTATTTTATTGACAAAAGTTTACATTTTACATTTCTTATGTTAGAACAACGACAATGGCACTTTAATCTTAAGGAGATGGGGTCAATTCGCTTTGGCATCGAAATTGTTATCCAAGGAAACTTTATCTCTCTGCAAACTTGTAACGTCAAATATTTACGACATAGTTTCGCGTTCGACACTTGGGAGCAAACACACGTTTCAAGAGTAAACAATTATGTCGTTGGTACTCAAACATCGCGGTAGATTTACGAAAAATCACTCCGTTCCCTTTTCAACCGCCTACCACAGGTCATTCGGCGACGAGAATTGTATCTGAAAAGATCGCAAAAAAAAAAAGTCGGGACACCGGGTTCCCACCCGGTGTCGGTCGGGGGAAAGTAAACACGTCGCTGTCAGATACGAAAAACCGAAGCATTCGTGAATTTTGCAGAAACATTATATTCCTTTGAGATTTTTCGTCAGTAATTCGTCCACAAACGAGTACTGGAACGTCTCACAAACGTATCGATAGATACGATACAGACAACCTAAAGCATAACCGGAAATTAAAGGTCACTGCGAGAAAAAAAAAAAACTGGTCCTTTTTTAAAGCATTTTTATCTCTCCGCTAGCGTTGGTCTTCAACTTCCGTCCGAACTTCGAATGCCCGCACATCAGCGAAAAGGTAGAACGAGCATTATATTACCGCGATAAGGGCAAACATCCGGACGCCGTTATAAATTTATCTGCCTAAAATAACGCGTCGTACTCCCCTGTTACGAGTGACACGTCGCCGCCAACGTCCTCGCATTCGCAATAATAATAAATCCAGAATGTCATATGATATACTTACATACCGGCAAGAAACTGCGATACGGTGCAAATCGAAGCTGTCGTTGCCAGCGTGTCCTTAAAAGTAATCGAATCCATATCGCTTAGCGTTTAACGTACATGAGTGATTGGCGCAACGACGACAACACGAGATCGTGTCGCCGGACTTCGTCGGATCGACCGATTGGCCAGGTGCGAGCTCGTACCGGTGGCGTTTCGAAAAATATGTGTGTAAATAGATAAGCGCGTATCAACTAAAACAACGGAGGAGTCCGACCGGAACGAGAGGTAAGTCGAATTGTGTGTGCCGCGAAGCCGTGCGGTGGCAGGCGATGTGCTTCGCCGCTGCTGACAACGCTCACGGGGCTCTCTCGCAGTTAACGAAGAGGAAAACCCACCGAGAATCGTTTTGTACATGGGAATAGGTGGCAGCATCGTGCAGTCTGGATGATTCTTGAAGGCGCGGCGCAGCGTAGTATTTACGTGCGTGGCCTTCGTGCGATCGTGGTGATGCGCTCGTAGAATGTAGTGTGCGGTATGTATAGCTATATATCCGTACGCGAGCGTAGGTACATTATGCAGGGAGCTCGGTGTGGTGTGGCCACCTCCACCGACGTTCGACAGGACCGCTACCTACGTAGGTGGCACGGGACGTTGACGCGTGTGCGTGCCTCTCCGCGCGCACGTGTGCGTACGAAACCTCTACATGTACTTGTGGCAAGTACGGCGGTCCGCGAGGGGCACTCGATCGAAAAATGGATCTTGAGCCGTGTTCGCGTACGATTTCACGAATTTCGATCGTGAAAATTCGCTAGTCCCGATTTTATGATAAAAAAAAAACCGGTGCTGTTCTGTGAAACGAGTAAACGATCGGTATCGAGACGATAATCGTTGTGTTGCAGTCGTTAAAAATCGCGAGGAGGTTGTTACATTCTACAGATGGTCATCGCGAGGAAGTCATCCAATTTCCATTGATAGTATTTATAGTGTGTAACCCCCCGGTTTATTTTTACGTTTCGAACGTTTTTTTGTTCCTTTTCTTTTTTTGTTCTCTCTCGTCACATTAAAATACGACATCGCTTCGCAGGCCGGAGTAAAATCTATTTTGTCAACCACGAGCCGACGGGACTATTGATGAGAAACAAAAAGAAAGAAAAAGGAACGAGGAAAATAAAATTGTAACGTTACTATTGCTATTTTTTTTTTTTTTTTCGTGATTCACCGTGCACGTCCTCGCTCTGTCCCGGTCGTGCCGTGTAGGTGTGTGACTGGCGATTATTATTTTTTTTTTTCACTCCTCGATATCTATCTTCGCTGTCCGATGACTTTGTAATATATTTATTGTTTCGTCGCTTTGGCTGTGGATGTGTGTGTCCGGTCTCTCGCCGGCTTGTCCGTCGCAACGACGAACGGCACGGGCACTCTGTAACAAATCGTTCGTCCACGATGAACTAATTTTTTTTTTTTTTTCGGTTATCCGTCTCGCTCCGCGGTTACGTGGTTTACATGCAAATTCGTCGAGTTCAGGTATAACGCTGTCGTAGTACGCACCTCGTTTACCTAGTGGTAACTTACAGTTAGCAAGAGCCCGTCGACCTTGGATCCTTTAAACAACGAGGTCTTTTACGCACATTTCGTACGTTCGTAATTTTATTTCATTTTTTTTTCTCCCGAATCATCGCTGATTGTTCGTCAATTTTTTTTGTTTTCTTTTCCTTTCGATCGGGTAGATTATCGGACACTCGCGTTTTGTACTCTGCACGATGTGTCGTCCTTTCGTTCTCACAGTCGGATTTGGGCATTCGCACAATTAACAGAATAACGGTGAAATTTTAATTTCTTTTTATCTCTGCCTAAACCTCTCTAATGTCAGATTTTTCACGTCCAGATTTGTATGTTGGGTTAAATGTGCGTTAAGGAAATGCAAGTGTTTTTTCTTTTCGTTTCTTTTATTTTTATTTTTGAATCTCGGTACAAGCTGGTCAGACGTCGACGTGTTGTTTATGTTGTAAAAGATAATTTTTTTTTTTAAGTTTATTCCGATTGGTTATAACAAGTCGGGTGATACGTGTATGTCTCTAGTGTGGTGTTGGCATACGCTGTGTGGTGAGGGAGTCTTGCGATCGCAATCGAGCGTCCTTCTTAAAACGGCAAAATTTGCTGAAACACAGTTAAAATGGAGTCGACTATAGCAGGACGAAGACGCAATGCCACTAGGCATTCTGCCGAGGATCAGGCACTCGACCAGATAGCCAAAGAGGTATAGCATGCTCAATTTCACGTAACGGCTAATCGTACTTATGCAAATAATGAAACGGGCCTGAAGCGGCAGGAACGCTCTTCGGAGCCTTAATACGGACGTGGAGTTTGTGGGATATTAACTCACAATTTACCGAGACACCGTTTATCCTAACGTGGGTTTAACACATTCAATACGTTACAGAGACCCTGTATCATATAATTATATTTGTGCGAATCTCACAAATCGCTTTACGATATCTTTAATACGTTTTAAAAGCAAAAGATAGAAAAATACTTTGAAAAAAGTATGTAAACATTTTTTTTACAGAATTTACCGTTACGTGTACGCGTACGTTCTAAATACATAACGACCGATGGTATTTGTTTCAATAATAAAACAGGCCCGAAGGGGCAGGAAAGCTTCTCGGAGCCTTAATATGGACATGGAATGTATGGGATGTTAACTTACAATTTACGGAGACGCTGGCGATCCTAACACGGGCTGAACATATTACTGCTGCAGAGACGCCATACTATATAATAATATTAGCGCACATCGCTTGGTACCAGGGAATTCATGGCTTGGAAAAAGCTTACGCTTAAAGTTATTCGTCCGACCTTTCGGAAGGCTTTTTGATGTTGTGTTGCATAACGCAACACCATATCCTTTAAAAGAGAAAGATAGCGAAACAAAAAGATTTGAAAAGATTGAAACTTTCAAAAAAAAATTATGCAACCATTTTTTTCACAGAATTTATCTGCAAATAATGTATACATTAATTTTTGCACCTTTCCGTACAAACTTTTGATAAAGTCGCATTGTGCTATTTAAATGATATTTTCTTTTACAAGAAAATTTAATTTTGTATGTGTAGAAAACACATTTATCGAACCGAGAATGCATATGGTAATTGGCCTCAAATTGGTGTGCTTCAATTCCCGACAAAAATTCTTCCACAATCCTACGTCAAAAGCTAAATTATGTCCCAAATGAATTATCGTAAACTGGAACTCCGACGGATTCGGCCGATTTTTAGTGCTGCTGAAAATGGAGTTTAGGCTTTAACGAATTTTTACACGGATAAACTTCGAGGCGTTGTGGATTGATACTTATTATACGATTGATCGTTACAGGCAGAAGCGAGATTGGCCGCACGGAGACAGGCTCGCGCTGAGGCTCGTGAAATTCGGATGCGAGAACTGGAAAGGCAACAAAAAGAGGCGGAAGAGAATGCGGATAGAGTCTACGACATGTGCTCCGGTGAGAATCGCTGCCAAGACGCAATGTAGTATTATTAACTTGGTACCACTATTGACCCTTCACGTACGACGGGACGCTATGCCGAAGGCGAAACGCCTCGTTTCGTTCACGACGACAATTCGATTGTTTGCAATGCATTTTTTTCACGTAACATAAAATAAATTGTACATCAATCTTCGTTTAAGAAATTTTTCTGAATTGTTTAACAACGCTTCGTTATTTTGGACAAATTTCGTCACGAAACTATAAGTCCTAAGTTCGTGGACTGTCGATTATATTAATATTATAATATGAATTAATTGTAAATTATACTGATAGCGAATACGCCGTGCGAACGTCGAACGGAGCAGTGGAATTCGGAGTCAGTAAATACGGAATTTCGTTTATTTCACAGCCGAAGGAAACAGAACCATGAGAGTAACCCCGGATCCAGTAAGGACATCGCGTCTTCTCGCGAACTCCAACAATTTTCAGTCGAGTCGAAGATCTTCCGAGGATTCCCTCGAAGATGCGGGTCTAAGCAGAGATCTCAGAGTGAATAAAACAAAATATCTCGGGTTCTTAAAAATTAACGCTAAGCTATACTAAAAAAAAAAAATATTACCGTTTCGAATTTTAGTTGGAGCTCAAAGAATTCGAGGAGAAATTTAGAAAAGCAATGATAGCGAACGCCCAGCTGGACAACGAGAAGTCATCGTACGGATATCAGGTGGATTTGTTGAAAGACAAATTGGAGGAATTGGACGAGACTACCGCACAGCTGCGGCGCGAGCTCAGGGAAAAGAACAGAGAAGCGGAACAACTGAAACGCATAAGTCAACGATTAAAAGAAGACTTTGATGTGTGCAGAGCGCAATTGTTGGAGAGGGACACGCTTATCCAGGTTTGAAGGATACAAAAATTGTACAAACAATTTCGAAGCGGCGGGATGAACATTTAAAAAAAAAAATTTATAATGATAATTGCAGGAAAACGGGCTGGTCATAGTCGACGATGAGGGCAGCGGAGATGAAGATGCGGAGACGGCCAATGGATCTTGTTACAGAAAAAGAGTACTAGTCAGCACGGAAGCTGCAGAGCTATTACAAAACGCTGGTGAAGGCTCCTTAGGTAATAACACAATCATTATTTTTTTTTATTTCACTCGGTGTGAAAATTGCAGTTTTGTGTAATTTTCGGTGCGTAAAACCGCCTGAGGCTCGTTAGGATTACTTTTTTGCCTGCTACATTTACTTCTTCGCCCGCCCGTCAAGAATCGGCATCTCTAATTATTCACAATTTTACAGACGTACGATTGAGAAAATTTGCATCGGAAAAGAAGGAACTGCAAGACGAGATCGGACACCTGAGGTTGGAATTGGAGGAAGCGAAGAGTCGCCTGAGATCGGAAAAAACACCCGGTTCAGTATTAGGTTTAACACCTTCAAGTTAAGAGCTCATGCCAACTCCTCTTGTCGCGTTCGTTACACGAATATTCTCTGTCGTTTCGTCAGGTGGACTGTCGGATTCCGAGGACGTGCAGCGGGAGGCGAACAAATTATTGGCAGATTATAAATTCAAATTGCAAAAAGCTGAACAGGACATGTCAACGTTGCAAGCGACCGTCGCGAGACTGGAGAGCCAAGTTATTCGTTACAAGTCCGCGGCCGAAGCATCGGAGAAGGCGGAGGACGAGCTCAAAGTTGAGAAAAGGAAACTGCAAAGAGAAGTATGAAAACGAATAAACAGTTTTATCGTGAAGAGATCAAGCAATTCTCGCGAATTTAGAGTCACAAGTAAAACATAGAGTCTTCACGGTCCGAACCGATACGTTATCAAAAGAGCAACTCTTACAATCTCGATTGTACTACTCGTCATCGGTGTCTGGTTTTCCTGGATATCTTGATCGATGTCTTAACGGAATCGAAAATATCAAGCAAGCCATCCGGCAAGAAATCCAGTCTTGCTAGATTAACGGATTTCTCCTTAACTCATTATCACATACAAATGTTTCTCACAACTTCTTTTATATAACCGCATTAAAGCTAAAAAAAACGTGCAATTGTTTCAATTTAGATCAATCGATCGTGAATGTGTTTCAAACGACTTTTATTTTTCCCAGGTACGCGAATCGCAAGGGCGCGTCGAAGAACTGGAAACGGCAAATTCGCACTTACAGAGACGACTGGACAAACTAAAAAATGCTAAATCTGCATTGCTGAAAGAACTCTGACGTGTCAAAATGCCTGGATGTACAGGATAAGATTAGTGTTATCGGATATGCCGGACACGATAACGGTTTTAACTCGTATGGGTTACAGAGTGAAAAAAAAACGCACGCAATTAGAGAACACATCAAAATGTCACGATTTCATTTTTCTCGTCTTCCTCGATTTGACATCGACATTCTTTATTTTCCACGTGGCAAGAACGTTTCGACGATACTGCTCATTGCAATCCGACGCTGCCAGTCGAAATTTACGTAAACGACAATATTCTATCGCTCGTACAAGGTTCTCGATCGGTGAGCAAATTGTCGAAAATTTACACCAGCTCGAGGCATCGATTGATTTACATTTCGGTTTTTCAATACTTATCACGTTTCAAACGATCTTCCGTACGAGATTCTCATCGTTCTCGTGACGTTATTTCATCATACAAAATGAATTCCGTTCTATCTTCTTTATATTCTTCGAATTTAATAACGTGCTCATTTTTTAAATTCCATCAAGAGACTGCATTTGCGAATTTCTTCCTTTAATAATTTTTTTTTTTTTTAATTCGAGCAGCCGGAATTTTAACGAAAAATGCGTTCTTGGCTTCCCTCGCAAACGTTCGTAAAAGATTCGCCGATTTGCATTTATGCGTAGGTCTCCGATATCGAATTCGGCTGGTACGCACGGTAAAATATTTCTACACATTTCTTTTTTTTAACCATCTATGAATAGTTAATGAAAAAAAAAAATACTCTAAATCCGGGCCAATTGACAGTATATTCGGTGGAGAAAACGTAATCCCAGTGATCGCGTGTAATACCCGTGGCCGAGCAAAGTATCCTGCCCACACCTTACACAACGTATGAAACACTCGATCCTCGTGTGGCGTGAACGACTTAATCGGAGTGATGAACATCAAGGGATAATTTATGGCCGTAAATCTATGAAATTCAGCGAAATGTGAAGCGGTTAATGTTAACGATGGACTACTATATAAATAACAAGCTGGCTCAGCCACGACGAGTGTCTGATTTAGGTTGCAATTTGTATTTATTATTAAAGATGGTCCAACCGATGACCTGTAGGTATAATGCTTCTAAATCTAATACGGAAGAAAAATTGCCTAATGTAATGTTTGTAATTATTATCAATATTATCACGATTAACGCATTTATGAACATTGTTCAGTCTATTTTTTTACATTTACGCCATTTTATCCCCTAATTCCTCCTAATCACAAATACTTGTCACGTACGAATAAAATAAATTATTCGAAGTAAATTATTAATACCTCGTAACGCGACGTATAAAAAAGAGTGCAAATTAATTGGTAGCTTAATTGAGTTAAATTAATTATTACAGTTGTTTAGTTATTAAAATGAACACCTCTGGACTATCATTAGTAACTGCGGTTATTTTTACCGATACAACTAACAGCGTAATCAGTCAGTTAATATCGCAACGCGCCTAATATTGAAATTAAACGTTTGACTCGCTTGCAGCTTTGGCCATTAGGCGTCGTGTTCTGATAATTTGGGCATAACGGAAATATCACGATTCTTTACACGCGAAAGTTTTAACTGCACAATCGTAAATCCAAATGATTTTCTAAAAAGTGCCAATTTTCGATTCTTCGTTCGAGGTACGAGTGATCTACCGACATGATATGCCAGTTTCTAGGATTAAATTTCATCCCTAAATGGTTCCAACGAACGTTACCACCCATGCCCCGCGCCACTCCGCGCGACGGACAAACATAAATATAGAACGCACCAACGTTGGTTCAAGCTCAAGCTACTGACGTCTCTGACGACTACGCAGAGTACCATCGCGTAAATAAATAGGATAGAATATTTTTTTCGTTTTACTTTCTCTATATCCGTCTCTATCATCGTAACGGTGAACGATTATGCGCGTTCCGAACGGTGATTCGCATCTAGTCGTGTCCAATTAATAAATGCACAACTGGAGATCGTATTGGCAATTAATAAGGTGGGGATACAATCCTGTCTGGTTTATACGCGCACACACGTCCTTGCCCGACTCAGGTCTGTCAAACTATTTGCGTCATCTACAGATGTTTATGCATGACATTTTTTTTTATTTATTTTTTTTCCGCGACAATTCAACGAAGTGATTATTCGCACGACGGAGGGATAACATTTACGGTTCACGGCGAAACTTCACGTGAGCTTGATCGATTCCAGCAACGTATTGTTCCCCGCGTGCAGCGAAGAAGAAAAAAAGAATCGTATCCGTCAAACGATCGAGAAATCTGTGTCACTGCGATAGAAAATTTCACGATTGATTTCAATTTTTCTTTTTCTCCATCGATCTCCGTCGCCCGGCCCGAGGCGTGTTTCGGTGTGAAAAAAAATTAAGATTAATCTCGTGGAATTTCGATGACATCGATCTCGACTTCTTGTAATTAGTTCGACAGTAACCTACAAGTTGGAATGCTCTCGTTATCATGAAACTTGCTGACCCCTATTTATCGTAAATAATTACATTAAATCGAGCTCGCTCGAATAAAATAGGAAATTTATCGTTTACGTAAAATGTTTTCATCTGTGATTTACTCGCTAGTGATTTAAACTATTTTTTTTTATTTTGTGTTTTTTTTCATGAACCGCAATGTTTCGTCAATGTTTTCAGATTTGTAACCGCAAGAAGGATGACTCTGATCGAAGGTGTCGGGGACGAGGTCACTGACTTTTTCATAGTCGTCGGAGTCCTCGCCGTTGGTTGGATAGCATGGTGTTCGACGAACATCGCCGATCAACCGCTGATACGCACAGTACTTATTCTTCAGCATCGTACGCGCACACGAATCGCGGAGTTCAGAGTGAACAGTCAGACGGTCGTAGCGGCCGGCAGGGCTCAGACTGTGGAAACGGCGGATGAAATTCCTCTGGAGACCAACGACAATGCGAGGGATGAGACCGACGCGAGTTGTCCCACGCCGAACGATTCTGGTGAATTTTCAAATAATCATAACTGTAACTATATTTGTTGGTATTCCCTTATTCCAAACCATTTCCCGCTATTTGAATCTTCTCCCTCTCGGCCCAGTTCTCAATCTGCAACTCACAATCGAATAAAGAACAGTTTGTTCTTGAAAAACTTAAAATAATTAATATTTTTATGTATCTGTTTTCAGCCACCGGCGAAGTTCTGGCGAATGATTCTGGTTAATTTGCAAATGACTATAACTATAGCTATATTTTTCTTTGGTATTCCCTCTTTTTACTCGATTTCGTGCTCTTTGAATCTCGTCCCTCTGCGTCCCGTTTTCAATCTGGTTCTTGCAGTCGGATATACAAAATTTTGTTGTGCAAATATAATTAAAATTTCACGTATAATTTTGCAGCCACCAGCGAAGTTCCGGTCGAGTCGACGAATCCGCCGACAGAAGCGGCCGCTTCCGAGGAAGTTCTCATAGAAGCGATGGATTCGTTCAACAACGACGACACAGGATTGCTTGGAAGGCCCGTTAAGATCAGCAACTCCGAGGCAGAGCCGACGAACGTGTCCGAAACGGCGCCGGTTCCGACGGAGGAATCCGTCGGCGAGATCTTGTCGTCCGCGGATGAGAACGAAATAACGATAAAATTGAAGTTCATGAACGACGATCAGAAATTAGTAACGGGCAGACTCAAGGAAATGCTTGGGGAATTTAAAAGGTTCGGTGATCGTCGTTTCGTTCAAACAGAGGCCGTATCGAGTTTCTTTGAAAAAAAAAAACAAAAAGAAAATAAAGCTTCATCATCGAATTCACATCTCGTTCGTGGCAAAAATCTTTCAGGCGATTATTGATTGTTTCAGAACGTGTAACTCGCTACGGCCTCACCTCAAATGAATCGGTGTCGCAAGATTTAATGAAACACTTGAATTTCAGGAGGCATTTCCAAGTAGAGCTTGAGTCGCAGAAGCGCGTTCGTTTGGTTTTCAACGGACAACTTCTCCAGCCGGACAGTCAAACATTGGAGCGTTGCGGTTTGTACAACAACTGTGTTGTTCACTGTCTGGTGCATCAGCAGCGTGTTGCATCGACTCCCGGCTCTCAGTCCGACACGCCGATCGAGAATTCGTCATCGATATATTCGAGTCCCCAGTCGTTTCAGAATATTCACGCCGCCAGTGCCGGAATGAGTTCGGTGCAAAACGAGTGGGACCTCGGCAGGCTTCTCGTCAGCAGTCTCACGCTTCTGCTCGCGTTCGCTTGGTACTCGCGATATCATTACGCTCAACTATTCACCGCTACGACGACCTTGGCCCTCTACGCTCTCACCGCGGTATTCACCCTATGCATGGCCGGCTATTTCTTTCCCGATCAGGACAGCCTGAGAAACATCGAATGAGCTCACGACTCGTGGCCGGTCATTTGAGAATACGATTAACGGGGCACCGAGGCTACGCCGACGAGAAGCCTGCTTACCGCCTGGAATGCTGCAAATATTTTTATAATATTGAAAACGGCAGCGGACAGTTTTGCCGAACATCATCGAATGCACCGTTCTTTTTTATGTTGCCAATTTGCCGAAACTGGCTCCTCACCGTTTGTCGACTATAGAAAAAAAAATTATCTATCCGGCCCCGACTCGATTGGTGTATGATTTACTTTTCACTAAAATATTGTACATCATTCCGTCCTCAACGGATGAAACTCGGCACCGCCGAAATATCCTCGTACTTAGAAGTGAAACTCACCTAAACTTACTGCATTTCGGATGAGGACATAATACCCGAAAAAAAGAAAAAAAACCCAGCATATCGTTAATGTCGATCGGAGATGGAAAAAGTCTAATTCAATAATAAAAAAAAAACTTCGTTGTTACTTCGATGACAAAAATTGTAATTCGGTTTTCAATTTACTTACGAATTCATGACCATCAATCAAAGCACTTTAAAAACTAGTGTGGCAAAGAGATTATTATTTGGAGAGTAATTAGAAAATTAGAATTCGCTCATCGCTGACATCAATACAAATCGCAGTCGACGCGACGAAAATTTTCTTATTCACTTCGGTTGTCAGATCAGGGTCTTGAGTTCAACGTTACGAAGAAAAAAATACTGTTGAAAAAGTGCTCGTTCTGCGTTTGAGATTTGAAACGATGGAATGAAGCGACACCGATGAAAGCTGCAACGACTTATAAAATATATAAAATAAAAAATGTGGCGAATTTTGAGCTTTACACAAATATTAAGAATTCGATACAAAGTAGTTACCACGACGTATGATGTTTAACACTTGTACAATTGTTTACGTGTAAAATCTACATCGTTGTTGAATTGTTGCGTCGCATCGTTTTTATTCTATTCATCGTTCAACAAACGTAATTAAGTATGAGTGGCAAATGGCACGATTATTGTTTTAATGGCGGAACATAGTTTAGTCGTAATACGAGAATTCTCGCGAAACGTGAGAAATAAATTAACCGCGCGTTGTCGTACGTTTGTTCATCTATCTCGAAATGCGTTGTCCCAATCGGACAATATTGTACATAGGCATAGTCACGTTTACGGAGATGTAACTGATTGAAATACCGCGATCTTGAAACATTTATTATCCGACGCTTACTCGTGTATATATATATATTTCTTTTTTTTTTCAATCTTACAAAAATGAAATTATCTTGGTGATTTTACGAATATCTTTTCGATTAGATGAGCTCCGTGAATATCAACTCTTTCTTTTTATTATGTTAAAATTGGATATGTTGTAATTATTTTATTGATTATATGAAATAAATGTCTATTTATTTGATATCTCAGGAAATTTGCTTAATGAATCTTATACATACGTTGAAAAGTTGTTTGTCCCAAATTTACAGAATCCAGGGGGTTTCCCTAGAGGCACCCAGGCCCAGATTGTAAGTCCCCGCCATGTCCTTCAGCCCAAGTCCTGATAACTATTCCCGCATAATACTATTCGAACGGAAATACACCACTTCCGGTTTGAAAATCTCATTTTTACACTGGAAGTGAAACCATGCCGCAGATACGTCACTTCCGGTCCGAAAAACTAATTTTTCGACCAGAAATCACGTCATACCGGAAATACGACACTTCCGGGTTTGAAAATCTCAGTTTTCTACTGAAAGTGAAACCATGCCGCAAATACTTCACTTCCGGTCCTATCAATTTATTTATTTATTAAAGAAATTAAAGTTCTTGAATGATCCGTCACATTTTAATTAAAAATTCTTGATGCCTATATGAATAATGAAACGTCACGGTAAGCCACGAACAGAGTGTTTTTCTTTATTTTCAAATACCGATGAAATCTGTATTTACACATTCCGCTCTTCCCATGATAAAAAAAAGATAAATATCTCGTGCTACGCACAAGACAGCACGGCTGTCTCAAACACGATCGTGTACTTTGACTCCACGACCGCGTTTCCTAAGTCTACCGAAACGGTTGTAGAAAAAAAACACGCGCGTCGATCGAACGAATGAATGATGTAAAAAAAAAAAAAAAATGATTTTCACCGAAAATAAATAGAGATCGAACGAAAATCCAGAGACTTCAGATAATCTGGTACAGTACTTTGTCGGTTAATTCAAAATCGCCTTGAGGATTCTCCACCAGCGTCGTGCGACACCATTGCGATGCGACGTTGACAGTATCGACGAAGCGACAAGCCGGACCTTCGTAATTTTCCGTGAGTTTCGGTACCTCGACGCCCTGCTTCACCGCGAGGACGAGCTTCGTGTGCAACTTCGTCAGATCAGCATTCTCGTCGATCTGCTCCTCGCCCACCCACAGGTCGTAGTGGCAGCCGTAAACCCCGAAAATATTATCGACCTCCCGTCTCAGCTGTTCGTACGATATGAGATCGCAGATCCCCGGAACTTTCAACAGAACCGTGCCCACGTCGCTCCTCGCACCGTATCTCGGTTCCAGTCCAACCAATTTCACGTTCGCGTACTCGTTGATCGGTCGACGTTCCTCGCACCTTGCATTCTTGGCTTTTCCCGCTCCGCCCTCGCCGACCTTGCTTTCCTTCACCAGAACAAGTTTCATATCGACTCCCTTGACTTTCTGCATCTCCTCGATGATAACGTTAGCGTCGCTCGACAATTCGCTTATATTCTTCTGCGGCGTTTTCGTCGTGGACTCGATGAATTCCTTGTGGTCGACGATTATCCTAGCTAACGAGCTCTTCGCGTCTTTGATGTCGTAGTAAACGTCCGCCTCGTCGGACGGCACGAGTTGCGCCTTCTTTCGCAATTTTTGCACGCGATTTATAATCTCCCTGGCGATTCCCTCGTCCTGCATCGACTCGTCGGGCGTGACGTCGAGGAGTATCAGAACGTTGTCCTCGCTGTGAGCCTCGTAGCGCTGGGAGAGCTGCTCGGCCGCCGGTCCCGTGAAGCTGAACATGAGGCGTATGTCGGCTTCGCCGAGTCTGTGACCTTGAACCTCGATCTCCTTATCGGAGAGAAATCCTTGCAGCTCCTTGTCGGTGAGCTCTTTGACGGCTTGCATCACCGACTTGAATTCGCCCTTCAATCTCGCACCGAGATTCTTGTGATCGGGCTCGGCTCTCAGCGTCACTCCGTACTTCTTCTTGTCCGTCGTGACGGTCAGCTCTTTGATGTTGAGCTCCTCGAGGATGTAAGATTTGAGGGACGTTATCTCGTCGAGTATCGCCGGATCTTGATGAATAACGACGATCTCCGGAAGCGGATACTTGACCGGTATGGTCTTGCGATCTCTCACGATTCTGCCGAGATCGATTATCGTTTGCATGTAAGAAACGGCCCTCTCGATCTTCACGTTTATGAGCCGTGGATTCGGTTCCGGTATCATCTGATAGTGCACGCTGTCCATGTTGTCCCTGGTCGGTGCGATCATCTTCGACAGACGCTGAAACATAAATTCGCTGAGGAAGGGCGTGAACGGAGCGTTTATCCGAGCCATCGTGTACACGACGGAGAAGAGCGTGTTCAGAGCGTGCTCGCAATCGACTACGCCGTTGTCGCCCTTTATGCGTCTTCGATTCATTCTCACGTACCAATTCGTGAGATTCATTATGAATTTAATGAGACGCGGTACGACGGTGTAGAGTCTGTAGGCTTGCATCTCTCGCTTGAGAAACTGCAGCAAAGTTTGGGTGAAAGACAATATCCACTTGTCCATTATGTTCTCGGACATGCAGCTCGAGTCTTTGGTCTCCTTGTACACGAATTCCAATTTTTCCTCGCGCTCGAATCTCTCGACGTTCTGCATCAGAAAACGAAAGGCGTTGTACCACGGTAGAAAAACGTCTTTTATAACGTCCCTGACGCCCTCCTCCTTGAATCTAAGGTTCTCGGCTCTGACGACCGGGGAGTTTATCAGATAGAGACGAAGCGCGTCGGCGCCGAATTTGTCGACGACTTCGGTAGGATCCGGATAATTCTTCTTGCGCTTCGACATCTTCTGACCGTCGGCGGCGAGGATGAGTCCGTTGCAGACGAGATTCTTGAACGGCGGTTTGCCGAAGAGAGCCGTCGATATGACGAGGAGCGTGTAGAACCAGCCGCGAGTCTGATCGATACCCTCCGCGATGAAATCCGCCGGAAAGCTCTCCTCGAAGTCCTTCGAACGCTCGAACGGGTAATGCATCTGAGCGTACGGCATCGAGCCGGACTCGAACCAGCAGTCGAACACCTCGGTTACTCTTCGAAGCGGCGGATGACCCGGTCGTTTCGACGGTATCTCAAGATGATCTATGCTCTCCCGATGTATGTCAGTTATCTTTGTGCCGGTGAGTTCCTCGAGCTCGGCGATGCTCCCGACGCAAACGATCTCTCTCTTGTCCTCGGACATCCATATCGGCATGGGATTGCCCCAGTATCGATTTCTGCTGATCGCCCAGTCGCGAGCGTCGCGCAACCAATTGCCGAAACGCTTTTCCTTCACGTAATCGGGCACCCAGTAGGTCTCGGCGGTCGCGGCCAGGAGCTTGTCCTTTATGCTCTCGACGCGAACGAACCACGAGGGCACGGCTTTGTAGATCAACGGTGTGTCCGAACGCCAGCAGTAAGGATAACTGTGCTTCGTCTGACCGCTCCACACGAGCTTACCCTGCTGCTGGAGATGCTTCATTATCTCCTTGTCCGCCTGCTTAACGTACAGTCCCGCGAACAGCTTGACCGACTCCTCGAAACGTCCGCAACTGTCCACCGGACATATCACCTCCTGATCTCTCGTTATTATACCCGCCTCGAGACAGCAACGATAATCGTCCTCGCCGAAGTACGGCGCCTGATGTACTATGCCCGTTCCAGTCTCGGACGTAACGTACGTGTCGTTCAACACCCTGAAGGCGCCTTTTTCTCTCATGTGGACGAAGTAAGAGAACAGAGGCTTGTACTTCTTGTCCTTGAGATCGGTGCCCTTTCGCCTCCCCTTGATCGTGTAGAGATCCTCGGACTTGTAGATCATTCCCAGACTCGATTCCAGGATGATGTAAATTTTGCCGGTTTGCGCGTCAGCGACTTCGACGTACTCGAAGTTGGGATTGCAGCACAGCGCCAGATTGCTGGGAAGGGTCCACGGCGTCGTCGTCCAGGCCAGTATGGAGACGCCGGGCTCGTCGACGAGCGCAAACGCCACTACCACGGACGGATCCACGACCTCCTTGTAATTCTGACCGGACTCGAAGTTCGACAGGGGAGTGTTGCATCCGGTCGAGTACGGCATCACCTTGACTCCCTGGTAGACCAGACCCTTGTCGAAGAGCTCCTTGAATATCCACCATACCGACTCCATGTACCATGGGTAAAGCGTCTTGTAGTCGTTGTCGAAATCTATCCAACGTCCTATCCTGCTGACAATCTTCTTCCACTCGCCTGCGCAAAGCATCGGATTATTTATCTGATTCTTTCATTTGCGGGAGCTTTTTTACAAAGAATATACGGATAAAAAAAGAAAATGTTATTATTATTATTATTAGAGAGAAGTAAGATTATTACTAGAGAGAAAAAGAATAAAAAATAGTCGCAACAAAAAGAAAGAAGCGTGTGATAACATTTTCAGAAAAACAAAATTTCAAAAAAGCATCAATATATTTAGTTATTTGTAGAGGAAGACCCCAATGGGAAGTGAACATGTATACACCGAAATTGGTCTGCCAAACAAGTATGCTAGATTGACTCTCTTTGCGACGCTAGTAAGCCGGTACTGGGCCGACCTCCCTTCGCGACCAGAACAGATTTACTATTATTATGAGAAACGACAAACAAGTAGTCAATTAACCTGCCAACGATTTTCTCCGACTCACCCGCATAACGCATCACGATGCTCCGGCATTCTTTGTTGTAATTGGCTATGCCCATCTTGGCCACGTCGTCCGGACCCTTAATGCCCAGAGCATTGTCGATCTCGTATTCGACCGGCAATCCGTGGGTGTCCCAGCCGAACCTTCGCTCCACGTGATGACCGGTCTGATGGGCATACCTGGTTATTATGTCTTTGATCGTGCCGGCGAGAATGTGACCGTAGTGCGGAAGACCGGTCGCGAACGGCGGTCCATCGTAGAACGAGTATCTCGGCTTTCCTTTCGACTGGCGAAGACAATTCTCGAAGACGTTCAACTTCTTCCACAATTCCAGAATCGCCTCCTCCTCCTTCGGGAAGTTTATGGATTCCGGCAGTTTGTCACGCATTCTGCGGGGAAGGAAATTTGTGTCGTCGATTAGTTCAGACGTTTGGACTCGATACCGGCTGTTCCCGATTAAATGACTCAATTACGCACGTTGTCGGCATCGTTGTAACTCTCTGTGCGGAATGACCTTTCGCTGGCGCACGCGCGGACGTGCCCAATTGGTTGTAACGTGCGTGATCCGTTGCCCCTCTTCGCGAATAAGTTCTTCGATATCTTTCTTGTTTTAGGCTCACGGCTATGATCAGTCAATTATCGGTGCGAATAGGTTATGTGTGCAGCTGCACGTGTGCAGTTCCGGTCGCGGTCGCTGGCAGGACAGGTGGAGTGACCGTCGAGTGGACGAAAGACGAATTCCCAGTCGGTAACAAAAACTGTAAGAATTGTTTTCAACGATACTGAAACTCTCTGCGGTAGACGAAATTATCAGAGTCGACACTGAAGAACTCTACACTGAAGAGGCATGGGCATTTGACTCGGTCATCTGAAGTAGTCTGCGCTTGTGTTGACTTCTCGTGTGCTCGGTTTTTTAGGTGTTCAGTTGGTAATGTGTCCACTGTCTCGGTGCTCGGTGTATATTTGACTCGGTGTACACTATATTCGTGGTCATATGTTTGCATGCCCACATTCACGGTGTACAGCTTCGGGTCGACTTTTTCTGTGTGCGCCTGATACACTGCCATTGGTTGTTTAGCGCTGGCCAGTCCCGAGGCACGTTTGTGTCGGTGTAGAGGCCCAACACGGAGAAAGTGACAGTCAGTACGTACTGGACCATTCGCAAACCACGAACGCGTCGAGTCCCCGAATCGTCCTCAAGTTTGCACATCATCCTCGTCGGTAAACGTTAAACTACGAATAAGCGATTAACCGTTGCCCGATAAATATTTGCGCATCATAAAAGTAACAACAAGCCCAAGTGGATCGACACGAGAATGAGGGAGATATTATTCGCGCTTTGCGCCTTGCTGGCTGGTGAGTGGAATTTTATGCTTCCGTTATTTACGAAAACACGATTTCCTTTGTCATGCGACGATTACATCGGGCTTCGTCGCTGCCGCCGCAACATGAAAATTTAGCCCGACGCTTCCTCGCAGTTATTTTCGTATATCGTTGTGCACTCGATAACTGCGTCGAAATAAAATACTATATCGGCCCGTTAGGAGCTACGCATTTAATTAACTGCGAATTAACGTTGCTGCAATACTTGCTAGGACAATGTTTTTTTTTTTTTTTTTTTTTTCTCGACGCTCGCGGAAGTTTTAAGATACGTATCGTGACGTCGCTCGGACCACCGGGCTAGTTCGTAGATATGCGATCGTTCAATGGAAATTCTCGGACCTTTTTAACAGTCATAGACTCTCCGTTACTCACTCGTCGCGAGGTAAATGGCTGGAAGCTGATGACTCAAGAATTCTTGAACGTTCTAGGCCAAATGGACATCCAGACTCATTGAATCCCTCTGTTAGACGATTTGCGATTCCTTGCCTAGAGTAGAATTACACTGAGCTGCAGAGATACTGTCAATTTTGAATTAATTTCACAGTTGCACACTCAACTGTTTGCTGCATAATATCATAACATTTTCTATATTACTACTGAGTTTAAAAAGCGAAAGTCTGTTGACTTTATGAGTAGATTTCGTACCTTTCGTTAACATATTTTTTGTTCGTCATTGAGTGCGATCCTACGATTTATGATTCCTTGGAGAGTAGCAATACGCAGAGCTGCAGACACCAAAAGTTTTTAATCTATTTAACAATTAGAAATTCGACCGTTCGTTGTATAATATTATAAATTTTTTAAAATATTATTACCGTGATTCATCCTTACCTTAAAATAAAACGCAGCAGTGAGTAATAAGCCTAATTTTTGTTTGTTTCGATGCATCGCTTCCGTAACAGTTGTAGCTCGTGCTTCGAGTCACTTTCGCAGAGATAAAACACCGTCGAGTGTTAAGGTATTATTGATTTTATATAAGTTACTAGTCTCGGTAGTTCAACGGAATTGCCTTCTGTCGCAAAGCCCACTTTCGGCGCAGTATGGAAATTGTAGTCATTTCATTTAGTTCCATGTTCAAGCGAAACTCAATATTATTAATAGCGAGTAAGAATAATAATTTCAGATGTTTTCAATACATCGACACCGTAACAGTCGGAGCTCGTGCTTTGTGCCATTTCTGCAGAGATAATTGCTCAGCGATGATTGTAGCGAACACAATTATCAATAACTTCCAACACGAACGTGATGACCTTAAGTTATACAAAAGCTCACACAGCTGTGTAAATTGGCTCCAAAAACAATGCGCAACATTATATACCCTCTTTCCTTATCTTCAGCATTCCCCAGCACATGATTATTCAACATTAGAAGCGTGTATATATATATATATATATATATATATATCTCCATAAAAATAAAAAATAAATAAATGTACATTGTTTGTCGTGCTACTTTGGATAGTCAATCGACGTTGTACTAAAACGGGAAGAGCAGCGCGACGAACGACTTCTGCCTCACTATCCTTCAATCGGACCTTGTCCTCTTGCTTTTGCGCTGGTGCAGAAAAAAATGTGTATTTACTCTTATCTCAAGAGTCAACCTTTGAATAATCGCATACTCGGCCGGACGGTATGTTCGGAATTTGCATATGAAATCTCGTTCCCCTTTTTTTCCGGTAAATTAATTGAAACACACTCGTTCCGAGTGTGAATGCGAATTAGTCACTGTAAAGTGGAACCTCGATTATCCGAACCAATTGGGACCGGAGCTCGTTCGGATTAACGAAAATTCGGAGAACAGAACAGTGAAGCTGCGTTGAGCGATATAGATCGATACATATACAAAAATAATTTAAATAATATATTTTATATAATTATGATATAAATTGCATTTACGGTAGTGCTGTGTAAGTATGCGAGCTCGAGCGTTCTTGAATTGGCCGGTTTGTAGCGCGCAACAATATACTGGCGCGCAACAATGTAAGGATACGAGAATTTCGGGCAATAGCTCGGATAGTAGAAACTTTATTCGAACCAGCGGCGGTTCGGATAATCGAGAATTCGAATAATGGGTGTTCGGATAACCGAGGGTTCGAATAATGGGTGTTCGGAAAATCGAGGGTCCGAATAATGGGTGTTCGGACAATCGAGGTTCTACTGTACGGTGTTAAAACTCCGTTAGAACGGACGAACTCTCGCGATGCCTCGTGATTCACGCGTGTCGCTCTTCACTTTACAGTCGCAACAGCCAGGGTAGTGATCACCTCCGAAAGCGACACTCAGCATGGCCATCATCTGTTGGGCGCCAAGCGGTGCACCTGGGGACCAGGCTACTGGTGCCAGAACTTGACGTAAGAATCCTTAACATTTTATAAAAAAAAAAATATTCCACAAAAACTTTTCTATTTATATTTATGATTATCATTTTTTAATTTTATTTATAATTTGCAATTTTATTAAATGAGAAGCTTTTTCATCGAAATTAAAATAAATTATAAAAATAAATTACTTCCATAATGAAATTAAAGCAAATTCTTAAAAATAAAGTATTTTCAATGTTTTTGATACACTAAACATTAACTTTTCATCACGATTGTACACGAAATTTAATACACCACTTTATGCAAAAAAAACTTTTCGTCCAGTACATTGAATATCACACGAATTTTTTTCTACGGTGTTGGTAAAATGAATCTTTCATATTTTTTTCAGAACCTCGTCCGAATGCGGCTCTGAACAGGAGACGACTCGATACTGCATCAAGCACAAGTGGGAAACGATGGATGTCGAGGAGGACACCGATAGTGTTTGCGGCATCTGCAAGGACATGGTACAGCAGGCCAGAGACCAGTTGGAGAGCAACGAGACTCAGCAGGATTTGAAGGCAGTCTTCGAGGGAAGCTGCGCGCTCATGCAGTACAAACCGATCGTCAAGGAATGCGACAGGCTCGTCGATCAATTTATTCCCGAGCTCGTCGAGACTCTGGCTTCCCAGATGGATCCGTCGGTCGTTTGCTCCGTCGCCGGCCTCTGCAACTCCGCGCACATCGACCAATTGCTCGAGGAACACAAGAGACTGCTCCGCGAGGTACAGAATTTGTACAAAACAACTCGCGAAAATTGCCCGACTCATCGGAACTAATAAATTGCGTAACAAAGAAAGTCGCTGCGACCAGTAACGTGTGACTAAGCGTATCGTTATGCACTATTGGAGTTTCCGGATGGATAGGGGCTTCGTCTCTTAAGCACGTTGGCGGCGTGACCGCGACGCCGAGATCGAAAAGAAAATTTCCAATTTCAGTTACCTTCTTTTTTTTTTTTTTGCTACTTTGTTCGATATTCGCGGAGATCTTTATTTACGTCACTTAATTTTCCCGTTATGCGCTATTGGGGTTTCCGGATGGGCAAAGGCTTCCTGTTAGGCTCGTTTCCGATTTTTTTTTCCACCTTTATTCAATATTTGCGGAGATATTTACTAGCACCATTTAATTTTTCCAGAATTCCGGAAAGTTGATCCTGTCGCTGGGCGACGACGAGCTCGAGCCCGACGAGTGCTCAAGATGTTTCACGATCGCCACGCACATGGAGAAGAAATTGAATTCGGCGTCCCGTGATCATGTGCTCGACACGATGTTGGTCATGTGCGGCCGCATGAGTTCCTTCTCCGACGCCTGCTCATCGATAATAATCGAATACTTCTCGACTATCTATTCGCACCTTCAAGAGAACTTCAAAGCCAAGAACATTTGCCATTTGTCCGGTCAGTGCAGCAGTAAATTCCACAAGCACGAGGAGGAGGGAAAGGTACGGAGGATCGAGGGGAGAAAATAATTTGCTCCAAACATCCGTTCATGCAGCTGAGAGAATCGTTAGATTGAAATCAATTAAAACGAATTGTTTATTCCGACAGGATCTGGCCGTCGAGGTACGCCCGCTGTCGACCGTGGGAATGGTGGAAATCAGCGACGATCTACCCTGCAAACTCTGCGAACAGTTGGTCGGACATCTTCGCGATTTGTTGGTCGCGAACACGACGGAACACGAATTCGAACAGGTACTCGAGGGTCTCTGCAAGCAGACAAAATCTTTTGCACCCCAGGTATGTTTAATTGATTTTTCATCGGCATAAGAATAACCAATTTTTTTAAACACAAATGTATGATGTAAAAATTGTCCTCAGTGCAAATCCATCGTCGACGAGTATTACCCGGAAATTTACGATTACCTAATCAACGGCTTGAACAGCAACGGAGTCTGCGAGATGGCTGGAATCTGTCCGAGCCCTGACAAGGGAGTTTACGTAAGTTTAACATTCGCGAATAATACACTCGCACGTCACAGCATTGCCAGATTGAGTTTCGATGTTTATGACAAATATTTATCCAGAACGGTCCCATCTGGCCTCTTCTTCCGGAGAAACCGGCGCAGATCGGAGTTAGAATAATGAACGAGAGAAGGAAGAACGTCGGCGAGGGTGGTGCGGGAATAAGGCAGGACACGGAGCGAACCGAAGCCGACGAGATGCAGCTGCCCATCGAGAGAATGGGAGGAACGTCCGTTATCGTGGGTGCGCCCCAGATGAACGTCGAGGGACAAGAAACGTGTGCGTTCTGCGAATATCTGTTGCACTACTTGCAGCAGATCATCACCAATCCCTCCACCGAGGTACGCGAGATGCTGAATCGTCCTCGATGTAAATCATTGTTTTTTCGCAAACGTGACTGTTGGAATGTTTTTTTTTTTTGTATTTTTTTAGGACGAAGTCAAAGTAGTTATCGGCAAAGTGTGCGAAAAATTGCCGGCGACTGTGCAAGGGACGTGTCACGATTTCTTGAATACTTACGGCGACGCGGTAGTCGCTCTGCTGGCTCAGGAGATCGACCCATCTGTGGCAAGTGTCTCATCAAATTATTAGATAGAAATATTCGGCGCTGGGCAGTACTTGAAGTACGGGGTACTTGTTTGGTACTCCGAGTGCGTACCTGAAGTACTCAAGCACTTTGTAGTACTTCAAGTATCAAGTACAAGTACCTTTTGAGTACACACTCGCATTACGAATTCTCGATGAGTAGCATCGAGTATTCGCAACGCCCAACATCCTGCTTCTATTAATATTTGATTAAATTTGATAAATAAATATTTGAAAAAATTTCATTTATTTATTTTTAAGAAGTATTTTTTAAAGATTTCATAAAGAAAGAGAAAGGGACCATTCTATTTTTTTTTGTAATAAAATATTGAATGCCATTTTTTTGCGGATTTTTAAAAGTTTTAAAATTATTTTGCAACTTTTGTTTAATGCCTGAAATAACGCTTAACGCTACGAATCTGATTGCGAAAAGTACTTAGAAAAATTACTTGAAAGATACTTCAAACACTTGTATTACTTCGTACTTTGCACTTGAACTATTTTTTTACATTCTGCCCAGCTCTGGAAATATTACGCCTCGCGTATCTCGCGCTGACGTATCGTAATCGAAACTTTCATTGACTCAGGTCTGCCCGATGATGCACGTCTGCCCGTCCGCGGAATTCTTGACCGCATGGGAACAAATTCCGAAGGCCATGATGATAAAGAGCGAAGTCGAAGACAAACCGAGCTGTCCTCTCTGTCTTCTCGCCGTTGGCCAATTGTACAACGTTATAAAAGACGACAAAACCGAGGTGAGTTTGCACGTGTTTCCAAAAGTCAAATTTCCGTGACCTGATCTTCTGAATTTTCCTTTTTTCTTTTTAGGCTAACATCGAGAAAGCCCTGGACAAGTTGTGCGACAAATTGCCGAAAGATCTCGCCAACCAGTGCGAGTCGCTGGTTAAAGGTTACAGCAAGGAACTCGTTGAGATGTTGCTCGCCGATCTGTCGCCGCAGGAGATATGTGTCTACATCAAGCTTTGCGATCCGAATAACGAAGTCGGACCGAAGAATTCATATCCGATGGACAAGGACGGAGAAATTCGTAAGCCGCTTAATTTTCTGTTCGACACGAATAACTCGCGATATCTCCGTTTGCAGAATCTTCTCATGACTCGTTTTGAATGCCACAGTAACTAACGAAATTCCGGACTATCCGCTGGCCGTGCAAAAACCCGTGGAGGACGATACGAAGTGCGTAGTGTGCGAATTCATTATGCAGTATCTCGAAAAGGCGATGGCCAAGAAATCGAACAAGGATGAGATCGAGAAAGTCGTTCACGGTGTTTGCAATTATCTTCCGAAAACCGTCTCCAAAGAGTGCAACAAATTCGTCGACGAGTATGCCGACCTGGTTATCGAACTTCTGTCTAAGGAAGTCAGCCCGCAAGAAGTTTGCACCGTCATCGGTCTCTGTCAGGAGAATATGCAACGTCTGCACGGTACTGTATTCCGAGGGCAATTTAAACATATATACGGGGCATTCCACGTCAAGTTAATTTTTATTTTTTAAGAATGTTCAGAAATTATGACTGCATTTTGCCAAAAATTTAACAGAATGTTCTTTTATTAGTGTGAAACAACATGGGTGAATTTCAGAATGGTTGGGATTGCGTTAAATTTCCGCAATCTAACCATCTTTTAAATAAGATATATGCATATAAACATATTCTGTACACAATAGGCTCAGGGTTTTGGGCAATTCGGCTTGACGTGGAATTCCCCATATACATATTTATGAAATATATAATAAATATTTATTATATTTTTTTGAAATTTTCTCGTATGAGAAACGAAGTTTATAAACTGCCTTACTTTCTCGCCAATAGATTCGATCGCCGAATGCGCTCTCTGCCAGGCTATTATCTCGACAATCGACAATCTTTTGGCCGATCCCAAAGTTGATAGTCAACTGGAGGAAGTCGTGTCCCGAGTCTGCCAGTATTTGCCGGGTGCCAAGCAGGGCAAGGTGAGAATACCTACAACTTCTTTATTCCTCAATAACCCTTTATTTATTTCCAAAAATACGTCCCACTCGGATACACAATTGTGTTGAAAAAAAAGACAAAACAAAAATTCAACGATTGTCGAACAAGAGTATATTTTTGGCGTCAAAGAAATTTTCAATCGATCAATCTAACTCCCCGGAAGGTTCGGCTTTAATTTTCCGATGAGACAAATATTCTAATTTTTTTTAAACTTTTTAATCCTCCAGTGCACGATGATGATGGAAGTGTACGAGCAAAGTATAATAAATATATTGCGAGAGCACGGCGACAGCAAGAAAATTTGCACCAAGATAGCTCTGTGCTCGGCGAGCGATTTCTACGCGATGAAGGCGGGACATCATAATCTCATGAGCCGAAAGTCTGCATACGCTTCGAGAGGTGTGTAAGCCGAAACGTCGAGACTTAACCGAAGAATTTGGTGAGGAGAATTATACAGCTTTTATCCACAGAATGCTGATAGAACTTGTTAGCTTGAGAAACAAAAATAATAACATAATTACATCTTATATTGATACTATTATAACATTATACTTTATCGTAAGAGCGATATTACTGTTCTGTTTTGTGGGGATATTACTTAAATTTCGAAATTTTCTCGTCGTTACGGGAATTTTCCCGTCGTTTCCCCTCAAGTTTCGAAATAAAGGATACATTTTGTGTCGTCGATCAGATCCCCGTAAGTTCCCATCATTCGAGGCAGCGCAAGCGGATCCCGTGTTTACTTTTCGCACTTTTCAAACACACAAGCTAGCCTGGTCGATGGCTTTGTAATGTTACCTGCGACAATGTATCGCTAATTATTTGCGTACCAACTAAATTATCGAACTCGAGGCGAATATGCGTCTCGATCCAAGTACGACTAAGATTTTTTTAAGTTACGTTATAAATTGTAAGTTACCTGTGATAATGGGAAAATAAAGTTTCGGTAACTCCATGCCTTAGTGAAATTAGTCGGTAAGCAATTTCGTTTCAAAATGCACTGACTTCACGATAATCCGCAGCATTACTTCGTGAATCGAACAAGAGCTTGTTGTATTGCAAAAGTTCGGGACGACTGTTGGTTTTGCAAAATTTATTGCACGTGTACGAATATACGTGCAACAAAATTGTCTTTCCCTAGCGAATCGGCAGGCGCAGGGAAAGGCAATTTTCTTTTTGATCGGGGGTCTTCGGTCTTCAAACCTGCATTCATTACATTTTTTGTCATGAGCTGAGCACGGGAAAAGTGGGTGGGAGGGTGTTTCACATCGCCTTAAGAGCATGTGCAATACCGCGGTCGGTAATAAAAACGGTGATCAACTTTCCTCACCGATTCTGGCGTGTACGGTCAAAAGAATAGTCTCATCGGAAGCGGATATCATCTCGGCTTCCGATGAGACTTTTCTTTCGACAGTATGTGCGAGAACGCGTGACAAAAGTTGATTTCAGATGGTCTGAACCGTACGAGCATTGGTACCGTAGCCTTCCCGACGATCGGTAACCTCGTCCGTCGCGCCCGCTAGTTCCGTGTAGCAGATGCCGCTTTACTTGGACTGTTCCAACTTCCACGGCGATCGCAACATCTCCACAGCAGCTCGCTTTAGGCGAGAGAGATCTCTCCCCTCATCGCTGCTGGTAGCTCTTGTCGGGGAGGGCCCAAAAAGCAGCCGCGAGTGTAAGTGAGTTACGAGAGTGTGCGACGAGGGCCGCGGCGAAGCGTATCGTCTGCTACGCAGAGTGGTCGGTGGCTACGCGGAGGGTGGCTGAAATATCATCTGGCCCTCGGTCGATCGTTTCCTCGCGTTTTCGCCGCAACCTCGACGACGATTGTTTTGACAATTATTGAGATTCGAACGAAAAAAAAAAAAAAAAAAAAAACAAGCCAACGAACGACACTCGAATCCACCGAACACTCTCGTGTGTTGTGTCGTGTCAATGTTCGTCGAGGGCGAAAGTATCGTATCGCTGTCGTTGCCGCTGCCGAGGCACTGTCAACAACCGGACGCGAGACTCGGCGCAAACGAGAAACGTCAAACTTTCGTCACGGCCCGGCCGCGACGAGCGGAGAGCTCCGGCTGAGAGGAAGAGCATCAGAACTAACGCCGCTTCCTGCAACTCCTACCCCGGCGCGAAATACTTCGCTTATGCCACAGACGTCCGTCTAGCGCGAAACTCCAGCTCCTCCCGAAAAAAGATATTTTTATTTATTTCCCCATTTTTTTTTTATTCGTCCTTTCGTCGCCTCGTCGCGCTTACATTCCTCGAGTGTTTTCCCGTTACGTTCGATTTTTCCATCGCTACTCGCGGTCGTACTGACCTTCGCGGAAAAAAAAGACAAAAAACAAAACCGACAACAACAATAACAAGTATGGCGAACAACAAACCAGCCAACAACGCTGTACACACGAGGCCTGTCGAGGTGTCCCAACAACTCCAGGACGGAGAAAAGTTTATTAAGTGGGATGAGGTCAGTACAGCGCAAGAGCTCTGGCTTGTTTCATTCAACAATCTCTGTTCACACTCGTGCCGCTGTATATGTATATACGTATCTCTCTATCAACCTCTCAATGCTTCGCTTCTTCAATGCAACGAGAGCAGCTTCTGAAGCTATTCTTGCGGAGCGTTCGTTTGAATACTACAAACCATAGAACGACGGAATTGATGCAAATTTATTCTCTTATCAGATCGTTGCATTCGAGGGCATCTTTTGGAGCGAGGAACCGAGCTGTCCAGGCGTTTACTTCGCATTGTAACAAAATCTTGATTCTTTGCTCCGGTGTCAAGGACTTTTTTTTTTTGGCCCATCGCGCCACTGAATCTATCTTTGGACATAATGGAAAATAAGAAAAATTGCTAGTCAACGAGGCACATTTTTTTACTGGGCATTTGTTTGTAAATTTTTTTTGCTGATACTTTCTCACTGATTTTCTTGTTTCTAATTACTTCACAGAGTAAATGCTGCATTTTTGGCAATTTTATTTATTTTTATTTCATTTTTCATATTTTTGTAGTTCATATTCTCATATTCCATATTTTCATATACCATATTTTCATATTCCATATTTTCATGTTTCTTATTGAAAAAATCTTGATCTTTCGCTCTGGTGTCAAGGTTTTTTTTTCTCTCATTGCATCACAGTATCTATCTTTGGAGATAATACAAAATAAAAAAAATAGTTAGTCACCGAGACAACTTTGTCTACCGTACATTCATCCATAGAACATTATAGCTAGCTCATTCTCACCAATTTTTTTTTCTAATTACGTCACAGAAGCAAATACTGCGTTTATTGAAATTTTATTTATTCTTACCACTTTTTATTTCATATTCTCACATTTTTATATATATTATATTTTATTTTCATTTGACTCTGAGGTATCGTTTGTCGGAGCGTGCCAACGGGAATGTTCGTGCTTCTTCACTCTATAAAAATTTGGAGGCCACCGAGACCGTTATTCATATGTAATAATTTTTTTTTTTTGTCATTTCTGTGAAACAGTCTGATAACAGAGATTGCGTTAATGTGTCGAAACAGTCGATCCTACGCAATATTGTACTACCCATTTATATGACAAAACCGAACGGAACCGGTTGGAACTTCAAGTTGATAATTGCAAAAGAAATGTCTTCCCTCGTCGTCGACCCAGTCGAAAACGGGTCGATAATCGTTAATAAGCTCTTTGATTTTATTAATTCAAAGCGTCTTGAATTTTTTCACAGGACTCGGGAGTCGCAACCCCGGTCACCCTGAGGGTGGATAAATATGGTTTTTATCTGCACTGGGTCGATCAGAATAACGAGGTGGATATGCTGGACATTGCCGTGATACGGGACACAAGAACTGGAAAATACGCGAAGATACCAAAGGTAGAAGACATCGAGAGACACGGAATTGATGCTCACGACTGCAGTCGACGTTTTTTTTTCTATTTCTTTCTTGCCTTCTAATGACATAGGACAAAACACATAGTCAATGTCTGCCTCCCAAGTTCATGCATTCATACCAATTTGTATCCGAGGCACTCTAATCTATTAAATGAGCGACTACAGTACGGTCTACGACTAGTCCGAGATTCGAAGATAGATTTCTATGAATTCATCTCATTGGCTTCCATTCAAAGTCGGACGGAATTCTCTGTAATTACATCACCCCCTGCGTGGATGCCTCGTGACGCACAGCACATGAACTTAATAATTATTGACAAAATTATAAATAGAACATTACCTACTTTATCCCCCGTTGATGGAGGGCGACATTTTTATTTTTTCTCGGTGTTGCCTGCTCTTGCGTGCGACGGGTCATAATCGTGTTTAATGCGGAAGAAAAAGGAGTTTTTTTTTTTTATACCAACATCGTATTAATGTTTTCCTATAAATCAATAGTAAAAGCTTCGCGCTTGACTTTGTGCATCGGACGTTTCGTTATATGGCCTTTCGAAAGTTTTGAATACGCAAAGTTTCCAACCGTGTCTCGGTGGAGAGCCGTCACGGATACCTTATTTTTAGAGACAATGCTCGCGAAAATTATCATCAACGTTTCGTGTGCGAATGCGACCACTGAGTATAGTATGTGCTCGCGGAACTCGATGCTATTACACACTTTATCGTGCATTCCTCACTCTTTCTCTTGCGAAAGAAAACTTATGGGACGGCGTATGCGCTATTGTACGGTAAAATTATTGTCTCATACATCGAAGGTCGATATATTTAATTAACTCGTCGCTTCTGCGATTAAATTAGCGGCTTTTCGAACTGCATATTTCGCTATAAATGGGAAAAAAAAGGAATAAAAAATTAAAGATTAAAAAATAAAGAAAGTAACATGAATCACTGAGTAACGAAGTCAGATTCTCTTATGACAAGAGAAAAAAAAATGTTGAAAGAGTTCGACGTTCGTTTCCGATCTTTTTTATTTTTATTTATTTTCGTTCGTACTAAATTCGTCGCATCGGCTCACTCGAACGATTATTATTGTTTCTTTCCAGGATCCGAAATTGAAATCTCTGGTGACGATGGGCTCGCAGGATTGTCTCGAAGAGAAGACGGTGACGATATGTTACGGGCCGGATTTCGTTAACATAACGTTCATAAATTTTTGCGCCACACGAGCCGAGATCGCGAGCCACTGGACAGACCAGTTGCTCCAACTCGCGTACAATTTGACACAACTCAACACCAGTACAATGTTGTTCTTGCAAAAAGCCCACACGAAACTCACGCTCACCGCTGACAAGACGGGAAAAGTTTCAACGAAAAAGTAAGTTGTGGCAGGAAGAGACCATTAGTGCACGATAAAAAAGAAAGTCTGCGAAAATTCCGCGAGGCATTTTATATCGAGTTTATCACCGAGACATTATATCGTGCGTTATAGCGAAATTACGAGGCAAACTAATCTTTTTCTTTTGTTTCGATTTTTCAGTATAATAAAAATGTTCACTCAGAACAAGGAGGATCGCAAACGGGTCGAGAAGGCCCTCGATATTGCATCGCTTCCATCGGGAAAGGTAAACATCGTATCGTGGCCGATAACGCCACTAACCGGCAGTGAATTTTTCTTCGCATATTTTCTATTTCACCCATTACTTATATATTTCATGGCGCCGTGCCAAAACGTCCATTAACTCGTTCACCGTTCATTCTGACAATAATTCGTTTGGCCAGGCCTTGGTTTCTCACACTAAAACTCTCCGTAACGCCTCGGAACGTTAACGATTTTTAACAGCACCGCAAAATTCCATTATTACACTCAACTTTGCGTGACACCAAAAGAAGCGTGTGCTTACTCATGTGTCAGATACGACGCGATAACGTTGTGTAACTTGAGTTACGAATTACCCGGTAACAATGTTTTACGGCCTCGGGTTGTTTTTTTTTAAATCTTCTTTTCACTCGAAGTATTTACGAGATACCGGGTGTAATTGACGGTGATGCCATACTCTGCGAAATGATTTATCTCGCGAGTATTCCCGTCGTCTTTCGTTAACATGTCGAACGCAGATTATCATTGTTTTTTACGATTAGATTTTTTACCGAGCCGTCTGTTCGCGGTCCATTATTTCATTAAATTTGGCACCGGGAGGAAAGTGCAGGTGCCCCGCGCGAAGGTTGATCGTATTTTTCCGTAGCGTGCCGTTGGCCCGATGCCAACAATACCAAAGGAAGCTATAAATTAGCTTCGCTTTGCCCAGAGAGTTTTTAAGGAAAAGTCTTTATAGAATTCCGCGCAAGGAAACGCAGGGTCGCTCGAGAGAACTAATTTAGATCGTACACTCCATTTCACGGTCGCACCGTGGATGCGTTTTTTTTACTTCCTGTCGGCTCATTATTATAATTTTTTTTTTTGTTACAGAACGACGCAGTATCGTTGCAAAAATTTCAATTCGAAGAATTCTTCAATTTCTATAAGTCACTGACACAACGGAGCGAAGTTGAGAAAGTGTTCGAAGAGATCGTTGGTAATTCGAAACGCCGATTAATGTCCGTAACACAGCTTGTGGACTTTCTAAATCAGACACAGAGAGATCCCCGGCTCAATGAGATATTATATCCATACGCTAACACGGCACGAGCAAAAGATCTTATTAACCAATACGAACCTAACAAGTACAATGTTAGCCGAGGGCAGCTGAGTTCCGATGGTTTTCTCAGGTATTTGATGAGCGAGGACAATCCGATCATGGCTGTAAGCAAGTTCGAGTTATCGGACGACATGGATCAACCGCTCGCCCATTACTTCATCAACTCTAGTCACAACACGTATCTTACAGGTAATTAAAAAAATCTTTGATGAACACGTTTGTAGCCAGATATCTAAAAAATTGTAAACGTTGGAGCGCGAATAAACATTTTTTAAGAAGTAAAAAATCGCGTACAATCAAACTGCAATTTTTTTAATTAATTTTTTTTAAAAGCATTGTCTATTCACCTCACGGACCGTATGTGAAATTTCATTTGCATCGGTCAAGGCATTCTCGAGTTATAGCAGTTTCAATTTTCCGCGTCTGATTCATACACACGCATAGTTCTGAAAACGTTTTCATTGAAATCTCGTTTAAAACTTCTTCTATGAGGAAAAAAAAAGAAAATCTCATTACTTCCAGAAGCCTCAATAAAAATTCGTAAATTTTTTCAGGTCATCAATTAACTGGAAAAAGTTCCGTGGAGATTTACCGGCAGTGTTTGCTGGCTGGTTGCCGTTGCGTCGAGTTGGATTTTTGGAATGGAAAGCTCGATGAGCCCGTCATCGTCCACGGGTAAAAGTTTTTACCTACTATAGTCAACATGCAAAAAAAAAAAAATTAAAGAAACCCGTAGATCGCTTGAACTCAATCCGATACGCTAGTTTAGCAAACCCGTAGAAACTACACAATCACTGTTTATTAATTAAACCAAAAAAATCTGCAAATCTATGGGCAGATACACGTTTGTGCCTGAAATATATGCTCGAGATGTGATCGAGGCGATAGCGGAGAGTGCCTTTAAAACATCGGAATATCCAGTCGTGCTCAGTTTCGAGAATCACTGCAATCCAAGACAGCAGGCTAAGATCGCTCAGTATTGTAGGGAGTACTTTGGTGAAATGCTGCTTGATGCTCCCCTCGAATCTCATAAGGTATTGCTTGATTTAAATAGAGCTGCGGTTTATAACGCCTAGAGTCCAAAAGTTCATTCGCTTTGACAGTAAATTTATTATAGAAAACAGAGTTGGGCAATTATTACTACGTAATTGTCAATGAGCAGTACGCAAACAGTATTGAGTAATATCGTACAAAAATATTCGAGTAATGCTCAACTCTGATTTAGAAACGTTGAGAAAGTCGTACGATCTAGCAAAAAAAAAAAAATAAGGTACGGAATTTGTAGAATCGTTAAATCCATTCTATAGCTCCAAGCCGGTCAAGAGCTTCCACCGCCGTCGTTTCTGAAACGCAAGATAATAATAAAAAATAAGAAGAAACAGCATCATCACAAGAAGCATCACAAAAAGCACCACGGGACGGCGCAAGAAGGTGGCGAGGCTCTGCAAGAGATCGATGAGGAAGGCGCTGCGGTTTCGACGGCTGACGGCGAGAACGGCCCACCACCAGATGTAATCCCACAAAACGACGTCGTGGAGGAAGCGGCGACCGCTGCGAGTTCCGAGCAACAGATCGGAAACGGCGAGGTGTCTCATGCACCGATGCTTCAGCAACGGCAAGGCAGCAAAGACAGCACTCAAGACGATGACGGTTCGTAATTATTTTAATAATTTATTACCTTGTGGGATTCTTTTATAATAATTGGTATACAATAGATAATAAATATGATTGATTATATGACATTTTTTTAGTGAATAGTAATGCAATTTTTTTTTCGTAATTATTTTCTCTACTTCCGTGACGCCTGAGACGCGACGTAAATTCTCGTATTATTATTCCAGATGACGAGGAGGATTCGAGCACCGAGGAGGACGAATCGAATGTCGAAGAAATCAAATTGCGAATGGGCGACAAAGTTCCGGCGCCCGACAAGGTCGCCTCGACCGCGAAAGAGACCGAAGCCGGAGCGGAAATATCGGCGCTCGTAAACTACGTTCAACCTGTTCACTTCAACAGCTTCGAGAGCGCTGAGAGTAAGAATCCGTAGAGCGATCTTTCTACTATTTATTTTGTCAAGGGGAATAATTTAACTTGAGGGGCTAGATCGACGTGACGTATTTCCGGTAAATGTCCGGAAATCTGAATTTGCCGGTTTCTAAATTCCCCAGCTCATAGCGAGGGCGCGAAGCGCCCGAGCCACGACAAACTGCTAGTATATTATAAACACAATGATCAACTGTTCCACAGAAAAGAATCGCAATTACGAAATGTCCTCGTTCGACGAGAAGCAAGCTACGACGTTACTGAAAGAGCGACCATTGGAATTCGTTAATTACAACAAACATCAGTTGTCGCGAGTCTATCCGGCAGGAACGCGATTCGATTCCAGCAACTTCATGCCTCAGGTATTCTGGAACGCCGGATGCCAACTGGTCGCTCTCAACTATCAAACCCTCGGTGAGTAACGTATCGATTATTTAATTCCATAATTCGATTGTTAGGAATCAATGCTAAAAATGTTTTAATTTTAAAATACATAATTTATCCTCGCAGATCTCGCGATGCAGCTGAATATCGGTATATTCGAGTACAATCAACGCTGCGGTTATATCCTGAAGCCCGAATTCATGAGGCGAAAGGATCGTCGCCTGGACCCGTTCGCGGAGTCAACCGTCGACGGAATAATCGCTGGAACCGTTCACATTCACGTTATATCCGGACAATTTTTGACCGACAAGAGAGTGGGAACGTACGTCGAGGTAGATATGTACGGTCTGCCGGCGGACACGGTGAGGAAGAAGTTCAGGACGAAAATCGTACCGAACAACGGAATTAATCCGGTATACGACGAGGAGCCTTTCATATTCAAGAAGGTTTGGAATTATTTTTCAAAAGAATTTCTTCGACAGTCACAACGATTATTGTGAATATCATCGTAATTATATCGACAGAGGATCAGGGATATTTTTTCCATTTACTTTTCTCTCACCACAACTATTACTGTCGCAGGTCGTATTGCCCGAACTGGCGTCAATTCGGATAGCCGTATACGAGGAGTCGGGCCGATTTATCGGCCATCGGGTGTTACCGGTAATCGGCTTATGTCCAGGATATCGTCACGTGGCACTAAGGACCGAGGGCGGTCAGCCGCTGCCATTGGCCAGTTTGTTTCTGCACGTTATCGTGAAGGATTACGTGCCCCACGGAATGAGCGATTTCGCTGATGCTCTAGCGAATCCGATAAAATATCAGAGCGAGAAGGAGAAGAGAGGAAAGCAGTTGGCGGTTTACGGTGACGAGACGGACGGTCCGGAGGGAGAGGTCGAAGTAAGCTTTAAACATTTCGCGTCAATGTTCCGTCGCGAATTTATCAATCTCCCACTAACGTTTTGACTCCTCTACTAACACGTTCCCGTAGACCAAGGAAAAGGTCGTTGTCAGTGGACCGAGTTCCTCCAAACCGACAGTGAGTTCCCTCGATGAAAAAAAAAAAGCAGAAAACAAGATTATTAATCATCATCGATGAAATATTATAAGCTAACTGACGATTCTCTCAGGACGAAGCAGCGAAGGTGAAGAGGATGCAGTCGATCGGAGAAGCGCCGGCATTGCTGCCGCCTTCGGGAAGTCCTCACGGCAGACCGTCCATTGCCGGCCTGAGTACGGAGACTCTCGATGCCGAGGACGGTGTTACGGGCTCGACGGTTCCGCCGCTCGATGCAACCGCCACGAAGAGTCTTCTGGTCGTGGGCGGTGGTAAGCATTACGCGGTCTCGTTCAGTTAACAACTTCACGGTCTCGCGCGCTCCGCTATCGATCCTCGCACACCGCGTTTCCAACGGTGCGACAGTTACGCGGTCGCTAATTGCCACTGTGAGTTACGCGGTTTCTAATTGCTGCTGTGAGTTACGGGATCGTTAATGGCCCGGGAGAGTTACGCTGTTTGTATCAAGGACCGTCGAACTATTTGTCGCTGGGGACACAAGAGCAATGTCGGTTCGAATGATATAAATCGAAATCGCACGAGTGGGGCCGCATTAATTTGCCGAAACTTCAATCGACCGCAAAGCATTCCGTAACTTTATTTTTTTGAGTCGTCAAACTACTGAATCTTTATTTTTCCGTATCGTAACATTTCTAACACTTTATTATTCCGAATTTTGATTTGTGTGAATGTTACTCTTTGGAAATAGTAATCGGCTTAGCTTTGTTCCTCCGAATCGTCATTTAACCGAACGTCATTTTTCCGAATAATAATTTCACCGATCTTCATTTTTCCGAATAATAATTTTCGGCCATAAGTCGATTCGGCCGATTGAAGTCTCGGCAGAGTCATGTGGATCCTGCGAGAGTAAACGAATCGGAATTTAAAAAACCACGGATAGAAAAACAAATTGCGGAGTAAAATAAATAAATGAAAAATTGCGGAGTAAACTACTTGTTTCCGTTTACGCATCGCGTTTGTGCAATATTGCAGTGGGCGATGACATCGTTGCCGATCCTCTCGAGAAACTCATGGAGAGTAAATCCGTGAAGGAAAAGAAGATTGAACTGGAGAAGAAATTGGAATCCCTGAGACGAAAACACGAAAAGGTATAATTCGAACATATTTCTATTCAATTTAACTTTGAGCAGGAAAGACGAAATTACTAATCCATTTTTCAGGAGCAGCTGAGAGTGAGGTCGCAAAAATCTTCTCTGGACGGTGACAAGCACAAATCCAAGTTTTACATCAGTCACAAATTAGTAAAACGTCTTTCCAACAAAAATATGTGAGTAATTCGTGGAGTCGCGAGACTATCGGCGCAAAAATTCTAACCGCCCTGATTCTTTGCAGCTTCTCGAGCGACGTCGGCTTGAGCAGTTTAGCGCTGGCGGAGACCGTTGAGTGCCCGGAAGTTGAGAACAGAGAAGGGACCGAAGGAAATCGTGGTCTTCCGAGAAGTCAGAGTGAACGATTGTTGGCGGTGTGCAAAGAGCAAGTGCAACAGGAACGAGAGCTGCAGGAGAAATATCACGACAGTATGTTCTCGCTCGTTGAGAAAGTAATGAGAACCTCGCAATCCGATCAGATAAAGACGCTTCGGGTTTTGTTGGAGAGGCAAAAAGCCGATGTGATGCGAAAGATCCAGGCGATGAGGCACGGAGAGGTTGGTTGCCCAGTCTCATTGAAGCAATTCAATATTTAATATGAGAGTAACAAGTCTGTATTCGCGTTTGTTAATTTTCTAGGTAAAACAATTGGCCAAGGAACACAAGGACAAAGCAGAGTTGGATCGTATGAAGCGGGAGGTGGCCAAGGTATCGATCGAGAAGGGTGTCAACGAGTGCACGAGGTTAACGCAGACGTACGAGAAGAAGAGATTGGATTTGGAGAGACAACACGAAGAGGTCCGGCAGAGGCTAGACGAGGAGAAATTGAAGGTACATTATCACGATTCGAGTTCACTGTTACATTCTCGTTGTTTCGATAATTCGCTAACTAATTATGTTACATCGGGTCAATCATTTAGTGTTACAATAAGAAATTATTATCGATTCTCTTCGAAGGGAATGCTCTTCCAATCCGATCTCTTAACTTTCGTGAGAGATTTTGTTTTACTCTTCTTTTGTTTAAATTTTTTTCAGGTAAAAGCTGCATTGCAAGCCGAATACAATAGTCGCTATAGCAAGTACGAGAGTGGTGAACTTCCGGTGTCACCGTCGGGCGGAACGGGTATCGCGGATACTCTCAGTGGCACTACATATTGACTCTTCAGTCTCGATCGCGACAAAACGAATCAACGACTGTGCAGACCTGGTTGCGTCTGATTTTCGCGAATACGGCGCCGGCATCCAGACCGAGTCGCGAGGAGTGTCTCAAGCACCGATGAACAATCACGCTCGCGTTCGTAATTTCCGTTACGCGGAAGCGAAGCGGCAACTAAAATCGTGCTCGGTTGTGAAGAGAACACCGCGGGGAATGAAATCACTGAGTTTAGCCAGTTCTTCGTATGACGTATCTGCGTCCGTACAATCCGACGCCTGAATGTCCATCGCCATCGATGCATTTTCGAAGCAACTCGTCTAACGTACAAAATGTCGTAAGCAAGTCCTTACTTTCCCTAAAAAAAAACTCCAGGTTGTTATTATCGAAGGCGATGTGAAAGGCTCGCTCATCTTCCTACTGTCCGCTGATTTTCGATAAACTTTTTTTTTTTCGTACATTATAACTCGACCGACAATTCGACTGCCGGCAAATTTGTTACGAAAATTAATATACCTGCAAATGCAAGTTTTTGTGCATATACTATATTAAATTTAGTATGGTCGATGTGTACAAAAACTTCGCACACTTGTATATTAAATTTCGGAACATTTCCTGCATTGTTGATAATCGACGAAATTGAAAAATATTAAGCTATTCAGATCTACCACTGAAAAAGTGCAGCTATAAGAAGGACAGTTAAACTGGGCTTTCACACGACCTTAATCTCCGTATTTAATTTGGTAATTTTATTTAATCGTGTAAATCTATTAACTCTCGTTGAATGCTCGAATCAACTACGCCACGTTCTTTCGACGTCGATAACGCCCAATTTTTCATTCTTTCCATTTTACTTTTCAAACTAACATCGTCGCACAGTATTAAAAAGAAAAAAAATACATAGCAAAAAAAGAAATCGAGGATAAAACCGTAAAAGCGCGGATAGGCAAGACCGAGCCACGTTCGGCGGGCTCTCGGGAAGGTGGGAAGGGATAAAGTTAAGCGGGCGTCCCGTGATGTGGAGACGGAATAATGAAATCGTGAGGATTCTTGCGAAGGTATACAATTCTAAATACGTGTAATCTTTTTAAACGATCGCGCTTCACCTTGTTGTTATATACATAAGACGTTATTTACTCGGAAAATAATAATAATAATGATAATTCTAATCGCGTCCCGAAACTCCAATAATGATTTGTCGGTTACAAAGCCCACAAAAAATCGAGCGCTAGGTGGATTTTTCTAAACTCCTTGTTGTATATCGAATCTCTTTGGGGCCTAGGATTGCCAGCTCGGGGAGAGAATTGCAAAAAATTTCGTAAAGGGCAATTTTTAAGTCGTGTTTGAATAATTATTATCCCCGAGTCGATGACGTGACGAACTCGAAAATTCTGAACGGTATTTGCGCGAGCTTTCGAATTTCTGGGGGAAAAATAATGAAAATACTTAAGCTCTCCGTTTCGTGCGGGGAATTGCATTTGTGACGGAGATTGGTGACGAGAGAGGAGGGGACTGTTAGCTGCGAGGTCGAGCGTACGGCCGATGCGCTCCGAACAGAGTTGAGAATAAATTAGCGGAAATCAACAACTCAAATTGTAAAATTCACTTTGCTTTTTTGAACGGGACGAGCCATTAAAAAAAGCGTGATGTTAATTTACTGTATATTTGAATCGCTAAAATAAATACTAAAGATCGGTACTTAAGCTTGGATTCCGGAAAATTTTTAACAGGTTCAACCTTCGGATTGTCGAGATTTTACGTACGAAATATGAGCTTTAGCGTTGACTTTACACAGCCATGTTTCGAACAATTAACATGTTCCTGACACTGGAGAAAAAAATTATAATCATCTCTATTTTTAATATCGTTTATTCTATAAAAACAATGGTTTGGTAAAATTCTACAATTTGAGTTGAAGTTTCGACGAGTCTTTATGCTCGATTCGCGTCAATAATTCGATGCAGACTTCTAAAGAAATTGAGTAAATTAAGAAAAGTAAATCGGAAACGAGACACGTTTTACATGCAAAGATCGTCCGGAGTACGGGCGAAATCCGGTCGAAAAACCTCTTTGAGGATGACAATCAAAAATGTTACCCCACAAGCGGTGACATTTTCCTTGTTGTTTCTAATCGTACGATATAAATATACTTATGAAGGAATCCTCATTAAATATAATGGACAAATGGAAAAAAAGAATAAAAAATAAATAAATAGATGAATAAATAAATAAATAAATAAATAAATAAATAAATAAATAAATAAATAAATAAATGAATAAATAAATAAATAAATAAATAAATAAACAAACAAATAAACAAATAAATAAATAAATGAATAAACATAGGGTAAAAGATTCGCGTGATGTAAAACTTCTCTCGAATAATCGCGTTATTTATTTCGGTTTAAATTATTGTCGGAAACTGTCGCGATAGGAGTATCGAAAGTTCCGCGATGTCTGTCCACGCGAAGTAGACAATTTTACGCGGTGTTGCGGGATTCTCGTGTCGCTCGCAGCGGCGAACTTATAAAATTGTAATCTCAGACGAGCTGTGAGCGAATCCGAATCGCCAGCAAACGTAGCGGGACGCGTTGTGATATTAAAGGATCTCAAAGCAATCGTAGGATCGCGAAGATTTAAAAAAAAGTCTACGACTAACGGGGAGGAGCCGGATAAAAGATCGGGACTGTGCAATCGCGGGCGGCCGACATGCTTTTCTTTATTCGGCGACATTGCCACAAGTTGCGTTACGACAGTCGACTGGCGTGCAAAATAATCGCTGGACACGTGTGATCGAAAGAAATTCCCCAATTACTCCCCCGTATTCCAAGAGAAACAAAATGATGATTCGTGCATTTCTGTAAATACTCTCGCGGCTTGAACGCACGGCGTTCGCTTCGGGCGTACCGATAGTTTTTTAGTTATAATTTTTTTTTTTTTTTTTTTTTTAATTCAATTGTACAGACTCGTTGCATCGAGCTGCCCGTTTGAACGACCATGTTCGATAGTCGAATGAAAAAGAGGATCGAATAATTAATAACAGTAAGGTGGATGCAGTCGTTTACCATTTCCTTAATTTTTTTTCTGCGAAGATATTGTCGCAATAAGTGATCTTAATATTCTGTCCTGCCAATCGGTTAAGTAAACGATAATTTCAGTTTGTCATAAAATTTTACTAATATTTATCTTTTAACTTTAAAATGGATATATTTTTATTTTATTTTTCATAAAAATTAATTTCTCATCATATTCGCCAGGGCTGAATGTTGCATCCACTTTGCCGATTTCCACGTGATAGCCAGCGACGGAATCACATGTGAATGAAACTTGTAACGTTTACCATTTACCACCCCGGAATCCATCTACCTGTGTAAACTTAAGCGAGAGCTGCATTTTTTAGGTAGTTATAGTATGATACACCGAATTATAAGAGAGAGGAGCTGAAGTGTTTTTATTTTAATGTAAAGTAGGTCTGTGCGTTAAGTCGATGTTTACGAATGTTTAGCAGCGGTGTCCAAACTAAGTTACCATTTGCTTCTTGATTTTTTTTTTTTAGTCTCCGTTTAATCATCGCCCACATATTTTCCATCTTTCCATTGCGACGAGACTCAAATTTTCCTTCTCTCGCGGCGGAAGGCTCGAGGAAAGCTTAACGATGAAGCGGAGAAGAAATAAAATAAAATGCGCGTAAAATCGACGATTAATAGAAAAAAAAACAAAACAAAACAACTAAATAACGGCGCAATGCCACCGATAGAACTCGATAGTGCGTTAAGAGTCGAACGAGTAAGGGAAAGAGAGTTTGTGTAGCGAACTGTAATTTTAAGTGCATCAATGTTCGTATAACAGCGTATCGTCGTAGATTAGTCGTAAATCGGTATCGTCAGTAAATTAACTAAAAATGAATGATCCGTGAGTTTCCGTCGACATGCACTGTACAGAAAGAAAGAAACTGAATAACGGATAGCGATTGTTGCGGTCTCGGAATCGATGGCCAGTTCACGAGAGAAAAGCGTGCCGACGTGCACGGTATCGAGAGAAAATTCGAACAATCGCGGAGTTCCGTAATCGGGTGAAAAAACAATTTTTCCGTTCGTTCCTACGTGTAATCGAGAAAAGCAAAGGATAATGAAAAAAAAATGAAAATAACAAAAAATCGACTAGAATCGCGATCAAATAAATTCGAAATGTGCTTACACGACAAAATGTTCTTCGTCCAAAAAAAAAAATAGACGCTCCGAAGTAGGTTCTTCCACGTTCGCTCCCTTTGTGTCGGTTCGTCCTATATTTATCTATAAACGAGTAAGGATAAAGATATATATTATATTCGAGTTGACATATTATGTGTTGTTGCTGTTGATGTTGTTAATTCTTGAAAAAAAAACATAAAAACGGAAAAAAATGTAAACGTATAGCAGATGAGTAGATGAGTCGGTATCGTAATCGTTGTGCGTAGTGAGAACGAGAGGGCGAGAGAAGATATATAAGGGAATGATATGAAAATAGAGATAGGGCGCTGAAACTTCTCGAGGCAATCAAGCGCGTATATCCCGGCCCGATTTTTTTTACGACGAGTGAGCTATCGTTCTTTACGTTAGAAGTTATTCGAAGCCGTAACGGCACGACATCGGTCAATAATTATATTAGTCTTCCTCCGTTATTGTAGATTCATACACTTATACGTACAACGTGATACGCTGCGGACACGTAAGTGCGATTTCGCACCGAATGAGTCTTTCCGTTTAGCCGATTAATTTGTAGCTGTCCAAGCGTAAAAATAATAATTTGTTACGTACATACATATATATTATATATGTATATATAGTGAAATTGGGCGTAGATTAATGAAACCTCGATTAACAGAATCCAGCGGGACTTTGTTGCTTCGCACAAATCGATGACGAAAATTCAGGATTATTTGTGAAATTTTGAAATTTGTGGTTTATTTACCAAACGTTATATAATTCCGGCTCCAAATTAATCGAGGTTTTACCGCATACGATTCTACTTTATAAATATCGAGTTCAGTATGTGATCATTTTTCGTTGAATACAATAATTTTTTTTTCTCTTGTGTACATGCTCAGGTAGAAATGGGCGCAGTTCAAAATTTCCGACGAGTAACGAGCCAAAATATATATATTGAATATCAATAAATAATTGATTCCTAAAGCGGCGTAAGAATAACTATCACACAGATTAAGAACCAGTAATTCGAACTTTATACTCAAATAACGAACGATAACTCGCTGCGACTCAGTATTCGATTATTCAGTAATTCGCCACTCGGCTCGTCGTAATTTTCGTCGAACTGTGCTCATTCCTGTGCTCAAGTGTTTGGAAATCGAGACAGACTCGAGAAAAAAAATCACACTACAGCTTCCATTATTTTGTCTCGAATGTTTACGAATATCGGCTACGGACACGCATGTGCGATTTTCGCACGGGCGAACTTCTTCCATTTTTCGTGCGTATTTTTCAGGGGTGCATCGACGCCCCCAGTCGGGATGGGAACGGTCGAGTATTCTCGATAATCGGAGACCAAACAAAAAGTGCTGAGTAACAATAATTTTCAATAACACTGAATAAACAATAATAATTGGGACTCTAAAGTCAAATAATGAACAATAATTATTAGTGATTCAGTATTCACTGGTTCGGCGATTTGGTAATCGAATATAGGAGTGTCTTCGTACCGGACTCATTCCCGTGCTCAGGCGTCTGAGGCGAACTCGAGAACGCACGAATCAATAAACTCCATTAAACACACGGCTTCCATTATTTTGTCTCGTCACCCGCGATCGACAAAATAAAAATTTTCAATTTAAAAAAAAACAAAGCTTCCTCTATGAGGAAGCAGAATCGATCAATTTTTTTTCTCGCTGTACAAAAACGTGTACGAAAATTGAGAAATATGATTTTACCGATTCCGTCGCTGTTGGCCGAAACTACGCCGCTTAATTCCCACGGGCTTTTGGGTCGCTCGATCGGGAGTTCCGATCGATGCACCGGAGGATAGGCTGCGAATCGAGTAAAATACAGCCGGAGTGTTTGAGGGCATCGCGAAGACTGTGAGCGCCAAAATTTTCAATTTTTTTTCCACACCATCGGTCGACAGTCTTCGAGGTGCCGCGCAATTACGTATAGGTTTAAGTGTAGTTGAAACGGCCTACAGAATAATCGTAGCTAAAACCTGTCCCGCGACGAGTCTGGTGTGTCCGTGAGTTAGCGAGATAGAATGAAAGAAAAATATTGAGAGAGTGAAAAAAAAACAAAAATGAAAGAGCAATCTTTATGCAAAACTGTCTCTCACCTTGCCTCGTACTCGCACCTCTACTTTGTCTCCTTCCAAAGCAATTCTAACAACGATCTCTGCGATACCTGGATCAATTCGCGACGAATCTCTTCAACTCGTAAAAAAAAAGTTCAAAGTATACTCAAGTGCATTCATTTCACAAAACAAAAAAAGGTACACAAAAAATCTTTGACGCAATCTCTCTCAGCTTAAGGGTGAAGAAAACGAAAACCCTTGCGAAACTCTATGATAGTATTGAAGCTACGAAGTCTTTTTTAGTTAGTGTCTAAGCTAAACTGCTCTATAATACTACTCATACGTTGTTTCTAAAACGAGCACCGAACGAATAACTATTGCAGCGAGTCCGGTATTTCCGGGAGAAAAGAAATTTGAAAAAAAATAAAATAGTTATCGTCTCGGCGTTGCTTGCGGATGCGTGCCTGACTGCGTAATTGTTAATGTTTGCGTGTGAAAGTAAAGGGTAATTAAATGAAGAAAAAAGTAATGATAAAAAATAAAAAATAAAAAACATTGTTTAGGGTGTATATGTAACATATGAATAGATACATATATATATATATGTATATATTCGTATATATATAGATATATAATTTATACTCGCTTACGCATAACGACGTTTCGTAAGATTTATTGGCGATCCGTGTTGTGTGTCTCTTAAGTTCAAACGATATTGTCTTCCCTCGAATTGTAGAATTCGCGTCTGTTTTATTCGATGTTATACGTAGCGATGGTCTTAGTCGAGAAGCCACCGAGGTTGTTACTAGTGCTAGAGTTCCATTATTTTGTTTGTTTGTTATTTATTAAGCAAAATATTGCTCGCAGGAATTTTAGGAAGAAATGTGTGTGTGTGTTTTTTTAAATTCTTCCTCTGTTTTGTTTTGTTTTCATTTTATTTACAAAAATGAAATAATTTTATAGACGCGAGAACAAGACGCAAGTATGACAAGCGTCCAGCTGGGATTATCGATGTTATAGCTCGTACAGGTTGTTTTTGTTATTCAACAGCTTACCACTCAAACTTATTTTTATTCTCTTCGTTTTTCGTTTTTTAAAAAATTAATACTACGCTTCAGCGATTTGTCAATAATAATTTTTGTTGTGTTAATCTTTCGATTCTTTTTTGGCAGTAATTTTTTTTCCCTCCAAGTCCCATTCTCGCGTTACACACATCCGCTCTCGTCTTCGTTCGAGACTGCAGACTGATTTCGATGTATTTTTCTTCGTCACGCTGCCGCAATAACCGCGGTACCTTAAATTTATTCTTCCGATTAATTATTAAAACTTCTAATACGCATTACGCTTCGATTGTTTATAAACCGCGACAATAAGTTTACGGTAAATTTTTCTAAAGTGCGAAGGAATTATTGCTTTTACGCATCTTTATTGATTCAAACGTTCGCATACGATAATGAAAAAAAAAACAACAAAAATGAAGAAAAAAAATGAAAAAAAAAGTATAACAATGTTTTTACGTGCTCCTTAGCTCGTACGTAGTGGATAAAATATACTATACATAATGATATACATATACACTCATAAAAATATATATATACTTATATATTTTACGATGAAAGTACATAATCGTTAATATTAAATGCCCAATTAACTGTTTTTGAAGACTACTCGAATTCTTTAAATGTATGGTGTGTGTAATTCTGAGCACTCTCGTCAAGAAAAAAAAATAACATTGCTGGATCCTCCAGTAAGCGCGTCCGAGCGATTGATTTGTAGATGAAAAAAAAAAGTGTGAACTGTACCGAGCGATCGAACCCCTCGGACGATCATAGGTGAATTCGACTCTCCCACGTGTCTACCTATCGAACGTAATAAATATATCTTCATCGACGGAGATTTCGGCGTAAGGCTTTGACCGCGAACATCGAGACGTCTTAAAAAAAAAAAAAAAAAAAAAAAAATGAATAAATTAAAAGAAAGAAAATCGTTTAATTCAACTGAGAATTATCGATGCACTTGAGAAGCGTCTCGGCGCTCCGCGCGTATAAACAAATTAAACAAGAATTAACGAGACGAGGAATTATGATATGAACGATTATGAATAATGGTCATCCAATAATTTCCTCTCTGACTCACTTGTGCCTTGCCCTCGAACATCCCTCACTTTTTCTGTACACGGAATAAACCCTTCCCCACCCCCTCCCCCTCCCCCAGGTTTTTTAGGCAACTTTCTTCGATGTTCGATGTCGCTTCAAGTAATAAGAATAAGTAAAAAAAAACAGTAATTAATAACGTCGTATTGTAAAGTGATGTGCGATATGCTGTCGGTATGTTAATCTTATTAAAAAAAAGAGCACGATGTATATTCGACTCGCTCGTACGAGGGTTACCGCAGTTATTAAGCATAAAAAAAAAATGAAGTTCGCTCGACGTTACGCAAAGATCGACGAGGTCCGAGCGCGATTAAAAGTCGAAGCACATTGAAAAAAAAAATCGTCCCGTTTTCGAGTAATCACACAGTCGCGATTGTAAGGGCAGCCCGAATTAATCTCTACGTCTCTTTAAATTCGACAGAAATTACGGCGAGGTTCAACGACCCCGGGCGTGTTGCCGGGAGGGGTTCGGGGTGGGTCGTCGGTGTCGCCAAAAATTATTTTTCGATAAATTTTCTGGTACGTCGCGGAATATATGCTTGAATTATTGGACTAACTTCCGGTAATCGCTGTGCGGCGAATTCTCGAAGCGTCGCGAATAACTGTGTGAGCTGAGTCGGACGATCGTGAGGGGGTCGCGAGTTGAGGACGTATAGGAAAAGGATCGAGGGAGAGTGTGAAAGAGGGGGGCGATCTTCCGTTAAGCGTATTTTTCACTGTGAGACTCGCGAAAGCCGGGTGAATTAATCGGCGAGACACGCGCATACTCGACCTCGTACTTTTGTATCAAACAACAATGATTTGTCGACGAGATTACCGGCCGAGTTATCGCACGCTCGGTAAACAAATGAGGCGAGATGCGGGTCTTCGTCGGGTACCTAAAATATAAAAACTTACCTTCGTAGAAGTAAATGGGTCGCTTAAATTTGTGTGTATGGCTCGGCCACGTTGCATCGTCGCAGTTTGACGATCAGATAGTTCAATCGGTGCCGGATTGCATTCAAAACTCGAATGAGAATACAAAAAGGGGATTAAAGGCGAAACTGCTGATTCGTCAAATGGCTTCGAGCATTCCGACCCGATCGGTGTTAGACGATAGAGAAACAACTCGTAGAACCGACTGTATTTTTTAGTAACTATAGAATAGCGAAATTGTTACCTGCTGTGTTTGGAAAACCACTACAACCATAGATGAAATAAAAGTAAATAAATAAAAATTTTAAAACCACTCGTAAATATATATATATACACAGCGTATGTATATATATCTATATATATATATTACGAACGATCCATGAATATAATAACGATATTCTATGAATGGCTATACCGCAATGTAAAATCAAACGAGTAGAGTAAAATAAAATTTACCGTTATACAACTATAATAATGTACACGGAAGAGTCTTGCTGCGTTAATTAATTGATTATTGTTGTGCACAAAAAAAAATCCCCGTTCACATTCGCCCAACTAAAATTCCTTCCAGTAATTGAATAAATAATCATTGTCTATTAATTGATTTCTAAAGATCTTTCTTTTTCTTCATATACTCGGTTTTCTGAAGTAAGCGATCAACAGACGGTATCTGTCCAGTACGCTGAACTCCTTTGGCCTCTCGCTATTTTTATTTTCAAAGAGAATCTTGCCGCTCGTTAATTCTTTCAGCATCTCCTCTTTGTACTCCTCCTTGAGGTAGTCCGGCATTCTTTTGTAGAACGGATTCACCGCTATCGCGTGATCTAAACATTTTTTTTTCAATAATTTTTTACAACGTAACTGTTAGAAGACTCGAGCGAATCAATGCGCACGTTCGTTGAATAAATTTTCATTATTCTTACTTTGAAGAAGTTGCACGTTCTTGTAGACGAAGCTCTTCTCGCGGTTGCTGCAGTGGAGAACCTCGAAACCAACTTCCTCCAGTGTACTCTTCAGCGTCGCACGGGGATTTTTGCAGGAGTGAAATGGCGGCACGTACTTCGATGCGTCCTGCAATAATTGCTTATATAGTGGAACATAAATAACTAACAATTTCATTTAACATTATAATCATCTACTTGAAAATGAAGTACAAGACTACACACCGAAAATATGTCACTTCTGGTCTAACAATGAGATTTTCAAACCGGAAGTGACGTATTTCTGGTGTGACATCACTTCCGGCTGTAAAATGAGATTTGAAAACCGGAAGTGACGTATTTCCGTTAAATCTCCGGAAATCTAAATTTCCGGTTTCTATATTCCATAGTCGAGCCACAAAAATCTGGTAGTTTGATTAATTACTTAATAATTTGAGCTCATATGATTGAATTTTAGTGGAACTTTTTTCCACCTCTCGAAATATTTAACGCGTTACCTGCATGTAAGCCGTGTATCGAGGATTGTTGCGCAGCTTCGTGTACGCATCGAAACCGTCGTTGAAAGACAGGAACATAATTAAGCTCTTTCCACCGGGTCGCAGTAGCGCGTAAATGTTTTCGTACGTTCGTCTAAAAATCATCGTGACGCTTTAGTTAAATAATAGCGAAGCCCGATATTAAAATGTTCAGTACAGTGTCTTCTCTGTACCTCGTGTTCTGACACCAGTGAAGACAGTAGAAAGAGACCGCGTTGTCGTATCGACCGATTTCCTTGTTCGGCAATTCGGCGGCTTCGATGTCCAATTGAATGAAGGACAAACGGTCCTCGCCGTAGCAATTTTTTCTCGCGTGATCGACCATCGCCTTCGAAATGTCGGCCCCTGGCAAGCACATTTCGTAAAATTTTCTTTTAGGTTGGTACGTTAGGTAAAACAAAAACCCAAATATAAATATTCACATTGCCTCTTCACATTTTTTATGAATCCGATTCTTGAATCTGTCCAAACATTCTGATCACATTTATATAAATCTATAAAAAAAGTTTTTCTGAAAACAAAACTTCCTGTAGAGGCTTACCGACTACCACAGCATCCGGGGGTAGCCTGGGCAGAATGAGATCCTTCGTATGGGATCCGGGACCGCAACCGATGTCTATGCACCGACCGTGCATTTTAGCGATTTCGTCGGAAAACTCTTCGATGACGTCGAGTGAATCCTTTCGTTGGAGGTCGCTCGAATCTATGTATTCTTCAACGCTGTCCATTTTTTTCCCCGAAGAAATCGAACGTTTCACCACTTAACTGCCAAAATATGTTTCCTTATAGATTTCTGTATATTTATAAGTTAACAGCGTCAACTTTTGGCTTCGGAATGTTGGGTTTATTAATTTTTTTTCCTCTCTCCGATTATTGACTCCGATATGCAGTTATTGCGCGGCTTAACGGAAGATATCGAGTACGCGATGTCAACTGTCCATTGTGAGTCGTTTCGGGGCCCGATCTTTTACTGAGAACTTCCTGGACGGGCTAACACCATTTATATGTTGCTCAGCTCCCACCTCCAGCGCTCGTCTTACTCACGATACTTGTCTTCTTGTCTTCTTTTATTTTATTTTTATTTTCACTTCGACCGTCCCAGAGTTTCCGGCCGGTAATTCTATCGACTTGGGGACCGAGCGTTAGAAATGCTTAACATAATTTTCTGTACAATAGACTCCTCTTGATCTCAAGACCTCTTCGAAGAAGACCTTGTCTTGTTTTCGCAAGTAAATTAAAAAAACGAAGCTGCGCGGTGAGGTAAAAAATGTCTTCACAGTCTTCATTCGATCTTTCAACCGCTCGACGTCTTGTACCGAGAAAAAAATCTTTTGAAAGCGAAAAAAAGTAGTTGTATCGCAAAAAATTGATTTCTTCAATTTTTTCGGCTTTTTTTATTCGTGATGAAAAAATCAAATGTATACTTTTATTTAATAATAACAAATTAATCGCCCTGCTAATGCGTCGATACTGGCGGCTCGTATTTCGTCGTGACTTCGTCAGCCCAACAAATTTCGTCTCTGAGCGAAGGAATAAAGGGTTCGATGGTACGCCCTTTTCGAACTCTCCGTATAGTCGATCCGCCGCCCACCGATCTACATCGTATAGGAGTCAATGAACTAATCTCGCGCGTTACATAAGAATGCAGCGACAGATTTTGGGCTAGGTCGCGGCGTTTCTTTTGACTCGTTAAAGGGCTATCGACCCCGGGAACGACGAGAATAGCGCCCGAGAGAGATAGAAGGGATTCCACTTGATATTCATTTTCATCGCTCGGCCCTTTCTCCCATATACTTTCCAGCGCGCTTCTCCATTTCCCCGTCAAAGAATACATTAGGTCCCCGATTCGGTGCATCTTTTTAATCCCGCAAACCCTTTACTCCGGAATTAATTTCCGGCCACCGAAAGGAGCTATAATAATTGTTTAAAAAAATGTATTACAAAACTTAAAATACAACTTATTCTTAAAAATAATACAAACATTTTTGTATTATACTTTTATATACATTTATTTACTTATTTATTCATTTTATTATTTATTTAATCGGAATCCGTCATTGACGGTCACACTGGAACTTTTAATCCCTGCATTACGAATCCGCGAAACTTCGCACAATAAACTATATTATTTCGTTAACATTAACATCGTTACAGTATTTTATTCTCTTATCACTGCGAGTCCCTCCGAGCTATCGCGGCGATGTCGGCCAGTCGGGATATTTCTACACGCACGGTGAGAGTCAGACCGCGCCGTAATCTCGTTTCCCTCCGTTAAGCGCATTATAACTCCTCTGCAGTTTCTCGGGTGTGCACGATCCATCGCGCAAGTTTCGCCTGCAATATGTTTGATTAATAATTATAGCACTTTACCGACCGACCTGCGCAATCCGCGACGGCTTCCCATAATCCCCAATTTCGCGAGTCCCACGTTCGGGAATCCTGCGCGGGTGTCTTCGCCGAGCAGCCCGACGGCTCAACAGCTCTGGGGCAACTCCGCGAGCGGCTGCGACACAGTTCCAGATTTATATATAAAAAATAGATTTTTTTTTTTTTTAAATCTCGAAGACGACGAAGGAGCTCGATCGGTCTTCCATGGATTCCACGCTTTTCCAATCTATCTCGAACGCAGCTTTTATACATTACCGTCGAATATACATACCGTATACGCGCGGGTCTTATCTCCGGCTGCCACGTATTTGCCTTTCGGACAGCAGCCTATTTACGTATGCGCCGGCACACTCCATACACGTCTCTACGGATAACGTACCGGAGTCGCCCTTTCCTAACTAAATACACATATTTCACGGACAAAACCACTGCGACACTGCGCTTTTTATTTCGACCCCCCCCCCCCCCCCCCCCCCCCCCACCCCGCCCCGCTGTTACCGGCCTCACCCTTCGACGAATAGCGGACTGTGCAGAAACAATCATTTGCCTCAATATCTTAGTAAATCGGGCAAGTGAATAGTACATTATGATACTAGTGCGAGAAATTTTTTCTGACGAGTGTGAGTTTGCAGCACGAGCCGAAGACGAGCATTGCAATCACACGAGTAAAGACAACGTTTTTCGCACGAGTATCATTTGTTCCTCCAACCTTCGATTAAAATAACGCTTGTGTTTTTCTTTATATTTTTTATTTTAATAATTATATTAATTTATTTTTTCGGATTTTCAATCTCAATAACCAAATTCTTTCAATTACGAGGTCAGCATCTTAATTGAAGGATCTTCGTTTTTCATTTACGGCATTCGGTGCAGGAGTGAGTACGTTTCTCACAGTCGATAACGATTTTCAGCTTCATAATATCAGAGCGCCCGGAAAAAAAAAGAAAAAACTGAAAAAAAGTTCCGAATAATTCTCGTCCCGAAAGATACAGAGATTCGTATCGAGTTCGCGCGGTCACTCGTGTTCACCTCATCTCATCGCCAATCTACTTTTCTTTTTTCTCCCCTCTCTTGACTCTTCTTTTTTTATTTTTTTTTCTCTCCCCAGTAGCCGTCCCTCCCGGTCTTTCTCCTCGTCGCACTAGAGCGGACAGCCACCTTTTCAGGAAAGCAACAAAGAAGAGCGCCGTGCCGCGAGGCAAAGCCCGACGGGTGCGAAAGCAGAGCGGAGCCTGGAGAGCTCCCAGCTACATGGTATAAGGGGTGGCGCGTGGGGTCTTCTCTCTCCAGCAGGAGAGATGCTGGAAAGTAACGGCGCTGGAGTGGCGACGTCGCGGAGGGGGATGGAAAACGGAGCGAGCGTTGCAGGGAGGAAGCCGAGAGCTGGAGGGATTTAGGTAGCCCGTTCGTTCGCGCGAAAACCGCAAGCATCCGATACTCGATCAGCCGGCGTGGAAGAGAATGGAAGAGGACGGGGAGCGGAAGGCGAAGCTCTTGCTTCGCTGCGAGACGGGACGGTTCAGCGATTGGCCGTTCAAGGAAGGAGAGCCAATCACTCGATCCCCACGAAAATAAAACATCTTTGTGTCGCTCTTTTCTTCGGATACTTCCCACGTGAGATTCCGTCGGAAGTATCCGAAATATTAGACTTCCGGTTTGAAAATCTCAATTTTCGAAAGGAAGTAAACGTATTTCTGGTAGTTCTGGTGACGTCACTTCCGGTCAAAAATTTCGATTGTCAAACCGGACGTGACGTATTTTCGAAACGACGTCTCTTCCGGTCGAAAAATTATCATTTCAAACCGGAAGTGGCGCATTCTCGAAATGATTTCACTTCCGATTTGAAAATCTCATTTTCAAACCGAAAGTGACGGTTTTCCGTATGACGTCACTTCCGGTTGAGAACTGAGATTTGATAACCCGGAAGCGACGTCACAACGAAATTGTTCAAATTTCGCTGCGTGACGTCACTGGGTGTGGCCAGAACACTGTGCAGTCTGCCAGTGGCTGGACGGAGTGCCGACGACCGTGGCCGAAGCTCCTTCCGCCCGGAGCACTCCCCCCGCTGACTGGAGCAGGACAGGCGAGCGGGAGGGGGTAACCGAGAGACGGATAGGAAAAGGAAAACTCAGACAAGAAAGCTCGGCGCTCGCGATCGGCCAGTGCGAAGCTTTCTTCGAGATCGACGGAGATGAGAAACAGATAGAGAGGCGGAGAAGCCTCGATGGGGAACGCGACTGGCGGCGGGAAGGAAAGAAAGAAGAGGAAAAGAAAAACGAAGAAAAAAAATAACCAGAAGAGTTGAAGGATCCGGAAGAAAGATGGATGTGTTCCGCTCGAGAAGCAATGATAGATAGATAGATAGATAGAAGCTTATTCTTCGGCTACTTTTCTTCAGCCTCTGCCCGACTCTCCTCCGCATACGCCGTTCAAAAGAGTTTCGCATCCCTCTTCCCCCCCCCCCCCCCCCCTCCCCCACTCTCGTATCTTCTCTCGAGAAATCCGTCCCGAGAGCTTCTTGTCCGCTGTCTCGGAGCGTTATATTCATTCGCCATTAAATTCGATCGGGGGGGGGGATGATTATTATACAATTTGTTCAGCCTCGTTGGATTTCGGTAATTGACAAAACGTCGACGTGCTGCTGCCGTTGCGGCGGTGCCGTTCCGGACGCTAATGCACTGCTGATGAGCTGCTGTTGTTGTCCAACACCCCCCCCTTCGGCCGTCCTCCCGGCTCGCAGGTCACTTCCGAGGCGACCAGTCGTTTGGTAATTTCGACTTTAATCGCTTCAATCTAAAGTTCCTCCCCGCCGTCATGAATATAGATGACGAATACACGAGAGAGCTCTGCTACTGCTTCCGGGACGTATATCTCTCGACGGCCGCTTTATACCCGACCGTTTAGTCGTCGTACGTCGCGCGGTAACGTATTTTTAATTGGGTTATCGCTATACCCTGTTTTGCGGCTGATTCGATGATTTTTGAGGGAAAAGAAAACAGCTTGATCATTATTCGTTTGGCGAGTGGGGAGAAAATGAACATATAAACAATTTACCGACTGGCGAATACACGAGAGAGCTCCGCTGCTGCTTCTGACGTCGCGCGGTAATATATTTTTAATCGGGTTATCGCTATACCCTGTTTTTCGGCTGATTCGATGATTTTTATAGAAAAACACGGTTTAATTTGGCGAATGGGGAAAAAAAAAAATTTCAACCAACGTGGGGTTGATGGTCGTTCTTCGGAATTTGCGGTACGCTGATATTGCGTATGTGTGTGTTCTATCGGAAAAACACTGAGTGAGATATATGGTAGGATTATGCGAGATGGCGTTTCGGAGTCGAACAGCGAGCTATTCTACGCTCCGTCAATTATGCTAAATTCGATTGCCCGGAGATTAATGGAAGAGGAAGGCGCGGCGTCTTCGCGAGCGAGCGGACTCCTCGCGAGCTCTCGCTTTTCCCTCGATGTGGCTCCTTCCTCGCTCGTCGCTTCGATACGGACCGTGGAAACGTGACGTTCGCTCGGGAACGGTGTCGTCGGAGCGTGCATAAATGCAAACGACTCGCGGGTTACGTCGACACTCGAAGTCGATTTTCTCGGAGATCTCTTCGAGGCCTTCTCCGAGGTCGGGGGTGACAGGCTGAAAAAAAAATTTCTCCGGTTACGTCTGATCCAGAGATCGTTAAAACGAAGTTAGGCTCGCGAGGAAAAAAAAGCCGCAACACGCGGGTTGCGATCTCAAAGTGGCATTCAGTACAGTTTCTGTTACCGACCGCGATATTTCACTTCCCCTTAAGTTGACCCGAAGCCTACTCGGTCGGTAACGAAAGCTGCGATTCGGGGCAAAAAAATCCGTACGTGTGAAATATCATTCCCCGAATTGGTTTAAAAAACAATTCGTCAATTGTTCGTCTCAGAGCCGTAGAAAAAAAAATCTCCCACTGGCAAGGACTCTGAAAATCTATGCCAGTCGATGTTACACTACAGCTTGTATAATATGGCGGAATGAAGCGACGGCAACGTCGGATTCCTGCTCCGGCCTCTCCTTCCTCCCCCCGGTAGGTAAATATATCCGTGTAGGTGAGAGTATTGGTTCCGCCATGGATGTTGGGTAGACGGCGACTGGGATTCGCGGCGGAATGTATCGGAAACTGGAAGACGCAGTCGGGCGTCGGAGGAGAGCGGAGTCGGAGGAGGCTGAGGAGGAAGAGAGGAACGGGAGACAGAGAGCTGCGCGAGCTATGCGGGAACGTCAGAACGGAAGGGATGGATTCGAGGGAACGGTGACGGCGAGGGAAGCGCGATGCGGGGAGCCTCGCGGGTTGCGGGAGAGACGGATACAGTATAATCGGAGGGTGCGAGGGGGAAAACTCAGGGGGGTGGGGGGGGGGGGGGGGGAGAGGCCGGAGACACAGGCACATCAATAATACATGTCGTCTGCCTTCTCCCACCTCAGTTTCCACCTCCATCGCGAACTCCACCACCTACCTCCGTATCTCCTCCGCATCTTAAAGTTATAACTGGCTCTGACGTAGGTGACCTCCCTGATCCATCCACCGACCGACTTTCGTATTGTTCGTCCAGGCGCGCGCGAACTCTTTTGTCGAGAGACGTGACCCTTTTTTTTCCATCGTCTATTTCTTCTCGACTTTTTTTTTTTTATCCGCTCGGAGGAGAGGGAAAAACTGGCGAAGGAATTATAGCACTTAAGCTGAGACTCCGAGGAGGAACTTTGTTCGACGGGGAGTGAAGGAAATAGGAGAGTGGGCATGTGGATCGATGAAATGGGAATCGAAGATGAAAAGCTTGCATCCAGAAAAAAATTTATTTGACGGCCACTGTTTTTTCGGTTCAAGTAAAATATTTATTTGATTTAAATCAATATTTATTTAAATCAAGTAAATGAAGTTAAATGAAATAAATATTTATTTGAATCGAATAAATAGTTTACTTAAACCAAATAAACGGTGGCCGTCAAATAAATTTTTTTTCTGGGTGCGTTTTTGAGTTTTGCAAGACAGCCGGTCCCGCGTTTTTCAAGTCTGGTCAATCTGGATATGTCACTGTAAGCATTTTTTTTAACTAGAAATTTGAGAGCCCTGGCATATTTAATTTCTTGCAGCGAGCCGGCAACGTTCCAAGGTCAAGTGCGTCAAGTAGCCCCGGTCAACTCTACAACATCAGAAGAGACTCGCACGTTACCCAGAAATTCGCAAAAGTCCTCCCGTCAAAAGAGCCTCGCAGTCGACGAGGGAGCAAGAGAGAGAAAGGGAGAGAAAGAGAAAGAGAGAGAGAGAGAGAGAGAAAGAGAGAGCCCGCGTTCGCCGGCTACGTCAGGGGTGGAATTCGATAATCCGACGTCTATAATTTTTCCACCCCTCGGCTTGCGGACGACCGCTCGTTTATCACTTCGATTGGCACGATGAGGCGGTCTTTCCGTCTTCCTCTCTCACTCGTTCTCCCTCCGCTCCTTTTTTTACCCATTTTTTAAATCCACCTTCCACTCCTCCGAATTTCGCCAAAGTCGAACTATCGAACCTGCCGAAACTATCTTTACCGGCATACAACACACATATTTTTTCCCCGAAGATCTCAAAGTTCATCCGATAAAAATGTATCACACGTTCGCCTCCCGCCGCTCTTCTCAGGCGGGATTTCAATCATTTTCTTTTTATAACGAGAAACCAAAAAAATCTAAAAATCCACACCTACAGTTCGCGACCGTAGCGAACTCGTCGTCGTGAGCAAATATCCGTAATTTAAAATGAATGGATTTAGGTGGATATAAAATTGAGGGGTGCGATGGCGATGGAAGAAGAAAAACCGACGGACGGGGAAAGTGGTGTGAGGGTTGTCGGTTGAAGGCGAGAGGACGAAGCGGATGTTGCCGGAGAAGGGACCAGGGAGGGGGGGGGGGGGGGGGGGAGAGGGGTGAGAGGGGTGAGGTGCTTCTGAAAGTCGCGGACGCCGACGGGTTGGAGCTGTTGGGGGGGGGGGGGGGGGGGGGTGTATATACGGCGAGGTATAACTACTATACTCCATTCCGCTGCTGCCGGTGGTCCGTGGATCCCTATGGGTTCTCTTCGAGGCTCCTAGTGGTAGCGGCTGCCGCTCTGCCGGCGCTGGGGATTTAAGGGAGACATTTAAAATGGATGGTTCCTTCTCTCTTTCCCTCTTCTCCATTCTTTCCTTCTTCTTCTCCTTCCTCCTCTTCCGCTTTTTTTTCCGCTCTTCGGTCCTCTTCGTCCTCGTCCGTTTTCGCCCCCGGTCTGCAGACGCGGGGCGCAACGCTATAATAATATCCATTGCAGTCGCGTCGCCACGCAAACTCCCACGGTTCTCCCTCGCGTTCTTTCGCCTCGAAGCGAGTCTCGCGTGCTCGCGAGAGGCGCATCGTAGATGGACGAAAATTATCTCGGAGGAGAGTAAAACGTCGAGGAGAGATAATACAAGCTTCCGATTTAAGCGAAAAGGTGTCCGGAAGGGCGGTTTGTCCTCGAGTTCTGAGTCCCACCTACGTAATATCCGTCGGGTCGATTCTCTCACGAATGCCGGTGCGTCGGCGGTCCCGCTCGTAACTCGAGCTTTATTTCCGATATAACTCGGGATTAATGGGTACATCCGTTCCCGCACGGTCCCTCAGGATCCGTGGCCTCGACGAGCTACGCGACGGGTTCGCCATCGGAGGTCCGCGCCAATCTCTCGGCCCCCGCGTATTTCGCTATTCGCTGACTCGAGCTGTAAAGTCTCCCCAGTAGTAAAGACCGATTTCCGTCCGACGCGATTTCGGGCGGTCCGCCGCGGGTCCGTCGAGCCGCGATTCCAGGCAGTTTCGCGACAACCCGAGACATCGGTACCGCGAATGGCGTACAACGGTACTCGCGTTCTCCGGAGCTCCCGCCGGATCTTCTCACCCTCGTCCCCCCCGAAGAGAATCCTCTTCGAGCCGAATCTCACGACGGAACCACCCTCCGGGAAAGCTCCCGAGGCGCGAAGGCCAATGGGAACGGAAGAGCCTCTCGCCGGGACCAATCGGGGAGTTTCCACGATTCCGATGCGACTGTCGCGCAGCCCCGGCTATCAAACAGGTGTAGGGCCGCGACGCGTAGCCCGGTGAGGAACGAGAAAGACGATGGGGAGCGAGCGAGGATCGATCGAGACGGAGATAAAGGGAAAAGTGGGGGTCGCCGAGCGGTGGCCTTTGTAAGCGAAGAGAACCAACCCCTGGGCAAACGTCCTGCGCTCTCGAATTCGTTTCCGTTTCGGGAAAATCTACAGCCCCGGATGGCGCGTCTCTCGCCGGGTTGAGCGGCGCGGGGGAAAGGGGGGCGAAACGTGGGGGAGAAGGGTAGTGTTTCGGAGTCGGAATTTCCCGTATTTGCGCGTTTCATTGGTCTGTGAATGTCGCCGCGGCCAATGGCAATGGGGCATGCCGACTGTGCGGGCGGAATCGGCGAGGGTGTACGACGGGGGGTGTTTGTAGGATTCGCGGACGAGCGAGACAGCGGTGGTTCGCGGGGGTGGTAACGCCCCGCGAGAGAGGTGTATAGCACGCGAGACCCGGTGCGGGTGTGCGGGTGTGCACGTACGAGGAGGTTCCCACACAGCCCCGTCGACTACTGCTGCAGAACGACGAGAGGAGTAAACTCCGAAGAGGGATGCGACGGCTGAGGGAGGGGGGCGGAGAGGGGGAGGCGGAAGATAGAAATAGAGAGGAATGTATACCGTTGCAGTTGCCGAAGTAGGAGGAGGACGGAGCGAAGAGAGGCAGGGTGGAACGGAGTGAGACTGTATCGTACGGGGTTGGGATGGGAAAGGGCGCGGGAGGGGGCGGCGGGAGGTGGGAAGAGGGCCCGCTGCGCCGCCGCTCGCTTCGATCCGAGAAAGAGACGAGCCGATGTGTATCCTCTGCTCGCCCGGTGAAAAACGGAGAAGGAGTCGGAGCTCGCGGAGAGTCCGCACGGGGTTCGATCCCACAAGGAGCCAGACACTTGGCAGCGAGAAGCACTTAAACCCTCCTCCCTCTCCTCCACCACCGGAGACCCGACACCGAGGCCGGCACATCGACTCACTTTTCCTCCTCGCCCTCCCTCCCGCCCCCTCCCACCCCCCGAGCGCCTCGACCGCCCTTGTTCTCTCTTTCGCTCCCTGCCAACTTCCTCACGCGCCCTCTTTCCCGTGTTTCTACCCGACTTTCCTCTCCTCTTTCTGTTACGGGGCCGCTATGTGTGTGCACCAGCCGCGTCCTCCTCCGACCCGGCGACTTTCTCTCGCTTGTACCCGAGCTCTCGACTCACTGCTCGCCGTATTCCACTCTCCGCAGAACTGGCTCTAGCCCACCCACCCCGTCGCGCCACCCTCTATCGCGGCGGTAGCGGCAACGGCAGCGGCACCGTTCTCAGGCCGGCAACCCCGCGCGCCTGAGAAACCCAACGGAGACCCCTCTTTGCAGTGCGGTACCGAGCGGGACCGGCGAGCAGCGGGGCGGCTGGTGGGCCAAGACCCTCTCTTCGGCTTGCCGGAATATGAGGACTTTTTTTGCTCCGCTGCTCTCTCTTTCGCTCGATTCTCTTCTCTTCTCCCTCACCGCGACGGCAGATGCTGCGCTTCCCGAGAGCGAGCTGCGGGAGGGAACAGGAAGGAAGATTAGGTGGAAAAGAAGAATACGCTGCCAGGGCGCTCCGTGCCGGAATTGTACGACGACGCTGGTTGCGGTAAAAGCGGGCGAAAAGCGCTTACCTATACAGGGCACACCGACGTTCGAGAGGATGCACGGAACTGGAAATGGCCGGGATTCGAGGATGCGCACCGAAGAGCGCGAGGAGCTTGTGTCCTTTTTTTTATTCATATTAATGGACAGGTTTTCGATGGAAATTTTGGAGGAATTGGACTCGGGGTTGATTTTCGAGAGGCGATTTTTTTTTTTTGTTATCCTGGAAAAAAGTTGCGGAGGGAATGTGAATCTTTGATAGACAGCGATGGGTGGAACACGCACGAAAAATATTTTATTGCGCAGGGTTTTTCGTGGTTCGGAATTTAACGGAGGAATTTCATTTAGGTATTAAGTGATATACATAAAATAGATAATAATTTCGGGAAATTATTTGTTAAACTTTATCGCACCGATCGCTGCAGCGTGGATGGATATTTGTTACCGGCGCTGGGCGAGACACAGGGCGAGACGCATGGCGCTTCGTCACGCGCGCGCGAGAGGGTGAAGGGATTAAGAGCAGTTTGGGGTTGATATTTAACTCGGGGGCTCGCACAGCTGGCGGAGCTATACGACGTGTCGTTAAAAACGAGCTAATTGGTTCATCAAAGCGTGCACCGTTTTGTACGGCCTGTGGTGTCGGAGCTTTCAGCGCCGGAGACAGCACCGCGTGAGTATCCACGTATAGACGATATTTCATGGAAAGCGTGTACGTACCTAAATTCACACACGTCTCAGTTTTTTCAAAATACACTTTGATTTGTATGCTCTACTCTTGTTACTATATCGCAGTATCTTTGTTAAAATGTTCATATTTAAGTAAGATCAAAAATCGATCGATTATCCTTCTTTTCGCCAAGAAGATGCTATTTTTTTTGCACAACACACATTGGTTCTTCTTTCGTTTAAGGTACTAGCATAAGCATTTGGTCTAAGAAACAGGTCAATTTTCAACATTTCTTTTAACACAGGTATATTAGAAGGACAAAATCGGGTTTTCCTTCGAAACGAAAAAACCGACATTAATCGTTTGTTAGTATCAAATAAATGAACATTTTAAAAAATCATCCGATTAGATAGAAAATCTGATAATCAAGGATCTGTCTAAATATCAAGTCAATCGGACGAATAGATTTTGAAATACGAAGTGCGTTGTAAATAGTTAATTGTTAATTTTCAATAAGTCCGTTGTTAATTGATATTTTCAAAAAAAAAAAAAAACTCAAACTTCATAACACCTTGTACTAACTGTGTATAAAAACCCGATAAAAAAAAACGCTGACGAGAAATTCAAGATTTAAGCTTGAGGTTTGAACTCGGCTGATATCATTCGGTACAGTTAAGTATTATTCTAAGCTAAAGCCAGGTCGAACCTGCGCACTCCTTATCGCAGAAGAGGGCAGACAGTCGCGGGGCTTTCCGCAAATTTCATTATTCCTCGCGTCAGGGTATCTCGCCAACATCGATAAACTCCGCCGCCCCGATAGATAATTATCGTGAAAATTGCTCGCCGAGGGATCGATTAGAAAAATTAATACGAATTTTCCACGAGCAGACAGCGCGCGGAGTGTCGACCGCGAGTTCGTACGAGAAAGGGTTGGTCGTCGGGCGAGGAGCGGAGCCTCGGAACAGACATGGTCTCGTGGGGTCCGAGCCGTCGTGGCAGGTTCACAAAGGTGGGGCGTAGGTGAAACAGGGAGTGCGGAGGGTTGCGTTAAAACCCTTTAGTCTGGACCGCGAGTCCGGCGCCGGGACGTGGCGGAGAAGATTGCGCTACCTTTCGGTTGCGTCGTCGAGGCGACGGAGCGTTACCTTGTCGCAGCGAGTTTTCCCGTTTCACCGTTGCTGCCGGTAGCCGCGATCCTGGCTCGCCGCTCAACCGCGAGAATAAATTTGACGGTGGCCTCTCGCCCGTAGTGCGGTGGCCGCTCGTGGAGCGCCAAGACCGAAAATAAAAGGGAAAGAAGAGAAAAAAAGAAAGCAAAAAAAAAAAAAAAAAAAAAAATGGGTGCCGCTGGTCGCCGGGCGGGTGAATGGCGGGTGCGAGAGAGCAGCGGGTGGCTGCCGTGGAGAGTGGAGAAGACGTCTGGAGGTAAAGGGAAAGAGAAAAGGTGGAAAAGCCCGTACGGAAAATCGAGTGAAACAAAGGAGTGGGAAAGAAAGAAAGAAAGAAAGACAGGCGGGCGGTCGTTGAGTGTATGGGAGAGAGCAAGGAGGGTTGGGCGTGACAGGGAAGGAGGCGAGAGTATAGAGGAAGAAAGGAGGAGAATAAAAGATAAAAAGCAAAATAGAGATAGAGTACGTACTATAGCGCGGGTACGTATACGAGCGTCGTATAGTAATACACGGGGAGAGGAAGCCGAGGGTTTGGGGACCGCCTCCGCCGTTCTCTCGCCTCTCCCCCTCCTCCTCCGCCTCCTCCTGCTCCTTCTTCTTCTCTTAGCCGGCTGCTGCAATGACAGATACAAATAAACGATCCAAGGAGTTTCGCGCAAGCGCCCGATTCCCTCTACATATGAGTCCGCGTAGTCGCGCCGGTGTACAGAGGGTGGCTGGCGGTGGAGAGGTTCGCCCCCCCGTTCTACCACCCCTTTCTTCCATCTTACTCCTTCCCGCGATATCCCGCGCGAGACCGGGGTAGGATGGCCGCGCGACTCTCCTCGCGGCCTCCACCTCGTCGGCACCTTGGGTGGAGCCTGGCCGTTTACGTCATCAGACGTACAGATAAACGGGTCAGACGTAGAAACCAATGCGAGCCGACCAGGTGGCCGGCGGGTGGCCCGACCAACCCCCGAACGACGTCTGCGTACTACTGCGAACCGAGAGATCGAGCGAGACAGAGCCATAGATCGTAGAAACGCCCTGTTCCGTTTCTCCGCTCGCTTTCTCTCGTGTTCTTGCCATTTCCATCCCGCACCCCTCCGCGGCCCCCCTTCCGTGTTCTCCGTCCCTTTTCGACTCGCAGCCGCGCTAGCGGGGCTGCGAGAGGTTCGCCAGGACTCTCCACCGGCCTCCGGGGCCCTCCTGCTCACCCGGCGGCGCTCCGCGCACACCGCTGCGTTTCCGCCACCAGGAAATGCGGGAAGCCGAGCGGAAGTTGGCGGCGTCGGTGGGCCCAAGGGTGGAGACCCGAGGCAAGTGTAGCAACAAGAGCGAAAGACCGACAAAGACGGAAGAAAACAGACTGAGAAGGGGCGGCGCGGAGAGAGGGGCTTCGGGGGGTGTGCAGAGAAAATAAGTGGAATTGCTCAAGATGGCGACGAGCCAAACTCCCCGTCGCAGCCTGGATCTTCGTCTGGCTTCGTGTACCGAGCGTTATGCAGACATATGCGCGAGTACGGGTTGGCCGTGCGAAGCGGATAGACGATAAGAAGACGGAAAAGAGTTCGGATATAAAAATCCACCCTGCTTTCCGGAGTGACATAAGAAACTCGACGGTGATATCTTAATACCAGGAAAGGCAAAGTTGATAACTTCACCGGGATTCACTCATGATTCCGGCTGCACGATGATTCGAAGAGCGTAAACCGGGAATTGGTGGTATCCAATTTGACGAGCTTATTCGGCCGGCATTGCGTTTTCCCTGGGTTGCGCACCTCGTCTATGTCGTTCCATGGGGCTGCCATGCTACATTCTCCAATCTCACGTGTAGATAATCGAAAACGGGCAGACGAACGAACGGCCACCAGGCACGATAATCCGGACGGGCGGGGAGGGTCGAAAGTGGTACAGTCTGGCTGCAGTAGGACCGGCACTAGGATCCACTACTGTATGTCTCTCACTGCCGCTGGTCCCGGCGCACACGAGTCCGACGGTCTCGTGTAGGTGCGACAGTGCACAAGCCCACCATCGCTGGGAGACGAGCGCAGGAAGGTGCCGGAGGAGTATAGAGAGAATTGAGGGAATATGGCAGATAGAGGTGGCTTCGAGTCGAGTGCCCGGGGCTGAATCGACCGGGCCACAGCACACCCTGAGCCCACTCTCCGTCTCTCCTCGTCTCTCCCTCTTCCTCACCCTTTCCATCCTCTCCTCCTGTTTCCGCTCTCGTCCTATTCTCTTTCCCGCCGTCTCTTCTCTTCGCTGTGCTCTTCGTCTCTGCAGGGCTTGGCGCCTCTCTCCCTTTCCCTCCCGGCCTCGTCTCTGTTTCCCTTTCGTCCTCGCGTCTCGCTATCTCCGGCCTCTCTCGGCACCTCTCGACCGTGCTCCGAGGCTTCCATTCGCTTCCTCCTAGTCGCTTCCACCTTGCCAAGTTGTCGGTGTTCTCTCGGCGGCAACCACCGTTCCGACTACCTACCGCTGCGAGAACCACCCCATATCCGACCCACCCGACCCACTCTCATTCACCCAACCCCTCGAGCTTCGCCTCTCCCCGTCCATCCCCTCGCCCCTGTCAACCACCCAGGCTTGCTTTCCTCCTCCTCATCCGTATTTCCCACTATCCCACCCACCCACCCGTATTTCCCACTATCTCCTCCTTCTCTTCTTCCAGCACATCCGACCAACCTCCTGCATACCGTGGCTCCGTTCGTCTCCTCTTCCCGACGGTGCAGCAATGCAGCGCATCCGAAACTCATGGAGCAACGTGCTTTTACCAGCAGCGAAATACGCGATCAATGAGCAACACTATGAATTTCGCTGACTGGCCGAGCCGGAGCGAAGAAGATGGGCGATGGGATGTTATGACATTCCGGGTGGATCGGCGATGTTCTTTTTCACCAGACCTCCTGCAGGACGGAGAATCTTCAGCGTGATAGTATCGCGAACCTCGTCGCAAAAGAGGGTGGCGTAGTAATCGTGAATCAAACTTTCATTCGTTAGAGCAACCTAACAATCCGTCCAGGATTAAGAACCCTCGAGAGAGAGTTATATATAGAGAGACATTTAGAGAACGAGTGAAGTTGGCATTCGTACCCGGGACTACGATCGGGCGAGATCCGATACGGTTAAACGTCGTCAGATCGTCCGGATAACTTTCAGTCGAAAGTACGTTCTCAGTTAGCGTCGAGAAAGTCGAGGAACATGAAAGCCTCCAGGGTCCTCTCCACGGCTCGTGGTCCTCCACGGCGCGAATGAGTCCAATCGACTGTCTATTTACGCGGTCAAACAGTCGGGTTCGCCCGCCGACGGGCACCCTCTTTAATAAAAATCATAAAGCCCGTATGATACTTCCGAGAGAAAGGAAAGCAGAAAGGAGAAGATCCCGTATAGGGCGTCGAGACGGCCGAAGGTTGAGGTTGAGGGCGGTCTGAACCGTCGCGACCTCAACCTCAGCCCCGACGGCCAACGGCGCGAATGACAAGACACCCTGGACACGTTATACGGCTCGCTCGCTCACACCTCTCGAACATCCCCGGAACAAAAACCCATCTCATTCCCATCTCAATCTATATTCGCACGTCCAACACTCTCGAGATTATGAATGCGTGGGGTTAATGATACCTCCGGTGGTGAAGGCGTCTGTCTTTGCGCCCATGAGCGACGCCGCGACGCCCGTTCCCTACCATGGCGGTGCCAACGCCACTTCATCCCGGCCACCACCAGCGTCATCAGCGACGGGGCAGCAACACCTTCGAGACTCGAGACTACCGGGCTCTCTCTATACGTTGCACCTACCAATACGCCGCCATCGGAAGACCACCCTCCGGTGCACCGACGTACTCGTCACGGTGTGTTGCCCCTAACACCGCGGCCACCACCACCGTTACCGGCCCTTTGCTCATTCTCCATGCTGCTTTCCTCGGGGTAAACACGCCATGCGCGTTCTTCCTCCCCCTCTCCCGTCGTCGTGACCGAGCGACCACCCGGCGCAACCCTTGCAAACCCGTCTGAGCTGTGTGTTACTCCTGTGGATTGCCTTTATTCTTTGTGGGGCTGAAACGGTAAAGCGAGTGAAAGACGGCGTCGCCGCTCGCACGGAGAAAAGAAGGCCGAGGCTGTGGGTTGGGAAGAATGCGGTGAGCTTTTCTTTCTTCGTGCGTCCAACCGGGCTTCTCATTTTCTTCGGGGAAGAGGCACGAATTCTGTTTGACCCTTGAATTATCGACTGGATCGTTAGGTGGATGTCCTGACGAATGTACGTTTTACACCGGGAAGTTGTGCCTGGGTCAACATCGAAATACATCTGAGAAATATTACAAGAAATATTACACGTTTATGTCACTTGCCGCATTCGAGATAAGTTCCTGAGAAAAACTGGAGAAAAATCTCTGCAACCTCACTTCCGGTTTGAAAATCTCATTTTTAAACCGAAAGTAACGTCAGGCAGAAAATAAATTTTTAAAATTCGTTGCGACATTAATTCCGGTTTGAAAAATCTCATTTTTCGACCGGAAGTGACGTCATACAGGAAATACGTCACTTCCGGTCGTAAAAACATATTTTCAGACCGGAAGCGACGTACTTCCGGTATGGCTTCACTCCCGGTCGAAAATGAGATTTTGCAACCGGTAGTGACGTATTTTCGGTAAAGACGTCACACCCGGTCGAAAATGGAATTTTCCAAACGAAAGTGACGTATTTCCGGTATGACGTCACGATCGGGAGAAAATTGTAATTTTCAAAACGGAAGTAAAGTCACAATAAATTTTTAAAAATTACAATCAGCCAGTTTATTATTTAAGAAAATACTATTGTTTTAAATAATCAAGGATGCCCAGCCAAACCAGTCTTCGCATATCCAATATGAGTGACGGAGGGTGGTTCGCAACACTTTGGGAGGAACGAGTGGAGTGACCGAGGTCTATGACCTCCGAACGAAGGTCGCCCCCGTTCTTCCGTTGGTATCGTTCTCTTGCCCCGAGACCTCGTGTTGAGCCGTTCCTTCCTAGATGTCTCCACGTACTGCACGATCGACCCGGCCACCGAGTCTCGAAAGCATGAAACTTGTATCTTCCCCGCTCGTCGCCGTAAAAAAAATTTCACCTTCGCGCAAGACAACATCTTCCATCAATATTCTCTTCGTGCCTCACTCGACTCACTATAATTAAACCATTTTTATTTGAAAAAATTGCAAATAAGAAATTTCTCTTGTTTTATAGCGAGGATTAAGCCTCCGTCTATTCGAGATTTTACCACTTATCTCTTTGGCACGAAAGCTTCGGCATGATACAGAGTGAAAAATGACGGGAGTCAAGATTTTTCCCGAATAATGCGGGGGAATGGCGATAGTGGTCGAAGCCCACGAGAGAGCCCCCCCCCCCCCCCCCCCTCTCCCCCCTCCATCAATATAACACGCGAAATGTGTGCGCTGTGTGCGCAGCCCGAGGAATAAAATGGATGGAAAGTGAAGTAAGGTCATAAAGGTCTTTATTCCTAAGGCGTTATCCTTGAAATAATGTCGGCAGTAAAGCACGACTGACGCCCATGGGGGATCTCTCTCGTGGCTCGGTCGCGTCGATAGGAGACTCTCAGCTTCGACGACGGCGACGAGGATGGATATACGTATACCCACTACTTTATTCCCGACAAAGGCCGAGAAAAATGTATGACGGAGGACATGGACGTTGCATTACCGAGAGTTATACAAGCGAGTAGGCTTCAACTTTAGATTTTTTTTTTATGCAGAAAATTTTAAGGAAGTACCCCACGGTAATAATACAGGTTTACGGTGCATGATTTTTCTGAAAGTCTCCGAAATAAATAAATAAATATCTATCTCGAAGCAGAGATATTGTTCCATCGCGAATTCCCTGCCATTTTCGATGGTAACCCGCATGGGATAACTGAATGGGACATTCGTCCCGTAATCGAATAAAAAAAATAATCACAAATGAGTGTTTTGGTTCGATTACAGCCCGTCGATTTTTATTTTTTATTCAGAGTGTTTTTTTTTCCTTGCGAGAAGACGAAACCATGGAATAGGTTTGTTTCACGGAACTGCACGCAAAATACTGAATCGGGAGGGGGAGCTCGCGGCTATGCAAATATACCACGGTGCGGTAGGGTCAGGAGGGAGGTTTGGCGGTGAAAAAAAAAAAAAAAAAAATTACGGCAAAGTGCTAAACGATCGCGACGACGAGAGGGTGTGAGAGAACTTCTCGTCCAGGGGGATGGAGAATGAGGCGTGCAGAGCGGAGCTAGGGGCCACCTTATGTCGAGTGGGTGACTTCGAATGACAAGCCCGACTCGAACGTGGCGGGACGCGGAGGGGGCTCACGGGATTTTCAGATCGGTATGCAAATAAGCCACTCCCGGATATCTCGGGGGTTCGATTCGCTCGAAAGTTATTGCTCGATGTCGAGTGGAATTATCGCCGCCGCCGATTTGACGACCGACACGTGCGCGAGATCGGGCCGACTATTTTTACTCGCGATCGCTACGATGGTACAGACAAATACGCGCGAAAAAGTTTCTTCCTATCGATATTCCATTATGACTTCCTTGTTATCTTATCATTTGCATCTTTCCTTCTTAAAAAATATAAAATAAATTTCCCGTTTCGATTAGAATATATCTATACCCCCCCCCCTCCCCCCCCCCCCCGAACGCACTTCCTTCGAAGCGTCAAACTTCAAAAGGTTTATTTTTCCGAATCGTCAAAATGCCGATACTCTACTTTTCTGAATAGTTAAATTTAAAAAAAAAATGTGCATGCTTGCAAGGCATGCATTGCAAGAAAGTCCCTTCGAGTGGAATGCAGCCGAGCCAGCTAATCCTTTCGAGGCGTGGGTGCTGGAGGGGTGGTTCACCCTCGGGTCTCGTGTCCGCAAATGAATATTGATTACCCGTAAAGTTCACATTGCGGTTTGAAAAGAATCGTATCTCCCGGCAACAAGCGACCGGCTTGAAATGGTAAATCAAATCGACGATCTTCCCTCCGCGCTGGCTGGCCAAGTAGAAAGCTCTCGCTCCTTCCTCGCCGTACTTTCTGTGCCCGGAGCTCTTGTCCAAAAGCGTCGCCGTCCCCGGCGAGATCTCGGTAATGAATAAAAATTATAATTACGTTCCTCATCGTCGGGAAGAAGGAGAAGAAAAAAAAAAGTTAATCAATCACGGGAGACCGAGAACGGCAGCTTTCGGTTTCTCCCTTGACGAGTACTCTATCGACCACCGCCTCGTTCCACCTCTCACTGATACTGTAAAAAGCGAACACCCTCCCACCCCTCGCCACTCTCATCGTTTCTTAGACTCACTAATTCATTCGAAGGGACGAAGTGACGCGGGGAGCGCGCTCGATTGAGACGAACATTTTTTTTCTTTCCATAATTATCATCTAGAACGGTTTCTGTATTTTAGACAAGAAAAAAAAGTAGTGTCCTCTTGAGTAGGATTAATTTATTTTAATTTCACCGTAAAAGTCCATCAATTTTTCGTCACAATTGTACATGAAATTTAATGTACCAGTTTTTGTACAAAAACTTCCAGTCCGGTGCATTAAATTTACAATTTTTTTAACAGTAACATTAAAAGTATGTACTCTTTAGTAGGATTCATGTTGCGTCATCGGTGCTGTGGATTATTTTACTGGATCACAGTATAAACAGCACTAATAATCAATAATCTATCGTATTTACCGACTGATCATGTAACACAATCAATAATTAATCCCCCTCCGCAATACTCGACGAATAGCTCAATGAATCGGCTTTGAAATCGGTATCGAAAAGTCGAGGGAACAGTGAAAGCGTGAGGGGTAGTTCTGGACCAACGTAGATTGCCGTTCGAAAACTCGGAAGGGTGAAGGAGGGTAGAGAGGGAGGGGGGGGGGGGGGGGCGAAGCTGCATAGAGAAAAGCTGTCGGGTATAGACACAGAGAGCCCAGAAGCTCTCGTCGAGCGATTAAACGCGGGCGCGGTCGTTCGACCGACCAAAACGATTTCCATTCGATTTGCTCTGCGAAGAAGTTAAACGTTAAACGTTCGTACGCGCCCGCCGCGGAGAGCTCCGAGTAAGTGATGCCAGGGTGTGCAAAACCCCATGCATACAAATGGTATGCTAACAAGATACATTTGTCTATGGTAGTGCGGCGGTAGTGCCTTCGCTTCGTTCTCTCACGCTCACTCCGACTCGCTCTCTCTGATCTGGCCATCTTCCGTTCCGTCTCACTTTCGCCGTACGTTCGCCGAGTCGATCCGAGAGAGCAGATAGGAGAGAGGAGAAGCGAAGAGAAAAGAAGCGTACAATCCCCCCCCCCCCCCCCCCCCCCCCCCTCCCCTGTGGACCCCACCGTTTCTGCCTCACACACAACTCCCGCCCTTCTGCCGGTCTTCCTTCCTTCCCCCATAAGCAGATTTATAGATCGATTATAGACTTCGCTTATGATTGGAACCATTTGCATGATGCACCTATATACGTATGTAAACCTCCGCGTGTAAAACGTCGTTATACATATGTATGCGCAGTTATAGATGCATATATGTGCTAGCAACTTATAGCATCTCGTTCGGAACCATGAATCATCGAGGCCAACTGCTCGCTTATGGTTTCGCGCGATGAACGCTCGCTGCGCATGCGCGTCGTCCCTCACGGCTTCTGTGCTTCTTACGGTGATGCGTATTTCATCGTTGTTTGTATTGTTTTTCAATTTTTGTTTTCGATCCTCGTAATTTTCTCGACGCACGTTGAGTTTTTTTTTTTTTATTACCGTAGCTCGCTTATCTTCGGATGATTATCCGCGAGGAGCGACGCGAGGAGATGCGAAGCGGGACGAGGCAACGTGGTCGTTTGGGGTTTCGGCATCGGGGGGAAAAAAAATATCCGGTAAAATTCGAACCGGGACATCCTCGGTGGGTCGACGAGACGAGAGGTAATTATCGAATCTCGCCGAGCCGCCCTTTTGCCATTCACTCGGCGATATCAAAGCGACTCGGCGACGAAATGATCAACGTTAACGCGACGAAGCGGCGGTGGGCCGAGCCCCGCGAGGGCTCCCGGACCGAGCTCCGACGAGATATTCTTTGCGTCATTATCGCGATTTAATTATGTCGAATCTCTTTGAGACTTTTAATTTGGCCAGCGCCAAGATCCAACACTTTCTCATCGAGACTACGCGACGGGGAACGCCTTTCTGGTTACTTTTTTTTTTTTCATTAGTTGACACACAAAAGTAAACAAATGGTAAATTGGGAGGGCGAGCTGAGAAAGAAGTAAACGGGGCAACGTTTAACGAGATCAGCTCCCCTCGTTAAAGAATCGCTCCCGCTGCTTCATTCATATTATTTTTTTGCATCCAATATGTGTATAATAATTCATCAGTTTTTAAGAAAAATTGTTTAGCGGCATTTATAATTTTTTTTTTCTACAATTGTTTAGTGGTCACAATAATTTTCAATAGCATTTTCGCAGCCCAGTAGGCTAAGAAAATGCTACCTCATCGAAGCACCTAATCTTTTAAACAGCTCAACTAAACATTACCAAATTTGTATGACGTCCTCTCACGGTCGTTACGTCGCTTCGATAATTTTTTCAATTCGTTTTCCACCATTTTTTTAAAGATAATATCGGTAAGCCAACAAAGATTGGAAACTGGGCGGTTTACCTCGATCGAGTTCGAATCTTTCGATAAATCGTATCGGGCCGCCATGCCAATGAGTTCCCGGAGTTTTAGCTTCATTTGGCAATATCGGTGTTAGGCTCGAGGTATTAACAGGAGTTTCCCGCCGGGGGCTTTGGACTCTCATCGACTCGGAACTATCGTCCAATATCGAAAATCCCCGGAGGAGAGAGACTCATGCCGGGGACACAGCGGCTGAGAGATGAGAGGTGCTACTGTGTGCAAACGTAAAACGGCTCGACTCCCTCCCTCCGTTTTTCTCGCTCGCTCTGTGGATCGTGCCCGCGAGTATGGGCGCTCCGATCGGGGAGAAATTAATTTTAACTTTAAATTAAGACTCGGCCGATACCTGGTTGGCTCGAGCTTTGTTGTCCGGGCCTCAGCCCGGCCCTCCTCCCGGAGCCTGAGCGGCCAGGAGGACGACGTTCCTCCATCGGGGGGAGAGATGGGGCCAAAGTTTTACTCCTCTTTTGTCTACTGTAAACGAGAACACGTTGTTAATATACATACTAGCGGCGAGCAATCGTCTGTGTGCAGACTCCTCCCCCCTCTCTTTTCGCAAACTGCTTATGGATTCACAAACTCGTTCATAGCCAACCCGACGAATGTATTAAATACACGGAAACAAAAGGGCGCAAAAATTCGTCGAGTATCCAAACTTTCGCGATACTCGTGACATTGTAATTTTTTAAATTTCATTTCGTCATTAAAAAAAAAAAAAAATTGTTTTTATGAGAGGCGAACATAGAAGTTGTACCTGGAAATCTGGACCAGTGCAAAAATTAAATTCTCAAATCGGAAGTGACGTACTTTCGGTATTACGTCACGCAATATACTCCAATTTATTATTAAAAATTCGGTTTAATCGGGCCAATGCGTTGGAGGCTTCGACGGAAGATGATTTTTGGCGAATTCGATGATTGTTCCAAGCTCGATTGCCAATGTCGGCAGCGTCGTCAAGCTTCGAACCGATCCTCGGCCCGATCGGCTCACCTTACACGGGTATGGAAGACAAAGGACGAGGCGATCGGTCAATTAATCAAGATAATGAGCGCCAAGTTGAGCGTTCGTGGCACGGTTTCCGTCGATGAGGGGCAGCGAAGGGCGGGAAGGTGGGTGCTCGCGTACAGTCGTGCCGTCAGCGTCGCGCGGACCGGGGTTGTGCGATATAAAGGGTCGAAGGAATGTGAGAGACGCGAGGGGGACCACCGCCTGTGCGAGACATCCGACACCTTGGCGAACGATCCCGACAATACCGAAGATACGCGACTTGGCGGTGAACTCCGCCGGCGAGAGAGGCTTCCGGATAAGCAGCCTAACTCCGAACGAGGCGCATGATTAATTAATTAGCCTCTGCTAGCCCGGGGTACGGAGTTGGTACGTGTATAGAGTTATACGCGCGCCAGAAACGAGATGAGCCAGGTGTGGGTGGAGGAACCTCAGGATGAGTCTAGACGTAGCCCCGTTGCCGCCTCTCGCTTCCAAGCAGCTTCCTGGATAACGCCAGTGCCAACAACTCGCGCTCCGAGGCCTTGTTCATGGGTTGGCAGCCTCACGGCCATAGGGGTGGTTATGGCCGAGTGGCAAAAAAAAAAAAAAAAAAATGAAAAAAGGGGATGAATGAATTTTTGACGAAAACATTTGAGAGTCGTAATGATGATCTTTGTGTTGGCTGTTTGTTTGCTTGCCAATGCTTATCTGTTTTTTTTTGTAAAGACGCTTTCCGTTGGTATTCTTCTTGGGCGCAGTTTTTTTTTTCTTTTTTTTTTTTTGTTCGTCCCGTCGAGGAAACGGTCGCGTGCCCTCGCGGACACCGAACTCGAGAGGGATCAGTTCAAGTGAGTGACCACAGCTTGAAAAATTTAACCGCGAAAGTCGAGAGAACGCGACGGGGAGATAGGAACTACCGGAGAGACTGTGCAAACGGAGGTAATCCCTATACTCCTGGACGAGTGGTCACTGCAGCGATGAAAGATATGATACGCCCGGAGAAACGTCGTGAGGGGATGCGGAGAGAACGGTCACTCGGCACCGGGGATGACCGGTCCTTCGCATCAATCCTATCTCGGTGATCCTATCGGACTGCAAATACACCTATGAATGACCATCGGTAACAGGATGGTTATTAAAGTTAGACTTGATGACCGCTATCTACTCCACTCGAATTCAAGATCCCCGGACGTTTGCACAAGATATGGGATACTCTATGGTTTTGAAGCTTCGAGGAGCTCGACGTACTTCGCTTTTATTTCGTTTCTTTCTTCCGCCGCCGCTGATGGATGTACCGCGAAAGGTACTGCAAAAAAAAAAAAAAAAATGAATGGAAAAATATGCATGATAACCTTTCTGCGCAAGGCCCGCAAAAACGGGACATTCATATGAATGTTCAGTCCACGTGGATAAGGTGAAAGTGGTGAATGTGGTTCTTTCGCCATTTTTTTTCACGCTAACCAGGAAGGGCCATTTTTTGTCAATTTCTCCATTGCGCTATCGATGAAAAAAAATGGCGTGAATTATCGACAACCGGAAGTCATTACCAAACTTATCGTCCAACAACTGCCAATTTTCCCGGATCCGGGAACTTTCGGACCTCCGAACTGAGAATCTTAATCGGAGGTCTTGATACAGCTCCGACATCCGAAGTTCGTAGCCTCGATAACCGGATATACCGAAGTGTACACGTACACCACGTTATACCCCAAGATACATACGTCGCCGATCCTGACACGACGCCATGCGTTCGTCGGGAGATTGGTTGTCCGTTCCGGGGTTTGCGGAACCTCGGGGGCAAACTCTCGTCTTATAATGTACAACTATAGTGCCCAGACTGGTTATACTGTATCCGAGTACGTGCACGTATAGAGGGAGAGAGAGAGAGGGAGGAAGAGAGAGAGAGAGAGAGAGAGCGCGATCCAGAACCGCCACCGGTATTGGGGGTAACCCGAGGCTCCTTTAATTCTTGGAGCTCGAAGTCAGAGCGTGATGGCTGTGCTCCTATCGCGCCGAAGAGACGCGTCGCTGGTGCCTGCGCGAGATGCCACGGGGTGGTTCGGGGGTGGCTTGTTGGGACTCGGGGATGGCTGGTCGCTCGTTCGAACGGCTGGTCTGGCTCCGTCGGGTATAGAACTTGCGTAAGATAGTCCAAACATCAGGAACAAACACGTAGCCGCTGTTGCTGCCGCTGCCGCTGTTGATGCTGGGTGAATGTGGCGAGGAGGCGGGTGGAGTTGAGCAAGATAAGAGGGTTGAGGTGAACCGAGGGGGTTGGTCCGTGGGTGGGCCAGGTCCGGGGGCTCCGGTCGAGAGGCTAGGTTACGTCAGGTTACGCCGTCGCTCGAGACCGTGGCACGTCACACATTAACATAATGCTAATTATCTTGCCAGCTCATTAGCGCCGGCAAACTGTCCGAGGAAACTCGGCCGGTCGAGATAAGGAGGCGGTGGCGACGGCGCTGGTGAGGGAGCTTCGCAAGACGGCTGCATAGAATGGGCTTCCGTGCTCGTGTGTGTCAGGGGCAGCCAACCCTCGCGACTTCTCGCGACTATTAGCGTGTATGCGTGCCCAAGACCAACCCCCTCCACGCCACCCTTCACCCTAACTCCATCATCCCGCTCTTCGTTCGTGTTACTGTATGCCTCGAGTCTGACGAGAGACGTCTACTAAGACTCACGGATACTATAACCGAATGCCGGTAGGTGCTGCCTGTCTCATCCTCTCTCCGAACCCTGACGAGAAATTAATCCGGAAGAACTTGGGACGTCGGCTGAGATACCGATTTTTGTCGAATGCGATGGAATACAGGGAAGCTCCGAAGAGAAAAAATTGCACCCAAGAAAAATACCAACGGAACGCGTGTTTATAAAAACAGATGAGCATTGTAAAGCAAACAAACAACCACCACAAAGATTGCCATTACGATGCTTAAATGTTTTCGTCAAAAATTCATCCATCCTACGCTTTTTTTGCCACTCGCGCATAATTATTCTTATGAGGCTGCCAACGCTGGCACGAGGCCTCGGAGCGCGAGTCGTTGGCACTGGCGTTATCCAGCAAGCTGCTCGGAAGCGGGAGGTGTATATTATATTCGAGGCACGTATATGCGAAAGCTTTTCTAGGCCTGAAAACATTTTTAAAAACCGTGAAAAAAAATTAGACATTTTTTGTTTTCTTTAATGTACACAAAGACGCTTCGAAGGGTAAAAATAAAAGGTTTAAGCGCAATTATATACCCGAGATAAACTCCACAGCGGAAGAAGAGTGTAAAGAATGCGGCAGTAATTACTGTTTCCTGTTGTTTCATCGCATTTTCTTCACGCAAGGCCAGAAAATGGCGAGCGCGTTCGAGATCGTAAAATGTAAAAAAAAAAAAATCGTTGTGAGTTAACCAGCGTCAACAACAACCCTTCGCATGGCCAGGAACTCATATGGGAGAGCCCAAGGTGCCTACTGCTACTCTGTGGAGAAGAAGAGCCGGCATTCCTGGCGCCTGCGCTCCAGGGCGTTTAATACTAACTTCAACTACAGCAGTAGCTTCCCCGTAACATTAATTATACATACGCATTTTTATTATGACAATTTGACCTTATTTTACCATTTAAAAAATAGGAAAATATGATGAATCCGTTCATCAAATTTTGTTTACTGCCAATTTTCGATCCGTCTTTTAGGGCTGAAGAAAAATGACCATGTCAGCGAGAATTGCGCTAACAAGTCTATTTTGGATTCGGCCAATAAATATTTTGGACCCATTTCTCTTCGCAGTGGTTCACACGACGGGCATAACGAGTCCGGCTTTTTACCCGCATATGACAAAATCATAGATTTACGCATAAAATCCCGCACGCATATAAAAAGGGTTTATAACGCTCCAGGGCATTTAATTCTAGTTTCAACTACAGTAGCAACTTTCACCGCAACATTAATTATACATACGCATTTTCATTATGGAGATTCGACCACATCTCACAATTTGCAACACGATAAAGGATGAATCCGTGCGTCAAATTTTTCTTACTACCAATTTACGATCCGTTTTTTAGGGTTGATGAAAAATGACCGTATCAGCGAGAATTACCCTAGTAACTAGGCTATTTTGGACCCATTTCTCTTCGAAGTGGTTCACATGACGGGCATAACGGCTCGGCCTTTTCCCGCATATGAAAAAATCATAGATTTACGCGTCAAATCCCGCATGCATATAGAGCGGGTTTATTTCGCGGCTTGCCGGTCCAGCGATTTCGTTCACTCAGTGGGTACACGGTGCTCTTTCTGCGGAAAGATCTGCACGTATTCTGGTACAAGGGGGCATCAGTATGGAATACCCATACACGCGTAGCGCTGAACGCACCCTTAAGTGTATTCTCTCGGTTGGAGCGTTGGGGTTGCTCCAACGGAGCGGGAGGCTGCTGTTCACTCGATCTCGCTTTGCCTGTTCTAGCTTACATGCAACTCCCTCTTCCTGTCTCCGTCTCTCTCGCTCTTTGCTGTGATCGAGTGGTAAGGAAACGGGCGCCTCGCTGTGCCGAATGCCTTCCGGGGTCTTCCTGGGTCATGAGGAATTTAACGGGCCCTCGGTATTCGAGGCCTCGAAACCTCTCTCCGCAACATACCGCATACATATGTATAGACCCGTAGTCTACAGTCGTTCTATTTTCCCTTTATCACATGGAGATGCATGCTCGTTTACACGCATCGCTGCAAGCAGAAGATGGAATAAAAAAAAACTATACTGCTGCAAAAGTTTATTAGTTTTGGGTACGGTAGAAGATGGAAAGCCTTTGTTAATGGTGTTATTTTGTAGAGAGGAAAAGCACTTTGCGAGAAATTTTATGTCAAAGAGAGTTTCAGAGGCGGAGGTCCGATTGCAGCGAAATATTTCATCATTAGATGTTTTCTGAATATGTGTCAGCCCTATTGAAGTGTTTATTATTTATTTATTTTTTTTCTAAATTATGTAATGGTTTAACTTAGTGTATACAATAAAAAATAATTTCGTAAGATCCAAATGCGAATCTCGTGAAAATAATTTTGTTAAATAAGTGACTAACTCGTTTTGTCACTTACTTGAACGTACGAACCTGCTCTTTTATTTCCCGCGTCATCGACAATTTTAGTTTGTACTTCTGTTTGTAAAACTAGAAAATTAGCAAATAAAAAATTGTGAACATTCGTGGGAAATAAGTTGTTGTAAAAAGTACAATTTTTTTTTACTGTGTATTTAGTTCAATGCACTTGAATTGTTTCATTCCTAGTTGCACTAATGTATGACTCTGACCTAGACAGTACAGGGGCCTCTCGGTACTTCATCATGACTCTCTGTAATAGTGATAAACTTTTTTCCTGTGGCAGGGACACCTCAGAACAGCTATCTATCGACTGTGCACTTCAATAGTCTCAGCCCTAATCGACACGATACAGCCTCGGCTTCGTCGCCTCACCTGCCGTAGCTGTTATTTTATTAATTCCAGTCAACTCATTCCCCTCCGAATTCTGGTCACACGTCCCCGGGGTGATCCGTCCAACAGACTGAATCTTTTTAATTCGAAACTTTAATCTCGAAGTCCCCCGGTTTTAATGGTAAAATCAACACATTGCTCGGAGAGTCGGAGCTCGATCTGGTTCGACCGGTATCAAGCGGGTATCATTCGGGTATGGTACATGCCCCACTAGGTAGTGGCGGCAGTCGGTCGCGGCCGTCGACATCAAAGAGGGCACGAGGCTTCCGTATAATTAGTGTCAGGCATATTTGCATATTGATTGAAGAGAACGTGTCGGAGTCGCGATGGTGGCGGGTGAGGCTCGGCTAGTCGCCGCTGCTGCTCGACGACTCGGTGCCCTCTTTTCCATAGCTCTCTTCGGAGCGACCGAGAGCTCGACGCCTGCGCCAGCTCCCGTTCTCGTCCTTACGTCCGAGGTCCTTCTGTCACCGATTAACACACAATCCGACGAAGCGATGAGATATCATCGAATTCGCCTCGACCCCGATCTCTATTTTCCATCCACATCCTCACACCGAGGTCCTCCAGCGGTATCAATTACAAAATAATTTAATTACAAAAAAATACCCCACCATTAACCAATCGTCGCGTACGTCCGGATAAAATATGTGGCACACAATCCGAAATCGCCTTAATCGTGACCGGCAACCTTCGCACACGGATGTGGAACGGACACTGAATTATATTATAGCACTGTAATAATAAACGTCGTCTCGGCGGACTGGTAATTTATATGTAGGGGAGTCCGAGACGAAACGGGGGCGCCGAGAAATAAAGGCCGTTCCAGGAAAAAAAAAAAATACAAAAAATCCACAATCGGAAATCCGAGAGTGAAGAAAAAACGACATCGACAAGCCATCGGGCTGTGCGCAATGAGAAAAAAAATTTGTTGGATTAACCAAAAGTCGCGGTGACATACGTTCAAAGCTGTTATTTGGTTGGTACAAATGAACCATTCTTTTGTTAAACGATTATTTGCTTCAATTTATTTAAAGTTTGTCGATTGAAATAAACATTTTTGTTGAACCAACCGAATACCCCTTTGAACGTATGTCACCGCGCAATTGCTTGAACCAACCATTTATTTTCCTCAGTGCGTGCATTGGGCGATCTTTGGACTGACGGATGAATTCTTCGGGTGATGAAAATAAAAAAAGAACATTTATAATGCGATAGGAAGAAGAGGAGTCGCGAGATGGAAAAATGTTCAATCTCGTTTCGTTTACATCGATGCAATCGTGTTGGTATCGTAGGATGCTCGCGGGTTCGTGTGAGCGTTACAGGGTCGAGTTGGGACAGGGGAAAGGCAAGGGTGCGCTCGGCGGCGGCTGGCTTGGATCGCAACGCTGGCGGCAAGCCACCCTTCCGTTGCTCGGTGTATCGTCGGTCCGCGCATGCCAACCGCTAACATATGAACGTTCGGTGACTTCACAGTTTCGGGTCGCTCCGTTCTCGATTCAAATTCAGCGCGGCACGGGTGAAATCGGTGCGGATTTAAAAGAAACAAAAAAAAGGGGGGGTGGGGGTAGCCGAAGTCTAGGGAGGGAAGGAGGAGGAGAAGAAAGGTTTCCGCAAGCGGAGGGTGGTTTTGAGCGAAATTGAGGCAAGACGGAGGGGGTCAGAGGGGGGAGGAGGGTTGCACAATAGAGTGCAAGTCACTAAGTAAACGACCGGGAATTGTTAAAACGCCCCGAGATCGCGGCCTCGTGCGGCTATTTTGATTTTCGAACGAGAGCCGCATGCCGCCCGGCCGGGATTCATGTCGCGACTTTAGGGGGGGTCCGCGGTTCGAAGCTCAAGAGTAGAATGCACGACGAGGCATTTTCCGGGGGTGAAAAAAAGAGGATGAGGGAGGAACGGGATATTGCGCGATCTGAAGTCGGTACAACGTCGGTAATATCGTGACGGGTGACATCGATGCGCACGGACACAGTGGCATTCTCGAGGGCATCGACGGGCTGGGCAATGCAGCTTTGGAACCGTGAATCGTAAGTTTGCTTCGTGTTTTTTTCTTTCTTCCCGAAAAATCCTCATTGACGAAACCATCAATGACGATGACGGAGCGAAATTGACGAAACACCCCGCAGAAGTTAAATATCTATGGGGTGCAGAGCAAAGCCGGGAAAATACGCTAAGTACTTGCAGTGCGTATTGAAGTATGAAGTACTTAGTACCCAGTACTCAGAACTTCAGCAATTTGGTTCTGCCAGAACTCAACACGTCAGTACTGAAGAACTACCCAGCGCTCTGTACTTCAAGTACTTGACACTGCAATACGTCCTCTAAGTACTTAAGGTAATTGTCCAGCTCTGACACAGAGATATTGCAAAGTGGCGTCATTTCGTTGATGTGCGCACATTAACGATACCTAGTCTGATAGCTGGACATCATCGATTTTTCCAGATTTTCCAGGTTTTTCCTGACCATAGCGACCCCGGTCAGATCGGTGACAAGCTACTTTCGGCTGAGCCCTTCGTCGACTAAACACGCCACATTGATGTGGTCGAGGCTTCAACCCAGTCTTGACACGACTACAATAATAAATCGCTGCGTCTATACGGAAGTCCACAGCACTCGCGTGAGCACCTGCCTCGTGGAGTGTGTATCTTCTCCGAGAAATCCCGCGGGATGTCTCGGAGTTCGATGCCGGTGAGGGATAGTCGCGGTTCACGGGGTTATCTCACTCCGGGAGTTCCTCGGCCGTACATCTCTTCCCGCGGATCCTCGCGTTTCCCCGTACAGTTTCCTTTCGGGTTGCTCAACGGGGCTCCGCTCTCTCACTCTCGCAGACAACTTCTTACATCGCGGTGCGGTATAGCCCTCCTTACTCTATTCTCTCGCGCAATAGGATAGATCGAGCCCTCGAGACCTCCTCGTCCGTCACGGAACTGGACCTTCTCCGAGAGCCGAGTGGTCGCTATATCTATATATATATATGTATACACACACTTTTTTTTTATTGATTTCGATTTAGTTCTCGCGCCTCCACCGGTCTCTTGCTATACAGTAACTTATACGATGTACGTACCGGGAAAAGAATAAGGCCTCCGATGTTCCACTGCTCTTCTTCTTCTTCCCCAAACCTCAACCCTCCTGCCTCTTTCGCTATACGCAGACACACTGCGATATAATATATATAAAACAAAAAACGAGGGATCTTTTGCTAGAGGGATGAACCGCTTATTTTTCCGTACACCGGACCGGGCGAACGAGCGGACAGGCGGACAGGGGCGAGCGAGAGATGAGGGAGTGAAATATGTAGGACCTACGTCCTATCGGGCGATTTCGTAGCCATTACATCTCTCAACCGCGAATCTCCTACGGCGTTTTTCTATTACTCGACGTACACGAGGCATTCCGTGTCGGATGCCGATATTTTGGTCCGCCGTTGTATTATCGAATATATTTCCTGTATTTATTGCCGAACATGATCGAGGGCGGACTGAATATTACATTTAAAAAATAATGCCGATAAAAATAGATATATACAAATTTTTTTGTGACGTCACTTACAGTTTTGAAGCGGTGACATCATACGGGAAAACGTCACTTCCGGTTTGAAAATGTCATTTTTCTACCGGAAGTGACATCATACCGGAAATACGTCACTTCCGATCGGAAAATGAGATTGTCAAAGCCGACATGTTGGGTCTGACTCAATACCGAGGTCGGGCGGATACCCACTTGAGCACCGGGCGTCACCATCGAGCACCGATGGTTGAATCTCACCTGGGACAATGGTTGCTGGCTACCAGCCGTCGCATCCGCACATGAGAACGATGATTTCCGACGGCGATTCCTCACTCGAGCCAGCTCCAGCCCACAGCCTATGATACCTACCGATACGTAAACTCATATCAGAGAGCGCTTCTATGTATAATATTGTTCCAGCGCGGGGGGTTGCACCGTCGAAGAGGGGGCGGGGGAGAGGGTAGCAGTCGAGCAAGCTTCGGGCACAATGTTGGAGCATCGATACCGTATGATATCCGGAACAGCGTCGATGGAACGTATGGGAGAGCGAGTTCGACGCAACCGCCCAAACGGCCAAACCGCCCTGCTGCTGCCTCATGGCTGACGCTCTCGACTCAAAATAAGCAATTGACCCGGCGATACGCTCTCTCTCCCCTCAGCGCTGTCCGCTAACGCTGTTCGCTAGCTGCTGGTACGCGGGCATGACGTTCGGTGCATCCGCATCGGCACCGAGCCAACAAAACCCCGGGTTCTCGTTCGGTTCGTCCAATATGCGGCTAATTTGCACAACAAATAAAGCTTATTCTCCGGATTTGCATGTGTTTGAACTGCAGTGTAATTGGGTGGTACCTCGCTCGGCTCGCTCTCATCTACCCCCGCCCTCCCCCCTACCTATTCCATGGCTTTCCATCCCTGCCGTTGTCCACTGCACTCTCGGCTGTCGATCTATGTGTGTATCTTTCTCGATATCCGTCTGACTTCCACTCACCGCATCCAGCAGCGAGCCCTCATCGTCGGACCGGCTGCAATCGCCCGTTTCACCACCAACCCGGACCATCAGCTCCACCTTCGTCCCCGCTGTGGACGAACGGACAAACCGTACCGCGTGGATACCGCTCGATGGCCACTGACGTGCCCGGCGGATTTCGCAATGTCGGAATTGAACGGTCCCGAGCTGTGGAGCAAAAGTGGCTAATGTGGCGGTCCGACTTAACATGGAAAATTCCATACAAGAAGAAAAGGAAGTCCCTCAAGTGCTGACATGAAATTGGGTGGTAGCTCGTTCGGCTCACTCTCATCACTCCCTCTAACTTTTAAAAAGTGGTTAATATGGCGGTCGGATTTAACATGGAAAATCCCATGCGAAAAGAAAGAAAAGTCCGTCAAGTGCCGCCAAGTGACGATCCACTCGCTTGGTGGATCGTGACATTTCTTTGGAACCTCGTGGAGATCTCGTCTCATAATTTTTTCTTGAGTCTCCGAACGATTGTTTTTCGTGGCCATTTTGTAACTCCGCACCGCGTACACGTCCGCCCTTGCGACAACCCTCCCGGTCAGTAATGTCCGGCGCGTATGACAGCCCTAATGCATTATAATGCGTGCGGTCCGCAAACGGGACTGTCGCTGTGTGCAGGTGCAATGTGCGGCTCTCATGAACGCAACAACGCCACACAAAAACGACGACGACGACGACACGTTATCCAGCGGACGATCTGCGGGAACGTGCCAACTCGCCATTTTGTATGCGATATGCCGTGTGCCCCGCGAGCCGAGCACGTTCTTTATTAGGCTCGGGCACTTTTGCAGGGTATACGACAAGTATATAGATACAGGTCGGGAGAGCTCGACTCACGGCAGCGTGAAATAAAAAAATTATAGACACGTTGACAACCCTTCGTTCTTTAAATTTTCTCATCGCTAAGTACTCTGCACGGGGATTCCGGACGACCGCGGATCAGAGAAGAAAGTGCATAGAACAAACCTAGAATCACTGGTGACCGGAAGTAGAAATCGGTCTCACTGCCCGCTGCAAAGTTGCCTGTGCGGAAACCTCTGCTCAACCTCTGTTTCAATTTGACGTCCGCCATAGTTTGAACGGACAAGACTTCTGGAGCCTCCCCTTGCAGGAGCGGGAGGGGGGGGGGGGGGCGGGGGTTATCAGGGGCCAGAACAAGAGACACGCATCCGGATCCAGACAGCGACAACGGTCCAGCATCTCTCGGCTATACAGCACTGCATGACTAGAGTGTTGTGCAATGAACTTGTAAACCGCAGGCTGTACACACAGCGACAAACGGCGGCCTACCGGGTGACCACTCACCAATATAGATGCGGATGGACGTCGAGCTGTCGGCGGCTTGGGGAACACACACACGCAGGGAGAGACAGGAGGAGCAAGTGAGTCGGAGCGGGAAGCGCGTCAAGCCGACGACACAGTCGCTCATGCCTCGGTACCGGGCATGCACATGCACACCGCGGGTTTCCGGCCGGTTGGTGACGTCATCACTTTGTTGTTCCATGTCCGAATTGCATCGCAGTACCTCGCCTCTTCCGCCTCCCCCCCCGTCGACGTCGTCGTCATCCCCCTGGCGCGCACTTGCACCCTTACTACCGTTTGTTTGGCCTCTCTTTGATGTCCTGCCGGGCTGCACGACCTGCACAACGGCGCCCAGATAGCTCGACACGAGACTGCGAGAGGCCTCCCACGAACGGCTATATACCCACGGATACGAGATACGCGAACGCATACAGGAGAACCGGAGCACAAACGCCCACGGAATTCACGAGTCTCGCGGTCGCAACGTTAACGCACAACGCCACTGCGCCTGCCCAAGAATTTCACTCCGGCAGGAGCAACGTCGAATGAGCGCACGTTTATTGCCGGGGCTAAAGAAAAAGTGCGCATTTTTTTTTTCACTACTGATCAACCGTTTTTTCGGTGTTTCTAAAACGGAAGAGAAGCTTAGATTTTTTTCATCCGCGGAAAGAATAAAAATTAAATATCGAAGATAGTCTCACAATCTCGAACCATCACGAGTCGCAGTAAAATCGTAGAAACTTCTGTTGAATAAACTTACCAAAAATTGTTGATCTTCCAATTTTGTTTACATGTCGTCATCATAAAAATTGAATGACATAACTGCAGATATTACGCGCAGGTAATGTAGTCAAAAAAATGAATTCACCAAGAGCTCTTTCAGATATGTCTTTAGATAGATATTTTTTTTTTATTCCTCGAGCGTGCGCAAATTTTGTAATCCGTCTCGCGTCCAAATATCTGTATAGGATTCGCGGGATAAGTGCTCGGCGAGGGTTTTCGGGCTTCCCTCTTTCCCTTAAAGTCGTTAATACGTTTCTTTGGAAGCCCGCGAGAACTTTCTCGCTGCTCGAGTTATACGGCAAGCGAGAATAAGACGGCGATGAGCTTTTCGGAGCTTCGGAAGCGAGGGGGTTGAGGGGGTTGAGGGGGGTGAGGGATTGCAGAATCTACAGGGCCCACAGGGTCGTTTCTAGTAACGTGACCGGGCGTAAGTCACAGGAGAGAGTGAGAGGGACTTGTGAAAACAAAGAGGTAGCTGCCCCGGCGGTCTCGTGCTTTTCCTTCTGATATTCTCCTTACACTTGGCGTCGAGGGGGAACGGGCCAAGATCTAAAGGCTCCACTCGCTCTATACCGTCGGTACTATATAAGGAGACGAGGAATACTGTGTAACCCTTCTTCGCGCTGTAACTCCGTACGGAACAATTACATTTTAATTAATATTTCCTAAGAGGCTGAAAAGCCCTCCCGTCGAATTTATGATCGTTTTATCCATTATTAGGGGTGGCCTCTCGGTCGCTCGGCGCGGCCCGCGCGAGCTCGCGAACACCCACTTCCACCGGCAAGCGTGGGGGCGGGAGGGGCGGGGCGGGAGGGGCGGGGGGGGGGGGGGGGGGGGGGGGGGGTGGTAAGGTGAAGGAACGCTTGTTCGTTCTCTATCTTTCTGTGCGAATCTCTCGCAAAACCCATAACTTCGTCTTTACGACTCCTCTATTCTCTCCCCGGCGCTTTCTCCTTTCTCCTCCTCCCTCGCCGCGAGTCCCGCAATTATCGTCATTTGATTTAATGCCTCCGTTTCGATGGATCGTTCTCCGCGAACTCCCCGACGAGTTGGAGTTGCCTCCAGCCTGACCGCGCCGACCGACGCGGCCATGGAGCTGGTCAGGCTCCGGCTACGGCGCTGATTGCAAAGTTACTTGGCTCGCTAATTGTTTCGGCAAGTTGCGCACCTCCGGTCATCGGGTACTGGGTATTAATTGACCGCGCTATCCATATTCCTGTGCCCCGGGAAATTTTGGAAGCCTTCGTCTCTCCGCATTCTCACACGAAATGGTATTGAGCTAACTAGATACGAGCACTGAAAAAAAAAATGTGATTGCCGGATGCCAAAGAATTTTTTTTTTATGTCAATTCTACTTTCACTTCTTACAGTTCCATATAGCATTGAAATAACAACGGCAAGACTCACAACGTGACATGTTATCCGACCATGTTAGAAGACCGACTTTGGCCGGCGCCTAAAAAACACAGTTGACGTTCACTCATATTGAGTAACTCTCAACGTGGGACGGTTTCCACTAAAGGAAAATATTATAGACGTTAAATAAAAAAAAGATACCAGAGAAATCGGTGAAGATGGTTCGTTCTGCCCAACGAGTAATTTTCCTCCATTATTTTGCCAGTTACCTCGGAATTGTTGAGAAATCTCGATATCCCTGACAAGTAAGGCGAAACTCGTGCGACGTTGCTCCAAGTCTCGCGCGGTTTTCCGTCCTGAGTTGTTGCAAGACTGCGGCGTAATGCGCGCGATGACAAGTTTGTTGGAAGGTTGACAGTGGGGAGGCTGATAGAGGCGGTCGTCATCCCTTCCCGAAGCCCCGAGGGTGTAGCGTGGTCAGAGATTCCTCGAGAGCGGCGCGACCGAGCTAGTTCGCTCTTCTCCAGACGGCAAGAGTCATCCGCGAGGTGGGGATGTGATAGTTGAAACTTCACGGTCCGCAAGACGAGAATGTCTTTGAGTCGACGGAAGGCATCCGCCGGCGACGACGAAGACGCCGTCCTTCTCGGAAACCGCACGGACAATCCCCCAGCCATCCATCCCGCGTGTCTTCTTCTTCGTCATCCTCGGGAACTCGCTACTTGGTCGCGCGGCGACGTCGGGAGGGTTGCGAAAAATATGTCCCGAGCGTGGTATGCGCTGGCGTGAATCTGGATTATGTTTGGCCGCACGGTCTGTACAGCCATGCAGCTCTACTGCCGCTCATGCAGTTCGGGCTCCGGCGGTATGCGAATTGAAAGAGACTATGAGAGAATTCGGCAATCTCTTTTCTACCTCAGCTACTTCGAGATTCCAACACCTGTTCTTCGACGAATTAGTTCCTGGAATATCAGAGGGTTCAAGATAACGTGGTCCAGCCTCTCGTCTACCAGACCCGCGCTCCTCGAGAGGCGATTCAATATTGGCTTTCGAGGTCTCTCCTCAATTGAAGTCTCACCAGAGGAGAGGTTTTTTGAGGATACTCCATGCTTGGATGTACTGCTGCCAGAAAACCTGCTAAACTGCTGCCTGCTAAAAGAAAACGTTCAAAATGCACTGGCGTGAATCTGGATTATGTTTGGTTGCATAGTCTGTACAGCCATGCAGCTCTACTGCCGCTCATGCAGTTCGGGCTCCGGCGGTATGCGAATTGAAAGAGACCCTGAGAGAATTCGGCAATCTCTTGTCTAGCTTAGCTACTTCGAGATTCCAACACCTGTTCTTCGACGAATTAGTTCCTGGAATATCAGAGGGTTTGAGATAACGTGGTCCAGTCTCCCGTCCACCCGACCCCCGCTCAGTCGGTAACGAAAACTGTAAATGAAATTTCTCTGAGATGGTCGACCTGTCGGATGGAAGATGAGGACACAGTTCTGTGGAATCGTCAGACCGACGGATGAGCCACGATCGAAAAATTCGGATTACGGTCTCCGTTATCGAGCGAGTCCACAATCACGACTTCGCTTCTGAGATTGTGGCGACCGATTGTCCGGAAGTTACTGCCGCCTCCATCGCAAAATCTCGCTGTGTAACCCGACAGGGGGGTCGCGCAGGATTATTTTGCTGTGATATGGAAGCGATGTGGGTGAGCGGGACGAGAAGGGACGAAGGGAAAATGAGAGATTCCGTTGACAGGCGTCTCACGAAGTCATCTGAGTTTTGGCACGTATAGTCTCGCGCACCCTGGGACAAACCCCGGCAATGACGGGCACTTTTTTTTTCACAACCCCGTCGTCGGCTCTTGTCGCGTTGATAAATGGCTCGCGTACCCCGCGGTCATGCAGGAATCGAGCGGGCTGAAGAGGGCCGCAGAGGGTTTACGCCACGTCGCGCGGTTGACAAGGAGCGCGAGAGTTCCGTTTTATGGGTGGACGATCTCTGGGTTGAGAACTGGCTCTCGCCCTTCGTATGTGCGCTTATTGGACTCCGTTTGGAATCAATTTTTTAAGATTAATTTTTTGATATCAAATCATGAACCATATAAAAACTGAGTGTTCCGAATTGCCCCGTGTTTAGACTAGCCTTAGGTCTCTTCTATCTCACCTATCTGAACCACTGGAGGTTTTAATTAACTGTATCTCGCCTTTTGTATGTGCGTTTGTTGGACTTGCGTTTGGAAGCAATTTTTTAAGATTAATTTTTCGATACGTATTCTTCAATTACATAACAACTGAGTGTTCCGAATCGCCCCGTGTTTCGGCCAGCCTCGGTTCGCTCTATCTCACGAATCCCCGTGCACCCGCAAATCGACTGGAGGTCTTATCTGGCTCTCGCTCCTTGATCCTGCGAATAAGGCATCCTGAGCTGAAATGCGGCATGTAGAGATGGGTCTGCGATAAAATTGTTAAGGCACGCATATAAAAAAAGGTGTGAAATGCCAAGGTGCGATCGACGATGACGAGACGACGACGGGGCAAACGACGAATTCAAAATGAATTTATTCATGGGGCAGCTTGAATGGGAAGGTGAGTGGGTGGCGTGCGCTAGCGGTCGGGGGTATAAATGCAAAATTGGCAATACATACGAAATCTCCCGGGTTTCAAGTAAAAAGGGGTGAATATATTAGCCCACGGAATTAACCCCTTTGAACTTGCTCGCTCTCTCTCTGTCCCTCACTGTGGCGCTCTCTCCCTCTCTCGATCTATCTGCAATGGAATAATTGGAGAATGCAATGCAATAATTTCTGCAAAATTGCCGCTCGCACAGCGCACACCGCGACTCGACGGGAACGACGGAGATGTCGGGGACGAAGAGGTCTGAGGGTGCGATACGACTTCGTATGGATATTCCTGCGGTGCTCGTGTGATTTGCAGAAGAGCACGGAGTCGAGGGTTTTTAACGCGAGACGAGCGAGACACGAAAAAATGAGTGAAATGCTGAGTAGATCGCCGCATCCACGTTACTGCCCGTCCGCCTGTGGCGCCCAAGCCAGCGTCGCAACGTTTTCTAGAGTGCAATTTTCCAGCAAGCGTATGCACCGACATGCGGCAGACATCTCGAAAGGGGAGGGAATATCTTCGCATTTATTCTCTGGCACATGCAGTCGCAGCGTGGGAAAGACGTAATAAAAAAATCCGTATGTCTCGAAGAACGGTAACAAAAACCTCGAAAAAAAAAAATCAATAAAATCGAGTTCCGATGCGATTTTTCCGCTCCGTTTGCTGTGAAAATTTAACCCTTTCGGAGTATCGACGGTGAAATCTGCTTACGTGTACACATGGAGAATAATATTTCGTACAAAGTACAGATGGAAATAAGGGGTGGCCCGGTGTTTCCGGTGTTCGTCAAGAGCCCACTCAAATCAGAATAACGTGATCGGAAGGGTTGGCTACGCGTATCGGCGGAGTTCGATGATGTCGAAGTTGCTCCCGCTCGAAACCCGACGACCCGGGCACAGCTTGACCGTGCTGTACACACAATACCGTATCTCGAGCTAAATCTGCATATCATACCGGGCGTTCCCGCGATCGAGTAATTAACAAACAAAAAAAAAAAAGAGCTGGTAACTCAGCCATTAATCATCGTCGGGCCGGGATCGGGTGGCCGAGCACTCGGAAATACAAGCTGCGGAGTTAACTCTGTATCAGATTGGCCAACCCTTTCGTATCGGAGTGTGTACCATCATTTCGTACGGATTCGAGCGAGGCGCCGAAGACCCTTTTCGTGTGACTAACTTCCGAACTGGTCATCCCACAATTCGTCGCTCCTAATTGTCAATCGTTCGATATCATCGAGAGGCGATTCAACATCGGCTTTCGAGGTCTCTCCTGAATTAAAGTCTCCCCAGAGGAGAGGCTTTTTGAGGATACTCCATGCTTAGATGTCCTGCTGCCAGAAAACCCGCTAACCTGCTGCCTGCTAGCAGAAAAGACGTTAAAAATCGTTTGATCTGTGAAAAAAAAAAAAAACAGGTTGCGTGACCGAAGCGAGAATCGAGGTACTTCTGAAAGAGAAAACGATCGAGGAGAGCATCGATCATTCCGTGAAACGCGGCGAGACTTTATTTCTTTATCGAAATACGAGAGGGGGAAGGAAAAGTACCGAGTTTTGGGTGGTTCTCTTCGGAGTTCCGGACGTCAACTGCGAGTGATTGATTTTTACACCACCCTTGGTACCGCTGTCGCTGCTGCCCCCGCAGGCCCTTGTCCCACCGACGACAGGCGGTGTACATATGGTCCCGCTAGCCACGGGACGAATCCTCTCTCAAGGATTCCAACCTTTTTGTTTCCCGCTTTCTTCTATTTTTTTTTCTTCTTTCCAATATCCGTCGAAATTTCAACGGAACCCTATCCAGCATCCGATAAAAACTCCGCGAGTCGGGCAATTATTTTTTATTGACTTTGTGGAAGATTTTTAGAGGTTTCTCCGGGTTGTCGGAACGTGGCAGGGCAGCGAAAGAAACCGGAGATACTTTGATTTATAGCACGTCGGTCTCAGCGAGGCGCACGTAAGTTGCATCAGTGATTGCGGTCTTCGAGGTCAGAAAACTTCTCGCATATCTTTTGCGGAGACCGGATCGCCGAGGGAACATCGGTTGAGACCCTCGAGGACGGGTTCCTGACCAATTTTTGGGCAATTACCGAAATCGTACCTAATACACCTTCCGGCTAATGATTTCTCATTACAAGTTATAAATCTCGGGGCATCGTGTGTTCGCGCGCCAGCAGACATCCAGACCCCTGTCCGGCGAGAAGCGGCAGCGGCACATCCGAACATCGCCTCGAGACCCGAAATTGCGAAGGAGCCGAACATCGCTCTCGTTCGGCGCGGTACGAGCAATGTATATATAAATAAATAAATAAATTAGAGATCTTTCGGAAACCCCCGTGCTTTTGATGCTCCCGGACTGACGGACGAGAGCGCGGCGGGCGAACGCGATGGATCCGAATCAAAAGATTCGGGAGACCTAATTCGCTCCTCAAATTGGAGTAGCATTTCTCCACGGAAATAAATACACCGGCTAAATGGGTTCGCGCGTAAAAAGCATTTTTTAAAGAATAAATGCTTTTAAAAATGAATACTCTTATACAAAAATAGTTTTATTCATAAATACATTTATACATATTCGGAAGTAGTTTTATCACTTATATATGTTGCGGATTGTTCCGTGAGGTTTCGGGAAATCGATTGTTAGCTGTGTGACTTTGAATCAGACTAAATATTAGAACTGTCCTATAAAATATTGCGAGCCTAGTCTCGTCGCCACAATGGCAGAACCGAGAGAAAGAGGCCGCCCGAATTAAACATCGTCTTTTCCATTCACTCGGTCCTCGATGAAAGCGAGCTTCTAGCGTTCTAGTCTGGCGAGAGGAAGGAAATGTTCCGTGTGGATTCGCGAGAGAGCAAGTGAACCCTCCTGGCGCCAGAGCTGTACTTGCCGGGACCGAAGAATAAGGGACGACGTACCGATCGCACTCCCCGCTCGACTCGCTCTAGGAACACGCGGCTCGTTTTATCGAAAAAGCAACGTAGCCGAGGCAAGTTTGCTCGTTGCTCGGATCACTTCTGAATTTCCGAGTGTTCGGCACGAAGAGTGCGTCAGTCAATAATTCAGCCTGTGGCGTCTCTCCATGACCTTTGCGTTTAAAAATAGCATTTGCAAGATCTATTTTTAAAAACTTCATGCGCAGATAATTCAGTCATTTTTTTTATCGGACGGAGAATACATTTCGATGTCGCAATGCTAATCCAGTCGGCTCTTTGTTTTTCGGCAAACGTAAACGCGTTGCACATACCGAGTGTACAGGACGCGGCTGCTATTAATTTAATTCTTAAATTTTTATGGTCCACCAGCGGTTGCCTCAGAGATTATTCTCGCTCGCTCTTTCGCTGCCGCACAGCCAACGGAGAGAGGGAAAAATGAAAAGGCAGGGAAAGAGAAAGAGCGGCTAAGCATCCCTCGCTAGCTTCGCCAACAAACTACCCATAATTACAAAGTTCCATAGAAAATTGCGTCCATTCGAAATCCTTAAATGGACCACGGTGCATTGTCTCGGATGCAGGCGAGCCCGCGAGAGCTCATCCCGCGGCTTAGAAACTGTGGAAGCACATAGCTCCGGCGAGCGAAAGAATAAAGAGATAGAAACAGCAAGATCCCGTCCCACGGAACTTTGATTTATGACTTTTCGGTTTCGTAGTAAAAAAAATTACTAAAATAATTTTCGGGATGATGATCGCGCTGAGATAATGGGCCCGATTAAGAATCCGTTCGTTCGTTCTCTCGTGCGAGGGATATGTCGGAGAGAGGAACGAGCAGAATGAGCCGAACCAACTCCCGCGCCCTCGGGCCAAAAAAAGTCTCTTTATCTTTTTATCGTTCTCTTTCGCCCTCCCCGTTCGCGCACTCGTTACTCACATGTATATCCATACATCGGGACAGAACGTTCGGGATGTGCGAGCTCCGAAAAGGACTACTTATCTTTGACAACTAAATCGCCCGGCTGATACTCGCAATGGCGAATCTTGGGCAGTCATTCAAGTTTTGGTTTCGAATTTGGAATTAATGCATCTATTTTGTTCCACTTTTTTTTCAATTCTATTTCGATTTTACTCCAATTTTATTTTTTATTTCATTTCAATTTTATTTTTATTTCATTTTAATTGTGTTTAAATTTTATTTCAATTGTACTTAAATTCTACTTAAATTTTTTTTTAAGCCTGATAATCTTTAGCCAAAGAGAATCGTTCTCGGATAGCTACAGCGTCTCCGAAGAAACTCGAGCCTCGCTGAAATGACGATTATTATCTATTCTCGAGATTATTCGAAACGAATGATGTCAGTGCGGGCTGCAGCGAGGATGACTGCAGATACTCAGTGTTCTTAAGCAGATATATTTACCGCGAAGGTGCGTGAGCGCACGAGGTACGAATAGAAACGTCAAATTTATCATAATAGCCAGCTATTAGCTCGACGACGCCATTTTACCGGCCACGGTCGGCCATTTTGAATTCATTTCCACCAATCGAGAGAGAATATTTTTGCTTTTACTTCTTTATTTTTTTTTTGTTTTAACATTATACAGTAGGTACGAAGAGTACGTAACACACGTATGCAACTGCTGCAGTCGATGTGGTTGCTCTCGAGGCGCACGCTGTTCATCGTAATTCCGTAACATTTATTTTGCCCTTTCCCATGCGGCATGAGCTCTTGCTCTCTCTCCCACCCCTTTCGTCCCGCACACAGACATATATCGTACGTACAGCCAGCGACGTCGGAATATTTTAAACGTGCTTCACTCGAGGAACGTATAATTTGGCCGCGTTTAAAACTGTAACCTAACACGACTACTGCCAGTACGCTTGTTGCTTGTGTGCACCTCCGCCACGAGATTCTTGCGACTACTATCGATTCAACATGGCAGCCATATAAATTAAACGGGGGCTCGGAATGCAACGACGATCCTGGGAGTAGCGATCGAGCGTCGCGAGTCGAAACGAAGGATGGATCGATGAGGAAACCGTTATAAGATGGACGAAGATGTCGCGAAGAAAAAAAAAAATTCTCAACTTCCATCCTTTCGACGTGTCTATCCAACTCGTTGGATTTTTTTTCCCCGCCAACACTTTTATTACCTGGTCGTGTTAATACGACTATCCGCATGATTTTTTTTTAACTCCGACTCCGCACGGCCTCCTAACTGGATTTGTACACTCTCGGCGCACTTACGTGCCGGACAAATAGCAGGCTGACAAGAGCTCGTTCGCTCGAGCACTGAAATTATAGGATCGTTTGAATGGAATTGTAACGTACGCGACGCAGTCGCTTGTGCGCTATGGTTTCTCACGTTGTCTCTAGACAATGCAGGCGGTGGTTTTATTCGGTGCAGGTTGAAAGACTAAAGATACAGAAAATTCCATTTATTTTAGTACGAAAAATATATTTTATTTTTGAAGATAATAGCTCTAAGGGGATCGTGCAAAAAAATGTTGACAAATTTCGTTGTGACGTCACTTCCTGTTTGAAAAATCTTGATATCCGACCGGAAGTGACGTCACACGTGAAAACGTCACTCCCAGTTTGAAAAACTTGTTATTCGATCGGAACACTTCCGGTTTAGAAGCCCGATTTTCAGGCCGGAAGTGCCGTTACAGAGAATATTTGTTATTTTTCTCCGGAACGTGACGCGGGAGAGAAGGATGGCGTTGGGTGAAGGGAGAGATTGAAAAATGGATTTGCTCACGGCCATAATTGCTATACTCCTTCACGGATAACACCGCGACACAGCGGAGGATAGTCCGAATTAAGGGCACCGAGACGGCGACGAGGCGAGAAGGGGATGTTCGTCGAGAGGGCGAAAGGGTTTTGCGACGCTTTCGCCACTCGGCTGTACGGAATGAGAGGGAACCCCGCGACGACCGGCAGTGGAGCAGCCGTATACGTATACACAGCGTCACGTATTCGAGGTTCGGTAGATAGAGACCACGCGAGTAGAGAGCGAGTGCATGGAGGAAGCAATAATCTGGTTATAACTTGAGAGATTAGGTCCGGATTCGATTACCGACGAGGTATCAAACCGTTAAACAGTCTCCGTGCTAATCAAAACCGAACCTCATTACCAGCGGGGCGAACCCGGGACTCGGGGCCTGCTGCAGACTTCCGCCCGCCTCCGCCCTCTCGCGGCGGTCCATCCCAGCGTCCCTCCCCCCCCCCCCCCCCCCCCTTATTCATCGCCATTCCCCGGTGTCACACCGGCCACACCGGCTCTAACGAGAGGCACCGACAAGCGTGTTACTTGTACGCGACTTCGACATGTACATCTCGTTGGCACGTGGTGTCGCGTCTCTTTCCACACCGTGACGACGAGGCACCGATTTTCACCCTCCCCTGCCCCTCACCCGCCGCCCTCTCGACCAACGCTCGTTTGACCTCGATGGAAATAGCCCCCGAACCCTTCGCGAAAGCTATTGACCATTCGCCCGAATTACAGACACTGCCCTCATGGGCTAGTCCGCTGGTTTGGATAATCAAAAAGTATTTTGGGACTGGGGTTGACGCCGCGTTTTCACGGGAGCGGGTCGGGCTGGCGCATTCGGTGCTACGGAGATAAATCAATTTTTTTGTTGTTGTGTCAAAGGAGACTCAGGAAAAAGATAACCGGTCGGCGTTTGACTGAGGCGAGCGTTCCAGGTGATTATTTTTTTGGTGTCGAAAGGTGGAAGTCTAAAAAAAAATTCGTTTGCGGGCTGCCGAAAAAACATTTTTGTTTCAATTCTATTTTCAATTCCTACAATTCCATGTTACGTTGAAACAGCGACGGCGAGATTTTCAAGGTGACATGTTATCGTTTCAAATCGGTATTAAATTGTACGAATAAAAACATGTTTTTTTTCTTTGGCAGCCCGCAAGCAAATTTTACTTGAATCGCTGATTTATTTTTATTTCAGTGAATATACAGTATCGGTTGGCTGGCTGAAACGAAAGGAACTAAAAAAGGGGGGAAGAAGCTTAGACTTAAGTGCCGGCTCGCCTACAGATACACCGACAGGAGGAGATGAAATTGTCTGCAGAAGCGTCGCATCCTGAGCATCTCAAGGTGCAGGCATGCGTCTTAAGGTCGTAAAGGCCTTAGGAAGCCTCGGACGATCATTTAAAAGTTGAAGAGGAGAACAGCGCACGTAGTCGTAAAGTAAATGACGTCGAGTGATCCATATTTACATCCGGGTTACTGTTTTACAACGTCGCGTCGTCATCTTTGTCGGCGCGACGATTACCTTTTTGCCTTTTGCTGCCCACGCAAAGCCGATCGCGGGAGAACAACACGGTGGGCGTCGAGAGTGTGACAACAATATCATCGGATTTCCTAAGCAACGCGGGGCTTATCCGTGTAACCCCGGGTCTGCCTCGTCATCGGGCTGGTGATGGCCACCCTTTTGACCTCCCTTCGCCAGCACGCATGGCATCGCTTGCTCACCCTTCTGCAGCCCGAGTACCGAGCCGCGCGAGTGCGAGCTTTCACATGCTGCTGGCGCTCGCGTAATGAAGCAATTTACGAAGGGCGAGGTCAGTTCGAGGCCCAGCAGCGCGCCGGTAACAGCATCACCATTCGGCAACAACGACAGACACGACGGCCCTCTCGCCCGCGCCCTTCGAAAGCATACGAGATGACTTCTGGAGGGATGACGTCGATCCTTAATTTCCCTTCCCTCAGCTTCCGCTCGGCAACTTCGGGAACTTCGGGAGCTTTTGCGGAATCGCGGAAGCTGACAACACCGTATGAATGCCGGATGACTTTCCAGGTGAGAAAGGCGTACTCGCTGTTGGGAAATGTGAGACATTTTTTTGGATAATTTTTCCTTCCGTTCTCCATTCCACGGTATTCGGCACGCTGATGGAGACGAGATTGTATAATTATATGAAAACGGATGGAATCCCATCGGGATCCGATTATTCGGGATAATATCGCGCCCTCGGCTCCCGGAGCTTCGCCGGTCGCTCTCGGGCGGAACACGGCGTTATTTCGTGTGTAATTGAAACTGCGCGTGCGAGAGAATTCGGGGAGGACTGTACGTTCGTGCACGGCCGATGGGCGGACGACCGAATTTGCTGGGATTCTACACTGTGCTATTTCTTGGTGAGGCTGATTAACATTTACTTGAATTCTAATAAAAAAAAATTTATATCAGGATTATATCATATTTTCTCAGTAGCAGTTTCGTCACGGATCGTGCACGTAGAAAAATTAATGAAATTAATGATTAATCGGAAGAAATCGGTTAATTCCGTCATTACCATTAGTCCATCCTTTGCAACGTATCAGTGGCTAATTTATTATATTAGGTTCAGGCTGCGGTGCCAGCGTCCCAACGAAATGCTCTATAATTCTTAGTGGGGATAATTTTCTCAAACGCACTTTTGTCACTGACCGTGACCAGAAGTACAAAAATTAATGACAATTAAACGATTAATCCAAAGAAATCGGTTAATTCCGTAATTGCCATCACTCCATCTTTGGCATTTGCATTAGTTTCTAATTTATTGTATTAGGTTCACACAGTGGTAAAAGCGTACCACTGAGACGCTCGCACGGCTCGTTCCGCCGAGACGCGAATCCACGGATACGTGTACCGTATCCATGTACATACAGCGAGTCGTATACGCGTTCCAATGATGGCATGTCAGTGGCTAATGCAATTAAGGGGAGAAACCCGATCCGGCAGTTTGCCAATTAGGAAGAAGTGGGTGGCTCTCCTCCGGGTCTGTTACGTTGACTTCGTACTCGTGCACGCCGGCGTACGGAGTTCCCGGGGTAGACACAGAAACTATTTGCGTGTTCGTTTCCGACTCGGTTGTAGACAGCCGAACGTCTACCGTATATATACAGGTGTAAAACGCGGCTCTATCTCGGTTCAACAGTGTTAAAGCTACCGTTCGCACGTCATGGGCTCGTTTAGAAACGTGCTGTGGGGCCTCCGCATGAGGGGGCGGAGGCGCCGCGTAAGTAGATACGTCCTCTGCTTCGAGCAGACCGGCCAGAGGGAGTGAGAGAGAGAGAGTGAGACGGAGATACTCTTCGAAGCGATTCAAATCCAATTACCGAGACAGTGGTTTATACATCGCACCGAGGGTTTTCCCTTGCGCATATTCTTGAATGTTGAAACGGGGCGAGGCGAGCGCGCATGCGCGGGAATCATACCAATGAATTGCAGGAAAACACACGCAACGCGGAGCCGGGGACTGCTCACGAAGGATATACATTTATATTTATTATATATGTTTAATGTGTATGTATCGTTCGCAAATAATCTGGCGCGACTGTCAGGTATTTATAAATTAACCATATCTCATGAATGTGATAATCCGTCTCGTGTAAAGTACGATGATTAATTGAGTCGTCTTCAACCCGTCTTTCCTCATTCGTGTTCCCTGGAGAAAATCTCGAGGGGGACGAATAATTGTTGTGGATATGAATAAGACGCAATGGGATTGCTACAATGTCCATCTAATCGGATTCATAAAAAAAAAAAAAAAAAGACTGTGTTATACCTGCATCGTGAAGGGAGCATGACTCGAAGGTATCCGGTAAATTAAATCCCCGCGCACATGCATACACCATTTTTTTTTACTCGTTACACAGTAAAAAATAATTTCGTAAAATCGGGATCCGAACTTGGTAAAAATAATTTTGTTAAGTAAGTGACACATTCGTTTGTTCAGGTTTCAATAAACAAACCTGTCCTTTTGTTTCCCGCGTCATTGACAATTTTAATTTGTACTTTTGTTTGTGAAACTGGAAAATTAACAAATAAAAAAATTGTGGACGATAAGTTGCAAAAAGTTCAAACTTTTTTTTACCGTTTACTGTAACTCAATTTAATGTGGTCGCGTTTTTCCGAGACGCTGAAAAACGATTTTAATGCGTCACGGGATGCTCAATTTTCGAAAGCGCGACTGCGGGAAATCTCCTGCGTGCAAGCTTTGTTTTTTTTTAATGTCGTCGGGTCACGAATGAGCGGCGTCTTCAGACACGAAGCGATATGGTCGCTCGCGGTGAAATTAACGTTGGAATAACGGATGGCCGCGATCGATATTCATTACGATCAAACTACACTCGCTTCCTCGATGGCGATATTTTCCTATTTAACGGGGAACGGCGCGAGAACGCCTCGCTCGTTCCCCTCTACATATTTCTTTCGGCCTTTTTCTTTCCTCTCCCACGAAATTCCTGTCACTTTCTCCCTTTTCCTTTCCGCGTGGCTCCCTCGCGGGCCTATAACCAAATTGATTGGACGCTCGATCACTCGTGACGGCGCTCGCAAGGCTAGAATATAATATGAGCAATTTGCATTAAAATTGTTATGCCAAGAATTATCGGTTAACATTGAGATATCGAGGGTTATTTAATCTTCGCCGCGCGCATCGAGAATCATTAATTTTTTCACCACGTTTTTTTTCTCAATTTTTTGCAATTTTCAACCGGTCGTTTTTTTTTCTACACGGAGTTTCCAAGAGGTTATTCCATGCGTCGTCCGACGCCATTGAGTAAGCAACAACAGACTTGGAAACGAGACGAAGGATCGTTTTCGCGTGACAACCTCTCATCAGACTTGGCACCCGTCGCGTATATGCGTGTCTCAGACTTGCATCTAAGATTTCGCTGCGAGCAAAGTTGGTGCGATGTTGTGTGTTGTTCTGTGTAGAGAATTTAGCTGTCCAAGGATCTCTTTTACGTGGCGCGGTACCGGTGTGTGAACCGTTAATACACACGTAGCCTCTTCTCCTTTTGCCGTTAAACGGTGCTAGGAAATTCGCACCCTTAGGGCGCCACTATTATAGCGACCGCGAGAAACTGCGGAGTGAAGGGGCGAGGGAGGGAGCGTACGGTGAGAAAGGCAGGAAAGGCCTTTCCTTGTAGCCGGACACCTTCCGGCCACCTACCGTTTCCGCTTTCGGAGCGAACCTCGCCACCGTTTATTGCACACCGCCGTTTCACCCCCTTCGGCGAAGAGGCGATCGAACTGTTCGCACGTTAACTCCGCACGGGGTGGTCGAGCCTCGTCCTCCGTACGATTCTCTCTTCCTACGGCTTTGAGGCGCCTTCCGCGAGACCTCTCGGCATTCATAGCGCGCCGATGATGCATAATATGCCGCGGATTTTCTGCACGGAGTCAACTCTGTCGGGAATACGAAATTTATGCCTCCCGGGGCTGACCGGTCGAGTTCGCGGGACCACACCCTCGCGTACGCCCACGACCCTCGGCAGGTGCCAACGATTTTCGATTGTTCCGCCTTTGAGCGGGCTAGAGGCCAGACGAGTGAGAAACCGAGTCGGAGACGGAACGAGGGCAGGGAGAAAGAATCGAAAGATAAAGGGAGGCGGGGAGGAGGAATGAGGGACAAGCGGGAGTTGCGCCAGCGCGCGAAAAACCCGATGTAACGCGGTACAGCCCACGAGCCGGCCGCCATATGCCCCGTCTAATTTTTATGGTGTCGAAAGGAACGATGAAGAATAGGGCCGACGCCGTCATGCCGCTCACGCTGTGTGCACACTGGGCGTCACGATACGATTTATCGATTTTCGATTCTGTCTCTGCCTGTTGTACAGGCGCGGTGCCTAAAATCCGTTTGTGCGAGCGATTGAGGATGTAATGCCGGTTACACGAGTCAGAATTCGTATGAATTTTTTGACGTAACGTGCGCGCTGGAAACAACGATGCGGGGCATCTTTTGAGGAGGCTTAGCTAGATCGAGATGACCGTGCATTCAAAGTTCGTGACCCCGAAGAGATCTGCAAGACATCGAATTACCACTTCGGGCAGGTTCTATCGATTGAAAAAAATTGTTTCACTTGTAACTTTTTATTCTCCGAGCGAAGTTCGTGCGATGCAAAACACGGCCGTCGTAACTTGATGAAATTTAGTCCTGTGCATTTATCTTCAGGGTCATCGAACTTAAACCTCAATGACAACGTTTTTAATTAATCGCTACGGCATGGAAACCTTCGAAACCAGAATCCTCCGACGCGATCGTCGCCGGACCTTTGCCTTCGACGCGACTGTCCATCGAATACCTTAAAACTCCCGTACCCATGATGTGCCCTTCCGTTGTTGTCCAGCGAAGATTTCAGACAGCGATCAGCCATCAACGTTGCACAACAGCACCCACCGGTTGATGAGGGAACCCAGCGTTTACCCATCCGATCTGTCTGGTCTGCCAGCTCCCGATTCAGGTGTAATTGGATCCCCAGCATGTAACGCGAATCATGCGTCGTTGGTACCAACATATTGTGTTACTGTCGTCGGTGTCTCGTTGTTGTCGTTTCTCCCGATGGGTTTCTCCTCGCCGCATCCCTGCCAGCATCCAGCGGCGGCGGTACCGGCGATGGCCCTTGCATTAGGACCAGCATCAGCCGGGCTCCGGCTGCTTCACAGCCCTACGCCGCGCGTTCACAGCGCATAACGTCAACAACAATAGATTACGCTGTGGAGAGGGTCATCATAGAGAGCTCCGAGCACCCACTCACACCGCCGGATCCCTCTCTCGCTCTTCATCTCCATGCGCACAACACCAACACACGCGTGCCATACAGTAATGCTCCGATATGTACGTATGTGGGAATAACCGAACCGCGATGAGGACGAGCGGATGAAGATGAGGGGAGGTGGTATGAGGATGAGGACTATGATTCGGAGAGGAGGAAGGGTCGCCGGTGGTGTTCCCCGTTGCAAAGCGCGTTACACGGCGCGAGCCGGCATGCTAGGATTAACACGGCCATCCGACTAACCGAGCAATATACTCGATCTCACTCCGTCGTACGGCTCTCATCGGCCACCCCCCCACGGCCCTCAGCAGCCCCGGGACCGGCAGAGCTGGTAAGGCCCGCTCGAACGATCGAGTCCAATGAGATTCCATTGTCTCGAGTAATTAATATTGATTACAATAGGTTATACCTCCACCTTCTCCCGCCCCCACCTCATCGCGCTCTCCTCTCCCTCCCGGGGGTGCGCGCAGCCACTCCTGTATGCGCTTATGGCTTACCTAGGCGATCATTCGAGGCCGCGATGCACGGTTATATTAGTATTTCCTATGCAGCATCCCACCAGCATCAACAGCAGCAACATCGGCACCGGCACCATCACCACGGACCGACCGCTTGATGCTGCAGAAGCATAGCGTCGCGCCGATTTTGGCCGGACGCATTGACGCGCACTGGTAAGCAGACTCTCCTGTTGCTCTTCGCTCTCTATCTATCCATCTCTCTACTCGGTAACTCCGGTGAACGTCGGCTCCGGCCTCGTCTCTCGTTATCCTCTCTCGTCGCCGCGTCCTCGACGGTTTCGTCGTTCGTCGTCCTTGCGTGTCGTCATTATCTGCCGTTGTGCTATGCTACCCCCCCCCCCCCCCCCCCCCCCCCCCCCCCCGGTGCGCCGTGTGTGCTGGCGAGCCCGATGAGCGCCGAGTATACGATGATCAACAAGCATCATCCCTTATGCGAGCAGCGCGCGTTCGTTCGGCTTTCCTTTCCCGCCGGCCGAGCTTCATCTACACCTCTCTATCCGTATATCTCCGCCGCCTTCCCTCGTACACTCTCTGCCCGTTAAGCTCGCCCTATCGACGTTCGACCGGGCGTCGTCATATTGACGTTCATTATCGGACGATTGACCTCGCCCTCCTCGTACCTACACATCGGTATTGGTATATCATGCGCATGTATAGATCGAGTTGCCATCTAATAATCCGAATATCGAATGTAATTATGGGCTGCGGGAAGACAATGTGGAACGGAATAAGGAATATCGATGTCGCGGGCTCGTTCCATCGGCCTTTCCAGGGTGCATCGACATCGACGGATAACTTATCTGTCATGAAATTTTTTGTGAAATTTAATTCCAGCAATTTTTTTTTTTTCATATTTTACTGATAAACCATGGTTGTAGTTTTTTTTTTAGACATTTTTAAGGGTTCCGGGTTGTAGTCGTTTGATCTGCGGTTCGGGAGGGTTTTATGATGAAGCGATCGAGCCTCGGTTGTGCGTCGATGTACGTTTCAGTTAGCTTCTTTACGGTTCCTCGTAATTTCCGTCCGTTTCCATCAATTGCCACGGCACCGGGATGATCGGTATCACCTGTCGGTAGCACTGTTAACGCGTCTATTGCCAGAGGTGTGTATGTTCAGTACGAGGGGTGAAGAGTAAGCTGAAGAATAAGGGAGAGAAACGGTACGAAACTCGATGAAATGACCTATGAAATGTTGCCATTACGTAACGGCTATATTTAAGGGTAATTTAACTTCGATTACCGGATTCGATTGGATCGTCCCGTTGAAATGTCGGCGCGGCTCCGATGTTCGTTTCGAGGTGCGTACGCCTCAGCGAGGGCTCTATATTTATTACAGCTATAAAGCATCGGAGGAAGACTCGGCGCAGTTTCGGCCGGGAGACTCTCGTGCGTACGGCTTGTTTATTATAATAATGAAATCGCGAAATATATTCGGTAGGGTGAAAAACGGTTCGATCGAAGGAAGATTCACCGTGTTTCTTCGCTACGAGTAAGATCGAGATCTTTTTTGTAGATCGAATAATATAGATCGCGCGAGCGAGCGAGCGAGCCAGAGTCGGCGGAGGTATATTAGAGAGCCAACGGCTATGCCTCTCGCTCTCTCCCTTGTGCATAATGTTTTGAGGTAAAACGATCCGGCGGTATAGTATATACATATAATACAGGCGTTGGGCTAGGGCGCGATTCTTGCCAAGTTAATTCGAGCGACGAGCCCGAAACTCGCATCATCGGGACGGACGGCCGGATGACTATACTATTGGGTAACCCCCGAGGGTACGTGCGTGCTTCTTTCGATTTATTATTTACCGATAGAACGACGATGATCAAATCGGACGATCGGACGAGAAACGATCGCCTTCGATCGACGGATTTCTTCGCGTTTTTTTTTTTAAATCCTTTCACGTCCTCCGCGAGTAAACCGGATGGACAGTCTCGCAATGCGAACACGAGCCGCACATTATCTAGAAACTTTCCTCGAATCGGTAATACCGATAGAATAGAAAGTGTGGGTCAATGTGATTCCATCTAATAGAAAATACATCGCTCGCCTGTGTGCCGATCTTCCGGTCTTCCGGTCTGCAGCTCTGCGGATCGGCCGATCTACCGATCTGCCGTTCTGCAGTATGTAACGTCGCGGTACGAGCGGCAGCAGCGAGCGCTTGCCGTTAAATTCTAACTTTAATCGTTCCTCGATCCGGCCGGATGAGAGAAGGAGCAGCAAGAAAGATCGGCCGATCGAGGACAGGTGGCCAATGGCGTACACATCGGGACACACTCACTTGCTCCTTCGCTCGAACGACTGCTCAATCTCGCCACGAGTATTACACTGGTCGATTGTTCGTGCACCGAACGTGTAACTCGAGTACGCGAAACCCCCGTGTAGAAGTGACGTTCTCGATCCACGAGCGAATGGCACCTGTCGAGAGGATAAATAAAAAATAAAAGACAATAAAAAATAAAAAATAAAAGAGTTATGTATAAATACAGAGGTTGTTTCGTATAATGAGTTTGGGTGGGCTGGTTCGGCTACGGGTCTAGAATCTTCGACCATTTAGGACGCTATAATTTGATTGTTTGCATCGTGAAAATTATCGAGACTCCGCCGGCATCGAATCGCGCCCGATCATGCGTGCTTTTTGCATTCGCAGGTATAACATGGGAGTGAGTCAAGGAGGCCGGAGCGCTATTCCCGACCTTTAAATTTTAAAACGATCATTATATCCCCTTCTCGTGCCTGTTTTGCCCCAGAAAGAAGTAGATTGGACGTGAGATTTTTTTTTTAATTTTTTTTTTGTATTCAAAGATTTGATGCGAAGCGGTGGGCGCGCGCGATCCGAGGGCCGAGGGCACCGGACATCGCACGAAGGAATTCTCACTTGCTCGAGATCTCTAGCCCGGAGCAGAGCTATTGGAAATGTTGAACGACGTGCGAGAGAACGGAATAATTGAGGGTCTTTGATTCTCGTGTTTTGGCATCCACGCAACACAGGTGCGAATAATTATTGTCCTATTACCAAATAGTGGAGAAAAAAAAACAATGATTGGGATTATGGTGTCGGAAACAGTGCACTGGTGCGTACCCGAGGCAGATTCATGGTCTTCGAAGAATATTTGGACACCATGAATCTAAGCAATAGAGAATGTCCCTGAAGATATCTGCATGAGACTAAATTTCATCAAGTTCACTTAGAGAATAAAATTATATAAGTGAACCATTTTTTTTTCGTCCTAAAGCGGAGCATTGACGGAAAATTGCCAACGATGAAATTTTATGTCATGCATACTGTTTTTTTTTTTTTTTTATCCAGCCGACATGTTGGGTCTGACTCAATACCCAACGCATCGGTGCGTAGTCGTGCCGATGGTCAAATCTCACTTGGGTAATGGCTCTGTTACGACAACCGGTACATCTCGGTCTCACCAATTGTCATTACATTTAAAAAAAATCATGTTCACTGGTGCACTACATGCTCACTAAAATGCTCGGCCGATACTCGACGCAATTTATGATTCATTAATCAGGAACAATGGGTCACTCGATACTACCCTTATGCGTGCAGAACCATTAGCGGTCTCGCTGGCTCCATGGCTGCTGGATCTTCCCCACGATTGCGAGCGAACGTTCTCTTTGTCGTCGAGGTGAGGGCTTCTCCACGGGAGGTTTGCTCGCGTTTATTGACGCGGCCCACCTGTGAGACCTGCATGCATGCTCCGAGCGAAACGAAAAACCGTGATCGCCACGAGGACCAAACTCCGCTGCTCGCCAATGGCTCGCGTTTCTCGCGACAATCCTTCCTCCGCGTTTCTTCTGGATTGCTTCCCGACGAAATACAGCACGATTTTTTTTTGCGATTTGACATCTTCTTCTTAAGCCTTCATAACTCACACCTCTATCCCCTCTCTTGGGCGCCACCGTAGTGACGCGTCGGTACACACAGAAAAATAATTTATTTGCAGGGTGACCAGCAAATAAATATTAATTTAATTCCAATAAATATTTGTTTAATTCAAATAAATATTTATTTAATTCGAATAAATATATATTTTTTATTGAAATAAATATTTATTTAATACAAATATATATTTGTTTGCGGAGCGACCGTCAACTAAATAATTTTTCTGGGCGTACGGTTTTGGGCGGTGTGACTTATAGAGGCTTAAGACTGCAGCTCCCGTTTTCCGCTTTTGAAAAAAAACAAAAAAAAAACGTGGCCATATCTGGAATTAGCCTTTCCAGCACGAGCCAACGACCTATGGAAGGCGCAAGTAAGCTCACCCGTATGAAAGAGAGATAAGCCATTCGGCAGTTTTCTTTGGGGTCTCGCTTGAGCCGGGCTCACAATGCACCGTACAGTGTGTACATTTATGAAAAGCTAGCTTCGCGAGTTCGCATGACGGAGGCGGCGACCGAGTCATAACTCGTGGCTCGAGACACAGTCTCTCCGTGATATCGCACACGCGCCCACTGCCGGCCCTCTTAGCATATAGAGTGGTTGCGATTAAGTTCAATGCTTCCTTAACGGCAACCGCGAGATACGCGATCCCACTTTTCCGTACATTTAATTCGACTTCGTGCTCCGATTGTCTCAGTTCCGGTGTAATTACCCGAGATTGCTGGTAATGGGTAACTGAAAAGATTAACAACATAAAACAAAAATTAAAATAAAGAAAAAACACGCTATTAATGCGCGACGGTGCAGGTAGTTGCTTTCTTATCAATTTTGACGTTGTGTGAACATTGAGAGTGCTTGTATACCTTATATTATTCCGGCCATCCTGTTTTCAATTTCGAGGGCATAATTTTCTCTGCGGTGGCGATATTTCAAGTGATCCAATTAGAATTGCATTTTTTAGGTTAATTATATAATTTCAAGTATCAAAGATAGTTTATAAAAAAAAATTATTCGGTCGGTCGTAACAACATGTATACGACAATACATTTTTGTGAACGAATCGACTCGATACTCAATGCTAAAGCGCTTTCAATCTCACAAAAAGAATTCTTTTTAAGCGCATAAAATTTAATTTTTTTTATTTTTAGAAAATCATCTTACACCTTCGACGTTCATTATCTCCGGCGATTCCACGAAGGTTTTGAGAATGCCGAAGGAAGGGGAAGCGTGGCGAATGGTGCGCACGCTGCACCACCTCGTTGCTCCACCGTACGCGCTTCCGGCGCGAGAAGCATCTGCGATTAATACCATATTATTTTGCTTTTATTAATTTAATTAATTCCATGTAATTCCCCGTATCAGTTGCGTAATTGGGTTTCGTCCCGTGTATAATGTATGCCAAATTATAAATAAAGAATTATCCATAATTGAAATAATTTTTAATGTGAAAACCTGCCGAGAACTTTCACTCGAATTTATATTTTGCCTCTACGATGAAAAAGTAAGAGTAACGAGATTAAAATTCAAGATTGCAACGTATTAAAAAATTTTACAAAATATAATACACTAACGCTTTGATACACACCCGGCAGTGGGATGATTGATTCGCTCTTCGAATCCCAACTCTTCAGCCTCGGATTCCCCCATATTTCTTGGTTCTTTCGTTTGTTCCCCGGCGATCTGACGTTTCCTGCAATCTTCACCCGCGGTATCCGAGCGTCCCGAACAAATCCCCCGATTGCTTAATGACGTCGGCGTGTAAATCGCTGACAATAGCCGAACGAGTGTTTGCCCGAGGGCTCCGGGAAGGACTGGAAACAAAAGGTGCGCACGTAGTCTATCCTCTCCCTTTTCATCCCCCGCTGGGTATTCTCCGTTGCCGGTTTGCCGGATCTTTCGGTTCTGGTCCTCGGTCAGGCGGTGCCCTTTGTCTTTCGTACGCGTTATCGCGAATTCTTCCTTTGCGACTTTTCTCATCGCGCGGATCACTCTCGACCCCGAACGGCTCGTCGATCATTCGCTCTTTAAGGCTTTTACGATGCAGCGCCACTGAGATCGTCATAAATATCGCTCGCTTTCCGTTTACGATTTATAATGGATTTTCAGTACTTTAACGAGCGGGAGTTAAACAATTACCGTGCCCGGTCATACTTTCCCATGGGAATTGGGTACTTGATAAAGCTTCCATGAGGTCGTTCGAGTCTCGCCGAGTGGGCAACCGCGAGGGATTCAGAGGCTCGTGAAATATGATTTACCACAACGGCGCTCAGATAGGGGTTATCGGGCCGAATCTCCGGCTCGCTCTACCTCCGCGGGCTCGACCGCCTCCACATTTCCTCCGCGACCTATCGCCGATCGCGCGTATTTACTCACGTGATAATTACCCGTTTGCGTATCTCGGCTCCGAGAGAGCGGGCACCGGAGTCGTCCGGAGCGCAGATTGCGCTCGGCCCGCGAGGTAACGTTAACGCCGGTGACCCTCGAAGCCAACATCGCCGAGTCTGTTTCTCAAACGAGATTTTTTTTTTACGATTTCACCGGCGTTTCCCGCGTTTCATTTTGCGACGATTGTCACAAGAGCTCCGCGACTTTTTATTTTTTATCAATTAGCATTAAATCGTTAAGGCGAGTGACCTGTGTAATTTTACCACATTGTAAAAATAAATTGTAAAAAAATCAATACCGTTCATTAATTTTCAAAGAACATTTGTGTACAGTCAACATCGATCTATGTCGAGTCTCACGAATGAGATTTTTCAACGATTTTACCGGCGTTTCTTGTATTTCATTTTACGACGATTTTGACACGCGCGTTTTTGAAATATAAAGCAGTGGACGAATCTTTGCGACTCTTAATTTTTATAAATTAACATTTATATTTGAATATTTTTTTTTTAGTTTGTACCGTTTCGAGGCCATTTGATGATTTCTAGAGCCAGGTATGCATCCTCCTGTTCCAATGACTCGCCGAATATGACTCTCGGCACGGAACGCCCGAACACATCTCTCCAAGTAACGAATCGATCGGATCTCGGGCCTCAGAACAAAGGTATTTCGCCGCTCTTCTTTGCCTTTCTTGCGACGGAGAAACAGCGACGAGAGAAACGGAGATGGACGGGGTCGTCACGGAGAACGGAATATCAATTAAAATTCGGGTAGATACGGATCGAAGCGTTTTTCACAAAGGCATAAATACGAGCTACCGTTCGGAGTTTGGCGCCTCACCTCTCAAGACTCCTCGAGTCTTTCTCTCCAGTCTGTTACCATCTTCGTCAAAATTTTTTAGACACGCTACTTCGCACACTCCAATTCGATGTCTGTAAGTCGAGACTCCGAGCACCCGCTTGTCTGACACAAAATTTTTAAGGCATCTGAAGTTAACGAAGGATAGTCCGAATGGATTCGGAGAAATAAAGTTTAAGAAATTTGACGACTTGCAAGAAGTACTTATGGACACATGATTTTCGGCCGTTCGTTGATTGGACCGATCGAAGTTTCGGCAAAATAATGTGGCTCCTCACAAAACCGCTGCATTGCGAAGCGCATCGTGCGCGACACTCGTTGAAAGGCGTGAGCTCAGCAGCCGGAGTCTGAAGCAACCGCTTCACCCCGGTGGATGATTCCCGAGGCAGAAAGGCCTGATGCCCGAAGACGAGAGTATAACGTCGTTAGGCCGGCTAACTGGATAAAGCGCAAAGTAGAAATACCTGGGAGGGAGGAGACGGGCCGAGGGGGCGAAAGGTGGAAGGAAGAAGGAGGAGGAAGCAAATGGAGGAAGCAAAGGAGCAAAGTCCGTAAGCCGAGTATTGTAGTTCATCCGTTGGGAATGCTGTTAGCCGAGCGAGAGCTGGGATGCTGCGGGGCAGCGAAGCAAGTGGTCCAGAAGTTGGTCCGCGAACGATCATTGGCCATCGTGCAGGGAATGACCGAGGAAAAACCGTGCCAATAACTAATTCTTGACCGTCCGCGAGCTGAGACAATCATTGTGCGCTTCGTACTGCGCGACGCTTCCTGGCACAGTGGAAAAGCAACGGGAATGATGCGGTGGCGAAAGAGGAAAGAGGAAGAGAGGCGAGGAGGCGGCCGTGGCGCCCGCGGTGGCGACGCCGCTCGCGGTGGCGAACGAGAAGGGAAAAAAGATATGTACAAGGGTTGCCCTTTTCTCGCGAGAGCTTCTCTAATGGCCCGGCAGGTCTTAAGGGCGATTTAAAAGGCTCTTAATGACATCCAGTGCGCCAAGGCCTCCACCCCGCCTCCAACGCTACCCAGCCCGTTCCATCGTCAGCAACGCCGGTGCGCTACTCTAATTTCATCCGAGTGAAAACTGAAGAAACAAGTGAATTAAGCACCGCGCGAGCTCTATGGTTCCCTCGCACCCGGCGATGCTAATGACAGATCGGGTTCTCGCGCGAAACCTCTCGCCTTGTTGGCCTCTCTCTCTCTTTCTCTCTCTCTCTCTCTTTGTACCTTCTCTTCACGATGCTAAGTAATAATAATAACAACCTTCCTCCAATTTGTCCGTTTTCCACAACGCTTCGATGTTGCGCCTTACGCTCTTCTGTCCCTTCTTTGATACTCCATTTTTCGTATGGGAATTAAGCTTTTGACGCATGAGTGACGTTCGTTGCCTTTGGAGTTATGGCGTTTTTTTTTCCGGAAGAGTTGGAAGAGTTTTGTTCATTTTTTCTAACACTGAACTGTAATAGTTATTTGTGTGGCAAGGGCGTGGAAAGGGAGTTCTTGACGAGTGTGAAAATTCACACGAGTCAGAACTCACTATGCTAAATCTTAAAATAAAATTATCGACAATATCTTTCCGTGAACTAATTCCCAGCGCTTCAATGTCCATAACTTGTTTTTCATAAGAAATCGTACCGCGTCTCTCCGTTGCACGGGACTGGCGAATTGTGATACGAGACTGCATCCGAGTTGGGCTCGTTAGAAAAATTATACTGCACCGATAACTCTCTCGAAACTCTTTCATCGTACTACCGGCGCTTCGCGCACGATCTCTCGATCCTCCTTCGATCGTCAATTTCTCCTCGTTCTACCTCTTCGGCCCGTTGTTCACGACGTATTCAGCAAGCCCTCGCGGTCATGGACTCTGACCAAGAGAGGTGGCTCCTTGAACTGTATTTCACGGTAGAATTTCTTGCGGTCGAGGGTGCGGATGGGAATAGGAAGGAACCGAGTGGGAATGGAACAAGGAATGAAATGGAGGCGAGCTGAGAAAGGGCAGCGAATTAGCTTCGAAAAATCAACGACTCGGACCATGAGAGTGGTGGGGAGCGGGAGAGAGGGGGTAAGATGAATCCATACCTTATCCTTACTGGGGGAGGTGATACGGGAGAAGAAGTGAACCTGACAAAGGCTGAGGAGGAATCGAAGGCGGTCCCGTATCTTCGGCTCATTTTTTTTTCTCGCTTTTGAAGATTTCTTTGACATTCTTCCAACTTCGTTCGCTGAGATGCACCGGCAGACCAGCAAGAGTTTTCGACCGGTCTATCAAGCCAAATTGTTTGAGAATCGATCGAACTTGAAACTTATTAATTATGTTAAAAATCGAATTGAATTTCAGCGCATCAATATGCCCGCTTTACGTGCGAGAGTCGCGGTCGGATGACCGCCCACATCACACTGGACACCGAACATTTCATCGTCGTCTCGAGTTCCGCTCGATACATCACACTCGATTTGTTATCGTAAAGCCTCCCGTTACATCCGCATTAAAATAAACGTTCGAATATTCGGTTGAAAAAAACTAATTAGTCTCTCTCTTCGATCCAAGGGTATTCCAACAAATTATTATAGTGCATTATAGTACCATGTAATATGTACATCGAGCATATTTCTCCACAAGAGAGAGGCCAATTTCACAAAATCGTCGATTCTCTCCATCGCAAAGTACCGCGTCAGGTATAATGGCGTACATCAAATCTCTCGCCGGTGCATCACGTCCGATGTGCACTCTTTCTCCCTCCGTCTACAGGCGGGGATGCTGTGATCGTTCCTCTGCGACGATCGGGCAAAGGGAATGCAAGCGTGGTAATTTGGACCACCCATTCTTCGGAACAATCATAATGGTGCGTTTTGATTTGAGGCTCTTTGCTCGGTCGCCAAAAGGAGGGATCGAACGAGCGAAAAAAAATCGAGTATCAGAGGCACCTATTGCCTCGTCTCTCGGTTCCTTCGACGGGACGAATTATGTACCAGACATTCCACGCCAAGTGGGCCATCCCATATTCACGAACTATCGAATATTGACGAAATTGTTCAGACTTTCAAAACACACACGCAATTCGGGAAGAAACAGAAAAGAAAATCGATTTGCAAAAAATTGCGTATGCGTAATTAAAAAAAAATCGACCTTACGAAGAAAAAAATATAAGAAACAACATTTAAGTTTTAGGACGCACTTCTTAATTTATTTAAAATAGTTCTTTTTATGTCGTTAAATGCTATCTGAGCCAATAGCGGATTAATCAAAGATAATGTCAGCCCTCTTGCTCCCCAATTACTCACAATTTTTTATGTCTCTAAATGCGCGTTAAAATTTGCAGAAAAATTGGCACGACGGATGGACGTGCGGATGGCCCACCTGATATGGAAGGCCTCATATATATTCCGCGCTGTGCTACGTACCCGCACACGAGCTCGAACGCTCTCGGAGCGCACGTGTGTCGATATACGTGTACGCCCGATATAAATGCGATGCAGGTAGGTAGCCGAGGAGGAGCATTATAGTGTAGCTCAGCCGGGCCCGGAGCAGAGTCCGTCTGGAGAGTCCGGGCCCGCGGACTGCTGGACGTTCGGGACGATCGTAATAATCGCCCAGAACCATTAAACTAAACCGGGAATAATATTATATCGAGCTTATCGAGAGAGAGAGAGAGAGAGAGATAGATAGAGAGAAAGAGGGAAAGACAGATCGAGAACGGGACGGAGGGGAAGATCAGACGGAGGGAGGAGAGGGAGGAGGGATGGAAAGAGAGGAAGAACGGACGAGATGGTGATCCGGTCGGCCAGTGAGGAGAAAGAGGCTCAAAGAAAAAAAAAAAAAAAAAGAAACGGTGGAAAGAGTACGACGAGGAGAAAGAAGCTGGAGTGAGCGTGAGATGTGCAAGTCGGCCTTACTCGTTCGATCGGCGCGAGGGGCGCTTCGGGGATGAGAAAGAGGAGCCCAGGACGGGGACCGAGGGTATGAGGGCATCGGCGCAACCCGAAAGAGCCCAGACATCGGGAGGTATACGTACTCGGAGAGGGCACACCGTATACCACCACACGGGCTCGCTGCTGGTGCTTCTTCTCAGAACTAAGTAGATTTGAATTTCGATACGGATGATCGGGCTGAATACAAATTACTCATATATGCCTCTCGTCCCGGGTAATCACACGGTGGCTGCGCCACGGTCCAAAGAAAAATGTGTTGCAGTTCTCTGCTCGCTCCGATATCCAGCGCCCTTCTCGTTCTCCGGTTCCTTCCACTGCGGGTAATGTGTTTCTCTCCTCTCTTTTTCGTCTGTTTTCTCTTATTTACTTCATTATTATATACCTCCTTCAGCCCCCCCCCCCCCTCCCTCCCCCCGCTTCGCGTGGAGACAGACAGGGAGAAAGAGACGAAGAGTCCCGACAAAAAAGGGTTGTTCCCCGATCGCACTTGGGAATACGTAAGTTTATGTAAAGATGTCCGAACGACGCGTTTATTTTGGTATCTCTGGTTCTCTCCTTGTCTCTCTCTCGCGGTTCTTCGACCCTTTTTGTTTTGCCTTTTGGTCCTGCGCGTCGCGTCCTCTTCTCCCCCTTCGCCCCCTCGCGTTCCCGCTCGTATTCCTCATCATCGGCCTTCGCGTCTTCATCTTCTTCTTCTTCGTCCTCGTCCTCTTCTTCTTGGTAGTTTCCTCGGCGAAGAGCGAGCGAAAAAGAGCCCGGAAGGCGTGCCTCGGTTGCCGAAGGAATCCAATCATAATAATCCGGTCGAATCGATTGCGGCTCTCGATGGGATTGGTCCGGGTGGAACGGAACCGGCATCGGGCAGGACAGCCTGCACCCCGGTTCCGCGGAGTTCGGCTCTTCGGCAACGGGGGCCCGGGGTTGCGAGTGGTTCGGCTCGGAGTCTCGACTGGCGATGCATTTATGCCGCATCGACTGAGAGGCAGGGAGAGAGAGAGAGCTCGGAACCGGGCGCCTACCGTGCGGCGTCCGAACCGATACAACCGCCGCGTGCAACGTTCGCAGCATAAATAATTAATAGCAGCCCGTTCTGCTGCCGCTGCTGGTCGGCGAAGCGCAGAGGGGCCCTCGCGAAGTTAGTGCGCCGAGTGTTTTGTGGTTCCCGAAGCTCCGCCCAGCGAGAAACCAGAGCTCCTCCCTGCGCCCCTTCGCGAAAGAGAAACGGAGCGAGAGAAAGGAGAGAGAGAAAAATCGCGAGAGTCAGCGATGAATACCTTAGCCGCGATGTGGTCATGACGACTGGCCTCCGCTCGGACTTCATGCCCGCCGCGCGGCCGCTATCAACTGTAGCTCTGTATACCTGTATATGTATGTACATATGTATAAATGTATATGTATATACAGGCGGAGGGAAAGACATGCAGTCGACGTACCAACCGGGCACGAGCTCAACCCAGAAGCACAGAGCTCGGCTCACGGCTGGAAAGGAGTTTCGTCGATCGTTGTCGCGTGCAGCCCACCGCAAACTACTTGCAACGAGATATTCTCACACGTTTACATTAAAAAAAAAAAGGACTTTGAAATTTTTTTAAAAATTGTAAACGGACATTGACGTGAGATGGCGAAGGTGGATACTACCTGGCTGGGATACAATGTGTGAAACGTGTTATTTTTGGTATTTAAATGCAGATCAGTCTGGTATTAGGGATTTTTTTTTTTGCCAATGAGAGGTTCAAGGTAGAGATGAGACCCACCGGTGGACCAGTTGTTCCAGTTTTCACGATATTTTTTTCCAATCGACGTTTGGACGTGTCGCCATGGTGATGCTCTGCAGGGATTCATGTAAATTTGTAAAATTATCTTCATCTCTTTTTCCCGCAAATTCATGAAGACTCGAAAGGACTTGAGCGCCGAGCGCAAGATCCTCAGTCGACTCTCACCTGGAAAATAGGAAATATATTTTTATTGTCGGATCCGTTTCCTCTCCATCCGCGCGAACTCTTCTCTCGCGCCATCACGTCCTCCCGATCTCGTCGTCGCTGAAGCTCGTTCCTCGATAACCGGCCGCTTGGATTTCGTTGGCTTATCTCCAGGACATCTTTAGGAGCTTCCGCGATCCGTAGCGACATTTATGTAAAGCGTCGTCGAGTCGCCCGGACGACGGGTGCGATAATCGGCGGGGCGCTTCGGTCGGTGCGCGGGAGTTTGCCACGGCCATGCGAAGACACCCTCTCGCCTCGCGAGGCCTTAAGTCAAATTCGAAAGAGGTCGGTGCGGGGTGCGCGGGGCGGCTCCGAAAGCTCAAGCCCGTCGGAGAATCGAGGACGGGTGGCGATAAGAAGTCGTAAAAAATAATGACCGGAAAATTAATCGAACTCGACATCGGACCGTCGAGTCGCGTTCGCCGAACTCGTCAACTCTCGAGCGAGAGAACCCAAAAGCCGATCGGCCGGGATCGCTCAGCCGCTCGGCTCTCCGCCTTTCTCGCGCGTCAGGGTCTTCGAAGCCTCGGGGATGAGAAAATCGAAGGTATCGGACACCGCTCGAAGGAAAATCGCTGGGTTTTCGGTAGCCGACAGTTCATAAAACTTTCGCTCTTATATCTGCCCGAAAAAAAACCTCGGGACTAAGTCATTCCGCATCTTCCCCAGAACCGGTGCCATCGGATCGATCCTCTCGGAGAGATTATCGCCGCGAGTGCCTTCGTTTTTTCTTGAACCAGAAGAAGGGTGACTTCTGCGAACGTCATCCAATGGTAAAAGCGCTTGCGCTTATGCCCGGATTTGCGTGCAATTCCGCTCCCAGAGGGAACGGCAGATTATGGAATCACTTAGATGATTAAGAAGAGAAAGGGTTGTTTGGACAGCGCACCCCGCCGTCTTTCCCACAGCCTCGGGAGACAGAGAGCCGTGTAACTTCCGCGTCCGGTAGCGCTGTCGACTTCCCCGCACTAATTCTCAGCTGTTGTTTCATCCATTTCCCGCTCATCCGCGGAATCTCTTCGGGCGTCTTTCGGGTTAATCCGTTTTGTCAACGACTCTTCATCGTGACTCGTTCGACGTTTCTTAATTCCGCTTCTCCAGTGCTCGTTTTACAATCGCAGCCTCCGGCCGATCAATCGGCGGCTTCAATGAATCAGCTCTTCGGCGACCAACAAATTTCTTCAACTTCCTCGCCAGTTTCCCCGCGAAGCCGAAGTCAACGGAGAACCCTCGAGGAATCTTCACGGATCCCCCCGTCGTTGTTTCCTCCGCCGATTTCTTTCCGCGCGAAGATTACAGAACTGTGATGGCCTCGCCGGGTGAGGAGCGCAACGCAACGGCGAGGTGAGGAGGATCGGTATGAAAACGTCGAGCGAGCGGAGCGAGATTCGCGAGACTGCAAGAACCCCGGTGTGCACAAGGTGGATGTAGGTAATCCTCCGTGCTCTGTCCATAACTCTTGGCCGAGCGATGAGAGACCACCGTCCTCTCCACCACCGATCCCGGAGGCCATACTTCGGTATTCCCATTTACGCGAGAACTCGAGAATTCAGCGCGCACCTTACGTATATAATATCGATATAACAGGCGAGAGACTATGAAATCCATCGGCTGTGTCCGCGCACGTTGAGCCGGCGATATTTGCACTGTGTGTCGGTGGTGTCGGGAGGAATGAGGAGGAACGGGGGGGGGGGGGGGGAGAGGAAGATTCACGGCGAGCAGAGAGCCAGAAGAGCTCGCATCCTCACGATATCGTCGAAGCTCCAGCTTCTTCTTCGGTCTCGGCTCTTCGTATTCTTCTTCGAGTAAACATTACGAGATAACGCCGCGGCACCTCTCCCGGCCCTCGCAAACCGCTTATTAGGCCCGTGGAGTCGCGTCGCGCATTCTCGTTGCGCGAGCGAGGCCAGCAGCCGGCTCTTCGGGTCTCCATACCGCACGTACACACAAACGGGATGAATACTCGCGGAAAGGGGCAACTCACGATTACTCGATGATGCGCGAAGCGAGGGAAAGCCCTCCGATGCTTTCGCACGTCTATCTCTTTCTCACTATTTTTTTTTCTTTTTTCTTTTGGTAATTTAATTTTTTATTTGTATGTATATGTTTTGCTGCTCGCTCGGGCGATATGACGAGAGCGATTCGCTACGTTCTCATCTCTGGCTCCGCGCAACTGAGACACGCCGGATTCCAGCGAGCAGCCGTGAACCTTCATATAGATCATGCGGAATGCACGAGGGAGTGCAGTGTGAAATATCGGAGGACGAGAGAAGCAGGATCAAGCTGGGTAATTGCAAGATGTCTTCATGAACAATTTTTAGAGTGACTTAGGGGTGAGCGTGTGGAGGTGACTTGAAGGGAGAAATTTAATATTTCGACTGTACACGGTAAAAAAGAAATGGTACTTTTTACAACAGCTTTACAAACGTCCACAATTTTTTATTTGTTATTTTCTAGTTTTACAAACAAAAGTACAAACTAAATTTGTCAATTTCACGGGAAATCAAAGGACAGGTTCTTACATTCAAATAAGTGACAAACGAGTTTATCACTTATTCAACAAAATTATTTTTACGAAATTTCTAATTCCGATTTTACGAAATTATTTTTTACTGTGTAAAGTGAAGTTTCGATAAACGATGTTGGAGAGGTAAACTGCCCTTCATCAATTAAGCTCGCCCTCTCGACACCGTCCAGGCATCAATGAAGGGGATGGCACGGTCGCTTGGCAATATTAAAATATTGATAACTACCTGATATAAGGAAAAAAAAGTTGACAGTTTGATGAGCCCAAAGATTCGTTGATGGCGTTCGCCAGGCGGGATGACTCTGAGAGCCGCGAAGTAACACGCGCAGCGATACGAGGGAAAGCCGACCTATGACAGCGATGCACTTAAAATAACATGGCTGTTGATCGAATCTCCACCTAATAATAACCGTGAAAATTATCCACTGTCGACTCTGCGTATTAATTAATACTTGGTTTGTTTCCCTACAGCAGCTCGCCCTATTCAGATAACTGAGACATTGATGAAGAGCATGGCGTTGTCAGTTGCCAACATCAAATTATTGGCAACTGACTGTCATAAGAAAAAAAAAGTTGACAGTTTAATAGACACACAAACATTCGTTGATAACGTTCACCAGCCGGTATGACCCTAAGCGCAGCGAAGCAACACGTGCACCGATACGAAGGAAAGTCCGACCTATGACAGTGATGCACTTGAAATAATATAGCCGTTGATCGAATCTCTACCTAATAATAACCGTGAAAATTATCCGCTCTCGAGTCTGCGAACTGCCGATCGCGCAGTTGGGATATCTCTTTTAAACCCCGAATTAGGACTTCAGAGAGTCGGAGACGGATAAGGCAGGCACACTGCGGGGACCACCTCTGGAACAAGTCCGCCATGCGATACACCTCTCTTCGTCCACATACACCGTCGAGTATGCGGCTGAAAGTCTCAGCACGCTCGTATCGTTACAGTTTATTATAATATAATTATGTAGCATCCTGGGAAGAAGGGATATCGATGAGGTGGTTGGATAGACCGACAGCGAAATAAAAAAAAGGAGAAAATAAAAGAAATTTTATAGTCGAGAGAGATTGTGGAAAGCGTTGTTGGGCTCGCCTGAGCAAATACTAAAGTCACGAAGACGTTCGAGCAGGGATCATCTGATCGGTCGGTTCGACCGCGGTCGGGGTTCACCAATTCCTGCTTCTCCTCGCGCTCTCCCCCGATCCCAGTGTTTGCGCTCGCCTCCTTCTATACCTGAACCGTAGACAGTTTGCTGGATCGCGTCGTATGCGCATGCAGGTAATACGTAGAACCCACCATCCCTGGACCTAGGCGACCCGCGGGGGTAACCAGCGCGCTATGGATACTGACCTCTCGCCCGCAGGATCTCGAGGCCTATTCTTCGGCATGCGCCACTGGTGAAACCGCGCTCCAACGTATTCCGCTGGAAGAGAGCGCACCGACTCGTGACAGAGGCATCGTTGTCCTTTTGCGGATCTCCGAGTCGCGGGGGGGTCGTGGTTAATTTTTTTTTTTTTTGCTCCCTTCGTTCTCTCATTCGTTAGCTTTTGCCATGTTCTTCTGGTGCACACTCGTACCAGGAGGTAGGAGGTGGAACGAGAGAGGGCATTGACTCGGACAAATTTCTTGCATTTTTTTTCTCATGCATGACCGGACCAGCTATGCTGCAGTTGCTTAGAGAGGGAACAAAAAATTAATAACAAAAATACCGACATCTCTATTCGTACAACATATTGCCGCAGAGATGCACCACTCAACGTACGAAGAGGAACGATAGAGGCCATTGACTCGGCAAATTTTCTGCATTTTTTTTCATACTTGATCGGACCAGCTATGTTGCAGTTGTTAAGCGAGAAAACAAAAAGTTAACAAGAAAAATCCCGACATCTCTATCCGTCTAACAAATTTGCGGATAACAACTTGCCGCAGAGAGACGCCGGTCGATGTACAAAGAGGAACGAGAGAGGGCATTGACTCGGACCAGTCTCTCGCATTTTTTTTTATATACATGATCGGATCAGTTATGTTGCAGTTGCTGAGGAAGGCAACAAGAAACTAACAACAAAAATCCTGGCATATCTATCCGTGTAACAAATTTCCAGCTAAACCCTCGCCAAGGGTTTCTCGGTGGTTCGTCGTTCCGGTGATACATCCGTCGCGGCTTTGAACATGGAACAATGCATAGAACAACCATATCCGCTCTGCCCCATGGCTTAGATACCAATAATACCGTATATTCATAAAATATCCAGCAAATTTATTCCAGCCGTCAGAGTACGGCTTCGCCACAACGAAATATATGGTATAATAATTCCTTGATATCAGGTGCCTTTAATCACCTTAAATCCACAGGCCAGGCACACCCCGTCGTTCACTTAACTTCAGGGTTATCTTAATCTTTCGACAGCTGCCCAGCGCCTCTCGTTTTTCTCAATACCTTCGTTTACCCGAGCGGTTCACTCAACCGGGCTGCAACATCGATCGCTGTGTTCATCGCGATCGCTTTCTTGCTCTCCCCGATACCCTACTTCGTCCTCTTCGTCCTTCTCTACTTAAAACAGTTCTCAACATTTTTCGAGGTTTCCTTTGAATTTTATTTTCGATTTTTTTTCTAGACCACTGGGTGAGTCATCCGCCGATACTCCGGGAGGTCGAGTCCTTACCCTTCCGGCGGCGTTAAGACTTTCAAATTAATTAATGCCAATCGAAAGCGAGATCTCATTGCCGGTTGCGATGTGTGAGCAAGCGTGTTACCAAGTATTCTCATTTCGACGCAACTGCATTATCTGGGAGCGCACTTACGCGTTGCGAGTGTGCTGCTCTTTGCGTTATAGCTCGTAGCCGCTCATTGCGCCACGCACTGTGCGGCAGCGACTAGGTATGTACCGTGGCTACCTTATTACCGGCCCCGCGGTTCCTCGATCGCGGGCAGATGGAGAGGAAACGATAGTGCTCTACTCCCGGCTTGTTAACTCCTCATTTAATCGCCCTTGGCTTTTCATCGGACGGCTCGGATACAAGCGCGATATCGTCGACGCCTCCCTCTGTCTACTTTTAATTCGCGATCGTCGCTGTGACCTCAAAACACTCTCTGCACCTATGAAATTTATGAGGTTACGAAATGACGTAAGAATCGTGACGATGAAAATTAAACTTTCGGTATGTTCGATATATATTTCGGGATTCTCATTGAAAATTATTTTCTTAATGTCCCAGTTTAATGTCTCACCTAGGCATTCTGCATCTTTGTATGCAGATGTTTAAAAATTGTTCAATGTTAGCATATTATAGAGAATATACTCGTCAGAATTCTGACTTGAAAAAAAAAAAATTCGATTCTCCGATTCTTCGATTTTTGATTTTCTGACTTTCAAATTTCCGATGTTCAATTCTCTGATTTTGAATTCTCGGATTTTTATTGTAACATTTTTTCGGTCAACCCGGTCCCCCTCGACCCCGAATCAGTGATTTTCACGTTCCCTCTCGAGCGATTCGTTTGTGCACTATTTTAGGTGGTTTTATTCGCAGCGCCAGCACGTCCTTCGTTTCGCGAGGCACTCGACTCGAGTCCCCAGTGGATTCCGCCCGCACGGTGGATATCCACATAAGTGCATTATTTTCCAATACCAGTAACAGGCACGACGTCGACGATGGTGCCGAGAGCCCGGACCGTGCGGCTCTGCACTGTGTGTAACGACGGGGCGCGCCCTGCGAAAGGTATATATAGGGCACGATCGTAGAGGGGTTGAAGCTAAGCTGACGTCCTCGCTCGGATCGCGAGGACCGCGGGATGGCACGCACGCTTGAATTTCCGAGAGTCGAGGGAAAATCGGTCGGGGAGTTGAGTGCCTAAACGGACCTCGGGGACCTCGCCTTGCGGGCTATCGAATTCCCTAATCGATGGGGCACACAGTATACTCCGAAAGGAAGAAGAAGAAGAAGAAGAAGAAGAAGAACCCGAACGAACCAACGACTCTTCACGAATCCAGATTCTCAAGGGTCGCTTCCCGATGCGCGCCGACAAACCATCCATTTTTTTTTTTCAATTTCATCCAAACATCTCTATCCCATTTCGTCGCCGGAGTGAAGCGGAGTGGAAAAAAGCTCTCGCGAAAAACAAAAGGCAGACAAAATGAATTTTTTTTTGGGATTGCTTCTGGAAAAAAAAAAAAAAAAATGAAGCCTCAATGTCGCAGATTGCCGTGCGGACACAGGGTACCACTATGCACGGGGCGTTAATACGAGGGGGCGGCAGGCGGGAAGGACGGGGCGGTTTGGCCGATGCGCCGCCGAAACTATATTCGGCCCAAATAACAATCGGGCTGGAAAATGGCTGTGGAAAAACACGTTTATATTTCACCGGCTGCGAGAGTGAATTCCCTTTGTGACTGTAGGATGACAATTTCACGGCATTTAGCCGCGACAGGACCCGGTCCACCCGAACGAGCGGAACAATGCCGTCCTCGCCGACCAGCGGGCTGACCGCTCTTGTTCTCTGTCTCGCGCTCACCCTTTCGCTTTCCTCTGCCCATCCGTCTGTCTCTCGCCCGGTGTCTGCGCCCCCGCACCATCCCCTCGGCGTTGTTCACTCGCATTCATCATCCCTCTGTCTCTATCGTTCGTCCGTCGTTCCGTATAGGCGCATCCCTTTGTGTTACTCCGCGCGACTGTGTACGTAGGGACGCGTCTCGACGCTCACGCCGCGACGCACCACCCGCACACACACACATGAGCGTGCGCTGTTCCTCCTTTTTTTTTCTCGGCTTTTAATCGGAAACAAAAAGCGTTATTGCGGAAATTAAATGACACATCGCACCGCGACCGAGGGACGGGAAAGTTTTCGGGATTAAAAAGCTGAAGTCGAGGCAGCCGTGTCAATGACACGGGTGATGGAAGGACAGATTTGTACATTCAAACCTGGACAAACGAGTCTGCCACTTATTTAACAAAATTATTATTACGAAACTTTGTATTCCGATTGTACAGAATTATTTTTTACTGTGCACCTGCACTTTCTGCGCGAAATGTGACGTGTAGAAAAAAATTAAAAATCTATCCCCGATTTTACGTCATTAATTTTTTTTTTTATAACGTCCATGTCTGATCGATCGAATCGAGACCACTGAAAGTTCTCCCACAGCTAGCTCGGCAAAAGTTCCCGAGGACGAGTCTCACAATGCGCGTCTGGTCTCCCCGCCGCGGATACACTTCAATTTTGTCTAATTGAATTAATTGCACATGCAAATTCGCCGAGTTCATTCCCATTTATGCGTGTACTCCACGCGATATAGTAGCCGTGTATCAACGCGGGAGAATCCGCAGCAGCTGCGGCGGCCGGGTTCGGGCCGCTCGGGCAATTCTATTGTCCGCGATTTCTAGGATCCACTTATAGGTGGAGAGTAATTGATAGATCCTCTCTAGGTCCCTCTCTCTCCTCCCGCACACACGCACGGACACGGAAATATAGTTGTGAGAGAAAGACGCGAGGGAGGGATCGAGGAATGACAGGTTGTGTCCCGGGTTAGATACCGGGTTCGCACGACCCTACTTCGCTGACGTGTTATTAGTTAATTCTTACAATTACTGGTCGTCCCTGTGGTTATTCCATTACCGTGTATATAGCCTTTATCTCTATCCCTTCTCGTAGATCAGCCCGATTCCTTTCGATCTGCCTTTTTTGTTTTTATATCCTATTCCTCCTCCGCTCTATCTATATCCCCAGCGGGCAGAGCGTCGGCCTGTGGAACGAGGGACAAGTGGTCTCGTGCCTTGGGACAAGCCGTTTTCAATTTTATTTATTTATTTTTAACCCTCGAAGCATTATGATCGCGATGTCGTTCATCGATGTCCATCTCGGGTCTCCAGTCAGAGGTCGTCGAAACATTAAAGAGCCTTCGTGCACACGGTCCCGATGAGGGTCGCCGTCGATGAACCGCTCCAAAGTTCGCTCCGCATAGCGATACTCTGCATGATTACCGATACCACTATTTCCGTGCTGCAGATTGTATCGAACCGGCCGGATCGGCTCTTCGACTGTGTGCTGTAATTTTTTATTATTATTTTATTTTAGGCGTTTTTTGTGTTCCGGTGTGAACGCGCAGATCGCAGGAATTTCGAACGGAAATTCCTACGGTGTGCACATAGACTCTCTTGTTATTTTCTTCCGTAATTAAATATAATTTTTATCTTTTCGAAATTAATCGATGCGTTTTGGAAACCAGAAACTAGCAGCTTGACATTGGTTTCAGTTATTTTCATAAAAAATTTGTTCTTGATTAATTAATAACTGCTGGAATCTGGAGATGCCCTTAACCGTCTGATCATTGGTACTTTTACCGTACCGAGCTTCGATCTTCAGTGTTACCAGCGGGGCCATTTTCGAGCTTTTTTGGGAAAGAAACCGATGCGAATGCAACTATTTTGGGAAAGAAATACCGAGAGAGATATAGTGGTACCGTAATCGAATCATAAAAGCCTATATGGAGTAACGCTGATGCGTCAACCTCGGAGGACATTCCCCAACGAACGTAAACCATTTGGGCTAATAAAGTTAATGCCGCATGGGCCACTTGCTTCCGCTGTTGTGTTGCAGACAAAATGCACTATGGTTCCATATTGCACTTTGCAGCCAGTTACACCGGTGCGTACCGCTGTTCGAGCGAGCATAAACCTCTTCGTACCCCTGGTAGTACAGGTTGTTGAACTTGTATTTTCATTTTCGATTTTTTTTTCTTCTCTTCTTTCAAAAAGCTCTGGTAAATTGGGAACACTCAGCTTTTACCGTTCGTTCAGCGCGGACGTCAAAAAAATATGTTATCTTTTGTTAGCGCGCGGTGTACATGCACTAGGTATGTTGCAACTTTTTTTTATTTTATGGGAGACTGGAGAGTCGCCCTCGAACATTTTTTTTACCTTTATATCTTAACATAGAAATTTTGGGTTATGGTTCCATATTGAACCTTTTAGCCAGCTACGCCGGTGCGTACGCTGTTCAAACAAGCTTAAAACTCTTCATACCGTGGATTGTACAGGTTGTTGTACTACCTGTCCTCGTGTCGGTCGACGAAGTGGGTGTTGTCTCGTGCCCAAAGTGTACAACCTCTGGCTATTTTGATTTTTCAATTTCGATTTTTTTTCAAAAATCTCTGCTAAATTGGGAACGCTCAGCTTTTACCGTTTGATCAGGGTGGACATGAAAAGGCGTGTTATCTTTTGTTAAAGCACAGTGTACATGCACTCGGTACGTTGCCTGTACTCGGTAATTTTTGAAAAATTTATCCCACGAAGGCATGCATAATTAATTTGACTAATACAACATGCGATTCGAGAGAACAGTGATGATTTTTATTTCCAATCACATTTTTGACTCCAAAGAAACATTCGATCATCCTCAACGATAATAATAAAAATATTCTCGCGAAACAAAAACATACATCTCCGAATGGTTATTTTTTTTCAGCAGCAATCGATCGAGATTGCAGCGAGGCCCATGGCGCCCGTGCAGAGACCTTGACAAGACGGTCCCTGAGTGGATGCTAAAGCCATGGTTACCACGAAGGTGGGCGCCTCCGCATCGGCTCGTCTCCTCTTTCTTTACTTCGTTCGTCTTTTTCTCGGCGTATTCATGCCAGTGCATCGAGAGAAGATCGTGTAACGAGGCATAAAGGGCGAGGGATAAAGGGAGAAGAGAATAAAGTGGAAGAGAGAAGGACTTAGTTACACGCAAGTATGCAGCAGCCAACATCGGTAGTCGCGCAGCCAGCAGCAAGCGCGTTACACCTCTCCCTACTCGGTTTATAACGATCGACGGATGTGGTCAGCGTTTAATCGGGAAGTTTACGGAAAAATGTCTTCCGTGAGAACCTTCGTATTTCCAGCTAGCTCCATATAGTTTAATACACCGAGCGCAATATAATGTAGTATCCGGGTTACGCTCGTTCATCTCTATAGCGTGTAACCCCCGATTTTATTACTCTCCTTTAGTATAATTAACTTAAGGAAGATCGAATTAGCTCCCGGACTTTCCCAGCCGGGGATGCATCGATGCGAGCTCGATCGGAAGGAACGAGAAGACTTTCGACAGCGTTGACCTTATGTGGTCTTCGGGCAAAAAAAAACCATGTATTCAATTTTTCTAATAAAAAATGGGGATGAAGGAAGCGTTAGAAATTCATCGGCCATATGGCCCAGCCCGCGATCCACAATGCCCTTCGTCGCTCGAAGAGTTCGAAGGAGCTTCGAAGGATTCGGAAGAGAGGATGACCCGCAGCGACTCCGAACTCGCATTCGCGGACGTCGCTCCAGAAAAATCATTTCACGCTCGAACGCTTTCGGTTTAGGCGTGAAAAAAAAAAAAAAATACTTGGTTCAGAGGGGGAAAAAATGTATGATAACAAAGCGTCAGATAACGATTTGCAAAGTTCACGATACTGATTTCCTTCCATGCTCGGGTATCATCGCCATATTCTTTCGCCTCTCTCGTTCCTCTCTTTCTTTCCGTTCTGCAGCGAGGAGTTCTGCCCACGGACCCTCCCAATTCCACTTCCCTCAATCCCTCGCATGGCGCACGGTAGTGTGCGACGTTTGTGTACCTGTAGGCAACGGTGGGGCATGATGGTACAGTAAAAAAATTATATTTAAATACTCCTCCCTATTTTCCGGCATGTCCCAAGTCCATCCCTCAGCCCAATTTGGTAATCGTAGCTGTGGAAATCGCGCATCAAAATTAATGCAACATTTATTTTAATCAACCCTTCACCCACGGAATCCTCACCGAGCGAAAGCCTCGATTGCGAACGATTCGGACGGGATTCTCGCTCAACGAGTACTTACATTGCGCGGTATAAAAATCGATAATGTTTCAAAAAATATCGATGACATCGAAATTCGTCAAAATCCCCTTTGAAGAGGAATCTTAACGATTTTATCTTTGTGTAAGATAATATTTTCATCGTCAATATGCAGTGTACTCTTGTCAGAATATAAATTTCGAATAACAATAGTACACTGTATATTGACGATAAAAATATTATCTCACACAAACACAATATCTCGAAGATCATCAATATTTTTCGAAATATTAGCTATTTGAATATTAGCGTCCGCGGATCCCCCGGCCTGCGTAGTCACGCCCGGCTCGAGGTTCTCGCCTACACGAAGGGTTAACAATCTTTTCCACGGCAACGCAGTGTCCCGCACTGTCGATTTCACCGTGGACCATTTCGCCCCACCTTTCTCTACAGCATGATACGTACCTATCCACCGCTCGACGGCAGCGCACTTTGCATTTCGCATACCACAAAAATTGCAGTAGGCGCGCCCGAGGGCTCTCCTTCTACCTTCCGTTTACTCCTCCGTTCCCTTTGCGCCCTTCAAAGATTTTTGATATTCCGGGGCGATAAGACGCGGGGCTTTCTCTACCACTGTACCTCGCGCCACCCCGTCGTACGTCGCGGGATAGGACGATGTACCTGTATGGGTATTCAATTATCGTCGGACCGGTACACCCGCGCATACCGCCCTGCTTGCATACAGTGTGCATACACGAATAGTAGCTCGAAGGATTTGAAGATTGGCGGCTCCGCGGCCGAGACTCCCTCGTAAAACGCGTACGGAACACCGCGAAACACACCTTCCCTCCCCCCCCCCCCCCCCCTCCATAGCTCGCCGACACCGACACGGCATATCAACCGGCGAGTATCGCGAGTATCGTCGACGTGTTCTGCAGGTAGAATGAGTGAAGCAAATTTCGCCGGCGCACGCGTTCGCCTTCTTCCGCCTTCGCGTCGTGGGCACGGTGACGATGGAGCGACGTCGCGTCCGATGCGCTCCGCGTATAAACGTGCCGGTGCACGTGCACACGCACATTCACATGCACATGCACACGCGGCGGGCACTCGGATGGTCGGACGCCGACACGTAAAGCCCAACTTTTGCTCGCATAAATCCAACTCCGCGGACTCGCCTCACCTGTGCGACGCGACTCGGTGGATGCAAAAGCGTCACGCCGCTCGTGCGAAAAGGCACGGCCGTGGCGAACCCGACATGTTAAATCTTCGGGCAGAAATGTTACCGACGTCGTCGCGAAAGTCACGGTGCATCGGGGCTTTTCTTTTTTTACACTGTTTTTTTTTCCTCTCGCGCTGTGAGCGTCTCGGAGCACGCCGAGTTTGAATAAATTTGCATCGCGCATTGTGAGACTCGTAGCGACGCATCAATGTGTCGCGGCTCCGGTGAGCTTATGGCAAATTATAAGGTACGTGTAACGGCGAAAGTTTCAGATGCGAAAGGTAGATCGAGAAAAATTGTTCGTTTGACGGATGCTACGAAAATAAATATATTGATTATTAACCATTATTAATTTTATGTTATTATTAACCTTGATTAATTTTAAGTCCTAATGGGAAAATTGCAGTTTTACGCACGCTTCGCGTACAACCCTTACTTCCACACCTGGTCAAGTAAAATGTGGTACGATCCTCGTGCAAAAAACTTTCTCTTAACTCGTGCGATTGCAACACTCGCCTTTGGCCCAAACTGCAAACTCACCCTCGTCAGAAAAAATTGTATCGCACTAGTATCGTAAATTACCATTACCGCACTTGTATCGCAAGTTACTTTTATATGATTACAAATCGTTATCAATTTTATATTATTTATAAATATCTATTAATAAAAAATTTAATATTTACTTGTATAAAATAATGATTGTACAAATTTATATATTTTGGGTTAACGGAGAGATAACGCATAACTCGGACGCAGCGTTAAGTTTCTTAGCGCACAGTAGTCCGGGGAGTGTCGAATGCATCGATTTTCGTTTATCCGCTCCCTCCTCGCGCCACCCTCGCGGGTTTCTCCCCGCGAGCGTTCCCGCTCCATTCCTCGAACCCGAAGGGATGTTTCGTTATTTAAACAGATTAGCGATCCGTCGGGCCGGAGGGAGCGTCTTATGTATTTCCGATGCGTGTTTGCCCGTGCGATTTGCTCGTCTCCTCCTCCACCTCGCCGAAACTAATCCGCCTACGAGTCCGCGGCTCGCGAGGCAACGAGTTTCCGGCAGTCCGCGGGGCTCGACTACGAACGGAAGCGTCGAAAGGGTCGCGCGCAGCCACCGAGCCTCCGAGAAGGGATGAATCGTCCTTGAGTTCCGACGACGTGTCGACGAAGGACGAGCGAGGACTCGGTAAGAACGGAAACCCCCCCGGGGCGATGGAACGAATATAATAACAGCAAAGAGCTTGCGAAAATAACTGAATCACTATATTGCGAGCGGCTAATAAGCCGTGGCGCTCCCGCCTCCCTCGATAACTGTAATATTTTTTAAAAATATTTAGGCACCTGTCAGAAAAGCCCCGAAATATCGGCCGTCCACGGCAATTTTTTTTATAATTTTTTTTCTTCCTCACCCGCCTATCCCGTCCCGACGATGCCGTGACCCGGGTCTCAGAAAATTTTTAGGAACTTGCGGATCGCGGCATCCTTTTTTTTAATAGCCGCGTGTTTATACACACCGAGCGATACGGAGGCCGGAGCGGTGTTATGGTTGCCGGACGACGAGACCGAGATCGTTCGGCAAAACGGTGAAGAGATCGCCGACGAATCGTTTCCGAGAGCTGATTCTCTAATACAAATTCATGAATGCTCCGGCGTTTATCCTCCATTAGACGGGGAAGCGGAATTAAAAAATCGGCTCGATGGCGCTTGCCGGGAGGACTCGGCGTCGGCGGCGTCGGGCGGACCGGGCCCTCGACGTCGCAGACCCACGCATTCTCCGCGATGGCCAGGGGAGATCGGTGGAGCGGCAGAGAGAGATGAGACAGCTGTAAATCAAACTGCGAAATTCGTGCCCGTCTGCCGACGGTCTAGAGACGACCGCAGAGGTCCTGCGCACAGTGCGTATACGGCCCGAAGTGTTGAGGCCCCCGAAAGCCGCGTATCTATGTTCCCTTTCCGTCTTTCTACGCGAGATTTCCGAGGTGTGTAATTATTGTACCGAAACGAGGAGACCCTGCCGCGGGGCAGACTCCGGCATCGCGGGTCAGTCCCGAAAGAGTATTCCTCCGTCTCCTCGCTCGACTGTGACCGCGGCAAGTAGTTATAACGAAAGCGAAAGGATTTTTTTTTTTTTTTGCCCTCGTTGAATTTTTCGGGGTCCCTTGGAACCCGAAGAATCTCGGTCTCTTGTCGAGGAACAGCCAGCGGAAGGGCTGGCGCATTCGAGATTGCGTGGGTCACGTGCCGAAGAATTTGATGTTCGGATCAAAATCCTGGCGGATTTCGCGATAAATTTTAATATAAAAAAAAACCTATAAAACATACCAATGTGCAATTTGCAGCAATCAAGGGAAAGATCGAAGCGATCCGGTCGCTTCGTATTCCCACCATTGACGACGATTCAGCCCGATTGGCGTATCGAATGGCAGTATCTGGCAGGTGGAATTATACCAGCCCTTGGATTCGTTTATTCACCTTAAAAAAAAAAAAAAAAATTCAGCAGCGTTTCAGCCTCTTCACGCGTACTCCTCCTCGTCGTCGTCGGTCCTCGACATTTCTCGCCGCCGAGCGACGTTTTCTTTCCCGACGTTCTATCCCGCCGCCGTGCTGAATCCGACGTCAATCAACAGAACACGCGAGAGCGATAATACCCTTGAGTCTCTTGAGCAAAGGAGAAGAGGGTAGCGTAATTTCTACGATACTATATATTCGCACCGGTTTCTCTCTCCGGTTAAGAGTCCCGCGTCCCGGTGAGTTTATATTCGGGATGATACCGGAATCCGATTTAAATGCGCGAGCGTTGCCGGAGGCTCGTCGGATCGAGGGACTCACTCGTCGTTCTCATGGTAGGGTTTACTGTGTCTGGTAGACGTTACATTTATCCCCGAGGGAACGACGATTTCCATCAAAGGACGCGGACGCGATGATCCCGCTGCCTGCTCTAGACCTCCGTTGCTACACCTAATATACGAGAACCATCGTGCATACGGTTTCCCGTATGATTCTCCGCTGGTCAGGACGAGCGAGAGCGAGGGACGGAGAGTGAGAATAACGATTGAGCAAAAAAAAAGGGGGGGTAGGGAGATCGAGGCAGTATCAGAGTGTGTTGTGACGAGACGCGTCTTGCATATACGACGATTCATCTCGTCGCGGCCTGACACTTTGATTACCGGTTTCACGGTTGCGCACGAGGGAATCGTCGAAGAAGAGGACTCATTCCCGAAGAGCTATCCCGGAGAACCGCGCCTGTCCCTGCCCGCCACCGCCCGATCAGCCGACATCAGTCGCGACCGTGCGCCGCGGTTGACCGAGACGCCTGCGGACTCGAGACACTATTTTTTTTTTTTTTGATAGCCTTCGTTCTGTTTCTGGAGGAGTTGCTCAAAGGCATGTGAAATTCGAGGGACATTTCGGATAATATAGGAAAAGCTATTTTACCGACTGAGCGAAAGGTGATCATTTGAGGTCTTGATATGCAACACACGAAAAAATTGAGCTTGTTAGTAAGGTCTGCGACTGATGCTTCGAGAGGGTCGATTAATCATCGCTGATTATTGTGTACATGTCTCTGAAGGCCACGGAGCATGTATCATCACCGGTGTTGCATAATGTCTTGGGGTGTTTCCACTCAAGTCACCATTTTTTTTTATTGCCTTTGATCTTTCTGTTTACGGTTGGACTTGCTTAAGGGAATGTGAAATTCATGTGAAATTTCGGATAAAATAGGAAAAGCTGTTTGTCACCGACTGACTGAAACGTGATAATTTTTGCTAAAAAATTTCAGGTCTTGATATGCAACACCAAAAAGAAAAAAAAAGATTGAGCTTGTTAGTAAGAGTCTGCGCTCGATATTTCGAGAGGTTCAATTAATCATCGCCGATTTTGTTGTACATGTCTCTCAAGGCCGCGAAGCATGAGGCACGTGTCATCACTGGTGTTGCATAACGTCTCGGGATGCTTCGTCACATCGCCGCTCGATGACGTATAATCCGCGAACGTGTTGAGCGGCGAAGTGACACAGCCGTGTCGGACACTTCTCGACCGAAGCTTGTCGATTAAGAAGGCTGTCTCACCGTGTTCGCCGGTGATTCAATTAACCCGATAATTGCTCTTGACGAATTAACGCGAGAGGCGATTGGGCGACGGAAACTGCATTTCTCTCAAGGCCTCGCGATTATTATGCCGAGGAGGAGGTGAGCTTGTGAAATTGTTGGGTATCGATGCCTCTACCGATAAATAAAATCCTTAGCAAAAAAAAAGCACTTTCCTCAGCAGGAGGCTTCACCTCCTTCATCCATTCGAACTTGAGTTCGACCTTAAGTCAGATAATAAGTTCTGAACGCCCTTTCGAAAAAGGGGCATTTTACAGAACGCAATCGCATTAATAATATGAAGAAAAAAAAAATAATAATGCAAAACGAATGTTCCCGCATGTACCCGAATGTTACCGCAAAAATGTCCCCGTACAAATTGTGGGCATCGATGCCGATACCGAGAAATAAAAAGTTCAGCAGTAATTGAGCTTTTTCCGCAACGCGAATCTTGATCGCCTTCATACATTCAAACTTGAATTCGCCCTTAAGCCACAAAATAAGTTTGGAACGCCATCTCGAAAAAGACACATTTTACAGAAATCACTCTCAATAATAATATGAAGAAAATAATAATAATAATACGAAACGAATGTTCGCTCTACCTAGGTGCAATTCGAGACTCCGTATAAAGGATCTTCGCGAGAGTTCGTTGAACCGCACCGCACAGTTTCTCGTTAAGGGTTGAAAGCTCCGAAACAGAGGACCGTGAGCTCTTCGAGTTCGGAAAAGCCTTTAGCATATATTTCCGGCAAGGGTGGAGCGGTAAAACTGTCGGTTGTTTTGCTTCCCCCGCGGCAGAGTGTGCAGCGAAAAGGAGGGTGTCTGCATCGGCCCCACCTCGGCGCTGCTCGTTACGGCCACGGTGACATCTTGACGAACCGAGGCCAACAAAATAAAGTCCGCGACGATGGAGAAGAGAAACTTTTGTCTCGTGGGATTTATACATAGGAAGAGAAAAGAGAAAAATGAGAGACAAAAATTTAAAAATTGATGAAAATAACTTGCGGTGATGATAAAGAGGGAGGGAGCGAGAGAACATAGAGACGTCGAGCTTCTGTGGGAAGAATTGCGACGCCGAGAAGCTCGCGCGTTCCCTACGGTCGAGTGGACGTTGCTGAGAGGCAGCCGCGCAACGATTTTGCCCTCGAGTATTGGAAACTCATTTGCATCAATTAACTTTTCAATGACGTCGTGTAATTGCGTTCGCCGATCCTGAGAATCTCCCGTTTCTTCGCTCGGTGCGTCGTGAAACGCTTCGCCGGGACGTAAATATTAGAGGGACGGGATGATTCGCGAGGAATGAAGTTGAACCGTGAAGCGGCGTCATTACGAACGGGTGAAGCGGTACTTCGCGATGAGGTTCTTTAAATACGCTACTCGAACTTTTTTTGCATCGTAAATTCGGAGCTTCTACAAAAATGTGATCTTGATTATGAAACGATAGCGACTTCTTTGATGTGTGTTATATATTATCCCGCTTCGCCCGTTCGTCATGACTCGTGAGGAACGAGTGAAGCGGTACTCCGCGATGAAGTTCTTCAATCGAGCTTCTCGATTTATTTTTTTTGTTTTGAGATTCGCAGCTTTTGCAAAAATTTTATCTCGAGGTTGGAACGTTGTTGTGTTCGTTGATAAGCGTTATAATCAGCGTGCGATAAGCTGTACCCTAATGGAAAAATACGGTTTTAGATTTATTGCAACAACCCACCCGAAGCGCATCATCGAAAATCGATAACCAAAAAAAAAGTATTCGTCGATCCTGCGAATCTCTCGTTTCTCGCTCGATGCGTTGTGAAACGCTTCCCCGGGACGCGAATATCAGAGGGACATGATGATTCGCGAGGAACGAAGTTGAAGCACGAGTCGCACGTCATCGCGAACGGGTGAAGCGGTACTTCGATCGAGCTGCTCGAACTTTGTTTACATCGAGAATCCGTAGCTTTAAAAAAAATTATATCTTGCGGACGGAACGATGGTGTCTTCGTATATATGCGTTATAATCATCGTGCGATAAGCTGCACTCTAATGGAAAAATACCATTTTAGATTTATTGCCACAGCCCATGCGAAGCGCGCCATCGGAAATCGATAGGCAAAAAAAAAGAACGCATTCGCCGATCCTGAAAGTCTCTCGTTTCTCGCTCGGTGCATCGTGAAACGCTTTACCGGGACGTAAATATAAGAGGGACGAGATGATTCGCGAGGAAATAAGTCGGAAACGGATGAAGCTGCACTCCGCGATGAAGTTCTTCAGTCGCGCTTCTCGAATTTTCTTTACATCGAAAATTCGTAACTTTTACAAGCATTTTATCTTGAGGATGAAACGACGATGCCTTCGTTGATGTGCGTTACAATCAGCGCACGATAAGCTGCACTCTAATGCGAAGATACGATTTTGAATTAATTATGCATTTATTATTGTAACAACCCACCTGCAGCGCGTCATCGGAAATCGATAGGAATAAAAAAAAGTGTGCTACAAAGTGACTACACGATTAACACGCGTAAAGCATATTAAAACAACACGATGGATTTATATTTATCATCTCGCGACTGGATACATACTGTAACATACCTCATGTTATACCTCAGGTGTTCAAACGCGGTGACGCATCCGAGCTGTAAACAAGTGAACAATTAGAAACCAGCCAGCGGGCTCAACGAGAGACGAAGTCGCTAGTGGAAACAGAATGTACCGGAGCGGACGAGCGTGTCGGTTGATGCTCGTTGGCTCAATGGTTATTGTCGAGGGAATATTTTACTAAAATAAAATGCAAATAACATTGCCGCAAGGAGGCATTATTCTATAATCGTTAATAATAATTACACGCGATTTTGCATGCTACATTCTTCTATTTGATTTTATTATCAGCCGACCGTGGATTTTTTCTTACTTTTTTTTTTCTTTTTTTTTTTTACATATTTTCTTGTTATTCTTATTTCCCATCGACATGAAGATTGCCGAGCGTAACTCTCGCGTAAATATAAAAATAATTCAAGGTGTTCCCAAGAAGCTCTCGCACGGCGCTAATGGTTCACCCAATTAAAAAGGATGCGTGCCGCGAGAGGAGGACGACTGTCTGCCGGTTTCACCGGTGAGAAGAAATAACTAATAATTCCGTACACAGTAATTTACTCTGTACCATCAGACCTTGGGATAACTCATGCTGTACCAACGTCCTCGAATGGAAGTTCAGCAAAAAATCTCAATAATAAAAATGGTACCTCAATTTCGATTTCAATCGAATTTTTTAATTAATATTAAAAATTTTCCTGTCTAAAATACGGCTTGTTAAAATTTAAAAATTTTTTTTTAAAGTATCATAAAATAAATGTGAACTCCTTTGTAAAAAAATGTTTTTCGATCGATGCAGCAAAAATTGTTTTCTTCATTAATAATTTTCTATGTCGTAGGTTCATCGAGAAATTGGAGCACAAACCGTCGTCGGACACCGAAACGAGCACACCTATCCCTCCCAAACACGCTCAATAATAAACAATGTCTATCGTCCCTCAATTTCGACTTCGATCCAATTTTTTGTCAGTTAATGCTTCCAGTTAAAAACACGGCTCGTTAACGACAACAAAAATTGTAAAATTGGAGCACCAAAAAAAACAGTTTTTTAAATTAATAAATCATTTTTTTATCCCGTATGTTAATCGAGAAGTCGGAGCGCAAACCGTCTTCGGACAGTCTGCGAAACGAGCCCACCTGTGCCTCTCTGTACGACTCGCTTCCTCCTCCAGCTAGAACAGTCCATACGTCTACGCGCTCCGAGGGCATGGCTCATAAACCACGGCATTACGATTCTAATTAAAAGTAATATCGTTCTATCGCATCCCTGTTCCAAATTATACAGCCTCGGCTAATCACCGAGAGTCGGCGAATGGGGGTCACAGCGACCCGGCAAGAAGAAGAGAGCTCAGCAAGCGCAGAACGAGAAAGAAAGAGGAGGAAAAAAATAAGAAACAAACGACTGCAAGGGTACGAGGAAACGAGAGGGCCGGTGTGAGAACGAATGAAAACCACCCTCGCGGGCGTAAAAATAAAGAAAGCGAGAGAGACCGACGAGGAGTCTATATTAGGAGAAAGTAAGGGCATGAAATTAGTCGTAGTAGGTTCGAGGCATCGAGAACGGGAAAGACCCCGAGGCTTTTCCATCTCGATCTCGACCCCCTCCGACCCCCGCCCGCCCTACGCGGTGTAACCGTTTTATTCGATAATTATGTAAATGCGGGAATGATTGTCGGGCAATATGTCCTACGAATAAAAGCGGAGTCGAGCAATCCGGTTATCTTTATGATTCGGAAGTGTGCGCGCTCACCCGTCAGAGGGGCAAAGGACTGTAGAATAAAGATGGTACGACGAGCGAGTGGGCGAAAAAAAAAAAAAAAAAAAAAAGAAAGATGAAAACCGGGGTGGGTAACCGGGTTCGGGTAGCTGCGGGGGTGAGTTCCCGACGAGAGCGAGAGGAAAGGGGGGAGTCACTGTACAACGCGAGCGGGCACGAGGCCGTGAAGTCAAGCCCTTCATTTGCATCAAAACGTTCATTTTTTTTTATGTGCGTTCTCTCTTTATCTTTTTTCATCGTCTGTCTCTCGCGCCCCCTCTCTTTTTCTTCGTCTTCTCGGTCGGGCCCTTACGCACAGATACGCTGACAGGGCGAAGCCGGAACGCGTTTTGCATTTTTACAGAGCGCGCAACCCCCGTCGACGCCAACCCTCGGCCTCGGCCCTGCCAGAGGCCCGCGAGATCTGACAGCCCCGGCGCGGACGGCAAAAAAAAAATCGAAATTTACTTTCAACCATCGAAGTTCGAGATTTAAATACGACCCCCGGTACAGACGCGAGGTCCATCGGGTACACCGTACACGCGACGCGTTTCGAGAGATTCCGACGATTCTCTAACGAATTTCGTTATCCGTCGATTGGATTTGCGAGCGGTGTTCGCTGAAGAGTCTCCCGTACTTGGGCGCGAGTGACTTTCTGGACTGCAAAGAAAATTCGATAAATTGGCAGATCTAATCGGGACATTTTTTATTAGGCGTGAAGGCTGAATATGAATTTTTCTTGCTACTGTGCACCTTTCGATATTTTGATCGGCAGAAAAAACTCAGGGGAGAATTTATCTAACAAAAATCATAGCTGGGTAAAATTTATTTGTGCTTCGATCTACTTTCGTCGCGGCTTTGGTCTCTTACCTCACTTCGGGATGCTCGTGTGGGTCGGTTTGTTTACCTCTCGAGTTCGTGTTATTGTAACTGCTTGGCCCTCCGATACGCGACTGTCTTGGCTCTTCGATCACTCACATTCCGCACCGGTTGCCCGCGAAATTTTGAGTACTACGGGAAACATGGCCTATCGTACAAGGGAAGATCTGGAGTCGGTTCCGTCTCAATACTTCGGTGCGTTCATAGAAAAGCCCCGGCATGTCAGCAGTATTGTATTGCATGTATTAAATAAATCAGTAAAAGGCCTGACATGTGAGCAGCAAAACCTGAGAATTTCCACTGGTCAAAAATCAAGATTTTCAGACCGAAAGTAACGTCACAGAATTTTTGTAAAATTTTCCTGTGCCAAGCCGTGACGTAGCGTTACCCAATTTTTATCAGTGCTCGGAAGCCCGTCGGCTTGGCCTTGGCTTTCTACGCCAGCCGGAGAAGGACCGATATGGCGTTTTGGCGTAAGGCAGCGATGTGCCATTTTTCCAGACACGGCAAAGTCCCACCGGGGCACCTGAGCATTGCAGGCACGAGGCCGATGTTCGAGCGTCACACGTGGAGGATCGATAGTCTATATACGTTTGGTGGTCGTAGGATAGATCCAATTAACGTTGGTTACGGGTAATTAAGACGTTCGCTCGACACCCATCGGGCTCCCGCGTGCGACCGATTTAATTAAGCCAGCAGGAGCCTGGGCAGAAGCGAACGAGTGTATATAAACATTCTGTATATCGCGAACCTGCAGCCTCACCGGCCACTTCGTCGGCTCGTCGGTCTACGCCCTCCGCTCGAGTATACGTGTGGATTATCGTTATTTATTGAAATATATTCCTGGCTAAAGGGTGGAGCCAACCGGGACGACCAATAGCACGGCGTCGCGTGCCGCAGTGTCGTTATTATAATACGTTTCGCCAAATTGATAAGAATGGAACGCGGTTCGCAATTTTTTTTTACAATTTTTTATACTCAAGTACAAATTTTTTGTTTGGTGAATAAATTGAAAAATTCATTGAAGCCCGGATTAGAGAAATAGCCATACGGTACCCTAAAAGTCGTGTTCGTTATTCATCCTCGAGAGCACCTAAATTTAAATAGTAGAAAAATTTAAAAAAAACAGTTGGGAGAGGGAAATACGGAAGAAACACGAATTTACGCTTCTTACAATAACAACTATTTATTCATACGTAGTAATGCTGAATTACATGAATACACTTCTTGCCTCGATATTAGATTGTATGAGTCCGGTGTGGCGTGCGGGTCTGTGTCGTATTTTTAACTGATGCTTCTCAGACAACTAGACACATTGTTTTTTTTTGTTTTTTTGTTTTTTTTTTCATTACTGATAATAGTTTCCTCGAGATAGGAGAGCTGACTTATGTCCCTTACGTGCTCACGAGCGCGCGCACACACCCACGCGCGACGTATACGCGTTGCGTATGACGATACATAAAATATACGATCGGGGTGAGTGTCGCGCAATAAAATTCCTCCGCTGTGTTGATCGGCGATGGCAAATACAAATTCGTCTACATCGGTGGTTAGATTCTCGGCTCTACATTGAACTTCTGTTATCTTTTTCATTTTTTTTTTCTCTCTTTTTTCTCTGCAATAGACTTAGCCTTCTACCTAGACACTACGATTATGTGAACTTTACAACACAAGAACCTCTTTACGGTCGGTTTTTCTTCTTTTTTTCTTCCTCCTCCTTCTCCTCCTCTTCGAAAGTCTTTGTACATGGATCTTAAATACGTCTCTCGCGTGACCGACGAGATATGTTTCCTCGCGGGAGTTCCCAAAGGTAAATTTTCCACGCGAACCTCGCGGTGCAACCACAGCGGCAATAACGTTTCTGTGTACAGGAAAGTTCGATATTTTATTTACGATTTCGCGGACACGGTGATGACCGCTCTCGACGTCGCGCGTCACGGTGGAAACTCCGGAAAGATATATCATCCGTCACGACGATCGCACACGATAACGCGGGACACACGCATATGGATTAAATTTAGTTGTCGGTAATATAGCTAAGTTTATTTATATAAATAGAGGTGTTAGATTCAAGAGGCTACTGGGTTTTTTTTTATTCATTTTTTTTTCTCCGTCATTTTCATCCCATCCGTTCTACGTATGATACAGTGGCCGAGCCGCGGCCCGATTCCCTCGATTGTAATGCCGGATCGAGAGATTGACTCATTCGCCGCGTTTTAAAGTCATCCGCACGGAATAAAAAGTCACATTTCATTAAGGAGAAAGTCATAATTTTCTTAACATTTCGTATTTTTCCGGTACTTGATTTTTCCAACGTAAATAAAAAAATGTCAATGACACGAAGCTTCCGACGACTTCTCCCTCCTTCGACTTTGCGGCGTCGGTGGCTGGTCCCAAAAATTCGTAAGGGACTCGGCCTCTCTCGCGCATTTCTCCCTTTCGCTCAGTTCTCGCGGCTCGAATATTGTTTTCTCTGGTCGGACTATGCGACGCGACCACTCGCTCAAACACACAATGAAATTGTCCGATATCACGGTGTTACTTTCTTTTACAAAAAAAAAATTATTAATAATAATAATAATAATAATAAAAATTGCGTAGATCTTATAGATCGAGCCTCCGCGAATGGCACACGTCGTCTCTTGAGTCCTTTCGTGACGCGCTCTTATCAATTAACTACTTACTCGCTCGATATAGGATTATTAAATTCTATAGGAACGCATGCACTCGCGCACGCACTCTCAAGCAGTCTTTATAAATTATATCTCTCTTTTCTCTCACGTTTCGCTAATTTTTCTCATCGCTCGCTCTATCTCTCTCTCTCTCTATTTTCTCTTTCTCTCTCGCTCCCTTTCATTCTATCACTCTTTCTTTCTATCTCTCCATTTCTCTATGTTTCTTTTTTCTTTTAATATCCTCCCATTATTATTCTGTTTTTTTTTATTTAATAATTATTTTTATCGATTCGCGTCTGGTTTATAAATCAGGTGGACCGCGTTTTGTCGCGTGATACGAGATCGACTAGTCGCGCGGGTCGGTGAACGCGAACATATTTCTGTGTTTTTTTTTTCGTCCTCACCGAACGAGCGACGCGTTTCTCGAGGCCCGCGGGGCCGCGAAGTGGCCGGGACGTAAACTCCCGGCATTCCTTGCGCAAACTTGTCGAACGATAATCGGCCAAGTGGAGATCGATCGATCGATCGAGGCCCTCACGGTCGCACGTTATTTTTTTCGCGTCGTCGTTGATATGTCTTCGCTCGACCGGCGAATAATCTTAATTTATACAATGACAATATATCTCTCTCTCTCGTCCCATCCTCGATCGCACCCTCGTTCTCGAGCCCATCCATTTTTTTCCGCATATGGAAAGCTCCGATGGCGATCTTTTTTTTTCTTCTCTTTCGTTACGTTTTTTTTTTCCTTTACTATTTAATTCGCGTAACTATGTGAGATCCTGTCGAGATCCCTTTCGTCTTAGACTGTCCTCTGTCCGTTTTAGCTGTACATACGACTTCGTCTCTCACGATTAAATATATATATATATATATATTTATAAATGTATAATATATATATATTTGTTTTTTCAGAGATATTTATCGGGGTAGCCGCGAGTTTAAATCGTCACAATTTACACACGGTTACGTGGATAAACGTCCGGTGCGTGGAGAACGTTTACACGCGGTCGCAAAGTCTCCGCGCACTTTTGACGAAGGAGAGCGGTGTCTGGTCCGTGGCGCGGACCGCGCTTTTCGCGCCTCGCCGAATCCTCCGATATCGGGAGAGATTCACGAGCGATTATCGTGGTTTCTCCAGCGCTGGATTTCGCACTCCGGTGATGGCTGCAGTGGCTTCGAGCCGGACACTTGTGCCGCCGGGCCTAGTGATCGCGAATCCTCGAGCGTTCTCTTCTAGGTCGCGCTTGTGAACAGCACCGAGTTCTTGTAGTAACCCGTCCGCGATTCTGCAACAGAAAAATTTTCACGCCGACATTGCAGATGCTTTCACTTTTCGGGACTTTCGTTCGATGACTAGGTCGAATTCGTCATGCCAAAAATCTTATCGTTAATCGCACACTATTTTTTACCATTTGTTCTAATGTAAAAAAAATCGTATGAAAATTAATGCCCTGGTACGGACAATTTGTATGCATAAACTTGTATATTAAATTTCATGTACAATCGTGATAAAAAATTATCTATCATCCGTCTTACAGTACAAGAAGGCGATGCTCGATGCGATGCACCGGAGATTCTAATATACTCCCGCGATCGGAACCGCATTGGTGGAACCAACTGATTCACTTACATTCGACGATACAAGAATGATGACCCTCCGGCGATTATCGCACGGCTACAAAAAGTTCGATTGATCATTCATCAAGATGCATCAAGGTCGAATTTTTGCAATCAATGACCGGTACTTTTTACCACCCTCCCATTACAATCAAACATTATCGTGCAGTGATTCTCAATTTATTATAGCTCGACACGATTTTTAATTTGCTCATTCAATATTTCCGCACGGCGAATCGCCGTAAAAATTACTTTGTACAATTTAAACATTAAAAAAAAATCGAAGCGGTCGAATCGTGAAGACTTCTGTGCGCGAGGCCGCAGCAGCATCTCGGGTACGAAGGTGCGGAGGGACGACGATAAAGATTCATAAAGACCGGGAGGGCAAGAAGTGTAAAAAAAATAAATGGATGGGCTGCGGTATGGGAACAAGGTCTAGAGTCCCTGGAGAAGAAGAGGTGGTGTGTGTGTATAGTTCCTCCGTCGAGTATATAGGAGAGCGCTTGAAACAGGGCGCACAGTCGAGTCATCGGCCCTTGCACTAAAACCCGAGGCCCTTTGAGATCGCGCCGCCGCATGACTTTTTATCGAACTGTCGCTTATGATTGAAAAAGAATGCATTAATAGTGATCGCGGCCTAGTAGGTTTTCGTTTGCTCCCGAGACGCCCAAGAGGCAAGCATCCTCACCCTCCCTTTCTCTCCCTAGCCCCCTCGCATCGCCGTCCTTTTTGTTTCGTTCTTATGTATCTCTCTCTCGACACCGACTGTGCGCGTCTTCGCCGGCGCCTCCTCCTCTCAGCCTCGGGATAATTGAATTTCGGTTTTTAATCACCGATTTTTTCATCGCCAACGCAAAAAGTGACGACTCAATTTAGTACCGAAGAATCACTCTCGCTCGTTCGTTGGATTCATCGCGGCTCGTCTATAAGTGGAAGAGTCTATCGATCATCATTCGTCGTTATTATTCATCTCCGTCGGTAAATTCCGACACAAAAAAAAAAAAAAAAATTGGTGATAGCACAAATTTGTAAGACCAGTTCCGATATTGTATCTCGATCAATTCCGTTGAAATTTCCGTTTCCACACTGATAAAAAAAGTACAATTGAATCAACGAAGATTCGGGCAGGGACGTTCAGATAAATATTCAGTTGGTCGAACAAAATATTTCAATGACTCAAAAATATTTTGGTGAAATCACCCAACAAATCGTTGAACTAACTAATTGTTTAGCTGTGTCAACAAAATATTTGGTTGAACGTACCTGCCCGAATCTTAGTTGATTCAACTGTACTTTTTTATCAGTGCACGAACAAACATCGAAAAACGAGATTTTTATTTTTGGTAAAAAAAAAAAAAGTTTGTCCCGAAAGAGTTAATTGAGCGGTACCGAAAAGAATGAAGCGAAATTGAATTTCGTTGGTGCGGGAATCCGTGGCGACGACGGCGCCGAAATGAGAAAACAATTATAGCTAGGCGTGCACCGTCATGCCCGTGGCGGGCGGTCGTGAGCCTTCTGCGATCGGGCTAGTTTTTGTTCCCGATCTACTTGGCTCCTCGTTGCCGTGCAAAACTTTCCGAGATGCCGAGGCGCAAGTTTCCGGTCTTCGAAGTTTCGATTCCGGCAGAAGGCGGCACGTCGACAACGCCGGCGTTCGTCGAGCAGAGACAGCTGCAAGAAAGTCGAGTCGCACGACGAAGCCCTCTCGCGCCACCGGAGCCACGTCGTCGTCGAGGATTCGTACCGCCACTCTTCTAATTAAATTTCGAGTGCAAGAAAATGTCGAGAAGTTCGAGCGAAATTTCGTCCGAAACGCGACCGCGAACGAGACACCCTGTTTGTTATTTCACGAATATAATGTTTGTCGTACCCACTCCGTGTAATTTTCCTATTGGTGCATCGCATCGAAACTCTGTCGTCCAGTGGTCGCAATCGTAGCGGATATAGTGGCAGTAGTAGTAGAAGTAGTATCGAGTAACGAACCTTGAAGAGGAGACTTGACCTGCTCCCTCTCGGCTGCCTGGTGCTGCCGCGACTTTCTTTCCTGCTCCAACTCCTGGACCAGCGATTCTGCGACAGAAGAGAGAAAGAAGTGAAATTCGTATCGTCTCGCACTGTGTACTTTTTTTTTAATTTATTTTTTTCACATTAAATCGGGATGCAAAAAGAACTTTCGTGCAAGTATATTTAGTGCCAAATGAATCCAAGACTCCCAATAAAATCAGATCGATACTGTGATCGTTCTCTCCTCGTTTCGCAGTGTCGCATCAATGCACTGGATCTTTACTATATTATGTCCCATCCATCCATCCGACTGTTCAAATTTTTTTTCTCTCAAATTTTCTTATCAAGATTTTTCATTTTTTTTTTCACCTGAAAAATACAGGTGCGGGGCGAGGACAAGCCCGATAAGTGTGCATTGCCGTGGTCTGACGGGGTTTCACGAGCACGCGGGCTTGGGTCGTCGGCGCGTGAAAGCACGAGTAAGGATGAAACGTAGGAGTAATTAGTGGAAAAGCAAGAGCAGGCCGAACCTCCCGGTGCTCGAACGGTCGCGGTAAACGCGGGTTTGTGAAAGGGACGACGAGTGAACGAACGGGCAAACGGGATAACGGGCGAAGGCAGGCGTGAACGGGCCGGCGGGGAGAGGCAACACCAGAAACGGCGAGCGGCCGCGGGTTTGCTCACTGAATTCCGCAAGGATTAGGGTGAAAACTGGAAAATGTCCCTTTAATGATAATACGTCGAATTAACCGGTGCGCAGCCGACGCCGCAGCCACCCCCGCCTTCGCCACCGCCCCCCTCGACGCCCTGTATTATTATACTTGGCTGACCCTCGCGCCCGATCACGGCTCACGGTCGGACACCGCGTGCCATCCACATAAATTCCTCCGCGTGTTATTATTATAACCTGCGGTGGAGGACTCTTATTCAAATTTTCTGCCGAGGTTTAAAACACCCTGGCCGGGCGTGTAAAACTAATGACGTAACATGGGTATTGAGTTTTAAGATCGAGCAGGCGTGAGTTGCACGTTGAATTGCAGATGATGAGATTCTTCAGGAATCACGATTCTTATCGTTAGTTTCCATTTAAAAAATGTTATACGCAGATAAGGCAGCAATTTCGCGCCGTGTACAAAAAAAAAAAATTGATCCGTTTCTCATGCTTATCAGCATTTTGATAACGGCGACAGTTGAGTCCTGAGTGTGTGTGCGAGGATTGGTAAGCGCAAAACGACAACGACATCTCCTTTCTCCACGGTGTACGAAGAGAACGGGCGCGTTTGCAATGGTAAAATCCAATTGCGAAGCCATTAAAGCCTCTGGCTGGTTAAACTGGCGGAGTGGAGAAACGGTTTGGTCCCGGGCCGTATAGTCGTACACGTTAGTGACGTACTGCCGTTGCTGCTGGGACTAGACGCCCGGGCCGAGATTCCATTATGCTTTGAGCAACAATAGCTTAGGGCTGTTTCTCGCGGCACCGGGGGTGTGAATTGCGACGGGCGTTTCGTCACTTCGCGTTATATGGGTATACCGGTACAATACAACTAAACTGTAACGCCACAGAGAGCGAGAGGGCCGGATCCTCGTGAACACACACACGCATTGCAGTCATACATGTGTGTATACGTATAATCGAGAAGGGAAGCGCTTAGGCCCGATGTTTGCGTTTCACTGAGCCAAATTACCTCCGCCGCGCCCTTATCCTCGCTTTCTCGGTGTTTCGTCCCTTTGATATCCAAATGACAATTTAACTGCTCAAGATACGGGAGGTTTCGGGACGGCGTGTCGACGTATAGTTTTCGTTGCCGCCGGGGGCGTTGTCGAAGAGAACGTTGCCAAAAACGGTGGGTGAGACAATCAGAGAACAAAGAGGGGATTCTTAGTTAAACGGCAGTCCCCCGGCTCAATCCGCTCCGCAGCTCGAGCCACAGATCTGACAGAGTCCGCTCGATCAGTCGGGCGATGTTAATGCAGTGAGTCGATTAATACTCGGGCGATACGATGAGTCGTCCGAACCTATTGGCGCAGAAAACGACAAGGGCACACCGGAACAAGAACACCATACGGCGAATCACCGGGGACGAAGTGCATCGGAACACGGATGAGTCGTGGCGGGCTGCGAGCGCAAGAAAGACGGCGAACGCCGAGGACATCGAAGGGGATGGAGCTGTTGCTAACAGTCTCGCTACCGTCTTACACCCTGACAAATCGTGCGAAGAATGAAAACAATTTCAGACCGGTTCGAGCGAGACTGTCGAACCTAAACGGTCGGCATTGTGTCCTTATCGGGACGAAGCTCGGACAGCGTCCGCACGTTTTCCTTTTATTGCCACTTTTTTATCGTTTTTTTCCTCCCTCTTCTCTCATTCTTATTTCTCTAAAAAAAAAAAAAAAATGTTCATTCTTTTTTTTTTTTTTTAACTTCATTGTAGTGTTTCTCCTTTCCTCACTCGGAGCGGAGCCGGGCAGCTTCTGCCGCTGAAAGGCGAGCAGGGGCTCCACCTTCGCGCACTATGACTCTGCGTTTATCCGCACGTAATTAACTCCGACACAATGCCAGCCGGGCAGCAGTACGAGGAAGAGCGGGTGGGGGGGGGGGGGGACCGGCTCGCCTCGGAGAAACAGACGAAGAAGGATACGAAGGAGACGAGGGAGAATCGAAGGAATTGAAAAAAATATAATAATAAAGAGAGATAGAGAGGGGAGGGGGAGGGGGGGGGGGGGGAGTGAAAGGAAAAGAACCGGACCTGCTGCTCCTCCAGCGTCGAAGCTGGCTACCCGACTTTTTCGTTCGACGTCGACGTCGGGTCTCTTAAGCCGCGGTACTCTCCACCACGCCGTAGAAAAATCCACGCATTGTGTTGCCGGCGCCTGTGCTTCTTCGATTTCCGATCGATACAATGCACTCTCGTGTGGCCTTCCCGACGCACTGTGGCGCAGTGGAATACATCCCAAACGAGCGGTAACATCGTTCCGATCGTCGATCGCCACCCCTGCGCAGCTTCCCCCTGCTCGGGAGACCGTTCAATAATCGGAGATCTCTGTACGATATCACCGCGGGGACCGCGTTACAACCTCGCGCTATCTTGTCCGACGAATCTTCAACACATTATCGTAAATCCCTTTCTTCGCTAGATTTTCCCAACACGGTGTACCGAGAATTCTTAGTTGCATCGTTATTATTCCCGGAATTGGCGTACCGAGTCGTGTTTTGTGTGGCTCGAGACACGCGGGTTTCTTCATGGGTACCGAAAAAATAAATTGCGAATCGGTTGGAAGCAATCTTTTAGCTGGTAGTCGAAGACGTAATTGATTCGAGAGAGGTGGAAACGTGATTAAAAAAGAGAGTTCGGTGACATTTCTGCGGAGCCGAAGCTTGCCCGTTCACCTTTCCAGGTGAGATTGATCCATCTGCGCGGCCACGGCGCCGCTTGCCGAGGATCTTAAACTCGCCCGGCGCTCGAGGCGACATTCGCTGTACCTCGGTATTGAGTCGCACCCGAAAATACTCCACTTCCGGTCCAAAGATGCGATTTTCAAACCGGAAGTTACATTTTACCGCATGAAAACACTTCTGGTCAAAAGTCAAGATCTCTAAATCGAAAGTTACATTTTCTCGTATGGAAACACTTCCGGTCAAAAGTAAAGATCTTTAAATCGAAAGTAGCATTTTCTCGTATGACGTTTATTCCGGTCGAGAACTGGAATTTCCAAACCAGAAGTGACGTCGCAACGAAATGTTTGAATATTATTGTGAGCCGTAAATTGATCGCGCGAACGATGGTTGATCCGTCCTTTGATCCCAGTCGGAGGAAGTGTCGCGAGGAGATGCGAAGAGGCCCGCTAGAGTCAAGATCGGAGTTCTCGAGGACCGAGCTGGGCGGGGGACGCGAGGAATACTTCGTCGAATCAAGAGGGTTGATTTCGTATAGCATTGCGTTTTTAATGCTCTGATCTTTATGCAAAGCAGAGCCGGGCTCGAGCGCGGCGCGTGCACGGGCGCGAGCACGCGTACCGTTCCGTAGCCCTGTCGGATATGGTTCTTGAGAGTGCGTCAAGCGAACCGTGAAATTGTATGAATCGGAGTGAAGAGAAGAACGAGCACAGAAGTGGGCCGGTGAGTGTGGCGGAGACACAAAAGCCCGAAAGAAGAACAGCTTCTCGCTCTCTCGCGATCGTCGTTCTCTGCACCTATCGCTGGCCTCTTCCGATCGCTTTCCGACTTACTCCCTCTCCCCTTATAATTTCAAATTTCCACCGGAGTCTTTCTCCGCTTTCCACCGTCGTGCGTCTACTCGACTTCCGATCTTCTTCGCCGCTTAAAAAACCCCGTTCGCTCCGTTCAACCCCTCGTCGCTCGACGAATGTTCTCGGCACCGTCGCGCCTCGGGGGGTCGAAGACACACGCGAAAGTGGAGACGAATGAAAGAGGAAGAGGCGTCTCATCTCGACGCAAGACGCAAATTTTTATTTCGGAAGAAAAAACGGAATAATCGGCTGAGAGAAGAGGACGAGGCTAGAACACCGAAAGTCGAGAAGCATTTTTGTTTTTTTTTTAATCCAGTTCCCCCGATACTCCGGTAAATAAAAGCAGGATCACCGCGACGATCGTTAAACCGGAAGTCCGGAGACTTCCGGCGCTTTCCTTTCGCTCGTACTACCACTCTCGCTGACGGAATAAAAAAATATAAAAAGACGAGGAAAAGGGGAGCTTACCTCAAAATTTTATTTAAAATCTCGCTTCATCGAGTCCCTCCAGGCGCGTCTCTCGTTCGTCTCAGGAACGAGATAAGATCAGCTCTCGCGCTCACGTGGCGCGCGGCACAATTCCAATAGCAAATCTCACCCCGATCCGCTTGCCTCCCTCCCCCACCTCCCCCTCCCCCCTGGCGGAACATTTGTTTTTATATGATAATCCTCTAGCGCCTCCGCAATATTATTACGTTTTCTCATTCTCCGTCTCGTTCCCTCGCGTCTTATTTTTTTTTGTTTTGTTCCTTTTTTCCTACGAGCAGTAAATCCCGTTCCACCGGGCGGCACGGGGCGCTGCCGCGCGGTTTTACTTGTTAGGGGCTTGCGAGCAGGGGCGGTGATTGTGCGTGTCTTACGCGAGCGCTTCGGGTATACCGCGAGGAATAAAGAAGCGACAAAAAAAAAAAAAGGAGCTGAACGTTGAGAGAGAAGGGGCGCGCGGGAGGGTCGGATAGGCGAAAAAATTGGCCGACGAAATCGCACCTCGTAATCATCGTGCTCTGCGGTAAAAAGCCGCGCGCCCTGCAACCCCAATATTTCCGGCCGCAACCCCTGTTACTCCGACTAGAGCCCCTTAAATTTCTTTCACTCTTTTTCTGCGTTTGTTACTTTTCATTATTTCACCGGAAAACCGAGTCGTGCAACGGAGGCCCTGCGTGCAACCGCCATTGGCGAACCCGAGTTTTTTTTTATCGTTGGCTTATGCAAGCGCCTGGTTGAGCCGTATTGGTCGCGTGCGCAGAGAGCAAATAGAGGCGCAGTTGATAATTACCCGACTAAAAAACGTTCGATCGAACAAAAAAGACGCGTATAATCTAGACTTTGTTCGACTGTTTTATAACTATTTATCGCTTCAGAGCCGTTCGAAACGGAATCTAGGGGCAAAATGGACCATTTAAATTTCTTTCTTTTTTTATAGACATCCTCTAGACGCAGTGAAAAAAAAAAATGAATCGCATCTCTCAAAAACCGCCAACGTTATTTATTAATTTAAATATAAATTACGTCCCCATATTAAATCTGGAAAATGGTATTTTTCTCAATCTCGTTGCTCGTCGCGCAGTGAGTAAGCCTACTACTCCGTTAAACTCTCACGGTCTTCATAATCGTCGATTGATGTACGCAGCTTGCGTTTCACGCTTTATCACTCTTGCGAGGTTATTGTCTTTAGCCTGTTAATAAAACGAGGCTGAAGCCTCCCGTAGTACACGCACGTGCGTTCATCCGTTTATCAAGCGGTACGCAAGCCTATTCTCGGACCTCTGTACCACGCCCACCCGCGTCTCTCTAAACACCTACGTATAGTTATAATCGAGAGACTGCCTATCTGTCTATCGAGCCGATAATGCGTAAAGACTCGAGGCCCGCGCACACGAGCCGAAGATAGTGTTATCCAAGAAATATTAATAATACAAATGCGTCGGGAGCAAGAGAGAGAGAGAGAGAGAGAGGGCGGTAGCTAAATAAAAATTATCTGAAGTCTGAGGTAGAAAAAAAAAAAAAAAAAACAATGAAGAACAAAAAGAATGACTCCGATGCCGAGCGTGCAAGAGGAGCGAAGGAGGGCAGGAAGGGAGAGCAAGAAAGTCGTCCCTCTTCCAACACCTTTCGGCGTACAAGCCGGGCAGGCTACCGCAATCATTTCAATTCCCAAAGAATTTCCAGAGACCCCGCCCATCAAATATTAACCGGGCCGCCCAGCGATTTAGAGTGATTGCGGTCGCGACGAGAGAGAAAAACAGAAGGAGGGAGAGGAATGGAAGAAGAGAGTTCGGCCGGGGCTCGTGAGGAGTTCTCGCCGCGCACTCGCGGGGTCTCTGGCATGCAGAAGCTCCGCACGGTGGTAAGATACACGATACACGGGTGCGCGGTACCCTCCGTCCCGCATACACTGCCATCCTTCGTGCATTATACCTCCGGTGTTCCATCAACGTGTTGTGCCGAAGATTTGAGGCTCGCGTGTGTTGAAGACCCGAAGACCTGGCGAGAACAACCGAGAGGAACATCGTACAAAGAGGGGAGGCTCGGAGTGGGGTGGAGGGGGGGGGGGAGGGGGGTGCTGAGGGTATATTCGAGGCAGAGGTTATATGCTTGCCGAGAAATTATTGCATATAGTCTGAATATTAAAGCGTGCCGGAGTACTCCTACGTCGTACCGTTGTTGGATACGAGTGAGCGAGCGCGAAGGGAATCGCGCGGGATGCTCGGGGAGACGCGGTGGGAGAGGAGTCGGACGACGAAGAGAGGAGCGGTGAACGGCCGTAAGAAGGAGACGAGGGAACGGTGGAAGCGGAGACGAGCCGAAGAGAGAAGACAGGTAGAGGTAACGCCACCGAGAGAGGCCCCGCGCGCGCCGTTGGCCGCCGGGGAAATTACGGCTCCTTCCTTAGTTGCCAGAGATGTGCATAAACTCTGCATTACCAGCGGCGGTTCTCATCTGATCTCGATCATCGGATGCTCCTCCGCTCCGCGGGCGTTATTTCGCCGAACGAAGACGATTCGGCCCGAGCCGCGGAAGGGGGGGATGACGCGAGAGACGAGAGGAGCTTCGTGCGAGAGACTTTGGGGAAAGAAAAGAGGCCGGCGCGAGACGTTGCTCGCTCGGTCCAGAAACGCTCGCCGAGGGAATCGCGAGTGCTATTCGCGGCGTCGTCGTTGATGGCACCGAGATTCCGAGGGACTCGACGGTGAGAGCATCGTTCCGGGATCTCGGCATCCGCCCGGCGTCTTCGAGAGCCACTGCTCGTATAGAATGCATGACTCGAAGACACAGCGGCGGTAACAGCGGCAACAGCAACGACGGCGGCAACGGCAGAAGCAGAAGCCTCGAGGTCCCCTCGGTGGCGTAAGTACCTACCTCAGACGACTTTGCCTCCCAACCTCCACCTTGGTACCCCCTCCCTCCCCCCCGCCCCTCATCTCCTTCTCCGGCTCCTCATCTCCCCGTGCACGTCGACAGGATCGTCGGTGATGGTTGGTGGTGGTGGATGTAGCGACGAGGTGTAGCTATCTGTATCTCCTGTATGCCTCCTCCTCCTCCTCCCTCCTCCTCTCCTCCTCGCCGCACTTTCCCCACCCTCGTCTAAATCTCCGTTGTTTATTGCAAATGGATTCCGCATCATGATGCCCGGGTGGGTTCGCCTCACTCGCGGAGTGAGGACCCTATTCAAATACGTGTTTCATCGTCAGCATCGGCAAGCAGTCCCGGAGCCTTCTCGTCCTTCTCGGTTTTCCCCGTCTCCACCGCTTGCGTGTACCCCCTTCCCACTTTAACGTTTGCCAATCCCTTCAACCCCCACTCATACACACACACACACACACACCGTGCGGACCGCGTACTATATCCACGGGCCTAGGCATCACAGGGTTGTTATTGCCGCGCGGCGTGATTGCTCTCGCTCGAAATCTTTCGAATAATTTATTTTTGCGATAACCCCCTCCCCCCCCCCTCCCTCGCCCCCTTCTCTCCTCACAGCCTCCTCCCCGTACTTCCCGTACGCTGGGTTATAGGGGCGGAGAGGAGCGGGAGCGAAAGCAGTGTACAATCCGGTGTAAACTCTTTATATACGTGTACCGGCGGATTCTCGTCGCCGAGGTGTAGCGCATTCCCGTACAGTGAGCACGGGAGATAACGCGTCCCGGACGTAGCACAGATTTTCTTGATTATCGGCGGGATCAGTCGATTCGCTCGGGAGGTCAGAAAAATTGAGTGGAGCCTGATACGCAAACGCGATTATCGTGTGTAACAACCCGCCGGGGCTTGGCCACGGGTTTAGGGTTTTCCAACTCTTTCCACGGCACGAACTCTTCGATCGTTTCTTCGTTCGCGGACCTTCTGGAATCTGGACTATTGCAATGGAGCATCGGCGTTGATATTTTATACTTTGAATTACGAGCTTCTGATAATACTTTAAACGATCATTCTGATGATACTTTAAATTATAATTCCGATGATACTTTAAATTATAATACCGATAATACTTTAAATGCTAATACCGATAATACTTTAAATGATAATTCCGTTAATACTTTAAGTGGCAGCAAATGTTTTCATAATTTTTGTGCATGGCATAAGAGTCGGCTGATGTGTCAACCGTTTTGTCATTTACATACTTCGATTTTTTTTTGTTTCTATTTTTTGTTATTTTTTTTAAACGAAGGGCTTCTTTCTGCCTACCTTGGTAATTCTGCCAGAAAGCCGATGCCTGACCACCGATGAGATCGAGACCGTATCCCCAGCCGGGCTTTATTGCGTCGGGTGTCGACGGTTGCTGCGGTGTGCGAGGCACCTGCGATTCCCGATACTGTTGCGCCTGTTGCTGTTGGTGGGACGATTGCTGCGACGATTGTTGCTGCGAGGATTGTTGCTGCTGCTGTTGCTGCTGGGACTGTGAGTGAACGGGACTCTCGTCCGTCGCTTCCGTGCTCGTGCGAGCTTCCGCCGTGACGTTCTCTGCAAGATGGAACAAGAGGGAAAACGCATTAATTTAGGCCTAGACGCGGATTTCGCCGCGGCATCGCCGATGACAAGCCCGATACGGACGACGAAGTACATTTCCAATCAACCGGCAGACAGAAATCCAATCGACCGATGATTTTCCTCATAAACGCGACACCCGTTTCCTCCCGCGTTTCCATCTCGATTAAGGGAAAAGCTACCCCGCGGGCTCATCGAAACACACCGACGAAGCGTTTACAGCCAGAGATTTCGGCGAGAGCCTTTTCCCCGTGAACCCACCGGGAACCGGCTCGGCTCGTTTCGTTTGATTTGAAATTAATATCACGACTCCTCTGGGCCTGACAGGGTTAATCAGCAGCGAAAACGGCAAGGAGATCGAGCCTCGGGAGTGAAACGGGGAGGGCGGAGCGAGGGACACGGAACGGTGTATCGGAATAAGAGATTTCACTTAAAGGGTTTCGTGTTTGAGTTTTGGTAGTGACAGGGACGGGGAAACGGCGCCGGGCCACCCCCGCTAGTCGGAGCGGATTGAGGGCGCGAGTACGGAGCGTGAGCCTTGCGAGGTTCTCGGAGCCGAGAGAAAGCTCCGAAGGTGGTAATGACGGAGTAGTAGCAGTCGAGCGACGAAGGGTGGAGTAGGGGAAGAGGATGTGAAGGTTGGGGGGGAGGGGGGGGGGGGGATAAAGGGAGAACTGCACCGGCGGCGAGCGCAGGGCGGGGAGCTGGATAAGTAAGGAATCATATTCTGCCGGGTGTCAGGGTGTTTGCTCTGCCTCGGCGAATTAATTAATTTATTCCGAGATCACGCCGAGTAGCCCCGGGCCATCTTCGCGTCGAAGTTCGGGACCACGGCTCGTACCCGAGATCCTAGCTATGTGTATAGCGTGGAATTTCGGGAAGCCTGCACGAGATCCGGAACCCCAGACTGGACCTTCTCGATCACGGAAGTTGAGAAAACGGCGGACGAAGCGAGAGAGAAGGGAGTTGGGTTCTCAACATTTTTTGTAATATAACTCTAGGATGATTCTTACCGGCGATCGCTCTGACTTGCTCGGACGAGGCACCTGTGGCCTTGAGAGCTTCCTCCAACTGCGCCCGCCTCTTCGTCTCGAGATCCAGCTGCTCCTGAAGACGTTTCCGCGCCCGTCGCTCTTTCTTCAAGCGTTTCTGGTACAACACTGAAAGATAAATAAACAAAAAAAATCGTTTATCGATCCAACCGGTACAACCCGATCAGAGATCAGTGAATATATCGAATTTCTCGAAACAGTCGTAACAGTTTCTGGTACAACACTAAAAAATCAATAAAAAAAAATCGTTTATCGATCCAACCGGTACCACTCGATCAGAGATCAGTGAATATATCGAATTTCTCGAAACAGTCGTAACAGTTCCTGGCGTCATCGATTTACCGCATCTCCGCAGGGCGATAGGAGATCGCCGCGATGTTGACCGATCGATCTAGCGATCGCCGACGATCGGTGAGTTTAAGAACCCGCGCGCGGTCGGTCTCAAGGAAGAGATAAGAGACCGACGCACCTGCCCCCGGGTGGTTGGAACCCCGGTGCGGTCCGGGTCCGACGGAATTATCCTCGCGTATCATTCTACAGCGGGGGGTTTCGCGCCCGGCGCGCGAGGACCGCGAGCGCGAGCGCGCGGGGAGCGTGGATAGAACGATCGTCTCCGCCTGGATCTGGCGGACGCTGCGTCCGAGGTCCAGAAGAGGAGATCTCCTCGTGGCGGGGGTCCGAGCGTCCCGCAAAGTCCGGCTACCGTGCAGCGTCCCTCGACACTTGGCCGTCGTGAGACCACCGGCCCGACCGCACTCATGATCACACCGTGATCAAACAACGGCGCTATCCGTCCGCCGGTTCGTTTCAATTACGAGCGCACCGTTCCGAGTCCCACCGAAATGCCTCCTCGTGCAAAGCCGATTCACCGGAAATTTATTCTGCCGCTCCGCGCATCCATGCGACCGAGGTCGAAGAGGGAAGGATAATGGCTCGAAACTGCTTGACGCTGAAATATCGTAACTCTCTCCGTCGTCCCGTTTCTCGCTGTGCATGCGGAGAAGATATAACGGTTCGCCGAGTTTTACGTATCGCCGGATTGTACGCGAAACGGCGAGGAAATCTCCGATGCATAACGGACCGCGGAGCGAGCCTCGTTTCCTCCGGGATTTTCTAGCACTGTAATTCCAGCTCGTTTCCGATTCTCGTGGATAGAGAATCGAACCGTGGATTCCTGTGCACAGTGGAGGGCTGAATCGGCTTGTGAACGCGGTCCGTTCTCCGTAACTCCGGTGTTGTACGTAGGTATATCGCGTATTGTCAGTGCATGTCGGGAGCTCCTTCTGGGCAATACAACTGTATCTCGGTCTCGGTGCAGCGACGAGGAGCCGGAGCGAGCATGCCGGCAGATCGTTGCACAGGACACGGAGACGAGAAACAATGCACGGGATACGCCGAGACGAGCCAAACGCTCGCAGGGCGCTATAGCATTGTCCGTCGTTTCGCCTCAGTCTCGCCACGGTCTCTCCGATTCGTACCTATCACGATATTCTCGCTCGATTGTTGCGTTACGTTTCGGCACAAGATCCACGCATGCAGGAATCGATCGCAGGTGATGTTCGTCCACGGATCGTATGCATCTGTACTCCGAGATGATCATTGCTGCATCAATTTTTTGGTCAATGATCTTCGTGAGGTTAAGTTATAAAAACATTGTCGCGATATTTAACTATTAAATTTTTTTTTACGTTTGTATCAATTTTATAAAAGAATCGGATGTCTAATGATATGGGGAAAAAATTTAGGAGCAATCTGAGAGCAATGAGATGTGCTCATAAAAAATATTGTTGCAATATTTCATAATTAAATTTTTATTGATATTTTTATTCCGAATACCGAAGAAAATCTCGGGCTGAAGAACTCAGGTCGATGGCCCTTTGCCAAGGTGTACAATTATCATTAGGAATTATTATAAGAAGATAACTGTGTAAATATTGAGCTTTGGCAATAAATTTCCTTCACTACTGATATTAATATTTATATCGATTTTATAAAAGAATTGATTGTCTAATTTATTTGCTGAAAAATATCTCCGGCACACGAGTGTACGTGCGGATGCTGCGAATGCAAACAGTGACTCGAGTGAAGATAAACGGGGACGGAAAATAATGCTGGGCGTGTCTTGTGATTTTTCTGCGTGGCGTACGGAGAGAATACACGGCTGAATGGTGAGTGTGTTTGCCCATGCAGGGCGTCAGGTAAAATAATTCCCTGATCCCGATCTCGAATACCAGCACGAATATTATTATAATGCCGGATCCGATCGTCGGGAAGCCTCTCGTGATCGCTGCGTCGATCGCGGTTTGATTGGCCGGTGGTCGGCTTTACCTTCGGGGCGGCACCTTTGAGTTCCTCTCGGTCTCGCTCTTTTATTTTCTTTATTTTTCGTACGCTCGTTAATTATTTACCGTCATTGTGTATAAAACAAGCCCGTTCGACCATTGTCCACGTCACATGCAAAATAATTATCCGCCTTTAGTACACAAACAACATATATCATAGTTTACGACGAAAGCCCGTCTAAAATTAACCCAAGTTAAAAGTCAGTCCAAACCCAAAATTATAAAATTATAAAACTAAAGAAAGAAAATTACGGTTTTATAATGTTGCGCTTTTTTCCATATTTTCTTCAGACACATTTTTCGTGATTCCAATGGTTCTAGTTTTCACGAGTCTGCGCACACAAACGCCAGCGACGCCGTCCGCAATGAAAAAAAAATGCGCCTTCGGTAAGATTCGAATGTGCATAAGTAATAGTGGACTGAATAAATTTATTGTTAAACCGCTGGTAGACGAGGCACTCGAACGTATCGCGCGTTGATGCATGCCAGTGGTGAATCGAGATCCCGGGCAACGTGGACGAGAGCACGCGGTAGCGGCATTCGCGTACGGCACGAGATTACCCGGTCTGACAGGAGACGGTAGCGAGGCGTAGGTGCCACGTCGCCGTGGGCGTCTTCGAGGCTTGCGAAGCTCTCCAACTCCGACGTTACAGCTCGCTTGTTGCACGTACACACGTAAGTGATACGTACCGGCACGTGTGTGCCACCGGTGTACGTATACGCGCACGTACCACGTATCGTACGTAGTACGATACGGTTGCGGTATGCCCAACGGGCGAACCGAGTCACCGAGAGTGATCGCGAGGGTCCAAGGAGGAGACCAGCGGGAAGAGAGGAGACGCACAGAATTTGCTCGTCTCGGTTCAACCGATCCCTCAAACTATCATCGTCCTCTCGATTCCCACAGAATCTCCCCAATCGAATGTCAATTTTTTTAAAAATCGGTCTTTAAATTAAAGAGCTCATTTAAGTTCCTCGTGAATTCAGGAGCCGAAGAGTCCCGTCGACGGCTGCGAAAGGTCCAGCTCGCCAGGTGATGAGGCCCTCTCAGCAGTGGTTGTGCACCACTGCAACGTGATTGATTCCCGGCAGACAAGGCGCAGACAACCCCTTCGCCCCCCTTGCGCCTCGCCATGGCTGCCCCACTCGCAGCGTCCGACTGTTCCTCTCCATCGCGCGCACTCGTCCCGGAGTTCTCCTGTATTCCTGCTCTCTACTATCTTGGTTTCTTGCCCTCACCGGGTTATGGGCTCCGAGAAGATCCTCGAAGCTCTCCCGGGGCTCTTTCTCCCTCTCCGAACTCGAACGTCCCTACCGCGGCTCGCACTCCCGGTCACCGTCGTCGCCTCCTGCGGGGAGCTGCAACTCTGGCGGGAGCGATAACGGGGGGCACCCTCCCCCCCCCCCCCCCCCCCCCCCCCCTTCCCCCATGGGAGGGCACAAAACTGAGGAAGGATGGTATGAAGTAAGGTGCGAATTCGGTAATCGCGACTCGCGAATTTCTCGTCGAATTTTTGTTGTTAGTGTGACTTTGTTGCTGAACTCATTTGGTGCAAAATTGCCAACTGATCGGACAGAAATATCTGTGAATTTCGCAGACTTCCTGGCTATCGACGTTACCCGCAAATTTTTCATATTTTTTTTGTTATCACGGTACTTTCTCTCTTTGCACTGGTTCGTGTGTGACGGGAAGGTGAAGACGTTTCGGCGAGGTGGAAGGAAAGAAGGAACGAGAGAGAATTATCGATGTGGACGATGGCCAGCGTCGAAGAGGCGAACGGTAGGGCAAGGGGAGGCCGAGCGGCCGAGCGCAGAAGTAGCAGCACCAGCAGCAGGAGCAGGAGCAGCAACAACATCAACAGCAACGGCAGGAGCACCAGCAGCAACGGGGGTACGGAAGGGGGGCCCCGCTTCGAGCCTTCGGAGCATTATGATGCAAAGATGGCGCGGTCGCGGCACCCTAGAATTAGCCGGAGCACTCGCCATTGGCCGCTCGGCAAACCACTCCTTCGCTATAACAACCGACTGCATACGATGCATACTAAGGATAAGCACGCGAGCCGACAAAGAATTGGCCGCCCTCGCGCACGCGGACCCGATACCGAACTCGACTCTGCAGGATCGGCTGTGTGTGTGTGTGTGTGTGTGTGTGTGTGTATCCTTCCGAGACCCACACGGAAGAGCTTTCCCCCACCACGACCGTACGATACATTCGGGATGATTATATGAATTTCAGTAATAAAAATTAGTTTGGAATATACCGCGACGGAATTTATGCGGCCGCGGAGATAATTTATCGAATCAGAAATAAAGCCTCAAAAAGTTGAGACACGAAAACCCATGGATATATAGTTATCGTGCAGACCGAACGGAGAAACGACTTCCGAATTCGTGGATAGGGAAAAGATGGTGCACCGTCACCGACGATGATCTTGGAATATCGGACGAGCGTGTGCTGCTTGCTGTACACGCCGGTCAATATCTTTTCGACCGCATGAAATCTCTCGGTCAATCTCCGTCGGTCTCTCGCTTTCTCGCTGTGCCGCTATCATTCACTCACACACGGACGACCGGCAACAACGAGCTCGTACGGATAGAGGCCTCACACGCTGAGCCGCGAACGACGGTGGATACGGAGAGAAGAACTTATCCCGCCTCCGTTTTACCTCCGAATGCCTTGTCTCACCGCGGAAGTGACTGGCGCGTAACTTCTTTCTCGCGGCGGGACAATCGCGGTGACCCGCGAACCACCTGAAACCCTAACGGCCTCGGCGCTCAGTTTTCCTACGAACGAGTAATTATGTGCCAGCGGTTGTCGTCGGAGTGGCCGAGGGATCAATGGGTTCAGGTAAAGAAACGTTCCGCGAGCCGCTGGGCAGACCAAGTAAGAATCCGCATGTTTCACGTGCAAAATCCGGCTTCCCAGACCGGACAAAGAGCTACGGTAATTTTGAACCGTGCAGTGTCGGATGTTTGAGGATCCATCGGTAAAATGACAAAATCGTTGGTCACTTTATCACACGCAACGAGTTCGTCGATCGGATGAGCTAAGTCTGTTCGCCGCGGCGACAGATGAGGTAACGAACGCATTCCCTACCGCAGGATCATCCGTGAACCGTAGTAGATTCTGGGTAATGAGGTCAGCTTCGCCATGCAGGTCCGGTTTGCGTACACGAAGCTGGGCGAAGAGAAACACAAGGCGAGAGTCGTTGACACGAGGTAGACAACCGAGAATTAAAACAAGTGGGGCGGGAGGAAGAAAGAGGCCAAAGCCGATGAAAGAATTCGTGGTCGGTTATGAAATCAGAGATCCCCGAGCGAAGGGGTCGCCAGGACGTGGCGCAGAGCAGATCGTAGATAGGCCGAGAGTGTGCGAGAGCCTGCGAAAGATCGAGATCGACCGACGGAGGGAGACGGAGGGAAGAGGAGAGAAGGAGCCCGCAGAGTCCGGAGGAGGCGCGCCATCAGGAGCAAGGACAGAACCAGAGGCGAAAGGAGAGACGCCAGCAGGCCAGCGGGGTTGATCCATTAGACAATACAGTCAGCGCGGAGAGAAAAGGAAGCGTGGATGGACCAGTTGCGAAGGGCGAAAGTAAGACGGACGGGAGAAGAGCGGGAGGGAGAGCGAAAGATAGAACGGTCTCTCATCGGGCACGTCAAAATACATCAGCTACCGCTGTGCGCTCGCTCAGAAAGCCCTCCGTTCGTTGTATCATACGCGAGCTGCTGGCCGGACTCCCCACGTCGATAGTCGAACCGACGACGTCGTCGTCTTCTCGATTCCCGTCGACGTCCTCGTTCTCCTTTCACGAGCGGTCGTCCTCCAGCATGACCACTGTGCGATGCGTCTCGGCACAATTTCTTTATTGTCATTGTTCCTCGCGACTGGGCCATTCGCTCCTCGATTCGACGAGTTCTTTGCCCGAGGTCCCCGGCTCGCCGAAATATGCGGAAACAACCCCTCGGGCTGGCTACCCGAATGCAAACAATCAAAGTCCATCCACCCGGGCGATCCGGCGCGGTCCTACAAATCCAATCAGGCACGTGGAAACTAATATAGCCCGAATAGGGACGGAGAGTTGCCCATCTTACGAGTCGAGCGGGAGAGCCGGGGGACCCTGCATTTAATACAAGGAGCCCCCTCCTTCAGGGAGCAGACCTCCCTCCTCACCTACATTGTTACTTAGTGCCCTCTCGCACTACGAAACAGCAATATGATTTACATTTTGCGGGCTATATTGACCATTTCCGGCACCTGCAGCAACCGCTCTGCCCCGTGTTCTTACCCGCACTCTCACTCTCTCTCTGTACGCTTACCCTGTTATGTGTACGTATATATATACAGATGTACGTGCACGTAGAATGACCGTCTTCATCAAGTTAAATTAATAAAGCGTCTCGCTCGAGAAAACTCCCCGTTTTGCGCAAACTTGTTAGCGCGCATAAATGAATAAAAAGGAATGTGTCTTCAAGCCGGAGTGTTTGCTTTCCGAGATAATGACGTTAATTTTTTTTTTTATTTTCGCCGTTTTCGCGATAAGACCTCTGGTCGGACGAGGCTGTTGAGGAGATGGAGGTGGATTAGGCTTTCCTAAGCACGTCATTACGATTCATGACGGCGCACAAACTGTCTCGACCGAATTTCCTTGGCAATCGGCTGTTCAACCCCGGAAGCAGTGGTAAGGAGGACGAGTGGACAGCGGGAGCGGGACCGAAGGAACCCGAGAAGGGGGTAGGAGAGAGATCGTCGTGCGAGACACGGGGTGGGTTCTTAGGCACCCACTAGAGAAGGCGTGATTGCACGCGCGTACCTCCGACGGACAGCAGAAGCAGCGAGCAGCATCTGTGCTCTACGGGCCCCCCGATATCCATACAAAGCTGTCTGCTGAATAATATTACACTTAACCCGTACCACTCGGATGATTATAGTTGGAGGCCCAACGTCGATAGTAGTTAGAGCGTGCATCCTGTGTGAATGCTAATATTCATCGCGTACACACTATGCGGTCTCGATTTTTCTGTACGTACGCACTTATGGATGCGACTCTCTTGTTGTTATTGTTGCGAGCGAGTCCGAGGCGATTCGCGAACATGCGCGGCGGTCGACTTGCATGACGCCAGAACGCAGCAGAATTGTTCACGATTCTTTGCCTCCTCACGCAGGCGAGCTTTGTTTTCGTGGCCATTGTTTTTTTTCCCGAGGTCTTCGTGGAATCGTGTTCGCAGTGTTTCGAAACATCCAAGAATCATACTGCTAAAAAATACCGAATGGCGTGTGCATCAGAAACGACATCGACGCTACAGCTGTCGCAAAGTTTGAGCGATCGAGCTGAACTTTATACATTTCGGGGAAAAGTCTGCACGCTACAGAGTACACATAGGGTAAAAGTGGCGAATATGGTCCGCCACGATTAGGCCAGGTCCATATTCACGATTTTCACCCTACCGTGTGCTATACATTATCCGGTGCAGAAATTTGATCAGGTACGCTCTACAACTGATCAGGTCGTGATGGGGAAACGTTAAGGCTTGCCGTTTTATGGAAAGCCTTATCTGGGCCGAGTCCGGCAAACACACGGCCTGCATACAACGGTAGCCTGCGGTTAGTAAGATCAGGTCCAGATCAGACATTGATTGGCTCAGTCCTTGTCAATCGACAGTAATGGAATCAATTGTATTTTGCTCAAGGTGCAATCAGGCACCTTGATAAGGCCGTTCTCAGGCAGTCTGTTCACGGCCGTTTCAACCACTGCGTTACATTTCATGTAAGGCCCTTCTCAGGCTATCATCAAGCCTGATAATGCTCGTATTGGGACCGTGGCTGAATTTCTACCCGGAATATTGTCGTCTCAGCCCGAGATACCGATAGCGGATAAAGCTGAAGAGGCGGAGAGATGTGAAAACCATACGCCTACGATTTGTCAATTCGGCGGGAGGGGGAAAGAGGGACGAGAGGTAAAACTCATGACTTAGGGGTGCGTGATGTCCGAGAACCCTCGGGGCCACGTTCCGCAGCTTCGAATATCAATTTCGTAACGACAACTTTTCGCCCTTCTGCTCTCAGGCACAGTCGGAACGACGCCGGGGTTCTCCCGTGTCATCCTCCGTCCCTCCTGCGGCCCATATGGAAATCGAAATCGCTCTTTCGTCGGCCTCCTCGTCGGAATCCAGTTTGCGCCAGTGGAAACATCTCGAGAGGGTCAGACCGCGCTGGATCATCTTATACGTTTCTCCTTTCGTCACACGGCCGCATCCGTTCGCGCTCTTACGCGATACCGCTCCTTCGCCGTCGAGGCATAAAGTCGAAAAGCTTCTTCTCGATTTTACGCATTAGACTCCGCGTTTATAGATGGGACCCCGGAGGGTCGAGTGGATTCAAAGGAATATTTTTCGGTCTTCGGATAGCCGTAAAGAAAACTCCCCCGGTCCGTGAGAGAAACGAAAAAAAGCTTCGAGGAAAAAAATGTTGGAGCAAGAAAAATAGGACAATGCTTTTAATAGATCTTCTATGAGGAGCAGTATATTATGCTAAAAGAGGAGGGAAGTACGCGATTTTCGCCGAGTACGAAGTTCGCTGCCCGAGCGAAGCGTGGGCAGAAATCAGAGGAGGTGAAAATCCGCTCCGTCCCGTGCAGCGTACGATATTTTTTTCCGACTTCGCTAAAACACATTCATATTTCTTGCGTGCGAAGTCGACATATACGCCAATGACCATTACTGCCCCGGCAGTAATAGGGCTTCCAGAGGGAGTAATGAGCACTATTACTCTCTGGGGAGTGATGAAACAGTACTGTGCACGCAGGATTAATAATTATCATCGGTCAATAATGTGCGATTTTCCGCAAGTGCTGCACGCAAGGAATGTGGTTATTTTAGCGAAGTCGGGAAATAAATTTTTTCTTTTTGCATCGACTTGAGGCTCCCGAATGACCGAAGTATCGTCGCGAGACACAGCAATGTCCCTAATATAAATTATCGAATGTTACATCAGAACCTGGTGCAAAGCTCGAAAATCTCCGAAATTTAATTTCGCAATGTTTTCACGTCAATTACGTCGCATGTAAGTTCGAGTGTCGAGATATCAAGTATCTCGACACTGTCGAGACTCCACCGTCCGTGTTGTGTGAAATCCCTCGAAGTGTATCTCGCGTGTGGTCCAACCTCCGAGGGTCGCTATCGCGAGTGCGCAAAGGGCCGGACTTTCGGCGTTGCAGATTTGCGTCGGTTGAATTACCGACCCGGGTAAAGCAATATGAAAATATTTACCGGTGCGACGACGGCGCGGGTGACCGGCGGCCTCGGCCCGGGTCATTCGAGACGCGGGTCTCCGGTTACCGGTTCTACTACCGATGCTCCCGATGCCGATGCTTCTGCCCGGTTGTATTCTGCTAAAGATCTTCTGCACTTCCCCGAGAGCCTCTTCTGCGCTTCGGGCTCTCGTCCGAAATGTAATAGCCGCATCGAGTAAATCGGGATTCGGTTTCCTAAGAGGGACGCAGAGAGGAAAGGGTACACCCGGAGGCCGTCGACAGTCTTCCGTAGCCGATGCCCTCTCGATCCTCGAGAGGAACATCGAAATCTCATAGTTTTTAGGAACCGATCTCACAGGGTCCAATTTTTGGCACTCGATCTTTGCATCGGATTTTTTTCCGAAATTTTTATTGAATTAGTAGATCTTCTACGGGGTAATATTTTTTTGCGCCAAGATATACGATAAATAATAATAATAAAGTGTGGTCTGGGCCAAACGTGCGAGAGGCGAAAATAATAAGAACTATCGGGCGAGGGTACAGATATCTTTACGCGTTCCCAGTCATTCCTTTATCAGCGAGAGTCAGAAGAGGCGACCAGTTTTGCCGCGACGGCTGTATAGAACTCGTGTTTTATTGGCCGAAAACCGACAGATATCAGGATTATATGCTCCGTCACTGGGACGAGAAAAGTAGCATCGGACCGCGGCGCGGCGTCGGGGTCTGGAAGTGCGGCGAGCGTTCATCGTGCCGTGCAGGGGTTGCGTGGCTCGACCGAGGGTGAAACGAGGGAAAGAAGGGAGAAGCGTACATAATACTCAGTATAGCACCCGGGGAAAATAACGCTCTTTCACTGGCTATATTCTCCCTTTCTCAAAATTGTTTACCCACTTTCTCTCCCTGAGAAATTCACCCCGTCTCGCCCCCTTCCCCCGATCAAAAAATAGTTCGGCAAGATTTCTCCATTTATTTTATTTTTTTCGACTTATGCTCCAATCGCACTCGGTACTTTTTTTCCCCGGATATTTTTTTCTCTTTTACACGATGCTGAGGCATCGACGAGTGGCTCGATATAAAAAAGGATTCTTCGTGGCGCACACCGTTGATCAATAATATCGATCGTTCCACCCCCGGGATTTCTTTATGTACCACTCGATCCGAGTCTTCTTCTTCTCTCGCTGTTTTATCCTCGTTCTCGAGGGTCCGTGCGGGCCATTAAAAAAAATAACCCGGCATTAGATTGGCCGGGGCGGCGGCGCGGCGGGGCAAACGTTTTATTTTATCGTGGTCCGGCGAGACCACGATTACTACGATAACCATCTATAGTTCGAGCGGGCGTTTTTTTTCGGACTCAGCATCATCGTTCACTTTTTCCACTCTTTCCCTCTCGCTCGGTCGTCGGATGTCTCTTTCTCCGCCGGCCGACACCACCATTATCACCATCGACGCGGCCATGGCCGACAACGCGCAAGGCGATTCATTTTATTCGGTCGGAGTTGTTTCTCCCTCTATCTCTCGGGCGAACCTTTATTTTCGTTCCTCGCTCACGGTACTCGCTCTCCCGGCTCTCTCACTAATACTGTCTCGAAGCTGACCCACCCGTGACTTATCTCCACCCCCGCGTATAATATTACCGGACGGTAAGCCGGAGAATACAATTTCCGTTACGGCCAATAAACGTTACGGTCGCACAAACGCGACAAAATTGGCGTTTTACGTTCCGACTCGTACAGCCGCTCGACGACCCGGCGAGACTCGTGCCCCGCGTCGGGACTTCCTCGGGGACGCGAAGGAACCGAGCGGGGTCACAGAAATTACAGAAAGTTAATAGGTACGGCTGTCGGAGAATCATCGGTTCCCAGGTGAGATTCTGCCGTAACTGGAGAAACGGCACGTCGCTGGCACCACACTGGCTGCCGTACGCCGAAACGGCATATCGGCCCTTCACCGGCCGGCGTGCGTTGCCGGCGCGGAGCCGACGGTCGTCCGAGCACTAATAATCACTCGATAATGCTAATGCGTCACTGCTTGTCAAGAGAAAGATTATAAATGTTTTATGCGACTTCACTTTCGCGCCGGTGGTTAAATGTCACCTGGTTTATTGGCAACATTTACGGCGTTTTACATTATTTTTATTGTCGAAAATAAAATCGATAGATTGTGAATTACTGTCGCGATACTCACGATAACCGGTACCAAAAAAATAAGAAAGTGTATAAGAAATTATATACACGCATAGAGCGCTAATAATCACCCGGTAATGCTAATGCGTCACTGCTTTGCAAGAGACAAATTATTAATGTTCTACGTGACGTCTCTTCCGTGCCGACGCAATATATTAAATATCACCTCGTTTATTGGCAAAATTTACAGCGTTTTGCATTATTTTTATTGTCGAAAATACAAACGAATAGATCGTGAATTACCGTCGCGATACTCACGATGATCGATGTCGAAAAAATAAGAAAATATATACACGGATTAGAATAACAGATAATCGCGAAACCGAATCTACCGCAATAATGCGATAGACAAACACAACAGTAATACAGAAAAAAAAGCCCCGGTGAATAATCATATGCGTCGACTCTGTCACGCCTCGATATCGTCCCAGCTGTTTACTCAACTAAAAGCCAGTACATTTTTCGTCCGCCCTTCCTCCTATCACCCTTCTTATCCCGCGACATAAAGAAGAAACACCCTCCCGGTTACCCGGAAATGTCTGACTACCCCACTGTGTTTTCTTTCTGATCTCGCCTCCGTCCCCGAGAGTCGTGCGAGATTTCCACCTACCGATAACTTATGCGTCGATGATATTTCATTTTCTCGTCGATATCTTTCGTAAATAAAAAAAAAACAAAAAAAAAAAGGAGAAGAAAAAAACAAGAGTGGCCGAATGCTGCCGGGCATCGGGAAAAGTTGCCACGGTACCCAGGGGTGTGTTTTTAGTTTATCACGTTTGTGCGTTTAATATCTCGAGGGTGGGCTTCCTCCCGATCTCGGATCTCCGCGCCCCCCTTGTACACGAGTGCCGGAGAGACGAGGACGCGTAATGGCAATTTTTTTGTCTTTTTTTTGTCTCGCTACACGACGAAACCTTCCATTCTGCTCCTCCGGTCGTGTCGACAGCGCTGTAGGGGAAACGCGCGTTGACCACTGGACTTTCACGCGTCCAGCGTCGAATGTTTCTCCGTCCCCCTTATTTCCCTCGCTCCGTGTACAGCGGGATAGAAAAAAAAAAACAGAATCACTTGGCGAACGGTATTACGAGCGTGCCTGGATTACCAAATGGACACGACTGTATCCACACGATGAACGTGCGTTCGGCGATAAAAAAAGGCCGAACAACTGAAACTCGTTTATGATTGAAATGACACTTTATTAATCGTTTCGCTCATATCGAGGAGGGGGACGAAAAAATTGTAATGATCGGGAGTCATTCGAAGTCCTCCCTCGTGCACCCGTATGGGAGAGCGAGGCAAAATGGCACAGCGGGGCAAAACTCAGTTTTCCAATAACTTTTGGATGGTGGCGATAGTTGGGGGTGGGGCAAAACGGGTTTGAGAATCCGGATGTATCGTTGGGACAAAATGGCGCAACCAAAAATTATTGCAAAATTGAGTTTTGCCCTCAGTCCCGTTTTGCCCCGCTGTGCCATTTTGCCCCGGACTCCCCTACACGTCCTTTTGACGTCTATCTCTCCGTGGAGCAATGCGGGCAGAGCGAAAACCCAACCAGTTTCCTGACCGATCTCCCATAATTACTATCATCTGTCACCGGTGACAAAGATCTGCATCTACCTCGGAGTCGTGATATTCACGTATCTGAGGGAATCTCTGATCGTCGCGAGGCTTCCTGCCGATTATGTTTTCCTCTTTCCACGGTTAAATTCCAACTGTCTTTTTTGCTTTCCGACCGGCGCGTTTTTCCGGCGATTCGTCGATGCGTCTCGCGCGGGACGCCGCGCCGGATATGGAGAGATCTCATCTTAATCTTCATCGAGTACGCATGTTCGCAGGGACGGCGAAGCAGGAAGCGAAGTAAGTCTCGCGAGCGCCGTCGACCCGGCGCGGTGTCGTGAGGGGGATGGGTGGACCTCCCGAGTTCGGTGCCGCTCTGGGCGGTGGGAAAATGGGTTGTCGAGGTTGGGGAAAATTGAAATTGTGCTCTCGAGACGCGAATGAAATTGGGCTTGGCGAGAGGCTTGTATTCTGAATATCGTCGGAGAGCCGAACCCGTCGAAGAGAATAACTCACGGACAAAATGGGATAGAGCGGAGAGCGAGGGACCGAGAGAAAATATTGAAATGGGGAAAAAGAAAGGGAAAAAAAAGAGAACGACGCAGAGAAGCAGGAATAAAAAGCGACCCGGCAAAGACGGCGGGACGCGGCGGGGGAGATTTCTGGATGGGGAAAGAGTGTGTAAGCACACAAGCCGAGCACTGTAGGAATTAAATTCTTAAAGTTCCCTTCATGTATGCCGGAAACTCGCATTCCGCGGGTCCCCGCGACCTCCCGTCCTTTCGCCGCTCCTTCCGCCCCTCTCCCCCGCGGGGGAACCAATATTAATTCCCATAAATTTCCTTTCAACGAGTACAGTGCATGGATACCTTGGCTTTGCGACTACCGTTCTCCCCCGAGCGTCACGGATTCTCCGACGGGCTTCAGCGAGGCGGTGAGCGCGCCTTGTACACACCGCCCGATTCGCCGAGGAACGATCGCTGCCTTTTATAATCCCCGTGTTTATGCAAAGAACGTTTGTTCTTTGCGTTACGTTACCCACTTTCGAAGCCATTCAATGGAGCGTAGCCGACTACGGAACGTTTCGGTTCCTTCGCCGCACGATCTTTCATTCAATAGTGATGATTCTCATGAATAATCACCTCGTCTCGCGGCAATCGCGAGGTTATGTGAAAAGAAAGCGAAGCAGTTGACGAAGTAGGGTGGGAGTGGGGCAAGACCGTACTTCCATACACCAAATATTATAAAAGATATTATACTGGACCGATTGAGATTTCTGTTAAAATTTAAATTTCATAAGAATATTTTTAACATCTTAAACGATTATTTGCTGTCACCGATTCAAACAAATGTGTCGATTCAAACATTTTTGTTGTACCAACCAAATAACACCTTTGAACGTATTTCACCGTGTCTTGGTTGATCCAACGATTACTTTTTCTAAGTGTATCTTTACCTATTTTATGTATTTTACCTAGAATTTCGTACCTTTTTTCGCTGGACATAAAAAAAGGTTTATTCCAAACGGAGAGCCATTTTGCCCCGTTCTCGCCCCACGATTTCAGGGGGAACCTTCGCTCGGCGCATTTCAAAGGGAATAAACGCAGAAATGTTTCAGTTGCTTCTCTCATTCGCGAAGTTGCGAAGAAGTGACGAACAATGTTCGAAACTTTTACGCCGCAGGTCCGTTTGTTTGTACGACGTAATAGCTCGGGTTGCGTGCATTGTGAGCGCGATATGCATGTACCGAGAGGCCGGAATGAGATTCGTGCGGCTCGCTTTCCGATTCCCTTTCGCGGCGTCTGCCGGTTTGTCCGGGGCGTTTATCACGCCCCAAGATTGCCGCATTAAAGATCCAGCAAAGGGAATTCGCCGACGGTGAGCATCCGCCCAACAGGCGACGACCGGAGCCGACAATCCGCCACCCCAGATCCGAACCCCGCTATCGTGTGGCTCAATGCGAGAACGGCACTCGCACTCCATGACACTGGATTCCGGTTTGAGTTTCATATGTGAAAGGATTCCAATTAGCGGTCGGGGGAACGGAGATTTCAATGGCTCGTATTTATCTTGGGGACAGTAGGATCAGTTCTAACGATTTCAATGCGAAACGAGAGGCGAGAGGGCAACATTTTTACCGTGCAGAGATACCAATGCAGAGAGAAAAAGCCTGACCGTCCATCAAACTAACTGTTCGTGTGAACTCCGTTCAAATTTTTTCATCCGGAGCCGAGTGACGTGACTTTCTGGAAATACGGACTTTGTACAGAAGAGTTTCGGCAGGTGTTAACTATGCGCTACGGCCACAGAGAATCCGGGAGGGGGAGGGGGCGTGTTGGGGGTGGGAGCGACATCTCACACCCCGTGGTCATTCGGGAACCAACGAAAAGCTTCGGCTCGGAGTGGTGAGCGAGCTTTCCACTGCAACGCTCGATTTTGCCAATAATTGTGAAGCGAGAAAGGGAATTCGGTGGGCTGTATCCCCTTCGGCAACGGTAGGAGGTGAGGGACGCGGGAACGGACCGAGGCTCTTGATATCTTCGTAGCAGAACGCCCGGGTAATTGTGTCAAAGCGAGTTTCCAAATTTCAATCACGGACCGTCGGGGCGTTCTGCTCTGGCGTCAGTTCTCTCTATCTCTCGTCTCCCCCTCCCCCCCCCCCCCCATCCCAATCCGCCGCCCCCTCTCTCAGCCACCTTCCACGACACCCCCTGTCTCGTCGCAGTCCCGTTACAAAACCATCGAGGCATTATGTATTTGCTCTTCAAGGCAGTAACAACCGGTTCGTGGATGCTTCACCCTCGAACAGGCTTTTCCCCGCAGTCTTTGAATCGCTTCTCTTTCGCACTAGCTTCGCGTCTCCTCCGGCTCTCGCTCCTTCCTCACCCATCTCTCATAACTCTCCCGCAGTTATTAATATTTGCCGACAATTAACGCGCCCGAGAGTGGCACGCTCCGTCGGCTCTCGGCTACCCCTTTAATACCGCGTCTCGAAGGGCGAGACACGTTCGAGGAATCTATCGCGCGGCCCTCGGACGAATCCGAAATCGTAATTTCACCTGTGACGATAATGGAACGCGGAGAGAAATGGCTAACGACGAGACAAGAGCCGAGGATCGAGTCCCCCCCTCCCGAGTCCGACCAGGCATCGTTCCTAACGAAGGAAACTTTGGATAGAAACTGTGCTCAACCGGTGATCAATCATCTCATCGTGGTCAACTATCCCGAGTGACGTTCTCGTTACGAGACCAGTAATTACAATCTGTGTACTCGGTAGCTAACAGCCAGTCAGTCGCAGAACGTCCCAGAACGCAATGTTCGCCGACCACCAAGGAAAATCCAACCATCCTTTCATCGGGAAATTTCACGCACGCTGCGTTTGAACGATCGACAATACTGACTTTCCCAATTTCGTAACTGCGTTTACACGTACTGCGCGTAATACGCACTACTATCGTGCATGAATCATCAGTGTCAATGATTGAAGGGTGGTGACGGACAAAAATGCATTAGTTAATCGTCCCGGACGGCGGACGAGGAGCGGAGTTCGTGCTCTCCACTTACGGGTAAATATACATCGTGGAAATCAGTGGACAGCTGCACGAGAGAAAAAACAAAGAGCGCGGCGAGCCATTACTTTATTGCTTCCTCGTCCCGAACGGCGAACGAACTTTGGGAGTCGCTGACGCTCCCTGCCTATCGACGGGCCCGGAAAGGAATGATCCGGAGAACGAAAGTCGGATTACTGCCTGTGGATACGGCGAGCGGGTGAAAACGGCGGATAGACCGGTGCAACGACTCAATCCTGGTAACACCTTCCCGCAGTCTCGGCGAGGCCGCGTATATTCAGTACCGTGAACGCGGGGGGCGTATCCGCGGCAGATACGTCTCCATTAGTTCACGGCTTGCCGATGGGTAGTCGTCGGCGTCGGAGCGCCAGCCCGACAACAGCACCTGCCATTGAATTATCTTTCCGTTCGGTTTTCGAATCGACGCTATCGCGATCTCGTGCCGAAGGACGATAACGCTTTCCGCCGTGGGATCTTTTCGATCATCGTCAATCCTCGCCCACCCACCGTCACCGAACGGATCTCCCAGCGACGTTTCCGAATGACCGGAGATTCCTGTATCTGGAATCTCCGAGAGTTCAACGCTCGTGGAACAGCGAGAAACTCGGGATTGATCCGCGACTCTGCACGCCCATCGACCTGTCCTGAGGGTATCCGCGCACACATCACGGCAGATCTCTGGTCCGGCGTTACGCCCGGCGGAAATTCGATATACGCGCGTGCGGTTTGAGGCAGGTACCGGCGCGGAGGAGAGGACCGTTGGCCGCCGGCAAGGCCAGGTACCACTTCCGGGACCCGGAGAGAACCCATCAACGGTTCGCCATGGAGCGGGGAAAGGCGGCAGCGAGCGAGCTAGATGGAATCCGTTTCGTGGTGATGGGAGACTGCGAGAGGAGCCGCGGGAGAGTGAGCGAAGTTACCGGCGCTCCCCGGTGCCGCTCCGGATCCCGACTGGCCGGTCCGAGTCTCGAAACGGAGGCGGTATCGCTCGCTGGGCCAACATCGTACGTACGGAAAGCTCCCTCGATCCCGCTCTCTCCGCGGCTCTCCCCGGTTCACGCTCCGCACTTCCTCGTCCTTGCCGATTTCCCATCCCGCTGTAAGCTCCGCTTACCAAGTACGTTTTGCATTTAAGACGCTTCTAGAGTTTAATTACAAGGCTTTGCGCGTTGCCCGCCATCGTCCGTACGACGAATACGTGGGGAGCTGCGGAAGACCCGGGTCGGGACGGTGGGAATACGTGAGTGTGAGCGGAACGAGCTGCTCCGTGCACCTGATCGCTTTTGTGTATATGCGCGTGCACGTGTTGGTGGACCGAAACGACGAGAGGACTTATGGTCAGTCTTCGGCCCGGTCTGCCCTCGGGGATCCCGCTCTCGATAATGGAGTAAACGGACACAAGATCTGCGAGTTGGACGGGAATACCGCGAGCTCGGCCTTCACGGAGCTCGGTCCCCGGGCCAGCAGCGTTGCTGGAAGACCCAACGGTCCGAGGACCCGACCCCTGCTCCTTCTCCGGAAGAGACCAGCGAGAGACGCTAAGAGGACTCTCGTCGGGATACCGGTATACCGAGAGTCTACTCGACCATCCTACGGGATGATGGACGAGGGATGGGCTGCATCGGAGTAGAGAACATCTCAAAGACGGCCTTGCTCGGTCCTACCTAGCTAACTAGCGAGAGCTCTCCCGATCCTTGGTACGTCTAAGACCATAATCCTGTTTCACCCTCGAGAACGTGACGAAGAATTTGTCTCTCAGTTAACGTGATATCGTGTTGATGGGGCTAGCTCGAACTATGACGAAATTGTAGTACCAGACGTAATAGCTGATTTAGGCGAATTATTGATGAATTGTGTGTGTGTGTGAAATTTGCGTTTGGACTGCTTTTATTTTGGTCGGCCTGCTTTTATTTTCTTCGGGGACAATTTTTGTTGTATGGGAAAATTGTTCTTAAGAAATGTGCGAAGATTTTTTTTTAAATTTTCGTCGAATCCATCTCGCCCCGCTGGTAGATCGGCGTTGCACCGTGACAGTGGGAAGATAGAAGAGAGAAATAGTAACCTCGTGATGGGTTATACGAGAGACGAGCTTTCGCCTCGCCGAGAAGCACGGGCATAAAAGCTCCCGCGGAATGACGTTTTACAAAGGGGTCTATCAAACCCAGAGCAATGTTGATGGCCAACAGATAGGCGGAGGCCAGTGCAATTTCGTGCGCTCGCACGTTCTTTGCAACCGCCACATTCGGTCCGCGTTGTTGGCGTTGCGATTTTTACGACGCGTATCCTCATCCCGCCTACTCTCCCTTTACAGCCGACAAAATGTAATTTTCCGCGATATGTGCGGTGGATCGGGGAACGGAAATAAAAAGGAGCAAAAAATAAAAACGAGGAAAATAAATAGCGAAGGGTCGTCGTACGCGTGTTGCTCCAGCTTCAATAAAATATTAGACGTTCGAGATTAAATGCGCCTCAACTCACGTCGAACTAGAAAGCAACCGAACTGCATACCGTTTTTTTTTGCACGTTATTTATCTCGGATGTTTTTAACGAAACAATATTTGTTTCGGTGTTTTTGCGTGCATATATTTAAAAAAATATGTTTTTTTTTTTTTTTTTTTTTGCTTCTGTGTATCTCTATGGTTTATAGGGGCGTAAATTGCGCGAGGGTCGAGGTGCGAGTCTCCGGAGATTGCAATATCATCGGCGAGGCGAGAGACGAGGAAGAGAGAGAGCCGACATAGAGAGTTGAATATTTAAGGATACTTTACGAGCCAAGTGTCATCGTCAAAGAATCCGCCGAAAGGATTTAAAAAGTTGTGGAAGAAATAAAGGAGAACGGGAGAAGCGAGTCGAGTAGGGTATTACATTGGATGGGCCGCGCAGGACTTTCTCAGACGCGCGGCCGCGAGTGGTTACTCCCCGGGCGTGGGTAGACATGCTCCTGGCCTGGGCGCGCGAGCGAATTGAATTTCAGGATTTATCGTGGCGAGCTTCCGTTTCGCAGGCGCTAACCTCCTTCCAGGCTCGCTCGCTCCACACCTCCACCCACTGTTCCAGCTTGGTTCTATCCTCTCTCGGGGCGCGGGTGCGTAAAGTAGCCGGCTTTACGACGCCGCGGTTGCGCGCACTTCAACCTCTCTCTCCCCCCACGGAAACCGTTTGCGAAGTAAAAATTAATTGAACGAGCGAGCAGCCGAATCGTCGGGCGGCGAGAGAATGCCAGGAAGAGACGGCGGACGTCCTTTCATCGTCAGTCATCTCTTTACATAAACTTTACACGTGGCTCGTGCGAGACGACCGGATGTACTCGACGCCTCATGCAGCTTGATATTCCATTTTTTTTTTCCCGCTGTTCCGTCACACTTTGACATTTTCCCGATGGCGCACACAGCGAGCTGGTCTTTATCCGTCTATAAAATAAACCCCGTAGGCAAATTTTCTCGCGACTTCGACGTTCGAGCGACCCGAACTCGCGAACGTCGATGCAGTGGAGAAGATCCGCGATAGCCAGACACTCCGGATCTGGCGGGGGTCGGATGAGTCGGGGGAAAAAAAACTTGAATGCCTTTCACGATACAGCGCTGATCTAATCGTGGCAAGTTCCGATCGGTGCTCGAAACCGGGAATGGACCTAATGCCACAGTATGCCGTATAGTAGTGCAACATCGGGAACGCAATGCGGCAGTTGCATCGGGTCGAGATAATTAGGTTTGAGTGCACTCTGGTCGCCGCAGTCGGTAACTCAGTTATCAGTGGACACCCCGCGTACAATGGCTATCACAACGGCATCAAACATAACGCATCAATTAACGTGAACAATAACCAAGCCGTGAGAGAGAGAGAGGAAGAGCGGAGAGAACGAGAAGAGAGGAGAGAGCGAGGCGGTCGTAGCGCGGTTCGGCGGTCGCAAGCACATACGGGACTGCGCGAAGGGTGCGAAGGGGTTATCGCGCGGGGGGGAGGCGGGGGATATGCATTGCGCGGTTAGTGCAGCGAGATCGTCGGGGCGAACTCCCTGCGCTCGGGCATCCTGTCGGTACGAGCCAGCACGTCGACGATCGTTGCGGGGAGGCAACGATGTGCAGCCTCGATGCATTCGTGTCGACGCTCTCTCCCTCTCACCCCATAAACAGCATTGTCGAACAGAAACGAGCCTCTCTCAATCCCTCTGACGCTCTCCTCTCACCCTGTTATCCTCCTTCTCGCCCCGCAACGTCAACCGGCCAGAGAACCCGTACGCAACACACGCACCCGTAAAGGCCAATGAACGTTTCGATACCAACGCCTTTCACGATTTTACGATCCTGTCCCGTTCCCGATGTTTATTTGACAAATATTCCCATCCGAATGTGCCTCGCAATAAAAGTGATGGACGACACTGGTCACTGGGGAAAAAAAAATCGATTGAGTCGACGAAATGAGCGCTTAAGGGTGGCGAAACAAATTTTTGGTTGATCGAACGAAATAATTGTTGTATTAAGTGAAGAAAAATTTGAATCGACGGCCTGTTGGTTCGATCAACGAGGTATTCCTTTCGATCAACCAAACATTTGTTTCGCCACCCGTAAGCGCACATTTTGTTGACTCAATTGATTTTTTTTCTCTGTGGAGGAATTTACCTGCGATAAATAAATATTAATAATAATATACAATACAATAGTAATAATAATATTACTATAATAATACAATAGTAATAATAATATTACTATAATAATACAATAGTAATAATAATATTACTATTGTAACGAATATAGAGATGAGGATTGGCCGAGACGAACGATATTAAATAGATGACTGGAATAGAGCTCGGTATGACAAATGACAAACTCAGAGATTATCGATTGATGACTAGAGTCTGGATCAGACTTTCCGAGAGAGCAGACGTTTGACAATTCGTACTTGAGATAAATTGTTGTTATTGTAGTAAAAAATATCCGTCCCAAACATCATTATCATTGAACTTCTGTCAAACCTTGCGGACTGTCAGTGTCTACAGCAATTCCAGTGATCACGCCCTGGTCTGTCTGACTGAACGCACGGTTACTCGTAAACAACTGCCAAATAGCGATGCCGAGTGCAATATCTCACGTTAGGCGAGGAACAAGAAACGCATTTCGTGTTACGAATGGGCAACGTATCGCAAATGCTTCATCGAAGCAACCCCCGAAGAGTTCGGCGGTATAATGACACGATGAGTGAGGGGGCGGTGTGACAGGGAGGCTGGAAGGACCACCGTGATCCCGGGCATCACACACCGTCGGTGAAACATTAATCTCTCGCGGTGGCAATATCGCGCCGATGATATTCGAGGCACGAGTATTATAGCTGAGCACCAGCAGCTATGGAGCTACGTTGCCGTCGTTGCTCCGATGCTCCTGTGTCATTAGTTCGTGGCCTCGAGAGAAGCGATTCTGCACACACATCGCGGGGCACAACACTGTGCCCCCCCCCCCTCCCCTTCCCCCGCTCCCTCCTCGCACTTCGGTGTGCGTGAACGCGCGTCGCTGATGATCGGCCGCGCGCTGTTTTCCGCCAGCATCGGAAGCAACGTTAGTATATAGGATAGGATACGAGTATCTAGTAGACACCTATATATACAGGTGTGTATAAATATATATGGAGCTATTCTCCGACAGTGTACCGTAGTATAATTTACTATGTACGCGTACGCGTGCACGAGCAGAGAGCTGCGAGGCGTTCGTGCACGAGAGAGTGAACACAGCGAGAGAGGAGAATCGCGCGGACACGGGCGAGTGCGTGGGTACCCGGTTAAAGGCGTACGGAAAACACACACGAGGGTGCATTGTGTACGCATCGAACGTCGCTATATGGGTCTTCCATAGTGCCGAGCGTACGATGCTGGACAGCCACGCTGTCACAGCGACGATCGCACCGCTCTATCGATATGCAAAAGCGTTACGATCGATCGACGAATACCTCGAGATGGTCGGAGCCTCGAACCTCTGCGGCCCTTTGACTCAATTCGTCGAAGTTATCGGAGACATTTTTGAGCGGTGGATCCGGGCCTTCGAGATACTTTCGAGAGAAAACTTTCCAGTGAAAAATCTCAATTTTTTACTGGAAATCGCGTCACAGGGGGAAAACGTCACTTTCGGTTTGAAAATCTCAGTTTTCGAGCGGAAGTGAAGTCACATCAGAAACACGTCACTTCCAGTTGGAAAATCTCATTTCTTGACCGAAAGTGACATCATACCTGAGATACATTACTTCCGGTTTGAAAATCGCATTTTTCGTTTGGAAGTGGCGTCATAGGGGAAAACGTCACTTTGGGTTTGAAAATCTAATTTTTCGATCGAAAGTGACATCGTACAAGAAATACGTCGACCAAGGCCTGATAAGATCGTGACACGGGAACACTGCGAAGCCCGAATTGCGGAGACCTCCGACACGCCCGAGAAGGACGAGGTCGGTGATCCTTTCAGATCCGTCGACCTCGCCGAGCCGGGGCGGTGCCGAGCAGTTCGTTCCGTCCGACTCTGTTTCGAGAACGAGAGAACCTCCGAGTATTATATAGTATATGTAGGAACGATAATGGCCGCTATTAACGAGCTACGGCGGGTGCCAAGGCACCTGGGTCCAAAATATCACCGCAATTAATGCAATTACAGTTTACAAGTCTGTACCACCCAGCCGCGGCTGTGTGCTTGAGGCTTTTGGCGTTACTAATTCAGCGGACAGCCAACAATGGCATTGGCAACGATATAGCTTTCGTTTCCTATTTCGCTACATGTATATATGTTTATGTCGTAGCAAAATTTTATATATTATATATAAATTATATATTATATATATATTTATATCAATTATTTTATTGTATTATTACATATGGGCCGAAGTTACATATCTGACGTCACGAACTCATGCTATTCGGTAATAGTGATTAACAGAAATAGTCCGACTCATAAATATTGGACTGAATAAAAGCAATGACTTTATTTATTTCGGTCCATTCTGTTAAGGAACTTTCCCTCGTGTACCGTTAATCCTTTCGCTGAAACTTCCCGAGCGAACTTGGACATCGAGAGGAGACTTTGCAATCCCAGTCTCCGCGTTGTTATTCACAGGGTCAAAGGGTTGGAAGAGAAGAGCTAAGGCACAGTGGCGGGAGGAGTACAGCGGTGGCAAGCACGGGGGGTCGGCAAGGATTTTGCGAGGGAGAGAGGGAGAAAGAGGAGAAGGGAAAGGGTGAGTCTGAGGCAGTTTCTCGTGAACCCTTCGCGTAACGGTAGTGGTGTTCGGCGGTTGCGGTCGGCGTAATTACGGAAGGACCCTTCGCCTCCTCGCGCGGGCGCGCGCGAAACCGCGAACGTCTTAGCTCGCTGTCTTAAGATTGTTCAATGCCTCCCACCCCCGCCTCCCGCCCCACGCCCCTCAAACCCTTCTCTCTTCGGATCTCGCTGGGCCGATTTCGCCATCCCTCGAAGTAGAAATTGTCCGAATACCGGTAATTGCCGGATCAAGAGGTTCGTCCCAACCGAACGAGATCGTCAAGAGAATTTAATTGAAACATGAATAGAAACAGTCAAAAGAGAGCGTAATCCGATTTCTATTTAATTCTTATTTTTATATATAAGCTAATTTGAGAAGAAAAAAAAATTAATATTATTAGCACTCGACACATTCTATCGAATCAACGCAATTACAGTAAAATTTACTATTGCAATGAGTGAAATACATAAACATGTTCAACCAATATTGAGAGATTAAATTTAAAGAAATAAGATATACCGTAACGAAAATAACGTTGTTGGCCGTGAAATTATGTTCGACGATGAAATATTAATAACGCGGTGAGCTGTCTATTTTTCCGCTAATTCGACAAATTGTTCAATGCGACAAGTGCGGTGGTGGCGGAGGGGGGGGGGGGGGAGAGGTTATGAGGGGAGGAGGGTTAGTCCGGTTTGTAGGGCCGCAAGCCACATTTCACAATGATTTCGCTCGTTGTCGGCGATCGCGACATCGCACGCTGGAATGGGGATCAAGCGCAATTACGTGCGCGCCATCATCGTCATCCACCCGGTCTGGTGTGGTGCTCCGAGTCCGCCCGGCGTGAACACACACGAGACCGCGTATACCCCGTTCGTACTCTCTCGCTTTCCATCTCGCCCATCGGGCTTTATTAGAGCGACGATCGAGACAATCATTCCGATGATTACAGCCGAAACATAATCGTTAACGCGTACGACCCATCAATGACTATGAACCATTCGCCCACGCCAAATTGGTTGTGGCGAACGAGATCATTCGCGGCGACGTGAACGCTCACCTAAACGTTCAACCGCCGCAGCGTGCCGACCTGTGCGATGGATACACAGCGATACCGGTTTCTATTTATTTTATTTATTATTCAAAAATCTACACGCGTCACAACGCACTTTGCCGCTAACGAAATATCGAGCGTGGGGAATAAATAAATAAATGGATCATAATAATTCGTCGTTCGAAATTTGCGAAATAATTTTAGTGGACATAAATAAACTAGCCGGGAGAACGAGCGACATTGATATTCTCGTTCTGGAAACCCGGGTCGTTGTCGGGCATTAATTACAGGGCTCGCACCGTGGCGAGACCCGTCCGGATCACCGTGGGCATGACATCGTCGCTCTTGCCAAAGGCGATGGTACGGATAAAGCCGCTTCCTCTCGCGATATACCGCTAATAATTAGAAATATGCTTATGGCCGTAATTCGAAACGCAGAATGGCTCGGAGGCGACGTCGCGATGTTGGAATTGAGGGAGAGTCGTTGGATCGAGGGGGGAGGAACTGGAGGAGGAATGGGGTAAGCCCGTTTACTGCCAATAAGGGAGGCATGCATAATAGAAAGCAGTGCTAGGGTTTTGTAGCCGGGAAAGAGACCGACAGACCGACAGTGGGACTTTAAGAGGGGATTCTACCTCACGAGGATTCAGCTCGCACCCGGAACATTAACGGGGTTTTGAATTTCTGGCTCTATAATATTTCTACCGCCTGTACACATCTGCGAATTTACCGGAAGAAATGGGCGTTATATCTTGTGTTGTTGCAGAAAAAATAGAAGAATATCACACACATGTGCGAAGAAAATCTTAACATCTTGTACCCGCGTCGAATGTGTAAGGAATGTTACAAAATTGTTCCGAAGGTATTTTAAAAAAATCATTGATTTTCGTCTTTTGTCGAAACTATCGTACTCGACGATTATCATAAAGTGATAGCGATACCTACGAGGGGTCAATGAACCAGTTAACGGCACGGGTAATGAAAGTGTAGAGATAAACCTCGGGGCTTTCGCTGGAAATGGAGAGGAAAAGAGAGGAATCGGTAGGAAGGTAGGCGGTGAAAGGAGAAAGAGTTTCGAAAGGATTGCTATCCGTGCCAGAACTGCATCACACTCTGATGTGGGGTGACACCGCGGTCTCATAATCACCGGTTACACGTTACACATGAACTTTATTTATTTACGCCCTGCGCGGCACGAGTAATTTTACGTAATTCGAGGTTCCGCTGGCACGCGCTAAAGCCACACTTTTAAACGGATGGGTTTGTCGGATGAGAGGGCAAAACTCGAACGACCCGGAGCCGTAGAAATGGACTCGAGCTCGCCCGACTCAGTTTCTCCCTCGTTTTGTTCGAGGTCGCGAAATTACAACTCTGTCCGGACGTGTGATTATCCATTTTAATGCCTTACTTTTCTGAGAATTCAATCCTTCGGAATATACATCATTATAACGACATTCGTAAATATTGGCATATTTTGATCGCGAAATATATTTTCGATAGTTATTTGTTTGTTCGTTTGTTTCCTTTGTTGCCCGAATTGTCAAAAATCCAGGATTTACCCCCACTGTGGGAGGAAATCCTGGATTCTTGAAAATACAAGGCCTGATTATTCCAAGTACGCAAAAAAGAGACCTTTTTCCCAGGCCGTGATTATTAGGCCCTGAGAAGGTTGGATCAAGCGCCCCAACGATGTCTCTCAAGGTACGTCGATCTCGCAACGCGGGATACCAAACTACTTCCTCGGCGGATTCGTCTGCGCTTTGCATTCACGGCTCGGATAAATTTCCTGGAGCAGCTTTGGGGAACAGCAGCCTTGGCGCTGTTTCCCGAAATTCCTCTTCCACGTGTCATCGGTCTCCTACTGCTCGCGGATTCGTCTGCGCTTTGCATTCATGGCTGGAATAACTTTCCATGAGCGGCTTCGGGGAACAGCAGCTTTGGCGCCGTTCCCCGAAATTCCTCTTCCACGTGTCATCGGTCTCCTACTGCTCGCGTAACTAACATTATCCTACTTCCACTCATTCCGCTGTAAATGCATAGCTACAGCGTGTTCCCGTTACACCGTACCTCCTCGTTATCCTCTCTTCCTGGGGCCCCGAAGTAATTGCCGAAATTTCATCTAAATTCCGTGTACCGACGAAATTTCGAGTCTCTCACTCCCTCCCTCTTCCTCTCTTCCTCCTATCTCCTCCTCCTCCTCGGGCTTCGCATACGAGTGTAAATAAGCCTCCATCGTTGGGAGTAGCATAGACCGCCGAGAGGGATGGCGAGGAGGGTGGCGCGCGTGGGAGGCGAGCTCGACGATGGAACGAGCGAGTCCCTACCTCTCTCCGCCGATGTGCTGTTGCTGGTTGCTTCTGGCGCATGAGAGTACATACGGTAGCTGTGTTCTCGCGTGTATGTACCACCAGCCGAGAGCGGTATTTCTTACGTGCTCTTTGTTTATTATACCCGGTGCCGCGAAGCATTATTATGAAATACGATTAGGCGCTGGCATACAAGCGTGTTACTTCTCTCTCGCACTCCGCATACCAGAACCCGCTCCTATCGTTCTTATGTGTTTCTCGCTGTATCCTCGTCTCTCTGCCCGTCCAACCCCCGCCCCCCCGCCCCCCGGTCCTATCACACTATCGGTACACCAGCAAACGCCCTCCTCGCGACTACGCAAGGCATTCTAAATATTTGAGTCTTTGAGAGGCGCAAACGCCGCTTTCCCAGATCGGTTTCCTACCACGAGACAGTTTATCGCGAGACACTGGCCTCTCTTGTTATACGCTGTCTATAGACAATAGGCCGGCTCATAAATTCCACGGAGACTCGCGCGCGAATCGATATTCACTCCGCGGCTGTTCGTTTGGTCCACGGTTCGCCACATGGTTAGCAAGCCTATTGGTAGGTTGAACATTTTTTTAGAGATTGGATTTTAATTTTTGTTTAGAGAAAAGATTTTTATTTTTTTTTTCAGAGAATGGATTTTTTTTTTTCAGAGATGCATTTGTCAGAGTAGAAATTTTCGAGCATTACATCGGGTCCTGATGAGGCCTTGGAAGGCCTTCTCAGGTCCCTGTCAGGGCTCGATGTGAGGCGCGAAAAGTTCTACTCGAGTGTTGATAGTTAGCGGAGAAAAAAAATGAACAAATGCTTTTTGTGGGGTAACAAGGAATAGCTTAATTTCGGACGACGAATACATCGACGACCCTTCGATGCTTCGAGGCTTTTCTTGGCATTGGTACGTATCGTGTTGTTTTTCTTCTGCACCCGCGAGCGCACGAATGCATATCCAGTACAACGCACCCAGCAAGAATATATTTTACCCGTTTGCGCCCGGCAGCTCACATTATGCAAAAGTATCGGTGGTACATATATAATTATCTTATCCATCAAGCCGGGAAAATTGACCCCGGGGCGGAGACGGAGGGAGCGAGAGAGGATCGTCGTTAACCGCGCGGTTGTTTCCCGCGGATCTTCCCGTTTCGCGAATCTATTAGCATGCCACTGTGCGTCGGCGAGGCAGGCTCGTTCTTCCCAAAGACGTCCCTCGACCGTAATAATATAAAGTGATGAGAAGCGTCGTCCCGAGCCCGTGTATTATACATCGACGATCTGAGAAAGACCGATCGACTTGCGGGACTATAACAGTGGAAATAAAAAGACGATCGGTGAGGAGGTAGGGGGGGATATTACCGATCGGATAGGAAAATCAGGACGAGCAGAAGACGAAGACAAAGGAGCAAGAGGGGGAGAGGGGGGGGGGGGGAGGGAGAGGGAGATCTCGAGAGAGCCAGAGAGGCGTATGGAAGAGAGCGAGTGGAAAACGGTGAACCGCCGTCGATGTTCGCTTGAACCATATAAAAATAAGAAGAAGAACACTAATCGGGTTATAGAAAAAATGTGTATACGTTATGCATAGAAACCGGGTGATGAGACGCAGCATCTCATCTCAGGTGTGTGTTATTTTCCTTTATTATTATTATTATTATTTTTTTCCTCTCGTACCCCCGCCCGACGTGTACGCGATTATTATATCATGCTGTGTCGACGGGCGGGAGAGGGAGTGAGAGATAACGCGCGAGGCGTGTTCATCGTACTGTATTTGCTGGTGATGCTGATGTTAGTGGAGTCGCCACTCGCGCGATGTGCGTCTATTTTTACGTAAGGGGTTGCCGGGCGCTGATGCTGATATTGCTACTGGTGGACGGACCCACGGACGCGTTACCAACCGTACATTATACCGGCGTGTACAATGCATAAACGCGCCTCTCGCTGACGGGAGCCCGAGGGCCCATCAGCGCATTAACAATTATATTACGGAAGCTCGATGTTATGCGCGAGCGAATTCATACGCGCGTGCGAAGGCTATATACGTGTACGTTCGATGCTTATTTTGCTCGTACCGCGCGGTCGCGAGCGGACCGCCGCGCCGGCCTTCCCACCCGTTGGCTCGAGGGCTGGAGAGTCTCGGGGTTGAAATTATAAAAGAATATATAAAAAAAATTGCGAGACGTCTGAACGGAGAGGGACAACGAGAGCTGGTAAGGATAGGCGGTTGTAGCAAGAGTTGCATCCCTTACTCGTATTAGCGAATTGCGGCCAATGGAGACCTTCGATTTTAGCGATGTGTCCGGTGACTTCAACGCTCTGGAGATATCCAATTCCGTTGGGCGACAGCCATTTCTACACCTAAATCTTCCCCAGTCAATCTTTCCTCCCTATTCATCTTCAATCGTGATCAACCTGGGTAAAAACGTTCGTGCGTTACACAGGCCTGACAAGGTCCGGACGAAGTCAGCCAAGACGTTTTCCGGACCTTCTCAGACCCCGATTTAACGCTCGAAAAATTCCACCCGGAAAGCTTCGAAAGAGTTGAACTCTTCCGTTTCAGTTTCCACGCACGTTGAAAAAAGAACTCAGAGCATCAATTACGCGTCCGCCTCTGCCGATCTTTTCTGCGTCTCGCGCGTACAAACCCGCTGTTAACGCAGCAGCAACAGTGTCACGTTTACCAGGTCGTGGACCGGCGGTAAAGCAAGCGTAATCGGGCGACACGGCACGAATCGCTCTGCCTCTCTTTGCCGGAGAACGAGTAGCTTCCAGAGAGCGAACAGGAGTAAATTCAGGGAGGGGGGAGGGGGTGAGACCGATGGTGGTGGTTGTCCGGTTCGTAACAGAGTGAGTGGGAGTGCGGAGTGAGTAGTCTAGGCGGGACTTAATTAAACAGCGGGCAAAGCCAGCTTAGTTCACAAAGTGACCGCGGCACCTACCCCTTGCCAGCCCCTGCCACCCCCTTCGTCTCTCTTCGTCCTGCCGGCACTACTGCCCGGTTGCCGTTGCTGTTGGCTACAGGGACGAGAGGTGTAGCACCGGTATACATGTACCGGCGGTGCAATACTACGTCAGGATGTACTATGTACCGCAGACCAGTAGTATGGAGTATGGAGGTTGCGGATGGTGCCTGTGAACGGGACATAATACCGGGGCCTTCTGCAAGAACCGAACACCACCGCCGGGGGTTAGCCGATCAGCCGGGCGAGAAAGCATACCCCTCGGCCTCCGGCCCTTCTCGCCCGCTGCTCCGCGGTGGCAAATTGATTTTGACCGTCGGCTTCCGTTCTCCACTCCCGCTACACCTACACCCGGAAGAACGCGCCGGACCACCTTCCGCCGACACCCAATACCCACGCGGTGTAAGCGACGCGGGACAACTACGACGAGTTCGCGCTCCCGAGGTCGCGCCTTCATTTTCGAACAATTACAGGACCGAGGCAAGAACAACGCCGGTGTAGCGGAGAGACAGGACCCTCCTGGATCACGAGTTGGCCGACTGGGATTTTTGATTAATCAATGTCTCTCAACCCCCCTCCCCCTCCCCTACCGTCCGACTCATTTAACTTTCTTTGTCTCTAATTGCTACGGGTGGTTCGCATCGAGCACTTAACCATTCGTCCGCATCTCCAGTTTTGCGGAAGGGTATGCAGGATGGCGGAGTCCCGTTTCCCGTCCTGGCTGCCGCCGGCGCTGTTGCCGCCGACCGGTCGAAGGCTAATTGACAAAAGAGTTGACGTCGTCGGGGACGGCGCGGTACGAGCGGTCGGAATGGACCCTCCGTCGCGGGCAGAGACACGTCGCAAACCGTACAATGGTTGGCAGTGGGTATCGTCATCGTCGCGTCTTTTTTGCACCAAAGCGTTCCGTGGGTGAAAAACTGGCGAGTAGCCAACAGCTGTACCGCTCTCAATGTACACGCAAAACGCGTGACGGAGAATTGCTTTGAAGAGAATGTGTCGGAGTTAACCCTTTCTCACTCGCTCACCCGCTTCCGTCTTTTTCCAACCACCCCCCCCCCCCCCCCCCCCCCCCCCCTCCCCTCACCGCTCGACCGCGTCTGCTCCGTTACCGACACACACGTGGATATACACCGATGCACAATGCCGGCAGAGACGAGGCGCACCAGAGGAAAAGACGAGCGGCAAGCTAGACAAGTGGAGCTTTGCGTATCGAACGGCTATGAGACCCTGACTGAACGGACAAGAAACGACCCCTTTGTCGACCACGACGTCGACGACGACGACTATGGAGAGGTCTGCCTCCCGGTGCTTGGTTCGTCGCCCATCTCCAACGTTTACGCCGCGCCCGCGTTCTGATTCATTGAATCTTCGGATCCGTCGGTTATGTCACGCTGGTGGAGCTTGCGCTCACGGGAGGAAGTCACGACGGTGGACAAACATTAGCAAAACATTATCGACTGCGTGGCAGACCCTCGGATCTCACGGTCGCTCGAGCAGCGTTTGCGCCGCAGGAATTACCGTTTCGACGACGACTCGATGAGCAACGGATCCCCACGCGTTCGGACGAGGAGTCGGCCTTCCGAATGATCGCTGGAAGCGCGCACCGCTTTGCTCGTCGAACGACAGAAGTACACGGTGTAACGGATCAGTACGTAAGCGGGAGTATTAGCAGCCGCAGAAGTGTAACGAGAAACAAAGTCAGAAAGGGGGTGTGTGGACAAACATTGGCAAGGGACAACGAGGGACAGCTTACGAGCGCGGCACCGATGCTAAGAGCCGAATATACTCGGTCTACGGTGAGGGTCGCCACCTGATCGCCCCGGCGGAGGAGAACGGGGTGTGAGAGAAAATAGAGACAGAGCCGGCGAGAGAGAAAGATTCGACGGCAGATTGAACAGGAGGGACGACGTGCGCTTACTCGGCGACCCCCTTTGTGGCAGAGTTTACCGTTTCATGTGTCGTATTCCGACTCATTGGAAATTAAGGAATATACAGAGGAAGCCGTAAAGGGAAACGGCTTTGAGATAAAAAGAACGAGCATGGGTGTATGTATGTGTGAGTGAGTGTGTGTGCGGAGGGTAGGTGTTGGAACCGCGAAAATAAAGCCGCTGACACTCTGCGATCGGGAAGGGTGGCGGCGGAGGGAATTCGAGGGTGCTTCTCGGTGTGCGGAAGCAGGTGTGTACGTCAAAGGTACTCGCCACTCTGACCGTGCGCCAACTCCCGAACTCTCGGGCCGTCCCTCACCGCTCGCCTGAAAATCGCTCCGTCTCTATCGCTTTTCAGCAAGGGGGCGCGGACCGGTCCAGGCAACGGCGCTCGGAGATTCCGGGCCTGCCGTAAACGGCGCCGACGGCAGCGGCGGCACGAGGAAGCATCGGAGGGTGCGAGAAAACCGTGAGGGTGACGGCGTTTGTCCTCCACGCTCCGACCACGGCACCTGTGCAGGTTCTTTGACGGTTTTCCCTCTCTTCGACGTCTATGGTCCTTTCACTCTGGCGTATATTTTTTCTTCGGTCTTTCACTGCCGGTTCAACCCTTAACGCGCTGTACGCTTCTGCGTTCTTATGGGTGATTTTTTTTTCTGGCCAGTTGCAATTTATTGTTAGACTTCGCAGCAGTTGATTGCGCCTTTTTTTAAGTCAATTTTATCTCGATGACCCGCTTTCCCTTACATACATTATTTGAAAAAAAAATTCTCGATTTTTCTTGAAGAGATCGAGGTATCGATTAACTGCCGTTTCGACCCTCAGTGCGCTATACGCTTTTGCGTTTGCTTGGGTGATTTTTTTCTGGGCAGCGACAGTTTACTGTTAGATATTCAAAGCACTTAATTCCTCATTTTTTTTTTCTTTAAGAAATCAATTTCCTATTGATTATTTGACTGCTCTCCCTTATATACATACATCGAAGGATCTCTTCACGATTTTTCTCGAAGACGTCGTGGCTTCGGTGAGAAAGCTAGAGCGTTACCTTACACGCCTCGAGAACAAGAGAGTTACGCGGGTGTACGGTGCGGATGAAGCCGCGGACACGCGCAGGGTTGAAACGTACCGGCGGGGAAAGTCCCTCGGGTCCCAATTACACCGACACCCAATCCCCGGCGTTACCGCTCGACTAATTCGAGGGGTTCGAGTACAGGGTAGTATATCTGTGCTTGTATAAATCTCGGAGCGGTTTTGATTGTACGGTTTGTCGGATGCCGTTTGTCGCGCGAACCGGCGTATCCCGCTATCCGCATGATAGAGAGCCAGCATTTCCGCCGATTTAACGTCCCGTCCCGGTGAAAGGTGTCGAGTTAGGCTCGCCTTACACTTTTTTATTTTACGATGAAACCCGAAAAAAAATCAACGATTGATTAACCAATTTTTAACCCCACATTATTGCAATTTACCAGCGTTACATTATAGTTACAAAAAAAAAAATTTAACTAAAAATGTTTGTTACATTTTGCTACATGCTTTTACGACGCGGTCGCAAAAAAAATTCAACGATTGTTTAATCAATTTTTAACACCACGTCATTGTAATTTACCAGTGTTTCATTACAGTTCCTTAAAAAAGTATGTATATAACAAAAAATATCGATACAACCAACGGAACCGCGGTAACGTCGGTAGCCAACTAGCAAGAACCAGTTCCGTGAGGTACAGGGTTGTTAGGATAGAAGGCACGTAGAACACGAGTGCATGCGCGGCACAAGGGTGGCTTTCTTGCTGGCTTTGGGTACGAGCTCCTCTCTGCAACAAACAGTTTTGAGCTCGTCTCTACCTTCGGCTAATTACAGCAGGGCCGCATAATAATAGTTCCTTGTAAAACGAGGCTCGGCTTCTCCTCTCCGGTACAATGTAGACCCGGCGAGCTGCGCAAGGGAATCGTGAGGCCGTAGGCTTTGGGCGAACCCTGCGAAGACTGTCGGTTCCCAGAAAGCCTTCGCGGTTTCCGTTTACGTGCATCGTCGTAACGCGCATGGCTGTGCCACGACAGAGGAGTCGAGGGCGAGTGAAGTGTCGAGCTTTTTGCAGGCGGTCGATCCTGTCGTCGACGGATGACACGAGGCAGCCCGAATAACCCGTCACCGATCGTATCCAGAACCTCCGATACGACCACCTCGTGCAAGCCACCGTACACTCGCTTCGGCTCTCGTCCCTTACTTTCGGTATTTATTATCCTTTATATTAAAGTATACGTCCCGCGGTGCGGACTTATTATAACATCATTACGACGTTTTCTGTAATACATTATGCGAAGCGCGAGACGAAAAATGCCAGGTCGTATCTCGTCTCCCTCCCGAGTCCATGTGTTCCGATAAGCCGAGTATCGCTAGCAATACGCCTGTCTTTTCGGGCTTGCGCATGAGAGATGAGTTTGTTTTCTTTTTGCAAAAAAAAAAACAAAAAATTCTACCACGTGGCTTAAACGGTCCACTCGTAAATTAAGCGAACGTTCATCGTCGATACTCTTACCGCCGAAATAATGAACCGTTCGTAGGAGGACGATGAGTATCGGAATCGATCGTCGAGCGAATTCTGATTTTACGAGGACTCCCAACGACTTGGACGGCGACGAGAATGACCGAGAGTATTTCGATGAAAGTAATTTCCGGTTAACGAGAGAAACGGGGGAGTGAGGGAGTGCAGGCGAGGTGCCTCGCCAATCGTGACGTATTTATTACCGCGATAAAGGTCATCTTATTGTTTCGCCCAAGACGCCCAAGTTGACTCCGCTGTTTCTCGTTCGCGCTTTCGTACTCCGCTCTCGAGAGTCCCTGTGTGCGCGTGTTCCGTGGACAGAATGCCGGACGGAGAGAGTCGGCTCTTTCTCGTCTCCACCCTCGCTTCCTCGTGGATAATACAATTCCCTTTACAACCTCGTCGACGGGGACCCGGCAGTTGGGGACAACGTTACAGGCAACCTTTGGCGAAATGTCAGCCAATTCGGGCTCCGAGCAGGCTAATATCGCATGTTCACACATTGCACCCTTACGTCTTATTTTTTTTTTTTTTTTTATGATCGAAACCTTCGACGATCGATCGTTGATTGATCGAATCAGCGCCGATCGTGTCATCGACCGCGAACGCGAGGTCCTCTTGTTTGATCCGCTACGCTGACGACTCGTCGAATCGAGATTATCAAGATAAGTGGAATACCTTTTGCGAGGGGTGATTTTTCCTCCTCGAGGGGGGATGCGAAGTAGGGGTGGAAGCGCGCTTGTAGCCGAGCCGAGGATTCGCGGAAGTGGGAGTCGCTCCGTGGGACGAGCAGGCGCCAGGGGAGACGAAACGGAGCACGAGAAACTGGGCGCGACGGTTGACACGGTGTCTCTTACAAGACAGTCATTAGTAGAATGAGGAAAACGTGGATTTCGACTAACGTGTCGTAAATATCCGTGGGACTCTACTTCATCAATCATCCGCGGATCTCGCGGACGTGCGGCGAGCTGGAAACACTATACGGCGTTGTCGGCAGTCGAGAAGAGGTGCGCATGGGAATGGCTGCAGATTATTACACGGTGTCTCGGTATGTTCCTCTTTCTTTAAGCTTGGTTTTTAACTTTCCGGGACTCGTGACGTTGGGTAAAAAAAATGAAAACATTTCAAACACGTGTGCTTTGCATTTTACAGTAAAATTTTGATTTTTAATTCACATTTTTTGTAAATTTCAGGCAAAAGATTTGTAATTTCAATGTCTGGTATTTTTATTTTACGAAAACGAACATTAATGTTTAATTGATGTAAGTAATGTAAGCGAATTTCAATTTCCAGTACATTCAATCGACATTCATTGTTACAGTGTGTATATATATTTTTCTATATCTCAGGTGTCTCATTGCCCGAATGACATGTATATGACAGGATAAGTTAATAGGATCCTGAGCTAATATATCAACATCTACGAATGGTGTAAGTTATCGCGTGCCCGTATCGCCGAGCATTCGAGAATGATAAAATTGCGACCATGGTTACTCACTATTACGACTTCCATGCTACGTTTCCCGTATATCAGAGCGATATCGCAGGCAGAAAGTTCACACACTCATACAAACACAAACATAATGTATAGAGGCGTCCATAACGCGGCGTGTCCGACGCGGATCGTCATCCGGGTTCCGGATGAGGCTCGGCTGCGCGTTTCACGACTGGCTGTCATATTCATGTATTGACATATCGAGCCGGTTGACTAATGGACTGCTGTTGTCCCAGGCTCGTGTTACCGCGAGGGCTCGGCACTGCCAAGTCGTTTTTCCTGCGACTCGAGAACCTCCTGCGACCGCCCGGAGAGCTGTCGTTCCGCGTGTACACCTCCTGCGCTGAAACGCCGATGAGGATAGATAGCGCGGAGGATCGTCTGGAACTATCGCGATATTTCGTTTCTCGTCGACGGAACGAGAAATATCAGATATCGCGGGCATGTCTATGAATAAATTCGCAGCAAACTCTTCACAGTAAATTTCGATAGTATTGAACTTTGATTTGCTTTGCGCAATTTTTATTTCATATCACCGGGAAATCGAGTTTTTGGTGAAGTTATCTCGTTCGCGGGACGTTCGTTCGGAGTGAAAAATGAACCGTGGTCCAAGAGAAGAAAAACTCGTGAGCCATCGATCTTGAGACGAGCGCGAGTCGTAAGGGAGCGGGAGGACCGCGTTTGTCCGCCGTTTTGCGACCGGAGGGCTGCGGAGTCCGCACAGAACGAGAGAACGCGAGGCTGCAGGAGTGACACGGTCGCATCCGGCTGCGGCTTATCCGCGACACGTATTGTCGGTAGTCATATTTTATTTAACGACAGATATCTCAGCGGGGTTGAATCCGTAACGCCTCGGAGGCGACAGACTCGGCCACGACCCGACCGACGATGTTCCGCTTGCTGAGAGTTTGGTATCCGAGGGACCCGACAATGTGTATTGTGCATCCCTCGTGATACACAAAGATGAATGTTCCTCCAACAAAAATTGACATTTCAACTCGTTCCGACAACTCCAATCTTCCCTTCACCGATGTGTACCCCGCGACTGGGGAACAATCGGATTCACCTTAGTTACACGTAAGCCCGCGGATCCCAAGAACCGCCGAGACATTTCCAAAATTTCGAAGGACAATGCGATACTCGGGCAAAGTTATCAGTGGACACAACGTCCGAAAAGGGACTTTGATAATTCAGTTGGCTTCCCTCCTCTCCGACCCCTGGCGAAGACAGTGATCGAGGATTGTTCCACGTACAGCGTCAGCAGAGATTAGTAGTACACTGGGGCAGAGGGGGGGGGGGGGAGCGCGGCGGTACAGCTGATGGCGCTCGCTAGTTTCGCAAGAACACATGAGAGCCACGAGCCCAGGCATGAGCCCAGGAGAAAGGAGAGGAGACGAGCCGTCGGATAAGCCGCGGTCAAAGGAACCAACCCATAAACACGAGACAACTATTCTATTACGAACTGACATCCGATACAAACTTCGTTGAGCGATCACGGCCTTTGGCACGGTCCGCGCTCCTTCCTTCCATTACGGTGGTTGTGTTGCGAGGAGCCCAGGGGCCGGGCCCGACGGGCACACCGATCGTAAGGCGTACCATGATGCACACACAGGAAGGAAGATCGGTCGGTGTATAGCCAGGAGCTTGCAGAAACTACGGTGGGCTAGAGTGGGTGGATGAAGACGAATCTTGCCGGTGAGCAGAGAGAGGGGGGGGGGGGGGGACCGGGAGGGCGCCCCCCAGCACAGAATAATAGGATACGCGGGAACATCCGGAGGCTCCGCCATCATCCTCTTCCTCGACAGAGTGCGGATGGCCCAAGACTTTATAGCTCATGGTGTCTCTACGGCTTCTTGATTTATTACCGAGTTAACCCTTGGATACGAAACCCGTTCGAGACATTCGATATACCCCCCCCCCCCCCCCCCTCCCCCCCGTTCCACTGTTCCGACTCCATAACCCGAGCCGCGTCGAACGATTATTACATCGCGAATCGACCTCCTGGCAGCGAAACGCACACGCGCACCCAGCGTGACGCGCATCGATGATGTTTCGCAGATAGGCGCGGGCGACATACGCTATGTCGTGAGCTATATATTCGTATGGTTCGGGCTGACTATCGAAACTTGGAGAAACCCGTCAAGAGTCTGTGAGGGTTCGATCCTCCGAGAACTATGTTTCTCGACGTGAGTTCGGTTGAAAGGGTGCATTAGGTGTAACCGGCATTAGAATGAGAATATGGAACCCCATCTTTAAGTTACTCACCTCGGGCCTTCTGTTCGTCCTGCAATTGCCTCTCGAGACTGTCCTTGACCTCCCGTTCTCGAAGAACGTCCATCTTCAGCTCGGCTGCAAAACAAAGGAATTCACGACTTAGAACCTTGAGAAAATGATCCGTCGGACTATCAACGGGGAATTGGGCTGCAGTAGGTCTTTTGGGTGTTTTCCCACTTTTTTTTTGTAGCCATCGGTTCTGGCAATATCCTGAAAGGACACATGGGGAATTGCGTTCGTTATTCTGTTATCAGTTCTACGTTGGTTCGTCATGTAGAATACATGGGATTTCCACCTGGGTTCCGAGAGTGAGCGATGGGTGGATGGAAGTTGAGGAGGGTTCGGCAGCAGAAGAGAATATCGCACGGTTCGCTGGCCCCGTGATTAAATCCAACGATGGTGCTGCAGACCAGAGCTCGCATAGTTACCTCTAATAGAATTATATTAAGACATGGAGATCCCGCCGGCGTCCCTTACTGTACGTACTAACTCGCCCGTTTCCCGTCTGCGCTCAATTCTCCGTCTCTCTGCCGTAGCGTTCATTGCTCGACTTGCTCTTTCCGTCTCTCCGTCGGCTCGCTCGGGGTTGGTGTACAGGAACTGTGCGGAACCAGCGCGCCCCGTCCCGGGGGAGCCACCACGCTAAATTAGCCATTTCGAATCTCGACGACGAGGAGGGTCGTTAGAAACGAGTCCAGAACCGGCCGGGAACGCCACGAAGACGACGGGAGGGACACTCGAAACTAACAACTTGCCGGAGTTTCGCAGATCTTGAGCCGAGATTTCGGATGCTGAAGACGGTCCACGAACTATGATGACTCGGAATTTTGAAACGGTTGGAAAAAGATATCAAGAATGTGTTGCTTTGGGGAAACATTTTTCGGCCCCCTGTTAGGTCGGTCCCGGCACATTCTGTCCCGCTGCCTGCCAATAATCGGAAGCAACCGATTTCAATCTTTCACCCGCCCCAACGGCAACCCTCCGTGCATTCGTGCCGCTGGAAATCACTCTTCAACCGTGTAACCCGATAGTACGTTCTCCGCCGTCTGAATCAAGGGGGCTACTTTGGTTTCCGTGAAAAAAAAAAAAATGAAGCATGAGGGTAGAACTACGCGGCCACCCTCCCCGATGCTCCCAGAACAGGTCTCTCAACTCCTACCATCGTCGCTCCGCGATATTCGAATTGGGTTCGCGATTAATGGTCCGAGAAGGTCGTAACGCACACCGCACAGCCGTGCATTATATTTTTAGCAGTCGATAATGTCAGCTTTTCACGTAAATCGACAGCGGCCACAATTTTTACGCGTATTTTTTCTTAAAACTTAAATGCCCGCCGTCACACCTGCATGACACGCAAGACATTTTTATTATATTCCTCGTGTATCTAATAATTGGACGCTTCTTTCGTCGGTCGAAATGATCGAGCATCCGGATTAATGATTAATAATTAAATGTTGTACAGCTTCGACCACACCGACACGTTCGTCGTAATCTTCGGGAGCTGTATAATATGTACCGTCGATTATTATACATATTAAAAAATTCGTTGAGTGAATTCGGAGGGTGCGGGGTTCCGGAGAGAGCATCGAGCGAGAGGAACGGCGAATGATCGGAGGGACGAGAGAACGAGGAAAGTCGGGAGGGAGAGCAAGAGAGACTGTTTTTCGTCGACATCACCAGCAGAAGCAGCAGCAGCGAGCATCAAGCAGCCGGGCAATATGCCAGCAATTTGAGAACGTTCGCGAGGTCCATTAACGGCGGTAACTCTTCACGACCGGCCGCCACGAAGATTCAATTTGAATGCTAACCAGAATAGGAAGTTCGCGCCAGGGCCGCTCGGGCATATCCTGTTATTGCCAATTTCGGCGCGTTTCTGGAGCCCACTTTGCGATCGTTTAGATTATCATCTCTCTCTCGCGTATCGTGGACTCTCGTGTATACCCGATCGTACTAGCTCTTTGCTCGTCCTCCACCCTTGCGCGATATGCTCGCCCGAAATTCTCGTTCTTCGTGCCGATCTTCCTCTTTGTAATACACTCGGGGAGAGTGAAATACTGCGCAGGGTATATAGAACCTCGGACGATAGAATTTTACAAACCGGCATGTCCGGTCACATTGCTCTCACGTCAGCCTAGATAGATAAAAAAAAATCTCGTCGAGTTGTTTTAGCCCGATGAAACAATTGGATGGTAATCCATTTACTGTTAGATGGTATTCTATATTATATAAATTCGGATACATGGTTTTCGTCCTACCTAGTTGCTTTTTGGCGGAAATGAGTTTTTACTGAAATGAATTTATCATAAATGATACCCTATAATAACCTAGAAACCGTTCAAGCTGGACAGCTCGATAGGGGGAAGTTCACGCTAATTCAACTTGGCGGTCTCAAAGTAGCCTGATGGCGCCATCTAGCGTTTATCAGCAGCATCTTCGTGCTTTTCCATAATCTAGTATTTTTTTTTGTCGAATATCAACTTTGGCGAAGATCATACCCAACCGAGCAGATGTGTGACAGAACGAGATTGAGATATTTAGAGAGATTAAAAAATTGCCCTAAAGGCCATCCTCCCTAAGAGCACGGACGAAGCGCGCGCAGTCTCTGAAATGCTATATAAAAGAAGGAAGGAATAAATTATCCTCGTGGCTCGCAGGCGAAACCTCGGTGGGATAAAAGTCCCAATATTGAAATTAGGGTCGCGAGAGCATTAAACTTGCAGGGATTAATATCGTCGCGGTCTCGGGAAGCACCGAGTGCGAAGCCGAGGCAGGGGCAGTGTCGCACTCGTAACGCTTAATACGCGCCGAGGTACGTGTACAGCTCTGAAAGGACCTCGAAGATCGCTTCAGACTCTTGTAAAATTCCATCGCAAATGCAAGCGTTACGACACCCCCGGTGACACCGAGGTGACTTTTGCGAGGCAAGCTAGCGGGCAAAAACTTCCGGGCATCATTCTTATTTCAATTATAACGAGGCACCGCGAGAGCGGTAATCGTGTCGCGCGTCATAAACCGCGAATTACCAGGAGGGCGACGTCTTCGCAGTGCTTATTTCACCTAACGTTCGAAAGTTACCGACACAATCTCGCGTTTCTTCGAATACACTCGAGCAAAAGTTCTTGCCGCTGTGTCGGTGGAAGGAAAAAAAATAATAATGAGGAACGCAACTTCGAGTGTACAATTAATATGTAATGTCGGACGAGTTTTAATTGTGTTTTCGCTCGGAATCTGGCATTAAATTAGAGGCGTATGAGCTTGTTGATGTAATGAACATGTGATTTACAGCTCTCTTGCCTATATTTATCCATTCCGACTCGTACGACGGTAAAACACACGGGACTTCCGGGGACAGATTTTATTATTTTAATCCCGAAAGAAGATTAGCCCGGAAATAAGCGACGGCATAATGTCAGAGAACCTAAGTATCAAAAAGATACCTGGTACGAAAAATTATCTGAATGGTTGCATATGTCCGTCCGGATGGGAACTATAGGCTATCCTACCTCCAAAAGTTACCTTTTTGGATGGGTATTAACTTTCGGATATTATCCAGACGGACATATGAAACCCATTGAGATTACTTTTTGAAAACTAATTTTTTTGTGCTACCTGGGAAGATGCCTTGATTTTGAAAAATGATTTATTATGTCAATAAATTCTATTATTCCATTATTTATTATATCCATACATTCAATTGTATCAATTTTTGTATTTCAATTCTGTTCCAAATCGGCTTATATGTTTTCCTTGCTTGATGGGCAAGTTGTCAGGCACCAGAAAATCTGGAACCCCGAATTGCATAAATCTGAACTAGTAATCTCTTATAATCCTAATGTCGCACTATTTGCCTAGGCTCGTAGGGTCGATTAGGGCGTCCAACCAGGAGCCGAGGACCTGCGGGATCAACGGCTGGCTCTTTCTCCGCCTAGCCCTTCCGAATATTATTGTTTCTACCCTTGCATATTATAGTCGAATAACGATTAAGTGTACCGGGAAGTTTGTCCCGGCCTGCGGGTTTCGTCCGAGGTACATCGTGGAAATTTAATTGTCACGTTCTCCGCGCGAAACGTTCGACCCCTAGAAGCATATTCGCTGTTCTCACTCCTCACAGTCATGCAAAAAAAAAAAAAAATCAGTTCTACCACTTCTGGTTTTTGTATGGAATTCTAACCATGAATAAGCTTCATGAAAATAAAAAAAATTATGGTAAAAATGATTACACCACTGATGGTGCCATAAAAAATATTGACATCGTTTCAACGCGCCGCCGAGGCTGAACACATCAGTGAGATAATTCTTTGAAAATCCTGAAACAAGGCAGAGATCATAGTCGGCATTGCCAGCGCAGATGTTGCGAGGTCTTGACACCTTGCGATACTTCCGGTATTTGTGATATAACAAAGCGAGAGGCCTCGGGATCTCACGCACTCCTGCTCGGAAGAGCTATATAGCAGCTGACATTGATTACCTCTCGATAATTAACGAGCGACGCCGGCAATAATTCCCGTCGTCTCGGGTTGCGTTGCTCGCGGTGTACACGCACCCCTCCCTCGTGTATACACGAGCGAACGGTACAGGTCGCGCAGTTCCTTCCATCGCTGGCCCGGGGCGGTTTGACTTCGACTCCTTGGTCGGGAATCCAATGCTCCAACCGCTGATGCGACTCGGGTACTCCGCCGTGCGACTACGTGTTTCCTGCCGGGTCACCCACCGCCGCGTTCCGGAGTCAATAGTTGTCCATGCGGGATTAGGTCCTTCCCTCGGGGCGAGGTGCAGCCCGGTCGGGAAAGGGCTTCTCCACTCCTCCGAGCCCAAAAACGGACTGCCGCCTCCCTTCGAGGGTTCCGCCGAGATTTAAGACGGACTTAGGCCTTGTTCCGGTCGCTGACCACTTTGCCTCCCATTAACCATTAACGGATCTAACGTAAATAGGATTAGATATCTCGCTGGCTCTCGGTCCAAGACGCAGAAACGGTAGACTAATTTTCTTTAACATATCCGACAGAAATTTGACTGGTTCTCGTGTCGATCTTTTCCCCGAAAACGGAGATCCAGAAATCCCATATGTGAGTGACGTGAATCAGGTTCGTCCGCGAGATCCTCCGCTGTACGTACATGTTAAGCCGCGTTTGCACGCGTGTCGGAAAATCTGGAATGTACACAGGATGCTGGCACGTGTCGCTAGCGAGCGAACTTGCACCTGTACATATTTCTCCGGTCGGGTGGCTGCGCTGAGGATATACGCGCTGCCGATAAGAGTACAGAAGACGCCTTAAAAAAAATCGAGCTGTGTCCATAGTTTTTCGAAGATATTACAAGTTGAAGGAGCTTCGAACCTCAATAGTTATCAACCCTCAACCATTGCTATTAACATGGCCCCCCACCACCCACCCTCCACCATTAAGAAACGGCGACCATGTGACTTACTCCCTTAAACAGTTAAAGTCTCGTGAAATCGAGGCCTCACTAGTAACGTGTCGTTTACAGGGACACCGTTCTTATCGGCCAACCGAACAAACGCATGAGAAGCGAATGATAGCGGAATGATAAATCGCTCTCCGACGCGACCCCCCGCATCGGTATCAACTGTCCCCCTCCCCCTCGCAAGGCGCGATACTGCTCGGGGCATAGATCGCGCGATCTTGTCGATCGTCGAATGTACTCGGCGCTGCCGCGTTCTCCACCACTGTACGCAGAGCCTCTATGGTCCGCGATTCCCGCTTTGCAGACCCGGACTGAGAACTCGCACGGGATCGTTACCGCGGACGTTTCCGAGACTCGATCGTTCTTTCTCCTCTCACCGCGCTCGTCGAATAGAATAGTTCCGATATCGCGGGAAGGTCGCCCTGCTCCGCAGAGCTCCTTCGCCGTCTCGAAGGACTCAGCCAAGAGAGTCCCGCCAGGGCCTTTGAACCCCGGGCAAGGAGATACGCTGAAGAGCCTTTTCGCGTTTCGCGATAGGACCTCACCGCGCGCACGCGGGAACTCGAAGAGCAGGGACCTTACGGGGTATCTACCGGAGTTATTGCTCGCGAGCCCTGACCGGCCGCCAACACGCCGCGGTCACGACGATTCCGTGAAGTTTCCCCGCCCGCTCCAAACTATATTAGCGGCAATTACGACCATTTTTCTCCTACATGCAGGCAATAATTAAATGTACGAGAGACCGGGGTCATTCGATCCGCTCGACCTGGCGATATCGCAGAACCGCGACGAAGAGTGGAATTGGCCGGAAGTGACGAGAATTTTACAATAGATGGTTTTAGATTTTCAGACGCAAAAACTTGCGTCTGATCTTTCAGGAATCTCACAATGAGAATAAATGTAACACACTATATTTATACATTTGTCATTTCCTTGTACACGACCAGCGCGAGTTTCGTTGCGCGCAGGAAATTCTGACAAAAAGCAGTCACCTCGTTAGATCCGACCGGCCAACGATGTTACCACCGATAATTTACCAACGTGACAGTTTCCTACGCGTATCTCTTCGTCTCTCCTCCTGTACACCTCCTTTCCTAAGAATTATATTCTTCCCGTTTGCTGGCACTTTAATTCGCGAATTAATGTCCACGAAACCGTGACTCGAGCGTACATTACAACTGGAACGGATAGCTCGGAATAATGTACGCAGAGCTCTCTCACCGTTGATTGTCACTCGTTGAAAAAGTCATCTCACCTGGATAAGACTCTTTCCTACTCCGGATTTTATTTTTATTTTTTCTACCGCTCACCGCAAAGATCTGATAGTAGGCGTGCAATTTCTTTCCTCCTCTTCTTTATTTTTATTTTTATTTTTTTATTTTTTTTCACCTCGACGTTCCTGTTCGCCATTTCGCACCCCTTCTCGCCCCGCGAAATGCGCTTGTGAAGTAGCTCTGGCATTAACGAGGCTGGCATGCCACGGAGAGTCCGATCTTTATCATTATTACGAGTGTACGTCCGTCTGTCTGTCTGGCGGCTTTGGCCTGTGCGGAATTGTTTGCGTATACGTACTACTGTTGCCTGCACACGAGTCTCGCGCCGAGCCATTCAGCCATTGGCCGTTCAAGCCGACAAGCTGAATTCAGTCGTCGTCATACCTGGCTCTTTCTCTATCGAGTGCGTTTCGCCGGTTCGCCCTGCCATTCACTGTTTTTCCGCAGAGCTGGCATAGTTCACGCTACAGAACTCCACGTGTATTTGTTTCACGAGCGGTATGCGCGCTAAAGGGGATACGCGGACGTGGAAGAGCATATCGCGTGCACCGGAAACGGCACGCGTTGTAAAATCGGACCTCATCGTTGCCGCCGTATCTCACTCTATATTTCCTTCCCGCTCTTTATGCCTTCGTTCTTCCGAGTCTATTCTCGCCAGACGGCAGCTGTCCCCTTCTTCAAGCTCTCGCGAAAAATCCCCTTGACCACCCCTCCCGCATGTCACTCGGCCCGGAGCCGCGATCAACAATCGTTTTAATGAATTCGCTGCTTCACTCCTCTTTGCTTCTGTGTGCTCGTGGGCCCTCGGCTATCTTCATCTTTACACTCGACAGCGGCGAGATACAGAGAGAGGGAAACCGCGGCTCTCCGGCTCGCAAACGCGAACTCGCGTATTAACCAGACCCCTTTCCACGGATATCTGCTTTTTTTTCCTTTTTTTTTTTATCAACGAGAGAACAAACGGAGCGATCCGAGCAAACACGCGAATTTTTCGCCAGAGACAATACGGTAGGCCTGGCTTGAGACTCAAGGCGAGGTAAAGCATGTACCACGTGACATACGAGAGACAGTTCACTGATTTAAAAAAATGCATCTGAATCAACCAAACATTCGGGCATGGACGTTGAAATCGATATTTTGTTGGTCGAACAAAATACTTGAACGCCCCAAAAATACTTTGGTGAAATCATGAAATAAATTGTTGAATTAACCAATTTTTTTACTGCAACGACAAAATATTAGTTCGAACGTCATTACCCGGATCTTTAGTTGATGCGACCATGTTTTTTTGACCAGTGTTGCTTTTCTCGAATCAATACCATGTAAAAACGGTTGAGATTTGGGGTAAAAGCGAAGCATTATCGGACGTGGTATTGACATCTACATTATCCGATTTTTTTTTGATTTTTTTTGCGAAAGGTCTACCAACTCCGAATACCGTTCTTTACAGTTTTTGTTACCGACTGTTTCACCTCGCCTTAATCCCCGAATCAGCAATTTTTCCTTCGGGGTACATGGAAACGAGCTTTAATTTCGACCGTAGTTTAATTTTTCTCCTTTAGTTTTTCTTGTTTATCAACGTTATTTTATACTTTTTTTTAATTCAGCCAAGCATCTTTCGCTCTTTTCCCTCGTGTCTTTTATTCCGTCGTCGGTACAGCGGTGAGGGCATCGCCGGGCTCTCGCTGCGTGCCGATCGTAAATAACCACCTGGTATAATAAGACATCAACGAATGGCTCCGCGCACCTACGTCCCGATGCGATCTTTATGGACATGACAGTCGGAAGTTGCACGTATATGTATTTTTTCTTTTCCTTCATTTTATTCATTCGTTTCTTTCGCGCGAGCTCTTCTTTTCCCTCGCAGTTCGCGGCTGCGCAATTTAACCGCGCATCCGCGCGCGCGCACTCGGTATCGCAGTACGTGTCATTATAAAAACCCGTTCTTATTAATTTTTTACAATCGTCGATGGCGCATCGTAAAAATGATCATTTGCACATTTTCTTATTTATTTATATAAAAATATGTGTATACATATTTTATAATCAAATATTTATACCGGCTATAAACGCCTTGTAATTGAAAATTGTTGAAGGAGTAAAAAAAAAAATTATAAAAAAAATTGTGAGAACGTCCGGTTGACGATGCTTTTCTCTCGTTCGATGCGCAAACCGATCTTCCTCCGGTTGAATTTTATCGATCCAGCTTGACGCACCTGCTGTTCGCACCGATTAGATCCCGCTTTCCGGTCGCGATTACGAACTCCCAAGGTTTATTACAGCACTGCTCAATGTATGAGTGCAAAGTGTTGCTATCTGTGTTATATAGTTATAGAGCTGGGAGAGGGGAAGTTCTCGTCTTATCGCGCTAGTGGCGAGTTTCCATTCGCTTTCTAAGCGGCGATCGTCGGCGACAACGGCGATTATCCGGTCGGATCGACGAGCTCCCAGCGGCGTGCATCTCTTTCACGGTGGAACGGGCAATCGGCTGGGTCTATCGAACGACGAAGAGACGAAGAATTAGTCGAGACTAACGAGCGAGTTAATGTCGCCATCACTCCGAGCATCGAGTGCGAGAAGCGCACGTGAGAAAAAATTGAGAAGGATGGTATGCGTTAAATCGAGGTCCTAAGAGAGCGGGAGATCGATCGGGACGATTATACAATGAGACATGGAACCTCGCCCAACTTATCCGAGCCGTCCGCGTTAACCGAGGTGTAGGCTCGGATAATACGGAAAACTCGAATAGAACGGATAAAGCAGCAGTGCCCGCGCGCGTAGTTGTCCGGTTATCCGAGATTTCACTTATCCGACGTTCGCGCTCCCCACAGTACCTCGAATAATCGGAGTTTTACTGTGAGACATCCTGTAACCAGTAACGCAATCGATAACTTCGATACCTTAATGCGAATTAATAGTTATAACTTTTCAAAGATCTTGTCAACATGGGTGATACGACCGATAGTATTTAATTCATTCGTCGAGGACCCAGTAGATACAAAAAAAACAGTCAAATCGTCTCTCACTCGCAGTAGTGTAACAAAATATACGTTTCTCTCGGAAAGCAATAAACGGCGTCGTTAACGACCAAGGAGAGAATGAAAGAGAGAGAGAGAGAGAGAGTCAGGAGCGCTGCGCTGCGCTCGCCACGGCTCTTTTACTGCCGATAAATAACGCGTTTTATTAATTTCAAGTCGCGCGCCCGCGCGACCGAAAAATTTCGCAAGCAGACTATATAATTGAACGGCGATTAAAGAGACTGCGGTAGGTCAGCTTTATAATTTTTTTTTTTTTTAACTTGTCGCTTTCCAAACGAGTAGCCTAATTTTTCTCTTCGTTCATCGACCGCAAGCGATTCGTGATTTTCCGAAAAAAAAAAAAAAAAAAAAACAAAAATCGTGGTAGGTAATGCCTGTTTAACGGGTAGGTTTATTCTTCTGTTGACGTCGGGCGCCGATGACCGCTAAGAATCCGGCAATAAACTTTCGCGAATTAGCGGGCACTTAAAACGACTGCGGCCAGGCTCGCACAATCGCGTACGCGAGAATGATTACCCATATAGCGCGTTGCGCCCGTCGTTGTCGTCGCGGTCGTTCCGCTCGCGAAGAAGGCTGCGTACTGTCTATCGGCCACATGTGTGTACACGTACACGCGTATACACCAAAGCGTTATGCCTGCGCAAAGCCGAGCCGTAGGAGAGGTTCGTCGACCGTGTGGGCAGGTCCCCAAGGAAATTATCACAGCGTCGGGCAATTACTCTGTCCCGCGTCGTCTAACCCCACCTGCTGCTGCTTAGCTTGCAAATTTGTATTTCTTCCTTTTTTTTCGTTCGTTTCGCAATTTTTCGCTGATCAAATGCCGAGGTCGAAAGTCTTCCAAGTGTATTAAAAAAAAGAATTTTCGTGAAGCAGAAAATTCGCAAAAAAAATAAAATGAAAAGTCTGCAAACCAGCCTGAGTTTCGATTCACGAAACGCGGTCTCCGCATGCGCGTACAAAATACCTATATACGCGAATCGAAGTGCGTGCCCGGGGCTTCTTTTATTGTTAAATAAATAATCAAGCACACAGTTGTATTCCCATGTTAGGTATAATTTATTATCCTCCCTCGGCCAAACGAGGCCCCCCTCTCGGATCCGAGCACACTCTTAAATTTTCTCACTCTCACCCCTTTCCCCCGTCGCTCCGCTCGCCATGCCATATTTCTCCGACGCTCTTCGGGGGATTTCTTCTCCGTTCGGCGCATCGATTCCGCGCATCCTTCGCGCTCTGCGCACCGTCCGGCCCGACACGTTTTACTCTTTCTCCTCTCGGTTCCGTTGCTGCCCTTCGTTCGCCGGTTCCTCGGCTCCTCGTCCCTTTCCCAGCGGCAGCAGCACCGGCAGCGGGACCGGGACCAGCGGCAAAACAGCCTCCGAGTCTGCAGAACCAGCAGCGGAGGTCCCCACCCACGATACCGCTGCACTATGCTAACAAACCCCGGAGAGGGACGCGGAGAAAGAGCCCGCAGTTTCTTTAATTGACAATCCCGAGCGTGGTATACCACCGTAAATAGATACAGGTATACTATTAGCGTTTCCATTCGAAGTGGCCTCCGAATGCGTAGAGCCCGGAGGTGGGAACCGGCAGGGCACCGGCGGGGCACCGGCGGGGCACCGGGAACTCGCTCCAAGGCGCGCCAACATCGTATTGTCTCGCTGATTTTTATTCGAACTTTCTTGGAGTCACTCTCTCTCTCTCTCTCTCTCTCTCTTTTTCTCTGTTCTCCGAAGACTCCGGCATGACGCAGTTCGCGATTTTGTTCCTCGACTTCTTTTCCTCCCCTCTCCCTCGCCCTCTCGGTCACAGACTTTGTATTCCCGGTCGATTGGCGCACAAAGAAGTACGATACGGATACTGCTCGATACTTTTTTGCGGCGAGACGCTCAGGGCAGGCCGAAGTAATGCCTCCCTCCGCACACGAAGCGAAACTTTAACGACTGCAACGAGGCGACCACCGCAAAAGCTTCCGGGCGAATCTCTCGTCGGGCCATTAAAACCGCTCGAACTTTGACACCGACCGTTCGGGCCTCCCGAGCCGCCTGATTAAGCGAAATCGCGTCCGGCAACAAGCTCTCTTGGCCGGGACACAATTAACACGCCGGAGAATCGTGCCAATCGCTGCCCATTTTGAAACATTGCAGTTTTGGTGAATCATTTTTTTTATGCTGTTTTATTGCGATAATAATTTACGCGGAAATATCGTGGTTTTCCGGCTGTGGTTTTTAGTGTTCCGTGAAGAATTCGATTACTGCTTTGTCGAATTAACGATTAAACGATGGCGAAGTGTCCGGAACACAATTAACACTCCGGAGGATCGTGCTACCCACATAGAAACATCGTAGTTTAGGCAATTACTTTTTTAATGCATTTCACTTGACATAATAATTAATCAAGGAAAAAAAAAATTGGTTTTCCGGCTGGTTGTTTGTGCATGTGGGACAGTTTAATTGCTGCTTTATGAAATTAACGGATTAAACGTACGCGAGGTGAAACGCGTAGTCGGTAGTCCAGTAGCATGCTGGACGGACACGCGGGACACGAAACTGCATTGTCAGACAAAGCTCGCCAGAAGCAATAACAGTCGCGAGGTCCGAGACTGGGACTGTTCGAACATAAGCGAGATAGCGTACATGCGCGCGTCGGGAAGAAGCACTCTGCATAATTATGTACAACGTGCGCATTCGCCGTACGAGTGTTCGTGTAATAATGTATCTTTCGTTCAGCGAGATATGGTGGTCGGCTCGTGCTGGTACGACTCGAAAGCGGGGTCCAAGCTCCCGAGAGCCCAAGCTCTCCGTCCGAATGGGCAGCCGGTAGGAGAAATTCTTACATGCACAGACATACAATTTGTTTCGGAGAGATGCAGATTGCTGAACTTCTGAGTTATAAACGCATGTGTAACGGTCGTGTTATGGCCACTCGGGGGTCGCTCGGGTCCTAGTAGAACATATCTCGGCTGGTGAGCACAGCGGACAAAAAAAAAATCATACATGCAAGTTCTCCTCTTAATACCTCGACCGCCCGACCGGAGAAGGACGCCACTTCTCCGTTCTCGATTGCCCACTTCGTGCGCCCTCTCCTCTCTTTCACACTCCTCGAAACCCACGAGCCGCATGCCCGGAGATAAAGAAACGAATAAGCTACGGTTCCGCTGTGCGCCTCGCTCAGGCATTCCTTCGCGAGCTTCTCGTCCGTCCGGCAATGAATTTTCTACTTCCTCCAAAAGTATCGACTTTTCCGCCTCTGTATTGATTTTCAGAACTATCGAACAGCGAAATCTTGATTTTTAACCCAATCGGAGCAAACACATAGACAGGAGTCTCGAGAAAGCGTCGCTGTCTTCCAGGATCACTGAAAGTTCATCGGCACTGGCGGTATTTAATTTCGCTCGACGGGTCGGACGAGTCTAATCACCGAGTCTAATCACCGTCGGCCGGCGAATCGCAGGTCGGCGAGAACGAGACACCTGCAACGCTCCGGCCATCCCATGATCCTGTCCAGTTACGTTTCCACTGGAGGTAATTAAATATCTGCAGTCCCGTGCTCATGCAGAAGACCCAGCCGGAGTTGGCGTCTCGGTTGCATCGGTCGGTCGTTCGAGATAGAGAGAGAGAGAGAGAGAAGCGCCTCTCGTACAGGGCCGCCCCAATGCGCTACCTTAACGATTGTCTCTGGGTCAGAGGTCGCACACGCACACGACGGTGGAAATATAATACCGGGCCCCGCTCGCGATACCCGCGCTCGGTTAACCGTCGAACAGCATGGGAACTATTATGCTTATTAAGGTGGTAAGTAATAAATTATAGACGGCTAATAATGGGAACCTCGCGGAGCGTAATTGATGTATGCAAAGGAAGTGCGCGCTGTGCGTGGCCTCCTCCCTGCACGGATTTCCGACCGAGCAGTAGTTCGCTACTCATGTCCGATATCGATCAGGCACTCGCTATCGATCTTTCCTATCCGCTTCGTCTACGATCTCTCCGGGATCAAAGAAAAAGAATCCCCGCATCGGCTCATCATCAACCCTCGGCACCGACGACGAGAAACCGGTAATCTCAATCCGTGTTTAGCCTCCTCGGACCTTTTTTGCTCCGACGAAGAGCCACCTCGGCGTCTTGCCACGGGAGTAATAAATGTACCGGCGAAGACGTATTTACTGCCGAATTCCACGATATAAACCGATTCCCGGTCGTGTTACACGCCAACCGCGTCCCGACCGAACGGGAACACGACAATAAAATAATTCGGTTCTTAATTAAATCTAAGACCGCGAGAGTGAGACGATAATTAAACGCAACCGGAGAAATAAAAGCTGGGAGCGCCCCGAGCAACACAACCGAGAGACTGCCGGGTAGTTGGAGAAACCCGACGAGGACGATTCCGACCGTGCCGAGGTATTGAAAAAAAATACCGAGAGCCGAAAGACCGCAAAAAAAATCCACAGTTCCAAAAGGCAATAAATGATCGAGTGAAGAACTTGCCTCTCCCTATCTCCGGAAAATAATTACGAGCGAGGGGGGGGGGGGGGGGGGAGGGGGTACTTAGTACCTACGTGGCTATGCGTTAATGGCGAATCATCTCTCGCGACTCGAAGCGATGGTTGGTTCGGTCTCTCTCTCTCTCCGTCGGGATTGAACGAGCGGCATGCTGTCTGTGGATCGAGCAAGCGAAGCATGTGCGAGGGTGGGTGGATGGGAGGGTCGTGGTGTGACAGGGTTAACCATAAATCAATCAAAGTGCATTCGAGCGGACTGAGAAGGCAATCGAGCGATTGTTGGGCTCCGGTGCGTTCATATACGTGCACGCATAACACAGCGGCGCACACGAGCGCGCAAAAACAGCGTACACTGTCGGGGTATAACTATGAGCGGCGAGTCAGAAGGCGTCCCGCGGTAGGTGGACGAGCGGATGTTTATATCAATATTTCTGTTTGTTCGAGGTAACGTTTATGCCTCGCGCGCCGTGCGGAGAGAAACGAGCAACCCCCCGCGTTCGTCGGGACGCGGCGATGAAGGGGAGAAGGATAGAGAGACGAGTCGAGGGGGTCACTGGAACCACCCACAGGACTCGCGGTTTGTGGTTGTAAATTTTACTTCAACTCGCTCCGTCGTCGGTTTCGTCCTCCGACATCCTCGCGGATCGCACAACGCCGAGTGTTTCTCCCCGTGGCTTTCGCGCGTTAATTCGCCGGCCTATCACATTCTCACTGGCGGCCTCTCGACATTCCGATACATTCCCGTCCCCCGTTTCGCACCGCTCAATGGGGAAAGCTATGTTTCTCACGAGTCGGCGAGGCGGAAAGCGCCCATTGATACCGCGTCATCGAAACTCACCGCGATTCCGTCGAGCCAATTACCACGGGAAACGGAAGACGGTCGTTGGAAAAATCTCGCAAAGTGCGGCGATGGCGAGACGAAAAAATGAACACTGAGATTTCCGTGATCCGCTGGGCTTGATTCGGGTTGCGAAGAATAATGGAAAGAAAAGAACATGCCAATTACCGCGGGAAACGGAAGGCGGTCGTTGGAAAAATCTCGCAAAGCGCGGCGATAGCGAGACGAAAAGTGAACATTAAGATTTCCGTGATCTGCAAGTGTTTGATTCGGATCGCGAAGAATAATGAAAAGAAAAGAACGTGCCAATTACCGCGGGGAACGGAAGACGGTCCTTAAAAAATCTCGCAGAGTGCGGCGATGGCGAGCCGAAAAATAAAAATTAAGATTTCCGTGATCTGCAGTGTTTGATTCGAGTTGTAACAAAAAAAAGACGTTGGCAAAGAGTTCCGTCTTCGATTGAATGCAATCTTCCCAAGCCAGAACCTACCTCTAGCTATTTTTTGTTTCCCGTCTTTAGTACTTTTTACCGTTTCGTTTTTTTTTATCATCAAATTGAGTTTTTTTTCCGCGTACTTTTCCATCTATTTTACTTTTTATTTACTACCGATGCGCCGAGTAAGTGCATAAGTGTACGATACACGAGTTCGAGAGCGCGCGAGACGTATGGCTAGGATTGTCTATCGGCGTCGTTGCAACGACATTAAAAGACAAAAAAAAAGGCAAGTGAAGTAAGTTCCCTCGGTCACTTTCCTATTTCCCCTCCCGCAAGCTCGCGCCGAAGACCGCCGTATCGCTCGGTCCATTGTCGAAGTGAGGGACGGAGTGGCTGCACGGGGGCTTGTGGTGGCGATACACCCTTCCCGACCCGGTCCCTTACACACATATATATGTCTCCCGATGGTACTCGATTCGCGCAAGGCTGGTACACGATAATCCGCGCATCCTGGTCGGGACACGGGCCGATCGCATTTAGGAGTCCTCCTTCGTCGTCGTCTTGGCCGCCGGAACGAAGACGCCACAGTGAGCGAGAAAGATCGACCGCGATGCATACAGCTATAGTATTATCAGCGCGAGGGCACCCGCCTGCTTCGTCGTCGTCGTCGTGTCCCGTGCGCCTGGGTAATAGGATTTCACGTAAGCAGCCTCCCAGGCGGGAGCCAGAAATCGGAGGAGTTTACGGCCGAGGAGGAGAATCAGTGGAAGCGGCACCAGCGGGCGACGAAGCACATCGTCCTCCTCCTCGTCGTCGTCGTCCGCGTCCTCGTCGTCGCCGGGAACCCGCCGGCGTGCATTGCTCCTCGGCCGAAGCGTTGCAAGCGGGCCGAGCAACCACCGAGCGAATAGCCCAAGGCTTTCCGATCGGTTCGCCTGTATGTGTGTGTGTGTGTGTGCGTGTGTGTGTTTGCGTCCGGATCTTTCTCTCTCTCTCAATCTCTCGAGCCTACAATTTTAATTAACCCGGTACCTGGTAGCCGCGATCGCGATCGAATCGGGTGCACGATCTACAAGGAATCTACATAAGATCCTCCACTCGCGGCTACAACTCAATCCTCTCTATCCTCTCTTTATTCTTCGTGGTCCCTCCTTAAACGTGCGGGCTTCCTCCGATGGCCGTTGCCATATTCCCCTCGTTCCCCTGGGATCGCTCCCGTCCTTACTCCTTACAGCGTCTCAGTCAGGGATACGGCGAACGATGCACAATCCTCGGAGGGCGAGCCCGCGCGCGCGCCCGTTGCACCCGCCATTATCTTCCGTAGGATCAGAGATAGCGTCGTTTCTCTACTACTACCCGGTGGCGAGTCCAGGACCATTGAATCCTCGGCCGAGCTCATATTGTCTCCCGCGAGCCTCCCGTGCTAACTTAGTCCGGGCATAGGAGACGAAGGGCAGGGGAGGGAGAGCGGAGAGAAGAAGGTGGAGGAAGACGCTAACGCGGGAAAAAGATGTAGAAAAGATGCTGGCGAAAGTGCGGAGGTGGAGAAGCTGCTATCCGGTCGGAGGACCCCTCGGCGCCGACAATGCCCTCCCCGTGCGCCCGAGGTGTCGCCTCTCCATGGTTTTGAATCTCCGTAGGAACGGATAGACCGACGCTCGACGGAATGTTGGTGAAATTAGAAATGCGGGTAGAGAAATAGCAGAATGAACGTTCGATTTGTTTCATAGTCACGGTCTTCGGTTCTGCGCCTATCCGCTGGTACAGTGAAGGTCCTAATGGGTTTCATTCTAGCTGATGAGTACATGCTCACCGCACTGATGGTGTAGTTATAAAATGAAGTTTAAAAAAATTCCAGATCTGGAGATCTTTCATGTTTCCGATACTTCGACACTTTTAGAAAACCGCCGGAAGATCCTCGCCGATTATTTAATTATAAAAAAAAATCGTCTGCCAATGCATTCAAGAATGATAATTGAGTGGACAAAAATGACGTCCCAATGGGTTCTTTTCTAGCTCGTAAGTACGTGGTCATCGCAACGCAGCTGTAGTTATTAAAAAATGCCAGATCTGGAGATCTTTGATGTTCCCGATAATTCGCCACTTTTAGACAATCGCCTGAAGTTCTTTGCCGATATTTAATTATAAAAAAAAATCGTCTATGCAAAGGGTTCAAGAATGATAACGGATTGAACGAGAGTGGCGAATGGGGCTTTATTTCGACCGCACGAGCTTCTCCCGGGGAACATTAGCGTATATTATTATGTAACCCGAGCCAGTAGCAGCACCAGCAGCCGCAGCAGCACGAGGAAGATAATAAATACAACACCCCACTTTACGTTCCTCGGCCGAACGGGACGCGGGGACGTTTGCTGATCGTGCCGAGGACCACGTTGACTTCTCTTCGCTCTCGTCCGTCGCTCGACGCCGCCACACGGCTCTCCGCCGGCAGATAAAGAAGGATCGGACGAGAGAATAAAATGATCGAAGCGCGGGGTGGCCCAGCGACAAAGACGAATAATATTATATCGATAATATTCCGCATCGCGGAGGCATCTATGTGGCTCGCGGATTGGGTATACGCGCGGCGGCGTCGGTGGCGTGCGTGCGTGGCGGAACGAGAGAAGAGGGCTATGCGTCGGTAACACGATAGGAGGCCGTATGTAAAACCATCTGGTGTAAAACGAGCTGCTGGCTCGCTCGTGTATTAAATCGGGTTCCGCTCGCCTCCTTGCCACGTTTCACTCCCCCTGCTCGCCTCTTACTCTCATCTATACCAAATACTACCATATTTCGTCGCAACACTCCTACCAAGATTCTCGTCCTTATTAAACGATGTCACCTGAATAAAATATCGGGGCTTCAATTGCTATTTTCGCATGACGAATTTTTTACGTGGTGTCTTTATTTTTTTTTATGTCGTTCTGTAATTGTGAGACGAATTAATTTGCCCAGTAGCACACATCGAGAGATGGCCTTTATCTGTCTATAAAAAAATCCCGGAACCTCCAGCCAATTCCATTTACCGACACGAGCCTGAAAACTTTTGCGATGACAAGTGTGTCAAATAACCCCGGTCTGCTTTCCTAGCTTTGTCGTTGAGTCGATTCGTAGCACTGGTGAATTTTATCGTTTCCGAATGTTGCTTAGGTAAGTTGCACCTTGCGAACGCTTTTCTTGTATGGCGGAATTCGGGTTTTTAAACAGTCTTTTGGTTCCCTAGAGTAGCGTCTTCGGATTCCAATACAACAGCCTATCGTTCGGCTCGGTCCGCCGCCACGAACCTCCGCATTCCTACCGTTAAGACAGCGAACGCATTAGTTAACGTCCCTGAAAATGACACTTTGTATCGGCTAATGGGTAATTAAAGTCCCGGGGTTGCGTTTCGAGGGAATTTATTAAACGAAACCGGGTGGCGAGTGTGCTGGACGACAGCCTCGGAACTCGAAGGAAAGCGGGAGGTGGCCACCTCGGTCTCTCGCTATCGCGACGATATTATGGCGATCGGGCACTTAAAAAAAATTCGCGAAATCTCAACGAATGGACAAAATCCAATCGCGAAAAGATTTTCCTTTTTCATTTGTTTTTGTTCTTTCTCTTATTCTTTTCTGTTGCTCTCGCGTAAAACCGAGGGTTCGTTAATTCACCCATTTCCGACACTGCATTTGAGATATGTTCCAGAGAAAAGTTATGAATCTTCTCCGGAACGTCACTTCCTGTTTGAAAAATCTCATTTTTCGCCCGGTTGTGACGTTATACCGGAATTACATCACTTCTGGTCGAAAAATTAGATTTTTAAACCAGAAGTGACGTATGTTCTGTATGATGTCACTTCCGGTCGAAAACTAAAGATTTCGAAACCGGATGTGACGTTACAATAAAATTTTCGAATTTTTCCGCTCGACGTCGATTCTGGTTCAAAAGTGAGATATTCAAACCGTTTAGTGAAGTAAAAGAGAAGATTTTTAATTTTGTTCAATAAGTTTATTTACTTTAATTTTATTATTATTCTTTTATTTAATTTTATTTCTCAAATGCGGCCAGTGATAGAAACGGATTAATTGAGGAACATAGGAAAGTGGATAAAAGACCGTATGTGTTACGACTCTAATGTATTTGGAATTCATCTCGAAGGTAGCCAGCGACGTGGAAGGATGAATTAAGGAACACACGGAAAGTAAAATGGCAAAAGGTTTGCCATGGGAGAGTGTTATGTAAGGCGCTGGCTCAACACCGATGCGCCCTGTGGCCCCGATGCGAAACCACTCGAACCCCAAGTTAATTATAGTATTGTACGAAATCACAAAGTTAAAAGAGAAGTCGTATAGCCGAGCAATTGTAGAGTTTGCACGTGAATGATATTTGATTATAGATAATTATACTTTTTTTGGGTCCCCTCAAGTCAGTTACAGCGACTTCCATTTTTTTTTTCATCGCCTATTTTTTTGACACTCTCTCGAACCTGCGATTGCTCGACTATAAAAAATCCTTTCGTCATATCGCTTGCTGTTTACAATATTTTTTTATTTTCAAATCAATGTTGTCATTAACTTCCTTTCTATCACGCCCTCTCTCTTTTACATGTCGTCATAATACATTTTTTGTTTGTTTTTTTATTATTTTCATTTAGTCCACATCGAAGTATGACGAATAATAATACTTTGCTGAGTTAAGTTTTACAATGATAATGATACACGTGTGCATAAATTTCTATAATAATAATAATAATAATGGTAATAATAATAATAATAATAATAGTAATATTAATCATAATTCAATCCGTTCAATCCGTAATTTGGACACAATGGGCATCCGTTAATAATATTAGTGACTAAAATGGCAACATTAATATTTGTAATATTTATAGTAGGGCGCATATTTGTCCCGTCATTCGATCGTGTTGTGCATCGTCTTTAATTTCTACTACGACAAGATTATTGGAAAATCGAAATAATTTTTTTTAAATATTATACTACGTTAACTAAGCGTCAGAAACGAATGGACACTGCACGATCGATAGCGGGCGTGATTGAAATAACTTAAGGACATGCGAAGCGCCGCTGCCGATAACAAACCGTCTGAATATTTTGGACGATTACAAATTTGGTCTTCGTGCGTCGGTCAACGAAAACGTGATTTGGGCTTGTCCAAAACATTAACGACGTCGGATAAAAGAGAGAGGGCGATCTGTTATCGACTGAACGCGGGTTGGGTGAACGAGATGGTGTTTCACATTGTCTTAAATCGACTAATTTTGTTTTTCAATAATTCCTATCGTTAAATCACTAACAAAACTGAGATTTCACTACTCGCACGCTCTAACGTTCCATCCCTTTCTCTCTCTCTCTCTCTCTCTCGTTCTTTAAAATCAGCCTCATCGAGATCAGTACAATAATAATTTAAATAAAAACATTCGAACGAATAAAAACACGTTCTCCAATAATATAAAAAGTAATCACTCTCGCGCACTCTCTACCATAGTATGAATAATATTACTCACGCGATTAAATTGATAAATCGGGACTCTCGCGAGTCCCGTTTGAAATAAATTTTAATTTCTTTTCGATCTGTTCGGCAAGCGCGTACACTTACGCAAAACACTTCGACAAAAAAAAAAAAAAAAAATGAGAAAAAAACTGATAAGATTTTTCGTATAGTACGATAATAGGGTATGATATTTAAGTGATAAAAGTTATTTTATAATACAAAACTGTAGATTGGCCTGGTCGCGTGCCGAGAGGCCTGCGCGACTGCCTGGGGTCAGAGGTCGTATTCGATACATAATCTCTCTCGCTCAATCTCTCCCCCTCCCCCCTCTCTCTCTCTCTCTCACGTTCGAGCCCTGGTTCTAACAATCTATGTTTTACCTATTATATATATGATACAATCGATCGACCTTTCGTTCCAGTGATGCACGACTCTCCATCTCGCTATCTCGTTATACCTAAGCGATTACGCTTTTTTTCGACACGATAATTTGTCATTGTTCGAACGTTCGAATGCAAGACAACGGCAAGCACACGATATCAACGTTTCGGGACCAGTGTAAAACAACGAGACTAACACGAATTCACCGCGGTCGTGCACACCGAAACGAGAAATCCAACGGGATAGACATTTTCCATCGAGAATAATAATAAGAATTTTTTTTCGTTTCTTTTTCTCTTAATTCGATTCTCGGCACTCTGCGGGAACAGCGTTGGAAGAAAAGGACTACGGCGGGGGTTCTCGGGGATGTTGAAATGGAAAATTGGGTCGCAGCGGTGAGAGACCGACGAGAGACAAAAGATTTTTTTTTTTTGTAAAAAAAAAAAGAAAAAAATGAGATAGACGGGGAAAGAGAACACGACAGGTTTTTCATTGCTGCGGCTTCGCCCTCGGGGTAAATTAATGCCTCTTAATATGATTCTGCGAGAGTTGGTAGATTATGAAATTGTGGAGAGCGCCCTCAAGTGTCTTAAGAAAGCCCTGCCACTGACCTTTCTCGTAGTTGATTTGCCTCTCCTGCTGCCGCGCGTTGTCAGCCGCTACCTTCAACAGACCCTGAATATTCCTCAGGAGGGTCTCGGTACTCGAGACCGAGGGGTCCTGGCCGCCCTGGGACACCGCGACAGCCGCCGACGCTATCTGCGAGTAATTCAGTGCCTGGGGACTCTCGGATCCTGGCGCCGGTAGTGGAAGATTCTCCGGTACGTCCGAGAGATCTGCAACGATAGAAGATGTATTATTAAATATTAAATGCTTCATTAATTCGCGAGTATCTCGGCCGCGTTATTAGGGATGGCTTCGACACGATATTCGTAAGAAAAAAAAAAACAAAAAACAACGAAAATAAAATAATCTCTACATTAATCCGCCTCCACGAGCGATGCGCACGGTAACAATAAATTAGCCGTGCGCGTTTGTACGCGAGCGTATAAAAGAGACTACATCGCGGGCGAAAGCGACAGAGACGGTTCGCCGGCTGCGAGAGACTTATGCAAGTTGCGTGTCCCGAAGTCGTAACACCGCGACGCCTGGTCTTGTTGCCCTTCGCCAGACTCTGATTTAACGTCACAGCAATCGAATGCAAAACTCGATCGTTCGGGGGGAAAAAAACGAATGCGAAACCCGGTCTATACTCACGAAATATTCGTGGCGATTCGACAATTTTGAGCTCCGTTCGGGCGTTTCTCTCTCTCTCTACCCTCGTGATTCTCGCCAGTAACAATCAGAGTAATATAGGGTGTTCCAATTTCAAAAAGACCGACGAAATTTCGGACCCTTGAGACATTGACGATTTACGCGAAACAGGATTCTCACGTCCCGTTCTCATCAAGCCCCGGCGTTGGGTATTCCGATATTCCAACGGGCGCGGAGCGTGCGCACAAAGTGCGCGAGACGGTGGGATTTTGTCAAGCCGAACCGTCGCGGAGAGCGAAGGGGAGGTGACGTCGGTGTCTCAGGCGAAGGTATATAGAAAAGCGAGTGAAGAAGAATGCCTTATGGTTATTGCGTTTGCGAGTGCCAGAGGACAAGATGTGTCTGCGTGGGTTCGCGCTAAGTGACCGCTCGTGGCCGGCCCACACCGCGTCGTCGCCTCTCTCTTAGCTCGCCCCCCCCCCCCACCCCCCCTTCTCTCTCCCTTATTTCCAACCGCGGAGCAGAGATCTGCTTTATGGCCAATGATATGTGTATTTATTGTATCGTCTTTTAATTATCAGCGCGCTCACCTACAACGGAACGGCATTCGGTTACTTATTGCTCGAGCTCAGCGACGAACGCGCGGATTTAATGCTCGCCTCTTCGCGGAGTCGAACCGCCGCCACCGTTCCCTCGAAGCCGGTACCCTTTTGATACCGCGAGGAACGCGTACGTTCCCTTTCGCGCCGCTTTGCTATATAGTAACGACGGACCCCACGCTGCCCCGTCGAGGCTTCCTTTATCTTTCACGAGAGAAACCATTACAATTATCTGAAAAAGAAGTGGGACTCCGATGGATACGCGCATGAACTTGTGTGCGGGCTCGCGTGTGTGCTCGCCCCAACAACCGCCAAGGTCCCCGATCGACGTGCGACCCTAGCTTCGTTTTTTGTTCTTTTGTTTTCTTTCATCGCACTCACTTAACATCTTTCAGCAGTTCTCTCTACGTCGTATTTTCCGCGCGGCGAGAAACGCTTGGATTTACGCTAATGCATTTGTTGAAATCTCGGAGGGATTCCCGACTAGGCGACCGATAGGGGACCTATGATCCATTTCCGATGGGCTTTGTCACGCAGGTACGCATTGGTCGATTCGCCGAACGAGGCGGTGTTGTTCTTGGATGCATCGATCTGATACGTCAGTTCCGGCGCTGGAAGGACGGCGAGGGAGGTGAATATTGGCAAAACCCGATGAGCGTCGGGTAAGTATACACCGAATGAATCGGGGCGATGTTCGATGGTCTTACTCCATATGAGCAAAAGAGGAATCGGCGAATCGTTCGAGTCTCACAGATTCGATTCCGAGAATTGCGCGAGAGTGGTATAGAGATCGAGGAGAAGTATGGTTAGAGGGGCTGGCGCATTCGAGAGTGCGTCTCATTAAATCAGAACGGCATTCCACGGGCGTGTACACTCCCACGGACATTCGATGGGGTTCTACTTCGATCACCATAGGTAGGATGTACCGGGGCATACAACACGCTGGGAGACACGACTCTACCGGGATCCCTCCCGCACACACGATAAATACCCCGCACCGACTTTCACCACGGATTTATATGTCTAACTGAATCACGCTAGTCCTTCCCGTTTAATTTAGTGGATCTTCGTTCGTACCGCGACGAGTCCACGGTGCATCTGTGAGCGTTTGCTTTTGATAAAGGAAGTGACTGCGATGGATGGTCGGATTGATTGGGGGAATTACAGTTGTTACAAGATCTTTCATAATGTTCCAATGTTTCCATTCCAGGCATGATGCAGCAATCGTGTGGCGACCTTGATTCGTCTTCGGGATCTCGTTCTTAGGAATCTGCGAATCAAATCCTTTGATTCAGGCTTTCGTCCGCGTCGCATCCTTTGTCATGTTCTTGGCCGAGCGCCGAAGTTCCAGTATCAACGCCGGGGACACCGCTCCCTTGATGGACCTCGGGAATGAGCAAAACCTACTGTCATCTGTCCTATCATTGAGCCACGAAATCCGCCTTTCGCAACGTGACGTGTGCTGGTTCCATGCACGATCTCCATCTCGCGCTGGGCCCTAATTGGGCGGCCGCGCCAATTAACGTGCTCGAGCGACAATGGACGCATCGATTAGAAATCAATGTGACGAAGGGCCGCCTCGATGGATCGAAGTGTGAGGCCCAGGCGTGAGATGTGCCATCGACTCACTCTCACTCCTTGTCCCTCGATGTCGATCCACTTTCTTCATCCCGACACATGAAATTCGCTCTTGGCTTCGTTCTCGCGATTCTATCTTGGGCCATGTTGGATTATTAAAATGAAACTAAATACCGGAGATATGCGAGTCTAATGATCGGCTCTCTTCGACAGTGGTTCTTATTTCGGGTTCGTTCGTTCGGGGATTTTCGATAAATTTCTGTGGTTCTTTGGAAACGAGAGTACCATAATGGAAACTCGAATCAAAGGCTGGATCTTCGAGTAATCCGATGTGGTCAATACGGGGCCGCGATTGCTATAATGAATCGATTAAACTCGACGATTCGGAGATCATGATAGCCCCTGCGTGCCTGTTTCTCGAGAAGTGAGCTCGCGAGCAGACGAATCCCAGAACGTCGTTCTGCACTCAGCAGAGCGATGATCGATGAGAGCTGCTCTGACCCAACAGCGGAGCAACATCGGCCGACGAAGAACTCTCATCCTTGACCGTGCACCGCGTTCGCCGCGGAACCGATATAATTATTTTTCGCCAGCATAAGCCCCACGTCGCCCCGCACACATCGGAATATAAGACTCGTTCCATGGCGCTTCGAGACTCTCGAAAGATAAACCATTCGCCTCGCACTTTTCGCAATGACGCGTGGTTAGGATAAGGTTGTACAGTGATTGGCAATTTTACTACACGGTGCTAGTTATGCGGCGATCGCCTTCGAATCGGTCAAAAATCGGATTTTTCGACTGCAAGTGACGTCATACCGGAAATGGGTCACTTCCGGTTTAAAAACGACATCTTCATACAGGAATAATGAGATTTCCGATATGACGTCACTTCCGATCGCAAAATGTGATTTTCAAGTGACGTATTTCCAGTGTGACGTCGCTTTAGGTCGACAAAAATTAATTTTTAAACCAGAAGTGACGAATTTCCATGACGTCACTTTCGACCGAAAGGTGAGATTTCGAGATCGAAAGTGACGTGACAACGAATTTTTTTAAAATTGTTCTGCGTGAATATTCCTGTGCGATATGCGCCGGCCAATGACTGTACTCCGTGGCCCAGCTTATGATAAAAGATTGCAACTCCAATACTCTTTGCTCGTCGTGCACCATACCAATTTCCGTTTGTTTTATCCTTTTCGCGTTATTTCTTTTCTCCTCTGCTTCGCTCGCTTCTCCTCTACTTTTATCTCTCTTTTTCCAGCTTCTTATTTTATTAATCGTCAACATGAAAATACCAAAGTCGTTTATCACTGTCCAAGTGCGCCCCGGTAATTAATGAACGACTCTTCATTACGTTCCCTCCATTTTTTTTTTTTCGCTTCGCGATGGAAACAGCATCGGTTGAAAGGAAAATATTCATTTGCCGGAGTGTAAGTACGTCTCGCGAGAGAAAGGATCGCTGTGGTTTAACTCTTTTTTTTTTTTGCTAACGAAACATTTTTGTACAAGAAACGGTTCCACGCACCTTCGTCCTTCTCGTTGTCGTCGTCCAGGTCGTCGGAGAGATTGTCGTCCTCCTCCTCGTCATCTTGCGAGCGATGCGACGCTGCACCCTCGCTTCCCGAGTGCTCGCCGACGCTGCCGCTTCCTGCTGTTTTCGACAGGTTCAGGACTGGACTGTGGCCATTTGAGGAACCTGTTGAAGATACAAAACAAAATGCACAAGGGTGTTAACGAAATGAGAAATTACCGGAATTTCATTCCCGGAGAATGATAATTGATATAAATGAGGACTAAAGTTATTTCTAAATTCGTGCCAATGCTCTTCAGCTCAAGTGCCTGTCACGTTCTGCGGCAAGAAATACACAAGATGATGGATACGACGCGATTGAAAAAGCTAGATAAAGAGGTATCATTTGAGTTTCTCGACTAAAAATCGTAAGTGCGAAAAAAAAATTCAGGACCGCATAATTCCGTGTATTTACTATAAAATCGATTCCTCCTTCCGAAAAATGTTCAAGTTCAAGTTTCCATCTGTCCGTGTATCGTTTGGATTTGGCTCCAAGGCCAAACTTCTCTTCGCCGGTCTCGCTCTCCTTTTCCGACAGCTTGATGGATTCTATTTACCCAACCGCAACGATCCCTGTTTCGGGCACGCGGCGTGTGTTTAATACTCTGTATACGAACTATCCCACTTTCCAGAACTCTATCAACCGTTTGCGTTCCAACCGTACGCGGTTCCCGAAACCATCTCACTTTCCCCGCGTATTTGATATCCTAGCATTTTAATCCTGACGTGGATGGATTCTGTTTGGGCAGCGGTGAGCCGCTGCGGCGGGATCCGCTCGCCGAGCGGCGTGACGCATGGCCACACGCAGTAAACGTGAAATCGGTCCTTTACCCCGAACGGGAACACCGGAGGGTGTCCGGCTTCCATTACCTTCGTCACTTAATTCGTCATATTTATCCCGACAAAAATGTTCTCAAAAGAGCTTGCATACAACGAACAATGCCAATTCTTACTTTCGATAAAAAAAATTAAGACGCCAGTCGAACGGAGGCGAGTTCGCTCGCGCGAGATATAAAGGGTTTTCAACCAGATAAAAATATTACTGGGAATCGGAAAGAAAGGTGGAGAAACAGACACACGCACGTGCCACTTAATTCGTCATATTTATCCCGACAAAAATTGTATCGGAAAATATTGCATACAATGGACAATGCCAATTCTTACTTTCGATAAAAATGAAGACGCCAGTCGAACGAAGGCGAGTTCGCTCGCGCGAGATATAAAGGGTTTTCGACCAGACAGATTAAAATATTACTGGGAATCGGAAAGAAAGGTAGAGCAGCAGACACACGTGCGCGCGCTCTCTTGGGACTCGCTCTCGGAGTTCCGAAACCCGATATCGGACTTTGGTTCTTTCGGGGGCCCTAAACGCCCGGGACCCCCCGGTCCATCTGCACGGACCGTCGAATTGAAAAAAAAAAAATGAATAAAAATAAAAAAAAGAAATCGAGGAAAACAAAGACGCGGAGACGAAGTCTCCCGATCGCGAGGATCGAGCGAACTTAGAGACAAAGAGATACTATAATGCGAGAGCGAAAGGGCAACGGGATGAAACGAAAGAAGGTAGCGAAAGAAGAGCGAATAAAGAGGCAGGGAGCGCCTTCTTTCCGAGCACCGGCGTGAGATTCTAGAGATATTTATGCGTGGCTTAGTTTCGATCGGAACCGATCGATCGAGCTCTCCCGCTGGCCGAACGATTGTGGATCACGCATTATCTTAATCCGCGTGACACGGTCGGTGCGTTGGAAGACTCGAGGTTCGAGGGAGAAAATAAAAAGATTTTAAAGAACTTAAAAAATGAAATAAACTATAAACGCAACGAGGAAGATAATACAATAATAATACTGAATGGGGCATATCTTAAGCCCGAGGCACTTTACTCCCCCACCGTTTTCTTGCACCGTAATGGGCTATGACGGAGATGAGTATTATTGTCCGTTGCAGTAATGATCGAATTAATGACGTTATTATGTATAAGTTACCATTGTGCGAGCTGAGGTCCCTCGGTTTGTGATCGAGCGCCATTGCCCTCTCCGCGTCTCCCCTCTCCTCTCTGAGCCTGCAACAAGAAACGTGTCCCATTAATATACACACGGTAGAATCAATTTCTGCAAGCCTATGAAATGAATATAAAAAAAAAATTTAATTTCAAAATAAAAATATCGGTACCGATATATGTAACGTGTTTTGCACGTCTGACATTAAATCGCGGCTTGTGCATCGGGCGATTGTGGAGGTGGACGGACTCTCGCTCGACTTCGCGAGATATGTCCTGTGGGTATTAATTAAATAATTATTCCAGTCCCGGTTTCGCGAGTGCGCGTGGGACGATAAGTGACGGTTGCGGTAGATACTCGTGGTACTGGGTTCGCGTCTTTGGTACACTGTAAGGTAAAATCGACTCTAATGCCAGAGTCGAACGGAGTTGTACGATTGCGTATGTAGAGTTGAATAACATATCTAATAATTTAGGTATGTTCAACGAGCCATTGATGTATCGGCCGGCTCGGAGACGGCGTGAGAAATCGGCTGAGATATCGGATCGGCGAATCTCTGAGCGCGGCCGGGTGGGCTTGAAAACGTTGCGACACATGTTTCGCCGATCGGATTGCGGGGAAATAAGATCGATCAGCCACGGACGAAACGTCGATAAGTAAATCAATGTTAAAAATGCGATAAATAAAAAAATTTACATGAACGGATACACCACTGCCCTGGGGAGTATTAAATTTTCGTTTCGTTTCATGTCTTTGCACGAAAATAAATATTTGATTTATAGTCCAGATGCTTGAGGATCCTCCAATGGGGGAAATGTTGTAATTCCAAAATTCATGGCAAATCTAAATTAAACATTTTATTTAATTGTTTTGACTATCCGAGAAGATGTTTTTATCCTGTTCGAAGTTGAAGTTCTTGCACCCTGTCTCTCGCTCCTTCATTGCACGAACATATTCGAGGATAAAATCCTCCAATCCGAAAAATATTAAAATTCGAAAATCCACGGCAAATTTAAATTAAACTTTTTATTGTATTTTTGTGCAAAATGACCCGAAGCTAAATCTTGTAGAACGAAATATCTCGAGCTCAGACTATCCGCGAAGATGTTTTTATCCCGCTGGAAGTTGAAGTTCTTGCGCCCTCTCTCTCTCTCTCGCTCGTTCTATCCGCGAGAGTTTTACGAGAACTGAGGGGTGTGCTCGTTAGCCAGTTGCCGTGTGTTTTTGCCCTCCTCCGGAACTTTACTTTGCCGCAGTCCCGACAGTGGTCGGTGCTCGGTGAGCAGCTCCGAAGCGAAACTTTTAATCTTGCCTCCTTTATATTGTTTGACTCCGACGCCCGCGGGGCAATTCACCCGCGTAATAGCCGCGAATCGTTAAGATTTCCACAGTCCGGCCGCCAGATTGCGTCGCTGTCAGCATTAACGGAAACCTGGCTTCGACGATAGGCCCGGACTCGTGGAGAACCGCGACTCGCGGAACTAAAGAAGGACCTCACAAAAAAAAAAAATAACTCTCAGACTTTTATAGTTCGCTATTCAGATTCGGAATCATTTCTCGGGCGGGGTATAAAAAAAAAAAATTACATCGAAACGAGAGTGAACTAATGAAAGTGTAATAAACCTTGCGCGAAATTACTCCATTAAATCGTGTATAATTTTGCGGCGAGTGCGCGGTTTAATGCTCGAGAAGGGAGAAAGGTCGTTGTCATAAGAAACTCGGTATGACACAGTTCGGGTGGGAAAATGGGTACCTTCCGCGCGTTTCTCCCTCCCCAATGATTAGAATTTCATTCGCCGGCTCTTTCCCTTATTATTCGCAAATTATTCTCTCGGGTATATTCCGTAATACTTATTATTTATTTTTATTTTTCTTCTTCCTCGCTTTCGCTTATCTCCCTCGCGCTTTTTCGCCGTCGTCGTCTCTCTGTCTCTCTTCGCACCTCGAATCGAACCACGGACCATTAAGTAAGAAGTTAATATCATTAAACATAATATTGGGCGCATCTGGGAGCCGCAGAGCACTTACCGAGCCGGGCGCGAACACCCTAAGCTTCCCAACGCACACACTCACACAGAGAAATGCACGACCCCCGGACCGACATTCTACATCGCGGATATTCTCGCGAATTCACTCCCCGTCCATTCCCTCCCGGTAACCAGCACCGTAGCGCCCCGGGTCTGTACGTACGTCGTCGCCGTCGTCCCACCCCAGCGGGAGAGAGGGCCTTAATTTTTTAATGAGAAAATGCTTTCAAAGAGCCTGCGCGAAGAGATACAGTGTCTAAGAGCGATAAGTTACGGCAGGTCTGAATAAGGGATCGCGGAATGGACGAGCGAAAAGAAAGCTGTACCGTGTAGCTATAGCAATAGGGTCGGCGGCATCAAAAAAAAAAAAAAAAAAAAAAAAAGTGAGACAATGCAAATAAGAGGAGAACGGGTCGGGGGCGGTGGAAACTGCGCGAGGGATTCCTACGTCGAGAATAAACATTTTTCTTTAATTTTCCAAATTATGGCGACCACCGAATACGAACACGAAATATTGAATTTGTGGGCGGAAATATATTGCGCGTATCGCGGATATGTTTTTCGATAAATGTCACACATATGTGTTTTTCCCATGTAGATATTCTTATATATATATAAGAAAAAATTGATGCGTATGAGTTTTCGAAACGGCACGGTTGATCGGTTAAAAATATAAAATTCGCGAAAAAAGTTACTTTACTTGCAAGAACTTTGATAAATAAAAATGTCCCTTGTCGCACGCCGCTGGACGATTAATCCGAGGAAAATTTGCCTTATCGCGGTTTCATCGACGACGAAACCCGCTCTAGAATAATGACTATCGGAAGCATGGTGGTTGATTCGATAACGTGAGCAGTTCTGGGGAAGCCGGAGATTCGATCGGTATCGGAAGACGAGCCAACGTCGGATCCTAATATCGTACACTCGTCCTTCGGAAGACTTAATTTCGGCGATAATTAAATTTTAATTGGTAATACGAGTCGATTAAGACGCAAGATGGATATCTCCGTCCGTCTATCTGCCCCTTTGCCACACACTCTCCCCGAACATCCGTGTGTTCTCTCGCATTCGTTGCTCCCTCCCTCGCCCTCCCGTTCCCGTACGCTCGCACGGATACACCGGAGCAGCGCTCGCACCGGGTCCCGATGGTGTTTCACCGGGTATCGTAGTCGAAGTGCTGCTCGCGAGTCGGTTTGCTTAGACGTCGTGGAGCGGTGCAATAACCGCGCGGCAGCGGGAATCATCAGCATGGTTGAGCCGGCGGGTTAGGTGAGGCGACGTGGGAGGGGGGTTATTAAATTCGTAATTAGTCGAATATTACACCGAGAATCGTGGCACCCCGTGCCCGAGGGACTGCCAATGCGCGCCGAGTACTTACACATCCTGCACCTCGCTTGGCAAACGAACTCACACAGGCGTACCTCCACTAACATGGGAGCCTCTTACACATATGAAACTCAAGGTGTACGGATTCATTAGAGGAAGAGTGGGGCGAAATGGACCATCGGGATTTGTCGGGTTTAGCGTACAACTTTGACCAGTTTTTCGTGGAACGTAAACATTTTAAGTCCCAAGTTGAATGGAGGACATTGGTCCGTTTTGCCCCCAGGTTCAGTTGTGCTCCACTCAGACCCTACGCATACCAGTTGTGCTTACACATATGAAACTCAAGGTGTACGGATTCATTAGCGGAAGAGTGAGACGAAATGGACCATCGGGATAAAGCATGTAATTTTTACAAATTTTCCGTGAAACGTAACAATTTTAAGTAGCAGCTTGAATAGAGGACACTGGTCCATTTAACCCCTAGGTTCAGTTGTGCGCCGCTCTCCCCTATGTGCGGACTTAATAATAACGAGCTTCCAAATGTAATAGATCGGCGGTCTCGGGGTCTCGAACTCCCGAGAAATAAGCAAAAAGACCCGTGGAGCGGAGGAAGAGGCGGGCTATCCCACGCTTAGCATATACGATACTAACAAATGAGACTCTTGGACGCGCGGAGGCCGTTCGAGCCACACCGAGAGCAGAGTTCGCTTTGGGCCTTTAATTTTGATTCGGTAATGACGGACCCCACGGGGAGTCCCCCGCCTGTCGAAAAACGACTGCCCGATCAGCGGGAGTTCGTTAGGAGGAATCGCGATGTATACCTCGCTCTGTGTAGATAGGAGTACATCGGTGAAAAGGAAACAGATCCAATATCGTATCCGGCATGCAGACTCCGCAAGATTCACGCGACGCACCGGATGATTTGGATAACTTTTAATTAACTTTACCGTTATCCGCCATTTAAAAAAATACCCGTAAAACCGTATCGCTACTAAGGTAAGCTAAGGTCCAGTTTTCGTTAGTGTCTCAGTTATCGCTATCGAATGTAATTTATAGTAATTATACAAATAGCTTTTGATTAATAGAAAAAATAATTGAGAACATGTTGAAGAGCAGGTTGTACTCACGATTATTGCCGCAATACGTATATTTTTATTTAAAAAAAATGTATTTAACAATTTAATAAGAACAAATTTAACAATTTATCTAAGATAAATTGTCATAAATCCGGTGCTTCCTACCGTAGGTGGCGCCCTAGCGCCCTACTACTATGTGCTATGGGTAACATCTCTGAAGCGATATAGTCGTTTTTACTAGACCCTTCTCTCAGTGCACAGCCTCACTGTGTCTCTGACGTAATCGGTAGACCGCAGAATCGGTAACTACACACATCCCAGGATACATCGTCCCGTTAACCGTTGACAGGAGGCAAAGGACCATCGCCACCGGCTTTTCCGAATCAAACGCGCATCGTCCGCATAGCGAGTCCCGATAATGACGACAACAATTGTAATTTCGATGAGAACAAAGGGTTAAGGGACGGGTAACGGTATGAGTGTCGCCGCGGAGTTATGCCTCCGATCGCGTCCCTCGTCCAGCGGCGGCGGGCCGACCGGGTACCACCGAAAGCTTTTCCAATAAATCCGCTCTTCTCCCTCTGTACACCAACCGCCCTCCCTCCCTGCCCCCATCTGTTTCGGCACCGCCTGAATTTACATGCTTGCATATTCGTACACGAATATTCGTGCATCGTCGTACCGTTCTCCTCCCGCTCCCGGTTGGATGCAAATACCTGGCGCGTGATGCGAGAGCATTTCAAAAGCTCCGGAAACCCCGAGAGCCCCCGGTAATGCAAAATAAGTATCGTCGCGACGCTGCTCGAACGAAAAAAAAAACAAAAAAAAAATCCAAAAACTAAAACAAACAAAATCACATGGAACGTAGCGCGAGCATTCCTCGTTATCCTAATGACAGCGTTGCAGCTCATCCATCCGGTTGTTTCCTCCCCCGAGCGTCCAGAGTTACACAAAGCTAAGACACGTAATGGATAATAATAACAACGGCAGTGACGATGAGAAGGAATAATAAACAGGCTAGAACGGGCGAGAGAGGACCTGTAACGGGATCCGAGGTAAGATCAGTAGCGAGAAGATGAGGACGGAGAGAGTCGCTCGAGAGAGGGAAACTCTGAAAATTTCACCCTAGTCGGGGCACTATGACATCCGAGGCGAAAAGGGGTATCCCTCGTCGTCGAGCCATCGACTAGAGAGCGCCCGAGATCCTTCCGAGACCCTTACGAGCCCCGCTGTCCATGCTACAGAATCCTTTGCTCGTCCACGAGGACACTCGGCGTTATGCCAATAATTACGACGACGGATCCGAGATGGAACAGCGATCGGGTTACCGATATCCGAGGCAGTCGGCCACTGTGCACAGAGGCGCGCCGTTTTACCCGCAGCATCCGACTGAGAAAGGCGAAAGGGAAGGATAAAGGAACCGTGGCGGAGAAATGACTCGGCGAAATGTTGAGCCCAAGAATGCCGAGTGATAAATTATCCGGACGAAGGGAATAAGAGTCTCTTGGTGGGGAGCGAAAGGGAGGAGGGTGGAGTACGGAGGCCTCCTCATTTTCTCATCGCGCGGCGTGTATACCGACTTCTGCCTCCGCGATCTCGCACCCTCCTGTCTCCCGACGACAAGAGGAATCGACTCCCGAAACTCGGATGAAATCGAGTTACGAGCGGCGAATCTGGATTCGGAGATCGTTCGAGTAGGCATTCGGGCCGGTGAGGTCGGACGTTTGGGGATTGACTTTTGGACCGGACGGAAGGACCGGCGCACCCCCTTCATGGGCGTGTTAGAACTCGCGTTCGTCTGATCCTTACAAATATTATCAAACATATCGCGTGCTCGGCCGGGAAACATTTATCAAACCGGAAGGTCCGAGTGCTCGTCTCGGAGATCGTACTCTCACTCGGCTTACAGGCCTGTGGCACGCTCGGAGCACGTCTCGGAGGGTCGGAAGATTCAATCAGTGGATGCCTCGCATTCCATCGAACGTCGATAAGGCGGAAGGAATAAGACGTTTAGCTTCGCTACGAATTAAACCCCCCCCCCCGACTCCGTTCGTCCGTCGTGGATATTACTGTACCTTGCGGAGCTTTGCGTTTGCTGTACAAAGTTACGGCGAGGGATACGGCGATGATGTTGGAGGTTACATTGCGGATGCCGTAGAGAAGGCTCCACTTTCACGAGCCCTCGATCGAACGGGCATCAAATACTGGCAGGATATCGGCGTCTCAAGCTTGAAGCCTAACTAACGACCGGTTAAACAACATTGCCATTCTATATAATAAAGTCTTAACATCATCCATGACCATCGTGACATCAGGGAATTGGGGTGCTATAATTGAAATACTCATACCCGTTGTACCCAAAAAAATGAGAATTTCAATCCGTAAGTGACGTATTTCGGGTGACGTCACTGGTAAAAAAAATGAAGTTTTCAAACCGAGAGTGACGTCGCGAGCAACGCGGATCCGATGAACATTCATCTTGCACGATGCGTCGATGAACTGTTATTACATCTGGAAGTGATGTGTAGCATTTGTACAATCATATCGCTCAACAAAGACCACCTGCAGGCCGGAGGACTGAGCCGGTGTGGTATTGGCTCCTCGGGGGCTCTCGGGCTCACGCCAAGCATCGTGAAAATCTCTTTCGCCGTCTTCTCCATATTTCCATCCGCAGTCCGTTAGCTTACGTACTCCGGATCCCTCGCAGGTTACGCACAACAGCTCACCAATGACTAATAGATCTCAGCAGCAGTCACGACACAATCATTCGCAGGCTACCGTTGCTAACTTCATATCAATCCGCGGTAGTCCCTTTCTATCTCGTAACGAGATTTGATAAATGATCCGAAAACGCGGTAGGAGAGTGAGACGGCGAAAGCGTGCAGCGAGACGATTGAGATTAATTTCGCTGCCCCCTCAGCACCCTCCCGCGTACGCACGATGTTCTCACCAACAGAGTTCGCGATCTTCGAAATATATACTCGTGAATATGTACACCGAAGGATTTCCCTCTCCCGAGAGAGATGAGAAGTCACGCAGTGAATTATCGAATCGAGAACGAAGCTTTCTCCGGACGAGACGCGAAGCGTGCGGGAAGAAAAAAAAGAAATGATTCGCCATCGCCGTACGTTTTCGATTGAAACGAGAGCTTTCAATTATGCTGAATAATAAACTACGGTGCGTGTATCATACAATGAAAAAGCAACAAGGGGGAGAAACGGTTTGACGAGTCACGATAAAAAAAAAATACGAAACGCGAGATATACAGTGGAAAACCTTTGAGGCTTCACCCTTCTATCTATCACGCGTCTGCACCCCTTTCCGAGCTGGCGCAGCTTGCTTCTTCGTCCTGTATTCTTCCCCGGGATGATTCTCAAGAATCGGTGGGGAACTTATGTACAAATTCAATTTTGTTATCCGATGTTGCGTGGGGGAGCGAACGAATCCAGCATCGAGCCAGACCGATCTGCACCGTAACACTTGCTGATGTGTGAAGAACGCGTACGGAGTACAACTAATTGTGTAACAAGTTGTTTTATCCGGCAACGTGTAACTGTTCACTCCCAGTAAAAGAAAAAAAAATACATTTAACAATAATTGCTCATCCCCGAAGGTCCGCAACTTTGATTTTGTTTTTTTCTTCCTGTCAACTTTACAATTTTCTTCTTCTCAACGTATTACCCAGTCTCCTTCTATTCTCAACCATTGGATACAATCTACAGTAAAGCGAGTAGCCAGTGACTGGCACAAGCGGGGCCAACCGCTGCACCGAATACCCAATAAATCCCGTTGAGCACTTGGGAGGGCAGTTCTGAAAGGACCACGCCGACGGCGAACCGGCGAACAGTTGGATTAAGCCGGTGCGTAGATACTTGGAAGGCGATAACTCCACCCCCCCCGAGAGTTTATATGCCTCGTCGTCGTCGGAGCAGAGCGAAAGGACACACTGCCGGTGAGCGCGGTTTAATTAGATGACGGCGATTCTCGCTCCGGTTAAATGTTGATTGAGCTAAATTGTTTTCCGTGATCCCTGGTCGAGGGATGCGAGAGGGCAGGCAATAGGAGGAAGACGACAGGGAAGTGGAACATGCGACCCCTGGCCCGAGATACAGAGCCAAAGGATCCGAATAAGGTTTTCACTCTACGGTATTAGGTGTGCCAAGGGTACGCCTTAAGGTACGGCACGCGGTACGGCGCAGCTAAGGAGACAATGCTGATTCGGTTCATGAGATAACGCTACGGGTTCCGCTTAGGCAAACGACTTCGGGACGCTGTTAAGCGAACACCCAGGCCGCGTTGCTCCACCTCGCTCTCTGGAAATCAGAACGATCCGTGTAAACGGGCGAATACGCACCACCTTCGGCCTCCCTTTATTTCACGATGAGTCAGATTTACGTTCGGCGAATTGGCTGCATAGTTAATTCGCTGCCTCGTTCGATAACCGTATTCGCAGTGGGAACGTAAGGCTTCCCGAGGGCCCCTTTACGACGTGGAATGTAGTCATCCGTGACTGCCGGAGCCCGGGAGCTTGAACCAGTCATGGAAAAACCCGCAGAGCCACATACATCTTGGTTTGACCATAAAAACTTCGTATACCGTATGCAAGTTCCCATGCGGAAATGCTGCCCGCAGTGCACTCATTGCGCCTCTACGGTTCAGCGGAATGAGCATCCGGAAGATCCTTGACCGGGTCGCTTTCGCATAATTCTCATGAAACTCCTTACCGAGGCAAATAATTAATGCCCCGAAGAGCTTAAATTTCGCGAGAGGTAAACAGCTATGACGGGAACTTGAAAATTATGGGACGGAAGAAGGTGATAAGCAGCGGGACGATCGTAGCGAAAGGTGCTCTCGAAGCCGAGGCCGAAGGCTGATGGGGCTGACATCATTGCGGGTCTCATGGCCGCCCCGTGCTGCACACTATCTAGTTTTACGGCTCGAGATATCACTATACCGTCATGGGGATACGAGCAGCCGGACGAGCAGCCGCAGCATTGGTACCAGGAAACGGTCTAGGCACGGGAGTTCCGCAGACGGCTAGAAAGGGTTTGAATTATGAAGCGCGCCGAGTGCTGGATGCTCGCGAATATGACTACCACTCGCCGAGATCCAGGGATAAGAGGTATAATCCTGGGGCCCGGTGCCGATCCCCGGTAGATAATAGATCGGGAGGGATGTTCACGCTCGTACAACCCCGCGCATCCTCGAATAACAACTGAAAGACCCTCAGGACTTCGTCTCCCGTCCCTCAACGAGCAACCCCAGTCCGAGCGTCCGCCTGAGCCCCGCGCAGCCCCCATAAGAACTACAAGACGACGCGCACGCTAGGCCGTTTCCTATCGTGAGCGTTCCGCAAAAAGCATTTTTCAATTCCGCGAAACTTTACGATAGAAATCTACCCCGTTACGGCCATCCAGCGTGTCACTCGGGAGAGAAACATTAGTACATAAATCTGAAAATTATGAGCTCTCAACTTCTTTCTCTCTTGGCGCTTTGTCGCTTCTGCGATACGTAGCCTGTTCTCTATCCGACTCTCGGGGTGTCCTCGGGGGCTCCCAACCCTGACCGGCCGCCCCGCTCGCGAGTGCAGCCCCGACGCTGCCACCCTGACGCGGCATATGCCTGGAAACGCGTAACGCAGAGATAACGCGGTGGCTGTGGCAATAGCAGCGGCAAAAGCCCGCGACCCCTTCGTGCACACATGGACGGTCCCGTGAAACGCGACCGAGTAAAATCAGCCCCTCGCCACTGTGCGACTCGGTCTACCGTGCGTCTGTACGCCGCCTGCGCGCCCGTGTCTGTGCGGGAGAGTGCGGGAAAGAAGAGCCTCGGAGAAGTCGGTTTTCCCATCGGTTACTCGCACACTCGCGCGGACGCGTCGGTTACGCGAAGGGAAAAAAAAAGGACAACACGGCAACCCTCGCTTTCGTCACACTCGCCTTTTTATCCAAATACACATACGCGCGTGGAAAGTATAAATCAGAATGAAGAGAAAATAAAAATCACTTTCCAGCATTGCGGTGAGGCGAGGCTGGCGCGCGTACCGGCGATGATTCGATTAAGGGACTATCGATGGTCGTTCCGGGACGACGTTTGTAGCTGAGTGCGCGTGAGCGCGAGGGGGACACATCGCGGCTTATCGCGGTTCGACTATGGACTCGATCTGTGGGGGATTTCGGAGTATTATATGCCACCGGTCGTTCGCCTTTTTTTAGCCCCAATTCTACGTTCCCCAGTGGATCCTTCGATGGCTCTCCTCTCTCTCGCCGAAGCTCTCGCGGAAGCGGGTTAAACCCTGTGGATTCACCGTATCTTTTTCTGTGAGGCACTCTGAAGATCCAGTCTCCCCCGGCTCTCGATGTATACGTTCTTAAGGGCGCATCTTGAAAATGGGTCGAGGACTTTCCGACTCGACCTTCTGGTCTGCCTTCCGAGGCAGTTTAAGCATCGTCAAGATTTTTTTATTCTTGCATCATCGTGCGTCGAGGTTTCGAATTGTGGTTGGAAAGTAGCTTGATTCTCGCGGTATGTTTATCGACCGGTGTTTCTGTCGGAGAAACCGTCGCGATGTAGGAGGAGCAGATTCGTGCTTTTGGTACGCATCATCGTAGTATGAATAATTCCATTCCGATTTAGCCCTTTCGGTAACGTGGCCCCAGGGCGGTGAGGGGATCGTCGGTGCTGCCGGGTTGGATTTCGCCAAGGGGAATCGGGCTCCGAGTCGTTGTTCTACGTCTCTCTCCGTGTAGTCAGCGATAAGTCTCCTCGCAGTTCGATCTCTCCGACCTCGCTCTACGTACGTTTTTCTAATTCCCTCTCGCCCGGTCGACACCGCCTCGAACGCCCGAATGCTCAGCCGCGAGGCAAAACGCAAATAAACTCTCGAGCAAATCCCGCCTCTCCACCCTTCGACCATTCTTCCGTGCGAGTCTAGCCTTCTATCGCGCAAGCCCTTTTTACCCTTCGGCGAGTACAGCCTCGATCGCCGCGCAGCCGCGTGTGCAGATCGAAGGAAAATATGCCCACTGGCTCGCGTTGCCTGCGCGTCGGAGTCGGCACGACCTCGATATATATTTTTTTTCCATCTTCATGAACGACTGCCGAGCGAATGTACGCAAACGAATACACAAGGAAAAAGGAAACCACCCCTCACGGAGGGCCGACAGCAATACCAGCGGCGAGAGCACGAGCCTCTTATCGGGTTTGCGCAAGAATAGGATCCGAGGAAGCTTCCGAAAGCCATAACCGTACCGGTAACTGCCACCCTCTGACTGATCGAACTTATTCTCTTTTTTTTTCCCTTCGCTCCGCCATCCGCGCGATCTCCTTCACCCCTTGCCGAGAGCTCGCTGGTTCCCGAATTCCCGCCGTCGATCTCGCGGGGGACAAAAAGCTACCGAGTTCCTCGACGATATTCGGCGACGCGCGGGGCAGAGATGGAAGCAAGTTTCACCTTCGCACTGGTTGGCCTTCTCGACTCGCGATGTTTATCACCCTCCAGGAAACGACGACGAGACTTTATGTTTTTTTTCGTTTTTTTTTTCCTGGAAAATTCAATAATCTAAATCGAATACATGCGCGAGTTTTCCCCGCACGCAAACCCTCCCACTTGCCACCCTGCTTTCTCTCGATTCCGCTGTTCCACGAGATTCTCACGAACTACGCGCATTTTAGCTTCCTTCTGCCCTTTTACCCATCCCCGCTCGCGATCCGTAGGTTTTTCCCCGTCGAACCGGGCGAAAGTACCGATGGAACACCCCACTTAAAAATACAGTCAGCCTGTACCGCCTAACTGTAACGTGAATTAATGAAATAAAATGTCCGGGACGCGATCGCCGAGGCTTTTAACGTTTCGCCCGCGACCCCTTCGTGCCCGGCAGCATTTGAGCCGTGTCGTTTGCGCGAAGGGGGTGAGTTTTTCGGAGGTCGGGGTGGAGGGACAAACGGACAGTCCGTTCGTTTCCGTTGTCTCTCGTCCCTCCGTGCGTCGTCGTGCGTCTCACCTTCGCGCCGCTCGACGCGAGTCTTTCTCATCAACCTCCGGTTAATTTCTATCCCGAGCGGGACGGAGCGAGCGGGTTGCCGGGGGTGTGTGGGGCTTAGGGTCGCGTATATATATATAGAGTGTCTCGCGGGGAAAGCGAGAGTGAGTATATTAAGCGACACTCGGAATTACAAATAACAAATTGCAATTTGATTCCCCGCTACTGCCGGTGTCGCTCTCGCCGGGTTTCCGGCGCGTTCCTCGCACTGTGCTGATGGCGCGCGGCTCGCTCTCCACCCCGGCCGCCAGGCCGAGGGCGCAATTTATCATTAGGGGCGACAATTTGGTGACGGTTTCCGCTTCGTGCCGTATCAACACCGCGTCCTCCTCCCCGGCATTCTCGCCCGCGCTCTCGCCATCTCCGCGGAAGGGTGTCGCGGCGAGAAATGGTTTCGACTCGCTAATCGCGTAAACGCTCGTACGCGAGGAGCCTCCGGGCCTTCGGAGAAATCGTTTCGCGCGCTCAAGAGTCCGAGCTCGCCGGCCCGGACCTGACCATCGGAACGGACGGCCGGACACCCGATGGACCGGCCAACGAAGCGTTAACGAACACATCTGCACGGATTGCTGCCTGAATTTCTCAACAGGAAATAAAAAAAAAATATATTAAAAAAAATTTATACGCATTCTTATTGTCAGTTATATTATAATTATTTCGTTCCTTATAATTATTTTTCTTTCAAGTAGTTTATACGTCATCGTTCCTACTCTTCGGTTTGGCCAATTCCGCTGACGATGTTCCATGAAAAATGTGAAAATATCTATTGAAAGAGCGTAAAGGAAATGACGTGTGTCTCTCGCAATGCGGCAGAGCGCGTGTCGGACCTGTTCGGGTATCGCGTAGGTACTCGAGAGCCCAAATAAACAGGGAAGGAGCTCCGGCACATAAGAAATTGTATATAGAGCGGGGAGGGGTGCGGGAGGGATGCTGTTACGGCTACTGGTGCTCCGATCCGGCGAAGGGCCGCGGAGGGAGGACGGGGAATGTACACGAGCAAAGGCGCATCCCCCGAGCTGTATCGATCGTTGACTTTAAAATTCAAAGAGACCGACAATAGCTTCCCTTTTCCGTGCGCTCGAGGCGGGCAGAGGAGCGCGCGGGCCTCTCGGTCTGTTCTACAATATCATATTCCGGTCCTTTCGTTTCATTGTCTGGCAAAGCCAGCGCTAATAATAAAAGATTGCTGCTCTCTAAGCTATGCCGAACGCAATGAACGCGCGGGAGGTAAAGGAGCGAACGAACGGGAGCCCGAGTGTACGCGCTGTTACTATATAAAAAGGGAACGAGAAAAGGCCGCGAGCCGACAGACGCGGAGGAGGGGGGGGGGGGGGGGAGGAAGAGGCAGCATCGCCTTGCCCCAAACTTCGGCACTACATCACGTCGCGCGATACCACGGTCGGCTGCTGCTTGCCCGGCCATAATGCTCACCGCTGAAAAGTTACCGAATTCTCCTCGAATTTAATATTCCACGCACGTGAACGAAACGAACCGCTATCTTTCCACCGATTCCGAAGCTGCGCGGGCTGACGATGGCCGCGACTCCGGTTCGCGGCGAACCCGCGAAACTGCCCGTCGTTGGTAAATTTACGATAATTAAGGATTTCGCGGAAGAATTATGCTCAGAGTTATTTGTAGGTTTACTTGGTATGTTTCTTTTTCTTTTTTTTTTTTTAGTTCTTGCTACAACTGTCTGGATGAGAAACGGTCGGCCGAAGGCTTTCGGAGTTCCGGGGATGATGACGCCGAGAATGCGAAACTTCGTCGGCTTAAAGATGAACGCGATGGGATTCTTTGGACGGGGGTAACATTAAACCCTATTCAAATCGGGGATAGATAACGACGATAGCGAGCCGAAGATATAGCTTTGTGCGGCCGCACTCGCGGCCATCGAGCTGGAGGGCGGAAGAAAAGGGTGGCCTCAACAATAGTGCGGTTTCGCGTATTAAATCACAAATGTATATACCGAAGAAGAAGAAGAAGAAGGAGAATGAGGGACGGACGGAAATTGAAGCTTTCGAACAATGTGGCCTCGACCAATCCGCAGACTCCGCCCCAAATCGCATTTATCGGACTACATATTTGGGAAAATTGAAAGTTTAATATGGCTCTTTGAAGATTCGAAGAAACGATAGATATTTTATCTCAAGATCAAACAATTCTCTGGGCATTATGTATTTAGAGCTTATGGAATGATCGAAATGGAATGTTTAATCGGTACTTTTGTGATCCCCCGATGCGAAATGCTCGCGATTCGGCACCCTTCGGCGTTACGGGCTCTCCCAACCCCACGAATGCTTGATTCCAGCCGGCCTCGCAGTGCGTGGGGGTGTGTGCGGATCGTCGATACAGAGAGTCGACGGGAGGGCACACCTGAGCTGAAATTAAACGTTTGGAGGGACACGAAATTAAATATTTAGCGACGGGGGCGGGCGGGGGGCTTGTCCCGCTAACGCTGTGACGAGGGGGCCGGCGCAACCCCTTTGTTCACTTTTGACATACGTCCCGAACTCCTACCTTCGGTACCCCCATGGAAATAAAATGTATGTGCGAAAAATGTATACGAAATATAATAAACTAACAGGTTGTTGTAGCTCGGGCGATTCACGCCCTTGCTATGGAATTTAGAAACTGGAAATTTAGATTCCTCAATTCCGGTTTGAAAATGTAATTTTCCAAGCGGAAGTGACCTCATACTGGTAATACGTCACTTCTGGGCTATAAAAATAATTTTTATAGACCGGAAGTGACGATATATTTTTTATAGTTTTTTTCATATAATTGTTACTTCAAACTCTTAATTTTAATATTACTGTTACTTTAAGCGGCTAAATCAAAAAAATGAACGAGACTCGTGATGAATACCAGTCGAATTGTAAAGAATTTACTATTTATTTTATTTTATTGGTGCGTTCATCGCGCACTGTATATCGATCCTCAGAACGATTTCATATACCGTTCAATCTGTATTATGGTCTCAATCGCAGAATGGCCACGGGTGCGATACTTTTTATATTTTGCAAACTTTCGATCCCCGTTTGTAAATCCGGTAGATTGGTAAGGATGGACACGACCGACCCCTTCTCTTCGCACAAAAACCTACCGCGAGCCACCGACCACGTTCGGCGCGCCACCCCCTCGACGATTTTGTTCGTCGTTCACGCTGTATTACGACGTCAAAAGCATAATGGCCGGAATTCGATAGGTTTTTATTTTTTCAAACACCTTTGTCTCCAGCGCTCGATCGATTCGCGACCAGAGGAGCCCGATCGAATTTCCTCGCACGTTTCTAAACCACTTTTTTTCTAACCGACCGCCGAGGATTTTTGCAAATTGCCTCCCAAACGGATCTTCGTACTTTTAATTATCTCACCCGATCAATATTAATTTTTTATTTTTATACACTTTTTTTTAAAGTATTGCACAAAGTCCAAATTTTTTTTATTTCAAGTAAAAATCAAACACTTGCTGTACCCTAAATTGCATCCGATGTACGACGGAATGGGATGAAAAATTGAAAGAGTTCGTCTACTCACGGGACGTCGGGTGAAAAATCGTTGAATGAGCTTGTCAGATTGATCGGTCGAGTGTTTCCGCGTAACTCGTCAGAGCAGCTACTCGAGAGAGTGATCGCTGAATGGATCGGATTAAAACGTCGAATAGGTTCGAGTCTGTGAATAGAGGCGAGAACGGCGTGAGAAAGGTGAGTGCATTAGTTTCTAACGAAAGCTCGTGGACCGCGCGGGAAGAGTTGGGAAAGAGCGAGTTCGCGTGGACTCCTGCCTACCTACTTGGAAAGCACGCCCAATTTTGGCGTGTAGGGGTCGCAGAAATCGGGGGCGCCCCGAGACGTTCGAGGGCTTAAACGCGGAGAAGGGGCGGGTGAGGGAGGAGTTTCGAAATTGAGAAGCACTCGATCAATCCTCTCTCACGCCGAATCAGCGTGTGTGTTACCGTGCGATACGAGCGGGTGCCGCATTATACATGCCTGCCCGACGCGGCGTACACGGTGCGACGCCTCGGGGCGCGTAACTCGCATAACCGTAACGATCCTTCGTTTGCATAGAGAGTAGAAAGAAAGATCGTCGGGTTCGAGCTTGCTGTTCGGAAACACAGAGGAAGGCGAGAGGGCGAGTGACTCGACGGGGTTCGCGGCTCGCGCCTATTGGCCACGCAATGTTTTTCTTCATCGGAAAGCACTCGCGTGCGGTACGCGTGGCGCACAATTTTTCGGACGATTCGTGTTACCAGATAACCCATTACGCGGCCTCTCCAACATTTTCACAATTGCAAACATTTTTTATTCACGGAACGAAAACAAAAGAATTTTTTTTAAAATCAATTTCAAAGCATTTCGTATTTTCGGTCGAGTTAAAAAAATATCGAATTCCGTAACTATATTTGCCGATAAAACCCGTGTTATTTATTTTCTCGATGTGTCTCCAATCAATCGTCAAAAATAAATGCACTACAAGTGCGGTCTCCAACATTTTCACAATCGCAAGAATTTTTGGATTCATCCGGGTAGAAGGAAAGATCGGTCGGGTTTGCGGCGCGAGCCTATTGGCCATGCAATGTTTTTCTTTATCGGAGAACACTCGCGTGCGGCTCGCCCTTTTCTTCCTTCCTACTTCTCTCTTTTCCCTCTTTTTTCTCGCTCGTAAAACTCGTTACGCTTCCGAGTGCCTCGCGGAGGAAGGGTGATTGGGAACGAGAAAAATTTCCAGCGACTCCTGCCTCCCCCCCCCCCCCCCCTCCTCCCCTGGCGTGGCAAAAAACGAGAAAGCTAAACGAGTGAGTTCTCGCCCCCTCGAGCGCATACGGTGGCTTATCTTTATTTAGTTCGGCGAACGCGGACTAACCGTCCGCGTATCCCACGCACGCCACTCGCCTGGGAGTACCTCAAAAAGTTTGTCTAATAAAACCTCGGGCCATTTGTCAAACGGTAAAACCACCCCCGAACCCGCGTGTATCACCCCATCGGCTCGGATCGACCGCGGCAGGGAAATACTTTCTTCCAGGGTTACGCTCTCGCAGCGTTACGAAATATGTAAAGCGTACCCGAGATGCGAAGGGAGTCGCGCACGCGGCCGCTGATGGGCCACATCTAAAATAATAAAAGTTGCCTTCGTCATTTGTCAACGGGTCTCGGGTCGGCGGTGGCCTCCGATGCCGTCGAGCTTCCGCGAGGAGAGGCTCGCCACACCTCGTAATTTCGCGATGTGCCAGCTGCGACTTCCACTCTAAGGTCGACTGTCGGTGGCTTGAGAACAACGAGAACACGATTTCGGCACGGGGATGACACTTTTTATTTCCCAGACCCTCCAGCCTGGCGGCTGACACACCGAGACTGTTACGATCTAATTTTACATTCGTCAGTTACGTCAGTAACAAGTGTGCTTTGCCGGAGAAAAGTGGAAAGGATATGTCGGTCACATTCTTTTTATATTTTTTAATAACGAGAACGTTATTTTTTGTTAATTATATCTCAAGTAAAGTTTTGATAAATTAGTTAAAAAAAAACATTTCTTGGATTAAGAGCAGCGTAAAACTATGGCTTCTCGTAAAACACGTTAATGATGCGAATTAATGCGTAATGTTATTATATAATGTTATGTAATTTTTAATAATATAATGATGTGATGTGAATTATCACCGCCGGTAAGAAAAACGGTGCAGAATGCCGTTTTGAGATCGCAGTCGGCCGAGGAAAAAGAAAATTGTCTTCCTTTTAAGAATCGGAAGATTCTTCAAGGGGAAGACAATTTTATTTTTCGTCGGCGGTCTCAAAACGACATTCAGTACAGTTTTTATTGCCAACCGGGCGCAGGGCAGGTGGGCGGGCGAGTTATACCCCATCACCTTAAGAGCACGAAGGTAATATTCGGATTAATTGCTTCATTTCGATCTTAACGAGAAACTGGTGAAAGTTCCGCGTGGACGCTTCGAGGGTCTTCGCATTAAGTCCGGTCGGTAATATCGGCATCTACTTTATTATAACGAGAAAGTGGATTTGAACGCGAGTCGGATCTATCGATGGCGGATGACGACCCGAGAAACCAGTAGACCTCGTATCTCTCCAGCGATTTCATAGGAGGAGATAAAAGACGCGGGAAGAACTCATAATCCTCGTCGGGAGGATATGTTGGGGCTCGTATAGACGCTAATAAAATAATATTCAGCAAACGGGTCGGTGGAGCTTTATCCTCCGTGTCCGGCGATAATATAGTAAAACAAATGTTCCAGACGACATTTATGAAACGATCGGGAGGCGAGAGAGAGCCGTCAGTGCGAGCCGGTCAACCCCCTCCGAGCAGTTAAAATAAAATCCTTACCCTTTCGACGATCAACAAGGATTCGCTCAAGAGAGCCCGCGCGTCGGAATGGAAAACGAGACGGGAGGCGAGGCGGCGGCAGGATAAAACGTTAAATACGACCGCTGAACACCGGGGGCCGGCAATAAAATTCTCGTAAACCATATTCCCCCCCCAACTCCCCTCGAATAATGCACCTGCTTTCGGAAGCTGCGGGAAATTACACGTCGATCCGTTGACGCGCGTCCCGGCGTGGCACACACATTTTCGGACGATTCGTGCTACCAGATAATCCGTTACGCGCCCTCCAACATTTTCACAATGGCAAGAATTTTTTGGTTAATGAAAAAGTGAAAAAATAAAAATAAAAAAAATCAATTTCATAGGATTTCAGGTTTCCCGTTCAGTTAAAAAAAATATTAACTCTCGTAACTATATTTCCCTATAAAACGCGTGTTATTTATTTTCTGTGTATCACCGATAAATCGCCAAAAATAAATGCACTATAAACGCCGCGAAGACACATATGACTTTAAGACACTCGAGTAGTGTTTAACGCTCGCCTCGCTCGGGCTTCACTCCGGTGGGAGTGAGAAAATATATATTCGAGTCGCGGCGATGACAAATGGTTTTTAGGTATCACCGGCGGCACTCTTTCCCCCGGCACAGTAGCGAGAGAAAATCGAGATGGAAGCCGAGGGAGATCGAGGGACGCGGAGTGAGAAATACGGAACGGGAGAGGGAGAGACGGAGAAGCTCGTAGGAGCGAAGAAAAAAAAGAGGGAGCGACGAGGATGGTTGAACGGCGAAGCTCTGGCAGCGGTGTTCGGAGCCTCGCAGATGCGCCATGACTGATGATCCACACTTCCAGATGTACTCCCTGTGCCATATCCAAACGCAGCGTGTACTTTTATCGTCGCTTGTTTGTTCAGCGAACGAACGAAGGAGGCAAAAGCTAAATCTCGGTTCCCGCACGGAAATACCGGTAGTGCATAAGCGGAGTATATGCAGTCTCAGCCCAGCGGCGCGGTTGAGTGAGATTTAAAAAAATATGTGACGAAGATGAGGATGAAGCAGAGCGACTGCCGAGGAATATGATCGTGTATACAGTGTGTGTATGCGGTAAGAAGAAAAAAAAGAAGAAGCGGCGCAGATCTAGTCCCCAAAATTCCGAAGGTCTGCATTCTCACACTGTGCGCTCAGCTAGGTCAGAAAAATGCACTGTGGCGGACACGTGTATACACTCGTGTCACCTCGTTTATAATCCGGCTCTTTAGTCGGGGCCGATGATCGACGAGGATCGAGACCGGAATGGAAAAAGCACGCACGCCTTTCCGACATGTGTGCCGGATCCTCGCGTGGTCTTTGGCAAAACAATTATAAATACGATGACACGGTTGAAAATAAACTGACGTCGGCGCCTCGTAACGGAGTTCGCTAAGTGAGCGAGCGAAGGTCCGCGTCGCGGAGCGGGTCGAGATGCCGACGTCGAAGCAAGATCGTTGCAATATCCGACGATCCATCTTCTTCGCTGTAGCGGAGTCAAATTGAGGATAACGTTTCGTGTCGTCAGTTTTAACGCTTTTGTCTCTCGGATCGTCGAGTTTCACGGTTGAATCGCTAGGCATATCGAAGACGGAAACTGCGCCGATAAGCGATTATTAATAATACCTAATAGTCGGACTCCCACTTTTCATTAGCCAAGTGGCAGAGACCCGCTGATCACCCGTCCAACGAAACGCTCGGTCTATGTAAATTGAAGAGGTTACAGGGCAGTTTTACATATTTCAACAGAATCGTCGACGCCCGCTGCTCCGTATGACGAGAGATCCCGAGTGGCGGAATACGAGAACCGTCAGTGAGAGAAGGAGAGCGGGTGAACGGTAGGGTGAACGGGAGATAGAAGAACAGTGGTACACAGGGTACCGGAGCGAGAACGGGCTCGCAGCCTCGTGTGGTGGCGAGCCGGCACCACTCGAAAAGTGCAGGCCAAGCGTTTTGTCGAGTGTTTTATGGAAAGCTTTAGAATTGTAGATTCCCGACGGTTCGGGTGGGTTGAGGTTGGCTCTCGCGGTACTCGCGAACACCAGTATCTCGCGATTTATGCCCACACGACAGTCTCAGTGTTGCTGCGGGGATTCCACGGGGAAGAGAAAAAAAAGATGAAGCTCGGTAGAACAGACGAGACACCTTGGACCGTCTTCGAGAGGGATATTATTTAAATTCTTTTAAATTTCACCACATGCGACCAACTTTCTGCGGAATACTTACGATGGGTTTTAGGAAAATGTGCGATCCCTGGGTCAGCCGGCGGTCGTATTATGGTAGAGTTGGTATTCTTTTTTTTTTTTCCATCGTCCCTCGGCCAGAGATCGAACGTTCTCGAGGTGTTGTCGGTGTCAGAAACATTTTTAGAATCGTGATAGATAGTCTCGCGAGGGGGAGGGGTCGGGGGCGCGATTCGCGTCGCGGACTGTTTGTGTCGCAGGGGCGAGTGCGGAGGTGGGTTGGAACATCGGTTTCGCTATATTTCCGTCGCTGTCCCGCTCTCTTCGTCGAGGGGGTTAGAAGCGTAGTTGCTATTGGATTTCAATTGGAAAACGATTATTCTCGTCGAGTGACCAGACCGAACAGCCGACGCCAACACCTTCCAGCTCGTTTGTCACCAGGAGTTATTCTTCCTTTCGGCCGGAGGGAAGAATCACCCGGGAACCTCCTGTCAGCCGCACTGATCGAGAGAGCGAGGGAGTGTTACGCTTCCTGTTCTCGAGTAGCCTCAGTGAAACTCTTCTGATATCGATTCCCATCCCCGGCTCTCCGTGACGGAAGTCACGATAGCCTGACATCGCAGCTTCAGACGTTTCCTTTTGGGAACAACTTAACCCTTGTTATTCGGACACTTTGCTCGGCTCAACGAAACAGAACGGTAACATCCCTCACCTTAATGAATCTGACAATTGTCTGGATTCAACAGTCCGGCAATAGTTCTCAATGGAAAGCAAAGCCGACGATAGGCCGGGAGAGCGGATCGAGATGGATGACGTATTCATGAGAATGCACCGTACTCGTAAGGTAACCAATTCACGGACACGTCTCAGTCGCCGGACACTCCTATGCAGACTTGATTTATTCCGAATTTACGTATTAGAAATCCAGTTTGACACTCAATCGTAATCGATTCTCCAAACATAATTCGATGCACGAAAAAAATGTATACAAGATTCAAGCCTAAGTTATTTCCGATTGTTGCATGATGTTAAAAGACGGATGATGTAGTGTCCGGAAATTGGTACAAGCGTTACTGCATACGCAACCCAATAATCGGACAGTTCGAAGCAGTTTGCTGGAATCTGGGATTGCTCTTAACCGTCCGAGCATTGGCAAATTCACCTAATAGTGTTCGAAACCCCGGCCGTAGACTGGTACATTTGAACCCTCTTGTTATTTTCTTCCGTAATAAAAAAAAATTATCTTTTTGTAATTAATCGATGCCTTTTGGAAACTAGAAACCACCAGCTCGACATTGGTTTCACTTATTTTCAGAAAACATTAGTTCTTCACCAATAAATAACTGCTGGAATCTGAGGATGCTCACAACCGTCCGAGAATTGGTAGCTTTACCTCGGTGAGATCGAAACCTCGTGCCCATCGACATCCACACCGTGCCGATACAGCGATAGTTCGATGCAGCAGGCACGGGGCAGTGTAATGCAGCGGTAGGTGTAGCGCAGTCGAAAGGTACGTGCACGTATGTGCGAACCAGTGAGAAGAGCTGAGAGCCGGGGTCGTGGGATCCGTGGCCCCGGGGGCAAGCGCGTATTTGCGGAAGGGTCGCTGATAACACGCGACCGAGTGGGTACGCACCTACGTACGTAACGTGGAAACTACACAGCCGCGAGTGAGCCCACCAACGGTGATCTCGCTCGTCGTTGCATAGCCATAGGTAGGCGAGCACACACGTCCTCCCGGCGTTTTCTCGCTCACACTCGTTTAACTCCGGTGCCCGTTTCTCGCTTCTCCGGACGGGGGAGGGGGAAGTGTGTACCACCGGTCCGCGCCGCTCTCTCGGACAGCGCAAATATTAGTTCATTATCAAAAGTGCCAGCGAGACCCTCCCCCCAGCGGACGAGTGTTTCTCCCGCTCACTCGTACACCGCATTATACCGCATGTGTTTACCGTACGGTTGCCCTTTCGCATTCGACCGCAGCGACTGAACGTTACGGCGAGTTTGTTTAATTAATGCGTTTCCGGTTATCCTTTTTTCCGGCGGTTGGCACACTCGCGTTTTAATTATCAAATACCGAATCTCCGAGCGGTGTTTAATTTCCAGCGAGAAATAGCGACGCGCGGGGGGAGATGGAGAACGGCGGAAATTACGGCGCCAGCGTCGATATGACGTATCGATGTGGGCGCGCGAAACAATTGATCGTGTAATTAATCTCGGGGAGCGATGGACCCGGACGAAAGACGTAGTCGCGTGGATCTAACGGACGGGGGAGAGCGCCGAGCGTGAGGTAGTGCGGAAAAGAGGAGAAAGTCCTCGAGAGCCCGGAACAAACCGAGCCGGCGCAACTCTGGAACACTCGACGCGGGGCTGCATCGTGCATTGGCGAGATCTTCGCCGTTGATTTTTTTTTTACATCTGGGTAAAGGATCCATCAACGTGTGGTCCAAATTTCGGATTAATCGGAGGTAGCCCGACATCATGAAAAATTGAAATGTCAGAAGTGCGCCATATAGTATCCTCGGGGGAAAAAAAAAATGATATAGCGACGATGCGCTAAAGTTTGTTCGCCCATGTAGCTTGCCGTGATCGCGGACCAGCGAGGGAATCGCATGTCGCGAGGGCATAAATAAGAGTCCCTAGGAGCGCGGGTGAGTATAACCCCCGGAGGCTCAACGTGTGTACAGGGAGAGGAGACAAGCCCGGGTGAGACGACGACGCCGGTGGACGTGCAAGAGGACGAAGAACGGCCGGCGGTACGCCGGGACCTGTACGTAATATACTGGCGTGTGTGCAGCGTCGAAGGGGAGGGGGGGGGGGGGGGGACCATTTAATAACAATATATCTTGGCCGGGCACAATGCTACAGCCACACGGCAACGAGAACTTCCACGCCGGGCTGCGGCGTGTGTGTACGTGGCTCAGCCGTACGAAGACAAAATAACGCATGAGCCAGCGAGAGGAGCGGATAACAGAGGTTGCCATTGTGTTCCCGCTGGTTGGACATTTGTTTCCGGCTGATTTACAGAGAATCGCGAGATGCCCGTAATTAAATTCCCCCAGCCAGAGGCAGAAGGCAGCGCGAGGTGTCGAATTTTTATCGGACCACGTTACCCTCGCGAGATTGCGAGAGTCTTGGGACATCCGAAGATGATCATCGAATGCCCGCCGACAAATTCGGTTCAGCTTCGTGGAAAACGCGGGAATGCGTGGTGGGGTTAGAGTAGGCGTTGTCGCAGACTCGTTAACTCGAACGGGTCCTTCCTACGTTCCATTATATCGGGGCAAAGTTATTTTTTTTTATGCGTGCGCTCTCGGATCTCTGGTCACTTCCTGCCAATCAACTTTCCGACACCGAAAATAACGAGACTGTGATACGGGAGAACGAGAGAGCCGACGGAGCTCGCGCGCGCTAACGAGACTCTTGCCTCTTACTCGGTTGCTGCTGTGAAAATAACAGGAGGAAAAAAAAAGGAAGGCTCGGAGAAGAGAACACCGATGACAATTTCACGGTACATTAGTGACCGGTGGGTGGGGCAAGCGCGAGCGACTCGTGTTCGAACGACGAAAGCGTTCGCTCGCCCCGCTGGCTCGCCGATGCTTGTAGACGCACGGTCGCTCTAGCGCGCGTGCCACCGGCGTGGGCCACGGGACTAATTATGTTTTTAATTAATCATCAATTTGTCACCTCGCGTCTCACTCGGGCGTTTTGCTGTACACACACGCCTCATCGCGGCGGCTAAACATCGGGCACCGGAGACTCATCGTCGCGAGCCCGCGTTTGCCTTACGACGCGAGCCTCGTTATACCGTCTTACCGACTGGCTTGTTATAATAAAATGCACCCTGACACAACACACGGTTCCTTCTTAGCTACCGTGCACCTAACGGCTGGTCTGTTATTCTCGTATAATAGACGCGAGAGCAAATACCCCATCCAACCCTTCCTCCGACCCTCTCTACACGGAAAACTCGACGGAGTTGCCTCTTAACGATCCTAAAATTAATGCTACACCGGATATCCCAAAACACATAAACGCTAAGTCATGAGATTGTTACATTTTTCACTTCTTTTCGTGATTGAATAATAGTTGTGCAGTCGAGTGCGATGTGGCTTTGGCGAACAAACTCCACGTCTAAGCAGAAGCTCAATTTTCTTACGGAGAAAAAAAGTTGGGAACGTTTTTGAAGCGAGATGGATACATCGTTAGCCGTCTTTTTGGTGTTTTACGTACATATGTTATTTCTCGTCTTCAAATTTCCATTATCCGAACGATCCTTCAATCCGAACTAGGTGCGATCCCAATTGATTCGGATAATCGAGGTTCTACCGTATATCTATGTCTACTCACAATTTTTTTTTTCTTGAATGCGAAAATACGAGCCAGCTAGATTGATAGGATAGGAACCTTATTCTCGGAGATCAATAAAGTACCATAAACTTACGCGCCACACGGATGAATAATTTTTCTCTTTCATAGGATAATTTTCAATGAGGCGTGTGCCTTTTTGATGAACCGATCCTTACAACGGCCCAAGCGAGATTGGTCCTTTTCATCGTCCCAAATTATTGTGAAGCACTCGACAGATCCACCTGAGTTACACCTCTCGTCCCTTTGTTTTCTTCTCACGAAGTTTTTATCGCGCACACCGCGTCGATCGGTATACAAAGGCCGCTTCGGGAGAGGACACTTCGCGTGGAAACCCGAGGCGACTTATATCTCGCCTAAATGTTAGCCGACGTTCCTGAAATGACGAGACGCCCGAAGGGCGAGGGACCTCGACTTGCACCCGGACGAGACAGCAACAGAGCCCGGAGAGAAGTTTACGAGTCGAGAGATTTACCGTTCATGTAACAAGTGCGTTAACGCTCCTCGGGAGCCTCACGGTGCTACCGGTCCCCGGTTTTATATCACTTTTCATTAGCTATGAACATTAATCTGTCTCACTGCACCCAGGAGCAGCTTCGGCAGCGAGCGGAAGACTCCCCGTTCTCTTGTTCCCTCATTGCGGGAGGGTCTGTGCTGTACCGCTCGATACTCCATGCGACTTATCCAACAGCCTGGCGGCAATGTCATTCCACGTTATGCGAGATTTGTCAGTGGAGTAATAATCGGTTGGATCGTAAACGCTGAGGGCTTTGGCGGGGCGAGAGGTGCTTGGAGGGACGGAAGGAAGCGGTAAGTCTCAATGAATAATCTTTAGCTACGATGCGAAAAGATTGTCGCAACTTCCGACTACGGATGCGATCAAACATGTCACTTCCGATCAAAAAAACGATATTTTAAAACCGGAACTGACTTCACAACGATATTTTCCAAAATCTACGCTTTCTTTGGTATCTGAACAATTTTAGATTTTTTTTTGTATTGAATGTGCGACCAGACAACTGTTTTCTGCAAGGACAATCTTTCGTCTGCTCATATTGGACTTCGTCCCACAAATTTAACGTTTTACACCCAATCTGCGTGTTTGGTCTCGTTTTGACCCATTTAATGCAGGCCTCTCTTCAAATTAACTGCAAATTTTATTCGCGAATATATTACCAAAATCTCCGGTTACGCAATGCTGAGGAATCGGGGCGAGTGTGCAAACTTTTGTTCCTTGAAGAGGATTATCGCGTCAAAGATGTTGTATCCAGAGGATCACGGAATATTCCGGTGAGACACAGAGCCAATCGCGAGTTGATAATCGTTTCAGGGAAAGGTTCGACCGTCGGAGTAACTTTAATCGCGCGTCGATGGGCCCTCTTGTATAAAATATTTACACATATCTCGGTCAATCGAGCCCATCCGTCTCGCTTTCTCTCGGCATCGACGACCGTCTTCGCCATTTATTTCTCCGTTGATCCGACCTTTTCCCGCAAAATTTTTTGGGATCGCACGGTTCACCGCACGCGATCATCACGCATCCTTTCCGATTTCCAGGTGAATCGCCGGGGGGAGGCTCGATAGGAAAAAATATCCTTCGCTAATTATCCCGAGTCCTTCGCGAATGAACCCTGTGTGTGAGCGCGCGCGCAAGAGAACAGACGAGAGAACGATTAGGAAGTAAATTTTGCATAATCGATCGGGCAATCCTGACTCCCAATCATAGTCTGAAGGGAGTCCAGCTTCGTCGGCAGGTATATTCTTTATTTACCGAATCGTCCTCCGGCGATTATTCGCGATTCCTTCTTTTTTTTTCGTTCTCTCGTATCGTGCTTTACGTTATTCGATTACGAGGGTATCATTTTGTGGGCAGACGTCCACACGCGCCGACCTTATTATCGTTTGAATTCGTACATGCGGAAGACCGTAGATGGATGGATCTCCGGTTTCGGGATCCATCGTTCTCCACAATTATCCAACCCTAGTCGTAACTGGAGCGCTGAGTCGGCTGAGAATAGTTCTGACACATGGATTCCCGGGCGAATCATCGAAGTTTAGCCCGCCTGAGTAGTCTCGATCTGTTTTTGAACCATCTTCCACTTTTCCAAATACAGTTATTCGCAGTAATGGCCATTCAAGCATCTACTTCGGAGCAACCGCTTTTGGCCGCTGTTTAAGTCAAATCAGTGTCCCAAAGTGGAAATCGGCTCCACAAGCTTCTCCAGGATAATCGAACAGTGATGCAACTGCATATGGAAGATCTCGTCTTCTGAAGACGCACAGCAATTGATTTTTCAATTTGCGTTCCCTTTGTCTAGCCTTCTTCGCTCGATTCTTTGCTATTTAGGTAAAATCGGTATCCCAAATTGGAAATCGTGCTTCGCAATTTACTGCAGGACAGTCGAAAGAGACGCATCTGCATGTGGAAGTTCTTGTCTCCAGAATACGGACATAAATGAATGACCCAATTAGCGTTCCCCTTTGCCCAGCCGTCATCGCCCGATTCTCTTTAATCATTCACTGTTTAATACCGCGGGCCCGTTTCCCACAATCGGGCAGCTCGGCTCAGTGCATCGCGGTAGGTCTCCGTCGGTTAATTACCACAGATATTACGGCACGCACGAGGGTTCGCTGACAAGTAAGACCGAGCACGTATGTTAAAGCCGCTCCGCCACTGCATTAATCATAATTCGAGAGCATCGCGAGAGCAATGATAGCCGGCTTCATGGTTTCCCGCGTATCCGGTCGTGCGAACTCCGTTCCAGTTGCTCATGTAGATCGTTTCGCATTCCCGGCCGGTAACACAGGTATACGTATCTACACGGGTATTATAATTCGCGCGGTGTTAAATAGTTACAGGGAGAGGTGTTCGAGCGCGCGAGCTCGGGCTCACGTGCGTGCGCGGATCCCCGCCGACAGTTCGTTTGAGAGCAATTAGCGTTCGGGACTGATAGTGGCCGCGGATGCGGCCGGCCGCGCTATCCAACTCGGCGATCGCCGAATGCGAATTAACCGGCTCGAGCGCGGCACCGTTTATTCTCGCGTATGCCATGGTGTGTGCCACTGCCGGGAACTCGAATGAATTCCGATCTACCTTCCCGTCCCGATGAATCCACGGATTACCGACGATATTCGATCTCGAAGAGCGAATACCGCCGGCGCATCGTCGAGACTCAATTAATCCGACGACTCCTGGAAAGTCCCGGACGTATCCCCGATAAAAGAGAAAAAAAAACGAGCGCAAGTAAGAACTGAGATGCGGCGGAGATACGTGACGTATGTACGGACGAGCGGGGCAAAACGGACCAGCGTCGTCCATTCGGGATGGGATCTTACGGTGCGGGAAAGAGAATTTGTAAAGATAGTCCATATTACTCGGCTCTCCGCTGCCGGTGGCAGAACGACCGGTCAGAAGCCTCTCGCACCCGACCGGCCGTCTAATATTACTTTGTGTCACACCGCCGTCATATTTCTCCGCCAATCACCCGGACGCGCAATCGCGGCCACCGCTGCGTCTCGCCCGAGCGCCGAAGTGCGCCGTAAAGGAGGCTCAGGACCAGGTTGGGACGCCGTTGCGGAACGAGCGGTGTCGTCGAAGCGTCCCGATCACCCGTTCGGACCGCGGTGTGTAACGGCGGTGGCGACTCAACGACGGAACGAGAGAAAATACACGGGAGACGGTGACGAGAGAACGACGCGCGGCGAGTGGGTGGGGTTCTTCCTCTCCGTCGTCTTCTTACTCCGCCTCGACGTTGCGGCCCGGCTCAACTTTATGAATATTATTTTCCAGCAGATGTCTTTCCCGATAAGTCTCGGGCGTCGCCGCCGGCGTAATTAATGACGTCTCGGCGAGGCTCGTCGACGAAGTGAGAGGGAAGAGACTGCGGGGAAGAGGCGAGGAGCTGTGCGAGGTGAGGCGCGAGAGGACGGAAACTGTGCAGCCGGGAGTGAGCAAAAATGTTTCGCTGGAAGGGATCCGGGGTGGTAGGTCCCTCCGATAAGAAGAAGCCCCGGGCACTCGTCGACTCGCGGGTCGAAGTTCCTCGCGGCGAGAGAAAGACGAGGAGGGGACCGGGGGGCGCTGAACGGAAGTAGCGGTGTTGTCGGCCACCCCACCCGGAGTAGGTAACGACAATGCGCGTGAATTATGCCGGAATGACTGGGTACTTTTAAAGCCAGGAAGCCGACATTAGCGAGGTATGAGCATTGATACGGGGAACGCAAGGACGGCATCGTCGTACGATGCGCCGACACGCCGATCATTAATATTACTTACTTACGGCCCGACTCGACGCTGGCGAGGGGCCTACACAAGACTTTCCATAATGTATCTCTGTACTTGTGTCGTTACGCGAGGCATTGAATCGTGGAATTTTTTTTTTTTATTATTTTTTACCTCGGGCGGAAATTATGGGCAGTGAAATACCATCGTACGAATACGTCCTTTACTGTATAATTCGATGCTTTAAGATACAGTTTAATGAGACGACGAGTGACCACAAATTATTGAAATTATTACCGGGCATATCTTGAAACGATAAATGCCAGATGCGCCATTGGCGTCGGTGTTAATCACTCTTCCCGTTCTTCGTCTACCATTACGTTCTTCCCCCGTCCCGTTCTCCCAAAGAAAACAGAAATCTTGCGGCGTGCAACGACGATCTTTCATCGAACCCTCGGCGAGATCGTTCGGAAGCGACGATAAAAGTTTCTCGGTCGAGCCCGCCGCGGGGCGCGGAAGGGTGGATCGTCAAATGTTTGCGAGGATTACGAAAGACAATCAATTAAATCGCGGCCGATTATTAATCCGGCGATGAACGAGAGGGAAAGAAGTAAGGACAAGGGCAACGGAGCGAAAGAGCGAGGGTTGCGAACGGACGCGGGGGTCGCGCCGGTGTTGAATTGAATCGGAGCCAGCAGATTCATCGCGGTGTCAGAGACTCCGGAGGCCCGCTTAATGAACCCGGTCCGCGCCACGGAGAATCCTTCCTTCCCGAAAGGATTTAATTAACCGACACATTCTTCTCCACCTTTCGCGTCTATCCGCGCGGCCCGTTCCACAAACGAGAGCCGAGATCCCCGCTGCAATAAATAACTCGCTCGGAAGAGAGTTCAGCCGCACACGGATACATCCACAAAAGTCGCGCCGAGCGGATGCGGCGGGATCCTTCGGAGCGTCGCGCGTTCAGCCCGGCTCGGTGCGAAGAGGGCGAAATGTGGAGTAGCGCGCGAAAGTCCAAACGGATTAGCATAAACAAATCATCGGGATTAGAACGCCGGGGCAGAGTCGAGCCTCGAGAGCGTTTCTCCGTCGCCGGGAGTGAGCGGGTGGGAGGAGGGAGTGAGCTTGTAAAATCAAAAGGACAAACAATTAATAACCTCGCGGGCCCTCCGGTGGGTCGGCGAGCGGGCGCGGGGCCGACGATTAATCAGAATTTAACTCGCAGTTAAATACTCGAGGTGCGGGCCACTCGCGCCCCGCGCGCGCGGAGTTGTACTCACGGCCCGTTTGCCGTGCAAGGGACGAGGGGGTCGGCGCCGGGCGAGAGGGCGAAGAGGGAGACTCTCGCGATCGAGCGCGTCCGGGATAAACAAAGGTTTACATCAGTGTCAGTCGCAACAAGTCCGATTTCGTCTAGGGCACGTCAGCCATGAATATTCACGGCGGTTCGCGTTTCGCCGTCCCTTCGCACCCCTTTTCGCATCGTACCGTCCAGCGTGAACCCATCCCTCCGGATCTCCTCCTCGGCCTCGCCTCTCTCTCCGTCCTCCTGCGGCTCCGTGTCCGACCCGCCCGCTCGTCCTTCCCCCCCCCCCCCCCCCCCCCCCCCCCCACGAACGTTCATCGAACGGCGACCGGCAGTCGCGCTGCGAGTCAAAGGCTGAAATCACAATACGCGTTTGTCCGGTTGACGAAGCCACGGCGCTCGGGTCGCTAAAAGCAAATAGAGATAGAGACAGAAAAGTCAAACCGATGGGGGAAATACGGCGGAGTTACCGGGAGCGCGAGGGAGGGGCCGTGCCGCGAGGGCTGCAACGGCGACCGTGGCCGAGTGGTCATTGCCTTTGAATTGGAAATTACGTTTCCAACCGGCCAAGTGTCGATTCCCTTTCCGTCTCGCTCGAACCTTCGCCCCTTCGATTGATCGCGCCCACGCGCATTTTCTACCCCGCATTAACGCGTTCGATTCTCGACCCCCTCGATCGCCCACCGCCTTATCGGCATTGCATCCCTCCGTGTCGGCCGGGCTTCGCTCGAACCCTCTCCTCACTGCGGGGTCTCGTTCTCTCGACCCTTTATCGCGCAATTGACTCTCGTTTACTCTACGAATCGATCCGCGACGAGCGAAAAACTCCGAGCTGCGAGAGAATCCAATATCAAGATGACGCGCGGTCTCCTTCAGGGTTTCAGAAATTGAAAACCAGAGATGAGAAAAAATTGTATTCAGAGTGAATAGGACGAGAATTTGTGGATTGAGTTTTTTTTACCCTCCGTCTCGCGGAACCGGAGACAGGATAAGCGGCCGAGGTAGTTTCCTGCCCGAAATCAACCCTTTTTGCGGGCGACGTCGGAGACAGAGACGAAGAGCAGTCTACGCGTTTCCCGGTGTCTCGCCCGGCCGGGTTGCGAAGGGGATAAGGCACAGTCGCTCGCGGCTTCGGTGTGGCATCAGAGTCGAATGATTTAATCCCAGAATGATGGACGGGCACGTCGCGACGATGATCTGCGTCCCGTGAAGTGACAAGTGGTTAGGATCACGCGGGAAACCTCGTGCTCGATCCGGGACGCGGGGATCAGCCGATTCCCTTCGGTAGGGACGCGGGAGGCTGATGGTGGCGGTTGCCACCGGTGGTTAGCGACGCGATCGGGAGAGCGGGCCGGAACGAGACGGAATCGCTGGGAGCCCGCGAGCGGGGCGATCGGGAACCGTGGGGGGTTCGCGGGAGGGTCGGTTTCGAGCGCGCGAGGCTTCGGACCGGCGGCCGTGGAGAAGCTGTAAGCGCGACGAGGACGAACCATACAAATCATGTTGGCATTACCGCGTCAAGCCGCGGGACTCAACCCGTCGCCCGGCCCACCGGAAACTCGATGCTGACGGTAATACTGATTTATCGGAAGTGCAACCCGTCGGACACAACACAACGCCCGGTGTTGCGCGCCCGATGCGTTGTCCGTTGCATCGCCAAACGCTTACGCGTACAGTCGAGAGGAATCGCCGCCAGCCCGCTCGCTCGCTCTCCGGCGTTTGCCGTTTTATTTTCCTCGTCGGGCTCGCGACCCCCCGCGAAACGCCGGGGCTCTGTACGCCACTCGAAACATCCCGGATACGACCAATTTTTCGGCTAATTGGGAATTATGATCGAACTGCGACGGGGCTGCGAGGCGCGAGAATGCGATCAACGATAGCGCTGCAACGAAAAATTTAGGACGGCGGCGCAGGGTGTAGCTGTTGGCGTGTCGAGCGACGAGGAATTATCGGAATCAGCTGCGCGGGGCTTTGCGGCCTGGTAAAATGTTAAATATGAGGTTGCTTCGTGTGCGCGCCTAAACGATTCGCTGGTTCGATGCGCACGGGGCACATCGATTCGTCGATTGCGCCTCGTACGATTATGGACACGAGTTCGGAGCGGATTGATCATTGAATGTGCTGTCTCCTTACCTTTCAAGGTGCTTGACGATGTCCTCGTAGGCGGCTCGGCAGTTTTCCCACACAGTTCCCGATCTGCAAGCACCGGAAGAAGAAAATCGACTAAATCAGTTATGCCGAAGACAATCTAGAGGAGCTCATTAATTCAGGGAGAAATGAGACGACGGTTGATTAAGACGGCTTCTCGATGTCTCATCCCCCCCCCCTGCATTCCCCCTCGTCCCATTCGCCGGTTGTCCTTTCAATCAATCGACTCGAGCAAACCCGCGACCGAGCGAGCTTTGAAGTCGTTGATTAAAGGCAAAAAAGTAAGAAAAATGTTCCGGCTATAAAAAAAAAAAAAAAATTCTCAAATTAATCTACGTAAGGAGGTGCGGGAAGGGCGATGCTTTCCCGAGTCTCTGATACACTCCTCTGCGACACACAGTACACAATGTACTCTCGCGTTCGTACATCTCGGTAAAGAGCTGCCCGGCTTGGGATGAATTTCGATGGGGGAATGTTCCAAGGGTAAAAAGGACCTCTTTCTCTCGAGTATTTATTTAGCGTAAAATAGATGGGCAGCTCTCCTCCGGAGAGGTCGAGGGTGTCGAACGGACCGAAAATGGATCGTGCGCGTGTATCGTCGCGGGCTCGGAGCCTCGAGAATAAGGGAAGTAGAACGTCGCGTGGGTGTGTTTCGGGTAAGAGAAAGACAGAGGCCGAAAGAGGGTGGGAAGGGTGAGGGGTCAGAGGGGTTGAGGACGCGCGATGGATACAGTGACGGAGGGGGTGGTCGGGCAGCAAAGCAGCCGGGCGGGCAGGATGGGGTTGCGTTGAATTAATCATATTCCGGTGTTTGTCGTGGCGCCCCCAGACGTAATCCGTCTTACCTCCCGATTTCTCGCTCCTCCGCAAGCGCTCTCTCGCTAGATAGATTTGCATTTTAATTAAAAGCAAAGCGCTGAAATCATAATGCGGAACGTGCGGTGCCGCCTTCTCATCGTTATTAACGTTAGGCACATGGATACACTATATATAAACATCAAATAGATGCGTGGGCCCCGAACGAGTACCCTCGGTCTGGCTAACAGAATCATCCCTCTTCCTGCACGCGCCATCATTCTATCGATCGATAGACGAAGGTCTATTGACAATTGGAGCGATGACCCATTTTCCATCGACATAAAAAAAGATACAGGGCAGAGGTGGTGGGAATATGGTCCGGTCCATGTACCGCTGATTCCTATGCTAATCGGGATGGGTCATATTCGCCCCTTTAACCCTACGTATGGCCCGGTTTAATTTTCTCGTTTACATTCCCGGTGACGTGTAATTATGAAGGTTTTCGCGCGAGCATGAATATCGACGAGGCTGCTCGGTCGGCGGCACCTCGCGAAGGATTCCGATCGCTGGAGGGCGCGAAGGGTCGAAACTTCGTCCTTGTGTACCATCGTGTTTTCATCTCGCGACGAGAGTCGTGCGAGCGTGCGGAGAGTCTCGTGGAATCGCGAAGTGCACTGGGTGTGCGGCGATGCACTCGTCGCTGTCTCGTTGCACCCCATCGGGGTGCGAAACTCGCCCTCCACGACGGTGCACCCTTGGAGAGGTCGAGGGTCTCGTCGCCGTTGTAATCCAATACGAGTAACGAACCGGGAGCGAGAAATTCGCTCCGAGGAAACTGACTGAAACGGCGAAGTCGCGCGGAGGACGAGAGGCGACGGTGAGAGCCCGGACGGGGGAGCGCCGCGAAGAACCAGAAGGATAATAAGACGAAGACGAGGGCAGAGAGAAAGATCAAGCAGTGTCGAGACCCCTCGGATTTCCACGGCTTCGCTCGTCTTTTCAAATCCTCTTAAAGTTGTATTCTTTTGGCCTCGGCTCGCTCCCTCCCGGCTCCCAACTACGCCGACGACGACGCCGGCACCCCACGCTTACAAGACGGCGTTACACATCCCCCTTCCTGCACCACCCACGTTTCACCCTCGCCACCCCCAACATTCCGCTCGCGAGCCACTGCAACTTGGAATAAATAAATCCAATTTCCGACTGTGTCGGTAGACTGGCGCGAATGCTTCTGCAGTTACACTGGTCGAGTGTGTCGTTACCTAACAGATCGCAACAGGAAAAACGCGCATTTGGACGGAAATTTATTTATTTATTTAGACGGACAATGCCCATTTATAAACCGAGCGAGGGCAACCCCACGGTCACACAATCCATAGCCGATGAGGAGAGTCGCTTTTACAAATGAAACTTGAATTTAAAATGAACGCTTTTACATGGAAAATAAGTATTAGTGACTCAAGTAAAATTCGCTTGCGGTCTGCCAAAGAAAAATTTGGTATTTCAATTCTACTTTAAAATCATAAATTTCCATACGGGTTTGATGGTATGTCACCTCGACAGTCTCGCCGTCGTTGTTTCAATATCATATTGTAATGTAAGAATTGAAGCAAAATGTTTTTTTCAAGGCAGCCCGCAAGCAATTTTGTTTTCTGAGTACTAATTGAATGGCTTTTCCTTCCTGCATATTCGATTCCGCATTGAAGTGTTTTCGAATCTATCGCTGTATGATTTGTCTTACCCAAAGTCATTAAAAAGATCTGCGGAATCGGTCCTGCGCGAGGCGCGTCGAGGCCGATGTTTCGTACCAGTTAATTACATTCAACTTTCGTCGGACAGTTAATTCGAAAACGAGCGGCGACAACGACAAGGCCAGAAGGGCTTCGGTACTGCACTTGCCACTTTGAGCCAAGACCCCGACGCAGAAAACTTTTCGAAGCTTTACGGGCGGCGGGCACAGACTCCAAAGTCGGGCGGCTTTCACCCTCGCCAATTCCTTGCGAAAGAGCTAAGGAGCCGAAGTTAATGAAAATGTTTCCCGCTGCGGCAGAGGTCCCGACATTTACTCATTTCCGAGATATCATTAGCCCTGCCCCCCCCCCCCCCTCTCCCGCCTATTACCAGGACCCCTTACAATTTTTCAACAAAAATGGTATTTTTTCAAAACATTTTTTTAGAATTTTTTCGTTAATGTAATCGGTTGGTAAATATGCCACTTGAAAACAATGGCGGAGGTTTTAATTCGATATCTCGAAATTTTTTGAAAAAAAGTGCCGTTTCGCAAAATTTAACATAGGATTCCCTATGCTGGAAATGGTCAATTTTTAAAATTTCTAAAAAGGTTCCAGTTTTACGTTTTCTGTGTGGAAATGGGTCACCTGAAGCGAATGGCGGTGGTAGAAATTCGATATCTCGAAAAAAAAAATTTCTCCATTTTGAAAGTGGAAAAATGAGAAGGGGTAACCTTACAATTTTTCGACAAAAATGGTATTTTTACAAAAAAAATTTTTAGAATTTTTTCGTTAATGAAATCGGTTGGTAAATATGCCACTTGAAAAGAGTGGCGAAGGTTTTAATTCGATATCTCGAAATTTTTTGAAAAAAAGTGCCGTTTCGCAAAATTTAACATAGGATTCCCTATGCTGGAAATGGTGAATTTTTCAAAGTTCGAAAAAAATACAAGTTGCATGTGTTTTGAGCCGGAATGGGCCACTTAAAGCCAATGGAGGTGGTAAAAAATCGATACCTCGAAAAAAAATATTTGGCCATTTTGAAAGTGGAAAAATGAGAAGGGGGGGTAGACGCGTTTACATTTTATGGAGCAGGAACCGGCTGAAGACTTCGGGAAACTTTCTCTGCACGTTCGACGACGCCCGATACCCGATCGATTAAGCGGAAGACACGTCTTAGAATTTTTTTAAATTATGTACTGACCTCGCGAGAGCTTCCATGTTTGACATGTTTGGGTTAACCTTGAGTCCCTGCTCGACCCGCGCCTGCACTTGTGCCTGCAGATGATGTGGAAGACTCGCCGGCGAGAGGATCGCCGTGTGTCCGGCACCCGGATGACCACCCAGTTGCATGTATTGCATGTGGCTCAAGTGGGTCGGTGGCTGATTGTAACCGTTCGCCAGAAGCGGTGACTTCTCCATTCGCGCTACGTCTGCAAAAACACAAAAGAAAATAAAATTATTCACCAGCCTCCAAGATAATGATGAGTGTGAAAGGTGCGAGCTGGGAGTCCGCATGGGACTCGCAAGTTGGTAGGTCAGATCGTATAGGCGACAATGAGGAGAAAAATGGCTCGTAATTTCTATAGGAAACTCCGTTGGAATCTGCGGCTCCAGAGGGCAAACGAGGATAGCGACCGCTTTCGTAGGGTTGATGGATCGCCACCGTGTCGACGATCTCTTGACCAAATATCAATCGCCGAGAGCGGCGGTTTGCCGTCGTCGCTGCATATGATAATCCGTTGGCGAGCTGATTAGGCCGGACACTGACTCGATGCTTGCCCATCGGCTAAGCGTTCTCGACGACCGAACTGGGCTTAGCTCGTGTACGCCGGCTCGTCTCGTCGCACAGATCCGCGTCAGCTCGGTATGATCGATCGCTCGCGCGCTGACGAATCCACAAACGACACGGAGAAGAAATCGAGATAGCCAAAATAATGAAAGTCAGAAGGTTGCGGGATGGGAACTCGATACTCGACGCTCGCGACGGATAGCAGTGAAAAAAAATATACATATATACGTATATATATATACTCAGGCGATAATGCATGCCAAGTCACGTCTACGGTTCTGGCAACCCCGGTGTTACGACACCCACGACTGATATCCGTAACCTCGCTGTCGTTTGTTATGCGAACGCCTCGTGTGCGACTGATAAGTCCTCTTCACCGTCGGTGTTACGTGCGTGTCATCGACGGGGCAGAATTTCCCATTTGCTCCCCTCACCGCTTCGATTCCATCCCCATGGCTCCTGATCCGTTCAAATCCGTTTCTCATCCGCGACCCCCCAGCCGGCGATTGTCGTTCGTTCTTAAAAAAATTTCTTCCGCCGCATTCTCTAAGCTCCACCGGAGTATTGAACGTTAAATATGAAATTCGGGTTATTTCCGCGGGGTTTCTTCGTGAATACGAATGAGTTTGCAAATACGCAGTTCGGTAAACTCCTCCCGTTCCCTCTGTCTCCTGTCCGTTTCGAACGGTGAAATTGGCAGGTCGGCTTTTAATAACGCACCTCCTGGCGAAGCACACGTATGCGCCGGTGTTTGTGTGTACGGATGGTTCGAGCACACCGGCACACTCGCCGAGTCCGTTTGGCTCTCGAACAAGCGGGCCGGACTTCGGCTCCCATCCACACATCGTATCTGGCGCGTCGAACAGTGAAACAGTCGAACACCTTCCTCCCGTTCACCTTCCCTCGTCGCCGGTCTCGCCGGGGCCCCGAGAAAGAGAGGCGCGTGTGTTCACGCGATGCCGACCGCTCTCTGACCACCGCTATGGAGACCCGGCTTCGGCATCACGAGAACCGCTGCGAGGAGGATCTCCTCGCTTTTTATTCGCCTCGCGCCCGTCGTTCGGCGTGTTCTTCTGTCTCTTCGCCCTTTTCTCAACTCGCTACTGTGATGGATGCCCTATCTTTTCGATGGTTCCGACTGCTCGCAATCCACCGCTTCCCTTACTCACCTCCGCAACGATTGCGCGCAAGTTGTCACTCATCCGGTTCCACTTTTTCCTCCATCGAAGACCCTCGTCCCTTGTACAGGCCGAGCCACAAACTGGGAACTTTGTATTCATCAAGCACGATTGCTGTGTTTAATGTTTATTCTCATCGCAGAAATTACGGCATCGGTATCAAGATTTAAAAAAAAAAAAAAGGAATCATTTGATTTTGGGAGAAATAACACTTCTGTACAGTCCTGTACGCCCCCGATATGTATTCGATGATGAAGCGTTTTTTTGTCGCGTAGTGAAATGCGTGTCACTGTTTTTTGGGACCTGACTGTCTGTCAGTGAGAGATGACATCTCGATTGATGTTCCACAGCGGTTGCTGAAACGATGACGTGCCCGAGCGGACTGCGAGAGGGGGGGGACTGAGGAATCGAGGGGGGAGAGTCGTCGGCGTCGTCGGTCGAGGTAAAAAAAAGGGGGGGAAGGACACATCGTATGCAGTGACGGGGAGTGGAAGAGAAGGAAATCGAGCGAGGGAGAGAGTGGCTATTCATTACAAATTATCTAAATGGCAGTGATTTCGGAGGACCGGCTGGCCGTTTGACGAGTAAGTGGTGGGTTCGAGGATCCTCGGTCGTTGGCAGCGATCGCCATTCATTCCGCAATACCGAGCGAGGAATCTGACAATCGGGAGAGACACGGCCGGATTGCTTTGCCATTGAGAACCACTGTGGGACCCGGCCCATGACCGGCCCTAAAATTGGACTTATTACAACTTATAGAGCGCGATTTGAACGCTCCGCTCAATAACATACATTATCCCCAATCCATATGATTTAATGAAATCCCTCTAAACTCTCCACTTAGCCTCGGTCCTTCTCGCGCTCGTACCCCTCTGTCTCTCCGTGCTCCGGCTACGGGCAGAACGCTGAATATAGATGCGACCGTATATACCTTCGTCATCGTACCGATACCCGGGATCAACTTAAACCCACACTACGCGCACGATATTCCCGCTCCGATGCATATCGCGAAAAGTACCGGGATCCGATGTCGCGCTTTGATCCCTAATGAATAGCATAGATTCCATGTGTATATAGACTAGAAAATTTGTTCACATAGCGGCTCGCGTTTCACTGCCCCGTCGACTTACCATCAGCTCCGCTCCGTCATCCCGGAAACCTCGCTTTCGCGAAGAAAATAAAGAATCCCGACGTTTCAACGAAACCACGATCGGAATTTTCCACCGGCAAAAAATGAACCACCACGCATCCAAAGGATGCAACGTGGACGACGCTCGACGATGAGGAAGCTGCACCCGGACTCGCTCGCGGTCCTTTTTTGCATCGTATCTTTCGCGGTGGAAAAATTTCTTCCGAGAAAAGTACTCTGCGCAAGGACGCTCCGAATATCCAGCGTGCTCCGTCCGGACGCGGGTCCCTCCAATCACCCCGGAGAAAGGGGGGGCATCTGAGAACGCACCGAATGCGTGCGAGCGAGCGACGATAAAACACAATTTGAGCTAAAGACTGCACTCCCGTAACCTCCCCCGTGCGAAGGAGTAACAGAGACGAAGAACAACGAGCAAGAGAGCGTATGGAGAGGATCACCCGGTCCTACAGTTGAACCGGCACCCGGCCGCCCTCCGGTGCCCCTCGCGAGCTGATGAGGTGACAACCCATAATTATACAGACCGCTTTCTGTCTGGCCTGACTCTGCAGTGGCATGCGGGGTCCTCGGATAGCTGGCGAAGACCAAGACCCTCCAACAACGTCCAGCTCACTCACAGAAAGCGGGATCTCCAAGTGCGCTCCCTTCACTTCTTCTCGCGACTTCTCATTCTCTCCATCAACCAACCTCCCCGTCCCTCTCCCCCAGCGCCTCCTCTTCATTCTTATGCACTCGTACTTCTCGTCCGCTCACCGACCGTCTTCATACTCCTGTTGTCTCGGGGATCGTAACGTAAAAACCAACGAGACTCTCCGCCGCTACCTCATCGCCTGTCGTCCCATTCCCGTCGGTGTTAATTACAAAACGCGGGAATATAAATTGCCGTTCTAAATTGGAATGAATCAGTTCCCTCGGATCATCCCGCTGAAGTGGATTGACTACAGGATCTCGCAGATGTAATTCTCAACGATGTTCGACCTCGTGTTCGTGCGGTTTGACCAGAAGTGCAGGTATTGTTTTGGAGGAATTTCAGATCCTCGCCGGTTTCTTAATGTCTTGCGGGTCAAGCCGTCCAGCCAGGCGGGGCCTGAAGGGATTAAATCTGGCTCACCAGTCTGAGAAGCCACGAGGAAAGTGACAGCGAAAGGAAAACCGACCTCTCGACCGTGGGCAACCTTGCGAAAATGCATCCCTTTCGGTTCGCAGGCTTCGCAGCCACTTCTCGTCCTACCAGCAGCAGCAACTTCGTTCTTGGGTCCGGCATCGCAAGTGAGTGGGATACACCACAATGAGACCGGCGGATTACACTTTTTCGCGTGATTGGCTTCCGGTAAACAAAAGCGAGGGGGGGGGGCAGAGAAAGGCAGACGGAGAGGACACCGGGGCGTCCGGGATGAGGAGGACGTGTGAAATTATTTGGAAAATCTGGCCCTTTGTTCGACGGATGCCTCGGGCCTCCGGTGGCATTGTTCTTACCGATCGGAGGATACACCGAATTACATCGGCGGTATGCGCAAACCAGCGGCTTCCCTCATCCTATCGCCATCCTCCGCCGCCATCCGAGTGCCCCGGCGCATAGGCACGTATTATTATTTGCACGTGTTGGGAACAGGACACGCGTGTATCTTAGCCGCGACGCCCAGGTTGGCTCCGCGGCGATGAACACCCGGTAAATCGAACCCTCGCAAGTTACGGCAGACCCTCAAGTACGGGACTTTGAATATTCCTCGGTACATGCGCCGCGGCGAAACTCATTGAAATGGAAGACGAATTCTCCGAAGAAGACTTCCACCCGCACGATGATATTTATATATATATATATATATAGACGTATGCATCGAACTTTCGGATGAAGACAACGTTGAAACGGGAGTCGCGGGGAGTTTGTCTACCGAATGACCCGGGGAGAGGTGGGACGCGCATGATGCGAATACACGGATAGAAAAACACAGTCTCGAAGCTGCACACCGGTATTGGCACATAAACACTGCTGCGGGACGGGAAACACAGTTTCGTGCACGAGGAATCCGGTTTTTCAAGTAATCGAGGAGGGCCCCGAAGAGAAGGAGGAGGCCGAGGACGAACGAACAGCAGAAGCAAGCAGAAGCATCATCAACGGCTGCAGGCTTCGACGGTGCAGAATGAGAAAGACAGGGGAGCGAGAGAAGGATTGTCTGAGAGGCTCCACAAGCCGAGACGTATCGAACGGTCGGGCGAACACCTCACCATTGCTGGATCGGTTATTCCCGCGAGAGGAACGCGAGGAAGGAGAATGGCGAGAAGAGAGACGCGGTGCCTTGGGCTCCATCCTTTTCCCTGCACTCTTCGGCTTCGATACGTTCGTCTACTTCTTTCTTCGTTCGGTAATAGTGGTAGTGGCGCAGCAGCCTCGCTCTCTTCCCTTCTTCTTCTTCTTCTTCTTCTTGCGCTGCTTTCAGCCATCGTTCAGAGCTCGGTTCCGTCTCATAACATCTCCCCCCACTCCCGTGGAAACCGCGAGGGAGCGTACGAGGCAAAAAAGGACGATGAGGCATTGAGGTATTGAGACATAGGTATCTTACGGCCGATAAATAGAGCTCGCGAGGGAAGCGATGGTACCAAAGGCCCGAAGAAGCAACCAATCTTCCTCTCTCGGGGCAACTCCTATAACGACAATATAAAGTATGTACGCGAAGACGAGCCGGAGGAGAAGGCGAGCCGAGAGTTTCTTAGCGCGACTCCATACTGTTCCCTTCGTCTCGTCATTTCCTCCCGGTTCGATCGCCTCACCTCGTCCACCGCTGGCACGTACTCCAATCCTCTCGCTCGTCCTCTTCCTCGCGACTCTCTTCGTCCCGCTCTCTCACTCCCTCTCCATCGGCCACAACCAGCAGCAGCAACTCATTCGCACTGTCTACCCCGCATTATATCAGTGTTGGTACCGCCGGTATTTGTTCTTCTCGAAGGCTCCGGCGCGCGCGAGCGGTTTCCTCTCCTCCCCGCGAGGCCTCCCGAGCATCATCCGAGGGCAGTAAACCGTTTGATATATAGTCGAAGCTTTTTAGAGTTCTGTCAGACACGCCCACAATCAACCTTAGGATTATTTACACTCCTCGTGCGCCCGCCGTTCTCGTACTCTCACTCGTCACACCCCGCTCCGTACTCTCGGCTATTATCATTTCATACGTGAGATTCTTTCAATTTATCGTCTTTGGGACGAACGAACTTTGTCATTTTTGGACGTTGTTGCGCGTTCGTAAGATCTGCGCTGAGAAAAACTTACATAGTAAATAATTCCCAGAAGGGACGTCTACATTATGCAGTTACGACAATGACCAAACATTATAGTTGTAACTATAATTATCGATTAATCAATCGACTATCACAACTATCACAAACTATCTATATAGACGTCCCCTCTGGGAATTATTCGTTATCGTAGGAAATACCATCCTTTTTCTCAGTGTGATACTCTTGGTCTACTGGGACGAAATTTGATGGAAAGGGAGAATTAGCTGATGCTTCATTGTATCTTCCTCCCGGCTTATTCTCAATTCGACCGGTCGAGGCGGAAGGGTGTTTCGATCGCGCATACGATTTTTTCCTCAAAATTATGGCCTCTCGCTCGTACCACGGAATTAACTATTTCCGAGGTTGCTATTTGATGGCAAACGTTGCAGCCTCCTCGATTCAAAATCGGCGAATATAGGATAAATGGCCAAAGTATCGGTTAGCGGTATTTTTTTTATTTCTTGTTTTGCACAGTGGATGATTTTCATATTTTATTATCGATCGAAATTCGCATCGCTCCAGACGGCGCGCCAGCGCCGTTAGACGACACACGAATAAGTCCGGAGTTTCCGTTCCATAATCAATATCGCGATTGCATTTATCCGACAATGATTCGATTACATGGAACGCGAGAGGAGGGCAACGCCCGTACAGACGGACGGACAGTCAGACAATCAGCCAAGCGCGAGGCATCGCGGCGCCGGTTACGGAGAATCGGAGAAAGAGATATGTTTATAGATCAACGAACTAGCGAAACGTAAGAAAATAAAAAAGAAAAAGAAAATAAAGAAAGAAAGAATCGAACTGGTCGTTCGCGTAATCTCGAAGGTAAATCTTTGGGTGCCTCGCGGTATCAAGAGCGAAGATCGAAGCCTCGCCGGCTCCGACATCGTTTTTCCGTACCATCTGCCCGTCGCGCGGCGGCGAATCTGTAGTCCAAATGCGTTGTACGAACCGCCGAGCTACTCGACTCGGTAACTCGTCCACGGTTACGGTCGATACTTTTAACGTCGGCCGCAACATCGGTTAATCCGGTGCATAAACATTGTATTGTATTTCGCAGGGGATGCTTCCATTATATCATATTTCGTTATTAATATCTTCTGACTGACTGGGCCCCTCGCTGCCTGCCGGGAGCAGGTAGGGCACTTTTGTCCATTCGACAGGACAGACGTATACCGGCCCGACGTGCTGACAGACGGCCCTTACCGGTTCTCCATTGTCTCTCTCTCTCTCTCCCTCGCTCCCGCCGACGACTCCCATCGCGCTTTCTCTTTTAATAAGTATCCGTCTATCCATACACACTATATGTTTATCGCGCGAGAGCTCGACAAAGTTTTATTATCTCTCTGCGATTGAGTCGCCTTTTTTTCCACCATCCCTCTCCATTATCCTCTCTGGGCAACCCTTGTAATTTTATCGTCACTTGTCTGCCGAAGTCTGCGTTCGAGGTCGCTCGTCGAGTCGTAAGAAAACACCGTGTCGCACCCTTGGAACAACGGTAAGTGCATCTTGCATAGCAAACTTTTATGAAATTAACACTGCAGACTGATTTTTGTTTGCAGTGTGACAACCCGCCTTCTGGAAAAAATGACCATATGGGTTGTGTAAAAATTGCTATGGTCAATGGAAAAATGTGACATATCGCTAGTGGTCGCGCTGGTCAGCGATGTTGCCCGGTCAAAATTTACCAAATGTGCTGGTCGTTTTTTGCGAAATCCTTCTCTCCGTGCATCTGGCGCCAAAAAAGCGTAAATACCAGTTGGGTAATTCCCGTGAAAAGTTCGATCGGTTTGCGGAGCGATCGGTTGATTACGAAATTACTTAACCGTAAGCATGCTCACATCCGCCGTTACAAGCGCCCCTCTCGAACGTTCATGAAGTTTTTACGGTCGGCAGGTTTATGTCTTTTGATGCGCCATATGAGTCCAACTGTTGAGCGATTTGAAGCACGGTGGGATCTAGAATCTGCCTGCCGTTCGTACAGTCACAGCTCGGATATCTGTGTAACTAATAACAACCTAGAGATGGAAAATGCTCGGTAAACTTGTTCGCGCCGGCGCACAAGGCCGCTGTGCTCTGCTCTGGCTCGCTGCATGATCTCCAGCGGTACGAGCATGTGCGGCCATTGTTTATAGTTTTATGCGGTAATAAAAATAAAGAGCACTTATTCCAGCGGTCAGAAATACACACACACATACACACACACACACATAGACCCATATATGTTCGTTCGTCCCCGCAATTATGCCGCCTGGGAGTCTATCTCGCGCTTTCGAGAACTATTTGTCGGAACGTTCGCTACTTCCGGGCAAAGAAGTTCTTGGACGGAATCGCTCGCCATTATGCTCCGCCCGTGCATTATTTAAAACCGACCTCGTAATACCCGCGCTTAACGGTACCGAACATCGTTTATCGAGAAATTATTGTCGGGAATGCGCTGCCGTTAAATTAGTACGACAGGACTTTTGGGAATCCGTCAACGAACTTACGAGGAACTCAACCGCGCAGCGCTACTCGTTAAACGAAAAGCCTCGTATAGGCGATGTCGTCGGCGATGAAAAAATAAATAAAAAATGAACGGAAAATCCCCGCTAATTGTTCGATGTTCCATGTAAACCGCCGGTACACGGGAATCGGCGTTGCGGAAAAGGAGAGTGAGAAATAGGAAATTGAATCTACCTCACATCAGATGAAATTACACCTGTCCGTTCGAGCTCGCGCGAGCTGTTCTCTCGATCCTCTCGCGCGTGCGAATGAAAAAAGAAAAAAAAACACCGCGAACGAAGCGAGAGGGTGGAGGATTTGTAGTTCGTTCAACGCCCGCCGTACCCGTATCGAGGACTTTTACGTACGATTTTTGTAATTCCGTTACTGTAGGCTTGTTCCGCCTGTTATACTCTGATATACCAACCGGCGCGCGCGAAACCGATTCGTTGCCAACGTTTGTACGGCTTTTTCGTTGGAGTACGCACGGATACCGCAGTAAAGTCGAGTACCAGCGGCGTGAATCACAAAAATGGCTCGTCCAACGAGAACCGATCTCGTTCCACTCTTTTGTACCTCCGTCCTTTCTCGTTCGATCTGTCCTCGTCGCTCTCGGGCGATTCCGTTTCGCTGGTATCTCGACGATTCGCTCGCCAGTTAATTGAGCGGTGTGCTACCACGCGGGCGGGAGAGAGAAGGTTGGCTGTACGAGGTACGCTCACGAAGAGGGATAAAATTCGGATGGATTTTTTATTATTATTTTTTTTTTGTTCCGATTCTTTCGCCACTTCACCCCTTCCTCACGTTCACCCGAGTCACGTCGCGTTGCCGCTGTCGGTGTAGAAATCCACTGCTGTCGGGCGACCGCTTTTCACGAACTGACACTCGACAATCTCTGGAATCTGATTCAAAGATTCAAGGAAGAGACGGATCAGGATTCAAAAAAATTTGAAGACTTTCGTCGTGACGTCACTTCCGGATTCACAATCTCATTTTTCCGACCGGAAATGACGTCAGACAGTAATGCGTCACTCCCGATTTGCACATCTCATTTTTCGACCAGAAGTGACGTCATCCAGGAAAATGTCATTTTCGCTTTGAAAATCACATTTTTTCAGACCGATCTCACGCAATTCCCGAATCCGCGGAACGATTTCTTTTTCTTTTTTTTTTTACGCGCCAAAGCCGAGCCTTGGGGGGCTTTCTCGTTGACTTCGTGACCGGGATTAGATAAAGCGGATTGTTTTTTTATTGCCGACGAGCGAACGAGCCGGGCCGCGTTTCTGGAAACTGCTGATTACGGCTCGTTAACAATTATCGTCGAGACCGATGATTTATTTATTTCTTTCGCAATTAAGATCGAATCATGACGACTGACCGTTGCCGAGTTGCGGGTCGTTGGGTCTGTACAAAGTAAAATCGAAAGGCGAAGAAAAATCACCGAGCTGTTTCGCGGTGCGCGAACTGCGGGTATGCGATATATACCCGCGACTGGACCGAACTAACCGAGCGAGTCTCGTAATTAAGTCATACTAAAAGTTGCCCGCCGTGTCGTCTCCGCTCGTGGATGGTACGGGCGAATGCGAGCTGGGAACGCTAAGAAATTTACTGCTGAGCCGTGCAACTGCGCGTGTCGGATTTTATGTCCCTTGGAGCGCGTGTGAAGGGCTATATTCGCATCTCGCGCGATGCGCAGTCCCACAGGTTCAACAGTGTCGTTGCGCTCGGGACCGAGAGGCCGATTCCGATCGCGATTATCCGGAGGATCGATGGATCATGAAATTCTCACTCCACCCATCGCTGTCGACGAACGATTCCAGACTGAAACTTAGTGGCCGCACGGATTTTTTTCATTCAACGTGTATGGCCGATGTTTAACTTTGATCTAACTTTGAAAAATCCTCTTCACTTCCCGGATGAATGGCCTGCGAACATTAGCTGTAACGTACGATCGTGTACGATGACTGCGATCCGCACTTTGCGCTCCAGCACGAGTACCATGACAATTTGGACTTCCGGAATGGTCAATCATCCCGAAAAATTTCCTCGAATCGTTAGGGCGCGCGAACGGCGTTCTCCTCGCCGACTGGACGTTGATGTCTTCATTGTACGACGGACCCTCGCGACGAGACGAGACGGGAATTGCAGGGGTTTCTCGTTGGGGGCTGCCACGGCTGTTGGCATTCGCGGTTGCAGCGGGGCAAAAAGCGCGAAACGCGCAAAATTTCGGCCGGCCTGATTTACGGTCCGAGGTGGGTGCCGGAGGAGGAACGGGAGATGGTACGGGTGAGCAGTAAAGCCATAACAGTGTTACCAAAATGAAGAGGTTTAATGCGTGCCCGGTGGACTGCCGGGACGAGGATTGGCGCGGTGGCAGCGGCGGGTGGCGGCCGGCCATCCCGCCAGTGTGTATTGCCACGGTTATCTATAGCGGGTTGACTGAGCTGGCCCGGCTCCGGTGGTTGTGCGGACGCGACCGAGCGGACGGCCGAGCCCGGTTTTATTTTACCGGCTCTCTCGTAAAAACAATCAAGCGGCGCGCCGGCCCGACACACTAAACCTTGATTGTAACTGATGAGGATGAAACTGCAAGTGAGTGCAACTTCGCCGCTTGGAATCCCCCGCGCACGCCAGTTTTCGGCCCTCCGAACCCACCGCGGGGAACGACGAAAAGTTTTGACAAGGTGGAATTACGACGGACACTGTTATAGGGGAGACCGGGGACAAAAGTAACAAGGGTCAATTGTAACGAGCGGCCGCGCAACGCTGCGCATGATCGGACGCCTCGGATGTGAAGTGAGCAACATTGTAGACATCACCGTATGGCCATGCAATCACCTCATACCTGAGTTTTCAAAAATACCAAGTCGCCGGAACCAAATGTGATTCGCGAGTGCAGACGTGATTTTTCGGCTGTGCATATTTTTGCTCGAAATTTTTTTACCAAATACCTAAGAGTAGGTTAATGGTACACAATTGGATGCCGAAGCGTTAGACTCTCGGGTTTGTTGGTGAAAAAATTAAAAAGGATTTTTGTTACTTTTGTCTCCGGTCTCCCCTACCGTGCACTGCGGCGCTTTCGCGCGATTTTTGCGAGAGCCCTTCGTACTTCAGGGAATCTGGTCCAATAAAACGGAAGAAGTGGTGAGATCTTTTGGGAATTGGATGATAGGCCTTGATTCGAATTGCTCGAAATTCGTCGGATTTCAACTGTTTTATCAAATCGCAGCCGGACATTCGATTCGAGGGTTCTCAGGAGTCGAAATCGCGAAAGGTTACGCGAAAGCACGATAAATTCGCGGGCACTTCCGAACGGATCCGACGTAGGACGAACGTATCTCCGGTAGGATGAAGAAGCGATGAGCACCGACCGCGGAGGGCTACCGCACACGGAATCATCTTCTCTGCCCCGGCATACCTACCTACAGTTTCCCCAATTTGTTAATTACTTCGCTCGGATATTCGGCAAGCCCTTCCACGCCGGGTTAACCGCAATTTCGCGGCGGGCCGGCCCTCGAGGAGTACAGCGCGTCGCGGTCGGCCGAATTACTAACGTTACTACTGCGTGACCGCAACTACTCGCGTGTGTATACGCTGAAGAGGATCTTGCACGTACCGTGTCGCGAACGATCGTTTCTGTGCTCCACGCACAACGGAGACTGGTGGAAAACCGGCTGGCTCACATTTTTGTGGGCATAGTTTATTTGCAATGAAAAAAAAAATGAGAATTCAGCGAAAAATTGACGGCGTTGCCAGTAGCGCAATTGTGGCATTTTTCACATTTTTCTCTCGGGAAATTAATGAATTATTTTCTTTTTTCTTTGTGGTAAAAATAAAATAGCGATAATTGGATCGACTTCTGGAGCGAAATAATTTAATGACTCGCATGACCGAGATCCGTGCCAGCGACGGCCGAATACCAGAATAATAGAATTGGCGCACAAACGAAATACGAGACTCGTAAGCAGTCTTCGCTCGATTCAGTCCCGAGCGGTGAAATGATATTGAAGCGACGTGTAGTCACTATTATTAGCCAAGGTTTTATTGGGCCGCCGGCCTTTGGACAACACGTATCCTACGCTACATCGCAGCGGTGTAGGAGACTCCGTACGGTACACAGGCTACGTCCTACGACCGACAACAGTTAATCAATGCTTTTATGAGCCTTCGTTTGGTGGTGGAGCGAGTGCGGAGGATCGGTCAACCCGCGACCACGTCCACCCACACACCTCCTCCACAGAGCTGTGCGCTACCCCCCAAACCCGAACCCATCGGACACACGCGCGGCCAATTCGAACTGAGTGCACGCAAACTGCACCGGCGTGCACCGGGAACACGAGCGAGTGTGGGTATTCCACGATGTATCGAGTGCGCTTCGTTGTATGGGTAGCGGGAATCGCTTAGACCAACACAGAGAAAATCAAATTGGCACGGACGAACTTTATCGAAAACTTGGGCCAGCTGTCGGACCCATTACTCGCTACCCTCTCGCTTTCGCCCTCCCCCGCCGATATACTCTCCCTTCGACGGAGCGCACTTATACGTTAAACACCTGACTACATACAGAGAGTTTACGCGGCTAATAGCTACACCGATGGCGCTTACACGAATTTAATAATGCGTTCGCGATAAAAGCGACCTGTGTATTTTTTTTCAATTTGATTTAATTAATTTCATTAGGGAATTGTTCGAAATATGACGAAATATGGAAACACGGAAGTCAACACGGGATAACGTTGAGATCAAAATGACTCCTAATACACACTAAGGCTTGAACTCCTCAACATTTAGCATAAAATCAATTTCAGTCGATCAAAACTGTTCGGAACGAGGAGACCGAACGTAACCGACAAACATACAAGCGGTTCGATGATTGCAACAATTATCAGAGCGCTTCACCGATAGCGCGACGTGACGTCCGACACGCGCCGAAGACTAAACAAACACCAACGGTGTGACGGGAAAACCCTATAGGCGGATGCTCCGATGCAGTTCCTACCATCCGAGCCTTACCCACCCTTCCAGAAACCACCCTCTGCCGCCCCCCCCCCCCCCCCCCCCACCCGCCCTTCGACCTGTACACCAAAGCTATTTATTTTTCTCATCACTTTTAATTTCGTAGAGGCAACATAAATGGGTATCTCGTTGATCGCAACTAACGTACGGCTATTGTTCGGCCCATTGTCCGTTACAGCGCGTATGAAGCATGCAGCGCATAGCCGACGAGACAGAGCAACCCCTTCCCCTCATCCTCCCCCCACGAATGGATGTACACACGATATCGGGATCGGATCTCGCTTGTTGAGTTTATTAATTGCGTTATATGGGAAGTGCCGTTCGTCTATATCGCGGCGTAGTAGCAATATTGAAAAAAATTGCAACTCTACCTGCGCCCGTACACGGTATACACACCCGCGTCCCGTGGAACGAGCTATTCCGGGATTTAGCGAAAGGTACACGTAACAAAAAGCGATGGAGTGAGCGACAGCTTAAAACCGGGGCTTAATTCTTTTCGTTCGATTCGACAGCGATTAAATGCCTTCCATAGTGTTTAGACAATACTCAAACAGGTTCTCGGTTGTTCGTGTTCGTTTTGGGTGTTTAAGAAAATTTTCGAAATTTAGGCAAATTTTCGGACTTTCAGATCATTTTTAGGAGTTGTCGGAGGACTCTCGTGATTTTTTTGGTAGCCTACGACGTTTATCCTCTCCGATTTTGACGATATACGATGTATTTCATGTGTCAATCTTCACCTAGACTTTTTTCCTTACCGAACAACCGAGCCTTCTGCGAACGATGATGATCGGCCGATTCATCGTAACAATGCCACATCGTCGATGTCCCGCGATTCGAATGTGAAATGAAATCGAATGACGCCCCGCAGCGGGCGTGAATGCCGTATGTACAACGAACTGTGGGCAAGGCTGGCGGGTTACCAATCGTAAAACAATCATACAATTATAGGTACGCGCGACGATGGGCGAGGGGGAGAGGGATTGTGCCCGTGAAGTCTCGTAATTAATTTCCTACTGGCCACAGTTTCAACGTTTACCTCGCGCCCGCGTACGTGACCGCGGAATATACACGCGACCAGTACTGTGGCATTAATTCGTTAACATTCGCAGCGGCAGCGTATTTGCCCGTAAAATTGGCGCCGCTTGGCCCTCTCCGGTACACCGGGACGCGATTATTTGCTCAAACAATTTCCGCGTTCGGGGGCACACTGCTCATGGTGACTAATGTTGGTATCGGACACGCGCGGCCCGCCTGCGGTCATGCTGCGCGCAATGCCCGCTCATGGAGCACTTTGCCGCAGGTAAATTCTTTCTCCTCATTCGATCGGAGTCGATTCGTTCAAGTCGATCGACGATAGTACAAAACTTTGTAACAATATTTTTACCGGCTGCAAGAAATTTTATAATCGACGGTGCATAAAGTGAGTATAAAAAGTTGACCCTTCGGATATGGTAAATCACTAATATCATCGAATAATGTTATTAATCGACCGGTTACCCATGAAGCTTGATGAAGTAATTATTTAACAAAGCTGCAGTTATCCGAATTACCAACAACAACATTTCTATTCGATCCTAATACCGAGTTAACTGCAACGCGTAGATAAGAAATATATTTTCTTTATCATCGAATTTCATCGAATAATTTTATTACGTGGCCAGTTACCCATAAAGTTTGATGAAGTAATTATTTAGAAAGCTGCAATTATCCGAATTAACAGCAACAAAATCTATATCTGGTATGTGACGCGCCGATAAGGAAGATATCTTTCTATTAACATATGACTTATGCAAAAATTTAATCCCCCTGCATACAAAGTGCAGTAAAGTGCAACTGGTTCACGACCGTGGCATTCCCATTGGCATCGAGTAAGTGAAGAGGGGACAGGGAGGGGGGAGGATGGCCGCACGAGGGGTAGTTGGGAAAACAAGCTGCGAAATGGAGAGTCGAGGAGTACAGAGGAGAGCGAGCGTGTCCTGTTTCTCCTCGTGGTAAGTGATAGGATCCAGCCGGTATTCCAGCACACACGATACTATCCACAGTCCGGTCGTGCTGGCCGGTCGGCTCTCCGGCCGCTGACTACCTATGCGAAGGCACGAGACCGCCACCGCAGAGGCCGCAACACGGGAGTGCAGTCGCAGTTAATTTGCTCACTCCAAGTGTGTTTGATTCCCCTAATTAATTGATTGCTAGGGTCACAGTGCGTCGATGCACTGGCAGCACCGGGAGGACCAACAGCCGCGCGCGTACGGATGGCAGTAATCAAGTGTGCCGCATAACGTGCGTTTACGCATACTCTACCTACCGTGCGATTACCCATACGCTCCACGCACACGGAACTGTACGCGGTGTGTGCGTGTGTGTTCCTCGGCACACTCGACAAACCCCGCTACGATATATTTAAACGACTCGAACCTCTGTAACCACGATATCCTTCGATCCGCGTGATTTCCGGTCTGTGCGACGTGAACCCTTTTACACTACATTGCGAATTGTGTGCGTACACTGTAACAAAATTCGTGTGCAATTTGATGTGCACGTACTGGGAGATTTTATACATAAAATGGTATATTAAATTTCGTGTACGAATGTGATGAAAAGTCAACGTACGGTACATTAGAAACTTAAGAAACACTTTGGTTTTAATAATTTACTTTAATGTTACTGTAAAATACTTTAGTTCCAATTTTTCAAAAATGGTGCACAATTCTTGGCATTTTTTTGCACTTCTCTAACAATCAATTATTAAATACAATTTTTTAATTTAGAAATTAAAAAAAAATGAAGTTTGTCACCGAGCGTCTTAAATATAAAAATTGTGTCTAGATATAGATTTATTAAGAATTTCAGAAAGATATCTTACACTCACCGAGATGACCGTTCTCGTAGTAGTCACCATTGTCCATACGATGTTTCTTGAGCGGATGCTGCGGATGATGTCCCGCGGCAGCTGCTAGATGACTCGCGGCGAGGCTCAAACCGACGGAAGCTCTCTTCGGGGGTCTTCCAGGCCTGGAGCTGTGCAGTGGTAGAGAGTTACTGTGGTTAGAGACACCCGTCATCGAGGTAACGTCTTACCCCGAGTTACGCGGTTTAACCGCTTATACGCTACTTCATTCTCCCTCTATGTATAAACACCGCATCGGGATCTTCACATTGAGCGCCAATTCCAGAGATCAAACATGCAAGAAAATTTGTTACCGTAAAAAAAAAACAAAAAAAAAAAATGATTCTCTCGATTTCGTTCTCAACGATCTGATCCATCACCGACGAGGTGCGCCTCGTCGCTTGGCAACTTTGCCGCTCTGTTCGTTTTGTGAATCTCCCTCGCTACCTCTACCTGGCGCATTAGCGGTTCGATCTCCCCGACGATTTTTCACCGGGCCAGATTATCGTGAGGCAGAAAGAGAGTTGTCGGGCCCATTAGATCTCCCCTCGCGCGAGAGAAGCCGAAGAAGCGCACACCCCGGTTACGACTAATTTACTAAAATTAACTACCAGCATATTCTCAGATGATAATCGTGCGACGCGTTGTTTCGAGAACGAGACGACGCTGATTCGGGAAGAAGTGTTTTTTTTTTTAACTTCCATTAAAGCAATATCCAATTTCGATGAAAAGTAAGACATCATTTTTCTCGTTTTTTTTTCGCCTATGAAATTTTTCTAAATGGCCGAAAACGTTAACTGAAGCATGTACGCAATCGAGAGAAGTAAGGTGAATAATTCGGAGACTCGCCCACGTGAAATAAGAGAGTCGCGATATCTTGAGCGAATCTTTGAATCGACACCGATCGCGAGCCGAGCGAGAGAGCAAAGACGTTCCCGTGGAAACAATCTCATCCTCGCAGGAACAGCGCGGCGGCTGCTGGCAGCGGGGATGTTCATTTTTCATAACGGTAGGCGCCAGTGAGGCGCTCGCACCAACACGCACCCCCTCTCGCACGCACACCACGAAAATTCGGAGCACGCCCTCGTGGGCCTCCAGCCAGCCGAATCCTTTCCTGTACGGGATGCACAGTGCCGGCAAGCCGCGAACCGAACGAGAACATAGGAGGAACGCGATTCACTCGAGCGAGAAAGCGTACGTACACTCGACGACCCTACACTACATCGTGTTCTTTCTGGTCCTTCTTCTCTCACTTCGTCTCCCCGCAGCGCCAAGCCCTTCGCTCTGGATACAGCACCACCAAGGCCCCTCGAAGGTTCTCAGCCTGGATATCGAAAATCTTGCTCCACGCTAGATCCGCAACCAAGGAACATGGCCCGGGTTTTATTCTTAGCTTCCTCTCAACGTCTGGAGAGCCGATTTGAGAACCCGCGAGCCCGGTAAGCGAGCAATCTCGTAGTAGTCAGGACAGATTTGTAAATCTAATTTTTCATCCCGTCCCTCCCACCCCCCTCAGTCCCTCCGCCTACCCTTGCCGCCTGCTTTCTTTACCGTCCTTATGACGTTCGCCCGGTTCCTCTCGTAATCCCTCTCCGCGATCACTCCTAGAAGCTCCCGAGGTCTCGCCCAGCAGTTTTTTTTTTATTTTTTTTATTTTTTAGGGCCACTAAGTACTGAGCTATGATTTAAGTAGATTCGACTCTTTGACGGATGGGACGGTATTATTACACGACTTGCGGTGAAAGAAATTGAAATTTATAGGAGCTGAAAAAAGATTACATGAGCTCTCGATTTTGACGGGAATTTTACACGGTAAAAGAGGTTTGGACATTTATTACAGTTCACTACTTATCTCTTGGTAATTTATAAAACTTTTCAGTAAAAATAAAAACTTGTATTATTTTTTATTTGCTGAAGCGTTAATTTTTTTTTTATTGAAGTTTCATTTGTAAATCGACTCTCCTCCTCGGCAAAGGATCGTTGAAAAAAAAATTGTGGAATTAAGAAGAGGAAAAATTGTAGTTTTCTTATGGGTAAGAAACTTTCGTTAGATGTGCAAGTCTTTTTGTACTGTTTGGAAAATGCATCGAAAGTGCTATAAATTACATTTAGTTTCTAACATCTGCGATGTATCTAATACATACGCAGCGTCATTATCCTCTTTCACCTTTCGAGTTTCGTTGGATCTCGCACATCAGTAACGACTCGTGCGTTAGTCTCACGCACAACAGATCTCTCTCCGGACCAGACGATTCTCAGACGGGCTCGTGGTTATACCGCGTTCCCGCGCGCCGGCCCCGCACGAGTTCTCGCTGATCTCTTAAACCGCTTAGCTTCGGGTTACACCGAAAACAAGAGCGCACTCTCGGAGACTCTTAGCCGCACGCACAGAATACTACATGAATACCACGCACTTGTTGGCCTTTAGGTTTTTTTTTTTTTTTTTTACCCGTTGAAAAATCCCTCTACTTTATGCCGTCATTCCACTTATTTCCTTTGCATTTTTATTTGACGTTCGTGCCGCGCGCCCAACAGCCCCGAAGTTATTGTATTATTTTCTTACTTTTTCTTTTATTATTATTATTCGGTCAGTATTTTTCAGTTTTTTTTCTTTATTTATTATTACTATTATTATTATTATTTTTCCTTTTTTCATTTTTTTTCTCACCGAGGCGCCGGGCCTCCCATGCCGTTTCATCGCCCCGAGGCATCGAAGAACCCGCCGAGCTCTACCGTATACGAACTATAACCAACGGGTTAACTAACCTTCCGCGAAATTGGCCAACCGAGCGGTGATAATCTCGACTGGAAACGTCAATCTTAAAAAATCCTCACTCCCGCTGCTCCTCGCGAGATCGCGCATACGTGGCGAATGAATTAAACGATCATCCAGCGGTGTGCGCGTCCAGCGTGTGCGCCTCCACGGAAGAAAAATCAGAAGCGTGTCTCGCTTCCGAGAACACATGCTCACATCGGAGATGAAAATCAACAAGAGCGTTCCGCAATTTTTTTCCATTTTTTTCTACAGCCCCAAATATGGAGAAAAAAAATGGTACGAAAATTTTCATAATACATTGTTTCCAACTAGCTTCGTCGGGAAAAAAATGTTCACATATATTTTCACACGATTCAATTTAGCGTTTACGGAAACCAAGAACTATTACGGTCGCGAGCTGCTGCAGTCTCATTCAGTGCACGTTGGATTCCTCTAAAACTTACCACTTACCGACAGTAAGTATCTACGTGCAAATTTCGTAATCTAAAAACGCCAATTGTCGACGAAATTTCTTCCCGGCACGTGCACCAGACTCGCCTATAAAACGAGTACAAACCGAGCAAAGATAAATGATCCCTGAAACCTCTAAAAAATTTGAATGCCCAAACGGTCGCCATCGAATCCCGGAAGCGTTGTACGTTTGCTTGCGTAACTGGAGCCCATTAATAATTTTCTTTCATTTTTTTTCCCAATACATTAGTCAAGGACTTTTGTACAGTCCGCTGTTCTCGGTCCGCCGAGGCGTGTCGAGACGATAGTACAAGAAACACAGTCCTCCGTTCGGTACGTGTTCGAGACAAAAGTCAACGAGCGTCGAATAGCTTCGACACGAAAGGCCGTACGAACGGCTCGCTCGTCAGTATGCGGCCGCGGGAAGTGCATAATATACGGTCGCAGAGCAATCGGAGTGTTGTTGAAAATATCGTGAAATAAGAGAGAAAGATCTCTCGACGGTCGGGCCTAGAACGGTAATCGCACGTTTGCGAGCCCCCCCCCCCCCCCCCCCCCCCCCCCAATAATGGTCGTAAGATCGAGTACGATTCGCGAATGGAGGAATCGAGCGTTCGTATTAATGCCGAACGAGAACGATCGTTCCCGGGGAGGGCCGGGTTTCGACTTTCTTCACGTGCCGGAGCGCCCGGAACACGTTTCGCTCGAGCAAGTCGTTACATTGCGCAACGAGTGGGCAATTACACGGCTCGATTTGCATTCTTTATCGGGTTTCCTCCGACCGGCTGGTAGCTCTCTGCTCGGCCGCCTTCGACGACACGCCAGAAAAACGAGTCGCACACGCGCCCGCCGAGCTCCCCGGGTTCGATTTATCGAACTCGATCGCACCTCGTCGATCTCCTCGACAATCGTACGAATATAACGCTCGGAGCGTTAAGGAAACGACGACCGGGAGATATCATCGATAAGGGACGCTGAGATGGGAAACGCAGTTGTTTGCCGCCGCGGCTGTTTAGAGGATTCTCGAATCGAGCCGAGTTGCGTGCGCCGCGCTCGCCGATCCGCGAGCCAGGTGCTCGATACAGGCTGGCTCGATCCGATACTCCTTTTTATTACCTTAATTATCGTACGGTCGAGTGCAGAGTCCGCGCGAGAGAAGACATGCGCCGGGACGAAGAATTCGAATGAGGCATGCGAATGCGAAGCTCCGGGACGTCAGATCGAGAAACGCACAGACAATAGTGTCATTCACTTTCGACACTGTGCCGGACTCGCGATCTAACGGAGCACTTTTATGGCTTACGCGGTTCGTAAGAAAATAATAATAATCAACACTGGTCTAGAATCGATATTGTGAGTGGGATATACATTGAAAAAATTAATATGCGAAAAGCATTACATGGAGAGAACAAAAAAGAGTGAATTCAGAAAAAGGTTTCGTCGGGCATAAGAGTAGTTTTGCAGCAGAGATAATGGCCTACCGCCTCGTTCCTGTGAATAATTCATGTTGTGAAAAATTCTCTCCGGATCGTTAAGCGGCTGCTCACAACGTCAACGCATATAATATGAGAATGGAGGAGAATGCAACAAAATGATTTTCGCGTTTATTTTTTGATTTTTTATAATTTTTAGCGGGGAAACGAGAATTACCTCGATTGTCCGCGATCTTTGGTGTCGCAGTGGTTTGGTAGAAATCATTGCGATTCTTTCCGAGCGCGAGAAAGCACAGGTGCATCGTTGCAGAACGCACGATTTTACTCGTAACCGCTGCTGATGCTGCTCCGCACACCACCAGCCACGCCGGTGGCAAAACGGAGCACCCGCGATTTCCACGGAAGCGAGCGCGTAATTAAGACAATTAAGGTACTCGCTATAAATCACACCGTGCTCATCTACTTAGACGATATCGGGATCGAGGATCTACACGCGTTCCGGCGAACGACCACGCGCTCGATGCCAGCCCTGATTTATTCTTAATCTTCCTATTCTTTTATCGTTGTTTTTTGGTTTTTTTCCTCTCGAGTTCTTCTCGTGATCTACATATATCCGCAACTCAATCTCTCCGCGATGAATTCAGTGCAGTTGAGAATCCTCGGCTATCTTCCCGACGTTGATAGGCCGTAAACGGAGAAAAAATGTTGAAGATGAAAAACTGTGCTAAGTCAGAAATACCTTGGCGCTGTAGAATTGAGTGTCCGGCATTAAAAGTGTAGGATCAGAAGGCATCAGAAGTGTAGCAATCTGTAGCGTTCGAGAAAGGCCATGAATCGTCAATTACGATCTACACACGACCACGCGCTTAATGCCAGCCCTGGTTTACACGATAAAAATTAATTGTAGACTTGACGTACCGAAACTTGAAATTTGCTTACATTACTTATATTAGTTGAACATTGATTTACTTTTTTTAGATAAAAATACGAGATATTAATATTGCAGACGTTTTGCCTAAAATTCACAAAAATTTCGAATCGAAATACAAATTTTACTGTAAAATTGCAACACCCATGTGTTTGAAATTTCAGAAAGAGTTAATGTAAAAAAAGCTCCCAGTACCGTTCATTGATTTTCAAACGAAATGTTCTTTACAGTCTATGTTTAAATATTTCTAGTCTATCGTCATTATTTTTGTTTTTTTCTCGACCTCTCCGCTATGAATGCACTTTAGATGAAAATCCTCGGTCGTCTTCCCGAAATTGATAAGCCGTGCAATAAGAAAAATGTTGAAAAACAAAAACTGAGTTAATTCAGAAATTGCCTGACGCAGTAGAATCGAGTCACCCCCGCCCGGCATTAGAAGTGCAGGACTCTGGAGCATTCGAGAGAGGCCATAAATTGTCAATTTCGAAGTCAATTTGCCCGGGCTTACCAATCGGCTGCCGGTTAATTTCAAGGTGAATTGTGTCCAATATGGGTATATTATTAATGGCCCGGCGAGGGATAGGGTGGAGCGCGGTGGGCGCCGTCCGTACGGAGGGTTGCAACCCCGTTTTCGTGCATTGCCCAAATCTATCGCTCGAGGCGAGCGAACGAGCATGGCATACGTACGTATGTACCGCTGCATTTCGGCGTGCATATCCACAGTGACGATGGCGTAAAGTGCATAACGACAAAACAAAACAAAAATTGTTACTTCGAGAATCGAAGCTCCAAGTATCCTTTTTCAAAATTTAAAACGCATCTTCGACGGTCTTGCGGCTAACATAAGGAAGTATCATCGTATCGCGTGGATCTCGTTGAGTTAGCCAGAACGAGACGGTCGCCTGCAGGAATGTCTCTGGACTCGCTGCGCGACGACGCGGCTCGCGGCTTCTGCTCGTGGTGCTTGTGCATCCTCTTCATATATTTAAAAGCTGCCAGCACAGAGACAAGAGATGTCTGTTCGAGTCGCCGCGTGCACAGCGAGCCCCCTCGCTGTGTCCAAGATAGACGTGAGCGTTATCTAATGAATTACGAGGGGCTCTCGGTCCCTTATCTCGTGACATCCTGGCTACCGACTTGCGCCGTGCAAATACACTCCATTGAAATATTCCGGTCAAAAAGGGTGTGAGAAACATAAACGGGGAGAGAGAGCAGGTGAAGCGGCGCGAGAGACAGAGCGAGGCTGTAAGCCGGGCAAACAACAGTGAAACATTGCACCGCGGTGGGAGAGAACGGGAGGGACGAACTTTTATCTCATATTCGAGTTTATAGCAAACTATAAAATAAACGAGAAATAACATGGGAAAAGGAAACGCACCGGAATCGAGATATCAAAGTTTGGAGTATTTCCTTTCGTGCTTACGATGCTCTTTATCAGCGTATGGCCGTTGCCGTGAAATTTTTTGATCCGCCCGGGAATTCGTTTCCACGGCTCGTTTGGCTCTGAGAGCCAAGCTGCCGCGCGAGCCCACGACGCGAATCCAAATCGCGAGAGAGGCGACGAAGCGCGCAACGGAAATGGAGAAAAAAATATCCATCGAGCGAGTATACGGCTCATAGAACCGTGGCCCTATGATTTTTTTTTATTGAAGCTGGCTAACACCATACGCAAGCTCCCTCTTGTGGTTCGCTTAAGAGAAAATTCCTATTTATAAAAATGTCTGTTGAGGAGGGGTAACCCTTAAAAATTTTCGACAAAAATGGTATTTTATCAAAAAAAATTTTTATAATTTTTTCTTTACTGAAATCGGTTGGTAAATATGCCACTTGAAAAGAATGGCGAAGGTTTTAATTCGATATCTCGAAATTTTTTGAAAAAAAGTACCGTTTCGCAAAATTTAACATAGGATTCCCTATGCTGGAAATGGTGAATTTTTCAAATTTCGAAAAAAACACAAGTTGCATGTGTTTTGAGCCGGAATGGGCCACTTAAAGCCAATGGAGGTGGTAAAAAATCGATACCTCGAAAAAAAATATTTGGCCATTTTGAAAGTGGAAAAATGAGAAGGGGTAACCTTACAATTTTTCGACAAAAATGGTATTTTTTCAAAAAAATTTTTTAGAATTTTTTCATTCGGATCGATATTCGAAAAAACTCGAATCCTCGCTGTGGACCAGAGCTGCGCAAAGACCCTAAGTACTTGAAGTACGTATTGAAATATCGAGTACTTAAAGTACTGAGCGCTGGGTAGGTCTTAAGTTCTAACATACTGAGTACTGGCAGAACTAAATAGCTAAAGTTCTGAGTACTGAGCACTCAGTACTTGATACTTCAATACCTACTTCAAGTACTCAGTGTGTCTGCCCAGCTCTGCGATCGCCTTTAGAATCCGGAAATTCGGGTTTCCGAAGATTTGCCAGAAATACGTCACTTCCGGTTTGAATATCTCATTTTTCAACCGGAAGCGATGCCGTGCCCGAAATACGTCACTTCCGATAGACATCTTTTATTTTTCGACCGGAAGTGACGTACCTCCGGTATGACGTTACTTCCGGTCGAAAAAGGTCGCTCGACTGAGAGCCACTGCTTTGGAGAAGTGCGCCGAGCGTTGTTGCAGAGGGGTTGTTCTGCAGTCGAATTATCATCCTTCCATCGTTCTGTCCCGTCGAGTGTCGACGATGGAGTCCGGAGAGCGTTTCGAGTCTGCTGTCTGTGCCTCGATCCCCCTGTCCCCCCTCGTAAAGCTTCGTCGCATGCAATTCCCGTCATAACAACGACTTCAATTTTCGTCAAAAGTCTTTCGGCATCGGTAGGTACAGTGGCAGTACTTTCGAACCGTCGTTTCCCGATGCCCGGGCACATGTACATCCCCCCTCCCCCCTTCCCCCCACCAACCCCCCCTCGACTGCCCTTCCAGCAGTTTCCGGCCCCTTCGATTTCTCGCTTTATAAACTCGATTGCCAGACGGAAATCCTAGGTCGCTTTCGGCTCTGCAGTTTTCTCTCGCCCGTTCACTCTCGCCCCCTCTCGTCCCTTTCTCTCGGTCGCCTTGCCCGATATTTTCCAAATTATAAATTTTTACGACGACCCGGACGTATATAGCTAACACCTTTCCACCCCTTGGCGATCCACCGGAGCGCCATCGACTTCGCCCGACGCCGTTTGCGATTGGATTTGTTCCGATTTCACACACGCACCGAGCGTGAATTCCCAATCCCCCGGCACTGGCAGGCTGTACGAATCTCGATATCCTTCGGGTTCGTTCTGTGCGAACCGAAAATGTTCCGATGCGAGCGATTGACCGTCCGTCTGGATTTTCTTTTCTTTTTCATCTTTTTTTTTTATTCTCCCAGACTGTACGCGAATCGATCAGATTCTATGAGACAAAACGAAATAAAATTTGATCCCGTCCATAACTGTGATTCGACTCGGCGAGGATTTTCTTTTTTCTCTCTCTCGGAGAAAACCTTCGCGAACAACCGGCGTGTCTCTCACTGTCGGTGCACTCCGGCGGAAAAGCTCGCCGAGAAAAGGGCGAAATAAAAATTGATGATGGCAAAGAAGTGAAAAAAAAAAAACGAAAAATGGAGAAATAAAATAAGACGAGTCGGAGAGACTAAAGATTTCCCAGCCGCTCGGAGTTCGACCCGGCCGGAGCGGCACGAGAGAGAACTATTAAACGCGCCGCTCCGCGCTCCCCCTCGACGATGCGCCCCCCTGTACACCCCCGGAAAAGAATATTTTCTAATAACCACAATGTAAAGCTGGGGTGCGTTACACAAAAGAAATCTTTCCGTGTGCTCTCTCGCTTTCTCTCCTCGGATGCTGGGCGAAGGATGGGAAAAAGAGGCATCGCCGTTGCAGGGGTAGGGGGTGGTAGATGGTCTTTCTTCCTCCACGGTCGTGCGCGAGCGCGCCACAGTACCGCGGACTTATCTTAGTAATATTGGATTAAAACTTATGCCTCTCTCGGTCGCAATATGTTATTTTTATTGCTTGTGGCTTTGCATAATATTCCCCATTGGGGTGTGTCGGAGGCCCCGGGGTGGTCGCCGCGGCGTCTAACAGGGCTAATTTTAATTTTTATGCCGCCTTTCTCTCTCCCTTTCGGGTCGATTCGCGGGGCACGGGGGATTACGATTTCATCGTGTACAGCGCGTATCACACCGGGCTCTCTCGGTTCGTTTATTTATGCGGCGGGTTCTACGCGCGCTTCACTCGTCGCCGGAAAATTCAGTGAGCTTGAGCTATGTTACTGGTGGAACTTTTTTTTTTTCATTTTTTATTTTCCGCTGTAATTTGAAATAATAAACGTGCCACCGACCGCTGTCTTTTTTCCCACGTAACGTTTTGACTTCCCACGATGCTGAAGTACTCGCGGCGTGTAAGCTATTGTGTAGGCGGCAATATTGTCCCCTCTCCCTCGCCAGAGGGGGGGGGGGGGGGAGTTACTCCCAGCGTGAAGTTACTCGCAGCCAGTTTCTCGGTCCAATTTCGTGGACCCTCCGGCAGGCGCAAAACATCTCTATTACAGCGGGAACACACGTGGGCACACGGTGCTTGCACGGGCTCGTGAGCATTCTCCCCATTCGCTGGGTCACGCCGTTGACCACACGCGATACGCACCGAGCATCCGAAAAAACACCGGCAAGATCTAATTTCTCACTGAGGTGCGTGGGCGGTTGGAGTAAAAACGAATTGAAAATTGCCGGGCCAATGAACGAGATCGCTGGTATAGGCAAACTGACTGCGGGTGGTCACGAGAAAGAAAATTTATAGTCGCAATAAATAGTCGATGATAGAAACGTTTTTGGTCTCTGAAAGGAAGCATCTTTTTGACCCTCCGATGACAGTGACATTGATATATTGATGGAGGAAATTGGGGAGGATCTTTTTCTAATTATCCTCCGCAATTTTTATTTATTTTTATTTTTATAACACCTAACCGTTCATCAGAATTCTTCCTGATGAAGGGAGATATCGAAATAACAACTCGGAAACGATCCTTCCGAGGATTTGCTTTTTTAATCCAAAAGTGAAATTTTCTCAGTGAGAAATACAAAAAAATTAATGTGGAAACGTGACTTGAGAAGAATTCTTCGAGTTTGCCGTTTCATGCACATTGGCAAAAGATCTCTACATTACTGAGAGTTAAAACAAATGTAACTGGAAACGTGCCTTTAGAGGAATTCGTCTCTTCGAACGTGAATATCAATCAGAGACATTTTCCCGCAGCTTTATCCGACCTTGCGTGATGTCGGGGGTGTCGAGGAAAATTGGAAAATATTTGCTCAACCCTGATGACTTGCGCTCCGCGGCAAGACAGTGCGTGCCGCGAACATTCGCCGTTCGCGGAGATCCTCGCAACGTTTTCTTATCCTTCGCAGTTTCGTATTCGTCGTAATTCCTTGCGGTAATGCCTGTATTGACATGGCACGCTAGCGTACACACTTGTACAGCGCGTGAGACACAGCAGAACGGAATGAGGAGCGATGCGCGAGTTACCACCTCGTAATCCTGGCAATCCAGCGAACGTGGCACAGTCACGGGACTCGCGTAATCCTGCCAATTTGGGACGCGAGGATGCGGGAGCAAGATTATCCTCCCCCACCAAGGAGGCCAAATTCTCGTTTTGTCGTTGTCGCCATTGCTTTCGCGACTGCTGACCGGAGTTCCTTCACCGAGCTCTTTATTTCGACTTCCATTCAACCAATATCGTCCAAAAATGCGAGATCGTCAAACTTTCTCATTGATCAACCGCGGAAGGAAGCTCTTTATGTTTATTGAAATTTATTGTTTCGTTAAATTGCAGTGATTTTGGACCCAATGTGATTGCCGGTGCGTGACACGAGCGTTTCGCCGGACAATTGACGGCATTAAAAAAATTTGTTAAAACAGGCCGAGAGCAAGTGACGAGGAAGCGGAAGGAGTGTACAGAGCAAGAATCGTGACTTGGACAATCCTCGCCCTTGTGCGACGCCCCAGCATGAAAATTCCTAGATCTGCGTGCATCGGCTTCGCGTTCGTCCTCGTGCGAAAATAATCGAGCAATTACGAGAGGCGCCCGCAACAATGCCGAAACAGCGAGAGGCTTCTGCGGGACCATTAATCAAATCAAACAATGCGCTCGGAAGAAGAAGCCGGCAGGCGAGGACAGCAAGGAGAACTATGCAACGCGCGGAGAAGAGACAAAAGCCGCTGGCCGTAGTACGACGGAGCTGCGACGAGGTGCCGACAAATACCGGCGACCAGGAACGAAAACTGGTTTCGAGAAGGCGGCGAAGAGACGAACGAGGAAGGATGAACGTGTGCGGGGATTCAGCGGACTCCGGCATAGACCGGAGTCCCGGACGACGACGAACGGAAGGGTTGCTCGAAGCCGTTATCGGAAACCCAGAGAACAACGGAAGCAAAGAGCGGGCAAAGAAGATTCGGAGATCGTGGTGGGAGGCGGTGTCTCTCATTTCAATATTTTCGCGATAAATCCATGCTCGCGGTTTTACGACTGTCGGAATAAATAATAAAGCGCACACGCGACTACCTGCGGGGAGAAACCGTGTGCCCTTTTCTCTCATCCGCTCCTCTTTTTTTTTTGTTTTCCTCGTCTCTGTGACACGCTTTTACGAGCCACGAGGAACGCGATGTCCGAGTGTCGGATCGAAATAATAAAAGGGCTCTCGGGCGGTGGACGTCGGAGGGACGGAGGGAGTTGAGGGTCGGGGCAAACCGATGCATAAACTGAGGACGACTTACGAGACTGACCCGCGCGCTCGCGGGCTCGACCGGCTCGCCAACCATTGCAAAGAGAGTTTGTGCTCCACCGTAAGCGTGCGATGTTATATTCGGTCGCTTTATTAAGTCGTTAAACGCGAAATTCTTCTCGGTACTGTGAGAAACGTTTTTTCTTTTTTTTTTTTTCTTGTTTCTCGCGAATAAAATCGCGCAAAAAGGCTACGCGGCACGAGGAGGGAAGCCCTCGCGAGGCATCAGAGTTAAATTGAATCATCATTAAAATATCTCGTTGATGGTGGAATTTTCTCCGGAGAACTATTCGCATGCTCGTTCGTCGGGTTGGATTCCGCGAAAGGATAGGCAACCCGTAGAGGCATCAGGGTTCATTAGCGAGTCAAATAACAACCGGGGCTTCCGGACGAGCAGCGATTTCTCTTCCACGCTTATTACTTGAAAATGTATATAAACATTACATAATGATGTACAAGTATATAATATTTTAATGCAGTATAATATATATTCTCCGTCTACCGGCTCCGCCGCCACCCTGTCTACCGTTCTAAACGAAATAATTAATAACGTAATTAAGTCGGAGGCTATAACTCAAAGGAGTCGTCCCGACGGCGGGGGGGGGGGGGGGGAATAATTAGGGAATTATTTTGTTTCAAAGCGAAGGAAAGAGTCCTGTGTAGCAAACAAGTATGGCGGACCCGGGCGGATTCCATCGGACGCGTCAAATTCTCGGAGGGTTTCCGACTCCGAGGATGACGACGACACCAGCAGGGAAGAAAACCGGGTACGAGCGTTTCCTTAGTTAAATTGTAATTAAATATCAAACGTTCGCAATTATCTCGGTGCACCTGCTCCTCTTTCTTGGTTCGCGAAACTGCCGGCCCCCGTTGCCGGTTCCCTCCGCCTCGCTCGACCGACGATTTCCTTGGTCGGCCGCTTCGTTCGACCGATAGCAGCAGCCCGTGTTTATATCGCGCGATTCGCAGATCGGTCACTCGTCGACGATGCGACAGTCGAATTGGTGGGTACGCGCCGATGAGTAACGACGATCGCGATGATGGCCGGGCGGCGCACTTCAGGCGAAGTCCTGGCGACTAATCGCGGAAGGACGGGGGCTGTTCGGGTCGCAAGGGCTTCCTTGTCAATATCTGGGGCTTTCGACCGTATTCGTGGTTTTTTCATGAAAACCGTTGTTGTGGTCAGCACTATCTTCTATTCATTAATTTATTCATTTATTGATTTATTAATTTAATAATTTATTGATTTATTAATTTATTAATTTATTAATTCATTAATTTATTAATTCATTAATTTATTAATTCATTAATTTATTAATGCATTATATTATTAATGTATTAATTTATTAATTTATTAAAGTATTAATTTATCAATTTATCAATTTATTCACGGGCCCAATTACAAGCGCGGTACATAAACGTATCGGCGAACGAAGAATAGCATATTGAGAGTTTTTATGCCGAAGTGAGATCGAAATTTTATTCTAATATGAAGAGGAGAGATTAGTTACGGTACCAAAATTCTTGGGCTCTCAACTGATCAATTTTTTTTTTTTTTTCCTGCAAGACAGTGATGCCAGATTGGAATTTTTTAACACGGTATGAGATAGGCGAGGGAGAAAAAGAGTGGGGAAATCTGGCATCACTGGTGCAAGATTCCAAGTGCTCAAACGGGATCCCCTTCGTCAAGTGCGAGATAGAATCGTAACTGTCCGTGAACAATCTCAGGCAAAAACCACGAAACTGGATTCGAGACTCCGATGAATGCAGCAATCCGTATGCTTTAATACGCGGAGTGGGCAGAGCCGGGCTCAAAGTCCCGCGGGGCGGTTGCACGATCTGCATGTGCATCGCGTGTAATATGAATACGAGCATCGGCAGATAGACATTGTACAGCAGTTTGCATATGCATATCAGCGCAAGGTACGCGGACGAACGAGCTCCTTCCGATGGCGAACCGCTAATTAATCGCTCATGCTACGTACTCTTAAATACGATTTCCTGTCCATGCAAAAACCCGTATTCAACCGTATTTCGCTCGCACAGTTTCTTCTGTGTCTGGGCATCGTGCATCGAGGCTGCGAATTTCATTATTAAAATTGCTCCGCCACGGTGTTGACTGCCGGTGCTGAACCGCTCGTTCTCCCACTCAACGTATCAATCAGAACATGAAGAAAGAATTAAAATAAATACAAAACAAAAGGCCGCTCCGTACAGCGACGACGATGACGATGAAGACACGTCCGTTCCGATCATTCGCTACGGAGCGCCGGACCTTTAACTTGTTGAGCTTCCAGTTGACCTGAGACCCCCCCATCCAACGTACGAACTGGAGTCTCTCCTGCCCGAGGAACTTGATGATTTACGACGTTTCCGTTCGCGCGCGTCCAGCACCAACAGCAGCAACACGGTCGGGGCGTGAGCGAAAGCGGAACGCGCGTTGTCCACGTGCGTGCCGTTCCTCAACGGCGCAACACAAGAGGCTGTGCACGCGCGTGTCCAGCTTATGCGGAACCCACACAGCCAAGTACTGAATCTGCTATGCGAGGTTAGCGTATGGCACAACGGAGAGCCGAGGGAGGAAGATGGAACGAGTGAACGGTACGCGTGGACGTTGTCGGTTTGCGGTTGATCCGCGGTCACAGGGTCCGGACTCCGATACCTCTGCGGTCGGCAAGACCATGCCGACGCACTCGGGTCACAGACGAGCCGAGCCCACACCACAAATCCTCCACCGACAAACAATGTCCAGCACGCACTTTGTTCCATGATCTAAGAAGGCCGGCGGCGGAACCGCTCCGATACGGCGCGTTATTGCATCGCACGCGTGTGACCCGAAAGCAAACATCGTCACAAGCGAACACTATTGGCGAAGTCGGAAAATTATCATTCTTTATAATTCATTCGTTTATGCTTTGAAATCACGCGATGCATGTCGCCGGTGTGCATGTCCGATGAAACTGAATTCACGATGAATCGCGATAACCGCCGGACACACGATAAACCGTATTTTTTGAACTTCCAACGGCTTTTTATTTTTACCGCCGCTGACACTGTGCTGTGGCGTTGCTTCACTCAGAGTGAACGCTTTTGTCACTGTTCTGTACGAGGTGTCTATATTTTTTTGAGACTACGTGCACTTCCTAAGTTTCAACCTTGGATCTAATTTGGTACTATTAATTTGGTCCAAAGGGTCGAATTTTAAGACGTTAGATTGTGTTCAAGATCGCTTTTGCGATGAAACTTCAGATCGAAGATAGGCACGAACTTCATTGCGTGCTTGAGTTCTACTTTAAGTTCAAATTTAGATCTGAACTCAAATTGGATTGAAGTTCGAGTTAGATCTTAAATTCCAAACTCAAGTTCGAATTCGAGTTCGGAATTAAGTTCCAGCTTAAGATCAAACTTGATACTGACATAAATTTCGAACTGAGATTCGATCTTAAGTTCCAACTTAAGATGGATCTTAAGCACGCAATAAAGTTCGATCTAAAGGGTGACCTTAAGTTTAAACCAACGTCTTGAAATTCCACCCAAAGACACGTTGCTCAATTGTCGCGCGTTCGATCATGAGAACAATTATCACCGGCCTTTAAAATTCCTCACCTGTTATCGCAAAGCGACTGCGCACTCGCCAGTCCGATCGGATCGTATTTCATTGAGTGCATCTCGATGGTTCGCTCTCCGGCCTTCACACTCGTCGGGACGTTCGCTTCGTTAGAGACGCAATTGTCGAGTCTCCGAACACACGGGTCTGTTCCGCTGGAATCCGATAGATTCGATTTCCATGTGTACCCCACGATCTGATTGCCATACGGCTAAGTCGCGCGCATCATCGCTGTTTCACACCCCTCGAAGAGTGAGCATTCGGAACGGATCAGTGCCTCGATTCGTCATTTAACGTCGACAGGGCGACCCCGGTGTGTCTCCGCCGTCCCTTTCTCTCGTTCCTATATCTGTTCAAATGATCTTCACGCTCTCGAACTCCGACGGCTCATGAAACCCGCGACGACGCGAGATTCCTTGGCACCTCTCGCGTCCGTTCTGCCCATCAGAGTCTCTCCCGCTCCTTTCTCACGGATGCTGGCAGCGATCGCGTCTTCTCGACTCCGTCAAGTCCCGAGCAACGCGCGCCACGCGCTCGTCTCCGAAGCCCGAAGGCCGAATCGAAAACAATATCGAAGATTTTTCCACACCGACACGTGCCAAACGCTACAATTGTAAGAACCAAACCGCCGTTCACTCCGTCGAGACCTTCGATTTAAAGAAACAAAACGCCATTTCCCGGATAGACAAACCTCGTTTCGCATCTCCCGGATTCTCCGGTGGAAATCCATTATCCCCGACAATCGGCCGCTAAATTAGTACCTAGAATTCTATGGCGAGGCTGTGCGCGGGAGAACCGGACGGCGTCTGTCGGAGAAACATTCGATTATTACGATCGCTACCCGGCGTGTGTGTTATCCCGTGTGTGTGTGTGTGTGTGTGTGTACGTTCCTGCCTTCACCAAGGCCGGGGCCGGGGGGAGGTCCAGAGACGCTTTATCTTAATGCCAAAATCAAATCAGCTCGCATGGAATTAGAGATGGCATTACGGGGGCTATCGGCGCATATGCACCCTACGCGCATCGCGGTGCAGCGGTACTCGCGTTCGAATCATACTCGGGCCTCTCGACGAGTCCTGCACCACCAGAAACAGGAGCAACACGCGGAGCTGGCGCGGCGGAGGGAGGAGGAGGGGGCTCTCCATCGTCCACAATACGCACGGAGAAGGGCGAGAACAATGCAACGACGGGGAAACACAAGAACGCGCATATCGGATGATATTACCGGGACCCTCTTTCCTGTACAATCCGGCCGGTTGTGCCAGTGCTATAACGCCCGCACTCTGACATCCCATTCGTATTACTATATGCCCGATGTTGTTCGTACGTGGGCATTGGAATGTATATACGTATCTTTAACTATGTGTATACGCGAAAACAGTAGTCGATGACAGCCGAATTCGCGTACGCAATACATACGAGCTCCCTCGTTCTCCGTCCCCCCTCGCCACTTCGGCATCGGGGAATTCACGTTCCGATGTACAGTGCACGCTGTACGCTATAGCGGCCTAATATGTTATATGATTCACCCGTTTGTTTCTATCCCGTTGGCCCTGATTTTCGATTACACTATTCATTGTTTACGATGAATTGTCGGATATGATTGACCGACGGATGGATTCTGTACCAAAAATAATCGTGTACATTCTTCTGCGAAACGTAAACAACACATTTTTGAATGATGCTTGTTTTTATTTCATTTTATTTTATTTTGTTCTCTTTGTTTGGAGGTAATGATTCGATGTTATTGATAGACGGATGGATGCTATCTCTTTCACTGATTACGTACCGATTTCTTTGTTTTTTTTTTTTTTATATATAGAAGAGATAAATATGCAGGTTCGATTCATCGTGGAAACAAATGATCGGAAATGTACAGAATAATAATTATGGACGCAGTGTGTAAAAAATTCTCATTTTCAAATTTGTGTGTAGGTACATCGGACCGTTTTCGGTCGGAGGCTGTCGAGCCCGAACCGGAAAGACAACGATCGCGGCTCGGCGGACTCGCCGAGCTCGCGCGATCGCGAATTTATATTTTTCGGTTCGCTGGCTCGATTCTTGATTCGGGTGCAATCGAGCGGAAGATCGCGGCGACGGAAGCGGTAGGAGACCCGACAAGAATAAGGATTATTCCTGAACCGGACTGTACAGCCCCGAGGGTCCTCTCTCGAGAGAGGACCCCGACGTTGCCGCTGGCTCGTCTCCTTTTTTTCCCGCGTCGCTTCCTTATAAACTAATTTCCTACCGCCCCCGAGTGCACAACGGCCTCTCCGGCCACCCTAGCCCGCTCACTTTTTTCCCCGTTGCGCTCTCGTCTCGCTCGCTACCACTGCCATTCCCAACGAAGCCCGCCCCCACCCGCGAACTCGTCGAACAATTGAATTCTCTCTTTCCATTTACCTATCCGTTTGTATCAACATTTACATTTATATTTGAATAATGGGAAAATAAAGAGGCCGTGAGAGTGCCGCCGGTTCGGAGTGGAAGGACAGAGATGCTGCGAAGGGACGGGGATGTGTACGTTCGCTACATGCTTCGCAGACCCAAGCAGCGGCAGCGTCGCCGGGGCACACTTTCGCATCAGACTTTCGGCTTACTCGCGCCGCTATTACATTTTTAAGCGTTCGTTTTCGAGCCCGCCGGGTCGAAGGGTGAGGACGGAGGTTCTCGCTCTCAACCCCCAGCGACGAATTCAACGAGCGAGACAAAACCATTGCGAGAGAACGACGGCCGGATCGTCGGAGCGGGACAGAGGCGAGTCTCGACGAACTCCGCCACCGACCGACTCGTCAGGGAATGCTTTCTTTGTGATATTTTTTTCTTCGAGAACTCGATATAATGTCTTGTATTAACATTTAGATAAAGCTTATGGTAATATCATTTCTTCCGTTTCCATACCGCGGGTGAGCCCGGCGGGGACTCGCGACGATCTCGAATCCACCGGGATAACTCGACGCCGTTATCTTTGCCTCTTCGGAGCGGAGAGGAAAGTCGATGATACGGAGGATCCTCGACGAGCCTCCAGGGCGCCCTTTCGAGGGTTACTTCGTTTAAGAAATGACGACTCGTGACATTTTGATTAGTTACTCGTTACACGGAAAAGTATATTGTGACGAATGTTGGGACGAGGATTGACCGGGAGACACGATACTACATAGATGACCGGAATAGCTCGGTATGGCAAATGACAAACGGACAGATTATCAATTGACCAGATGACAACAGTCTTGATCGGACTTTCAGAGAGAACAGACGTTTGAAAGTTCGAGGTCGAGATATTTAGGTGCGATTGTTATTAATATCCGCCCCAAAACCAAATAAGCGCGTTATTTATTCCACGATTTTACAATAATTTTTGGATGCCCCATTTTGTCTCAACGGTGCATCCATATTTTTAAACCCATTTTGCCCCACGTACCACCATCGCCACCACACTGATAAAAAAATACGATTGAATCAACTAAGATTCGGGTAGGGACGTTCAATCAAATATTTTGTTGGTACGGCTAAAAAATTAGTTAGTTCAACAATTTGTTGGGTGATTTCACCAAAATATTTTTGAGTCATTAAAATATTTTGTTCAACGAACTAAATATTTATTTGAACGTCCCTGCCCGAATCTCAGTTGATTCAACTGTACTTTTTTATCAGTGCATCCAAAAGTTATTCGAAAATTGCGTTTTGTTTCATTATCCCGCTTTGCCCCGCCGTGCCATTTGCCCGGCTCTTCCCTAAATATATATATTACTCAGGTAAACATTTTTTTATGGTAATTTGTAGTAGATCAATTTTTCGTTCTGCGAGAGTTTATGCACAGTAGAGGCTCGTTTGGCACCAGACTTGACGCAGCGATTGTTTCCCCGGACCGATTGAATTTATGTATCGAATTCTCTCGCTGCCGGAATGCACACGTCACGAGATCGAGCGGTAGCAATGATGCGCGCGAGGCATCGTCATTCGTGCACGGTGATTTATTTATAGCTTCGCGAGCCTCGCTGCCGGGGAGGGCTTTGATGACGGAAACAAATGGAAACCGGCGCAAACGGGGATAGAGATAATAACGATTCTTGAAATAGTGTGGCAGTGCGTGAGATCCCGGGCTGTTGCGGATGAAAATACGCGGGTCACGCGATAGCGCGGAGCACTTTGGAAAAGTCTCGACGGGCAACGGCGGAGAACTTACGGTAACTACTGGAATTGCGAAATCGCCACTGTCCACAAGCTCAATCACCGCACTTCAGTATCGTCTTTTACGACCGAGGCGTGTCACCGTCGCCACCAACGAGCATTATACCTTTTTGAAACGCACTAACCCAACCCCACACCCCTCTGGGGTGATTCATCGCTAACCCAGATTCGAGAATGCTGAAAGTGGCGCTTGGGATTGGGAACAATATTAATTTTGCGCGAAATATTCTAGGTATGATAATAGAGGTAAAAAAATAAGTGCGATGTTCTAGGATCAAATATTGCGAGGGGAAATTATAGTTCTAATCGGAAACTAAATAGTAAACTGCGACCGACCGAAGAATTGAATGCAGAGTGAGTTGAAGAGTTTCGTGTTTCGTTTTCACCCAATTGATATCATCATTCGGAAATACAGCGATTCAGTAATTCAATGTTGCGACTAATACGATATGCTCGTAAGATCAATGTCGGAGATTCTTTTTCGCAAAGACCTCTCGGATCGCGCAGCCTAAACATTTGATGAAACTCATAGAACAGTCGGCCTCGCATCGGTTATGTGTACACACTGTGGAACAACGTGCCGTATAACCTCGAGGATCTGAGACTAGGGTCGAGTTTACGAGGTAGCATATTTCTGGTTCTGTACTACCAAAAGCCCACCCACGGTGCGCAGTCAAAATAGCATCCGAAATCATAACGGACGCGATTGTCCGTGCACAGCTCTCGAGTTATGAAGCAGTAAAGCTGTCTCTCTCCCTTTCTCTCTCTCTCTATACTGTCTCGTTTACCCCCCTCCCCCCCATTTACCCCCCTTTCTCGCTGGCCGTTCTGCTTAGAGGATTCCGGAGTGCGCGATCGTTGCAGAAGCGAGGCCTGATGTTTCTCTATATCCCGGACGCAACGCTATCCGGGACCTCGCTCCCGTCTTATGGAATAATTTAGATGATTGGACGACGAGAACGAGGGGACGCTGTTTCACCCTGTGCTATCCCATTGTCCCGGACCTTGTCCTATAGCACCAGTAATCTATACCGCGCGTACATGTGCAAGAAGCAACAAACAACGGCACATACTGCTCCGTTCGATATCACGAAAATCCTATCGGTATTGTTGAAATCCAGCCAAAAGTCACCGATCAATTATCGACAATTTTCTGCCAATATTCCCGAAGAGTTAATTATTAAAAATTTAACAAAAAAAAATTGGTCCGCGTTTCGGTGCACTATGAAAAGAAAATTGTTGGTACAATAAAAAATTTTGTTTCAATTGAAATATTTTGAATCGACTGAAGCGAATAAACGTTTTAGAAAATAATGATTTAGCCAACCGAGTAACAGCTTTGAACGGATATGACTACGAATTTGGTAAGGCCAACAATTTTTTTTTTCTCAGTGTGAGAATGTAACCTGTTTTCACTCTATCTCGGATTCCTCGATCGTTAAAAAGAAAATAAGAAATCTGTTCGCTTACGACTTTCACCCTCGAAGTAGTTTAAGTAGTCTCGTTCTCGAAACGTCGCGACGATCTCCTCGACCGTCCGTGATTCGCGACACCGATCAAAAAATACTCGTACGAGCCGGTACCTACCTGAAAAATAAAAGAAACAAATGATTATTGTATGCCGATCGTTTCGATACGAGGATAGTAATTTCGCAATGATAGATTATCCGAGTTCTCTAAAGATAAGAATCTCCTTTCGAAACGTATCGGTTCCTCGAGTCGATCTTTCCTCCGGTTACCCGTGCAGTTCCGCTGACGCCACAGCCGCCCGAGCCGAACTTTTTCAATGTTGTGTGTGGCATTATATCGCGAATGATCGATAAATCAGCGAGGCATTAGGCGAGAGAGACCGAACTCCGCAAACGCCGCGGTCCCGAGAGCGCTTCATACACACGATCCCGCGCGTTCTCAGGATTTATACGGGCAATATCGGCACAGGATTAGCGCGATCGGACGGACTTAAGTCCTGCGCGGCCCGATACCGCTCTCGGTCGGGGCTATTAGTGTCAAAATAAAAATGTGGCCGCAATATACGACTATGGACCGGACCGTCGAGTGTAATCCCTCTCTTATTGCCGAAGCTTCTCGTGTATACACCGCGAGAGCCGCAGACTATATCCCCGTGGCTCGATCGTTTTCGTCTTCCCGGTGAAACGCGCGATGATGAAGAAACCGTCGAGACGGAGTGAGAATCGCAGGGAGGGAGAGAAGGGCTCGGGCGCTTCGTGGACGGTGAAGTTCCTCCTCGAATTACAGTCTTCTGCGCCATTGACGCAATCGCACGAGGCGAGGATAAGTTCGACATTTACTTTTGTATACCGTGAGGTGATAAATAAAAGGCGGTTAAGTGCGAGTACGAGAGGGAGTCGGCAGACAATTAAAATGAGCGAGAGACACCGGGACGTGAAAGGGATCGTGCGGGTTGCGTACACGAACGATGAACGACTGGTGTTGGCGGGCATGGAAGGGCCTCGACGGCGTCCTCGCACAGACCCGTGGAAAATCACACCCCGTAAATAAAGTGACCAGCCACGGCGGGGCGGGCGAGAAGCGCCGGGAAGATCGTAAGGGTGGTCCGCGGGATGATGCAGGAAGCCTCGGCTGGCGTGAGCGCGGCAATAAACCGGCTCTTTTCTTCACGGTCCCCGTCAGTCTCCGGCGTACGGGCTGGGGTGGCCGATCTCCGCAGGCCTCCGCAAACCCCCATAAAACTTAGAAACAATTGTCTTTTATTGTTTTGTTGTTATTTAATTTCACCCCCGCTGTCCGGGTTCATCCTGCGCGTCTGACCGATGACCACAATAGTTCGGAACAAGAGGGATGGGATCCGTGTTGGATCGGAGGAGGCAGGACCTGGCATGCGGCACCTCCGTCCGGCATCTCGACCGTACGCACCTACAGCGGCCCTAAATAATTTACGGTCTCGTCGGCGCCCCTCTCGGTGGATTTACGAAAAACTCGTCACGGGCCGAGCGCGTGAGCTGGTATTGTTGGCACCCTCTTCCGACTTTCTTGGCCAACCGAGATACGCAGGACCTGCGAGAGCGCACCTTCGATAATCATTGCCGAAGGGCCGGTAAAGGAAACGAGAGATCCATCGCGGTCCGTGCGTGCGGATGTGTAGGCAGCTACATCGCTGACGGGGAGAAGAGCGAAGAATCGTCGAAATGTTGGGAATTTTGGGAATGAGAAATCTTCTACCAATGGAACCGCAACCGGGTCTCTCAGATTTCATTTGTTTGAACGGCTTTACCGTTCGTCGTCAAATTCATTCACCCGACCGAAGAGATGTTTCTCTAGAAGCTCTAATCGAGCCAAGCTCCCCAGGGTGGCGGTCCGCGTCTGCAGCAGGAGATGCGAATAAATCCGTTGATCCGACGGCACACTCGGTCGGGTCCGTCACAGTGTTGCGACACAGTCGCCGAACGAAAGATTTAAAGAGCTCGCTGATGCCCGAGCCAATATTACTCCCGGTGATCTCGCTCTATTTTTATATCCGTTCGTGCAGGAAGTCGGAGTGGTCCGTGGTGCTGGGGGAGCCAGAACAGTGGCAGTGGCATCAGCGGCATCGTCCAGCAGCGGCCAACAGTGGCCGTAGCAATAGCAAAGAGCGGCCGTACACTCCGGCTCTCCGGTGTACTCAGCATGGGATGGAGCACCCCAATGAAAATAATTATTAGCGTTAAGTGGACGTAGTTAGCAGAGCCAGGAGGTGGAGAGGAGAGCGGAGCAAGCCCGTGACAGACGGACGAGTGGTTACGTCGAATCAGTGTAGCTATTGCACTCGCGCTATATGCCACCGGTAGTCCCGCCGCTCCGCGTGCCTTCGGTACCAGTGAATCTGCGCACTCCTACACGAACACCTCACCCCGCTCACCCCCTGCACCTCCCCACACCCTCCCGCCTCTCCTCGCCCGATGACTGCGTGTTCGTGTGCGCATCGGAGAGGATGCGGATCCATTGGCTAGATAACTAGATTTCATTGCGTAATGGCATATAGCGAGTGGCCTGCGTGGACGTGTACCGCACGCTGTCTCGTTGTGCATCGTCCCAACCGGACAGTCCGTAATGCGACATACGTATACATATGAAAGTAGTCGAACGAGTCCCGAGTTCGAACAAGCGCGTTACGCGCGAACCCTCGGTTCGATGAGCAAATTTTACTGGGATGAGTCCAAAAAAAGAGGAAGTTATGTTTCTGAGAATACCATGAAAAGAGGCCATGAGTAGATTTTTTTTTTAATTCCAAGTAGTTATCATATCTAGGGACCTTGACTAGGTATCACGCTTGTTCGAGACTTAAACGGCTTAAAGCGGACGGGTGTCGTGATAAATAAATTCCATGGGCACGCACGAACCTTCCGTCCGATGATCAAATATTAACGAAAATTCGCACAAAACAAGATTAAGTAATTTCATTAAATTTTGATGAAAACTAAGACACGAATATTTTTCTTTGATTGCATGTAGAAATCACATCGAATTCACCTGGAACTTCTGGAATTATCAAGAGTGGTCCGTATGGGAAAGGGGTGCTTCAAAGGGTTACCGAAATATTGCCTTTGTTTTAATCGCTCGATCGGATCGGTAATGCAGTCGATGACGAATGAGGTTTAGTGAAACGTCGACCGGATCGCTGCGGAAACGTGTATAGTGTGCAAGTGTTCCCTGCAGTATTTACACGGTCCACTCTCTGTATCACTCTCGTTCTGGACGTAAACCGCTCGAGTCGGACGGGTGTCGCGATAAATAAATTCCATGGGGTGAGCACGGAAGGGAGATGGAGTCGGCGAGCGGGAGAACATTGTGTCGGACATATAAATAAACGTTTTATGCCCGCGGGACGCGTGGACGCGACGACGACCCTTTTCCTCCCGCTCCAAACTTTCGTGTCGTTGTCTTTATCTCACCGCTCCAGACGCGCTTTCCTCGCACTCGTATATACGTATGAGTTATGAATCGTAAAAGCTAGATCAGCAATCGCGGCCTTCCGGCGCACACCCCCGCGCGGTCTCACTTCGCCTTCGACGATTCCGTACGAGGCGCGTAAATTTCTGACGACGCGCCAGTTACCATTCGCACTGCGCGTTATTGCCCGCACCGATTACTTTTGCTCCGTGGTACACGCGAGCGAAAGAGACACGAGGGAAAGCGACTATCACGTTTGCGTCGCCGGATCGTTCGCGAAAAAAATAACTCTGATGATAAGCCGTAAGAATCCGAGAACTGGATCAATGAGGTCGCAAAGATAAATTACAACTCCGCGCCTCTCGATCGGGTCCAACGATGTGAATTTATGGGGTTTCGTTTCTAGCGAATGAAACAAAAAATGAAATTTTAAATTCTGATCGCCCCAATAATTGAATGATCATTAAAAAAATATATTATTGTAGCCTTTTTTCATTAATTCTGAAATGTAAAATATTAATTTTTGTAATTCCCTCTCCGATCTCAGCCAGGAATTAAAATATCGAATGACTTCCGCCGGAGACTACGTAACACAAAGTAGATCGGAAAGTGGTCGATGATTAATTTTTCTTCGAGCGGTTCGAAATGGGTAGCAGTGAATACGGTACATCACGCTCGGCGAGCGCGTTGCGACGCGGGGCTGCTGTCCTCGCGTAACACACGGAGATACTGCGTGGGTAATAACAGCGTAGCTGTATATTTACCGAGGCGGAATTACGATAAGGCCATTAAAGGATGAAGAGCCATTCGTTATTTTTAAGTAACAGGTGTAATGTTAGGTGGTACACAGGCGTGTGTGCGCGCGCGCTTGTGTTACCGGTGGAACACGCGTGGGTACGCGACCCTCGTTAGCGCGATCCGGGCATCCCATACGCGAGCACAGAAGTCTCTTGTGTTCGCGTCGCGAACCTCTAACCGGCGTCCTCTGTTTAGCCTCTTTTCCTATCGCCAGGCGTTCTTCACACCCGGCGAGCATTCGCGGGAAAAACGAAGTCGGCATGGTGTGATTCCCCGACGTCCGACCGGAGCGCCTCGCGAAGCCGCCCCGCTTCTGCGCCGGCCTCGGTCGTCGCGTGTACGGATACGAAAACGCACACGCATGCGCACAATGACGGGACACTTGTGTGGGTGCGAGAGTTCTGTGGGCCGAGAGATCTCCGAACAGTTACTTTTGAAGAAACGAGCAATAAAACAAATCTACGTTCCGGAAGTCGCTCGGGAGTTGACACCTTGGCGAGGAGCCGAGTATATCGCCGAGAGCGCAGCTAAGCTTGCACCGATTCAACTCCGCCGCGAGTAACAACGCGCGCTGGGACATGCACCGGGAATAAGGCTTTATTTGAACGGAAACGGTCGGGATATCGCGAGACCCCGCTTCCCAGCATTGTGGGCTCGCTTTGTAGTCTGCACTCGGGCCAAGACCGGTGTGGCATTGCCCGCGATCTCGAACCTCTCGATGAAGTCGGATACGCACACGCAAGCTGCGCTAAGTGCACTGGGTGGATGAAAATATCGACGATTTTTGGTGTAACGCTACGAGAGGAAACTTAAAAATTGTAAGCAATTTTGCAACTGCTTTTTTTTTTAATTGGTGGTGCAAGATTGCATGAAGACGATCGTCTCGAAAGTGTTCTCAGTGATGGTTTCGATGGTGGTTTTTTTTTAAACAAACAAAAAACTTTCTTTTTCTGAATCTTGATTTTTTTTATGAGGTACATGCATCAAATTTATTTGTTTTTTCGAATATATGTATAGGAATATTTCATTGGGAGAACATCTGGCCCATTAGCTCAGTTGGTTAGAGCGTCGTGCTAATAACGCGAAGGTCGCGGGTTCGATCCCCTCATGGGCCACATTTTTTTTCTCTTTGTGTCAATAAAATGAAGGTAAAATAGACTCTATATAATACCGTTGAGTGAATTTATTTGTTATCGATTTAATTGATTTATTATTTATTGAAATTTACTGATTATTATTTGTCACATAAATTCCCTGATTATTCGTAGATTTCATTGGTGACTACAAATCAAATGGAATTTGATTTAATTTATTTTTGAAATGTTACATTTCTTCAAATTACGATAATAAAACTAAACCGTAATAACGGTTAAAATATACTCAGTAACCCCGAAATATTCATTTTCCACCAATATCCATATTTCACAATTCTTTGAAAATCTCGTATTCACGAAGCCGAACTTTGTGAGTTTCAAGTAAGTACTTGTGAGATTCTCGGGTCTGTTTCTTGTCCTGCCACTGAACGTTTTAAGGGCCGAATGTTAAGGTACCGAAATCTCAAGAGTTCAGCCTCGCAGTGATCTTCGTCCCATGCGATGCGAAGATTCCCGGCGCCAGATCCAGAACACCACGCTGATCCGAGAGTTTCTCTGTCACTGCAAGAGCCCGAGACTCAAAAAAAAAAAAAAAAAAAAAATCCTACACATGTCTCGCCAGTAAAAGATAAGCGAGCCCTTCAGCCGAGACCCTCAAAGATACTAGGCCACAAGAGTAGCCTACGCAGGCCAAAAGAAAATCTACGAAAAGCAGCAGCGCTCTCTTCCCGACATTATTATCCCCACTATCATTTCCGTCATTATCCGCAACGATTATCATTACCCACATTTCTCGGAAGCTCTCAGTCACAAGAGCACCGGCAAGCCGGTAAATGATAATGATACATGGATAATTTGTATGCCCCGAAGAGTGAGGGAAAAAAATCGTTGTCGATCCTCTTAAATACGAAACATCGCAGTTCCTCAATGTAACACAAGGCACATGTACGCCGTGTGATATCGGGCGTGACACGTTCGAGACGGGCTAAAAACTACATGGAATTACTTTATGAAAAGAATCCACCGAACAATTCCGATCCCGCAACATTTCCGATGCCTCATGATCCGAGAGATTCCGATCTCCCCCCGGGTTCGTCCCCGTGTAAACGAGTATAATCATCCATTGGCGCGGTCGGAGAAGAAAAGACCTCAGGAAAATAAAGCACACACGAAATTACAAGACAACGAACAAATTCTCTCATAAATATTCCTCGGGCCTTCGTCCGTCTCGTTCCGTCATGCCGTCCCGCTATCTCCGTCATCGTCGCGTTAGCGTCGATATTAAATGCGTATGTAGAGCTGACGCCTACTCGGTAGCACGGCATCACGCACGCACGCAACTCAAAGAAACCGAAGAGCCCGGGCGCGCGGTGCGCGGGTCAGTAGTCGCTCCTCGGGTTTACCTGTTCCTCGGTTTTTCCGTCGATATTTTATGCATACTCTCTCACAGTTATCCGCGAGAGATGTTCCTCCGTCGAGGAAGTCAGCCACGGACTCGCAGGCCCGGTCGGTGTCGCGCTGCGATGCACTTAGCGTTCGCCGGTACGTGTAAACCATACCCATAACGCATATAACGATCCGCCGAACGATGAGGCAAATATTCAAAGTTTGTTCGACAACTATCGGCTTCCCCTCTGGTCTTTCGTACCAGCTAGCTGTTGTGTTTTTTTTTTTTTTTTTTTTTTTTTTTAAATTTTCTCTCTCTCGACAATTTGTTCGCGCGGGAACCGAAGGACGGTGGAAGATCTCTCTGGTATCAGAGCTCTGCCTCTGTACCGCGTAGTCTCTCGCTCTAGCGGCACAAACACACACGGGCGAGCGATTGTACGAGCGGCAAACCGCTTCTGTACACGACAGATAATAAGCCGGTACAAGTACCGGCGACAATGCCACGCGTTGTTTCCGCGTTGTCGGAACTCCCCACGCGACTTTTACGAGACTGCGGAGAGACGCATCGCTGACGCTCGGGGATCGCCCCATGGGATCGGGAACATTTTACCGAGAAATATCCGGCCCTCCTTGTAAAATCTCTCGGGGGGAAACTTGACCGTCGAGCTGAGCGGGGCTCGAGTGTGTATATGTTTCTCATGTTTCGAACTTCGAATTCCGACGAGGCATGCGCGAGGATCGGCCGTGGCAGGGAAGACCTGGCTCACTCGAGGCTTATTTCCTCAATTTTCATTTATTAAACAATTTTTATTTCGACTGTTAGTAGCAAATGTATTTATTGACATTGGTGATGAAAATGTTGATGGTGAGACATTCACAAACGATATGCTATACATATAATGTCATTGTGCACTGATAAAAAAGTACAGTTGAATCGACTAAGATTCGGGCAGGAACGGTCAAATAAATATTTAGTTGAACGAACAAAATATTTTAACGACACAAAAGTATTTTGGTGAAATCACCCAACAAATTGTTGAACTAACCAATTTTTAGCTGTACCAGCGAAATATTTAGGTAAACGGTGTTGCGCGGATTGAAGAGAGGATTTGATGCGTTTTGGTTTTTTGTATTTTTTTTTCAGTGCAGTTTCCTTGCTTATTTCGACTTTTCACGACTAATCAGTCAACCCTTCGGCAAACGTCGAGGGACGTTCTCCGAGTGCCCGAAAAATTCCGAGCCCTCGGCCCAATGGAATTTTTTTTTTACGAGCCTCAAACGAGTTCCAGTGCACCGATCTACCAACCTGCTACACGCACCTATAGTTTCCTTCCGCCTATTTTTACTACCGTCGAGCAATTACAAACGGTAGATCGGGGCTTTGTGGCTGAGTGAGAGTCCGTATTGTCCGGGAAAATCGCATAAAAAAGAACCCGCCGGAGATAAATACAGGGGGGAAGCTGATGAGAGAATTCGTTAGGCGGCGGTTAGTTGATACAGAAACATATTTAATTACATCGAATCTGCATATCGTGTACCGCGCTCCTGACGAGCCTGAGAAATACTTCCCGAGAACACCGAACCGATTGATTAATACGCGTCTCGAACTTTGTGAGAAAGAAACGCCGCGGGATTATCGGAGGCCCCGAGCGTGTGGAAATATCGTCGAGGAAAAATTTAGTGCGGACCTTAACGACACTGTAAATCCGCGAAAATTACGCTGATCGTTTCGTCTCGACTGAGCAATCGAACGCGTAGCTGCTCCCGATTGGCCTCGGCGAACTTCTCCGAGTCTATGTGCAGCACTCGGAGCGAATCCCCCCGGAGTATTACCGAGGAAATTGGACTCCGCGCCAAAGAGGATTCCAACAGTGTCTCTCCGCAGCTGTACGATGTACCGTTTTGGTGATCCTCGCCGGGACGACGACGGCCGCTTAATCAACGGTCCGAGTGTTTATGATTTTTGTTATTGGCCTCATATCTCGTCCGGGCTTGTGCTCTCGGCTCTTCGCACTTACCGCTGGATCCGGGATTCCTCCGGCTCTCGCACGGATTCAGGAGGTACTTCGAGCAAGGGCAAAAGCAACCCCCCGACGAGTCGAAGCTCTCTTCCGGCTCGTCGCCGCTTCCCGCGGGTAAGCACCCGGATGAGAGGGCGTTTAGGGGGATGAAATTGACTCGACTCGGCATCACCGCGATAAAACGCGAGAGAAGGAACGGGCATGCGGAGCAATACGACTGCGGGATCTTCGCTACAGTCGCGTCGACGACGCGCGAACGTGCCAGGCCAACTGTACGCATGATTGTGCGAGGATTATGACGAAAGATCGGCGCGAGGTGGTCTGGAAATTGTGAGGACAGAGATGCGAATCGAACGAGGCGGCAGACCTTTTTTTTAGATTAAAGTGCGTGTGATTGACGAGAAAAAAAAATTAATTCTGTCACTTTGGGGACAAACGACGTTTGTTTAAGGTAGATTTCAGATTTTTTTCGGAATTCTAAATTTACATTGATTTTTTTTTCCTATTATGAGAAAAATGTGTAGATAGTCACAAAATCCAAAGTGAATTAAAAACTGAGAAAATCCATACGTATTCAGAGAAGTGAACGAATCGTTTTCATTTTAAAAAAAAGGTAGGCTTCCGCGTGATTTGTTGAACAATTTCATTTTTCATCAATTTGTTAATAACATTTTGAAATTATTATTATGCAAAATGAATCTTTTCAGCACCTTTGATACGCTTGAATTTTTTTCAGATTTTTATACCGTCCAGCAGTGTTTGCAATTCCCTCTCATTTCTCTGAAACTTGTGCGAAATGAACACCATTCGCAAGGACTACCTCAAGGTTTGCAGTTTCGGTTCATAAAACCTAACTGTCTTACCCGTTGTCAATGCAAAGATTTCGTTCGATGATGGTTCGTTTTTTCCACAGAACAAAAACCATCGCATCTCTCGGTGGAAATAAAAGGACCGCCGAGGAGTCGGATTGAGAGGCACGAGCAGAAGAGGGGAAAGAGACATGATTGAGCCTTGTCGTCCGGGCAATCGTGTGGATGGCTCGGTAAATATATATCGCGCACTCCCGGTGTCCGACGTCTCGGTTTCTCCCGGCATTTATATACCGTACAGCAGTGTCGCGGCCGCTGTCGTCGTCGTGGCTCTCGTATTCCTCCCGGGGTGGCCCACACACAGAGGATACGCATAGTTCTCTCGGCAACGACAGAAGCAACCCTCCTCGCTGGAAGCCGCGCGATCCGCAATCAGTCAGCCGCGGACAGCCATTACATATGTTGTCCATTCCGTGTTCAAACACCGCAGAAACCACGAGAGGGATAGGGAGGAGGCGTTCGTGCGTTCATCCTCCCGGAATTCCTCGTATACCATTGAGTAAACTAGAGTGATAGGGGGAGAGAGGGAGGACTAGAATATGTGGCCGCTGCTCCCCTCGCAGGCAAACATTTCGGCCAGCAGTCCCAGAGAGATCGGGCTATTAAGATCGGAACAAGTCAAAATTCTCGCCAATTCTTCTTGTCTCCGAAAATTAAGATAAACTTTTTTAATAAAAATTAGTTGTCCCAACTAGTGATTAAAAAAAAAATATAGCACTTAATAAAATGAATTATCTTCTTATCCCCAAGAATTAAGAACCAAACCACAGTCTCTCCAAGTACCACAAAAAATGTTTTTCGTTGCAAGTTTTATTTCCGCTATTTAAAAAAATCCCCGTAACACGTTGCATCGCGCAACTTCCATTATATCGCTGGGACTCCCCACCCCGGTCAACGGTAAATTACTCAATTCCGTGGTATCACTTAATAAACTTACAAACACCGTAAACCCGGTGCTGCTGGTTCTACCCCTTGAGTCGCCAGTCTTAAGCGAGGACTTAATCTCCCGACCGTAAAAAAAACCAAGTGGCAAAGCCCTCCTCACGTGTGCATCGTCATGCGTCCGTAAACGGACGAGACGAAGTTGGGTCGCGCACGAAAGACGCTCCCGGGATTTTGGTACACTTTTCGTGGAAACCGACATTGCCCTCGAAAGTCCATGTTTCTCGGGAAGGAGCGAAAACGAAGGAACGGAGAGGTGCGGACGACGAGGTCCGATATGTACTTTTATATAGCAGTGCGCATATTATATCACCTAATACCCTTTATAGTTCGCCTCGGCGATGATCGCGAGCGAGCGAGCCAGTGGGAAAGCGAGGGAGATATCAGGCTGAGTGCATTTTTATGAGTGGCGTGTTGGCACTTGCATGTCGCTCGGGCTCGACTCCCTCCTGACGTGGCCGGAGTTACCTCGCGGCCGACCTCCGCGCCGTGAAACTGATCGGCTCGCCGGGCTTTCCACCGCGGAGTTTCCGACGGCGAGCATAGCGAACGCCATCGGCTCCACGCCGCGGAAAAAGTGACACACTATACGACACGACGTGTAACGTACAAACCAGCAACGATACGTCGACCAGCGCACACGATCGTCCCGCTTTCGTCCCCTACATCACTCCGAGGGCACCGCGGCCGCCACCCTTTCTCGTGACAGGCCACTCCAATCAGAAAATATCGTAATCTCCAGACGTAGCTGTTCCGCCTTACGTAATTCACGTGTCCGGTAATCGTCGTTGCGTGCCCCGAGACAGAAACACCCACACAGAGCGGAGTAAAAAAATAAAATAAAAACGGTATCCACACAACCGAGGCGAACGATCGCGGGCTTCGAGCTTCGGGATTGTGTCGAGCCCGGTTATTCCCCTGGCTGACCACAATTTCATCGGTTCTTCAATTCGATCTCCTGCCTTACATGTACTATGAATATTGAGAGGTAGATAATTTATGGCCGGACGGCAATAAGTATGATTAAGTGGATAAGAAATTGAGGTTTGAGGCTTATCGGTAGGGAAAACCCTCTGGGAATCGTGGATTCTCCGTGGGAGATTAATTCCCGGCATTCGGCCGGCGTAGTTTGATTCGTTCGCGAAACGTACCGGGACCCACCTCGGGGCTCTTTTATTTGCGGTTTGTCCATTAGTTTCTCCGCCACGGGCAAGGCCATCGAACCGTACGTCCAGCGGAATCAGAAGAAACACCGGCGAGCGGAGGAGGATCGCCGTAGAGTGCAGAGTGCATGCGGGAGTGCGCGCGGTTTAAGTGCAACGGGCGAACCGAGAGGGCGTGTTGAGAGTTGGCTCATTCGATCTCCGGACAGCGGGGTTGATTCGTAATCCTTGGCCCGGTCACGAGGCCGTACGGCCGAGTGCAATCGGGGGTTCACGCGTTGCCACGCATTCTGACTGACAAGCTGACTTATGCAAATATAAGTAATACGCCCTGGCGCGCGAGACCTCACTTCACCCGTCCAGCGTCTTCTCTCGTCTCGGCGCAATCGCTCCTTCGCGCTCCTCTCTCTACCCGTTCGACTAATGAAATTTTCATTCGTACGATATTAAACCTCGTCGATCCGTTTCTCGCGATGGCATTTAAATTACTTCACGGCGCGTTTAACGCTTGTAATAATAAAAAAAATACGCGCGAAGAATGGAGAGGAGGCGAGACGACTTTATCACGATTCGCGGACGGACGGTGAGGAAACCGCGCACTCTCATCGGTGAGCGACCACCTATGCACTGTTAACGAATAATTCGGTTGGAATTTTATGTACTGGCGGTGGAAGTTTTTATGCGTAAATTGCTATATTAAATTTCATGTACAATTGTGATGAAAAATTAACGTATGGTGTATTAAAAACTTTATAAATACTTTGCTTTTAAAGGTTTACATTAATTTCACTATGAAAGTAATTTAAAGTCAATAATTTACTCTAATTTCACTGTTAAAGTTCATTTATTTTTCGTCACAATTTAAGACGTTCAATTTAATTTATCAGGCGGGAAGTTGTTATGCAAAAACTGGTATATTAAATATAATGTACAATCGTACACGGAAGTTGATACACCAGTTTTTACATAAAAACTTTCAGTCCGCTGAACTAAATTTCATACGAATTTTTTTTTAGCGTGCCTTCACTTCGAAATCTTTATTTTCTTGTTTACTCTTCGTCTCCATAATTCGAATCGGCAAGATAATTAATATTAAACAAATTACTGGGTTAGTAGATAATAAATAACGATTTGAAGGTAGCAGATAGGTGCTCGTGACTGTGCCTAACGACTGAAACTCATTTAATCATTATACACTCTTTATTATTATTATCTCACGTACTGTTTAGACTCTCTCTCTGCCCGTAACGAATCCGTACTTTAGAGCAAACTCTTCATCGTCCTGTCACCGGAAGTGTCTCGGTACACGTTAATTAGAATGATTGGTCTCGCTGCACCTCCCTCGCACCCGGTGACACGCGACGTGTGTGCCTCCGCGTTGCTTTTGCTTCTGCTGCTGTTTCTCCGACGACGTGTACAACGGAGACGCGAGAGAAACGAGGACGACGCACGTTCCTGTACGTGTGTAACACGCGTTTTCCACTACCACACGTCGGTCCTGCTCGGCTCTCCGCTATTTTCCTTTTCGCTGTCGTAAAAATCATTTTTTTTTTTGCTTTTTTTTATGGAAAACAGCCACCGCGGTGCGCTCGTAAATCCGGATTAGTGCCGTAGGCTCTCGGGTGAGCTTTTCGCAAGGTAAATGCGTTCCAACCCCAGAACGCGCGTCGAGGCCCTTGAAGTACCGGCTGCCCGGCTATTTCGTCGAAGCAGGCCGCTCGGTGCATTCACGTAATTTTATCTGTGTCGTTTTTGACGAATTGGCGCGTTCGGCGTGTGGAATCATAGAGATGCATCTCATTCTCAAGGGATCGGAAAAAGAGGGGGGGGGGGGGGGGGGGGGTCGAAGGTGGCCTAGGTGAAGGATTCTCCGTGAAAAAAGACCGGAAGGCGTGGTGGAAAGGACGGTAAAACGTCAAGGGATGCACGAGAGCTCCGAGACTTTATGGGTTTCATGAAGCTCGCACAGGCGGAATACTGGAATCATGCAGGATCATGCACTGGGCGTTGCACCAGTCCAGCGGGCAACGATCATTATTATTAGCGTGATACTCAATGCGCTCGGCACTATCCCGGTCTAACTCCAACGATGCACGCGTCCGTTACTTATGTTTTTACGATTATGCTCCCATGTCCTGCGTAGCTCACGGATGGGGCGTGGTACGCACGGTTAATGCAGCAAATTCGGCTTTGACTACTGGTTCTTCAAGTCCGGCGAGATCGGTGCGGCGCAATCCTCGAATGGCCGCACGAAAGCGACAACTGTATGAAATTTCTATTATTAGGTCCGAACACTGAGAAGAAATTAAATAGTAAAAGCAACAATACTGATTTTTGGCCATAAAAAATCGTTCTCAAGGGGAAAGTCTGCATTTTATAGTCACGGCAATATCAATAAATCATCGTTGCAACCACAATTATAGTTTAATCATATGAATGTGTACTTTCAGAAATTATATATATAAACGTTCCCCCTGAGAACTGTTCGATATAGTAGGGAATACTATATTTTTTCTCCGTGAATGATGAGTGCGATGAATCGTTATCCGACCGGGATTTATTAATTCTCTCAACGACGTTTCGACAAATGGACGTTGCCCGTTCTATACAAAATTGTCGTCGTACGCAAAATCGGCGAAATGTAATTTCATCTTTCACTTTTAATGTGGCGGTTATGTACGGTCAAGCAAAAAAATTAAACAATAAAAACGTAACCTTCGGTTGACGCGTGCTGTTGCGAACGTTTGAGGTGTTTGAACTTTTTTTCTGCTCGCGTTTCAAATGTCATATTTTTAAATTTAAAAAACGAGAGAATAGCGGCCGTGCCGGTTTGACACTCCCCACGATACGTCAAAAACAGTACGAGTCCAGAAACGGTTCCATTGGTGTTTTTTTCGGCCATTCGACGATACCTACGATTGTATGTACCGTGGAACGACCGGGTTGGGTAATTGGGGACTGTCGCCTCGATCATCGCCGTCCGTCGGCGATTGTGCAACCCTCCGTCGCATTTGAAATTGTTCGATGTTATTTTTGCCCCCGTCCGTCACACGTACCCTACCAACGATCCCCGACATAATGTCGTAATTTCGTACAATAATTCTAATCCAAAATTTCCGACTCAAACTCGCGAAACAGGAATGACGGAAGGTCCAGGCGATTGAAATCGCTTTCAAGTGCCGGTCTCGAGTTTTGGTCGCAAATTACAGCGGAAAATCGCTTTCGGACCGGGGGCGCGCGGTCGCAAAATCTCGTTTCCTAACAACCGGTTTCTTGTCGCGAGAAGAGACGGAAGAGAGCGGAGCCGGCGGAGAGGCGATGAATCTCGAGTTAACTAACGGACCGTCGGACCGTGCGTCTAACGGGGTTAATTAATTGAAAGGGTGCGTCGTACCAGCAGAAGCAACGATCGGCGATGGCCCAAGCCCCCGAGAGTCGTAGGTGGATAGGTAGGAAGCTCTCTAGGCGGGTCGCGGAGAGAGATCCGGGATGGGCACTGGTCACCGGCTAATCATAGACCGCGTCGGTCCACGTCCCCTTATGGCACCCGACTCCTCTAGTCCTCGTCGCGACTGTACGCGCGACGCCAGACTAACCGTACAAGGGTGTCTGATTATAATTACTTTACTCAAGTGCGGTGATTAAAGTTCTCGGATAGCCGGGGCTAACGCGTCGACGACAGCGAACGGAGTTCCAGGGCGTCGGGCGGCGTCGTTTGCCCACGGTCACTACGTTAATCGACGGTTCGCTTACGTTTCTTTCGACGCGTGGTCGTCCGACACACACACACGTAGCGTAGAGGACGATTTTATTGAGAAAGACGATACCGTGCAGCGCACACAGTGCTTTTAATCCCTCCCCTTGTCGACAAAGTATCTTTCGTCGACTGTATCACATTGGACACTTCCAGACCCTCGCGGACACTCGCTCTCTCAGGCGAAAGCTCATCGGTCCTGAAACTCATTTGAAAGCGAGAGACACTATCGGCTTACAAGGGCTCCGCATACAGCGGCAGCCTTTGGAAATTACCTGCGCAGGACGAATGCAAAAAAATTAACGTTTTCTGTGTATTCGGTAATGTGATTGAGAGATTTTTTTATTGGTTAACGGAACAATGAAAATCGCTATTTTGTCTTTGATTTGCTGTACAGTACTGCGTCTATTTACACTATTTACACCTGATATTTCGTGGTGCGTTGTCACTCGTTGAACTTTTTTAGAAACATTTCAACTTTTTTAGGCCCTTTTTCGAAATGTACGCATCACTTTTAATTTCACAGGTGCGACTGAGCCAAGTATCGAATATTTCGAACTTCTGCGTATGTGGAAGCCTATCGAGTGTGCGGGACGTGTGTAGCGCAGCGAGGAAGATACACACTCCGGTGAAAAGCCGTGCGAGAAAGTTTAACAATTGCGAAATTAAATACTTCATCGAATATCTAGTGGTCGGGCGGACGTTTATAAAAAAAATATAATAATAATAATATCGAACGACGTAGCGAGGTCGGAGATACAGGGAAGGTGTGTGTACTTTATAGTGCTGACCCTCGAAAGCGTGTAACAGCACGATATCGATTAGTATTTCGACACGCATGCTGCTTACGCATGCACGAGGGTATAACTGTTGACCCGATAAAATGCTCGTTCGAGAATTGAAAATCCGCGAGAATTTTTTACCCTTTAATTCTCTTTGATTTTTTTTTTTTTTTTTTTTTTTGTAATGAAACTTTCACAATCATCCCCTCTGACAGCTTATTTCAGCCGAGCTTCGGGCCAGTACGACGTATTATTCTTGTTTCTCTTTCTCTCGTTCTCTCATTCGCTCGCGTCTAGTTAGTGTCGCGCGGTCACCGATTCAATGCGAGCTATAATAAATTCTGTCGAATGAGAAAAGCATGCACGTCAGTGGGGGCGACGGGACGAACGAAGGGCGGAGGAGGGCGGGGGCGAAACTGCCGCGCGGCTTACTTAGGGGCCGGATAATTCCCTCGTCTCTGTCCCGATGAAATTTTCAAATTGCGACAAATTTCGTCGCTGCTTTGGTACACACACTGGTACACAGCGGCGTCGAAGCATCGAAAAGTCCTTTCGCCCAACCGAGCCACAACTGTATTTAATTGAACGCCCACCCATGCCGAACTGGACGCGTTTGCATAACGCGAGAGCACAACGGGCTTCGGAGACGGCGACATACAAATTACCACGAATTATTATCGAACGCTTCTCCGACGCGACGACGACGGGTTTCCGGAAAGCTGGATACAGACTCGTCAGTCTTCTTGGGTTCTCAAAAACGCTTAATTTTTACGAAATAATTCAAAATAATTTCTTTTTTATTTTATGGAAAAAAATGCAAAATACTTTTTATTAATTTTACTACAAAATTCAAGTAGTAGTAAAAGAGACTCATTGCCAAAGTTAATATTTGCAATGATCTTTTTATACTAAATTTTATACATAATGCTAATTTAACATCTTGGCAAAGGGCCATCGACCTGGATACTTTGGTGTTTGGAAGGTTTATTTATTTTTTTAAATTAAATTTCGCTACATTTCTCAAACTAATAGAAAAAATATTTTTTGTTGGTATTCTAAAATCCCTGCTCTCTTGATAGATTATCTCGAATCCCACTTCGGAACGGAACCGCGTTGATGCTTCTCGATCGCGTCGGGCGGGGAGCATCTGCGTGGAGCACTCGCGCTGCACCGCGACGGTGCAAGTATAAAGTGAGAGAAGAAAATTAATGGATCTTTCGCACCGTCCCGCCCGAAGGCTCGGTGGGCATTCGACTAGTCAGGGTTATCGATCCTCCTCTCCCCGAGCCGCCCGAGTCCTGTGTAGCCCCATTCCTCTCTATCTTTCTCTTTACATCTGACTCCGTGGTATCCGACTCTTGTTCCTTTTTATTTTTATTTCCTCGTTTTTTATCATAGTCTCTCGCTCGTTCCCATTCGGATACTCGAGTGGAAAAGTAATAGCAGGTGCGATTATGCGAAAGCGTGCGCGCATGCAACCCGTTGAAATGTCATTCCCTCGAGTTCGCGTACACACCGGGTTGGATGGTGTCGGAGTCGGTGAATAAGACCGGGACGGGACTCGCGAGCAAACGTACGTGCCAGTCCCGACGATTTCCCGCGCGGAGGACACGCACCGCACTAATTCCCTGTCTCGTTGCAATATGCATAGCGCAACTCCTTCATATCTATGTACACGCACGATAAATATGCACCGTGCTTTTTTTTCCTGCCCCTCATCCCTCCTCGAATACGTCAAACAAATAGCTGCGTTACATGTAAGATCGATCCAATCGCGCGATTATCCTTGTGAACACAAGAAAGTTACATAAATTATATCGATAATAGTGAAAATCAATTTCTTTTCGTAGAAATTTTCCAACTTTTTTCTTTCGTGTTTAAAATTTTGATCATTGCATCGTAACATTGGAGTTCAATAAAAATCAATTTTTATTTACGTAACACAAATTAATTAGTTAAATTAATTCAAGGAATTTAAATTGAGATTTAAGGACCTACATTTCTGTGGGAAATTGTAAATACTTATATGTATGTATGTACTGTTCGAATTTCACGATTTGCAAATGCGCCGATTGAAAAATTGCAGCCCATTCAATTATTTACGGGACACCCTGTATAAACGCGGCTCGGCGTTGCGTGACGAGAGCTTTTGTAAGTATAACTCACTGTACATACAGGACATACAAGTTACATACCCGTTCGAGTATCTCGCTCACGCTCTCTTTATCGGCCGGTTTTCTCTCTCCGCTGTCAGTTCCAGAGCTCGCACCCACACAAGGTCACGTGCAAACTCACGCCCGCCGCCCTTCTGGCCGCTGCCACGTGCGATTCTCGTCGAAGGATGACTCAGACCGGCCACGCGCGACACGCTTAACTCCTGGCAAATTCATACTTCCGATAATGTTGGCCCACGACATGTGTTTGTCCAACAAAACGCACGAGAACGGAACAATAATGTCAAACAAACGAAATTGAAAATTCTTTAAAAAAAAAAATAACAATAATAATCAACTCCAACAAATTCTTCAAAGATCCCTCAAGGAAAAAAAAAGTGTGATCGGTGTCAAATTTCTCATTTTTTTTTCATGTATATTATGTTTTGCTCTCCAGCTTCGCGGACGGGTTTGCGGGGGCGAAATGGACCACGGAAAGGCGCAGGGAAAACGCCGAAAAAGAGGAAAATTCGTTCTCCGCTCAGGCGCCTTGTAAGTGGCTCGTACATTATTTCTTTCTCAACGGGACGTTGGGACGACGGTAGGTACGGTGGTTGAGGGGTTGAAACGTTGAGTGGTTCGCCGCGTGTGTCAATTGGCGTCTTCCATTTGCCGGTTGCTCGAGGCATCTGGGTCCCCCGCTTGTTACGCCCGATAAAAATTATGTCCTGCGAAGGATCTCCTCCGGTGTTTCTTGCGTACCGTATGCATATACCTGCCGCTCTGTGTCGGTGTGTAAATATAAGGCCGAACAGAAGTGGCTGTAATACCATACTAGCGGCCCGCTGTCACTGCTCGCTCCCGTGGTCTTCCTCGTTCACTTGTCGGGGCCGGAGCAGTCGGGAGACGCGCAGCTGCGAACAACCGATCGCTGGTGTATCTATCTCTCGTCTTCTCGCTGTGGTGCACGAAAGACTGCTGGAACGTGTCAGTAACGAGTCCCGGGCGTGCACCTACCTTGAGTTACAACAACGACTAGGGACCGCTCGCGAGGACCGTAAACGCCGGTGTAGCGCCGAGGATCGACCGGAGGTCGCGGAGAGAAAAAGGGAGCCTGGGGACGGTAAGGTTGGATTTGAATTTGGATAAGATCGGATACGGTACTTTGCATCTGGTGTCCCGAGTTAACGAAAGCACTGAAAAATATTAACAATCACTGGTGCATCCAACGTACGCTAGTCAAGTCGCACCCTCAGAACAACAGTATCACAACTTATATGCAAATCAAATATATGAGGTGTGATGTGACAATTTCCATACGTTTCCGTTATCACTTTTCTCGTTCGTTATGTTTTTGAGCTTTATCATCCCGAGTATCAATCGATAGATGTATCGGTAAGTGCCGGGAAGGCGCGAGTGTGAGCAAACACAATATTCACGCCCGAGGCAATGAGAACACGATCAGTTGGATAAAGGAGCCAATGTGAACCATCCAGGTGCGCCGAACTGGATTACGCCCGACTGCGACCCGCGTTATATCGACGGATATACGTTTCTCTTATCATCGCTGATTGCTGATTATTGGCGCCAGCCGAACCGAACAAGCTGACTCGACGAGTCACATCGGAATCTTTCGATCAATGCTTTAGACGAAAAGAGCGCAAAGCTTTTTTTCGTCGCCGGAACCTCCGGAATCTTTTCTACTTCCGATTGGCGCGTACCAACGAAACATGAACGAGAACTGCATTAGGCCAGTCTACGACCGGAGTTATATCGACTCTTGTCATTGCTGATTATTGGCTCCAGCCGAACCGACCAAGTTGACCTGACGAGTCACATCTTAGACTTTTATTCAATGCTTTAGACGGAATGTGCGCAAAGCTTTCTCTTCATCAGCGGAACCTCCAGACTCTTTTCTACTCCCGGTTGGTTCGCAACAACAAAACATCCACCACCACCGGCAGCTACACCGCGCGGAGGTCTTCCTCCACCCCCAATCGCCGAGCCGTCAGACGCCTTCGCGGAATGTCTCGAGTTAATTTTTTTCCTCATCTCCCTCTACCCTCATTCACCATAGCTTTCTTTCATTCTCCGTTCCTCTTTCTCCCGCCGAAGTGCGCGCTCGCTCCTCTTATTTTTATTCCTCGAGTTCGCGACTTAATTAATCGCATAACACGGGGGGGCCTAATGAAATCAGAACTCCAAGCCCGCTCTCTCGGCCGCGTATCTCGGTACACCTTCTCCGTCTTTCGTTCTCTCGTCGATCCGTGTACTTCCCTCGCTGTTTTATTTTTTTTTTCCTCGACCGTTCTCGAAGCGCCCCCGCCCATCGCGTCTCGGCGTGCAAGCTACGTAAAAACGGAAATATTTACCGGGAATACTTTTCCACCGGTCGACCCTTCGCCACCCCCTCGTTGAACCTTGCGCATATTCGCTCACGGATCAAATGCCCTGTTCGACGGGGAGAATGCCGGCCCTCCGAGTTTGTATACAGCATCGCAAAAATTACTCGTCGGCGAGTTTAAAGATCAATATTTGTCACGACGAAACACCTAGTCGATTCCCTAACAATTTTTACGTTAATTCCTGCACTTTTATTCCGTAACGAGAGAAACGGTGTAAAACAAAATACATGAACGTGCACTGAGAAAAAAAAATGCTGGATTAAGAAAATGCTCGGTGACACACCTTCAAAGGTGTATTTTGTTGGTTCAACATAAATGTTCGTTTCGATCGATGATTTTTGAATAGGTTGAAGCAAATAATCGTTTAAGAAAATTATAGTATAATACATTGTGACGATCACCGCTAGCGTTAAATTATTAATCGCCGTTAGACGAAAATTCTCTAACAATTTGTACGTTAATTCCTGCACTTTTATTCCCCCTAAGAGAAACCGTGTAAAAAAAATACGGAACTGTGCAAATGACATAATTTTACACGGTCTTCTGTTCGATTGACCATGTACCCAAATTTTCGTCATCCGGTAAAATGGATTGTAATTCCACCCTCTCAGCCCAAACCCCACCGGATCGAACTTTCCGCCCTCGGTGTGCAGTACACAGCGACGATCGCCGCGACCGTTAAGTTATTAATCGCGGTTACACGAAGAACGCGCGGGGCTCACCCGCGCGTCACCGAAACATCGAGAAAGCGTTGATTAATAGGTACGGCGTTGCAAGAGGCGCACTCGAGCGTCGGTGATTTTAATTAAGCTCGCTCCTCGAGGCCGTCGGGGACCCGGAAGGAGAATTATTCGAGGTACGACGAGTTTTCGCGGTGGAGCGAATCCCCCGCCCGATTATTTTCTCCACCTACAGATCGTTCCGGGCCCTTCGCGAGAATCGTCCTTCATCGATGGTTCAGCCTCTCCGCATTCCAGCGCCGAGTCCTCCCGTGGAAAAAATTCTTTTGTCTCCGGATTCGATTAAAGGGTGAAAATTCGGGAAAGAGACGCGATCGAGGATAACGAAACGATTAGCAGGATCGACGTTTCCCGGACGGAGGACGAGAGGTCTCGTGATACGGGAGCCGCGACACCCGTTGACAGTGGCGAGTGTCGTCAAATATTTAACCCGCCTCGCGATGAGAAACGAGTCCAGTGAACTGGTGTTTCGCCGGTCCTCTGCACCTGACCGTTTCCCATGGCGCGTTTACCGCTTACATTAATATCGCTTGCCCGTGGCCTCACTCGGTCCCGCTATCGTCGTACCTTCCTCCGTTAAAATAATAAGCGTCCTTCGTCGTTCAACGAGTGGGCTAGAGAACACAACCCCTCGTATCCGCGCCGCGCGGAGCCTTTCGAACGATATTACGAGACGCCAAGCCGCGCGTCGTTCCTCGACACCGTTCGACCCTTTTATTTAACTACCCGGTCGTAATCATCGAACGCGATTAAGGGATTCGTCCCGGGAGCGCCGGAGACTATAAGGAGGAAGAGCTTTCGTTATTAATATTTCCTTAACGTATAATTAAAAGACGGGACAAAAAAGCTAAATGGAAACCAACCGATATTCACTTTTTTTCACGGGTAAAGGGCAAAAGATGAAACAAAATGATATTCCGTCAATCTCCGTTGTGCCAAAAGCGGAACAAGAAAGCACAGAATAGCGATGACTGATTGGACGAAAGGCCGATTCGAGCTTCGGTATGACAGCGAAAATTGGTCGAAAAGTGAAAATGCATCGAACGCAATTGAGGAATTCGTCCCGGGGTTAATTAAAAGACGGGACAAAAAAGTTAAATGGAACCTAAATCCATGTTATTTTTTTTTGTACTGGAAACGGACCAAAGATAAAAACCTTATCCGTCTCCAACGTACACAAAGCCCGATAAAAAAAAACGATATTCCGTCAACGTCCATTGCGTCAAAAACGGCACTGAGGCGACTACCGGTAGCGACGACCGGCAGGGCGAAAGGCTGATTCGAGCTTCGGTATAACAGCAGAAATACTGCTGGCCGGGTGACGCGTATGGTTGGACAGTGGCAGCGGCATTGGCAACTGTTGCTGCTGCGGAATCCATCGAGAAGGGAGAGCACGGTACGGGCGGTATCGCGAAAACCCGGGGCCCGACGTCAGGCCCCCGCGACATTAACGACGGCGCTTTGTGAAGCGAAACTATAACCGAATTACCGGCGTCATTTTATGCATCAGACTCGCCATACCGTAACTGAATTCGATGGGTAACCCAATTACGCATCTTTGCCTGGTTCATGTGCTCTCGCGTCTCTTCTATCGTATTATACGTGTATACATGAATACACATACGTACACGTGCGAATACCAGTGTAGGGTAGTGAGTGGTGGAAGCGCCACACGGGAATCTAGCCAGACAGCGTGGATAGTATTGATACGATGCCATTTCGGTGGGCATGCCGAGTAGGAAAAATCCGTAGGTGAGTGCGAGGGCACGAACGGGCAGACATCTGCGGCACGTAGGCGCGGTGCGGATGCGTGTGTACCGCGAAGTCGGGTGTCATTTTGGGGACAAATGTGAGCGAGCGAAAGTGGCGGGGGGCGCGGGATGTCGGGTGAGCAAAGCGCGTCGGGGTAGACCCGGAAGGGGTGAGAAAGTGAGTGCGGTCTACGGTTCGGTACAAAGCGGCAGTCGGAGGGAGAGAGCGAACGAACGCGGTCCACTATATTGTGGCTCCACTCAATCAGAAGTCATAATACATTTACCGGGAGCTAATGAAGTCCTGATGAAAGGCTGCCGCTGGGACTGCGCGAGAGCAGGGGTTCTCAGACCCGAGGAACAACACCGGAAGCCCGCGAAATCGATGCCGTCTTCGTTTCGCCTCGGCCTCGTTGGTGTCTGATTGCATTTTTTTTTGTTGTCCAAGATGGAGAACATCGAAGCCCGAGAGTCATTACCGGGTAGCGAAGAGTTCGGATAAGCCTGGTGGCAGACCGGTGAGTGGCGAGTGGTCTTTGAAGAAACTGAGCAAAGAACAGCGAAACCCATAAAGGGGAATCGCTTCTCCGGCGTCGTTGACAACCAGTGGAACACTCGCAGTTCGCTCCAGTCCGGGGATGTAATCCTCAGAAATTAAAAATGCCCGCGTTTACGCGGCGTTTCAAAGAGCCGCGACTTGCCGGCTGGGTATTCTGCGCCTAGGAGTCTCCCGGTCCCCAGATTCGTTCGTCGGCTCCCGACTGAGACCGCGGAGAGATGGAATATGGAGCAGGATGGGGAAGAGCCGACTGTGGTGGCGCATCGTGCATGTCGCCGACTTTCTCTCGTCGACGGCTCCATTTACAGAAACCCCATCAAAGGGATTGTGGCATTACACTTTGGAGTTTAGGAGGCTGGAAGCTGGGCGATGGTTCGCGGCTCCGGTGGAAGGGTACGAAGGGAATCACCGTGCTTGTGAAACGGGGTTAGTGTTGGTCTGCCGACTGTCCTTGTCGCGCGTATCTCCTCGACCGCCCGGCCGGGAGACGGCACGAGTGTCCGACGTGTAGCTGGAGTCGCGGACAGCAACATCGCCAAGGGTGGAGAGAAGAGTCGGGCGGAGAACGCGAAGAAAAGGAAAACGGAAAATAGCCTCGCGAACATTTACCTTCCGCTCGACTCATTTTCCCTCCCGTCCCTTCTTCCCTGTCCTCCGCTCACATCCTCTCTCTCTCTCGGGGTAAATGAGTATTTGTCTTTGTGAATAAGTAAAACGCATTACGAAGTTGCGGGCTGCGCCGAGCGAGCCGGCCCCAAAAAATGTCGAAGCGGTTTGTGCTGGTTTTAGGCAAAATTCTCGACGCGCGTGTACGAACCGGAAAAATTGACGAAGACCTAAGCGCAGAAGAAGGTCCGTAGTCTCATTGGAATCCCGGTGTCTCGCTCGGCTAAAGGTTGTAGCGACTATTAACATTTCGCCGGCTGAGCTAAGGTCGATTTCGCCAAATAGCAGGAGTCTCTTGTGTCGCGCATGCTCGATTCGAGTTGCGACATCGCGCTACGTGCTGTGGAACAGGTTGAGATGAGTTACTGGCATTTCGTGTCTATCCACCGTGCAGAAGAAAAAAGAATGATAATAATCTTGGGGCATCGCACACATCTCACTGTGCGTCCAGATAGAGGAGCGACTACGGTAATCGTTGCGGATGCCCGCTCGCTCTTGGGCAGAACGGTGCTACTTCGGTTAACGGTAGAGGGCATCGGGTGTAGCTGGGGCAACATCGCGGCCGTTCATTCTCCTCGCTCACGGGAGTCTTCTCGTAGTAAGACTCCGCGAGGCCGAATTGAATTTGCAAACTTGCAGATTGGATTCCAACTTGCCTATTACAGGGTGCGTCTGTTCCGGTTAAAAGCCGAACGGGCTTCTCGCAGGGCGGGGGGCGGTTGGGGGGGGGGGCACGCAGTATATAGTGCTACCGAGGCTGGTGGGTGCCGTGCCGGTGGGAGAAACGACCGGGGGCAAGGGAATTAATGCCGATACGGTATACGGAGATCGAGGATTACTGCGAAGAGCTCGCGAGCGTCTCTCGGGTTGTCTTAGAGAACTCGCGGGCGTTTCGGCTGCACAGCCGGTAACCGTGTATGTATGTATATACCCGAGGAACCAGAACCTCCCGGAGCTCAGCGTCGAGCCAACGAGGCTATTTTCTCTACTACTACGTAACACCGAATATTACACGGGCGACGGACCCTTCCGAGCGAAACATCGAGGCCGGGGGTTGCCGCGCCACCCCCCTCGCTCACCCTCGCGGTCCACCGCCCCCCCCCCCCCCCTCCTCCGCCCCACCCCAACACAGTCTACTTCTCTGCCATCAAGAAATCCCTGAGCGAGTCTGATTAGGATTCGTTCGTTTATTGATTTTAATTACGACCTCATTCCTCCCCACTTCCCCCACTCGTTCATCCTGTTCTCCGCCCTAAAGAGACTCTTCTTCGGCTCCAAAATTATGACGCTGAAATCAGCGGATAAAGATAAGCTCTGATTTAACATCATTTTTCTTAAATTTATTATTTTTTATTTTTTTTTGTACGATCTTACTCGTAAATAAAGACGTTAGGATGCACGAGGAGTTTGTCGAGGTACGAATTGAGTTGGATGAGCTCTATCCCGTGAATTTTCGTGTTAGCGTGTAACGAGGTAGAAAACGTTTCCCTTGATACATTCTTCAGGTTCTCGATGTGTGTGTGTGTGTGTGTGTTCGAAACAGTTTCGCGATACAAACGGCCGGTACAATGTACTCGGTCTTGGTTCCTACGTGTGTTATTCAAATTAGATTCCTCACGGCGAGCGGGGTAAGAGTCGTGTCTAGAGAGAGGACGGGGGGGGGGGGAGGGGGGAGGGGGAGAACTTGATGTAAAGCTCGAATAATTCGCAAGGATACAACGTGCGGTATGTCGTAGAGGTACGCCGAACGCCTTGGGGGCATTCGTGCCACTGATGCTCGCGAGCTCAAGAAGCAGGCATGGAGAGACCGAGAGAGAGAGAATGAACGAGGGATGAGAGAACTACGTTCATATAACCGACGACGTATATCAACATCCCAGCGGGCTGTGACTGCTACGAGCGGCTGACTGCCAGCATCCTTGGGCCACAAAGTCTCATATCGTTTTCACGACGCAAAACACAGCTTTCAAGGCACTCCCCGGCATGACACGTTAATCGTTCGATTCTAATAATGTTTATCAACGGTCGCCACTCCGGCGAGACCCGGCCTGATTGAGTTTCACAAGACTTTAATTTTTTTTTTGTAAGAAAACGTTCATTGCGATATCCGAAAAAAATATTCAATAGCGACCAAAGAATAAAATGTTTTTCGAAACAGAATTTGGATCGTTCACTGCCCGGTTATTCGCCGTGCATTTGGGTGCACAAAAAAGTGGGCTCGAAGAGCCTGACTTGTGCAATGATTCGTTGAAACTTGCGAAAAAATCTTAAGATTTTATCCCTTCATCAGAGACTTTGGATTTTGTTTTACCGATATCAAAAACTAAAAAATGTATGAAACGGAATTTTGAAACGTTCACTGCCCAGTTGTTAGCCGTACATTTGGTTGCACGAAAAAGTGCGCTCGAAAAGCCTAACTTGTATGATAATGCGTTGAAACTTACGACAACATTTCGAGATGTTCTACCCTTATCGAAGGCTTTAGATTTACTTTTTTTTTTATCAATAATTCCCAAGAGTAATGAGTGCCTTCCTCTTTCGCCCCTTTCTCTCCAGACATCGCTCCTCGTTCCCCACCTCTCTTCCTCGTTTCCGCGAGCATAAACGCAATAATTTCGCGAGGGCGAAAAGGGGTTGCTGATGCTGAGCCCCGCCGAGTATGGCATGCGCGTAAATGTAGTTATAAATAAATCTAGGAGCTCTTAATGTTCGCCGACGTTGGTAGGCTGGCGGGTAGGTAAGTTATACAGAGAGAAAGGCGGTCTCGGTATCGTAGCCGAGAACTGCGCTGCTTCTGCCAGTTCCGCCGCTGGGGAGGAAAGGAAGTTCACGAGGAGAAGAGCAGAAACCGAGAAGCGAGAAATGGGCGAGAGACGAGAGCGAGAGTGAGAGTCGGGCGGGGTGAATTGCCGTTGCGTGGTGTACAGGCCGAGGGTTGCCACTCCGCCGGCGTTGCTCCGCTCCGTCGAGGGACGGAGGCAAACGGAAGGGTTTGAGAGACTGCGACACGCGTGCCGGGAATGTACTCGGTAGCATTTGACTGCTCGTTCTTTGGTCTTCTCATCTTCCTCCTTCGTTCCATTCCATTTACCTTTCACATACTGTAGCGCGACCTCCGCGGGTTTCTACTTTTTCCATTTCTTTTCATCAGCCCTCGATTCAACGCTGTGCAAACATCCCATTCAGCGTCGGCCTTTAACTCTTACAGAAGTCACTCCGACAGTCGGACTCTGAGAAAAAGTCATCAAACTCCTCGGCCACGAGAAAGGCGAATGAAAGATACAAAGAAAGCCGCGCAGGTGAAAAATCGTTTCCGGAATAATTAATTAGCGAATTATAAATTATTATTTTTACGAGTGCGGAAAGATTGAAAAAGAAAAGAAAAATAATGTCACTTTGACAAAAGTGACTCCGGTAGTCGAACTCTGAGAAAAAGTCATCAAACTCCTCGGCCACGAGAAAGGCGAATGAAAGATATAGGGAAAGTCGCACAGGCAATTAACCAGCGGATTAAAATTATTACATTTTTCAAACTCGTGCGGAAAAATGTTAAATTTTCTTTTTCACTCCCCTTTTCGGTCGTCCGCTCACCGGTCGCGTTGGCGCCTACTCTGCATGCGTCGGGCCATATGCCGGCTCACGTACGCTCGAGAGTCCCTCATTGCGTGACAATTAAACTCACCGCGCCCGAGGCCGGAGATACAACGCATTATACGTATTTGCGATACGTACAGGAAAACTTCTGTCGCGATTATAGCACAGGCACAGAGACGGTACTCGAGATTGCGAGAGGAAGGGTGAAGAGGTAGGCACAGGTGAGAGACTCGGCGCTGAGGCTTCGTCGCCCGTTAACGACGTCCTGGAAATGCCCTCGCTCGTTCGCGGAGACTCGAATATTACGAGTGCAATAATAATTCTCTGATTAACACACGGACGATTCATAATACCCTCTTACTACTGTTCGTTTCTTCTTTTACCACGAAATGCGAATTTTTTTATTTCTTATTCTTAATCTTACATTATTTTCCCGTCCGCATCAACCGTGTACGAATAGTGTTTCCACACGCAGAATAACGTAATCACAACGTTGGTCGGATTAAGATCTGCGAGGTTTTAACCACGATTAAAAACGATGCTTGTAACGCGAACGACAAGGCTCGTTACACTTTGCACTTCTGTGTACACACAACGCCCACCGGAAGTCACTCTCCGCGTACATAAATCACGATCGCGAGTGTCGCCTCTGCAATAAACAAACATGGCCACCGCGAAACGAGTAAACCCTCAGACATCGTCCTCGCTCATCGTCTCTCACAATAAAAAAGAACAAGTAAAAAAAATTCTTCGAATTCCTCTCACCGAATAAAAAACGATCTCTCAATTTTTCGCTAATTTCGTTCGAATTTGTCGGAGTTCGTCCCGGCACCGCGACTCCCGGAGAGGAGCCGAAATGAAGGGTGAGAATTGTTCGTCGATGACGAAGACGAAAACGTAGGAGGAATCGAGCGTGGGCGAGCTGCGCGAAGAGCCGGCGAAGAGAGCGCGGGGATGAAATGAGTCGAGAAATTGTTTCCCGAAGGAATTTATCAATTTTCTTTGAGGGATTCTAATTGTACTAATTTGTTTGTCTCGGGACGGAGAGCCCGGGGTATCCGTCGAGGCCGTGTTACTCGTCGAAATCTCTGATCTCGATAGGGTGGGGGGCGGCAAACTGGAATTCTATCGTTTAATCTTCGTTGCCTCTCGCCCTCGGATTTCTGTGTTACGGCTGTGCGAGTCTACACCGTACGTGCACACACACACACACACACACACACACACATTCCTCTTCTCAGTATCTCGTTCTTTCTCCCGCGCGATAGGAATCCGCGAGTCCGCAGCGGGATCTCGATATCGTCGCAGCGGCTACCGCGCTTTTGCTCGCTGTTGCTCCGTCGAATCCGGGAGATAGTCAATGTACCGTGGCGGAGCGATCGGAGATTCGGAATTCATTGATCACTCGGCAGAATCGGGTGTGAGTCGCGCGGGCGAATGCAAACACACGCCCACGCGGACGTCTGTTCGCCGACATATTTATGAATTTTTTTTTTTTAACCCTTTCTCGGCGCGAACAAGGCGGAGAATCGAGGGATCGGGTGTCCCGGCTCGGCTTCCACGCGATCTTGCGTTATCATTGACCCAGCGAGCACATTGTCGCCGGTCTTGTCGTCCGTTCCCGTTCACGCTTCGATAGAATTCGAAGGCGCATACGGGCACGGTTCGCAGGGCAAAGGTGGTCGGGAACTGAGAGTAACGGGAAATAAATTCTAGGGAGGAGAGAAAGAAAGCCGGGGCATGTGTGCGGCGGCGATATGCGGACGGGAGTTCCGAGCCCGCGCAATAATACGTTTTTAATTGCCGAGCTCAGTGCGTTTCTGTGTCACACAGTGCATGCACCGGGCTCGACGGGCTTTACATTTCGTACGTGGCGCGGCGCCCGCCCACATCGCGGATATTTATGTGGTAACGTGTGTCTAATTTATCCCCGGCTTAATATCAACGGACTTGTACGCCTCTCTCTCGCCGGCCTCGTGTGCCTCTCTCCCTTCCTTCCCTACGTGTCGTGCACGCTTTTCGTTCCCTCCGCGTCTTTCAACGGCGGGCACTTCTCGCTCTCCGGAAGCCCCGGCACCCGAGGCGGTGATATACCGCGGCTTCGTATTGCGTTTCGCCGTAAGCCCTCTCGCGATTACCGAGCCGCGGGCGCCCAATAACTGAGATATTGTCCGCTAATACACTACCGCCGAGAAAAAAATAACAATAAATAACTCGATATCCGAGACGTCGTCGTGATTAAAGCTGATTCAGGGTCTTTTGTATTTAGATGCAGAATTTACGTCTTCGTGAGATTTTAACTCGATAACTAATTGCCATAAGACCCTCAACCTTTCCCCGTACAAAGTCGCAACGTGTGAAAAAAAAAATTCTTAAGAGCCTCAATACGAAGGGTCGTATTCCTTATTTTTTTTCTAAGCCTCACAGGAGGACCGCGAAGGTGGAAGACGCATAATGGTTTTCAGATCATCAATCATCTCACCTGCTGTGCAAGTCGCTAATAATATTTTTTTTAATTACCAACTTTTCTCCACCCTCCGATGTGTGTACCTCCTCGCTTCTCACTATTCACGCTTACGTATGTGTGTGTGTGTGTGTGTGCGCGCTCGACACGAGGCCGCGATCTCCGAAAGATCGAAGTTCGCTCAGTTTCGGAGGGGTGAATCGCGAGGCCCGATACACGGAGAGAGAATGCGAGGGAGAGATCGACGAGAGACTGTTAGGTACCGGGTGGCGGATGGTGCTGGTCTGAAGGCTGATATCAAAGCGCGGGTTGGCGCCCCGTCAAACAATACACGGAGAGAGATGCTGATGCGATTGTATTATGGCTAGTGGACCGGCTATCCATTGTCTCGTCACGTCCTACCCACTCGCTTCCTTTTATCTCGATCCCCAGACCTCGGCGTATCGTATCGTATCGAGTGAGCATCCATCGAAAGTAGCGTGCTCGCGAGATGATATAGGGAATAAAAAAAAAAAAAAAAAAAAAAAAAACGAAGAAGGAAGAAAAAGAATACCGTGCGAGCGGAGAGACGGATAGAGAAGGAAAGTTTCATCACAATACGACTCTTCGCAGGCACCGGCCACGTGAGACAATGACGAGGACCGCGATGCGACGATGTATAGTTGCGGTGGTAAAATATAACGTGTGTTCGACACTGCACGCACCTCTCTACGTGCCGAGAGCGGACGATTTCCTTCCCTCCCCTCTGTCTATGCGTGTGTGTGTGTGTCGTTGCCGTTCCCTCGCTCTCACTCTCGTGCCCTCTCTCGAGCAACGTATTTGAAATTCTGCGGTGCCGATATTAGATTACCGAGAGCGATCGACTACTTCCTGCCCATCGTCCTCGTCCTCGTCGTCCCGGGCTACACGTCAAGAACTAACCATGCGGTATTTCGTTGTGTACACGTTTGCTCGGTCGTACTCGACCCCGGAGATGTGTGCGCGATCGCGCACCCGTATTATGCACGGTTTAACGTGTCGGCTCAACGGAATTCGTGGAATTTCGCTCGATCGCCTTCATGGGCGGGCGCGCGTAGCCGTTGAACATCGCGACATCCGGCTGCGAGCTTGCGACATCTCGATTTTTTAAGGTTTCCGAAAGCGATGACTTTACTTTCGTGGATGCACTTACTTTGCGCGGACACTCGATAGCGATCGGCGACGATCATCTTTTCCTTCCTCATTGAGCAAGCTATTTTTTTGTTGAGTGAAATTCCTTACCTGCAACGAGAGAAAAAAGAAACATGTATTGCGTTAGATCGTCGGAAAGTTTTTTAATTGACGATGAAACTAAACGTCTCTCGCGATTCTCGTGAATTTGGGCGTGAGTGGGGGGGGAGAGTGAAAAAGAAAAATAATGAAACGACTACGACTACACGGGCAGGGTACGCTGGAGGCTCGTGAGATACGTGGCTAAAAACGAGTTGCCGCCGGGGTCCGCAAATTTATCTGATTTTCATTCAAATGGGGAGACTCACCTCATCTCGCATTTATGTATTCCAGTGATATTGCACTTTTTAAACTCTCGCCTGTGTCTCTCCCTCTCTCTTTCTCTCCCTCTCTCTCACTTTCGTGCTCGGCTTTCACGCTGGATATTAAGACCCCTACAGCGGGTGTATTAGTCATATAAATTCGCTTCAAGACCGACGGGAAACACACCTACCTATAGCTATACACTTTTTCATATAACTAATATATAAATGTATTTTTAATGAACGCGTGCCATAGCGTAGTCTCGTTTGCATAGTTTTTCGAACGAGACAATTCGGGTCTTCGTGCAGTAAATCGTGAATCTGAGTAAAACAGATTTTTCGGACGTTGATACATGGAAACAAATAAAGTCCGAGTACAAAAAAATATTTCTTACTTGTTTCTTTCTTTTTTTTACTGTATGCATTCGGATCAGCGATACAAAATTACTCATATTTTGAACATTGAGTCGAGCATGTACAATTAATTTCTCTATGAAGATCAAATTCGGATTCAGCATCTTTGTTTCATTTCATAGAATAAACTTTCGGGTAAACCACCTTTTATTTTTATTTTATCTTATAATAATAATAATAATAAAAGATTTTTCATTTATTTCTCTTCACTTCATGCATTACGATCGAAGATACGAAATTGCCGATATTTTCAACATCGAGTCGAGTGTCAACGATTTCTCGATAAAAATCAAATTCGGATTCCGTATCTTTGTTTCATTTCGCACGATAAATATCGCTGTTCACAACGTCAATCATTAATCGTCGTTCGGAAACTTTCGGATAAACCACCCCGTATTTTTAATCGTCCGAGCCGGAGGCTAGAAGAAAAAAAGTCGGTGGCGATGCGAACAACGGGAGTAACAAACTACTATAAAAAGCGTGTGCCGCTCGTACGAGCAAATAAAAAAAAACGAAAAAAATCGAGAAGCTGCGAGCGGCGCGTGTTCCATTCTAAGGGGTGTTGGGCTCTTTCCCGATTTTAATCAAGCACCCCCGCGGCAGCCCCGTTGCCAGCCATCACTGACCGAACCCCCGAGGTCCTTTCGCGTTTCACGCTTCCCCACCTGAAAAACTGGGTCCCCCCCCCTGACCCGCGCCCGATCCACCTCGAAATTCCTTCGGTTAATTACGCAGATTTCCAATGCATCCCAGCGTCGGCTTTCGTGGAATTTTTACGACTGCCCTCCGCTCTATCTTCGTGCCCTTTCCCTCTCGTTCAACCCGCAACTCGGGCGCCGACTTGTACGAGTGAAATATCTCGGCGCGGATATGAATTTTATAAACCGTTGCTCGCATTCGCGAAGCGATATCGAGTCCGAACGAACCTTGGCCTGTCCCGATGACGACCGCGTCCGCCTTTCGCCCTCGCGCGCATTGTCAATCGATTATCGATTGACGATGCTTTATTAATTCATCCGATAAAAACAACGGCGCACATACTGGAAACTTCGACACCGCTGCGATACGCTATAGTTTCGTTTCGGTAGCTTCGAAGATTATTAAACTGTTGTCCGAATTTTGTGAGCGACGGCGAATTTTCGTAAATCGATCGATCATATCCAATTTAAATCAAATTTTGTTTGACGACAAAATATTGATAAACGAGATGTGAGTGAGTAAGAAAAGAAATCCCGAAGTAACGACTGTATCGCGAACGTGTCCTTTCTGCAGCGCGCGGCGACACGAGAGAGCGATAAATCGTTTTGGGTCATCGGAACAGGGGGCAGAACAGGAACGGCCGAGAAAAAACCCGACGGAAGAATCCCGTCGCCATAAATAATTCAACCGCCGTCCGAGAAGCGAGAAAGCGAGATAGAGGGGGGACAAGTCGTGTGTACTGAAAGGGTGGAATAAGGTGGTACGTGCGCGAGGGGGGGGGGCGGTAGGGTTCCATGCGGTTCGTCGGGGCGGGTTTAAGAATCTAATCTTTTCGGCAAAAAGGGGTTTTCTGCGGAACGAAGAATGAGCGAGACAGGACCGAGGGGGGGAGGGGGGGGACGAGGGCGAGAATCTCCTCGCCTGCCACCTGAACCATCGCCGCGAAAGAGCCGAGAATCTTCCTGACACCCCCTTAAATACTTAATTCCATTCGCCTCTTAATTGGACAGTTTTATTAAGGGATGCATATTTCAGATGGCTTTTTTATTATGTCTATCGGGAGCTCGCCGCGGTTGCCGCACTTTCTCCAACTCTTTTTTTTCCTTCCCTTCTTCATCTCCGTCTCGCGCGCATTACACGGATGTAGCGGAGATACGGTCGAGGCTCGCGCGGCTGTCACGCGGCGGAGCGGGGAGGCTGCGCGAGGGGAGGCTTAAAAAAATTAGATTTCAACCCTTCGGAAAATATTAGCACGCCGGTAGAGACGGAGAACGAGCGGGAGCTGCGAGATTGCCGGGAGGGAGTGCGACTCCTTCGTGTACAACCCTTTACTCGGTCCCTTGGAAGGCTCACTCTCCTCGTATTGTTGCTCGGGATTAAAGGCGCCAAAGTGTTATTTCTCGGGGCTCGGGAGACCGAGAGATTTTCTCTCTGCTCTCCTTCTTTCGCTGAGTTTTTTTTTATTTCTATTTTATCGAGAAAATAAAGCCCGGTTAGCTCGACCCTTGCACGACCCCAGATATTCTCTTTAAATTCTCTTACCCTCCGAAGCCCATTTTTTTTTTTTTTTTTTGCTCTCATATCCACCGTCGGTCCGGCTTTTAATTCTTTCAAAAGAAGAATCAACGATAAAACGAATTAAAAAAAAAAAATCTTCTAACCCAAAAGCGCTAGTGTAACGTGTGCGGTGGGAAACGAGCGGGAGGCGAGGTCGCGGGCAGAAAGAGAGTAGCGTGAGCAGTGTATAAATTTTAATAAGCCTCATTCGAGCGAACCCTTTGAGCCGGCCGAAATGAACGAATTAAAAGTTTCTCTCGTTTTGGTCCCGGCGCTACAAGTACTCGCCGACGCACTTTAGTGGTCTCGCGGTTGACATTTCAACTCGCTCTACGATCTCGCCGAATAGCCGAACTTTCGTCGTTTAGCCGGCTCGCGGCTGTGGCGCGACTCAGCTTCTACCGCTCCTGCGCACCGCACCGACGACCGTACAAACTTCCGAAAATATATTTTTCATTCGATTTTATTTTTTATTTTTTTTCGCGACAACCGAGGCCGCCGTCTCACTGCTGAATTATTCGCGAACCGGCAGAGACGATGCTCCGAGAATAATAAAATATCTCGCGGAAGGATAGTTTTCTATCGCAACTTACAACCCATTCTCAAATATGTTCTTTTTTTCATTCTAAACTCGCTCTTTCCATCAAAGAAATTTTACCACCAGCGAGAATGTAAAGTCATGCAATTTTCTTGCTAAAACCGCAATACCCCGGAACGGTTAGATCGATGCTGGAAGTGCCCGACAATAATAATAAGTATGCTATATACAGCGAAGGGTATGAAACAGAACGAGGCTGTCTTCGCTCTGCTTTCCCGGATATTATTACTTAAAGAGTATGCCGGAACGAGCACGTGCCGAGTTAGGAAGATACAAGCCCGAGAGAATCGAGGAGCGAGGGGGAGGGAGGGGGGCATCGAGAGCAGGAGGTTAAAGGGAGAGAGGGCTGTTCTCCCGAGAAACTTGGTAACTCGGTAACGTGTTCTCGTTAAAGGGAAAGAGAGCCAGAGATGAGAAGCATCGAGAGAAGGCCGCGGCTCGAGTGCATAGCCCGGAACCCAAGAGCGGTCTCGACTCGCTCGTTCCTACGTACGAGTAACCGAGTAAGATTTCAATTAAAACAACCCCCCGGCATGCCGGGGGATTAGCAGTACGAATCCGTACCGCTCACTCCCTCGGCCGCCGCAGCGGCGATGCCGAACAAGCCCCGGTTATGACGCGGCATAAATATCAATGTAAATTGCTCGGGCTCACACTCGCGCGCCCGCCTTCCTACCGCTGGGATGCGACACACCGGGAACACCGGGGCACGATGGAGTGGTAAAATCTTGAAACTTCGTCTTCCAGGAAGATGCTGCCTCGAGGTCGCTACGACTGTCCCAACTTTATATTAAAGCAATTGTTAGGCGATTCGACTGTGATGAATTTCGAATCACTGTTGATTACCAGCTGTGAGACTACACTGAGAGAAGGATCTAGTAAACATTACAATATCGCTTGAGAGATATTACCATAGCACACTGTTAAAATTTTTTTTTTCTTTTAATTAGTGAACAGTATGTCAACAACGGCGGTCTTGTCGTCGTTGTTTCAATATCACATGGAATCGTAAGAATTGAAAGTAGAATTGAAACAAGATTTTTTTTCTTTGTGATTTTTTTTTCGATGCATGAAATTTAAATATTTTTCCGTCCAAGGAAAATTGACACTCGCGCGCGTGCGTTCCTTTCGCGAGGATGAGACGTACCGGGAACTCCGGGGAACGATGTAGGTGGTAAAATCGTGAAACTTCGTCGTCCCGGAAGATCCTGCCGCGAGTGCGCTACGACTGTCCCAACTTCGTATCAAACCATGATGAAGTTCGAATCGCCGTTGATTAACCACCGTGAGATTGCGACTAGGGGGAACATCGCGATGTACGCGCATCGCAATGCCACGCAGGCGTTCCTCCTGCTTCCCATGAAATCTCAATATTTCCCCTTCCAAGGAAAATTGACACCGGGAACACCAAGGAACGACAGAGTGGCAACATCGTGAAATTTCGTCTTCCAGGAATATCCCGCCGCGAGCTCGCTACGACTGTTCCGACTTTACATTAAAGCAATTATTGCGCGACTCAACTATGACGAAGTTCGAATCGTCGTTGATTAAACGCAAGCTATGCCGCGCAGACATTCCTCCCGCTTCCCATTAAATTTCAATATTTTTCGTTGCAAGCAAAATTGATACAAAGGCCCCGTTGAGAATCTGCCATCGACAGAAGACACGTTAATTATTATTGGGAAGAGCGGTAGGGCTCTTCGGCGTTCGGCGCAAGGGTGAAATAATACGGTAGAAGGATGTACGCGTGCCTCGGTACATTCTACCGTACCGTGTACGGTTACGTGTAGGTGTGGTAGTCGTACGTCACGTGTTCCGTAGGAACTCGAAGAGAATCATACTCCGAAATCATAATTAACAAAATTATGCCGGGGTAACTCGATAGGTTCTCCGGTAGAAACGGCAGCACGGTTCGTACTCGAAGGGAGTGCAGAGCTTCGACAGGGCGGGGCAGGGAGGGGGGGGGGGGGGCGCTCACATCTAAGAAGGAAGGGTTGTCGGAACGAGGACACCCCACACTCGCCAGCCAGCACTCCGCCAACGGACTCGACGGGTATTATCGTACACGCCAGAGAAATCCGCCCGTGCGCACGCCCTTAAGTTCACGAAAATTCTACGGGCATCGCCGGCGAGCGAGCATACACGCAGACGTAATCTCATACCCGTGGGGTTATTGAGTTTGCTCCATTCAAAAAGGCTTTAATTACTGTTACGGCACTTCAATTCACTCGAGAGCTCTCGTGTTACCGCATTATTGTTGCCGCCAAGAAATCTCGTCCCAGATATTGTTTATCGATTCGCCGAGGCTGCATCGGAGGGACACGTGAGCCGTTCCTTTGCAGGAGAGCGGGGTAAAATGGACCAACGTTTTAGCCTCGCATTTTTTTATAGCACACGGCAAAAATTTGTTGAAATGTTATAAACGCGGTCCGTTTTGCCCCGAGGTTCGGTCTCGCGCGCCCCTTCGGTCTCCGATATTCGCCGATGCGAGTGAAAGGCACATCTGCGCCGTGAGATCGTACGTTCGCGAGGGATCGGAGGAAAGATCGGCGATGTTGTTGTTGGGAGTGCATGAGCGACGGGAAAGACCCGGGTCGAAGGTAAAAAAGTAACAGAACGAGATTCGACGCCGTCGGAGCCAAGAGGGCGTTAACGAAACTTTAATGGAGATCACAGATACAAAGTTCCAGCGAACGGTGAAAAAGACCTCTTTGACGGATTACGCCCAAATCGTATCTGTGTCTCTCACCCGTACCGGCGAGCCCGCTGCGATGCTGGATACGCTCTACCTGAGGAAACTCAACCGGGGCGCCGCCGACGCCGCCGCCTTTGCTCACAGAAAAGATTAAGGGTAACCCCGAAGCTAAGTGTTATAATACCCGCAGGATTCTCGGCCTGTGCGGCTCCCAGGATTTACCCGGGTGCATCATCCGAAGATCCCATTCTCGCGCCTCGTGCGTTACGCTTCTCGAGATCACGCCGAGTTTCATCCTTTATGAATCGAGAACCGACCTTTCTTTCTCATTTCTCGAGTGCCTACCGGCTATCGATAGCACGATCTCTGATGGCGAGTCCCGGAGATCGACGTACCTGTATCCGTAACACTCAGCCATCCGACAAACGGAATTCGGCCGGACGAACTAACAGCCACGAGTCCCTGAGAGGCATCTGTTTAAATCTTAGACTGATCGGACTATCGACCATTACCATTGAGGTGAGAGCGGGGCAAAAGGGACTTTTTTATGCCCCGAGAAAACTGCACTGAGAAAAAGGACGGTATTTCCCACTGTAGCGAATAGTTTCCCGGGGAACGTCTATATAGATGCTTTCTCATAGTATATACTCAATTGATTAAACTATAATTATGGTCGCAACCATTTTAAAAAAATCACTCTTGTTGCTTTTATTATGTAATTTTTTCTCAGTGTTGTAAAAAAAATAGTCCTTTTTGCCCCGCTCTCCCCTGCCCTCTTCCCCCGATGCCGTTTCGTTCGCGCGACAAATTTTTTCCCCGTCCCAGCGAAGCGATACGGAATCTCGCGCAGGGGTCGAAAAAAAAGAGTGTCGGAGGAACAGCGGAAAAGGGCGAAATAGAGAGCTCAACAAGTCGAATAAAAAGCTCATAAATAAAGAGTAGCAAAAAAAAAAAATCCGGGTCTTTCCGTACCACTGTCGAGTTCTCCGGAGCTTTTTCCTGCGGAAGCTCTCACGCCTTCATCCTCTCGCCCCTCGCGCCGGGCGGGCTGCGCTTGTATATCTATAGCGGGCGCGAGTCGGTCCTCTTCCTCGGCGCCAACCCTCCCAAATCCGTCCTCTGACGCGCGTTTCTGCGAATGTCCCCACGGACACCTGTTGCTCCGATTCCGCCAGTGGCAATTGTACGGGCGTAGAAAAGCTCCGAACGCGCGGAATCGTCGCGGTGACACGGTGGAAAACCGGCGGCGGCGTTATTCCGCTGATCGCCTCGACGTTCCGCCCTCGCAATGATCGAAACCGATCGAGAAAGGGATGTACATCGACCCCTCGGTCCGCACAGTCGCGCGGCGCGGCGAACTCGTAGTTTGCGAACGGGGGGATGAGCGAGAGTCCGTGAGTAATGTTTCTCGGTTTGCCGGAGCGACAGGCCGAGAGCGAGGATTTCAATGGGGCTCTCGAATGCTTTTTCCGGGACACTGGATCGCGGGTGCTTTAGCTCTCGAGCGAATCACCTCGACGCTTTTACTTCTGTCTCGTCCGTCTGTGTTTGTGTGTCTCCTCGAGGACACTGAACGCCCGAATGTTGCTGGGTTCGGAACTCTACGGCAGCCGAAAGCTTTTGGTCTGCTCGGTTGTAAGGCTCTTAGTGGAAACAACTCATCACGCCACGTTAGGAACTTTGCGTCCGCAGCACCGCCGGATATCTACTCTCAATTCATTCGTTAAAATGTTTTCAAACCCGCCGAAGGGAGTCGGTCAGTTGTGACATTAATTAATATGTTCAGAGAAATTATCAACTGTAATCGGAAGTGTTGATAAAAGAAACATTTATTCTGTTTCTTTGAATGAACTTGTTGCTTAGTTTGTATATCACAAACATCAGCTTCACTCCTAATTTGTCGACGATCCCAAATACGTTGAAAAAGATATTTGCTGACCTCGCGTACAACAAAATTGGTCGATCAAAGCAGTTCGAGTCAACTTTGTCGGATGTTGGTACAGAGTTTTAGGTTGGTGCGTCCAAAAAAACGTTGGTACAACGAAAGTCAGATCAGTTTTGGGGCGTAGATACAGCGCGATCGCTTGTATCGCCAGCGGGGATTTATTCGTATGCGAAATATGCCAAGAATTTTATATTCAATATCGTCTCCGCGAAACGTCGAATATTTCAATCCGCACTGGGATGCAGAGGGGTGGATCTGGACGTAGGTGGACCGGGGTGGCGGTCAACCCCTCGGTCAGACGGACAAATTGAATCGAATAGCTTTCCGCGAGCAAAGGTCCCGGGGACGCGCGGGGCTGCACGATGATGCCAGATACCTCGTCAACGATCGATACTTCAATATCTTTACCACGTTCGCTTCCGGATGACCGGTCCGTATACACGTTTCCCATCCCTGTCCGTCCACCCCATCATCCCTCGGAGTCCACAATTTTGCGAACGATCGGTCACGAATATTCACGGTAGGCGCGTCAAGGAGACAATTTAAAATAGTACTTTGCGATACTAGTACGGAAAAGCGTCTTTCGACGAAGGTTGTGAAGTTGTTACTGAATGAATGAAGTTACTAAATCTCTCCAACTAAAATCTGGCTTTGCATTATTAACGAATTAAATGGTGTTATTTGGAATATTGAAAAAAAAATTAATTGAGACATCAATTGCGAAGGCGTTCCGAAAGCTATATGCCAAACAATATGACAAAGAGTCTCGTTCTTTCGTTTAATTCAACAGTTATTGAAGTACACTTTCGCCGCTCGAGAGATCTTTAGGGGGGAGGAGGAGGAGGAGGAGGAAAGAAAATCATATAGAATGCCGCGATAGCTGAAAGAGACTCGACGAGAGGCGAGAGCTCTCGTCGTCCTCGATTACAACTTTTTATTGCATTTCCATTCCATTTCTCGGGCGTGAAAGAAACGAAGATCTCTCTCGCCCGGCGTACGACTCGCGAGGCGGGGTATCTCTCGAGGATAGGGATGAAATTGAAACGAATGCGTTTTAAAAACGATTACGAGAGAGAGGGAGAGGATTCTTCGCGTCCGGAGAAAAAGAAAAACCAAACAAAAGGAACAAAAAAAAAAAGAAGGAAATTCGTCGTCGCTCAGGGCGCCGAGTCGCGACTCTCTTAAATTTTCAATTTAAACGTTCATGCATTTTTCCTAACAGAGTTCGCGAGCGACGAGGCTCGCACCCGAGCTCACGGGACGCCACGCGCGTTCTCGTGCAAATCCGCGCGAAGAAAGCAAAAAAAAAAATTACTAAAAAGGAAACATAAAAAAGCTAAAACTTTAGTAGTCTATAACACTACTGCGCGAAATAATTGTACTTCGAGCGCTCGGCGATGAGTGCGGACCGTGATCACTCCCACGATGCACAAGTGTGTGTACATAAATACAAGCGATACATTTATGCACCTGTCCGACTCGGGCTCGCGCGAGATGCAGTAAAAATCATTCAGAGACTTTACGACTCGTGAATAATAAATTAGCCACTTCCTGACGGAGACAAGAGAATAACGAACGAACGAACTCCGAGCAAAATGCTAGCTACAACCTTCCTCTTCGCGCGTGCAGTGGCCACCTCGTATGTACATAACACGAGCCGACAGGACGAAGAACGACACGAGATTTCTGAGTGGTCGAACGGCCATCCACGTGAGCGGGAGTTCCGCGAAAGCGTAATAATGCGTTCGGCATTCGCCGATAAAGTATCCACGCTGCTTTGCCTACGTTTAGCCGGATACAGACACGGCTCCGAAAGAACCTTCGAGCTAAACGCAAGCTATATTTTTTTGTTGCAACATCCCGTCGTTCTATAAATCATAAGAATAATTTGAGCTTTGGCGAAATGTTCCTTTTTTTTCTTGACGTTTTATTTTTATTTTATTTTTCTCGAGATAAAAGTCGAGGCTCGATCGCGGCGAGGCTTGAGCGTAATTTCGGGTGTTGGGCCGCCCGGATAGCGCCGGGCAGACGCACCGTACCCGTGGTTTCCCGTTGCATCTGCCTTGGGCGTCGCCGAGCGTTATATCTCTCCTGCTACCAAACAAATTGCGTTCCCCGCGTTATCTCATAGTCACTTCCGGTTGTGCTGCTCGCAGCCCTCTTTCTCGTACTCCCTGCTGTATACCGTGCAACGTGCATGCTCGCCAGGGCATGAGTGCATATGCGGCTCGTCGGCGTAGATTAACGCAATAAATAATAGCGCGGCGGAGAGCTGGATGGCGAGGGCCTTGTCGCTTTTCCGCGTCTCCCGAGATACAACAGCGAACTCTCTTAACGATCCTTCCTTTTACTACGCACCTCTCTGTTTATCGTCGCTCCCATTCATCGCGAACTTCCTTCGTTCTCCGCGCCGGGCATGAATCACAAATTTATGCTGATGCCACTATTTTTTTCTTTTTTTTTGCAGTTATGCTAGCGCGTTCATTCTGAATTATTGGCGGATTATTCTATTTTCTTTATTTCTTCCTCTTCTGATACTCATCTGCTCGTACGATATTGCGGGGTTGCAGGTGTGAAAATACTTTATGTCTTTAAAAAATTTATGATTAAAAAGAAAATACAACCGAAGGTTAAAACGTTAGAATGAAGTAAATTCCATTCCATGAGTTAGAATTCAACCGTTAGAACGTTTTGCCGACGGAACGGAATAAGAATGAGGTGGAATGGTCGCCGCAACAACCTGGTAACAATAATAAATGAGAAAAATAGACAAGAGGCACAAGAGTTTTTCGTGCATGAAAAATTTCGGTAGCATTTTTCATCCCCTCCCGCAGCCCTCGGAAGGGCGCTTTCTTCGTTTTTCCTGGCTGTTACGCTCGAGCCCTCTATCTTCGTGACACAAATAATTCGGGGATGCGTAAAATCCGACGACCCATTTAGCGCGATTATCGGGGCGTGAGAGATTCGAAGGATAGAAAGAGAAAATGACTAGGTATTCATAAACACACACACACACACACACATATATATAGGCAGTGGTGTTTGTCGGTTTAGCGCGTGTTTATCCGCCCTAAGCGACGCCGCCCATTGCATTTCCTTTCGACTGTTGCGCGACGATTCGGCAAACGGGGCGACACAGTCGGCCGCCCGTCGCGTCGAAACGGGGGTGAGAAATTGGGCACCTTTTTAAATGCGAAAATGACACCCGCCGAGCGATTATGTCTCCGAAGAATGCTTGCCGGGGGGGAGAACGAGACGCGGAAACACACGGAGGGCTCGTAACAGCGTCAGAGGGACTTTGCTTTGAGGCGCGATGCCGCGGATGCTGCCCCGCAAGAACCGGTGGCCTATCCGCATCGAACTCATTCGGTCGTCACTGAAAAGGGCACAGGCGAATCATCCCACTCGCCCTCTCGTCCATCAATTCTTACCGATCTCACAATGAAATTGATATCGATAACATCCAAGCCACTAAATTCGGCAATTTTATAGGAGCTAAAAAAAAAAAGTTACCCCGATATAATCGAACATACCGAGCTCGCAGCGGTTCGCGAGTCGGGGAACAGTTTCTTACAATAAACTCGGAGTTATCGATACCAATCGAAGTCTGCGAAGGGGAGTGCACGACCATAGTTATCCAGTCGATCATTACATATTACATACAGCCGAGATCCTAATACTCTGGAATCACGAGTGTTACAAGACGGTCCCATCATAGGCGAGTCGAACGAACCGGGGAGTGCAATAGGTTGCATTGAGAATAGCGCGCTCGGTGCACAATCGGGCTGTCTCGACGGGAAGAGAGTGCCTCGGCTGTTCCGTGGTCGGCTGTGCGATGCTGCACGGCGCGACCGCAGGTATCAGCCATTACCGCGCGCGGCGCGTTCCCCGTAGGATTATTTACGGTTACCATAACTTCCAAGGTTCTATTGCACTTAAGGCCTTAAGAGCCTCGGACCATGCATCGGGCCCCTCTTGCCGGCTTGAACTATCCCCCGGTCGGTAACGCGTTGCCCGCAGAACGACTCGACGCAAAACACGTGTAACGACGAACGATTTATTCGTACGAACGACTCCGTACAAGGCTTCGGCTCTGCACGATCTTACCCCACTGTCCGAGAGGCTCGCCGAGCTCTCTCCGCGCAGCACGGAGCACCGAGATTCTGGAGGAGGCTTGTCCGAGGTGGAGGACGTGCCCTCCGCGCAGCGATGGACGTGTGAATCGTCCGCTCGTCCTGGCCAGACAATCTCGGTTGCGAGATAATCAAAAACTGCTCGTACATCGATTTCTCGCTCTTGTCGCCCCACCGGCCGATCGTACCCTTACCCGCTCACCAAATCCCATCGATTTTAACGATCCTGTTGCTAAATTAATATTCTTCGTTCTTTCATATATTTACTTGATCCATTTTTTTTATCATGTATTCGATTTATGAAAATCTTCTTTTCGTACATTTAATTTATGAAATTCTTTTTTGCATATATTTAATTTATGAAATTCTTTTTTGCATATATTTAATTTGTGAAATCCTTTCTTTCATATCTTCAATTTGTTAAATTCTTCTTTTCGGATATTTAATTTGTGAAGTACTTGTTATCATATCTTAAATTTATGTAATAGTTTTTTTTCATACAGTTAATTTATGAAAAATATTTTTCCGCATGTACGTCTTTTTCATGTGGGCACGTCTGAGCGGAAGGGACGGAACCACTGGCGGGCCCATCGGCGACTGATAGCGGGCGTACGCGCGCCGGAACAGAGTTCGCACGCTTGTAAGTGAACGCTCCTTGCTGAGGGACGTCTGCCCCCTGCCCCCCCTCTAATGTATAGCTTACACCAATGCCGTATGATAATTCGTACCCATATATAATGCATATTGTGCCCGTAGTAAAACTCGCGAATACAAGCCCGGTACACGCGTACGGAGAGATACAATATCGTTGCGCGTTGACATGCGATTCCGGTGTCCGCCAGGCGCGAGGCCAAGAGCCTCCCTTACGCCTGTGACAAACAGGTTTCCCGCATGCATGTCTCGTTACGAACACGCCGACGTGCCGCCTTCTCCGCCACCTCCTTCGCCTCCTATGTCAGTACCGTACGCGTTTTCCACCTTTCACACTCGGTACCGATAGAAAGCGAGTGGGTGTCTAATGATACCCTTCAGAGAAAAGTAAAAGGACCAAAAGTTGGACTCGATGTTATTACGTTTACATTTATCGAACGCTGCGATCTCAGTCCACGTGTAATGGAAGACGAAAACATAATAATTACGTTTCGAATTTTAGGCGATTGAAATTTATTCCATGCCACGCATCGCGCGTCCAAATTCATTATATGTGAATTCAATGGAAAAAGGATGGAAATTAAACTGTCAATCTTTAACGATCTATATGCAGAATGCAACGGTCGTTGTTTCAATTACTTTCAATAAAAAAATAAAATAAAATAAGCACGTGGATAATAAGGTGGCATTTCATTTAAAGCATTGGTTTCAGACATAAACACAGTCTCACAGTCGTTATGGCCGAAGAGAGCGAGCGCAAGCGGAAGGAAACGCGCGAGTTGGAGACGAAAAACGTTGCACTCGATGTCATTACATTTATCGAACACTGCGATCTCGGCCCGAGTTTAAAAAAAAACAAAAACATAAAAATTTTGTTTCGAAAAGAAGGTGATTTTTTCACGTTAGGCGATTGAAATTTATTCGATGGCACGCATCGCGCCTTGTAATTAACTAATCGTGAATTCAATGTGAAAGGGGACGGAAATTAAGCTATTAATCCTCAACGCTCTTTATGCAAAGTGCAACGGTCGTTGTTTCAATTATTTTCAATAAAAATAAATAAGCGCATGAATAATAAGATAGAATTTTATTAAAAACATTGTTTTCACACATAAACACAGTCTCACAGTCGTCATCGCCGGAGAGAGCGACCGCAAGAGGAAGGAAACGAACGAGAGGGAGGAGGTGAATACGCCCGTTGTATACGAACGCTTAATGTAATCGCTAATTACCGAGTAACAATCCTCGGTGCCTCGGCGCAAGAAAAAAAAAGAGAGAAAAAAAAACGAGCTAAGAGATCACACAAGCAGCGGGCGCAATACGCGTAAATACGCATGCGTGATAAACGCGAGGATCCGAGAGGACGGCTCGCGTCCGGCTATATGTCTCTCTCTCTGGAAACGCTTTCCAGTGCTCTACGATACTTTAACTCTTACTCGAGTAAGAGTACGTATTTGTAGCGCACTTTATACTTAGCGTACTCCATACCCGGTACTTAGCGCGAACGCGTAGACATATGGTGAAGGCACCGTACTAAAATACAACTCGCGATATCTGGAGAAGAGCGGAAAGACTCGTGGACTACGGCATTCAGGATATTCAACGCGCGCGTAATTTTATAGCCGTTCTCGCGCCTGCGTAAGCATTTTTAAGATACGCACATTCTATTCGCTCTTCGCTGTTTTATTTTTCATTCGCGACTCTTCGTTTATTTAATTATTTTCATTGTTTTAAATTTCTCGACGTCATTTAATTTTCATTTATTTTAATGTCCACAAATTGGGATCAATTTTTATTTTTTAATCGAACGACCGGGAACATCGAATTCTCAGTGTGCACGTACAGCGCCGCGATAAAAATGAATAGAATTGTATTACAATGCAAATTTCCATTTATATTTATATTATTTATGAAAATCCCGAAATTAATGTCTTCCTCCACGAGGTAATAAAGTGCAAGACTTTATTCAGCGAAACAAAGATGCTGTTATGATTATCACATCCGACCCTCCGGTAAGACATTATACCACGTTATTATCAGCTCCATTGTAAATATTCATTTAATTCGTTTTTTTCTTCTGTTTTTTTTTTCTGAATCAACAAACTTCAAACAACTTAATGATTGTAACCTTGCAGTTTGAAAGGACTAATTGAGTCGTGCGAGGAAATTTCTATGCGATCGCGAGAGTGTGATACGCGACATCGTCGCGAGGACATCGCCGCCTCGGAACCTGCTTGCTCGACTTTCACTCTCCTTTATTTGTCCCCTTCCCGTCCACTTTTTTCTTTTTTTCTCTCGTACGACTCGGCCGACAATCATCAACACGTTGCACATTAAATTTCGTCTCCTCAGCGCGGCACGCAGCCAACGGAGTTCTCTCGTTTCTTGTCGGTGGTCTCGTGTCGATACGCGTGTCACGCGAAACACACGCGACCGCAAAACGTGTCCAGCGGTAAGTCGCGTTTGGTCTCCGGCGGGTTACATTGAAAAATCACCTCGGATACCGCCGTCGGGATGCGCCGTGGCTGCGAGTCTGTCATGCGTTTCGGAGTTTTTACTCGGCAACAACACATAAAATTAAACCCCGCCGTGCGTGCGGATACGTATTAGTTTATCGTACGGGCGATAATGACGAAGGAAAATGAATTGAAATTAAAACGTTTATAACAAGTAAAAGAATCACGTGCCAGACGGACGCGCATCGCTTGTAGAATGTTGCCGCGTGTTGAGTGCGCAGGCGCCACGGAAGCGTGACCGCATCAAAAGGTGGAATAGGAATAGGAGATGCGCGCTTTGCGCTGAAAGCATTTACGCCTCGTTCAATTCGACTCTATATATCTGTGTGTTTATAATGGATCTGACGCGAGGAATCTTTTGCGAAAATTGCTCTCGAAGAAGAACAGCTCACTTTGTTTTTTTTTTCCTACGCGTCTAAGATTTCACATTGACGGGATTGATGTCACCGGTGAACTGAGGGGCGAAGCGTTTACCGTTCGGTTGCTTCGCGCGTTGGAAGCGATCTCGTCTCGGCCCGCAGCGGGATCGACGTGTCGAATCGAGCGCGTCGGAAAATCGGTAACGGGATTTCGATAGTTATCCATTTGGGTTAGAGAAGACGTTCCGACGTGGTGTTCGGTGCGGCTAATCACTGAAAATATTCTCGCAATAGTCGCTTTCGATCGGGCCAATTTAATTTATCATCGGATCGACCTAAAAATAATATGATTGTTCAATTCACGAGAGCTCGTGCGGCCCGAGGGAAACGAAATGTTGCGGAAATTGTTCGAGCGGTAATTAGCTGCGCGGATCTTCGCGCACATCGGTCCGCGTTCCGGTGATCCCAGGAAACGGGATCGTTGCCGATTCGTGGGAACCCGTGGGCGCTCCTTCTGAATATCGATGCTTCGCAGCGACGGCGTGTCGCGGCGGAGACTAAGTCGCAGGAGGTTCACCCCTTTCGCAAGTGGCTGGCTCGAGTGCGTATACGCGTTCGCCACGAGAAGTACCGAGAGCGGAGACTCAAGTAGATATCCGGTTGATGCCCTATTATGCGGATGGGTACGCGGTATGGTTATAGTTTATAGAAATCCCAGGGCACTCTCGTCCCGCAGTTGCGGCAGTGTGGCACTCGTGGAAGTACTCGAGATCCCTCCTCTTCACCCCCTCCCGAGAGACAGAGAGATCTTAGATATATACCTGGCCGACTCGACACGCAGCCAACAGACACAAACACCGGGAAATGAATTCTCCGACCGATGCATCCGTCTTCTCGCCGCTTGTATGTTCAACCGGGTTCGTCCTCTGTATTGCTAGTTTTATACACCGCATACCCATTTTGCCGGAGTGTAACTGCTGCTATGGTAGCGCTGTGCGGCGGTCGCTCTGCCCCGCTCGCGACCGTGTTCCTATCATTAAAACGTAATCACTGCGCGCCCGAGGCGATGCTAATTTGTCGGTTAATTAATGCTCCCAGTTCTCCCATTGTTACACGCCCGGTACTTCTGCGCTCTCGATCTTGAACGCCTAACCGAACGGTATGATATATATTTGTTTCATTTTTTTTTTTTTTTCACAGGAATATGAAGGAACGGGAATGTCGAATCAATTGCCCGATTTTTATGGCAGGATGATATCAATTATACAATTAAGGCGTTCTCGTTTATAATTAGGTTATTTTGTTCCGAGATTCATGAAAACTCCAATCATCTCAAGATTTGATAAAAGATCATTTTTCTTTTCGTTTCAACTCTTCACAAAAAAAAGGTTCGATCGACGATTTTTCCGATTTCATATTACTCGGACCGTGTATCACGTTGAAAACTCGTTAATTTTAGTCAGCAAAACAGCAACGCAATCGAGCCCGAACAATTCGATTTAATCGTGCGAAAAATCTTTGAGCGGAATGAAGACGATTCGCACAAATAGAAAAAGTGGATTGTCTCGAGGACGTGACGAGGCGTTCTCTCGGATCGGCGGTGCCCGGTGCATTATTCCGAGTCCGTTGGAGTGTCATGTAACAACCTACGGTATTGTACGCTCCTCGAGTGTATTTCCCGTTGTGATTGTTTCGCGAATTCGCGACGGTTAAGAGAACAAAATGCAATCGCACGGGTTAATTACGATCTTCAAGCCGCTTCTTCAGCCGCGATATTCCACCGACACTTGGGAAGGGCACGTGTGCCATCTCGAATGGTTGTAAGTGCGATTAACGGTCGGCAAAACTTTCGAACCTCCTCAAAACCTCCTCTAACCGCGTCACTCTCATCCGATCCCGAAACGGGATCTTCGTCGATTACCATTACCCATTAAGGATCGTCATTATCCGGCCGGTGGTGAAGAGGAACGGCCCGTTGTGTAAGTGTATCAAGACGCGAGAAACACAGGCCGGGAGGAAGGAAAGAAGAGAAGCGTGGGGTCATTGTGAGTGGGAACAAAACTGATTAGTACAGAAGTATACATCGTACCCGCGGCCCCCCCATTGTCGTGGAGACGCCTCTTTAGAGTTCCGATAATTAAGAGCGCGTTTGACGACGCTTTCTCCTCCTCGGACGAGGAGAAAAGGGTGCGCTGCGAGAAATACTCGGGGCTCTGAGAGCGGCGCGAGAGAGGTCTCGTGCCAACGGGCGAAAGCTCGATGGAAAAGGAAATCCGAACCGGCTCGAAGGTAGCCGAACTGCTTGGACTATTCTTCGTTCCTCTCCTCCTCGTCGCCGTTCGTCGCGCGCGAACGCACCACCCTCTCGAGGTTCTCGCACTCGAGGGCCACTCGAGTGCCTCGCGCGCTCGAGGGACCCGACGATCGGGAATAAGGAGACGAAAGGGGGCCAAAGGGAACCGGAGAGAAAAGCTTAGGCAGCTTCGGGAAGCTGGCCTAAGCTTTTTACCTCAGCTATTTCGGTCGTGAGACAATGCGGGAGAATTGCGCAGGCCTAAAAGAACCGATCGACTGATCAATGTGGCGCGTCTGTTCGACAATTGCCCAGCGGGTCCTTAGCAATAATCCTGATTCTTTGCAACCGTAAAGTCTGTGCGTTGTCGACTCAGAGATCGTTTTCTTGGTGTTGTGGTCTTTATGGGTTTATGCTGAGAGAAAGATCTCGGAAAAACTGCCAAGTCGTATGGTAAATTTCGACCGGGCAACGTGTAATTTTTTATCGTGCGAATTGTACTAATTCTGGGCGGGTCAATAATTATTCCATTGGGAACGGATTTTCGCCAGGTTTTTACTTCTATACCGGTGCAATGGGCGAAAAAAGGGGTCGGGACGATGATTTTTGTTCCTTTCACCCCTTTCCCCGTGATCGCACCCCAAAATGGACGGCTGAAGCGATACGCCGTTCCTCCCCGTGCATTGTCCTGCGACCAGCCAAAGAGCGACCCAGGCTCTGGTTCTGCTCGACGTCATATTCTATCGTGGATACTGTAGCACTGGTGTGCTAGGTTTACAGTGGATATTCAGAGGAGAGGCGGGGTTTCACTTTGCAGCATTCTAACGAGTGGCGAACTATACGAGATACTACTATTAGCGACTATAGTGTAGGGTTGGGTAAAACTCGCATAGACGGCACGAGACGTTGGTGGAAGGGTCTGCTAGGGGGACCCCCGGGTCCGCCTCGTGGAACCCGAGGCTCGCGGGTCAGGACCGTGTTCCGATGACGAGCCGGGGCTGGATACGTGCTAATCGCGTCACTCGCCTCGCGCATTCGTTCCCTCGGCTCACCTGCGAAAACCACGTTCCGTACATCGCACACTGTTCGATGAATTCTCGACAACGGTAATTGTGTAATGCTCGGCTTGTCGCGTACACTGCCGGGAGGCCGAGAACCTAATCAGTCATTTCATGTTTCGGTACGCTGGGAAATATTAAATTTCATTTTATTTTATTTATTTAATGGGCGAGGCGCTTTTTACAGAATCAAATGCACATTGGCGGGTAAGTGTTTGAGCGGGTAAGTGATATGATAGAATTGTACTGATGACGATGGACAAAATTATGTATTGACCGGAATGCTAAATTGTGTTCAAAGTCTCCAAGATTAGCGCAAAAGACTAATTACAAAAAAGAGTAGAGGGCTTCAACTTCCCCATAGTTTGGGAGAGGTAAAAGAATCGCCACAACCGATACATCTGTATCGGTAGAGAGGATTTCTGCTTGCACAGCCGGAAGCAAACAAAAATGTGTCGCCGACGATCGGCGTATCATCGCCCGGGCATTAATTCGTCGCGATTCTTCGGCAGCGAAATCTTTCGGACCCGAAAGCGATCGGGGCTCGAATAATCCCTGTCCCGTCGGCGCCGATCGGCGCAGGGACAACGCTGTTCCATGTGCGACCGATACCGGTCAGCTGCCGCTAGGCGCTGGCGCGTTCCGCCGGTTCTGTCCGGGCACCGCTTTGTCTCGCACGCTGACGCTGCAACTTCGACCCCCCCGAGGCAGGATGAACGTTGAGCCGCGTTTTTTAGCGAATTTAATATTTATACCGAATGACTGATGACTGTAATAAAGAAACGGGGTCGTATTGTTCGGCACGTTTTCTGTCGTTTTGATCGATACGGTGCGATGGGTGGCTCTACCTCTCGCTCTCCGGGCAATTCTCCGGCTGATCCTGGCGCTGGGAAAAAAAAAGAATAAAAAAAGTTTTTCAGGTACTCCGTCACCCCGGCAAGCAGCGTGCAAGGCGCTCGTCCGGCCATGTGTCGGTTATCGCGCGGATCAGTTTTCTCTCTCTCGTTTATATTTCATTCTCTCCCGTTTCTTTTTTTTTTTTTTTCAACGCGCAGCAGCCAATATGAGATCACAGTCCGAAAATATTGATTTTCCGGTTGGCGAGTAAAAAATCAGAAAATCATCCGATGGAACGAATCTATCCTCTATTCCCTGGTTCGCGAAGAAACGCTCGCGGACACGTGTGGAAAGTTTTGTAAAAATTGCCACGTCATCCCCCGGCAAGGGCGCCATCGAGGGTCGATGTGAGAAAAATCTTGCCGCGTTTACTCTCGATTAGCGTGAAATCTCGATTGTTCCAAGTCGGTTTCATTTGGAGAAACGAAGACTTCTGAGCCTGCCGGCTGCTCGGCTCGAACCTGCGGAACTTCGCGCGGTGGAAACGAAAGATAATCTGCCACGATGTGCGGGGATGTTTTTTTTTTTTTTTGGGAATATGAAAGAAGCCCCGAAATCATTAACGGATCATTACGACGCTCGGTCGGCGATGCTCGGTGTTGAAGGGCCGGAACCCTTGAAACAAAACCATTAATGATTTCTATTTGTATTCCCGTGTTTGGCCGGTTCGACGGACGCGCGGGGGCGGAGAGACCGAAAAGAGACGGCTGGCCCGGGGCCCAACTCCGTTTCTCTCTCGCACGCCGCACAAGAGACGCCTCGATGAATTATGTGAGAAGTTGGCTTATTTTCGTTATGCCGGACTCCCGCGGCGCGAACAAATCGTCCTTTCGCTTCCCTTCGTCTCTCCTCGCTCGCCGTTCCCGATCCCTTTTGTTTCTCTCACTTCGCAATCGCGCGGTTTCCATCCATTCCCCAATTCTTTTTGTTTCACGTTCCAGCCGGAAAGCGACCAGAAACCGCCGAAAGAGGCCCGGCTTTGCCGAAAGGCGAGAAGTCATTATCGAATGTATTTCTATCAAATATCCCGAAACTCTTGGGATTTAAGCGATCGCCGAAAGAAATTGTAAAACAAAGAGTGTAAAAAAATAAAAGAACGATTCGACTCGCTGCCATACAAATTCGGTGATCTTTCATTGAGCTCTTCAGACGACGCTTTAAAATGAAAAAAAAAAACTAAAATCACTATTTCTCAAATAACTTTCGATTACCGTGAATGAAAAATTGTTTTTAATAATCTACTGATTATGTAAAATGTAGAAAATTTCTATTAATTTCCTTAGTCAACGATAGCGCGCATTACGTATCGCTCTTACCCGGATCGACTACCAAGCACTATTAATCTATAGATCGGTATAAACATTCAATGATTTCATTTGTCTGCAGATAAAAACTGCAGACATGTCGACTCAAAGTATCTTCCTGATTCGCCACGCTCTTGCCTCGAGCTGCACGTATGTAAATTTCGCTCCGTAAGTATTTCTGTTTTCTCCTGTTGTCTGAGAAAACACCGACGTATTCTTCGGTCCACATTGCGGATCTCCTCGATCAGCGTCGGCGAGTGTGGAGTTTCACGAGAGTGCGACGCAGGCGTCGTTATTTATTAGTAATTGTAAAAATGATGCGCCTAAGCCAATATCATTAGTGGCGCCGTGGCTCGGAAACACCGACGCACTTGGGCGTCCCGAGCCCGGGCAGCTACATGTGGATACAGAAGAGTCCACCATGCCTCTCGTAGTGGCCTCGCGGCTTCCCGGGGGCCCCCGAGGTGTGCGTGCTGTCATCTGTGAAAACAACGCATCTAATTGGCCCCAAAGATATTTATTATAATTTCAAACACGTGAACCCCCGAACGAGCCGGCGCGAGCGAGCCAAATTCCCGACCGCCCGAGCCGACGATATTAGATGGAACGGCGAGTGAGAAGTTGGATCACGGAGATATCCGGGGCACGCGGAGCCCCGTACGAGCACGAAGGAAACACTCCGGAGGCTTCTACGGGTCTCTCGCTGCCTTCTCTGTTCCTCCTGTCGAGACGGCGACTCTCGTTGGAACTTGCTTTACGACCTCGTTTTAACCGAGATTTATTCAAACCGCTCGCTCGCATCCCTCTCGACAAATATCCGTGTCGGCGATGCGCTTCCTCCAAAGGGATGAGACTACACCGAGCAAAAGAAATTGTTGGATTAAGCAAATGCGCGGTGATGTACCTTCAAGGCTGTTATTTGTTTGGTACAAGTAAAGCATTGTTTTGATAAACGATTATTTGCTTCAATCTATTCAAAATTTGTCGATTGAAACAAATTTTTTTGAATTTTAGCGCACCTTTGAACGTATGTTCAAAGGTGCTTATTTGCTTAATCCAACCATTTCTTTTTCTGAGTGCAGGCCCGGCCACAGAAAAGCCTCCCGAGTACGACGAAATCGCGACTCTCATAATTCGGCTGGTACAAAGCTTCGAAATTTTGAAAAATATTTTTCATGGGTTTGAAAAAAATTAATCGATATTATTAAGTGAACGATATTTTATCAATGAAAAGATTTTTATTTTATTTCCGCGCCAGCTCGACCAGGATGTGTCGGTAACAGTTGTGCTAATCCCGCTTCTCATAGTACTAAATCGCAGGGATATTTGTTCCCACAGAATGATCACGATAACCGGAACAGATAGTCACGAGAGGTGGAGTGGACAAAAAAAAAAAAAAAGTAAAATTTAAGCAGTTCGATAAGAAGCTCCGCACGCAGAGGATGATCGAGATTCGCAACTCCCGGCGGCCCTCCCTGCGCGCGGTGGTTTATACTATCTGTACTTACAAGCGGATCCTTGCGCATGTATCGCGAATTTATGGCCGTGGAGATTGCGACGGAGCGACGAGGTGGGTATTCATACGTGCCGGCCGAGTGTGCCGTGCGGGATTCGTTCGCGCACGACTGTTATGCATACCAGTGGAAATAATGAAAATAAAATGAAACGAAGAGAAAAAAAAATAAAAAATAAAAATAAACAAAAAGAGCAAAAGAAAAAGATTCGAGAGTTATTCGCGGTCAAGCCCCGTTGAATCCTCGCGTTCCTCCCGCCGATGCTGTTAGACCGTCGGTGGTAATTAGAAATATTCGTATTCCGCATTTCGTATTCCAATTTAAATCAAGCGGCCGCGAAGAGGAGACAAGAGGGAAGAAGGCGAAGACGATGAAGAAGAAGAAGAAGAAGAATAAGAAGCACAGCAGCGAGCGCAGCCCTCGACGTCTGCGTGCCCGTCCCGGCGAGCGTAGAGCCGATGCCTCGGCACGGAACACATCCTCGAGACGAGGAGAGGAAGGAGCTATCCGCGGTGCGGGAGATGCGCGCACGAGCATTTATACCTGGGCCGAGTGAGAGTCTCGAGTCTCTCGTAGAATCCTCGGCCAAAACAACGCGGTACGGCAACGGGAGTAGCGGAGAGGAGTAGCGAAAGCTGAGGGCTCTGACAGTGCGAGACCCGCCCACAAAAGTAATCTCGAACTCGCCGGTCTCCGTCTCATCGGCCGAAACGGAGCGAGAGAGCCGCACACCTGATTCATCAGCGAGAAATAAATCGAAAGAACTCTCGCGTAGGGTAAAAACAAAAGGAACCGGGCATCGGCGCTGCCCGTTCCCCCTCGCGCACCGTCGTTTCTCCCGATCCGACTTGCGCCCGACCGAATGAGCGGCGGTGTGTGCTTACAACATCCGTGGAAAGAAATTAACCAACACACCGGCCAATCGGCCGTCGCACAGAGACAACCCGAGATCGAGAAACGATCGCCTCGTATGATAAATAATAATTGTTTCCGAACCTCCCTCCCACCTCCACTCCCATCTAGACAAATGATTTAATTTATTCTATCAATTATTGACGATGCATGTTTGGTTTTCATTCTTGCGCAGCGATGTAATCTGATCGCGAGACTCCCGCAGGCCAGTTCGTAAGGTTTCATTTTTTTGAATCTTTTTTTTTTTGTTGTTTCTTGGTTCTCCTCTTCTCGGGCGCATGCTCGAGGACCGAGTCGTACGATTCCACTTTTATCTATCCTACTCTCTCGGCTCTCCCGTTTCGTTCGCCGGGTTTTCTTATGCACACGTGACAGCGCGGCGAGCTTCTTGTTCGCCCGGAGCGTGCACGGCGGCCTCGTACGATCGAGATCCATGCCGGTTCCCGAGCAACGTACGCTCGAGCTACGTACTAGCGTTTTATCCCTGATGGGACGTCGTCTCCCGAAGACCTCGCGGCGTGCTGCGACGTTAGCGGCGACTGCTCCCTGTCGACGGCTTATTAATGAGAAACAACGGAGAGCGAGAGAGGCGTACGAGAATGAAAGGAGTCCCGAGGAGTGCGAGACGGATCGATACGGTAGCCGCGATGGGGAATGAAAGATCGACGAAATCGGACAATCGGAAACAATAAAAAAAATAGCGAGGCATTCGACGGAGGGCGATCGGATGGGAGGAGAATACGAGATAGAACGATGTGGAAAGTAGCGTAGGGTATGATGAATGCATTCGGAGCGGTTTCCACGGTCATCGGAGCTGAGGTACCTGAGCGGTGTTTCAGTTGGGACCGGTTAGGGCCGCGTCGCCGATCCTCCGATGCCGCGTACCGTCTATTCCCGTTCGGGTAGGTCAGTTGCTCGAGAGGCTCGAACGCTCGCCATCGTTAACGGGCGGATGGCCGTTTGTCGAAATTCCACTAACGGACGTAGGAGTCTTTCTAGGATTGGCCCGAGTGGCGCGCGCGCACCCTCGCGGACCGCGGAATTTAACGAACTGCTCCGACGACGATCTCGCGCGATTGTCGCGGTCAAAGGCGGAAATGGCAAAATGAAAGGATTAGAGGGAGTGCCCGGTCTGCCTGGCGTAGCGAGGGCAATGATGAGAACGCGTGACGTTTTGGAGGGGGACGAAAGAGAATAAGGGAAAAAGAGATAAGACACATACACTCGAAATTCTCGAGGGCAGAGAACGAAACTAACGAACGAAATACCAGTGCCAACAAAACGGCCCCTTCGTGGCTTGTTCTCCCGGCTTTCCGCTCCTTCCTCGGCCTCGCTCTCTTTTCCGAGGCTCTTTATCGCCGCGGCTTACTCGCTCGGTTTGTGTGCCACGAGGAGCCGGGCTGACCGTCCGGAACACGTTCTCATAACCGGTCAACGAGCGAGTCGCCCGCGCGTACCCGACCGTCAAAGAAACCCGAGGGTGATCTCGCAGATAAAACCCAGAGCAAATATGTAACTCGACTCGGAAACGGTATATGCCCACCCCTCGATCCCACTACGGTACGCCCGGTTTTCTACGCTCTTCTTCCTATATGAAAGTTCGGCTCGACTGCGGTCCAGGGGAGCTTCTGTCATATCGAGTCCGATATCCGCTCACTGGAATGGGTTTACGCGAAATTACGAGCTAAAGAATCGTCTCTACCAATTTCCTTGTTGCGCCAATACTGGCTTTGACGGACCCGCGGCAATTTCATTGATTACGATGAAGGATGTGTTGGACCAAGCACGATTATTTTTAACGAGCACGATTGTATCTCATTCCCTTTGACTTTGGAGTGGCGCAATCACAGTACTTTGCCTTCGCGATTTCCTTTTCTTTTTCGGCAGTATAACGATGAATAACTCTCTCGCTTTGGGATACGACGATCAGCAATCATACCGCATGGGAGAAAAATAAAAAATCTGGCAACGATGACTGCTCTTGGTCGTTTTGGCGAAGTGTTGTCTCGCTTCTGCACCCCTTCGGCAACCCCGACCGACTATTACCCATTGTACACATGCAGACCGTTCGCGTCATCGAGCGCACAGCGTCCATCTTCGGCCTCGTCCCTGCGAAACCGACCACTTTGCACTCTCGCGCGTACCCCCGCGATTAATCATCGTTCGCTACGGTTAACGGCCCAATTAAGGCCCGTTTTTGCAAGTCTGATTGTCCGTTCGTGTGGCGTTTGCGTCTTGGCTCGGGCTACCGTGCCGAGAGAGTCGGTACGAGTCGTTACGTGTACTTAGCCAGCAGCCCCTTCCGAACTGACCACCAACCACCGAAGAAATATCGCGATAGCACAGCAAAGCCGCGAATAGGTGCGGACAACCCCTTTTCCTCTTGCAAACAAATGATCGGTAGCGTACACGTCATCGCAGGAATAAATAACCCTATTTATTCCCGCGTTCAGCTATTCTTCAGCGTTGATTTATCATCGCGTATCAGCTCTTCGGATAACACCGGAAATCAAAGAATCTTCAACATCAAATCAGCAAATAAGGGATTGATCATGCAGAGAACTCGGTTTTCCCGTTGGAATGAAAAGACTCCCCTTCTGACGTCCTGTTCCTCCGGAACGAACCATCACCCACTTATTGAGCTCTCATTCTCATAGTTACGAGTCGTTATGTGCACTAAGCCCGCAGTCTCTCCGAACCAACTACCGAAGAAATATCCGGATAGCATAGCAAAGCCGCGACTAGGTGCGGACAATCCCTTTTCCTCTCGCAAAGAAGTGATCGGTAGCGTAAAATTCATAAGGGGAATAAACAACGCTATGATTTCTTCAGCATTATTTTATCATCACGCAGCAGCTCTGCTGATAACACCGGAAATTAAAGAATCTTCAGCATCAAATCAGCAAATAAGGGATAGATCATGCAGAGAACTCGGTTTTCCCGTTGGAATAAAACGACTGCCCTTCTGGCGTCCTGTTCCTCCGGAACGACCAATCTCCCACTTCTTGAGCTCTCATTCTCGTAGACATAACTTACGAGAGGACGTGATAACGAGCGACGTTGATAAATAGTCGGTTGGCTCTGTTATTCTCTCTCCGGAGTAAGGGCCAGCAGCTATATACCTGTCCATAATTACATGTCCATGACTACTCTACGATTCCTCCTCAAGGTTCCCCTCCACGACTCTACGGTAACACACGGGACACTTAATGCGTGGATTCTCGACAATTCTCATGGTTTCATCGTCCTCGTCTCGATAGGAGCTCGCGCTCCGTTATCATGCTCTTAGGATCGCAGATAAATCATCGGTAATCGACTCGGACTCACGATACAGCGGTAATCGAGAGATCAGTCAGATTCGCCGGTTGAATCGAACTCGAAAAGATTTTATTTGATTTTTTTTTTTTGCTTCTTCCAAGTGTCTCGGAATTGCGAGACCGATATGGCGAAAAATGATCGGAGCGGGAGATCGTGTAACGCTCGACGCCACTGGCTTTAACCGCTGTGGTATATCTACCTCTGGATGTATCAATGTCAGGCCCTAATAACACCTCGGAGCGGCCGCGAAGGGCGCTCATTCTCGAAGAGGAGATACTCGGATACGTCGAGATCGGGGGCCCCCCCGACGCGAGATCCGTAACGGAGCGGGAGAGCAGAGCACTGCCGAGGAGAGGGAGCGGACGCGCTACAACTGAGGCCGCCTGGTAATTTCAAACAATGATATAATTACATATTGTTCGCCATTATCTCGATTGCTCGAATTATACAAAGCGAGTGGAAGCGAGAGGGACCCGGGATCACAGCCGTTCTTTGCTATCCTGCGATGTATACACGTACAGACCACGTGTGCGCATTTACTTGCGAAGATGCTCGCGGAGAGATGTGCATTAAAGTGGAATATGTGTAACTTCTGCTTGGTCTCCGGTAGAGAAACGAACGAGGCGCGCATTCTCATTCTCACGCATTCGTTCTGCGCTCAAGCACAGATGCACGGCGCATCGTGGCAATCTCGGCAGTGTAAGCATACACGTTTCTTAATTAACAGGCCCGATGGTTGCTCGACGAATTCCGGATAAGATCCCACGGATATCGGTCGAGATTATGTCTTCTTGAGTTATCGTCAAAAGACCAAAATTACCGTCTCTTGACGTCTTGTTTTTACAAAATTTGATACGTTAAATTACGATAATGTTTTTGTTTTTTGCTTTCTGTCTGTTCATTTACAGAACTTTTGCAGTAAAATTAAAGTAAATTAATAAAAGTAAATTATTTCTGAAGTATTAATTATATTGTACGTTAATTTTTCATCGCAATTATAAATGAAATTTAATACACCAGTATACGCATAAAAACTTCCAGCACCAGTACATTAAATTTCACACGATTTTTTTTTTTCAGCGTAATAAATGTGCTCAATGCACGATAGGTTTTCAGCCGCGTAGGCCAAAAAAATGCATAGGCCTCGTCGCGCCGGAACTGTCCGAAGCATCGACAAAAGTCACGTATTTTTCTTTCCCGCCCATCGGGCCAGCATTCGGCTCGCCGTAACTGGAGGACCGTCGCGAGAGGACATTCCGCGGACCGCGAGCGACCGATGAAATCCGCGGGTACGAGGTTTTTTTTTTTTTTTTTTTTGCAGCTTCGAATCCTCGGCCGCGCGCGTCGTTTCGACACGGTCAGAGACCTCGATGCTCCGTTTCTCGGTGCGTGTCGGAGGGACGATCGAATCTCGGGGGGCCCCGTTTGTATTATTTACATGTTCGTTATGGTTGAAACGAGAGACAGAAAGGAAAGCTCCCGCGCGCGAGGTCTCTGCCGGTCGTTCGCTCGTCCAATCTCTCGTCGTTCGCGATTCGGTACGCGGTGAAACAACGGAGATTAAAATAAGAGAAGACGAAAGTGGAGGACCACTCGAGAGGCCCGGTGCCTCCTTAGAGAATGAATCTGCGAGAAACGTTTTCGCCATCAACGCCGTGAGAGGATATCAAGAACGAGAGGGAGGGCTCTTTCGCGGCACATACAGAGTCCGATCTCCGGACGCCTTCGGGGCCCGTCTCGGTCTCTCTTCGATGCTCTCTTATCCCAGCGATACCTCGGCACGGGGTACAGCGTCGTGCTAATGGGCGACCAATTTCGGCCAGTGATCCAAGGTCGATCGAAATTATCGAAGGCATTCGCTAGCCCCGTGAGCCTCGATCCGGCCATCCGCGAATCCGCAAGGGTCCGCAGTTATGCACGGAATTCGCTCCTCGACCGTTAAATTCGTGCCGCGTGTACATCGTCTAAGTCCTTGATTCTCTCAACGTTTTTGGTTGCAAGGCATTAATCGACCACGCATGCGATCGAGAGCGAGAAAAAGAAATACCTCGAAGACCCGCGGGTCATAAATCTCAGAATCAACCGTACTAATAGAAAAAAATAATTCTCCACGAATGAGAATATCTTCTCAGAGCGGGCGCGTATGAGAGCAATAACGTCTCGATGATGCCATGCAGCTGCCGAAAAGGATCGGGAGAAAAAGAGAAATAACAGTGCACGGCGAGAGAGCGAGCGGCGAGCGAGGGGCGGAAAACGTTCGCCCCATTCGCCTTATCCAGAAGAACTATGAGAAATGGAAGACGAGCGCGGGATATGAAGAAAGCCGAGACGAGACGAAGTGGAGGAGAAGAAAGGTGGTGGCTGAGGAGGAGGAGGAGGAGGAGAGGACGAGGAAGAAAGAAGTGGTGGTGGCGGTATGGCATGCGTGCATCACGCGAACGGACCGCACGCGTGTAAAGATGGCTCGAAATGCGCCAGCCCGCTCGATCGGTTTTCGCCTGTTCGCCTGACGACTTTGCCGGAGCGCTTCTGACTCCGCATCACGTGTACGGGATGGATGTGGCAAAGTGTTTGGCGCGGGCTACAATGGTACCCGATGGAACATTCGTTCTATGTGTAACGTGCACAAGGTCCCTATGTGTGTTACCGGTATGCGGCATGAGATATGTGTATGCGGTACGAGATGTTCGCCGGTTACCCTTCGGGGTGTATCAGGCTCTATCGCGAGAGCTTGGGCGCTCTCGCACGTACGTTACATAGCGGTAGCTGCCATTAACGAGTTATACTGTACGAGATCGAGTCGAGTCGAGACTCCCTCGGTCTTTCTCTCTCGACATCGAGTGCAGGGATCATTTACCGGATAGTCGACGAAGGTGAAGGCGGCAGCGTGAGCCGTGCGCGCGGGAGGCCCGGAGGGGCTCGCTAGTCTTTGATTGACGCGCGACGTTCTGCCAAACTCTCCGCTGGCGCGTCCGCGAGAAACGGCACGCGAGCCAAACAAACCCGAACGGGTACGTCGCTTCGAGTATATACGACTAGCTGCCACCGACGTCGTGCACCGCGCCGAGTCTCCGACTCTGTGTATCCGTCTCTAGCTCGCGAGGCTCACGTCGGCGGCTCCAAGAGTTGATGGTACCAACAGTCGGCAAACAACGACTTCGACGAACCGCGATGAGAACGAAGAACGCGAGGAATACGTGGCTTCCGATGGTGGAGGCATTTACTGGAGTGTGATGGAGCATCTGACAAAATCGGTCACGCAAAAAAGTATCGGTCCAACCTATCGAATGTATCCTGTTGCTCGGTTCGCCGGCAATAGCAACAACACGAAACCGGCCTCAAGAGGTTGAAAGGGTCCCAAGGATTACCAAAAAAATCGAAGTCACAAACGGACGCGTTGGTATTCCTGAAAGAGATCCTAAGATTGAGCGTGAAAATTTGTTGATGCCGCTGTTTAAAAAAATTGTAAATTTAATGTAAGATTGCAAAGCATGTGTGTTTAAAATTTCACAAACAGTTTGTATAAAAAAAACTTTCCAATAATGTATATTAATTTTAAAACACGATTTTTTTTTAGAGTGATTCTTGCTATATCCATTGCGAAGAGAACCTAAGGATCAGATTGTGTTATCCGAGTGAAATTCGCTCCTACCATTAAATCAACGAGATATATTAGTACGGTGTGTAGTATATTACCGGTACTTTTCGTCCGGAAGCAAATGGTTCTAACAACGGTATAAAAGCCGGAGTCGATGAGGGCAGCTCCTCGAAGCTCTAGTTATATACACATATACACATTCGCTACTGGGGGGAGGTCTCGTGCGTCGTTTAATTACCGTATGTAACGAGTTAGAGTGGTTGCTCGCTGGCTGGCGTGCGAGCACGAAAGCCAACCTATCGCGAAAGGGTTATGTGCAAGCGTGGATATAGCGAGATGGCAAGAGGGAGGACAGCTAAGGCCGGCGATGTAGGAGGTAGCTAAGGTGTACGGTAAAAGGCGAACAAGTCCGAGGGCATAACGTCGTCCGCGAAACACCCAAAAATAGCTGGCTCCCTCTCTACACTTGCAAACGACAAACGCTACTTCCATTCCTACACTGAGAGAAGGATCTAGTAAATATGACTATATCGCTTGAAAGATATTAACATAGCACATACGCTGAGAAAAAGAATTAGGGCGCCACCTACAGTTGGAAGTACCGGATTTATAAGAATTTTTCGTAGATATTTATGGTAAAAATTCTTGGAAAATCTGAAATTTTCGGCCATAGGTGGCGCTCCAGTGCTCTGCTACTATGTGCCATGGTAATTTTTCTTAGATGATCGGTAGTTTTTACTAGATTCTTCTCCCAGTGTATTCCTTGCACAAAGTTATACGGAGTGATTCTCAACGTACAGGAGCAAAAAAAAATTAAATTTTTCTGTGCCCCACGCACAATAAAATATTTTTTGAGAAATTAACAACAAAACAGTGGTGAACGATTGTATGAAGAAAAAAAGTTTGTTAAATGAACAAATATTTTTTACTGTGCACTTCCCGAGGAAAAGTAGAGAAGCTACTCGTGGGAACTTCGTACCGTGCTGTTTGCAGCCAGATAGGTGGTTACGAATCGCGGCGAGGGTGGAGCACAGCGTCGCCCTGGGTCGCAAGAGGGTCGCGAGACCAAAAGGGGGAGCAAAGAGACCAGGGCTTTTCGTATCAGCGAGAGAGGGAGCGAGAAAGCGGGAGCAGTGGCTGGAGTCAGCTGTTTTAATGTGGGTCAGCGTGTGACGAGACCCTTCGTTGAAACAATCGATTTCCGTCTTCGCCAAAACTCTGTTATTTTCAATTAAAAAAAAATATAATAAAAAATCTCAACTTTCTTGGTGCTGTTTAATAATTGCTCGGAGAGATAAACGATTGCGATTTTGGGATCGAAGCTTTTGTTGTTTGCTGCAATAATGATGATAATCTCGAGAGCGACTGACGGAGCGTCGATCGACCGGCGAATGAAAGAAATCGAATGAGAATTCGGGAGTGAGGGAGAATGGAAACGATCGAGTGACGCGCGAGTAAAGTAAAATAAATGAATGAAATAAATAAATTAAAAAAAGGTGGAAGGATGCCGGGCTGAATGAAAGAAAGGCGGAGAAACGAAGTGAGACCGAGCCTGGCAAAACGGGAGCCTGGCGCCATTGCAGCACAATGCAGAGTCCCGATGACTTGCATCCGTATCTCGAAGCGATCGAGGGGCATCTTTCGTGATTGCAGTCACGTCGGGACCCCCTTTCGATCCATTCGCGGGATCTCTCGTCAGTTCGTCATTGTTCGTGCAGTAGCGATGAGCCACGCTCCGGTGGATGCCTTATGCGACATTTTCCATGGTATTAAATAAAAATACAAAATATGTACTCAAGAAAAAAAATCGCTTGAATCAACTTATTCAACCAAACAGGCCGAGTGCATGGTCTGAATGTAATGTCTTGTTGAATCAAGATCAAATGCAATTGTTTTTAGTATCATTGACGCATGATATGCACATCGTTAATTGAGAGAAAAATATAACATAAATATAATAAACATGATAACTTAAAAATACTAAGGTAATTATTTGATCCAATTAATTCAATTCGATTTGTTTATATGAGCTCAATTGATTGAAGCGTTTTTTGTTAATCAGGATAAGTGACTTTACGGTATTGTTTCGCAGAATCGTTAAGCACATGCGGAAGTGTCGTGGGGTCAAAGTGACCCGGATAGGTGTGCGCGAACCGCCTTGATAACTGCCATGAGATACGACTCGCCTCGTAGCATTCAGCGACAGATTGAGAGTCTCGCCGGAACTCTGGACGGTAATGAGAAATTTCGAATCTCGTAGCCTCGGAAAATACCGTGCAGTCGTCGTCGCACGTTACTTCGTGACAATTTTTGCGGCTGTAATCTCTGGAAGTGAGAAGAAATCGTGTATACGACGCGAAGCGGTTTACGAGCTACTCTTGATACACCTCTTCGTCACGGAGGTTGCCCTCTGGGATTCGCGATAACGCTATCGAGCACTCGCATATTTTGTCCCCCCCCCCCCTCCCCTTCGCGCCATTTCACCCTCGCACTTTATATCCCGATTCTTTTCTTCGTTTTTTCACGCCTCCGCAGTCGCCCTTTACGATTAGCGACGACACGAAGTGCTTGGTCGAGTATTCTTAACCCCGATTGTTTCTATTCGTACACAGAGAAAACAAAATTGTTGGATTAACCAAAGCGCGCTGACAGTAATTATTGAAGAAAAATAAATGGTTGGATTAACCAAGCCGCGCTGACATGCGTTCAAAGGCGTTGTTTGGTTGGTAAAATAAAAAAAAATTTGTTTGAATCCCAATATTTCGAATCGACTGCAGCGACTCATCGTTCAATCGTAAACATTAGTTGTACCAACAAGATAACAGCTTTGAACGTATGTCGCCGTGACTTGGTTAACTCAAACATTTTCTTTTCTTAGTCTATACTGAGAAAAAGGCGGGTATTTTCTACTATAATGAATAGTTCCCAGGGTGGAACGTCTATATAGATAGTTTGTGATAGTATAAACTCAATTGATTAAACTGTAATTATAGTTACAAATACAGTTATAGTTAAAACTACAATTATGGTTACAACTACAAGTAAAAGTTAATTTAAACAATTGTTCGCGTGCGGATCGTGTCGTTAAGTCTGGTACTTTCTTAGCCATCTCATTATTTCAAAGTTAATCTTAAACGTTAGTCCCTGTTCTTTTTCAACCCCAATTATTGAAGAAAAAAAAAAGAAAAACGAGAAAAACGGTCCACAAGCCGGAGAACAGAATGCTGGCGGAGAAGCGCCCAGCATCGGACGAAGAGAGTTGAAATCGGACGGGCGAGGCCGGTTAATTCTTCTTGTTTGTCTTTGCATTAATTATCTAGAATTAAGAACGCGCAAGCTCCTCGCGCACGGGGGTACTTGCCACGGCCGGCGGATTACTGGCTTTATTATTACTTGTTGCAGATTATTAATTACCGGGAATTATGGGCCGAGGAGGAGCGAAGAGACAGGGTGGAGGGGGGGGGGGGGGGGGGGGGGGGAGATAGATAGGGCGCGCTCGGCCGGCGAGCGAGAGCGCGGACGACGGACCATGGACAGAAGGAGGAGGTGAGCTCGCCGCGGATTTGTGTGTTTCAATTAATTTTCTTGAATTAAGAACGATTGTAAAGAAGCGAAGTAGCAAGAGGGGCGACGGGGCCGAGGGAGGAGGGGGAGGAAGAAGTATTATTGCGCGTGTACACGGTCGGGCGAGGGAGTGTTGTACGTATCTTTGCGAATCCCGGCGTCTCCTCTTTCTTTATTCCCTCCTCCGTACACATGTACGCATATAAACGCGAAATGATCGATAAAACTCTTTCTCCTCTTTGTCCCGGCACTGCAGACTCTCCGAGCACGGCGGTGTTTAGCGTGGGCTTCAGAATTTCTATTAGATACGTTTCAATCCCCCCCCTGGCCGATTGTCCTTAACGATTTGGCGTTCGACGAACCGATGAGTCAGTCGTCTGTTTATAATAATTATTACGAGAAGTGGAATTAGGCGTACTCCGATCGTCGAGTGTCCCATTGTATGCCTCGTGCGGCTCTCGCATCGCCGTGGCGAATCTATCAACCTCCTTTGTTGAAATTCGGTATCGGGTATTATTACATTATATCACATTATATACATTAAAACACACGGCTCATTGTAACTGTGCGGAAAAGATCCATGGGACTTAATGCACATCCACGGCGCATTATTGTTTACAAGAAGCGCGTGTATGCGCCACAGGATGTAACTGCGCGCGCGCATAAGCGCGGTGTAAATTGTGCTCTGTGTAGATTTGTATACATATATATATATGTATCAAAAGACGAGAAGTAGAGTTCCAACAATGAAGGGGGGAACGCGAGCCGTTGTAATATCATGCCCAGAAGCTCTCCCGCTCCCCGCCGCGGGTCACGGCATCGAACAGGGATGAAGAAGAAAAAAAAAATCTCGGGCAGCTGCCATAAGGCCCGCGACCGATACAATTGCAGCTCGGATGTAGCCACGGTACAAAGCTCTTACAGAAATGTATCTTTCGACCTACGCGCGTATTTATACCGACGCATTAAGTACACGCCTTAATGCGCATGAACGTCATTATTACACGAGTTTGAGTATCGGGGTCATTCGAAGAGTGCTTGGTGAACGGGGCAATGATGCGAGGATGTCCGTATGGCGAATAGAGGAATCGAGTCGACCGCAAATCCTGTGCTACTGCATCGAAAAAAAAAAAAAAAAAAACAAAGTGTAGTCGAGGTACATCGATCCGGAGAACCGGAAAGGAGAACGGATTTACATACTCGATCGGAAATATTGACATCTGCTAATACTCTTCAGGCTCTCCCCTTCGGCGAACAATCGATATTCCCTACGCTCTCTGTGGACTCTTGGAAGAATCTCGAATAACACGAAAAATGTTGGTAAAAGTTTTTAAGAAAGTATGCATTGAGTCTGCTGAGAATGATTTAAATAGTAAGGATTTCGTGGCTGAATTTCATTGCAACGGAGAATCCAGGAAACTGGCAACAGGCTCGTCGCGATGTTTACCCCAAGTTCTCATCTAATTACGAACGTCATCGTTGTTGATCCACCGCGAAATGCAAAGATAATTAAAAAAGATAATTTAATTTCAATATTAATTTATCGCATTCAATGCCTCCGGCGTATCCGGCAAAGGCCGGTACGGTGAGTTACACAGGGTAAGAGACAAAAGATCGTAATAGATATACCGGTGTTGAGCCGCGAAGAGTAATGAGAATTGTTACAGAGGGACGATTCATTCTAAAAAAAAAAAAAAAAAAGAAAGAAAAAAAAATTGTTCTCCATTAACGAATAACGAAGAAAAGCATATTTGGCCTATTACCGCGATAGGCTCTATTCTCTCTTTGCGAACGAATCAACGAGGATATTTCGAGCAGCCACGGTCACGGCCAATTGCGATATCTCGAATCCGCGACCGAAGAGCGTTAGCATTTCGCACGGCATTAACATATCGTACGATGTGGTTTTCAGGGCCGCGCGCGATGAGCGTTTCCCGGGTGTGCGGTGCGCTCGCTCATCATTGTCAGAGCTGTGCAACTCGAGATTTCTCGCGAGCGGTTGTGCACGTAAATGAGCCCGCGAGAGCGGACTTCTCGGATGCGCACAAACACACATGGAGTTCATATTGTACTGTGCATAATACTTAATTTAGTGTACGCGAATTGTGGAGGCCTACACATGTAACACAGTAGCGGAGCACGCATCAAAGCGCACACAGGTTGGATCGGCGCAGCTCCAGACAGCTGCGCTGGATGCAGTCACGAGCGCGGTTGAGGAGCAAGATAGCGATAGGCGCGCTAGTGGCGGCAAAAAAAAAAAAAGAGAAAAAGGTAACAAAAGAAGGAAGAGATAGCGGAGTGTGCGCGAGGAGGAGCAGGGAAATAAATTATTAATAACAGCTCGGAGGAGTTCGGGGGGTATCTGTGTGTCTGCGGGCACTCTCATTGTCGGGGAGGGCCATTACCGGTCGAGCCAATTAATCTATGCACAATTTTATAATTAAACGGCTAATAACGCATAGAATTACAGTCCAGGGCCGAGCACTCCCACGTACGGAGAATGCCGGTGTATATAACGCCACAGCCCGTGCAGCACACTTTTGTAATCCGGGCTCACCGTGGCGCGTAGTCATCAGCGGAGAGCCCGGAGAGTAATAGTGTTAGAGAGAATTTACCGGGGAAGCGTATGTAAGGAGGCCAAAGACGGAAAATCGCATCGTTGACTCGTCGTGTGCGAGCGTTTCTCATCTTCGAATATGTATATCTGTATATATTTTTTTTTATGTTTCCATATTTTTTCTTTTCTTGAAGCCTATCCTGGCCCGATCGTAGGTGCGCGCGTTGATGGTCCTGCGATCCGGGATATGGAAACCGCGCTACCAATTAAAGACATACGCACGAGGTTGCATTAACGTTCGATGGATTGCAGGCCTTGTACGTGCACAATTTGCACATTGTTCGTTTAACTTGGTTAGGCAAATTAATGAATATAATTGACGCGACTCGTTAGCCCGCACGGGAAGATAGGCGGCTTATTATTATTTCCTTTAGGACATATGCATCAACCTATGTGCTGAGCCTGTAGGCAGAGCCCATTTCTCCCTCACCGCGTATAGTAACTACCGGTGTACTGTTAACCTGTAGCTATGCAAAAGAAAAAACCCTAACAACTCGCGGATACCCACGTATACGGGCGCTCCGATAATAGCTAGCCGTTCATAAGTCGCAATTATTTAATGACTGCCTGATAACATCACCACCCCACTGGCAAACGTTTAACGCAATTAATAGTTATGGCGTGTCTCGTCCGTCGTTTCGACGCCTGTTCTCTGTTTTCCTATTAGCCGAATGCGAATGTTCGAACACTGCGGAATTCCGAGGGAGTTGTTTATAGTATTTTTTTTTACTGTCGATCCACTTTGTACGTGTTTCGTGAGAATTCTTTGGCAAATTTTAACTGGACTCGCCGAAAGCTAATTGACGAAAACGCGAGTTGTTTGTAAATGTTCCAACAAAAGTTAGGAAGTTACAACCATTAAAAATAGATAATAAAGTTTGGCTGAAAATTTCTAGGGAGCAAAAGCCGTGCTGTAAATCCAATTAAACTTCAAGATTGGAGCTGGTAACGAAGAAACTAGACATTTTTTTATAAAAACTCAAATATCACAATATCACTGAGAGAAAGGATGGTATTTTCAAGTGTAACGAATAATTCCTAGGGGAACGTCTATACAGAAAGTTTCTGATAGTTAAATCACCATCGTTACAACCATGATTTCTTGTCATTGTCGTAACTATAAAATTTAGACGTTCCTCTTGGGAACTATTTTTTGTGGGAAAAGTCAGTATTGTTGCTTCGACAATGTAATTTTTTCTCAGTGCAGTCTTCCACAAGTTTCCGATCTACTGCGGGAAAGAAAGTCCAAACAACTGTCGTTCCACAACGCAACTGTTGTTTCATGATCTGTGACGTTTAGTTTCAAGCACTGCGTTCCTGCACGAGCAAAGAAAACCCCCGGCAATTCCATGATGGCGGGACGAGGAATGAGAAGAACTCCGACAAGCATGATCGCGTAGTAGCGACGAAAAAACATAAATGGCCTATGCCAGCGAGCCCGAGCGTCCATTCCGCTCGAGGAAAAGTATGAATCGCCTAACGGGTGTAATACGCCTTCGAGGCATCGAACATTCGCCGGTACAGTTGCGAGTCGTAACGAGTGATAGATTGCATTACGCACCCGGAGAATGTTTCCGGTGCGGTGAATCGTAACTGGCAAATCGTTTCTCCTGGCGAAACGGAGGAAACAATGATTTTCTCGGGAGGAACGAAAGGATCGGCGAGACTTCGGAAGGCGGCGGTTCGCGTTGGGTCTCGATTGGTTTTCTCGGGGCGTGTAGCTCGAGGGATCCGCGAGGTGATCGGAAAGGCTCCGTAATAGCGGTACGTGACGCAGTGCGCAGCCGGCGCCATAAACCGCAAAGAAAAAAATTCACTGAATTATCGCTGTGGTTCCGGCTGTGCGCGCTGTTCGTTCTACACATCCCCGACGCTCGCTGGCAAACTGGCCGGTGGATAGGGAGTGGCGAGACGCACAGAAGTGAGCGCAACAACGGCTACAACGACAGCGACAACGGACGATGGAGTCAACGAGGCGAAGGGGTACGTTGGCTCGTGACGCCGCCGGAGTGGACGGGGTATGCGGAAAACGCCATTGCGGAGGATGCGGAACGGGTACCGACGAACCGGGGTGTATTTAGTATGCGGAGGTGCAATACTCGTGGCCGGCTCTACAGACCTCGGCGTCGACATGTATTATCAGAGTGTAACGATGCCAAAGCCGGGAATACATGCGATCGTCGCGCGGCCGCCGGACCCCACAACGGCCTGCCCCACGCGGCAGGCTCTTCATCATCCAATTTTTTTTTCCCCCCCGTGGTCCGATGTACACAGACGCTGCCGTGTACGGTATCTATAGACACCTTAACCGGCTGCCAATGCTTCTCCGATGACTCGATCGTCTTTGATTGTGATACTTCGGTTTTTGTGATTTGGCAACTGAGTGTATTTTTCGTTTCTTTGGGATTGGAGGGAGATCGAAAAAGGCTACGACGCTGCAAGTAGATCGTTCAAGAGGAATATCCAAGCAACAAACAACAGAAAGGTCGCTTTTGAACGCGAAAAGAGGGAATCACAGGTTTCATTGTAGAGGATCATTAAAAACAACTCGTAAGATGGGACGATCGATAAATCGGATGCGCTGCATAAAGTGGTCTTCACGATCACGAGAAACGACCTCGTTTCTGGTGAATAAAGAAATGATATTTTCTCTCTCGGATCTTACAGAACGTCAACTGATCATTTCTTTGCTCGTGTTGCTATTTTGCCAAAAAGGATCATGAGCCATTTCGCAAATCGCGCAAGTTTGGAATCGATACCGAGTTTGCCAATTTGCCACTAAATCGTCAGAGAGCCTGCGACTTGAATCGTGAAACTATATGAAAATGTGTCGATGGACAGAGAGCAGGAGGACAAGTGACCGGACCGGTACGAAAGTCCACATGGAATGAAAAGTGATCGGAACACAGTGAGCTCGGTGTCAGAAGCGAGGAGCGGAAGAACCCGGCAGCGGACCGCGAACGAGGAGGGGACCCGCACGAGCCGACGGCTCATGGAGCTCTGTTCTGTGACTGCGACTTCGGATTATTCGGATCCCTATCCCTACGGGGCATTCTCCCTCGTAGCTCGTCGTCGTGTTCCCTCTCTCGATCTCTCACTCTATTATAACATCTCCGTCCCTCTTTCTCTCCTCGTCGCGTTGAATCCGTTTCCGTTGCTGCGAGTGCCACTGCGAGAGGCGCTTTCTCACCGATCAACTATTGTCGGGTCTCCGCGGCGGGACATCGGCGTTCAACGACTCCTCGAATCGCGATGGATTCACCCGGGGAAAAAAAACGCAGCGACGCATTCGCACGAACAACAGCGAGGATTCCTCGATCGAGCGAACGGAATCGCCACTACTGGCGAAATAATGGGAAACAGTTGGAAGAACGTGAAATTTAATTTCACGAAGCACGGGACAAAATCTTTGCGGGCGAAGAGCCGCGTCCCGCCGGCGGATCCCCTCGGTTCCGTTTACCATTCCGTTTCGTCTGCCGTCTGGCTCTCGTGGGTGGGGTAAGCTCGTACTACACAGAGGCCTCCACACCACTCCATCCGCCACGTCGACATTGGGGACGACGATTCATTCAGAGAAACTGCCGTGAAAGGGACACCTGTTGGCGCTCGAACAACCGGAGAACCACGCGTTATATATTCCCAACACCCCGCGACAATCCTAGAAACTGAGCACGCGCCCTTTACTGCCACTCGAGCCAACGGCACTACTGTGTACACACACGACCGGGTACCCCGTAATTGTGTTGTGTGACATTTGACTCCCTCAGTTGTCAATTCGGTTAATCTGCGTCGATATCACGAATAATCTTAACGCGAACAAATCAATACTTGAAAACAACGAACAAACACAAAAACAGGCGATGAAAGAGTTATCTCCTATTTTGTAAAATTATATTATTTGTATTCAGATAATAAATCGAGGGATAAATGATTATTGAAAGACAACTCCGGAATGGAAAAATATCTGTTGCATAATTATCGCGCATTTCTCGCATGAGAAACAATCGCAACCTTCGAAAACTTTTCTGGGCCAGCTGAGTGGAAGAAATTAGGCTCAATCCTTTTGTTTTGACGCGCACAATGAAATAAATTAATACCGATCACCACATCCGCCCAATGATTGAAAATCAGACCGATCTTTATTAGGCTATGCGCCATGTAGATTTTGCCACAGGCTCGAGTGTTAGAAAACATTGAAACACTTTCGTTCAGAAGACACTTAATTAAGATTTTCGCGAAGGTGTTCGAGGCTCGTTCGATGGCGCGGTAGTGAGCGAGAAAGATAAAGAGGAAGAGGGAGAACAATTAAAACGTATGTTATTTAAGGTAGCCGGGCGTGTGTGTGTGTGTGTGTGCCGGTAGCTAAACGGAGTACGCCGAGTGAGCAAGGCGAGTCTGCCCGGGCGCCGAAGATGAACCGCTGCCCAGAGGGGACACCTCGCGTTATTAATGCATGCGAGGATTTTAGCTTCCGTTCTGTGCGCGCTTGGTAGTTTATAAAAGGTGCATCGAAGGTGCTAGGCCACGATACAGTGCGAAAGAAAAATATTATCGGTGATTCAGGAGCTCGGGCGAACCGAGAGGAAGACCCGTCTTATCGCATTGTCCCATCGAAATTCCCTGTCAGCGGTTGTACGTTATTATTTGTGTGTACAACACCACACGATATCTCTCCCAATGGAACCTAGATTTTCAACGAGTATAGACGGTCGTCCCGTGGCATAATTTTTTTTTCTTAACACGATAAAGAAACCAGCTATTTTATTTCGTATGCTTCGCGCATGAGAAAAAGCGTAGTCGTGACTGAGTACATCTCGGAGAAGAAAGGATAGAAGAGGATTCGCAATTGCCACAATACGAGACCGAGACCAGATTAATTCTGCACTGTGCGTCCCTCTCGGCGATTACGAACCGCGATCTCACGGACAGACATTCACGATATCTGAAGTTCTCGTGGCCCAAGATGTGTTGGGTTGGAGCGATTCGATAAATTGGCAAATTATTCTCTAATGATCGAGCGTGATATTCTCATCGCGATAAGAAGAAGAAAAAAAATGTGGACGTTGTCATCTCGGAGTTGTGTTGGGATTACGGTAATTACGAAATGGCAAATCCATCGCCGGATCGAAAGGTCTCTTTCGCCGGGTCGATGACCGTGTCTCGGAGAGGTCCTCAATTCCTTAGCGTTAACGTCTTGGGATTTCTTACCTGGCGGTTGTGCAGTCCCTGTACAGTACGTCGAAGTCCTTGCAGCTGAGCAACTTGCATCGATTAACACCAGGCTGTATGGCACCGAGTCCACGCAGGATTCTGACCTGTTCGACGTTGCACACGAGCGGCACGATATCGAGTCTCTTCAGTTTCGTGTAAACAGTGTGTAGACCACCGACGAGATGCTTGAGAAATAGTTCGAAAGCCTGCGGCAGACACAGCATCGTGTCACCGGCGATTATGAACGCGGCGACTTTCTGTCCCCTGTAATCGACGAGCTTGCACTCGTTGGCGGTCGGATCGCTCGAGCTTATGGGCGGTGGACTGTTGTACGATCTCGGTGGCAGAACACCGTGATGAGCTGCCATGAGCTCGAGAGGCGAGCCGTGATGGGCGCTCAGCATACCGCCGAGCTGACCGAGAAGTCGCAATTCCGGTGGCGGAAGGCCCGGCATTCGCGGGACCATACCGGGGATTCCCCCGTGACCTCCGGACGACAACGGCGGTGGACTCAGCGGTAGAACCTGCGGCGGTGAACCGCGGGTCGGCGATCCCGGTGTCGGAACACCACGGTGCTGTTGCTGCTGTTGCGCCTGCAGTTCCCGTAGCTGATCGCGCGGATGACTCTGCTGATGGGACAACGGCGGCTGATGCTGCGAGCTGTGGTGTTGCTGCTGCTGCTGTTGCTGCTGGCCGTGCTGCTGGGACGCGGGACTGTGAGGATGCTTCGGACTGCCGGTTACGGGACTTGCTCGGCTGCTGTGATCGGACGAACTGTCCATCGCTCCGTGGTCCATCGAGTGTGCGAAACGCCTGAGGTCCAGCACCTCGAACCTCTCCAACAGGTCCGTGGCGTTGGTTTGACCTGTCACTTCTTCACGAGATATGGTCGCGGGCTTCACCTGTCCACCGGGGATTGTCGTTCACCAATCGAGACCGGCGTTCCACCACGCGGTCTCTGACGGTCCACGAGCTTTCGTAAGTCACTCCTTTATCATAGCATGCTCCGACGTTCTCTTCGATCGGCGACCAACAAAAATAAAAGCCCCTCTCAAGCTTTCGCGCGCATTCAACGATCACCGACGATCTCTGATCGTCCGTTTAGCCAGAGCTGCTGGGACGACGGACACCGGCGACGAATCAATTGATCGATCGATCGCTCGTCATTCGCTTCCTCAGCGACGAACGAAGATCAAACGAATCCCGTAGTGTCACTGTTCACTGTTATATTCAATAAATAAACAAACTTCACTTGTTCACACGAGTTTGTCGTATCGCGGGGTTTATCGAATGTTCGCAATCGGCACCGGCGACGACTGTCATTCAGATCAACGAACCGATCGGCTGGTCCATCGCGATCGCGCGGCGTCTTCTCCCTTCGATCGTGCGTCGCGAAGACTGTCGCGTGCAGCGATGAGCCGCGGGTCCGGCAGAGCTGACCGAGCGGGTTCGTCGTGGCGGACAAACTTTTGTTTCAACGAAACGCGCTCTCGACCGACCGAACTGCACAACGTACGACGACGACGACGAGCAGCCCCGTGGCGTTTCGCTTATCACACTGCCCACCGAGACCGACGAGTACGCGTCGATTCCCTCGTTGTTATCACAACCGTTCGTCGACACTCGGAAACCCTCCCTCGTATACGAAAATGCCAGTCGGAAAACCACGCGGCACGCGAACGGAACACGGGAAACGTCTCGTGCGACAACACCAAACGGAGTAAAACTACAGTGAGCGCGACGTGAGAGAGGGGTTGACGGCTTGATAGTGGTGGGTAGGTCGGTCGGTTGGTTGGTCGGGTTGGTTGTGGTGGTGGACGAGAGACGTGCCGCGGCCGCGGGATGGAGTAAGTACGTAACAGAACGCAGGAACGCGGGGATCCCTCGTTCTCAAAGTGGCAAACGCTCTCGCCTCGGTCGAGTCGGGAGTATTTCCCTACCCAGTCACAGATGTAATAAATAAAAACATCGGTCGGGGCTACGCAAACGGGGATAGGGGGGGCGGTGCCGATGCGCGCGTTTGTTCGCCCCATTGGCGGAGGACGGAGGGTTTGGACGGCGTTCATTGGTTAAACGGGGTGCCGAGGAAACGCCCACGGTGACTTCCTCCACGTTCGGCGGTGGGGTGGGGGCAACGGTGGAGGCACGATTCTCTCACGAGGGTCGCCCCCCTCCCCTCCCGCCACCGGATTCGAACAGCCGCAATCCTTCCACCGACGCACTCCCACACCCCCCTCCACCGGAGCCGCCGCTCGGGGACTACACACAAACGCAAAAGGCGGAGGCAGTACGACTGGCGAGCCGGCTCAGGAGTGAGCGAGGGAGCTTAGTTCTGCGCGCTCTCGTCCCGCGATACCGAGTGGGGGATTTCTTCTTTTTCCTATCCGACTTCTCTTCGCGTCTCTTAGTCCGCCGACGCCGATGCTTGGATTCTCTTCTCTCACTGTTCGCTCTTTCTCTCCCTCTCTCTCTCTCTGTCTCCAAAGTATGGAACAACCCCGGAGAGCAGAAATAGTATATACGCGCCACGACGAAGAATGTCCCCGAACAACCCCCTCCCCCTCCCCCGCCCCCTTTTACCTCTCACGGTGTACGAATCGATAGAACGCTCTGGCTTACTCTCTCTCTTCCTCTCTCTCTCCCGGCTCCGTCTTTCCACCCCCTTTCATCCACCTCGCCGAATAGAACTCGCGAAGAACCGGGACCCCGAGAGAGATTCGCCGCGTCGTCTCCGGGCACTATGGCTCCGCACGATTCGCCATCAGCATTACACGCGCGCACTTATTTCTTCTGTAGGTAAACTCTCTCTTTCTCTCCCTCTCTCTTTCTCTCTCTCTCTTTCTCTCTCTCGGTCCGAGCTTCTTTTTTTCTAGCTGCTGCGACACACTCCCCCGCCCCGTTACCTCCCTCCTCGGCGAGTTACCGCTTTCGAGGAAAACACGCCAACTCCTCTTTCTCTCCACCAACGTCGCCGAGAACCTCCTGCCACTCACCCTCGGCTGTAACCCTTGCGGAGTCCCCAGCCACCCTGGCATGCAACGTCGTTACCATTGACGTACGAGTCGCTGCACTTTTGCCACTCGCTGGCAATGTTCCCTCTAATCTGTCTCGCCCTGCTGCCTAGCCGGATGCACAGGGTGTTGGGCGGAATCTCGTAGTTTCACGCTTTAGGAGCTTCGAGATATCGGGAGGTTTGAGGGCTAATGATGATCTCGAGGACTAACGATGATCTCGAGCGTGTTTCGTGGTTTGGATGGGCGACATCGTCAGGAAATGAAAATGTCGGGAAAACAACTTAAAAGATGTTGAACCAGCACTTGTGACCGCAAATCATGGAAGACATTTTCCTCTCGGAATACACACAGAGTCACACACTTGAAAATGAATGTCAATTATTCAAGTAATATTCGCTACTCGCTGGCAATGTTTTCTCTAATCTATCTCGCCCTGCTGCCTATCCGGAGTCATAGGTTGTTGGGCGCAATCTCGTAGTCTTACGCTTTAAGGGCTTCGAGATATCGGAAGGTTTGAGGGCTAACGTTGGTCTGGACGGTGTTTCGTGGTTTGGATGATGAAATGGTCAGGAAATGAAAGTGTGAGGAAAGCAACTTCAAGGATATTGAACCGGCACTTGTGTACGCAAACTACGGCACCTATTTTTCTGTAACAAGAGGCACCGAGTCATATCACTGAAAAATAAATATCAATGATTCAAGTAAAATACGCTTGAAGAATTCCAAAGAATTTTTTTTTTTAATTCTTATAATTCCATACGGCAATGAAATGATAACATGTCACCTTGACAGTCTTGCCGTCATTGCTTCAATATCACATGGAATGTAAGGATCAAAAGTAAAATCGAAACAACAAACATTTCTTTGAAAGTCCTGAAGCGAATTTTTTTTCAGTGTAGAAACAGTGTTCGATGAGGAAATTCTATTAATCGGGTATAACTCGATCATCCAGAATGCCAAATAGAAGCGGAGGACGAAGAAACAAATACGTTGTTATTGATACAACAAAGATTGTAAAACGTTTGCTCCAAGTCAGCCAACACGGAACGTTAATGATTGCATTTGCTTCTAGTATTAACAACAAAAAAAAATGTTCGGTACTTGTTGAATTTCCGAAATGATGGTTCATTATTGAGGTGTATAAGGAGATTTGGCCCGGAAGTATTGTGCGCAATATGTAATCGATGATCCAACACAAGAGAGTCACGTTGGGCTAATTTTAACATCGACCCATCGATGCAGGCCTGTTCCAAAGGAAGCAGAGTTCCCTTTACGAGTTCCTATGTATCAGAACATAAGTTCGAACGCCACGAGCCCGTGACCGCACTGATTCTCGGAGTTTCTCAGACTCTTCCAGGTAATCCTCAGGAGACTCCCACGAGAAGTTGAAACTCACAAACCCGACGGTCATAATCGAACGTCAGTGACCCCGGTCAGTTCCTGAGTGACTGCCCGGCGCCGAACATGTTGCATGCAGCTCCGTAGGCTCCGCTCGACCCTTCGACTCGTAGTATTTTTCAACACAGGGCACGACGCCTCCTCGGAACTGCGCGCACCGCGCTGATGGCAGGTATACACCATCTTCCATTCCGACTGAGATGATTGAGAACTTGAGAAAGAAATTAGCTACCTCTAAGGATGCTGCATGGTAGCGGATGAGAACTGACAGTGAAAAAGAGAGTGGACCGTCTCTGTCTCAGGGGGGTTACAGCGGAGGATCGAGAGCCGTTCCGTGCTCAATGGAAGAGCCGAGGAGGAATGGAAGCTCGCGGATACACGTTGGAGAAGAGGAGGGTCCCGCACAGCAGCCACTCGCCCCGCTACACGCCGCGATTATCCTGTCATAGACGTTTCGTCGGGACGGCGAAGGACGGACGGGCGGAGTGTTAGCCCCCGCGACTCTCGTGTGTTTCGCGTCTCCTCGCTCTTTCGGTCGGTCAACCCCTCGTCTATGCCCTCGGATCGGCCCGGTGACCCAGATCCGACCGACGCGAAGAGGGACCCTCCTCGACGGGCTCGGGCATGGGTGCTGTCCGCGCCTATGGTATTATAGTGTGCGATACGCTACACGAGAGGAGGAACGCGTACCCGACGTTCGGCACACACACAGACCCAACGGGGTAACGCTCGGCCCTGCATGCTCGCACAGCTGATCCATTGACCTCGCGCGATGGTCGAACTTAAGTTTCAACGAGTCCGGCGAGATATTCGCGGAATTTTGGATGGCCCTAAGGTAGCCCTTGCGAATAGTGTTCACTTCGCATGAGTTTTAGGGAAACGATAGGGAATTGCAAACACTTCTGGATGGTACAAAAATCTGAAATAAAATCAAGCATGTCAAAGGTGCTGAAAAGCTTAATTTTACACAATTATAATTCCAAATTGTTATTAACAAATTAAGGAAAAATAAAATTGTTGAACAAATCTCCGGATAACTTAACTTTTTTTTTTGCCACTATTTGCAAGGACTTCTTTAAGGTGAAGTGAAACACGTTCTCTGCCGCTCTCTATCGTTCCACTCTTAGGCCGCTATCTCTCCCGTACTCCGAGGCTCCGTCACGTGACTTTCACTTCACCTTAACGAGGAATTACTTTCGTCACGATAATCACCGTCTCGAGATTAAATTCTCGAGCTTCGAAGACAAAACTGGCTCTCTTCGGCAGATCGAGAGTTATCTTCGACATTCATGAAGAGCGAGGGTTCTAAGCGGGTGGGGGGCGCAGAAAGCGGGAAGATTGGTTTTTCTACGGAAAGATCGAAGAGCAGTCTGCACTCTTTCGGCCGCCGCGGCTCTGAGGGCAGGCGCGAGCCGGCGAGCGGCGCATCGACGCAGCACCCCTTCGCCTCTTCGCACACTTGCAGCAACGCCGATGCATTATGGACCGCTAATTTTTACCACTTTGCAAAGAAAATATCCTTATCAATAGGAAAAAAATTATCTCTCTTGATGTATCAAATTAATACAAAAAAACAATATCCTCTATCGATAGCTGTTTTATTGAAATTATTTTTGCAAAGATAAAAAAAAATGTAAGCTTCCATCGGCTACGAAAGCTTCAAAACTAAAATCAACAAATTTCATTCGTTTCTTTTCTGTTTTTCTTCTCAGTAAAAATAATTTTGCATTTCGATTATCCTCAGTTAAAACGATCGGCAATATCGGGCATAATTCGGAGATAAATTTAACCCGCGAGTTGCCGATTCTCGGAAAGTATCGGTTTTTACGGGACGAGTGTGGAGAGACGCGAAAAGAAATTAGGGAGTTTGTACACGGACGAGCCGAGAAGACGTCGGAAGGATCGACTTTCGGTCGAGGAGCACCAGACGATCAATCACGAAATCGATGCTGCTCTCACTCCCCTGCCTCTCGTAGGGTTGTAGGTATCGGACGACACATATATATATACATCTATGTATCTATCTATACATGCATATAAATACATATATACGTACCTATGTCGTCGAACGGTCGCAAGCTGAGCAGGCAAGTCGAGTGACAGGAAGGGACCGATGTTTGCCTCGGTCCAAACCGCCCCCAATTAGTGGAATTAATACGGGGCCGACGGGGCTTTGGAGGGGAGTTAATGCGCGCCTCTCCGTGCACGTGTATTAACGCGTATACGTGCACGTCCATATACCGCGCTGGCACAACCATTGCCGCTGTTGTTGCACATATGCCCACACGTCAATGCGACTGCACCTTCCTTGTGGCTAATGAAGGACGTACGTCGCTGACGCTACTCTGTCGTCGATGTTTTCATCGTAATAGCAGAGTAACCCGCGGTATAGTTAGTTACACGTTTGACTCCATGCTAACGACCCTCTTCGCAACATCGCGCCTCGACAATCTACCTCTCGGGCAATTATTTCCCGATGCCGAACCCAAAAAAAAGAAAACAATTTCCTCCGTCCCGGTTTGCCTTGATGCAGAATTCGATCATCGACAAAAAATGTAATTTGTTACTTAAACTTAATCGACAATGGTCGCGCAGCTTGAGGCTATACGGACAAATTTCGCAACTTTGGGCGATCTTTCTCGGAAACGAAATTCGAGTGAAACGAACGTTCTTTTTTTCATTCTTTTCCACATTAATTATTTATCGTGTAGAATAAATTTTTAGAATTTTTTTTTTCTCCCAATGTCAGTGAGTTCTCTAAAAAAAGGAAAAGATTAAATGATGGGTGAAAAATAGGTTTTTGGAGACGTTGAAATACCTCTCTTAAGTTGAAATAGAATTTAGTTTTTTTTCGGTATGTTTTCCAGATCTTAATCAATGACTCGAAATTCGATTATCGAAAAAAAAATCAATTTGTTAAATTTCATCGACAATAGTCGCGCGGCTTGACGCCATGCAATACCAAAAAATTCCGCAACTTCTTACGATCTCTCGGAACCAAAATTCCCGCGAAACGACCGTTATTTTCTTTCCCCACTCCCAGAATATTTTTTTGACGTACAAAATAAATTTAAAAAAACATTGTCTCCCAAGTTTCCTCCAACGTCGTTGACAGTTCGTAGATCTAAAACGTCGCAGTGTCGTAGATCTCAGGCCGATGGGGCTGAGCGACCGTGGAAATCGGCAACTTTTCCTACGCACTGGCGGTCCAGCACCCCGACTGGGCGCGACGGTCCTCGGACACGGCGTCCCGCTGATCTTCCCCTCGAGAGCAGCACCGACGATCCGCGGCACGCTTCGACGGAGCGGTTTTTTCCGGGATTCCGTGTGTCCCGTCTCGCGCGTCCCCGCCGCGGGAGCGCGCGGGGCGCTCGGCGGCCGGGGAGAGCGTCATCGGCAGCACGACGGCGGCGAGGGCGAAGCTCGCACCGAAGCGGAGCTTCCGCACGGCGGATAATACCTCGGGCAAACGCGCGCATCGATATACGTGTCCTGGGAAGCGAGGACACAGGGCGGCCGGCATTTTCATGCAGGCCTCCGTGTGATACGCATTGTTCGCCCTGAACGGTTGCGGTTGCCCGCGCCTCGGCGGAGCGGCCTGGACCAGAAGCGCCGAGTGTTTGGCATCGCGAGCCGTTGGCTCGTTCGCGAACCGGAGGAAGCTGTTTGTGTGCGGCGCACGGTACAGTCCGCGCAGACCCTCGGCATGTCGCACCATTGTTCGCCCGATGTGCACCGCACACTCGTCGACGAGAGCCGCGCAGAGAGAAAACTACGAGATGGACGCTCCGGAGAGAGGACAGGACACATCGTACGTTGTACGGTTGGGACAGCGGTATGAAAACGCGGAGCTGCGTACGCGGGCCGAGGAGGCAGCGTTCGCGGCGAAACAAGAGCTGTGCGTGAAATTCATGCGAAAGAGTAAAAGAGAAGAGCAAAAAAGAATAAATGGGGAAAAAAAGAATCGGGACGCGGTGCCGAGGTGGGCGAGCAGGTAGCGGGAACCACCGGACACACCGGCCGGATCGGAACGGGAATACCGGAGAGGTAAACCGCATTTTTCACGTTTCCACGCCGAGCCTGGAGATCGAGCGTCAATCGCTCGGACACGTGTCAGGCGACTGGCTCCACCGGAAGGACAGCATCTCGCGATATACATATATATATATATATATGTGTGTGCGTATGTGTGTGTATGTATGTATGTCCACATCTGCACGTAATATAACGAATATGGGGCTGTGTGTGTGCACGTATGTATGCATATGGTCCGCGTGCCTATAACTATGTTTGCCGAAGCTCACGGAAGTATCGAACGTTGTTATCGACCTAGACTTTGAAGAGCCGCCAACTCTCTCGCCGATTAAACCCTCACGAAGTGTTGCCCGCGCGTTCCTTGTCCTCCTCGTCGTTCCACCTGTTCTATATTCCTGGTGTTTATTCATCGTATCGGTGTTTATATTCATACCACCCTTTTCTCACGTCCGTACTATTTTGTTCGTTTGACGCTCGATTTTTCTTTCGCTCCTCGACAACTATTGGCGACTCTGGTTATATGGGGAAAAAAATTACTTTCTATGGCGTAAAAAAATCAGAAAGAAGAAATAACGTCAGTCGTGCTTCCGATACAATCGGAATCGGCGGAGGATTTCCAGTACCTTGAGTGAATTGTCAAATTCTTTTTTGAAAAAAAGAGGAAAAAATCTATGTATTACATTTTAGTTTTACAATTTCGTGAGTTTCGGAACTCTCTTTTTTTATTTCTTTTTCTTTTCTGCGATGCGAAAAATCAAAATTTTGGGGTGATAGTTGAAAACGCGTTGATCGAATTCAGATTGGCTCGATTTATAGTAAGCGAAGTCACGTTCGCGATTTCTACCGGCGCAGAGTTCCCTGGACCACTCACGGTGCTCCTCTGCATCCATCGGATATACGATGCCTCGCGCTGCATGTACGCACCCCCTCCGCACTTTGAGCTCTTCGATCTGGAGCTCACCTCTCCTATCCCCGTGCATCGAGCACCCGTCCGCACGGTTCGATTCTCCGACGGAGCAATCCCCGCATCGATAAGCATTGTGCGCTCGCGACCCCACCAGGCATACAATAGCCAAGATTTTATAGCGAAACGCGCGCGCTCTTATCCGCGAGAAGACTACTCTCGTCCTCACCCTCCAAAGTGTAATCCTCTACCTCTCGCAACCCTCCGCTCGCCGAGCCCGATCTAATCCGGCAATCTCGATATATCGCGCTCGGTCATGAACGTATGAATTTCCAATTCCCATCGGGATATAATAATACGATATCGACCAAAATATAAAAATTGTTCGTAATTAGCACCTGTTCGTGATTTTTTTTTTTTTGAATTAAACTTCATTAATATGGCCAGTAAAACGGTTTTACTGGCCGTATCAACCGGAAATGGCGGAGATATGGCCATGTGGCATATCGTACCGACCTTTGCGCATACAATCTTAAAATTTTCAGCGCTATCATATCGCATTACTAAATCGCACTTATACTAAAAACTAATCCTAAATGTATGACATTGGCAGTAATTTTTTTTCCTACTACTACTACTACCAAATTCACTACTATAAACAGAAACATCACCAACCAGTGGTGCGATCAATAAAAACAATGATTACAATGATTTCGGTAACACAATCAGCGCTCAAAGATGAGGCAACAATAATTGAAATACCCATTTTTATAATAACATCTAAAAAGAAACGTTTAGTTCTGCTGCTCCCAAAATCAAAGTGTGTTTCTTTCTATCGCGAATGGAAGTGTTAATTTTATACGTAATATATTTAATTCTTCGTGGGAGCGTGACCCGATATTAATTCATTTATTTCTCCTCAAAGTATTTATTTTGTGGAAATATTACGTAATTATCCGGCAGAGTTTATTTTGCCCGACGATGTATCGATATCTATTTCAAACTGGGCTGTTACACGCGGTATCCCTCCCGGGAAATTAATGCTTAATTGGATATAATCATTGACCGTACGAGTTATAGCGCACGGACCGTCCGCCCATATACCTGTATCCAACGGCTTGTTTGAATTTACATCGCGGCACCCCGAGATAGATAGTCGGGCATGATTTTTCTGCGAGTCCCCGACACCTATAGGACCCGCCGGGCACCGCCGCGTTTTGCGGCACTTCGTTGTTTTCCAGCCGTTCGCTCGGTGGCTTACGAGCAACTAATTATCCATACGGACCGGCGTGTGTTATTATAAATAGCCAATCGTTACCGGCACACCCACATTTGCGAACGAGCGAAAGCTTTCTCTCCCTCTCTCGCGCTCTATCTCGCGGACCCGCGGTGCCCATAATGGCGTGTTATCGGATAAATAAAACGGATAGCCGTTCGGGGGTTGGGTGGTGCAACTCGATTACGCGCAGACACCCCCCCCCCCCCCCCCCCCCCCCCCCCGGATGTCGGACCCGTCTCTACATGTATATATCTCTGTGCTCACAACTTGCTCCACTCTTGCAAAAGAATAAATATGGAGTTTATAAAAATAACGAAAAAAAAGTGATTTCGTCGAGAATAGACGAAAATCGATTTTTATAATCGGTAAAAATGTATAGCGATTCGAGACAATTCCTTGCGCGTGTCAAGTTTATTAACGTGGAAGTATCGCGGTCCGTGGTATAGAGTTGTAAGTTTCGTTAGAGTTAATTGAGTTAATTGAGTTAAATACCATCATTTTTTTATTATATTAATAAAAATTCCTTATTCCGTCATTATTTTATTCCAAAAACGGAAAGTGTGTAAAAGTTTTAAAAAAATTTCGCCCCACAGTCACAAATTAATAAATAGCGAATTAAAAAGAATATTTCGTCGAGAATATGAAAAACCGATTTTACTAATTGATAAAAAAACGAGGATTACACAAAGCCAATTGCTTAAAGAAAACGGTTCGCACCGTGAGGGTGAACGTGCTTAACCCCTTGCCGAATCGAGCGATGTTTCCGGGCTTTTCTTAAATACACTCCCGCTCCGCGGTATAATGGAACACGCATCGGGGGAGTTTGAGAGTTTGGGCTCCCGAGAAAATGTGTCTTTAACGACGCGTGGGGAAGGGATCGGCGTAGGGGGTGGTTTTTCGTCACACGCCCGGTATTCAGACTAAATACATTAGAAGGCTCATTTGAATACGGCACAATGGCGAGGCGAAGCCGGGGCCCGGAAGGGAGCGATATAACTCGGTCGTCGAAGTTTTGCTCGTGCCTGACGCTGAGAATCCCGAGAAACGTGTCGTTGCGTTTTATTCGCATAGAAACGTCGCTACGAGTGATTCGTCATCGATTCGGATCGGCAACAATTTTTTTTAGCTGTTTCCGGTTAGTGCAAAGAGATTTTGTTTTTTCTGTTTTTTTTTTTTTTGACCGCGATACGTGCCGCAAAGTATATTCCCAGGCCATTTAGACAATACTTTTGCGCCTCGTCGTCGAGCGAGCGCCGAGGAACAACCGGAGGGACGACGACCACGACGACGGAAGACAATCACGTTGACACCGCGTGATGGATGTCCTGTTCCTCCGCCTCCCCGAAGCACCCTGTCGTCTCGCCCTCAACCCGCCCTACCTCCTTCTCGTCCCTTATGTAGTTTTGCCATCGCTCGCGCCAATAAAGCCCATTGTAAATGCGAACTATTCGAAATATTAGAGCGATGCCACGACGCGATTACCGGCCGCTCAGTCATCGGCTTGACGCACCGTAATCCTTTCACTAGCCTCGTATTTGCATCCACGGTACGGCTTCATCTCGCCCGGCCTGCAGGCCTTATGGGACAACAACCAAATAACGGGTCCGTGTGACGCTCTTTTTTTAACGATTAGCCCACCCGGTTTTAAAATCGTAACGACGAAACTGAACGCAATATCCCTCGTCCTCAAATCCGACCGTACCTATGTATAGAATAACTGATCGGCGGAACTTTAATAATAATATTTCTCTTTAAATTGACTTTTACATTTCAAGGTTTTTTCGGGCGATTTTGACGATTTAAGTCTTAAGCTCTATTCGACGATTGCACTTCCCTTTTTTACAATTTTCAGCAAGTAAAATATCCGAAGATCCTGAATAAATTATTGATTAATTTTTTTTTTTTTTTTGTTCTTTTCAAACGAATTACGAAAAATTTGTCACTTTTCTCAGCGATCGTTTTACAGCTGAGATTCGCTCCGCAAATCTTTCGTCGTCGCGCCGAGATACGTTGACTCTATTTTGGAACGTAAAATTTATTGTTTGCCCAAGGCTTAATCTTCATTATAATCGCACGTGCGCGCGCGAGCCCGCCGAAAGGTGTGTGTACAGGCGGCGTGGAGGCTGAGAAGCCGAGATGCTGTCGTAGCCGCAATTTCGAACTCGGATTGTCCGGGCGAATGATGGATCGGTCTTTTGTACCGCGCCGATGATAAATCGCAGATGTATCCTACCCGACCCATTTTACCCCCCCCCCCCCCCCCCCCCCCCAAAAAACCACTTGCCTTGGCGATTATCGATCGAACGTATGCAACGTCAGATCCGACAATTTTTTTCAAAATTATTCTCTTACGTATCCCACGTAACGTAATCGCTATGAATCGCCGATAGAGCCGTGCGACGCTTGACGCAATCCCTGTATACGCGGCACTATTATCAGCGTGAGAGAGCGAGCGAGTTTGGAGTGAAAAAAAAATAAAGAAAGAAGAACGACGGATTTTCCAAAGCCACTCCGAAGAGACTCGTGTCCTACTGTGTAGCTAGCAAACACCGAGAGCCACCGGCGAGCGTATATCAATATACAGTAAAGTGCTCGTCGCGAGAGTCCTGAAACAAGTAACGAAAAAAAAAACGAAAAAAAAAAAATATATATCCGTCGGCGAAAATAACTCTGTGACATATGTCGCCACTCGACAGATAATCCGAAGCTTTTACACTAATCTAATCAGTATCATTGAATAACGAATACATTTAATAATCGATACGAGTCCTTGGTAACGATACGTGTGCACTATATCTGTATATAGCGTGTATAAAATTTGACCGAACCCGTTGTACACGAGTGAGATAAGTGCCCGTACGAGAGTGTACAGCAAACGCCGTGTTGACTCATCGGCGCCTACGCGACGATAGCGACACCGCAACCAGAAGCTACCAAAAATTCTCTTTCCGAAAGCTCCTTCTTTTGAGGCTTCGTTTGCCGTGCAGAGTTCGCGAGAGGGCGGGGGGGGGGGGGGGGGGGGGGGGGGAGGATGGAATGGACGCTGGGAACGGTAATACGGCAGAGCTCGAGAGTGGCTCTCACCAGCCGCTCGATACTCGGGCGCTCCCGCACGGTGAAAAGTCGCACTCGGGAAGTTAAATCGCCCAAGGAAGGAACGCGACGAAGGGGATTGAAGAGGCAGAAGGCGGAGGCTCGTTCGACTTTATAAATAATAAATTCGCGCGCCGAGAGAAAACGTGTGGCGACGGCGGCCGAGATGGCTTGTAATAAAGAGCCAAGCGGTAGGAGGCGAAGTGACGTCCTGTGTCGCGGAGTCGTAAAACTGCAGGGCATTTTTCCTATCCCCCCTCTTACCCCCCCCCCCTTCACTGTCTATACGTATTTCCGTGGCAAAGATCTCGAGCTTGCACACTTATTAAACCCTCGCCTTGCACATTGACGATTATCGATCATCCTTCGTAAAGTGCCCGGCGATTTTACTGCGCGAGAAGTGAGAGCCGAGTTTAGAAATTTTTCAACACCGAAAAAACGTCGCGCCAGACTCGGATGGTGTGCATCATAACCTATCGGGATCTCGCTAATAATAAACTAGGCTTTCGAGATGATAAGATTTTCTGAAAGCCAAAGGAATTTTTTTCGTATCAAAAGCAACAATACGTCAGAGATTATTGGTCGTACCGAGCGTTGCTGATGCACGAAGAATGGACAAAAAAATACTCATCGGGCAACGATGCATGTCCGCTGGCAAAAAACATCGCACCGTTTGAAGGTTGTTCGGAAGCATGTTCTCATATTTTTCTGCAGTCGGTAAGGGCGAGTTTCAGCGCACTGTACTACAGAGATAAATCTCATCTTCTGTTAGTTGGGTACGCGAGGGGGAAACAAATAATCGTGATCTAAGGACATTCGACAATGTTTCGAACGGAAAATAGCAGATAAAAAACTCTCGGCGTCCTTATTTCGATATTCCATAAATGATGTCACGAAATGAAAGTATCGGAAGAGTACAATATCATTGGAGGGCCAAATATCACGAATCGATAGTTTCGACGATAGTGGTGAATGATATTTTCGTCCCCGAATAATATTTTACCTTAGAAACTCATCGGATATCGTGATTCACTTACCTTCGTGAAGACGCTACATTCCTAACCTCGGGTGATGCACCGGGCGGACTTCTTGGATCGCCGGTTGAGCAGTACATCGTACTGCGTACATCGATAGATTCCCCTCAAGTCGTCTCTTCAAACACGCAACACACACACAGCTGACACAGACTCTACTTTACACCACATTTCAATCGACTTCAAAATATATTCGTACAACGAAATAAAAAACGCGCCTACCCGCACTGTTCAACACAACTGTTCTGACGATTCAAACAGGAATCAACCTGCTCCCCTCGAGTATAGTTTTTTGAATGAGTGCGTTTGAAATAACGCCACTGTTGCCAACCCTGGTCCAAGCGGCATGCGCAAGCTACCCACAATTCTCGAGACGCGCACCAATAGTTCGTTGCGCTCGTGTCGCCACCGTTCTAACGCTTTCCGGTAGATTATTTTCGTATTTTTTTTATGTTGACAAACGCGTATTTCAGGATTCTATACTGTGGGATAAACTTATCTTCTCTTGTATATGTGCACAAGGGAAATAAGTATTCATGAGCGAAGAACTTTCGACAATGTTTCAAGAAAAAATTAGCAGATAAATAACTTGCCAAATATCGTGTCTCCCTCGCTGTGAAGGCGCTACTTTTTTGCAACCTCAGGTGATGCGGCTGGACGAACTTCTTCGACTGCAGTCCCGCCGGTCCAACAAACTGTAAGACTTTGAGTTGGATTTGGGTCGTTTTCTAATAATCTAATCCAACTCAATCAGCCGATAGGTGCGCCAGATCGATAATTCGTACGGAGTGACAAAAACGCGTCTATCCGCACTGTTCAACACAACTGTTCTGACGATCCAAACAGGAACCAACCTGCTCCTCTCGAGTATATTATTTTGACTAAGTACGTTCGAAATAACGCCACTGTTGCCAACCCTGGCGCCCACGCTGCGCGCGCAAACTACCCACAATTCTCTAGGCACGCACCATTAGCGTCGACAAAGCCATGCACTGAGGCGTTACTTCATCGTACAAATCAGCTGATTCTCCGAGAACCGAGAATAATATTATTATTTTGTGCTGACACACGTCAAAAACATAACGATAAAATTAAACGAAAAACAGATAGCTCGAGCCCGATGTGAACTCGGCATCGATCAATATTTTCGGTGAGTCTGACATTGTCGAAAACTTCGCAAACATTATTTTTCTTTTTTCTAATTCGTCAAAAAAATGGATACCTCGCTGGTAGGCTAACGAAACGTTTGTAGTAATTTTTTCTTTTTTTTAACGATACAATACATCCCACGAATATTTATTCTTAAATTTAATTTTTATTATTTATTTATTTATTTCAATATTCGAATTTAATTTTTCGAATTCTGTTGTTTCGTAATAATGAAAAATTGTCGGTGATGAAAAGTTCCGTATAACGATCGCAAATCCTTTGACTAAGACTGGTTTGCAAATTCATTTCCGAAGACACTGTGCCGGGAAAGCTGCGACTGAGCGATGGGTAACGCCGGCAGCAATCAACCGGTCAATCATCATCATGGAAGTACCGTAGCGAGGGAGAGTCATCGTCACAGCAGGGATCATCCTCCGCCCTCTCCGAGCAAGGACGGTCAAGCATTTGTTTTCGCCAAAAAGCCTAGCCAAAAGCTTGTCTTTCAGTCTTCGCACGAGGAGGAAGAGCCGTATTTCGCCAAGGTCCCCGCTGGTTTCTCAGTCAGCTATAACTAATGGAAGCAAAATTCATAAAGATTATAATATTTAATACTTCGTGCAGGACGGCGACAATTTTGGGGGCCAGCGTCCGCGGTCCAATACCGTATCCGAGGGCACCAAGGTATCGGACAGCAAAGTCTTGCCGACGGTATTCAAGTGGGAGGGCGGAGGAAAGCAAGTCTACATAAGCGGAACATTCTCAGGATGGAAAACATTGCCCATGGTAAAGAGCCACGGCGACTTCGTCACCATAATAGACCTGCCGGAGGGGGAGCATCAGTACAAATTTTACGTCGACGGAGAATGGAGACACGATCCTGGTCTGGTAAGCTTTCAAATTTAATTGAGGAAAAAAGTATGTTCAGCAATCTTCGCATAAATTGAAGGCGGTTGCAAATTAATTAATATCAATTTCCAAATTGACTTCCTATTTTTTCCTGTACCCGCAAAAATTTTCTGAATCATATAAGCACATAATTAAAATTCAGGGACTCGAGCAAACGATGTTTAATTAATTGCATTAAAATTAATTTTAATTAATTTAATGGCACAGAACATAGTCGACAACGGGCTCGGCGCCAAGAACAACATGGTATCGGTAAAGAAATCCGATTTCGAGGTGTTCCAAGCACTGGCAAAGGACAGCGAGGGTGTAACGAGCAGTGCCCAGGCCGAATACGGACAGGAAATTCCCCCGCAGAAACCGTGGGAAAAAGTAGCCGGTCCGCCGATTTTACCGCCACACCTGTTGCAAGTTATTCTCAACAAAGACACGCCTTTATCTGTGAGTAAATAAAGAACATATATTCATTGTGCACGTTTCTTGATTTGTACAATCGGATTGTCTTGTAATCGTATGATTTTTTTTCAAGTGCGAGCCAACGCTGCTCCCTGAACCGAACCACGTCATGTTGAATCACCTCTACGCTCTGAGTATCAAAGACAGCGTCATGGTCCTTTCGGCGACACATCGTTACCGTAAAAAATACGTGACGACACTTCTCTACAAACCAATTTAACCGCTATTTATTTACTGAACTGGTCGTAGCTCATGTTTTGTCAAATCGAGCGGTTTTATATACATATATATATATATTAATTGATAGGATGCGAAGATAATTATTGGCTATCGAGATGAAATCATGTTCTTTTTGTAGATGAGTCAAACTATTATGAACTAAGAATAAAAAGAGAGACGGTATGTGGATTGTAACTTAAAATGATGTAATATAATAGTTGAAGAATTATTCGGTCAATCTTTACTCAATTCTGTAGGAACCGCATTGCTTTAAATTGATAAATTTTTTTTTCAATATCTATACTTGAACGCGACGTTACGCAAACTTGACCAAAAAAAACGAGCCAGGTTCAAGAAAAAAAGTTTATCTCGCAGTTGATTACCGATAGCCATTACCTACTTTCTTTGAGCTGATTAGGATCAAGGACGCGAGAAAAGAAGTGTTTATGTCGTTCGAAGACCTTCCAAAAATAATCTCGAACAAGTAATCGCACATTTCAACATGCTCTGGTACGTCTGTTTTATTCGAGTGAGACATTCCGCTCCCGCGTCTCGGGAGACAAATATCAATTTTTTTTTCACTCGTCGATGCAAACAATGTAACAATCCCAGTGACGAATCTTGCAACAAAATTTCATCCAGCCTCAGCTATGCTGGCAATTCGCTTAAATCTAAACAATTTCATGAAAAATAAAGCGAATCTCGCCAGCATGTATTATATTCATTTCGCGGTTCATGCCTTGACTAGTTTTTTCGTTTTATTAATGTACTGTAGATGTTGTGCTCTGTAAGAAGTCTCTACAACTTTCTCTATCTCTTGTAAGAAATCTTCGTAATTAAACCGAATTGCTGCCGCATTTCAGCAAGCCATCGTCGTCGACCGTCCAGCCACCGGGTTCATAGCAGCCATCTCCGTTGTTGTCCGATAAAAACGTGCCTCCCGAGAATGTCTGGTCGAAGGGTGCCTGGGATCCAGTTGTCAGATAGTACGATCCTTTCGCCGACCTTGGGACGTGTTCTCCCATTAAGACGACGTCGTTTTCAGCGCATTGGCCGGAGCTGTATCTGTCCCACGTATCGCACTTGGTGGCATTGAGGTTCGTAGTCGGGTATATGCTCTCGGTGAAATACACGTACGAGCGTCCGTGGCTGCAAGCCTCTGCAAACAGCGGACGATTAATTTCCCGATGAACGAATTATCGTCGACCAAGAGTAGCATCGATGAGTAGTATTTTAATAGTACCAACCCGTGATCTCCACCATGCAACAGCAACCCGGTTGCACCGCAACTCCGCCGTTCGGATAGAAATCCGCGTCACCGAGAGGCTGCAGCCATCCCAATATTCCGCCGCAGGAATGAATAACGTCCACGAAATCAGCGTCCGAAGGATCGAGACGACCGGCCGTTGTTGCCAGCAAATGAAATCCTGGCAGCGCCGGATCCAAGCCCGTTACACGTCCGAGCCTACCGGATTTCACCGACGACCCAGTATTTCCGGCCACGTGAGCACCCAATGAGTGTCCTGCCGATTCATAGTACACAGATCAATTTTTCTTTTTTCACCCAACGAGTGTCCTGCGAATTTATCGTACATAGATCAATTTTGTTTGCATCCAACGATTGTCCTGCCTATTTATTGTACATAGGGTAAACCGGCCAATGAATGGACAGTTAAGCAAACGAAAAAGCCAACAAATAGACGTTTTTTATGCACGTGCTCTTATGTTCATTCATTGGCCCTGTCCGTTAATTGGCTGGTTTACCCTAGTTTAATTTATAGCTGATATTTTTATTTGCCTTAAAAGCATATGAATTACCGCGTTCGGTAACGATACCGTCGATACACGGCTTTATCAGCAGCGATTTTTTTTTTTCACGGCCGAAATTATCGATGTTGTTGATAATAGCTATTGTTCGCTCTGTGAACCTCGGTAACTCAATACACTAAATGGGTTGTTCATTTCGCACGTGGATTACGGTTTTTTCACGGATTAGATATTTCGTACAGATTAGATTAGATTAGAAGAAATTACATTGGATGCTGGAAATTACATTGGACTCGTTATGAAAAAATTAAAACCCTCGCGATTCTATTGATTATCTGATCGGGATCGCTGAACTCACCAATAAAGTGAACGTCCTCAGTTTTCAATCCAGTCTCTTTGACCAGATAATCGATGAACTGTCCCGTTTCCATTCCGACTCGCGCGGTGTTTTGCATAGGTCCTAGATAGAACGTGCTGGATGCCAAGGGCTCCCAGTCGACAAGAATAACGTTGTAATCCCCATTTTCCAAATACGCTGAGAAAACAAAAATTGTGTAACTTTCTCGGCTCGATCAAATATCGACGGTTGATTTTTTTTTTTACCTGCTTTCATATTGGTCAGTCCCGATCCGCTCGCACTTGATTTCCATCCGTGAGTCAGAAATTTCGTCTTACGGGAGGATTTGAAATCCGATTTTCCCAGAGAATCAGGATCGTCGATGTGGAGCATTGTACCATTCATCGGACCGGACCTGCCGGAAACATTAACCATTGCGCCACGTTAAATGCCACATTTATTTTCCAGATTGTCTGCACCGTCTCGTAGATAAACCCTTCGGTGTCGTGCATTTCGCCAAGCGCGACGACAACGTTTCGTAATTTACGACCGGCGATAGCATTACGGGCTATTAACCCCACAGGTAATAAGGCAATGTTCCCAACGAATGTTCATTTTGTTAATAGAAATTACAAATTGTTTACAAACTTAGGAATAAAAAAAATTGCTCTCACTTTGTGAACAGTAGATAGTGGATAGATTGGTCGTTCAAAATATTGCGACGATCGTTGTCGTGTCCTTTGAGTATAGCGACTTGGGGTTGACCGCTTCCATCGGGCATGAACATCCAATGTTCGCCGTATCCGTCGTATTGGTCTATCAGAGGGCTGCGCTGTTCGAAATGAACGCTCTGCGATTTCACCGAAATTACGAGAATCCCGAGAGCTATTAACGAACGTGAGATCTTCATTCTCGCTTCACTTGTAATGATCGAATCAAATGAAATGCAAACGATCAAGCCCCAATGATCTATCGTGGCGATTGAGAAATTTCTAGATCGATTGTTGAGTTTCCGAAATACCAAGCGGACCTTGCAACATCCGATCGGATAACTGAACGTCCCGGAGTGAAGAAGACCTCTTATAAATCCTCGCGGTATCAGAACAAGCTCGACTACCTATTTTAGTGGCCCACTTTTCAAAGTTTATCTTGAGCTTGTTATCGGAAATGCGGAAATACTGTCAAGCAGTGCTCAATATCTTGGGCGTAATCATTCACGGAGGTGGAAGCATTGTAACAAGCCTAATTAAGTCAGCGGATACCTGATATCTTCGTATCTCTGTAGTCCACTCATTTATTCTGCTATCCAACCGACCGCTGTTACTGTTGCATTACAGTCGTAATTTCTCGACTGTTTGCGGCGAAGTGATAAAGGCAAATCGCAGTTAGGAACAACCGAAATTACGATGCGTCTTCGGTGATAATGGCAAGTACGGTCAAACAGAAGCTGCAGCGATTATTCAACTGTTCCCACAAGTCGGGTCTGATTCGACTGGATACTATATATTCCTTGATTTTTCGAATTTCTCGATCATTCAAGTTTTAACGTAACCCGTGAATGATGCGTAAAGACAGATAAAAAAAACTTTTTTATGTTCAAGTTGCTATAACCCGTTACCAAAATTAGCAGAAATGAGTTTCGTTTAGATAAGACTAGTGAAATATATATTACATAAATATCTCGATATATTTTTTAAATAAAAAGTGTCCAATTTTGTTTTTATTTATTCTACGTATCTTGTAACGATAAGTTCTGGCGAGCGTGTTGGAGATGCGAATGAACTTTCGCAAGGCCGGTCCCGTAGTATTTTTCGTCTTTCCGCTCTCTCCATAAAATTCCTTAAATCCTTTTGCCCTGGCGGTTCACGATCACCCGTAAGTAACGATCATAAATACGGTTGAATATTGATGACTTCGTCTCTCTATCCGTTCTGTAAATAATTATTTTTTTTTGCCTTTAATATCAGACTGGGAACAGACGAAAAATAAATACACCGAAAAATGCAACATGATGAGCTTACCGATTGTACCATCCCCGAATTCACCGTCTCCGGAGCTCCCGATCAACGGAACTTCCGGAAACAATTTCTTGAATATCGTCGACTCAACGTTATCCTCGCCGAACATATTTTCACCCCGTGCGTAACAAGCGAACATAAATCCCATGGAATGCTTCTTTAGTGTTACTTGATTCTTCAGTAGCTTCAATTTGGCCTCGACTTTTTCTTTGGTATTGTGTCTTCTTCCCAGAACTATGCACCAACTCCGTACGCTCGGTCCAGATATTAGTATGCCAATGAAAGCCATCGGTTCAGTGCACAATTTTCCGTTCTCGTCGCATTTGCAGACCGCCAAGCTTCCCACGTTACCGCCCCAAAGCGATTCGTATCGATCCCTTGAATACCCAAATAAAAACCTCGACATAAATATTAAGCTAAAATATGATTTTTTTTTCTTATTGTATTTGCATTTTTGCACATCTTACCGTGGTATGTTGTCCAAACAGTTGTATCCAGCCCCATCATCGCCGCTGGACAGGACTATGATGGATTCAACTTTGCTTTTGACGATCGGAAACTTTTTCAGTCGCTTCCTGGCCCTGCTCGAGATTTGTCGGTTGCCGTGAGCTGGTTCCTCGTTTTTTTCATTCGTTGGCGAGGGAATGCATATCGTTTTCACAGTGACACCTCGCTCTTCGGGTAAAAAGATGCAGGCAACCTTTTGTCGGTTCTCTTCAAATACTTCAGTCTGGTCCTTGACAACTCCTCTATTCTCCACAATTATGTAGGGGCAAGTCGTTGGCAACGACCCACAGGGACAATCTACAGAAAAGAAATTAAAAAATTAACAATTCCTTCACACAAGTTTTTGGAGTCGGAAAAAAAAAGCAATTTTGAGGCGAATAGCGTGCATAGATTTAGATTGTACAAAGATGTATTGTAATAATACAATACATCTTCATATATCGAACGACAATAAAATTTATTGAATTGCTGATGTATTTTTATTACTGTATTCAGTAAAAGGATTCATCCCGTAAATGAATAAATTAACAAATTAATAGAATGATTAATTTTTCCAGCGGATCATCAAAGCGCAAGGTTGCGCCTTAAAACCGGCAATGAATCTGAGAAACTCGGAGAACGCTCTGATTTACAAATATCCCATTTTGTATTCATACCGGCTTTGTTTTCCTTCGATACTGGATGACTGTCGTCGAAACTGTTAGTGAATGTGAGTCCCAACATGGGTTTCACTCTCAACCGATCAACCAACGGCTCTCCGGGATGCAATTCGTTCCACGAATTAGTCACATCGCCGAACAATGTAAGCGCCGAGTCTCCTCTAACCCTCTTCTCGTTTTCGGCCGCTTCGGACCAACATCTAAAACACGACGTTCGTCAATCTCAACTTGTAAACCGACAATTTTGTAATTAATTAATTCACGAGCATTCGCGTTGTACCTGCAAACTCTAGCTGCGTTGCGTAAGTCCCTTGCGTTAAGTTTTTTGAATATTATTGTCAAAACATCGTACGTCAACTCGCATTCCAAATTCGCCGGTTTCTTGACATCGATGGAATTATCCGTGGCTTTGTTGTCCGGAGAGGAATCGCAGCGAAGTGCACGACGCGGCATCTTCGCTGGACGCCGCGTTGACATGATTGTTTATACTCGTGTAAGGGCACTGATATGACGTGGTTCGCTGTAATTGAATTTTTTTTCTTTCCAGGAAAAATGCAATTCCGTAAGTTCGATAGACCGACGAATAGCCCGCTGTTAGTCTGGCGCTTTTATGTCTGTTTACTCGTCACTGGGCCAAAGTTTATTACTTAATTTTTTTAAACCAGAACACTGCCCGCGGGCATGTGTCGAGCGGGTTGACACCGTGACCCTAATCTGCCAAGCGCTCGATACAGGAATTATGGTTTGTATAAAATATGCAACGATGCACCCACGATACAGCGCGATACGGAGTGATACGGCGTTTGTTCAAGGCCATTGACTCTATGCGAGCAAAAGCAAATTCACTTTCATCGCGGAACTTGCACGTAGAAAGCGAGAAAGCATCTTCCCCACAGCGAATGTTGCTGCATCTACGATTGGTTGCCTTGCACCGAGTTCGTCTTCGCTATTGGTTTGCCGCAGAAATCTCGGAAGATCCCCGTACTTATCTTACGTCGCGTGCATGCGGATCAACCGATGGTTGCTCTCGAGATGCAAAAAAAAATTTGGTGGTATCAACCGCGATGACATCACTTTAAACATCGTTCCTTTTACGTTGAATCTCCAGTAATTATCGAGACAAACGTTCCACGAGAGGCCGGCCAGCTCAGCCATGGAAACTTCGACGAAAAGCAACAGTTCGTCGGTGCACAACAATGGCCTGTGTAGAGTTTGCCTGTCGGCGAACGAGGACAACAAGTGTATTTTTACCTACAAAAATCTTGACCATGAAAATTGCAGTTTCTCGAACTTGTGGCAAAAACTCCAACTGTACGGAGGCATAGAGGTGTGTCGATTCGTTATTTTTCTTTATCAATGTTTATTCCCGATTATCGTACGGCGAATTGATTTCCCCTCTGGCCGAAACGTATATATATAGCAGACTTGTTATTTTACACTCACACAACAACGCACAAGTTCTCGGTCGAGTAACTATTACTGCAATTTTTTTTTTTGTACAATTACAGGGAAAAACAATAAACGATAAACAACTTTTTGGAAAGTTACGGATCAAGGGAAATTATAGAAGTTATTTAGAGTAACGGAGAGGAGAGAAATGTTTTTGAACACAATAATATTATTTTGTCATTTTACACTCCTGTGATACTGTATAAGTTTTCAATCAACTAATTCTGCAATTTTTTCTGTACTATACCACTGACAAATGATAAATGATGAACTTGGGAAAGTTTATGATCTTAATTAGAGTAACGTTGAGGAGCGAACACTTTTTAAACCCAAAAATATTATTCTTGTTGTCAGGTTGCTGAGAACGATGGATTCCCATCAAAGATGTGCAGCGAATGCATATGTAAGATGCGCATCGCTCATTACTTCAGAGCTCAGTGTCAGGAGACGGATAGAATATTGCGAGCTGCGTACAAGAATAACTTGAACGTTCAATGCTGGACGACAGAGGAAGTCGCCCATGCCAGGACGAAAATGGGAAACATCAACAAATTCCACAAACCAGAGGAGATTCCGGGGTACAAATCGATAACAAGCCCTGTTACAAAAATCGCGGCTCCTCCACGACTGCCTGAAGACTCGGAAAAAATAAAAATTTCTGTCGTCGGTAAGGTAGGTGACGACGCGTCGGTAACGACGAAAGATTTGTCGCAAACTCGAAAACTGATTATCGCTAAGAAAATGAACTTCGAAAAAGGGCAGATACCATGGAGGTTTCGCAACGATAAAACGGCGGAAGATCGGCTCGAGCCCGGAGAGGCTACAAAAGAAGTATCTACCAAAGTGAAGGAGGATGCGCCACTCTCGAAGAAAGAAGCGTCGCGATCTCGACGGTTAGTCGTTTTCAAGAGGGTGACATCGATGCAGAGTTTGAAGAATTGCAAGGAGCGCCAGAGGCAGTACATAAAAAAAACTGTACACGGAAAGAGCGACGGCAACGACGCGGAGACTGTACATACTGGGAAAAATAATAGCAGCGGAGCGCGACGAGTATCGGATACGGGTAGCGTATATAAATATAAATACTCGAGCAAAAGATCCTTGGAAACGGACGAGCTCAGCCACGACTGCGACGAATTCTCTTGCGACCGATGCGACGAGAGATTCGGCAGACTGAACGATTTCCTGGAACACGGGAAGCTGCACGATCCGAAGGAAAAGCTCAAACCTGCGATTTGCAAAATATGCAACAAAAACTTTCGCAAAGCCGTCACGATGATAAGGCACCTCAACGTTCACAAGAGGGACAATCCCAGGGCGGTGTACACGATCCTCAAGGACATCAGGGACAGAAGAAAACTGAAAAGCTTCGAGAGTCCAATCGAGGATGGAAAAAATGTTGAAACACTGGAGAAAAAAATATCTCCGGAATTCGGTAATTGCGAGGGGAGGCTAAATAACCAGCGCGACTTCAAGGCGGATAAATTGGACGTCGATTCGAACAGCGACGGCGATTCGCCTTCGGATATCATCCGAGGTTTCGATTGCGAGCGATGCGGTAAACGCTGCTCCAGCGAAGAGTCTTTGCAAAGGCACTCTTCAAACCACGAAGAACGGACCTTCGTGTGCACCGTGTGCGATGCAAAAATTGTTGGACAGGGGATCCTGAAGAGTCACACGGAAATTTGTGGACACGCGATGGAAAAAACTCGGCAAAACCCGCGATTCGTCGTTCACCTGGAAACGCAAAACCCACCGGACGACAGATCGGCGATAAAATTGATAAATATCTGGATAAAAGAGGAACTCGATTCCGACAACGAGGGCAAAGGTTTCCCGTGCGATAGTTGCAACAAATCTTACGTGACGAAGAAGTCGCTGTCGAAGCATCGCGCGAAGATGCACGAAAATGTTTTGGAGAAAAGAATAACTCATCGCTGTACGATCTGCGACGGTAAGGATTGTAACTGCGTGGACAGGATCAAGGAGAACCGGGACGATCCGCAGGAGAAATCGAAGTCGCACACGTGCGAGGAGTGCAATAAAACTTTCGAGAAGGAGTCGAAACTCGAGAAACACATGGGCATACACGCTCGCGCGAAGGAACAGCGGGATACGAATTTCAAACGTTTTCTCTGTCATATCTGCAGCAAAACGTTTCGACAGAACACCGGTCTTATGTTTCACATGCGTACGCACACGGGTTACAAACCTCACGTCTGCAAATATTGCGGTCGTGGTTTTACCTCGAATTCGAATTGTATAAATCACGAGCGCACCCACACGGGCGACAGACCTTTCGTTTGTCACTTCTGTAGCGCGGCTTTCGCGAAATCCTGCACGCTGAAAGCCCACATAACTACGCACACCGGCGAGGCTAATTATCACTGCAAGACCTGCGGTAAATCATTCAGAAGATTGAAATATCTTAAGGAGCACAGATTCACGCACACCGGCGAAAAGCCTTACGCATGCAAGATATGCGGGACCGCATACAGTCACTCGGGTAGCTTGTTCGTTCATGAAAAAAAATGCAAAGCCCAGCAAGTAAATTATCAAACTCTGTCGGCGCCGGTAATGCAAAATTACTGTGAAAATCAACCGGTCACGATAGGAGAATTCTCGGCAGCGATAACTCCTATAACTGGAACTCTGCCGGATTCTCGCGATGTTATCTCGATTAACAACTCGTTGAGTACACACGAGAACAAAAATTATGTCGACGGTGTTGCGAGGATAAGCGCTCATTGTACGAGCGAGGGCACGGGCGCGTTGGTCCATCCGAGCACGGTCAATCCCGATGTACCCTCGGCCGGACGAAGTTTCACCATTATCGGCCAAATGTTTCACACGTAAATTATACACGAGTGTGAAAAAATCCAACCCCTTCTGTGATAAACGTACATTTTTCTTCGCACAAACATCACGCACATTTACGACTTTCAGATATCATTGCGAAGTCGTGTTTTTACTTGTTACAATAGTTAACTGGTGTGCATTTTACAGAATGTGACGAATGTGTTGCGCGAGAAGAATGATTCGAATGGTACTCAGTTGTAAACTGTTGTATAAGTACGGAAAATATGATGCCGCGAAATAATCGGCGTCGATAGTCCGGCCTCCGCCAAAGGGCCATCCAAATTAACTGTGTGATAAGTACCTCGGCATAATCTAATGCGCTGCTACTACTGTCTTGTAAAGATACGCATATCGGTGATTAAATCGCTAGATTTTATTCGGATCACAAGGCATTCTGTTCGTTATTTCTCAACAACTTCCAGATATCATTGCAACGTTGTACGTCTTTGAGACATCACTGCAAAATAACACGACTTTCAGATATCATTGCTAAGTTTTACGACTTTCAGATATCATTGCTAAGTTTTACGACTTTCAGATATCATCGCATAGTCGTGTTTTACTTGGTACAATCGTTAATGGTACGTATTTTACAGAATGTCACGGATGAGTTGCGCGAGAAGAATTAATTGATAACTCAGTTGTAAACTGTCGAATAAGTTTGATTGAAAATTAAGAGATAGTATGAGCAAAAGAGCTATCATTGTTCTTGCACAACGTGTTCTCATCGACCACAAAAAAATTGAAAAATTCCATCCGTATACAACGGAGAAGTACGCGTCCAACGCAACGGAAACCGGACATACTTCGTTGAAATCTCATCCATCGGGAGACCGGACATCCACCTTATCGGGTAAGGCATGGATGTTGGATTCCATGACTAACAGCAGATGCAACAGTGCGGCTTATGAGGTAACACGATAGGGTGTACAGAGCCGGTCCGTGAGTACACACGACGAGAAAATAATCGATGAAGTAATTCCAACTTATCTTCGCATCTGGGAGCGATTGCGAACACGCTACAGGATTCCACGCAGCCGGTAGTCGTTGTCGGGAGACCGGATGATATCACGAGTGGGTGTCCCGATCGGTGTGTCATTTGGACAAACGAGCGGTTCGGTCGAGGAAACACCGCGAGAAAAACCGTCACCCCTCCTTCGACAATACGAAGACGAGATTGGGACGTTGAAATAAACGAAATTCGTGGAATCCTGGCGTACGAAAAAAAGTAGCTTATTCGTAAGTTCGTTCGTGAACAGTGGCTCGCAGGCTAGTGAAAGTATATGAGCCCCACCCGGGGGCCCATTCGTATCGGAACTCGTGCACCTCTCATGTGGAGTTTCGTACCTGTACGATAGGTCGTGTACAACCGTGGCGGAATCGTCCGGGGCAAATCGCTTCGGATCCCAGACGGGTCAACACACGTGCGAGTAACGACGGACGATCGGGCGAATTTCTGGTGGGTTGTATTCGAATCGCGGAAGCGGCGGAGCGATCGACGCGTGCGATATTACCGAGCGAACTCGCCGGCGAAGAGCGTCGCCAACCAACAGGTGCTTCGACGGTACTATAATGCACGAGAATTCAAAACCGAGTCAGTTTTTTCGCGATAACATTGAAAAGTTTGTGACGGAATACTGATTGAGTATCGAAATACGATAGAAGTGCTCGGAATCTATACCGGAGTTTGGCAAAAGAAAACTGTAGGAAAGTAGGAGAAGAATAAAAGTGCTCGGAGTTAATGCCGGAGTTTGAAAAAAACAATTGAAAAATAGTGATTCTAATGTAACTCGATTACGTTTTGATTGGCTTTTGTAACATGTAAAGTACTGAGCGAGGGCCGAAGAGTTTGCGATTTAAGTAAAAGCAAGGAACGCTGTTGAGATTCGAAATTTAAGGACGTTCGACGCTGCTGTGCCGACCGGTGTCTGATCCGTTAACCGACTGACGTCCTGCTTCCCTGATAGCGATCGAAGATGGGAAGAGCTGTCGTTGAATTTATCATTTTCATGGTAAGGCTAAGTTCCGATAGAATTTTTTTATTCCGATTACCGTACAAGTTGTTTTGCACCGTTGTTTATAGACATGTAATTTTTCGAATCTGAGAACATTGATAATGCGTCGCATATACAGTCAAACCGCATCGCTCGTGAGTCATACGAATTGTACTCGCGTCGCATCTGAGCGTTAATTTAATTAACGCGACGGGGCGATGATTCAGCTGTCGGTGCAAACGTACGTAACGATCGAGTTTCACTGGAATGATAATTTATGCGAAATATCTCGACGTAACGAAGATAGTCTCGAAAACGCCGGTATAGTTGGATAATGCATGCGCGTCGCGATGTGCGCCACAGTGAAACTTCCTATATCACGGTTATCGATACCGATCTAGTCCGCTGATGAAATCCTGATCGTCGCTCCATTTTCGTTCATGACGAGAAGGCGCCTTCAATAGTACACTCGTTCGTTATAAGGGAAATAAATTATATACCCCAAAAAAATGTTACAAACGTTCAAAAGATCGTTAAAACTTTGCGAATTTGTTATCAATGCTTCAAAAACTGTACACCGGCATTTCGTTCGATAAGCGTTCGATAAGCGCCACTGTTATTATACAGGTTAGATAAACCACATTGGCATGTGGTTAACAGTTAACAGTCGGTACGCGGTTCATCTCACCTGTTAAAAACATAACTGCTTACGCTAAAAACATAAAGCGTTGGTGAAAACGGGGTTCATAAAAAAAAAAATGTTCCCAGCAACCGAATGCACAGTTTTTCGTTAATTTGCATATTACGACATTCGGTAAATTGAAGACGTTACAGCGCACGGTTCTGTTGTTACAGTAACTGACTGCCGATGACGATGGTTTCATTCTTTAAAGCGTGTTCCGAAGCGTCCCGGCTTCGGAACACGCTTCGGAACACATCCACATACACGTTGCGCATTTCAAAAGAACGCACGCGCGTGAAAGTGTATGGTAATTCCGGGAGTACACGCCGGATTCTAGTGTCTGCCAAACGAGAACGCATTTGTCCGCCGGAGCTATTCAGCGAAACGATATATAGTCACTCGTGGAACGGAGATACGTACACTCATGTACCAGGTCAAACACACCGGCCGTTTGTCAACCGTAAACTCCGCTCGTTCCGTATACGACGTTGAGCAAACAATTTCGTTTGTCGCGAGTGAGAGCGCCTGAAGATCGAAGGATGGGGCGGGGAGAAACGTCTCCGAGAGCCTTCTAACGTTCCTTCTTGACGACGAGCTGCGTGGCCTCTTTAGCCACTCTCGTGTCCCTAAAGGCTCGCGGCCAATCGATATTCACACTACTCAAACTGGGGTAAACAGGAGGGCCTTTTTTTACACGAAAAAAAAACAATAATAGTTTTTTGCATTTCTCGATTGAGCGCACCGATAATACCGTGAGAGACCTTAGGCTCTATTTAACTCATAGAAGATACTAATACATACTACGTCGGAACGAATCTAGGTCGATCTTTGTGCGAGAGGTACACGGGGGGGGGGGGGACTCAGAGGGCGTTCGATCCCGTTTCCGTGCCGGCGACCTCTTACGACATCGTCGATTCTCTCGTCTGCATATCGTCGCAGCAGGAGCAGGGCCACCAGAACATGAATAAATTATTTGGAAATGTTAAGCGAACGAATAAATCCGGGTTGAGTCAGAGACACTCTGGCATTGCCGGTGAGTAGGCTGGACAGTTCAATGCGAACCTGATGCGTTGTATGGCGGTCGGTCATCGCCGAGGGCGGCTTGGACGACGGTCTTTTATTCAGAGTACAGTATTACAATAATCTAGGAAATTATTTGCAGACGATATAATCGTCCGTAGAGCCGAGCAAGACAACTCTGTCGTGGAGCGTACAATTGTTTATGCGCATAATTGATTTGATCCCCACCGATGTTCACCGAGCAAAGCTCCGATCAGCGAGCGTGATTTATAACCTACAAGACGCTGCAACGATTCAATGATACACCGTTGTCGGCACGCGAGCGTATGTCATTATTATCCACTCGAGCTGGAAGCGGCGTGCATAGTAGATGATACCTTGGCAAACTATTTGCTTATTAATGATCTTCGCGGACTCCTCAGTTAGTTGTTCATTTACGAGAGCTTCTGCGCGATTTTTATTAGCGTATTCAGTAAAACAGTCATCAGTTTGCTGGTTGGCCCGGCCCTCTCACGCGAGGTTCGTGTCGTCGACTCGATCCATGGAAATTTCGTTAGTACATCGGGGTGTCGAAATCGTGCATCGTGATTGTAATTTCCGTGTCCGCAAAGTGTTCTGTGGGAAAAAGAAAGTAGAAAGGTTCGCGACGGTTAACTGTACGATGCACGGAACGAGCGAGCGTGTTACTTTGATTATTGTATAACCCATACAATTGGTTTATTTGGAATCGTATTCCCATGACGATACGTTCGGTGCGACCGAACGCGGAGTCGTTCGCTGAATGACTGATCGATTGAATGATTAGACTCGCGTTACCGTGGGACACGCTATGCAATTTTGTCATTAGTGATCGTAACCTGTCGTTAACGCTTCGGCATTGGATACCGAGAGCCCGAGCAAATTTGCTCGATGATTAATATCTGAAAATGTATTACAGACTTGTAAGTCGTGGAAAAAATGGCGAGTCCCGCGATTTTTTTTTAGTAAGGTAAAAGTACCAATGCTCGAACGGCTACGAGCATTCCCAGATTCTACCAGTTATTAATTGGTCAAGAAGAAATATTTTTGTGAAAACAACTGACACCAATGTCAAGCTGACAGTTTCTAGTCTCCAAAACTCATCGAATTTCGTTGTCGTTTGTTAATTAAATCAATGAAAACGTTATATTTACGCGGGGAAATACTAAAGCTACGTAGAAAGCTGACCAACCTAACTTCTTCGAACTGTCCGATTATTAGGTCGCGTATGTAGTAACGCGTATACCAATTTCCGAACAGTATATCGTCTGTCTTTTAACAAAATGCAACAATAGAAAATAATTTAGGCTTCAACCTTTTATAATTTTTTTCTGTGCATCAAGTAATGTTCGTAGATACGATCACAAATATCAAATTGGATTTCTAGTACCTAAGTTCGCAATAAATCAAATCTGCATAGGAGTGTCCGACGACTGAGACGTGTCTGAGCATTAGTACGGATTTCGCATCCGATTTTGGAGAGAAGGGGAGGGGGCGTCACGGCCGATACAGAACTCGATGATAGTGCACAATTGCTCGATCGTAAATGACGCGATGACGCAGTCTTCGGCTAGAACTCCGGGAACGATAACTTTCTCCGTTTCTGAAAATTCGCCTCCCGTCGACCCCATCTCTCATCCAGTCATACTGGCAGTCGTAGGGCAAGAGGTGGAGGTAAGCCGTTCTCAGTAGACCTTTTGTTTCGTTCCGTCAGGTGTTCCTGTTGGGGAGTGCAGCGAGAGGCAACCGAGGCGCGCCATGCGGATCTTACGGATGTCCACACCGTCCTCGATACGAGCCCTTCGTCCCTGCCCCGCCAGGCCACACACCGCCATGCGCGAAACCTGGACAAACGTTCTGCGAATCGCCGGACCATTATCCCCAGTAAGTTCGGCCATTTTCTTAAATTTGTTTTATATACATCGTGTCTTATTACGACGTACTAGTGGAAGCATTTGTATCTATACCAGCAAAGACACTAAGTACTACTTGAAGTACGCATTGAAGTATCAAGTACTGAGACCGTATTCAGTACTCAGAACTTCAGCACTCAAGCTCTATCAGTACTCAAATACTATCCAGCGCTCGGTACACCAAGTACTTGGTATTTCAAAACGTACAACAAGTACTTGGCACTTCGACGCGTCCATCAAGTGCTCGATACTTAAATACGCGGGTCAAGTACTAACATCTATCTGATAGAAGAGCAGTATCTAGAAACTTATAAAGATCAAGGACTTATAATAAACAACAATAAAGCCATGGTATGTCCGTGGCCTTGAGATGTCGGTGTCCGTTATACCTCCTATACGCGCCTAGCAGTGGTCCTCGCTGCGGCAAACGCGGCCTCGTGCCACTTATAATATGGTATTGATAATGTTTCAAACGAAAATGTTATTTCCTCTTATCTGTCCGAGTGATAGTTCGGGTTTCCGTTTTTTTTTTCTTGATAAATCATTGGAGTAACGAGGACAACGAGCCCTGCATACAATTACGGCCTACTTGGTTGATGAGCGCCTGGGATTTGAGGCTTCGGCCGGCCCATTCGATGCTTGAGTAACGGTCACGCGAATTAGAAAATATATTTTATGCCCACATGAATTAAACATCGTCGGCCCGGAGGGGAGGGGGACGCACCATCGGGTCTTCTTCGAGACGGGCCCGGCGGGTCTCTTGTCTCTCGAGCTCGGAGAAAGTCAAAAGCCCCCGGACGCGACGGGACGATCAGTCGCGGCTCACGGAAAGATCTCACACCTACACCATCCTTGCCACATTCGAAATGACCGGCCGGCACGTTGAACTCTTACGGTTTTATCGCTTCTCCGGAGAGCTTGACCAACGTGACCCCTTCCTCCTGGGAATGTCGGGTATTTCCCCTCCCTCGAGCGATACATCGAACCTGTTGACTCACCAATCGGATAATTGTACATACATTGAGAAAGCTAATCTTTTATCGTACATTGTTCACGTATTTTTATAAACAAATCTCCTGAGGGGCTAAGCAGAAATGCGATACGGAATATCGAAAACTCCGACCCAGGTATTCCGAGCACAAGAATACCTGAGGGCAATTTCATTCGAACCCGCCGATATAAAATTTTTTTTTTTTTTTTTTTTTTTCTATAAATACCGATAAATTTTAGAATCCTTTAATAATGCTCTTGCGCAAATATATATCATAATCATGTATACGCAAATGGACTGTACGTTGAACCATTCCGTTCGGCTACTCGTGCAGCCGAATGATGCTTGACGCAACTGTAGTTATGCGGTTTGCGATGATTGCATCCTATTATCTAAACGCGCCAAGTGATTCTGCAGGATATTTACGATCGACTAACGACCCGCGGTTAAGTATGTGTGTTTATGCATGGGTATTAGATTCTGCGGCACATCCAGCAACAGTAACTTGGGCAGTTTAAAACGTTCCCGACACGCGTTAATGGACTTTCACGCGAGAGGAGCTTTTGAAAAACAGGTCGGCATGACTTGTGCAAATTTCGAATCACGTTTCTGTGGTCGGTCTCCTGTTTTTTTTTTTTTTTCTCCTGATTCGAGTACTTCGCTTTCCGTGCGTACGCGAAAAAAGAATTGGGCTCGAGACGTGAATGTTTGATCGATCGAAAGTCAATGTAGATATAGAATTGGCTATCGTTCCGATGATCGAAACATCCACGTGCATTGTTGTAGCACTCTCAGGGTTCGCGACTTTTGTTTGTGAAAGCATTGATTTACGGGGAACATCTTTCGTCGAGCCATGTAATACGAGCATCGGACCGAGCGATTCAATCAGCACACAATGGATCGAGAATCGATAGAATAACGAGGCTTGACACCAGGCACAATCGACACGCGCGTGGCTTTGGATCTCTTACTCAACGTAATTGCGTGCCGGCGAGTCGACCGGTCGTTTAACTCTCGAAAGAGACGGCGAAGAAAAGGCATGCGAGGCATAATTGATGCTGATATTCAACCTAGTTGCTCAGGAGTCAGCGCGAGAAAAACATTTCTAATTTGATTTTTTTTCCTTCCTTTGTTCATTGTATCGCAGGCAACTCATCAAGTTCCTCGTCGACAAGTGCAGCTACGATTTCGCAACAGTACTGAGAGACGAGTCCCATTATCATTTCAACTCGTACAGGTGAGTCGGTGAATTCTCGTGGCTTCGGCTAACAGTGTGACTGCACTTCAAAAAAATATTTCTAAAATCAACGAGTAACTTTTGCGGCTCCTCGTAACACAGGCGATTTATTGGAGAACATTGAGAATAAAAAAAAGTTTTTGTTTTGTTTATTACGGTAGAGCTCATTCGAGTAATATTAAAATTTATACACAATTTATCGCTTATGCTTGAATCTATAATTTAGAGAAATATCGCATTTGTTTGAATCTGCATTTTTTTTTGTCCCGAAGATCACAGCCGGAATACCATCGCGGATACGACTACCCGAGACAGGAAGTCACGCAGTCTTATCCGCAAGCTACGCCTCCCCTGTCGACGCCCGACCCTCAGTACTCACTCTCAGGACAACCGGGTATCGTTTACGGACGGCCCTTCAACGATACCAATCAAGAGGGGTTAGTACCGGAAAATTATCCAACGTTTAACCACACTCCGTTGATCCTCTTCTTCCCTACTTGTCTCAATTTTTGTTTCAACGAGTGCTTTACCTTTACTTTTCTCACGTGTAAATCGAATTATTATAGTATGTTTTCTCAAAGCGCCGTGTAATGTCTCGTTGCAGGTATAGTTACACGCCGCCAGCGCGTTCCCAGCGTAATCCTTTTCTACCGGACGCACCGTCATCATCGTCGTCGGCATCAGCAACAGCATCAGCATCAGTGTCATCGTCAACATCGTTGCAAAATTCTCAGGGGAATTTTCGGACCGAGCCAGACCCGACTGTCTATAGAAACCCCCAACTCGATGCTTCGATTCAGGGACAGATATGGTGGACTAATACGTAAGAGGAATTTTCGTTCAAAATACAGTTTACACATGTTTAAAAAAATTATCCATAAAATTATTTTGATATTCATAAATTGAACACTGATATTGATTGATCGAAATAGTTGATTGTCATTCAGTCGCATAGAGAAAATGACTTTGGACAAAAAAATCTACGGGCAGATCTATTTTCGAGGGCATGTTGTGTATTAACAATAAATTATTGATCCAGGTATTCGAGACGCAGCTTTCCAGTGATCGCGCCACCCCGTTCCCGACGCGAAAACCCCCTGCTAGAATTCGCGAGTGAAAATCGAATCCGGAAGAAGAGACAAGACCGTCCTGACGCAATTTCTCTCTGCCCAACAAGGTCGGATTACATAACGCCCCGGGCGGCCTTGAACAATCAAGGAAACTGGATGTACGTCGTTAATCTTCCGGAGACTCGTGAGAAGTACTCGCAATTGGTGCGAAGCGAGACGTGCTCGTAAGTTCCGATATCTCTACTCGATGACAAAAAATAGCCGGGGAGCGTAGTTTTTTTACCGTGATTTATACAAAGCTCCGATTGTTCTTTACAATAGCGAAATAAATTTATATTATTTACAGAACCAATGCGTGCAGCGGTCTGTGTTCGCTACCGGACGGCTACTCGAGCAGATGCGAGCAGCAATACGTGCAGAAAAGACTGATAGCTCTGGAAGGAAGCGGCAATCGACTGTACACCGATGTCTTTTGGTTTCCTCACGGCTGCGTGTGTAAAATATCGTTGGATTCTTGAGATAAGCGGCCAAGTATTTTTATCGACTAGCTCTCAAAGTTACATGCCAGCTGCGTATCTCGTTTCTGTGATCGTAGCAACGGCCATAACCGTAGGCGCGTTGCCGTCCAATTTCACATCACAATTGGCGCCTAACTTTGCTGCTTCGCCTGAGCCACGCAGCTCGCATGCATCCGAAGTATTTGTGTCTCGAGGCATAATTTATTATCGATTTACGTGATACTAGAGATGAATGGTGTTATAGTTTGTATCCCAAATAATATCCACAAGGAATAATCGCATTCTTCGTGAGAAAAAAAACTCACTGGGTTATTTTTTGTTTTAATTAAGAAAATAGAGAAAATAAGAATGTCCTTAGGACTATTTCATGATAACGGATTCGTAAGACAGCAAGGCCTCCGACGGCACAAGACCTTCAGTCGTGAGGGAACCACCGTCGGTAACAGAAACGCTGGGCGATGGTAATTGCGTCGATGCGTGGAGACCGGAGCTGTATCGCAGGCTCAAGCACGGCTCCTGGCCGACTGTCGCACGCACGCACGTGCGTAAGCCCTGGAAAAAAACAAAAGGCGTCAGAGTCTCAAAGTCGAACAGTAGATGGAGCCATGGTGTTTCAGTTCTCGGTACACTCCGTTTCATCCCTCAAAAAATATCTTACAAACGCTGTCTTTCTCAATTCCTTAAAATCTGAGATAGATTTAAAAATATATTTTTTCGATCAATACAAAGTTTATGGGGTGCTGATCGAATTAAATTAAAATTAAATTATTTAATTTTTAAACTCCGTTAAACATTGGTCGATGGTGCATTTTTTTTTTTTTTGCTGTTACGTGTCCTCGGTGATACGGTGAATAATGCGTGATTCACGAGTCGTGGAAGTTGACTTTTTAGGGCGTCGGATAGGAATCGGTCAGAGGGCACTTGGAGCACGCAAAAATTGTCGGGCAGCGATGAAAATAAAGTGAGGCGATGAATCCAGTATAAGCGGAGAAGAGGTCACGCACGGGGAGAGAGTGAAAAAAAGAGTCGTTCTACGTGGAATAGATAGTAGGAAAGCGGTATACGAGGTTCGCGTGTGACAACACACCGCTGAACGAACCCCGTCTTTTACGCGTCGGTCAACTTTCCACTGACTGGCGCCCTGCCGACCCTCGTTTCCACTGCGTACCCATCGAGAGAGAAAAAGGAGCGAGAGCTTCATTGCACCCGCCCGCCGTGTCTCTTCCTGCGTGTGTGTATTTTTTTTATCCCCAAAGCCAAACGATCGTCGAGATACACCGAGGAGCGAGGGAGAGGGAAAGTCGGGTAGCAGAGAGAAGCGATAGGCATTGCATGAGCGATTCGCTTTGTGGGAAGGGTGAAAAGGAAAATGAAAAAAAAAAAATTGAAAATTCGAACACGCGCGTCGCGAAGCCTCCGAGCGAAGAGGGACGGAGAAGGGGACAGGAATAACTGCGTCGATGACCCATAAAATTTGAGATCCGGATAGTGAGGAAATGATTTTAAAAAATGTCAAAACGATGACGCGGCGATTTTAAAAAATCGACGACAATTACCGAAAAAACTTGCTCGAATTCGGCTGGGACGTTGGTGAAAAATGTAAATTGTTTGTTTCAAGAGCAACACGTGCTACCGTTTACCGAAAAAAGTTTTTTTTTATCGAAAGAAAAACAAGAAATCTCTTGTATCCAGGCAGCCTCGCGCAGAGGCAAATAATTAAAGTGACAAGCGTCGCGAGTCAACGAATCCGTCACGTACTACCCATACCCCATGTACCCCGCCGGTGCAAAGTATATTTTACCTATGTACCTACAACCCTCTACACCTATACGGGTGCGTAAGTTATATATCGCGCTGCTCGGGATTATAGTATATCGTATACTCAAATATATATATATATACACATACATGCGCTTATATATATGCATCGTACGGCAGTCAGCAACAGCGAGAGTAGCAGGAGCAGCATAGCCAGGCAGCGAGGCACTGGGTACAGTACACCCCGTTCTGGCGATACGTGCACTTGTACGTACGTGTCGTATTCACTCGGGGCATACCTCCCCCACCTGCCTTCTCTCGCTGCACCGAGAGAAGTAAAAGGGGGTAGAAGTCTAGGCACGTACGCGCGCATGCACTCGTCTACGTTCACAAAAGCACAAGCGCACACAAGGATATCTCCCCTTCCCTTCCCCGGTGCGTAATCCAAGAGTACAGTTTCGTATACCGTGTACAACGTGCTGTAGGGAGGCACGCATGTACGTGCACGGCGGAGGAATACGCGTGCAAGGTCGACGTACCGCCGGTAAGAACGCAATACATGGAAACGGGCGCAGGAGCCGGGGCTATTTGAAGGGTTTCCATTATATGCGTGCACGCACCCCATGAGCTCGACTCGACTCCACGACGACGACGACGACGACGACGACGAGGAGTCCTGGGATATTTTGCGCTCGAACGTCGCTCTCGCGGCTAATAGGACCGTCAAGAACCGGTAGCAAGCAACACGGCGGTCTACGATACCTGCAGCGCCCTCTCGCCCCTCCCGCCGCGCTCTTGTGGCTCGCTGGCAATTATAATCCTGCAAGTGCCGCCGTTCCAATGTACTCCGCGAACGAAGATGCTTGAACGTATTTTTTTATTTGTGTTTGTTATTTTTTTTTATCGCAACGTGCACGGGTGTAGTCCAATTACACGTAGACGAGCGGAGACCAACGACCAAAAGAATCGTAATGGGGTTAGATTGTCGCTTTACGTGAGCAGGAGACGAAAACCGCCTAACGGGAGGTTAGGTCGAAGCGAGCGTAAAAACAAATCGTACTCGTGTCGCTGCGATGTTGAAATAATGTTTACCGAACGTGAAGATTCTGGGTTATCGTTACAGTTTTGACATTCCGAATATTCTGATGACTTCTGTTTCTGTAAGGTTTCATTCATTATCGGAGGGACGATCGCGATGTTTTGTCGGAAAAAAAGTCGATGTAAACAGTAGATATATATATACAGCGACCGCGGCTGACGCAAGTTTTCAACGAAGAACGAGCGGCGCGACGTCCCGCGGCGGAAAGCGGAACTATAATAACAGTTCGAATAAAGTACGTTGGCAGTGAAAACAAGACGGCACGGCATCGCGTTGGAGGACATTTCGGATTGCTCCGGCACTTCACGAGCTCCGGTGAATTATTAACGAAGAAAAAGGGGAACACTGTTACGAATATGAACGATGGTTTACATTAACGATGAAACGTGTATACGGGGGTGCGCCGGTACGCGTTGCGACAGAACAATCCCAAATTTTCATAGCAGATCGAAGTTTAACAACATCGCGCGAAACTTGTCAACATCGATGCGCGACCGAAAACTCGTTTTTTTAAATCGATTATATCGCGTCGGTGGTGAATCAATTCGAGAAGTTGTTCGATCGGTTTCGTGAGTAATCGTGAGTGCAGTGTAGAAATATCATCTTGTGCAGCTGACCTAACCTTCCATCGGGACAACAACAAAGTAGTAAGTAACCATACTCGAATTTTTATTTGTTGACAAGTGCACCGTTACAATCTTTATTTAACAACGCTGTACACGTCGCATGTCAAGCTATTTGCTAGGCCGATGTCATTCTTACTGTATTCGTACTCTCGTACGAACAATTTCTCTGAAAATAATAATAATAGTAGGACAATGAATATTTATAAATATCGTGTTCGAAAAACGTCGTACGAAACATAGGTTTTTTCGAGTGTGAAGAGAGAGTTTCGATCGAAACGCACACTACGCAGCCGAGGGCGCGCGGCAACAGCGCGATTATCGATTTTCGCTCGCCAACCGGAACGGACGCAGTGCGTCTCAAGACGAAAATAAAAAGAGGAACACGGAATATTTCATTTTCTCGGGCGCGTCAACGCGTAGAGTGATGTCTTCGGGAATCTCTCTCGTCATAGAGTTATCGACACCATGTTTGTCTCTCGCGAATTGACCGAAATACCTCGACGGAGGAGGTAAACAGGTGAAGCACATCGAGTGGCTCGTATTTATGGCTGCAAAGAGTTTTTTATACACCACAGTGGAGTCGGGGCTGCAGCAGGAAAGCTGGCGGACATTTTTTACCCCGCTCACGGTCAAACGACGCGTACTCTGATAATAGAGATACCAGCAGGTAAAGTAACAGTACCGATGCTCGGACACGTCCCAGTCGTCGGACACTCCTGTGCAGATTTGATTCATTCCGAATTTAACTATTAGTGATCTAATTAGACACTTGTAATCGTATCTACATACATTATTTGACACACAAAAAAAAAGTTGCACAAGGTTTAAGGTAGTCCTAGCGAATGGTCTCCATTTCGCACAAGTTTCAGATAAATGAGAGGGAATTACAAACACTGGATGGCATAAAAATCTGAAAAAAATCAAGCATATTAAAGGTGCTGAAAAGATTAATTTTGCATAATAAAAATTCCAAAACGTTATGAATTATAAAATAACTCTTTTTATTTTCTTCCGTGATTAAACGAATATTTATCTTTTTGTAATTCAACGATGTGTTTTGGAAATTAGAAACTATCAGCTTCACATTGGTTTCAGTTTTTTTTACAAAAAAATTGTTCTCGACCAATCAATAACTGCTGGAATCTGGACATGCTCTTAACCGTCCGAGCATTGGTACCTTTACCTTGCACAGTAAACAATAATTTCACGAAATCGGAATACTAAGTTTCGTAAAAGTAATTTTGTTAAATAAGTGTCAAACTCGTTTTCTCAGGTGTGAATATACAAACCTCTCCTTTTATTTCCTCATTAACTTATTAACTTATTTTTCCACTTTTGTTCGTTGAATTAGAGCCAGATGGTGCGATCGGAACATTAACAAGTAAAAAATTGTGGATATTCGTGGACAATAAGTTGTAAAAAGTAAACTTTTTTTTTAACTATGCATAGTTTGTCTGTGGGCTTTCGCTTTCTAGTCTTGATTTCTTTTTGCCTAGCTCATTGTTTTTCTTAGTCATTCCTGTCGGTTTGAGATGCGAAGTTTTTTGAAGATTGAAAGGTTGATGGTTTACCTTGGCGGGTTTTTGGCTATGAGGGCAGCATTTTTTTCTTTTATTAAATTTTTGTTTTTTATAACGCAAGTGCGAGTGGTCTGCGCTCGATAGTGCAAGCCGAAGCTACCGCGCTCGGGGGATAAAGTCACGAGAGCAGTAATTATGAACGATAGTAGGGGAGAGAGAGGATATATAATTGTGATTGATGGGGGGACGGAAGAGGGAGAGGCGCGGCGGGGAGGACAGGGAGATGACTTCCTTTTAATCTCGAAGCTTAACCCTTTCCCTCGTCCATTGCCGCGTCCCTGCTGGAGGCTGCCTGGGACGCTGGCGCTCTATTCCACTACGGGCTGCGCGATCGAGATTTTCGTCCGGGTTCGGCGTTGAAAAAAAAAACATAAAATAAAAAAGTCAGGATTCATACTTTTCAAATTAAGAATCACGACGATTATTGCCGCAAAGAAAAAAAACCACTTTTGTTTTCTCTTTGTGAACAATGAAAAAAAAAAACACTTATTTAATTTAGCTTAATTTTGCATTCATAACAAAATATTGTTAAAAGATGAATTTTCCCGTGGAAGATTTTAACGCGGGAAGGGGTAGGAAAGTTCGACCCAGATAAAGCCCAGCTGGACGCTGCTTCCGTGCCTCGGGCGTTCACAGGTGGAACGACATGGCAGCGTATACAGTGTAGTTGTCGAGCACGTGGTCCAGCGGGTCAAGTTTACGTGACGCGCCCCGTTTTCCGTAAACCCCTTTGGGCTTAGCGCGCATCCCTCCAGGTCTTGTGTTTCGCCCCGGTTATACAGAGATTCCGGAATCTCTCTGCCACCGCTCCATCTATCTCCCTTTTCCGTGCGATATCGTACGCGGCCTCCCTTTCCCCGTATCTCGCTCACCGACGCCCTTGGCGTGACTGAGCGACTCTCCGACTCTTTTCCCACCCGCTGTGTACCATTAGCTTTCGCGGAGCTGTGCGTGAAAAGCGGCTACTGACCTTTCGTCGAATTGCAACTCTACATTAGTCCGATAACTTCTTCGCGGTTAAAAAAAAAATTTATATCGAATTTTTTTTATCCCTAGTTTTTTTTTTACAGTAGATCGAACTTTCGAGGCGAGCTTTCCTTCCTCCGAATTGCAACTCTGAATAAAAAAAATTATATAGCAATTTTTTTTTATCCCTAGTTTTTTTACAGCAGATCTAACTTCACTTCCGCCGAATTGCAATTCTACATCGGTCCGCTAAACCTGATAAACGAATTTTGTTTATCCCAAATCTGTTTTACCGAACTCCTCGGATGGACTCTTCGGACCGAACATTTTTTTGATTATATAAAAAGTAAAGAAAAAAAATAAAAAATTTCATTACCCCCTCGAAAGTCATTCGGTGAAATTTATCGTCCGGCGCTTCGAGAGTATCAGGAAATTTTCGGGAGAAATTCAATAAAAAAAAAAAAAAAACGTAAACGTGAAATTCTTTGCTCGGTTCCTCGTGCGTATAAGTCACCGCTGTAGGGAGGAAGTTGTACGGGGTAGAAGCATGGGTGAAATTTATAGACGTAAAATCGTAGAACGTGGTCGCGCGCGGGTTCGGAGGTTCGCTGCACGCGACACACTGTAAAATCGATAGTGCGTGTGCTTGGCTGTCGGCCGTGTCGAACGGCAGCGGAGCTCAGAGCTACGCGCCAGCTACTACACAACACAAGGATATCGGGGCGTTTTCACGGGAAGCGGCTGCGGCGGCTCGGGGGAGCCTGTCGACTTCTCGTACCTCGTCTCGGGCTGTTACGCTCCGAAATCCTCGCGTTTACAGCGTTGTTCGGTAAAAGTAAAAGAAAAAATAATCAACAGCAAATACGTTACAGGGAAAGTTATAACAATGGCGAAGTTGCAAATCTTGAACATTTTCGAACATTGTTAGCATGAAAAAGGAACCATTTAAAAAAAATTATTATCAGTTTTTAAATAAAAGGCACGTATAGGGTAAAAGTGGCGAATATGATCCGGCCTATCGATCATTGATTTACGTGCAAAATCGACTGGTCCATATTTACCCGGTTCACCCTATTTAAAAAAAGAGCACTTTTTCCTTTTTTTCTTGCATTTTGTCCAACTTTCTTTTCATGTGTTTCGAATTAAAAAGTTGTCGCATGCGTGATTAATGATAAATTATTCTTGGGGATAATAACGAGAGATAATATATATATATATATATATATATACCAAGACTCTTGCTATATATACCAAGTCTCCGAGATTTACGTGGCTTCTGCTGCCAGTACGGTGAGAAACATCGTGATCTGGTAATGTTTAGTGTACGACGAAACACATGTTTTCTAGCTGCGCCGGGACTGACTCGGGCTTCTTTGACTACCAGAATTAGGAATCTCTGCGTGAAAATATTATTCCTTGAATATTTTCACAGAGTTAATTATTGTGACATTGCCATCTTCGATTTATCATCGAATCGATGCGACATTCAATTTTTTTTAATTGTCTAAATGTGGGCTACGCGTAAACGCGAAAGAGCGGCAGAAGGAAGCGATGAGCTTGAATAAAAAGTGAGAACAATAACGAAGCGTGGAAAAGGAAAAAAAGGAAACATCGTCTTGATGAGACGTTTGAGCGCGACGGGAGAGTGTCTCCTTCCTTTTTTCCATTTCCACCCTCGCTGTACCGAGCAATAGAACGCGGAAAAGGATTCTCCTTCCATTCTCCCGCCCTTATCACTGCCGCTGAAAGAACTGTAAACCGCTGCCGCGTATTCCCCGAGACTGTCATTCACGGCTTAACCCAAATACTTTGTCGGTTAAACGGCCAAAAGTTGCCACGCCGCTACTACCTTATACTCCCGCAGTACCAACCTTGCGACACAGACCGACGAAGCGGGGTAGAGTTCCGCTTATCCGAAATACTCTTATAACGTACCAATCGAATCAGTACGAAAAAAATCAAAATTTCATTTCTTATAAAAAACTTGCATTTTTTTCCGAAGAAATGTCGTATCGTAAAAGAAAGTAATCGCTGCTGTGATGGAAAACTTGGTAATTGAAATAAAAACAATTATCGAAGATGAATTCGGTAGATATAAAAAAAGCATCCTCGTCAGTGGCTTGATATTGTATTTTATTTTATTGGTGAATAGCTTCTTTTCAAAACTTGAACAACGATAAAATATTTTTTTAATTGATGATATCGTCAAACAAAATGGCTCGGAAAGTGCCGAATCGGATGTTACAGTAGAACTTCGATATATCCGTTCAAAATTCAACGTTATCTCTTATTGCTCGTTGGTAGAAAAGTTTTTGGATCGAAATATCGCCTACATTGCTTGCTTGGCCACAGATTCTTATATTTTTGCGTGTATTATAATAAACTAAGTAATTTTTTAACCGGAGCCACCGAAAATAGGTTCTGCTGCCTAAAAACTATAAAAACATTCCGACTATTAGTCGGAATGACGATTTTTTATGCCAACAGTCGGTTTTTAACGATGCCCACTCATTCTCGATTCGGAAGTAAAAGCTCTGTTCCAAAAAAAAAAACAAACAAAATCGTAAAATTTAACAACGCGTTTAATTTCTTTTTATATCCTTCCGAACCATCCCCGTATACGCCGTCAGTATAAAAACAAGGATATACCGCAGGCGCGTAGTCCCGGCCCGAAGGACACGACTCACGGTACGCACTACGCCGCGGTCGCCACGTGCTCTCCCTTCATCGTACGTGGAAATTTGCGGGGCATCGATCGTTGCCTGGGTTTCTCGTCGTTGCCGCGCGTACGTTCTCAACCCACGCGCGCCGTGTCGTCGCTCGTTCGCGGGGGCTCGCTCGATTCCCGCGACGCACGAGTTTCACCCCTGCGCTCCGGAGTCGTTTAAATTCTCGGCTATAAACGTATTGAAAAGCAGTGCCGGGAGGCCTCGAGCGATTCCACGGAAAGTCGTCGATTTTTCTTGGCCCCTCCCAAGGACAATAGAAACCCTTTAAATCCCCCCCAAAAAAAAAAAAAACAAAAAAACCAAAAACCAAAATACCAAAATATCTCACCTGCTTCGTTAAAAAAATACAAAAATATAATAATACCTCCCGCGAAACAATCTCGATGCAATGCAATGCCAAAAATCGCATCCTCCTCGAAACAGCTTTATTTTTCATCGGCGAAACTCGTAAAGTCTCCGGGCTGCGTATTTCCCCTTTCCCTCGGTTTCGGTGAGTTTGGTAGGCGTTCACGCGGGAGCTGCGTCGACGGCGGCTCGGCACGTGGAAATTCGCGGGTCATCGATCGTTTTCCTCCCCCGTACCGGCCCGCTGGTCGAGGAAGGCATCCCACGCGCGCGTATTCAGCCGCGTAGCGAGGAGTGTGCTATGTAGTACGTAGGTACAAAGTTACGAACTTCTCGGTAGCCGGGCCTCCTTTTCACCGGGGTGGGGAGGTGAGGCCTAGGGGTGGGGTTGGGGGTTGGGCGAGACGGAGAGAGAGCCTCGCTGCGGCGAGAGTGCGTACGGCATTTTCTATCCCGCGGCGTAGGAGAAGGAGCGTACGGAAGAGAGACGAGATTGACCGTGCGCGCGTGCACGGAGCGGGCTCACGCACAGGGAGATCCCGTAACGCTCGCTGCCGCTGCCGCTACTCGCCTCTCCGTCCTCATCTCGCTCTCTGTGTGCCGATGGGCGCACGACGGTGCGTTGCGCGCACCGGTTGCCATAGCGACCATGCCAGTGGCACGCATTGATCGCAGACTCCCGGTGCGTTGCGAGTCGAGTCAGCCAGGAGCTGGGCCGAGAGAACTACGGAGACGCGTAGAGCGATACGCGCACAACCTCACGCACCCGCCCCGCTTCGGCCGACCTCCGTGTAGGCACGCACCCACCAACACGCACACACACGACGACGCATCTCCAGGTTACGCACCGCGAGATTGCCTACCGTGCATAAATGCGTTCGCACGCACACACGACTCGGCCGCCCGGGTCCTCGCACACGGTACACGCATGTACGCGAACCATTTCAGACGAAACATCCGAACGTCCGTCATATGCCAATTTTTTTTGTTTCTCGGGATGTAGATGCACTGAGCGATAGAGAAAGTAATTTTTATTCCGTGATCTGGAGTAGACTCCCTAAGAGCACCGGGCTGACATACACATCAAAACACAAAATGAAAAATTAAAAATAGCGAACCATGAAATGGACAGGTATAAACAATGCATTAATAATACCTTTACACTACCTAATTTTACCTATAAGAAGCACAGTGAAATAAAGCAGAAGCAAGACACTGACAAAGTACCGAAACAGAGCAATAATCAAAGAAAATAAGTAAACCTTGTAGAGATATTATGGGAAGCTTCCTATTTTTCGATTCCACACATTGTTTTTCCTTTTTTGGGGTTTCTAGATATACAGTGGGAATCGCGGAAAAACCGAATGCGTCACAGATGTACGAAAAAAAAAGTATAAGTTTCATCAAAATAAGCTCGTAGAAGCTTCGAAGGATTTTGGCAAAAAAAAAAATAAACAGTGCGTCCGATGATCCGAATTTCATGTCCTCTTTTGCACGAACGATTATCGGGATAAAAAACAGTGCGCATATTTTTTTCAGATTCCATGATTTTGCGCCTCGTAAATCTTCAATAATGCGACATTTTTTTGCGTAGATATGTCGATAAGATATCGCAAACAATTTGTCGAAATATCGGGGGAAAAAAAATGGGAAATTTGCAACGATTCGCTGGATGGGAGATGCTGCGCTCTAAACGCTCAACGTATACACACACACACACGTACAGTCATAGTTTGCTCGTGGTAACTTTCACCCTCTACGACGCTATATCGTGCCGGTGGAGCTCACCCCTCCCCCGGAAACCGGGAGAGATACGCGCGCGCTCGCGAGCGTTACGTAGGCACCGGTGCGTAGGCGCGTATTGCGTCGCGCGCTGGTGAAAAAAAAATCATTATCGCTGACTTGGAGCGGCAGGTTGATCCGAGGCGCCGCGAGAGAGAGATTGGATCGGAGCGAAAGAACCTTCATAAAAATGTTGATATCGCAGGTCTCGTCGATTATTCGACGAGATTATTGAGAATATATAAAATATACGCGAAATTCTTTTAACAAGCTATTTTATAAATATCGTTGAGTTCGAACATTGTACTATATTCGCGAATGAAAACGTCAGAGGTCAAATTAGGCATTCCGCGTATTCGGCACCGGTGCGCATTGCACCGCGCCCTGGTAAAAAAAAAATCATTATTGCTGACTTGGAGAGGCCGCTTAATCCGGCGCGTCGAGGGGGAGAGATGGGATCGGAACAAATTTTTTTTAACAAAATGTCGATATCGTAGGTCTCCTCGATTAATCAAAGATTACTAAGAGAAAGAAAATACCCGCGAAAATGTTACCTAAAATTGTTAATTTATAACATTAGATTATATTCGTGAATGAAAACGGGAAAGGTCAAATTAGGCATCCCGCGTATTCGGCACCGGTGCGTACTGCACCGCGCCCTGGTAAAAAAATCATTATCGCTGACTTGGAGGGGCCGCTTAATCCGGGGCGCCGAGGGGAAGAGATTGGATCGGAACTAAAGAATTCTCATAAAAATGTCGATATCGTACGTCTCCTCAATTAATCAAAGATTGCTAAGAGAAATGAAACACCTGCGAAAATGTTACCAAAAATTGTTAACTTAGAACATTAGATTATATTCGTGAATGAAAACGGGAAAGGTCAAATTAGGCATCCCGCGTATTCGGCACTACGGGCCTTGGGTCGATACGCCGTCATCCGTTCGATCGATCACAGGGGGCAGCCTTACACGCTGCTGGGCAATTTCTTTTGATGCGACACGCAGGAGCGTCATCGTAAATCGTAAAGCCCGTGGCCGGTTCCCGGCGCGACGCGTAACGCGCGTAGTCCTTTCAGCGTCAGCGGGAGAATCCGGTCTTGGGAACGGCTCGGACTCTCCCGCTCACTACAATACGCCCGACAAGCAGGCTCTCAGACGCGCGTAGACCGTGTCTCGCTCGCTGCAGGACACGGCGCGACGAGCTCGACAAAAGCCCTCCGAGCTTTGCACTTTCACGAGAATGCGCAGCCAGTTTCGAGGGTGAAAGAAGGAGAGAGAGTGAGCGAACGAGACTCCTATAGGAATACTACTAGTTCCACATTGTATGTACACTTTGGATGTACTGCTGCAACACCAGCTAAGTACAATTGCCGATTGTGTGTATCCTCGAGCGAGACGCGAGTGCGACTCTACTTGGGAAAAATTGCATTGTTAAGTTGGCCCGAGATTTACAGCTTCGTAGCCAACCACGATCATTCCGCTCGTACTTATCGAATTTTCGAAAAATAATAGCACCAATTGGTTATCGCTCTGGCAGAAATTTTGGATTTTTAAATGAAGCCCTGCGTGAGACGATCCTCCTTTAAAAAATCATCAGTTGGAAGGATTAATAGTCGAAATTTCCCTGCGAATTTTCTTTAGAGAACAATAATTGATTGTCCGAATTATCGATAAGTTGGACCAACGTAATTGTCCCGTTGTGTTGTCCTCCGGTCAAGAACCGTCGCGTAGTCCTGCAGATTTGCACGCCTTAGTTTCGAAAGCCCCCGCGTCCTGGATAACGGCGCGCATCTTCGATCATTCTGTCCGGAACGGTCAAAACAAGAGGAAGAGGAGCGGAACGGAAGAGGCGAAGAGCGGAAGAACTCCCGATGAAGATCGACGGGCGAATGGCGGAGCAGCGTGCGGTCGAAGCTAGAAAGCAAAAAAGAAGAAGAAAAAAAAAAAAACGAAGATCCGGAGGAAAGTGCGCGGCTGGCGCAGCATCCGCGACTGTTTCGATCCTCATTGAGAGCCGCGTGAGGCGGAGCGCGGCTCTCTCCGGTGGAACGTCGATTTCTTACGCGGTCAGTTACCGGAAGGCGCGTGCCCAACCCCCGGATTCAGCCAATCGCAGCCACCCGCGGCAAGAGCTCGTCAGGGAGGAGCGTGAGACGGAGCGAGGGGGGAAAAAAAAGGTGGTAGTACGCGGGATGACGAAGACCGGGAAGAAGCGGGGAAGAGGAAGAAGAAAAACACGTCCGTACACACGCCGGGCTCTTCCTTCCCTCTCGTTCCTCCTCTCGCGTGTCTCTCTCGCTTCTCGACCCCTCGTCCTATTTCACTCCTTGAAATTTAGGACAGCTGCGAGCCGCGCCTCTCGCTCGAAGCATCGCACACAGATATACTCGTTCGTTTTGGACTACCGTGCGGAGGAAATGCGTGAAGAACCACGTCGGTGTCGGGCCGACGGGAAAAACACCCACGGTAGCACGTAAGACGCAATCGCACGAGGGAGATTTTCCAACTTTGGGATAATTCCTTAAACCGGATCCGTCGCTCGTGCCTGACGATCCCTCTCCCGGGACCGCCGCCTGGGTAACACTCGTCTCTCGTTTGCTTCTTCTGTCCTACACGGCCTTACCGATTCTGGAGACACTCGGCTTCACTTTTCTGGCCACAAATTCCACGCGTGAACGAAAAATTTGATTCAGGCTTAAGGTCTTACGCCACACAAAAATTTCGATTTTTTTTTGTAATGTCGAGAATATTCTGTTACATTTTTAAGTCAAAATTCAACAAATTACGAAAGTTCCATTTACTGTTGCGTAAGCCTTTAAGCGACTCGACAGATAGTATGCTGTATATTGATGATTTTTGTAAAAAAAAAATATTTGGGTTTTTCGGAGCAGGATTTATCTTGACTTGTTCGTTTTTTTTATGCTGGCCTTCGACCCTGCTAACGTAGCGTCGAGATTAAGGAATCCCGGAGGAAATCTGGGGGTAATGAAAAAAATCGGTGACAAACGAGATGTGAGGGAAACTCGCGATAAGTGAGAGACGGAGAGACCGAAATCGGGTCGGCCGCCAGGAGAACACCAGTAAATCCCATTGCATCCCCAGTGTCCGTGTTACAGAGCGATCATCCCCCATTACCGTCGGGCAGTCCCTCTCTCGCCTTAACACCCCCCGAATGAATGGTGGATGGTCCCTGCAGCGTGGCCGTGCTGCGTTATCCTTTGACTGCTGGTCGCCCACCGGCAATAGCGGCGATGGTCATTCGACCGGGAATTTCACAACTTTTGATATTTCTACCTAAACAACCTTCTGTTTTCTAAATTCCGAAACGGCTACGCGATTTTTTTTTTTTTTAGCAATTTGCAACAGGAATTTAGTTGCCTCGAATCCAGAACATTTTTAATTCTCGTTCTACCTAAAAGAAATTCGCAGTAATTGAAAATAATGTTTAACTTAACATTTTTTAATTTAAACCTGAAGCTGGCTGAAGCTGAACTTTAGCCGTGTTGTAAAAGACAATTTCTTTTATCGACTTCGTATAGCGATTACTGACGCCCGACTAGACTTTAGGCCCGAACTGACATCGAATTCCTATCAGCGCGCCAAAAATACATCGACTCATCAGGTCCAGAAAAACTGCACTACGATAGACTCAAGGACGCTTTCATCAGACGTTTCTATCCTCCGTTTCGATGCGCTATCTTGCATGCGCGCAAATTTATTCCCTCTTGCGGCTCGAGGCTATCAAAAATCCCGAAAGACATTAGAGACAGAGGGGCCTCCGAAGGATGTATAATTTGAGGATTTTCTTTGGTCCGCCGTACAAGCGGTCCGCGCAGCATCCGGTCCAGGTGTTTCCACTCTCGCGCGTCGCGGCGCGACACGGGACCTGTGCAGGCCGAGCCGCAGGACTCTGGCTTCTCGTCGAGAGAAGCTCGGCTCCGTTGGGCCGTTGAAGTCGTACAAAAAATATGAACAACTCGGTACATTCGGCGATAAGATAATGCCGGTCGGGTGTCGACGCGCGAGATCCGGCGGGTTCCTCTCATAAAGCGTAAATGCGCCGGTCGGGCCGGCGTGCAGGGAAGTTTTTCACACTTAGCTGAGGGACGGCGTGCGAGCGGGCTCGTAGGCGAGAGATAGGGACGGAGTTCGAGGGATGGGCGAGAGGGGCGAGTTATCCGAGCGGTCGATCAGCTTCGACGAGGAAAGGAGTGACAGTCGGTCGGCAGACAATGCAGGACGACGGACGGAAGAGCCGCTGCTGCCGACCGTATATGGTTTTCTCTTTTCCACTCTCGGGACATCGTACGCGCGGCTGGGTAGAGAGAGCCACGCGCCAGTCACCGACAATTCTACCCTAGAGACGCCGGCAGATGTTCCGAACGGGCCGGCACGGAGAGAGAACGGAAAGTATCGATCACGATAAGCGCGAGATCCTTTTGAATCGCCTGCAGAGATCGAAATATGGGAGACGAGAATTTTATGCACGGTGGATACAAAACAAATGAACATCGAACTAGGAACATTCGAGTTATGCCCGAAGGATAAAATCTTAAGGCTTCATACGATTGAAAATGATTTATCGAACGATCAATCATGTAATGAATTACTTGAAGCTGCAACTACTGTGTTTATTGGAAATCCAAAAGTTTTCCATTCGTTACCGAACGTATCGAAGAATTTTCTCCAACGTTGTTGTTGTTTTTGTTGGAACATTCAGCATGAATACCTGCTGGTCGCGAATTCTGGATGCGAGGTTCCAAAACTCAAGAAACAAAAAAAATCCCATCGACGAGTTTAATAAATTGCAACTGTCTCATCACGCACTTCGTGCGTCGACAGCACGTCGACAATATGCGACATTGGCGCTTCGGTCTCACTCACCGTAAAATATATTAAAAGTTCAAGATCGATAAATAAAAAAAGAAGAAAAAAAATCCGATCAGAAATTCATCGAGGTACGTCATCATGTTTAAAATTTCCATCTCCGGAAGAATGTAAAAAGTTGGAGGTAGGCGGAAGATTAGTATTCGGAGGGAAGGAGCGAAAGGGTGAAACACGGCGGTGTATACACCTTGCCCCGGCACGGGGGAACCGAGCGAATTACGTCGGAGGAAAGGGAGGGTGAGCGGTCGGGTTCTCCCGAAAGTCACGGGAATCCTGGCAAAGGACCCCCGGGCGAGGGTGCTCGCTCCTGTTGCCCGGATTGCGCTAGGTGTTGCGGCACCGAATCGGGGTTCGAGAGACGCGCGCCCGCCACCACCGCTGTTGGCCCCGACGTCGTCGCATCGCGCGGCCCCGGCACTTTTTCAGCGCGCGTGCCCTCTTCAATGGAGAGAGCGGGACCCCGCGCCCGCGTCTCGTCCTGAATGGAACCTATGGGTTATAGAATATATATACACTCTATCGCCGAGGGGTTAAATGCTCTTTTTTTTTTTTTTTTTTTATTATTGCTCCCTCCGTTCCTTCTCCTTTGGGCCGGGTCTCGCGTTGACCACCCACGGGAGCAAAGGTTGAAACCCCATAGGGGTCTCTTAGGTAATGGATACGGACATTTCCTTACATCGAAAGAGACCAAAACATTTAAGTCACTCGCGACCTATGGGGTGTCGAGTGACTCGTCAACGTCCGTGCCCGGATCGAGCAAGGGATCGGCCGTAGTAAGAAAATAGAATAAAGTTCTCTGGGTTGATAACGTTTTATGGAAATATCGAAACTCCGAGATGGATGTTTTTTCGTCATTTTGTATCGGGAGTCCGATCGATCGTTCGAAAATTAGTTTTGCATCGAGAATTCACGTTTTGGAAGGCACGCTTAGGGACAGAGAAGTTGTATGTTGGGTGCGAGTTTCGGAGTCTGAGAAAATGTTGGTACATCGCATGTTCCCGGAGAATCATTGATGGCAACAAGTTGATCAAAATTCTTGTCGAAAAAATAAAATTACTCCGAAAGAAACTTTCTCTTAAACACTCAACAGAGCGCGTTAGAGAAATTTCTCTTTTTCGCGACTATAACGCGATTACCGATGTTCAGAGCGAAGCGGAGTGTCCCAAGATTTCCCGATTGCCAAAGCGACTTTATAGCGACCGCGCTGAGAAAATAAAAATAGTTCAATTAACCGAAAGTCTCGGTGACGTGAGTTGAAAGCTAGTATTTGTTTGGTAATAATAAAGCATAGCTTTATTAAACGATTATTTGCTTCAGTCGATTCAAAATTTCTCGATTCCAACAAATATTTGATGTCATGCAGATATCTTCAAGGTCGTCGAAATCCCGATGTCGGCTTTCGCCGTTTCCCGGCCAGGTGAACGTCCCGTTGTGGATCGATTATGGACAAGCCAAAAGCTCGATATACTGTCGCAGGTACGGTTTAACGATGCTCATAGAGCACCGAGGACTCAGCCGGCTCGCTCAGCAAAGGCCGACGCGTACTTCCCTCCGTCCTCTTCTCACGCCACTCGGTGATCCTTGGATACTGTTTTTTTTTTCGGTCCGGACCGGCAGTCCGTAGGACTGGCTTTTCGAAATCCCGATGTCGGGCATTCGGCGTTCCCCGCCCAGGTGAACGGCCCGGTGAGAATCGTTCCTCCTCGTCGCCGACGAAGGTTCTCGGTCTCGAGCCCGGAGTCGCCGATGATTTTTCATTTTTCGACGCCACACCGAAACCTCCGACAATGGACGCGTGTCACGAGGCTCGCGGCAGCTGCTCGCCACTGTTTGTCGCGCACACATGGCCAAACGGCGCGACCGCGACGGGCTTCGCCGCAGCGAGAGCTCGTCGGTCCCGCCGGCCGCTCCGGCTCTCGCTCGCCGAACGGACGAACGGGAACGACCGGAGATCTCGTCGCGAGATCAAAGCTCTCCTCTTACTCTTTCGCCGCGGCTTTCCCGCTGGTCTGACACACTCCCCGGCTTCCCGGCTACGTTTCAGCGTTTAACGCACGTTACTCGCGTCGTACGCGCGCGGTGCAAGACGAAAAGTTTTCGTACGGCGGAGAGAACGAACGAAGGAGGGAAACAGAGCGACCGCATGCGGCGCGTTCTCTTTGTATATTCGCTCGCGTCCTCGGCGAAGGTAGCAGTACCGGACGAAACGATCGAAACAGGTGACCGCGTAACCGCGAACGGGCCCTCTCTCAGTCGCTCGTTTCTTCGCGAGGAATAATTACGACACTAATCTTTAATTGCAATCACGTATGCCGCGCTGTATACAGGAGATACGTTTTTATTTTCTTTTTCTTTGCTTCTTTTTTTTTTTTGGTACTTTTTTTTTCGTAATTCAACGGTTAAGGGGCAATTTACAGCGGGGTTTTATTTTGTCGGAGTGGACATGGAACTTGGACGGTTATCGGGTCGTCGCCGAGCGGTGTCTCGTGCACTGTTGAATTGCTTCACCGGTCCGAACGACGGAGTCGCACGCGGGTGATAAAGACTCACCATTTTATTGTTGCTCATTTTACCATTTTTTTTCAAATAAAAAATATAGTTTGGGGGAAAAACAATTGTAAGATCAGCAAGAAATTGTAGTTACGTCCGAACAGAAATCTAATGAAACCGACTCGGAAAATAAAAGAAAACTGACTCTGGTATTCTGTTAAGTTGCATTATCGGCCCGACCCACGAAGTCGCACTCGGCTGATAAAGACTCACCATTTTATTGTAGTTAATTCTGTCATTTTTGTTTTTCAAATAAAAATTATGATTGGTTCGAGAAAATGAATAAAACGGACTCGGAAAATAGAAGGAAATTGACTCTGGTATTCGTAAAATTTTATTTCAACTTTGCACTGTTACGCGTCGCGAGTTTGGGCTCCTTTGAAAAAACTATGCTCCCGAATCGTGAAATCGAAAGAGAGCCGCGGGGATATTCGCGGGACTCGTTAATCCTCATAGGATGCAGGCACATCGATAAATTAGAATTAGTTTTTTTTTTATTATTCTTTTTTCTCCGTTTGGGGGAAGGGCCATGAGCGGCAGCTGCATTCGTGATCTCCTCTCTCTCGCGTTTATGCGGCATTATACATATAGCGTGAGATCGATATTCGAAAGGATCTGAAGGACAGATAAAAATCTCTTTGCCTCTGGTCGGTCTCTCGAACGCGTTCTCTCTCTCTCTCTCACTCTCCGTGCCACTGGCCTTTCTTTTCCCGAAAAAGGACCGACTCTCTCTCGCTCTGTCTCCCGGCCGAAGCCAAAACGTCAGGTATAGAGAGAGGACAACGCTCGTCGCGAGACACGGAGCACGAGTGTCTCCGAAAGGGCCACCGAGATCTCTCCTACAGGGTTTCTCAGATTTTTTCGCGTTTGGCAAAAATGTTCATTTTTATAAGGAAAAAAAATTAATTCATTTAAAAAATACCTCAAACCTACTTGTCACATTTTCTTTCGTAATATCGAAAGAAATGAAAATTGCCGATGCTGATAATCGGGTTTCCTTCCACATTAATCTTACGCTTTTTCATTTCGACGACAATCTTGTTATCGTCCGCATATTATAATTTCCGGACCGCCGAGAGTATTCCAGTTACGCAGCGGAGAGTAGAATCTCCCACTGTTGGCGGACCTCGGCGAAGATTTATCGATCGCGTATGTCCTCCTTACCCGGAGGGTAACAGCCAGTTTTCGATTCGGCCTGCAGAAATAATCGCTGTTTTTTTTTTTCGTTTTACTCGCCAAGCCGAACGAGGGGGTGAAAAGTTTTCTTGAACCCGAAACTCGCGCGCGCGCGCGGAGGCTTTTCGGCCAATAATTCAATTGCTTCTCCACCCTTCTCGCTCATTTTTTCCTGGGCTTCGTCCGTCGTAACTCTAAAACAGAGAGCGGGGTAGAGGCAGAGCGAGAGAGCGAGAGGAAAGAATCGGACGAAGATAGAGCTTCGGCGAAAACGAAAGGGGGAGAATTATGGGAAGGAGGAAGTGGAAGATAAGGAGGAAATGCGAAACGAAAAGCCTCTAAAATAGGCCTCGCTCTATAAATAAAAAAAAAACTTCTCCGCCCGGATTTCTGAGTGCGTATTTTTTTGTTTACATATTCATCTCTTCCCCTTGCATTATTTCCCATAATTTTTCCTGGACACGTTTCTCTATTTCTATCCCTCTGCAAGACAATCACCTTTTTCTTCTCACCCGCGTGCAGGAAGCCAGGGTGTTCGGTCGGCCCGAATTGGGAACCTCTGGTCGCGCACGCGCAATACAATGCCGTCTCGGGACCAGCTCTCCGCTCGCGCAGGCTCCGGCGTAGCCCCGTCTCTGTACGTATCTCCATTTCGCTCGCTCCTCCTGCGACTACCTGGTCTCGATAAACTGATTTATTTCGGCATCATTGTACCCAGCGTCGCGCATCTGTCCGGATTCTGTAGCCGACCAGACCGCGCTCTGCGAGGACACGGCACGGTCTTCCGTTGCGAGAGCTTCGACGGCACGGAGTCTGACGCATACGCGCCGCCTATTCGACAGTTTCCGCACTGAACCTACCAGGAAGGAAAACAATCTCTGCGGAATAATATTGTCGGCTCGGCAATATTTATTTTATTTTTATGTTTTTTCAATACTTTGGGCAAGCGTTTTGCTGTAGTTTTGATAAATCATCGCTTGTTGAGAAAAAAAAGAAATTATATGCTCCATTCTCGTGAGTCATCATCTGGCTCGGTGGCGAAAGTTCCTCGCAGCGTTCCGCACGGTGATTTTTCTTTATCTTTTTTTTTTTTTTTTCTGCATAGAAACTCACGCGTCGAGAGCGCAACCCTTATTCGAGCATAGTCATTTAGGGCTCGCTCGGGACATAAGGAATTCAGTACGCTCGTTGCCCTTCCCAGGCGCCAGCGCCCCTGGTTTGCGTACAGCTTCGAACCTCGCCACATCCTTGGGCGAGAAAGACCCGCGAACGACGAAAGCTCAGACCGCCGAAACGATTATGAAGTATGAAGCCGCGAATCCTCGATAAGGATCGTAAATCTGGGTGGGAATTTATTTATTGTGGAATATCGGGTGGAATTTAGGGCAGGGAGCGGTCCAGTTATATCGCTGACCGAGGAGTTATGAGAGAACCATTTCACATTGGTGTGCTCTCTCAGCACACCAATGCTAACCTCCGCTCTTATCTCGCTCGCTCGCGAAGATTATTCTTATAATAAAAAATGCAGGTCACCCCCGAACCGTGCTGGCCGAACTGATAAGCTTCCTTCGGTACATTTTTACGTGCGCATTTCCTTTCACGAAACCGTGAATGTGCTAAGATATCTCCGATGTTGGAAAAATTGCCCAAAGTATCGGTTTTAGTAGTTTATATTCCGATTTTCTTTTCGCTCCCTCGTAGAGGAAGCGAAATTTCAACGGATTTCAACGAAATTTACGGAATTTTTTCGTAAATTCTTTTTTTTTTTTAAATATATTTTCGTGTAAACGTCTTCAGAATGTTCCTTTTGGAACATCACATTTGGAAAAATGTCTGGATGCATGTGTGTCAGGCCTGTAAAATTAAACCGTCTGTAACTCGAGAACGGCTTTATGAAACGGGTTTAAATTTGGCACGCAAATGCAGTTAGGTGCCTCGGTTTGTTACAATTTACACAATAATTTAGACACTCGTTTAGATTTTATGAGATTTTGTATTTTTCGCTAAAGTCTGTAACGCGTTCTAATTTTCGTACATTTTTAGTTATCGGGCTGAAACTTTCGATCGGAAGAAAATGTCTTGCCTGGCCGCCGCGGGAATTTGATATGTTAAAGCGCAAATTGAAATGGAAAGAATTCGTGTATGTTTCGTCGATCTGAAGAAAAGTGTGCATGTATCTTATTCAGGTAGATTGCAATCTAAGTTTTGCTAACGTGTTCGTCCAACGGAACGTGGGAACTGCTGCGGGAAGAGAGAGACTAGCTCATGTAGAGCAAACCGGACTCATTTAATTACTATAGTGTTGCCGCACTGTAAAAGCGTGTGCGGATCTGTTAGGTGCGACTAGGTAGGTCTGCGCGTCGGATGTAAGGGAGAGGAGCATAAGGAAGGTTAGCAGGATCAAGGCCAAGTGCGCACGTAACGCTTCCTTTACAATTATTACATATATCGTTACATCTGTTTCGTTAGGCGACCGTGGCAATATAGAGCAGTTTTTGATATCACTCAAATTGAATCTTAAATTTCTAACTTATGCCCCATCGATTAACAGCCGTCGGGAAAAATCATACGATCGTTAAAAGGATTTGAAAAATATTGTTCATTCGATCGGAAAAAAATGTCTTGCCTATCGTAAAATCGAAATGATAAGGGCAGATTATAAATCTATCATTTTTTACAATTTCGATAAATCCTGTACATTTTTCGAATTGTTTAAAAAATCTCCAACAATTTCAAAAGGATTGAAGGATTAGAAAAATATGTTTCGCTCAAAAAAAAAAAAAAATTGTTCTATCATAAACCGGAACAAAAACGGCACCTTATCGATCTATAATTTTTTATAATTTCGATAAATCTTGTAAATTTTTTTCCTATCGTTCCACATTCCCCCGTAGCGTTGTAAAGCATCTGTAACGAACCCGGCTTTTTAATCCGACGTCAAAAACCGCTATTTTAATCACCAACGCATTCAGCACAACCGCACGATGATCAAGCGTTTGATCATCGTGAATACTTGTCTAGGAGGAGCACGCTTCGATGTGCCGCAAACCAGAACAGCGTGACAAAAAAAAAAAAAATTGTTGGGCAGTAACGGGTGAGCATTGGGGTGAGTTTTTTTTTAATACTCCGCTGCCCATGTACATGCGCTGGGTGACGGTGAAGAGGACGATATAAACGTTCGGTGGATGAAGGACGATGCCGCGTATTGTACCGGTGTATGCAATACACAAGCTCGTGCGGTACCGCTGCCAGTGATGCATCTCGCTTGTCAGTCCGACGGCGGAGAGATAAAGACAGAGTTTACCGGCGACCGAGAGCCGCGCTGTTGCGCGAACGTCAACCCCCGGTATAGAAGAATACGCATTAATTTATATCTGCATACGTCGGGTATTGTTATGTTAATGACCGTGAGCCGCGGCGTCCGACATAGTCGACGTCGTCGTCGTCGTCGTGCTCCCCGGAGTAGCCGTCGTGTCGCACTCCGGTATACATCTTGCGGACCAGATATTCTGGTAAGAGAGTTTAGCGTCTCGAAACGAGAAACGAGACGACAGCGCTGTCCAAAGACTTCCATTTACCATTTATCTTCTACCGCGGCATTATGCACGGTCCGATACTGTGGGCATTAAATTAATGTTCGTATGGAATCATGCACGGGGGGGAAAATGTTTCCAAATTGAAAATAGTATTGAAAACGTCGATGATTTGAAAATTGAATAATCGTTTATTTGAAATTTTATACATACATTCAAAAATGTATCAACATGTTGATTTATAAAACGCGGCAAAGTGGTAAAATCAGAGACCTTCCGCCATAGGTGGCGCCCTGGTGCCCTACTACTATGTGCTACGGTAATTTTTCTTAGATGATCGGTAGTTTTTACTAGATTCTTCTCTCAGTGTAATTTAATTGAGATTTGTACGTAAATTAAAAAATGTTGATTTTTGTAAGCATTGAAAAGTGTCGATTGAATATTTCGGTATGATGGTTCAGAGTCCAAAAATAAAAATCGGATCGACACAGCTTCAAAAGACTTCAATTTATCAGTAATCTTCTTCGGCACCATTATGTACAATGTAACGCTACAGACGTTAAATTAATTCTCGCGCGCGAGGGTCTCCGCAGTGACCGCGTATGCGTGACCGTGGTGGCGCTCGGTTAAATGTATGCAGCCGGGAAAATGTACCTGGGAAAATCGGGATCATACTTTCCGTACTTATGCCGCGAATGAGAAAAAGGAACGACCGCGACGCCGCGTAGAACGAAGCGACCCGTACAACACTTGCCCGCGCGTCTTTTCGCAGCGCGCGGCGCGTAGCGATGCACGCATGCACGCACGACGCCGGACGCATATCGTCCGCTCGCCACCAGAATAGAATCTAATTTACTTCGTACACTCGTATTATTCATTTGTACATAGCAGCTTTATGCATTCCGACGATAATTGGGGCTCGGTGAAAAAAAAAAAAAAGAAATAAAAAAAAGAAGTGGCAGGTACCCATTAGGCGGATATACGAGAATAATGAGATAATAGTAGTGTGTTTACAAGAAAAATTGTATATTTGTAAGATAAGTATTGTGATAAAAATTTCTCTTCAAAACCATTCTTTGCGGATGTTCGACTCTAGCTGACAAGACACAGGAGGCTCTTAATGACCCTTGAAAAATGGTACTGTCACTCTCGGGAGTATTTACATACAGTCTCTGAAAAACTAAATGAGCAAGATGATTATTTTAATTTTTTTGAAAAAATAAAATTGAATAACCAAATATTATGTCCCCGATAGTGCGAGATGTGGGTAGTGAAAATTGGACGTAACCAGAGTATGGCAGGGATTTGGGGAAAATTGAAAGGGAATGCGTGCGCATATGTTGCTTTTTCCAAAAAGTCTGAATGGGCCCGTACCTTCGGTAGATCATGGGTACAAAAATATTCCGAACGTTATGGGGGTTATTTACCTCGAGGAAAAACTTCATTTCTCTCTCGAAGTCCGCGTGGCTCGTCGACACCTGAGATAAGGATCTACTATATTGTACGAGCCTCCGGCAACGCGTAATACTTTCACTGCGGGTCCGTGTAGCCCGAGCGTGTGGGTTTTAGGGTGTTCGTCGGGCATTGTCAATGTTTGGTGAGTGTGAAATATTCTTACGTCCAGCACCCGGGAAGGTGAGGGCAACGTTATCTCGTCGAATCTCCGAACGATGGAGACCGTCGTGATTCCACTTCGCTGCTGTAACCGCCACTGTCGTCACCGAAGAAAGGACGTCGATCGTTCGAACCCGGCGCGGCTCCCTGGCGGTTTCGTCGAGGTAATTGGAATCGCGCTGAAATTTGGACAAAGCGAAACTTCCGTACTGCGATTTCTTCTTCCGGTAGACAATCGATATCTTCATGAAAAAAAGATAGTAAAAGTTATCGACGTTCCTGATAGGGATGCGGCTTTGAAAAAAAGGATACTTTTTCGTGGTCATGGAAATGGAAATGACGATTCACGGACTCGAAAATTCTGAAAAATAATTTTTAACGAATGACCGTGTCCCGAATGAAAACTAATTTGCACTCAAACGGCAAGTGATTTCTATAACTATATATACACTATTTTTAAATATTTTTCGTTATTAAAATAATAATTTTCCATTTTTTCGGCGTTCTCATTTACTTAAGAAATACAAAAATGAAACGGCCGTTTTCGACATCACGGTTGTTGCGCACACTCTCGGCCATCCGTCGAATGCTTGTTGTTGCCGTAGTACTACACGCCTCCGTGATATCACTCTTTCTTTAAAGCTGTTTACTCGCAAGTATCCGGCGAACCGCCGTCCAATGTTATCGTTACGTTCATGGTAGCGGGATAGTAGTGCGATAAGTCCCGGTCGATGCCTTTCCATCCAAGAGCAAATCGTTACGTCCTATCCTCTCTCAAAAAAACATTCTCTCAAAGTTGATGCATCCAATACCTAATCGACATTTATACCCAAATACCAAAAACCCACGCATTATCATCAGCCAACAATTACGACAAATATTCACCGTCTCCCCTCCTAAAAAAAAAAAAAAATAAACAAAAAAACAGAAAAGCATTCCCGCGAAAGAGGTAAAAATGTTGAAAAAACATGAGTAACAGGAAAGTCCATGTGCGCCGATCTCGGTTGCGGCTGCCTTCCGCGCACAGCATCATTCTCGCCGCGCAGCATCCCCCGAGAAGCAACCGATATCTCAGGAGCGAGAAAGACACCGAACGACGATGACGACGACGACGAGGGGGTTGCAACAAGATGGCGCGATGATGCCATTGCGCGCGCAACCCCGTTCGCTCTCTCGCCCTCCCACCACACACCACGGCCAGCGGGTTGTTATACGGTGCACGCACGAAGTTGTGTATTCCCTACCCGTTGCTCCAGGGCTTTCCCTTTCCCCCGTCGCGATCCTGGGTGTCCTGGCTTCCCGCCACGGTGGCGGGATGACACCCGAGCAGAGCCGAGCACCGGCGAGCGGGCACGATCTCACGAAACGCGGGCAGCTGCGACTCGTCGGACAAAGAATACTCTTGGAGCATACAGTCACTGCGCGGCGAGCACACTCAGCACGGGGCAGCCCGCAACCAAAGGTACACTACGGTAGTGACCGGTGGCTTTAAAGCACGCATAAACATCACACGTACGGATCGTATAGTACAACAACAAAAATAATAATACCCATCGACGGAGCTTCGTTCAATCGACGAGAAAAAGTTTAATTTTTTTTTTTTTTACGTGTGTTTATTTATTGTTTGTTTTCTTTTATTTTATTTTTTTCGAGTTGGTTCTGTTTTGTTTCTCGGTCGTATCGTGCGGGAAGAGTAAGAGAGAGGGAGGAGGTAAAAAAAAAAAATATTCGTCGCAGCGAAAATACGTAAAAACCCGTGGGTCGCGCGTGCGTTCACTTTCAGTATTCGTCGGGGCATACGCGCGAACGGACGCTGCCGGGCCGCTCCGCGAAATATCACAAACGACGTGGTTTTTGTTTGTTTGTTTTTCATCCGAAGATAATTCACGTGACGAGAGGATTTTAACGATCGGAAGTTCGAGGAAAAGAGCATAAGGAAACGAAACGGCGACGTGTTAATCAAATTTTTTTTTCGAGATGGCGTAGACACGAGAGAAAAAAAATTAGAAAAAAAATACACACACGAAAAGAAAGAAAATGTTCGGTCCAGAAGACGCCGAGCGGTGCCGCGGGTTTTGTGAGACATACGCGTGACATAAATTCCGAGGGATCGAGGGAGATAGAATCGGTGAGACGGAGACTAAATTTAACACGAAAAGTAAAAAAAAAAATAATTTAATACACATTTACACATATATAATAATAATTAAAAAAAAAACAAGTACGAAGTTCTCTGACGATACGGAGTAAAACAGTGATGGACGAAGAGATTCGTTTTACGAAAAAAAAAGAGCCGGTCGATCTGTGTTCGTGTGCGTGCGTGTGTTAATTGTTGTTTACGTACGAACACGATTGTCGTTGTTGTTGTTGATGTTGTCCTTGAAGTATTTTTCTCTAAAATTCTATCTACGGTATCATCACGTAGTTTTGTGATGCGCTCGCTGTGCTGTTCAATCTCGACGTTTCGTCTCTTCGACATTCGTCTTTGTTTTTTTTTTTTTATACATAAAAATAAAAACAATTTTTGTTTTTCATCGTATCGTAGAGAACGCTACGAGTTGTGTTTCCGCTTGTTAAAATTCTGGCAAACCTCGTGCCCGCGGTTCTCGTGGATTTTCGTACGGTCTCCTCCACCTACGCTCCGCCGTTGCGACTGCCGTGGAGTCGCTGCTTTCCGGCTGCGCCTGTATTGCACGCTACGAATACACGCGAGCGGGCGAGATGGTGTGGACCGCCCGAGAGACGAGAGAAACGAGCGCGCGAGTTTGTGTGTGTGTGTGTGTCTGTGCTCGTGCGGCCACTCTCGCTTTCGTTCGTTCCGAACGCAGCGAGCGAACGACGATGAAGACCGTCTATAGGCCCTCTTTCTCGACGCGCCGTTTAACGCCGTGTCTCCGTCCTCGTTCGTTCGCGTCGTCGCAGCGGCAACGAAACCAGGATGAAATTTCTCTCGGCATTCGCGCGTGTTTTTCGTTTGTTGCCTGAGAAAACGAGGCGAGGCAGTGGCCACGGGTGCACGCGAGTTTTTATTTTTATTTTTCTTCAAATATTGTTCGTACAGACGATTAAGCGAAGTGAAGTGCAAACAGAAACGTCGAGCCTATGGAGTTAATCCGAACGCTGGTATTTTTCCGTTTCCGATGCTAAATTGGTAAACACTTTTTTTAAAATGAATATCGAAGACAGAAGGAGAGGTCGGAGACGCCTCGAAGTTTCATCGAGAATCGATAGGATGCTCGGTTGATAGTGGAGAGTGGAAAACTATCCGGGAAATCTTGACCGGAGTTTGTTTAAAACTGGAAAGAAACGTTAGGGCGGCTTCGAGGTCGCTCGTAAAACGGAGTGAAATTCAAGGATGGTCTGAAACGGATGAATAAAATTGAGCGTGCCACGGCGATGTACGCGACATTTTTCCCGTTTCGAGATCCTAAATTGGGAAAAAAATATTCATAAAAATAAAAGACACAAGAAGAGGTCATCGAGAATCGATGGGATTCTCGGATGATAGTTGAGAGTGGAAAACTATCCGGGAAATGTTGTCCGAAGTTTGATTGAAACTGGAAAGAAACCTTAGGCTGCTTCAAGGTTACTCGTAAAACGAAGTGAAATTCGAGGATGGTCTAAAAGGGAAAAATAAAATGGAGCGTGTCGAGTCGATATACGCGACATTTTCCCTTTCGCGATCCTAAATTGGTGAACCAAAAAAATTGAAGTAAAAGATACAAAGAGGGCTCGAAGATGTTTGAAAGTTTCATCGAGAATCGACGGGACGCTCGGATGTTAGTCGAAAGTGGACAACTATCCGAGGACTGAAGTCCGAAGTTTGTTTAAAATTAGAAGGAAACCTTAGGACTCCTTCAAAGTCGCTCGCGAAACGGAGTGAAATCCGAAGATGCTCCGAAAGGGTAAAATAAAATGGGGCGTGCCGAGTCAATATCCGGCTGGAACGAGATCCAAGAAATATTCCGGATACGCGAAGTTGGGGTCGGAAACGCGAAGTTGGGATTCGAAGTGGATTCTTCGAATTTCCGCTACGAAAATAGTTTGCGATCCGCCCGCGATCTCGAGGATACCGCGAAAATCGATGGATGCGATATTGGCGAAGTTTTCGCCGTTGCGGTTGTCGGCTTGGAAGCTTCTCCTCGCGAGGCGTCCCGCAGTCGAGACTTCCGGTCGGGGCTCGAAGGACGCGGTGAAGTTTCCAGCGTACGAGAAGCACGCCGCTCGTCCTACGCGGAAGTTCGCCGCGGTCTGCGCTGTCCCCCCCTCCCGTTTCCGTCATACTCACTCTCTCGAGGAAGCTACCGAGCGTTCGCCACGCTCTGCTCGCCCTCAACCGTAATCGAGAGAACGAACGATTCGCAGGTGCTTCGGGTTAATTCGGCGATGTTACGGCATTGTTTCGTTTTATCCGCTGTAAAATCGATCCCGTTGAAGTAGCTCTGGCTAAAAATATATACACTGGGAAAAAGTATTGTCGGATTAACCGAAAGTCGCGTTGACACACGTTGAAAGCTGTTATTTCTTCGGTACGAATAAAGCGTTGCTTCGTTAACCGTTTGTTTGCTTCAATCCAATCAAAATTTGTCGATTCAAACAGACTTTTTTGTTGTACCAGCCAGACAACATCTTTGAACGTATATTCGACCATTTCTTTTTCTCAGTGTGTATGCATATGTTTCATTAGTCGAGTAGTCCTAAAAACTAAATAAATTCCCACCGAAAATTAATCCCTTGAAGCACGGTATCGCATTAGATTACTGTACTTATTTACTGTTTGTATTTTGGAAGAGGCGTTACACAATGTCTATAAAATTTTTCACTCAAACACGAAAAAAAATCTATGACCGTGCCTGCATTTACGGTCATATATATTCTCCGAATTGTCTTCAACTTTTCCTCCAAGCTGATATCCTCCTCGTTGCCTAGAAGACATATTTCTAATATTACAGCATACCATGCTTCAAAGGCTTAAATTCATTCCTTACTCCAGACCGCCGAAGGAAACATCACTTTCTCGTATAAATTTCACCATCTCTAAAACTTAAACAAAACAAGCAAAAATGGATGAGCCCCGTCGCAATAATGTCTTATTCTAGACCTCACAATTTTTTTACACGCGACTCCTGGCGTACCTTTAGGTATCCAGAGTTAAATTTTCATATTTTTTTATCCGTCCGTTCGACGTATCCTAGACCAGCGTTAAAACATGGCCCTGCGATATCCGCGTGTGGTTCGGGATTCGGCTCGGACCGATCGTCGAAGCCGAGGGCACGCGGGTTCTTTCGGTACCGGGCTCGATCGTTCTCTCTTCCTCCGGCAGCGAGCGCAGAAGGCGAACACAGCCAGGACGAGAGGGGGTGGACGAGGCGGTGGTGGAGCGGGCGCGAGAGCGAGAGGGCGCCGTCGAAGCCGCGAGAACAAAACGGGAGAGAGGAAGAGAGATTTACGGGCGCGCACCGGTCCCTCGGGTACCCTTTCTTATTTTTTATTGCAGTTATCGCCCGTCGCCCCGGAATCGGCACGCGGGGGCCCCCGTCTGCAGCAGCGGCAGCTCTCCTTTCCTCCTCGCTCTTCCGCTCTCTCTTTCGTTTGGCAAGCACAGAACCGAGAGGAACACGAGAGAGCCCGCCAGTTTCGCGAAATCCCGTGAGAGAGTCTGCACAGTCCCGACGGTTGAGTTACCGCGGCCTCTCGCGCTCGTCGTTCCGCCGATCGGAAAACCGCGTCGTCGCCGAACCTCGCCATCGGCGCATCTCTCGCCCTTGATATCCTCCTCTCGCCGAGCGAGTCGCACGGCAACCGCTCCGCCGTATACCGTAAACCCCGCGGGAAACCGGATCAGTGTTCGTAACGCGTCGAATTAAGAGCGAGAGATCGAAATCCGTGTTCCGGTAGGTCGCGCCGCTGGCCGACTCTTGTGCCGCGTTGATAGTTGCGGTGATTTTGTTTATCGAACGGGTCGAGCCGATTTCCCTCGGATTCCCGCACGCCAGTGTTCCCGCCGCTTCGCCGGGGCGATTTGTACTCCGCAGTAATTATCGCCCGCTCGAAGGCGTCGCCTCGTCCTCGGACCGGTTGGGCTCTCGGTGAAGTCGTTCTTGACCCTGTGCAACTCCGGGCTTCGTTACCGGTCGGAGGAAGTGGAACGGATGCTTCGCGTGCCTGCATCCCGTATCGAGAGATGATGGACGATTTTGGGTGATTCTTCGAGTGCTTGGGATTTTTTTTTAATTCGCCGCAAGGACTCCCTGTGGATTATCACGGTGACCGATTTTCCGTTTCGGAGCAGCAAGTGTCTTTCGGAGCTTATACTGGTCGATCTCTTCTTATTTTCTTCTTTTTTTGTTATTTTTTTTTTTAGTCTTATTTTTTTGGGAATTTTTGCGTGAAGGAACAGACGAGCGGTGTTCGCGCGCGGAGAAAGAAAGAGCGGATGTGTGTTTCGGCGTAACGAGATAACGAGCGTCGATCAACGGTGTGTGCATGGCCGAGAGCGAGAGTAAAACATGCGACGCTTAGATCTCGTCAGTGTGCACGCACACGAGGCGTCTTCTCGAGTGTCCCATCGATTTCCGTTTCATTAATCAGCCTCTGTTTTGCGCGTCGAAATTCTCATTGCCGAGTCGCATCGCGCGGCCTTCGGATCGTCGAAACTAAATTCGCGTACCCATCGATCATACCCGAACATTCCGAGCTCATTTTCGCGTCAAAGTTTTTTTTTTTAATCACTGACGAAAAATTCTTCCCGATTACAAAATCCCGGCTCTATCAATGTTAATGCCATCGGGTGAAAAAAATTATTTTGAAACATTTTTTAAAATTGTTGTTATAAAATATAACTATATATTTTGTACCAACAATTAAACAAAGAAGCCTAAGTTGACGATAAAAAAAAATGCTCTTAAGAAAATGACGTCTCTCGCAGCGCCCGATATGTTTTGTGTTTTTCAAACCGAATATCCCCTCCGCGAAGGGATTTCGCGCGAAGGCTGCTGCCGTCCGGTAAAACACGAGAGGCCCGAGCAGAGCGAATCCGAGCCCCGTTCGCCTCCACGGCCTCTCGGTCTGCTCGGCATTAATCTGTGGTTTAGCGAACCAATTTAAATATCAGCGCGGCGCAGTGGACGCAATTTTATATCATTTCCGATATCTCAAAGGTGTATGAGTGCGCGGGAGTCGAGGCTCCCATGGACACAGGCTGTTCTTCGTCGCTGTGCCGGTCTCCGCGGACAGTCGACGCTCCGGCCGCGCGCATGGAACAAACGAGACAGGAGTTGTATGTGGAGTATGCGTGTCTCGCATGTGTGCCCGGCGAGAGGCGCACCCCCTCCCCCCTCCTTCACACACACACACACACGCGCACACTCGCACGTTTCGCGTCGAAATATTCTCGGCCGTGTGCGTTCTCCGTAAGCACGAGAATCGATGTACGTGCGTTATGTACGTGAAACGACGTCGCGATAGATCGTAGCTCGTACAATACGCGGGTGCGCGCGCACACCCGTGCACGGTCGTGCGCATGCGCACCGCCGCTCGGTGTTTCGTACGAGCGTCGCTAGTTCCGAGCACACGCGCTTGCGTCCGAGCTTCTCGTGTGCGTTTTCTGCGTGTCGCACAGCCTTGCGCGACTCCAAACGAGAGAATCCAAACACGACGACTCTCGTGCTGTTGCTGCTACTGGGCTGACTAATACAGAAGGCACGGGGTGGCTACGCTACTGCCGATGCTGCCGCGAGCGTACGTGGTAGTCGCGAATTCGGGAGTAAAAGAGACGCATACTGGGCAACACCACCGCCGCTGTTGTGCCCGCACGGCCGCTCCGTTCGGAGGTCAGCTGGCACAGTAAAAATTAAATAATACGATTTCGCGGTAGCGAGTTACTCGTGAATTAATTTCAAAAGAAAAGCGAATGGGGACTGTAAATTGTTGTTCCCAATTCTTTTTTATTTTTCTATCAATGACATTGCCTGAAGGAAAATTTTTAAAATTACAACGGGTTCAAATTATCGATCAGTTTCAAGCTGTACATATTTTTTAAATTGAATACAATTTCGCGTTAGGGACTCGTAAATTAATTTGAAAAAAGTAAAAGCGGATGGAGACTAAAAATTGTGATTCGCAATTATTTGGGATTTTGTTTATCAATGACATTACATAAAAAGAAAAAAAAATTACATCGGTTCCAAATAATCAATCATTTCCAAGCTATACATATTTTAGCCTATCTTTCCGATAATAAAAATGTCCAGATCTCAAAAAAATGGTTGTCTCCGTCAGTCCGTATATTTCACGAAAAAAGTCGACGTCGTGCGGAATATAATTTCCTGTATACTCCTCGCATCGGCTTAATTTTCGTCACCCGGGGCATTTCCGATTAGGGGGGGTAACGAGTAGCGCGTTCAACTCGCGCATTCCCTCATCTCTCGCTACGAATTTAAATATCGGGAATTACGCATTCCCGATGAAAAATTCAACGACGCATTTCCGTCGTGCGGCACGGTCGCATTTGCGATCGTCGGTATCTCCGGTATCGGGCCGCTTCCCGTAGCCTCCGATATTCCACGGAGAGACACAAATCCGGGGCCGTATAAATATTCCTGTTGCTCCCGAGACCGGCAATAACTCCGTTGTTTCAGATGCGAGCGAAATGCAACGAATGCATCGGTGCACGCATACAGACGAGACGGTGAGGCGTGCGAAGGAAACGGCGCAAGCGCACGAGCCTTCGGCTGATTCACACAGTCGCAAGGCGAGAGAGGCCGGCTCACTCGTTCTCTCTCCCTTCAACCCGGGGCCCGTGAGCGGGGGCCGAACGAGAACGCGTTACCGAACCTCGGCGTGTGTGCGTGGGACCTTGAATCAGGCAGCCTTTGTCGCGCGAGACTCCACCGCGAGCGAGGCTCGCGCGGCAACGGCGGCACACCACGAGGTCGGCGAAAGTGTACCCGAGAGCTTTTTTGCTCGGTGAGACCCGAGCGCGGTGGTGGCTCTTTTTACTTTTTAGCACAGCGCGCCTCTCGGGCTCGCGCCGCCGCCGCGCGAGTTCGCGCTCTCCCTCGACAGCGCGGGGCACGCACACACACACACCGTTTCTTCCTCTTTCTCCGTCCGCCGCCGAGCCAGCCTCGACTCTTTCCTCCTTCCTCCGGTCTGCGCTCCGGCTCCTCCGCCGTACTGTAATATCATCTTTCTCCGTTACCGCTCCGGCCATTTTTGCCACGGCAAGGCCGGAATTAGCGCCACGCCAGTGGATGAGACCGCGACCGCTCGAGTATTTCGCCGTTTACGCTGTGACGATCGTTCGTACCTATGTACGACTCGGATACTCCTGTCGCCGACGAGGCGCGAGGGGCTCCGGTTGCGTTATCGAGAATTTACGCCCGCTCCCTACGTGTATGCACGCGTACGACCGCTCGTGACCGACGCGCCCGGGGGGTTGAACGCACAAAATTATCGGCCGGCTGCGGCGCGAACTACCGGAAGAAGCGAGGGAGGAAGAGGAAAGGGATACGACGAGAGGCGAAATAAAGTTAAATAAAAATTCACGGACCGGCAGCCTCCGGACTCCCGAAACGCGCATTTCGCAGCGGTAGATCGCGACCGTGCACGGCAAACAGTGTACTTCGAACGAATGAGACGCTTGCGCACAAGGACACACTATTTTCGGGCATTCGCAAATAGAGAATTCATTTGAATTGAGAAAATATAAATGTTCGTATAATTTTAATTGATGTCGAAGAAAATCGAGTTACGTTTCTCGTTCCGCAATGGAGTCGAGCTGATGTGAGGAATTTTTTTTTTTTTTCAATTTCCTGTTTTCCCGGCGTCTCCTGTTCGAGTGCGCATTGAAACATTTTAAGAGCCTTTTGAGAATTCGTTTCATGGTCGTGGCGGAACGGCGTACTTCAAAGGAATTCAATGTTTGCACGCAAGGCTAAAAAATGTTTCGTATTATTTGCGAATACACAAGTAATTTAAATTGAAAAATAGAACGGATCGTATATTATTTATTAAAATTTCAACAAAATCGAGGCACATTTTTTTTAATGCGATGGATTTTTTTAATTATTTTATTTTCAATCCCTTGCTTTCCCGTTGTCTTCCTTTCGAGAGTGCACATTGGAACATTTTAAGAGTCGTTTGAGAATTCGTTTCATGGTCGTGACAAGACACGCGATCGTTTCAGGGTCTCTTTGTGCATCGCGTACGAGAGAAACCCGGCGTTGCCAGCAGAAACCTCGAGTTTTCTGTGGAAGCTGGGCCACGCGCTTCCGAGAAGCTCGCATATTCTCAACGTTTCAGTAGATTCCCGCTGCCGGCGAAGCACACAGATGAACCGGGCCGTTGTTGCTCTTCGTCTCTTAGTCGGAGAAAAGAGCGAAAGAATATATATATATATACACATACATATATATTTTTTTTTCTGCGGCATATCGTTTCGTCGCACTGGGTATATAGCGCGACGAAGCGTGCACTATGGGCCGAAGCGCTCAACTCGGGCGCGCACGGGTCTCGAAACTCGCGCGCGCCAGAGAGGCGGTATTGAATTTTTGTGCGTTCGCTACGGTCGATTCAGCGAAAGTGCAAGCGCGCTATGGCCCTGTGCCGAGGGAACAGATAGTCAGCCGACGAGCGAACGAACGAGCCAGCTGCTTCGCTCCGAATTCACTGAGGCACCTCCGTTTTCATGACCCACCGATACTTTTAACACGTAAAAATGAAAAGAACAAAATGTACACATAGAAAATCTTTTTTTGCTTATTTCGCCCGCAAATATGCCTTTCGTAACACTTGGGTCTTTGAATAAAAATTTTGCCCTCGTGTTGACTAAACCCTCGGGCATGAAAAGTCCGAGACGAAAAGTGCAAAACAAGTTGTTTCAACACTCTACCTTTGCCACTTAATATTTGTTGAAATTTTGCTTGGAGGTAAAAAAGAAAAATCGATGGACTAACGTTTTCTATAGAGATAGGGGCGATTTGTGCGCATTGGTTCATAATATTTATGACGAATAGATGCGTTTTTATTGCCGGAACCTGCAGCTGTCAGTGCGACTGGCGTTTAATCGATATTTTATTTATACATAAATTTTTTTTAATCATGGAGATAGAACAATGAACATCATTCGGTATTGTTTTTCAATATTTCGCTGAATCTCGGGAGAGACAAGAATATCAACTGGCGAGCAAGAAAAGTAGGGACGGGAGGGGGATGTCGGGCGCACGTGTCCTCTACATAGGTACGAGATTCCGCGAGCACACGGAAGCGTTTCTGGGTCTGGGTCGGATCGTCCTCGGCGGCAGTAAAATTTTACTGGCGGCAGGACGACTCCCCGACGCCTCGATGGGTTCCCCTCATCCTACGGACACTCGTGCCGGACTTTTTCCCTCCTCGCTCTGTCCCTCCCAGGAATTCCGCTTCTTATACAGCTGGGCGATCAAACCGTGCGTCACTGAGCGCTTTAGCCCGACGGTTCCTTTTTTTTTATTTTATTTTTTTTCTTCTCTTTTGACGTAGTAATACTACGAGACAGCGGCGGGCGAGGTGGCGCGCCGGAGGAGGTGCCGAAGATAGCGAGCGAGGCAGCATAGCGTAATCGCGTGGCCCGTGACTATCTGAGAGCCTCGACCGTCACGCGGTATCGCCGAGCCACCACTGCCTCCACCGCAACCGTCGCCGCCGATGCCGCCGGCGGAGTTTCGCGACCTTTAAAGACTAAAGTTCGCGATATTCAGTCCAGACGATTTATGAACGTCAGGAAAGTTCAATTGCCTTCTGTTAGTCTGCCGTGTGAACGAACGCATTAAACGTATGTCGACACACCGGAACAGGCGTCAGGTATCCGGGAGTGCGGCGAGAGGCCCATTCCGATGGTAACCGGGGCGAACCTAATGGTCCAGTTATTTTATGAAAAGTGCACAGAAATTTTTACATATTTCTGTTGGTATTTTTTTTTGTTTTTTTTCTTCTTCTAAGTATAATCGTGCAGCAGATTTGTACATAGATTGTGAGAACTAGCGAATAGCCAGTGGAAAGTAAGAACGTTCAAAATTAAAAGAGACACGCTAAAGGTAATGTTTAATTTCGACATATTCGACTCGTTGGTCTAACGATTCACGGGTTGCGATGAGGTAACGATTTCTGGTAAACGAAATGTATCGTATGCAATCCACGCTCTCGCAGTTTTTTTTACAAGAAACAAGAAGTAACATTTTACAAGTAAATTCGTGCCGCAAATTTTTACGGAGTTCATTGAAACCAGCGAATGCCTGGAGGAAACCAAAAATATCAAAAATTAAAAGAGACACGGTAAAGATAAAGTCTAACGATCCACAGGATGTGACGAGGTAACAATTTCTGTTGAATAAAATTTATCGTACGCAATCCAGGCTGTCGCAGTTATTTTTACAAGAAATTCCTTCGGATAGTGTGCCGGAGTCTCGGAGTCCTCGTAAATATCGCCGAGAGTCATAACTCTATCCCTCGCGGCCTTATCACAACGCACTTTCTCGGCCCACGAGCAGAACGCAGCAACGCAAACCACCGCTATCGTGTCATAATACCCGTAAAATTTTTGGCTTCGCTACGTTCTCTCGGACGATCTTCCTCTCGAGCGGAACGATGCCCCAATAACCCTTTACCCGAAAAAAAAAAAATTTCATACTCGCAGTTTCTCGATAACAAAATTTGTTGTCATCCATGATGAAACTTCGATAAAATGTGGTCTTCGGGTCGAAAACCACGGTGCCAGCAACAGCTATTCCCCGGCTACGAGGGCCGCGATTGGGCGGGCGAAGCGGAGACGTAGAAAGCTCCGCGAGGGAAAGTGGTTCGACAAACGACGGCGCGAGTTTACCAGCGATAGCGAAAGCCCGCGAGGGATGCTTGGCGCGCATCAGCTGTAAACCTATTACTACATCGTTCGAAAGGGAACGGAACGGGGCAGAGGGAAAGTGTCGGGGGATGCTGAGAGAGGGCACAACGGTGGACGACGATTGGGCTCGAATTTGCGAGGTTTACACCGGGTGCGAGGACTCCGGGCTGGTTCGCGGTACAATGTACCGGGGAGTGCAAACGCTCCCGCAGCAACTAGCACCCGCATATCGTAGACACATCCATGTGTAAATCCGTGTTTGAGCGTCGTTGGCCGTGCGCACTCAGTGCGTGCTCGCTTATACCTGCTCCGCACGTTAACGGCTACGCGCATGCGCATGAGCGTGCGCGCGCACTCTGCACGCTGAAAGTGCATGCAGACAGAAGCGCGTACGAGCCACCCCGTCGAGTTTGCCGCCTGCCGGCTGCCTCGCTCTCTCTCTCACCGTGCCGGAAACGCACACGGGGGGTAGTCGAGCTTGCACATAGCGCACACGGAGAGCCAAAGACCGCTCGATATTTCATCGCGAGCCACCGGCGAGCCACGCGAGTTTCGTAGCGACAGATACCGACTCATCGCGAAAAACAAGTCGCCGGAGAGGGGCCTCCATATGTGGAATCGGTCGGTCGGATAATTCAATTAATTTTGCTCAAAGGACGCCCGGAAAGAATTGCAATTAGTATCGCTCGTTGAATTGCAAAGCTTTTTCTTTTGTAACAGGGAGAGTGCGCGCATGAGAAAATTTAAAGCGCCAGATGATTTTTAAAAAATATTTGTGGCTAATTTTTTTTCCCGGTACAAAGAGGTACATGGAAGGAGGAATCAAACTTGAAAGATCTATTTCAAAGACTGAGCGAATAAAAAAAAAATTCAAATCATTTATATATTCCATAAGGTGCTAAGAAATTTAATAATTTCGACCGATTTTATGTAATCTCAAGTGTGTTAAAAAAATAAAGATGAAATTTTTTTGAAAATAACAAAAATTGTCATCCGTTTATCAGTCGTAACGAATAATTAGCTTCGTAGAGCAACAGCATTTTTTATTTTGTTTCATGACGATACGAGTTGTTTTAATTTTTTTTACTCGAAGCGATACATGATTATACAGCGTTGCCAGCGTCGCCGATATTTGTGAAGCCCGTTGTGAATTTCCTGTGGCACGATCGATGTGAATATTCATGCGCCTGATGAATGGATGGGACGCGGAGGTATATTTAGTCTCGTAGCCATCGCTACTCCGACGAGTTTGCGGGTCGTATTGTGAATGACCAGCGGTCGCTGGCTCAGCCGGCAGCATCATTTACGAATGTCAAAGCGTGGGAATAGGTGTTCGCGGGGGCGGCCGCTCGCCCGAGCGAGCCACCGAGCCGAGCACTCTCTCGTAATAGTAACCTTGGTTTCTGTGTCCCGCGTGGCCAACGCTCGAGACCTATGACACGTGGTTCTGAGTTGCGTGATACGTTCGCGTTACCGCGCGGCATGACGCTCCGATGCGCGTTAAACATACGGGGCGACATGTGCCGCATAGTCGAGACGATATAGTCAAGATATATTGAAACAATATTTTTTTTTATTTCGATACCATTCCAGGATAAATTCAATGAATAATAAAAATATTGAATATCGATAGTATCAATAATATCGATAATATCAAGGATCAATAGTGCACTGTAAAAATAAATTTTTAATTAAATGTACTGAAACTTGAAATTTGCTTACATAACATCAATGGAAGATTTACGTACTTTGTTTGTAAAATTAAAATAACGTAAAATTACGAAGCCTTTGCCTGAAACTTACAACAATTTTCGTTTGAAATAACATTTCACTGTAGAACTGCACGCACATGTGTTGAAATTTCAGAATCGGTTTACGTAAAAAAGCTTCCAATATCTTTCATTAATTTACAAACGAATTTTTTTTACGGTGTAAAAAACAATGCACGCATAGTCTTTTAAATTTTGCGCCTGGTATGGCACTAACGGTCGTTAATTTTTTTTCTGTTGCAGATCGTACAAATCAACCGCCTTCTAACAAGCCACATTAACCTCAAGTGATTTATATTTTCTTACGAAGCGCGAAAGAAGTAATTAGTGTGTTTATATCGTCGTAATATCCCAAGAGCTTAGGTTCGGAAGAAGAAGAAGAAGAAGAAGAAGAAGAAGAAGAAGAAGAGGAAGAAGAAGAGGAAGAGGAAGAGGAAGAGGAAGAAGAAGAAGACGGAGAAGACAGAGGAATACGAATTCGAAGGAGACAAAAAGAAAGAGCTATAGTATCTATCTAGTGTACAAAGATATATCTGAAACAAAACAAACAAAAAAGTCCGCCAGTGCCAAATCGAAAAAAAGGGAGAGAGAGAGGATTAAACAAAAATAAATAATTATTATAAAGGGGTAGCGACAGAGCGAGATCGAGAGAACGAGAGATTGAAGGAAGAGAGTGTGAGATAAAGTGAGCTAAACCGTAAACCAAAGAATCTACCATTTTCTACTAATCATTCAACGAGATACTCTTTAAAAAAAAAAAAAGAAACGAGCACAGAGCAACATATACGCAATCGCGGATTAACAAGAACGACTAATAACCGAAAGAAATAAAAAAAAAGAAAGAAACGCCAAGCCCAGAAGACAGAGTCTAAAAATAAAGAACAACACAATCTAAATCACACGACAAAAAAAAGCAAACGAGACACAAATCATAGAAACAAGAAAATTTATAAATAACCTTGTAAGTATTTTACACTTTTAATCGTGAGAGCGGGAGCAGATGGACACAAATTTTTATCGAATTTCGAATCTCGTGGAGGAAAATATTTAAAGAAAACCGAAGTAATAATTAATGAAGAAAAAATAATAATAAAAAAAATATCGCTCATTGTGTGATTCTGGAGAAAGTACGGAGCAACCGGTATCTACTTCAGTTCGTAGCCTAAACCTGTCGAGTACAAACGAGGGAGGTGATAGAAGGGAGATAGGGAGCGCAGCAAAGTGTGTGAAAAATCGCGATACAAAAAAAAAACGAAGAAGAAGCAAAGCAAAACAAAGTATAAAATTTCAAGCCATTCGTCGAGGGCATCAGATGTCGTCATTCGTGGCCTACGCCGGTGTACGTCGATCGACGCGGAGTTAATGCAGGAACAAGATAAAAGAAATACTAAACAAAATTAAAAAATAACAATAAAAAATATCACATCAGGCGAGAAATCTGCGGTCGGTCCCAGCGAGCCGCGGGTTAATTCTTCGTCGATCGTGTGCGATTGGGAGACGATACGATATCACAAGCGTACAAAAAGCGACAAAAATAAAAAAAACGACGGTGATGGATCATAGGATGCGTCGGAGAAGATGAGCGCCGAGGTCACGAAGGAGGTCGTCGCCCCCGAGAGGGTGAGCCCTCCGGCGGCGGTTGCGACCTCGCCGGGCTCGGTTGGCCCTGGCGACCCGAGTCGTCATCTGCCGCCCTTCAGCAGCTTCACCGGTGACGGTACAATGGATACCGGTACGACCTTGACAACACTTCACAGTCACGACGTTAGCCTCGGCCTCCCGTCGTCCTGGGACTATTACGAGGGTCTTACCGGTCGTCTCATAGATTCGCGGGGCGAGGTCGTGCTCGCGAGCCAGTACAGGCCCTGGGAGTCGAAGCACGGTGGTCCGGGTGGCGAGGTACTGCCCAGTTTCGCTAGTCAGTTCGCACCCCCGAGCGATTCGGAGCCACAGTTGACCGCCCTGACGCCACTCTCGCCAGCCTCGATGCCGCATTCGCCACCGGCAGGCTTGCCGAGCTTTCACACCCTGGGAACCCCGTTGCCGGCGCCCCATCCGCATCGCGCGCCGGTCGGTTATCCCCTTGTACCGGCACCGGTGCAAGCGCGCGAGGTACCGGCCCTCCAGCAACAGCTCATCGACGAGAGGCACATACAGCTCCTGAGCTCGAGCCCCGTTCAGGCGTTCCCACCGCCACCCGGTCACCCCCATCACACGGTCCTTACCGTCGTCAAGCAAGAGTATCCGCAGCTTCATCACACCAACTTCCAGAATCCAATGTCGACGGTTCTCGACTCGTCGCCGACTTCCCGGGCGATCGGCATCGACGGCAGGAAAAAGGAACGCAGAAAAATTCGAGCCGGCTCGATGGAGTCCGAGGACGGTAGCGGCAATGTTGAGAGCTCTGGTCAAGTCGCTGCCGTCTCGTCGACCGCGAATCGCGGACCCCACGGGCACATGGGCGGCGGCATGGGTGACCCCGACGGTGACGGCGGTCTCGGCGACAAACCCGCCAAGAAGAAGCGCAAACGGTGCGGCGAGTGCATCGGCTGCCAGCGTAAGGACAATTGCGGCGACTGCGCGCCGTGTCGCAACGACAAGAGCCATCAGATATGCAAGATGAGACGGTGCGAGAAACTCACGGAGAAGAAGGTAAGTGGACGACGAACTTTTCACCTTTTTTTTTTTTATCAGCGATTTTAGAGATCAGCGACGATGTTTTCGATTAAATGTAGGGTTGGGTGGAAGGGGGCGAATATGGGCCAGCCCATTTAAGACGCAACTCAACGGTACATGGGTCGAGCCGTATTCATCAGTTTCTTTCCATCGTGCTTGGAACTTCTTTCGAGTCCAATGCATGCAAATTATTTGTCAAGAAAATTGATTCCGAGTCTAAGAAGCTGGAAATCCTCTTCGACTCCGTGTAATAAATAATGGCGCGAATAATTTATGAATAATTCGATAGAGTTGAAATATCATGGCACATTTTTGTCACTATTTGTAGTCTAGTATTAAATACTAGACCTATTTGACCTATTTGAACATTCCTTTAGCCTCTCAAGGTGCTTCGACGCAAAAAGATATGAAAATATTTTTCGTACAAAAACCGTAGAATTATAAAATCTTTGATTCTCAAAAAAAAAATTGGAATCTTTGAATCGAGAAAATATGTAGATTTTCGAAAATTCGTGACAGGAAGACCTATGCAGATTCGGTACATTCGATGTTCGGAGTACTGGCTATAAAACGGGGAATCCCCTGTGCGAGGTTGCGTCAGCGTTAGCGGGTTCGCCCGGTGCCAGAGAGCAGACACAGGCTTGCCGTTTCTGTCGGCGCTGGTGCGTACCCTACAGCACACGTTGCTGTCGACGGGAACGACAGACAGGGCCACGAGGGCGGCCGGAGAGATAGTAACACGGGCGTTATACGAGCGCGTAGGGTGGTGTGTAAACGGGAACGAGAGTGCGCTCGGTCCGGGCGGTAGGTAGGTAGCGTGGGTTGTAGGAATGTATATATAGCCTGAACTTGGCCTCGATGTTGCCGAGCACGAGAGAAAGTGAGGGGTATAGGAGAACGAGCGAGAATACGAGAGGATCGAGAAAGGGTGAAAGGGAATGGAACAGCCGGCCCGGAGGAGGAAAATCCAGAGGGAAATACAGAAATACAGATAACGGAGAGGTGGTTTATTATTGCAGTGACATCGAACACGGGGTTGGTGGGTTGAGCTCGCGCACGGGCTTCCACGAGCCATGTAGCTAATACAGTTTGCTCGAAATCCGCCCGGTAGAGCGGGGATTCGAACGGATTTTTGTACAGACAGGAAATATCGTATTTCAAACAAATTTTCATCTCCCGATTAATATCTCTTTTATATAATAATAATAATAATCATTTACTATTATTATTATTATCATCCGAGTTCGGGATTCGAGTAGATTTTTTATCAGATCCGAAACACATCACATTTGAAGCAAATTTTCATCTGCCGGTGAATATTTCTTTTATATAATAATAATAATAATATATATATATTATTATAATAATTTATTTATATTTAAATGAGTTTATATAATAATAGTTATTATTATTTAAATCATTGTTGAGTAGCATATTTAATCGCCGCATACCTCGTCGACTGATGACCTTTTTTCTTCGGTATTTTGTTCCATTCGAAGAAAACATCGACGCGGTTGGTTCGCAAGGAAAAAAAAAATGGTTCCTTATCGAAACTCGATAACGTGACGTTTTATATGGGCGGCGAGAGCGCGGTCTCTCCCGTCTCGTGTAAGCAAACGCTCTCCCGACTCGTTGTCGTTCTTATCGTAGAACAAGTTCAAGGCTCGACCCGGGTCATAATAATCGCACGTATCGAACTCTTCGGCCGGGCACCGTCGCGCGCTCCTCTCATCGGCTCTCGGAAACAAACGTGTTGTTTTGTCGATATACGCGCTCGCGCCGGTCAGTCTCTCTCGCTCGCTCGTACGCGAGACGTTCTTTTTTCTTTTTCGTCACGCGTTTTAACATCGAGGCCCGATAAAATAACGAGCGATTGTTTATTTACTCTGCAAACGTCTTGCTTTCCGACTATTCGGCGCCAAGAAAATCGTTTAATTTTATTTTTCGCGACGAAACGAGAACAACGCGAACTCGCGCAAGCGTAAAAAATAAACAGTATCAATTTTATGGTTTACCACTGGCAAACAAAAAAAAAAAAAATCCTTGGCGAGCGAAGCCCTAAAAATTAGTTGTAATACATTCGTAAAAATATAAAAGAAACATTACGGAAATGGAAAAAAATAATATATGAAGCAGCCAGTAAGAATTTTTTTCAAAAATAAATATAAAATACCCGATAAAATAACGAGCGATTATTTTTTTGTTCGGCAAACGTCCGACGACGATGTTTTCCGGCGATTCGGCGGCGAGAGAATTGTTTAATATTATTTTTCGCGTCGAAACGGGAACAGCGCGAGCTCGACGACGGCTTGTATCGACCCGCTCGCACGAGGATGCAACGTGAGAGTTTATTTCGATCGACGCGAGATTTTCGCGGGCAAACAAATCAATTATTATCCTCGACGTCGGGGCGCGCGGAGCCGCGCGGTCCGGCGCGCTTTGACCCGTGAGTCACGACGCGCATAGCGGGGCCTACGAACTCTCGGACGTTGCGCGTTCTCTCGCCAATACAACGACGCTGTTACGCTCGACGGGAAAGTACGCGAAGGGAAGGACGTTTGAGCGTCCAGCGTCCCGCAAATTCTACCCAAAGTTGCGATAAAAAAAAATATTTGCAACGTCCGATGTGAAATTAAGTTGCGTCGATCCGAGGAAAATTCCAGCACTTGACGCGATCGAAACTCGACTCGATAATAGTAATAATAATAATAAACACAATAATCAGCACGGAGGAAAAAAAAAACATGAAAAGGAAAATGTATAATTTTTGTGTGAGTTTAAAATTCCAAAAGTTTTATTGGCATCTGTCGGATAATTGAGAGGGTGGAATATAGTTTAGATTTTCGAATGGGGTGGGAAGGATTTCACGGTCCGAGCGTTGTGGGAATCGACAGACAGCCGGAAAGTTTCGTGCCGTCGGGCGAACTTGGTCTCGCTCCGGTGTCGAAGGGTGACTCGGTTCGATTCCGCTCGTCGCTACGGAGAGAAAGCGATAAAGGAGCCGAAGACGGAGACTGGAAGCGGTGAATGGCGGAAGAGTGAAAGAGCCGGGAGACGTCATCTCGCATCGCCGATAATCAATAGCACAGCGGTAGCTCACCACTTTCCGACCGGGAACGAAGAAAACGAGAAGTATAAGGGGTGATCCGAGAATCACGGAACACGCGAACCATTCGTCGCTCCCGCGCAAAAACAAAATCTATTTTACGTTTTACCACCGGCAAAATATCCTCGCGAACGAAAGGTTAGAAATGCGGTGTAATGCATAAGTAAAAACATTTAAGAAACACTACAGCAATGGAAATAAATAAAAAGCAGTTAGAATAAATATATTTCAAAAATAAGCAACAGCTAGTAAGAATTTAAAAAAATAAACAACAGCTAGTAGGAATGTTAAAAAAATGAATGAAAAGCACCTAATAACAATATTTTTCAAAAACACACAACAGCTAGTAGGAATATTTTTCAAAAATTAAAAGCAGATAGTAAGGATGCTTTTCAAGAAAAAAAAATCGGTAACGTCCTTTTACGTTTAAACGATCGAGCTCAATCGACGTATCAACGTAAAAAAGATCGAAGACACGTGTCCGACGATGACACCTCGATCATTTGGTTTTTCCGCGATCCCCGGGAGGTGAAATTAAATGCTCCACTTGACGGAGCCCCCACGTGTCCCGGCTGCCTCGATGGCGGAAAAACACGACAAAAGATCCGCTGTTGTAGAGGCGGCATTAAAGCGGAGGCAGGCGAAGAAAGAAGCGAGGAAGGGCGCAGCGCGGATGATAGATGGACGCGAGTCGAAGAACGATGTATACAGGCTCGCCGTCACAACAACTCACCCCACCGGGTGCCTTAACACCATCCTTATCCCGAGGGAAAAAGCTCACGCTCGGTTGTTTCCGTACCCTCGCCCGATGTGTCTCTTCCTTTTTCACCGGGTATATAAAGCGTCACAGTAAGCCCTACGCGAAGAAGGTCCGAGATTCGTCCGGAGCCGCGGATACGGGCACCTGGCGAGTACGAGAAATCCGGCATACTACGGCCACGAGGACTCCTGGGGTGGGACAGATTCTTATCGCCCACGCGCTGTTTTTATTCCCTTATAACGTGAACTCGCACGAGGAAAGCTCGTTGACCTGTTTCCAACAACAACAATCTATCCCTCATATACAATCAGGAATTCCTCAGTTCTTTTCATTCTTCCTCATTCGCTTTCCGGAACTGCAATTAAAAAAATATATATATCATTACCTTCGTACATAGTCAAAGATTATTTTGATTAAGTTCGGACGGAGAAATTGAAACTCTGGCTGCTCAACGTACATCCTTCTGTATGGGTCATTCCGTACCATTTCGAACTAATCAGAAAAAGTTCTCAACAATGCACATAGTAAAATGATGAAGCGATAATCTTACTGATTTTTTCTTCTAATGTTTTTCACCATTTTATTTTTTAGAAAACAATCAGACAATACGATTAATAATATTCCCGATTACATCTACTGGCAGCAATGTATGGCATACATTCCTGTCCAGAGTACGCTTTATTAACTCTTTATTACATTATCTCCGGTTATTTTGAATCCATCGATAATCGCAATTTCGTTTGACATCCTCGAAGGATAATCAATCAGCGAAATTGAAATTTAATGACCAATCGGTAAAGTATTACCGCGGGGGCTCCTTAAACTTTACAGAGTACATTCAAATTGCGTAGAGGGGTGTACGTACGGAGCCTCGAGATATTTCATTCGACGAACCACTACAGTCCCGCCCGTTCTATATAGGTCTTCGAGTGCTCGATTATTCGGATTCCGAGCGCGATTGCAATCGTCCGGACGGGAGCGGGCGTTCGATATCGAATCGGCGTTTCACGATGGGGTGGAGGCGGTCTGATATTCCTCCTTCCGTATCCGTACGCAGCTCGAGAGCCTTCTCGAGAGTGTACCGGCGGTGCGATAAGGGAAATATCGGTAATCCACTTACAGGCACCGCTGAGAGAGCCAGATAGATATGGTCTGAGGTGAAACGTTTATCTGCTAGCAGTGACTCTCTTACGCGCTTCTTCTCGTTCCTCAATCTCTCGCGCGTTCTTGGCTCCGACGCCAGCTAGGGCGGCGAATTCAAGGGCGGCCGGGAGTTCGCCACGCAACCGCGACGAGTTTCGCGCTTCTCGTTCGGCGCCGAAAACGGCAACGGCTGGAGATAGAATTTTAAGGCATGGCCCAGTAATTTTCACCCCAATTTCACAAAATTTCTCAATTGCCGCACCGACGTTCCCTTATAATTTGCCGAGGGCCATGGACACTCCGAGCACTCCCGGGATGAGACTCGCCCTCTTCGCCTCCGTCACAGGCCGCCTAGAGGTGAAAAGGTCCGGGCGAGTATCGCCAAATTGCCATCTACGTTTCGAGCTTTCAGACCCTGGAAGTTCTCATTCTGGTCGAGTCGACATCCCCTCCGTGTGCATGATTCTGTCGGAGGTTCGCTCGCTCGCAATCCCAAAACCGAGAGAGCCAGAGAGAAGGGGAGAGATACGAGGCGTCACCCTCGTGCAAGACCCCCCGCACGCACACGCTGGTGCAAATGCGTGCGGTGCGTGAATTGGGACCGTCCATTTCGCCGCTTAGGGTAGGTTAGTGTGCGGCCATCCATCGCCCGACCACGATCGCGAATATGCATTCGAGGGATAACTGATCGACGAATGTTTTTAATATTGCGACATTTTTGAAGTCTTTGGAGACCGCGAAGCCGAAGTCAAGGAAAGCGGATTAGTGTTTTTTTTTTTTTTTTTTTTACTGTTCTGTTGTACGTAGCGATAAGAGAGACTTCGGTATTTCAGCTGGAAGAGCCACATCGTTACTCCAATATCGTATAGAGTCCACCTCGATTGCGCGCAGGGAGTTAAATGTTTGCCTTTTTATTTTTCCGACACTCGTGACCGACGATTCGTCGTGGCTCGTTGTCGCGGGTTTGTTGGCCTGAGAGAGACGATAACCCTGAGGAACTCCGGCAATGCGAGAGCTTATCATTATCACACGGTTATCGTCGGTCGTTCTGGTCGGCGAGTGTACAGCATTGCGTTAACAATTTCGAAGTATCGGCCGAGGAAAGAGCCGTGTTTCTGTCCGAATAGTCGTAAGTGGATGTACACAAGTCGTTATAGCGAACGCATGATTAATTCGACGACAATGTTGCACCTTCACGATTGTAATCGTAGTAACTCGACTGATCCCGATTTAATCGTCGATGCGGCATAATTGAATTCTGCTCTCGGCTAGCACGTGCCGTTCGAGCCTCGTTAACATTGGATCGAGCTGCGAAATTGAGCTCTCCTGCTAACACTGATTTACTAACGAAACTAATCGATGACTACTAACGAAGATTACTAACGAAACTAACACATGACTACTAACGAAGATTACTAACGAAACTAACACATGACTACTAACGAAGATTACTAACAAATAATTGTAAGTCGGATCTAACACCTAATACTAATTTGCTAATGAAACTAACAAACGACCACTAACAAAGATTACTAACAAATAATCGTAAGCCGGATTGAACACCTAATACTAGTTTGCTAACGGAACTAATAGACGACCACTAACAAAGATTACTAACAAATAATCGTAAGTCGGATTGAATACTCGCCCTTGCGCGGGTTAACACTAACGTAACTAACGACTAACATAAGAAGTAATTGAATTAACTGCGAGTGACGTTCAGCCCTGAGCGAAGCATCGCGTAGACCTTGTCGAATCTTTGCCGAGTACGACATCGCGACGGACGTTGCTTCTTTCATTGTCTGCAGTTAGTTAAAGAAAAACATGAATTCCTATGAATTACTAATCGCTAGATTTAAGATCACTAACCGCATCGTTGTTATTAAAAATACAATATGAGTTACTGATGCAACTAATAGTCCGAACATTAACGGATACTAACGAATTAATATCAATGTTTTATTGACTGCACTGACACGATCTAACATTTTACTGATTTACCGTACACTGAGAAAAATTGATTGAGTCAACAAAATAAGCGTTTACAAGTGGCGAAACAAATTTTCGGTTGATCGAACGAAATAGTTGTCGTGGTCAGTGAAGAAACATTCAATTCAACGGCCTGTTAGTTTAATCAACGAGGTATTCTTTTCGATCAACCAAACATTTGCCACCCGTAAGCGCACATTTTGTTGGCTCAATTGATTTTTTTTTCTCTGTGTAAATTTAACTTTATGAACGAAAAACAAAAAATGGAGAATTGTCAATAATGTAATAATTTTTCCACATGGTCATTACAGTCGGGAATTTATCCGCAGCTTTGTGATAATAAAACGTGTTGAAAATTGAATACGGTCGCAATATGTGCAAGGCACGCTCGCGCCGATAGGACGTCGTCCTCAAAGGCGAGCCTCTCTTGGTAACCGAACACCCGGGTTTCCGTCTCTCTCGGCCGGGCTGCGTATATGCACTCGGCTCCCTCATCTCACCGGCGAGCACGCACCCCCGACGCTAGGCGTATCCTCTTTCTCGTTTTATACTTTCATGGGCTTCCCCGTTTCGATTTATCGAGGAAACCGGAACCGTGCCTGCCCTGCTCGTCCCGCCGTTGCGTCGATACAGTACAATTTCCAAAGGCCTAGCAGAGAGAATCGCCTTCCTTTCTCATGTGAAACCGTTGCACCGCCGGAGTGAAGCATCACGAGAACGTCTATACGGGGGTGAAATTCTCTCCCGTCCGTGCCCCATCGTCTCCGACTAAATTCGCTGACGATTTCTGTCCTCCGTCGAAGGGGATGTAATTGCAGTTTTGCGGACTCTACTAACGATATTGCACGATAATGAAAAATAAATGGTGCCAATAAATTGGCAGCGATATATAATCGTGGAAAAATTGTCGTGCGAGAGTTGCGAAAACAGCGGGGCAAAACGGACTGTCCTTGCCGATTTTTAGCAATCAAAAATGTAGGAAAAAAAAATAATACTTGCGGTATGCCAAAAAATAAATATCTTTATATAAACTCTACTTGTGATTTGTACAATTCCATTTGAGATTATTAAAATTCGAGAATTGTTGAAATAAAAATATATTTGTTCGGCAGCGCGCCAGTAAATTTTTCTCGAGTCATTGACATTTCTTTTAGTGTACCAAACGGCCATTATACAAATGGTGGATGGCCAAACCCTGGGCACATATAGGTACAGCCGGAATATATGTTTCGACTCTCGATCGTACGCGCGAAGTCGTACCTACGTATTTCAGGATTAGCTCACCCCTTACGGGTGTAACCAGAAGCGAGCGGCTTTAAAAGCGACCGAAGCCCGGGATCGATAGGGATTTATATTGTATCCGTAAATAAAGTATGTTTTTTCTGTTTGTCAACGTCGTCGTTCGTGGCCGTGTGTGCTCCGAGAAAACTGGTGGAGCGTGTTCAATGCGGAACTCGGTCTCGGTCCTTTGCTTATAATTCGCCAACGTTCGCCAGATGGGGAATTACCATACGTATAATGTAACGGCATTAAACGGCATTAGAATCGGAGAGGGCCACTGAGGAGACAGATCTCGTGACTGATTGTTAATCCCGGTGCGAAGAGCGCATGGAAATTGGAGCACACATCGTGCATTAGCATTCTTGCCGGGTGGGTGGAGAAAATTCGATTCGGAATTAAATCGGCCAAGAGGATTTGGGCTTCATTTTGCAAACAAAAAAAAAAAACAATACACGAATCAAAATCTTTACATGCAGCTAGTGAAATTGAATTCGTGTCTACTTCAATAAATATTTCGTGCATCAAATATATTTTTATTTTTATTTAGCAAATCACAAATTTCGTTGTACAATCTGCATAACTTTCGACGATACGTAGTTTGCGTTTTTTCCTTCCGGTTGATAAATTTTTCGTATGTTTATTAACGAGTCTGCGTATATATATGCATATAAATAGCCGATGATATGCATATTTTATAATAACAACATACAAGGAACGAAAATGTTTAATCAATTTTTTTTATAGACGGTCGAAAATATAGTCTTTCAAGAATATTTGTCGAAAATCGAAACGGATTAGCGTAGATTATGCGTGGAAAATCGTGTCGCAAATTTTCATCCGGACGAGTTAACCGACACTCCGATATTCCGGGCACGATTATTGGCATGAATTATTAGCCGGTCCGTGTTCCCCTCCGGCGCGTTATCGGCGACTCGCGCCCACAGCGCGAATAGCTCGAGTAACGCGTACAGCGTTCGTATGTACATTGATAGATGTTGCTACAATGCGCGGGCTCTACGCTCGGACCGGGTCGGTTAATGTCGCGGAGTCCCGTTCATTGATATCGCACTGCCGGCGTGATGGAAAGATAGTAAACACCTTCATTGATAGTGCGACGAGCGAAGGCACGCGCATCGCTCCGCAGCTATACAAATGCGTGCATGAGTCGGCGGGTTTCTGTCCGGAAAGCATCGCACATACTATCGTACTACACAACTCGCCTCGCGTCGAGCCACGTGTAAACAAACGTTATTTATTTACACACCGCGTTCATTCATCGTATCATTTTACCACGTAGTTACCGCTGAGGTGTCGCTTTTCCATACATAATTTGCGGATCGACTCCGAAATTAATTTTTTTTTTTATACTCGATACACAATTTTTTTTATTAAAAAAAAAAATTATTTAGAAATGAAATGACAAAATATGGAAAATCATGTTTCCTTTAAAAGAGTATTCTAGAGTTGGGTCTATTAAAGTATCAGCAGAGATTTTTGGTAACATTTTTTTTAAATTCATGTTATAAAATTTTAAATTAAGTACCAGACACTGAGTGAAATTTCACGTCGACAGCCCAATTTTTTTTCCTTTTTTAGAGATTCAATTTTCGCAAGCCCAGCGAGACTCGCGCAGACCATCCGTAGATCCGGAAATGAGTTTCCGAAACGCGATTACCCGACACTTCCGACAATCACAAACCCGCTCCGAAAGAAAAATCTCCGTGAATTAATTTTTTTTTCTCATTTACAAAGCTCTCTACCCGAGCAATCTTGACTCACGAAGTCCGAAAGTACTCCGAACGCTCGACAAATCGAAGATACATCGGCGAACGATACGGAAGTGCTAAAATTAGTAGACAGTAAAAAAAGGCGCCAACATTTCTTGTCCAAAAAGGTCCGAACTTACTTTCTCGTTAATTTTCACCAAAAAAGAAGTAAATTTTAGAAAAAATTTCTGTTGATTTTGCAAATAATGTTTTGCCGTGCAGTCAGCTCGCTGGAAGAGCCGTAGCTGGCGCAGCGGAGCGTTTCCTCGAGTCGATATATCGATCCTCGCCCGCCCCGTCCCCCCAACTCGTCGCTTCCTGCCGCGGGAACAGGACTCTCTCTCCCACAGGATGAGTCACAGCCTCCCCGTGCTGCGTCGCAGTCGATCCCAGCCCGTGCGGAACGTTTATTCTCTCCGTCGCTCGCCGGCTCGTTTCTCCTCCCCACCCGGAGTTTCGAGCTCTCTCTCCGGCGCCATCTCCCTCGCTCCTTGGCCAGTACGCACAGGCCCTCACGCAGCCGACGGGACGCACGCAGGAATATGCGTGTGCACGCATTCGATCGACCCATCCCCGCCGCGCCGAGTGTAGGTGCGAGTCGCACTCCCCCCCCCCCCCCCCCCCCCCCCCTCGCTCGCCCCGCCTCGCCGCCGCGCACCCACACTTTTCTCTACCCCTATTCCTCCATCATACTTTTCTCTCTTTCGCGCGACTATGGGAACCTCCGTGTATTTTTCAAGACGCGGGAGAAAATTGTGAAGCCGTTTTTTTTTTTACATTATTCACAGCGCGTGCCGCGACGATTCGCGCGTTGCCGAGAGTTCCCGAGGAACCGCGGAAGCGGTAGCATTCGGCACATTAGCCTCATGCATGCTGATGTGGGACCGACGTGAGGCTAAGGTGATGCTCGGATGGTCGAGAGCGTCCCCAGCTTCGTGAGGTCGTTAATCGGTCAAGGGCAGGTTTTTCTTTCTTTTTTTTTAGACTCAATACAACGTCGTGTTTGGAGGTTCCAAGTTCGAAAAAGACATCGATTACTGTAGATCTTTGGTCTTCTCCTGTGGCACTTTTGCCGCGGTTGCTCCCAAGAAACTCGCGACAGTGTACAGTCACATCTCACCAGATTCGCAAAGTTGCTAGTTGGTCCAGGAAAGATTTTTGTTTTTTGCGACTTAAAACAACGTCGATCTTAAAACTTCCAAGTTTCAAAAAGGCATCAATTGATGTGCATTTCAGGTGTTCTCATGTGAAACTTTTTTTGGGGCATAAATCGGGCACGTTGCTCGCAAGAAACTCGCGACTCTGTACAGTCACACCTCACCAGATTCGTGAGGTTGCTAGTCGGTCGACAGACTTTTCTTTTTAAGCCTAAAACAACGTCGAGCTTAGAGATTCCAAGTTTCAGAAAGGCATCTATTACTGTGTATCTTAGGTGTTCTCCTGTGGAACTTTTTTTAGGGTATAAACCGACCAAGCTCGCACGAAACTCGCGACTGTGTACAGTCACACATTTCTCGCAGGATCGTGCGAGAGTCAACAGGATTATCGCGCAAAGTCGCGAGGTGATAATGATAAGGAGATACGTCTACCTGGCATCTCACCAGATTCGAAACCGAGGAGGAAACCGTCTCGGCAGGCTCGCGATACGAGATTATTCTTGTGATTATTCGCTCTTACCTAGAATTCGGTGTCTCGGGTTTTTGGCTCCTTTTTGGTGAAGAGAAAAATTCAAGATTTTTTGCATTAATATCACGCGAGAAATTAATATAAATCATGGACTTGTGTGTTGCCATGAGCGCCAAACTTTCACATTCGAAAGGGCGTAACTCGTTTCCACCATTTCTTTAATTGAACTTCTTGATTTCTGTAGGGTTAGCTCGGCCCTTCGATGCTTCAAGAAAAACCACTTTACTTGTATCGTTCCTATGCCGCCATAGATTTATCCAACCCTTCCAAGGGGTTTGTTCTAGCCTCGCCCGCCGCTCGTTTCGCAGAATCGAGGGCAAGTAAGGCTTTCCGCTCAAGCGCACGCGGGAACGAAAGCTTGAAACTTTTCTCGTTTTTTCATTTTTTTCTCTTTTCCGACATCGTTTGCTCGCACGACCCTGCGTACGAGTAAGAAAAAAAAACTGTACAGTCGATGCACGTGCGTATTTGCTCACGTGCGCTTAATGACAAGGTGCGGTCGCGACCCGTTGCAACGTGCAATTACCGGTGAAAAATGCAAAATGCACCCTGAACGGACCGAGAGCCGCGACTCGCGAGCGACAGAACGAGCAGCAAAGTTGCATGAAGTGGCAGTAGCAGTTGCAGCGGCGTAGCAGGACAGGCGTCCCAGGGGGAGGTGACGAGAAGCAGGGGGTGAAATATACTCGTACGGCAATGAAACATTTTCAATTTGCGTATACGTATCGTATGGCTGAGCGTGTAATACCTACCTATCTCGCGCAACTGCTGTTCCGAAACTTCGCCAATATCTCCCGCTGCATCAATGTCACGTACGGTGTACAGTCGAATGGCTTGTAGGGTATCGAACGAGCTGATAAGCTCGATATCGGCTCAGTTAATCCTGATTTACGATATTTAAAAAAAAATGTAATTTTTATAAAACGGAGTGGAAGTTTTTATGCAAAAACTGCTACATTCAATTTAACGTACAATCGTGATACAAAATCGATGGACATTTAGAGTTAAATTAAAGTAAATTATTGGAATTGAAGTGCTTTTATACTAAAATTGAGATAAATTAAAAGTAAAGCATTTCTGAAGTTTTTAAATGACATTTAAAAACTTCAGAGAAGCTTTATTATTTATTTATTCATTCATTTAATTTATTTATTGATTTAATAAATATACTGTATGTTAATTTTTCGTTACAATTGTCCACGAAATTTAATATAACAATTTATGTAGAAAAACTTCCAGTTTCAGTCTATTAAATTTCATACGCATACTTTTTACAGTATGCATCTTACGAATGACAAAAATCAAACGTTCAGGTCTAATTTCGTAATTTCATCTGTTCCAAAAAAGTCCCCAACGATTTATCACTCTCCCTAAATTCGCTTGCATTCCGGCTCATCGCCAGTCGAAAAAAAGGGAAGAATTCAAGTTACGAGACCTTCCACTGTAATCAACGTGTTATATATATTATGCTCTCTGGACAACAAACCCGGACCGTATCTCCGTCGCGCATTGGCCTCACGTCGAATGATTAATTTGATCGGCATAAGCGGGAGGCCATTATTAAAAATTCTCCACGCAGTCGCTGCAGCTAGGGGCATTGTAAATTGTTACCGGGTGCGAACGAACCATCGCAGCTGTCTATTATAATCATCTTTTTCCTATGACATACAGCATTGCGTTGTGTCCGTGTATTTCGGAAACTGGACGACGGAGGAACGACGGAGCGAGGACAGAGCTCAATCGTCGGTTAAACGCGAAATCGATCCCGATGAGACGTGTATACTAAATATCGACGGGAATGGCCGGGAGGCACACTGGAGGACCGTTCTAAACTGCCGTCGTGGTTTACCAGGGGGGATTACTAGCATCGCGGGGAAGCCCCGTAAGGATATAATCCGGCTAGATTCGCCCTATCGATTTTCGAGGTGCAGCACAAACGCTCTCTCGTTCGTTAGTGTATGTGCGTGCTTATATATATATGGATATATTATATATATATATGTATAGAATATGTGTGTATATACGCGGGTGCGTATGTGCGTGCCGTTCGAGATATATCGTTCGGCGCGCTCGAGGCTGACTCACTCGGTACGGCTCGTGGCTCTCTACATGTGCACGCAGGAGCGCATTATGCGAAAGCTCTTTCCTATACGCACTTCTACGCCCTGCGCTAACACAAGTTACATTCTCCCACGGTAACACTCTCACGATTTATATTCCCGTGCAAACAGCCTCGAAAGCTCATTTGCAGAAAATATAATTGTGTTCCGTCCAAAGCGAATTTAACCGTTGGCTTGATTTAAGGCGATTATTATGCAAATATGAATAATAATTTTGTAAGTGCGTCGGTGGATGCGTTAAGCACGGTAGGACGGGCTGAATCTATATTAATGATGCGGGTAAAATTGGATCGATGGAAATGCGAGGAAATAAAAGCGATGAGTGGATCTCGGGTTTTTTTATCTTTTGAATCACATAAATCCTTTTGTGGGTTTTTTGCCGAGGAAAGGAGGCACGTGGACGCGCGAGTCGTTTGCCAGCGAGAATTTCAAGAAAGAGGATATTGGAGCTATATACAGTGTATATAGCTGGAGGGGTGTAGAGGGAGGGGGGAGGGTGAGGAAGACGAGTTTTCGTGTTGATGAGGAAGCTTCTATCGGTGCTGCCTGAGAGAACGACTTTCGAGGGGCGGTTTTCCGGTGGTGGGGGTCAAGGGCGGAGAGAGAAGGGGGCGATATGGACCGAGTCGGCATAGCTTGGCTTTCCACTCTTCCTAGTTCCGTCATTCTCGCTCTCGCTAGGGTCGAGGAATTAGAGAAAATTTCGCTTTTCTTGCACAGAAACTAGGGGAGACGCGCAGGGGGGTTCCTGCGCGCTCCTCGGCACGGATAGGGGGATCCTTGCCGAGGAGCGAAAAACTTCCATCTTCTCTAAAATCGTCGGCACCTCGAAGTATCGTAAAAAAAAAAATAGAATAGAAAATGTACGACAGGATTTTGGGAAAGGAGGAAATATGCACTCTCGTTAGTTTATGGTTTTCGATGGATTCCAAAATTTAAAAAATCGTTCGCTCGAAACTTGGATAAAATCAAGCGTTCTGACTTCCAAAATAGCCGCTTCCCGCCTACTGGCTTGCCGAAACAAAAAAACAAAAAATTTACGACAGGGTCTTGGGAAACGAAGAAATTCGTGCGTTTGTGACTTCGTCATTGTTAATGGATTCGAAAATGGAAAAAAAATCGTTAGATCGAAAATGGAATAAAATCGACTGTACTGACTCCCAAAATATCTGCTCTCCGCCGACTGTCGCTCAAAATTCGACGATGCCTCCAGCTCGCGTCGAAAGCTGCGAAAGGTGGCGAATAAATGTCCCCGAATATTCAGCTCATTCATTACGAGCGACGGGAACTGTAATTATCGCACATCACTTAAACCGGACAGTCCTTAATTTCGCTGTGAGACCTAATTATTTTGATCATTTCCGTAACGATCGTGACCAGAACGCCGGGATCATCGAGTGGGATCGCGAGCGTTCGCTGCGCACTTGTCGTACATTAACGACCGTACATTTGAGCTCGCACGCGAGGGGGGAAAAAATAAAAGGTGAAGGGGCGGTTGGCGCTGTTGCACAGTCAGAAGGAGAGGAGAAGGCGATGGAGAGATGGTTGCTTCTTGCAGACAGAGCACACGTGCTGCTTTATCGGCGCGTACAGAGCGCGTCTTGCAAGTGCACCTTACGTGAGTGCGATGCACGTACGTACGGAAGAGCGGGGCAAAACGGGCGATAGTAAAAAAAAAAAATTCTCAAAGTAAAGGCTTGGTCTTTAAAAAAATGTCTCATCTCATAAAAAAAATATATACATATAACAAAAAAAAAAAATTAATCCTTTCCCCAAGTCCATGTCTCGCCTTTCAAACCACGGACTCCTCTCTTACAAAATATCCCAAATATTGCAGATAGTTTCAAAAGTTTCATTGCAATTAAACAATTTTTTTAAATCGTCGTCCATTTTGCCCCCTCCCGGCTCGCCGTCAGCCAGGGACTCTAGACGGTACGTAGTACTACGTTCACTCACAAGTTCAGACAGTGTCAGTGGGCGCCGGTCGAGCTCTGCCGTCCGACCGTTCGTCTGCGTGTTCTCCTTACATTCTTTTTCTGTTATTTTTTTTTTCTGTCCCTCGCTCTCGCTCGCCGGCACTGCGAGCTTGCCCCATTCGTTTCCGTCGCTCCGCTGAACGTTAGCTCACCTCTTCCGTGTCTCTTTCGTTTCTCTATCTCGCTCAGTCATCTCCGCCGTCTATTTATCTCATTCTACTGCCGTTTCACGAATTCTCGGTTATCGCCCTCTCGCTCGCACTCCCCGCTCGGCTCTCGCGCGCGTTCGTACCCGATGCACTCGGCACTGGACGATCGTGCTGCACGGTGGACGGGGCAGGTAAAAAGTCCCTTACAGCTGTCGGACAGCTGCTCCCCTCTGTCCTACATACATGCGTGATGAAGCGGCTCTCGCTATCGTACACAAGCCGCACGCACTTACTTAATGCGTACGTGTACGCGCTTATAAATTCTCCGCGAATGTCGGTGTATGCGCCCGGACGATACGGAGCGATGTATTGCTTCTGAGCCCATAGACACTCGTGTGGAAAATGCATTTTATCATGTCTGCACGTGCGCTCGCTCGTACTCGGCATATACACATCGCGCGCATCCGCCCCGCTCTCTCGTGTGTACGAGAAAAGCTCGCTGGATGGGCGACGCGGAATTCGCCCCGAATCTCGAGAGCCCTTTAACGCTCGCCCATTGGCCGAGGTCCTTCACAATATACCTACGCACGAAGTGACACGCAATAAATGCGATGAGCGAGAAGAGCCGGACTGACTGACTACCGTTGCGACATTATTTGGCGGGCCGTTTCGACGCTCCCTTTCTTCTTCTCGTTTCGTGGGGCTTTTCAACCCCTTGCATTCCTCACGGTCGAGGGTCAGCGCGGTTATATCCGTTGTTTATTGGGTTTTCTGCACGGAGAGTATCAGTCGCGTTCGTCAATGAGACTGACTAACCGTGAAGACTCGAGTGCTCGCCATTGTACGGTTAATTTTATTCGATTCGACTGTACACCTTTGGGGCAGATCGGAATGCTCTGCGCGTCACTTTGATGGATTTCATTAATCATTTCTTTTTTCGGGGGGGTGTTCGACCCTTTGCTGAGCTCAAGCTTCGGGCGCGGGTAAAAATGTTGTTGGCAGGGTTTTGTCGGCTAAGAATTTTTTTTATCGATACTTTGCTGCACGGCTGCGGTAAGGTTCGGGCGCGGGGAAAAATTATTATTGGCACGGTTCTGTCGGCTAAGGAATTTTTTAAAATCGATACTTTGCTGCGCGGATGAGGTCAGGTTCGGCCGCGGGGAAAAATTATTATTGGCACAATTTTTGTCGGCTAAGGATTCTTTTAAAATTACTGTAAGGTTCTCTTAGGTGAATGGCCTTAACCCTCTCGAGACTTCTGGTTAAAAAATAACCTCCAAATAGTTCCTCGCACAGATTTCTCCCCTAACATTATTTTTTGTTATTACATATTAATTAAAATAATGCATCGCATATACATATTTTTTAATTCCGTGCATCGCAGTTATTATCGTTATTCGATTCGTTCAGCGACCGAGCGATGATCGAAGATCTGAAGGACTTTGTTCGGAGTTCCACCCTCTCCCGAGGCTTAGCTGTTATCCCGGGTGAGCTAGGTAGGCAGAGAGAGAAAAAGGGATCTCGCGGGTTGAAAGGAATTGGCGTACGTATTTGCCATGCCGGGCGGTTCTGGCACAATAACCGCAGAGCGCAGAGAAGCGGCCGCTACCGGCTGGGATCGAGTGAGACAACGGCACGGGAATTATGTCGACAATGCTCCTGATTGCCGGTTCATTATGACGTCATAAAAGCGAATCTCGTTGGCGCGGAGAATGCTCGTGATATACACGCATGTATAACGGCGTATCCTACCTATAGTTTTACGACATACGCGTGTATGCGTCGCAGCGGCACGCTGACGTTGGAGGATAATCGCAACCGAGACTCTCGCGCAGCTTGACTCGAGGCTCTTGTGTAGACACAGTGCTCGTCAAGCGGACGAAACGGTGAACGACAAATAATACCAACGGATTTTAGATCCAGTATCAGAAACTCGACTAAAAAAAAACAATATTTTTTTACGACGTAAAAAAAACAATATCGAGTCATCAATTTTTCACATAGAAAAAAAAAATCGATTGATTCAACAGAATGTGCGCTTACGGGTGGCGAAACAAATGTTCGGTTGATCGAAAGGAATACCTCGTCGATCAAATTAACAGGCCGTCGAATCGAATCTTTTTAATTTTACTACGAGTATTTCGTTCGATCATTAAGAAATGTGTCACCCGTAAGCGCTCATTTTGTTGACTCAGTCGATTTTTTGTTTCATAGAGTATTTATATATTTTTTGAATATAATTATATATTAAATATTTCATTATCCATTAAAATGTGTCTATGGCTGTTTATACATTTTTTAATCGTCAATTTTGCGGTAGGATTTTTGTTTAAAAAAAATAAATATCCTTCGACCGAAGCTTCGCCGAGATTCTAACTGGATCACTGGAGGTTCAAAAAAGGGATCACCGAGCGAATTTGTGCGACGGGAGAAAGGCGAGATTAAGCTGGGCAGGCGATCAGGACGGCGCGAGCTAATGTGACCGGACACGTTGGGCGCAGGGCTGTTGGATATAACGTCCGCGGGCATGTGTGCACGTTCGCGTACATAATGGTTAATTCTAATTCTAATGGTCGGGAGAGGCAGTGCCACGACACCCTGGCAACCCTCCCCTCGGTGTCCCCGTGCTAATCCCAATTACGGATGGCCATTAGTTTTATTCCGAAGGAAAATCGACCCGTGTCCCCGGGCGGACTTCTCTCCCGACGAGCAGTGCACGGAGTCTCGTTCCGATCCGTCTCTCTGTATCTCTCTCCGTGGCTCCTTCGCGCGGTCCCCTCGTCGTCGTCGCGAATGCCTGCTCCTCCGTCCCTCTTGCCCTTCGCCCCGCACCCTTGTTTCCAAAGTCCGTCTCCCCGCCCCGCCCCTTCTCAATCCCCTTTCTGATCGATCGCAGCACCGCTGCTACCTTGATTTATGTTGCACGCTAATTACGCTCATTTACATGAAGATAGATCAAGCCTCTCGGACCAATTAAACTCGAGAGAACGACGAGGGACGTGGAAGAAGCCGAGGACGGCCGATGATACTCCTCCGGTTCTCCGGCCGATCCTCCGCAACCTCTTCGACGACATTTTCAATGTTATTTCGCAAGCTTGTCGCCGGACGCTCTACGGTATTTTCGAGCGTAATAAAAAATTACTCAAGGGGATTGAGTCGAGCGAACAAGTAATCGAATTGAATTTTTCGATTGAAATACCGGAATCCAGTTATGCCTCGAAAACTATGTTTTCGCATGTTTCGGAGTCTCTCATTGCTCCCATAAATGAAAAATAAAATGGTCATCAAATTTTATTTTATTCTATTTGTGTAAAAGGGCAAGGCGCGTGGATCCGGAGGAGACCAAATTGCGAAATGATGAGATCATTTTACAACCACCGGACCGGCTGGGAAAATAAGGAAGCGAGGAAAGTGAAATAGTTACGGTTTAAAAGTTTCGTGAGAAATCTCATCCGTGTTCACCCAGCGCGGATTCCGAGCCCGAAATGCCGAGCGCTTTGCGCGCGTGTCTCCCAAACTTCCTGTCCGCTTGTAACGCGAGAGTAGGAAGAAAAGATGGATAGCGCCTAAAAGTGTACGATCCATCCGGAGAGAGTCGGTCAATCCCCGGGCTCGTTCGTTCCTCTCAGACCCGAGACGGAGACGACGAGCGTGCGTCTCTCGCGCACTCACCGATCTCGGATATCTCACAGGCTTGCTCTCCTCCTCGGGCATATACAGCCTGTATAACTTTGCTTCACCGACGTTGTGTGTATTATATATACAGGGCCTAGAGAAACTAGATCCCCGCAGCTGCTGACCCGAAACCGGAAGCTGTCAGCCATCTTGTTTGCACAGTTGCCATGGTTACCATGGGAGATCCTTTCTGTAAGGATGTATGGCGGTCCGACCGTGCGCTCTCGCACGTGTATAATATACAGTATATATTCTATTGTACATACATATATACATATATATACCGAGTTACCGTATATACAGTGCAGAGAGCATAATCAGTCAGATACTGTACGGAATACTGCAGAACACATATATAGACGAAGAGCATTCCCATATATATATATATATATACATCTGTACGTATAGGTGTGTATACAATAAATCGGCAGTCTGAGCCCGATGGGGGTTCCCGTGGCTAATGCGTCTCATTGTGCGAAACCGCTCGGTCTCTCTCCCTCTATCTATGTTTTCCCTTTCTCTCTGTCCCTTGAGCGAAACGAGCGCGATTCTTCATGGGCGCCGATTTTAGATTTCTGAAAATTTATGACTCTGGAACCGCTCGTTTCCTCTCCCAGTCGATCCTTCCGATGATGTTGCTCATGCCGTTTGGAATATAAAGCCGGGTAGCAGCAGGAGCTAAACAGGGATCGCGATATTTCCACCGCAGCACCGCTGGCAGATGGCAGTTTTTGATTGCGATTAATCCGATTACCTTCTTCCCCCCCCCCCCCCCCCCCCTCTCCGCCGCGTGCCCTTCGCACTGCCGGCGAGAGTTCGCATTGCCGGCTCCTCGTAAGGACTGCACCGTAGGTCGCTTTACCCGGTAAGCGCATATCGCCACGAAAACATCGTCGTGGCTTGAATCTTTATTGGATCCAAGGTAATTGCTTGCCATAAGCCGTTAGTCCGCTTCGATCGGTCGGCGGCGTTTCGCATCGAAATTTCGTCTTGGAATCGAAATTTTTCACTTACGGTGAGGGGATCGAGGGCTTTATCGATCGCTCGATGTTGCAATCTTTGTTGGGTAGCGACAGCCAGATGTAGGATCGAAAAAAAAAAAAATTAATGAATCGGTACGAAGCCTCGTAAAACACATTTTTGTACAATCCTCGTCCGATCCCTCGGAGCGACATGCATCCTCACGGATGCAGTGAAACGACTCCGGATCTTCGACTCGGACAGATGTTCGGCTCGACGAGCCGATCGAGCGGCGGCAGCAGCCTCTCTCCGAATCCCGGTCTCCACCAAACGAGGACCATGTGTGGAGGAAATCCATTTCCTTTTACGGATGACCGTGAAAGATGGCGAGAAATAGAAGCAAAAAAAAAAAAAAAAAAAAACTGAACGAAAGTAAGATATAACGAGTCGGAAATCAAACGAGCTTGCGCGCGTAGCGACAGCTGCTGCGGATTCTCTCGCACCCTCGAGGCCGATATCGAGAAGCTGCTCTCATCATTTTTTCCTATCCGTCATTGCTCCTATCGAACACCCGAGCCAACCCAAAGCCGACTTCACTCACTCTCCGCTCGTTCCGTGCGTAGCGATTCCCTCCACATTCAATCTCCGCGCGCCAAAAGTCTCGAAGCTTAACTCACTTGGAAACTTAATTCAGAATCCGTGACGTCAACCGGGAACAATCGGTTGAGAAAAAAGACAATGGGGATTGAGGAGGTTGAAGCGAAAAAAAAAGGAAAGGGTAAGGATGGAATGAAACGGCATTTCATGGCTCGACGCTCACCGACAGTCGCGAGAGGGATGATCTGTTAAAGAAAAAAATAATAATTATCCAAATGCAGAAGGCAAGAGACGACGGGATCCTCCGTGAACGGGACCAGTGTCAGAGGTCGTTCGATTCAGTACGGGTGTTGGAAGAGCCGAGCGAGGATCCTGGTGTTCCTTCGGGCTCCGCTGCAGCTGTCTGCAATTATTATCTTTCTGACCTGGCTACGGTTACAGACGTCAGTCGATCTTGTTTTTCTCTCCCGGGGCGCGTCGTACACACCGACGGATACGGCGCGGTATACCTGAACTTTTTTTTTTTGTCAGTCCCACGGGGACGATTTTTGCTCCTCTCCTCGGGAATCGATGACGCGCGACGGCCTCGGGCACCTTTTGTGATGTTAAACGCATTAAACGCGTCCTCCTCTTTGCTGGCTCTTCAGCCCTAGGATAGGCACTTCGCCCGTATTGTCGGGCGGTAAACCTTCGCCGCGACCGTTCGTACTCCCAATGACACTCCGGTTTCGCCGTTGGTTAAATAAACTGATTCGTTGAACCGGTGAAACAAAGTTTGCGGATGATTCAGCGTGAAACCCGCGGAGAACACATCTGCTCTTCTTATTCTGGACCAGAACAGTTCCTCCTGCCAAGGGAATTCTTCGAGGCGAGAATTTGAAGTTTGGATGAATCCGATCGGGAATCGAGAATCCTCGAATCAGCGCCACATTCCACCGACTTTGCCGATCATGCTTCATGAATGAAAAAAACCAATATCAGCGACGATCCTCAAAGCTGTCACGAGCCGCTTCGCACTTTTGCCACAATGTCAAATATCCTTATAGCGTACGCCCAATGACACTCCGGTTTCGCAATTGGCTAAATAAATTGATTCGTTCAAGTGGTAGAACAGAGTTTGCGCATGATTCAACGTGAATCCCGCGGATGACACATCTGCTCTTCTTACTCAACCAAAATCTCCGAGACACAAATGTAAAGTGTGGATGAAACCGATCAAGAATCTATAATAGTCCTATCAGCGCCACACTCGACCTGCTTTACCGATAATTCTTCATGAACGAAAAAAACCAATGACGCGACGATCCTGAAAAACTGTCACGATCCGAAACCGTTGGGAACACGTTCCGTTTCGCTTTTTTGCCACAATGGCAGATATTTTTATAGCGATTAGCGACGCCAGCTACGCGGTGCCTCCGATCTCCGGCGTGCATTCCGGTGCACCGGAACATGAGCGGTTCCGGTTTTTCTGACCGGAGAGTGTTCACCGCGTACTTCTTGCGTCACAGCCCCGAACATCTGCCGTCCCTTCGCGCGTCTCGGTGAAGTATTCCGTTCTTCGTTCAATCGGCTCACCGGCATCGGTAAGACATGACAATTTAATGGAGCGAACTGTCACGCGAAGATTCGAGGCGTTCATGATCATTGTCTTCTAAGCGCTTCCGCAACGTAACGACCCGATGTCCAGGGTCGAGCGATGAGAGCGGAGCGCGACGCGATTAAACATAATTTCGTCGCGCTCGCATGTACGCCGCGTAAAGCACACACGTCTCCGTCATATCTGGTGCAATCACCGCGTTTCTCATAATAACACACGCTACAGCGAGCCGCTTTTACTATTATCCACGTAGATATAGTCATAGCGCATCCCAACGAACGCGCAGTCGAGTACTCACGGCTCGCACGAAAGAGCTAATCAATCAATTCTCCGCCGTACAATTCTCGCAATGAGATCTGAGTGAATTGCATTAACCTACAGACATACATTACTCGGTCTATGCATGAGCTCGACGTGCTCCTGCCGTTGCCTGATGGCCTCTCTGTCGTCGCCGTCAGTCCCATACAATCGACGTAGATGCGCGACGGTGGTCAACTCGTCAATGGACCGACGGCGCACGCAGACGAAAGTCTCATTCACAAGTTCCTTAAATCCGCGCACGCCGGACAAATCCATCACACAACTCTGGACAGAAAAATAAAATGTCGAAAAATTATTCCCAAAAAAACACATTCTTTTTTCGGAATGACACATTTTTTTTTACAAGAATTTGATTTTTTTTTTCTTGCAAAAATCAGTAACAAAGAGCATTTTTTCTTAACAGCTCGGACATCTTTCTTCGTAAACTCTTCGATAATGTTGCGATCGCAACATTATCTTCCCTGCACGATAGGTGAATGAATAAAATATTTTTTTAATTATAAACAATTGCCGTGTCGCGGTGATTTTCTTGAATTTAATTTTACGTTCGACTTCCGGTCGGCTCCTCGCGCCGGCCCGACGCTTAGACGCAGGCTGCGTATCCTCGACATTCAAGCAATACACATGATTCACGTATGCGCGTTCTATGGCTAATGCGAAGCCGAGACTCGGCCGTCGCGTCGCCGAGACTGTCCCGTAACGAACGCACGACCGTGTTCCAAGTTGACAACCGTGCGTGCTCCCAGGACACTCGGCGTATCAGCGGCGTGAATTATGCATCGGCACGTCTATTTCCCGCGTCACGCATACGCCAGGCAGATCACGCGGAATTCAAATCTCTCCGCGGGCAGTGAACGATCCCTTCGACGGCTTCGGATAAAGTTTTCACCGACCTCGCGTCCCCGCCGATAATCTCGCCTACCGCGATATCGCTGCACGCTGACACCCTTCAGTTCGGCCGATAGCTCCGCTGGAGCGAAGAGATTGAATCATTATTTATTTTTATATTTTTTTCGAACGCAAAATTGGGAAACCGATCCCGATGGTTGAGCCGTGGCGGGAGGACGCGGCATCGCGACGGGGGAAAACGAGTTTTCCGGTCCGGAAAGCTATTTAATCAGCGTACATGCGGGCGCGTCTGAACGCATGATCGTGGGATCCGGTGAATTGAAAGTCTCGCCTACGGGCAAAGGAGAACCTCCGCTCTACCCTTATATCCGTCTTGAGACTTTCAACCGTGAGGCAACGGCGCGGTTGCCGGAACGAGAGGAAGCTCCGACGGGCGAGACACGCGGGATTTATTCAGCGATAGAGAGATTCGAGATTACACTCTCGTCTTATCCGCGTCTCGTTAGGCGCTTTTATCTCCGGCGAGGATATTTCGTCTCGGACTCGAAAGGGCGATAGGATCGATGGAGGTGAGCGTTACAGAAAACTTTTCGACGGTCGAGAGAATCCTTGGGCAAATTCTTCGCGAGCAGCGTCTCGGGTTATGCTCGGTGGAAAGTGAAACTTCGACCTGTGAGACTCGAAAAACGATGGTTCCGCGTCTTTCTCGCCGATAACACGGCCCATACTTATAACTCCGCTGCGCCGGTTTGCGAGCGCGAGGGCGGTAGGTTGCGCGAATTTAATTAAAATCGTCGGGATTCTCGGGAATGATGCGCACTCCGCACCTCAAGAATTTCTTCATAAACCGAATGCGAATGACGAGCTTTCACGGTTAATGCCCGGTGTATACCTCGGAAATTCATACCCGGACGGTGTACCGTGCAAAGTATGATCGTTATGCGTAATTGGGCTCGATGGGCTTCGAGCAATTTTAAGTTCCTCAAAACTTTTCGAAATTCCTCGCGAATAAGCGGGACGGAACGGCAAGAGACGGGCGCGCGTTGCGCAACCCGTCGAAGAAAAACGACGCGCAGGAATGAATGATCGCTGGGCGTGGAGCGGCGTTCGCGAAACAACTCGCTCCGAAGTATTCGCCGGTATTGTTCGATGCATGACGGCTGGGCACCGTTTTGGGACGAAAAGTCGACGACGAGAGGAATAATTTTCATATTTCGAATCCGAAAAATAATCGTGAAACTCATTTTACTCCCAGCTCAGTATCGAATTACCGTTTCCAACCTCGTTGCCCGCCTCGGATTATTCTTCCGCACGCAAAGCTCGCTGCCGCTGCTAACCGAAGCCTGGGGAGGAAAAGCCACATTCCCTGCCGTCCCTCCGAATGTGTAATATCTCTATAAAGTTACAAACGCCGATCGGGTTCTAAGGGTCAGAATGGCACAGCCGGTGTTGGCCTGCATCGACGAGAAGACATCGTCGATGCAGAGAGGAATAATTTTTATATTTCGAATCCGAAAAATAATCGTGAAACTCATTTTACTCCCAGCTCAGTATCGAATTACCGTTTCCAACTTCGTTGCCCGCCTCGGATTATTCTTCCGCACGCAACGCTCGCTGCCGCTGCTGACCGAAGCCTGGGGAGGAAAAGCCACATTCCCCGCCGTTCCTCCGAAGGTGTAATATCTCTATAAAGTTACAAACGCCGATCGGGTTCTAAGGGTCAGAATGGCACAGCCGGTGTCGGCCTGCATCGACGAAGAAGATATCGTCGGCGCGTATAGGACGACGGCGGCGGAGGAGGAGGCGAAGGAGGATGAGGATAGCAGCACGCGGGGACACCCTGCGCGCATATAATCAGTGGTTAACAGGTTTTATGAACCTGTAACGTGGACGACGGAAGCCGCACTCAAGCTACATGGTCGGCGGGGCATCGTGCAAGCTTGCAGAGGATAGACGTATAGGCACAATATAGGCAAGCCATGTCATGCATGCTCGTTCGTTCGTTGGGCGACCCGGCCAATTTGCCTGTCCTCTCCCTCTCTCTCTCTCTATCGAGTGGAAAAAAAAATTCACTCGGGAGAGAGGGAGACGGAGAGCGCGTACAAGCCGTGTGCCCGCAACGACGATAAATTGATTAGTTGGTGTACTCCTCTGGTACGCGTACGTACCGGAGGAGTGTGTGCTTGTCGACTCGAACCGGCGAACGGGACGTACGGTGGGCAGCTCGGCTCGGCTCGGTCCGCGGATAGAAAAATCCTGGGAACGGAGACCCCCGTCACCAAGAGCGTACCGAGAGCTCGCATCATCCAATGAAAATAAAAAAGGATGTCAGATTGCCGCGAGCGGCGTCGGAAGTTACGGATTAAGTTAGGAAGTAGACAGTTAGCGTTCGAAGCCCGGAGAGCGAGAGACGCGGCCGAGAGAGGCTGATAAACCGTTCAGCGTCGCCTAAACTGTTTCCATTGGAGATACACGATGTTTATCACGACGCGTAGACCCTTTTTTTCATTCCATCTGCCTTCGCTCGTTCGAAGATCGAGCGGCGAGCCGCCCCGGGACGTTAATCAGGGACTGAGGCAGGTGAAATTCCGAAGTCCGGCGTTTCTCCGCGCCGCGGCTGTTCTCGAAACAACGGATTTCTGGAACATACTTCTAGAAGAGGCATTTTACTAAATTGTTTTTAAGCCTCAATTAAATTGTAGAAACGACGAGCGCGCATACCTGAACAAAAATTAATTATTGGGAAATTCATGCCCGGTTCTCATAAATTCATAACTACCTAAGTGATTGCTATTAAATTTTTCTTCTGCTCCCGCACTGCAAAAATAAATTGTAAATTTAATGTACCAGAACTTGAAATTTGCTTACATTACTCACGTTAATGCAACATTAATGTACTTTTTTGTAAAATAGCAATACTTGATGTTGAAATTACACATTTTTCGGCAGGAATTTACAAAGATTTCCATGAAAAATACAATTTTACTGTAAAATCACAATGCAAATGTCATCGAAATTTCTCGATACCGGAAAAATCAGCGAGTCCTTAGGGCTAAGTTGGTTCGGCCTGAAAATTATGATATTATCGTTATAATGCCTGTAACAGAGAGCAACAGTTGGTTGTACCGAATTTTGTACAGCTATAGAGTGAAACAAGTGGGCAAAACGTGGTCGATTGTATGTCAGGAGTACAAAGGTTGCTATTTATACGGGGACCCGCGAACATATTGCATGGCCATTTCTCGGGTTGTCCGTGGTCATCGTACGGAGCGGAGAGAAATAGAGACGGAGGGATTGAGCGAGTGAGATACGGGAATCGCTCTTCTGTACTTATACCGCCTATTCCACGGCGGTGTATACATGTATATCGCGATACGATAGAAACCTCCGGCCGCTGGGTCGTCTCCGGAGGGGGTTGACGTGGGTGGTGGATGAGACGGCGGTCGTAGCAGCTCGAGGGTAGAACCTTGACCCCGGGAGGGCTCCGCGACGGGGTTTGTTTGGGTTCGTTTCACTCACATCGAAGCACCACGCGGTTCTCATGCCCCGCCGACCATCGCGTGCTGTCTCGCCGGACTCGACTTCGTACATAGCTATAGATCTCCGGCTACATTTCCGTCAACCTCCGTGGAAAAATAAAGAAAAACAAAGCGGGAAGTACAAAATAACAACAGAATCATTCCGTAAACAGTTATTTACGAGACGATAAATACTTGGTCATTTTTATAACAAGGTGGACGGTCGTTACGGTCGAGTGTATTATCGATGCTTTCCCGAATTTGATTACTATAATTAACGAGCAATTACGTTGGGTTCCGGCGTCGGGAATGAACCTTTCACCGTGAAGATTGATGCGCGGGTGTGTATGGTGCATCGGGTGCAGACCCTCTGTAGTGGTTGGGCCGCGGCTGCAAGATGCTGTTCCTTTTAGGTGGAGGATATTTTTCTCTCTTCATCGCCGTTTCTTTCCCGTTGTGGCCATCTGTCTCCAATTTTTCTTTACTGTATAATAAGCCCTACGTGCTTATTGCCCTTGGATTCTTCTCGATCGGTTACATTTTAGTGACGGGCCTCACGACGTAGTCGAAGTAGAAGAGGAAGTTGGTACGAAGAACCCATTTACAGAAATAAATGAGTTTGTAGGGCTTCGGAGGGACCCCGGAGACGGACGGATGTGCGTACAATCAAACGGCTCACCGAAGTGTGTGGATTTCACGGCTCAGTCGGTATTAGGCAACATATCGTGTGTTTCCCCGTTGAAAAGGGCCAGTGAAATCGTATAGACAGAATTTTGATAGGCTGTCAAGGCTCGGTCCGTAGATTTTTTTTTAGAACGCGAATATAGAATTTTGTTCACCCAAGTCCACGCCCTGAGAACCTACGACGCTTTCAGCCAGAACAAAACGACAAGGGGAAGCTCTTCTCAACACAGTAAAAAAAACGTTTGTACTATTTAGAACTTATTGTCCACAAACTTCCACAATTTTCTATTTGTCAATTTTCTAGCATTCACAAACGAGTTTGTCACTTATTTAACAAAATTATTTTTACGAAATTTCGCATACCGATTTTACGAAATTATTTATTATTGTACACTGTGCATGACCCGCCGGCGCAAGCTCAAGGCACGAGGTGCAAGGTCGTTGAAATCGTGATCGACCGGGTGTGTTACTCGGGTCAGAAACATTGCGAATGTGCATCGAGGATATCGCATTAATCGGGGGTAACCCGCGGTTCTGTGTTATCAACCGCGCCGCGTTTGCATCGACACCATTCGATGATAATGTGCGAGGTGCTTGAATGCCACCTGTTCGCTTCGTTCGTGACCTGAACGCGTCTCACCTACATCGGCAAGTTGACATTCCAATCCTTCCTTTCGAATGCCGGCGGCCACCTTTGAATCCCCATTCCCGTCCGTCTACCAGAAATACACGAAGGGGCGACAAGCTCCCGTGCCGTTTGATCAAAGCCGTCCCGAACGAGGAGAGGACATAATCGGGCGTTAAACAGGGACGAGCCCAAAGGTGCATATCTGGCGTGCGTGCGTTAACCGGTAATTCGAGCGCAGTCGGGAGACACGGGAAAGAATTTTTATTTAGAAAAAAAAATAATAATATTTTATTTCGCACAGCTGCGAAAAGGAGCCCCGAGGGTTTGGGCGTGTGGCACGCCGGGAAGGGTTGGGCCTTTTGGGCGGGGTGGGGTCGCTATACTATACTTAAATAAATCGAGGAGAGAAGATCGAGAAAGACTGGGTGTGCGATGGGGCCCTGAGGTGTATAGGTGGTGAGAAACGAAAGACGAAAACGAGGAAAGTGGGAAGAGACGAGGTGCCGACAGGCGCCCTGTTCTCGCTGCTCACTCGGGGCTCGATCTCGACATCGTCGTGGCTCGTGCCACCGAAGAATCGGAGGGGGGCCTCTCTTCCCCGTCTCGCTTTCTCTCCCTTTCGTGGGGGAGTATTATATGGCGTACAGTAGTGTTCGTGCGAGAAGAGGGGTTCTCCGTGACTTCGAGGGGTTCCTCCGGACTGAGCCGGAGGGACGAAAAGAAAAAAAAAAAAAGAAGCATAAGCGAGGGACGCTACGCCGAGAATCACCGAAGGACCCCTGCCTAATTATCTGGAAGCGTGCCACACCCTCGCAACGAAGCAAGGACCCCTAGACTCGACACCTGGTGGTCTAGACGTCTTCTCGAAACCGCGCAGGCTACACCCGCCGAAGTTCCCTCTTACGCGGCCCCCTTTGCTCTCGATCTGTGCCGATACCCTTCTCCCTCGCTTGCCTCACACATTTCGCGATCCTTCGGGAGCCCTGCAGACATCGATCCTATACTTTCGACGTTTATATTATTTACCTAATCGTTCACTTCCGGGTTTTAGGTGCTGACGCGGTATTGTCGTAGCGGAAGCCGTACAGGCGTCAATCACCGCAGGGTAGATTTAGTATTTCTATCGGAATCGTCCAAAACTGATGAATGTTGATAAGGTCACTCGCGACTGGACAAAACTTAACCGTCATTTTGCGATCGGGTGCCAGCTTTGACGATTCTCCGATTTCTGGGGTCTTTGCGATTACCAAGAGCCAAGCATCGTTGGCCAGTAACTTGCAACGGTGGATCGGATCGCCAACAAAAGATCCGAGCTCCTTTGGTTGTGGCGTTTTTCGTTACTGTAATATGAGTGTCTGCATGCGCACGCTCGTTTTTCGGGTACGAATTCTTACGAAACAAAAGCGACCGTGCGCATCTGCAGTCATGTTGCAATAACAAAACAAACGCCAAATCGAAAGCACCTCTGGTATCCCGCCAGGGAATAAGTTCCACGAGAAACAGCGAGGAAAGCAAAGAAACTACATAAATACATAATGTCCGTGTTGGGAAGGTGATGAAAACTGACCTACCGCATTATCCGAGCGAGCTATACTCGTTTTCTGTTGTAACCGGGCGTTAAGTAAAATGCGTGGGCGTATCTTCCACCCCTATCGTATTAAGATATCAAATGGCCAAATCCCCGAGTCCCCTTCGAGACGTCGTGTGCCAGAGCGACTGGGGCTTCTGGTGATTCTTGTTGCTCGGCTGTACAGGCGCCCCGGCAACTCCGGGGACCGCATACCCTTTTCTCCCGCTGCTCCCGGTGGTGGTAATGTATCGCTTGCCCTCGCCCGAGGATTCGCCGATATAGTGAGAGACGAGAGAGAGAAAATCCGGGAGCAGGGGCGGGGGGGGGGGGGGGGGAGAGGCGGTGCGCGGGCGAGTTCGGGGGGTCATGAATGAAATCCCTCCTGGAGGGTCGGCTCTGGGATGTCGGACCCTCCTTATATCTATCCCTCCTTGCCCACTGTGCCACCCTGGCACTCGGGCGAACGCCCTTATACTCAAAACAATAACATCACCTCCACGTGGACATTCCACGTGTCGTTCCTCCCGAATCTCCAACACCGGTTGCTCTTCGGTGACCATCGTCGATCGGATTTTTTCGCCACCGTCAGATCCTGCCAGGATCATCTCTGCCGTCGGTCTTCGAGTTTCCCCGCGGGGTTGAGAGCATCCACGCTGCTCTGGTAATTTTCACCGTCGCCAGCGGGAACTGGTATTTCTAAATGACGGAAAAGGGTGAAGAGCTGGTCTCAAGAACCGGGCAATTGTGTAACCACGATGAAGGGCCATGTGCTTTTTTTTGGGTGGGTTCTGTTCATCGTCTTGTCGAATGACTCTGTCAGTGCAGTTGTCAACGACTACCCTTCTGGCTCGAGTGTAAAGAAGACGCAAAGACGGGGGTGAGAGAAATCGACCGGGTCTATATATATACGATGCACATTTCCGAGGCATCTATTTTCGGTGCTGAGCCGACTCGGAAGGAAACGAGAGTCCGCGGGGGGTTGCGCTGGATCGGGCGACGATACGAGGGCAAAGTCGTTGTCTGTGCTCGTGACGGGGTTGCGTCGGGACGGGAATAAAGTCTCACACTGGCGATCGAGCCGGCGAGAAGCCCGATCGAGACTGGGGGAATAAGAACCGCGGGGCTGCACGGAGTCCCACGGCATTTGAGCACACACTGTCCCTGATAGAACTTTTATGGCGCTGCATCGAGCCCCGACAAGATCTGGAAAAATCCTGATGGGGTCCTAACAAGACCCAATCTAATGATCCAAAGTTTCAGGCCTTAGAGTGCCACGCTGGTTCAACAGACCTTGTCGATAGAAATCCTACCATTGTAGTTCTCTGGCTCGCGTCCAGAAGTTGATGAGTAAAAAATGCTTCTGTGATGCAACTGAAGCAGATACGAGGCTCGACAGGAACCGAAAACATTGGCTTCTGGCCTAGAAACAAAGTGCCGTTTTTTGTGACAAAATTTCTCGTACTTTGATAATTTTAGCCAGAACCCTCGACTACAGAAATGAAGGCCGACCCTTCGGCGGCGCGACCTGAAATCGTTAGGCTCGTTCGCACGAGGAATTCGCGGAAATTTTCAGCGTTCGTAAATGAAGTCCGGGCACGGAATGTGAGTAGACGGACGTGGGGCGTCGGGGAGGAAGAAGGAGGTGGTGTCGGTGTCGGCGTCAAGGGTTACTCCACGGGCGCCTGCTGTTCCCGCGACGGCGTGTACTGCACACGAGTACGAAAGGCCCCAGAAAACTAGGCGGAAGGTTCCTGGCAACGGGCAACACGGCACAGACACGTCGGCATAAACACCGGGGTATCTCCATCTCGTTCCCTCCCTATCGCCCGGTCTCTCTCTGTCGGCGTGGCAGTTTGACGGGAAAAAGGCGTGCATCCTGCGTGCCCTAAGGGCGTAGCCGAGGCTCACGACTCCGGCCGCGGAACTCTCGCGCGGCTCGTTCGCATGCAGGAGCCCATAGTGTGCGCGCCGCACAGCCCTGTGGGCTACGGCGAACCCTGGTCTTCTCGTCGAGTCGCGTACGAGCGACGGCAGACCCGGAGGGCCAGCTGCGAGGCGCCCGACCGAGACCGTTCAAGACCGCGTGAGCGCGAGCGCACTCTCCTATACTCGGAAACGTTGTAAAAATAATTATTAAAGCCGTTACCGCAGTCGTTTCACTCGGTTTTGCGTTTTCCCCCTCTCTCCCCCGCTCACTCCGCCTTGTTTCTCCCGCGAGCCTCCGTCGGCCACGAAACCAGCAAAAGGCATCAGTCCCGCGCTGCGTAACTTTCGAGCTCCCGGACGCGTACGGCGTAGAGTTCGTGCGATCCGGAGTAGGTGGCCCTCCTTCGCTTTATCTCCGGTCTTTCTTGGCCACTTTTCCCGCTTCTTCGTCTTCTTGGCGAGTAATTATATCTAGCGATACCGATAATGGCGCATACCAATAATTATGCGGTTAATTGGCCGTAGCGCGGCAGGGCTGAAATGTACGCGGACGGACAGGCGGTATATTACTAATTTTTCGTACTGTTCGGACAAAACGTATAGCAACTAATGTCGCGGAACGATTTATAGTCCTGTGCTGTACCGATGCAGTATTGTCGGTCGATTTCTTCTACTATGTAGCGGGTATTATAATTACGGTCCTTGTCTTTTATTTTATTTTATTTTTTTTATTGCAGCTGAAGGGTAGCTTGGCAGCAGAGTCTATGTTACCTTTTTTTTATTGAGAATTTATGATATTCAAGGATTCTATAAAATCGGGCGCACTGAAGGATCTAATTTTTCAAAGAGCCAAACCATCGAGCTCGGCGGCGATGTACAATGAAATAAAATACGTATAGTGTGACGAATCGAATCGGCGCAGAGGTATTGAGTTTCGTCCAACGGGGACCCGTAATTCATCCTCGCGCACCGTGCGGTGTGCGCGCGGAGCTCGCACAAGCCCATTGCGAAATCGAAGCCGCTCGCACGAGAATCGTAACGGCGAGGCAAAATTATTTCGGGTACGACTCGCACACGATGTGCAGTGTGGTGAATGGGCCCGAAGTCATCAATTCTGCCCGACGATGCGGGAATAATTCGAAATTATTATGCTTTTTTTCTCCCATCTCTCTCACTCTCTCTGCGGGCTTGTATAGACGGAAATGAATCGATTCGACACGATACGTCGCTGCGATTATTACGTCTGTTGGGAATTTTACTGACGACTCATCGTCACAGGACTTTCTTCGATCGTCAAGCATTTTTTTTTTCATTCTAGCATTTCGAACGATTGAGGGAAAACTTGAATTTGATTATCTACAGTAAAAATGATCAGTTAACTGTTATTTAAAATTGAAAAAAGTGTTCCTTGTAATACACAGCAAAAAAAAAAAAAAAAAAATTGTAAATTTAATGTACCGAACCGGAAGTTTTTACGCAAAAACTGGTACATTAAATTTAATGCACGATTGTGATGAAAAATCAATATACTTTTTCATTGAAATCAAGGTAAATTATTAAAATTAAAGTACTTTCATAATAAAATTAAGCAAAATTATTAAAAACAAAGTATTCCCAATGTTTTTGATACACTGAACATTAATTTTTCATCGCAATTGTACAAGTACTTTAGTATATCAGTTTGTGCATAAAAACTTTCAGTCCGGTACATTAAATTGCATACGATTTTTTTACAGTGTACCATTTTTTTACATTTTTTTAATATCGTCAAAACCGATTTACGTTTATGACATTTGGTAATCTGGATCTCGCCGGCATGATTTAGAATCAAATAAAAAAAATACTCCTGCCTCTGCCGGCCTTGTCCGGTCAGTCACAGCCGAGCATCGTAGCAGTACGGAGCGGACGTGGCCGCGCCAACCTGTTCTAACCGCCCGGGACTTCTAATGGGGAAGCAACGGCTCTTTCGGGTCGGCCAACGCCGGCCATCTGTCGTGTGGAATGAAATGGTTCTTCGCTCGAAATTAAAGTCAGCTGAGAGGCACACACAGCACGCCGGTCGTGTCCGGCCGCGCCTTTACTTTCGCGAGGCTCCAGATCGGCCGAAACGATTCCAGCTGCCGTATAGCGGTGGTCCGTTCAATGCGCCCTTCTACCGAAGACCCGATGGAAAAATCGCTCGTTTCGGCCTTACCCGGCGCACACCCCGTTGTTGCATTCGACCATTTTTCCACGTCTCATTCTGGCACCGAAAACATTTTCGTTACTCTCGACCCATTCAATCCGTGACATTTTTTTATCTCGCACCTCCATTGTCTCTTCGTTACGTCCACGGCGCAGTCGAGCGGCGTATCGAAAGCGCTCGAAAGGCGAAAGTTGATGAAATGAAAGGCGGAGAACCAAAAAAAAAAAATGCAAGTAGAATGGAATCGCTTTTGCTCGATATCGCGGACAAGTGTAAAACCGAACGTCACATCGGTGTGTTCAGGAAAATCCGGGGTTCCTTTTTTTCAGTTTCTGTCCCTCGATTTTCGTTTACTCGTCGGCTCGCATTCTCTTATTATTTTCATCCCTCGGCAGGCTTTAAAGTACGGGCCGTTACTACTTTGTAAACGAAATCGTAGCATTGCATTATGCGCGCCTGCGGGTCGGCGGTGCGTAGAACCCGGACAGCTGTGATACACGAGCGCGACGAATTTCGAATTCTCGGCTCTATTTTACCCGGACCCGGCCGGGCATCGGGTTTTGAAAAACGATTTAATAATAAAAGCCCCCGAGCGAAGGTGGGCGGTATTACTCGGGACTTGATCGATAGGTGAATTATGAAAGCTGGTTTTATGGCTCATATTCCTTCGCAGTTGTGTGGCGAATGCGGACTTCCCTCGTCTGCCGCATAAACTGTTGTAGACAACGGACGAGACCGCGAGATGACTGCAGCTTATGCTTCGTCGGTGTATAACAGTAAGGATCCGAATTTTTAAAACATAATTGAAAAATCGGAAAAGATCGGGAGAACGTAAGGAAGGAAGCAATACGTATTTTTGGAAATTCATTCGTATATCCAAAATTGCAGAAGATGAATTATGAGCAAAGGATAAGCCATATTCTTTTTTGAAAAAACCGAAGAAATATGCTTTGCCGAAAAATTGCAGAGAGTTTATATTTTGCTTAATTCATTTCTGTTACTATTTTTGAAATGAAGGTACTCGTAATCATAATCCATAAGCCATATTCTTTTTTGAAAAAACCGAAGAAATATGCTTTGCCGAAAAATTGCAGAGAGTTTATATTTTGCTTAATTCATTTCTGTTACTATTTTTGAAATGAAGGTACTCGTAATCATAATCAACTATAGTTTATTGACAAACAAAGCTTTGCACACACGTAAACGATTCATAAAAACTAACTAGCCAACATATCCGATCTGTCGAATCTCGAAGAATCTCGAGTAAGGTTTCCAGGCCAAGTGTTCGGTGTCATCGGACGAAAACAAACCCGAAAAAATAAGTCTCGGTCTGCCGAGGCGGACTTAAAAATCCGTTTACGTTTTCGATTCCGAGGGCGAGTGGAGAAACGGAAAAAGCAGGGTTCTGGTATATCGCCTGGTCCCGCGTTTATGTCACTGCCGTGGCCCTTGGCGCCGAGCGCCGAGTTGGTTTATACGCCCGAAAGGCCATATTGCTCACAATTCCCTTCGTGAGAACAACGGTCCCGCATTTGTGCCATCGCCGGCGAACGAGAGAGGCCGAACAATGTCATCAAAAGAGTTTTCAATCGAAGCGGCAACCAGTCATCGGTTCGCACTTGGCTCTTCGCCGCGGCAACGACGAAAATTCGTGTCAATGCACAGACGAAAAAAAAGTAAAACGGAAAGAAAGGATCGAGGGCATTACTCGCGACGATCGCGCAGTTGGCTTATCTATTCCGAGGCATCTGATGCTGTCCGGCCTGAAAAGCCCCGGGCAAACGGGTTCTCAGAGAGATGTCGGCGAAGTATTTACGAAATATTTTAATTAGCTTATCGCACACGAATCGTTGACAGCTGCCTCGTGCCCTGCGTGTGTCTAATTGGCCGTCTTTTTCTATCTTTTACTCACACCCGAGAAGCGCGTGTCGCGTACGCGTCACGCGCAAGGAACTTCGCGCAGGGTAAGGCCGGGTGATGTGGCCATGGTTCCTCTTCTCCTTCAACAACGGTACATCCGTCAGGAACATATCAAAAAAATAACCATACGGGTTGGGCGAAAATTGCAATGGTTCTGTGCAAATTTCAGACATCACCCGTGATGATGCTGGTGTAACACTCGGTAGTTTTTCCGAGATCCTTTTCTGCATGAGTAATAGACGAAACCTCCCATCCTCCCCTTCTGCGAGAAGGTAATTCCGGATACCATCCGGAATCACCCCGGCAGATAATAATCGACGAACAACAATTTTCCTCCGTCGGGCGCTCTTTTTCCCCAAGAAAAAAAAACATCCGCACCCCGTCACAAAGGATCTTCGAAGTAACGCTCGGACGGACTTTTTCCTCCTTTCCCGTTAATTATTCGTTTCATCTAATAATACATCATCTCAAGCGAATCTCTACTTCTTCTTCCACGGAGTCATCTTCCGCCTCTTTAGCAGCGGGCACTCGGCGCTTTTAAGTATATATAAAACGGGACTCGCGCGCGGTTCTCGCGCGTTATTCGCAAGGGTACGCCAGGGGGGTTTCCCCGCGTAGCGGCCCGCAGCATCGTAAAATCCCGCGCTCATGTGCGTACCCGGGCGTGCGTTCTTTATATTTCCATATGAGAGGAGAGCCGCGAAGAGGGTCGGACCCCGCGGAGGGAAACTTGGCAAAGCGTCGTTACAACCCTCTCTTCCGAGCAGAGAGAGAGCTCTCGCACTCGTATACACACATATCCTCGAGCGAAAGCTCTCCGGCAGAAAGCGAGAGCAGAATTTCTTTGCTTCCTCGCGATTAATAACGCCCTCATTCGCGCCCCCCCTCGACCAAGTGCGCGGCCGGGTTCCCTTTCAGCGATGCATCGTCGATATTGACATTTGCCTTGCGCCTGTTACTCTCCTCCTCGCTTGGTATCGCAGCCTTCCCGAGGAGGAACACGTCTCTATCGTGACGCGAGCCAAGAGGTGGGCTCCCGTGCGAATGCTCTCGCGGTAGGATCGTGAGAGGGCCCGGAGCTTTTCCCGCAGTCGAGGGTCTCCCCGCTGGTGCAGAACCATGAGGGTTGTCGCCGATGCAGGGACCGGGTACGGAGAAAAAATGGGGTTGGAAAGCGCCCGGGCGATGCTAGCACGCAATACCACGACCCCTGTCTCTGGAGCGTGCGCTCATTTACCTACCACCACAACAACAACCGCGCGAATACGGGGTTGCTTTTTCTCTTCTCTTTTTTTTTTTCTTCTTTTTTCCCTAGGTGGATTTAACCCCGAAGAACGTCGGAGGAGAAAAGTGAGCGCGCAGGTAGGCAGATAGGTAGGTAGGTAGGTAGGTAGGTAGGTAGGTAGGTAGGTAGGTTGGTAGGTAGGTAGGTAGGTAGGTAGGTACATGGATGGGTGGCGTACATCGCTGTTCTGTAGGTTGGTAGGTAGGTAGGTGGAAACGGTACGGTATATAGGTTGGGGAGAGTGTATACGAGATTGCCGGTGTGCGAGGAGAGTTTACAAGGGAATTAGACCATAATCGTTCACGCGTGCATTACGGAGGGGATATGCGTGCTCGGACCTCGATGTGCACTCAGCTCGTGTCGCCGGTGCAGGACGAGAGGGTCGGCCGGCCGATCGGCCGGTACATGGATGAACTTACATTTCCGATCGGCAAGGCGATCGGAAAATTGTGTCACCGGTGTAATGCTCACTGTCTTGAGAATGTGAGCTAGTGTAACGGCTGTTGCGTGGACCGTGACGGGCTGCGGGGTTAATCCCCGGTTATATTACCACTTTTTATTGTGAGGGGAAAACGGGAGATTCGGCCTTAAAAAAAAATTATTGGGTGATCGATTATTGAAGAATTGGTGATGGCGATGTTATAAATTATTATCGGTTGGCGATGTCATCCGCACACTGTGCGCCGATCAGCCGGTACGTGAATGAACTTACGCTTCCGATCGGCGAGGCGATCGGAAAATTATGTCATCGGTGTAAGGCTCACTGTCTTGAGAGTGTAAGCTAGTGTAACGCTGTTGCGTCGACCGTGGCGAACTGTCGAGTTAATCCCTGGTTACGTTACCGCTTTTTATTATGAGAGGAAAAACGGGAGATTCGGCCTTAAAAAAATTATTCAGTGATCGATTATTGGAGAATTGGTGATGACGATGTTATAAATTATTATCGGTTGACGTTATCACTCGAACACCGCGGGCGATATGGCCCATCGATATTGGCCTCCTTGTAATTAATAACATCCGTCTCAAAACAGCAGATACGCGTTCTTCCATTCAGCCACATTCAACGGTTCGATATAGCGTGTCATGCGAAACGGAGTCATATCAGATAAAAGCGCGCTTCGTCCGTAGTGCGGTTCCGTTGCAGAAAATTTCGCCGGCTAATTAAAAGTCTGACTGCAAGTGCATACCGCAGCGGGCTCGAGTGAAAAGTCGAACGTGCCGCTTGAGCATAGTTTCCTTGAGAGAGTTTACAAAATGTTTAATCATTTGTTACCTTAATTTTAAATAATAAACAAGAAATTAGCAGGTGCGCGGTAACGCCGCTCATAGGATGAAACGTTAATTTCGAAAAAGTTTGCTCCGAATTTGATAGTCGTCACCGGATAACATTGGACGTCGGCGACAGACCTATATAGATGTTTCCGGGAGCTGCAACGACTCTAGTCCCCTAGCTGTTTCGAAGCAAATTTTCCTCGGAACGTAATTCAATTTGGCGAGCGGTAGGCGCGCAAAAAAAAAAATCAATTTTCTTTCGTTGCGCGCACGCTTGCGCAAGCCAGCGGCAGGAAACTGCCGCAGCTGAACCGGTCTGCTTACCCCGTAGTCGATAAAAGCTGCAGTCTACCGACTGATTTTCTCTCGGCGATCGCACTGCCACGGGTTTCCCCGGCGACAGTCGGTAAGCCTGCGTTCGACGGCCGATCAGAGGAAAAAACTGGCGATGGTAATGCAGGAACCTGCAGAAAAAATGTGCATTTTAATTCAAAGACAAACATAAACACGGTCCAATATTTCCAATCATTAGCGTATTTCGATATCTAAATTTTAACATTAAAGAATTTTGTTCCTTTTCTCTATTTTTTTTTTTATCATCGCAAATATAGGAAACGATGCTATCGGCGCGTGGTACGCGGCTGGTACAGTAGCTTCCTGTTCGCCGAGAGATCGAGCAGGGATCTTCTCCCGTCTCTGCACAGAACGACCGTTCCTGCGCTCCGAATGATTGAGGCCTTCGGACGTATCTGAGTTTTGCGTGACGCCTCGAACGAAATGTAACGCGTTGGATCGAGTGATCAGCACATTTGCAGCAACCACTTTATTGAACCAAACGAGGACAAATGGAACGATATGATAGGCTCGGTTTTACTTAATAATGTTCTCAGCCGTTGCACAACCGCGTGCACGCATATGTAATTTCCGCTCTTCGCCGAAGACTCCTATCAATATTAATGCGCTGCGAATCTATATTGAGCCTTGAATTTCTGGTTGTTTCAGCACCTGTACCACCTGCAGACCGGCGAGGGTTTGCTGAGGGAGAGAGGAAGAGGCCGAGGAAAAGGTGGAACCAGGGTGAGTTCTTAAAAAAAAAAATTCTCTTTCTCATTACATTCGCGCGACAATCGCGCGACTCGCTGATTAAGATCGGTCAATTATTACGGCAACGGTTCATTTTAATCGCACACGTGATCCGTGCAAGCTCCATCGATCCGACGGAGATGCAACGCCGTGTACGGCTGTTGAATAACAATGACGAACGTAAATCCGAATAACATTTTCCGTACGGAGCGTGAGCATCGGCCGTCGTATAACTCGAGCAATGCCTCGAACGGCGTCGTAAAATCCGGAAGCTGGGCGCACCAGTACTGGACGCAGGGAGAGAAAGGTACTCGGCGGAGAGTACGGTCTTTACGATCGCCACTCGCCGTTTCTCTATTTTCTCTCGCTCTCCGTGCTCTCTCCGCACTCGAAGCTTCCGGTCTGGAAGTGTGCGAATCCCATCTCTCGTGGAAACTTTTATCAAATTTCTCTTCACGAAACATAATATCTCTCCGCCACTTCCGTTTTCCAAATCAATGCGATTCGTGGCGTGCCTTGGAAACAATTTTATTGATATTAACAAAAAAAGAATGAACTTTTGTCGGCATTCTTTCTACCGATGTAATATAAAAATTTCGGTCGAAGAATGCAAGCCAAGCGTGGAAAGAAATAGCTTGCGGAGATTAGTTTTCCCTCCGACCCCCCGCTGGTCCCGTTGTTGAAGCTCGCCGTACAGTAGTTTGAGAACTGATATTAAACAAGGCGCTATTGATCGATGCGTGCAGCGCCGGCTGGTGGATGTGCGGCACCGCCATGTTTAAAATTTTCTCCCTTACCGCTGGTCCGCCTGGTGGTTGAAGCCCCAACTACTATACAACCCCCCCCCCCTTTCCCTCCCCCCGCCCTGCCGAGCCTCGTACAACGCTCGTTGAATTTTCTCCATCGACGGCCCGGCCGTTGTCGCTGCTCCCTTTCACCCTGCACGGCTACGTGTGTGCACTTGATATCGCGCCCTCTCCGCGAATGCCTTCCTTTTTCTTCCTTTTTTTTACATTTTTTTTTTTTTTTTCCAAGCTTGGCGCACACACTTTGCTTCACACCTCCCGCTCATTCTTTCTGCTCGCTGGTCCGCGACGCAGGCTCGAGAGCCAAGTCGCTTGGTCGCGACGGCGTGCTGTTGTTTCAGTTCAGGGCAAAAAAAAACACAGGCTTTGCTTGCCCGCCGCTGACAATGGGGTTGGAAAAATTTTCGCCTAGCGCACATCAAAGTATGCCGCCTCTCACTCGCAAACATGCGAAATTAATGACACTCGTGTTCGAGTTGTATTACGAGAATTTAACCGCTTTCCGCCAGTGCAATTTTTTGAGTTTGGAGAAAAAAGAAGCGAAAGAAAAAAACAAGTAAATTATTGACAAAAAAATTAGCGGCGTTTTGCAACTGCAGTAATCTTTCTGAGGGTCGAGTTCGTTGAAGGACCTCTTCCCAAATTTGATAAGCATCGCTCGTATGTCGCTCGACTGGAAATTAAATTGTGGTGACAAAGACTCGGCGGGAGCTACCGAGAGGTGGAAAATTCAATTTGTTTAAATCCATCAAAAATATCAGTTCGTAAATGCCGCCCTGCATTGATGGCTTATCTGTTTCCCTGTAGCAGCCCAACTCGGTTCGTTCAGACTAATACCTTAATTCATTAATAATAAATGGTCAATGTGGCGTCGGATGGAAGACATGTAAGTGGATGCGATCGACCGTTCGAATTACAGGCTGTCTCGAACGCCATAACGTGTCGCTAAGTGTAATCGAAAAAGCTGCCATCGCGATGTCAAGCGTGTTGCATTCGTATTTTCCCCTACTGGAGTAGAAAAAAAGAGCAAAAAAAAATGACGTGTTGTGACTGTAGAAAAAAAGGTGGAACCCATCACCGGGGCTAATAAGATCCAACAGCGTCCAACATTCGCCCTCTCGTCGCCGTCAGGACGTGTAAGTCTCGACCGGCGTATTCTACTCGCATAAAAAGACATTCGTACAGGAGGAGACACACCGACGATCCATGGTTGGCGCCATAGAGCCGAGCTATTTACGGACTCCGTCAAAGCCTTCGGCTTCGTGCGTGTTTGCAACCTGTCTCTCCACCCCGCCGAGGGCGCTCGAGCCCGGGGCTGTTCCGCGTGACGGGGTGTCATTTCACTGCTTGATTCACCTGCAACTGCCACACGGTTAACTGGAGATCGTTTAATCAAATAGCTGCAATTTACTCATTCAAATTTTATCTTCATCACCTGTCACGTTACATCATGATTTATTAATAAATTATCAATAAGTCGAGGGCGATGATCTGTTATATATATTTTTTTTAATTCACCGCTTAATTCACCTGTGACTGCGACACGTTTAAGTGGAGATCGTTTGATCAAATAGCTGCAATTTACTCATTCAAATTTAATCTTCATCTTCTGTTACCTTAGATCATGATTTATCGACCATTTATCGATAACTCGAGGGTGATGAAATCTTGTAAAAAAAAAAAAATGCACTGCTTGATTCGCCTGTGACTGCGACGCGTTGACTTGGAGATCGTTTAATCAAATAGCTGCAATTTACTCATTAAAATTTAATCTCTATCGTTTATTACGTTATAGATAATGATTCATCGATAATTTATCGATAAAAATTGAGGGCGATGATCTCTCGTAAAGAGAAGAGATCTTACTGATAACGATTGCTGACGATGATGCACATCTTCCTTCGCGTCCGAGCCTCCATAGATCTCTGCTCGACGAGAAATCCCGTCCAATCATTGGAGAACCCTTTGATCCCCCTTCCCGCAGAGAAAATCTCCCGATGATCGACGATAGTGATTCATCATTTCTCACTACGGTACATATCGTCTACACGCCAGGCTATAATTCTCGAACTCGCCGAGCGCACACATCGCTGTAGACACTATTAAATACACGCGACGGTATTTATAGCCGCGAGCCTATCTAATCTAATCTCCCCAAATTCAAGATAAGATGATTTAGTGTTCTCGTTCACGGCTGTTCTCGCTTCGCGCTCCGGCTGTAACTGCCGGTGGTGCTCGGAGCGAGATAAAGATAGCCCATTAGTCACGTAGACGGAAAAGGTTTTCTTACCTAATAATAGCCAATACCGCTGACCCTTGGGTCTCCGCTCGGCTGCAAATTACCCTGCGAACGAACGATAAGCCTCAGTGCCAATTTGCATTTTTCAAAATCATTTTTACTTTGCTTTAATTAAAAATTTGTTTTCCTCTATTTTTCAATATCAATTTGCGATTATGCAGAGACATAGCTCCGCTTTCGTAAAACGTTGGGGAGCGCAATACGTGCCGGCGAGAGTTGAGTCAGCTCTCGCGGAGGCACGGTCGGTGCGTATATGCGTCATATCGATGCAACGTCGTCGAGGAAGGGTTAAACTATATACGTGTACAGTACACGGGCTCCGAGACGGAGGCCGTGTCCGCGTATCGACGCGGAGTCCACTATCCTCCCGGGCATCTCCGACGCGGGGTAAAACGTGAACGACCGCGGCCTCATTTTCCTTCCATTTTAGCGAGGGGAATGAGAAGGGAAAGGAAGAAAAAAAAATACACCGGCTAATTCGGTGATACCATTTTGCCAGAAACGTACGGGGAGAGCTGCGGGCCAAATTTCGATTCAAAGAATCATCGGTGACGAATTATTCCATGTCCGAGAAAGACGACACATCGACAAGCCCAATAATTTCACTTCCCGAATTTTTTGCCACCCCAATCTCGCGACTTTGCATTTTTATTGCCCCGATGAAACTTTCGGCGAGGATTTGATTAATCCGGGACCGGCTAGTCGAATTTCCGGTCTCGCCTCCCCGAGGAAATAAGAAAACTTGTTTTAAATTCGTCGTGAGAATCGAACTGTGCGAAAGTAAGTTGGCGAATCCTGCGGGACCAGCGGCGGGAAGCGGAGGTGTCGGCGGTGGCGATGGTTTTACGTCTGGAGACGCTTCCACCGGTAATCTCGGTGATAATGGGGGCGAACCGAGTCACGGAGGAGGGTCTGGTGGAAGAGCGGTGTCACGTCGCCGTTGTAGTCGGTGATCCCGCAATGGTAGGAGGCTAACCGCCGTCGGGTAGCTCGGTTTCCTCCGAGAGGGATGACGGGAGGCCCCCGGAGTGAAGTGGCTTTGAGTAGGGCGAGCGGCGCTCTCCCGAGGTGTTCCCGAGCGAGAGCGAGACGAGCCCGTCTAACGCAGAGCCACCTCCGAGGGAGCGAGAGAGCCCGCAGCAAGACCGAGCGGGAGAGCGAGAGGAAGCGTAGTCAAAGGGGTGTGTTATTTCTCACCACTCCAAGGCCAACAGCCGCAAACCTCTCTGCAACTTGTTGCAGCGACGTTAATAAACGAATGACTCGAGGATTCGCTGCTTCCCCACCGGTTCGATAATCGAGTGGCTCTTCCTCGCTATTTCCCCCTCGCCTGCCCTTGAATATACCCCGTCGAGTTGCCGAATGCCGCTGACGTGTCCCTCGCAAAAAAAAGAAAAAAAAAAATCGCCTGTGCCGTATGCGTTCACCCCCCTGGCGACGGGACCGTCGAGCATTCCTCGAGGGTTTCTCACTCGAGTGGCGCTACAGCCCGACGATTATAATTACCGAAAGGACTCCGTACCGATAACGGCGTCACGAGGGAAATCGCTCGTAGGGGGATGACGAAACGAGGGACGTACAGAGTCATGTATCAGAAGGCCCACGATACCGAGGGTGAAAAGTATCGTCATGGCTACCGTGCAGGCGTAGGTTCGACATTGTCGTTCCGGCGAGGGGGTGTCCATGGGTTGCCGAGGCCTTTCGGCTCGGGAGGCGGAGGGGGTTGGGGGGGGGGGGGGGGCGGTCGGGAGGCTCGATGCGAGCGGGGGGCCGAGGGTGGCCGGAAGCCGAAGGCGACGTCGGAGTCCCGTGGTAACGAGAGGAGCCGGAGGGTCTTCGCGGGGCTGAGGAAAGAGCATAGCCGGAGGAGCGCCGAGTTTGCGAGGGAAAAGAGGCAACGTCGCCTACGCGGGGGTCGGCGGAGGTGGGGAGGGAGAGAGAGACGGATGAAAATGTTTATGTATCGAAAGAAACGGAGAGCGAGAGACGGCGGAGAACGAGCGGGAGGAACGGTAGACGAGGCGGGCAGAGGCGAGCCGTGTAAACCGGGGGCCTTATGCATCGACGACGACAACGACGAAGATAGACAGCGGCGATGCGCGGGGGCAGAGGGTGTCCCACACGACTGTCCCCGCGTATCCCCCCCCCCCCTCCTGCCCCCCGCGGGGCACGGAAATGCACGAACATAACCGAGTGGTTTAGCTGGAGAACGCTAACCCTGCGATCCTACATGTACCTCGTTGCTATACAACGGCTGCTGATGATGCTGCCTCCGACGCCGCCGCTGCTGCCACCGCTGCCGCCGGTGGTAACTCGGGATTCTCTAGCTCCTGGCTGCAGCTGACGAAGACGCGAAGAGAACGAGAGAACGCTGTGGCGCGCAATTGACGCCGACGCGGCGACCACGACGCCGACGCTACACGAACCGAAGAGACTTCGGGGAGCGGGAGAACCAGCCGACCAACCAACAACGATGGAACAGGCTCGCTTCGCCAGACAGAGAAAGACAGATGAACCGAAAGAGATGTGGAGGGGCGAGGAGGGGCGTGGGTGAGGGTACGAGAGAGAGAGAAACGGCTCGTACAACCGGCGGGCCGGGGGGCGCGGGGGGGATTATCGGGAGGGTGGAAAAGAGACGGGAGGAGCGAGGAGGCCGTCTATCGGCAAAGTTCGCGGGACAAAGATGGACGCTCCGATGAAGGTGTGCTGTATATGTATACGTGAATGTGTACATCGTATATATATATACATACATGCATCGGCGGGAAAGAGAGAAGCGCGGAGAGGAGGAAAATACGCCGAGTGAAACAGCGCATAGAGACCCCCAGCGCGTATATACTCTATATACAGCGGCGTTCACACGGCACGCGGACGATAGATAGTCGCGCTTCCTCTCGCTCACGTAGCAGACGCACGAGAGTCGAGGCGAGTACACCGTATATTTATCGTTCGTGCAATTTAAATACACCGTGTCTATGAAATTAAATTAAATTAAAAAGTATATATATATGTTGAAGATTGTATCGCATGAAAAAATGAGAAATTGAGCTGAAGGACGAGGAGACTGACTGATCGATCGATCGAAGGAAATTCGATAGATTTGGTCACGTTAATTCGGGCGCGTATTTTTTTTTTCGGACACGGTCGAAGCCCTTCGCGTTCGAGGTACGCCACGGTAAAGGGAAGGCGGTTCAAAGTGTGTGTGCGCGTGCCACGAGGAGATAATTCCAAACGACACTCGCTCGTACATACGATCCGACGAGACTGCGTTGGAAAAAATTGATGATAGTAATAAAAATAATTTTTTTAAATATTTTTTTATCGCTGGGTGTGGTTTGAGAGCGTGAGAGAGCCCGATAGATCGGACGTTAGAGAGACCCCGCGCGGTTGAACGTACATGTGCTTCGTGTGTCATTAAACTCTGATAACGTTAATCGTTCGGAATAGAAAATTAAAGGAGACGGTTCATCGGCGGGGTCTCCGGAGGGAGAGGGTGGGGGGAGAGAGAGAGAGTAAATTGAGCGAGTATTAGAGAGAATCGTGTTATGCACGCGAAGGCGGTGACCAGTGATAAGGGCATGGGTACCGGACTATGTCGGAATTCGTGATAGGAGTGCGATAACGCGTCGAACGAGAGTGACGAAGAGGTTTACATTGGGATAGGAGAAGGTTGGCGAAGGAAATAAGAGAGGAGGAGAGAAGCGAAGGAGAGGAGAGACGGATAGCGCGAGGGAGAACGAGGTTGAGAGAAGGAACGAGAGCGAAGAGGGACGAGGAGGAAGGACGAGACTCGGCACACGAGGGGCCATCGAACGTGGAGAGCAGAGACTCGCCGTGGCCGTGGAACGGTGAGGGACTTTGCGAACGTTTTGTAAAAAAAAAAAAAAATCATTCGGGAACGGATTTTTGCGGAATTAAATTAATTTTTGCCACCGTACATTTGGCATATATTTGTATACATATACGTGTGTATTTATAGTACGAATAAAAATATTCTCTGGGAAACAAAAAAACAAAAAACCTGTGCAACGTACTTCGAAGGTGATTGGGCGAAACGAAAAAATTGATTTTCGCGTAAAATTGAAAGAAGGAGAGAAATAAAATTCGGTACGATACACGTAAGAGGGACACGCAGGGATAATATAACCGCCCGGTGCTGTCTGGAAACTCGGAGTGCCGTATAGCCGAGTCCGCGCCGAGAGCCAGAAATCGATTTTCCCGCGACGGCGGTGTCGAGCACGACGTCGACGTCGACGACGATAAGAAAAGGTGAGCAGCCACCGGGATAGCGGGAGAGGGAGAGAGAGAGGGAGAGGGAGGATGAACGAACGATGCCGATGCTTTTATGTGCTCCAAAAATGTGCCTTCTTCTTTTTACTGGAAAAACGTTTTTAAAGATTTTTTTAAAATTACACACTTAGTTACTTGATCGAGGTCCGAGTCGCCGAAGGCGCGGGAAAACAAATTGGAGCCTTTATTGTGTTTATGCAGTTTTTTTTTCCGTACGCCGGTGCTTTGAGAAATTGATCGATGAAAGTTAATAAATAAATTCGTAATTTAATACGTTTTATCAGGGTCGTGACTGAAGTTTCGAAGCGGTTCGGTAATTTTTCGATCGCTCACCCGGTATTGTTTTTATGCAATATTTTTTTACGCATGTCGGTGCTTTGGCAAATTGATTGATGGAAGTTAATTAATTACTCGACGCTTCGTGCGTTTTATCAGGGTCGTGACTGAGGTTTCGGAGCGGTTCGGTAACTTTTCGGTCGCTCACCCGGTATTGTTTTTATGCAATATTTTTTTACGTACGCGGTGCTTTGGGAAATTGATTGATGAAAGTTAATAAATTCGGCCTTTATTGCGTTTTTTCGGGGTCGTGAATGAGATTTTTGAGCGATTCGGTAATTTTTCGATCGCTGATCCGGCATTGTTTTTATGGATTTTTTTTTGTACTTCGTTGAGAAGTTGATTGATGAAAATTAATAAATAAATTTGGCCTTTATTGCGTTTTATCGGGGTCGTGACTGAGGTTTCGGAGCGGTTCGGTAATTTTTCGATCGGTCACCCGGTATAACTTCTTAGTCGATGCACAACGGGTGTACCAAGATTTTTCGAGAGCTCCGCGCGGGGCGAGGGGGGATTAGGGGGGAGGGAGTGGGTTTTACAGACCGGTGTGCGAGTCGCGAGCGCGCGGTGACTCTCTCGGCTCGCTGTCTCGAGGTCTCTCCCCTTCGTCTTCGTTCTTGTCGTATCGTCGCGTATCTCGTAGCCAACGAGAACGAGAGAGCAGACGAACCACAGACGGAAAAACATTAGAGTCAAAGTCCGAACGGTGTTTGTACCTACATTTGTACTCGGCTTGTATTTTCTTCGGAGCTGCGTGCTGTCGCACGTGGCACGCACAGCCACACTCGGAGCGAGCATGCGGAGAGGAATTTTTTTTTTATTTATTTTTCCCTGTTTAATCGCTCGTCGCGAGCGCACGTAGAGTAAGACGCGCTGAAAAAAACTCTGCGAGTCACTGGCTAATTGCCTAACTAATTATATGAAAATAAATAAAAAAAATTGAGCATGGCGGGGAGTCCCGAGTAATCGGAGATTATACATTCTCCATAAAACGAGCTGCTGCTCCAGTCATTTTTATTATTATTATTATTATTATTTTTTGCTTGGTAATAACGAAGTAGTTTTTTTTATCACTGTAATTGCATAAATCACAAAGGAAAAAATATAAAGTTTGATCAAATCCAACGAAAATGTATATAAAAAGACCGATCCGCTATATCATTTAATGCTCCGATGTTCAGAGCCCGACGGAGCATCGCATAATAAATGTAGCCAATTTATTTCGGTAGTACAAATTCCTTCGCCGCATGTGAGAATTTATTAGAACGAAATGTTCATTCCGGGAAGCGCGCTGCAGAATATATTAAATTAAAAGTTAACTGACGGCGCGATCGGTGAATGACCCGGGTACATTTTGATTGATATAATGTGTACCGTATATAGAACAAACTGTAGGTCTCATTGGTTCAATTGTCGCCTCATTATTGGAATAAAAATAGCAGTAGTATAAGAAATGTATTGCCAATGCTATACATTTGTACAGTTATCATCTTATGCTAGTCTTATAGCTAATGACAATTATACCCACTGATAAAGGGCCATCTGAGTCGTTTAGCCCTCTGAATAAAGATATAATAGCCTTATTCGGATAAAAATTCTGTGCGAGGCTGTGGTTGACCGAATCTATTTTTTTTTTTTTTTTTTTTAACAAACCAAAAATTTGAAAGCGGAATTTATATATACACAGATATATTCGGCGTATTAACCACAACGAGTATCGGTTGAGCGCGTGACGTTCGCTCCTCCCTCCGTTGCCCGCGGGGCCACCGTCTCGTTATCGGACGTCACGCTCCAATTTTTTTTTCGTGCCGCGGCCGGCACATCCGAGTGAGAAGCACGGGAATGCATCGAGCGTTACCACATCGCGTACCGTAGTAACGAGAGTAAAAACTTTGCCAAAATATCTCATATTATTGCACGTCGAGCGAATGAACGCATTCATCCGGCTAAAATTTGTTATCACCGCGAACGAACGAGGAAGTTCGCTGTTTGTCGCGAAAGATAAAAATCTACGTAAGCCAGTTCTTGCTTCCGTGCCGATTTAATTTTAAAAATAAAAATAAATAAAAGAAATGCACGAAAATGCATCGAGCGTTAATACATCGCGTAGCGTAGTAACGAAAGTAAAAACTTTGCAAAAATATCTCATATTATTGTTCGTCAAACGAACGAACGGACTCATCCAACGAACATTTGTTATCGCACGGAGAAAAAAATATTGTTGGGACAGTAAGAATTTCGTTAGCATAACTCATTTACCTGCTTAACATAGAGACGACAAAATATTTTGGTGTGGTAGCAAATATTTTGCTGTAGCAGCCAAATATTTTCGCTGCCACAATAATAAATTGTTAACGATCTACATTTCGTTAGAGAAACAGAACTATTTTTCTCCGTGCACTGCGAACGAGCAAGGAAGTTCGCCGTTTGTCGCAAATGATAAAAATCGACGCAAGCAATTTTTTGCCGCCTTGACGATTTAATTTAAAAAAACAAAAAATAAACTCGTCAAAACAACTCTTGACATTGCATATAGCTCGTTCCAAATCGCGTGTCTCGGTGAGAATATTGACGATGTTTCATAAAAATTACATAAGCACCGCACCGTGCCGCGGCGTTCGTGTCGGTGCTTTATCAACGATACGGAGTCGCGGCCCTTTTCCCCTCACCAAGGATCTATATGTCCATCTATATGTCCAACCGGCGTACGAAATGTGCAACGCTGCAACGGCACCGTCGACCAACCGACGCTCGAACATCGTGTCAGCGTTGCGCAATCCTTCGACTCTATCGAAGAGGTATTTGGGTCACGCGTTGTCATATGCTATTACCGTCACGCCATAAAATTCAGCGCATTCGATGAACCGCCTTTTGTTTTTTTCTCGCATCATAAATAAGCAGCAAAAAAAAAAAATTGTCATCATTTAAATTTGTTTTATTTTTTCTAAATTTTTTCTGTTTTTTGCCAATTTTATTTAGTTCCCTTCCGAACACGCATCGAGAACCACGTGCTCGCGACCACGTGGCGGCTATAAGTGCAGGTCTGGCTCGTTGGCCTCCTTAGCAGGGTAGGTGTAAAGACAGGATGAGAATAAGCATAGGCGCAGCGAGGGAGTTAAAATAACTCGAGCTATATTCCCCCGTAACTTCGTCCGAAGTCCGCAGGAAATAATAACGCAAAATCCGTTGCAAATCGTTCGGTGCGTTCATTCGGTTAAAATACCGTGGCGGGACGTTGGGCCCCATCAACGTTCAATCCTGCCAGGCTGCTTCTTCCGGGCGCGTGCACACCCGGTCGCGCATCCGAAAGTTCGCCGCCGGCAGTAACAGCGTATTTTCTAAAAAAAAAAAAAGAAGATGATTGACAGGCCTAAAGATCTCGGCCCTCAATCATCTCTTTATGACGGGAGGAAGAATATTTTCCCCCGGCTTCATTGTTACCTCGGATATCTCGATTACACGCTCCTCTTCCTCGTTTCGAGTCCTCAAAGGAATATTCGAACGGGAAGAACAATAGAAATAAAATTCAGTTATAGGCTCCGAAAGGAACTATAAAAAAATATATATACAAATAAAAATTTCATCACATCCATTTAGGCACCCGTCAAGCTTAATCTTTACGAAAAGTACTTGGCAATTTTTAAAAATTAAATTTTTGTCCGTATCAATTATTCATCCGATAAAAATAAAAATAAGACAATTAGTGTTGCACATTAATTTCGTGTATCTCGCATCGAAGTTTTTCTTTCACGACGGTAACACAAAACGCGCGACGAGCGCGTCCTCGGGGGAACAAACGAGCTGCAAGCGTCGCGGCATTTATTGCCGAGGTCGATTATAAATTGGAGCGAATAATAACGCGGAGTGTGCCGGATGAAGATTAAACGAGTGGAATATGTTTTATGAGTGTAACGAGAAGCGCTTATAATAATATATAACTCCGCTCGATGACTAAATTAGCGGTGAACGAGCGTCGGTGTCAACTACCCTCGACCGGCCGCTTCCAATAACGATGTCTAATTATGCAACACGTGACATTTATAATTCACACTCGTGACAGAGTTTCATGTACGGTTAAACATTAAAACCACTCGTAAACGGGAGTTTATTGGACGGAAGTGTGCAACATGATTTTTCACGACAAAAATTGCAATTTTATGGCAGGTGGTTTGAGCGCCCGTGTCCCTCTTTCACTCCGAGCCTGTCTCTCCGCGCTCGTGGGTACGCCTCAAGGACTCTCCCCCATCGCTTTTTATTCGACGACGAGTGCTCGAGTTAATGAATTTCCAACGGGGCATAAAGCCTGCAGAAGTGGAAGTCGTTTAGCCACGTTGCCGTCGTCGGTCGTTAAGGGACGTACTCTCTTACTTTGCGCGCGATTAAAAAAAAAAGGCAAAGTAAAAAAAGCTTATATACCCTGAAGCGCATGGCGACGACGAGCCGAACCGAACGAAAAGCCTCTACCTCCGAGTCGCTTATTTCTACGGCCTCGCCGACCGGCCCGCGGTGCGCCCGTTCGGCCTGCAACGGCGTCGACAAAGAATCTCTCTCTGCCCACAGCGGATTTGATCCCGACGCGGAGATCGCCGGAAAAAGAGAGCTGCTTTACGATTCTGACCCTCCACACCTTTTTACGCCATTATAATTTGACGTTTCCGCCAATTTTCCGGAGTTCATGGACATCCACGATGATCCGAGCAAAAACTTCGTGTGCGAGAGAAAAACGAAAAAAGAACTCTACAGTAGGAATAAAAACCATCTGACCGAAAATAATCCTTTTGAAGCTGGTGGATTTTACTTTTAGTTTTTTCTTTGTAGATTTTACATTTACTAAAGGTTCCTTATTCACAAAAATGTTTCCAACCTTTTAATTTTTTTATCAAAAGTAAGCTTCGTTGACAAAAAAAATGTTAAATTCGCAGGAAAAAAAAGTGGATCTTTGCGGACAAGTAACGATTTTTTAAGCTAGTTTTTTTTCTCGTGGAAGAATCTGGACGACGTTGTTGAGAATCCGTCAATGTCTTTTATGAAAATCCTACCATTATTCGGTGCGACTTCGAGTACGGAGTGTACCGTACAGCATCGTCGATAATCGCCGGTTGGCCTCCCAAAGGGTCCTTCGCACACTCGTCATCGACATTAAAGTCATGCGCGCGCGCCTCGAGACGTCCCTGAGCCTCGTTCGAGAGGTATTGTGTTCGGTACCGCGAGTCTCGTGGATTTTACGACTCCTCCGGGCCCCTCCGGGCTGTGCGGATTCTCCGATGGTTCTTCGCTCTGCACAACTGCGGTTCGTACATCGCGCGTTATCGTTCGTTCTATGCCGATAATCGATTGACACAACGTGCAACACCGAAATGTAGTTCGTTACTCCCGCGAATTGATCCCTCCGTTAAGCCACGCGTGGTACCGGCAGCACGATCTAGAGGAAGTCTTGCAGACCCAGGAAAAAAAAAATCGAAAAGCTCTGGAGTTCGAGCGCTCGAGGCGCCGCGGAGCGCAGAGGTAATCGAATTCCTGCCGCGAGGGACGGAAGGGGCGATCGGTGACTTCCTGTTTGGGCGTCGTGCCAAGAAAAAAGGCATTTTACGTAGATATACAACTTACAGTCTGCTCAACGAACGTTTCTCGATGGAAGAACCTTTGAACTATGATTGGGTGCGAAAATAACTCTTTTTCCTTTTTTTTCCTTCTTTTAACCGAATTATCTTCAGTGTTGGCAGGGATTCTTATACAAAGCGACGCACGTGTATTGACACCGCCGGAAACATCTGCCAATTATCGGCCTTAACATTTTTGGACAGGAAGCAGCCGACGGCACGGCAACGTGTACGATGTGCTGAATGGGATTTAAACCCGTGACGTTTTTAATTAATGCTATAAACAGAGCGGTCAATTCTTTTTTTGTCTCGCACACGGACGCGCGGACATCGTTCGATCGGACGAATTAATATAATATCTCCGCGGGAGTGTATCGTTCCGGCACCGTTCGGTAACGGCAGAAGTAACCGGCGGCTCTCCCGGTTAGCTTAGCGTGGGCCCGAGACCTTGCCTATTTATAAATCTAATACGCATACATAACCGTGCCGAGCCACACGGCGTATGTCGCACACGCGAGTGTGTATAACTAAACCGCCAGAGGTTGTTTCGCGATGCTATATTATTCTTGCCCCGAGATATACATACAGTATATCCACCGCCGTCGACTGCTGCGCCTGCAATCAGCCTACGGACCGAAAGAGTATCGGACGAACCGCACATGGTGGTCGGTCTTTTTTTTTTTCAATAACGTTTACGTCAATGCTTTCGCTACCGCAGTTTCACTCCTCGTGATTACTCTGTTTGCTGGCGCACTTCCGCGAAATTTCAGTTCCAGCCAAAGTTGAGTGATACATTGCTGTTCTAAAGCCCTTGAAACAAATCGGTATTTTCATATCCTCGCTGGAAGACTTTTTTTTAAATATTTTTTTTATTGACTGAATCTTTCGTTTTTCCGAAAGGGTTTATCAACCCTTTCCGCTCGCAGAAAATCTATAAAACATTTTCGGATGAAAATAAACTTTTCTGCTTGCAGAAAGATCTTCTATGAACGGATAATCTGTAAAGCATTTTCAGTAGTTCAAGAATACTTTCGGATGAGAATAAACGATCGGCATTAACCGTTGCTGCTTCTCGCGATTAGTTTTGACCACACAAAAATTACCGGTGCATAATAATTTCGTCCTCGCATCGACGAGCAAAGGAGTCAACGACTCGTGATTTCTTCGGGCTAGCCGGGGTCTCTTATCGATCATACAAAATTTCTAAGATCAAGCCGATTGCGAGGCGACTGAGTAATTGGCGAGTTTCGAATACATAGTCACGCTCGCGATTATGATCGTCACGACTCCGGGTTGAGCTACACGCCGAGGTAAAGGATTCTTTCCGTATTTCTATTAGTCGCGCGGATATCTCGAGAAATTTCCGTACTTCGGCGCCGAGGCGAAAGCCACAAGACGCTCGGTTACCCAGGCTATAAATCGGTAAAGTTTACCAAAGGAACGAACGTGCGACGGACAACGTTAGTCTCCATAGTCGTCATGTAGTTAGTGTACATAGACACATATATAACCGTGCTAGCGAAGCACGTTGAACTATGGAAACGATTTCAACGAGCGCATACACAGCACCACGTTCTACTTAAGGCCACGTTGATATTTTTAGCATTAGGGTCACAACTGCCTCGGCTTTGGTTCTCTCGGGCTCACTTCAACAGCGTGAGATACACAGAGAAAGAGCAATGTACGTCTTCGTCGAGTCACTAATTGAAATTGTCGAGAAGGAGAACGAAGATGAAGACGTTTAGCTTCGTTAAGACGGAAGGATATTCCATAAGCGCCCGATGCAAGCATACCTACCCATCCGTCACCGGCGAACTTGCGACAAATCGATTGGAAAAGCGTCTCGTTAAATTAACTTCCCTCGTCGAGCACGAATCGTCTCTTGATCACCGGAGAATCAAATGAAAATCATTTTTTTTATGGGAAACCAGTTTTTCTTTTCAGTACACTGAGCATGCATTGGCTATCGTTACAGTTTTCAAACATTTATACATTTTTCAATTATCATTACATCCGCATATTGTCAACGGGCCATCGACCGAAGTCCTTCAGCCCTTTCTTTTTATTTAATTTAATTTGTTTATTTTTGTTATTTTCAGAGTTACCGCAAAATCGCGAGACAAGTTAGTACGCCGGACAGTGCGCCAACGGGTCTCGGCAGTCCCCAGGCAGGCATCGGTGGCATCCAGCATCAGCAACAGCAGCAACAGCAGCAACAGCAACAACAGCAGCAGCAGCAACAACAGTCCCAACAATCACTACACGCAGATCCCATGCAGCAAGCAAAGGACAATCTGAATCCGGTGGCGAGTCAGCAAACGGGCGTGCTCAGAAACGGAAATCCACCGCCCCCTGTCGTCTCAATGGTGAGTTATTAATACCCATAAATTATTTTTCTTCTTTCTTCGAAAAAATTAATTTTTTCTATAGTAAAAAAAAAATCTACGCATCGAGCATATCGCTCGATACGTCGAGCAAACATTTATGTTTAATTTCATTACATTTACGAATCCTATTTGTTCGCCTTTCTGAAAAAATTAAATTTTTTCGCCGTACATTTTTTTTTGTTTCGTGTACACTGAGAAAACGAAATTATTGAATTAAACAAGACGCGTTGACATGCGTTCAAAGGTGTTATTTGGTTAGTACAAGCAAAATGTTTGTTTTAATCGACAAATTTTGAATCGTTCGAAGCAAAGAATCGTTTAACAAAATGTTGCTTTATTTGTACCAAACAAACATCAGCTTTGAAAGTATGACACCGCGACTTTTGGTTCATCCAACCATTTATTTTTCTCAGTGTTAAGCAATTCGTAGAAATCGTAGCAAGAATTATCAAAACCTTCGTGCGTTGAACCTGCCATTTAAAAATGCAAGTCGAGCTCCGTACAATAACTGTTAACACGTACACTCTCAGGCTTATCCTGCTCGACACACAGGCCATTGAAGGAGTCTCTTATCAGCCGTCACTCTGCACATTCGCGCACAAAGGTGTGCTCGACTGCTCGATCTAGTTTCACCTAGTAATAGTATTCGCGTTCGTTACCTTCCACTCGGGATTATGATTACACGACGGTTCGACGTCTCTGCACCGTTGCGTTGTATTTTGGGAGCAAAAGCGCATGGAGCTACGGCAGAGTCTGGGCTAACAACGATTGTCGACGATGAGCTTTAATTTATTTCATTACTTTCATACACAGGAAAAAGAGTTTTTACTTTCCACAACAACTTAGTCCACAAGCGTCCACAATTTTTTATTTGTGAATTTTCATACAATCCGGCTCTAGTTTTACAAACAAAAGTACAAACTAAAATTGATAATTACACGGGAAACAAAAGGGCAGCTTTGTATATTCAAACTAAAAGAAACGAGTTCGTCGCTTATTCAACAAGATTACTTTTACGAAACTTCGTAGTCCGAATTTTTTTACCGTGTATTGAGAAAAAAAAATGGTTGCATTAACCAAGATTCGCGGTGACATACGTTCAAAGGTGTTAGTTTTTTTTATAAATAAAGCATTGTTCCGTTAAACGATTGTTCGCTTCAATCGATACAAGAACCAAACAATTGTTGTACCAACCGGATAACACCTTCGAACGAGTGTCACCGAGCCTTGGTTCATCCGACCATTTCTTTTCCTCAGTGCGCACGGAGCGCCGATTCCATCGATGAGGTGGATGATGGCTCGAGATCGATAAGTCGATAGGAATTCAAATTAAATTAATTAATAGTTTGTCGGAAGTAATAAATTCCCGTGAGAGTCATCGCGAACACCGTATATACCGGTGTTCTTCAACCCCGCGCTTAAAACGCCCATCCCGTTGGTTCTCCTCGTTCTCTGGACGGCGTACTCTCGCTCGTTTCACTTTGTCGGTGCTCTCTTCGTTCGGCGCTCGGTGTGCTTCCTGTTCCTGCGGGTATTGATTCGCGTTGGCGGTCGGTCGCCGCCCCCCACGGACGGCGTCTACCGCCAGTCTACCCCCCGGCTCCGGCTCTCATGTTAGGGCTCCGTGTGCAGGAGCGGCGGGCGTGTATGTGTACCTGCTGCTCCGTTCGGGCCATTTCGCACTGGCCCGAACCCTCGACGGACCATTCATGTCTTGTACGATCGTCGACCCCCTTGCATGTGTCCCTCGAGACACCCCTCGCGAGAAAGCAAAACCACTCTTCTCTATATAATCAGGGTCAAGATGCTGCTCGAAGACCACGAAAGCTGTTGCTGCGCGACACTTCGTTCTATAGTCGATGGAAACAATTTTTTTTTTTTTGCAGCCGGCGATCGTCCATGCGGAAAACTTAAAATGAAAAAAGACAAGCTATTGGCACTTGAAAATGATACTATTGGCACTCAATGCCCGTAATGTGTCCGACTAGAAAATTGATATAGAAACGCAATTTTTGTTTTGTTATGGTGAAAAAAAAATCGAGATGTTAATGGAAACGTGTTCAGAATGTTCCAAAACATTGAAAAATGACAATGTAACAAAATGTCCCTATGAATGTGTGTGACTCAGCCGCGAAAAATTCTAACCGCTGTAACGCGAGAATGCCTCGACCGTTCGAGTTGTTTTACAGTGTTGCTGCTTCATAAAACACACGGTTTTTATCTAGAGAGTAGAAAATACGGTTGACACACATTTGAGACACCGGCGTTCGGTGGATGATAAAAATAGCAATATTTCCATGCAGTCGGAATGAGATTCACCGCAGCCAACGGTGAAACGTTGGCAATTGATGTTGCACAGAGACATTCGAATCGCAAACGTGCGGTAAAGTGCGGCAACGATAATTGGCAATATCGAGGCGATAAAGGAATCGGTGTTCCGAGCATCCATCGAAACGCGCAATTATGCAGCAAACCGTAACCGCGGAATTCCGGTACTCGTTGGTTGCCGATCCGTTGTTTCCCTCCTTCATACCCAGGATACATGGATACGCGGGCGCTATGTATGGGCAGCAACAACGAGAGAATTTCGACCGGACCGCAGTGAACTCGCGGTTATCACATCGATGTGCGCGATACACGATATCGCGGATAGCCGGGTCGGGAGGCCACGTTCGCGAACATACAGTACGAAACCTTCGATATGTGTGCATCGGCCAAAATGAATCGCGGAAACAGGGCACGGCATAGGAAAACAATATAATTCCGTTCATACCGGGAATATCAGAGTCGCGTGTGCGTCGCGCCCGTCAGAGTGAAACGAGAAAATCCAATTTTCACGCGCTCTTTCAATTTCTGCCTCGACGCAAGCTGAAGCTGTTCAAAATTTTTTTTGTTTGTGTTTCTCTTCGAATCAAACTTTTTGGAAACTATAGGTATGATCGGGTATACACGATCATACAATTTAATTTTACAGTGTAGCGACACAGATACGTCTGTGTTGCTGCACTGTGAGAATACATTGTAAATTGAATGTACTGGACCGTGAAATTTGCTTACATTACTTACATTCATTGAACATTAATGTACTTTCCGTTGCAAAATGAATATAACAGATATTCAAATTGCACATCTTTTGCATGAAGTTTACAAAAATTTTAATTAAAAATAAAAATCTGATTGTAAAACTGCAACGCACATGTGCGTGAAATTTCAGAGACAGTTTATGTAAAGAAAAAGCTTCCAATACCGTTCATTAATTTTCAAACAACATTTTTTTAGTGTGTAACGTAGACCGTAACTGTTCGGTAAATCCGAAAAAAAAACACCCCGAAATTCAATATTGTCGTTACTTTTCACAATCTCTATTCTTTATATATACACATTAACATATCTTTATTTATTTTCCTACGATTTTCGCTCTGTTTTTCTCGTTTCGCGGAATAAACGTCACGATTGCCGAGGGTACGTTCGAGAGGCTCGAGGAGAAAGAGCAGCTGTACGGATAGGTGGAGAGCGTGATAGAAGGGATGCTTTACTGCCCCGGGACGATCGCGTTTTATGGCCCTTCGCGCAGTTTCGCGGCCACTTGGCTCCGCCGGTAAAAGCGATGGATTGACGTAGGTGCCGGTCGGCGATGCGCCGAGGGATCGCTCAATCCCCGTGGCACGGTTAGCACCGCGATAGGCGATAAATGAATTTCTGTGCCGGAATCGTTGCGCACGGAGGAGCCTCCCTCGACGTTTTAATTAAATAATAGTTAATTCGGCATCAAATTCGTGACCGCGTGTCGGCCACGCAGTTGCCGTAAAACTCAAACAACACCGGTTGCAGAGTGGAGGAAGAGCGTCAAGAGGCTCTCCGGCGATTCGATCGGGAGCTCATCCGCTATTCGGATATCATGCTGAATCTGCATATGTACTCCGCCCTCTCCCGCTCTTCGGAAGCTGCGGGCAACTCGTTGAAATTGAAACTGCGAATTGGCTGGTAGCATCGACAGGATAGCGCGCGGTCATACACGCCCGCGGCCGGCGGGCACGGTGTTAGCCCCACGGGCACTCGATTACCCTGAAAGCTCGAAATAAAACTCCGAGCCAGCGGAGCGTTCCATCGTCCTCGCCCTTTCGTGTTCGAAACGTTTCTCTCACTCTTTTATTTCATTTTTTTAATCCTACGCTTTTTTTCCCCACTCGCCCACCGAGGCGAGTGAATGGTCGCTTTGTAAAGTGGCACGAACCGTGGCGCGCGTCGAACCGCGAAATAGTTGCTGATATTCTATTTTATTTTTTTTTGCTCATTTTATTTTCATTTTTTAATCCTCTCCGTATCGAAAGAGATTTTATTTTTATTGAGATAACAGCGCTCGCTCGGCCGATGCCACTTTGTCGATTAAATTCGATCCGTGCGATGTGCCAGCTTAATTGACACGATATTCGCGCTGAAAACAACACACGGAGTGGCGAAAAATTTGTCGCCGTCGTAGCGAAGGATTTTTTTTTCATTTATTTATTTTTCCAATCTCTCCGCTTTTCGCCAGCAAAATGTTTGCCCCGATAGTTGTCGAACTACAATTCAATTGACCGTGGCAGTGTCGGCGTCGCGTCGATTGAAATTTCATCTCGTCGGACGCTCGCCGATTCTCCCGTAAGCCCGAGCCGGTTTAGATTTCAATCGAGCCACGGATTCGGGTACCGGCCGCTCGGGAGTGTTCGCCGAGCGATCTCCCGAGAATCCGGAAAGTTATCGGGTTGAGCCCGGTGTAGAGAAATAAAGTAGGATAGGTCGAGGTCGAGTCGGCGAGGGCTTTGGATCGCGATATAAGTATACAACACCGGGCACGATACCGTACAGGATAATACTCCGTTGTAAGTGGAACGAGGAGAGGGTGGCGTGGCGTGTCTCGGGTTCCCCGGGGCTTATGTTTGGCCCGTTGTAGCGAGCAGGCCGGGACACACCGTTTTATCACACCCGGAGGCGGCGCAAGTTCACTGGTCCCGTTTCTCACGCCTGTCGTCGTTGTCCTCGGGTTGTCGTAGGTCACGCCGTGCCAGAATCGTCGGGCGAAAGAGCGGGAGGGGCGAGAGGGCGAGGATCGAGGATTTGCCATCGTTTTCCACCCTCGGCGCTCATGCCGTACTTCTCGCCGAACGAGTGCGTTTGCCAAGGGGGTTGCCCGACGCTTCCGTGCTCGCGTCCCGATGAGGGTCGTCCGGTAACCGTCTTCATTTCTCCCACTCGACCGTGGACGTGTCGCTACCCTCGGCCCTTCTCCCCGATGCTATCAACCCTGGTCGCAAACACGCCGATTGCAGGACGAGCGGCTTCCCGTTCGGGTATTCTCTCGTGCAACCCTCCCTCGACCTCCTGACTCCGATCCGAAATCTTCGCACTCGCGGGACCCGGAGGCGACCTTGGGGGGCCATTGAGGCGGAGACGGAGGAGCAGGAAACGATCGGGCGCTTAGCACTTCCGCCCACCCTGCTCGACGAGTTCACTCGACGGCACGAGAGGGTTCATTCGTTCCTTTTATGGACAGACTATCGGGGGGATTTTTTTTTTTTTTTTTGCTTCCCCTTGAGACCCGCCGCGCACTCACGAGAATATCGGCGTGCACGATACCAACATCGTGACGACGCTCGGTTACGTGCCGGCAAAATATACGAGACTCGTTCCGTATGGACCACCTCTCCATGGGATCGCTCGCGGATTAAACGCGACTCTCCGCAACAACAACGTGATTGTGCAACGAGAAATCGATTCCATCGAGACAAACCGCAACGGCGGTGAAAACTTTCTCTCCGCACGGTGCGCGGCTCTCGATCGAGGTCTCCGCAGCGATTCTCGTCGCCCGCCATTATACTGCATCGGTACACCCGCAGGTCACTCCCATGCTGAAAATAAGTACGTGTGGCATATATCGAAAAATAAACATCGGATTTATTAAATATATTTTACGCCGAAAATTTTATGATTCGGATATATTTTTTAACACATTTTTTGATTATACTGCATCGGTACTCTTGAAAGTCACACCTATGGTGAAGGAAAGTATGTGTGGCATATTTCGAAAAATATAAATCTGACACATGAAATATACATTGAAATTTCGTGGATATATTTTTTGCAAATGTGTCTTCGGATATATAGCAATTTATGTTTAATGTATCAATGTCAATCAATTTAACACAAAGCCTGAAGCACCTATGGAATTTAGGCAGCGATACATTTGGAATTTTTTTCAATTTTTTGGTAGGTTTATTCGATTTTCGTGGGATTGCGCGCGTATTCAACAAGTCGATGTGCGTATAGCCAGTAGTGCGTTCCCTTCGAGCAGGAACGAAGGTTCGATCGATGTGCGACGCGTACACGCCCGGGTGTGAAAAAACGGACGATGAAAAAAAAAGCGGTTAAAAATACTCTGCAAACCTCGGCCGGAGCCGAGTTCACCCTCGGACGCGCTAATGAAGCGCCACGTCGACAAACAAACTCGCTAATTACTAATTAAATCTACGCGAGTACTGTAGTCGCACAACGACCGTGCTCGACCGACGAGCTCTCTTCTGGCCCGAACTGAATTAAACTACTCCGTGTACCGCTCAAAGCTGGTAATACATTAGTTAGCTATATATCAAGGACTCTCTCATCGCGCGTGATGTAAAAAAAAAATACAAACTTCGTGTCTGTTTATTTTATTTTAATTAATTTTCGTTCTACGATACACGTTTTCTCAAACCCTTAACGAAATTATTTCACTTTTTGTTGTTGACTTCAAGTAGATCGGTGTAAAATCTTTTAATTCCTAATAAATTGAATTCCACTATTATCCGCACGATTTTACGGTGATTCGTTCGGCTTAAGAGGAGATACGTCCTTTCGTTTCTCAGCAGTTAACACAATTGGCTCTCGAAAGCCTCGAGGAACAAGCCGCCGAAATGCTGCTTCGACTATTGCGTGCAGGCCACTCGAACTTATCGGAATCGTCGTCCGTTCGAGGTTCGCGAACCGGCGACGGGAGACTTATCAGGATTACCTTCGTAATTCAATACCGGCTAATTGGGCCGTCGACTCGTAACGAGGATAATAAGCGGCGGTAAAACGGCCCGGAGATCCGACTGCGTCCTCTCAGGAGAGACCGTAGTCTGGAGCTTCGAATTAATTGTTCGGAGCGATACAACCCCTGCGATTCTGGATGTTTGCCCGAGCCACAAAAGAGCGGTTTAAGGGGTCTCCGACGGGCCGACAGGAGTGGGTTCATCCATTGTTAACATTCCTCCTCCCCTGCAAGAGGCATTTAATTTCAAGCCGTTGCCCATCGTGCCAATTTTTTTCCAGAAAATGAGAGAAAAATGGAGAGTGAGCCAAACGGGCGAAAAACACTTGTGTGCAAAAATGGCCCAGCGTCCCGCGCCATTGCTGCGACGCAGCATCCAGATCTGAGAGCCCCACCTGGGGGAGCCTTCGGATGATTCAGCGTGCCCGCGATCGTTGACCGTTCGTTTTCGAGGTCGAGGCCGGAAGTTGACCCTTCGTTCAGAATCCGATCGCGGATTCTGACGGACCCTCCGCTGCCCGACTCACCGGGCTCTCGAAGGCCGAACAACCCCGGTCCCTCTCCGACTCCTCGACGATAAATTATTCGTAGACAATCTAATTGGCTCGCATCCTCACCCGCCGAAGATCGAATCGGTATCGTGACAGCTCAATGTTTTTCACTTTTTTTCGAATTATTTACTAAACAAAAAAACGACAAAAACGATAAAAATGTTATAGCAAAAAGTGGTCGAATCGACGACTAATAGGAGAAAGGAATTCCCCGCTCGGGAATCGACAGTAGAGAAGAGAAGAAAGAAGAAGAATCGGAAAATTATATTGACAGAGAGGAGTCGGTCAGTGTATTCGCGATAGCTTCGGCGATTCCCGCGAGAACCGAGGAACGCGACGTGAGGCCGCTGGACGGGGAGGGGGGGGGGAGGGGGGGGGGGGAGACCCTCGGCGACTAAAACTTCTCGTCGTTCACTTTTTGTACTTAAGTTTTACAGGCAGTTTGCGAGGTTGCCGAGTCTCGGATCGCGCCGATCCTCCGCGGGCTGCCGAAGTCCTCCGTCCTCGGTTTGCCGTGCTTTCTCCCCCCTCCGGCTCCCTCCGCGGTCCCCGCCGTGTCGCGACTTCTGTTTTACCCGTGGGTTAATCCGCAACAAACATGCCGCCCGGTAATGACGGCCGACGATAAAACTCGCCGGTACAGATGTAAATGAGACGTAACACAAAAGGGACAAAGATTTTCCACGGAGCGGTGGCGCGACCCGAAAAAATCGTCGCGGCTTTCTCCAGCGGATCCGTCTCTTTCACTCGGGGAATTCATTGTGTCAGCGGTACTACGTAACCGGCTATTGTAACGCTGAAACGTGAATCGCCAGCGTCCCCGAGCTTTCCGAGAACGCGCATTGCCGGTCGACGTCCGTGTACGTCTGCCTCGGCACACAGAGAAGCTGCACGGAGGTGTGGGAGGACAGGGCGACGAAGGAGGAGGATTCCCGTGGTTATTCCAGCCGGCGTATCGCGTACCCGCAAAGCTCCTCCGGCCCTTTCACCGTCGCGATGCCGCGCCGGTGGTTGCACCGACGGCTATAAATTTTCCCGGCGCTTTTCACAGTTTTTCCTCCCCGCGCCGCCGTAACCCACCCCGAGCCCTATCCGGCGTTGTTGCCGGCGAGATACTGTGAAATGGAGAGGAAAAGGGATGATGAGGAAAAGGGACGAGAGAGCGATAAAAAAAATTGATAATAAAAAAATGCGCGGGGCATCAAACCGGCGAGCACCGAGTTTTAACGGGATAAGTTAACACCGTTCGGTCGCGTTTTCCTCTCTTCTCGCCATGTCGGTGTTTTTTTTTTTTTACATACGTACATACACGCCCCGTCTCGCAGCCACCCGGTTTGTCCGAATGAAACGAGGAGAGAGAAAATGTACCGCTGTGAAGGAGCGCGGGTGAGGCTTTTGAAGGGCTCTCGGGATGCGGATGCCTTGGCTCACCGGCGCTCCTGGTGGAGGCTTTCCCGGTGAGTTTTTTGCCCGCTCGCTGAGATAGCCCCGAGTCAACGGTGGAAGAAAAAAAAACGCTCTCGACCCTCTCGTCTCCTTTGTTCCCTCGAGTATATCAAATTCTAATCAGTGCTCCGGAACGTTTTTCCGAGTGCACTTTACCCGGGAGATCTACTTGGATCGCTCAATGAGCTACCGCGTATACCAATGTTTCGTGTATTATGAAACTTATTATTACATTGAAAAAAATGATGGTATTTCCTACGACAACGAGTAGTTTCTAGAGGGAATTATTTTTTCCTCAGTGGAATCTCTGGTAGAGGTGCAAAGTAATTTGCGCATTTACCCATTTATTTTTTTAGCTTCCTCTATGAGGAAGCACAAAAAATCGAACTTTCTCATACAGACAACTATGCCCAAAATTGTAATAAATGAGTAAACCACGTCCAAATCGTGATTTTTTTTGTTCTTACATGGATTTGTGCTGAGACGGCAATTTGTAATTTGTTTCAGTCGCCCGGTGTAATGCCGTTTTACGGTGACGCGGGTGCTGGCTTCCGGCCGGCGGCCGGTTTCAACAATTCCGTCTGGCACCAGGGTGTCGGTCCCGTCGGTGCTGTCACCGTCGAGACGGCGCCCGCTGCCTGGCCACCCCAGCAATTCATCCAGCAGATTCCAGCGCCAAATCAGTTGGACGAGCTGAGGTATCATACCCAGTACAGCGCCGCGACGCCTTACCATCCCCAACCAGGTTAGTAACGGTTTCATCGTCATTCCGTCAATTAGATTAGCGATAGGACAGTGGAAGTAAAGTTCGAAAATTTACCGATTTATTTGCGCCGATATTGCAGTCGCCTATCAGCAGCAAGCTTTCCTAGCGACGGACCAGTCGGCCTTCCAACGGGCCGGTGCACCGGGACAATACGCAATCACGGGACAGCCCTCGCCGTTGGCCCCCGTGGCAGCGCAGAGCGGCGCCTCGACACCCCAAAGGCCCCTGAACGGCCAATTTATGGACCCCGCGGCGACGCCCGGCCAACAGGTCGGCTACGAGCGCCAGGAGTACGTAAACGGCTATCAGCAGCAGGTAAGAGTACCATGAAAAAAAAACAAAACAAAACATACCTCTTGCTCATCTTGTTGTTCTTCTTCTTCTTGTAAAAATAAAAAGACACAAAACGTAGTAAATTTTTCGTCGGTACAGTGTGCGATGGAGTAGACAGAGAAAAATGACAAACAGAACGAAAAGAAAAAAAAAACCAGAAATCTTTGTAGGCGTTTTACAGCGAGAAGACACGCGGCGAGACTCAAAGCGATCGATCGGTTTTAAGTTACAGATCGAATGATCCTCTTTTCAGGACGTGACGATGGCACCGCCGCCTTCGACCACGCCGACGAGTCGTAGCAGCTCGGTCCACATGGACACACAACAACAACAGCAACAACAACAAACTTCCCAGCAGTCCCAACAGCCGCCACCGACGGACACTCAGGTGAAGGGTTTCGCGACCATCGCCGCAAACAACGTGTCGGGAAACGAGATGCCTGGGTATCCACTTCAACCGGGCCCACAGAGTTTACACAGCTCTAACGGATATCCAGGCTACGTGGAAATGGGTCAACAGCAAGCGCATAATCAATGGCAGACGCAAGTTGCCGCACAGCAACAGGCGCAGCAAGTGGCGCAACAGCAGAGGGAATCCCAGATGCCGAGGCAGCCAGCTGTCTCGGACGCGAGTCAGCGACACATATGGTCGGACTCTAACACGACTGCGAAAATTGGCAATGTCAACAACGGGATGAGCTGGTCGGACGCCAGTTTGCAAGATCAAACGCGGCCGGCGAGTCATATGAGCTGGGAAAACAGCAGTGCGAAAGAGCCTCGCACGCCGCAGTCGTGGACCGACAATAACGGTGATGGCCAGCAGCAACAGCTGCAGCAGCGTGCGCAGCAGCAAAGGGAACAGCAACAACAACAACAACAGCAGCAGCAGCAGCAACAGCAATCGTCGCAGGGGAACTGGTCGCAGCAGAATCAAAAGATGCGCGACAGCCAAAACCCAAGATTGACACCGTCCGCTCAGCAGCAGCAACAAGTCTGGCCGCAGCATTCGCCGAAAATTTCTGACCATCCGAACGCCGCTCAACAAAATTCAAGAATTACACCGTCCAGTCAACAACAGCAGCACAACTGGCAGCAGAGTAGTCCCGAGCTGCAGAGTCAGCAGCAAAACTCTGGCCATCAGAATCCCAGATTGACGCCGTCCGGCCAACAGATGCAGCAGCAACAGCAACAACAACAGCAGCAGCAGCAGTGGGCTCAACAGACGAAAATTGAACAGAATCCCCGACTGACACCCTCGAATCAAATGTCCTGGCCGGACACGCCGACTAGTCAACCAAATTGGTCACCGAGCAGCATGAAGAGTGACGGTAGCCAGCAACCTCAGCCGCAATGGCCAGAGACTCAACCGAGTCCGAGAAGAACCCCCGGTCATCAGACGAGTTCCTGGCAGAGTCAGCAGAATCAGGACAATAAGATGGACACACAGATGAGCTGGTCGCCAAGTTCTGGGACTGAGAATCCGGCGAACTGGGGACAACAGAATACAAAGCAGGAGATGCAAAATTCTGGCGAAAGAATCATGTGGCAGCAGCAGCAGCAGCAGCAGCAGCAACAACAGCAACAGCAACAGCAACAGCAGCAGCAGCAGCAGCAACAACAACAACAACAGCAGCAGCAACAACAGCAACAGCAACAGCAACAGCAGCAACAGCAACAGCAGCAGCATCAACAACAGCAGCAGCAGCAGCAGCAACAGCAGCAGCAGCAGCAGCAGCAGCAACAGCAGCAACAACAACAGCAGCAACAGCAACAACAGCAACAACAACAACAAAATGCCGATAACGACAAGCAAAACGGTTATCAGGAAAATCAAGACGTTTCGGAGAACAATTTGTATTCACAATCGAATCGTGTTACGAGTCGTTTGAAAACGATGATCCTCAACAAGAAACAACAGCAGCAGCAGCAATTGCAGCATCAACAGATGCAACAGCAGCAGCAGCATCAGATCAATCAGCAGGATCTGCAGCAGCAGCAGCAGCAGCAACAGAATCATCACGTTCATCATCGAATGTCTTCTCAGCACGGCAACGGCAGCAATAGTTCCAACAATGATTTCCCAACGGACGATAGAATACGAGAATCCCACGAGAACGGGGCCGAGAAGATACAGGACAAGAGACCGGAACAATATTTGAATCAATCGGCAATGATGTCGATGGCGCAGACGAACGAATCCATGACCGGTAATTTTTTATTGCATAGCCACCACCCTCGGGCCGATAGTTTGCCCGACGGTGGTGGCTTATGGGAATGGACGGGAGGTGGAAGCAATCTGACGAACACCAGCAGCGTCGATACAGCCGACATACTGCCGGAGACCGGCATAACGGCTATACAAAATTTTATGAAATACGCGACCGACGAGAAACCCGAGAACGAGAGTCCTTGCGACGATCAGAGGCAATCCTCGTGGACCGAGGCTCCGGCGAAGACCCAGGACGATCAGAGCGTCGACGACAAGTCGTTTCAGCAGAGTCTCGGAATCGGACCGCCCGACGATATCGAGCGTAAGATCGAGAGCGCCGTTCGCGTCGAAGAGCCCGAACGCAAGGACGACGCGATAATCGATAAATTCGACGACATCGATTTTCTGAAGGAAACCGATGTGTCGGTGACTGCCGACAACAACGAGAGTTTCGTCAACGACACGAGCAACAGCGGGAATGTGAACGACGATCAGTCCGAGGTGAAGTACGACAGCAATCAGACGATCAAGCAAGAGACGAGCGAGTACGCGTGCCCGAACGAGTCCGTCAACGATTCCCGGGACGAGGACGAAATGCCGCGAGTGATAAAGGAAGAGCCGGATCAGGAGGACATCGACGGAACCGATTACAAGTTCAGAGGCGACGGAGGCCCCGCCAAAGTGACGACCGGCGTCGGATCCTGGTGCTGCCGACGGGGCGGAACCGAGCAACCGACACCGGAGCACATGCGCGAGGGATGCTGCCAGGGTCTCCAGACCAGGGACGAGATACTTGCCGAATCACCGCAGAAGACAGATCCGAGCGTGAAGAGCGAAGATCCAAACAGTCCGAAGAGCGCGACGGCAACGGCGACGACCAAGTTGCAAGACCATCTGGACAAACTGAAGAACAATGTGAGGACCGAAGTGCCCGATTGCAACTGCTTTCCCGCCGATAAATGTGAGTTCAGCCACCGATCTATTGCGTACAAAGACCAATACTAACATTGAGATAACACACTAAGCGTCAGCGCGTACACACAAGCGCGACTCTAATCGGTTACATCGACAAGCTTAACGGTTTAAATGAGATTGATAACAACAAATTAAAAAAAAAAAATGAAACTAACAAACAAAGATGACAAAACGACACCGGTGATCCCGAAGAGCATAGGTAACTTTAATACCTAACATTTAACACCTGAACATGTGAAAAATGTTATGCCGAAAGGATCGCGATGTTAGAAATCGCACATTAACCCGCCATAAGCCGACACGCTTGCTTATCTAGCATTAAAACGCGCCACGACGTTTGTAAGTAAAATGAGGTTGAACCATAAGGTCCTCCGGAGCCCGGATCGTACTACACCCATCTTGGCGCAGCCGCCAGCCTGCCCGATCTACGAAACGATCTCGAGAGGAGAACCGGGCTAAAGGGGAACGCCATAAGATTCGAGAAGGTCGTCTATACGGGAAAAGAGGGCAAGACGACCCAGGGCTGCCCTCTAGCCAAATGGGTAAGTTCGACACTTATTTTAACGAATATCAGAATCATGGATCACCCTGAGATATCTGCATGAGACTAAATTTCATCGAGTAATGATGCGGCTGTTTTTGCATCGCGCAAAATTCGCTCAGAGAAGTTCACTTAAAAAATAAAATTGTACACGTGAACAATTATTTTTTCGTTCTCAAACCAGTGTATTGACAGACGGTCAATGAAATTCGACATTTGAAATTTGAAATATGACGTCATCGAGATATCTTGATGGTCATAATATCGAGTATTCCCGTTGAGTATTTGCTGAATATGTTTGATTTCTTTAGGTTATCAGACGGTCCGGTGTCGACGAGAAGATTCTATCGATCGTGAAACATCGGCAAGGTCACAAATGCGCGACAGCGTGGATAGTTGTGATAATGGTCGCTTGGGAAGGGGTTCCTACGCACGAAGCCGATCGGATATATTCTCTCCTGAGCCACAAGCTCAATCGGTTCGGTCTTCCGACAACTCGAAGATGCGGCACCAACGAGCCACGAACCTGCGCTTGTCAGGGATTGGATCCTGACTCGTGCGGCGCCAGCTTCTCCTTCGGATGCTCCTGGTCCATGTACTACAACGGATGTAAATACGCGAGAAGCAAGACCGTTCGCAAGTTCCGATTGTCCGTGAGAACTGAGGCAAGTTGTCCCTCTGGATATTTCAAATAAACGACGGAAACCTTATTTATTCGAAAATAAATATTGTAGAGAATCGTTAACCGCAATTTAAGGCCAACTGAAATTTGTGAACAAATTTTGCAAAACATTCCAAAATGCCATCAAATCTCACTTCTTGGATAGATTTTTACCAAATTGAATTCCAATGGTCTTTGATAAAAATATTATATATTCGTGTGCATGAGGAAGCAAAAATATTGTCGAATGGAAGTCGGGACAGAGATGATAATTTTTTTGTTTTACCTTCTTGTAGGAGCAAGAGGTGGAGGAAAGGATGCACGTTCTGGCGACTCTTCTCTCCCCGCTGTACCTCAGCCTCGCACCCGAAGCGTTCAACAACCAAACGCAATTCGAGCGCGACGCCAGCGAGTGCCGATTGGGATTCAAGCCGGGCAGACCCTTCTCCGGAGTCACTGCGTGCATCGACTTCTGCGCTCACTCACACAGGGATCTTCACAACATGAACAACGGCTGTACAGTGGTAGGTTACAAGGGATTTAAAAAAAATGAAACCTAGAGAACATTAAAGCAATCTGGATTTTCACAAAGCTTTCCTCGTGTAATCTACTTTGGTGTACAAAGCTTCTATGAAAAATAATTCTCCGTAAAATTTTTTTTGATGCAAAGAAAGCTCCCTCTATGAGGAAGCAAAAATTACTTTGATTTTAACAGTATCGTAATTTCGTTGTATAGGTCGTGAGTCTTACAAAGCACAGATCTCTGAACAAACCTGAAGACGAGCAACTGCACGTGCTGCCTCTCTACGTGATGGACGACACGGACGAATTTGGTTCGAAGGACGGTCAGGAGGAGAAGATCCGATCCGGAGCCGTCGAGGTGCTTACGAAGTAAGTATCGTTACTCATATTCCATCTTTTGTGAAAACCTCTTAGATATCAATAACTGAGCATAGACGGTCATTCACTAAAAATTATTAAAAAAAAAAACTTGTTTATTCACAGATTTCCATGCGAAGTGCGAGTCCGTTCGGTTCCCCTTCAGCCGTGCAGGCGTCACGGCAAGAAGAGAAAAGAGGACGAGCCTGACACGGCGAGTAACAAGAAGGACACCGCGAAGAACGTGGAGAAGATGATCGAGCCGAGTCGAACGCCAGGTTTTCAGGACGCCTCGAGAACGCCCGTGCCTCGAGACGCTCAGTTGTCTCTCGAAATGGCCACGATGTTCGAGGGAATGGATGCCCAGTTGCAGAGTTCCCAGGTATCATCGACGGTGCTCGATAGTCCAGTCTCGATGTATCAAGGCTGGGGTTATCAGGGCGATCAGCAATGGGGACGCAGCGGTTGGCTCGATCAGCGAAAGAACAACTGGCTCAATCCGTGGGGCGAGTATCCGTTCGCCGGGCTCGAGAGGGACGTGAAGGTCGATCCGGACAGCACGAGTTTGGACGACACGAGGCCGAGGAGCGCGATATCGCAGGAGGATCAACGACCGGGCTCGAGGAACTTGCCGAATTCGACCGTCGACTCGCCCCGCGGAGGTTACGCACATTCGCCGCGCGGACATCCGGTCTCGCCGAGAAGTTCGCATCCGGGAACACCTACGGAGAATCTCTACGCGATGTCACCGAGAGGAAATCCTCACGCCAATCCTCACGAGCAAAAGATCGTTTCGCCGAGAAGCTCGGGATATCCGGGAACACCCGGAGCGGAGAGCAATTACGGACTCGCCTCGCCGACCGCCAGGCCCTATCAGAACATGACGGACAACAGACAGGCGAGCGTCTCGCCGAGGGGCGGCGGTTATTCGCCCTCGCTGTCGCATCTCGAAGCGTTGCAGAGGAACAACTCGTCGCCGAGATTCGGACACCACATGGCGGCCGGCGGTCTCGGTGACGCCCACATGAGGAATCAATCTCCGACGATGAACCCCCATCAGAGACCGAGCGGGCCGATTTACGACCAGCACTATCAGCAAAAAATGTCCTCGCCCCGAAACACTCCCGATCACAGTCTTCAGTCGCGTTACCCCGGCAACATGCCGCAGAACTGCATGGACGCGCAAAGTTTCGCTAGACTTCCATCGCCGAAGTCTCAAATGGAACCGACTTACTCGACGAGGCATCAACAATCGTATCCGATGCAACAATCAATGCAGATTCCGTCCAAAAACGCGGATTACTCGAGTCAGTCGTGTGAGACCAATCCACCGGAAATGATGTCGCCTCTCTCGGGAATGCAGTCGGCGGTTCAGTGCATGGACAAATCCTACGGCGGAACGAATGCCGACTACATGATGCACGGCTCGTTGCAGTCGCCGATCGCCGAACAGCAGCACGGTCAATCCATCGAGAATCAAGGATTCGTCGTTGGCAACGACGGTAAGAAGATTCCGAACAGTAGAGCGCACCGACAATCCGACGTTAAATTACCGGCGTTCAATCACTACTCGCCCGCTCCGCTCGACCAAATGGCCCCCTCCAACTGCGCCAACAACTGGAGCCCGCTGAACAACTGGCCAATGGACCCCATGAAGCCGTCGGATCAGCAGGCCAACATCCAAGCCGAGCATCAAATGTCCGCGGAGCGATCGCAGCAACATCCGGAACATCAGAAACTACCCTCGTGGACGGAAAGGATACCGCACTCGGATCAGGCGAAGAATCCCTGCTGGGACGCGCCGACCGAACCCTCGCCCTTCCGTGTACCGAAGGGGAGACCGCCGTCCAGAACCGCCGGTGCACCGACTCAGAATCCGTCGGAGACAAACGCCTTCCACAATTCGTTCTCCAAAACTTTTTTGAAACCTCAAGGGCCTCTGAAGAACAATCAAATTTACTCGGATAATTTGGCCCACGGTTCCAAGTCTGGAATTAACAGTAACAACAATAACAACAACAACAACCACAACAATAATAACAACAACAACCACAACAATAATAACAATAATATCAACAACAACAACAACAACAACCCCATGGTTCATCAGAGAAGAGCAGAGTGGCCGGAGGAAAAGTTGCGCGAGGGTTTTCACGAGGGTAACCGACAGGATTCCGCGAATCAAAATCAAAGCTGTATAGCCTGGGCCGAGGAGATGAAGCAGGTGCAGGACTTTCACGCCATGTCCGGGCTGGGACACCACGCGTTTCCCCAGTACGGTTATCCGAGCTACCCGGTCTTCGACAAGCCGTACTCCAACAGCTGGGAGGGTTACAACTATCATCAGCCTTACCATCAGTCCCCGGAGTATCCACCGCAATTTTATCAACAACCAAAGCGCGAGCCTTGCTTTCACTCGCCCCAATATCCCTACCAGGGAATGCCGCCTTATCAGGGCTTGAATCCCGGCTGGGCAAGGTGGGACACACCGCGCTGGGATCTCTACGGACCGCCGTCTTACTTCCCGGTCTTGCCGGAGCCACCGCCGAAGGCCGAGCCTCTCGGCGAGGTCGCCGACTTCTCCGACAACGAGGAGTGCTTCAAGGACTCGCAGATGGGAGGCGTCGCGATCGCCCTCGGCCACGGAAGCGTTCTTCTCGAGTGCGCCAAACACGAGATGCACGCAACTACCGCCCTGAAGAAGCCCAACCGCTTGAATCCGACGCGCATCGGTCTCGTCTTCTATCAGCATCGCAACCTGAACAGACCCAGACACGGTTGGGACGAATGGGAGGAGAAGATGCGTCTCAGGAAGCTCGGCGTTACGGCGACCTCAACGGCGACGACCACCTCGACGACCACCACGCAACCGTCCCGAACGTCGACCGAGAGTCCCGGAGCCGCCGGCCCAAGCGAAACGAAACCACCGCCCCCACCGCCACTTCCTCACATACCGAACGTACCGAGCTCGCAGTTCATGATGCGATCGCCGACCTACACGACCATGACCTGGACCACTCTGTTTCCAATGCATCCGTGCATGATTACCGGACCCTACCAGGAGGGCGGCGCTATAGGATGAGTCAAGAGCCAAGAACACGATTCCAGTCAGCGATGATCGGGAATCGCACGGGAATACTTAGCGAACATCGAGCTCTACGCTTGAAAAATTAAAGAAAGTGCGGCACGATTCTTACCGAGAAATCAGCGCCCGTACGACACAATGACGGTAAAAACGAAACGATTGCAAAACAATGCACAATTCCCGATTCGAATCCAACGATGAGGAGGTAGAAAATGACGAAAAAAAAAAATGAAAACGGAAAGATGAAGATGAGGGAAACCAAACAAAAAAGTAAAAATAAATTGCACTGCCATTTTTCTATTCCACGTTTTGCGTAATATCAAAGGGATTGTAAACGAGGAAGAGGACAGTGGGAGAATGTGTTGATAAACGAGATGTACGCTACACGCGTTATTTCACCCTGATTAACGGGTCTTCCCATTCTTTTTTTTTTCTCTTTTTTCTTTTATCGAGGACCTTTTGTTAGATCACGTTAAGACGAGGGTACAGTTAGGACTCAACATGCGAGTACGATCGCAAGCGTGTAAAAAAAAAGAAACTGATCGAGAGATATATAGGGAGATGAAAACTGTATGAAGCAGCTCAACGACGAGACAAAGTACGATTATGGGCGCGACTCGTAGACACAGGGGTTGACAGTGATGAACGGGCTCGATCACACTTGGCGACTCGGTAAGTCGCGAGCGCAGCGATGACGAAACGCTCCGTGTTCTCTTATCGTGCAAAGACTTCAGGAATACGAATAGTTTTAATGAAGGAAAAAAAAGAAGCAAACACGTGCTACTGTACAATTTAATTGGTAGAGTTATTGCGCGTTTGATCGAAGAGGGAAAAAAATAAAAATACATAGTATGCGTTTCGTGTTTTAGTAGCACTGTAATCTTATTAGCTAGTCCACGCCCGAACGACGGTTTTACACGGGAGATCGCGTAGCCGCGTACACGACACTGACACGTCCATTCATACATTATTATGATTGCACACGAGGGGAGGTTTAACCTTCTGTTTGCGGATAGGCTTGCACCTCCTTTTTTTAACACGGTCACAGAGAGCCAAACGGAAACGTCGTACTTTCGCACATTATCGACATTATGTATCGTCATCCCCTCGCACGCGTCACCCCGATCAGATCGTCAGAACTTTTGGTTCGTTCTCGGATGGTAGAGAGAGAAAATTGTATCGTCGACAATCTGTACAGAAAATGTACAGTTCGTTGTGGGACTTTCGACGAAGATAATAGATAAAATAATTGAGAGACGTAGGAAAATGAAAGGAAAAAAATAACGAAAACAACAAAAAAAAAAGCTAGAAAACGACGATGATCTCAAGTTTATTAATTACGATAAGTAATTTTACTTTTAAAATGACACATTTTGTACATTGCGCTTCGTTATCTCGTATTTATTTTTTATCGATCGCGGTTTTATTTTTTTTTTTTTTTGTTCGCACTGTAAAATCGTACTTGACGAAGCACGAGGATATAATACTAACCACTCGCCACCGTTGGCGATTGAGTACAAAGCATTTTTTTTTCTTTTTTTTCTAACAAATTCTCGTGGACAAGCACGAGACGGTAATCGAAGGACGTCTCGTTCGCACTCTCCCGAGATACGGGAGGCAGAGATATCTTTGCTCTCGACAAATATTATATTGTAAATGGTATCCAGATTAATGGACGAGCCCGCAGTGAGTTTTCGAAAGGGGGGAAAAACAAAAAATGATATAATAATACGTCAATGAAATCAATGAAATACTCGAACTCGAATGACTCGGATTAAAATTTTTTTGGCTCACTCCGAGAGTTCGTTCTACTCGAAAGACTTTCCGAAAATGTTGTAAAGAAAAACGTAGGTCTTCGTGTAACGAAATTTAATTTATAATTATTACTCAATTTTCATTTTCTGTACATACTAGGTAAACGTGTTCATTGCTCTCGGACGAAAAAAAGCCCCTCTTTTATAATTTTTGTTTGTTTATATTATCGAATATGTATAATCATTTTGTCAAATATACAGAAGACTTTGGAGTGTGCAGGGGAGATAAGGAGTATCGGTGCGGATCTAGGATCGGCATAGATGAAAATAATTCAAACTATTTATTTATTTCACATTTTTTTTTATATATTTTTTTCTCGCGACCAGGTTATATTCCTCTCACGTCGATCCTCGACGAATGAAATATGTAGCATGATTTTAGACGATTTACAATTGAATCTTACGTTTAGCGTACCGTCGTTAGAGGTTTAGGTGACGATCGATTGCGGTTCTTTTGCCGTGTCTCGGAGACGAACGGGGATGTGAGGTATCGATAAAAAAAATAAAAAATCAAATGAAATTAAGTAAAAATTAATAGTGCCAGAGAAAACTGGCCATAAGACCCACAACACCCCGTTCGTAGTATTATAAGAATCATTAATATATTATCATCCATTATTATCGCATATAAACAATTAGTAATATAATCTAATTTAATTGATTATTTATTAATTAAGTTTGACAAAGTGTTATTGTACTACTACTATTACTACTACTACCACTATTATTACTATCTACTTTCAGCGGGCTGCGATTCGAGATCGGACGTCGATGTTCGAAGGTGCTCCTTCGGCCGTTGGGCATGAACATCTCCAATTGGAAAAATAACAATACCAGTGCTGCAACAGCGTCGACGGTCGATCCGGACGTAGCCCAATCTATTCCAAAATTCTGTATAAGCTAAGTTCATCACTCTCAGTTTTTTCGCATTATAGATCGTGTAAGGACGGACAGAGATATTCCAAGTAAAATACTCGACATTATTATTACTTTCATTACCATCATTTCTTTTTTTCTTCCTTTCAACAATTTTTACAATTTTTTTTCTTCTTTTTGTAAAAGTGACTTTCGAAGGGTCAAGACCCGATCCGTAATAAATAAACGAAAAACGACACTAACGATAATGATAATTGTTTTATCGTGTATTTCGCGAGTGCTCATACATGGCAACTACAGTACAAGAACCATCACAAATCACACTCAGTCTTTCAAAAAAAAAGAAAGAACGAATTTTCGAATAAAACATCTTCCGTCGCCGAGGCAGGAACGCCTCTTTTTATTTATTTATTTTTTCTATTGAATCATTCCTCGTATTTGAGGTCGCACATGTGACGTAACGGCTACGACACCGAGGTAATCTTCTTGTTTTCTACTTTTTATTTTGCGTCTTATTTTGCTTCGTATTACGACATCGCACCGCACTAATACAATGTATATGCCGCATAATCACACATCGCATAGCCTGGACGGTACTGTTTTTTAATTTATTGTCTCGAAAGAATGGAAAGACGAAATCATTATTTTGGCGAACTCCGGGTCATCACGGACAATCGATGACAGAAGGTCGTGCGGGGTGAAAAATTATTCACGCACGACGCGTACTTCCACGTGCCGCAGGAGACAAACAAAAAAAAATGCATACAGAACGATTATTACGACTTTTTATAAAAGTTAAGGTAAATAAATGAAAAAAGAAAACAAAAAAAAATCTCGAAAATTCACGCGACGATGCCAAAATAGTTGATAAAGGTAATAATTAGAAAGTAAAATACTTGTAATAACTATAACGATACTATCAAAGTATTTAAGGATGAAACAAAATAAAAATCATTTTTAAAGTAATACGATTATTGAAAGAATTATTATGAAGAATAAAAGAAAGAAAAAAAAGGAACACTAAAAGATTACGATTGAATAAATATGCAAAAGCGTAAGAAAAAGTTGAGAAAAAAAATGTATTTTTTCTTCCAATGCCAAAAAGATGCCATTTTGTTTTGTACGAAAAAACGGATGAGAAAAAAAAGAAAAAAAAGTAAATAAAATTAATGCAGATGTGAGGAAAAAAAATTTAAGTAGTATGTAGCGAACGTATGTAAGTTGTGTAACATGACAAAAAAAAATTGATGTGTATGTCTCGTGAAATAAACTTGTCCGCCTTATTATGAAGCAAAATACAATAGCAAAGATTAAAAAAGAAAATAAAAAAAAAAAACAATATTTGTAGTATACAATAACAGAGTTTGAAAAAAAAAATAAACAATAGTAATAAAAACACAGCATCGTCGAATTGTCCAATATCATGCAACCGACTTGAAGAATTGTGAGGGGGTTTTCTATGGTGATTAATGTGCTCACAAAGGAGTTTGCAAAGTGTTTCTCGATCGATCTCACTATTTTTCATTCCGGTATCGAAATATTCCCGAGCCTCCCAAACGTAGGACATACGTGTACGTAACCAGATTAGACGAATATCAGAGAAATCGCAAAGCAATGTCGAAAACTAAGACTCATCTCAAACTTAATGATAAATTCAAATTTAGCACCAATGGAAAAATAAAAATAAAAAATGAAAAATCTACGATATTTTACGCGTTGTAACGTCGACAAGATATTATTATGTATAGATGATAATGAAAAAAAAAAAATTATTTCCGGTTGATCTAAATGACAAATGTAAGTTTTTTGTAGGTGCGTGTTGAAAGACGATAAAGAAATGATAAATGAAGAGGAAAAAAAGCCACTTACGATTACATACCATATTAGATTAAGCTAATGAGACGGCAGCGAGTAAAACGGGCGTAAGTATAGAGTCAAAGGGATTATTAAGATGCTGTCGATAGTTTATTCATCGACGTAAGGATAATATGTTTAGACAAAAAATACATATGTCACCTGTCATTGTGAATATACATAAGAAATGAAAAATGATAAATACAAGAAACTTTTATGAATAAATTTCAACGGTTCTATGTTTATTGATCTTTTGGTTTCCACCGACGGATTAGGTGTTTGGTATCTTTCGAAAAAAATATCGCCGATGCACCGTCATAAAATCCTTAACAGTTCAAATGTACCAGTCTACGGACGCGATTTTTCGGCACGTCCCTACATTGGGACATCGTATGTCCCAATGTTTCCGGCAATCATAGATTTCGAGAATTCTGACGTACGAACTCAACTAGTTCATATTAACTAACGTAGTAACGCTGTATCAATTTCCGGATACTATGTCGTCCGACTTTTAACAAAATGCAACGATACAAATTAATTTAGGCTTAAACCTTGTATAACTTTTTTCCGTGCATCAAATAATGTTTGCGTATACGATTACAAGTGTCTAATTGGATTTCTGACAGTTAAATTCGGAATAATTTAAATCTGCATAAGAGCGTCCGACGACTGAGCATCCGTAGTTTTACCTTACGTCGGAGCTGTCGATACAATGCGAAAATGTGCTGTCTCAGCCATCTTCTTGACGCGCGCTGTACACTTGGAAAGTCAGCAATGCCAGACACGCCGTTAAACTTTAACGTTTCGAGTTTACTGCTCCCCGCTGGGCGAGGCTTTATTATCGCACGTAAAAAAATTCGTCCTCCGCCGCCTCTCCTATGGCAGTGCGTCCGAACGGAATCTGCACGTCCAGCTCACCGGCACTTTATGTCCGCCGAACAAAACCGTGGTCGGATAGATTTTACATCATCATATTCTTTGCAGACCGCATCGTCGTGCACGTTTTTCGGGGACCTCAACGACCGCGAGGGCCGTGAAAAAAAATAGTAAAATAAGTTCCTGAAATACGAGAACGGTTGGCGAGCCGTCCGGCGAAAACGAGTGGACCCTTAGAAGTGCATCTCGACGACGGCGACAACGATATCTTTTTATGCCTTCGAAAATACTTTAAAAATATGTAAAAATGTCATAAGATTTAAACCGGTAGATCCATTTTGTCTAAATTGAATATGAAACATTGTAAATTCTAAATCCTCATTGAACAAGGATCCGCTATGTGAAGGGCTAAGTACTGTGACATTAAAATCTTGATTCGTTTTTTTTTTCACAAAAACACGGCTTCGTCTATGAGGAAACAACATTATGAGCCAACTGTTGCACACGCATCCGCGATTGTCATCCATTCTTTAAAAATAATATTGAAATTAAGATCATTAAATGTCCGTTTTGGAATCCACCACGTAACTGTGCGGACTTGTCACGATTTCGCCGAATTGTTAAGAACATTTTTTGTTAAACGGTTCGAACTAATGGTTACCAAAGAAGTAGTGATCGGACGAAGCGTTTAGACGATTATTTCGTCGTTCGATCGTTTCCCTCAGCACGAATTCGTGGATCGTTGGACTTGTTAGAGAGCATCTTGTGGCTTTTGCCATTCCGTGGACCAGCCAATAGCGTCAGCACGGCAGTCGAAGCCAGTGGAGTTCCGCGTAAGCGATAAATAATGGATGGCCGAGAGTGGACGAGGGTTCGATGCAATAGCTGCTGGCCTTGGACCTTGTTGGGTGGTTTTTGTCCTGCCCGCACGCAAGTCCGTCCTCTTCACCTCTCGATAGCTTCTCTTTTTCTCTGGAGTGTCAGTGTACGTGGGCACACGTGTGATCGAAATGACGCGAGCTGTGCTCGATTTGCTGGGCATTGCGTATGTCGGTGTTGGTGTACGGACCGACGAACGCAGCTACCGACGGATACGCGACTTCCTTGTTAAATGTTGCAATCTCTTGAGGATTCAATACCTTCCACTCGAATTGCATAATCTTTAATTGAAAAACGCGACCGTTTGCCATAGGAATTCTTTTTTTTCGTATTGACCGCCAAGAAAGAAATTATAAAATCTAATGTGGCGATCAGAAGTAACGTCATACCGGAAATGCCGGTATAAAAATTTCATTTTTCAACCGGAAACAACGACTTACGGAAATACGTCACTTCCGGTTTGAAAATTGTTTTTTCGTCCAGAAGTGACACATTTCCGGTATGGCGTTCCTTCTAGTCGAAAAATGAGATTTTCAAACCGAAATTGACGCATTTCCGATAAATCTCCGGAATTCTGAATATCCGTTTTCTAAATTCCAAAGTTCGCTCGTAATATATAAGGTTCATTCCACTTTTTGACGTAAACTTGTTTTGGCTGAAATAAATTTGGCGCAAATGATATCTTACACAAAAAAAAATACTTATGACATATGTATTTGAGATCCGGGAATTGGTCGAATTGAGCTGCATTGCACCGTATATCGATAAGCTACACAGGCAACGCATACTTGCCCCGATCGAACGGGCGGCGTCGCCTTATCTGCCGGTAACAATCTTCATTGTGCAACTCACAATTAAGACTAATTAACAATTACATAAATCATGGATCGTGAACCCTCCGATCGGAGCCCGCATCTTATAAATTACTTGCCGTTTTATAATGCGACTTAGTTCGTATAATATTCGTTCGTCCGGGCGGTCCCTGTTCCAAGCTATTGTTCTCCCGTTACTGGGGCACTTTGCATCTGGCGCTCGCGATCTATCGTTGATTCATACACAATACGCCCTAAACTACTCGGGGAATAAAAAATATACTTTCGACTAACGAGTAAAAAGCCCGGGGCTTTACACTATACACGATAAAGATCGAAAAGCGAAAGCGGGCAAGGAGCGATGACAAGCGTAATACGTTTTTGTTGCGCGTTGCGCTCGTGTACCCCGTCGATTCAAATACCTGCCTCGCATATTGCCGCAACGACTCATAGTTACTTATCGCAAAGATTCACATTATCGGGCGATATTATCGTCCTGTGGTAAAGATCGTTATTATTTTATTTTTATTAAAACGCAACGGAATGCATTTAACTTTTGGTTTATATCGACGAACGATCATCAGATTCGTTACGGTCGGCTTCGTATGATTGGATCCCCGTCATTCGTGTCATATAGCCCACCTTTCGAGTCGCCCGCGATCGGCAGAATATGCGAATAAAGTACGTATGCATGTACGAAGGCGGGAAGCTCGCGGAATGCAGTCTGCACCGGTCCGGAGAGTCCTGCTGCGGGTCCAGTCTCCGCTGGATCTGGAAGGAAATCACCGGCGGTATAGAACTGTACGCGCCGGAGCCGGAGCAGGTAGACGATCAAAATGAGAAGAAGACTCACCCTCTTCGTCGAGCGTCTCTTCTCTCTTCCTCGTTCACTCCTTCCATCGCGCCGTATTCCTTCTCGCTCTTAAATTTACTGGCCGGCAGCAAGTCAGCCAAGAATCGTCGGCTTGAAATCGCTACGGACTGCACTCCTTTGCCCAGCGGCACGTTCTCCGCGGGGATTCATCGAGACACGCCTACTATAACTATGCTCGCTACGTACTATATTTATATATCTATATACATGCATGTATCTACCACACAGCTTCTTATTCATCTCCTTTTCATTTCGTTTATCGCGATTCCGTTCGGGAAACGATGTAATAACTATACAGCCAAGAAACAAAGTTTCCTCTCTGATTTATTATCAGCTGTCTGCGTGCGTACCGTGTAGCCGGGGCGACTAAAAATAGCTTGCCTTTTGAGAGTATAGATAAATGATAAACGAATTATTGTGGTTCATAGGCGATCCTTACGCAGGACGCGGCAGGATTGTTGATCGAACGAATTTGATTCTAATTCGTTAAAATCAAATTACTCATGAGTAGACCTTTGGTCCTCATCTAGGGGAAACGGGTACAAGTGTCCCCGTTTCCCCTAGACGAAGATCGAAGGTGCACTCATGAGAATCAGAGGTATACTAATCTAGGGGAAACGGGTACAAGTGTCCCCGTTTCCCCTAGACGAAGATCGAAGGTGCACTCGTGAAAACCAGAGGTATACTAATCTAGGGGAAACGGGTACAAGTGTCCCCGTTTCCCCTAGACGAAGATCGAAGGTGCACTCATGAAAACCAGAGGTATACTAATCTAAGGGAAACGGGGACACTTGTACCCGTTTCCCCTAGATCGAAATACTCGAGGTACACCTTCGGTGCATATCTAGGGGAAACGGGGACACATGTCCCCGTTTCCCCTAGATCGAAATACTCGAGGTACACCTTCGGTCCTCGCGAGTATACCTTCGGTGCATATCTAGGGGAAACGGGGACACTTGTACCCGTTTCCCCTAGATTAGTATACCTCTGGTTCTCACGAGTGCACCTTCGATCTTCGTCTAGGGGAAACGAGGACACTTGTACCCGTTTCCCCTAGATTAGTATACCTCTGGTTTCCACGAGTGCACCTTCGATCTTCGTCTAGGGGAAACGGGGACACTTGTACCCGTTTCCCCTAGATTAGTATACCTCTGGTTCTCACGAGTGCACCTTCGATCTTCGTCTAGGGGAAACGAGGACACTTGTACCCGTTTCCCCTAGATTAGTATACCTCTGGTTTCCACGAGTGCACCTTCGATCTTCGTCTAGGGGAAACGGGGACACTTGTACCCGTTTCCCCTAGATTAGTATACCTCTGGTTTTCATGAGTGCACCTTTGATCTTCGTCTAGGGGAAACGGGGACACTTGTACCCGTTTCCCCTAGATTAGTATACCTCTGGTTCTCACGAGTGCACCTTCGATCTTCGTCTAGGGGAAACGGGGACACTTGTACCCGTTTCCCGTTGTAAAAATTTCCAGATATTGAAATTATAATTCTTTTGCTTGGAATTTACAAAAATGTTCATAAAAAATAAAGATTTTACTGTAAAATTGCAACTGCATATGTGTTTGAAATTTCAGAAACAGTTTATGTTGAAAAGCCTCCAAAACCGTTCATTAATTTGCGAAGCGCATTTTTTTACAGTATGCTTTTTGAGAGCATAGACAAAAATGATGAAGGAATTATCGTGGTTCATAGTCGATTCTTACGCAGGACGCGGCAGGGTTGTCGATCGAATGTATTTGAATTTCGTGGCGGTAAAAGCGTATCGAGGTCGCCGTCTTTGACTTATCCTCATCTCCGGACGTGTGTGTACCCATGTATATACCAGCGTGTATCACACACAGATCACGGGTGCGCGAGCCCTGGCCGAAGAATCCGGCAAGAGAAGTCCGCTCGCGCCCGCAATCCCGCGATCTTATCGCGATGCATCGAGTCGGCAGATCGTCGCCGGAACGCCCTTTCGAAATTGCGCAAAGAATCTGGATCAGAGTCAAGAGATTCCAGAGGGGGGATTTCGTTCGCTGTTGGATTCCTTGGCTCTGCCAGACGGTATTGGTGCGTCCGCTTTTAACTTCTTGAGTTCCGGGGCCCGCCCGCAACAAAACACAGGAGTCATTCGATCGAATCGAGAGTTTACAGTAGAAACGGTACAAACGTTTCACGTGTACGGATTCCGATTGCCTTGTCAATTCGTTTGAGTCAAGTGTAATTGGGTGAAAGCAGTGACTTATACTTGACGTTCCATCAATATATTTAGCCTTATCTGCTCTCTATCATAGAACTCTAACAGGACATGCTTACAGTACACAGGTACAGAGTCCGAGCTATATAATCGGTGATATAAGTACAACCCGGAATGAAAGGAGAAACGTGTAGAAAGTTAATACTGTATAAAAAAGATATTTATTGATATTTTTGTGATTTGACATGTTATGATTTTAGTAACATTTCAACAATGTCGCCTCACTAAAATCGGAGGGTCGAATTTTCGATGTACCATAATATGGAATAAGTTTTTCTGGTTTTGGTCACAATAGCGATGGCTGAGGCGAAATTAGTCAAAAACGAAGTTCACGGGGAAATAAATAAATCGGATCTCCGATTATTAACTGTTTGTTCTCCAACTTAACTCGTGTTTCCGCGAATTAGAATTTTTGACAATTTAATTATAGAATAAATTTTTTTAATCGTTTCATAAAAAACAATGCTCTTATAGATAACTTTTTTTGTCCCACTCGTCGTCGACGAAGTTTTCTCAATCTGAATCAGCGTCAAGATTTCGATCGGCGATTTGAGGCACCGCGTCCAGTCTCAGCTGCACCGTTAACGGCGGCCGCGCGCTCCTTTTCGGTCTCGTTCGAGACGCGAGATGCGTTTCGATCCTCTTCTTTCCTCGGTTCATTTAGATCGTTATATTCGAGACTCTGAATACGTGGGGCGCGAGCGGGTTGCCGCAGTAATTAAACAGCATACCACACGGTGAGCCCCTTGGGACGCCCACGCCTCTCCCACGGTATCCTCCCTCTTGCTCTGTCCATCTTGTCCTCCTTCGCTCCGCGATCCTCTTCTACTCGTCGGGTTCGTCTTCCCGAGCGCACGACTGCTTCCCTTCGTCCTGCAAATCCTGAACGCAGCAACCGCGGGTTCGTTCTGTTGCACGCGTTCCGTACCTTTCTTTCCTGGAAAGAGAGATAAAAAAGTAACTTCAAAAAGGATGAAATAACTCATGTGTGGAACAATAATTAATATTGTCAGTACACAATAATAGTAATCTTCTTATAAATATTTTTAAAAACTGTGGATTTGTCTGTTGGTTTGGATATTTGTCCCCCTCCCGGTGGGAATCGGGTCAGCCTTTCCCAGGCGCAAACCAGGGGTTGCTCCCTTTCCGCGAATCTGATCCCGCCCCCTCCCCTTTCGGTGAAGTTAACCCCCTTCAGTGAATTTGACCGCCCCTCTTTTCAATGATGATGACGAGAGTCACGAAAAATTAATCGACGAACACCACAACGATAAGTCAGTATCGTCCGATCCTCGACTAATGATCAAATATACTCGTCGCTCGAAGGCACGGCGGTTCGCAGTTTGACATATCACGAGAAAACCGCGTGCCGTTTCGTCGAAGAACCCGGACAAGAAAATCGGTTCGCCGACACAATAAAGATCGGTAAATGTTCTTCGAGGGGAGATGCAAAAAAAAAAACAAAAAATGTTTAATTGCCTCGGGGCGCTGTATTTATGCAAGAATTTCCACCGCTGCCCGCGATGGTGTATGGGGCACCTATAGACCTCATGCGGGGATCCGCCACTAGTAATAAGCTACAGCTGCCCCCACTCTCTGTCACGGAGAGGAAAATCGGTTCGACAACCCCATAACGATCGGTCAACTTGTGCCCCGAGGCTCGGTACGCTGTTTTGCTACTATAACACTATAACACCGAACTATACATGTACCGTTGGTCCAGTGCCAGAAGGGCGTACAAGCGCAGATTAGTACGCACCTCATACGCCCTTTTAACTTCAGGCCATCGACACGTACGTCGAGCGCGAGCCCCAGCTAAATCGGCAGAGTGAAAACACGACAAAGCTCGGTGCGAGCGGCATTACTCTCGTTGTTAGAAACAATAGTGAGCAACATACGCAGCGGTGGAGCGTGGGTTGCCGGTCGCGAGAGCACTTGCCCTAGGGCAAAAAGGGCCGGACCACAGCGTTTGTTCGAGAGCTGCCCGCCTCTCTTATTTTCATTCTTTCCCCCGCACGTTATACTCCCCGTGACAGGCTAAACGCGTCGTGCAATTAACGTTGCTGCAATCGAAAGAAAAAAAACGGAAAATTCCACAATGCAGCGTCTTGACGCGAACCAAGAAAAAAAAATGACCGATCGTTTCGCTTCCTCCTAGAGGAACCTCTGTTTTATATTGTAGCAGTTAGAAAAAAAATTATTTTATGACAACTTTAGCACGGTTACCCAGTTTTAGATTTTTCTCTTTTAGGTGCAGTTTCATTACACGAAGTTTTTGCATCGTTTATGCGTGTGCACGAATCGTGTGGTCCTGCACGCTGGAGATTATCGCTCAGGGCGCGCTGCATTTCTCATTGTTTTCTCGTGAGCGTACGAGCTGGAATGTTCGAACGACCGATTTTTCTTGCATATGCCGTTTCATGCGTGTCCGAGAGTTTATGACTATGGCGCAACGTTTCGCGAATGAACGGAGAGCAGGCTTTACGAGCATCGTAGACTAAATACCGAATGCAAGCTCGGGCCGCGACGGCTGCATGCGCGACTCCAGTTTCAAAGGGGTATCACTCTTGGTTGCATTAACTTCGGGGATTTCGCGGTAGCGAAACTCGTTCTCGGTATCCGATAAATCTCTCGGCAACGTAACAAACAACTGCGAAGTAAACTCACATGCGACTTGTGCTTTCGAAGATCTTTCGAGCGGAGAAAAAAAAGGGTTCCAAAGAACCGAATCCGGTGATTAAATTTGAATAAAATCGAAACGATAAGATTCACAAGTAAAATACACCAGAGAGTAGTTTGTTGTGCCGGTTAAAATTTTGCCGAAAACCCACTGATTTAGCATAATTGTAAAAACAGTGCGTTTACCTAAAAAAACATTCTGTAGTGACTAATTATCCAATTTCAAGAAATCATTATCTATCTTGCACAAACTGCGTAAAAGTTTGATAGCAGCTATTACTTGTCGTCCGAATCAACAAAATTCGGTGCATAATATAATTAATAATCGATAATTATGTCATGAATAATAGTGAATAATTATAAAAAGCAGTGTGTTTACCGATCTAAAAATTCCCCACTGGCCAACGAATGAATGAAAAAAATTATTACTTGTGTTGCACCAACTTGGTAAAAGTTGGACAGCAGCTGTTGATCGTCGCCCGAGTGAAAATTCAGTGCATCGACCGATTTTGCGCAGAGACCCACTGACGGCCAGACGCCAGTGGGCCAAGGGACGCGCGTGTCTCCGGAATTCGGAATGACGTCCGGCTGGTCCACCGTGAGGCCTGTGAACTTGGCTGGACGTTATTTGCAATCTGGGCCTCCTTCGCGATCTCACACTCGGACGCGAAAATCGCTCGGGGCACGCGCGACCGTTAATCTACCGTAACGTAGAGAAACGGATGCTGGGAAGAGCCGCGAAAGAGCGATGCCGATGGTGAGGGTGCAGGCTGCAATCTGCTCGATGGCTCGGATTCGCCTGGATTTGCCGTACTCTGTAATACACGTTCGACTTTGAGCGAGCATACATGCACACAGTGCGCGTACGCAATGCGTGCCCGAACTCACTTAAGGTAGCGAATCGTGCCCACTTCGCATAAGTTTCAGAGGAATGAGCGAGAATTGCAAACACTTGTGAATGCTGAAAAAATCTGAAAAATCTGAAAATTAAAGGTGCTGAAAAGATTAATTGTGCGTAATTATAATTCTAAAGTGTTGATAACAAATTGATAAAAAATTAAGTTGTTCACCAAATCTTCCGGAAACCAAACTTTTTTTTAAATGAAAATAATTCCTTCACTTTTCTGAATACGTACGAATTTTTTCCAATTTTTAAATTCACTTTGAATTTTCTTCCTTTGTATGGGAAAATGTGTAGAACGTCACAAAATTCAAAGTGAATTAAAAAATTTGAAAAAATGCATACATTTTTGGAACATTTTGGAATTATTATTCCGCACAAATAATATTTTCAGCACCTTCAATATGCTTGATTTTGGTCAGATTTTTATCGACAAGTGTTTGCACTTTCCTCTCGTTTCTCTGAAACTTATGCGAAGTGAACACTATTGGCAAGGACTACCTTAAGCCCGATCGCTCGTACTCTCCTCCGTGGATCCGGGCGGTCGAGACGGAGGAGCACGCGAAACAGACGAGTCCGGAACACACACGGCCCGATGGACGCACGGTATTCGGGGACATGTGTGCGCGTGGAGGCCTCCTTTTTCGACGACGGAATTGGGTCTATAGGTAACGCGGCTCGGGACCGCATTTGCGCCCGTTCGAGTTTGCGTTACCAGCAACCAGGCAGACTGTGTGGCCCGTCGATCGTCCGGAGGAGCCGCACACCTTGCGATTGAACGCGAACCTCGTACACGTACGTAAACAACCACTACGTCGTGGAACAACCACACTAAAAGCAAAGTGGCAAAAATTGAGCCTGGGCGAAGGTTGTTTCTTCCGTTGAATAAATTCAACGGAGGAAACAACCTTTGAAGTTCAATAACTTAAAAGTTTTCGGACCAATCGAACGGCCGCAACTCTTCGATGTTCGAGGAATTCGATAAAAAGTTGCTCAACGCCCATCGAGCTGTCGAATAGCGATAGAGTGGCAATAAATCGTATCGGGAAAACTGCAGCGCTGCATCGAAGCTCTCGGTTGAATGGCGCGGTTCGTATAAACTTTGGGTCGGTCTAATGAGAAGGAGAGATCGGTGGAGCAGTCGCTCCCGATAGTCTCCGTGGCTCGCCGTGCGCGAGGAGGATACGGTGGAAGGATCGAGCCAACCTCGCGCACTCGCCGGTTGTACTTCCACTCGATACAAGTACGAAACGTCGAGAGATTCGCTGCCGCTGTTGCTGTTGCTCGTTCCGTCGCGGCCGGCAGTACATCAATACCGAGATTCCCTATCGCCGGTTGTAAATTCCAGTCAGATTTTAATCGTCGGACACGAGAGTGCTGTTGCGTTCGGCCGCGATAGATCGAACGGGAGGTCGCGCGGCCCAGCATCTCTCCACGGCACAGCAACAGCGGAAGCCTGAGAGCCTGAGCGAACGGGCGGGTGTTTTCTACACGTCTCCTCGTCTCTTTCCCTCTTCCGCACGGCGAAACTATCCTTCGCATCGGTGGGCTTCGCCGAGCAGGCAGCGAACTTCGGATGCCTCGTCGAATTATTTCCTGGGAACGCGGTCGCCCCCGATATTACTCTCGGGGGAAACACCCGGTGAATAATTTCATATCGAATATCGTTATACAGCGTCTACGATTTTTTATTAATTTTTTTTTTCTGTATGAATTACCTGATCATTACGGAGCACATTGAAGCTGAACGAAGCCGCTGATTAGCATATTGTCGTACGACGTTGCTCGTCCCAATTTTTTTGGCGAGATTTCTGCAAATCGTCGTAAATGCTGCCGCGTTTTGTGATCGATATAAATTGCAAAAGTAACGATGGAAAAATTAAAAAAAAAATTAATCAGACGAGGCGAAGATAAAAATAAAAATATTGTACGAAACTAATGTAAATGCTCGAGCCACAATAACCTGCTAGTTGTAAATATTTAAACTGCGAATGGAGTCCGTGGTACCGGAGACGCGGGGTTTCGTGTTTCCATCTCGGGCACGAATTACATAGGTACTTATCCGCGTGCGATTACATACGTAGGCGTGGGTGTAAGCAAACCTCGGTGGATACTATAGTGTGTCGCACTTGGTTAAATATTCGACTACAGTTTATATATCTGTTGGCTGTATACTAGACGTAATCCGCTCGCAACATCGAGGCTGAGGCACGTTTGCGGTGTCGAATGCTCGAGGAACTTATCGCCATTGGACTCTCCTTCTTTATACTCACCTATGCACACTATATCAATGCTATAATACGTTTCGTGAATAGTCGTCACGTTTTCACCATTCTCCCAGATCTCCTCGTACGAGATCTGTATAACGAGAATTACTCTGCCACGTCATCGGGTCTTTATTCGCGGAAATTTATATCGAGATTTAATCCCCTTTGCTTCCCACAAACGTATACGTAACTCATCGGCTGAGCCCAACTATTTTATACTCTGTTCATTCATCATTATTATTAGCATTTTTGCTCGTTTTTACTTGATTATTTTTCTCTATCTTTTTTTTGTTGCTTTTTTTAAATAACTTTATTTTTTAACTCTTGGTTTCAAAACGTTCGTCAACGAAGCCAATTAACTCTGCGTCATTAGTTCCCAATTTTGCCTTGACAAATATTTAATCTTATCGCGCTTCGACGAAATAAAAAAAAACCGGTCATTCAAGATCTTATCGAGTACGGAGAAAAAATTGCCAAGTATTCCCGACCAGTAGATTTGTTCACTATTTTTCTTCACAATCTTCCGTTCGACGAAGATAAACGAGCTTCCTTACTATCCACCCGAGATAGTTCCCGCTGCAGCTGAAAAAACACGAGTGGCGCAACGAGGATTGACTTCTATGGTCAATATGCGGGCATCCGTTAGAGGTCCGTGACTCCCACGCGTGACAGATACTGAGTCAGCGTGCGATATGCTCGCCGGCTTTCTTCCTATTAGTCCCTTGTCTCCGGTATCCGTTGATCCGTGCCGATCACAAAACGCGATCGCGTGACCCGTGTGCACACACGATTATCCCGCGATCGTGATCCACCGATCGCCCGTTGATCCCTCGACGGCCCGAGATCAATCACGGGATCGATAGGTGTAGTGTGGGCACGATCTCTCGTAAATTCTTGCAATTTATTAATATCGGACAAGTATATCGGCGGCGCATGTATCGATGAATTATCGATGTCGGTGTGTGTTTTCACCCTTTCCGCTTACATGCATCGATACCGAACCGTGTTCGTCGCGCGCACGGTGCACGCTGTGTCAATCAACGCCCATAGGCATGGTTCACGGCGAAATAATTTTCATGCACTGCCGGAGAAACTCGCGATCCCTCGTTACTCCCCCCCCCGATCAATTTGAACTATCCCCGGAGTTTTTACTAAACGGAGGCGTGCCGAGCAACAGGAGCACGCCGCCGATAGTTACCACCACCGGGCGATCGGGCAAGAGTTCGAGTTCCCAGGCAGCAACGAAGTAGAGTCACCCGTGGTTATTGGGACTCTGTGTGGGGCGTTCGAACATTGTGGTGGCGACGACGGGATATACGGATACCCGTAAGAGTTTAACGTTCGAGTACATTCAACATGTCCTACCGCGCGTCGACTCAACCCGGGACCGAGCGGCTTCGGCCCACGCGTTTTCCTTCACTGTTCTTGATACACCGCTGTAAATATTTCACTCGTATTGCTCGACTGCTCGCAGTTCTCAACGCTCGGGCACCAACGGCAGCCCAAAAGTCAGCTCCCACATTTCATGTGTTAACTGCGGATAACTGACAGGTTGTTGTGGCTCGGGCGTCTCGGCACTCACGCTAAGGACGATGAAATTTAGAAAACTCAAATTTAGATCTCCGGGGATTTACCGGAAATACGTCACTTCCGGTTTGAAAATCTAATTTTTCGGCCGGAAGTGACGTCGCACGGGAAATACGTCACTTCCGGTTTGAAAACCTTATTTTTCAATCGAAAATGACGATATGCCGGAAATAGGTCATTTCCGGTCTGGAACATTAAATTTTTTGCTGCAAAATGATTTTAAAATGTGGGAACTGTAAAGTTCATATTTCAAGCGCGGAAGGCAAAGTGTTATTTTCGTGGAAGAGCCTCGGCATGGTTGGAGTGTTAAAAAACGAGCACCGCAGCCTCTCCTTAGAGAACATACCGAATGAATTATTGTCTGAACGAGGACAGCTTATGCAGATGAGACGAGCTGTCGCGAGGTCAGCATTTCCGTGCTTCTTGGGACAAGCGCATCGCCAGCATATATCGCAAATCGGATCCGCCAATCGCGTTAGCAGTGCGTGTAGAGAGATGCGCTAAACTCGTACTCGTTGGGTCGTTGCTATCTCAGCTGCACGCATGAAGGCGCACTAGCACAGGAACACGACACTACCGTGTTACGTCCAGTTATGTCACGACTAGTTATGCAAGTCGACAATTTTTTTTTTTTCGATATTCTACTCCTCTCCATTTGTTTTTATTTTTATTGTTTTTTTTCGTATTCTTCTATCGCAGTTCTACAGCATCCATAACGACCCTCTCGAGAGCGTAAGAGCCAGATACGCTTCTTCGTCGTGAATATCATATCTTCATGTTCACTTGTTACGAACGCATGCCTTGCGTAACGGGACATCAATAATTTTTAACTCGAATGTCTCGCGAGCAATGAGCGTAATGAGAAACGTATAAATGTTCCGTGGTAACTGCAAACACGTTTATTCGATAAAAACGTTTATTCAAATGAGATGCGCATTCCTGCGGGTGGATTACCGTTTTCCTAATGTATTTCTCATCTCGATATATGCTGTCGTATAAATATACAAATGTGTGTATATAAATATTTTTAAATAATTCTACCAATTAGTAAGGACCAATTAAAACTCTGGAGATCTCAACATCCCGCTCGTACGATCAGCTATCATATTATAGTGTTCAACCAGTAAAGTATGTGGTATCAAGCCCGTGGCGAGTGGCTCGGAAGATCTCTCCAAGCTGCTCCACCACGGCCACGGGGAATCTTTCTCTGTGAAAACGTCATCCGACACTGTGGAATCGATGTTTTGATAAAACCTTCGGCGTATCCGGTGACCGGCAGCAACAACGACGGAGCGGTATAAGTGACGACGATCGGGCATGGCAATCCGGCTCTCGCGCTCATAGTTCTGCCCAGCGTCTGCGCAGCTTAGGTAGGAATTACAGAAGAACTTAGAGAGATCAACTCGTAGATACTTAGCTCCGTCCTGTTGCTACGCGCTATGCCGACTGACGACCACATGTGAGTCATAATATTTTCCGATCTGCGGCGCATTGAAGTAATCCGAGGAAACAAAACAGCGGCTCGTGTTGGCAAAATGCCTCGAGCAACTCTTTCCATTGCACCTACCGTATGCAGGTTCATTGGCCCGTTGTTAAATTTATCAGAGACACATGGATTGTTTCGAAGCTGAAAGTTTACCGAACAACGAACTCCGGCGTGAATTTGTCGGATGTGAGGTGTCGGAGAAAGCACGGAGATAAGCTGTTAAGGTTGTACTTGGGCGTTAGCCAGTGGAATGAGAGTTATTTTATAACAATTTTGAAGTATCACTATTCAAATTTGGCACGTGAACATACCCATGAGATATGTATTTATGCAATTCATGCATGAAAAGTGCTAGTTTTCGGGCTTGCCGTGAGTGGCGTAAGCGGTGCTTTACAGCCAAGTGTACTTTAAATATCGGGCCGATTCATCTTTATGCATGCTCCTCATACTCCACGCGCGCTTCTCATGCTTCACGGAATTCACAATTTACAATCATCAGCACTAAACGCCATATATCTATCTACCTATCTATCTATCTATCTATCTATCGACCTATCGACCTTAAGGACACCAGATGCGAACGAAAACGGTTTACCGATCTCTGGAGCTCTATTGAGAAATCTAACTGCGGTACAAAAAGGATTCTGCCACTCTCTCTTTCTCATTATGTCTCAGTGTCACATGTAGAGTTTGTCGAGATGCATGACTGGTTGGGGTGGCTACGGATTTCTCGATTCATTCACACGGAACTATCCGGGTATCCGCCTGCGCCGGAGTTCCCTCGTTCCCTTCGACCCCAAGGGGATGACCCTCATCTGCAATAGCAACAACAGCGCGAGCGGCATCAAGCCGTGGTCCGCCGTGTGCTTCCCGGCATTGTGCACTTTCGTATTGCGCTCACGAATTGGGTCGTGTAAACTCGGGCTGGCGTTTGTGTTCACAGTGGATGGTTGGATATTTCCGTCTCTCACTCTCGCTCTTTCTCGTATCATCGCGCGGTACCTCGAATTGAATCGTGTTGTACCAGAGGCGGTTTGCTGCCGCCGCTGCTGCTGTTGCTTCATGCGCACAGAGAACTCTCCGCGGATCGTTGAATGCATTTCTGTTTCCAGCCAGACGCCCCCGCGTCTAGACGAGAAAACGTTCTGCATCAACCACCGGTGGGTTACTCCGTTCCATCAGGGCTGACCGCTGGTTATCCCAGGGCTCCGTTTCAATTATGAAATTGGCCAAATAGGCGGATGTTTCGTGCACAGAAACGTCAACCACTTGAACGCCGAACAGCGAAGATGATAGAAGACCTATGCAAATAAACGAATTTGAACGAAGTTTCCGAAGATGGAGTTGATTGAAGCGTCATCTTCGTGCCTCTGAATCTATATGGTAGAATGCGATTGTGGTGATAAACGTCACTCAAAGAAAACCAGGATACCTTCTTCGTTACATGATCTCTTCGATATCGATATAAAGTAAAAACCATGACTACATCACCCGCTATTGCCCTACAGACTCTCGTGCCATCCCGCGCATTTCCGTGCCGGTGAGAGGGCAATTGCGAGTTCCAGTATGCAGGATTCATATGTTATAAGAAGACTTGAGAAAGACGTCCGGGATGCCAAGTGGCTGCATACACTCGGCTAACCAGGAAATCCAATCCCGTTTCTTTCGTCGTGCGTTTCGCCGAGGCGCACTGTTTATTCGATATGCGCTGCATATGCATAGACGTTGGTGACGACGGGGAGGAAGCGAACGACGACGGCGACTATGAGCGGGTGAAACCGGCATTGCGATTGCCAACTCGTTTTTTCTCCGTTCCACCGTGCATAGTTAGAGATGTGCTTCAACACGGACATCTTCGCCGTGTGCCTATCTGTTTCTATCTCGGAGAACGCAATGAAATGCTCACCTCGAAAGTCTCTCATTGCAAGTTATCGCTCCTTCGCAAGTATGCCTCGTTCGCCTATGCGAATGACAAAATTCCAGCACTTTCGCGTCGAACCACTTTTGTATGCATTCCGTGCACCCGTTGCAAGGAGCAGCGAGCACACCGGGCACCTTGGATCATAATGTACTGGCGAGTTCTTCAGGCCTCGCCCCCTCGCTGCGGTGAGAAAACGGAATGGTTGGATTAACCAAATTTGCGGTGACATACGTACGTTCAAGGCTGTTATTTTGTTGGTACAACGAAAGCATTTTGTTGGGCGATTATTCGCTTTAGTCAATTGAAAATATTTGGATAAAAACAACATTTTTTTTGGTGGCAACCAAATAACGCCTTTGAACGCATGTCAGCGAGCCTTCGTTAATCCAATCATTTCCTTTTTCTCAGTGGTCAGTAGTCAGTATGGACTATGGAATTTAAAAACGGTAAATTTTGATGTCCGGAGATTCATCGGTAATACCGTTACTTCCAGGCCAGCGTTGCAAACGAACGAATTCAGAAAACGTTTCATTTCACAACGTGTGAAAATGGGGGTTTTCGCACGCAAAGCGTGTGCAAAACCGCCATTTTCCCACCGAGTGATGTAAAATATATTATACGATAACGCGAGGTAGAGTTTGCGAGCAACGAGGCAAAGGTAGTCCCGCTGGGAGGAGAATACGGAGCGTGGGAGTTGGTATATTACGGGAAGTTAAATCGAATTCGCTCGATTGAGATTCAGGAATGCGGAGCAGCGCTTAACACCGCTCGAGCTCAGGAGTCGGGGGCCCCTCTTTTCCCCCCGGACTTATTGCCATGACAAATGCACGCAGGTCTCGATGGCGCGCGGCGATCTTGCGTCGAGAAATGCCTGCACGCACGGGCGCGAGGGTGATACGCAGACACGCACTGATACGCGGCAATCCGTGCGATAGATAGGACATAAGCACGTCTCAAATCAACGCCCGCAGATTGGCGACTGGACGGACATAAACATATAGTGTTAACGAGTAGATAAATATTGTTTAGAAAAAAAGGGGAAAACAACGTATGCCCGGTTTATCCCGTAATTTTCAAGACATACGGCGCCCATTGGATACTCTCATTACCAGGAATAGAGTTTAGGCGCCCCTCGTGTTCACGATTGGCTGTGCTATGCAAATTGACTCACGATTTCGTTACTTCCGTTAGGGTGATTCAGGATGATGTGGCACGGCGCGTGATATGGCCAATGGTTGGTCCTTTGTACGATCCCCCTCATTAATGCCTAGACAATATGAATAGAACTGCTGGTTACATTGCTTGGTCGAGTTGGTTACAGGCCAATGACTGTAATCAACCGAAAATTTTACCGGAAACTGCCGCTCGAAAAATATCGCTTTCACACTTCATCTCACACCGCTGTCGAAGTTAATACTAGGATTCGAACTACAGAGGAGCGAAGCTCTCACGAACTTGTGTAAACTGCGAAAAGTGTTTCCTAGTAAAGAGCGGCGAACGTGCGTTATAGCTGGAGGGTCTAAACTCGTCGTGGCATACGGAGCGACGGCTGAGCATAAAGAGCGGAGAGACCGAACGACCGACGTACAGACGAAGGAACTCTTCAACAGCGTTATCGTGACGGTCAAGTGGTGAGGACCCAATATGGTCAGCCACGCGATGATTTTTCGTCAGAATTCTCAACGTTCGTCCAAACATTTATAGGATATCCGGAAATCGTTAAAGCGGCTCTTCGTAGGAATCACGCACCATAGAAATTTTACTCTGAAGCCCGAACTCTTCATACCACAAACGTCTCGTGATGAAAGTCATGCGGATATTAAAAACCACAAATGTTAACCACAAACGTCTGTCCCCGGAATTTTCAGATTCTTTACATTTGGAGAAATCCAAAAATCAACCATCTCCTTAAAACAGGAAATCCCCAACGTGGGACTTCTTGTTGTTTCTTCGTTCTCGTTTATTTGAAAATAAAAAATAAAAAAATAGGAACGATGCATGGTTTTCTCGCCGCGAAGAGATGAACGTTTTACCTCATCGCGGCGGAAAACGATGTCACCGAAGGACATCTCACCGGAGGTTTGTGCGGAAATGATTGCAACATCGCGAAAGAGACACAGCGAACACATCGGAAGACATCATGAATGGGTTCGCACGAACGCCGCTGGCGAACCTGCCAACAGATCAACGACCCCCGCACGACGGCCACCGCTCTCCTGAGACACACGGCAGCGCCGGTCTCCGGGACAGCGGAGACACACGCATACGTACCAATCGCGGGGTTTCGCCGCAACGGTGCCGGATGATGGCGTATTTCTCATTCGCACCTCGGAGGACACTTATGACTGTCTCATTGATACGCGCGGAATTGTTTTCACGCGCCGTCCAACGCATTGCACAATTATGTTGTTAAAGTCCCTGTCTCTTATATTGCAAGCCCAAGTTATTTTTGGCGTGTCACTTATGATTAAAGTGATATCGATAAAAATGTACCTGCGCAAGTTGATTCACATTTTTAGATCGCTTTTGGCTTTCTGGAATCGAGAGACGTCAAATAGTAATAATCTACATAACAATAAAATTCATGTCGATTGGACACTTCCACCTATACGCACTAATTCTCACACAGCTACTCGCAGATACTCGCATACTCACGGATATTCACAGACACTCGCACAGATACTGCGAGTGCGCGAGCCGACACAACCGCCGGTAATAATAATAACAATGTGAGAAAAATTAAAATATTTACTACAGGCATCGTATTGATATCTCGAACTATACGGTATCGTCGGTTTGCCACAATCCGCACAGCCAAAGCCTGCGGTTACCATGGCAGGAAGACGCGCGTGCAGATTCAGGACACGTCGGCACGTAATCAAGGTGCATACCGGCACATAGGTCTATCAGAAAATTTACGGTACAACATAGTGTGCATCCTCGCAGAACGTGAAGCGAAAGGGGATTGAGTATGAATTACGGGAGGGACAATGCAAGGTCTCTGCAATTTAGTGATATAAGAATTATGTAAGGAGACTCTCTGCCTCCGTACGTAGGTAGGAATTAATTTGTACGCAGGTGACGAGGCGAGACTCGTATGAATGAAAAGAGGTGTGCGAAAAAAAGCTGAACAACGTACGGAATATATTGAAGTAGATGTAGAATTTTTTTTCGCATTTTTTTTTATCACGGTAGAATGTTTTTGTGGTCTCGAGTTTCGCGAGATTGTCTCCCATCTCCGGTTTCGATATTCCTTTCAGCGCTAGGTATGCAAAAATGGGCCCCTTGGAACTCGGGTTTTGTCGATGACAATAAAGGCGTTGCGAGGCATTGATGACGCAAACGTGCATACATTTGGGATTCGCCTTCGAACGATTGCGTCAGCGGTCGAAGGTTTATTATCTTCTCGAGTAATAGGGACGGTCTAGTCTCCGAGGATGAGTGACGCAATTCAAATTCGCGTCGCAATTTAAATGACAATAGTTTCCAGCTCTTAAAAGCCGTTGCCGAGCCAAATGAGTTTTGCCAGGCATAATCTTTAAAAAAAAAAGCTCCTCTCTGCTCTCGGTCTGTCCCGATGCACACATGTATCTGCATCGCTTCTGACTGAAGCGTCCATTCGATGGGATCTTGAATTTTATTGCCATTAGCCCCGTTGTAAATGTTTTTTTAATACCCTTTCTCTCCGCGGGTCGTTAACCAATTTATATCGCTAATTGAGTGGAATTGTGTGGGTACATTGCGTGTGTGATACGCACCAGGGCTCCGGACTGTAATTGGAGTTTAAAATAGATCGAAGTGCTGGTCCGGCCGGCTGTTTGTATCGTTGTTGCGCAATGTGCATAATACACATACAGTGCGGTATGTCGAGAGAACCGCCGTTGAGCACGGGCGAGCGTGAAACGTGTCGTTGATACGTGTTCTCCCCTCGGGCAGCAAAGCGGTCTCTCCAGAGTCTCTCCGGCTGTATCGAGCCTTCGATGGTTCGGCTTCGTCGCCACTGCGCGAATGACACTCATTAACGAGTCCCGCCGCACGCGCTAATACCGCTCGTTCAGGAAGCGACGGGCCGAAGACGACGACGACTCTGCGCGAAGACGAGAGGACGGCGCGTCCGTTTCCTCGTCATCGCCCCGAGCATTTTGCACGGAGAACGCATAGAATCGACTCGCCGAATATCTCAACGATTAGTCAGTAGACTTCCCGTTGCAAGTTCCATTCATGGATCTCGAACGCCGGGCTCTCGAGTTGCGAATTGCAAATTTTAATTATGCACCTACATCGCACGGAGAAAATGAATTGGTTGCTCCAATCGACTGTGTGGTTAAATGCACTCCGAAAGATTAATTTTTTTGTCAGATCGATTAATTTGTTTGGCGAACAAATAAATTTATTGCCAAACAATTGATTTGTTGGTCCAAGCAAACAAATCGCCAGAAGCGCATTTAACCAGGTTCGGGAAACTAATTATTTTTCTAGGTGCGTGCCCATCTAGGCGAGCCTCGTCCTGCTGGTCACTGAGGAAATTCTTGATCACCGCTAAATCGATTTTCACCCTGAAAGATCTCATTCTCTTTATAAGAAGATGCTTTCCACGAGCATCGAGATCCGGGACCTTCTCTTCCACTCCTATATCCAAGCCGACAATCAACACTCTTTCGAGTTCGAAAGAAAGTTAATTGTACGTGCTCCGGCTCATCCTCTCGTAGATTGGCTTTCCAAGAAGTCGGACAGAATTTCTTCATTCCGACGTAACGCTGAACTTAATTAACTCCTGTTTACCGACGAACGTGAGGAAAATTTGATAAGTCCCGATAGCTCGAAATCTCCGATTCCGATACCCTCGAACGATTATACAAAGTACGTACTGGCAAGTGCGCTATTAAAAGAGTATACCGAACTCTATCCGAGCATGCCGTGGCGAGAGCACGCCGAAGACTCGGTAGCTCGCGGGCGCTGAAATAACTATCGCGCATGCGGGACCAATTAAGGCGCGTGCACGGCATTCCACGGGGATGCAAGTGTGTCGACGGGTTATATAAGGTTGTGCAGCATGGCTGGACTCGCGGACTCGGGTGCAATACGTACTAAGCTGGAAGCAGCATCCATGGTCCAGTCGCGAGGCGTACGCGAAGCTGATACACAATAGCAACACTCCTCGAGCGGACGGACGCTGCACTCACAGAAGGATCTCAGAAAAACTACCGAGTCATAAGGTACATTTCGACCAGGCAACATGGTACACTGGCGCCACCACTGTCGATCTGTGAAATTTTTACAGGGCCCATAGCAATTTTTACCCAACCCTTATGGTAATTGTTTCGAGAAGGCGGGTTTGCGAATTTTACTTATCTGCCTAAGAATTTCGTGGATTACAGTTGAGAATTCCGTGGACTAAAGTTGAGAATTCCGTGGATTAAAACTGAGAATTTCGTCGATCAATTTTTTTTATTTTGGTAAATAAAATATGTATGTAGAGATAAAAATAAAATTTGATCGACATAATATGCCTGTATTACCTACAAACCGAAAACAAACGGTTCGCGATGGCGACCTCACCGATTACTATATTTTCTAGTACGAAGTACTTGCATTATAGCACAAATTACGGGTTATTCGGGTAATCTCTACGATAACGAAAATTACCATATTTCCCAGCAGAGTGTGTTAAGTTTAATACGAATGTTTACTAGGATGTCGCTGTAGTTCCCATGTATACCTGAAAGTTCTTTCGCTTTTTACCACATTTATAGTAATTTCTATCAGATCCTTCTCTCAGTGTGCGTATGGATAGCGCAGTCCGAGGGCGTAGCTCGAGTGGCGCGACCCTGGTGGTGAGATATAAATTACCCATTGCAGAAACGTGGAATTCACATTTTAACTATCCAAACGAAATCGTGAGTAGAAAAGTAACTTTTCAAGGCAGCTTTTGGGGAAAAAAAATGATCCTGCACTTGAAATTGTTGGGCAAGACGCGAAGAAATTCTATCAAAGTCCCAAAAGGAATCTTGCCGGCAATGCTCGTCAAAGTTATTTTTTCGTCGTCGTCGACGTCGTAGATCTCTCGGCACGGTTTAATCGTCGGACCTGCTGCCCGTCCCGGTATCCTTTCTCACGCTCGAGCCTCGTACTCGTTAGAGAGAAGGCCGCAGCCTATTTTGCGGGGGTATCGAGTGACCGAGGTAGGCCGCGGGCTGCGCCTCGCGCGTGTGGAAGACACCATGGAAATCCGGGTGTCTTCGGGACCGCGTTTCCGTGTATCGTGCGCGAGCCGGACGGCGAGGCCAAAGAACTCGAATTTATACATTGAAGGAGATTACTTATGGATGGAAAAGAGATAATGTATGGTAACCGAACGAGCGACGGAAATACAGATGAAGGCAGAGGTGGAATAAGGAGAGTATGAGGAAGGATTCAATCGAATAGATTGCATCTGTGCGAGATCGTTCCTCGGGATAAACGCTCCGGCCGGTGGATAACGAGGATAAGAAATTATGTATATCGCGTTCGATTGCTTTTCCGTCGGACGAAGCCGGGAGATCCTCCGCTCTGTGTGACCGGCTCTTCACGACTCAGTCGTGTCCTTCCGGTTTTATCCAACCGGGAATCTGTCTCTCCTTCTTTTTCTCGTCGTCTCATTTCTCTCTCCCAGTTTGGTTCCCCGACGATGCTGATGCAACGCCGCGCCAGAGCGCGCAGCTCGAAACTAGATATCCCTCTTCGCGATAGGAGTGCACTTGGTCGCTGCCCGGTCGAGCTCGTTCAGCGCTGTTTGACCGTTCCTCGCGGTGTGTGTCTCCGTGTGTGTCCCGCTAATGAAATTATCGCTATCACCGAGGAATTATATCCACGGGCTCGTGCTCCACACGAGCGCGCCAATGTGTATCAACAGTACCGTGACGTTAGCCAGTTCGCTGCGGTGAAGTGATGAGGAAGCGCGATAGACACACATACACACACGTCGCCAGTGTATAAAGATAAAAAGGTTTGAAGAACTATATATTTCTCGCGGTCGCTTCTCGCGCTCTTGCAATGAGCCAATTATCGCCTAGGAGCGGTACACGAGAGGAGAGCCACGGCCGGGCCGCCTCTCTGACGTCTCGCCGTCGTCGTCGTCGTCTCCTCTTCCTGTTGCCGAGACGCTCTAACCCGCGATATCCTGGACCGTCGCGGCGGGAAGAGACCTCCTGCGCCTCGGCGGTTCACCGGCGCAGGGCGCTAATGGCCACTCCGCGCGCGAGTTCCGTATCTATTGGATATACCCTTCCGTACACCTAGCTGCGAATGCGCTCCGCGCTACAGTTGGCACAATGATGAACCTCTCTCGCTCGCTCCCGCTAATAAACCGAACGAGCTCGTCGCCGCATGCCACCGTACGCTAATTAGCGGCTAATTAATCTTCCAAGTTCATCGGTCTACGCCCGCAGCGTCTCTCCCGGGTCGTATCCCGGTGGAACATACGTACAGCCGGCACGTTTGCGCGAAGCGTCGACGAGGCTCTCTCTCTCTCTCCGTCTCCTTCGCGAACGAGCACTTCCGGCAACTTTCGTACTAAAGTCTGTCGCGTGACTTTCCACGCTGTGCCGCGGACAGATTTTCCTCGTATCGACGATCGCCGATCTTCGGCTTTATGCGCCGTACATACATTACGTTATATCGTTAATGTTTCGAGGAAGAGACGCGAGGAGATACGCGTGCGTGTGTGTGTGTTGTTGGCGGTGAAAAAAGTCTCGTGCCGATGGACTCTCTGGAGAGTTGGGCTCCGAGGATCCCGTGCGAACTTGGATCCCTTTCACGTTTAATAATCGTTATTTATCGAAAAGATGAGCAATCGCCGGCAGCAGAACTCCCGTCACGCGATACTTCTACTCGATAACCCGTCACCCGTTCAATTATCTTATTACGCAAGGAGCTTCAATGATAAATCTCTCTTCCCGTCCCGTTCCCGAGCTGCCGAGATCGCGCGAAATACCGACGGATCTTTCGAACGACGAGATAAATGACGAACCACGCCGGGGCTCGTTGACGAGCGGAAAGAGCTCTTCGAGCCGTGAAAAATGAAACCTCTCGACTTCGGCGCCGTGCGCTCCGGTCGTCTCTGCGTCGACGCGATTCTGCGGCTTTTTATTTCATTAGAAATTCATTGTGCAACCGGTGCACCTCCTCAAGGATACCACTGACGAAGCTACGCCCGTATATCTGTATCTACGCGAGACCTCGGGAGAGTTATGCACAACGATCGTGCCGCTGTGCTTCTTGACGCTGCTACTGTCACCGCTGTCGTCCGTGTGCGTGCGTCCGTGTGCGTGTGCGCGCGAAGTGCAAGCACAGCATCGGCAGCGGCCAGCAGCTTTTACCTCTCCGCATCTAACGTTACAGTAGCCTGGTTGGGTTACAGGAATGCAAGGTCCCCTCTGGCTATGGACCGCGTACGAATCGCGCCACGCTATCCCTCGTTGTATCACATTCACTTCGGGATTATTAATTCCCGAGAGCGAGGCGCGTCGTCGAGATTCGGACGAGTCTGACCGAAAATGTTTGGAGGCCGAAATTCCGAGCCCGTATAACGAACTGAATTTTTGAGGAATGACAATTGCAACGATCGACTCATAAATATAAATCACCTTGGGATTATTAATTTCCGAGAACGATGTGCGCGATCGAGATTCGGCCGTGGTCGACTTAAACATTTTTCGGAGGCCGACATTCCTAGCCTTAACCCGGGATCACCAACTGAATTTTTACCGAACGACAATCACAATGATATAGTCATAAATATAAATCTATAATACAGAGACTCGGGTAAATTGTGGTAACACAATAATACAAAAACTCGTATAAACTGTAACCATTATTTTTTTTCACCTGCGTTAAATTTTTCCAAAATGTTAAACTGTCGAACATTGATGTGAAACGGCTTCTTTGACAATATTTGGATAAATGAAACAGCAGCGGAAAATAAAAGTAAATTTTTGCGACAAATCCGCGAAACACATACGTCAATAGAGTAGGAATGATGAAAAGTACCGTAGACCGTTATCCTGCGTAGCTCCGATACTTTTATAAATCTATTTTCTCGCAAGGTCGACCGGTGCGAGTCTCTATCTCGGTCTCGATGCACTCTATCGTGCGAGTGCCCCTCGCCACGCTAGAGAGTGTCGTCGCCTCTACGTGCGAGGCCCCGAGTGTGTGTCTCCCGAAGACCGGACCGGCAGACTCTCGGCTCTGATAGAAAGTCAGTCGTTTACTGTTTCCCTCGAGCGAGCACCAGCCAGTTCGGATCGTGTGTGTGCGTGTGTGAGCGCGCGCGCGCGCGTACGAGCGATTGCACTCCGTCGATATATTTTCGTTGTGCAAATACGGAAACTGTCGTCGGAGCTGCCGCCGGAGAGGGATGTATCCACGCACGTCGAAGAGGACGCGAGTCGACACGCGACAAGCCGCGGCCGAAGGAGCCGGCGAGAGGTGCCCGCATGCGCATTGAGCGCGGGAAACCTCGCTCGATAGGTTTCCGGAGCCGCGGATGGTTACTTCGGAGATCGGTGAGGATTTTCGCCGAGTCATCAGGCCCGCGGTGGCCGAAGACCGACGACGTACGCGACGTGCATCAATGTTCGCCGCAGCGGCGGCGGCGGCGGCAACGGCCGACTCGTTGACGTGACATAGTCACGCGGTGATTAACGTTTCCTTCTGTCACGATGAGACCGGGCTCTCGCTGGGAGTCCGTAGCCTCCACGGACCATCTCATCTCGTCGTCTCGTCCGTCGCCGCTCGCGACCGCCGCCTCTCATCCCATAATCCCAGCCAAGCGCTACGGTCGTCGGCGATATGAGCGTTTACAAGGTGTTCTCACATCTCTAATCAACCGTTGACAATGGGTATTCGTTAAACAAACCGTGTTTCCATGAGCTCATCGAGCCGCACGCCGGCGACGACGGGACGATCGGTTTTCCTCCTGAAGAGCCACGATGTTCTCACTGTCAATCTCAATCGATCGTTACTCGCGATAGGGAGATTCGCTTGATAACTCATGAGACGGCAATGCAGGGAGTGATCGCCCGAGTCGGCATTAACGGCCCACGGTGGGCGGGTATCGTCCTTTTGCCGAGCAAACTAGAAAGTCCTGTTAGACACTGCACGGGAGTCTCTCTCTTTCTCCTGTCGAGCCAGTCCGACAACACGCGGCATACCGGCATGCATTAAGCCCGGGAATAAGCTCCGGTGGGCACAGTGTTAGCGAGTGCGCGCGCTGCAAGTGGGCACGTACGTTTAAAAGGCGTCGCTGTTCGATCGCGACTCTCACACCTATATAGCTGATCGTCTCGCGCGCTCCCTCGCTCTCTCGATACAGGTATTAACGGCATGTAAATTCCTCGACCTCTGCCACGCGAGATCATATATTTCAACCCTTAAAATCATTTGTCAATGTACACAAGAGGGTTCAGCTTCTTCCCCGTGCCGGAGACCGGGCCTAATCGTGCGACTTGTCCTCCTCGACGATGACAAATTTATTTCTACAATTATAAGCCTACCATGGGAATGGAGTATAACCGTTTGGAAAATAATAGAGTTTATAACTCATAAGTATCGTAACTGTATACGATGGTATATACGATTATTATATTGCCACGATAGGCAGACTCGCCTCTCGAATGCCCTGTCCACGATCGCCGAAACGGGGTTTTCAACTGTCTACGGTGTACACGGTCACGAAGTAATACCATCGCCCCGGGACAATCGCGTGTCATCTTCGTCATCGTTGTCCTCGTTCACGTGTATCTCATACCGTGCCTCTGCCTCCTCCGTCTACTCGCGGATAGATATACGGTGGTAAAAGGTAAAGTACCTATACGTATTCTGAACGTTGCACCCGCGCATTCATCCGAACCGTGCACGTCGGCAATGTGCTCGGGGGGGCCTCGGCGAGCAACTAACGTCAAGGAACTCTGACCCCTTTCTCAGAGTAACGTCGCTCGTGTACTGTACATATACCGGAGCCTCGTGGCTCTATCGATCGGAGGCAAAAGTCAGCCGGTTCGACTTATGGAGATGATGTCACGTACCTAAAATATACTCGATTGCGTATGTAACATTGTTGCGTAAAGTACCGGCGTTGTGCTAAAAGTTTGATGTAACATTGGAGGGTTTTCGGAAAGAGTATGTGACGGGTTCCTGTGGACTATTTCCATATTCTGTCCCAGACACGAATCTTGGACCCATCCTTAGTCTAGCTTCCAGAACCGTATATCAGACTGTGGCCTCGCTCTATCCCAGATTCTGACTATACTTCATACCAGACTGGTCATACTCTATCCTGAACTCTGACCATAATTCATCCTGGACCCTGGCCACACATTATCCCGAACCCCGGCCATACTCTATCCCAGACGCTGGTCATACCTAATCCCAGAATCTGGCAATACTTAATACCATACTCTAGCAATACTCAATCCCATACTCTGGCCATACTCTATCCAAGACGCTGGCCATATTTTATCCCCGACTCTCTCAGACATTTGTTTCTCAGCAGATCAGAAAAAAATCTAGAATAATGAGTGATAGTAATGTAAGTCGCTATGGAGGAACTCACGGCAGTGTCAGGGATCAATAATGAGAAGCTCACGGTTCCTCGATATTGTCTCGTGCGCCATCAACAACGTCGAGTATAGGAGAAACTCGACTCGTTTGGCGAAGCCTACGTTTTCAGAAGCAATTACCCATATCGATGCACTGTATCGAAGGTGGCAAGGAGGTCACAGAAGTCAACGACGAGAAGAGAGTCGCGAGTTGTGCGAATCATCAAAAGCGTTTCAGACTTCGGTATTCCGCCAGCTAGATCTGGAAATCCCGCAAACTTTACGGAAAACTTCGGAGAAGCGGCGGCAAACGTTCTCACAAACGTCGGCGAGGTTGGTTTAACGTACGCCTCTTCGATCTTCTACGCGGGTAGAAAGTAAAGTAACGGATGGGAGAAACACTGAGCGTTACGCGTGCAAGGAATTACTCCGATCAATTAGCGTGTGATGTTACCTCGTTGCATGTTATTTCCTGATCTAATGGACGTTCGTTCGTGCACTGCGAAGAGCTTCTTTCCTGCAGACGAGTTTCCGGAATTGCTTCGATCACGATTAACTCAGATGTAAAATTCACTAATCAATGTTTTAAAAAAATAAATTATTTTCCATGGACATGGATATAAAAATGATCTCGGAAATCTGAGTGATTCTCACGATGCAAAAGTAAGTCAGATATTCCAGAATATTTCTGATGTTACTAAATATTTGTGGGCGAGTAACGCGATCAGCTGCTTCCCATCTCATACTCCTCGTCGGTTTATCTCTTCGGAGAGAAAGATTTTGGAGTGCCTAAGTGCTGTCTTGCTGAGGCCGATGCAGTTGAGTAACGTGTGCAAGACCAAGTCCAGTTTTCTGTTTACACGCAACGAGCAGTAAGCACACTATACCGGTATACCCCGTTCTCCGTGAAGTTGCACACGCTCCTGTGCTCCGGGTCCGCAGACCCAGCTGCGACCATACTCGTGACTCGCCCGCGGTACGTGCGCGACTTACAAAAGAGTATTTTTCAAGGGAGCCGAACGGATCCTCTTCGTTGCAATGAAAATTAGCTGGAGAGATGAGAGAGCACTCCATTAATCTCTCGCAGAAAGATCTCTAATATTTGTCAAGCGTCGTCGTCGTCGAGCATCGATTGCTAAATGCCTCGGACCCCTCGGCGATCGACTCGATTCGAGGAATTACTATTTCTTCAGACGACAACTTTGCAACTCGCGGTACTTCACTCGGGATTAAAATTGAAGGAAACGAAACGAGTATCACGAGGAAAAAAATTGGGTTGAACGGCCAACGCCCGAGGCAACGAAAGAATTCATTGAACGAACGAAAAATTCTTTGTACCAACTAAAAATGTATTGAACCAACTAAGAATTCATTGGACTAACTGAAACTTCATTGTAGCAACTGAAAATGCATTGTACCAATTAAAAATGCATCGTACCATTTAAAAATGCATCGTACCAATTAAAAATGCATCGTACCAACTAAAAATTCATTTGAACGTCCGTGACCGCAGGCTTTGTTTTCGTTCTCAGTGCAACAAAAAAAAAATGTGTACAGCAGAGGTGCATTAGGGGGAGGTATGCGCGGCACAAGCGCGAACACCTCCAGCCACTTCGAGCCTCGGCAAGACCAACTCCAAGAATGCAAATTTCTTTCAAACGAGAGATTTATCTCGCGGCGCACTATAGTAGCTTGCACCCCGATCGATCTCGCGTCGATCGAAACGCAGGAGTCGCGAGTAGCCGTACTCGCCGGCGCGCATTGCGCGTTAAAGTATAAACCTCGTTGCGCGCGGTTGTTATAGAGCCGCGGGCATCGGGCGTGCATTATCTCTCGTGGGCAGGAGCGCGGCCGCGACCGGCCGAGTAAAATCGGAATGTCGTAGGAGCGCGAGGCCGTGGCGCGGCTCTTTTTAAATCTGTGCTAATTGCCGCAGGGAGTCGTTTGTCCCCGATGAAAAGATCGGCCGAGACTGAAACTGCGACCACTTCGACGAAGCATGACTGTTTTGTCGTAGGTACTCAACGCTGGAACGAGACGTGTATATTATCTCGCGTGCGAAGTCGCTCGCGCCAGCGCGGACACGAATAATACAGCGTTCGCGAGCGGAGAACAACGAATAACGTCCCGGCAACAAAAATCGCTCGGGCTTTATATCTATCGACGATATCGAAAGCTGTCGTCGGTTTTCCGCCGACCGGTTGGTAAAAAATCTTCGTCGATTGGTTAATTTCAAAATACCAACCGGTGTCCAGGTGCTCGCTGGACGAGAACTCAATAACGCGTGCGCTCAAAGAGTTTTGCGAACCAGCGCGAAAACGCAGCGAGACGAACGCGGGTCTCGCGAAGCAGAACCAGAAACATTGCGAACGTATGCACGATAACTTCTCGGCAGGGACGTTTTTTTGTCTTTATTTTTACCCTCCGACACCGCTGCGATATCTCCGCGCCTTCGACGGGATTTGGACTCTGCCAGCGGTGCTTTCTTGCGCACTGTATGCATCCTTTTATGCATCTCGCGAAAGTCTCTTCCGTCTCCTCATCTCTTCTCTTCTCGTCGAGGAGCGATACACCTCCGTGCAGTATCTCGTTACGTCGAAGTTACGTATCACGGCTCGGCGAAGAACACCAACCCGGTTGCATTGCAGAAGGAAATCAGACTGTTGAATCCAGTCACCACTCGCGAAACCACACAGCACCGATGTACTTCTCTCCGCATGCAAGGAGCCATTGTTCGCCATCAAGGCACCTCTTCGTCCTCTGGCCCGTTTGACCTTTCGACGGACTAGAAAAAGATAGACGGAGGGACCCAGACGAGACATCGACGACGACCCGGTGTATGCTCATGCATCGACGATATGAACCGGGATGGAGACGTCGCGTCGATGAACCATATAATGCGGCTCTCACAACGCTCCCACAAGGGCAAAGCACTCCTCGAGTCATTCTGACCCTCCTCCTCTTTATCTCGAATAAGCAACCGGGAATAGAGACTCTCTTGTCGTCGTCGCGGTTTTCTCTCATGTCCGGGGAAAAATATAACGGCATGTGAAAATATATGAAAGTTGTGTTCTTATATTGTAGTAAGTTCGTTTTTCAATCGTCATTTACGGTAGATGTCCCGAGGAAGATTAATTTCAAAACATCCGACACACTTGCCGACCTCGCGGCCTCCAAACTACTTTCTTAAAATTTTTTACAGACATGCGTTTTTCTTTTTTAAAGGCGGCCGTTTTTCTTTGGCAAGGTGGAACACAATGTTAGCTTGTAAAATTATTTTCTTTCAATACGTGAAAACTTAATATTGAGAAAAATATTGAGAAAAAATGTACATTTTTACAGGCTAGGATAACACTCTCTACCGTACGATGTATACTTAATATAGAACGCTGTATACTTATGGAGAATATGAGATACGAATTGGAACACGCAGTGAGCTGTATTCGGCAAACGCGAGCTCATGGTTGCGCACGAATTGCGTTTGAAGTAAGTATATTACGGTACAGCGAGTTAGAGTTAATACGGTACATTTTAAGTGTTTTCCCAACAGACGAGCCCACCAGAGAGTCTGACCATTCAGCGGGATTCACCGTGCGAACCGCGCATACCATTAAATATGCTTCATATCTTATTTTCCACTGGTACTTTCGCCCTCTGCCCTCCTCTCGATGCAAAGCCGCGACCGACACCATTCCCGATTGCGCTTTCATCCGTTTGTTCCCCCGGAACATCACGAGCTATTATGCGTAGAATAAACGGTAATCGTCCCCCTGGATCTTCGAAATCTCTTCCTGCGATCTTTGACTATGAGCTCTCGCGCGCGAAAGCTCACGCACGAGAAATTAACGCGGAGGCGTTTCTGCACTCTGTGTGTCTGCGTGGATCTTTTTTTTTTTTTTTCTTTACAGCAAGGCTCACGATGGAAGTTGTTCTCCGCGCTCGTACCCTCGTGCCAGGCCGCGTGTTCCTATTTCCGTGGCAGCAGGGGCGTTTATGACTCGCGTACGAGGTCAGTCGGGTTAGCGAAGTCGTTCTTCGCGCACCGCTCGTCCATACCGTCCATACTATCTCAGTCGAGCTCGAGCTACGATGATGCTCGGTCTAGTGAGGCAAGCGAAAGGGATTCTCCGAGGATGAACGCGCGCGCACCGCGAATCCATCGAGTCCAGCTCGCGCCTCTGGTGCATCGTTCCACCGGGTCAAATCGCGATCTTGTCCCTCCCATAATAACTCGTGTACAGCACTATCCTATTTACGAGAAGGAATAGATATAGATACTCCTGTACCATACTTACGCGCGAGGAGTTAACGTCTGGCTATGCCGTACCGATTGTGCGAAAACAAAACATTCACCGTTTACGCTCTCAGCTACTTTTATTTCATTCTCCATTATCGGTTTATTATTTAACACCAATTTGGCACTTCTTTCTTGCTTGGGATTACAATTTTCAGGGAGAACATTACATGTAACTTATTCCGATAGCAGTGAGATTAGAACATTTAAGATGACGCCGATAAATTCCCAAGTCACAGAATTTGAAGGGTACAATTCGTTTCTTCTTCGCTGTAACATGTCATGGTAATCATCGTTAAATCTGCTGTGTTCTCGATTCTCAATTTCTTAGGGTGATTCGATGTGATGTCTGCATATTTCATTATAATTTATATTTTGCTCGTCACTTACTCTGACATTATTTGATTTATGAGTTTACCTCGCAATCGTCGTGCCGCGTCTTCGTGAAATTCGATCTGTTGAGCTTATATTTAGCAATGACATCGGCGACATTGGCCATGACGGAATCCGAAGGGTTCTCGTTCCTCGTCAGGATCCACGCAAACTTGTAACTGAAGAACAAACGATTACAATATTATTGGAGTTACGGTACATGACAACCGGCAAAGCGGTTGATCGTGACTCACTGCATTGAATTCGTGTTGATGCAGTTGTAACCGACTGCGTAAGAGTCGTAATCTGTATCCAAAATAAAATAGTCAGCCTCCAAAGGTGACCAAATATATTTCTGCCTCATTCTTCCGGGTTCGGTGGAGTCAGGCACGTTCATGACTCCGAGTGTCGTTACACCAATGCTCGTCCTGAAATTCCTTCCTTTTGCTTCAGTTTATATAACAAACAAAAGTCGCAAAGTGATTTGCACATGGCTTCCTCATCAATTACAATTTTGCGCACAGCTTTCTCTATGCGAAAGTTCGCTGATCGATTTTGACTTCCTCGTAGAGCAACCTATTCGCAAATTCCTAATAAATTATGAAGCCATGTGCAAATGACTTTGCACCTTTTTTGGTAACAAAGATTTTTTTTTTCGAAAGCATAGCATCCTTCAAGAGGAAGCAAAAGTTGCAGAATCTGTAACTAAGTTTCTCATTGGTATGTTACAATAAAGACAAGACAGTTTCCGCTCGAATCGCAGTGCCGTTTTCGTTGATCGCCCAATCGTATGTCACACATTGGACATGGTTCGCTGTGGGCACGAAATACTGTTCCATCTCGAACCATCTTCCTAAAAACTTAAAACAGTAGCGAATAATCCACACGAACACTGACCGGTTAATTGATGTACTTTTGTGACCGCTTACCTGGGAAATATCGAACTCTGGCATACTTGCAACTTCCGGGCAAGAACCATGCGAGGCTATCTGAGCCAGAGCACCGACGGAAAGGCAAAGAAACAACAACGGATAGAAGATCGTCATGATCTATGAGACAATTTAACTTTTGTCGATTTATCAAACACAGAGTCGACTTTTATGTTTAACCGAGGTAGAAACCGAACTGACCATTCGCTCGGTTTAGCGCTCCGATCCGACCCCGACCTCTCGCCTCTATCTTATGCAATATTGTCTCGCGTGACATGCAGTACAATAGATTGCACCGATCGTCGCTTCTTTCATGGTTAAAAAAAAACATGTTATCGGATCGCGGATCTCTCTATCGCAAGTTCATATGTCCAACTGTTATCGTACCTATTTTCGTCATAATGAATTCCCATCGGATACAACGTTGTACAATAGCCACTTGCCACGAGCGCGCACTATCCGCGTAGCTCGATCGCGGCTCGCGAAGCCGACAGAGCGTGGAAACTAATATCGCGGGGTTAAGGCCAAGGCCCTGGTATTGATGGGAAAATAAATGTACAAAAAGGAAAAAGGAAGTAAGAAGTGATCCCTAATCCGCCCAACCTGAAAGGCGAGTTGATGGCGCGTACTGCGCGCAAAGTCCCGTTCGCTAATGCTTCTGGTGTCGGTGCTGCAGTGTCCGCGGATCCGTGGGAGCAGCGATGCAAAAGAGGCGGAGAGAAAAGAGCATCGGTGCTGATAGAGCAAAAAGTACAAGGGAGATAGAAGCTTCGGTGCTGATAGAGCGAATGAGAAGGAGAACTTGGAATCGAAGCCACGCTCCACTCGTTCGTGCCCGCGTGCATACTCGTGAATATGGAACGCCCGAGATATATATATATATATATACATATAGATATGATTATGAGATGCACCTTAGTACATCGCAATTATATTGCAAAATTCTACTGCCCCTGTTTTGCAGCTAATGCTGTTCCTTCCCGGCTCGCTCAGCAGCGCCGACGAGTCACTAGGGCTATGGTGGAATACTATAATGTACTCTGTTACGTTATGTTTTCCTCGGTAACGGATGCAAGTAGGGTTACCGTACACGCGAGTTATATTCTCTTATGAATTATGTTACGAGCCACTGTGGCATTGGTATTTCATAAAATCCCGGTCTCGTCATATTTATAGTCGTCGTTCTGATGGTTAGATCGTGCGGCTTTTTTCCTCGGTTTGTGAGCATGACGAAGAATCGAAAGTTTGTATACCAGTTGATTTCATCCCTTGCTTTCATACCTTCCCATCAGAAATCACGAGAGCCGCCCTCTCGCGGACGGTCCGCCAGGCTTCGAGTCGCTATCAGCTCGTCGTTTCGCGGATCGCGGGTACACCCAAAATTTTATTTTTCTTCAATTTCCCCTCATCTTTCAGTTTAGTTCAGATCTTTCATTTTGCCGCATCTTTCAATTCAACCACGGCTTTCCCTGTACATCGTGAATGATTATAACGATCGTCCGAAGCCCCGTGGCTCACCGTGATTGCAAAAAGTTCTGCCGCACACAAAGTACAGCTCGAACTCTCGCATCCTTTCGTTTCCTAACATTTTGGATGACCTCGCGTGCAACTTCAAGACTTTCTGCAACGATTGGGTAATTTTCTTTGAACAGAGAAAAAGTAAAAAAGTAAATAAAACGAGATCCGTGATTTGCGAGGCGCTCAAAGAATTTGCGAAACGTTGGGCGTCCTTTGACGTTGACTCATCGATCTTCGCGTCCGTCCAGTTGAGTGGCGTTACGTTTCTATTTTTTTTTCTCTGCCTCACTCCGTTTCACTCGCCTATCACTGTTCTCATCTCCATGAAGCGAGCACCAGCGCGCATGCGCGCGCGCTCATTCCATTTTCGCATAGTGTCTCTAGGCTCGTTTCTCGGAAACGCATACACACATTCTCGTTTGTTAATTGATCGATCGTTGCGTGGTGTCCGATACCGGATTTAGTCGTAGCCGTGTCGGAGACATCGTTGACGTTAACGAGGTCACTGTCCATACCGCACCTGCACCGATACGTGCGCGGCTACAAAGTAAAAGACAGCGAGATTTTGCGCCGAACGACTCGGCGGTGGATCGCGCGGTTCGCACCGAGGATTCCTTTCTCCTACTCCTACACCGATGTGTCAATAAAATAGTCACCTTCTGACCCAATCCAGGCGACCGACGGCTAAATGCAATCCGAGCGCAGCCGAGTGCTTTGCCACACCAAGACCATTCATCATATACCGAGTATCCGACATCCCGCATCGATGCACTTTGTACAAAAGGGCCTGCGAGTGAAAACCATCGACATCGACGGTCCCGCATGTTCGACTCTCATCGAAGCTCTTCCTGTCGTCTCGACAGCGAGGAAAATTCACCTCTCTGATCCAGCGATCGAAAAAATGCATACGGATGGGTTTATTCATGTGGATTTAACGCGCATCGCCGGACGACCGATACGAACTGACTTCGAATTGTCATGCATAGCGATACATCAGGACACTCGACGGTAACTTCTGACCCTACGGATCTATTAGATGCGCGAAGTGAACAAAAAAAAAAACTAATGAAGAAGCGTCGAATATAATAATCGTACGATGCGAGAATATGTAGATAAGCCTATAAACAAAACAATTAATCATCGTAGCTCCGGAGCATGCGAACGTACAGGAGAGCCGATGTCGGCAATAAAACATCCGTTTGCGAGAAGCAAATCGCGCCTATTGAGTCGCACGTTTGGATAAAGCTTCCAACTTTTCTTATTTCCTTTCTCTCTTTATCCGTAATGCGCCTTCAGGAAACGAAGAAAATTCACCTTTGATCCTGCGTACGCGGAGGATTCATTGGAGACATTATGCGTGCGTACTCACTTCGCGATCCACGGGGAATAATAATGTATGGTGCGCATGTGGAGAAGCGCATCAGCCTATCGGGTTATCGCTTCCGAATCGGTGTGTACGGATCTATCAGTGGCACATGTGTAAGAGGATCTTACGCCGTTTATAATAGGGAGCTGTGATATCGGCGGCGGAATGGCTCTCTCGGAGTTGTACGGAGTGCATGAATTTATACTGCGGGCGAGAGTGTGTGCGAGGTTGGTTTGATATATCGATGAGCGCAAATGCCTGTGATCGCTCGCGGTGGGTCGGCGCATGCATGCATCAATGCGCGGCTCCCGTGCGTGTGTCTTCCCGGTGTGAGCGAGGAGGCGAGCCGACTGCCAGGAGGACTAATGGAAATCACCTTTTCCGGAAGACCTTGCCCGGTATCCAACCTACATAACCATGGGGCACCACTTTCTTGGGGGAAAACGGGGTAATCGGAGTCAACGGGTAATGCGGGTCACCGGTATCGCCAACGATCTAGTAGGCGTGCGTGGGGAAGAGTAAACTAATGAAGACCTTAGGCACCTTCAGGAACTTGTTGCTTACATCCTGGCATTTCGATTTCACTACAAACAAGCTCCAAAAAACCATTTCTGGCTGAGCAACGCCTACACGAAGGGCGGGGTGCAAATATTTTTGAGGCCTTCAGGTGGTGCACCTTACGGTGCGTATGACGGACATTCGTGAAATACCGTTTGTCACTGATGGACCATTGTATTCTTGGTATTCTTGTTATTGTTATTGTTATTGCGACGCATCATTTTCACAAGCATAATTCAAGATCCTGGCTGACAATCGAATGCGCCGCTCGAATGGAAACCGTGAAACGTTTCTTTTCACCGAACTCACGAATTCCAATCTTGGATGACCCGAATTTTGCCGTCGTTCCTTGGAACATGCTCTATCAACGAGGAGGAACGTGCAACTGTGAGCTTCGGAGGCGGCGTTGCGAGCTCGGCCGTCGACGATCCTGGCCACTTTCGCACGCTCGGAAACACGGCTTTCGGCCTCGTTAATGCGAGCCAGCACCTAGCCAGGCTTATCCCAGTTTCCCGGACGGCGAACACACACACGGGGACACACACCGGTTGGCAAGAGAGGAGACGGGGGACCCGAGAACACGGCGGCTTCGCGGTGAAAAGGTCGTGCGAGACTCGATCGCTTTGTCGGCCACGAAGCGTTGCTCCGATCACTCGCGGGCGCGATCGCTGCATGAGCGTTTAATAGGCCCGAGGGTTCGAGGTCCCCGCGTCTATACGCCGGCGCTTTAAAAACGATTACGAGGCCGGGGCTTTTTTTCAAATAGCGACGCAGAGAAAGAGTCGAACTCGCCGTGCGAAGGGTAGACGGGAAAAACTGGAGCACCTTAGCACACAATCGTGTGTCGGCCAACGATTTTTCCCCGATCCAAAACGATTTCGTCATGAAATTTATGATCGCCAGGGCAAACCGGCGAACGATCGATTCAATGCGCCTCCCGATCGCACGAAAAATCATGGTTTACATCGGCTTTCTATCGACCTTCCACGATTTATTACCTAATCTCCTTTCACGTAACGGAGGAGAAGTCGTGATCGCGTATTAACGTTCGCGTAATAACCATAAAAGGTTTAATCGCGCGGCGTCAAGTTCGAGGTCGCGGTGAATGATTACCTGTGGCTGATTGCGGGTACGACTGCTCCACCTGTATCTGTCGGTACAAGCCGATACCGATACGTAACAGATATATATTTATATATATATAGGTGTAAAAAAAGCTGACTGACGTACAGCGAAAAAAATTCTAATGGACTCGCAGCCGCGATAAATCAGGTTTCTCACGTTCTATTTATGCAACTTTTAATTACGCTCGCCGATCGCCGAGCTATTTGAGCGGCACTAAACAATTTACCGGGGGGACACTCGTTGTTGTTCGCCGGTGATCCTGTTGGCTCGAAGACGGTTAGTTAGGACGTCGCGAGACGACAATCAGACGCGAGGAAAAGTTCGCTTAACGAGGCTCATCCCAGTTTCCTCACAAGGAGGAGAAAATCGACGATCCGCGAGCCAGCCGAGCTGGAGCGAAGAAAAAGGAGCGATTACACTTTGTCGGGACCGAGCGGCGAAGAAGCGGACACGCTCGATCGTCACGAGGAGCATTCGATCGGTATCTCAGGCTCGAGGACGCCGCATTCTGGGGTCAGAGTGCAATCATGAATGAGGATGAAAAAAAAAAAAGAAAAAAATCATGAGAAGGAAAAAACACTCGCGGCATCCGCTCGTTTGCCAGTCTCGTGGCAAACGATCGTGAAGCGAGCGACGACGACGACTCCGGCAGTCTTCCTTCCTTTTGCCACGAGGCCGCTCGAGATCGCATCTCCTCGCCGGCAATGGTAACACAATATACTTTCCAATAAATACGGGCTTCGAATCGGTGACGGGAAGAATGAGTCACGCAGTTTCATACGCACTGAGTAGAGCGAAGTGACACGAGCACCACGTGCCGGGTACGTATTTCTCGTCGCTCTCGTCCAGTGGAAAGGAGAGTCTTGCGGGCGTGCGCTGCATCCCAATGCGGATCGAGACGAGGACCTTGACCTCGAGGTTCACTCGCGAAATTTGCGAAGGATACGCCTCTATCCTGCCGTTTAACGTGTCCGGCATGAAAACTAGACGTCGCCTACAATCCGGTCTCGCGCGACAAATGTAACAAAATTTTATCCGTCGGACTAATTTTGAATATGATTTTGTCATTTTTTTTTGTTTGTTATTGCATCGGGCATGATATTCCTCCGCAGGAAGATCAAGACCGAGTTCATGCTCGGAGGTTAATGTTGCTTGTTCGTGTTGCGAGATTAAAAAAAAAATTGCTGCACGTACAGGAATAAATTCACCGATGTTGCTTCGCTGCGGAAATTATCTTGGAACGTTATGCGCATATACAAAAATATTTTTTCGTAACAATTATTCAGATTATTGTCGAGAATTTTAGCTCGATGAATGCCGTTCTGATGTTCGAGGAACTTTGTTGACGGGCACCTCACAAATAAATATTGATTCGATTGAAACAAATATTTATTTGAACCAAATATATACTTATTTAAACCAAATAAATGTTTATTTGCGGGCGCCCGTCAACTAAATTATTTTTCTGGGTGCATATCTGCATGTCGATCGAATTTTGATTTCCATGATTCCTCGAGGACTCGAACCCCTCGAGTGCAATAAAAATGTCTGCCCGTCGGCCGTAAGATGTTACGGGAGCGAAAGTGCCCTCGAGCACCCAGGACACACAAGTCCACCCTTATTTATCCTTTGATCAAGAGGTAGGAGAGTCCCCCTTATCGATCCGAGCTCGGGTCGACGTCTCCTCTCGTCCGCGCGTATGTTTGTCCGGCGGGCAGAGGGGCTTTTTTCAGCCGACACGAATCCCGGATGGGGAACCGAAGCTCCGGGGCGCTAGTGTAATCCATCACGTATAGATCCGAACGCGAAAAGTGTTCCAGCACGTACGTTCCGGGTGCGTGCAGCCAGTTCATATATACATAGTGTAGGGTGTACACATCGGCGACTAAAATTGCAGCGGTGTGTACTCTGCACGGTAAAAAAAAAGCTTTGTACATTTAACAAACACTTTTTGCATCCAAAGGTCCACAATTTTTGTTTCCCGTTAATTACACAATTTTTTTTCTGTCAGCAAACTGTTTTTTAACAAAAAAAATGTTTAATTAACAAGAGTTGTTTGTTTATGTATGCAAACACCCTTTTTTACCGCATATGCTTACATGCACATTCAATTACACCTTTCTGTTTCTCGTCACGGTAAAAAAAAGGTTTGAACATTTAAAAAACACTTCTTCACCCCAAAAGACCCCAACTTTTGTTTCCGATTGATTTTAGAATTTTTTGTCTGTGAACGACCTGTATTTTTAATAAACACTGTAAAATTAATAAGAGATGTTCTTTTTTTAAGCATAAAAACCAGCATATATTTGCTATATATGCTTACGTGCACATCGAATTGCACCCTTCTGTTTTCCGTCACGGTACATACTCGTATTTTATTCCGCGATAGTATCGAATTTCAGGATTGAACCCGGAGAGCATCGAGTGCACTCAATTATCCGCGACACGTGTTTCGTCGAGCAGCAAATTGCAACTGAGCTCGTTTCATAAAAGCCCTATGCGGGGAGGAGTCGTAAAATAGCGCAATAAAATCGATACCGCTGTATTCACCCGACTCGGAGTATCGCATGAAAAATTAACACTATAGTATATCGTTCGCGTAACTTCACCTGTGCGATTCGGCGAGCCTCCCACGCAGCTTCCGAGAATTCGTGCCAATAATGCGGAATGCTATAAATATGTGTATGGCTTACCCGGAGAGACTGGCGCGCAGATTCTGATCGTTCGGTCATGTCTCTCTCGAGTAGATGAAGAAGAGGAGGAGGAGGAAGAAGAAGAAGAAGAAGAAGAAGACGAAGAAGAGGAAGAAGAAGAGAAAGGGTATAAGAAAGAGAGAAATCCCAAGAGTCCCTTGTAATCGCGGGCGTACGGCGACGACGATAGGCGGAATGCAGCGAGGTCGGTGCGCATACAATGCTCGTGCATTTCTGCATACAAAGAGCATACAGTCCCCGCGAGCCCGCGGCAAATGCGGCGTCCCGTCGTGGCGCACGGAATTATCCCGCGTCTCTCGTGGGTGGACGTTCACGGTGCGTCATCGTTCATTGTCTAGGAATCTAGAAGTTTTTGCATTTTTTTTTCTTCTTTTTCGGCAATCTCGTACAGACTTCCTCTCGTCTCTCTCCATTCCTTCGTACTTTTTTATTTGTAGACTCTCTGAGACACTCGTTGTATGAGTTCAAGCTGCAGGCGCTTCGATAAAGCTATTCTTTCCTAGTAAACATTTTTTAACCGACTTCGCTAAAATCACCACATTTCTTACGTGCAACACGGACGAAAAAATGCTTAGTTTTTTACCCATGATCATTATTAACCCGTGAGCATGCGCAGTACTGTTTAGTGATCATCCCGACTTAACCTTCTATGGATCCCATCCGGTTAGATCGGGACCTGAGTCAAGGGTCTACAAATTTCTACCAGGTTTGAAATGAGTACCCAGGCGGGTATCTAAAAAAAATGACGCCAGCTTTACGAAAAAAAAAAATTTTAATCGCCAAACCCCGTACTTTGTATCCGGACCGAAGGGTCGGGTACCCGATCGGAGCTGAACGATCGCCGATGCATCCAGTAGTATCGCTGCCGGATGCGAACGGACGAGAAGAAAGCGATAAAGTCGCCAACGTCTGCAGCATGAACGTCGACGCGCAATGATATTCCAGCGTCGTTCCGGGCACATCCCCGTCTCATCTCGGAATCGTCTTCGAGTGATCGACTCTGGCTGTGCGATTAGTATCGCGCTGGCGCCTCTCAGCCCACGCGAGAAACACCAACAGCAGGAGCAGCATCAGCAGCAGCATCCCGCAGCTGTCTTCCTCGCGAGAGAGGAAAGCCGACGCCGGCGCGTACCGTGGCGCTCTCGCAAATGCACATAATAAATTGCACGGATACAAGTCCCGAGGTACATAACACTCCGCCGACCGTGCTCGACGTTTTATACCGGTCGGTATTATGCCGATTGTGCCACGGGAATAGATACAATGTAGATTGAATAAAACTCTGATTACAGGCCTCACAAGAGCCGATCGATTTTGTCCGCCGTGCCGAGTTAAAGAATAATAAACCTGTAAACCGATTTTCATTATTTATTCGCCTGTCCGACCGGGTTATTTATCGCATGGCACATTGTTCGAGCCGCGCGCCTTGCGCCTTGCTTAAGTATTTCTTTCCCTGTTCCCGCGTTCTCTCGCGGACAGACCGAGCCCGGTGTTTCCCGACGAGGCATGTGCATGCGCGGAGCGGCGAGGGTGGTACAAGTGGAGAACAAGGCAGAGTAAGTAGGCAGGTACTTTGTCGCGATACCAGTTATTATTCACCGGCATATTACGCGCGGCTCGGCAATTATGTAATGCCGGTTGGAAAACGTAAACTCGGCTATTACTTGCATTACAAAACCCACCGGTCGCCTCGCGTCGTTCGCGCACCTGGGGAGGCACGATCGAACCGGCCGCACTCTTACCGCCGACTCGAAAACAGCGTTGGGTACGTGTGTATCACGCGTTAACTCGCCAATAGATGGATACGAATGCATGGGAGCGAGTTGGACGTCGGGGAACGGGTGACACACGTATACCGTTCACGGCGAGGCACGTAAGCTCCGTGCCGCGTTGCGACACGTGCGTGCACGTACGCAGAGCGATACGCGAGAATCCGCGGCGACGCGATTACCGCGCCTCGGCGGAAATGGGATTGTTCCAAGTTCTCGAGCTCCACGATCGGAGATCGCGTGTGCGAGTTTGAATACCGGTATTCGTGGGATATTCTTCAAGGGGAGGGAAGAGGTGCTCTTCCGGGCGGGAAACTGGTGAAAAATTAGGGAAACTCTTCAATCGGCATTTGATCGGTCTGCACTGGCCGAAATTCTAGGCGAGCGTCGGAACGGATCGGTATGCGTAATGCCATCGTGTTCGAGGTTCGCGCCGCTCTTCCAATTTCAGGAGGCGGCGTTGGCGGCGTCGGCGGTAACCGTCGTGAAACGAGTTTCATTTAGTTTTGCGGTCGGTCGGTCGGACCATCAGGTCTGATGAACGTTTGCGGTTGCGTCATCCCCGCTCGTCATCAGTGCGATATTCTTTCAGCATTACTTCCACTCCGCCCTGGCCTTAACTCCTGCGCCATCTACTCGATCTCCTTCGCTCCTCGCTGTGACCATCTCGGCAAAAGTATACCGATGTATGGCCAATGACTGTGGTCACCGAAACGCATCCGTGTGCCATGTTTCACGTCAGAATCCATTATTCGTCCCTTCGGACGGACGAGGACTCGACTTCCGGTCGGACACTCGACTTCTGGGAAGTCCAAGTTCTCATTGACGAAAGAACTTGATCCTCGACCTTTGGTTCTCCAGCATGACCCCGACGATGTCTGCATGTCATCAAATTTCAAATCACAGCTTTTAGGAAGAATTTAAAATTGTTCTCTTGTAGAATTTTATTCTGTAAGTGAATCCGAGCGAAGTTTGCGCGTTGCAAAATACAGCCGTTATGACCTGATGAAATTTAGACTCACGCAGATATCGTCAGAGTCGTTGTCCAGCCTCCGGCTAGCGAAACTGGAGTCTTACACGCCATGAGAATTGATCAAGAAATGTACTCGCATGAACTTCGTCGGTCATTTACAGGACAGATGCACGTACACACCATGATTTCGCGAAGCGTTAAATTCTACCCGCGTAACCGCGGGCGACTGGATGGTAACGCGATTACGCTAGCCGTTCCATATGTGCACGAGGACTCGGGATGAGAGGAAGCGAAGAGCTGGTCCGCATACTCTGCCCACGCTCGATCTTTCCGTAGACGCTCACGGCGACGTTTCAGCGGATGCCGGTGTGTAGAGGACTTCAGCTTGTGTACGTGCACCAGCGCCATATGCGAATGCATGCATGTGCATTAATGCCTCGGTAGGTACACGCAGGTGAGTAAGACCTCAGGAACAATGGACTCTCTCGGGCAGAACTGCATCGGGTCGTAGTATATGACTGCATGCTGCTCGTATGTATACCTTACCAACCGGCGTCGTACAACCACGCTGGTTCCGCGTAATCTCTCCGCGCTGACTGATAAACAACGATATTGTAGTTCAGGCACACGAGCAATTTCATGGTTGGATAGGATTCAATAACGATTGTGCCGGTCAAGTTTATGAGAATTTCATAATAGTATGAGACCCCGAGTGAGAGATGAGAGAGATTACGATTACGTTTAAAGCTATCCGCTGCCTCGAGGCTCTTTACGAACGGTAGGTTATTCGCTACGATCAATCATAGAGCGTGTCGCGATGTATCAATGATTAGAATCAACCTGTTAATTGTTCAAGTACGAAATAAATCTTCACCCGGCGCGCTGTTATATTTATAGCTTCTGCCTACGTAGCCGGTGTACACGACCGTTCTTGAACCTCCGAGAGGCCTTGAGGAAATAACAGGCCGGGCAAGGTGTATCTCGAAAAATCCGTGAACCCAGACGCTCGAAACCTTGTCCCAGTTCATCGGCAACTCTACGCAACATATTTGGCAAGCGAATAGGCTGTTCGTACGTGCTTATGAGTTGGTTGGTAAATTAAACGTCGTTAATTTGTCCATTTGGAAAGGTTGGGAATGTGCCTGCAAGGGTATAACGCGTTTGTATTGTACATTTCGCGAACGTTCTTGAACCTCGTGCATTGGACAATCTTGAACCTTCGTGACGGCAGCAACCTTCGGTATTCGTGCAGGGTGAGTCTCGCAAATCCGTATACCTCTGCTAGAACCTTGTCCCAATTCGTCAGTCGTTCGTCACAATATGTATCTGAGCTTTTGACGATAATTATGAACGGTCGGGTCGGAGCGGGGCAAATACCTCAAGTACTTTAAGCGCATATTCAAGAACCAAATACTTTGAGCAAAACGTACCTCCGATACCAAGTACTTTGAGTATCGAGTACTTTGTGCACCATGGACTTTAAGTACCAAGTACATCGAGCACCGAGGACTTTGAGTGCCAAACACTTTGAGTACCAAGCACCTTGAGTACCAAGGACTTTGATTACCAAGCATTTTGCGCACCATGGACTTTGAGCATCAAGTACTTTGAGAATCAAACGCTGTGTAGTACCCGAGTACTGATACTAATGTGTCAAGTACCGTTTGCGATTTGAGTACCGAAGAACTGGATACCGGATTAACCGACAACAAATCCTCAGGTACTCAACGTCCTTGCCCAGCACCGGTTCGGATTCGCTCGAATCGGACGTCGAGTTAGTCGAGCGGATGATGCGGGTAATCCATATTAAATTGGTATAAGAAATAACGTTTTTATAAGTGCTATGTATCACCTTCTCCATTGCACCGTGGCGAGATGCCCGAAGCCCGCAAAGCGAATGAAAGCAAACGCGAGCGAGCGAGCGCGCTCCCCCGTTACCTTATACGGATTTAGCCTAATTTCGCATCTCGCAATGAAAGGAGTGACACGAGGAGAGGGATATATATACCTTCGCTCGGCACCTCGAGAAATTCTCGTCGGCGAGCGAGAACGTTTTGCAACGATGCCGAAGTATTTACTCGGCTCGGCCATCACTCTCTTGCCTTACCTTGCCATCAGCGCCGGCATTCGCTCCCTATGGAAGGTAGTAGGTCGCGATGATGATAATTGTGTTCGTCCGAGAGATTACTAGTGACACAGCGTATAGAGTCGCTATCGTACGTAATTCTTCAAAGTGAATTTATGGAGCTCCAGATAGGCGGAGAGTTTCAGTTTCTCGTAGAGAAAATATGTCACCCGGCAAATTGTCCGTCCGTCACACTATCAATGGAGGCTAATTATACAATTGTTTTTTTTTTCTGTTTGCACTACAGCAGCTTCGTCGAGACTCTTTGATTAGGTGTTCCAGTGGCAATATGCCAATTTAACAGCGCTACGTTTTTTTTTTTTTCAGGAAAGAAAAGGTTTCGAGAAAATTGATCACGAGACGTGCGGTTCTCGCGGTTTGTTTGCGGATACGCCGACGCGTCTCGTCGTTTGAGCTCTTGATCGCGCAGTGTATGAGTTTTAAGAAGCCCAACTGGCATCGTGTCTGCGACGCGTCTCGGGGAATATCCCGCTCGTCGAGTGATGCATTGCGGCACTCTCGGGGCGTTTGCTTCTACCATGCCCGAAAGATCCAGCGGAATCGATGGAGAGAGCACGCTCAAACATGGATACAGCACGAACTTGCCGGGGAGGTGAGGCGAAATACTCGATTTTCTTGCTTCAACCTCCGCGTCTACTCAAAAGGAAATAAAATCCGCGTTTCGAAGGCTCAGTCGCCCGGCTCTATCGCTAGCCGCAATACGGAGCAAAATTCTCGGTGGCCGAGCCGGCCAAGACCGATTCCTGCTGCGGTCCGCGGACACTGACGTTCGATTAAATTCGATTCGGTGATTTCACGCTCGACTTATCAATTTTCCTTGCGTCCGCCAACAGCGGTTCATCCTTCCTGAGCTTTGTTCCGCGGCGTTTGTTCACGACTGCTCTATCGAGGCGATGTTACAGGGAGATTTCCGATTCGGAAGTTTGCGTGCACGATGAACGACACAGCTTCCGATGATGGACCAATTTCTCTGACTCCGGAAAGGTACATTAATGCGTGGGAGATTTATAAAATCATGGTTTCGATCGCAGCGTCAGAAATGGTGCTTTCGGATACTTCGGATCCAGGGGTGAGAAAACTGCGCCAGCAGTATCAATGGAATGAGCGGAGGACGAAAGAAGTTACGTATGAGAGCATGAAATACGGACGAGCCGGACGTTCGCATAGAAAGAGAGGAAATAAATCGCTCCAAATGGCGGTGCTGACGGTATCGCGAGCCGAGATAGCCAAAGTCTTTCTTTCCCTCGGTTCCCCAATGGCGGAGTCCGCGAGACGCACTCGGAGTCTCGACGGGTCGGCGAACTCGAACTGCAACTGCAGTAACACAGCATACCCACGGTCGTTTAATAAACTTCGATCGCGCGTTCCCGACTCGGGCCAACTCGATTCATTTTTTTTTTTTTTTTTTTTTTTTTCGTACTCCATTTGGAACATTCAACGTGTTTGATGCAAGTGTACGATCGCCTCCTTCCTCTCCGTCTCTCCGAGTTTCAGCCGTAACCGAGATAAGTCGCACTTGGCAGGGACCGAAGTTGGTCATCGACTCCGGGCTTTGGTTCGCTCGCTTCGCGGCATCATTTTCCAGCCAATATCTTCGTGCGGAGGGTCATCGAACCGCGTCGACGTTTAATAAAGTTTCTTCGGAGATACCCAATGCAGCCCGACGCGATTCACGTAACTCGCCGGGTTGCGCGTTCGCTTCCTATCGTACTTTTCATTACATTCGCAGTCTCTGGTTTTTTTCACCCTGCTGCAGCCAGCTTCCTGTTTTTGTCCAACCACACTGTGCAGCCAAGGAATACCCGCATCGTAAATGACACTACGATTGCTAAGTTCTGAATGACAGCATTCTCGAACTCTCCTATTTAGGAGTTTATTTTTTAATGTATAAATACTTTCTAAAGAATCTTTTTTTGGTCATGACATAATTCATGAATACGGTCGAAGGATTCCCGGAACAGTGGAGGGTCCTTGTAACTTCTGGTAACTAGCTGACGCGGTCGTTGCTACATGTGATGCGAGGAGTGTCGAGAGTCCTTGAAATTGACGGCGCGCATCGTACAGTTTGTGAGAGAAATAAAAAAAATAAAAAAATAAAAGTATTGAGAGTGCATTCGAGGGTTTGCGCTGGTTTTGTGTGCCGAGTGGCGGCCCACGCAGAGACTCGCGGCTGAAATGCTCTCGGCAATACCGCAGAAAGAACGAGCTGACGTGAGTATACGAGAGCGATTAACACGCGAGACTCGATCGAAATTTGCGAGATATGAACGAGTGCTCGGTGCACGAACACGCACGGGCGTTTCTCGGAAATCCCGTGCCAAAATTTGCGGCTGACAAATGAATTAGGGGGAGATCGGGGCGAAACGGACTGCCATTACGAATTCTTTCCGTTGCTATTCTGGCACAGAGCCCAAAGCTGAAATAACAAATTAAACTCCAATTAAAACAAAAACCAGTTAAGCTTCCGGAGAAGAAAAAAATTCTCATTCACATGTGTACAACGTAAGAGATAATTTACATGGCAAGTCAAGGGGTTAAAGTCCGTTGAGTTAAAACGCTCGGGTCTGTAAAAAAAAAAGGCTGTTTTTACCCCCCCTCGTTAAACATATCTCGCAACAGGCCGAGGACTGCTTGCGCGCGTGATATATTTTCGGGCTGTTCGAGCGCGTGCGCTCGGTCGTCTTCGCGTTACGGCCAAAAATCGCGCATTCTCCGACGACGGGGATGCGCGAAGATCCTTGGGGGGAAGAGAGAAAGCGAAGCCGCGCTCGCGGCGCTCCACGTTCGGAGCGTTCGTTAAGCAACTTTAAGGGCGTACAAGTCTGAACGGGGTATACATACGTGCACACGTGTTGCTCGACCATACGTACAGGTATTTACGGCTAGTCGTAAAACGTCGCTTCACGGCACTTGACTTTGAGAGACTCGAAAGAATCGGGAGGGGGATCGCTGGTCCACGCGGGTCGCTGGAACGAAGAGGTCTACCCTCTTCCTCATGCCCTCGTGAGTAATTTTCTCTCGGGCGAGCGGGATGAAAAGAACCCGACGAGGCAACGCACGAAACGAATCGTAAAAAAGGATTAAGGATGAGTCTCGGCTATGCCATTTAATCTTTTTCGATTTGCAATTGTCCGATCGTTCCAAAAAAAGACTCAACATATTTTCGTTGAATAAATACAATAAAAATTTTGCTTACACAGATGCAGAACTACTAGCGCTCCTTTCTTTTTAACCCTCTAATCCTGCCTAGAGTAATTTCCTAGCGAGCGGGATGAAAAGAACCCGACGCGGCAACACACGAAACGAGGTGTAAAAAAGGATTAAGGAAGTGTGTTAGCTCGGCCATTTAATACTTTTCGATTTGCAAACGTCGGATCCGGCAAAAAAATACTCAAAATATTTTTTTAGAAAAAATACTATAACAATGTTGCCTAAATAGATGCAGACCTATTACGGCTATTTTTATTTTACTCGATTAATCCTGTCTAGCGGACATCCTTGAGGATGACAAGAGACGAGTCGACGATCATTGGAACGAGGAAGCAGAATAAAAATGTGCCCGCCGGCCTCGTCCTCGTCATTCTCGTCTCCGTGAGTACAGCCTAGTCCGTAAGCTCTTATTTTTATTTTTCATTTTTTCTCGTGAGAGATATCCTCCGCTCGTTCTTCTCACGTATCTACGTCGGGCACACGATAGTTACCGGGCAGAGTTTATACGCTTGTTGGTCATCAGTCATCTCGGTGGAAAGTCTACGGCGGACGGCGCCAGCGTATCCGAACAAGGATCGCGCGACTTTTGCGCAAACGAGTCTTAAAAATACTTGACCACTTTTGGTAAAAGGGCTCCGGTGTTTAAGATTCATTGGGACACGGAGGAGAAGGAAGATGCCCGAGATGAACCGCTGGCGAGTTGAGTAAAAAATAAAAAATAAAAACATAAATAAAAAGAATACCTCTTCTGGTGGGGTCGTTCGGAAGAGGGGACAGCACGTCTTCTTCCTCTTCGGTACCAGCTCACGTATACCGAAGTGGTGTACGCGCGAGAAGACTCTTGTATACCAGGTAACCGTATAGCCTTTGCTTTTATAGCGTCGGCGTGATTCGATTGTTGGCTCGGTACGCGTTCGTTCTTCCCTCGAGGCGAATAGTAGTCCTCGAGTGTCTTCAAGGAAGACCACGATGCCGCAGTTCCTCCTTCTCCTCCTCCTCCTCTTCTTCTTTGCTCGGACCCAAAAATGGGCTGGCGTGTCGAACGAGTTTTAAAAATACACTTTGCCCGAACTCACGGGCAGTTCGTAAAACTCCCCGATGCTTCCAGTAGTCCCGAAACTTTTTGCGATATTTGGCGCCAGTTTAACGACAAAATTCACTTGGTCCTTTGGCCCTTCGGCCTCGCGACTTCTGCACCGCGCTCGGCGCCCGCTGCCCGAAGATCAGAAAACGACCACAGCTGCCTCCAGCTTCTTGCTGTGTCGCTTGTATTCGGTAAAAAACGATTTTTACATTCAACCCCAAATCTAAGCATTTAATGGATTAAGACAAAATTTCGTGGATAAAGATTGAGAATTTCGTCGAAATTTTTTTTTATGTATGCATACATAACAAAAATTTGTTCAACATATTCGGATAATATCTGCGATAACAAAATTATGATCTTTTCTAGCAGAATGTGTTGAGTAATACGAATGTTTGCCAGGATGTCGCTGTAGTGTCCATATACGTAAAAGTTCTGTCGGTTTTTACCAAATGTATGGTAATTTCTATCAGGTCCATCTCTCAGTGTACTCTAGTCAAAGAATCCTATTCCTAACAAAAAAAAATTGAGAATTTTTTTTTCAAAGTCGAGAAAAATAAATATTTTCGACAATCGCGAGCGAGAAATGTTTGTCAAACGTGCGAGCCTTTTATCGCTCGCGGTATCGCCGAGCAAGTGCAACGAACTCTCGATGACGACGTCGGCCGCAAGTGCCTTCGGTGGCGAACCGGCGGTGGAGTGCGTCGCGCGGCAAATCGTCGCGGTTGCAATAACATTACCGAGTCCTCGTAACACCTACCGACGATTTGTGTCCTCGTGAAACGTCGTTTCCCGGGCAAACAAACCGATTGTGGTTCTTCCGAGCACTCTCGCCGTCTCGCTGTCTTTCCCCGCGAAGCGATGTTCCGCATTGCTCTCGCTCGACCGACAGTGACGGAGTTGTCGACGATAATTGCACACGAATTCAATTATTCATCGTTTTCACTCCGTGATTGCCTCATAGCTTTATTGTGTTCCATATTTTATCTCCCGATCGTACGGTCGGGCGCGACTCGACCCAGATCCACTTTGCGCAGAGACCACTTTCTATGGCATGCATCATAGATTTTCTTTGGATTATGTGGATCTTCACCGAGTCGTGTCGTTTGTGACCAAGATTTTCATCGGCGCTGACGGATCCGCAACTTCTTATTATTGTAAGACAGGACAGAACAACAAAACTGTTTATTAATGCCGTCCAGCGACTCGGTACTCGCGAGTACTCGGTACCGGTAGTTGTCGGAAATTATGCAAAACGACACTGTCGTCTCGTACGAGAGTCGTAAACCCCCTCCAACGCGGACCCGCGGTCTTCCCTGCTGGACGCGCGCGATGCCACTTTGATCTTTGCTACTTTGGGCAAAGTGGATCTGGGTCGAGTCGCATCATAGATTTTCTTTGGATTATGTGGAGTCGCATCATAGATTTTCTTTGGATTGTGTAGATCTTCACCGAGTCGTGTCGTTTGTGACCAAGATTTTCATCGGCGCCGTCGGATCCGCAACTTCTTATTATTGTAAGACATTACAGAACAACAGAACTTTGTATTAATGCCGTCCAGCGACTCGGTACTCGCGGGTACTCGGTGCAGGGATTCGTCGGAAATTCTGCAAAACGACACTGTCGTCTCGTACGAGAGTCGTAATCCCCCCCGACGCGGACCCGCGCGGACTTCCCCGTGGGACGCGCGCGATGCCACTCGAGATTCGAGCGAGGCAACCTCTCTCGGCACGTGTACATCGGCGAACGCGGGTAAAAAGAAGGGATTTACCGGCGAAGAGGGTAGAACGGAAGGAGCGAGATCGTAGAGCGGACGCCGGATGATCCCGGAGGCCATTTCCCATCCGTATGCGCCGGGCTCGACCTCGTCGTCGTCGTCGTCGTCGTCGTCGTGGACCCGCGTCTCCCCGCACCGGCGGTTTGCCGCCGCATTGCGACAAAATCCCGCTTCCGCAAAACGAGGTAAAACGGAGTGGCAGCGCGAAAGGACGAGATCGCACCCGTGATACAGTTTATATTTAGCGAAGGAAAGTGCGGTACTGTACTGCACACGCCTCTCGCGACTTGAATTTCCTTGAATTATACGTGCACGCGAGCCTTTATTACACACGCGGAATTGTTAATGCGAGTGTCGCGAGTGTTTACGCGCACGATATTGTTTTACTAATTCGGGTATCGCGTGCGATCTCCGGCTTGCGTAAGCAGTCCACTGTCTAACTTTATTCTTGAACTCGATTTGATTTTTTTTTATTACCGATTTATGCATAAATCAAAACTAAATCCCAGAAAGTTACACTGGGTAGTAACCGGGTGAGGACCGGGTACGTTCTCAAGACGTAGGACTAAAAATCTAAATCATGTAATTGTGTTTTCAGTAAAAATAAAAAAAAAATAAACAAATTGTCGATCGGCTGATTAGAGAGTAGGAAATATGGCTTTCCTACTTCAATTTTCAATTAAAACCTTTCCTCCAGCAAACTTCATAAAATTATTATTTTCATTCCATTACACCGGACAATGTTGATGCTAGACATCAGCCAAGTTCCATGATATATGTACGTATATTGTACGATCCACTTAAATGACCCGCAGCGCGTGTGTGTACGCATAAGAGGAGCACACTCGATGTGTACTCTGTGACGAGAGTCTCATGCCCGATCCGGGAGATTTACCATAGGATGCTGGCTGTACTTGTGAGCAGCGGCACATTCGAGTCCCCTTTTTGTTCGCCTCATTCCCTCGCGGCACGACGACCCTCCTCTTCAACGGCCGCAAACAGCGGCATCGTATTATTATTCAGAGACGCTTACATAAGTAGTTTTGAGTTACATCTCGTTAGGCAAAACGACGACGACGCTGACTTAAGTTAGTACCGGAACCGGTGGAATCTCCCGCCGCTCCCCTAACGCGAGCCTCTTCTTTCTTCGGCGCATGTTCTCACAGAAGTCCGTATCGCTCGTGCGTGCAGTAGTGGGGTGCTCCTTCCTGTTTAACGATGAAAGCGTGTTTACCCGAAACCACTTTGAGACTTTAAACAGAAAAGTCCCAGCGGCCCTCGATCATCGTAAAATACCTGCTAATCTCAATCTCATTCGTAATATCAACACCGATCGCGATCAAGTTGTCAAGCTATAAATCCGCATGAAATAGTACATTATACTACCAAGGCAGAAAGTGCGTAATTTTCACCGAGGGCGAGCTTTGCGGCCCGAGCGAAGAGAGGTAAAAATCCGCTCCTCCCGTGTTTCATACGAAATTTTTTCCGATTAAGCTAAAAAGTGGCAATTTTTCTATGCCTGTAGCGGGGATGGAAAGTGGCCGATTCTTGACGAGCGGGAGAAGAGGTGAAACTGTTCCTCGCCCTAAATTACTTTTCCTGCCGCTCATCAAGAACCGACCACTTTCCACTCCCGTTGCAGGCATAAAATGTGGCCCTTTTAGCGTAGTCGCGAAAATATTAACATATGTCGCCCGGTACAACGGAGTCCCGATTAAATTGACGAGAACAAGAACTGGTTCATCAACAATAACGGGTTCGTACGATCAGAAAATCGTGGGCGACTACAATAGGAAGTGGATCGACTTCCCCATTGCTGTTCCCACGAGTGGCCCACACGTGAGTACGATTATCCGACCATAGAATGCCCACAGGCCACTTCATTCTGTAATGAAGTGTGCGATGAAACACTTCTGCCTTGAAGCTCCTATCTCTCGTACGTGCGGTAACCAGTGGAGTGCTTCTTTCTGTTTGCCGGTGAGAGTGTGTGTACCAGAAACCACTTTGGGAAGTTTAACTAAATATTTTGTTGATACAGCTAAAAGAATTGGTTAGTTCAACAATTTGTTGGGTGATTTCACCAAAATATTTTTGAGTAATTACAGTATTTTGTTCGACCAACTGAATACTTATTTGAACGTCAATGCCTGAATCTTAGTTCATTCAACTGTACTTTCGTATCATTGCAGGAAAGTTCCAGCGTTACCTGCTAATCTCGATCTCATTCGTAACACGAACACCGATCACAATCAATTTGTCGAGCTACACATCCGAATGAAAATTAATATTTGCCGCCCGGTACCACGAAGTCCCGACTAAATTGACGAAGACAAATAATGGTCCGTCAATAATGGTGAGCTCCTACGATCAGAAAATCGTGGGCGACTACAATAGGAAGTGGATCAGCGAGTTCCCCATTGTTGTTGGAACGAGTGGCCCACACGTGAGTGCGATTATTATCCGACCATGGAATTCCCACAGGACACTTCATTCTGCAATTCCGTGTACAATTTGTTCGGCCGCCGGTTGCCAGCGAGCCTGCGCGATATGGCGTACATGTAACACCGGCTTTCGCCGCGTGCAACACGAAACGACACTGGGGGAGCCCACACGGCCGGAGCCCGAGAGAACTCCGGAAGAGTTTGCAGACTCGGGAAGAATACAAAAAGTGAATTAAAAAAAAAAAAAAAAAAAAATTGCCGCGCTGCTGTGTTCAACGAGCGAATTATTCAGCGGCGTCGATACTTTCTAAGCGGGAGACCGTGGAGCTTCTCTGCGTTTGCGTCGCGTTTCTGTATATCCTTCTTTGTCCGTTTTACTGATGTCGTTGCTGCTGCGTGATGTCGGGTCGACTGCATGCGCGGAGGCACCAGGAAGGCCACGGCGAAGCGATGTACGCACCGCGACAGAAGCGTGTACCAAGTGCACCTTACACCACGGGTTACGATCTCTCGCGAAACGACCGTCCACGCACGTGCTGCACGCACCCGTGTGCGTGCGAACTTGAGGCTGGCTCTCGCGGGTTTCGTTATATGGGCTTACTAGGGAGCGGGGTTAGGCGAGTCAACGGGTATCGTGGCTCACTTATTAGAGACGATTGAAAAGTAAAATATTTGTAGATTAGTTTTAGGTAAAACGGTTAAGGGACTATTCAGGTCAATGTGTACTTAAAAAAATTTTCCGCACATTTTTAACGCTCGATGTGTCAAGATTAATACGAATGTTTGTTAGAATGTCGCTGCAGTTCACATATGCTTAAAAGTGCCGTTGGTTTTTTTCAGATTTATAGTAATTCCTATCCTTCCCTTAGTGTACCTTAAATCAGTCTATAATCGATGCATTTTTAAACACAGGAGCTTCAACAAACTCTGCCGATCTTGAGATTCCTTGAAAAAAAAAAGAAATGTTTCCAATCAAAAGATGTTTCTGTTTTCGCAAAAACTTGCGGATTCTCTATTGGATGACCCTCGTTACCCCGTTCAGCTTCGACGGTGCACTATACACCGATGTTCGCAATGTCCCGTGTAGGTGGTACTAAAATGGGTGAAGGCAGCCAGCACCTCGCACAATGGCCTTTTCCCCGACGCAACAAGTGTTAGCCTACGCTATCCCGTGGCTTTTGCATAAAACATTAATATATAAATAAACGTGACAATGCATTGCCTCTACATAAACATATATACATATACAGTATACGTAATCCCGTGTTCACGCAAAGTAGAGAGTCGTACGGGATTTCGCGACTCCGGGATTGCCGCGAGACAAGCGCTGCGGCCCCGTCGAAGAGTCCGCAACGGGTGCATATGCATCCGCGTGCATACTCGCATCGGAGTTCGTTTTCGAGCGAGCTTGCATGTCGTTGTACCAGCGCCAGAAGGACGCAAAAGCTACGCACACACCCGCGTTCGTTGCGCCCTTCTGGCTCGGAGCCGACGATGCGGTCGCGGGGTTTGCGTTGAACCCACGTATCGAGAGATAGCCATCCATGCACCCGGAATTCTTTGACGTACATCTCTCGCGCACACAGTCGCAGTTTTACTCTCGAAACGGATGGAGAATCGTCTTTCGCCGGAGCGCTCTCCGGGACTCTCAGATTTCCAAGTATGCTGATATCCACCGATCCACTCGTGCCGCCGGTTTCTAAATACGTTACCGTGGTATTTCCACGTTCCGCCGTGCCTTAATGTCCCATAACATAACCTACCCGCCGCCGTGCCTCGGATCGGCTTCACCGATCCGATCCCGCACTAAAATTTTCACCGGTGTGTGCCGCGTCACACGTGCACACGCACACCGTACGATCCTCGCAACGGGCGAACAGTTTCGCGAATATTCGCCGAGAGTCCTATCTCTCAATTCCTCCGATACTTTACGATACAATAAAAGCCGAGGGTATCTCGGTATGTAAAACAGATCTCGGGCAAAATCAGCAGGTGGAATCGCGGTCGGCGGGTACTTATGGACTTCGCGGGCCGCTCGGCCGCGGAGGATAAGGCACCGGAGTGAGACTGCGATTCTCATTGACAGTCATGGCCCTCCGGAATATTATACTGGTATTGCCTGTCCCGGCGAACTTTTCCCTGAGAATCTCTCTCCCGAGGAGGAGGAGGAAACGCGAATCGCACGGAGCTCTTGCGCCGCGGATGCCGAGAAGACGAGGCCACTTCGACGCTCGCGAGGCACGTATAGGGAAGGAGCCACGACGATTCTCGTCGGCTTCATCAGCATATCGCACGATTTTCCAACTCGGCTATCTCGCGATTTCTACGTCGGTATTTAGGTACACAGGCTCTTTTACCGTCTGCCTGCGGCTGTTGTCCTGTGGCTCTGCGCGCGATTCTCCGTCCGGATGGACCATTATCGTGCAAGGTAATCGATGGTGATACGGCTGGTCAGGTGATACGGCCCGATCGTTGTATCATCCGAGAGACTCGTTTTTAATGACGAACACTTCACTGTGATGCGCGGACACTTAAAACTCGCGAGTGCCGCTGAAGGTGTTTTAACGTAACGGTTTTTTTTTCCTTTCAACCGTGGCATTAGGATGAGCGACCAGCTCCGAGAGTCGGAACGATATTTGCCGAGGCAGAAGAATGTGAGCGTCGTGAAATTTTCTCTATAAAGACAGGAATCATCGGCACGTCTCGGAATTATCTTACCCGACGCCTCTAACGTCAAGTTTTACCCACAGGTTCGCTATTACCCGGTTATAATGTTGCGAAGAGCGGTCCAGTTAATTCTAATCCCTTCTCACTCTCGCTACTCACGATAAGCCTTTTCCCTTTCTACCTCCGCTCGCGCTTACCTAACTCCTCCGTCAAGCCTCACTTATCCAATTACTCCGCGTATAAATATCAACTCGGTACAGTTAAAGTTGGTACGGATATAATATACAGCATCATGAGAGCCACCACGGGGACCGATGTAACGCTCGGTAAAGGTGATGATACACGATATTCCAGTGTAATTTCATCGTGACTCTAAACTGCCGTACGGAACCCGCGAGAGATCTCGCGGGTTCCATAAAATATCACATTTACGTATGCACACTCTCGATATGCTTTACGTTCGAGGCTCGAACGTCGTATACTTCGTATTATTATAATGTTAAACGCCAGAGTATCGCGACGATCTGCCACGGTTCGCTGAAAATGTATTAGATTGAGGCGATAGTTGCCTGTACACATTGGCTTAACATGCTGTAATGCCGTGTACAAGGCACGGAGGAACGAGCGGGACGAATGGTCCGTACGCTCGTTGAGAGATCGCGGGGAACTTCGTGATACAGACGGGACCAAGTTTCGCGGGATCGTTGGGTCACGATTAGCCCCTCGGCTTGTTCGTTCTCTCTTTCCCTTTTATTTCATCCCTCTCTCGCTTCACTGAAGAGAGGGAAACCGCCCCTCTCCCTTCCTCTACGACATCTTTATTTGTTCGTCGACGGGCGAGGCTCGCGCTGAGCCGGCTTTGCGCGGACTCTTCGGCTCGTCCGGCCCCGCGACTTCTCGGCCTTATCAATTTAATGACCGTACCCCGGATCGTTCCTCTGGCCGGCAGTCTTCACCTCCGTCGGCTGTAAATCCTGCGGGACGATAATCGCGCTGTTATCTCCGCGTCACGCTCACCCCGCAACCCTCGGGTGGGAGAGATCGTAAATCACGAGGGTCCTCGATGATCGCTTCGCCACGCGAAACCCTTCGAGAGCTCACCGCGTGCTCGAATCGGACGACGATTAAACTTTTGATCTTTTTTTTACAGGCTCGGGGAAAAGAATTTATGGTGGCACTGCAAAAACGTCGATAAGTTCGACGTCCAAAAACGTACTTAAATATATTTCTCTATTTTTTTAAAACCATTTAATACAAAAACAATAATTTTTAAAAAATAATGAAAAATGAGAAAATAAGGTTTTCGACTACGTGAGGAGACACCAATCGAGGAGTGTGAACATTGAGAAGTGATATTTCCGCATGCGCCGTGTTGAGTCCATGAGAACTCAATTTCATTCTTGAATAGCCCATTAAACTCTTATAATTCAATTCGCGTTCGAGATAAATGGAGCGCAGACACTCTGTCTACCAGCAGCAAAAGTATACTGCGCAAGTACCTACGACCCGTTCCTATTTACAGCGTAGGAGCCAATTCACTCGCCTCCCTCGTCAACTAGCTCGATTGTCTCACGCTGTCTCACGCCTCGTCCTCGTCATCGCCCTCTCGCCGTATCCCCCTCCGGCTCGTTTCCCGTCGGATCGCTTAAGCAATATCTGCCGTATGCCGTAAAACCTTCGTGAATTTCTCGCAGCTTGCCTTCATTTTTATCACGCAAAACGAGAGATTCATCCGAAGTTTTTTTTTTACCGAAAATTCATTTTACCAGCTGAGATCTTAAGGTTCTTAGTTGGCCGGCATTCACCCGATCTCCCTAAGTTGGCCGGCATCCACCCGAATTCCCTAAGGAAACGTCTATACATATAATTCCTATTCAAAGATAATTAATTGGTTAAACTATAATTATATTTACCATTACCATTACCATTGGTGGTTATCGTCCTAACTATAGAGTATAGACGTTCCCTTAGGGATTCATATTTCAGATTAACTATGTAATCTAACTATCTAATCTTTTCTCAGTGAGTGTTGCAGCGACCCAAAGGTGAGGAAACCGTGAGTTAAAGATCTGATGGAATCGGTGGCCTCGTATCTCTGGCGACGAAGAGGAACCAGATGGCAAATCAGAGAGTACGAGTTTCCGGAGCGATACTTGACCCCGTCCGCCGTTCATATACACTTCCACACTGTGGTACAGCGTAATATCGAACAGCCGTTAATCCGTGAGCTGGGTTCATGTCCCTGTTTCGTTATGTGGCGAATTGCCGCCAGCGCTTCCTAACAGCGGTCCGAGAATCTACGGTTTCGTTACACGGTACCACTCCGGAGCACGAAGGACCGTTTCAGGGTCAGTGTCTGCTTGGTCCACGGCCGAACCCGTGACCCCATAAGGTAACTCTTTGTGGTACCAAAAACCGTTGCCCCCGGTTGTGATTGCCGTCGATGGCGACGGTAATGATGACTCGGACAAAAACAACACCGAGCCATACGTGTTGAGACAATTTCGTATTGTGACCCGGAGGATCCCGCCCGCATAAGCTTCGGATCCATTGTGCAATGTTTATTAGATGGCCCGTTCGGTCCTCGGTGATTGTACCGTTATCAGATAGATTCACCGGCGATTATTCTTCGGAGAAGTTTAACTTTGGTATTGTTGTTACGGTATCGATCTCTGGGGAATGTTATTCATCGACGGCTTCGTTTGATCGCGGTTTCGATCGAACGAGAGATTTTCTTCTTAATGCGCACCGGATACTCTCAGCGCCCGATGAATAGGTGGCTCGATCGGGAGGTCATGATTCACCTTCGGTAGCTTCGTCCCTTTCTCCTTGCACCGTTGAACCCGACCGCGCTTGGGCAGCGCTCGTCGTTTCGTCGTCCTTCCCCAGTGTACTCAGAGCCAGTTGCGTCGTTGACTCGAGCAACGACGACGCAGACCGCTGTTACGACGGAGCGGGAGGACGATAAGCGATCAAACCGAGCGCGCGGGCACGGATCCGCCGACGGAGCAAGAACTGCGGCAGTAAAGCAGACGAACGAGCATCGAGGGAGAAAGTTCTATTAATCGTATGCACGATACACACGCGCGCGTATTGTGGAAGGAAAGGGGGAAAAAATGTTATTGCACGACCGATGGTACCGGGTAACCGTCGCCGAGGGGACGCTTCGGCATCGCCACGACAATGGATGCGGGTGAAGCCGCGAGATGAAGGCACGAGAAGAGATCGAACGACGAGATCCTCGTTGTCGAGCATTTTTTAACGCAAAGCAAAATTTACGAGTACTAAAGGTTTTTTTTTCTTCTCTTAAATGTAAGGAAGTCGTCCGAAAACGGTGAACCATATAATGGAACCGCTGAGCCGGAAGAATAACGTAATTTATTTGTAATCAACGTTATCCTCCCGTATATCATAGTTTTTTTAAGTCTTAAGAATGGGAAATTGAACATTTTCCCTTGACAAAAACGTGCTGGTCAAGGACCTGCTCTTATAGCCGATATATTTAAAAAATAGCTTAACGACTCACCACATCGCGGATAGTCGTTCATCAACATCCGAGAGACACGGGTCGCCCTTTGATGCAGCCGGTCAGGCTGTGCGGTTTCTTTCCCAGGATCATTTCCATCTAAAATCATTGTGCATTCGAGACTCTAAGTTCACCAAATGGCCATAATTTATTGTAACTGGAGATAAGGAAATGGATAAAATAAAAGAAACAACAGATAATATCTATAAACATTACGCTGTCAAAGTCAAGACCAGCGATAAAACGGTCGATGGGAGATTCCATCACGACCCGCCGATGCTGACGACAATGATCCGAAATGATCCAGGCAACGGCGAGATCGTGTCCTATCGATTCGATGCACCGACGGCCATTCATCCTCGGAAAGTCTTCCACAAATGTACTCGCAACGAAATTTAGTTGTCCACCGACTGCGACGACTGCGCGCGGATGGGGCGTTTGTGTGCGCGTTCGCAGTGCGCCGGTCGCCGAGCGGAGAGCGTACACGGTACATAACTCATATCAGCTCACTTGTATGGCAAGGGTCAGGACCTCTCTTCCGGTCGACACGCGATGCAGCCACGAGCTTCAACCAGGCGAATACAACCGGCGTCGTCCCGGGTCTCTCGGTACGTCGCATACGTACGCCCGTTCGCTCGCTCATACGGCCCAAAGACGGTCGCGCGGGTGTTCGCGAGTACGAAGATTAATAACCGTAGCGTGTGTTCTGTGTGCAACGAGCGACCGCCTCGTGCTGCTACAGGGCGACGGGGCTTCTCGTATGTACCAAACGAGAATGGAGAGATCGACGATCCCGCAGCGGGAAAACCGCACCGGAGGCATACAGGAAACACGGAGAACGTCGCGCTGAGGCTCTATCTGAATCTCGCTGCGATGTCGCTCGATCCTGTGGACCCCCTCGCACCATTTGTGCCCGTGCAATTCTCATTACTCGATCTCGACGTTGACTATTACGATCACGCGAGGTTTACTGTACCGTGTCGCGGTGCGTAACCGGGAAGCGTGGGCATCGACCGGCCGCCCAAGGGAAATTCTTAATATCTTGGTTGCGAAGTGAAACTTCGGTTAAAAAAAAAAAAAATACATAATTAGATAAGCCGTCAGTACAGAGATTCCGGAATGAAAATCCAATCGGAAGTGTCAACAAAATGTGTATCCCAAAAATATATGTAATACATGTAATTTTGTAATATACGTAATGTATGTAATATACGTAATTTTTTTTTCTCGCCCGAGCTTTGGAACAGGGTAAAAGTGATGAATATGGCCTATCCTGATCGATACATGAATCCAACACCAATGAACGGGCAATACTCACGAGCTTTATTCCCCTATTTCTCTCGTGAGACCATGCATTGAAAATTTATTATTTTTCGATGGTTTAGCGAGTTTTTATGGAGATTTAGAGAATTTCTGAAATTTTCGGAAATTCGCCAGATCTGTTCGCACTCGCTATAGGGAGGTCTTTCCGCGATGCCTCGAGCATCGCTCTCCCGTGACGCATGCACCGAGGAAATTATCTCAATGCGTCGAGCGTCGAGGGAGAGGAGCGGAGGGGGATAGGCCGGGGTGTACCGGTAATACCCGAGCCGTACAAGAGTCGTGGATCGTGCAGAGAGCGCGGTTCGAGAAGAGCTTTTGCCCTCCCGCGCACACCACACGTGGACACGCCGCCTGTCCGGCGAATCTGCTCGGTGAATTAATGAGCCTGCTCGTATCATTTTCACGACGAAGAGAAAAAGAGAGAGAGAGAGAGAGAGAAAGAGAGACCGAGAGAAGGAGAGCTACTTTCTCCACGGTGTGCGCGAATCTCCGTCCAGGAGTACTACATGCTCTCTCTGATGTTTCTTGTATCCTTTTTGCTTAGCGGTTTCTCTATCGCCCCCTTTGTTACGGTGATCCTTTCGCCTCTGTACACGGCTCGGCGAAAACGCGCCGGGTGCCCGTCAATGCCGCTCCCCCCCTCCACCGCCCGAAAGATTCTCACGCACGGTGAATTTTCTACATACTAGAGATACTGGAGAGTATAAACATGAAACACGTATTCTCCCGACTAACCGGGGATAAGATGTATACTCTCTTCGCGCAGTTGTTCCGCGCGCGAGGTTGTTGGAGAGCTTGACTCGTACGAGCCGCGCGCTCACGAACGATTCTTCCCCGTTGGCCCCTTTGTAACTTTTGTACATACCTGCGTGGATCTACTCTGCGTATAATAGAGCGTGCATATATGTGGAGCTGTTCTCTCTGATGCTATAAGCGTTAACGGCGGTTCTGTACACAAGCGGAGGCCGCCGTATTAAAGAAGATCGCGAGTTTCAGATAAGGGCCTAATCTCTCTGTGATCGGGGATAAGGAGAGCCGCGCCGGGAGAAAGAAGCCGCGTGTATACGGCCGGCGCGACTGGCTCTCGAAGGCCGGCTATTAAATAGCTTATATTATAAATCCGGAAATCAGGGGGCTTTCGCGGTATCGAAACAAAGTTGGTATTAGATTAATTAATCACATAATAAGATTATACCCGGTGTTTGCTGTGTGGGGTATCGTGTGTAATATCATCCCCGCGACTCGCGCGAGCCCGAGGTGGCGCATCGAGAAGCGAGTAGGTATCTCGGTGGCGAAGGTATTTTTTAATGTAGGTTATATTTTTTTTTTGTGTCTCGTCTTCAATCGTTGCGCAACGGTTGCGAGTGTCTTAAAATTCGATTAGTCTCGAAATAATAAAAATAAAAAAATGTTGTAGAATGGGCGAATTACGCGAGTCGGATTAAATAATCGATGAACTTGTGTACTTATTTGGCCTGCGGTGAGATTCTTCCCGTTGTATTGATAATGCGGCTGCAAAAACTATCGAGCGCCGATGTCAGCGGGTTATAACTGTTTCGCGACTCCTTGTTGAGATTACACTAGTTAATGCTCGTGCGCCCGGCGCAAACTCTCGTCCCGAGGGGAATCAAGAGCCTACTCGTCGTTCGTCCACACCCATCGGGGGGAATTCCCTCAGTGATTTCGATGCCTCACGCGAGTTGGAGCGTCTCGTCCGGTGAGTTAATTTTCACCTGCCCCGGAGCACCGCCCGTTCGGCGAAGAGCTCTCGAGAAGCATCTCCGAAGGCGACGCAGCATCCCAGCTTTTCCGCTACGTCGATCGCAATTATCGAGGTAAACGCGGAGCTACGCGGGGATGTCGCGCGCGGGCGAAGGCCTCTGCGGAGCCGAGGCAATCGAGTTGCTGGCACTTCGATAAGATTCCAAAACGAAAAAAAAAATACCTATACAGGTATCTTCAAAGACCGGGTATATATTGATAGGGAAGAGCGGGGCAAAATGGGACACCGGGGCAAAACGGGACAGTGGGGTGAAACGCGATTTTCCAATCATTGTTTTGAAAGCAAAACGGAGCAGAAAATCCGGATGTATCCATGGGGCAAAATGGGGCATCCAACAATTATTGGAAAATTGCGTTTTGCCCTACTGTCCCATTTTGCCCCGCTCTCCCCTTCATAATCAACCAATATCTATAGATTTGATAACCACAGATGATAAATTACCGGTCATCCGGTGCAAGGTAAGAAAGAGAGAAAAAAAGGGGGACGAAGCTCTCGTCCTCTGACCGTTGCATCTACGAACCTGATTTCTAATCGCAGCATTTCCCGGCCGAGCGGAGTCGCGGCCGGCCTCGTGGCAGAAAAGCGACCAGCTCGGCAGCATCCACGTATCGGTAGAAACGGGTACCGCCGTGTGAATTGCGTCAAGGAACGACAAGGAGGAATCTGAGCCATTAGCGGCGTCTAACCGCGTGCACGTTGCGTGCGCCGCGGACTTGGCGGACTGTCCGACACGTTCACGTTCCGTGAATGCGAGAGCCCCGAGAGATTATAATTTCACAGGACACAGCAGGCGCCTCGGCGAACGGCGGACGAACACCCGCGCCACTATCAATTATTAATAGTTATTTCATTAAGTTCTGACAGGCTCGACGTTGGCTCGGGCGCGAACGAGAGGGACAGGAGAGTAACGCGGCGCTCTGCGTGTCGCGATAAATTTTCCCTCGGCCGGCAATTTACGGTTAATTCCGCTAATTGGTGGAAAATATCACCCTGGCTGTATTTAAGTAACTGCTTAGAGACATCATGAAGTCGTGGTTATTGAAAAATGGATCCGGCTCCGGTAATTACCGTTCAATCACGAAGTCCAGCGGACTTGTTTTCAGAAATCATCTCCGCACCGGCGCGTATGTAGATATCGTCGCTCGTACGGTTTAAAACATGGTGGTCGTTTTTTCCCCGGAAAAAAAATTCTCTGACGTTTCCGTGACTTTTCACTGACCAATTCAAAATGTTCCCCGACCAAATTTCTAACGACTTTTATTTCTAGAAATAATTATGTCAATGAAAATGCCTAATTATTGTAGTAATGTTTATTTTATTTTTTCAAAATGTCCCCAATTTTTTTTTCAAGGCTTCCTTTCATGTACTTTTCATTTATTTACAGAAGTATGTTACGAATATAGTATCGTTTATGCAACAAAAAAAAAATTCCTAAACAGCAATGTCACTCTCGTCTTATCCCTCGTGTCAGTAATTTGCTCCCGAACCCGCTAATTAATTTAAAAAAAACACATGAAAGTTCTGTTGCTCAACTCCTAAATCATCTGCCTAACTATCTCCGGAGAGCGCGCATTGCGGCTTATGCGCGAGAGTGTGTGCTTCTCACTTTCTTTTTCCTGAGTCAACGACAAAAGACTTAACGCGGCAGCCGGCATAATCCCATTCCCCCCCCCCCCCCCTCCCCCACCTCTCCCGCATATCCGCCTAACGTGTGATTTTCCAAGGAGCCCCCGTGTGCCCCGCGTGTCTAATTGGATCTTAACGATCTCCCTTTCGGAATGTAAAAACGTTCCCGATTTCCGTCTCGCGAGACTGCCGAGAGAAGTTGTGCGATTCACGTCAAAGCAAACGAAGAAATGATCCTCTAAGGCTCCGGCGATCGCGTCGGAATGACCGCGCACCAAATCACCGGGGCGGGGGGAGGGGGGGGGGGGGGGGGGGGAGAGATGTGATTTTCATGCGTGACGCGAATTCCGTGAAGAGCGAATTCGGCTTTCCGTTGACCATCGCGACATCTCTCTCTGACCCTTTACTTTACGGTCAAGACTTTGCGGTCAAGTTGGCGGGGAACCGCGGCGCATCGACGTTTCTCCCGGTCCGGCGAGCGCTCGGGACCAAAATGCGGCGCATGAAAGCAGCGAAGGCGTTACCCCGGCGTGTCTCCTCGTGACTGCGTGGATTTGGCTCGTCGTGCCAGCGAACGTGCCCAGGGAGAAAGGTATGTTGCCTCTCGAAATCTTACGATATCGTGTCTTTTGTATTCAAAAGCTCTTACGAGATACGACGATCGATCGAGTCGGCCGGTTCGGAACCGCACTGGCAATTAATCCGGGTTCCTCGTGGTCGGTAGAATTCCGACGTTCGTCCGTCGGATTCTGAGTTCAACGGAGTCATTCCGAGGATTCCGAGCCAAGGGGAAATTTTCAATTTCTACAGATGACAAATTGGAAGAGGACATACATTTTTTTCACGCTATGATTTATTGGAACGAGGGTTCGAGCCTGCGCACGAATCTGACGAGAGGCGAACGAAGAGGCTGCCGTTTCGTGACGTAGACGGCGAGATGGCGATAAAAATGTCCGTTTCTGTTAGCACCGCGAGGAAGCCGGCGGATCGACAGGTAACAAGTTTTATTCAGCAGTCCGGACGAATCCTACGATATTGTGTCTTCCGTACTCAAAATCTCTCACGAGATATCACGAACGATGCGCTCGGACGGTTCGGTACCGCACTGGGAATTACGCCGTGTTCTTCGTATTCTGTAGAGGTCTGACGTTCGTCCATCAGACTCTGAGTTCAACGAAGTCGTTCCGAGGATTCCGAGCCAAGGGGAATTTATCAATTTCTATAGATGACAAATTGGGAAAGGTCGTACATTTTTTTTGTTGATGCGATGATTTATCGGATCGACGGTTCGGGACCGCGCGCGGTCCTGACGAGAGGCGATTGAAGAGGCTGCCGTTTCGTAACGTTGACAGCGAGATGGCGATAAAAATGTCTGTTTCTGTTAGCACCGCGAGCTAGCCGGCGGATCGACAGGTAACAAGTTTTATTGAGCAGTCCGGAGAACTCGAGACCGGACTCATTTGAGAGGCCGCGACGAGAGCCGCGCGGACAACGCGACTTGGTCCTCGCGCGTCTCGTGTCAGAGACTCTTCCGCTGCCTCGACGTCTAGCTATATTTACATACTCGCCTGGGGCATTAATGCTCCGAGACTAATCGCTAAAGGTTCTGGATGAATTCCGTACTACGCTTCGATGCGAATATACATACCGATGGCGGGCTAAGCGGCACAGCTGTCGGCCGGTCAACGGAGGTTGACCGGGCCTGTGACGTATTGTTTGTGGCGGATTGAAGAAAAAGAAGGAACGCAGAACAATAATCGTGCCTTGGGTGGCCAATCGCTGCACCATTGGCTTCCTGCAGAAGTAGGCTATGTACCAAGTACGCTATGTACCAAGCAGTACTTAAAGCACACAAGTACTTGTCGACCGTTTAAATGTTATGAAATGTAAACATTTTTTCAATGTTCCGAAAAAAGGTGCACAATAATTTGTCCGTGGCTTCCTCATTTATTACGACTTTGCGCACAACTTCCTTTATGAGGAAGTTAAAATCGATGAACGAAGTTTCTTGTAGAGAAAGCTATGCGCGAAATGGTAATAAATGCGGAAGTCGCGTGCAAATTGTTTTGCACCTTTTGGCAAAGCCTACATAACGATCCTAATTGCGCAAAGTACTTGAAAAAAGTACCTGAGAGAAACTTAAAGTACTATAAGTACTTCATATTTCAACTACTTGTGATACGTTGTCCTCTGTATTTTTTAAATACTTTTCCCAGCTCTGCTATACACAGCTCTGCTATTGCACAGGCAAGGCTGATGCACGCAATGGCACGCACGGTTGGGCGGGCACAAACGTCTTCATAGAGTTCTCGCACTCAACGTCCTCGGCTCCTTGCACGCTTCGTCGTTCCATTAGCATCCTCCTTATCCATCGATAATTAACGAAGTAATTTTTAACCACCTAGCCGTTGCATCGAATACCTCAATTATAACAGAACAAACGTAGCAGATCGACGCGCATAATTGTCGATGAAATTCTTGAATATCATACTATCCTGGCGCTATTTAAAAAGGATTACAGAACGAATTTTCATTAATTTTTTTTTGTACCCATATCAGCGAAACACTATTTTTCAAGAAACGTAAATGAAAAAAACCTGGACGTTGAAGAGATGATTAAAAAATGATAATTCTCAGATCGAGTCGATCTTCGAAGACAGCGAAGCCGTGCAGTAAATTTTTCTTCGAAAAGAATTTCTTAAAGGTCACCTCGCCCCGATATTTTCGCATTTCTGCAACGATTTCGAGACCGCCTTTCACATGCCGTCAACTTTCGATTTGCCTCACGGTGAATTGACAAATAAGAGAAAATAAAAAACGAAAAATATAAAATAAAGAAAGAAGAAGAAAAAGAAATTATTATCCAAACCGTCGAAAGCGAAGTTGCGTCGCCGAGCCCGCCCCAGAAGGAGCCCGGGTCCTTCATCACCACATTTCGTAGCCTCTTCCTCTCGTACGGTGTAATAATACCGCCTATACAAATCGTCGTCCCGCGTCACTTGCGCAACATTCGGTCGTTCGACGGATCGTTTCGTGGGCACAACGCGGTTTTTCCCCCTGCTCGAAAACGAAGTAAAGACAGCGAGCCGAGTGCGCCCGAGATAGCGTATAATTCCGTGATAATTCCACCGTATAATTCCAACGGGGCGCTCCCCCGGACTCCGTTATTAATCGGCTCCAGTCGGGGCTATCGGCTTTCTTGTCGCTCTCAGTGACCGGAGACCTCTTTGCCAGATGGAAACTTTAACGCCCGACGCACACGCTCCTCCTTCGCCCGCGATTCCATTACTCTCTCGAGTTTAAAGTTTCAAACGCATTACCTTTACCGTAAAGTGTATCCGCGTACCCGTGTTAATTTTCCGCAAAACATAGCGTCCGTCGATGGGAACGTGGGAAACTGGAGATAACACGCTCCACGGAATATCCATATCGCACACTCCGCGCCTTATTTTTTTTTTTTATACATATATTTAAAAAAATAAAATTTTACCTCATTCCTTTTTCTTTATTTCGTCCTTATTTAACTTTTACAAGACGATAATTGAAGCCGCGAAAGCCACGACGCGGAAAAGCACACGATTCCGCGGATCGACGCGAGAGAGTTCAAGGCGCGCGCTGTGCAGAAATAGCCGTTTGCCATTTAATCGGAAGAGCACACACGATGCTTGCCCCCTTTAACGAATCGAGAAACTACGATATATAATGGACTTTCCGTTCTCATCGCGGGCAACACCGGCCTCTCCGGGCCCGGGGGAACGGAACGCGGGAAAAATCCGCACCCCTCGCGGCGTTATTACGCACGTGCAGACTCCTTCGGTAGTCACCGGGTACACATAAACAATTCGAACGAGTTGTATATACCCCACGATATAATATCTCTGTATCCGTCCGAGAGGATAGAGGCGAACCGGTTAAACTCCCGGGCGAGAGATATTAGTTCGATTCCTCGATGCGCACCTCCGCACACGCGCCTCCACCGTGCTTTGCTCCGCGTGTTCTCGTTTCTAAGAGATCGCCGGAGAATTTCCGAAGCTGTGCCCGACGCGGTACGCCGCTACGTCGACTAGCTAATAGAGTGTATAATATACCCGCACTACGAGATATATTAATCGCACGATATTTTTTTATATTTTTCTAATATTTTTTTTTTTGTCAATCTTGCACGTTCTCTCTTTCTTAATATTAATTATTGTGCCGAAGAGATCGCCGAGCCTCGAGAGGATTGGTTAGATCTCTCGGTTTGTATATAGTATATGGTATATATATATGTCTATATAATATGCTGGCGGAGCTCTTGTACGTACGATCATTCGCAAAAGTAATATCACCTTTCTATAAAGTACAAGCGTGGCGAGCAACTTTCCCGCCCACTAGTGTACCCCGCAGTCGCGCATGTAGCGGTTTAATACGGATAGGTGGTGCACGCTCGTGTACTCGTCGTAATATCTGCCAGAGCCAACCGGAGAGAACACCATCGGCTGGCGGCTCTCGCTGGCCAGTCGACACTTGCCCGTGAGCACTCTCCGCCGCGGTAGTAATCGAACGCTATATTCGAAGCAGGTGGACACGGAAACCTGGAGAGTGGGAGGCCGATTTCACGAGCAACAACCAAACGATCATCGTTCACTCGGTGTAATTTTTTATGCAAATTATACATTTCGGTTGTTCGGTGCCGAGTGAACTTGAGCCGAGATAAGAACGGGCAGCGTGTAATTACTGGCTGGTTAGGCTCAAATAGAAACGAGATTAATATCTTTCCGGATGTAATACACGCCTGAAAGAAATTGACTCTCGATGCCGTGAGGGACAGCTGGAAGGACGGTAGCGCTATTACGATATTCCGAATTTTCAAGATCATTTCCGGCTTAATATAATATTAATTTTTTTTTTTTTTCTGAAATTATTTTGAATATTTAAAGATAAATAAAAAATTGCCCTTTTTCGATTGAGAAATGAAACGTAGCCACTTCACCCGTAATCAGCGAAAGCAAAAAACACGCCCAAAAAAAATTGACTCTCGATACCGACGAGGGACAGCCGGAAGGTCGGTAGCGCTATTACGATATTTCGGATTTTTACACAGTAATATTGTTACGCAAACGTTAACAATTCTTTTCACCGTAATTTTACAAAAAAATCTTGGCCATTTTACAAGATTGTCTATTTATTTCAAAAAAAAATTTTTTCGTAAATTTAACAATAGAATGTGGACGTATGTGGACAAAAAAGTTTGTTAGATGTACAAATCTTTTTTACCCTGTAGGGTCTTTTCTGGTTCAAAATAATAATAATAATAATATATTTTTTTAATTCAACCGACAGCGGTGGATGCGCGGTTGGCGCACGGCTCTGGTGGTCCCCCAAGTCAAGCTGATTCGTTCGCGGTCAGTACTTGGATGGGTGACCGCTTAGCCGTGCGCTAGCTGGCGCATCGACCGTTGAGCGGAAGGCGCTTTCTTCTGAGACTTTGGTGTTTCTGCACTTTACTCAAGTGCAAAAATACCAGTGGATCAGTAGAATATGGCCGTCTGTACCGGCACGGGTTTTCCGTAGTTTCCCCGTGTCCCCGGCAAATGCGGTACAGTGTAGCTAAGTCGGCTACGGACGCACTGGAAGTTAGGTAGCTTAGCTGAGTGCGGGTAGGGAGTGCTAGGGGGGGAATCGGGATGGGGTTCCGTAAAACCCGACAAGGGTATACGGTGGAATTGGAACAACAAATATTAAAAAAATATATATATATTTTTTTAATTCTCTTAATTATTTTAAATATAAAAAATAAGTAATAAATAACCTTTTCCAGTTCAAAAGAAAACGCAACCACTTTACCGGTAATGAGCCCAAGTGAAAAACACGCAGCCTGTTGCTCAGTAGCAGTGATAGATCATGAGCGTCGGGCATACGAGCTTTATCCACTTGACACTGTTAACAGCGTATTTTCATTCGAGATTAAATCCAACGTTTCAATAGCGAGCCTCTTGATCCGCGAGCGACGGCGAATCCTCGCACGCTCGTGTTTGTAGGTTGCTTTATTAGACGCCGTAAGTGCACGTTTCGTGCGGAGCTCAACTCCTCTCAGGATTCCGCGCAGCCGGCGCGATGTAACACACGAGGAGATCTCTGAGAAACCTCATGAGAGAGTCCCGAGGCAGGCAGCGCCCGCGCGCGCGCGCTCGTTCCTCATCATCGACATCTAATTGGTGTGGCATGCATTTCCCAGTTATTAAACATTAATTGGTCCACCCCGTGGCCGTTCCCGCTGATGCAGCTCGTTCCCCTGTCCTCGTTCCGCTGGCCTACTCGCCGGGAGTTCCCCGTTCGCCACATAACTTCCAACAACGTGAGATACCTCGTCGCTCGTGCATTCTCCGAGGAACAAACGTGATTGTATGGTATTTCATTTTCCTTTTTTTTTTTTTTTGTAAATTATTACATATTATTGTTCCGCACGATTTTGCTCGTATGTTTGTTGTGTCCCGTGACGAGGCGTTCGTCGGGAACGCCGTTCTCGGAGCGGGAAAAGAAGGATCGAGAAAATCCAACGAGAGGAAGGAAACTTCGGAGATGAAACAGCTTCGTCGTCGAGTCACGGCGAATTTCGTGTACCTCGTAAGCGGGCTTGAGGATCGACACCGTAACCGCCCGTTTTGTCCGCGATTATGCGGCTTGTGCCAATTCATGCGTGGATAATTGGGCGCTCTCATCGCCCGGGCTCGGAGCCTTTGAGTCGTCGTCCTCGTCATTCCCTCATCTTCCTCCCGTCAATCGCCGCGATCCAAATAACGAAAGTAGAAATCAGGGGCGAAACACATCCATCCGAAGAATGTCTTTTTTTTCTTCATCTCGCTACGATTGTTCGTGCCTTAATAAGAAATTTCTTTTTTTAATTGACTCGTAGACTACATGTTCGTTAGAGAATTCATCCGCGTCGACGAGTGTTGACTTAGAAGGCGTGTTTAATCGCCGAATGATGTTATTTTTTAATATCGCCGCAAGCGATTCACGCAAAGGATTTTTTTTATCCTCGACTAAATCTATCGTCTGGAATTACTCTTTAAATATAACATTCCCGTACGTTACACTGAGAGAAGAATCTGGTAGAAATTACCATAAACTACAACTTATGTATTTTCTGTAAAAGGGTTTTTTCTGTCTAAAAATATAAGTAAATAAACCTGGCAAACATTCGTATTAAACTCAACACATTCTGCTAGAAAAAATTGTAATTTTCGCTTTCGAAGATATTACCCAAATATCCCGTAGATTTTGCTAGAATATCAGTTCTTCTTACTAGAAAATATAGTAGTGCTATGGATTGGAATTGCTTTGAAAATTTCACATATCGCTAGTGGTGGCGCTGGTGTACAATGTGGTGCGTGGCCTAAATTTACCACATAACTTGGTCTCCCGATATCCTTCTCGTAATGTACATAGGTAATAGTTATTTTTAAATTTTTTCCCCAAATTCGCTACCAAAACTTCGCCCAAACTTCTGAAGCCAGAAATTATCAAAAACAGGTCAGTTCACCTTGAGCCAAATAATTCCAGTGCTTTCTCCGAGGTAACAAGAAGAAGAAAATAAACGTTCCAGGCGACGCGGAACCAGCGCCGATTCGTGGAACAAATGAAGACGCTTCGTTAGAGCTATTCAAAGGTTTTCGTACGTTAGGATCGAAGCGAATTTCAGCGTGTTCACCGTTGTTGGAGAAAGTACGAAAAAAAATAAAAAAATTAGCTAACCGGAACGTCTTCCCGCTGTCCCCTTTTCGTCGCCCTTCGGCCTTTCTCCATTTCATCGCTGCCCCTTTCCGTCCCGTTCATGCTCGAGGAGAGAAGTCCCGCTCGAGATACATATCGGAAATTGGAGACTCGCGGAGGGCAAGTAAGAGCGATGAGGGTCCCGGAGGCGTCGGGGCTTAACGTGTGGAGTGCGTACACACATGCGGAGTCTCGAGTTTGGCCCGGCTGGATGTTGATGGGAAAACGAGGGTAACGCGAGACTACGAGGGCATAAATGCCCGGCGTACGGTTCGTCGGTGGATTGGCTGTTTCGCTCGTAAACGGCGAGCATTAGTGAAAGTCCCGGAGAGGGGTGATTATCGGACGATAAGAGAGGTGCGTCGCACGGAGACGTACGGGAGAGTGTCTCTCGCTATAAAATTTCCATCGATCACACCCCTCTCCGGCGACTCGCCGCGGCCGATCGTCCAACATTTTATCGGACTCGTTACTCCGTCGAACGGATGCCGAGCGTTCGTGACGCAATTTTTTTTTTATGACTCCATCCAGAATTCGCGTGATTTATCACCGACGATATATATATATATATTTTTTGCGATCGCCCGCTGCGCCCGAATGTGCCGACGTATTTTTTTCATTCCACCCAAACTCCCATGCTTTCGCGGTCCGCGAAGGAACAAGCCGTTCGCGATAAATATTTGTTTAATCCGCATCTCGCAGACATTTTTATTTTCATTCGGCAAACCCGGTCCACTTCGTTACGAAGTCCAGAAAAAAAGACTATCAAGAGTGTCTTTGGAAAAAAATATTTTAAAACTGACTTCTTACTGTGACCTAATAATTTTCTCAGCCGGAGACAAGTTTGCGGCAGTGAAAGTAGTTTCGATTGCTTATAATATCTCCTGGAAAAAAAAAATCCTGACGTCGAAGAGGAGTAAATATCATCATCGTAATGTCAATTTGAGCGTTGCGTCGGCGGCGAAGTCTTACATTGGTGAATATCTCGGAGAGCGTCTAACTCGTTCGCGATAAAATTTCTTTAATCCGCATCCTCCATGCATTTTTATTTTCATTCAGCAAAGCAGGTGCACTTCGTAACAAAGATGAAATAAAAACTATCAATCGTATCTTTGCAAAAATAAAAAAAAATTAACAAACTTCCTACAGTGACCCAATAATTTTCTCAGCCATATAAAAGTGTGCTTAAGTGAAAGTACTTTCGATTGCTAATAATATCCCGTGAAAAACCAGCGACAAAAATATAAAAAATCCTTACGGAGAGGAGGAGTAAATATCATCATGGTAATGTCAATTCGCGCGTTGCGTCGCCGATGAAGTCTTAATACATTGGCGAATATCTCGAGGAGCGTCAATCTCTCGGTGGAGATAAATCTGGAGGCGTGATACCAATTAACCGGTGACTTAACGCCGGGTCTTTGTGATCCCCCGTCCTGACGTGATGCATCGAGTACCGTGTGCCATTACGGGGCGCGCATAGACGAGAGTTAGGAGTGCAAAGAGAGGTGCGCTGAGGCGCCTCCGCTCCGAGCATCGCGATACGTAGGAGCGAGACTCGCGGTGCGGATAGTTGCTGCACTATGGAAATCTTCGGAGGATTGACTCCTCCGGCGTCCAACTTGTATCAACAGTCGCCGGGAGAGACAGAGAGAGAGAGAGAGAGAGAGAGACGCCTAAACGAGATAATAAGGCGACGCAATAATAAAGAGAGCCTCGGCGGTATTGGAGTCTCACAATCAGAAGCGGGAGGCGAACGGGTTGGAATTGCGAAAATTCTCGACAGAACGATGTTTAGCAACACCATCGCTTTTTTTTCTTCTCTTCCTCTCATAGGGCAACGCGAGAAGCCAGCAACGAGCGAATATTTAATATCAAATGTTAAATATTAAATAATACCGAAGCGAGGAGTACGAAGGGTCGTTTCGAATTTATTTACGGACCATTTTATGTATATAAGTATAGTGGACGTAATATTATACGAACGTTGACTGGCCGCCTCTGACAAGACTCGCGGGTGCGTCCAGCTCCGCTCTCGCGGGCACGATGCAGATAAATGAACACCGAACACAAAACATTTATTCGAGGCTCCTCTCGTCGGCGGTTTGTGCTCATCGTGACTGAGAAACTCTCCTTCTCGCTCTTTGACTCTGCGCGATGGAACGCCACCGAGCTCAATGTGGAAAGTCTCGGACTCGGTAAGAAACAGAACAACCGCGTTCGCTACCAGATAGACTCAGCTTCGCGGTTGTGTGCGTCCTCGCCGACCGGGAAGCCTCGCGGTCTTTCGGGATAAAGGGTAATACGTACGTTACGTGTGTGCGCGGTGTTCGTAGGATGCACGGACACGTAGGTGTGTGTACGTGTAGCGGTGAGCTCGTCGTGACGGGGGTATCCATTCCGGAAGCTCCGGGGCCCGCCGCGGTGTCGGGAGTTACAACGTCCGAGATTAATCGTCGGCATTAGTGGGATTTATCGGGAGTGCGCATCGCGAGAGTTCACTCGCTCGCTCGCGCACGCTCGGTGCGCCTCTTTCCGGGCGAGCGTGCGCGTGGCTAAAAGCGCCTCCGATATTTCGAATCGACTCGTTAGTCGAAAAGCCGCGGTCGGGAGGCTTCCTCGACGGAACGCGGCGCCAAACCGATCGGAAATTCGGTTCTATCGTCTTATGGAGCGCCCGGCGGTTGGGCTAGGAAAACTTCCGGTCGGTAGTCGGAGCAACCGATCGAATTTCAATCAATTTTGTCCGTGAGGAGAACTTGTATTCGGCGCGGGAGGGGGGGTCGATGGATGGGATAGATCGAGCACGACTACCGAAGTCGCCGCCACGGGGGAGGAACTTAACTTCGCGAAGGTAGATTCAAGTCCGCCGGGAATCGTTGTTTCGTGTACTTATTAGGTAAATAATTTTTTTAAAGAATGAAACCGTATTCTTCGACTTGTGGAGGAAATTTGTTTTATGTACTGTATTCTGTAGAATAAAGAGAAAAGGGGCAATCTAATCTAATGTAATCAAGTACGTGCTCTTAGGGTCGAATTTTAAGACGGTATTCAAGGGTTTACTTTTTCTATTCCGTCGGTCGGGCTTAATAAAAAATTTACCTGGTTTTCGTTGAATATATAAACTCGCGTGGAATTCTGTAAACGCTACTACTGTAACGATGCAAAATTTAATGACCATTTATTTTCTCCCTACTGTCTCTCAACTGCAAGTGAATCAGAAACATTATATATATGTATATATATATATCCTTTTTTTTTACCAGGTATTTGAACGAACACGCACCGGTCCGACTCAGCTCGCTGGGCCATATTTACAACTCTTACCCTACCGATATTTATCTCGAGCCACTATGACTCTAATAGCATATTCCACGATGCAGCATTATTAGCCCAGTCAGTGATCCGGCTGCATCGCTGTATGACCCCCGCTCGAGATCAGGCAAACGGTCGAACGAGCTTGAGTGAATAGAAATAGATATACGATACACGGTTAATAGAAGTGGTCGTTAGCCGGGTATACCGAGCTAAAGATCTTCTGGAATAACCACACGTGAAATTGATTGAATGCGTCGATAATCATTACCATCATTCAAACTATCTCTCCGGCTATATTAATGTTTTTAAAAAAATTATTTTATTTAATTTTTATCCTTAAATTAAATTCTAAATATACCTCTTACCGATATCTCCGGAGTTCTGCGTCGGGTCTCGGAGGGATCTCGCGCCTCGCCGTAATCTCGACTACATATCATGCCCCCCGAGAGTCTCTTTCTCTCCGCACGCCGAGAGGACACCCAACATCGTATACCGATCCGCTCGTTCTTTTTTCTTTTCTCATAATATTATATTTTAAATTTTTATCAAAAAAAAAAAAAAATTCTCCGGTCTCGCACGATTCCTACGCTCTCGTCGTAAACAAGTTTACAACAATTTTTCAGCAATAAAATTTGAGTAGCGGCGAGGGAGCGCGGATTATCATTTTCACGAGTGAAACTACGCATGCACCGTGGCTTGTAATTCACTCCCCAGCACCCGAGTCCCCTCGATGCAGCGACCATCCGCTTCTTTCTCGTCATTATCGTCACCAGGCACGAGCCGTTTGTCGTATAAAAAAAAAGTACATATACATGTCTGTACATCGCCGGAGGTGAAGACGACGCAAGCTCGGGGGGCTGACCTCGAGCAACCCGTTCCCTCCATACTGCGCGACGAGAGCAGTCTTAGAAAACCTATCGTGTCGTGGAGGGTGCTCATAAAAAAAAAAAAAAAAATTGCCGGAGAGACGACGGGTCTAGTTCTGCAACGTCGGGCGTCCGAACGTCTCGGTTGCCTCGCGTGTCCTCCTTCTTGTTCCGCGCGTTCGCTCGCAACGAGAGAGCCCTCGTTCCAGTACGTCTCGCTAGTTCCTCAGCGCAGTTCTATACGTACCATCAATCCATGTACATACACATAGATATATATGTATGTATATATATATGTATGTATATATACATGTATGTATAAGGTTCTACGACGTTATACACAGCTCGGACTCCCGGGGGCTCGTGAGTTCTCGCGAGACTGAATGCTCTCTGGGATCTACGCGTAGTTTAACATCGTCCCCGTGTACGCGCACGGGCGCACCGACTGCGGTGCGACGGGGCCCGACAGGCTCTATCCTCTCTAGGCAAATGAATGAGACCCCGACGACCGAGAGCGTTTCTCGTTTCCCTCAGAGGAGAACCGCGAGCCGCCGCCGTCGCCGCCACCGCCAACAAGTCCAATGCCAAGGTTGTGCGCAATTACGCTCACGCAAACTCTCGGCCGCGGGTAGCCGCCGGATAGCGCGGCGCTGCAGTCTCGAATTGGAACGATGCACCGACGAGCGCATGTAGACACTGCGCGCACTTGGTTACACGTAATGCGAATAAGAGGGTACACAGAGAAGTCGCGTTGTTGCTTTACGCGCGAGTCGCGATCTCACATTCCACATTTTTTCCACACGCACGGGACAAATTAACGAAATCGCGACACGCACATGCCAGAGACTGGCCGACCATGCGTTTTTCGTGTTACCTACGAACAGACTGCACGTATGAAGCGGGGGGGTCGGCGAAGTCGTGCTTATAGTACTTTGCGATACAAGTGCGGTAAAGCGGGCTTTATACGCACGCTGTGAAGTGAGACGCACGAGCCGCGCGTAGTCGAAGACGAGTGCTCCCTGTGGTACGAGTGCGGCGAATGCGACTCACTTCACAGTTCGCGTATGATGTTCGCTACACCGCACTAGTGTCGCACAATATTTTATGTTATTTTATGCTGATTGTGGCGCGGTAGAGCCAGCGTGCATAAAGTACGAACGGCGTGCAATAAATACCAGAAATCGCACGCAAAAATAAATCGCACGCAAAAGTAAATCGCACGCAAAGGAGCCGATCTGCGCATGCGCCGGGAATTTACTAACCCATGGCTGCAAAGCGCCAATTATTTTCATATTAGAAATCAAGTGTACTTTGTCAGTGAAATATACCGCTAGGCGTACGTCATGAGCATGCGAGAAAATTTAATAACGGACATCTTTTAATAGCTACGTAAATTTGGAAATACAGAATTTCGACTCTACACAGTATTCATCTTACACCTCCGACTAATTTACTTATCCGTCGTTTCCGAAACAAATTAACGACTATAAAAACGTGTTTGCCTCCGCAGAGTACGAAGAGCATGCGCAACACAGCGAAGAAGGAATTTACAAATAGGAGAAATTACAATACACAATTATCCCAGAATTCCTCTGGTCGGCTGTGTGTGCGATGCTCGTCCTCGTTAAGGCCAATGTGTATCCCCCTACGCAGAACGTTCCAAGACAAAGGCGCGACGAGCAGTCCGATATCATCAAACGCATAGTTTCACACACATACGCCGAGCAATGAAATGCGTGTGATCGAACGATTAGATGCAATCGCCCCGAGTGTTTTAACGTCGGGCTGAGGAAAGCGAACGGAACTCGGATATGTGTTTTCCCTCGGTGCGTAATTGAAACGAACGTCCTTGACTTCTCGAGTTCTCGTCGTCGTCGTCTGGCAAAGGGGGTTAAAAAAAAAGTGGCAGCGTTAATTAACTCGTCGACTGAGCGTCGGCGACGAGAAGAGTCGTACAGTATGTCGTGGGGTCGGAGTTCCCTTGGCTTCGGGTTCGTGGGTCGTTTGCATTGTGCCACCGTTGGATTCTGCTGTGCTTGCTATATCGTACTATATCCATCTACCCACAGCCCCCCTGACTCGGGCTTGTGCTTCGAGCATTGTGGGAAAATTACGCGCCGGAAGCTTCTGCGACGCAGCCTACCGTGGATCGGTTCTCTTATTATAACCGAGTCCTTCTCGCTCCCTCTGGCTACCGCTTCGTGTACGCGTTTTCGTTCTTTCTCCCATCGTCCAATCGTTCAACACACACACATGTGCGTACAGGTTTATCCGGCCCCTGTGCTCACGCTCGTACAGGTGGTTGTCGAGCGCCTCGACGATGCGCCGCTGTCGCAGGTGCACAAAACTCGCGCACACGCACGCGCGTACACCAATGAACAAGTGCGCGAGTATCGGCGATCCTATATTCGCGAATTTATTCGTACGGGAAAGAACACGAGCGGTCATCCATATGGATTCGACGGTGTGAGCCCAGGCGTACGGGTTGAATGCCCATCGTATGTGTATACGCAACCATTATACACAGTAAAAAATAATTTCGTAAAATCGGAATACGAAGTTTCGTAAAAATAATTCTTGTTAAATAAATGACAGACTCGTTTGTTAAGGTTTGAAAATACAAACCTGTCCTATAATTTCCCGTGTCACTAACAATTTTAATTTGTACTTTTGTTTGTAACACTAGAACCAGGACGTGGGAGCGGAAAGATAACAAATTACAAATTGTGGATTTTTGTGGACAATAATTTGTAAAAAGTATAAGCTTTTTTTTTACTGTATACACCTAGGCAAAGGGTCATCGACTTGCCTCCTTCAACCCGAGATTTTCTATGGTATTCAGAAGGTTTTTTTTATCCTTTGCTTAGATTACGATTAAAAGATTTGTAGGTTTTATTCCGTGATTCCAGAATATATATATTTTTTTTTAATAAAAAAAAACTGCATAAAATCGTGACGACGAATGGTTCGCCGTCTTGAAGCGAAACGGCTCTGTGCAGCCGTGTACTATGTAAGTGTGCATACAACCGAGCCGATTATCCGAGGTTCGTGCATGACACAGTTTCCCGAATCGAAGCCACACCGCCGAGTAGCTGCCATTGAGCCGGTGTTCGCATGGCAGCCATGGGAATCGCCAGTCTCGATGTAACGTTACACAGAAATATCGGGCGAGCCGGTTTGCGCGGGAACTACGGCGTAACTAATTGACTATTGGATTCAACCACATCGGCGTACAATATTCCTCTGTTATCGTGTATATTTTTGTGTTATTCATCGATGTGTCGAATTAATTGACAGTATCGGCCAGTAAATAAAACGATTTTTTGTTAAGCTCGCTGCCTAGAATCACAGCTCAAATAAAAAAAAGCTACACAGATGAGAACTGTTAGTTATATCTATTCCCAGTGCAAATAGCGTGCCGCGCTTGTTAGCTGGGACGAGTCGCCAATCGGGATTTATTTTACGACGAGAGATCCACGTGGTCGTGAAAGGCAGACATGTACAATGCACACCCGTGTACCGGCGGAATTCTCGTTGAACCAATTTGTACCGGAGCTTATATCGCCGTCGGTAATCAGGCGAGCAACCAGTGAGAAATGCTCCTCGGCCCTCGAGCCATTTCCCACTTTCATTCAATAAACATCTTTCGATATTCATTAGAGGCCTCGAAGATCTGGGATCTCTAGATTTCTCGTCCGATCGAATGTGCCGCGACGTTGTCACGAAATCGCGGGTTCGAATCCGGCGTGATTCCTTTCGCGTTGTGCCCGAATCGCGATTCCCGACTAGGCCTCGCGATCGCGGGCGTCCGCAATCAGGAGCAATCAATGCGATACACCTCGCGGGAGCCGGAGAGGGACGGAGCGAGGAGGAAAAAAAAGGTTAACGACAAACGGAGATGAAAGACTCGGCGAGAAGGAAGAGCCAAAAAAAAGGAGGAGAGACGCGGAAGAGCAACGAATTCGTACAACGCGGTGGCTCGAACTCTTTCGTGGCATGCCAAACCTTAATGATGCCAATGTGCACAAAAAAAAGGAGCAGCGTCAGGTCGCCCGCGCACGATGAACGAGGGAGAAAGTCGTCTCTTTCGAGACGAGGATCGAGCGGCTGCTCGCCCGATCCTCCCCGACTCGCGTTTCCTCGGCAAATTGTTCGGAGGCGCGCTCCGAGTGAGAACTCTGAATTCAATAGATTGATCTGATCCATATAGTAATAGAGCACGCCGGCGAGGTACCGGGCTCATCTAATAGATCTCGCGAGATCCGTCCGGTCGTTCGTTCGCGGGACACACGGTAATCAACGGCGACAGATTCAACACGCACCGCGACCGCGGCTTCGGCGTGTGTGCGATCCGGTTCCCCGCGGAGGCCTGGATCTCATCGCGGATGGAATTTGGGTCGAGCATCGTCGCTCTGGTAAAAATTCACCGAACTTTTTTTTTTTCTACATTCGCTTTAATGATTTCGGCACGTGGCACGCGATCGATCGAGGCGAGTAGATGATTTAATCTACTCGTTTCAAATGGTATATTGTGCTTCAAGCGATCGCTTTCCTCGAGGAAAGTGCGCAGTTTCTGTCAAGTGTGAGGTTTTACTTCACACTCGGTGGAAATTACACGAGGTGAAAATTCAGGCCAGTTAAGCTGGCGAACCAAGAATTAGGTAGCATATATCGAAAGCACACAAAGAGCACCTAATCTTTATGTAACGTTAATTTCTGAAATTAGTTATTTAATTATAGGACCGCTACCGTTGGCTGCATATCAAATGGTGCGGGGAGCCGACTATGCTAGAGGTACCCCTGTCACAAACTAGGACAGTGTCACAAACTGGGCCGTTTACCTTAAGTGTTTAGCCTTCCCTTAGAAACCCTAGGGCAGCTCGTGAGAAGTCTTCAACCCGAGAGAGTACTGGGAATGATCAGCTAAGTCCTGGGACTGCTCCCCTTTGGCAAAAAATAGCAATTTTTTTCAAATTCGAAAGCCAGTCGAAAAGTCTTCGAACATGAGGAACAACGATACCGTCAAAGTTGAATAGTTCCGACACGTGCGAACGTTCGATAGGCTTCGCTAGATTGACTCGTGAGAATAGTAACGAAAGGCTCGCGGCGGCGTATCATAGTCGCGAGGGCGGAAGGATGGGGTGGGGGCGGTTGGGTGGGGGGGGGGGGGGGGGGGGGGGGAGCACGGCCGATTGACCGATCGCCTGTAGGTAATGAGGCGTAGTACGAGTCCGGCGAGAGGCCCCGAGGAACATGAGGCGAAGGAGGTGGCGCAGACGGCAAGAAAAACAGTCGAAGAAGACTATTCACTGTTCTCGTGCCTCATCTTTTCTCGTCTCGCGGTCCTGAAGAAACCGAAGAACTCTGCTCGACCGCTGGTTCTACCGCGCGGAGCTCTCGGTGCCCCCGAGAAAAAAGGGCATTTCATTCACTATTCTCCGTTCGTTGAGCAGCTCGCGGGGCCGACGGGTTACCTATAAACCACCGTGGAACCGCCGCCGAGCTGTTTTGCCACGATTAGTCTCGAGGATCGCTAGAGAAGGCGTGTTAAACGGGGAGAGCCTGCCGGTCAGCGTTACCGGTTACCTTTATCTGTCTTTCTATTCAACTCCGTCATTGTTGCGTTTTCAGTTTATCTTACGATGAAAAAGTGACCGAGAGCTTAAGAGGTATTACCGATGGATCTTTCTTGTATTACCGAGGTACGGCTTCTTCGACACGGAAGCCAATCGACACTTAATTCAGTGAATGGGTCAGTTTTTTATGTGCGCTGATTTTCATGTGTTTTATGTATTTTATACGGCACATTTAGTCTGTGAAGTTAGCATAACAACTATTAGCATTAGGATGCTGCACGCAAAATGCGGAAGATTCAGCGTCCGAAACATTAGCGCGCGGTCTTTCAGGAATGTTCGCAATCGGCATTATTAACGCACATGCGCAAGTCACCGACTAACTGTTATTCGAGTCGCACGCTCCACGTGCTTCGGTAATCTTCGAAATCTCGAAGATGCTTCGTTTACCTTTTGTACGACGGTGTCAATGGCTCAATGCCATAACGCCACAAGTGCATGCGCGCGCGCCCAAATGAGCGCGGCGCATGCGCCCCTTTTGGCGTTAGAAAACCGATGTATATAAAGGACAGTGAAAAAGCGAAAAAAAAGGGAAAAACTTACGTATCGTTAAACGGGATGCAGCATGCAAGCGGAGAGACACTGCGGCTAACGGTGTAGATCCATTGTACTTAACACCCATTGTGCTGTATAGATTTTCCGCTGTGAAAGCAAATATAATGCCTCGTAAAATACTTAGTAAAATGTTGATGCTGGTTACTATGGTGCATTACAGTATAGCACATTACAGTCCGGTGGTGCTATATCGATCACAATAACAATTTTATTTCGCGTAACAAAGGTTGAGCGATCGATCACAGTCGTATGCGTTTCGCGCGCGGCCAGTTAACATAGAACGTTTGCGGGAATAAATCCGCCTGCAACCAATATTCGTACAGTGGAACTTCGCGCAAGTTGTCCGGCGCTCTCTCCATCATATTCTCCTCAAATACCCGATTGAATTAAAACCGCGACGATTATTAGGAAATGCTTAAAAAATTTATTGGTGATTTACCTTCGAAAAAATTCTTACACAGCACTTCAGCAAAAAAAAAAAATTAATTCTAAGATACTTTTTTCAACTGCTGTATTTTTTTTGTTTTATTTTTCATCAATTTGTTGATAATATTTTGGAATTATTGAGATGCAAAATTAATCTTTTCAGCACCTTTAAACGCTTGATTTTTTCTGATTTTTATACAACCGCGAAGTGTTTGCAATTCCCTCTCGTTTCTCTAAAACTTATGCGAAGTGAACACTGTTCGCAAGGAGTACCTCAAGAAGCCAACCTGTCGATTATCGCAGGTCTCTACTGTACTTCGCGATACCTTGAGAGCGCATGCTTCTAAATCGCCAGGGCATTAATAACCGCGAGGAGGATCACGCTGGGCGCATTCCTCCGATGGAAGAACGAATCCAAGGGGAGGGTAGAGGGGGGGGGGGGGGGAGGAGGTTCAGGAGGGAAATCTGCATTCTGCAGAATCCGCGCTGGTAGCATACATGCGACACGGCGGAGCGCAACGTCGTCGTTGTCGTCGTCGTGACGTCCGCCTACCATCGAGTCGCGCACCGTGATAGTAACATAGGTCACGCCTCTCTATGCTGCCGCGGGATAATGTCGAACGATCGTAAATTATGGCGAGAATTCTCGGCACCGAGGCTCTCTCGCGGGCTCGCGAGAAAGAGCTCCTCGCGAGCGATACGATAACGTGGGAGTCGCGTAACCGTGCTCGCTATATCGCTCTTTTTGCGCTGGTCTCTCGCTGCCTCCGCCGTCGGTTGCATCGTCGCCGCGACCGGGGGGGTTGCGACTCGTCCGAACTTTCCCCGCACGTTCGTTTGTTCCTTCGTTACTTGGCCCGAGGGGGCCTCGCGCGGCCGGGCGCGGGTGTCGATTCGACCCGGCCCCGTTCGCCGTCTCGATTGCGAAACGACCGAATTCGAACCGCGCGGATTTCTCGCCCCGACAAGCGCATCCGAGCACCCGCGAAATTACGCGGATTGTTTCGGGCCGGAGGAACGCGCGTCCCAAGGTTCCCGACGAAACCGACCGGACGAGGAGGCGTCTCGGCGCGGATGAGCGATCCTTCAATTCCTTTCTTATTCCGGCACCGCTTTCACCTCTCTCCCTTAACCGCTGACAATGATGAAAAAGAAGTTACGCATACACACATGCTTTTTTTTTTTTAATATGACTCCAAATGATTCGGAAAGTGAGAGGTCGTTGAATGAACTTGAGATTCGCAAAGTGTTTTCCGCTTGAAGATTGTTCGAAGAATTAAACAAACAAGGCGATGGCGTCGCGATGCCGTTGAGTCACTTCTAACTCGGTGTAATTGGCGAGATACCTGTAACCAACGAGTTTCGGAAGTTGCCTCGTAGGCATAATAGCGCCACTTTTTTTAAATCTTCCTTTTCTTTCCACGTTTTTTTTAAATACCGTACTCGTTGTTCACGTTTCGTCGCGCCTCTCCGCGCACGAAGCGTTTCGTCGCGCATGCGCATACACGAATTTGTGTACTATGTTTCGTGGAGGAAAATTTTTACGAGCGTACTCTATAATCTTCGGAGGCCATCGTACTCTCGTCGCGGCAGGTATAAAACTCATTCCTGTATCTTTCTCCGTTACGGATATTGCTCTTTCTCTTTCGCCTGCTATTTCTCGGCCACCGTGCGTGACCCCGGCGTTGCTGGCCGAGTCATGGCGATCAGCAACCACTCTCGACTCGTTCCTCCGCGTATGTGTATTTATAGGAAGGAATACACACGAATATACGTATATATGCATGTACCGCGCATACATACGTGTAGACATTCACGAAAGATCGACGTATGGCGTATGGTGTGTACATCCCTTCTACGGGATTCCTCGAGTTATTAGAGGAATCGCTCGGTGTGAAGAGGTCGTTGCTACCTCGAATGTAGACGAAAGTATCGCACTTTATACGCCGGTGGATACGCCGAGAACTCCTCTCGGCTCGTCTAGATCGTCCTGAATAAGGAGATCGCCCGCGCGCCGCCACTGACGAACGGGATATATCTCTCACGGGAATAATTTCTCCACGCTCGGTAAAGATCGATACACTGGACTTTTCGACTCGGCGCGCGTTCGCCACAGGTCCCAACGGTACGGTGGGAACTCCATTAAATTTTCATCATTTTTTCGTCGTACGGTGTGTACGATGAATGGCAACAAATTTTCGGAGATATTAACTGGTTTATGGCAATTTTCAATACGGGACATTTTTTTTTTTTCAAGAAATAATACACATTTTATGGTCGATTTTTATATGGGGATAAGACATGTAAAGCGACAGTCGATATTACTGTTATCACCGATATCTCAAGGCACATTTACATCTCTATCACTCACAACTCTATCAGAAAACATCTCTACCAGATAGTAAAAAAAACTCTACTAGAATCAAAATAAAACTGTACCGGAATGGAAATGAAACTCTAACGGAACACGAGGCTAGACGGTAGCCTTGTATTCCGGTAGAGTTTTATCTCAAGTCCGGTAGAGTTTAATTTTAATTCTGGTAGAGTTTCTTTTACTTTCTGGTAGAGTGAACTTGTGAGTGATAGAGATGTAAATGTGGCGTATCTCATAATCGCTAGAGATTTTATAAATAAGCACTGAACGTTTGCAGTGTCTTATGTTCCAAATAATTTTATAATATTTCGCCTTACCGATGCCAAAAATATTTTTTTTTTCAGACACTTGTTCTCCACGTCCGACGTTTCGCAAGCGTAACTTATTCGTGCCCGGCGAACAACGTCAATGTAGGTGACCTGGTATCTTAATTAACCCAGCAGCGCAGAACGGTGCTCACCTCTCCGGGTATCGCTGTGCTTCTGCCCTCCCGCTTCGAGAGTGTATCGTCAGGAGTTTAGCTAACTTTTACGACGACGACGATGAGCATGCCCGAGGCTCGCCAGCGGCAGCGGCGCAAGTATAAACAGCAGCACGAGCAGCCGAGACTGGCTGGTGTTGCTGCTCCGGATGTTGCTTCGCGGGAAGAGCAAGAGCTCGGGGACTGGGATAGCTTCATTAGCACCGGATAATCCGCGAATCTGCGCGACTAGAGTACCCTACAGAGTATTCCGTACCGCTCTTTACTATCCTTAGAAAGTCGCCGATGAGCCGAGCGACGCGCGCCAGCTCGATCCTCGAACTCGATTAGAACGCGTACTTATCCACCTCACACATGCATTTGTATACGTGTATAGGACACAGATGATCGGTATGTTACTATAGCGAGAGGTAGGGAAGGGTGCGCGTGGACTCGCACGTCCGATGACCTATCGATTTCTTATCGCGAAACGATCCGCGCTTGGATCGCCGCTTGAATTTACACTTACGCCCCGTGGATTCCCGATCTGCCCGTGTGTGTATTACATATATATATACGGATTTGTATATTTATACTATGTCTATATATATAAGTAAATATATATATATAGATATGTATGTATTAACAGCAGAGCGCAAAGATCTCTATGCACACGAACCGAGATTCGACGCCGCAGTTGCACATAGAAAGTGCAACGCGGAGCGCGCAGATGATTCCTGCCGATAGAGTAATTCGATATGGTGCACCGACGATACGACTATTGCCGATCCCCTCTACGAGTTGTCATGTGTTTAATTTTAAGCGTGTTTTATCGTACAGCTTTGTATCGTGTACCCGGCGACCCCGCGATTCGAAGAACGTCGTTGGATGGATAAAAGACAATATAAGGAAATGACTGGAGCGACCTTTTATTAATTTTGTAACGGTTCTACGTGAATATTATTACGCGGGACGTAGACTTTGGGTCGTTGGAAGACTCAGAAAAAAATCAATAAAAATTCTTCGATACTAAAAAAAAATCCGCTACTGCTTGGATTCGACTCTAAACTTTAATAAGTGTCTCAGCTTGGCGACGCCATTTCAGGACCTTTATTCGGTTCGTCCGGAGCGTTTTTTTTTTTTTTCAGACCACTCCAGCGAAACTTTGGAATCTGGCGTACAGTGAGGTTTTTCAGGATTGCGGACGCCTTTCTCCGCATTGCGCCTCGATGCACCTGCTCCCTCTTGCGGTTCACCGAGATCCGGATGACCGAAGTCGATACCATGAAAGTGCGCTTGGATGTATTCATTTTTTTTTTTCCTCTTTTTTCCGAACCTTACAGTCTCTCCAACGCTCGGGACGGGGACGACCGAGACGCGTCCTTACTCGTTACGCGATATTATTTCTCGTTACCAAACAAAAAGCAGCCCAGTGGTGTAATTCGATGAATTGAGCGAATTTACTTTTCGGCTCTCTTCGTGATTTTTTTCAAGATTTAAATCACAGATTATCGAGCGTCTGTCTTGCTGGCAGACAACATTCGTTATTCCATCCGGATTAGCCCGTCCCTTTTTCGTTGCGGCGGCCTCCTTCTTCCTCTCGCACCTGCCAACTTTGCGTGTACACTCGGCCGTGTGCGGCAAACGCAGTGCTCAGCGCCGCCAAATATGCTGAATAAGGCCGATGCTCGATCGTTCGAGTCCATCTAAGCTTCAGCGATGGACTACCAACGTCCGTCCCGTACAGCTAGCGAGCGTGAATGCGCGGTAGTATCGGTGCGAATGTATATCTCCAGGGGCATACGAGAGACACCGACGTGGACGTCGAGGTGACCCGTGAAACTCGCGTGGTTGTCTCTCGGTAGCTGTATACGTCGCGGCGTAATTTAATCGGGCGCACGCGAGTGCCAGCTCTGTAATACACGACGTTTTACCGAGCGAACGTACGAAAGAGCGCGGCGCCGGTTTAGGAGGACGATTTCGCGAGAGACCGACCATTTAATGCGTCCGTTAGCTCGAACGCGTTTACATGCAACTACTCGAAAGCGTACCAGCTCACACGTTGTTTTGCGACGGCTAATCAATGTTTTATTTTTTCCAGTCAGCATCGAATTATTTTTATTAATTATTATTATTTATTATTCTTATCTATTATTATTTTTTATTATTATTCATTATTTATAGTAGTAAACGGGTGAACAACAGCTTCATTTTCATTGTTGTCACAAACCGTTCAAATAGACGTACGATCGATTTAGTAGACGGTGTAACTAATTATGATTCTTCTTGAATATTTGGTTGCTTACTTAATTTGAGCTTTACGAATCTATTGAGGTTCATCGCACATCGGCTAGGATAGAACCTGAGACAGTTGTCCTCAATGAATTATAATTATTATTCATCATTATTTTTCGTTGTTATTATTCATTATGATTGTAAATTATTTTTTATAATTATTATTAAACCATTACCTACATGTTCGTCGGTTCGTTGAATCTTCGGTGCGTCGTTAGAGATTTCACATATCGTTGGTTGACGAGCACGAGACGTGTTCGACAAGACAAGAACAGGCGAGAGCCGAAAATAACGCGTTGCTCGCGCCGGTGTAACGCTCGAACGCCCATAGAACCCGTCCGGTCGATGTCAGATATACATCCTTTTTTTGTTTTGTTTACAAGAGAGAACGGTCGACGTTAGCTTCGTCGAGGCTCTTCGACTTTGAGATCGCGAGACGGTCGTCTTCTCGCTCGGCTTCGATCCTTCCTCCACGCGTATCTTCTCCCTGTTATACGAGCGTGACTCCCCTTTTTTCGTCTCTTAAATATCAAGAGACAGTCGAGAACGCGAAGTATGATTTCTCGTACCGAGCTGAGGAAGGCCTTCTGTTATATTTAGCGTGGCAGCTGTGAGGGGCTTGCCTTGGGCAACGCGAATTTTACTTTCACGAACAATTTCACCAAAAATGGTAAGGATTAAACCTTTAAAAATTTGATACATTGCTCTTTGAGGTACGAACTTTAAATCCATAGGCGTTCACCCGAGATGTGGTCATTCCTTTATTTATTCTATACGACATGAAAAATGACTATTTTGCATAAGGCAAATGTCAAATGATTACTAAATAATTAAAAAAATTATTATTCAATGATTATTAAATTATTTAAAAATGATTATTAAATTATTTTAAAATGATTATTAAATTATTTTAAAATGATTGTTAAATTATTTTTAAATGGCTATTAAATTATGATTACTATCGGATTCAATTTTAATCACAGACACTACCGTCGGTTCCGTGTGAGTGTCCGTGAGAGTATCCAAGGCCACACCTCGCTCATTATTGTATCGCCGATGGAGAACTATGAACTCTCTAAATCATACGTGTGCGATAGGAAAGTGACCTTTTGACGCGTTGTGCTGTGTAACAAATACCCGTATAGTATGTTATTTACGACACCCGAATCTCCGAATAATGTCTTCATATATGCATTCATTCGAGTGAGGGAGATATCCGAGACCGATAAGAGGTATGTCGTTATACACCACATACCGAAAGAGATCGACCTAAATACTATGACGGCTTGCGGGTTCATAGAATAAAAGTATCGAATATGATTTTTTATTTTTGTTTTCGTAACCGGCAAAGAACGACGCTTGTCTCTTTCATATTCGAAGAATTTTCTTGCGAAGTCCCGTCGAGTCTCTTGACAAGTCAGCTAACCTGTAGTCGTACATGCTCGATCAGGCTCGGCCGATCGGTACAGCCGAAAATTCGATGTACATTACAAAAAATGTTTAAAATAATTGTAAATTAATGTACAATTATCATGAAAATGTAATGAACTTTTGGAGTAAAATTAGACCTTTCTAAGTCACAATGTAAAAAAAATTCGTATTAAATTTAATGCACCGGTCTGGAAGTTTTTATACAAAAACTCGTAGATTAAATTTCATGTATAATTATGATGAAAAATTAATGTTCAGTGTATTAAAAACATTGGAAATATTAAAAAGGAAGTATTTCTAAAGTCTTTAATATACTGTACATTCATTTTTCATCGCTATCGAACGTGAAGTTTATACATAAAACTTCCAGTACCAGTACATTAAATTTCATAAGAATTTTGTACAGTGCATTACATTACCGCGTCGGAAGGTCGATAAACATGCGCTATTCTAGTACGAACAAACTACTCGGGTTTTACTAGCCCGATTTTTACATCAGCCATAGTCGGAGGGCCAAGCCTGTTGCCGCAGTCTCTTCCCCTCCTCCTCCTCCTAATCCGCCATTATTTATTTATTTTTTACATGACCGGCAAAGAACGACCCTCCTCTCCTTCATAGTCGAAGAATTTGCTTGCGGGGAGCCGTCGAGTCTCCCGACAAGTCAACTAACCTGTAGTCACACATGGTCGACCAGGCTCGCCCGGTCGGTACGGCAGGGAATGCAATGTACATTGCACATTACATTACCGCGTCGGAAGGTTGTTCACCGTGCGCTACGCTCGTCCGAACAAACTACTCGGGTTTTACTGGCCCGAGTTTACATTAGCCGTAGTCGAAGGACCAAGCGTGTTGTCGCAGATCTCTTCCCCCCCCCCCCCCCCCCCCCCCACCAGGCCTCCTACTCCGCCATCCAGCAACACCCACCGACGCGTTACCGCGAGGCAACGCTTCACTCACACACAGACACGACCTTGTTTTGCTCGTCTCGTTCTCTTTAAAGACTCGCCGGCGGCCGCGAGAGCCTCCATCGAAGGTCGCTCGTCTTCGAAGACGCGGTCTAATCGAGCGCGCACACATGTCGTACAGCCACTTCTCGTCATAGCATCGGAGGAGAATGGAAGGCGTACCGAGATACAAAAAATTTTGTCCGCCGGACGTGGAACGGCGAGAGTGTCTCGGAGATTTTTTATTTGTCTCGTTGCCTCTGGAGTCTCGCGGCTTCTATTTTTTGCATACTAAGACATTTTCGCTTCGGCTTTCTAGTTTTTTTTTATGTATGTACTCTGCGTTCAGGGGATCGTTGACTTGCCCGAGTGGCACGCTAAGCGACTCTAATCGCGAATCGGCATGGAACATCACCGTTTCGTCTTCTGCGCACACAATCGGTTGTATCCGAATGTTCGTCGGTTATTCGCGATATTTAAGAAGCGATAATTCTACAAAATTGTAACTACAATTTGAGTTAAATTAGATTTGTGATTTTATTTTCTTCTAAATGTCATTTCGTAATCATCCGAATTTCAGAAATTCGCTTTCGCAGTGACAGAGCTTCGTTCGCGAGACAAAAATAAAAAGCAAAAAAAAAAAAACTAAATATCCAAAGTGAATCCGAGAGAGCCGAAGTGAAATTGGCTTATCCCCGTGATCAATCAATTACGACAATGGAAAGCCGGAGGTGTCTTATCGTCGTACAATTAATTATCGGGAATCTAATATAGTTCAGCATCGGCGATATAATATAACGATGGAATTTATTGAACGGTCCGGTCCTCGTGCATGAAAGTAAGAGGCGAATGAGTCGAGGAATTAGCAGATAAAAATAAATAAGTAAATGAAGAAAAAGGGAAAAAAAGGAAATTATCACGACACGAAAGTAAAAGCTCGTTCGAGTAAGCTACGGAGGTGTGCGCGACTGTGTCGTTTTTCACGAGTCCCGAGCGGTGCCAGAGTACACACGGGGAGAGGGGAGGGGAGGGGAGGGGAGGGGAGGGGCGGGAGGGAGACTCCTCGGTCGTTCGCGCGTGCACGGAGGTCTCGTTTTATGCCGCGCGATTAGGAGGAAGCAGGAACGCGGGAGATGCTGGCGCACTGTGTGGCGAGAGCACAAGAGCACGGTGGACCGTGAATACGAGCGCGGGGATATTATAAATTAACGTGCGATATCGCTCGGGTGCTGCGGGACTCCGGGGCCAGCCTTCGAGAGCGTGCTGCAAAGCTATTACAGTGTGTAAAAGCCACAGCGGTATATACATAGTATATATCGGTGAGGGTAATCGATTGTTAGTCTCTCGAGGCGCGGGCGTCAGCGGGACGTACGGCCCTGATTACAGAGCGTTCACGCGGGGCCAGCCGGAGATCCTCGCAGCCGGTGCATATACAAAACTCTACCGGTTCGATCGAGTGCGCGAGGCTGTACGCGTGTTGCACGTGCCCGCCGCGTTGTTTTCCTCTCGTATCTTCGATACGGACTCGTGGCCCGCGCGGCCTCGCCCAAGAAGTACGCGCTTCGGGTGCTCGCTACTACGAGATTCCGAGCGGCGAGGCTCGCCCGAGCGTAGAGAACGTAGAGGCGCCCGGAGGCCTCGGGGTCCTCGTGATCGCGAACCGGGGGTTGGCGAGCGCCAGCGAATTATCGACTATCGGATGAGAATTAATTTTTGTTTTGGTTTTTTTTTTCGTCGATGGGATAGCAGTAACATTTTTTTCTTCGACGCTGGCAGTGAAAATCGAGAATCCGAGGTTTTTTTTTAACATGGATTTTTTTCAACGGTTGATATTTTTATTCGTACGACGCAGGTGAAGTAGTTGGATATTTAAAACGGTCTGAAATATTTGAAATAGAAACCTCTCGATTGCTACACTTACCGGTTCGAAGTTCTCGATGTGCCGGAACCTCATTGTCGGGTTTCTGCGATGCGCTGCGCACTACTCGTGACCAAATCGGACGATATTTTGACGCTACACGTTGACACGAACGCGAAAATAAAAGACCGCTCGATGATTGGACGCGATACCGGGATTTTGTTTTCACTGTAATAAACGATCGAAAGGCAGCTAACTTTGTATCACGAAGGAATCACGTTCCGGGCTGGAACATCGAACAATCGAAGAACACCGTCAAAGTACGCACGAAAATTCGGCGTCAATACTGGTAGAAAGATGGACGCGATTGGATTTTCTCAACGACAACCAATAACTTAACGGTCAGAAATAAACAGCGGCGTCGCTTAGCAACGACGCGTCAACCAATGATGACGCGCCATAAGCTCAACAACGGCCAACCAGCCAATGGCCAGCCGGATAGCTCGATGCTCGGGCGATTAGGTTTCGCGGCCATCTTCCGGGCCCACCGGCTCTAGTCAGCTGCTAGAACGCTCGGAGGACGACGCGACGAGCATGTGTAGAGAACGTTGGCCGGCGTGGTTCTTCTTTAGCCAGACTGGGTTGCCCTGCGGTGTTAGCGAGGGTCCACTCAAGTTGATTTAAGAAGAGGAAGACAAGAATCTATACTTGCTTAGTCCAGCGGCGTACGACGACACGGAAGAAGAAGCCGCGGGTCTATTCTACGGTGCGAACATGGCGCCAATCGAATTCCGTCGTAAAAACCCGTTTTCTCCGGTGTCGAACTGCAGACAGACGCGTCGTCGTCGACGTGTCGTATCGTGACGTGTATAGCCTCCGAAGTGATTGAAACCTGACAGTGAATATTCATCGACATGGAGGGTGCTGTAAATAGCACGAGACTGGGCGCAACTTCGCGGTTCACGGTCGACAAGCGGTCGACGGTACGAATATCCGCGTCGAGAAAATGTGAATAAATATTCGTCAAATAATTTGTTTTTTAATTAATACCGTTCAGTGACGTTTTCTAGTGTGGATATATTCGTAGCTTCTTTAGTTGCAGTGTTATTGTGTGTTTTTTTTTTTACATTCCCAACAGGGATAAAGAGACTCAGGTCTCGTGGAAACACGGACGCCATTTTGATTTCTCAACAGAAACCGAAAGCAAAGTAGTCAACGAACGGCGGTGGCGCGTCGCAACGACGCATCAGCTGACGACAACGCGCGACGAACTGGAATCGTTACCGCGACGGATATTCGGGCCCACACGTTGAGGAAGCGTCGGAGTGGTGAGTACATTTTTTATCCATGTTCTCTTTTTTCTTTTCTCGTACAGTCGAAGCATTAACCGTATCGCGAACGCACGGACAACATTACGAACCGCGACCAGTTGTCCGAACAAAAAAATAACAGAAACCACCACAAGAAAATGATTCGCATCGGCATCGTAGCAAGATAAGCGCGTAAAGCATATATCTGCGAACTGTGAAACGGTCGCATTCCGTTGAGATAGGCACTTTCCGATTACCCGATAAAACATTCAATTAGATATTTACATTGAATTTAATTCGTTACAATTATAAACCAAGTGGATATTATAAGAATCATTTTTTAATTTTCTTCTTATTTTCACATCGGTCGCTCGGATTCCAGGGACAGCTAATGAAATGAGTAAATCGATCGCTGTCTACTTTGTATTCAAGTACCTATCAGATATTTTAATTGGATACACAGTCCGGGGGGATCCGATTAGAATGAAAAGCTTGGAATCGAACAGCGGAGCGTGAAAACTGGGTGTAAGCCCGGGGCTCGGCAAACGAAACGGAAATTGGTATGCCGGTTATTATTATGGTATGCAAGATGCAGTGCACTTCTCGGGAGACAGAGAGAGAGAGAGAGAGAGAAGCGCACGAGATATTAGCATACAACCCGTCTCGGCTTACGGTACATAGCGTGAAAATGTAATTCCCCGCTTCTCGTACACGAAACTATCGCGTAGTAGCAACGGGCAGCAGCCGGCAACGCGCAGTCGCTCGTCCATCTAAGTCTCGCCTCTTATATTAATGGATGAATAGCGAGAATTTATTAAATTATAAGACACGCGCGCCACACAGCAGTTTAGTACGTACTTGCACATGTTCCGGACTCCATGACGGTGCGCGCCCGCGAGAGAGCTCTCGACGTGCATTTCATCAATTTGCATATGATACATACGTTAGCGTCGTGAAATAATAACGTTTCTAACTTTCATCGTCGGGCCCCAACGCGGGCACGCACGTACGATAAATCTACACACAACGGGCACGATAAACTTTTGTCTTTATTTTGATAGATGGATATCGAATTAATCTCGGATCTCGCGAACATCTGACACGCGTATTTTGCACGGTGGCGTTGCTTCAAAAAAAAAAAATATATATATATATCAGCGATAAAGTTCCGCGAAACGCTGCTCCGTGGCTGTGTGTAACTCGATTTTAGCCTCCGGGAACTTCATTTCGAAAGTATATCGAGTCGGGAGAAAAAAAGTAACTCTTTTAGCCGTGATGGTTACACGCGTTCCGTTTCCGCTGTAAGCTCATTGTCTCCCGTGTGCGTTTCTTCGCGACGAATCCGACGAAACGGTATCGTTGTACCTTCGCCAAGTACGACGAAAGTACATTTAAGAGTTCCTGATGAACGACGCGTCGGACGAAATCGCGAAGAACGGAGAAGCCAAGCCGGCGACACCGAGGCCAGTTGAACAGTCGCAAATTTCTCTCTTTGATATCTCCTAGCCGCGGTCCTTCTTCTTCAACGATTTATCGCTGTCTCTCGACATTCCCGTGTCGACAACTTTTACTCTTTTGTGCTTTCGGACAATCTCCTTCGGCACGGCGGTCAAGTGATAATAATAAAAATGAATATTAATTACTTGATATTTATTATTATCATTAGTATTACTATATATATTCGAATAAGATTTTGAAAAATATTAATTAAATTAAATATTAAAGAGACGTTAAAGAGACGTTAGAGAAACGATAATTTTCGAAAATAAAATTGATTTATATACTTTACCTAAAGAGCAATATATAGAAGCACAAAGTGAAAACTTATTTTTTAGAAATAATAATAATCATACTAACATTAATAAAATATAAAAAAATATAAATCAATTAATTAATATTTATTCATATTATTAATATCACTATATGATCGAACTAGATTAAAAAAAGGAAAATTACCTAATATATTTCCCACCGAAGACAAACCGAAGATCGAAAAATAGCTAGCGAGCAAATATCGAAACATCTTTTTTAGCCTCAATCAATTTGATTTTTCACAAACCGTGCTCGAAACTTCATTCTCCATCTTAACAATCGTATCCATCCTACAAACAGATTACATCCGTCGCATTGCGTCGGTCGCGACAGGATTAACGTCGTTGAGTTCGCGATGTTTCCTCGCGGCGATGTTCGACGAGGTTTGTAGCTTTCGTGAGATCGTCGTTATTTCGCCGCGACGATCTCGTTGTATTTTCTTTATTCGGACGGCAGTCTTTCCCAAAGCCGTGAACCGCGTTCCATACGCCACAGGATGTTGTGCACGAGTCTCTCTGAGCGAGCTCCGTGCACCACTTCCCAGGGAGATACCGCTCGGCTCGCCGTAACCGCTGTTTATGCAAAGCGTTTCGACAAAATTTCTCACCGAGCCGGGACAACGACGCGCTTCCATTTATCGTTCGTTCGAAAATAAACGCCCCAGTAAATTTTTCTCGGGTGTCGAACGTAACAGCGGCCGAAGCGTTGGTTCAGTCGCCTCTGGATTACGACGTTCCAAGGAGCCTTCGCAATCTACGCAGGAACTGGCCAGGAGCCAGGCCGCTCGCTCGCCGCTGCGAATCGCCGTTGCGCATGCGTCGACTGCGCACACGCGCACTGCGCATCGCGGCACGACCATCCGCGCACTAGGAGTTTAATAATCCGCCTGCGCGTGGATTCAGCCGTGGCACTAACGCACGAGGAAATAATTATGTTGATGTCTCGGTTAATTATAATAAAATATATAACGACGGAAAATAGGCAATATAAAGAAGTCGGGGGGGGAAAGCCTGGGAACCCGAGATCCGCACGCACCGTCCTCGGATTACGATAGACACTCGGAACTCGCGGTTTCAATAGGAATACTCGCAAAACGGTTCAATTAAATTTACATGATAATAATGATAGAAACATAAGTACTCGGGCACGGGTTGTTAAGTAAGGATAACACGCGCTGCTGGATAAAGTTATGCCCGTGGGATTAATTCGACGTCGCTCGGCGTGCCGTATGTTATTATACATATTTATTTTCGATATAGTCATACGACTGCCTACCGCTTCACCTACTCCATAGCCGCTTTTGATATTTTCATCCGGCAGAGCTCTCGCTCGGTGGGCATCGGCGAGAATCCCGCGCGGGGTTCTCTCACGCGTTCGAGGAGAGTCCCGCGCTAGCCAAACTGGTAAACTGGTAGCAATACGTATGTTAATTTCTCAAACGAGTTTCGATTCGACCCTCGGCCTTTCATTAACTTCGCTTATATGTAAGTTCCTTTTTTTTTTTTTTTCGACCGCAATATTGTGCGGATTCTACGCGCGGGAGTATTAAAGTTTAAAATTATACAATTTCCGAGAGAGTTGCCGGAGAGAAAATGGAAGTTTGGGCGTTAGTTCTCGGCGGCTCGCCGGTTTGAAGGCGAGTTACCGCTCGAGTTCTCAGACCTCCCCGAGGCAGAGGTATCGGCAGTGTGTGTATTGTCTTCGAGTGACGAGGCCGTGGCGTTTGAAGAATGGCGCCGGACGGAATCCTTCGAGCTGCGCTCTCCGTGCTCGAGTAAATTGTTGTGGAACCGCGTAGACGCGAATAGTCTATTATAGTTTAGAAGAAGCGGAGCGGTCGGGGGTGGGGGGGGGGGAAGCATTAGTGGCGTACGTGGGCTCTCGGGTTCTCTCCGGCCGAGCTCGTCGCTTACGTGTGCGTAATGCTAACCCGGTGGCACGCTACTTATGCTAATTCGCATCGGGGTGAAGCCACGACGAAGCCGCCTTCACTGATCTCTCGCACCGTTTCGCCAGGGAATCGAGCGAATAATACAGCGGTCGGCGGCGCGCAACCTCGTTTAGGAGACGCTCTTATACTTGGGGTTCTACGACAGGCCTGCGATTGTCCATTCATCGGTAAATCCGACCAAAACCAAGTCGTCGGATCCATTCATCCATTCATCCGAAGCGTACGACAAGTTATTAATTTTGAAAAAAAAAAAAAAATGGACTGAATATTGTTTTTACACACCGTTTATGGAGATTTTGGTAGTTGCGATTATTCTACGAAACTCCCAGAATTTCTTTCTACTTCATTCTTAAATTTATCCCCTTTGGAAAAAAAAGCTTGCATTTTTTTTTCTCTATTTATGGGGATTGTCGTAGTTAGAATTATTATACGAAATTTCAAAAATGTATTTTTACATCATTCTTAAATTCTTTTTCTTCATTATTTATGGAGTTTTTGCGAGTTACAATTATTCTCCGGAATTATGAGAAATTATGACCATTTACTTTTTAATTTTACCCGAGTGATTAGGACGCAATTGCGCCTTTTTTCCTTCTTTTTTCTTCTAAATTCAATCGGTCAGAGCATGAAAAGTAGTTGATTGATTAGAATCACTTGACGAGCGCGTTGCACGTCTCGCGTTGTAGTGTAACGTAGAAGAAACCGCTGAGAAATCGGCGTGAAATCGGCAAACGTTCGGTGCTCCAGGGATCGCGGGAGACGATACGAGAGAAGGCGAATAAACGAGCACACGTCGTGCGATTCGCGGGCGAGGCGTGGTGGTGTTCGCCCATCGGGAGTACGTACTGTGGGCATCGCGGTTGATAGTTGTGCGTAGGGAAATACAAACGGGCCTTTTTCCTCTCGTCTCTCGCCCCTTTCACGGATAATTTATGGAATTCACGTGATCATTGGGTGGCCCCCGAGTACACCGATCGACTGCAACACTCCTGTGCGCTGCACCCGACGATCGGGCGCACCGGGAATGGCGCGCATTAGAGGCCTCTCTAGTGTGCCCACTTACCGTCGACTAAATTTAATTTAACTGTGCGCACGTACATCGGCGCGGCTTCTTTCATTTCACGAATTTACGGTCTGCCGCAAAGCCGGAGTTCTAATTTCCTATATCACCATATTCGTCATAATTTCGCTAAAGGCGAGAGTTCGATCAATCAGATTCGTGGGAATAGTATAGAAATCACGGCGAAAGTAAAATGGGGAAATACGGTGGAGAAATGAAAGAAATATATTTTTTGTATTTTTTTTTCTCGAATCGAGCTCGAATCGCTTGATTCGAAGGGAAAATCGCGCTGTTGCGCGTGAAGGCGTGCTGATGATGCTCGGTCCGATCGACGTGTCGCAACGGGGCGAAACGCAAGCAGCACGCGCGTTCCTTCGATTCGCCCCTTTCACGGCTAATTCGGACCTTCCGCGGGGGATTGTGTATAGTAAGGCGGATATACACTGCTCGAGGAAACGTGGGTAATCAAGGAAACTCTAGGAAGCCGAGCGTGTCGGAGCCGCGATTGGATTCGTCGAAGGGTGAACGGGAGATTGCATTATTGCTCAGCCGAAAGTTCCAATGACTCACATGATTTCTGTGGTGCACATCTGGGCAATGTTTTTAGGTACCCCATTGAATTATTGACCCTTCCGTGGTCGGGTTCAGGGCAGACAGACCTCGGTCACAGAAAGTTTTCTCTCGGGGATGGAATATCTCTGGGAAAAATCTTAATGGTAAAAAAAGCCCAATGACAAGTCAGTAACATCAAAGCATGAAGTATATTACTTAAAATAAAAATGAAGGTAGTAGCAATAGTTATTTTTATGGCAAGGACGTAGAAAGGGATTTGCTGAAGGCGATTTTTTGGGAAGTGTGCGCAGAAAGGCACTTTCTCGCACTAGTTCGAGAAAAAAAATACCATATTGCGTTTGTAGTCATGCGCAGTATTTTTCTCGCACGCGATACGAAAAAGGAAACTTCACAGGAACCGAAAGTGGGATTTTACGTGCATGCATTAAGACATAGTAATTTACGATAATAGTGCGGTAAAACTTTTTCTGACGGGTGTGAGTTTGCAGCAACGTGCCGAAGGCGAGTTTAGCAATCGCGCGAGTATCTTAGAAAATTTTATTTCACAAGGTGTGACAACGGCGGTTTTATGCATGGAAAGCTGGCGTAAATCTGCCATTTTTGCACCGAGTGACATAAATTTTATTTGCGCTCTCGATGTTGCTATGAAAAGAAAAAAAAAACAGTAAAATTAACAATAATGAAAAATAATAAATTTAACAAGAGATAGAAATAGGGAAACATAAAAATACAAAAATTGGGAGATTTAATTCAAATGAAATAACCATTTGTTTTCCTCTGTATTTTTTATTTTTACTTTTTAAGTTTTTTCTTTCTTTCGATCCGCCGAAACTACTCTTAGCAATTATCTCCCGAAACTTGTTATAGTGCCCTTTAGGAATAATTTTTTTTTTCCACTTATGTGATTTCAAGATTCATTATGCTGCTCAGAAAATTTCACAGAAATATTCAATTGAATTAAGAAGGTAATTAAGAAGTATTTAATTAAATTAAATTAGTATATTTTTGCTGTTTTTCATAGCGCCATCAGAGACCGAGCCGCGACGGTGATTCGTACCTGTACCGGCACACGTTCGGGTCGCGCATCTTCCCGATGAATTTATGCGGCGAATGTAAATTTGCATCGGAGCCTTGCGTGACCCTCGCCAATAATTCACGATCGTAATCTTCGAATTAAAAAAAAAAAAAACTTTAAAAAATCCTTCTTTTCCGAGATCTCTTACAAAATTTGCATCATCCCGAGAATTTCGCCGATGCGCGAGTCTCGGTGACAACTGTATTCGGTTTCATCGACCGATTCGATGGGCTCGGGAGCCTGTCGGGCGTGTCGTAAAGAATCGAACGAACTGACTTCGTCGTCCGGTCAAAGAGCGCCAGTGGGATTTAACGAGCATGTACGGGAATATTTAATCTCCTTATCTCACCAAATATGGTCCTTAAACGAGAGAAACAATTTCGCAGCGCATAGTCTCCGTCGTACTTCACGTGGGATGATAACGCGCTGACTTCTCCTCGCTTGCGCGTGTTATGCAAGCTCTTCGCTGTTATTGGCTCGTAAAATTAAAGAAAAAAAAAAAGAGAGTCCGAGAGGCTGACGCGGAGTAGCGCGTAAATAAATCGGGAATTTTTACGTGTTGCGCGTTGTAGGTACGATCGCATGCCGGTCGGCCAAGTACCTACCGGCCGGCGGCTCCGGAGACTTGGTCACCGCCGGTCCGTGTCCAATTCGGCGATGGTGCAATCGGGCTTCTCCTCCTCGAACATTTTTTTCGACCTCGTGCGTCGAAGTGCGATTCGCCGCTTCCCTCCGGCTCTCGCGACGATGGTGCAACCAGCTGGTGCCGAATCGTGCCGATAGCGTCGTGTACGTGTGCCACACGCGGAATCCTCCCGGCGACGTCGACGCTGGATGGCTTGAACTTTCCGCGAACGTACCCGGCCGCTGGTATCGGGCCGAGTATTTCACGCTGCGGCGAAACTCTCGCGGTGCGCTCGGCGAAACGCAACGCGTGCAGTATATACCGACTTTACTCGAGTGCGTATGCAACTCTCGAGCACGTAAGAGTGTGAAACAAGCGACGTAAGTCTCCCCGACCGCGATTGAGCTACGCACGATGAAACTTTTTATTTTCACTCTCGAGGCTATAAAGAAGAGGACGAATCATCGATTTATCACCGTTGGGGGGAAGAAAAATTAATCTTGTTTTTTTTTCTGCACTAAATTGTTCTTCGAGAAAGAGTTTGTAAAATAAGTGACAAATTATCTTGGGGCAATTTACTCGCCATTAAAAATGATGTAATTAATCGACCTCATACGTTTTTTTTAACAATTGGGAAATTATGTCTCCTCTACCTCTGCACGCCGGCGGCAATTTTTTGGTCCGTTGAGATACGAAAAATATCGAAGAAACTTCGTTATTTTTTACGTATTTTTTTCATTGCTATAAAGCGTTTCAATGGTTTATTCGCAGAATGAACCCTTGTACGAGGATTTCGGGCTGTCGTAGACCGTCATGTTTCCCTCTCAGCGCTACATCCCTGTATTCCAGTCCTCCGTCCCAAGGGACATGCTCTCAGCCTTGTCCTTCTGTCTCGACCGACACCGCAGCCACTCAGGGTTTCTCGTCCCTTCGTCCGACTCGTCTCCTCGAGCGTCCCTGTGGAAATTTCCCGGAGACCAAGTTTCGGAGACGTTCCATTTATCGAAGTTCCATTTTTCGCCATCATGTTTTTCTTTATCATAATTCTTATTTCGCAAAATCGTTCTGTGGAAGACTTAAAATGTATCTACCCGTTATTTGACGCTTTTTCGAATTCTTCCGAAATTTCGTGACGAAGTTTCGAAGTAGTTCCATTTATCGCCCTTATGTTTTATTTACAATCTTAATTTACATTTGATAAAATCGTTTTATGGAAGGTGATAAATGTATCTATCGGTTATTTGACGCTTTTTCGAATCGTTCTGCGCCACTGTGCGGGAAATATGTATATAGCGAGGGTCGCGTACCGTTATATTATCATGATTATTACAATCTTTACGGAGGAAAGGCACGAGGGCGCATGGGGTGATTTTGCTCGGCCCCCGCGCTCGAAGCAATAGCTCGATTCATACTCCCCCGAGCAGCGGAGAAGCTGGAAAGGGAGAGCGAAAGGGGACGAGAGCAGAGAGTCAGGGTCGTGCGTCTCCCCATTGACTGCGCGTATGCTTCGCTTATAGCTCGTATATCGCCATGCGAGCCAAGCGTCCCCATGGAAATTCCTCCAAAACGAGCGAAAAAACAGTATTTCACTACTGCCGCAAATTTGGAGTGCGCACTGCAAAAAAGTTTTGTACATTCAAAAAACTTTTTTTCGCTAACACCCGCAATGATTTTCTTGCTAATTTTACTAAAAGTATTTGGAAGATTAAGAAACATTTTTGTAAAATAAAGATTTTTTTGTTTGTAAAATTGACAAGAAAATAATTGCGGCTTTCAATGGATAACAAAAGTTCATTAACAGCATAAATATTTTTTACTGTGTACGTTTTACTCGCTTTACTCGTTTTACTGCTGCGCAGACGTAGGTGCGCACCGCGGAACGATCTTCCGCATTGAAACAGCTGTCGAGTCTCTGCTCCGTCGCGGAGCTGCTCGCAAAATCGCGTTCGCGTTATTGTTATTACAATCGTTTAGCCTACGAAGTAGCGACTATTAATTTCCATGTGAAAATATCGTTCGAGGGACCCTCCGGTCAAAAACATTCTTTGAGCGTCGACACCTTCCTTATTCGAAATTAAATAAAATTATCAAAAGCGTTTATTGTCACGAATAAACTCGTTAGATTTTACAAATTTAACGCGCCCAAAGCTTTCCGCACAAAATATGACCGCCGAAACGCCGGGAGACTTTAACGATCATGAATCACAAAGAAACTTCATTAGTTCCTTTAAAACGTATTTCCGTTAATTTCGTTATGTTTGTTAATTAAATTTTAAATACATTTCCAAATATATAAGAAATCAATATCTCACAATTTGAAGGGTTAAAAATCCGTAAAAATAAAAATTAAACAAAGAAGTCAAAATTACTGTTTAAAATATTAAAAAAGCATCTCAACGTTAGATGCTTTTTCCCAACCGATCGTCAAATCCTCGTGACATCAAAACTTCGTGCGATTCTCTGAAATTGCTCGGTGCAATTATTGTAATTTTTTTTATTCGAAATTGACGAAATCGCTTTCGCGCGACACGCGAGCGAGCGTGCTCCTTTCTAAGTTCTGGCTCGGCCGAAGGATCGAAGCGTACGCGGCGACGGTCTGGATGCGTGTCCCGCGGTGTCCCTGCCGTTGCCTCCACCATGCGAGAGAAGCGGCACGCCGGTTTTCCTCCCACCATGGACAGCGGCGAGCCCCGAGAATTCAACGGTGCGGCCGGCTGGCTGGCTGGTTGACTGTCGCTGCGCCATGAGACTATCCCCAGCATCGTGTCTCGTCGTCGGGGAAGCACACACGGAGAGCCAGCAGCCAGTTTCCCCGTAACGCCGATCTGCCGGCCTCGGCCCGGCGCACCGAAGCGCCCCTCGTCAGTACGAAGCCGACGATCGGACCGTTCGCATCCGCTGAGCCGCACCTGCCGCGCCACTCGCCCTTCCGATTTTCTCATTCCGTGCCGATCTCCATCCCCGCTTTTACGTTCGTCACTCTCGAGAGTCTCGCGGAGTCGTCTCTTCTCGCGAAAAACTTTAAAAAATAAAAATTCACCACCATCATTTTTTTTTAAGTAAAAAAAAAGAAAAAAGTAAATCGTTAAAAATTGATTTTACCGTCGAATCGGAACACCGGAGATCGTTCCGGTGCGTCGAAACTGTAATCATGTTGATATCGGCAGTGACGTGAAAGAGTTAAAAAAAAACTTAAAAAATCGTCGACTTTACATCTATGAAATCTGCGACGCAAAGGATTTACAAGGATTTTTGCCAAGGATAAATTTTCGGTTTTTTTTTTCTACGAAGGACAGTAATTGGGACTATTAAAAATTTGCCGCTGAGTCAAAAGGAATTTTCGAAACGATAAAGAGGTGGGGACCGCGGGGGAAGCGACGGGGAGGCTTCGGCTGAATAAATAATTGACGAACCGAGGATACGGAAAGCCTGCTCTCTTTGTTCGCCCGTGGAGGGGAGGACTGAGAAGCGAGGAGGAAACTTTCGGGTTTTCCCTTCTCGATTATCGCGTGGGTGAATAGTCGTCGCGCTGGTCCACCCCGACTCCCCCCCCCCCCCCCCCCCCCTCTCCTCGTCGGTGCACGAGCACCCCTAAACGGGGGGTTGAGACCCGACGGGTTTTCTTCTGCGTCTCGATTACTCACGAGATCGTTTCGCGAGGGCCATAAAACGAAACTAAGATACGAGTGGTGCGCGTACTTTAATCTTTGGTTTTTACTTTACGTTTCGTTTTTCTTACGTAAGAAGTAGAGCCTTCGTGACTGCGAGCAAAGAGTACACTTGTGAATGATACACTATTGATGTCGAGAATAAAAAATAAAAAAATTAATTATTTTAACGGGTGCGACGGCTTTGTGAAGATTTATTATTGCGACGAGAGAAGCTTGGATATCAATCACTAATCACTGATCACTGGTGAGTTAATTTTTTTTGTTTTGAAAATTAGCGTTCGTACGAAGTTCGAAAGATCGGCGACGGGTAAAGGACTTTGAGCAGCCAAACAACGATACGGGTGGTGCGCGTACTTTTATTTCTTATTTTTCTTTTTTTCGATTCTTTTCTTTGTTTTTTCTAACGTTTTTTTACAATGGGCAATAGAACGTATAATTAAATATGTGTAAATCGGTTAACGATTCTGTTAATTTTTTTATGAATTTCGTTTGAAAATCAAGTAAAATATTTCGTGCTTTCGACTTCGTAGGAATATTCGACATAATAATTTTTTTCAACACTATGATATGACATTCATTACGCAATTATATATTCAAGCCCTACGAAAAAAACTTTCACTATACGAAAATTAAGAAATTAGATTGTTAAATTGTTCATCGATAATTGGTCTCGAAAATTCGCTGGATAAAAAACCAAGTTATATTTAATAATTCCCTCGAGCCTCTCTTGGCCAAAAGAGCACATAGGCGATGGATATGAACACGCCCTTCTCGCGTCAAGTCCATCGATATATATACATATATCCACCGATCCATAATATTATCCGTGACGAGTTCCAAACACGTTTGATATTTTGGATCAGTAAATGCCACGCGATTCTCTCGTCCTTCAAAATCTCCGTACTATTACATTCCGCACTTGAAAATTCCATCGGGTCAAAAAGAACAGGTCTACGAGCGTAACCACCGGCGCCGCTGTCGCTCGTCGCCCTCCTACCTGTCGTTGTTTACGAGATGCGCCTTCTCGAATTCCGAGCGATTTAAAACCGATCCGTAGATAGGTGACGAGAGAGACCGAAGAGTTCGATCGGCTCGTTCGGTAAGTGCGCGTGCGTAGACATCAAGTCGATTCTCGAGGCGTGACGGAAAAAAAAAAAAAAACCAAAGGATACATAATATTAACCGTGACGAATTTCGAAGATGTTTGATATTTCCGATCAGTTAATCCCACTCGATTCTGTCGTCGTTCAAAATCTCCGTACTATTAAATCTTCGTACGTTCCGCATTGCACCATTATATTCCTCGTTGCACCATTAAATTGCCCATTGCACTATATTTCTCATTATACTATTGTAGTCCTCATACCACTATTATATTCTTCATAGTCCTATTACATTCCTCATTGTACAATTATATTCCTCACATGAAAACTCCATCGGGTTAAAAAAGAACCGCGCGTCTGCCATCGTAAATTGCGAGAAAAGAATGGATTAACCAAAACTCGCGGTTAAATACCTTCAAAGCTGTTACATGTTTGGTGCAAACAAAGCGGTTGTTGTGTCAAGCGATAATATGCTTCGGTCGATTCGCCAAACATTTTTGTTGCACCAACAAAACAACACCTTCGAACGTGTGTCACCGCGCCTCGGTTGATCCAAACCATTTCATGTTCTCTCGGTCCAACCGCGGGCGCCGCTGTCGCTCGTCGCCCTCCTACCCGTCGTTCTCCGCGAGATTCGCCTTCGTGAATCCCGAGCGATTTGGAACCGATCCGCGGATAGGCGATGAGAGATAGAGAGAGAGAGACCGAAAAGTTCGATCGCGTTCGTTCGGTAAGTGCGCGCGGGTTGAGATCAAATCGATTCGCGAGGCGTGACGGAAATCGGCCTTGTGCGCCCGATGCAGAGCCCGTGTCCGCGCACCGCACCGATGTACCCATAATACCGCGGGGGTTTCGCCAGATCGCGTTATTGCGTCAGTGGCTCTCGGTGTGTGCACAGCGCACACCGACACGCACACACATACGGTGAACTCGACGCGCAAGAACTCAAAACCGTGTATCTATTAGAGCTACAACTGCCGAAGGTCGGTCTTTTTCGATTAGCGGCTCCGCCGGTAAATCGGCAGACGGCGAACAAGCTCTCTCGGGTACAATCGAGCAAACAGCTCGGGTGTCAAGATCGTTCGTTCGTTCGTTTGGTCGGAACGTTTTGTCGGTTTCGGAACCGAGAAGCAAGCGTGTATACGATAAGCCGAGTGTTAACGGTATTCGAAGGAACGAGTTTGAGCGAAAGAGTCCGAGCGCTGCGTGGCGGAAGATCCGTCGGAGGATGAACTTAAGAAAGTAATAATTGACAAACGAGCCTCGAGGTTATTTGGAAATAATTACTTTTCCTAACCGAATTGGGCACGAGAGGTATTTATCGGGCGGAGTTATCTAAGGGCCACGAATTACAGCAGACTCGTCGATTGAACGATGGGCGGAAGGATAAAAAGAAGAAAACTAAAAAGGAATGAGTGAAAAATTAAACGAGACGCTGATGTGTTTAACTCGGCGGAGGAGCCAGCAATCCGCTGTTACACGTACGGTATATAAGTACCAGCTTCCGGTGAGACACCCGAGATACGCATCTCGAAAAATTCGTCAGGTAAAAATTTGAGTGCCCCGAGCCGATTTCTCCTTTCGTTCGTTCCCCTCGCGTTGTATCCTCATCTACCTCCGATTCCCGGCTGCGCGCTGGCTTCTGGCGATGCACTGGCGCCGCGTCGCTGGCTGTCGGTGCCGCCGGGGCAAAAACGCGATAACTCGAGCGTAAATCCAGGATGTGAACGTCGGACGGCCAGAGGAATCGTCGCCCACCGCGAGGTACTCGTCCTTCCTCGCTTCCTTCATTCTCGCTGCCCGGAGAACCCCACTTTGCTCAACCGTAGATCACGAAGTTTGTTCTGCGTTAGTTTCGTGGCTTAGAAGCAAAGTTTCGAAAATTGTTATCTGCGGGGTGGGCTCGAAATCCGACACGGCCAATTTGGAAAGAGAGATGATTTATCGGGCGTTAAGAATCCTTTTTTTTAAATAACGTATGATTTAATAACTCTTTAAAACAACGCTTTTTAAAGATACTCTCACGATGGTTAAGGAGACTCGATGTTTAAAGAGACTTTCATAGAGGACGCAGATTGCCATGTGTGAGGAGGGAATTTATGAAAATTAGAATAACAAAAAGAAAATTTTCATCTTCATCAATACCGGTCGATCCAGCCAAGGCTATTAAAAAAAATTAACTAGCGCATATTCCAGAAATTAAATACAACGCCCATACGTTGATGTTTCGTACGATTATTGCTTAAAAACACAGGGGCGGAAGTGACTTCAGTATGGACAACAGAGCTCCGTAAGTGATTCGAAAGTATCCGAAATCTTCTACGGACTTTATCAAAACTGGTCTTGCCCATTTTGGAGGTCCGGCCGATGCAGTTAACAAAACAAACCGTGACCCCGCTTCTCCACCCGCGCACGAAAGAACGAACCGTCTCCGCAGCGACCGAGGCACAAGAGTCGAAGAGAAAGGTTCTAATCTCCGAGAAAGAGTGTGAAGACGGATAAGAAAGAAAGTTTCTTTCCCGTACGTACACGCAGCATAAAACAGTGGAGAGAAGTCGAGAATCGGTAGCACTCTACCGGCGCGTTGTGTGTATCCTTTCGAAATCGAACGAGGCTAATAGGGAAGAGGAACGCGCGCGCGCGCGAGTGGATCTCGACGTGGTAATTTCACCTACGCGCTTGTGAGCGCGCGAGCGCGCAAGTTTACGTGACAACTGCGCCAACCGGCGGCAGCAATACAGTAGATAAAAAGAAAAACAAAAAAAAAAAAGAAAAAACAACGAAAAAGAAGGAAGATGCATCGTGGCGAGAGGAAGAGGAACGAGTGATCCAGTAGTCTTACATGCATCCTACGTACAGAATGATGAAAACCGCGACGCGATACTCCACCGCTGTTCTGTAAAACCGGTAGGAGACATTATTGACCCGATATGGTCAAGGCAGTCTTGAACCGCCGAAGAAACCTCGACTGACCGGTAACGAGAACGCGTGAGCGAAGAGACACGCACACACATAAAGACGCAAAGTGCGCCGTGCTGCGGAGTCTTAGTCACCGATCCGCTGTCTCCGCCGACCGTTTCAGTCTCCGACGGACTCTCGAGCCGTGGCTCTCCTCCGCGCCGAGGCGCTTTTCTACTCGATTAGAAATAATTGTGCGCTCCACCGGGGCGGGCGTGAGCGCGCTGCGATTGTTTGTATCTATCGTAACGATCTAGATCCCCGGCGACCCTGTTACGAAAATTCAATCACACCGCCGCGCCACTCCGTATCCCCTCGGCGAGTTCCTCGGCGCATGCATGCGCGCGCGCACACCGACACGGGGGATCCACTATAATTATTTTCATCAACGAGAAAATCAGCGGCGTCGCTTCCGAGGCGCCGAGCGAACCGCGGAATCGACTACTCCGGTCTCCGACTGTTTCAGGAAAGTAACTTTGAAAAAAGAAGAAAAAAAAAAAAGGAAAACGGAAGATAACGTAGAAAGCACTCGGGTACGCGGACTCGAGAGTTCCGAGAGTTCCGACAACCCAAGTCCTCATCGATTAGAATTTAGAGCCCCGGGACTGCCGGCTACTTCCTTTAATAATGGAACCCGAGGGAATAAAAACAAAAATTGAATCGGAGGCGAAGAGCGCGAAAGTTGAATTTCTCGATTACTTCCGGAAGAAATCCGGGGGATAGACGAGAGATCGCGACTTGGCGCGTTTGGTACATTCCGTTTGCGACGTATATACATATCTGTTGCACGGTCTCGCGTGAATCGAGAGAAAGACCGTGGAACCGGCAGGGGGGTTTCGCGGGGAGATTTCGTGGATTTGAAAGTTTCAATTAAAACGCTACCGAGCAGACGTTCGGTCGAAAAGGTTTCGCCGCGCGGAAAAGCCCGGATCTCGGGCCGAGATGGTCGAGAAGCTGAGGAGAGTATCTCGGCGGTCCAGAGCGTCGCGGGACCGACGCCCAGAGAGTACTTGATTATGAGCGAGCGAGAAAATATCGCGGGAACACGTGCCTCTTTTCGCTATGCTGCTGTGCGGCAGAGCACGCGAAGGACGATCACCGGTGAGCCCGGTTTCACCCGGAGAGATGGATCACGTATTTCATTATAGTGGTCGTAGAGTCGGTCGTGCCACGCTGTATGTATCCGTCGCTGGTTGCCTTGTTGCTTGTTACGCGAGCCGTCCGTCTCGCGGGATGAATCCTGTTTGTATAGAATCTCCGCCGGAGTAAAGTAGAACAAACTTACTTCCCGTCCGAGGTTCCTCTCCGCGCGGCCCACGGACGAGAGTGCGATCATTTCTCGTTCGCGTACAACTCGCCACGCCGGTTCGACAATCTCCGGTTGCCTCGACAATATTCGTATTGGTGTATGTTAGCATTCGCGATCCGATGGCGATGCGGCGCAAATCCACGGTTTTGCCGCACTCAATTACTGACGCTTCGGGGCGCGGATTCCCGCGGATTAAACGTGGGAGAGATCGCGGCGAGCATTCGAACCCACTTTGCCTTTTTTTTTTTTTTTTTGCCGTTTCGTTTTAAGCTCGTCGGCAATAATTTAAAGATTGACGGGCAATAAATTGTTTACTTTGAAAAAGCGGACACATTTTCTTTTTTTTCTTTTTTTTTGGGTCAAGTGTCTCCACTGCAGTTGTGGCTGGAGACTGGTTGGCGTTTTACTCGATCGCTGGGGAGACATTGCTTTAAATTGCTTTTTCTTTTTACGTTACTATTTTTCGGTGAAAAACTTAAAACAAGGAAGAAATGAAATTTGAATTTTTGAACTTAACACATGAGAGCTTATTACGAATAGGAGAAATAGTATTTGATTAATCATCTGACGATTGGTTGCATTTTTTTTTTTTTTTTTGGTTTTTCGGTCCAAAATAATTTGAAGCCCTTCGACAAATCTCTCTCCACCGTGAAACGATGATGTCCGATCGAAGATTGTGACAAAAGCCCCCTACCACTTTCTACATTGACTCGACTTTCGTTCCTCATAAAAGGTGGCAATATTTCAATCAGTCACGATACAACAGTCTTCGTACGAAGTCCCGCGCGCTTGTGTTTCCTTATACGCCGGCTACATTTTTCTCGCAAAAGCGAGAGTGCGCACGAGTCCACCGCGTTACAAGTGGCGGCAGATCCAGCGCGCAACGCTCGCACATACGGGGAGAGTAAATGAAAAAAAATTAAAAAAATAAAAAAAGTGAAAAAGCGAGAAACCCACGCCGCCGCTCTAATCAGCGACTAATTTATCTACCATTTAACAAGGGAATCCCCTCCCGCGGAGATTTAATATCCCACCGGCACGAAAGCCTCTCATGCCCCTTCCCTTCGACGTGAGAATAGCGATCGCTAACGCTTCCCCGAGAATTCAACGAAAACCCGAGGCTATCTTCACACACCGTAGCCGCGATGTAACGAGATGATATGCTCACTCGCGGCTTACTGGACGCCTCGCTCGGGAAAACTTCATTCATTGCGGACGTAAAAGAAAAATGAATCTAAAAAAAATAACACACTCATCGTGTTCCTCGTTATTTAGCTTCGGGGAAATGCACGGCTGGGTGACTCGGGCCGACTTTAACGATGAAAAAACAATTGCAAAAGAGGAAGAAGACAGAAAAATCATAACCCGATGGACACAAGAGATCGGGCGACGCTCTAAGGCCGTATCTCATCGCGTGAAAGCTTTTCCATCGTTCCCAGTTCTTTCTCTCGTCTTCCGACATTAATAACCTCGTAGGATTCAGCTTGATGGCACGATATAAATTACTCGCGACCCATCGGTCTCTCTCTCGCTCTCTCGGTGTGCTGCCGCACAACTCTAGTGCAATTATTTTCATTCACAATGGCGGCCACTCCGTGGCTATGGCGTCGCGATTGCTTCCAAAGTACCCCGCGCAGGGGAACAGAGTGGTAGTTACGAGCCCCGCGACCCGATCTCTCGACGGCTCGTGGCTCGCGCGTACCCGTGCGTTTCGAAATCGGCAACTCCTCTCGTGTCTTTCTCTCCCGCGAAAAAAAAAAAAAAACAGAAAATGAGATAGGATACACATACGCGAGAGAACGCCGTGCGGAAAGGTGCCCGAGTTTAAACCGCGAAACGTACGTGAGGTTGCTTCCCGCCAGGAAGTAAGAGGACTGAGAGTTGCCCAATGACTCCCCGGAGCGGCCCTTCGCGTATCCACCTTCTCGAAAAATTGGGCAACTCCGTGCAGTTGAACGAAGTGCATATTACCAACTCAAGCCCGAGAGCCACTCTCACCGGCAATTACTGTGAGAAATTTTCACCAAAAGTTACGAGCTATATGCCGGTGCTTACCCAATCCGGGCTCCCGAGCTTCGAGAGAGCCCGATGATGATGTGCAGTCGGACAATATTTATTGCGCAACTTATCGACGGGCCGTTGAACGGAGGCTCTTTCTCGTCGAGCCTCATTACGGTCGGGTAATCACGTCTTTAAATCGTGAGAGGATTTTTCGAATTTCTTTTCCTTCCTCTTTATTTTTTTATTTTTAAGACCGTGACGCAACGAGCCTACCGTGCTCTTCTTATCTTCCGACTCGCCGGGCGGTAAAAGCCGGTTATCGGTTGTGAGAGCGATTATTCATCCGGAGTCTCTCCGCCGGCCCGGGATGACCGTCCGGTGAAATTTAGCGATAACCCCCGGGGTTCTTATCTGTGAATTTCCCGGGGAGCGCGACGTCCCGAACGGAAGTTTGCCGTATCTCTTACGAATCGGTCGGACGCGCGTCTTCTCCGGCTCGGGTGTATCTTACACCCCGGAGACATCCACTGCGCGCGGCTTGCAGGTCGACACTATCGTGTACACACCGGCCGTACGTCGCTGATGTAATGCACACTTCTCGCTTCCACGCGCGACACAGGATATCCTTGAAGCCTCGCTAACGGAACGCCCGACGTGCGAGAGAGCGTTCTTCGGCACCGTCGTCGGGCCGTTCTCTCTCTCTTCGGTCTCGGCAGGAATTTCAATAAAATTTTCCCACACGTGAGTAGGCTGCCGGCGATGCGGCGGCACGGGGTGCAACGTCAGCGCGAAATAATGGCCCGGCGCATGCGGGACTCTCGCGGCGTACCCGTTACCTCCATTCTCGCAACGCTGATCCATCTTGGGCGCTAATCGAGGTTGCGTCGCGCAGGGTGGATTCGAATGTGGATTCGACATTTGTGGTTCACACTTTTTTTTCAAGCTCTTCCCTTCCTAATAAATTGCACTTTCTTCTCCTGAAAAAAAATAAATAAACACCGAATATTTCGCGTTTCGCAATGTCCGAGCTATCGTCCGCGAAGACTTTCCTTCTTCAATATTCATTTTAATTGCGAATTACCTACTAAATTATCTGAAAAATGCGGAGAGTCGGGAATTCCGAAATACGTCCGTTAAACGCCGAACGATGATCGCGCGCCTAAGTATCCCTGTCCGCTTCGTTAAACCCCTCTAAGGAGTCACGGCAGCGATTCACCGCACCCAGTTAGGTAGAATCGTCCGCGCATTTGGATCGTTCTCTTTCATTCCCGAGTCCTCTTACCGACCCAACTACGCACAGCGTGCAGAGCCTCGTTGTCGTCGCATGCGCTCGACACGCGTTATCCGAGTCTGGCGTTTGGACCCCGTCACAGCCGAGAGAGCCGAGCGCATACCCATTGTGTCGCGAGTGCCCGAAATTCACACCTCACCTCTTTCCCGACTCGTTATCCTCCCAGATAGGCAAACGACTGCCGTATCGAGTCATCCGCTCGCTGACACTTTCCGACTGTCTGGTAGCTTCGTTGTCGTTTTTTCTCCCCCCCCCCCCCCCCCCCCCCCGAGGATTCTTCGCGTTCTCTCGGTGGGCCTCGCTTCGTCACCGACTGCAAAGAGAGTCACGACGATTGTCCCGGGAACGGTGAGGAGCAGAAGCCCGGCACCGGCTGGCGCGCATTATCCTCATGTAAATAAGGCGAACCCGCCGGGGGAGCGTGGCGGGGCCCGCTACTATATACCATGTGGGACTATATAGTTGTACTATATACGTGTTCTCCGATCGTGAGAATACGATCTGCTTTTATGGGAAGCCATTACTGCTACGGTCCTCTCCGGCGAGGGAGAGACAACCGGGAGACGGTATGCGCCGTCACACGACGCACACGTACTCTTATTGCACGTGTGTGTGTCGGTACCGCGGATATGGCGGGTATATCCTAGACGTGCAATCTTCCTCGATGCCCCCCGACGTCTCCGCATAGGAAAGTGGGCTCTGACCTTATATCAACATCGAGAATCTGAGCCGTCGCACACTTGTCGTTTTATATATATTGTGTCGGAGTCCGTTTAGCAGCCTCCGTGCGATTCGTCAGTTGGGAGAGGAGCCGGATCGGTTCGGCACGCGGTGATGCGGATCGGTGCCATCTGACGGGTTAAGTGACCCTCGTGTCACCGATGGAAAAATCATCATAAAAATCTTGAAATTTCAAAATAGGTCGAAAGTTCGAAAATCGGCGAATTGGGCGCTTTTTGTATTATTCATGTAAATCAAAAAGAAGTTCGTTTTCCTAACGCATGCACATGAAACCCCAGTAATTCTCCAGATTAATTAAGTTTCATCCAGTTCGGAGCGCCCCGAGGAATTTTCACCTGGGAAGGTCTCATAAACGATAGCAGAGTGTCCTGCGGATAAACGGCCGTTGCTTCGCGTAAAAATCGATTGTTAAAAACATGATATTAACCGAACGGTTCGTGAGACCGGTCGTTCGACGTAAGCTCGAAATGATAGTCATTACCACGCACAAAAACGCAAACATGCAGTTTTCTTCCGATTGAGAGCAGTGCCACGTTTCTCGACGATGGCGAACACGGAGTGTCAACTATCTCGCTATTTTTTCCCCGAGTCGTGCACGCGTAGTATACTTGCGTAACGACGCCATCCACTCTTCTATTTATATATTCATTTTCCCTTTTTTTTTTTTAGGCCACAGCGATAAAAAGCTGTCTGTCCAGTTTCGTCTCGGCAGTCTCGAGTACGATTAATATCGCCATGAATAAGTATCAATGTTATCTAATAAATTGCGCGATACGAATAGCTACGCGTGCACATTGCGTGCCAACGGAACATTCATATTCGAAATCCGAAGATGCACCGAGGATGGAGGTACGGAACGTTCGCCGATCGATGAACTAATTAAACGACGATCTTACCGACATGACCTCATCATTGCGATTTATATATATATATATATATATATATATATATATATATATATATATATAATTGTAACGAATATCGTACGCTCGATAGGATAGACGATTTATCGATCGATGAGCGGTCGTGACGAACCGTTCTAACGACATGACATTTTACGTACGAATAAAACGATCGACTTCACAGCGATCGCAGATTTTATAGACAGTATTTTTCGGGACTTTAAGGTGAAGTGAAAGACGTTCTCTGTCGCTCTCTCTCACTCCGCCTTAAGACCAGTTCACTTCACTTTAAATAAGTGACAAATCTGGAAATACAAATATTTAAAAAAAATTATGTTGCTTTTCACGCGGCACGATATGCAGTCTCATGCCAATTGACACAACTTTAAGCTCATGTATCTCGAAATCCATGTGGATAAAAAAATGTTCGAAATTCTTTTTAAGAAAGCCTTATTGATTGCTTTACAACACTTCTGATTTTAAGTTCCAAAAGTAGAAAAGTCGCTATGTGACGTATTCCCATAACACGACCAGACGCAATTACGCTTCACTACGATCTTCCATCCTATCGATCATACGACATTTGTTACCATGTATATAATATATAATATCGATGGCCTAATTCCCTAAGGACGTGCAGGTTGTCCATAAGCACAGCTCATATGCCCTTCTGGCCTTAAACCATCGATAGTACATATCTATATATCATATATCTATATATCTATATATCATCTATATATATATATATAAATCGATCCAGCATTAATCAATTTGTCCGACATGTATGTCGATGATTGCGGAGAATCGGATTAGAGCGAACGGGAAGAAATCGTTCGGAGAACTTGATAGCGGCTTGTCAGCTCGTTACGATCGAGTGTCTCTCCGACGTCGTTCACTGTGTACCTGGATAGGTGTTCCTGGATTGTGTCTCGTGAAACGAGTATTACAGTTGAGTATATAGCCAAGTCTGTACCCGGCAGGTGGGGAGGGGGGAGGGGGCGGGGAGGGAGGGGAAGGGACTAATAGTCGCTTCGTGTCTCGAGGGCAATTTCTCCGCGAAAGCGCTTATCAATATCAATCGGGTGGTCGATCGTTCGATCGATCCCGATTACCGGAAGCATCGACGAGGCGAACTTTACAGTTCAGCCCGGGTGGCCATGACAAAATTAATTCCCCGACGATCTCTTGTGTGAGCGCGCGCGCGCGCGTCCGTGGCGCGCAGATCTAACGGCAGGTCGAAGTTTTTTTTTTCAAACCCGCTCCGTCCAGCGTGTCGCGAAGGGAGGCTTCCTCTTCGGAGCTGCCGGAGGATCTCGGAACAAGCAGAAGCAGCAACGGCGGTCGCAGCCTCCGGACGCCGCGATAAATCGACGATTAAAGCACAGGTCGCGACCTCGCATTAGTTAGCGGAGCCTTAAGGCTACCACGACGAGAGGAGACGACGATAGTCCTTTTGCTCGATCCTTCCGGGAACGGCGCACGAGTACGTCGGACACTCGCCGTTTCCTCCGGGTCCGCGTGACCTTCCCCACGCCCTCGCGTCAATTTTTCGGTACGGCGAACATTCGAACGATCTTACGAACGAGATAATTGATTCGAACATTTTTAAGAAAGATTCGATCGATTGTCGGGTTTACAGGGGGGAGTGGGGCAAAGTGAACCGCGGGGATGAGGCAAAATCGCATTTATATATTCGTTTCATTGTGTGAAAAAGCTTATTGAAGCAGAAACAAAATTTACTTAGAACAAATAGAATTGCTTATTTGAATATGGGCTCAATGGAGTTTTATTGAAATCTAATGAATTTACTTAAATTTACTTTAAAAATTCAATTTCACGCTGCGTAAAAAAAGAAGATTAGGACCGAGTGTTAATTAAAATCTTCTATAACGTCGAAGACAAAAATATCCTCGAAACGTGTTGGTACAGTTAAGTGGTGTTAATTAAAAAATCAAGCATTTCAATACTAATGAGAAAATATTTATCCTCGGTGGTCGTAATGTAGTCAAAAATTTTAATATTATCGCGAGTTCGCGAAAATTTTTTATTGCCCAACCTCGTTTACATTTCGCTGCCGTTAAAACTGTCAAAGCCCAACGATCGCCAGAACCGTTGTATTATCGTTTATGATAATTCGAGAAGGTCGGAGCGAGGTAGTCAGAAGAAGTCGCGCCGCGGCCTTAATTGATAAAGTCGAGTGAAACGCGGCGCCTTGCAACTCCCGTCTATACATTCGCATGTATACACGGTCACATTTATAAGGTACACATATGCGCGCACGGTTATACGTGAGAGACAAGTCCTCTCGGACGCGCGATGCGTGTCGCCTGTCCCGTCGCGGGTTTCCCGCGAGAGATGCTGCGGGAGCGCGTCTCGTCCCGCGGGTGTACACACGAGTCCGTCGTACCTTGGCCGGAGAGTCCTTTGCACTCGTTAGTTACACAGCGACGTCGGCGAACCGGTGGCAATGTAAGCTCCAACGGTGGCGGACGTCATGCGAAAAAAAAAAGATAAAATAAAAATGAAAAAGTCCCGAGCAAGATACAGAAAAGGAAAGAAACGAAAGAAAGGTTCTCTCGGTTCATGAGAGCCTAAGCGAGAAGAGTCTCAGTTGCGGAGCTTTGAATGCCCGGATCTCGGCCGTATGCAAATCGAATTTCATAACTCGTTATATGCGACCGACACCACGGCGTCGCCGAGCCAATATTATCGCGAGTCTCGATCGCGTCGCCGCCCGTCGTTGCTCGATATTATTATATCTAACTAGCGTAAAGAATTGCACCACGGTGTGCATACGTTTTTGTATCTGTGTGCATATTGCGATCGCATTAGGTATGAGGTATACTTGCATTATTATCTACGATTCGCCCGCTGAGTTCCGGTCCTCTGGATCACGGGTCGAGTCTGGATCACGGATCGATAGTGCAATGATACGGGGGTTTCAGCAATATGCCGTGCCGACGTATTTATTCGTTCGGCCTCTTGTACGTGGGTGGCGGCGGTATGAATTCTATTTTTTTTTTTAATTTCTTATTTATCCTTATTTTTTCTTTACTCTCGTTAATAATAACGATAGTGCAGTAGGGCAACATTATCACGAAGGAACAAGCGACGGTAAAGAACGGGAAACTTACCGATACCGATTTCTAAATGCTTTAAATATAATGCGGATTTTTGTTTCACTGCAACTTTCAATAAAATCGGATATTAGAATACTTTTTATTTGAATTTATTATAATTTTATTTGTCTAGAGGATATTTTTACGGGTTTCGAGTAATACGTGGTGTTTATCTTTAATAAAATATATATATTCATATATATATATATATATATATATATATATATATATATATATATATTTAAAGCATAGCAATCACATTAGGTATGAGGTACTTGCATTATTATCTACGATTCGCCCGTCGAGTTCCAGTCCTCTGGATCACGGGTTGAGTCCGGATCACGGATCGATAGTGCAATGATACGGGGGTTTCAGCAATATGTCGTGCCGACGTATTTATTCGTTTGGCCTCTCGTACGTGGGTGTTGGCGGTATAAATTCTATATTTTTTATTTATTCTTATTTTTCTTTACTCTCGTTAATAATAACGATAGTGCAGTAGGGCAACATTATCACGGCGGAACAAGCGACGGTAAGACACGGGAAACTTGCCGATACCGATCTCGCTACGTGGCCGGGGCGTCGATCTCTCGGTGCAGCGAGAAATCGCTGCCTCGCCTCGTCGTGCTTGCAATTATTACGTCGCGACGGCAGGTAATTGGGTCGTGTGCAACCCGAGATGTACTCCGGCGATCGTCTTAGATCGGTATCGGGCGAGAGAACTCCGGGCAGGAATTCGCCAACAATAAGATCGATTCCGTCGCGCTCACTTCGGCGACGATATCCAGTGTCGGAGAGCCACGGGCGCTTGTAACGTGGCGAAAATATTCGAAGCGCTCGCAAATTCTTCGTAGTCAACCGGTCGGACTTGTTTCTTCGGTGGGGATTTTTTTTTCTTTTTTTTTTTACGACGAGTTATATTTGGCTCGGGTAGGCCGGACAGGATCTTCTTGGAATTTATTTCTGGCAGAGGGGCCGAAGGACTCGCTCGTCCAGGGTATTCACTGAGGAGAGTGTCACCGGGATGCCGGGGTAATGCGGGTCGCAGGATAAGGCCTCGCATTCGCAATTCTACGAAATCCACGAGTTACGTCGAGATGATAATATTACAGGCATAAATCTAAGGCAATAAATGTCGGCTGACGGCGATCATCGCGTCATTTGTAGCATGATCTACCGATAACAATTTTTTTTTTCAGTCTCAGAGTCGCTTATATCTTCTCGCGACGGGTTTTTTTTTTATAATGGAGTTAAACATTTTTTGCGAAGTCGGTACATTGAGAGAAGAATCTTGGAAAGACTACCAAGTCGTATAGTAAATTTCGACCAGGCAACATTATACACCAGCGCCACCGCTAACGAGATGTAAAATTTTGGTCAGATCGTTTAGCCACAGCAGTCAGGGAACACCGAAAAAAGTCACTCGGATCAACCAAGGCTGCCTGAGCCGGTAAAATTTACTTTAATCCGAACATCGCAAAGTCTCTCTTGGACGACCCGGATTGCCCCGAATCTCCCGCAAACCGCGATAGTTGCCGTGATCGGCGACTCCTCTCTTTTCCGTTGTTCCATCCTGTCCGGCGAGCGGCAGGCAATAGAACGGTTCGTGTGGCTTTCTGCTTATAGGCACCTTGTAACATCGAATTCCGAACCTATCCTAACGATCGCTCGGCAGGTAGGTGGGTATATTCAACTATAGGTCGAGGCCGAGAGGATCGACCAGTCGGAATGAAAGGGAAGTGAGGAGGGCGAGAAGGTCCGAGATAGTGACCGGGTAGTCACCGCCGGTGCCGTCGGGGAACTACTTAAGGGGCTGCTCTTGCCCGCTGCATCGAGATCCCCACGATGCGGGGAAACAGGTCCAGCAACGCCGATGCTGCCCGCTGCCGTCGGGCTCTTACCTCCGCAGCGTGATTCTTCGCGTACGAGATGCGGTTTCGTGCGCGCATCGCAACCTCTTCGTGAGATCGGACGGTGAGAACCTCGTCCTAGGTTCTCCGGTCCAGCTTTGCCTCGGGTTAGGTTGGGTTAGCGTAGGGCGCGACCGGTGCCCGGCTTCGCTCCATGCCACCCAAGAGTCCGCGGCTCCGGGTCGCCCGGTAGAACCTGAATCTCGAGGGTTCTCATTACGAAGCTGGAACCTCTCTCGTCTCTTTCGTTGGTAGCGAATCTCTCGGCGGGCTGACCGACGGATCAGGATTAACGGAGAGCACAACATTCGGTCTCTAAGCAAAATAACGATCTCGTCGGCGAAATGAAACCGGTTGGCCTGGGAGTGATTTTCCGAGGGCCCAGCGCCTGGGAGCCGCCGTCTAGGTATCGGCTTATTGGGACCGCTCGAGGATTGGGTAATCGCGAATTTAATGGATTAGCCGGATCGGCGGTTGTTTCGGCGCGAGGTTGGGACGACGATGCAACGGCGTTGCACACACGTACGCCGATGAGCCTTCTCCGGCTTCCAGCGCTCGAGTGCCGGACTCCGCCGGTCTCTCGCCCGGTGGAACCTGAATCTCGTGGGTTCTCAACCGTCGAACCGACGCGGCCGGTGGAAGTCGTAAAGAAGAGGACCGAAACCGCTCGACGGAACGAGAGACTCCGAAAGTGCGATTGCGGCGAGATGTACTTAGCGGCGAAGCGTTTCCGTACACACGAACGCTTTGCCGATGCTCGCTCTCGCAGCTCGCTGCCTCCACGTGGACCGGTCGCACCGGCGAAACTTCTTCATTCAAAAGAGATCGGAAACCGCGGCGGACTCCGCTGGACCATCTACGGCGAACCACCGCTGCCCTGGCTCTTTCCGTGAGTGTGTGCGAGCGTGACTTTTGCGTAACTCACCGGCGATACCCGCGGAACAGCCGACCGTAACGAGACAGTGCCACGCTGCTCTCGGACCCAACCATTTTTGGACGGCTCGCACGTATGACTACCTCCCGCCTGGACAACGCAGCACACTTGCTCGCTCGCCTTACTCTCTCGGGATAATTATTTTTATCGTTCTCTCGCAACGTCTTCTCTCAGAGACGGCCAAACGAGCAATCACTTCTCGTCGTCCCGCAACTTTTTATCCTCCGCACGCTGCATATAAATTGGGCATTTTTTTTTTTTTCAACTCTCCATCGGTTTGCAATTTACATTCCGTGATTCCTTTCGTCATCGGAGCGATCGGGGGTTGAGGCGGATAGGTCGGTGTCCCGTGGCCGAATCCATTAAATTCTGAAGTCACGTTTCGCGTTAAGAGAGTTGGAATTTTTCGGTGAATTTTTCTTTTAATTATCGACTCTCCTTACAAAATACTCCGATTGGAAAATTAAAAACGGGACCAAAAATGATAAACGTACTTCGAGCACTCGAGGACCAAATATATTGAAAAAGAAAAATCAGCCAAACCAAGACCAAGACCATTTTTCAAAATAATTGGTAAATATGCCACTTGCACCCTTACAATAACCCTTACAATTTTTCGACAAAAATGGTATTTTTTCACAAAATTTTTTAGAATTTTTTCTTTACTGAAATCGGTTGGTAAATATGCCACTTGAAAAGAATGGCGAAGGTTTTAATTCGATATCTCGAAATTTTTTGAAAAAAAGTGCCGTTTCGCAAAATTTAACATAGGATTCCCTATGCTGGAAATGGTGAATTTTTCAAATTTCGAAAAAAATACAAGTTGCATGTGTTTTGAGCCGGAATGGGCCACTTAAAGCCAATGGAGGTGGTAAAAAATCGATACCTCGAAAAAAAATATTTGGCTATTTTGAAATTGGAAAAATGAGAAGGGGTAACCCTTACAATTTTTCGACAAAAATTGTATTTTTTCAAATTTTTTTTTTGAAAAATCAGCCAAACCAAGACCAAGACCATTTTACAAAATAATTTTTTTTGTTAAACCCAAAGAATTGAAATACGAAATTTTTACAAATCGGAGAAGTCGGGAGACGTTATTTGTACTAAATGACCGAATCGACCGTTTCCCGCAGACATAAAACTGATCGTCCGAGTAATCCAGCAAAATAGTTGCATCCATCCGTGACGACCGAGCGAATCTTGGTCCACTCGAGTCTCGTCGTCCAGTTCATTCCGAGCGACCGATTTCTCGGTAAGGATTCGCTTCTGCGGCTTCGGCGAGCTCCTGCGGACTTTCCTTCCTGCTGCATTTAGGAACGTGTCTCGCGAGACGGAGAGGAGAGACGCCGGTCGGACTCGGAGAAGGAAAGCCCCCGAGAGAGGCGGACAGAGCCGAGATGAAATTGGATGGACGCGCGCGCCCGTTCGTCCGCGAGAGTTGAGCAAAGAAGAGTGGGATTGCTGGTCGCGTGTCCGTCATGGACGATAGAAAGTTTTCGATCCTGCGTCTCTGCGGTCTCTCCCATCCGCGATAGTTACCCCGTGGTTGCTCGCAGCTCGCCCGACGATCGCACACAATCGCGAACGGACACAATACGGACCGTCGCGGACAATGTCGGGCGATGTCTAGGCGAACCGGTGACTCCGCCGCCGAGTCCTTTTTCCGTCCCCATTGTGCTGCCTTTTCCATCAGACCCGACTTCATCGTGCAACGGAAGCTCCGATCCGTCCCGTGTCACTCATTCCGCATCGTCGACACCTCCGTGTCGTTAAACTTTCGCATGCGGGGGACCACGAATGCGCACGGAGCCCGGAAGACGTTCGGAGAAGCTAGAACGCCTCGTGCCATCAGCGCCATCGCTTTCCCTCGTTATTTCGTCGCATCCATCCAGACGAAAACAAAAAGGCAGCGACCTTCGTTAATTGGAAATTATGCCGTGGGCGCGATAAAATTTTCGTGCTCGGTAAGCTTCGTCCCGGGAAGCCACGGGAGTTTATCCTCGATCGGATCGCGCGGCGAGACACTTTCGTGAATTTCTTTCGACTTCCGGTCGCAGCGCGGAGGCTCGGTTCGGGCGCTTTCGCGTTGCGATCCCAGGTGTACACTCGCGGGTATGTCGTACGATAGAGTAATTGGCACGGTGCACAAGACTGTGGTGCAAGGTGTCTCTTCCGCGGGCCGCTTATTGTTCGCAAAATTAGCCGGATAAGTTAGTCGGGCGACTGCCGGTGTTTAATTGTAATTTAATTAGGTATTGTTAGGTGGGCCGCCGAGGCGTCTAGCGCCAGCGAGACAGCAACAACCGGCGGTATCTCGCGTCTACCGAGATCGCGAGATAACTCAGCGATGAACCAGCTTACGTCTGGCGAACGTTCCTCGGGCTCGGGGATCCCAGCGGAAAAGGAGGAGGGAGGGAAGCGGCGAGGGGGGCGGAAGGTGGGATTAGCCTTTGAACCGCGAGAGACTCGCCGGAAGATCGATATCACTGTGACGCTATCGCGGCGCGAATCGATCATTCACGATCGCGCGGGAAACGAAACAGCGACCGGTGGAATAACTCGGGGCCCCTCGTCGATCGAATCGATCAACCACCGCGCGCGAATCTCACCGCGCGCATGCGCAGAGCGATGCATCGATCGCGGATCGAATCGACTCGCAGGGGATGCGCGGTCGAACTGACCTTTATCGGATAAGATATTACTCTTCGATAACGTAAGAAGTGTGTGAAATTTTCGAAAACATCGAAAATTCATTTTCGCTTCTGCGAGTGGCCGACTTAACGCTGAAATTTTTTTGCCGATCCCACGGTAATCGAGCAAATTGCGCTGAATGTAAAATCTCAACCCGTTGTCAATCGGCACGCCAATCGTGTAGCCGGGTAAAAATCTAGTACAGCATTCCTTCACGCGACTAATTACGCGGCTTCTCGTTCGAGTAAACTCCGTGCGCCATATATAAATCGAAATAATAAGTCCGCGGAGTGTCTCTTTCACTGGGTTACCGATGCCAGGCCGCGCGGCGCGCAGGCCCGATCTCTCTGATAATTATCCTGCGTGCGCGGGGATGCGCCCTCTTTGTGAGCAGCACAACGAGCATCGATCCTGACGGGACCGTGTCAATTAACAATAAATAAATCAGCATCACGCAGCGCGCCCGCGATCGATCGGAGATCGAAGCTCCGGAGTCTGAATGGCATTGGAAAAGTTGACGGTAGGCCGGACGTTAATAAATTTATAGGCCATTTACCGTTTCCGGCAAATCGCGCGCGCGCGCACACCTCTCGTTCCGACTTCTATCCGGCAACGGCCAAGCGCTGGCATGTGCGAATCATATACGGCAGATAAGTCGCGCCGGTGTTGCCGGTACGCGCGCGTCGATACACACACTGCGCTCCGGACGACGGAACTGGAAAGAGCGGCCGAGAAGGAGGGGCGAAAGAGATAGACTCACCGTCTGCTCTCGAAGACGATGAGCACCGGTACGCGGTTAATTGAGACTGCGTTTTACGGAGAATTCGTCGTCGGTACTTCCAAGAGGCCGCGAAAGACGCGCTCTTGACTTTCTCCTTCGCAGGCTCCGCCAGCCACGCGCAACTATACTACTCTTCGATTCGGAATCATCTCGTGTACGTGCCTGCACCGCGCTGTTGGTCAATGCGACAACCTTTGGTTTCGCGACCGAGCGACCTAGAATATGTGCATGTGTGCATATCGAGGATCTACTGCGCATCCGCGGCGAACTGCAGCTGCGATCGTATGAAGATTTATTTATTTATTTATTTATTTATTTATTTATTTATTTATTTGAATAAAAACGGGCCAAGCCCAATTATGGGTACATGGGCAAATCTCATCCACAAATTTGACATAGTGTGACTAGGCAGTACACTGAATACAGGCAAAAGAAAAGTTCACACACCAGGAATTATTGAGTGACGAAGCTTAAAGGCAAATTGTAGGGAACTATTGCGAAAAGGCTGGATGTAAAGTGTAATAGAAGAGTAATATTTTCTATAAATCCTGGAGATTTTTGGAGAAATTTTTTTAATGGTGATAATGATTTATCAACACCTGAAGATCGATGTGTCCTTGGCATAGCAATGAGAGTAGGCAGCTTTCATGATCACAAGGTGCGTTATTAAACGGTCCATTGCCGAGGCGGAACTTAAACGGTGGCGGAAATAGAAACTGGCGCTCCAGTTCGCGGCTTCCCCCAACTGCCGTATATTATTTTCACCGTCGTTCTCCGTGAACGATCATTTATCGCTCGTGTTACCTACTCGCGGCCAGCCGTCCAAGTGCGAACACAAAAAGTCTCGCCTTTCGGCGAGAGTCAATGAGCCTGCTGAACGAGAACTCGGAGCATTCAATCTTCGAGCTACTTCTGCATTGCTTCAACCGACCTGCTCGCGGCCTCTCAGAAACTCTGAGAGCTTGGCCGAAAGAAATAATGCTCGATACCGCGATACTATCGGCGGGGGATTTTAGCACCGGCACTGCCGAGTTTCGAGATCAAGTGCCGCGAATAATAAATCTCTCATTCTCGAGACTGCTTTAAGCTTCTTTACACTCTCTCGAATGGGACCCTCTTTAAAATCTCTTCGCGCCAGAGACCTCCATCATTGCAATAGCTTTGGCGCAGAAAAAGACGGTCCGAAACACTCTCAGCCGGTAACGAATAATGTAATCCACTTTTTTCTCTGAGACAACGTTCTCGGAAAAACTACCAAGTCATCCCCGAAATTTAGAACAGACAACCTGGTACCCAAGCGCGACCACATGACAAACCTAAACCTAAAACGAACGGTCCGCCGAACGGATTACGATATTTGCGAGTAAGAAAAACATATTCTAGCAAAACTTACTGCATATTCGGGTAATATCTGCGATAGCAAAAGTTAGAATGAACTAAGTTTAACAGGAAATGTTTTCCAGGATGTCGCTGTAATTCTCGTACACCTGAAAGTTCTTTCGCTTTTTACCAGATTTATGGTAATTTCTATGAGATCCTTCTCTGAGTGTTTTCAAAGGGTGGTGAATATGTAGGGGTGAACGTAAGTTGTTCGAATCTTCATCCAACAGTTCCACCACTCCTGGAATGTGTGTGTTCCCCTGAAAGACTCCCTTGAAAAATATGGATTACAGTTTTGGTTACCGGTGGAGCTGGGTTAGGGAGCGAGAGAAGGCTTTTGGCCTCAACTTAAACAGATTTAATAGATACAATGGAAATCCCGGTAGGCGAGAGATACACGACAGTATGCCGAGAAACGGTTAGAACTGGATTATTAACCGCGACAGCGATACCGTGTTCGTCAAACTTCGTTAATTACATCTCCCTCGTGAAATTCTCGCAGAGGCACTTAAACAATTACAAAGTTTGGAAAGGCCCGAATCTCGAGGGGAAAAGCGTGGCACGGGGAGGAGACAACGTTCGTCACTTTGCGAGATAATGCCTCGAATGGCTTTGGTACAGCCGGACTGGAGGCAGCATCAAAAGTCCTCCGCATCGAGCTTTAAAACTTTTCCGCGTCCCTCGATGAACGGGAGAACGGTAAAAGAGAAACACACGAAGAACGGAAGCTAGAAGACTGGTATTGAATTTCGCAAGAATTCCTGTGCGACTCGCTCTCGTACCGTTCCCGTCTCTGCTCCCAGACGTTCCTGCCGGGTTCCTTGAGCTTTGCGGGCGAGACCGGCGCGTGACAAGTCGCGGGTCTCGGCGATATAGGTAGAGAACCCTACGGCGAACGGGAGGCACGAAGGGTCCATAGCCGTCAGACAGTCGTCGGGAAACTTTATCGTCGGCGAAACGTACCTCGTTCGCTCACAGGGGGATCCCCCCCCCCCCTCTCGTGAAACCTTCTTCGCGATCTCTTTTCAGTTTGTTTTTCGTTTTCTTGCGCAAGATCGACTGTCAGCGATAGCGGGAGTTCGTCACAAAAATAAAAGAATCTGAAGAAAAAGTTTACGGGAACATTTTTATCAAACTATCTACTCTTAAGGCGAAGTAAAAGTCACGTGACAGAGCAAGGAGCGTGAGAGAGATAGCGGCATTGGTCTTGCGGTGGAGCGAGAGAGACTGACGAAGAACGTGTTTCACTTCACCTCAAAGAAAAATATCAAATCCGTCAGAGTCAATTTGTTTTTTTTTATTGATACAACATACGGCATCAAATTTGCACGACATCGAACGTTCACGGATTGAAATAGCAGAGAGTGAGAGACGAATAAGTTCTCATACTCCGAGACAGTTGGCAAGAAGTGTAGGCGAACGCGAACGTCTCATTTCGCCTCTGGGAATCGATCTCTCGATGAGCGATGATCCGCTCTCCTTGCTGCTCCACACGATCATTAGAGTGGACCACACGCGAGTCCATTCTCCTCGGGTTTATTGTATCGTCTTCAATGATCGCTCTTCGCAATAATGTATCTAAAAATATTTTTTAATTTTTTTTTTACCAACATCCTTTTTTCATATTCAGATGTCCATAAATAACGTTATTCTCTATTTGCATACGGTCCATTATCCGCGTATGTGTATCGCGATCCTATGTATCAGTTTTCCAACTTTCCAATTGACTACGCGACTCGTAAATCCTTCGGGCCCGGCGCAGCGACACGTACAACGGAAGAGAAGCAATACAAAGTCGGCGAGAATTCTTATCGCCGCGATATCCGGACCCGGCGTGTGTGTACGCGTTACCTCCGTCACGCTGAATTTATATCGTTTAGTTATTATTCATTTAATGACGGGCATTAAATTAATCGTGTGTCACGCTCCCGGGACAGGATCCATGTATAATTCACGTTGTGGACACCAGATAGGTTTGTGCGGACACGGACCGCGTCGGGACATTGTGCGCTCATGGCCAATGAATTATGACCGAGGAAATCTTGTCCCTTCGGGGTATCATCTTTTCGCGCGATCCCCGGACTTAATCCAGATGAGCTCGCGGTTCGTCCTTCCACAGTGGATTTTCGTTTCTAAAAAAAATGCCCACGTATCTATCTAGTGATTACCATATAAGCGAGCATCATGTGCAGGGAACGCGGACGGGGGCAAAACGGACTATTTTCACCAATTTTTTCTACGCTGAGCAAGAGGTGCAACAACGAGACGCGCGGTCTTGCGCTATATTATTGTTGTCCCTCCGGCGTATCATCTTTTCGCACGATCCCCACGCTTAATCCAGATGAGGTCGCGGTGCGTCCTTTCACAATGAATTTTTGTTTCACAAAAAACTCCCATAATGGCAGCTATGAAATAAGAAAATCGTATCTCTCCAATGATTACCATACAAGCAAGCATCATGTGTAGGGAACGCGGACGGGGGCAAAATGGGCTATTTTCACAAATTTTATCTGTGCCACATACAAAGTATGGTCTTAACCGGAAGTTCCATTCCATCCCACGCTCCAGTATAACATTTTCGTATCGCGTCTTGCGCGAAAGCGCAATAATTTGATTAACCATCATGCGAACGAGGTACGATAACGTGACGCGCGGTCTTGCGCTATATCACTCTTGTCTCACCGGGGTATCATCTTTTCGCACGATCTCCGGAATTAATCCAGATGAGGTCGCGGTACGTCCTTCCACAATGATTTTTTTTTTTCAACAAAAGATTCTCATAATGGCAGCCATAAAATAAGAAAATCGTATCTATACAGTGATTACCATACAAGCAAGCATCATGTGTAGGGAACGCGGATGGGGGCAAAATGGACTATTTTCACAGATTTTTTCCACGCCAGATAAAAAGTCTGGACTTAATCAGGAGTTCCATTTTGCCCCACGCTCCTATATCATATTTCCTCGTCGCGTTTTGCGCGAAAGCGCAACAATTTGATTAACCATCATGCGAAAGAGGTACGAGAACGTGCCGCGCGGTCTCGCGCTATATCACTGTTATCATCTCCGCTCGTTTGCCAATAATTCCTCCTCGTGGCGCGATCAACTGCGTGCGCATGCGTTCATGGATCAACAGTTCATTCCCACAATCTCAAACAGGCACGCTGGCCACGACACTCCCTCGTTGCCAACGAGAGACCTTCACTGTACGTACAAAAGAAATTTTTATGAAATTTACTGTACCGACACTGGAAGTCTTGATGCATAAAAACCACTATATTAAATCTCATTTACAATTCTGATGAAAAATCAATGGTACTGCATATTAAAAACCTCAGTAAAACTTTACTTGTAGTAATTTCATTTACTACGAAAGTCCTTTAATTTCTCTCTAAAAGTCCATTAATTTTTCATGACAGTTGTTCAATGAATCTAATGTACCAGTTTTTGCATTAAAACTTCCAGTCCGGCAAATTAGATTAAAAAATTTTTTGAACACTTCTGTAGTTTTCACTCTCGTGGATCGGGCACTCGAGCTTGGCGAACAGCTTCCAATGTCGGTCTATCCGTCCGTCCAATGCATGCCGCTCCGTGCTTGCGCGAGAGACACACGCGACTAAGCGCGTGGCAATCACGTCGGAGGTGTGCCGACATCGCGCGTCCGGTGGCTTAATGTGTCGGTCGTTCCTGTCGTCGACGATGTCCAAAGGTGGCTAGTTTCCGATGCGTCCGCGGCTATAAGGTTACAGGGGGGCCGGCAACGGGGCCCGGTCGGGCCCCCGACCGCACGTAGGCCCCCGAGGATAGTCGCCAACTAGTAGAAATCACACCGCGGACAGCACATCTCACTGCGGGGCCGGCCCCGGGACCAGTCACGATGATGGTGCCCGCGTGCATGTACGCGAGAGACACGCTAATCGAGCGCAATGGGCGTAAAGTGGCCACGCGAGAAGCGAAATCGCGTCTAAGCATTGCGAGAGCAAATTGTAAGGGAAACGTCGACGAGTACTTTGAGACCAATGGTGACGGATGTTTATCGGTAATACGGAATTTTTTTTTTTTTTTTTCGTGTCCGGCGAAGGGCTCGTGTAAATTGGATTTCAGGCTCCCAAGTTTACTTCATTACACTGTAAAAAAATACGTATGGAATTTAAGGCTTTGGCTCTGAAACTTTTTACGCATAAACTGGTATTTAAAATTTCATGTACAATTGTGATGAAAGATTTACCTAAAGTGTATATTAAAACTTTTTGAAATACTTTACTTTTAATAATTTAATTTAGGTTTACTATGAAATTACTTTCGATCCAATCACTTACATTAATTTCACTGTAATAGTTCATTAACTTTTCATCACAATTGAGCATTAAATGTAATGTACTAGTTTTTGCAGAAAAACTTTCAGTCCGGTGCATTAAATTTCATACGAATTTTCATTTCAGTGTGTAATTGGAAAAATTTTATCGTCGAGCCATGGTCCGGCGGCATGTCTTGCGTAACTTGGCGAACAAAAGCTTTCCTTTATTAGACTCTTTTTCACCCGACGAATATAAGAAACGTCCCTTTGCTTTCTCGTCTCTCTCGCGCATAGGTGCGAGACACTTTCTATCTGTCCCCCGCCGCGGAACGTGGGGGTTTCTTTTTTTTTATTCCTCTTCGCGTGAAATTTCAAGTGCAAAATACTTTCTACTCGGAAGCGACGAGAGACGCGATGTCAAAGTGCATCTCCAGGAGGATCGGCGCCGGATGATCGGGACGAGGCTTTGCGTCGTGGCTTAGCGAGACTCGCGAGAAAAGGGAGAGAGTTTGTTTCCGAGGAATCATCTCTCCGAGGTGAATCGAGATATTAGGCGAGGGATCGAGGACGCTCTGGTGCATCGCATCATCGGTAAAAAAAATAAATAAAAAAATCCTGAATCTCGTTGGGCGCACGAGAAAACAAGAGTTGGATTTTTTGCTGTTTCCGCTATGATTCCGGTCTGATGGGCTCTTAGTTAGTCGCGAGCGCGTCTTATGCGCGCTGCCGGAAGTATCGCGCAGGAAAAAGAGGAGAAAACGTGAGAGATGGAAAGAGGCAAAGACTCTTATAGGTGGGATTAACGGTTACGAGATAATAAGGACGAGTCTCGCGATCGGAACGTCGCTGCGGTGGTGTTCGCATCGAGGGCTTTTTCGTGTTTCGCGTGTGCCAACCGGCGAACGGCGTGTCCACCGTCTCCACTTACCGTCGGGCCTTCAGAGAAAGGCTTCCGGGGCTGTCCTTGACAGTGATGCATCCGAGCAAAGCCCCAACACGAACGATAATGCAATTCATTTTCACCTTCGCTCTTCTACCTGCGCACCGAGACGGTCCGCGATTAACCCTTCGTTGTACGGTCGACGTACACGCACCGTGCGGCACATTTTTGCCCAGTCACTACCTTCGAATTATCCTTCAGGCTACAAAAAGTGGTACAAAAAAAATCATAAAAAAAAATCGTAGAGCAGACTTGAAGTAATTTTTGTCCGACCCAAAAAGAAGTTACATCTCGGACCAAGGACACAGGTCCATTTTGCCCCGCTCTCCGTACTATCATTAAAGATTTCGAAATCCGCGATTCCCATCCACCCGTACGAATGCATCCTCCGACAATGTCCGGTAATGAGAGATCACCGTACGCAGGGCTAAATACGAAAGTGAAAATCGCGTCGTTTTCTGCGACTGGCTTGCGTTTCGAGCGGGCCGATGGGAAGGTGAACGGGTACGGTGGTGCGCACAACATTGGACGCTACGCCGCATCGTGCGCAATTAGGTCGTGAAGCGCCGCGGCCTCGGCCTTCTCATTACTTACCGTATAGGTAGTGTATACGGTGAGTACACGAAATCCGTAATGACGTGCAATCAGTACGTGAGGTATCCGCAGTGCGCGTGCCTCGACGATCCTCGCCGGTCTGATGAAGACGACGCGAAGAACGATGGGGGACGTTGTTGGACATCGAACCACTCAATTATTCGCATAGGAAAACGCACCCGGCACTTACAAACGGAAACATGTGTGCGCACATACGCTCGTCGGGCAGATAGACGAGAATGTTCGAATCGAAGTTTCTACACGATGAGAGTTCGAGCGGCAGCGTGCGGAAGCCGATGATCCTCCGATGGGAGGCTGACCGGGAGTCGGGACGGGTGTCGAGTCGATCCCCGATGAAAAACCGGACACGATAGTGACGTGCGCGCGCGCATGCCGGGACTCAATTTCGTACCGCACGGAATTATATGTCTCATACGGAGTACTTTGCACGTATATGCCCATCCTGCGAGACTCTACTTCCGTATTGAGCGTATGCGCATGCGCACCCGCACGACATGCGCGCATCTCCACATTATTATATGTATTAGCGAACTTTCCACCTTGGAGGCAAACGAACGCAAAGATATTTACTGCAAGATACTACTACTCTAACACCGTTATTAGCTCCGTTATTGTAGGTTTGACGGAATACTTTATTACATGTGTATCCGTGCTATGGATTTCATTGTAGTCGTACTTCGATGCCGCGTCCACTTCCAACCGCTCGTATCCTTACGTCGATCTTTCGTCCCACCTTAAGGGGAGACGAACAAAATTAATAATTTTCGTCACACAAGACACACGAAAGAGATCGGCTTAAATTTGATCAAAAAAATAACCCAACATTCTATCACGGCGTAAAAAGTCGTCGCCGCTTGGTTCGCGAGTTCGAATTCGTCCGTTTTCTCTCACCGGCTCCGTCGGACGTTGAGCGGCATGGGGGATTTATGATCGGCGACGACGTGGCGCATTATTGCTCGGTGACCGAGTCCGCCGCTTCCACGTATTCGTCGTCCCCTTCGTCTTCGCAGTGGCGCAATTGACATCCTTCGGCGCCGCTCACGAGAACGGAACTCCTCGTTGTCGTGCCGCATCGCGCTTTGTACCGTTGCACGTGGACGCCGCTCTTGTCGTTCGATTCGCCAGATATCTCTCCGTCTCCGACAACCCCCTCGGGTGTCCGTGCGACTCTCTCTCCGCAACCGGTGACTTTACTGCCGCGCTCGAATCTTCTTCAGCATCTCGAAATCTCGCTTACATTGTAACGTCTTTCTCCGAGATATCTTATTCATTGCAAACGGCGACATCTCAATTCACTTTGCGCGCTTTCCTCCGGCGAACTTTTCCTCGAGGACGGCGCGGCTCGCTCGCGCGCGCGCGCACCGGCGTCCTCTCACCGGCACGCTCGTACCTCTGGCAGCCCCCGAGGAGCCCCCGGGCTCTCTTCGGAGTCCTCCTACGAGCTCACGGGGGATCCGCGGGAATCATCGCCGGAAGAAGAATGGGCTATGACGGACCCCCGTTACGTTTTCTCGCGAAGACGTTCTCCTCGGGCCGCTTATCGTGGACGAAGCCCAGCGAGTGCCGCAGCGTCCCGCTGGTTTCGCGCGAGAGATAACGCAACATCTTTGTGGACGTTCGCGTCGAGCTCCGACGTACCCCGTCGTTCTCGTTGCATCAATCTTCCCCCGCGTCTTCCCTCCGTCGGGCACTCTCCACTCCGTTCAGAGCAGACGAGCCGCCACGCACGGAGCGGTCGCCGCCACTGGTGTGGACCGAGAACCGAGGCTAGATCGTCGAACGAAGAAACACATGGAGAACCACACGGCGCAGCGTGCAATCCTGGGTGGTCCCCGCGGACGAGAGGATACCAGGCGCGGAGTGCGCTATAGGCACGAACCGCGATACGGCAGGGCTCGTGCTCGCGGCACTATATTCATAACGTATCCGCGCTATGCAGAAAATAATATACCAGACGATCCATTATATCGGCGAGAGCTCAGCCTGGGCGCGCGCGCGCGCCTGCGCCCGACCGAGCTGGTCCCCGCGATTCACATACGTACATGCAGCATGTGTTCCGTACCGTGGAGTACACTGCCCGCCGTGGTCCCAGCCGCCGATGCCGACCGCTTGCCCACGGGCGGAGGGAATACGCTCTCCGTGTGTTCTCCGCGACGTCCCGCGCTCGACGGCTTTTTCAAGCCCGTTCCGTTTCCTCGCTGACCCATCCGATCGAGCCTCCCGCAACCGCACGCCGAGGGCTCAACCGCAACGTCTCATTCTTACGATTCCCTTATCTACCGATCGACCTGCTGCGAGCGTTACGATGCTCGTTTTCCGTCTCCGCGGCTGCGTCGAAAGTTACCGCTCCGTGCCTCGTCCGATAAGAGGAGAGACCGGGGTCAACGGCAACGAGGATCGAACGCGACAGAAAGACGGTCGTGTAATTGATGGGCGAATGCAGAAACTCATCGCGGTGTTGATGAGTTTGATCTTTGCTGAAGACGCCGAGGCGCGATACTCGCCGGCTGCGATTCATCGGCGTAATGGCAGAGGGGTGTTTCGCAGTGATGAGTCGTCGGAGGTCGATTGCAACATCACTCGCGATTCCCTGGTCTGGCATTCATCCGCCGGGGAAACCGTGGGTTCTGGACTTTCTACTCGATGTGAACTTCAGGATTGATGGCTCGGCCGACCTTGAACCCGTCAACGAGGCTCTAATCATCCCGGACCGCGAAAGCTGACGAACCACCGGTTTACCTGCATTTCCTGAACGGGCTCTCGGACTACCTTGAACCGGTGAACATTTTAATTAACCGGGAAAGGACTGTTACCGATTTCTTTGGTATTTCGCGATGGAAAAACTTCGACGGTTGGTTCGTAAAAAAATCGTTGATCGGCAGACACTTTCCATCTTGTGAAATTATCGAACGGAGAGTTTGGGGATCGACGAAATATCGAAGAGAGAAAACGTATCGTTGATGACCGGGATCAGAAGCCGGATTTTTCGCACTGTAAAAAAAATCGTATTAAATTTAACGTATCAAATTTCAATGAAAAAGTCTACACACTTTTCATCACAATTGTGCATTAAATGCACCAGTTTTTTTCCATAAAAACTTCCAGTCCGGTACTTTAATGTCACCTATACATTTCTCTGATTCGAATCGTCCTATCGCACGCAATGCACGCCAGTTACAGTTGGACAAAAATTAGATTGCATACTCTGTCACACTTGACCCCGGTCTCCTTCGCGCACTGCATTTCCGTACTTTATCGATCACTCTCTGCAGCCGGTTCTTGTCCGCGGGAAAACAGATCCGCTATCGCAAAATTGATACGGGAAGAGGACGATGTAGGAGGACGGTTCGTCCGTATCGGATACGGGGATCGAATCTCTCCCTTCCTCTGTTTATCTCGACGTACCGAGTAACGACCGAGAATAGTGGAACTACACTCTGCTGCATAGTATAATAAAGAAGTACGTATATAACACAACGCGTGCTCTCTCGCGCGATCTGTAGAGTCGAGGAGGAACTGGGACGAGACAGTTTAGAAACCCGAGAGGGTCTTCGTACATGTGGCATGAGTTTATGTGTCTCTGCGTCCCACTCTGTATACATATGGATATATATATATATATACAATACACATATATCGTGAGATAGATAGAACGAGAGATCCAAGCTCGGGAGTTTCTGAATCGCGAAGGAATCTCGACGATCTCCGATCCTCGGCAAAGACCTCAATCGTTGTCACATGTGAGTCGTTCGAGAGATGGGAAGATGAGAGGTCCGCGAAGCGAGGTAGCGATGCGAGTCCGTCCGCGACGCGCGAGGGTGTGTTACACGGACGAGGCACAAACCGCCCAACGTGTCATTATCTCCGTCGGCATTGGCACCTCATTTTCTTTTTTTTCGTTTCCCGCTCGGTACTTCTCCAACACTCCTTGCAGGACAGAAGCGTGTTTTTTACGGTTCGCGGCGGACCCTGAATTTATTAAGCGAACGTACACGCGGAAGATACGCTTCGGCTATGCGTAGATGTATTCCTAGATGCGCAGGGAGGAGCGGGGGCAAGACGGCACACCGGGACAAACGCGACCGCCGTCTCCTCCATCCAGGACCGGACTTTTTTTTGCTGTCCCGGAAAGATTGGCGAAGATGGTCCATCTTGCCCCCCCCCCCCCCCCCCCGGCTCCGTTTTAGTGCTCGACGAAGCGATCCACGGCAAGAGCGCGTGTGGGGTCCGCACGGCACAGTAGTCTGTATGTGCGTGTTCCCTCGCGATAATTCTACGGTTCATCGAGAAATGACCGCTGAGGAGACTTTCCGATGTAATACGCAGTGTGTGCGAGCACGTTGCCCGGCGCGTGTGTCGCGAACGGAAAAACGATCGATCGCCCGGAGCGAGCCGGGGCTCCGTAGATCGAGGGGAGCCGAGAGAGCATGCGCATGGATCGCGAGATCCTTGGAACACGCAGAGCCCCGATAGCCGCTCGATCGATGACAGATCACGCCGCGAGTCGGAGAGGAGGCGAGAGAGATACACGGATCGAGAGCGGGGGAAAGATGCACACACGCGCGCAGCAACTACCATCTACATACCGGAGCAGACTCGATGGCGTGCCGTCCTGATCGAAAGATCTTGACAGCTTAATCACTCCCCTTGTGCATTTAACCGTCTCGCAACGTACGGAATATATAAACCGTTTTTACCACCGTGCACTCGTGGCGTAAACAAAACCGGAAAGGAATTTATGTGTAGTGTAGAGAGAGACTGCCGTTCCTCGAAGCATTTTTTGTTATTGCGCTTTTATTTTTATACTCGACTCATCGTGAGACGAGCAGTTTCGCCTTTTGGTTGGCATCGAGTGCGTTGATTTTTCACTGGCTGAAAAAAAAAAAATACATAGGGTGAAAGTGGTGAATATGGCCCACCTCGATTAACATGTAAATTAATGATATATGGACCAGGCCATATTCCCCACTTTTACCCTAGATCTTTTTTTTCTCGCTGAAAGCCTGCGGTATGGCGAGTTTGACTGGTCCAAATTACCCCGATCTCGCACAGGCGGCAAGAGCCCCGCCTCTCCGTTTCTCCCTGACATGATTCGATGAAGTGACTACTCGGAGCGTCACGTGCCAAGCTGGAAGAGCAGAAGAAAATCTAATGATGATCTTTCTCGACGATTGGTGAACAGAGTCGTTGAACGAGGTGAGTCGAGCGATCGATCGATAGCGACTCAGTGGGACACGATGCGCTAGCTTCCATGCCCGTTCCGAAAGAGTTTCCAAGGCTGCTGCTGCCCAAAATCGATGTCAGTGCCTGATACATCCAACACACCTAAGGGAACTTATATATAGTAATAGAGAAGAGACCGTCATTCCTCGAATTATTTTCTGTTTTTGCATTCTCATTTTTACTCGCATCATCGCAAAACAAGTAGATTCGCCTGAAGGCTGGCATCGAGTGCGGTGGTTTTTCTCTGCTTGTAAAAAAAAAAAAACAGTTTTTCTCGCAAAAGCTGCAGTATTGCGAGGTCGACTGGTCCAAATTACCCCGGTCTCGCACAGGCGAGAAGATCTCCGTCTGGCCGTTCTCCCGGACATTGTTCGACAAAGCATCTCCTCAGAGCGTCACGTGCCAAGTTGAAGAGCAAAGGAGAATCCACCGTTGATCTTTCTCGACGATTGGTGAACAAACTCGTTGAACGAGGTGAGTCGAACACGATTGATCGATAGCGACGCAGTGAAATACGATGCGCTATCTTTCATGCCCGTTGGGATGGAGTTTCCAAGGCGGTCGCTATCCAAAATCCACACCAGTGCCCGATACGCCCAACACACCCAAGGTCGATAATCGTAAAATCTTGACAGTCTAATCATCGCGCGGCATTCCCAGTGTCCGTTCTAATCATATTTTTCTCGGCGCTGCGGGGTGAGCAATCGAAGAACGGAGTGTGAGAAAGGGGGAGCATGACAGGTCATGTCGTCAATTGTTGGGACATGGGGGAAGAAGGGCGAGCAGGCATCGGATGGAGGGAGCAATAAAATGCAACATGTATAGTGAGCGTGAGGAAGCTTCGAGCGGTTCTTCCTCGAATAATCCACAGCCATCTGGACACTTTAATAGCCACGTGCATCGAGCCGCCCGGTCGGTACTGCCTGAGCGACACGCACAACGTCGCCAATGTAATTCCCCTCGATCCCATGATAGCCCCGCCGCATGTGGGGAGACTGGGGCAAAATGGGTACAGGAGGCAAAATGTAGAAGTTCTTTTTTTTATTAAAGTAACCAGGCAATTTGTGTCTATTTATTTGGTTCTATACTTCTCACTGTTCCCGTTTTGAGCGGTCTCCCCCGGCAGGCGACCCTTCGGTTCCATAATAGCCTCGCCGCGAGTGGGGAGACCGGGGCAAAATGGACACAGGTGACCAAATATAGAAAACCTGTTATTTAATGAAAGTAATAAATAGCCAATATGTTTTTACTCATTTATTTACATATTTCTATATTTCTCAACTTTCCCGTTTTGCCCCAATCTCCCCCGGCATGCAAGGGATCAGAAGCCACGCGTGTCGATGTGCGAACCACCGGGACGACCGAACTCCATTAACGAATATCACAATCCGTTAGAGCGTGGAAGTAAGCGGGGGGTGAAAAAAAAAGAGAAAAAGAATTATCGGTCTCGGTCGCCGCGGTCGAACGCGTCCAAAGACAGCAATAAGCAGAAGTTGTGTGGCAACAGTAGAAGCAGCATCAATTAGAGGTTCGGACAACGAGCGGTATGGAGTGATCGACGTGCCAGGGGTCCAACTTCTCTCCTCTTCCATGCTGCACCTCCATCGTCCGTCTAATGCATGACTATTACAACTTTTTTTTGAGTCCCAACCGCCGCAACTTGATTCTTTTTCCTACCAGGAAAGCGAAGCGAGCGTGCGCGAAACTAGAGGATGGGGCGCACCGCGTGTGGATTGACCAGGCGTACCGCTTAATCTCTCGGGGTGTGTAACTTTAACTGCCATTCTAATACGCGTATTCTTGTAATAATACATCAACGAGATCTATATTCCGAAACTGCTAATCCAGAACAAAGATTTCCCTCGCGCAGGCGAGGACTTTTCCTTTATGAAAACCTCATGCGAGCGACTAAAAGTGAAAGGTGTTCAGAGCCGATGTGTCCGCCCCGTTAAAATTGCACGCGATGAGTCGCTAATTCAGAATCTTCCCAAGGAACCTTGGCTCCGACTTGATGCAGCATGCTGCAACTGCGTTCCCTCCGTTGCAGCTATCATTCGATCGAGCATTGGATCGGGCACAAGGGAACGCGTGTGGAGCTCCCGGCGTGTGTAGCTTTAACGGATTTCCTAATAGGCATATTCTCGTAATACTATATCTACAAGGTCTATATTCCGAAACGGCTAATCCAGAACAAAGATTTCCCTCGCGGAGTCGAAGACTTTTTCTTAATGAAAACTTAATGCAAGCGACTAAAAATGAAAGGTGTCCAGAGCCGATGCGTTTGCCCCGTTAACATTGTACTCGATGAGTCAATAGTTTGGACTGTTCCCAAGGAACCTTGGCTATAACTCGATGCAGCGTGCTGCAACTGCGTTCCCTCCGTTGCAGCCATGATTTGATCGAGCGTTGGATCGCGCACAAGGAGGCGCGTGTGGATTGACCGGGCGTAACGCTTAATCTCTTGGCGTGTGTAGCTTTAACGGATTTCCTAATGAGCATATTCTTGTAGTACTATATCTACAAGGCCTATATTCCAAAACGGTTAATCTGGAATAAAGATTTTCCTCGCGCAGTCGAGGACTAAAAATGAAAGGTGTCGAGAGCCGGTGCATTCGCCCCGTTAAAATTGTACCCGATGAGTCAATAGTTTGGACTGTTCCCGAGGAACCTTGGCTATAACTCGATGCAGCGTGCTGCAACTGCGTTCCCTCCGTTGCAGCTATGATTTGATCGAGCGTTGAATCGCGCACAGGGGGGCAAGGTCCGTTACTCGTGACCGAAAGGATCCGACCCCTGGGTTTACGACGACGATGCGATGCGGGTTTACCTTGCAGTGCAAGAGGCTTCAGCTAGAATGTAGCGAGCGAGCAGATGCTCGATACTATCGGCCCCGCGTCCACGCCGTACACGAGGAGGATCGGGCCGGACGGACTTCAAAGGAGCCCACGACCACGAATACCACGATGTTTTCCTTTCTTTACTCCTCTATCGCGAATCCACGCAGCCTCCGTGTTCCCTTCTCGTTGCAGCCAGAGAAACACACGAGACATCGTGCGCAATGCCAGGTAATGACGCGCGGCTGGTTCAAGCGATAGCGGACATGGGAGGATCGGGGTTAATCGTTGGCTTTGCTGGCTCATCCGTCCTTCGCTCCTCACCGTCCGCGGGTTCAAATTTTCACGAAAGTCCCGGCGCACTTCCCTGTTGAATGAACCCCGAACATACCCGAGATAGGGCAAGATTCTGATCACTCATGATTACCGATGGATGACCATCGACTGCCATTTCCGCTTACCCCACATACACCCAGAAAAAAATTTACTTAACCGTTTATTTGGTTTAAGTAAAGTATTTATTCGATTCAAATAGTCGTTAGATTTAAGTAACTATTTACTTAATTTTAAAGAATATTTATTTAAATCAAATAAACATTTTACGTACACCAAATAAACGGTGGCCGTCAAATAATTTCTTTTTCTGGGTGTAAACACTGTTTAACCGTAATTATTCCTTAACGAACGACTGACATGAAACTGAACACACTTTGTCATAATACGCTAAGTGTCTGTTGCAATGCGCCATAAGCACAAGCCATTACAGTTACAAAAGATCTGAAGTTCTAAAAAGATCGATGAAAGTTGTATTCAACCTACAATTTTCGTGAGGCTCCAAAACATCGCTGGGCTGGCTCTGGTTAATCAATATTGTAATTGCCCACATCGCATCGTCGAGGATTAATTCGACGTCGATGCAGCGGAAGAATCGTGGCGTACGGTTGGGTTATTTTTTCTCGCGGAGAAAGTGTACTGTTCGTCGATGAAGATAGTCGTAGAAGAACAACACGCACGAGAACACACATACTCGATATACGATCGCGATAGAGAGATCGATGGATAGTAATTAAGAGGATTTGATTGAAAGGGCTCATCGGGAATTTAACGATCGTTTCGAACGGATACGCCGAGGCGACGATACCGACCGACGATCCAGTACGGATGAGATCGTTCGATCATGCTCACTCGCTCGCGTACGCCTTTTACGAGGATCGAAATCGATACGGAAAGAAATGATACACCCGACGCAGACTGCATCGACTCGTATACCTGACTTATGATATATGGAAGCAAGGTACGTATTAAGAGAACCGAGAGATCTCTCGGCCTACTTTTTGCACGCGGTATGGCAGCTTCTCTACCTTGCTACGCCCACGCACTCGGGGCAACATGCATATACGCCCTGGATGATGATTTCGCGACCGAGCTCACCTTATCTTATGGGGTCTCCTCGAGACGTGTTCTGGAAGTCGTGTATTACCGTTTACGCGGTTCTGGCCGCTCGTTCCCGAGCCCGCTTAAAATTTACTCATTGTCCCGACAGTTTCGTACGTGCAACCGCTGAAACGCCGCACGCTCCCTCGCCAGCGCAACTTTTAGACTTTCAAGACGCATGGGAGAGCAGAGTGATCGAGTTGCCGGGACGGCGGACTGACCGTTCTTCCGGACTTTACGTATCAACTGGGACTCTTGAGAAGCCGCTGACTGGCCCAGTTTAAAAGGCTTGTGTAAACACCGAGCTAATGGCAATCGCGAACGTGTACCCGTTGGAAACTAGTCGAGAGATCGGAATCAACGTCTTTCTTCGGCGTCCGCGCGCACATCGCGAATTCACATCCTCGTGCGGATGTACTTTCAATGTGTGATTGAAGTTAATTGATATTCCGTGTTTTCGTATCAGCGAGGCGAGCGAAGTGAAGGGGAAAAAAATGAAGTTGGTCCGGTGCTGGGAAATCGGTAACGAAATCTACATCGCCGAGATCGCGCGGTGGTAACAGGGGAAACATTTTTATTTTGTTATCTCGTAGAGGAATCTTTGCTACAGCGGAACAAATAATAGACATCGAAACCCCCAGGGTTAAAAATTGTCAAAAATAATTTGCACATGGCTTTCTCTGTATAGTTTTTAAATGATAGCTCCAAATTTACGTAAGTTGGAGCTCACCTCACCCTTTATGCAAAAATTTCAAAATCGCGTGAAATCCCGAACTTTAAAATCTCAAAGTATTTTTTTACGAACACAGCTTCCTCTGCGAGGAAGCAAAAAAAATCCCAGCTAACATACTTTCCCACAGGCTAAATCGTCGTAGGTCACGGAAGAGATCGGAGCGAGAATGTAAAAGTTTAGTTTCCAGCCTTTTATTTGAATTTCTTATCCTTTTCCTTTTTTTTCTCATGACAATGCGTTTCTGACTCCGGCCGCATTGCAGCGGCTCCGTTAATAATGAGAAAATCGTGGATCTGATTTAGTCCCGCGTTGCATTCAGGGTCTATGGGTCAGCAATCGTCGATCGATCGCCGATGGCAATAGGATTTCAGGCTGCGCATAAGCACGAAACTGTATTATAGAATGTATTAGCAGTTATGGGTACGTGAGCATGGGTAACCTGTGCGGTGTGTAGCCGGGGTACCTGTCCGCGTACGACAAGCTGTACAATCGCGGTACTTACAACCCGATCGTCGTCGTCGTCGTTGTTGTCGTCGGTTACTGGCGCTAGAATTCACAGTCGCACTTTCTACGGTGAAAGCTCAACGATACGTGGTGGTTGGAGTTGCCCGGCACTCGGTCGTACTTACGGAACTCGGAGGCGTGCACGGGACACATAGATTCGCGGCGCAAGCTCGGGAATTAATAGAATTCCTCGTTGAGATTACCGATCAACTGGCCCGTAAGAGCCCGGCTCGCTACACCGATGGTGATAGATGGCTCGAAGGGGGGCCATATACTTAGATACAGAGTACACACTCGAGATACATACCCGGTTCCATTTATCTTGCTGGCGCGTTATTATTACCACTCGTTGTGTGTGTCTCTGACTCTCCACCGATCTTTCTCTGCACCTATCGCGTCAGTATATACATTATACTCGCACCCGATCCCACAAACACACGCGATCGAATTCCCGCGAGTAGTTTCACCACCAACTGCGACATTTCACATGTCAAGGTACTTTCGACGTAATGCGTCGAGAAACTTAACGATCCTTCTAAATAAATGGAAAAAAATATATTGTGGAGAGACACGGTGATAGAGTGGATGCAATATGAGGAAGAGATCGATGCATTTAAATTGGCGAATATTGTTTCTTCAGTCCTGACAAAAAAAAAATATATATATATGGGTCTTCCATTCGGTAAGTCGGGCGGGTCTCCTGAGACCGAACCCTCCCTGAGAGATACCCGAGGCAGGTGGAACTTCGCCAAGTTTTCAGTCGTTGGGGGAAATCGATAGGCAAAACGATTGTCATAAAAACAGAGGGACGAGATAGCGGATAGAGAGAAGAATCAGATCGTAGCTTCGAAGCTTTCCTGTGGTGACTCGAGCTCGGAGAAGATCGGGAAAAGTCTCAAGGCCCGATCCGGGCACGTAGGAGGCTTTGGATCTCGGTTACGACGTAATCTCCCTTTCACGATCTTCGCTCTTTTCCGGTCCCTTCCTCGTCGGCATTGTCCTGCCCTCGAGGATCCGCACTTCTCGTCGTAATGTCTTTTTCTCCCCTTTGTGAGAATCGTCGCTGGATAACGCTCTGACTTCGAGTAGAATGGGCCAATACCGGCCTGTGGACAATGGACCAGCCAGGTCGTTTTTCAGGAATCGAGCAGTGATGTCAAGCCGAGTAAAAAGTTAATGACTTAATGAGTTAGTGAGTTAAGACTTATAGGGTAGCTTATCAATTTTTTTAGAATGTATGAATTCCTCTTGATAAAAGGAAATTAAGAATTTTTGGAATGGTTGAAGAATTCACAATTGGCAAATTCCGTTTATTACGAGAAATTTAATCAAATTCAGTCGCGATAACATTTTTGCTATTACAAGTTAAATTACTTGCGTAAGCGAGAATCTATTTTTCTCAATTGATAAACTACTCAATATCGTTGAAGCAGTTTTGTTTTGTTTAATGTCCAATCTTACCTCGCCAAGAAAGGCTCAGCCATATGCAAACAATTTAAGCGTGCAATTTCCTATTATGTTTCGCTGACAATAATTGTCCTCGTGACGATAATTCATTTCAAGGATCTCAGTTTGACATATTTATCCGCCATACGGATTTCTGTTATCCCCGTGCAAATTCGTCCCGGCTGCGAGCCGAAGATCTGTAGAGTCGGATTGCGAATTTAATGCGGATCGATGGGTTTTAACGTCTGGATGTTACAGTATATTTGAGGCTCGTACGAGCAGCCGTGAGGCGACGGCGTTGAGTAGTCGCTCGCCAGTCACATTATCTCTGCAGCCCGGTAAAAATTATTGGACCGAGCATGTACCGTGTGCACTGTAATACGTATTATACTCGGTTGCAAGCGGTGTTCCGGAGCTCGCGATCCTGTGTAAAGTCGAGTCGCGATCGAGTCTGTGACCGCGGAGCCGTAGGGTCAGGGACGTCCGACGGCGCCAGCCACCGGAGAGAGACACGTCCCGGTACCCCAGGCGCAGTCACAGCAGCCGCGGCAAGTATGTTTCACGATCGCCAGGCCGTTCTCCTCGCGGTAGAGACCGTGCGGTCCGGCAACGACAATCGCCAGCCCGGAGCACCCGTGAGTCACGCGGCAGGAAGTCCTCTTTCCTCGGCAGGCCACTTCCGCCGATTCGGTTTAACTGGTACAAGGTGAAATCGTTCATCGATCTCTCGTCCTCGGACTCGTCGATCCTCGTAGATCCTAGTCCGATATTCAAGGAGCTTTACATTTCACATCAAGAATACGTATTTAACTCTATGAACATAAAATTTTCAAACTTACAACAAGATATGAGGAAAACGAGGGAAAAACTAAATATGATAACTCTTCAAAAGGCATCACTTTTGGAAGAACGTTTCATTGTTTCTGTACACAAGCCGACGTTTCATTTGGAAATGTGTCGATACGAAACACGAAGGGCTGACGGAGTTTCGAAAGCGATGTCGTGTCAACTGGAGCAAACATCGGCGTACATTACACGCTTTTGAAATCTGCGTCTGCCGATTTTTTTTTTTTTTTTTTTTTCCCAAACGGTGTACACCGATGCTGTAGCGGAAAAGCAAATAAACAGTGGCAATCGTGTCCTCCGGCGAGCGGTGCTCTCTAATTACCAGATGACCCACTTCCGCACGCACGAACACCTAATCAAACATCGATGTGTCGGGTGACTGGAATCGAGAGTTGAAATTATCGCGACGTGTTCGACACACGTCGAAAATTCAACGAGCAGTGCAATTTGAGCGAGGCTCGCGAACGTGAGTCCTCTCGGTTCGCTCGGTATGTTTGGCCGATCCAATAAATCAGTTCAATAACTATATCGAGTGAGATGAGGCGCTGCGAAAGAAAAAAAAAGAAAAAATGAGAACCTACGCGAGAGGCGGAAATCTGGAACCGATCCAGGCATCATTATCGATGCGGAGTGCAAATAAATTTGCAAATAAATATTTGGCTCGGCCCCTATCGTGTTAATCACCCCGTGTGCAAACCCCAGACACTCGCACGGCCCGCACGGACGAACGAAATAATAACGGCAGTCATAATTAAACGAGCGAACGAGGAGAAACAACAAAAATTACCTATTTCGGCAGACTCGTTCTGGAAAATTAGCTGTTCCGGCCGGCTCGTTCGGGGTGCGCGAGATTGGCTGTAAATTCGGAAAACTTGGCCAACACCCGACACCAAAAAAAAAGACGAGAGGAACGAACCCACAAAGTCCATCCACTCAAAGATGCATTACTCGTAACTGCATTGGCAGCGAAACTCTGCGTTCGGTCCAACGGAGAATTCTCTGTGGCCCCGAGGGTGCTTGGAAACTTTGCCAAAACAAACACGAAAAATAAAGTTTCGGAGCGTCTGGGATTCGCTCGGGGAATGATTATTCGTTGGCCAGACGAAAATTGTCGAACGCTGAATTTTCTTCCAACTTAAAGATTTTCTGACTGAGCAACTTTCGTTTTTTTTTAAATTGTTTATTTTTATACAATTGTAAACATGGGCGATTAGCTTTTTGAAGCATTTTACTATATATTTTTTACGCGGAAATATATTGTAGCTGTGGAAGACATTCGGACAGACAGAACCGACGGTATTTTCATCGTTACTCATCACATCGTCCCTCTTGAAAGACGAGCCAGGCCTTTCCGCGAACAAATATCCGGGAAAGAGGAGCAAATGATCATTTCGGGACTGAGTGTCGGGTGGCGGGGAAACATTGCTGGGGCGTAAATCAATTAGACGGTGCGGACGTGTGAGCACTGGGTGTTGATACAATAACGCGGGGACGTGACTGGCACGAAAAGACCCGGGGAAAGGCGACTCTAGCAACATGATAGAAGAGACCGGGGCTAACTGACACACGCGACCTTACAGAGTTGCGAGCTTACGGTAAAAAGTGGTGGAACTTGCCACAAGTTTAGGCATTTTTTCACCCACAGACGAAAACTACGCCATGATGTGTCCCAAATTCCAAATTTTTGCATAGAAATTTCCAGCCCGGTGCATTAAAGTTACAATTTTTTTCAACAGCAAACGTACCAACAGTAATGCGCCCACTCCCGAGTTAGCTGGATAACATGACAAACGGCATTCGATCCAAGAATCAACACACCCCAGCGAAAACGCAAGACTCCACAACTCTCCCTCGTTCGAAGTATCATTAGACACCAGTAGTTCCCGTACAATTTGTTATTAGTTCCCCGATACAATCCCGAATGGTTCCCAATGCCGCAGCGATCTCGGGCTTAATGCGCTTAGTGTTAATTACCGTCAAAGCGCATTACCGATCGCAACAAAACCAGAGTTAATGGTATCTGTGCGCGGCTGATATATACGTCGAGGTAGGCGTGTAGAACTCCCGAAGAAATAATTACTCCCGTGTGCAGATTGAATAATCCCCGTGCTCACATCCGGTCTTGCAAGGATTTCTTCTCAAACCTGATGTGGCCGGTCTCCGCTGGCAGCGAACACTGCACGCCGCTGGAGGTTGTGTATCTTGCACGGTATACTTTCCCCTCGCATAAGCAATTCGCGCAATTCTGCCGTTATACGCAAGTTCTATCAGTCTCCCCATCTCCCCGCTGCCGCTCCGCTGATAGAGTCCTGGGAGTGCTCCTTCGCCGGTTTCAAAGGTTGCACATGCAGCGACAAAGTACCAAACCTCCGGGCTGAACTCTGAGAGTCAACTGACTAATGGTGAGTTCGCCTGGGACTTTAGTGGGTTCGCATGCATAAAGAAGCAGCAGAAAATCTGACTCGGTATAATACCGAGGAAATATGATGAAACTTCCGGGCGGGCTGGCGCTGTTGCATTAAACTGCGGCATGCAGCAGCGGTCCTGGATGCACTCTCCGCTCTTGCACGGCCGGTCCGTGCAGACGTAAGCCACGGGAACACACGGCGCGTTGTACACGAACGTGAATCACATTGGGACGAAATTGAAACCGTTTTCTCGTTGTTTTCTCGACAGAATAACTCTCAGCCGGATGAACGTGATGATGCTGCAACCGCCGCCGGCGCGTATCTGTTAGTCGGGAGCGAAGGGAGCGAGTGAGGACGCCGAGGCTCGCAGGGAATTATTCCACGGGTTCGAGGAGGACGGCGTCGGGGTCGCGCATAGAAATGGCCTCGATGCTGGGAGACGGTACGGGCCCCGGGGGCCCGGGGCCCACGAGATGCCTGCTCCTCCTGCAGAGGTCCTTGGCCATACAACTTAGCCGCGGTCCACCCCCGCACGTTCTAAACGCCGGACAGCAGCACGAAACCACCAAGGAACATCCGGCCGACGAGATGTGGATGTACGACAAGGGCTACAATCTATTCCAGGTAACAGACTTCTACTTTTTTTTCCTTTCCCTTCGGCTTCATTGAGATGTGATATCGCAAAGGGTCCCATTTTTCGTTCGTTTCCGGAATATATCTACATAATAATAAAGTTCATGTCGGGTGGACACTCACAGATACTCACAGCCACGGATACTTACACATGCTCACGCAGATACTCAAAAGGATATTCACAGATGTTCACAGAACTTACAGTTACTCACAAACACTGACAAGGATACTCGCAGGAACTCGCAAATACTTACAGAAACTCACAAATACTCGCAAATACTCACAAATAGTCACAAATACTCACAAATTCTCACAAATACTCACAAATACTCACAAATACTCACAAATACTCACAAATACTCACAAGTACTCACAAATACTCACACAGCCACCATTACCGCCAGTGGAAATAAAGAAGGTGTCAGGCGGAAATTATTAGCGACAGTTTCAGTATAAAGATATATGAACGATGGAACATGAGAAAAAAAGCACCAACGCACCGAACGTGGCGTTACCAGTTCTGCCATGTCACTGCCACCCGAGTGTCATGTGTCGTGTCAATCACGAATCGAGTTATCTCACGTTTGTGAAAGTCCGGAGTTCCGTCGGTACCGAAAAAAAAAGAAAATCATGAAATGCAGTTTCGATATTAAACTTAATCAGGCTACAAATGATAGATTGACGAGAAATGCCCGCTTATACGTGAGTATTTTCATAAGCGGTGAACTCATTACAAGAAGTATAAAATACCAGCGAAATTCGAAACTTCGTTATTGGCTCGCTCGTTTTCGGATTTTTATCATATTCTTCCGCCATCGACAAAAAAGAAAGGATCAGAATTTAACCGCCCGTCTCTCTCAGCCCCCACAATTTTCAAAGCCAGTCCTTGAATCATAGAAATCCGCGTCATGCGTCAAGCGGACATAAAAAAGTGCCTTGTAACACAGACGAAGAAAAAAAAATGGACTCTGGCTTAATAAACATGTGTGTTCATTGACAATGCAATAATGCATCATCACGATCCCGAGCTGTTTTTACAGCCGCATTGCGTAGCCCCGCTCATCTTTTTATCCCCGTCGGACTGTCCGATGGTATTCCGGGTATAACTACTCCGGTAATTTACAAGTGAACGACAAAAACACTCAATCGTTTCTCTCGTCTACCGAGGGTTTTTTTTTTTGCCTCGTTCTCTCTCAGGGCCCGCTGCCGCCGACGCCGCAATTGCGTTCGCCAGTTCGTTTCTCTCTTCCGTCGAGTCGCGAGAGGCACTATCGTTAAACGAATCGCCGTGGCAACTGTACCGACGCCGACGATATTATGAAACCACGCCGGCAAGAGAGAAGTCGGCTTCCCGACGGCGTCGAGAGTCTTTCCGCGTGTTATTACGCGGCGAGGCTCTCGGGACGCATTAGTCGATCGGTAGTTTACGGCGCTCGCGCCACTGGGGTATACCGATACCCTTAGCACCGCGTTGAACCAGAGTAAACCGCGCGCCCGCGCGCGAGCCCGGTGGACGCGGTAACACGCGTGTCCGCTTATGATTGCTCCTGGCCCACACCGTTACACGCGAGCCGCGACCGGCAATGAAGTACAATGAGTTACGAGCAATTCAGCAAAAGCGAGGTCTCCCGGAACGTCGGACAAGTATTACTCTGCTCTTTCCTTCATCTCGTTCCTGCAGTTTTTCCTCTTCGGCGATACGGCCGGGGCAATATAGTTTGGACTGTCGGCGAACGCCGGAAGATCATTTACCTTCGGACACGACCGTCGTCGTCTGCGCTTCGTCCCTCACGGACGAAAACGTTTTCCCATTACTTAGGAGGTTGTTTTTCGGAGCTGCGACTACGGACGATACCGACGGAGCATTTTTTTTTTGTTTTCTTTTTTGAGTCTTTTATGATCTCTCGCGAAATCGGGTGGGGCGAGAAATTCGAAAGTGTATAACGGATGAATGATGGCGGACAACAATTCTTCGGGAAATCGTGCCATTTCCTCCGGCATACCAGACCGATGTAGCCAATAGAATTCTTTTTTCTTCTTTTTCGGAGCATCTTCTCTTCGCGCCCACTTTATCCTCTGGAGTGGGGTCAACGACGCTATTTTTGTCGGCGCCTCGTGCCACCCTCCCAAAAATTGATCAATCGAAACTGGAGTACGGCACGGCACTTCGTTAGTCCGGGATGCGATCAGCTGCCCCGATGAAGCGGGTCCTCGAGGAGCTGACACAGTGAGAGAAGCAAAGTGGCGGCTCGGAACTGCGAGGTATCGGATGAAGCCAGCGAAGAGAGGTGCTGAATCGTTCAATATTCATGACAATGGAACTCTTGCTCGCGTTCCCGTGCTCCCCCCCCCCCCCCCCCCCCCCCCGAATAAATCGTCCCCGGTTTTTACTCCCGGGAGCAAAGACCTGCTCATTGCCAAAATTGCACATTAATCACGACGCGAAACGCATAAATTTCGCATTTCGATAATTCAACGAGGCGGAAGATAATTTTTAAATTTATTCTCCACAAATTCGCACCTCCGAGGAATTACCGGCTACAAATCATACCGCGGAGAATTATCGAATTATTTCGACACCGAATCGAATCGACGGCTTCGTCGTGAAACACCGCGCTCGACACGTGCGATGATTCACCCGACTGCGGCTCGCCACCTGCGCGATGATCGATTGCTGTCGTTTAATAATTCAATCTTTCGCTCTTTAATATTTGTTTTGTCAAGAATCTCTCGGGTGTTAGCCGGTCTCTTGTCGATTGTTTGAAGAAATACGATAGAAAAAAAAAATTCACAACAAATCACGCACAATAATAGATTAACGGTTAACTTAAACAACGACGGAGGTAGAAGACGAGTCTCTCGGAACGAGAGAACAGAAGTGAGACAAAAGACGGAACTCGTTCGGTCGGACGTCGAATGTTTAAGCCCCGTCTTCGAGTTAGCAATAAAATATAATGCCGTGTACAGTTACCTCGTATCTCCTTCTATCCCCGCGACCAAGCTCTTTCTCGTTTCTCCTTTCATGCTCGATAAACTTATGCGTCGTCCAAGGAATAAAGAAATCCATCGTGCCGGTGTGCACACACACGTGGTATCCGCCTGAGCCCGAGCGCATGCGCGCAACGTAACGTAATGCGCGCCTAATAGTTACGCGTAATAAAGCGCTATCGGATACGGGGAAAATGAGAAAATACAACCGCCTCGCGAGTTTGCCAAAGCGTTGAAAATCGATCGCCCGGATATTTATCTATCTACAAAAAAAAAAAAAAAAGTATACAAAATTAAATGAATAAAAATTAATAACACCAGCCGACGCTCGCGGTAAATACGAAATATCGGAACGTTATTATTATACGGAGTCCGATATAACGTGCGAACCGGAGTGTGATAAAATATCAATATATACGGCAACGACACCCTAGATAAATATAGGATTTTGTTACGGTCCCGATCGACTATAGCGTCGCCCCACGTTGTCTAGCTTTTATTCACCCGACGAGTATGGCGTAATAATGCTATATCTACTATCTACACTATATATGTATATGTGTGTGTGTGTGTGTCGCTTGGCTGCGTGCGGAGTTTGGCAAATGCAATAAAGCGTTATCGCGATGCGGAAGGCCAGTCTGCTCTCCCGCCTCGAGGCCGCGGGGTAGGAAAGCTCGCAAGTTTCCCAACACACACATGTGTGTGTCTGTACGACTTGTGCAAGTATGTGTTCGCAATAGCCCAGTGGATATACGTGCGCAGCATCGAAGGGTGGATGGATAGTTTGCTCGACTGCTTCGCAATCAGATAAGACTACTCGATCGATATCGTGTTAACGAGAAAGGCCTTATCTTCACGACACTATACGCTGCAGCAGCACCGCGTATGTGTCAGATGTGCTGATTCTAGTATAAGACGCTCTATACAGGGTGTAGCAGAATCTCGCTGCGATTATTCGCAAGTTCGTAACATCGATACTCGGTAAAATAGTTTTATTTTTATTTTTATTATACGAATCTGTATATTTTTTCAAGGCAATTTTTATTCTCGTGGGTCGGAAGGGCTACCAGTGAAACGGTAATTATTTAGAATTTTGCTGGAAAGGTATGCACGGTGGAAAAAAATTTCAAATGCAAATTACGTTCATTTTTTCAATTGTAAGATATACGAGAATTTTTTTTTTTTTTTACAATAGTAGAAAATACATTTTTGTTAATACGCGCCCTTTTTTATCGTGCGCCTCGCGTACTCGCGTCGTGGCCTAACCCGCGTCAATTTTCTCCCGCGGAATAGGAAGTGGGAAGAGGAGTCGTCGATTGCCGCCCGACACCGAAGCTCCTGCTCCTCTCATCTCGTCTCGTTCCCGGCATTCGTCCGTTGACATTGCGCGGTGCGAAACGCCGGGGCACGCCTCGTTGCCTCTTCCTACGGTCACCCCTCGGCACTCTCCTCCGCCTCGTTCCCATCGACGCCGACGTCGATCGTCGCTGTCGCGATTTCAATCGAATCGCGAACCGTACAGAGAAAGCGCGATCGGGCCCGCTCGTCCCATTCGCAGTCACTCGACGAATTATCGGAGACACACGTGTGTGCAAACGCCGCTCCGGCGACAATGAGATGATTGTCGAGCGTCGGGAGTTCGCCGATACGCGAAACCCGGCGTTCACTCGGAAGTTGTCGGCAGCACCGCCGGCGACCGGTGAATCGCGGTGCATGAGTCAGACACAAATGGGACGAGAGTCTCGTGATGTCTCCGATCGATCTCGCAATGAGACTTCAGGAAATCGTTGCGGGCGCGAGGGCAACGAACGCTTTGCGCGACCGATAAATGCGCAAAAGAGTTCATTTTCTTGCGAGAAAAAGTATCCATGAAATGGCTATTCAGTCCAACTACCCACAGAAAAATACTTTATTTGCCGACCACCGTTTATTTGGTTAAAGTAAATATTTAAATGAAATAAATATTTTACTTAAACGAAATAAACGGTAGCCGTCAAATAAATTTTTTTTCTGGGGGTAAAATTTTGATATCTGTCCGTCGACTTCGACTTGTTCATATGTTAAAAAAAATCGGCAACAGATATTACAATATCACATATATTTAAATATTAAAGATATAAAAAATGAGTATTGATGACTACCTAAAAATATACAAAAAAAAGTAGGTGAACTTTTTGGGCCATTTTTTGTGTGTAAAATGTGGTAATTCATCTGCCGTTAGGGTACACACAAAGGTTCCCATTTTTCGAGGTTTACGGGTCACGCATCGTCATAAACTCTCGCGTTTCTAGCCGGCTCACAGTTCATCAGACAAGCTCGCGCATACTCGTGGCGCATAACTCGTACAGTACATAAGCGATCGCGCTGCGAGTGCCTGGTTAGCGTGTTTCCTTGCACCAGAACGCAGAGAGTTCGTAGAAGTAGAAGAAGAAGAAAAAGAAGTTTGCTGATACAGCAGCGCAGTGCCGCAGCCTCTCCGCGTGTATGCATAAAGATAAGAGAGGCGTCTCCTCCTCGGAGGCGCGCGGAATTTCCTACGGAACACACCGGTCCCGGTGAGCAAAGTCTCTCTATGCACACGCTGAACAACAAACTGCACGGGCTAAGAGACCGATGCCTTCCAGCGCTCTTTATCTCGGTTTACCGTAAACCACGGGAGAACCGAGCCGAGTCAACAGTTCTCGGGGTAGTAATAAAAATTCGCAAAACAGCACGTACACCATTGATGAATAGTTAATCCGGATGTGAGCAAACGAGGCTTTCCGCATCCATCGTACCCCATGCAAGTTAAATAAAAAAATAAAAAAAACGTCACAAATTAATTCGACCTAACATGGACCGCGTACCAAAGAAACAACGCGACTGCACGCAGACCCAACTCAATGTCGACAGAACGTACCGCCCTATCCCGTACCGATATTGTATTCGATGATGGAATTTCACTTTTGTTTCTCGCGTCCGAGCCGAGAGAAAGGAGTGTGATACGTGATCAATTAACAATATTCCGGAGGTTGAGACACCGAGCAGGAGGCGGTGTGCCGAACGACGTGTCATAGCCGATCCAGAGACAAGAAGAATTTGTCCAACGAAACCGGGGATTAAATGACAAGCGAACCAGCGATTACGACCGTGTTGATTCGGTGAAAGGTAGATTAGCCATGATATTAATATACAATATCTATACCGTTATTGCGCCTCCGGACCGGTGTGTCCGTTGCGAGAAGTTCTCCGTGCAAAAGGTGCAAAACGACAGGCGGTTTTCCTCCGCGGCACTTCTGCACCTAGCTCGTCGCGATAAAAAGCTTCTCCGCGAGAGTGACTTTCGACTCGGTGCGTAACGCGAATGGGCCGACCACGCGCCTCGTCGTCGTCCGGGACCGAAACCGCCGCTCAGTGACTTTCGCCCACGAACGGCGATGCAGTAAACAGTCGCAGTTTGAGAGCCCCGCGCACGTCCAGTCCGCGTCTCCTAGGCGTATGCTGATTCCCGGGGACGAGGCCGCGGCGTCGCGCTGCGAAACCGCGACTCCGCGTCCTTTGGCTCCGCGACTGCTCTGCGGCCGCCGCGAGATAAGACCGGACGGGGAGGGAGTCCGTGTCCGTTCGCGCCCGCTGACCGTGCGCGGACTCCGCGGGCTCCGTGATTGTCGCACTTTCACTCGTCCCCCTGCCCGGTGCCAATAGCCCCGCGCAAAAACCGACGATATTCGATAATAAATATATCCGCGCCGACCTCTGCCGCGACTCTCCCCCGCCCCGGCCCAACGATAAAGTACCGCATACCGTAATTGCTACAACGGTCAAACAGTCGACTCTCGCTTGCAAATCGAATCTTTCTTAACGACCCTTTAGTCTCAGAACCGAGGCGAAATCTCGTTAAGATAGTGATGCATGTTTCAAATGATTCTGGTTCTTGACACTTTTTTTCAGATTTTTTTTTTTTACTCCCTATGGTATGGTCTTATTGTGGCGTCGTGCGCGATAGATAGGAACGTGGACGCAGATAATGATTGTACTGTTCACATGTTTATTGGACGGAGGAGGTAATGCGGTTCTGTCGAGAGGGAGTTCGAGAATTTCTGTCAGAGATAAGGTTTCTCGAAAAAAAAAAAAAAAAAAGGTGAACGCTTGAGGGAGTCTCGATAGGGGGGGGGGGGGGGGGGGGGGGGGGGGGGGTTAGAATGTCCCAACGATACGCGATTGGTAAAACCTGTTGTTTGCGTATGAATCGAATGGATAAATTGGAGTTTAATTAAAGTCACGAGAAAATATATATTAGCCGCAGTTTCGGTGCTAACTTCTCACGCTTTGGCGGGGCGTTGAATGTTAAATCTATTTATAAATAAAACGTAGATTTATAAGTATGTCTTGATAGAGCTTTTCCGCTTCGACGATTCCAACTTCTGCATGCGAATTCCATTAATTTCATTATTAAGTCGCGAAGCTTTACAATGTTCGTATCTGTACAAATTTTTCTCCGATTACTCGCGTAGATAAGGCAGTCGTTACACCGAAAAAAAAAAATTGGTTTCTATACACTTTGTGATAGGGCACGATTCGTAAAACCAGTTATTTGCGAACGAATCGAATGATAAATTAGAGTTTATTAAAAGTCATCAGAAAATAGATATTGGCCGCGGTGTCAGTACAAAGTTCTCACGCTTTATCGGGGCGCTAAATCTAAAATCTATTTATAAATAAAACGTGGAATTATAAATATCTCGCGACACACCTTTTGCGCTTCGACGGTTCCAATTCCTGCATACGAATTAGATTAATTTTATTATTACCTCGCGATTCTTTACAATGTTCGTTTCTTTAAAAAATATTTTCCGTTAACCCGCGGAGATAAAGCTGGATTTGCACCGACAAAAAAAAATGTTGGTTTTATATCCTTTGTAACAGCTCCGCATACCTGCATACGCATAGAACCAGTAAATCGGTTACCGATATTGCTCCTCCATCAAGTATCGCTTGCGTCGATTTGTCGGTATCGCGATGAAACGACGACCAAGAGCAGGAGACAGCACGCAACCGCGCGAGCTCTTCTTGAAAAAGGAAAGGAACGATCCTTCCTCACACGAGACAAACGGATGTCCTCTGTGCGTGTGTGCGTCGTCGGCGCCATTGAAGCTCCCGGATGAGAGGAAAGATGACGGTCGCGCCATTATCCGGAAACCAGTTGTTTCCGATTGAATCGAACAGCTAAATTGCAGCGTATTTAAAGTCACGAGAAAATAGACTGGCTGCAGTGCAACGTTCTCACGCTTCATCGGGACCCTCAACGGAACATCTATCTGCAAATAAAAAGCAGATTTATAAATATCTCTCGATACAGCTTTTCCGCTTCGACGCTTCCAATTTCTGCATACGAATTACATCAATTTTATTATTTCGTGTCATTGAAAAAGTGTATCCGATAACCCGTACAGATAAAGCTGTCTTTCCACCGACAAAAATAAAAATATCATCCCAAGATCGGTTCCATACCCTTTGTAGTAATAGCGCCGCATTACCGGCTATGCCAATAAATCCGGTACATCGGTTACCGATATTGCTCCTCCATCAAGTATCGCATACACGCTAGCGTTGATTTATCGGTATCGCGATGAAACGACGACCAAAAGCAGGGGCCAGCATGCAACGCGCGAGCCCTTCTTGAAAAAGGAAAGGAACTATCCTTTCTCACATGAGACATAACGTGTGCCCTTCGTGTGTGTGTGTGTGTGTGTGTGTGTCGTCGGCGCCGGTGCAGCTCCTGGATGAGAGGGAAGATGATGGTCGTGCCATTATCCGGCACCGATGGGCTCGCCTCCCGCGAGCCAAGGAAGGACGTCGACTCACAGTCGACTCGGTAAATCAACTCCATACCAACACATATCCACACATGTCTATGTCTACGTACATTCACGCATCTCTGCGCGTATACGAAGTGCCTGCGACGTAACGAGCGCGCTCGGTGTGCGTATCGCGACCGTGCGGCTCTCCGCTGCAGTTGCATGCGTGCACCGAGTGGCCATGTGTGCACTCTGGCGTTAATGCCTCGGTGAGAACTCGTTTCTCCGTCTCGCGCTGCGAGAGACTCTCGAAGATCCCCCTCAACGCGTTTCGCGTACCTCGGCTCTCCGCGGCTTCTTCTCCTCTGTCCCACCCTTCCTTCCACGATCCTGTTCTATCGGTCGCGACGCCGATGTAGTAATTGCTTTAAAAAAAATCGTAACCGCCACCGCGCGAAGTCCGAGGCCGTCGGGCGGCGAAGGGGCTCTCGTCGGTGCCGCCGCGAATGCGGGATAGGATCGAGCAATCCAGAGACGAGTTTACGACGTTATTGAACGAGATGCCGGGGACGTTACACGTCAACCCTCCGTTCGGCGCTGTGTACCGGAAGTCGCTGACAATGTTTACGATACAACTTTACACCGAGCCTACGGGCGCTCGTGTGTGGTCCGGATTGTAATTATTCACGTGCCTTGGTATGATAAAAAGTGAAAACCGGAATAATAAACGATCCACAATTATTGTCTTTTTTTTTTTTTTTTTGTTCGTCGCTTTTTTTACGGATTTATAATTACACCTGCCTTGAGATATCTCGCGATGCAAAGATAGACAGTGTTGCGCGGTAGAACAAAACGTTTACACGTGTTTTTTAAATATAAGAATATAATTAAAAAATTCTGATTAGTAAATTTTGAGAAAAAATCATCGCACAATTAAGATTCAGCTCGATTAGCAACGACAAACCGCAATATCGCGGCCTGCGCGATGCTCGCATCAAGTATCGAGAATCGAAAAATTCGCATCAAGTATCGAGAATTTTTCGGAATTCAGTTCCAGCTCGATTAGCAACGACAGACTGGAATATCGCGTCGAGCCCGATGCTCCATCATTTCAGTTACTTTCCAAGCTCCAAAGTCTCCGCCCTTCCGTCCGTCCTCGCAAAAGTGCATGTCGATGTAACTCGGTGCAACGGATCCGTTCTCGCGCAGCGTCGAAGCGGACGCGGAAGGCACCTCGTCGGAACTCGCGCGGATGCCTTTCCTCGCAAAAGTGTCCAGGCCCAATGGTCAGACGCAGACGCGGCGGAGCGCGCTGGAGCAGATGCGGACGCATCACTGGCGGCGAGAGCCGCCCGCGCCGCGGTACAGCTGCAGTATGAAATGCGGTATGGAAGAGACCGTAAAAGTAGGTACGTGGCTCGCGTACACGGACGAGCCGCGGTTCGCCGCTCGAGCCAGGGCGGACGCGCACGCTCTGCCCACGTCGTGCGGATACTGCAGCATCGAGCGCGTCCGACGCGTCCGAGCGGTCGGCCATTCGCCGTATTAGCATATAAATTATGTTATCGTGATTTATGCTCGGGGCACTAGCACTGTGCGTACTTACGTACGTACGCGTACGCAGGTACGGGCGTTTATGTGCAGGCGAGCGAGCGAACAAGTTCGAGGCAAACGGTTCTCTCCGCGCACGGGGGTTGTCGTTGATTAAAGTTAGTTCGTTCGGTTCGTTCGTACGCGTTCACGCAGCGACGAGAGATAGGAAACGAGAAGTGCATTATACGCGATACTTGCCCCGGAGGCTGCCGAACGGCAATGACGGATAGCGGCTACGGGAATTCGCGAACTTAACTATCGACTAGGCTTTATCATATCTGCTCGCTTGGCTTACCCTATCGCACCGAGATGCCATTGTAACTGACCTCGTTACTTGAACAAGTGCTCGGATCTACGGCGATACTGGCCGCTGGAAGTATATCTCTGCGAAAATTTTTTTTTTTCGATAATTTGAGGGGGAAAATAAACTTTTTTTCCCAAGAGTCGTTTTTCTTTTTTTTTTTTTTTCAATGAAATTATCATGCGAAAGATTTTCGTTTTACGTTAAGATCTAGTGATATTTTCGGTAAAGAAGATTTATAAATATTATTTATTTCACAGATAAATTGCCGCCGGTAAAATTCAGTCCGCGGTCGATTAAACCGATCTCGTACCGTGCTATTGTAAACCGATTATATTTACCAACTCGCATCACCACCCGCGATGAGAAATTAACCAAAGGGCGGGGGAAGGGGGAAGAATTTCCGCGAGATAGCCGAAGCTTCGGCCGCGTCGGTTTTCCACATTTCCCTCATTCCCGATCGCCCGTTCTCCCGCACGAGACTCTAAAGGGTAATCGCGCCCGTCGGAGTACGCCGCGAGAATATTGCATAATAATTAGCGGGTATGGAAAGACCGTACAGTGCTCTCTTGTGCATACCCTCCGCGTGGCCGCCAATAATCGCGGCATATTCTCCACACACAGCTCGTACACTGGTGCACTGTACTTGGTGGCTCCGGGCGGTCGCTGCAAGTTCATTGCCAGCCCGTGTGCGGTGAGGAAATGATTCTTGTATGCTCGCACAAGGAACGTTACGTGCTCGGAGAACAGTCGAGCGATTCGCGCTACCATAAACCCCCGAGCACGACTCTCCCTTTTCCAATTTTTTTTTTTTTTTTAGGTTTCTTTTCCTCATTTCCTCTCGCTTCTTCCCCCGTTCGGCGCACGCTTTGTTTTCTCTGCGTTAAGCACCTCAGCGGCATAACAGTGGACATAACAGTCCCGATCCGGAGTCTCGAGTGTAGCAGTCGATAAAAGCTGCTCCAAAAATAAACTGCGCGACTCGCCGCGTATCCGGTATTGTCGGAAGCGAGCCCGCGAACATTTCGTGAAAGCTCAAGCACCGCGAACTCCTCGAATAACCCCCGAAGGGCTCTCGAACGAGACTTCGGCTTATCGATCGCCAAGCGTACGCCGAATGTGCTCCTGCTGCTGTTTGCGTCTTCCCCTCGCTGCTGCCCCGGCCTGTGCGGCTGCTACCGACAAGTTTGAAATATACTTTCTCGCACCCCTTGGCGTATTTCGCATCTCGTCGAATAAATTCGCGTCTCTCTCTCGCTTCGCGGAGGAGCCAATAAAGTGGGACTTCGGAGGATCGCGCGAGCGACGGCTCTCGTGCCATTGAGTCTCAATCGAAATGGATTCGAGGCGGTCGGGACCGGAATAGTCCTCGTGAATTCCGCCGCTGGTCCTTTCGTGGAAAATGATGCTTCGCGCGGGTCGGGAGAAGCTGGAATTCGCGCTGGCTGTAAGAAAATAATAAATGGCCCCGTGCGAGAGGTGGCTCGGGAGAATCCGATGGAATGGTCGACGGACGGCGGTAAATAATTGGGTTTCTCGGAGGGATGGAGAAGTTTTTGGAGCACGTGGGTAGGATGAAAAGTAATTAAAGGACCTTCGGTGTATGCGTTCGTTAGTCGGTCTCTTTCTCATGGAACTTGTACGTGCTTGGAGAGATAACCGTCGAGGTAGGTCTCGGTGGGAAAAGGTTTTTTTTATCGAATCCGCAGGACAGAGAGCGGAGGTGGGAAAAAACGTTGGATTAATCGAAAGTCGCGTTGTTATACGTTCGAAGCCGTTACTTGGTTGGTACGATTAAAGCGTTGTTTTGTTAAGGCAGTCCTTGCGAATTGTCTTCACTTCGCATAAGTTTCAGAGAAATGAGAGGGAATTGCAAACAGTTCTGAAAGGTGCTGAAAAGATTCATTTTCTATTATAATAATTCCAAAATGGTATTGACAAATTGACGAAAAAAAAAAATGGTTCAACAAATCCCCCGGAAACCTAAGATTTTTTTTTTTTGTGTTCAAATAACACCTTTGACCGTATGTCACAGCGCCTTGGTGAATCCAGCAATTTATTTTTCTCAGTCCAAGAATTCGATACGCTTATGAAACCTAGAAACTACCGAGGAAAAGTTTTGGCTTGTGAAGGGATACGATTTCTCATATCACCCGATCGGCCGCATCGTCAAAGATTACGCTATATATCGAGAGACATACGGCAACCGCGAAGGATCGGTCTAAACAACTCCGGAGTGTGTGCGTCTCGAACCACGGGTAACTATAATCGACTATATATCTCGCTCCACTTCGGTGATCGATCAACGTTGGCAGAACGCGGACTGTACCCATTGCTAAACGACCCTTCTTTTTATTCGTATCTGCAGCCTAGACCATGCATCGCTAAATCACGTACGCATTTCTCGCGGTATCGCCCCAGGTGTTGGCGCGTATCGAACGCACTGCCATTTTCTACCGGTGGAAAATAATCTTGTCATGAACATATGGTGCGATATCGACGGATCGATCGAGTACCCGGGGAAGTCTATGTACACGCCCTGGGATTGAGCCAATTAATCTACGTGGCTAAATCAATTTATGATTGCGCACCGAGAGGAGAGAGGATATAGTTATAAACCGCGCGAGGTTGTTATTTTAAAAGTGATTTAGAGCTTCTGAAAGGCCGCACCCACGTAGTTGCCCAGGATTCAAAGAGAACAACTTAAAAAATTAAAAAATAATGAAAGTTACACAAATTTTCACACGATACGGTAACTGGCGATTGAAGAGCAGATGTTCTGATGCATTATTCTGTATAACGCCCCGGTAAAAAAAAAAAAAAAAAAAAAAAACATGTATCTTAAAACAGCAGAGTCAACACAGCCAAGATCCGACTTTCGGCATTGTACCCATTAAGATTGAACAATTTCACCCATATGCTTATGAATAAATTGCTTACTTCTCGAAGGAAACGAATAGATGAAGAGCTTTCTGAGGAGTTTCGTCAAAAATCGATTCTCACCCCACCCTCTGCTAATTCCACGCTTCGGCAGAGACCGAGAGCCTCGGGCTCGCGTAACAAACGCGGGGTCGAGGCTCTCGAAAAGCTTGGGGGAATAGAAAAGTTTCGCGCCGAACGCCGAGGAAAGCGTCCGTCGAATCATTCTGTGAGGGTATGGCAGCGCGAGCCTCGGGGCTTTTACCCTTGTGGGTGCCGCGGCCACGGACCATAATGCCAATCGCAAACGGGGAGATACGAGGGGTGGAAACGTCCCGACGACCTCAACGTGGGTTCCGCTCGCTCACTGGCAAGAAACTTGGCCACCCCGTCGCAACAAGACAGGGTCACAGAGGTTCCCCAGCTTGCTTCGGGTGTCCAGCCCCGTCGTCACAGCTTCCTTGTCCCCGCTAAACAGCCCCAGAGGGGTAAACACTTAGCTCTGCCATCGTATTTCACGAGGTAATTCTCTCAGCGCCGTAAAATCTCGCCTCTGCCAAGACGCTACCGAAATCACCGTTTTCTCACGCTCGGAGAAAGCGGAAGAACGTGGAATACGATAAAATATAATACGAAGCGGCAGACTACATAGAGGCGTTACGTGATGAGACTTAGGAACGAAACTAGTCCGAAGAATTCGCCTCTTTGGCCTCGCATCGTACCAGTTTATATTTACAAAGGCACCCTGATAGGATTTTTATATTTTTTAAACTAATAATTCACTGCCAACTTTCGAACGTGAAGTTTTTAGTCAGCAAACAGGGAAGGCGTGAATATTTACCGATAAAAAGTACCGACAGTCGGTAATTGAATGCAACGGAACGAAAAAGGCATAAGGGTGGATTTTTCTGTTGCAGAGCTTTTTGGAAGGGAATTCAAAGTGCTGGTGGAACGCCGCCCTGGTCGACGCGACGCGTCAACTGAGGTATAAGGGGCACGTATCGCCCGGAGTACTAATGGTCGGTGGACCACCCTGTGCCCTGGAGGTTATCAGGGCTGCCTGGTCCCGGAACGTCCTCAGACCGCCTGCCGACCACGCCATCACCTGTCTCGGTAAGTTAAATTATTATTTTCTATAAAGAAATATACCAAATTGGTCAACTGCGTAAATTTATCTATGCCCCAACCATACCATGCAGAAGTTGTGGGTGCATAAATATCGATAATGTCGCAATGGAGTGAAACGTGAGCTCGTACTCTTATGCCGTGTATGGTAACACTCTGCGATGACTATTTAAATTCCGTACGAAAAGAAGTACCAAATCGGTTAACTCGGTCGATACTGCAGGAATTTACCTGTGCCCCAATTACACCATGCAGATGTGACTGCATGAATATCGATAATGTCTCAATGGAGTGAAACGTAAACTTCCGTACTCTTATGCTGTGTACGCTAACACTCTGCAATGACTATTTAAATCCCGTACGAAAAACGTACCAAATCGGTTAACTCGGTCGGAACTGCAGGAACTTATCTACGCCCCAATTACACTATGCAGATGTAGTGGGCGCATGAATATCGATAATGTCTCAATGGAGTGAAACGTAAGCCCGTACTCTTACGCCGTGTACGGTAACACTCCGCGACGATTATTTAGATCCCGTACGACCAAGCACAACCCTTATCGTCCCTTATCTCCGCATGCCACGGTTTCCACGCACTTTATCGCCGATGTCGCGCACACACGGCGCATACGAGAGTTCCAGCGCGATCGCCGCGCCGAGATTTCCCCGTTCCTCGTGTACGTACTACCCATACACTCGGCGATTATTAGATACCCGGGAGAGTGAGAAAACAGCGACGATTCCTCCTGCCGCTGACGCTGCCTCGCACCGGCCATTATATTAGCGCGCGCGTACGCCTTCGCGCCTACGCAGAAACGCGAAAACGTTGTCGCTTATCAGGTAGCCCGAAGCACGGATCGTCGACTCCCATGGCACCCGTTGGGCTCTCCTCTCTTTATCTGCCCCTTTCCGTTTTGCCTCCTTCTTCGTATTCTCGGAAGGAGGAAAGAAGAAACAGAAGGAAGGCGAAGGAGTCTCTTCTCATTCCTTCTGCGGTTCTTCGTTTATCCTAGTTAGTACGCTTCGGTCGCGCCCACGCACCTCAAGAGATTCGTTCTTCGGCTCGGCAGCATCGAGCATCGACTTTTCGCTTCTCCATCTACGGTGGACGGGCACTTGTTTTTCCGAAATCCTTCTCTCAGTGTACACTTCGAGATAATCCACGGCTATGGGCGACTTATGCACAGTGAAAAAAGTTTGTCCTTTTTACATCAACTTATTCCCCGCAAACGTTCACAATTTTGTATTTGTTAATTTTCTAGTATTCCAAACAAAAGCACAAACGAAAATGGTTAATTTCACGAGAAATAGAGGGCAGGTTTGTAAATATTCAAACCTGAACAAACTCGTTTGTCACTTATTTAACAAAATTATTTTCACTGAACTTCGTATTCCGATTTTGCGAAATTATTTTTTACTGTGCACTTCCGGTGTTGACTCGACTGGCCACGATCCCATTTAGAATTGAGAACGCTCGTCCTTTTCACCCCGGTGCGTGTTCCCTTCTGCCCCCCGATCTTCCCCAACTCCACCGGCGGAACGTCCGCGATGCGTTAATCGCGCACATTTATCACGATCGACGTCCATCCGGCTTGGGATTCAGCTTATCGGGAACTCGGGTGCGTGAGTTTGAATCGAGAATTGCCGAAGGGGTGTGTCTCTCGAGCGTCACGATTTTATGCCGGTTCGCCGTACGCACCGTATATAATACCCCCGGACAATGTTATGCAGTACTATAAAGTCGAGAGACTTCCCGTGCAAGATACGTAATTGGTCGGCTGTCCGCTCGCGCCAACGGACAAGCACCTTAACTCATCGGGCCGGCTCTTTATAATACTCGCATACCGCTATTATAATACCTAACGTTTCTTCGCCGGGCCTGTGGGATGCCTTCGGGTCCCCGCTGACCGTTTTCTCGTCTTCCGGTTCGTTCGCTCCCAGCCCGGCAGCTTCTGCTACTCGAACGATCCTCTCGCGCATTCTCCCCTTTCCACCGTTCTTCATCACCTCGTAACGTTGCAACACGCCCGCATCTCCAAATTTATCGTCCTCCCGACGTCCGGTCGCACTCCCGTCGAACGCCATATAAACTCTCCGTCGTCGTCAAATTCCTTCCTGAGAGCCTCCGGAATTTCTTCGCCTTGTCTCGCCTCACACGCTTTGCGCGTGCGCTGTTCTTCGAATCGCGCGTATCTTCGCCTTTCGGAGGTCAAGAAACTTTACGACCAACGGGACATTCAATATATATGTATACTTATTTTTTACATCACTGACCTCGTCGCATGTGGCTTAAAAATTATTGTTAAAAAATGAGGTGTTGGGGAATTTTTTTTGTCAACTTCGATAAGTGCTTCGAAGTATTAAAATCGATTAATCGCGCGATTAATATGGACACGCCCGACGAGATCAGCGTTATATCTTCGGTAATGTAAACAACACGGTACACGAGGAATGTGTACACCTCTCGCATGCTAAGTCGGTCGTGCGACCGCGGACAAGCGAGGGTGCGAGAATGAGAGAAACAGCTGGAGAAGGAATAATGTATTGAACCAGCCGCGATAAATCACCGTGCCGTGCGAGCGCGACAGTAGCTGCATTCCCGCGAGATTGATTAAGTCGGCAAGCTCGTCGCGAGGGGATTTCGCGGGGGGGGGGGGGGGGGGGGTAGAACTGGCGACAACGACTTCGCGTTTCCGTGCATAATAGTAGCGCGAGATCGCACCTGGGAGTCTTATCTCGGCACCTCTGGACCACGAGCGCTGTTACAATGATAATAGCGCACGTAATAGTAAAGCGCGGGCGGGTGAACAAGCAATGGGCGAACGAACGAATATTGCAGCCCCTTCGTGCAAGACCGTTATTATCACCGTCCAACATTGTCATCTTCCAGTCATTGTTATTATCCTTATCACTCAGGCTCGCAATTTTGTAAAAAAAAAAAAATTTAATTTTTCCCATTAAATATTCGTCGATCTTAGAAACAACCGATGGAACGACAGCTTCATCGTAACATCTCGGATCGATGGCCTCCTTACAAGCCTCCCTAGACAAGAATCATTGCCGCACCGATGAGAGCGTCATGAACGAAGGATCCCTCGCGATGTTCCGGAAGAGTCGTTATATTATATTATCCAGCTCGGAGGCAAGTGCCCCTCGGGATGCTGTTGAGGACGATCCCCGGGACTCCGGCGCGCCTCCGTTGCCCTCAGGATTCCTCCGGATGCTCTTTGATATCTGGACGAGCACTGTTCGCACGCGCTCTCCCGGTCTCCCGCGATCCTCGTAAAGATAACGCCGACCCGGTGGGTTTCGCGATGGCCACGGGCACTCGAGAAGCCCGACTGGACGAGGCCCAGCTTCGAAAGAGATCCTCTGCACATGTTCTCCCGCACGAACGCAACCACTCCGGTCTTCGAATTCTCTATCTTTCGCGGTCCCGACCAGAGCCCGGGCTCGCCGGCTCGACGCTGCCGACGCTGCAGCTCCTCTATCTTCTCCTCCTCTAAAAATGCGCCCGCTGGTATCAGCGGCGAGGCAGCGGAGGCTCTCACGGTCCTCGATTCGACGCGACGCGTTCCTCATCTCGCTGTGAAACTAAATGTACTTAAAGTTTAGAACGGACGGAGGATTTAACCGCGGTACATTACACTGTAACGAGGGTACATAACAACGGGTAAACCGCTTGGCGCGATTTCTTTCGGGTCACTCGTACACACACATCGAGTAACTCTTCCTCGTCTCTTCGCGCACACATCGAAGACGGGAAGGTGTACAATGCGGAAAATAAGAGATTGCCCGGTTCGTTGTTCCTTTAGAAACCTCGCCGGCAATATTGCTTGGATATATGCTCCATCGCATAATACCCGTGGTATAAAGGATACTTACGGCCACGGGTGTATACCGGTGCCGAGATATGCGTTTACGAAGAGAAGCGAACGAGAGACAGCGGAGATAAACTGTCGAGGATAAATTTACGAGACGCTAAGAGTGTTTAGACACGTTGGGTACTTCGTGAACGTCAAACGCTCCACTCATATCCTTGATATATCTCTGATTCCCGGGGAGAGATACAAACAAGCCACGCGGCGTCAGTTCATGATTCTGCTACTGGCCTCCGGGGCTGGGCTCTCGTCCTCGAAACAAATCTCAGCTCTCACGCTCCCTCGTGTGTGTGCGTTCGTATTATGCTTATGCTCTCCGCGATATAAAATTCACCGTATCTAACGTCATATTATTAAGTTACAACGAAAAATGATTTTGTTCGAAGATTAAGAAGACTGTGACAAATTGCTATTTTTTTTGAAGGAGCATACAAGATATCCTAATTACACTTCCTATTATTATTATTATAATTAGTGCTGTTATTATCATAATTATTGTTGTCGTTGTTTCGTACGCTTGCGACCGGTCCTTTGTCAAAGGTGAAAATTCCGAGAATCAAACGACTTCACTGTATCGAACGTCACATTATTGAATTACAACGAAAAATGATTTTATTAAAAGTTAAAACAGACTGTGACAAATTGTCATTATTTTTAGAAGGGCGATACAAGATATCCTAATCACACTTTCTATTATTATTATTGTTGTTGTTCTCGTTCTTTTGTACGCTTGCGACCGGTCCTTTGTCGGAGGTGTAAATGCCGAGAATTAAACGACGATAAAGGATTCTACTTTATTCCATTACCGAGCCGCGAGTTTCGCCCGGGGGAGAAATAAACGACCCTAGCGAAGAAATCGAAGAGAAGACGCGAAATGAGACTCTCACGATCGTCTCGAACGTTTACCAATCCGCCACGCATAGGGCAAATCGTTGATGGACCTGTAAAGGCTCGAAAAAATTATAGATTACCAGTTATCACTCTTACGTATATGCCTCCGGGTAAGATTCGCTTCATAGGTCATTGGAAGGGTGCAAAAAGTACCAAACTCTAAACGGGGTAGGCCATGATACGTTGCCAATTTTTATTCATTCATAAAGAAAAACATTTCCCCACCCCTTTGTCCCCCAAGGGGGAATGTTATTCCTTCACATTAATGAGGTATGCCATGCGGCACCGTGTCTGGGAGAGTTAATGGAGATATCACGTTCGACCGGGGGGGAATGACCATTCTTCGAGTCCCACTGCCGTACGTATATTCAGCGTCAGAGGTGAAAGAAAAATCGGAAAGATCAACGAGAATGTGAATAAAAAAAATCTTCGGGTTTTAAAGTCCCTCCGGGGCTGAAGAAGTGGCGTATCAGCGGAGAAGGATAGAAGAGTCGAATCTCTACCCGCGTCCTCGAAATGAGAGTCTCTCACGCTCGTCCTCCGCGCATATCCGCTCGGCAACAACACATGGGCGATAAACGTGTATGCACGTATATTCCCGGGTCGTCGTTGCTAGACAGCGATTTTCCCATCTCGCGTCTCGAGGATAAAAGGAGCAATGCGAAACCGAAGACGACGACAACGATGTCGGCAAACGGTGATGGCGGTGGTAAAGTCGGAGCCTCCGGGGAAACCGATGAGCGTTGCGGTGTCTCTCTTTTCATCGGCTGCCCGAGTGCGGCTCGGAGATCCGCCGCACTTTTCTTATTTTTTTATTCCTTCTCATCCTCCGGCGGTCGTACAGGCAGTGTAGAGTCGTGCGCGGCTCGCGCATCGCATACACATCGTGATGGGGGGGAAGCCATGCAAATTGCCGTGACTCGCCCGACAAGGGATCTCCTCTCTTTCGCGTCTTTCGCGGATGCTTTCTTAACACCCGTGGAACTTACACGCGGTGGATATGCATCTTCTGCTTTAGTTCGCTGGAGCACCTTTCCGCCTCTGTGTGCACCGCATCGGGCATCGATGAGAGACGTCGATTGATACCTTGGTTCAGGGTGACGTTATAGGTCGGGCGATTAGTCCATTGAGTTGAGTGATAACTGGAACTAGAATTTTTCAGACCGCAGATTGGTTGAAAATCGGACCGCCAGAAAGTGCCCTGTGGCGGGACGACTCTTCCATATTCTGCCAGGGACTCACTCTTGTCTCGGGTCGGAAAAATATGCCGTGACCGCCCCGATAAGGGACCTACTTTCTTTCGCGTCTTTGGCGGATGCTTTCTTAACATCCATGGAACTTACACCCAGAGGACATGCATCTTCCACTTCAATTCGCTGGAGCACCTTTCCGCCTCTGTGTGCACCGCATCGGGCATCGATGAGAGACGACGATTGATACGTTCGGTCGGGGTGACGTTGTGGGTCGGGCGATTAGTCCAGTGAGTTGAGCTACAACTCGAACTAGAATTTTTCAGCGCCCAGATTGGTTGAAAATCGGACCGCCAGAAAGTGCCCTATGGCGGAATCGGCGTTCCGCTTTCGGTCTGGGACTCACTCTCTTCTCTGATCGGAAAATATGCACGTGTTCTTCGCTAAGTGCCGCTGACTGCAGGATCGAGCGCAGGGGGTCCCCGTTGGGGCCCCCGAGGGGATCCCACGGTCCCCACCCTTAAGGCGGCACGTTCGCTCGATGATCCGCGACCCCGACCCAGAGATGGGTGGGAGCGGAAGGCTGGAGGGAAGGGGCCCGAGAACCATCAACGCAAGTGCCCTCTCGACGACGAGGACCATGACGGAGAGGCGGCGAGAGAGGGAGCGTTGCATCGAGGACCGAGCGCAACGCCCGATGCCGCGATCACGACGCGCGTTGATTATGATAGACGCGCGGCGGCGGCGGCTGTGTGTTTCGCGTGCAACTCGCGTCGAGTGGCGACTTCCTGCCGCTCGCTAGAAAGAAACACAGCCGTTTGTTGTACACATCAGGCGGATGCTGCAAGGCGTTTTAATTCGTGATGTAAATTATGAAATTTCATAATTTCATAATCGTCTCTTGTGTTACGGTAATATTGCATCAATCCTCTTAATTGTCTGTCCCCGGCGCGGATACGGACATACACGAAACGCGAATGATATATAATGAACATCGAATTGCACAAATTTTATGTGACCGGCTTTTCGTCGACGATGATCAATTATATTACACGAACCGTGTGAAACGAATTTGCAATAATCGTAAATATCGCCGGTGCAATACCCGGGATCGAGGTTGTTATAGGTTTCCGTATCTGTATCAATGACCTCGAACCGTCGGCGAACAGTGTCTAACATTTTGAATTAATGAATTCGTAATGAATTGATATTAATTGCTTCGACACGTCACGAACAGTTCGCTATCTGAAATTCAATCAACCTATGCAAAGGTGTGTGTAGCACCGGCACGGCGGCGGTTGGGAACTGTTGGATTAATCACGCGATATATACGAAGCGAGAACACGCTACACACCGTACACCAGAATCCGTGCCCGGAGACCTAATTAGCGAATACTTTAACACCGCTCTGTCTCCGCTTCTATTTCAACCGGTGGGGTTCTCTAATCACTGAGAAATCGATCGAACGTATACGTGTACTGCGGCGTCGCTATGCCGATTAACGAGGCCGCTACTGCCGCGAATAGTGAGACTAAGTCGTGATTTCAATACAGTGGAACGTCGATTAATCGCGGTCGGATTATGTGTTACGACTTTTTTTTTGTTCTTGTTTTTTTTGCTTCCTCGTAGAGGAAGCTTTGTTTTGGCAAAAAAAATAAAATTCGAGATTTTAATGAAAACATGTTCAGAATGTTCCAAAACGTCGAAAAATCACATTTAGAAAAAATGTCCGGATGTATGTTCCTTTACGAGGAAGCCAAAAATACAGACAATGGTTCCTCATAAAAGAAGCTTCGCGAATAAAGGATCCCTATGAGGAAGCGATATGAAAATTTCAATTTTCAACTTTTTTAAAATGTAAAACGTCACTTCCAGTTGGAAAATGAGATTTTTCAACCGGAAGTGACGTATTTCCGGTATGTCGTTGCTTCGGGTCGAGAAATTACTTTCCCAGACCGGAAGTGACGTCCGGATGGCGATAATCGCAGTTGTGTAGCTAGCGAATAGATACTCGAGGGAGAAACTTCTGCGCGGAGAAAATTAGTCCCGCAACTTTTGCCACATTAGAATTTTTTTTTCGTTGTTAATATGATGTACAATCGATATTTTATACGTTATATTATACACTACACGAAGTACACTAGCAAAGACATACTCGAAGGAAACTTCTCCGCAAAGAAATTTACTCCCGCAAATTTGGTCACTTCGCAAATTTTTATTTAGTTTAATTTAATTTTTATTCAACAGTATGACGTACAATCTATATTTTACTGTACGGTTGTACTCCGCTGCGCACGTTCGATCGCACACGTATACACGCAGTACACTATTATACCCGATGCAGTGTGTTCTGGATGCTCGCTGTCTGCCCCCACGCCGCGACAAATCACCGGCGCGCATCTTCCCCGTTAATTTATCCAGGCAATAATTCACCCCGTTAACGCTCACGAGGCTCGTTCAGCCGGCGCCGTGCGCATCGCACCCAGTGCGTTAACTACGGATCAACCGAGCGCGCCGCGTAAATAGGTAGCTGATGGCAATATCAAGACTCGGCTCGGCTCACACGCGACTCCAAGCGCACAGGAGATTAGCCACGGGAGTTGGGAATCCGCGGACTCTCGTGTGTAATGTTACACACGAGCCGAAAGGGGGATACGAGCGGAGACGGTTGAAGGCAGAGGGCCGTGGAGAGTTGCCCGGGAGAGCGACGATTAATGAAATCACCGTGTAATTAAACGATTATTTAAGACCGGTAGCTCGCGACCGGTGGCTATAAACGCTTGTATACCGATCTCTTCGGCGCACGGTGCTATCGGGACACTCGTCGTGCCGGGCTCTCCAGTCGACTATCGGGTAAAGAACCGGGAACGACAGCGAACGGAGTTCGTATACCTATCGGTACTCTAACAGTACACATAGTATTATGCACCTTGATAATATAAGTGTACTTGCAAATATCCGACGCAGTTAAACCCACGTACACGACGGTTTCACGAGGACGTACGTGCATGCGCGGTGGTTAATCAATGCTCCCGCTCCGCGACCGGCGTTGCCGTCGCTGTTGGTCCATAAAACGGTGCAGTCCGATGCACGGTGCATGCGCGCATACACACGAACCCGATTACACTACTGTACGCGGCGACCGGGGATTAAGTAACGGATAATTGCGAGTTGCTAATAAATTAATCCCTCCTGGACCTCCCTCGGTCACGCCCACGGGCTAAAGAGCCTCCAGCCTGGTGCAGCTGAGCGTGGACGAGATGGAGAGAGAGAACGGACGGTTTACTGCCGCGGCTCTCTGGGTCGATGGCTACACGCCTAATCGTTTCGTACGTTTCGTACGTTTCGTACGTGCGTGCACGCACGCGGACTCGCGTTCTGGCAGGGGCGTCGGAGTCGTCGGGGCTGGTGCGTTCCGTTGAAGAGTGTCCTGGAGGTCGCGCCGTGCCGCGGGACATTCGCGACCGGGCGAGAGTCACGCTTAAGGGCAGTCTTTTCTCTCCCTCTCCAAGGGGCGTCAAAAGTCTTCTCTCTCGCTCTCACAGCATCCCCATGGCGCTGTCTCTCTCGCCCAAGCAACCGCAGTCTGGGTTTAAACTCCTCTTAAGGGGAGGCTAAGCACGTAGGAGTGCGACAGTGAACAATAAAATAGGTACGCACGGTTTCTTGTCTACAAACGTCCACAATCCTTCTAATGTTAATTTTACCAAAAAAATCTTGCCGATTTTACAAAATTTTCTCGCAATTTTACAAATAATTTTTATGAAATTAACAACAAGATAATCGTGGACGTTTGTGGACGAGAAAGGTTTGTTAAATGTACAAATATTTTTTACTGTGAGGCGGAGTCATAAATGTTGTATCCATTTTTGACCGATACGATTCGTTTTTATTTATTTATTTTATAAAGCTGTTTCGGAGATAAGTGGATGAAACTCTATATCGCCGGTGAAACAGGTATCTGTTAACGTTTATTCGCGATTTCGACGAAAATATAACTCTACCGGTGGAATAAACATCTTTGAGTCAAGATCCGAGACTTCCATTGCTTCGCCCCCCTCGATTCAGTAAAATTATCGCCAAGAAAAGTTTAAAATCTTTACAGTATTTTTTTTACCGTAACACTTTTTTAGGCCATTTTTCAATTACAAGTCTCGCTCAAAGATGTTTTTATGTAAAAAAAAAAATGTATGCAAAAAATATATAAATTTTCGGCTAAGTAGCCCATCGCGCAAAGTGGTTGTTAAGAAAACAAAAAAAAAATAAAATGTGTGGTCTTCTCGGGTTAAAGGACGTTCGCGAATGTATAAATGGTAATAGCGCTCGTGAATATGCATTAACTTAGCGGCGAAACTGGTACCAACGTATCCGTAGCTGTTATACAGCTAGTAGAGCTCGCTCGTCGTCTCGTCGAGGATAGAAGCTAGCAGGAGCGAACGTAACGGATCCTTGAATAATTAAATACTCGAAGCAATCGGATAAATCGTCCGGGGACACGATAACCGGATTATTAATTGCTTACGAGCCAGACACGGCTGGATGCCAGAAGATTTCATTTCTCACGAGATTACAGTACATACGCGATTAGCACCGGTCCATATAACTAATTGAGCCGGTTCCAAATACGCTCACACACACAAATCGCTGTATATCGTTTACTCAGTGAAAGAACTTCGCGAAGGGAAAACTATTTTCCTCGGAACATTCGTCTCTCGTCCGCGCTCCGTGGACAGTGAGAGATTATCCGCACGTCGAAACGTGGGACTTGGCCGAAAGCGCTCGCGATCCGCGGGCTCCCCGGCAAATAAATTGCTCGCTCGTTTCGAATCATCCACGCGCGATGTCTTCTGGACTGCTCGAGAGCTCGAACGCGATGGGAAGGAAGAGGTAAAAAAAAATGAACAAAAACGCAAAATCCACGATAATCCTCGCGATCATCGAGTAATAACTTAATGAGCCCGGCCGGATAAACGAGCAGCAGCTCTCGAGATTACAGGGTCCTCTGTCTATTATATGCTCGCGAGTGCTGCACGCGTTGTCAGGCTCGAGGTACACACGGGGTACCCACGTTACTTGTAAACGACACATTCGCCCCGAGGCGTCGGTAGACTTGTGGGTCCTCGATTGCTTTTTGCATCCTCCATATACCGACGCGCTTCGCCACAATATATCGCGTGCATAATAGCTAAATCGTCATATTTTCGAACAATTGGTCTCGCTTTTCCAACGTTGCCTGTGACTTAAAATTACGAGCAGCGAATATAGCCCAGACTCATTTACCGTAATATTGGAACTACGAACTGTTAGGGAGAAACGACTACATACCGCGTGTATCCGCAGGACTCCCAACGGCGTCTCGGTTTCTGTGTGTGTGTGTGTGTGAGTGCGCGCAGCTTCCTCCGAACACGTGTAGTACCGGGAAGATGACGAGGATCATGGAAGTTCCGTGGTGTTGTAGAATGAGCCACCACGTTAGAGTACTACGTGGTACGCCGGAGATCTCTCGGCCACGTTCATATGCGAAAGAGTAACTTTATACTGTGCCGCCGTCGCCGCGTGGTTATCGTTATCTTAACGAGAATCGGCAATTTTCTGGCCGGCTTCGTCGCACGAAGAGCGTGCACGCGGCGGCCGCGGTACCTTACATATGTGTACATAGGTACCCAGGGATATATATATATATATTATTCCCTATCTACGTCGTACCTATGTCGAAGAAGTACGTGTAGCGTGTACACCGACGTTCCCGGGAGAAGCCGTCCGCGCTCAAGAGGCGACTCGTTCGTGAACACACATATATAGATTAGACTGTGAGAAAAGATCTCCCTGAACCGATTCCGGACGTCGCTCCTTCGCCGATCCACCCGCCCGACGACGCTCGACGTGCATATACTATATTCGTAATTGGAGATAGTGAAAGCGCCTCGGAACAGCGCTTCGCTTGTAAACCGTAAGGATACCGAGCTTGTTCGCTCCGCGCTCTTGTGCGGCGAGGAGGGCGCGGGTGGGGTGGAAGAAAACCGGAAAAATTTCCGAAATTAAGTGACTCCCGAGCCACGCCCACGAGGATAATTCGTTCTGTACCGCGCTAGAGACACATGCAACGAACGGTATTTCGAGTCGTTTCGAAAGGGTAGAGGATACGTGTATGGGATAAGTTGGCTCGGAGCACTATGGGAACTGGACCGTTCCAGATAAGACGCCGAAGACGTGTTCTCCGGCCTCCCACTTGAACACTGTTCGCTATCACTCTATCACTCCTTTCCATTCCCGGTGCGACTAGGTGGCCGGATATAATTCTCGTTTGTCAAGAGAGTCTGCGCACACATCTCGGTCTCGGCACTCTCGCCGGGTTGATTTTCCCACTTTGCCACCTACGCGCCTCCTCGCCAACATCGACGGACGCTCCGCGAGGACGACGGAGTCCGGAGGGTTTCAGGACTTCGCGGGCTTCGTGTTCGATGAGAGCGGAGTGCGTTCCGCGTACACGTATCGGCGCAACCGCGGCCGCCACCACCCATGGAAGAACTTGGAAATTTCCATCTGCGAACCTTTCAATCATCCTCGCTCACCGCTCGCCCGGGAGAGAATCTCTTTTATGTTCTCGAATCGTTCGCCTCTTTACGAAACTTTCATCATCCTATTATACACCGTGCCAATCTATGCCGCTCGCGTCTTCATCTCAGACGATCACGTTGTTCCCGTGTACACTCGAGCGTCGTAAAGATTGCGAAAGATTGCACTGACAAATTGATACCGGCACGAGAATCCTCGTGCGTCTCTCCAATGAAACGTCTTCGCGATGAGTTTCGGATTAACCTGCGGACTGATCACGTCCGAGTGCGGCGGTGGATTGCCCCGCTTTATACATGTTAACGCCAGTCCCGATACTCCGCTCGCTCGTTGCGGGAGAAAAGTCTTTATTGAAGAGTGCACTCTAGGGGTTTTCAAGTCCCGCCCGAAATGAAGGAATGTTATCTGAAAGGATTAAAAAAATTGAACGAATATTTTTTTTCGAAAACCTAAAAATCGTGAAAAGATGTGAAACTAGAACGCCTTAATTAAACTGGGCGGCCCAGGAATGTGGACTTCACCCGTCTTCCGGTACTCTCTGACAAATTCAGTCACCAATGCTCATTCTTGTTAATAATACATTTTTTTAATTTAAATAAATAAATAATATGTAAATAGTATAATAAGTAAATAAATAAATAAATAAGAAGAATTTTAAAGAATTTTTTTTAACACCTAAAAGTCGTGAAAGTATGTAAAAAAAACGCCTCAATTAAACTGGGCAGCGCAGGAATGTAGAGTTCTCCCGCCTTCCGGTACTCTGTAACGACTGCAGTCACCAAGCCCCACACACTTTCGTTCTCGCACGCCCGCACACACACACACACGCGAAGCGCCTGCTGAATATCCTCTGCGATCCAAGTGGACCATAGATCACCCTTGGAATCTACTTCGTGGATCTGCGGGATGCATAATCTTCGCCTCCCGGTGTAGATTACATTATCTCAGCGGGCGTAGAAGCTCAGTGAGCTAGGAAGCGAGCACACGCCAGGTAAGCCTGTCGTATCGGGTGCTCCTGCCTGATACCGACAGGCTGTTTTCCTCGTGCCCGAGGAAGCGTCCGCTTCCTCGCCCTGGGGGGATGAGCCGAGAACTTATATGGGATCCCCATCGTGGAAGCTCCTCGCGTGCCTGGTCAGCTTCGAGGATACACGCGTAAGATAGAGGACGAATAAAACTACGATACGGGGAAGTATTTATGTATGTAACCGCAACGCCGGACACAGATATTTCCGTACATGTGTTGAAATACGCGTACCAACGAATTTCGATCGAAAGTCGCTGATCGACTCCAAAAAATATAAATATAAATATAAATATAAATATAAATATAAGTATAAATATAAATATAAATATAAATATAAATATACATATACATATAAATATAAATATAAATATAAATATAAATATAAATATAAATATAAATATAAATATAAATATAAATATAAATATAAAACATAAATATAAATATAAATGGTAAATGGTAAATACGTTGAGTTATGATTCGAAGTACGATATGTTTATAATATCATCATCCACTGATTGTACGCGGTATATACAGGCAACTCTTGTAAGGAGCCTTCGAGGAGTTGGATTGCAAGGATCTACAGCTCACCAGCGGTTCGCCGAGATTCATTGCTAGGTACTCTCTCGTGCGTCAACGATCGATTCGGAGAGGCGAGAGAGGCGGTTAGCGGAGGCAGGAGAGGCGCGTTTCCACGTCGCGAAACGATCTTTGAACTTTGCAGTCACCCTGCGTACCCGTGTATGTACGAACGAGAGCGAGGGAGAGGTCGCTCTCACTCTCGGACGTGAGCAGTATGCGCTGCACTGCGGCGACGCATAAAGTGCAAGGAGGATCGGAGAGAACGAGGGAGGAGAGAGATGAAGAGCAAAGGCAGCAAAATCCACCGGAGCGAAACGAAGTAAATCGACAGACATGCACCTCCTATCCGTGTACCTGCCCCGATCGTCGATCAAAGGGAGCCGTTTCCTTTTGCCATCGTATATCAGCCATCCGAATGCATTATACGTACCGGCTTATGTACACATACTATTACAACAGCGTGCCACACACACGCGCGACGAGGAGGGCAAAGAATCGTCGCGGTCGCCGTCTCAGAGAGTCTCCGCAGTCTCCGCGGAGACTCGTTTGCCTTCCGCTCGATCTCGGCGGCCCGCCGAGATCCAGTCGATCATCGACTGATCGACCACTTCGCGGCACCGAGAGGCAACGATCGTCGAGTGGCTCGAGAGGTTCGGTTGGCGCAAGATCGCTTGATCGAACGGGATGACCGAGACAACGCACCATACCGGACCGCGTGCACACCCACACTGAGAGAAGGATCTAGTAAAAACTACCCATCATCGAAGACAGCGGTTCTTAACCTGGGGTCTATGGACCCCCAAAATACGCGAGGGACCCCCTGTCAACCCCCAAGGTTAAGAATCACTGATCTAAGAATTACCACAGCACACAGTAGTAGAGCAATAGGGCGCCACATATAGCGGAAAGTCTCAGATTTTCCAATAATTTTTACCATAATATCTACAGAAAAATAATTTACCTGACGGACGCCCCCAGCAAACAAATATTTGTTTGGTTTAAATGAAAATTTATTCGATTTACATAAATATTCACATGATTTAAATAAACATGTATTTTAATTCAATAAATATTTATTTGCGGGCGTCTGGCAAATAAATCATTTTTCTGAGGGTATCCGAAGGAAGAGAGCGCATCGGTTTTGCGTCCCTGAAGTCCTCTGGAGTATCAGCCACGTTGCGGACCCGCATAGAGGATGTCCGAATATAAATTGAGCGGAACTTTTAGTCTATCTGCGACGATATCGGAAGAGACGAGAGTGTCCCAGGAGACCAAGAACGTGTGGGGGGGGGGGGGGGGGGGGAGTCGCGACGGCGGGCCACTCTCCGGCCGCTCTGACCGGAGAGATGAGGGTCCGGCAGGGAGATCCCGCGGATAAGCCGAAAGGACCGGCCGGAGGACTTAGGATCCACCGGACGCGTTTTGGCCTCTGGTCCCGCGGCGCTTTCGCGCACGCATTAGCATACACGCAGTTTTCGTACGGTTTTGCAATATATCACGCTCACGTTCGCCGGAGTCGTGCACCCTCTCGGAGCGCCGGCTTTATCGCGGCGCTAAATCCACATCGTGTTAAGTCCCGCCGCGAACCGGACGAAGAGGATGGCCGTTCCACGTGTTCGTACTTTCTCGCGACGGTGAAGCTCGTTTGTGGCCGGGGATGACAACGAAGTATCTCAAGGAAAGGCCGCGAATCGCGTTTGCGTGTTGGGGAGAGAGAGGTGCAAAATGGAATACCGTGAAAAAAGGGACGTTGATTACCAATTTATTCCTACGACATCTAAAAAAAAATCTTGGCTTATGTCGTCGCATAAACGGGAGAAAATAATTTGAAAAAATCATTGATATTTCTTTCTTCGGAATGAAGTGACAATAATGACTTTTAGACTTTAATATGACCTTTCGGACAGATTCCGCATTTACACGAACACGGCACGACCGCCTGTACGGTGAAATGTCATTACGGTCCGGTAAATTGTAGAACCGTCGCATCGGAATGTCCCTTTTGCGACGCGGTCTGTGACAGTTCCTTTCTGCCGTCGTTGCAGCTGCTGCGCCCAGTGCGCGCGCGGCCTTCACGAGCCTTTGCTAATTTCCTCGCGTGGGACGAGCTCACGTTCGATCGTTCGGTCGTTAGGAAAAGCTCTCTCGACATCGGGCCCCGAGACTGCACGGAGGGACTCTGAATCGAGCGTGTGCCCACGCGCGTGGGCACACGCTCGATAAATGCCTCTCGTTCGCACGCCGAAGCAATCCGTGTCGCAAAAGCGAAAGGGCTCTGTAAAAATAATACTATAATTCCGCCTGCGACGATATTGTGATTTTTGTCCGGACCCTCCGGAATCTTCCCGATATTTTGCGAGCGACAGAAGAGTCTCGTACGTGAGGCTCTTTAAAACCATGAAATATCAACTAGTCGGGAGATATTCGAAGGACACCGCGGCAAAGGCGCAAGGACCTCGGAAACCCACTCCCCTACATTAAAAAAAAAAAAAAAATTTGAACCTCATTCCAACGCCTATACACTCGAAGCAGACGAGCCCACTCAAGGCGAGGAACGCTTCTATCTGCGATCGGAGTGAAATTCACGAGCACGCGCGACCGAGCCGGCGATTATTAGTCGGGCACGACAAGGACGGCTCGTCTAATTACTTCGGGGTGTGCATAGCGCCATAAGGTAGACGTACAAAACGCAAGTGGCGGCGGCGCAAGCCGACTCGCCGCTCGCTGCACGCAGGCTCATTTGATTTTATTGTCGATGCCGCGCCTCGCATGTGTCTCACTAATGCTCCCAGCAAAGTACTTCATCCTACTATATGCGTGCTACGGTAATAGTTGAAAATTTAATTTGCACACACGCCGTTTGCTCGGGGTTTTAATTAGTTTACGGAGACGGGAAAAGCGCGTCGATCGGTTTCGTCTCGCGAGATAACGTTTCCGCAAATCCCATCGAATATTTCCTCATAAAATATCTTCCAGCTGTTGGTGGAATGAAAATGATAAAAAGAATTTGATGACCGTCGTGGACAAGAAATTATTCTTAAATGTAGAACCGCTTTTTCTTTTACTCTGTAGTCGCGTACCTCGATCGCTCTTCCTTTAACGGGCCAACCAGTGCGGTTCGAGCTATGAAAATCTGATCGTGTAAATAACTTCTCAATGTATCCGAAAACCGGCACCGTTTCTGCACGAATAAATGAGCCAATGTGTCTCGACGTGTGTCCCGGGGTTGTCTTACTTGGCGCGATGAGCGTGACGCCTGCGCAGTACGAAGTACCTTGCACGGTACCTGAAACAACGCGTACCTTATCGGTGTGTAGCGCGGCGCATGTAGGCTAATGCCAAGAAAGCATGACGAACCGCAAATACGACGCAGTGATTGATGATACCCGTCGTCACCCAGCCAGCAATAATACCTACAGGGCCCCCTGTAATATACAACACACTGAACCTATTATCTTTAAGCTGTACGGTCGGTGTTATATGTGCGCTTACGCGCGACCCTGGTGCGCCGGAGCTATCGTCGATATACATCGTTCCGCACTCGCCGCTGGAAAGAGATCCTTTTGCGAAAAGGATTGATGCGATTGCGGCACGAAATTGCGCTCATTGCACGTAGGTACACGCCGCACCGTATTCCAATAAGACGCATAGATTTATGCGCCCGTTCGTACGCAAAGTACGACACGGACAGAGTCGCTGATACGCCGGCACTTACAACGATCTAATAACAGCGCGAAGCGTACAAACGAGAAGTCGTGGGTGAATGAGACTTTTTCATTGAGTCTCCCGGCCGCGGACTCGATCACCGTTAATATTATCGACACGTGTACGTACCGATACTTTTAACCGTAATCAATTTTTCTTTCGATCTCGTCCGTCCGCACACGCCTGCGGGCCAACTGCACAGATCCGTATACGTCGTTCCGCCGGTAGTTCGACCGCACAGTGTTTCGTGCGCGGGTACAACGGAGCTGGATGGCCAACCGCTTGCGTAAACTTATTTCACCCTCCGTCGATTCAAATCGATCGCGAATCGGGCTTGACGCAGCGTTTCTGGCGCACGCACGGTGCACGGCGCGTGTTGCACTGAGCTTGGTCGCGTCACGCAATCGTCGCGGCGTAAGAAATGGGATGAAGAAAAGAAGAAATAAAAAGTAACTTTGGAAGTTTCGAAGTTAGGCCCGGCGGCTTTGAACACTGTACGTGAATTGATGGATTACGTATCGTGATTTGCACAGCTTCGTAGTCATGTTATCCAATCGGATAGAAGGGCAGTTCGGGTTGCGTACATGTGTGCAAGAGATTCTAGGACGTGAAAGACACGAGCGACGTCCCGCTGCGGCCGTCGATCGGTCGGCCCGGTCGATACGAATTTCCAATTTAATGCCATCGATGTAACTCGGTGCATTCCTCTCTCTCTACCGACCCCCTCTCTCGGGACACCGACGGTGATCCAGCGGAATCATTGACGGCTGGCATTTTTCGCGAGCTGCATCGCGGCACTAGAAAGTGACTAGGGACAGAGCGGGGCAAAACGGAACAGCGATCTCTCCATTCGAGATAGGAAGTGCTCCATCTTGACACGCTATTCCATTTTGCCCCACTCTCCCCCCCCTTGTGCCTATCCTGTTTCCTAAAATACACATTTTTAGTACCTTCACAAACGTGAACAAAGACACTGAATTTGATGTCTCTTCTTTACCCTCGGAGCAGGTGCTGGAATTCTTCCGCTCCGATCGCACGCGCCGACGATGTTTTAATCGTCAGAAGATCGGTGAAAAACAAAATGTTAAACCGTTCGCCATCGAAGCGTCGATAGGTCGCAATAAGTAACCACAGCTTTCGATGATTCCGCGCGGATCGACGTACAACCGTGCCACTCTCTTTCTTGATTTCCATGAAAGTCCCTCGTCTCTCGGATTCATGTCTGATCGACGGATAAAACAGCGACGGCTGAGTGAATATTCGCACGTGAATTAATGCCCCGGAGGTGTAACGTGCTATACCAGATACCTAGATATTCGAAGGTGCATGAAGCAAGGAAGATAGATCGCCGATCGTGCCAGTCGATATGTCGTATACACGGGCTCTAAACTATTATGGACTATTCACCGGCCGAGATTGGATCACTCCGCGGACTCGTTTATGTATTAAAGAAAAAAAAACACCTCTCGACGGTGGAGAGAGAAAATTCTTCTCACCCGCTGCGCGTCTCGTTTCACCTGTCGCACTTCGACGTTCGGAGTAACGGCTCACGCACACGAATTTAATACCGTGATCGAAACATTCATATAACGTATTAGTTCGTACTTTTGCGTCTGAACGATCGGGCTCGCGCGCTTCCGTCTCACCTGGGCGACCCGCGCGCCGCATGATCTACGATATTCCACCGACCTTTACCTCCGCGAACGCAACTCCTTCAATTTCTCTGTTACTCGGAATGAGCCCCGATCGGGCACTCTCGGCGGCGTAACGAGCGCAATAACAATTCCGCGTTCTTATCGAAATATCAACGAGAACTTAGTCCGTGCGCCAGCGCACTGTCGTCGACGTAAAATAAATTTAAAAAAAAGGGATAAAATGTTGGGAATATCGTCCCTGAGTGTGCGGCGACTCACCGTGCAGTCACGAGTTACGTCCGTGTCTTCGTGCAGCTGTCTGACTGACCTTTTCGCATCCCGGGTGCGAGCCGAGAGCGCGCCGCGAGTTCTTCGTGAAACGAATGAAGAATACCGAACAAAAAAAAGGGGGGGGGAATACCTATAATAAGTACCGTTTGGCGAGAGGGTTGGGTTACGGCGGGCAGAGGAAGCGCCCGAGACTGGCGGCGGCTCGCCGAGGCAGGAGCGAGATGCCCTCTCGGTGCATGCGTTTAATACTGCGAGCGGAATATGGTTCGGGCAAAACTTGCGCCTCGCGCAAGAGCCGCGACGTTAGAACGCGAGAAAGAGAATAGGAAGAAAAAAATGAATGGGACGGAGCGGGAGAGAGAGCCCGAAGCGTGTCGTCCTCGCGAAGATAACGCGGCTTGACCGATTTCCCCGCAAATTCAATTACACGTTGCTAATGCCAAAGCGGGCCGACGAAGCGCCGGCCGGCCGGCCGTTCCACGCCCACAGCGCGCCGTCGGCCCTTGAGCCGCGGCGCGCACCCGCGATCCGTTGGAATATGTAAGCGGGAAGAGGAGGACGAAGAAGAAAAGCTGCTCCGTGTCGGTGTTTGCGTCTCGCTCGTTTAACGTTCGTTCTTTGGTACCGCGACAAAACGCGCGGCCGGCTCTCGCTATCGGTACGCGCGGAGCCCGGACCGGACACGCGAGTGTGTGGATCTGCATGACCGTTCTCCCCGGAACATCGAGGAGTCGTGAGCCGTGCGGCGCATGCGAAACCAAAGAGACACAAGAGGAGAAAGGGGAAATTAAGAGAAGAGAAATAGCAGTGATAGCGCACCGCGTGAGAAATTAACTCCGAGTGTATCACACGGTCGCGTGTGCCGCGTTGTGGCTCTCGGCCTTTTTTTTCGAGCCCGAAGTGTTCCTCGATTGTTTTTGTTCGCTCGACTTTGCGATCGGACGGAAATTAGGTCTTTCACTTGGATTTTGCGGCGTACGAGAATTCTCCCCTTTTTGGGACTTTCGACACCTCCGGGACGTTCTTCATCAATTTCGATCATTCTTTTTTTACTTCCATTTTATTTTTATATTTATCTTACTTATCAATTAATTATTGTTGTCCATTATTTAGATTTTTACTCAACGATCAATAGAATTTTTTAAATATTTTACACGGTCGTCTATCCCACAATCCGAAGAATTCTCCGATTGTTCATTCGCTCGTCTTCTCGCGCGCGGAGAAATTCACTGAATCCTACCGACGTCAGATAAATCTCGCTCCGATTCAAACGTCCTTACTTATCTCGTCGCATCTACAGCCATAACACACTTCAATTGTCTCCCGATCTTCTCTCGTACGGTCTAATAACAATGTAAAATGTAATTGTGAGAGCACCGAGCGGAACAGTTGAACAAATTATACAATTAGCAATACGCTCTCGAAAATTTAGACGTTTCTGTTTAGCATTCCCACGTGTATAATACGTGTTATTACCGTCCCAGTGGCGTGACCCGGCTTCGTTAAAGTCCCATTTTCCTGTTTTTTTTTTTCTCAATGTTTTCCCTTGCAACTGCTCGCAGAGTCGCCGCGAGGCGTACGTCGAAACGAACGATCTCTCACTCTCCCGTCTCACGAGGGTCGTGGATCGGGCGATCGGAAGGCGAGGACGGAATAATTCTGTCGGTTATCGAATTCGATCGATCGCGATCGAGGGTCTAAAGGTTGGCGCACAGTGTTCAGTACACAACCTCTCGAATGCACATAAATCGATCGCTCAATTCCATAAGGGCATACTTTCTATGTGTGAGCATAGCCTGTGCGCCCTTCTGGCTTTGGATAATGCATATGAACCGCTAGATCGTTTAGGAGACAGACGGGCGCGTCATGAGCCATTTTAATTGGAGTCCCGACTTCTTTCACTCCGTCTCCGTCGCTATAGACGACGGCCTTTCAATACTGTTGCCCACGACAATCGACAATGTGAACTAACGGTAGGAAAGAAAAAAAAATAAAAATTACGGCTATTGGATTACGTGGGTTAAGCACCGACGGAGGATCTCCCTTGTGGTTACCAGTTTTCCCACTGACCGCGAGCCAACACAGGGGCCAACTTACCGGGTTTTAAACTCTCTCCTACAGGCGCAAACCTTTTGCTTATAATTTGTATATATATACATGTATATATACATATATGTATGTATGTATGTATGTATGTATAGATGTATATATGTAAGTAATGTACCTGTAGAGTGTGCAGCAGCGGGGCATCGTCATGAGAACCAGGCGCGCGTTACTCCCACACAAACTTTAACACCTACTTACGATCGGTCGGGCAACGGGGGATTACATCTGACCGTAACACCCAGTTAATGGTTGTTTATGATTCCTCGATCGGCGTGGCACACGGACCGATGTGCGCTGTATGCTCGGTGAATTTATCTCGCTGAGAAAGATCGATGCCGGAACGACGACGACTAGATCCCCGCGAGAGAGAGAGACAGAGAGAGAGAGAGAGAGAGAGACGATATGAAAAACGAAGGGGACTCTCCGGGCACGAAGTAACATTTGCGGCGTAATTGACGTTCCGATCGTAAATTATCGAACGCGAGAATTTCTCGTGCCATTTTTTTTTTTTTCTAAATTCAATCCATTGTTCCGGTACAAGGTAAAAGAAAAGAAAAAAGATTTTTCACATTCAACAGACATTTGTCGTCCAAGAAAATCCACCATTTCATATCTTCTTCATTTTATTATTTTATTTTAGTTCAAAGTACAGTTCGTTGACATATAAAATCAACAGAATAAAAAAATGTGGTCCTCCGTCGGCCAATATTGTTTGTCAAGTAAACAGCCTCTTTTTTTACTGTCAAAACACAAACTATCGATGAATCGATGATAAATCGCTTAATTGGAAATGAAGTATGGTCGAAGATCGGATAACGTTCGGGATCTTGTGCGCCGTCATTTGGCGGGACGGAAATCTTAGCCTTGGTCGCGTACTTGAGGAAGTCGTGGACTCTTCTCGTTAGCGCCGGTGACGTCGCACTCGCGCGCCGCGAGGCAAAGGCATAGCTATGGAAGCGATGCTCGGGCGCACTTTTGTACTTTGTTGAAGCGAGAAGGACTCGTCGATACCGTAATTGCACCTCGGACGGAGAGAGAGATAAATTTTTTCTTTTTTTTTATCCCTTTCTCGCGGTGCGCATATTTTCTTCGATCTTCCCCGGGCCCGTCGGTTGTTCCTTTCTCTCATTCGCTCGACGCTTCTCCGCGGATAAATCCTTTTCCTTCTCTCCGCAACGAGCAGACCGCACCGGCACGGCTATCATTAGGATCATCGCGGGATGCTCCCGGTCCGCCGTTCGCGAGGCGCGCAACCAAGCGAGAGTAATCGCGCACACCCCTCGCTCGAGGATTCAAGGTGCAAGAAACAGCTAACGATACGCCCGATCAGCCTCTCTCACCTCGGCCGGATAACGCGCCTGCCGCGGTTCCCGCGCTATTCCGCAAAATTTCAGTGACCCTGAAAAATCCGCATGACATCAAATTTCAGATATGGCAAGTCCTTGTCATTGCACTGCTTTGGGAAAAAAAAAAAAATTGTTCACATTCGGAATTTTTATTCTCTCCGTAAACTTGTCCGAACGAAATTTGTGCGATGCAAAACACAGCCGTTATAACTTCACGAAATCCAGTCTCATGCAGATATATTCAGGCTCATAAATTTCATACAAGTGGCAAACGCAACATTGTTATGCCCATAAAATTTTATACGTTTGTTTTCAATAGAAAATGATGTCTGAAAACTACCTTTTAAGATGAGCATAATCCTTATACAGAACAAGTATTTTCGATCGATCCTCTAAAAGTTTGGAAAACCAACGTTTAAATAAGTGGTCTTTATGATTTTATTATCCTAAGTTGCTCGATTCCCCTTACAAAACGATGAACAACACAGATTCTCCGGCATTACATTTATAGATCATTAAGCCACTAAACGTCGGAACAAAAATCCCTCATTTAAAACTTTTACAAAATAAGTTGTACCGTGTATAAAAATGACGGATCGCGTGACCGTCTCGCCCCCGGACTGCCCAGTGCGAGGAGCGCTATGCTTCACGATAAACTTCTCGGACTGCTCGGTGTTGCACCATTACGAAGAGTCAGGCAAAGTGTAACCAAGATAGAGAGGCGTTGCGCGTACATGTACGTACTACCTGCCGTCGTGGCCACTTCCCGAGATAACGGTCATGACACGTTTCGCGAATCCTCCGGCGAGCAAACACCCGTGCACGCACACACATATCAGCGGTAAAGCCCGTAGCGGGCCGTCCACGTGCGCGAAGAGCCTCTATCGGGGCGCGAGAGAGATTAACCGCGGGCGCGCGAGCTCGTACGTACCCGCGGTGAAAATGTGCCCGCCTCGGGCGTCGACTCCGCAGCTGATAGGAAACGCTCGCGATGACCCAGTGACACGCTGAAAATTCTTGGGCGTCGATATACCATATACCCATCAATCCATCCTCGAGTCGGCTCAGGAATGAGAGATACCCGCACCGGGACGCGAGGCTTCCTAAGATCCGCACCCCGAGATGTCGGGATAAAAATATGGGAATGTATTTGTGTATATATATATATATACAGTATATGCAGAGACGGTGGAGTGCGAATGAAGGACCGGGTTCATCTCGTGCGTGTGCTTGTTAATACGAGCGGGATGTAGCGTGCGCTTCTCTACGTGTTATATGAGAAAATATTCGTAGCCTTAGGTCAGAGCGGCACGTAGAAATCGTTTAGCTTACACGATGATATGTGTAATATGTATTTCCCACGTTACGGTTTCTCGGGCTCTTCTCTCGCTGGCACAGTGCCTCATTTGAGTCCTCGCCTCTTTCTTTTTGCCGTGTCCGATGTGGCGCAGTAACGCGAGCGTGCGTATTCGTTAGTTGGGTCACGTTCGGCCGAGGAAACTTCACCAAGGGCCAGATCGGACATCGGTACGGTATGCGGGATCGAGCTGGTCCGATACCTTACAGATCGACTGGGCTTGCCACATCGGGCCAACCTTACGTAACCGGCATTAGGCCTTCGTAATTAAGAATGTTCATGTAAGCGAATGGGTGGGTGATTGATGTTTTTGTAAGTGAACGATGATAGATACGAGGAAATCGGTCGATGGACATCTCGAGGCGAACACTTTTTAAGGCGGACCGGTAATTCATTGGTGGCCCTTCTATTCGCCGATCTATCCTGTAATCGTCTCGGTGGAAGAGAACTTTAAGAGAACTCGCTTGACGGACCCAACCGTTTATACGCTAAAATCAAGATACGACTCGCGACATTATTCGCGTTTCATATCAATAAGTCGATACATCTCCATGAGACGAAATCGGCGATACGGGAAGTGCATCGATGTGTCATTCCTTCCGGTAAATTTTCACCGAGATATTACCGGGTATATCCTCAACTCTCGCACGGGGGAGCTTGAGATACGGCTCTGACCGGAGGCGGTCGACGCGTGGGTGCCCGATAAGTCAATATATCTCAATTGAACCAGAAGTCGGGAAGTGCGTCCACTATCGTGCGCGATATAAATCGACGCCGACACACGCACACCGATGTGCCGAGTTGCGAGAAATAATTTACCGGACATGGTGCGTGCCGTGCGATTAAATTTTTATCCCAAACTCTCGGCCCATCCGGCACAAAGCCCACCTAATAGCCTGCGAGGCTCGCCGTCGACGGTCCGCGACAGCGAGGTGTACACCTTGATGCCAGCTCCGAATGACCAGGTGCGAACGGACGGGACGACGACGGAGCCGGAGAGCGCGATGTAGGAAGTCGAATCGTGCCGCTGCTGGTCCACAACTCCGGAGTCCCGAGTACGTCGTGGATAGATAGCGGGGAACGCAGAACGCACCGAACGCTCTCGCTGAGCCAACGAACAGAAACGGAGAAGCCGACCCACGCCCTCACCGGTCGACCGACTATCGCCATAAATTGTCCTTCTGCGCGGCCGCTCTATACCGCATTAATGGCACGGCTGTATACCGTCTGTTCAGTAATTCAAGAGACCGTGAGTGTACGGAGAGTGACCGGTGGGACCGACATAAGCTTAAATTAAATAAGTTACACGTGTCGGAAACTCGCTCGGACTTTCCGCAAGCTACGCAAAAATCGGCTCGCAGAACTGCGAGTGTCGCGCTCGCTTAACTACCGGAGCGGATGTACCGATCATTGTCCGGATGCCCATTTATCTACCACTGATCGACAAAAATTCTCCCTCTAAACACCCAGGCGTAAGTCATTTATCACGCGATCAGATTTTTTTTTTACAACATTTTGTGAAACAGTTGCAAAATATTCGTTGCCAGCTTTAATTAAATAAGTTACACGTGTCGGAAACTCGCTCCGACTTTCCGCAAGCTATGCAAAAATCGGCTCGCAGAACTGCCAGTGTCGCGCTCGCTTCACTACCGGAGCGGATGTACCGATCATTGTCCGGATGTCCATTTATCTACCATTGACCTACAAAAATTCTCCCTGTAAGCTCCAGCGACATTGATTTATCACGCGAACAGATTTTTTTCTTATGAAATTTTAGGAAACAGCTGCAAACTATTCGTTGCCAAAATTTAGCTGTGACGTATGTGGATAGACAGCTGTGACATATGCGTCGGCAGATTCGAAAGATCGGTACACCAGCTCGCGAAGGCTGACGCCGATTCGGAGCAGCTCGCTGGGCCTCGGCATGAGAAACTGTGTACGGTGAAGCGATCAACTTCACCGCGCGGCCCCCCGAAGATATTGTATTACATATGTTCAGTTAGCATTCTAGCGAAGAGTGAGCTTTTATCAGCTCTAAAAATAAGCAAGGCAGTCGAGATTGACCGGTGCGCGAGAGTTCTGGACACCCCGAGAAACGCGATGCTGAGTCCCACGCGAAATACGTCCTACGACTTGCCAGACGGGACGCAGAACTGCATGCCTGCGAGTTATTCGCGTCGAGGACGCGGTTGAAGAATGAAGGAGAAACGAATGAAAAAAAAGGAGAAAAAAAAAAGTTGTAAAGGGGGTTTCATTCATTGCACTGGGTAATAATATAGTCGGACGTTGACGCGGGCCGAACCCCTTGACAGCGATAACGTATAGAGAAAATACTATAACCGATGTTGCACGGCACAGTGTATCGCTGTGTTTCGCCGAGCACGTGGGTAACATACTCTCGGGACTTGGATATATGGATCGTGAAATATCGAATGAGAGACCGAAAAAAGAAAAGAAAAAAATAGTCAATTATATATGAAGCCAGTATGGCGTAGAAATCGTAGGAACTCGAACGGCGGTATATCGCAGATAGGTTGAGTTATTTATATCGCAAAAATATCGAGTATCTCTATTATTATAGAAGTCGATGGTATGTCGGTCCGATACGACGAGAGTGTAGGCCGTCAGGTATGTCGATTTCACGAAATAAAAAAAATAAATAAAAAAAAGGAAAACAAAATCGTACGTCAAGGAAAGAAACTGCATCGCCTCCGAGACTTTTGAATCGGAGTAATATATATGATTGTTGAGGGTTGGTCAGTGTGTTTCGATCATCATATTTTTACGTTGAACCTAGAACACCACACACTGGTCCGGTAGACCGTTTTTCGAGAAAGTCTTGCTTTGACGATTCGTTGATTTATTTATTTATTTATTGTTCCTCAAACGTGTAACTTCTTTAATATTTACCACATCGCACACAGTAAAATAGGTGGCCAATGTTTCTTGTCCACAAACGTCCAGAATCTTGTTCATTTGACGAATATATTTTTGTAAAATTAACAACTAAATAATTGTAGACGACAAAAACAAATTTTGTTAAATGTACAAATCTTTTTACATTTGACGGACACGTTTTTTTCATCTCCGCGACCCGATTTCACCGTCAATTAAGCTAAAATTAATGAATTTTCGGCGAAGTAGCGCAACGGCGAGAAGGTCGTATCCGCCACACCTCCTTGCAAGAAGGTGCACAAATATTTACGGTCATCTAGGGTTAACGTACGCGAGAAGAGTTATTCGGCCACCGGCCGGTTTCCTCAGTAGGTTACCGCGTTATCTCTCGCGTCCCCGCCGTCCATTAATAACGATCGCCGCGATTTAAGCGTGCGTGGCGGGTCCGAAAGACCGCCGCGGGATGAGGAAACGGAACGGTTAACGGGGATCGCCCGGTAAGCCTGGAAGCTGCGAGAGAGCCGCATTGCTGTCTGTCGACGCTGCCGTCCGTGGCGAAGAGACGAAGGGAACCTCCACAGCATCCGCCCCTTTCGCCGTCGCGAGACCTCCGAGGCTCCGCCGGGACCTTAAAAAGGATCATTAGGAGCGCGGAGGTTCCCCGACGCAGCCTCCCTCTCGTCTCTTCCGCGGTCGCTTCCTCGCGCTCCGTTTCGAGAAGCCGAAGAATAATCGGCAACGAGAGAGGTGGTCCAGCGAGGACGAGCCGCGACCACACCGCGGTCACCGCCGCCTGCTGCCGTGCGGACCGCGAATTCATCCGCCGGTCTGCTCCAAGAGACGAGGACGAAGAGGACGAAGCGACATCTCGCCCGCGACCCGGATCCCATGGCGGAATTCCGTTTGCCGGCGCGTGATCGTCGCGAACTCCGTTGTTCGCTCCCGAGCCGCCGGTCTTCCTCGACATTGCGGGGGGAATCCCCGATCCTGGCCTCCCACCGGCCATTCGCTCTTCCTAGTCCTCTCGGCGGTCCTCCGTGCAGCGCCAGGATTCCTCGTCGTCCCCGTCGTGATCATATTGGACCTCGACGTTTGAGTTACCGGGTTCGAGAAAGTCAACGATACCCGGATTATATCGTTGTCGGTGTTCCGAGAGGGTACATCGCGTTGCTGCTTTGCATGAAATTTACATCTGGCAATGACGTGCGCTTCCGCGCAACGTGAAGCCCGGCACCCGCGGAGACCCAAGCGGGTTCTTTTTTTTTTTTTTTTTTTTGTGGCAAATTTGCCGGCGCGCTCGCTCGGTCAGTGAGCGAGACGAAGTACCAGGCGAGGAGGGGAAGGGATCAGGGAGGAGGAACGATCGAGGTGCAGGAAAGATCGAGGCGGAGGAGACGAGGAAGAGGCATGATCCGGAGAACCCGAGGAGAACCAGCGGGACATCCTTCTCGTATCGTGAACCCCGTTGATACGGTGACCCACTGACACGTGGGAAACCGAGAGGCCCGGCGAAGTCAGGCGGAGGGGGAGGGGGGGGGGGGGGGGATGGACCATTAACGTGACTCTCCCCGCAGCTTATTCAGGACTCGAGGCTTCACAAGAGAAAACCGACGTGTCCGACGGGCACTTCGACAATAATCTGCCTGGGCGAATTCGTGAGCTTAAACCGGCGGGGACCGTCAGTTTCAGGGATCCTTCAACGATGCGCCGACTCGCGGGCCACCGCGACGCCGTGTGGGACGCGATCGGGAGAGGAGTATCGACTCGAGTTCCTCGTTTCCCGATCGAGGCCACGATATTTAGCCCGGTCGTAATTAAGGCATAAAATTTCACGTCACAATTGAGACGGGGATTTTTTCTTGAATCGAGGTTAACTCGCGTCTCGCTTAAGGAGGTCGTGTCCGGCAAAAATGGAAATATGTCGATCATCCGTACGGCTCTTTGCACGAAGGTGTGTGCGACGTCGAAACAGTACTTTTTGCGCGTGACTGAGCTGTAGCTCTACAATTTAAATTTAAAACAAATTTACCTATACATTTTTTCATAACATATAAATAGCTCCCATTGATTTGAAGGAACTATACTTTTTTTTATGAAAGATCAAAGTTATAAGGTACCCATCGGCTGCATATCAAATGGTGGGGGGAGCCGACTAAGCTAGAGGTATTCCTGTCACAAACTGCGTCCGTGTCATAAACTGGGTCCTTTACCTTAGGGTTGATAAAATCATTTGAAAAATTTCATCAAAAAAGCTTGCATGAAACTTCAAATTTAATGTTGGTTATTTTTCTTCATGATTTGTAATTATTGAGGTACGCGAATTAAAAAAAAAATGCTCCGAGTGGTCAAAGCCGTATTGACGAGGGATATTCGTACAGAAACATCATATCGCAATTCCGCAAAGGTATATTCAGCGGTGTATAATTAACACGTCAGTCGAAGGGTTCGAGACTTCAAATATTACTCCATTGATTAGAATCGTCGGCGCGCATGCTATTGTGCACCGTACGCCGAGGATAATATAACGTACATAATTGTCCCGTACGTTATGCAATCCGTGTATCTCGTATAGATATAGTCACGGTCTATCGTCATTATTTACGTTCCGATCGGCGCTCAACAAAATGCCTGACTGTTAACTTCGCTCGCTATTGATTACCCACGGGAATACATAAATCCGATAGAGAAACGGTCGAGAATTACCGGGGCCTCTGTGTGCGCGCTATCTCGCGCGAACGGCCGAACCTGCCAACAAATCACACCTCGGATCGTTCTACCAGAGAACTCTCGAGACACTTCTCTCTAATCTGGAGTGCCTAAGCCTCGGGTTTTACTCCGTGATCCGTTCTTTTTCGAACCTTCGACGTCCACATTTACATCCACGAGGAGAAACGCTTCGCGGGATGGCTGTAGATCCTGTATCATGTGGGAAACTTATAAATTGAATCAACAACTTACAATACTGAGAAAAAAATTATCTTCGTTCTCTTAATTATACCGTTCTATTAATCGAGTATTAAAAATTTTGGAAGGCTGTTAATAAATTTTTACGTACATTTCGGAAGAACTTATAAATTGAATTAGCAACTTACAATATTGAGAAAAAAATTATCTTCGTTTTCTTAATTATACCGTTCTATTAATTGTGTATTAAAAATTATATTGAACAAAAAAAAACATATCTTAGATACATTTTGGAAGGCTGTTTATTTATCCCACGCAGCGCCACAGTAGCGCCTAAACGTGGGGATAAAGGTGTGACTTATAAAGCGTTAAAAAAAATGGTTTTTTTTTTTTTATGGGCGCGTTGTTAGATGATAAAAGTAAAATTTTGAATAGAATAGGTATTTAACATCGCAATCGGCGAGACAAAAGCTGTGAGACGTCTGTAGGTTATCCGGGGTCGCGAGACCCACCTGTTTGTCCCAAGTCCTGCTACTGTCATTGCTGCCGTAACGACATTCTATTATTAGCATCGGTAGGAGCAGCATTCGCGGCTCCGGACACCTTTCTTTCATTCCACAAAGCTTTTGTATCGAGCCCGGTGGGCTATGCGGTCCCGCGGCCTACGTAAGGCTGCCGACCGGAGGTTTATCGTTGACGTACGGTAGGCGCGAGAAAGCCGCGGAATATTATGAAGGCATTCGCCCCTGTCGCCCACGCGAATCGACGCTTGAATTCACGCGGCCGAAAGGCCAGCGATCCACTAAATTAAATTACTGTTCAATACGGGTGATCCACAGCAACTCCACCACAAACTGTTTGTTAGGCCAGTTTGGTTAGCGACCAAAACCAAAATTTATTGCCTCAATTATAAACTGTAAAAAAAATTTGTTCGAAAATTAATAAGGTATTGGAAGCTTTTTTACATAAACCGTTTCTGAAATTTCAAACACATGTGCGTTACTATTTTCCAGTAAAATTTTTAGTTTTAATGAAAATTTTTGTGAATTTCGGGCAAAAGATTTGTAATTTTAATATCTGGTATTTAAATTTTACAAACAATGTACATCATTATTGTTCAATGAATGTAGGTAATGTAAGCAAATTTAAATTGCCAGTATATTAAATTTACAATTTATTTACAAATATATTTACAAAATTTGCCATAAAAATTGTTAAGGGTATCACCGTTCGTCGTTTCGTCCTCAAACGGATTAAAATAGTTGTAGATCCATCGGACACCGTTTACGCTCCGAATGCATTTGCTCGTGTAGTTACAAGAATGCGCGGGGGTTATCGCATCTCGTCGATGTTCAATTCAGCGCACGGGCACAATAAAGCACGATCGGTGCTCATTGTATACGAAAACGTTTGTCTACGGTATATAAACCGAAACGTGCGAAAGTAAGCAGGAGAGGCCTCCGAGAGAAACAGGCATTAGATTCCCTTATCGTCGTGATCAATCGTGGCCGGGTCTGCGGGCTCGTCGTCGTTCGCGTCGAGAACGAGACCTCCGCCCGGCTATATGGATCGCGGCCGTTCATGGGAAATGGCAGAGACCGAGGCTCGCGACGTCGAACACTTTGAAATCGCCTCGTAACACAATACGACCTTTGAATCCCGGCTATTCCGAAGCCACCGCACCACTACCAACGTGGCCCCCGACGATCCCGATCGCCGCGGCGGCGTTCGATCGCTGTTCTATGCAAATTCGAGGCGTGATTCCCGACGAGCTCTCTTTCTCTGTATTCCGGACGATCGGAGAGCCCTCTCTCATCCCTCGGCTCCTTTCTCCGGCGATCTTTCTCTTCCCCTGGCGCATGGCCGATTTCGCCGTTTTATCTTTCACCCGGTTATCCTCACCTTTGTGCCACACAGAGCCCGCGCCGAGAGAGCCACTTAGCCGTTTGTTTGGCTCGCATCGTTCGTTAAATAAGACCGTAAAATCAATTGCAATTAGAACTCGTCCATGGACCATATTCCACTTCCTGTTCGCCTCGAGATACCGATCGTACCGGATATCGATGGAACTTACAGTCGAATCTTGCATAGAGAACCTGCAGGTTGCGCCGATCTAGATGTCGATCAACGTAGATTGGCTTTCGATAGTTTTCCGCATGTTCCGCTGAAAACCCAAAGAAAAGCCTCACGATGAGACGTTTCCTTTAACAGTCCGTACGGGAATCCGTGAGAAAAGTTAATTACAGTTTGTGATACCGACCGAGCCGGGTTTCAGGTAATCTTGATACGGGAAATGAAATTATACGTGTCACCGAATTCTCGTCTTATGCGGAATTTTACTGTACGATAAACTCTTATAATCGCTCAGTTCGACGATTCGGCCTCGGAACGAGCACCTGCGACTTCCTGGCACTTTGTTTCACGGTGTGCAACAAAACCAAAAGGATAACGGAGGAGGGGAGGTGCGCGCGTCGAGACGATCGAGAGTCGATCAATGCCGCGCCGAGGCCCTCGACTCTCTCGAATAATGTTAAATGCAGCTTCGATGCACACGCTCTGCAATTGAAACTCGATCGAAGCTTCGACCAAGATACCAGACATTACGGCGATCTCGACGGAGTCTCCGGCGGCGAGCGCGCGCCGCCGGATCCCACGGATGTACGCCAATTTTGAAAAGTGAAAGAGACGTTCGATGTGTGCATAGCGAAGAGCGGAAGTGCGGTGCGAAGCGATACGCCGCGAGGAAGAAACAACAACGACGATCCGATCCGCACGATGGATTCGCGTGAATCTCCGACACCTCACGTTCCTCGTTATAACCGATCGCAACTCCCTCCCCGGGGACACGGGACGGCTTCTTCGCCGATGCGACAGATTTTGATTGTACACTTTCACGTCGTGATACACACTCGATTGTCGGAACGCGCCGACTAGAAAGAGGGACAAGGAGGGAAACAGGAAGGAGATTGAGAGTTACAGCTTCGGTGCAGTTTCCCGGTGGCGTCGGCAGTTTCTCAAGGTTCACTGTCCCTGCGAGACCGTACATAGGAGAGCGAAAGATCGAAGCGGGAGAAGGAAGATCGCAGCGGATCAAAATCCGTGGATTAATGGATAAAAATCCGTAAATTCATGAATCAAAATCCGTGGATTCATGAATATAAATCCGTGGATCCATGAATAAAAATCCGTGGTTTCATGTAGAAAAATCCTTGGATTCATGCATGAATTCCTTGATTCACGGATAAATCCGTTGATTCACGGATGAATCCGTTGATTCACGGATAAATCCGTCGATTCGTGGATGAATCCATGGGAGTCGCGGATAAATCCGTGGATTCGCCGATGAGTCCCCGGGATTCATGGACGAATCCAAGGGCTTCGTGGATAAATCCATTGCCTCACGGACAAATCGATCGATTCATGGATCTGCTGTATCACGCGACGAGCCGTTCGCTCCAAATGACCCTATTCGCACAAGATATTCCCACAACTCATCGTCCTTTCACGATATCAAATAGAAAGAGTCACTTCCTCCGTGAACTTTGCAGTCACCAGAGAACAGTGGAACGAATCCGTGTTTGTCAGACCAGCAATAAAAATTTCAATGAATTTACATTAATTTGCCATAAGCTTTCAGCCGTTTCTATCTCTCCTTGTGAAATTACTGTTTACGAGACTAATTTAGATGAAATTAGTGTATCGCGCACGGTAATCGTGCAGTAATTAGTCCCGGGGCTTTAACGAGGTGTACGTTGACGCGCGCGTGTATGTGTGTGTGTGTGTTTGTGTGCGCCGGAGTAATTTAGAGCCAATTTCACGAGTACCACGAGTATCGCGAGTCGAGGAACCGTGGATTATTTGCAACCGACTAACAGGACCTCCCAGGAAGATTGCTCAGTTCGGATCAACGAACTTTTTGTACACCTCCGCTATTCCTCTGTTACACTCGGCAAACAGCCAGTAGATAAAGGCGTGGCTTTTGTCGGTCGCCCATTGCTCGTTCGCCTGCATGTCCCCGATACTTTCGCCGTACCATAATGTAACGAAACCAAGTCGGAATCTTTCGACGGAGAGGTGAAAGAGATCCATGAAAATTGTGCAACGCCAGACCTCTTCTACGTCGTCGTTTCTGGTGTCTCTCCCACGCGAGAGCGTATTACGCTTGATCGGTAAGGATTTCCCGGCTTATGGCTCGGCTCTCGGGGCAACCTCGATTGGACGTGTTTATGCGTCGTGTTGCACTTAAATTCTTGTTTCTCCCATGAAACGAAAGTCTTGTATTTTACATTGGATATACAAAGAGTCCCGGCGACGCTAACACGAGCGACGACAATTTGTGCCGTGGTCGTTCCTCCACGCATACTGATCCTTTGGCGCACCTCGTGTCGATAAATTCGTACTTCTGCGCACTCGAATAAACTCCGGCGCGAAACAGCGTTACCGCGACTTAAACCCCTTAACGGGAAGTCCTTAATGGAGTCGATAAAATTACAATGAACGCCGATGAAGAGACTCTGCAGTTTTATGGTTTTTTTTTTTCATCGGAATTCGCTTTGTGGGTTTTAAAAAAACGTATTTTATTTATTTGTTGCATCAATGACGACTTTGTATCGTTTGCTTTTGACGCAGAAATTCGACACTCTCGGCCGCCGCTCTCCGCGCCGATCGACGGTAATCACGTTTCGTTCGCCTCGATGTATGCTTATCGATTAATTATTACGAAATCGGGCGTTCGCGGGTGTCTCGGTGGCCGCTGGTGTCGCGACGGGGGGTGTCCGGCACGGTGACAGGTACACGGCCTCGCGGCTTTCAGGGTGCCGAGAGACACGGACACTTTTTATGCCCACCTTGCCGTGGTAGAGGCGACGATCGATCGGTCACGCGTGTCTCATGCACTCTTGTGCGCCAATGAATTTTTTCCATTTTTTTTTTTTTTTTTAGCCATTTCTCATTCTTACTCTCGCTTTCCGATATCATGTTTGCTGCGGCATTCAACTGACACAATAATTTGACAGGCGATCAGACCGCTGGAAATCAAAAACACGACAGGCCAACGGGATAAAATATTATATTTATCGGTACTCTAATTTTTCATGCAAAACAAGAAGCCACGAAAGCGGGAGTCTATCTATATATTTATGTACAATTTCTACATAAGCAAAAAAATAGGGGAATGAAACTTCGGATCAGTACTCAATATTTCGTTATTATAAGAATTCCCCTACATTCCCTCCATTCTGATGATCATCGGCTCTCATCGCAATCCACCTGAAAACCATCGCGTTTTTTTTTTTGTTCGCGACCACCAACAACCCCAGTCAACCCGAGGCAGCTGCGGAGGTGCAGGAAAATTGTCCAATAAAATCCGAGGCCAATCATCGGGCAACGGCCGGTGCAGTCGACGTCGTAGCTCACCGGGGCAGGAAAGTGCGCTACGATAGTTACACACGAGGTCGTAATTCAAACGACTGGCCGGTCGATAAACACAACGGCGATAGAGAAACAGACGCCGCGCGGCGGAGCCTTCGAGGTAAATAAAAAATAAAAAAAACAAATAAAAATAAAAATAAAAAACGAAGAGATGCAGATGAATGCGAAGAGAGGGGGATAACGAGGATAGCAGGACTATCGCGGTCCGGAGGGATGCGAGTGGGAAATCGGCAGGGGGTTCCCCTTTATACACCGTATATATAGCCGCGATAGCTCTCCCTATTCATCGCGAACTAATTACCACACCCGTCGTATTTCATGAAGCCGGTTATCACGGCCGTGCGGTCTACTCGAGATCGTTTCATCGACGTGGCAGCTCCGATCGGCCGATCATTCGCTCTCCGCGTCCGTCCTTCCCCTCCGCACGTATCTTCGGACGGAATGGCGAATATATAGGGTAGACCGGGGCAAAACGGAGACGCTAAGCAACAAAAGCTGCTACACCCAGAAAAAAAAAATGTATTTGATTTAAATAAATATTTATTTCATTCAAGTAACTATTTACTTACTTTAAATAAATATTTATTTGATTCAAATAAATATTTTCTCTGATTGTACAACGATACCGAAAAAATGGATCTATCTGTTTTCACACTAAAATTGTATTGTCACCGGTTTTGAAAGAATACAAAAGAGAAACTGTCTGGGGCAAAACGGGGTACCCTTCGATTCGACTTGCGGCAACTTTTGTTAGCTTCATTATTACCCTATTTTGCCCCACGTCGATATAACATTTCATGTCCCCATTTTGCCCCATGTCCCCGTTTTCCCCTGCGTTCCGTGCACCTGCCGTCGAACTCGGCGCGACTCGGTTGACGCGCTCTCCCAGCAGCCGCGGTATCCGCTCGTACATATCGACGGCCGCGAATCGGAAGGTCGTAACTGGCGTGCAGAGGTGCGCGGTTCGGGCCTCTTCGATTCCAAGCCGCCGTTATGTCTCCCGGAGCTATTCCACAGCGGCGACGACGCGTGGGTGGGCCGCTCCTCGCCGAGTTACGCACGAAACGCGGGCGCGCGTCTCACACTGGTTTCCTTGAAAGCCTCGCTGGTCGCGGGGCTATTTACACCTATGCAGCCAAGCGTTCCCCGCGTGTCCGCGCGCAGAGGTATGCCCCGTGGTGGAGGTACGCCTATCGTCCGTTCGCCCAATCGCCGGACGGTGCGCGCACTTTCTTGGACCATAAAATCCGGAAACCAAGAGCCGCGCGGCTAACTCTCTTTCTTCGGCGATTCGACATACGGCGGGCGTTATTTATCGGCTCGGGCCCGCGAGTCGAGCGGGGGCGTGCGAAAAATCTCTCATGTTTATCGGCTCTCGTTGAATAACCAGGGAGGGGGTGGGAGAGAGAACGGGACGACGATGTTTAGGTTGGTCATTTTCCTTTCCTTTTTTTTTACTCTCTCGTTCAAATTTGTTGTGAAATGGGTCGAAGAGAAGGATTAAATTCTTACCGAGTTTCGGCCTCGGGTTGCGAACGATTGTGGTCTTAAATTTTCTGGGTTTCCGGGTTTTCTCCGGAGATCTGTAAATCGTGGGCTCGAACGCTTCTCATTTAACGCGCGCGCGCGTGGAACCGCGTCGTCCGGAGAGAACCGAGAGACATTTTCGTTCCGCGAGGACGATCCGGAGTCCCTTTATCGTCCCACTGGCGCCCCACGATCCTGACGCGCCCTGGGCATGATTCTCGTTTTATGGTTGCAGTAAAGCCCCAGAGCTGTGCACCGGCGCACGATACCGGGTTGCAGCGAAAAAGCGAAAACCGAAGAAACCCACCGAAAAGATTTCTACGTCTCTACCGCCAACCGGATGTGCACTCGTTCCGCTGGCTATCGATTCCCTCGCTCCTTTCTCTCCGCTTCCGAAGAGATCTCCGCGACTTCGGGTCCAACAACAAACCACGCAAAAACGACTCGTTCTCCTCGCTCTTATTTCTTCCCAAACTTCGATACGATGCTTTACCCCCACAAGCAAACGAGCATGTTTGCGGACCTCAAAAAAATAAACACTATCAGCTATTCTGCCCCGAACCATCCGCCCGAAGACACTCGCAAGCGCCATGGGACCGCGAAACTCGAATACAATTTGCATACACGAATTCCCGCGGCAAACCCTGTCGAGTATAATTTCTTGCCTCGAATAAAATCGCATTGGAGATTCTCCTTCGCTGACTTCTACTGACGTTTATGATATCAAAAAAGAAGAGGAGGAAGAAGAAGAGGTGGAGAATGAGGAAGATGAGGAAGATGAGGAGGATGAGGAAGATGAGGAGGAGGATCCGGAGAACCTCGGGACGAGATCTCAGGACATTCGAGAGCACTGTTCATTGTTCGGTTGGCAAGGCAGAGCAACAGCTATGCGATCTCTCCTGCGGAAACCTCGAAAGGGGACTCGCGTATAGAAATATACGCTAGTATAATCTATAACGCCGAGGCTCTTTGTGGTTCTTCGGCGGGGGGGCCTTCAGCGGCGTCCGCCGTCAGCGTCACTCATCTCCCCGGCCGGGGCGTCGAGTGAACAAGTTGCATTGATCGTTAATTGGCTGGAACAGAGACTCACTGTTCGGGTTGTATGGGAGATAACAGCGGTCGGTGGCCGATACACGGCTCGAAATAAAAGGGATAAAAGGCGAACGCACGCGGCACATTCATCGGCCGTGTAGCGTACGAAGAACCACTGTGTCAGGATCGTACCGGACATATGTCTATGTACACGTATCCTGTGTGTTACCGACACAAAGAGAGTTGGCGAGGATCGTGCAGGCATGCTGTTCGACCGCTAAAGGCAATATAGCGCGATACATTGTCGGAATTGAAACGACGACCTTGCCGTACCGCGACCGGAGCGACCCCACAGAATTTGGCCCCCGAAGCGTATACGCGCACGGTTGCCCCGAACACGTTGCCAAGAGGGTGAGACCCTGGGGTGGAACGGATTAAAATGCATCGGGGAAATGGGGGAGCCGGAATATAACCAAAGCCACGTCGCTGCCGAGGGGTGAATTTCGAAGAATTTCAAATCGCTCCGTCGGCGAAGGGACCGAGGCGCTTCGGTACGTCGCAGCACTTCGTGTTACGGTACATTAATCATCGTTGACGCGTGATTGTGGAAAAATGTATAATGAATTAAAATACGGGTTGCTGGCTCGGTATAAAAATTAAGAAAACGGAAGATAGATAATTCATAGGGTAACAATTGTGAATATGGCCCGGTCCATATATCATTGATTTACCACTTTCACCCTTTACAGTTTTTTTGTTTTTGTTTTCATTTATGAGAGTTGGAACGAGTCTCTTCAAATTGTGAAATTGTTTCTCGCGCAACTGTCGTTCAACCTAAAAAAAAACACCCCTCGAAATAAAACCTTGTGCTCGCGTTCTATTCGCGGTATCGATCATAAATTACACCCCCTCCGGAGTTTCCGCGCGACGCCCGAAAAGTTTCGTTATTCGAGCCACGTTTCGCACCGGCGAGCCACGGTGGCGTACCTCCGGAATTTTGAGAACGGATAGATGAGGACAGGCGCCCCTGGCGCGTTCTTTCCGTGACCGTTTTCTCGCGTCTCCTCTCCCGGGCCCGGCTTCTTCCTTCGCAATAAAAATCCATACCACCATCTCGTGGGCGTCGCCGGTTCGGTTGACTGTGCCGCGGACAAAAGTCGTGAAAGTACGTATCTCTCCTATCGGATAATAAATACGAACCGGGCAATGCGTGAGCGAGCGACGGGACCGGGCGATAACTCGCCGCAATGATGTACACCGTACACGGGACGATACTTCTGCATCTCGTCGGAATAAGACTACACGTACTGAATTGCGAAAGAGCTAGAGAAAAAAAAAACGCGAAGAAACGGAGATAACTCCACCGCGAGAAACCAGCGAGAAGAGGACACGCGTGTACATAGATCGTGCAGAGTCGCTGGACCGCGTGTGATACAAAACGCTTTTGCATGGGAACGCGATCGGGCGAGCCCAACTGCGGGCGCTTTCGATGCATGCAGCCCCGCGTGTACGCAGAAAACTCTCCCGAGTACCTACATCTCAATTAATTATTATAGAACGAGATTTATCGCGTGCGAGAATCCTCGTGTACATAGGAAGAGTTACTGGGAAGATATTCCCCGCGGGAGCCGAGGCGGTAAAGTAATACCGATACTCGATCGAACAAGTGCGTTGAGAGACCGATCTCTCCGCACCTTTCGATCTATCTCCCGGCAAGATATATGTACAACAAATGTTCCATGTGGGGCTGGGTTACAGTCCGGCCGCTATCTATAATATAGTATTTATACATACGGTTTGCCGATAACTATCCTAACCGATATCTCCCGTAGATTTATTCGTTGCCCACGCTTCGATGCGTGTGTTTATTATACTCGCGATAGGTGAGCCTCTGACTATCGGCTGTACGCGGACTTATTGTTAAAAAAAAAAAAAAAAAAAAAAAAAAACGGAGCACCACGGATTCCCAACGCGGTCTCACACTCGACGAAAACTCTCGCTAACGAGATCTGCGAGAGGTACACGATGTCGCGAGAGAAGGCGCGATTAAGCGCTATACACCATGCGCCTCTTTTTTCCTATTTTCTCATCTACTTCATCCTCGTCTTCCGCCCATGTTCCTCTTCGCGAAGAGCCACGGAGGGAGGGAAACGTGAAGAAGGCCGTTCTTCTTCGCCTTATTTTTCATCTTTCTCTTCATCTTCGTCTTCTTCTTCGCCTTCTTCTTCCATCTCCTTATTCACCTTCATCTCCACCTTCTTTTTCCCTTCACCTTCATCTTCACCTTCTTCTTGTCTGTGCGTACGCTCTCTTGTCGCCTGCACAACTTACGCGCCGCCTCGAAGACATTTTCTCACCTTGGCGGAACGTTGTATACGAAATATCGATGCCGATCGATATCTCTCGCGCGCGTACAGGCGCACGAGCGATGCGAAGATGTGTCGAAGGAGCGAAAGGATCGAAGATAGAATGGTGACTGCGTGCACAATGTTTTCAACGAGAGGAAAGATTTATCGACGCGATCCCGCGGCAACCGTAGATTCCACGAGGCGTTAGAATCCTACTACCTGCTGCAACAGAGGCCGAAGAGTGCGCAGCCATTGACCGGCTTTAGTGAATTTAGCCGGAAGCATCGGAGGATGCATAGACTCTCATTTTTTAATCCTGAGTGACGTCATACCGGAAAAACGTCACTTTCGGTCGAAAAATGAGATTTTTACGAGCATTTTTATTTAGCATTAGTAGTAGGTTTATTGATATGGTTTATTGATGGTTTATTAATAATACATATGATGCAATGGCGATCGTTACAGTTTTTAATCATTTATACATCTGTACAATTATAATTGCATCCACATATTGTCAACGGGCAATCGACCGAAGTCCTTCAGCCCAATTTTCATTTATTATTCTCTGGAATGTATGTCGTGTATTTGAGTTTATTGAAATGTATCTCTGAAGGACTCTCGGTTCTTTCCTTCGAGATGAACCGAAAGGAGATGCTGCGCGTCAGACTCGCATGAGATACGAGAAGGCCGGTCGGGTCGCTTCGGACGATTGGAAACGCGATCCACCTCGGCACAATCTCGTCTCTATACCGATGCAGAAACTTCACGGCTGCCGTCTGTGCGTGCGTGTGTTGGTTTCAATTTTTATTTTTTTATGCTTCCAAACCGCAAACACACCGACGTACATTGTCAGCTGTGTTCGGGTAAACTAAAGCTATGGTAACATCGACACTCGACCGTCTCGGCGTACGAAACGCTTCTCGCGATCGGCGACACTGCCTGGAACACAATACTAATGCACGTTTGAAATTCGAAGCCGGCTCTGTGTCATCGATGCTGAGCCGAGTCGGACTCGGGAGATGCGGATTAGAAAGGCGACGCCCTGTGTTTATGTGACTCTTGAATCGCGCTTTCCAGATTGCAAAATCTCCGTCGTAAACCGATTTTTAATGTTTTTTTTTTCAACAATACAATTTTTCTAATGGGGAAATAAGAAACAAGGGCTGAAGGACTTGGGTCGATGGCCTATTGGCAATAGTAACAGCATTATTAAATGTGAATAATCTTTCAAATGTACCAGCATCCATGGTACATTTCAAACCGTGCATTTACATTTCAAACATTTCAAACATTTCAAATTTCCATACCTTGTAATGTATTGTCAACAAATACATTTACCACTACTACTAAGAAAGAAATTAACGTTATCGCTTTCTTATCGTCTGTTTCAGGCGACATTGAAGACTGTCTGGTAGCGCCGGTATCCCAAGGCCAGTTCACACCACTGCCGGAAGCCCTCTGCTGGGCGATTCTCGAGCTTACGTCGCAGAGGCAAGCGGCCACGCTGGACACACTGAGATCAGCCCTGAGAAACGCCTTTCCCACGATGCAGAGACCGAGTCGAGAGCTCGTTTACGACGCTCTCGCTAAGCTCATGCAGGAAAGAAAGATCTATCACACGTCCCAGGGATACTTCGTCGTCACGCCCGAGACGCGGAGGCTGCGACGCGATTCCGGTAGCTCGAGGAGGAACTCGCGTGAGGTGACCGGCTGCCGGGGTCAAGGAGGCATGCTCATGAGCAACGACGAGGCAATGGCACTCGTGCACGGGGAGATGCTCACCCTCAGGGACGGCAACGTCACCCATCAGGCCGTTCAGACCAATCTCGCAGATGTTATTTGCGGAGGTAAAAAAAAAATTCGTTCAGTTTCCTTCGATTCATTATTCGATTGTCTCGCGTGCCATTAAAGTGGAACATTTATACGGAAATTTCTGGTCTACGGTGGAACCGCGATTATCCGAATCCCTCGAGACCGGGTCTAGTTCAGATAACTGGGATGCAATTTTTATTTACGGGAATATAACACCCGTAAATTGGGAAAAGTGGGGAATATGGCCCGGTCCATATATCATTGATTTACGTATTATTCGAGGTGGCCCATATTCACCACTTTTACCCCATATAAATAAGATACATATAAATGAGATAATAGTAATATTGTATATCATACTTCAAAACATATTTTTAACATATTTCCAACCTCGAGGTCTTATTTAGGCACATTTACATATTAACCACTCATAACTTACCAGGTAACAACTCTACCAGAAAACATTTGTACTGAATTACAACTCTACTGAAAACTCTACCAGCAACAAAATAAAACTACCGGAATACGAGGCTACCGTCTAGCCTTGTATTCCGGTAGAGTTTTATTTCAACTGCGGTAGAGTTTTATTCCAAGTCTAGTAGAGTTTTTTTTTTTCTAGTATAGATTTTGGTAGACTTGTTAGAGTTTTTTGGTAGATTTATGAGTGGTAGAGATGTAAATGTGCCCTTCTTTCAAGGATTCTGTGAAATAAAGTCGTCCATTTTTCAATTACCGAACGCTAGCTATCACGCTTTTCAGCAGCGAGATTTCGCAGCCGCTTTACTGTGTAGTACGTATGTAAGGCGTTTCAAACGATTTGGTATAGAAATGAAATGAGTCTGTGATGTGCGCTGTCCGACTTTGCTGCAGTGGGTGAAACTGCAGCAATGTATAATCTTTCGCGCTAACGTTCGGATAACCGAGGGTTTGGATAAACGGAGTCATGGTTCGTATAATCAAGGGTTCGGATGATCGAGCTTCGGATAATCGAGGTTCTTACTGCACTTGATTCGAAGACCAATAAAAATTATTAAGGAACCACGCCAATTCTTGAATCAACTTAATTAGAGAAAAAAAAATAGAACCTAGGCCTCTTTATTTTCCATTAAAAAGAAGGAAACTAGCGCAAACGCTTCGCCCGACTTAACATTATAATATAGTATTTTCAGACGTAATACATGTACATCGTACATCGTCGAGCGCGGCTAGCGGATCTTTTTCCACCGGAGCATTGCGAGCGAGTCGCCGTTCGCTTTTATATTGTCGACGTCCTTGCTTCGGTCGGCAACACTCGTTCCTGCGACCTGCAGCGCACTCGGAATCTCGGGCGGGAAGTCTCATTCCGTTGATACAGCGTTTTCACGAGAAAAGCCGATAAAATTATTATCTTGGTCAAGGAGAAAAAAAAAAGTTGTAATCGGATACTCCGACGAACGAGCAGATACAAACAACATGGTTCGTTCGTACACGTTAGAAATATGCTTCAACTTAGAACTCTGTTTTCAAATCCAGGCAAATGAGATCGAAATGACAATTCGACGTTCTAGGCATTAAATGTATGTGGGTCATTTTATTTATTTATTTTTGTACATATTTTTTTATAAAAACAAAAAGTTTCAATATTCTATTAAATTTTGTAATAATCTAACAGACAAGCAACGCAGATAAGAACAATATCCCATTCCCCATACACCTCAGATAACTTCTAGCAAATGGAATCAAAATGACAATTCGAAGTTCCAGGAATTCAATGGATGTGGGTCATTTTTTTTTTTTTTTTTTAAGAACGGCCTTTTGTCTCTTCGGTCGGGTATCGGTGACACAAATTCATCGACGATCCGATCACGAATTTGCATGCCTCTCCGCCGTCGACGAGCGTGGTCGAAGGTGGAGAAGGAAACACGCTACCCGTGAGTAAAACTTAAACGTCTTGCGAGTGTAGGTATTTCGTGCCGGTGGGCCCGATCGGGGGCCCCGGGATATCCGCCAGCTCCGTTGCGCGCAGCGTATTCTTCCGCACTCGCGAGAGCCTCCGTCGCGGAAGGCCGTCCCGGCAGGCCCTCGCGCATCCCGTCCCGCGACAAGACACTGTGTGCCCGCGCGCAGAGCGTTTAGCACAACGATATATCAGCTATTGATCACGACATTGTCTACCGTTACACGCTGTCGGGATCACGTCGAGGCCAGGGATCAACGACTACCACGTAGTATAATCTTCGTTCTTCTCCTCCTTTCATCCTTCGCTATCCCCGTTCCTCGCGCTTTTTCCTGTTTCGCCTCGGGAGGGTTAATGGCGTGTGCATTCTCACGCTCTTGACCCTCCCGGGGCGTCGGAGCATTTATTGACCCAAAAGACTCACTTCTTCAGACGCGGCGCTCCGAAAGTAGGAGAGGGCGGGGCTAAACGGAACCTTGGTGCAAATATTCCCATTGTTGAACCTTGGGGGGGGGCTGATGTAGAGGTGTAACATTTATTCCATCCATCGTCATCCTGCATCATAGTCCTCCACTTATGTTATAGTGGCAGTTTGTTGGAACTAATTTTACAAAGTTTTAATAATTTGAACCCTACAGCAAAATTGACAATTTTTGGACCTTCTGAGTGGAGCCTCATGTAGTGGTATAAAATTTCTTCCATCCATCGTCATCCTGAATCATCGTCCTCCATTCATCTTATGATAGCAGTTTTGTTGGAGCCAATTGTACAAAGTTTTGATAATTTGAACCCTACTGCAAAATTGACCATTTTTGGACCTCTGAGTGGGGCCTCATGTAGTGGTATAAAATTTCTTCCATCCACCGTCATCCGGACTCATGGTCCTCCACTTATGTTATGATAATACTTTTCTTGGAGCTAACAGTCCAAAGTTTTAATAATTTGCCCGTTGTACATTGCAGGTAATCCGAACGACAAGGTACTCTTCGCCCGATGCAGATCGGTACCCGGACGCCTGGAGAGGCGACATTCCCTAAGACTGTGGGGCTCGGCGAGACGCCTCCACAGGAGCGGAAGTTCACGGTCACTGCCGCGAAGGCCGGACAGAAGCGATACTTCGTCGAGCGCCGAGTACGCGAGCACCGACAGCACACCGCACAGTCCGACGAGTGAGTCTAGAATGTCGGGGAAAGGGCTGTTTTTGGTGATGGGGAGGGAAAATAAAAAAAAACAACAAACACTTCGTCGTAAGATAATTTTTATAACCGCTGCACAGCTAAATGTGATGGTAAACTAACAAGCGAACTTTAACATTTTTTTCACTCCCAACATGTGTGTAAATTATTCTCACTTTAGTGAAAAAAAATAAAAACGCAATAAATATTGAAGCTATAGTGGCATATGCTTGCGGTTTATATATATATATATTTTTTTTTTCATGAAGAAATATTAATAAAATGCTTCTAGTGTTACCCCCAGCCTTGGCAAGCCTTTCCCCGATCCTCGTTTGCATCGCGTCGTAAAGACCTGTCTTCGACTGTGCAGCGTCGTTTTTTTATAAGGTTTGTCCGGCATATTTTCAGAAAAAATAGGCCTCCTGTCGAGGCTCTTCCGGCGGAGCACGAGGCGAAAGGGTGCACCGTTGATGGGGACCTTCAGCGCCCAGTATCCGCCCACAGAGTGGTTCAATCCTCGCGTCGTTCATCTTCATAGCGTCGCGACCCAGACGAGAGCGGCAAGTCCATCGGTGTGTAACTCAAATACCTTCTAGAATATCGTTCGATACGACGCATGCCGGAACTCGGTTATTTTTCATTGGATTATTTTAATAAAAGAATAATTAGATTAAAATAAAATCAACTAAGGCCAAAACTAAGTAAAAGAAAAACTAAATAAAGTAAAAAATAAATAAAATCAAAACTTTTGACTAACAATCCAGTCGTAAAAAACCGCAGCATCCCCGTTCGGACGATTGCAGCGAGATATTCAATGCCTACCGGATAGTGCGATCTCGAACGGATCTTAACGCTGATTTTTCGTTGTTTCAGATGCTGGAAGGTTTGGACCAGTCCCAGGCGAGTTTTCAAGTATGGGACGACTCGAGTTCGGTGCGCTCGGCGACACTGCCGAGAAGACACAGACGTCAGCCGAGCGGTGACTCCTCGAGTCTGTTGGCGAATTCGACACCGAGAAGCTCGCGAAGGCACAGATCACCGTGCTCGACGCTCCCGAGATCGAAGTGTTCGAGTCTGAGCCGATGTACGTCACGCGCGTCCGTGCTACCGCCCAGTGCCAATCAAGAGCCTTACCAGACACGGGGACCGATTCAGAACGGCAAGCACTCGACGAACTCGTCGCCGAGCAGAAGCGGCGGAAGTTCCGGATCGGTGAGGGCGACGAACAGCAGCCCGGCGAAAACAGCGACACTCGGCAGATCGAGCACGAGGCACAGTTCGAGACGACCCAGTCACGATTCCACGGGAAGTGGCACCAAATCTACGAATGGCTCGCCACAGCACAAGGTACGACGGATAATCGATTCTCATTCGATCGTCCCCGAACGCTCGTCGCCGAGGGTCTCGTCGATTTACTACGCGAGCTCTTTCTCGACCACCACGAATATACGGACGGTTACATTATAATGCTAAGAAGAACCAAAAGTAGAAAAAAAAATCGGCTCTATCGCAGTACTCTATAGGCAAAAGAAAAAGGTTTATACGCTTCAAAACATTTCTTCCGCGTTTTTCCTGTTAATTTGTTTTTTCTTTCTTTCCCAACCCGTAATCTACAATTAGAAGAAAAAAAATGGTATTGTAGTACGTATAAACGTATTAACAATTTTTTGCGTATAGAGTAACCTTTCCCCAAAAAAAGTTTTATACGATGGAGAACATTTTTTTCAGTTTTTTCTTGTTAATCTCGTTAATTTCTTTTTCTCCAATCCGACATTCTTGGATTACCATTTTAATATACTGTTGCGTTTGTTAACAGATCCTTCAGAAGACATCATCGGGCCACTCGACCCACTCGAGTGGAAAATCCGTTTCGAGCAGCAAGCTTTCGTCCTCGCCGTTGAAGACATCGAAGCTGACCGCCCAGTCGTCGCCGTTGAAGGTCATTCAGCAAGGTGCCCTGACCCCGCTCCAAGAGGCTCAAAATTCGATAACCCTCCAAGTCTCGACGAATCTGAGTCCCGTCAGTCCTCCGCAGGAGCAACGTTCCATCCAGAGCAGAGTGACGGTAGCATCGAACGCGTCGAGCACAACGACCATATCAGGCTCTCCCGGTACGAAAATCTACGTCCATCAGAACAACTCGCCGATGCGCTCGGTGATCACCTTCGCGAACGGAACGACGAAGAGCGGCCCGACGAGTGCGAACAGCAACGCGAGCAAGGAATCGACGACGAGTAAAGAGAAGCAGGAGAGAGAGCTCGTCAGCGAGAAAGTACAAAAATCGAGGATAGACGAGGACAAGCTATCGAACTCGAAGAGCGAGGAAGAGAAGACGAGACAGTCGAGCAAGCTCGAGGAATGGAAGTCGATAAAGTTGGAGAGGCCATCGTCTCTGCTGTACACGAACAAAGATTCGAAGCCTAGCCTGTCCGAAAGCGACAAGGAGAACAAGCCCAAAGTCGACGAGGACGCGCCGAACAAGCTTAAACTCACGAATCGTCTGAACAACAGCCAGGCTCATCTCATCGACGGTTCGACCAACAATGTCGATAAAAATTCTCTCGCCAACACCAACGAAAATCCGTCGGTGAATCTGCCGACGACGAAGAACACCAACGACGCCATGAACAATTCCCGAAAGTTGTCGTTGTCGTTGTCGAAGGACGCGCTGAGCTACAGAAATCTGTTGCGTCCCGGATCGAAGAACAACATCGCCTCGAATCCACCGTCGCCGACGAAGTCCTTCGACGGTTTCGGCGGCTCTTTCAACAACGTGTACATCGAGAATCTGGAGAGCGCCAAGCAGCGCAGGGCTCCGCAGGGATCCGAGCCGAATCTCGAGAAAACCGTGAGTCGCGGAGATTTGTACTCGTATCCGAGCTTGAGCGACATGCAAGTGCAGTTCACCAGTCTCGCCGCCCAGAAAATTCTCAAAGGCTGCCCCATCAACAGCGTCGACACTCTCGTCGAGGTCAACATGGCAGCGGCCGACAAACCCAACAACCGCGACGTCACCGTTCACACGGACTTTGGCCTCGTTTAATAATCCAATAATCGCCTGAGAAAAAATGTGTATGTATGAAATTTCGAGCGATCGGCCAGAGAATTTTGTAATCGAGCTTGTTCGAAAAAAAAAAACGATCGAACCAGATAGTAAACATGTATTCTCGCTAGAGTTATCGAGTCTCGGAGTCAACGAGCACTGCCATTTTTAATACTTCCAACGACTTTTTTTTTTTTTTTTGGGAATATACATATATACACAGAACACAGATGAGAATTCGAAGCGAAAGCTTCGATAGCCGATCCTCCGTGCGTCGAGCTCCCGAAACTCGAGGCCTATCGAGGCTCCACCTCGGGATTCAATAAACGATGTTTTTTTTTCCTCCTTCACCATCTCTCGTTAAAACTTTCGACAAACCCAGCAACCAACGTAGCTTAGAAGATTGCGTTTGTCCGAAGAATTTCATCTTCATCAATGTTTTTTTTTTTCTGCCGCGGCTTTGCGTCGCTTTACTTCGATAAAGTGATTCGTTAAAGCGATGTAACTTTCGCGGACGGCGCGGCGCCCAACGGCCGATCCGCGAATTATTTTCTTTTGTAACGTAATATTACTATACTGCATGTATTTTGGTATAACCGCGGTGATCCTGAATGTAAACGGGAACCAAGATCTTCCAAGCAAACCAACGAAATTAGCCTCATAGGAGCTGCAACTTACATTCTACAAAGTATACATACAAAATGCATAATTTATATGTAAACGAAAAAAAAAGAAAAAAAAAGTGTAACATAGATACGAGCAACGAGCAGGATAGCATACCAATACATAGAATCATCAACCTCGACCCGGCTCGAATGGGCATGTACCACTTATATCGCTAGTGCAATCGTAAATCTTATTAATCTAAGTGCCAAAACCGTAGTTACTAATTCAAACGCCTTAGCGGACCTCGCGCGCGGAACCCTGTTCTTTTTTTTTTTTTTTTTTTAGATCCGACTCTTTTCGAGACCGCATTATTATTTGTTACAATTGAGAAATAAAAGAACATATAACCGTAACGATTAGACGAAAACGTCAGAGGAATAATAATATGAGATGATGAGAGAAGGAAGAAAGTCACTTTTGTACATGCATATCTGAACATTGCCGATCGAACGACGGCGATTCAGACACTCCTCTAACGCCCCGTAACCAACGCCGCATAATTTTTTTTTTTTTTTTTTTCATTATATCTTTGTTTTATTAAGTTTTTTCTCGTTTTCGTTTTTTTTTTTTTTACAATTAAAAACTAACTTGTAGCAACCCATTGTATAATCGTATATATCGAATATATGAATAAAACGAGGCAAAAATACATGATATATAAAAAAAATATTAAAGAATTTTTTTCTCACATATATTGAGCGTTTTTTTTTTATCGAAACGCTTTGGTACCGGAAGGGAAATTTGGGGACTTTGTTGCATGTATTTTTTTGCCGCTACCGGGATAGATTTGGGAAGCTTTTCTAATCGTATATAGAAGAAGAGGGAGGAGAAGGAGACGAGACAAGCCGCGGAGAAATTATGCAGCCGACAGCAGTGTATTCGATAAAATCATTTTTATGAAAATTGGAGGGCTCGAATAAACATCGTTGCTCGTGGGATGTCAGTAATATCTCGGAAGTTTTGATCGAATAAATAACTTTCCGGTCAAATGACGGGTCACTTGACCCACATGTCCGCGTCGTTAAGTTGGTTAGACTGTACCAGAGACTAACTCCAAATTGCAATTAGAATACTATTTTAAACGACGGAAACAATACTTTATAGATAATTAATACCTGGTTCTGTACGTGTGAACTCAAATTTCCATGTAACAATATCGATGATCACATTATTTGCAAATTCAACGTGTTACCAACTGTAAAGTACAGTCCAATAAAGGCTGCATCGGATACATCTGTGAAGAATCACTGGAAGTTGGAGTACTGATAATTGAAAATGCTCCACACAACGTTCGCTGATTGATCCACGCAAGCGCCGTCACGCTTGACTTCGATTACGCCCATCGTCCACAAAATTTCGTGTGAACTCCCTTTCTCCAGGGGAAATATTGTTACGTAAGCCGTGTATAAGCGCAAGGTAGACGCGCCATCTTATTCGTGAATTTTACTCGAAGAATTGCAGTCGTGCATCAGCAAGAGAGATAATTTCTTAACAAAGATAATTTCTTTTTCTATCGATAACCGTTTTGTCGTCCAGCTATAATAAACTATTTGTGAGACTTTTTCGCGCTCGACACAGAAGGATAAGGAAGGAAGGATCCGTCCGTGAAAATGGGGAAAAAAGGTAAGCGAGCTCCAATTCCTCCATGCGCCTTTTGCTTCGCAAAATATTGAATTATCGAACTACGGGTTACGCCGTTTGTTATGTGGCAGTCGATATTCGAACGAGCAAAAAGACTGAGATTGCAAAGTTTTATCTATTATTGACAAAGTCGATTCGAGCACGCCGTCGAATTCTCGTCCATCCGACGCATCCGTTTTCTGTCTCTTCGTTTCGGAGCGAGTGAAACTGTTGCATATCACAAAACAGACGTTTCTACATTGGACATGACAAAACAGACGTAACCAAGAAACCGTTCGATCTCGCGACTGAACGTCAAAGAGACTTCGGATGCCCGCTATTGCAAACCTGCTCAAATGAATGTACGTTGGCACAACTGCCGAGTATTATCGCAACAAGTAAATTACAGATAAAATATTTTCGGAATACTACGAAAATTATTATCCGAAGGATATTATTCACAAGGCATTTTTCGTCATGTGACCAACTGCAAAATCGGATTTTACTGTCGATGAGTTGCCGACGACAGAAGGGCTTATCTACTGTTGCCAAGCTTTGACGATACGCCCTTCTGGTATTAAGGTTGCGCCTCGTTCCCAGGAATATATGTACCGGCGGTTGAGAAACCGGCACATAATATTGTGCCGTTCTGTGCTTATGCACACACTAACACAGAAAGAAACACTCATGTCGAGTTACATTCTGTAACGCCAGAGCGGTAGAGTGTGTCAGCGTAAACGAAACGAAACTATTCGCTGTGCGCATACATTCTATCAGCGCCGCTACCTACCAGCTTCGACCCAACTTACACACCCAGCTCTTTGCATGTATACGCAATACACACTCGTCCGGTGAGCTTGTGCAGGTCGTGCACATAGCGAACAGCGTTGCTCCAGACTGTACAACGCAGTGCCTTTGTGTCGGGCAGTGTCAGCGACGCACCGAATGATCGCGCTCTTCGATCTCGTAACGACCCTTTGGTAAACACGACTGTTTTTTAATCGCGCTCCTAACTTCCTCGTCGACTAACACAGCAAAACCTCCCGACACTCCGTGGGGTATCGAGCACAACGATGGGAAAGAAAGGTGAGACGCAAGGTCGTTTGCGCGAATTTCGTCAACAAGATCATCGCAAAAGATGGCAGACTTTCGTTTGTTTCACAAGCATTCGCTTTAATGGCTGTAAATCATCGACGAGTCGTACACAAATCACCATTATCAAAAACCTTTCGTTATCGCATCACATTTTTTAAAAAAATTATCGTTTATTCCTTATTTTTCTTTCGTAAATATAACATTCAATTAAAACCCGTAATTTCATCGGGAATACCGCTTATCGCCGAGGGTCCATATGCGGCGACGCAATAACGGATAGAAATGAATAATCGTACGAGATTTATATACGCAATTCACTCGTCTCCGCGAATATCACAGGCGATTCATTACGAAATGTCACAAAAACTCGAACGAGAAAAATAAATAAAAATGGCACGACCAATATCTTGATGTTGATAATCTTGCAGGAAAGAAGAAGGGGAAGAATGCAGAGGAGGGTGGGGATGCAGGGCCATCCCAAGGAGCGCCTCAAGCGCAGCCTGCGGCGCAACAACAACAGCCTCCCGCGCAGCAGCAACAGCAGCCTCCGGCGCAGCAACGGCAGCAACCTCCCGCGCAGCAACAACAGCAGCAACGGCAGCAGCCTCCCGCGCAGCAGCAACAGCAGCCTCCGGCGCAGCAACGGCAGCAACCTCCCGCGCAGCAACAACAGCAGCAACGGCAGCAGCCTCCGGCGCAGCATCAACGGCAGCCTCCGGCACAGCAATACGAGCCGCGTGACGCTGGCATTGCCCAAGCCACGAGGGATATGGCAGGGCTGAACACTGGTTCACAAGATTCCAGGGGAAGAAGTCGAGGAAGAGGGAACAGAGGCCCTCGCAGTGACCAAGCACCGATTCCTGGCATGCCGCAAACCGCTCCGATCCCGGGAAGAGCGCCACCTGTGGCGGGAGCTCCGGGTGCTCAGAGACACGTTCCGGGTATGCCGCAACCTGCTCAGATGGAAGCTCCGGGTGCTCAGAGACACGTTCCGGGTATGCCGCAACCTGCTCAGACGGGAGCTCCGGGTGCTCAGAGACACGTTCCGGGTATGCCGCAACCTGCTCAGACGGAAGCTCCGGGTGCTCAGAGACACGTTCCGGGTATGCCGCAACCTGCTCAGACGGGAGCTCCGGGTGCTCAGAGACACGTTCCCGGCATGCCTCCACCTGCCCAGACGGGTCAAGGTCCACCCGGCCCTGGCGGGGCTGGAGGACCTCCCCAGCAGCAGCAAGCACATCCGCGGCAGGTAATTAATTCTTTTTTCCTAACAGGTACACTTAAAATCCTCCTTTCCGTTCCTGTCAAGTGTGCACAGAAAGGCACTTTTTCGCATCGCGTGCGAGAAAACTACTGCGCATGTAAATGCAATATAGTCTTCTTTCTGGCACTAGTGCAAGAAAACACTTCCCTAAAACGAAAAGCTTGGTTTTCGGGAAGTTGTTAGGAAAAATTATGTAAATTACATAAGGCACAGAAAATGGTGTCCTGACTCGATCGCTTGCATTTCTACACTCGGCAAGAACTCCCTTTGGCGAAGCTTCGCACTGTGTTGTCGCTCACACCGGCAACATTGACGAAAACCGATTGGCATTATTTGCACGCAACTCATAAACAAGTCAACATGCAGCTTGTTATAATAAACAAATAATAAATGCGGAACACGGATTGTACAAGCTTTCTGTATATTCTGTATATTGATAATAGTAACAATTGAGTTACTTTCGATTTGTAGCCTTCTGCATCGTCGCGACCCGGATCATCGGCATCTTCCACTGCGGGAGATACGGCTTCGGTATCTTCCGGCAAGGGTGGTGGCTCAAGACAGGGTTCAGGCACGCAGGTAAAGTCGATTGATCGTTTTCATTGGCACTGTCCCTGTTTTATTTATCGTATGAACGACGATTTCTTTGCCCTTCGCTCGTATCTAAATGTATGTGTTTATCTATTTCAGCCTGCACCCGGTACTACGCCGGTTAAAACTTCTCTGTCCGCGGCGTTGCAAGCCACGTATCGGAAGCAGATACCGAAGCGTAAAGTTCCCAACAAAGGTGGTACCGCCGGAAGGCCAATTACCGTACAGACTAATATGATACCGATAACATTCGGCAAAAACTTCTGTACATGGGTCACCCACTACGACATAAAGTTGGATCCTGACAAGCCAAAGTTCATGTATCGACATGTATTCGAGGCTGTGCGGCTGAAACATTGTCCTAACCGTTTTCCAGCCTTCGACGGACGCTGCAACGTGTTCTCCGCTGGAAAGTTACCGTTTGGCGATCATGTATGCATCGAAACCAATACAATATGGAAGTCTCGAGTAATTTACATGAACACCATCGATATACTTAACGGTCTCGCATCAGTTGGTTACAGAGATCCAGGTACTCAACCATCAACGTCAATCGGAAATGACATACAAGGTCACCCTCGCTAAGACGCAAGATATCGATATGTCGTGGTTGCTGAATGTCAAGCCCGGACTAGAAGAGACCGAGCGCGAGCAGATTGCCATTCAGGCTCTTGACGTAGTCCTTCGCACCGCTCCTATTCGGCAAGGTGCTATAACGGTAACTAATTAGTTCAAAATTTGTTTTACTCTATTGTTGTCGCAACCCTGGGGCGAAAATGTCTCCGATAGGCGAAAAGGTTTTCACAGAGATTTTTTTAAACTTTGTTGTCAGGTAGGAAGATCCTTCTTTACTCAGCCATCGCAAGACCGAGTTTTGGATCTGGGCAACGGAATGGACCTCTGGGTCGGCACGTTCCAGTCCGCCGTGCTCGGTTGGAAGCCGTACTTCAATATCGATGGTGATTAATAATTCGCTATACGACGTCATCGCAGAGTTGTTTTAAATGCACAATGCTTTTTGTACTTGAGGGGAAGTGAAAGTCACGTGGCGGGGCCATGAGTGTTAGAGAGATAGTTGCAATATTCAAATTGACTTTATTCAATGGTGCTAATTTTTTTTTGAAAAAAATGATTTCGGCCCGGATGCGAAATTACCGTGTGCATCCGGCACGAATTTGCTTTTTCCTAAAAAAAAAAATTAGCACCCTTGAGAAAATTTCATTACAGTTTTCATTACCGACCGCGATATTTTACTTCCCCTTAAATTACATTGATAAGTACTTCATTTGAGTACTTTCTAAAATACGTCGTAAAAGCCTATGAAATCGTGTAACAGTTCCAAAGTTATTAAGTTAAGTGTCTATTATTTCTCAGTGGCGCACAAGGGATTTCCGCGAAGCCAATCGGTCCTAGATCTGATGAGACAGCTGTGCGGTGATTCTCGGAACAATCGAGATATCACGGCGGACGACGTCAATCGCGGAAGAAGGCACCTGCAGGATTTCCTCAAAGGCTTGAAAGTTACATACGAGATACCGGGAAACTCTGCATCCAGACGCACCATGGGTGTCAACGACCTCGGCCAGAGTTCGAAAGACGCAACGTTCGCGTTGCAGGACGGATCGGTTACCACCGTCCAAAATTATTTTGCCAGAGAAAAGAGATATAAAATACGCTATCCGGATTTGCCGACGCTTTGGGTTGGTTCCAAGAACAAGACCGTACTGATACCGGCGGAGGTGAGATTATCGATTCAACGTTGAAAAATTTCGTATCGTCAGAATGATCGTCTGACGTTTCTCACGGGTTTATTTATTTGTACTTTTAACGCTTTTATTTCGCAGCTTTGCACAATCGAAGCCGGCCAGGTGACCAACAGGAAGCTGGACGAACGTCAGACTTCCACTATGATAAAGCACGCCGCGACAAACACCGCAACACGCAAGGCGAAGATTATGGAAGGCGTGAGTATTTTGCATCAATTAATATTTCGATGTTCGCAATGAGTTTCGTAACGTTACATACGACGATCTTTCCGTAGTTCTCTAAAATGAAATTCAACGAAGACCCAGCCATGAAAGAGTTTGGAATTTCCGTCGGTGGGGGTTTCGAAACTGTGAAGGCTCGCGTTCTCAATCCACCGTCATTGTTCGATACGAGAGAGATATCCGTGAGAAAGGGAATCTGGCGAGCCAACAGTTTTCACAAGGCTATGGTTCTGGAAAACCAGAGTTGGACAATTCTGAATCTGAACGACAGAACTCAAGAAGGGCCTCTCAGAATGTTGGTGGATCATTTGAAGCGCGGAGGTTTGTAATATCACGTTTGCGAACTCTATTTTGCTCGAAGCCAAATGTTCAAGTATATAATTTTTTTCTCCTCGCTTCATACAGGGCGACAGGTTGGCATGGAAATCGGGGATCCGCTAACCCCTTTCAAGAATATGAGAGCTCCGTTCCGAGACGTACGCGAAATTATTCAATTCTTCAACGATAAGAAGCGCGATGGACTGAAGCTTATTATAGTCATCGTGCCGGATAAAACCGGTCCTGTGTACGGTAAGGAATCGAACAATCCTCAGTTTTTTTCGATGTTTTTTTTTTTAAGTTCGTTCACATTCAAAACGCTACAATTCGTATCGTATTTTAGGCAAGGTGAAGCAGGTTGCAGAATTGAACGTTGGCGTTCTCACCCAATGTATCAAGGCGGTCACCGTCGAAAGAAAGATGAACGAGGCCACGGCTGGAAATATCCTTCTCAAAATTAACTCCAAGTTGAACGGAACAAATCAGATTTTCGCGGTCGGAAAGAAGTGAGTTGAAGCATCGCGAAAATATCTTTCCGTGTGTCTGAAAAGAAAATTTGATAATTACATAAAAATTTATTTGTTTTAGCCCTCCTTGTCTCAACAGACCTTGCATGATCGTCGGTGCAGACGTGACCCACCCCTCGCCAGATTCCGTGGGCATTCCTTCCATAGCTGCCGTAAATTATTTTTTTTTTTTACATATAACACTCGAAATTACTGCATGAGCCCCCGCACTTTTGAAAATGTAACAATTTTTATAGTCCCAATCATTTCGATTATAAAAAATTAACAAATTCCACTTACCCCGTCACAGGTTGCCGCTAGTCACGGTCCGAGAGCGTTCAAGTACAATGTCAAGATACGTCTACAGCCTCCTAAAACTGAGATAATATTACATCTCGAAGAAATCATGAAGGATCAACTAATATTCTTCTACAAGCAAACCGGACACAAACCAGAACGCATAATCTTCTACCGGTAAAAATTCATGCTTGATCGCAACCTTTCGTCAGAAAAGAAGTTTGTGTCTCGCATCTCCTGACTGCAACCGTTCTTGTTTTATCGAATTACAGAGACGGTGTGAGCGAAGGTCAATTTCCGCAGGTTATGCATCACGAACTTCAAGCTATCCGAAACGCTTGCAAAAGAGTTGGCGGCGCCAACAAGTACGAGCCGAAGATAACGTTCTTGGTTGTACAGAAACGCCATCACATCCGTCTGTTTCCGACGGACCCGAGAAACTCCGACGACAGGAACGGCAACGTGCAAGCCGGAACCGTAGTCGACACTGATATAACTCATCCGTCGCATATTGATTTTTATCTCGTTTCACACGCCAGTATTCAGGTAACCCTTCCCAATCACGAACACAATCTTTTTTCATAATAAAATTAGCTTTCTATCGAACTACAAGTTTCATCAATCAACTCGGATCGTTGTTTTCAGGGGACCGCCAGACCGACGAAGTATCGCTGCCTCTGGGACGACAGTGACATGTCGGAAGACGAGATAGAACAACTGACCTACTATCTGTGCCACATGTTCTCGCGTTGCACGCGCTCCGTCAGTTATCCAGCGCCGACCTACTACGCTCATCTCGCTGCCTTCAGGGCTCGCGCTCTTACCAACGAGTGAGCAAAACTATTGAAAACTAAATTAACAATTGCCCGTTTAATTTTCAAACTTTTTATATTTACTGATGCAATTTACTTTTCCAGCGTCGAAATTCGTCTGAACAATCTCGAGGAGGAGCAACGAACCAAAATGACTATCAAGCCCGAGATCCTGCTCGAAAATCCGATGTTTTTCGTATAATTGCTTTATAAGTACACAAGACTGTGAGTAGACCGTGATATCATTCCGGACTTCGATATATTGGATTTATTTTTTGATTAATTTTTTCACGTCCGAGCAACTGAGCACTTCGCGTGATCCAACATGCTGAGATGGCAAATGATCTGATTTTATAATCTTATCCGAGTAGCTTTGACCATTCTGCAGTATCAGCATGATCGCAGTTCCGGTTACGATAGACTATTTAGCATTATCGGTATTATTAATACGCTGAAGCGAGTCGGATAAAATTAGTCTCGTAAGACCGATGATCTTGCTTCTGATTTTTTAAATACGTTTGGGTTTATTTTTTCAACGATTTTTATTATTTTTTATCGTCAACAATGAAATGAATCTTTTTTTCACTAAAAATGACGATACATATTTGAAGATTTAGATTACGAACGGCTGCACATATTAGATGTATGAGATTGCGAATGTGGTTCACGAAGGCCATTAGCACTTGTATTGAAATCAAAGTGATTGCAGCCGTCGTTATACATATATAATATATTAAGTATACTTATTAGTGCATAATAACAGTGAAGGTGAAGGTCGTATCTTCGTTCGCGGATGCTGCACAGCCTTATTTTTCATATAATATATTATTGTTTACCTTTTGATGAAGTACCCAGAGGTCAAATAGTTTCTTTATAAAAAAAAAATAAAAAATAAAAATGTTGACTCGCAATTCAGATGTAAGAAACTAATCCCCTAAGAAACTAATGGCCGAACCATCCTTTTCTCCCATCCCCGCTGATAGCGCGACGACGATTCGTCGGTCTTCGGATGTTTCGCATGCACAATGTTCGGCGGGAAATATCGTTTAAAATTATTCTCGTTCGACCATACCAAAAGAGTATGTCTCTTTACTGAATGGATATACCAACGGAGTATGTCTCTGCGTGAAGTTATTTCGACATTACAGAGGTACTTTCGATTTGATTACAATAATGGTGCTCTAGTTACAATAATTGCGGATGCGTATTGTGACCACACGCGAGCAAACAACGTCCAGTCGTGGCGAAACTGATATGGGCCGCACAATACGCAAGCGCAGTCATGGTAACGAGAGCGCTGTTCGTTTTGAGCTTCGTTATTATAACACCACCGTCACGAGTAACGGCAAATCGAAAGCACCCCGGAGTGTCACCGTGCGACCGAGTCCCCCGGCTAACGACGATATAGCGTTGCACTGGACTGTCCCGTACTGTCAGTGGCTCAGAGCATTTGCGTCAGGCACTTCCAGTTGGTATCGGCGACGCGCCGAACGATCGTGCTCTTCACTCTTGAGCCCACTTCTAAGATCCTTTAGTATCACCACTGTTTTTAGTCGCACGCAGAACCTTCTCGTAACCGACGAATATAGTGGAACCCTTCGACACTCCACAAAGTATCGAGGGCAACGATGGGAAAAAAAGGTGAGACGCAAGGTCGTTTGGCAAATTTCATCAACGAGAGTATCGCAGAACGTGTCACAGTTTCATTTGTTTCTCGAGCATACGCTCTACTCGGTCTAAATTGTTAACAGATCGTACGCAAGTCATCGAAAGCCCTTCGTTCTTGCATCAAATTTTTGTGCAAGATTACCGTCTATTTTATTTTCTTCTTTTTTCAATAAATTTTCTATCACATTCGATATTTCATCGAAATATCTTAGTGGAATCTTCCAGTCGTGTTGGAAATATCGTTTTTTGCAGAAGGTAAAAATGAAAAATCATACGAGATTCGCATAAGTATTCCATCGTCTGTGCAGGTATTATAGACAATTTATTACGAAACGTAGCAACAATGCAAAGGAGTAAAAAACAAAATTGGCATTGCAGGACTTTTATTCCGACATTGATAATTATCTTGCAGGAAAGAAGACGAGGAAGAATGTGGAGGAGGGTAAAAATGCAGAATGTTCTCAAGATGCGCCTCAAGCGCAGCCTCTGCAACAAGAACGGCAGCCTCCGGACCACCAGGAGCAGCAACGTGACCTTGGCGTAGCTGAAGCCACGGAGAGTACGGCAGGCCTGAGCATTGATTCGCAAGCCTCTAAGCGAAGAGGTCGGAGAAGAGGACAAGATCATTGTAATGCACCAGTGCCAACGCCTGGCACGCCGCAAGATGCTCCGATTCCAGGAACGGCGCCAACGGCGACGGGAGCTTCGGGTGCTCAGAACCATGTTCCTGCTATGCCAGTGCCGGGACAGACAAGTTCGCGTCCGGTAGGTCCAGGTGGGGCTGGCGGACCTACCGGGCAGCAGCAAGCACATCCGCGACAGGTAATTAATTGTTTAATAATTTAATACATCGAATAACCCACGAAGTTATTGTGGAACTATAAAGTTATCGAATATCTATATACTGAAATAAGTTTCGCTGCAGCACAGATGTGCCTTTCCTTCATTGATCAACTTTTCGAGAATTTTTATATTCGGCGTCCCGCCGGAAATACGTAACTTTTGGTTTTCGAAGTCTCATTTTTCGACCGGAAGTCGACGTATTTCCGGTATGACGTCACTTCCGACCGAAAAAAATTAGATTGTCAAACCGGAAGTGACGAATTTTTGCTGAATCTCCGGGAACATAGATTTTTAGTTTCATAATTCCTGCTAATTGTTTAAAACCTGCAAGTTGTTTATTCAGATTTTATCCTATGAAAATTACAATTTGTACATAGATAAAATTTCCCAGTCTCGGTTCTTCAAACTGATAAATGCAGAATGAAAACATCGTATATTGATGTCTCAAATTTCCATTTACTTTGATCATATGTAAAGATCCGCATTGGTATGCTTTCTCTTCGCACTTGGAGTTTCTTCGTCCTTGCAGCTTGCGATGCCACAGTTTAAAAATATTGCGCACTGAGTGACTTTACCGTTACAGCCAGGGTGAAGCACGGAACGAATACGGGCCACAAAGTTCACAGGGACGTTCTACATCGATGCCGTCACCCGCGTTACCTATCCTCGTATCGCGTGACTGAAATCGGAAGGACGAATATTTTATGCTTGGGTACACAAGGGACATACAGTTTCGTCATTTTAATCACGCGATGTGTGCCGGTGTGCGCGCGATTGACGTCTCGCGCATTTATCAATGTAACAAAGTTCTTTTCCTTTACAATCGACATTAAATCATCACCGAATTTTTTTTCTTCAAATAACGAGCGCAGCGATTGCAGGCCTCTTTCGAAAATTATCGCGCGGACCTCATGCTAATTTTCATCCGCCAAGTTGGCTCGGCGAAGCTTCGCGACCTCGTATCGCTCGCTCAGACAACATTCGTGAAAATCGATTGTCATTATTTGCACGCACATCGTAAACACAGAAAGCGACTTGTACAAGCTTAACTCTTCATGTACATCATCAGGTTCATGTTCATGTGTTCATGTTTCTTCATATAGTAAGAACGTTACATTAATATAGTCTCGTCATCGGCATCTTCCGCTGCAGGAGAGACAACTTCGGAAGCTTTCGGCAACGTTGATGATTCAAAACGGGATTCATTTGGCTCACAGGTACAGTCGATTGATCGTTTCCGCTAAAGACTTTGGGCTTTTCCCATTTTTTTTATTTATTGTATCGATCGCAAATCTTCGTCTTTCTCTCGGATCTAAATGTATTTTTTTTAAATCTATTGCAGGCGGCTCCCGGAACGACACCGGTAAAAACTTCTCTGTCCGCGACGCTGCAAGCCACGTATAGGAGCCAGATACCGAGGCGTAAAGTTCTCAACCAAGGTGGTAAAGAAGGAAAATCCATTACCGTACAGACTAATATGATACCGATAACATTCGGCAAGAACTTTTGTAAACGTGTCACGCATTACGACATCAAGTTCGATCCTGAGAAGCCAAGGTTCATGTATCGGCATGTATTCGAGGCTGTCAGGCTGAAACATTGTCCTGAACGCTATCCAGCTTTCGACGGACGCTGCAACGTGTTCTCCGCTGGAAAGTTACCGTTTGGCGATCATGTATGCATCTAAAAAATTAAATAACGAGTAATTTACTTTAACTTGAGTAATTTACTTGAACTTGAGTAATTTATTTGAACTTGAGTAATTTACTGGAACTTTGGTAATTTACTTGAACTTGGGTACTTTACTTGAACTTGGGTACTTCACTGACAGTTGATTCATTTACTTGAACACCATCGATATAGTTAACGGTCTCGTATCAGTTGTTTACAGAGATCCAGGTACTCAACTCTGAACGTCAATCGGACATGACCTTTAAGGTCACCCTCGTTAAGGTACAAGATATCGATATGTCGTGGTTGCTGAACGTCAAGCCCGGACTCGAAGAGACTAATCGTGAACAGATTTCCATTCAGGTTCTGGACATAGTCCTTCGCTCGGCTCCTATTCGGCAATGTGCTATTACGGTAAGCGATAAGTTCAAAATTCGTTCCGCTTTAATATCGTCGCAAGCCTGGAATAAAAATTCGTCTCCCTGGAGGCGAAAAGGTTCTCATAGAGATCCTTTTAACTTTATTGTCAGGTTGGAAGGTGCTTCTTCACTCAGCCAGAGCCAGGACGAGTCGTGGATCTGGGAAACGGAATGGATGTCTGGGTCGGCACCTTTCAGTCCGCCGTTCTCGGTTGGAAGCCTTACTTCAATATCGATGGTAATACTTGAATCGCTGCGCGATTGTAACAGCGCCAAAGTTACCGGTGTCTTTATTATTTTTCAGTTGCGCACAAGGGATTTCCGCGAAGACAATCCGTGCTAGATCTGATGAAAAAACTGCGCGGCGATACTCAAACCAATAGAGCCGTCACGGCGGAAGACGTCGATCGCGGAAAAAGGACGCTGCAGGATTTCCTGAAAGGCTTGAAAGTCACGTACGAGATACCGGGAAATTCTGGATCCAGACGCACTATGGGTGTAAACGATCTCAGCAAGAGTTCGAAAGAAGCAACGTTCGAGTTGCCGGATGGATCGGTTACCACCGTCCAAAATTACTTCGCCAGAGAAAAGAAATATAAAATACGATATCCGGATTTGCCAACGCTTTGGGTCGGTTCCAAAAACAAGCACATACTGATTCCGGCGGAGGTAAGATGATGCAACGTTGAAAAATTTCGTACCGTCAGAATAATACTGTGATATTTCTCGCGGGTTAATTTATTTGTACTTTAACTTTTATTTGTACGCTCGCATTTTTGCAGCTTTGCACAATCGACGTCGACCAGGCGACCAACAGGAAGCTGGATGAACGTCAGAGATGCAAAATGATAAAGTACGCTGCGACCGATACCGCAGCACGCAAGGCAAAGATTATGGAAGGCGTGAGTAGATTGCATCAAAGAAAATTTCGGTGTTCGGAGTAAGTTTCGTAACGTTACATATGACGATCTTGCCGTAGTTCTCGAAAATGAAATTCAATGAAGATCCAGCCATGAGGGAGTTCGGAATTACCGTCGGTGGGGCATTCGAAACTGTCAAGGCTCGCGTTCTCAATCCACCGTCATTGTTCGGTAAGAGCGATATATCCGTGAGAAAGGGAGTCTGGCGAACCAACCGTTTTCACACGGCTGTGCGTCTGCCGGACAATAGCTGGACGATTCTGAATCTGAACGACAGAACTCAAGAAAACCCTCTCAGAGACTTGGTGGTTCAACTGAAGCATGGAGGTTTGTAATATTACGTTCCCGATCTTTATCACGCTCGTAGCTAAATGTGGCGTTCAAGGTTTAAGAACGTATATATTTATTTTTCTTGTTTTATACAGCGGAACAGGTTGGCATGACAATTGGAAAACCGGTAACTCCTTTCAGAAATATGAGAGCTCCGTTCCAAGATATACGCGAAATTGTTCAATTTTTCAACGAAAAAAAATCCGAGGGACTAAAGCTTATCATAGTCATCGTACCGGACAAAACTGGTCCTATCTACGGTAAGCAATCGCACAAGTTTCAGTTTTTTTTTTTTAAAGATCATTCACAAGCACTCAACGCTAAATTTCATATCGACTTTTAGGCAAAGTGAAGCAGGTTGCGGAATTGAATGTGGGCATTCTGACCCAATGTCTCAAGGCGGCCACCGTGGAGACAAAGATCAACGATGCCACGGTTGGAAATATCCTGCGCAAAATTAACTCCAAGTTGGACGGGACAAATCAGATTATTGAGAAGGGAAAGAAGTAAGTTGAGGCATCGCGAAAATACTTTTCCGTGCGTTTGAGAAAAAGTTTGGTATTTGTATAAAAATTTATTTGTTTTAGGCCTTCTTGTCTTGGCGGACCTTGCATGATCGTGGGTGCGGACGTGACCCATCCCTCGCCAGATTCCATGGGCATTCCTTCCATAGCTGCGGTAATTTTTTTTTTTTTTTTTTTTACATACAACACTAAAAAGTACTGCACCGGTAAAAATTACTGCAACCGACCTGACACTTTTGAAAATTTGAAAAATCTATCGAGTCAAATTATCAATAATTCAACCTCCAAAATTTTACTAATTCCTCTTACTCCGTCGCAGGTTGCCGCTAGCCATTGCCTCGAAGCGTTCAAATACAATGTCAAGATACATCTACAGCCTCCTAAAACTGAGATAATATTACATCTCGAAGAAGTCATGAGGGAACAATTACTATTCTTTTATAAGAGTACCAATCAAAAGCCAGAACGCATAATCTTCTACCGGTAAAGATGCATGCATCAACGCAATCTTTGGTCGGCAAAGAAGTTTATGTCTTGAATCTCTAGACTGCAACGATTGAAGCAATCGCTCTTGTTTTGTCGAATTACAGAGATGGTGTCAGCGCAGGTCAATTTCCGCAAGTTATGCATCACGAACTTCAAGCTATCCGAAACGCTTGCCGTAAAGCTGGCGGCGCTAGCAAGTACGAGCCGAAGATAACGTTCTTGGTTGTACAGAAACGTCATCACATCCGTCTGTTTCCGACGGACCCGAAAAACATCGACGACAAGAACGGCAACGTTCAAGCCGGAACCGTAGTCGACACCGATATAACTCATCCGTCGCACATAGACTTTTATCTCGTTTCACACGCCAGTATTCAGGTAACCCTTCCCAATTACAGACATAATCTTTTTTCATAATAAAATTAGCTTTCTTTCAAACTACAAGTTTCATCAATCAACTCGGATCGTTCTTTTCAGGGAACCGCCAGGCCGACGAAGTATCGCTGCCTCTGGGACGACAGTGACATGTCGGAAGACGAGATTGAAAAACTGACCTACTATCTGTGCCACATGTTCTCGCGTTGCACTCGTTCCGTCAGTTATCCAGCGCCAACCTACTACGCTCATCTCGCTGCCTTCAGGGCTCGCGCTCTTATCAACGAGTGAGCAAAACTATTGAATACTAAATTAACAATTACCTGTACAATTCACCAAGCTCTTTGAAATATTTATATATTTATAAAACTTACTTTTTCAGCGTCAAAATTCGTCTGAACAATCTCGAGGAGGAGCAGCGAACCAAAATGACGATCAATCCCGAGATCCTTCTGAAAAATCCGATGTTTTTCGTATAACTGCTTTATAAGTACACAAGACTGTGGCTAGTGCACGCATTATATTATTCTGGACTTCGATGCATTGAATTTATACATTGATTTTTTTTTCACGTCTGAGCAACTGAGCACTTTGCGTGATCCAACATGCTGAGATGGCAAATTATTTGATTTTATATTCTTATCGACGTAGCTTTGACCATTCTGCAATATCAGCATGATCGTAGTTCCGATTACGATCGATTATTTAGCAATATCGGTGTTACGAAAACGCTACAGCGAGTTGGGTAAAATTAGTCTCACAAGACCGGTAATCTTACTTGTGCATCTTTTTTTACGTTTGGATTAATTTTTTTCAACGATTTTTTTATTTTTTTTATCGTCTTTAATGAAATGCATTTTTTGTTCACAAGAAAAATGCCGATAAATGTTTGAAGTTTTAGATTTCGTTTCGGTGAGACAATTTCTTTATAAAGATTAATAAAAATGTTGAATTAGCAATTTAGGTGTTGAGAAAAATCATTCCCTTCTGTTCCCGCTGAGAGCGTGACTACGATCCGTCGATCTTCGGGTGTTTCGCGTGCATAACATTCGGCGTGAAATACCGTTCAAATTAATTCCCGTTCGACATTGACGTTTGTAAATTTTCTTTATTTTTTTTAATTTTTTTTTTATTAAAGATGAGATGTGAAAATTCGAAGATTTCCGATAGCGGCAGAAGAAAATGACATTTTCTCCCCTGTTGAACCCAACTCCAATCCGTTCGCGCGCAAAACGTAAGTATATTTGTAATAATCTTCGAACATTTTTATGTTTTCACGTGAAATAAGTTTTTATCTAAAAACGGTTCAACACTTCGTTAAAAAAAATGCATCCGAAATGGCTTAGTCAACTCTTGACGTACGTCTGCGTGTTGTTGAAATCGCTATATCTTGAAAGTTATATACCATATATCGTATGAATACGATTGTCCCTGATTTTCCATACCGCGGTCGCTCGTAAATATGTGTATAAGGCCAATGGACTCAGACACAACGATACACAATACAGTATGTGCGACATGCAGAGTTGGCCACGAGTTCGTTCACCGCGAACAATCTATAACGATTCATAATAGATTTCGAAACTTCTCGACGAAACATCGCACTTCTGCGGGGACCGCGATGTTTTTCTTCTACGCGGTACGATTTTCCCAAACTTGCTATACTTCCGATTGAATACAGTGAAAATTAACTGTATTTTGTAAACATCATTAATCATATACATTTTCAATTATATCAATTATATTTCAAGTGCGATGCGCAATGAAGGAATGTGTAAACAATCTAACGACACCCGTCGGTAAGGTAGAGCGTAATTTTTAATATTTGCGAGAAAAAAAAACGCAACGTTAGAACGTTGTAATGTAGGAAACAATTTGATCTGCGCCGCAGTTTACCGAAGCTCCAGTTTAGCCTACTTATTGCGTGACTAAATCGTCGAGAAGACACGCAAAAGCTCGAGGCTGTAAAAAGGGGGGGGGGGGGGGGGGGGGGGTGAGAGAATCGGGTCGATAACTCGAGTATGGCATAAAGTGCACTCTGCGTTGGGGATTGGTCCAACGCATTGGGAGAGTCATCAGAGCGTGGTTTCCGGGGAGTCCTCTCGGCGCAACCCCATTCATGGTCCTCGTCGTTCAATGGGCTTTCGGCGGAGAGAAAATTGCGAGAGAACGAACGAGGCCGCGCGAGGGGAGTCGGCATTCGGTAGGGACGAGACTGCGTAGCAGGAGCGGTAACGTTGCGTCCTCCCGTGCATGAAAGGGTCCGAAGTTGAAGGTCACCCATAAAACCGCCCCGGCAAAGTTGCACCGGATTCGGGAATGGGCTCGTCGAAACTGCGTCTCTCATTCGCTCACTCGTCAATGATGCCTCTCGCTGCGCAATGACCGAGATTCGGCCTTCCCGATGGAATCCCTTTGTCCGGAATTGCAACCAAATAACTTTCGTTTCATATCCGAGCATCCCAGTTTCGATGTCAGGGATTCTTATTCCAATGCATCGCAACGAAACATCGAATACTTTTGTCATTGATTTCCATGTATAGTTCCTTTACATCGTACAGTCTTTTTGTCATTTGCATTAACGAACTTTGTTTGGCATCTTCGCATTACCTATTTTCTCCTGTACAAGGCACGTTTATTTTCCCCTCTTTCTGTCCTTTCGCCCCCCCCCCCCCCCTCCGCCCTGCCGTTCGTCCAGCGGACACGCCGATTGTTTACACCGACGCGTTCGTCAACAAACGTGGACGAGAGCGTCGTAGTCGTTCTACACCTACCTCTACGCTCTTCCTTGCCTTCGGCTTCACCGCCGGAGCACGTATCTCACGCGACCGCGCGGTCTCTATTGATTTCGTGCGGGGGTGCATGCGCCCTTGCACTATTTCTGGTGCTAAGGGGTACGTTGGCGGAAGCGGGGCGCGATACGCGCAGTTTTCGTTTGATACTACCGCGGGGTGGCGACAATAGTCCCATCGGCAGAGCGGTTGCTGACGAAATATTTATTCGAGTTCGTATAAACGCTCGCGATTATTGTCGTTATTTGTACGTACGTTTAGGCGCGTTTCGTTGTCCGGTGAGAAACGTGAGACACTGTCGTTGCGACAGATATGACTGGACGGTCGGCATGAGCATCGTTTGTTCGTTCAGGTAATAATCTATATATTCGTTTCTCTTACTCTCATCCGTTCGGTCATCCCCGACGAATCGCAGCTCCGGCGAACTATTCCTCGATGACGCAATATTTATTTTCTCCACATTCGAGAATCCATCGAGCCCGATGCGCGAAGGCATGTTATCACGGGAGAGTTTTTCTCGGCGTTTTTACTCTCCATTTACCGAAACGCTATGCTCTCACGAATCGTCCAAATACAGCGTATTAGACAATTTTTCAGTGCGCAATAGACCCGCGGCACGTGACCAACATAAAGATATGTTATATTCTTTTTTTATTTTTTTTTTATTACTTCCGGTGGATGTCAACAGAGAAATTTATGATTTTCGATTGGACGAGTCGATTCGTTGCTTCGAGAATATAATTCGTCGGTCCATAAACGCCTACAGTTTTTACGTTCCAATATTTTGCAACTTTACAACGTACACGATGGTTCGCGATTGCGGTGTTGGGCAGCCTGCGGGACAATCTACAATCTATCCCCCTCACGTGCAACGTGCTCCGACACAATGTTTCTCCGCGGCTGTACCGTGTATATCCAGCTTTATACACCGATCGATCTGTGCCACAGGGTACGTTAGCCTCGGGTACGAATTCGATAAAACGTGCCCGACGTGAGACCTCGTTCCTGTCGGCTGCCTCGATACGCGAAAACACCGATTTTTTTTTTTCGTTCTTTCGACTTCCGGGATACAGCGTGTAATATTTCTCGTTCACGGGTGCCCGAAAAATTGTTAACCTCAATTGTCTCTCGTCGTCTTCGTACACAACTCGCACTCTCGATAGTGTTTGTTGAAATTATTCGTTATATTAATTAAAATCGTATCTTTACTTGAAAGGACTTTCACCCGTGATAAATAAATGAACGACAGCGATCTCGTCAATTTGGTTAAATTTACCGTCGAACGGGCGAAGAGGGGTTCGTGAGCTTGTTTACATCGTGCGCTAGGCGTGCTGAACGCGGACGGTTGCGGAGACGTCTCGAAGCTTCCCGATTCAGGTTCCGAATCGCGTGACGTCTATCGATCTGTTTTGTTTTCCAATTTCGTTCGTTTTTGCACAGCATAAATTCGATCGTGACCGCGCGACAGCAGTTGGCTAGTTAGATTTATCTTCGACAACTAAAATCCCGATGGCATTCGCGACGATGCTCTTTACGACGGTAGCTTTCTTCCCCGCGGAGTGGGGGGCAAGAAAATGCAATTGAACTTGGCGAGACTTCGGGAAGGTTCGCTACGCCGCTGTGCACAGCGGATCGATTAGTCCTCGTAACACTGCTGCGAAACTTCGATTACGATAATTATCACAGTCGCGAGTAGCGACAATTACGAGAGTTTCTATTTGCGAGTGTTATAGCTGGCAGCCGCGTTAGTCTCGATCTATTTACGGAATTGCCGAGGGGTATTTTACGTATAACAGAGGTATTATTACGTTGTCGTGAACTCGGGCTTCACCGCGTGGAGTCTCCTAACGGATCTGCTTAGTGGCCGGACGAAGGGCTTCGTTGACGGTCATCCGAGAAATTTTAAATACTAAAGTGGACGACGGAATGAAGAGCGTATACTTCGTTCGGTTCCATAATTCCATAGTTCCATAATTCTCAAAGTATATTCGTATTATATTTCATTTGACTCGTCGACTGGTCAGCGGGAGTTTATGCCTCCGAAAAACAATTTATCGAATGTCGACATGCATATATGTATATATATATATATATATATATATATATTTAAAATTATTGTCACATCATCGATCACGCGTTTATAATGATCTATTCTTAAACGATAAAGGAACTGTAGGCGAAGTTCGTAAAATGTTACCATGGCTTCATATTGTCATTACAAAACTTATAATAACATGGCTGAGGCGCTTCGCGCCCTCTCTGTGGCCTATGCAATTCAGAAACCAGACATTTTTATTTCCGAAATTTTACCGGAGACACGTCACTTCCGGTTTGAAGATTTCATTTTTCGACCGGCAGTGACGTCACATCGGAAATACGTCATTTCCGGCAGAAAAATTGTATTTTCAAACCGGAAGTGACTTAGTTCCGGTATGACGTCACTTCCGGTCTAAGAATTATATTTTTAAACCGGAAGTGATATACCTGCGGTTTTTCGGCCGAAAAATGAGATTTTCAAACCGGATGTGACGTATTTGCGGTTTTCAAACCGAGAATGGCACATTTTGATTTGATTTTTGTTGCTTTTGTTTACAGAGATCAGGTTTATTGAAGAAGAGCCCGTCGCGGTGTTGAGACGATGCCAGGCCCATTAGCGAACCGGTGGTGACCTAGCACTAGCAAATCGTCGCTGCCGACCCTCGATGCTTACGCTACGCCTGGTCTCGACGCACTTCCTGAAGCAACCATAGGCAGTGGCCCTTCGCCTTACGGAAGGGACTTATGATGTGCCGTGATAGGGACATGAACCCGGAACTCGTAGATTTTCACGATTTACCGTTTTCGCCGATACGCGTCGCGTGAGCAGGCGCCCGTTTCGCATTAAACGACGAAACAACACACAATTGACAACACCAACGAAATCAAAAACTCCAAAGCTTCTCCTCTGTCGCTCCTTCGTCATCGCTGTTTCAAACCAATCGGTCGAGCGTGAAAAAGAAAGAAAAAAAATACATATTTTTCGTCGTACCGCGCTTGCACCGACAGAGAAATAAATAAATGATAATATTTCGAGAAAAAAAAAGAAACAAGGAAAGGCCAGTGACTAAACTCCGTGAAGAGTGAATGAAAACGGATTTATATAATCTGGACGAGGTTGTAAACGGTACGAGAAAGTGTAGCAGGCGAGGAGGGTGGCCGACGAGGGCCGGGAGGCTTATTCGACTGAGCGTGCCGTTCTCCACGGCCTCCAGACTGAATTCGGCATACTTCAATCTGTGGAGAGTCGCGAGAGAGTGTATTGTAAGTTTCGACGATCCTCACACGTACACGTAATACAATTTTCATTCGATATCCGTCCAGGTTATCGGGAAAACGAAGAAAAAAAAATGATTAATCGATTTCCGATTCTGCGTTGTCGCGACGGCCAATTGCGGCTCTACCGGATTATTAGCTTTGGAGATTTCACCGATGCAACGGTGACGGTCAATTTGAGCGAGGGAAAACCCTTTGATCGAACATTCAGCATATTTTTATCGACGCTCCAAGGCCGTTCCCAGGGTTTACCGACGCTCGTCGAAATTACCTGACTCGAGTGCGGGGTAAACTTGGGGATAAATGAAACCTTTTTTTAAAATCGTCCGTATGCTAAAAAAAATTCGTACGATATTTAATGCACTGGTAGTGGAAGTTTTTATGCGTAAACTGGTATATTAAATTTCCTGTGCAATTGTGATTAACAATTAACGTATAGTATATTGTAAACTTTATAAATACTTTACATTTAATCATTTACTATGGAAGTACGTTAAATTGAATGTACCAGTTTTTGCATGAAAATTTCCAGTCCGATGCATTAAATTTACAATTTTTTTTTAACAGTTTACTCCATTTTAACATTTACTCCGTAAATGATTTGAAAATAATATCGATATTTTTCCGAGAGTCAGTAATCTAGTTTCCTTGCCTGTAATAAACATCGCTTCACGACAAATGGAATGCAGATAGCAAAAAAAAAATCAAAGGCAGATAATTTTTTTCCACGCAATTAACGCAAAAAAAAATTATTTAAAAAATATTTCGATTAACGGATTGATGAATGACAAATTTTGTATGCTTCATTAAAACTTACTATATAGAGTTCGAGGTGATAAAGAGAGTGGCCATGTACCATGTAGTTATAATGATTTTCTCCGTTAGCTGTCGACTAACGCCGCGATTGAATAAACTTTCGGCAGTGCGGCAGTGGGTCGCGGTGCAGACGGAGTGGGATGAGACGCCCTCAGCAAGAACCTCTTCATCACCATCATCATCATGGTTCATCGTCCAGTCCCACTCGACCTCGTCAACAGACAAGCGACAAGGTAAATAAATCGGTGTTCTTGTTGGTTCATAAAATTTATCGGCGAAATCCGATAATACCTGTTAATCGATATGCCGATTCGAATCGTCCCGTTTCATTTAGTTTCAGCTTTCATACACAATAACTTTCTTTACCGATCGATTTACCCTTTCTGTATGAGGGGCACTCTCGACCATTTCGACCTGGGTTTAACTTAAAAGTACTAAAAAGTTTATTAGATTCGAAAGCATTATTTATAATTATTTATGATTAAAAAAATGAATAAATTTAAATGCATTTTTTATTTTTAAATTCAGTCTTGCAATAAAAATTGATCTACCGATAATCCATAATCGACTGATTTTTTCTTCTAATTTATTTCATTGTTTTTTTTTATCGAAAAGAATTAGAAAAAAAAATAAAAGGTGACGTCGACCTACTCCGGCGCAAATATTAAAAAATATTGTACGTAATACAAGATTGTTCAGAATTTTTCAATTGTGACGATCAATAAGTTTTTTTTTTCATCATAAATAATTATAAACAATTTTTAAAAATCTATCAAAACATCCGAAAGCTTTTGAGAGTTAGTTTAGACGTATAAAAAATCGTAGATCCAATCCAAGATGTGAAGGGTCAGACGCAGGTCAAAATGGCCCATAAGCTACTCGCATGAAAACAGAACCTCACTGTAAAAAAAATAAAAAATAGTATAACATTTTCATTAGTCCGCGTTAAATCCGATCGTTACTACCAGCAGGACCAGTGTTCATTCGATTTCCTCCAAGGCACAAAAAATCGTCGATTACGTCGGCGATTGATGGAAATAGCATCGATCGTCGGTCGTTATTGGAATTGAGTGGTCGTTATAAATGCGCAGGACGAGTCTCGTCTGGCCAGGGTTAAGCGGGTTCTGGCCGGCTCACTTCTCGGACGCGGCGGAAGTTCCAGTCGCGTATTCGGCACGAGGCTGGAGCTCGTCGAGTCTTATCTCGACACCGGCGTGCCGTACGTGGTGCATCGTCTGTGCACCTACATCGAGCTGAACGGCTTCCAGAGCGCTTCCGTTTTTCGGCTATCCGGCGGCAGCCCTCGGCTCACCGAACGGCTCAGGACAGCTTTCGAACGTCGCGGCGACGCCGATCTCGAGGCTGCCGCATGCCCACCGACCGCTGCCACGCTCCTCCGACAATATCTCAAGGAACTACCCCAGCCCCTCGTGCCGTCCGCTCTCGTCGGTCGGTTGCTCGAACTTCATGAACGTACGTTTCATTAATATATATATATTTAAATTTTTTTTAAATACATTACTCGTATCGACGTCTGAGTAATCGAAGAATTGCGGCCTAAAATTGTCTGAAAAATTCATTGGTTTTTTTTGTTGTTTTTTCATAAAATTCATTAAAACATTTCGAGTGATTAAACCTTCTTCAAACGTTTATCGTGTTTTTTATTTGAGAAGCCCGGTGTAGAAAGTAATTGTCAAACCAATAAAAAAAAAAAAAAACGAATAAACATTATTGTCGTTTGCGAGTGTGCAAATTTGTTAAAATTATTTGCAAAAGGATCTAAAATTGTCTATGAAAAATGCATTGCTTTTTTTTTTATTCCTTATAAATTTTATTAAAAGTTTTGAGCGAGTTGACTCCCGCGAAATGTTTTCTCGTAATTTATACATGAGAAGCGCAGCGTAGAAAATAATTGTAAAAATTATGTGAAGAATCAAAACTTGTTTGATTTATTTGCAGAAGAATTCGCGAACAATCATGAGATGTGGATAAACGAGTCGAAGGAACTTTTGGGAACTCTGCCGCCCTCGCACTATCGTCTGTTCGGCTATCTCGTAAACTATCTCAGCAAGTACGAGGCGAGACACGGACGCGGTTCCGGGGTTTGCGGTGTTTTCGCACCAGTCGTGCTTCCCCACGTTCCACCGGCCACAACACTGCTGCGAGATATACTCGCAAATGCTGCCGAGCTGTTTCCCGACTGGTGAGTCTTAATCCAAATGAATTTACTCACTCGAACAAATTTCAGCGTTTAAAAGCTCGACAACCATTCTACCGAGCTCGAGAATTCGTCCGCGGTTGCCGCGGTCCGGGAAAACCGAGAAATGTCAAGGAAAAAAAATCAGTCAGAGAATCAGCGAAATTTAAAAAAATTCCACAGTTGGACGCCCATCTATTGATTTTGATTCATTGAATCTATCTATTGATATTGATTCATTGAATCTATCTATTGATATTGATTTATTGAATGTATCCATCGACATTGATTTATTGAATCTGTCTATTGATATTGATTTATTGAATCTGTGTATTGATTTTACATACGGAGAGAAATTCAATATGCTTTTCCTCGAAGATCAATCGTTTCTGAGAAAAAAAGCTTTCATGCAATTAGTTACCATCGGAGTCATTCAGTTGGTGTGTGGTTTATTCCTTCGATTGCTCAGAGCCAAATAGAAAAATCGGCAGGAACAATTATCCAACTTCCGCGTTTGGAAGGTTTCGTAGATTTTTTTTTTGTTCGTAAACTTCAATGCCGCTTTGCTCCGATCAACCATGAAATTAGTTAGTTCAGTGGTTTTTCACGGTACAATCGATAGCGACGAATAAAGTACTACGTCAGCGAGATTGAATAAATGTGATAAAATATGAATCATTGTATATCGAACATGCATACATAAGGTTCATTCAACGCATTTTAACGTCGCCTAAGTGGGCTGACTCCGAGTATAAATTCGTCCAACAATGACGAAGCGTTCAGCGTTGACGAGCGGACGCGTTTCGCGAGTTGTATGCATGCGCTAGTGAAAACGACTCGGGTTTACTGTAGGCGACACTTTGCGTGGCAAAGGAAACCCATAGAATTACTAGAAGTCGTTGTTTACTCGATTTTATTGAAACTTTGCAAATCTGTAGAAGACATTGAATGTGTATCCACATTCAAACACGTTTAAACATTCATGTCTCGACGTAACACCATTTCGAGCCATCGCAATCAAATTTTATCGCGGCGAAATTTAGTATCCTAAACTAAACCTAAACAATAACTAAATTTTACTGTATTGAACATCGATGAAAATTTTCATCGTGTTACAATTAAAATTTATATCTGTACTGCGGAGAAGCAGAAAAATCTCGATAGCTGTACTCGAGTAGGGTCAATAAGAAACTAGATAGAAGTGGGGCTAACGCGTTTCGCGACTTGTATGTGTGCGATAGTGAGAACGACTCGGGTTTATTGCCGACAATACTTTGAGGGGCAAATGACACCCATAGAATCCAGTGATTACTGAAAGCTGTTGTTTGCTCGATTTTAGTAAAACCTCGCGGATCTGTAGAAGACATTGACTGAATGTTCCCTAAAGAAATGTATATTCACATTGAAATACGTTTCAATGCTTGGGTCTCCGGATAGCACGTGTCCCGAGCCATCGCAATCCAATTCTATCGCCGCGAAATTTGGTACAGTGAACTGAATCTAAAATCTAACAAAATCTAACTGAATTGAACATCGTTTCAATATTCATAACAGTTGATCGAAAATTTCATCGTATTACAATTAAAATTTATATTCGCACAGACTGCGGTGAAGCAGAAAAAAATCCTCGATACTTGCAACTCCGGTGGCGTCGATAAGAAACTAGACACAAGCCATTCGCATTCGGACATAAAGTCCGGGAGCGACTTTCTACTCGATCACGCGAGGATTCCACGTGATTTCACGTACGCGTATCTCGTAGCCGGTGAGCGAACGGTGTCTCCGACCGTCATGCCGCGCTGAAAAATATCGCGCGTTCAGTTACACGGAGCACTTTGCTTTGTAACGATCATACGGCACGCGGCAGAGAAGCGAGTCGTCGAGAGCGTTGAAGTAGTTGCGCACGTTACACCCGTAGAGGTGGAATTTTATTTTATTCCGGTAGAGATTTTCTTGGACGCACATGTTCCTGCATACTTCGCACCGGCAGCTTTTTTTTTCCTGTGCTGTGGTAGAAATTTTTCGGCAAAGTTTTAACGAGATAGAGACATAAATATGGATTTTTTGTTTTGTTTTTTCGTACAGTTATTTCCCTATAGAGTTTTCATGCACGAGGGATGCTCGGGTGGGGAGTTGCAGCCTGACAGAGACACAAATGCGCTCAACTTATAATGACACAATAACGACGCGACTTTGTGTTCAACGAAGAGAGCAAAAAAAAAAAACATTCCTATTGTTATAGTCAAGCCAATCGCGGCAATCGGCGGACCATCCGTCCGGAAAATTTCCACCTAAAAAACGACGATTGCACGCATCTGCTCAACCCCGGGATATCCGGAATCACGCGAAGTTAGAGACGTCGTAAATCAACTCGCGGCAGGTATCGAGTCGTGCGTGTCTTTCTCGCCTTCGTAAACGCCGATGAACAACTCTATGCTCGAGTAGCGGAACGCGCGGTGAATCGATTTTTTTTTTTTTTTTTTTTTTTTGCTTCGTTGTTATTTCGATCGATCGAGCATGTCGCTCGTATACCGGAAGCGACTGCGGGCCGTCGGTAAGGACGCCCGAGAGTCTGCTCGAAAAACATTTCGTGGCCAATCGCTGATGAATTTAATCAGCCGAAGTGCGGTCACGAACGCGTGTTCAGGAAATCAATTATCGTTCTCGTACCAATGTCAGCGGTGGTAAATTAGGTTTTTCATTGTCGTAAGAGGCCCCTCCCGGATCTGATAACACCGGAGGAACCGGAAGTTATTACTGCGTACCAAAATACCTGTAAGACGATACGAGTGCGATAAGGCTAGAATTGAGCAACGACCCTCGCGACGGATCACGTTACGACGGACGATTGCGTATGGCTTATGACAATTTTGTGTACGATTGAGGACGAACTTCGATTATAAGTACCTTGGACACTTCCAAAAAATTTAAGAGCTCCACATTGTCTATTGTTTCGCAGAATTCCGAAGAAGATTTCATAAAATTTGAGTTCTCGTCAAACCATATCGGTTTTCCTCGTCAGTATTGCACTGCTTATTCTCAATATGTTATGTTCATTTATTTCCGTTTTTCCTTTTCCTCGGTATCGCAATTCCCTGGATTGCTCTTCTATTGAATTTCCATCCCTACGACGCGTGACCAGAAACGCTTCTGCCCGTAATATTTCGTGGTAAATTAATTTGTCCATTATCACAAGGGACCCGTTCCCCCGGATCTGATAACACCCGAGGAACCGGAAGCTATAACTGCGCACCTAAATAGCTGATACGCATGCGATAAGACTAGACTTGCCCTTCGCGTCGGACGATTTGTATGGTTCATAGCAATTTCCATACGGTCGAGGACAAACTTTACTTATAAATGCATTCATCATTTAAAAATAATTTACGAACTACATATCGTACATGTTGTATTTAGTTTACAGAAAAAAAAATTACAATCTCATAAAACTTAAATTCTCGTCCATACTATCGGTATTCCTCGCCGGTATTATAATTTCCATACGATCGAGGACGAACTTCGCTCAAAACCTTCATACAAAAATATACAAAATACGTTCGTCACTATAAAAAATAAAATAAACATAAAAAGACCTACATGTTGTATGTTGTTTACAGCAATTTCCAACAAAAAGATCTAAAAACTCATCGAATTTAAATTCTCGTCCATGATAAAGGTATTCCTCGTCAATATTCCGGTGCTCCTTCTGAATTTATTACATTCATTCATTTCCGTTTCTTTCTTTTTCCTCGGTATCGGAATTCCCTAGATTGCTCTTTTATTGAATTTCCATCTCTGCGAGGAGTCGCCGGGAGCGCCTCTGGCTCGGAATATTTCGTTACCATTCTATTCGAAACGCCTGAGCAACACAGTGGGAATGTGGTCGGCGCATGTATCGCTTTCTGAAACTCGTCGGGAGGACTCGCGAAACTCGATATAATTTCGAGCAAGTGGCACGCGGAGATAAATCGGCATACGGTAACCGTATGATGCAACGATATAACGTGTCGGATAATTGAGACGACCGAGAGACATGCGGAACTCCGACAATAGCCGCTCGTTGAATGACTGATTGTGTTCGAAGAAAAAAATAAAAATTCTCGAGCACATTGGCGTTCGAGCGGCTCAACGACCATGCACTGCGGGGCGTTCCGAGGTCCCTGCAGCGACACGGGCGGGGGGGATTCACGATAATATTCCTTTGGCAATTATCATCCGGGCTTATCGTCTCTAATTCTCCGAAAATTCCTCTATCTCTCGATTCCCGTACGCTGCAATCCAGATAGAACTGTTCAGTCAAACATTGCGCGTTCGTTAATCGAGACATCGACGGACCATTTTTTTTTATCACGAGAGGCTTGGCTGTGAAAAGATTAAAAAAAATACTCTTCTCAAAGATGGAGGAGCGCGCATGTCCCTCGAGGAATTTTTGCAATTTTTTTTCATCGTGGTCCGTTCTGCCCCACTTTCCGTACATTGCGCATCCGTCACGTCAAGCACGTAGGAGCGCACGGAAATTTCGGTTTCGTCATTGCCGTCGTGAGCCACGATCATTTGCAATGATTATACTCATACCCTTTACCGCGCCCACCTGCTCGCTTCTACTTCCCGATAAACCCTGTCGCTCGACATTACCGGACTGACCCAATTTAATTAAGTCCGGTCGAAGCGGCCGATGGTATAATGGTCATATAATGGATCGTCAAACGATAAACAGCGAATCCCCCACCCCCGACTTCGATTCGTAACAACCCGCGCTACCCTTTGCCAAATGAGGTATTATTAATTTCATTACATTGCTCATTCGACTCCGAGTCGTAGTGAAGCCCCGCTCGCGGAACTTTCGCATCAATGAGAAATAGAACGCGCAGGACACTTGGTAAATATCAACGTCGACCTCGGTACGTGCGAAGCCATTGCAGTGGCTGACCGAGTGGATTTTCTCGCGTCGAATATTCAAGGTTGCTAAAGAAACGGTGAAAGGTCGTCAAAGTGTTTTCCGTTACGTCGACCAGCGGATTCCGAGCGTGTACCAGTGTTGCTCGCAGCCACAGGATAACCCAAACGGTCGTATCTTTAAAGCCTCGTCGCACACGAGTCCGCTAAAGTATATTCATTTTTATTTTTATTTTTAAGAGAATTTTAGGCAGATATTCACATTGTTTACGCTAAGTATCGTACCGTGGAAAATACGCGGGCCGAGGAATGTCGGGCAGGTCGTTTATTTTTTGCTCACGTAATTAGAAACTCTGTAATGGAATTCCAGTCTGAGAACAGAGTTGTTTTTGGTAATAAGAAAGAGCGTAATTGTTTCCTATACTGTTCTTTTAACTATAACTTCTGAGAATTATAACTCGGATCTATTTCAAATTGTTGTATCAGATCACGCATTGCGTATTGTTGAAAAAAAATTCCTTTTGTTACAACTTTTATTTGGAAGAGTAAAAATAATGGATTACAGTTTTCGTTATCGACCGAGTCTATCTCGCACTGCCTTTGGTCAGCTTCACCGCGGAGTTGCCGTACACGTTTTAACTACAGGACACTACGACTTGTCAGAAAGTTTACCGAAGCATACCCGCACGCAGAAAAATAATTTATTCGACGGCCACCGTTTATTTGGTTTAAGTAAATTTTTATTTTCAGTAAATGAATATTTATATAAATTAAGTAAATAGTTACTTGAATGAAATAAATATTTTACTCAAAATTAATAAACGGTGGCCGCAAAATAATTTTTTTTTTCTGGGTGTACAGACATACATACGACGGGGCTATATGTTAGTAAAACGTGCTTTTATTAAACACATCCGAGTGTTCAATAAAAAATTCCTTTATTTGATATTTCATAAATAAAAACGTATCACAGTTTTCGTTACCGACCGAGTTTGTCTCGCACTGACTTCGGACAGTTTCACCGCGGAGTTTCTGTACACGTTTTACTACAGGATACTACAACTTATCGGAAAGTTTACCGGAGCATATCTGTTCCTACAACATACGACGGGGCATCGTGTTAGTAATACGCGCTTTTACAAAACACACCCGAGTGGGCATGTGCCTCTCATCATCGTTCGTTTACCGGTGGCGAAGCTTTAGTAGAGTAAGCAGTGCTACTATAATACTATAACACGATTATGGGACCTGGATAAGGGGCAAGAATATAGCCGATAAATTTCTTCCAGGGCCGTGAACAAAGAAAGGCAATTCTCGTCTTGAAAATGTTTTCATCGATATTATCCCAAGCGAAATTACACGTGCGGCGCGTTGATGCTTAAGCCGGTAATCGTCTAGTTCGCTGTGCAAACTCGGTCTCGCCGAGAAGCAACATTTAAACCAATATTTCTGTTTTTGAACATTCTGAACACGCTTTCATTACATTCTCAATTTTTTTTTCACTAAATCGGCTTTCTCTATGAGCAAGCAAAATGGTATGTTTGGAGATGTAAGGTAAACACGGTGAATATGGACCACCTCGATTGGTCCGTAAATCGATGATACACGAACCGGTCCATATTCACCACTTTTACCCTACACGGCCGAAGAGAGCGTTAAAAAGCTGACGAGAGCCCGAGCTAACAATAGAGCGGTCACCTCTCGATGACGGAAACCTAAACTTGGCTCGCGAATGAAAATTCTAAAATACGTCCGATACCCGGTCCGTCTGCCCTTGCCTTACTGCGCTGCGCACATCATGTCGAAGAATGTTTGGACTTCCGCTCAAAATTATTTCTACCACCGGATTTCTCGGTTCAGAGAAGATCGGTGTACAGGCGGACTTACGATTTACGGTTTCGAGTGTAACCGACGAAATCGTGCGATAATCCTGGCAATTCACCAGGACGGCGATTCACCGGTGTGCCAACGATGAACCGGCACGCAGCCGGTCCGCGGCAGACGACGAGGCCAGACGATCCCGAGACCCAAACAGAACCTCTCGAATTTTTCCACGGAATATATTTATTTCGACATCGGACAATGTTATATATAGGACCGAAGAGTTAAAGTTGGTTCGGAGTTCGATGAAGCCGAACGAGGAATTTCAAGTTCAGGGGAAGTCCCGAACCGATTTTATTTCCGACTGGACATTAATCGTTTTTTCAATTTGTTCAACGAAGGAGTTTCGTCCTTCGATTATTTTTTCTTTTTTTTTTAGGACAGATAATTGACGGTCAATTCGATAAATCGAATACAATTTTTCGTTTTGATATCTTTTTATTTTTCACGTTTTTACACTTTTTACAAAAAAATGGAATAATTAAAGGCTAAAGGGCGATGAGAATTCATGGTAAAGAATCACCCAATTTAATCGCATCTTACTACGTTTGCGGAGGAGATTGTTTGATGACGCGCAATTCGAGTTTAAGGTAGTTGTTAAAGGCATTTCTCTGAAACTTATGTGAACGCCATTCGCGAGGACTACCTTAATCGATCGATTCCCCTAACTCACCGCGACGCCGCTCTTCGCTCGGGTCTAAATTTTCCACGGAATACATGTATTTCAACACCGGGAAATAAATTATTATCTTCTACATTATTATCTTCTATATTAAATATAGAAGAGGAGAGTTAAAATTGATTCGGGGCTCGATGAAAACGAACGAGGAATTTCAAGTTCAGGGAAGTCCCGAATCGATTCTATTTCCGATTGAACATTAATCGTATTTTCGATTTGTTCAACGAACAAGTTTCTTCGTTCGGCGATTTTTTCTTTTTAATGACAGATAAATGACGATTAATTCGAAAAATCGAATTAAATTTTTTAATTTGCAATTCTTTTTATTTTTGACGTTTTTACTCTTTTTATGAAAAGAAGAATAAATAAGGAATTATTATAAGCTAAAGGGCGATGAGAATTTATGGTAAAGAATTACCAAATTCAATCGCGTCTCACTACGTTTGCGCGGGAGATTGTTGGACGACGCGCAATTCGAGTTTAATCGATCGGTTCCTCTTTCTCACCGCGAACCCCGCTCTTCGCTCGAGTCCGCACGAATGCCGGTTAGCAACGCAACGCGCAATTCGATATTCGCGCGAGCCAAGCGTTTGCACCCATTTTACCATTACAATGGCAAGCGAATCGATAAATCAAATTCGCTCGACGATCGGCGACTTGCCTATTGCATTTATAATCATAAGTTACCGTATTAAGTTACACCATTGTCCTCTCAAGCATTCGACACGACTGTTGTCAAATCCGTTGCAACAACTTACGATGAAAACAATAATTTCTGAAAATTATAAATAATTCTACTTCGTACCTGCAACTACTCACGACGAAAATAAGTATTTCTTAAAATAATAAATAATTGTATTTCATACCTGCATCTACTTTCACGTTTGTTCGCGAACATTCGTTATTTAATTCGTCCATCATGGGAAATACACGGATTTGGCCTTGCAGTGGAATGCAAGCTCGCGTGTGACTCGATCCTGCTCACCCTGAAGGTCTAGACGTCCTTCGAGCGCGAAATTTTTTCACTTCCGGATAAGGGAAGTGGGCCGAAATTTTTTTACATCTCCGAGAACAATTTCCACTGTTTTTCTTTTTCTTAATTTTGTTTCTGAATATTGACAATGTTGATATACAAAATTATGAAGTTTGTATGCACAAAACTCGTACGTCAAATTTAATATACAAGAGCGAGGTAAAATAAATTTTGCGTCTTATCGAAGCGTGCGCAGATAGCTTCATTTAATAAACCAAACATTAATTGTAGCTCCCCAATGTAGATGAAATTTCATTTGAAAACTTCGCATATTCATTCATTTCATTAAAACTCCGTATACGGAATATAAATTTTCATTAATACATTTAATTTTTATTTTATCTTTCACGTCCACCTGCGCCCGACAGAGAAAGCGGAACACGCTCGTAGTAAATTCGATCGAAAGATTATTTTTGTGACGCAAGGAAAATTTAAAATTCGTCGAAAAGGCCGATAACTCATCGTATCCATACACGGTATTCGTTTCGTCCGTCTCGTCCGTTATCGAGTTTATTAAACCTATCGGCAAACCCATCTGCTTGCGAGCCGAACGCACGGTACGCTCTGAAAACAGTTTTCTCGAGAAAGTCGAGATACACGGTGATTTATAAATCCCTTTCGAACATAACATACCAATTCCCTGAATACTCTGACGTCCGAGCAATGTTTACGGAGGAACATTGAAAAATGATGATAAGGTAAACGTACCTACCAGTCGATGACCCCGTACCAATGATTTACAATATTGATAAGAAATGTAACATTTCCATGTTTTTTAAAGCTTTTAGTATTGTTAGGATAGTTATTACTACAATTTTACTTTTGTTTATTGTAGTAAATTTTAAATCAGTTTCAGCAGTAGATTTTGGGACACATTTATATTTCTACCACTCACAACTCTACTAGATAAGTATTTAGTGGTAAATTTTAGTTTAATTTTTAGTAGTAGATTTTAGATCAGTTTTTTTTTTTGTTATTCCTCAACAAAATTCGCAACTTTGCACGTGCAAACTTTGTTCCAAAAACCTACATACACGTGTACGAATTATTATAATTTTCGAGTAGCCACAAGTCGGTACCGAAAATTCTGTCTAGATAAGCTTGCATTCCGAATAATAGGTCACAGTTGTTTCCGAGAACACGTCGCCGCGTGTATTCGCGAAAACAACTATACATAATGTATAAGTACGAAGGCAGTGGTTAGAGAGAGAACCGGTTCGACGACCAGAGGGGCGCCGAGTGGCATCCGTTGTATTTTTCCACTTCTCGGCATCCGCCCGTTCTCCTCCCCTCTCCTCCGGCGCGTACCCCAAAAATCAACAAAAAGTGCCACGTGCCTGATCCTAATCGTCCCACGAAAAAAACCTCTCACCTATACTGCGTCTCCCCAAACTACACTGTAGAGCGTAGCGCGAAACCTTCGACCAGTGATACTCTACAGTACCGCAGAAACTCTCTATTCAAGTCCGTTCCCGGAGGGAGGAAGCAGTCAAAAAATTACGCAATAGACTCTTTATGACTGTAGATCGGTGGACCGTGCAGAGATTCGGAGATTTTCAATGGTTCGGCCAATCGTGTACAAGTACCAGAGTTATAGATGTGCGGTGAGACATTGATACGGAATTCTTCGACGACTTAGCAATCACCCACACAAACGCGGGCACGTGATCGCGAAAGAACGTGTGTGAGATACAAGATCAACGCGCGATCAGAGAATGAGCGCTCAGAAAAACTTCACGCCGAGATGATCCCACGTACAGGCCACGTGGCACTTCTCGAGGACCCGCCCGAGGGCCAAGAATACGCATGGCTACGAGTATTGAATACTTGACCGTCCAGAGGGACAATTGTTTTTCAGAAACCACGTAATTCGATTAGATCGGACAGGGTTTATCGAGTCCTGCGGTAAATCGTCTAAGAACCAAGCAATAGGAAACAGTGAAAATAGCAACACAATCTTAACGCCATGTGAAAGTCACGTGACCGCGCCACGAGAGCGAGGGCGATGCCGTTATCGGCGTTTGCAGTGGAGTGAGAGAGAAAGAACGGGAGAGTGTTTAACATGGCTTTAAGAGCATGCGAAACACTATGGAGTGCGAGAGAGATGGCATCAGTGGCGCTCTCGGCGGAGCGATAGAGACACGCTGAGAACGTGTTTCACATGCTCTTAAGGACGTTCGGGCCGAAATCGCGGGAGGGGAACGGGAGAAGCGCTCCGCTGACCGCGTTAGTCAGCGGGCGAGCGAGAAACGCAAACAAAACAAGCGGCTAGGTAGAGACAGAGTATTTCGTTTATTGAATTTACCTCAGAAACAAAACTGTGAGTCTTCTTGAAATTTGGACACGATCTGTCTGATAGTATGCTCTTCGCTGTGATAGGTTTTTTATTCGAATGTATAGGAAATCGGCGGAGAAAATCGCTACGTTCTGTCGTTACCGACCGATTTCCGAAACATTTACAGACTACCTTTTACACTACATGATAAAAAAATCTGAAAAAATTGCGATCGATTCAGTGTGTCTGCCTGCAAAGTAGCAAAGTTATATAACGATCGAACAGGAACGCGTTTTGGCCCAAGTATCCTTGAGATTAATATTGGCGAAGTAGCCAGAGATTGTCCAGACAGAGATGAAGTGGAACTAAGCTTAAAGATAGAATAAGAGTTCCTTAAATATTATCGAACGATGTGGGTCTTAGCTTTGGAATAATTGTTTTTATAACTAAACGAACAAAAAATCATCTGCGAGTTACTTAACGCAAACGAGTGAACCAATATAATATTAAGCAGAAAAAAATCATCAATGACCCAGTTCTTACTTTTTTGTGGCTCAGTAAAAGTTGTGAAAGGTAGATCTTTAGTCTACAGGATAACACCGAACGTTCGATTTTTTAATAAAATTAACATTATGATATTCCGAGAATGTTTTTAAAAGAATTTTAATCCACGTATCGGATACCTCGTGTAAGCGGACGGAAAGTCGGCGACACGAAAAGGAAAGAGGAATGTGAGGTGTTTGACACGTGATAAATGTCGTTCCGGCAGGCACGTGCGACAAAATATTTTTCCACATTTCTCGTCTATAATCTTTTTTTCGTACTTTTTTCTCTTTTTACGCAGACCCAGATCGCTATGTTGTTCTCTCGTTAGTTCACGGCTCTGAATAAGCATCTCTCGTCGGGCGTTCCTCGTCGTGTTATATTTACGAAGAAACGCGCGAGGCGAGCGCGAGAGCGCCAGAACCACCCGAAAATAGAGTCTAGTTGACGTCAAAGGGTCGTACAGCCACAAACGGCGATCACGCTCGTGAATACACACTTGAAATGTGTTCACGTGGGAACTTACAAGCGTGCACATTTCGTGCTCTCTCGGGGGGGGGGGGGGAGGGGGGGGGGGGGCTGGACCTTATCCAAACGCGAGATATACACAACCGGTGCTATGAATGCATACACACCTCGTGGTCAGCAAACGCCAATTTACGCCTTGGCAAACTTTGCACCACGCAAGCTTGATACCATTGGACAGAATTGAACATCGCCCAATTTTCCGAGAACATTTTTTTACTTGCCATTCTTAATTTCGTGTGTTTTATCGTCTACCGTGGTACAGTTCAAATTTCATACTGAATGACGTGTAGACACGGCAAACACACTAATACATCTCTAATACACCTTGTTGAAGTTCTCTATCAGTATTTCAAACGGCTGAATAAAACATTAAAAAATTTGTCATGGCATTCTCCGTGAATCAATATACGTCCGAGACACCATTTTTTTGAAATTCGTTCCAAGGTAACATGTGTTTTTGATTGCTCAGAGATTGAACTCAACAGCTGCGACGCTATAATTCAAAGGCTCGATTTGACATGGATAGTAAATTAGTTACAGAACAGATATTTCATTTTCTATTATATTGTAGAAATACTAGCAGGTTGTCGCGGCTCGAGCGCTTCGCGTCCTCGTTGTGGACTGTGCGATTTAGAAAACGGAAATTTAGATTCCCGGAGATTTCGCGCGAATACATTATTTCCGGTTTGAAAATTTTATTTTTTCGGCCGGAAGTGACGTCACTTTCGGTCGAAAAATGACATTTTACAAACTAGTAGTGATGTACTTCCGGTGCGACGTCACTTCCGGCCGAGAAATGAAATTTTCAAACCGGAAGTGGTGTATTTTCGGTACGACGCCACAGCTGATTTAATATTCGTCGCGACGTTCGGACTTTAAATTGTGCAATCCCTCGACGGTAACGCCGGTAGGTAACGCGATAGTGTCAGCGGTGTCAACCGCGACGATATCGATCGTCTCGCGTTTCATCTATCGTTCGACGATTCTCGATGCAAATAATTTAACACAAGGTACGCGAATCGACGACCCTTTATATGCTCCGACCATTGGCTTCAATGTTTATCGCGTCACAGTATAGAGTTCAGAAAGTTTTTCGATCCGTTATGCGTCGAGTTTCGAACGGAGTTTCATTTAAATTGTTCTATGGAACGACATCCAAAGCGGCAGAGAGGCGCGCGATGCTCGACCGATGTTGGTGTGCGGGCGCGCGAAACGCGCGCCTCTACACGTGTATCGTAATGCAAGCCGCGCATCGATCGGTCCAGCGACAATTTACTCTCGCCTCTCCGAACTCCGAATCGACCGCGTGTGCTTCATGAAAGCGGTCAAACGAATATTACGGCGATTATCGTTATCGTGTCTCTATAGCCATTTACTCGACCGAGCCAATTTTATCCGATCGGTAGATGAGCAACGGCGGACGAGACGGATCGAGCAATCAAACTCATTGCAACAAGCTATCGAGAGTTATTCAAATATCTTCAGTTTCGTTATTAATTATTTGCATTTATATTTATAATTAGCCGACCGGCGTGGATCTGTCTATTAACAATAAACTGTAAGCGATGTTAATTCGTCGACCTTTTCGTTTCGTTTTGTTATTTTGCATCGAGACCGAAGCGATAAATCAAGCGTCAAGCATTGTTTGTTTTTTTCTCAAAATACTTTGGAAGAGAACGTAAATTTGGAGACTTTTTTGTTTCGTTTTTAACAGGATAAAACACAAAATTGTGTGAATCATCGGATTTTTTTTAGTCTTTGATTTGATGGGAAAAAATTATAACATTTAACACTGTCGATTACTCTGAGTTTTTTCGTTATTCCATCGGCACAGTGGAGAAATTTGTATTGGCCAGTTGTACGGCCGCAGGCAACGTATTTATCGTTCGTGCGTCTGCCGGACGAAAATAACAAAGATGATGAATGGATGCAAATTATTTTTCGTGAATAGAATCGACGGTCGAGGTTCCCGTGCGAAACGTGCGCATGACGCTGATTCATTACAAGAGGCAAGTGTTTTTGAAACTTATTGCCACTCTTCCACGTTGGTCAAGACTCGCGTCATAGTACAAGCAAAATTGTTATCGGTCTTCGAAACCTCTCGTGATTCTACCATACTCCATACTTCGCTCGGCGAATCACGCCTTTCACCTACGTTCCGCCTATTCTCTTCACACAGATACGGCACGTGCGTTTGGATCGTTCGCAGGGTTAATGACTGCGAAAACAAAAAACAAAAACGCTGACGTTATTTCACCAAACGTAATAAATATTGAATCACGTTCAGTTTTACATGTTGCTCGGTAAAGGGCGAAGCTCATCGGGTACGAAAATGGCGCATACCGTGAATTTTTACGACTATAAGTTCAGTTAGAGAACATATAATTTTTATTTAGACAACGTTTGACTACTCGTTTTGTCAGTATCCACTTAAGGATTCAATGCAAAACTCCTCCCTCGAGTGACCCTCGATACCCCGACATCCACCCTGGAGTGATGGAGGACGTCCCGTCGAAACTTTCGTCACACTCACGGGATGACTCTGCGCTCGAGGACACCCGAGTTTGTTGAGCGGAAGGACGGGTCTCGACGAACCGGTTTCTCGCAAGTATAGTACTACAACTCCACACGTGTGTATCTTTTCTGCCCCTTCCTCTTCGCCTTCGTCTTCCTGTAGTGTATAGCGGGATGGACCGCGGGCGCGTGTAATCACGCGTGAACAGTCAATATACACTACGAAAAAAAAAAAATATAATAATAATGGGAGGGAATCTTTCATCGTGTATTTCATTTTTTTTTTTTTTTTTGCTTTCTTGTTTTTCTTTACCTACATCCGGTAACCCGATCGATAATCGACGAAAGCAAAGTTCGCCCCGAGCTCCGGCGGTTCGAACGTGCCGGACGCTCGCACGCATAACAGTGTATCGAAGTACCTCTCGGCTTCCTCTCGCTTCGTTCGCACTCCGGGACCTTTCCGTACCAGGGTCAATCCTTGGAGGAGCACGGCCCTGGCATGTAATTTACGCGAATGCACTTTCGACCACATCCACTGCGACGCTCACGACTCCGTACACACGACCTGCATATGCGCGTCTTGGTCGTCGACGTTAGCGGCGGCTCCGAGGCCGATCGATATTCGACGTTTAATAACGTTTGTCAGCAAAGTCCCCGCGAACGGACGAATCCGTTTACCGCAATCGATATTCCTGTCGCGTTAAGGATTCAACACACAGACGTTCGCAACCAAAAGTTAGGTCGATAAAAAATTTCAGTAATTGGCGACGTGCCTGAAATCTGAAGAAAAAAAAAATCAGCCGTATTAATTATGTCAGGACCTTCGATTGTGCATAATAATGATGCCGAAATGTTATTAACTAATAATTAGAAAAATAAATTGTTTTTAAAAAATCACACATCTTTTTATTTTCTTATTTTAAATGAATTCGTTGTTTTTTTTTAGAATTCGTGGGAATTTTTTCATAATTTTCTAGAATTTCAACGTTTTTTTTTTTTCGAAAATTTAAAAAATCAGGGTTCAGATGTGTTTCAGTATCGCGGTTCTACAGTAAAGACGAGAAGTTTCGAGGTGATTGCACCAAATATTCTGAAAATATTGATGTGGCTTCTAGAAAATCAATGAATTTGATTTAAAAGAGAAAAAAGGTTAACTGATTATTTGTTGAACAATTTCTGTTAGCAATTTGTTAATAATTTTTTGGCATTATTATTATGCAAAATTAAAGTTGTTGGCACCGTTAAAACAGTTGATTTTTTTCTGATTTTTATACCATTTCAAAGTGTTCCGAATTCTCACTGAATCTCATTTTTTGCTGGGATTGTACGTGTGAAGCATCTTTAAGGACGTTAAATGCGGCAACGATAGTTAACCGATGATAAATCCTTTGCAGCCTTGCGTAACTTTTTATTTACTTCCAAGAAAGTCCTTATCGCACGAATAAACTTCCGAACGGTCAATCGACGAAGAATTTTGTCGATAAGATTGATATCTTTATCGGCACGGTAATTGAAAGGTTGCTTTGTCAGGGGTTGGCAAATGGAACTGTTAGGGCTCGATCGATATCGTACGTTCAACGTTCCGACGGCACACGTGCCAATGGCAATCGATATTGTTATCGTGACAGCGTCAATAAATTACGATGATTCACTATACATTTCAATGTCGAGGGATCGAATCCTTTCGTGCTAAGGGAACGTTATAAACGTCATTAAATCGACGTACTTGTCACTTTTCATTTTCGGTACCAAAAATAACCAAGACGTCAGCGTTGTTAGTAGAGAATTCCATCAGCATTTTTTCCACAAAAAAAACTATTTAACAAAATTATTATCACAAAAAAAAGCGGTCTGCTATACACAAAACTCATATTTACGCAAAGAAGAACATATTACGTAGGTTGCTAAAAAAGTAAGAAATTATAAAATAAAAAATACTTGCATTTTGAGCTTATCATACATGTTTGATAACATTTATTTCAAACGTAAAAAAGATAGAATACTTGAAGGTACAGAGGAGATACAGTGCTCACCAATCTTGAGAGTTGAGGCTCTACCACAAGAATTTGATCCAAAATACAGGACGGTTTTTACATTTTTTTTTACGCGGCTATTAGAAGGAAAAGGTCGTGTTTTTACTCACAGTTAGTACAAGATGTTAGTGAGCTTACAAATAATAATTAACAATGAACATCGTTTCTCAAATCCTTGATTATAACATTTTCTATCTAATGAGCCGATGATTTTAAAAAATGCATTTATTTGTTGATAACAAACGACTAACGTTTCTTTGTTTGTTCGTTTATTATAAAATAAATTAACAGATTTTTTAAATCCTCTGGTCATCAGATAGAAGCCTTAAATATATTATATCCTGTCATCGGACTCTCGAAAAGAGTGGTGGAAAAGCGTGAACAGGGCGCTGTGTTCCATTGTCTACGTCCCTGGTTCGTGACACTCGTGTGCCCACCAACATTCTCGTAATCTTCTCGACGTCGGGTATGCATCCTTCGTACGTATATATACTATTATGCGAGAGCCGGCGTGGGGCCCGATACAATACGGATATAGACTAAAGTCGACCGGCAAGCCGGCGCAGTCCGCTCTCCGTCGCGCCACAGAGTCGAAAGCCTTTCAGTCGCCCGCGCTCGGTCAGCATAAAGCAGCAACACAGATCAGAGGCAGGCTCGACGCTCGGCCCGACACGCCTAAAAAGAAAAATTAATAATAATACCAACGACGATAATAATAATAAAAATAACAAAAACAATAAGAACGGTGGTGGACAACGTCGACGTAGACACGAGTGACGGGAACAAAAAGATCGACCACTCCGTGTTACGGGAAGTCACCGTCAGCAGCCTCTCAATGCGAACGTTTCTGTGAACGACAAACGCCCTCGCGTTAATTAATTTTAAATCGTTAGGGATAATAAAAAAAAGACATTGTTAACGTGAAACGCGAATTTAACGTGTAAATAAATGTTTCATCGAATCGTCGAGAGATTCGTCTTTACGCCGGTGGTTCGCTATTGGAAAAGAAAGTTGGTGTTCGTGATTACATGAGTGACGACGCCTGAGGTACCAATCAAGGAGCAGAACTCATTTCTCAGTATATACCATCCAACAAACGTGAGTCCTCGGGAGGCGATCGCTCGATTTTTGTTAGAAAATAATCGCTGCCGGGGCCGGACGCTCAAGGCGATAACTATAGTTTTGCATTTTAAAGCTGTATATAACAGTGCGCTGCGAGCTGTACGCTGACCGAAACCGAGGCTCGAGCTGGACAACGTCGCTGCGACGTTGCACGACTGTTCGGACTGTATATTATTTATGTTGTCGTTATTATTTATTTGGACTGTTTATTATTCTAGGTCAATTTTTTTCAACAAAATCTTTGATATAATATAACTTAAAATTCTATAGAAAATTGAGCGTTGTTTGGAACCATTAAAAACAATAAAATAACAAATTGATATTAATAACCGTTATTGATATTAAGTTTTATACAGCAGTTGCTTATTCCATGTCACGGAGCAAAAACGGTTCTTTTTTTGTTTTGAGTTTTGCGTGAATTAGGACGAAGTTAATTTTTGTAAGAAATGTCGAAGGTTCAAATTCGCACTGAGCCATTTTCATTTCACGCCATAATGAAATTATATCTTGCACACTATTTCTGGAACGTTCGCGTGAGGAGTGCTTCGTAAAAATGTCCGAATTGATGTTAATTGGGGCGAAGTGTTGCGTCCGTGGCGAACAAGCTCGTCGAATAAGTAGTCGCATATTGCAATATCTTTTTTTATTAGGGTCCAAAGTTTTTTTTTGTTGCTGAATCGTCGAGTTCATTAACTGGGCGAATTAATCGATGAATTATTTAACAAGTACTTCTGACGTGTTTGCGACAGTCGATACTTATCAGTTTATTTGTTTATCATGACCCTGAAGATATCTGCATGACATTAAATTTCATCTTTGGTAAATTTCTGTTCATGCACTGCTTTAGGAAGATAAAAAAAATGGTCCGCTTGTAGAATTTTATTGTCTAAATGAGATTCCCAGGGCGAAGTTTATGCGATGCAAAACACAGTCGTCATAACTTGATGAAATTTAATCTCATGCAGAAATCTTTAGGCTGATTGTTTATCAGCGAATTATGATGGTAGGCTCAAAATAAAAAAATCGTGATATTCAGAAAGTTTCCTTATCTAACCAGTTTTGTGTACAAAGCTTCTATGAAAATTTATTTTTCGTGATTATTTTGCTTCCTCGTGGAGTAAAAAAATCATCCTCTTCTTCCACGAAAAGCTCCTCTTCTTCTACGAATTTGGTTTCCTCATGTATGAGGAAACCAAATAATCACGAAAAATCATTTTTCATCGAAAATTTGTACGCAAAATCGCGTAAAAATTGTATGACAGAAAATATTTCGCCAGAAATGTAACCAAACATTGAAACGTTGAGCCCTCTACCTAACGTAGAAATTTCAGCTTGGTAGCTCAAGCCGTTCTCAAGTTATAAGACTAAATTTCTCGGATCTGAGTCACTTTTCGAAATACGATTTTCCGATGTTTTGGAACATTTTGAACACGTTTTCATTAAAATCAATTTTTTTTTTTCGTGCAAACAAAGTTTCCTCGTCGAGTAGGGAAAAAATCAAATATTAATATTCGGCACATCTGTCTCCATTAAGCGTGTGCGAATGAGGAAAAAAACGAGCGTAACGAGAGAAATTCATTCGACGCTCCTATGAAAGTAAAGCTCAGGCCTGCCAATCTTCGGTATCTCGGCGAGCCGCTGGCATCGCGTAAACACGATCGTACTTCGTACGGAGGTGGGGGAAAACCGCGTTAAATCGAAAGGAAAAAAAAAAAGACAGACGAGCTCACAGACGAGCTAACAGAGAGACGAGTATAGTCGAAGCGTGAGAGGGGTATAAAGAACCGGCAGTGGAAAATTCTCCGGTGCCGCGCGGCCTCTCTCCGGCGTGACGACGTGACACGAGTCGATACGTCGATCGAGACAATATTTATATCCTCCGGAGAGGAGTTCGCTGCTACCGTGCAAAGCGCGTCCTTGCACAGCGTTTTACGGGAAGTTCCACCTTTCCCTCCTCATTTATTATTTTCATATTCTACGAGTGCCACTTCTCGGGGTTCATATAGCTTTATATTACATAGGCGAACCCCTATGTACGTCCCGATATTATCGTAACGAGATTCGTAACCGTAATACGTTTAGCGGCTGCACAAAAAGTTGATGTTAAAAAAAATCTTCGAATATTCCAAGGTACGTTTTCGTGCACTTGCAGGATACTTTTCCGTCGCCCGAAGGACAAATGTACTTGGAAGTTGGTCCGACTGATGAGCACCGTAGAAAAAAGTCATAAAATTCAGTGTATTAGCACTGGAAGTTATTATGTATAAACTGGTATAGTAAATTTCACGTACAATTGTGATGAAAAAATAATAAATTTAATGTACAATTAAGATGAAAAATTAATGTACTTTTAAAGTTAAATTGAAGTAAATTATTAAAAGTACAGTGTTTACAAAGCTTTTAATATACTGTGAGTTAATTTTTTAACACAATTGTACATGGAACTTGATATGCTAGTTCATGCATAAAAACTTCCAGTACCAGTACATGAAATTTCATACGAGTTTTTTGTACAGTGAAAGTATACGATTGGGACGGGGCTATAGTTACAGGGCGAAGACGCCCTGCACGAAAACGTTGACGGTAAAAGAAAGAATCGTGGAAGATTCCACGGTACGTTTGCGTGCAGGTGCACGAGACTTTTCCGTCGCCTGAACGACGAATGTAATTGGAAGCCGGTCCTACGGATGAGTCACAGCGAAAGTATGCGATTAAGACGGAGGCATCGTTGCAGGGCGAAGACGAGAATGGACCGGCATTGCGAGAACTCCCGAGCAAACGCTCTCGAAGCCGCCATGGCGTCTGCCGGACAAACACCGTGAATCGGTGCCGGCCGAAGACGTTCGTGAAAGATCGTACACGTGACGCAGTCACGTGACCCTGCCGAGTGACTCGCCGCTCCGGGCGATTCGAAACCAGTTTCGACAAACAACGAAAAGCGTTATCGTAACTGGATGACGTTTCGGGTCTCGTTCTAAGACGTTTCTGCAGCGTCATGCGGATTTACGGCTTACGAGCAAACATCACGAGTCTCGTACGACAGTTTAAATTACCCGCCCCTCGCTCGAATGTCGTCATCAAAGTCACGAGATTGGGAGCACGCGATGTAAACACGTGATAGTGATGACAATCTCACGTGATTTGAAACAATAATGGGAATAATTGTTCATGGCGCGTGGAACGATCCTGGAAATCCTGGGAACCCGGACATTCCGTGGAATTTTATCGACCCTTGCAAAACTCTGAAAACGTTATGGGATTTTATTGATCGACTGCAATTTTTTTATATTTTAATTTTTTCATTGAGGAATGTGGAGTTTTTTTTAAAGATTACACGAATCTTTAGGAGGATAATTCAAAGTTCGAAGGATGGCTTAAATGTTAGCTTTAAATTCACTAGTCAGCGTGCAGAAAAAGCAGTCACTTAATTTGGGTTCTTGTGGTCTGCATATCGTTCACGGCGCATTTAAGGATGAGATACGCGCTGCTCAGTAGGAAATTGTCGAGTTATCAAGCGCATTGTATAATTTCTTTAAGAATAGTCCTGAAAACGTTCCGGTGATTGAAAGAGCTCTTGCAATTTTACCCAATATACGAGAATACATCGCAATAGTGATCAAAGATAAAATTGTAACAGCACAAAACTGCAACAGTGTAAAAATCATATCAAAGTTATTAGAATAGAATATCGCGGAAATCAATAGTTAACGTAGTCCAAATCGGGTCATTACAATTGAAGAAATATAAAAGTAAAATGACCCGCACGGATGTTGTGTTCGGTATAAATAGGTGTGACCGTTCTCCGTTTAAAAATAGAAGTCTCGTGCCCGTACGGTGGTAAAAATTGTTTTCCCATCTCGTCGTAACTTTTTGTGTAGACGGAGCAGAGTATAAACAGAGAATGAGTCACCGTTGCGCCGGCGTTTGTCTTGTCCCGAAAATGCGTGTAGAACGGGCCAATATTTGTGACTCATTGACACCTTCGCTGATCAAACGAAAAAAAATGTCTCACCTTCTCGCGCCTATCCTCCCGCATGGTCGATAAATCGTATTTACCCGCGATAATACTACACATATCGAATTAATTAGTTATAGACAATACTGTCGAACAATTATGTAAAATTAATATCCGCGAACGACGGCTGCGACTCTTTATCCCATTTTACCTTCGCTTAACTTATCCTTCGACTTAATCTTCTTCGACTAGCTTCCCGCAAAATCGATAAATCCTATTTACCCGCGGTAATAATACAATTGTCGTATCAATTATTTATAGGCAATACCGATAAACGACTATGTAAAATTAAACTCCGCGAATGACCGCTACGACTCTATCGCTTCTTACCTTTGCTTTCCTTATTCTTACCTGCTTGGGCTATCCTTCCGCAACATCGATATATCGAATATACCCACAACAATCCCGCAATTATCGAATTAGTGATCTACAGACAATACCAAGAAACGATTATGTAAAATAAATCTCCTCGAATGACCGCTACGACTCTCCATCGCTTCTTACCTTCTCTTTCCTTATTCGTATCTTCTTGGACTATTCTCCCGCGACATCGATAAATCGTATCTGCCCACAAAACTCCTATAATCATCGAATAAATTATTTATATACAATACCGACAAACGATTATGTAAAATTAATCTCCACGAATGACCGCTACGACTCCCTTTCCTCATATTCTTATCTTCTTGGACTATTTTCCCGCAAGATTCGATACATCGAACATACCCACAACAATCCTATAATTATCGAATTAATTGTTTATAGACAATGCCGACAGACGATTATGTAAAATTAATCTCCGCGAATGACCGCTACGACTCTCTTTCCTTATATTCTTATCTTCTTGGACTATTTTCCCGCAAGATTCGATACATCGAACATACCCACAACAATCCTATAATTATCGAATTAATTATTTATAGACAATACCGACAGACGATTATGTAAAATTAATCTCCGCGAATGACCGCTACGATTCTCTATAGCTTCTCTTCCCTGCAGATAGTCATATAATTGATGCGAACGTGATGTAAGAGAAGGCTCGAGTAATTTTCGCGACGCGCGTTGACGATTCGCCGCGAATGACATTCAAGTATATTTCCGTAGTTCCTGACTTGGCTGCCGATCTTCGACGACCCGCCGAAATGTCTCTTTGCTCTGGTCAACGCCACGAATATAACTCTGTAACATTCATAATGTAAGAACATTCGTATTACAAGAGGCCCAGAGCCAGATCTACAATTGGCAAGTTAGACAGCACTCAGTCGTGGACCTCAGCGGGCTTCCGTACTTTACGCAAGAGAAACAGTCCGGCGACAGCTGCATTTTCTTAGCTTCCTTCGCCGTCGCCCGCACTATTTCGATGCTAAACTAGGTGCAGTGTAGGACGATAGCCGATAACGTTAAGGCGAACGTCCCAGTGCCCGACCGCGGGTCAGTCATTGGCCACCTCGTTTCAAACTATACCTGTAGCGAAATTCACAAATAAGTAATAATTACTCACACATGTTATTGATATTATTAATATCATTAATATCATTAATATTATTAATATTATTAATATTATCAATATCATTAATATTATTAATATTATTATGATTATTTTATTATTTATAATTATTTATATATAATAGTTTAACGTGACGTGGCCAATGACTGGGTCATGACGGGGACGGAGACGTTTGGCTCAGTCGCATAGAAGCACAAAGCGCGTCTCTATACCTTGCGGAGGAAAATAACAGGGCACTCGCGCGGCCGTTGTTATTAATAATTTGCTGGTTCGTTATTAATGTAACGGTTCGCGATGCCGAGGAACGTACGTACTTGCGTGTCGAGCTCGGTTTTCCGCAGCGAGGAGACACATAATACGAGCGAATCGCATACAACAACGCTATATAATGTACTGTAATTATCGACCGGCATTCCGGAATCGGCTGTAACAATTAACACCATTGCGTTAGGCGTGACCTTCGGGCGCGAAGTTTATTGCACTGCAGCTCGATTACAATACCTGCGGTATTTAGTTTTTTGCATTCGAGGTTTTTGCACGAGCAGGGATCAATAGAAGTTACTTTGCGTAATTTTTTGAAACTCGGATAAAAAATTTGATAATAATTCATTCAGTTTTTGCAATTTTTTTTTTGCGAGCAATTGTAAAGAAGATTTCACTAATCTTCGAGCACGAGTTAAGAAGCAAATGGCAATACAGTAAAGTAAATACCGACGCGGTAATATAGTCATTCACGTTTTATTACCGAAGGTAATAAAAATGAGATATCTGCTGCAGTTTATAAATAGTTAATCTGTGTCGCGCGAACGAATGCCAGTAATTGAATACTCTCGAGTGAGCAATTTTATTTTGTTTTTCTGTCAAGGTTAAGAAATAGCGTCGCTCGCGAGATGTTCGCAATTGTTATTTTGATGCAATCATTTTATTATTAATTTCTAAAATGACTAATTTATGTAATGCAATTTTTTTCGAGTAATTGCAAAACACATTTTACCAATACTCCAGCACGACAAGCCGTGCAAATGGCAATATACAGCAAATACCGACACGGTAATATAGTCATTAACACTTCATCGCCGAGGGCAATAAAAATGAGACTATTTATAACCTGCAGTTTATAAATAGTTAATCTGTGTCGCGCGAACGAACGCGAATAATTGAATATTCTCGAGTTAGCGATTGTTCTTTTGTTTTTATGACAAGGTCAGGAAATATCGTACCTCGCGAGATTCCTCGCAAACATAATTTTCATGCAATTATTAATTTATTATTAATTTTAATAGTTATTAATTTATATAATTCCATTTTTTTCGAGTAATGACAAAAAAGGTTTCACCAACACTCGAGCCCGACAAACCATGCAAGTTGCAACATCCAGTAAAGTAAACACCGACCCGTTAATATAGTCGTTTACGTTTTATTATTGGAAGTAATAAAAATGAGATATCAACTGCAGTTTATAAATAGTCAATCTGTATCGCGCGAACGAACGCTAGTAATTGAATACTCTCGACTTAGAAATTGTTTTTTTTTTCTGGCAAGGTCAGAAAACATCGTAGCTCGCGAGGTGCACGCAATTATAATATTTATTTCTGTAATGCCAGCAATATCGGGTTACGCAACGCGTCTCGCTATTCTCGGGTTGAATTCTCGGTGGTTTAAGATAAAAGCAACATTGTAATACGATTCATCGTAATAATGAGATTCCTGTGTGATTGCAGCGTCCTGGACTCGACAGCGTACGCCGTCATTGCCACCGATTGCAAAGCCTGCTGCAAGGAATCGAAGAACGAGAATAGCGGCAAAGATACGGACAGGACGTCGCTGCTTTGCGCGCTGAAACCGCGTAAACGGAAGGAACGCAGGGAGTCCTGCTGCCAGGAGAGGAAACTAATAAGGAGCAACAGCGAGGAACGAATTTTGGAAGACCCGACGAATGCGGCTGACTCCATTCGACGGGTCAGCAGCCACGAGGACTTCAACAGCGAGAAACATATTCACACAGTGTCACAAATTGGACCAGACATGGGGCATGGAGTGGTGAGTCATTGTACCGGTTCGCTTGCCTAGAAGCCCTTAAAACGAGGAAGACATGCGTCGATTCGAAATCATTGAAAGCAAAAGGCTTGCGTGATTTTAATTTAATTATCTATTTTATGCAATTTAATTAATTTTTGTAAATGTATTTTTCTTTCATTTAACTGAATTAAATTTATTTAATTTACTTTAATTTTTATTAGCGACAATGAATTAATTTTAAATTCGTTTCCTCGCGCTGCAGAGATGCAGCGGTTTGCCACTGCACGAGAGAACGAACGTCTCGCCGGTTTCAACCAAACCGTCACCGGTGCCGTCTCCGTGCGATGCAGTCCTCCCCGCCGAGAGATTCGAGTGCGATGTCGAGAGACTCCGAAGTACCGAGAGATTCAGTAGGAGCATCACACCCCGGGGACGTAGACAGGCGAGACGCAGAAGGGTTCACAAGGGCATTGAAGCTGACCAAAGTTCCACGAAGGTAAAAAAATCATTGTCTACTACAAACAGCGACGAAGAAAAAAAAAGGGAAACTGAGAAACTTTTTTTTTTCTTTAAATACGCACATTGTTCTTTCAGGAGAACGACGACGAGACCGATGGAATGTACACCGCATCGCAGGGAACTAACAGATCGAACGGTTCGACTGGTCAGAGCTTTCTCGAGATGCTCAGCAGCGGCCCCAGCAGATCGCCCTCTCCCGTTCGTGCGATTATCTTGGACCAGGAGGACTTGAATAATCCCGTGCCAACGAATTGGGGCTTTCAACATCGACCAGGAGACGTGAGTTCTTATTCTTGCCGATAAATCGTCTAAAATTGTGTTTCGCTTGATAGGAATTTTATCGTAATTTTTATTTCCTATTTTCAATGTTTATTTCGTATTTTTCATTTTTATTCCGTATTTTCAATTTCTTTGCATATTTCCAATTACAGGAAGAGGAACCGATCTCGCGAGTGGAGGCAATGCTATCGCCGCGCAATTCGTTGCTGGTACCGCGCCGTTTTTACTCCGAGACCGACGGTCCGCCGGACGTGGCGAATCCTACGGATCTTGGCCTGAAGACACTGACGAAACACATCAATGGCCTGAAGAAGAAGATAAAGAAGTACGAGGAGGAGTTCGAGGAAAACTTCGGCTATCGTCCGAGTCACTCCGACAAAATGAGCAATCGGGATATAAAGAGGCTGTGCGCGGAGTTGAACAAGCTTAGGAAAGAGCACAAATTGTTGAAGGAGGATCCGATCGGGGCGCTTCTTGCAAACGCTAATTCGCGATTAAATAACTCGGGCGGTCCGACCAACAACAACAACGGTCCCGAGAAGACCAGAGCTACACTCATCGAGGAAATGGTGAAGGACGTTGAGAGGAAACTTTGCGACAAACGTCTCAAGTCGAACAGATCCGACAATATGGAAGAACTTTCGTACGAGCAGCTTTTGGACGAGAAAACCGCGGTGCAGAAAGGCTTGCTGCACATCGAGGGAGCATTTGGCAGACCGGTTTCCAAGGAAGATCGAACTATGGTTCGACCACTTTACGACCGTTACAGAACTCTGAAGAGACTACTTATTCGAGCAGGAGCTGTAAGTTCTGTCACCTTTTATTCGTATTCGAGATATTGAAAAATATTTATTTTCGCTCTCCGAACATGTAAAGTTTGTCCCAATATTCAAGAATTCAGAGAGTTCTCCTGAGATCCCCCAGAACCTGATTATTGTAACGTCATCCTAGAAACAACTCATTTCCGATAGAAAAAATGAGTTTTTCAAACCGGAAGTGACATATTTCCAGTAAATATTCTCATTAAATAACTGAGAATGTTTCCTATTGTGGAATTACCGTTCATTAACGTGACTATCGTGTATTTTTCCGCAGGGCAAAAACAAAGACAGCATTCCCGAATTGGCGACGATACTGGAGCACGAAGCAATGGATTTTACGTCGTCGTCGTTGCCGGGTAACAGCGTTGATGGTGAACGGAGAGCCAGCGAACCCGACATGTCGCATCGTGGTATACTCGACTGCATCGAGCCGTCCGATCAACTTCCGACAGACAGCGACAGTCAACACAGCAGCAGCGAGGGTAGCCGAGGTACCGGGGAAAGTCTTCACGCTCTACCTCAGTGAGTATCTCAAATTTGCAATTTTCAATTGTACAATTTTATTCGAAATTAAGGGAAACAACCCAATTTCCAATGACTAATCGCATCGCTGTGTTTACCCGTTGCAGAGAGGAACTTTTGGCGCAGCAACGAGTAACGAGAGAAGAAAAGAAGCGTCTTCGCCGTGCATTGAAGGAGCTCGAGGCGCAATTCGAGGTTCGCGCTGGTCGCCGCATGCAACGCGAAGATCGAGGACCTCAAGTCACCACAGTTTACGAATCTTACAAACAAACTAAAGCGAAATTGCGGCTGATCGAGGCTCTCCTCGCTAAAAACGCATGACGGAGTATATAAATTATCCGATCGACGCCACGAGCGTTGAGATCGATGAGTGACTAAAAGTGCACGCGTTTCGTCGAGACGCCACAAAGAGATTATCCACAGCTAAGTATTCCCAAACACAAACCCAGGTTAAGAAGAATAAAAAAACAATTCGATTTATCCTGTACAAACGTTCGAACGACGATGTGACCCTTTTTACGTGCGATTTTTCGAGTGATCTTTTACGTCGTAAAAACGACTTTACGTTTTTCATTCCTCGCTTTCCCTCTTCGCGAGTAATCTTTTTTGATGAAATTATATTTATTTATACTCGTACCAGTTAGTTTATTGACGAATGAAGAGCAGGTGGAGGAGAATGAGTTTGGAGGAAGATTAAAAAAAGACAGAAAAACGACGAAAAAAAAGTTAGTAACTTTTTATTCCTGTAAATATGAGGAGGAGAAGAAGAAAAAAGAACGTGCTCGTTGCGCGAGCCACGCGATGAGAAAGAAAACAAAAAAATTGATTATTTTACAAAATAAGTATATCTACTAAGAAGATATTACACGTTGTAAATGTATAAGAGTACTATAAAATGTTACGTCAGTATAACGCAATGAAGGAGTGGAGAAAGGACTCGTTGATCTTTCCGTTTTATCGTTCGAGCGAGTTTTTTTAAATACTGATCCGACGATTTGGTATTTTATGGAGCTTCTATCGACGGTGCTACAGTTTAAGTTTTATAGTCGAAAAAAAAATAAAAAGAATCATGAAACATTAATCACAATAGACTATAGTGTTGTACGGTATAAAACGACAGATATGACAAGGAAACGAAGGGAAAACATTTTTCAAAAATGAAGAAAAAAAAACAGAATAACACATTTTCGCCATCGAGCGATTTCTATAGATGAAAGGTTTATCACGCTGATCTTTTGCGATCAGCTTCAGTACTACCGAGCTCTGTAGTATTTTTCCGCAAAATCCGCGAAAACGTTATAGTATCGATTTTGTTTTTTTTTTCTTAGTATTCACAAAAATAATAATTAAATAAAAGAAACAAAGATTTTTCGTACTATTTCGACCTCTAAGTCTCGTACTTATCATTGACTTTGGCCAGCGATCGCTGGTCGGTACGAGTCAGAAAGGTGAACGCGACAGAGCAGCTCGTTGAATGGTTGCAACATCCATTTTTCGATTAGCATCAATTATTGTAAACACGTGCAAAAATCGACTGCGTATTGATATCGACAACTCACCGACCGACCAACGAACGAGAACGGAAGGTCGTGCCACGAAATGCTCTTTCGTCCACCGAATAAAAAGAAAAAGAAGAAAAAAAAAGTCGGTACATATAATATAATTATAGTTGAGAGAAGAAAAGAAATTAACGAAGAGAAACGATTTTTTTAGACCAAAGCATCATTTAGTCTGTGATATATATAAAGGAAGAGATATTTGTGTCGCGAGAAGAGATACGTGGGCTCGAGTGTGTGAAATTCATTTAAACCAACAAGAATTCAAATAAAAAAGCATCCGCGCGGATAGTCACGAATAAGAATAGACGACCCACCGATCGCTTCTCGTGATTTTCGAGATAACAAATAATCGTCATAGGCGTGTAGATTTAACATTTTATATTAAAGTTGCTTAAAAAAAATACGTTTTTGTAGTCGGTAGCGAGATTGGACACGGGAGGAAAGGAAGATTGATCTGTCGAATTGAATGCTCTCTGACACACTTTCACGCGCCACCGGTCAATTCATTCTCGAAAAATGTTTAAAAAATAAAAATAAAAAATCATTCGGCAGTGAGTACTACTCAATGAGATTCTTCGGAATGAGTCGATCGAGCGAATTGTATCGAGATATCTAGGTACGCGTAAAGAATAAAAACAAAAAAAATTGATAGAGCTCCTCGAGTAAAAATTGCACGAAAAATAATCAGCCATAGCCACACATACCGAGAGAGGGGGAAAAAAGTGAGAGATCATTTCAAAGGATAACTTTAACTCCAGCCCACTATAGGTGTGTCGCCTGATGTAGGAAAACAAACAAACAAACAAAAATATGTTCACGAATTATAACACAAAATAACTCCGAGAGAGAGAAGAAGAAAGCGCGCGTGATGCAAGAAAAATACCAACGACTCTTCGCGTTTATATATGTGTTGAATATATGTATATACAAAGTATATTAAAAATATCTACATACAGGCAGTCATATTAATACATTTAAAAAAAATATACAAAAATATACGAGATATAATGACAGAATGGACATCAAAAAATCAGTATGAAAAAAAAACATGTCTGAATCTATATCGGTGATTTTATACCCGAAAATCCTTTTCGTACAATTTATTGCCACAAATTAAGTAATTTCGCTATCGCAATTTTGACACCGAAATATTACCAGCAGATTTTACTAATGTAATAACTTTTCACCGTCTGGTACATGCCATGTAAAAAAATAAGTATCTTCAAGAAGGAAACGAAGGAATTAGCAAATGTTCGATTACGAAGTAGATTTCAATTGCTTTTGGAATGTTTTGATCTGTCGAAGTAAACCGGCCAATCTCGTCGAGGTCGAGGGTCCGCGATTGTTGACCATTCCGTTACGTCCGTAAGCGTTAATCGTGCGAACTGGATTTGCCGTGTAAGCTCGAGCCGATATTTCCGGTCGAATCGGACTGCCGGGACACTCGGTCGCGACGCACACCAGACTGTTTCTGTCGTGAAGCATTCTCATCTGTTGCTTCAGGGCCATCACCTCAAAATAGAAACACAACGAGACCGCCGGCTCTTTTCATTTGTCATTTAAAGTACGTCTAGGGGGTAATTATACGATAGACAATTTGCAATGCATATGAGCCGTCTGCGAGCAGCGCTCGCCATTCTCAGACTTGAATTATTCACTCACTTCCTGGTAAAGACTGACGACTGCATTTATTTCTTCTTCCTTCGCGTTTAGCTCTTTTTCCAGCGCCGCGATTTCCTTCGCCAACGCTTTGTCGTCGGATTTCTCCGCTTGCTCCTGAAGCCTCTCGTATTTTCTGCAAAATCAATCAATCAACTATCGATAGATACATAAATAAATCAATTATCGATAGATAAATCAATAATTCGATTATCGATAGATAAATCAATAAGTCAACTATCGATAGATAAATCAATGAGTCAACTATCGATAGACAATTCAATAAATCAACTATCGATAGATAAATCAATAAATCACTTATCAACACATAAATCAATTTATCAACTATCGATAGACAAATCAGTAAATAAAAATGAAATGTACGCTTACACCTGCATAGCTTCAAACTGATCGTGAAAATTAACGAGAACTTCACGTATCCCTTTCGATTTTTGGGGCGCGGTCGACTGCGAATCTCCGATATTTAGTTCTTCCTAAAAAAAAAAAAAAAACTGTACTGTATACATCGTCATTGGGAATTTGAAGAAAAGACAATCTTACTTGTCTCTGCCTGAGCAAGGCGCTCTGCGTCAACTCCGGATGACCCTCGGAATTCTTTCGGCCATCGAACTTCATCGTCGAGCATATCGACTGAGTCTTCCGTTTCTTCAGCGATGGATCTTCGAGCTTTGTCTTCCTCAAAATTTGTTGAGCCTCGTACAAACTTTGAGCGTCCGGTAAGCACGACAGATTCGGTGCACGCAAGGAAAACGGTCCCAGTTGCACGGAAGTTGCGATATTGGTGTCTCCCGTGGCAATCTGTCCGGGATACACGTTGCACATGGCCGTGGAAGCGACGCCGAAGCGAATGCTCGTTTCTTCGGCAGGCCCTTCGTCCCGATCCCTCATGCATCCCAGCAATGTCGAAACTGGTCTCATTCCCTTGCTCACCCGGCTTATCAGGAACGGTGTCGCTCCGCCTGGCATTATTTGCCTCGTTTTTATTAAACTCAGAGTCTGAGAGAAGAAGAAATAATAAGTGTAACGAAGAGAAGCTTATCTTCCGCTAAATGTATTTTATCTTTTATAAAACTGGAATAATTCGCCAAAAAATATTTCACTTTTATGCAAAATGAAGTAATTTTCTAAATAATGTTTCATTTTTGCGAAAATGAAATAATTTTCTGGGTGCAGATCAAGTTGCATATACGCACTTCCTGAATATTCAATCCCAAATTGTAACTCGGCGTTACCGACGTGCCGACAACGAACGGTATGTTGCGAAAGTTGAATCTATTGAAGTACGATCTGTTGACGCGCTTCATCTTCGAAGCTACGGTGGGCAACTCGTAGTTTCGAATTGCAAAGGGATCGTAATACTGAGACAGATTATTCGGACATGTACGATCGTTACGACGTGGCCGATACTCGTACTCTTCGATCATCTCGTCGTGGTTCTGGGCCTTCGAGCATTCTGCTTGAAAAATCATCTTTGTCCCGTTTGGCTCTCCGGACCTAATAATGATAATAACGATAATAATAATATTGACTGATCTCGTGTATCTTATATGTATTTTGGAAAGTTGTTTGTTTGACCCAATGTTGAAGAATCCAGGAAGTTCCTCTAGGGACTTCCATCCCAGGCCTTTATTATTATTCCAGTATTATACCTTTCTGGTTCTATTAATAGAAGCAGGAAGGCAAAATCTTATTTATCGACTGGACATGTGTCACTTCCGGTTTCGAAATAATATTCGGAAATACATCACTTCATTTTTCAATATCTTATTTCTGGACCGGAAGTGACGTTATCCCGGCAATCCATCACTTCCGGTTTCAACATCTTATTTTTGGACCGAAAGCGACATCCTGGCAATTCGTCACTTCCGGTTTCGAAACCTTATTTTTCGATCGGAGGCGACGTATTTTCGAGACGACGATACTTCCGGTTTGAAAATTGCGTCGAAAATGACGCACGTCGTGTAAGGAAATAAAAGTTGATTATTTTTTTTCACCTGAGATCAGTGACAACTGGTGAAGCCTCATCACAGATTCTTCCCTCGTCGCGGCCTTCTTCATCGCCGAATCGTTGACGATTCTTCTGCTGCTTCGCGGATCGACGTTCATCAATCTCGTCACGATTCCGCTTCGTTTGATCATGGCTCTCGACGGGCCTCCGACCTACTTCCATTGACGATCTTTGATCGCACTTTTTAGTGTTACCGGCGTTTCGGCTACGAGGTTCCAACCTCGAGTGCTTGCTGGACACGACAGATATACTTCCGCTCTTGAGCTCGCTGTTGTGATAGATCTCGACCATTTCGCTCCAATTCCTGTTTACTTTTGCAGCGATATCGTAAAGATGATGAGACGATCGTGACCCAGCCATCGTCGCGTTATCTGGAGAAAAAATTCTGTTATTTATATTTTGTATTATAAGTACAGAACATACGCGTTTCAGCTCTAAGTCGATGTGAAACTTCCTCCCGCGTCCGATTTCGAAATCTGCGCTCAGTCGGTAACAGAAACTGTAATACATTTTTTTTCAAGAGTGCTGAATGCTTTTCGAAGGAAAACCCAATCATTAGCATCTGTTACATGTACTCAGAAAAAATTTAGTAATTTCTACTGTACGGAAATACAGGTAGAAAACGGATATCATCTCGGCTTTCCATGAGACTTTTCTTTTGACCGTACATTCCAGAGTCCGTGAGAAAAGTTGATTACAGTTTTTATTACCAACCGCGGTATTGCACACGGTCTTAAGTACGTTCAACGTTACGAATTCATTGATGTACGCGCAAACCTTTTTGCCTCCTCTTTCTCGTATCCCGTTTAGTTTCGGAAATGCTCGCTTCTCTCGTAGCGGTCGTGCTTCGCGAATTCGAAGTTTTGTCCTTGCGCTTCTTCCTCTTGCCCTTCGTCGGAGCACCGATCGTCTCGTAAGTTTGCTTGGCCGCGCTCTTTTTGGTGGTCGACGTGACGCTGCCGCGGACCCTTCGATGTTTTTCCGATCTAGATTTTTTATCCTTCGTCGTCGTCTGCACGCTCTCCGCGCTGCCCGAGTAATTAAGAAACGATTCTTGTTTCTTCATTTCTCGATTGCGCGCCGATTCCCTCGGATCAATCGCTCGATCTTCGGGCTGCGCAGGTCCTTCCGCTCCGGGCGGCTCTTCTTCCCATTCGTCCTGCAGATCCTTTGAATATTCGGCCAAATGAAGCTGATACGGATGTTGTCGGATCGACGAAATATCGGTAATTCCGTTCTCTCTACGAATCTACGATCGGAAGAAAAGTCTCTAAACATTTTTTTTTTACTAAAGAAATGTAAAACATATGTAAGAATGCCAGAGGATATTTTACCTCCCCAATTACATCAACGTGGAATTGAACCTGGCCCGGGTTCACTAAATAAATAAATATTTGTAACAAAATAATGACCTCGAAATTGTCATCGGCGACTTCGTTTTCCGAGCGTTCCGCGTCGTCGAAATTTCCCCCGGTGCTCCTAGCTTCCTCGAAGATGGAATTTTCTTCGTTCGAATCACTTCTATTTTCGTCTCGGATGTCGGGAAAAACGTTCTGCCTCGCCGAGCGTCTATGTGATCTTGCGCTTAGCTTTGGACTCCCTGAAAAAAAGAAGGAACCGGTTGTAAACAACTATTTCCGTTTAAAGATATTTTTCTGGATTTTGCAAATCTCATCGTAGCTCTCACAGATCCCGGTAAAAATACCCCCGGAAAAATACCCCCGGACAGGACCTCCCCACACACACACACATACGCACATGGGGGGCGAGGTATTTCAGGGTATTTCCGGGGTATTTTTCCAGAGTATTTTTTAAAAGTATTTTTCCGGAGTATTTTTTAAAAGTATTTTTCCGGAGTATTTTTTTTAAGTATTTTTCCGCCTCCGTTCTCACCACCTTCATTGTAAGATCCGTGCTGGATATCTCGAGTTCCCGTTGGAAAATCGCAATACCGATCGTCACCGGACACGGGACGATCGTCGATGACCTTTTCGTCTTCGTACGCAGGACTGAGGAGAGTTTCGCGAGGAGAATTTGTCTCACTCGTCGGACGATCGTTCCTCCGATCGGTATCGATTACTTCGGAGGAAATCGTTCCACAATTTTGATAAAGATCCTTCATGTATTCCAGCCTCTTTTTCGACGTTTCGAATGTCGTAAAATCTTTCTTGAATTGTTCTTCGACCTCTGAGACGGCGAAAAATAAATGTTCAAGGCCGCATGCCGATCCGGCAGTCGCGCGACGACCCGGACGTCGGAAAAACAATGCTCACCAGTCAATATCATGTCGGCCTGGCTCTTGACCGGAGCCGGTGGATCACTGAATCGCTCAACGTACGACGAGTACTCGGTTATCGAATTTATTTTATAAAAATCGTCGCGATCGCTCGCGTAGCCACCGGTTATCCATCGATCGGTGTGATCGGCATCCATAATGACGGAATTGTCTCATTTGGAAGCGCAACGTTCCATGCCGACTCTTCGCAACGAAAACTCTTCCATCTACAATTTTTTCGACAACATTCGACGGGCTCAATGGTGGATTAGATACAACAATTTTATTTTTATTAATCGAAATAAATAAATACTTGAATTAAAATAAAACTTCACGCGAAATTAAAACGTAATCGCAGGGTTAGGAGAAGTCGAAGAGTCGATCACATTCTTCGTTCGTTGAGTTTCTTTTGTCATGTTAAATTATAGATCGAATATGGAAGACTATATATCGAATAAAGAGAAACCTTCAGTTCGGTCGTAGTGGATTTGACACGTGAGGTTTACACGTCGTATCTGCAACATTTAATAACAAAAAGTCATTTGCGCATAACTTCCACGTTTATTACAATTATACGAACAGTTTTCTCTATGAGAAAGTTCGTTGATCGATGTTGGCTTTCTCATGGAAGAAGCTGTGGGAGAATTTGCAATAAATGAGGAAGCCATGTGCAAATCACGTCGCACGTTTTTTTTTGGTGACATACAAAAATGTCTACATCTCATAAAATGGAATCGGTAAACATTTTTCACACGATTTATTGTAAAAAATTGCTGACTGAGATGTGCGGAATTCGTCGTTTTGAAGCTATGTCTGATGCATTCTTCGTGATGACGAATTATGTGACACCTACAGCCACATTTTATGCATAAACTCGTGTTAAAGAAAAAAAAATTTCAAAAAATTAAGAAAATTTTGAAATCGACTAACCAAAAGTTTCATTTCCGTCAACGACAACAAACAGTCGATCGATTAAAAAGAACAAAATTGTGCACTCGACGACCGACCGAGCGCGGTAAAATTTCAAATTCGAACGATGCCCCGCTAGTTCCGCCATGTTGCGTCATGCGCGCTGGCGTCTCGTTCCCGGACGTATTTTAGGAAGGCGTAGATCGGGGTACCTGCGAGTTGCAAATGGTGGACGGCCTGTCATACTTGTGTCGTTAACATCAGGTATGAATTTTTTGTCAACCATTCGCGCATCATTAACCTGATAAATGTAACGAAATTTTTATCGTAAACCGCACGAGCCTCCTCAACTCGACCGTCCACTGTTTTTCGTTTCGCTTCGGAACACTCGACGAATCCTCTTTTTTTCTCTGTTACGTAAAATCATTGCACCAGACGAAAATAAGTTTCACTCTTCCGTAAATTCCGAGAAAACCTTTTTCCCCACGAAGTTCTCAGAAAAGTTAATTCTTTTTTTTTTCACGGAAAGACTTCTCGTCGATTAACCTTGAAATTTTTATCGAGTTCGTCGCGCGTTCGCAACTCGCCGGGAAGTTAACCTAATTCCCGTCGTCTACGTGTGGGCTCGTTCCGCATATACACATACACACGTACAGTTATATATATATATATATATGTATGTATATTTAAATCTCGAATACTATGTATATATGCACAGTTATACCCTCGCATTCCGACAGTTGTGTAATCTTGGCATGAAATATATTCAAGCTCCATCTTATTTTGGCAGCCTTATTGTGCTATATTTCATCTATTCGCTCTGCCGCATCGAACTACTGTGACAGAAACTTGACATTGGAGCCTGAAAGACGATTCTTGGGACGGTGACTTTGGAAAATGCATTTCTAATGGCGTTGGTTCCGCTTCACGCAGTTTTCAATGCATTGACAATTCGTGTCTGTTTGCCTGAGTTTCAATAGTACGTTCGCCTGCGGTCGCATGACGAATGCCTAATGCGCGTAATCAGACATGCACAGAGGAACGGGGACTGACCCGAAGGAATTATTCGCCAGAGTGTTGCGTCTGACGTTGCATCATACCTTCGCAACTATGTTTCGACCTTGTGTCATGCGACTGTGATCCCTCTCTTACTTTGCGAGACTTGTCATGTGACTGGGATTTCATAAAATTTGGCAGGGTTCCATTCGCCTATTGCATCGAACGGTGCGACCTTGCATCGGTTCTGTAATCAACAAATTCCAACGGTATTTTAGGGGACCATTTATTATGGTTATAATGCATGTGAAGGTAAACATTCTTATCTTACTCGTCTTTTAAATAAGCAACTTTACTTTTTTTATATTTGCACTGACTTGTTCCTTCATTGTAGAAATTGGCTAATTTTATATCTGTGGCCTTGAAAGTGCTGTTTTTTTAAAAAATTGATTATTAAAAAGAACTGCAATAAGGACGTAGAAATATGTAAAGAAAAACATCGCGATATGAAAATGAATGCAATACCGATTAACAAAACAAATAACAGACATGCGTACGGTTTTTTTTTTAAATCAGCGCTCCAATATTCCGATACTCCTATGTAAGAAACATGAAACGTTCAAACTATAAAAAGACACTTGTTTTCAAGAAATGTCTGCTATTTTTGTTTTTCCACTCATTCAATACTTCGCATTTTAATGACCTTCGTAAAATTTTCGGCCATACCGAATTGATTTGCCCACGCGCGTAAACTGTTGCGACTACGGGTCGCTATCTCGTAATGATAATGTATTAGCGTCACATTCGTAGTTGAATGAAATTTGGTCGTGCGTAAATATCTCGAAACATTGACGTCATATTTACCGCTCTAACTAGAATCGACTTTACAATGAGTCACATCCGTCAGCTGCTAACTGGGTCTCGATGAATTTACGAGCTGATCCTCAAGGTTTATCACAACTGTTTTTTTGCCGCAGCCCGCTGTACCGAGGCAAAGAATTTTTCTTGTCCCGGCAGTTTCTTCTAAGTTCTCCGAACGGTCGGGTGCAGGTGACGAGTTGTTCGATTTCGACAGTTTTTTAAAAATCATTTACAAATATATATATATATATATATATGTATATATATTTATTAATAAATATATCTATTTATTGATAAACATATATATTTATTAATAAATATATTTGTTTGTCAATAAAAATTACGCCACTTAATTTGTCGTTGAGCCAACGAATTTTGCGTCCCGGAAGAAATGTTTTTATTACTGGCATTAGATAAATTGCGCTAGGTCGGGAACCAAAAATATACGCGGAGTTATTTGATTCGAGGCCAATTCGAGAAAATGACTACAATGTAGTATGTGTATGTGTGTGTTTCCTCGCGTGATCTCGAACTGACCGGCACAATCAGTGCGAGGCAGACAATCGGACCAGCAAGGACGAGAGCGGCGTTGCTTTGTCTTCGCGCGATAAGAGTGGCGATTCATTCGTACGAAAACTCACTGCAAGACTTCCCGTGAGCTTATGCACATCCGTACAGTTGGACCTCTGAAATTGCAACGTCCCGGGACCCTTCTGTCGAATCGATACGAGAGAAGAAGCTCGGAGTTGGAATGCAATCGTTTTGCGACGTAGCAATGCGGAGGTCCAACGACAACATTCAACTTTTATGCGAATTCGATCATATTACGAACCACCGATCTTAAATGCAGCTGATTCCATATCGTAAATTTGAGTTATTCAATATTAAATTGTCAATTACTGAAAAAAAAAAAATGTAAAGGAATATTACATAACTTTGTACTCCAGAAAGTATACGAGACTTTGCTCATTCAAGAAACTTGTTTATCGAGACGCTAGCGGTCACTGTTAATACGACAATGGTAATTAACCCATTCGCGCGACAGAACCGAGGCTACGTCTATACCGCGTTGACGCATCACTGCGTCAATGCCAATAAAGAGGGTTAACGTTCATTAACCCTTCCTGTCGGAAGCCTCTTATCCGTTGAAGAAAATAAAAATTCCCAATCTCTCTTCCGAAATATTTTTCTCTTAATAAAACTATTTCAATTATTTTTATTTTTTAAATCCACTTTCTCAATTTGTTGCCCAAAAAACCATCACGCATGTTCTTTTCACTATGTTTCGATTATGTTATATTCGTAAGTTTTTACACATGTTGCGAATGGAGCACGTTTCCATTCTGGGCGAACAATTAATAATTTTCGTTTTTTTTTTCCAGATCAAAATGTACAGGGCTAAAACGGTATTCAGTTCCCTGGCCCCCTTGGCCCCGCGGGTCTGTGGGGCTGAGAGATTCGCCTCGTGGTTAGTCCGCAGCCATCCCCTAGCCCGTGTCAGCCAGGTTGCCTCTGCAGAGCCGCTACGTCGATACACGAGCCGCGCAGCAACGGAGCCCTTCCTCAATGGCAGCTCCAGCTCCTACGTCGAAGAAATGTACAACGCGTGGCTGCAAGATCCGCACAGCGTCCACGTGGTCAGTTCAGCCATTCTCAAAAATTAGCCTTGACAAAAATGATCTACATAATAATAAAGATCATGTCGATTGGACTCGCACACCGATACTCATATAAACATTCACAGATATTCACAGATATTCACAGATATTCACAGATATTCACAGATATTCACAGATATTCACAGATATTCACAGATATTCACAGATATTCACAGATATTCACAGATATTCACAGATATGCATGGATATTTACAGATATTCACAGATACTCACAGTTAGTTATAACTCATAGATACTTACTGATCCGCACATAACTCACAGAAAAAGAGAGACACGGAAACAGAAGATAACCGCTAGTCAATATATATAGTATATAGTGTATACTATATACTATATACTATATATAGTATATAGTCAACATACTATATTATAATATTATAGATTATAAGCAATCACTAAGTATGGTGTAAATATCTTGTTTCCGTAGTCGTGGGATTCCTTCTTCCGCAACAGCACTGCAGGAGCAGCCCCAGGACTCGCGTATCAGGCCCCACCGTCTCTGGCTCCGAGCTACAATCAGGTACCCCTCGGATCTCTGCTGCCTCTCGGCGGCGGGTCCCAGCTCGGCGCGACGCCGGTCAATGAGAAAATCATTGACGACCATCTCGCGGTACAAGCTATCATCCGATCGTACCAGGTATGGAAAAAAGCTCAACGATCGTATTTAATTTTTCATCGAAGATCTTTTTTTTCCCACGACCGTCGTCACGTCCTTCGGGTCGGACGTTTCCGGAATCCGTATGGATATATATATATTTTTAACACACCACCGCTAAATCGCGAAATCAAATTGGTTCTCGCGCTAAGCGAGCGAGACCTGTAAATTCAATTACAAAAATACGAGCCACTCAGCACCTCCCAGATGTAATATTTGAATTCGTTCGTGTCATCGCGTCATCACGATTTTTTTTTTAATATTTTTTTTTTATGGTAAAACGCCTGAAATTTCGGAGTTTCTGAAAAATGATTCACGCGAAAAAGTATCGTCATCCGGCGTTACATTTTTTTTTGTGTTCATGGTTATGCTCTCATACACATTTTGGTGGCATGTAACGAGGTATCCCGCAAATTGGATACACGCAAAGTGTTATATGTTTATGGAAAGCCATGATCCGTCGTACTGCATGGGACTTATGATTGATCGTAAGATCCACTTTGATATCATCAACTGTGCCTGAAACACAATGCAGAAAAAAAAGGAGACATGAAATTATAAAAATAATTTAAGGGTTGGTTGGACTAAACGCGACTATGGACAATAACGCTTACGGAAGGCTACGGAATAATTCTATAGTTCCGCATGTTTAATATTTCAAAAATATAACTCCTACAGATCTATTGTATTTCGTTTAAAAATTTCTCATCGGACATTAAATTAACAATAAACCCTTACAGATAAGTCGACGGCCTTCTGTAACCGATGTTTTCTATGGCTGCTTTGATCGAACCTCGCCCTTAATTTCAGCAATTTTTTTTTATTTCTTTGCATTGTGTGATAGGTATGAATCTCACTGTTTTTTTTGGGTTATCATGTATGTCAGCAAAATATTTACATTGTAATAAGCACGCAGTAAGTCTTATCGGCCGAACGGCCTTTTCGACGATTATAGTTTCGTTAAAAATTTACATTCTGTCCGGGCGTTGCATAATAGCCTTAGACAACGCTATAGCAAAGCCCCGCTGCGGCTTCTACCTCAAGCATGACCGAAAATATGCTCTGTATGTTTACGCAGCAATTCGCGGTACTGCCCGACAAAAAAAAAAAAAATACGTGTAACACGTACATAAAATGTTTCAATCATGACTAATTGGTTTTCACGCTTGTCATATCGCTGTATTGGTACTGAGGAAGAAGAAGCAGTTTCTTTTTTTATGTATATGCAATCTTCCAAAGTTGCACTTTTTTCATAGATTGATGTATAAGATAGATTTGGACGGTTACGAATTTCTTAATCCCAAAGTAAGTCGGTGTCGATTCCAAGTATAAAGTTTACATTTTCTTCAAAATCTTCCAAAGTTGTTATTTTTCTTTTTTTCTATAGATTGACATTGTATAGGGTAGAATCGAACGGTATCGATTTCACGTGTAAAATTTACTTGGAGGAGGAATGAGTTTCTTACGTAGCAATTTAACGTCATCGTTGAACTGTCAGACTGGTTCTTAGCTTCCTTTTTTTCATTAAAGTGCCGTCGGATCGCGTCATCAAAATGATAATGTAGTGTGTAGTAAATATTTTGTTAATCGAAAAAAAAATTTACTAAAAGTTTGGGTTCCTGCGTGGTATTGTTCATTGGCACTTAGGCTCGTGGTCACTTAGTCGCTGACCTGGACCCACTCGGTATCATGCGAAACGACCTGATACACACACATTATGCCGCTCGCAAGGGAGCTCCGGAGCGTGTTCTTCGGCAATATATGCTTGGTAAGGTTCCGAACCCAGTGACCACTATCTTCCTCTCATTTTCCTTCCTCATAGAGGAAGATACGTTTTTTTTTTACAAGGAAAGCAAAGATCTAATTTTCCAATCGCACAAAAATCAGATAATTTAACGAATAAATTTATAATGTATAATTGTGGATTAACAATAAGAGGAATTCGATAAAAGGAAAATTAGATTTTTGCGTCCTCGCATAAAAATCTTCATTCCTTCACACCCAATGAGACGAAGGCTTGCTCGGATCGTCGATAATCATTTCGTTTTATGTTTTGATTTTTTTATTCCCATAATTTCATTAACGACTATGACCGATACCTTCATCTCATTATGTGGGACGTCGTTTCGCGTACACATACACTGATACTGAAAATGCATTTGGGTTGGGAAACGATTATATGTGCCGTTCGGATATATTTTCCCAAGTAACATACGTCAATGTTTGCCGCATAAATGTTTCAACGACAGAATAGTTTTTGCGACACGTTAAATAAATTGAAAAGATTATTTCCCGATTATTCTCGGAATGACTGTATTACTGAAGGTAAGAAAATCGCGATAGGTCTCTGCCTCAGCTTTGCACGTTGAATGCTGTCTGTCCGCTCTCGACACTGTTCTTTCACGATGCTTTTGCATGAAATTCTTCACTTGACACATTGCTTCTATCGTAAAGTCCTCCATGGGTATGGCAAAACTGAATACATTGTTAATAATCAGAAATATTTTTCTTTTCTTATCTATGCTGTTTTACCCGCGGAGGACTTGCAAAAAAAATTATTGCATGACTTTTTTTTAAACAAAACAGACCCGATCTGTCGCCACTTATGGGAGGTGTTAGGTGATTATTTAATTAATAATACTTTTGCCTATGTCAATTTCTTCGTCGACTACAAAATGTCTTTTATCCTCACTTGAATGTACAAATATTGTTTTCTTCTTCGATAAAACTAATCGCTACGACATACCGATTGCATACCAAAACCGTATGTCTTCTGAGTGTTTGTTGTGCCGTAACAATTTTTCTTTATTTCCACTTTTATACTGGATGAGAGATTTTTTAAGTTTTCTTTTCAAATTTTTTTTTTCCCAATTCTGTCCTTCATCACGAAAGTCATTGAATTAATTGCCTATGAGTGATTTAAAAAAAATCGATGCGTAAAAACCAATTAATGAAGAATTTGGTATAACTGCAACGAAAATCATACTGCTGGTATGAACTTGGCATTGCATTGACAGATACGTGGCCATCATATCGCGAAATTGGATCCACTTGGCATCAACAGCGCTGATCTTGACGATAGGCATCCTCAAGAGTTGCTCTATAATCATTACTCTTTCGGTAAGCTAAACAAAAAACAACAAAACATCCGCAATGTAGATATTGCGTGTTAAATTGCACAACTTTATACTCTTCTTAAAAACGAGACTTATTGAAAACTTATAGCAAGAGACTGAGAAATATATTTTTTTATATACAACAAAAACAAAAACAAATGTACGGTTATCGAGTCACACACTATGGTCGTGCGATTTCATTTCTGAATGGAATTATAAATTCATGGAAAATAAAAATTTTACCTAAAAAGTCTCTTGCTTGCAGTAGTGACTGTTCACTTCATCAATACCTCATAAATTCACTATTCTAGATATTGTTAGCGTCATTAAGATTTCCTATTATTCGTAGAAACACAAACTACAAAATTTTGTCAATTTGTAGTTTTTTTGTTTTGATTTCAATTAAGGCATCCTAATGCGAGACACTGTGCGGTAGAGATTCGGTACCTCGCGTTACTTTACAATCGGCATTTCTTTTTTATTTATCCGATAGTTTATACATAATTTTCGGTCTGAAAATCTAATTTTTCGATCGGAAGTGACGTATTTCCGGTAGACGTCACTTTCGGTCGAAGGTTTTTGTTTCGCGTCTTTATGTGCCGCACTGCTGTGGACAATTCACAAAGGCGCTCTGAATAGTATAATAGGAAAATAGTAATCACGGTGTGGGAGGTCCCTGGGCGGATCCATTGGATTCTTGAAAATTGGGGCAAACAAACAAACAACTTTCCCAAATATATATAACATTAATTCAATATTAAATTAATGTTGGCGTAAATAAACAAGATGTTACGGTTGGAAAATAACGAGAGGTGATAATGTATAAGTATAGAAGTATTAAATGATTTGTTATAATTTCCGAATGTACGATCGCTCAGTTGGGGCCGTACATTTTCTTCGGAGATTTTAGGCGCACGGTCTCAGCATTAAAAAAATCTTTATGTAATTTTGCACAGAGCAATCAATCAATCCAATCGCTCGTTTTCTTCATCTCCCGTTGTCAAATTTGATTGTCCATTGTGTAAAGAAAAAAAGAAAGAGTTTCGAAGGGTACGTCGCAGCTTTGAGGGAGAAATTTTGTAAAACTATTTGAAATAACGATTAAAAAATAAAAGAGAGAAAACCAATAATTGGATGAAAATCAGAACAGAAACTTGGAGAATTCGGTTTTCAGTCTGAGTTTGATGTCCACAGAGAAGAGACCCCGCACTACTTACTCGCAGGATCTTCAATATCGAGTAGCTGCCCTTACGAAACGTATGTAACAATCGTCGTACCCAGACTCAAAATCCCTTATTCGGCTCTATAAATAAATCTTGCCAGTATTATTGGGACGCACTGGCTCGCTCTGTAAGGGCTTTCGAGACAAGTAAAATGGTGAATGTGCTGTTGTTTTTTTAAATTGGTAGTCGGGTACACATTTTTAACATGCACATTTTGGGTACAATTTATATCGTATACTCGTTTATATGAATTATATTTTCTGTGTGATGACATCATCGCGTATTATTCGTACGATTATCGAACGCCATTCACGAAAGTGCATCGAGGTGCTAATTTGCATATCGCTTCGGTATCACCAGACGCCAGAGTTGGACATCATTTGAATAAATTATTCGTTTCATTCACTAAATCGTATCGGGCTCGATTTCGATATTCGGTTTCACAAACTAAATCGTTTCGATGAGAATACTTTTTTTTATTAATTTTTTTTACCTCTTCGTACATTTTTATTGAAGTCGAGTTGCTTATTAATGTGGCTTATTAATATTCCTCGATCAGCAAACCCGAATAAAATGTTGCCCAACTCAACCAGGAACACTTATATTTTAAGCTTTTCTCAATTTCTTTTATGTTCACTCTGTATTTTATTTCTCCAGGTTCTATCATATTTTTCTCTGTAAGGCACTCTGATTTTTATATAACTCTCAGAGAAGAACACACTATCCGTATGGGGCCAAGCTGAAGTAGAAAAAAAATGTAATCCACAATATTCACCCTTATGTTTGATATGTCACACCTAATGTAATGCGATTGGTTTTTTTTTTTAAATTTATTTTTAAATGTTGTCCCTCAATCACCGTATTGCCGATGAAAGTCGATAGTCGACTGAGGAAATATTGCATGGGATTGTGAATTGCTTAAATCTCCACAGTGTTGTATTTGCCTTCGCCGAAAAGTGTGATACGGGTATGGGATTAGGGATTTTTTCTTTTCTTTCTAGATGTTGGCTTACGAATTAAAAGAGTACCGATATATAGTTAAAATTTTTTTTTTTCAAATAAAAATTAAAACGCCTGAAATCATTAATGATTTTTCACGGTGCCTGCGCATAGAAATTACTCGGAAATCTATATTCTACGTACATTCTTCGCATTTTCAGTATCAGTTGTAATAAATACGCTCGAAATACGAGGAATAATAATGTCATAGTCCTAAGTGCGGTGAGGACGATTTCGCGTATAAATTCGCCCCGCTGTCCATTCGCTCCAGGACTATGGCATTTCTTTGAGTGTTTTGTGTGCATATTGTCGAAAACTCGTTTAGAATAAGGGTAAAGCGGAAAGAATATTATATTATTTTTTACAAAATAACAGAGGATTCGGACATGGATCGCGTATTCAAATTACCGTCGACGACATTCATCGGTGGCAAAGAAAAATCGTTGCCTCTTCGCGAGATCCTGAAGCGACTGGAGAACGCTTACTGCGGACACATCGGAGTCGAGTTCATGTTCATAAACTCGTTGGAGCAGTGCAACTGGATTCGACAGAAAATGGAAACACCCGGAGCCATGGAAGTCACCAGCGACGAGAAGAGGCTCATTCTTGCCAGGCTGACCCGAGCCACAGGGTAATTACACCCAAATACAGTCATGACCCCGAGGATATCTGCATGCGACGAAATTTCATAAAGTTATAACGACTGTGTTTTGCACCGCACAAACTTCGCTCGGGGAAGTTCACTCACAGAATAAAATTCTGCAGGTGAACAGTTATTTTTTGTAACACGTGCACAAAAAGTCCCACTTTTCGTGCCTGTAACTCGTGGCGAAAGTGGCGCTTTTTAGTAAGGCGTGCGAGAAAAATACTGCGCATGCGCAGGACACATTTGTTACTTTTTTTAACGAAATTTGAGCTCATTCCGATATCTTCAGGGTCATATACAGTCAATATAGATATTATCAAAATTGTATTTATACGTATTAATGTATGATATTTTTCCTCAAAGATTCGAGGCTTTCCTCGCCCGCAAATGGTCATCTGAAAAACGATTCGGTCTGGAAGGCTGCGAGATTCTAATTCCGGCAATGAAGCAAGTGATCGACAAGTCCACGGAACTCGGCGTGGAATCCATCGTCATGGGAATGCCGCATCGCGGTCGTCTGAACGTTCTCGCCAACGTCTGTCGCAAACCTCTGAGCCAAATTTTCACTCAGTTCGCGGCCCTCGAAGCTGCCGATGACGTGAGTTGATTTTTTTTCTTCAATATTCACCAAATGATGGCGCTGAAAAAGTTCGACGCGGAATAAGTCAAGATACAAATATCTCGATATGGAGCTGACATTTAATTCGCAATATTATTTATTGATTAACTTTTCTTATCTTTAGGGCTCCGGAGATGTCAAGTACCATCTTGGAACGTACATCGAACGTCTGAACCGCGTTACGAACAAGAACATTCGTCTCGCCGTCGTTGCCAATCCATCTCACTTGGAAGCCGTCGATCCGATCGTCCAAGGAAAGACGCGTGCCGAGCAGTTTTATCGCGGAGACGGAGAAGGCAAAAAAGTAAGGAGACTCTAGGGAATGAGAAAAAAAAAATTCTGCGATATTTCAACCGTTCTCATATTGACACGACTTTTAATTTCGTCTCAGGTCATGTCTATACTTCTGCATGGCGACGCTGCTTTCTGCGGACAGGGTATCGTCTTCGAGACAATGCACTTGTCGGATTTGCCAGATTACACGACGCACGGCACAGTTCACATTGTCGTCAACAACCAAATCGGCTTCACCACCGATCCAAGGCACTCGAGATCCTCGCCGTACTGCACAGGTAAATTCTAGCTCGGAAACTTGACGATCCTTCAAACTTCATTACACTTAAAAATTCATTGCACTACAAAATTAATAGCACTTCAAAATTTATTAATAAATGAAATTGGATTTTTGTAAATAGACGTTGCCAGAGTGGTGAACGCACCGATATTCCACGTAAACTCCGACGACCCCGAGGCGGTGATGCACGTCTGCAAGGTAGCGGCCGAGTGGCGAGCGACTTTCCACAAGGACGTGGTCATCGACATCGTTTCGTACAGACGCAACGGTCACAACGAGATCGACGAGCCGATGTTCACGCAGCCGCTCATGTACCGCAAAATCAAGAAGACACCGCCCGGTCTCGATCTCTATGCGACCAAACTGATAACCGACGGAGTCGTCACGCAAGAAGAAGTCAAGGACGTCAAGGACAAGTATGAGAAGATCTGCGAGGAGGCTTACACCAACGCGCGACAGGAGACCCACATCAAGTACAAGGATTGGCTGGACTCACCTTGGTCCGGCTTCTTCGAGGGCAAGGATCCCCTCAAAGTCTCGCCGACCGGCATCAAGGAGGACACCCTCATCCACATCGGAAAGAAATTCTCGTCACCACCGCCAAATGCTGCAGAGTTTGTGATTCATAAAGGTTTGCAAAAAATGCGTTCTCATTACGACCGACAAATGGGAATGGGAAAATAACAATCTGTCAATTAGTTTTTTTTAGGCATTTTTTTTGTTTACGAAATTCGCAGCGCAGTTTACGAAAAAGTAACGCAGCTGGCCGAAAAGTACTTCTTTCCCGACTACACCCAAAAAGGCTCCATTAAAGGCATAGAAATATGGCCACCTTTCAGCATAGTCGGGCAAAAAATAATGTATGGCACTCGGGAGGAAATGCCTTTTCACCTCGTGTGAATTTCTACTCTAGCTTCGCTCGGGCATCAAACTTCGCACAATGAGAAGTCGGACTTTCCTCCCTTGTGGCATAATATACTAATGATCGCAGTAGTATCGTAATGAACTAATTTCCCATTCCTGCCGTTACCACAAACGCACAAGTTGTTTCACGATGTTTGAGTGTCTCTGTCTCAGGTATCGAGCGTATCCTGAAGTCTCGTATGGAGATGATCGAGTCGCGTCAGATCGATTGGGCTCTCGGCGAAGCGATGGCGTTCGGTTCGTTGCTGAAGGAAGGAATCCACGTGAGGCTGTCCGGTCAGGACGTCGAGAGAGGAACCTTCTCCCACCGGCATCACGTACTTCACCATCAGACCGTCGACAAAGCCACTTATAGACCTCTATGTTACCTGTACCCGGACCAAGCGCCGTACACCGTATGCAACAGTTCACTATCGGAGTTTGGAGTCCTCGGTACATGCAACAATTGGTTTCCCTAACTGGTTTTCATCGAAGTTCTGTAGTTCATAATTGTGAAGTCTAAACGTTGTTTTTCTCCCTTTTTTTCCATTGTCTCTATCGTTAATCCGTCGTCGGTCAGGCTTCGAATTGGGTTACTCAATGACAAATCCGAATGCCCTGGTGATCTGGGAGGCGCAGTTCGGAGATTTCAACAACACGGCTCAATGTATTATCGATCAGTTCATCAGCAGCGGTCAGGCCAAGTGGGTTCGTCAGTCCGGTCTCGTTATGCTCCAGCCTCACGGTCTCGAGGGAATGGTCGGCATCAAAGCTTGCGAATTTATTCGCTGTTACAGTACAACCTCGCTTATCCGACCTCTCGATCAACCGAGCTTCCGCGTTATCCGAGGCACCCGACTCGTCCGAGGCCTTCGCGTTAACCCTTTGAAACATGCATATTTTTTTACAATCATGTAGTTTCAAACACATCGGTTGGTTATTAATGCATTTTTTCTAGATTCAACTATTTCATAACTTTATAAAAATATTATCACCGATAACACTGTGCTTCAAAGGGTTAGCCGAGGTGCGGGCTTGGATAATACAGAAAGCTCGGATAAAATGATAAAGTAGCAATTCCCGTGCGCGTAGTCCAGTTATCCCTCCATATGAGATTTCTTCACATTACCTCGAATAATCGGGGTTCTACTGTACCGTTTACGTTTCTTGTTGTTGTTTGTCGTGTGGTGCTCAATTGTATCTTTCACAGGGTCCCGAACACTCGAGCGCCCGATTGGAACGTTTTCTGCAGATGTGCGCCGACGATCCCGACTATTTCCCACCGGAGAGCGAGGAGTTTGCCGTTAGGCAGCTTCACGACATAAACTGGATCGTCGCCAATTGCAGCACACCCGCTAATCTTTTCCACATTCTGCGCCGACAGATAGCCTTGCCCTTCCGCAAACCTCTGATACTCATGACCCCGAAATCCCTGCTCCGTCATCCCGAGGCTCGTTCCAGCTTCGACCTCATGACCGAGGACACTCAGTTCCTCAGGATTATTCCCGAGGAGGGCGTCGCCGCGCAGAACCCGAACGGTGTCAAGAGGGTGGTCTTCTGCTCGGGCAAGGTTTATTACGATCTGAAAAAATCACGCGCCGAACGGAACATGGACGACAAGGTTGCCATCGCCAGGATGGAGCAGGTACGCATTGGACTCCAATTTATCATCGATGAGACAGGGATTTTATAGGGGAGATTTTATTTCGTATTTATTTACTTATTTCTTCAAATCAGATCTCGCCATTCCCGTACGATCTTGTGAAGAAGGAAGTGGCCAAGTACCCGAACGCCGAACTCATGTGGACCCAGGAAGAGCACAAGAACCAGGGCGCCTGGACATACGTTCAGCCCCGTTTCGTCACTGCTCTCAATGGAACGCGCGACGTAACGTGAGTGCCGTATTTATATTTAACGTCTGAGCGCCTCACCGCCCACAGGAAACCCTCCGATAATCCATGTTCCTCGCAGTAGACTATTCATTTTTATTTTTATTATTTTTTGTTCTTTTTGTATCGAATACCTACGGTACGAAGGCGTCTGTCGTATGTCGGTTGGAAACCATACTCGAGGAAAAACATTAATGAATATTTCGCACTCATGTATCGTCGCCACTTTACTGTTTACATGGCCCACCGTTTTTTTTTAGCTTTCGCAAATATTTCGTGTCAATGTTTAAAATACACTCGGCACAAACCGTCACGGGCTCGCGAGCTCATCTATATTTGCGATTTGTTTTCTAAGAATTCGAGAATCAGTTTATTTCGTTAATTTTTTTCGGTTTATTGCATTTTGAAATCTCCCCAAAGTTAAATTGCAAACGTTGGGCCATGTTGCAGTGGCCGAGGTGTCGCATCGGTTGAAAGTAGTGGCGGTTGGTTCAGCGGATTGTTTTCATCGTCGAAACCAACGGAAACGAAAACTGTGCCTGAGCCACAGTCGTCGGAATCTGCAAAACCGAAACCGAGAGTAGTGAGGTAATATGAGATATTGAAAAAAATCTGGGACGTATAATTACGTCCCGTCGGTAGCGAAAGGGTTAAAAAAATCGATTGATATTCGCGCTATATGAGAGTGAAACAGCGTGCTTGAAAATTCCATAAATTAAATGTCCGAGAATAACAACTGCAATAGTTTAAAATCTAGAAAAAATAAAATAAAAATTACTCATCCGCGAGAAATGGAGCTATCGGCGAAGAGCGCGATAAATCGAAGGAAATTTTTTTTTTTTTAATTGTACAAATAAAATTTGTGTTACAGATACGCTGGCCGACCGACCGCAGCGTCACCGGCGACCGGAAGCAAAATGCAGCATCTGAAAGAACTCAAGCAGCTGTTGGACGACTCGCTCAACATCTAAACTCATCCCCGTAGCACTGTGTAGAAAGCCAATTTTATTTATTCTTCTTTACCATATAATTGTTATACCGATCGCCCTGCCCCCATAAATGTCATAAGAGATCCATCACCCTTGCTTAAAGTAATGTCATTTCGTGCCGGGCTGGCGGAACCTGGCTTTTTATCTTTGACTTTTGCGACAAAATTCCGCCGATCGACGTCTACAGTTGCACTGTAAGCGAATCGTCGGTATTATCCTCTTACGTTCAGTTGTAGATAATATTTTTTTATAATCCTGGAACGGGGATTGTATTATATAAAAAAAAGCCTCGCGAATGAATCATCGATTCATAGTATATATCTTGTATAAAAACTCACAATTACCTTGGGCGGGGCTCTTTACTTTATTATTCGAGCGGGTGATCGATGAATAAGAGTTGCGCGTTGCCATTTTATATGACGATGCTCTCGAGTGCAAACGTTCTGTGTATTCCAGTGTCGCTGGATGACTTTATTTATATATGCACCAGATTGAATGCGGAAGCTTGTGGTATGCTTTGTCTTGTGGAAAAAAAACCAAAAAAAACAAAGGATAAATAATATGTATCACAGTAATTGCCTCTACATGAATATACAACGGTCAGAAAACAAAAACTAATCTTTATCCACTGATTCGGGAGGGTATTAAAACTTTTGTGACAATTTAGACCAATGGAACGACGATGAGGCTGCTGGCCGACGCCAGATCGTCGATTTCACGATGGCGGGGAGTTTAATCGCGTAATACCTACTCTGTTTTGTTAACATATCGAGAACAATGACACGTTGGCTGTCATAGACGAACGATCAAGTATTATTATTAATCTGTGCTATTATTTTACTAAACGTACTAAAAAAATTAATAATAATAAAAATACGAAAAATTAAGAAACGAATGTAATTTTTCGAAGTCTCACATGAAACATTTCATCTCATAGAAGTCTACGGGCTGCTCGTGTGCTTGTAGGATTTTCGTTAAATTTTTTTTCTTTTCTTTTTTGTCGCTTGGGCGACAGAGAAAGTTTGCCAGTCGCTTTGACTTCTTACGGGCGATGTGTTTTTTTTCTTCTTTTTATAAGAAATTAAACGGGCGGCTAGTCGCGGGACATTTACGGAGGACGCAATGGGTATAAACCGATTACTCCGTTAAATAGCAATAGCGTGAAGTATTTCAATGTGATAATTCGTTATGCGATTGAGAAAAGTTATGAAAATAGGATGACGCCACCATTGAATGACCGGCTTTAAATGTTTTTTTTTTCTTTCTGCTAAAAGCTGAAATTTGATAAAAACTTTTTCTATATCTTTGGGTAAATTGTATGAAATACGAGAATAAAAAAAAATGGTCACTCACTGATGCGTGCGTTCTGTTTTAGTTGTTTACTACCATTTCACACAGTGCACAGTATTTATCATTTCGACCGACGTATTCAAAGTGCTATAGTAAAAAAAGAAGAGGCAGAAATGATAATTTATGTATAAAATCCCAAATAACAAATTGTAACGCTGTAACCCAACGCCCTTTCGGCGATAACGTAGCTCAAAGACTGGAATTTGCGAATTCGTGCTCGCCGATAAGCGACATTGACGCTTGTCTCTCCGAACTACCTGGTGATAGTAATTAATACTGTAGAAATCCTGTAGGATTTATGAGATGCGACGCATAGACGAGATGTGGTCCAATATAAAAAATTTTAAAAAAGAAGAAAAGAAAAGAAATTTTTTTGATCACTTCTCTTCGTTGTAGAGTGGATAACAACGCATCAAACAATAACCAGGTTGTTGTCAGTGAATTACGAAAATGTGACGTCAAACTGAAAGTAATTTTTAAAAAACGACGATAAGTTTTACTTTTGTTTCGCGAGGTAAAGACGACACTACACCTGTAGCAAGCACCTGTTATTGGAATTAAATTTTACCTTGCACCTTGACGCTCGTCGAATGATTCTGCATTCGTCCATGCAATGTCCTTTCCTGAAACCGACTCGCGAAATCGGTAACTTCGGATCGAATTATGGCAACGAGTTTCATTTTTTTTTCTTCGTTCACGGAACATTATCTTAGTGCGACAAGTACGGGGAGTACAGGATGATTTTTAGTCGTCGAAAAAATAGTTTATTTCGTAAATATAGTAGTAGCATAAATTACGCATTATAAATATCCTGACTCGTCATCTTTCCTTTCATTTTCGTTTGTTCGGCTTCGTGACAACAGTACAATAAAGTAAACATTATTTATTTATCGTAATTAAATATTTAAAGCTTAGAGTCGGGGTAGCGTTGGGAATTTAATAATCGGTCTGACCGAGCACACTGTACATGATCCTTTTGAAGCTGCCACTCTGATGAATTTTCTCGCCATCGTCATCGAAGCCACCGACCTGAAATACACGAAAACATTTTATTTTATCTATTCTTAAATTTGAAGCTCGATTTATACCGACATGCATAATTCGAAAGAGGTACACATAAGTACACAAAAATTCAACGTACAATTGTGAGAAAATTTAGTAGCCGTTGACGCGGTCCTTTACGAAAGGAAGAGGAAAGGGACGGTACATTCCACCCTTAATCAGAAACACATCGATCTATTATTTGACCATGCTTGCATCCAGGAATACTACGTAACACGGATTCATTTAAACATTTTTTAAATACTTTTGAAATTTCCTTGGGAATAAATAACATCCGTTATTATCATTGCGTTTGACTATTTCTCGGAACGGAAAAAATGTTGACATTTCTTTTCAATGCCCAAAAGCTCGAAAAATCATCTATCGGGACATTTGCCTTGCGCAATACCATGCAAAGAAGAATATCCACAAATTTATTTTTCCTAACAGTCTCTCGACGAAATACTTACGTAAGAAGAAGCGGGACTTTTCTGTGGGACGTGATGGATCTGAATAAGAAAAATCGAGATTTACATTACATCTAAAAAAACGTAAAACGTTTTATCTGGCAGTAGATTTCCGGAGATAACCGGAAATACGTCACTTTCGGTTTAAAAATCTCATTTTTCGACGACAAGTGATTTCATGCCGAAAATATGTCACTTCCGGTTTGAAAATGTCATGTTTCGGCCGGAAGTGACGTCGTCCCAAAAATACGTCGCTTCCGGTTTGAAAATCTGGCTTTTCGAACGGAAGTGATATATTTCCGGTGTGACGTTACTTCCGGTCGAAAGAGGCCCTCGGGATTCTTGAGAATTCAGGGAAAGAAACCATTTTCCAAAATATATAAAAGATACGGTATTCTCACCCTATGCTGATTCGCCTTCTGTGGCGCGAAAACAGCTCCGCGTGCGGGTTGCTTAACTTCGTGGATCGTGTCGCCCATCGCCTCCTCTTGCAGAGCCTTGTACGCCTCGCTCTTGTTTGGATCATACTTCACCGGTCCCTTGCTACATCATTCGTACACGAAATTCTTAATCTCATTCACGCAGCACGTATGAACGATTAGCAACCGGTCTATGCCAAATCAACTAATTCTGCGATTTTTGTAAGAAAAAAAGAAGAAAAAAAGCACAATATTCGTGCATAAAAAAAAACAACAAAGTTTCGACGTGCAACAAGACAACAGGCAATCGGTTGAGACACCGAGAGAAGACGATATCATCCGGAAGAATTTCTTCTATCTCTTGTTTGTGGTTTCGTGAAGAGACGCTGGTTAGAATAAATTTTTCCACGCACTTAATTATGTGATTCATTATTTCACTACTAAACGAGATATCAGTGTTACATGCACTATTGATTAATCCCGACGTTGTTACATCGAACTTTTCTTTTTCTTTTACATTTGTCTTTTTTTTTCAGATTTAAACTCTCCTGCTCGTTTCGCTGTGTTCTCCTACCTGCGAAACGATCGTCCGATATTCGGCGAAGACACACTGCCGCGTGTCGTCACCGAAATATTGGATTCAAAGCTATGAAACTCAAGAAAAATCGTAGCAAGCCTGATCGATTAATTAATATAGCGATTTTGCAAATTCTCTCGATCTTCGTTTTTTTTTTCGTTTTACAATATTCCGCGCGTTTCTTTTCGTTTGTGTTGTTGTATGATGATATGCGATGATTTCTGTGATGTCTCATAACACGATCTTGATTTTTTTTTTTTCAAATGTCGCGTACATTGAACGCTCTCGGGACTTGCATTATTTTTTTTTTTAACTCTATGTAACTATATCGGCTTATTGAATTGGGGCCACGGATTCTTCGAGGATCCCTGGGCCGCAGCCTCTTTCATCAATCTCGCTTGTTCTTGAATATCTCTTCTATGCTTTACGAAGGATAAGTCTACGAAAATGCTGTAAAAACAAATATTCCGTGAGTGAAAAGATATTATATCGAACTGAAAATTTTACACGTGGCAGAGACATTGGGGAAGTATCGATAATGAGATGAACGTAATCGAGACAGAGAGAGAGAAATCCTAAGTTGATGCGTATATATATTTTTTTGTAACTTAATGTTTATTTTTTAAAAATTATTAATTGTTCAATTTTAACGATTATTGCGAACAAGCACTTGATTAAATGGTAGTTGCATCCAGCATCGAGCCAATTCGATATTATTAATGAAGCTACAACTAATATTCAAATACGTTCCATCGCAAGCTCTATGGGGCGTTTCGTGTCAAGCGGACAACCCAATTTTCGCCGGCCCACAAAAAATTTTCATAAATTTCGAGATGGTCGCTCAGGGCGTCACGAAGATCGACAAATTATTTCCGACTTTTAAACCGGAATTTAAGAATTGATAAATGCATTTTTGCTTCCTTATAAAGGAAAGCTTGTTTTCGTGAAGAAAAAAAAATCGAAATTTCAATGAAAACGTGTTCTAAAGAAAAATTCGTATTTTCTTGAAAACGATCGATTATTAAAAAAAGTGGATCTTTTTCGATTAATAAAGAGTTGACGAAAAAAAAATTATCTATCTTAGATAGGTTTCTCGATAGTCTTCACACTCCGAGCAACTTAAAAAATTTGCGAACCCTTTTTGAGAGGACACGGTGAATCGGTTAGCTCACTCTACACGGGATGCCCCCTATATCACATACAGCAGTTTCTCTACGAGATTTATGCCGATTAGCATGTTAAAAGCTATATGTAAATGTGTAAAAAAATATTGATGCGCTCGTTTATATTTTAGCCTGTGAGTTCTACTTACGGAACTGCCGACGTCTGACACTTAATAGTGTCCGCTATATTTTGTTCGGAGTAGAGTCCAATCGGAGAATTGAATTGCTTATGGACAACCTGCCGAAACAAAATTAATTCATACGTCGATAATGTGAGAGAACTCATTACGATCGAGATCGACCGCCCACCAAATTACCTGCTTACACACATTTTCCAAAAAATGAAAAAAATTAAAGGTAAAATTGGTCTAACTTATTAAAAAAATGTAAAAAAAATACAATAACAATAACTCCGTTTTGTAATTGGGTTTCGATGGGTTCGACGAGTCTCAGATAATTTAATTGATTCTTAAAACGCACTTTCATCGTAATATCATATTTTATTAGTACTTTTATTTTATAGCTCAGAAGAACACACAGTAGTGGTGGTAGTTGTGAATATACAATAGGGCCCCTGTCGGCTGTATTCGTTGTATGCTATATTAATCGTATGAATATTACATTAATTAATTAATATAGTATTCAGTCGCAGAGTCATACTCGCGAAGAGCATAACAAAATTTTTTTTCGATACGTCGGAACACTCGTCCGTTGGTGTTTCTCTCTTTTTTTTCCACCATCTCGGGAATTTCGTCGACGAGATTGCGGGAGTTATAATTGTGCGTACTCGTAAATGCAATCAGCGAAGAAAAATAAACACAATAATTCGATCGGTTAAAAAATGCGTAATTCGAGTAAACAATTTCTGTTTCTTTTTTTGTCAAATGCTACAAGGAAAAACAAAAAAATTCGGCGCCGAAAAATCGCAGCCAAATAAAAACCAAATTAATACCAAAGCGATTAGATGTTGACTGCGCAAATTTCTTTTTCTCAATCAAATTTGTCGTAAAAACATGTAACGCTGGCGAGAAGCGCTTTCTTTTTAATTTCTTTTTTTTTTAATCTTCCATTTCTGAAGCAAAAGCGATTCTAATAAAATTTGATGCAAACCTTTGGAACTTCGTTCGGTCCCAAGACGCGCTGCAAAACTGATTCCGCAACCTGCTCGGAACGTTTTATAAAATACTTTAATCAATGAAACTAACAGTTCAACAGTTATCGATGAGAGTTACGGGACGATTTGATGAGCGAAATGATGGATGGATAATTGGTCGATGCGAACTCGACGCCGACCGACGAGATATCGTTCGGCGAGAGACAGTGTCGGTAAGGCAGCGAGTCGTATTTTTTTTTTCTTTTTTTTTCGTCGTTTCGTTTTTTTTTTTTTTTTTTTTATATCGTTGATTGATGTATGTTCGTTCGTGAAATGCGGAAATCTGTATCATTTACGCGGCTTCTTGGGGGCGTCGGGATTGATCATGACCGTGAATGAGACGTACATATGATGCTGATTGTACTGCACACTGTATCTACGTACTTTTTGTTTCATAGCAACCTCGGGATTCGCCACCTCGTAATGATGAGGGGAAGCCCTGATCATCGGGTTCGGATGATGACGCAGATAACATTCTCCGAGCGGTGCGTCCTTCTTGACCTTCGCGCCGGGCAAGACCAGAGGAGTCGTGCGGTACGGCTGAAAACAAACGAGTTATCTCATAAAACCCTCTTGGCAAAATTACACAACACAATATTTGGAAAGTCGCGTAATAATCGGGTTTGTTTATCATTCGAATTTCGCAATTTCGCGAATGCAGTAAATCACCATAGTGTAGCGTGGATGTGTGTATATATATATATATGCATACACATTATTATTTTTTAAACTTCTGGGGGCAGTTTTTGGACGGCAGCCAGACAACTACCGAGACTACGGCGAAGCAGCGCTACGTAAATTTCGAAAATATTTAATTATAACTTCTGTACAATAAACGTTATTTTTGAGGGGTCCGGTTGGATGACCGGTGTGAATAAAAATGAATCCGATGGAGGTTCGACGTCTCTAGCGGTCGCTACAAGCTGCCTAACGCCCCGAGGCAACGCATATTATTTCACTTTGATCTATTGCCAAAATCTTGTCAATTATCGGTTTATAAAGCATTTCTTTTTTTTGGTTTTTTTAATGCTAAAATGAAGACTATTCGGGGCGAGTGTTCCGAAGATGGCCAATTAATTTTCGTGCTACTCCAGCGTGACGATATAATGGGGCGCAACGCGGTCCGCACCTACGCGTGTTACAGAGTTACGAAAATAAAACATTGATAGGCTCGAGAAGAAGACCTGGCGAGAACCTGCGACGCCCCGAGAAGCTCCGTCAATCGCAGTCTCGCCGTATCAAACGCCTACCATCGACGAAAACAACTTTAACGGGGTTTCTTTTTTTTTTTAAATACTCAGACGTCTACAGAGAAAAAAATAATCCAAGCGCTCGGCAAAACTATCGGACGTGGCGTTATTGCGTGGAAGAAATGAAAATTGTATAGTTTTTATTTTTTGGCTCCCGCGAACTTCAATATTCGTCTGTGACAGACAATGATAGAATTACATAAAGTTTCACATGATTCGTATAATAAAACTTGGCAGGGTGCGCCACGTTATGTCACGCGGCCAAAGCGATTTCTGCGCATGGCTGCTGTGACGAAATTTCTGAAATGTGATGAACACGAGATGAATTTCAATGCTCTCTGCTGTGCGTGAAATACGCAGCGATGTTAGTTCTTTAATGTGACCAGGGTAAAAGACGCCTATACGTTGCGTTTGTTGCAGGAAAGTCTTATTTGGAGAAATTAATTGTAGCCCTTAGTATGCATTAGGGGTCATTTTGACCCCATTTTATCCCATGTTTGTATCGCCTAACGTCAACTTTAAGCACGCTCTTGGACGGGTAAAAGAGGTTTTTGTGGAAATCTGATGGCGCGATCTTAAAGTTTGATCAATGCACTGCAGAAAGTGATTTAATCTTTTTTCCGAAAAGTGCATCGTTAGCGAGATATTCGAGGCCGGGGTTAAACTGAACCCGTGTACACTTAACTATCCGCTACAAAGGTGTGCACACTGAAGGGTAACGAGGGAGTGTAATTTATTATCCGAATATGAAAGCCGAAAACCTCCTAACAATAATATCGCAGCCCTTAATCATTAAGGGGCAATTTTGGTGTCGGGTCTAGTCACCGTTATGTAACAAAATTTCCAACGGGTCATGAAGTTTGCTTATTTTTTCCCGACAGTCCAAAGAGTTCTTGCCTCGCAGCGAGTCCCGAAGCCTCGCTCGTCTTTATTGCCGGTCGTTTGCCTATTGTTAGTAGTGAACAGTACCAGACGCGTTAAAACGCTTCGTTAACGCGTGCGATGTACCATAACCCGGATTCTGACAGAAAGTTATATTCGAAGGGTCGTGACTTTGACGTTCCAACGAACGCAAAAAGCCCACGAGCAAACAGCCCAAGTGCGTAGTTAGGCCACCTGCGCATGCGTCAAGGATGCATCACACGTAAATTCTCAGCTAAAAGTGAGATTCAGTGAAATTGAACACTTCCTAATGGTATGAAAGTCTGAAAAAAATCAACTGTATTGAAGGTGCCGAGGACATTTATTTTGCATAATAGTGACAATAATAAAGATTAATTATAATTAACAAATTGCAAAAAAAAATCTCATTCGACCAGCCAGCGCGCAAGTACTGCCTCAAACGAGACATGCGCAAAGTGCTCGTGACTTTGATACCGGGAGGTTGGTTACTCACGAAATGGCGATTACGCGAATTTCATTTTTTTTTTAATGGATCGGGAGTATTACGTGTTACAGGGTATAATAATACAGAGAACGTTGATTCCCGAAATAGATGCGAAGGCCCAACCGAGCTGGCAAAAATACCGCGCACAACCCTGCGTGTCGTCGAGTTCCCACATCTGCCGCGATACACGATGAATTTTTATCTCGCGGAGGTATTTTGTTTTTTTCTTCCCGATCCCCCCATAACCTAGAACCAAACTTTCGCCGCATCGTGGAAAATTCGGCTGCATCGAGGAATAAATAAATGAAAGAAAGAAACTCGCTTCGGTCGTCGTCGAGTGTGTAAAACGGCTCGGTGATTTTATGAATGTACTGAAAAATTGACGAGGGACCTTCGGAGTGAAAGATCTGGCAGAGCGTTTGGTCGGCGAGCATCAACGATTTCCTGGCAAACGTCGTGCGAACGACGCGAAACGAAACCTCACTTGGCCAACACCTTTCATCAGCTTCGTGCCACACACACACATGCATACACAGAGCTTCGAGCTAATAATTTCACGGAGATTTGAGGTACAGTACAAGTCTAAGGGCCATTTTCGTACATGCGATTTTAATTATAACCAACCGACGGGATAAGACAAGCTAATGGACGCGAGCTAATGGATATCGGGCCCTCGGTCTGTGCATCTGCGAAACTAACCTATAACTCATCGCGATACCGATGTCGATGCACAGCGAAAGGCGCTTCGAAGCTTTGCCGTTACAATCCGAGAAAAGACCGGACGTGTTCGATGCCGAGTTTATCGAGCCGAATGCATTTCGCCAAGTCCGATGCACCACCGCTGGTACGCAAACAAATTCGAACAGCTGTTCCTCTCCGAGTGTTTATACGAGAGACCCGGCCGAACGGACCTGCTCCCGCGTGTCTCTAACGAGCACGATGATCGCTGGTCTGAAAGTTTCGAGTCCGGGAGCGAATGCGGGCTTTACCTTGTTTCACGATTATTTACGAATAACTTAATCTTAATAATAGGACGGTAATCGAGTGACCGAGAATCGGACGCTCGGTGGGACTTTTTTTCTGCGATCTCCCGATTATCCTCGTGGGTGCGAATACGTCTCGTGTTTCCGTAACCCAATTCTGGTGGCGAAAATAGCGTGTTCTGACGATGAGCATCGTCGTTTGGAATTGCTCGCGAGGCTTTTATTGCAACATTATATATTAGCGCGGTAACAAGCACCCTTTTATACCGATCGAGCCACCGACCTCGTTCGTTGTTACGCGTTTCTCTTGAGAGTTGAGAAAATCAAAATATCGGACCACCAGAGTAGTAATTAATTTTCTACTGGCGTTTATAAAAATGCTGTTTCTCGCCGGAAAAGTGGACTATCCTGCACAGGGAAAAATATTAAGATTCAAGCGGTCAAAGCTGAAGTTTGATTTTTTGTTTTTTCAACCAATTGGGTTACTTTTATGATTACCAATAATCGTAAATGGTTATAGTGCATGCTGATACGTAGTCATTTTTTTATGACTTATAAGTTTTTGTTAATTCGAAGGACGAGAAAACAGTAAAAGAAGAAATCTTGATCTCGAATAATCACGAGTTCAGTTCGGAATTTCAGATCTGGGGCGTCTTAGAAATCGTGTCAAGGCTCGCTGTGGCAACGCGCGGTTATAATTATCATTCGCCCTTATCCTCGTTTGGAATAAAATTCGATAGAACGGCTTTTCTCACGGAAAATTGCAGACGGGGTGTCGTCGAGTGAGGCGAAGCTATTATCTCGTAACTTTTCTCTATATGTCCCTGTAAATTTTCGTACTTGGCCAGCTGCCCCCCGAGAAATTCGATACGTTGACAGAAAGTACGACGGAACTCGCCCGCGCTTGTACGACGAAGACCGCTCCAAAAATACGTTTGCTCGGCAGATACTACGACAAATTTCGGGAACTTATGTTGGTGAATTTTTTTTTTTTCTTTTTTTCACAGTTCTTTCTTTTTGTTAGGGTGTTCTCGTTTCGCCGTATATAACATATATGAATACTTTTTTATGAAAGTTATTTTATTTTATTTCCACTCCATTATGTTTTGATTTTTCGTACCCAGTAAACAGCCGACTCTTCCTCCTTAGGGTGTCGCTCGACGGTGTAACGGTAGCTCGTTGTGTAGCCCGGCATTTTTTTGCCACTATCTAAAAATCGAATCGTCGACCTGACCGATCTCGAAACCGTGAGAATTGATCTTTGAAAAATACAAAAAATATATATATAAAATTGAATTTATACTTTCTATATTTTCTGCGCTCCTTCGTCGGAGGACTCACTCTGTAACGTTTGCTAACGCACTGACTCGATGCGCGGGCGGTACTAATCTGCCGTTTACCGAAGTGGCGGCTCGCGTCTTCGCGCGAGACCACCACGAACCTCGATATCTCGATTCCAACGTTTTCGTCTCAGGGCCTCTCGTACGACGTGGATTGCGCGACCACCGCGTCGACGATCGTGCGAACGCTCAAAATCCACAACGCTTTTTTTCTTTTTTCATCGAAATTTTTCATACGATTGGATTGATTCTGTGATACGAAAATGTAAATGTTTCATCCTTTTTTTTTTACAATCTCATCGTCAAGAATACGCGTTCGTTTGCAAAAATGTAATGCATGATAGATCGTTCATCCGTTTTTGTAGCTGGCAACATTCGAGATCAATTCCAAATGCATTTGAGACCTAACGAACACGTTCTTTAACCCACTTTCCTGTGTTTCTTACTTTACACTTGTATGTCGCTGGCTATATTCGAGATACATTCCAGGAACATTTTTTTTTTTATGTCTGCGAAGTCACTTCCGGTTTGAAAATCTCGATTTTCGACCGGAAGTGACGTCATACCGAAAATGCGTCACTTCTAGTTTGGAAATGTCGTCTTTCGGATTGTTCGAAATGAATGGAAAGGGTTTCGATAAAACGTCGTTATATCGTTAGATGTGACTGCGGAAAATCGGATGAAGCATCGTTATCGGACGTGAGAGAGGCGATCGCGCGCAAACGCTCCCGTTCGGTGGTTCGATGCAAAAGCGATATTAATAGAGTGGCGAATTACCTCTCCTCGGACTTTCCGGCATCGAAACGAGCCAACGAAAATATATCTTCAGACTTCTCTCGACTCCGACTGGTTTCGAACGTCGACGAGAGATTCGTTAATTTCTACTTATTCGCCGACTACCGATGGATCAGCTCATGCCGTCGCTGTTAGATACCAAGAACTATTGTTCCGAGACTCCTTCGCGGTAAAAACACACGGACTAAACCTCAAATGCTTTCGGAAGGCGAGAATGCTTTCCGAACATACGACAAGCACTCCCACGAATTTACTTTTGTGCGCAAAAAAAAAACCCAACCTTATTCGTCAGCTCGCCGTAAAAACCCGACATTTATCGTCCTGTCCGAAAAAATTTTCGCGATGCCATACTCGTCCGTAATGATGTTGTAATGTTATGTTAGAAACAAAAAACTAATGAAAAGTAGTCTGGAAATGTATAAAAAAAAGAATGTTGCTTTTCACGCGGCTGCTTTCATGTTAATTGACAAAACTTTGAGCTCACGTATGCCGGAATTCATGTGGAGAAAAACTGATTAGAAATGCTTTAAAAGAGCCTCATTAATTGCTGTATAACACTTGTGATTTTTAGTTCCAAAAGTAGAAAACTTGTTGTCAATCCCTTATTCCCGAGGTGATCCGAAATACCGCAGCTGGTAACAAAAACCGTACCGAATGCAGTCTTGAGACCGCAGTCACCCGATGAAAAAGAGAATCGTCTTTCCCTGCGGAATCGGCAGACACAGGGAAAGACAATTTCCTTTTTTACGACCCTGAAGATATACGCATGAAATAAAATTTCATCGTTGGCCAGTCTCTATCAGTGCACGGCTTTAGCAACAACAACCAATTGTTCACTTATAGAATTTTAATCTCCAAGTGAACTTCCTCGAGCGAAGTTTGTGTGCAAAATACAACCATTATAACTTGATGAAATTTGGGCACATGCAGATGTCTTCGGCGTCATCCTTTTTTCACCGTATTGAGTGCAGTTTTCGTTACCAATCGTGCGCGAGACAGCCGAGCGGGTTAGACCGCACCACCTCGATCACCGACCGAGTTCGGGATGTAGATTAATAAAGCTGGCGCCTGTCGGGACAGCGGCAGCGTTCAACGAGACCGTCAACGTCGAAGCTTCACGCCCGATTTCTCCGCGGCACGTTTCACTCGATCGGTGTTTCGTCTCTGACCGACAAACTAATCGTTCGACTGTCTAGTCTACTACGACCGTCGAAGCTCCACAGCGAGCTGGAACTGTGCAAGCAGCTTCCGATATCAAAACGCCGCGCCGTCACAATATCGTCACATGCGTCACATGCCGTCACATGCGGCCATGTCTGCATCGTGCCGGCACGGTAATCCGAAGGTTACGGCACGCTTTTCTTTCTGCACTGAAAAAAAAAATATCATTTATTCAAGAACAGTGACACTTGCGGGCTGCCATTGACATGTGTAGTCAGTGTAATTATTATTTTCGTTCTAACAATTATATATCAAAACGAACCAATGTCTATGAAATTTATGAGATGGTATGTAATAGTTTCATTATCATGCATCGTTATCTCAAGCAAAGTAGACTCGAAATAAGAGCGTATGTCCATGGCAGCCCGCAAGTATCACCGTTCTTGAATCAATGATATTTTTTTTTCAGTGCGGGTTAGGTGTCCAGCGATTGGTAATTTTACCTTAGGCGAGGAAAAACTTGAAGCTTACCTGTGACAAGTAAAATCTCTCCTCGCGAACCTCGTCGAGATGCTCGTGCGGCGGATTGAAGTAGTCGGGCGAGTAGGGCCTGTATTCCTCGACGAGCGGTGGCACCGGACTCTTCGGCAGTATCTTCGGTGGCTGTGTCTTGGGCCTGCGCGCGGATTCATCGAACGAAATTAATTTTTAACAATCTCGAGGGAAATGAAACATACACAACAAAAAAAAGAAAAAAAAGAGATTGCGATCGTTGAAAGAGCTGAAGCCCTGGCTACACTCCATTAGCGAGAAGCTTTTGTCACGGTCGAGCGGGCCTGCGCGAGCCCGACGGCGGGTCTCGTGTTATAGACGTATTATTGTTTCCGAGCCAAAACATCAAACTGTAGCTGCCTGTTCTGTTGTTCGAGAAACTAGACTTCGGGTTAAATTTTAAAGGGACGAAGAGCATGAAAAAATCTAAATATTTTTACACTGTCGAAGACGTACGAAAAATAAAAACATCTGTTGAGCGCTGAGTTTGACTCGAACTGTAATTAGCGGCGTTCCGAAAATCTTTTTTAAGATTTAGATGAAAAGGCATACGAAACGAAATATGTTTAGCGTTAAGTTTTAAGTTGAGCTTTAGTAAACACCGTTTTGAAAATATTTTTTAGATTCAGATGAAAAGGAAACTGCTCCGGTTTCGACACAATAATGTTTTTTTGAATTCCGTGTTTCACCGAAATATTTCTACGATTGTTTTCGTGTTTATGCGAGTGTGTATATGCAAATTGGACTGGTGATGGCGATCTTTGACGTTTCGAATATTTAAAAAAATATTTTCGATATTTCAAAATAATGTTTCTAAAACCTTTCAAAAATATTTGCGTGCAATGTGGGTTCGAGAGATCCATCGATCGATTCGACTCGAGGCTCTCGACCGCGAGAAAAGCAGTCTCCGCACTCGAGCCAAATGGAGTTTTCAGTTTGCATTTTAATTGGTTATGTCCGTCATTCTGGCGAGCATCGTTCGATCGAACACCGCGAGGAGGCACTCAAGGTCAAACTATATAGCGCATTGTTTCGGTCGGAAAGCGATAAAATTAGATAGACGCGGACGAAGCGATGGAACAGCCGAAAGACAGAAATTAGATAGCCGTGCGTATAGTTCGAAGAATGCAGTCAGCGAGCGTTTGCGTTAAATTGGCATTCTAGATTTATGGTATTTATGTGCGAAATCGTCTCTGACAAACTAAACAAGGAGGAGGCCCCGTCGCCGTTGTAGATCGAATCAATGATCGAGGATTGCGGTGTGTAATTGCGCGACGGGCGATCGCACGACTGCTCAGACCTTTCGACGACCAGTTTTACAGACTCTGAATGTTGGAGGAGGTACTGCGCGTCCACATGCCTCACGTCACGCGAATCGTAATCGTCGATTTTCTTGATCACGTCACCCTTCTGGAGCGCCTCGTTCTCCGACTGAAACAATAAAACAAAAAATATTGTCACAAACATAGCTCAGGCTATGAAGAATAAATATATAGCAAAATCTGCTAATTTTTAGCCGTTTCGACGAACACTGGCGCCTTCGGAAACTCGCTAAGCCACCGCATCACAGTGAAACGTATACTTCCGTCTTTTTGTCCGGGAGGGGGGGAAGCAAAAACAAGAGAAAGAAACCACTATTGTGATAGCACTAAGACTTGACCTTGGACATAGTAAAATAAATCGCCCCAATTCCCCCGATAAGTGACAAAACAAAAATTGCATTTAATGATTTCTACTACCCATGAAATTTATTGTGACATTTTTTTCATGACGAATAAAAAAAAAACATAAGAAAAGAACAACGATGGAAAGACTAGATAAAATTCTTATATTCGTCTCTGGGTCAAGGTCAATGAGGTGCAGGTTCAACATCCCCGATTTCCCCATCGATAGCCAATCCGTCGACGAAATAAAAAAATTAAAAAATTGATCACTGATGCCTATATATATATATATATAACCATATATATATATATACGTCTAACGTTATATTTCCGAAACTCACACGGGTGACGATGATCGGAGTGCCTAAATCTGCACCCCCGGCGATGCGTATTCCCCAAGGCCGATTCCGATCTCTGCGCAGCTTTAAGACAACAGTATGTTTCTTCGTCATACTCCGTTCTCACTGTCCGCCCACGAATATCGTACGTGTGTAAATCCTTTTTTTTAATTTTTTCTTAAAAATATATTTTCTTCTAATTTTTTTTAATCACTTATTTTTTTTGCTTCTGTCTGGGTTGCGTGTGAAAACTGCGCTCGGGACAATGGAGCGAGAATCGGATCGGAGAGAGAACAAGTGGTCACGGTCGTGCGGGACCGACTGAGCTCGGACGGACGCTGCGTTTAAGCCGCGAACGGCGCGGTTCGGCTTCGGACGTACCGAGGGATAACTTCGCGCAGACTGTCAACTCTTTTGCGCTTGCCTACGTCGAGCAAACGAAGCGAGATGCACTTTGACAGGGATTAGCCCCGCTGCAAAACTATCGCTGGGCTACTTCACCGCGGTATTGCCAAACGGAATAACTGGGGGGAGGGGGGAAGGGGGGGGCCCTGATGTTTCTACCGTTCTGGCCTCATTTCGAATTGGCATACGTTCGTTCTTCGCGTATTGTTCTGGCTATGACCTGCACTCATTTCTCTGGTATTTATATGTACCGCGATCGAGCGTAGGAGCGACCGTCGATCGACCGATGGATCCCTCGAACGGTTCCCGTTGTATCCTTCGAGCATTCGTCCGATCTGACAATCTCGAGCCGGTCGCCATCCGCTTTTACCGGTCATCAACGAGAATTAATTTTTTTCAGATTTAAAGATGAAGAGCGGTTTTTTAATTCCCGACCGACCGATTTTTAATACCGATTATTGCGATCATTCTTAATTCGTTCGTTCATTCGATCTGCCGATTTTGAACCGGTCGCCATCGGCTTTTAGCGGTTTTCGACGAGAATTAATTATTAAAGATTTAAAGAAACGAGACGCTTCCTACTTCGGGGAAGTTAATTAATTGTACCCATTGTAGAGATCATTCTCAATTCGTTCGATCATTCATTCGATCCGCCGATCTCGTGATCGTAGTTATCCGATTTTACCCGTTTTCGAGGAGAAGTAATTTGTAAAGATTTAAAAAAAAGAGAGGGTTTCTACTTCGGGGAAATAAATTAGTTTTACCGACTGTAGACGAACTTTCTTAATTGCATATCAACGACGGGACTGGGGACTCTGTCAGCGTGGAGACGTTCTGTAAAAAGCGCGACCCCAATACCCAGCTGCTGTCGATTCGAGAGCGGAGCTTCGATTTATATTTAAACTCTCGGGTTGTCAACGTTGCGAACACCTTTTTTCGGGAAAGACGAACCTTATCCGTGATCGGTAATTAATCAAAGTGTTTTTTTTTCATGCTTACAGCTATTCACAAGAATTGTTTCCCAACGATTAAATTTTTTTTTTTGGCTCAAGAATTTAATAGATCGCAAGTTGGCCGGTCGATTAGGAATTTGAGTAACAGACGCAGTCGTTCGACCTTATGATTCCTCCAAGAATGAAGCAGTTCTACCCCTGGAGATTTGTTATTAATAATATCACGGTATAACTTTCAAAAAAAAAAAAAAAAAAATTTGAGAGAAAAATGAATGAAGCCATCGTTTCGCTGTTCATCGACAGTTTCACCGAGACCGATTTCTTCAATGGTGTCGTTATCAAGCATAACTGTTAAGGCAGTCCTTGTGAACAGTCTTCACTTCGCACAAGTTTCAGAGAAATGAGAGGGAATTGCAACCACTTCTGGATGGTATAAAAATCCGAAAAAAATCAAGCATATTAAAGGTGCTGAAAAGATTAATTTGGCGTAATAATAATTCCAAAATGTAATCAACAATTTCATGAAAAATTAAATTGTTCAACAAATTTCTTACCGGTCCATTTTTTATCCCTTTTGATCAAACCAATTATGCCGTCCATTCATAAATCGAGATCTTCGAACATGTAACTGTTGTACCCTCGAATGACTATCGCGCACCACCCAAGGAGTGAAAATTTCAATCGACGGAAAAAAAAAGCATTTCACAAAATACCCCAAAACTGTTGGATTCACGGCTGCGCACCGAGAGACCAACATATGCAACTACACGCAGAAAAAAAATTATTTGGTTTAAATAAATATTTACTCAATTCAAGTAAATAATTAATGAAATCAATTAAAATATTTATTTAAATCAAACAAAAAGTCATTTGCCGGTACCCGTCAAATGAATTATTTTTCTGAGTGTACTAACATTGCAAAACTATCCGAAAACGAAGAAGAGGAAAACGAAAAAGAATCTTTGACACGTCCTGTCACATTTTTCATCGTGAAAGACTCGTTTGGATAATCTTCTGTTTTTAGTAATTTTCAACTTCGACGATTCTCGATCGGTAAATTGACACCTGCCATTTGTGAATCCAACAGATTTTTTTTATCGATCATACGACAAGGTACTCACATAAGTCTCGTAAAAATTTCCCAAGGAGAACTTGAGGGCCATCTTCGCGTTCTCCTTTTCTTCGACTTAAATTAATTGTTGAATCGTCTTCACCCGCTGAATCGTTTGTTTCCTCGTCCACCGGCGGGCACCTGGAGCGACGACGGTTTGATCCTACCTGTCTCGATCCAATTACCTTGGCGGACCTACGATAAATGAATTTAAATCGCGGGAGAAAGAGTGTGTGACACGTAGTCGGGGAGGACCGAACGGGTGTTAGAGAGTACCCGAGGGAAACCAGGGGTGTGGACGGTTTCGAAACTTAAATTAGCCACCTATAGCGCTAAAGGTTAATCAATCATGGACTCGGGATCGACATCACTGTTCTAGTGACTCATTTATCTCGATATATTCGTTGCATTGGCGAAAATCTACCGGTTCGTAGTGGAGATTCGATTAGGCGATATATCGTAGAAATTATTCGACGTACGAATGATCCGACAAATTAAGACGCGTCGCAGCGTACGTCAATGTGCTGACAATCGATGTCTAATTACGGAACCGAGACGCTCGGGCCGCGCGCTCGAAAAAGAACGGCGTGTACCGATCGATTAATCTATAATTAGTAAGGAGGATTAATAATAGAAATCGAATAATACAAACGTCAAATAAAATCGCAGTATTATTATTGTTATAATCAATAATCGATAGAGAGAATCGTGAGGAATTTGAGCCGAGTAAAGAATTTATGGAGATGAAAGGGAATTCGTACAAATACGAGGGATATTTATTTGAGTAATAAAAATATATATAGTTGTGTAAATATTCATGGAAAAAGTCTGATACATTTTTAGGAATATTCTTCGGTGATCGCTCGACCGACGATCATTCTTCGTATCTCGCTGTTTCCGCCGTTAATCTCGTAGAGCTTAGCGTCTTTGAGCTAACGCCCGGTTGGAGACTTGGCGACACAAAAATTGCCATACTGTTTTTATAATACTCAATAATTAATAACGAATTTCGGAAGAAATTGAGCCATGTAAAAAGTTGATGACAATAAAACGGTAAGAAGAAATTTGTGAGAACATGAACAATAATTATTTCGGTAAAAAAAATATACACCTCCGTAAAAATTCGTGGATAAAGTGTGATCAATTTTTACGAATATTCTTCGGTTATCGCTCGACCGACGATCATTCTTCGTATCTCGCTGGTTCCGGCGCCGATCTCGTAGAGCTTAGCGTCTCTGAGGTAACGTCCGGTTGGATACTCGTTGATATAACCGTTGCCACCTTCGAATAAATAGATTTACGGACTTTCCGCGAACGCGCTGTTAATCAACGACCGCGTAACGATAACTCACCCAAGATCTGTATCGCGTCCAGTGCAACTTTGGTCGCATTCTCGGCGCAGTAGAGAATCACGCCGGCGCAATCTTTGCGATTTGTGTGCCCAGCATCGCACGCCCGTGCAACCGAGTACAGATAGCTGCGACTCGCGTTCAGAGTCGTGTACATGTCGGCAATTTTTCCCTGCAAGTCCGATCAATATTCCGATTACAAAATAAATTCTGCATTATCGACACCTGCCTAGCGGCTTTCGTGCGGTATAAAAAATACTTGTAACGAGTCGCTTTACCTGAATCAATTGGAACTCCGCTATCCGTTGACCGAATTGTTTTCTCGTGTGAGCGTACTCGAAAGCGACGTCGCAACAGGCCTGAAGGATTCTGCAAATCATAATCACAAGCTTGTCGTTATCGCCTCGAAATTGCACAAACGATAACTACGATGATTAAAAAATTTACCCGACTGGGCCACCGGCTAAGACAAGTCGTTCCAGATCCAAACCACTGAACAGCACGTAAATGCCTCTGTTCACTGCGCCCAGTACATTGGAAGCTGCGCAAAGCCGAAAACTTAATTTTTTTGATCTGCTTTTCAGCGTGCAAAAATAAATCGCAAACTCACCGGGAACCTTGCAATTTTCGAATACCAATTCGGCGGTGCTCGAGCCCCTCATGCCGAGCTTGTCGAGTTTCTGAGCTGTGCTGAAACCTTCCATTCCCTTTTCGACGACAAAGGCGGTGATGCCATGCTGGGGTTTCGAGGCTGTGGAATCAGTGCGCGCGTAAACGACCAGTACGTCGGCGTCCGATCCGTTGGTTATCCAAAATTTATTTCCATTCAATATGTAATGATCCCCCTGCTTTTCGGCTTTGAGTTTCATCGAAACGACGTCGGAACCCGATCCTGTCTCGGACATTGCCAGAGCCCCTATATGCTCGCCGTTACACAACTTGAGCCATAAAAAAAAATGTTGTCAATAATATTAATGTTAACTAGCAGGTTGTTGTTGCACTAGTAGCCCTCGTTATGGAATTTAGAAACAATAAATTCAGATTTCTGAGGGTTTACTGAAAATGCGTCACTTCCGGTCAACAAGTGAGATTGTCAAACCGTACGTGACGTATTTCCGGTATGACGTCACTTCCGGTTTAATAATGAGATTTTTCAGTTTCGAATCCGATTAATAACCAGATTCGAAAATCTGAGTTTCCTATTTAAGAATTCCATAGGCCACAACGAGGGCGCGAGCGTCTGAGCCAAAACAACTTGCTAGTACATTAACATTATGCTTGATGCACATTATGCAGCCCGCCCGAGTATTCCGATCCAGTAATTAATCACCTTCGGCAGGTACTTGAGCTTTTGCTCCTCCGTTCCATTTCTGTGAATTTGATTAAGGCACAGGTTCGAGTGGGCACCGTAACTCAGCGCCACCGCCGCCGAAGCACGGCTGATTTCTTCCATGGCGATAACGTGATCCAAGTAAGAGCCACCGGTCCCTCCGTACGCGCTTTTTGCGGTGATGCCAAGAAGACCCATGTCACCCAATTGCCTCCAGAATTTCTTAACGGAAAACGATGAGTTCAACGTGCCGTAAAAATTTTTCTTCATCGGTAATGAAAATTTTGTAACCCGCGTTTTCGATTTTTGCATCGTGACGAAACGATGTTTTTACCTCGAGTCAAATTATTTAAGTAAAAAAATTATCGATCGATTTACTAATGTGCCAAACGTTTATTGGAGCAGCCCAAAAACAAATTTTATCTTATAAAGATTAAAAAAAAGTTGGATTAAACAATAATATTTTCAACAATGTTTACTTCTCACGAAGATAGCGAACAGAAAAATGTTAGTTTCGCTCCGAACGCTCAGTTGACCTTCGGAGCGAAGAGAACTACAGTGGAACCCCGATTAACCGGGATGCTCGGAACCGAAGAGTCCCCGGATAATCGAAATTCTGGTTAATCCAAACTAGACAGCGAATGTATATAAGTCAATAATGGCTAATGGTACAACTTTATTTTGACTAGTTACAATGACATTTGCCACAACTCGCACTTAATTGTTAAATAGTGTGGATTACAATGTAAAGTTTTGGATGTTTTTTTTTTCATTAATAATACATAAGCAAATATTTGTTTAGAAGTACTCAGTAACTTCGGTTTGCTTCTTGCTCTTCCTTCGATTTTCATTTATCACCTGTTTCATTTTTACTCGCTAGGCGCATAAAAAAAAAAGAAAAAACCTCGAAAGACGCACGGTTAATCCGCTTCCCGGTTAATCGGGGTTCTACTGTAAGTTGCTATGAATATACGCATGCTTCGGTATATCCACTCCAAGTCATGATATTCACGTATTACAACATCGTCCGTATGTATATGGCTAGCTTTGGCACGTAAAAACATTTTATTCCGTGTTGCGTTACCGCGACGTTCCACCTATGAATTCTTCTACCTCTATATACTCACTCGCAGATCGTTGAACTCATTATTTTTATCGATCTCCGCAGCTTTCGGGGCGAGTTCCTTTTGCACGAAATTGAAGACGACTGACCGCAGCTGTCCAATGAAAATAAATGTATATATACATATATATCTCCACAATATATTATATATATATACATATATATCTCCACAATATATTATATATATATATATATATCTCCGGTGTATTTTATAGTTATTATTCAATCGTTTGATCTGAATTGACATAATAGCGGCACCGATAGCGATCAAAGGTCAACGCCGCTGCACAGGCACTGTGATACCTTGTTAACCGCATGCTATCTATCTATATATCTAGTATATATCTGTATCACGAGATACCGTGGCACATGCGTTACGATATCACTCTTCAGTTCCCACTAACCTCCTTCTGTTGATCGGTCAATCCGAAGATGTGTTCGTCTATCGGGTAGTACTGAGACAAGGTCCTAACGCCACTGCACTTGGCACCATTCTTCTTCAGTAAACCGAACAGTCGCGATGTACCGCGACACACGTTGACGAAGCTCATTGTCGCAAGAGAAGCCCCGAGCTCGATCGGCACTGGACTGATTTTAATATCGGCCGAAGTGACGACGACGTTTTTTGGAGTAAACAGATATGTACAGCTGACACGGTGGAAGATAACGTGCCGATACAGCTACACACATATAATAATTCAAACATTTTTCGATAAGAAACGACTCACGAGAGATTTCCCCCACGCACGATCAGTCCGAGTGTGGATGATTTGAGGGGAACTTTCCTCTTATCCTTAACGTTGAAAAATAGTACCAATTATCTTTTAATAAACAGTGGTCTAATTTTTGTTCTATGCGACCGTGATGAAACTTTGATACCGTACGTTTATGTTCTAATTGATGAGATGACTCTTGTAGGTCGCATTACAGTTCAGGAAAACGCATTTGATCATTCGTAATTGCATCAATTATCGAATGACCAGAGATAAGTTTGCTAAAACAATAAAAGACTGATGTTGCTGCAACAATTATCGAGTAAACATGAAAAAAATGTAATTATCGGAAAAAAAAACTTTAAGAAAAGAGAGTGAAACTTCGATTATCGATTTTTAGAGTAGGGTAAACCAGCCAATGAATGGACATGGCCAATGAATGGACACTTTCCATAAGAGGACGTGCATAAAAAATAGTCTATTCATTGGGTTTTTGCTTAACGGTCCATTCATTGGCCGGTTTACCCTATAGGCGTGAATATCGCTCTTGTCTTATTTCGGTTGTGCCGTGTGCTGCCTTTCGGCGAATTCGAAACGACATGCGTCGTGTCGTCTCGTTGGAAGGTTATGGTCGGTCAATGTAATGATCGCACAATCTCCCAGAAACTGCAAATAACAATGATTCGACTCGTCGATAAAACGTAAAAATGGGTGAAATGAAATTGAATGGCCTGGAGGGTCTGAAGACCGAACAAAAATATAACAAAGTCGTAAAACACATACAGGTAAATTTGAGGTTAAACACTCGTCATTCGTGAATTAGGAAAAAAAATTTTAAAAAACTTTATCGACAAAGAGATCGTTAATGTTTTTAGGACAAATGGAAATTGGTGCCCGCCTTCCTTAAAGGAAAAGGCTTGGTGAAGCAGCACATAGATTCGTTCAATTATTTCATCAACGTTGAGATCAAAAAGATCGTCAAAGCCAACGAAAAAGTGATCAGCGACGCCGATCCTCTGTTTTACGTAAAGTAAGTGTCAGGTGCAAAATCATTAAAACATTCTTTTTTTATCAAAAATTTCTGTCAATGCTAATCACGAAATTGACAAAAAAAAGGTACCTGAACGTCTACGTTGGCTCGCCGGACGTCGAGGAGGGTTTCAACGTAACGAGATCTACCACGCCGCACGAATGTCGTCTCAGAGACTTGAATTATTCGGCTCCCATAACGGTGGACATAGAATACACCAGGGGACATCAGCCGATTATCAGGAACAATCTCCTTATCGGGAGGTAAAATTAACAAATGTTATAGATTTTTTTTTAATTGAGGAAATTTATTTTTCAATGCTGAAAAAGAAAAAAAAAGTTGACCACTCGAGAATAATTTACTTGTGGGCTGCCGTAAAGATATATTGTTGTTCACGCTCTACTCTTGATTCTCGCAATTAAAACATTTTTTTTCGGATCCACAGGATGCCGATAATGTTGAGAAGTTCAAACTGCGTTCTGACGGACAAATCTCACTTCGAGTTGGCCAAAATGAACGAGTGTCCACACGATCCTGGCGGCTACTTTGTCATAAACGGTCAGGAGAAGGTGATCCTCATACAGGAGCAGATGTTGAGAAACAGGATAATACTTGAGGAGGACAGCAAGGGTTGTTTGGTGGCGTCTTGTAACAGTTCCACTCACGAGAGAAAAACTAGAACGAACGTAGTCGGCAAGGGTGGGAAGTATTACATGAGACACAATATCTTTCAGGATGTGAGTTTTTTCACAACGAAAAAAATTCAAATTATATATCGACGAGACGTGTAGTTCGACAATTAAAATTGCTGCCTGACCTTCCAGGACATACCGGTCACGGTGATATTCAAAGCTATGGGAATAGTGTCCGATCAAGAGATCGTCCAACTCATAGGCACGGAGGAAGAATTCATGAAAAAATTCTCACCCAGTCTGGAGGAATGCCACGTGCTTAGCGTCTTCGCCCAGAATCAAGCTTTGAAGTTAGTTTCAAAATAACGATGTTTTTTATAAATAAATTCAAGCAAATACTTATTTGCTTTGTTATCTCGTTAACCTCGATGCAATGTTATTGTTGATATAACTTTCTTTGAATTTACTGCGCAGGTACCTCAGCAATAAGAGAAAGCAGAAGCGATACTCCTCGGTATTAAAGACCAGCATAGTTGACGAAGTCAAGGATCTGCTAGCCACTAACGTTCTGTCTCACGTTCCGGTAAACAATGATTCGATCCACTAAAAACACATGCGATCAGATTTTATTTCCCATATATGTATTTTGGAAAATTAGATATAATTTCATTAGATTGCGGATTTCCTAAATTCAGTGGTAAATGCAATAATTTAGAAAATTCGTTTTTCGTAGCATACGGCATAGATTTTGAAAATCCTAATTCCATTCCAAATGGCATGGAATTTCCGCACGCTATGAATCATGCGATCCATGCGTGCGCGCGAAGCCAACATAACGGCTAGTTTTCCATAAAAATAACGCGATTTGTTCGCAGGTGGTTGACTTCAATTTCAAGATGAAAGCGACCTACCTTGCCATGATGATCCGCCGAGTCATGAGGGCCCAAGTCGACGGTACACTGGTCGACGATCGAGACTACTACGGTAACAAGCGATTGGAGTTGGCTGGTTCGTTACTCTCGCTCATGTTCGAAGATCTCTTCAAGCGCTTCAACTGGGAGTTGAAGCAAATCGCCGACAAGAATATTCCGAAAATAAAAGCCGCTCAGTTCGATATCGTGAAGCACATGCGACAGGATCAGATAACCAACGGTCTTGCATTCGCGATATCCTCGGTAATTGTCGTTTCAACGATTTCACTTCTGGCAGCAGATTGAACGATAACAATAGCTTTAATTTGTCGCAGGGAAACTGGACCATCAAACGTTTCAAGATGGAACGTCACGGGGTGACCCAAGTTCTCTCGAGGCTGTCCTTCATTTCCGCACTGGGCATGATGACTAGGGTGAACTCGCAGTTCGAGAAAACTCGAAAAGTCTCGGGGCCGAGATCTCTGCAACCTTCGCAGTGGGGAATGCTGTGTCCCAGCGACACGCCCGAGGGAGAAGTCAGTATAAAAAAGATTAACTTGTCAAATTATTTTCGTTTTAAAAATAGCAACTAACAAATATCGCCGTTCCATAGTAAAAAATAATTTCGTAAAATCGGAATACGAAGTTTCATACAAATAATTTTGTTAAGTATTTTGAATCTGTCCTTTCGTTTTCTGTGTCGTCATCAACTTTAGTTTGTACTTTTGTTTGTAAAACTAGAGGCGGATAATCCGATCAGAAAATTAACAAATAAAAAATGGTGGAAGTTTATGGACAATAAGTTGCTGTAAAGAGTGCAAACTTTTTTACTGTCTTCGTCCGACTGTTATCGTTGAACAGAGCTTAACTCGATAATTACTATTTCAGGGTTGCGGTCTGGTGAAAAATCTCGCTCTCATGACTCACATTACGACGGAGGTCGACGACGAGCCGATCGTCAGATTGGCCTTCAATCTCGGCGTAGAAAATGTGAATATCCTCGGCGGTGAAGAGATCAACAACAAAAATGTTTACATGGTATTTTTGAACGGTAATATTTTGGGCATAGTGAAGAACTACGATAGGCTGGTCAATGTATTCAGGATGCTGAGACGGAAGGGTCTCGTGAACGATTTCGTTTCCATATACCTGCAGCACCAACACAGGTCCGATAATATTTCAATATCAACTAAAAAAATAAAAATTGCCTAAAAAAAATCCCTGTCATTATCCAAAAAAATTGTTTGACCTAAATTGGCGTTTCATTATTATTTCCAGATGCGTGCAAATTAGTTCGGACGGCGGTAGGCTGTGTCGTCCCTACATAATCGTCAAGAGAGGCCAGCCTCTGGTTCAAGACGAGCACATGCAGGCTTTGGAGCAGGGTGTGAAAACCTTCGAGGATTTTCTTCAGGACGGTCTTATCGAGTATCTCGATGTAAACGAGGAGAACGACAGTTTCATAGCGTTCAACGAATCGCACATAAACGACACCACCACACATTTGGAGATCGAGCCGTTTACGCTTCTCGGTGTGTGCGCGGGTCTCGTTCCGTACCCGCATCACAATCAGAGTCCGAGAAACACCTATCAGTGCGCTATGGGTAAACAAGCGATGGGGACGATCGGTTACAATCAGCGCAATCGCATAGACACACTCATGTACAATCTCGTTTATCCGCAAGCGCCGATGGTCAAGTCTCGAACAATCGAACTCATAAATTTCGACAAATTACCGGCCGGACAGAACGCGACCGTCGCTGTTATGTCTTACAGCGGTTACGATATCGAGGATGCGCTGATTTTGAACAAGGCATCCATCGATCGAGGCTACGGAAGGTGCCTGGTCTACAGAAACGCGAAGACGACCCTGAAGCGGTACGCGAATCAGACGTACGACAGAATCATGGGACCGCTGATCGACGCCACAACGAAGAAACCTGTCTGGAAACACGATGTTATCGACACGGATGGCATCGCGGCTCCGGGCGAAATGGTGGAGAACAGAAAAGTCATGGTCAACAAATCGATGCCGTCGGCAACGATAAGTCCCGTGAATCCTACGAACGTACCGGCTCAGCCGGAGTACAGAGAAGTTCCGGTCGTGTTCAAAGGACCGGTACCGGCCTACGTCGAGAAAGTCATGATATCGAGTAACGCCGAAGATGCGTTTCTCATAAAGCTTCTGTTGAGACAAACCCGGAGACCGGAGATCGGCGACAAGTTCAGCAGTCGGCACGGTCAGAAGGGAGTAACCGGTAAATGTTTGCAACAATTTTATCGACCCGTGGATTTTCATGAGTTACGCGTTGTAAATACGGCTTGTCTTTCGAAGGTCTGATCGTGGAGCAAGAGGACATGCCTTTCAACGACTACGGTATTTGTCCCGACATGATCATGAACCCCCACGGTTTTCCCTCTCGGATGACTGTCGGTAAACTGATCGAGCTGCTCGCCGGCAAAGCGGGTGTTCTCAAGGGCGAGTTTCACTACGGCACCGCTTTCGGCGGCTCGAAGGTCTCGGACGTTTGCGAAGAGCTCGTTAATTATGGCTACAACTATATGGGCAAAGATATTTTTTACTCCGGCCTCACCGGCGAACCCCTCCAAGCTTACATCTATTCCGGACCGGTGAGTGAATGAAAATCGCGAAAAAAACGACTTAATCGTAATCTGAAAATTAATAGATCCGAGACGATAAATAGTTTCGCGTATGAGACGCGTGTTAATAATTTCTAAAACGGAGCAAAATTACTGTAAAATTGTATTTTTTTCGCAGGTGTACTACCAGAAACTGAAACACATGGTTCAGGATAAAATGCACGCGCGAGCTCGCGGTCCCAGAGCAGTTCTGACGAGACAGCCTACCGAAGGTAGATCGAAAGAGGGTGGATTGAGATTGGGCGAGATGGAGAGAGATTGCCTTATAGGATACGGAGCCAGTATGATGCTGGTCGAGAGATTGATGATATCGAGCGATGCCTTCGACGTCGATGTCTGCAACAAATGCGGTCTGATGGCTTACAGTGGTTGGTGTCACAGTTGCCGGGCGAGCGGTTGCGTCTCGACGATTTCCATGCCGTACGCTTGCAAACTCCTGTTTCAAGAGCTACAATCTATGAACATCGTGCCGAGATTGACTCTGAAGAATTACTGTGAATAACGCGACGGGGAAGAAAAGATTTTTGTATTATTTATACAATTCCCGGTCGAGTTATCGTCGCTAAATAAAATGTACAGTCTGACGAAAAAATCAATCACAAGCTTTTCATTCCTTCGAATAGGCCGACGAGTGCAATTTTTTCGCTTCGTGATTCGCGCGGAAAAATACATTAAATATAGTCCCGGAGCGACGACGACCGAAAAGAGTTTGTCGGGAATTTTTGTAGCTACCATTGCGCGAAGTGCTACTTTTCGTGGCGCTTGTCTATCAGGGAATACAGAAACGTGAAAATAAAAATTCTCAACTTTTATGACGAAGATATGAAAATTTCAATTCTCAACTTTTATGACGAAGCGATAAGAACGTTTCAATTCTCACCTTTCATGACAAAGCGATATGAACATTTCAATTTGCAATGTTTAAAAAATCTAATGACAACTTGTCAACCGAAACGCATGTTCTTGCAGCCATTATCGAAACTCACCCATAGCCACCGATATGCGCGAGAAGCGCATGCAGCCGATATTGAAACGCGCCTATTAAAACGCGCCCTCGGCCCATCCGAATCAGCAACTGGTGGACGCGATTCCCCTCCACCGAACTGTCGGGGTGTCCGTTCCGTTCGCGAGCGCGGCCGATGGCCGATTCGTCGAACTCGAATCAACAGCCGGTCGAAGCGAGAGGAGTGCGTGAGGTGTCGGTTTCGTTAACTTCCAACACACAAGATTCGACGAAAACAATCGCCGCTTCCTCGTCCCCCCCCCCCGCGAATCTCACACACTTTCCCCCGAACAATGTAACAGAGACCCTCGACACAAACGCGTCGCTTTTTCATCGGTCGTTTCGTGGTTATAAATTTATTCAACGAGAAGTAAAAACTCAAAAGAAGTAACGTCGATCGCACCTGGTGAATAAAAAAAAAAACACGCGACATCTCCGGTCCGAGAGTCTTCGCGAGAGAGGGAGAGAGCGCGCGTTCTTTGGGTTTTTTCGGCCATATATTCGTGATACGTGACGTCTGGACGACGACGACGACGACGAAGATTAAGACGGGTGGGAGTCGCGCGCTGTCGGGAGACACACAAGCCGAGTACCGAAAAAAAAGCCTTCGGGACGTCGCCGAGTATGAGCGCCAACAACGCTAAAGCCCTGTTCGCGTGCTCGAGATGCTTCTCGAGGCATCCCTTCGAGGAACTGTCACCCGGACAACAGTTGTGCAAGGTATCGTGTCCCTTTCGTTCGATCATCGTTCTCCCGCTTTATCTTGCTATATCATTATCGTCCCTGCCAGCGACGCTGTTTTCTCCGTTCGTCCGCGATCGTACGAAGAGAACAACGATAACGCACCTAATCGGCGTCTCGTAGAAATATTCCTCGAGGCGTGTACGATGCTAATATTAGAATTTTTAACCTCCGAGAGCGACTCGCGGACTCACCGGTCACTCGTCCGAACCAATCGTCATATTTGCGAGGCCGATATTTGTTCAATCTCGTCATATGTGCATCCGCATCGAACCGATCGTCATCATATCGGTCTGCAAACTTCGAATTAAGCTGATCGCCGCCGTCGCGCGGCACTTTATCGTCACGATTTCATTTCGGCGTCCCACTTTGATTCAAGGTGAAGGCACTCTTGGATATTTGTTTGTTTTCGTCGCGATAACCGAAAAGATCGATTATGCTATGCGACGATCTCGCGCCGGTGTTGCCGAGGCGAAAGCTTACACCTTATGCGTAGATCGCGTTTCGCACTCCGATTTCCCCCCCCGAGACGCATCGATTGGCGAGACTTCCAATGGCTTTGTATTGTTTCATTCAGGAATGTCGAGGTTCCTTTCCAGTGGTTAAGTGTACATACTGCAGATCCGAGTTCCAGCAAGCCGTGTAAGTATACGAGGAAACAATTTTTTTTTTTTTTTAACGACAAAATTATTTGTTGACGCGGGCATGTTTCTTTTATTGAAGATTTAATTTTTTTCGTTTTTTTCGCTACAGGAAAGGAAACACCTGCACGATATGCAAGAAATGCGAGCAGAACGTCAAGGCTTATGGCAAACCGTCGGCCTGCGAGTACTGCAACACCATTGCGGCTTTCATCGGCAGCAAGTGTCAGAGATGCACAAACTCCGAGAAGAGATACGGACCGCCTGTTACTTGCGAACAGTGCAAGCAGAAGTGTGCCTTTGACAGACAAGACGAGGACAAGAAGGTGAAATGACAAAGATAAGCGAACGGGCGATTTATCGAATCTTGAATGACGGCGCTTTTTCCATGCCGAATACTTTGCAGGGGAAGATCTAAAATTCGAAAGGGGACTTTTTGATTTTGAAAATTCGCTATACGAGAATGAAAGATTTGTAAAGAAATATTATTGAAACATTCCTCGAAAAAGTACAGAGAAATTAATGGAGTTGAAAAGGTCACTGAAATTTTTTTTTCGTGACCTTGGGTGCACCATAATCTGAGAGGATTATAGTAGATAATTACTCTAATATAAGAATTGTAGCTGCGATATTAATGATTTTTTACATTCAATTTTAGGTCGATGGCAAGCTCTTGTGTTGGCTGTGTACGCTTTCGTACAAGCGGGCCTTGGCGAAGACAAAACAGACCGACGCCGATAGGAGAGCTCACCTGAAAATGTCGCACGAAAGGGCCGCAAAGCACAAGGAGCAAAAGTAATTATCCACAAACGAGGCGGCCTGAATCTGTCGCTGGATCGAAGCGTATTATCGTTTCTAAGCCCGAAAAGAATTATGAAAAATTGATCGTTTCTATTGCGCTGTAATATCGCTTTCGTAAAATTGACGGTAAAACAGATTTCTGACTTACCCTCAGATAGTTCTCCAGAAATTTCAAAGTTCACTCGGTGTTGGGAACGATAATAAGAGCAAAATAATCGAGTTTCGAACGGTGAACGATTCTCGGTCGATGTTCCACGACGACCAACAATTTTACTTTCCACGTTGCTTACCTGATTTATTTTTAACAGGGTGAAAAGCCACACCAAGAGACCCCACAGAGGCGGAGACGTGACGAAAGCACCGCCGCAATCCGAAACAGTGGACACGAACGGTCCGACGCCGGTAAAGGCTGCGAGAATGGTACCGATGCACGATCACCACGATCCAAACAGTTCGGACCACGTAGTCGCGGTCACTCAGCTCAAGGAAAAAATTGCCCATTTACAGAAACAAATCACTCAGAAGGATAACCAATTACTCACCAAGGATAGACAGGTCGGTTAGGTCCCGATTTATGCTGAGACGAAGCGACGATTGAATACGATAATTCGGAGCATCGGCTCGAATCGAGAATCACAAGCCAGTTACTGAGTTTAAGGCAGTCTCTGCAGTACAAGTCAATCGAGTACCAGAGATTTTCAAAAATTGTTTGTACCCATTTTAAAGGAGACATCTTTGCGAATTAAGGTGGATGTAGATTAAAGAGTTCCAACTTTGTGTAAGAAAAAGTACCACGCATTTACAGAAAAATAACTCAGTTTATGACAATTTATCGACGGACATATTTTTAGGCATCTTTTGTGAATTCAAATTTGTACCTTTGAAATTATAAATTTGACTTCACAAAGAATGCGTGAAAATATGCCCGTGGATTTATTGGCGTAAACTCAATCGTTTCTCTGTGAATTCATTGTTGTACATGTTTTCCTACAAAAAGGAGGAAGTCTCTCATCTAGATCGTCTTTAATTCGCACTAATTGTCCCGTTAAAATGTGTACAAACCCTTTTTGAAATCTTGGTACTCGATTGAATTGACTGTGCTCAACGACTACCTTAAAAAAACAGCGAACATAACTGGTGTCTCTCGTGTTCACGCAAAACGCAGTATTACCGGTTTTAATATAAATCGGGAGTACTTTTAGCTCGCTTTGCAAAACGTCTCTAACGGCTCTACGCGCTCCAGTAACCGTAACTATCACGTAGATTTCTAACCGCTTATTTTTTTCCACAGATAACCGATCTGAAGGCGAAAAACTTCACCGCCGAAGCGGAGCTGCGAAACAAGATGAAGGCCACGGAGAAAGAACACGACTCGAAGGTGTCCTACATGCAGCAGAAGATATCGGGCCTGTTGAAGGAAGTGGCGACCCTGTCGAAGAGCAACAAGCGGGGCGACAGGATAGCCGCGACGAAGAGCGAAGCGAGCACTAACAGCGGAAGTGGAACCGATAGTCCAGTACCTTGATAAGGTAGGAGATACGATTGAAAAGAGAACAAAATTAAAATTAAAAAAAAAAAATCTTCTGTCTTACAGCGGTGCGATATAATATTCGCGGTGCTCGTTATTTTTCTCTTATTTTTCTTTATCGAACGCCGTTTATGTACAACGAAGATATTGTCTCATTCCATTGCCACGAGAATCCCGCGGGAGCCGTCGAACATTCCCTCCAGGAATTTCGGGCTCGAACGCGGTCGACACGTACATATTCAATTGTCCATAAACCTCCCCACTTCCCTCATCTACCCGTCACTCGGAATCACGTGATAATCTTTACGAATAGCTAATTGTTTCAATCGTACGAAACGAAATTGTATTATTTTTCTAATTAACCATAGGAACATACTGTCTCATCGACGCATGAACACGAAACTCAAACACGAAACATTTGTTCCTCGTCGTTGGGGCTTCCACCAGAGATACACACTACAATTATTAATTAGTTAGGATCATTTATGGTTTTTCTTTGAATTCTTGTTTTTTTTCTGTTTGTGATTAATACGCGGTGTCCGAACAGCGACGAGAGCACTCGATCCGTGATCGTTCCAGTCTTTGCGATCGAGACACCGCACAGGAAAAAAAAAGAATTACTGTCTGACGAATGCACGGATTTGAAATTATTCCGACACGAGTCTAAATTCGAAATTTTTTTGTCTTTGCAAGAAATTGCGAACGAATCGAGTTACACTTATTTGCAACATACAAGACGACAAAACAAATTAATTATAGGAGAGTCGATGATTGTGTATCGCCGATACGACGTTTTACTACTTATTGACGAATGTAACGGCGACGAACCAGAACCTTGGTGATTGTAGAAATGAATTTACAATAAAATAATGAAAAAAAAACCAAAAATGGATTGTGGTTCGGTTTATGCTCGGAATCCATTTCGGATCCAGATCAGATTATCGATCATCACATTTTCATCGTATAGGGAAACTGGCGAATAAAATTTTCTGAGTACTTTTGAAAAAATGTCGATTGCAATTTTTTTAAGTTGATGTATAATTGAGAGTTTTACGAAGTTGCGTGGAACATTGACTTCGTTCGGTACGAAATTAAATAATGGACGGCAATCGTTGTATAGATATTTTTTCAACGTAATCAGAGAATACAATATTCCATCCATCACTGAGCACGAGAGAAGTTAAAGACTCATTTAAATATCCAACAGCCATATATTTATTCTTTATTTTAAGAAACAAATGCTAATTGAGCATTACCTATTTAATAATTATAATGATAATAAATGCGTAACAATTTCGTTTTTTAACTATTTACGAAGTTTAAGGATAAATAACATTTAATTTATAGTCGTTTAAATACGAACGTGCGCGTTGTACACGTGCTTTTACGGTACAGGTTGGAGTTTAACGTGTATTGTTTTTTTTTTTAAATTTTTTTTTACCTTTAAGAGATGGTAAGAACTAAATATTGCTTGTTTTTTTGTTTTTTTTTTCTTTTTTTTTGCCGAGGCAGTTAGTCACTTTGCTTCCTTTCGTCAATAGTTCATTCCTACTTTCAGCTTATTTACAAAATCTCTCACGTTCGCTCACACTTTTACTTTCTCACACGTTTATTCGAAACCGTTCGTCCATTCTTCTTTTTTGCACTTATATTTTTCGTAGTAATTGCTATTTAGTCTCCTCGTTCGTTTAGTTAATTTTTAAAAATTATTTATACAGTGCGCTTGATGCAGGCAAGGTAGCGAATCGAGGCAATTCACAGAATGACTTATGCGTCGCGGCAATGCCTTCGGAAGCAGTGTGTGTGTTTTTTTTACTCTGAAGATAATTAGACTGTATAGTTTCAATTGACTTTGTGATCGTATTTGTATGTTTGTTGTTGTTTTTTTTTTATTCATAGGAAGTTTTCGTCGTCGGTATCGTCTGGAAGCCTCCTTACGCTTTTCTTCGTTCGTATTTTTTTTTGCGTCCTACTTTGCAATGGAATTCGACCTTTCTTTATTTCCAAGAGTATTCGTACGACTAGAAAAAATGTGCATTCGCTCGCGTGACTCCAAGCGAAGTATGTCGAATCTAATGGCTACTCGAATATTTTTATTTATTTTCTCTCTGCGCAATTTTCAAAAATACTATTCTATAATTATCGAAATTCCACGGGAGTCACGTTAGTGCGTGCACATTTTTTTATTCTTTTTATTTATTAATTTTTTTTTTAAATGTCTCATCTAAGCGTTACGATAGCGTATGCCAAGTGTTTCTCGTTTTATCTGGCCTGAGCATTCCGCGGAACGCCTGAATCATCCACGCCTGCCTGTAACGTTACTCGCCAGTTTGCATACAGAAGGCTCGCGAATTTGAGTTTTCAAAAATTATGCAATTTCGTCGCATCGAAGATTTTTTTTTTTTTAAGATTCCTCGGTACATTGTTGAACACGCGGTTGTTGCGTGCTTGACACGCGTCAGTTCGAACGGCCGTGTAATCAGTCTGCGAGACGTGGCCAAATGCGATCATAGACGAGCGATTTTTATTTTTGTTTTATTTTATTTTTAATTTTTTAAAATCTTTCACAAGAATTAATTTTTACACTTTCGCAGGTGAAAATTTATCGAATCGCTCTTCTATGAAGATATCTGTTGCGTCCCGTTTTCGGCGGTAGGCTGCTATCGGTGGTGACCTCGTTGTGAGCTTTGCGCTGCTTATACATTAGTGGAAGTACAAATCGGGCAAATGTTTAGTCGTGCGATGATAATGGAAGTACGATAGTTTGTGAATGGATTTTTTTTAAAACTTTTTTTTGCGATTTGTAGTAAAAATGTTCGCTCGTCACTCGTCGCCATAAACTATGCGTGTATTTATTCTGTCTCAGATGTTGAACCAACGCCGAGAGGGAATACTGGTTGGTATTCTAAGATCGACCGATCACTCGCCTACGACAATCTCTCGTCGATATTACGATGAGAAAACAATAGAATCATGCATACCGAAATATATTTACATATAAATATATATATCTAAGCGCCGTGTGTCTGTGTGTGGATAAGGTAAACAGTCCGATTTTTGGGCCTCGCGAAATTCGATAAATTTCTTCGGTCTGAGAAACTTTTTTTTTTAAAGTCGCGAAACCAAAGGAGCAAACAAATTTTTCTTAGAACAAAAAATTTTACAATTATTTATGTTCTATTAAAATTTGGTGTCAACTATCTAAAAAGGCGCGACTGGAAAACGTTTAAAAAAAATGATTTTACGTCTCAAAAAATCGACGCACTTTGCAAGCGAGTAGCGATTTTCCGAAAGAAACATGCGTAGCTTTCAAGAATCCAAAAACAATTACATTTTTTTCTTTCGAAGTTCGTCGAATAAATAAGATATCGAAGATGGGAGTTATCGAGCTGTTTACCTAGTCCGGAAATATATGTGACGATTGTATATTCGTGAGTTTATTTTCATTTTTTTTTTCGATCTACGATCTATGCTTCAATAAATAACTTAAAATCGAAGCGTGACCACTGGGAGACAACCGCGAACGCAGCCCACCGCTCGGCCAACCGACGGTATATAAATTATATATTTATATATTCATATATAATATATGTATATATATATAGCTTTTAAATTACTTCATTAAATTATCGAATTTTTTTTTTTATCAATAATGTTAGTATATACAGGTACAGGTCTCGTATAGTTGCAGTCGTGTCGTCACTGGTTCATTAAATTTCTTCTTTTTTTTTTTCGTTTTCTTTTGGAAAATTTACCTCGCAATCCCATTTCATAATTTTCTCGATAGATTTTTTTCTCGCAATTTTTCGTTCCTTAATTTTTTTCTTTTTCTCTAATACCTTTTCCTTTCGTAAAACTTTCTCGAACATTGGCGGGTGCCGACAAAAACCGCCAGTTTGCTCATCGCCGCGCATTAAAAAAAGTTCGCGCTTCCAGTTACAATTAAGCCCTAATTCGTAGACGCGGGAGAGATAAACCGCTCGAGTTTAAGCTTTGGATAAAGTCTTTGCACCGTGTTTGGAGAATGAGAGGAGAGACGACTGGATTTTTTTCGCTTTTTTTTTTTTTCTCCCAAGTCGAACTCTCTCTCTCTCCACGCGTTAGCGTGTGATTTTGAGCACCGTGGCTATCGTTTCCCCGTACAGCCGAGGGACAACGTGTAATCCCGTGCGTCGCACTTGCACAATCGAGAGTCTCGCGCAAAGCGTACCTAGCGAAGTTCATTATCCGTCAAGATTTCCCTCTTCACCACGGGGAACTCGAATAGCTCGGCTGTTCGAATGCCACAGCGGTGGTGGTGGGTTCTCCGAACGGTGGAACGTCCGGTTATGTGCACTCGATTATGTGTGGCTGGGACGTCTCTATGACGCTCGGTCGTCCAACCGAGTTCTCAAGATTGTGGAGGGACGTCGAGTGCGGCCCGTGAGCACTGCCGTGCCTCTCGTAGATCTCTATGTGCTCGAACTCCCCTGCCTTCGACATGTTACCTGTTGACAGTCGCGATGAAAATTCATTTAATAATAGCTTTTTTTTTATTTCACAAAAATTAATCATCTCATGAATCGAGAGACTTGGATACCGACGGGAAAAGCTCTCCGGACAACGATTTTTTAGACCGTTTTGTTCGGAGGATTTTTTTTTTTGAATCTCTCAATTTTTCTTAAGTTAGAGAATTTAATTCATAATACTTTTTTTTTGTGTTTTTAAGAAAATAAAGTTATTTGGGTGGGTTGTAGTTTAAAACTTGGATTCCTATGCGTATGATTATAAATTGTTGTGAAGTTGATTTCGTCTGAACTCACCGACATTCATGTCGGACCCGTACTCGGAATAGTAACTGGGCGAGCCGACCGCCGCAGCGAGAACGAGTTCGTCCTCGATGTTGTTCGGTCTGCAGCTAGTTGTTTTCCAATGTGTCCTAAGCCCGCTTGCGCTTATGTACTTCTTGTCGCAACCTTGACACGTGTAAGGCCTCTCGTTCGTGTGCAACCTCTTGTGTAACTTGAGATGAACGAATTGCGTGAACTTCGCGGGACAGAGGTCGCAGGCGTAAGGTTTCTGTCCCGAGTGAAGTCTCAGATGGGTCTTCAGATTCGAGGTCGAGCTGAACCTCTTCTTGCAGATTTCACACTGATGGGGTTTTTCGCCTGGAAGAGTAACAGTAAAACAAAAAAAATTATAATCTCAACATTACTCTCAAATGCGGCAAATACTACTTTAAAAAAACTTTAGTTTCGATACTTTTTTAAAATCTATTAAGTATAATACATAAACATGACGAACAACAACCAATTATCGCTGAGTCACCGGCGACCCGGCCGAAAAATCGATTCCAACATAAAATGGAAGAAATGATATATGACGATTGAAATTAAATATGTATTTATTTTTTCACTGCTTTCCTATTGGAATTCATAGGTCTAAGTAGTCATAAGACACATTCTGTATTTGAATTCTAGTCAAGGAGAAATGCGTTAATAAACAAATTGTACAAAAAAATTAAATAAAAAAGGCTTACAAGTTAAATATCAAGAGACGCGGTTGCGTCTCGAGGCCAAGGACTTGAAAAAAAAAAAATAGGCGTGAGCCATCAAAGTATTCATACTCGAGAATTTCAGTCGATGTTCAAAAATGAAGCATCGATTCAGAATTTTGAGGACACTTTCACAAAATTACCCAACAATGATTTATCCAAAATTACCTAATAATCACATATGTAAAATCGCCTAAAAATTATATATATACATATAAATATTTTAAAAAAATACCTGTATGAACGAGGTGGTGTTTCTGAAGATGCGCCAATTGCGTGAAGCTCTTGGTGCAGACGTTGCACTTGAAGGGTCTCTCGCCGGAGTGCGTTCTGAGGTGAACCTTGAGATTGGACAGTTGTCCGAAAGTTTTGCAACACACGTTGCACTCGTAGTGCATCTTGCCGTCCTTCTTCTTGAGTGGATAAGGCAGTGACCGGTAGCCGCGCGATCCCTGGGAGTTGGGACTGAGGGAGCCGCTCTGGGAGCACGCGTGGTCGTCGGGCGAAAGCGAGCTGGCGGGTGAATATCTGTTGATCGACGAGGAGTTTGGGTGGATGGTCAGTCCGGGATGATGTCCGAGATGTAGATTGTGGGTGCCGGCGATGAGATTGGCCTGGTTGCCGTCGATCTGCATGGTGGACGAGGTGGGAAGTTGATGACCGTTGCCGCTCCTGCTGTCCCTGTCGTAGCCGACGTTGCCGGAGGGTGTGGGTGAGTAAGCCGTGCAGTTTATGGACAGGGGTGCGACGTGCTGATGCATCGGTCCGTTCGGATGATAAAGCCCGTACGGATAGGAGGACGGCGAGTGGATGGGCGAGATGGGCGAGACGCTGGGGTTGTTGCCGGCGTTCAGATAGATCGAGCCGGTGGACTCGATGTGTCCGGTGGACAGGGAGGAGCTGGAGTAGTGGATGGTGGAGGGACCGACGGGTGAGGTGGCGGAGGCGGTGGAGGCGACGCTCGTGGTGGTGGCGCTGGGCGAGGGGCTCTTGGTCTTCCTGGATTTGATGACGAGGCCGCTTCCGGTGGTCGTCGAGGTGGTCGTCGAGGGATGGGGACCGGTCGTGGTGGTCGTCGAGGAGAGGAGGCCGCTGGAGTGGATGTTGCCCGTGCAGCCACCGCCGACGGAGGGGACGCTGGAGTTGCAGGGGTGCAGGAGACTCCCGCCGACGTTGCCGCTCGTCGAGTGGAGATTGCCCGATGGACTCTGGAGCATCGGTAGGTTGCTGCTCGTGGAGTTAACGAGGGTGCTCGTTGCGGTGCAGGTCTCTGTCTGCATCGGGAGGTTCGAGCTCGAGTCCGGACTGCAGGGCAGTATGTTGCCGTACCTGTGGGACTTCTTGTAGGAATAGGCCATCTCGGTCGGGCTGGAGGGCGGCGGCGTGACCGAGTCCAGATGACTCGCGAAGACACCGTGGTTGTGACTCTGGTGGGGGTTGTTGTGGCCGTTGCTGTGGTGGTTCATATTTTGGTGGTGCATGTGGTGGTTGTTGTTGGCGTTGGTGTTGCTGTTGTTGTTGCTGTCGGTGTTGCTGCGAAGGAGGATGTTCTCCAGGATGGAGCTGCTCGGGCTGGTCACGTAGGGCGGTCGGCCGTTGGAGGAAATCGGCATTGGCGGTCCTTTCGCTTCCGGCTCGTAGAAGGGCTTGGAATTCTTCTCGGCGAGATCGTCGTCGGTCGAGGTCGATATCACCGTTTGCTTCTGCAGAAGCATCGGCGACAAGGCCTTCACCGGCATCTGGATTTCCGGCGTCACCGCCCCGCTCGAGATCTCGTCCTTAACCTTCGAACCGTCCAGGGCTACCTTGCCGCTCTGGAAATTTGGATAACCCTTCGGGATCTTTATCTTGACCTTCCTGTAGGCGTTCTTCACGACAACCGTGTCCTGCTTGTTGAGGACCTCGCTCGTGCTCGTCGTTCGGGTCGTTTTGCTGAAATCGAGGACGTAGTTGTTCTCCGAATCGGACTCGCTGCTCTCCTCGGGAGGCGTCAGGATCTCGTCGTGATAACCGTTCGAGTGATAACCCTCGTCCGATCTCACCGAACCGTCCGTCGGCGTCATTTGGCAACGTCTCTCGTACATCGTAGAGTCCTTCAGGGGAAGAACCACCTCGACCGAACCGACTATCTCAGCCGGTAACGTCGATTGCTGAGCTTGTTGTCCTGGAAAGGAAAATTTCAAAAATTAGGGTTTTTTCCTTCGAGTCGATTCTTTTTTGTTTTTTTTTTTATTGATGAAGAGGGGAATAATTTATGAGAATTTACGAGATGAAATAGAAAATTACTTACTTATTTGTTGGAGCATGAGCTCACCGGACAGGGGGTAGCCAAGCCTTTCGGAAAATTCCCGACAGTACCAGACCAGGAGCTCTTGATTCGGTAGGATCGGTTTGATCGTGTAAAAATAAATGTTCATCTGCGAAAGAGTTTGTTCAGTTTTCATTAAAATTCCATCGACCAATCGCACATTTTTCAAATTGAGTTTCCGATGACTGTACACTGAGAAAAAGTCTAGTATTTCCTACTGTAACGAATCTGTACAGATAGTTTTTGATCGAATGAATTCAATTGGTTAAACTATAAGTATCGTTGCAACCGTGATTTTTTTCGTTATTGTTGTAACTATGAAATGAAGACGTTCCCCTTGGAAACTATTTTTCATGGTAAAAAGTCAGTATTGTTGCTTTTACTATAATTTTTTTCTCAGTGTACAAACAAAGTTTATCGATATTTTATTTTTCTCGATCTCTTACCTTATATTGACAAGCTATCAGGTTTTGCGATTTCGATGAATACGCCGGACTAACGTATCGCATCCAGTTGGATTTTTGGACGTCGAAACCGTCGATGTAGTAGAACAGCTCGTTGTTCTTGTACACCTGTCGACAACATTGTTCGATCAGACATTTGATAAATTGCCTAGCCAACGTGTCCATCGTTTTTTTTTTTTTTTTTTTAATAAAATTTTTTAAAAAATTCATATGTTCTCAGTTGCTATTTATTCTCTGCTTTGGCGGCACGACGAGTTCGCGGCGCAGTTACACGGGTAAAAAATTCCACGAGTGAGCGATTCCGTCATCTGCGTGACGAAAATGTATTCCGACGTTCGTAGTATAATCGATCACCGCGGTTGGACTCTATATTCGAACGCATTGACGAGTTTAAAGGCGAGGAAGCGAGAACGAAAGACATCAATGGCTTCGCGGGTTTCGCTTTAAGGTCTGTTCAATCGGATGAAACCAGTTTTGCCTTCTCAGCCCGTTCGATTACATACACGTACACGAATCCGTCCTTCCCTCGTCTCTATACCGCGTCAAGTTTTTTTTTATTTTTTAGTCTCGCTCCTTGTAATTTACAATATTAATGGGAAACAATCTCGGCCAATTTAATAAGATATTTTTAATTGTAAAAAAAAAACAAAGAAAAAAGCCGAGATAACATAGTATCGAAGTACTTTTTTTTAACTCACCCTCCAGAAGTAGTTCCGGTTGGCGTTGACCGGCACAGAGTCCTTGGTGTAGACCTGTCCGACCAGGGGACCGAAACGCGTCCCCTTGGGAATGTAACTCGTGCTCCATACTCCCAGCACCTGTGCACAACGAAACGAGTTTTGTCTAAATATATAATCAGGGAAACTTTCCTCAATCCCCTTTAAGATCCGATGAAATATTCCGAAGCTCGAGAGTGTCGTATAAAAATCATCATGGTCCTTCGGATTCACCTCGTAATATACTCTAAAAGCGTTTGGGTTCATCAAGGAGCATATTTTGATACTTTACAAAAATATTCATGTACTCGAAGGGTGTAGCGTTTGTCGACGCTTTTAGCTCTTAAGAATTCATAAAGATCATCCGAAGAAATAATGATTATTAATAGAGCGATAGAGAAAAAAATTGTTTTCGCTAAAAATTAATTATGATACGACAACTTGTGGTATGATTTTAGTAATTTTTTTCTTCATAAAACAGAATTACGAAAAAAGGGTTTTACGCGGAAGGGAAATAAACTTACATCGTTGGGTGCTTGGGAAGGCTTGAGAACGAGATTTCTCGGCAGCGAGCCTTCGGCACGATTGGGATCGTTCGGCGGTGCCGATACATCCGGTACCAAGTAAACGGCATGCTGCTCGAATTCTTCTTCCCTTAAGGTCGTGTGATCCCACTCGCTGGCCTCCATTATTCACTGAAATCACGATATAAAAAAAAAACTTAAGTCTCCTTTTCGCGTCAATTGTATACAATTTATTCAAAATCCCGTATTACAACCGTAAACATTTTACTACAAATTGTTCGAGTAAATTCCGTCGTTTAAAATTGCTCGATTACGCAGTTACGCCCCTAGCGTAGTTACGCCACCAACCACTGTAAGCCATCACGTTTACTAGCGTTCCGGGTAATATCGACATTGACTCGGAGCGAGTTAGATGGAGTGAGTAATTGCAATACCGAACGAAACAATTCGTGTTCGCTTGCCGCAATCATTTTCCAACATTCGCGAAAAAAAAAAAAATATATATATATATATATATTTTTTTTTTCAGAAAATTCTCATCCTTGACGGAACGACTATCAACTTTTTACACAACTTAAATTGTAGCTGGAAATAAAAATATATAAAAAATGAATATATTCCGGTTGAAGAATGAGATTTTCAAATCGGATGTGATGTATCGCCAGTATGACGTCACTTCCGGTAGAAAAATAAGATGGTCAAACCGGAAGTGACATATTTCCGGTGTGACGTCACTCCTGGTTGAAAAATGAGATTTTCATAGCGGAAGCGACATCTTTCCGGTGTGACGTCACTTCCGGTTGAAAAAGTGATTTTCATACCAGAACGGACGTATTCCCGGTAAAACTTTACTTCCGGTCGGAAAATTAGTTTTTTGACCTAAAAGTGACGTATTTCCTGCCGAAAGATGAGTTTTGTTTCACCCTACTATAGTGCACAGCGTTGTTATGCACCGCATTATAGTGCACAACTCACTGAAACTTATAGAATAGTACCAGAATAGTATAATAGGGGAACAGTTATCAGGGCCTACGAGAGACCCCCTTGGGAAGAATAATGAGGGTCCGAAGGGCCGCTGAGGACCCCCTGGATTCCTAAAAATTCGGACAACCATACGAACAACCAAACCCCCAGTTTTCTAAAATACATCCAAAGTTATATTAATAAAAAATAATAATCCAGCTCGTTCAAGCTCCCCGATGGCTCTTTAAAAAAAAAAGTCTCAATGCAGTGTCGACCCTTTCAAAAGTCATTCATATTTATTTATTTTCTTTCAATTTTATTTCCGCCCCGATTATTCCGAGAGTTTCTAATTTAATAACACTCGTCGGTGACTCACACATTGCGATCGAACTATGCGTTGCTCTGTACTGATTATCTGGTTAATAATATCCGGTCTTTCGGGGTTTCGCTGTCGGTGCACCCCGGTGAGAGTTGCACGCTTTAACACCGCGAAAGTGAAACCCGTCCACGCATTGATCGACTGCGAGAGGGGGCGGCGAGAGGGTGTTGGGCGGGGGTGGCCGTAGAGAGTATAAACTCGGAGGTCCATCCCCCGTTTCACCTCCAACCCCACCTGCATTTCCGGCAGCGCCTTCGACTTTAACTTTCTCGAATTTTTTACCCTTTCGAAATTCCAGCCTCGAAAGAAAAAAAACGAAAAAAAAACAATCTCAACCCTCGAAGTATTTTCTCGCGACAGATATATATATATATATATATGCCGGTTATGGTGCCATTAAATGTACGAGGATGCAACGCGGCTGGTGCAACGCCTCAGACATTCTCGCTTGACCCGCGAATCGATCGCGGCGTTTTCATTTTCACTTCATAGAACTCCGCGCCGTCCTACACACGAGCCCGACATATAATCAACACCGAGGCGAATAATTTCGCTCTTACCCAACTGTTACATTATTGTCATTCATTTTTTTTATTTTTTGGCTTTGTCGCGAGAATCAGCTATAATTTTTTTTTTATCATACATTACTACTCAATCTTACGTCTCGGTCTTCCCTGCGAAGCATGTGCGTCCCGAAGGTGCTTCCCACTTCTCAGGAGACCGCCAAGTTTTCCGCTTCTTCGAGGATTTCGTTGTTTACAAAACAAAAAAAAATTGTCCGCATCGAGGCTCCTTTTGGAATTATTTTTATTCAGTTTTATCTTCTTCACTTTCACTTTTTTTTTCTCCTGCGTTAGCGACGATCTCTACGTGATTCTATAATTTTTCAATGAAATCGTAGCTATCATCGTCGTTGATGGTAGGCGGCTCGCGAGCGTTGTCGCCCGAGGAGGCGGCTCGCACTTGGCGTTTCTTTCGTCGGGTGCGAGCGATTTCACGATTTTCTTCAACATTTACGTGTTATTGGAGTTTTTAATTTCCCACGGCTTGTTGCTTCGACGCGATATCTTCCGGGGTTCTCGCGGGGTCGACGGGACGTCGGAAAAGCTTTCGAGCAGCCCTTTCCGCTATCGGGACATCGGGAAACCTCGATGAAAATGAAAATCTTGATTTTTGCGTACGTTCGAGGGCGAAGAAATTAAATTCGTTCAGTCTTCTCAGGATCGAACCGGCGACGCCGCTTGCCTCCAAAAAATGTATCTTACGATGAAGTCTTGATTCTCTCGACGGTTTGTTATGCGAATTCTTCCCCCATTCTATTTATCTTTCTCTCACCGGAAGAAATTTTTCTCGTCCCCGAGTAATCATAGAAAATTTCTTTATCGCCCTGCGCCTCGAAACGTATTTTTCTTTATTTAAAAAAGAAAAAATGATTTTCCGTATCGGCACTCGCAGCGAAGCCTCGTTTCACCGAGCACCGGCGTGCACCATTCACAGATCCCGAAAACACCACCCAGCACACACGAAGGAGTCAACACCTATCGCGCCCCAACAACGCGGCACTCACACACACGCGCGAACAAAATATCACGACGTGTCTCCTCTCATTTATTTCAAAAAAATTACAAAACCATCCCTTATTCCCCCCCTTCCCCTCGGTCTATTTTCTTCCCACAAAAAAAAAATTCAAATGAAAAAAAAAAAAAAATTACTACAGAAGCCCCCACTGTCTTGCACGACCGTGCCCACTTATCTAACAGCCCGAATTGTGTATTAAAAAATATCGAAAAATCCGGGCACGTTTTTTTCGTAACTATAACTTCGATTCCTCGCTCCCTCTTCCTTCTTCCCGTATCTTTTTCTTTTTGTCTAAAAAAAAACAACAATCTTATCTTCGATCTTCCGCGGTTTTTTTTTTATAAAAAAAAATTTCGGTTATCCCTCGTTAATGAGCCGCGATTGCACTTTCTCCGGCGTTGTCGTAGGGCAGCCGCGAGCGTGCGAACGAAACTCGGTTTTCGCGTTGGTCGACGCTGTGCGCGGCGACGAGGGTGGCTCTCGCTCTCTCCTCGCGACGTCGTCGTCGGCGGCGGCAGCGGCGGCTCTCTTCGTGGATGGCACAGTGTGGAACTCGGCTATACCTGACCTAGCCCACCACGAGTCCGCTCGAGCCGTCGCTCTCCTCCCTTCGGATGCGTTGGTATTGCGCCGGTGGCGCATGTACGCCACCGGCGGAGCATCCCCGTTGTGGGTGGCAGCCGACGGAGGGGGCGAACGAGGGAGAGCCGGAGAGAGCGAGAGTGGGTGGCCGCTCGGTGGTGCATTTCTACGCGCTGCGCTTTCGATCGACCCGCTCACTGGGAGCGAACCACCCTTCCTCCGTCCTCCGCACCCCTTCGCCCGTCTCCGTCGCTCCGACCAACCCTCTCGCCTGCGCCCCCCCCCCCCCCCCCCCGACCGCCTCTCGCTCGCTCCCCCACGTCCACGACCGTTGCAACTCACTGCACCCCGCTTCCACTACACACCCCTCCGCAAGCCGACATTTTCGGTTTTTCGCGCATTATCATCGTCCACTGTGCCGCTTTTCTCGTCCACTTTGCATTTTTTTTTCTCTCTTTTTCTCCTTCTTTCGATTCACGCCAGTCATTTGCTTCGGCTCTTTTTTTTCTTTTACTTAGTTTGCTGAATCTTTTTTTTTTTTTTTTTTTTTTTTTTTGTTACTGTAGAACTCCGTGCATCCGAGGTGATGTGGGGCGAGCCTACGTCGCGCAGTTAAAAAAGTTTGTACTTTTTTGCAACAACTTATGGGGCGCAAACGTGCGCAATTTTTTATTTTTTTATTTTATGGTTTTAACAACAATGGTAGAAACTAAAATTGTCAATTTAAATAAATATTTAGTTGATTTGAATGAATATTTTACTTAAACCAAATAAACGGTGACCGTCAAATAAATAAATTTTTCTGTGTGTGTGTGCAACGATGTAGCAGTTGCAGCTACTGCACGCGCAGGCATGCTGCTTTATCCGTTTCGTCCGACCTTTCCGTATTATCCGAGCCTTCACCTCGGTTACCGCGGAGGGAACGAGTTGGGTGCTTCGGAGGCTAGGATAATCGAAGGTCGGATAAGCGCCGTCCTACTGTATTTAAAAAAATGAGTTTTCTTTGAGAGAGTCTTGCGACCACGGCCGAGGATTTCGGGTCGGTGTTGCTGCAACTTTACGCTGCTCCGTCCATACGAACAGTAAAGTTGATTTTTTTTTTCTACTTTATCGCTGTTTTAGTATGTACCGCGCGACTCGCAGTCTCGACGCTCTCACCCTTTTTTGCGTTTTCTTTCATCTTTATCTCCCTCTCTCTTCGCCACCCCCTTGCTCCCTGTGTTTTAGCGACGGGCGAGATGCTCGCGTTGCGCTCGCTCCCGCAGTGGTGCAACCCTTGCCATATCTATATAGAGAGGCAAACGTTACTCTTTCGCTTCTATACCTTTTTTTTTATTTTTTTTTTATACTTCTTCCTGTGTTACGACAGCAGTGCGACGGTGTTGGTAACGACGTGCATGCGACCACCCCTTTTCGCTGCACAACCGACGACGACGACGACGAGGCTGAGGAACGACCGGCGAGTGCATGCGCCGATACCATCTCGCTCGGTTCGAACGGGAAACGATAATCTCTCGTTGAGATAATGCACTTTCCATGCATAAAATATACTTTTCACCGGAGTTCCTTTTATTTATAACGCGAATCCTTCGTCTCGTTCATTGATGTAGCTGCAACGATCAATGCAGGTATTTCAAGTTTACGCGAAGTATTGATTTATTCGGCTTTTTTTTTTATCCCGTACTTTCGTCCGAGGAGTTCGAAATATCTCGGCGAGTTATGTGTATAGCTTTTTTTTTCTCGCGTCGATTGCTTAGGGAGCTCGTTAATTTTGTCAAACTTTTTCTTCGATATTGAAAATCTGGAGGAACTGATAATTATCGTATCGTTATTTTTAACTATAGAGAGACGCGCCAACGTCTCGAGGCCAAGAGGGTAAAAATGTATTTTTTTTTAAGAGACTACTGTGTGAGTCTCTTGCACGGGAAGAACCGAATTTTGAAAGGCCTTTTTTTTGGAGCTCGACGTCACGGCGCTTTAATCAACTAATAAATCAATTGGTAATGAATTTTACGAATTTGAACACGGTGTATTTAAATATTTTTTAAATTGTAAAATGTTTCGCCCGTAAGAGAGCTTCTAATTTAATTGGCCTTTCTTTAGACGACGAATTCAACGCGCTTTAATAAATCAATTAATCAACTAATAATAAATCTCATAAACTTAAACACGGTGTCTTTAAATATTAAAAAAAACATCTAAAATGTTGCACCGAGAGCTTACAATTTAATTCACCGTTTCCTTTTTTAAATTACATTTCGTTAAAACGATCGAAATAAAGAGAACTCAATTTTGATCGTTTTATTTAAATTTTTTATACAAAGACTTTAAATTACGATCGGTCGATTATGCGGTGTGCCGAACACTCAGACGAGAGAAATGTCTCCGAATCCGATGGGCTCGTTCCTCTTGACCGGCTAATGAGAAACGTAGCGGTTTCGGCGCACGAGGCCCGCAAAAGGTCATCGAACCTTCGCGCCCGGCCGTCCGGCGAAGACGACGATTCAGACCGGCGGTCTCGTGTCTCGCAGTGGTCGCGTGTCTCTGCCGCACACGCCCGATCTTCGGTCCGTCTCACACTGTTGCCGTAGACCGCACAGGCGAACTACCGGTCTTACTTCATCGCGCCGAATTTCGACACACGCCTCGTTCATCGAAAGACACATTTCGTAGCGCACGTACCGATTGAGCGACGGAGAAAAAAAAAAAATTGATGTGCCTGAATTGAAGTTCATTGAAAATTGAATGCCGTGAACGAAATCCGTTTATCGGAGACTCGATTAAGACTCGACTTTTTTTTATTTCGGAACTATAGTTGAATAATTTCGACGACAATTTATTTCGAGATTTAAAACGGTACACGAGATATTCGATCCCGACGTCTCAAAAATTTTCCAGCCTTCCGTGTTAACTTCGGACGATTTCATATTTTATTGCCCTCAATTATGACCCGTCGATTCATCCTGAGAATAGAATTTTCGATCCTGGCTGCAGAGCGGAGATGTAAAATTCATTATACGAAGAAAAAAAAACCACGAGCGAGTGGTCTATGGATGAGAATACGCTGTCGATGAACCGAGAGCCATTTTTGTCGGCATTCAATAAGAATATTCGAGCCCGAATGAAAATAGGAAGGTGCTAAAGATTAATCGCTGTGATTGATACCGTTGAAAGTCACGTCCCGTTTTCGATGGCTCGAATTTCTCGCGAACTGCGAATGACTGCCGCGTAACCGGAAGTGCCCGAGTGAGTTCGGTTGTAATCGATGGGTCGTGGATAGAATTTCACTTTTCGAACGATGGAAACAAGTTATCTATCGGTTTATTCGCTGCGTGTGTCGTGAAACGCAACGTTTCCGAGCGCTTCGGATATTCGAACCAGAGGTCCCAAAAATTTATCAGTATTCCATGTAAAGTTCGAGCAATTTCTTATTTTAATTGCACTCAATTATGTCCCGTCGATTCACGCCGAGAATAGAATTTTCGATCGTAGCTAAAGAGCGGAAATGTAAAATTCATTACACGAAAAAAAAAAACCTCGAACGAATGACCCACGGATAAAAATACACCATCGATGAATCGGAAGCCCTTCATTTCGCGGAAATTAATAAAAAAATATTGGATGCCGAATGAAAATAGTATGGCGCTGAAGCTTAATCTGAATTTTGCTTCCTCATAGAGGGATATTTTTTTTTTTTATATTCGGCTATGGCGTCCAATTCCGCGATGTGGGCGCGGGGACGAAAGCGTTGGGATAACACTTCTATTTTAACATTTCGGTTCTACGAGTGGAGCCTCTTCTAAATTTATTTCCGTTGAACAATTTTCGTTTTATTCCTGCTAGTGATGGAAACCTCTGTGATGAGAAGTAATTTCTATGGTACGCAGAAAAAAAATGGTGTACTTTTTACAATAACTTATTATCCACAAACGTCCACAAATTTTAGTTGTTAATTTTCTTGTTTTACAAACAAAAGTAAAAACTACAATTGTCAATGACACGGGAAATAAAGGGACAGGTTCGTGTATTTAAATAAATGACAAACGAGTTTGAATAATCGAGTAAAGTTAATTGAGTAAAATCGGAATGCGAAATTTCGCATTCCGATTTGTGTTTCGACCCATTTGCTCAATTCGTGTAGCCGAAAAAAAAAACACATTAGTTTCATCAAAACCGCCCGCTCATCTCCAAGAACTCGGCTAAAGATGAATCGCTGTGTCTGCTACCGTTAAAAGTCACGTCCCGTTTCCGACGACTCGAATTCCTCGCGAACGACGAATCGCTGCCTCTCAACCGGAAGTGCCCGTGCGAGAGTTCGGTCGTAACCGATGGGGTCGCGAATGGAATTTCACTTTTCGAATAATGGAAACGACTCATCGTTCGGTTTATTCGCTCCGTGTCGTGATTGAACCTCCGCGTGGTAAAACAGGCACACGAGCGAAGCGCACCGGTAGCGCGAGAGTCCCCGGTTAGTACACGCCTAGAGAAGAATTTCCGCGTGAATCGGCGACGACTACTAACCCAGATACGTCCTCGGGTCGTCGATCTTTTCTCTTGCCGACGATGATACGAACGACTCCTCTCTGTACCAGATAATTTTTTTACACTATTTTCCAGCGCTGCGCATTAATTCGCCTCACTGTTAGCAACAGAAGCCCTCCCCCCCCCCCCCCCCCCCCCCGCCCCTCCCCCGGTAACAAAAGTTCGCCGACATCGAAAATAAGAAATCGAGCCGACGATGGAAACATTAAAATATTTTAATCGCCAGCTCGATTTCTTATTTTGTAACATCGTATTAGTACGCCGGATAATAACGAACTGGATAAGCAGAGCCGAGTATTCATAACCGCGACAAAGTATTAATACGGTATCAATTATGTAGGAAGTGAGTCTTCGTATAGCGGAGACAATGGAGAAGTGGGTACATCGTTTCTTCTACATTCACTCCTCCCCCCCTCGGGGCGAGCTCCCCCACGAAGAGCTCCATCCAGCTTGTCTCCATCGGGCTACGAGAGTTCATTCAACTTCTTCTCGTCCGCGTTCTCATATACAACAAAAAGAAGCGAGTAGTATTTTCGCGTCTCTCGCCTCGTACTCGCGACCTCATGCGTTGTTGTCTTGGATTTATTGACGCAGCGACCGCTGCCGGTGGCTAAATGTAAACCGGAAAAGCGACGGGCAAGTGAATTAGCGAAGCGAGCTCCCGATTGCTGGCGCTTCCTCGCGTTCCTCCAACTTTCGGATCGTTCTCTCGCCTTTGGCCATCGGCGGCACTGCAAAAAGAAGGAGAGGCAGGAGATGAGGAGGAAGAAAACGAAGATGAGGACCAAGAAAGGGAAGAATAAGAAGCAGGAGGACGAAGAAAAGGAAGAACAAGCGATTGATGGCGATTCCTTCATCGTCCTTTTCACTGGTTCGCTCCTCGCGTTTCTACAACTTTCAGATCGTTCTCTCTCTTGCGGCCATCAGCAGCCGGAGAAAGAAGAAGCGGAAGGAGACGAGGACGAAGAAAAGGAAGAACACGCGATTGATGGCGCTTCCTTCATCGTCCTTTCCACTGTTTCGCTCCTCGCGTTTCTACATCTTTCGGATCGTTCTCTCTCTTCCGGCCATCGGCAGCAGCTGCAGAAAGAAGAAGCGTAAGGAGATGGGGACGAAGAAGAAGAGGAAGGAGATGAGATCGAAGAGGAGGTAGAAGAGAAGTACGAAGAAAACGAAGAAAAAGTAGAAAAGGAGGACGAAGATGAGGACGACGAAAAGGAAGAAACGGAAGTGAAGGAGGACGAAGACGAGAACGGGGAAGAAGAAGAGGACGAGGAAAAAGGAAGAAACGGAAGTGGAGGAGGACGAAGACGAGAAGGAGGAGGAGGAAGAAAAGGACGAAGATGAGGACGAAGAGAAGGAAGAGGAGGACGAACAGGAGGCGAGAGAAAGATCAGCGGCAAGTGAGCAACACCCGAGAGTTCGTACTCTCGGGCCGCGGACTTGAAAGAAGGTCTCTGCCGGTCATTGTCCCACTTGAGAGTGTTCGCTCGCAAGCCCCACCGGTGCGCGGATTGCTGCCGCTGGACTTGGACTTGGACTTGGACCGTCGCCGGGGCCGTCTTGCACCATAGTATATACATGCGCAACCGTAGGAATGACCATGGCGAGAAAGAGGAGGAACGCCATGTCGGTGGCTCTTGGGGCCCCGCGAGAGTGAGTAAGGAGGTTTCCGATACCCCCTTCCCCCCCTCCCCCCCTTCTTTCCGCCCCTCCATAGGAGACGGAGACACCGTTGCAGGGCCCCTTGCGTTCTCCTGTACTATTATATACAACGGGGCAGGCATCACGCGTTCTCGCATGCGACGAGGACGAAATGAAACGAAACCGCGCCGAACGAGCGAGCGTCACTCGGCTAACTGTAATCCAACTGTATGTGTACCCGATGAAGACACGTATATGGGAGCAGCAATGCTGCACACCCACGGTCACGAGGCGAAAGAGAGTATATATATATATATATATATATGTACATTTCTCACGAACATACACACGGAGAGAGGTCTTTTGTACGTGTAGAACGAAGACGCGTGGAAGTATCGCATGGACAACTAAAGCATACCTTACGATTTACCGTACCAACGACTTAACGTTACTTCGCGTTTGGTAAATAGAAGAAATAATTGTGAAATAGAACGCGAATGGGCTCGCGATGCGCGCTATGATAGGGGGGCATTTCATTAAGTTCAAACGAACCCTCGGGCTTCCATGCATTCTTTTTTTTATTTGCTGCAGTTACATTTCTTCATCGGTATCATTTGCTTTCATCTTTAATTTTTTTTTTGTACCTTTATTTATTAGCATTATATGTACTGCTATGCATGTACATGCATTGTATACATTGTATTGTTATTATTATTATTGTTTGCAGAAATTAAGTTTACAGTTATTGATCTGCTTCTCCATAATGTGATATCACGTAAAAATGTATTTATCAATTTTGGTTACTTTTATTTGTAGGATGATGTGCTTTTTTTTAACTATTTTGCCGAGTATATTTTTTTTTTTAATGATTTTTAATGATCAAAGTATCGGCGTGAACCGCGGTGGGGCGAATTCCGTGGCTCACGAACATATGTTAAAATGGAATAGAAGGGCAGGGCTCATCGCACGTCGTCGACCTCCGGTGTCTCGTCGGATGTACATAGTGTATAGATCGTGTTGCCAGTGACACGGGGCAACAGCACGTAACGCACCGTTATTCCGAGCGACCCGTTCCCGCGAGAGAGAGAGAGAGTGGGAGGAAATGTATAGAGCGCGTAGAGTGCTTCGCCCGGCCAAAAGTAAAACCGAATTCATTTTCGGTCTCGTAAGACCGAAGCCGGGCGCGCCCAGGCACCACCCAGTCCGCCAACCACCACCGCGCTCCGCGCCCACTCTAACACACCGAAATTTTACTCGATCATCTCGATCCATCCACGAGTATTTTTTTTTTTTTTTCGTCCTCGCAACTGAGTCGCGCAACACTCGAGATTCTTATCACGCGTTACATAATTTGCACACTTCAAGCACTTTTTTTTTAAATTAATGAACGGCATTGGAAGCTTTGTTTACATAAACTGTTTCTGAAATTTCAAACACATGTGGAATTTTAGAATACATTTTTTAATTTTTATGAACCTGATTGTAAATTTCAGACAAAATATTTTTTATTTGAATATCTGGTGGTTTTATTTTGCAAAAAAGGACATTTAATGTTCAATTGATGTAAGTCATGCAGGCAAATTCCAAGTTCCAGTACATTAAATTTACAATTTAATTTTACATCTTTTTTGTGCTTCGATCACACTATGACAAATAATTACCGGATTCGCAAAAAAAAAAAAGGTGAAATAATGAATGGGAATTTGAAAAAATGTTTGATCCGGAATTTTTTCCACTTTTCCTAACATCATTACTTGCCAGGATAAAGTCGCGGATCAAAATTGAAGAATTATGACTGTTCAATTTACACAGAAATTTCATCGAAATTTTACTCGAGCCTCTCGCTCGATCCTCGACTAATTTTTCATTCTCACGATTGACTCACGCAGCAGTCGAGATTCTTATCACGCGTTACCTGATTTGTACATGTAAATACGATTTTTTTTTCTCGGCGTGATTCGGGCCCGGACCGTCATCCGGGATGACGGCACGCGATACGATCTCCACAATATCTTCGACCCAAACACCTTCGACACTCCGACGAGCTCAAATTCGTAGCCATTGCCCGATCTACAACGGCTGCTTCGTCATTTTGTACAAAAAAAATGTACTTCCGAATACTTTGATCAATTAATCGATTACACCAACACAAAAAATTGCCTGATTCGCAAAAAAGAAAAACACGCGAAATGAGAAATAGAAATTGAAAAAAATCTTTCAACACGAAGCGTTTCCAACTTCCCTTGAAACGATTGCTTGCCAGCATAGACCGGCGTATCAGAATTGACGAATAATAAGCTGTTCGAACAATTGCCACCGAAACTCTACCGAGCCGTTTTTTCTCTCTCGATCCACCTCGACCGCACTCTCAGTCTCCCCGAAAGAATAGGCGCTTGACCGACAGTTTCCCAACCGCCGGCCGCACAACCCGAGTCCTTGAAACATTCCAAGTGGCTCGTCCTCGAGGAAGTTCGTCGCTCCGATCTTACACGGAGCGAGAGTGACGAAAAAAAAAAAAAAAAAACACAAAAGAATAAACAAAAATTTGGCAATGGAGATTCCGGCCCGGCAACGGGCGCGCCGATTGCGCAATGCTCGTCGTCGCCGAGCGGAGGTCGAGCGATAAATCGAGATTTGCGAAAGGGCAAAAAATCGTCGCGGGGGCCAAAGACCATCGGCATCGGCGGGAAGCCTCGAAGAATAAAAGTCCAGTCGCGATCGATGCGGACTTCGCGAGCCGCTCCGTCCGACGCTTCTATCCGTATCTCGGCGTGCGTGTGTGCGTGTGTGTCCGACTACCACACATCGTCCGCAGAATCTCGGCGACCCGCGCTTAACGCGAGGAGAAATATATACAACCCAGGACCTCGAAACCGAAGAGGGCTCGGGTTCATCGAACTCTCGCCGCTCGCTCGTATGTATAGTACTGTAGAGCAAAGTCGGGATCTCCTGTAACAGGAGGAGAAACGAAGGAGGAGGAAGTATAGTACTGCTATAAGTATTATATCTCTGCGTCTCGCTCCGTACGCTGTGTCGTATCTCTTCGACACGGTTGTAACGTCTCCGATGTAGCCCGTTCGTAGAGCCGGGCAGGAAGACTCGTGCCTAGATTCGACGGCGAGCTCGGTCGAGCGCTCGAAGTGAAGGGGACGGCCCTGAATCTACGTGTGTCTTGTTCCTTTTTGATAAAAAAAAAAAAAAAAAAAAATTCAAGATTTTGGCGTGATATCATAGTCGCCGATGCGAATGAAAAACTTCATGGCCATGGCCATGGAGTTGCAGATCAATGGACTTTGGGCGAGCGGGCGAGGGAGCGATCGGGAGAGGCCGGGGGGGGGGGCGCATCGTCAAAGCCAAATTCTCTTTCTGGCAAGCGATACCGGAGCGACAGGATCGCGGACGCGAGAAAAGATAGAGGCCGTTGAACCTTCCCCGTCAACGATCATAATTGCAGAGTCATCGTTCGCGCTCCGAGCGTCCTCTCTTTTTCATCTTGTTCGCTCGAGTCGGCGAACGCGGGACGCGGGGAGGGAATCGCGCGAAACTGTTAATCGCGTCGGCTGTGCGCGAATAACGTCGAGTGACGAATTTTTTTGTTTGCCAGTCGGATTTACAAAGTATTCTTTTCTACGGGTCTCAATTTTCATTGATTTATTCCTAACAAAATGTTCATTTTGAAACCAATGAACAGAATTGAAGTCCCTTGTCCCGGTGAAATTTGGAACAGGCTACATGGACTAAAAAGATAAAACGAGACTTCGGCGCGCCCGCCGCTATGTCTGCCCGTGCGCGTACTCGAACTACTGTCCATTGTGATTCGTCCGTCGAGCTCGAGGCTAGCTACGCACCGGCGCGGCCTCGGGTCTGTGCCCGCAACTTGCAAAAGTACAAGTGGAAACGTTCGTACGAGCGGTGCGACGGAGAGCCGCGCGTGCCCGACGAGCCCGCAGGCGCCTTCGGGGCACTCGCGCCCGAGCCCGTAAGTAGTCTCAGTCAACGGCGCATCGTACGTGCCGCCGGTTTCAATGGGCAGAGAGAAACAGACGGCGTTCGCGGCCGCGGCGTGGACGCGCGCACCGTTCCAGTAGTGGAACGTCGCGTATCGCCGGACGGACCGATGCCGGCCACGGATCGGGTGTGCATCGCGAATGAGCAAGAAAAAGAAAACGAAAAAAAAAAAGTAAGAAAGAAGAGAAAGACAGGGAACGGAGAGCGAAGCGGCGAAACGCGGTCGAACGTTCGCGCGCATAGAGCCCCGCTACGTCGCTTTAGCTAGTGTGTGGCCGCGCGTCGAGCGCGGCACTCGCGCGCTCCCAGGCGGCAGGTCTTTGAACCCGCGGCACTGTTGCGATGCATAACCTATTTTGTAATAGCACACTTTGTTTAACCGGCACGCGGCATCCTTGCCGAAGAGGCTTGAACTCGGCGTACGGGGCCGCGCTCGCAAGGACCCAGATACCGAGCCGTTCGCTTGTATTCACGAAGTCCCCGACGAGGCGAACGACGGCGCGTGCAGAACGACAGCCGTGCAACGCTCTCGGCGACAGGAAACAGCGAAGACTCGTCGCGAACTTCGATGGATTTGGTGAGAGAACGAAAAAAAAAAAAATGTGACACGAGCGAAGTGGAACGAATAGAAACTCCGGGCTTGGGCCTGAAATAGACTGTGGATGCAGCGAAATCGTATTGACACTTCCACTTAAAGAGTTCGAAAAAATAGAAGACGTTCTAATCATTATTTCATTGCTGTAGGCAAAATTGACGATTCAATGGGATAAAAAAAGCGGTAGGAATCTACCTTGTCCTCAGAGCGGTGCATGAAGAATTTACTGAATATATATCGATGCCAATTTCTTTCACGAAGTCTGACGAACTAACGTAACTGCATAGGATTGAGAAGAGTGTACTTTCTAACCCAGTTGGAAGAGTCGCCTCTCTCTCTGGCTTGGCCGTCCGAGCCTCGGGCGAGTTTCCTTTCCTACTTCTTCCCTCTCCTCCATCGTGCTGCAAATACCCGTCTAAGAGTTTTCGCGACGAAAATATAACACGAAAGGAAATGCTTTTTAATACTGAAACGATATTTTGAAAAAAGAACCAAAACAAAACAAACGAGAAAAATATTCGCGTGGCCAAAATTCGCGTGAGGTAACCGTGAGGCATAGACTGTACACTAACGTTGCGAAAGAGATTGAATAATCCGACAGCGAGCTTGTCGCTTCCGCATTCGAGCAGAGCTCGGACTTCAATGTCAATGCCAGCCAGCGCGCACAGTCGCCCTTTCACCTTATATAACGAATAAGTGTTCTCCGCTCGGGCTCCTCTACATGTAACTATCGCTGTACTACACTCGCTTCTTCTTATTATCTCAATCAGCATCGCAAATACTGCACAGCCGCTTTGCGCGTCAAGATATTTCGACGCCGCGGCCTCTTGTCCGCGGGAAATAATATGCTAATGCGATCGAGGAATGTCTCTCGCGTATAATCGACGGAACGGCGCGCAATAATGGGGGTTTTTTTTCTCGTGGCCCACCAACCGGGTGACAAGAGTCGTCGACTTTATCGTATGCTAATTCGTCACTCCCACGGATTATCATCATCGCTCGTACTCCCGTCCCGAATTTCAAGCGAGAGTGTCACCTGTTCGTGAGAAATCAATACCCGCGGCGTTACCCGACCGAATCTGAATTTCCATTAAACCTTTGATGTTCTGTTTTTTTTATTTCTTAACTCACGTGTCTATGAGCGGGTCTTTAAATAATCGTTTAAAGAAGCCGCAGCAACGACAGTAAATGTTTGCAACGACCTTCGAGAATGCGTGCAATATACCGCGGTCGGTGATAAAAACTGCAGTAAACTTTTCTCAGGGATTCTGGCATGTACGGTCAAAAAGAAAAGTCTCATCGAAAGCCGAGATGAAATTCGCTTCCGATGAGAATTTCCTTTCGACCGTAAATGCGAGAGCCCGTGAGAAAAGTTGATTAGAGTTTTTGACACCGACTGAATCCGGAGGTCTTTCATATAGTCTTAAGGTGATGTGAAAATTGTCTTTCCCTGGGATAATCGGCAGAGGCGAGGAAAGAAAATTGTATTTTTCCTCGGTGGTCCGCGGTCTGAAAACGGCATTCAGTACAGTTTTTGTTGCGAACCGGGCGCGGGGCAGGCGGGCGGGGCTTGCCACGTCACCTTAAGGTGAAGTGCTCCTCGGTCGGTAACAAAAACTGCAATCCAAAATTCTCATAGAGACAGTTAATTTTCAGGGAAAAAAATACGAGAACTGTCCGCAGTTATTCTGCAGTTCGCTGTTCTCATCATTTTCCCAAGAAATAAACAGCTTGGGAGATTTTCAGGTTGCGAAATTGCAATTATCTCACTCGCACTCATAGCGCTTACACTCTACCTTAAGGTGAAGTGAAAGTCACGTGACGGAGCCACGAGTCTAAGAGAGATGGCGAAATTGGTCTCACGGTGGAGCGAGAGAGAGGGAGCGACAGAGAACGTGTTTTACTTCACCTTAAGGCGAGGTGAAACAAACTTAGTCGGTAACAAAAACTGTAATCAATCGAACAGTAACTGAATGTATCTCTCTTGCGTTCGTATGTCACGTGGTACATGTTGGTACATCATTGGGATACATTGAAATTAACTTGTATTACAAAGAACGAACAAAACGATAATAAATCGAGGTAATTTTTTTTTTATTGTTCGCAGTTAATCGATGACGACGAAAAAAGAAAATTGGGCGTTTGACCATACTCAGCCGATGTTCTTAGCCGTTACTTGGGGACGGCGCTGTGGAAGACGGCAAGAGCCATCGGTAGGAGCGGACAAGGCTGCGGAAGGCGCAAGAGACAAGAGGAGGATGGAGCGATCGAAGCGGAGGGAGGGGAATCTCACGGCTGACGGTTGGCCGTGACTTTACTCAACTCAGGCGGCACTCCGGCACGGCGCAACGCGTCAATGTAGAACGGTCGTTGACTTCGCGGTTGGCAGAGAGAGGTACGTATACTCGCCGCCGCTTCGCCAGCAACACCGAGCCACTCTCCTCTCTCCATTGCGGTGCGCTACACCGACACACACCGTGCGGACCGAGAGGAAGGTGCCCGGCGAAGACTGCGCGCGCTCGCCATTCTCGATGCGAATTTGTGCGACACGCCGTAGATCGACCTACGACTCGCGCGCGTAATACTTTACACGGTATCGCTCCTCGACGTGTTGCACGTCACACGTACACCTACTATGTACCGACTGAGCGCGAGGTAAATAAAAAAAAACCTTTCATCTTAAGGGACGGTTTCCTAAAAAATTCATGAGTCGTCGATGGAATCGTACGATTTTTTTATAATCATCATCAACATCATCATCATTATCACTATAATCATCATTGATGTCATTATAATTGCAATAATCGTTCAATATAGTTGCAATAATCGTGCAACATAATTGTAATAATCGTAGAATGTTATTACAAGATAAGTACAATAACCCTATAGATGTGCAATCTCTATGCCCCAAAAGATTTCAAGCATTGGAAATTTACCCGGCTGATCTGCAATCTTCAAAGTTTTGCGACGATAATCGAGGATCAATGAATTTTTTTTTAACACCGAGGAATGCGAAACTTTCGGCATCTCGTCACTGACCGAAGCGATATTCCCACCTGGTAGGTGAACCTATCGGGGTTATTGTACCGCGTAATACTTCGCGCAGCTATGGACACTTCTGCAACTAGCACGGGAGACTCGTAGAACCGGAAACATAAATTTTGCTTTGCTATTGAAATTTTGTCGTGCAAAACGACGGTTGCAATATTATTTATTATTATTATTATTATTTGGATTAACATTACATTCGCTACCGAAAGGTTTTAGCTGTACACGAAGAACGCATGCGAGAAGGCAACGTTCTCGTTAGATCGGTGTGCACACGCGCATGCGCACACTGTAACGTTGAATCGTCGCAAATCTACGGTCATCATTGCGGTAGCGCGTAATACTTTACGGTCTGTCCTGGTATATCACGGAATCGCTCAACGTTGCGCCATTTTCGCACGGAAAATGGCGTTACGGTACTTTTGCGCATTCACCTTGTGTACGTGTGTCGGTCGCTGCTGTGGCGTTCGCTGACACACACGAGAATCTAGGCTAGAGCGCGACGCGGCGAGCGAGAGATACGAGTTCTTTTCTTTTTTCGCCGAACGGTATTCCAAGTTCTCCGGAAAAATGCTAAATTATCAACCCGACCTTGAGAGACCCCGCCGACCAATCGTAAAAAATTAAATCCAATCTAACCGTTGTTTTCCTCAAAGTTCAATTTACAAAACATAAAATCATTTTTCAATTAATTTTTTTGTTACAAACTTTTTTATCTTTCGGAAAATCAAAAGCAAAGATGGTTTTCCGATTTTATTTTTGTTTTTGAAAAACTTTCATTTTTTTCGAAAATGAAAAATACGGATGATTTTTCGTCGCAGCGCGTATCACTGTGACCTGCGTGTAGTGATATACATGCCGGGTTCCACAAGGAGAGGGCAAGATCCTTTCGATTGGTGTCTCTTCCGAAAAGTGCAATGACCGCTCCAATAAAACGGTCCCCCACCACACCGGTTGGTTCGCGATCGCGAAGAGGTAGATCGACTCGTGGTCGAGAGGCCAGCCTCCACCCCCACCCCAAAATCATTACATATACACAGAAGTTTTGCAGTGAAGTCTGTTCGCTCCGTCTTCTCTCCCCCCCCCCCCCCTCCCCCTACCCGCTCCCCCTCCGAAGTGTTCTCTGCTTCACCAACACCAACGACAAGCACCGACTGCGTGTGGATACCGTTATGTCACATTAGTAAGCACCTGCAGGCTTTATTTGATCGTTCTTTCTCTCCCTCGGCTGTTTCGATTCTCGAGAAACGTGGAAGATCTTTCCGCTTGGATGGAAAATAAAATTCGTTTTTAAGAACGAAATTTTTTCATTGCAAATCGATGAACTTTGTGTATAGAGTATATTTTGAACAATTTTTGGAAATTCATCGAATATTCCAACAAACAGCAGGAAACAAAAAAAAAAGCTTTCATGGTTTTCCGAACAGGGATGGTGCAGTGGGGCCAGTAAATGAACGCTCGTCCAGTTAACTCTCTGAACTACGGTGATGCACACTTTAAAAAAATTTGGTTTGAACAGTATCGGAAGCTTTTTTACGTAAACTGTTTCTGAAATTTCGAACACAAGTGCGTTTCACTTTTATAGTTAAAAAATCAGTAACATTTTTATTTTTGATGAACATTCATGTTGATTTCATATTTGGTATTCCTATTTTACGAAGAAGTGCATTGATGTTCAATTAATGTAAGTAATGCAAGCAATTTTTAAATTCTGGTGAATTAAACTTACAATTTATCTTTACGGTGCGGCTCTTCGAATTCAGAAAAACTGCATCAACAACAAACTGGTGTATTTGAAACTTCGCACTCAGGGGTATTTCGGATCGCTCAATTCGAATCAGAATTAAAGATTCATAAATTCAAAATGGATACCAAATTTCAAATGAACATTTCAGGAAAAATGTACGATTCAAAGAGTCGAAGAGCACTCAGCTTCGAAGCTGGTCAATTTCAAACTCTTCGTTCATTCACTTCGTCCTCTGCTTCAGCCGTCAGTCACGGGTGACGTCGCTAAACACCATCGACCTGCATCGGAACTAGTTCATTTGAAAATTGTAAACGATATCCACTTTGCGAAAAAAAGATGTCCGACAACTGTTCGCCGATCGCCGACCCGTATGTGGGTCACACCGTATTTTATTGTTTGTTTACGCGACATTTGCGACATAAAAGGACGATGTCAAAAATTTCCACGGGGACAAATCGTAAATGGACGATTCCTCATCCACCTGGAAACACTCGATCGGAAGTGGCGCGTCAGCCGAAAGGAAGGAACTTTTCTATTGTCATTATGTTTATTATTTGCATAATGATTCCCTTTAACACACCGAAGCGGCTGCGTGACAGTCCTCGACACTTGTTACTCGCGCAAGCCGTCCGTACTTACGGAACAAAAAAAATAAAAGATGACAAAAACGGTATAGGAATGCGGGCGCATTGAAGAAGTTTTTTTTTTCTTTTTTTTCTGCATCATTGCAGATTGTCCGAGTATAAATGGGCAGTATATATATATATATATATATATATATATATATATATATATTTATCCGACAGAAGGGATGCTGTCGTTTCTGCTGGCGTGCACAAATTCTTTCTTTTCAATATTACGTCCGGAGTACGAACAATGCGGGCGCACCATTGGTCCACTTCCGCCGACGCAACGGCCCCGTCGTGCCGTTGCGTCGGCGGAATACGTACACCCATATCCCTTTCGGACCCTTTCATTTTCCGATCCTTTTCTCGTGTTCTCAGTTTTACAACCGCTCGGAGCGCGCGTGCCTCTCGCGATCCCCGTGTCGCTCCGCCAGAGAGACTGTTCCGGGTTCTCCTTCCCCTCTTCCGCGCCTCGTTGTCGCTGCCCTCCCTTTCTACACACTTTTGTCATTCGGTTTCACCGGTGTGTGTGCGTTCTTTTTGCCTTTTTTTTTGTCATCCTTCCTCTTCCGTCCTTACCTCATGCTCTTTCAATTCAGTTCTTCGGATTTCTTTTTACACGTAACGATCCCGTTGCGCGAACATATATACGCCGCAAGAATAAAGGAGAGTAAGATAGAAGAGGAGAAAAAAAGGTGAGCGCCCTCTCGGGGTTCCGTTCGAGATTCTGCCGAATGGCTCCCGCAGAAACTCGCTCCTTCGGTCTCTCACCGTTCATTTTTTTTTGTTCCTTTTACCTCCCTCTCTTCCTTTTCTTTAACTCTGTTATTCACCTTCTCTCGCTTTTCTTCGCGTATCTCTCCTTCTCCCGAGTCCTCTCTCGCTTTCGGAGCAACGGTAAACCGTTATGTCATATTAGGAAATACGTGCGTTTAACGGTAGTATCCTCGACCCGATGGTGTATGCGCGCTCGGGCCCGCGTTGCGCGCGCAGTTTCTCCGCCAGCGGCGGCGCACGGAAGCTCGCTGCTTCCATGGCTACTCGGCTAGAGCGAGCTCCGCTCGGGGATTAGACCCTCGAAGTCTCTCTCGCTAGTTTCTGTCTGCCCCCCCCTCCCCCTCTCGCACGCCCCCGTGTATCATTCGCGACGAGCGCATAGTGCGCGCAACACACCCGTCTCGATCTATCTGCCTACCATAAACTTTTCTTTCTCCCTCGTCTCAGACCTCCCTGTCTCTGTTACACGCACATGCGGACGATAGCTTTGCCTCGTAACAGGTTTGTGAACCCGAGAATTCCGGCGAGCTCACCGACACACCGGCGAAGAGGCAGCGGGCAGCACGTGTGAGCCGAGGAGATACCTCGGTAAGTTAGACCATAGCTTATCGTACATCGTCGTTGCATCAAGATCTTCATACGATTCCCGATATTTTCCCATGATTCTTTGATCCCGGCACCGAGGTACGTGCATAAACTTTGTCATTGAACTTTCATTTTTTTTTAAAGGTTGTTTACATCGCGACAGATGTAACGTTGAAATTGAGAGGGTAACATTTATTCACGTTACGCAGTCAGGGTTGCGCACTCTGACTTTTCTTTTATTACAGTCATGCGGATTCATTTGTTTCGACTCGTTTCTGATTCGTATAGAAATGTCTAAGTGCAACTGGACAAACATGACCTTTCGGCATTACAGGAAATATTTTAACCGATTAATTATTTCTTTTGTTACACTTTCCGTTACGAAATTTGTAATTGTTTTCTTAACATCGCCAGCAGTAACGCGCTTCTGCTCGCGTCTCATGGCTTGACCGGACCGCGTGCGCTTTTAGGTTAGGTGCGAATATCTTACCGGCGAAACGGGCGATCCCGATTAGCTACGAACATTTTCTCACGATTTCGATTTTTTCCATCGTTTGACAGTAATGTCTTTATTAAACGGGAAAAAGGGGAATGTTACAAATTTTGTATTTTTCCTTTTCCGCGCCGTCAGGCGCTCCTTTTATTTCTATTCGCGCCTGACGGCTCGGCCGTACCGTGCGCGCTTTTAGGTTAGCCTGGTCTATCTTACCGGCTGGTCTTTTCTTGCCGTCAAGTCCGCCCATCTTACATCGTGTGTTTTTTAAGGTAAAGTGCAACTTCTTGGTCGGTAAATAAAACGGCAATCCAAAATTCTCTAAGACGGTTAATTTTTATGGAAAAAATACGAGAACGCTAAACCGTGTGCAGTAATTCCGCAGTTCACTATTTTCACAATCTTCCCAAGAAATAAACGGCTTGGGAGATTTTGCGTTGCGAATTTGTAGCTATCTCTTTCGCACTCATAGCGGTTACACTTCACCTTAAGACGAGACTTTAGATGAAAAATTACTTAGTCTTTTATTTTAATCTTCTTTAATCAAATTGTTGCATCGAAGCTGAAAGACGATATTTCCTTACACGTGGTGAATCACCTCACTGTAAATCACATTCGATACAACTTTATTATATTTTTCGCGACGCCGCGTGAATAATTGCATGTTGCCGAGGGGTGGTGTAGGAATATTCTCGGGAAATAATAATTATGAGCGGTGGTATATTAGTGAACTTGTCTCGGCACTGTGGCATTAGCCTCAGTAGTACGGTCATAAAACACTCGTAGGATAATTACCCTCGGCGCTGTGACTCGGTACGAGAAGATAGGCACGTAAGATAGGCAAATGCAACAAGTACGCGGTGCGTGCTTGTTCCTCTGCGGGCCGTATCGTTCCTCCTCGTCGGTTCAATTCACGCCGGTCCACCTCTATAGCCTCGCTATCGAAAGGAAGCGGCGACGGGGGAAATTCGTTCGGACTCGTTATCCACGTGCGAACGCACTTTTTCCATTTCGATGGCCCTGCCGACCTTTGCTCTAGCCGTACCGTTAGAGGAACACCCGCAGCTAACCCGCGGAAGAAAGGCGGCCTATCGACCGCCGAGTGACACTTAAGGCTCGACGACGAATACTCATCGGTCGTTACCGCATCGACGAACATCCGTTCTAAAAACCCTTCGAGAATGCAATACACCGAGCGCGGTCTATGCATCACTTTTACCTATCGGCTTCATTAGTGACTTGGGGTCTAATTTGAAGACGCTAGTTTTAAATTAAGATCCCTCCTGAGATCGAACTCAAGAGCGAAGTTTGGCCCGATTTTCATTGCGGGCTTAAGATCTATCGTAAGTTCGAACTCCACATCGAAACTCAGTTCGAACTTGATTTCGCGCTTGAATTTTATCTTAAGTTTAAGCTTGAGTTCGAACTTAAGATCAATTTAGTTCAGACTCAAGTTCGAACTTAACATCACGCAAATTGGTTGCGAACTTAAGCTCGAAATCAAGTTCGAGCTTAATATAGGTCACGCAATGAAGTTTGGGCCAAAATTCGATAACGAGAGCGATCTTAAGTTCGAACTGACGTCTTAAAATTCGACCCTTAATGACCTTGCAAGAATTTCGAGAGTTCTCGACGAAGATCCTCTCGCAATCACTCCAGCTTTCAACCAAAAGCGTTACATTGTACAGATCTCTGTCCTCGGGATTCAGCTTCGCAAATTTCGTCTTCGAGAAATTTCGCAACGTAACATGTTGCGCGTAAAAGTGGGAGGTGATAATTTTTGCATAAATCGGGTTCTGAGGCGTCGTACTTGAAATTATTTGTTTTGAAACCGGCCTTCTAACATGTGGGACGGGGATGGTTATGTATTATACATAATCTGTGTGTGCTTTGAGTGAAATAGTTGCGAAATTAGGATCCTCGAGGAGACGACCAAGGTTCGGCAGGCTCGGGAGGTGCAGGTCAAGTCGGATTCAATGCCAACATTGGTTTCGACATCGGGGTTTTTTTTTTTTTTTTTCCCCAAGCTGTCTCGGTTCACTGGGTTTAAAGAGTTTCTATATACGAAGCGTCAATGCCAATGAGAATTCTAACACAGGCGAGCCGATGCAAATTTCGACATCGGGCGACCTTCCAGCAGCCTCGCAATAGTCAGCGGCCACCTTCGCGCGCTCACCACCGGTTCCCTCCTGCCGCACGCTTTAGCTGCGAACTCTCGAGCCGACGACCTTGCGCGCTCGGCAGATACCTACACGACCGTGTACCCCGCGCAATACCAACAACCGAGGTAACCGCGTCTCCTCGCCGGGAGGACTCATTCGCCACGCAAGCCCTTGCCGACGCGGGAAAAATCACGGAAGTAAGGAAAATATCTCGGGCCTCGGGAAAATCAAGGAATTCCTCTCGAGATTCCGTCTCGAGCGTAATTCCGCTATCGGACGAGAAAAACAACACCCGGAAAAATCATTTATTTGATGGGCGGTCCGCAAGTAAATATTTATTTGGTTTAAATAAATATTTATTTCATTTGAAAAAATATTCATTTAAATTGATTGACATATTCATTTAAAGCAAATAAAGATATATTTGCGGTGCGCCCGTCAAATTATTTTTGTGGGTGAATGCAATCCAACTATCAGTTCCGCTAATGGACGAGAAAAACAACACCCGGAAAAACAATTTATTTTACGGATGCACTGCAAATAAATACTCATTTCATGAAAATGAATATTTATTTAAATAAATTAAAATATTTATTGAAACCGAAGCGACCGTATGACTTAAATATTTCTCGACCCTTAAAGTTGTTGCCAATCGAACTGCGAATTATAACGATTTAAACTCCGCGCGAACTAAGCCGACACTCCAAACTGCTATTACGATGGATCGTCGGTGTGCTTACGTTTATTTTAATTTTCAAAGGGACGATCAATCAGATACATTTTTGCTGGCTCCACGAAAATATGCATGTAACACTGTAAAATGTTCGCGATTCTCGCAAATTATCGTTGGAACAACTTTATCGCGTAAAAATTGCAGCAATTGAATTTCGAATAGCACAAGTTTGACATTGAAAGGGTTAAATTATATGCAAAGTAGTTAAGCTTACACAAAAATTCTCTATAAACTCGAATAAAGAAAGAATAGCAAATTCTACGACATGAACGAATCGCAGAATGACGTTTGAGCGTTTTCCCCTTTGTCGTCAAAAAAGGTAAATTCGAGGGGGTGCGACGTGCGGGTCAACCCGCTCAAAAAAAAAAGAAAGTCTCACGGTTTCGTCTCGGATATTCTAGAAAATTCCCCGACCCGAATAACGCGCCCGAAAGTAAAACTTAGTTCAAAGAGCGAAGAAAAAAAAACATAAAACACTCACCTCGCGCTTCTCCTTTTTTCCGGTCGATCCACGTAACTGTCAAAACACTTGCGAGGACACTGTCATTTCCCCGCACCGGAATGGGCGCTTATCGTCTCAACGCGATTGCGAACAAACCAATGAAAATTCGTGCCCAAACAGCAATATCAATAATAACAATCCCGACGTTTATTCCCTTGCCGGCTGAGGCTCCGAAAAATCAACACTGTCCACCTTCCCGTCGAATTCACCAGAATACCGTAAACGTCGCGAGATAACAAAAAACAAAAAATAAAAAAAACCTCTTATCATCCGTCAAAAGCCGAGATAAATCCTTGACACTCGAAGGCACAAAATTCGTCCCAAGTTTTAATATCTCCGTGTCAAAGTACCGAAGCTCGGTACCCGAAGTAGCCCCAAAAAAAAAAAAACCAAAAACTTGTTCCAAAACTGTCACTGTCTCCTCACGTTATCACCAGCGCCGCACCCGTCAAACTCCCGCGAGCACTTCGCCGATCGTTCGTCTTCCTCTCCGTCAAACGTGCGAAAACAGAACCAACGAAACAACAAAAATAACAGAACAATCGAAAATTATCGGTAAACAAAGTCTCTTCCTCGAAGGCTTTTTTCGTGAGCTCGAGCTTGTCGGTAAGGTGTAGCGTTTGCGAGAGGGGAACCACCTCGCCGTGGTCGACGTCCTTAATGAACGGTTGTTTCGTGCAAGCCGCGTGGTACGAACTGACGCTCGGGAGTCGCGTATAGCTATAGGAAGGCCCGAAGTCGCGGTAGGACGACGACGACGGCTACGACGACGACGACGGCTCGAGAGACGAGGATGGCTGAGCGGCGGGCACCAGCCGGTCGGGAAGCAAGGCTGTTCTACGGCCACGGGCACGGGGTTCTCCGTCCGTTCGTTCGTACACGTTCCTTCGTTCCTTCCACGGGGAGTCGCACCGGGGGCTCCGGTGTAGCAAGCCGAGCAATGGCAGAGCTTGCTCGCCGGTCGCTTCTCGGTCCGGGGCCTCTTCCTCTCTCGCTCGGTCTCCCTCGCCGGCCGGATGGCTCCTTCCTCCTCCTCCTCCTCCTCCTCCTCCACCTCTTCTTCCTCCACCTCCTCCGAGCCGCGATCCTCCGAGCGTTCGCCTCGCTTCGTCCGGTTATCGTGTTCGGTTCGGTTCGGCATTCCCGGCATCGGTCGCGGATGCCGGCGAAGCGTGTAGTAGGAGGAAACACCAACGAGAGACCGCGGAGCAGCGCCATCAGGAACAACGGTACTTCTTCGGGGGGCCCGCTCGCTCCGTCTCGCTCTCGGCTCTCTGGTTACTGACCTCCGAAAATACGTGCAGCACGCCGGTTGCGCTCCGATCCTGCATCCAGGCGAACGGCAGCCCCGCCAGCGAGAGGGCTTCCAGATATCCGCGGCGAGGACCGCCGGGCGGCGTTCCGGAAGGGATCTATAAATGGGCGATAGAAAGGGTTGATTTAAAAAAAATTAAGGTTGTGGGAAAGGGTCTGTACAGGCGGAGCGGGGATTAATTTGTATGCTGAGGTTTCTGAGGGTAGAATTTTATGACGTTAGTTTGGGCTTGAGATCAACCTTAATGACAAAGCTTGTATCGAGTAATTTTCACAGATCGTCAGATCTGGGAAAATTTGGGAATAAGAGGTGTAGGCTCGTTCCAACGGTGTTTTATTGGTATGGGTGCTGAAACTAACAGTTCATTGACCACGGTTTTTTCTTTCTTTGGAAATGGAACTTTTTTTTGGAAATCTTTAGGCAGGGCGTGTCCCGCTTTTTGAGGGTTTCGTGATACGCTTCGAAAATGAGCTCTTCATGGCTCAGGGACTTAGGCCGATGGCCACTTGGCAACATACATATGTTATTACGTCAATCTACGTTATGTCATGGTATGTTTAAAAAATCGGCCATCTGGCATATTGTCAATAAATCCGATATTGCTACTACTAACTAAACTCCTCACGTTACCAACTTCTTCAATGAAATTAATCGCAATTTTTTTTTCTTATGTACTAGTCATGAATTTTTGTGTAATTTATGAACGATGGATCATTTTTTTTTTATTGCCAGCCCGCAACCAAACTTATTTGAACCATCGATATTTTTTTTTTTAGTATATGTCGTTGAATGTAATTCGCCAACGGCCCAAAAATTCGCTCGACAATTGTAAATTTCCGCTTTCGGCGTAGTTCCAGCCTGGGCACTCGGCTTCATCACGAATTATCGATTTCCAAAAGCCGATCTACGACTCCACAACATTTCCATTTCACTTTCATTCATTTATCTTTTTTACTGCTCGAAAGACATCTTCCGTCCCTCGCCGGCCTCGCGTCGGCAGTCGAGAAAATTGTGTTGACGGGTTAACATAACAGTACCCGGAAACGTGACTAATATACCCGAAGCGATTCATCGTTCGCCTGGTGAGCGTTCTCAGAGATCTCGGCTCGAAGAGCCGCCCGGTTAGTAACCGTGTGTGTGACCCACCGTTCGCCGAATCCACGGTCGATCATCTGTCTCCTGTGCCATTGAACTTCCGGCCCGTATTCTTCTATCCCGTTTCGTCTCCACTTACCAAAAATTTCACTCGACGAATCGAACGGTACGGTTCGACCGTGCATCGGCGCTTTCCGAGGATGAATCGAAACGAAGGATCGATCTCGCCCCTCCGACAATGTCGCGCGGGACGGAACATCCGGAAGAGGCTGCGGATCGTGTAACGCAAGCGAGATTCACCTCGGCGCGTACGCCGGGACAGAAAATGCCGGAGATAGCGTACGAGAGGTTTCTGAAAAGTTTCATTTATTCCCATAGCGGCGACCCGACGCATTGTCGGAGGGAAGGTTCTGATGCGCGTAAACGGGAGTCGATTTTTCTTCTTCGCTGCATGTCGCTAGAATCTGCCATGACAAATGTTCGTATACGAACGCATCGCATCACTTTTTTTCCAAATTGACCAAATATGCATTTCAAGTCAAAATAACATACATTCCGTATGTTGACATTATATACGATCGAATAAAAGAAAAAGTTGACTTAATGCATTTTTAGTTCACTATGAACCAACCTCGTAACGCAGTAAATACACCAGTTTTATTTTTTCAACAACGGTGCAGCCTATTTGAATGCGCCTGGATTGATCGAAACCAATTTTCCATTACTGCAGCTGTGAGGTTGACATTACCAAACCTTTTTTTCGGAGTCTCCGGCCATCGGTACCTTTGCCTTATTCCCGTAGCGGCGACTCGACGGATAGTCGAAGGGAAGGAAGTGATGCGCATAAACGAGAGTCGATCTTTCTTCCATGCTGCATGTCGCTAGAATCGCCGCTGCTGCTTCTGCCGCTACTGCCGCTGCTCTCGGTAGTCTTACTTAACGTCGTTACGAGGCATGCTCGGCATGAATCACTCGGTGCCCGGGCATATATATATATATATCTATCTCTCGTACGTGTAGTATTATGTACGTACGAGAATACGAGTTGCATACAGCGACTGCGAAGCTCTCCCCGTCGTCATTGATACGAGCGGCGGTTCTCGGGCGATGCACACGCGCTATGCTTCGGGCATTAAAGTCTCCGGACACGAGTCCCGAGAAGGAGCGCTGGGGCTCTCGCTTCCCGGCGCCCTCGGTAACGCAAGCGCGCTATAAACCCGTCACGTAAACGTTAAATCTCCACCAGAATTCGTGTATCATTGATTTTTAACGGGATGCTCGATGTTGTATATTTTCAACGGTCATCTCGGGCCTGCCGGCTGTCGGCATCCTCCAGTTCGAGACCTAACGAGAATCCGACCACCGCTCGCGCGATAAGAACTTGCGCGGTACGGCGGTAATGATAAATTATGTACGCGCCGGTAGTCGTCGATCGCAGCCTGCACACTTATGATTTTGTCATCGATCATTTCTCAGCTGTTCGCTGCAAAAAAAAAATTTGGTTGGAAACTGAGGAACGGTATTGGAAGCTGTTTTCGAAATTTAAAACATATGTGCGTTGCAATTTTACAGTAAATTTTTTATTGTACAGTAAATTTTTTATTTTACAGTACATTCTTTATTTTACTTTATTATTTTTGACGGTGTAGAAAGGTACTTCAAGGATTGCAGATTACGGGTAGATTTGCCCTCCGTACGAATTAATTTAACCAAGTCGTATAAAAGTATCGTCTGGGACACGGGAGGGAGTGGATTTTCACCTCGTACGATTTCTGCCCTCGAAAAGCAAAAAAAATCGATAAATCGGACGAAACATTTTTTTTGTTGTCGAAAATACGTTTCGACGAAAGTAAGCGAGTTATTGAGCGAGAAGAGGCATACAATAGAGTACGAAGAAGAATCGAATAAACGGTTTCAGAAAACGAAAAAAAAAAGATCAGTACATCGGAGGCGAATACCCGGTGCGAAATTGGACCAGAAGCGTAAGACCAACGAGGAGGGAAGAAGGAGCGAGTGAACGGGTTTCCATTAAAAATGATACTTCGACCGCGAATCCACGGAGGGCGAAAGAGAAAAATTTACGAATGAGAATACAACGAGCGAGGGATAATTTAAAGAGAACCGTCGGAGAAACGGTCGGCGGTCCCGTCCAGGACTGGCGAGCCAGGGACGCGTGCACAATGCCCAGCGCCAGTATCCTCGGTAACGGAATACCAATGGAAACGTTACTTTTACATAATAATTTATCTACTTAAGATACGAAAGGCGAGAAAGAGAAGGATATATAATGAGAGGATAACTCGGCGGTAAAGTGAATTCCGATTAGCCGAGGACGCGACGATGAGCGTCGCCGAGCGGATAGCGCACAGTAAAAGATAAAATGGAAAAATCGAAATGCAACGTTTCATAAAAATAATTTTGTTAAATTAATTCAAAGCATTTGGTACAAATCCAAAGCTTTTGGTACAAACACAAAGCTTTTGGTACAAATACAAAGTTTTTCGTACTAATGAAAAGTTTTTGGTACAAATGAAAAGTTTTTGGTAAAAATAAAGCGACGTTTTGTTAAGCGATCGCTTGCCTCGATCGATAAAAAAATGTCCGATTGGAACAAACATTTTAGTTGTACCAACAAATAACACCGCCGCACCTTGGTAAATCCAACCATTTATTTTTGTCAGAGTACGAACGAGATTTAAAGAGAGCCGTCGGGGGGAACGTTCGGCGGTCCATCGAGGGTTGGCGAGCCAGGGACGCGTGCACAATGCCCATCGCCGGTATCCTCGGTAACGGAATACCAATGGAAACGTTACTTTTACATAATAATTTATCTGCTTAAGATACGAAAGGCGAGAAAGAGGAAGGAAATATAAATGATGAGAGGGCCCCGGCCGGTAAAGTGTATTCCGATTGGCCGAGGAAGAGGAGAATACGCGACGAGAAGCCTCGCCGCAGCGGATAGCAGAAGGAGCCAGCAACGGCCGCGGAGCCACGGAGAGTCCCGGGTAACCGGAACGGAACGGAGCGCCGAGTGGTTACTGACCTCACGAAGCACTCTTACGCTTGCACTACTTACTAACTTGGCTTAGGCCTTTCTTTGCCGGCGAGAGGAGACGAGGGCTGGCACCGGGGGCTCGGCCAACCCCCCTCGCGAATCGAGACTATTCTCCTTTCATTCCGTCCTCGTCGGTACGATGCACTCTTCATCGCCGCAGCACCGATTTACCTTCACCTTGGTGCGCCGTCTCGTCAATGCGGGATACATCGCGCTCGATCGATTCGCAACATATCGTTTATTCATTTGACTTACGGCAACCATTCCTTTTTTTCTGGCGAAAAAGAAACGCAGGTACATCCTTAAAATTATTGATGATTGATGGCGAAGAGCGGTGCAAATGTCGAGCACTTGGCGCGGAAGACTCGACGGAAGTGCACTGCGTGGCTCCGGAAGGCAATTCACGCAGGGGCAGACGCAAAGCTCACGAGACGTATCGTATTTTTCTTAACGCCACTCGAACTTAGCGTTACTTCAAGTTTTTCGTAAAAGTAACGCTGATATTTTAATAAACCGGAAATTAAACATTTTCAAGAATTTCAAGAAAAAATACGTCGATAAACGTGTCAGCGCAGTTAAAAAAAAAAAAAAGTGTCGTCAAAAAATTCCAATTCTTTTGAGTCCATTTTTGCGTTTTTCAACGTCCTCAAACGGCACGATAAAACGCCTCCAAAACTTTGGACAAGGCCTTATCTTGTGTATTTTTTTCCGTAGAACAATGATGGACACCCCGGATTTTCCCTAGCTCCAATTGAACCCGAGATATCGACGATACAAAGATATAGCGGATGTCCTATATCTTTTTATTCGGCTGATTTGAATTTAAAAACAAATTCTCATGTCAGATTAATCGCTCGTTCTTCCTCCGAACTTTATCGACCGTACACTGACGAAAAATACGGTTGAATCGACCAAAGATTCGGTCAGGGACGTTTAAATAAATATTTTGTTGGTACAGCTAAAAGAGTGGTTAGCTCAACAAACTTTTGGATGATTTAACCAAAATATTTCTTAAGGCTATAAGATATTTTATTCGACGAACAAAATATTTATTTGAACGTCCCTGCCCGAATCTTTAGTTGATTAAAATGAATTTTTTAATCAGTGTAGTCAGTCTGGTCGCGTTTAGCGCTGTGCAGTCGAGCCGTCTTGGCTGGCCAAAAAATCTTATCCGGCTAATGTACATTACAGTTAATCTCATCAGAGTCCTCGTAGTTCACAACAAATATGAATAGCCGGCTAAACTACGGTTAATTTTTAGCCGGCCAATCGATCTTAGCCGGTTGAGCCGCGGCTAATTTTTAGCCAGCAACGTCATCTCAGCCGGCTGAGCCGGTTTAGCCGGCCAATCGATAATGTCCATTAGCAGGATAAGATTTTCAACCCAGCCAAGACAGCTAAACTTTACAGCCCTATTTTCGACCGTACAGTGCGACACTCCTCCGCCGTCCGGTCGCAAGAGAATCGAGTCAGTGCGGGGAAACGTTCCGCGACGAGACTCGGACCATCCGCGATGAAAAATCCTCGATTTCCCTCGAACGTTCGCCTATCCGTGGATGCCATCGCCGCGGCATAGCTCTTTCTCGCCGTCGCCGGTCTTCGCCGGGCGGATAAGTAAGACACCGCGAGCGCCGGCAGCGTTCCCGTCGCGGTGCGCCGGGGGAGTTTCGCGGCTCGACGCCGCCACCGTCGACATGCGGCCGCGGAGTTCGTTGAACCCCTGAAAAATACTCTTACATCGGTTGCGTGCTCACCGGGTCGGTGCACTAGTTTACTTTACGCTCACTCGCGGAGAGCCCGCGACTCATCCCCGCCTCCCCTCCCGCTCCACGGCCGCCCCATCGGTTCTACGAGCCGAAGAGGAAGAATAAGAAGAAAAAAAAAAAAAAAAAAAAGACAAGAGGAAAAGGAAGAAACATTCGCACACATACAGATATAGGAAACGACAGCGAGGAGACATCGGGGTGCGAGTCGAGTCTCGCTCTCGATATCTCTATCTTTCTTTCGGACGGGTATTTAACTTCGTCCTCCTCGTCCTCCGCCTCTTCTCCTTCCTCCTCGTCATCGTCATCGTTCTCGTTCTCTTCACCTTCGCTGCGATCCGTCCTCGTCGCGTTCTCACGTCCTCCATCTGATCCTCGCGGCCGTTCGCCGCGCCGCGAAGGAGAGGAGGCCGGCTCTTCCCGGTCGTCGTCGGGCATCGGGCAACGCCATCGCGGATTCGCCGAGAGTCATTAGAAAACTACTTCACCTACATCGCGACGCCTCACCGAGACGACGAGCGACGAGCGACGACTCTCGCGCGAAACCGCATTTACGGGGCACGAGCCGACTCGACTCGCTCGTCTCGATACCTACCAGCTATGTGTGCGGACTCTCGTGCAGCCTGTGCGCCTCTGTATTATACACTCGGGCCCCGATGTTACGTCCGAGCTGCGATGGGCACACGCGGCCCGCAGGTACTTCCGGCGCTTCCTCGATTACACCGGGTACCTGCGCGCACGCGCGTTATTCTCTCACACAGCAGGGTATTCGAGGGGATGTCGAGAAGGTTTTGATGTTTTGATGTTTGAGAAAATGTCGAAGTGGTTTTTGAGGTTTGATGTTCGAGGAAATGACGAAATGGTTTTAAAGTTTTGATGCTCGAGGAAATGTCGAACTGGTTTTTAAGTTTTGATGTTCGAGGAAATGACAAAATGGTTTTTAAGTTTTGATGCTCGAGGAAATGTCGAAATGGTTTTTAAGTTTTGATACTCGAAAAATATCGACAAGGTTTTCAAGTTTTAATACTCGAGGAAATATAGAAAGGGTTTTAAAGTTTTGATACCCGAGGAAATATCGAAAAGATTTCAATGCTCAAACACATGACGAAATATCGTCAAGTCCCCCCCTGACGTTTATCGGATTAGAAGAGGCTCGATTAATCGCTTGTACAATCGGAAGCTCAGCGACTCGATGTCGTCACGAGGGTCAATTACGGCCTCGAGTGTAATCACGAGACGTAAACCAACTCGAATATAATTATCGAATTTCTCATATTCGATTCGTCACAAATCGTCAAAAAAAATGTTGAACATTAGCACATCCCTAGGGCTCTGATGAGCCAGAGAGCCTTTCGTTTTCATTGTCTGTCCACGGGAATCGGCAGACGTGTCCAACGTACCATCCTCAAGAAGCCGTTCGAATCGATGGTGAAATGGAAAAAGAAAACGAGAATGGATAGGAAAAAGGGAGAATGATTAGGCAAGAAGGTAAAAAACTTCGGTGATCTCAGGATTGGTCCACAGTCCGGCGAGTCGTCGTTCGGTCTCTTTGGGAAGAAACGGACGTACAAAGTTACAAGAACCGATGGTTCGGAAGGGAGAGGAAGAGGAGGACCTGTCCGCGCGTATCTGACGGTGCCAGAACCCGCTCTCGACTATCGTAGTACTGTTACCTCGCCGTGAAGTTTACGAAGGGGAAACTCGATTCGTGTATCATGGTATTTCCTCTCGCCAAGCAGAGTCTACGGGACCCGTAGTCGCTCGAGCGAGCACCACGGATCCGTGTTCCCTGCCCGGCACAAAAGCCCCCCGTGCACACCATGGATCCGCCGGAGCCTCGCGAGCGCATTCTCAATCCCACAAGCAGGAAGAAGAAACATTATGTATTTATAATTACAAATACGTAATATGAGAAGATTCATCGGAGTTTAGTGAACCCACGTGGCGCGAGCGAGTACGACACACAGTCATGGACTCCCTCGTTCGCTCCGCCGTCTTCGGCTTACTGTAAATTCGACGTCCATTCAAGTTTCCGCGTGTGAACAATACAACAATCAGTCCACCATGAAGTAAGAAGTACCGCGTGTGTCCTTGGACACTCGCACTGCAAGGGTCAAAATTGAGGAGGCTTGGCATTTAGAAACTTCATGATTGCGAATATTTCAGTATGGAAAAATTAGTGGTTCGAAAATTAGATTTTTTATTGATAGCTGAGTCGAATGACATTCTGATGGAAAGGTGGTTATTTCGAGCGCTTTCTTATTCGAAAGTACATTTTAAGAAGTTGGAGGTCAACGTTTTGAAGGGCCGGATTTAGAATGGCTGAAACTTTTGTGACTCTGAACAACTGTGATCGGCTCACAGGCTTAACAAGATATTTCGCTACCGGTGCGAACGAACCATTCCGCTCCGTTGGTTTATCCCGAAACGGATTAAAATTCGGTTCTCCTCCGAGGTAGGATTGCTCCACGGTAACGACGATACCGCAAGATCCGAGCCGCGTAAAACTCTCGGACCGGTAGTGACGAAGGTGGCTTTTTATGTCCACCAAGGTCCCCGACTAAACAGCCTCCTCGAACCTTGGCTGAGAAAAAAGGAACAACCGGAGGACGAGGAAGAAGAGGAGAAAAAAAAGGGGGAGACGAACGAGTATGAAGAAGAGTCCCCCTAACCGAACCCTACCGACCCACTCACATAATCGGGCAGAGTGGACCAAGCGGCGTCTCGACAGACAGGAGAGGAGTACACACTGGACTAACAGTCGAGCCAGGTAAGAGGGGCGCGGGATGCGACGGAAGAGACGAGGCCTTTCCTCGTGGAGAGTGCACATACGGACCCTCTCATTTTTTTTGTCGATGGATCCTACGTCCTACGACGAGTCACGCGGCGGCGTGGGCCCTTCGAACGGTGATTCGAACGGCGGGGCCCCCTCGCACGCCACCTCGGTAAATGGTCGTATACACCGCGTGTATACGACGTCTAGGTCGACCGGTGGAAGTCCGTGATCGTTCTGAAGGAATGGGAGGAATAACCACGTTACTGTTAGAGGCTCCCCTGCGCACTGGGCGTCTGCACGGGAATCTCGGGAAAATATATAGAAAATGGCGAGACATTTGATTTAGAAGACAAAATTTATTATAATTGTTATCCCCAAAAAAAAAAATGCTAAAATGCTAATTCTTAAAGATGACAGACATTTTGGTAAAATGGACGAGATTTTTTTTGTAAAATTAACAAGAAAAGAATCGCGGACGTTTGTGGAACCTCGATTTCGTTCACAGTGGCGGGACTGGCTGCGCATCACACTCAACAAAATCGAGGTTGCGCATGCCCCGCCCATACTAACTGCACTGATAAAAAAATACGGTTGAATCAACTAAGATTCGGGTAGGGACGTTCAACTAAATATTTTGTTGGTACACCTAAAAAATTTGTTGGTTTAATAATTTTTTGGTTTATTTCACCTAAATATTTTTGAGTCATTAAAATATTTTGTTCGGCGAACTAAATATTCATTTGATTGAACGTCCCTGCCCGAATCTTAGTTGATTCAACTGTACTTTTTTATCAGTGTGTCGAGCATGGCCCATAGCTTTCTGCGCCGATCGATATTCGCTCCGTGGTGGGGACTGTTCAGGAAACGGAGGGCGCAAAAATCGAGGTCCTAGTTTACCTGTTTTACTGTGCGCGCCCACTAAGTGTGAACCAGGCTCCAATCCGCTGGGCCACCGCTCACCCGGGTCTGGTGCCCGGTAGTGGATGTCGTAAATTTGTTGTTCTTTCGATACACGTTTGAGTCTCGTTAACGAAATGCACGATGATCAGCACCGGTACTCTCTCATGCCGGTCGCTCCTCCCCGACCGGACTTGGCTCGTCGGTCAATCGGAATCGCGTCGGGCGCTCTTCATCGAAGCCGCCGCCATCGCAGCCGACGCTCACCTCTGCTTTCGACGTTTTCGCGGCGATCGTCGTCGTCGTCGTCGTCGTCAGAAGTGAAGTGGCACACGATGCGTAAGAGTATTTTCAAGGGTCGTCGACCGCTCTGCTTCCCGCGAGCGTCGCAGTCTGCACACTCGCACTGTGTCGAGCGAGCGAGATCGGCAAATCCGCGAACCGCAAGAGGCGATCGCGCGCACAGCACGAGGCCGAGACGTTCGCAGGCGAGCTAGAGCCGAATATTGTGGAGATACGATGAACACCCAATTAACCTCAAAAAGATTCCAACAGCGATTATGATGTGAGCGATCGGTTGATCATCGGGCTCGAGCGCGCCCGCATTGGCACCGAACTTAGGAACTTAGGTCTGCGGTGGTTTTCCAACCCATACATTCTAGGCTTAATCGAACATTTACCTACTAGCGCGTAAAATCAAAATATCAGATATTACAAATCTCTTACCTCAAGTTTACAAAAAATTTACTCCAAAATCGCAACGCACATTTGAAATTTCAGTACCAGTTTATATAAAAAAAAAGCTTCCAACACCGTTAATAAATTTTCAAACGAAATTTGTTTATATTGCATTGCAGAATCGACACACCCAGTCGCATTCTACTTTCGTTAGGCAACGAATTTTCAGCACCCTAGAAACAAGAATAGCATTACAGTTTTCATTACCGCCTTGAGGACGGGAACAACGATCGACAAAAAAAGGCCATGCTATTTTTCCGAGCATGAATGAGGTGTCATGGAATTTCTAAAAGAAAAAAAAGAAGACGCTGCTGCCGTTAAGGAGCATAGGTAGCTCTTCCGTCGATTCCGTTTGAAAAGGAAATTCTCGTGACACATTCGTTTTTATCGTTCGCTCGTCGTCTTCGTCGTAGTCTCGTTGAACGGACGCGGTCACGAATCTCGGGTGAGCCTCCTCCTCTCCCTCCTCGGTTCGCGTATACGGAAAGTCGACAAGTACTGCTCCGTATACGAGGCATTGACCCTGTGGCGCGATACAAGTACGTTCTCCGCGTTGCGCTCTACGTACGTACGTACGTGATTATATAGTCTCCTATGTACACATATGCATGTCTGTACCTCGTAAACACAGGTGAATCCCGAGACCGACAAAGATACGATTTACCGTATAGGCACGAAATTAAACGTAAATAAAAATCATGGCGCCTAATAGAGCGTCGAGGGTCCCAGCTCCCAAATATGGGCCCGCGATGCGCATGCGCTTACGCAACTTTGGACCTCCAAGTGCCTCATCATTAGTTCACCGAAATAATTAACTTTAAGGCACTGGCGTAAGAATTTGATCCAAAAAAATTGGTCGGCTTTCAACATTTTTTTTTAACGCGGATCTTAGAAGGACAACCGGGTTCTTAGACACAGTTAGTACAAGGTATTATGAAGTTGCAGTTTTTTTTTTATTGAAAAATATCAATTAACAACGGAGGTATTAATAATTTGCAAATAACAGTTTAAAACAGACATCGTATCTTAAAATCTCCAATTGAGTTGAAATTTGTACAGATCCTTGATTATAATATTTTGTCTAATGACCGGATTATTTTTAAAAAATGTTCATTTATTTGTTTATAACATACGATTAACTGTTTTTTGCCCTAAGACAGTTGGTCTTTTTTTGTGGATGATAATCTAAAAGCCCGTCATTACCGAACCGTTCGTTATTCTCGTCGGGCGCCAAAAATCGAAGGAAACGAGGCAAAGCAAACCTCCGGATCTCTTGATTAACGCAAATTGACGAATGTCCCACCTTTTTCGGTCTGTGTAAAGAGGCGTTTTGCTGTTTAACTGTCGCGGCGGGCAAGTCCCGTAAGTCGGCTAGATAGAGCCGAGTTGAACGCAGCATTCACGCTATATGTTCTTGAAAAAGAAACGGTATTTAAATTTCGAAATAATATAATAGCGTCCCTGAATTCTCGGCGAGTCTGCGAGTGATTCGGAGTTCGATGAACTTTCGCGGTGTATGTCCAAGGCAACGGCGCGATACAGGCGGATGTCACACTTTCAAACGTTGCGTCTATTGCGATAGAAACATTTCGGCTTCCCGTATATGCGTGTCTACATTTTTTTTTCCATCCGAACGGCGTTCCATTTAAATGTTGAGGTGCCTCGGAGTACCCGCTATGAATGAGATAACTTGTAAATTTCGCTTTTTTTTAAAGGCGTTTCTTTTTCCTTATTTTTCCGGCTTAACCCTGCGAGGCGCGTTCCACACACGGAAGACTCTGTTAACATCAGAAACACAATGTCGCCTTCATAATGGAAATAGACAAACAAAAATTTATATAAAAAAAAAAGAATTGAAAAAACAAATCGACCAAAGATATTAAATCCATAAATAATTTCTCCTCTCCTCTTCGACATTAACTTATCGAATATAGATCACTCTTTCAATCGCGCCGAAGTAGGTGTAACATTAGCGAGTCGGACTGGGAAGTCATTGACATCTGGCAGGCTGCTTCGCGCACATTAGCGTTACCAAGAAATCTCATTTTCTTTCTCTCGCTCGAGCTATCGGTGCGGAGTCGGATTCGCGAGCGATTGGCGGAGACGCGTAATAGAGAGCTCCGCGTAAAAAGATAGGATTATGCGGGAGCGAGGGAGCCGGATTGCAAGTGTCCCATCCCGCATTGAATCCCCCCCCCCCTTTCCTCCCCACACACACACACACACACGTGCATCGATGCAACTCCGATGCGTTCGAGTCGACGTCGCCGGGCTTAGCTGGGAACGAGGAAGACCTAGTTCGAAGGTAGAGCGCGATGCAACGGCACTAGGTCACGCATCACAGTTCCTGAATGCATGTGCATGTGGACGGCCGAGCGGCCCAGCAGAGAAATGAACGAGCGCACAAGTGCACTTACTATACATATGTATTATATATATATATATATATATATATGTATATATACACGTGTGTGTGCACATATATTTAAAATGTGTAGATATGCACTCGGCCGACCGTCGATGTGTGCACGCGAACGGATTCATGCTAGTCTCTGTTTGCACGAGCAGTTTTTTTTCTCATTAATGTGTGCTCGTGCAGACATACGTTCACGCGAGGATAATTGTGGATGCGTGCCGCATACACGGGAGAGGAGTTCGTGCGAGGACCAGGGGCGATTCACGATCGAAGGATGGACGGGAGGACGGTAGGATAGGTTAGCGTCGATCGTTCGACAATGTGTATCGAGAGAGACTTCCGGGCCGGCGGGGATCCCGACCAACGTCTCGCGAGTCCTCGATGCAACAGTATGTGTATCGGATTAACGTGTGACGGAAAGTTGCGGCAGAGTTCCTTGAACCCGATGTGTTAGATGCAGTTTTCAAAGCCAGCGAGGATCGCACTGGGCCACTGCATGAATGAAAAAAATGAACGCAGCGAGCAGTTGGGACATGCGCAGAAGATCCTGCGCAGGTTTTTCTTTCCTGATCGACCTTTAAACATTTCGCAAGTAGTTTTACCCTGCTTTCATTATTATTATTATCATAGTAGAAAAATTTCAATTTCTTAGCTCGGTTTCTTCAATTTCTGATAAGGGGCAATTCATTAAGGGGTGGACGTGTCGACACGCACACTGCTGCGTGCTGTGTACACGAATGTAGAGAATGCTCTACATTCGTGTACACAGTAGTATGACGCGACGGACCAGTCGCCAATGTTCCGCAAGTGAGTGCGTTGAATCGCGCGAATCTTTTTCTTCTTTTTTTTTCTCTCGGAGACCTAGCCGTTCTCGGTGTCTTGTTCCGGGAGAAAATAGTTGTAGGCGCATCCGCGACGATCCGCGGCCAAGCTCCAGCGCGTCAGGTTCGGTGCGACTGCTGCTATTAGCTCGTCTCTGTAGCGACTTCGTTTGGGAAAAGTGGTTCTATAAAATTCTTCGATATAATGTTCAGGGAACTGGATCATTTTTAAAGAATTTTTGAACCCTTTATCTTTTCTTCCCAAATTAGACTAATGGCTCGGTCATTCTGTCACTAATCTGTTTTTAGTCCATCAACACAACCAATAAACTTTTGCCCCTTTGAAACTTTTTTTTATTTGCGTCACTTTCGGTTTGAAAATCTCGTTCTTCGAATTTATGTCATACCGGAAATTTGTAACTTCCGGTCAGGAAATCTCATTATTCAACCGGAAGTGACGTCGCACCGCAAATACGTCACTCTCGGTCCGTAAATCTCATTTTTCGATTTGGGAGTGACGTCTTACTGGAAATACGTCACTTCCGGTTTGAAAATCTCATTTTTCGGTCGGAAGTGACGTCGTTCCGATCACCTTCAACCGAAAAATAAAATGTTCAAACCGGAAGTGACGCATTTCAGGTATGACGTCACTCCCGACAGAAAAATAAAATTTTCATAGCGACAGTGACGTATTTCTCTAATGTCACTTTCACTTTCGTATACGTTTGGGACTTGCCCGGCTCGCCGAAAAAGTAGTCCTCCCGCTTGAGCCACGCACATTTTACTCAGAACGCAGGTTGCGCTAACGATCGAGTGCCGGGCATGCGCTGGCTGATGTGTCTTCACTTCATCGGTGCATTTGCCTTTTCTGTGTACTTTGCTTCGATTTTACGAGCCCGGATGATGCATTGCAAGCCTCACCTAAATCGCTGCCTAATTGCCAGCGAGTTCGGCGACGGATAATCGCCCGGCAAAACAGCGTCGATCGCGGGCGGTTAGAATGGATAATGCGCGATCGAACGGGCAGATGATGCGATAACGGTCGCGGCAATACGCCACGGCGATCGTTCATTCACATCGAACATTCTCGCACTCGAGAGTCGACCCATCGACGCAACACTCTCCGCGAAGTCTCGGGGCTCGCCGGTAAGCGACCTCCGGAAATCAGCGTCGGGTGAGCTAACGGTAATCCCTACGTCGATTCGACCTAATTACGTGTTTAGGAAACTTTTCCACTGGCAAGCGTCGAGCCGTTGCTCGTGCATTAACGAAAGTACACAAATTTTTTTATTTTTTTTGACAGTGTAACTATTATCACTTAATGTGCAAGCAGGGTATTTCTGACCAGAAATCTTACAGTTCGAGCATGTCTTTCGAAAAACATTTAAAAAAAATTTAACCGTGCGATCTTAGAGTTGAATAAATTTGGTGCAAAAAACGTCGCAAAATTTGTTTAAAAAAATGCATAGATAAACTTGGTATTGAACTAGTTTTTTTAAAATAAATGTCTACGCTTCTAATTTCATTTTTAATGATTTCGCATTTTTTTTTTGTTATTTTTTTAATGATCGTATGCAGCTTCCTCGTGGTATCTCTTGCGTGTTCCCCGTTACATTGGAAAGAGAGTAATAGGTTAGCCGCGCTGGATTGACTCGTTACCGTGGCGTGCACACAGTTTCGTGGGCAGATGCATTAGCCTCCTCTATATCTCCCTCTCGGTGCAGCAGCAGCGACGCGATGAAAGTTTATGCAATTTCTCTGTTCCATTTGGGTCATTTGTACAATGAATTATACGCAAGAAGCTCCTCGGAAGTTTATTATAGATTCGCTTTTCTTCGAGCACTGATCATCGCTCCTTGTTATACCGACCGTACCGGAAACTAGGTCGATTTTTGCTAAAGTTCGCTGAACAGCTTCCAAGTCATCGAGAAGTCTTGGAAAATGATTTTTCTCCGCAGTCCGATGTGCACAAAATTATCTTCTACGCGATCCCATTTTTATTCAATTTTTCATCAATAATCTAAATTCATTGATCTAATCATTAAATCAAAAAAATATTTAAATGATTTTTCAAGTTTTCGAAAAATAAAAAAACAACGCTTCGTGATTCATTCGAGAAGAGTCCGGCCTGGAAGCTTCCCAGTTCGATGACTCTGCCCACATCTGTCATAGGAAGATGATGCTACGCAACGGAAAAGGCCACAGATTTTTCACCTGCATGGTGTGAAAAAAAGTAGCAACGGCGGTAGACAGAGGATTCGCAAGTAGCGGTGGCAAATAGCCAAGTAGCGAGCACTGAACCCGGGGACCCAGAACAACAAAACTGTTTACTGTGATACTTTCGTTCGTAGTGCTGCTGATGCCGCGCTCTCGCCGCAACCGCCGACTCGATCCGAGACGTAGCTCCCTCGCGTGTATACCTGCCCGCCGTAACTATTGTACGCTATCGCGCTCGTTCACGTAAATAGACGTCACGATGATCCCATTACAAGAACCCACGATGTCATCGCGTCATTTTTTGATTCTCGTAACAGACAACCCAAAATACCCGGTGAGCTTCCACCTCCGGGCGTTCCCGACTTTGACTTTCTCGTTCTGACTCATACGGCAGGAATTCGTGCCTCGCGAATTTTTTCGACCACCCATTATTCCGGGGTATTCCCTCGGTTCATTTTTGGTTTTTTTTTTTTTCGCATTGTTTGTCGATCGATGGAAACCTGCGAAACGTAGGAAGGTCGATTGCCCCAAAAATTCACGGTCTTATAGACAGGTCTGGACACTCCTATGCCGTCCTCATATAGCCAATAATGCCGAAAATGAAGCCAATGTGGCAGTCAATTCAGGCCGAATTATGATTATTATTCTGTCCGCGCATGCCCTATACGTTGAAAGTCGGAGTGTCGTGTACAGTAATCGTATGCCATCAAATATTGTCTACGAATGAGAATGCGACAATATTCACAGTAAATAAACTAAAATGTGAAAAAGCAGAGTGCTGTTAAAAAGGAACAGGCCAAGTTTTATACCACATAATTCTCTGGAGTAATATATTCATTTAGATATTGAATAGTCTTGCTTCTTTTTTAAGCCTACCTCCAAACTTCGAATTTGGTAATTAATTTTATTTGTAATTTTATTTTATGGAATAATAAATCAATGCATAGATTCGATTGCAATCTTTGAGTGGAGAAACAAGCGCGCGTTGCGCATGCGTGTAGTTAAGGCAGGCCCGAACCGGCCGCCATGTTGGCTTCAATTTTGGCACGCTTTTGTCCAACGAGTGTCCAGACCTGCCTTTAAGAGCGTGTACAAATTGATTGAGCAGGGAGGCCCTATCGAACCTTGCCGATAGCCCATTTTACCAGAACTCACGAGAGCCGCCCTCTTTCGGACGGTCCGCGAAACTTTCAGTCACAATGAACTGGCCGTTTTGCTCGTAAGAGCGGCTCGCCTCAACTCTTATTGCGCGATTTACAGCCTCTCTGTTACATGTACAAAAAACACACGCGTGCATATGCGTATGTATGTAGTGCCTGTTCGTCGACGTATATGTAGTTCGTAGTATTTTGTACTCGGCGGGCCTGAGAATCGCGTATAGGTTCATCGTTCGCTGGTAGCCCGTTCTTCCGCGCGAGTTCAACTTTCTCATTCGCACAAGAAGTTGCGACGACGTCGCTGCTTTACGGGTTAAGGTTGCGGTGTCATTGAACCACATTTCCTGGTTTTCCGCGTAATAGGTACAGTGAATAGAGGCACGGTGAGCTACGATTATGGTACAAAGTCTCGGCGAGCCCGAGTCACCTGCACTTCAATCTTTTACTTTGCGCCATTCACCTACTTAGCTACAATGAGGAGAAGAAAAATGGGAAAAATAGGCGGAGCACTGAAAACTGAATGAGATTGCACGGAGGAATATACGACCCACTCCGGTCTGCCCGCATCTTCGATCTCATAGCGTTGCTATCTGCATGTAAGATAACGGGTCTCGACGACCGAAGTAAAATATATATGAAAAAGCAGAATCTGCCGAACGAAATATTTTACGTTCTCGGATTTAGCCAAGTGCAGTGAACAAAGAAGTGACGTTACGAGAAAACCGGCCCAAAAGTATATTTCCCGGCCAGCCGTGTCCTCGGAGCAACTCAAAAGTGATGAAGGTCTTCGGCATTAAAATTCCGTTGTGCCGAAAGGAATCGGAATTTCCATTAAAAGTAAAGGCGTTTCTCTCGATGCAGCAGAAGCACCGTGATGATATTATGGTCCCGCACTTATCCCATCGCGCTGGTAACAGGTAGATGAACGTACGGTGGATTCGTGTGGGCGTGTGTTTGTTGCAGCGAGGGGGGCCGAAGGGGAACCGAGAAACACGTTGTCCGGGGCTCCGGTAGCGGGGAGGACAAACGCTGTTTTCTCTACTCCCCACTTGCGCTATGGGCGGCATACACGGCCTGTGTCCTGGGTTATGGTGTGCGCGAGCCGTATGGTAAGTGTGTTAACAACGCGAGCAGAGGAGAGCATCAGGGTGAACGCCCTCGACAGACCTAGACCCAAAAAGCGTTCGTCGTACTGCCATGGGCAACGGAGCCGAGCGGAGCCGTGCCGTGGTGAGCCTCGGTGGCACTGGGTTAAGGCGGAGTTATGTGACGTCGTGCAGGCACAACGGAGTGCATACCTCTCGTCCTGCATACGAGAACCTGACCGTACGTAATCGGTTTCTCATTCGTGCCGCGACTGTAGGGCGCCAGCTGGATTCTAATGCTATCACCCATCCCATAAACCCTTGATTGGCTCCCCCCGCATCCTTTCGAGAAACTTCGAACCAATGATTCTGTTTTTATTTATTCTTTCTGCTCGGAGTGAATTTTCAGAGATTTTAGGTCCAACGCTGATTTTTCAACTTTTCATTCAATTTCACGATTTTCTAATTTTCATTTTCACAATTTTCTGCAGTGTTTGAGATTAACAAAAAAAATGCAATGTTGAAATGCATTCCGAGGAACTTCGATCTAATGATTCTTTTTATTTTTATTTTTTGAGTGAATTTCCTGAGAATTTCATCCCACCGGTAACTTTCAATTTTTCATTTAATTTTCCGATCATCAAATTTTCGTTTTCCCAATTTCTTTCAAGCATTGTGATTAGCAAATAAAAAAAAAGCATAATTCAAGTGACCGTGGATGGTAAGCTTCTCGAACGGTTCATAATATTTCGGATATGAAATATATCGCGCGCGGTATTTAAAATTCTGAATGAACGAGAGATAAATTATTTTCATTTCTTTACATCCGACGTGGCGATAGTATCCAAAAGTGATTCATACGAAATCGTGGGGACCGCGTGTGATTCAATGTCGCGGTCGCGCACTTTCTTCCGAATCGAATCGCGGACCCCTATATACATACATACTTAGATATATATATATATATATATGCTACGTAATCGGATTGGGAAATTTCGCTGTCCTCGAGAGCGTCAGGGGTCGACGAACCGGTCGAACTCCCGGTAGACCAAAAGCCTCTCGAAACGTTTGACTGGACCAACCGCTGGACCATAAACTGACAAAAGAATACGGTTCAATCAACTAAACATTCGGACAGGGATGTTCAAATAAATATTTTGTTGGTACAGCTAAAAGATTGTTTAGATAAAAAAAAAATTTTGATCATTTCACTTAAATATTTTTGGGGCATTAAAATATTTTGTTCGACCAACTAAGTATTTATTTGAACTTCCCTGCTCGAATCATTAGTTGATTAAACTGCATTTTTTTATCAGTGCAGCCCTCTCGAATTCCCGATGACGCTCTCGTCGCTTAACAAAGTCTCGGGCGATCGTCGCGAAGAAGATTCTCGTTTATTGCTTCGAAAGGCTTCAAAATGGCGAAGATGAAATTCACACTTCCTCGCCGATGCACCGAGCATAGATAGGCTCGGGAACTGCAGTTAGCGGAACCCCGTAGCAACATTCACCGGCGTGGACTACTTCGGCTCTTCTATGATCCTTTCTTCTTTCCTCCATACTTCGCTGCACGCGCGTTAGCACTGACCTTCGATTCTCGACGAGAACCGCTACGTGAAACTAAAACGTGCGCAGGCAAGGAAATTTTCATTTTTCGATGCCGGGAAGAATACTTATCTCACGGTTGGAGAACTTTCTAAATTATTTTCATGGTGAGCTGCTTGAAGGGTCGAAGGGTGAAAAAAAAAATGCTTTCGTCGAAAATTCGGCCATCTTGGATTCTAACGTTATAGGACTTGAGTTTCGTTAAATAAATCGATCGAGGATTAATAATGATGGGGGAAAAATAGTGATTATTCCGAGGACGATAATAATTGCATAAGACGACATTCCTAGCATTCGTTGAACTTTGCATGCTTTATATCTCTTCGGGAAATCTTTTGCTCGACCACGCAGATAGCGAGCTCTGCGGAGGGGAGAGTTAAATAACAAATGATTATCGTTATGTCCCGTTGTGAATCTAAAACGTTCGCCAGCGGGGAAATTTTCATCCTGGATGCTGGGAAAAATACTTATCTCACGGTTGGAGACGTTTCTTAAATATATTATTTTTAAACAGAGCCGTCGATAGAGTCGTAGGGTAAAAACGAATGTTTTTTAAATTAACGTTCAATTAATGCAAGTAATGCAAGCAAATTTCAAGTTTCAGTACCTTAAAGTTAAAATTCCTTTTTACAGTGTAGCGTTATAGGACTTGAGGTTCGTTAAATAAATCGATCCAAGATTAATAATGACAAAGAAAAAATGGTAATTATTCCAAGGACGATAATAATTGCATGAGACGACATTCCGAGCATTCGTTGAACTTTTTCTTGCTCGACCACGGAGTTAGCGAGCTCTGCCGAGGAGAGGGTTAAGTAACAAATGAATATCGTAACCTCCCGTTAAACTCGGATGTAACAAGGATTTCACTCGACCTTCGATCCGAAACTCTGGAAAAAAAAGGAAAAAAAAAGTAGCGTCTGGTATTCGTTCGTCCGCGAAGAACTCACGGCGGAACCGAAATTCGACAGCTCCGAGCGTCGGGAGTTACCGACCTAAGTAGAACGGGAAGTCGAAGGACTCTCCGGCTCACAGGGGGCTCGGCAGCATATCGGAGAGCCTCGGTGGCATCGACCCCGAGGAAGAACTCGAGATGAGGACGTTCGCGGATCCAACATACCTGCCGGGGGGGAATCATCTCTCCCCGTCCTTCCCCGTTGACTCTGGCAATGAAAAAAAAAGTGCGCGATCCGCTGTCGAAGCACCTACGTAGACACTTGCTATACGCGCTCCTCGCCGCGACGATCGTCATGATCATCGTGATGAAGATGCGGGCAAGACGGCAGGAGACTAACAAGTTCTCGATCGGGGCCGACCACGACCCGAGTTCACCGAATCCTCCGGCAAAGCAAACAAATTGAACGAGCATCGAACTGAGTATATGCGAGTATTAAATGCCCCTACGCGAAACAAACAAAAAAAAAATTGCATAACGCGAGTTTGTCGTTCAGAGAAAGTTGCCACAAAATGTAAATTTTTTTTTATCGATGTAATAAATTCGTCTAAAAAATCCCGCCCAATTTATTGTTTGAAACGGTGTTGCGATCATGTAAATAAAAACCCAAGGACAAATATGAAAAATTGTGGTAAATTTCAATTTTGGATCATAAAAAAAAATATATATATTTTATTTCAATAATAATAATAATAATAATAATAATAATAATAATAATAATAATAATAATAATAATAATAACAACAATAATAATTTGCAAAGACAAGGGGAATCACATCCCTCAGTTTCATATCCTCCGTCGACGGCGAAATAAATAAAGCCTCGCATGGTGTGCGTGTCGACAACGGTTGTAGCTCGTGCTCGATGAGCACTCTCATCCGATTGTTCCAAAGTGTGCGTGAAAGCAGGCACCGATATACAATCGAGAAACCGGCAGCGCTCGCTCATTCGTTCGTTCGGGCTGAGGTGCGCGCGAGCGAGCAACCGATGGAAGTCCATCCTTGATGGAGGTTACTCCGGGGCATCGTCCCACATTCTCTCCTTGGACGTGAACTTGCCGGCTGGCTATCCTCGTTGCGCCCGTTCCCTTCATCTCGTCTATCCCCATCGTCCTTCTTCCTGCCCTCCTGCCTGCCACCTCGACGGTGACTTTGCCGTCGGATTTTCCCTCTCTCTGCATCACCGAATGGACCGGTTCGCTCGGCGATCCTGCGGAGCGTACGACCGGTTCAATTTCTTCGCTCCTACCTTCATCCTCCTCATCTTCCTCATCCTCCTCATCTTCCTCATCCTCCTCATCTTCCTCATCTTCCACATTTTCCCAATTTTCTCAATTTTCCTCATTTTCTCAATCTTCCTCATTTTCTCAATCTTCCTTATTTTCTCAATCTTCCTCATTTTCTCAATCTTGCTCATTTACTCAATCTTCCTTATTTTCTCAATCTTCCTTATTTTCTCAATCTTCCTCATTTTGTCAATCTTACTCATTTTGTCAATCTTCTTTATTTTGTGCTCCCCCCATCTTTCTAAAACAAAATCAGAATCAACTCCGTTCGTTCACGGCCATATCTCAGATAGAGAGTTCGTCAGTGTCCTCGTCTGTTCGTACTCGATGTATTCTTCCTTTCATCCTCTTACTCATCCGTCTTTCGTTCCCTACCGCGCGCGATGGAACGCGTCGCTCCGAGAGCACCGAAAGTCAACGGACAAGGTAGAACTCGACCCGGATCAACACTCCGAGGCCTTACCGGGAGGCGAGATGTATTGCGTACAGCCAGCATCGTGTCCAGCACGCGGCGGTTACAGCTATTACAATAGTAGCTGTAATGGCAGTCGGCCGAGGGTGAGCATGCGCAGAAGACGTTAACACTTTTCATGCGCGCGTCCGTTCGATCGGTGCACGCGAAGACTTCTCGCACTCTCTCGAGGAAGCTCGAGGGAGCATCGTCGCCGTGAGCGAATGCCTTCTCGCTCTCAGGGTCAAGGCACTCCCGCGCCTTCGTTCTCCCGAGCGAACAAGGAGAGCCCGAGAACGAGCGCGCGCGAGTTTTACCTTCCTTCCGTGCGCCGCCCGCCCCGACGCCGAGCTATTATTTTCCCGGTTACGAATGCGGCCGCGGTAGCAAGATATATACCGGCATCGGCGTATACTCTCCGTGCGTAAGAGCCGCCCGAGAACTATAAGGGACTGCGTAACAGTATTACCGTTGCTCGGGTTGCGTATTGCACGGTTACCGTACTCGATATGTATCGTGGGTATACGGGTGGATAAACTATTAGCTGTTACGCGGCCTCGGAATTATCGGTCACGATGCACTATTCGCGTTGTCACATCGGACTCTCGTTAAACTATCGAAGCACTTAGACTCCGGAAACATCCTTCCGGAAGTTGAGCAGTTGTGCAATTTTTTTGAGCAGTAATGAAATTTTGTAAACCGATACCGAAAGTTTTTATGCATAAACTGGTACAATAAATTGAATCTACAATTGTGATGAAAAATTAACGTACAGTAGATTAAAAACTTTAGAACTGCTTTACCTTCAACAATTCACTTGAATTTGTCTGTAAAAGTATTTTACATCCAATAACTTGCTTTACATTTCTCTGTACGAGTCCACTAATTTTTCGTCAAGATTCTACATTAAATCTGATGTACCAGTTTTTGCATGAAAACTTCCAGTCCGGTGAATTGAATTACCAATTTTTTTTGCCAGTGAAGCCTTCCGTTGAGGAGGGTGAAAGCTCTCCCACGACTCGAGAGCACCAAGTAGTATCTCAAGAATGAACGGGTGAGACGCAGAGTCTGAAGTAGATCTCGCCGGCCGTGAGTCTGTGGATTCTAGGACTCCGGATTCGGTAGAGCGACGACGACAGGTAGACGGGCAGGGAAACGAAGCAACAGTGAGAGCACACAGTGGAGTACAGTAGTGCGTTCAACCCGTCGTTGAACGACCTCCGACAACAATGTCCCGTAGAGTTTGAGCGACCGGGTGGACGAAGCGTTCTCCGCTCCCGGTTCCCGTGTCAATCGGAGCCGGAAATAGCTTCGTAACTGTGCGGGTCTTCCGACGGCGCTCGCGACGTTTTACGATTGTCGTAAATTGTCTTCTCGTTTTTTCATTTCCCTCACTTTTTCTTTCTTCCTTCATCTTTCTTCGTTGGTCTCTCACCCGTCTTACCGTTCGAACACTCGAGGGTAGCAACGAACAGCCTGTTGAAAACCGTGGGGACGAACCGGGAGGCGAACGAAATGACTTCGGAATACCCGAGTATGAAACACACGGCAAGATCGTAAATCATCGGAAGTCCCTTTGTGACTCCCGCTTGAGTCGCAGAAGCTGACGATGCAGTATCTTCCATGCAATTAAAGAGGATCGTACGGTGAGGTTCGAATAAAGGACGGGAGTATCGGAGATATAATGGTAAATGGGACTTTGAGGAAGGTAAAGTCATGCTCGGTAGTTTCGGGGTGAAATTTTCGTGTCGAATCGGTAAGAAGATTTAAAAAAAAAATTACTACGAGAAGATTCTGTTAGATTGAGAATCAGTGCGATACGATCCTGTTGGGACGGGGAGGAATTTTGTTTTTCAAGGACCGCGCGGCGAGAAGGGGAGAGAAAAAAAAGTGAAAAATAAAAGATGAGAAACTGCTCTGAGAATGAGAGTGAGCGGGGAACGCGATCCTGTTCAGAAATGATGGGATGCTTTTTATTTTTTAAGGGACCGCATGGTGAGAGTAGTTATTTTTCTCCTCTTCTTCTTCTTCTTCTGTTCGTCGGCGTTCGTAAGATAAGTCGTTCCGAGGCACGGGATCGCGCCGAGGGGCAGCAAGTGGTTACATAAATAGTTTAGAGGATCTCTTCTCTTCTGCTCGCTGCCTGGGCGATCCACATCCGCGATTACGCCACTTTCCATCGACCTCGCGCTTTACCTCGAGAGGAGGCGCGCACGTGCCCCGTGGGCTCGGGATAGTCCGCCACGACACGATTCGCGTAGGCGATTTACCGGTGCAAGAGCTTTTCGATTATGATGATCGGAGGTGGGAACTTCTTTTTTACGTCTCGATTACCGTTTCGTGGCGAGCTGTTGATCTATTCGCTGCAATGTGTGCAAACTAAAAATGCGCCCCAATTTTAAGCGGGTAATCTCGGAGAATGAGGAAGCAATGTGCAAACACATTTGCAATATTTCGGTTCGATCGGAAACTAAATATTGGTCCTCAAATAAATATACTCTTCATTAACATTGAATATATATGTATTATCTTTGATATGGCAGAACGTTTAATACACGAGCGGTCCAGCGCGTATCGTTTCGGTCGAAACAACAATCTACGGCTGTAAGTTAATTGTTTCGACAATTTTTTCGGAAGACTTTGATAACCTGATCCTACGTATACGGGGATACTTGCGAATGGCAAAGTTATCCGGTAACTGTAAGCATGTGATTGCATGATCCCATTAAACCCCCCACCGTCTTTCGTATCCTATACACATTATAGCACTATTGCTCCGACAATACGAAACAAATATATATATATGTATATATAAACTTATACATAGCAAACATTTTTCGCTTATCCTGTAAAGGCGTTGTCATTATTGTATTATTGTAGATGTCGTGTCCGGAAGATTTTTCGGCTTATTTAGTTCGGATTTTAGTCACTTCCGTAAAATCATTAAAAAGCCTCGGCGACGAGTTTTTTCGGCGGATTTTCGATTATGCTTTTGCTCTGAATGAGTCGCAGCTCAATTTTCTTCGCTGTCTGTGCCTTGGGATCCTTATTGGCTGTTCGAGACAAGAAAAAAATAACGTTAGGCATTTGTGCGATTATAGTTTATCGTATCCCCCGTCCCATTGTCTCGCAGACTGCAAATTTACCTAGGCAGCTTTCGTGAGTTTTCAATAAAACGGCGTGTAACGTATTCACGGTATTTTCCAAAACCGTTTTGACGCTTCCCTCGGAGTCCGAGTGTGCGAGAAACAGGGCGGCGAAAAGATCTCCCGAACCAGTGTAATTGGCTGGTATTCGCGGAATATCCATCCTTATCTTTGTTTTATCTGCAATCGAAGTCGAGACATAACGAGCGAGTTATTTTACGTAAACTCTGAGAGAAAACCTTCGGAGAGTCTTATCTTATCTTGAAATTTTCGTTGGTTGGATAATCGCTCGACTAATGTTTATATCCCATTTTTTTCGGGTACCGGGGCATGTTCGATGATTTCTCCATTGACGTCGGTTCAACATTTATCTTCGGCGAAACTCACTACCGATGTGAACTTGCCGTTTACGTAAACGATGAGACAGAACCTTCGGAGTCTTATCTTAAAATGATGTCCCTGAAGATATTTGCATGACATTAAATTTCATCTCAGGCAAGTCTCTGTCCAATGCACTTTGCAATGTGCTTTGGGAAAAAAAAAATTCTGCGCTTGTAGAATTTTATTCTCCAAGTTTGCACAATGCAAAACACAGCTGTTACAACTTGATGAAATTTAGTCTCGAGCAGATATCTTCAAGGTCATTTTGATTTTCGTCAGTCGGATAATCGCTCGACTGATGTTTAAATCGAATTTTTTTGGGTTCTGGTGCATGTTCGATTGCGTCGGCATCGACGTCCACGCAATATTTACCTTTAGCACTGCTCACTACCGCTGTGAGCTTGCCATCCACATCGGTCGACGAGACAGAGACGGTCTTGGGGCCCATAGAATGGAGCTTTTCGATCGCATTCGTCAAGTCCTTCATCGTAACTATTTTCGTTCCGGTCAGAAGTCTGAAAATCATGGAACACAAAATAAGCCAGCGGAAAACAAAACTTAATTCAGTTTAATCGAACCTAGTCGTCGCTTACTCCAGTTCAAACTGGTTCGGCGTCAGGATATCTGCCAGTGGAACTATGTCCGTCTTGTATATATCCTTGAGTTCTTCCGGAACGTACATCTTTCCATCGTCGCCCATCACCGGGTCGCAAACTGTGAGAATAAAAATAAAAATAAATAAACAAATAAAAATAATTCAGTTTATATTACAAAATTTTGTTGCCGATTTGGTCGAGTAATAAAAATTTATTAGAATAATCGGAACGAATATACCATAAATGAGATTGGGATTTTTGCGCTTCAGCACGGGAACCAGTTGCACTATCCTCTTGAGAAACGAAGCCGAACCGACGTAACCTGTTAGCAGGTGACTGTACGTGTCCAAATCATTCTCCGACAATCCGTCCACCAGACTATCTGAAAAAAAAAAATATACATTTTGTTACGCTTGCTACGCAAAAGATGTCGAACATCAAATATGGCATTACCCGTACCCAAATCTCCGTCGTTCAATATCTGTCCCTTGACACTCTTGTATCCTGTGTGATTGGACAATTGCACGGAATTGATGGCATCGACTTCGTACCCAAGAAGCTTCGACAGAAATTCAATGCAATTAGAAATACACGGAAATTTTGCGAAACTCAAAGTATCGTAGGCTTGTAAAATCTCCGGCTGATAACCACTGATAAAGCGACGTCCATAAATAGGCGTGCCTGGATCATTGATTTCAAGGTTTCTCTCCATCTCCGACGGCAGCAAAAACTTTATAATAGCAACGGTAACAGAGAGTCGGGAAAATGTAATTGGCCGAAAATACGAAATTATCGAATCGCAACAGAATCGATTTGAAAGGGAGGTAAATCGTTACGCGATTGAATCCAGAAAATTTTGAGGAGAATCTTCGCTCAATGAGTTAGAAAATCTTTGTTTATATGTTAGAAAAATTTACCTGAAGTGGAAAAGTGGCACTTTTGTTGCCGACATAGCCGGAAACTACGTGACTCTGAATCGAGAGTACGTGGTGTTTCGGGTACTCAGACATTTCCTCGGGGTTTATTTTCTTTTCCTATAATGAATAACGTGGATAGAAAAAATGATCCTCGTGAGCGACGCAGACAGCGTGCTGGACCGAGCGCGACTGATAATACGATAATGCATTGTTATTGAACGCCCACGACCGAGTCGCGTGCGCATGCGCGTGAGTTGCGGACTTACGGCGCCGCTTCCAACGATTCACTGCGCAGTCAATGCTTTCAAGTGGACATAGTAGTGAAAAATGACGATAGCGTGTTAACGTCTTTAGAATTCTTTGATAAAGTTTTGTCACTCGATACACTTTACAGTAATTTGATGTCACGGTCGTGGCAATCTTTGATGCGTTGAACGAAGAAGACGAGTTCAATTTTAAGAGGTCGGGAAATCATTTGTTATAACGTCGCGATGCTATCTATCGGACATGTTCGATGAGAGATTCATAAAAACAAACTTTTCTTAAAATCATATTCACAATGCGCCGGCAATTTATCTGTGATAATTTACCGACGATCGGAAATACCAGCGGCCGGCAATGCAGACAACTGCTTGTTCTAATGGTAATCATATTCGCCGAGAGAGCCCGGTAAGTTTCGATATTTCAAAAGCATTCAACGATAGAGGGAGAAACTCTTCTATTTTTGAAAAGTTGTCGTGATAAAAAGGCTCGTGTTCCTATACGTGTATATACTGTACCACGATACGTTAGTTCCTTGGTTGGTAAAATTATTTCTCGTTTCACATAATATTTCACGAATTTCACGAAATATTTTTGAACGGTTTCAATGATATTTCTTAGAAATATTGAAAACATTTTTAAATATTTTTGTCACTATGCTTCAGAAACATTTTAGATGTATCGAAAGATTCAGTATGTTTCTGAAACATTTAAGAAACGTTTAGTTGGAATATTTTAATAGAATATTTCAAAATATTATTTTAATATATTTCGTAAGATTTGAAACATTGAAAATATTTCCAAAATGATTTCGAAGTATTTAATCCCGTATGTCGCGTGATTAAAGTCAGAACTAACGGATCACAAAAGGCTGACGATTTTAAAGGAATTTATAATGAACGATCGTCGGAGTAATTATTCTTATTTCATCACTGCACCAAATGCAACGTACTCGGGCAGCGGGCAAAACACTTCGCTTTCGCAGCTTTTGCAACCTGGTGAGCTTCGATGACACGTGTCGTTATCGATCCGTAGTGGAGAACGCGTGGAAACTCTGGCTGGCGTCGATACCGACATTTTTTTCCCGGTAGCTTAAGTGATGTAGCCTACTTCCGTTATCGGCGATCCATCCATCGTCAATAATTGCTTTTCTATCCGGCAACACGACTGCCGGCGTCGAAGCAACCCTCTGCCGCCGACGATGCACAGGTCAAGGTCGAACCACCCCTCTACAGGTGCGAGCAATCGCGACCGTTCATCGCTGACGTGGCCCGACGAGGAATTGGTATATAAGGACGAGCGGATAGCAACGTTCAGCGCAGTCGGCTACGAACATCGACGCGACTGTGTTCACCACAGTTCACCCAACATCGAACTCCGAGACGGCGATGGCTCCGCAGCCATCGCCGTCGCTACCGAGGGCCAGTTACGCTAAGACCTCTTTTCAGCAGATACTGCGCCCTCGCATTCATTTTTCGAGTCTTGATAAAGTAACTTCGTTTTGTTGAGTGTCATGAGTTTTCGAGTGTTGTGTAACAATTATCATTTAACCAACGAAGGAGAACCACTTCGGCGAGCACGGGCACTGTCACCGCAGTGCTACCGAGAAACGTCGTAGAACTACATCAGCGTAGACCGAATGTAAGTCCACAATCAATTTCCGTCTATCGACCTATTTTTCTGTGTGACTGAAAGCTTAAAATCTTTTCGTCTATCACCCTTCATCGCGAACGTCTCTGCAAATTCATAAATACTATAATAGTAAATTCGTAAATACTATAGTAGTAAATTCGTAAGTACTATATATAGTGTTTTTTCTCTCGAATCGAACCATTCGACTATGTGAGCAGTTTTCCTAATTTCTTCTATTCCTCGACGATATTTAATTTTTGTTCGTTTCTTTCGATGATTTTCTGAATTGAAAAAAAAAATTTACGAAATTTCATGATCTTGCAGATTTGAGAGAGTCGAGGTGACGATGGAACGAGCTAAACTCACTCCCGACGCTCGGAACGCTGGAAGTTTCTGATATTAGTCAAATCCAACCAATTGACTCCGGAGAACGTAAGTGTCATTTCAACTAATTCAATTAATTAAATTAATTCCAGTCAATTGACATCGTTCGTTAAAAGAATCGATAAGTGAAAGTCATTTATGTTTTTGTTTTCATTGCAGACTCCCGACGAGCACACGGAAGCCACGCACGAAGTGGTGCTGCTAACATTTTGGAGTCGGAACATCGATTCCTCGGAGTCGGAAAATCAAATCCTCGGAGTCAGAACATCGAATCCTCAGCGACAAAACATCGAATCCTCAGAGTCGAAACATCGAATCTTCAGCGTCAGAACATGAAATCCTCGTAGTCGGAACATGAAGGCCACGAGACAGCGCAGGTCAGGACAGCGGGAACCCACCCAATTTTCTGCTTCACATTCGGAAACGTCTAAGTATACGATACAACAGTGGAGCGATGGGGAATCGACGCATGGCCAGGCGTGGCGGTGGGATAAAGTAGATCGGGTAACCACCAGTATCCGACGTTTTCGCGAAGTTCAAATCCTCGAAAGATTTTCCTCCCTCTCCATATTTTCGATTAAATACACCACGCGGCGATTTTTTTTCGGAAACCCGTAAGAATTCCCAGGGTTCCGATGCTTGATGCATAAAAGGATTGGAATTGAAAATCAATGCGTTCGTCGTATCATCGAGACAAACAAATTTTGCATTGAGTACGTCGAATTTGAGAAATATTATGTACAGATTATTCATTGACATTTGAGAAAATTATACTTTGTATCGGGTGTCTGATTCACCACGAAAAAATTAGCGTAAGTCATTTCGCCATATGGATTTCGCGAGTCATGTCACTAATGCCTGGAATCGTTCTGGAGAATGAGCTGCAATTACGAAGAACTCCAGTCTGCGTAGAGAATGCATTCGTTATGCAAATTGAAACTCATAAGATACCTGTTTCTCCGAAAGACGAATGTCACGTTGCGTTACATCAAAATATCGATCGCTGCTTCGTAGAGATCGGTGAGCCTTTCTGGTTTCCGCGTTTTTGTGACAATTGCAGTTACACACGTATGGTCAGTCGTAGCCGAAATTACAATAGAGAACACAGTTTGATTCGTGGCGTTCAAGTTTGTGTTTATCGTATGGAAATTAAAAAAAAAATTATCTCGCACCGAATTGCAACTTGACCGAATTCGATGAGCAAAAAAAAAATTTATATCCGTTTCTTAAGTACACGACAGTTCGAGCTAGACTAAAAAGTGACCGACTCTGGTGGCTGTGACGATGACAATGAATAAGTCAACAAAAATCGGTCACGAAATTTGGATAGCCTCGCAACGTGTATGTACTTTGTTAAAAGAGAGGGTGTTTAAGGCAATACATTTTTAATGCTAACCTTTGGCGTTTGTTCGTGAATTGAAAAATAATAAATTCGATGCAACGTTTACAGATAACGCTTTTTAACGATTTAAATTCATCTGTATAGACACACCAACATATACAATTTTTTTTAATTGAAAATAATTTCATGCAATCGTTTACAATTGAAATTCACTGATATTTTTCTTGTTCGAGATTATAGGCTCGATCGGGTCGACAATTATTAACCCTCTCACATTCGATCGCTCTCCCCTCTTAGCGACACTGTACGCGTGTGTTGCACGCTCAGCGAATAATGCATTTCACCTACGTCTCAGGTACTACCACATGCGACACCCCCCACTTTTTTCACACGGACATTATTCGTGCAGTTTAATCATAAGAGCGTCAAGGAAAACTAAAATTCACACTTTTCTATTTATGGCTCTTTATTCATATCGGTGAATTAATTCAAAAATAAAAACAACGGTAGCGCACATCCCAGTTCCGCGAATTACAAATGCAAAAGTCAACTCGTCTAATTCTAGGTTCTTGAAGTCTTCATTTTTTGCTGGCCCCCTTATCAAATTGGAAATCAGTCTGTTTGCTTCGATTATATTTCGCATCCCATGGTTCAAGTACATCGGTTCCCACAAAATTTTGACACTATTACAGTGATCATTGTTCGAGAGGCCAATCCCATCGGATTTCAAAAGCAATCCACATCGGTGTCACGAATTCTCTGCTCACGTGCAAATTGAACTCTTGAACTCGTGCCTAGTGAATTCGTCGATGTGGTAAAGCTTTATGAAATGTTTCTTAAGTTCTGACATGCTCGAACACAAATTTCGCAAAATTGGGATCACAAGTCTTCGTGTAATCCAAGTTCAAAAGGTCATTCATCGTATCGACATTGCGAAGAACGACCTTTTTTTGTTAGCATGGTTGCCAAATTGCCGGTGTAAATCCCTTGCATTGTTACTGCAAAAAATGATAGACAACCTAGATAAATTCTCGGTGCGTTTTTGTTAGGTAAATTTGTAAAACTTGTGTTGCTATTCATACGAACAATATTAAGTAATGCCGGTATTAGGGTCTAACGCAAATTTTGAATAAAAATCTAAGTTATCAAATAGACAATACCCAAGCCACATCGCGAATCAATATCGATAACAGACAGGCTTTGTTTCAGTTGTATTTATTACCTCTGAACTGAGATATAAGAATGAATCCAGTCTGTTCGTGCGGATAAGTTCGTAATACAGTGTTCCGTATAATAGATGTATATAGAAGCCGATGAGATAAAGTGAAATTCACGCTTTTCCAATTATGTCTCTTTATTCATATCGGTGAATTAACAATTCTAGAATAAAAATAATGATAACGCACATCTTAGGTCCGACAATTACAAATGCAAAAGTCAGCTCGCCTAATTCTAGGTTTTTGAAGTCTTCATTTTTTGCTGGCCCCCTCATCAAATTGGAAATCAGTCTGTTTGCTTGGATTATATTTCACATCCCGTGGTTCACGTACATCGGTTCCCACAAAATTTTGACATTATCACAGTGATCATTGTTCGAGAGGCCAACCCCCTCGAATTTCAAAAGCAATCCACATCGGTGTCACGAATTCTCTACTCATGTGCAAATTGAATTCTTGAACTCGTGCCTAGTGAATTCGTTGGTGTGGTAAACCTTTCTGGAATGTTTCTTAAGTTCTGGCATGCTCGAACATGAATTTCGCAAAATCGAGATAATAAATCTTTGTGTAATCCAAGTTCAAAAGGTCCTTCATCGTATCGATATTGCGAAGAACGACCTTTTTTTGTTAGTAGGGTTGCCAAATTGCCTGTGGAAATTCCTTGCATTGTTACCACAAAAAATAATGGACAACCTAGATAAATTCTCGGTGCGGTTTTGTTAGGTAAATTTGCGAAACTCGTGTTGCTATTTATACGAACAAGATTAAGTAATGCCGGTATTAGAAAATTTGAAAGAAAAGAAAATGAAAGAAAAAAATGTGAAGAACAATCAAAGTTATGAAATACACAATACGTAACCCAAACGGCGAATCGATATCGACGACAGTGAGGATGTGTTTCAGTTGTATTCATGACCTCTGAACTGGGATATAATAATAAATCCCGTCTGTTTGTGAGGATGCGTTCATAATACAATCTTCCATATATAGGTGTAAATACTAACCGATAAATAAATTTAGCTTAATTTAATGGTATTAAGTTTAGTCTAAGATCAATTATATAGCCTTGTTCAATTATTAATACAATAAACATTCCTATTTATACGCACATCAAAATATATTTGATATGATCTGTATTACTATTATCACTAAATATACCTACAATACTTGTAATGGTTTCAATAAAATTTCCTACATTATAAATCTACATTTTGTACCGTCTTGTTAATTAATTTTTGCATTTATCCCACATACTTCGATACGACTATAATCGGCGTATCGGCACGCCCGACGTGCTCATTTAAGATTGAAGATCTTATTTATTGAGTAAATTATTTTATGACTTATTTTGACTCCAGAGGTGCTTTCGATTTGCCGTTATAGCGATGGTGGCGGCATAACGACGAAGGTCATACAGCACTCTAGTTACAATAACTGCGCTAGGGCTGTACAGTTGAGCCATCTTTGTTGGATAAAAAATCTTATCCGGCTAATGGAGATTATAGTTTGTCTTAGCCCGCGCAGATGGTTTGACCGGCTAAAAATCAGCCGCGGCTTAGCCAGCTAAGATCGTTTGGCCGGCTATTAATTTTTATTGTAAATTACAAGGACGTTGGTGAAATTAATGAGGCATTTATCTGTGCCACTTTACCTGCTTTATTTATTAATTTTTATACTGCTATTATTTCACGGAAAATGAGAACATGATAATTTTCTTATTCCAGGATACAGACGTATTGAGACACATAATTAGTTCGTTGGAATAAGATTTTGGAGATCTTTAAGGTAGTCGAATCTAAGTAAATAATGGTACAGAAATTAATGTTAATTAACCGCTAACTTGCGGCTAATTTTTTGCCGGGAAAACGATCTTGGCTGGCTATGACGGCTTAGCCGGCTAAACAATAATGTCCATTAGCCGGATAAGATTTTTTTGTCGCCCAAGACGGCTCATCTGTACAGCCCTAAACTGCACATGCGTATTGTGACCACATGCGAGTAGACCTAGTCCATTCATAGCGAAAGTAATACGGACCACATAATACGCATGCACAATCATTATAATTACAATGCTGTTCGTTTTGAGCTTCGTTATTATGACGCCAATATCGTTATAAACGCAAATCGAAAAAGCATCTTAGTGGTGAACCGTTCCTGGTATTGCCGCATGTGAGCCCCCCCTTTTCACACGGACACTTATCGTGCGGTTTGATCACAAGAGGGTTAAGATAACGTAAAATGCACACTTTTCCATTCATGATTCTTTATTTATATCAGCGAATTAACTATTCTACAATTAAAGTAATGGTAGCCCAGATCCCACTTCACAGAATTACGAATGCAAATGTCAATTCGCATAGTTCTATGTTATTGAAGTCTTTATTTTTGGTGGCCTCCCCGTCAAATTCGCAATCAGTTCGTTTGTTTGGATTACATTTCACATCCCATGGTTGAAGCACGCCAGCTCCCGCAAAATTTTGACATCATCATAGTGTTCATTGTTCCAGAGGCCAATTCTATCGGATTACAAAAGCAATCCACAACGGTATCATGAATTCGCTCCTCACGTGCAAATTGAACTCTTGAACTCGTGCGTAGTGAATTCGTCGGTGTGGTAAGCCTTTGTGAAATGTTTCTTAAGGTCTGGCATGCTCGAACACCCATTTCGCAAAATGGGAATCACGAATGTTTGGGTAACCCAAGTTCAAAAGGTCCTTCGTCGTATCGACATTGCGAAGAAGGACCTTTTTCCGTCAGCACAGATGTCAAATTGCCCGCGTAAATTCCTTGCATCCTCACCGCAAAAAATGACATACAGACTAGATAAATTCTCGATGCGTTATTTTTAGGTAAACTTGTGAAACTGGTGTTTCTATTTATACGAACAATGTTAAGAAATGTCGGTATTAGGGTCTATCGAATAATTTAAAGATAAATTAGAGTTATCAAATAGACAATATCGAACCCACATTGCAAATCGATATGGATTACAGAAAGGCTTTCATTCAGTTGTATTTATGATTTGTGAACTGGGATATAATAACGACTCCAGTCCGTTCGTGTGGACATGTTCATAATGCATTGTTCCACATATAGCTGTATATACAAACCGATAAATTAATTTAATGTAATTTAGTCGTTTTAAGTTTAATCTAAGATCAATGATACAGCCTCACTCAATGATTGATATAATAAATATTCCTGTTAATACGCACATAAAAATATATTTTATAAGATCTATATTGCTATTACTACGAAATATACCAATAATACTGGTAATGGTTTGAATAAAATTTGAGTCATTTTAAATCCACATTTTTTGCCATTTCGTTAACGAATTCTTGCATTTATCGCAGACACTTCAATGCGACTCTAATCGTCGTATCGATACGCCTGACATTCTCATTTGACAGTGAAAAACTCGTTGATTAAATAAATTATTTTAACATTTATCCATATTCCAGTTGGTGAACCGTTACTTCATCCAAGCTATTTTATATCCAATGTCCTTCGATGACTCACGGGCAAAGGTCAATCGGTTCACTGTAATAATTGGCATCACGACACGCAAATTATTATTTTTTTTTTATTGTGCAAAAGTTGTCTTGACCGTCACGAGACTTCGAGACTTAGTGTCTTCCCTTACAGCGAGGTTTTCCGTGCGTATCCGGTCTCCACAGCAAGATGTTACGATGTGGACCTAACAGATAGAATCGCATTCAATTCTCGACTATGACGAACAAATGATAAAAAAACTATACAACATGTTTATGTGTGGTAGAATTGTGAATAGCTACAATGCCGATCAATGCAATCTTTATAACAGAGACATAGACTCGAAACAGACATAATATCCTTTGTATCTACTGTAAGAGAAACTATTTACTCCCAACGCGTGTATTAAACTGAAACACAGTAAAAGGTTCCAGTGCTGCATATGTAATGTACGGAAGGACTTTTAAAACCGATTATCGACAGTTCACCGGTGCAGCATTAAATTTTACGCGCAGCTATCGCGTGTTCGTCAATAACTCCAGCGTGGAAAAGAGTTCTTTTTTTCTCTCTTAGGTTCGATATGACAACAAAACTTTATATTCTTAAAAGGCCTATTTTATCTTTAGTGAAGTAATTACCGGAATTCGATGCGATGTTGAGGCTCTTCGCTCGAAGAGGAATCACAGCAGATGTCGGAGGGTGTAAATCGATCATCGTTTTTTTTCTTCTTCTGCGACGCGCCTGGACCCGAGAGAACTTCCGTGATCCAAAATGGCGGACAACCATACCGGAAACTAAACTGTACTTTTCTTTTTTATTCGGCAGTTTGCTCGACCCCGTAGCACCATCCGAGGGGCGATCCAATTTGGCGGAAAGTCATCCGTACCGGCTAATTTTTCAATGCTGAGGTTGTCCGTCGAGCGATTGAAGTCACACTGAATTGCACATAATATGAAGCGCGCCTTTCATATAAAGCGCGCCGAGAGAGATGGACATAACGGTTCTTCCATCTTTCTCTGCCACACAGTCAGTGTAACTATAGCTCTTGTAACGCTGTGGTGTCACACCGTATCCATAGGAACGAACGCCACTACTCGAAACCTCATTGGCTAGGAAGACACAGCAAGCATCTCCACCGCCTCGCAATTTTTCTACTGCGACCCCGTTTCATATCGAATACAGTTGAGTGGTTGCCGACCAATGTTGATGGAACTATAGATTGCATGACAATAACGCCATCACCACAGTCCTTACTCGATTCTATTACGTTTTTGCTTATAATTATTTTCTGTTGTCATCCACATCCGGTCATCTGGTCTTCCTTTTATTATTTATTATTTATTATTTATTAAATCAATACCATCAATAACCAATCTCGATAAGGTACGATATGATAATTTATAGACAAGATAGTTGAACATTTTTATTTTCAAATCGCTTCCTCAAAATGTTCCTTTATTCGCGAATTTATTCTGCGAGGTGGCATTTCCGGTATTTTTGGCTTCCTCATAGAGGAAGATTCGCGAATAAAGGAACAATATGAGGAAGCGATATGAATATTTCAATTTTCAACTTTTTTCAACATCAACGCCGTGTTTGATTTTTATGCAAAACAGCTGGCCGATTTAGATTCAGCACGAAAAAATACACCAACGTCGCGCTGAAAGGACACGTAATGGTTTGCAGAGAAATTTGCTGCACGCTCGTCCAAGCTAATGGATAGAAAAATAAATACAAGGCCATATGACAACATGCATAATCCCCGTGAGTGCTCGCTTCGCACGTCGCACTGATGGGAATAGCATGTTACTCTCTGTGCCAATAAAGACATGCAATACTGCAATTACTATGCATTATTTAGTGGCTGGCTTCGACATGGAAGTTCCCTTTAAAAATATCATCGGTACGATCGACGCGAAACTTCGAGAACTAATATTGAAAATTGTTTCACTTCGTGAGGGTTTCAGTCATAAACTCTGGAAATCGAATAGTTTTTCAAATAAGTTTTATTATTAAATTCTATGATTAGGAAATGCCAGTAAATCAATATGATGACCAATACCGTACATAATTTTCCATTCGGAATTTTTTTATTCACACTTTTACAATCTGTCGAATTTTCGATGCGTTCAACTCGTTAAAGTTCTTAATAGATAGCCAAGTTGTTGCCCAACTCCTTTAACCCTTTGCATCTGTAAATCAGAAGGAAATTATAATGATTTCACGAGTGAAAATAATTTTATTCGTAAGAGCGTGCAATTTCACTTAATTTCATCAGTCTCTTACCGACCCGTCCAACAGCGTTTACTAAACTGTAGCGTGGATAACATAGCCATAGCTAATGCCATGTTATCCAAGCTACAGTACATTACTCGCTATGCCCGTCTTCCCGAAACTTCGGTGCACGGTAACTCGTGGAGCGAAAGGCGATCGAACGTTCTGGTGCAGCCGCGAGATGTCTTTGCCATCTCGGTATCCAAAAAATTGTACAAAATTATTCCTCGTTCCGTTCGGCGTGCGGCACACAATCTCACAAGTCTCACACAACAATCGCCCTACGCACGGCTGTACGTGAAGTACGTGGGTGCCGGGGTGAGTCGGGGGACTTGTTTGTGAACGACCCCACCGAAAAGTATGGCGACGTGGGAAAGTGAAAAATTCGGTGAGGTTGGAAATGTCGAGGGTATCGAAGAGAACTTCGACGGGATACTCGTAACTCACGATCTACAGGATTGCCTCGACGACAGTCTAGATCTTTCGAGCTTCGGAAAGGTTTACGATCAATCGACGGTATTCGATTATGGACAGTACTCGGACGAGGATGCACCGTCCACCGTTAAGCTACCCGATGACAGCACGGGGTGAGAGATTATTACCGTAACAACGATTATTCGTCTCCGCCTCTCGTCGTTTTACCCCGCAATATTTTTACAATCGTCGCCGTTCATCGTCTCCGCAACTGTCAACCGAAAATTTCTCCAAGTCCGATGGAATTGTCATTGCTGTGCTTCGTGCTCTTCCCTTATAAGGACATTAAGACGCGATTTGAAATTGAAACTTTCGCAATCCCGCCCATGAATTTTGCGCGAAACAATGTTCGTCGTTGCAACGTTCGACACAAGTTGTCAAACAATTCCTCGTTTGCATTGTTATCGCACAAGACGATTTTTATTTTCGCGGCGTATCAGATCGCTCGGCCATTATTCCAGCGGAAGAACTTAGGTTTGTCGGTAAACATCGTTCAACGACTAATTAACAACTATACAAAAACGATATTTTCATTTTTTTAAATTTTTTTTCAGGCATTCCTCGAACGATCCCGTGAATCTCCGCGATCCATTAATCCGATCTCTGACAGACGGCATAAATTCTCTCTTAATATTTCTCAATCCGTACGGCCGGTAACCACCTAGCGTCCTTCTGCTAAAAATACATTTGGTGACTTAGCTCCCCGAGTTCCCAAAGTTACGCCGATATGAGACCAAAAAATTTTCAGCGTTACACGTCACTTTGAACAAACACCTTTGTTGCTTGTAACGGACGTTAGCTATACATTTTGTTTATGCGCTGCTAAGAAATAACAACGATTTCGGAGATTGATGCACGCTGAGTAAACGTATAAATAATACAGAGCTTCGGTAGCGCAAATTTGTTTGGCATCGGAACATGCAAATTTTAAGTCGAAGAGCAAGGAACATGACGGACAAAACCAAGCAATCTATTTCAATATTTTTCGTTGTTTCCACTTCGCCAAGAAATAACGACAACCCCGGAGATCTATGTACAGTGAATAAACATATAAATAATATGAAGTTTCAGCGGCGCAAATTTGTTTGGCATTGGAAAAAGTCGATTTTAAGTCAAATTGCAAGAAACCCGACGGACAAAACTAATTGATCTATAGAAATATTTTTCCATGTTTTTGCTCTGCTAAAAAATAACGACAACCTTGGAGATCGACATACGCTAAATAAACATGTGCGTTCTGAGATAAATAATACAGAGTTTTGGTAGGACAAGGTCGATCGAAACATGCAAATGTCAAGGCAAAAGTAATCTATGTATTTAAGGGTTTTTGTTTGTTTCCGCAGATACATTCATCACACGATCAGTCCGAATGAGATTTACATGCGGATTCATCCCGGCCAAGATGACACAATGCCCGACGATCCGTCGCACGCGACAATCACGATCGAGAGTACCGATCCGGACACGAATCAGAAACACATCAGCCGCTACGAGTGCGAGTACGACGGATGTTCGAGGACTTACAGCACCGTCGGCAATCTCAGAACGCACATGAAAACGCACAAAGGTAGCGCTCGCGCCGACAGTACGAATAAAATACCTGCCGTAAATGTCGAACCGTCCGAATCGGTCGAGAGTCGTACGCGTTTAGATCGGTCGCCGCTAACCGAGACTCGCGAGAAAATAAATTTTTTCGCGAGTCCCGCATCGCTAACCGATCGTCGAATAACATCCCGGCTACTCGTTCCAATAATGCTTTGCATGGTGTATCGAAATTGCTGGCTCAATGCAATAAAGATCATTCGTCGTGGAGTCATTGAATCATTTGTGTATTTGTTTTTTTTTTTTACCTAACGCTTACTAAGGACACGATTTATGTAAGTATCACCAAAGTTGCGGTTGCGGGAGAAAAATTTTCCCGGTGCCTCGGACCGATTCCTGCCTAAAGTTTATTTTTCCGGAGTTTCGATTTCAATATTGGCGTTAGTTACAAAAAAAAAAATAAAGAAAACATTCTACCGTAATTCGATTGGATTTTAAATTAAAATTATCTCGAAGATAATCGACATTTGTGTCAGGAATCGGGATACCTTGCTAGATCACTGTGAGCGATGTTTTGGGAGGAAAAAAAAAATGAACGTTAACATATTTTTTCACAGTTAAACAAGTGGCATCTCGAAATAGGACTTGCATTAGATAAGAAAAAAAAACCATGTATAAAGCTTTGTTCGTCCATGTATAGTCCGAGTATTGTCTATCTATGTTGTGTCCTTGAACGTCCAGGTGTGATTGCGAAGGGATCGCTTCGACCTGCATGGCTTTCGGTTAGTGCGTCAATGACGACATATAAGTTTACTCGTATTTTTTTCTTTTTTTTCCGCTCGCTTGTTGAACAAAGTTGTAAGAAAAAAAAACCACTATTTCAGGCGAGTATCGATTTAAATGCGCGGAAGCGAGTTGCGGCAAGGCATTTCTCACATCGTACAGCCTTAAGATCCATATTAGGGTACACACAAAAGTAAAACCATTCGAGTGCAATCACAATGGGTGTGAGAAGGCATTCAATACTCTTTATAGACTGAGAGCTCACCAAAGACTCCACAGTGGTAATACCTTCAACTGCGAGGAAACGGGATGCGTTAAGTTCTTCACTACACTAAGCGATCTCAAGAAACACGTCCGTACCCACACTCAAGAACGGCCATACAAGTACGTTTCTTGGAACGTTCATTATCATTGTGCTTTAACCGTGTGGATGAAAATAAAGAAAATTATACTTTCACGAGTGAAATATGTGATACTTGCCACCCTACAAATTCTTAAATCCTCCACCAGTTCGGGAGCAAGCCAAAGAGTTCGTCAACTACCGAGTCGTCTTTATTCACGAGCGAACGAACAGTGAAGACTTAAGAACTTGACAAACAGTTCAACCCTGAAATTAAAAATAGTGTACCAATGTTCGTTCATCGAACTCAACGATTCGATCATTGACGCCTTCGCTGACCGCAGCAGACCCGACCACTGCGACAATCAAGATGTTTTCGCGGCGGTTTTGTGCAGAAAGTTTACGATGTATCTTGTCAGACCCACTACACAAACTGCCGCTGCACGATATTCGTTTTAAATGGTGGTTTCGACGGAGGCGACGACGGAATAGCTCACCAGTCAGGCACTTTTTTTTTTAGTGGTGGGTGCGAAAATGGGAGTTTTACGCACGCTGCGCGTAAATAGTAATTTACGGTCCCAGTGCGATAAAAAGTTTTCTCACGAGTGTGTGAGTTCGAATCGCACGAGTGCGAATCACACGATTTCAGAAAATGCTTTTCGCACGAATATTGTACCAAATTTTACTTCACAAGGTGTGAAAATGGGGTTTTGCGAAGCGTGCGTAAAACTGCCATTTTCGCACCGAGTGTAATAAATTACTATTTAAATAAAAGGTTTGATAATAATGAAACAAATCGGTTTGAAATATCATCGGGAATTATATCAATTTAGGATACATTCGGATACTCCATTACGCATTTCGGAGAAATAAAAACCTAACGATATTCCGTCGTTTCCGCCGTCGAAATCACCATTTAATACGTGTGTCGTGGAGCGGTGGTTTGCGTAGTGGTTTCAACAAAATGGTTCGTAAACTTTTTTAACAAAACCAGCATGGTGATTATCGGAGGTGGTTCGGTCGGTGACCGAGTCTGCTAGGGGAAGTCTGCAACTTTTCAATGAAGCAACAAAAAATCCCCGATAACCAATTCTGATATTGTTACTTAACAAACAAAAAAATCTCCTTACCCGTGAGACATATCAAATAGTTCGAACTTGAAGTTGCATTCGTACACTAAGTGAAGAAACATTGATTTAACATTCTCCTCTGTATTACCGTCGAGTCCCTTATGGAAGATAAATTCGCTTGGACTAACAAATTTTTCTTTATTGTTTCGAAAGGTGCAGAGAGGATGGCTGTGGCAAAGCGTTCACGGCTTCTCATCATCTGAAAACTCACAGGCGCACCCATACCGGCGAACGTCCGTACATGTGCGCCTATGACAACTGCCAAAGATCTTTTACAACGCTTCACAGTTTGAAGAGTCACATAAAGACGCACAAACGTTCGATGGCTTCCGCGGAATCGGTGCGTAATTGGTCCTTAATAAATTATCAGGCAAATGTCTTGATTTACGTAAAAAAAAAAAAAAAAAAACAAAGCTGGGCAGTACTTGAAGTAAACAAGTACTTTTTTACAATTTCAAGTCCAATAGGGCTTAGACAATATTACCCACATGGATATTGCACGAGTATGAAAGACGGAGTAAGCATAGTTTTCACTGTTTTATTTTTTGTTCTCCAGAAGCACAGGAGCGCCGTACCTCAGACCGGAAGCACGGACGACAGTTCGTCGAACCTGACAAAACTCGAGGGCGCGGAAATTGTTTCAGGGAACAGAAGTAACTTGCAATCGTTCGCTATTGTCCCGATGAATTCGAACGAAGCGCCAAGAACGGAGGCTATAGCTTATTTGCCTGCGGAAGCTTCGAGGCTCACCGGTGACTCGCTGGTGAACGCTTTCAGCGGTGAAATAAGCTTCGACATACCCTCCACGGAAGTTCGTCAAATGGGCGATACGAAGACATCGCAACAGTCCGTACCGAACGAAGCCACCGCTTACATAACAGTCGGGAATATGATCGGAGGGGAGGCCATCGGGAATTTCGGCAACGGCGATGACTACGACAAACTGAAGATATTCGCGCAACTGACCGCCGATGACGGAACGAAAAATCTGCCGCTCAGTGGCATAGCAGAGAGAGCGAACGAACGAATGACCGAAGCTCCGATCACTCAGACGAGTCAATTAACTTTACAGCAGAAAATAATGCAAGACGGTCTCCAGAACACAATAGCTGAGTTGTCGGTGGTAAAGTGCGTAGAGGACGACACCGAGCAGTACAAAAGTGCCTCGGTCTCCGGTCAAAGTGGATTTACGCACAGGATCGACGATACGCCGGGCCTAACGAGCAAAGACGACGATCAGTTGTTCGTAAACGCTCTCGATGCTCTGCCTTTTCAGACCGATCCCAGCGATTTGATAAACACGGTGGACGCGACGTTACCCGACCCGGTTGTCAACAGCGAGCCATCGGAAGCTGTGGAGTTGGCCATAGCTTCGGAGGAAGAGATGCCATCGCCGTGGATCGACGTTATGGCACTGGCAACGGCTCCGGCTCTCCGAACGCAATCCTGGTCCGAGCTAAACGCTTTTCCCACGGCAGTTCATTCGCTGGTCGACCTCGTGGGCCCGGAGCCTTATCCTCTCGATCTCGAGAATCAACTTCAAAGCGCCGCCGAAACTCTCGACACCGCGCCTGTCGAAGCGGCGCAGCCCACCTGCGATCCATCGATCGTTCAACCGATCTTAAACCCGTCGAACGAAAAATTTAACGAGCAAGCTCCGCGGATCTTGAGCGCGAAGAACAAAAGGGATCGCAACGTTTTGCAGGAGATAACCGCCGATGCGGATATATGCAGGTGCACGGATTGCAAGTGCGATCACCTGAAGAATTGTCAGAACTGCACGAGCCCGAACGAACCGCCTGTAAATAACAAAATGGCGGAATCGCAGCTGCAGATTGTTAGCGAAATAGTTTCGTGCCTGCAGAGCGAATGCCCGTGCGAAGGCGACGGCGCCGGCGGATGCGGCTCGTGTTGCGTCGTTATATGCCTTAAAACTTTGCAACAATTACAGAGAGTATTCAACAACAGAAATTGTTGCAGGGAGACGAGCAGGTCGCATTGCTGCAAGGACAAATCGTCCGAAAGGGCTAACGTTTCCTTCGCTTTGATACAGAGTCAAGTGGCCAACAATCAATGATTGAACCATATGATTTATATTGATAGAGTCAGATTTATATCAATAGAATCAGTTATTAGAGCGACTCTCGACTAGTCATGCAAAACGAAGAGGCTCGACTCTTCGACGTGTTAATTGTACCGGAGAGTTAGGTTTGTTGCTATTTTTACCTAGAACACTCTCGGGCTTCGTTGAACAGAGAATATATGGACTATGTGCAAATGACTGAGCAACGCTCGGAACTCACGCTTCACGTATCCCTCGATCTTTCTTTTTCTTTTTCATTTTTTCCTTCATTTTTTTCTTTTTCTGTTGTCGAGTTGAAATACATTTTATTCAACGCCGTTGAGGAGATTGATACGCCGCGCTTGATTACCGCAGATACATGTATGCTGATTTATATATTTTAGAAATATCATTGAGAAAATTTGCATCGAGCTCAGTCGCGTAGTAACGCTTGAGAGAAGATAACTGTTTCGCTAATAATTTTTTTTTTTTGCCATCGCGTTTGACGTAGGTTACGGAAAAATTCATGCAATTACATTTATTTTTATTTTTTTTTAACACCTCAAATGGCTACCACCATTCCGCCGATGCTTCGTTTCTTCCCTGATAGACAAGCGGCACAAAACAGTTGGCGCAATAATTGCGACATGTGCCGCACATGTCGCAAATATCGCGCCAATATTGCTACTTTTCGTTGCGCTTGTCTATCAGGGTTTTACCACGGTCGTGCAAGCGAGATTGCATTCTGAATTCTCATCATGCGACTTTTTTTTTTTCATACATCTCTCGTACCGCCCTTTTACGAGACGTTAAAAGATTAAGATTTATAAACCAAAAATTCACGTCGCGCTTTCGCTAGACGATTTATACCAAATGAATGATCGTATTATTTTTTTTGTTCAATTTTTTTTTTCCAGTGATGGCGAACATGTTACGGCGACGTACGTATTTAATATAAAAAAAGATAGTTTTATTACATTTTTACGTATTATACCAAAAAAAACCTGTCCACCGCGACGGTGAAACAAAGTGCCAAATTTATAAAGATGGAATTGTATTCCAACAAGATATTCGTACAACGAGATTTAACATTCACGTTGCATTACGGCTTTTACGCTGTATAAGTATATATATTTTTTATAATATATGCCGAAGGTTTTCCGATGGAATTGAATACAGAGAACCGTTAGTGAACTTAGAGAATTTTAATGCGATATATATCAACTCATCGTGGGTCTCAACGACAATTTTGGATTGACGATTCAATGGCTGTTTTACGTACTTTTCATCATACTTCACCATGGAACTAAAAGCTTCGTGTACCTAATAGATGATAGAGCAATAAAAATTGTTTTCAAAGTACATAATTTGACTAATGTGTAATAAAGAACGTTTCTAATTACAGTTTTGTCTCAACAGTAGTTTCTCCCATTCATGCCTCCACTTTTTTGACCCCCGATCATTCCAAGATCCCCTAGTAGACCCCCTTAATGACACTAATTTGCATAAGTTCGGCCGGAAGTGACGTCATACAAAAATTACGTCACATCCGGTTCAAAAATCACATCTTTTCACCCGACGTGACGTCACAAGGAAAATACATGAAAAGTGAAAATTTCAAACTGGAAGCGACATATTTCCGGTATGACCTCACTTCCGGTCGAAAATTGAGATTTTCAAACCGGAAGCGACGTATTTCCAGTAAATCTCCGGAAACCTGAATTTCCAATTTGTAAATTGGACAGTCCCACCTGCTATTATAGTATGAGTAAATAAATAATTCAAAAATCACGGCGAAAGATCGTATAATTATACAGTCGTGTAACAACACTGAACCTTTACAGTGGATGATTTAATAACATTTCTATCCCTAAGACTCTGCAGCGATGTGAATCTTGGTGTGTATCGCGATTCTTGGCACAGCTGTCTATGACGAAGCCGCAACGAGGGCTTCCGCCACTTCTACGGCAATGCCAGCTTCGGCTTTGTCCTGTTCGGACGAGGCTGCGCTCAATTGCTGCTGGGCCTTGCTAAGGAGATCCCGGGCAGCTGAATTGTCGAGATTCTCAACAGGGTGAGCTTCCTCCGCTAGAATCTACAAAGAACATTTCGTTAGTTACAATTTCCATTTAAAAGAATTATTCATGGAACTTTTTACAGAATTAAATAAAGAATTTTCTAAAAGATGGACATAAAACCAGTTTTAAAACATAATTTTTAAGGAATTTTTAAAAGACGAATTTAAAACTATTTTCAAAACATAATTTTTGAAGAAATTTTTAAAAGATGATTTTGAAAGAATTTTTGAAGAATTTGTTATTAGATGAATTTAAAACAGCCACCTCCCACCAGTGGTGCAGCACAGTCTATACATTGCCTTCGTCACGATTCTACCATACCTGAACACTGGAATCCTCATTGATGGTGACAGTGCCCGAAGAAACAAAAACTTTCTTTACGTCTCCGCTCTGTTCGTAGACGGTTACAATTCCAGGCTTGAGAACGGCGAGGGTGGGTACGTGATGGGGAAGAATACCGAAAGATCCCGAGAAGGATGGTACGTCGACTTGTTTTATATCGGCAGAGTCGTAATATACCTGAAAGGTAATTTTTGTAAATTAGCAATCGAGAATTCGTGAAGCTTCGTTCGAGAGAATTTTCATTGCGGTCGGATTGGCTTTGGGAGAGAGAAAAAAAATGAGGTACCTGATTCGCTCCGGCGAAGGTGAACTTCATTTGATTGCCGGAGCCCTCGGCGTAGTTCCTAACCTGGTGCCGAACGCACCTGAGGTAGGGACGAAGTGTACGCGCAAGAGTAGCCATTATTGTTTCTACAAATCAGAGATATTTCGTTAAAAAGCGTACGATTTGACGCGTTCGAATTGTTACATCACAGGGTCAACGGATGGTCCATAACCACATTTTGATAGTCGCTATCGGAATAACGTCCGAAAATGTGTGAACACACATTTAACGAGAGAGATGCTTCGTGCGTAAACGATTATCGATATCGAAATTGGCGAAACATATTCGTTAACTCACCTTGTCACCGGCCGGACTTCTTTTTTTTTGTGATAAAATTTTGAGACTGTCGAGGCACAGTAGTTTTCTCTTGCGCCTGCGCTGTCTGCTAGGGGCAAGGCCGAAGGAAGGGGATTGTGTTTCTATTATGTTAGGGTGAGTTTCGATAATACGAAATAGTTTTTCGGTAATTGGCGGTGCTGCACTGGCATTCCGAAACTCCCAAGTGCCTACGACCTGGAGAAAAGGCACATTCCTATTGGTCAATTTGGAGTGTCAAAGTGCGATTAAGTTCGGCCAATATACGGACCTCGATCCTCGGCCTCCGATTAGTCCCGAGTGTCTCGCGGGCTCTCAACTCTCTACTTTGTTGACATCCGTCGATCGCGCGTTACGAACGAACTATACCAGCCTAAAAAGCCTCGAGCTTGAATCCACGAATGTGACGACGTATTTGGCAGATCTTATTCGGATTATCTCCGAAAGGGACCTATAGTTCTTGAATATCGATTACGTAAGTTATGCGACCTTCGGCTTATGAATCGAATAAATGTTGGTCCGGTCAATTTTTATTCACGACGTCAATACGATGTCCGTAAATTGACACAATATTTTGTTTCATTTGTTGTAATTTACAGAAAGCCGGCAGCAACATCGGAACTTGGAAAAAAATGAGTCTCGCAGATGCCAAAGTTGCTTTCATAGGAGGTGGGAATATGGCCCAGGCCATAGGAGCCGGTTTGATCACGAAAGGTATCGACGAAGAACAATGTTTCGTCATCGTCGACAACGCATCATTGCACTGATAGAAAAATATGGTCGAATCGACCAAAGATTTGGGCAGGCACGTTCGCATAAATATTTTTTTGGCACAGCTGAAAGATTGGTCGGTTCGAAAACTTTCTGGAAGGTTTCGACAAAATATTTCTGAGGCGTTAAATCATTTAATTCAACCAACTGGATATTTATTTGAACGTCCCTGCCCGAATATTTAGTGGAATCGACCGCATCTGCAACATTGTACTTTTTTTTGGGATATCCAGGCATACTGAAACCGGAGAACATCTGGGTATCGGCAAGAACGGAAAAGACTCTGGAGTACTGGAAAAATTTGGGCACCAACACGAGCCTGAACAGCGCAGAATGTGTGGGACCTTGCAGCGTGGTATTTCTGGCGTTTAAACCACACATGTTGGACGAAGCTCTGCACTTTGTCCGCACGGAGAAGATTAAAGCTAAGAGGAGACTCTTCATATCGGTTCTCGCAGGAGTAACTCTGAAAACATTGAGAGCCGTGAGTCAGATACGAAAACTTTAGTTGATCTGAAAATTCAATGATGCAGAAATTTATTTTTTTATTCTAGAAATTAGGTTGTTTCGGACAGTTCGCTGTTATCAGAACAATGCCAAATACGCCGCTGCTGATTGGGTCGGGAATCACTGGTAATTTCATTCACATGATTTAACACTACCAATTTTTATTTTCATTAATCAAATTTCAATTTTCAACTTTTACGAGGAACCGATATGAAAATTTCAATTTTCAATATTTTTTTTTAATCATCTGACCGTGATATTATTTCAGTTTACTGCGGCGATTCTTCAACGGTTCCCGACGATTATTCTCAAGTCCACGGAATGTTTGCTAATTTGGGCACTGTGGAACAAGTACAAGAGTATCAAATGAACGCTATCGGTGCTCTCTCAGGATCTGGACCTGCCTTCGTATGTTCAATAATAGTCTCGCGGCGACTTTGAAAAAAAAAAAAAATCACTGACCGCACGATCGAGCCGTTCTTAAAATTTTCCGTTTCTCAAAATTGCAGGGCTATCAGATAATCGAAGCTCTCTCAGACGGCGCGGTAATGATCGGTGTGCCGCGAGCAATGGCAACGAAATTTGCGGCTCAAGTTCTCATAGGAGCAGCAAAAATGGTGCTGGAAACCGGACGGCATCCGGGACAGTTGAAAGACGAAGTGTGTTCACCCGGTGGAACTACGATAGCCGGTGTGCACGAGATGGAGGACGGAGGTGTCAGGTAACAAAGCCTTTCCTTCGTATCCACATATATATATATATATTGGAGAATATAGAATAAGTTACGGCAGCGCCATTTGTTTATTACATTAAAAGATATTACGGGTGGCCATATGACCCTTACTTATCCTAAAACGACGCCGTAAAATTTCAGAGCATCGATGATGAACGCGATCAAGGCAGCTTTCGAGCGATGCGAAGAATTGGCGGAACAGTCGGAGGATTCGTGAAGACTTCGGTGCGTAAAATACGCGTTCATTCCAAAAATTGCGCCCTCGGACTGGTAAAGTTAATCTGACATGACTTAATAAATGAACGTTGGACAATATGCCTCGACATTTCGATGACGTCAGTTATCTCGGTCGAACCTCGACGAGCAATGAAACCCGCGCGAAGATGCTAGGATGAATCGATACATCCGTTCTATACGCGTATGTCTAAGGTAAAAAATTTTAATCGTTTATTAGATTTGCAGATATCCTATTTACATGTGACCGATGCGTGATCGTTTGATTAACAGTAAGTTTTTCGTAAATCGATCGGACGATCTAAATCTTCGAATACTCGACGCAACGCGACGGATCCGTGGCGTAGTATTCCTGACACTTTGTCATCAGTCTCTTCAATGCCTGAATGTACTTTCGTTGAGTCTCGTCGTTCATAACGTGAGCGACGTTTTTCGAGAAGATCTTTTCTCTTCCGGTACGCGCGTGAATACCGACCATGGTAACACCGATCGGCCACGGCGAATTGCCGATCGCCATTTGCAAGTACGCGTCGCTCGCCTGCAAAACCAAAAAGTATCCAATCAGTTAAAGATAAAATAAAAAATTTCGGATTAAAATTTATATACAATATCCAAAGTTTGCTATGCATAAACTGATAGACGAAATTTTAAATGCAAGTACTAGGTAAAATTAATCGTCGGTATATTGCGTCGACCATTTTTAGACACTTTTAACATGCCGATCAATTGATTTTGCCGCATTTGTAGATATAAAATTTTATGATATCAGTTTAGGCATAAAAAGAAAATCCACACGTTTACCAGGGATTTCGCGGATTACTTACCAATATGTAGTTTCTTTCCAAAAGATGCTTAACGATTTCAGTCAAGCTATCGGTAATGTCCTCCGGTAGAGATTTGTTTTTCAGTTTCCTCAGCAACGGCTTGAGGTACTCGCGGGTCTGAGCGTACGTTGCGCTGGCCATTTTTCCTCTCGTACTCATTTTCTCCGCGGTGCCGCGACTGTTCAATTTTTCACCCCATATCTGCACCAGGAACTGGAGAAACTTCGTTATCACCGTCATGTCGTACTCCCTCTCCCCTCTGTTAAGTTTCGCCGACATTTTTTGAATGTCTTCGTAGGTGACTCCTTCGTCGGGCACGTTCACGTCTCCTTGCCTGTCGCGATCGTTCGGCTTCGAGGAAGTCAACAATTCGTTGAGGTAAGCCTGGTCCACCTGGTCCATTGCCTCTTGGAAGTCGTTGCGGAAACCCTTCAAAATGCAGCACAAAAAACTTAGTATAAATGGCGCTAAAAAATAGTATGAATGGACCCAAAAAAAAAAAAACTTTTGTTGGCATTGAAAGGGCCGACCTTACCTTGTTCACTTCCGGCTCGAGAATCTCGCGTTTTCGCAATCTCTGAAAGGAATCGACCTCCGACTCTCCGAACAGCGTTATAGGCTCGCATCTCTCGCGCAATCTTCTTATGACTTCGGGCCTCGATAGCGTCAGATGCTCCGAAGTGTTTGTACTCGATTCCTCCGTCTGATGACCGACTTTCGTCTTCACCGCGTCGCTGTTGTTGCCGCTGTTGTCCGATGTGTCTGTTTCCTTTTCCGTCAGCTCGCCGCGTTTGAAATACTTTCGACTTTTGTCCTTCTGCAAAAATTGGTTCGATCAACTAAAACTATCGGACGACGCCTTGCACGATGTGCGACGATTCTGTGAAGACGATGGCCTTGACTCACAAATATGTTAGACTCCTCGAGCTGCTTACGCTTTCTCATTATTTCCGCTTTTAATATATCCATTATTATTTTTAACTATCAACTATCCACGTCTGAATCGTTAAAATCGCTTCTGTATTTATTTGACAAACCGTGTCGATATATCGGAGGTTATGTCGCGGATCGATCAGCTGTCCGAGCGAAACCAGAGAACATAGAAGTATATGGAAGCGCAGGTCCCGTGTTAATATTTGGCACAGAAAAGATAGTTCCGATTTCCGCCTGTAGTTGGCGCCGCTATGTATCGGTGTGCCCAACACACTCGAAGAATCTCAAGCAACACCCCTCGTGGTCGTCTCTCTCATACTCATGTGGATCAGACTATAGCGTTCTCTCACTCGCGCTCATGCAGAAACGCGGTTGGGCGTGTCTTCGAGTTCGCACTGATGCTTCGAGTATTTCAAGGTTTCCCCACACACAGAACTCTATGCCACAATAATACAATTTCCGACTAGAATATTTAATTAAAATAGTAAGAGATCGGTTGAAGCGTTCAAAAAACATTAACCGAAATAAAAAAGCAGCGGACTATCAGATTTTAATAAACTTTCATTTGTATGTTATCAAGTGAGTTGGTGACCGATCGGTCAAAGGTCTTTCTTTTTATTTTACTAACCGGGGTTCAATTCCGTCACACGGAATATTTTTTTTTCTTGTCTTCGCTTACGACAACTATCTTAATCAGAGTATTTGTTTAGCGTAAAGTTAAACGGCCACTCTAAATTACATCCTTACGAGCAGGTAGATGTAACCTGATCGCGCCGCAAGAGCGACTTATGTTTTATAATTCGTGCTCGCGGTGGAGTGAGAAGGAAACACGAGTGTGTTTCATATGCTCTTAAACCGACATTGAACAAGTTTTTGCGGTGGCGTGAAGAAATTAAGCATTCGCAAAAGGAATTGGCCAATTAGCGGCCTCGCGACTTTTCATTAACTTACACACATACGACATCAAGAGAGTCGATGGCCGAGTGGGCGAGGGCTCCGCTTCCTAACTGGGTATCCATGGTTCGATACCGTCACCCTGTCTTTTTATCTTTTTTTTTTTTTTTTTTTTATCTCAATGTCGCTACAAACAAATGCAATATGCATTTGTTTGTAGCAACATTGAGACGCAGCATCGCATTATACTAAAAATACTTACTATCGAAGCGCAAATTTTCACAGTATACATTGTAAAAAGTTTCAAATATACTTATATCTCGTGTTCGGCGAAAATGATAAGTTAAACCTTTTATGATTGCATATAAATTATAAATTATTATGCAGTATACCGAAGTAATTTGTGCCACAATAATAACTATTCTTAGGTATGATGCAACGCTGCGTCTCAACTTTGCTACAAACAAATGCATTTGCATTTGTTTGTAACAACGTTGAGACAAGAAAAAAAAAAAAAGAAAAAAAAAGAAAGAAAAAAAGTTCCATTGTGGCGGTATCGAACCGTGAGTGTCCAGATAAGAAGCGGAGCCTTCACGCACTCGACCACCGACTCATTTGGTAATGATTGTGTGGTAGTCAATCAAAAGTAGCGAGGCCGCTGCTTTGCTTATTGGGTTTGCAAATGCTTAATTTCTCCGCGCAAAAAAACCTCATAATCAGTTTAAGAGCATGTGAAATACACTCGTGTATCTTTTCACTCCACCACGAGCTGAAACGAGATGAAATACTAGTGTATCTCTCGCATGCCGCAGCGCAATCACATTACATCTACTTGCTCTTAAGGATGTAAAAGTAGGGCGTTTAACGTGAAGCTAAAAATTCGGACATTTAGTTTGTAAAAAAAAACGAACGAAAAAAAAATAAAAGAATGAAACGTCGCCCGCGTCGGAATTGAACCCGGGTTGCCGGAACATAAATAGTCAACAGACTGCCCGCCCCCCCAAGCGTTCACGGCTTGTGAGTGCGAGCGAGAACGCATGATTACTGGGCGGAGCTAATCGAGTTGCAGCGTGTGCGTTCACATCGATACAGCCAGCGCCAGAGGTGGCTGGGGTACTCACTAACGGGTACCCCAGCCAAGAGCTCCCATAAGGCCTACGCTTCCATATACTTCTATGTTCTCTGATACTAGTTGGTGGACGGGAAGACGCGATTTTTATCGATTCCATTCGCCTTATATTCTCAGTAATCCGTAACCTCTATCGATAGTAATGTCTACTAGGTCTGAACTCAGTGTCACAATAATGTTATTTACGAGATATTGCAAACGGAAGGGGATGCGATTAACGATCGTATCCGTTAACTAAGCCGAGGGTTGCTTATGAAAATCGTATTTACATGCACATTGTGCAGAATCGTAGTACGCGAGAATCTCGGGGAATGGCGCAAAGCTGCCGAACAATCGTATCACATGTAGCAACGCACTTTTTTTGTATTGAAGAATATGGAGAGAACAAAAGTCTCCGTGTACAGAAACGCTCGATAATTTAGTAAAAACAAAGTGCAACATATAATTAACAATAATTGTTCGAAATGTCGAGTTTAAAAAAAATATTCACGCAAACCTGCTCGACGCGATATTATCCGCTATACGAGGCTAGATATTTTTAGGCTATGAGGAATACTTATATATATGTGCATAAATATATGTAATTACGATTTGTATAAAATAAATTTAAAAAATATAGGAAAGTATAATCTCAAAACGAACCTACTTTATCACGAGTTCAATTTCAGGCTTTCACCAAAATTTAGTTTACAAAATATTGTCAACGGTTATTTTCGCACGTATAACATAAATCACAAAGTTTCGTTTTAAGCCCCAACAAGGATAAGTTCCGAATGGAAGGTCGATTATTATTAGTCGAAGGTGTTGTGATACCATTGACCTTTTTTTACTACGAGTTATTAGCCGCAAGTCCCCCGTGCAAAGTTGCGGGCACACGTTACACAAAAACACGTAGCAATACATGTATATAGCTGCATCGCTTGTAGTAAACGATTGGTCCAACGTATATTTTTGTGCGAGTGATTTTAACAAGGCACAAAGTTTCGCGAGAATTAAAACAAGTGTTTGTGATCTCCCGAGATCGTTCGTTACATCCGAACAAACTGAATTCTACTTGGATCTTTATCACTCGGTATATATGTCAGTAACAATAACACAATAAACTCACGTTTTAAAGTTGTCAGTCGCCATCATCCGAGTAGAGAGAAGATAATATTGGTAATGCGCATGCGCGCATCATGCTGTGCGCTGCTTCTGCTCACAGGCGCCGTTCACGTTAGTGCTCGGTCACGTTCACGTCGAGAATACACCGGTTAAGGTTCCAAATGCATCTGTTACAGAAGCTTGGGATACTTCAAACATCCTGGCGACTTATAAAGTATAAGTTGCGATATATTGTATTGAATGAAAATCGCGAATTTGTCGAACAAATGTGTTTAAGGTTTTTCGATACTCGATGAAAAATAAAGGGATTAAGCCGGCACGAAAATGTACACTGATGCGATGCGCGTTTCGATTAACATTTAGCCCACTACGAATATCTTTTTTTTTTAATCAATTTTCATCACAAGACAAAAGCTTTGCGTAAAGAAGGTCAGAAAACTCAATTTGGCCGAGCTTATTGCAGTATCGACGAAACAGTAGTATTCACCGACGAGTTTTCGATAGAGACCGCGAGTTCGCATCGCGCATGCGCGAAATCCATGCGCGTACGATAAAAATTGCATTCGCAGCAGCAATGCGTACATGATGAAGTTGAGGCCTCGTTAATAATTACCGGCGCAGTGACGATAACCATCATCGCGTTTATCGCGATGATGGTTATCAACAGGCTCGAGATGCTTTCAGAGAATTTTTCTGAGATTCGTGTTGCTTTATTATCGATCATATATAGGAGGAACGGAATTGACGGCTGAGGAAAAAAAAATTTCGAGACTATTTTATGCAACTCTTCTATTAAAAACAATGGGTAATTAACAAAAATATAGATCGTTGCTTCGTCTTTTGTATTTCTTTTTTACGAAATTTAATACATAAATATGTTTTAAAATTATTTAATTAAATTAATTTTAGTGGACATTTTGTAAGGGGACACGATGTAGTTACAGGCCACTTATGTGGAGTAATTCGTATTATTTATATTATGGGATCGATAAACTCGAAGTTCCGATTCCAAAGTAACGAGAGGAACCTAACTGTGGTTACATTTATCGGATAAAATTGGACGGTGCAAGACACATAATTTAATCGATTGCCACACACACAGAAACACTGATCGATCGTCAAAGTGCAGACGGTTCGAAATATACTGTACATTAGTAGTAGTAGTAGTACGCAAATCAAGTAGATGGCCCGGTAATTGACCATCGTCCATCATAAATTCACAAAATTCAAGTAAAAAATTTCAATTTCTTGTGATCAAAAAATACATTCCTTGCCGCATGTAAATAATCTGTAACGTGTCAACGATCGGAACATTCGACCCTTTTAACCGCGAGGAATACAGCTTACTGTCGAGAATTACACTAACATTACAGCAATACGAAGTTTAATTCTCCTCGGATCAGCACGAGCGACGAAAAAAAAAAAAAAAAGATCGAAGTACTTCTTCAACTACACTCCAAAGCTTCCAAGCTTCGGATAACAACACAAATACCTATTATAAAATCGAAGGCTGCTCATATTCTCGAAGAAGCCTTAAATCTTACTATGACGATTCGAATAATCGATCGAATTGCCTCATCGAACTGTCTCAATTTTGTCAAGGGACACAGTAAGTTTGTAACGTGTCAACGAGCGCTACATCGAGTTTCATATGGATATGCATATATACATCTATATATATATATAGTCTAGTATTTTGGTGTATGCTTCGCAGTTCGCCAATGGCGTAGGCTACGCTCGTCGCTCGGTATTCTTTTTTTCTCTATCAGCTGACTCTCTCGCTGTTCCCTTTTCGTATTCATCAAAAACGAACGCTAGCGTCGCCGATCGGTTCAGTGCGTTCAAACATCCCAACGACTTCATGTCACCCTCGTACACGACGTTGTTGCTGCTAGACGATACAAAGTGGCTGTCGACTAATGTCATGTTGATTCGCGATAATTACGACGAATATTCTTTTGCGTAACGAAGACGTCTCCACTGTTTCCTCTGATTTTTTTTCACCATTTGTCACCGAATTATCGTTCACTAACACCGAGGTAAGTCCGCGACAAAACATAATAATAGTTCGCGAGGCTCGAGATGAAGGCAGCGCTATCAAAACAAACTTTGTTGTTCCTTCCGTATTTTTTCCTCGAAGGTCACGCACGCCTGTGGCTCTATGAAAATTCGGTTATAAATCATACGAGACACCGGTTAATAGATAATAATTTAATTTAGATAACTGGATTATAGACTTTCGGCGTTAATTTCGCTGTTATTCGAGTATCGACCGACAAAAGTGTATAATCGTCGCGATGTCTTTGACACGGAAAACCGAATGAGCGACACGTAATAGGAGAGAAAAAGAAGACACGGTATGACAGTAGCACGATTAATTCATCCGAGAATATAGATATTCTGGCAACAGTGCTTTATCTGCATTGCAGTACACCTGTGCGCTATTATTACATGAAAATAGGATTGTCGCCTGCATCCGAGAATTTCCTCAGCTGAACTGCACTTCTGTTCAGTTGACGAATTAAATTTTTTTTCGCGCACGAAAACTAGCGTATCTGAACGAGAGGTGAATGGAAAAATAATCGACAAACCTTTTGTGGTATAATCTCTGCATAGTTTCGTAGAGTTTTTGTGTGTATAGCACGATTTGTCGACGCCGCAGCTCGGTCTCTGCGTCTTTCACGCTTCGAATATTGTCCTTTGAACCTATTTACATTTTTATTATTGTACGCACATAAATTCCCTCCTCCCCTCCTATTAACTGATAATGCCTGACGGCAAGTAGTTAGCAGTTCATTTCTCGAGTTATCTGCTCTTCTTTGGTCGCTCTTACTGTCGAGCAAGCCAGACGAATACTCTGTACTCTGTAGTATCACGAAAGGTCGGAAAATATCAATGCAACTAGAATTTTTTATATTAATCATTTTTTTAAATTTATTTTGTTTCAGAGCTGAACCGCAGGCATGGGGGGCGCATTCAGTTGCGGGCAGGATAACGACGACTTGGTCAATATCCTCATCGTGCTTGGCTACATTAAAAGTAAAAATGTTGAGAGAGTCTTCAGAGAAGTTGATAGAGGAGATTATGTCCTGCCTGCCCATAGGGATTTGGCTTACAAGGACCTTTCATGGAAAATTGGCAATATTCACTTGTCAGCCCCGTGCGTGTATTGCGAGGTCATGGAAGGACTTATGCTCAAGCCTGGACTTAGTTTCCTCAACATTGGTTCCGGAACCGGCTATTTAAGCACTATGGCTGGTCTTATCCTGGGTAAAATTTTTTTGAATGAGATTATCGGAATGAAACAGTACACAAAACCAGTAAACAAAATTTTTTATCAATTATCCGATTAATCAGTGAAACGCATGGCACAGTTTTTTTTTAGTTCTAAAAGATCAATTTTATAACTGAGTTCATCGTTGGACTATTTTTTTTTTTTATTCCGGTCTTAAAATATTATAATTTTTATAGCATAACGATTTCTACCGAGAGAATATATTTATACCAATAATATTTGATCGATTACCACTGTGCGGAACACGATCGACGATATCGTATGTTATTTTCGGGATATATTTTACCTTCAATCTATAATTGACTGCGTTTATATTTCGCAGGTGAAAACGGTACTAATCACGGTATAGAAATGCACGAGGATTGTTTGGCGTACGCGTACGAGCATCTGGAGGCATTCAAGGAGAAGTCTCTGAACACCGATGAATTTGAATTTTGCGAGCCTGCCTTTCGGCTCGGTAAGAGGAACAATTTTTTTTGCAAAGAAAATAAAAAAGAAACCATTGATGCGTCTATTCGATGCAAACACGTTACTGAAAATGGACGTTTGTTTGTTTAGGAAATTTTTTGAATGTGATACCTAATCGACAGTACGACAGAGTCTACTGCGGTGCTGCCTGTCCGGAGATTCACGAGCCGTTCGTAAAGCAGTTCGTTCGGGTCGGCGGGATTCTTGTTATGCCGTACAAGGACCAATTGCTGAGAATCGAGAGAATCAACGAGACAACATGGCGAAATCACACGATGCTGCCGGTATCGTTTGCCATGCTAGCCTCACCCCAGGACGGAAACGACCGGGGTCTACTACATCTACGTAAAATCAATATTATTTTCAGTTTCTATTTATTCGCCTCTCAGTCGCATCCCGCTGTTTCACTGCGTTATTTCTGAATGGGAACAGTGGTCGATTATTGACAATATCTTCTATTCGAGACCTTTTACTCTATATCGATAGCCCAACATTTTTTTCTTTTTAAATTTTACACGCATCAAGATATATACGGTAAAATTTGAGGAAAAGACTGGATTTCCTTCAGTTCCTTTGCATTTTTTGGAACGAATTCCATTGTATCATAAATACCGTGCACCGACAATCTTAATATATGCGGCACACAGTCAAATCGCCGCGATGAATCGACATCCCGCATTTATCTGATCGACCAATGATTAATTTGCAGCTTTGTGTCAACCGACCACTCTCCAAGAACTGTGCCGAGGCTCGATAAGGCGTCATTTACGAAAACTTGTCTGGTCCGAGCACACCGATTTGGAGCGGAAAACTGTGATAATACCTCAGTCGGTCGTTGATCTTCCATCGTCCCAGTTGCCACCGTCCCCCTATAGTATTCCATATCTCGAAGATTTAGCTCAGGGTCGGTAATATTTTGAGATCAATGACGAGACAGTCTCCGAAAGAGGCGAACGACTTCATAAATATATATATATGTACACATACATTTTACAGAAGCTCAACGGAGGGAAGTCGTGTCGTCGACGCTGCAGCTAGTCAGAGCGGTCGTTCAGCCACCTCAGCCGAATCGTCGTAACACCGAGGATTCCGACACCAGCGAGGATTCGGACGAGGTCCGATTCAAGGTCGACCTGTCAGACCTTTTCCGTAGTCGAAACGAGCCCGAAGACTCGACCAAAGAGTCCGAAACCACCGAGTCTGAAATGAACGAGGATTATTTCGAGGAGGCCCCCCCCATGATAGACGAGGACGATGTAATGGACGCTACAGAGACAGCGGAGCGAGATAATTCCACGGCAGCCAAGGCTGCGAATGATCCTGATATGGAAGCCGACGACAACGATCAAGCCGAAAGTCGGACCGATCGGTCATTCGAGTCGAGGCTGAAACGTCGAAAGAGCGAGGTTCCTGCATCCAACAACGAATCTAACGGGTCTGGCGATGATAAACTCTATCGATTCTTCGGCCATAACGATATTCCCGAGGAAGCCCAAAACAGCAGGATATCCGGTTCTTGCTCCACTGTCGCCGGTGTCTCGAACAGCGACGACGACGACGACGATGACGACGAAGACGACGATGACGATCTCAACTTTGCTTTCATAAAAAAAGCCTTTTCCATTCTCAAGGAGAAGCTCGATACGAAAATGGAGGAAAATTCTGAGAGCGACAGTTCCGATTCATCCTGCGAGGAGACGAATGGCCGGGACGGTGATCACCGAGATATCAGCGTGGGAGCGAAAAATACTTCGGCTAGGAATTGGGAGGGAGTACGAAATGCTGGCGTGACCGTCGACGATGACAACGCAGCAGGAAGCATGTTCGCTCGTCAATCGAACTCTGAGATTAAAGAAGGAGGATCGAACAACTTTACGGACGCGACACACGATAATAATACGGATGATTTGCTCAGTGATAAAAATTGCTCCAACGACGATTGCAGTTCTCGTAATGGACGCAGCGTCGACCACACGAGGACGAACGAAATATCCGATAGCAATATCGATATGTTGAGCGAGACGGAATCATTTCCGAGGAACCTTTATCGACGATATAGAAGCGTCTGCGTCGACAAAGGTTCATCCGGTACGAGCACGAGCCAGAAAAGACGCGCCGATGAGAGATCGGAGAGCTCCGGTAGCCAAGAATCGTCGAATCTGCAATCGCAATCATCAAACTCGGCGTCGTCGAACTCGCTGAGCGACGAGAACGATTCCGACGTCGATGTACGTTGCCTGCGCGGAAAAAATGTAAAAAGATACTTCGCGCATACAATCTCCAAGGAGGCTCTATCGCTTTTCATGAAAAAGAAGATCGGCCAGTTACCCCTGCCTCTACCGTTGCGCCTGTACATAAATTATAATCGGGAATTATAGTCTGTAATCAACGAGTAATCGAATGCAAAAAAAAAAAAATTTATCAGAATGAGGTCCGCCAGAGTGCTTAGCCGAGTCGGGAAATAATGTTGAGAGAGCTTGTCCAGGCCGTTGTCCAGGCTTGAGCGGAAATTACTTCCATGACCTTGCAGTACACGCTCGAAGTCGACAAGTGAATATTGTCGATTTCTCATGACAGATCCTTGTAGGCCAAATCTCTTTCGGCAGGCAGTACGTTATCTCCTCCGTCGAGTTCTCTGAAAAATTAACATTTCTTTGCTCTTGATGTAGCCGAGCACGATGAGCGTATTGACCAAGTCCACACACACACACTTAACTATGTATTTTATTGATAGAAACTATTGAGGTTGTGTAGAATAAGTATCATTAAATTAAACGAAACGTTTACGTATTGCTGGGAGAGTATAAAAAAATCTCTATCTTGAAATAATAAGTACAATTATGAACCAAAAAAAAAAGTTCTTCAGTAAGGCGAAATAAATTTTTAATGAAAATACGGTCTTCTTCCTCTCCGAAGGATTCTTGCCGATGGCTAAGTTCCCGTGAAAATTTCGTTACTTTTCGAGTAGCATGAATTGCGACAAAATCCTCAGAGGCCTTTGGACTCGGTGTGAAAGAGAAAGAAGAGCTAAAGCCTCAACGCCTCGGCGGTCTTTGCGCTTCATGTGTGCCTACGCGTGTTTCGAATCGTCCGCGAATGAGCAAAACGAATGAGATCCTAATTGTCTCCCATCCTCGTCCACTGACTGCCAGAATTCCGCGGCATTGAAAAGGATTCGTCCATAGTCGTATCGACCGTGCGTATACTATAGATTTATCGAAAGTCAATAATAACGAATTCTCACTCGTGATTATACACGTTGAAATATGGTCACAAATTTCGGTTACAAAATTGATATTGAAAGTACGAGCGTTACGAATGCGTGATTTCGCGTGCCCGGTGGGACATCAATAGCATATATTGATTCGTGTAGTTCAATGCATTATTATTATCGCGAATAAATAATTGGACAATACAGCGGTGGGCAGGGTTTCCGCACAGTTTATAAGCAATTTTTTGAAGCGAAAAAAAATTGATACAAGTACAGAACAAAAGAAGGCGTTAATCTTTTTAATTAAATTTTTCGTGTTGGATCTTCGTAAAGTTACCGACGCGAAAGAAATTTGTGACAGACGAGCTCGAATAAAAAAGCCCGACGGTTTCGCCAAAGTTGATAACAACGAACAGAGTTTTCAAAGCGAACGAAGCAAGCAGGCCGTTTCGTCGTTTCAACCTTTGACTTCGGTGTACGACCGACGACCGCTGAGCCGGAATTGATACCGCCAGGCTAGCCGACCCGCGAATCGACCAGTCAATCCGTTTTCGCTGCAATCACGTCGGTTGCGCTTCCGTGCGCGCTTCGCGGTCCCTCGACTCAACCACCTGCACGGTGCTTTATCGTCGCTACTGGAATGTATCTCGCTGGTCGTGCAAACTTCGCCTTTTACCTCGAAACATAGGATACAACGATTCGACGACCATCTCCGCGTTTCAGTCCCAAGGCCGATGCTCCCTACGCGGCGGTCACACTCCGCCCTCCCCCGAGCACACCGTCTTCGTTGTATCACCTCCTCGCGTTCGGATCGCCCCCCACCCCCTTCGCATTCCCCCTGATTTCTTTGTCTCGGCCGGCTAGCCTCTCGATCGAGGTGCGTTCGCCGCCGCCGTAGGACGCGCAGAGGGGTGCGCGCCGAAAGATTGCTCGCGCGGAAGAGGCTAACGCCCAACCACCCGCCAGCCAGCCAACAGTTTCGCACACTCTATATTCGGGGAGGGACACCCGCAGCACGCAAAATCCTTCTTCGATCTCCGGAGTAGCGCAGCGGCAGCAGCACCATCACCACCGTTAGGCGGTAGAGTAGCACAGGTCCAGCGACTCCTCCAGTCTCGGGACTCTGCCGAGCCCGAGTGGCTACTGGCTGCTCACTGACGCTCTATTTTTTTTCCCCCGATCCTCGTTATTCGCATTCGTGTACTCGTCACCGAGTCGTGCGCTTCGCCCAGCGATGAACCCGGCTAACTCGGTCCACTGTTTACTCTTCAACGCCTCTCCACGATAACCGTTCGATAATATTGTTTACTTCGTTCGTTCGACCGTTACATTCCGTACTCTGACCGCTGTACTATGCTCGATCCGAAATCGCTCTCTGCACGCAACGCCGAATATCCTACGGTAAACACGCATTTCGCAAATGTTCGATGATGCTCTCGCGCGACAAGCGAAAATACGGTTTTACTGCTGCCGCTTCTGCGACTACGGTACTATGTGAGAATCGCGAAAGGAATAGCCCGCTTTTTCGACGATCGAAAGAAAATCCTCGGAGAATGCGGCTGGTTATCCCGTCGTCGTTTCTCGCCGCTCGTTGCCGCTGTCGTGCCAGCTCTCGCTGCCACTGCTACGATACGACGCTACGACTCTAAGGACAACTAACGTTTTCTGCCTTCCGGACTTCCAGGTGCCGGACGACCGGCGTACACGACCGCCCAGGATGAACGTTGATGTGAGTGCGAACATCGTTATTCTTTATTTACTCTGATGTTTGGACGGCGTCTTGCGTACCGAACTGAATCGAGCATCGGGGCGACCGAGCAGTTGGATAGAACCATTAATCACGCGTACTGGGGGGAGGTATATATATATATATGTAGGCGTTTCTTCAACACTCGTGCGGGATGATTTATTCGAGTCCCCGCTCGGTTCAAACGTGAATTGAGTTTTATTCCGCACGGCTGGTGTCTTGATAAAAACAATTCGGTGTTCACGGCTTTCGAAGTTTATGATCGATAGCGTTTCACTGAAACGTTGTGTCTCGTACGGTGAACGGAGACGATTCACGACCGGCCGAAGTTGCGAGGATCTGAGTTATTTTTTATTGACGAAGGTTCTTTGTTTGATTAAATTTTTTTATGCAAAAAAATTAGTTTTTCAGCCACATTTCGCCAAACACAGAGGTTAACCACTTGTTGTGCGATTATTAACGCCATCATAATTACTTGGTTGGGTGTTTTTATTCTTCGGAATTTTTTGCAACGTTGTTTACGGATGAAAGGGACGGGATCGGAAAAAATGTTGGGGTCCAGACTGATTTTTCGATGATGAACGAAGTTTGTAACAAAAATCGTCTTATCATTAGCTTGAAATAATCATCCCATTGCCATGTCTTTAAATGTCTTTGACAAACGACACTTACCGTTCACTCATAAATCGAGTGGAAATAAAGAAAGTGGCAAATACTTACTTCGATTTTTTCGGAGTAATTTTTGTTGAGAAGCAATGGTGATGCAAGAAATCGATTTTCAAAACAAAAAAATTTACCGAATAAACGTCCCGAACAAACCACTTGTTCGACTGTCGAGTATTTTTTTGTTCGGATTTTGATTTTACATTGTTTACGGATGGAATAGACGATTTGTGACCGGAAAAATGTCGAGGTTCAGACTAATTTTTTAAATGACGAGCGAAGTTTGTAACAAACAATCGTTTTACCGTTCGTATACAATAACCATCTTGTTCCCATGTCCTTAAAAAATCCTTAATTCGTACTGTTGAATGAACTATAATTACCATTTCCCGCGGAAGGTTCTTTTTATTATGGGAATGGTTTCTTTTATAATGTTCGTATTTATGGCATTTCGATTAAAGGGAATTCGAATGCTTGCACCTGAAGACTCAACTTATTTTCATTCATTTTTTTTTTTATTTCCCGTCGATTTATGGTAATATAATTTGGAATACGGTTTATGAGATATTTTGAGATCACGAACAAAATGAGTGAAGAAGAGCGTCGATGACCAGATAAGATTCTTGATCCAACGGGACGATTAATTTGTAATGATAAAAGAATTTTATGCATCGAAGATTTATCGTTTAATCTCTCGTCCGAATGAAACGTTCGTATTTCGAATGAATCATTTTCATTAAGTACTTTGAACCGCAACTGTACCCAGAATTTCACATCTGACGATAACTATTCGCCACTAAGTAACAAAATTTAAATCGAACTTGATCGAAGCACAGTCGAGTGCGCAATTCGTTGCATAAAATTGTATGACATTTCGTGCTATTTGCATATGTGTCGTGAACGCTTATTTTTGAAACGGTACCGATAGATTTTTTTAAATCCCAAGCATGACCTTCGATATTTACCGCATATGTACCAAGAATTTTATTAAAAATTTGCAAAGATTGAGAAACAAAGGAAAAACTTAAAATCATTTTTTCCATTTGACGCACGACATGGTTATATTAAAAAATCGAATCGACTTATTTACTATTTTATCATATTTATTGATTTTATATCAAGTAATTTTATTCACTTCATTGTTACCCACGAATGTCCATCGGGTATTTTATGTTCCATCATACAGTGAAATCGTTTATCCGTTGATCCCAAAAAAAAAAACAGCAAAAAAAAGTCCCAAACTCCTACCACGAGTCCGTATGTTTGCTTCCGAGCGGAGATAAGAAGAACGCCTAGCAATACTTGGGCAGCAGTAGTTGGGCAGTAGTTTTCATTCGATCCTTGAAGTTCGACTATCGTTTTATATTTTTTCTGTTTCTCGTCACTCCCCATTATTTTACTTATTTCGTAAAAAAAAAAAGAAATAATTTTTTGTTTCTTTGCTCAACAGGTGTCTTCGGTGAAAATGACAAAATTGAAGATGGACGGAGTTGGCCTGGGTCTGATATTATTGGGACTGTGTTGCCTCGTGAGTCACTCGGGTTGTTCGAAGAACGCGATCGACGTAGATTCGTGCGGCGGGCATCTGACCGAGCCCCGAGGCATAATTGAAACGCCGAATTTTCCGGAGCCCTTCGACGTGCCGATAAAGTGTCGCTGGGTGATCGACGCCTCGGAGATGAATCTGGCGAACGGCTCGATCATCGTCTACCTCACTCAGCTGTACGTATACAAGGGTCTGACTTTCACCGAGTACGCGTACTACGAGTCCGAGACAACGAATTTCGGCGGCACCCTCATAAAAGAAGTCACCGAGGGCAACGTCTTCGAGTACAGATGGTTCAAGTCGTTCAGGCCTTTTCTCGTTATCGAATTCAACCTCGACAGACTCGAGGGCAATCACGTACGGGTGCTTCACGATCTCCTAGCCGTGTATGGCTTCAACGTCACGTACGAAATTACCGAGGCCGAAGCGAATCCGAATTCCTGCACTGTACGCGACTGCTCATACACGGGAAACTGCATTCTCACTTCTGATTACACGTAAGACATTACGGAATTATACGAACATAAATAAACGCCGCGACAACGAAATTGCGTGTCGCGTACTGCAGAGCTTTTGCCGTAGCTCGCCAGGACACTTTGTAGTTGGTGATAATACTTGAGTGAATCGTGAATTCCGAACGAGCTATAAAATTTTTGAGAATTCTTTACGAGATGCTCGAAAGAGTAAGCGATACAGTATGAAGGGTAGGTCAGGATCAAATATTGTTTACCCGGGATACGTGGAAATTAACTTATAACAGTCAATTTACAAGGGATAGGTCGGTTTATTTCAATATTCGTGGAATTGATGCCGTATATGTTAATGGGAAAAAAATGCACTTTAAAGCCTTAAATGCGCTCTAAACCGCGGTCGGTTATTACAGATTTTGTATTTTCCACTTTTGTGGCGGTCAAAGAGTTGCAAATACGAAATATTCGGAGGCTCCGCGTCGGCCGGGTCCAACATTTGAACGGCGTGGCCCAGATTTTTCGGTGATCGGCACACAAAAATTTGCTTAATCGATTTTACGCTCGCTCACTCGTTCGTGAAAAGAAAACAAACGTGTAGCGGTTGTTTCATTAGGTGACCAGACCACTAAGGTCTCACATGAATACACATATAGAAACATTTTAATAGTCTTGCTTTCCGACTGTTCGGACTTCAGGACTCCTGATCTGTTAAAATCTTATTAAACATTTTCTCACTTATAGTTTCCTTATCAACAATACGGTAGTAACGCTGGATAAAAAAATAACAATAAATTCAATATAATATTGAGACCCGTTACGCGATCCGATTCTGGTAATTACTCAATTGGAAAGTAGAGTAAAGATTGTGAAGGCCTTTTACGTAATTACGAACAATTAATTGAAATCTAAAAGTACCAGAAGCGTTCTCGCAGGTAGAGATTTTAATCATATCGAAGAGTCGATGGCTTACAGCGGACAACTTCGTTGTCGGTATTAAAGGAAAAAAAGAGCTAAATAAATAAATCCATTGAAGTGAGAACAAAGTTTGCAAAAGATTTCGTTTGTGAAACTCGTATATTTATGAGACCTTGGTCGAAACTTCGGACGCCGATGAGAAACGGGGTAATAGGGGGTTGAATCGAACGAGAAAGCCGGCGAGGGAAAATAACCGGTGAACGTATATGAATAGCGCGGAGGCTCAAATCCCGCCAGAAAATCTCATGAATCATAATGACTCTCGGCTACTATTACGCGTTCCGTTTTTTTCCCTCGCTGTTAATCCTGCGGTATTGTAAAAAAAATTTTAGGGTATATAGTAACATCGGGAAATATCGACAAAAGTTTAATAAAAAAAACTTTCGAAAGTGTTCCGATAGAAATTTTCACCAGTAATTGCTTATCGAATTTTTCAGTACATTTTTCCGTCGGGCGAAAGACATTTTTTTGGTTTGATATTTGCGGTATATACTTTTTTTTTGCTGTACAACGTTAAATGTATGTATATTTTCCTTTTTCACACAGCACATTTCGGTGCAACTGTTTCGACGACTTCAGCGGTGAGAAATGCTCGAACGGACCGCTCTGCATCAACGACCAGCGAAATTCCGTTTGCCGTAACGGCGGCACTTGCAAGTACGAACTTTCACGAGAGATTAATTTCATTTGGAATGTACAAAGGCAAAATATTGTGCGATTTGTTTCGGTACTCCGGTTTCCGGAATAAGGGGCTCAATGAGCTTAATATCTCGTCGAAACGTTTAAATGTTAACGAGTTTAAATATTACAGACACGTAGGGGCGGAAGCGGTGCGATGCCAATGTTCCACCGGCTACACCGGACACAGCTGTGAAATTGAACTGGCGGATGCTCTCAATGCAGGTATTGAATAATTCATTGCTCATCAAATTTTCAAATGATGCGACAACATTGATCAAATGTGCATTAAATTTGTGCGGGATACTGCGGGGGATTTGTGCGGGATTTGTGTGGGTTTCCTCTCGGATACCGTTCGGGTGCATTAAGCCATTTTTGCGATTCCTAATATAATGAAACAATGCATCATTTTGATTGTCAATTAAACAATAAAGTCTTCTATTGAAGTTTTTTTAAAAAGAATTTCGTTTTAATCATTCTAATATCGAAATTTATTTTAAAAACCCTAAAATCACAATTTTTTTTTTTAATAGTCGATGAACCTTAACTTACTATATTATTAATGAGGTTTTAACAGTCTTAACACCTCGATGAACGAAGCTTCGATCTGGCGTCACATAAATGTTTACGTGTGTAACTGAGGGACAAGTTGAACTCGTGCGGTGTACCTCTCTGAACTTCACTTAACTTCTCCGACTACGGAACTTTCAGAGACATCGGCTGTCGGCCCAGAACTTTCTACAATGACAAACGAACGTTGTGATTGCAATAGAATCGAACCGACGCTTAAATCTAAAGAATTTTCGCAAATTAGATGAGGAGCTATGTTAATTTAAAAAAAAAAACAATTTGGCTTGAATCGGACAAATGAGAAATTTAATATTTACGCCCTTGAAATATTGCTTGAAATTCGAATTGCGTAATTACTCTTTTTTTTTGTCGTATACAGTAAAATAAAAGGCGTCAAACGATCATAAGTGATAACGATTTGAGATGATTAACTGTAATGATAATCATACGCAACAATACAATCAGGAGTGTACGCTTAACGTGTAACGTATTCTCCGGCAGAAGCTCGATGTGTATAAATATTTGAGAAAGTAAATTGCTCAGCTAAATAAACAGCGGAGGCTGTTTATTTAGGATTACGTATACAGTAAAATAAAAGGCGTCAAACGATCATAAATGATAATGATCTGAGATGATTGACTGTAATGATAATCATACGCAACAATACGATCAGGAGTGTACGCTGAACGTGTAACGTATTCTCCGGCAGAAGCACGATGTGTATAAATATTTGAGAAAGTAAATTGCTCAGCTAAATAAACAGCGGAGGCACGTGTGCATCGCTGCACTTCTGTATTCATTAGTTCGAGTACAATTGCGCGAAACGCTAATCGAGTCAATTATCACCCGTAGATTGTGGAGGAGATGCGTGTATCCTGCAGTGTCCGTACGTGGCGAAGGATAATCGTCCCTGCGACTGCAAGAATCCAACGCACATTTACAACAGTAAGTTTGAGCAAACACTGAATTTCTGTCCTGTACTAAATCAACACGTTGAATGTAAATATTAAGCTGCAACAACTTCTCGGTATTGACAATCGGCGACTCTTATCGTACGTTTCTGAGATATCTCCGGCACGAATGTCACCGGATGCATTTATGTAATTAATCTCGTAGATTTTATCGTTCTATTTACCTTGTTCACAGACCGAGCGAGATACGAGTGCCGGATAAAATTGTCGAACGTTACCTCGATCCGTACGGGCACGAGTGTTCCGGCCGGAAGTGTCGAATCCGTTCTCAGCAGACAGGTGAGTTACAACGATACAGAACCCATAAAGATTTCACATTTTTATTCGCGGAAAAAGACGAATATTTTCAAGTGAAAATATAATTATCGTCAAGCGAATTGATAAACACAAATGTCGCATTTATCGCCCCCCCGTTCGTCGAACGGGTAAAGGTCAATCGAAGCTGCGCTTGTATATGATACCATGTGGCATTTCACATCGATAGGACGACAACGGTTTAAAGAACCAATTTTACTGCAGATCGTACCGCCTGCGAAATGAGAGTGGCAAAACTCGAAAACTGTCGAGCGTCCATTTGGATAATTAAAAAAAGACATTGTTATTGTTAGCTCTCAAAAGATTTAACGAAAAATATATCTACGGAGGGCATTTTAATTAATCCGAATTTTATGTCCTCGAAATTCGTCTGAGCGCAGACAGTTTTTTAAAATAGCGTCCAGATAATTACCCGAATTTTTCTCCGGGTTAATTGTGTAATTAAAGAACACGGAAGTGGTTATCGAAATTTCTGACGTTCAGGACCGCGTATGAAAAATACAATAAAGAACTTTCAGCGTTTCGTGCAAACGAGGCGGCTCGCTTGGAGTGGAATGCCTCGTGCAATACAGCGAAACAATTAAACGATCATTATACGAGCGCACGAGGTCCGTGCTTCGCTGAACGTCCGGCAATGAGTTTATGTCATGTCGTGGCCTCAGGAGATGCGCACGCCAGTCCTTGCCGAGAATTTTTTTTTCACCGCACGCGAAAGTGGTCGATAAGAATCATTCGGTGGAACGTTGTATAGAACATGCTAAAATCGATCGTGGGTATAAATGGGGATCGTCCGACAATTGGAGCCTCGGCATGATAATGTCGATCAAACGTTTTAGATTCGCGGATTTCGAACTATTACGTCGACCGTAAAACGCAATTGTTACGTATTCACTAATAGTTCACAAATGCGTTTACAGATGCAGAACGTTTACCAAACATCCAAGATATATGTTTTATAATAATGAAATTGTGTCGTGTCGAAACATCGCGGCACGTAGGTGTAGCCCAAGGCAGGGACAATCCCACATCAATGGTTATTTACTATCCAGTCCGGCTTAAACTTTGAACATATTTCCAAAGGTCTTTATCGATATCGGGGCTTGACATTGGGCGAATGAAATGGAGAATTTATTTGCATAAAAGTTTGCAAATTCGGATAATCGTATTGCAGCGCTGCAGTTGTAAACATTCGCTATATTACCAAACATCGAAGTTATACCAATTATAATGATGAAATCGTGTCGGAGCGTCGCGGCACGTAGCCCAGGGCAGGCATAATCCCACATCAGTGGTCATTTACTACCCAGTCGGGCTTAAGCTTTGAACAAATTTCTAAAGGTATTTATCGATGTCGGGGCTTAATATTACGCCAATGAATACGGAAACTTGATTTGAATAATAATTTCCAAAATGTAGTAATTATTCGAAAAATGAAACTTTCGGTCGTCATTAATTTATTTAAATTTGTTATGATAAATTTATCATTATAAATGTATTATTCAAATTGTCAAACTGGGCCGTATCGAGGCGTTATTCGATTCTCACTGGGGAAGCGATGGTAAATTCGATTGTGTTTGGTATGCGTGGAATTTCAACATACGCATCGAAACACGCTATACTAAAACGTCACTGATTTCGGAGTTGATTCGGATTAAATTAATTATATCAAATATTAATCGAACACTTTTTGAACAAATTATTCACTATCCGTCTCATAAATTATCCATTAATGTACTCCATTATCAATTATACAAAAATTGGGTTTCGGAGTACGTCAAATACATGGTTGGAGGTTGGTAGATCCGAGAAGAGAGAATATAATAAATTTTATAGTATCCGTTCGCGTATCATCCGCTATTAAACTGCCAGACGGTAGCCGTGTTATAACCGTAGTTTTCTTTCCTCACGTTTTCCGGAAGTGAATACGTTTTCCGTAACTTCATGCGGCTTTTCAACGCTTCAGTGAGAGCGTGTCTGCCCGGATCTCCCAGATAAATCCGGGATCCATTTCGCAACGACGCTTCCTCGAGCCGAGGGATCAGAGCCTCGGCGATTTCTTCGTCGTACAGCAAATCCCCGACCAATATAACGTCCGACGACCATTCATTTCGCCACACTCGATTTTCCAGTAGATTTTCCGATGATACCTCGATATCGACGTTGTTCAGCGCAGCATTTAATTTTGCAGCCACACAGGCAACTGGAAGAGAAAAAAAATTGATTAAAGATATTTATTTTGCCTTTGTAAATTGTAGCAGGTGGATCCGAGAAATACCGTCGGGCTTCCGAAAATACAATCGTTGTATAAAAGTATACAAAACAGCGTGAAAAAGAATTATTAATCGCATTAACAAATAGCGTTGTTTATTCGCCAAAAACAATTATACTCACATACAAGATAGAAACATTTCAGAAATCTACAATTTCGAATTTTATTATTGAATTCAAAATTAAAAAAGAAAATGTTTGGCAAATTTTTAAAGACCTTCTGTCCGCTGGGGACAGTCTATTATCTATTGTGTAACAAAAAAGTTTCAGACTCTGCAGCAGCTGCTCGTTAGCACTATAAAGCGTCGACGACCTATCATTTGTAATTTCTTATTTCGTCATTCTTTGTCGGCACATTTTTGAGCACGTCAGAGAAAAAACTAATTAAATTTGGGACTTCAAACTTTTTCCTAATTTTAGAATCGGCGATGCGACCCACGCGCTATTCGTCACGTGTACCATAGACTATCCTACAAAAGTATTGTGCAATTTCACCTTCTATTTCGGAATCGATTTGACCGACGCGTCTTGCACGCAATCGGGGAGAGTGAAACAGTTACGAGACCAAAGTGTGTCACGAATATCAGTCAGTAGGTCTCGCCCCCTTCCCGCGCCTTCCGTTTTATTGCACGCCCGTTGAGTCTTAAAGAATCAATTTCGTTTCTGAGAACGGTCTACGTGCTGGGTCTCTCGCCCGTCATACATTCGGACATTTCGAACCGTCGAGTAACTGTACACGGTTTTGGAATTTGTCGAAGTCATGCCAGGTATGCTGCGCTCGTAAAAAGGAGTTGAAATAAAATATTAGTCGTTCCGCGCAGTGCTCGGCGATGAAATTTTTCCAATCGATGAACAGATGTCGAGGCATTTTTTTTCCAAATTCAATAAATGAATAGTGATTATTTGAGTATGGATGTGCAATGAAAGTTTCATCACGAAAATAAGACAAGAGGTATTTCCTCGGAACGTTTACGACAATATCGAAAATGGAAATGTATGGAAATGAGTTCCTTCTGCAGTCGGGAGTTTTTCAATCGAAGACTATCGATTGACTTTGCGATGAATGCTACGGACATAGACGTGCCCAGAGGGATATTATACATATTAATGATTACGCGAACGAAAAATTTAAAGAATTTTTAATCGCTCAACTATTTGCTCCAATTATTTTGTAAATGAGGTGCAAATGGTGAACACGGCCCGGTCCACGTAATATCGCCCGTCAAGTCATGGAGTAGAAATAATTTGTTTCACTCGTCGCGGAATTAATCGCATGTCGAGACAATTCATTGTACTCGAGTTCGGAATCAAGAGACGCGATAGTTAAATAAAAATGGCAGAAAACTATTTTTTTAAATTAATTTATGACACAAAGATTGCCTTGCGAACGTAACTTAATGTGAATGAAAAGCCCGTAGGTAAAAGAAATTATGCCCGCGGGATATAATTTAATGCACCGAGCACTACGTTACGGAATTAACGTTACGATGAAAGGCGAAAGCTTCCAGAGTACCCTTTGCGAATCCACTGACCGGATATATTCCCTCTTCGACTAATGGCCATTTTTTTTTATCTAAAAGGCACTCCGGGTTCAGTGCCTTTCACTGACGCACGAAGGACTTACTCGATCACTACAAGACACTCCACGCCCGGGAAAACCCCGTTGGGATTATAGCAGGTGGCTCGAATATGCAGCCCGTCGGAGAGAGTTTACCGGATTTCTTCGAACTCGATCTTTTTATTCGCAGCCTCGCGCTGCAAACAGCTTTTATCTGTTTCGCAGACTCCGACACGTTCATGTAATATTGAATTTTTCAATTCGCTGACTCGTGAAAGTAAAACTTTAATCGGCAAATATCGACTGCTAAGAAGAAGATGGGCGTATCCCACATCGTTTCACGTGTTAAATCGTTAAATCGTGTAAATTTGTTTCTCAGCAGTCGAAATAGATACGGCAGTATTCGCGAAACACATGCCAGATATATAGAAGTTTTAGCCGCTGTACATATACATATATTTGAATATACTTTTCTATATCTTACATATAGATTCGTATCGTACATTATATTTCTCAGCAGTCAATTTAGATACGATAGTCTTCGCGAAGTATGTACGAGAAATATAGAACTTTTGACCACTTGTATATCCGAAATACAATAATAATACTGTTCAAGGGGCATTGCTGTATTGTGCACTTTAGGCCGAAGGCCCATTGGGCTCCCCTGTTAGTAGTTACGCTTTCCGCCTCTATGCCCCGGTCTCTTTTATCAGGGTTAGCAGTCCAGACATAAGTTGGGCGGTTACGTCCAAAATATATTGTAACGAATATGTTGCTGACTATTCGTTGAGACACACAATATTAGTTAGGATTGACAATAGACGGACGAACGGACGATCGATACAAGATCGATCGTTATGTAAAACAGTCTGGACTGACACGTCTGAGCGAACAGACGTGTGACAGCTCGTGCTCGGGATATTTAGATGCGATTGAATTAATAATATCCGCCCCAAACTAAATACGCGCGTTATTCAATTGCTCGGTCGTTACAATATATATCCTATATATTCGGGGATATACATTTTCCGGTATATATCCTATAGATATATTCGATGATATAAATATATCGGCCATACGATTTTTGCAGCTATATATACATTTCGATACATCTATTATATATCTTACATATACTTCATTTCCATGAGGGAAGGGCATGTAATGAATTTATAATTTTTCGTATCGTGTCAAATAACGTAAAAAAAAATACTACCGCGCTACATTCCAGCTAGAATAATGACTGCGCGAAATCCAAACTCTGAGTACGTTCTCGAGTTCTGTTGTAATCGTTGCAGTCGTGCTTTCTCTAAGAAGAGAGTATAAACGTGGTGTTTTCGTCCATTACGCTTTTTCGCGAGCGATTACGATTAAAGTCCACTCCGGCGGGCACAATGTCCCTGTCGAAATGATGATAGCGGAAGATTTCGTCGCAGAACGAAACGAGCACGGGTTCCCGTTTCTGACTCACTCGAATCGACGCGGGATTCCCGTTCGGGGATAACCGTATCGTGTCTGCATATTTTTTCTCTCGTGCACTCTCTGCAATCCTGGCTTTCCGTTTCCCCCTACGTCGCTCGTTCCACTTGTTTTGTATTGCACACTATATTGCTAAACTAAAGTGTGCTGCACGCTGCAGTCTCGCGTGACGTCAATGGTCAGATCGTTTTCGCCCCGTTAAAAAATCATAACACCTCCAAACTCGTTGCAGTGGTATTCTACGCAGTCCTCGAGCTTTTTCTCTTTATTTTCGACAAAAACAGCGCGCCTGTGAATTCCGAGTTGTTATATTTCTATATTTTTTACCGTCGAATATTTACACAGGAAATGAAAATATACTGCACATAGTTACGCAGACAGACATTCGAGATGTGAGTACCATTGTCTCCGAGTCCCACCTGGGTTAACCGTCGCGTATTGATATTACAAAAAAAAATACATTTTACGAGCTCTCTCGCAAAGTTCGTAGGAGGCAATTGACTGAGAATGGGACAAATGATAAATCTGTCGTGAATAGCCCGTTATCTGTATTGTCGTTGGGTCTCCCGTCAGAATTGAACAACGTTTATTGACTCGATCTCCGACCTCCCTTTTTTGTAGTGTCGTTAAATTAGTTTTGTTTTACCGATTCAACAAATCTCGGAAAAATATTTTTGATGCCTGAAGGACTCTGCGGTCGATGGCCAATTGGCAATATGTCCTTGAAGTCCTGAATTGTCCTTGAATTTTGCCTGACCTTGAGAAAGTCCTGGAATGTCCTTGAATTTCACCTAATATCCTTGCATTTTTTATTTTCCCGAAAATTTGAGTTCGCTTAAATATGTACATTTAGTTTAGTAAATGTTTTTGTCTTTTTTTAAATGAACTGCCACGTATTTCGACGTATTTTTTCCCGCTGAACACGAATCCGCTGGCCTTTTTGGGGCTAAAGTACGACGGGACATTGAAAGTCTCGATTTTATACACAAAAAACATATTTTTGGGATTTAAATGAAAAATATTGGGTTGGGAGTAAAATAATTGTCATATTCACGATCAGCGGGAAAAAATACATGGAATATAGCCTAGGAACAAAAAAACGATTGAAACACGATTTTTCATTTTTTGCGCCACTTTTGGGAAAATGTCGATATTCGTGATTTTCAAAGGTCAATGTCTCGGCTCCCAGTGGAGCTACGAAAATTCCGAGGAGCCCATCGCGTTATACGGAAAAAAACACACAGGATTGGATCCTGCCCGAAGTTTTAGAGACGTTTTATCGTGCCGTTTGAGAACGTTGAAAAACGCGAAAAATGGACTCGAAAGGGAATTTTTGATGAAATATTTTTTGTCGGTATGAAATGTTTTTTTCCGTTTATAAAATTAACGGCGACGTATTCCGACGTATTTTTGTGCGCTGAACATAAATCTGCTGGCCTTATTGTGCGTAAATGCAGTGGGATATTCGTATCTTCGATTTTGTGCACTGAAAACAGTTTGCTCTAATCTGAAATCGCATTTTTGTGATGAAAATCTAAAATATTGGGTTTGGAGTTGGTTTCATATCTGAACTACATTTCTCAAGTTTTTTTTTAAACACGCGGCAGTTTAATGAGAATGGGATAAATTGTAAAAATGTATTGCAAATATTCCTTTAGTCATATTTTCGCCGTATTTCCCGTATCGAATGAAGCTTTTATCGAAAAACTTTTATCGATACCATTCGCGAGGTATTTATCGTTGTCGTTTATGTAACTTTCTTTTCCGCGATTTAATAAATCATCGAAATATATTTCATTTAACGAACGTATGACGTCGATGGATGACTGATTTCGTGCAACTTTTACTTTAACAAACTTTAGAGCCACAGTAAAAACCTTTGTCGATGTCATTGGCGACGACTCTCGAGGCTCCTATCATTTTTGCAGCTATCGCCGAAGCGCCGCATCCGGAACCGATATCCAGAAAGCTCGTAAACTTTTTTCTCTCGTTCAGCAATTCCGTTCCGTGATCGAGAACGAAGCGCGTCAGTGCCTGACCTCCCGGCCAGTAGATTGACCAAAATGGATCGTGAAAAATCCGCGATTCAATATTTTTCGGCGATAACGATGAATCGTCGTTCGCACTTGTGTAACTGACGGGTGCATCGTACAGTCGACAGTCCGGTGTCAGCAGACGCAGTCTCACTTCCGGTGTCAGATGATGTCTCGTGATCTCCGTGTTTGTCATGATAACTTCCTCCACGACTCTCAGCGGCGTTTCCCGCAATTCTCGTTCCCGACGGTCGAGCATGTTTTCCTCTCCTGGCGCTTGGAAACCACCGACGCCTCGGGCTTGCCGGCAGACCAGCATTTTCCTCGTGCTCGATTGCGTCTTAGCGGAAATTCGAAATATTTTCGCTGTCGCCATCCGGGACTCCCTGAAACACATGCGACCGATTACGTTGATAAAGCGTTGGCTTACTATGGATAACTCATTAATTTATTTATTTCGACGGGAAAACCCCTTTTACAAAATAATAAATAAGTTTATTCAATTTGATGTTGAATAGTATAATCATCACTTAGGCTTAGTATAATTATCACGTAGGCTTATTATGGATAACTCATTTATTTATTTATTTCGACGGGAAAACCCCTTTTACAAAAAAATTAATAAGTTTATTCAATTTGATGTTAAATAGTATAGTTATCACTCTATTGACATTCTAAGGAGATTCTTAAGTGTTCATGCGCCCTGACCAGTTCGAGCAGCGTATCACAATTTATACCGGTACGCGCAGCATATGACAGTTATTCATATCACAGTGGTAGTGCGCGTTCAACGGTAGTCTAGCACTCTTTGACTCGTCAACCTCTTGAACTCCTCGAGAGAACTTTCGAAGTTCAGACCTTCTACACTATTCGCGAGCATCGTAAGTCGCCGGATAACTGACCCTCGCCAAATGCCGATCGTACTTGCGGGTTAACAAACTTCTATAAAATACGATAGGTCTATGAAATATTAAACATTTTTGACATATAAATTTTTTTTTTTCATACATAAATTACACGAAACGTTTCGAATTACTGAAAGTTTTATTGCAAACAAATTTCACTGACCGAGTTCGAGCTAAATTACTGGCGAATCGACGTGTGTGTCGATGATATGTACGCCAGTGTTATAATTCTGCCAATAATTGCGGACGTTCCCCGATGCAATGTCCTGGAAATAGTTTCCAGGAAATTAGCGCTCGCAACTTTGGGCTCGTAGTTAGCAAACTGAGTATAAATAGGGCATTTGCAGTCGTCGCTTAATCGCATTAACTGTAGGTTTGCCTTTGAGTCTGCATGGGCTATTCCAGCTAGCATTGCGGCAATTCATCTAAATGAGTCGGCACAGATGTCTGAGTACCCGAGGGAATCGCAATTTGGCTGGCCGGTGAACAGAGTTGATGCGAAATTTTCACATTAAGCATTACCGAACTTGTACAAAGATTGTTTGACGACTACTGAGCGATCGACCTTTCGACACTCGACCTTTCAGCGATATCAATGTTATCGTCAAGATTGTATTTCCATCGAAGACGAATTTGAAAATAGTGTTTTTACAATACCGCTTTAATGCCAATGTCCATTGACTCATGACTCATGTCTCAATTATTGGAATTCAATGCGTTTGACTCATAAAGATATTTTTTTTATTACGATCTCTCAAAGACAATCGTTAAAGATCACGTCCCAGTTTGCCCGGCATTCGAGATCCGCACAGATTGCACGTACAGATAACCGATTGGATGTGTTATCGCTTCATTGTGCGATAACGATCGATCACGCGATTGTCGAAGTGTTGTAATTTTTATTACATTCTTTTATTTTTGTATTTTTATTCTTTTAGTTTATTTTCACAATTGTTCACGTCCAGCGATGTTTTTTTTTTATACAATGATTATATTTTCCCAATATTTTTTCTCATAGCAATACAGGCTTTGAAGTCATTTATTTTTCCCTCTTTGCGCATTCAAACAACTGATGCTTGGCAAGGATCCTCTCGAAAGAACGGCACGCGTTTATTCAACAGAAAACATAGGAGCTTTGTTGCGTCAAAGATAATTGGCGTTGTGCGGCAAACGACTTGTTTCCTATTATCAAACGCGCATGCATTTCAATCGGTCTCTCGTATTGTGGATACCGAGCCGCTCCGTAGATTCGCGGCTCCCAGCGTCAGATGTGACGCATATCGTGTCTGCAGTCGTGGCTTTCCTCGATTGAGAAAACACTTGGAAACCTCGTATACAGACCGTACTGTTTACTAAAGCAAAGCATGTGCATCGGTAATTCCGAAACCGAAAAAAAGTGTTTATTATTTATTATCAAACGACCGGGAAAGCCGTTCATATGAATAACAACATTGCTCGATTAGAAACAGGAGGGCGTATTTCATATGCTTATACACCGGAAATACGTCCTTTTGATTTTAGCGACGCGATATCGTCTGAGCTACGGGTCGAATAATAATTTACCCTACACGGAAAAATATTGATTTTCGATTGAAACAAATTTCCGGAAATTCTGTCACTCCTGAAGAGTGTCTCAGAGTTTCACATCGCCTTAATCCTAAGTCACCACACATGGGTATTCTAGGTCCGTTGGAGACGTCTTAAGAAAAAAAAATTGGTCATTCAAGTTAGTCTCTAAAGCGTTTAAATTCTATATTTGTTATATGGTTATGGTTATTTATTTTAGGCAAAGTAACGTGACAATGAAAACGGCGCGTCCACCAGACCCATGGCTGGTGCTCAATAGCTGCAAGAAATACGTGGGTTCTGGGGTCAATGATAACGATTATAAAATAATAATAAAAAAAAAAAAACGCCGAAGCCAAGAAGTTCCCAGGTGGAGGAATGCAAGCAATTAAAGAAATGACGCGTGAGCATTCTATATTTAACCATACCTGACGGAAAATATTAAATTCTTGCGCACTTCTCATCAAGCACGGTTCTATTTATAGATTTTATGACTGTCCACGACGACAGTGGCGTTATGCAGAAATAGGAAATAAAAACTGGAGTCAACGTATGTGTAGCCTGCGTGAAGAACCGGATTTCCCGGTAACTTGTACGATAGTATATCTCTAGTCAATGGTTGATAGGTTCAGACTTTATCGGGCCTGCGGATACAATACACAGTACGGCACAGTAAAATGTTGATCCGTAGCAGATTTCGTGATTCCCCGAATAAACTGAACTTACCTTTACAGACTTTCGATGTCCTATTTGTACGGACTGATTATACTATTCTGGAAATAAGTCAATTCCGGTCCAGAAAACTCACTTTCGACCGGAAGTAACGTATTTCCGGTACGTCGTCACATCCGGTAGAAAAATGAGATTTTCAAACCGTAAGCGACGCAGTTCTGGTAAAATGTCCGGAAATCTAAATTTCCAATTTTTCAATTTCACAGTCCATAGCAAGGGCCCAAAGCGCCCGAGTCTCAACAACCTCCTAATTTAGAATATATTTTTTGCATATACATGATTTTCGTGGGGCTAACAATCTTTTTTTTTACACTGGTCGACATAGTTCATGCACATCTGATTCTTCTATCAGATATACCAGTAAACTCCTCCAGTCTATAAAAACATATTTAATTCGCAAAGCAATGGGCAAATTTCAATTTTTTTGATTCAATAAATTTGTCGTCTTGCACCTTTAAAAAAATACTTAATTCCAAGGTTCAAAAGTTATGTCCTGTTCCTCACACGATTACTGCACGCTCGAACTCTAAGTAAACCGCGAGTGCAACAGGCGTAAATACGCTGTTGACAATGGCGCCCCAGATTACAATCTCGGCTAATTTTAAACACGATACGGTGTAAATTTGCATATTCGCCTACCACGCGCTTTCGCTCCTGCTAATACCTTTCACCCTTCCCACTGGCGCTAATGGCCTTCCGGCCCATGCCGCGGTACCGCAAAGCTCTTGAGACGTTTATGCAGACATGTAAACAATTTTCGAAAGGGGTAAGGGTGAGAATACGCGCGTGCAGCGGCCTGATAGGAGGTGCTGTAATCCGCGAAAGTAAATTACGTTAACAGCGAACGCCTCCGACTTCCACCTGCAGCCCTTGTAATTTTCCCCATCGACACTGTCAAAAATAACATGTGGCGCCCCCCGTGCCATAATTCTGCAGCTATTGCTAAAATTTCGTTCCACTTTATTGAGCCATTTTCGAGAAAACTTCGTTCGAAGTTTCGAGGTGAGGCCAGTTACTTCGACTCCGGCGTAGCCGTCCCGACGATAACGAATCGCGATTAAAATGATGCGAGGAACGAGTTGAAAATTTTGTTTAAGGCAGTACTAGCGGACAGCCTGAGCACACGTGCGTTCAAAGAGAATTGAATGAGAATTGCGAACACTTCGCGACGAGATAAAAATCTGAAAAAAATCAATCATATGGAAGGTGCTGAAAAGATTGATTATGCATAATAATAATTCCAAAATGTTATTGACACATGAATGATGAAAAGATTGTTCAACAAATTCCCCGGCAACTTAACTCTTTGTTCACATGAAAACAATTTGTTAATCTTTGTGAACACGTATGAATTTTTCAAAAATTTTGTGTAATTTTTTTAAATTGGTTTTTTTTATTAACTGAAAACGCGGTTTTCAAAAATTACACAAAATTCTGAAAAAACCATACGTACTCAGAAAAATTAACAAACCGTTTTCATAAAAAATAAGTTAGGTTGCCGGGTGATTTGTTGGGAAATTTTTTTTTCCTTACTTTGTTAATAACATTTTGGAATTATTATTATGCAAAATTAATCTTTTCAGTACCTTCCAAATGGTTGATTTTTTTAGATTTTTATGTAATCGAGAAGTGTTCGCAATTCCTCTCTCAATTCCCTCTGAACTCACGCGGGCTCAGGCTGTCCGCTAGTACCACCTTAAACTGTCCCGACCTGGTTCTCCTCGCCTTACCGGACCGATAACTGGGACACTCGCGATGCTATTTCACACGCGACATCGTATTAAGTCGTCGTAACCGATGTTCCGGTGAATTTAACTGTACGCTTTAATCAGGCGTATCCCAGGGCGCGCTTTATCAATAACACAGTTTGCCGATTGGCTTGACGCCGGTACGAGACGGCTGACGAAACAATGGGTAGCGCAAACGCGAAAGTTTGCATCATCCAACATCCCGTGCGATGCCACGTTTCGATGCGCTGACACACTGTCAGCTGTACGCCTAATACGAGAGCTTATAGGGCGTGGACACGTGTATCTCGAGGCGCGCAGAAAATACATGTTCATGTACGACCCATGTATCCGTACGTACGTACACAACACATACGAGCATATATGGCGCGGTACTGATGCGATGCTTGTTCAGGCCGTAGCGGGAAATGGAATTGGTTCTGACAATTCACGTTGATCGACCTCGTTCTCCGGTCAGCCGGCTCACCCATACGCGCTTCCCTGCCCTCGTACCCACCCCTGCGTATCAGGAGCTCCGTTTCCGCACGACGATGAAACCCCACGTTAAGCTTTCGACGATACCGTTTTTTTTTTTTTTATTTTTTTTTTAACACTACGGAAATGCAAAAGTGTTATGCCTTTTTAGCGACCCGTCTGCGACCTCGTATCGTCCAGAGTGTCCTGACCAAACGTAGTCACAAAATTAAATGTGCTAAATTTTTGCGACGAGGAATCGTTCAGACTTTCGTTCGTAGAGCTCCGATTATACGTCGGTCGGGTTAAATGAAAAAAATATACAACGGAAATACAACCTGCACTCGAATGTTACGTCATGCCGATTGCATTTTGGCGTTTGAGCGACCGTAGGAAAGTTGTCTGAATAATCTGATCGTGAATCAGTGTTAGAGGGAATTCGGAGCGCGAAACGGTCGATATTCAACACGCTGGTAAAAACACGGTTCAATCGACTGTAAATTCGGACAGGGAAGTTCAAATGAATATTCATTTGGTAGAAACGTAATATTTTAATGTCCCGAAAATATTGCGGTGAAGTCATCCAAAATTTGTTTGAACGTCCCTGACCGAATCATTTGTTGAACGAAAGGGATGTGATAGTAGACAAATACAAAAAATTGTTAAAAAGTAAATAAACACCGACCGATTTTTTTTATCCTCAAAGAGATGAAAATAATATTGCACAGCGGGTAAAAAGTTTGCGCTGTGGTTGGGCAACGGAAATACTCATGTTTTGCCGGTTTGACGAGCGACGTCATTTGTTTTTGTCGGTTAAAAAATATTCAGTGGAAAATGTTTCTTTATAACATTTGTTTCCATATTTTTTGTTCACGACGCCTCCAAAGCGGGGATGCAATTGGATAGGCCGGGCGGGTATAATGTACGGGGGTCAATGAACCTCAACCGGCGTGGACCGCTGTACTGTTTAAATGAAAATCCTTGCGTCACTAAGTCGTCTCTGTGCAGCATAATTAACGTAGAAATTCGATAATGTCAGCCGACGTTACATTAGACTCGAATAAACGATGATCTTTTAAGATTTTTTGTCGCCATAATTTATTTTCAAAAATATCGACATCTCTAGTATGTCGAATTGGCGTCGAGACGTTGCCGCGTCTCTTGATTGTCGTTATTACGAAAGAAGATGACTCGACATTATTATTTAATCGAAGCTCGGCATGCGTCAATATTTTAAACTTCGCAATCATTACACAAATGATAACTTCCTTCTCACAAGAATTTGTTACAGTCGCACTATTGCAATTGGGAAAATATTTTTCATTATCTATTTGTTCGTTCTTTTTACAAAATTATCTTTAAAATACCGAAGTTAATGCCTTTGTTATTCGTATCAAGTGCATGTGCAATGTATTAAAAATATGTAGATTCCTTGGAAAAATTTATGCGAGCGGTTTGTTTGCAATATCGGCAGCCGTGAATGCTTACAAGAAGTCGTAATTATTTTCGCCATTTTGTAAAAAAATGTTGCCGTCGCACGATTGCAATTGGGAATAGATTTTTCGTGATCGATTGCATCATTCTTTTCATAAAATCATCTTCGAAACCCAGAAAATAATGTATTTTTTTATCCGTATCAAGTGCATTTACAATGTATGGAAAATATAGAGACTCCTTGGAAACATTAATTTGGACGGTAGTTTGTTTACAATATCGGTAGCAGTGAAAAAAAGTAGCTCGAGGAAAACAGATCGAACCGGTGTCTCCGACGAGTTTCAACGAGTCTCGAGAGTCTGGGAACTCGTCGGCTCGCGCGGCATAACCTGCTCGTACGTGCCGAGACCTGTTGCGAAGGATGAATAGAGGAAGCGCGTGGTTGCATGACGTTGCGAAATATCCCCGCCGGCAGCGAGACATAAAGACGAGACTCGAGGGCCCATTCTTTTCGCGTGCTGTGTCGCTCCCCGCGAATAAAATTCTTCGCTCTATCGGCGGAGTGTGACGAGCATTTTTTGTTTCAATCGCGATGCGAATCGCGCTCGAGGATACAGATAAACAGATCACCCGGAGCGAACTCTCGAGATAACGCAGGAGACAGAATTAGTAAACGTTGGAAACACTTGTACGGACACGCTGTGATATATTTGTAGTGAAAGAAAAAAAGGATTTTTTTTACCGGAAATATTTTTAGAATAATACACTTTTTATCGGATCGTCGAAGCTTCCTTCCGACCGAGGCACGATACAAATGAGAAAAATAAATATTAACGCTGCTTCTACAACTCTAGTCAGTCCCTGTAAGATACTTCCACTCCCAACTGTTGCGGTGAAGTTTGTGGCTTTTGAGTACGCGCGTACTTCAGTACAAACTCCCAAAAATTTGATACACGAGAAAGCATGATTTTAGATAACTTCTTACAAGGATAAAATAAGGAAAACAAAAATTGAAATTCATTAACAAAAAACTCTTCGCTTTTCAAGAATATACTTGGATGTCTAGCCTCTTTTCTTCTGTCGAAACAAAAAATGTTCCGCGTAACGTTTTCAATCCCTAGCAACTCAAGCGACCATCGAAAGACCCAAAAAACGACCGGTCGTTTTGTGACATTTTTCGACCGAAATAGAGACCAATTGTTGAATTAAGTATGGGTCGTCTTTTGATCAATGACCGCAAAAAGACCGCAAAAACGACCGATTCTTGCATCGGTCGTTTTTGTGGTCAATGATGGAAAAACAACCTATGCTCAACCTCACGATTGGTCTTTTTTTGGTCGTTATTCTGGACGAAAAATGTCACAGAACGACCGTCGTTTCTTGGGTCTTTTGACAGTCGTTAATGACGGTCGCTTGACTTGCCAGAGATTCCTCGGCATTCTTGTAACAATGTCTACCAATCCCAAAATTAACTTGCATCATATCGACCCTTGGACATATCTCAAATGTATCGGCGACAATCCTCGAGGGGGACAAAAGATCCGAAACTTTTACAAACGAATAACTCATTAGTATCAATGAACGACTTTATCGTCTCTCCGTCGCCCATTATCAAGCACTCACCGTTCCATTAAGAAAGAAGATCGTCTGCCGCGTCGATAACGAACTTATCTTCTACGAAAGTCACCGTCCGGCGACGTGGCGAGCCTAGGCCAATTAATTTAACGTTCCACCATCGGATCAATAGCGCGGCTCCCGTGTATCCGACCGAGTTCTTGGTATCGGCGTATAAACGTTCGATCCGGATAAAGACCCTCCGCCGAATTGCCGGGGGAAATGCCGAATCGTTTTGGGAATTACCGGAGTCGCTGGACAGCCTCAAACCCTACAGTGGCATGGCAGTTCGTTTACACACTATAGTATCGTAATACACTACAGTGATACTGGCCTCCCCTCGCACGATGCCGGCGGTTGAACGTGTCGACGGGGGGGGGGGGGGGGAATTTCACGTATATCTATGCCCTGCGAGAGGAGCAAGGGAGACGGAAAAATAAGATGGAGTAGTGGGGGCCGCGTCGATAAAAGCCACGAGTCCGGAGAGCTGACGACACTCGCTGAGAACCGGTGGCGTGAGGAACATAACCAAGCGTACACTTCACTTCCGACCGGGACCTTGGATGAATCTGTCGTTTGTCGCCGAGTTACGTAAAACGATTATCGAAGTGCAGCATACACAAAGAAGCGACTCGACTTCCCGAGAAACTAAGCTCTTGTGTTACGTACATCGAGAATTCCACGAACCGTACCGTGCGTGTTTTTGTGCGTCACATAGTCACGTGCTCGAGCTATCCAGCGACCGGAGAAAAAAAAAGAACATAACAAATTAAGCGTCGCGCTGTTCAAAGTGTGTGAAACGCACAGCAAGAAAATTCATCCCACATTCAGTGACGTGTGCCGAGGAGTCGCTGGACACAAGATCAACGGAGTCGAGGAGAATCGAGTACTCACGGACATGACTTGCCAAGGATTGCAAACCGTCCCGACGCCAGCTATGGCCGATAGGTAAGAAATTGTCGCTCTCTTATTCCGGAATTGAATTGCCGATTATTTTATTGTCGATTTTATTTACACTGATGAATGGAAGCTGTTCGCGGAGCCCGCGTCGAGAGCGCGGTGGCTTTGGATCGATAACTAATCTCGTTATTTCTATGGTGGGGGGAGGCGTGATCGTGAGAACGGTGATCGTGCTCCACGCGTGCCGGCGACGTTATCTTCGCTGCCGCATGCAGCACGTTGATAAAATCGCGCGTTTGCCGAGTCGTTTGAATTCTATCGCACACATTCACGAAGTCATGTCGAAGCGCGGAGCTTTTCGTAACGGTGAAAAAATCCCAAAAGTTTTATACGTTTGAATTTAGAAAAAAAGGTATTCAATATTGCGACATACGAGAGAGCGTGTCCGTTTTTTGACACTGGCGAGTACGTGTAAAACATATCAAATGGTGATTCACTGACTCACGTAGTCGCTCCGATAAGAGGATAAATAAGATGGTAAAAATTTGTATTCGATCCTTCAATATTGCTGAAAATTAGTATCACCGATAATCGAGTATCAATCGAACTATCTACGCCAATTATAAGCCGTTACTCTCAATTACGATCGAAGTAATACTTTCGTTTTCCGATAAAATGGTCGGACAGAGATACCAGAGATAGCGATAAACGGCGATACCCGAGATAATTTTCCATGTTCAAAAAAACTCCTCGAAAAAGATTTCTGATTACAAATCATGACTCCGCAAAATATGCATCTGCATGTCGCAAAAAAGGGTACCGAAAGAAAAAAAATTGCCAAACAGTAAAAAAAAAAAGACACTAACTTCCAATCAAATTATCGATGTAGATGTTGCGATTACACTTCGTCAGTGTAAAATTGAATTTTACAGTTAAAACTCTCTCTCTCATAATCGCATAATAAACCGCACAATAAACCGATAATTCATTCATTCATTCATTCATTCTCTCTCGATATTGCAGAAATAACTGTTCGTATCCAAAGCAACCGTGTGGCTCGCGTACCACGTGACATCGAACGTTTCTGATCCGACAGTCCGATTAATCGATAGTAATTTTTGAATTTCCAGTGGAAAATACGCGTGGAAGATGCAGCAGCCGAAGGACCTTCGACGCCAGTGGATGGACAGCAACAAAGTGACGTGCGGCATGCTGCCGAGTCTTCGAGTCCTCGCCTCCCGAGGATGCGAGAATCAGCGAAGCGTTTGCTTCGTGCCGCTGGAGGACAGGAAGGATTCGGCGAGTCACATGCAGATGACGCTCCTCGAAGCCTACTGTCGAGAGATAGGAATCGAGGTCGTGCGAATTTCGGAGGACACGCTGAGGTCGGCCCTGGGACCGGAACACCGGGACTTGTCGTGCGTGCTGGTCACGAGCGACTCGCCGTATTTCCTCGAATCGCCGGAGTGACCGGACCTGCCCCCCATTGCGCAAGAATCTTGAATGAATAATTGAAATTATCAGACGACAAGATAACCCGCTCGCGCGACGAGGCGGGACTCGAGGCGAGGTGATGGCGGAAGTGGAGTTAGCGTTAGTCATCGCTTCGCCCTGGTGGCAAAAATTTCTTGGCAAATTCTCCAACGTAATCTCGAGTCTCGAGGAAGAGGAGCCCGCCGCGATTGTACACCGCGGGGGGCCCGAGGCATCTTGGAATTTGCGGAAGAAAATGATTGAAGACCGGCGAAGCTCGCGGAGTGGAGGAAGGTCGAGCTTCCCGGCGAATAGTTCATCGATCGGCCGTCGCTATGACTGATCGATTTCGTGGGGGAAGGACGCAGCGAGTCTCACCGGATTCGATGTTACTGTCCTCGCACATTACTCTCATATTGTACGAATATTGTTGAAGCGTTCTCGAAAGAAATTTTTTGGAAACTGTCCATCGTTTGTCGTTTTAAATCATAGTTTTCATAATTTTCGGGAGAAAGACGCGATTCAGAAGGACCGAGAACTTTAGGCTCGAGCCTAAATAAGTTTAATCGTGATAAGCGAAAATGCGATGCGATATCTCGTGAAACTTTTGTATCCGTTTTACGAGTCACAAATGTGTGGAGAAAGGAATGTTTTTATTGCGAAGGAAAGATCTGTTTGGAGCAGCTTTAATAAATTAAGTATTCTCCGAAAAAAAAAGTTGTGTGTACTTTGTTCTATACACCTGACCCACTTCCTTGCTGCTCGTCGGCGCGTTACTTCCTGGTAATCGCGGCTCATACGGCCGACAGTAACGGTATCGATTGTTTCTCTTTGCGTAGCTTGCGAAATACTTGAGGAACTCGAATATCTCGACGATGGAGGACTTGAAAATCTTGAATGTGACGTGAGTAGGTATACGGGAGCATTAAGGGCTGTTTTCATGGATAATCAACATTTTTAATTGTACAAGAGCAAATTAATGCAATCCAAAGATTGAAAAAAAAATCAAATCGCCATCATACTTATTTACGAAAACATAAAAATATTAATTTCATGAAGCTGTGCAAACTCCAAATATCAAAAGAAATCAGAATTAATACTCTTCTTGAGGAAAAAAAAAGATCGGGGGACTTTAATAAGCAATTTCAAGTAAAGCAATAAAATGTTGAAAGTTTTTTTTTTTGTATGTTCCGTATCAAACAGGCAAACCGCGGAAGTAACGTTTCATTTTTTCGGAAATTCGAGCGACGGAGACAAGATTCGTGAGGCTTTGAATCGTCTAGTTCAGCGTCGCCGGCTGAGTGATTTCGCTCTGGAGTCGACTCACTTTACGTTTCAGCGGAAGCCATCGCTCCGTCTGCAGGTACTTCCCGTTCGACGATAAAAACCCCTTATCAGTCTTTGGCTTACGAGACATTTTTTGAATTTATTTGTGTCCGTACGCAGAGTCTCCACATCAATCAGGTCAACGAACGCGAAGTCCGTCTGGGAGATCAATTTATACTGTCGTGCGTCGCCCAGGGTAGCTACGGTATCAGCTTTGTATGGTACAAAGATAACATGCTCGTGGATATGACCAAAGCTACGAGGTGAGAGTCGGTTAAATCTTCAACCTCGTCACTGAATTACCGTTGCATTATACTAATTATGAAGTAATTTATAATAAAATATTGTACATTTTATATAATAACAAATATATAATATAAAACAATATTATTAATTAATAACAATGAATCTTTTTTTTTTTAATTCTCAGAGAAATATGGTATCGAGATCTGCCGAACGACGGCTCGGACACCCATACGTCATTGTTGACGATCGACAAAGCGACGCTGTTGGACGCTGGACGTTACACCTGCCAGACGATCGATTGGGGTGGTCAACAATGCAAGAGCATTTACATAGACGTGAGGGATGAACCTGATGTGAAGGTAGTGCCTATGAGCGCTACCATAGAAAAGGTACACGATACAGTATATCAAGCGTGGTAACATATATTATTATTAGGGTGGTACAGGTATAGTCGTAGTAATAAAAAAAATATATATACGATTACAGTTTTTCGTAAAACGGGTTCAATTAATATTCGTATTGTTAAAAAAGTTGCACAATCCACACAAATTATTTCAAATTATTCCTGAGATATTGTTTTATCAATTCGTATTTATCATGGCAATTATATTTACGTTAACTCCGAAATTAAACGATGGTTCAATTGGGATTTTCGTACGAACGAAGATTTAGTATTTTTATAAGAAATATCGTAAAGCAGCGATTTTCCATTTTGAACTTGCGTCGACAGATCGACAAGTTTAAATACCTCGCCAATGAAGTAGTAATGCTTTATTACGATGATTTCAGGGAAGCGACATACAACTGATGTGCATGACTCCCAACATGCGAAGTTTAGGAATCGGTTTCGGTTGGACGAAAAATCGTGCACTGCTCAAATTGGAGCCGGGAAGACAAGTCTGGGAAGATCTTTATCCAGCGGGAAGCATTCTTAAAATAACTAATGCTCAGGTATAACTGCAAAATAACTCCTGTTACAAACAAAAAAATTCTTGTAATCGTAATTGTGCGATTAAAAAAACCATGTTTATACTTTTAGAAATCTGCCATTTACACGTGCAACGTGGCGCATAGATCTATGTCTGTGCGTGTCGACGTGGTGAACCGTACCATGATCCCAATATGCTTGAAAGAAACTACTTGGGGTATGCGCTGGCCAGACACCGGGCCAGGTTCCGAGGCGCTCATGGAATGTCCTCGTTACTTCGTTGGTCGGCGAGTATCGAGATTGTGCTCTATGAAAGACGCGACGACTCCTGAGTGGCAGTTGCCGGACTTTTCAGCTTGCTTGTATGAACCACTGATAGTTCCTTACAGCAACGTAAGTTCTATACGCAATTACGAGGAAATGAACGGGAATAGTATAATTGACGAATGCTTCATACATCATCTGTATTTTTCTGCTTGGCTGGGACGCGATATAAATATTATTAGTTCTTCGCAAAGGAGAATTAATTTTTTTATTTTATACCTTCTAGTGTAAATCTTTTCAATTATTTATTATACGAAGCCACCGCCATCGTCGTACGAGTCAATGAGTTGTACATTTAATTATTTAAAATTGTAGTTTCGAAGTTTGACGCTGGGTTATCAAAACACAACGGGATCGGCGACGATTCTTGCATTTTGGGAGATATTACGAACACGTGAAATACCACTGTATCCTGGCGAAGGAGATCGAATTGTGAGCATCCTCGCTGAAATCGAACACTATCAGTACAATATTGACGATTTGGATGACCTGTACAATTCGGCGGAAGCGTTGACGAGAATAATGAGTCGTATACTCGACGATGAACATTCTATACTGACTCCACAGGTATACGTCAAATTTATGTGCCTTCAAATTTATCAACGCGTCAATTATTATTTTTTTAAATTTTATCGAACGAATCACTGTTTTCAGAAACAGCTATTGCTTCAACAACTTACACAACGAAATTTGGAGTACTGGGTCAGACAATTGATATATCCTTACAAACATCTCGTTCTTTCGTCTGTGGTTGTGGATATTCAAGCTCTTCATGCTCACGACAGCGATAGTACGAAACATTCTCTGCAGATTCCCGTTGACGATTACATGTAAGTACACACATGTTGACTGAGCATAATTCTGCGTCACCTGCTATTTGTCGTTTATTTGTAACGAGAATTCTGTTTTCGATTTGTTGAAAAAATTAGGTATCCTTATTGGTACACAGACAAAGTCGCTATACGCCTGCGGAGAAAGGAGATCGATTTTAATGCCAACAAAACAGTGAGCGGAATCGTCATTGCTTATAAAAATATAACGCGGTTTTTGCCCAGCGCGTACGTCAAGGAATTAGAGTAAGTGCTAGTATGGTAAAAATGAGTAAATACACATTTTACAAAAATTAGTCTACGTTAATAATATTTCTGTGTTTATCGTTCAACTAGTATTTTATGCATCATTGCAAAAATCTTTTTTTTCACGCAGCGATGGCACCGATCTTCAGTACCGTTTCAATTCTCGAGTCATCACGGTAGCAGTCACTCCGTTCGATGAGAATAAATATTCCAAAGTTCAAATAGAACTGCGTATGCGGCATTTGCAAAACTTGTCAGGATCCTGGAACGTCTCCTGTGGGATCATAAGTGCCATTGGAACTTGGGATTTGGAATCCTGTGTAGCCAGTTTACTTCCGGACGAGAGTGCTACCGTTTGTCTGTGTTCGACCCCGGGCACGTTCGCAGTCTTCCTCACAGCTCGCGCCGCAAGGGTCGGTATAAAATTAATAAATGCAACAAATCGAAGTCCTTTAATGCGACAGCGTTACTCGCGGTACCATTTAGAAAATCCGTTTTTATAGTCAGTCCTTGTGATGACCTTGTGGCTTTGATGATAAAGAATTGATTACCGCTCCGCGTTATGCCGTTTCGTTCCGGGACCATCGAAATACATTTTAGAATTTTTTGTTCGTATCGAAAACACATTTAGTAATTACATATTTGTTTATTCCTCAGGTTACACTCGCCGAGAAGGAACGCACGACTTTTGTGGTAGCGTTGGGTTGCGGCGTTTGCCTTATTCAGTGTGCCGTAGCCTCGGTATTTTTGGGATCGTTCCTTTTCAAAAACCGAACTTGGCTAAATTTCTTGAAACTACAATTCTCAACTGCTATCGTCGGTACTATGGCCGCATTTATATACGCCGTTTACAGTGATCTTCCGGAGGTATTATTTAAATTAATTGTTCATTGAACTTTTCACAAAAAGACTCGAATATTTTAAAATGATTCTCAAAACGTATAAAATATTTGTAGAACTCGTATTCAACGATCGCCGTAAGCTTGGAAGCTTTTTCGCTCATGGGTTTGTCAGCGCCCATATCACAGGCGCTCATTATTTATGCCGATCTCACACAGATCCGTCCGAGTCAGCATTTTCAACCCACCGTTATCGCCGTTATCACAGGTATTTAAATTTAGTTACATACTGTCGTGAGACGATCAATTTATTGCTGCAATCGTGTATATTGAAAGATTTAGAAATTAAGTTGACTGGCGGTGAAACAGACCGTAATGTTTTTCTTTTTCGTATCGCCGGAAAATTGCGGTACGAGTAGCTGCTTCAAAGAGGTCAGCAGGTCAAGAGTTCTTAATCGATAGAGGACTTTTTAGAGGTCAAAATTGCGGACAGTACGATACAATGAATCAATGGTTATTTGTATAAATAGCGACAGTTTCTATGTTTCAGGCACGAACATGATTCATTGTAAATTTTTTTCGGAAATAACAATCATTTTCATGATAGGATAGAAAGTTTTGTGCGAAGGTGCTGACAGTATCGCGTATTAATGATGCGTGCGTTTCGTTACAGGCGTTCCAATCTTGACCGTACTGGCGACCGAATTGACTCACAAAAGTACCGGCTGGAGGCATCAATCTTGGTGGCTGATTTATGGAAGTGGTGTTTACAATATTTTCGTCAGCTGTGTGGCGACGATGCTCGCTATTTTTATGCTCCTGTACATCGGCGTTCTGTGGAAAGCTCATGCTCTCGTCGAAGAAAACGTTGTCAAACGAGAAACCCTGGAACGCAGGTATTATCTTTTATTCTGATGCTGCCGTCTTGTTGACGCTCGGGCGACTCGCGCACTCGCTATGGAGTATGAAATTTTAAAACCGGCAATTTAGATTTTCTGAGATTTACCGGAAATTCTATGTATATAAATAACGTCACTCCCGGGTAGAAAATATTATTTTCAAACCGGGAGTGACATATTTCTACGAAGGGAACTCATCAGTATGTATGTTTTTCACATTTGTCTTTTAGGATTCGCATGCTTCACCGGGCCGCTGTAATAGTATGTGGTCTCATCGCTATGGAGGCCGCTTCAATCTTTTATATAAACTCTACTTCAATGATCTTCCATTATATATTCGCCTCTCTATCGGCCCTCTTGGGACTGGTTGTTATAATCACCTATGTCGCGAACGGTGGAGTAAGACTACTGGAGCCAATTTTGCAAAAGTTCAAGTGGAAATCTAACGACGAAGAGATCACTTCCGAGCCTATAAAAGGTATCCGATAAAACAAAAGATACTTATTTCAGGGAGATAATTTCGGTTTTATCTTGCGAATTAAAATAACTGGGATGGTTAATCGTTTTATATACCTTTACTTTATTAATTGATCATTTCTATACATTTTTCACTTTCAATTTTCTCTTTCCTCTTGGCCGATTTATCATTTTTATTTGAAATTTTATATTCATTCTTTCATAAGCTCCTGTTCCCAAATGATGTAATTTTTTATTATCCACGATGTTAACTAACTTCGCGTTATTGATTCGATTGCCAAAAGAAATATATAAAAAACGATTTTTAGCAACTTCCGAAGTTAGAAATTCCGAAACTATAGCATTTAGGATGGAGTTTTGGAATACTTAATAAAATGCTTAATCAAATTTTACCTTTCACAGTTTGTTCGAAAGCGTCTGGCGAGATCGACAATGAGAGTGCACCGCCCCGTTCACAGCCTCGTCTGAGCGGTCCAGTTTATCTTGAAGCTCGTGGTATCGCAGCCGGCAGCATAGACATTCGCGACTACATGAACGAAACCTCGACGTCGTATCCGAAGTCATGCGCGTCCGCGGCCAGTCGGTATCTTCCGGAAATTCGTGTCGATCCGACCGAGGACATAAATCTGGAAAACTACAGCACGAGTCCACGAAAGTATCAGGAAACGATAAAGTTCGACACGTCGTTCACGAAAAGAGGATCGCAGCATTACCCTACGGATTTTTACGGGGTTCCCGAGCGGCGCGGAAGCTTCAGGGAACCGTCTAGCAAATTCGTGACGATGAGGGATGTACAGGCGCAAGCCTGTCCGTCGTCAGCCACGCCAGGTTGTTCCGCAAAAGTATTGTGCAGTGCCGAAATCGAATCACGTCTGAGTATCAGCGCGCTGCCCGACGTAACACTCGCCACGAAGTCCGAAACCGAGCACATGAAGACCGTCGAATTGATAAGTCGCGAGCACGTTAACGTGATTCCCGACATAGCCAATACGACCGAACGAAAACAGCCGGACGGTGAAGAAAAAACACCGGAAATCACAGTTACCGACTGCGAGAGCACCAGCACCGGTATGCTTGATCGTATATCTCACGATCTCGATTATCTTCTAAATCGAACACAAACGAAAGACGAAGCCTAGATCTCAGCATCTAACGTGAAATAATAAGATATTATAACAAGACTGGTCGACAAGCTTGAAAGACAAGAATGTGAGAGTTTTCATCCGTAAACTCGCAATGGAATTGAATTTCTGGGGTAGCGAATATCATTTTAGCCGAGAACTGCAGAGGTGCGCATTATTGACGGCGCAATATATATTTACATGATAAATGTAATGCGAGAGAGATATTGAGATGTCGTGCGAATGAACTCAACAATATGCGAAGAAGTCGGTTGCGCGCTAATCTCTAGTCCGTTCGATAGAATCTATGCTGTTCCAATTTTTTTATCGTAATTCATAAGTCCAAAGAATTTATATGTACACTGTATATATAAGGAAAATGAAAAACAGAATGAAAAAAAAACAAACACTTCCGGGGTATTCTTTTGTATGGGGTTTCTTATACTATACATGCCAACGATACATAAACGTACTACTACTACTGCTACAACAATAATGCTGTTTTGCTGTGAAATCATACAAATAAATTTTGTATAGGAACTGTGTAATTATCCCGAGGCTATAACACTTGTCTGAAAAATATGCCACCGAGAGTCTGATGTTATGAGAGTTTTTTAGGATATTAATTTTTGTTTTAAGAATGCCCGATACATCGAATACAACGTAGCTATAGTGTACTGAATTTTTTCGCGTCTCGGCACAGATCGCCGAGTTTCAAGAAAGTGGACTGCCCGGTCAAACGACTTATTACAATTAAATTCATGAATCTTAATTAATTATTGATACTTCGAACTTTAACGAATTACTTTACATTCTAGTGCTTATTTGATAACCCTTAGCTTCGGACTTGAGACTAAAAAATGAGAAATTCCTTAAATGAATTTGAGTTTAAAAATGATATATTACAAAAAATGCTCACTCATCTCAGAATTATTAAAAAAAGGTTCGGCGTTTTGTTTAGATACGTGAGAAGAAGTTTTTTTGTATGAGTGATTTTTTTATTTACACTTTTGAAACGTCTTGAACTAAGGGTCTAGAATAGTTATCTATCACCTAAAAACACTAGCCAGGAAAAAACATGGAAATTTTTTTATTTTAACGATGCTACCAACGTTTGCAGGGCAATTTATTACTTACATAATAATTTTTAATTTTCGAGTCTCCTTAACGCCCAGTAGTATTAATTAAATGAAATAAAACTGCCTACGATTCTGGAGAGTTACAGTATTTATTTATCACTGTCATTGTACAGCCCTTTCATAATATCAACGAATCAGTCGTCACACGTATTCTCGTCGTTATAATTTCAGTTATTATAAAGCTATACATTGACTTTAATGTCATACCCTAGTTTTACATACTTAAGATCGAAGTCTATGTTGTTGGTAAAATGGGTTACCTCTAATATGGGTTAGTCGTTCGCTTAGTCAAATGCGTCACTGAAATTGATGGTCTGTTTCCTTCTCTTGTTTCATTGTAGTTTTTCGTTATGGTTTTTTTTTGTTTTTCTCAACTTTTCATTTCTGGCGGAGGTATGAAATAGGAGCGGTATTTTCATGTTGCTCAAGCACGCGTTATAAATGCAATAGACGTAACAAGATCGGTGTTAGTTTTGTTAGCACTCGAATATACCTATATGACTAGTTTTCTGTCTCTCAACAGACTTTATCTTAAAAATATAAATTATTTACAAGGATTTCAGCTAATTTCATTGAGATTTGATAAACTTGGTTTAATCACATCAATAATACCCAAGAACAGGGCCGTGGCTTCAACTTCCTTCGATTACTGCCACAAACTTATTCTGGACGAGTATTCAATGGCGATTCATGCATTCGTATTTATAATAACGTAAAAAATATAAACGACCGATATGACGAATTGTTTTTTTTCTGTCCTTATCTTCTCTTCACGAAACACACGCTGTCTACTTTGTTTCCTTTTTAATCAAACGACAACCGCGCGCAACGCAAAATACACATTCCAGCAAGCGATACAGGATCTTTCAACTAGGGTTTATCGTAATATAATTAGTGAAAGCTTTGCAATAAAACTGCGATCGGAACGTTCTCCCAATTGTACTTGTAACACGCCGGTTTCGAGAAACCAGTGCGGTTGCAATCGCGCGAAGCTTCGTGTTACTTTCCTTCAGGCCGTATTCGATACTCGTCGACTGTACAGTAGAGAAATAGTTTTATACAGAATAACTGATGAAAAATAAGAACGATCATTGAATTTAGTCCATTTATATATGTGCCAAATAAACGTCTCTTACGTATTGAAAATTCACATGTCGTTGCTGTTATTTGCGCTCATCAACGTCGTATCTTCCGAGCATATTGCCTGCCAATAATAAAGTCAATTTGCTTTATTGTCGCTGAATTAAAATGAGACCTTGACTCAACTTTACTGCATAGTTCCGATCTGTTTAATTTCGCTAATATTCTAATGAAGCCGAGTAGGTGACCGGTAACGATTCAGATTAATGTTAGGTCAATCGTACATATATTCCTTTGTTTTTCTTGTTTTTTAGGGGCAATATCACACAATTCAAGTGTTTGCAGTTGAATCATAAAGTTCACGTAAAATAACAATAATGAGTGCAGTTTGATTTTTTTTTTACAGCTTTGGTAAAGAGTGCGGCCGTAAATGGTGAAACGATGGATTTTTTAATCAGCCTCGCGGATACTGAGCAAAGGAGAGTATATTTGAGAATATTATGTTTTCTTCTGTTTGGTTTTCAATTTAAATCGGAGTAAATAAAAAAATCGCAGTTATATTTATTACGATAAAAATAGTATAGCCACGGCACCCCCTCCATTTCCTCTCGTTCGTGTTTTTTTTTTGTTGTATTTTTTTATGTTTCTCTATTCGCATCTCTCGTTTCTCTCCTCTCTCTCCTCCCGACCGTCGCATTTACTTAAATATAAAAATACATAGCCAGTCTATACATCGAGCGTGCAAAGTGGCACAGTGAACTGAGTTACCAAGTGTCCTGGATGGTTAACTGACACTTTCGGTAATCGTCGGTGGTTCCCCCTCCTCGTGATTTGTGCTTGTTCTGTTGAACGAATTGGAAAGCCCGGACATTTTTGGCGGAAGGCTAGATACACTATCACTACTGGATGTCGTGGTGTTACAACCACCACCACCGACCGAGTTCTCAAGGTTTTGCATACACGAAAATTCTGGACCTGCTGGCAGCAACAACGTCGTCTGACTAGGAAGATTCGTCAACGACATCATTCCTGGACTTATCATTTGTTTGTTGAAACAGCTTCGCAACGCTTCCTCAATTAAATTTCCTATTTTATCCCGATCATTCTGCAAACAAAAAGTGAAAGTGATTAGTAATTATCATCCGGAAAAGAGAAAAATCTAATCTCAAAATCTCAGTTTTCAATGACGTTACTTTCGGTGGAAATAATGAGATTTCGGGACCGGAAATGACGTACTTGCCGCATGACGTCACTTCCGATAAAAAAAAATGGGATTTCCAGACTGGAAGTGACTTATTTCCGGTCGCGAAATGCATTTTTTTTGCACACTACGATAGTGAACAGCAACTCACCGAGATGCACAGAATGGTATAACAGGGGAATAATTATTAAGGCCTGAGAGGGGCAGTCCTGGGGGGAACCACTGGATTCTTAAAAACTGGGTCAAACAAACGAATTTCCAAAATATATATAAGATTCACCTCATTAATGAACCCAAAATGTACAAGTTCCTGTGCCAGGAGCATCGACGTGTCTACTTGAGTTATGGGGCAAGTCAATTGCCTATTCATCTTATCGTCCATTCGCAACAATATTGTCATCTGAAAAATTCGTGTCATCAATAAAATGTTGCCATATTTTTCGTTGCCGTCGATCTCACATCACTTAAATTTGGACTATTCAAGATACTCACAAGCAATTCGCAACTTTCTTCCCTAGGCTTAACGTTACACATCATGTTGACTACTCTGCGCGACTCTACGTCGACCGGCTCCGGCGTCACAGATTTTACCGACTCGGTTACTTCGGGCGATATCGCCCTCGGACGAGCAGGTGGAGGTAATTTTGCATTAAATGCCGTTAACGGATAAATTCCATACCTGAAAAGGCGTGCGATTAACAAATATTGCTGACAAACGAATAGACTTGCCAAGCACAATTAAGCTATGCGGACTAATGAAATCGGTCAAGTTTCTACTGGATATCCAAAATTAATATAACTAATGTATCTCAAAATACTAATATGCATCGTTCACTTTTCCTCAAATTCATGTAATTTGGGAAGGTTTTGAAACTCACTTTACGTCCTCGACGAACTTTTCTAATTTTTCCGCAACAGGTATGTCGCTCAAGCGAATCTGTTGGGGTGGTCGACCCTGATACCTTATCTCCGCCACTACCGTGTCCGGCCCGTATAACCTTTGCAACACTTCGTCCGTTATAGTTTCTGATATATTCGCTGAAAAAAAAAGCAAAAAAAAAATTAACGACACTCGATATAGAATAGCAAGATAGAAAACTACAGTCTCAGTTTCGCCCAGTGAATTTCAACGATGCAAGAGACAATTGTTTTTTAATGCTTACTCGCTGAGTTGACTAACGCATGAGCCGCAAGCAGCTTGAGGGAGTGAACTTCGAAGAGTATCGAATGAAACAGCAATTCTCTCGCGCTTGGTCTACTTAGAGGATCAGCCTTGAGACATTTACGAATAAAATCTTTCTGCTGTTCATCGTCTAGGGATTCCACAGTTTTTCTTATGTTGTCTTCGGTCACCGTTGTGCCACTGTCGCCGTTTCCTTGGATCTCCAACGCTGCCATCTCCAGCGCACACATTCCGAACGAATAAATGTCGATAGCGGGCGTTACTGAATCTGCAAAAATGTATCATCGACACGTATAAACTCCAAGTACTGTTGTTGGGATTTTCATAGTTTTTGTTAAATATCAGAACCCTCGAATAACGTACTTCCGTACTCCGGCGCGACGAAATGCATGTTTTTCATATTGGCTCTGCAGGTCTTGACGTGATGATGGATCGCGTCGGGAGCCACTGTAAAAATCAAAGAAATCATGTCAAAATCATCGTTACAAAGAGAAAAAAGAATACAAAAATCGCTGAACGCTGAACGCCACCGTAAATTCGCCATGTGTATACACAAAAATTATTTTTTAATGAGATTATGCTGGTTTAACGATTCGGACACAATTGAAATATCAATTCGAAGGCCGTATAAATAATATGTACTCTACAAAATACACCATCGATCTTCGAAACGTTGAAGTTGTAACAGTGAGAATGTGATAGACGATGTAATCTGATTGTATAAATAATGAAAACATCTTTCGACAAACAGATCTACATCAATGTACATATTGACTCGAACTAATTTAATCTTTACCTTTTCAAGCTTATTTTACTTAGCTGGCAACGCCAGTTGGATAAATGCCAAATGTATTTTCCTTCATCTTCATTATAGTCGGCAATTTACGTCAACCGAGGAGTTTGGACTATGAGCCGCTTTATTTTTCAAGTTTTACGCAACTCTAAGATGTCCCTTCAACCCACTGTCTTCCGCGGGGCACATTTCGTTTTGTTTTCTATCGAGCCACAATTTAGTTTATTCAGAATTATTTCTAGTCTTTGTTATTTTCCGTGAGAAGTCCTCATCGTATGACCTATACATTTTCCGGGCTTGTCACTTAGCATTGATTTATACAGCCATCCCTATACTTATAGTCTGGTGCTAAGCAAAGGAGAGACACGCTTCGAGTCTGCTGGCAACGGTTACAATTCGTATTATGTATTTGTTTGTTTCGCTGCATTGTTCATATTAACTATGCTTCATACTTCGTTAACTATTTTCTTTTTATTGCTCAAAGACATTTAAAATTTGGCATATAATGAATATTTAAAAATGAATTGTGTTTCTTATGCCACCAATTTTTTGTCCAAAAACGTAAGAATCATCACGTTGGAAGAATCATGATCTTAATAAACGCTGGTTACGTTTGTTCCTGCGAGTTTTGCACGCGCGAAAAAAAAAATATATTTTCACCGCAGGTAATGCTTCCGCGGAACGGATTCGACGATTATGTTTATAACTCGACGTTGACTGTACGGGATGCATTCTGTGCAGCGTAACTCAATACCCTGTCCCTTGATATACGGGTAACTCTACTCCTCCAGATATTGAAAGTCTGACAAAAGTACGGCGCAGCTACACGGTACGGACAATGGCTTTAGTAGCTTAATCTCATTCATTGTGTGCCAAGCCCCCGCAAATCTGTTCCTGCTTCATGTATACGCGCGCAGCCGGTATACAACAGAATCCCGATCAACGTACTGATTTTTTTTCGACTGTGTCGATAACTTTGTTACCGCGACAGAAAGAACAACCAACCTGAACCGATCTTGACGAGTCCGTTGTGTTGAATGAAAATCGTGTCACAGGTCAGATTTCCATGGATTATCGGCGGCGAACAGGAATGCAAATAGCTGAAAAATTACATTACAGACACGCGTTAAGTATGATAATGTCAATCGTCACACGAGCAACCTTGAGTCACAAAGTCACGATTGCGCAAGATCGAGAAATGATGTTCTAATCTATAATAGTTTTCAGACCGATACCTTAATGCCGAGAGAATTTGCGTACACCAACGCTTCCACGCTTGAAGCGGCAATTTCTTGACGTTGCGCTTTGTGCGTTTTAGGAACTGCTTCAAAGATCCGGACGACATGTACTCGGTTATAAATATGACCTGAAAATTCAAAATATACATTTATGAGTATATGAGTATATATGTGTATGTATATAAATGTATATATACGTTGCAAGGTAAATAAACTTTAGAAAGTCGCGAGATTGCGCAAAAGTTGTGTACACGAGTGTGCAATTGTGTTTGTGTGAGCGGCATGGCTCGATGACTCACCCGCGGTTTGTCATTGTGAGTGTCCGTCCAGTACCTATGAAACTTGACGATATTGGGATGCTCCAGTTGGGTAAGATTCTCGAAAACCAACTGTATCTTTTCCTCCTGAGCTTTGAAGTTTTTACGCTCGGAAAATTGTACCTCGTTCCAAACAACTTCGACCCCCTCCTCCGTGTCCATTGCCAGATAGGCGCAATCGATGCCCGGAACGTCTCTCTGTTCCACCTGCGAAAATAATAACATTACCTACTCGACGGATATCTAGTTTTTGTTCGTCCGTTAACTTACACTATAATGCGAATTATTTTGTCTTTTTTTTTTTAAGACAAAGAAAGATTGTAAATAATTTCTTACGCGCGTATTTTAGATAAATTCTGGGCACAGGAAAAGACGATAAATAAATATGAACAAACGTTTTTTGCGACGCCTTTGTAAACATTATATTGACGTTATCGGGACGGAAAAAAATGTATCCGGATGTTGAAATACATATCACAGCTGTGGGACGTACCGTTGCCGGAGAGTCTATTCAGAGGCGGTTTTAATTTTTTATTTTTGGCGTTGAAAACGTTGCTATGATGAGTAAAAAAAAAATGTGACGTATCGAGTGTAAACATTGTGCGAAATTTCGAAGAATGGAACAGATTTTGACGAAACGAAATATATTCATCCCGCTTGGAACGCAGTTGGAACGTTTTCATGCCTGTTTGCCATTACATGGATGTGACCTTGCCAAGAATTTAAAGGAGGGGAGATGGGGGAGCTCAACATAATATGCCGGCTGTTACAGGCGTTCATATTCGTCCGAGCTCTAAAACTTGAACCCAACGCAATATGATATACCGTACGATTGTTTTTATCGAACGTGTAATCGATAGAATACCGTTGGCCTTGAGTTTCAATTCAACCGACGCTCCTACAGTACTTTTAACGAAGATTTTCAGAGCGACGCTTTAAAAAAGATTCAGAGTCAATTCTCTAGCGATTTCAACGATCATTTGATCGCAGTATTTTCTCTTTTACAAACTTCTTTTGAGGGCAGTAGGAGTTGTTTTGTGAAGGACTGAATAACTTTTTTTAAATAATCTTTTAAGTACCTCCATCTCAGTAACCTCGTTTTCACCGCCTCTCGTTGCTGCTCCAAAGTTTGTACCTTCGGCTATTGTAGACTTCGTCCCTACGTATACCTGTTCGACAGACAAAAAAAGTCTCGTATTAAAACGATCGATATTCTATATATATATAACCATCTTACACGCAATTCAACATTTGAAAAATATTCAACCTTCACGTTGATTATTATTTTAGCACGCAGTCACCTGCTGATTCTTTACCTTTACTCAGATTAAATAAACCCAATTTCCGTTTTGATGTTTCAAGTTATTGTTGATAACATAGATTCGAACATTTCCTTTTGCATAATTTTTTATTGGCTACTCGTATTAAATCGTATAGAAATAAAATATTTTTGACAAATATCGTTACCTCGCTCCTAATCATGATTTAAAAGAAGAATCGCACTAATTTCGTTACTTGTTTAAATGAATGTTGAGAAAGAAATTAAAAAAAAACACCGGTTCATTTCTTGTGGTGAAACATTTCTTTCTCATGGTAATTCGACCTACGAAATGGAAGATGAAAAGATATCGAAAAATAATGAAATCCGACAAATGTGGTCACTTATTTAAACCACGTGCGATTGTTTACACAAATGTTAAAACATAAATAAAAACAGCGTTTCAGGGTGAAATATTTATTTTTCACGGTAATTCAACCTATGAAATAGAAGATTAAATGATATCGAAAAATACTGAGATCCGACTAATGTAGATGAATGATTCAATCAATGTGCTGTCATTTAAGAAAATGGTGGCAAAAAAAACACGTTTTCAAGGTGAAACATTTCCTTCTCACAGTAATTCGACCTGTGAAACAGACGATTGAGAGATATCAAAAAATAATGAGATTCAAGAGTCAAGGTGATATGGAAATGTTATTGATGGTGGCCAATCTCGAATGCCAAAGGTAAACCAGATATTTTTAGCTTGAAATATTAAAGACCCTAACGCCGCTGAAACGGAGTTGCCAAAAAGTTTGTGCCTTACAATCCACTCTCTTCGCGATAAGATTACCATAGATTGGATCGAACGCACGGCTTACATAATTTCGTGTTTTTTTTTATTCCAGGCACGCTCGAGCTCAAATAAATTTGGTACTCTTTGGCCTGCGTACTGTCGCACAGTCAAACCGAAGGAACCCGCGCGATTCTTAACAGCAAAGTGGTCTCCGTCCGGCGGCTACCGTAGACTGGAACTCTTAATGCGTGGTTGACCGCAACTTTGCTCATGGACATCGGCCTTTGCGTATCAGCAACCGATATCTGATACAACATTTTTATCACGACCACGCAGTTGCGAGTCGCGCATTGCGAAATAAACAATCCGCAACGCATCCGCATACACGTAACTCCGCGAAGACACAATAATCGAATTATAAAATGTGTCCTGCTGACTCGCGCCGACGAGAACGGTGGACTGTGGTATCTTCGTCGTCGACTCGGTAGGTTTATAGATTTTTTTTTGAGCAACTTTGGTAAAATTTTGTTCGACAACATATTTTTTTTCTTTTCTTGCTTTATTGATTTTAGAATAAAAAAAAAAATATCTCTAAAACGTATGGCATCCGTGCGGTTCGTGGATGGTCGTTCGTTGCGAGGGGAGCACCGAACGGCACGCACCTTGCGCAGACTGGTCGACCCTGACCCTGAGACAGCGGAGCTCAGCCGGGTTGACGAACCGTTTTGCGGTTCGATCGTCGATGAAAGATGTAACATATTTTGAGAGGAATTTTTTTTCTTTTCTTTTTTCTTCGATCATAACTGATTCAAGGATATACGAGCGTACCTCTTCGCGACGTTTGAGCCACCGCCCGCAGGGGCTCTCTTCCAAAATCTCGCTCTCATCCTCGGAATCTTCGCCGCTTTCCCGCGGTGACTTGTGCTCGGGGTCCGTGCTCGAACGACTCCCGGGCATCACACACAGCGATTTATTGAGAAAGCACCGGAACGAAGCTGTACACTGGCAGGCTGTTCATTTGTGTTCGATCGCTTGATTTTATTGTCGCACGATCGTCGATGTTTACCTCGGGGCTGTAAGATTTTTATCGTCGACGATGTTCGACTGAGCAACTGACGGGTGACACGATTGGCGACTTCGATGTTCCCAGTGTGACACATGCAGCGAGTACACCTCTCTTCCGAGTTAACCGAGCTCTTGTATCACTGATCTTACAGGCTCCCGGTATCGTGCTCACCGTTAAACAGTAACCTCAGGGCACCAGCGTTACCTTGGACATTTCGCGATAGTACCGATTGTTTTACTGTCAAAATAAAAAGACTCTCGGGACGGCGCGGCTGTGTTACGAACGAAATAGTATTAGCTTCGACAACGATGTGACACACACTCCGCTCGCAATCATTCTCGCTACGTCTTCGGTCACGTTCTCCCAGTATGGCAATCACCGAATACCGCACCCACTTGATTTACCGCTAACGCCACCTCGAGTCTTCTCGATATTTTGTACCGTCACCGTGAAAACGTTACCCGCGCTCACCGGCTCGCCTCTGTACCTACCGCGAGATACTTCGATCGTTGACATCGTCGAACGATGACATTACCCCGCACCGTCATTGTCGCGCAGTATTTGTCTTTTAATTGCGTCGTTCGGGCGTCGCATCCCACCCGGTACAGTGTCGCTCGGCGAGTCGAGGACCCTGCGATCTACGCGGTTAACACCGGAATATACGTGCTACCGCGAGATATTAATGTTTTTATTATCCTTGCATTCGTGACACGATGTATTTTGACAAGACGCAACTGCGGAATTGCAAATATAGCAATGATTTCAGCTAAGATTACATTCACATTATAGCCTCTCTGTTGAATATTCTAGCGTTTGTTTTTGGGTCAAAATTTCGGAGAGAATCTTAAGAATTTTTAAGTTTTGAGCGGTGATCGTGTAAAACACGATGAAGTGTATAGAAATTAGATCCGCTCGTGTACGATTTTCCGATACATTGTATCGTTGCTTTTTGTTGGGATTTTGAGAAGGACGTGTCGAGGGACCGACGTTACCGGCGAAAATAATTCGATTTGGGTTTTCTTAGTTTTCATTTAACTCAGCACTGAATCTGTAATAGATACCGATTACGTTTTCTGGAAAATAAGAAATCGCACTGGTATTGCGATGTCATGTACTTCTCATTTCTTCGAAATTCTGATTTATGTTGATCTACGCCGTGGAATTCACTCTGCCCTTCGAACGGATTTTGTGTCGCCACTTGCGGGCATGTGATGGGGACTCAGTCGGTAACAAACCGGTTGAAATGTTTTCTTTTTTTTCGGCGGACTGCGGTTTAAAAACGGGATTCAGTACAGTTTTTGTTATACGCGGCGGTATTTCACCTTAAGAGTATGTGAAACACGTTCGCAGCATATCTCTCTCGCTCCGCCGAGAGCGGCACCGATGCTATGTCGCTCGCACTCCATTGTGTTTCACATGCTCTGAAGGGCATGTGGTACAGACTCAGTCGGTAACAAATCGCCGTCCCTGTTGTCTCCAAAACGATTGATACGACGAGCAAAAGCAAATCAGATTTTCATACTTATATCTATTGACTACAAAAACCTAATTTGCTTTTGGTTGAAGCATCAACCATCACGGAGAAAATAGGGAAGGCGATTTGTTACCATCGGAGAATCGATACGTATGTATCACATGCTCTTAAGGGCATGTGAAACACCTTTCCGAGTGTGTCTCTCTCGCTCCGCTGTGACCGCCACTAATGCTGCCTCTCTCACACTCCAGTGTTTCACATGCTCATAAGGCCATGTGAAACATTCTCCCATCCACTCTGCGCTCGGCCGGTAACAAATCGCCATCACTATTTTCTTCGAGATTGTTAATGATTTCGACAAAAGCAAATTAGGTTTGCTTCAGCAATGGAGGAATGAAGTCTTAATTTGCTTTTTATCTGAAGTATGAAGTCCCAGAGAGGATAGGAAAGGCGATTCGTTACCGCCCGCGGCATTACACATGCTCTCAACGGTCTAAGAATGTATGTTATGATCAATGATACTACCCCAGATAGACGAGCGCCATGAAAAGTAGCATTATTGGCGCGATATTTGCGACACGTGCGGCACATGTCGCAATTGTTGCGCCAACTGCTACTTCTCGTGCCGCTTGTCTATGAGGGTAATAATATTTTTAAAGATTCATTAACAACGCTATTTTGAGGAACAGGTATTTCGAGGTATTTCTTTTGTTAACAAGTTTATACATATTATATACATTGTAGGAACAAAATATTCTGCCTTTGTGTGTTGGCGTGATTGTATACTACAGGACTTATTATTGTACGATTATAATCACTGGGATCGCGAGCGCCCGCGTTTCTTTGTGCTTGCGGACGCGAACGCACTGTTATACGCGATAGCTGACTAAATATGTTGAAAAATAAATATTCTATAAAATATTTACAAACTTTGGTATTTCTCTACTCGCAACACGTTTCGCACGATACTCTAGTGCAGCTATTGATAATATAACGTCGTGTAGAATGTGTAATACGTTTCTAAATGAATCTTACGTAATTGTTAACGGCAAGCTACCGATGATGCAAATGAAATAAGATTTAAAAAAAGCGATTAACCGAAATGTAATCGATCAGCATAGTATTCGACTGATATAGTCGTATGTGACAGATAATCTTTACATCATGAAAATCGTAAAGGATGAACTCAACTTCGAAAACTCGAATGATATGCGATCAATGCAAAAATTAATACAAAATATCACCGTTCTTATTATCGATGCTTTACATGTGGGTTTTGGTTTGTTGGCCTTAATTGTATGAACGAATGTTGTCGAGCAAATTGTCCGATGACACCAGTGTCAGGCTTCGCTCTCCGTGCATTCCTTTTGCGTAATTGATCTGCTGCGAGACCTAGAAAAATATAAGAAAGAATTAACTCTGGCATTGATTAATATTCCTAAATGATGGCGTATAGAATGGAATTAATTTTTTTTCATTACAAACTTTTAAAAAAAATTTCTCTTTGAAGAAATCGGTTGAAAAATATACTTGAAAACAATGGCCGTGGTTTCGGCATTCGACATCTCGAAATTTCGGAATTACAAAATCCATTCCACATACTATAATTTTGGAATTGTGGTTTTAATGGGATATGCAATGGATTTCGAAACGCCATTTCATCTTATATATATTTTGAAAAAGTGTTTACTTATTAGCAATAATAAATATTGATAGAAAACAATTCCTGTAGATGTCGTTTACAGAAGAAATATTAACTATAGCCGACTGGAAAAATTGTTAAAAAAAATAAGTCTGTCCACCCAACATAATGTAAGTTCTTAAGGTGCGCGAATTATTTCTTACCCATTTCGCTACATCCTCATTATCACATCGAACTTTGGGCCTGCGTAAAAGTTCGGGACCATCAAAGTGAAGAGCTGTTGCCGAGTCGGTCCTGGATGTCAATTCTATGTAGTGAAGTGTTGTGCCATCACTCTCAATTTTGTGTGTAGGCTGGCAGTGCAGCAAGTCCGACAGACTGACTTCCGTAACGACACTCTTCGTGCCACCCGATATCACGCGGACGCGAGTGTTCGATACCAATACCCGAAGATTTTCTATACCGCTGCAGAGACACTCGTAAGCTACGAATAATTCGGAATAGTCTCGTTCGTTGATGATGTATAAAAACTCTTGTCCCTCGGCTTGTTGATAATTGTAGGGCGGCAGAAGCCCCGCCGGGCCACTGGCAACTCGTGGCAGTCTGTCTCGTTTCGGTATCGTACGATGGGCACTAGATATTGAATTTTTTAAAAGTTTACACGATTTTTAAGATTTTTTAAACAGGGGATAAAAGACTAGAGATTCACCAAAACTGTAAGAACTCAAGATGCTCACCTTCTACTCGTTTCTCGAACAGCTGTGGCGGTTTCTGTAGCAAGGTCCAAGACACCCACGACAGGCTTAGTGATTGTACCTACAACGCCTTTGCCAAATCCAGCGAAGAAACCCTAAGAGACACATTTGCCAGATTAGCAATAGTTTCCGAATATTTATTATCCTGGTTCTATTTTATATTTTCCGTTACGTCTTTATTTCGGTACAAACTCATTCGCTGCAAGAGTTTTAAAAAAAGTTATATTCGGAGAAAATCCTGCACAAAAAATTCCCCAAAATTGCTGTGCAGAACAAAAGATTTCTGTTGTACACAAAATTTGCACGGGTTTAAAGTAACCGTAGAGAACGGAAAAATTTAAATCGGCGATGATAAAAATGCAACGTTTTAGTGTAATTTCAAATAAGAATTATTACCGGAAATCCTTCGTTAGCAGCCCCGTCGTACGTCTGCTTGAATATACTCGTCATGCCTCCGAGCAACCCGAAGCCGAGTCCTTTCAAGCCAGCAACCAGGTGGTCGCTGCTTCCCGCGTTATTGGCGCGAATTTTTTGTCTAGCCTCCTCGTGCCTCTCGTCCATGATCACGCGGCCTAGTCCATCGGATAACGACTCAGTGACCTTCGCAGCGGAATTCGATATACCGTGAGTGACGTTTTTCACCAAAGTTTTCACACTTCCTTCGTATATCAATCCGGAAACTCCTTCGGAAACGTCGTTCACGAAGCCCAGAGGATTTCCCAAAAAGTCCACAGAGCCCAATATTACGGCAGCCTGCCACTTCAATTCCTACGCGAAAAATACAGTTTCTTGAAATAATCGACAAGCCCTTAACTACTGCGCAAAAATTTGTAAGTTAATTTTTCAATTACGTCTTTGTAATGTCTTATGATAGAATGAATCAAGAATTGGCTGCTTTCGAATGGATGCTTTTTGATGAACGGCTCCAGTTCGATGGTCGCATCTTCGAACTTGATCAACGTCAATCCTAGTTTTCGTTTAATCGACTGAAGATGCGGCGGCAGCTTCGTCGTTGTAAGTACGCTCAGTTTAACCTGTAAAAAGTTTGTAAATTATACGATAATTCCTTCGCAAAAACGGAGATAGCGTTAAATACATATTTTTACATTACCTGACTGGGAACCAGTTTCAAAGCACCGAAGTAATATCGTTTGGCGTGAGCCGCTGATACCTCCGATATAAACCTTTGGGCCTTAAAATCGTTTTCATCCACCGGCGCGTCGAGCTCCGATCGACCGGTGCCGACGAACGCTGCAAGTTTCAGTATCAGTCTTTCCTCCAAATGTACACACAATGGCTTTACGCTGACCACCAGGTGTTTGTAAATTTCGGCATTCTGATTTTTCGATGAAAGCTTCTCGGCCGCCACTTCTATCGCCGGTCTGTCGTCATTGTCCGAGCGCGACGTGCGCGTTGTGTACAGTACCGATGAACATTGGGCTTCGAACAGTTGATTGTCGATTTGCACGTCGTTGATGCTCAGATTTAACATTACGTTGACATTCGACTGTACAAGCTCCAGAGCGATTCCTCCGAATCGCGCGAATAACAATTCTTCCGCGGGTTTTCGCGATACTATCGACAAGCCTAAGCCGGCCGACAAACGAACGTTCAATTGTAATTCGCGCGAGGCTGAACTCTGCTCGTGAGTGTCCACTTGGGTGGGCCGTTGCGTCACGGCGATGTGCGACCAGTCACGTTCCTCCAACAGAGCGAACGTTCGTTTCTGAAAACAGCCGAAGATCGCAGGGTCACTTATAAGATGTCAGGAAACGTTCTAAGACGCGGGTTCGATAGAGAATAGCAGCTATTCGAATATTATAGAGGATATAATGATTGTAGATTAATTGTACATTCACCCTTTCTTTTATATCGAGCACTTGCAAAACTCTGGTCGGCCCGTCAGTGGTCACCCTGACTGACAAAAAGCCAGAACCGGGTCGAAGTCTCTGTCTGCCGACACGTTGCTCTATCGGTGGAGGGCTGCTATGAATTTGCGGACCCAAAACGGCTTCGCTCCCTAAAATGTGAACTGCATTTGAAACTTCGTTTGCTCAAAGTATCGTGATAGTATCGTAATACTTGATCGATATTTTGGAGCAAAGCTTACATTCGACACAATCGCTACGAATTCAATATTGTTTCGATAATCGCTTCTGTATAAGTTTATAATTAATGTAAACAACGGCTCACGATACATTGATTTTTAAAGTTCAAAATTCGCTCCAAAACTCCATAATGAGTGCGTGTAAGAATGCAAAAGTGCTGATGGAATGATGAAAAAAAAGCTGGCATATAAGTGTTATGATACTAGTGTTTACGTTAATGCGATTAGCTTTAATAGCGGTTTCCGGATCTATACGTACACATTTGCCAACGGGCGACACTGCCGCCTGTAACATTTATTACCAATTGAGAACGATTCCATGGGTCAATATTTGATGGCTGAAAATAGTATCTGCGACGCGAAACGATTCCATAATTGCTATTTATGACATTGGAATTCAACATACATTTTTTCGCGCTTTTGTCAAACTTAACAGTAATGCAATAAATATCTGTAACCATGCTCAACTGTTTTTATTGTAAAAAAAAAGGAAAAATCCCCGTTGACATGGCCCGGATGAAAGCTGGCATGAAATAATGCAAAAATAGCTTGTAACAACGAAACAATCGATAAAATCATAATAAAATCATGGTCAAACAAAAGTATGACGAACATCGAATGAAAACAATTACTTCCTATAATCGCAAGAATCGGTGATGCGATAGTCGTAAAATGGACGAGTTGATCGACGGCATGTTGTTAAAGAAATACCAAAAAAAATCAATGTAGAAAACGAGCATCAAACCTTCGTGGAGACCCATGAAACCGTCCTTGGATTGAACACACATATTTTGATGAGCACAGCACAATCTTCCGTCGTCCGTGAACCGCCAGGTTTGCGTTGATCTTCGTCTTGGATCGGTTCTTCTCAACGCCAGGGCACAGTACGTGAAGGGTTGAGGAGCTGTTCCCGCGATATCCAAGACCAATACCGTATCTGGTGTTCGCGAGTGTTTATCTCGCGGTGGACTGGAGCCTAACATTTTACGCGTAATTAGAATTGAAAATATTGAATAGGCTTGAAATCTAGATATACCCGCGGGAGCATTTTTCCGAAAGTTGCTCAAAAGTTTTCTGAACAAATAGCGAACATCTACCGAAAAAAATTGACGGTAACTCATAGATAACCAAACTCATAGATTGCTTACCATGGCTTGGTACATCGACATAAAGTCGTACATAAAGTAATTTATTTAACCTTTGAGCAACTGTCTGATAATTGCTACTCGTGCGTGGTCGCTTTTAAAGGGTCTCAAACCTTCGTGTTGCAACTGGCCATCGCCAGTCATTCTCCAAAGTTGAGATCGGGCGCCGTACTGTTTTCTACGCAAAGCGACCCATCCACCGGGCCCAGCTTCCAGTACCAGTCTCTGTGTCTCGACATCCAGTGGATCCAGGCTTCCCTCTCCGGTGCCGAGATCCCCGTCGGTTTTAAAAGTTCCTGTTTATTGTGAAATTAGTTTTTTTACCTTAATGGTTTTTATCTACCTTCACGATAATTCACCGATTGCAAGTAATTGAAAATCCCTACCTGTAAATGCTATGTAGATAAAATTCTCGTACGTCAAGCCACGATTTTCGCCCAATAAGTTTAAGTCGTAAGACGAAGTAACGCCGCCGGGCGCTGTCACTGTCAAACTTGCCGGTTGAGTCGGTTCGTCAAGCGCGTATGGAACGGAACAGTGAGGTCTAACAGTCCACTGTAGGCTTTCCAATACTGCGGTCTAAACGAAAAGATAAAAATAAGAAATTATACGTTTCTCGAAGTACTGATTTTACCAAAATTCAGCACGCGAAAAGTGCCACCTGAGCATACCTGATTAATCGTCAATGGCACTTCGGAGAAGTTGTCGACTCTGATGGGAGGTGGCATAGTCTCGGCATCGGTGAACACGATAAAATATGTGCTCTCTTGGAGCACCACGTCAACTCGAAGAAAGTGCATTTTGCTTGCGGTGTCTCTGATATTTATTGTCAGAGAATGATTTCCATCGAGTGTTATGCCACCGGACCACATACACTTGGGCACGTCGATTATACGTACGCACAGCAATTGATCCTTGTCGAGCCGTGGCCAATGAAACGGCATGTGACAGTCGGGCATCGCCGTAATGTACGTTGCTTGAGCATCGGGATGACTCTGCCCACAAATATCGCCAGTTACAATTGAAAACAACGTAAATAGATAAAACAAAAGGTAATACACCGTCGCTAATAACCACAGCAGTTGATGCGTGGTTAAATAATAAAAATAATTAAACGAATGACAATACATTTTATGATGTACTCACAACGGTAGTGGTAAAACTTTTTTGTGCCAACTCTAATGTGTACGACGACCTGTTGTGCAATTGATATCTCGGAGATAAAGTGATAACTGTCGTGGGGTTGTATTTTCCTCTCGCGGCTCGCGTTGCTACGCCGATCAGGTAAACAACGTCCGGTCTGCCGTCCCGCAGGGTCACTCGCAATCGATGAACCTGTAGGGACACGAGTTTGTCAATAAAAAATAATCTAGCAAACAAGAAAAATGTGTTAATTTTCGTGCAAGAAATTACTCGCACTGAGATCACGATTACCTGCACGCCCAATTGCAAATGAAAGTGTTGTGACCACTGCGAAACTCCGTTTGGATGCACCCCCGTACCGACGCGAACTGCCAGAGTCCTGCTGGCTTCTTCGTCGCTGAAGGAGAACAGTAAAGGTGCTACCATCCTTGCCTTCTCGTGCTCTTCAAATTGGCCCGCAGCTTCCAATCCTACACCCTCTTGCCGGAATACCAACGGCAATCCCGTTTTGTTTATAATCCAATACGGTGCGGTAATGTTAATCCGTACAGCAGAGCCTTTCTCGACGACGACCGCAGCGTGCAGGAACAATATCCTTCCAGCCGAGTCTGACAAGCGCATTCGTCCAACAAACGAATTGTTCATTTGTCCGAGTAACATCTAAAATTCCGAAGGCGAGTTATACAATTTTCAATTTATACAGTGCGATACTCCGAAGTATTGTTTATTTTCAATTATAGTTCACGTACGGTTCCTGTTCCTGGATAGCTGTCCAACTGTACGACAATTTCGAGATGTTCCTTCACATTCACATTATGTAAATCCGCACAGCAACCGGGTGCGATTCTTCCCTTCTCCGGGCCAACTTCGTACAGCAACTCGTGCGGCAATAGATTCGTCAGGGTTACCGGTGACAACAATGATATAGTGTGCGCTGGTAACATTTGGCTTCCGTCGATCGGATAGTTGTCTCGCCTTACAGCGACGCATACCCTGTTGATGTCATTACAATAATTTTTTAAAAATAGTTTTTGCACACATCATCGATTAAAATGATGAAAGAACGGATTGGATTGTCGGGCTGTTTAAATGAATGTACGTTGCTTGGATTGAATGTACGACGATATGGAAATCCACTTATCCATTCGTCATGCAAAAATACCTGAATATATTGTTCTGATTCGTTCGACATGTAACGTGTGTTTCGATGATTTCCGAGGGTTTCTTAACGAGGGTCCACTCTATGGGTTCCGTGCAATATTGGAACGCGCTGCTAGGATGTAAAGGTCTTAAGCTCATTTGTACGCCAGTGTGCGTTAGCGGCACGGAGATGACCGATTGTGCTGGGACTTGTAAAGTTTTGCCGCTCAAGTACGCGTACGGTAGATGATCTGCGGAAAAACATATTTTTATTATAATGTCTCCCAATGCCTTGAGCCCTGCATCTCTTCGCCATTTATCCAGCCAATATCTGCTCACATCCTACGTGCTTCTGTGACTTTTCTAACTTGAGATCCACAGTGTACGCCAGCTTATTGACAACTTGCAAAGCCGATCTGATTGTAACCAACTTTCGCGCGGACCCCTCGAGTTCCACGGCGAAGACTAATCTAGTTCTCACGGGTGCGGCCTGAAAAAGAAAAAAGTGTTTCATCGATAAGCTTTTAATATCATCAGCGTTTGAGTTCCGCGGTTCGATAAATTGGACGTGCGTACAATCTCACCTGACTATTATCCGTGAAGTCGGCGATGGCGTGTCGAAAATAAATTCCCACTCGATCGATCGTCACGGGCTCCACCGGTTTCCATCCTTCCACGAGTACGGCAACCTGGTGTCTTCTGACGATGTGCGTCGAGTGATGTCGTAATTTTCCTCTCTCCTCGAACGTAAACGGCACGGTACCTCCGGGGGCCACTTCGGACCACGTTTCATCGCGCTTTACCGGGCACTCCGTCTCCGAGTGCATGCTGATTTCCCTGACATCATCGGCAACGGCTATGTAAGTCTTGAACCAGAGCTTCGAGCCGGTCTCGTTCTTCAGTGCGAAAGGCACGAAGGGCGAACGTCTCCTGTATCCTTGGAGGCAAACCGGTGTCTTGAAAAATGCGGTATCCTTGTTCGACAGATAGTAATCCTGGATCCAATTCTGCTTAACCAAAGTTACGAGTTCGACGAGGGTGGACGTGACATTGACGTTCACGGAGTCCTCGGAATCGACGCTCATCTGCAATCTTCTCGAGCTCAACGAATTCGTAATCATCTGTTCCCACTCGATCGACGCTTTCCACGCTTCTATGAAAGGCTCCCAGCCGCTGAGAACTCTGTTGTAATAATCGATGCTGAACGTGCCTCGAAGCGATCCCGGTCCGTCGAGCGCCTGTCCGAGGGACAGATCGATGAGCATCAGCTCCAACAGCGGAACATCGGCGTCTCTGCAATCGTCGATGATGCAGACTCTGAGACACGGTGTCGTCACGTCGATCACATGGAACAACAATCCGTTTTTCGTCGCAACTTCGGGATTCGGCACGGCGTTCTGGGTCAGCCACAGTGCGGCATCGTCCAACTGTCCGTTGCATCGATCCAACGCTGCCTCGCAATCGATCTCCGCGAATCCGAGCGCCGACAGCTTCATAACGTGACTCTTCGCGTTGGCCGGTGGACCGCAAGATCTCTGCTTAGCCCAGAGTGTCTGTTTCGGGAGAGACTTCAACATTCTCGTGAACATCGTCACGTCGTGGTAGCTCAGCTTGACGCTCATAGGCTGCAGCTGAATCTCCAGGCATCGCTCGTTCGTCAGTTCCAAGCTCGCTCCCACCGGGTCGATTATCGACAGGGCTGTCTCCTCCTCCATGCCGAGTATGCACGAGAAGAGCTCGCAGTGCGACAAGTTGCAGGAGAGAGGTTTCTCACCGTCCATCGGGACGGAGCGATAAGCCAGGATCGCCGTGCACTTGAGAATAACGGCGTTCGTGTCCCAGAGCGACGTGTCCTCGACGATAACGAGCTCGGAATCCGTTATATTGAGCTTAAGCTCGAAGGGCGATGTACTCGCCCCCAGTATATTGTCGCTCTCCTGCGTTATCAGGGCTCTGACGATACCCGAAACCGGCTCGGGTTCCGGAGCGTTCAGGATCAAAAAATCTCTGACCGCTTCCCACCAGTCCAGTATAGCGGTCAGTCTCATACTGTGCAGCAGTATGGTCGTCGCGGCGTTGTTCTTTCTTCTTCGGTGATGGACCTCCGCCTGAACGCGTCCCTCGACGCTTCCGAAGTTCTTCAGCGGCTGGAGAATGTTTGTGAAAACGTTGGAACGCTTGTTGACCGGTTCGTCCTGAAACCTCGTGTCGGTCACCAATATCTCCTGCGACACCAAGTCTATGTCCTGCGATCCGTCACTCAGCGAGTCCAGCGTCAGACGAGACTTGATGAAGTTCACGCAAGCCAGCGCGGCTATACCGTGATTGGGATGTAATTTCAGAGTGACGTTCACTATGTCGAGGATGATGCACGATCGCGTCCAAACACTTCCCGAAGTGTCCTCGTTCGGTACAAAATATTCCGCCGCGTCGGTCAAGTCCTGCATGAACAATCGTATGTCGTCAAGATTTTCGCCGATGTTGTACGAGAGCAAGCCGCGAATGAGCATGTATTGGGCCGGGTCGAGGGCGCAATTCATCGTCGAGAGAGTTCCGTGGACGCTCAAGTCGGGAATGCTTCTGCTCACGTACGTATCGAGATTTCTCTCGATTCGCAGCTTCAAATGGCACATCTCCGTCAGCAGCGAGTGTCCCGATTTCTGCAGAAGAAATCCACCGACCATCAGCGTGTTGACGTTGTCGCGCTGATCGTCGAATTTCAATCTTCTGGCGGCGTAGACGTCCATATTGACGAGCTCGAGCAGCATTATGTCGAGCAGACACTTCGGTTCGACGGTCGATTCGCTGAACGAATTGTGGGCGGTCAGTTCGCCGAGATCCAGCAATATCAATTCGTCGGATCGGGAGCTTACAGGCAACAGAATGACCGGCGCGCCGGCGTGAAGCTCGAGCGAGAGTCTCGTGTTTCTCTTGTTGACGTCTATGATTGCTGTGCCGTGGGTTCGCAGGTTCGCCATCACCGTGCGAAGCTGCGAGAAGTGACTGAAGAACGCCTGCAGCTCGGCGACGAATCTCTGCGTGTGAACGTAATGGACGGCGGACATGTGTATCTTCAGCTGAGCGTCGTAGGGCATCTTCCGTGAGTCGGCGTAACTCGAGTATTGAAAATTCAGTGCTTTCCTCCCGGACGAGGAAAATCTCTCGCGATAAAATCTTCCGTGAGGCGTGAGATCCAGCAGCGACATGGAGCCCAGAGAGCCGGACACTTTGGTCTTCGAGCTGTCCTTCAGAATGTGCATGCTAGCGTTCGAAACGTTCGCCTTCGCTATTTCGCGGTTGGTCTGCGTGAGCACCAGGGTCAGCGACCTGACCTCTATGTCGGTCTCCGATTGCACCTCGTTGTAGATTTCCTCCTGTTCGGTGACCGTCGACGCCGCGTGCAGCGTTATCTGCGGATTCGGATTGCTCGGCGTTCCTATACCGAAGAAATCGAGTACGATCATCCACGACTCGACGCTTATCACCAGATCCAAACAGTTGAAGTCTATGGTGATGGATTTTTTGTGAACCGGTCGACCGTCGGGCGTTCGATCGATTTCCGTCATGGTTATGCTGAGCAGAACGAGATTCTCCTCGCTGGTAACGGCGCCGGGCGACGGTGGCGGGGTGTTCGGCGTGTCCACCATCGACGGAGGTTTTCGCCAGTGCGGCGGTATGGTTCCGTACAGCGTGTCGGTCTCCAGTCTGTCGGGAAGACTGCCGCGCGGTACGTTGTTTCTCCACCGACGATTGTACACCAGATCGGGACAGGACTTCGACACCCCGATCGGAAGTCGCGCCCTCGTCGGCGCCGAGGACTGCATCATGTAGCGGTGCCGCGAGCCAACTGGACACAGAAGATCCTCGATGAGCAGCGAGCGCAGCGCGACCTGCGTCGTCGATTCTTTTTTCTGCAATTTTTCGTACTTGGCGACGAAATCGCACATCGACAATTCGACGAGAGGCTGCTCCGAACGATCTTGTTTGAGCTCGACGCTCAGCGTCGGAAGTTCGAAGAGAACTTTGACCGACAGATCGAACTTGTCCGAGTAATAAGTATCGTCGGACGGATCGAGATTCCGCGCCTCCTGGGGCACGGGCTCGGCCAGCGGCATTGAAAACAATCTGTGTATAGTGTCGAGCAATTGTTCGTACTGACCGCGCGACAACGACACTTGGAGCGGCGTTATGACGATTCCGTGGACTTGAAGAACGGGATTGTCCGGTGATTCTTGTTCCAATATTATATCGCGATTCGACAATATTTGCATCTCGCGTTCGATCGTCACTTTTATCATCGTGTCGTGAAGAATCGGCTTGCCGGATTCCTTGCACGAATACATGTCGTTGGCCCTTATAGGCAAGCTCGTCGCCTGGTTTATCTTGTTCGACACGTCCAGCGAATAGAGATTCATGTCCCGCACCTCAAGCGTCAATTTGTGCTTGGGAGTCGTTTCGCTCGACGGTTCGTGCTGGAGAGACATCGTTCCCAGGTGAGCCACGAATACCTGCGGGCTGTGCGAAGAGCGTGGAATCACGAGAACAGGACTGTCCAGAATAACGTCGAGTTTCAAGCGCAGAATACTCGCGGCCTCGTTACCGTCGATCGAGACACTCGGGAGTCGTCGACGCTGAGGCGCCGACCAGTCCTCGGCGTGTACCAATCCTATCGCCATGTCCGTCGCCGCTGCACCGATGTGCCTCGCGAGATTGCTCAGATACTGCTTGAACTCGTCGGCGCAGGATCGCAGTTCCGAAAGCAAGTGCGGCGCGTGAGTGTACCATACACTGCCGACTCTGATCGATATGTTGGCGATCGTTTCCACGCTGTCCATAGTCTCGGAGGGGTTGCAGCTGCGAGTCGCCGAAAAACGGAACGCCTCGGGCTGGTCGGACAGATTGGAGAAATGTGCCAGATGCTGATTGGCCGGATCCCCGATGAGATCTCTTCCGACGCTGATTATTCGCTGGTGAGTCTTGCCGATGAGCGTCTGATCGAGAACCTGCAGACCGCCGAGCGATCCGAGGATCGAAGTTTTCGTCGCGAGCGTCGCCTGTATCCTCGCCTCGGACATCGTCGCCGTGGCGATTTTCTGTCCCACCAAGTGGCTGTCCTGCATGACGGCGCGCAAGAGCAGTACGTTCAGTCTGTGAAAATCGAAGGTGATCTCCGTTCTCGTCGATGTTTTGGTCTCGGACGAGATACTCGTGATCGAGCCGTGGCTTGCGACTTCCTTCGACCGATACTTCCTCGGTGGAAAGAGTCTTCCGGCGAATCCCATTAGTTCGACGATGGTCTCCTGATTGGCTATTATGTCGAGATTGTTGAACTGTATGTTGGCGACACGAAGATTTTCCGTCGGGTCGTCGACGAGGATGAGTTCGATTACTATAAGAGCCTCGGAGTCGAGTTGATCGAGGCCGACCATGGAATTGTTTTTCGGTGAGCAAGGATTTTTGGCATCGCGCGCGAGACTCGACAAGGCTCGGGTCAGCGCGACCGGCGACGTTAGCTTCCTGCCGACAGCCGGGTCCGGCGAGCCTGGCGATACCGGCGAGACCGGTGACGTTGGCTCGGAATCCCTCAAGCTTCCCGACACGCTGTCCATTCCCACGTGCTTGTGGCTCGCGACTAGAAGCTCGAAGTCCGGACCGAATTCTTGCATCGCGTCAACCAACAGCAATCCGTGAACGGACAACGAGGCGCTCAGGTCGGCCGGTCTCTTGCTCAGCGCGGTTTTAACACCGGAAACTTGCAGTTCGGCGACGCTCCGGCCACGCGATTGCAGCTCGAAGGTCATCTGATCGATGATGAATTGCACCATCATGGCGTGACTAGAGTTACGGTCGACGCTGGTCTCTCTCTTGGGACTCTCCGGCTCGTCGCCGACGTTCCAGTTCGGCTGGGGTGAGCTCGCCGCTGCGTCGGAAAAGCTCGACAATCTCGCGTACATCGTTCTTATAGCTTCGACCTTTTGCTCGTTCACGTGTACCACGAGCCTCGGTAAATTTCCCGAAATCATAACCGAAGGAAATTGCGGATCAGACGTACTGACGACGCGTCTCTCGATCTGAAGCGTTATATTGAAACGCTCCAGTACGTGCAGCGTCGACATTCCACGCGTTCTCGCGTGCTTCCAGTTGTCCTTGACTTTCGCGACGAGAACTTGAAGATCCGACAGATCGACGGAATACTGGTCGTACAACTTGTGATGAAAAGCCACTTCCGAAAGTCCCGGAATGTCTTCGACCGAACCGTTCTCCTGGCTGCCCGGTGGCGTCGAGCACGGCGTCTCGAATCTCTCGTTATCCTCGTCGTCGCTCGCCGGCGATCCCGGACGAAAAACCACTTCGCTGCTCTTTATGTTGTTCGTCAAGTGCAATCTTCCGAAGTCGACGACGACGACAGCCGCGTTGGAGTCGGTGAAGCTTTCGACGAGCAAAATTTGTGGTGCCGAAATTTTGAACTGCAAGTCCCACGTTGAACGGTAGACTACGTCGCCTTCGAGTATTTGTTCCCAATTTTTAATCAACTGTCGGCGAGTCCGCCGTTTCATCGCTTGGATTCTTCGATTCGACGAGTCTCTGTGTGGCTTGCTTATGAAAGCCGTCAGCCACTGTATCACCGTTGGGTTGTAGACCACATCGAGAGATCTTGAGTATACGTGCAAGGAATGATCGGCTGCTAGATGGAAAGGCTTTTTCTCGTATATCAGCTCGAAGAGCGGTTCGGCTGTCTGCGTCACCAACTTCTCCGAGGAAGACCGCAGGCGGGAAGAACCCGGGACCGTCTGCGGTTGGATTAATATGGGAAACATCGATTTTTCAGTCAGAAAATCGTGAAGATAAAGTGCTCCCAGACTTATAGAAAATTTGTGAGAACCCGATCGCGGTCGCGATTCGTAAGTCAGATTTACTCTCTCGAACTGCAATTCCATCACCTTTTTCGGTGTTCCCGAGGATTCGGCAGTGCACACGGAAATTGCTCCTTTCGAGAGAGTGAAATTAAATTGACCGAAAACGGCGTCTCGACGGAGCAACGTGTTGTCGTCGATAGTATCCGCCAGGACGTCCAAGAGTTCTCCATCGAAGGTGGAAGATGTTGTTTGGGTGCTCGGTTTGGAGTGCCAACCCCACCACTGAGGAAACCACTGCACCAACATTCCACGGGCAGGTGGCAACGTTGCCGGTGTTTCTGGTACGGATGACTTCGGTGGTCTTACTTTGGCCATTGCCAATTCTCTGAGCATACGCAATTCATCGTAGTTTCGTTCTTGCTCAACTTTTTCCTTCAATTGTTTGATGTCCGGTGCCAATATGGATGTCGGCGTTTCTATAAATAAATTTGAACTTTAATAATGGTAACGTTTACCTTCTTCGAAGAGAATAATTAACTTTCCGGAGGGACAATTTCCCTGATGTTGCAGTGCATTCCATTTTTCGACCGGGAGTGACGTCATACCGGGAATACATCACTTCCCATTTGAAAATCTCATTTTTCGACCGGAAGTGACGTATTTCCGGTAAATCTGAGGAAATTTAATTTTCCGTTTTCTAAATTTCATAGTTCGTAGTCCATAGCACGGTTATGGCTCGGGCGCAAAGCATTATAATAACCTGCTAATCACCTAATAATTTTGCGCAAGCTTCGACGTAAGTCACGTTCTCATGGCCCCGTTGAATAACGTCGTCCCAAGTCATTTTCGGTTTCAGGGTGTCCCTTCCGATGTGACAACGCGCCGCGTACTTCCACCATTCCTTCGGAGCTTCAGATATGGAAACTGTCGGTCTGCATCTTCTTTGCCGTCGCCGACGGTCGATCTCCTCGAGTTCTTTGACACATTTCACAATTTGTTCGTACTGATCCTACAAAAGTGTTGTAATTTCGTACAAGTCGAATTGCATCCTGAACTTCATTATAATTTTAATGTTTCAAAACACAATATCGATGAATAACGCCATATAGACTGTGAACAAGCATAGACTATGTCCCATCCGAGCGTTAGACCATCGATATCAAACTCTATGAAAAACGCAACAACTCACGTCTGTAATGGACATTGGTACTTGATCTAATTGCAGATCCAAAACGATTCTTGGTCTGGCCGTTGAACGTAGAGGATTTTCGGAACGATCCCTCTTTATGTGAGCTCTCGCACTCACCGGCGATAATAAATACTTCCATTGTGTCTTTTCCGCATCGCTCATAGCCATCTAAACATTTTTGTTTTTTTCAATCCCGATAATAAATCCGCTTTGATCGAATAAGATACCAACAGCTAAATCTCCGAGATTGAGACGACCGAAAAACTGGTTGTCCTTCACGTGATTCCAGTAGACGGATAGACCATCGAGTTCCATTAGCTTGAATGACGCGTCGGTGAGGTTCCATGATGTCGAACCTGGCACCCAACTGGCGTCGCAACTTTGAGCCGTTAGTCCTTTGATCGTAATGCCCAAGGCTATGCCAGTTCCTGTTTCGATTACGATGCGAAGATCAAAAACGTACTCAGCCATAGGTCATAGTTTTGTTACAAAAATTAAAGCTTTTTACCGTCAGAGAAGGCGACATCGTCCTCATATCTAAGGTGAACATCTTTTATGTTCAGCTGCAAATTTTCTATAATATTTGTTACTAGAGAAGTGCCATAATTCAGCCATGAACTATAGCTGGCCGCGTAATAACCGGGGTCTTCTTCCTTGTGTGCTTGCCATCTCGCCTCGAGGGAATCCAAACGGCTGTGTTTGTATTCCTGAATCGCTTGTTCCTCAACTTCGGAGTCATACTGAAAAAATGTTGTGTTTTACATTAGTTACATTAATAATGATTATTATTATCAATATAAATATTAACATTAATTAACGTGTCATGTAAAAGGAGCAATCCATTGAAATGAAATAAATTAAATAAAAATGAATTTGAATTATTTTTTATACATGGATATCTTGTACATACCTCGTCTAAACAAATTGGTCCAGCAACAAGATACAGCTGTTCTATAGCGATAACCCAAGATGCTGTCCTTATTTGTCGAACAGGCACTTGGACTCTGACTTTTCCGATGAACCCTGCCTTGACCTCAATCGGTAATCCAATGTGTCGTAAAGCTTCTCTCTTGAGAGGTAAATTCTCAAGCTCAACCTCCCCTAGAAAATTCATCATAAAATCAGATACTAAACAACAGAAATAATTTTAATTATATCGTATTTGCAAATCGATGTCTCAAATTCGAGCGCATCTCAGGTATCTCAGATCACCAATTACTTTTACTAAGCAAATGTCTGATTTCAATCTGAATGGTAATTACTGAAATTGAAACATTTTTGCATTTAAGATGATTTAAAACCCTCTGTTTCCTATAAACGGTACAGTTTCATGACCCTGATCTGCATGACATTAAATTTCATAATTGGCAAGTCTCTGTCAATGCACTGCTTTAGGACGGAAAGAGTGCACTTGTATAATTTTATTCTCTAAGGAACTTCTCCGAGCAAAGTTTGTGCGATGCGTGCCGCAGTCACTTTGAGTTGGTAAAATTAAGTTTCATGCGAATATCTTCAGGGTCATAACGTTTCAAAGGGTCAGCACCCTTGATAAAAAAAATCGACATTACAATTTTTACTATTGCCCGCCGTATTTCACATGCTCGTAATTGATCCGAAAATTTAGTTTAACTGCTGCAAAACTACTACAGTGTCTTTAAGTTGTTCGCTAAACAGCCCTGTAAAAGTAAACACCGAGGTTTTTGCGAGATAATTAGTCGAATTCGAATGGAAAACAATTTGCGCGATGTAAATAATGCAAATCGCAGTTGCGGCATCACAAAAGTATTCGATGAAAAGTGATCTCACCCGATAGCAATGCGATACTCAATTGATCGGTATTCAAGTTCTCCACGTATTTGCCCAAGTAATTATTGAGCACCCAAGCGACGAGTCCCTCCAACATTTTCTTGAATTAGTCGTATCATCCGAAATTATTACCGTAATCATAAGTTCACGAATGTTGATAGACACAACTTCGGGGTTATGTTAGTCGCGATTCATATAGCAACTTCATTCTCAATTGGGCGATGATGACAGTGTTCGCAAGAATTATAGAATATTCGACACGCGCCGCACAGATTCCTCCTACGTCTTTCGTTATATCTCGCTTTTCAATTCTGTCACAATTTAAGTTTGTTGTTCTAGTACGTTGTTGGTGTGCGGTAAGAGTGTGTACTGCACCGCTGCTAAGCTGGCTTGTCGCGTCGCACACAGACCCAATGAAAAACTCGCTGCTCGAAAACAAACGTACGCTGCACGTACACGAAGGTACACATGCCCGTGTGCGAGAAAGTACCGTTGTGTATACCGTTTCACCACCTCGCACTGAGAGCTTTCTTTCAACCAATCGGAAATAACGATCCAAGGGAAGGGCCAATCCGTCGGAAACAACAGGTGCGACCAATGCAGCAGAGACGACGTTCCTCTAATTAACATGCAGGTATTTATTTCTGGGTTTCCCATCGGTTGTGCCGTTTGTTGTTTACGCGAACGCTTTTGAAATATTTCGCTAAATATCTTCGAAAAAAACGTACCTCACAGTTGTGCGGTGAGTAATCTTCCGTAGCGATGCGGTACGAACATGGCATTGTTTTTATTCTCGTGCTTCGCGATGACCCAATGAGTAAACGTGACTAATCTTCAGGCACAACAGGTGTCATGGATTTGTGAATAACGGATTTCGACACGAGAAAATACATCTATGATTTTTCATTGATTTTCGATTGATATTAAATTTTCGTTACATTTATAAATGACTAGAAATTTGTTTTGCAGCTACGATCTTATCGAAGATCGAACGTACCATGTGCAAAGAGGCTGCTGTAATCAATGTCAACGTACAATGTCGATTCGCCCGCTGAAACGAAAGTTCGTATTTATCATTGGCTTCATCGCCGGCTTCACTCTTGCCATACTGATATTGTCGGACGATGAGGACCATCGGGATTACGGAATTTGCAAGAGAAGATACGCCTGGTTGTGCGGCGACGGAGAGCGTGTCCTGGCGCAGAAGAGACGAAAAAACGTTAAATCCGAGAGTGTGGGTTTTAGCTCCTGGATGAGAGAGAACGGATTGAAGATAAGAGAAAACGTGTCGTACGAAACATGGTTGAAGCATGAGAATGTACGATCGATAAGAATAAATATGGACTATCGGCAGTATGGACCGGAGAGCAAAGATAACGCGGCAAAAAATATGGTACTCGAGGCAGACTGGTTAAAGTCGAAAGTTCACGTTACCTGCATTGTTTTTGTAGAAAAAATTAAGCGTGCAAAATCGATACAAGACTCTTGGGGCCCGAGCTGCAACAGACTATATTTTTTCAGCGAGCACTTGAACGACACGGCATTGTCAGTCTTGAGCTTCCCGGTGAAGTTAACTTCATCGTGGCAAATGCTATGCGAAACTATGAACTACGTTTGGAGATCCGGAGAGGAGTACAATGACACGCGCAGCGGCGGCGCAATAGAGTGGGCCATCTTTGTGAAGGACGACACTATGGTCATACCGGAGAATCTGAGATACCTCGTTGCCCCGCTAGACTTCAACGACGGACATTACTTGGGCCATCCGGTAGTTTTGTGGGGTCAGGCTTACAATGTTGCACAGGCAGGCTTTGTACTTAGCAGAGCAGCTTTTAAAAAGATAATCCAGAATTTTGATACGCACCAGAAATGTGCCTCGGGGGGAAGATACTGGAAGAAAGAAGATTACTATCTTGGTGAGTCTGAATTAATGGAAACCGACTGAAGATTGCATGGATCTAGTTTGATTGTCCTGATAAGACATTGAAAAGGTTCGGAATTCTTGGAAATTGCAATGAAAAATCGCTTTTCCACGAGGAAGAGACAACAATTGGACTCAATGAGAAATCTATAAATTTTCTTTGTTCACGAATTCTCTTTGACAAGACAATTGAATCTAAAAATTAACAAAAATGCATGTTTACAAACGGAAAACAGTATTTCTTCAATTACTATGAACGTGCAAATGTGACTTGCACATTGCTTCCTCAATTTTTTTAGTGTCGCGTGCATAGCTTCCGCTATGAGGAAGTTCGTCGACGTTTTAAGAGCTTTCATTTCTGTTGGTTTACTCAAATCCGTGTCGTTCTTCAATGGTGAGGCCTCTCAAATTTGGCCGGAAATACTCTGCAGCAAGACGATCCAAGATCTTTGAAACAGTGCTTAGTATCAAGATTGGCCTGCAGTTTTTAAGATACGTTCCAGATCTACTTTTGTGTATTATGGTAATGAAACTTCGTTTCCACATTCCAGCGAATTCTTACATCATCGACTTCTATGAAGTATATGGTCAAATGAATAAGGTTCACCTTGCATGTATAAATTTTATCGCTGTAATTATCTCATGTATACTTTTTCAGGTAAACATTTAGCGCTGTTTGGTATACATCCGTCTGATACTCGCGATCGGCATTTGAGAGGCATATTTCACGGCTATTCTTTGCAAACTCTATTATGGGGAATCGCGAGACCAGGAAGTTACTTTACGAGAGCTTTGTACCCGCCCGGTCATGATTGTTGTTCCCCAAGGTCGATCAGCTTCAGTACCACCGAACCTGACAAAATGTACACGGTCAATTACATGCTCTATCATCTACACGTGTACCCGGAACCGGGCACTTACGGAAGTGAACCTGCTCCGACGCCTGTACCCGAGGAAGAAGTATGTGATATATTTTTATACCATGCCACACTGCCTTTATTGTTCAACGCGCTAAGTGGCGCGGGCTTTTTGCGAACCCAAACTCCTTGTGCAAATTATGTATTCATTCAAACTCGAATTAGTCTCATTGCAGAATGTGAATGTGAAAATTTGTCTTTTAATTTTACAAAGGCATTTTTTTGCTCATCAAGGAAAATGTCCTAAAAAACTATATGAATACCCATTATCCTCGTAACAAAAATTGCAATGAATGCTGTTTTAAGATCACAGATAACTGAAGAAAAATTACAATTGGGTTTCCCTACATGTGCGAAGTCCCCGGTAAAAGACAATTTTCTTTTTCCTCAATTGTTCGCGGTTTTAGAACGGCATTCATTACAGGTTTTGTTACCGGCGTCGGTATTTCAGATAAGCCTCAGCGTCACTGAAACGCAAAAAAATAACGGCTACTTTTTGGGAATTATTCCGTATAATTCCTTCGATAATTTTTTAGTACGCCACCACGTACCCGTATAAAAATAATAAACGCTTGGTATTCCTTGTTATTTCATATTTGTGATTTGATGTATAAAACGGTTCTTAATTGCAGGTATGGAGATCCGCACTTCGGGAAGAATTTAATATAACCGATTTCAATAATGTCGACAGTGATCGATATTACGAGATTTGGAGTTCAAGATATTCTGGACCAGAGCAACTTATCCGTAAACATAATTGGAGTTTGTCCGATGCGCGAAGATTTTTGCCATCCGATTATAGATCCAGAAGTATAGTGTTCAATTAAGGGTAGATCCGAAGTTTCTACAACTAGTTTTTTAATTGCTGTCGCCAGTAAGATAGTTTAATGCCAGAGGGGAACAAAGTCTATGCTTATACACCGCCGATATGCCGTCGATATTGGTTTGAACTCTCTCATTCGAATAAAACTAAAACTCTCTCTACTATGCGGCCGTACGAGAACAATTTGGAGTATGTGTATGTGAAGTTTGCGAACCGTCACGTTTCGTGCACCGGATTCTTCATGGCACGCAGTCAGTCATGTAAAATGACGGTCATAACTTTTTCCATCACGTTTTCCGTCACAACATTTTTAATCGTGAATCGTAACGCAACGCTTTCAATATTATTTTCGTAATTTACAGTATTTCCATACTTGCAGTCTATCTATTATTTTATCGATCGAGCACAAACAATCGTCACAATGAATTTTTCGTTTACCGGTAACTGGCAGACAATGGGGAGATGCAGTATGAAGTTTCTGATAAGAACCGTTTGCTCATGCGCATAGGTGATCATCGGGTCTCGGTCATTTTCGTCAATTTAGTACTCGTCATATGACGGTTCTGTGGCTTCACATCACAGCATGCAGTAGGTTCTGCGCAGCAGAAGTTGGCGAGTGGGAGTTTCGTCATGCCTACTGCGTAACGATAATTAGTATCGTCAATCCTGATTATGTTTATTCCGTCCATTTTATGTTATCATCGTTATATCACAAAAGATAATAAATTTATAACATTTAAAACAACCACGGATTTCGTAGTAATATCATTTTATACGTCAATAATTACCTTGAAAATTGTACACTGTTTTAAGTCACTTCTGATTCGAACATTTCCGGATTCCATATTGCGGATACGAAACGATATCAACTTGATGCAGAGTCAAGTTGATATTGACAATTTTGCAGCAATTTTAATTTTTGTAGGCAAATAAAACATCTAGTATTAAACTAAAACATTATTGATAATTAAAACACCGCGAGTTCGCGACCAAATTCATGCCATTCTTCATTTTTCACCACTTTATGTCAACTCCTGTTTGAAAGTATATTTTTTCTACCGGAAGTGATCTTGGGAAAATGTCACTTCCGGTTTAAAAATCTCATTTTCAACTCTTGGTGTTGCAGAGAATCGCAAAGACGACGAAACTAAGCGACGAATCGGTTAAAATTACGACTCTGTTGAAAAATGTATCAAATAAATAACCTCATTCGCGTTACCGTAGAGTTAGCGTTAGCGTGGCATTAGTGCAACATAGCGTTAACCAAAGATATCAGTGGGATCCCGCCCCAGAACAGATCCACATAATTTTTTATATTTGGCCTGCTAACTGCTGAAGTATAGTCGTGCGTGAACCCCAAAAATGGAAATGTGAAAAACCATTAACATCATGTAGTACTTGCTCATTGCTCACATTGACATATATATAACAACTACGGATACCCTAAAATTCACACATCCTCACGAGTTGCGTGTCGTAAGTACCAAAATATTTTTGCCGCTACGTTCGTGTATTTTTTTAAGGTACCGGCGCTTCGGTATTTCAACCAACTGATTTATTCGTAAACAAAAAATCGTTGATCCATCAATTGTTGTGTTGTACATTTCATAAGATGTCCGGTATTGAAAAACTTGAACCAAAGTCTGTTTCTTCTTCAATTTCAGATTCAACATGTTGCCGACCAGGTGTCGGATTTTGAAAAATCTTTTTAGGTTAAGGACCTACGCGACAGCTCCCGAGATTAACAAATTCCCATCAACGATAGAGCTCTTGGGACAAAAATATCCAACGGACGATTGGACGAACGTTACGCCAAAAGTTATTTCGAAATTGGGCAGCAACTTACACACAACGAAATACCATCCTTTGTGTCATGTTCGTCAACGAATCGTCAATTATTTTTATACCACCTATCGCAATCGATGCGGAAATCCGATATTCAGTGTCTTCGATAATTTGAATCCGATTGTGACGATTCAACAAAATTTTGACTCTCTGTTGGTTCCCAACGATCATCCCAGTCGCAGTAAAAATGACTGCTACTATGTAAATAGTGGCGCATTGCTGAGAGCACACACAACGGCGCATCAGACGGAACTTGTATCGATGGGCCTGAACAATTTCCTCATTATCGGCGATGTGTACAGACGGGATGAAATCGACTCCACGCACTATCCAATTTTTCATCAAGTCGACGCCGTTAGACTCTGTACCTCTGAGGAAGTCTTTGAGAGTGTGCAAAATTCCAAAGGATTAAAATTGTTCGAGCACAGGAGTAACGAATGCGCGGAGAAACAAGGCTCTCACACATTAGAGGCTGTTAAAATCATGGAACACGAATTAAAGACAATCCTCGTAGGCTTGGCTCAAGCTATTTTTGGCAAAGGTAGTAATATCGACGTTTCCTTTTTCAACATTATTTTTGTACTATTCGCAAACAGTTAGGGCCAGTTGTTACTTAAAAATAGTTTACAGCTTAATTGCAGAGGAAAATGCCTTTTTTTACAGGATTTCTACTGTGTTTTGTATTTTTATGATTACTGAATAGTTAATGATATTGATTTTTTTTTCGAAGATTGGAATATCGTGCTACAATTTTTTTGCGCTACTCTTGGACAGTTAGGGCAAGTTATTGCTGCTTCACAATTCATTTGCCGCTTCCTGGCAAATGAATTGTAAAATCACCCAGATAGACCGGCACGGCGAAATGGCAGCAGTTGGGCCAATATTTGCGGGACGCACGGCACATGTCGTAAATATTCCGCCAACTGCGTCCGTTCGTGGCGCTTGTCTATATGGGCAGCTAAAGTTTAGCTATAAGTTTATAAATCACGGTGATGACGGTAATTATTGAAGTACAGAGTAATTAATGATTACTCCATTTCACAATCCCGACTAGATATAAAATATCGTTGGGTGGAGGAATACTTTCCCTTCACTCATCCGTCGTGGGAACTGGAAGTATTCTTCAACGGCAATTGGATGGAGGTATTGGGTTGCGGCATCGTCAGACAAGAGATATTAGAGAAATCGGGGGCGAGCGGCCGAATTGGATGGGCATTTGGTTCAGGCCTCGAGAGGCTTGCCATGTGCCTTTACGGTATTACCGATATCAGACTGTTCTGGAGCTCGGATTCAGGATTCCTGAATCAATTCAGAGTAGACGATCCCAACACGCCCATTCGTTACAAGGTAACGGATCGACCATGGAAATTAGAAAATTCATCGTAATACGACTTGATAGCGTTTAACGACGATTAAAAAATCATCGATTCTTTGCAGCCTATCAGCGTTTATCCGCAGTGCAAGAATGACCTAAGTTTCTGGTTGCCACAGGACTCTGACTACTCTTCGAATGACTTTTACGATATTGTTCGAGAGATTGGCGGTGACGTCATCGAACAAATATCGTTAATAGACAAATTTACACATCCAAAGACGCAGAGGACGTCCCATTGCTACAGAATCGTTTACCGTCATATGGAGAGAACCCTTAAACAGGGCGAGGTCAATAATATACATAAGAAAATTGCCGAGGCAGTTACGAGTCAACTAAACGTTGTTATAAGATAGTCGCGTTAATAAAAAAAGTAGATATTTATTATCGCCGTTGTTTACTTTGAGAATCTTCGATGCACCCGTTTCTCATTCGGATAATCAAAGAGTCAAAAGAAAAAACCAGAGGAAGGGCCAGAAAATAGTACTATCAAAACCAATATATTATTTTATTTTTTTGCATAATTTAGTTAGAAATATATCATAAAGCAAACAGTATGCTGTTAATAACTACTTCGTTTATAGGATGACTCATACAGCCAACACGTTTAACAATTATTTCACTTCTACGTATGTATAACATATGCAGTTATAGGATGTATACAAGAAAGATCAGTGTTTTTTGTTTTTTGCTTTTTTTTTAAGCGTTCCACGGTAACTTTTTCGGTACGGATCTATGAGTGAGATAAGAAAATGATTGTTTTGAACATCTATTGAAATGCCATGGATCATTCGTGCAATTCAAATCGTTAATTTAAGAAAGCACAATTTCCTATTGAATTATTTCACCTTTCTGTCAAAATCACAGTTTAAATTTCTCATTACATCATCGACATACGAGCCTTAAAATTAGTCTTAGAATTTCGATCTACAAGCTTCCTTACAAATAAGCAAGGTAGATCAAATAAAGCACAATAGTAATTTTCTGAATGATGAAAATAAAGTATCGACTTTGTACGGAGTATTTTTGTGATCAGGCTTTTCAACTGGTATCGATATTGTATCGTAAATTCCAGATAGACGACTTAGATAATTACTGTTTATGCAAGTCAGCGAAGTAGTAGTTTCGAAGTTGCTAGAGACTTATAATATTTACCAGTTAATTTTCACCTCCGCCAATGCAATTTGTTCTTATATCCGCGATTCCTTTATTTCATCATTTTAAAGTCATTATCAGTGCTATGGACTTAGGATAATTTCGAATAACTGGGCGGTGAGAATTTCTTTCGCAAGAACTTCAACATGTAAAGTGGCATGCACGAGACTAAAGTTATCACCAATACTTTCCAGAGGAAGTCCGTTGTTTGGATGAATTCCGCATCTACGAGAAAGGAAAAAAATCATTTAATTTCGTATACTAACGGTGGCAAGTGTTGGCCGGTAAATTAAAAAAAACGAAAATTGTCTTACCGAAATAATCCTTCAGAACGACCAACGACAGCAGATACAGAGCGAGTGAGAGAACTTCGGCAATGATCATTATATGATGCCATGTGCGAATTGTCAAGGCTACCATTATTAATTCCGTCAGAACCAGAGCTGAAAAGCTGATGGCTACTATGTGTATAAACTCATCCTCGAACATGATCAAGGCGCCGTACATGATAACGCCGCCTAAAAATATAGCAACTCAGTCAAGATGCCGACAAATTCATACGTGAATGCCTTATCGGAAAAACTGTAATCCACTACTGTTTAAAAGGAGGACCATATTCGCGATTGATAGTGTAAAAAAATCTCGTTTTCAAATACCTTGGTATATACTGATCAGTATCCACATGAAAAACGTTTTGTACGAAAGCGAACGTCCTTTGCTGAGTTCTTTGTAGAGTTCCGGATATCGGATAGCAATCTCGCCGGATACGTCTTTGTCCAGAACTAACGAGAAAACCGGAAACATTGTGTATATCGTTGCGTATCTACGGACAAAAAGATAAATTATGATCAGTCAGCTGTATCCACCGATCTGTGGTTTATCTTCCGAATATTGGACACTCACCCAACCATCAGGAAACCTTGGTACAGAGCTACAGAGGACAGGTAGAAGACCGCTGAAAAAACCGCTTGCATAGTCGAGATTATAAGACCACGGTGAATGACGAATTGACTTAGAGCAGCAGATCGTTTGTAGCTACGGCGTCCGTGGACCAGTAGCAAGTTCGCCAAGTGACTGAATTGCGGAATCGAGAAGTCTGCAGCGAGAGAAGCTTGCCTTCCCTCGAGTCCTTCGAGACCTATGCCTGCGGACCATCGAGATTATGAATGGAATATATAAACATGTTAAATATATAAAAATAAAAACAATAATCGTGAAGATAAATAAAAAATAAGAAATACTAGCTGGAAACAGGAAACTTGGTGTTCCGGAGATTTATTGGAAATACGACACTTCCAAAATATATATAAGATAATGTGCACAATGAAGTGCGTACCAGCATCGGCAGCTTGAATCATAGACACATCGTTTCCGCCATCGCCGACGGCTGCGGTTCTTTTGCCTGTGTGTCTCTGGATGAGCGTAACAACTTCGGCTTTCTGCGTCGGTGAACAACGGCAGCAGACAACTGCCGGAGAGCCGCAAGCCAGTTCCATAAACTCCGGTTTGTAATACTGCAAGCACACCTCCAAAGAATCTCCATTAATGACCAAGGCACAGTCTTGCTTCTTGCGGAATGTGTTCAGTTCTAAGTGGGCGTCCGTTCGTGTGACGACGGATTTGAAAACATGGAGACCCTGCGTCCGCGATACGAGTCTCGACGATTTTGCGATGCAAGTAGCTGTCTCCAGTTTGTCTCCGGTTAGCATCCAAATCTGCAAGATTTGTCGTAAAAATACTCGTAAAATGTCGTATATGCGATCGAAAATGTTTACTTAATTTTTTAATTCCAGAGGCATTACCTTGATTCCGGCGTTTCGCAATAATTCCAAAGTCGGTCGGACTCTGTCTTGCAAACGATCTTCGACCCCGGTAACACACAGTAATTCCATTTCCCGCTCGAGACTCTCGACCACCGCGGCGACTCTGGAAGGTCTGTCACTGACGCACATTCGTGCTGCATTGTACCTACAAACATAAATACATGCATTCAGGATTAAAAAATATTAATATTATTAGTGCTGATCATCATAAAAGTTGCGACTTTGCGAAAGAATAACAATGGGATCTTTTACTTGAGCTATCTGGTCTAAATTAGGAATCAAACAGTAAGAAAAAATAGCAGTTTCCAGTTATTAATCAAGCGTGTAAATCGTTGATCGAGTATAAGCCCCTCAATCGATTTACAACCACTACAGTATTAAAAAAATAATCCTAATACTATTTTCGATAAGATATCCGACGTTCGTGAGCCGATAACCTCTGGAATCATTAAAATTCCGTGCGTAAAGAATTAACTTCACGCACAATAATTACCTTGTCTCAAAGTCGATGTACTGTTCCTCGGTCAAACTTTTCTTGGCCACAACTAGGGTTCTCAGACCCTCTCTCGCCATGTTACCACATTCTTCGTCCAACCAATCGTTGTACTGTACAATTCCTGACATCACTACGTCGGCCCCTTTCAAATAGAACACGATCTCGGAGCTCGACTCTTCCTTGACGATGATACCCATCCTCTTCGTTTCCGACGTGAATGGGAATATTTGTAGAATCGTGTAATTCAAGATTTGCCCGTTGAGTGCTTTCAGCTGCATGGAATTTAGATCTCGCTTGAAAAGCGCAAGGCCCATCTCTTCGGTCCATTTGACCAAAGCTACCTCGTCAGGGCTGGATGCTTGATAGTTTCGTGTTTGTTCCGGATAGTAATGCTGATCCGATTCCGTTTGGCTGAAAACCATTAAAATTTTTTCAAAAATGTCCTCCAATTTATTACACAAAGCGAATAAAATTTCTTAAGATAAACGTTTACTTTTTAAGAACACTTTCGCACCTTTGTATAGATCCAGTTTCGCCGGTTTCAACGCTAACCGAGTCAAGGATATTTGGCTTATTCAAGTCATCGTAAACCGGTGTAACGTTGTGACACAGCGCTAAAGCGTGTACGGCATCGTAGATTCTCGTACTCTCGGATCGTCGAACTTTTCCACCCGTTTGCACGACAACGTTAACTTTAGTGGGCGAGTGTTCGAAGTTCGATGCCAGGTAGTAAGTCTTCAAGACGGACGTGATGTCGTCGAAAGTCTCCTGTCCGTAAGACGCAGTGCCGAGATGCAATTTTTTGAATACCATCTTGTTTTGCGTCAGAGTTCCCGTTTTGTCGCTCAACAGATACGATATACGTCCCAATTCTTCGGGAATCGTCGTTGTGCGCACCACCGTGCCGCTTATCTCTTTGTCTCTTTGTATACACCAAGCGTAAAAGGTTTTGCCCATGTCGAGATTTATACGCAAACTTATCGGGATTATGTAAGAGAAGAGCAGAACGAAACGGAACATGTAACACCACCACGGACCGTTGAAACCCTTGAGACACATCATTACGAGTGCAAGACCGATCACTGCACAGAATAATACCTGAAAAATAAAAACGAGACAGACCGTTTCGGCAATTAGTCAATAATACCGTTTCGGCGTTTCAATAATTTGATTTGTTCGTTAATTTTTCAACTGCTGTATTTATTATTCACATCTCGATAATAATTGTTTCCTCAAATTATCAATTATCATTATAATGAACAAGTTATCAAAATATCCATCAAAATTGTACTGAACGTAGAAATGCTAACCTTGGTCAATTGATTGATCTCCTGATCGAGCAATCCAATCTTCGATCTGGGAGCCGAGTGATTCATCAACGAGCGAGTTTCCTGTCCGGTATAGACCACGACACCCAGAGCCGAGCCCGAAGCCACTGCTGTGTTTGCCCACAGCGTGTTGTCGACTCCGAGACTTTCCTCGCTACTGTAGCCATCGTCCTAGAACAATTAAAAAATAGCGGTGAGTCGAGCCAGTTTCGTAAGATTAAGATGGATTCGCTTCTTTCGCATTGACGACGTACCCTCGTAAATGTTCCAATGAAGCCGTGAATGTCCTTCTGAGGCTTCTCGACGTACAGATTCGCTTTTATCTCGAAAAGTTGGGTATCATTTTCGAGCTTCTGTGTAGCGGGCACCGCCAGGCGTAGCTTCCAATCTGTCTCACCGTCCAATTGATCGGTCCTGACGAAGCAAGCTCCAGACTTTTCGGTCGTGCGAAGTAACACGAGATCGGCTGGTACTCGCTGACCTTTTTCGACTATTACCTAATTCGTCGGAGTTTCGAGATTAGCAACGGCCACGAATTGTTCAGTCGTATCATTAAATTCTCTCGGCAAACTTGACAAAATGAATGAGTGCTTGAAATAACGAAATGGGATGAAAAAGTAACGAAATTTAAATAAAACACAACAATTTTGCCCAATGTTAGCTTCCAGCAATTCTCTAGGAGACATTTGAGTGGAGTTTTTTTTTAAGAATAACTTATATGTAGTCTCTGTTGATCCTTCACGTACAGGATCTTTGCTGAGCGAGGACTTCGATTTCGGACAATTGGGCCACGATCTTCGATTGGCCCAGACACCTACATTGCGCGGTATAAAAATCGCTATATCTTCAACAATATTGATGATATCGCACTCCGGAAAGATACTCTTTGAAGAGTAATATTCACGATGTTATATTTGTGTAAAATAATATTTTTACCGTCAATATATAGTGTTCTATCGTTATTCGAAATTTATATTTGGAATAGATGACTGATAAGGTCGCGAAGCGTCCGTCCTGCCTGGTCACGGTCGGCGCAAGGCTCCCGTACGTGAAGGGTTGATTTTCAAACGAGGCATCGTAAAAATCGATGAACTATCGGAAGCTCGTACGAATAATGTCATTTTTTTTTATCATACTCGTTTGACATGACCTCGCTCCAGCTTTGTCATTAATGTTCCTTAGTTCATTCAATTTTCTCACCATATCGCCGACGCGCAGTTTCGAACTGGGCACCGATTCCGGGGTATCCGAGCCTCTGACCAATCTGTAATACTTCTGACCATTGACTTCCTTGTCTCTTTTGTATCTTCTGAAGTCGTCGACTGCCTCGCGACAAATCGTCACCGTCAGAACAAAGCACAGTGGTCCCCAATAAGTGTACAAATATCCTATTCTGAGGTCAGGTATGAACTGAGAACTTGCCATTATCAGAAAATAGAGATTCAAGAAGAATTTGAATTGCTGAAAGAGGACCTGAAAAACATTACATCAAATACACGAATTATCAAATATGTCCAGGCAATGTTCGCTCCGAAACACGATTCATCCTCCGACGCCTCCGTTGCCGAACTTACCAGAGGTAAAAACGTTATAATATTATATTTTTGGTTTCTTATGACATTGGTGGGAAACTTTTCGTGCATCGGCTGTCCGATGTGAATGGTTCTTGCGCGCAATTCGCGCTGTCTGCAGCATCGTCTCCACATCCACGTGCAACATCTGCAATAATAAAAATGCATCGTTATGAAACCAAAAAATAATATTTTCTTTACTAATAGAAAAAAAACCTCTTGTCTAAACATCTCGCGCTAACGAACTGCAGAATAATAATTGAAAAAAAAACAAAAAAAATGCTATCAGGCAAACACATAGAGAATTAGGAAAAATACAAGAAGCTGTGAACACAAAATGAAAACAAGTGTGGAAGATTGTAAAAAGAACATGCCTCTTTAGACCCTCTTTCCACAACGATTCACCCGTTTTTCTCATATTTTCCATCGAGCGTGTTATCTAGCAATTTAGTTATCGTAGATATAAGCCCGTCGGAGCTTTACGACGCAAGTGTTCGCAGGCAATTTCCTACATGAAACTAACCCCTGCGGATGGAAGCCTAGATAAGGAAGTATTATAATTTTTTTTTTTTTTAAAACCTGACATCACGTTTCGGAGTTCGGTGGTTAAATATCGATGTCAAATTTTTGCTACGTTTAATGTAACATCGTGTGAATTATTGGGCTCGAACCGCAAGTGCGTCGAGTTTGCGTGTCGCGCAGGAAAAATGTAATATTTTCTTGTCACAAATAGAACGAGAGAACGATTGATCGAATTCAACTGCGAACTACGTCACCTCGTCCAGGGACTGTCATATCTCGGTTTCGATATCAGAGGAATGTCCTCCTTTGACATCCTAATGACATTGCTAGTCGTTTCCATTTATCTTATTTCCTCATGCGATTTCGTGTTTCTCCTCGAGCATCGATATTCTCCACGATTTCCTTATACTTTGGCCAACGGCTCGATAAATATGAACGTCAAACGTCGAACACTGCGATGAACACTTTTTGCGTATATTCCTCCTTTATCATCTGTTTGTAACTAGCGTTAACTACCGTGCTCGTGACGAGCCACGAACTACGTCGATCGAGGTGAGAGTCGGCGCGCTTCGGGGAAAATCTCGAAGACTCGATTCGTTTTCACGGCACAAAACGAAACTACCGGGGTGTACGGGTAAGGTGAAAATAGATAATAAAAAATACAAGCAAGCAAACGATATATTGAGAAAAATAATAGTTAACTTAATTTTATTAATTCGTAACAATTCGTATAATTTCCTAACGTTATAGTGAACGACATGCGAGTGATCGATGCCCGTCGATGTTTATAACATAGTCTCACATCTACCGTTCGACTATTCGATGCCCGAGTTTTTCCATGCCTGTTATGAGCCCGCGAAAATTTAAAATCGTTCAAGAGACTGTCACTATCGCTTAAACCTCTCGTCCTTTGGGAGATTATTAATTTTTCATTTGACAAGTTGTGTGCGTTGTTGGAATGCTTTTTAGTCGCGAAAACCCTAGCGGTGCGAAAGGCAATACAATAGTTTCCTCCCCAGTTTCGAGATTCTGCGCGTTAGATTGTAAATAGAACATGTAATGCAACGTTTACATACCCGCACAAAAAATTCTTCAAGAACCTGGAACAATTATTGATACGACGTGTTCTCGCTATCAGAGGTCTCATGCTGTCATCGGCCGGTTGAAGAAGATAATCGGTTTCCTCGTCCATCTCGAAGTTTCGCTCGTCGGAGCTCATACGCAATGGCATCTCTTCCAACCTCATAGTTCCGAAAAATCGAGGTTCTCTTTCGACACCGATGGGTCTTGTCGCGACTTGGCTTGCCAGAGTCTCTCGCTAGGAGCGTTTACTCTCAGTCTCGAATTCTTACTATCGGCCCTAATAAATTTTTTTCGTACTATGACGTCGAAAAACGGTGCGCAATTCATATCGCACATATCGTTATCCATACGGCGACGCTAGATACGCCCGGCGAACTGTGCTTTTATTTCTTATTGTTTTCATCGTCGTCGAGCTTTCTTCTCACGCGCTCATTGCGAGGCTCGGCGAAGCCGACTGAGTATCGTTCTCTTTGCAGCGTCGAAATTCGTTTATTTACGACGTAAATATATACATGACGTACACACACACCCACACCCTCACGCGCGTTCGGACAACACATTCATATCTCTACGATTGTTTAGTCTCAGTTGTTGAGTGATGTTTATAACAGCGACGACGAAAGAGTATTTTAGTTTTTTTTATCAATTTCGTGATAGGTTGTTACATCGAGGAGTATCTCTATACTTGAGGGCATTACTCAATATTGCCGTACGAAGAAAAAAACAGTGTTATGCCGTGCGTCGCCATCTTGAGGTGTATACATTGATCACGTGATTGGCGCGCAATGCGCATGACCTCTTCACATTTAGCGAAGCAAGTTGGATTTTTAAAACAAGTGAATCGCATATATTGCCCGTGTTTTATTTCGCAGTTCATCCTAAGACAAATATTTTCTCCCAAGGTCATTGATGTTTTCGACCGATTCATTTTTTGTCAGAGCTATTCGATGCAATTCGCAGAAAAGCTCTTTGCACACGGATTTCTCGCTCTCGGACATAAATGCAACAGTTAGCCGAAATCTGTTGCACTCGCTAAGAGTTGTCAGAAGGTCGACAATGGAACTGCTATCTCCGAGAGATTTGAGACTCTCCAAGCACACGCTGAGACATTCGTTTAGAACGTCCGGAGGAATTTCGCTACGGAATATCTCATTGCAGAGAGTCAGCCTGTAAGATATTTTTTAATAATAGATTATTGCAGTTTGTACAGTCATAAAAATTAACTAATCGTTTATGCGGTACCTTGCGCTGTTCAACAATTGAAATTTATCCGCGTAGTTGGCAAGCCCCTTCCATGCCTGTCGAAATTCGTGAGTATTTCTTGGCATCGGTTCGCGAGAAATCTGCATTACCGTCCGTCGATCGAACGATGTTTTTTGTCGCTGCTTAAGGGACTGCGATTTCGTCTTATCGTTCAGGACACTATTCCACTGAACTCCGACTTTGGGAATCATATCTTTGCGATCCAAGGATTTCAAGTGAGCGGCATTGACCTGTAATAATTTATTTAAAAAATGTACTCGGTCAATTGAATATTTACGGAAAGTCTCTAAAAGACGAAATTGGACCATTTTTTAAAGGAAAAAATTTGGGTGCGCGGTGTCGGACACTTCTATTTTTTTTCGATTGATTAATAACGAGATGGTCCATTTAATTAAATTTACAATATCGAAATTTGGTTTGGTGAAAAATAAATATTAATAAATATCAAACTCCGGTAAAATTAATTTGTCATAATACCATCTCTCTGAAGTCTTCGTACGTAGGCACAGCCTGCTCGATCGCTCGAAATTTCGCATCGTTCTGCAAACTATATACTTCCTCGGCTCTCAAAGCGTCGGTAAGTTCTCGTTCGAGGTCTTCGTAATCTATAGGAGTTTTCAACACGTTCATTTTGATAGATTTAATGGAAGAAAAACTTGTGTCGATGAAAAGCACAATGCGGATGCCACGTTGTTACTCGTTGCCAGGGTAACACGTGAAAGTCCCCCCACTGAATCCTCCCGCATTCCCTCATACTCAATTTCAAAATAATAATCTGTACAATAACAAAATATAATCCAATTCGGCTAATCTTTTTTTCTTTAAGAAAAGCACATGCCGGGGTCTTTGCTCGTTACTGAAGCCGAAGAAAAAGAAAATAGTTGACCTTGAACCGGTATTCGAGAACCCAAAGTCGCAACAATCGGGCACCAATAGTATTTTATTTTTAGTTTTCTAATAAGTAATTTTGTGTCGTAATTTTTGTAAAGCGTACTCGAACGCTACTTGAGTACCAACATTTTGTAATACAGTAATACAAAATAATGTAACAGAGTAATTAAAAAAATGTATGCCAAGATGAAGTAATTAAATTAACGATGCATGTATATATTATGTGTACAATTAATAAAGTTTCAACCTAACGATGGCAATCGATACCTATATAGTCAATTGTCATCCCCGTTAATTTCCGTTCCCATCAAATCGTTCGAGTACCGTCACATCCCAACATGTAAATCATCAGGTTATAAAAGCTAATTATAAATTATAAAATCCAAAAAATTCGTATATCATTTCGATATGCCGAGTAAATTATGTTCCCAGAATGAAAGTGAAAGACGAATCGTATCTGCGATCCCGTAAGAAAATATCGGCGTTAACGAATCGCGTTTTAATTGAATTTCTGCATTGTCTCTATAATTTTACCGTAATTCAAGTCACAGCTCTTTTGAGAGAAACCTTCAAGAATTCCTCCGATCCGAATGAACGACTCTGGTACGCCACTGTGCCGAGCATCACGCAGATATGGACTCGCAGACCCCAGTGGCGAAGAAGGCATAAAAATCGTAAAAAATCAAAATATCATCGGTTTCCACTGCCGTCGGTAAATCCTCGAATCGACGAGAGTGATTTGTGGGACACATTGAAGCCTCTCGAAGGTCGACCGTGCTCCCGTTCTTCAACTTCCCCGTACGAAACATGTTCGAGCCGTCCGTTCGGCACGGAATCCGATTTATCTCGCAACGACGATGTGCAACGAAACCACGAAATGTTTGGCTTGGCGTCGAATCAAAGAAGTCAAACATTCGATCGAAAATCGTCAGTCTGCGAAACTCGTAGCGATTCAGGGTAAAAACCAATAAAAATAGACAGCAATTACTTACATTCCGTAGATCCAAATTAGGATTTTGCCGCTCGATCAATGATTTTTTTATAAGTATCAATCGCCTCTGTTTTGCATCTTCTCGATGTCTTCCGAACTCAAAATCATTTCCGCGAAAAGCATTGAGCATATTTTACAAAATCACTTAACTATTCAATTTTCCACTAATCATTAGCTGATTGCTAATAATTATCTATGAATAGTTATGCAATCCACGAACCGATAGTGAACGTAATTCGCAGTTATTGTCCGAAGCTGAAAGATGACCTTCGACGAACGAAAATATCATAACGGAGCCATTTTGGTGCAAAAACTATAATAGACGCACATTTCGTGCGTTCGCCGGCGACCTATTGCGACTTTTTTTGTTTGTGACGATGAAAGACTTAGAAAGTCGCCCAAAAGTTCGAGGCGTTTGAAAGTTCAATGTCGATCCCGGCAATACGTTTAATCCGCAGATTGCGCAGGGCGAGAGGAACGCAACTTGTGCGAGCGATTCGATCGCAGAAGCGTCTGGGACTTCGGAACTCAGCGAACAGCCAGAACGCAGCGGGGATCCTCGGCAGCCTGGAGGCGAATAAATCGATGCGGTTGTCGGTCGGAAGGGAATTGTCGTCGGATTTCAGCATACCGAAACGGCGCGTCACCTTCAGTAATTACGTATCGGAGAATTCGGCGACCGATACGAGGAGCCAGATGAGCGGGACCGCGAACGATAACGATCCTCGAGGGGCCATTTGGTGGGAACGCAGTTACGCTCGTCTCACCGACGACGAGGACAATTTTTCGCTGCGCGCCGATCTAAGCTGTTTGTTCTCGTCGGCGATCTTCGACGAATCGAAATCGTCGTTCTTTTCCCTGACGGCGTCGCTGAATTCCGAAAAATCGAAGAAATCGGCCGTCACACTGGACGGAGAATGCAACGAATGTATCTTTTACGTGAATCCATCGTACTCGAACGAGAGCTCGTGCGATCTTGTCTCGCTGCCGATGATCTATGCGATCGACGATCGTCCCGAGCCCGACGGAGTCACGACCGGTAACGATCGTCGCTTCGGCGAAGTTCTCGCGAAGACGAACGAATGGCGAACGGTGATGAGCGATGAGAAGATATCCGGACGAGTGATTCTTGACGCGCCGATATTGCAAGAAGTCAATAGCGATTCAACGTACCGACGCGGTGTCGAGTGCATCGACATCCGATTGAAAGATATCGGCTCTGCGGTCAAGGAGGTATCGATCGGATCAGGGAATGGCACCGTTGAGGGGAGAGATTGCGACTTATCAAAAAATTGTGTGTCCACATGTACGAGCGATCTTGTCGTTGTCAACGTCGACAGATCGTCGGCGCCTCTCGCTGGATCGGTAGGGAATCGTATGAACGACGCGCAGTCGAGCGTCGACGAGATGTTCGATTTTATTCGGCTACCGAAGCGATCGAACTATTATCGCACGGGTGGAGTTCTCAGGGAGTCGAACGAATTGCAAGCTGTGGGAGGCGATGCGAAGATATCGAAACGAGTCGTTCCCGACGCGAAGATATTTCGAGAAATCAATACCGATCGAACGTACCGACGAAGTATCGAGCGCATCGACATCCGATTGAAAGATATCAGCTCTGAGGTCATGGAGGTGTTGATCGGATCAGGGAACAACACCGTTGAGCGAAGAGATCGCGATTTATCGAAAAATCATGTGTACACCGACACGAACGATCTCGTTTTTAATGTCGATCGATCGTTGGCTCCTGTCGTTGAATCGTTGAGAAATCGTGTAAACGATGCGAAGTCGAGCGTCGACGAGACGTTCGATTTCCTTCAGCGTCCGAAGAACCGGATAGACGCGGCTTTCCTTCTGAAAGAATTGTCGAGGGTCGGCGCTCGAACTTTCGGCAATCCCGTTGCCGATACAGCAGTCGATAACATCCGCAGGATTCGAGGAACCGATCTAGCGAGGGACGCCAGAAAAGCGGATAACCTGGACTTGCTGAGGATCGACACGGAAACTCGTGGAGAGTTCGAGACGGTCTTGATCGAGGTGGAGAATCTCGGTAGCGCCTTCAAAGAAAACGAGGCTCTGAAAAAATCGAGCTCGAAGCGAGTCCACGATTGTCTGCGGGAACCTTGCGAGTCACTGGTCGTAAATCTTGAGGGAATAGGTGAAGACTCGGAGCTCGTTGCGTCGTCGGCATCGAATTTTCATAACGAGTACGCGAACTGTTCGGGGATCGGCAAATGTTGCCTGATTTGTGGCCGCAAGAAGGTCGACAATCCTAGGTAATCTTTAACATCGCGTCCAGTAAAAAGTCTGTACGAAATTTAAGGACATTCAAGGACATTTCCAGGTTGTGTTGGGACATTTATAAAAAATGAAAAAATGCATATCGCGCGCGACGAATGAAACAACATTTAGTGCAATAACCGCTTTTGTTTACGTTGGAATTGGTTCAGAAACCAAAACCACTCACTATGCACGAATGTATATATGTATCTCAGCGGAACTGAAATACACGTTTTTTTAGGATTGTCACTACACACACACACACTAAAAAAAAATTCAAAAGATCCCTCACGGGGCTCCTTGATCACGAATATGACGTTAATTTTGCTCCAAACCCAATATTTTAGATGTTAATCGCAAAAATGCGATTTCACATTAGAGCAAACCGTTTTCGGTCCATAAAATCGAAGATACAAGTTCCCACTGCAATTACGCACACAAAAGCCAGCAGATTCATGTTCGGTGCACAAAAATGCGTTGAAATACGTGACAGTTCGTTCAAAAAAAGACAAAAACATTTACTGAACTAAATATACATTTTTAAACAAACTCAAATTTTCGAGGAAATAAAAAATTCAAGGACAATTCCAGGACTCCAAGGACCGCTGGACACCATGTTTAAAAAAAAGTGTTCCAAGATCATTTTAGGAAACGCTATTTAAAAAAAAGAGTTTATTCCCGTTTAGAAATCAAAGAGGTCTCCGACAAATTGAAACCAACTATAAATAATTTTGATATTCAGGTATCTTCGGCCAGTGTGTCAGGTAAAGGGTGTGACACCAACTGCGCGATTGGAATACGATCCTTGGATCCGCGTAATGAACAAAGTTATTAAGCACGACAATGGCAAGGAACTGGCAAACGGGACCACGAAGAATTTGAGTACGAACGAGGATCGGCGATCGCTCGAGGAATCGTCGAAAGATTCTGATTCGGGTGTCCCCAACAATTTCACAGAAGAAACTTCACCCCTCGTACGAAACGAGTCCGAAAGTATCGTCGAGGAAGTGCAGGAAGTGCAGAAAGAATGTTTCAGCGTAACGATTACCGGTGCCGAAAACTCATCGCACTCGATGGCAACGGTCGAGTCGAACGTAATAGCATCTTTCGCCAAAGTAATCTTGTAGTCATTCAATTTTCAAACAAGTTCTTTAAGGTCCACCAGATCCTGTCGTCGAGGGACCAGTCGACAAGCTGTCCCCCGGAGCGCGAACGGAGCTCCTCGACCTCGTTCGGCTTCGCAACGTTCCGAGGCCCCAGGACTCAATCGGCGAAAACTTATTTCGTGAGAGAATCTGTAAGGACCGTTGAAGGCACCGCGAATCGGCTACTGTGCGTCATTTCCGAGAGCGACTCGCTGATGGCCGTTCCTCCGTTCCTGCCGAAGAAGCCACCCGATTGGTTCGCTCCACATCGAATGCCCACGAGAAAATCGTCCAGACGGTGATTTTACCATTCGACATGGAATTCCGAGATAAGCTTGTAAAATTTAACGATGAACAAAAAATGTACTTTTACCGTTTCTGTATTTTGATATTTGCACAATTGAATAAATAATGCGTGATTCGATGTCGTCTCGCGTCCCGATGATCTTCACAGATGAAGTGTTTGGACGTTGTCCTTTCCTGCCGTCGCATTTGCGAGGGCTTGTTCCTGAAGTATCTTCGCCTGCCGTCTCTTGTAAAGCTTGTCGTGAGTTGTCTTCATCTCCAGGATTTCTTTCATCTCTTCCTTGTCTTCTTCCTGCGAGACGAAGCATTCAGAGTAGTTTGAGCATTATGCGTATAGCGAATACGGGCTGATTGTCGTCGAACTGAGATCCCGGATCATGGGTCGAGTCACTCCTTGATGAATCAATCGGCAATTGATCGGCTATCGATTGATAAATCATGCTTCGATTCATTAACAGTAAAAAAAATATTTTTACCGTGTACTTGTAATTGTGTAATCGTCGTCCTACTGAGATCATGGAATGAGTCACGCTTTGATCAATCAGTCGACAATTGATCAGCCATCGATTGATAAATCATTCTTCGATTAATTGATAGCAAAGAAAAATATTTTCTTTAAGTTTTCTTTAAGATCATTTTCTTTTTCTTTAAGATCATTATGAAGTAAAATTTGATCTCCAAATCTAGTGTGCGAAGTTGAAATTCTTACAAAGTTGATCGTACAGTTAATCGTTCAATGAACTGTAAAATGACATTTTTCAAGTTCGTTCAAAAATCATGTGCTCAAATGCTTTTCTTTTACCGTTCCACACCGCGCATGAATAAAATATTTCCACATCAGTATTTTAATACCCACAATCAAACATCTTTCAGCATCCAACAAAATTTTAATTCAAACTATTAAATTAAATTAAACATTCGAAGATCATAAAATTATAAATTTGTTGATAGAATTAGCTGATAACGTAATCTGTGACTGCAGAGATCGCGGCTTACCGATTGGTTGAGCCGAAGAACCAGAGCCCTTCGTCCGTCCGACATTGGCTGGGAATAATCCATGAGTTTCTTCAGTCTCTCGGCGGGACTGACGCCTCGTTCGACGACGAGAACTATACGGGCCCACTGTGAATTTGAAATTAGTTCGCGGTATATCGACAAGGATCTTTAAGGATCGTTGGCGCGTTGCGACAGATCATGAACGGTACGGGAGTGGATAACTGTGCATGTTGATATATAACATAGAATATACAAGTGCACCGGGAGCGACAGTTCGTACGTGCGTTCTCGGATACGAGGCGGATAGCAACGGGAGCATGACACACGAAAGCAAATTGCCTTTACCTCGTGAATATAATATCATGTGCGTAAGAGGTCACTTTTCAAAGACACTCCTACACATTGCACTATGGAACACTGTACTGAAATGTTTGCGCACAGTAATCGTGCTACTTTCGCGTTTCGGTCCCGTGTATCTCGCCGCAATCGCGCGTTCCATATAAAGTATACCGCGTCACTCTCGTTACGATAGGCACTCGAACATAGTGTCGGCTCTCTTTAAAAACAACGATGACCAATCGTTTGCGAAATTCGTGAACCGACGGAGCCGTTTAACGAAACTCCCAGAAAACAAATAGAAATCGTTTGTGCACGTTGGCTTTTGAACGAAGATATAAGAAAAAGGAGCTAAAAGTTTCTTCGTTATTTGTTATCATTTTTTTTCTTGTCAATTTGTTAATAACTTTTTGGTATCGTTATTGAACAAAATGACTGTTCTCAGCATCTCGCATATGACTCTGAAAACACAAACAAAAAACATGATATCTGCCATTTCCGGTCTTATCGAATTCGACGGCGGTGAGGTGTGAGCTCGATAATGGGTGATTCAGCCCTTATCTTGAGTGCGTTGTCGAACATTTTTCATCATCGTAAGATCTAATGCGACTCGTATCTGTTACCTGTCTCTGCCACTCGTTCCTCGTTTCCGCGATCTTCTGATAAGTGTTGCCCATCATAGCGATCAGCATGTTAACAAGGAGAATGGCAACGATCACCATGTAAACGACGAACATGCACTGCAAAGGAAAGATTCGAAGAGTCGTAATCAGAAACTCGGCACTCCCCCGCTGCCTGTTACGCCGACGGTTGTAATAAACATTCATTGATTCTAATCGTCAATCTCATCGATTAATCTGAAGGATATTTCGTTCCCATTATGACTTTCCGTCAGTGCCTCGGTGCATATTAATAGACGCTCATCATCTTTTTTTTTTTTTTTTTTTAGAGATGCGAACGAGCCCAGAATGACGAGTGACTTATTTTAGAACATTGCGCGCTATAGTGTAGATACGAGCACTGATTCGCCACGCGTATAATAATGTCTAGGGCAAAAGTGGCGAGTATGGGCCGACGCGGTAAGATGAATCAGTGCGTGTTGACCCAAATGCGGTTTTAACAAAAATCTAAAACTTCGTTCGCTTACTTGTACTGATAATGGTGAGATATTTTAAGTGTTAAACCTTTTTTCCGATGAGATAAAAAAAAATCAAGCAAGCTTTCTTGATTTTTCATAGACTACCTGTTGGTTGGTTATATGGACCACCTTTTTATCTCAGTACAACAGTGAAATTGACTCCAATTTCATTTTTAAAAAACTTGAAGTTTCGAGGAAACTTGAATTCAAAGCGTGTAAGATGGTGAAGTCCGTGAAGAAAAAGATAAAAAATATTTAGGGTGTTTTCGGGTACCTATTTCTTGCTCCGAAGTGGTATTTATCTCGGGGAGTCGGAGACAGACATTTTTTAGTGGTCCATATTCACCACTTCTATACCCTGTACGGCTGAACCGCACGTGTCTTCCGTTTGAGACGAGTGTTCATCCTTCGCGTCGCTAATATTATTTTTGTCCGCGGAGGGGTCGCGGTTTGCTCGTAAACCTAAATAATCTCAGCCAGGTATGCTGCACGTACTACGTATGTGTATATATATATATAGTATAGAAAGCTTTTTATAAATTCTATGTCATACGAAGCTCTGCATTTGCGTCACCTTGGCCTCCATCTCGTGCTCGGTTCTCTCGAACGCTCCGTAGTAATCCCCAAAGTTTGTCATGCTCATCAAAAACATTGCCATGACGCTCTCCATCGGGGACGGCATCGGATTGCTCACCGAGTCGTCGACACCCTCCGGGGTGTTCGGATTGTCGAATGACAGAAATATTATGTAGTAAGCTGCAACAATAATTTGTGAAGAAAATAAGTTAACAGCAGTTGCCAAACAAATCTTGTCCTACCAAAAAATAAGTATCCGTTTTTGCACATTTTTATGTCGATATATACATTTTATATCGAGATACAAGAATGTATTAAAGATATTATGTAACAATTATATAATAATATTAATTATATATTAAAGATATTATGTAACAATTATATAATAATATTAATTATATATTAAAGATATTATGTAACAATTATATAAGAAATGTATCGTAAATGTGGAAATTTGAGTATTAGTGTGTCGTTTGTTACATTTAACCCTTCGCAGTGTAAGGCTAAGCTGAAATTAAGTGACTATTCTGTGCCGGATCGGCTTTCAGCCACTTAGGACTATATCAATTACCGCGACCGCCAATAAAATCTGAAATCAACCATTTTTTTTCAGTGATGACGCCATGTGCTTTCAAACGAGAATTCTCATCGAAAGCGGATGTCATGCCAGTCCTCGGACAGACTTTCATGTTGACTATACATTCCCGTATTTTCACCTGCAGTACCTGTTTAACAAAAATTCGATTACAATTTTTTATACCGACCGGCTCGGGTTTGGAGTCCAGCGAGGTAATCCACTCTTAAGGGCATGTCATACATACGTATCAATGCTCCGATGGTAACAAATCGCTTTCCCTATTTTCTCCGTGATGGTTGATGCTTCGACCAAAATCAAATTAGGTTTTCGTAGGCAATAGATATAAGTATGAAAACCTAATTTGCTTTTACCTGTTGTATCAATCGTCTTGGAGAAAACAGGGAAGGCGATTTGTTACCGACTGAGGCTGTACCACATGCCCTTAATTCAAATAAAATAAATGAATAAAAAAATAAAACAAATGCAACCGATGTGAGTACTCGCGGCGACTTCAGTGAATACTTGTTACCGTTACGCGCATAAAGCTATATATTATGCGCGGAGATACTTATAGAGATACGCGAGAATACCGCGTCAGGGAAGAAAATCCGTTAAAGTCAATGGCACTGTGCCGAGCGACGAGGTGGACGCTCGAATAGTAAGAATGGATGAATCAGTGGGTCGCTTAGATATACACGGTATAGAATAGCTAGTATAAAGAAGTACGTACGTGCTCCGCTCGACGGGAATCACACTTGCATAATAATAATCGTCCGCCGGCACGCGCTAACGTAACATGACCTTGACATAGTAGCGACGACAGTGATGAAAAGAGCATCGGCTGGCTGCAGCAGCGGCGCGAGAGACAAGTACACATATATATGTATATTTATATATATACATATAACGCTTTATATATACATATATGCATATCTTTACATTGTAGTGCAGTTTAGCGAATATGTGCATAAAGAAACATGTCAATGTCGTGAACGAGTGAGCGTCAAGGGTGGACCGGAGGAAGAAATGGCGTCAGCGCATTAGATCATAAAACCTCTGCACTGGGCGCAGAGTCGCGTGCCGCCTCGCAGAGAGTTACGTGTCGTACTTATGGAAATCCGTACGGGAGAATTGGATCGTCGTAAAAGTGACGGGACTGGCAGAGCTACCGCACGTGTAATTGTTTATTGAATTTATCTGCTTTTACATCTCTACCGTCATCACTGCGTTCATCGATCATCGTTGATGCGTCGACACACGGGCTTCCGGTCCTTGCGACGCCGCGCAAGTCAAGGATACTTTGTTATCGAATACTTCGAGATACTCGCATAGCACACTCCGGGAATGTTTGTCAAACGTCCAAATAATGTGTCAATGACATCTCCTGTTTCTCGGAAGCGTGCCAACCGGCGTTAAATTTTATTCTTTTTGCACAAAAAAAACCATAAAGATTCGGAGGATGCGGGAGGTAACTTATAGACTACGCACGACAAAGTTGAGCGTCATAACATAACGTTAAACATTTAACACTCTTAAGGCGTAGGAAAAAAAATAATTTAGTTTACCGAAACGCAACTTTGAAAAATCTTACGAAAATTAAATGCGATAGGTGAATCAGGCATTAAAAATTGTTGATAAGAAAATGATATGATAAATAACATTTTCTTGGATTGCACTTTCCCCTCTGTAGTTGCACAACACCCCAGAGTACCCATTGTCGAGTGTCAGAGTTGAAATTTGAATGACAAGAGTAGCATTCGAATAACGTATGTAAATTCTTTTCGAATGGAATATCATTCGAATAAAAACTTTCGATCAATTGTTCCCGCTTCGGAGCCCGGCACTGATTCACACACTCATAAAAGGAAGAAAAAAAGATAAGTAAAAGAAAATAAATCGTTCTCCATGCGAAGCGAGATAAAGATCCGATAAGTCATTCTGTCGTAACGTCGTTGCGCTAATGGATCGGGGTCTCGAGACTCGAGAAACGAGGTCCCATATAAAAAAATCTTTCGTCCCATTAATTTTTCAATTATAGGCTCCCCGCCACTCGACGCAACACTTACAGTCCCAAACGGAAGCTACAACGGCTGTGGTACGAAAGCATCTACGGTATGTCGGTTAATTCCTCGTTTGCTAAGTGTGCGCCTATTTTTAAGTGCGCACGAATTCTCTCGCCGGCCCCGTCACTCCGCGATCGGAAGACTTTGGTGTTTCGCGAATCTAAACTTCCTTACAAGCGCGTTACGACGAATCAAAGTTTCGCGGAACGTATCGCGGGCTCAGTTGGGGGACTTGAGATTTGGCGCGTTTGATACGGTCCAGCGAGCTAATTCGTTGTTGGAGTCCGTGAAGTTACTAGATATCCGTAACGTGGGACATGTCGCGGAGCTCCGAGGATTGATGTATCGCGCGAGGCGTTGAGACTGTTGACCCTACAAGTGGAGTTCGTCGCAGCGTCGAGCATTACTTCGGTGCCCGAACTTTCGGGCTCTCTCTTCCTTTCTCGCGTCTCTCGGACTGTCCGATTCGAAGATCGTATCCAGATGCGCGTGCAGCGTTCGCGCCTTACCGATATTAGTATTGAGATCGAGCTCGGCGAGGCGTGAGGCCTTACATTAATCCCGGGAATTCGAGAAATGTGAGACGGTGCATAGCTCACTTGAACGTTCCCGATCGCAGATATCGCGGTAATATGAATCACATTGTAGGTACATTGAAAATCATAAATGAGTCTGTCCATTGAAACACTTGCTTCGCAATATCTTCGTTTACGATCAGGAAAGCTAATTATTCGTTTATCATTTATTTACCTTGCGAGAATCCCATAACGAAGACCAAATAGATCGAGACGAATCGCAGTGGGTCGCTACGATTCGTCGTCGTAAAAGTGACTTCGACGTTCGTGCGATCACGGATATCGCGGTAATATGGAACATATTGTGGAGACATTGAAAATCACAGATGAGTTTGTCTATTGAAACACTTTCTTCGCAATATCTTCGTTTACGATCAGGAAAGCTAATTATTCGTTTATCATTTATTTACCTTGCGAGAATCCCATAACGAAGACCAAATAGATCGAGACGAATCGCAGTGGGTCGCTGCGATTCATCGTCGTAAAAGTGACTTTGACGTTCGTGCGATCACAGATATCTCGGTAATATGGAACATATTGTGCAGACATTGAAAATCATAGATGAGTTTGTCCATTGAAACACTTGCTTCACAATGACTTCGTTTTATGATCTTCAGGAAAGATTATTATTTATTTACCTTGCGAGAATCCCATAACGAAGACCAAATATATCGAGACGAATCGCAGTAGATCACCCATTATCATGCGGTAGATCATGACGACGAATGGTCCAACAGTCTTGAAGCCGCGGCAGAAGAACAGGAAGTAAGGCGCCGTGGTGAGCATCACGACTACCGCGAGCATGTCCTCGACTTTGTCGGCGCACAAGAGTCTCAAAAATGGGAATGACATCAAGATGCAGCAGGAGAAGAGAAACATTACACGGGAAGGGGCGGTCATCTGCGAGTTACGGATAATTACTTCGATTAATATTTCGGTTAATTCATAAATAATTGGAACTTCCGCCTCCCGGTAGATTACCAGATTCTCGATAAACATGTTGAGTCCCAGGAACCTCGCCTCCCGCAGTGCGGCCGCTATGTAAAATAACGCTCCGACCTCCATGCATATTTCAGCAGTGAGACGTATCTTCGCCACCGGATCCTTAAGATGCATGAGTCTGCATTCCTCCGTCAAATCCTCCCACCTTACGGATGAGCCGGAAGTGAAGACAATTTTTTGTAACTATTAATAACTTTTTTTTTAAATTTAAATAAAAAGTTGAAAATTGAAATTTTCATATGGCTTCCTCATATAAGTTGCAAATTGAAATTTTTATGTGGCTTTCTCACAAAAGCTGCAAATTTAAGTTTTCATATGGCCTTCTCGTAATGTTTCTTTATTTGCGAAGCTTCTTCTATGAGGAAGCATTTTCTGCATTCTTGGCTTCCTCATAGAGGAAGCTTCGCAAAAAAAGGAACATTACGAGAAGGCCATATGAAAATTTAAATTTGCAGCTTTTATGAGAAAGCCACATAAAAATTTCAATTTGCAACTTATATTCTCATTTTGCATCCTCATAGAGGAAGCAAAATGAATAATTTTTTCTTATGATACAAAATTATGAAGACTATTAATAACTATCGTCGAATTGCACATGCGGAAGGAATAAACCCACATGCGATTGATTCGCGATAATTATTGTTTACCGTACCAGTCTTCCCTGTCTCCGTTGATTTTCCGTTCACGCACGGTCGAATCGCTGATCAGCGTGGCTACAGTCGAACGAAGATTCCTCGGGCCGTCGATTCCAACGCCACCGTCTTTACTCCCAAGCGACACCGAGCTGATGTTTTTGCCGAAGGATATCGCGGAAACGTCACCGAGAACATCCGTGGAATTCGCCGCGACCAACGAGACCAGACCTTGAAACTCCTCGCTCGAGTTAATTACGTCTCTCATCGTTGTTGTGAAATTCGAAGCAATTAGAGACTTGAAATTTTCAAGCGACGTTGAGGACGTGACGTTCAGCGACGCGACTAGATTCGCGGCGAGGCTCGCGACTAGCTGATTTATCACGGAGGACAAATTGGCGAGTTCTAATGCTTTCCCCGTGGTCGGGGCTGGTGACGTGAACGAAGTGGAATTGAAGAGAGAAGCTGTTGGTCTCGTCGACGTGTCGTTAACGGTCGTTGATGAATCCTCGGGCAAATTCGCTGGACCAGGCCGGAGGGTGAAGCTTATCAGCGACAAGACGAAGTAGAAGCAGAAGAGGAAGAATTGTCGGTAAAATCTGAAAAAAAAACAATCGTGTCAATTTCATGGGAATTTCGACGGATCCGTCGAAGTTCCCTGGAAGAAATTTTAGAACATTAGGTGAGCCGCTGATTAGCTGCAACGAGGGCTTTCCAAGACCTCACCAGGCTGCGTTTCAATGCTCTGAAGTTCCTACAAGGGTCACTACGTACAAAACTTGGTAAATCTTTGAAGCACTATAGTTCATACTGACTGAGTCGTTACAGTACAGTGCTGGAATTTTGGCACCGAATAATGAAGAAACTGATTTTACCTGGATTTAACGAAGGTATTCCATTTGGCATTTAAAAGATCCACCAAGACACCATCCATGAGCTCTAAGTGTTCGTCTTTTTCCTGATTGATGTAGAATACATGTGATACGCTTCTTTAAACTTGTGATGGAACGTTGAAAAAAACAGACTCACCCCAAAAACAACTAAATTCAGTGCCGAGTTGTTACTTATTTTTCCGGTGTTGACGTCGATCGTGTCTACCAGAGACAGAGGATAGGCAGCGCAAGTTATGCTACCGATTTGCCAGTATATTTCTCTCTCTATATTGAGAATGTGAAAGAACATTTCGATCCTCGCCAACTTTGCCGCCAGCGTCAGAGGAGTCAAGTGTTGGACGTTTCTGATCGACAGGGAAGCTCCAACTTCGTACGCCATATCGAAAGTAGTCTGCAAAAGATTAAACTTGAACTTTTACAACCACGGAGCAAAACGATTTTTTTGCTCCGGATAAATGTGGATTGTTAACAATTTCCTGTGGCGGCAGCAAATAAACTTGCTCCCAATTAAAAAAATTACTTGCTGCCATAACATTATAGTTTAGAGTCCCTATATCAAAGAAACACATTAGTTGGATCAACAAAATTCTTTCTGCCTGTTGTTTTCTTCTTCTTTTTGGCCTGAGGCATTTACTATTGCAGAGCGATTAAATTGGACTCACAAGCTTTTGGTAAATGACGAGCATGTGCAGGACCGTGTTGCCATTGGTGTCCTGCTTGTCGGGATCGGCACCTCTCGCCAGCATCAAACGATAACATTCCTCCTGTCCGAGACACGCCGCGAAGCTCAGAGGGTATTCCCCCCAATAAACGTAACTGGTAATCGTCAAGATAATCAATTAATTAAATTGAATAAATAAAATTAAATAAAAATAAATGGCTGAAGGACCTAGGTCGATGGCCAATTGACAATATATTTATATTCTTAAGACAACTTACACTATGTAATGCTATGTATCAAAAATTGTTCCATCTTCAATATTGTCAATAAATCCACTACTACTACTACTAAAAATAAATTAAATCAAGCCGAAGTGACGCTGCCGATCTACGAAAGCCTGTAGAACACACTTCGGACGCCATGCTCTATTCGCACCCGTTTTACCCGCGAATGATGGCAAATAATTAGCGAGCGAAGTTAAAAGCTAAATTTATGTAGCTAGTTGCCAGGAGAGCGAGAAGCCTGCGAGTAACCCAACGTCGTCGCAACATGACAAAAGCGTAGTTTGTGTAAGAGCTACGTGGGTGAAAAGTCAAAGACTTCGAGAGCGAGCTGCATCATTATTCCAGAAGAACGACCGAGCTCGAAGCGAGTGAAACTGTTACACGTACACAATTACCGCACTGGGACAGACCTACTTTTATCATCTTATTGTACCAAGAACCACTTGCGCAATGTATCCCTGATGGACGTTTTAGAGCGTTACATCAGGCCCTGTCATAGGGTTGTAACGAGGCATTTTCGGAACCTAATCAGGCCCCGATTTGAAATTCTAAAATTTCTGCTAAGGTACTAGTGTAATATTGTACCGATAATTACTTGCAGCGGAAATTTTAGATCGTTACATCAGGCCCTGATGAGGCTGCGGCGATGCCTTTTCGGAACCTGGTCAGGCCCCGATTTGACGCTCTAACAGTTCTGCGAGCGTACTATTCTAAAAGGGAGGTGCGACGTACCCATCGTAATTAGTTTCCGGACACACGGTAACCCACTCGTGCTCTTGACTGTCGAGTCTCGAGGCTTTTTGGTCCTCCGGACACATGAAGTTGCCGAAACATCTTTCGTGAACGTTCGCTCCACTGTCGAGCAAGTACTTAACCATCGCCGGATCCTCGTTCACTATCGCTATGTGCAACACGTTCTCGCCTACCAACCAATAGACCGGTTACAATCGACGCGTAAATTGCTCCACCTTGGGACCGAAACCCCGACGCATCTATCACTTTTCGTTAATTTATTTTTCACATTTGACCGAGTTACGCAAACGTCTTGGCATCCCATTGGAATTTTATTACGTGCACACTACAACGTATATTAAGCTTACCGTAATATTCGTCGCTGATGTAAATGTCGTTAATCAGCTTGGGATAAAAACGCAACAGACGCTTGGCCAAATCGGCGTGTAACGCTGTGGCGTTCAGCATGCACAGATGCAGAATCGTTTCTCCCACGGCACCGCGCTCGCTCATCAGCCAACAGACTTCCCGGTACTTGCTCTTGTCTGGGAATTAGAATTTTTGTTAATTGCGTCATACACGAAATTCACGTTCCAACGATTCCCAGATCTAGTTCCCGATAAACAACGTTTTCCTTCTTTTTTTCATCGATTGTGTTTAAAATGTTTCGGACTATAAAAAATGTAATAATAAAGATATTACACTTTTCAGTGACTGATTATCAATTTTTCATTACGGTGATTGCAATATTACGGTCATTTTGTACAAACATTATTTAAATGTTACAATAATTTATTAATATTATTATAATCTTCTGAATAATAATATAAAAAAAATTATTTGTCAATTTTTTTTTACCAATTTTCGTTTCGTCCGGATCTTCGTCACCGATGTCCTTCATGATGTCGTATTCCTCCGGTTTCTCCATTGCTTTCAAAACCGGTAACTTAATGACAGACGAAAATTGATTTATCGAGCGGTAAATCGGAGATGATGGAACTACACGTGTAATAACTACAAATTACCATTTTGTGTCGTGATCGTTCCTTGTTTCTGAGCAAAACCAATTTGTCGATCGGGAGCCACTTGCCCTTTCCCTTGTTGTAGAGAAAGGGCTCGACCTTCGTTCTCATAGCGTGATCCAACTCCGCGTATTGTTTCGTTTGCGTCGCTCTTTTCATCATGTCAACGAGTAGTCCACCCCCTGCAAAAGAATTTAACAAATTTGCTTTGAGACGATCGACCGCTATCGAGAGCCCACCGAATATCCCCGTTGCGTCACAGCCTTAAGTATTTAGGCGTCGTAGTCGCGAGTATTTGGATCATCGAGTTGTCGGGCACTTGTGAACACGTTGTAGTAACCACCGTGCGGCGTTATAGCACTTCACTTTCCAAACTGGTCCACTGACTCATCGGAAATAACGGATAACGTAAAAGCCCCGGTAACAGACTGCGGATGCAGCCTGCACACGTCGATTCGAAGCTCTCCGAATGCATTCGCCGGACGTGCATGAAACGTAATTTTTCTACTTTCGCTCTATTACGAATTTACACGGTTCGACTAATTTCCTCGCTCTCTCCCCGTCGTAATCGGTGCATTTAGGATTGACTATGATTTTTCAGGCTACTACGGAATGTCGGAGAGCCAAGTCGGAACTAGATCGTTGGGCGTATCGGCAGGTGGCGAAAATAAACCGGAACACACATCGGACCGTAGCTATTTTGGTTGTCGATTCTGCTTGCTTTTCGCTTACGAACAAATATTTATTGAAGGGCGAAATTGGGGTTGAAAGTTGGAGGCGAAATAGGTCGAACTAAAATCATCTCCGATGTTCCCAAAATTTTAGTAGCGATACTTTCCAACAAAAAATAAACAAAAATTATCGAAATAAAAAGTGGTATTGGAATTTTGTTTGTCACAATTTCACTCGCCTTTCAGATCGACCAATTTGTACAGCAAGATCGACGAAGTGTCGGTCTGCTTCTTCACGGCGCTCGTCACATTGCTCTCGGTGTTTCCCATCGCTTGATATCATCATCGATTCGACACTTATGCAACCGAGAAGTCGGTAACTCTCCGACTGTCCGAGTGAATCATAGCGCGACGCTATCCTGTATTAAATCTTCCCGTTCCCATGGAACAAAATTACGATCGATTACACAAACGCTCTACGAATCCTATAAGCACATTAAATGACGCAGCAGTTGGATTTCGGCTCGAAATCAAATTACAACGATAGGATGATCAAAAGATCTCTTAGTCACACTCGGTGTCGCCCGTTTTTCAGTTCGCATCACCAGTACGTGAGTCAATCGATATCTAAGCTATCGTCACCGATTCGACACTTATCCTTCCGAGAAGTCGGTAACTCTCCGACTGTCCGAGTGAATCATAGCGCGGCGCTATCCTGTATTAAATATCCTGTATTAAATCGATCGCAATGCCGTTCCCATGGAACAGCATTGCGATCGATTATACAAACGCTCTACGAATCCCATAAGCACATTAAATGACGCAGCAGTTGGATTTCGGCTCGAAATCAAATTACAACGATAGGATGATCAAAAGGTCTCTTATTCATACTCGGTGCCGCCCGTTTTTCACTTCGCATCACCAGTACGTGAGTCAATCGATATCTAAGCTATCGTCACCGATTCGACACTTATCCTACCGAGAAGTCGGTAACTCTCCGACTGTCCGAGTGAATCGTAGCGCGGCGCTATCCTGTATTAAATCTTCCCGTTCCCATGGAACAAAATTACGATCGATTACACAAACGCTCTACGAATCCTATAAGCACATTAAATGACGCAGCAGTTGGATTTCGGCTCGAAATCAAATTATGACGATAGGATGATTAAAAGATCTCTTAGTCACACTCGGTGCCGCCCGTTTTTCAGTTCGCATCACCAGTACGTGAGTCAATCGATATCTGAGCTATCGTCACCGATTCGACACTTATGCAACCGAGAAGTCGGTAACTCTCCGACTGTCCGAGTGAATCATAGCGCGGCGCTATCCTGTATTAAATCTTCCCGTTCCCATGGATCAAAATTACGATCGATTACACAAACGCTCTACGAATCCTACAAGCACATCAAATGACGCAGCAGTTGGATTTCGGCTCGAAATCAAATTACGACGATAGGATGATCAAAAGATCTCTTAGTCACACTCGGTGCCGCCCGTTTTTCAGTTCGCATCACCAGTACGTGAGTCAATCGATATCTAAGCTATCGTCACCGATTCGACACTTATCCTACCGAGAAGTCCGTGACTACGACTGTCCGGGAGAGTCATTGCACCGTCTCCATCCTCCGTTGAATCCTCCGGTTCCCATGGAACGAAATTAGTATCGATTATACAACCGCTCTACGAATCCTATAAACATAGTAAGTGACGCAGCAGTTGGATCTGAGCTAGACACACCGCAGAGGCCGTTACATCGGAATAAAATTACAATGATCGCACGATTATAAGATCTCTTAGTCAGACTCGGTGCCACCCGTTTTTGCGTCCGTATCTCGAGTACGTGAGTCAATCGTAGTACTATAATGTTCGTCGGGAGGATGGAATTTATTTAACTGCGGGATGCGGATACCGAGGAAAGGATATCCGTTTCGCGAAAGCGCAAAAAAAAAAAGAAAAATTAACCGATGCGTCCTGGATACAAATCCGCAAGATTCGGTTTACCACCGAGTTGATAAAAATGTGCGGATTTCACTATCTACCGCAGCTCGAGACCGGGAAGAAGAATGCGCGGCCAAGTTTTTTTTTCGGAGCTGCTGGAAGGATCCAATCTCGCAAAAAGTGGTAAAAAATATTCGACGAAAAAAAATACATCGAGTCCTGAAGTGGTGCACGTGAAAAGGACCGAAGGATAGCGAAAAATGGGACCGAGAAGAAGAAGAAGAAGAAGAGGCAAGAAAATTGCGCCACTGTTTTGGCGTCAGGCTCGTTAACGACGGCGACGCAGAGGTCGTTAAGATTCAATGGTTTATGCTGCACACTTTCGCCTCGTACTCTTTCTCCTTAGAGACCATAAAAAGTTCGTTACACAAACGAGACTGTAACACTATCACGGATCAGGTTTTTTCCTTTTTATTTTCGTCTGCCCACCGGGCAAAAAACGAGCGTACATCAGAACGGCCTCGAAAGGAGAACGACGAAAATTTTATTAGCCATTTTTTACGACAAATTTCGCGACAAATTTCGAGCATTAAAATTATATATCGCGATATGAGGACGCCAAAATTGAGTGACGAACTTCTTCACTCTAGCACTATTATGAAAAAAATTATGAAAAAATCATTAAGGTCAGAACGTCTTCGAAACGATAGCGACGAAAATTAAAATGATCAATTTTTACAATAAATTTTGTGATGAATTTCCACCATCAAAATTTTATATTGCAATCACAGCTTCCTCCATGAGAAAGTGAAAAATCGATCGACGAACTTTCTCATAGAAGAACCTACGCCCGAGCCATTAAAAAATACGGAAGCTGTGCGAAAATTACTTGCCACCTTTTTTCTAAAAAATCATCCCAGTGCATAATACCCATGTCTAATCGTTGCACGTATATGCACGTACGCTGAGTGTGTTTAAAAACAGATCGAGACCACTCGAAATTAGCTCAGTGGTCCGAAGTGGACTGTTAATCGATGACTGACCGATAAATTCATTGATCGTGCGATATGCGCGACCGAGTTATGCACGCGGCGATAGACGCGGACTCGTCGCGGAGATAAGCGTCATCGTCGTCGTCGAGGGACCGACTCATCCAGTGGCAGTGCGATGTGTCGTGCATCGCTGATGCTGCACGTGCTTGTCATTTATCCGCATAATATCCCGTACATTATGCCCTCGTTTTAACCCGAGGAGTAAAACTGTGCTCTCTGTTTGTCGTCGGGCTCCACGATTCTCGAGAGAAAGATGCCACTCGAAGAACCGAACACCTCTTAAGATTCTGCGAACAATGATTATGACTGACGGGTCCGGAGATCCCGAAAGAAGCTGAACTCCGTATAAATGAGAAAGTTCAAAAAAATATGTATATATATAAACCTTGAGTCAACTGACGGTAAATGTGGCAACAGCATGAAAAGGAAGTTGACGAAACTCCGTGTCAGAAGTTGTCACTCGTTGATTGTTGATCCTCCGTAGGTCCCGAGCTTCTGTCCAATTGAACCCAAATTTGTCAAGGCCTTCGCCTTGCGTGTTCGCCTTGCGAGACAGTTCCGACGCGATGACAAATATACTCGAAGCTCTGTTTGCGTGCGTTGTACCTGTTTTTTTTTCGTTACATTTTGTATTTAACTGGAACGAATCGTGCACCGATGTCTGTCCAGGCCGGTTACGCGTGCGTCTGCATCGCGTAATAGTTGATGGATTTAATTGGGCGGAATGCGAGACAAGTGACCACAGCGGCTGGGCAAGCGGACGTCGTGTCGGACCGACCAGGGGCATGCGTGTAATTATTTCATTAATGTCACGGGAGTTAACAGTTATTTGATGAATCGGCGACACTCCGCGATGTAAACAGACCGATGCGCCGAATTTATCTGTTGCCGCGCTGTTGAACCCTTTACCCGTTCACTGAGGCAGATGCGACCCGAATCCTCGAAACCGATTAGGCCCGCAATTACGCGGAATTTCGGTTGTAAAAAAAGTTATTTTGTTTTTTTCCTGCGACTTCGTCGTAGAGGAAAAAAACGCTCCAAAAATCATCGAAAATATTGGATCTCTTTCACAAAGAAAATTTAATTTTAGCGATGACAATTCTTTATAATTAAAATGATTGTAACAATGTGCCAGGAAACATGTGTGAAATATTTAAGTTTCATGTATGTGTTCTGACGTTTCGAAGATGGAGAGGAAACACACATCGGAAGAGCGGATAGTAATTAGCTGCTGCAGTTTGTAAAATCCATAAATATATCTCCTGAAGGCGTTGCAATGAATTTCTTTGCGGAAGGATTTATTGGCTGTTTCTTTACGCAAGCCGGCAGGGTAAACAAATTGACGGTCCCGACCTTCTCTACATCGCGTACTTTGCGATTAAACGTCTTCGGCCGTCACTCGACAAAAATAATCGTTCGATATTTCCGTCGATTATTTTTGGACACCCTTCAAAAAAAAAATACATATTTTAAGAGTGGCAAAAGCTCGTATAGTTGCGTGTGGCCGGAATGATTCACATTTTGATTCGTTCGGTTCACAAACGAATCGACGAGTTAATCCGTGACACGCGAGTCGAGCGTGTAGCCTTATTTCCTTTAAGTTCGAGAGTTATAAATACTATACTACTCGATCACGGTGGCGCCTGCGGTATTTTCATCGTTACACGTATACACGCACGAAAAAGCTCTCCGGGCAGAAAGTTAAATATACGAGAATGCCGTTGCGTGCGGTCCTTTAATCGAAATCGGATAAGAAAGGAAATGAGATTTCTCATGAAATTCTCATCGGCCACCGATTGGGTTGACAAAAAAGACTTATCGTTTCTCAAAATTCTTAGAGTGGCCTTTCCAGCAGGTACTTCAATTAAAAAGTTGAGGAGTCGCCGATAAGCGACGGCTCCCTCCGAGCTATCGCCGTATTATTAATTTACACGATAGCGGAACGAAGCTTTGCAGTGACATAATAAAAATATTGTCATTCCCGAATCGAATCGCGAACGAGGCCCCGGAGGGATTCGAACCCTCGATCTCCTGTTTACTAGACAGGCGCTTTAACCAACTAAGCCACGGCGCCGATGAATTTTTACTGAAAAAGATAGGCCGAAAAATTTCAGAAAAGTCAACTCATTCTGCGTCACATGAATTAATTTTTTTTTTCAGTCGAAAAGCAAGAGATCACTGACGTAGAGGGTTTTTATTGGATCGTCGGGTAACAAGACGTAACTTGGCAATGATCGAACGGACTGTCACCGGGATTGCGACGTTAGCGACCGGCGCATCAGCATTCTTCAACGGTTTATAGTTTAGTGACCGCACTACCGAGGAATGCCTTGGATTCTCGATGCTCCGAGCAAGTTCCGGATGGTGTGTGCGCACCGAGTGTGCGAATGTCTCTCGTAACGTCACACTACACTGTATAGTAAATGGCAACTTTAAAAGTCGAGTCACGACTGTTAACTCCGAGTCGTCATACATACCGTATCGTATAATTACAATCTTCAGCTACGAGATTCGTATTAGCAAGAATGAATAATCGCGAAAGTACAATCTGCTCGGGCGTACGCGCCGAGAGATGAATGCCAGTGGTGGCTGGGAAGCGGATTTAGCTCGTATAAAACTAATAGGGTATCGAGAGCCCTGGAGCGACTACATGATATGCTATAATATACTGAGAAAGGAGTTTGACCTTACTTTTTGTTGCTCCGCGCTTGTCTCCCTACCACTTGCGTCGTGCGTGCTTTCGTCACGGCTCAACTACGCACCGGTGGCAATTACATCAATTACCCATGGTCACCAGACGACCGGGATTTATTGAATCTATCGTCATAGATTAATTTGTATACTTCGTGAATGATATCAGAGTGCTTTGTCGGTGTTAGTGAGAGACACGAGGATGCATAACACTTGCGATAGAACGGCAAGGATTCGGAAACTATACGTAATATATATATTTTTTTACACCTACTTGTTAATGTTGGTTGTGTAGGGTAAAGCGACCAATAGCTGAACAAATTATTGGTCCATGCTCATGCTTATGCTCATGCTCATGCTCATATTCATTCCCATTTCTATTCACATTTGCATGCTCATGCTCATGCCCATATTCATTCCCATTTCTATTCACATTTGCATGCTCATGCTCATGCTCATGCTCATGCTCACGCTCACGCTCATGCTCACGCTCACGCTCACGCTCACGCTCACGCTCACGCTCACGCTCACGCTCACGCTCACGCTCACGCTCACGCTCACGCTCACGCTCACGCTCACGCTCACGCTCACGCTCACGCTCACGCTCACGCGCACGCTCATGCTCACGCTCACGCGCACGCTCATGCTCACGCTCATGCTCATGCTCACGCTCACGCTCATGCTCACGCTCACGCTCACGCTCACGCTCACGCTCACGCTCACGCTCACGCTCACGCTCACGCTCATGCTCATGCTCATGCTCATGCTCATGCTCATGCTCATGCTCATGCTCATGCTCATGCTCATGCTCATGCTCATGCTCATGCTCATGCTCATGCTCATGCTCATGCTCATGCTCATGCTCATGCTCATGCTCATGCTCATGCTCATGCTCATGCTCATGCTCATGCTCATGCTGACGGAGTAGTGTCATTGCCAGATACTTCCTAATAATCGTGACCCGTATCACCCACTGGTTCCCGTTCTCCCTACCTACATGCAATTACAAAAGTGACGACAAGTGTACGAAATTATGGTAATTGTACATGTCTTTTAATCGGCCTTTTAATCGGTCTGCGCGATTAAAAAATCACGGTTTTTAAGAACGGCTCGTTGGTCTAGGGGTATGATTCTCGCTTAGGGTGCGAGAGGTCCCGGGTTCAAATCCCGGACGAGCCCAATTTTTTTTTCTCTTTTCACTTTACAGGGTAGGGAATTTGATAAAAAATATCTATACCAATTTGCAAGACTCGATGATCTTACATGTGCGAATGTATTGAGTAAGGAAGCGTTATGCGTGCGCTATTCTCGTTGCCACGTATGTTTGGAAACAGCCGAAAAAGTGCGGCAACTGCCACATCCGAACAGTTATCTTGGGCGAACTAAAAGTCTGCCTAGGAATTCGGTCATCGACCAAAGAGTTCGCGTTATCGAACACTGAACTCATTTGATTGCCCCCCTTATCCACCGTGCATACGAACTAATGATGCAACTCATTAAATTGGTAAAGCCTTGAGCAAGGTCAACTGTCATACCCGTCGCGGATGGCACGAATTTAAAAAAGAAATTATATATAAAATTTCTGTTATTTTCACTTTTATTTCAATCGAGCGTGACACTTTTACGATACCGCGTAAAATTTCGTAACGTCGACACATCGTTCCAGCATTCATAAACAAAATTAGCTCTGGTTAATTAGTGGCTGCGGTGATAAGTATCGGCAATAAAAATAATCTTCGCTCGCGCGTGGATTTAATCTAAGCGATTCTCTGCCGTTGCCTTTCCGCTCATTTATGTTATATTTATTGCTCGATTTTTTTAAGTACGATGCTCGCGAATTCATTAACGTCGAACATGCAAAATACTATTGCTCGTCACAGGTTTTTATGAAAAAGTAAATATTTCGTATATTCGACATTTAAGATCGAAAAATTTATTTACATGCATTCGAACGTTCGATTTAAGGAATTGGAGTGGTTATTTAAGTCGGTTGTGTCAGAGGCTTCATATTTTTAGATACCCCTTTGTACATCCCCTTTTCTACATCATTCGATGGACGTTCCTCCCCAAGGTAACGATAGAAGTTAATCAATTAGAAAAAAAAAGTGCGAATAAATTTTCACCCAACTTAAAAAAAAAATTATTCAGCAGAAAAATGCTTGGAACAAGCGCGCATAAAAGGAAAACCGATCTGACGAACACTTCATTCACGGTATAATTGAATGATGATGATCGGATTACTGAAAGAAATGAAAACAAGACAGCGCTCCGTCGATTAGACACACGGCAGTTATACGCGCGATCGACGCGCGATATTGCACGGATCGTCGAATCGACGCGTGTGCGAATGATCGAGCTACCGAGGAATTCGCAGTTTTTTTTCGGCCGGGTATCCTACAAGCTGGTAAATCTATATAGCAACCAAACTCGATGTAACAGTTAACTCGAGGATCGCGACGGGAATTTTGATAAAAAATTTGGAGTCACGTCGCATTATGGAGGGGGAGTCAATAAAAAAAGGCAGCCCACACATACATGTACGGTGCGCGGGTGGAGAAGTCGCGCTCGCATACGGGAATACGGACGACAGAGTCGAGAACGAGCGTCGAGAGTGGTTCAAACCGAATTGTGATACCGAGACTTAGTTTAGCTTGAGCGTTTACCTCCGCGAGCGTGGGTCAGTGCGACTCGCGCTTTCGAGCGGCTAGCACCGAGATCTTCTTAATCTTTCGATCGACTTAGTACTGCGAACACAGCGCGCGACTCTGCCTCATACCTTGCTCTTGCATACGTAACGTGTAACGGATGAGGTGTTATTCGTTGTTGTTTAATTAATTACCAACTTCCGGCGTCCCCGAAACCGGCTCCCGGCTTCACGTGGAAATACACCGACATTGGACGTGAGTACTTTGAGAATGTGTTTTTTTTATACATAAATAATGACAAGAGCATGACGAGCAGTGGAACATAGACCCTTTCTATCATTATAATGCATATGGGATAGACAAACTTTTTTTTTAATAATTAAAAAATAAATGGTATTGTTAATTTATATGTGCGATTATTGAATTCGAAAAAATTCTTTCACGCGACTGAACATTCAATTATTATTTTGTAAAATTGGAAGACGGATCGTCTTTAATCAATTTTTAATCAAATGTTTTATCATTTTATTTTTCTCACCTATGTACTATAGTGGAGAGTGTCATCGAGTCGCGCTTGACACGAGCATAGTGATAGGAACAGTCAGGCGGAATAAAATTGCTTGTGTTCATAGAGTTCTTAATTTTTTTAAATAATGTTCTCTCACGCACACAGAACAAACAGGGATTTTTACATTCAATCTGGAAAGCGCAAGTTAGTGTGAAAATGTATGTTAGCTCATCGTTGAAACTGTAATTACTCGCAAGCCAATATCGAATCATTCCCGCGCAATCTCGACGGCACGTACACCGCAAGCCGGAATATATGTATGGTCTTTTGACTTTCTCCCATCAATATGTTAATATAAAAAAATAATGTTTAAAACATAAATACGTTTAACAAAAACTGACGTGACTTTTTCGTTCAGCCCGTAAATGTTTGAGAATGCAAACTTTTTTTTAATAATTATTAATTTCTACTCGTTAGGCAAAACGATTAAAACAGTTTTGGCCATTAGCGAAGAACAAAATTAATTGAGATGAAAAAAAGCTAAAATACATAAAAACAACCGACTTTAGTCATCTTAGTTAATGTCTTCGTCATTGTGTGTCTACCTTAAAATCGCATCGCTAAATATTCTTATCGCGTTATGCGCACAGTGCGTCTGCGTTAAATCTTATCTTCGCCGGCAAGGTGCGTTTTTTATCCGTGGAAAAAAATATCCCCGGTGGGCAAAGAACTGACTTTCAAAAACCTGTTTCATGGCGAAAAAAAGCAAAAAATAAAAGCAAAAAAAAGTATCGAAAATCATCGGCAAGAATTTCATCTATAATTGTCGCACTCCGTCATCGGACGATATTCTTCTCGCGTACCGCTCCACTTTCGCATAACACGCTTCGCTAAATTCTGAGCAACGTAAAAATAGCGTTGGGTGAAGAAGTTTTATCGGAATAACGCGTATGGCATATGTATGCGGTAACTCTGTGTGGCCTGCATTCCAAATTCACCGAAACAATCGACCTGCCCGGTGCGTATTATCTCAGCGAAATGTCGCCCACACGCCGGTTACTCCCAATCGGTTGATGACTTCATTCTGCATAATCATCCCAGACGAGCGAACCTTCCGAAAAGACTCGATACGTTGCAATAGTAATATCATTTCGATTAAAAACTATCGCGTGCCTTTGTTTAAGCACCCGATAGTTTTTGATCGAAATTATATTAATATTGCAAAAGTATGTACGAGGTCTTTTCGGAAGTTTCATCCGTCTGGGGTGATTATGCAAAAATGAAATCAACAACCCAAAAAACATATTTAAAAAAATTGGTCTCGTACGAAGTAAACATACGTCACTAGCTGTTTATCGATGCAAGAATTCGGAGTAAACGCCTGCTTGTCAGCCATAATTGATCGCCTTCATTATCGTATCTCTTCCTGAATGCTCAGCGAAGATGAGCATGTGAGATGGAACTCTAGCGCTTCAAAGGAATCCAAAAAAAATATAACTCTGACTGGAAACTTTAAAATTTGAATAATTTTCTATAACGATAATTATTGACGACACCGGCGATTTTAGGATACGAACTTCACCTCTCACGCTCGTCTCGATAACAATTTCGCGGGGAAACGATTTTCCACCGATCGACCAGTGATCAACAACTGGAGGTGGAAAACGGTCTAGTTATTGGCAACCTACTCATAACGGGCATTCTTTCATCGCTTAATGTGTTTAACGTTTGAAACAAAGTTGTCGACCTTACGACGATATTACACAATTACGTAATGAAATACAGAAACTATCTACCCTATTGAGTGGCTAATGTGTGGAATTATGTTAATGATTAATAATTGCCAGTTATACTTATACACCGGAGGTGAGAAATGTACTGCGCGACTCGTTATTAAAAATTTCAACTAACTTAGCATAGGTTTTATTTGCATAAAATCAAAACGGGATAACCAGTGTATAATCGCAGAGCGTATGCTTTCCCGACGTTGGACAATCTATGCGGCCTAAATTATTAAATGTTCATGACACCAAAGTATGAAAATCGTACTCTCAATTTTTCAACACAGTATTTTTCGCCTGGGAAATAGTCAACTTTTGACGTAGGATTCACAATTGCATGGGTAACCCAAATGTATCTCATTCCATTAATGTTTCTGAAAATGTACGAATAAAAAAAACTTTGGACAATTTTTCTGTAAAAAAAAATAAAATATTTTGATTCACCATACGATAGACACGCGAAAAGAAGGCAGAATATTTAAGACTCAATCCCTGTGCCAATAAAACTGTGTCACAGTTTTCTTCAACTAGCCGCGAGCCGTGCTCTCCGGAGCTTGTTTACCTGCGACATTAAAATGAACCGCCCTCAATCGTCGAATATATTATATCAAACGCATAATCGTTTCAAGATTTATAGATCTTCAACCGATCAACAGTGAGGTAGAAAAAAGTTCCGAGAATTATATCACTTATGCTAGCGGAGAAACAGTTGGAGAGGTGTCCGAAGGCCGATCGTTAAGTTTTTCAAGCTTCATTTTTGCTGTTTCTTGTATTCAATTTTGCTCTTTTTTTTAATATGCAAATTTGGTATTGACGACCGAAAGAAATGGTGAAATTTTCACGGTGAACAGAAATGCTATATGGCTCGTCTTTTGTCGGTCGCGTCGCGAAAGACCGCGATTCTAGGTATACTGTGTAACCGCATAATAATCGCAGCATCAACGAGCAACAGTAAAACTTTTATGGCCATAAATGTGAAATGGCATGGAACGAGAACGCCGTCCGCTGCCCCCGAGATCGCATATTCTCTTAGAATTCTTTAGCAAACGTCTCCCGATTCGCGTCTGGAAGATGCGACGAGGGAGCATCTTCGTGAGAAATTTAAAAGTCGAAGAATCGATAACGGCTTCGAATCTCATCGGGAATAAGCGACTTGGATAATTGCACGCAACGATGAATAAACCCCTTTCACGAATCGTCGAGGCACGAGGCCGGGAGTTAAAAGTTCATTCGCACTTCGCATACCGCTACGACATACCCAAATTATATTTAATCCAATTCCCGATACTATATCCATCCGGCCGCTGTATTCGATTCCAATTGGCTGGTGACCGAATCTCGCGATAATCGCTGAAATTACGAAATAAATACGACGTATTGGTAAGAGTAACGTGAGCGTTAAAGAAAAGGACGAAGAAATTACAAATTTTTAAAAGATATCGCATGAAACCGCTGGCGCATATCAGAGAAAGAATGTTGCTGAGTCAAAGGTTCGACGTACTTAATAAAGATGAATCACAGCAAAATTCCTTCGATGATAGTATGTCTCCGATTACTCAAGATACTCCGATTTCGATTATATCTGTAAATGATTTTTTTTTTACGTTCGCTTGGGCGCCGCCGTTTCATCGATCTGCAATGATCGATGTCCGTGACTTTTTATCGGTATATCTCTTTTTTTTTATGTTGGCATTTCGAGATTTTTTTTTGGGTTTACTACAAAACGTTGCTCTTTATTACAGAGCGACAAGCCGATAGCATTTGCGGAATGCTAGATTGGAAACTCTGATTTTCTTATATTTCTGCTCTCGGAGAATTTGAGGAATGCGATAAGCAAATTGACGAATTCGGGTCAAGGAATTCAGGTTCAATAACGAGTTAGGAATCATTTTACTTTCTCAACGAAATAAATGAAAATACTGTAAATACAATTTGCACGTTATCATTGCGTTGTACGTTACAACTTTCATGACGAATAATATTGATCAATTTTTCAATTACCATTTTTCAATTATTATTTTTCAATTACAATTTTCCAATTTCCATTATTCAATTATTATTTTTCAATTACCATTTTCCAATTTCCATTTTTCAATTATTATTCTTCAATTACCATTTTCCACTTTCCATTTTTCAACTTTCATTTTACGATTTTCCTCTGTCAACTTCCGTCATACGATTTTCCTTTTTCAATTTCCATTTTACAATTTCTTTCTTCGATATCCGCTCGAAGATCGTGACGCCCGAGAGATTATTCCCCGTCAGCCACGGTGAGCGGCGCGAGTCATCTTCGAATTTCACGCGGTGACGTAAATCGCAGTTATCATCGTCAAGCCCGAGGTCCGACTGTACACTGTGCAGATACAAGTACACCGAGGATACAGTACGATACACCGAAGTTTGCAAAAAGCAAAATGCTTCAGCCAACGGCACTTGTATTTCTCTCGGAAGAGATCGCCCTCTCTCTCTGCGCCGCGATAATATATTTTTCCGTGAAAATTTACTTCTTTACCCTGTATTCCACCGTGGATTCAGGAAGCGTTCGGAACCCCACTTGTCGGAGACAGAAACACATTGCTCGAGGCCCAGTAGCTCAAGACGAGCTTAGCCACCGTCCACCTCGGGAAGAACAAAAGGAGCTCATAGTCGCGGTCCGACAATGGTTTCATTCAACTTGCACTTCATGAATACCCGCGAATACGTCGTGAAATGAATCGAGTCACGTTTCGAATGAGCACTATATGCGCATACCAAAACGGTATTAGATTTCTTTGTATAGCGGTTTACACCGCGTGCCCACCGTACCTGCGATGCTGCCCATTCACAATGTGCTGATATGAAGGGACTCTTGCAGAGATAACCGAATGTGATGCCCTGAGTCGACATAATTCGACTGGCGCATGCTGCACCCGGGTACAATGAATTATTATTATTATTATTATTATTATTATTGTTATTATTATTATTATTATTATTATTATTATTATTATTATTATTATTATTATTATTATTGTTGTTGTTGTTGTTATTGTTATCGTTATTGCCTTCTATATTGTCTCCTTAGGTTCTTTCTTAGGTTTCTTCTTAGGTTTTCATGCACCGATCTGTTAATAACGGAAAGCTAATGTGCAACCTAACTTGGCATTTTCCGGTTCGTGCAAAATGTCTGGAATATCCACGAGGTTTAATTGCAATTCGCTGTCCAATATTCCAGGGCATCGCGATCTCAACTTCGTTGCAAGATTATTATCGATAAGATGTAACAAGTGCATCGAGCACGGAGAAGGAATTTCTTTCGCGCGCAGTGTACACACAGAGAACTCACAGTCCTCCTTAATTAACTGTAATCCGCCGTAGAAAAATAAAGCGATACGGAGTTTGAGATCCGTGTCAATGATAGAGCGGAGTGTGCCTAGTCGCGCTTGCTCTGAATACGAAAAAAAAGGGGGAAAAATCATCTATATATCCATCTGCATCATCGAAGCGTTAATCGAAATCGTCTAGATGCTAAAAAAAAATCCACACAACGAGCACGCAACATATATAAAATAATCCTCGATCAATATTTATCCGTCGATCACCTATCGCAAGATAAACGTGTCTGTGTAAACAAATTAAAGGTCACGTTTCTTCCAGACCAAACCTCTCAGCTAAGAAAAACAGGGTACTCGAGAGAAAAATAAAAATCTCGAAAAAAAAACATTTTCACGAAAATTGCAGAAAAAGAAAAACATTCCTACAAATTCAAGACTGGCCAAAACTTCGAACGAATTATTATCTTTGCTAAGAGCCCGGCTTGGTCGTTTCAAAATATATCGTACGGATTCTCGGGAAATACTTGGAGGCGGAACGCGCCTCGGAACCGTCGAGGATCACCTGTGTATCTATTCCCGCATTGTACAAAATTATAGCATCGACAAAATTCGCGGGCGTGACACGAACGAGCATTAGACCGGAAAAACGTTCGTCGCTTGGCATTGATTGCCTCGGTGCGGGTTCGCGTGCGGTAAACCGCGTCTGCACCGCGCGCACCGCCGAGCCAAAACCGATGCATTCACCGAACTGTCATCGCTATATTTACCTCTGCGAGGTGCTTCACCGAGCCATTATAATCTTTGCGATCGAACGAGAACCGAGGCATTGTCGAACGGTACTCCAATGAAGTAACAACAGACACAACCGGCATTTGTTTGTATTGGAATCGTAACTGGATCCTTAATCCACTCTCGGCGCCGGAACGATCCACGTTCGCGAACCGATTCATCGTTCAGTAAGTCTTGTTACTCTACTGTACTCAGTTTACCAGTGAAATAGCCGTAACTTTGGTTCAGTGGCTGTTAATTTTGTATTGTTTTGTGCTCGCGAAAGAGTTAAAAGTTACGGAAATCTCGTTCGGTGTCTCCGTCGTCTCTCGGCATATTAAAAGTTCGCGACGACTGATTCAGTCAACATTCCGGTCACTTACCAGTCATCGGAGAGACGAGCATGCAAGAGGAACGGTTCGTACGAAAACTCGCGGCAACACATGTTATTGACGATTCTCAAACTTTGTGATATTTTTTACGCGTTTTTATTTTGTATTTTTTTTAGAAAATATTTTTAGGCATTCCGGACGCGCGCCAATCACCCCCGCGCGCGAATCACCTTGAGAGATCAAATTAAAAGAGACGCGCACGAGTGACGCTGAAGCGAAGCTATATTTAACCGTGGCAATAAATTAAGGGCTCGAAAATATTGACGACGAAAGCTCGTTAACGTCGACGGATTTGGATGCAAAGTAATTGTCATTTTAATTCGTGTATAAGTTACTTTTACGAGACGCTAAATTTGTCGTGTGGCAAATAATTATTCAAGACCGGAAAGCTCCCTTTTTCGTTCAGTTCACGATTCAAGGATAAAAGAAGATACACCTTTTTTTTAAGTGTTAACATTATGAAATCTAAAGCAAATAACCGTGGATGTTACAAGTGCTTTTTAAAAAAAAAATTTACTTTACTGAAAACTAAAATTGTGTCGTAAAGTTTGACGAATTAAAAAAAAAACGCCATAAGTAAAATCAAAACATTGAATCTCTATGCCTTAAAAAGAATAACTCGAAGATTTCTCGTCAAGCCCACAACGTCGGCGCGTGTATTTTAATTGAAACGATCCGTGTCCTTGAGACGATTCGAGTTTTAAGTGTCAATACAATACTTCCGGGCGTGTGATTAATGTAACATGCTTTACGATCGATTATCGAAATGACACACTAAAGTGGCACGCGTGCAATATTTATCGCTTTGGTTTCCTCGCCGGGTGTCAGGCCATAAATTACAGTTGGCACACACGGTGCTGCATCGGGAGAAGCTGAATGCGCGCGATTGCGCTCTCTCCGACGACTGTGGGCTTCTCTATTCGAGTGTTGAGCCGTGCTCGTCCGTTCCTTGGGCGGGCACGACGGTCCGGATGAGCGCTTCGCTCGCTTTTGCCCGGTTACGTGTCCAATGCGAAAGGCGCGCGAACATCAAAGCCGCCTCGCGGACTTCGTTCATATGCGAGTGGACGATTAATGGCAAAAATAACGTATCCGAGAACGAGACGCACAGTCGGTTTAGCGAAAACATCGCGCATAAACGCGACGATAAAGTATTTCATTCAAACGAAAATTCCGGGTACGACTGACGTCAGAACCGCAGGATCAACTACCGTGCAATTCCGTTTCAACGATCGTGCAACACGCTGACGATCGTCACGATTGAGTCTGCACTCGCTCAATTGGATGTATCACACATAGTAATATTCTTGAATAAACGTAGCCGTGCGAGCGTAACCTGAGTAATTGGAATTTAATTGTGGATGAATCACTCGCGGAAGGGTATCGTTAACAGCAGTAGAATCAATTATCGGAAGCTGATCGTTACATCGATATTTCCTATTTTTCCGTAATAGTGGAAAATTGAATCGTTTAGCGCGTTGCCGCACCAAGGTAGAAATTAAGTATACGTAAGCTTTGTAAAATACGTATCCATACAGGAAAGAGCGGGGAAAAACGGGACAGTGGGAAAATATGACGGTGGGGCAAAAGACCGGTGTATCGATGGGGCAAGAATAAAGCAAGAAGGGTTTCCAAGAAATATTGGAAAATTGCGTTTTGCCCCACTGTCCCATTATGCCCCGCTCTTCCCTACATAGCGGCCAGAAGTCCTATTATCTCGTATATATTAATATATATGATATTGAACTAACTGAGCTTTCTATTGTGTTCTATATTCTTCTTTTTTCATTATTTTTTACTCTAACTGGTCGCTACGACTTCAATGTTGAAACGACCTTGAATGTTGTTTAATAACAACAAAGTAGGGCATATACGCAGCAAGAAGGTCTATCTCGTATACATCTCGTATACATCTTGCGAATATACTTTTTTCTATGTTCGGTAGCGAGATAAGCTAAAACAGGAGAGACGAGACCATAAAGGGATAAATAAACGCGGAACTAAAAGGACTACATTAATGTTTTCGTGACTAGCGGGAAGCTGACTGTTGCGAGGTATTACTGTAGTACGAACTACGACTGTAGCTCGCAACGAGCGACCCACACTCGCGTTGCCAGTTAATTGAGTAATTGCTTCGGCGACCACATCGCGTTCGAGATCAACGTGATAAACGAATAGGGAACGAATCACGATACTTTTCTACGACAATTTTACAAGCTCAACAGGCATTGTTTTTAGTCACACTGTCCTCGAATACCCAGGAAAAAATGATGATACATAATTCGTAATGAATCATATATGAATTATAAATTAATTAATAAATTAATTAATAGATCAAAAATCACATACGACCATTTCCTCCTGGATATCTTTCTTCGCTCGTGTACCAAGTGACTCTCTTTCATTTCCAATTGTGATAATATTGATGAAAATAATCCGCGCCAAGTTTAAGCGACCTTTCCCATCCACGTCAACGCCGATCGTCGTGTTACCCCCCGATCACCCGGTGTGAATTTTGATAAGTGGGATATTGCATTAGAGATGCAAATGGGATTCGTGTCATCGAAAGAAACATGCAAAAACAGTTCCGCATAATTCATGCGAGACGAAAGGCGTTGAGAGAGACCGGAGAAGCCGCGGCTCCGAGAGCCGCGGAGAGCTCGCGAAAGGCTCGTTGCAAATTGCTTATTTTAATCAACAAGCGCGTGCCGTTAATGCCGCTGTTACAAACGCGGCGAGACATTCCGTGGGTGAACGCAAAATCGCATTGCGTTTCGCGCATAACCGCCGCCCACTTAGTGTTCATGAAAGTAAATGGGTCAAGAACGGTTTCATTACGCGGTCTAATCGTCCGGCCGCGGTTTTGATAGACAGCCGCTTAATTTCCATCGTGTTTTCGCAAACGCGACTCTCTGCCTTTGGTAATCGCGCGGGTCTCTCATGCGGCCGAGTCGCCGTTCGCATGTGGAAGCCACCCGGTGAGTTCTCGAGAATTTTGGTAACGAGCCAAAATTATTTCACGCTCCGATTGCGCGACGGGCATGCCGCCTCGTTCACGTTAGAATTTTTGTTTACTACTGCGAACGCGTACAAAGTGCCGCAAAATATGACAAACTCATTACGACGCAGACTCGGCGTAGACACCCGTTGCAGAATGATAAATCGGGTTTGTCAAATTTTATTGAGATAACGGTGCAATAGAACGGTCCACAAATTCGCTTGTCGAGATAGATCATTGAATTGAGGAATTCATTTGAAAATAACAAATTTAATATGACTCTAAATTCGTACTGCAAAATTGACCCTATTATTTTTGTTATTGAAAAATCGGTTCGGGAAAGAATTATGAATGAAAAATTCTACTACACACAAGTAAAAGTGATGCACTAACGGAAATTTGCCAGCTCAAAGTTTTGTTGACACTTGCAGTAATACAGGTTGTTGATTTTCCTAAAAAAAGTTTCTCGACCTTAATAATGTTGGTCGTACTGTACTTTAATATTTACAATTACGTCGTCAAAATTTACAACTTTTTTGTTCTCTTTCTTGTTTTCAGTTGAAACCTACGGATTCAACCAGCAACTTGGATACATTTCATTCGGTGATACTGTAGAAGTTCGTCTTGGACCACAAGTGAGTAGTCGCATGTCTATAGTCATTGCAATCGGGAATTCGGTGAAAACGACTGTTCGCGTAGACGGCTAATGTCCCGTGAAAACTCGTTCGAGGTCTCGAGGAAGACATAATCGATGTTCCAGTCTGGTACATACTATCAATATTGTAATGCATCGAGCGCATCTGCCGTTGGCTCTACCTTCGTCAGCCTAAAATTAACTCGCCTCCGGAATGTATATTAGTGCAGTACGAGCCTTGTACGAAATAGCCGGCGATCCATGCGATCGGAAGAATCTAACATTATGTTCGGAATAACATCCGACCACATTTTGAATACAATATAGGCTGGAACCTCCGAATAACATCACATTTAGGAGACATATACCGACTTTGCAAGATGTCCGCAACCATTCTAAAATATAGTATGGGATTTAAAAAAATTAAGAACATTTGAACGCGTAATGTAAATATAGGCAGCGGTGTCTCACTATCATTCTCTATTAACTCAGAAAGTCAATTAAATCAACTCATTTCAACCCGCCATAAAATAGAGATCGCCAACTGATTTCTAAATAATTTCTTGATATCAACAAATTCGTGTTGTTTCTACGAAAAATTGTAGACTACAATGTCCTCAAGTCGTCTTTGCGACGCCGTAGTTTAGAGCTTGAGGAAAAATTAGTTATCTTCGAGAAATCTTTGATGAACAATTTTAATAATCTTTGAGTCTTAGTTCTTCATGTAACGTGCGAGTTTTAACAGAAAGAAAAATAAACAAACACACATTAAATTGATTAAGGGTATGTGAGAATTTATAGTTACATTGATTTTTTTTTTCATCGTACAGGATGTGGGCCAAGCATTGTTTACCGATAACGTTGCTCGTAATTTTCGACGCGGCGACGTTAATCGAAGCTATCCCAAACTATTATGGACTACCACCGGGACCCTACTGTGCGGGAAGATATACGCAGGGAAGGTGTTGCAACGGTCGACAGGACGACTGCAGTGCGCCCATTCTGACGACCACCTGTTACTGCGACGAATTCTGCAATCGGACACGCGAGGAGGATTGCTGCCCGGACTACTGGTCGCACTGCAGGGGAATTAAGTTACCCGAGATTGCAGAAACGAGACGCAAGTGTCCTACTCATGTTCTCGAAGAGATACATTTACACAATAATTCATTTAGATATTCGTGTAACTCGAGCCGTTATTTTTTTTCATCGCAGAATGCTTCTTCAGAGGGAAGTACTACGCTCAGCAAGAGACCTTCAAGCTAAACTGCAACACGTGGTGAGCATGCCGGAGAGTCCGACACGATTACAGTCGATTTAAGAACTGTGAGAATAATTGCAATAAAAAAAATTTATCAGCAAATGTACGAACATGGGAATACGCGCCGAAGTACTGTGCGAAGAGAATCGATGCATGGTCGAGCCCGACTTGCTGGAGGAGCTCGATCTTCAGAAATACTACCTGGGATGGCGAGCGACTAATCAGTCAAAGTTCTGGGGCAGAACCCTCGAGGAGGGTGTTCAATTGAGACTGGGAACTCTGAATCCCTCGAAATCGGTGAGTGAAAATTTTGACTAAATCCATTTAAACCCACGGAAATAAATTCTACTAGCGAACTCATTTTTTTTTCAATTATTTTCATCAGGTGTATAGAATGAACCCAGTGCGAAGAATCTACAACCCGGACGCCTTGCCGAGGGAATTCGACTCGAGAACGAAGTGGCCGCGCGACATTTCCGGTATACGCGATCAGGGATGGTGCGGAGCGTCCTGGGCGCTCTCTACAGTGGACGTCGCTACGGATAGATTCGCCGTGATGAGTATGGGAGCCGAGGCGGTTGAGCTGAGTGCGCAGCACTTGCTGTCCTGTAATAACAGAGGCCAGCAAGGGTGCAAGGGTGGCTACCTGGATAGGGCGTGGTTGTTCCTAAGAAAATTCGGGTAACGATCAATGATAAAACCGCTGTAAACACGACTATTCGTACAAGCGCTGTGGAACATTTAACGGAACGATGACTCGTTCCGTTGAATGCTCTACGATACGCGAGATAGAATCTCACGGTGTAATTATTTTTCTTTGATAATTACACAGTTTGGTGGACGAGGACTGCTATCCATGGACCGGAAGAACGGACAAGTGCAAGTTGCGGAAGAGGAACACGTTGAGAACGGCCAACTGTAGAAACCCACCGAATCCACTGAGAACGGAACTGTACAAAGTGGGACCGGCGTATCGTCTCGGCAACGAAACCGATATCATGCAAGAAATCATCACATCCGGTCCGGTGCAAGGTAATTGCTAATTATCGTCGCGGGACTAACCGATCGGAGGCGAGTCAATCGATTACGATCTGACCGAGATAACAACTCGTTTTCAGCTACCATGAGAGTTCACCAGGACTTCTTCGTCTACGAATCTGGAATCTACAAGCACTCGAGGATCACCGAACAGTATCTCACGGGCTATCACTCGGTGAGAATCATTGGCTGGGGGGAGGAATACGTCTCCAACAGTCTTCCCGAAAAATACTGGGTAAGGACCAAAAAAAAATTTTTTTCACCCAACAACATTACTTTGTTAATTCAACTTTTTTTTGATAGTTTATACAGTTTATTAAAATTATCGCAATAATTTCCAAATTACTTTTCATCATTAACTATTTTCAACGGTATTGAATTCTGGGTAAACAACGAAAACAAAGCTTTTGGTTAGTCCATTGAAAGCCAATCCCTATTTCCGTTGAAGAAATAATATTTAATGTTTTTATCTCGATTGCTACACTTTTTCAGTCATCAAAAAAATATGGCAAAAATACTACTTTTGAAAAATGTAGTCTTAACAATTTTTCGTCAGCTGAATTCGTAATGAAAGCTTAAATGGATGGCTTGCAATATTGTTAATTCGGGTACCCAAGAAATAATAACGTGAATTTATGTTTTTTCTTTTCAGCTTGTTGCAAACTCGTGGGGTTCGGACTGGGGTGAAAACGGTTTGTTCAAGATTCAGAGAGGAACGAACGAATGTGAAATCGAGACTTTCGTCCTCGCCGTATGGGCGAAGACTATATAACCAAAGTTAGAATACTAAATCACAATCATCAAGAAAGCATTTATTGAATCTCTGCCGATATGCTGCTGGTCGCGGCCCGAATGTGTTTCCGTGACTGAGGAGAGAAACTCGGAGAAGAAAACAAGTCCGTACTTTACGAACAACCTACTGTGTGATCCGGTGTAAGTTTGTACTGCTTAATGTAACATATGAGACATGTCGTAATGTATTTTCTAAGTGTATGAGAGAGGAAAGCGTCCTCGTGGTTACGATTTAAAAAAAAAGAAAAGATCTCGTGAACTATTTTTTTTTTCATTTCTCACGAAAGAGCCTACAGCGAGATAAACGAGAGTATATATTAGTCATATTATGCGAGTATTGTCGTTCGATAATATGTATAAAAATACGATTGCCAGTTGAACTACGTTATTGTATTAATAAATATAGTAATACGTAAGGATAATAAATCTTCAACCAACTGATCGACGTTTCGTTAATTCTCATCGATCCTCCCGACAACTGTGATATATAGAACGATTTCTTAAAAGATGGAAGGTGTGGCCAGGATTCACAAATCATGCGTGAAAGGCGGAAAGAATCATTGAAAAAACTTTTTTTTATCGGCCAGACTCGTTGCGAGAAATACAAATGACCTTCCCTGTAGAAAATGTTGCGTTCTACAAGTAAGGTCTTTCGTATCAATCTCGCTGGACGAAGGTTCACGGAAGGGATCGGCATAGAGAGTGTTTCCTCGAAAATATTGGACCTTCGAAACATTTACCATTTAATTTCCGAAAAAACATTCACGTTTAGGAATAATGAGGTGTACTTACGGGAATCGACGTTTGGAATCTCGAGCGGGAGTTACCGATATACGCAGTCGCTTGTATCTCATTCTTTTTATGAAGATGCTGTTTATTCTTCGCTCCGTCCGTCAAATTATTGATACGCTATAATAACCATACGACAATAAAATGATGGATATAGACTTGTGCGAAATCACAAGTAAGTAACCTATCGTTTTCTGCGGAGGGAGAGGGAATTTCTCCTGAGCCACGCCGCCCTTCGGGATCCACCGACAGTCTGTGAGTATCGGTGACCCTTGCCCAAGCCTCGGGAACTTCTGCCCGACGAAGTTTTTCCACGGAGTTCGCGGTGTTTGTGTACCGACTTGCAAAGCCAGTTTACCTTGGCGTCGTTGCGGATAGCCTGGAAATATCAAGAACCACCGTTAGCGTTACGAAACTAATATATTCTGCAAGTTTTCATTGGAAAACATCTTTTTCAGACATCCAAGGAAGAATAAATATCATTCGAATCAATCTTCTACAAATATCATCATATAGAACATAAAATATTGCTGTTCTTATCACGTAAAAATATATAAATCCGTCGAGTAAACTGTATTAAAAAAACGATATCTCACCTTGTGTGCAGGGTCAACGAGAATGATTTCGTAGTATTTGTAGGAAGAATCCTGAGCTACCCAGTAGCTGTTCAACACTCGGAGACCACCGCAGCGACGGCCAACGCGTTCCTGTTATCAACAAATATTCAATTTGCGTTAAAGAAAATTGCTAATCGAAAAAACCGTCGGACATGTCGATATAGGGTAAATTGCGATCAGACATCCAAGGAAGTTATATAGATACATTCATCAAGTGTCTTATGAATTCCTGGTTATCATCATTTTTCCTATTCTACGGGATCGGTTGGTAAATTGAGATTAGTCAATCAGGTTTACCTCGGCAACGGATTGCAGTTTTCTGGTAGGCTTGAGTTGGTTTACTCCGTGGCTCTTGGGTTTACCGTAGGTGGCACCTTTGGGTACGGGACGTTTGCGTCCTCCACGACGTACGCGGATTCTGAAGATGACGAAGCCTGAAATTCATACGGGTAAGGATGTATTAAAAAGATGTTTGTCGAAAAATGCGTGAATTTACATCGAAACTTCGTTCACTCAGCTGGTACATTGTCTCTCCACGGTTTCGTAAGAGTGGTGCATGTACAGTTCATCATTTTAAAGTCAATTATATTTTTCTATCAAGCATAATTTCATCGGTCTTTGTATCTTACAAACAGATTAGGAGCAAATTGCTATCGTCTGTGCATTGGCCTGCATACCATTTGAATTCGAAATTGCGCCAACAGCTGGTCATTCCATTTTTTTTTTTCAATGGTTTTTCACATTTCAAAAACGTATCAATGATTATGCTCGCGAATTGACTAGTGGTATCGTTATGGTTCTTCAAAACAGTTCGGTGTACATGTCTCAAAAAAATGCACTTGATGCGGCAAAAAGTTTTTCGTTACAAAAATGTAACCTGATGGAAAAAGCAATGATTTAAGGATTCAAAATTTAATTTGATGCTCTACACATAAATTGCGCCTTCACTATAAAAAATATGGAAACCACGTGAAAATCAAATAAAATTTTTCAAACAAATGCTCCCAAAAATGTATGAAACTCATTGTGAATGGCGTACAAATTTGGTAATGTTCCCTTGAGTTGTGTGAATACTTTAACAAGATAGTACATTGAATTTGCGATAAATAGGAACGGAAGTACAATTGCTGAATAAGTTGGAGTGAAATGAGTCTAATGCTACAAAAGTGTCTAACAACTGGCACATATCAGACGGTACATATCTCCATGTATAAGTAAGAGTGGTGCATGTACAATTCATCATGTAAGTCCAATATTTGTTTTTCTTTGTTGTATAAACATTGATTGACCATCTTTCAACTGTTTGCAAAACTTTTTTCAATTGCATTGCTATCGTGCTGCAGGTTAGATGCAACATATTTTACAAAAACTGGTTGCAGAGGTAAGTAAATGCCAACAAGTGGACATTTAATTTGCCAATGTTCACAAAGCCGAATACTGCATATGCTTGACGAATCGACACGCATTTTTATAATGCTTATTTCAAATACTTTCACTGACAAACAGTTTAAATTAGATATGTTACTAAACGCAGCTAAATGGTCCATTCACTCATAAGCACTAAACGCCAAAGTATCTTAAAAGGAGTCAAAGCTGTACTGAGAAAACTTATGAGCTGCTCCTGTAAAAGTTTATGTAAAGTAGAAAAATGAAAAAATTAATTTTCTAGCGGCAAGCTCATTTCGAAAACGATTGATAGCTACTGCAAAAATGTATGAGTCAAGGTTAAAAAAAGAAAGAAAAAAATTCTTACAAAAATTGAATGAAACACACTGAACTATACAGTTATGAAAATACTTTTAGAAAAATTGTTGCTCTGTTGTCGTACCAAAAGCTCTAATAACTGACTTATCAGAAAGACACATGTATCCCCATATAGGCGTAAGAGTGGTGCATGGTACAAATCATCATTTAAGAATCAGTTTTCAATTTTTGTACGGAATTTAAATATTATAGTAGACAATCTAAAAAAAAAACCTAATTGTCAAATAAAATAAACGAAGCCTCGGTTTGCCATTCCTGCGCATCAGTGTTGCGAGAATGCATTTTGTAATTGTTACATGTTAATTAAGCGATCGCAAGCATTCAAGTTACCTTGCTTGGCCTTGTATCCTAAACGACGAGCCTTGTCAGGACGGGAAGGCCTGGGGGCACGGTGCATCTTGGTGAGCTGACGATACTGCCAGCATCTGACACGGAGCAGAAAACGCAGGACATCGCTCTGCTTCTTCCTGTACAACTCTTGCATGTACTTGTACGCACCCATCGTGAGTACCTGCAATCAACAGCGACTTATTAATTACGAGCGTACAAAACCAAAAACTACAAAAGTACGCAAAGTCCGACATCGCGTCAACTCGGCGAACGACTGCGCGATCTCGTTGCTCGGATCGACGGCATTGCGATTATGTCGGCAGTTAATATTTTCGAAAAAGGAGGAAAGCAACGCGACGAAACATTTAATTCGGCGTGCACGTGAGGAAACGTAAATAAAGTGTCACGATGGACACACAGAGTATGGCGGAAACACGACGGCGTCTACCAAAGGTTAGGATTAAATAATCGCCGATTAATTTAGTTACGCGACGACATGAATGAAAAAAGTTGGCGATCACTTGTCGCGTCGTAACGCAATTTAGCACTCTGTTAAACGCCGATTCTCGTAATATGTCGGATGTTCGTGATTCAGGTGGATTTTAATAAACGACCCACTCACCCTGCACGATCAGTGTACGAAAGGAAAGAAGGGACATGCTGACGAAGACCCAGGGCTACGATAAAATTCGAGATCGGCCACTTCCTGTTTGTCTCGAGAGGGACGCGCCGCAGCGACATCTGCCCCGACGTCGACTTCCGGTTTCGTTTTCGCGACCCGAGTCTGCCGCGATGGTAACTTTTGATCGATGATTTTCGGCTTCCTACTTGATTCATACATGACGTTCATCCGAGATACAATCAATTTACAATGTTATCGTGATTGTTCAAGAATTATGTGCTGTACTTGAACGTTCGATAACTCCAATTGTCGACAAGTTAGAACCACGAAAAACAAAACGCCAAGATGCCGGTGAGTCGTCGATTGATTTCGAGCGGAAACATTTTAATGCACGGACGTTTTTCAACTCTATCGTGTGTCTGTCAGAAGGGCGTAACCAAATAACCAAAGTTTGTTGATTATCAATTATTATTATTATGGTTTTGTACCGATGTTTCAGGCATACCATTCCAGCTTTGCCGATAATAAGTCAGCCGTTGGAAACATGGCGCTTCTGCCACTGAAAACCAATTACAGGGGACCCGCGCCGAACTTCGCTGGCACAGACATGGACATAATAGACGAGACACTGTATTTTTTCAGAGCCAACGTATTCTTTAGAACTTACGAGATCAAGGTAGTTACACTCGCTTTTACGAATATTTTCGAGGTCCAAGCGATACATTTTTTTATTTTACTTTTTTCCATACTTTGATTCTGATTTTAGAGCGAAGCCGACAGGGTGCTTATCTATATCACATTGTATATAACCGAGTGTTTGAAGAAATTGCAAAAATGCGCAACACCTCATCAAGCGAGCACCGAGATGCACTCTCTAGCTTTTTCGAAATTTGATATTCCGGGCGATCCTGGATTTCCTTTGAACTCTGTTTATGCCAAGCCCAGCAGTCCGACGGAAGCTGGTAATTGGATTTTGTTCTTTAGTGATAATGGCGCTTTGCTTCCTCGCTAAGATTCATTAGAACCAAAATTGATGGAAAGCCAAAAGAACTTGGAATTGACTTTGTCCATAAAAACAGGAAAACAGTAAGGAAGCAATGTGTTAATTTTTGAAAATAATGTTCCAGACCAGATGAGACAGTACTTGCAACAAATAAGACAGGAAACGGCAGTGAGACTTGTGGAGAAAGTTTACGGCGAGGACGGAAAGCCGAGCAAGTGGTGGCTATGCTTCGCCAAAAAGAAGTTCATGGACAAATCCCTATCCGGACCTGGCCAGTGAATTGCTGGATTATTATGCAATCTAAATCCGTGCAAAAAAAAAATCGTCGATCGACGATCTGTTTATAGCGACGAATTTTCTTTAATGTCTATTTTTCATAGTTATGTACATTTTTACACTTACTCAATCTGCTTAATTCGTAAAAAATTATGGAAAAAACCGCGATAGTATTGAAGAAATATCGGTTTTCTGTATACAAGAATAACAAATAAAAAAAATGTTAAGTTCAGTCTCTTTCACCACATGATTTACTGTAAATGTTAGGCTTTTGGGAGTCTGTACAATCCACCCGAGAAGAGTAACTGATGTTCGCGAACTTTTCGGTCCAAAAATTGTCTCAATTCTGGTAGACCGCACTCGACCGCACCGGGACCTTGAGACGCGAACATCTTCAGCATCTGATGTATTCTCTCCAGAGGCATAGAGTCGAGATTCGTTAACATTCCAACGATATAAGACCAGAATACTTGTAATTCCTCTTCCCGCTGGTCGCTTGCCGATGCCATAGCGCTCTCTACTTCCTCCTCGTCGACAACTTCGGCCATCGGACGATTTTTTGAGGAACTCTCCTCTTGCAAGAGAAAAACGTCGTTCGACGTTTCCTTCAACACTCCCTGAGATACCCAGAATGTTATTTTACGGCGAAGCACGGTTGCCGGTGCGTGCATCACTTCCGCCAGTTCTTCCAACGTCCATTTATCTGCATTTTCGAAACGTAAAAGCGAGTTATAAATTGCCAGGTCAGCCGGAAGTATAACAAGGAAATTAATTACATGCAAATAAAATAAAATCATTTGGCCGTCAAACATTTATAAGGATAGAGTTCAAGCATTCGCAAGCAAGTTAAAAAGTCGAGATTTGGAGTCAATTTCTGCAAAAGGCCTGTGAGTAATTTGGCTAATAGATTATTATAAAAATAATTTTTACCAAAAATAAAATATCATTGATTTTACCATCGAGTTACTATATTTATCAAAAAACTTATGTGAGAACAAAAAATATTGTATACGGCGTCCAAATCGGAGGAATAAATTGGGCTTACTCTTTTCCTGAAAGTGCAGTATTATCGTCGCATGGATCGGCGTCACATTTATCTCCAACTTTCTGTCCTTCAATTCAATTTCCAAGTTAACATTTCCCAAATGAGGTTTCCAGCAGAGAGTTCTGTTGCCTTTCAAGGCCTCGAAGGCCTTAACGTATTTCTTCAACTGTTCCTGGACAAGTGCGGGCAATTCGAGTTTCCATTCTTCCTTGAACGGTGGCCAGAATTGGGCGGATAGGATCAGCGCCGAAGTGGAGAAGGGCGCAATATCCAAACTGTAACTGGCGTCGGATTGTATGTTCCCGTCGATTCTCTTAGAATCGCAGACGTCCTTCAACATAACTTCGCAATAGTGCAACTGATTTTCCCCGAATCGTCGTTTCAATAATTCGAGATTGCGAATTTCACGCTCCGTATGATAATTCTGTTGCGCCAGCAATCTGTCGGCCAACAAAGTTCTATACTCGTTCACGAACAAATCTTGGCTACCGTAAACATTTACGAGCATGGAGATTATGTCCGACATTCGTCGCTGAGTCGATTTGGCTGCAACGGGAATAAATACGAGAATGATAAAATATCAACAGCATCCATTGCAGTGAACGGCGTATAAAGTATATCGTACCTGGATCTGCATCAACTGGGTCTGGCATCCAGTTTTCCCAATCTTCATTTTCCTCATCCACAGATCCATCGTCCAGCTGCAACGATTCACCCTTGACTAATTCGTCCGCTAAATCACTGGGCGAATCGTCCAGCAGACCGCTGACAACGCACCTTACGGTATCTTCTCTGCTTCTCAAGTACACCCTAGAAAAAAAACCTGGTTAGAATTTTTTTTGACTTGCATCGTCATTTAAAGTCAACAACCATACTTGATTGGTTCGGTGACTGTTTCTAGCAGCACACCCGTCGAATCCAATTGCCTCAGGGCTTTGATAGCCGCAATATACGCGGTAAGAATATCCGGCGTATTTACACCGGGATGTAAGAGACGAGTTTTCAATGCCTCTTGTAAAGTTTGAACCAAAACTTTTCGTAAATCCGTACGTTCCAAGCAAACTCGTAAATCGTCTATCGCTGGTTGTGAGTCGGGGTATTCTGGTTTGCAAATAAAAATAAAAGTATTAAAACAAGGAAATACAAAAAAAGAAACCGTAAGCAGCTGGACCGAAGCCCTAATTTGAACGCTCGAGTTTAGGCCCAGAATATCGTGTTACCAATGATGATATTGAAGAGTTGATCGATCCTTATCCTCGTGTACGTTTCATAAAGATAATGGGATAACTTTCTTTTGAATGTGTACAGTGTGCTGGTACTCTCCGTTACCGTGACGGATTTTGAGGAACCGCCAGAAAAAATTCTTGTCAACCAGCTGAGAACTACGGTTTCGAGCCACTGTAATGGACACAGCATTTTTTAACATAAAATTACATTTTTGTATACTTCGCTACGCCAATGCCTTATACTTTTTAAGTTCTCACATGTTCCAGTGGGGCGAGTTGGGATATATCGAACGGCCGCTCGCACGACTGACTGACATGGTCTTTGATACGTATGTGTATCAACGAAGTCAAGACATTCCCGACCAGCCTTTCGAGCAGCTCTAGCTCGTTCAGCTTTCTATTTGTCTCGTGGAACATGTAGACTATTAGCTGGCACTGGCAGCTATCTAGCTCTTTGTTGCATCCTCCGCATTCTGTGATGTCAGCTCCAGTATCTTGAACAATCGACAAGTGTGTTTTCTTGTTATTTCCCATTACTGTTATATATAAAATATATTACATGTAATTATACATTTTATTATTATCAAGATTTATTGGCTATTCAAATGCCATACCCAAAACGAAATATGGCTGAGTTTAGGGCTGTAGAAAATATCAATGTTGTTATCCATTTCGAGCCTGCCTACGTTTCTTTTTTTTTTTCTAAAAATTATTGCACAATGTTTTTGGTTTAGCGTAAAAATTATTGAAACATTGGATGGACATTTAGTGCCCCAAGGATGTCAAGAACCAATAGCTCTGTTAATAGCTTCGAGTACAATTTACACCTTCCGTTATTATGTTTTATATAATCAAGACATTATCGTTAGTAAATAAAATGAAATAAATAAATTGAGTATAGAAAAATCTGTGTCTTACCAGCCGAGGCCACATCCGTGTTGCAGAACACGTTGAAAGCTATTTTATAAAACTGTTCGATGATGACCTCGTGGCAGAGCGGCAATTGACTCAACAAAGTTGATCTGACGATAAGTTTGAACTGTCCCAAAATATTTGGTTGACCGTAGAACGAGCCTTTGCACTCGTCCCCCTGCAAAAGTTGTTCCAGCCTCTTCAGCAGGGGTAGAAATTCGATGGAATTGGAGTACAAGTCGTCTACGGCGCTTCTGAACAGCTCGAAGCCGCGTTGCGCGTCTGCGACGTTCGTAAATTTCGACCAGAAGTTCGGCGCTACATTTTGATTTATGTAGTCTTCTATGTAGTGAACCGTTAAATTTTGTACTCTCTTGGCCAAACCGAGACCGCTTATCTCCTTGACGATTTCCCGAAATTGATCGTCCGTGCATTTCGTCTGAACCTGTTTTAAATTTCATATGGATTTATTATAAATTTATTTGTATATTAACAAATGTTAAATATTTCAACGCTTGTCGTACGGTGGTTGAAAACATTATGTGACACCGACCGTCCCTTCGATAATCGGAAACGCATATTCTATGCGCGAGAGAATATCCTCCGGGATACAGATATTTGCCATTTTCTCGCGACTCTCGCTCTTCCTCTTCTAACTGAATCGCGACTCTCGCTGCTGATCCGCATCAATGTGTATTCTGAAGCAGAATGAAAACGACGCTCGTCCAACGACGTGGAACCATCTACCAATTCCTGAATGTACACACACGTCTCTACCATGCCTCGCTACTAAAGTACAGTCGTAACGCGGAGCCAATCGACTTAGGTTGGCTGTACATTGACTGGTCGAATTCGCGAACGAAGCCACGCTATTCGTCGAACGATGAGGCAGCGTTCATTGAAATTTCGGTAAATTTTTATTATGACTGTACGAACTCTCAACACAGAAAAACATCGATTACATAGACACGAGAAATGAATATTCCGGCTTGAGTTTTCCAAACTTTGTCCAACTTTCGATAGACCGGAAAGGCATTTTTTTTTATCGCAGCGAATTATGCGCCGCGTATGTGATAATGGACGGGTGAAATAAGAAGGGAAAAACTATCTGTAACGAAGCGAGCACTCTATGTTGCGGGCATTCGGCAGTCGAGGATCGCGAATTATTGGAAGTAACACTACTTTGCTTGTGATATCTGTCCGTACTGAGTTAGCCAAAAATGTCGATGTTCGTTGCGAGGAATTTTCCGCGCATTAACCAGGGTTTTCTCCATCGTGGTGAGTTTATTGAGAAAATATAACTCGCGGCATTCAATAACAGGCGAAATGTAAATCGTTCTAGACACGATATGAAAGTCTCTCTATGTAAGGCCCGTGACGTACGATACAGCCGGTCGGTGCAAAGTGCGAAACGTAGAAATATTATACAACTCTTTAAACGATAATTCATGGATCGTTATATCTTTGTTTCCGACCGTATGAAAAGTCAAAAGTTAGTATCAGCGAATCACGAATTTATAGATAAGATTTTTTCCTGTAAACGGAGTAGTGTTAAAAGTACTTTTAGTGAAACAGCAGAGTTTAGAAACAAAACACAAACTACACGTTCTAAGTATAAAACTAATCGAATTTCAAATAATTTCTAGTTTGGCTTCTTTCTTTCCGATTCAATTCAATTACGTGTAACTCATATTTTGTATTGAAATGGTTGCGTCTAGGAACAAACCATTCCGTAGCGGTTCTGGCAACATCTACCAATAATTATGCCACGAGCAGTAATCCAGCGACCAAGAACATCGTCTATGTGGATGGAGTTCGCACACCCTTCCTGCTGTCCGGCACTCAGTACAGCAAGCTGATGGCTCACGATCTCACCCAACATGCACTTCTGTAAATATTTTTATTTCCTATTGCCACACTATGCAGAGAGCACAATTTAAAAAATTGTATAGAAAAAAAATTGTTTGTTCCCCAACTTTGCTACTTGGATAATTTTTCGATTCTTTTCTTTCAAATCTATTTTGTTTTGCAGTTAAAGATTCTTTTAAATAAACGTCTATTCTTCTGTGTTGCAAAGATATTTTACTGAACTCACATGTCTCAGATTTTCTTGTTTTCGAATATTGAGTCCTCAGTGGAAAAATCAATTTCGACCAATTGTCCTAAAAATAATCTATTAAATTTTCTCATTTTTTATTAACATTGACCTTCAATACTACGTAGGAGCATATTCACGGTTATTTTCGAATTTTTAAAAATAGATATGCATGAACTGAACAATTAATTATTCTCATCCTGTGTTCAAGGTCAGTGTTAATCATAATTGAAAAATCCATTAATTCATCGAATTAACACTCCCTGATTATTTTCAAATTATGTTCTGCAACGAGTAATGAGACTGATCGTGAAACGAATTTCTTTTTCAGGAATTTGAGAAAGAAAACTAATATACCAAAGGAAATCGTCGACTACATTATTTACGGAACCGTGCTGCAAGAGGTGAAAACTTCAAACATCGCGAGAGAGGCTGCCCTGGCTGCTGGATACAGCGATCGTACGCCAGCTCACACCGTCACGATGGCCTGCATCAGCAGCAACGTGGCAATGACCACGGGAATGGGTCTCATAGCGTCCGGGGTCTACGACGTCATCGTAGCCGGGGGTGTGGAGTTCATGTCCGACATCCCCATAAGACACAGCAGAAACATGCGTTCCGTTATGCTCAGAGCAAACAAGGCAAAATCGTTTCAACAGAAAATGGCCTTGTTGGCTTCCATAAGACCGTCCTACTTTATCCCCGATGTAAGCGAAGGCCCGATCGGTTGTTGTTCCTCGCTCGAGGCTCAATAGATTAATTCGCGGGCGCAGAGATCAATGAATTGTGGGCATATTTCAGTTGCCGGCAGTCGCAGAGTTCTCGACCGGAGAAACGATGGGGCACAGCGGTGATCGTTTAGCTGCTGCTTTTGGAGTATCACGGTCGGAGCAAGACGACTACGCTCTCAGATCTCACACGTTGGCTGCTCGCGCTCAGCAACAGGGCTACCTATCCGACATTGTACCATACAAAGGTAATCGGTTCGTGCAAGATACTTCCTACAGATTTTTTGTTGTTTCAATGCCTGACAGATAACTGTAAAAGAATGTCCCAAAAATATGTAAATAACGTAAAAATCATTATTTTTTTTCTTATGTCGCAGTCCCCGGAGTGAACGATGTGGTGGACAAGGACAACGGTGTGAGAGTTTCGACGACAGAACAACTCGCGAAACTAAAACCGGCTTTCGTGAAGCCTTACGGTACGGTGACGGCTGCGAATGCATCTTTCCTGACGGACGGCGCTTCCGCGGCGTTGATAATGACTGAGGAAAAAGCGAAGCAGCTTGGTCTCAAGCCGAAAGCATACTTGAGACAATTCACTTATGTATCTCAGGATCCCGTCGATCAGTTGCTTCTGGGCCCCGCTTACGCCATTCCTAAGGTGATGAAATTCATTCATGAAATTCATTCTGGAACTAAGAGTTGGAATTTATCCTCGGGAATTATTTGAATTTTAACTAATATATCTATTGAGCCTCTAATTACTACGTTATCCGAGTTGGCTCGGATTCAAACTGTGACCCTGAGGTATTGAAGGTTCAAAAATGGCGCAATCTCATTTGTCGAATTGACTTGAAATAAAATCAGTTAATCCATTGGCACTGATAAACGATTGCCCGTACTAAACCGTGAGATTTATCAATTTTCTTGCAGATTCTCGATAAAGCGAATCTCGCTCTGAAGGACGTCGGTGTTTGGGAGGTGCACGAAGCTTTCGCTGCTCAGATATTGGCGAACCTGAAGGCATTGGATTCCGAATGGTTCGCGAAACAATATTTGAAGAGAAGCACGAAGGTCGGAACTCCCGATCTGAGTAAATGGAATGCGTGGGGAGGCTCGCTGTCGCTCGGACATCCATTCGCTGCGACTGGAGTTCGATTGGCAACGCACACTGCGAACCGTATGATCCGAGAGGATCAACAGTTCGGTTTGATCGCTGCATGTGCTGCCGGAGGCCAAGTAAATGATTCTAAAATTTTTAATCGAAGGATGTTAAACATTTTCTTTCACTGATCAATAAAACTTAATGATTTATTTTCTTTCAGGGTGTGGGTATGATAATGGAGAGGCATCCCGACGCGAAACTTTAAATTCAATGGATTTTATATTTTTGCATACATCACCATCGTGTAACGATGGCCCAAGCCGTTAATAATCCGCTTGAACAAAAGAAGGAAGAAGATTAGATACCGGTCGTTCGCAACGATGACTGCGGCAGCGCGCAGGGAACAAATTATTTATATTTTGTATGAGATCTATTTGTTACTGTAGAGGAACGATCATTTCGTAAAAAAAAGTGGTCGCAAACAAGAGATTAAAAAAAAGGATAATTGTTAAATTGTATCGATGGCAGACGAAAAGCCAATTTATTAATAAAAACATAAAAATTTATATTTCGTTAGTCGACCAGTGAGTGTACATTGAATAGAGATGGCAACGAGTTAGCGGTGAGGTGTTGCCTCACCGCTCTGTCGAGGATAACTTTTATATCGCGACAACCGCACAAGGCTCGGACCTTCATTCCTTCGAGGCGCGACAAGTGCAAACGTTGACCGGAACCCTGAGCAACGACGATCAGGCCCGACTCCTTCGAGGCGTCGTTATTTGTTTCTGGAAGGGCTACTATGGACAGGGTCACACCGGGACCGCATTCCTCCATGAAATTAGCGTCCAGTACTCCTATCCCTCTGGCGTCCTGCTCGTCATAGGACGTCGACGAATCCGGCAGTGTGATCGTACATCCTATCGCGTAATCCTGCCGAATACAAAATTTGATTTTAATAATATGTTCGAAAAACCCCAAAGTATTTGGTAGTTATGATTACACACTCGGCTATACAAAAAATGGTCTGAAAATTCGGCTTCAATCCATCTTTGAGCTATTTACCGTAAAGGTCCTAAAATCTCTAGTGACCTTTGATTATTCATTGAACATCTTTCCAGTTTTACGTTTCCATAAGTACTTATTTACAAGGACTCAAGTGCCCACGGATTTCCTCGCTCCAAAATCATCTATGAAATGCTTTGATAGGAATCCAGGCATTGATCTTGAATCCATTAATGAGCTATTTGCCGTGAAGCTCGTAAAATATCAAACAATTTTTTATTATTCATTGGACATGTTTTTAGCTCTATGCTTCCGTAAGTACTGATTCACGAGGACTCGAGTGCTGTCGGATTTTGTTGCTGTGAAATCATCTATAAATCACCTTGATGGGTATTCCGGCGTCTATCAGGGCGAGCGTCGCAGCATTCACCGAAGCACAGTAATCACTTCCATCAACCTGCAGTACTTCGATAAATATGTCAATCTGGGATCTTGGAAACTGATCAAGATTGAGGACAGCCTCCATGGCGTGCCTGAGCTGAACGCATCTGTCCTGCGATTTGCGATCGCCCCTCGGTCTCTTCTTTCTTTCGCCTGCAGTGAAGCTGAACACCGCCATGCTGTACTGACAATTTATTATTCCCTTGGCTGATTTGTTGGCTGTGCTCCTGGCTGCCGCACCTCTCGGCTGAAGACAAAACGAAAATAGAGCGTTGGAATTAATTTGCAAGTAGATTTTAAAAACAATAATGAAAAAATAACAACCTGATGAGGTCCATATACGGTTGCGAGAATTTTCGTTTGTCCTTGCTCCAAATAGGCACTTCCATCGGCCTGCCGAAAAACACCCAATCTCACACGAATTCGTCGGAGTTCGAGCGGCCGCCTTCCATCTACACGCAGACCACCCAGATCCTGCAACTGATCTTGATCCATTCCTCTGTTTTTTCTTAAACTTATTTGCAAATGAGGAATGAGAAGACCGTCACTTTTGGTACGAAAATTCAGTAAAAAAAAAAAAAGAAACTGCTATCTTCGAAACGTCGTCGACAGCCGTAAAAAAATGTTTAATCGTGTTGTTTTGAACGTGGAACCCTACCCGTGCAGGTTACACACTGTAAGCATGGAAAGCGCGCAAAGCCATCTCCGAGCCTTGTAATGTGTCGGTAATGCAGATTTCGTTTACCGTACGAACTTCTTGTCTCATAAAACAGAATAGAACTTGCCAATAATCAAGCTGATAACGTTAGAATATTTTCCCGATCGAGAATACAAACATTAAAACGAACTAACACTCATAAACTAATAAATTCACAAGATCATTTAAATAAATGATCGAATGCAAACGCCGAGCGGTATTCGCCCCCAACTTCCGGTGTTCGAAATCGAACAAACTTCGCCGTCTCTGTGTCGGTAGTTCACAGTCCTAACCTAGTTGTCGTCGAGAGATAACCAAACCCCAAGGTTGACACTCCTCCAGTATCGAACGATCGACCAAGTATGAGGAAAAGAGTGAAATCATCTGAAGCCCGAAGGGACGAAGAGGCGAGAAGCAATTCGTCGAACTGAGTAGCGAAACGTTAACGAGCGAAGTGAACAGAGCGAGTAGCCCCGAAAAAATGGCGGAAGACAGTGCCGCGTCGCCGTTGAGCGACAAAAGTACGAATTCGATCGCCGAGACGGAATCACCGAGCACCGGTCTGGGTCGTTACTTCGATCCGGCAATCCGTACGGTCTTTGACGAGATCGTAGCGCCGAATCCGTCCGATCCGTTCGACACTACATCGGTCGGTGTCGGCTCGATTCCCGAACTCAGCGCGATGTCCGACGTCGCCTCGGCCGATTTCTTCAAGGACACCGATATCTTCAACGCCGAACGCACGTCCGATCCTGCGGCGAACGACATGCACAGGGACGCCTGGATCGCTTCCGAGCACACTCGCAAAGTCCTGCGATCCATCGCCACCTCGACTCCCGGATCCAGCTTCCCTGAGCGGGACAATCTCACTATGCCGGGCCTGACCATTCAGGGCGACATGGTCGACGCCACCAAGGAGACCGCGATTCGCTTGCTCGGCGAAGATGAGAATATTCATAGAAACGTCTTGACCGCTTCGGACGTCACGCAGGACGAGAGAGGTCTGAGAAATCTCATACAAGCCGGTTGCTACAAAGCCGCGGTTAATTTGTCCGGCAGGCTGATCGCGGTGTACGGTCAGGGCTACGGAAAGATAAATCATCCCAGCAAGCACACCCCTCACTCGCTTCAACTGTGGTACACGAGACTGGCTCTTCTCGCTAAACTGAAGCAGACCGACGTGCTGAGAGCGGAATCTAAGCCATTCGGCAATCTGGACAAGCCGGATATGTACTTTACGTTCTATCCAGAGCTGTACGGCACGAGACCCGGTTCCATGGCTTCGTTCGCGTTCAGACTTCTTCTCGCCGAAATTCCGGCGTACTGCGGAAAGGCCAAAGAAGCCATGGACAATCTTTACAAAATCTTGTCGACGGTAAATCGGATCATCGATAACTTGTCGGTAGGGTCGGGCGAGGACGGGGGGGAGATTAAATTCGGCGCCGCCGAGCGGGAGGACTCCGGCAGGCTTTGGACCGGCAGGAGATCGAGAGTTCTCATCTCGATTGTAAATTGTTCTCTCATAATGAAGAACTTCGCGCTGGCGATCGACGTTCTCGAGGATTTGTACAAACTGTCGGACTGGAGCAAGGAACAATCGGAGATACTGCGGTCGGCGATCGGGCGGGTGCATCTATTTTTGGGCGATGTTTCCGCCGCCGAGAAGAAATTCGTCGGTAACAAGGAGGACGCTAAGTCGGCTCTCAGCATGCGGGAGCTCGTCGACAGAGGACTCATGGCTGTCGCCCAGAACGCTTTTCAGGAAGCTTTCAGTTGCTTCAAAACCGCGTCCGCTCTCGATCCGTCTAATGTTATGCTCATAAACAATATGGCGGTGTGCCTGCTGTACACGGGAGAGCTCAAAACTGCCGTGCAATTATTGGAGAAAGCGGTCGCCAGGAATCCTATAAAGAGTCTTCAGGAGTCTGTGCTGCTGAACATGAGTACACTTTATGAATTGCACACTACTCACTGCAAAGAATCCAAGCTACATTTACTTAGACAATTGAATAGGTACAAAGGGGATGCTATAGATATACAATGTTTACAATTATCTTAATTGAGTGTTGATCGATCATTCAAGTTGAGCTGGCTTAATAAAAAAAATTATTGGATTTCGTTATCATCTGTTAGTTCATTCATCCTAAAGAGTGTTTCGACGTTCCTCAGACGGTCGAGGCAGATATCGTTCTCCTTTGCGTTATTTAGAACGCACGCGTCGGAGAGAATTTCAGACTCATTAGCGATTGAAAACAAAAAAAATTACCGAAATTCGGGTACTATGCGGACGAATAACATACTTGTTCATATGTTATTCACCAGAACGACTAGCCACAGCGAACGAAATACCGAAAAAGTCGGCGAGATCTCGCGCGACTAAAAACAACGAAGATATTGCAACGATTGTAAGGAAATATTTGAATCTGCATAATCCGCAGAGACCTCGTCCGATAAAGGTTAGTCTCGCGTGAGGCTGCGAGCGCGAAAACCGCGTGCCTTGCGTGATACGGTTCATTTGCAAAGAAAAAAAGTAAAAAAGTAAAAAAAAAACAGCAACACTTATTCGCCGCGCATATGATTACCAGTGAATTGTAATGATCGAAACTATATAAAAGTGACACAAAGATAGCGAGCGGAGCTCTGGCGCCACAGGGGCCGGTGTCGCGATGGTGGGGGAACTTGCCGTACAGCCCGAGAGGAGGACGGTACAGTCTGATCGGTGAATAATTTTTCCCCTCGTATCTATATCCGCGCTGACGCTCGTAGAGCGAGCAACGGCGAGAGATATATAGGGAAAGAGGCTCGGGGTATCTAGGTGGTCTATAGTTATCGCTCGACGGCGACGGCGTTGGCACTAGAGAGACAGCAGTTCGACACGGCTCAGTAGTATACAGAGGCTCCGCCGTCGTACGTCGGACTGGTACCTTGAATCCTGCGTTGGGCTGCTCCGGGCGAAGGCAGCAGCTCGCAGTTTAAGCCGCCGAACTCGTTGCGTGCAGCAGCAGCGTGCGCGCATTCGAACACGACGATGCGGCTCTGTCGCTGGTGCAAAAGCGCAGCCGGTAAGATACAATCGCGACGGGCCGGTCGAGCGAGAGCCCGACGGACTCTGCATAAACGATAACCGGGCTTGAAAATCTACGATTTCCAAGCGAACATTAAAAAAAAAAAAGGCAACATCGAGGTAGCGCGACGAGAAGTTTGTCGTTCAAGTTCCAAAGTGTGAAATACGCTGGGTTCCCCGAGCGTGACGTAGAGGACAGTGCAACAGACGGAGAACGATGTAGCTGGCGTGAAAAAATCACGGGACTAGATACGGACAGGGCGTAAATAACTGCCGCGAGTTGTGAATAAAAAAAGTGTGTGAAACATTTTACTCACGCGTCAGCCGCTATTATCCGAAAAGCTCTGTGAGACTATTTTGTCAATAAGACTCGACATTGTACCAACAACAACGAGTCACGAATTTTTAGACTTTGGAGATTCATCCCATGCCTGTGGAAGAACCGCGGTCTCCGCGACTGAGATTCATCGAGAGAGAGAGAGAGAGAGAGAGAGAGAGAGAGAGAGAGCGAGCAAGAGAGAGAGGGAGCAGTAGCAGCAGTGTGTTTACCTACACGCCGTCTTTAGTCGGTGCGCGCGGTGTACGAGAGGCACTAGCAAGCTGCCGGCGCCGGTGCCTGCGCTCGCTCGCCTTCAACCTCTCCGATTGAGTGTGTATACGAGTTTTATATTCGTGTGTAAATGTGCAAGCAACCAGCAGTCTCCTCGTCGTCGTCTTCCTCTAGCGGATCGTTCTTTTTTCCCTCCGGCAGCATCAGCAGTCACGTTCCCAAGCCACTCGCGAACTCCTCTGAGTTCGTGTTGGTGCAGCGGGCTGTGCGACTCGTTCGTTCGCACCGTTCACTGATACTCACTCGGCCGCAGTCGCACACAAGCGTACCTTATCGTCGCTGACTGCCGCGAGCCTCTCGCACTCTTTCTACTCTCTTTCTTCGAACTATCTCGCTCGCTCTTGTATACGATTTTACGTTGTCACCGTGTGCCCTGCGCGCGCTCGTGGTCGTGCTGTGTGCCGTTGCTGCTCGCTCAGCCGCCTCAGCCTCGCTGTCCGCTCTTGCGGTCAGCCAACGCGCGCTTCGCTGCTGTTGCTGCTGCTGCTGCTGCTTCGCCCGAACATCCTGGAATTACGTGCTTCCGGATCGTCCCCCCTCCCCAATTTCCCCTCTCTTCGGCGACTGTCCATCTCTCGCTCTTTCACTCGCTACTTCTTCGCCTACCCCCTCCCCTCCGCCTCTTCCTAGCAAGTCCGCCCCGCGTCGCTACACGCTCCTCGTTACTCGATTCTCGGTTCCATCAGTGCGCCACGAAAAACGTCTGACGCTCGACGCGTTTCTCGACGCCAGTCGTTCCGATAAATCGTTACGTTGCGGGTCTAAGCCGGTCGGCGTTGCACTCAACGACGGTTAAATACTCGGGTTAAACGCACAGCGTGACTCTTGTCGCGTTAGTCTCACTTCGCGTATGTACGTGAGCCGGCGCGGTGTTGTTTTTCTTTGTCTTTTTTATTTCCTCGAAGAGGTATGGCAAAGTCCGAAGAGCCTGGAACTCGGGCCTCGTTCTTCTGCTAGCGATGATGGTCCCCGGGGGTGAAAACTCGACCAATTGTGTTTCTCTGTAACTCACAAACTTTTGTGTTACTTTTTTTTGTTTTTGTTCGTTCGTCGCGTCGCCGAAATTTTGCGTGACACAAGCGTCGTCTTTGTCGCTCTATCGCCCAATTGACAACGGGACCAACGACAGCAGCGGAGTTACGGCTATCGCCGGTGTTTACACAAGTGGGAGAGTAATCCGGCGTAGCCGGTGCTTTCCGTGCTCGCACGGGAGATTGCGACTGCACGCAGAGAAGCGATAGAAGAGAAAAATTGAAAAAAAAAACACATTCGAGGACAAACAACTATACCGGCAGCAATTGGTCGCAGTTAGCGAATACCGTAGATACCAACAGTGCCAAAGGAGAATATTAAGACGCGATCGGTCTCCGCATTTTCTCCAACCGCGGGGACATCGATCGTCCACGCGTCGCCGTAAAGCGAGGCAATCGGATGCGATCGACGGTGCGTCGGAATTGCGGGAAGCAGCCGCGGCTGCAGTGCTTCGAGTCTCTGCCGCGACAAGTGAGTTGTTTTGCCTTCTTTTCCTCCCTTTCTTTTCTGTTTTTTTGTTGTTGTTGTTCGTTAACGATTTCTCATCGATTATCGTCGACGGCGTCGTGTACATTTAAGATGACGATGACGACGGTCATTATCATTATCGACGACAATTATCCGGCAATTAACGTTTCGCTACCTGTCAGCTATGCCGATCTTATCCTTTTGCGCTTCGTCGATGATATATTGCAATGTGTCAGGAGATGTGTGTGTATATATATATATATATATACATACACGTATTGATCGCCGAACATGTATTTAACGTTTCTGATCGACGTAAACTTTTGCAACGGTAAAGTATCGCGTACGGCGGTCGGGCCAGAGCGAGAGCGAAGCTATGCACGAGCGTGTCTCATTGCGATCGTGATTTACCAATGACTTTAATGGTGTCAATGAGATTTTTTTTTCTCATTAATCGCGTCGATCGATGCAACTCGGAAATAATTTATTCACTCAGTGACCGATGTACTTTGTACATTGGCCTTTCGAATTCAGAAAAAAACATTAATAACCAACCGACGTATTTGAAACTGCGTACTTGTAAAAAAAAAAAGTATCCATCGAAGGGTTAACGAATGGTTTCGAAAGGCACTGCCCCGGACGCTACGGTAGATTCAGTGAAACGCAATAGTTCATTTGTTGATATTACGAACCTCGTGCAATGTTTTTGGTACAACGAAGTTCGTCGTTTCATTCAGAATATTTGCACCTCGTACAGCCGATACGCTCGCGTTCTGTATTCAACGGCCGGGATGAGATAAGTGATCGTCTCTCGAGCGTAGAATATCGTTGATACAGAGTACCGTCGAACGTTTGTTGAATGAAGAGAAAAAAAAAAAGAAAAAAAAAAATGAAACACGAAAGAATTGCATAGCGCGAAAAAAAGTCGTCAATGGTTCACTACCGGCTGCTTTAAATGCCCCGCAGGCGGTAGCGTCGCTTCTGCCTGACAACAATGCCGCCACCCATACTACAGAGGTTGAAAATAGTTGTTCGCCCGTGTACGCTCCCGGTCGCTCTCCATTCACGCGAAATTCTACGATAATACCGCGCAAAATCCCTGTTACGAGCGATCGTCGAACGCCGATTACAACGGATACGAAACGTTACCAAGCTTTAAAGAAGCCTCGAAGATTGATACATTGGACCGTGGCGCGGATCAACGTCTCTCGGCGCGTTTTAACGGGCCACGCCGAGCGTTTATCTACCCTGCGCGCTTGCGCTCTCAGGGTGATGTTTTCGAGACCGGTCATACCGTGCTCGTTCGGCCTGTGGCATAGGATTTTTCGTGCACTCGTGTGTCCCGAATCTCTTTTCTCTCTTCGCGCCTCTCGACGCTCTCACGCTCTCGATCTCTCACTTAGCTTTTCCCGATGCACGACTTTACTTCTGTTCTTTTTAACCTGAACTCTTGAAAGCGATAAAAAAAAGTATTTAAAAAAGACGAAGAGCGAGAAGAACCCCCGCTACGAGCGCCTTGTGTGCGGTCACTCGAGAGGGAAGGCCGTCGCCCGTGTTTCGGGCGTATTCTCGACTTCTATCGAAGAATTCGTCGCGCTGGCCGCGTGGTGCGTCAGCGCGTGTGTGCGATGCGTGGAGTGACGCGACACTAGGACTGGGGCGAAACGGTACGAAATACCGTAGCGTGATTTTCGAGTCCGTTATTCGTACAAAAAAAAAAAAAATGAACGAACAATCAAAAGCTGATCCAGCATTTATTAAATTATTCATAATTTCCTTTGCGTGCATAATGGAATCGTGAATTTTCATATCGGAGGAGGATCTGGTTTTCATCGCTTCCGCCTCGTTACAAAGTTTCTAATAAATCGAAGACTTCGAACGGCCGTGCGAGAGGCGAAGTGAGGACAGACGCTTCGAGCCAGGCGCGCGGAACAGTCTTCGTGGAAGACGCGATAGAAGCTTTTCCAACGGTAGGAAAAATAAATGGACTCGTGGCCGCGTATTTCGATGTCGGCGATAGGCAGCTCGTTAAAATAATAAAATACGACTGTGTCTAAGCACACTTTCCTCGTTCGCTGTGTACCGAGAATAGAAGATAATATTGGCCGGCAATGTTTCGCAACAAGCTCGGATGAACACAAAAAAATATGTATATATATATATATATAAATGTTTCCAGTATTTGCGTAGATTCGAGAGTGTCGCAATTATGTTCTTCGCATACGCGTGCCAGCTGCCGGGGGACAATGAGAATACAATATCGATTCATTACGCACGATAGGACGTTAGACTCTTCGCTTCAAAACGACGATACGGTGGGACGGGTTTAACCTAAGGTACGGGATTTTTTTTTTCGGTGATGACGTTCGGGCGGCACGTACGTGTTACGTGTAATATCTGCTATGGAAGCGAGGGATAGACTGTGGGCTGTCGTGTACGGATAGAGAGACTCGCGATAGACTAGGAATGTAAATGGACGCGATTGAAGAGTAGCGAGTTCGGGGCTACCGAGCTATCGTAGTAAACCCGGGGGCCGTACGGTCCCCGGAAGCTACTCGTAGCTAAGTTCGTCTAAGTTGCGTGCGCTCTATAATCATCGTATGATATATAAATTGTTACTATTTTTTTTAATACGGGTGTTTTGCAAACCTCACCATAATATACACTGTTTAAAATGTGAACAAAATTAACATACAAATGGTCTATTTTTTAATTCGCACACCGGTAGTACTAAATTTAGTGTACGAAAATTGAGGTGTAATTAATTCATCGGTAGATTCAATGAACCGAAAATCAATTTCACCTCACAATGTTTAATCTATTATTTCATACGTACACGAAGAAAAATAGTTTCGTTAATCTAACATGTAGATCGTCAACAATTTTTTGTTCGCGACGGCAAAAATATTTGTTGCTGCAGAATAAAAAAATGTGCTGCCACAGCAAAGTATTTGGTTGTCCTTATATCAAGTGGGTAAATGAGTTGCGGTAGCAAAATTCTTGCCGTCCCAATAATTTACTTTTTCTCCGTGCAACAACTTGATCCACACCGCACATAAATATTTCGCAGAGCACTTTTTTAACGGTGCAATGAACCGGAAAAAAATAAAGGAAAAAACAAAAGAAAACGCCCAAGATACGACAACCACTGCTGGGTATCTGCTATATCGAGCGTGTAAACACACACAGTCATCGCGCATTCGCAAGGCGACGGAGGAGCCGCGGAGGAGCGTTTAATTTCCTGCTCTGGCGGCGTCTCGGTGATGGACGATCGGAAATAATTTCGCAGTCGCTGCCTTTTCGAGGACCGGCTTCGATTCCCGTTACGTTCAGGGGAAGAGGTAATGCATGGCCGAAGTGTACGAGGCGGCTGCGGATGCTTCTGTTCGCGTTGCGGTGGATATTAAACGCATACGTCTCGGAGACCCTCGAGCAGTAAACGTCGGATACATTTAGTACGACACTCATATATAAACATAAATATAAATAAATATACGTATATCGACCGCTAAGAAACAGAAGGGCGTAACCGAATTCATTTTACGTACCAAATGGCGCGGGATACGCACTTCTGTTTCTTAGCAGTCGATATATATGTATATACCTAAACTATATTAATGTGTATATATAAGTATACATACATCGACCGTTAAGAAACAAAAGGGCGTAATCGACCTCATTTTACGTACCAAATGGCGCGGGATATGCACTTCTGTTTCTTAGCAGTCGATATATATGTATATACCTAAACTATATTAATGTGTATATATAAGTATACATACATCGACCGTTAAGAAACAAAAGGGCGTAATCGACCTCATTTTACGTACCAAATGGCGCGGGATATGCACTTCTGTTTCTTAGCAGTCGATATATATGTACATTATAATATGTATATAATATGTATATATCTACACTATATTAATGTGTATATATAAATATAAATACATCGACCGCTAAGAAACAGAAGGGCGTAACCAACCTCATTTTACGTACCAAATGGCGCGGGATACGCACTTCTGTTTCTTAGCAGTCGATATATATGTATATACCTAAACTATATTAATGTGTATAAAAAAAAAATACACCCATCGACCGCTAAGAAACACAAGAGCGTAACCGACGTCATTTTACATATCAAATGGCGCGGAATACGCTCTTTTGTTTCTTAGCAGTCGATATATCTGTATATATCTAAACTATATTAATGTGTACATATAAACATACATACATCGACCGCTAAGAAACAGAAGAGCGTAACCGACGTCATTTTACATATCAAATGGCGCGCGATACGCACTTCTATTTCTTAGCAGTGGATGTATATATATGTAAACTATATCGGTGTATACATATACACACACCTCTAGCCGGGCCTCCGCATATTCTCCGTCAGAAGTGCGCCGAATCTAATTTCTCTTACGTAAGCACCGCCGCACCATATGCCGCCCGCTGATCGCACAGTACACAATGCCATATAGTAAATGGCGCGAAAAAAAAATATGCATATATATATGTACATAAACGTATAGAGATATATATAGCATGAGTAACGGTGTGTACGTGAGTGCGTGGTGGTCAGCCTCAGCAGCGGTGAAGTAGCTCGGTGAGAGAGAGGCTTATCACTTGTCCGCGCACTTAGAGCGCCGGAGTGATCGTTATCTTGGCTATCTGCGACTCTCTTCGTTGTGTCTCTTTGTTCGTCGTTCCCTCTTTTGTATTAATTTTTTTTCTTCTTCTTTTGCATCTCGCCTAACACGAGCCATTTGCGAGCTCGACTCCCGACAACGATTCGCCATCGAACGCAATCTCGTCGCTATCTGCCTATCCATCTATGAACATATTCTTACGATTATACACGTACATGTATCCGCTCAGCCAGTTCGTAATCAAAGATACTATCGAGGATATTGCGATGAAAATTTTATCGGTTTACACGATATTGCGCTCTGAGTGGATAACTGTTACAGAGTCGGATAATACAATGGATTGTAAATTTTTTTATCTCAGTATAATTCTCGAGCCGAAACGAAAGTTCGTTTCTCATCGTCGCGATTTTTATAGGAAATGCGGAGATAATTTTTTTTTTTTTTTTCCGAAGCCGGTCTCGAACGCCAACAATTTATAGTACATTAGACAAGCGATTTCGCCGACGAGAGATGTGAAACATCTGTCGGGGAGTTTCACGCATAAGCTCGACACTGGCTGCGACTTGCGGGCTGTGCGCGGCCTGTGCCGCGCCGTCGTCCCGCGGTGCATCCAGTAATACGCGTGTTTGGTGCACGGATGCTGGCCGGGCTTGTCGCGTGCCGTCGGTGCTCCTCTCCTTCTGGCGGAGACGCCGAGGGGATTCTCGTCGACGCGTCGCACCGAGCCGAACGGCGGTCGCACCGATACACATACGCGACTCTCCGGCCCGACCGCCGGAATTACGTCCACGCGCCTCTCGCCTCCCGCTCACCCTCGCCGCGCACCAGGACCACAACGATTTACATATTATTATAATAATCGACGGTAAGAACGCGAGGCGCTGTACCGGCGACAACGGTAATCGATCCAACGAGACTCGGCGTTGCACGATGTGATCTTCCGGGTTCGCGAGTCACGCGGAAAAGGAAATTCCCAAAACAAAAAAAAAAGTATCGCTTTGCAAATTTATTTTCCCAACACATGCTCGTAAAATCAGGGCCTTGTCATACAAATAACTATTATTTATTGACGGGACATGAAGTTTTGCGCAATATACAGTTTGAAAAAAGTCCTTGCACTGAAAGTGTAACATGGCAAGATCAACGTTAATTGATATACTTAATTTAAGTAACATAATTGATACAACGAATACAACATATGATTCAGTTGCGACGAAAAAAAATTAATGAAATTATTATAATTTTTTTTTACTCAATATATTTTATTCTTACGATTGTGGCGTAAAAAATATTTCGCAGTAAAGGAGATCGAAACAAAAAATGGTCACACGTCTCTTTATCGCTTCCTCGTCGAGGAAGCTTTGTTTTTATTTCCTTTAGCAACAGTGTATTGTCCCATCGACGTGATACTTTGCATTCTCGTTCAGAATCGAATTGCCGATTCCACGAGCGCAACTCCACTCGACCTCCCCGCTCGCATGCTCGTTCGATTCACCATACTGGCTACGATAATCTTTGAACGAACGATGGCGCATCGGATAAACGATAACGATCATAAGAATTAATTCTCGCGTCGTTTTACATTGTTTACATTTTTTTTTTTTACATTCGCTCGTGGCAGGTTCGCGGAAATCAATCAAGCTGGCTGCCTCTGCCGGTAACCCCGTCCTCGCTGCTGCTGCCGCCGCCGCCGCTGCCGCCCCCGCGCATCCTCCTGTGCTCTGGAGCTCTCGCAGGAAGCCCGGTAAGTTGCTCCCAACTTTAGTTACCACTACCTACTTACAGTTTGTACTCGAAATATTAACTTGCAGATATTGTCCGACGCGTAGACACGAAATACGCGACGGGACCGACGATTCAATGAATTATGGCTCGCATCGCCGTACGCGAACTGTTCGTTACGTATTTGTGAGATGTGCGCAACCGATGTGGGAGATGTACGCGACCGATCTCCTCGGTCTCTCGAGCGGGTCGGAGAGAAAGATCTCGAGGGAGATAAGCAAGAATGTAATTGGCAATGTAATTGACGTAACTCGATGCCGCTGGCCTCGCCGACGTTTCCGTTTCCGACGGCCCGATGCGCGTTATCTCCGGGCTTGCCACTGCCGCCGAGGTATATCACGAGAGGAGAGAGAGTCTGGGACGAACGAGCGCGTGCCCGACGCACGCTAACTCGACTAAATTCTGCCGGGCGACTCGGCTCAGGGGGGAATCTCTGTCACGCCGTGGGCGATTCGTAAATACGAGTGGATAATTAACTTGTTTCCGTTATCTGACAAAGATCGAGCGGAACACGCGTACGATTATTGCGCCATAATGATGGCATTTTTTTTTTCTTGATTCGGCGGGCTCTGGGATAGCCCGGCGTCGTAGTTTTTTATACCGGGACATACCCGACTGGTCTATCGGGAAACGATCGGTACATTTTTAATTTTTTTTATTTTTCGAGATTTACTTGTTTCGAAAAATTCAAAAATTTCGTAGAATTTAAAGTAATCATCTATTTTTTCCCAAAATTAAAACCAAACATTGTGCAGTGTCAATCCATTCATCTTTCAAATTTGAGCTCGATGCCTCCATGTTTACTCGAAGTACAGGATTTCTTGTAATTTTTCAATAAATTCGACATTTCACTAAATTTGACCGCTTAGATAGATCGCGACCAAATTCAATACCAAAGTTGCGACAATATTGCCGCGGAAGTTTTTTTAATTTATTTTTTATTTTTGGTTCAATTTAATGTCCTCGCAAAGCCGACATTTTTTTTATCGATAGCTTCTTCCTCGGTTTCTTCGTTAGTGAGCGGTCAGAACAAGTCCCATTTCTATTACATTCCATTTGCCTCCTTCCCGATAAGCGTTTGTCACAAATTATCGATCACCATACCGGGTGTTGCACGTTAAGTGTACGAGAACGCCGGGACTCGATATTCCGCCACAGCGAGAAAGTAACTACGACACGCCACCGGCGAGCCAATCGACACACGTGCTGTGCGACATCCCATTAAAACGTATCACGATCGCCTCTCTTTTCCGTCTCATTCTTTTCGTTGCCATTAACTTACCACATCAACTCGTCGTAGCACTGCACAGTTAAAAAAAAAAAAAAGGTTTAACATCCGAATAACCCTCTGCGAGTTAACAATTTTATTTGTCGCTAACAATGTTTTTCAACAAAAAAAATACTAAATGAACACGAAAAAGAAAAAAAACGTTAAATTTACAAGTAAAAAAAAAAAAATAACAAGAAAAAACATTGCGGACGTCCGCGCGTGTCGATTAAATGTACGAAACTTGTTTGCCGTCTACCACAAAGTAAGCGCCTCGTTTCTCGCTACGGGTAGACTACGGCGCTAAGACCTGGCCACAATTGGCCCTCGGGCATCGGCCGAAGAATCTACTTATTCGCGCGGTCGCTCTTTAATTCGATCTCGCTTTCCCTTCCTATGTCCGTCGAGTTAATAGCACCCCCCCCCCCCCCCCCCCCCCCCCCGTCCCGTCCCGTATGTTGACCTTGCGTTATTGACCTCTCGATGCAACTCGTTCCTTCGACTTTATTTTTCTTTCTCCCTTCCCGGCTCCCTGGTCTCCCCAAGATCGACACACACACATATATCGTTCAGTTGAATTGACAAGATAATTGAGTTTGCTCTTCGGCGAGGTGCGACCGTGTGCGTATGACTCATCGACGATTGAATGATAACCGGAGAGCGTGTATATACATTACTTGTGGAAAATTGAGCATTATATATATATCATATATATGATACATAGGGCCAATATTTGCAGTCAGCCTCACGAGAGTTCACGAGGGTGAACGCGATAGGGACATAAGAAAAAAGTGGATAAAGCCACGGGCAAACGTTATTAGGGCGAAGCTAATGCGATTGACCCTTTTGACTTTCGTGCGCGGCAGACTTGCTTCGTTCATCGTACAGTGTAATTTGACGAAGAGCCTCCGGCGATCTCGCTCCCGACCTCCCGCCTGACCCCTGGGAGTTTCACGATCCCGGCAGCCGACGTCCTCGTTACATTGAAATCCCGGAATCGCTAACTCGATCGTTCCAATTTAATTAATTCGGTCGTAGAACGAGAGCGGAAGTCGCAGGATTACCGGGCTTTCTCCCAGTGAAAGATGTTTTTTAAAAAATCCATATCACTCGATCCACTTTTTTCATCAGGAGTAACTACACAAGTCAAAGGCACCGCTGTACAGCCTCAATTTTTACATTTTTTTGTCTTTTTTTTTTTACAATTCTTCGTGATATTTTCATCACATCCAAAGTACAGTGCCAGAAAGGTACGAACGAACTACAAAGGTAGGAAAAGTAGGAACTATATATATTACACTCGGTGCGAAAATTGCAGTTTTACGCACGCTTCTAATGCGCGACAACCCCATTTTCACACCTTGTGAAGCAAAATTTTGTATGTAACTCGCGCGAAACACTTTTTCTGTAATCGTGTGATTGGAGCACACGTGAGACAAAATTTTTGTCGCACTAGTATCGTAATGTACTATTTTTCCCGACTTTGCTAAAATAAACACACTCCTTGCGTGCAGCACGGGCGGAAAATCGCCTGCTATTGACCAACGATCATTATTAACCCGTGCGCATGCGCAGTACTATTTTATTATTCTCTGGGTAATAATACGGCTCGTTGCTCCTTCTGGAAGCTACATTACCCTCGGGAGAGTATCGGTCATCGGTGAACATGACCATTTTCTGACGCAAGAAATGTGGTTATTTTAACGAAGTCAGAAAAAAAAAGTATCGTACGCTAGAAGGGAGCGAGCGCATTTTCACCTCGTGTTATTTCTGACTTCGCTTCGCTCGGGCAGCAATCTTCACACTCGGCGAAAATCGCACACTTCTCTCCCTTGTAGCGTACACATACTAATTGTACGTAGAGGGCGCACAGGAAATTTCACTACGATCCGAAGTCACTGCGAAACATTACAGTGTCTTCGGATGGGACAGACAGACGGACGGGACAGACAGACGGACGGACAGACAGACGGAAATGGGGAATTGCTTTGTTGTATTCTTTGCCCCATAAAACATGTGTCTGGAATTATAATACTCTCTCCTTCCTTACTCTTTGTACGACGAGGAAGTAAAAAAACTTAATAACTTATCCGACCGAGCCTTAAAAATATTTGCGTCCCAAGACCGAACAAAAAAATATGAAGAAAAACAAGAGTCTCGGAAAGGGCGACCGACATTTGTCCTCGCGGAACGCTATCACTGGCAGACGTCGCCTCGAGTAAACATTTCTTTCTACGCAAACAAAAGAGCCTCGTCTACGGTGAACCGGAAGTACGATTCGAGCCGCGCTACATAATCTCCCAAAGTCGAGGGGAGACGCTTCGCTCGTTATCTAATAGTCTGCTGCGTTCGAGACTCCGGCTGCACTAGATATCGAGAAACGGAAGTCCGAGGTTAGCCACGGAATCGCCGGCGTGTTAAGAAAAAAAAAAAAAAATAAAGGAATAATAATAAAAAATAACAACAAAAATTCTTGACTTCTGCGCCGACGCTTCCTCGTTCGGTCGAAGCCAGGAAAACAGCTCGTTGTTCGCTCTCCGTTTCTAACGACGATTCTCTCGCCCGTCGAGTAGAAGAGATTTTTCAGTGCGCGCGCGCGCCGGCGCGCAAGTTTGGCAACGCGGATTCGCGTGCTACGCGAGAGAACCGCACGCGCTGAAGACACAAAAAAAAAAAAAAAAAAAAAAACGCTCGCGAAATAATCGCTGACGTCGTTGACGTGTGCGGCTACCTACGTCCGTCCGCGCCTCTTCCACGCTCATTCGTTCGCGCATTCTCCGTTCCCGCAGCGATATAACCAGCGGCCGCGGTATTTTATTTCCAACGTGGTCGCGCTCTCGGGCGAGGGAGAGCCTCGCGTTACATCGCGTGTATAACGACGAAGCGCGCGACGCACACTCCGAGTACTGGCCCTCGAGCTCACCTCCGTGGCTATCAGTACTCATGGTAATCACTGATACACCGTGTGTTGGCTTCGTCAGTAAAAAAAAAAAAAAAAAAAAAATCTCGAGCTTCGACAACGATATACCGTCCGAGCATCAATTACTGTATATATGCATGGTACACGATGGCTTACGTAGTCGGCTGGCAATTATATAGTCCAACCGGCGGGGATCGCACAACTCGGAGAGGAAGTATCCGAGGAAAATCGCCGACCCGTAATGTGGCAACGTCGTAGAAAACAAAACAGTATATGTCCATTAAAAAAAATTGCCAGGGGACAGAAAAATGACAAAAAAATAAAAATAAAACAATCTCTCTAATCGCTGATTATAATTTGATGGACTCTCGCGAGAGTTATGCTTACGAGAGTGAGCCAATGGCTCACTCTCACTTTGTACAGCGGTCGGGCTGTCCAAAGTATGCATCGCGAACGATAATTAGACATGCTGTAACGTTGATTACAAGGTATTAAGTATCGGTGCGTGTGGAGGGACTATAATTTTATGCATGTCTGATCGCGCCGGCGTTGATGCGATAGCTTACGTAACGTATCATTACTTAATAACGCGTACACCCAAAAGAAAATTTTCCAAACAACCGAATGCTCTTAATCGCAAAGATATATAATAATTGTTCTTTAGTAATTCTTTACGTTAATGAAATTCATCTCGCTACAGATTCGACGGATATATATAGATATACTAGCAGTCATGTTGTATGAGTATGCGTGAGTATCCGCGAGTACCCGCGAGTATTTATGAGTATCTTTGAGTATCCGTGAGAATCCCTGTGAGTAACCGTGTGGGTAACTGCGAGTATCGGAGAGTATCTGTGCAAGTAACTGTGAGCATCGGTGAGTATCTGTGTGAGTAACTGAGAGTATGCGTGTGAGTATCTGTGAGCATATGTGAGCATCTGTGAGTATCTGTGAGCATCTGTGAGTATCTGTGAGTAACTGTGAGTATCTGTGTGAGTAACTGAGAGTATCCGTGAGTATGCGTGTGAGCATCTGTGAGTATCTGTGAGAATCTGTGAGTATGCGTGTAAGTATGCGTGTGATCATGCGTGTGAGTATGCGTGTGAGTATGCGTGTGAGTATGCGTGTGAGTATGCGTGTGAGTATGCGTGTGAGTATGCGTGTGAGTATCTGTGAGCATCCGTGCGAGTGTCCAATCGACATGGACTTTATTATTACGTAGATATACAGTATAGGAGAGGGACAAAGTATTATTTATCAAAAGTACAGACTTCCTAATTCGTCTCGAGTGCGCCGGAAGAAGAGCCCACACGGGAATTGACCGAGTTGCGTTACCGAGTTGTCGTCATCGTGCTCTCGTCGCTTCGTACGGCTCGCGTCAGTGTAAAGCAACGTCTTCTTCGGTATCGTTCGGCTCACGCGATACTTCCTTTTCGCTCGCCTCGTCGCAACTTCCTTCGTTGCCCTATCAAACCAGTGACGCGCCGGTGCAATTGTATCGGACACTTTTGCACGAAACGACGATAATTTATTGTGAACGGTGCGAGAGATCGAGGCACGAGCGCGAGCGGCACAGTCGTTCCCGATTTGGTACGCCTTCGTGTGGCAATGACGCGCGTATCTACGGCATACCGTGCGAGAACCGGCGATACGACGCGCGCGGCGCATCCTCTTTCTACACACACACGTAAGAAAAACGAGATACAAGAATAATAGAAATTCCCGCTCTACCAAAGACGTACACGCGAATGTTCAAGTTCGCGTCGACCACTCGGCAGACTCCATTCGTCATCGGCTCCGCGTACTCGACGAGGGCGGCGTCGTTTTACATCATCGTTATCCGACACGCGAGACGATCGATGCGAAAATCTCCGATTTCCGACCGGCTTACCTTTCAGTGCAATCCTTTATTTGGCAATCATTTTTTAAGTACTTCTAACAAAAGCTTACAACTATCCGGTGAACGCTAGTTCAGCCCTTTCTCTATGAAGCGCTCGATACACTTGAAAATTGAAATTGAAAAGTTATTTTGTTCATTTTGTTATTTTTTGCACCCTGAGAAACAAAAGTTTTTCTTATGAAATTCGGATCGAAAAAAAACTGTCTCTAGAAGTCTCTGAAATTATGGTTCGTCACACTGAGAAAAACTTACATAGTAAATAGTTCCCAGGGGGGACGTCTACATTTTACAGTTACGACGATGACCAAAAATTGCAGTTGTAACTATAATTATAGTTTAATAACGAATAACGTCCCCCCTGGGAATTATTCGTTATAGTAGGAAATACCATCCTTTTTCTAAGTGCAATTTAAAAAAAATTTTTTTGAATAACATCGTACAAGATACAAAAATAAATAGCTGTTCAGCGAGCAGCAAATGCGCTGGAGGGTAAACGCTTCGCATTTTCAATAATTACTCCCGTTCTCACATATTGCATATGCATATGCGAACATGTTCTTTCGCAAAATGTAATACTCCGTGACGCAACGAGAATGAAAAATGTTCTCTACTCCGCGTCCAAGTGTAATTATAGCGGTTTGCCTACGATGTATGCCATGGATCGCCAGAAATAGAGCTGAATTTACCTAACATCGACGTATACGTCGGACGAATTACAATTCGCCCAGGGAGAACAAGTTAACGTTATATAAATTTTGCAAACGCCTCGCTTATCTATTCTCTCGCGTATCATTCGCTACACCACGCGAACGTAACGTTACGGGTATTAATTGCTCCGCACAACTAATACGGCGTCTCTCAATGTACATTTTTTTTTCTTCACTTAGACGCTCGTATTGCTTTCGTTTTTTTTTTTCCACCGGCGTCTCGAAAACGGACCGCCCGGATGGTCCCTTGCACCGCTGTGGAAACAGTGTCGGTCTCCAGCATCCGGGATGTGAACACGTACGCGCGAGACAGCTAAGTAGCCGCGCGCTCGCGCTGGTTACTCTCTCACCGGCAGACTCTTATCCGACGGACGAAACGGTCTTTTCGCCGAATTGTGCGGCAGGAAAAGGAATGGAAATAAAAAATAAAAAAAAGGGAAATGGAGTGTACCGACTCTCGAAGTCGAGTTTCGAGTAAATTTACGGACACGACCCCGCTTGTAACGGAGCATGCTCCGAATGGAAGTTACATAATATATTTGCCGATCGAAATTGGATATAGAATCTCGCTGAGCAAACGGACTCTCCCCTATACCGTCCTGTACACTCCTTCCTCCCTCCCTCAATCTCCCACACTCGTTTCCCTCGCTCCGAGATTATGCTGGCCAGGTATATCGACTCCGGCCGACATTATATCACGTACAGAGTGTTTCATAATCCAAGAATCTCAAATTTCTTAATCGTCGGTGAGACAATGTTTTTTTCTCCGGCGAATATGTACACCTTTCGGACAGGCAGAAAAGAAGCCGTTGGTAACATCAGTCATCCGCTGCCTCGCAACGTCGACGATGTTGGGATCACAGGATGGGACTAAAAAAATTCTAATATTCTTCAGCCGCCGATCTTCGAGCCATTTATCCGATGGTAAAAAAATTCGCGAAATAAGAAAAAAAAAAAAAACTGTACCTATTTTCAAAAGTCGTTGCCAACTTCGGTGACCCGCTGCCTTGCAAGGCCGACGATGCGGGAACTACAGGATAGCCAAAAAAATGCTGATTTTCTTCATCCGCTGATCCTCGAGCCATTCATCCAGAAATAAAAAAAAGATCCTCAATTCTCGGCGAAATGAAAAAAAAAAAAAATTCACTATCTTTAAAGGTCGTTAGTGACCCACTGCCTCGCAAGGTCGACGGTGTTGGAATGACAAGATAGGCAAAGAAAAAAAGCTGATATTTTTCCTCCGTCGATTCTTGATCTCCAAGCCATTCAACCGGTAGCAAAAAAAAAATCCTGCATTCTAGCTAAAATAAAAATAAAAAAAAAGAAAAGAAAAAAATGGGCTATTTTAAAAAGTCGTTGGAAACTTTAGTCACCCGTTGCCTTGCAAGGTCGACCACACTCACATGTTCGGAAACAAAATTTCTAATTCTTCACCGATCTCCCGTCTCTTCGCTGTCCGATTCAGTAGTTGAAGCCACGTTACAATTCCCTATGTGAAAAGAAAGAAAAAAAAATGGTACATATATTTATATTTTGTTCAAATCCCCTAATCGTCGTTGAACAACGGAGCCGTAGGAAAAACCTAGCTCCCTCGATTCTGGGCCGTCCTGTACAGCTTGCAGGCTATCGCGTGCGGATACATAGATATCACGTGGAATGCGCGCACGAACGGTGCAGCCGGCGCCTGGTAACTTTATGACGAGGTCGAGCCCGAATGTACATGTGTGTCTCTATTTTCCGCAGGGCTGTACTTGCGGAGCATCGGGGAGCCGAGGATGACGGCGGAAACGGCAGCTCCGTTCGTTCAGGGCGTACAGAGCGTCCAGAGCGGCGTCATGGTTGGCCAAGGGAATTCTCTGATCCAGCACCAGCAGCACGCTAAATCGCACGGTGCGGGCGGTGCGTCGAGTCGCGGCGGCAGTTCATCATCCTCGTCGTCATCGTCGGCGTCCTCGTCGACCTCGGCGGCTTCCAACTCCGCCCTGTCGACGACAACGGTGTACGACCCCGAGTACGCCCAGATGGAGGCCTGGCTCGACGAGCATCCGGACTTCGTCGACGACTACTTTCTTAGGTTCGCCTCATTGGTATCGCCAGTAGTTTTTTTTCCCCTATCTTAAATTTATCTCCTAGTCACAGTAATTAATCAGCATCGGTTTCGATGCACTTCCGCCTTTTGTGCAATTAGTTTTCGAGCCACCTTAAATTGTTTGCTTTCGTCGGCGTAGTTTTGAGCCTGTTAGTAAAATCTCATCGACGAATATAACGCAGAAAAGTAACGAGACAGACGGTGGACGCGTGGCTCGTAACTCACGCGACTCCGACATCGTCGTCGGGCGGGTGTATGATGGATCTGTCGAGTATAAGTCACGGCTCGGGTGGCGGAGGAAACGGAGCGGCGTCGTCGTCGCCGGGCGGTCGAACCGGCGGCGGGGGAGCCGGAGCGACCGGAAGCAATTCGAGTGGAAGCAGCGCCGGCGGAACCGGAGGATCCGGAGCGACGACGCCGGTACGAAAGATATCGGCGCACGAGTTCGAGAGAGGTGGACTTCTCAAGCCGATAGTGAACACCATCGACGGGACGCCGACTTTTCTGAGCGTTTCGCCCGAGGACTCCGGGCAACCCGGAGGGGGTCAGCAGGTCGGCCCCGGCGGCGCGACGAGACCGCAGAGGAGGTCGAGACACGAGCTGAGGCATCTCGATGAGAAAGATCTCATTTTCGAACTGGTAATTAAGATTCATTTATGAGAATCTTAATATCTTTAATAATATATTATAAATAAATAAATTACTAATTGAGAATAAACAAATTACGGAGAAAAAAAAACGAAAATTTTATTTTATTTTGCTCGATAGGTAAAGGACATCTGCAACGAGCTCGAGGTGCGATCTCTGTGTCACAAGATTCTGCAGAACGTCAGCACTCTCCTTCACGCCGATCGCGGATCCCTGTTCCTCGTTCAAGGCGAGAGAATGTGCGCCGGCAACAACAACAATAACAACAACAAGAACAACAACAACAACAGCAGCGGCAGCGGCAACAACACGAGCGTCGTTTCTCGTACCGAACATCCCCGTCCGATGTCTTACCAGAGTCATAATTCAACCAGCGGCAAGATGCATCAAGCTGGCCCGGGTAGGAGGTGTCTGGTTTCGAAACTGTTCGACGTATGCTCGAGATCGACCCTCGTCGAGATGGAGAAGAAAGACGAGATCAAGATACCTTGGGGAACGGGTATAGTCGGCTACGTGGCTGAGAGCGGAGAACCCGTTAACATACCGGACGCTTACAAAGTAAGTGACTCGGTCGAATATCTCTTGTAATCTAAGACTCTAATGGATCCGGGAGAATAAAATTGAATATTTTATCTTTTTGATTTCAGGACGCGAGATTCAATCGTGAAATCGATGCTCTGACCGGTTACAGAACGCGAGCACTTTTGTGCATGCCGATAAAGGACTGCAGCGGCGACGTCGTCGGTGTGGCACAAGTGATCAATAAACTCGGCGGTGAGGCTCAATTTACCGCACAGGACGAAAAGATTTTCGCCAGTTATCTCCAGTTCTGCGGTATTGGACTGAGGAACGCACAGCTTTACGAGAAGAGTCAATTGGAAGTAAAGAGAAATCAGGTAAGATTTTTTTTTTACTCGTATAATAATAACAACTAAACGAACAAAATAATTCGTTTAATAATAATAGCAGCGAGGTGTTTAATATCTCATTAACAATTTCGCAGGTCCTTCTGGATCTCGCCAGGATGATCTTCGAAGAGCAGAGCACGATAGAGCACATGGTATTTAGGATTCTTACTCACACGCAATCCCTCATACAGTGTCAACGCGTACAGGTAATCGTCGACTGCGATAACTTGTCTCTTTACCTTGAGCACTGAATGCATTAACATTTTTTTTTATATTTCTTTTATCCAGGTACTTTTGGTGCATAAGGCGTCTAAGGGGAGTTTCTCTCGAGTCTTCGACTTCGAGGCAAACGATCTCGCCGTCGAGGACACCGATTCGCGAACCAGGTGATTGTCAAGCTTTCTTTCGTTTAAAAACGTGTTTTATATAGAAAAAAAAAAGAAAAAAAAGAACGGTACGAAATTACAAATTGAAAAGCCAGAGTAGCAACGCGACAAAAAGGCATTGACCCGCTCATCTCTTCTCGTTCGACGACAGAGCGAGACCCTATTCCGGATCTAACGATCGCTGCCGCTTGGTCTCTTTCCGTTGCAGCCCTTTCGAGAGCAGATTCCCCATAAACGTAGGCATCACCGGCTATGTCGCGACAACGGGCGAGGTAAGTCTCTCACCTGATCTACCCATCGACCTGTTAAAAGCGACCCGTCTTCGAGCGCCAATGTCGCAATGTCGTGTCGATCGAGGACGGACGAGCGCTGGATTGAGCGAATGGCTTCGACAAACTCAATTTAAAAAACAAACAAAAAATTAAAAAGTTAACAAAGCCTAACAAAAATCTAACTCATCAGCGTTACCACCGCTACTCTCATCGCCACGAACATCGTCTATTCCTGCTTGCAGACGGTCAACATCCCGAATGCCTACGAGGACACGAGATTCGATCCCTCGGTGGACGACGGAACGGGATTTCGTCACCGAACCATACTCTGCATGCCGATCAAAAATTCGTCCGGTCAGATAATCGGTGTCATACAGCTCGTCAACAAATTCGACGATCTATTGTTCACCAAGAACGACGAGAACTTCGTCGAGGCCTTCGCCATATTTTGCGGCATGGGCATTCACAACACCCACATGTGAGTAATTTAACGCTGACGTTTCTTCGTTAAACAACGAAACAATACAAAGTACTTTCTCTTCATACATTATACGTATGACTGATGTGATGTAGAAATATCTTATAATTTTCGTCGACGGTTTTTCATCGCATTCTTTATTTTTACTTTCCGGTATCGTCGACAGGTACGAGAGAGCTGTGATAGCTATGGCCAAACAAAGCGTCACCCTCGAAGTGTTGAGCTATCACGCGTCCGCTTCGCTGGAGGATGCGCAAAGACTGAGGGTTAGTTGATAACTCCGGTTGTCCTTCAATAATTTCTTCAATTTTCCATTATTTCTTTTCACAACGTATAACATTGGTAATTAACACTTTGTTTTTTCGTTCCATTTAATTATACGTTAACTCTCCGTCTCGTGTTTTATCTCGTTCCATCGCGGCGTTAATGATTCCCGCTGCGTATAAAATACGCAGTTCAGATATTGACGACGTGCAAAGCTCGCTAATGGACGTATTTCGGTTACCGCGCGACCCAGCAGGGCTTAAGGGTACCATCGTCGGCCTACTTTCACCTCCACGACTTCAAGTTCGACGACATACGGATGGAGGACGACGAGACTCTTACCGCGTGCCTGCGCATGTTTCTCGACCTGGACTTTGTCGAGAGATTTCACATAGACTACGATGTACTGTGCCGATGGTTACTCAGCGTGAAAAAGAACTATCGCAATGTCACCTATCACAATTGGCGTCACGCTTTCAACGTAGCACAAATGATGTTTGCCATTCTTACGGTGAGTCGAGCCACTCCGAGCCCCTCGACGGGATCGATCTACGCCGAGACCCGAGAGGAGAATTGAAATTTGAATGTAGACCGCGAGTCACCGACACTCGACCGAAGTTGCGCCGTTAAACGCGACTGTACTTTCAGGCGACGCAGTGGTGGAAAATTTTCGGCGAAATCGAGTGCCTCGCTCTCATCATAGCGTGCCTTTGTCACGATCTCGATCATCGGGGAACGAACAATTCTTTTCAAATCAAGTAAGCACAACGATTATTATCGATTCTCTTCAACGAGCTCGAAGAATGTCGCGCTTGATGGAACGAATTTTCTTATTTTCTTTTTTCATTTACAGAGCTTCGTCTCCTCTGGCTCAACTGTATTCTACCTCGACGATGGAGCATCATCACTTCGATCAGTGCCTCATGATACTGAGCAGTCAGGGCAATCAGATCCTTTCGAATCTCTCGCCCGAGGAGTATTCCCGTGTCGTTAAAGTTCTCGAGGAAGCGATACTTTCGACCGATCTGGCGGTGTATTTTCGTAAACGCGGAGCGTTCCTCAGTATCGCGCGTGTGCGCAGTTACAACTGGGCTTACGGCGATCACCGTGATCTCCTGCGTGGAATGCTGATGACGGTCTGCGATCTAGCGGCCATAACGAAACCCTGGGAGATTGAGAAACGCGTCGCGGAACTCGTGAGCAGCGAGTTCTTCGAGCAGGGCGACATAGAGAGACGAACTTTGAATATCACACCGATCGTTAGTATGCCCAGTCAGTACTGTGTAGTAATAGAAGATCAATCGTTCTATCGTTTTGTTAAACTGTGTGTATTTTTTTTTCGTCTGTCGCTCGCAGGACATCATGAATCGTGAGAAAGAGGATCAACTCCCGATGATGCAAGTAGGATTCATCGACTCGATCTGTTTGCCTATTTACGAGGTGAATATTAAATCGAGTAAAAAGTAAAAATAAAATCGTCGTTTCGTAAGAGCTCCCCCTTAAATTTGTACGAAATTACAGGCTTTCGCCCTGCTGTCGGACAAGCTGGAGCCGTTGGTGGAAGGAGTCCGGGACAATAAGAAGCGATGGTTGGAAATTGCGGAAACTTCGTGCGTCACGGAAAATTGTACGAACCACGACAGGACGGTTGACGCGGCGACGCCCACGGAAAATTCCGAGGAGGAGGAATTCAAGAGCAAACAGAGCCTCGAATAACCGAGACAACCGAGGGTCCTTCGAGTCGGAATACAAACTGTTCCGTCATCCGGGCGTCCGAGTCGCCGGTAGCACGGTGATCGCGCAGCGAATCGTGATAGAACGCACGAGGACCGACACCACGCGTGTACGATCGGACGGATATATATATATATATCTCTATCGATAAGATCGACTAAGGCCGAGACGAATCGCAAGTGCCAAAGAGGAGTCAAGACTTGCGCATCGGTTGTCTCGCGATCTCGACGTTCTCGGCTAGCGTATAATCGACAATTGCATACCAAAGCGTATAATATACTATTAGAACTTTTTTTTTTTCTTCCAAGTACCAAATCCATGAGAAACGCGAGATCGCGGGAGGAATACAGGGAGACAGAGGTGGATATTTCAGTCGTCGCCGGAGCCGAATGCCAACATTGCCCTCGACACATTTTTTTTTCCTTACGAAATACGCATTTAGATTATCCCGTCGATGGACGATTCAATGAACTGTACAATTTTTTTTTGCCTTATCGGCGCCTCACGACTTTCGTCGACCAAGTATTGTAGCGATAGACAGCGATTCGACGGCGAATCCATAATTTTGACGATTCAACGAAATTGAACGTTTTGGCGGCTCAACGACGTCGATGACTGAAAAATTCTCCTCGGTACGAGAATAGCGGGAGGGAGAGTAAGAGTGGCGGTCGTCGAGTGTGGGTTCCACGAGTGTTAGCTATCAGCCGGGGTGAGGAAGAGGGGTGAGCCCGTTGAAAGCCCCGAGCGTCAAACGCGTTGTATATCGATATGTAAAGACTGATTGTGATGAAGTGCGCTCGGCGTATCGATCGTCGTCGGACGGGAGTCGCCGTTCATTTTTTTCCAATCGCGATAAGCCTCACTCGTGACGATGATAATGATACGCGACGCTAACGGACCTCCGTGCCTCAGGAGTAGCGTACGTTGCACTTTTTTATATCCTGCACGGACGGAGCGGAATAGAGGGGCAGGGGGGGGGGGGGGGGGGGGGGAGGAGAGATAAAGGACCGATTTTTATTGCAATCGGTCGAAATCTGGCAAAGCCTAGATGACAAAGAGTAGGTTTTACGGCTAGAAAATGCGGTACGATCTATGTCCATTTTTTTATTACTACTATACACGGAAAAATCGAAAACGCAGACACGGTCGAAACTCTGCTGGCAGTAAAGAAGTTCTCTGCCCGACAGGCACGAGGTGGGCATTCGTCGCGCGCGATTATCGCATACGATATAGTATATATATATACACACACACATATATATATATACGTATGTTATATCACGAGTCTTAAATGTTCCTTTTTACCCTAATTACCTTCGTTCGATCGGAGAATTCTCGGCAGATGACCGACCGAGGAGAACACGACCGACGGGAGAAGGTGCGCGATGCTTTTTCAGAACCGGAATCTCGCGTTGTTTCCCTCGCACAACTATCGGGAGGAAGGCCCGCGCGATGGCATCCACTCGTAACAGCCTATACATCCTACACATTTATATATTTAAAGAAAAACGAAAAAAAAAAAAACACCCATAGAGAACGAGATAAAAAATGATCCTGAAGTTACACACATTGCGTAAGTTATTAATTATTTATACCGGCGTGAAGAATATTACTATTAACGAAAAAAAAAAGAAAGAAGATGAAAATAGCACAAAAATTATATGTATATTGTATATGAACGAATATCTAATATATTGAAAAATGAGACACAATTCCAAACTTTTACTCTGCGGACGGAAATATTTTGATATATGCGAGTTACGCACTTCGCTGTGCGAGCTTGTCCGACGAAACCCTGACACATTTTCCTTGCTTCTTATTACGCTACCTCCCGTTCAGCTACCCGCCGTTCAACGCGACGAAAGAAATAAATGGAAGATAACGAAATAAAACCAAGAGCGTTGCGCGACCTCGGGGAGACTCGAAAACAATTATACGTCGGAAGTTCACGTAAGAGCGCGAGGATTTTTTTATAACTTTTTTTTTTACAACGGGTTTTCAACGAAGTCGTAGCTCACGCTCGTTAAACTTACTTTACAACTTTTACGTGCAGATAAACCATCGTCGAAGCGAGAACAAAGACCCTAGACGATAATACTTGCACAATAGCCTTATCTCACTTTGACAGTCGTAACTCCGTAGTTTTCTCGGTCACGAAGAAACGATACATATACATATCGGTCTGTGCATTACGGGTATATCGAAAAAGCCACCCCTGCGGTGGAATGTTACGGAGCTGCGGCTGCCTCGGGGCTGGATATATTAGCGTTATATACAAAGGTCCATATACACAGGATGTATCCTCCGACAAGGCGAACGGGGGTTTCATGGTGCGTCGGGCGCACGCCCCATAGCCGCGCGGGATCGGCGCGCACAGGCAAGACGAGAAAACGAGAGGGAGCTCTGGAACCTCAGCTGCTCTCGGCGAGCAGTCACGAACGAGCTTTCGTTCGGGGTAGTGGGCTCTCCGTTCATGGAATCGAGAGGAAGCTCGCTCGAGCTGTTTGCCGAAAATAATCCCGTACGTTTTTACAAACCGTTCAATAATAGTTGTAATATAAAAAAAACATAACCGTACACGTACAAGAGTTCCTCTCCCATTATCGAATTTCAATCTCCCATTCGATTTCACGAGTGGTCGAGCGCACACCAGTAGCGTGAATTCTCTCGCAAGGGAAAACGAGTCAGAGCGGGCAGCGCCAGCGGCTTTCGCGCTGTCACTCGTCGTTTCAACGGACCAGCAACAGCTCCTGGCTCGGTCCGGCTTTAACTATAGATCCTCTCGCTGCCCCCCATCCCCATACCTGTCCCCGTTTTACACGATATTGTTTGGGTGATAAAATATGCTACGGAAAAAGTAACTTCGAACCATAAATTCAGCGCCGGAGTACATAAACCATGTGTATTTTGCACGTATAGAACGATGTGCTCCCGTGTCCGTAATAATAACAAGAATAATATTAATAATAATAACATCAATAATAATAACAACAGTATAGACACGAGAAAAATATATATATATATCGCGCAGTTCCCGGGTCTGTTTGCATTCGGATCGCAATATACGAGAGACGGTTGTGACAAGTTGATCCCTCGCGAACGGTTGGGAGGATATATAAAGGGAAGGAAAACGTAATATCGGGGATGGCCTCTGGCGGAGTAGGAACGACGACGACGAGCGCGAAGGAGTGGGGCGTTTATCGATGGGTCAGTAGGATAGGGTCGCCTATCCGTAGCAAGCTGTAGCAGGTAGAGTAACCCGTCGTTGCGGAGAGGCTTCGTAGGCAGCGAGTCTCCTCGGTCGCAGGTTGCTCGTTGCTGCATCGATCGTACTCTCAACGAGCGGGAGAGCCTTTCCTCTCATCATTTCTATTTTGCCTGGATCATATAGTTGTCCTGCACACGCTCCCGCCAGCGCGGTCTGGGGAGGGGGGAAGCGGGGAGGTCTTTGGACGTTGTATACGACACGCAGTCCCGGCGCGAAAGCGTTGATCACAAAAAAAAAAAAAACAAGTTCCACGGAGCCCAGCTGCATCATATTATACGTATAGATTTTCGAATATATTTTGCGCTTACTTTGTCGTCGGAGCTTGTGCTTGTCCTACGAACAAGATCACGTCGTTCAGACACGTTTTACTCGCACGCGGTTCTCCCGAGGATATCTTTTAGACAGACCGTTTTTAGCTCGCACGATTCTCTCTGAAGAAATGGTCCTACACACGCTATTCCCAGCGGTGACGATATCCGAGATAAGCGCACGAAACGTTAGAAACTAACCTCCCTGATGGACAAAGCAGCACGAAACGCAGCGCGAGACACAATAATTACGGCGGGTGCTGCACATGCCGTAATCATCGTGTCATGTGCTGCGTTTCGTGCCGTTTGTCTATCAGGGCCATTGCGTATCATCACCGCGAGAATAAATAATCGTTCGACGGTGAGAATATTTGGTGCATCGAACGAAATAATTGTCGTGGTAAAGTAAAGAAGCGCAACTCTAACGATTTTTTTTCTCACGGGGTATCGATTAGTATTCGCTCGACGTTACGATGCACACCGGATAAACGTAAATATAACGAAAGGTTGTACACTTTGTTTGCACGGTGAATCAAACATCGATTGATACACATGCACGCTGTACATATTTAAACGTTTGCGTGTAGAGCGGGTTGTTGTACAACGGAGTATCGAATGCGGAGTTAGCGATTGAGAATTCAAGAGCGTATTGAATTACGGCGTCGAGTGCTCGTCGGGAAGTCTGGTGCGTCGATAGATGTATAGAGCGGGAGCTCGAGCGTGGGATAAGCGATCCCCTATCAAAACCACCCCCTTGTTCACGGTTTCGAAACAATTCAGTTTATCAATTTCGTTATGAGCAAATCGATGAACGATCGTCGAGATAACGAGACGAAAAATCCCCTCCCCCGAAAGTTTCAGCGGATGACGATTCCCAACTATCGTCATCGAGGAGCGTTAGAGAGGTTCAACGCGGTTTCCCCTTAGTTACCGTGACAGCTGATTCAGTTGCGGAAGGGGCGGGAGGAGGTCGGGGTAACATCGTTGAGTCGGCTCGAAGTCTCTCGAGATGTCTTACGCCGTAAACCCCTCGCTCGCCTCCCTCCACTTTTCGGGGAGCAACGTCTGCACCCCGTAAGCCTGTCTATTTTATATACCGTAGCTCCGACTCGCGTCGCGGCTCGCTCACTTTGACAAGCGAATCGTGAAATCGAGCGAACCCTTCGGGTGCGTTCGACACAGGCGGAGAGTTGAAAACCAGCGTCGCGCATCGCACACACGTACATAAACACAGCCTCGTCGACGATGTTAAACACGGCGCAAACTATGGCGGTAGAAACATACGCGGTATCTCTAATGGCACACCGTCGACCATCCATCCCACTCGCGCTCTACAGACCCACACATAACCTCCTCTAACAGGTATACACGACGCGAACAAACAGGCGCCTGTGTCCGTACCGTGCGGCGTACAGCTGTGTCCAACGATGTTTCGAAGCATGCTCCGTCACGCAAAGTTGAGGCTACATCGAAGCCGCGGAGAGAGACTATAAAGGCTTCATCAGTAGTATCTGTGAGCTATCGGACGAATCACATTACGTCGGGAAAGCCGATGACGGAGATAGGGCGAACGGGGGCAATGTCGCTTTCGATATTTGTTTTTCGTGTTATATTCTTTGTACTTTTTTTTTGTTTTTTTCTGTCATGTCCTGCTTCTCTACCGAGCTGCCTCGACGCTCCGACAGAGAGCTCTATTATCATTTTTTTTTTTTAAATCCATTGTATTTCCTTTCTCAGCATTTGTCTCCCGATCTCTATCGAAGAGAATGAACGGATGGAGATCTGTAAATAATTAAGAGGAAACAGCGGAACGGCAGCGGTGTGGAGGAGGAAGATCGGGGGCAAAAAAAAGAATCGAAGCTGTACGGCGAGGGAGAGATCGTCGGAGTGGCAATCCGGCGGTGGCAATGAAGACGAGACCGCCTGGGGCGTGCGACAGCGGCAACAGCCGCCGCGGCCCTACTACGCTCTATCCGCAACGGGGATCAAATATTTGAACACCTACACGCGGAAGCCCCTCGAAGGTTCGTCCCTTCCCTTATTGTTCTTCTTAAAGCCTTTTTATTATACGATGCCGTAGGTACTCCGCTCGTGGTGTGCGCGCATGTATTTTCCTCGACATACACGCGAGAACCCCCACGAGATTATCCGCCGATTTATATCTCGACCGTTGAGAAACAAAGGGACGGATCTCACGTCGCTTTACACGCGTTAAATCGCGCGGGATACGCCCCTCTGTTTCTTGGCGGGTGAGGCGTGTGTCTTTGCGTGTATATATATATGTGTACCCGATAGTTGCCTACCCGCAGGCGAAGCGCTTTCTTCCTTTTCACGATTATTATCCAGCCCGTCGGCGACGCGGTCTTTACGCTCGCACCCTCGGAATTTCCGGTTTTCGAGACGCTCCCACTGTTTACCTTCCCTGCAGTAGAGTGAAACGAGCTTTTTCTTTTGGTTATCTTAAAAGAGAAATTTGACAAATTACGAGCTCTACGAGCGAAGCGTACATGATGGAATATGTAATACGCTTGGGTAATGTGACAAGACCTTTGCACAGGGTGCGCGGTCACGTAACTTTAATGGGACGTAAAAGAGATGAGAAAGAAAATTGGTACTTAATAACAGTTTTAGTGCCTCATGAGAAATACAAAGGTATACGGTATTGGTACGACTGTGGGGCAAATTTCCATAATTAAATGCAGTGTAATGCGAAAATCAACGAAAGAAAAAAAATTGTTCAAATAGTAATAATTGTAATAGGGTATTTAATGGCGCTTTCTTGCTTTTCATGATAATTATTCCGCTCTCCGGCGACGGGGTCTTTACGCTCGTTCCCTCGAAATTACCGGTTCTCGAAACGCCCCACTGTTTACCTTATTTGCACAGGAGCAAAACGAGCTTTTTATTTTTGTCTTGGAACAGAAATTTAACAAATTGAGAGTTTTATGAGCCAAGCGCACAGAACGAAATGCTTGGGCAATATGACAAGACCTTTACAGAAGGTTCGCGGTCACGTAACTTTAATGGGAAGAACAGGAGATAAGAAATAAAATTGGTACTCAATAACAGTTTTAGTGGATCATGAAAAATACGGAGTACGGTATTGGTACGACGGTGGGGCAAATTTTCATAAATACAATTAATAAATAAATCAAGTGCAATACGAAAATCAATGAAACAAAAAAAGACTGTTTGAATAGTAATAATATTAATAGTGTGTCGAAATTGCATTCGGAGTACGTACGGAGAATAACAATGAGAAAAAATAGCGGTACCAACATTATTATGCTACTGTCAAAGGTCACGTAATTATTGTAACGAAATAACAATATTTGTTGGCACAGATTTTATACCTTGTTATCAACAACGAATCTGTTTTAACGATTGAAGATCCAATAGAATTCGAGTAGTGAAGAAAATGCTGGTTCCCATTTCGTGGAAAGCCGAAGTGAAGGTGGTTAATTTTTTTTTCCGATAATTTTTCATTTTTGAAAGAAAAGGCTGTTCGTCGGCTCCCGTCGATTTTGCAGAAATTCGATCGAGGGATGGAGAGCGGTCGAAGCTGGCACGCCACGGCATTGCATCTTACGACAAGGACGATAACAACAATCGCGGTGATGACATACGTTCACGCGACGATCGGCGCTGCCAGTTCTTCGTCATCATCGAGAGAGTCGTCGTCTCTGCCACCCACGGCATCGACAGGGAACAGCGGTGTGCCTCGAGGCGGGGTGGATGTATTCGACGTTCGGAGGGTAAATAAAAGCATCGCTGGCAATCGAGCCCCGATCATTTTTGTCGGACACGAAGGAGTTGGAGTCTACATCGATTCGACACGCAGGGAACAGCGGGGCAAAACGGACCAGTGAGACATTTGTCTTTTTTTTCTATGTCCCGCCAAAAATTGGTACGAATAGTCCGTTTTGCCCCGGGGTGCAATTTCGCCCCGCTCTCTCCTATGCTCAACGGAAGGAATACACATTGCGTTATTGTGCAGATCGACGTGGAGGAAGCGCTCGACATTATCGAGGCAGCTTCGACGGATTCTATGGGCGAAGACTGCGCGACAATGGCAGGATACAAATCACTTCCTGCTGGTGCGGCACTCGATCCACGTCGCTACGATGTCGCTCGTCAAAAGACCGACATGGCTGCTATGATGTTGCAAAATCTCGGAGCCACGAGGCACACTTGTTAGTATCGATTTATTGCTTCAATTAAACTGAAGATTGCGTCTCTCCGATAACAGTGTTAAATCTTGTGTCGTTAGTCCATAACAGATTTTGCACTGTTCTCACATTACGAAATTTCTTCGATCGTATCGTCGTTTTCTTTCGTCGATCCGAATGAGATGTATTTCACTGCAGGAGAGATATGGGGAAAGAGGACCAGAAGAGACTGTTTTTAAAGATTTTTCGTGGGACATAAAAAGTTGCAACTGAAGTAGAGAAATCGGTTCGGTCTTGTTCCGTTCTCTACCGTATCTCTTCTCTCTATAATATAGAAAAGTCTCACTGCCGTATTAAGAATCTGGAGAGGAGTGGGGTGCAGTTTCCCTCTTAATCGTAAGGAAAAAAGGTTAACTTCATGACACACGGAAACGCTCTCCGTTTGGTGAAGCTCCCCCCCCCTGCCCCCCAAAGATTGAAATATTACAAGTCCTCTTATAGGGGTGCGGGTGAAGGAGGCTGATTATTCTAAGACCCCTTGGGGCCCCTGCCTAGGTCGTGATTATTCCAAGTCCTATAGGACTCCTGCCCACCCTAGCAAACATAGCGACCGTGAACAGCGACCGAAGAAACGTCCCTAAAAGCGACGGTTGTTATGTTCCAAAAACTAAATACATTAACGACCGCTAAAGCGACCACTCTGGCGACATTCTTTTGCCGCATTTCGGCAGTGAAGTCGCTTCTTTGATTGTCGACTGAACAAACGACCGTAAAAGCAACCTTCCGTTTCCTAGACGGTTTCCCAATCGACTTAATTGCCGAAAAACACGGCAAAAAAAAGTGTCGTCAGAGCGGTCGCTTCAGCGGTCGTTAATGTGGTTAGTTTTTGGAACGTAACAACCGTCGCTTTTAGGGTCGCTTCTTCGGTCGTTCAGTATGCCAGGGCAGGCTTTGATTATTTTAAGTCTTTTGGAGACTCTTCATGTGAGCGCGCACAGCGTGCGAGCCACCAGAAGCACTAGTGGACGATATAGACAATAGACGACTGCGTAAGTTGCATGCTCGGAAAGCAAGTCAATTATGCACGACCTAATAAGTTGGATTCCCCACTACCTGCTTTGGTACGTGCACACTCCGCCTTCCTGTACAAAAACTTGGGGCAGGACCGATTTGATAGGTAAAACGGAGGGGGTATTCGTCTTCCCGCCATGCAGGTGGACGGGCTCCCAGAAAAGGCCGATCCATCTTACCCGCTCGTGCTTTGTCCAACTTATCCGGTCGGTGAAACTTGCGCCGTTGTCTACTGTATATTAATTGAAATATATTTAAATGGAATAAATGTGTTCGCCTGGTGCGTAGTTAATGAAACTGGATTTCCTACAGCTCTTCTGGATGCCGTGGCAAAGTCCCTTCTATCTTCGATCGGGAACGCCGTAGGTACGAGAGTCGTCGTCTTCAATGCGTCAACCGAGACGGTGATCGCCGCCACTTGGCTAACACGAACACCCGAAAGTATGGGAGAACCAACGAAGATCGACAGCGATGCACTGCGACCCGACGCCCGTCCCGATCCCGGCCTCCCATGGTTCGAGAATACCGGTAGCTCGAGCAATCAATTAAGGTCCGTCGCTGTTTTACTTGATTCGCAATTCCGTCTGAAATGTTTCCCCCGTCGTCGACCATTGCTCGGCTGTCCGTTACGAGCCGAGTTAACGATAGCGTATTCATATTTAATTAGTAGGTCACCGAAGTTCGTTCAATCGGCACCGATCGAGTCGTACATGGGCTGGTGGACGCTTCCCTACCTGTCCTGCAAAAATCTGGAGTGGCTGATCTCGTACAGCGTCTACGTAAGACCGTCGGACACTCGTCACGGGCAAGTTATTTTTTCCCTCGCAATCAGTCGACGCGATTAAAATACGATCGTTTCGAGTCGTTTCTATAAATGCATTCGGGTCAATTACTTAACCGGCGGTTGAACTTTATTTTAATCGTCGCAGGATACGAGAGTTTCTCAGCGTCGATATCGACATCAGCGGATTGGAAGTGAACCAGTGCGATGAACTTCCGAGCGCGACGATTGATTCTGGCGACGAGGATATCGGAAAATTGGCGGATAATCAGATACCGTCGTTCAGAGGTTCACACAAGTGCCACGACGACACCACGCAAGTAAACGCTAACTTTGATAGAAGCTAATGTAATGTTTCAATCGTCAAGTTCGATGGCTAATTGATAGAAGAAAAAAACATACAAACATGGATTTTAAATCTCGACACAAGCCTTCAAGGGATTGTATATTTCAGTGCGAGTACAGAGGACCGAACAGTCGTAGAATGAACGAGAATACACTCGTTGGCGTAGCTCCGGGATGGACAAAAGGCGCGTACGTTTGCAGATGCCGCGAAGGCTTTTACAGTTTGAGCAGCGCAAACTCGGCTTCCGGTGACGAAGCACCAGCCTTTGATGGAATTCTCGTCGAAGGTGAGTCACGGGAACGATATCCGTTTCACGAGCGCAACTGCATTATTAATTTGACATACATTATGCGCGCTCGACTTTGGCAACGACGGATAGAACGTGCGGTGAATTTTTGAAGATATCGTTTTACGATCGGCGCATTGTTATTTACAGCCGCGTGGAAAGAAATGCAGACCAACAAGAGCAGGAGGTACGACGAGATGTTTCGATGCTTGAAGTGCGCGCCAGGATGCGTGCGATGCAAAGGACCGGAACTCTGTCTAGCTACGTACAACTGGCCATTCAGGTACAAAGGGACTACGATATGTTTAATTACAAAAAAATGGCAACGTAAATTTTTACAATTAATGCGACAGGGTTACGCTACTCTCTGTGTCCGTATTCTGCGCTTGCGGTACCGTTCTACTGGTAGCCTACGTATATCAGCACCGAAAGCTTAAGGTCTTCAAAGTCGCCTCACCCATATTTCTTTCCATTACTCTACTTGGCTGCGCCATAATGTATCTGGAGGTAAAGAAATCTCTTCATTTCGTCGACTATGATAATTCTATTGCGAAGCTGAAAACACATTAATTTATTTTACAGATGGCAGCGATATTCCCGGTTCTAGATTTATACTCTTGCGTGGCGACCAAATGGACGAGACACTTCGGCTTCTGTATATCCTATACAGCTCTTCTCATGAAGACTTGGCGGTAATATAAGCATCTCCGAAGGAAGATGATACATTCATTGAAGCGTAGTATGAGAGATGTTGAATTTTCACAGAGTTTCATTGACCTATCGCGTGAAGAGTGCTCACAAAGTAAAATTAACGGACAAGCAGTTGCTACAGTGGATGGTACCGATATTATTAGTGATGCTGATCTATCTTGGCACCTGGACCCTCAGCGCACCGCCACACGCCAAAGTCATTGCCGATAGTGATGGTCTGGAATTTTATCAGTGCTCGTACAATTGGTGGGATCACAGTCTAGCGATCGGTAAAAATCTTCATGAGTCTTTTATTCTCGAATGGTCGCAAATAAAAAAGGTGCAATGTCATCTGCGCGTAGCTTGCTCATTTATTACAACGTGGCACATAGCTTTCTCTATGAGAAAATTCGCTATGCGCGAAATTCTAATAAATGGGTAAACCGTGTGAAAATTACTTTGCACCTGTTTTGAGGCAATTTTTAATCTATTCTTCACCGCTGATTACAAAACTCTAACTCATTTTAGTCTTAGCACGATATTTGATCGTGGACAATTTCCACTACGCTGACACGAAAATCCTGGTACTTTTTTTTAAGGAGAACATAATTTTCCGTATGAGGAAGCAAAACAACTCTTCTTTCATCTTCTCGTATAATGTAATTTTCAGGAGAGATTCTTTTCCTCGCCTGGGGTATCAGAGTGTGCTACAACGTAAGAAACGCCGAGAGTCTCTTCAACGAGGCTCGTCTGATAAGCTACGCCATATACAACATTGCCGCTACTAATACTACTATGATCGCTATTCAGTAAGTCCTCAAAATTGTTCCTCACAATCTGTCTTAATTAGAGACGACCGATCAATAACGTTAAATCAATTCTGTCCACAGTCTTTTCATATTTCCACATGCCGGACCGGACATGAAATATACGCTCGGTTTCCTGCGCACTCAGCTATCGACATCGGTCACCGTCCTTCTTGTTTTCGGTCCCAAGGTAACGTCTTTATTATGGATTACCATCGTACAATCCGCAGCACGAGCTTCAGTATGTTTTACGTTCAGGTGCTTCGAGTATTGCGAGGTCACGGTGACCAGTGGGACAGTCGAGCGCGAGCTCGCGGTATCACCGCGAGTTTCTCCCTGAACGGTATCCGTGGTCTTGTAGCCGAGGAAACGACGGATCTCTATCAAGAGAACGAAGAGCTCAAGGTAATCTATTTCCGTACTTTCGCATCGGATTTACATTAACGATTCGCTCCCTTCTCTCTGCCGCAGGAAGAAATTCAAAAGCTCGCTGCGCAGATAGAGTTCATGAAGATCGTTCACATGGAGATGCACAACAGGCACATAAAACCAAAGCTCGGTGGTTACTTCAGCACACCGGGCAGCAGTTGGTCGTCTCAGAGTCCAAACGCCAAAACATCGACAGCCAGCTTCATTTTAAAAGTATCTTACTGATAATGACGCAAACAGACCTTAGAGAGTATACAGCACATATGCGAATGTTTCGTCTATCGTAATATTTTCCTTTCTCGTGAATTGATCCGGCAGAGTGCGGTCGAGCGTGGAGCCACGGCCGCCGCGGCGAGGGCGGTCGAGGATTCGACATTTCCATCCGGAAGCTTGCACCGTGCACGCCGAATGGAACTTCTGAGGGAGAGGAAAGCAGCGAGGGAGAAAGAACGCGAGAAGGAGAGAGCCGAGAGTCAAGAACAAAATGCAGCGAATACAAGCAAAGCCGCAGAGAGTAGCAGCCCCGCTGCGGTTACCGCTGCCGAAAGTGCTGCGGAAAAAGTCTGACTAGTCATCAATAGCTAAGAGGTATCAGCCGTGACGTGATTCTTCATTCTAAGTGTGCTACTTCGATTAGGCACTCGAATTAATTCACCGAAGATGTGGTTGTGACGAGAAACGCCCAATTCGCATCTCCGCGAAAGCGACTATATCCCTAAAACAGCAACGAGATTAAAAAGCGATCTACTTGTTTGGAAAATAAATCGATCCCACTTTTCATATCGAAGATTCAGGAAGTTATACAACGTTAAAAAACAAAAATTAAAAATTAAATGGAGATGACAGACAGAACGCGTGACAAAAACTAGAAAGGCGTATTTTATATGCTTGTACGTTAAAAATAAATCCTTCTGATTTTAGTCCGGCGGTTTATGCATGGTCAACTAACTTAAGCGAAACTTGAAAATAATTTCTACACGGTGTTGCTTTCATCTCGATGCTGCTAACTGTACAAAGTCGAATTTTCTCGATCGGGTCAAAGTTGGACCTCGATGTAGTGTTCGACAAAACTCATTATTATCGTTACGTGTGTCGCCCTTCGTATCCACAATATCAAGGTCGCGTGGCAAGTTCGATAAAGCGTGTAGGGAAAAGAAAGTAAGATATTAAAAAAAGTAAAATAGAAGGTGGAGGATGAAAAGAGAGTTAGAAGAAGAGAACAATTAATAGAATCTCGATTTGTTGAACCCTTCTGGGGGTGTTGTATTGACGTTTGCATGCCACACAGAGAGTTATATATGTTGTATACAAAGTATACTATTGTTATTAACTAAATAATGCCTTATCGGAAAGTGGTGCTGATTACCACGAGGGCTTGTACTATAAATACATTACAACAAAAAATAATATAATATACATCTCGGCTTTTAGGATCGGAGCCGTGGTTTGTATTTACGATAAAAACAAGAACAAAACAAAAACAAGTAAAAAGTATATTCGGTATATCGGTATTGCATTGATAAAAAAAACAACAATAAAAAAAGCAAAAAACCAAAAATGTACAAGCTTCGTATTCGCGATGTGGTTGTCAATTTTTTCACGAGTACTGTGTGTGTACGTACGTATAAATTTCGAGTACAATCGACGAACGGACGACGTTGTACGATCATCACGCGTGAGACATTATTTTACGAGAGAGATATAACAAACAAACAAAAAAAGATGTAACGTGTTTGTCATCCCCATGCTTGTCGTGACACAGTATTCAGAAGATATTATATATCTAGTCATAATATATTCATTAAAACAAATGAAGAAAAAAAAACAACTGTTCGTGTCTATCGTGTGTGTAGCCGTTAAAAGTATATATATTATCAATTTGTGGCAATCGATCGATATTGTGTGATGTAATACTCGAGGCGTAAATACCATGTGTAAATCAAAACTTGCGTTATGCGCGAGACAAATACGCACCATATATGATGAACGAATGAAAGTCACTTAAGACAAATTGAAATAACTCGGATAATCCTTGCTGTAAAGGCTGTAAAGGGAAATACTAAACGCGCAGTATTTAGCTGCTGCTTAGTTGTTAAGGGTTCGTTGTGATAATTGGATATTCACTTGCATACTTTAATGACAATAAAACTCACGCTGGGAAGAAGAAAGGATTGCTGAGGCCCTCGGGCCGAAGGATACCAAAAAAAAACGGAGGCTGAGTCGATGATGCGATAGGCAACTTTTTTCGTTAACAATTCAGAGCTCGGCCTGCGGCAATTCCCAATGTCAACTGGAACAGTTTGTATCATCGACGAAAACTATAGATTGGAGCTCGAAGGTAAAATTTATGCCAGCTGCGTATTTCCTGGGAAAAAAATGATCACACATAATTAGTATAATAACTCATCATTTATAATAATAATCAGTATAACAACACATGATCATTTTTTTCTGGTTTGCATTAACGCTTTTTTTTAAACATATATTTTTCCATTTCAGATGAGATTCCCAGTGCGAGCGGACGGACAAGTGGAGGCCAAGCTGTTGTAGCATTGAACGATGGATTGCTGTGTCTTGATGGCTTCTAGACTGGGCACAGCGAGAACCTTGTCGACAAGAGCCGCGTGCTCGAGAAGAATCGGCAGAGCTTCGGTGTAATTTCCCTCGAACATCCGGGTGATTGCGTGGACCCGTTTCTTCACCGACTTAGCGAGATGAGCTTCCAGCTTCTTCGCTTCGATGGCTCTGCCGCATTTCGGACACCGAGGCTCGTACCTCGCTACGGAAGTTCCGCAGGAAGCGCACCGGTAAGCCGTTTGAGTATCGTCCGGCAATTGCCAATCGTTCGAGCAAGCCTCGCATGCGCAAGGAAAATGATACTTGTCCGACAAATATCGTCTTCTCGACGAGCAAGACTCGCTCACGAAGTGAGGACCGTAGCAGTCGAGAACTTCGGTGCCTTTCGCGATGAAACGTAGAGCTCTAACCACTACTTTGCCTGACAAAAAATAAAAATAAAAAATTACGTTCGAACAATCGGACAACTGACGGACGTGGAAAAAAGTTCACACGTATGCATAACACATCAACGAAGTTACCTCTGGGATAGGAATGCCGAACCACATTGGGGTAGCATCCGTGATTGACCAGACTGACCGTGGTGTAAATCGCGCCCCCGACATTCCGTGGTTCCCAAATCTTCGTCCCTTCGTCCCTCGAATTCTCGACGATCTCGTACGCGTTGCAATCCACAGCTTGCATGTGACGGAGCATAGCGACGGCCACGAGAATCAGGTCATTCTCCGTTGCTTCCGCGTTCCCGTGTCCTCGAATTTTCGACAGTACCAGATCCAGGCATTTCGCGAGAAACACGGCGCGCAGAGATCGCGTCAAGGTAACGAAATGCGGTGAATCGGAGCAATGAGTTTCCAGAGCGAGAACCGTTCGATAATCGAGCGGATCGTAAGGATCGACAGTCCCGCGGATCTCTCGATCGTCGCACTTATCTCCGATCTCGGTTTCCTCGTGACGCAAAAATTCCTCGCTCAATCGATTCGTCGATCCGTCGATCGCTCCGGCCAGGGTGGTTCTCCACGCGAGCAGAAGATGCGATCTGTGCTCCTCCGCGAGGTCGATGTCCCGCACGCTCGTCTCGTAGAAGTAATCGAATATCGTGCACTCGTACCTGTGATATTTTTTCCACGAGTCATCCCTGCAGGCCGTCGAACAGTAACCGACGCTTTGACAATTGTTACAGGGTATCCGGACGTTTTCCTCGAGGTCGAGGGACACGTGGCAGTGCAGGCAATTCGTCGAGAGAGCGTGACCGTCGGTGCTGAAGGCGAACGGCTCGTCGACGATGAGGACGCTTCCGGCCTTTATGTTTCTCGTCGCCACGAGATGTCTTCCTCTGGTCTTATCGTGGGACAACGTCACCGCGTCGCTGCAGCTCCTCAGCTTCGAGTTTGACCTTCCGTCGACCTGCGGCAGTTTCGAAGAAACCACGCTATTCCTTCTCGAATGTCTGTTCGACGTTTTGCTCGACCGCTTCGAGCCCTCCGTGCATCTGGCCTTGAGCGCGAAGCACTCGGATCTACGCTCGTCGCTTCGAGACGTTTCATCATCGGCGGATCCGGCACTTCCGGTTCCGAGGTCGATAAGATTATCGCAGTCCTTGACGCACCTCGACAACGCTCCGATGCGGTACCAGCATCGAGCGCGCTCCAGGAGCAGTTCGGCGAAAAGCGAACCTTTGGCGTCAGCGGCGAACAGAGCTCTCGTCAGAAAACTGATTTTCATTCGCGCACCACGCTCACCGGCCTCGTCGTTTATCGAGCGGGACGCGTTGTAGATCTTAACGGCTTCGGCGTTGTCCTTCGCGTGATACGACTCCTCGATCCTTAGATTCTTAACTTGCTCCACGTCCACGAGCAATCTTATCATTCCGTGCCTGTCCGCGTTTTTGCATAGCTTCTGAAAATTTTCGACGAACAATTTCGTCGTAGTTGCTTGGTGAACGGACCGATGAAATTCGCTCAGGGCTGCTCTGTAAAAAAAATGTTTTTCGCTGACGTTGAAGGTATTTCACTTTTTTTTTTAACGATAAATCACGGTAGAGGAAATGATCGAGAGTCAACTGTCGTTTTGATAATCGTGAGCGGGAGTCTTTGGTATATAATTGCTCTTACCCCTTTCGCGACGGCATTTCGCTAGACGCTTTCGTATAGGCTCAGATTCCAACCATTGTTCCCGACGCAACTTAATCACTGTGCTCGTACCGTTTGCTTCGGGAGAGACGCGGCTGCCTAAAATTAGACTTCGAGACTCCCACCCGGTTTATTTTTAAGTCTTCAACTCCCACATCCGTGTGCCAGAGCGTAAGAGAAAATACGTGGAGGATTCATGATAATAGACGGAAGAAAAAAAAACCGAGGCAAAAACACTGACACAACGGTTTTTCCATGACAATTTTAATTTTTTTTTCTTCTTCCGTAAGTTTACATCGTACGATTGGGACGATAGTTTTTGTGCTTCGGAGCGTCGCGTCAACGAATCTGTAAATAAACATCGATACATACGTTGTTCCGAGGACAACGCTCGAACCGAATTGCCGGCGTTCCTCGCTGCTAGGCGGTCATTCGTCAATGACTGCGCCGACTCGAGAAGTGGAGGAATCTAGTCGGTGCACCGAGTGCATCGTATCGTCGATACACTATCGCCACCTGCAGCTGCTCCTCTCGCAAATGCATCGACTAACGCGAGAACGGGAAGTTAACGGGCGTCACAGTCGACCAATAGAAGTTCACCGGCGATATTCAAACTGAGTTGCTTCTCGCGTTGGGAACAAGAGAATTCGAGGCTCGAAACGACGTGTTTCTGTACAAACTTACTCTTCGGCAAGGTTAAGCATCACTTTCAATATTCTCAGACATTATTGCGTCGGTAGAAATTTACTTTGACAAACTTTAAACAGACCGAAGCTTTCAGTCGATTCTTGTAATGCCTCAATCAACATTTTCAAAGATAACGTCCCATTTGCGAGGTCGCCTTTCTACCAACTTTAACTGACTATATCTTCATCAAATATTGAATAAAAAGACCTTAGAATTGTGCTTAGCAAAAAACGCACTTGTATCGTAATTTTTAAACATATGCTAACGTCCCAGAAAGCACAAAAAAATTGTTATCCAATCCACTGGCCTTTTTGGGACTAAAGTACAGTGAGACATTGAAAGTCTCGATTTTATGCACGAAAAATTGTATTTTTGGGATTTAAATGGAAAATATTAGGTTGGTAGTAAAATAATTGTCATATTCGTGATCAGCGGGAAAAAATACGTGGAATATAGCCTTGAAATCCGCTCATAAATCTTACATTGAAATGTTTCAGAAATGTTTCGCTGATATATTTCTTTGCACATTTCAGCGAAATGTGAAAGATTGCATCACCAATCCAAATTGCAGAAACACACCCGCATAAGCAAGGAACATTGGTGGAAACATTTCGATGAAAAATGAAATAAAAAATATTGCAAAATATTTGACCGCTATGTTTCAGAAATATTTCAGATACGTTGAAAGATTGAAAATATTTCTAAAATAATTTCAAAATATTTACATCCCTTTTTCATACCAGATGTCTGTGCCACTTGGGAGTAACCATTTTTAACCACAGTTATAGTTACTAGTAATACAGCAACCATGCCGTACTATACTGTAGCTGTATAGCATAGTAGGTAGTAGTAGTGATCGTAGTAGCCATTATAGTTATGTAATTATAGTAATTATAGTTACAGTAACTATACGGGCTCAGCAACTATGTATACTCATGGTAACCATGGAACGAATTGTCACAATAGGTGGTGCCATTAGATATCGTGGGAAACGAGGGAACGATTACGATAATGGGAACATCAATAATCACCGAGTGGTCGAGCTGTGTGTTTGGCATGCGGTACGCACCAGGGAGTCCTGGGTAGCCCGGTATCGCGTGGGCGTACCGAACGTTGGTGAATGAACGGTTCCGATGACGTCACCTGCGTTACGATCCACTCATTGTGATGCGCGTTCGTATAAAGGCTCCTCCGATCTATGAGGGAGCGCTTGCGCTCTACCCCTTGACCCCCCGACAAACGTCCCTGACTGTGTTTTTTTTTCTCTCCTTCACAGTAGAGATTCCGCGGAAGCGGCTCTTTCACTGCCCGGACCCTTACTCTGTCCCCGAGAACGATATGTGACAGTAGTCGGTAGTGTTCACGAAATAATTCAATTATACACATATAGAATTTCGGAAGTAAATAGGAACATTAGCTTTACGATATATAAAATATTTGAAGGAAGAAAAAAAATTAACAATAAATAAATTAACGAAAGTTCAATAATACGTTTTAACTGCTGTCGGAACGAGTGTGTGATATCCAGCGTATCGGGAGGGCGGGCTATAAATCCCGTCGATTCTCAGCGTTAACGTGCGCGAGATACACCCAAAGGTCGTAATTCTGCATGGACCCTTTTCGAAGGGGTTTTCACGGAAAATTTTGTAAGATAATATCATACAAAATTTAAACCCTCGAGATACATCGACAACGAGGTCTTTGAAGAAGATACTGCGCGACGCATGTAATTTATCCATTTTTTCTTTTTTTTTTGAAGTAACAATTAATCGATAGCTAAATGGGGCATTAGGTCGCTCGGACGGCATATCTGACGAGGTGTATCATACTGTAGAAGAGGGAAAATATATATCGCGCGTGCTACGTTTTAACGGCACGCGAGAGATTAATTCGAGCAGCCGAGAGATCGGCATACCTGTAAAGCAATTATTTTTCACGCCCTCGGCCTCGTCAACGTATATGATGAAATTACAGTTGCTCGTTATCGAGACGGATTACTGCTGGAGGAAGGCATTGCTAAGGTGAGAATTAATGTAATATATATATATATATATATGTACATCAACAATGTTAACAATATGTTTTAGCGATCTTATATGTAGTTCATCATCGAATCTGTGAATCCGTTGTCAATAGTTAGTATACATTCGCTTTCTAGTACCTAATTACTATTGTTTATCTCATGGTTTATTTGTAAATATCAGCATGTAATATTTTTCAATAAAAAAAAAAAGAAAATGAAACGAAACTCAAGTTACTCTCATATCTCTGTGCAGGATTCCATCGGTAGTTTCGTTGCGTGTAAAACATCACCGCTGCATTTAGAATTTAGGTCAGTTGCTTGATCATACGCTTGCAGAGCTTTGCCAATCCTTTTTTCATTATTCGCCCAGAATCGAAGTGTCTGGTACGCCTTCCGGTATGTCCTTTTGTCCTCGCGATCTTCCTACAAAACTGCGTAACTCCACTGGCGCGATACAACGATTATGCCCTTATACAAATGCGAACGAAACTTCCCGCCGTCCTCTGGGAGTTCTTCTCACAACAATGGCTGCCGTGGTGTTCGCGATGTCCCTAGATGTCTAGGGACCTTGGTGTCGAGTTCCCGGAGGTTAGCAACAATGCCGCTATCGAACGCGAACACTTCCACGGTCGAAACCGACTGACTTCGGCGCGGTAATCGTGCGAGGTTGTTTCTTCGTCCCCTCCGCGCTCCCCCCCTTCCTCGTTCGTAACCGAAAGTGTGTTAGTGAGCTCCCGAACAGACAGATGGATATAACATTCCGGAGCGTGTAAAGAGCGCCAGAGGCTGTGTGTACCAGTGTGCGGGGGTCAGCCGCGTAGGATCTGTTTGACTGTCCTCCTGTGGCTGTATATCGATGAATAATGTCGTCGTGGTGAGCCGTGTGCTATGAGTTTGCGTCATAGATCGAACAGTAGTAGTAACGAAGAATCAGCGATCGGAAAGCGTGCGAAGTCACCGTGGCCACCGGAGAGGCCGAGAGATATAATAAATCACCTCCCGTCGTCGAGTGTCCATGTAAAATAATGCCTTAGCTCATCTAGTTGGTTAGTTTCTCTGTGCTGTTTTGATAACGCGAACGAAAAGAAAAAAAGAAAAAAAAAGTGCTTCTATCTATCGGGGTAAAGCGCCGTCGCTGTACACAGCACGCCGAACGTCGTCGTTGTCTCGTGAGGAATGTGCACGCACGAACTCGGTGCATCGGTCATGTCGTTGCCAATAGTTGTTTATCTATCATTATGATACTATTGCGAATTACAATGTCGTACTACGTTTTAACGCTCACCCGTCGCTAGTACACGCACGCTTTCGCAGCACGTCGTTTATATCAGCATCGTTATTTATTATATTTTTCTCTCGAGAATATTTTTTGGCGTACATACATTAATCCATGAAATATTTCGTAGCGAGACAAAACGTACGTCAGTGAAACTTTATAAATCAAAAATAGCTACAGACACACGTACATGGCAGAAGTAGTGCGCGTATGTATATGAGTAAAAAAAAAAAAAAAAAAATGCATAAGTTAAGGCTACCTGTCAAGGTCGAATTGCCCACCGCGTTAACAAGGTATGGGGAAGCCTAAGAAACAGGTATTGATACAAATGTATTTTTTTATTTATTCTACGTAACGTCGTTGTCTGTTGGTTTTTGTTAAATTGTTGTTTTTTCTCAACCCAGCCTCATTGCTTCGTACGCTTCGCTGAGAGATGAGCTCTGCGCGATGGGACAGCTGCTCGGATGAATGCATGAGTACTAACAAAACTAATCGAACAATATTCTCAAATTACTTATCTACTTGTTTATCTCTGGGAAAAAACCCTTTTACAAAAAACTCTAATACAGCCGATGTGATTTAACATGACATAACGCGTAAAGTATAAAGTAAAGAGTATTTGAGCATTAGGTAACTCAGTTGTTTTACCCCGTGAGATAAAATTTTGTACGACACTCGTGCGAAAAACTTTTTCTTAACACGTACGATCGCAGCTTCCGCCTTTTTTTACTAGTGCTGCAAACTCACACTCGTCAGAAAAAGTTTTATCGCACTAATATCGTAATGTACTACTTTTGTGTCGTTCATGCCCTGCATGGTTCGCATAGAATATCACATGAATCACGGTCGTAGCGAAAATTCAATTGTAATCTGAACGACCCTCAAGATATCTGCATGACATCAAGTTTCATCGTTGTCAAGTTTTTATCGATAGACTGCTTTAGGAAGACAAAAATATTATTCTCCGAGTAAACTTCTCCGAACGATGTTTGTGCGATGCGGAACGCAGCTTTTATAACTTAATGAAAATTTAGTCTTGCGCAGATATTTTCGGGGGCATTAATCTAGCGCTCTTTGACTTGTCACCTTCTTGAACTCTTCGAGAGAAAGTCCAAAGTCCGAATGAGAGTTATTTTAAGCATTTTTTATCATCGACTGCAACATTAGTTGCGTTGCAACCTGCGGTCGCCATACAGTGTGGCAGTCGGGTGTATCGCTTTGTAAATAACATGTCAGCGAGTGGGGTCGGGTGTATTGTGTTTTCAGGGTACACTTTTGCATCGATGCAGTTACCATGCGCTTTACTCAAGCGGTATCTAACAAAACGAAAGAACACAAATATAGACAAACATTCCGAGAATGATCCGTGACTAGAAAGAAAAAAAACTTGTAACTGATTACACACTCTGCGTAAGAGGATTGAGACTACAGATGTTTGAATTACCCTCTCAATATTTGTCTCTCGACCATAATTCTCATAAAACGTATTATACGATTGTCTATGCCTGTTGTCCCCGACTGTCTCGGTGCTTCTCTTCTCTCGGGTCTCGAATCATTTTTTAATCCTTCCGAAACAGCGCATGAAATAACGGTTGGAAATAGATCAGAAGTAAATTTGAACGGTCGTTCCTCGTTTGCATCTATTATGTTCTCGCAGTGTACCGCGTTCGTGAAACCGACGTCCGAACGTGTAGCGTAAAAAACAAACAGCGACGCCCGGTATTTTTTACACCGTGTTCCCGGAATTCAGGTTGAATCATGAAAGCGTTCGGCTATCGCAGTCGTATTCGTCGCGGTGACTCAGACCGAATGACGCTCATCATTCAGCGTCGGACAAAGCTTCCATTTAAATATCGTTCGAACAATCGAGAAAGTCCCTCGGGCCGTCAAGTTGAAAATTGCGAAGCGACTGACAATGGGTCTCGGAGTTTTGCACATTCGGTCTGTAACTACGAACGGATTTTCGCCAAACTCGCTTGTCCATCGAAACCGTTACGATTCGTCTCCGTCGACGTCTGACGACGATGCCCGCGTGTCTCTGGGAGTCGCGCGTCGCGCTTGGGAAATCTTCGGGACGCCCACGCGTAAACATGAATTAACTCGGAGCTACGGGCAACTCATTCGACAGGCTATCTTCCGCGGATGCTCCGCATTACCGTGGAATGGAAAACATGTTTTACAACGCAATAGCTCAGTTAAGCTCAGTTTTCAAGGTCTCGGTCGCGTTGTGCGGTTCTATCTATATCGTATATATGCATGTATACACCATGTCACGCCGATTCCATAACAGCTTATCGACGAAAATCTTATCGTTTCGCATCGAACCGAACAATCGGCCCGTTTGCTACGGAACCGACGGTTTTTTTGTCGAGAAAAAGAATCGTATTTTTCGACGATTTCGTTGAAAACATAAACACCGCTTCAGATCAAGACCGACCGGATATCGCAACGCAAGAACGTGCAGCTCGCCGATTAACAAGATTGTGTAATCTCGAAGGTGAATTAATGACGAAAAAGTGTTATACATTAACGGCCCCGGCGTTCTCTGGAAACCGTGTAACCAAATGTCCGTTGTGTAGCACAATCGAATCCGGGCTTTCCCTCGGGGAAAATTGACCGTATGGAATCGTGAGCCTTCGCTCATCGCATGTTTCGTCGGTTGAAGTGAGTGTCCTGGGTCAATGACTGGTGCAACCCTCCCGATCGGAGAGCGGAACGAGGCGGAGAGAGAACGCGAGCGGATCGATCGAGAATGGGGCTTCGTCGAGGAAAGGCGTCACGTGGCCCGTTGATCGGCCAGTCCGAATCGGGTCGACGCTGCTAACCGTACTTCTCTCGACGATGGCGTAAGAAAGAGATAAGAAGCCAGGCCACTCGCGCTCTGCGGTCTGCTAGACCGGTGACCGTGAGCCGCCGAGAGACCGTGCGAGCCCGCAGTTTCTCAGGTGGCCGCCTCGCTCTCGGTTCGGACGAAGCGCTCCCGGCTAAATCCTCCCGAACGTACACAGTAATTTCATTTATTTTTCTCGCTTCGAACCCACGATCCGCATCGACCCCTCCCCGGGCTTTTCTTTCCTCCCGTTTTGTTCTTCTCACCGGCCGCGAGCGCGCTACCTCGACTGACAATGTAACCGCCTCCGCGTTATTTTCGGGCATCTCGCGCATCGGGCGCGCGGCGCTGGGTCGCCGGTGGAGGCCTCGCGCGCACCGGCCAATTCGGCCTTTCACTTGATCTTGACAAATGGAATCCAGCGCATTTTGGTCAGTGCCGCGGACGCGCCTCCGACCTTCGGATCACGCGCATCGCGCTCGGTCGGTACGAACCAACGTGACAACAACAACGCTCTTTCGATGAACGAACGGGAACTGACCGTCGCGAGTTACATTTCGAGTGTTTTCTTTTTCTTCGACGTATCCCCCTCGCGTCCGCCGTCGCACGAATCTCCTTCGAGTTCACCGAAGATGCAACGCGTGCAAACGATCTTCGTGCCCGATGCGTAAGTAGAGCGTTATCGACTCTCGCGTACATACTCGCCGTCTCGGATACGTGTAGAGAAACCATTGTAGTGAGTGTGAGCCGGTTTTTTTTTTTTCGCAATGTATACCCGATTTATTTATCCCTTCCACCAGGTGCATTCGCGCGCGGGTGTCGGATCGGCGGGCATGGCTCGATTTTTCGCACCCTTTCGCGTCGGCCTCTGCTTCTCGACACGATTCGAAATTTCATTGTTTTCGCACGCTCCTCGACAGGTGCAATCGATTCTCGGGTCGAATGCCTCGCGTCTGTACGTGTGGGTGTTTTTTTTTTTTTGCATCGTCACGCTTTCCCAGTCCGGGAGGAAAATAGCTGAGAGGTGACGCGCAGGATGGACGGTAGTTTCTTCTCTTCGTACTCGCGAGCTTGAGCGGAGTGACTGTTTTTCCTCGTACGGCATCGACGGTTTTCTCCGTCATAAAAGAGTATTTGTTTTTTATTGACTCGGCGAGACGTTGTTGTTCGACTGTGCTAATTCGCGGGTATTAACGCTTGGGGCACACCCCGACGACGATGTCTTATTTTTCGCCTTCTTCTTCTTCTTCTTCGTATTCTCGAGTTGTTGCAAACGTTATTAAATTCAGCGGTCTCGGACAGTCGGTGCAGAAGCGAGGGGCGAACGGGAGAAGAGATATGATTAAGCCGGTGACGTTGGTCGTTCGGAATACCAGGCCAGTGGTTCGCGCGTTAAATCGTGCGAACCACTTTTTCAAAACAATTTTTTTTTTTTCAAAACAAATACATTTTCTTTCGAAAAAAAGAATTGTTAAATAATATAAATTCAAAAGTAATCATTCCAGTCGATCTCGCGTGTCGCTTCAGTCGCTCCGTCGTGGCAATTTTTTTTTTCATTCGTTGCTCGAAATTGCTGTTTCAACTTGGCGTTGCATTATAATTATCGGTTAAAATTTCTAAGACTTGGCGTCGAGTCACGCAGTTTCCGCAAGCGTTGTCTTCCTCCTGTCCGAAGTTTCGTAAATATCGAGTTTCACCAACGGCCGTTGGCCAAGCCCGTAAACACATGTCCCGGCAACAAACGTCGCTCAAACAGCGAGTGAGGTGAACAAAATGCACGAAGAAAAAAAAAATCGCCCGAGCACAATAGTCGAACTGTTTACCGTCGCTTCTCGCGTGCGCCTCCTGCCGAGCAATTATCGACACTGTTCATTATCCCGCTGTGGATTTAGTCGTCGTCATTCGTCTCCCAAAGACAAAAAGCCGAACGCCTTCTTGCCACGTTCGTCCGACGCGCTACAGAGAATTAAAAGTTAAATAAGAAATATCGCTGCTCGAAGAAAATGTACATATTTTTTATTTCCTGCTTCAACCCGAGGGAATACGAATATCTTCGCAGCTGTTGTTTTGGTATCGTTGTCCGAGCGAGTCGCCCTCCTCAACGTTGCACTATCGCTGCATTGAGACCGCGCGCAAAAAACAAGAAGAAAAATAAAAGAAGAAAGGGATTTTGCTCGGTCATTGAGAATCGCGGTAATTAGATACGTGCCATGCACGGCGGTGAAGCCGTACACTCGGTCCAGTGGCGCGCGAGTGCAACGGGTACAAGCATCGGCCTCGCATAGGTGTATCATGAGTTCTGTTACGCGGTGCTTTTCGCGACGGGTGCTGAGACTCTCCGCCGGTCACCGCAGCGAGCGGGTCGTTCACGTGAAATAATTATGTAAGGCAATTAACCGGCCAGAAAATTCTGTGCTACGCCCAACGTCCCGTAAAAATTGTGTATGACGTTCGGGTAACCATTGAAGGTTATCCACTTCGGGTCCCGCTCGCGTCTTCGTCGCTATAGTGGCATTAAAAAAAAGAAAACAAATCGTGTCGTTTAACTTTCCCAAAAGGGCAATGTACGGTTTTTTGTCCTCTTTTCTGTCCTCGCCTCAGGTGCGATACGTAAATTTCAATGACTCTTCGTTACATCCTTAATTGCCACCTCGCACTTAAGGGGAGGTTAAACACGCACGAGTGCGAGAGAGGCAGAGTTAAAAGTTTGAATGCATTTTTCTCCGTAACGATTCTGTTGAATGAAAAACTAGTTGCGTTTTTTATTTTATAAAACTTTTTTGGAGAAAAATGGTTTCAAAATATTTTGAGGTTATGTTGATCTTTAGTCTCTTCTTAAGGGCATGCGAAATGGCACGGTCGGTAATAAAAAACTGTAATGCCGATTTTTTTTTTTCGAGAGTGCTGCACTTTAGCATTTAAAGGAAATAGGAGCCCACTATACAATTGATAGACAATAAAGTTTTAGTACCCTAGAATAAAGAAATAGCATTACAGTTTTTATTACCGACTGGGTGCGGGACGAATTGGAGGGAGGGTGTTTCACATCACCGTATCGTTATTACCATGTTTATTATTGTTATTTATTATTACCATATGTAAAGAGCGTTACCATGTATCTTTCTCCACTTTTCCTTTTTGGTCTTGCGTGGTTTATGTTTAGTTCGTTCGTTTATTTCGTTATAATTTTTGTTATTTTTGCTCATTTTGTATTTTTTTTTATTCACTTTATTATTCAGTTTATTTTATTATTATTTTTCTATTTCTCATTTTATTTTTATGTAGTTTATGTTCAGTGTGTTACTTGTAGTGTACGCTTTTTTGGTATCCATTCGGATTGTTGTTGGTTGGGTGACGTGATTAGAGGAATTCAAGTCCTAATGCACAATAAATGCCATATCTATCTATCTTCTTTTCCGTCGTCATGATTGCGAGAAAAATAACGACACAATTGAAATAAAAAAATCGTCTCGTTTAACTTTCTGAAAAGGGCAATATAAGGTTTTTCTACTTTTTCCGTTCCTGCCTGCCTCTGGTGCGATACGTAAATTTTAATCACTCTTCGTCAGCCTCGTAATTGCCGCCTCGGCGCTTAAGGGCATGCGAAATGCCGCGGTCGATAATAAAAACTGTGATGCTAGTTTTCTCAAGGGCGCCGAGACTTTAATGTCTGCGGGAAAAAATAACGAAACAATTGAAAGGTCTTAAAGAACGAAAGGTCCAAAACAATTAGGCAGAGTGAGATTTGAAAGAACTGAGAGACAATATTATGCAAGCAGAAATATCTTGTTAATTAAAAAATTTTCTTTCAATATATCTTTCGATCAGCAGTAGCGTAAACGCCACGCGAAGGTCTTCCGGCGCGGCGTAAGAGTGAAAGAAGCGGTAGAACCGAGGCTCGCGGCACGACCGGTATTCCCAAGGTGAAACAATCGTAAAAAATCATCGAGTCTCGAGTGGTTTTTCGTGCCAATACATGTTTCCTTCGATACCAAGGTCACGCTCAAATAATTAATTCGTCGAGACGATACGTTGACCCGACTGACCAAAAAATTACCGAATTTCCGGTTTTTTAAATATTTAAAAGCTGATACCACGCTTCAAAATATTAATTTTCTTCTGTTTTCATTCACACCGATCGAACGAGTGTTCGGGACTATTTTCGGAGGTTTCTTATCTAATCGATCGAGTTGTAAAAAAAAAAAAAAAACAACAGCCTTTCACCTGTCACGCGATTGCATTTCATTATAAAACTCGCTACAGTGTTTGATAAGACAACCGGTTTCGCGCTGTTTCGAGCGTTTCGCATTGGCGAATCGTTGCGCAATTGCCGACTAGAACCCGAGTTCGTTCAGGCTGTCCGCGTGCATGCCAGTCGAGCGTCATGGCCCTTCGCGAATGGCATCGTCTTCGCTTCTTGGCACCTGTTGCCGTTCATCGGCGTCGATCCCGTCGGGTCAACGCTTACCCCGATCGGTCAATAGCGATGACTACCTTTTCGTGTCCGCTCTGCCAGCAGGCCATATGTTCCTGTCCGCATATCTGGTACGCCTGCGAAAAGTTGCCTTTCCGCCGATTCACGGTCGAAACGCGATCGACCATGTATTTCCTTTTTCTTCTTCTTCATCTGGATCATCTTCGACGACTTCCGGGAACTCCGGATGCGCGAATCGATTAAACAAAGGTGCCGGTACGGACACGAAAACGTCCGTATACAAAGTTTGCCGAAAGATAAACTCACGAGTTTCGTTTCCGGCCGAGGGATGTTCGCGAGGCGTTTTTACGAAGCCGATCGTCGGTACACAACTATTGTGTTACCGGCTGAACACGCATGGGTGCGCGAGAGACAGAGTAAACATTTTTTTATCCACTTATCTCCGAAACGATTTTAGAAAAAGAAAAACCAATGTTGTTGAAATCGCAATCCATTTTTTTTTTTTAATTATTTTATAAAATCGTTTCGGTGCAAAATGGCTCGAAAATATTTTGAGGCTGGGTTGATATTTAGCCCCACCTTGAGGAGGTCGAAGCGCTTCACACTAGTCGAATGAGTGCTACAGTTTTAAAGTTGTTCACACAAACTCTTGCGCATCTATCGATTATAGTGCACGGTTATTCGATTTACATTAGATGTTCTTAAACAAAGAAAAAACACATGTGCGTTGCAATTTTGTAGTAAAATTTTTATTTTTAATGAACATTTGAAAAAATGTCAGGCAAAAGATTTGTAGTTTTAATTTCTGTTATTTTTTATTTACAGTACATTAATGTTCGATTAATGTAGGTAATGTAAGCAAATTTCGAACTCCGGTACATTAAAATTACAAATTATTTTTACAGTTCAGTGTGAACCGTTCCAACCTCCTTAAGTACTCGAAGCGTAAACTAAACAAACAAGTTATTGCGTCCTTGAAAGTCCTTGAATTAAATTTCGAGCTTACACCGGACACCATGACAACGATTCGTGCGGTCGTGGTTCGCGCACGGAAGGTCACGTGGGTAGAGTCAAGGAAGCCGAATCATTGGGATCAATCAAATTCACGTTTCAATTATTCCCTCCGCTGAATACAAATCGGCATGGTTTATCCGTGAATTCGTGTTCACGTTTCTTTTCCTTTTTTTTTATCATCCGTGTGCCATGAACTATCGGAAATGGTCGTAGTGAGTTTCACTGACTCGGCTTTTCGCCTCGCCTCTATCGGCCTCGGGCCCGCATCGGGGTTCCCTCAATTTCCCGGTAGCCGTGACTTTGACGGTCTGCGCTAAGGGCATTTATCGCCTCCGCGAAACAGAGACCCAATTGTGTAGAGGACGTAGGCGTGGCAGACCAGGGCGTACGATAGTTCGAATTAGACTCCTCCGGAGTCGGGCCTTGAATTTGTATTTATGCGGGTCGTAACAGCGGGCGTCTATATAATTCCCGGAATTTATTTCACGGTCGAACGAACTCTCTTACACATCCACGAATCGCATCGATCGCTCCGAAAATTTGTGAAATTACTCGCGACCGAATTTATAGTCTCCAGTTTCAATTCAAGCTCGAAACCGATTATTTTTTCATCTCAGGTTCAAACTCAACATCCATCTGAAACCAGAAAATAAAATTTCAATCTCGAATTCGACTTTCTATATAAAAAAAATTGTCAGTTTTCATAAATATTATTAAATATTACCTATTGCTAAAGATTTCTTCCAGATACCTTTTTTCATAATCGTCAAAAGTTGAGGCCAAAAATATGCCGCAATAAAGAGCACTCATACTTTCAACTTGACTCGGAACTTGGGACTGCAAATTTGATCCTTGGTCCTATATCAATCGACACCCAAGTTTTCCAAGCACCCGATCATTTTCTTTATTGCAAACTACCCGAGGGATTATTATCTTCTTCCCTGGAAGCTTGCCGGTGTCCAGCTGTTGGATTATTTTCGCAAGCTCTCCAATGCCTCCCCCGAGAATCGAAAATTGGTCCGTGGTATTTTATGCCAAATATTCGTAGCCGAGCCCGCACCGCTTGAGTCTATTTGGTACCCGGGCGGAGGGGGGGGGGGGGGGGATGCATTGATTCGCGAGCACATACGATATACATGTATCGTCGAGAATTCGAGCAGCAGCAGGCCACATCGTGCGTGGACCACCTTATCGTCTCCACGCTCTCGTGCACTATTAATGGAAGTCGATGACGCAACAGCCCACCTTACACCCGAATTTTGTTATGTTTTCAGGATGGTATTGGACCACAAGGCCACGAGTCTGCACAGTGATTACGGAAGCTTCGATCGACCATTGGCTGGGGGCGAGGGACAGGAGCGGGACGTAGAGGCTGCGGTTGATGGAAGTAGTACTGGAATGGCACAGTCCAGCGACGTTTATCAGAGGCAACCGTTGCTTCCCGGTGTACCAGTCAAAGGCAAGGACAGATGGGGTGGCGTCGGTTCGAGTTCGGACTACTACGAGGACGACGAGCACGACAAGATCGACGAGATCGGTCATGCGAGACACAGCGGCGTGCAGAACGGCTCCGGAAGCGGCATCGTCAAGCTCGATATACCTGCACCGCTGAGAGAGGAACCCCGCTTTCCGAAAGAAAAATGGAAAACCCTACTCGGTAATGCGTCCAAAGGAAAATTTTTAACACTCGATACTTCCGGATCCGTGGGAAAAATGCCTAAACTTGCGACTTCAGAAAATTACAAGTCAATAACGGGTTAATAAAAATATATTTATGTACATTGGAAAAATTGAAGAAACATTTTCGTAATATATTGGAAATTGGAAAAGTTATCCGACCGTATAGTTCCACGGATCACGTATTAGCAAGGACGAGGACACATTTCGAATTTAACAACTTTTCATTTTCGTGATATTATTGTAGAGTCAATGTACGGAAAGCGTTTTATTTAATTGATTTAATTTAATTTAATTTATTGCAATAATCGATTATTCATGTTGCAGCATTTCTGTTCATGGTTGTAAATTTTATATTGACAACCACGTCGCTCGCAATGCTGCACGAACGGGTGCCGGATCGTAATACCTACGGTCCACTTCCCGACATAGTTCTCGACAACGTTGAGGCCCAGGATTGGGCGCTCGATGTCTCGGAGGTTTTGATAATGATCGTCTCCAATTCGGCAATGATATTCGTCATTTTTCACAAGCACAGGTGAGCCACGAACAAAGTTTTATTAACGCCGACGGGACTTTCGATTAAGAGAACAGGAGGTCGGCCTTTACGACGGTTCTAATCGAATTTTGGCGTGCGGGTGAGATATTTGCATATCGAACCGCGTGACTCATCGTTCGCTTTATCCTTAGTCTCATGGCCTTGTTACGTTACTTTTACACGTAGTTACATCTCGACGTTGTGTCCGCACGCGTGGCCGGCTTACACGTGGCTCCGTTTGTAAACAACGTACGACGATAGAACAATTTTCTTTCTTTTATTTTTGGCAACGTGTCAAATAATCGTCGCGGCAATCTCTTTTGTTCGAAGGTTCATTGTGGTGAGAAGAATATTCATGCTGATGGGCATGCTCTACATGATGAGGAGCATTACCTTCTACGTGACAGTCTTGCCGGTAGCCAGCAAAACTTATTTCTGCAGTCCGAAGCTTAATCACACGACACCTCTGATTATCGCCAAGAGGGTCCTACAGATAATGTCAGGCTTCGGTTTGTCGATTAACGGCAAGCACACTTATTGCGGAGATTTTATTTTCAGCGGTCACACGACCGTTCTCGTACTTTGTTACCTGATTATCAAAGAATGTGAGTATAACCATTAATTTCCCATATATTTTTTAGCCCCGAAAACGCATCCGTTAACGGTCTTGGCTGAAAGTCAAGTGGGACGTTGGTGTTAATCGCCATAATTTTTTTTTCCTTCGTGACACGGATATCCGTGTAAAGAATGGGGACGAGAGTAAAATAACGGGCGAGTTGGTAGTCAGCGAAAAAAGCGCCTCGGTCTTGTTTGAATTTTCCGCTTGTTTGAGTGAATTTTTGTTTAACATAAGGAGGCAAGAATGCACGGTATTCGTGCTTCCTTTCAAGGATATTAAACCACTACGCTTCTGTTCTAAAAATGAATATTCATCGATGTTGAAAATGGGGTCGGGTGTAATCGTAGTAGAGCGCTGACGTTATCGAGCATGGGAAATAACGGTTGTAAAAAGGTGTCGAGTTATCGCGGAACACAGTGTGCGCGCGCGCTTAACGTTAAGTCCTGATATCGCTGCCTTTAGATCCGGTAGAAAAATCACATTCACCAAGAGGTTTCGTATCTGTGAGATAAAGATCCTAGTTTATATGAGCCAAAGTGCTCCAGGGGAGGAGTGAGAGGGATAGATTTAGATCCTCTCGCTAAATCCTCGACTCTGTTAGCCGAATCATTGCTATATCCCTCGGCAATCTTAAAACGTTTAGGCTCGAACGACCTAGCGACTAACCACTGGCATCTACGCGTTTCAGACTCCCCGAGGAGATGCCAGCCTATTCACTGGCTCGCTGGACTCACCGCGCTTGTCGGGGTCGTTATGATCTTGATCTCTCACGCCCATTACACCGTGGATGTTCTCTTAGCGTACTGGATCACCACCCGGTTATGGTACATTTATCACACACTGGCCAACAACTCGCATCTGAAGGTGAGCAATTAAATACTCGCACAATCTTCGCTGTATACACTCACTTTTAAAGTGACGGCCAATAACAGACAATAAAAATCTAATAGCACGTTGATCGTGTCGGTAGATACGGATATCTCGTCAAGTAAGCTCATCGAAATGAGTTTATTTGCAGTTTGATTGTGTTTATGGTCCCAAGCAGACGAATAATTTGTTACGTTTATTGACATTAAAGTTTCGATTGTTATATCACAGTGCGACAAGGTTATTACGAGAATAAACCTTGCGTGTCGCGTACTCATTGATCTTATCCCGGCGGGTCGATACATAAGGTAAACTTCCCAATGACCGGACACGTCCCAGTGGCCGGACAAAGCGTGCGTGCAAGAAAGACGGAAATACGATATTTCATGCATGTCCGGGGACTGGGGACTGCTCCCTTGGGTGGCCTGCCATTGGTACGTTTACCTTACGACCGGAGCAACAGAATCGTGACACCTACCTGAAGCCGACTACACTTGTGCACAGTTAATAACGTTGTACTTTGCGTCACAGTGGGACACGGGGTGTTCCGCCTTCTTTCGCTCAGTTTTCAATTTTTTAAAATTAATTTATCGTCATTAAATACCAAGATTTTGTTTTCTATAGTGTCAAAATGTATCGTTCAAAGGGTTAACGCATGAAAAATCTCTGTTCACAGCAATACGGACCAAACAATTTTTTGGCACGGCTCTGGTGGTTTCCATTATTCAAGTATTTCGAGAAGAACGTGGGTGGTACAGTACCTCGACAATACGACTGGCCTCTTCCGTGGCCTCGAAGATTTCTTGCCAAGCACCCCAACCGGGACAGTTAATACTTGTCTCAGCTTCGCGACGGAGCCTACGTTTACGGGGTTATATTTGAATGTATATACTATACTTAGGCTTACAATATAAAGAGTGTCCTCGTTGTCGAAATGAAAGGAAGTTACGAAGAAAATAAGAGGTAAGATTCACGAGAGTACGAACGTGGCGCCGTGCGGCTTTTGACTAGCCCGTCTATTAAGGGCCGAAAAACGAAAATAATTCGCAGGTCGTATGCTTCAGCGTACTCTCGTGTAAATTTTAATGAAAAGGTAGAAAGAAGAAAAAAAAACGCTGCTTAGCCCGTTACGCCCGTCGTTCATTGAAGTCGATAAAGCTTTCCAACTCTATTTTCGGTTGACTTTGATACTACGTCAATATACACGATCATAATGAGGATAGACGAGTAATAATCGTAGTCGAAATTTTATAAAAGTTGGTAGTACGGATATATTCGGCAACGGCGAGAAACAAAAGCGGAAGAAAATGATGAAACGAAACTTCGCGGGGACAGTGATAATATACAAGTCAATGTAGTCTGTTTATTTGGTAAAAATGTCTTCGTGATTATGTTGTATGTTGTGCGAGAGAGTGTGAGATAATGGAGTCGACGCATAATAATGAAAACTCGCCTCGAGAAGTTCTCGATAAGGCTGCACAACGTGTCATCGCCCTCCCGTTTAATTAGATATATAAGCTAACGCTCCGATCGGCAGTTCATTTATCTTTATTTCTTTTCTTCGCCAAGACAAACGATACGAGCCGTAGCTGTCCCGTACAATTCTCGTTGAGGCAAAATCCGATACATCCTTTTTCTTTTGTTCGCCAAGACAAACAATACGAGCCGTAGCTCGCCGTCGTGTACAACTCTCGTTGAGGCGAAGTCCGATACGACTTATTCCGGTGAGAAACGAACACAGAATTTAGCGAGAGTCGTTCGACGATGACGTGAGGAAAGAGGGAGAGAGTCAGTCGTGCCAAGCGTTTCCACAGCCCTTAGTTCCACCTTGCAGATTTTCCTCGATCGCTCCGCCGCCGCTGACGAGACTCCGAGTTTCGACGGCAGGAGAGGAGCATGAAAGAACTGAACCTATCCTACAGTAGAGCGAACCGTTAGATCGTGGAATTTTGTGGGACCAATTTAATAATTGGAACGCTCAAAGATACACACCCAAACACGTTATTAGCCTAGTTACCGAAGATGAGATAACTATCGTTCAAGATGAAAGTAATCGAGCAGTAAATGTCTTAAACAAAAAATAAAAAATAGTAAATTCTTCGGGGCTACCCGGGTAGGAGTGCGTCGATAGGAGTCTTAAAGTCGTCGAGTGGAGGTCCTCGAAATCGATCGCAGCTAATCCTCTCGATGCTTCGCAAAGTCTTTCAAGTCCCGTTACCTGACGGATACTACACGTTAAAAAAGAACCTAGAAAACAATTAAGTAAAAACGAAGAAAGACGAGTAGGCATTAGCGTTAGTACACAACCGTAGGTCGAGTTTCCTCGGAATAATGTCGACGTGCGGGTACATAGAAAGAACAAAAAACAAAATGAACAACAACAAAAAGCCGTCAACCGATCTCTCGCGAGATCAGAGAAACGAAGAGCGCAAAAGTGGTTCGAATTGAATTGGCCGAGGGATTCCTCGAATCCCGAAGGATTACTCGATTATCACATGCATTACACGAATGTTTCCTTCTTCCTTCGATCTACTCATATTTTTTAACTCCAGCTCACACGGACACACACTTAAAAAAAAAAAAAACCAGCGTTTCCTCGCGATTCTTGCCCTTCGTGTGTCGCGGATGTTACTTCTTCGTGTACATGATTCGTATATGATGTTAAAAAAAAAAAGAATAACAAGCTTCACCCGTTCAGTATAACAAAAGCGTGAGTTCGCGGTGACGACCGTTGCCGATTTAGCAATACGTAATTAATTAAAGGTGCGTTCGGACTGTGAACGCACCGAGGAATTGGCATTGAGCTCACTTCCGGTCGCGGTGATACGAGAACATGCGGTGCCTCCTACGGCCATTGATATTCCTCCGATATTGACAAAAATGTTTGTAACATTTTAAGTATATATTTTCATAAGATAGCAATGCGATTCGTGGCAACGTTGTAGTGCGCATATAGAAAAAAAAAAAAAACAAAACAGAAAACCTCTGAACAATTAAGTAAAAAAATAAAACGAAAGATAAATAAAAATTGCTTAGTGTGGGTATCGGTTGTTGTACTGCAATACGCATATTTCGCATAAAATGCGCGGTTTAGAAACACACAATCTCGTTCGTACCGCTAGGACGACTGTGTGTATATGTATACATATACATATATAAAAATTATTCTATTTTAATGTGTATACATAAAACGCACGTTGAAGAAACATATTTACCAACCGCGTCGTCACTTTGGGAGGGCGCGTTTCTATATACATATATGTGTGTGTATATATATATATAGATCTATATATCTATATATACCTATATAAATATATATATACAAAAAAAAGATGTAAAGATTAAATGTCTAGAATTTCTAGTTAGCCGAATGTTAATGTGACATATTTACGTGCAGAGAGGAACTGTTATATACATGCTACTTTACAAACTTTCTTCCCGCACACGGGCAGGGGGTTTCGTTGATGTTTACAAGAAATGTTTAAATAAATTTTAAAAAAAATCATATTGCTAACTGAGGCACACACGAGCACGCGCACGCGGCTGCGTGTTTATGTGGATAAAAACAAAAATATCTATATTTTTACGTGTAGATATTTTTTGGTAACTTGTTACAAAGATCTGTCTAGGCTAGTTCACAATGCATAACGTTGTAAATAACAATAGAGAAAGAGCTTTATGTCACTCTAGGAATCTCCGTGATACCAATCAAAATTTATTTCGTCGTCCAGAGTCGACGGTGTTGCGATAAATAGTTCGCTAATAAAAAAAAAACAAAAAAAAACGATACTTCTGCCAGTGAACACTCGTCCTGATGCTGGCCGAACAATTCTTATAATTACGATATTTCCGTTTGTTACCGTTTTGTGTAAATACAACTTTATAGTTATTTATCTCAATTTCTCTACCGCTATTATTACATGATTACAATAAATCAAACAATGAAATAACAAATACGTACTTGCCTATGTTCCTTTTCATACGGCGGGGTCCGGAAATCTCAATTTTCGACCGGAAGTGACTTCATACCGGAAATACGTAACTTCCAGTTTGAAAATGGCATTTTTCGACCGGAAGTGACGTCAGTCTGAAATGAGTTTGACCAAAATGTTACCGTATGAATGAAAACACAAAATACTTTTTTTTAAAGAAGTAAAAATGGTACGCCAGGTACTTAAAACGTTCAGAAAATATGTTTATGAAAAAAAACCTCTTAAAAATTAAAAAATCTACCAAAACAGATGTTTATCCGAACAATAAAAAAAATATATGTGTATCAAAATGTAAAAAAGTCGAAGATTGAAATTTTCACGTCGCTTTCTCATAAAGTTCCTTTATTCGCGAAGCTTCTTTTATGAGGAAGCATTGTCTGTATTTTTGCCAGGAAAGGTTGGAACGTTCTGATTGGTATTTAAAACTTTGTTTTGGATATAAAATATACTCGAAATTTCAGCGTTCATAGCGTATAGGAGTGAATTTCGAAAAATCCAAATCCCATGGCACAGGGGAGAAGATTTCGAAAATCATAAATAATTCCTATATGCTATATGCCCGAGATTTTAACGTTCATAGCGGATGGGAGTGAAATCCGAAAATAATAAATCAGTCCCATATACTATATTCTCGAGATTTCGGCGTTCATAGCGCATGGGAGTGAAATAAGAAAAATCCTGATCCAAATTCACTCATGGGAGTGCATTTCGAAAAACCCGAATCTCATATAGCACACGGGAGTAAAGATCTAGGGGCTCTAGGAGACCCGGACACATGTACCTGTTTCCCCTACATAAGTATACGCCTGGTTCCCGTGGGTTATGCCTTCGGTACTTATCTAGGGGAAACGGGGACGCATGTCCCCGTTTCCCCTAGATCGAAATACTCGAGATACATCGTCGATCCTCGCGAGTATGCCTTCGGTACATATCTAGGGGAAACGGCGACATGTGTCTTCGTTTCCCCTAGATATGTACCGAAGGTATACTCGCGATAACCGACGATGTATCTCGAGTATTTCGATATGCACCGAAGGTATACCCGCGAGGACCGAAGGTGTACCTCGAGTATTTCGATCTAGGGGAAACGGGGACATGTGTCCCCGTTTCTCCTAGATATGCACCGAAGGTATACTCGTGAGGACCGAAGGTGTACCTCGAGTATTTCGATCTAGGGGAAACGGGGACATGTGTCCCCGTTTCCCCTAGATATGCACCGAAGGTATACTCGCGAGGACCGAAGGTGTACCTCGAGTATTTCGATCTAGGGGAAACGGGGACATGTGTCCCCGTTTCCCCTAGATATGCACCGAAGGTATACTCGCGAGGACCGAAGATGTACCTCGAGTATTTCGATCTAGGGGAAACGGGGACATGTGTCCCCGTTTCCCCTAGATATGCACCGAAGGTATACTCGCGAGGACCGAAGGTGTACCTCGAGTATTTCGATCTAGGGGAAACGGGGACATGTGTCCCCGTTTCCCCTAGATAAGTACCGAAGGCATAACCCACGGGAACCAGGCGTATACTTATGTAGGGGAAACAGGTACATGTGTCCGGGTCTCCTAGAGCCCCTAGATCTTTACTCCCGTGTGCTATATGAGATTCGGGTTTTTGAAATGCACTCCCATGAGTGAATTTGGATCAGGATTTTTTTTATTTCACTCCCATGCGCTATGAACGCCGAAATCTCGAGAATGTAGTGTATGGGACTGATTTATTATTTTCGGATTTCACTCCCATCCGCTATGAACGCTCAAATTTCGGGCATATAGCATATAGGAATTATTTATGATTTTCGAAATCTTCTCCCCTGTGCCATGGGATTTGGATTTTTCGAAATTCACTCCTATACGCTATGAACGCTGAAATTTCGAGTATATTTTATATCCAAAACAAAGTTTTAGATACCAATCAGAACGTTCCAACCTTTCCTGGCAAAAATACAGACAATGCTTCCTCATAAAAGAAGCTTCGCGAATAAAGGAACTTTATGAGAAAGCGACGTGAAAATTTCAATCTTCGACTTTTTTACATTTTGATACACATATATTTTTTTTATTGTTCGGATAAACATCTGTTTTGGTAGATTTGTTAATTTTTAAGAGGTTTTTTTTCATAAACATATTTTCTGAACGTTTTAAGTACCTGGCGTACCATTTTTACTTTTTTGAAAAAAAGTATTTTGTGTTTGATTTCACCTATTTTTGAAATCCTGTAAATACGAGCGATATCAAAATTTCAATTTACAACCGTTAAAGGTACTGAAAAGACTGATTTTGCATAATAATCAATTCAACTATTCACGTCTCGTGAAAATTCCCGAAGATTTTCCGTAGCACGTAAAGATGCGGAAATTTCGTGCGATCTCACCTCACACCCGTATTTCAGGTTCGCCTCATCATATCTCGCAAACCGCTGGACGATTAGTTTCGTAATTAGGCCCATTGGAAAGCTTGGGTCCGTATCATATGGTAAAAATGTCCTTGAGTTTTCGATGCTATGGTTCGTTGCCGAGATCGAGCCGAAAATTATCGCGTAAACTCACGCACAATCGATCTCCTCACACCCGTATTTCACGTTCAATTCATCATATCTCGGGAACCGCTGGACGAATATGATCGTAATTAGGCCCATTGGAAAGATTAGGTCCGAATTATATACTAGAAGTGTCCTTGAAAATTCGATCTGATGCTTCGTTGCCGAGATCGAGCCGACCGAAAATTATCGCGTGAACTCACGCACAATCGAAAAATTTTGGATCGATTGCTGATCGCGATCATCGTACACAAGAATCCACCGAGCGAATGTGTTCGGAATTAAGCGAACTGGAAAGCTTGGATAGACATTCTATAGTAAAATTTTAATATCATTTCGATCCGATGATTTATTTAAGAGGTATCGTAGTGCAAAAATATACTTCCGGCATTTTGGAGTATAACTACTTGGTAGCGTCCTTCGCTCGCTTAACATTTTTTTTTAAGTACTTGGCGTCGAGACGCTACCGCGTCTCTTGATACCCAACCGACCAATTATTATCGCACGATATTCGATTGGATGCTACTTCGCCTTGTGTCGCCGTATTAACCTCATCCTTCAAAATTCCCAGTACAGTCAGTTCTAACATGTATTTGAAAAATCATCAGAATTCATCATGAAAGAGTAAGACATGAATCCAGTTCATCGATACATAGCTTGTACTAACACACATCGATCTGTAGGCAAAGCCCGGAAGCAAAAAAAGATGCATCTCAGAAGAAATTCGGTATCCGAGACTCCGATAAGAACGATGAGAAAGCACCGACCAAGAAACTCCGAATTCGTCCGGAAGTCGAGAGTCGCTGGTACCGCTTCGATATCCTCACACCGGAAGTCGCCATACTCCGCGGTTCCTACGCGATGAACGACACGCATTTCAAGCAGAGAAGCCGAGGCCAGCAAGCTGCGCCTTGCTCGGTCGTCGCGATAGTCTTCGGTCGACTTTTCGATCCCAAAGACTGGACGAAAAACTATGTCGATCAGGTCTTGGAGTACGGCGACAAACTCTTCAGGATAAGCGCGACGAGAAACCGCGTGAATCCCGGCGCGTACCTAACGACGAATCTCGTCTATCCGGAATTCTACATCGACGACTACAAGTGCCTCATCTGCGCCGAGGAGAGTAGCATCTACGGTAATCTCTTCAGCACTAGCATAGGTTGCCCGGAATTTAGCGAGGGTCTTCAGCGTTTCTTCAAGCTCAACGATTCAGGGGTCCTCACCGCTCAGGGCACTTCCGTCGCTATGTGGCGTCATCCTACAGCCGGATATCTCTATTACGATCCGGCGCCCTGTGGACCAAACGGATCCAGAAGCAAAGAAGGCGTTGCATGCACAATGAGATTCAAGAGGCTCAACGAAATGGGAGATCTGTTCGTGAGCAATCTCGATCGAAGATACGACTCGAGATACTGCATCGACAAGGTCAGCGTTCTTCGCGTGACCCTCATAAATCGCGGAGTTTTGCTCGAAAGCCCCGATCACTTGGTGGTCGACAAGAACGTTCTGAGGGCTCTGAATCCCGTGGACGTTGACGAGAACAAGTCGGACTGCACTCGTCCGGCTCCGAAGAGGCCAAAGTCATCGGCGATCGCTGCGGCAGCCATCGTCAAAGAACCGCTCACTATAACGATCTCGAATTACAACATAGACGCTCGTTTCGCAACCGAGCCGCTGGTCGACTTCAAGTCTCTGGACACCGAATATCCGTACTACGACATGGAAGTCAACATTCCATCGACGTTCAAAGAGCTGCCCGGAAACATGGCGATTCTTCACGGCTGGACCCACGAGGGCAGCGAGATGTACAAGGGAAAGGGAGCTCAGAACGTCGCGAATTGCGCGATGTCGATCGGAACGAAGAGGGTCCATCCGGTGAAGACCTGGCTGAGGCCGAAACTCGACGAGGTTCTCGCTCTCGGAGATGCTCTCTACGCCGAAGTGAAGGCCGACAAGCCCGCGATAAAGTCGATGACCGCAGCGGATCTCGACGACACGAAGATCAAAGTGGGCGACAAGAAGATGTTCGTGGACGTCGATGTTCTCACCGTGGTTGGCACGATAAGCTCCAAGATCCCATCGGTTCTCAGTCTACGACAGGCGTTGGAGGAGTTCTTTCTGGTGAACACGAACGGCATAGTCGAGTGCAGCTCGATGGCCGTCGCTGTCTGGACTCAGGACGATTACTACTACATGTTCGATCCTCGGCAGTGCGACGCCTCGGGAGTGAGGATAGTCGAGGAAAAGGGTAAAGGGGGAAAAGGAAAAAAGGACGCTGGAGCTGAAGTGAAGAAGGTGAAGGGAAAGTGCTGCGTGACGCGTTTTCCGGACATCGACTCGCTGGTCGCTCTCTTCCTGAGGAACGTCGATCAGGCCAAGAAGAACGATCGTTTCATCGTTCGGAGTGTCGCGATCGTCGACGATGTGCCCGGGACGAGGGCTTGGAGAGAGTTTCAGCCCGGCGAGGCGGGAAAGACGTGGATACTGCGCGGCGGAATTTCCAACAACGACGATAGCTTCGGTACCGGAAGTCAGGGGGCTCAAGGCATCGCGATGCCGATCGTCGCTCTGATAAACGCGAAGGACACGCCACCGGCCGCATGGACCAAGGACACCGTGAACCAGGCCGTGAGGGACGGCGATAGTTACTTCAATTGGTGCGTACCGGAGGCGGAGGACGCGGAGGAAGAAAACCGGAAGCTGCCGATAGGAAGCGCGAAGAGGACGCTTTACGTGAAGAATCGCAAGGTTCAGATAGATCTGACGGAGTCCTCGATCGTGGGCGACCTCGAGGCGACCGCCGAGAGCAAAATGCCGAATCTGGAGAAGGCTTTGGTCCAATTCTTCGACGGCCGCGAGTACGGAGTCGTCGAGGCGAAAGATCTGTCGGTCGCTGTGTGGAAGTTCGAGGAAGAGCTGAAGGACAAGAGCAAGGAGACGACTTACTATTGCTACGACGCGAATCCAAGAGGGAGCCTGGGTCAAAGAGTCGCGGAGGGAGAGGACGAAGAAGCAGTTGCCTGCGTCGTCCGGGCGGTCGATCTCGCGGAGTTGGCTCGTCTCATCGAGAGGAACGTCAGCCCCGAGGCGGAGGGCGGCAGCGACTTCGCCATCCACGAGGTAAAAGTAGCCTCGATGAGCGAGCCGATGACCGACGAGGAGATCGAGCAGGACAAAGCTCTGCCGAGCAGGCCGGAACTGAACGCTTACACCGATCTCGGCGAGGACGGCGCCTGCCTGAACGGCAGCTTCGATCAGGGCAGCGAGACGATGTTCAAGCAAGACACTCGGAACAAGCAACAGGCGGCCAATGCTCTCGTTGCTCTCGCGATGAGGAAACTATACAATCCGCATCTCTGGTATCGCGAGGTCGTCGACGATATTCTGAAGGTCGGCGACCAGGTGACGCGGAAAAACATGGGAAACCTGCCGGAAGAGGGGGAGGAGGAGGAGGGAGAGACCCGAAGGGATTATGTCTTGCCGGTAGAGATCGACGAAGAATTCGACATAGGCGTCAACAGAGTGACGGTCGCCCTCGAGGCGGAAGTCGCAGCCGGAAGAGTAGCCGACCTGGCGACTAATCTGCAGGAGTTCTTCCTTGAAAACTCTATGGGTATCTTCAGACAGGACAGCGTGATGCTACCGATATGGAAAGAGGGCGATGTCTTCTTCACCATGGACCCCAAAGGAAGAGACAATCGCGGCGTGCCCAAAGAGCAAGACGGCACCGCGACGGTCCTCTGGTTCACCAGCACGGCGGCCCTCGCGGCGAGTCTTCAATTATCGGTGGGGAAGCCCGAGGGCGATTTCCTCATCGACTCGGTCAAGCTGGAGAACGCTTACGAGAGCCGGGTCGCCGAGGGCGAACGCTTGAGGAAGACGACTTCCGGCGAAGATCTTTGGCACAACTTCCCCAAGAAGTCCGCCGGTGTCTGGGAACTCGACGGAAACGTGACTACGGACGACGAGAGATTCGGCGAAGAGAGAAGAAACAAGCAGTCAGCCGCGATCGCCGTCATGGCGGTGATATTCTCGAAAGCCTACGAGCCTCGTCAATGGAGCGGCGAAGTTCTCGACGAGGTCGTCATCACCGGGGACAAGCTGCATTCCCAGTGCGCGGCTCGCCTGGGAGCAGGCTCCGTTCCTCGCGTCAACGAGATTGTGCGAGAGTTTTTCATATCCAACCGGAGAATCGACCTGACGATCGAGGATTGCGTTCAGGCCGGTGACCTCGCCGGCAAACCGCCCAAAGTTCAGAATCTTCGGGAGGGTCTCGAGAAATTCTTCAAGAAGCACACTTCCGGTGCTTTGACTCTATCGGAGGAAACTAATCTCGCTATCTGGAAGTCCGGGGACTTCTATTACTCGCTAATTCCCGGAGGCGGGTCGACCGGTTACGGCGACACTTCCGGTTCTCCGCGACTCGTGCGTTTCGCCGACTTGCAAGTTTTCGAAGAGTATATCAAAGGCGCCATCGGCGAGAGAGGCGATTACGCGATAACGTCCATAGACGTGGTCGATTGGGACAAGCAGCTACCATGGAAGTACGATCCGAGTCCGGCCGTCCGTCCGTCAAATTTGCCGCCACTCAACGCTTTCTCGAGACTCCGCGGAGTCGAGGGCGCGGCCCGAGCGATTCTTCGCGCCGGTACCCATCAGGGATCCGACATATTTCCGGAAAAGATTCGCAACAAGCAGACAGCGGCCAATTGCGTCATGGCGCACGGTATGTCGGTCGTGAAGAACCCGGTTACCTGGACGAGGAGCACCCTCGACGAGATCCTCGTGATGGGTAGCAACCTTCATCGCGAGACGACCAAGGCTCGGCCGATGAAGGAGAAGCTCAGGCCCCGAGACATCGTTAGAGTCTTCCACGTGGGGGTGAACGTCCTCACGGCCGACGTCGAGGAAGCGACGATATCCGGTCCGGTGGCGATTCCTCCGCCGGAACCGGAAGTCAAGGGCAAGGGCAAAGCGAAGAAGCAGAAGGCTCCGAAAGCTAAGAAGGCAAAGAAGGGCAAGCAAACGAGGGTGACGCTTCCGCCACCGCCGCCCGTGTACCTCGAGGAGGGCCTGAGGAAGTTCTTCGAGGGCAATCGGGCGGGTGTGATCGTGACCGGAAGATACATGGCCGCGATCTGGAAGGATCAAGGAGTCTACTTCGTCTACGATCCTCGGTCCCGCGGTGACCAAGGACTGCGCGACGACCGCGGTACATCCTGCCTCATGTGGTTCGCATGCATGGAACCCCTGTACGACCTCGTCTTCGCCAACATCGAGGACGATGAGAAGTACGGCCGATACGAGATATGCAGGGTAGTCGTGCGAACCACCCTCATAGAACCGCTGCCATGTCCAGCGGGCTTCAGGCCGATCATCGAATGCACCGCTCCATCGATTCCGGTCTCCTCGGTGGAGAAAACCACGACCCTCGACGTCGAAGTTCTGACCGAGTACAGAATCGTCGACGAGGACCTGAGCGTCCTCGGAGGAAGTTCGCACATGAACGACCGACTCTTCGACGTGAAGAGCCGAGGTCTTCAGAGCACCGCCATAGCCGCCGTCGCGATCGTCGTCGGACTGCTCCACGTACCCTCGACCTGGACGTCGGAAATCGTCGACGCTATTCTGAAATACGGCGATCTTCTTCACACGGACAGCACCCGGGCGGTTCGTCCGGGCGCGAGGAATTTGTCGCCTCGGGAACTCCTGACCGACTTCGTCGTGGGAGATTTTCGGGCGAGCATCGACGTACACAATCACACGGCCGCCGGTGTCCTCCACGTATTCGACCTCACCGAATCGCTGACCCTCTTCTTTCGCAACAACTGCGCCGGAATTTTGCACACCGCGAACATCGCCGCTGCGGTTATGCAGCATTACGGTAAATTCTATCTGTTCGATCCGTGCTCGCGCGACGATCTCGGCCGATCGTCCCACGATGGATCGGCTTGCGTAATGAAGTGCCGGAGCATAAGGAGACTGGCTTGGATCTTCGTAACAAACTGCAATTACAAAGTACCGACTGTTTACACCCTGAACGCCGTCAACGTGCTCGGCCTTCGTTTCTACTCCGACACCCGAAGCGAATGCCCCGTCGTCTGCGAGAAGAGAGCCGGATAGAACACTGGTCGGGAGGATCTCGCACTATAATCAATTGCAATAATCTTTTTTTATTATTATTTTTTGTTTGTTCGTTTGATTTCGTTTATCTTGTAATTGAGAATGTATTAAATTTACGCTCGACAAACATTCTCAAATTGCTAATTTTATTTATAGTTTTATGACACAAATCACTTTTAGCATCTACATGAGTAGGAGTACAGGCTATACGAGAATGAATTTGATACAGATCACTTATTAGTGTAAATACAATGTTTTGTTGTTGTTGTTGTTGTTGTTGATGTTTCTCAATTACACGCTATAAACTAGATACTTAGAAAACACTGTACAACGCAGCAGAACTGTCATATACTTTACATATAATACAAAGCACTTCCCGCGGGCGCGTAGCTCAAACGAGGCATCGCGTTCATTCGACGACGCTCTCGTTTCGCGCCTCGACACGCGCCGACTACCACGGAAGGCTCGCACGGATCGAAACCGCATCGAATTTTCACAACGAGCACGGATTCTAGGCCCTTGTCGCGAATTAGTTGCCGCTTTGCGGATCGCGGATTCGATCGATCGGCTCACTGTCCGCTCATGCCGGACGTCAGTTTCTCCTCGACGACCTCAAGACGAATTTTTCGATCGGTGGCGGTTCGAGCTCGAAGAAGCTGACGCGGTGCGCCGATAGCAGCCGATCGATCGACGAAATCTGAATCGCTCGCAACTTTGTTTCGTTATCCTCGATAGCCGGGATAAACGTCAAAGTGGCACGGTCAGCAATCTCTGAGCGGTAGTCGAAAAAAAACTTCGTTGGATCATCCCCAGTTACACGGTCTTCGGGGATCGGCCCCGATTTCCACACTTGACTCGCACCACAGAGCTTACAGCAGTCATCATACATACACAATACATCATACAATTTTATAGTCTTTTGCGGCTACGCCTGTCAGCAACATTCTTTCTTGGCCCGTATTATCGCGTGGATCGCGTTCGATAGATTGCGGGTTTTTATTTTACTCGATCGAAATTTAGGGACGTCGCGATTCATCGTGGTTGAGAGCCAAAGGGCTTTTCTTATGTCCATCGGAAGTGTGTATTTTTCATATTGGCCGAGAGACTCGAGAGAACTGGAATCGTTGACGACCTCTTCATGAATTTGTTAATAATATTTTTATTTTACTGTGTCGTATCGTTGAGAATTTGAATAATGGAAAATCGATGTAAAGCGAACATGAGAGACTCACATGTTTCTCTAAGATTCTCGTGTACAACATGATTTTGGTATCGGATGTCTTTTTTATTTGTTTTAACGACAGTCAAAAATTTGGAATGATATGAATCATAAAAATATATACTGGTCAATAGATCTGCGACTAACGCCAATTTGAAAAATCCACACCTCGGCCCGATATACAACATACGCTCGGCTGAAAGTCCGCTGACAGAACGCAGTTCGAAACTGATCGTAATGTAAAAAATATGTATTATCAATAATATTGGCATGATGTTCTTATGGCACGTTTAGTTTACTATTCAGTGACGCGTTACAGTAATTACGGGTTTTTTTTTCTCGCTATACAGACATTATATTCAGTCAAGAAATCATTTTCCCAACGTGGTTTACACATTCATGAATTCACTTCCGACCTCGTAGCGTATACAATTTGTTCTCATAAAGTCTCCCATTGCACTTTCCCATCTTCACAATAAATGCACCTTAAACATATTTATTATGTACAATAGCTGCTTTTCTAGATGAACGGTCAAACAATCTCATTAGAATCCTATTGCATTTTTTGGTTGGTAAAATGGTTAAAAAAAAATAATTAAAAAAACGAACAAACGAATTGCACCGAAAGAGCATGCAATACGAAAGAAACAAAAAGAAATGTTAACTTCTGGTCTCTATGATAAGAATTTGTTCACCATATCGTTTACTTTTTTTTTTACAGTAGAGTTTACGTATACTGGGTGTGCAGTATACAGATGTTCATCTCGCTCGCTCTCGTATTTGTTTACTCGAATACACCAGTTTCAGCGACCTTGTGTCATCAACGTGCATTTGTCACGATTCCAACCGAAAAAATAAGTAGAACGTATCAACGAAGATAAAAATTTTCATCAAACTTCCTTAAAAAAAAAAAAAAAACATTGCACTACAATGATTATTTGCAAATTTCGAACGTCAAGGAGTTACCGAAACAACGTTGATCGGTTATCTGGCCCGCAATATTGTCGATTATCCGATGAAAAATGCATTATCGAAACGCTTGGAAAGATCAATGCCGATCGAGAATGGGAAGAGCATTACCAACAACATACTGATACTTTGTTCCGCTCGCAACTGTGTTATAAATTACATGAAACATAAGAACGATTTACAGATTTACAATTCGTAATTCTCTCGGTGTATGATTATTGCGCCGGAGATCGCAAACTAAGGTCCTGGAAATCCTCAATTTTCGATGCGCAGTAAAATTATACTCTTAACAAATTTATACCGATTCGATACATAAATTAAATCACGAATTCTCAACGAGGTAAACTTTTGCGAACCACGCGACTTGATCGGGCCCCTCGTACGGGGTTGTTCTTAAAACATACAATATATTTTTCTCTCTGGCACTTGGTGCTCGCTCTTGATCGACAAGCTTAACCCCAACATTATTGGAATTTGTTTGATTCTATATAATAAAAAAAGATCTTTATAGTGCGGTCTGTTATTCTGTCGTACAGTGATGAAACGTCACCAAATTCTTCAAACCGCTGTCAGTGATACAGCAAGGTTTGAGATGGGTTTGCGATTTATTGGCGTGTCGTTGAACAATATTATGAAAAAAAAAAATGTAGCTCCAGACGGTTCAATAAATTTAGCCAGAAAAAATGGTATAATTACGTGCCTGCCATAGCATGATATGAATACTATTTCACGGCAGCGCGTATGCGTCAAGGTTGAAAGTGACGAAGGACGAGTGTCGAGCTTGGAAAAATGTGATTCGAGGGTCTGAGGGGCGCGCACGGGGCTAAAAGTAACGACTTTCGTACTAAAGAAGGGTCTTACACGCTAATTAATCGCAATGTGTATAGACTTTAAAAAAAATAACAAATTACATACAGAAGATAGGTATTTTGACACGTGAAGTCGAATAAAATGAATGTTAATAAACGTTATCGCTTAGTGTTCTGTGTGTTTTTTTTCCTCATCATCAGCTACGCCTGCGATAATAATTACATTTTATAGAATATAGTACCTGGCACAGGAACATGACCTCTCAGTCATTGGCATCACAACGTAACAAGGACTACAAGCTGCGTCACGCGCACTTCACTAAACTCAGTCAGTCACTTGGCATCATTGCACGCGGGCTCCAACGAGTGGGTGACTAACAGCCAGACACTTGGTCCTGAGTATTTTTCTGCATCGTTTCTCATGGTTTTTCGGTTTTTTTTCCCTTTCTTTATTTTTCTCACAATGTCATTCATCCATTCGTTAAATGTATGTATATGATCGTTCGTGTCGCTTAACTACGGCCTCGAACACTGAGGAATACGATGATGTTTGCGAACGAATTATTGTATGCGAGATTTTTCACTCGAGTCACGCAGGGCGGACTCTCTCGCTCTCGTTGAACAATCATCAACGAGATGCCGAGTCCACCCTCGTCGTCAAACATTCGCTCGCAATCGACGGGTCTCGAAACTCGCACGGATACGATCCTCCTCGCACGGGCGATAACAGTAAATCTGGAAGATCATTGACAATTTGTTTATTACTAAGCCGCGACTCCCGATCAGTTCTCGTGTGAGTTTCGGCCCGTTCTCAGTGTCCGTTACACTCCGAGATTAATTAACCGTTGGCACATTATACCTAGCGGTGTCGTCGAGCCATTTGGGCCCGGAAGATTCGCCGCAATCGAGATTTGCAGCGTCAGCAGCGGCACGACGACCAAGTCTATTCAGCCTCCCCGAAAGTATACGTAGATGAACCCCGATGACACCGAATTGTAGAGTCTTGTCACTTGGGGCCTCCCAGGGCTACGTAACACTGATCGCCGGATTGGACGGCCCCGAGGGTGCTCCTCCAACGTCACTCTTTATACACTGTCCCGTGAGTTGGTTGACGCTCAGTGGATTGTTGATGTCGTGGGGATTCGTACCGACCGGATTCCGATGAGGAGGCGGCACTGCCTGCACCGGATTTTGATGCGGATTCGACAAGGGCGGCGGCGGTACCGGCGGCGTGAGAGGACATGGACACGGACTCGCCAGACTCGATGGCGATGGCAATACCAACGACGGACTCGCCAGACTAGACAACGCCGAGAGGCCTCCGGGACTGCTCAACGATTCATCGTCCTCGGGAGTTCCTGCCTCACCGACGCTCCCCAGATTGTCCTCGGAATGATCGTCGTCGCCGTCAACGTCGCCTTCCCCGTCGCCGTCTCCTCCCTCCCCCATGTACCTTATACATTTCTTCTTACGTCTGGAAAATTGAACGAAAAATTGTCAATGAAAATACGTGACGCTCGTCGGTAACGATAGGGTACGAAGGGCCATGAATTCTTCGTCATCGTTCCCTCGACGAGGGAATAATATATCCAATCGATATCCGCTAATTTCGAAGATATCCACACCCCTCGCACCCGAGCTTAATTAGTACGTCTAGTAAGAAAAAAAATTAAAAAATCGATTACGTAACTAAAATATCATGCTTTTCACACGTCTTACATCGATAACGATCAGGCTCCTTGTACCTACGCACGTAGAAACTCTTTCGGGTACCCCGTCGTGATTGGGGACTTTGTCGTTTCTTGGTTGTAATTTCAAGGTCGCATTGTTCGCAGAGTTTGTACGAGCGAGAGAGCCTTTGCTTATTTACTTCTTTTTTTTTTAATCTTGATTTCACTCGCTGCAAATGCCATGCTCAAAAGTTTAATTCGAACAAGCATATATATATAACGTGAAGTTTGGTGTGTGTGTGTGTGTATGTGTATAAGTAAAACGATAATTCAACCAAGGCTCATCGAATTAATTAACGCAGATGGAAAGAAATGGTCTTCGTTTTTCAATAGGGTTTGCTTCGCTTGGATCTTTTTTTTTCTTCCTTGGGTAAGAAATTTTGTGGGTAAATCGTATGTGGACGAATGTAAAGCGACTACTGCAAATATATAAATATATATTATAGAGAGGAAAGACTGGTACGTAGACAGAACGGGACTCGAGCCCGTTGATAATTGCAGCACTGCAGTCGAGACAATTACCGCTCTGCCATTGGCTCTCATTATTAATCTCTCAGCTGAATATAAAATACTTTGGCACGTATAACTTTTTTTTATCAAGAATTACTGTTATGAAAATTATTATTATTGTTATAATTGCGATGAAGTGATTATCTTCCCCGGAGGAATTGTCGAATCCAGAATTAGAAGTCATTAGAAGCTGCAATCGTCATTGAGTCCACGTGTGTGCCTAGGACAAGAATCTCGCGCGCAATTGACATTATTATTATTCACTTAAAAATTACGCACTCTATATTGGCATTAGAGAATAAAAAACAATGTAACGAAAATAAATAAAATAAAATAAAAATAAAACAAATTAAAAACATGATATAGCATAGGCCACTAAATACACAAATTATTTGTACACCACAACATTTCGTAACGACGAATGAACAATTGCCATGCCATAATTAGAGTATATATATATATATATATGTATATATATATAAATCTATGTCAAACGTTGTTGAACCGAAAATAAAAAAACGAGTTATATATATTATGTATTAAATTATGTATTACAGATCAGCCATGCTAAGGGCGACATCGATTATCAATAATAAACTTGTTTTAAAAAAATAAAACGAATTATTGCAAAATCAAATGAGTCAAAAATGTAAATTATAAACAACAATAAATATAAAGCTGTAAAGAGCCACAACAATGAGAAACAATGCGAGCATCGGGACGTCGCTTGGCTGCTCACTATGCCATCCGCTCGTTACTCCAATCGTTGTTTTTTTTTTCCGTCTCGTTATTCGCGTAATCAGCAAAAATGTAGTGGATCGCACGATCCGGAGATTTTTCAAACGTGGTTCATAGTGATTGTTTTTTTTTTCTAACGAAAGACATAACGTAAAGCGACCGGCATGAGCGAGTGCCAGCGAGCCCGTAGGTTTAAGTCGGGACTGACCACTGTTTAAGAAGAAGTGTTGCAGTAGAAGGGAGGCGATAGGCTTGACTAGAGATTAACATAAGTGGGTTCTTGCTGAGGCGAGGAGGCATTGGAGGCAGTGTTAGTGTTCGGCGGAGCGGTCGCTGCCCCTACCGTTCCAACACCGCCTCCAGTCACGACCCCGGCTCCCGCGCTACTTCCCACACCGTGATGAATTATGCTCGCGTGGATGCCCATCCCCGCTCCATGCTCCACTGGGCTGCCAAAACCAACCACCAGCCATTAAAGGGGCGCTCTCATCGAAATCGTCTCTTAATCCCACCTTAATCCCCACACCGTATCGTCGTCACCCACACGCATCGAATCCCTCTCACTCTCTCACTTTCTGTCTCTCTCTCTCTCTCTCTCTCTTTCACTCCAACCCGTTATCATGAATATTTCAGAGTCCTTCCCCGAACTCTCTGGCCGGACTTTAGAATTGTTCGATTAATCGTCAAAGAGGAGTGAGGATGTTGGGGCGATAGCGTTATTGTTTCTCGATACGTATTACCGATCAGAAAATATGTCTCCCAAATGTCGCACTTGGCAGCTCGGATAGCCTTCGGCACCTTTCAGGCCTTTGCAATCGATCAAACGATGGATCCTCTAATTTAAAACGATAATTTCCTGTTGCTGAATTCAACTGTACAGAATTTACTGCGCAATACAAGAAGAAGAAGATGTAGAAGTTGATTGACATTGTTTGTTGCACAAAGATATTTGTTTTCATGGAAAACGGAGTCTCGACCGATGATGGGATTCGTTTTCGCCCCTTTAATGAGGTCCATGACATTCACAAACCCAGCTGGGAGTGGGGACGCGATTGGGCGTTTAACTATATGCAATACAATAGTTTACAGTAGTTAGTGGCGCTAGACGGATAGTTTATGGATGTATATATCGCAATAACTACGGTGTGGTATCTAGAGAAGATATATATTTACAAGCAGTATAGAATGTACTATCGCAATAATTCCAGTACTAGAGAGAACATTCGATCTTCTTATTCCTTGCTCTTTTCGTTTTTTTTTTTTTTTTTTTTGGGAAGACACATTTTCTGACACGCTCACTCGGTTATTTTCAATCGAGCATTGTCAAAATTTTACTCGCTATTGTCGTATCGATATCGATAGAAATATTGAAATTCGCGATTTTGTTTTTCGTTTTTACAAGTAACCACGATAACATGTGGATGACGAAACGGAGGCGAAGATGACAATGTTATAACGGTGAAAAAATACTATGCTCTCAACATTGGCTTCTTTAGAGAGGACAAAGTTGGAATCATATTCATTAGAATTGGTGATGTACAATATTAACGAAGCATTAACTTTTCCGTGGTCTCTTCGTTGAGAAATTTCGAAGAATGCTTGCTGGCGGTATATCGAGTACCAGAGTGATGCATATCGGTGATATATTTTTTCTTTTGAAGCCAAGTATGATATTAACAATGCGTCATCGGCGAAGAATTCTTCGAATCACCGCGGTTTCCGCGATATGTAAAAGTTGAAAGATTCTATGCGAATCTACAAAACTAGGCTTTGGACAAGTCGCGATATATATTATATATTCCACGAAACGCTGAACGAGCCGTCGTTCGCGTTGAGGCTCGTATAACACCGTCAACAATTTTATTATTAATATTTAAATGAAATTGCGTCGGGCGAACGCTAACGTACCTGCATGGTTTGCACCATTGGCTTTGTTGATCTAATCCGTACCTTGCTCGGCACTTCTTCATGTTATTACCTAGAAACCCAAAGTCTTTGTGTTAATAATGATGTTTAACATGTAAATAAAAAAATCGCAAGCTCCATCCCCTCATACCTCGACAAGTAACTAAACTTTCGTTCTTAGCCTATTATTATGTTAAAAAAAAGAAAAAAAATATACGTTATTGAAACAAAAGAAAGGGAATTTCCAGACACTTGTGAATGTTTCGACTAAATTTGACACGCTAATAAGCGACAATTACTAAAAGGGTGAAGTTGGAACAAATAAGTCGCCGTCAATAAAATTGTCTCGATCGAAAAATAGAAACAGCATTTCAGTGAGTAGTTACTCTTTCGCCAATGATCGAGTCAATGTCTGGCTCTATTTCTATTTTACGAAAAAAATGATATATATATATTTGAGGTATTCGAGTGGAGTATCAATGTCCACTAGTCATGCGTGTATTACATGGGTCATTACAAAATTTAATGCCATTGGGTAGTTCGACAAAGACCTTCCCAGAATATATTTTCAATCTTTATCGAACAAACTATAATCGGCGAATGCTTTAACGGATTCGTTGATTAGGAGGTCTCTCCGGTAACTGTCAGAATGCCGATGTACTCTGTCAGACAAATATATTTCGGGGAAGGTTCTCCGTATTTCGAGAAGAAAAATAAATAAATAAAATTCGGACAAGCGAATGAATATATAGCATGCAATGTCATGTAAACGACTCGATCATGGAATGTAAAAACTACTATTGTCGTGGCTATAGAGTACAAGCTCTGGACATATCATGTCTGGATGTAAGCTCGTATAGGCGTCGTGAACGAAAACTTATATGGGGGGAGGTCGAGTATACTTGGGTTGAGTAACGAGAGGTAAACAATGAGAAAACAATTATTTTTTTTTTAAATAAAAATAAAAGAATAAAATAATTAAATAATCGAGGATTCAGGCAACATTGAAACGATCAAAGGAATAAAAAATGTAATAATTGAGAATTGAACAGGAGTATAAAGACTGAGAGAAATCAAACGCTTAGGATTGTCTGATTGCGGATTAGGTCCCTGTAAAAATGCAAGATGGCCAGCGTCCCCAAAGTTGTATACGTAATTAATATATGTATATGGGCGACGTGCGTGAGCGTGCCCACATGTACGCATGCAAAGCACGCGCTCGCACGGGTTTATACGATATAATAAAATACATATATGTGAGTTTATAAATGTGGGCGTGTGTGTATGTGTGCTCGCGTATGTACGTGTGTATAATATATAATATAATATAATATATATCCGACCGAGAGAGCCCGAGACGGGTAAAACATGCAACATAATGTAGTGTAGCAATAGTAATGTAATAACAATAGTATAACAATGGGGGGATTGTAAGAATGTGTGGAGTTGAGGCATGTGGGTACCTCCAGGATCACTGTTTGTGTCTTGTTTGCGCTTCCTCTTCTTAGTTCGGTTGGTATTTGCGCGGGAAGACCAGTCAGGGTAGAGCTGCATGTGCAACTGTCTCTCCCGTCGCGCCAACTCATAATACTTGGCCTGTTCCTCTCGCCCTAGCGCGTGCCACTACCGAGAGAGAACCAAACACTTTTGTAATTGCATAGAACCGTGGCTAAACAATATTTTTATCAAGATGAACAAAGAAACAAATTCACTATGCTACTGCCGCCACCCTGTGTTTTGCCATTACTCAAGTTAGAAGATCATCTAGGAACCACATGTTTTTCCTTTTTCTATTATTTCTTTCATTTTTTCTTTTCATTTTTTTATTATTTTTTTTAATTTTTTTAAATTAAAAACAAAAAAAGCATTTTCAGTAGTAACATTGGGGTCCCTACTTTCCGTTTAAAGTGCTAGAAGAACAGCCTAGGTTGCCCCCCTCGGTTGCACCACTATTCGTCGTTCGGTACCTATTTGATACAGGGTGTCTGATAGACTTTCCGGCGGAACGTCATGGTTTTTCTTTTTTTTCAAATTCTTGCTAAGCTGGCCGTTGAGGCGAGTCGGTTATTACATCGACTTTGTGTGTGTCTCACGTCGATTATCAATCGTTAAATTAATTATGAAAACGCATGACCTCTTTTTTTAATAGAAATAAGAATTGAAGGACCCACAAGCCGCCAGGGTTCGTATCATACGCGGGAGGGGACTCAGCTCGTCGACCAAGCTCGCAACTTGTTAACAGTCTGACCACGAATCGTCCTGGAACTACCAGACATCCCGTAAACAAAAAATTTCTCATTTCTTTATTTTATTTATCATTTCATTTTCCGTGACGAATACCGCTTTAGGGAGTTGGCCAGACAATCATTGCATGATAAACGCGAACATCCGTTTCGGTTTTTTCTTTTCGTTTTATCTTTTTCTTTCTTTAAAAAATGCTGCCACATTCCACAATCCCCACAGACAATCCAATTGCAATTAATAATCCGCTCATCAAAGAGAATACAGAAAACAAATGAAAAACAAAAACAGAAACGCACAGAGACTTTGATCGTTTCAATCAACCAATAGGTACTATTTAAATTATTAATAATGATTATTAAGGGCCTGCTGTTCTAGCACTGGAAAGTGGTACCTCCGGTGGGATCTGCGGAGCGCTCTTTCTTCCTCTTCTTCTTCTTGCTGCCGTATCCGTAGTTATCCCTGGCACTCCAGCCGGGGTAGCGTTGCTGGTGCAGATGGCGTTCCTGCCTGGCCGCCTCATAATACCGCGCCTGCTCCTCCCGGCTTAGCGAATGCCACTGCGTGTCATACCCCCAAAACGTTCATATTCAAAGTCTCAAATATTCGTGCACCGTGCTTCCTATTCAGTCTCTTTTCAACTCGTTAATATTATTAATGAGAGGAGGAGAGGCACTCGGATCCACCCTCGCCCTTCCCACCAGCACGCGGACCCCTTCTTCGTTTGTTGTTGTTGTTGTTGTTTTTTTTTTTTTTTTTTACTTAAATTTCATAGAAATTCTCTTATCGTCGTATATCGAGATTCCTTAGATCCCACCTACAATGCTCTATTTTTTTGTACTAAATTATTCATGTAGATTCGGTTAGTTGTATAGTACGCGAGTAGCGTTTACTGTCAAGCGTTAGAGAAACATGCAACAACTTTTTTATATTTATTTTTTCTACAAGGTCCTCCTACGGACGACGAGTCAAGATTCTGTGATTCCGTCGACTTTTCTTCTGCCCCCACGCCCCGAAACGCTGATGATAACACGGACGATACGCGCACGTTACCATCCACGTGCAATGCATCAGCTTTTCACCCTCGCTATACTCTCGTTGAGAAAAAAAAAATTATTTTTGTAATCCATCGACTTGGTGTTAAAAGCGCATCAGGGTCACCGATGCCTTCGTCCATTTTTCCCTAAAATCGTGTACTTTGAAATTGAACAACGTCGCCGTAGTTGAGAAACTGGGAATTTTGAATATATACTTTTTTTCTCGCAATTTCTAAGTCTTTGACTTGTGGGGTGAAAGGAGCATTCGTAAATACGATCCCATTTTTTTTCTACAATGAATCCGCTAATCTACAATTAAATACGAACATTCGTCGATCTACATTTTCCATGGTACACCTACATAGGACAAATTGGACGAAAGCTTTCGCGCGCACCGGTACGTTGGGCGACGTTTCGAGTCCGATCGAACGACTCGAAATGTGACTGTCTCGCACTCCGATTAACTTTTTTTGTATTAAAAAAAAAATAACAAATAAATAAAATATTATCACCGAATACCAAAAGAGCACTCCGCAGTTTTTCGTATCAGCACATTTGCGTGTATTAAAAAATTTGTGTGCGACGTAAGAAAATAAAATATCATGAAATATAGAGTACAGAGTATTAAAGCTTCCGGCAAAACAAAATCTTGACTCGAATCGAATACACATCGATATTTCTCGCATCAGGATGACGGCAATAACATTAGCTTATGAGTAATACAATAATTATTACGAATATATTTATACAAAAAAAAAAGAAAACAAAAAAAGACGTATCGTTCGACTGTTAAGGATTTTACAAAAATCCTGATGCGAAAACGTCCGATCGGTGAAAAAAAAAGAAAAATAAAAATCCGAAGCACAAAAATATTGTATATGATTTACTCACCCGCCTCCCGAGTATTTGGTTGATAGCGGCGCTCTCTTTTAAGGTACACTCTGCCACAACTTTCGCCCTCATTTCCTTCATATACAGCATAAAAGCGTTCAATGGCTTTTTTATGTGGGGTTTCTTTTTATCTGTCGAATATCGAATAAGAACAAGCGTGAATTTGTCATTCCAGATAAAGAAAAAAAAAAGGCAAAAATATTTCTGCAAAATCTGCCCTACGGTAGACAGTGCGTTACCTTGATTATTCTGTTGTCCTGTATCCTGAGCTTTTGTGTTGTCGGAAGACAAAGATGTAGAGTTTTTCTGATCTATCGTAGACCTGCAATGCAAAAAAACAACAAAAATCTGTTAGTACAAAAGTCAATACGAAACACATGAAATCTTTGCGTTGAATGTATTATTACACCACAGTGCTAGTGGTTAAATCAATTGAAGCGTTGTGAGTTTGAGTGTTTTTGACTCTTACAGTGCACTACTCATCTCCAATATTTATGATTTATTATATACCTATTATAAAGGAGAAATCCGTCGAAGTAATAAATTATTAAATTATTGCAATGTACAGAAAGTAAGTTAATGACTTATAAAAAATCTATACCGTTTGGAATGAGACTGTTTAGTCTCGTGAGCGGAGGAGTCGCGTTTCGCGTCTGGCAAGGGATAAGCGGCGGCAGAGTTTTGAGAATTGCACAATTGCTCCGTAAGATTTGTCGCAGGCCCGTCGAAGTACGGTTGAGGTAGTCTCAGAGGGTTTCTGACAAAATGCTGAGGCGCCGACCAGCTCATTTGCTGCATGAGCTGCTGTGCTTCGACCATCGCGAGCAGCTGCATGAAATAATATTGCATGCCGTAAGCGGGTGGATCGACTCCCCTCGGCACCGTCATGTTCGACATCTGCATGACATTGCTCATGTGCAGGGCGGTGATAATTTTTTGATCGTCCGACTGAAGTCCAGCTTCGCCGGACTTAACGGCTTCCTGAAGTATGGCCATGTTGTCCTGCACCTTGGACTCGTCTTTGCTCTCCTCGTCGATTCTCTCCGTCACGGACGCGGGATTCTCCTCGATGATCGTCGACTCGCCGTCGCTGTTGCCGTCCTTCTTAATCACCAAGTTCAATGGCTCCAGACACTCGGACTCCATTGCCACTTGGGATTTTTGGACAGCGGCATATAGACTCACACCGGCTTTCTTTTTGTCTCGTCGTTACCTCATCGATGTAACCGAACGAGCTCTGCGGACGGTGCTCGCAGTCAGGACTCTCACCGCAGTGCCTTAGTCCGAGCCATTTGAAAATGATGAATTCCGTACCATAATATTGTGTACCAAAATCTCTGCTAAACAATCGTTTCAACGAATCGTCTTCTCTTCGATCGGCCGAGGAAAAATGAAATTTATTTCACGCTGTGATACTCCGTCAGGAGTTCGCATTGATACGCGAATATATCGCCGTTGCAGCTAACCACGACACTCATTCTTTCGGTAATCGAAAAGTCGGTGCAGTTCCATGGTCCGTTCGGCGTCCTGCCGCTCGGTCTATCCCACCTCTTTCACGAATTTTAATGGCTCCATCGCCGTGTATGATATCTCAAAATTATCCATTTTTTCCCCCTCGAGTCCTCTTCTCCGCTTATCGCGTGTGTATCGGCCGCGGTATTTAATATCAATAGTCAACCTCTCCGCGACCTCTTCCACAGCCGTTTTCCCGATTTGACGGGTGTCGAGATGGAATAAAGGATGCTCGCGGATCCTCCGTTGCGGGGTCGTCGGGCTCTTTTGTGTCTCGCGTCTCTCGTACCGCGAATCACCAGCGGGTGTTACGATTGATTATCCGAGGTAGGGGCGGGCGGGCGCACGGGCCATCATTGCAATTCATGGCTCTACAACTACATCTCGCAGTGCCCTACCAATGTATAATTCGCGTGGGTAGGGGGCGGGGGGGGGGGGGGGGGGGAGGAGTGGTGAAAATCGCATTTTTTTGGCGGGCTACGTGGCGCTGCTGTCGCGATGTTCCCGCACGGCGCGGCAGGGTGGTGTGTGTGTATCCGGGAAAGGATCCCGAGAGGGCTTTCCGTCTAGGCTCCTTCGTCTCTCGCATGCATATCCGACGATTCTCCCACTCTCCTCGCGTCAAGTATCTCGCTAATTGTTGTAGCACTGGCGTGTCGTCGTCGGGAGACTCGTCGTGTTCATGGTCGGCTCGGCGGATGGTCGCGGTGCAAACTAAACCGGGCTATGCGACACGGCCCGCTGAGAGTCGGGTCGTCGTCACCCAGGCGGCTCACACTCCCCCGAAGGCTGATCTGCACGAGCGGTTGGAACTGTTTTGCTTGTTTTATTATGAAATTTTATTGTCCCGGCAACTTCGCGGTTATCGATCTCTCGTCAAGGCTCGGAATATACATATACATCCTGTGCATACATTCATGCCTCTCTGACGAGAGATTTTATTATATAAAATTGCATCCAACCTCCTGACGGCCTTTTTTTTCAAATTTAATTTTTATTCTTCAAAAAAAGAAAAAATGAATGAAAAGTTGTTCCAGTCCATATTCGCGGAGTATAGATTTATCGTACGAGGATTGGTCGTTTCCGGTTGTCTGGCGTCGAGCCCCCGCGACGCGGGTATCCAAGGCGTTATATAGCGGCGGAGCGCCCGTCATCGTTGTGACAATATTGCGAAACGCATTTCAAAGATGTCCGCTGGACCCCGAGTACGAGCGCTGTACTCCCAGTCGTACAATCTCCCGACGGGGAGGGGATGAATATGACTCCGCAGCCTTCCCCTTATTTAGTATCCTCGATTTTACCGGCGAAACATTGTCGTACGATTTCGTGGGGATATTCGATGTGTCGTAGGCCGATGCGAGCCTCGAAGGCTCGGGCGATCGCTTGGTGGAATGCGAAAATAATATGCCTTTCCGTGGAAGTTCACGGGCTACTAATGTAAATTAGAAATCTGTTAAGAGGGTAATGATCAATACATAGCGGAAAAGCAGGCGCAGACGCTCTGCGTTGAAACTCTCCCCGCGTTATAACGCTCCCGCTTCGATAAGTGTTTCACTCGTCGATTCGAACGAGAGAGCAAAGGGAGGGGGGGGGGGGGGGGGGGTTCGCTCCGCTACTCGGGGTGTGCTACCTCCTGCGGCATCCCGAGCAACTATCATTCCCATCAACCCGTGGGTCTTCCTTATCACTCGGGTTAATGTCAGAACAGCCGCACGGTTTTCTCCCGCAACCGAATTATCCATCCCTTCTGCATTCGTGGGTACTTATCGACCGAGTCTCTGCGGGCTCGACGCACGACGACCTCGTCAGTAAAACTCGTCGTGTAATCGTCGGGGGGTGCGAAAAATTTCCGATAAGTGACCGATCGCGAGAAACGAACTTTCGTTAAATGTATTTGGGACGTATCGAGCATCGATCCGATGAGGCGTCGATGAGGGGTGGATATGCTGGTACTCTCGGGTCACCAGAGATGGAGGATGTGGGTAGGATTCCGGCGGTGTGGAAAGGAGTCTCGGCGAATGGACGACGGAGAGGATTACGCGCACTAGGTTTGTCCCTTGCTCGAGATAACAAACGCACCTATGATTATGATCCAAGGTAGAGTGATCCGCTTTGGGCGCCGAAGAGACCAAGGCGTGTGATGCTAACGCGTGTGCGTGCGGACTTAGACCAGGATGTGGCGGCATAAGCCCCGTTGGCGAAAACCGGTAGAGATCACTGTGAAATAACAATTGAAAATTAATAAAAACGTCCTTTCCCAACAAAGCCACGTACGAAGCCAAGCGGAAATATTATAGAAGGATTATAATTATATTTAAGATACATATATGCCAGTTTTTAATATATCCCAGATTTTCACCGGAAGTGACGTCGCATACAACATCTTTAAATTTTCGTCTGGAATTAATGTCGAACGCAGACAATAGTCGGAACGGTTCAATTAAGAAACATAGGGTATTTAATTCAAATCGAACGATACTGTGGAAACCATATTGGTTATACAGAATGCATAAGGCCACATTCTTATGTCCACATTCCTATATATTGTGTAATAAAGCTTTATATACTATTCGAATATAGTCATTCAAAAATATCTCCACTTGGCAGTTTTATGTACAGTTCTCGGCGTTGGATGACAAAACATACCTTGGTAAACTTGAACTTGTGATGGGTAAACTCGTTGGGTATGGACTCCGGAAGCCAGCGCTTGCCGGGGAGATGGGGTACATACTTGGCGTGTGCCTGTAAAAACACGAAAGATGGATTAATAATTGTAATTCGAGAACGATTAGGTCCAATAATAATAGTCTTTGTAAAATAGGAAGGCGACGAGTCTGGGGGAGCCTGTCAGGAAAATGTTCTGCAATTGGGCGACCGTGACATTTTCCGACCCTCCGACAGAAGGAAGAAAGGAAGGAAGGAAGGTTCCTCTCCTAATTGAGGAAAGGCGGTCTAATCGTCCGTGGAAAATCTCAATTTGCGGTGGTTCGGGCAGAAAGCAAATAACAAGGAGAAATAAGGGACCGGGAGAGGTTTCTAAGTGAGTCTAGAGAAGAGGGTGTACTCGGGCTAATAGACCGGAACTGAGAGGCTGACCCCGCCTCACTGACCATTTACTCGGCCAAACTTGGGACTCCAGATTTTTCTTTCTATACGTACTTTCACGCAAATAAATGATTTTTCTTCTCCTTCGTACTTATCGGTATATAGGTGGAAAAATAAAAAATTAAGAAAATATGATTATTGTAATAGCTTACCAGGAAGCGGCGACTTGCGTCATTTCCGGACTCAGCATTGGATAAGGATATTGGCTCGTGGAGAATGGGTACATTGGCGCCCTCGTGAGACCTGCAATAAACGACAATTCTACTTCGAATAAAATATCTTTAAACATTATCGAATTATCTCGTCATATGTATCCTCATGCTCCAACGTTCTCACCCCACACACAAACACACGGGAAATTGTTATTTAATTATATACACGTTCGATATTAATTACGTTCCGATATATGCGTGAATTATGTTTTGTAACCGTCGCTGTTGAATTTAAGCTCAAACGATACACACGGATGCAAATATAGGGGGGAGCGGGTCAAAGCGGAGCCGCGGGGCAAAAAGAACCAGTGTTCCCCGTTTGAGATGAAATATTTTTTTATGTCCTGCGAAAAATTCGCGAGAACAGTCCGTTTTGCCTCAGGGTTTCGTTCTGCCTGTCTCTCCCCAGTGCATTTTTTTTATACTCTCTCCCAAGGGGGGATTGCGGGCCGGCCGGCGTGTATTTCGGCCGAAAAGGGAACGGGGGTGGCGATCCGCGGTACGAAGCGGAATCTCGAGCAAACATTATGCCGTGATCAAAGAAAGTCCGTCGAGTTTCGTACGGAAGATGAACGCATATTTGATGTGTGACTGATAAATTTATTCACGGGAGACAGGGGATTTATTTATACTATAACGCGTGGTTTGCAGAATAAACAGAGGCTGGACGGTTGCCGTATCTATATAGACCATTCCATAGGAAAATTGATCTGTGGGCACACCCCGAGCGTATCTCTACAACGATCCTCCGACACCTGTTATATTACACGCGTTTACGAGATAACGTAAAGCGTTTCACGCTAATGACTACTAAAACGGGCGAGCCGACCTCAAACGATGCTAGTTAAAATAACGAGGCCCTCCCCGCTCTCTGCCTCGCACGATCCGATAATTATTAGCAAAATAGCTTTAGCGATCCATAAACAAATTTCATATTAATTAGTCCGAGACTCTCCCTTGATATTTTGCGTTAAGCATACCCGACATGTTTCACCGACATTATTAATACGAGCATAAATTAAATTCGCGTCGTGTAATTATCCGTAGTAATCAAACAATGCAATGTTAATTGTATAATCTACCCACAAATGCTTTATTGAAAGGAAAACGATAAAGGATGGAGGAATGAAAGACTCGTTTATATCCTCTGGGGGCCGCAAATTTGGTAGCAACGAGACCGCATTGGTGCAGCAATTATCGATGGCCCTCGCAGCTGATTGGGAATGGATTGGGGATGCAGGGCAGAACGGACCGTTTCGTCCCGCATTTCGTATGAGAATTATTTAATTTTTGTGTTTCGCAAAAAATTTTGACGATCGGTCCGTTTTGCCCTGCTCGAGCATGCGACATGGTTTGTGAATTATCGTTCGTCGGTGCACGGAATTCTGGCCGGGATAAGGGCTCAACTATCCCCTTATTCCATTGCGCCCGAGTGTGGTGTAAGTGGGGCGGTACTACGTGAGCCTTCGGCGAACGAAATAATTGGCATCATAAGAACCGACCGAGAGGCGAAGGGTATATATCGGTGAGCCTGAAACTGCCTGACGAGGCCAATATTCTACTCCATACTCCGTTCACTCCTTCTTTTTCCTACCCTTCATCTCCCTCAGTCAGTCAGCTCGACGGTCCAAAACGGCTCACTACCTTTTCCGCAAAACCCTTCGCTCTCTCTATCCGGCCGCGACCTCTTTCCCCCTTTGCTCTCGCCTGTCCTCCGGGCAAAACTCGCGGGAGACTGCGGTCCACGCGTGGTTTCGCCCGATCGAGCCACTCGACTCCGACGGTACGATGCCCAACGAAATCGTAATTAATTGAGCGTGTACCGTACGACCAGAACGAAATCCTCGAGATTCACCGAATCGTGCTCGACAACACACAGAATAAAAAAAAAAGGTTTGACCATTTAACAAACATTTTCTTGTTCGGAAAGGCACCACCACCTTTTTTTCTTATTGATGTTACCATTTTTTTTTTCTTATCGCCGAATCGTATTTCGAACTAAAAATGGTAAGCGAAAAAACGAAAAAAAAATGGTAAAGTTAGAAAAAAAGAGGGACGTTTGCAGACAAGACATGCTTGGTAATGTTTTTTTTACCACGTATCCATTTACGTTTTTGCCAAAACGTGCGAGGACAACTCTCCGAAGACGTGTGAGAAATAAATAAAAAATAGAGCTCCCTAGCGTACGGGACATTAAAATGATGGCCACATGTGAGGGACTCGAGCGATTAAAGTGGTGAAGATTGAGTGACTGAGTCACTCGAAAATTTGTATCGAGGCTTCGCGGTCTTTCAGGGTTGTAATTGATAATGGAGGGAACGGTTAGAGCGGAAGAACACCGAGTGTGGGTGTGTGTGTGTGGTAAATTCGTAAGGAAATGAGAAAGGCACCTGCTGTCGTGAAACGGCGCACGAAGTGAACAGAGAACGAGCCGGTTGACTGTCTGGGACTCGCCGGTAAGTTGTGTGGATCCGTAGGTAGTATGGAAAGCCCAGGAGCGAGTGAGACGCGGCGAGGGTGGGCACAGATTAAGGGGGTTGGGCGGTTTCCGTAATATCCTGGCGAGTTCGCCAGGGTTCCGTCATGTGTGCTTAATCACTTTCCAGTCGACTCGGCAGTCTGCAACCCCATTATCGGCGTCCCACCACCCGGAAAATTACTCTTTTATTCCCGAACAACCCGGAGATCCTTGCTTGCTCCGCTGGTGGAGTTCCCTGAGAGAGAGAATGAGGGAGAGAGCCGGAGAGTGACTCGAGACCGACAGGAAAGATCGCGGGAGGGTACCCGGAGCGTCGCTCGTCGACGCGCCGGTACACTCCACCGCAGACTTTCCTGGCTGTTCCTCTCAGTTTTCAAACCTTTTTTTTTTTTTTTTACTCTTTTTTATTATTTTTTTTATTCCTCGTTTCTGCTGAACCCTGCTCGCTATCGCGGTTACCATCCCTTATTGCGGCAGCGATCGGGGGTTCCTCCTTCCGCTTTCCCCCGCCGACGCGCCGTGCACACCGCCACTCTGACTATCCACGGACGGTTCGCCTCTGTTTCGCCTTATTAGATCCTGTCGTTAACTCTCGTTGCCGAACGAGGAGACAGGATGAATGCTCCTCGTGATTCATCGACGAAAGAGGAACCTCGCCCTTTTATTTATGCCGAGTGCCGTCGTCCGGTACATCGGTACATCTATTTTCCCGAGTAACTCTCTTGATGCGTATTGTATCGCGACGATCAACTTCACAGACTCGACGCAAAATTCGCATCGCCGATCGACAGAGACTTCGCATAATTTTGAGCCGATTTTTGGACGATCTCGATCGGTAACAAAGACTGTAATCTCACTTAATTTTCACAGGCTTATCGGAACGTCTTTGGTGAAAAATGATTAGCAAATCATGAGCGTCTTCGTCCAGCACCCGAAATGACACTGAGAATTTAGTTTTCCTAGGAAGCGTCCGGGACTCTTGCAAGAAAATTAATTACATATTTCATTACCGACGTCGGCACAATTGTTCACCTCTGCTATCGGCAAAGCTCACATTGTATCCAAACAGGCGCGGATTTATCGCACAGTCTCGAGACTCGATTCATCGGCTCGGTCACGAAAGAACAACCCCCACCGGTCCGCGAGCTCGCTCGGCTTCTCGGTCCTCTCCTCCTCGAGGCTCATTAATCAGCATAGCTACCGGCTCCGGGTCGGCGCGCCTGTGCGCACCAGACACCGAGTCAACCGAGCTCTGCTGCTTGCTGCCGGTGCTCCCGGTACCCGTTGCCCTACCCATTAGTTCGCTATCAATTCTACGAGAGAGCCGGGCCCGCTCGCCCGCCCGGGTGGCACGAGAGACGGAGAGAGAGAGAGAGAGAGAGGCCGGGAGTGTTAATGCTCGCGCGCACAACTGAACACCCGATAAAGGATTGACGCGCCGACATCAATGTTCTCGTACGCGATAATTGCATTAGTCGCGGGGCGCACACGTTTTGCCTCCCGCTCGACCGGAACGCTCTGCCAGCCAAACCTCTTTTTTTTCCTTTTTTTTTTTCCATACACGTGTGCTTTTATTACAATAGTCTATATACTCCATTAGACGATAAAACATATATTCGCTAACCGGAGCGCAGTCAAGGATCGCGAAATTCCCCCCCTCCCACAAGATTTATTTCACCGACCACAATAGCCGGGCAGACACATAAATTAGACTGAAATTTACACTTGCGCGAAACTGGCTCTGTTCGAGGCTTTAACGGGTTTTTCTCACGCTTTTTCGCACTTTCCTCGCCCGCGGAGAGTTCACGGCGTTCGTTATAAAAAGCGCGCGCGTAAAACCGCGCGTTGCGCACAGCAGCGATAACAAATTGATAGAACAGAAACGCCGCGGCGGCGAGCCGCTGTGCGACTCGCCTGGAGAGCGCGAGTTTCCAACACGCAGCGTATGAATACTGTATCGTTAACACGATAATTGCATTAGCTGGACGACCTGGTTTATTGTTGCTCCTCGATAGAAAAGTCTTCGGGCGAGGTGCTTTTATTTTTTTAAATTTTTTATCGCAATAATTATCATTAGAAATTCTTGACCCGAAGGTAGGTCCGGCGAATAACGTGTTGTCGAAGGAATTTCAGCTGCGAGAACTTCATCGGTCGTGTTTCTCGTTGTTGCATTGAGTTTTAATTTCTCACGTGAAATCAGCGGTCTTTGCCGCTCGATTATTTATCGCGCACGGTTATCGGTGCGTGTCACGATGTTTGACGATAAATCGCAGAAACGAGAATCGTTGCTAATTAGTCACGAATATCAACGAGTCAGGATTGTGAGCTGCATACGTTCGTGCACGTGTACGTCTATACTCTGTACGCTTCCTTCGTTTCCGTTCGTTTGCGGTAAGAGATACCTTTTTCATCGCTCTACATACACACCCAGAGTCTTGCAGCGCTAATGCCAGCCCGGAGTCGTAGAACGCACGCTGCTCGTTACCGCGAGCGCGGGGCACGCCTTCGTCTGCCGCTAGCCGCAGTGTGTGTGCCCCACGTGCAGAAATCAAAATGTACACGGTTTAACTATATCGGCCGTAGTTTAGTGCTCGGTGCCTCATGCCACTCATTATTTGCATTCGGCGCGCTATTTAACCGACCAACCCGAGTGGAACTAGTTGCCCTGTAATTGTCCGAGCCAAGGAGTGCCTCCCGGAGGAAAGACTCTTTTTCTTCAACCTCTCACCGTGTCTTCCTCTCGCTTCGCTCACCGCGTTCAGACTCCGGCTTCGCCGCAGAGCGATCAAAGCCCCCGGGTAGCTTCGTCTAATTTTATTTCCCCTCTCGAACGCGCCGGAACCTTCGATGACTCCGTCACTCGGACGCGGATGATAGAAAGTAGTAATAATAAAAAAAAATCGTCACGCTGAATTAACGCCAAGACGGATTGATCCTCTTCGTCGATTATGGGCACGACCTGTGACGTGCGTCCGGGAATCCCCTCGAGTCTACGAGACTTTTATCCCCGAGAGCCCCGAGGAGCGATGGAGGTGCGCGCGGTTCGTCGGGGGTGACGTTGAACAGCCGCGATCGAGAGGTAGCGGGCTAATTAGAAAAATCTCGTGGATGGAAGAGGAGAACTCGAGACTCTCGGGCCGACCGTGGGGGTTTGGGGGGCGGCGAGAGGCTTCGGAGGCGCACAGGCACGCGGGACGGATGTACCGTAGGGGGGGGGGGGGGGGGGGGGGGGGGGGGGGGAAGGAAAATCGAGCGTAACAGCGTTGAATCACGCGTTTCGCTAGGGTTTCGCGTCGAGGAAGAGGAGTCAAGAGGGGACGAAAGTCGGGACGAATAAACGACAGGAGAGTTTTTCGCTCTCGTCGGCTTTCTCGCTCAGCAGCCCCTCCTCCCCTCCTCCCCCCTCCCCCCCTCCCCGAACGCCGCCTCCGTCGTCTTTTTCCTTCGGCTGCGCGCTGAGGGAGAAAAGTAAAACGTGGAGGAGAATGTTTGACGCAAGGGGGAGACAACGCTCGCTCGTTTGCAAGACAAAGAACCGAGTCGACCGTGTACCTCGTACGAGCCTCGTAGTCCTGCATAAACGCTATCAACCCCCATCTACATATTCTAGACCGGGAGGGTGCGCGAGCGAAAGCGACCGAGCTTCGCGGTATCCACCGTGTAGGCGTATATCTATGTAGGCGCGAGATCTCCGGAGTCGAGCGGGGTGTATGTGTACTCTGGGTACCGGAGGAATACACGTACGAAATGTCTGCTCACGCGTGCCGAAACCGTACAAGCCTTTCACAGTTAAGGTAGGACGAGAGTCACGGACGTCACGTCGCGACGACGGAAATCCGACGATTTCTATTTTTTTCATTCCATTTGTTTTCTTCGTAGCTGGGTCGAGAGAAACTAATGGCACGGAATGGTATTTGGATGCCTTGTACAGGGACGATAACAATCGTTGGCACGTCGCACGGACGGAAATCTGACGATTTGTATTTTTTTATTCCATTTTTTTTTCGCAGTTGGATTGAGAAAAATTAGTGGGACTGAATGGCATTTGGACGCGTCGTACAGGGACGATAATAATCATTGACACGCGTGGGTGTAATGTCGGGAATTGGGATCGTATCGAAATAGCGAAAATGTCGGATTGCCAAGATCTTGCTGACTATCGTCGCCGGTCTACATTTTTCTCATACGACAAAAATGTAATCGAATCCGCGGACCGTTGTCGTTCGTCGAGATTCAAGAGCGAATATCGAGGACTCGCAGTTTCCTTCCCCCGAATTGGATTGATAGCGGTAAATTAAATTGGTTTTTCCCCGACGGACGACAATTATTCCGATTGGAAGGGTTTTCTTTTCCGGAGAGGCTGTATCGTTGGTTACCAGAGAAGTATCGACTGTTAACGGGAAGGAGTCGAAGGAACGGCAGACATGGGCGGGGAGGGCGGTCTCGGCCGCTCTACCGCAACGTCACCCCGGCCTCCTCGGGATTGAAGCTGAAGAAATATAGCTGAGAGGTGGGTTAGAACCCCCTTGACCCGACTGCACAGGGATGGAGGAACAGGGAAGAAAGAGGAAGAAAGAAAGAAAAAAAATGAAAAATGTGAGCGAGGGCGAAAGAGAGGCTGCATGCCTGGCTGATTAGCCTAATGGTGAGTCCTCCTCTTGTTCTTCTACTTGACGCCAGTTCGCGAGCCTCTCTTCCCCCCCCCCCCCCCCCCCCCCCCCCCCCCCGCCCCTTCTGCCTCTTCCCTCGCTTCGCGTTTTCGTGTCGCGCTTCACCAGCCTCTCTCGCTCCATTCTTTCCCCATTCTTCCACTTTCCTCTTTATGCCTCCGTTCCCGTTAAAGAGAGCCCCGAAGCTACTCCGAGGATCGCTCTTCGGCGCGGCATCGTCATCGTTCGGGCCTCTTGACTCGATAAGGAATATTCCTTCAATTAGAGGATCCCATGGAAAAAAATGTATACATATATATATCAATATTTACACCCGACTCTTCCGAACCTTTACCTCCCGGAGGGCCCCGCAAAATCGCGCTACCTTTCGGCTTCCAGAGAATGAGCTATATTCCGCGACGAACGCTTCGAGTGGGCGCGCGAATATCGATGGGAAGAATATCGTTTATAAACGTGGGGGGCGGAACGATGAAAGTTAAGCGAATCGTTTGAAGCGGTAATTCGAGGACGAGAGCGAGTGAGGAATCTCGCGACAAAGTGAGTATCCGACGATGGCGATGCGATTCCGATCGGCGGATAGTCGAGTGGAAGGATCGTCGAGTTATTTGTATCGTTCGCTATCCGAGAGTTTCTTTTGACTCCCCGCGCTGTGATACTTGCAGATTTCGGAGCAAGGGTGACATTCGCACGAGACACAGGCATTCGATCCGTGAATAAAAAAAAATCAACTGTTAAAAGTATAATAGCAACCTCCACCTCAGCCATCACCATGTTAAGCTGTATCGAGAGAATTCAACCTCGCGCGGAGTGCACATACCGTTTTGAGGCTTGATCTGTGAAACAAGAGGAAAATCATGTGGCTCAATAATTTTCGATTCTATTTGTGGAAATGCAATGGACGGGCAGACGTTTCGGAGGATGTCATCTCGATATCAGCTTCGATATATTATTTCCCACAAAGATATTCCTCCCACCTCTCGTACCCTCTAGTTGTACCAAATAACGAAGCGTTGCAAATAAAAGAGAGGAGAGAAAAAAAAAGAACCGCAGAATGTGTTGGGGTCTGCGCGATTGGCACGAGACCCCAAAATTTTCGGCCTTTTTAAGAATTTCTCGCTCACTCGTCTGTAAGCGACGTGGAAAGTTAATGAGATCAAATATCAAGATGCGAAAATTAGGTATTCCTGTGAAACAGCGCAGGTAGGTGTATTTTTTTTAAATCGTAGGGATCGCGTATGTAGAAAGTATTTTTGAAAAATGTGCCGCAGACAAGCAACAAAATCGATGAGGAATGTAATCGAGTGAGCGAGAGAGCGAGAGTGGGGGGAATAGCGAAGCGGCGTGGCTGACCTGTGGAGGCTGCTGCTGCAAGAAGTCGTTTCCAATGTGCAGGATGTGAGGGTGGTCCGTGAGGAGGTGGTGGCCAGTACTCACCGGCCGCCGCGGCCGCCTTGCCCGCGTCCAGCGCTCCGTACGGTGGAATCCCCATATGGGCAGGCGGCGGTTGTGTCATGTGATCACCGTTCGGACAGAAGAATGGCAGACCGCTTGGATGCGTACCCGCGAGTCCCATTTTGCTTGCCTGTAAACAAAAAATTTAAAAAACTGACATCAATAAACGTTTCGACGCGATACCGCGGGGAGAATTTTGGAACATCAAATTGGGGCCTTGTCAGGGCCCGGTTTAAAGGCAAGACCTTGTTATGGCCTTCTTAGAGCCTCATGTATTCACGATTCATGATTTGAATCCTCCATTCAAATCGTGGAAGGAAGTAAGTATACGAGTTGGGATAACTAATAAAAAATAAGTTATCGGTGCTATCTAAAAAAAAGAGTCAAGGAAGGTAAATAGAAAAAAAATGTATGGACCGTCGAGTTTCGTAAGATCGCGAAAGGCCCATGGGACCTCATCGGGCGACCCTACCTACTCGAGGAGTCCTCTCGAGTATCGTTCGGCACTTTTCCATCCAATTCTTATCTTCCATTCTCCTTCGTCGTTTTTTTACCAATTCCAGGCGTTTCGAGTGTGCTCGGCGAGGGAGCGCGAAAACCGTTCGTTTCTCCGAAGGGCGACCCTCGCCCTCCATATTCGAATTATACCGTTCAAATTAGCTCACTGATATTCGTCGCAAAGACTGAGCGGCGAGAGCGTGCGGCGAATGTATACAGAAATGAAATAGGAAGAGTGGGCGCATCGAGGAACACTCCCCCTCCAGGAGGATCGATAGAGGTAAATTGCCCCGTCGGTCCTCCCCACGGCATAAAATTGACGCCAATGTGCGACGAGTGACGAAATTGTTTCGGTGTTTTTAAGCGCATCGGCGGACGACGGTTCACGCTTCGAAAGAAAAGAAGCCCTGCTTACCATCATGGCGGCCGTTTCGCGCATGGACCTAACGGCGAGCAAGAGGCCCGGGTCCAGAGGTTCCCTTTCCATCCAGAGAAGAACCTTCGACAACAGTCCGACGCTCTCTCTCGCGGTCGGGGCTTCCTCGTCGTCCTCGAAATTCGGCTCTCCGTCGTCGTCGTTCTTCTTGCAAGAATCGACGCCCTCCTCGCCGTCCGTCATCTCCTTCTTCGTGACACACTTGGCAAATTCGCTCGCCTCATCGAGTATCCACTTCTGAAGTTCCGATTCGCTGACGTCGAGACCGGCCTCACGAGCGAGACCCTTCAATTCGCTCAGCAAATTGTCGTCCTCGTTGCGATCGGCGTTTCCGTGCGGCCTCGATGACAGACGCGGTCCCGCCGAGGATTGGGCGGCCCTGACGTCCTCGCGCTCTTGCATCAGTATCCAGCTTCTGGCGAAGGTCTCCGAGCGTATACCCAGCCAGGCCCGATGGAGTTCGGCGAAAGCCTCTTTGAGCGTGAATCTCTTTACGCGTTCTTCGAGCTCGTTCGTACTCCCCTTCGCGGACGCCGTACGAGAGCTCGTGCCGAAATCCGGATGACAACGGACGCTCGTCAGCAGACCAGCGGCCAGTCTCACTCTGAGCTCGTTGGCGACTATCCGCGGCTCTAGGCAGTCCTTCGGTACGATGAACAGTCGAACGAGACCGTCGGCGGTAACGCACTCGACTTCCGGTGGCAGATAGTCGGCCGCCTCGGCGACCAATATGGCACCGTCGGGGTGCATCGCCATTGCGGTCGTCGCGAACTCCCGATGGAACCACCAGAGAAAGAGATCGGCGGTCAGCGAGCCGCTTCCGCCTCCGGCGTAAACGACCGGTTGAGTGACCATGTTGACTTTGCTGAGGCAACGCGGTCGCCAATGACGTCCGGTGACGAGAAGTCTCGTTCGATGACGACCCCCGTGATCGGCCGCTCCCACCACCCAAATTCTTTCGCCGTCGATCGCCCTGCGACCCGGCAAATCTCGCCAGTCCAGGAACGACACGTGCGCCAGGTAAATGCGACTGTGATCGTAACCCTCCAGAGCATTTTTGAGAGTCTCCAGAGGTGCGTGACTCACCGAGCTGACCGGTCTGCTCGGACCCGCGGGTGTCGGCGCGGTAACGGTAAATTCGGAACTCGATGTCAGGGTGGAATTCGCGCTCGGCGTGGAGATCGTCGATGTGAACGGAGAAGATTGGGCGGAGGCCGGAGAATCAACCGCCAACCGACGAGACGGTGATTCCGAGACGGCGGAAGACGAATTGTAGGTCGAAGGTGACAAGCTGGGATTCGACGCGGACTCCTGGTTCCGGCAATCGGACGGCACCGAAGTTGGTTTCTCGAGTCTTCTTCTGGCGGCTCTCTTGCTGCAATAAGTAGCGTTGTCCTGTCGCTTCTTGAGTCTCTCGACGACATCGCTGTTGACCTTTCTTCTGTCATTGGATTCGATGCGGTGCCTCAGGGACAATGGAGTCAGCCTCCGTCTCCATACAACGGACTCCGCATTGCTCGAAGAGCTCGAGTGTCCATCGTGCCTTCCGGATTTGCAAGCCGCCGGGTTACTCGAGCTCCTGTCATCGCCGGTCGATTCCGAATGACCATTGACGACGGTATCGGGACCCCTCGAGTTTTTTCCTTTTTTGTTGCAACCACCGCGCACCTCGCCGTGTCTGTCCGTCCATCGGAGAAGCAGTGCTCGATTCTCGAGTGCCTTGGGATCCAGGGGTTGGCGCGTGCGCGTTCCGTGGCATCGACCACCCTCGATTTTAACTGGCGCAAACAGGGACGGCGATGTTGCTGCTTCGGCTCGTGCGGTATCCGTTGGTACTGCTGTTGTCGGTGCTGCCGTACCCGATTCCACTACCATTGTCGCTTTACCCGGAATCATAGCCACAGCATCGTCCCTGTTTCTCGGACTCTCCGATCGCGACGACCGTTCGTCCGTTTGCTGCCTCCGCTGCTCCAATTCCCGGCGCTTCTGGCGGTAGAACATTGATCTTTCCGTCAGCTTGGAACGCACTTTACGACCGTTTTTCGTTACCACTTTGGCACGCGCACACTTGACGCTGCTACTCCTACTACTGCTCGTTGTACTGGCGCAGCTGCTACCGCCCACGCTCACGAGCCTCGGTGACATAATATGTATGTATATATACAGATATACATATATAACATATATATATACATATGTATATAAATATATGTATGTCACCTCGTCACTCGTCGCCGAACTGAATTCACGTCTGCTGTCCTCTTTCGGTATCGGTTACAGTGTGTACGTTAGTGGATCGTTCGTCGTCGGCTCTCGTCACGAGCCGGGCCTCGGCCCATTCCCTGAAGAGCTCCCGGGATCACCTGGCGAACGCGATGCGTTCGTTAAAACGTAGATCGACGAATTCGACGATGGTGGACGCTGCGGCGTCAGGACGCGGTGCATATCCGGCCGCGGCGGCAGCGGCAGCGCCGGCTCGCTACCGAACGACGACTGAGCGAGCGGCCGCGACCCAGCCGTCAAAGGCCGGAGCGGGAACTAGGAGGCTTTGATGTACCACCGCCTCCCGACGCGCACAAAGCAAAAGCGCCCCGGCTACGCTGCCTCCGCTGCCTGGTTGGCATGGTACGCCGCCGGGATCCGGGGGCGGCGGTGCTCTCTCCCGCGGATGCTCCTCGCGACGGAGAGGGCGATGGGATAGCTCGTTTGATAAAGGGAGACGGGAGACCCGGCCTCCTGAGCGTGATAGGCTGAAGGAGACGACGGGATAGCGTTATCCTCCGTCAGCGTCCACCCGACGTGTCGAGGAGCTCGCTCGAGAGGGTCGAGACAGACGCGGAGTGTCTTTGCCGAATCCTACCCTCAACCCCCTCGCACATCCGACTACTCCGCAACGTTCTCGGAATCGCTCTTCCCCGGATTGTTTCCGGGTGGGATGCGTTTTCTCTCAGCGTCGCTGTTAGCGTCTCCCGATTCGAGAGGGCGGGGAAAAGGTGGCCCATGAATTGTAGGTTCCGGATCGGATCAAGAGCGATGATTTTTTAGATGAGACGATGAGACTTCGATGAGTTTGAGACGCAAATTTTTCGAGACTCGGTGAGGAGCGCTCCGGGAGGGAAAATCATACGGCTATCGACTTAGCTGCGTCTCGACTAGCTTGCTCTCTGGCAACCTAGCGAAAGCTGTTATATTCCCGAGCCCGATGAACGTTGTGCGACCCGGCGAGGGTCGTTGTGCGCAGGTCCTCTCCGTCAACCCCTTTCGCCTCTGCCGCGAGAGACTCCTCGACACACGGATAAATCCCTACGGCGTAAAACGTTGTGGGCACGGGCTGATAAAAAGTTCTCTGCGAAAAAGGTGAAACGACTTTGCGACCGGCAAGTCGAGCGATTCGCAGCTCAACCCGCGAGTTAATGAAGCGATTGGGGAAATGTCGCCGACGACGGGTATTCGATGATTGCATGACGACGGAAAGAAACACTTCGACTCGGGTCTATTCGGAGAGATGTCTGATCGAACGATCGATATTCTATTTGTGTATCGAGGGGGCAGCAGAGTAGGCGCCTTGTGCAGGTAGCGGATCGCGAGCGCATGGGACACTTCGTCTCCTACGCTGAATGGATATGGACGATGATTTTTTTTCTTATTGTTTTCCGCAACGCTCCACCGGATAATGAACACACTGGACGTACGACGCTTTTGTACTTGCGCCGCTAACTCGAATAACACATTTGCTCCAACTGGTCGGGTCAGCGAAACATTCGACGCACGACGGACGGAAACCTTTCTCCATCGAAAGGGGCTCGCGAGTTACCCAATATGGAAAGCTGTTCCCATCGAGCCTTGTACCAGAGTTTTTGCACGCTGTTCAAATGTCATTACAAAAACGTCCGACACATTCATACGAGTATATCGTACAGTGTATAATGAATTACACGAGATTCGCGGTTTATTCATTCGCGCGTTCACCCTCTGAATAAATGAAAAATGCCGTGAAGGGAGATCGGATAAAAGTACCGGCTTTGCAGCAAATTTTACCGGCAAGTTTTATCATATTCTCAGTGAAAACAAACTCTTTATAATCTCTCTGAGGCGCGCGATGTCTAAAAAAAAAAAAATGAAGAAAAGCGAGACTTCTCTATTAATAGGAAGCCTGAGGAGAGTACGCCGTGGGACGCTTATAACATGCTCGTTTTTTTCTTCTTTCAGCTTTTTTTTTATTTTCAAATTAGTCAACTCATTACACGGTGGCGCATCAGCTTTTTATAGCGAGCGGATTATCCCGCCGTGCAATGAGGACGAGTCGCTAACGCAGCAGCGCGACGCGACACCGTTGTGGACCACGAAAAATGTGTGTGCGATGTTAAAAAAAAATTATAACAACGGTAACGAAATATGAAACACCGTTAAAAATCGATAGGCAGTTTGCCAACGTGTAACGAGTGCCAAGGTCACTTCATCGGGGGCGTAAGTTGAAACGGCAGCGGCATAAAGGAATATCGGGTGTGCCGACTCTCCCGGCTGCGAATTCGACGAGGATTGCCTCACCGTACAATAATACGTTGCCGGCCTCCTTCCCGGGGCCTCACTGGTTCACGAACAAATCCACGTAAAAGCGGTCGGTGGGAAAAGGTTAAACGTAAATTGGCCGGTGTCAAGGCGCGGCGGTACTCGCAGGACGTCGAAGGAGGGTGAGCCATGCCGGGGGTGTTGCGAGCTGGTAGATTGCTCGGGTGGGGTGGTTGTAGGGGGAGGCCGCATGAATTATTCGAAATGCATTAATCCGCTTGGCTTCCAGTTCGGAGCTTCTTCGTCGGCTCTTCCCTCCGTCTCCCTTGCCAACACACGGAAGCTCCCCCGAGCTCTTCCCCTGACGCACCCTGTCGCTCCCTTTTTCTTGAACCATCGTCCCCCTCCGCCGCCCCCCTCCCGGTATCCCGGCATCCACTTCTCCTCGCCGTCTGGAGCGGTGGAAAAAAAGCTGCCCTCGTAGATGCTGCGATGGAAGGGGACGGCGAGAGTCGCCGAAGTGGTAGTGGTGAGCTTCGAGAGTCTGTGCTTTCAACCCCCTCGGCTCGGCTTCCCGATCTCTCTCGCTCCGAATCTGGGAAGAGGGGGTTCGGATGCGAGGGCGTTGGACGGAGCCGGCTTGCTCAGAGGCGGCGGCGGCCAGCCCCAAGCTGAGTTGCCTGGGCAACGAGAGAGGCGTAGGTATGCGCCAGCGTGCGCATCGGCACCGGGGGCGGAAGGGGGGAAGGGAGGGGGGGGGGGGGGGTTGAAGAGAGGAAACTCGGAGCGACTGGAGGGTAGGAGGTTCGGATAAAACCGAGCGCGAGAGGCGCTCCAGGGGTAGAGTCGAGGAGGCTGGTAGTCTCGTGGAGGAGGAAACGACGGAGGAAGACGACGATGGTGGGTGAGGGGGCGTGCGAGAGGAAAACCGCCGTTCCTGGCCGACGGGGAGGGTGGGAGAGACGTTGAGACGGAGATAGTGGAGCGAGTGCGAGCCATGCCGGACGCCGGAGCCTCGTCGGAACCCGACGATGGCTCGGATAATCGAACGAGACACACTCCTAGGTCCGGAGTGTCGAAGCGCTGGAGCTACCACTGAATGTTCGTTGCTTCGGAGCGCGTGCACCCGTCTTCGAGCGTTATCGGCTTTTCTCGGACGGGTTTCCTGCCCGTGAGGAAAACTGACAATGGCGGAATTCGGGTAGCACGTCGAGTTAAGTTGCGAGAAGTCGCGATGCGGCAGTAGATAAGGCTTTTGATGACCGGCCAACCCGGCCGACAATTTTTAGTGATTTAATAAAAAAGAGATGGGGTAGCTACTCATCAGTCGCTAGCTAAGAGTAGAGTCCGAAGAGTCTCCGGATTCTCGGGAATCACGTCAATATTGTGATTCCTCGTTACCGATGGGATATCGACTGGCGTCACGGGACGGTGACGCGGGGAAAGGTCGTTCCGAAGATACACCGCAACGAGTGTTTTTCGATGTCAGTCATCCGGCGATCGGAGTGGCGGAGGGAGAGACAACGCCTCGTCAAGCAATTTCGGTAGCGTACAGGTATCACCGGACCGTGCGACGCAGTATAAACGGTGGTACGGTACGCCGAGGCGAGAGTCCTCTGCTGCGTTTGGCAGTTCCGGGAAAATGGTATGGTGGCGACGGCAGAGACTCGCTCCTGCGTCGGCCGAGCGTCGGTCAGGTTAGTCGTATTCGAGAGTTTCAGGGGATAGAATACCCCGTGGGTCCGTAAGGGGGTGGGCGGTTTCGGCGGATGGTCAGGCGTGCGATCGTCCTCGTGGAGGTGGCACGAATCGCCGGTGGAGAAAGGGGCGAGCTGAAGCGAGAGCGATGGAAAGGCGAAGCGGGGAAAGCTCGGAGAAACAGAGATGGTCGCGACGGTGGAGGAAAGCGGAGAGGTAAGGACGGACGTGAGTGCGAGAGCGAGAGTATCGATGCGAGCGGCGGAAGGAGGGTCGGCGCGAGATAAGGGTGGGCGAACGGCTGCGGCGAGAGAGCCGGAGGGGTTTATCGATGGTGCCGGATAGAGTAGGGGGGAGACGGAGAGATGAGATTGTGGAGGAGGGGTAGGGAGTAGGGGTGCGGCGAGGTACATTCGAGTGAAAGCTGCGGCCAATCCGAAGGAAACGTCGCCATGGCTACCGGCGCCTGCGTCCACCGTTGCCCGCATCCCACACCTGCGTCGGACACATACACGATACTCGGTCGAGCAGCAGTAGCGGCGGCGGCGAGCAGCGTCATGTACGCTTTCTCTCTATCCATCTCTCAGGCCTCGCATACTTTCATGCCTTCCATGCTTCCCGGTACAACCCTCGGGCTACCGGGACTCGACTACGGTTTGCCGAATTCCGCCCAGCTTACTTGCCAGCTCTCTCGCTCCTCGCCGTAACTCTATCTAGTGGCTCACGCCGCTACCACCACCGTACTACTCCGGTGCTAGCCTTGACGGGCGGTCCATCCCCTTCGCTCTCGCGGATGAGGATAGGAGAAGGGTGGTACCACTACTACCACCGGCAGCACCGAGTCGTAGTGCACTACCGACTCTCCAACAGTTTCTACCGAAGGTGAAGCTGCTGCCGCTTCTCAAACGAAGCGGCCACCCTCTTCGCTTCCCTTCGAGTGGGGAAAACCCCTGGAACTTCGTTTAACCCACTTTCAACGAGTCTCGCGCCCCGTATCCGCGGTCGCGTTATACTCTCGAAACTGTGACAAACTTGAAACGAATGGACCGACCCGCCCGTCCGCCCCTCACCCCGATGCGCTCGGCGAGCCAAACGAAGCTTGACACTGCATCAAACTGTGTGCGAGTGGAGTGGCGAAGCATCTCGGAAGTCTCACTTACGAGACCCCGTCGACACCTTCACTCGGTCGCGCCCTTTAACCCAATCTCAGACGTCCTACGGTGTCGCAGCTCCCTCTCCGCTGTGTATCCTGTGTTATGTCAGTATTTGCGTCTTTCATCCTCGTTCCACTTTCCCTCTCGAGACCGTGTCGGGCACGTACTCTCCCTTCGGTACTCGGAATCTTCGGAAAGTGGTGGATGACCTTCCGAAGAAACGCGGCCAAGTCGATGAACCATAACACGTTGTTTTTTTATGCTTCCTCTTTTTATATGAAGTTTTGAGACTTTTAGTTTTATGCTTCCTCTTTTTATATGACGTTTTGACACGAGATTAGAAGAGGTGACAGATTCGTGATCAGCAGGAAAAAAAATACGTTCGCTTGAAACGCTGAGTGAGAAGACTTTGTCACCGAACACATTTTGAGAAAAGTGGCGATTTTTGAATATTTGCAAACGTCGTACGCTCTTTAATACACCCGCTTCTGCAATCGATTTCATACGAGATATATTCTAAAAAAAATGTTCAAATGCTATTTTTTTTTTATGACGTCACTTCCGGTTTGAGAATCTGTTTTTCCATCGTAAGAGACGACACAGAGAAAATTTTCAATTTTATTTTCTCATGACGCAACTTCCAGTGGAAAACAAATTTTCAAACAGGAGGGAAAGTCATGAAAAGATAAGAGAAAATTCGTCACGCTGAAGTCACATTCGGTGAAAAACGCAGGTTATCAAAAGAAAAGTGACGGCATAAAAAAAGAAAAAATTATTCTCCTTCGTGACGTCACTTCCGGTGAAAAACGAAGATTTCCAAATGGGAAGTGACGTCACAGAACCATGATTAAATTTTCCTTTACTAGCGACGGTACTCAAACTCGTCACGAAGAGTTTTCATTTCCGTAGCTTGAAGAAAGCACGAAAAGGAAAAGTACAATGGAGGACGGGAGGGCAGAGCGCGTGCGCGCCGGCGTACGAAGGGAGTGTCCGGGGGCCAATCCGTACGTTTTGCTTTTCAATAGGAACATTATAAGCCTTCCACGGCATTACGTAATTACATATTCGAACGAAGTACAAGGGAGGCGCGAGCGTGACGGACCGGCTCCCGCCATGGGACGGGATGATGGCCGAGCACGGCCTAGCCAATTCGGGGAGTGCACAATCGCTCCCGTCGCTAAACCTATAATTTACCTTTTATGAAAACGTTACCGTTGAACAACGCGAGAACTCCCCTGCGCTCCCTCTCGTACTAGCATACGTCCACGTTGTTAATCGTGAAACTTGCTTAATCGTTTGTCATCGCTATACTTTCATTCGGCGAACGATATTCCCCGTTCGGAGCGGTAAACAGCGATCGAGAACGGTACACAATCTCGATAATTTTTTGTCGCTCCGCGGTACAACGAAGAAGGCTTTGTAACTGAAAAGTCACAAACACAATAGCTAACAATACTCGATTTGAATTCCAATCGACAGCGCGGCACTCGCGCGTGCTGCAGTCGTCGCGTCAAAGACCACCTACTTTTCACACCCTCGACCGTTTTGCGTCGCCCGTTCGCTCCTCTGATATGCACACTTTAGTGTGCCGAACCAGTTTCGCGCAGATTGCGACGGAGTCGAGAAAAAAATGCTCGGGAAGGGAGAGAGAGAGAGAGTTGGAAAACATCGCCGGCGTCGGCGACGTTTCGTCAAAGGCGAAGATTAAGGTCGGTGTGTACAGTGGGAAGCACGTGGAAAGTGTTGGGACGTTTCTCTCGCGCTCGCCTAGTCGCCTTCGCATTTTTATAGCTCCGCTTGTGCACCGAGAAAAAGAAAAATAATGGATCGTTCGCGGGTCTTTTGTTTTATAAACAGGAACGTCGAAGTTTTGCCACGGCAGGCTCCGCGCCTCCGGCGAGTAACAGCAGAGACGACGTTGGCGTTCACTCACTCCGACGCCTTCACGTACAAACGGAAAGGCACGCCCAATCAGCTCGACGACGTTTGATCTACAGAATCGCGTGTACCGGAGCTTGTGCAAACAGCTTCTCTTATGCAATCCCGCGCGACAGTTTCGCCGTTTAACCCTTAACCGGCTGTTTGCGTTCTGTTCGGTATTCTACGAATTATGTTCACGCCGACGGGGATTCCTCCTTTCGATACACTGAGAAAAAATAATTGTTGGATTAACCAAATTCGCGGTCACACACGTTCAAAGTTGTTGGTTGGTACAACTAAATCGCTTCAGTCGATTCAAAATATTTCGATTCAAACAACATTTTTTATTGTACCAACTAAATAACGCCTTTGAACGCAGGTGAACGCCCCTTGTTTAATCCAACAATTTTTTTTCTCAGTATGGATTTTCTCCACGGATTATTCCCGAGGAATCAAAATACTTTCTTGTTCTTTACGGCAGCGATTAAGAACCGATATGCCTCGTCTAATAAACACTTGACAATGACAATAACAATAACTTCCTGGTTATTCCGATGTCGCACGAGCCCTTTTTTGAGTACGTACAGAAAGACGGGAGCGACGCTCGAACGGGAGTTCGACGAGTCCAAGTTCGTCGGCGTACAAAAATGATCGGCGACGTGTACGCCAACAAAAACTTCCGTGTGTCCCTACGACCGGCTGCATGTACGCGACCATCGGTTGAGTCAACGTTTCTGCATGAGGGATACGCGTCACCTGTAGCTAGCAGCGACAGTCTTTCGCGTGACAACCCTTTTAAACGATTCTCTCCCTCCGCTTTTCGTCCCTCGACGACATTGCGGCGACGGATATGGCTACGTTGTTCTCTGTGTTTGACATCTTTCAACGGCTACGGGAGAATCGACCGATCCACCTTTCCTTTGCAAGGCCTTTCCGCAGTTTCGATTACGGAACATCGCCAGCACGACTCGACGGAAAAAGTGAAATAAAAAAAAAAAATAAAAAAAAAACGCGTATATACCGGAAGTTCGATCCAAGCTCCGGATTCGATCCAGCTGCGAGGCAGTTTTGAACCTTCCATGGAAGCCGAAGATCTACCTAAAGGGGTGAAACTGTACAAGACGAGGCATGGCCGAAGACTCCCTGCCCGCACGCACGTGTAAGCATCTCGCGAGGCGTGTAGGGCGAAGCGTGTCGCAGGGGCACACCGGTAGCATATTTATCGAAATTGTTGGTCGGGGGGTTGGGTGGGGGGAGGGGTGGGGAGGGGGGGGGGGAGTGTAGGGTGTTGTCAGGCAGAGCATCGCCCGACGGCCGCGAGCAAGAGCGATCGAGAAGGAAAGATAGAATCGCGGGGACATCGAAGTTGGCCCCGGTAGGGTCGCTCTCGCAAGGAGGTTTTAGAATTCGGATGGGTAGCGCGGATCGAGGCTCGGGGAGGGTGGCTGCCGTCGGCAGGATCAAAGGGCGGCGCTCGTTCGAGGTTCGACGCGCGGGGAAGTATGGGATGCCGTCGAGGGCGGGGGCGGGCAGCGAGAGCTTCCACGAGATGGAGAGAGAGAGAGGCTCGGCGAGGGGGTGGGAAAACGGGCCGCTGCCGTCGACGGGAGCGGGCTAGTGGAACTGGCAGCTCGTACGCCGGAGAGCTTAAGCGTGTATGTGGACATTGCGAGTGCGAGGGAGCGAAAGAACGACAATGGGTAGGGGAGGAGGAAAAACCGAGAGAATGGAATGGAAAGAGGTCCGGAGTGGAGGCGACAACGAGCAAATCTGATTTTCGGTCCACTTGCAACGCCAGGGCGCTTGGCCTCTCGGGCTGTTTTCAGCATCCCAATTCCACCCACTCTCCGGCTTTCTGTGGCTTCACCTCCATTGCAGTTTTCCCCTCTCGACGCCTCCCGGCCACGACTTTGGCATACTTCGTAGTTCGCGTACCGAAAGCTCACTCTCCGGCACGGCAGGATATCCACCCAGTGGCTCGTGTACTTCCCGCCTGATTTCGAGCGGTTCTCCGTGGCCGCGAGTCGGTAGGTACGTTCCGCGTATACCGAGACGCACTTACAACGCGTACACGAACGACCGCGAATGTATGACTCCAATTGCCACATATGTAGTTACGTTGACAATGCAACTTCCGACACGGGGAAAACACCAAGTGCGAGGATTGCTGTTTTGTGCGGTGGTGGAAGTTGTCGAGAGGTCGCCCGATGGAAGGTGTCTGGCAAGTTGGATTCCAGGTAACGCCGGTCGCCACTAAGGTCATATGGGTATAAAGTAAGAGAGCGAGAGAGGGTTTGTGTGTATGTATGAGAGAGGGAGAGAGCGGGGGCGGTTGGGCAGGCTAACGCGAGAAAGCGAGGCGGTAGATTCCTTCGAAACACATCACCCGGTAAATTAAACGGCGGTGGCGTTCACGGCTCGACATCAAAGTAACGCGAGGGAGTGAGATGCGGAGGTACATAGAGAGTATACGTATAGACGACCGGCTACAGCGGCGCACGATATGACGGGTAGTATCGCGAAAAGCGAGTGAGAAAGGCGAGTTTGGCTTGCAGGCAAAACTACAGAGAAAGCGTGGGCAGGGGGGGGAAAGGGTGGAAGGGGGATGAAGGAAAGAGAAATTCGCAAATTTGTCTCTCGCGAGGTGAAGCCGCGCGGGGTGGGCAGGGTTAGAGGAAGGAAAAACTTGATTACGAAAATTTAGAAGCAAAGTTAACAGGATTGGAACCTCGGGTGACTCGGCGAAGGAGGAAGGGTGTGTTGAGAGGGGGGGGGGGGGGGGGGGGGGTTGCGGAAAAGCGAAGGTAGCGGGTTAAAATATAGAGGCCGAGAGAGGTGTTGACGGCAGTTCGTTATGCGTCAGAAATGAGGCGCGAACGAACGTGACAACGTTGAGAAGAATTAATTGCAAACGACGACGACGACGACGACGACGACGGCGACGACGTCGACGACGTCGAGATACTAGATTATAGCGCAAACTAGCTTTGCCCTTTGAAAACGAGCGTCACGAACCTCCGGCCCTTGTCTGCTCGGGCTAGGATCTTTTCTACTTTGACTGCGACCGTCGACTGCAGCGAAAATAATTAAGGTCGGGATCCCTATGGTTTTCCCCAACACCCATTAAACGAACGTTAAACTGCGCCGTCAACGCGACTTCGAGACGTGAGATCGAAAAAAAGTGTTTGTGCAATAAATAAACTAAGATAATAAATAAATAAAAGTATGGTCGAAGTTAGATGGTAGGTAATAAAAATACGATTGACCCGAGGGTTCCCCGACACGCAAGAGTGTCCTGACAGTAATAATATTAATCTCGATACGATATATCTCCTATCTAAAATCTAACAAGAGTTTACATTCGAACGTCCCGTTTCACTTGTTGATCCGTGAGAGTCCCTCGCTCTCGCGTCTCTCTCTCTCTCTCTCTCCCTCGACAAACAAAGCGTTCAGTTTCTATTATCACATACATTTCATCCGTACGACATACGTACTATTATAGCGTAACGTGTACGGGGCGCGCGCGCGCGCGCCTTTTTCACCCCTAAAAAGCATTCCCCCCGACGATCACGACTGTTATACTGCGTCATCGAGCCGGCAGCGGGATTCCATTGTCCCAGAGTCGATGATTGTCCCGCGCAGGTTTTTCCCTCTTGACCCGACAGAACGAGATCCGTCTCGCTCGCTCTCCCTCCGCATCTGGCTCTCTCTTTCATAATAACGGAGCGATATAGTCAGGGCTCGCGGGGAAACTCCTTATTAGCAAAATGGACCGAGCTTGCACAGCGCGCCCGCTGCCGGAAGGGAATATTCTCTACAGTCGAGCCCCGACGTACAACTATACCGAGTTGCACACCGTTCAGAGAATTCTCGCGTCTATCTTTCAGCCGGATCTCATCACAAAGAGCATCGATAGGAATCGTCGAGTGCGCCCTCCGCGAGAACGGGGCGCTCTCATATCCCCCTGGCGTTCTCGCGTGTTCGGTACGTACACTCGGTTTCGCATCACCTTTCTTCGTTGGGCGAGTGCATTCTCGTTCGTTCATTCGTTCGACGTCGTGCTCTCCGTTTCCACCTCTTGTTGCACCCACCCTCGTCCCCGCCCCCCCTCGCTTCTTCGCTATCGCAGTATCGATATATCGCCCTACGCATCTCGCCGGCGAGCGGTGCGCTCGGCTGTGCGTTTGTACACACCTCTTCCCCATTCTCTAATCTGCACGAAGAGCGTATGGAGGATTTTTCGTACCGGTATAATAACAAGCGTGTCCTTCGACCATGCGAGCGAGATCCTCGAATGCGCACGGTCAGATACGGAGAGGGAGAGGGGGGGGGGGGGGGGGGAGAGAGAGAGCCGGGACCGAGTAATCTCCGCCAAATTACACAGCATCGCCGAGGCGTGTTATTAAATACGTAATAACCCCTGAAACGGGCGTGCGCGCACATTCTGGCCGAGTTCTCCCGGCATATCCGGCTATCACCGTCTGGGAGGCACTGGAAAGGAGAGCACCAGGTGGCGGACGATTAACGAGCGGGGCGCGTCCCGATTTATACCGATAAACGAGATAGTGGGCGGGTATCGCGCCGAGCGGTAAGTTTAATAGTTTCATGCAGTTTCGAAGTTTAAGAGAAGCGTGGATGCTCTAATAGGTGGCTCGAGGTAGTCCATGCATTCTCGACAGCGGGCCAAGACGGACTCGTTTCTCACCATTTGGGCATGAAACTCTTTATTTTCTCCTCCCGCGGAAAATTTGTGTAAAAAAAAAAAAAAAAAAAACAGGGGTCGAGCACTCCGAATAAAATCAAGTTGCTGCAAATGCTCTCGCGTCGAATGGATTTTATCTCGGGATCTTGGATGCTCCGGCGTTAACCGGCCGATGCGCGGACACGTAAGACCCGACACGGTCATGCGCGTACAGAATTGGTACGTCGTTACCTATATAAAACACACCGATGCCTTTTCTCCCGTGTGTAGAGAAAGAGTGATAGAGGAGCAGGCGCACACGGCCAGAAACCCGATGGATGGCCGATATAGATGGGGCACTCGTTCTTTAGTCAAACCTCCGCCCCTTTTCAATCGAGACTTCAAACGGTGCAGCGTGGAATCATGATTGGAACGGCCGCTGCTAAGCAAGGGGCTCTGGCCCCGTTAGTTCGTGCTCTCGCTAGCTCCGCTCGCCTCTCGCGATATCTCCGGCTCACCCTCTCGTTCATTCCCTATTCGATATCTCCCTCTCGCTTCGCTCACCCGCCGCGTCTCCCTTCCGCTAGCGCTAGTTCTCTGGCTGGAGGCTTCGGCTCGCCAGCTAGCCGACTGGCAGCGGCGCTAGCAGCGGTAAGGGGGAGGCCAGGATGGCCGAGGGCGGTTCTCCACTCTCTGCACACCTCCTCTCCGCTTTCTATCCCCGGGGACTCACCCTTCGAATCTCTACCCAACCTCCCAATTTCCCAAACCCCTCTCCCGGCTTCTCTCTACCGGTACACCTCACCACGTCCCACGACTCAACTCATGATGAAATTCCTAGCATTCAATCGCAGCATCGGCCACGACTACTCTCTCCCGTAGGTGTACCTAGACCGGATCGCTCCTCCATTGTACATGACACATATATACTTTATACACATGTACCCTCGTGCTGCATATACTTTGCACATGGATGGGCAGGTGCCATGCACTATGCATTACTGCAGGACATTCGCATGCCCGTTCTGGTAACTCCATGTACGCGATATTGCATCCACTTTCATCGGACTCGGACCGTCGCAGTGTCGTCGGGAAACTAGAATTCAAAAGTCGTTCGATTTATATGGAAGAGGGCTCGGTCCGTAAGACACCTTGAATTCCGGGTTGCGGTTCTGGGCGAGCCGGTGTCACGGTTACCCGCTGATACGGGTGTTTCGTAACGTACCCGGGAGCATGTGTGATGCGGGATATGTGGAAGAGGACGGGGAGGCACGAGGATGGACGAGGACGAGGGTACAGGCATATATCCATCCGACGTTCCTATGCGAGCTCGTGGACAACAGAAGCGGAGGGGCTCGTAGGTAGAAACCTCCCGGCAAGGCCGCCCCGTCCGATATACGACGGTCGCTTCGGCAGGCACCCAACGGCACTGCAGGAACGTAGCTACGTATACCTTCCTATCTCTATCCATCTATCTATACCCTCGCTGTACGCTCCGAGTACATACGCGCCAGGCACCAAGCTATGCTACGCGTTCGGCCAGCGTCCGCTCGCGCTGCTCTGGAATTCAAATACAGTCGGGCGAGATTGGAAAATCGGATCGATTCTGTTCTCCACCTCCTCTTCCTCCTCCTCATCCCTTCCGGCCTTCCTCGCCATCCACGTTCCTCCTCGGTACTCCACTTCCTCCTCTCTCATCTCGATTCTGCCTTCGGTCCCTATCCCAACTATCCGTTACCCAACGTCCATTCTGCCTCTCCGCTGCACACACACACACTGTGCCCCCCCCCCCCCCCCCATCTCTCCACCTTCTCTTATTCGCGTTTCTCATTCATCCGTTCGCGAGGAATGCGAGGCTTTTCTTTTATAAGAAAACGTACGTACAATATAGGCTAAAAGTGGTGAACGTGGCCTGGTCAATATATCATGGATTTACGTGCCAATCGGGATGGGCCATGCAATACCAGTTGCCCCAAATATGATTGCAGGTTCTCGGAGTTGTGCGAATTTGCGGAAAGCCATGAATTACGAATGGCGGTGGGTAATTAATAGATTTTTGATTTAGCGATCCATATTTTCTTGTTATCACCGCTGAAGGGGAAAAGGATTGAATTTCATGTTCTTTTAACCTGACGCGACTCAACGGAGTAGAGTCGCGGTATCGCGCATTGTTCCCTTTATTCCCGGTGCACTCCGCTAGGAGAGGATTATTCCGATTGCAAATGTTCCGCTCCATTCTCACGGAGAATGCATCGGGGATTCGTGATCCGTCACGTAGACACGAGAAGAGCCTTCTTCTTCTCGCGTGCGGAATAGAGAGGTTTTTAGGACTCGCAGGAAATCATCGAAGATTCCGGACTCCTCCTTCGAGTCTGTAAATCTCCTCTCTCTTTTCCCTTTCACGTCCACGCGATACATATCGGACGTGGGAGTGGATGGACGCGAGGGATTTATTTTCGCTCCGATCTCCGATTCGTCACTTTAGAAGATGAAAACCGTTTCTCTTCTCGCAGGGCATTTCAGTCACGATACACGGGGTCACCGCGCGTCTTCGCTCCATTCACCGTCAACGGTTCAATCTTTCGTTCCGGAGATCAACGTCCCTGTGGTAATTCGGTAAAGTGGATGGGAAAGATACATCGAGACCTTATAGCGCCTTCCATCTATATAGGTGTCTTGGACAAAAAAAAATCCCGCCTATATAGTAAAACGTGTAATGATTGTTTCGCCTTCCCAAACGGATAGCAATTCCATTTCTCGATCTATCCTCCTATCTGCATCAATGGTCCTTTCTATTAATTTCTATTCCAGTGTGCTTCTCGTGCAGATTCCTCGCCGTTCCTGTAGTACAAGATAGGTATAGTCCCTCGTCCGGAGGATTCGAGTCCCACGCACAAGTGGATGGGAAAGATACATCGAGACCTTATAGCGCCTTCCATCTATATAGGTGTCTTGGACCAAAAAAAATCCCGACTATATAGTAAAACGTGTAATGATTGTTTCGCCTTCCCAAACGGATAGCAATTCCATTTCTCGATCTTTCCTTCTATGCATCAATGGTCCTTTCCATTAATTTCTATTCCAGTGTGCTTCTCGAGCAGTTTCCTCGCTATTCCTGCGGTATAAGATAGGTATAGTCCCTGGTCCAGAGGATTCGAGTCCCACGCACAAGTGGATGGAAAAGATACATCGAGACCTTATAGCGCCTTCCATCTATATAGGTGTCTCGGACAAAAAAAATTCCGCCTATATAGTAAAACGTGTAATGATTATTTCGCCTTCCCATACTCGGATAGCGATTCCATTTCTCGATCTATCCTCCTATCTGCATCAATGGTCCTTTCCATTAATGTCTATTCCAGTGTGCTTCTCGAGCAGTTTCCTCGCCGTTCCTGCGGTATAAGACAGGTATAGTCCCTGGTCCAGAGGATTCGAGTCCCACGCACAAGTATGTAACCGTGGAAGTTGTATTAACCTGCCAGAGTACAACAAGGCCGCTACTGTTTTAGCTACGCCAGTCCGAGCGGAGTTGGTTCGGGTCGAACGAACGCGAGAGTTGAGAAGTCTTTGGTGTCAGCAGCAGCAGCAGCAGCAGCAGCAGCGGCACCCGGAGCACACCATGACGCTCTCCACTCTCTCTCGTTGTGGTGTTCCTCTCTCCGCGAACAATTTCTATCCAAAGCTGGGCTTTCTCTCCCTCGCTCCCCAATCCCTCGCCAATAAACTCACTCAGTTGCTCTCTCGCTGGCTGACTGCCGGGTTGGATCGGGTAATTAGTTACGTAGCCGTGAGCCCTGTGAAACACCACCAGGCGAACGCAAAGCCGGAGCAAACCGCTGTTCCGCCATACGCATATATACATTGAAAACGTAACGCTCAGACCCGTTCTATTTTCGTTTTTTATTTTTTCATCATTTTAATTCGACCTTTTCCTATCCAATTTGCAGACCAACCACTATAGTTGAAACTCGCGATTAACCGTTTGTTCAGGATAGCTTCAATTCGAAGCTAACACTCCACCGTTATCGCCCCGGGCGACACGGGCGCGTATAACGGTTACTCTCTTTTCGAGTGAGTACTCGTAAAAAATAATCTCCAAAAAATGCTTTTCGCGAAAACGGAGCACTAGTTAAATGGTTTTACCGTGAACCGACGATGCGGGTTGAAGTCGAGACACGTATTTTTATTTTATTTCCTTGTACTCCGGATGTGAGATTCTATCTAAAAAGGCGCGGAGAGATCATCCAAGATTTTCGCCCTTCGTTTTTTGAGCTCGGATTTTACGAACGGATTTGCGTATTTCCTGCTAGGACGACGTTATCGCGTTCCCTTTTCCGGATCGAGGGATTTTTTTTATTTATTTTCCACCAACGTTGACGTCGTTCTCCTTTTTTCTCCCCTTACCTCGCCACTCCCTCTTTTCCGCGCGGAGACCCTCCGGCCGTCAGTCGCACCGAGAGACGAAAACCTTACAAATATTAAGAATAACCCCCTGGCGTGGGAGAGTTCGTTCGTCCGTTCGTTCGAGGACGAGAGCCCTCCTCTCCCTCGAGCGGGCTGAGAGAAACGCTGCGGCAAGTCGCGGAAGCCTTGCCAAAGCCGATTTATTTTTATCTTCTTCCTTCGGGATTTCAGATGTCTTCCGCGGCCACCGCGGCTTCTGCTCCGCCGGTTGAGCTTCTTTCTCGTTCTTACGTCGCCCAGAGTATTCGCCGAAGCTTTTCTCTCGTTGACCCCGGTAACGTTCCGGCGCGGCAAGCACAACGACGTCGGGAGCAAAAGGAAGAAGCTGCCTGGCGCTCTTGCACCACGTCCTGCCGAAATGGGGCGAACGGAAGGAAGGGTACGGGGCCCGACCGGGGCTCGGGAGGAGGGCTTCAACTTCAAACGTGCAATCGTCGAGCGAGCGAAATTCAATTAAACGTTCCGACGACTCCGTGAAACGACACCAGAGTCGCTCGAAGGGGTGCGAGACTCGGCAACACACAACTACATTCGGGGGGTGGATCGCCCCCCGCTGTCCCCACGGATGCCGCATATCTCGAATCACATCGCGATTTCGTGCATTCCTTATTCATTTTTCTTACTTAAAAAAAAAAAAAATGATCTCCTTAACAGTACTTTTATTCTCATACTTTAGTGTCTACCGTTCCTCCGCGGAACGGAGGGAATTCCATGATCCGTGAGAGATGATATTTCTGCGACCGAGCGAATGAACAACGTGAACGAATGAGCATCGGACCATGAAAATCGGATGAAGGTATTTTCTGGGTGTACTCGTGTAAAATATTTTTGTTATCAGAAAACATTGAATCACCATGCATGCAACCGCAGCACCAGGTAACTCACAAATACGAATCACCTGCGCCCACAATCGTCGAACAGCTTTAACAAATAGTCAGTAGAGAGGACTCAGAAAACATAAAAACAAGCGTAAATTATAACCCAGACATGACAACTGTAAAATAACAATCTTCAGCAACAAGTAAAATAAACTAAGGGGGAAAAAATCCACCCAAAAATGGTGATAATCTTGGGCTGCAGGTCGATGGCCCATTGACAATGCCTATGTGAGTGGCGCAAATACTGTATAGAGAGATGTATGCAGTTATTGTACAAAATTACACAGTATCGTCAATGCATGCAATTTTACTACTACTATTTTTCTCAAATGCATTGTTATTAATGTTTTCCTCAATTAAGAATATATGCTGGAGTTCAAAATTACCATACGCAGCAGTCCATTTGCGCGAGACACTTTACATGAACGATTAAAAAAATGCAGCACTCATTCACGAATACGAATGCATCAATGCGAATAATTAATGTTAATATTCGTTCATATGTATAATAATATTCATAATATTAATTTTTATATTTTCTTATGAAAGACTCTTTTGTCATGTCGATCGTCCCTTCGTCCGACGATTGTCGAACCGAGTTATCCGCAGCGCACCTCGATCTTCACGTTCGCAGCAATACATTACCGCGTACAGAAGCGGGAACATGCGAGGTTGGAAGCATACGAGTGCCGCAGGAATTTTTGCATTTCCACTTGGGACGACGTGGGGATTTCGCGGAAACGACTTTCCGTCGAAGCGTCGGGCAATTAAGAGTCCGCCGACATGTGGAGTCGGGACGGAAGTAGGAAAAAAGGTGATGCGGGGCCGGAAAGGAGGGCCGCGGAGAGAGCGCGCACAGAGAGACTCCCGGCTCGGGCGAGGGCTGTCGCGTAGGCGAAAAATGAAAGAAAGACCGTGGAAAAAAAAGGAAAAAAAAAAGAAAGAAATTGCGGAAAAATCGTGTAGGGAAACTGGCAGAGAGTAGTAGTGTACGGCTGAGATATTACGTAGCAAACCGGCCGAATAAACGAGCGAGCAGGCTGCCGGGGGATTTTAGCTCCGACGATTTTATTAAGCCCAGCACGCGACGAACGTTTATACCTTCGTTTTCGCGTTTTACCGCTCTCTCTCTCCCTCTCGCAGAGAGAGTTCGAGGGTAGAGTTGTCGACGGGGGTAGGCGCAATGCAGTGGCGGAGCGTGCACTGCTAGTGCACGGGTGACACGGTCGAGACTCGGTTTTCACGAAACAGCGATGAAACGCGCACCCGCAGCGTGTCGCTACTAATGAGCAAGACTTCCCAGACAGCCTCGTCGACAGCCGCCAGCTCTCTCACCGACCGACCAACCTCCGTTCCACCGGAATATCAAACTGCACGCTATACGCGCCGGCCTCTCGCACCGCTGGCCCCGAACGTTGCAGCTTTTCGCCCCCGAACGAGTGTGTCGCCGGATAATAATTTCCACGCTTAATTCCTCATGCCGCGAATATGGAACGAACGATTCTAGTTCAAACGTACACTTATTGCAAGTACGGATGATCACTAAAAGAAAAAAAAAAACTTTAAATAGGAAACCATTGCTGATGGTCGGATGGATCCGAGTTGGATTGATCCGGAGCGATTGCATCCGATGTCTCGCATTTACTCTCTCTTGTTGCAACAAGGCGCATTGGGGAGGAGTTAGCCGCTGCATTAATGCTAATATTGACGTGACGAGGCTGCGAAATCGCGGTTACACATGTTACCGCAACCGTAGCGCCCGATTATTATTGACTCGCTTCCTCGCTCTCAGCCGTGGAGTGCGCCGGGCGGGCAAAGCAAAGCAAACGCGTGGGGTATAGGAAGAGAGAGAGAGAGGGCTTTCCTAGTGGGGAGAATCAGCCGACATCCAGGGAGACCCTAATACGCAGGTGGCAAGAGCACGCGGAGCCACCCTTCGTCGACTCAACCTATGTGTGTACATCCCGTCGGAGTGTTACGCGAATCAACGTCTGCGCTCACCCACACAGCCTCTATCTTCCTCTCGGAACGGAATATGAGACCACCTGCCCACCCTCCGAAACATTTCGCTTCTGCTTTCGGCTCCGAATGTGGCTGTATTCCTGTGTTTGGACCCTACGCTGCGCTCTCGCTCCCTTCAGAATGCACCGGACTTTGCTCGCTGCGCTCTCGTCTCCCTTCAGAATGCACAGGATACCGAGCTTCTGGCAGGTATCCGGGCTACCTGACTTCCAGCATCACGCGCCAGGATTAAATTCTGTTGTCAGGATTAATAACGGAACTGGGCAGGAGGCACTCGATGGATGGCGGCAGTAGAAAAGGCGAGTAGAAATGGCAGTGCAGATTAAACGTACACGATGATAAGGCTCTTATAGTAATTAACATGTAGGGCAAAGCCAGGCATTACTTGACGTACCGGCAACTTTTTGGTACTTCGATTAATTGATTACTATTTTTTGTACCAATTACAAGTACTATTTGAGTACACTCTCACATTATGCTTACTCGATGAGTATGACTGATAGCCAGTTTCTATTAACATATGATTATCTGTCTAAACATTTCAATGAGTGTAATTGTAACAAGAATTTGTCAAATTTTTATGTATCTAAAAAAAATTCCAGGCAAAAGAATCCGAGAAACGACGACACGGAACTCTTTTTGTTTTTTTTTAATGATATTTTTTGACGGATTTTTTTCTTTATGAAAAAAAGTGATGGATAGATTAAAAATAGCGAATTACGGAAATTTCAGTTGGCGATTTTCTACAACTTTTTTTTTAAAGCCTAGATAACGATTAACGCGACCTTAATTGCGAAAAGTACCTGGAAAGAGTTCTTATGAAATACTTCAAGCACAAAAAGTACCTGATATCTCAAGTGCTTGTGATACTTTGTACTTTGTACTTGAAGTATTTTTTAGTACTTTGCCTACCTGAGATATAGGGTAAAATTGGTGAATTTGTCCCGTTGCATGGTCATATTTCCCACTTACACCCAATTCGAGAAAAAACTCCTATAGATCCAAAAAATACATCGTGTCTATGGTGGAGCAGATTTTGTTCTTTTTTTTACGGGATAAAAAAACAGGCTTTGGATGCGTTGAATTTTAGGAATCGACGAATGAAAAGCGAAAAATGTCTTCCGTTGGTGAAGCGTGTGTGTATACTTAACCGAGACTGAGAAATAAAATGGCGGGAGAGGCGCGCGCGATGGTAACTTGCGTCCCGTCGATTCAGTCGCGGTAAGCTCCCGAGAAGGGGGGGGGGGAGGAAAAGCATTAACCAACCCCTTGCGGCTCCGTGTCTTTATCGCTCCCGCCCGTTCCGACATCCACCGTCTTTCGCGCTCTCACTCGGGGGCCGCCGGAGGAGCGCAGAATTCGCAGTGAGAGCCGTGAATGCGCACATTAAAAGGGGGTCTTGATATTGCCGGCTCCGAGTCTGAATAGGGAGCTTCCACGGCGACGTACACACGCACACACGCACACAGGAAACCAGTGGAAACGATATAGCGACGATGAAGATGGTAGCACAAAAGTGACGTTCACCTCGCTCTACCGGCGGAGCTTTATCCATCGAATCGCCTCCGTAAATCGCTAGCGCTAGGCACTCTCCGACGCTACCGCGGAAACGGTTGAAGATCGCGGCGAGAGGAGCGAGGATTGAAGCGAATATCGAGAAACTCCGCAATTTTGGCCTACCGGTGTGAGCCCGAATCGGGGTTTCTCGAATTCTCGGAAGGGGAAATAAAATTTCGGTAAACTGCGTGGCCCATGTAGCGGTGGCTTAGGTCGGCAGATTGAACGGCGTGTCAACGATACCGACTGAAAAACATCGAGGATAACATTTTAAAAAATAAAAAATTTCTACCTCCGAGGCGTAATCGTCGAGAGGACGACATGGTAAAAGTTCGAATGCCTGTCCGCATGTCTCTAGTCCGACGCATGCTGGCCAGAGTCGGAGCGCTGCACACAGAATTCTCGAGCGAAAAGCCCGGCCACCCCCTTTGGCGCGGCGGTAGTGGCTCTCCAGTTGGGACACACGGTGCACCACACACGGAATTCGCTCTTCTCTTGGGGGGAGGGGGTGGATTTTCTCCCGGGCCTTTTCCATCGCGCACGGAACTCCCGGCCGACCGGAGCACTCGGCGTGCCGGCGAGGCGCAGCTCGCACACGAGGAACGATGTGGCGGACCGGGAGAGAAAGGCCGAACCGGCCGGGAGGGAAAATCACGAGAATACGAGGTGGAAAGAGCGGAAGAGAATCCGCCCCGGGTGCGGGGGAAGGAAGACGTGTATATAAGTATATAACGGCACGGAGAATCGAGAGGGATGGAGAGGAAAGGATTTACAGAACCCACGCATCCTTCGACCAACGGCGGTGCTGTTTTGCTAAGTGTTCGTATTTCGAACAATGCCTCGGCTACTCTTGCACCCCGCGTTTCAGTGTTGGTACCAGTTGTACGCCAGGCTATCAACAGCCCCCCGCACCCCCCCCCCCCCCCCCCCCCGTCCCCACAAGTGGAACAGTCACTGGAGCCTCGCTCTCGGCACCAACACTCCTCTTCGGTATCGGCGTGGATGAACCACCTTCATCCCCCGGTACAACACACCCTCTCGTATCAACCCGTGCCGGTTTACTCCCTCTCGCTATACCTCTCGTTTTTCTATTCGAGCGTTAAGCCCCACCAGGTTTTTCATTATCGTTGCGGCGAGCGAAGTATTCGATCTCCGTGTCTGTTTACTTTGTCCATCGGTTTTTCCTTCCCTTCTTTTTTTTTCGGTTGTTTTATTCGTATTCGTTTTCGTTTTCTCTCGTCCTGCGCAGAGGTTATTCGATTGTTCGATTAAAAAGAAACATTTTTTTAAATGCCGATCGAACGGATTTCGCAGCGCCGGGCTGGCGCGAGGAACGGGATGCGAGTCTGCGGCGTTGAAAAAAAATGCATCGATCGATTGAACTCCCGGAACGTTTAACCGGAGGATCTGCAGGATTTGATTCCATTGGCATCCTACAAACGAGATCGCACCAGAGTAATTCCATTCCGCGGCTTGCTGCTCGGTGAGACTCGGCGGATCGTCCGGGTCGCAGTTCTCATCTCCGGCGGGGTAGAGAGAGAGCCTTCGCGAAACAAAATTGCCGAGCGTCGGTAAAGTTTAACGCGGGAGAAACTGGAAATAACGAGGGGACTGCGGTTCGTGCAACAAAGTTTAGCGATTAATGGTCCCGCCGCGGAGCATTCCGGAAGACATAACTTTCCGCCTCCTCGCACCTGTCGGTTATCCTGCGGTTGGCGGAATTACGATCGATTCCGATCGAACGATAGTAACGTTTCGCTGAATAATATAATAGTTCAGACACCGGGCTCTTCTCTCCTCCCGCGTATTAATTAGTCACAATTATATTCACAGCGGCGGAGCAACTGACGGCGAACTCACTCAATTTCCGCGATTACACTGTTTTTCCGAGTGAAAATTACCACGATTCCACGGTAGATTCTCGCGGATGTATAATGAATTAGCGAAACGATTTCGTAACGCGAACGGCGTTACGAAATCCGCGAATGCTCCGGACCGAGAATGAATCGCACGAGAGGCGCGAGAGGGAGTCTCGAGCACCTGGCAATTACGAATGAAAAAAAAATTATCTCTCTCGCCTCCCCGATGCTCGTCCGGCATAGATATTATTGAAATGCTTCGTAATTTATTATCGCGTATAATGGCGGGGGTGCGTGTGAGGAGCTGGCTTCAGAACATTTCTTTAGAACGAGGCGCATCCATGCCGTACACACGGCGGCTTGAATGAGACGGATGGACTGTACGTTCGTGAAACGTGTGTGCGATGTTCCTGCGAAACTGCTGAAAGGGTTCCACGCCTCGCGCGCACGCTTATAATAAGTATATTAAGTATAATAAGCGGAGATAGGCGAGGCCTTACCAGTGCTCCGGCCAAGTTAATCGGGGCTAATCTCCATAAAGAGGTAGGAATAAGAAGAAAAAAAATTCAATTTCGCGAGTGGCGGAGGGAGAATATTTGAGAGACCGGAGAGATGGCGTTCTCTCCACCAGGCAGACTGTATTTCAGCCGCGTTACGGAGGCAAAGTATATTCTCGGACGGTGTACGCGGTTATAGCCGCGCTCCGTTAACGTAAGATGAGAATGTGAAAAGTGTAATTTACTTCGGCGCCGAAGATGCTCACGTGCACGAGCGTCGAGGAGAGGAGAGCCGTACGTAAATTCGCTTTGAGGGGTTTCCCATTCTATCCAATCTCGTTCGCTATATCGGTTTCCCATACTCGATTCCGCCTCGCTCCTGCGACTCTAACCGATGGCAGAATGTCCTGTTGCGCTATAATCAATTCGGCCTCTCCTTTGATTGCGTCCGTTGCCGGATACCGTTATCTTCGGTTCGCCGGTACATCGAGACGTCGAAACGTGAAATTTAGATTTCACTCTCCGGTGCACAACGCCCCGGTCGATGCGTCTCTGGCGGGGATGATTTTGGGAATAGATTTTTCATAGACTTTATAAATATCTCCGATGTATTTTTTCCCTCTTATAGGGAATCCGTTGTTCATTGTATGTCTGAACCGACATCTCATACAATAATCCGTGCCGGACGAGTAGAAAACATTTTTCGCATTCACCGGTGAAAAAAACGATTTCCCGAACCACGCCGATGCTCCCGGTTGTACCAATATAAATTTTTGCGATACACGATTTATAGAACTCCATCGGCTCGCAGGAAACTAATCCGATGAGAGCGTCTTCTGATACGACCCGATGGAAATCCCCTACAAGAATGGACGATATTGCCCGTGAGATGCCTAATCCAACGTGATCCGTCGGGGAAGGCGTTTGCAAAGTTTGCCAATGGACCGTCAGCATAGCCCGCTATCGGGAGGGCGGTCGGGTGGTTCGCAATGTCCTTCCCGTCGACAATTTCGCATATACGTACGAAGAATACGAGGACGACGTCGGTACGAGGCGGAAGAGGCGAGGACCGCCAAGAACGAACGGACCGTTGCTGGTCTGGGTCGGTTCGTTCGGGGAAGGCGAACGCGGGGAGCGACTATCTCTCGTATCTTGTATAATAAAAGCTTGCTCGTTGGGGTGGTACGCGGGGTTTCTCGGGTACCAGTGGCAGAGAGGCTTTGTGTCCGTGGCGGAGAGGGTGCGGGGAATCGAGGGACCGGCCAAGAGGATTGGGTCGAAGAGACCGTACATACCCTATCGTGCACGGTACATGGTATATACAACTATGCCGCTGCCGCTGCTGTTATACATAGGAGAAACGCGAGGATGAAACCGAGAAGGACGGCGAAGGCGAACGAGAGGTGAATTCGCGGGGTAGAGAGCGAGCGCGGGTAGCGCTCGAGGAGGGAAACCCCGGTCGGTGAGGTCGGGACAGAGGGATGCGGACCGAGACGCGAAACGTTCGAGTCGCGGAGGCGCATAGATAGAGAAACGCGATATAGAAAGGGAACGCAGCGTGGATGCCGAAGAGAGGAGGAACCGTTCGAAGGAGAAACAGGGACGGAGAGCGTCGTTCCAATATACTAAGAGCGGATACGCAAACCCGAAGCCAGCGGCTAGTCCCCCGCTGTTCGGCATTGCCGGTGTATTCTCGTGCCGCTGATGCCGGGGCACTCTGCTTCTGGCATTGCATCTCCCGGGTTCTCCGGCTATCTCCGCCCTATCTCCGTCGCACCCCCGACGCTGCGCGCCTCCCTCTCTCGCCGGCGATGCGCTCTCGTCCGGTCCTTATATACCCATTGTACCCGGCAGCTCATTTATTTATGTCTCTGGAAAACTTTTAATCTGATGAGATGCTCGACTCTACGGCGGCGCGTTGTTCCACTCGCGCCCCCGGGGGAACAAGGTGTTCGGGCGTTTATATACAATCTCTGGCGAAGCCGTCCGGGAACTTCCGTCGTCTCGATGCCACTGAGGGTAGTTTACCGGTATCGCGAGGGATCTAATTAAACCACGATTCAATGTATTCGTGGAGGAGCGAACGAACGACGACATTTTTTTAGGTGACTCTTGATCGACTGGCGAAAGGGGGTTTCGGTGGATGATGTGAGATGGAAATTGTTCCAGTTCAACGGGACATTCGGTCGTACGAAGACTGAAAAAAAAAATTCGCTTGCGGGCTGCCGAAGAAAAAAATGTTTCCTTCAATTCTGCTTTCAATTCTTACAATTCCATATGATATTGAAACAACGACAGCAAGACTGTTAAGGTGACGTGTTATCGTTTCAATCCGGTATGAAATTGTACGAATTCAGAGTAGAATTGAAACAACGTTTTTACTTCATTGGCAGCCCGCAAGTAAATTTTACTTGATTCAATGATATTTTTTTTCTGTGAACCGACGATCACCAGGCCGCCGGTAGAACAACAGAAAGTTTTAGCGAGGCCAACGTCTGTCGTAACAATGCACCCTGTTCTCCGCGCGTATGGTTCGCCACGGCCGGTTCCGGTGTTGTATATACCGTACGGGAAAAGACTCGAGGCTCGGCTAAATTCCCTGGGTAAACTATAGCCAGGGTACCGGGCTGCCCGAGAATTCTCGCGAATCTCCCGGTCAGCTCACTTCCCGCTCCCTCTCTCTCCTGTCTCATTCCCGCCGTCCCAAAGTTACCAACTATTTCAATGAGTTTAGGGGAGTTGCTCTCGTTGAGGCTCGTGCGCGCGGTTTGTTGATTACCCTGGGCCTCCTCCAATTTGCGAATTTACACACTGGAGGGACAACACTCGACGTTGCCCGGCTACGAGAACCGAAGTTGAACTTGGCCCCACCCTCTCAACCCCCTAGCGGTGCGCGTCCGCTATCCGTTCGCCAAAAACTATCGCGATCTTCGTGTGCGAAATCACCGACGACGCGATTCGCGTTCTCCCGATCACGAAAATTACGAGGGAAATAAAATAAACGAAAAGGAAACGAAAATAATCCGAAGAATTCGCCGCAGACCCCGAAGAGCCGGAGTGGCCGGGACGGAGGGAAGCAAGTCGCAGAAATCGCATTCGTTAGATAGTAAGGAGGAAACGACGAAGAATGAATGGAAAAAAAAAAAAAAATGAGGTAAAAAGCAGCGGCGAAGGACCGCCGCGACGCGACAGGAAAACCTGATTACCAAGTAACGCGCGACGAGTCCAGTAGCAGGAGCCAGTCAGCGCGAGCCTTTTTTTTAACTCTCCTTTTCATACACGAGGTTCTTCGCTCGTCCTCCCCCGTTCCACGTTCCTGCACCTTCCATTCTTCCCATTCGCGGCGTCCTCCTTTATCCCCCGTTCGTCTCTGTCCCTCATTTTCTTTCGCGAAACCATCCGACGTTCGCTAACTTCGTAGGTACGAACAAAAGTACAGTGGCCGGGAAGCGGGCGAGAGAAAGAGACGAGAAGCAGCAGCAGCGGCAGTAGCATTGCAGACCGCAAGGAAATTGGGCTCCCTGTGCATTCGTAATGCTGCCGCATCTCTCCCATTCCTGTCGCTGCCGCTTCTGCTCCCGGTCCAAGTACAATGTGGTCGTCGACGCGTCCACACGACTCGCCGCCATCCCCGGAGCCTTTTTTTTTATTTTTCCTTTTTTTTTTTTCTCTCCTTTCCGTCACTCTTTTTATTCTCAGACCCCCGGTGACTGGCTGGCTGGCTGGTTCCGTTTTCAGGAATACAGCTTCACCGAGAGAATGAGAGAGTCGACTCGTCTGCTCGCTGCGCCGCGCCTACCACGTAGAAATCTTCGCCCCCGGGACCCGGATAAGCACACAATCGGGCTTCCTACCGGTCGGGACAACGCGCTCGTTCCGTCTGAAGACCGCTGCGAAGGATGGCCTCGTGAATCGCCCGAGGCGAGCTGTAATTCGCTGATTAGGCGGGCAGTGACATTTTTCCATTTTTTTTTTCTCCCTTTCTTGCTTGCCATGGTTGGCGCAGATGTATTTTTTTTTTAATTCACTGATTAGGCCATCTTCTTCTCTCGGTCCTTCGGCCCTTCGTTCTTGGGCACCCTTCGCCGCCCGCTGTTGAATGTTCTTTTCAGGAGTCCGGGCTGATCCTTGCGACGAGGGGGCAGAGAGGCTCGTGTTATAGAGAAAGGTCGTTTCTTCGGGTCCTTGGAGCATTCGAGCCTCGCCGTGCCGAGTGTCTCGCTATTTTATTTTTCCTCTTCCTTCCTGGTGGCTTCTTTTTTTTATTGTATTATTTCTCTCGCCGCGTCATTCCCCCTTCGACGAGAGTTCCCCGGCTTGTCCTCGAGGAGGACAGCGCAACCTCGTTATCTTATCCCCGCTGCGAGCGCGTTCCCCGTCGTACAGCCTCGCTCCCCGGTCACAATGCCTCCCTCTTTCGAGGACGATGAAACGTTCTTACAGCGGTAAAAAAAAGTACAGTCGCGTATAGATATGTATGATGGAACGAGAAGATATTCGATGCTGGGGTGGACGTCTTTTTTTCCTCGGAACAAAGTTTATGCCGCACTCCCCGCTACCGCATCGTGCAATGTGCTAATAATAAATTTACGAAGGGTCACCGCTCGGCTTCTTCTCACGTCTCTGCGACCCTTCCCTTATAAAGATAAATTAACTTATCATTACCGGGATGTCGTCACTGCTAATGTTTCAACACCGTTCGTCGTTACCTGTCGTTCGGCTCGAGTACACGTTAATTGCACTATAATAAGATTGTACAATTTATGTAATCGTATGTACACCAAGAAAAAGAATTTATTTGACGGCAACCGTTTATTTGGCTTCAGTAAAATATTCATTGGATTTAAATGAATATTTATTTAAATCGAATAAACATTTTACCTGAACCAAATAAACGGTGGCCGTCAAATAAATTATTTTTCTGGGTGTAATGTAAAAATATACGCGTACGACAATATTATTGTATTTCAATAATAAGAGTGTTCATTTAACCAAAAAATATTGAACCGTCGACAACGGTAATTTACGGTAAATTAAATTAAGAAAATGAATAACCGTGCAACTGGGCTTGAGTGTGCGTTGAGACAAGAGGCTCGACGATAATCGCAAAGAGAGCCGATGGAAAACGGGACGGCAAAGGATGCGCGAAGAGTTGCGTGGGGAGCGGCTAATGCCGTGGCTTCGACGAGTACGGAAGGAAGCTGGGCGTTATACGCGTAAGGATTTGTCGCAGCGGAGGACCGTCAGAGGGTGAAAGAGGGTGGGGAAAAAAAAGAGGTGCCGGTATAGTGAGCGAAGGGTTTGCGCCGGTGCAGGCCATACGGACAAAAAAAGCCTTGCAGAGAACGGGGGCGACTTATAAGCACCACCGCTGTCGTTATAATACATACACAGAAGAGGGACGCGCACATAGGCTGAAACGCGCGGGCGTTTATAATACCGCGAAAGCCGTAATTTTTTTCATTATACGCCGCGGAACAAATACGGTAGCTCACTCTTCTTCTTTCCCTCCATTCTTTCTTTATTTTATATTTTTATTTATTTATTTATTTTCCCTTTTTTTCCACTTTTTATACTCCGTCGTGTCTCTCCGCGGGTGGCGCTTTCTTTCTTTCCATCTCACTTATTACTCCTTCTGCTGCTTTGTTTTTTTTTTTAGCTTAGTTATTATTTGTTACTGTGTGCCCCACTCGCTCGTTTATCTCTTCTCGTTCTTTTTTTTTTCATTTCCCCCCCTTTAATACGAACGTGCACAATGAGGCAGACCGCCATGGCCCATTAAAAACGTTGCAATTAGCATTTAAAATATAAACCTTCGAGGAAAGAAGAGAGGAAGTACCGCTAGAGTGAAAGAGACAAAGTGAAATGTCTAATGAAAAGACCTTTTAGATTGGCTAAATGCCTTTCAGCCGCCAACAGAGAAATCCCTCCCCCTCCCTATATATACACACATATATATATATACATATTTCTCAGTGAAGGGGAGATACAGAACGCGAGAGCAAGCAACGGGGCCGTGGTTTAAATGGAACTCACCCCTGATTGGCCATCCGGGGTTGCTTCCCGCATTCCAAGCTGCCACGATTCGCAAGCTCGCCTCTCGTTCATACCGCGCGCTTTTGGATGGCTATTCAATGAGCGAGTGGACTCCCGAGGCTAACACAGCAACGACCGCACTCGTACGTGAACGGAAGGGGTCAGAAGGATTTTCAAGCTTCGCGCTAAAATTTATCTCGCCCGATGTTATTCGCCAGCGTCCGTCTTCTTTTTTTCTTTTCTTTATCGCTTTCGAGCTAGGTTCACTTTGCCCGATCATCCTCACTGTCCGGTTTCCCTCTTCGAAACTTCCCCTCTTCCCCCTCGGCGATACTCGTTTGCTCTAAACCGCGAAACGGACGAAAAGTTTCGCGCACCTATTTCGGTCCTTCGCTGCGGCTTCCGATGCACCTCTTTGCGCTCCATCTAGGCACTACTGCATACACGAAACCGAAAGCCGGAAAACGCATAAACAGCGTCTATCCGAAGAGGCTCCCGTAGCCATTGACTCTAGCACGGATATCTTCGGCCGGGAGAGAAAAAAAAATTAAATAAAAAATAGCCGTACTACTCTATTGAGCAGACGAACCCGAGAGTACTGGCGTTCCATAGAAAAGCTCATACAAAAGGGCCGAAAAGAGAGACGTGATGCTTTACCGGAAACTTTTCATCAAATAGCTCGATAGACTTTTGCTGGAAATTTCCACGCGATTCCATGCACTTCAAAAACAGGTTTGGCAAAAAATTGATCAAATAACACACCCCAAAGGAACATGATGATAATAATAATAATGATAATAGGGCAAAAGCGGGGGACATGGCCCAAGCTGATGAGCATGTAAATCGGTGACATATGAACCGTGCCACATCTTTCCACTATTTCAATATTATTATTATCATTATCAGTATTATTATTATTATTATTTCGAGAATGAATAGGCTAGGAATAGAAGAGCCGCGGTCTCTTCGTCGCCTTCTTATTCTTATTCGCGGCGATTCTCATCATGCACTCGTTCCTTTATTTAATTTTCTCGCGTCTCCTATGCGTTTTTTATTCCCCGCCCGTCGAGTGTAAATACGTACCTGGACGAGCCGGGAGAATGAGAAAAGTAAGAGATTTCCGAGAGTCGCGTGTGGAAAGCTCGAGAGGAGCCGTGAAAGAGGTGGGCGGAACTGAAGCTGGAACCGGAGGTGAAGAAGTAGGTGAGGGCGAAATGCACGTTAATAATTTGCACTCGGACGAGTCCATTGTCCTGACGAAGGTCTGAGTCTGGGTCCACGCGACCGTTCCAATTATTATGGCACTCTTGGTGCGCGCGAAGTGCTCGTCGGACGCGTTTCTCGTCGGGGGTTTGCCTCCGCTGCTGCTCTTTTTCCACGGGCTGTTGGCGGCGGTTCGTCGTTCCGAGGACCGACAACGAGTCCTATCCGCGAGAAGAGGATACGTCGCGAAAAACTGCACCTCGAGAATCTTCAAGAATCCGTCGGAATTCTCTTTTCATCAAGAATTTTTTTTAATTACAATCGCAATTATCCAAACGAGATTAAGAAGAAAAAGAAAATCTCGAATGCGAAAAACTAACAATCCTCGACGAAAGGAAGGACCTCTTCAGCGTAAAATTTTTCATAATCCGTAGGACACACACACACACACACGCACACACTGATTTTCTCATATCACTCTGGCAATCCGGTTTTCATTATTCTCGCAGCGCTCGGCCGAAACCTCGTTAACGACGTGCTCGTCATTACGAGAGACTGGGTTAGTGGTGATTAAAAAAAAAAAAAAAAAAGTAAAAAAGTAGCCCATGGCCCAGCGGCCTTACGAGTCCCATCTGATTCCGGAAATTGAATTGGAGAAAGCTCAAATTTTTACTGCATCCTATTGTTCAGATCCTCTCGATGACGTCGAATTTAAGAAACGCCCTGAAATGAATCCATTAAGAGTGTGAAGTTGGGAGGAAAAGAGAGAGGCTGCGTTGATAAGGGAAGCAGATAAAACGGGAATGAAAGCTGCGGGTCCATATCTCACGCTAAGTGGCGTACACGCACCGCACAACAACAACGACAACGACTACTTTATAAGCGATGTGTTAACGAAGTGTGTAACAGGCGGTAAATAAGGAACCCGTAATTACGGTGCGGCGTGGCTCGCAGGCGCGCCGGAGAACGCGAGACAACGGTGAGAGAACGCGAAGAAGAGCGGTCGACCACCCACGAGTCGAGCCGCGCATCAAGTTCGCCTCGTCTGATGCAGAGAAGCTTCCAGCAGAAGCGGCGGCAACTGGACGGACGGACCACTCGGTGCATCGTCAGCACCGAGAGCCACCGACGCCCCAGCCGGCCAGGCCGACTAGACCGGACGATGCGCGAAGAGAGACCGACACGCCGGTGTGCCGTTAGCGCACGCAGCACCAGCGGAAGCTGCAGCAGGTGAGGCGAGAAACTGGATTATGGTAGCCGGTACTCGTTCATTCCCTCTCGCGCGACGTCAAGACAGCGAGATTGACGGCGCCGGTCGACGCCTCCGGCTGAGATCAGAAGCATCGCCGTCTCCTCTTGCCGATCGCCGATGGTTTTGTATATCCTGCGATGCACCATACGGTCACACACACAGTGTTTCACTTTCGATCGAAGAAATCACTTGAATCATGGGGCGGGCGTTCATCAACGCTTCGACGAGATGGCTTTTATCCAAATTTCTCTTTTGTAACCCGGGAAAAGACGATCGAACATAATTCACGGATAATCATGTACGATTGTGATGATAAATTAATCGAACATCCATCATTTTTTTCCTGCATCGTCGGAAGTATTTCCCCGAGTCAGTGATAGTTTTTTGTTTGTTTTGTTTTAATGCGTTTACGGCTGTTTGGAATCGCTCTATAGGACGCAAACACCTCGGCCAATTCGCCGGACTAACGGCCTTTGATTCCAGAGCACCTGTGTTGTCGTGCCGATTTTTCCTCGCCACGCTCAGGTTTCTTGTTCGACTCCCTCCGATGTCTGTCGCGGTGTCTTGCACGGCTGCGTTTTATTTTTCATTTTTATTTATCCCGTCGAAGAGACTTTGCTGTTATGCAGCTCGTCGCGAACGGCAGCTACGACGATCGATCGCTTCTTCATCGATTTCTTTTTGCGACTCGGCCAATTCCCCAGGTGCCTATAATATTCCCTTCACGGTTAGCTACGACTTTTCAAGACTCCTTACCGTGGCTCCGCGCAGCACCGCTCCTTCGTTCTTCTTCTCCACCTCGACGCGCCTTCGTCATCGGTGACTTCTTGCGATTCGCTCGATCGGTTGTGGGCTCTCGCTCGATCGTTTCCCGAGTAGATCGCGCCGACATTGAAAAGGCGCTCGCGAGAATCGTTCTCGCGCCACGCACCACCAAAGGCTCAAACCCACCAACTTGTACTCTTGACGCTCTCTCGACGAACTTGGAGCGTCCTTTATCGAACCAGTTTCCAACACGCCCGAACGGTTCGTCGTCGTCTCCCTCATGATTCTCCCGACGATCGCAAGCGAATCGATTCATTAAATGAGCGCCCTACCCTTCCCATATATATATATACATATACATATACATGTATATTCCAATGATCGTTTTAACCAGCACAACGGCAAATCGTATCGGCCCACGATTCCACAGTCTCAGAAGTAACTGACTAAAATAACGAGGCGCGAGCTCTCTCTCCCGTGCTCGAGACCATTCGATTTTTAATTAATTCCTTTAATGCGAACGTAGATGGAAAGAGTCGACGAAAAAAAAAAGGAAAAAAAAGGACAGATAGCAAAGTCCGTCTCGAACGTTTCTCCGGTGAATTCCAGGTAATCCGAGATCCGATCACTGATAATCGTTTTCTCGAAGACTGCTCGGTGGCAGGACTACAGATATACATTGATTTCCCCCCCCCGCGGAGAGAACCTGTCGCGCCGTGTGTGTTTCCGATCGTGCGCGGCAAATCGCAGCCGCGGAAACTACCCCGTGACGCAGCGCCGCACGGGAATAATGAACGAGCGACGCGAGAGGCGAGAACTGAGTGTATCCGACGAGACGTGAGCCTCGTGGCCTTGCACGGACTCTCATCTCATCTCCTCTCCGCTCGCTACGTGGTACATACACAGCGATGCTAAATTGCGACGGTATGTTACGACGGTGAAACGGAGATCTGCAGACACTACTCATTAGCGCATTAACCGGCTGCTGCTCCTGTATAGGCTCGAACGCGACCTCCTTGGAGATTTTGCAATTTATTACATGTACGTGGTCTCTCGTACGGAGTGAAAATATACTGCGTGAAAAATTCTCGCGACACGTACGTTAACCGGTCGTAAAAAAATTAAGGGGTAATTTGGCGGTTTTGTATTAATGAATCGATAGTCAACATTCAATTAACGTTTATCGGGTGAGGATTATTATCGCTGCTTCTGCAGTGATGTTGCTAATATATGTGACTGATAATGTGAGTGTTGGAGACTTTAACACTTCAAGTCCGAAGGCTCTTTACCATTGGGGATTTTTATTTTCTCACCCGCTGTTATTTTTCGAAATGAAATTTTTTGAAATCTATAACTTTTTGGAGCGTTAAAAGATGGAAATAAAAAGCGCTTGTGACGAAATTAGTTACGGTAAATTGTCGCTGGTGTGCATCGCCAAACCCATTTTTCCACAATGTTTAGATCCAAATTTCACAAGGTTTTTTTAAATCAATTCATAAAGTCTCCGGGTAGAAAAAAGATGTTTTAATAAAAATTGTAAATCTTGCCTGATCATTGTCACGAACTCCGAACATTAGCACTTCCACATACTGACGAGAACTTACCTGAAACAGAAAAACGAGAAACCATCAATAATCGGTCGACGACAAAACAATTTTTGTTATACGCATACAAAAAAATTAAACAAAAGTTAGGATCGTTACAGAGACGGTTACAGACATTCCAAACGGATTTAGTCTCTGTACTCGAGGACGCAGCGAGCGTGTGCACAGCCGCGAGCGTAACTCGCCGCCGGTCCAACTTACTCTCGTGACACGAGAAATTGAAGGGGGTTTTGGGGGGAGTTACAACATTGACGATGCTCTCATGTTTGCCAGAGCATCGAAGACCCGAGTGCACCAAGGGCTTTCGATCCGTGGAAGTAGAAACGCTCTTCAGGGGGAAGGGGGGGGGGGGGGGGGGGGGGGGGAGAGGGGGGGGCGGCTTCCCAACTATAATGGCTCTCGCCCCCGACATCATTCGCGCTGTTTGTCCATCCGCAATGTACTATCCGTTACTACACTGTTTGCATTTCCCATCACGTTGACTTCGTCCCGTCCGAATTAAGCGCAACGATGATCCCGCTCCGGGGTTCGTCAAGCTATTCTAACCATCGAGAGAGCGTACGGCTCGTAGTCCATTGCGCAAATTTTCGATCCCTCATCTATCAGTCCCTCCATCTCCCGCACCTCCGAGCAACAACGTTCCCACACGAATGCATCAGCGCACGCGATGCATTTTCCGTGTGTGCATTTGCAATAACTCGGGCCGATTGCCGCGCGCGATACCGCGGGCGAACTCGCGGGTTCTGCGCCGCGATGCTTCCTCTCCTCGTTTGGCTCGGCGGTGCTATTCGCCCGTATCGTATAACTATATACCGGGAGCATACCAGTGGCATAACTAGTATAACTCGACTCGCGTCTATTACACGCCACGTTACTACTGTCAACACACGTGTAATAACTGTTATTAGATGGGGTACCTCGCCGAGAGAGTTTACCCTTTGGCTCTCGGCGATACTACCGAAGGAGTTGCACACCGACGCACGCGAACGGTACCGTACACGTATGGCCGACGAACGCGGGGAGTCGCGGAGCCGTACCGGCGATGCAGGCGCATCATGGCTCCTCGCGTGCGCGTCCCGCTCGCACCCGGCCCGTTCGCGATTATCCAACGTCGAGTGCCTCGGCAACTTCCGGTTAATTTTCTCATGCCGAAAATGTTAACGAATCACGAGTGGGATACCGGGCGAAGGAAGATCGCTGATGTCTGTATAGAAGGGTGACTGTTACGCCGCTAGTCAGCTCGTCGCAGCGGGGTCCGAGTACCTAAGCACATTTCGCCGGTTAAGCTCATCGCCAAAATGAGCCCCCCCCTTTAGGGCCCGGAGAGGGGACACTCCACGCTCCGGTGTAGTAATAGTTTACCCGGTGAATCGTGAAACAGCATGTCCCGTTCGCGACGAAGGGACGGAAGACACACAAGGAGCGCCAGAAGAGAGAGCTCCACGTGTCGTCCGTATGTCATCGTCCGCCGGGCGAACAATACCCCGGGAGAACATCATATGCAGGTAGGATTATAGCCGAGGACCCCTTTTCGGTTTGGAATGAGCATGTAGGGCACGATGAGCAACCCTCGGTGTGTCCTCGATGAAGTCCTTTTTTTTTTTTGCATCCCTGCTCCCGAATCCCTGTCGCACCGGGACTCGCGGATACGGACTAGTCGGACCGTGTGTACATCGTCCGTGCGTGTGTGCGCGGATTTCGGTCGTGTGCGAATTTACAAATCCGAGGGTGTGCACACACGAGATCTCAGTGTCTATGTGTACGGAAGGTATTCGTCGCGCGGGAGAGATGCGACGGCACGGGGATGATGACAGGGGCTTGGTTACACACTCGTGCGTTGCGCACACGATGGGGGGATGGACTCGATGGGAGCACGAGTAGCAGTGAGACACAAATCATCCCCCCCCCCCCCCCCCCCCCCCGTTCATCGAGGAGCCCGCGAGCACCACGTTAAATGCACAAAAAGTGTAACTGCATTGTCGTGCGAGGAAGAAAAAAAATATATGAAATCCCCTACGGGACGTCGATGGCACAATAATGGGACAGATTATAATCTTGTCTACCCCCCGGGGGGAGAGCGAGTTCGATGTCTTTCTCCACGGTGACATGTATTACATGGGAGGCTGAAAGCGGGGCTAATAGTACCGAATAGCCCTTACGACGATGATCCACATGTCCGAGCGGGGTTGCGCGGTTAGCTGTTCACCAGCACGAGATGCATTAGCAGTCTCATCCTATGGAAATTAAATGTACGCAACAGAAGGTATTCGATGCATGTTAAAGTCGGTATTTTTATGTTGTTAAATTCTTAGTATTGTAATCATGTGGATTAACATATTAGATCAGGGCTGGGCAAATTATCAAAAAATACTTCATGTACAAAGTGCAAAGTATCACAAGTACTTGACGTATCAAAAGTACTTTTTCCAAGTACTTTTCTCAATTAGGTTTGTAGCGTTAAGCGTTATTAAAAAAAAGTGCAGAGTAAATTGCACATGGTTTTCGTATTTGTTACAATTCTACGCATACATTTTTCTACCAAAATGTTCGTTGATCGATTTTTGGCTTCCTTAGGTAATTGTAATAAATGAAGAAGCCATGCGCAAATTACCTTGCTGCTTTTTTCTCAACATGACAAAATGTGTACATCTCATAAAATTGAAACCGGAAGTGACGTGTAATCAAAAAATACTTTTACTTGGTACTTGAAATAGTGAAAAGTTAAAAAAGCCCTTAAAGTACTGCCCGCCTCTGTATTAGACACATAAATGGCTGAAATTGGATGTTCTAGATAAGATATAAAATATAAAATAAAATATCCCGATCCGGTTTTCTAGACAACCTGCGTATCCTGTGGGCGCGACTATCGACGGGAACCGAGAGCGGTCAGCTCTCGCGACAACCCTAATTAAGTGCCCATAATGGATACAGGTCGACAGTTGTGCGTATTGTCGAACCCCGTCTCATTTCTCTCGTCGACATTGTCGCGCGTGCGTGCTTCCGCGCGTGTTGGCCCTGGCCTCCGTTCCCCTTATAATCCCTCGACTGTATATTTCGGGCTCTTTCCTACCGAGTTTCATCCCTCTATATCAGGCTTGTTCGTCCCGCCGTAATACTCCTCGAGTGGCGCACGGCTACTGGCATATTATATGGCTTGACTCGAAGATTGCTGACGAGAGCGCAATTATAATACGTATAAGCGAAAGCGATCATCCGCGAGACGGATGAAATTGAAGATTTACGATTATTTTTTTTCTTTTCTTTTTTCATCAAACTCCACATCTCTTGTATTCACTGACATTTTACGTGTTCCACAAAAATTCCGGAGTCACAATTTTTCCAGCCGCATTAACCGATTTCCAAACCACCCATCCGTCTCTCTACACAAAAATAAAAAATAAAATAATAAAATGTCGCTGCATTTTCGTTCATTCTTTTTTTATTCGGCAAATAATTATTGTTCTGAGTCAACGAAGCCGGAAAGCTATGCAGCAGCGGAGCGTATCCCACGTTCTGGGGGTAACATTGCCGGCGTGTAATTCGTGTATACACAGTGGCGAAGGTTCGTTTGGCAAGCGAAATTCAGGTGCTCGCGCAGCGTTGGATATTCCGCAAATGTGCCCGAAAACCGTAAGGGGGTTGTCGGTCCTGTGCTCCCAGCCATGGCTGCGCTGTAATGAGGCTCGTCTTTCCTCTTTCGCGTACGCTCTGTATTCGCGTGAAGAAACAAGCGACGGAAATGTTCCGAGCGTGGTACAGGAACTAGACGACCGAGGATGTCGACGACATAGCGGGCATGCCGAACGAGACTTATTTGACACAAAAATAAAAAACAAAAATACATAAAAGATTGACTCGGTCCATCCAGCCCCGATAATATTTATAGACCTCAAAATTTCTCGAGTATCCAACCTCCGTCGTTAGAGACTCGACGGAAGGAGGGAACGATCGAAAGAGGGCCAAGTGCAGATAGTCGGGCAGGATGGAAAGGAGCAGGAAGTGGTTGGAAAGTAACGAGGAACGAAGGAGTGAACGCCGGATCTATAGGCGGGCGAGCGAAGAGGAGAGGGTTGAAGGAAAAGGAAGATGGCAAGATATATATAGATAGTGAGAATACCGAGTTGCCGAGGGGGAGGGTTTCCAGCTCGACGGAGCCAATTCAGACCCGGAATTTATCCTATCAATTTCTGCTCGGTGGAGTGGCAAAGAGCTCCGGCAGCGTTCGTCGTTCGCTATATTAACGCTACACACAGGGCCCTCCGGGGCTCAAGCCGAGCGCCTGGCCGCACGAGTACAATCCTACACCACCACTATACCGCCTACGCTTATAATATGATATCTGCAACGGCGCAACGGGGTTCACGCGCTTCTGGCTCTCCACCACACTCTATCTCGAACTCCGTCGAACAGGGTTGGTTGCTTGCCACTGCTTCTACCGTACACCGCCTATTGCTTATGCTCGCTGTGCCACTCGGCCATTGTTGCTCACGCCCTGTACTCCAATAAAGTGGCGAACGCGCGTCGCTCTTATTTGTGTGCACTTTAACCCCAATTATACCGTTGGCGGGTAGCGCCCCGACCGTCGCGTGCCTGCACCACTCTCACACTATTTCCTTCCTTGATATACACTCTATTTCATTTTATTATTTAAGGACTACTGAAGAACACGATCCATGGTTCACTGCCAATTGTTTTTACCATTTTTTGTCCCTCGTGTGTCTTCGCAACGACGGGACTTATTTTGTTACCGATTTAACGTGACATTGTCGTCTCGAATTCGAATCCTACAAGAATATAGAAGCTGTATAAAAGAATTATTTTTGACAGCGAAAGAGTAGAGTCCGGTATGATTATTTCAGCGGTACAAACCGCGCTCGAGACTCGAGCTGGTGAGTCTGTCTGGCAGAAATTAAAATTGAAGGGAGCAGGAGAGTCCGTGCGCCGGCGGAGCACGGAGGGTTGATATACCGAACGAGGGATGTTCCGGGAGTTAGGATAGGTCGCCGGATCTCTTTAGGTTTAGCGGAGCAAATGATCCACCGGCGCGCGGCAGAGTTCGGTGTGGCGAGGCTCCGGTTCTCTCCTCCGTCGCTCCCTCGCCGGCTATATATCCCGTACCTCCATGCGGAAGACCAGCGAACCGATCACATTGATCTTTGCCAAAAACAATAGACCAGGCCTGTGCCGCGCCTTTGGATTTCGCCTGCCACTTCTGTCTCTCTTCCTCTCCGCCTCCTCTGTCTTTCTCTGCGCCGGGTATGGGTACTGGCTGGCAAAATACGGGCGGCCCCTCCGATGCGAGGTGACTCACCCGAGTTCTGCTCGACTCTCTCACACCGGTATGCATAAAGACTGGGATATCCACACAGGCTCGGCGCACCGTGCACGTACGATTAGCGCTTCGAAGGTTTTTTCTCTTTCTTTTTTTTTTTTTTTTTTTTTTTTTTGTCGCGTATAGTTCTGTTTATATAAGCGAGTTGAACACAAAAATGTTTGCGGTATAGAAATTAGACGCCGGTCGAATCCCTGATCAGATTATTACCCGTTCGAGAGCGACGAGTTGGAAGAGTCACGCGTGTAATACGCAAATTAGGGATGCGTCATATATTTATTTCTTTTCGGAGAAGCGCGACCGCAATTGTGTCGTCATTCATCGTAAATTTACGTTATTCTCTAGAATACGGATGTCCTGTAATTGAGACGAGAAGGCTTTACCGTGTCGAACGATCGAAAGTTATTCTCCGCTTCGTTTGCTCCGATCTGCGATGTTGTTTTTCATCGAAAAATAAAAACTGCACCGAAAACAGAGCTTGGTTCGCCAGGGGGGCCGAGAAAAACAAAAATCGTACGGGCAAAATCGAAAGCTGCGTTAAATTCCCTGCGCCCTGGGGGCTCGTTGTATGCCGGTGTTGTTTGTATATTGTCCAGGGTAACGCGGTGCGAACGTCGATATGTACCGCGGGTTTTCGCGCTACGGCGTGAAACGTACGAATAAATACACGAAAAAAAAATTAAAAAAAAAAAAAAAATTGTTGGGGATTTCTCGTTGCTCGTTGACAGAGAGGCGACAATCCAGCGGGAACAGAACGCGAGAGAGAGCGAGGGAGGAAAGAATCGCGGCGAGATTGACAAATACGCTAACGAATGAAGGAGGAACGGTGACGGTTGGCGGGGAGGCCCGGTCAGGGCAATAAAATTCCCGAAGCAACAGCGGCGGAGTCCGAAAGGTCTGTCAGGCCCCCGAAGGCCCCGTGGATGGAAGAGCTCGGGTATCGCCTCGGAGTTCGAGTTCCTCGCAGCGCGCGCCGCGTCCCATTCGCAGCGGTCGGTAATCAAGCCCGCTGCTCCGGGACTAAACTGTGAAGAGTCAGTGAACACTTTGTTCGGTGCAAAAATCAACTTTTCAATCACAACCGCCTCTCCGTTTCGCGGTCCGTTCGAAACCGCTCTCTCCCTCGCCGCGTCCATCCGACAAGCACCGAGCTCTCTTTCTCTTCGTCATCGTAAATACACCGCGTAAGCCACGTTTCTCCGTTTCCCTGTACTTTTCCTACCTATCCGTCGGGCGCTCGTGAATGCCGCCGATATAATTCGTCGACGGAGGGTGGTCCCAGAAACGCCTGCACCCTGCCAGCTCGCACGAATCTGGACGAGGTAAAGAGAACCGGTACGTCGTGTGTTCACACACACACACACATACACACACACACACACACAGACGCATACATCTATATATATATGTAAAGCTCTGGAAAGAGGTGCAGCTCCCGCTGGCGCACAAGGCTTCAGGGGCTTTTCTTTTTTATGAATATTCGAACACGCGCCAATAAATTCGAATGTGCATGACGAAAAGGTCGCCAGACGTGAAGTGGTCGTCCGGCTCCGACGTCGATGTACAGCGACTCTCCATCCGCGTGTGTGCGCTCTACGAAAGCGCACGTACGTGCACATAGAGTTCAGTCTGTCGCTCGTACAGTATACCATCGAGCAGTAGGTACAGCCCCGCGTCCTCCACGTTCGTTCGGCCAGGCGGGTGTTCGTGTTCGGCTGGCTCGAGGGGGCCGCGATGGCGGACGACGGTGGCACGGCCTGGTGACTGCGGCACAGGGGCTGTCGAGGGGCTACCACGACGGGGCCTCGGAACGCTAACCAGGTTCGCCGACGAGGGCCCGGACCGCCACTACCACCACCGCTCGGATCTACCTTGGGAGCTCCGTGGAAGCGAGAAACCATCGAGCCTTTCGTCCTCTCTCCCTCGCCCGGAGATGTACGTGTATTTGCACGTCGTGCGAGGGTTCGCGAGTGCGTCCACCTACGGTGTTCTCTCCGTCTCCGTCTCCCGCTCCTCCCGGCCGACTCGGGGCTCTCCCGTCATCTCCACCGGCGTACCGGAGAGCCCGGTAGCGTGCGCGCCGTTCGGACCGAGTTCTCGGCTACCGCACGCCTCGCCGTCATCGTCGTCGTCGCATCACCGCGAGAGCCCGGCTGGACCCTCCCGCGAGTCCTCCTCGTCACTCGCCACTACCACCGATGCCACCGGCTCTCCGAGCTCTCCGAGCATTGGAATTTCGACGACGTCCTCCGTCTCCTCGACCCCTCGCTCTCACGGACGTTCGCCACGCTCGCCACACGCTCGCCCCTTCTCTCCCAGTCTCCGTCTCCGTCGCCCCGACCGCCATTCAAATTTACTGCCCGAACGCCAGCTTCTCCCCGACGACCAAAAAAATTCGGATCCTTGTCCGGTCGCTGTATACATTTTTTTTCCGCCACTCTCGGCGACTCGGCTCCTTCGCCGCTGGGTCCGTAAGTCGACCGAATGGATCTCGGGGTTCCTCCGCGCTACGTTCACTTCGGGGATACATTTATTCTCGTGCGGAAACGCGGTTCCGCTCTCTACACGGAAAACCGCCCGCATGTGAGAGAGCTTTTTTTTTTTTAATTTTTTTTGTCTAAGTACGTTCGTGCGCGAAACTCTTGCTTCTCGACGGTGCGACGAGTGTAAGCTGAATTTTTTAAACCTCGCCTCTCGCCGTTTTATATGAATTCTGCATCAGCCGAGAGCTTATATGCACCGGTGTACGTGGACGAGAGAAAATATACGTGGAGCCAAAGCTAACTGGATGGTGGCTTCGACGCACGGAAGCTCGCGGGCTGGTGACCTTTTAAATTAACACCGCCCGACGTGACTCGCGCGCTCGCGCTGGCGAGGACCGCGAAGCCGCTGGGCGCGTGTGCGTGTCTGTCTGTACGCGAGCGAATTCTCGTCGTGTGAAACACACGGTTCGCCACCGCCACTTCGCTACCGGGCGAACTGTTAAAAAAAAAAAAAATTAGAAAAAAGGTCCGTGATAAAAAATGATGCCGGCTTTGGGTTCTCGGGTGAGGTCCGCCTCGCTCGGCAACTCCGGACCCTGCACGCATGCGATTCTCGTCGACAGCCAGCATTTTTTCGCACTCCACAATTTTTTTTTTTCAATTCCACGCTGAACGCAAGGAGGATACATAAAATCTGGCGAGGAACGTTAATGGCGCGAACCGTTTCCGGTTGCGTCAATAAGTTCGCGCGCCCGTTGTTCCCAATAAAAATGTCGCTTTATCGCCTCGACGTTCCAACCGAATCACGGTGATCGCCGATCGTCTTTAACCCCGTTCTTTGCGCCAAATAAACATTCCGTGCCCCTTTAAAGAAACACTTTTTTGTAAATTAAATAAAACGTGAGAAAACGCAGCTCGTTGATATCCGCCCAACCACGAAGAAATCGTCGGGCAACCCTTTCTATTTTTCTCCGTCCGTCTCCCCCAAAGACTCGAAGCGCGGTGCCTCGGCGAGGCTACCTTTGTTCGCGTTTTGCCTCCGGAGCCCGTTCCCCTCCCTCCGACCGGAGCGGGAGAGTACACGAGCCGAATAGTGCACGAGCGGGGAACCGGGCGCGTGTAGTGTGAAACGCACGCGGCACAGAAAATCCCGCAGCACCTCATCCACTTCGTCCTACTCCGGTTCTCTTTCGCCTCTCCCCCTCCCCCCACCCCTTCATCATCCCGGTCGTCACCATCGTCGGATTTACCTCTCGCGCTTGCTCTCCGAGAATGGAGGGCGGAAGGAACGTCGAAGGTACGAGACCAGGAGAGGCCGCGGGGAGTTTTGACGCGAGGGTTGGTCCACGGAGAGAGAACCACCCGGAGGAGAGCGAGAGGGAGAGAGAGAGACAAAAAATATGAAACGAAGAACCGAGGTAAAGAGAGAGAGAGAGTAGCACGCAAGCGTCGGCTGGCGTGTATGAAAAGTGAAAGAGACACACACAAGCGTTCTCTCGGCTGGCTAATGCAGCGCGGTGAAATATTCATCAGTCTGCCTGCCTGCCTCGGTGGCGTGGGCCGGCCCACCCTTTATATTTCGTAATTACCCTCCCCGTGTCCCGTTCTCTCCATCTCCTCCCGTTCCGCCTCGCTCTCTCCGTCCTCCGCCCTTCCACGCATCGCTCTCTCGCCCTCCGTCACCCGTCGCGTAGAGCCGCAAGTTTCGAGCCGTCGCTCCTCCACACTCCGGCCCTCCGTCTCTCCCGTCTCCGGCTTCTTCTTACTTTTTTTTTTTGGATTTTTTGTTTGTTCGCTCACCCTCTCGCGCCTCTCGCTATTTCGCCATCTCCTTCGCCGAGGCCCGGCTTCGCGTTACGCGCCTTTCCCGTCATCGCTCCGTCGTCATCAGCGGCGAACTGGTATGCGAGGAGCGAACTATCCGTGCGTCTACGCGCGCCTCCGCTACGAGCTCTTCGGACGTGTGCACACACTGGGGGCTTTTGTTGTCCGCTCTTCTTTACTATTTCTTTCCAGGTACAGGGGAGGAGAAGAGAGAAGACTATAAACACCGGCCTTTTATTCCTTCCTTCCGCGAAGTCTCTCTCGACAGAGAGAAAGAGGGCCGTTTTGTCACCTACCTAAACGAGGCTGCTGCTGCTGCTCCACTTTTCGACAGGTGCAACAGCCCCGGGCGCGCAGCGGTGATGACGCTCGTTAACCGCCCATTCGAAAAAGACCGCTCCTCGGAGCAGTTTTGACAAAACTAATCCGCCTTGTAGCCTTACTCTTCTGTATAATCATGGGAACTAGTTCTATTGTGTACGCGTAACAGGCTCTAAAACCCGCGAAAAGGTTTCGGCGTTTAAACCTCTGAGTGTCGAGATATAATTATTATAATTCTTGTCGACTGGACACTGTTACGATTGAAAAATGTTTGAAAATAAAATTAACTTTTTATATTATTACCGGGTAGATAAAATGAAGAATTGACATGGAAAAAGATGGATATTGTTTTTGTTCGTTTATAGTGTCTCGTGCCCAAAACTTGGTGGAATAATGCCGCACACGGACGAGAAACGGAACGGAAGATGCCATTTTCGGAGCGAATTCTCTGATGTTTCGATTCGAGTGGCATACTGAAGAAATAATAATAATAATATTTGTCGACTGGACACTGTTACGATTGAAAAATGTTTGAAAATGAAATTAACTTTTTATATTATTACTAGGTAGATAAAATGAAAAATGAACATGGAAAAAGATGGATTATTTTTTTTCCAATTTTTTTTTTACCGTTCGTAGTGTCTCGTGCCCAAAACTCGATGGAATAATGCCGCACACGGACGAGAAACGGAACGGAAGACGCTCTTTCGGAGCGAATTCTCTGATGCTTCGATTCGAGTGGCATACTCAAGAAGTAATTATAATAATTTTGTGTCGACTGGAGACTGTTCTGAATAAAAAAATGTTTCACAATAAAATGAAGTTTTACAATTTTTACACCTGCATGAAATGTAAAATTGTAAAATTAACAAGAAAAACAAAGGATTTTCGTATTTTTTTTTTGTTTTACCGCTTATAAAGTGTCTCGGGTCCAAACCTTGGTGGAATGACGCCGCACAGGTACGAGGGACCCAACGGAAGATGCTATTTTCGTAACGAATTCTCCGATGCTTCGATTCGAGTGGCGCATGCGATTGTCGCGGGCCGGGGGGAAGTGGCTTTCGCTTCCCGTTCTCATCGTGTACAATACCAGTGAGACCGTGGGCCCTCGACGAGAAGCTCTGCGAGCCTCTCGTGTTCCGGAGGACCTCGTGACATTTCGCTGACGCGCAAAGTATTGCCACGAGAGAGCGCGGAGTGTCTCGCGGTGCTTTTTTGCAGCATGGATTCGCGCGTCTCTCCAGTCCGCCCACCCTCCGGTACAATCGAAAAGTGGCTCCGAGAGAAAAGAGTCGAAGCCTGCGCGCGATGCGCCAGCCGTTACCGTTTAAGCTCCGGTGGACCGAGTTTCCTTCGTCGGGGGCCGCACGAAACGACCGAGGAGAGGTGCCTACATTATCACCGGGGCCTACCGTATAGCTCTAAATATTTATGCGCGCAATATCCCCCGGTCCCAATGGCGCCCCCGTCCACGAACGCATCCCGTTCGAACATCAAAGAACACGCCCGGCCATCCCTCACGCCCCACTGCATAGTTCGTAAAAATAAATTCTCGAGGATCGGTATCTTACTTTTTTTTTTTTTTTACTACTTTTTTTCCCTCTGGGATATCTGCCCTCGCCCTTCGTACTATCGACGACCGGCGCGAGGGGCGCACGGTAAAGCAATCCTGGATCTCTTCGTCTGTACAACGCGAGGACCGAAAAATATGCGGGAAAATGTTTTAGTCAATCCGAGCGAAAGATGATGAATGAGAAGAAAAAAAGCTACCGAGAAGAGAGGAATTTAGTTTTTTCTTTAAGGCAACGATCCGAGAAACTGCGCTTCCTCCGGCTCGCACTGCATGAGTTTCGACGTTGAGCGTCGAAGGAGGCCTTCTGCTCCCGACTGCCGGTTCTCCGGTTCTCGTTTCCCGTCCCACGCCTGGAGACCCGCACCGCAACGTTGATACGCGCACGCGAAAACACAAGTTGTGTATCCCGCGCAAACACTAGAAGGGGTGGCGACGAAGGGAGACCGAAGGTTGCGCCGCTCCGACGGGGGGATGAGCCACGAGAAATGGGAAGGAGAGGAAAAAGACGAAGAATAAGTCTACGGAGTCGTCGAGACGTTAAAGCAAACAAGGAGTCACACACGCGGTCACACGTCGTTCCGGCGAAGGGGAACGAGAGAACTCGCATCTTGGTCGCCGCCAGTTCAACTCCGCTCTTCCACCTCGCGTGCTTCTTCTCCTGTTTCCACCAGCCTTGCCTTTTCTACTTTTCTACCGTCGTTGCCTCGCCTTCCCTCATCCCCTCAACCTTCGCCTTAACTTCGGCCGGCTCTTTCTTTTATCGGCATTTCCCGTGGTTAAGCGCGCGGCCACTTCTTGCCGACCAACTTCGGTGGCCAGCTTTGCCGTCTCCGTTTCAGCAAACGGGTTATCATGTTGCGATGAAAACTAGCTCTCGTGTAAAAAAAAAAAGAAAAAAATTGGGTTCAAACCATCGACCCACGGTACAACTATCATGTTTTTCTGCCGGAAATTTTTCTACTGGGTAGACGCACGAAGGGTGAAAGGGGTGACCATGACCCAGCCCAATGAGCACGTAAGTCAATGACATACGGACTGGGCCATATTCACAACTTTTACCTTAAAGATTTTCAAAGTAACCGTCAAGTTTGACGCTTGTCTACTCAAGTCCACGGTCCAACGTAAACTGAGAGAAAGAAATGGTTTGATTAACCAAAAATCACGGTCACATACGTTCAAAGCTGTTGTTTGTTTGGTACAAATAAAGCGTTGTTTTGTTAAACGATTATTTGCTTCAATCGATTCAAAATTTGTCGATTCGAACAAACATTTTTGTTGTACCAGCCAAATAACATCTCTGAACGTAAGTCATTGCGCCTTGGCTAATACAATTTTTTACATGTTTCCCTGCTCTTGCTTGAGCTATTTGGGCGACAGGAGGGAGATAAATAAACGATGTTATTCGACGCGAGTAGCGGATGAGAGAAGAAGATGGGAATTGAGGAGAAAGGTAAAAGTTGAATCCAGCGTCTGCTATCGGCCGACGATCGATGAATATTGCCGGGTTTTTTTACTCCGCCGAACAACTCCGAAAGCACAACCACCAACGCCGAGCCCGAGACACGAGACGAGAAGAGAACAATGTTGGGGAGCTCACGAAACGCACCGCTCGGTCTTGAGATTGAAAGAGAAGGAGCGCCGATTAGCCATCGACGTTGAGGTTTCTCTATTCGCGACCTTAATACCTCTTGCACAATCTATCTTTCACTCGTCCTCAAGGATCTTCTTCGTCGACGTTCTTCATTGTTTCGCACGGTATTAAAACCCTTTCCAAGACTCACTAGATTCGTCTGATGATATCCTTCCCCCTTACTAACCGACGCATGCGTTTAATAAGCGAGCTTAAGGGGGTTAAAAATCTTGTTCGTCGCTTGACACGGACACAGTCGGTAAAGAAAAATTATAATTCATTTGTTTATAAGGGCGCCAAACGTTTTCGAAAAAACCAAATCCTTAGTGTCAGCTGAACAATTGGATGACACTAATGGTTTGCGTTTAGTGCACATTTTTGAAGACCCTTAAAAAAATGAATTACCGGTTTTTGTTACACTGAGACAAGGATCCAGTAAATATGACTATATAGCTTGAGAGATATTACCATAGCCATAAATATTACCATAGTAGTTCCGGATTTATGAGAATTTTTCGTAGATATTGTGGTAAGAATTCTTAGAAAATCTGAGACTCTCCGTCATAGGTGGCGCTCTAGTGCGATACTACTGTGTGCTATGGTAATTTTTCTTAGATGATCTTCCGATCATCTTTTTACTAGATCCTTCTCTCAGTATACCGACGAACCGAATGTCACGGTATCAATATTTTTGTTTCGCCATTGTATGCTCAAAATAAGTTCCACCTGTACGCGTCGCTTCTTTGTGAACGGCAATTGAAGCATGAATGAGAATTTGGGACGATGAGTTCGGAGATGTTTACAAAGAAGAAAAAGAGAACAGGTAGCGGTCCGCGATGTGCGCGGGCGCATCGTGCACGCACGATTAGCCGCATGCGCCTCCGACGACGGTGGTCCTCGACAGGTTTTCCGTCTCGACCCGGGAGCAAAATTTGCTGCTTCGAAGAATCGGGGAAGATTCCGTACGGTATTAACAATGACGTTCGGAAAGCTCGGCGAACGGTTGCGCGGTACACACCGTAACGCGTTTCGTTGCCGATGATCGCGGGAGCGTATTTTTCCTACAATGGACAGTCGAACCAAAATCCAGACAAAAATGGCTCGTACGGACCGCAGCGCACGTCTTCCCCGTGCCAGCATACCAAACTCCCTCTCGCTCCGTTGGGATCGCCGGTGGAGTTGTGCGCGGTGGATTCCGCCCGCGGCTTTATAAATTGGCGGAGTTCGTGAAGTGTGCACACAATGGGCCGTGCTGACCGAAGGTAACTCCGTTATCGCGCTCCGGCAAGCGCACGGACAATGTCCCTCGGCTTCGGAACCGGCTTCCTCGTACCGGCCCTCAGCTCCGTACTGCTCAAGATGGAAACGCAAAGAAGATGGAAACTGACCTAGCTAGCCTGCAGCTCTCGCGCAGCATCCTCAGGTTTTTTTTTCTTCTTCCCTTCTTTCCGTCCCACTCCCGCCCAGTTCGGAACTCACTCGCCCAGTCTTCTCCGGTGATCCCACTTTCGCGGTCACGGATGTCCAAATATTTACCCACAATGTGTATCTTCCACGGACGGACCTTGCCGGAGCACATCCTATCCGGGTGTCTCTTTCGCTCTCCTTCCCGAGCCCGGACAGTATCTTTACCTCGGCTCTTCTTTTCTTTTTTTTTTTCGTCGCTTCTTCTTTCACGCTGAATAGATGGACGGATGGATAGGCGTGTAAGGTGCCTCTATTATTGCCCTCCATACATCGCCTCGCTCCGGTATACCTTTTTCCATCCGTGTGTGTTGGCTCCTCTATTATGCAATGCTTTCGGACTTTTCGCTCAATGGCTCCGTTTACGACGCCAAGAGTTTTTTTTTTCTTTTTTTAGTATATCGAGGAAAGAAGAAACTGTTGAAACGGGTTTTTTTTTTGTGAAACTGGAACGATCTATCGTTGTTGAAGAGTCGGGAATGATGGACGTATCTCCAAACGTCTATAATTGTGGACCATTTTTTTGTAAACGGTTGTACTTTTTCTCACGCTCTTACACCGATAAATGTAAATAGTAAGACAGCGTCACTAATGCGACTAGCAACTGCACTAGTGTAAAGCCATTATCGTTTGTCCGATTATCATTAGCATACCGATGAAAGTTGCATGCATTTTCTACACTGAAAAATAAAATAAAATCTCTTCGGCTTCGTAATGTTTTTTTTTTTTTTTTTTTTTTTGCCGAGGTGAATCCTCCGCAAGGAAATGGCTTGACAGGTAACATGAATCAGCCTGTACACGGGAGGCAGAGGTGGGGGGGCTCGTCTGTCATCGTGTCGGCGTCGTATGGAATTTCACCTCGTTCGAGACACGCAGCCGAAACACGCGACCACGATTATCCCCGTTGGGAAGGATAGGGTTAACCGGCGGGTTGCGTCGAAGAAGCGGAGAAGTTCCCGGGTGCGTCGGGCGGTACGGGATACTGTACAGTCAATCCTCGAAGGCTCTCGTATGTTCGTATCGTACCGAAAGGGGAATGACGATTTCCGTTCTGTCGTCGGGCGGTTGCCTCGTCGTCTCCCTGCGCAAGCCGCCGCTGCCGGTTGCGAGCTGCTGGCCCGTACGTTAGGAATCCGGTACGAAATTAACTCCGTCGCTTGTTTTTTCAAGCCGTCGTGAAATCAGATCCGGACGGGGGCGCGAGGGTTGCACACAGCGGAGTTTAACCGCTGGAGACGAAAATATCCAAATGTTTTACCCGCACCGAGCTCAACGCATCCGAAACGTTCGGGCTTCATGTCGGACCGAAAAACTGGTGATGTTCGTCGATGGTAGAGTTTGGGGGGAAAAAAAAGAAGTTTTTTAATGGACATTAAAACAAAATAAAATAATATTTACCAAAGGGGCGAATGCGCTGCCGCGGGTGTATTAGCGCGAGTTAATTTTGCAAATTTTCCCCAGAGGAAATTCGATTGCGTTGCAACAGCAGCGGCGTCGGGAAAACGGTCTAATAAAGCCTCGGACAATATTTTTACCCGGGGGCTGTGAGGGAGAAGCGTTCAGAAATGCGAATATTGCGTATTTATGAAAAGCCATATCTCTTTGCATGTTCTAGATTAATAAAACCAGCTCAGCTGCGACGGGGTGCGGGCTCGGGCTCGAGAGGATGCTGCGTTACACGGATTGTACGGGTCTGCTGATCCAACAGAACTCGACGAGATTCTCTATTGTCGCAGTGAATCACCCGCCGTCTCACTCATTTCACTGTCCCCCTTTTTTGTCCCTTTTCTCCGCTTCGTCCTTCCCAACTTTGAATATTCTTACCTTACGGACTTCCTGATTAAATGTTCCTACAGCCATTTTTGTTGTTGTTGTTTATTTGTGCTCCCGAAATTCAATCACAGCAATCGCGAGAAGAAATATATGTACAATAATATATATATATATATATATATATAAGTTAGCGAATGATCACGCGAGACGCTTGATTGAGTTTCTTGCTAGCAGCAGGAAACGGAAATTAAGAGATCGTTTGTATTGCGGTCTAAGAATATCCTACATATATATATATAGATATATTAGTGGTGTATATACACGTACTTTTACCCTCCTTAATGTGTTCGAGTAAATCGATTGGTTATTCGCTCAAGCGAAATCGTGTTACCGCGAGTCGTCATTCGATAAAAACAAGACGTTGAAGGGAGCGGTAAACCACTTAAGGATCACGCGAGGCCGAAAGAGAAGCGGTTCGAGTACCTTTACCGCTATCGGAGGCAAGTGGGCTATCTCCTCCTTTATTTTTTTTTCATTCTCCAACCGCGTATAGCGCCTAATGGTACAATGCTGCCTTGTATCGTTTTCATTCTTAGATTAAAATTTTAAAAAAATGAAAAAATAAAAACAATCCACACTAAACAGAAAAATTGCATCTCCTTTTTCAAGGTGCTGCGAACTTTGACCAGCATTTAATTCGCTTGTGATGCGATCGACGCTGTCTAATGCCTTCTTTTTGCATCCACCGCGCCAACCGCAATTTCCCGCGTACACTTTTCAATGCATTATTGGTTCAAGTTCTACGTGCCACGTACACAGCTATTTCTCCGTTCACGTAGCTCCTAGCGCTTCGGTCAGATCGCGAACGTGATCGTTAAATATGCACCTCACGTCATCGAGCAGGGGGGAGGGGGAGGGGGGGGGGGGGGGGGGGTGTGTCTCACGGGAGTCATTTATTCCATCCGTCGTCCGTCTCTCGAAGAGGCTAGCTCAGCCAGACAACGAGCAGTCGATAGTCATTCGCTGGATACAACTACTGACCACCTTCCTGCGAGTGCAATCTACGGTAAGGTGGTAAAAAAAAATGGTCATCGAACCACGCCTGAACGACACCCTCCAACCGACCCGGAGTAGCGATCACGCTTCCCTTTCATTTTCCAATAAAAATCTCAAAGCGAGGTAAACAACACTATTATACTCTTAAAGCGACTTGAAAATAGTACATTACTTCACGAGGGCGAAAAACGTTTTTCTGACGAGCGTGAGTTTGCAGCACGAGCCGAAGGCGAGTGTTGCAATTACAAAAGTTAGAAAAAGGCACAACATTTTCGCACAAGGTGCGAAAATGACGGTTTACGCACGCGAAGCGCGTGGAAAAGTGGCCATTTCCGCACCAAGAGATGAAAAATTCTTCGCTTCACGACTGCGAAATTCCGCCGCTCGCCGTTCTCCTTGACGACGATCCTCCCGTCATCGTTCGAATCTCGAGGTAGAAGTTACAACGACTGCGCGCGACGGACATCAGCGTAAATCCAAGGCTGTTTTGTCGAGCAGAAGACCGAAATGAGGAGGGTTTTGCCTGCTGGAGATGCGGTCGAAAGGGGTTAATGGGATTCTCGACAGAAAAGACGGGACGATTTATCCGCGCTTCTCGGACCGGAAGTCGACGGCGCTCCCAGAAGCGACCGGCGAGAGCGATCGAAGGGTATCGGGAGGAAATGATGCGCGGGTAAGAGGCTCGTTTCGTTCGCCCGTTAAATCGGAACGAGCTTCCTTCGTCCTGGCTTTAAGGTACGCGATGTAGTATATAAATATACACGATAGGCGGAGGAGGAGCGCGAGGCGAAACCCATGGATGAGCACAGGGAATAAAGTCGTTGAAATGAAATAGGTGCTCGAGAGCCCGGAGTGGTGAGGGGGGGGGGGGGGATGGTCGCGGAGTTGCTGGAAAGCCCCGCGAGATGCCCAGGGACGCGTACATGCACCTGTATAATGGTACCGAAGAGATAGACGGAGAGGAACGAAGAAACAAGCGGAAAAAAAGGATGAAACAAAGAAAGAGAATGGAGAATCGAGTCGGCGGCCGAAGGGAGCGAGAAGGAAGGGAACAACGTTCGCCCAACCCTCTCGAGCCCCCGTGACCGTGTCGAGAGTGCATGTAGACCGGCAGCAGGAGCAGCGTGCACGTACCGCGCACACCGTCGGACGGGTTCGTGAGCTCGAAAGGCAAGGAAGCGCGCGAGGGTAAAAAAAAAAAGAAATGAACTCGCTCCCGAGCTTACTGAAGAGGATGAGAGAGAATAGGATGAGGATCGAGGGAACCGAAGGAAGAAGGGTGTAGCGTCCGTACGCCTCGCGTTACACGGGCTGTGAGTAGTGCAGCATGCACTATGCGCCCCGACCAACGTAATCGTGAAGCTCCCTTTTCATTCTCTCTCTCCATACGTATATATATATATATATATATCAATCTATCTTCATTTCTCTTACTCTCGGAACTTTGCCAGAGCTGCGGCGGACCATGGAACATAAAAACGTCGGGGGCGAATAATAATCCGCGAGGCCGATCATTAAATTGTTCCGGCGCTGGTTAACACTGGTGGACGAGGAGGAGTAGTGGCGCACAGGTTGTGGTCGCCGCGTGGGAGTGCTTCCATGATTGGTCAATTAACAAGTGCATTAGAAAATAATGAGGCTACCCTTTCTCTCTGCCGCGATGTGTCCCTCCCTCACCCCCGCGCCCAATGTGTCCGTGTCTCTCATTCATTCCTCGACGATCCATAGCATTACGCACACCTCCCGTGCTCTCGCCGTCCGGTCTACTCAACTTTTCTCCCTCCGAGCCGACGGTTCGGCTTTTCAAAGGGGAAACCCTATATCGCAGCCTATGCTCTATGGTTATCGAAATCTCTCGATTTCATAAAAATTTAACGCACGCTGAAAACGTGAATTTTGTAACAGGATAAAAGGGGTGAATGCATCGCCGATTCGCGTGCCAATCGAGCTCGATCGCACTCGCACACTTCTACCTCACACTATTCCCGTAGAAAGTGGAAAGATTTTTGAAAAAATCAGTACAAAATGACGTTGAATAATAGTGAACGATGGCGATTTCCCATGAGCACGTGATTCCCCGCAGGAAGCTCGTACCCTCAACGACGTTCCGATACACCTTTCCGCTTGTCTCGTTACAATTACGAAGCTTAATAGTACGGTGAAAACACGCGTGTACGTACGCATGCGCGATGCGAGAAGATCGGTGCTGAACCCGCTGATATAGAGGCTTGCGGCTAACTACTACATCGTTTTTTGTTCTCGCATGCCGCCCATCGTTGTGTGGCTACTTGCTACTCGGTGCGGCACAGTCCGCTACTGTGCTTTGCGCCGCACAATTCTCGTGAATGCGCGCGCACACCCGTGCGCGAGCAGCGTCGAGCATCGCTCGACCGGTGAGTGATGTTAACGACCTAAACGGCTCTGCGCGGTAGATCAGAATCGCGGTAGCCACCGAGCCACCGGTCGAAGACGGAGCACCGGCATTTATCCCGCTGGCGAAGATTCTATCCGGTTCCTGTCTCGCTCTCTCGTCAGCCGCTTCGTACGGCCGCGACAACTACCAAGATTTTTACCCCCCCCTCCGAGCCGGCAAACGACGATACTCGGTCTCCGAAGTCGATGGCGCGTTTTGCGAAACGACGATATCTCTGGCGAGGGCCCTCGCTGATACCGGGAGAAGAGACTACTGCAAACTACAGCGACCCCAGCAGCAGAAGCAATTTCGAAGTACTCCTCTTTCGCGGAACGATCGTTAACTCAACGTGATCGTCGAGTTACTCGCGTCTTCTTCTTCATCTTCTTCCTATTCTCGTTACACAACCGTTCTCCACTTCCGCTCGAAGATCTCGAAGCTCCGGGACTTCGACGCGAACACTGCGTCGGCTTTCGCCGAGGTACTTCAGATTTCACTCCCGCCGATTCATTCGCCGAATACTACATGATCGATGCTCTACCACATTTCTCTTCTCAGCCGTACCGTTTTTTGACCATTCGTTTTCTGACACTCTTCACGAGCAGTCATGAAATTATTGAAGTGTAAACTTGATGAATGATCGGAATAATAATAATAATAATAACAATAATGATAATAATAATTGCTTGTTCCCGTTAATTAAAGATTTTGCGCCCGACAAAATAATAACTGTGTAATCTTTGTGCATATATAAATCTGCCACAGACGATAGTTGTTGGGCCGAACGCGTATGTCTACTGTGTATGTAGGTGTGCATGAGGAGGGTGTTGGAAAATCGGATGAAATAATAATTCAATACGCGCGCGGGTGAGAGCGTATCTCGCGTCACAAAGGTTTCGTTTGATACGTTCGACCTCGCGCGAGTGCGAGGGAGAGTGCGTTTATCGAAAGGAAAGAGAGAAAGTCATTTCGAAACCGCTCGCACGAGTACCACGTTTGACCCCCCCGGTCCGCGTCTCCCCCGCCCCGTTCGCCGAACGTTCGTGTGGCTGACGATGAAATCATGATTTCATCCGTCACGCGCGTTGATCCACGGCCGCGAGGTATCACCGATACCCGCCGACATAACGATACATACTGCACAAACATACGCGTATGGTATACCGAAATATACAGTTCATATTGACTGACACAAGCCGCCGCGCCCGGCGGCTCGCGATACGCGAATCTCGACGGCTCAATTATATTCGTGTGGTCAACGAGGTAGACCTATCCCCACCTCCCGATCCCGCAGATATTTTCCGGAGCTAATTCTGCAATTCGCGTCACCTTCGCACTCGCCAAATTTTTGCCTCTGCGATTTATCGTCGGGAGGGAAAAGCGCGCACAGTGAAAGTTTGTTGCACATCGAACGATTCCTGATTAAAAAAAAAAAAACATTCGCAATTTTTTGTTCGACCATGTTGTACTATTTGTCACCGTATTTACGGACCGTTTTTTCACCTTCAAAGATTTAACATTCATGAGATAATGAAACTGTATCATTAACTCGAAAGATTGTAAAAAAATGAAGTAATGAGAAAATTGGGGTCGATTGCGGACGAGAAATGTTTGTCGAAGTGCAAGCCTTATTTACCGTGTGCGGGCCAAACGACATACGAATCGCTTTAATGAAGAGTTTGAACATTTACAGGAAAAAGGAATCGTGTAATTAATTCTAAAGATTGTAACCACAAAAAATAAGCAATGAGAAAATTGTGGACGAGGAATGTTTGTCGAAGCTACAAGCCTTATTTACCGCTATCGACTACAAAAAGTGAATATAAATTGCGAGATTCTTCAAAGTTTCTCAATGAACGCCGCCACGAAGAAAAACCCTTTGAAGTTAAAACCCAAAAACAAAAAGAAGTCGAATTTTCACCCTCGGTTGACGAATCTTCCGCATCCCACATGCGATAACGATAATGACATAACGAGATGAGGCACGAAAATAATAATTACGGGGTGTACGGTGGTGGTGGGCGGAGGAGAGGGGAGTCGATTATCTTCTCCGTTGATCGTCGGCGGGGTAATATAAACTGCACAGGCACCGGAAGGTCCGCCGCCCGGTTGCTCCACCGATTAGTAAGAACGTTTACGTGATACCGGCGAAGATGCTATGTACGTGGCGAAGTAAGTAACCAGAAGCAAGGGCCTGGATCCTCTCCTCGTTAATATTCCATGCCGGACTCGTTCGCTTCTACTTCGCTTGGCCCCTTCGCCTTTCCTTCCCTACTTAGCCGCGATTTCCATTCCTCCTGAGACCTCCGCGCGCTATTCCGTTTCCCTTCCTCCGGAGATCTGTCTCTTGTGCAACGCAGAACAATTTATTTTTATTTTTATTTCTCCAACTCTATACACTGTTCTACGACAAAAGTTGTTTGCGCTTTACTCTCGCGTCCGTGCGGCAACTATTCTTACGTGCGTTCTTCGCGTGTGTCCCGCAGCCGGTGAGCGCGGTTATGTATATACTGTTCTTGTGTGTGTTTCTCTTCCCGCAATTTCCCAGGCAGAAATAATGGTCGCTCGCTTTTAAATAATGGTCGCGCGAGGAGAGTCTCGTGATTTACGATCGAGTAACCGATACGAATGACCGCAAACCTGCGAGCGAGAGCGCAGGACCGAGAGCCGCGAGATAAAAGGAGCCGGACGGATGATAGCGAAGCGCCCGAGAGACCGAGAAAGCCCGCGTATCGCTAAATCATCGCGAAACGTTACAATTACCTAGTTAACCCTCTCCGCGAGAACTTCTTCCGAAGCTTCTTGGCCGATGTCCCGCGCGATGCTGGAATCGGCCTGACTAAATAATTCAAAGTCGCACTGAAGAGATAACGATTTATTTTAAACGCGCCGCGCAAGGCAGGACGCAGGTGCGTTCGCGCGTTACTCGATCTTCGCGGGTAAGGCTTTCTTAATTGTTTTGGCGTTGTCAGGACGCGAGTGTCGCCGTCCGGTTTTATGAGTGTCGTGAACCAACGATACCGGGTTACTGTGGTAGGTAAGCCTCACGGATTGCATACAATGAGCTCGGTGGAGCCGCGAATAACAGTTCGTTGATAGAAAATTCCGTTTGTACTCCGGTCTGTCTCCTCCTCTTCCGTGACTACTAAACCGAAATCTCCGCTTTTCGACCCTCTTGTTGTGTACCCACGGGAATTTCTGTCCCATCTCATACCTACGATTCTCCATCCCTATCGTAATTTAATTGATTTATCGATCCGTCTATGGTGTCGAAATAATTCCCCATAATAAAATTTGCATGCAAATCGGTCATAAAAACTTAAGGACTCTGCATGAGCCTTAAATTTCGAAACAACGATTGCTTCATTGGGTTTTATAGCCTAGGATCGTCACTTTAATTTGCAACGAAGATTTTGCAGGAACTCTAAAAAATTGAGCGACTTGTGACGATTTTCGTGAAATCGCAATCGATATACGTTTGCGACTTTTCGATGCGAAATGCAGCGTAAGAAGAGAACTGTTGAATGAAGAAAATGTAAAATATTGAAAATCGAACAGTTTTTTGTGCCCCCAGCTTATGCAGACCGCTCAATGCTCGGTCCCACAAGTCAAGCTTTTCAGACGTTAATACCCCAATATTGCATACCAAACTTGATTCGCGGCTCTATGCGTTAAAATTTTATAATTTTAAAAATTCAATTTATTAATGCGGCGCGTCCGTTCGCCGGTTATGTAAAAAATATTAATATTCGCGGTGCCTCGTGACAATTTCACGGACGACCGTGTGTATCACGGTGGATATATAAAGACGCTCCACTCGAATTAAATAGCCACTCGGAATGCAAGGGAAATAAGGGAAAAAAAAGGAATGAATGCCGGAGAGAAAGAAGCGAGGCGGAGGTTATACCTAGCTGCCGCAACGGAGGGTGCCGCTGAAGGGCGACGTGGAATTAAAGTGAGCAGGGAGGTGTATGCCTATGTATGTTTAATCGCGATCGAGTATTCCGTTTGGTGGGCACAGGACCGGCTCCGCGATCTCTCGCCGCGCGTGTACACGAGAGAGTAAAGTAGAGGGACGTTATACGAGAGGCCAGTCAAGCTGCTGTATAAGTTTAACGCAACCAAAGGAAAATACAGTGGATGGTACGGTACATATATATGCGAGGTGAAAAACGCAGGGAGGTTAACGGCGTAGGGGTGTTATAGAGATATAGAGATCCACCTCTGCACAACAGAGCCGTGGCCAATATGTAATTTTCTGTCTTCCTCGAGAGCCGAGAGACCGGGGCGCGGACGGTCATAGTTGCATCGTCCGGCCGTCGACGCATTCACACCCTCTACCCACCGACGCCCAACAACCTTTGCTACAAAACGTTGTTCCAGCCATAAATTTACAATATATATGTATTTATGGATTAGACGGCATGGAATATATATGTATACACGGGAATCGCCTCCGTTATACATATGTATACAGTTTTATGAGAGACGAGCGACCAAGGGCCATTGCGTCACGCCGACGCTCCAGAGTCTCGGTGAATTTATTATTCCATTCTTTTTTTTTTGTCGATGTATAGTTCTATTGAAAAAAAAAGAAGTAAATTCTACACTTTTCGGTCGAGGGGTGTGGCGGTTCGATACACGGGGAAAAGCGAATCGATGCATGAGAAAATTGTGTTTCGAGAGGATCGAATAAAAATTTCTCGGCCATGGTCGTAACTGGAGAGAGTTTCAAAAAATTCTCTCGCTTTTCCGTGATTTGTCTGACCATTTTTTTTAAATGCCCTGACCACTCGCGAATCGCGCGACGAATCGTGTTAGGGGTCGATATAGCGTCGCGCCGGTGAGGGCAGAGTGTTTTGATCGCGACGGTGTTTCGTTGTGTCGGGAATGGATTGACTCACGTGAAAATACGAGGGCTGGATAAGTCGCGATCACGGAAGTTCGAAGGGACCGAACGGCCAGACCGGCTGGGGAGTGTCCCGGACTTGTGCACGGCACACAAATCCCACACAATCCTCCGATGCGTGGGGATAATACGTACTTACTCCATCTCCCGGTACGGAACAAAGTCGTCGGTTGAGACGAAGCCCCCCCGTGCACTCCGCGACCGATGCAACATTGATGTGTAGCGGTTCTTCGGGATTACACACCGCATCGATAGATACGTTATACCTTTTTTCCCCGGATTTCGCGTCGCCCGAACACGGCATGCGATTCAGGGATGCCGGAGGGAACTGGAGAGCCATCGGGAAAGTCGTGTATTCCCGAGCGTCCGCGAACACCTGTGCCGAGAGTTCCCCGACAGGGAACTCCTACCGAGCGCCCTAAATTTCATCCCTCGGCGAAAGTCGTCACCGTCCGATAGCGTCGAAAAATCCGCGGAAAGAATAACCGCCACGGTGCGTAACTCATCCGAATTTCCGTCGTCACTTCCACCCCCTTTGCCCGATAGGAAGCGACATCGAGTGGCTAATGGAACCGTTTAGGATACCGTGAAGCTGGAGCGAGTCGAGGGTTTCGGTTATCCTCTCGCGAAGTCTCCGGGACGGATTCGACGAGAGTAGTCGCCTCTTTTTTTGTTTTGTTTCCTTGTTGGCTTCCTCGCCGAGGAAAAGGTTTCCGGATCGAACGACTGTATATTTTATTTAAGCCGCTCGATCAACGGGTATTAGGGGGCGTGTTGCCCTCGGAGGAGACGAGGAAGTGGCGCGAGGTTTTTATTTTTTTTTTCCCTCTTCAACCCTCCGAGTCGGCTGGAACGGGAGAGCCGATCCCGGGGTGCGCGCACCCTCGGCGGCACATCCTCGCCGAGAGCCCCGAGGACTCCTCTGTATTCGGTTGCCGACAACGGGAGACAACGACGACATGCATCCATTATAGATAAGTTCGGGCTGCGAGGGCGGGAGGCCTTGCGGAGAGAACTGCACGACAGTAGCTGGCCGCTACGAGAGACGTTTTCCTCATGCAAATTGGGTGAACCCGGACGGGTAGGAAAGGATCAGGTATAGACACGAGGGTACACTGTACTCGTGTGTATTGCCGGGTCGGCGTGCACGTACACGCCGAGGGGAAACGACGACGCTGAAACGTCACCTGCGCACGTAGGGAAGTTCCGGTCTGTGACTTTGCCGGGAGGCACATTAAGGTAGGCGAGGTGTGTACATGTGTATAGGTACGCTACGACCAAGCCACTTTACGGACACACCGACTAAATAATTGAGTGAGCGAGATACAGGGAACCGAGGTTAAGGCCATAGGGCGGGGTAGGTCAGGGATGCAATTGAAAAATAATTTCCCTTCGCTCCGTTATAAAAAATCGTCAGTTTTTTCTTTACTATCCTGTATTTCGTCACGTGGAAATATTTACGATATTGTTGACGATAAAAAAAATTGTATTCATGTTCATAAATGCGCTGTTAATTTCGTGGATAAATTACCATTGGGTAAAGCAATGTTCGCTTAATCGGTTATTTACCTACTTGCAATTTTTGGGGGAAGAGTTCCCTTCGCGGGTCGTTGCAATCGTTGATTTTTATCTTTTCTTTTTTCTCATCTGATCAATAATTTACTCGAATCGATAATCTTGACGTTGTGCATATCGTGAGTCCGTTAAGAAAAAAAATCGTAGCCTGCAGGTGTGATGGAAATTTTGTTCTCCATTCTATTCGCTCGGGTCTTCTTTTTTCTAAATCCGGCATAGCCAGAGGCTCTCCTAGATGTGTCGGCCTGTTCGGTTGTATTATACAAAATTCCCTGGCGTCGCTAACGAGTGGTCGATATGGTTGATTAAATTGAAAGGAAAAATAAATTCCGCCGATGATGGAAGCCTTCGAAGAATAAGTGACAGTCGTTTTGACTGATCGATTCGATCTAGCTGATTTCGCGCGCCTCGGGGCCTACGGTCCCCGGATTCGAGGCGTCAACAGTATCCACAACAGTCGGGCCGTTAATGAATGCACGAAGTTGGCTCGAAAAATTGCCGTCATTAGAATTTTTACCCGAAGCCATACGTTTTTAAAAGTCCATCAGTGACTTATCGATCGAATTGCTAGATAAAATCGTGCTATCGGTCTTAGCGTGGAGAAACCTCTTGTAATTAAAAAAAAAAAAAAAACGTAAAAGAAAAAATGAATAATATTTTAAATGGTCAGGTTAGACCAGAAGCGTAAAGCGACACGAATCCCAGACAACAAATAACAATTTTATTAATTCGAGGTGGGAACAAAGTCGATTAACATCTTCCGGAAAATGTATACATCGGTATTAATTCAGCCGATAATATTCGGTGGATCTTAATTACTAATTGCTCGACGAATCATAAATTTCTTCGATCGCACATGGCGTCTCTCTCGCGGAGAGAGAAAGAGCGTTAGGTTGGGAGGAGCGAATCGCTAATTCGTAGAATGTTATTTGGCACCGGACCCGAGGGATCCCCGAGAGAGCGGTCCAGCATCTCGCAAGAAGGAGCAAAAGCGTGCGAGGAACTTGGCCGGGTAGAGAGACGGCCTCTCGCTCGCTCTTCACGCGCGCCGAGCCTAAACTATCAACGAAACGAGGCAACGAGACGCGTTAATAAATACGAACCCGGCCGGTCGTTCCACCAGCGCGGGACGAGGATCGACCTACCGAGCCGACGCCCGGGTAAAAGTGGGACAGAAAATTAAGAAGAAAAAAAAAAAAAAAAGAAAGGAACGAAAGAAAGGAGACTCGTCTCTCGTCTCGTGTACGAACGGACGCTCGGTGTTAGGAACCACATTTTTCAAGTCATGCCTGTTAATGCGGTGAACAAGGGGGCCGGGGCTCGCTGGACCGACATTGGCGGATGCACGAAGGGACCGGCTCGAAATCTCTCCGCTCGGATGGCGAAGATGCCCATCGAGAGTAAGAATCCTCGTGCCGCGGTAATCGATCATCGCATCCAGTCAACGCGTCTTCGATTACTGTACGGAGAATAATTAATTCTCCGCCGCGAAATCATTTTTTTAATTAATTTTTTGTTTTCGTCGTTACTGTCCGAGGCGGGCGGAAACGAGAACTCCATTCCTACGCCCGGGGGATAATCTTCTCTCAATGCCATAACGGGTATTAATTTGTGCGCTCTTGAATTCCGCTCTGCGTCCGTCTATTTGTACAGTGTATAACACGGTGAATGTATATACATACATATGTGTACGTACAATCCATCGATCGAATCTCCGGATCCGAAGAAGCCTAACCCGAACTCGGAGCAGAAACGATCCCATTACCGAGCATGTGCAATCACCGCCGATCTCTCTCCCTCGTCCGGTTCTCTCCACTTTCTCGCTTCTCCTCGTATCGTTCCTCATCCGCAAGAGCCGTTGCGGCTGTCCGCCCTCGCGCGCATGTAACATCTGTCGAGCACCGCTGTACTATATTGGCAGAGTTCCAGACCAACTTTCCGAGATTCCAAGGCCAACTTTTTTACATCCCAAAGTAGACCCCCATACGGAGACTTTATTATTCCTCTTCGACCCAAAAAACTATGAACGTTAAAAGGTCGTTGAATCGTCGAAGGAACAAGAGTGATTAGCGCGTCGCATCGTTGGTCGCGTCCGGCGGGTCACGTCCTTCCCTCAGCGATATCCAATCTACTCCATATTGGCAGCGATCCAGAGTATGGTTTGCGAGATTCCAAGGCCAAACGCGATTCAGAAGCGCGAACCCAGGAATTCTTTCGCTATCGCGATCGCGTATATTCTTCGTTGGTTCTCTTTTTTTTGTTCACCTCCTCTTTCAACTCCTCTCCGACTGCCTCGCGCGTTTCACTTCTCATCAGTGGCGAACCTCTCTCCATCACGGTGCATCGCTTCTTTCCCGGCGTGACGAGCCAAGCACCTCGGCTACGTGGCAGGCGTGATGCGATGGGTCGTTCTAGCTTCGCGTGACGTGACGGAATGATCCGAGGAGCTCCTCCGGTGCTCGCACTGTCCGGGCTCGCCACGGTGCGTATGTGCACCGATGCACTTGCCCACTGGTGTGGGAGAGGCCGCGATAGCCGAGAGTCGCGATCTCCCACTTCGCCGGTGCGCGTACCCACGTAACCGAGGCATTCGTTCGAAAACGTTGTGTGCACGACCCGGCCGTGTTCAACTCCGGGGAACGAAATTATCCTCGGTGGATATCCGCGCGAAACGCGGCGGATAGGCGCGCACGCTTCGCGCTCGAATTATGCTAAGTGCTGGGTAGGAATAAGACCGCGGAGCGATGAAATGCGCGGCAGGGGGGAAAACCTCGATGGATCACGGAATACCGACGCTCGGTAGGCGCATGGACTCGCGAGGACGAGGGGAAGATATCCGCCCGTGCGGGCGCGCTGTCCGGTCGACTCCGTTCAGGCATCCGCGAGCCGAGCCGGAGAGGGACGAGGGAGCATGCAGAAATCTTCCAGTAGCTTTCTCGCAAGACTTCCCGGGGAAGCTACCAGATCGCTGGGACGATTGCGTCTCCCCGGCGATCTCGTCGCCTCCGCGTTCCCAGGGATAACACCGGGAGCTGGAGGGAAAACGTCCGCAGCGATCTCGCCAAGATCGGCTGACGTCGGATCGTAATTTCGCGGGGACGTCGATAGACCTCTTCTCGGTATTCTCGGGACAACAGAAAAATAAATAAAGCCTATCCGGCGGGTTTGTATATTCACTCGGTGGAAGACCCGTGTCCGAGGTCTCGGGAGCGTTTGGCGATGGTAGGTACGACAGCTACGGTAGATACGGTTCCGAGGAATCTACCTAAGACAGCCCAAATCTACGGTCGCGCGAGGCAGTCCCGCGCGACCGGTGAGATCGCACCGGAGATTGCGTTCCTCGTCGCAGTCGCTTCTCCCGTGTCTCCCGTGCCTCCGGCGTCGTTGTTCTACGGCGACACACCGGACAAGGGGAGGGCACGCCGAGTGCGAGGAAGGACAAAGGTCCGAGAATCGGTTGGGAGAATAAAGGAGCTCGTAATTTCGAAAGATCGCGACCGGGCGAGTTTCTCGCCGGGAGAAACACCGAGGAAACTGAAACAACGGAGGGGCCCGAAGTTCTTCAAAGTTCGGATCGCGGAGCAGCTGGACGACGCCGATTTCGCCTCGGGACATTTTTCCCTGCTTCGATCATCGATGGGTCACAAATGCTGCCAGAAAACGTGAGAATCCCTCGGCAATTAACGAGAAGATTCATCGATGGCTCGGTAGATTAACATCGCTTTGGGAAACTCCTGTTGCGGATGCGAAAGACAAACAGTTGCATCCATAATGCATGAGGCCATAAATTTGTAAGTTTATCCTGAGAAAAGTACGCGGAGAAATAAAGGATCTTTCTTATCGAGACTCTTCGGATATATTTTCCCAGTCGTCAGCGTGCAGGCGTTGGATTCCGAGCTTTCGGAAATGCAACCTTCACCGCATGTCATTATCCGTGCCAGCGCACCTTGGGAGCACACGATGCCGATGGGAATTCGCGGGAGCGTCTCCCGTGCGCGCGGCTCCGCTCGCTCGTGTATAATTTCGCTGGTGCGAACGCGGTAGGTGCGCACACACCCGAGGAAAGAAACATCCCGAGAGATGCACGATGGAGCGTGAGCGCGGGTGTACTTTTCGTCGGTTCGCTCTCGCTTCGTCCTCGAGTGGAAACGTTCGTTTCCAAAGTGCCACACGGCTCTTCGATCCCTCCTGCAAAGACCCGACAAACTATTACCCCGCTCTCGTGCGAGTCGCCCGATGGCACAGGAGCAAACACGGCTCCGCCGACTACGGGATCGGCAGAGCTGCTGGATACCTCGAGCTCCCCGTCTCCGTTACATCGACGCACGGCTCGGGAGCATCCGCGCGCCGGCTCCGGTAATTCCGCATGTCAAGATCTCTCCCCGCGCCACGCGAGAACTCCGAGACGATTCCTCTTCTCGCGCTTGCCGGAGTATCCGACAAGAGAGACCGTAATAGTCATTGACAAACTTCCTGCGATTAATTTCAATTCAGGCGCCATCGATTTGTCATCGCTTTCCGACCGATCGCCATGCATTTATTCATCGACGTGCACTCCGAGGCTCCGTCGCTCCGTCTACCGACTTGGAACGATCTTTGCACTCTGCCGTGCGGAATACATGTGTTCGCGTCTTCTTCGAACGCGCTTTGACGAGATCCTCGCTTACGGTGGATCCGTTGTGTCCGTCTGCCGGGCCATCGCGAACGTACGGTGGAGATTTCGAAGATTACCGGCGAATCTGATTTTACCCGAGTCCGTGGTCCAGGCCGGATGACAGATCTACCGCGATGCGGTCGTAGACCGGATCTTTTTTTTCACACCGTCAGCTTACGCCTATGGGAGTGCGCCGTGTGGTAGTTCGTCCAGGTGATTACGCTGTCGCTCGAGGCGAGTTCTCCACCGATCCTGTCTTCTTCTTCTTCTTCTACCTCTCCATCCTCTTCGCCTCCACCTCCGTTTCTTCCACCTTTGCTTCTCGTCGCTCCTTCCACCTCCCAGCGAGTCGGTTCTGCCTCGCGGTGAGCTCCGCCGTCCGGCATCGACGCTGGACCACCGTACCGTGTCCCGTCGCGGTCCTCGACGCGAGGGGGGAGACCGATACTCCGAAGCGAACGAAGAACTGTTCGCCCCGCGAAGGAAAACGAGAAAGTATTGGGAGAGCTCGAAGGGGGAGAGGACTGTGCGTGGATGCCTCGCTCATCTCGCTGCAATCGCTTTGGTCACGCCAACCGCGGAGCTTCGATACAGTACGGCCTTCCCGGGCCTCTTCGGTCCATGCCAACCTCTCGCTCTCCGGGGCCCCCGACCGGGGGGCGGGGGCCCCCCCTTCCTTTAATCAGGTGTTAAATACGAGCATCGTTGCACCAACACCTCCGCCCGATTCTACACCTCTTATCCTCACCTCGCCTCGTCCACGGATTCACGGGGGGACTCGCTTCCCGGCGAACACGCCAAATAACAGTTTACTCGAGCTGGACGACAGGTGCTACCTACTTCCAGCGTTCGCTTTTTTTTCCTCCCTCTTTTCCCCTTCGGACTCGTGCGACAGCCCGCGGGGAAATTCAGGCACAGCCTCCGGCTAGGTCCATCGCCTAGTTTTTTTTTCTTTACACACGCAATCTCGTGTCTAGGAAAAAAAAACGAAACAATTCTTCTAGGTGATACATAGTTCAGCTGGCTAGAAGTTGCACTGAAATAAAAATTCTTGCGAGCTACCACAGAACATTAAAAAAAATTTAATTCTACTTTAAATTCTTACGATTTCATATGGTATCGAAACAACGACGGCAAGACTGTGAAGGTGACATGTTATCGTTTCAATCCTGTATGGAATTGTAAGAATTTGAAGTGGAGTTGAAATAACAACTTTTTTTTTCTTCAGCAGCCTGCAAGCGAATTTTACTTGAGTCATTGATACTTTTTTTCAGTGTGGCTAGCTGATCGGATTGTTTCGTATATATATTCCGAATCATGCATTTTTCTTTGTGTACTGGAAGGTGGTGAATATGGCCCACCTCGACTAGAACGCAAATCAATGAACCGGCCATGTTCAACACTTTTGCCCTCAAGGAAGATTACTTTTCTTTGAAAACATCGTTCACCGGGGCCAAACTCGCGTCACATGACACGAGCGTTTTCGGGGGTCGCGGGTCAACGATGGGGAACCTTCCGGGAACTCGTCTCGGGAAAAAAAAAATTCATCTCGCCGTCGTCCCGCGATAATTCAGCGGTGTGCGGTGCGATGGTGAAGAGGTCATCGCCGCGTGCGGTCCGCGGATCTCATTCGGGCATCTGCATGCACGAGCCAACTCTCTCGTCATACGACGAAGAATTCTCGCCGGTTCTCTCTCCTACGCTCCGCCGAGCGTCGGGAACGTGACGCATAACTAAACGCAACGAACGAATTTATTTGGTCGGACCGACCGAGGCTCGCTCACGTACGGTGGACGACGAGTACATCACTCGCCGATCCCACCACCGCGATAAACTTCCGCCGCAACAGTTTTTAATATTCCTATTTTTCAATGCCCGTTTTGTAACTGCGTTATAATTCGATCTCCAACACATTTTCGATTGATCCGCGATTACCACGCTGGGGGAGAATTTTATTTTTTGTATCTTTTTTTTTCTTCGCAAAAGCTTCATGGACGCTGACGGATAATCGAATGTTCGACCGCCCACTCGGGTCCCATTAATCCACGGCGGTATCGTTCGGTCGCGTCCCTAAATAAATTATCGATATCGGTTGCCCGTCCGAACGTCGAAAATATAAAAAAAGAGCTCTCCATATTATTCGAACGGCGTTGCGGCTCGTCGATGACGAGTTTGTCCGCGAGGTAGGGTAGCGTGGATTCGCCGCTGGAATCGTTCGGGGCGCGCGGGCGTAACGGGACGACGGCGTAATCCTTTATCCCGAGGAAGCGATTCGAGCCTCGAGGCTTCGAGGAGGGTCGAGATGGCAACGCGCCGAGGGCGTTGCGCCGCGCCGGCGCGAACGAAATGAACGGGGTACGGGAAACCCTTCGCCACTCCGTTTCCACCTCCACGTCGAGCCTCGTACATCGGGCCCTCCGTGTACTTTCCATTGGCACATAACCATAGTCGCGTCGACTGTGCAGTACACGGAGCGAGGAAACGACGAAGGGCGAGGGCCGACGGCGTAGTCGGTTGACTCTCCTCCGTTCAATGAACGAGGACACGAGGCAGGAGCCAGCGCCGGGAGCCAAGAGGATCGAGCAGCAACAGCATCACCATCGGCGGCAGAAGGAGCAGCGGCAGCAGCGGCATCAAGACCAGAAACAGCACGAGCAGAGCCACGGAGGTTCAGGCAGACACACCGGTACCGGGGCGAGGGCGCGCGCGTCCGTCAGTCACTCGTTCGCTCACTTACTCACTCGCTACTCGGTGTGTTAATTAGTTAAGGTTGTTGGTCGGGACTAAATTACACCTCCGGAGCTACTCAAAGGAAGCAATTACTGGTGTGCAACCGGAGGGGAGGGGGGGGGAGGGGGGACTCTCTGAATTCGCTCTCTCGTTCCTCGATGCTTTGCTCTATCGTGCTCGCCTGCGCCACCGGGGCTCTCTTGCTGCCTTCTATTCTCCCTTGCCTACCGATGCCTGATGCTGGTGCTGATGCTGTTGCCGTCACCGGTGGCTCTTGTGACGCTGCTTATATATCGCTACGTACACGTGACTCCTGACCACTTTCGTGCGTAATAGATCGCGACAACTGTGTGTTGACGGGGTGTTTGTGGATGGGTCTCGTTAGTTTATCCCCTCGACCAAAGCGTACTGCAATTTCGATCCATATATCCCCTCCAAACCCGTCGGGAACGGCATTCGTTCGAGCTCAATGAATATCCCGGATTGGCTCGTGATATGATCGGAAGATCGTTTCGCTGTCATCCTGACCGCAAGAATCAACGGTCACGATTCCTTGGACACTCGCAAGTGGAGTGGACGGTGAAAAGAAGGTCGGAGGTTTGAAAAAATATATCTGTTAAATCTGAGAACCTGTATCAAAAAAATCGAAATAGAATGTCAGTTTTTTTATCATTACAGGGAACAGGAACGAAGACTCAATCAGTCTTCTTTCTTCCGTTCTCGATAGCGGTGAGAAGAAGGAAAAAGAAAAAAAAGCACCTGCGAGTGTGGAATTGCCAAGGGAGAACGCAGAGACGCGTGCACGATCAATTCATCGTGTAGACTCCTTCGTCCCTTCCTGCGACGAGTCGTCGAGGCTTGATGCTCGTCCTTAGCTCATAATTGCAACCCTCCGCGCTCGCTCCTCTCACGCTGATTGAAGATTATAGCTATTCCGTTTCGTTTCTCTCGATTCCGTGTCTCCCAACTTTCGACCCTCGATAATTTTACTCGAGAAAGTTCCGATGCAAAGCCGAGGATGTTCTCGGGCATCGTCGAGTCGGAGGTTGGAGAACTTCGTCGGGACGGAGATGCAATGCGCGATCGGTAATTCGACGGCAAAGAGCGGTATTCCGAGTTCCACGTGGGACAAACAATAAAGCGATAAAACGGAGAATCGAACGGTCCATTGAAGGATGAAGGCTCGATCCTCTCTCCTCGCGATCGTCATCGGCGAATAATCGGCACGGCGACCTCGCGCTCTTCACAGGGCTCTCGACCCGTTTTCGATTCCCGGAAAGTCTCGGTTAACCCGCGCGCAAACGCGCTCGCGTTCGACCCTAATGCGATCTCTCGAACGGTCGAGTATCGACGAAGAGATGGAAGGAGAGAAATAAGCCTTGTCCGGCAACGCGTCGAGGCTCGAAGGATTTATGTTTCCACTAACGAGGAGAGCGCGAGCGTGCGCATGCGCGATCTATGCAGCACACTCGCATGCCGCTATTATACATCTACCTGTGGGTTTGCCGTATCGGAGTGGCGCAATCGAGCAGCGTAATCGGCAAAAGGTTCCGCGCCCGATTGGTCGTCGTACACTGAGAAATTAAAAAAAAAAAAAAAATATATATATATATATATATATAGGAATGATCTCTGGATCTATATTAGCGATCGAGGGATCGCAAGTGTGCAAATGAGATCGCCATACTTTGGTAGGGCGTCATTTTACGCACCTGGAAATAATTCCAGCATCTTCATGGGTTCTCGCGTTAACGATCGATGATCATTGAAAATCGGAACTGAGTATTTCTCGCATTACACGAAAACCAAACTGGGCAGTAACGCACCACACGGAAAAGCAAGAAGAACCACTGCGGAACCCACCGACGGCTCGAAATGTCGTGCTCGACAACAATAGTTCGCAAAAGCCGACCTCACGTCCTGTCGTTCAGATTTTTTAGAGATTCTCTCGTGGCTGCATCACGGCCCCATGCTGGGTTCTGCACGTCCGTGAAACGAGACTGTGGGATGCTGTGCCCGTTGTTCGTGGATGAGAACATGTATATCTATATACATGGCGCCCTGCTGCCTCTCGTCGCAAATAAAACGTTTGTGAGTTCCTCGAAGTCCGAGCCCTTGGAGTCATCGTGGTTCCTCCGGGCTTTACCCCTTCCTGTGATGATCGAGCGGAGAGTTTGGGAACTTGTGGATATAAGTATCGCAGATGAACGGGCGAAGTATCGAAGAGAGGAAACGTATGGTGATCACCGGGATTCGAACCCGGATTAATCGGTTGCTGAGTAAGAGCGCTAACCACTGCGCTAATGTCACCTGTGTATTTCTCTCATTCGAATCGTCCTCTTATACCCTAGCAAGTCAAGCGACCGTCATTAACGACGGTCAAAAGATCCAAAAAACGATGGTCGTTCTGTGACATTTTTCATCCAGAATAACGACCAAAAAAAGAGCAATTGTGAGGTTGAGCATGGGTTGTTTTCCCATCAATTATCGCAAAAATGACCACAAAAACGACCCATGCAAGAATTGGTTGTTTTTGCGGTCTTTTTGCGGTCATTGATAAAAAGACGACCCATACTTAATTCAACAATTGGTCTTTATTTCGGTTGTTATTCCGGTCGAAAAATGTCACAAAACGACCGGTCGTTTTTTGGGTCTTTAGATGGTCGCTTGAGTTGCTAGCGTATGCAACGGCGGGACGTCACATTTCCGATATGCATTAATATTTTTTCGACGCGGTAAAAAAAAATTAAAAAAAATGAAATTTTCTCGAATTACTGGTTTACGGGATTGTGTCAATCTGCCGTTTGTGAGATACGTGAGCGATACCGCTCGACTGGCAGGAGGGAACGAGATTGGAGTCACTCACTCGAGAGTTCGCGGCGGCGTTAACCGCGGCCACCTCGCGGATTATCCGTATAAGGAGAAATCCGCGCGGCGTCCATTAATCTCACGGGGGGAGCCCGACGAGCTTGGAACAGCAGTAGCTCCCGATGTTCATCGCCGCGACGGTAAATATACGATCGAGATATCTCATAGTAACCGATACACGGCTGCGCGCATGCGCACGCATACACCAACACATTATCGATCGAGATCTTTTCCCAGCGGACGTATATAACGAGCTGTAACGAGAGCTGGCCGAGTTCGCGACGCGAGACGTCTCGCTGTCGTCTCTTCCGTCGATGGGGAGAGAGTCAGGCGCGTGTCTACCTGATATTCGATGAATATAAAACTTGTCGCTACACAAGTGTAAATTGGCTCCATTTTTTTTTTTTTTACATATTCCAGATTCCGCGAAAACAGACGGTGAAAAAAGTTGCGCATTCGTCGAACATTTCTTCCACGAGAAGTCCACAATCTTTTTCAGTCGACGAAGCGTAATCCTAGTAAAAATAAAAAAGAATTGTGAAATTAACGAGCAGAAAGTCGTGGAACTATTCGAACAAGAAATTTACTCTAAATGTACAAACACCTTTTTTGCTGTTCACCAAAGAACGATTAATACGAAATGGTATTCTTTAGAATTACAAAAAAAAATATAGATATATACTGTGAACCGTAAGCTGTCTTTGCGAATTTGTATTCAAACTCTATTTCACGCAAGACGACTCCACAGGAAACAGGAACAGGGTGCGAAGAATAATAATAAAAAAAAAAAAGGAAGAAAAAAAACTACAAAAAGGTGGCGCAACGAGAATGCGAGAGAAGCATCATCTTCGGGCGCCAATCGGGGCGCGAATAGCTTGAGGCCTCGGTGGAAACAATGAATCGCCGAGTGAGATGCAGGGACGGATGCTGGCTCGGGTTGGCGTACGGCTTGATTTGTTCTAGGGCCGGGACGTCGGGACGACGGCTCGACGCGACTTCGGATTATGCCCGGAAGTCTTCTCTTTATCTCTCGGACGGTTCGTTCGTTCGTTTTTACCGTTTTTTTTCCCCACTTCAATCCTCGCTCGCGCACACGTACAAAAGCTCGGAAGCTTTCACACTCAGCCGTTGCGAACACGTGTACCGTGGGACACATTCATCGCGGCGCGTTCTCGTCATCAACGCGTACCGGAGGAAAAAAATTACTAACCACCCCTGGAACCCGAGGAATTTTTGCGCTACCCTATCGCCGGTTCCGACCACTACCAACAACTGTCCGTCGAGGCTCCGGGTGCGACACTCGGCTTCGAAGTGCACTGTCCCATCGGCATCTCACGCTATAGAACCGCGAACACTACTGCCAGATAGGACGGATTTAGATGCGGCAGCGGCAACGTGGTATGAGGGAAAGCGCGAGATCGCGGCGCATCGTCACCATCGGGCAGGAGTCGTGACGGCGGATCGGGGAGATCTCGCATTGTGCGCCCGTAGACGTCGGGCTTCGAGTTGTATGCTTCCCGTTCGTCGTGTTCCGGGCCCTCGTCCTCATCCTTCTCGGCCGTCATTCCCCGCGACACCGCGCTGAAGCTGCGCACTCACAGCTCCGTGTCTGCGGGAACCTTGAATGACAGGCTCGCAAACATCGCCCGAGGGGATATTAAAAAGTTTCGGTGCCTCGCGGAGATTTCCGAACGAGGCGTTAGCCAGAGACGGCGGGACAAAGCTGGCGAATCCTGAGGATTGGGAACGAGGATGATCGCACTGCGAGCGATGGAAATATCCTTGATGCGTGCACTCAGTCACGCCGTCGCACACGCTAAATAAAATCCATTTCATGCAAGAGGATTCTATTTACAGGGAATGACGATCCTCTCGTCGCAAATGGATTTTATTCAGTGTCCATCACGATGGTCCATATCGTGACGATATCGGCATTATTACACGATAAAAAAGATTTGTACATTTAACAAACCTTCTTTGTCCTCAAACGTCCTTAATTATTTTGTTGTTAATTTTACAACAAAATATTCGTAAAATTGACGGACGTTTTTGTAAAATTGAATCGTGTCCATTTTACAAAAATGTCCGTCAATTTTTTGTGAAAATAACAAGAAAATAATTGTGGAATTTTGTGGACAAGAAACATCGTTACCTATTTTACTGTGTATCATTGTGGCAACGACTGCTAAGAAACAAAAGGGCGTAACACATATGGTTTCTCACCGGGCGTAAGCGCTTTTGCCGTTTGGCAGTCGATCGGCTGAAAGTGGGGAATACGGCCCACCCTCATTAGCGCTTCAATCAATGATAAACGGACCGGGTCATGTTAGCCGCTTTTACCATATATTATCGCGATAAGTATCGCGTGAAGCTTGTGCGGACACACGGACGGACGGCTGCACGGAGCGAGACGATACGAACCGAGTCGCCTGCGGTTGTGTGCCAGAAGTCTGACTGGTGTGACCGGTGTGTGCTCGGCACACGCGTCCTCACCAAGCTCTCTCGCGGAACAGCTCGCACGATGTAAGTGCGCTGCCTACGCGGAGAGTGTGTGATACCTTGGGCTGGCCGGCAGACACGATCGAGGAGCCGACGAAGAAGAAGCCGCGAGGCGACACGGTTGACGACTCGCGATGAACGGCCGAGAGGTGCGAGAGCGCGGTTCGTGGCTGTGTCACAAACGCGGAATCTTTATCTCGCCGGTTCGCGACCGAAGTCCCCGAACGCCTGTGCGAAACCAAGGCGACGAGGCGTCCGCTCCGTATACCGGTGCACGGCGACCCCCTGGGGAACGATAACCGAGCGTAGACCGGGCGCACCGATATGGCCAACTATCCACGCAACGCTGTAGACACGGAGCGCTTGAGTGCGGATCGCCTACTCAGCCGTTTCTTGCCCTAGAACTTCCACAATCATTCGTTTTTCCAACTTCTCAAATTGCGAATACCGTTTGCCGATTAAATGAAGCAATTGTAAAAGTAACGAGAAACAATGCTTGGAACTTTGGAGACAATGTCTTTTGACCTCGTCAGGTCCGATGTACCGTATTCGCCGCGTCGGTGAAACAACTGTTAAAGAATTATATATTTTCTTTAATTTTTGTGTTTTTTTTTTATTTCACAAGTATTGACGCATCCTGACGAAAATCGCATCGTCAACTTTTGTTTCGTGTTGTAAAAAGTGAGAAAATGAATTTTGTAAAGTTACTTTTATTCAAATATTTTCCTTCGTACTCGATTCACCTACATGGCTTCGTACCCGAGTACTTCTTTTTACCGAGATTATCACATTTTATTGATTCAATGCTAGACCGTTCACGTAGCGAGAAATCGAGTCAGAAGTTAGGAACTTTTGGTGGAGTTTCGGGCAGGTTGCCGAGGCGCGGGGAGTGCAGAGCGGGGGTGGGAGGGTCGTGTGCGAAAAGGGTTGGGGCAAGGAGGACGATTTTAGCGGAGACTACGACGAAGACGACTACAAGGACCCGCAGCGGGGACCGGCGAGAAGGAGGAACAGGAGCTCTCGAATCAGCGGCGGGGAAGCACACGGCGCAGGAGCGAAGAAGCGGGCGACGTGGGCAGGTCGTGTTTTATTTACTTAAGACCAGTAGCGGGCTCCGGGGCAGGTAGAATTCCACAGCTGGAATCTTAATAAGGGTGGCCAGGGGTTCTCCCCCTCGATCTAAACTCCGCGAGGGACCACCGTATCTCGCGCTCGCGTTACTCTGCGGCGTCGATCCTCTCGTCTCCTCGCTCCCTTCCTCGCCCGTGCGTGTTTCTCGCCAGACGAAGAGATTATCGAACGGAAGTCGCGAGGGCTCGGATCGCAGCCAGCGTTGGCCCATTAACCGAATACTCTCGTCTTACATTGTCGATCGAGCGAGCCGGCTCTCGGAAGCTCATCCGCGCAGCGGCTCCGATCTTCTTAACGGCTCAATATTCATTTATTTTCGATGCCCGCGCATCGGATCTTCCCGCGTTTTCGAACACCGAACAGTGGCTCTTCTATCTTGAGATAATGCTTCGACTACTTTTTACCGACAACATTTTTGGTTCGATAAAAAAAAAAAAAAATCCTAGACTAGTCGCGTATAAAAAAAAAAAATAATGTCAAGAAAACTCTCAAGATATCGCCCTCGAAATTCTGCTGCACGAGAACCCTAATCTGAAAGCCTGATTACCTAATCCCAAAACCTTTTTTTCGTTAACGGAAGGTTATCTGACCATAAATTTTCCCAATTGAGGTTCTAAAAAAATGCCACGATATCGACCGTTCCCTCGGCGAGCGCGGAAGGGCGCGCATACCTCCGTCACAAAAACCTTTAACGCTTCCCGCGTGCGCGCCCTATCCGCCCCCCGCGCTCTCGAAAGTTCCGTCACGAGGGTTGTTAACGCGAAGCCCCGAAGGCAAACCCCGCCAATGCCCGCGAGTGAGCGCAGCCTCCATCGCGCCACGCGTTTCGTTAATATGTTTTGCTTAATACCGCCGCGCATGGGTATCAGACGTTATAACTATATCCACCCGATATCTACGGTAGTCCACGCACCGTGTACATGTTTGTACGACGAGGTACGCGCTGTGGCTACGCATTCGTAGCCAGCCAAGCCAGCCAGCCCCCGCTGTGGTGGTTTGAGTAATGGCGGTCGATAATAACGTGTAATATTTCCGCGGGTATTAGCATTCATATTTATAGAGATCACGAGTGGGTCGTGTCGGGCTGTCAGCGCGCACACACACACACAGGTGGAGGGTGGGTGAGGAGTAGGCAGAGAAGTGAGAGGATGGACTGCGTGTGCGAGGGAGGGTTGCAACGCGGCGAGAGAACCAACCCCGTGAGGCAGTGCACAGGAAGGGTGGAGAACCGACCCGGAGCAGCAAGCAATGGGGTACACACTCGCGCATAAGCGCACGGACGCATACACACAGTGTTCTACCGTCGAGCTACCGGGCGTGCGTTTCACCGAGGGGGAAATCGGGAGAACAACCCCCGAAGCACTGCGCGGCTAGACTCACGAGCAACTAACACGCGGATACATATATGTATATATATGTCTACTAACACAACTATCGCGGACACAGCGAAAGCCGTGTACGTTGCCCGTGGAATATCGCGTCATCGGCAACCACGAACACCAACAGCGGTGTCGGGACGACGACGAGTAGGAGAGAGAGGGATCGTGTGTGCCGGCGAAATTATTGTGTCCGCGTAACTAATCCATACCGCAACGTATGCACCAGCAGCAGCGGCAGAGTAGCCCCTCGAATCCCCTCTGGAAGCCTGCTACTCGCCGCGCCGGAGTACGTGCTACAGTCAAGTGCACCAATGTACAACCCTTATAGAGAGCCAGCGGTGGGTTCTTCCGGCAGTGTTTCGAACCCGCCGACGTGATACAGCACACAGCCCGGCGGAATCCACCGGTCCATATGGCGTTATCCTACCGGCGGAGATACATCTCGCGGTGGATGCTGCGCGTGTAAAAGATCTGATCTAGGGTAGACTTCCATATAGCGTGGAAGATCTAGAATGCCTTCCAAAAAGTAACCTACTGAGAGCTTGGACTTTGTGTTCATGTATTATTTCGAAGATAACTGTTGGGTCTGATAATTGTCTGCTCGAGTCTGCAGTCTGGATATACCTCGGTCCATGTAGACTTAACTGTTCTATCCAAACCGACGTATGTGTAGACTACGGTGTAGACTAGGGAAAACATTTGCCAGATCCCGACAGTAACTTTAGATATTTACATTGCATATATTTAATGGTTTCGGTAGTCAGATTTTTGGTAGATGGACACGATGAGCTCTACCGTGAGTCAAAGATGTAACAGATTCCATATTACACCGAACGTTGATGTAACGATTAGTAAAGAAAAAAAGTATGAAGAAAAAAAATATACGAAGATTCTTATTCAGATGTCTACCAAAAATCCGTCTTCTAGAAGGATTTTGGAGGTGCTATGTAGATTTCGAGAATAACTGCTAGGTCCGATAGCCGTCTGCTCGAGTCTGCAGTCTTGATATGCCTCGGTCCATGTAGAATGAACTGTGACTTTGGTCTATACAAACCGACATCTACGTAGGCTATGGTGTAGACTCGGGTAGACACCTGTCGGACCCGACAGTTACTTTTGACATCTACATCGGATGTATACAATCCCGGTAGCCGGATATTCGGTAGATGCACACGATAAGGTCTGCCGCGAGTCAACGATATCCCAGATACCATTTTACACCGAACCTTAATGTACTAATAAGTACAGATTTGTATGCGATTATGAAGGAAAATAAAGTAAAAATTATACGAAGATTCTCATTTAGTCTGGTAACCATCTACAACGGATAGCACCGGTATACGCTTTTGCATACACTGTAATTAAGCGATCGAGATTTTAATGAGGAGATAAGAGGAATAAATGCGCCGTGAAGACTATGAAGGTAACGAGTTGCATATACGAATTAACTTGCCGTGCAATTTTTTGCTTTAATTTTTTTTTTTTTTTTCGTATCTCTGATACGCTTCAATTTTATTGTCCGTGAAAAAGCGCGTGTCGGCAGCTCTCAGCGGGAAGCTATATCTGCAAGGTGATACTAGACCGAGCGTTACGTGCGCCTGTGTAGCCCGAGAGCACGGTTAACGCGCTTTCCCTCCGGTCCGCGCTATCCTGCTGCATGTCGGCGAGCTATCTCGCACCGGAGCTCTTACACCGCACGGTGCACTTCGTCGCTGTGCGTGCGTGTGCGCGCGTCTGTTGTACGCACGCTTGTGGACAAGCCGAGGCAACCGAGGCGAATGCAACGATATCAAATACAGGTATACGGCGGCGGTCTATCCATCCCTATGTGCGCGGCGCGAGACGATGAGGTGCGGTAGGTATCACGGCACGCACGTGCTAAATTGCGGACGCGGTTGCCGGCGTTGGGCCCGCTCCGGCTCCCGGTTACAGAGGCGACGACGGCGGTCGTCGGAGCCGGACGGTGCTCGATGCAAAACCTGTGCCTCAACGACGTGGGCCTCTGCGCACCGACGCGCGTGAGAGCGCGAAAGCTCCGTCTCGGCTGTTCCCCACCGGGCGGAAGAAATTGTGGGTGCGCTTACCGGAAGGGCAGGCCTGATGCAATTTTAATTCCATTGTTTCGACTTTTGTTATTCACATTGTTATTCCCGTAATTGAGCGCGATACGCGCACAAGAATTCGCACCGCGCTCCGACCGAGATTTGTATCGGTTCGATTGTGTTTCGTGCCGAAGGGACGACGCGCGTAGCACGGGAAACCATTTTTTCTTTTTATTCCGATGACGATTAATTGTCAGCGTTAACCATTTTTTTTTTCGCTGATTTTACGAACCATAAAAAAGAATGTTGATGGCTCGATGGTTTTTTTTTTGTCAATTTAATTCGCGTTATATTTGTGAAATATTTTGTTTAAATTTAGTCCGATACTTGTGAAAGAATTAATCGGAGGGGAGGGAATGAGAAAAAAAATCTCATGCCTCGTCGAAAGGGAAACGATTAGCCAATGCAGTTGTAAGCCGGACGGGCGATATGCCCTTGGGCCCTCCGGTCGTGTGTTCACCGATATGATATATGAAAAAAGGGGGAGACGTATAACCCGGTGCGTGCACCGGGGTCTCTCGTGTGCGGGGAACGGCGACGGATCGAGAGTGGAAGTACGCGCGTCGCTGCGACTGCTGTGCGTCGAGAGCTGCAAAAAGGGGGAATGGGGGAGAAAAAAAAAGGATCTCCGCATAATGTGCGTGTAACACACCCCACTCATCACGCGCCACTTGCTCCCTTCCCGTCCTGGCGCCCTGCACTCCTGTCGGGACTTTTATACATATGATACCGCACGGTACATACGATTATTATCCTTGCGACGAGCTAACGTCACAATCGTTGGCCGCCGAACAGTTGTCGGCTCGTTGCATGCGGCAAATCTTTTACCCAAAAATATTTATGCAACCTCTCAATTTACGAACTCCGAATCGACCACAAGATCATAACTGAAAAAAGTGTAATTCTAAAGTAATGGAATAACAATCATTTTCGGGCGAAAAAAAAACTCTAAAAAAATGTTCTTAATAAAAAATCGGATAAAAACTCCCTCACGTGCGGAGTTTCCCGAGACTATTTTTTTATTACCGAGAGAAAATATATGTTTTTGCCTGAAATCGATGGAACCCCAATTTCAAAGGGCCAATGACTGCAATCTGCCCGGGTGAGTTGCGAAGGGCATCAGCCCTTCGCCTGTTTGTTCTATAATATCCTAGGCTCGAGCGAAAGAGAGAGCCAAGAGAGGGTTGCATATTAGGGTAGTTCGCTTGCAAGCGAAGCGAGATGATCGTGGAAGGCCGACTTTTTCCAGTTGCCCGCAAGTGCGTCTGTACATCTATTAATGGAAGAGCGTACGCACAAGAATAGGGCGCGCTACCTGTGCGTGTGTACCCGTCCCCGAGTTATGTTTATATTATGATATTAATAGAGGGTAATGATGCGTCAGGGCGGGACGGCAGTCCGGGGTTTCCCCCTCTCGACGATCCAGCGGCAGCAGGAGCAGGAGCGTACACACAGAGTCAACCGCGAATGAATTGCCTGAGGCGTTCTGAGCGGTTGCTTCACCAGCAAAAGCTACAACAGGTCTCGTTGCGGATTATTAGCGCGCACACACGTCCGTATGCACGGTCCATCCAGACCCCCCGTCCGGGGGCGGTCGGGGATCCCCGCTGACACGGAAATTAGTGCATCCCCGGGAGAATTACCGGGGGTGCGGAAAAAAAAAAAATTTATAAAGTAGGTAAATCCCATTTCCAGGGTGTTCTGTGTTCTCTCACGGGGCAATCTCGGTGGGATAGCCTCGTTGCTTTGTCGAGCGTTCCGCGTTTGAATCCACTTGGCCGAGTCTGTAATACGGGTCAACTTATAATAACAACGATAACAACGGAAAAGGCCGTCGGATGGATGGATTGCGTGTTTGTATTGCAAAGTACCACGAGAATCCAGAGAGAATCGGGTGAACGGTCCGGAGTTCCGAGTACTCGTCGAGATAAGTATATTTCTGGCAGGTCCACCTCCAGCTACAAAGAGGGATCTTGTGAATGGCGCCTTGGTCCGTGGATCTACCGCAGCGCGTAAGGTCCACCCCGCATCGGCCAAAGCTTCGAGAGTTCTCTGTGAATCCCGGTCTCTCGTGACTGCCGGTCCGGTAACATTGATTCCGTATGTCCGAAGGGGGGCTGTTACCTTCTGTAAATTACAAGCCTAGAACGAACGAGCCTCGTGGTAAAAGAAGCTGTCCGTAGGTCTCTTTTGGGAGTGACCGCGCCAACTTTTTCGGCCTCTGATGGCAGGACGAGACCTATGATTTCCTGCGAAAGTGGCAACGGGGCCGTCGAAGAGGAAGGAAAGAAACGAGACGGCCGAAGCTGGACGCTCGGCGAGAGAGGAGGACGGTCCTCCGGAGTTCCACGAATCCGGATCCTCTGGAACACAATCGGGTTTGAACCTTCCCGCTGCGTCTTGCCGCTCTTTCCATCGTTTCCTCCTTCCCGTTCGCCGGCGACTCCTCCTGACCCGCCGACAACCCGCATCTCGTTATATGAAATCATATAATTAGCACGTCGTTGCTCGGAGCGGGAGTTCTCGCACCGCGCCTGCATCGGTGGTGGTGCGATAGGGGCCGTTGTCGTAAACGTATAAACCTTAAGGCACACGAGAAGAAGGAACCGGCGCGGCTGCTCACCGTGGGCCCGGCTGGAAGAGAGAACTCAACGGCGAGAAGCGAGCGAGCATTGTCCTTTCCCACTCGGAGAATCGACGAAACCGGCTAACGAGGGGTGCCAACCCGACGAGCCCCTTTCGTTTCTAATTGGACCGCCGACTCTCCCTCCCCTCCCACCCTCTCCTGCTCTCCCGCGGGTGGATGAAAACGACGCACGGCACCCCGGGACCTCGGTCACTTTGTTTCCTCCTGCTCCCAGTTGCGCCCAACCGTCAACCCTCAACTATAGCAACCGTGAAACCAAAAAATACAATGAAAAAATAAAATAGAGGACCAAGAAAAGAAAGAAAAATGAAACTGCGGTGTGTGGCATTTAAATTAGAATTGTAGAACTGCTCTTTCTACCGCTCGGGCGAGATACTGTGTCTCGTATTAAAATCCTTTTTAATTAGTCGCTACAAATTTGGGAGCTCGAAGGAGACATGGGAAACGCCACAGAAGTGTACACATATGTGTGTGTGTATGTGTGTGCGAGGATCGTAGATTACAAATTTACCGCATGAGCGAGGAGAAGCTCGCCCGGATTAGATGAAGCTTGCAAATGGAAGTGGAGGCCTGAGATTCAACGAGAATCATTAAGAGGCTGATGTGGGTATGGTTGGGCGAAGACTATTTCCCGATCGACGAGACACCCGTTTATATCCAGCCAGTGTGGCGGTGGCTTCCGCAGTGGGGCAAGCGAGAGACCCCGATGGTTCGAAGAGAAGCATTGCCGATGCCTGAGCCGAGCGAGGAAGCATCGTCGCTCTTTGATCTTCTCAGCTTCCTATATATAAACAGGAGGATGGCGAGGGAGGAGAGGAGGTGGCCGAGCATGACGTCGAAGGGAGAGAAGGGCGCACCAGAGATTCCGCCGGCCTCCGTATTTCCGAGTACCCCCACTTGCGTGGCTTCTTTTACCATTCGGAGCGGAATCGGCATCAAGGGATAAGGGATAATCCGTGAGCATATCGTTATTTTTGCACTTCGCCCATTTCCAAGAAAAACATTTCCATAATAGCGATATATCGATCGAGTAAACATTATTTTGGCGTGGCCGATGCGATTACGTGGCGTGGATTTATGCGGCGAAACGAGATCGCTTGAACGCGAGTCTACGAAACGATCCCCCGTTCGAAGGTGGGCACTTTCGCGGATCAAAGTTAAATCTGTTATTCATGGGACTGAAAGGCTGACGACAGGCAGCTGACGATTGCGAGTCGTCGAGCTGATGTCAGTCACCTCGGGAAGCGACGATGTCCGATTGTAACCGATTGTAACCGATTCAACGTTTTCGAATTCCTCTTCGAGGATCGAGCCCGTTGGCACGTAGGGGAAAAGTATAATAACAGGGGTACCCGGTAATGACGGGTAACGATAATAATGGAAATACTGGAAACATCGCTGAAGGATTGCGCGGGGTCGGTCGAGTCGAAGCGGGTGGAGAATAGAGAGAGAATGGAACAGAAAAAAAAAATGAGAATTCCACCATCACGCCGATCCAATGATGTACGTGACCGCAAACCCCGCTGGGCATCGCGGTGTGCAGCTGATCGCCTTTCCTCTGATAGTTATTACGATCCAGTTATAGTTGCGAACCTAGCCGGGATCGTGATGGCATCGCGGAATCAGTCATTTTTGTTTCGTTTGTTTTATTCCTCAAGCTCACCGCGCTGTATTCGCCGCGAGGTTGCTGCCTCAGAAATGATTCAGATAAGACGGTTGTTACGGTTTCGGAGACGGTAGAACGAACGCAATACCGAACGGGGAAAAATGAGGATGTGCCGGTATCAACTTCGCTCAGCCAACTATCAAGTTTTCAGGCGAAACAGGTGATCCATACGTTTTCAAATGTTGTTTATGCGTTCGATTAATGGAGTTGGTCACAAAGTCTGATGTAGGTTTGTATCAAATGGAGAAAATGCAACGGCGATAAAAAAAAAAAACGTCGAAAGGCAGTAGCGCAAAGTTACGATATCCCGACTACCCACACGATCAAGTTTTTGCCTCTGGCGCCGATTAGCCCGCAATTAGATCGACATTGTTATGTTAATGTCGGATAGACTGGTCGTCGAGGGAGGTAGAGAGGCGAGCGAGAATAAGCGTCGGAAGGGCGTCGGTGATCGCGGTGAAAAAAAAAAAACACGTGTGCGAAAGAAAGAGACGGTGAAAAGGGATAATATTAGGGTGAGCAGTGGGGAATGATGTTATAATATTTCAACACCGCTGGTCGTTCTCCGTCTCCGTCCCGCTCTCGCTGTGTGTGGCTGGGGTTGCCCGCTCAATTGATAAATCATTTCGTAAGTGGCGGAGAGGGTGAGTGAAGGGAAGAGCATAGAGAATATGAGACCGAGAACGATATTATACTCATATATTCGAGGGGCGTCCGGGATATCCCCCGATCATCGGCCCATTCACAAATCGAGCTATGACGATCCCAACGTCACGACTTGACTCTATCCTCTCGATCGAGTAGGCGAGCCGGAACCCGCACCATCAAAGCCGACGTTTCCGGCCCGCACGTCAACATTTTTTTATCCCACCTTTCAATTCGTACTCGACTGGGGCATTGTAATCGCTATCGTTCGAAATACACACCCTCCACGGTACTTGGAAGGAAAACACGTAATCCCTAATTTTTTTTGCATCAAGCTTCGTTCATTTTCTGTAATTCATGGGTACATCGTGGATCGACTGCTGGCAGGCCAATATTGATCCATCAATAAGGTTTCTACTTTTCTTCTAATGTCTTTACTTGAGACAAACTTGATTTCTTGAATTCGTCATCGAGATTATAAACCGGTAGAAGTAAATTCTCAAATTGAAATGAATTGACGCAGTGTCTCCCGACCCACTGAATGGTCCACATTGCCGTCTTGCAACCGAATTTAATTAAATTTAATTCAAATGATATCCGTTCAATGAAAATAGATCGTTCCTAAAATCGTAGAAATTCTGTCGACGAAGGATTTACCTATCAACGCGCGTTGCTGCCGTCATCTCAGGCAGCAACACCATCGATAATTATCCCGAGCGGGCAGTCGGATGCGTGTTCGCCTACGCGAGTAATGTGGACGACAGAACGGACCGTCGTCGATCGCGACGGTAGATGGAGTTTCGGATCGCTATTCCGGAACGAAGTGTCGCCGGATGTGCGCCACACCGTTTCCCCGGTTAAACCCTCGTATCAGCGAAACGATAATTTCGCTCGCCGATTTCTGGGGGCATCGATATCGCAAACGAGCGAAAATTCAAACATTTTCATGTACCGAGACGGTTTCGATTGCAAAGAGATGCCATCCGCGAGGATTCATCGCCGCGGAAGTGCGCGTATGAATAGGCAACGCGCGAGCTTGGGGGGGGGGGGGGGAGGCGATGGTCAATTCGGCGGTCGAAAATTGGTGGGTGGGCGAGCAAGGAGCGATTTTGGGCTGCGGATTCGGGCGACGATCGAGCGAGAGAAACATAATTGGGATATCGCGGGGGATAGACCGACCGCATGCAATTGATGGGGTGTAAATGGGGTCGACCGCGCCTCTTCTAACTGCTGTCGTATTACACGCGTGTCATATTTATTTAATATACCCACACACACGCGCAGGGCGAAATAGCCGGAACCTTGCGGAGCACTTTCGGTGTATGTGCGGCTCCACCGATCCCGTTGGCCCTCGACCACCGGCGCATTACACGCGTTATTATTTCTGATGCTTATGGCTTTATGTGTACCCGGTATTCATATACGTCTATACAGTAGGTATGGGGCCCCCCCGAGGGGTTATAACCACTGCCCGCTCCGCGGTAGTCAGCGAACCAGTCGGCGATATTCTATTGTGCGGGGCAAGTGTGCCGTTTAGGCGCTCGTAGAGAGACGGAGAGAGGCCGAGGCGTACACACCGGTTTTCTCGCTGGGGTGAACACGATATGCACCATCACACGAGAGCCCTCTCTCGCTTGTACGGTCACCCGGGACTCGAAATGCTATACGGATACTACTGTATCCACAGCCAGATTAGACCCAACCAGCATGCGGCGCTCGGAGCTGCCAGCAGCCCTTGCCTATTTTTGAACTACACATATACGTATACATGTGCACATGTGCATACACGTGTGCGTATAGGGCACTTATGTATAATCTGAACGGTTCGCAGAGTAATGCCAGAGTGGACTAACGATACGAGCGACGAATATAATTCAAGTTGTTTGGGCACTCACTTTGACGATTTCACTCGAGTTCCGCCGGATTGAATTGGAGAAGCGAATTACAGACGATAGTCGAAGGGACTTACCTGAAACAGAGAAAGTTATCGTTGATTAGAGACACAGTTATGGTTGGGAATATTTTTAAAAACATTTTTATGAGATTCGAAAATTGGTGGAGTGAAACGTGTTCGGGCACGGCGGAGATGGGAGACCAGCGTTGGAATCGCGGCTCATATTTTATCGTCGTCGTTACGACGAGGGCCTCGGTCTCGGCAGAAGCAACAGCGAGAGCGAAGTTCGTGCGAGGCCTCCTCCTCGTCAAGTCTCTTTAGAGATGCGGGGCACACGGTATAACGTTACGAGGCACAGGGACCCATTACCCGATATAATAAAATTCGCCCAAAAAGCCGGTTAGTCGAGGAAGGAAGGGGAGCGGGAGCGCCCTCGAGGAACGTCGGGGCATTGGCGTGGAGAGCACCCGGCTCTGCCAATTTATGTGTGTACATATATATATTTATATTTTGGTATATATGAATATCTTCTTTTTTTTTTTTACCACTCGCGCCATTGAAAAAAGCGCCCGCGGCATCAATAATTCACGCGATACTTAAATAGTAAAAAAAAAAATAAGAGGCGTGCTTCGAAAAAGGCTTATCGGTCGCCGATATTCAAGCGTGGGCTTTTTCAATTAATTATCCCCATATTTATCGAAAAAAAATTTGGCGAACGCGCTCGTTACCGGCGGTCGCGCGGGCGCGCGCTCGGCGCACAGCTCGTTTCATCCGTTCATTTATTCATTTTTGCCTTTACTGAATGAAATTTTTATGCATGATAATGGTGTCCGCGCGGTATATACGGCCACCTCTCGCTCCCTCGCTCGCACGTATACCATATCATTTCGACGCGCACGTACTAACTCAAACTCATCCGGGGTATCGTGATAATATACCCGCGAAGCGTCGCGGCCGGACCAGATTAACACGGACTTTATTCAAATCCTTTAATGCCTGTTTATCATAAGGTAGTTTAACGGGGAGATCGGAGGAATTATAACTCTCACGTAACTTTTTATTAATTCGATGACAGTCGCGATGCTCTGTTTTTAATTTATTTTTATCAATTACAAGTCTTGTAAAAATCGACAGAACTTTCAGGTTTGTGGGAACTACAGCGACATCTTGGTAAGCGTTCGTATTAAACTTAACACATTCTGCTAGAAAATGTGGTAATTTTATATCGGAATGTTACCCGAATATCCCGTAATTTTTGCTAGAATATAAGTACTTTTTGCTAGAAAATATAGCAATCGGTGGCGTTGCGATCGCGAACCGTTTGTAGGTTATACCGGCATATTTCAAATTTGTTTATGTTCATGTTACGTTCATGTTATGTTTATGTTTTCATCAACGGAATTCTCAGTCTATTAATAGAATTTCGTTTTATCTATGTTAGAATTTAATAGCTGAGTTTGTACAAACAGATACGCAACATTTTGGAAAAATTACCATATGGGTTGGGTAAAAATTGCTATGGCCGCTGCGAGAATTTCATAACGGTGGCGCCGTATAATATCGGCTGATTGAAATTTACCATATGACTTGGTAGTTTTTCCGAGATCCTTCTCTCGGTGTACCGGGACAAAACATCTGTCGGATTCGTATTCAAAGCGAAGAAATATATCGTCATATTTATTTCGTATAAATGATAAAAGCCATATATCACTGTGTCACATTACAATAGGCTCCTGATGAGCCCGTGTCCGTGAACACTATACAGCCTGCTTACAACATTTCATCCGATCTCCCGGCTTGAGCAAAAAAAAAATATATATATATACATATATATATTTAAAAAAATCAATTTCCGTCGGATTAGCCGATTGAAATTATACTCAAGCGCGCGAAGCGCGCCGATACCGATGGCGGCAACGAGTCGTGCAGGTAATTGCGAGACCCCGTAAGGCGGCTGTCACCAATGTAAACAGATAACGCGGTCGGGGGGACTCGGCGTTATCGTTCAACGGCATAGTTGGCCTTACTTCCCGTACAGCAACATATTACGCCGCGCGATAACTCGTGTATAAAATATGAGCGTAGAATAGAGAAATACGTTTACACGTGCAATATCCGCACACGCCGACCGTTCCGGAGTGGGGTTGAGTTAAGTGTCCCGATGTTTGACAAGAAAGGTGCCAGAATCTAGGTAGTCGTAAGGACGCGGGGGGAATCCGAGTGTCGGGGAGGTAGGTTGGTAGGTCGTTCTGTTTATATGCGCTATATTGTTCATAAATTAAGTATATAAAACCGTCTCGCGTGAGAGTAGGTTGGTGCGCAAGCGGGAGACTCCAGGCGGCTCTTTTGATCCCGCGAGATACGCGCGCGCTCGGTAACGTTGTGCCTCGGTTGCCTGGTTATTCCCTCACGTATTTACAAGCCACACTACTCTCACAGGAAGAGTGGGAGGAGAATGAGGAGATCGGGAGAGTGCCCCGGTGAGTGAATAAGCGGTGAGAGCCGAAGGGGAAGCATCGCGGAGAAAACCCAGATAGAACACGACGACTATTGTGCGTAGATTTTTTTTTCTCGCTGGACCACGTCGAGATGTTTTTTTTTAACGCATAAATCGATACAAAAATAGATAGCTAAGGGAGACACGGTTACACGGACACTTTTAATACGACTAATCGATAAAACATTTCACGCATTTGTGTAATCTGTATGAGCAGCGATTTAATCGAATATTCAACGCGAGAAACTCATGTCTTGTCGCGCGAAATACATGAAGTATGGGAACGGAAATATAAGAATCGAAATAAAAAGGAATAAAAAAAAAAGCAAAAACGGAAAAAGCAATGGAATTTCTATTGTCGTAGGAAAAACATGTCGCCTCCTCGATGCAGCCGAGTCGAGGTCGTGGCCATTGTTGTTTCTTCGATCGGCTATTATAATTCCGTATTGCGGGCACGTTAGAGAATTCCGATTGATGAAATCTTTCGCGTTCGTGAATTAGAATTACCGATGGTGTATTTGCGCGGGTACGGCGAATAATACGAAAGCCCGTGAAGAAGTTTTCGTATTCGCTGTCGCTCTCTTTCTCACCGTCGATGGAAACGATCTACGTGACCGTCGGAAGAAGAAAAAAAAAGAAGTACAACAAAAAAAAATCGCGCGAGCTCTCTTAACGATTTGCTATTCATCGCATCCTTGCGCGCGATTCAAGCGATTAAACATATATATATATATATATATAGCAGGGCGTGTATGAGAGTTATTCATACGTGTGTGCAGTCGAATCACAGCGGCGTACACACTGTCAACTCGCGAGGATGTAGGTAAGTATGCAGATTTAATATACGTAAGCTTAAATCTACTACATATGTGTATTATATGTATATATATATATATATATATAAGGTATCGTATTATTATTGGGCGGGTCATTGGCGCTGGCCGTGATGCCGTGATAAATTATTAAAAGCGAATTCCCGCGCGCGGCTCGGCCAATTATTGACGAAACCACCGGTGGCCGCCACGCGGATCCTGGTCGTTAGGGTAGTTAACGAGTTCGTGGCACGTGACGCGCGGTACTCACTCTCTCTCTGTATCTCGCTGCGAACCACCGCCTCTTCCCTTCTCATCCTCCGCCACTTCATTCTCGTTTCTCGTGCGTGTGTCTCGTTCGTGTCCGCGCAATCATCGCCGCGCCGTTTTCGCGTGTATCCGATGACGCGACGACGCACACCAGGAGAGAGCGACGGCGATGGAAGGAACCTTCGGATATTGAGAACCGCTGCCGCCGGCACGTCCGGTGGGGGAGCTCGCGCCGGCGCGAACCCGCGTGGCTCCTCTCCGCCGGGGAGAGCCCGCAGAATAAGGGGTCTCGCTCTTTCTCCATCCTCCTCGTCCTCCTCCTCCTCATCCTTCGTCGTTCGTACATATCCGACGTCTCCACAGTCGTCGCAAGGCTGATGCACGAATTTAGAATTTATCGGGGAGCCGCGCGACTGCTCAATGGCGTTTGAGTATTTAAAAAAAATATATAGAAAGAAATTCGACTACAGTTTCATTGAGGGTTGAACTCGCCATGGTGATGTGGGTCGATTGAGGAATCAATTAATTAACGGGAAGTATGAACTCCAAGACCTCATTATTTTAATTTCTTCGGACTTTCAGGGTCCAAAATGCACGATGAGCCGGTAACAGGAAAATCATGGTCAGCCAATGGGAAGATTGTCTCGTGGAAAAGAAGGAAAAAAGATGTTGCCGGAACGAAGGGGTTGAGAATCTCTGTGCGATACGTCCGGTGAGGACTGTCGGTCCGCGTGGCTCCGAGCCGGCAGAAGAGGACCAAGAGGAGGAGGGAGGGAGGGCTCGTGTACGGCAACTGCAGGAGCACTCCGCGAGACTGCGAGGGGAAGGACGCGAGGGCCGCGACTCGGTTCCAGGGCCGTGCTCGGATTTCCATGACCCCCATGAACGGCGTCGTCGTAGCTGCTGCGAATTCGGTCACAACTTCAACGACGAGAGCCCCTTTCCTTCCTTCCCACTCTTTTTTTTCACATTTTTTTTCCTCCCGTTCTCTCCATCCCCTCCCGCTCCCCTCTCCGACCGCCGAATTTTATTGGCTCACTTGAAATTGAAGTCCTTCGCCTTCCGAGAATATCGTCGCGGGGTTTGGGGAGCCGCCGTGAGAGAAAGAGAGATTCGAAATGATTTCGACGGTAGACAAAGCCCTATTCGTCTCTGCTCTGCCGGTGGATTTTTTTCTTTTTTTTTTTCTCAGTGTTTGTTATTCCTTCGAGAAACAAGAGGCACCGGGATGGAACGCAAGCGTCGGTCCACGGTTAAGCGAGCAACGAAACTCGGCGCGGGGGGTTTCTGTTTCGCCGGGACTTCCCTCCGTGGGATAAAATCTATGAACAAAGATTCCCTTCGCCTCGTGAACGAACAAACCGCCGCGAGAACCGCGCAACCTTTCTCGGAAATAATTCGTATAATGTATATTACATCTGCGATAGAAAATTTCGTCGAATTAAACAGTCGGAGAGCGGTCGGGTTCGTTCGGCTTTCTCGAGTTTCGATCGATCGGTTCGATCGATCGTGTCGATGCCTCGCAAATTTTCACCCCTTTCACATCGGAGCACCGTCTCCGGCCCTGTGACTGGAGAACGCGTATATAGTCCGAGCCGCTACTCGAGAGTGAAAGAGAACTCTTCGGGACGAGGAGGAGGGATATGCGGACGCGAAGCCCCCGTGGACGTGCGAGCGAGTTAAACGAAGGTGCCGAGGGAAAAAAAGCAGAGCTAAACCGAGTGTGTTGGTTCGCTCTCTCCGTGTGTCGGCTGTGGTGGTGGACGAGGCTGATGGATCATGTCGCTGAGTCCGCCCGGGCAACCACGTCGGTAACGAGGAGCGAGAGAGGGGGGAGTTTGCGCCTCGCCCGAGTATACACGGATAAGTTTTAGTCGCCGGCAGAAGCAGTTTCAGCTCCAGCAACACCCACTGCCATCGGGCACTTTCGCTCGAGCGTTTCTCCTCTCGCTCGCGTCTTCCCGTCGCCGTTCGCTCCGCCTCTCTTTCGCCTTCCCGCCGATAAGTTCTCTCCCGGTGCTCCGTCGCTTCTTCCTTTCCCTCTCGGTCTTCGCAACGTCGCCGGATCGCCGTTCGTACTTCTTCCTTTCGTTGCGCTCGCTCGGAGGCTCCCCGCTCGGTCGGTAAACGCGTCGCGAAAATTCTGCACGTGCGAGACGGGTCCGTCTGTCTCCTCGGTGGAGATTGCACGTGTTCCGGTCGCGCGTTATTGACGCCTGCGGATGTGCGCCGGAAGGCGCGCGTAGGCGTCGCCGTCGCATCGTTGAAACAGCGGCGGCTCGCGTGCTCCCTCGACTTTATCGCTCGGACACCGAAGCCCATGGATTTCGAAACCGCCGGCGCGATAAATAAATCCCGAGGCTTGTTTGGACTCTCCGTAGCTGACCGAACCGGCGCGAAATCGTTCGCGAAATGCCTTCCGAAAATACTGCTCCGACAGCCGAAATGGAATTCAAATATACGAAACATGCGAAACGGAATTCAAATACACGAAATGTGCGAAACGGAATTCAAATATACACAGAGAAAAATAGAAAATATTAGTATTGGAATCAGCGGATAATTTTTTTTTATAAATGCCGCTTCATGCTTTTATTTTATACCGCACTGGGAGAAATTACATAGTAATATAGTTCGAGTGATCGCAGTCACTTTCGCCTGTTCAATCTCATCTCCCGAGGGAACATCTGTATTTTATAGTTAGGGCAATAATAACAGATTATAGTAGCAAATATAACTAGCGTTTAACCAAATGAACATAAAAAAAATTATATGAATAGCCGCTCCCTTGAGGAATTATTTCGTACAGTAGAAACGCGTATATATTTTTTTTCTCAGTGCGGGCATCGCACGTCGAATGACCGGGTACCCAAATTTCTTGAAGGCCGCAAAAAGCATCGCCAGTCGCGAATCGAGCTCGGGCGTTTGCAAAAAAAAAGAGTTTTCAGCGCCTCGTCATAATAATTACAATTGGTGTGTTTTTTTTCCATGAAAAGAAATTCGTTCCCGCACGTAAATGGGGGTATTCGATGGTGACTAACTGTAACACGTACACGTAAATTGCGGCGATGTGTATTACCGTAAAACGGCAACGCCGACGACGACGACGACCGGGACACCACTTCAATCGCGTGACTTTTCACATGTCGGCGGTTGGTGCGTGACGCCACTTTGCTTACCGCGCCAACCAAGGTCGTTCTCGTCGTCGTCGTCGTCGTCGTCGGCTCCGTCGTCTCCATCGTTGAATTGAATTAGTTAAACGAGAGGGTACTTCCCACACGTCCCTCCGCTACGATGCTCTCTTTTTTTAAACGTTTCATTATTATATTTTTATTTTATTTTTCTCTTTGCCATCCACACGTGTGGAGTCGGGGCAAAATTTAGCATACACGGAGAGAAGGATCTGATAGAAATGACCATAAATCGGATAAAAACCGATAAAACCTACATGACATGAAAACTACAGGGACACCCTGGCTAACTTAACATATTCTGCTAGTAAATATGGCAATTTTCGCTATCGCAGATATTACCCGAATAACCCGCAATTTTTTATAGAATATAAGTTCATCTTACTAGAAATTATAGTAATCGGCAGCGTCGCGATCGCGAACCGTGTGTTTTAGATTTCTAGATTATACCGACATATCATGTCGATTAAATTCTTTTTGTGTATGCATACATGACAAAAATTTGATCCACAAAATTAATTGGCTAGGTACACAAAACTGTGACAATCCGTTGCCTGGTCAAAATTTACCATATGATTCGAGATCTTTCTCTCAGCATAGTAAGCGTTATAGCGCAGTAAACAATATCAGTAAAAAGTCCCAATACGAAGCGACACAACATCACCGGTCAATATATTTAAGCGGTCAAAATCTCGGTGTCCATTTTAACAGTGTCGGATAGCTGAGAAAATTTGGTCCATCGTTCGGTGTAAAGCGACGAGAGACGAAGGCGGAGAGAGTTTGCCGTCAGGGGCGCACGGAGCGAGAGGGTGGCTCCAGCAAACTCCGGCCATCGTAATTGGTCAATCGATCGTTCGAATTCCCGTGGCCCCGATCCCTGTCCGCGAATCCCTCGCCGTACTTTCTTCTCCGCGACTTACTCTATCCGCGAGCTAGAGAGACCGAGAGCGAGAGAGATAACGGAAGGAAGAAAAAAGAAGGAGTTCGCGTAGACGGCCTTCCCGGGTAGCAAGATTTTTCTCGTCCAATGGCCACAGGCGCAGGAAGTGTGCGCGGGGCGTCGTCCTGCCCGCGACTACCATGCACGGTCCAGAACGCCCTCGATTTTCGCACGGAATTTCTACGTCCGACGTCCATCCCCACCCGAGTCTTTCGCCGCCAACGAACAATCCTACCGCGCTTACGCTGAACCAGTCACCGATGCGATTTCCACCGAGTAGCAAACGCGACAGCATATTTCTCCGTTATCTTCCTCGCCGAGTGAGGAGGTGGCGAGGGGGAAGATGAAAAAAGATGAAGCGGAAGAAGAAGGGGAAGAGAAGAAGAAGCGAGAGTATAAGCCGCTGGTCCCTGAAAGCGCGAGAGGCCGGCTAAACGAGTGCTTTCCACGCTACCGGATGATGGATGAACGCCGAGGCGAAGCGGCATAACTGCCGGAGCGGCTGTACGGCAGCAACGAACACAGCGTGCAACAGCGGCAGCAAATCCAACGCCGCGCGGCCGCCGTCACTAGATAAGGAGGCGAGTGATTACCGTACGTGCGTCGCGCGCGCGTTCACTCTCGCGGCCGAGACCGCGAGCGAGCGAAAGAGGGATATTGGAGAGAGTGACCAAGCGGTTCTCGCGCTGATCCTTACGGAACTCGCTCCGCGCGGAGGGAACGCTGAAACAGAAGCTGCTGCGACGAGATCGCCGCCTATCGTCTCCACCCGCCCCCTCGTCCATGCGGGTACTCGTCGACCGGGTGATCGACGAGATTGCGGGCGGAGGAGGAAGTCTCGTCGTTGAGAGGAACACGTAACAATCGCTGCACGATGGAAGACTCGGTCGTAGTGAGATAAAGAAAGTTTGACGGGACAGCAAGATTTTCGGTACCGATGACTTTGGTCTCGTGGCTAGAGTAGTGGCCTCGAAAACAATGTGTGGAGAGGTCTCGGGTCTGAAAACCGGTGCCGTGGACTTGCTGGCGGAAAAATATTCAGACCCGATGAAGTGGTAAAAGTTATGTATAAAAAGAATAGAAGATTCCTGACGGAGCAACTGTATAGTATTAGTCAGGAGTTAGACGTGAGAAAGACATATTGCTGCCTGGTATTAAAGCACTATATAAAAAATTGATTATGTATTTTTGTTGAGAATAGAAGAGAGGTCAGAAGAAATGCGTTTAGTAGAGTAAAAAAAAAGACGAGCGAGATCCGTGTACGAGCTTAAAAGGTTCTCAGGCCAAAATTAATTGTATGTAAATAGTTTGTACTCAATCAATTAATAATAATAACAAATGAAATGAAGACGTCCGATAGTCGATACATGTCAATAGACGTCCAATGTTCGCAGCCAGCAATCGACGTGAAGTGACTGGGACGTCATGAAGCAAACCTAGAAAACCAACGGTTACCGACATCCAGAAAAGTACAGTTAATGATCAGTAATAACCATAGCCGGTGATGCGACGTTAAATAAAAATACATTTTTTAAAACAAAAAAGATACTCGGTACCTGATTGGGCTGCGCAACGCAGAGAGGAGAAACTACCTTGCTGCAGGGGAAAATTTCCTTCGCACCAGTAAGAAATTCGAATCGGTCGGTCGCTCGGGGCAAGCCTCCGTTCACGTTTGATCGAACGTCGAACTCGACGGTCAAGACGAAGAGGCGAGAGTAAAGACAGATGCCATCGGTCATGATCGCGAAACTCGATCATCCCGCGAACTCTCGCTCGCGGAGCTCGCGTGAATACCCTCCCTCATCTCGTTGCTTTATTATTATAATTTATTACTGTAACGGCTCGGCGTGCCGGCGTGATGGCGATCACGACTGGTATATAATACCACTCTCCCTCTCCGTTCCTCATTCCCTCGGACTATCTCCCGAGCCACGTTTATAACGAGGCTCGCGTCCAGCTAGCGCACAACGAGCATCCCGCAAACGAGGGAATAAATTTCATTAAAAAAGATCGCGAGGGACGGAGGAAGAATGAGCGCAACACAACGTGGGACCGTCATTGTCCCTTTTGGATCACTTGGAACCATTCGTCTTTCGGAACGAGCCGTAAATGATTTTTTTTTTTATTTTAAATATATTTTATGATCATACATAATTTTTTTTACGTATGCACTGAGAGAAGGATCTAGTGAATATGGCTGTATCGCTAGAGAGTTTACTATGGCAAATAGTAGTACGGAATTAGGCCACCACCTATGGCCGGAAGTACCGGACTCATAAGAACTTTTCGTAGATATTATCGTAAAAATTCTTGGAAAATTTGGGACGTTCCGCCATAGGTGGCGCCCTAGATGCGTAGTACCATGAACTGTGGTAACTTTTCTTAGATGACCGGTAGTTTTTATTGTAGCCTTCTCTCATTCATGATCGTTTATGGTTTTTATTTTCATCCCAATCCTTTTTACGACCTTGCGGCGATCTCTCTTAGATTTATGATTATTTTGGTTATTTTTATGTTTCCTGTTCTGCATTCTGTTATGTACAACTTCCAGCTCCAGTGCAACATTGTCGGGAGTTTTCCCCTCGTCTTATAATTGAGCGTACCCCGTTCCTGTATATACATAAAATCAAATTCAAAAAATAATAGGAGAGAACGGGGCAAAATGGGTCCCTATTGGAACTGATGCTCTTTATCTTACGTCCCCCGACAAAAATGTCAAAAATAGACCGTTTTGTCCCGTTCTCCTGATAGTCACCCTTATTTCAATTTCTGGATCTACACATTTTCGCCTCCTTAGCTCCGATCCGCACAAGCTCATCCAGCTATTCCGTAATACAATTGTGTAAAGTCAGAGCTGTTTTTGGTAGCGGGTGAAGAATTACGCAGTTATTGCTCGCTTCTTCACGAGAGAGAAATTGTCACCCGGCGTCGTGGCAGGACACATTTCGTCAGGTACATTGCCGGCTCCGCTCCCCCCCCCCCCCCCCCCCCCTCTCCATCTCATCCGGTGAAAATACAATATTTATGTTGATCGAGGCCCGGACGCGTCGGACTCGGTATTTAAGTTGTGTAAATCCAATAAAAACGCCAAACCCCGCAATAAATAACAGCTCCCACAGAGAGAGGTCCGAGGGTGTATATGGACAGCCGCAGCGAGAGCCAGAACCAGAATGAAGTGAACGACGAGGAAGTATACTCGAACGGAGAGGTTCAACGAGTGAGAGCGCGAAGAGATAAAGAGAATATAAAATAGAGAGAGGTAGAGAGAGAGAGAGAGAGAGAGAGAGACGGTGGGTCGTTCGGTTGGTTATATTATATATACCTGCCTCGGGGCAGGAGCCTTCAGAATCTTCTCTTCGCGTTCGAACGAGATGAGAAAGCATGGTGTGTGCGGGGGAGGTGGGAAGAGCTGCTGTTCCCGCATCTCCGTTCCTCCTCCCGGTTCCTCCGTCGCGCAGCTCCTTCCTCTTCCTCTTCGTTTCTTCGGGTACTTACTCGACGGAGAGTTTCGATGATGCGAAAGGTGCTGCTACGAGGAAGGGGGAGTAAGAGAAGGGAGGGGAGGGGATGGAGAAAGGGAAGGAATCGTGCCCAGCAGGGATGCGGAGAGTCGAGGATGATAAAGGTAGAGAAGAAGGAGCCGAGAAAGGAGGAGCGGACGAAGAAGGCGGAGGAGTTTTGACCCCGACGCTAACGGGACCCATCCTCGCTTCTCTCCCTCATAACACGAATCGGTCGCCCGGGCCAAATAATAGTGTTCAGCGCGCGGGAATCTCTATCTCATTCTCTTCCCTCCGTCGTTTCATCCTCGTCTCCCCTCGTCCCTCCTCGCTCCCTCCTCGCCTCGGTCGGATGACCAGTATTTCTCTCACACCCCCGATATGTTCCCTGGTACCCCCTCGTTGTTCCACGTCGCACATGGAAACGAGACACCTCCGGTGCTCGGAGGAGAGGAGAGATCTACCCGGCACTCGGTCCGTACGTGCGGACAAGGTGGACCGGCCTTTGCCCGCGCGAAGGACGAAGGAGATGAGACCTTATCCCGGCGTACGAAGGTCCCTCCGGTCCCTTTATTTCCTCGTCCTCTCTGAACTCCCGCCGTATACATTCTCGCGTTTCTCACCGTGCGCAGGGTTCTCGATCTCCATCCGCCTCGCAGCACGACGCATCGACAACGCGAATCTATCCCGGTTTCACGGCTCGAGTATCGACGTCACGCAATATTGAATCGAGACAGGTGCCTCGACCGGTGTACCCGTGTGTGGGGCTTTCGCGTATGGCCCGCTGGGATGCCGCGGTACATCGACGCCAGTGTTTGAGAGTGGAAGCCGAAAATCCGTCACGGACGGATTCTCCTAGGCGAGCATGGAGAATATCGTGTTACGGGTTTTATCTACGCTCGACGAGCATTGAGTTTCTCCGTGGATCTCGAGTCCTCGAGACAGCGGAGCTGTTGTTAATTTGTCGTAGACAATCGAGCCATTCGTCCGGACCGTGTGTCGAGGTACGGGCGCGTCGATACGTTCTTCGGGAAATGAACTCAGGATCCGGATAATATTTTCTTTCCCTCGTGCCCCGAATAGAAATGAGGGAAAGCGCTGGACCACCGGCTGCCCCGTATTGAATCCCGAGCAGTGCTTCGATCGCGCCGGTTTTCTTACGTACTTACCCGGAGCTATTAGACTCGCATGCCGAACGAGACGCGCGGTTAGAGGAGGTCGGCGGCAGCTCGCTCGGACGGAAAACTGTGCGGCGGGCATAAAATATTTATCCGACACGTCGACAGTGTCGCAGAGAACAATCGCGTCTCCGCACCGGGAGAGGCAAACCGAGCCCCAGATATTACCATTATAGGCGAGGCAAGATTGCACAGGCGTGCCGTATGCCTTGTCCGCGTGCGAGCGGTGCGACGCTCGGAAGAATTGCAATTGCGCGAAAGCCGCGGCACGAGCGGTGCGCCTCTGTCTTGAGGCGATCATTTTTTCTTGCGGCGACAATTCGATCGGCTGGAATGGTAAGAATTGTTCGGCGAGTCGACGAGTTTTCAGCTGTGCTCTAGTTGCCGATGCGGGTAATAAAAATCCATGAGACATCGACTCAATAATAAAGTTCATGTCGATTGGGCAATCACACAGATTCTCACAGATTCTCACAGTTCTCACAGATACTCACAGTTGCTCACAATTACTCACCATTCCTCACAATTACTCACAACTACTCACAATTATTCACAATCACTCACAATTACTCACAATCACTCACAATCACTCATAATCACTCACAATCAATCACAATCACTCACACATACTCACAGATACTCAAAATTACTCACAGATACTCACAGATACTTACGATTATTCGCAGATACTCACAGGTACTGAAAATTATTCACAGATACTCACAATCGCTCACAGATACTCATAATTACCCATAGATACTCACATGGACATTCACAGATGCTGACACAGATACTGGAAACGCGCGCGGCAACATAACCGCTAATATATATATATATGTTTCCTTTTCTTTTTAAATAATTTAACTGAACGACCCGAATGTCGCGCATAGCGTTTTACTGCAATGAAGCTGACGGTATACACTGCGAAAAACGGGGATCTCTGTGAGGTACTCCGTACAACGTATCGTGCGAGTGTGTACAGTCTCTCTCTAAGCCGTTCGTAATTACGAGCCGTAAATCGCGACGTTCAAGCTCAGCGAGGTCGTCGTCGTCGCGTACACACTCTTCCCGGCTCTTTTAGAACGTAACGAGCTGGGCGACTTTGAAGACTCGTGAACGCTCTCGTCGTCATCGTGGTGCCCGGACGCTGTGCGCCGTGGTAAAAGGCAAGACGCGATCATCCTCCGGCTCCGGTCCGGTAATGGTCGGGGCGAGAAAGCCGCGTAACTTTATTGATAGTTTGATAAATCGAGTTTTTTTTTATATTTTTTAAATTTGTTCATTATGTTACCAGCCTCGGTTGGATTCCCGGTTTGTAAACGGGGCGCGCGGTGCCCGCACGGGTCGACTATCTTTCACCCTTTTTATCCTTTTTTTTTTACTACTCCGAGATATCGAACGGGCGTTGAAGAGAAAAGAGAAGAATAATAGAAGAGAGTTTTCTGACTACGCGTACGTTCACCGACTCGCTCGGAAGACGTACGTGGCTGGCACCGTAATGGTATTCTAACGAGCCTTTGTATCCTCCATCTCGGTATCGCTTGTTCCTCTTCTTCCTCTCCTTCTTCACTCCAGCGGCCTCATCGCCCCTCGAGATACCATGGTTCTTCAAGCTCTCCTCCCGCTCGACAACGAGAACGCACTTCTTCATATTTTTTTTTCGTTCTTCTCGCTCGTTCCCTCTTTTTTTCTCCTTCTCGCGAATGCACATCCAGATATGATATTACAAATGAAGAATTCTCGAGAATCAATTCGCGCCTCGTCCGAGGGGCACTTTTGCCCGGCGGACTCTTTATCGGGAGTCCCCCCGCTTTCCCTCGTTGCGGAGCGAAGTGGCCCGCAGGCACCGAGACAAAAAGGCAAAGACCTCGGACTGCGCGCAACGTTGGATATCGGCACCGTCGTCGGTTCTTTTTTTCTTCCCCTCCCCCACGACAGTCGGGCGACGCGAGGAGTACATCCGAGAAGAACGATATTTTACCGTGGCGTTTTTAAAGCCGGCTTCTTAACTCGAGTGTGGAACGCCGCGCCGTGTGCTCGAGCGGGTTCGGTGACGGTCCATAGAGACGGGAGAGAGAGAGGCCCGTGCAGTTAGGCGCCGCGGCTGTGCGTTTCACACGTTTCAGAGCAATTACGGTTGTTAATGGGCGAGCTCTCGGTGCAGCGAATACGAGAGCGCGAGCGGACGGCGCCGGCTCTCTCGTCGCATGGCTTCACAAGCCTCGCTCCTTCTCCGCCGCTCCGCTTCCGGAGCCCGGCCTCGACGCTGCTCATCTCGGGCACTCCATGGACCGCTCGCAACGGACGACGTCGAAGAGGAGCCCGACATCGGGGGCGGAAGAGAGAAACGGCAGAAGAGAGAGGAAAAAAATAATAGAAAGAAAAAAAAATGAGGGTGAGAGTGTATGCGAGCCGCGAAGGTACCTACAACCCAAAGTTACAAGAGGATAAAAGGATGCTCTCGCGCACGCCTCGGGCTTTTACGGACGAGCGACGTCGAGTTGAGTGCAAGGAGAGCCGCGGACGGGCGCACGAGCACGCATTATCTAAATGCGCGCGCGACACTCACGGCTCTAGCCGTATGTACTGCCTCCTCGTCGCGTTACCACTAGCGGCACTGAAAGAGAACCCCCCTCTTCATGTTTTTTTTTTTTTTTTTTTTTTTTTTTTATCTTCGCGTCTAGCAGCCTCCCGTGTATATCCGTACGGATGAGTACACTGCGAAGATAACTGTGAGCGCGCGGATGCTTTATGCGAATACATTGTACCTATGTTTGCATGGACGAAGAGCCGGATACGCTCGAGAACGTCACAAGTGTTCACGGTATTCGTGAAAAATCATTTGCACATACGTCCGTTCATGTGTCTCAATTCGACCGTCGATACCGAGGCTGTGTTCGCTCGTCCGGTCGTTAAGTTCGTACGAGTATCGTCTCGAAGATTGATCTATCCGTTAAAACGTTTTGATATCGATGTATCGTAATTGGACGATTGAAATGAGCCGGAGACGACATGGATAAATCGGCGGTAACACCCGCGCTCGTTAGCCACTGTTTAATCTTTCATCTGTCTTGCAGGCAAGAGCATTGCTTCACTATCTACGGGCTACGACTGCTGATCGACCGGTCGGCCGTGTCCGTTCGATGAGACTGTGATTTTTTAATTCGGAACGGACTCGCGGCGAAAAAATCAACGATGGAATTGTTGAGTTCCGTGTTTACCGGTATTTGCCTGCGGGTCTACGTGTGTACATATAGTTACGGTGCGTACGTAACCGTAACGAATCTATGCTGCATAATACGATTCGATATATAGACGATCGACGCTCGGCTGAGCGCGCGCGGGCGTTGAGAGACCCGGAGTCACGATGTAATTAACACCGTGCTCGACTCGCGGCTTGGCTCTGTTGCTCCGGCTATGCTTCCTCTGTAGCGTATACGCTACGCTCGGCGCCCGAGCGCGGGTGTCTGGTTCGATTAATTCCGCAGTTAATTAACATCTCTCGAGGAGGCATCAAGCGCTCGACGTCGGTGGCAACGACGGCTCGACGATACGTACACGCTACCTAATAGTGGGTGTGTGCGTGTGCATGTGCGTCGTTGAAGTGTTGAGTGGGAGCGTGCAGTGCGGCAGACTGGTGCATCAAGCGTCAGACGCATCGCGAGCGTGAAAGATTTCTACCTCGAGGAGAGTTGCGAACGACGTCTGGGCTACCTCTAATCGTCCAACTGGATACCCTGACGGGGAAACTGTCGCATCGACATTGCCGCGTAACCGTGACATGTCGGAAGCCTTCGAGGCTGCCAACGAGATTCCCCGCGACTTCACATTTATCCTGGCGAGCCAAACGCTTCGAGTGACGCGTTTTTTCGCGGGAATTTGAGTGGCTGTGGAGGCCTCTGGGTAAGTCGCTGGATAAGTCTTTGGATAAGTTTTTGGTTAAGTCTTTGGATAAGTTTTTGGTTGTCTTTGGATGAGTTTTTGGTTGAGTCTTTGAATAAGTCTTTGGTTGTCTTTGGATAAGTCTTTGGATAAGTCTTTGGATAAGTCTTTGGATAAGTCTTTGAATAAGTCTTTCCATAAGTCTTTGGATAAGTCTTTGGCTAAGTCTGTGGATGAGTTTCTGGGTAAGTCGTTGGGTAAGTTTCTGGATAAGTCATTGGGTAAATTTCTGGGTAAGTCACTGCGTAAATGTTTGAATAATTCTTCGGGTAAGACTGCGAGTAAATCTCTGCGCAAGTCTCCGTGTGAGTGGCCAAGGCCGCGCATCCTACTTTATTATATAGCATATGTGGCACGCAGAAGACGTATACCTTGAGTCGATATTATTTTGTATTTATTTTAATTTTTTTTTCGAGAATCGAAAGGGTTTCTCGCGGGATTGATGCTAAGGAGCGCTGACGTTGAAAAGACCACCGTGCTTTCTGCAACAGACTTAACCCTCTTCTCGCCTCTTTCCTTCCATATACTCTTTTCTCCTTAGTGCAGAGCGTGGCGAATCCACGAGAAGGGCCTCGGAACGGCGTGAACTTCCCAACAGGCGCGGAGTTACGAGCTCTTTTCTCCTCGCTCGGCATCGTGGCACCGGCGAAACTGGGCGAGCGAGAGAGTGCGAGCCGAAGCGAGGAGGACGGTGGAGAAAGAGAGGTACGCGAAAGATCGTGGCAGAGGCGAACGAGACGAGAACCCGTGGCACAGCACTCTCCGATGCACTCCTCGAAGCCGCGAGGCAGAATCATCACGCGGATGCTCGCGCGCCCAGCCGTTCAGCGAATTCGACGAACGATCGCTCGTAAATTACAACCGCGCCGAGCGAAAACGAAGAAACGGAGGATGGGGGTTTTGGGTTCTCTCCGGGCCGGCTGTCTCGCTCGGTATTTTCGGGGGACTGCATTGACCGTTGTTGCAATGATCGAATCTTCTCGAAGAACGCGAAAAGAATCGAGACGTGAAAGGAATTTACGCTCCGGCTCATCATCGTCATCATCATCGTTGCGCGGTACGGGCAATAAAACTTACGTAAAAAGAAAGAGTTCGAATGAAAGAAGAACGTGTCGCGAGTTACATCAGCGAGTGGAGAACAATTGCCTCGGATAACACTGCAGTTCGGAATGGAAGAAGGAGGAACGGAAGAGTACGAGCGACCGTGTGTGCGGTGAGGAAGGACGGAGAAATCCGGATACCCTTTGGGCGAAGGGACGTGAGATTTTGCAGCGTTCCCTCTATCCCTCTCTCTGTCAATCGCGGAGGTATCGATTATTGCTCGGGAATTTATAGTCCCTCGCCTCGAGGCGCGAGCAAGCCGAGAGTAAATTGCGAGCGAACCGAAGATTACTGCCACGGTATGCTACACTCCGAGGAGATACGACCGGCAGAGTCCGGGAACGATCGAACTCCGAGATTTGGCACTGGCGTATTGTCAATTCCTATTTTAAAAATTTTTGAAAAAGGAACCAAAAGAATTTTCGCCCGGAAGCGAGAATGAAATTCTTTCGCCAACTCGAGTATTATAATTTTAAAAAAATATTTTAGAGTGAGACGATCGTGCCAGTGTCATCGTGCAGATAAAACGAACCAATAGCTAGCACATTTTTGAGAAAAGAATCTTCGCCCGGAAGCCAGAATGGAATTCTTTCGCCAACTCGAGTATTATAATTAAAAAAAAAAATTTTAGAGTGCGAAGATCGTGCCAGTGACATCGTGCAGATAAAACGAACCAATAGCTAGCAAATTTTTGAGAAAAGAATCTTCGCCCGGAAGCGAGAATGAAATTCTTTCGCCAACTCGAGTATTATAATTTTAAAAAAATATTTTGGAGTGCGAAGATCGTGCCAGTGACATCGTGCAGATAAAACGAACCAATAGCTAGCACATTTTTGAGAAAAGAATCTTCGCCCGGAAGCGAGAATGAAATTCTTTCGCCAACTCGAGTATTATAATTTTTTAAAAATATTTTAGAGTGCGAAGATCGCGCCAGTGTCATCGTGCAGATAAAACGAACCGATAGCTAGCAAATTTTCGAGGTACCGATATCCTAGAAAAATTGCGAGTACCGATCGACTTATCGGAGCGTGAACAGCGAGGAAGATGCATATTTTTGGATCTCGCTGCAGAGTCTCCGGCGAGACCTTGAGGGAACGACGGTCCGCGTAGCTCGGTCCGCATAAATGCGCGAGTTGTACGACGGGCTCCGCAGGCAAAGGTCGCTCGGAGCTACCGGCAAGTGGGTACGAGCGGCAAGGAACCCGAACGAACAATCGCTCGCGTATGGAGAAACGGAAATTCCGCGCGATTCTCGGTGCGGCGACTCGTGTGTCGACTCCGTTCGAGCGGTGAAGAAGTAGCTGCTTACCAGTCTCCGGAAGATCGAGGACGCGGGATAAATGCGCGCGCATGCCCGCCGAGCCTGGCCGATAAAAGAAGGACGTGTTTCACGTGCGCGCGACGAGAACGAGAAAGAGTTACACCCGGTACGTATCCCTCTACCGAGGATACGGGAGGAGATAATGCTCTATAGATCATTCGAAAAAGGGAATTCAGAAGCGAAAGAGGATCGAAGATGAAACAGGAGGATAAGGCGGAATGACAAGAAGTGGTCGCGAGGGGGAGAGAGAGAATGACTGAGAGAGCCGAGGAAAAAACAAAAAAAAAAAAAGCAACGACGAACGAGAAGAAGCGGAGAAGGAGGAAGAAGAAGAACCAGAAGAAACGAAGGCCGAGGGGTCCGAGCAGGCCCAAAATAAAAACTGAAAGAAAAAAAAAAGGAACGACACAGCAGAGAAGCGAAGGAAGAGGAGAGAAACAATGACGCTGCGCCGGACTCGCGAACTCGCGCGCGCGCCGCTAAGGGCAATGCAAATAAGAGGAGGCGCCGATGTTTTCGAGCCGGCTAGTAAGCCTCGCGGGACGCGGAGGAAAGAGGGTTCTATCTCTCTCTCTCTCTCTGATCCTCTCGCCAGGGTGGCGGGGAACGGCGAACGAGCGTGTTTCACCGATGGTTAGCGTCAAATATTTGGTGCGTGCGCGAGCGCGAGGCATGGCAACGCCGCGGCAGAGAGTCAGACTGTACGCTGGTGGACGGTGCCTCTCGTTCGCCGTTCGTAGCATCGGAGCCATCGGAGAGCCGCTCCGGGGCGAGCTCTCGTAGTTGCTTTTCCGAAGACCGCAGCAACGAACACGCCGGTAACGACACCGGGCAATCCTTTGCCTCTTTTCCGCTGTCGACGAGGCTGGAGTGCTCTGCGCTGGTCAAGTGAGCGATAAACTGTTCGAATCGCACGCGGAGACTTTCGTGCGTATTTCGAGGGTGGACGAACGGGCGATCGATCGTGACTCTTCTCACCCTCGAATGAGAAATCACCGTGCGGGAGATTCGGACTCGCGCTCAGATTGTTCGAGTACGAGACAACGCTGCGTCAACCGGCACTCACCGCGGTGACGAATAAAAATTGTCTCACGAGAAATATGTATCTCGTTATGTTGTTAGAATTTATAAGCGTCCCACTTCCACGTCCTCGATCGTATTAAAGTGTCTCTCGGCTTTAATCCATCTTTCTTTATCGCTCTCTCGCGCGCGCGCGCGCATGCGCACACACCTCCGTCTCGCTCGTCTTACCCACAGCGGCCAATACCATTCAGGTATCTTATGACATCGAAACCGACTGATCGTTAATCCTCGCTACTCGGAACATAAACTACTTCTTTCTCTATATACATATATATATATATATATATACACGCACAGTACCCCGGTAGATTGTATACGAGTGTACGTTGATCTTTCGTCGTATGTTAGACCTATACATAGTACGCTCTCGGGGACGATATTTCATAGCACATATATATATATGTATACATATTTGTATGTACATATATGCATGTAAAGAATGCACGCACATTGGCTGTATCGATATGATGGTGTACGAGGGCCTACGGTATTCGAGAGACACGAGATCGATGGTGCAATTTTCGAAACATTCGAACGACAGGGGAGGGGGCAAGAGAGGGTAGGGGTAGGAGAAGGGGGAGAGGGAGAGAGCAAACAATTTTTACGAAGCGAAACAGCGTGCCTGGCATTGGCGATTGGACGTCGCTGCAGCAACAGCGATTTAGGTGGCACTTTTGTCATCGAGGAAAGTATAGCTCGCGGGGTCGAGGGTAATATCGAAATTTTTATTCCGGGAACGAATAACACCGGGGTTCCTCGCGTCGTGGTAGTCGTTCGTCGTTTCGTGCGTAATGTACCGGGGCCCGGGCTGCGGTGCTCGGTCCTACGGCCAGCGGGACCTCAAGCTTGTATAGCACTCTCACGCGGGGACCGGAGAACGATTGAAGAAAACGAAGAGGCGAAGGACCATCCTCGGAACGAGAGAATGGACGAAAAAATTGAATCTATAAATAAAAAATAAATAAAATAAATTTTTGAAATAAAAATAAAAAAGAAAAATTTTAATAAAATGAAAAAAAAAAAAAATTAATAAAAATAAGTCAATAAAAATACCAGTAACGAGGGAAGGGTAACCGATCTGAATAAGAAACTTCCTACACGGGTTGGACCGGGCTCCGTAACCAATTTTAACCGAGCACCCCCGGGCGACTCAAACCGTATGATCGACTCCACCCGAATGCTCGCTCAATGACATTCGATTTTCATTGAAGCGGAATCACAATCGGAAATGCCTCACAGTTGTACATACATATAGTCGCGGATATATATATGGACATACATACAAAACACCGTAACGGTGTGCCATCGAGAAAGGATAAGGCGCATGTAACGGAAAGGAGAGAAGCTCGCAGCGTCGCAGTAAAAGAAATGTGGATAAACCGAGAGAGAGAGAGAGGGGGGAAGTGGGGGGAAGCGAGATATGCGTATAAGGACGAAGAGACCGGTGCGGAGTCGGTGAAACACCGGAGGAACAAGCCCGGAGCCACGCGCGTACAAATTGCAAGGTGGCCAGATGCCATTAAAGGAGCGAAAGCGGCAAAAATTCGATTCCCCGAGTATATATCTCTCACACTCCTTTCTTCCTCCGCTTCTTCTGCTTCTCTCCTTTTTCCCCCGTGTCCCTCCCGCGCTTTGATATTTATTCGCCAGGCTCCGTGTTCGCGGAGCATTGCCGAGGGAGAGCGAGAGATTCGAGAGCGAGCGCGAGAGCCGGGAATTACGACGAGAGCGGTGACCGATAAAGTTGCTCGTTACCGGCCACGATCGTAAAGCTGAAGAAACGTCGAGGCGAACGCTCGCGCGGAGCCCCGAGAAACCCGAACGAAGGGGAAAGAAAGGGAGGCGAGTCGACGAGTCCGCTTGCCACGAAACTCGCCGGCTGATTTTTCTACCTATCGGTAACGCGAATCGTTGGTACACTATATCCGCGACGTGACGCGAGTGAGATTCAGGTGAAATAAAACGGCAAACAAAAATGAAAATGGTAATGAGAACGAGGGAAGTAATTTTACGGGTTTCTTTCGTCGCGATTGCCACCGGTCGGCTGTTAATAGCGAATATTAAAATTCCATTGCCCCAAGTCACGCGAGCGTCGCTCGGGCCTGAGCTGCTATCCTTACGGTGCATAGCGCCGTGCCAATATTTATTCTTTATCTTCATCTTTCTCCCCACGGAATCTCCTCGATGCGTCGTTGATCTTTTAAACTCGAGAGATTTAAAAAAAAAAAAAAAAAAAAATGAATAAAAATAAATTCAACCGCTACTGCCATGTTGGAATATGGAGTGTTACGTGTGGCGTCGCGACGCCCTCGTCGCACTGACTGCCGAAGTACCGAGGGAGGGGGGAGCTGGGGAAGAGAGCTTTGGCGCGCAGCGAAAAGGGCGGCTGTGTGGACCGTGTTCGAGGCGAAACGCTCGAAGGGCGGGCCTCCCGATTCGAGCGAGATGAAATAAAACGGGCAATAGAGAAAGGAGACTGCGAGGAGGAAAGGGAGGTCGGCATGCCTCGTTCGACCAATTTCGCGGGGTGCGCCGAAATGAGGTGGCGCGACGCGACGGGAGCCCCTCAATTACCGTAGCTGTCCTCCCCGCTCCTTTTTGGCCATCTCTCTTTTTGTCCCTTCCCCCCCCCCCCCCCCCTCGCCCCCCGGGCTTCGTAGTCACTCAATTCCTTCGTTGGCGATTTAAGGCGCGCGAGCGATCGACCTGTGTAAGAGGAGATCGAGAACCCGGAGGATTCTCTCGTTTCGGCGAACGGATCACAATTTTATACACACCGGAGCTCCCCCTCTACCCCCTCGTACGTGGTCCTACGGAGCACCGGCGATAAGCCGATGTTTCGTTGTACGGCGATAAACCTCGAGTCGAGCGATTCGACTGGCCCTCGCGGAGGTATTCGTAAACACTAAACGGAGCTATCTACCGGAGAGGAGATTGTATGGTGTCCTGGAGTAGGAATCGAAATAATACTCGATGGAATTTATGCACTGTGAAAAAAATTTTGTTCGAAAATTAATGAACGGTGTTGGAAGTTTATTGACATAAACTGTTTTTAAAATTTCAAAAACATGTGCATTGCAATTGTACAGTAAAATTTGTATTTTTTAATGAAAAACTTTGTAAAGTTCAGGCGAAAAATTTGTAATTTTAACATCTGGTATTTTTATTTCATAAAAATACTTAATATTTAATGTTCAATCAATGTAAGTAATGTAAGCTAATTTCAAGTTCTGATACATTAAACTTACTATTTATTTTTACAATGTACATCGTTTTTTTTTTTTTTTAACACTCGAAAATCAAAGAAATTCAATAATGAATAATCGTTACCGAATATCAATAATTATTTTTAATTTTGGATAATTAAGCGTATGAATTACTGTGTATTTGAAAAAATATATTTCACGTATGACGAATTCGTGGTTTTCAATGCAAGCTACACATACTGTTTTTTCCATGTGGGAACACAAGGGTTGCGCGGCGGGCAAGTTTCGGAGCGAAAGCCCGAGCACAGCGAAAAATTTTGAGAAACAATTAACGAAACTAGCCTGGCGAATGATGTGCTTTTCTAAACGAGTAAACTCGTCGACGAGGAGCAAATGAAGCGCACACAGCAGTGAGCGAGCTCCAGTCGAACGCGCCAGCGGGCATGTGGTCGCCACGGTGTGCGGATCGCATATATGCACACACCGCCCGATAGCGAGACGAACGGAAGGACCGGAGTTGCAACGAGGGATGCAATAGCAACTAACGCGAGGCTGAGCGCCGCGCTTATTAGTCACATTCGACAATGACGAGGCAGCGGGCAAAAAAAAAAAATACGAAAATTGTAAAGCTCAAAGTTTCAAGTCACTCTCGGTCAGCGGTAAAAAAAATGTTTTCACACAAACATTTTTCTGCCACAAAATCCCACAATAATTATTTCTTAAATTAATTTTACTAATATTTTATTAATATTTGTTATCATCAATGTTTTTTTTTAATAACAAAAATCCAATTCCCTGACAAAAAGAAATTGCAAAATCAATCGTAAAAAGCAAAGGACAAAATTGTGGACCTTTCTTTTTTGCCGTGTACCGTGTAAATTTACAAGGATTCACGGTACGGCGAAGAAATTCTCGAACGAGACCCCCGTCTCGAGTTTCATCTTTAGTTTTATCTTACGAGGGCGCTCACCTTCTCGCTGGATGCCGGACCGTTATCTCCGCGGAAAGGATCCTCGCTATCGTAACAACTTCGATCCGACTGAAGTTATTCCCCGAGGGCGAATCTAAATAGCATTCCGCGAGTTCTCGATCCAAACTCTCGTCTCTCGCATTAGCATACCCTTATCGCGTTAATGCGCGAGCTTACACCGACCACTGGTGTATATGTATCTATATCTATATAAAAACGTGCCATGCGGAGGCCAGAGCGAGATGCGTGGGGTTCGACGTGGCCGGTGCGCGCGTGCAGGGAAAGAAGTTAAAAAAAAAAAAAAAATAGCATCAGCACCTTTCGGCAGCGGCGGCAACAAGCGCGATGCAACGTTGCGTGGCGTCCTTGCTACCGAACGACGATTGTTCGTTCTCGTATTATCCGAGAGGACGGTGGCGAACGGACGAACGGGCCCGTTTACGGTGTCACGTGCAAAACGGTAGCGTCGACGACGACGAGTGCCGCTGTCGCTGCGGCCCCCGTTCCCGTCTCCGCCGTCGAGAAACGTATCAAAGAGACGACTGTTGCGAGTGTACCACGCGATCGCCACAAAGAGCTAACGGTTTCTCGCGTCTACGGTTCGACGGGCGGCCCGCGCGCGTATTATAGCGCCCTCGCTCGCGGACTCCAAAGTCGAGCTGGTAACAGAGCGATTTCAGAGAGCATGTGAATGCACGTACATATAGGTTTATGTGACGGAATATAGTGTTCTCCTTGGTGGGAGTGTTAGTAACCAAAGGCGCGCTTTTGGCGAAACTACGGCGAGCGCTGTACAAAACGTCACGCTGCCACGTATCCTTCCCTTCGTCGTAATCGCGGGCGATAACAACGATAGCGTTGTGCGCTCTCGGTGGGCTGCAGTTACACTATCGGTCGAGCCGCATCGCCGGAGCCTGGTTGTAATTAAAGTCCGGATTATTATTCGACAAGCGTGTCTTTCTTTAGACTCCAATAAAGTCGTTTCGGAAGGGTTCATCGATTTCGTGACAAAAAACATTTTTTTCATTTTTTTTTCTTGGCTTTAACGAAGTCTTTTTGACTTTTTTTTCTCAGTATTATTTAAAAAAAATATTTTCTGCTAAAAAAAGGCAAATCTTCTCCCGACATTTTTTTTTTGTAATAGTAGAAAAAGTGCATTTATTGACAATATCATGTAATTTTATCCAATGGCAGCGGTCATCTCTCTCAGTAGTGATGACAAGATGCATAAAGACATCGTCAATGGGTCATTGACCGGAGTTCATCAGCCCAGGGTTTTCACCACATTCAGGTGGATTTATTAATTAATTTTTTCCTCAGTTTATTGTACTTATTGCTGTTTTTTGTTCATTCATAATTTTTTTTTAATGCCTGGTGTGAGTTACCTTATACGTATATATATACGTACCTGTATGGGTTAGGTCTGTCGAACACCGGCGCTGCGATCGCCGAATATTCGCGAACGATCTCGAAGGATCGACATCTTATTACAGTCTCACGAGTGAGAGAGTCGCCAAGTCGCCACGAGACTTCGTCAATAAAGCTATTATCATTATCCTAGTAATTCTAACGGTGGCTTATTTTCTTGCTCACGTCCTCTCAACCCGTGCGTCTCACACGGGATTATGAAATATACTTGTTTTTATATGTTTTCTGGGTCGTCTATGTCGCCTATTTGTTGAAGCTGTTGGGAGATTGTGTTGCGGTTGTGTGCGCAGGTGATTTGTATTTAGATCGTACCTGTTGTTGCGGTTTCGTGCGGAGTAGGTCAATATTTTTTATTTGGTTGCCACCAAATAGTTTGGTGAGTTTTTAGGATCCATCTATTGTGGTTGCAATTTAAAAAAATGTCGAACTTGGGTATTCTTCGACGCCGGCAGAAAACTGGTTACGAAGCAATTGATCGTGACCGTGAAGTGATCGTGAAGTCGTATTACGACCACTTTTTATTGCCGTGACAAAAATAAGCGTAAATCGTCTTTTCTTGGTTGCAAACCGATGGACCGCCCCATTGAGGATCGACGACTTCGTCGTTCACTTTTTCTTTTAATCTGCATTTATCTGAAGTGGTACGGAAGATCGCTCGCTCGGTTCGAAGGATACGGTGGATAACGCATGTGATACATAGTAAAATATGATATTAAGCGAAAGCAGCGGGCGGGCCCGAGCGACTACACCGGCAGCTTTGCCACCGTACTCGATTATCCTCCTTCGTCGTCGGCGGCGTCGTCGTCGCCGTTCCCCGCGGTTAATTACGTAATTAGCCCGGACAATTACCAAAGTTTTAATTGCCTCGCGGTATAAGCGGCTTTGGGAATAATAAAATTATTTCACCGAGCTTCTCGCGCTCGCTCGAAGCTGTACGGTAGACTACCGTTTGTCCCGTCCTCAGACCGTCGTCGCGCGTTGCACGCGGCGAAACAACGAAACTCTATGGGTGACGAGTAATAAAAAAAACCGCAACGGCTTCTGAACGAGAGAGCCGGAACGAAGAACCACGTCCAATTTTATTAACTCGTCCGAGGCACTCTTTTTTTTGTCTTAATTATTTAATTCCCGCCGACGATGCACCGACGGAGTGAGGGTTGAGCGATAGCGCCGGAACAGCTGTCTCGCCGGATATTTTCTTAATTTCTTTCGCAGATGTTTTCAACGTTTCTCTCTTGTTTTTTATATTTTTTTCATATTTTTTGCGAGAAGTGCACGGATCGAAACGAGGGCCGATTAACCCTTCGCGGTAATAATCCGCGTACCAAAAATGCCCCGGCTCTTCCTTAGTATATTTTTTCCTTCGGAGCACAGCCGTCTGTTCGCTCCGGGTCCGTGTAACCCCGCGCCGTCTTCTCTCCCGGTGGTGGTGCAGTCGCGATGCAGTTCAGCGGTAGGAGCGCTCTCGCGGGTTCGCGCAGGGGAGGGAAGGTGTATAAGTTCCCGAAGGTCGGGCTAATGGCCACCGCGTATCGACTGGCCATCTAGGAGTTCCGCGAGAGGTGCAGCAGAAGTGGCAACAGCAGAAGCAGCGGAGGCACGGGAGGGACCGGTATACAACACATGTACGAATACGCATACCCGTATGCACCGAGGAAAGAATCGAGAGGCGAGCGGGAACGGCGTCTAGACTGTGGAAGGTTAACCACGTGGGTTTCGCTCGATCCTCGAACCCTCTCTTCTTCTCCCCTGGGCCGAGATGCTTGCGCCGCTCTCTCGCGAAACGGCGATACTCGTATAGGCTCGAGGCTCGTATCTAAGATCTCCGAGCTGTAACGCACACCTACTGGCGCATACAGCGTGTATAATTATATATATACATATTCGAGTTTATAAAGTGCGAGATCTCCCGTGTGATCCAATAAATTTCGCCGGGAATCAACGAATAGCGTAATCGAACGGGGATCGGAGTCCGCCGGCTGATCAGGGTAGCACGACCGTAAGGAAACTCGAGTGTACGAGAAAAGAAATTGTTGTCATTTTCATATTTTTGTTATCATTAGGCGAGCAAAAGTTTTGAAAGGAACATCGATAGTGAAAAAAAATGTACTCTGCGTCACAAATGTTGATTTCTGGTCGGTCGAAATGAGCGACGAAGACTTTTCAGAAACCAAAATTACTTCCGCAGCTTTTCCACACAAAAAGTTGAATTTTTTTCCAATTTTGTGTAATTGTATCTAAGATAATAATAATAATTATTTGTAAAAAAAATAGGTCTGGCGTAAAACTTCAAACGACTTCATCAGACGAAATACTGCTATTTACCTAATACCGATAGTTGTGCCTCCTTAGTACGCACGAGACTACCCGCAGTAAAGCATCATCGCAGGACCGTGTACGAGGATTAACCGTTAGAGCCACGGGAGCGCCTACGTACTGTAGCAACCGTAATAATAACGCACGCGGCAAATGACGTACAAGAAAAAAAAACGAAAAACAAAAGAAAAAGTGGGAAAAAGAAATTACCATGAGCGTGTTCGGTTATTACGTAATTTCCGAACATTAGCTTTCATTGAGAACAACGTACTCGAGAGTGCGATTACGAGCTCGAGCCGATGTATGACCATGCAGTATTCAGAGGTACATACACAACACCGAGAGACAGAAAGAGAGAGAGAGGTAGGGTTGGAGTGGGGAAGGGAGATAGAGAAGAGCGTGAGCGTTGGAATGATTATTTCCCGCGAGTCTCGCACCAGGCCATACAATTAACCCTTCGCCCGTGGGTGCTGCATATCCGGGGGCGCTGCAGCGCCGCGCGGCTACAATGTACACGCATCCGAGCCGGGCACGGTGAAGCTTGTAACTCCGTAGTTATTCCACCGCTGCAGTTTTTAACTGATTAAAAATGGGTATGAAAGGACGGTATTGAGAACTCGTTATTTGACGAGCGGACCTCGGTAGTTCGCGCTGAGCCCTCCGGAGAGAGAAAGAGCGAGTTATTAATACCAATCCCAATGTGGGCACGAACGGTGGGTTCCGTATCGTTTTCCTCTTCACAGTCCCGGTAACCCGTCTCCACGCCTCTCCCTCTAGCCGTCCCCGATCCGATTCATAAAAACCGCTCGGGGGCTTACCAGTGATCTCATAAAACGCGTAATGGAGAGCCTCTCGCGTCCCCTTCTCATTCCGAATACTCCAATGGGAGGTTTTTTTTCCCCGTTTTTTTTTTCACTTCGAACTCTTCTGAAAATCTATAGCGACATAGGCGAGTGATCGGGGAAACTCATTTGTACGATGGCGATCCGACGAACCAATTTTCCTCTACCCTCGTACCATTATCACCGGCGTTCATCGGGAGGGTATGGCGAATTGCGACGGTAAAAAACTGAAAGTATCGTTCATATTTGCCGAACAATTCGCCACCCTATTTTTTTGTTCCTATCCGTCTCTTTTTTTTATAGTGCGTTAATCAACCTCTCGTAGAGGCGGAAATGGGGTTGGATTTTTTAATTCCGCGAAATACGTTTCGAAATAAAGTTTCTCACGTGCGCACAGTTCGCGTGTCTCTGCGTGTGTGTCATAGGTGTGCGAGGAGAGGAGAGCGAGCGGGTCACGCGACCTTTCGTCAACCCCCTTGACAAAGTCAGCCGGCGCTGAGACCGGGAACACACCGGCGCGGAGTGCGGCTTGCCACTCCGGTGCGCGACGTCGTCGCACCGGCTCTCTATTTTTCCCTTCTTCCCGGTTTGGTCGGTGACACCGGTGGAGCGAAAGAGAGAGGGCCCCCCTTCGCTGCTCGCGATCGCTAATTAAGGGCCGCGAGCGTGTCGCCGTGGCCCATGGCTGTGCGGAGAGAGAGCGTGCGTTAAGGTGGGCTCGTCATCGTCGTCGGGACTCGACGCGGCAGTCCAGCATGTTACTCGTCTCGTCGGGTGTCTCTCCGGCCGCGCTCGCCGCATCACGAGCACGACCGGCCCCTCTCGACGGCAGCGGCAAAAAAGTATGACACGCCGGGAATGCCGAAGGCACGATTATCGCGTCTACCTTCCGTTGAATCGCGATAGGTTTCTTTTCTGTGGTAAGAGGAAAAATACATGTCGACAGGCGGGGAGCGGAACGGGGAGGACTCTCAGCCAGAAACGTCATTCAACGTGCTTCTCGCTATCGCTGTCGGGAACAGCGCCGAGAAATACTCTAGGAATATATATATATATATATACATGTGTGTGTGTGTGTGTGCGCGCGTGTTTGTGTGTATACATATATATACAAAACCTTGTGATTCTCTAGAAAATCCTCGTTACCGGCATGAGGTTCGTGCAAACACGCGTGCGTCATCGTAAAGATCGGAGAGAACAAGCGAACGACGATGCTGACGCTGCTTCTGCTCGGTCTTTCTCCGTTGCTGCCACTGGGATCCACCGTTACGCCTGTCGAGTGTCATTTACTTCCCACAGTGTCGTCGTGGCGTTGGGCAAAAAAAAGGTCTGCCTCGCCGGGCAATAGGTGGAGAGGTATCATGTACTCGCGAAGCAGCAGCATCAACATCGGCCGAGGACTCCCTCTCGCACGGGAGCAAGAATCTCGGCGGTGCTCAATTAACGTCCGCACCGGTCTCGCGCGGACCGTCATTCGCTCGCGAGGCTTCTTCTTCGGGTCTTCGGGGAGAAGGATGACCGGCTTGTCGGAAACGTCCGGATGTGATTTTCTTGCCACGTCGGATGCATCTTATTGTTTTCCCACGACGACCGGTCGACGGGACTTTCGCGATGGATCAATGGAGTCAAATTTTTTTCCAACCCCCTAAAATTGAAAATTTCTTCCCCGCATATGAGTTTTTCCGCATGGATGAGATTTCGTAGTTTTTTTTTTAGCATTTCCACCGACCATCGTCGCAATCATTGAAAAAACTGAAGAAATGTATTCATATAATTTTTATTTACCTTTGGCTTGTATCCAGCTTTCTGTGCTCTCTGCTATGCATGTGTTCTATTTTTCGTTTTGGTGCACGGTGTTAGGTGCTTAGGCGGCTTAGGCCTCAGAACACGCAAGAAACGAATCTATCTACTTTCTCGAAAATTGCGGCGAACCAGTTAACATTTTTGCAATTCCTATCACTGGTTTTTTTACTATTTCAAATGTATTTTATAAAATGCATGTGCTGTAATGCAATCCACCATCCGTAAAAGTCTATCTACGCAGAAATTCCATCTTCCAGTAAATGATTTAAAAGATTTACCACTCATGCGGCAAGTGCGGGTCGCTCGGAGCTCCTTTAAATGCAAAGTGTGCTGCGTCGCGAGCAAAGGACGCCAGTCGAACAAAAACGGCCGTAGAGTCCGCGAGACGGTCGGCAAAAGCCGTCGGACGGCGGATACGGTCGGCGCGAGGAGTCAAGTGGAGCGAAACACTTGTCTCTTCTCTCGGCGAGCTGCCATGGGCACAGACTTCTTTCCTTCGTTTCTTCGTCGGTCGCCAATTTCGTTTAAACAATTACGAGCCTCCTGGCGTAGCCTTGCCCTTCCCATCGTTCATTGTTATTATATTTTATTGTCGCTTCGTTCCTTTTTATCCTCTTTCCGTTCCGTGAGTTCCTCCGTTTGACCGGGTGTGGCCGGTGTGACGTCACATCGGTAAGGTTTTAGTTTTTTTTGTTTTCTTAATTTTTAATTTTTTGCCGGCTGGCTCTCATAATAGCACCGCTTACCGGCTATTACACAGCGGAGGTGGGTCACGCCCCTCTCATCGCTCAGACCATCCAGCCTCGCTCGTGGTCAACCGGACTACTCGCGCACTTCTTCTACATACACCCAAGTTGCTGGTCGGGGAATCGACGCTCCTTCGCCCATTTAGCCTCGTTCGCTCAGTTCCTTCTCGTTCCGACTTTCCGTTCTCATCGTTTTCCTTCCACCGGGACGCGAGTGTGTCCGCTCTTACACGCGACCAGACTCGGCCCTTAAAATTCGCGCCAGCGAGAAGGCTCTTTTTGTTACGGGAAACAGTGTTCTTCTGACCATCCGCGCGCATCGATAAGTGCAGCCATCCGAACGAATATTGTACATCTCTTAAACTTAATTTTACTTTTTTTTATATATGATTCTCGCTTCGTTGACTCAATTGAGAAATTTAGCACCGAGAACACTTTTGCTCGAATTACGACGCAAATGTTGTAGAATGATGAGCCTCTCTGAGACGAGGCATAACGGCACTGTGCAGGCGCTGGAAGCTCAACGCGATTGATGATTTATCGACGATAGAAAATGATAAATTATTGGCGCCATGGTCGTTAAATAAATAAAAAATAGAGATATGAAAACAAAACGGCATGGGGCTCAAAGTTGAGCCGTAATAAATTATTCGGAAAGTTGGGAGTGTGGTCACGAGGCGTTTCCTTATAAATACGCCTCGCGCGCGGTTTGTTACTTTTTTCGTAGCGATATATCGCAAGCTATATGGCAAGATCGCGCGTACATAATTCACACCGCGTGTAAGATCGGAATTATCGGAGGCCCGGTCGAGCGTGAAAGTAAGATATCGAGGAATGGGAGTGAGGAGAAGTTACTTGGAGTATACGCCTCGAGGCATGCGCGATCGGCACCGAGCGGTTCAACCAATAATTACGCGAATTGATCGACGAAAAAGCGATACGTCGTAGCGGGTAAGTATATATACGGGATGCGCTCGACCATGCGCATTTCGGTCTCTGATGCACTTGTCTTCATTTTTTTTCGTTCCCCTCTAACTTTTCACCATCCCCAGCACCTTGCGCAATCGTTTTTCACTCGAAAACGTGACATTGATGTTTTTTTTTTTTTCGAACACAGTGAATTAAAATAAGACTTCCAGGTAAAACGACGATCCCCTTTTTCCGAGTCCCCTGTCGATTTTTTTCCGTGAATACGAGGATTCCGAGAGACCCGCCTATACCATATTTCTTCTGGGCCAACACGCTTATGTTCGTGTAGAATTCAAACATATATCTAACGGAAAAAAAGGCTGTCGGGTCCACGCGGGCTGAACCGATGAGAAAGATGGTAATTCACTCCCACGGAGAATACGTGTGTCCCCGAACGCATATAATGCTCTTCTCGACTGTTGTATACTATGCATATGTGTGTGTGTTTGTGTATTCGAGTTTGGATGCCCTTTTGTACATTTTTCGCTTTCTCGCTTGTCCGGCTGTCTCGAACATCGACTCCGTATCCCTCGAGTATTGAATCGACATAAGAAGCTGGGTAGAGCTGGTCAAAACGGACCTGCGTCCTCTATTTGTGACGAAACTTGTTTTTTTCATGTTTCACAAAAAATTCATAAAAACGCTCCGTTTCTCTTTTCGTTTATGTATAAACCTCCACCCCACGAGAAGACGATCCTACTATCAAAAATTTGAGTTACACTCTCGTGGGTCTAACTTAAGAGAAAACGAGGGAACGAAAAGAACATAATAAATCTGTAAAATATAATAGTAATAATAAAATGAATATAATATTAATTAATAAAATTGGATAGAATACAAAAAAAACAGTATGATGAAAAGTGAGTTTTTCCTCGTTTCGGTAAGGTGAATTTGAGGATTCCTCCGTGTTAAAAATGGCCAACAACGGGATGGCTTTCTCTCAGCCTCCCTCGTTCGGTTAGTTCTGGGCATTCTTCCGATCTTCATGGTTGGGCCTCCCCTACCCCACCCCCCCCCCCCCCCCCCCCCTCCTTCGGCCGGCGTTTATTCTGGCTCATTTATCTCTTGGGATCGGCGCCGGATTCGTTCGGGCTTATGTACCTTCCAGTTTTGCCTTTTCGAACTCTTCTGACTGGCCGTCCTCTTCCGTTCGAGGTCTCGTCCTCCCCTCTACCATTATAGCTTCGAAAGACCCTCCCGACCGCAGATCTCACGGGGTCTCAGGTGTTAAGTAAAACGGCTAGTGCGACTGCCCGAGAGCTAATCCGGGGGGGAAACCTTCTTACGCTCCGTCGGATACACATCTCGTGAAATATCTTGCGACCAAACGGCCTCGGAGGCTTTTTCGCTCCCCTATCCCGCGTCACTTAGGAATGAGTTTTCTGGGCTCGTCCACAAAACTCCGAAATAGCCCCCGAGATGACAATCTCTTTACCGGGAAAATAGCGGAACACAATGTTTAGCCACCTCGAACGAATCGGCGTCTTCGGAAAGCTAAGATCTCAATTCGTCCGTATAATGCACGATCAACCCTTCTCCTGACCGAGTCTCTCTTCCGTCGAAAAAATGTGTTATTTTTCTCAATTCGACACCATTCTGTATGAAGACACGCGAAGAAAAAATGCTGTTCTTTAATTTTTTTATTTTGCTCGAACGAACGAATAAAAAGTGAAATTCTGGTGAATCTTTCTTTAGAATGCACTACTGTGCGTAAAGAATCTTCCACATATTTTCGATCAATATTTAAGGAGATTCTTTCGAAAACAGCGGTTTCGCGAACGCATTGAGTACGGTGCGCTGGCAGCTAACGGGTTAATACGTTGCTCTCGTGTGGATGATGATAGTAATAAAATTACCTACAATTTGTAGAAAATTTTATGCGCGCGGTAAAGGTACGCTCCGAGCCGGCGTGAGATACCTCTGTATCATCGATTATGATATGTACCACGCGGTATTTATAATAATATTATAATCCCCCTTGTCACGATCATCTCCCCTTTCTCGATTGGAATCATCGCGCGGATGGACGGACGTGCCGTTCGGTTCTTCCTTTTTATTTATTTTTTTCTTCACGTTCGAACTATCCCGCAGCCTCTCGCGCGCTCCCTAAGCCTACCCGTATCACCTGGAAACGACACACACCACTCGGGCGCGTTCCGTCTGCCTGCGTTGACGTCGAGACGATCGCGAGACTCGACAACTGGAAGGCCTTTCGACACTCCCGCACGCGAGCTCGTGCTCGCACACCGAGAGAAGATCGTAAGAAAAACGACGAATAAAGAAGAAGGAGAAGAAGAAGAAGAAGAGGAAGAAGAAGACAAAGAAGAAGAGGACGAAGAAGCATCAGGAGCAGCAAAGCCGAGACACACGTAGGGGCGAGTAATGAGACGTCCGGACGAGATCCTCTCTCCTCCGAGAAATCGAAGAAGAGAAACGGAACGGAAACCGGCTTCTCTACATATGCTTCTCGCGGTTCTCCTCCCCGATGCTGTGATGCGAGTGCGAATCGAGACGACGTGGCGCGCGGCTTTCTTCGGCAAACACGACAAAAACGAGACATACCCGCGTCGATCTCGCGTCGAGACGAAGAAGCGTGCCGAAAGGGTCGCGTGGAAGTGGACCCGAGAATTACGAACTTTTGAGCAATCGAAAGCGGCAGCTGGGAATGCAACATCTTTTAAATGTTCCGTACACCGTGAGACGGATCTCGGAAAAACTACCGAGTCGCATGATAAATTTCGACCAAGCAACGTGACCGAAAGCGGCGCCGCCATTATGTTTACCCAACCCATGTAATTGTTTTCCAGAAGACGGGTTGACAAAGTTTTCAACGTATCTGGCTAAGAATTTCGCAAATAAAACGAAGTGTTGTTGAACTAGCCAATCTTCAGCTGTATCAACAAAATATTTGTTTGAACGGCTAGTGTTTAGTTGCGGAAACGTATTTTCATCAGCTATAGCGTTAACACTCTGTAATAGACTCAACTTCGGGCTGTAAACAACACCGTTACCAAAAACTTTCAAAAAATCGCCGGAAAAAAAATAGGTTTTTATTGTCGTTCGGTAGATTCGCATGGTTTGCAGAATCCAGAGACTTTAACGCTCCGCGTCGAACAGTATGGAGGCCGAAATTCGACACTCTCGAGAAGAGGTAAATTTCGTCGAGTCCCCAAGAAACTCGGGAGTTGATGGAAAGAGGCGAGGAAAAAGGGGGGAGTTTATCGGCAGGAGCATCTCGATCGTCGCCATTAACGACCCACTCGTCGTTATCCGCCGAGACAACCGGAAAATCGTGCGGTCGGTGTCGCCGCGGAGAGCCACCGAGAAGGGCGGATCCCTCCGGCGCATTCCTGACGACCGCATCGAGACCGCCCCGTCCGGAGCGACAGAATAAGCTTCGTCTCGCACTTTTTTTTCGCCGGAATGCTGATTGAAGCCGAAGGCGGAAAAGCGATGCTCGCGACGAGAGGCGAAGAGAATTCCCGTAAAAAAAGAAAATAACAAAAAAATTAAAAGCAAGGAAGTGCATTTAGGCATCGAAGAGAAAATGCTCTGCACGCGTGTCGAAGGACAACGTGAATGAGCTCGATGTTAGAATGAGGAGGAGAGACTAAGTGGGAGATAAGTTTCGGACGTTTGAAGTTGACAGAGAAGTTAAGAGGAGGTTATATAGAGGTGTTACGGAAGTGGTATGCCGAGAGGGAGGGATAGATAAAGCGGGCGCGAGGCGTCGTTGGAAATCTCGGCAGATCTCAAAGAACTTGGAGTCGCGAGCTGTGGCATCGAGGAATTTCTGGGGTAGATGAACGATCCCCGTTTCGCTCGGGCTGCTTATCTCTTTCTCGCTCTCGTGCCCGTGGTGCTCGGTCCGTAAGGCGGGCCAGAGTGGCGATGCCGGTGCGCGTGCCAGGTGCACCAGCGCACGGTGTCCGCAAAGAGGTCGAAATGGAATTTCGAATTCTCGCCGTGATTTTCCGACGGTGTGTTACGGTATCGCGATAACGTGCTATCGTGCACGGGAGACACGGGCGATACCGGAGGCGTGAAATTGATCGGGCCATCGACGAGCGTTCCGCGTCCGATAATGCGTTTATGCGGACCGCGCGACGCGTAGGTGCCCCGTAAGAAATTTCGCTGAAACTCTACGAAGGAACTCTCCCACGCGCCCGGAGAACGAGAGCCGACGGCGCGTTCGCCGAACAATTAGCGAGGCGAGCTCGCGACTCGTACGAACCGCCGAACGGACACACGATAGAAGATAAAGGGAATGGGAACGCATAGGGGAGTCCCCGGGAATGCGAGTTAGTGGAGTAAGCGAAACATCAAATAGGCATGTTGGTCGGGCATGCATGTATCGGGCTGGCGGACATCTTGGGACAAACGGCCCACGTTTCTCTCTGTATATCGCGTTCTCAGTGGTCTCGCATGCCTACAATGAGGACAATGTGCCATTCGCCGGAGTTTCTTCCGTCGCGATTGCGGACCGCGGAATAGAACTCCGCGAGAAATCCCCGCGGGGACAAAGAGTTCCGCCGTTCGTAGAGAGCCCCCCTCCCCTCCCGACCCACCCCAATGCCCGCGCGAGCGCGCACCACCAATGGCCAATAGTCGAGAGCCGATCTCGGTTGCACGGCTCGCGAGGTAAAGCAAATGCATACCGCTGGTGCCGAGTATGCGAACGGGCAAAGGAGCGTGTATAGGAACTTCGCCACCGACGAGAACCAACTGTCGTGTATTGTAAGCACGAGTGGATTATATTTGTACACATGTGTGCGCGCACGCTCACGATAGCAATTTATAACGTGGCGTGCGTACGCTACGAAGGGGCGCAACGCTGCACACACTATACTCAATTTTGCTTGCTTTTTTTTTTTCATTCTTTATTTTCCTCTCCCGTATATGTTGCCGTGGCCATTATATTGTTTTGAATTAAGCTCCCAGCGCGAATGCCTCGGCTGGCTGGTTTCCTCGCGCTCTGTTTTAATATAAGGGTTTTGGATTTCACGTGCGCGCGCGCACGCACTCTCTCGCTCTCGACGCGCTCTTTTCGCGCGCACAGTAACCGTGCATGCGACACAACCCCGCGTACGGACTACTTCCCTTCGCCTCCGTTGTACCGGGAACGCAACCACCTCGCCCATACACATGTCTCGTAAACCTCGTGCGCTCCGGAGGTTCCCCACGCTCTCGCCCTGTCCCTGTAGTCTACCGACTCGTTGCCTTTTTTTCCCGCGAAAAAATCTACGCTCAGATACGCCCGTTATACCTTGTTTTTTATTTTTTTCCCCCCAGGAACCTCCAGCGCCGAATCGAGTTCTTTTTAATTGGTGAAAGGGTGCGGTTTCATGTGTTGTATTTTATTTTTCGTACCTGTACGCTTCTCCGGCTTGCAGATTTTTTTATTTCCGACTGCCGCCCCTGTTGCTACCGGGAACGTTGCGTAGGACTGATTTTCGGCCGATGCGACGAGCTTTTGTCGATACCCGGGACGCTTTATGATAGCTGTGACGCATTCGCTGTTTTCCCGGTTAGGGAAGAGCGCTCGAATACCGGACGGTGGGTAATAATGGATCGTTAATTTTTTTTCGATACTTAATACTATCAATTTTTTATAATCGAGTACTTCCCTTCGCCTCTGTTTTACCGGGAACGCGGCCAACTCGCCCATGCACGTGTCTCGTAAGCCTCGTACGCTCCGGAGGTTCCCTACGCTCCCGCCCTGTCCCTGTAGTCTACCGACTCGTTGTCCTCTCAGGAAACTCCGGCGCCGAATCGAGTTATTTTTGATAGTTGAAAGGGTGCACTTTCATGTGTTGTATTTTATTTTTCGTACCTGTACGAAAAATCCGGCTTGCAGATTGTGTTTGCGACTGCCGCCCTTGTCGCTACCGGGGATGTTGCATGGGACTGATTTTCGGCGGATGCGACGAGCTTTTGTCGATACCCGGGACGCTTTATGATAGCGGTGAGGCATTCGATGTTTTCCCGGTTAGGGAAGAGCGCTCGAATGCCGGACGGTGGGTAATAATGGATCGTCACTTTTTTTCAATACTTAATACTGTAAATTTCTTATAATCGCCCACTCTTCTCTGTACCTTCAGGAGTTACGAGGCGAATTAGCTTCAGCCAGACTAACGTTCATCGAAGCGTTAGTAACAAAATAAAAAGAAACACCAGACTTTGCGTGCATATTTTTATTTACTTTTCATGATATCTTCGGCCCGATGGCAAGTGGTGAATTTTCAATCGTTTCGCGTGTAGTTTCTATCGGTCGGAGGACATCGAACGAAGCTAGAGAGGCATTGGCCCCGGGGATTTATTTGTATTCCGCATAGACGGTAATGGGACGCGACCGGTGTCGTTGATCGTTCAGATTTTTTTTTTTTTCCAATTTCTTTTTCTCACCACAGCGACGAGCCCTGCAGCTCGTTCGCCTGCGTCCGCGTGTAGAAAAGTGTCGAGCCAACTTTTGAAGCGCGAAAAAAACGAAAAGGTCTTACGCGTGTTGCGAAATTCGAACGATTTTCGGGGAGGGTAGAATGCCCTTTGCGCGGCAAGCATCCTCCTCGCGGATGCACGGATGCACACGAGAATGCAATCTCGTACGCGTATAGCACACGGCGGATCGTCGTGCACGGGCATGTATCGTACGAGGCCTCGTCGAGACACGCTCGTTGTCGGAAATAACGACATAATGACACGGTAGGAGATGAGAGGGGCCCGAGGTAGGTAAATCCGAGACAAGCCACGCCGAGTCTCGGGAGCGAAGATGGAGAATTAGCGGAGGAAGCGGAGAAGAGAGGAGACGAGAAACGTTGGAGAAGAACGAGACCGACGAGGGAGATGCGAGGTAAAACGAAAATACCGAGATGGTCATTCGGTGTGGGTGAACGTGCGTGCCTCAGCGCGCACGCATCTCGACGATGAAAATGTGTCGAGAAAAGGGAGGTTTTGCAGAAATTTTACAGAGAAAAATTGATCTGATCGACGGGAGAGGGCAAAATAGACCGCTGTCGCCAATTTCGTGGGGGGCAATTTTTTTTCTTTTTAAATTGAATAATCAAAAAAAAGGTTGACCCTTTACTACAATCAGACTAGCTACATTAGCAAAATAATTGATTCAAAAGAAGATCGTTCTTCAATTTTGGGTTTTAAAAATCCGAAAAAAATGTCTTGGCTCTTAACACATTGGGAGGTTACTTTTTCGACGATGATTCAATTTTTCTACATACTTTGCTGTCCAAATTCGAAAAGAAACATGTCAGTCTTTCAAAGATGACCTTTTCCCGCATTTCAATCGGATAATCAGTTAACGGATGAAAAAATCTGTATACATAACGACAGGTCTTTTTGTTCGTCGGGACAAAACAGCTGTTGCGTCGGTGCGTGTCCCAGCGTGGGTGGGTAATATCGTGCGCTGCACGACCGCGGGGAGTCGGGCTCTGACCATCAAATCTCCATCCGGCTTGTGGGATACCAGAGCTCCGATCTATAACCATGCAGGCCGAGGGAAGCGACGAACGATCTCTCGACCAGGCTGGCCGAGAGATCGTCCATCGGCGGCCGGTGCCCAGCCCGCCTGGTTTATCAACTCCGGCGAAGACCCTTTAACGGTGGGAGGGGGAGCTCAACACGCGCGGAGAATCACACACGCGGCGCGCGTTGGCTTACCACGGCATGACCCGTCGCCGCAGAAGCGGGACAGCAGCGGCATCGCAGCCACTACCACATCCACAGCTCTCTTTAACACCAAATCGGCCCAATTTTCTCCACTATTTAGCCCTTCCCTCGATCCTCCAACATTATCATGTATATACCCATCTATCGCGTGCCGAGAAACAAAAGGGCGTATCTCTCATTATCTAACACGTAAAACCATGTGTGATACGCCCTTCTGCTTCCCAGCAGCCCGAATTTCGCCCATGCGAAATTGCGTGCCTCCCGAAAACACGTATGCGATTTTCCTTTCCGCCCAACCCCGCCCTGCAACTGCAAACACCCAGCAGCCCGCTCGTTTTCGACCTTTTTTCGGCTCTTTTTCGGGCTTTTTTTTCGACACGCAGCAACGGCAACAGTGACCTATCGTTTAACGCGGGCTTTTGCACGAGACCACTTCGTTATCGGGTGCAGTTAAGCTCGCCCCATCGATTTCCCGCAGCACGATTTTATCGATTTATATATTTATATACTTATGTATATATTTTTTTTCGTTGCGTGCTCCTGTACCAGTGACCGTTTGCTCGAATCAACGGGGACACTCTGCGGTGACGCGTGTTTGGTGAAGGATATTGTATGTATACGGATCGAGTAAGAGTCGTGTGACGAGGGCGTAAAGTAAAGAAAAAAGAATATACAAAACAAAAAAAGATGACTTACCATTGAGACGGGGATCGGTCCTCCTGCTCCGTTGGGGTAGGGGTAAGGTGAGACGAGGTAGCCCATGTTGAAGGATGACGTGTGGGGCGTCGGGTCCACCTTTCCTGCTCAAACAAACAAGCGAAATTCACGTTTATTATAGGGACACGCAGGTATATAGATTGTTGGTTCTTTATAATTTTTTTTCGTTTTTTTTTTTCCCTCGACTTTCGAGGTCTCCGACCGGGAACGGTGTCGCCGGTCGGAGCGGACGGGCGACCGCGAATTCATTTCGAATTTCACAGACCCCGGAGGTCTCTCTCGAACGAACCGTAGTCGGTAGAACGAGTAACGTTCGCTAATCGTACCGGCATCGATTACTTCTTCTCTCCCCGTCGCCGGGATATCCTTAAGGCTCCGGACAGAGCCCAGAGGAGAAACTCGGCACACCCTCAGGGTCGATCGAGGGACTCGGGGTAACGCGACACTCAAACAAGAAGAGTGTCTTCGCGGAGATTTTTTTTATTATTATTTTTTTTAAATAAATAATAATAAAAAACATTAGCGGTGTCCTTTTAGCTCCCACATGAACTTCGATATCTCTCGAAGCGTTCACACCTCACCGCTTCTTGCTCGATCGCCTCGAGTCCGCTAACTGTGGTATTGAATTTCTCGGGCTCGAATTTTCGAATTCCACGGTAGACGGGAATAATATTCGAGAGTTGACATGTTGGTTAAAAAAAAAAAAATTATACATTCACGCGCAAGCAAGGTTTTTTGTTTCGACGGAAAACTTGCTGGCGTGTAATAAACTGCAGAGGAAATGTCTGTTAAGAGCACTCGCTCTGACCGTTGACCCTGCGGCGCGCGTCTCGCGAATTGTGCTTGCCCAAACTCAATAGAGCCTCGTAAAAGTGTCAAAGGAACGGGCGCGAGCGCGCGTTCCTCGGCGAGCGTATCTCGTGCTCGTACCGAGCTCGCGCGAGCGCGTTCGCATGTATATATATTAGCGACTCGCAGCAATTTATATAACAAAGGACGATTAAATCGTCGTGTCGTACGCGCCGCGGTCTATAAATAAAGTCATGCATCGGCGGCAACGCGCGAGAGTGAAGTTAAACCGACGGGCACCGAGAGCGCACCGCGCATGCGCGCGCTCACAGAAAACCTCGACGAAACTGCATCCCAGCGACGCATCTCCGAGGATTCCACCTCTGGATGCATTACTGCAAAAACCGTTTGATGGAAAGTTTTCATGCTAGAGCAAAAAAAAAAAAAGGGCCATTTTACCCCAGGTACGGATATTCACCGAAATTCTGGATCTTCGGACGTCCGCGCCGATATCTCGATGAGTGTAATAAACACTTGGCAACGTGAACAAATTGGCAACGCGAAAACTTGAATAAAAAAATGGGCCATTTTGCCCCAAGTACGAATGATCGATCGAAATTTAAGATCTTCGGAAATCCGTGCAAATATCTCTATGAGTAAACATCCTGTTTATCGGCAACGCGAAAACGGGGATAAAGAAAAAATGCAAATTGCATTTTCGTTAGTAACACGAGATACCAGATCGTCGCTGAAGGAATATACTGCCGATGTATTCCGAACTCCGTGTATAGGCTCGTTCGAGAGAAAAACGTCCGGCTGATCGTGCTCGCGCGCCTTCGTAGTCGGTCCGTTCCAGGTAGACGAGAGGAGCCCGGACAGAAAACTCGTAAGAATGAAAGAGGCTCCCCAACGTGAGCTACGTCATCCTTGAGGATCCTCGTCGTCGTCTTCGGCCCACGTCTCTGCGGACTGCCTATGGACGACGAAAACGAACGAGAAACTTTGGGATTTCTCTCTTTCTCTATCGCACCGGAGAATGGATGGTTCTTCTCGGGCGTTATTCGGTCTTTTTCCATTTCGGAGTATAATATATGTATACATACATTGTGAGAGTGGAAGAGAGACCAGCGAGCAACACTGGTCTCGGGGAAACGTCGAAGGCAGTAAATTATCCCGCGACATAGGGAAGAGCGGGGCAAAATTGCACCCGGGGCAAGATGGACCAGACTATTCGAGATCAGTCTTTTTGTATGTCCCTCGAAAAATAAAAAATAAAAGTAAAAATAGTCCGTTTTGCCCCGCCCCGAGGATAGAAAAATAACTGAATCCCACGCCAATGCGAAGATATCTGGACAACACACGGGAAACACACGAGATTCCACACGCGTATTCCGTGTTTTACTCGCATGCATCTCGACGAAGAATCTCAAAAAAAAAAAAAAAAAAAATCCTAATTGATTCTACACGCTCGCGACGCTCCGAACGACACGGAGAAAAGAGCCCGCATCGCTCGGCCATACGCTTCTGGCCCACGGTCTATAATCTCTCAATCGAAAGTGATCGGGCGTTGAGAAGAGCCGAGACTAATCGTCACCTTTTAATCAAACACTCGAGATAGAGAAAGAGCCGAAAGTCGTCGAAAGATCCACACAAAATAGGAGAGTTTCGGTGTAATCGTTTACACAGAATCGATACTCATTAAATTATTATTATAATTATTATTATTTCATCGATAGATCTTCGCGTGTAATTAAAACACCGAGTTGTGTATGTCTATATGTATATAAAGTATACATCTCTCTAATTACAAATGACGAATTCATTAAGCGAAACGAGCGATAGGCTCCTCGCTTTCGTTCGCCATGAATAATAATGAACGATTTATCATTCGTCGGTAGGATTCAGGTGAGAATTATTTATAGCTATAGAGCCGTAACGTAACGACAGCGACCCACGCCAATGCACGTGTGTGGATCACAAAGATCCGTGTTCCATGCCCTCCTCTCTCGTAGGCAGACAGATAGAGCTCGCGTGTACGATCCGAATGGGATTTTGTCGCGCGGTCGGACCGCGCTCACACACGCGCGATTACGGCAGCGGACCGGTACAGTCGGTGCAAAATCGTAACACGAGAACAGCTTCGTCGTTTGAGATTTCTTCGTCTCGAGCGTTAAGGCGACGCGACACGCCTTCCGCCCCGCCCAACCCGTCTCGGTCGGTATCGACAACTGTGAGCCATTTTTTTCGCGGGCGCTGACCATTTCCGTTAAAAAGCAAATTCTTACATTAACTCGCTATCGATGCATGTTAAAGTAATAATTTTCTTTTCAGGCTGAATGGTTGGCACGGTTAAAAAAATTATTTACACCTTTCATTATCGACAGCGGTCGGTAACGAAAACTGTGATGAACTTTTTCAGGTTCAAGATTTCGAACGACTCGGGACAAGAATTAATTTCTGTCGGATGCGCTAGGTAATTCTGCATGCGGTGCTGCTTCACCGATCCAGCTTTTGTCCCGAAAGGATCGGGCAATGTTTGAAAAAGTTAATTGAAAACAAAAATTGCAACCTCTGTCGCGAAGTTTCACTTCGAGTCGAGTATCGCAAGCAGATACGACCCGAGGAATCGGCGGAGGGTGAGGAGCGAGAGCGTGCCGTCGTTGCCAAGCTTTTCTCCGCTTCTGCTGATGTATCCTCCTTTTGGGTCCCTCCTGCCCGAGCTGATGCATTAATGCACCGAGACTCTGTATTCACCACGGCGCGCCGTCTTTCGATGCTCCGTGCGCGCGCGCGCGCTCGCGCTCGCTTGGTTATCCGAGTCGCACATGTGCGCCACACGCCTCGTACACAAAGTTTATTGCCAGATCTCCCTTCCTCCCGGGGCCCGTCGTACTCGCCCGGTGACTCTCGACCGTTCCGTCTCTTCGGGCGAGAGCCGTACAATGTAACGTGTACGTGGCATGTCGAAAGACCTTCTCCCGCTTGGCCCCGGCACTTCGGACCGTAACTCCTTCGACCTTCCCGTCGCGAGACTTCTCCGAGAGTGAGTGCAAAAAACGCAAAAGTCGAGGTTCGAGCTCTTCGTTCGGACGACACAACCGAAAGACCAAATTGCGGTGGTTAACTAAAAAAAAACCGGAGTAAGCGTTTTCCGATCGCATTGCAATGTTTTCCCTCGTGCAAAAATTCGCAACCAACAGTACCGACGATCTATGTTCAGAAACGTATTTACAATGTGTTTAATGACGACGGGAAATGATGTTTACGCACATTTTGTGTACAGTCCAAAAATCTTTCGAGTAAATTTGCTTCACTTATCAGTTGACCGGGAATGTTTTCCCTCATGCAAAAATTCACGACTAATATTGTCGACGATCGATGTTCGGAAACGTATTTACAATGTGTTCGATGACGACGGGAAATAATGTTTACACATCGTTCGTGCACAGTCCAAAAATGTTTCAAGTAAATTTACATTACCCATTAGTTTCCCGGGAAAAATATATATGGGGGTTTCGTACACCCCGCCGAGAAAAAAAGAGGGTACAAAAACATCGGAGCAATAAAACAGCAAATAAGATATATCAGCGAAATCCACGAACTTTTTTTTTTCGAAATCGTTAAAATGCCGTTTACGATGTGTTTTTTTTTTTCGCAAACCGATGCGGCGCAACAGCTTCATTTATGATAACACGTTTGCCCGCTCAACTCGGTTCAATTTTTTTTTTCCGGCGTTAAAACCGCAAAATTTTATCGCGAGAAATTCCCATAATGATGCCGAGGGTAAACGGCTCGATTCCGAATCCCCCCGCTCGGCCGCTCGGCTTTTAATATCCTTTTTAATTGAGACGATAAGCGAGCGTCTATAATTAAATCCGACGTGCTAATGAGGCGAGAGTCGAGAGGTGAGAATAGTCGGCGCTTCCCCCACCCGGCCGACCTCCTCGTGCCGATCGGGAGTGTTTACAAAAATGTGCAAATCGTGCGTGGCCCATTGAAATCCCGAGGGGGGGATAGTAAGAAGAGGAGGGGGAGGAGGAGGAGGTGAGTAGACGAAAGAGCGAGAGTGTAGCCGGTTAATGCCATTATGAGGGCCCCGAGAGACGAGAGAGCCTTGTGTGTACAGCTTGTTGTCGGCTGGTAAATTACTATAATTGTGAAGTTCCGGCGATTTTTAGATTAGCTCTGGTCCATCAACGGCATATACCTACCTCTCCGGCTCGCCCGGCTCTCTCTCGCCCCGATGACTACCTACCTACAGACGCTGGCCCGACACTCGACCGTCCGCTGCCGCCGTGCGCCAAGAAGCAACCGAGAAGCTTGACCGGCGGCAGCGGAGTTCTCTCGCCCGAGCCGAGGCGCATATCGAGAGACGTCCGCGACTCGGTTGCCCGGCGGTTCTCAAATCTTCCGGGCCGCACACCGGTGGCGAACAGTCGGTAAGGTGAGTATACCTGAGACGAGCGCACGTGGAACATGCGCACGGGACGATCTCGCGATCGGAGCGATCGCTCGCGGTCCTTCGATCGACGAAACCCGAGAGGGTTCGGTCGAGGAGCCACGACGACGAAAAGAAATTTCATCGGAACTTCGGTTCCTGGAAGTGACGAGACGGTCGCTGAGATGGCGATTGAAAGATATAAATGGCGAGATTGAAGAGGGCGGAGGAATTCTGGTGAACTCGTTTCCCCGTTCCTCCCTAATCCCGATCGGGGCGATAGGTTTAGATGGGAAACGCCGATTACCGAGATTCGGGGGATTAATTTTACGTGATACGTGTTCCGAATACACACTGGGGTCTTCCGTCTGGAACGGAGCACGAGTGGGGACAGCTTCCTCGTCGCCGGGGCTCGGGAGGAAAGGCTCGCGCGCAAGGTCCACAAGGTCCTTCCGTTTCCCCGGGGGAAAATCGTACCGAGGAAGGCAAAAAAAAAAAAGGTCAAGGATTACCGCACCCCCGGGGGACGTGGCCAGGCATCGGCGGCGCATCGACGCGAAGCACCAGAAGAGTACGGTCCGAGGGTGAGGAAGATGGGAAACTTAGAGATTTGGGGCCGAAGGAGCTCCGAGTGGGTTCCAAGGTGTACCTTCTTACCCTCACTCGGTCATCTCTTCGTCTCGTCCCCCCCTCCGCCTGTGTCAATAGAAATGCGTGCTTGTGTCCGGTCTCATGGGCCTCGACACGGGGGGTCCCGGACCGAGAGAAATCAAAGGAAAAGCAATAGCCTCCTCTCCCTCTCGCCCCCCAATGCAACAGCGGACGCAGAACCGGCAGCGCCCCAAGAATTTAGTGTCCATCGGTGTCCCTTTTTGGCCTCTTTCCACATCCTCCCCGGCCACCGCCGCTGCCACTGTCCGCGAGCCTCTTCAGCGACGATTCTCTTTGTGCAACAAGTGCAATACCCTCAGTCACGCCGTTTTCTTTGATCACCGGACAAGATTTACCGAGAAATATTGAGCAAACGATGTTTCCACTGCTGACAGTGACCGTGAACGATTTTGCTTTCCAGCGCCATTCTCGACGATCGCACCTTGCCCGCGGAGTTCGTCCCGGTCAACTTTTTGTTCGTCTTCCTCCACTATCCGACGATTTTCTCACCTGCCGAACCGTGAAGGAAAACAACGTTATCCGGATCACTGGGAAACGGTACGGTCGATAAATTCGTCCGCGACTTTACCAACGCGCAACGATACACAAACACCTCTCCAATTTAATTTGTTAACATTTTTTTTTCCGTTCGACGAGTCGTAACTTTTTGGGAATGCGGACGACTCGACGGAGAAATATCGATATTCCCGTCTCACATACCGGTATCGATATCGATAAGTTTTAGGTGGAATTCGGGGTCTCCCTTTTCCGATATTCGAGTTTTACTAGTTGTAGCGCTCGAAAAAAATCGTGCGCTGCAGGTATATTACGGTAGTCCGACCGACGAGCCATAAGGAATTATACGATCGGACGGTGAGGGAGCTACGGAGGACGATTTATGGAGGAGCCTATACAGAGGAGCCTCGCTCGTCGTTGCTGACGCCAGCGAGCTCCGACGAGCCGCTCCAGCTTGCGTCGGTGCGAGAAACTCGCGTACGGACGAACGCGTGCAGCTCGAACAATCAACGTCTTTTCTGCCCGATTGAATCCGTCGTACACAGCCGGGCACAAGCTGCTAACGCAGATAGTTACGCGCGCGCGAAAGGATTTCCCGCCGGTCGCGAATGACGGACGGCGAAACGGATTCAGCGGCGATATAAAGGTCAGAGCACCGGAGAGACCGAGCGAGAGAGATCGGCGTTGGCGCACCCTCGGCTAAACGGGGCCCTACGGGATTCCTGACGAGCCTCACCGAGGCCAGGCCCACTGTCACGGCTCGCCCGGAGAGATATATGCAGTCGTCGGTAAAGAAGTTTAATGCGACCGCGAACCCGACACGATCGTATGCATAAACCTCCTTTACGTACCGCTTACCGAGAAATCACACCCCGAGCAATCATTCCTTAGTCGGGACTAACCCACTGCTCGTGACCTATCGAAAACAGCTCGCGGACTCTCTCCCGGAATAATTCCTCCCCGGTGACGATATGAATTACATTGAGGCAGTCCTTGCGAATAGTGTTCATTACGCATAAGTTTCACAGAAATGAGACGGAATCACAAACACTTCTCGACGGTATAAAATTCTGAACAAAATCAAGCATATTGAAGGTGCTGGAAAGATTAATCTTGCATAATAATAATTCCAAAATGTTGTTAACAAATTGATGAAGAATAAAATTGTTCCACAAATTTACCGGAAACCTAACTTTTTTTTATGAACATGATTCGTTTATTTTTCTGAATACGTATGCATTTTTTCTGATTTTTAAATTCCCTTTCAATCCTTTGACTTTCTACACATTTTTCCCGTATAAAAAGAATAAATTCAGTGTCGATATCGATAAATGTTCTTGATATATGCTACAGCTGCGATCGACTCACCGGCACTGTCAGTTGGAAGGACACAAAACAACGAGATTTGGAGTTTCGCACTGTCCTTCCAACCGATAGTGCCGATGAGTCGATTGCGGCCGTAACATGTATCAAGAATTAGAATTAAAATCGTCGACGAGACGGGTTATAAATTTTTTTTTTCAAATCCGCAAAGTCGAGTTGAGCCTATAAAATAGGGAAGGGTGAATTTTTCTTATTCGCGAGTTTTGGGTATTCGGGCAAAGGTCAAGTCCGAACGGCGAGGAGGCCGAGCGGAGAGACCCGGGCCTCTCGCGGACGGAATTCCTGGCAGGAGAGCCAGAGGACCCGGAGGCAAGGACCCACTGCCGTTGGGGCTCCGAGCCGTAGAACACTCGTGGTTTTTACTCGCCTCTCCCCCTTCGCTCCCTCGCCGCCGCCGTCTCCTTCGTTCCCGTTGCCTCTCAGGACCCGCGGAGGCCCCCGCGCGAGGCTCGCGCGGGGCCCGCGGATGGAGACCGAAGGGAGGAACGAGAGGTTGCTGGAAAGAGGCCCGGGACCTGCTCTCGGGGTCCGCTCGTTTGACCGCTGGCTCATTCTTCCCGTCTCTCTTGTTTTCTCTCCGCGAGTTTTGTTTCTTCTCTCTCCCTCGTTCTTTTCTGCGAGCGCGAGAGAGCGTTCGTTTGCCTGGCCAGTTCTCCTCCTCTCTGTTTCTCCACCGGCGAGCCGGACTCGTGTGGCTCCGCTCGTCTCGTCTCGTAACAAGAGACGGCGCGCGGACAATGGGTGCCTTGCCCAGTGCCTCCGCAAACCAAGGCTGCTGCTGCCGCTGCTGCCGTTGCTGCCGTTGCTGCTACCTTCGATCCCGCTGGCTTTTCGTCCTGCTACTCTGCTTTGGCTATGCTCACGCTGCTGCTGATGAAGCTTCGGATTTCGTTTTACCATTCTTTTCTTTTCTTTTTCTTTTTTTTTTGTTTAGGAAAAATAAATAAAAAAATGCACACCTTCGCTGCATTTATTAATTACTGCAGGTATCGGGGCGCTTCGTGGAGTGCAAAAAACAACGTTGTTTACTCGCTTCGTAGAATGGAGTTTATCCGTAGACGGACCGATGGTTTGAAATGTATTAGTAATAACAATTTTTTTTTCTTTATCCTGTTCGGAAAATGAATATACGCTATGTGATGGTTTTATGCATAAGTCCGATAGGTTGAAATTGTACTGGTTGGAGTCTAAACAGACGCTTCGGTATATCAAACCAAGATTTTCAGAAGTTTTTCATACACTAATTTCAATTTTGGCTCAATTTCTATAAAAATTATTAATATTACATTTATTATTCCGGTTTATTAATGAAAAATTGATAATTACTTTCATGAAATTTTAATAAACATTTTCGTTACTGCACCGAAACGATAGAATTTTTCTTCTTTTTTATGGTACAGCGTGGAATATTCGTCGTGAATTTACGAAGATAATCCGATTGGCCCGAGGCGCGCGATTCCAAATGGGAGCGAGGTGCGACGATCAAAGTACCGTACATAATGCAACGTGTACTCGAGAGTCTCGGAAGTACGGGGAGAAAGAGAACACGACGAGTAATGCGACAAGTGTAGGACGACGAGACGGGCGGGCCCTCGCGTTCAATGGCTTTAACGTGGTCTCTCGCGCGTTCGCCGGACCGTTGCACATACAGCGCGCTTTATGATAGCGGTGGGCAGATAACGCAGCGAGATAACAAAGACGAATACACGAGGCGATAGCAAGTGGCGGGGAGAGGGGGGGGGGGGGCGAAGAGTGCGCGAGTGGGAGATCGGGTTGTGATGTTTAATAGCGGAAGACGAGAGGAAGCGTATGTACCGGCGGTATACTCGACTCGGGCGATTCGAGCTCGCTCTCCCAGTCCCTCTGTGTGTTACTGATTGTGGCGATCCACACAGACGACGAGCCTCGGCAGGGAGGAACGGGAAGAATTATGTACGCGCTACTCGCCTGTTCGCCCACTTGCTGGGGAAAAAAAGTCTTTTGTCACTGAATTTTTCCTACTGAAAAAAATCACCTGGAGAAGAAAACAATTAATAAGAAAAGAAGAAAGTATCGAAGGGCATTTTTGTGAATCGAAGGGTAAAGAAAACTAATCTAATTTTTTTTTTTTTTTTACGGTACCGACAATCCGCGACCGGACGTTACTTCTGAAGTGAAGCGTTATTGATATCCGCTTTACGTAAAAATTTGCTCTTCAACCCGGATGATCCGCACCGTTAAAATTAATTAATTACACTAGCGGAAAACATAAAATAAATTCATCCCATCAGTGTTTTAAGCTTCGGATCTCAAGGCGCAAATAATCGAGATTAAATTTGTTATCGGGTAACACGATAAAAAAAAAAAAAACAGTAAGGCGGTGTTCGTTCGATGATTGAATTTTCAGCGAGAACACGCGTATCCCGAAAGTTCGTAGCTCGGCAAAGATTATTACAGTTTACACAAAACGACACCGGAGAAGAATATCCGGACTGTTTAGTCGAGCTCGGGCATGACTGTCGGCGATGGCTTGCACACCATCGGAATCGCACAGTAGTCGCCGTTACAGACTTCCCCCCCCCCCCCCTAACCCCTCCGACCCCCGGATAATTTCCACGAAGAAATAAACTAACCGAGGAATTTCTCGGTGCCGGAGTCGAAGCGCCAGTGTGCGCACGTGTAGGCGATATTTCGGTCCATCGACCTTCGTCTTCTGCTCCGTACGCTCCCGGAAAGAGCTGTCCGAAGATCGAGCAAATGCGCTCGGCATCCCCTCGCTGCCGCATCCGCTTCGAGATTTTGCGGGCAAAAATCGGGATCCCGTCCGCGTTTCCGCTCAACGAATCGTAAACAAATAAAAACCCAAAAAATTACAAACGCATCCGCATATGTTTCTCATTCGCATATTAGTTTTTCCGATTTCCCACCCTAAAACCCTCGCATTTAAAATCCCAATAACGGCTCGGACAGAAACCGTTGCACACGCCGCTTTTCCCCCTCTCCATCCTTCTCTCACCGGAATCCTCGAATTACCAATATTTACTCCAATTAGAACTTTCATCGACCGGCCGATTCGTCCATCGGACGAGCCCTTTTCTCGGGTTCCCTTGTATTTACAGAGCGCGCCCGGCGTGTCTTCGGTAGCAGCGCGTGTTGCCCCCCCCCCCCCCCCCCGTTCACCCGAGAAGCCTCGAGGCCCTCGCCACACACGTACGGACGCATACACACGAACGAACAGCTTGTGGCCCGTCGGGTTCGAAACGGCGAGGCCGCGGTCGTGAATTTTTATTTAAAAAAATAAAAATAAAAAAAAAGCGGGGGAAGCCTGGCGTCCCCGAAGTTCGCGGGGCGTCGCGGCGACGCTGGGCCTCTTTCCTTAGCCTCGTGGCTCGGCTCACGCTGCTGCTGCTGCCGCTCGCCGCTCGTTCCCGTGAGAGGTTCTCGAGATACGAAAAGGCGAAACGGCAACGCCGCAAGGCCGACGCCGGAGCAGCTCTCCCCGCTGGCTGGATGGAACCGAGCCGTAAGGCGAAGCGAGAACACCGAGCTGGCCGGCTACTCTTCGAACTGCGCCCCGTCCTCTTCCTTCTTCCAGCCTTTCGACCCAACGTGAAGGAAAGACGAAAGACACTCGGTGTGTGTGTGCGCGTTGTACGAGAGGCCTGCGGCCCTGCCTGCGCTCCTCGAGGCCCCGGGCGCATCCCTGAACCAAGTGAGAAGAGACCCGACGGTGGAGCGAGCGAGGGAAGAAACGCAGAGGCAGCGTCACCCACTTATTCAACGGTAACGAGAGAGAACGCAAAGCATTTTTTTTTTTTTTTAAATATAATAATGATTTTTAAAGAAATAATAATCGTAAAAAAAATAATTATTATTAGAATATTAATGGTAAATAGAATAATAATTATTAGAATAAAAAATGCAAACAAAAAGAGAGGAACGTTGAGAAAATATCCAGACGGCAATTATATATTATTCCGGGTAAATGGCGCAATATCTTCGAGACAGATAAGATTATAGCGGAGTCGTAGAGGCGCAGTACAGCCGTAATACGCTTGCGATGCGTTACGCCCGGCGGCGGGGGGGATCCGCGCAGTCTCTCGGTCGTAATGGAACCACGCGCTGCTTATTATAAAATTTTTGCCGCGATATACGATAGGGAATCACGGAAAAAAATGGGCGAAACATTTTCCGACAAGATAACCGATCGTACAACAAATTTTCACGTCCGACCCCCCATTAACAATATTTACTGAAAATGTACCGCTGGGATATCCAGCAGAGACGATTAATAAAAACAAATTTAACTGATAAGCAATCAAATATAAACCATTAATTTAAAAAATGCCTTGTTCGCCGGCTCCGTACGAAATTCCTGATAAGAAACTAAATATAGTTATGTCTCCAGTCGAATAATGGATGAATAATCGTATCTCATTAAGGAGGCGAAACGACACGACGCATCTCTTCAGGTAGTCCGTGCGGTACAGTCAAGTCAATCGAGTGGCCGGGTTTTAAAAATTGTTTGTACACGATTCAAATCAGACATTTCTGCGAACTAAGATGGTTCCAAATTAAAGAGTTCATGCTTTATGTTGAAAAAAAATTTCAACAATGAATTTACAAAAAAAATAACTCAGCTTACGCCAATAAATCCACGGGCACATTTTTGCACGGTTTTTGTCAAGTAAAATTTGTAATTTTGGTCGATCTTGACGAGCGACAGCTTGTTTTGGTTGTTAGAATATGTTTTACGAATTCAACGACTAACTTGCCCTGTTCAGATTCTCGAGCAGAAAAAAAGTTTAGTTAATGCCTAAGCCCTGCCTTTTTTCACAAGAAAATTACTCCAATTTGTAAATGACAAATATTATCGTAGATCATTCATAGAGTATCTATCGAAAACCAAAATGAGTTTTTACTCGTCAAAATCGTTCAAAAATTACAAATCTAACTTCACAAAAACAGCGTAAAAACATGCCCATAAATTTATCGGCATAAGCAGAGTAATTTTTCTATAAATTAATTGTCGCACATGTAAGAAATCTTTTACCTACATCCAACCACACACTAATTATCTATTCAAAATCTGTATCACACCATTTTTGAAACCTCGGCACGCGATTGTCTCGACTGTACCGCAAGGACTACCTTAATTCTTTTCTTCCTTCATTTTTTCATTTTCTTTTCGTTGATTTTTTTTAGGCACACGCTCGATCGTTCGAGAATCAGCCTGATAGCTTATGCTCGGCGAGTAACGCTCGGTGTCTCTCGCCCAGCAGCAGCAGAGCCATACACGCGCGGGTTGTGTGTTTCCGAAGCTATATCGGTACACGCTAAGGAGCAACGAGCGGACGAAGGGAACGACGATCTATCAGGGAATGGGGGGGAGAACGGGTGGAGGGGGGGGGGGGCGAAGATGGGGGAAACGTTGAAGCCCGCGAGCGGCGTTGCTTGACTCTCGAGCTCTCTCGTCGCTGTTGGTGTTTGTGTGTACTGTCGCGTTGCCGGTTGCTGCTGCAGCGGGCCGACTCGAGCGTCGGCGGCGTTCGAGGCGTAGCAAGTGTCGGACCCCAACGGCTACGCCCATATAAATCCTTAGTTACCTAGTCCGCTTTACGAGATACAATTATTTACCGAGAGAGCGAGAGAGAGAGAGAAGGGTATCGGGAACCGGCTACCTTATTTAGCCCTAGTTAACTCACCGCTCGATGGCGCACGAACGATTGATCGAGACCACCTCTCGCCATAAGTCTCCCTTTTTCTGTCTTTCCTGCCACGCTAAGCAGCTTCTTTTTATTCCAAATGTTATATGGACGCCGATCGCGTTCCCTTGCAGTTTCATTTTATTCGTCGTTTTTATAGACGATTGTAGAACATTTTTATTTTTTCTTTCGACAATCTATTTTAATTTCAAGGTCGTGTTTAATTTTTTTTTCTCACACAGAATATGCATGATTGGCGGGTAAGTGCTTGATCGAAGAATGGGGTAAAAGACGTGAACATCGGATCCATTTATCATCGATTCACATGTAAATTGTGATGGGCCATATTCACCACATTCATTTTATTATTCCAATGTTCATCGTCGGAAAAAAATAATTTTTTTCATTCCAGTCTTATCACGCTTCCGGTTTTGGGAGTTTCATTTTTTCGTCTATCGAGAGGCGCACCTGCATGTCGATAGTCTCTCTTCGCTCCTCTTTCTCCCTCGATTCGTGAGCTTTTTACCCGGGCAGGGGGAAAGGGGGGAGGGCGCAACGCATCTCCCATCAGGCGCGAACCAGACGAAATAACCCGAGCAAAAAAAAAAAAAAACATGGAGAAAAAAGAAAGATTCTCGTCGAAATTGCAACGCGGAGAACCCTCTCGGGTGGATTCGGTCTGCGAGAGATCGTATGCCTAACGATCCGCCTGCGAGGGACCCGCAGACACACTGACTGCGGAGCGAACGGAGCGCGAGAGATGCGGCATCCGCGGGACCGGAGTGCAGCGCGCGATGTGCGCCGCGGCTCTCCGTAGCGAGCTCGCGGCGGACGATCCGAGCGCGAGCAAACGAGAGAGGTCCTCGGTGGGGAAAAGGAAAAACAAACGAAGAAAGAGGAGAGGTGGAGGAGAACGAGAAGACATCGTCGTTGGTGGAATACCCGTAGAAATTATCCCGGTATGCTCGATTTCGTGTTCGAGATTCCACCGGTAAGATAAACCGTTGATGGGAACGAGCGGCATTCTACGAGGTCATCGAATTTGTAGATTTTCCACGAGATTATAAGAACGAATATATGTACGCGTTTAGTGACTCGCCGAGATAAGCGCGGCTGCCGGGTTTCTGTTATTTTCGCCGGTTGCTTGCGGCGCGAGGAAAATAAAATATTTTTAAAAAATAAAAATTCTACTCCCGATCGGAACTTTGCGCGTACGAGATAATTATCGCGCGAGTCTCTCGCCCCCATTGCGCCAATCGATGAGCGGAAGCGCAAAAATAAAAAATAATTATAACTTTTTTTTCTGTTCTCTTCTGTTACGTTCGCCAGTTGCTTGTAGCGTGAAGAAAAACGAAATAAAAAATAAAAATTCTACTCCCGATCGGAACTTTGCGCATACGAGATGATTATCGCGCGAGTCGCACGCCTCCCGATCGATAAGCGGAAGCGCGGAAAAAAAAATCGAAAAAAAAAAAAATCTATTACGCCAACTTAGTCGAGCTTTGCGTAACGGTGGAATCGCGTAAGGTGGTACTTTCCGCCGAGTTTATATACCGCGGCGTTTAGGGCCCTGTAAATCACAGCGTCTTTGAGACTCACGAAATTCTTCATTTTCTTTTTCGTTGTTTTCTCGTTTCCCCCTCTCCGTGGACATCCGGTCGGTGGAAGAAGCGAGAATGAATTTACGACGTTTCGTGGAAGACTCAGCGTAACGAATACCCCCGATTCTCTCGGAAGAGCGACAACAGCGTTCGATGCTTCCCGATTACCTGGGAGGAGCGCAGGGATCGGCGAACAGTTCGTTCGGGATCGCGACTCAACGGATGTAGAGAACGAAAGCGATGCGCCGAAAGGACAAGGACGATGCAGCGCTCCCGGTAACCCGGGGTGAAGCTCGACGAGAAACGAGGTGCCGGTACGTTGCTGCTCCTTGCTCTCGTACACATACATCGGCCGCTCAGAAGCAGAAGGGCGTATCCGAAACCTTTTTGCACGTTGAACGGCGCGGCGCGCGCCCTTCCGTTTCTCAGCGCCCTCTGCACGTACACATGTACGTACATATATATAAAATATATTTTACACACGTATATGTACACATCCACTTCTACAACCGACCATCGAGTGGAACCCGGAATGGCTGCGAGCGCGGAGGCAGCAGATCGCAACTCGCTCACTCTCGTTCACCGGAGTTTCGAAAGCCGGACTAGCTGCTCTAAACAAAGAGCTTTATGACCATATTTATAGTTGTCGTAAAACACTACACAGATTGCTAACCTCGCTCGACGGACGCGGCACGCAGAGACGTTGCCGTTCGCTCCCGCTCTCGCCCTGCCTATTTCTCTCTGCGTCGTTCGCGTCGCCTTTCCTCTTTCCCTCCCGCTTCTTCTCCGGGCTCCTCCACGTCCCATCTCGGCCATTTACCGTCCTTCTCCCATTTACCTCGCTCGTTCGAGCTTCGTTCGACTACCATCGACCGTACACACGCCTACCATATATCGTTTTATAATCATAACTATCACCCCCCCCCCCTACCCCCTCCCTCCCCCTCCTTCTCCTCCTTTTTCTCTCCCGCACACTTTAGCGCTTTTTCAAACATTCGCTGGAGGAACGGTCGCGGATGCTGCGAGCGATATTCTAAACGGTTCATCGAGCTTAAACGGTAAACCGCGAGACGCGAGTTATAATAAGCGCTCCACTTATCGGGGCAGCGAGACTCGGGATGCGGGAATTCGATCAATTAATAACGAAATTCCGTTCAGCGTAACGCTCGCGAGTGCGCCGAGGCGTCCGCGGGGGATTCCGCTGCGAGACGAAAGCGATACATTAAAACGTTATCGATGATGCTGCCGGCCGCTCTCCCGGCAGCGCGGGGATTCAACGGATATGATTCATAACGGCGAGTCCTCGCGACAGCGGCGTGACTAATTGGGACTCGGGTCAACGACACTGCATCAGTTTTGTTCCGGTTAATTAATTTTTCGTCTCCTCGTCTTCCTCGTTGAAGACACGAAGATTTTTTTTTCTTCGATTAATTGAACAGTACTCAATTAAGCGAGCATTGAATCGTCGCGAGGAAAGTGCCATTCGACGATGCAACGAAGTACGAAAAATGGATTACCATTGATTCTAATTCGACGAATCGTTGGGAGGCGACGAAAGGTACAGTGTGTGTATTTTCTCTGCGTCTTGACGTCGAACGCTCGGATTCTCGTTACAAGTTTCGCGATACGATTTATGCTGAGTGAAAGAAAAAAAAATATCGCGTGCACCGTTAACGCATTAATTAACGCACCGCGATAAAAATGAAATCGTCCGAACTCCCTGACACCGAATTGATTGATAATAAACAATCTCTCGCTCTCGGGCGGGCGAGCGCGCGCGAGCGCAGCCTCGGTGAAGCTTCTGGTTTGCGCGGGAGCGGCGGTGTAACTACATACGGCCCGTGGAAACACACGCTTCGTGATTCGTACTGTAAACAGGACCACACCGTGCGCCTCTCTCCCGAGCGCTCGCGTGACATTGCGTGACGACGTGAATTAAATGACCCCACGTGTCGAGCACGTGTTGCCACGGGTCAGGGACCCGGGTTTCCGTCGCCCGCTTTATACACAAATTCTCGCGAGATATCTGCCGAAGCGATCGTCGGCTACCGTCCGAACGATCGCGTTTCCCTGTTCCCAATGACATTTTTACTGCCCACTCACCAAGTCGGCTCGGGACGGGGCAATTAATAACGTCTGAAAATTATCGAATCGATACACGCTAAGAAAAAAAAAAAAAGAAGAAAAACCAACGGACGACGTTAAAAAGAGTCTTTCTCGGTGATTTATGCCCAACAATTTTTTTCTTTTTTTCTTTTCCTTTCTTTTCTACGAGAACATTTTTCAAACACGTGTCCATCACCCGCTTCCCGCATCTCCCTCGGGTGCCGGCGCGTAAATAAGCTTTCTCTCGGAAAGCGGAATGAAAATTAACTTTTAAAACGGAATCTCCGCCCTCCGAGGAGTTTTACAAAGTACAACCGTTGCGAGAGCTCCCACGGAGTCGGGGAGGAAGAACGAAGGGAAAAAGAATGAAGTTTGTGTATGCGAGAGACGCATTAGGGAGGTGAGGGTGAGGTTCGAGCAGCGTAACATCGGAGATCAGGTGCATTCCGCGAGGGCGAGTAGCTCGCATGGAAACAACAACAACAAAAACTATAATCTTTAGCGCTCTCCGCCACTTTACTCCGGTAGTTTCTATATCGCGAGTCCATCTTCCTCGCTGCTCTCCTCGTTACCTTCTTTTTCTTCTTTTTTTTTTTTCTATTCCCCCATCTTTTCTCGGCGTCCTGCTCGGCCCCCTCCGTCGCTCGGGCGTGTTTTCCCAACTACGGATTTTCTTGGGAAAAACGTTTTACGAGGAAATTTGTTTAACCAGTTTATAAAGAAAGGTGCTACACCGTACCAACGGCCGGTTGTAGCCTCTTGTGATGCAGTCCGACGATGCAGTTGCACGAGTCGCACAACCGAGGGGGGGGGGGGGATGAGTATATCGGTAGAGAAGAAGAACCTCGGGAGATGTTCCCTCGGTGGAAGGAGGAGATGAAGGAACGGAACAGTGGGCGCGAGCTGGAGGGGCGGGAGAGGAGAACGAGCGGACAACAGAGAGAGGGGGGGAGGGAGAGGGGCTCTCGCCGTGTTCTCCGACCTCTCCGAATGTAAGAAGTGCAGCAGGTAGGCTCGTTAGCGAGCAGGTAGGTAGAGGTTCGAGGGCCCAGGGTAGGTGTATAATGCTGACTGTAGTCACTGCGTGTCTGTTCTCCATGTACCGGGTGTTCCGATCACTTCTCATTCAATTTTCATTCCTACGCCTTTTACACGCTGCGTAAATTCCGATGCTACGTTTTGTGCATACATATTCAATTATTGCAGTTATGTAATAGTTTTAATAATTAAGTATACATCGCACCCCTAGAATAACGGTGTAAGATCTCTTATGGGATTATCATGTAAGATGTTACACTGTTGTTCTGAGGATGCGATACGATTATTTTTATTGTGAAAAGTGTAATCATGAAAAGTCGAAAGATCTTTCATTTATATGTGAGATGAATGTGTGACAACGGATATCGAGGCACCCCGAGAGTTTCTGACGAAAATTACTCCTTTATTGTCTCGTTCCCACCGAACGTATTGGGCCACTTTGGGTCTTTGCAAATTTTGGAATATTACATTTTTTTACGTGCATAACCTCCCGGTTGAATTACAAGTGTTTCGATCTCTTCTCAATTTTCATTCCTACGCCTCTTAGACACTGTGCCATTCCGATGCTACGTTTTATGCACACATATTAAATTACTATAGGTATGTAATAATTATAATAATAAAAAATGTATATCATTAAAAAAAATCAAAAGTATAATCATGAAGAGTCGAAAGAGGTTTCATTTATGTATGAGATGAATGTATGACAACGTATATCGAGGCACCCCGAGAGTTTCTGACTAAAATAATTTTTTTATTATCTCGTTCCCACCGAGTCGTCGAAAACATCAACAATTTCACGCGCACAACGTCCCGGCCGAATTCGAAAGCATTTTTTGTCGCTCGAATCTGGGAACTCAAATTTTCGTAAACAAATATCGGAATCTTTGTTTTTACGACACAGAATAATTTGTAAAGTGGCATAGCGCAGATTCACCCGTTAGACGATGCTAAGCGTAAGAAATGGGTAAGGTTAGAGACGCCCAAGGGAAGCGAAGTAAGGAGAGCGTCGAATGAGAGGGACGGAGAATGGAGAAGAGAACGCAGTGTGCGAGGCGTCAAGAGGCCGAGGCCCCGGGTGGGGTCCGAGCAGAGAAGAACGTTAAGAACGAAGAAATAGATAGAGAACGCGCTCGTAAGGAGCGATAGAGAAGACTGTGCATATATACATATATATACATATGTATACACTCGGGGGTTACCGTGTGCATCGGTGAGTGGTTACCGGTGAGGTTCGGAGGAAAGGTATTCGGGCAAGTTCAGGGTGATGCAGCCGAGCCTAGCATCTCCCTCGCTCGCCTCGTTTCCTTCGACTCCCTCACACTCCCTCTATCCACCGACGTTCTTTTCTGTTACTATACTCCGCAGCACCTTATTTCTTCGCTTCTCCACCTTACACCACTCTTACTCGCCACATCACACGGACTATACTGGCTCGAGCTTCTTTTATATCGAAAGAAGAAAACCTTAATCCTACGTGTACGACTCCTCGCATGTTACAGATACACACATATATGTACTTTTTTTTAAAGGAATTGCGCTAGTCAAAAGAGTAAATTCCCTTTCAGTACCTTCCAGATATTCTTCAGTACCTTGCAGATATTTTTTCGTGCGTGAACAAACAATTCAAAAAAATTCATAAGAAACACTACTTGTCTGCGAAGGTCCACAATTTTTTGTTGAGATTTTTACGAATTTCGTTGTTCATTAAAAAAATTAATAAAAAAAATGGAAAAGAAAAATAAACATTGTGGACGTTTGAGGACAATAAATGTTTGTCAAGTGTACATTTTTTGTTACCGTGCACCGCTTGCCGGTTAAAAAAATGTGTCGTCAGAGGGTGCTGTTGGGGGATTTTTGTTTCGGCCGATTATCGGTTCGAACGAGGTCGGGCATCGTTTCAAAAATTAAAATAACTTAGCTACGGTGTAGCAATGGGGGTTCCTGCGGTCGAATTGCGAATACTCCGGAGTATAAGACGAAGTGAATACAAGAGAGAAGGAACGATTGCCCGCGCTCGCGGCTATCTAAGCGCCCGGACCGCCTACACGCGAACTCGTCAATTACTTCGCACAACGAGATATCATTGGCGAGAGAGCGAGAGTGGGGTAAACGACGAGTGGAAAGAGAGTCTCGTTTGTGGGGCTCTTCTCTCTCTCTGGAGCTCTCTTCAACTGTATATATATATATATATCGACTGCTGAGAAATAAAAGGGCGTATCCCACATCAATCAACATGTAAAACGCCGTCGGTTCCGCCCTTCTGTTTCTCGGCGGTCGATATACACACCTCTCTACATGCGACGTACCTCTTGCCCAGACTGTGCCACCGTGAGTATCTCGTGCGAATAAACCGCCGAATTATCTTCGAAGGCGAATTATCTCCGACCGTGCGCGCCCTCGAGCAACAAAGAGAACACAATGAGCCGAGCAAAAAAAAAAAAGTAAAATCTACTCTCGCCTCGTTTCTTCTTTACTCATCACCCGCTCTACTATATTCCCTTTGCTTTGCATTTCCTGCTATTATGGGGGTTTTTCGGCCTCCGCTGGGCCCAACCTCGCAGGCACCGCACGCGATATCCAAATTACAGAGAAATATATTTAATTCGATTTTTTTTTTAAGTTCTTGTCTCCCGTTCCTTTTTCAATTAAATTTTTTTTCTAATATTTTTGAAAAAAATATCCTCTGCGCGTTGGACAGTCCAACTGCTTGGTATGTATTTTTTTTAGATAAAAAAAAACCCGGCGATATTTTGATTGTATTCGATAGATTGCACTGCCGATGTCCCGTCAAGTGTCGACGATAATGCTTTGTTTCGATGAATGGAAACTCTCAGCGCACGGGCGATCCGCGCGCCACTAGTTCGCACAGGCCCGGCTGGCCGTCCGATCGCTCTGAATTATTAACCACTTGACAGTGGTACGTGGCGAGCACAGAGGTGGTGTGCGAACCGTATCGTCGACGCGATTGACGACAATGCTATCCTTCGCTGCTCGCGAAATTTCGCCGTACAAATCGCACGACAACGAGGAGAAGCGAGGAACGATCACGCGTAGATGCTGCGTGGCGAACTAGTCAAATGAGCGATACTTTTTTTACAATTGCTTGTCCAAAACTGTATGCATTTATTGCCGGTAATGGAGGGTGTTTTGCATTAGTGCATGTATTCTCAATCGAGAAATATTAATCACGATGGTCTTGCAAGAACGACTGGTAAATACAAATTTTCATGCGAGTATGTTTTTGTTGGGATTTTTCAAAGTAAAATCTGTTGTTTTTCAACCGATTTTAAAGTACTACGGCTCATTTTGTTCCTTAAACTTTGCTCGACGAATTCACCATCTAGATTTGTCTATAGGATTGATCGTTTGATAAATATGTCCCATTGTTTAACCGATCAATTTTTGTTCCCATAAACAAAAGGCTGTTATTTTTAAAAGACGGAAACTAAAAAAACATGTACTTGGTGAATTCTTAGAGCAACGTTTGAGGAACAAAATGAGCCAGGGTGCATTAATATTGGTTGAAACATAAGGATTCTTCGATGAAAAAATTCGGCGAAAAGGTATCGTCATGGAAATTTTCATGTATCCGTTTATTTATTTGCAAAATCATTATTATTAATTAAGCAAGCTTCAAGCAAATTCCATTGCTTGAAGGTAACTTTCAGCTGCCCGAAAGTAGTGACTCGACGGAACGAAGACTAGACTTTTGGGCCTCGCATTCATAAACTTTCAACGAATTACGTTTTTTTTTTACACCTCGCTTCATTCATGATAGGCGGGATAAGGTGAAAAACAACGAGACACCTGTTCGCACGCAATAGTGAGTCTCGGGTCTGCGAGTCTCTCCCCCGGTGACTTTCTCAGGACGTTGGGAACTTTTGGCAAGCTAACGGCGCCAACGAAGCGAGAGATCAATTTGTCAGTGCGAGGACGCCCAACGGGTAACGCGCAGAGGAGTATTACAATCGTGCAAGTTAAACCGACGACCACGTTAATTTGTCTCGCTGGACAGTGAGCTTACGGAGGATACATATATACATACGTATGTGTGTGTGTATATATAATTAAGTCGGTAACTAGCGTTGATGCCGTTAAGTACCGGCGTCACAATTTTCTTCCGAGAATCGACATTTTCCAAGCCCGCAACGGTGTCAAGGCCGGGAGATTCGTTGCGCTCGTGGATACGTTTGACGATTTTTTTTTTCTTTCTCGATCATAATTTGACATTATGCCGGATCGTGTGAGCCACGAGTCGCGAGCAATGTTTGAATTATTTATGCGGTATCACGGTAGTCGGGAACGACGAGTGATTCGAGCGTTATAATACATAATTAGCGTCGGTATATCATCGGCATTATTATTGCTATCGATGTCTCCGGGCGGTCCCGATCAGCTGACGGTTCGATTTACGAGAGCCGGCCCGGCCTCGTAGCCGATGCCATCATCGAAGCTCTTCAATTTATCCCGAACGCGATTTTCTGTCGCCTCCAGCGTACGAAACGTATTTATTTTAGTTTTTATTATTATTATTTCGTTTCTTTCAATTATATTCATATATTTATTATATTTGTTTTTATTGGAGGAATTTACCTGATGCGTAAAATTGAGTTTCGAGCCGATAATGTCGATCTTTGTAATTTAGCTTCGAATCGCGCTACCAGACTGATTTACGCTCAACGGGTCTACGATAAGATTAACCGTGGATAATTAAATGGGGGGACTAAAATAAAATGAAAAACTCACCGAAGACGGGACTGAGGTCGGACCTCCCTGAGGCCTTTCCCGTCGTCGCGTAGCTTCCACCGGCGAGAGATCCCTTTTCCTGAAACACACACACAACGTTTTCACACTCTGTATTTTCTTTTATTTCATTTATTTTTTTCGTTCATTTCTTTTCTCCTCTCCCATCGACGTCCTCGAGAACGACACGCGTTCCCGCAGACTCGAATAAAATAATCCATTGGCAGGCAGCAATGATCTTTTTTTTTTTCTATGATTTTTTTGTTTGTTTCGCGCACCTCAGACTCCGTGAGGTCGATGAGGGAGCTCTTCTCCTCGGTGAGGTTTTCCGAGGACCTCTTCTCGTCCTCGCCTTCATCCTTGAAAACTTTGACCTCGTCCTCGCTGCCGAGATCGTCGCCGCCGCCGCTGCTGCTCACGTGCGGCATTATTTTCGGGACGCCGACCGTCCGACGGGAACGATCGGTCGTCGACACTCCGCTTCTTCAATACTCCTCCGTCGCCGCAACACTTTCTTTCTTTCTCTTCAATTTTATTTCGAATCAAAATTTTGCGTGCGCTCCAACGCGCGCCGATCTCGTCGTCTCGTTCCCGCGAGGATCACGAGTTTTTGTTTGTTACAAAGAAACGATTGAAGAACGAATAAAATAAAAAATAAAAATAAAAACAAAAAAAAAAAAAGTAACACACGCGCAATTTATCTATCACACTCACTCGTTCGCATCCGACCGACGAAATACGATTTGCAATATATCTACGATGTGTGTATTGTTGGAAAAAAAAAAAAAAAACAAACAAACAAACGAAAACAAAAAGAAATCGACGTTCACTGGCCGACGCGGGAGCCGTCGGCTCGCACTGTTATCACTCTGTCACCGCTCCGCTCGCACGAACTCATGTGTGTGTCGATTTTTATTTCCCCGCGGGGATAACGCACGATTATGTTTATCCTCGACGAATTTACGTTTGCCGAACGACGGAAACGTAACGAAACATATATATATGTATATATATATGTGTATTTTTTTGCGTGCTCGTCGTGTGTTTTAGATGAAAATTGAGGGAGGGTTAATGAGAGTGCATTTAGAGGTAGATAAGAGATATGTATAGAGAGTAACGCACGTTGTTACGGTGTTGGATCGACAGGAAAAAAAAAATCGGCGCTGACGCGAGCGTGCGCGCGCTCGCGAGTACACAACACGCACGTCACTGGGCACGTTCGTCGTTTCGCGATAACCGACGCCGTCGGCTCTCGCTCGAGCCCTCGGGTCTTGCGAGCAACGACGGTCCTCGTAGCTCCGCCCCCCACTCCCCCTCTCGCTGCAGCGAATAATAACCGTCGATCACAGAGAATAAGTTGCAGCAGCAGCAGCAGCAGCAAACAAACACGAGTCAGCCGGGAGGACGACGCATCCGCCGGTTGGCCGAACGGTCGACTCTGCTTGCTGTTACGATGCGAGACAGCATCGGCGCGACGAGCCGGCCAACGCACCGCGTTGTATATGTCTTCTCGTGCGCGGCGTCGTTGATCCGCCGTCCGCCTTCACCCGCGCCACCTCCCGCGACACTCTCGATCTCTCCGCCGCTCGTACAAACGCGATATCTCCGTTCAGCGGCAGCAGAAAGCGCGTGGGAGTGGTCCGTAGAGCACGTCCGCGAAAACCCGGTGAAATATGCACGTTCAGTATGATTCGCGGTTTGATATTTGTTTTCTTTTTTTTTTCTCGTCGAAAACTAATCGACCGGCGCACCGCTTGTTTCTTCGTTCGTTAAAGGTCTCTTTATTCACCGCACTAATTCACGATTCGACGCAGTTGTCGCACAGCTCGGACGCTCGACGAGAGCTGACTTCTTCGGCCTCGAGCCTCTCATTTATCATTGTTATTATTCGCCTCGTCCTCTCTCTCTCTCTCTCGCTTCTCCTGCCCGGTAGTCGCTGCTGGTCGGCGGTTGGTTGTTTTATTGTTGACTACGGCTCGAACTCTTCTCGCGCCACGTTCGCCCGTTGTCGTTCGAGATTTATCCACCGGTGCGGGTATTCAATGAAAACCCGGCTTGTTCGTGCACTGGCTGGCCGCGTATGCCCGCGTTGCTGGCCACGAAGCGACGAGCACGGGCTGCTTGTTCTCGATCGACGACAACGACTCGAGTACCGGGGAGGACTGGACGACCGCATGATAGTGCACGCGGCGAGGGGCGGCCATCTCGACCGTGTCAGTGCGTTCGCGCGCGCGTTCCTCCGTGTTTCCCTCTGCCTCACTCCCGACGTCGACTCGACTCTGTTTAAAAAACCCCCCTCTGCTATTCGCTACACGTGCGTTCTCGGAGGACGGTGCACCATTTGGATCTCCGTTACTTTTCTATCTTTTTTACATTGTTTTTTTTCTTTTACATCACGTGACGTTAATTTATTTGTTTGTATTCTTTTTTTTTTACTTGAATCTGTTTATCGCGTCGGCGCTCGGTAGTTCATCGGTCCGGTGTGGTTGCCTCGTGTAGTTACGTCTTTTTATCGGTATTGCAAACGAAGGTGCCCGACCTTCGGATGTCGTTTGTATCGCGGCCGACCTCCGTCTCGAAGTGTTCTACCTGGATGCTCGGCGCTGACTGCCGGCCGGATCGCTCGAGCGGGCGGCTCTCCCACGCGTCGACCAATCACGGCCTCGGATTCGTCCGTACTGCTTCCCTTGCCCCGCGACGCTGCGCCCCCCCTCCAGATACCGGCCGAGACGACGACAGCCAGTCATGGCAGGCAGCCGAACGAGCGAGCCGCCGAGCCGAACGAACACGAACCCCCACGAGCTCACCGCCGAACAGCTTCGCACTGTATCCCTCCCCCCTCCCTTCCCTCTGCAACACACAACGCCGGAATATAAGTATAGCCGAGCGTATTAGCGGAACGCGCTGCGTCGCGCCGACGCCGTCGTACACGACGGATATGTCCACGATTTTTCTATAGAATTCTTACTGGTTTCTTATTTTTTTTCTTTTCTTTTGTCCGGTGCCCTCGATACATTCGATTATTTGAGATTTTACGTTATAACAAAATATTGCGAACGTTAAATAAGAGGTCTTTAACTTGTTTCTTTTTCTTTTCGTTGTAACATCGTTTTAGGTCTAAAGTTACTATGTTGCTGATCTACCGAAAGAAATTTTCGGACGATAAAATTAGCGCGCGGGATAATAAACCGGAAACGGTTATCGGGAGCGGATTGATTTGTCGAAAACTGAACAAACGCGATTGCCAATTTGCACTCGCGACTGATTTATTTGACCGTTCGTTCGCAGCCTTCCGTTCTTGTTCTTAGACGATATTAACGAGCTCGACACGGCGCAAGTGGAGTCTGGAGAGACGCAATAAACGGCCGTTTCCCTTCTCGCCCCGCCGGCTTCTGTGTCGGTCATCGGATACTGACCTTTCGTTACGATAAGAGGCTCTGCGCGGAGATGGCGACAAACTATCTATATCCGTCATCGCAGCTATGAATTTGATTGTATACACATAGTTGTGTCGTGTATAATCGTCGACGGATTCTTGCTGGCACGGAGATCCGATGACACGCGTCACGCCACGCGGTCTCGCACGACTAGCGATCATCGTCCACTCGGTGAGGTGCGTCTCCTCGACGGCCACTCGACCAGACGCGATTTATACTTTCCCGACGCTACGCTATGGGCTCTATCGTTCGGAATGACAAATTCAAATCACAGAGTTATAAACGAACGGCCGGTTATGTTTGCTCGCGCGCACGCAGCATGCTGTGTGCCTGCGAGTTCTGTGAGAATCCGTGCGAGTAATCTGTGAGTACCGTGTCAGTATCTGTGAGTACCGTGTCAGTATCTGTGAATATTTGTGTGAGCATCTGTGAATATCTGTGTGAGTATGTGTGAGTACCGTGTGAGCATTTGTGAGTAACGTGCGAGCATCCGTGAGTATCTATGAATATTTATGTGAGTATCTGTGAGTATTTGTGACTATCTGTGAATATCTATGAGGGACTGTGAGTATCTGTGATTGCTGTGGGTACCTGTGAGTATCCTTGTCAGGGTCCCATCGACATGAACTTTATTATTATGTAGATTGAACAACGATATGTATTAATTTGTTTCACAGCAGGAATGGACGAGTACCGAATTATAATTATTATTATTATTATTATTATTATTATTATTTTTCGAACACAAAAACGTTACGAATTTCACTTTTATGTGACATTTTGTTATTCCTACTCGCAGTCATGTAGCGATGGGCTCACCTTTGTATGATGCGCGGTAGCTCGAAAATTCGTCGCTAAGTTACGAAGACGGAATAGACCAAGTTAATGAGTACGTAAACGTAACCTACAAATATGGCCGTCCGATTTTTGTATTCGATCCTGAGCACGCTATGCCGGGGCCCCCCGCAACGCAAATTCATATTCGGCATGCGAAATCGTTCGATGCATCTTAACGCGTCCGTTCGATAATCAATGAAACTCAATAAATACCTCTGCACGAAAGCTATCTCGCAATAGTTTTTCGAAACATCATTACCGTCCTCGATCTCATCCCGTGACATTTATCAATGGATGTTCGACGTTGATAGTTTCACTGTAATTCGATTCGACGGACTAACCGCGAGGCCCGGATGAGACAATGTAATTCTCGACTCGGCGACTTGTAACCGGCGCAGTCGGGCGTAAAGCCATCGTAAATTGTCGGCCGGCACTCTCCCGGCGCGCTTCTCCCGCTGTTGAGAGATAGCGGAGAGTAGTGAACTTTCGGGTACGGCGGTTGCTGTTTCTTAACGACGCGCTAACTCGAATCATTTCTGGCCGCACGGCCAATTTAAATCTGCCAGCGATGTCGCTACTAGATATTTCAACGGGACATTCCGCTCGCGGTGCTCTCGCTCTCGTGAATTTTCGCGACGCCGGGCACGCGGTTGATACTTCGCGAGCTCGAGCACGACCGAACGCCGCGGCGTCGTCGCCGGGCAATGGAAACACGCGCGATAGTTTGTTCCGTGCGGGTTAACGGAACCAAGAGGAAAAGGAAAACGCGAAAATCGCTCGGCACGCCCGTGCAGATATCCCGCCGCGATTCGTTCTCTCACGCCTCGTTTATTTCGTTGGGATATTACGCAGTGATGAAGATACGCGATGTACGCTTCGCGAGCCTCGCGGGACTTATATATTTCCCTAACCGTTTTGCTCGCAAACACGGCTCCTTCGCGAATAGACCTATTCGTCCGTTAAACAGCGGACGGAGGTTATTTCAGCGGTTCGAAGGTCGAAGGAATTTTTCTCGCACCGAAAATAATGAAACGTACACACTTACCGGGAGAGGCGGGGCGATTTAGTTATTTTTTCTTTAATGGAAAGCTTAATGGAGATGATTTAGTAACGCGGAGTCGGTGGAAACTTTGGAGTTTGTGATTGAAGTATAATTTGTTTGGCGGCGGAGGAGGAGGGGGGCGTTAAGTATACAAGTTGTTGGGCAACTTTGTTTGCCCGATCTGAACTGCCCTCTAGCGGTCCAGGAATGAACTCAGACGAGCAGAAATCGACTGTACCGACGGTAATCAAGTTTCGTCGCCTTGTTCACGACAACAATAAGTATTTGAGGTATTGCGGTTGATAATGCAATTTTACTGCGATGAAAAAATTTGCAGTCTAATGACAATGGTTAATTTGTTCTGGAGTGCAATTGGGAGATGATAATTCGACGGATTATTTCAGGAATGAAGTGCCGAACGACGCCGCAAGCAGCGCTATCGAGGAATCGATTGTCCGCACGGTCGAAAAATTTCTCAGCTTACCCCTGTCGGTAAGTCAGTTTTCTGCAGCCAGAGAAGAAATGTTCAAAAATGATTGTTGCATCTTTTTTTTTATTGATCGCTCAAGCATTCGTGCTCCGAATTCTCCTCGCCACCTTTCTCTTTACAAACGATCTCGAGAACTTGCACGGTACCGGGCAATTCTCGCTCCGCGCGTTCTGCAATTGACGAAGCAGCGTTTCCAGATTGAGCAGAGCAGTCGTCAAATTTTTGTCGTCGATGCTGCGTCTCGTCTTCTCACTTCTGTCAGAATTTATCGAAGCCAAGGTGAACAGCGCTTCGAGCAGTTCGGTCGAGATATCGGGCGACTGATGAGGATACTTCTCCGTGCAGCCTGTAGTAATTTTCGTAGAAATGCTTCGTCTCGAGTCCACCAAGATTCTCAGCCTCGGGTGCAGCCACTTGCTTCGGAATATTCGGTGCGAGGTCACTCGTTCCAAGTGTGCCACGAATTCCGCTTGTTTCAGTAATCTCCGAATGTGGCCCTGCGTGCGTATCACAATTGCAGAACAAAAAAAAAAAAAAAAAAAAAAAAAAACAACTCTACCGAGTATTCGTTGAAGAATGCCGCAGTGCTCGTTATAAAAATAGAATTCGCGATAGGCACACTGATTAATCTCCGAGTTCCGTGGCAGCCTCCAACCTCGGCACTATGTTTCTCTATAATTTAATTAAAAATGTATTCTGCCCTCCCTCTCCCTATCTTCCTCCCCCCTCTTAATTACCAGAGACGTCGACCCTCGTCAGTAAGGAGGCGTAGAGGTCTCTCCTCCGGCCACCCTCGACTCACCTCTTTCTCGAGCCCCTGAATGTCGTTGACAGCCAGACCGATCATTAGATTCATCAGAACTATGCTCGCCAGTACGACGAATCCGAGAAACACGACTCTACTCGTGACGCGTAAAAAATGTTTCTCCCCGCTCGCAGAGTTGACGTTTTCTTCGTCGGATCGGTGAGGATGACTCTCGTCGGGAAACAAATCTCCGTACTCGTACTCACCCATCATCATTACGACGGTCTTCACCAGTGCTCTCCAAGAGTCGCGAAACTGGTCGTTGCCGTGGAACAAAACGGAGAAGCTTAACGCGAATCCGACAATCAGGCAGATGAATGCAAGGAGAACCTGAAAGGAAATAAAAAGCTCTCACGTCACGGATGCACGTCATTAACATAGGGCTGGCGGATATGGATATACATGCGTATATATGCGTACATATAAATGTGCATGTGTATATAGGTATGTATATATGTATGGTATGGCTTCTGGAATGGTGGCTGGTTGGCTGACTGCTGCATTCGCTGCTGCAGCCGGAGCAGCCTCCAGCCTGTGGAAACGGTGTGGGTGTCGGAGCGTGATGGGATTCCCGGGCAAGAGAATTTCCAACGAGATGATGTTTAGAACGCGCGGTACGTGTTTCTTCCCCCAACTAATGATATTTCGAGGTTGCGCTGCGCCGCGCTGCACGCACAATTTTCGCATGCGAATTTTCTTCTCTACGCCCTAGCGACTACGAGTTAACGACGTTACGTGTAATAATGCAACATCACCTTGAATTACCAGGGCAGCATATCGAGAAAAACAGTTCTCTACCTACAATCGCAAATTATTCTACCTGATTTTTTTTACCGAATTTTTCTCTCATCAGCTCAATGTTCGATAAGGAAGCTCGAGTGAGATATATACGCATGTATATACGAAATATCATTTTCCGTCACCATCGGCCGTATATTATTCTCGAGCTGAGCATTTTTCTTTCCATAATCACGAATTATTCTACCCGACGTTTTTTACCGAATTTTTATCTTACCGGCTCAATATTCGATAAGGAAGCTTGGGTGAGAAATATACGAAATACAATTTTCCTTCGCCATCCGCCGTAAATTATTCTCGAGTTGATGCTGGTAATCGATTAAGGAAACTGGAGAGCCTGGACCGAGCGATACAGGTGATTCGACATTCTTGAAGTAAGTTAAATATGCGGGACAAGAGTTACCTTGAGAATGTTCTTCAGCACTGTGGAGAACATGAGAGCGTAGTAGCCGTAAGTTGGAAACCTTCCAACGAGTAGCATCATCTGAATCCACGCGAACAAAATCGCGAGGCTGATGGAGTGAAATACCCACGTCGGTGGCTCGAGCTCCGCGGCTCCTCCACTCCCGTCGGCTACCGGCAGCAAAGTTTCTCCGCTGGAACGAGATGTGGTTACGTTGATGTAGTCGCCGGCGACGGTCGAGGTCGCGAGAGATATAGCAGCGCATGTCAAGGACGACCAAGTCTCAAACTGCTTCAGGTAATACCTGCGTGCAAAGTAAAACTTTCAATAATATCCCCGTAAACTTCTCTCTCGCTTAGCGATATTTCCGCGCGGCTTCGGCGACTTCCCCCGTCGTATATATTCTAACGAATATAGCGATGAGGATCGACTGAATCACACGATATTACATTGGGTGACTGGAATAGCTCGGTATGCCAATGACAAAACGTACAGATCGTCGACTGACGAGATGACTGTACCGTAAAGAAATTTTGTTTCAAAATTAATTCACGGTATTGGAAGCTTTTTTACATAAACCGTTTGCGAAACTTCATGTGCGTTGCGATTTTGCAGTAAAATTATTATTTTTAATAAAAATTTTTGTAAATTTCAGTCAAAATATTTGTAAATTTAATGTCTGTTATTTTTATTTTGCAAGATGTACATTAATGTTCAATTAATGTAAGTAATGTAAGCAAGTTTCAAGTTCCAGTACATTGAATGTGCAATTAATTTTTACAGAGTCTTGATGGATCTTTCAAAGAAAGCAGGCTTTCGCCAGTTCGTACTTCAGACAAATAGTTGTGATCCTAATTAATAATATCCGCCTCAAAACCAAATGCGCGTCTTATTGATTTCCCTCCGTCGTAACAATACATTTTTTATCGAATTATTTATCGAACTGTCTCTTACTTCGGTACCATGAGTACTTGCACCGTGTTGTGAAACACGAGAATGCAGGAACACAGCATCAGAACGTATCGCGGCAGAGCGAAGCCTTCCGTGCGCCTCAGAAGTGTTATAGCGTAGCCGGACAGGGACAGAACGAAGAACACGTGAACGAGTACGAGCAGAAAAAAAAATCCTCTCAGTCTGGACCACTTGAGACTGAGAAATGATTCGAGAAGTGGATGCTGGAGAATACCCAATTGTTCCATGTTCGAGGCCGCGCCGATGAGAGCCGTTACGACACCCATCTGAAGCTGGTCCTTCGGTGCCAGCACGCCAAAGTCAACGCTCACCTGCAATCACAGACCGGTACGAAAACGTTTTTTTCTTCTTCAGAAATGAAATCAGAGGGGTTTTTGGCTCATTACGTAAGAACCCTTCTCCGCGCAGCAATTCCCGTTGGGACGAACTCCTGCGTCGAGTAACTCCGTTACCAAGGATAAGGGTCGAGATACGTGCGCGAAAATCGCGTCGATAACGCTCACACCGGTCTTCGTCCGTGCGGCGAGATTTCCACCGTAATTCACAAGCAATCTGACACATTCCCGGTATCCCTGATAGGCCGCTCTGTGCAGAGGCGTACGGCCGACCTGCGTATTTAAAAAAAATTACCATCAACACCGTGGTAAAATTTTAATACCTTTTTTTTTTTTTGCTCCGATTAAAGAATTTGCTAATCGATGCTCACTTCGTCCTGAATATCGATACTGCCGGAATCCACGGCTTCCAGAAGAACTGCGAGAGTCTCGAGACTTCCCGAGGCTGCGGCTATGTGCAAAGCTGTACTTCCGGTGCTGGAGCATTGAAAGAGAGGCCACGCACCGCCCTCGAGCAATCTTCTCGTCGCAGAGGGACTGCCTAGAGTGGCTGCGTGGTGCAACGCCGATGACCCTTGTGAGTCGCAAGAGGGAGTCTCGATTAGTAGTGAAAAAAAATTGTGAAAAAGTGAGGAAGAAGCTACTGAGCGCCGGTCAAAAAAATAAAAAAAATAAAAGGAAACGAGGCAAGCTACGTGTCGAGAACTTGTTATACATCGTCGCGAATCTTCCGGTCGATTACGATACGTCGAGAAATGGAAAAACAAAATCACCCTCACCCGTATCTGGATGTACCAGATTTGTGGAAGCACCCGCGGACACTAAAATATCGACGACTCTGGCGAATTTATCCAACTCCTGCGAATCATTGGAATCGACGCTCGAGCCAGCGAGAAGAAGAGGCGTAATGCCACGCGCGTCTTTGGCGTCCACCGTTGCTCCGGCTTTTACCAAAATCTTGACGACTTCCGGATGATTGTTTCTCACTGCCTGATGAAGCGGCGCTCTGCCCCAGCAGTCCGGCAGCGGCAGCTGAAACATTTTTATAATCATTAAATAAAAAATAAAAAAATTATTTATTTCGTACAGTTGAAGGGTTACATTTTTGCCGGCGACGATGCTCTCCGTTTGGCCCATTCCAGCCCAGTACACGTCTCTGGTGCAGGAATTAATTTCAACGCGACTGTCGAGCGCCGCACCCCGTTGAACAAGCCACTCGGCCACTTCGGCGTTGCCCTGATGAGCCGCGTAATGAAGGGCGCATCTTCCGAGCTTGTCGCATACGTTCACGTCGGCACCGAGCTCTTGAAGCGCGTCCAGTAGATCGGTCCATCCTCGCCAAGCAGCGAATTGAACCACCGTGACTCTCAGAGCGCCGACCTGCGACAAAATATCAGCACCGCGATGTTTAGCTTCGGATAATATTTTCCACGCTGCCTCTGGTTCGTTTCTCTCGATGGCTTGAATTAATTTCAGGGATAACGGACTCGCGGCACTCGTCATTGTCGCGCGCTCGGACTTTGACTGATTTATTTTACGACCGAGCTCTTCAACCGTTCGGTCCAGAATCTCGCGTCTTAATCGAGGCGAGGATGTGGCTTTGGCAGGAAGTATGGAAGTAGGGCTAGCCGTGCAGATATTGCCCACCCATGGCATTGCATTGGCCACCCCCATCTCCAGTGATTAGGAGTTTCAGCTGCGAGTCCAATTATTGTTTACCCCTCGGTGTTTTGATTCTATGGTGCTCCAAAAAGTGTTTCTCGATAGGTCGATGCATATAAACATGAATGATGTATTTACAATTATTATTGTCATCCAGTCAAGATAAAAATGTTAAATATTGCTAAACCCGATGTGCACACGTATATGAATAAAAAAAATCTACCACGCCAAATTTCTCATTTTTACCCTATAAATGTTTATTAAAAAAAAATGAAATCGCAACGACCCGTTGATATACGAGTACACTACAATTGAAGTATGATACGGAAGACCGAAGTTCGTCGACGCAGCGACTGCCGACAGATTAACCAATCATCTTTGCAAACATGTCAAGCTTTCCGATAAAGGTTGATTTATCTACGGGCGCTTTAAGTCAGCAGCACTTTTAACATCTGCTCAGACTGCCGTTATCTACTCCCATAATCGCCCCGTAAAAAATTATATATATATGCGAATGAAATGAATGAATGGTTTAAATGAAATTAAGCGAGGAAAAATGTACGATAATTATTGTCTCTCACGCTTCATAAACGGCTTGTCATCGCGCGAAAACCTGGAAACGCGGAGGGCACGCAAACTTGTAGCTCTCTCTACGCCGCATACTCACACCGGTATGGCTCTAACGCACACGAGAACTCGCGGATATCGGGGATTACATCATCACGCTTCCAGCACGATAGTCGGTGTACGGTGCCGTACAGCGTTGTTACACTATACACTACTACTCTCGGTCGAGCGAACGCACGTTCACACGCTCAATCGACTACGGTATAGTATTGTTACCTTAGGCGAGCCACGGCCAGTACGCGCTTGACCACGCTCACGGAGGGATCCTAGCGCGCGTTCTCCAGTAAACTCGATCAACCTTCGGGAGAGCCTTTCGTAACTCGCTGCAAAATGCCGAACTGTCCGAAGTGCGAGAAACCCGTGTATTTCGGTGAGTTTTTTTTTTTCATGGTTCTACGCCTCACTTATTAATCACAATGTCTATGAGTGAACTGTTATCGATCGTTAAACCATCGCGTAATCAATGTTGCCGGTCATGTCAAACCTCAGGCTATCTCAATATTTACTCTGCTTTGAATGGTATCGCATGTGTGATCGTACACAATGTTATTGTGTCGCGAGCTTGAATTGTCGGATATCGCGACGATATTTTTTTTTTTTTGCTGACCGGCGAGACCGGTATGCAATAGGATAAGTAGCCTTGTGCCGACTTCTATGGTAATATTTGTCCTCTAGCTGCGAAAATAGAAGTGAATCATTATACTCTTTGACGTAGACCAGGAGGCATCAATGCGCTTCACGTATGCAATCATAATTGCAGACTGGCAATGGATACAATAATTTATATTCGAACTTCCGCCGCGAATTTCAAATAGAGGGAAATCTCTCACAATTCTCCCAGGGTCTTTGACGAAACTGAACTGAACTAAACTAAACATCTTACTCGATGCAAGGACAATCATGTCCTGAAGCGGTTTCTTCTGCCTGCTCCAATTTCGACACTCAGATTGCTCCGACCTCACTTACCTTCACATTCTTAGTGAAGGTAAAATTTTAGAGGTTCTACTGTATTTAGCTGTTCAAAGTCAGATGAGTTGAACGGGAAACTACTTTTGCCCGATTCGGTCGACGTAATTTGTGTCTCCATGAAATCCTAACAATATCATCATGGCGCAGCTCGATGAATGCAGAAAACAGCAAGATCAGCAACGATTTGCATTGCAGACAGTACGTCGAGAAACAAACGTTGCATGTCGATAACTTTCCTCTATCACTGGCAATAACTAACCGCCCGTCGACTCTTCCAGTCCTCTTACCCCATATCACAATTGCTGGCATTTATCTACATTGTCGTAACGTATCCTCGCCCTGACTGATAAAAAAACGTACCGAAGCGGGAAGTTCTTCGGAATTGTCGGCTATCTTCTTCCTGTATAGTTGAGCGTGACAAGAAAGATTCAAGCAAACGAAAAATCTGTAGTCGTCGATAATGACGAATAATCATCAAAGCAATGGAGACATTTTGTTCCCCGAAAAAAAAAAAAAAAAATGAAGAATATACCTTGCAAAAAATGTGCTTTGTCATAAGTTAATATTTGGGTGGGTCTCGAAGTAGTAGTGAGGGATATGAATATCGAACGAGGTTGGCGGAAAAGTGGAAAAATAAAAGGCAGTGGAATCTTGGATCGCGGGAAAAATTGCCGGTCGGTATGTTGCACCGCGTTCATTATCGAGCCACGAATAGTTTCGGTGTCACCGAATGCCTGAAAAATTAATTCTCGAGAATTTCATTACATAGCGTATTATTCATAATACTTTTACGGCGATAAACTTTACTGCGGCACTAGCTAGAAGATGGGAACGCTTTGAGCGTCGGTGCGATTTTAGGATTCCGTCGTTGCATCCATCCGTAACGAAACACTTCCGGTCGACTGTCGCGTCGTTAACAAGCTTTCGCTTCTAAATCGTTTTAACATTTATCTGCGCGCGTCTCTGATCGGACGATATGTCACTTGACGATGTGGCGCTTTCAGTTTTCACTTTCGTCGAGGAATCTGCGGGCGATATCGTCAGCTAAGACTACCGGTTTCGGCGACAACGCCGGATGTAATGCTAAGGCTTCTTCTTCTTCTTCGGCTTATTCAACAATTTATCCGGGTCTTCACCACACCGAAGGGGAACCGGATTGGCCACGGGTAACTCGTGCCGGCCAATGTTGTGACGTGGAGTATATTTGTCGTTGGTTCATTCTAATTGTTTCATTGCCATATTTTCGTCCTTTTTTTGTGGATTAAATAAATCCGAGCATTCCGTTTTTACTGCGGTACAATTAAAATCCGACTTGACCGACGTTTGACACATTCGTTCATATTCATCGAATTCGAGGTCGGTGAGCAGCGATATATGCGCATGAAAGCAGTTTTTTTTTACCCCGACAGTCCATAAATGTATATTAATAGAGTATAATGCAGGATTGTTGAGGCACCCACTATCTCACCCTGACAATAAGCCCACGCATAAGAATGTCATATACAGCGAAGTCTTTATCAGGCAGTTCGGGTCATAGTAGATAATATTCAGTAGCGACAGTATACAAACTTGCACCACGAAATATATTCTCCACGTATATTCTCCATTATTAGTACGTCGCTTGGCAAATTTGCCAAGCGCCGCACCAATCACGCACGACGAAGCCAAAGAGCATGCTTGCTGCCTCGTGATTAGCGCCAGTTGGACCTAACTGCGTAAGCGCGAATTCTGCATCGAGCAATGGTATAGAATTATAGATTGGTGATGTCGTCATGCGCGACATTATATATTTAATTACAACATTCTAATTTGTAACGTCACATCTGGTCTGGAAAGTTAATTTGCCGGACCGGAAGTGAGGCCATATCAGAAATACGTCACTTCCGGTTTAAAAATCTGATTTTCCGGGTCGAAATACGGCACGAGATGTCTCGACGGAAAGTGACAAGGTACACGAATGTACGATGTCACTTCCCGTCGAAAAATTAGTTTCTCGGTCCGAAACCAACATCACGAATTAAAATATTGTAATTTTTAATAACATACATACACTGTGAACATTTTCTGTTTGAAAATTCATAAAAGAATATGAAGTTTTGTGCATATACGGTATATGAAATTTCATTGACACGTATGTAAGAATATTGCGTTACCGGTAGATTAAAAACAATATTGTTTGCATAATATTTTTAATAATAATATAATTTTCATATACGGATGTCTTAATTTTCAATGCCATCACCGGTAATTTTAATATACGGGTATCGCATTTAAGATCAAATGATTAAAATTCAAATACAATGTATATGAATTCTAATTTCATATGTTGTGTTTCATGGTTGTATGTTTCATGTAACTTTGTATATTAAACGTGTTGTAAATTTCATAAAATTATTTACAGTGTAATACAATATCAAATATACATCTCGTATGACGAGATCACTAATCTATACCATCACTCGATGAAGCATTCACGCTCGTGCAGTCAGATCTAACCGGCGCTAATGACGAGGCCGCATGCATGCGTGGCTTCCTCGAGCGTGATTGGTGCGGCGGTTGGCAAATTTGCCAACCGCCGTACCAATAACGCGCGAGAAACACGGTGCTTCTCGACGCTTCGCCCGTAAGTCCCGCATCCTGTGCAAAAGTGTTAGCAGCGTAATTACAAAACGAAAGATTACCGGCAGGTGAGCACAGAATAACAACGTGACCTATTTCCGGTACGACGTGCTTAAACCATTGGATGCCTCGTTACTTTTTGGCGGAAATTACTTTTGGCCGTAACGAATTTGGGCGCGAATTATACCCCACCGATGACGCGACTCACTGCGTCCTCTACACAGTGTATGATCTCATTCCCCACGGCCTCGAAGTCTGACTTGGCAAATATTATGTCATCCCGTCAGCTTCGGCTCGACCATTCGTATTCACCTCGAGACACTCGTAACACTTTCACCCTTGCATCTCGCGTGCGTAAAAATAAAGAAAACAATTTTCGTCACTCTCGATCGACGAGTTCTGCGATCATCCAAAAGGCCTCGGAAAAGCCTTCGACGGTTCTGTGCTGAATCCCCGTTAAGCTAATCCCAGAAAAGATTGTCGATATCTATCAGCTTACTCAATGTAAAATAAAAAAAAAGTCGACATCCTTTGCTTGATAGATGGCAAGATCTTATCGTCGAGGAAGTGTTCGGCACGCCGAGACAGACAACGAGACTTCCGCCGTGGCGTTTCTCGCGGTCTCGTTGGTTTCGCGCTAAGAAAGCTGCACGAGGTGGCTTCGATACGACCATCGGTAGTCGTCGGTGAGTCTCGGCGGTCCCGGCCGGCGTTGCGATTCAAGCGTTTTGTGCGTGGTATGGAGCCAGAGCGCGCTGCGGGCGAACCACGAGCCACCTACTCGTAAATAATAACCATCGGTGCATTTTAACGCCGTTACGATAGTGTACCGGTACTTGGACGGCGTACAGAAAACGCACATACAGACTATGTAGTATGTACCTAAGTAATACACAACAGCGTCGCTTTCGAACGCGTTCTCGTGTCGTAAATGGCTTTTCGACGAGGGGGGGGGGGGGGGGGGGGGGCATTTAGACCCACTACCATCAACGCTGAATGCGGTATATTTCAATAGCTTCCTCTCGTTTTCTCTCGGTGTTCTCCGCACCGACTCCGGGGCTCTCTCCGCACGGTGTTCTTACAAATCGACGACCGCGGACTGCTCTCTACACTGTGTAACATGCAGTGGAACACGAGGAAGAGAAGAGGACGCATTCGAGCTGGCGGGATGCTTATAACGATTCTTAATTGCTGTTTCTAATGGTGGCACTTGAAGGAAAAAAAGAAAAATATATTTATCCATATATATATATATATATATAAATATATATATATATTGCCAACTCTTCATCTCTTTCTCCGTTCGCATTCACAATTTCGCTCTACTTACCCTCTTTATACACGATAAATATGCCGGTTGCCAATTAGTCATTTAATATTTCGTAAATGAACGCGGTTAGAGCTTACACGGCAATTTATCACGCTGAAGCATCGAGTCTCCCTCATTCATCATATATATACAAAGTGGTCGTTGATGAATGTACCAAGACTCCGAGCTGGTGATACGGCGAACGTAAAGCTAATTAACGAGCATCTTAAGATTCTGATGTCGAGACGGCGTTTCCGTCGACCTTTGCCTTCTCGCGCATTCCTTCCGTGTGCTTCAAGGTGTATGTGAGACATATATTTTTTTTTGCTTCCTGGAAGGGCTCTGAGGGTGACACTCTAGCCTCGCATAGAACACACGAAGTAAACAGAGGGCGCAGCGCCACCGGCCGAGGAGCCCGTCGATGACTCTGCGAGGCGCGTTGCGCGTACGCTTTCGTGTCTCTCGTACGAGCCCGCTCGTCGTACACACTCGGGCAAGCCACAACAATAAAGTAACCGGCTGCGAGGACAACAACAAAGACCGTCGGTCCGCCGAGTATCACGGGGCGAGGTAATAACGAGAAGAACAGAGATGAAACAGGTTTCGCCTGAAGAATGGCCACGCCGGGTTGGTGCTTCTGCTGCTGTTTTCGAGAGTCGAAAGACGGGCGAAGAAAGGGGAGCCGAGGAGACGCGCGAGAAAGAACGAAATATAAAAAAAAAAAAAAAAAAAACACCAGGAGAGAAGGAAAGAAATGAGAAGAGCCGCGGCGGGTGGTAGAGTACGGGCGATGGAGAGAAAGAAAATAAAAAGAACGAAACGAAAAAGAAAGGAGAGCGAGAGCGGGAACGAGAGGGAAAGGGAAAAAGGGTTCTTCCTCGAGCGGGATCTCTCTGTGAGCGTCGCCGTCGTCGTAGCCGTCGTGCAGCCGGCGATTGTTTAGCGCCGGGCGCAACGATCCGTGCACGCCACTGTCTGTCTGTAGTCACGGCGTGAGATGTGCAGCAACGCGCGCTCGAGTCTCTGCGGTACGGTTCCCCGCGGCAAGATAATTAGAAGGTAATTAACTAATGGCCCTTTATATGCAAAGGCTCGCTTGCTTCTTCGCTGCTTGCCTACTGTGCTCGTATACCGGACTTATCGTACTCGGCTCTCTTCGAGCTTGACGTCTTTGCTCGGCATCGATTGATTTTTTTTTTTTTTTGGTTATGTCTTTCGTGGTCATCGAATTTTTTTTTTCGCCTACAAAATAGTTCCTGTCAACGAGATAGTTCCAGGCGAGAAGATTTTTAGGTGAATCGAAGCTTCGTGCTCGTCCGTTGAATAAAATGTGGCAATCGCGAGCCTGAAGCATCGCGATGACGTCGACGACGTTGCAATAGACAGACTGATAATAACGGAAGTGCCGGTTGGTTAAGTATTCTCGTTTGGTTGTTCCATCTTGGCATGTGAGAAAAACAATACCCTCGCGAGTGTGCCTCGGTGGCTCCGGTAACGCCCGCTCTACGAACTTTAGACAATTACGTCAATTATTCGCGGCAAACCCGGCGAGCGGTTCGTTGCACCGGGACCATGCAATTTTCTCGTTCCACGGTAGGCGCGTTACGTCGCGCGACAAATCTTCTCCCCCCTGAAAAGTCATCGGGTCCCGTACGGGGAATCGGGAATACGCGGGAGCAAATCCCCGGGAACAATGCCGAGATTTTTTTTTCCGTGCTCTCGAGTCGCTCGCGAGTCGGAGAGCCGAAAGCGAGGCAGACCCGTTGCGTATGCATCACGCGTCACGGATCCCATTGGGCCTCTCTTCTGCGTTCGCGCCTTCTCTGAATGAAACGACGCGCTTTCGCTCCCCGGAGAGAGACGGAGAGGAGTCGCCATTGGAATTAATAATTATAAAATTGCTAATGGAAAAGCGCGAGTCCCCGCCATTATGGTTAGCTGCTATTTCTGTCGGGCAATGACGAGAGTCGCGCGGTGTCGGCGCTGTTGTTGTGGCACATGTTTGTCTGCCCGTCAAGAATTCTCGGGCTTTAATCTCTCGGCGGCTCTGCATCTGCGCCGATAACGCGGCTCGATAGACGGCTTCTTTTTTCACGGAAACGTTAGTCACTGAGCCGATCGCTACGCGATATAGAGGCGAGAGGCGGAAGAAAAAAGATTGTAGGATTAGTGTATTGAATTTACAGTTTATCTGATAATCTGTTCAAACAATTGTGGAGGAATACTTCTCGTACGTTACGGCAATGGATGCGATCTCGAGTCATAGCTGTAATATATTGTTACCACCGAGCGAATCAAGAGACGCGGTAGTATACCTTCGGTGCACGGGGACATGTGTCCCCGTTTCCCCTAGATATGCACCGAAGGTATACTCGCGAGGACCGAAGGTGTACCTCGAGTATTTCGATCTAGGGGAAACGGGGACATGTGTCCCCGTTTCCCCTAGATAAGTACCGAAGGCATAACCCACGGGAACCAGGCGTATACTTATGTAGGGGAAACAGGTACATGTGTCCGGGTCTCCTAGAGCCCCTAGATCTTTACTCCCGTGTGCTATATGAGATTCGGGTTTTTCAAAATGCACTCCTATGAGTGAATTTGGATCAGGATTTTTCTTATTTCACTCCCATGCGCTATGAACGCCGAAATCTCGAGAATATAGTATATGGGACTGATTTATTATTTTCGGATTTTACTCCCATCCGCTATGAACGCTAAAATCTCGGGCACATAGCATATAGGAATTATTTATGATTTTCGAAATCTTCTCCCCTGTGCCATGGGATTTGGATTTTTCGAAATTCACGCCTATACGCTATGAACGCTGAAATTTCGAGTATATTTTATACCCAAAACAAAGTTTCAAATACCAATCAGAACGTTCCAACCTTTCCTGGCAAAAATACAGACAATGCTTCCTCATAAAAGAAGCTTCGCGAATAAAGGAACTTTATGAGAAAGCGACGTGAAAATTTCAATCTTCAACTTTTTTACATTTTGATACACATATATTTTTTTTATTGTTCGGATAAACATCTGTTCTGGTAGATTTTTCAATTTTTAAGAGGTTTTTTTTCATAAACATATTTTCTGAACGTTTTAAGTACCTGGCGTACCATTTTTACTTTTTTGAAAAAAAGTATTTTTTAAACAATACGCGTATGCGGTTTTGGGGCGGATATTACCAATTACAATCACACTATTTATTTCAAGTGGGAATTGTCAAACGTCTGCTCTCGTTCAAAGTCCGATCAATACTGTAGTCATCTCGTCAAACGATAATCAGTACGTTTGTCATTTGTCATGAGCTATTCCAGGCGTCTATTAAATATCATGTTTTCGAGTCAATCCTTGTCTTTATATTCATTACAATATAAATACATTTTGTTCGATGAAATCGAATCATTTTTTTGATTGGGTCGTCATTTTTATTTTACAGCGGAACGAAAGACCTCGCTCGGCAAAGACTGGCACGGGGCATGCTTACGTTGCGAGAAGTGTAACAAAACCTTGACGCCCGGAAGTCACGCCGAGCACGAGGGCAAGCCTTACTGCAACAATCCGTGTTACTCCGCTCTCTTCGGACCTGGAGGTGCGTGCATCGGATCCGTTGATTTACCGTTAACGCATTGCCAGTTCATTCGAATCAACTGGCAATGTGTGAATATCGCTATTCACTGATTACGAATAATTACAGGCTTTGGTCGTGGAGGAGCGGAGAGCTACGTCTACAAACAGAAATGAGAAATGTACCTTCCCGCGCGGACAACGCAAAGAAGATTGCATCTGACTTGCGGCTGTTTCGACTAAACAATTAAGATACTTTTTTTGCATTCAATTTGCAATACCACATTGTAATAATTGCATCGAGTGTGTTTAAGCTGCACTACGTAGATATACAAGATTTACATTAACTTAATCGTTATTATTTTTTGCATGTTACCAATAAAGTTATTTTGGTAATTTTAGATAAGGAATTTTTTAAATGATAGATGTCGATTAATGTAGCATCAAACGGTACGTTTATTTACTGTTGATATCGTATTGAAAGTGCCAGCGGGCGATGCGCAGGTTTCTGCGTTATCGATTGAGGAAATAAACCGGCAGCTGGTAAGCGATAGGATGTCGATAAACAATAAATTCTGCTAGTGGTAAGGAAGCCTTACAGGTCGAAGAGCTTCCTTGTATTGTAAGTTTACCCACAGTTATTTCGCATGTTAAATGAGACGAGCGTTCTTGCACCGCACGTTCCCTAGATGGCGCTAGAGTGTAGTTTGTCGAGTCGATTCCTCGATGTAGGCGCTGTAAAATTACCCAATGAGATTAAGTTATTGATGAAAATTTATATAAAAAAGGGTGAAACAAGAAATAAGACGAACGTCATATAAACCTCATATTTATTTAAAAAGGATTTACAGAGTTTTGTTTTGCAAGTATCAACAGCGAGACTCGGCAAGAGCGGCGCACGGAACAAGAATATCACACGGACGAATAATAAAAAATAAACGGGAACAATCGTTTCTTTCGTGAGATGCGCGGTTCAACGCCTTGCGACCGAAGGATCAAAATCGATCGACACCAAATTCATTAATTCGTTCGTTTATCTGTCGCGGACTATACGTTTTCTTGTTTTAAAACAATATCTTTCACCCATAACTATCATTTTCTGTCTATCTTTTGTTTCTCTCTTTGCTTTTCTTAAAACTCTTCCATCGTATGGAGGCTAAAAGTATACTGCGATATTGCTTGTTTTTTTTTAACCTTTTCTTCATTTTTTGTTCATTTGTTTAAAGAGTTTCTTTGGCAAAACTTATTACACATATGTTATCGTTACAATTAATAAATAATAAATGGGGAGGAAAAAATTAAATAATAATCGTAATGACAATAGCGTTAAATTCATGATAATAAAAATAGCAATAATAAAAAGAGAGATCCGGATAATAACAGAGTTGACGAGCAGTGCCTAATCGTCAAGGTCATTTCTCCAGTAATAATATTAATTAAGTAACAATGTAAAAAAAAATGCGTCAATAATTAATTACAATCGTGGGATAATCGTATTGAACTTTGGGAGACAATTATCTAACCGGATGAAAGAGGGTTGATCGTTTCGTTGACAAAAAATAAAAAGTACTTAGCGTCCCACCGTACGTCTTATGAGACTTTGTCTCGGCAAACGGTCATTCCCGATGTACTTTTTTATCGTATCGTTTCTTCCTTTCGTTACTTTTCGTTCGCTTATAGAAAGGACGTCGCTAACGATAATTTTCTCAGCCCTCGAAACATTTCATGCATCATCGTCGTTAATCTCGCCCCTCACATATTTCCGACCGTGTCATCTTAATCTCTCATGTCTTCGCAGCTCGTTTCATATTCTTCTTCATTTTTTTCATTTCCATACCACATCACTACAATATATTAAATTTTAAATAGCATTTAGAATTAATTAGAGGTTCACCTAGAGTTTACCTTATTTGATAAGTGGAATAAAATAATCGTATCGTTATTTCAATATTATCTAGAACGTGTGAAGGGGCTGGCTGAGAGAGGACGAAAGGGTTGCTCTAGCTTCTTCCTTCATTTTTCTTTTTGTCTTTGGTGGAGAATAGGCGAATATCGGCCAGGCCTATTGTTTAAGAATTCATCATCGATGTTAAGATGAGTCTTGACTTATTGTGTCACATAGTAAAAACAAAACGATTGACTCTAATTTAATCTGATCTATTTTTTTTGTACATAAAGATTGTTACACTATTCGAGGTGAATGTTTTTTTTTTCAAGAGAACGTAATTTGCAATATAAGTTTGGCGACACACGCATTTACCGCTTTTTCGACAGCTTTGGCTTTTTAGATATTACCCCCGGTATGGTTCAAGTTTTTTTTTCACCGATAGCCAACATTCGCCCACTCTTCACTACAGATAACCACCACGGTTTTCAGGTCGTGTGATTTTTCTTTTGAATTTCGGCTTCTGCGTTATTATTCCTTGGAAGTCTCGGGCCTCTCTAGTTCGGTCGGTGATCGACGCCGATTTTCCATTTTCAAGGCGCTCGAGAGACTCCCAAGGATCAAAGTGAAATCGTCTAAACCAATGATAAAGTTAGAACGCGCGCAGGCTTCCAGGCTTGCATCGACGTGTACATTACAATTATGTTATCGTTTTTCTTGTCATGTTTTTTTTTTTAAACAGCTGCCAATGAACCGGTAAATAAAGTACGAATATGTGTGTTTTCTGTGGCGCGAGCGAGTCTCGCCTGAGTGTCGTAACACGGTTGTTCGCGCGGGTGACAAAATTACCGCGAGTGTCGAATATCATTACAGGATCGTCAAAACATCGAGTTACAGCATGCGCTCAGTCTCCATCTCAAGACACGTGATAATTTTGCCACTCGACCCGAGTCCGCGCCGACTTTACACAAGATTTCGAAATTAGAGTGCTCGAAGGTGTTCTGGCGTGGTTGCCGCGCATCGGTTGTCTCATCGAGCCAAGGTCACCGGAAGTCGCTCTCACATCCGCTGGAAAACGGAAGTAACGTCGACGGTTGGAAACGAAACCATTTTTCGCCACCGCACCTTCGGGCCTCTATGCTCGTAATCGCGAATTAACTATCTTCTAAATATAACTTTTTACAACAATATATAGGCAACAACGCGCACATTGGTGCACGCGCTATGCGTCCTCCCCTCGCCACTCTTCTTCTCTCCCTGTCAATACGCATCGTCGCGGTGTCGTGCGTTCCTCGCTTATAACTCTTGAAAAATTCGTCGGTCAAACGTTTTCCCCAAATAAGTTCGACTCTAATCTACACGTCGCTCGTTATTATACGGTGCTTATTTACAATCATCGTCATCATCAATATATATATATATACTATATCATCATTAATTAAAATCTAAATCGATTAAATCGTCGCCTCTAAAATCTGCTTAATTTCTCTTTCGCTCATGCCGAATGCGACGAAAAAATAAAAAAAAAAAAAACAAAATTGTAATTCTCGCTCACTCACTCTCAACTTATCTCTCTCTCTCTCTCTCTCTCTCTCTCTCTCTCTCTCGCTCGTATCTCTCGTTAATTCTGCGTGTGGTCTTTGGTCTCTACAAAAAATATATATAATATTCTTAAAAGGTAGTGATCGTAAGTCGATTCGGTGATTAAAAAATCTCAATAACGTTATTATATAATCGATACCTCTATCCAACGTAACGTTGAGGGTAGTCGGGATGGTGCGTCGAGGGGAAGGGAAATAATGTCGGGTAACAGGATAACAATAGTCACAGGGGGGGGGGGGGGGGGAAGTCGATCCGTCCGTCTCTGCTTTCGTTACGAAAGGAGGCTTTTATCCTCGAGCAATATTGGAGAGTCACGCGGACACGTTCTTGCGTTCGCTGATTACGCGCGATCCTTTCTTTATTCTCGTCAAATTATCCTAGATCGAGGAATTATAAATTAAACTAACTACGCGGGCTGAGTGCTGGAGATGGTGGATCGTCGAGACAGTGCGCGGTGCACAACAGCCGCGCGTCCCGTGTCTCGATCACTCGAGCATCAGCAGTCCTAAAAGAGCTCGAACGTAGAGAAATGTGTCTCTCTCTCTCGCTTCGTCTCAATTCGTTTTTTTTTTTTTCTTGTTCGAAGAGATCATCGGTAATTAGTATTATAATTTCAATTGGTTTCTTCGTGATATGGCGTCCGTTCGACCGATCGTCGTCCATCATCCGTCGTGTTGGGGGAACTCTCGAGGTAAATTTTGCAACCTCGACGATGCCTCGACCGCTCGGTCGCCGGATGACAATGGCGACTGGAGCTTCTGACATCGCATCCTCGCGAATCAAGCGAGATAGAGATCCGTCGGAGTCGAAGAGTTATCAGGCTTTGTGCAGGCACTTCCGGTCGGCGAAGCGGCACTCGCTCCGCTGCTCGCCCGGGTAGCCGCCAATGGTGAACGACTGGCTACGTCCGCGCTGCTCTCCGGACCTCCGTTGTTGCATCCGCCCTGTTGCTGATGCTGCTGATGATTCAGCTGCGAATTGTTGTGGGAAGACGCCAGCGTGTCCCCGTTACAGTAGTAGTACGTCGAGTCTGCAATCAAAACGAAAACGCACTCCCAATTAATTGCAACAATATCAAGAAAAAAAACGTTCTCATTTTTATTCGTTTATTTTTTGCTGCTCTATCATTATTTACACCTGTTCTGACTTATGTACTGTTAATTTTTTCTTTTTTTCCCCTTTCTTTTCACCTGGTGTCGTTCTTAAGCTTGAGTTGCGTATTTACATTCAACGTATCTCAGGAGTGTGTTAAGACTCGTGCACTTTTTAATCCGCAGTGAAAGAAAAATCGTACTGAACCCTTCGCCCCTTCGTAGCTGTGGGAGTTAGTACATCGTTGATAATTCGTTTTTGTTTTTTTTTTGTCCCTAATCTAATCGGTACTCATACTCACTGTTTACTTACTGAGCAACCCGCTTGTCGCTGCCCCATAACCGTATCCGCTGTAAGGTGCACTGGAGTATTGGGAATACGCTGCGCTGTACGCGTAATCACCGCCGCCTGCAATTAAAAATATATAAATTTGTTAAAAATTCACGCGACAAAAATATACTTTCCTGAATTCGAAAGCTCACAAGGAAAATTCATTTTTCAACCGGTAGTGACGTCATACCGGAAGTACGTCACTTTCAGTACCGAAAACGCATTTTTCGACCGGAAATGACGTCTTATTGGAAATATGCCGCGCCCGGTTGGAAAACTCATTTTTCGACCAGAACTGACGTCGCACCGGAAATACGTCATCTCCGGTTTGAAAATCTTATTTTAAGTTCTATAGTTCATGGCGATGGCGCGGGGTGTTCGAGCCACAACAACTTGCTAGTAAGATATAAAGTATCTACTAAGATGCTCCAAAAAAATCACAAACATTCTGTCACCTGTTGATGCGACGAAATGGAAAAAAAAATAATTAAAAAAAAACTTTAAACGTTAACCCACCTGTCGCGTAGTGTCCGAAGCTCGGTAGCATCGTCGAGTACGGTGGTATCGCCGAGGCTACCTGACTCTGTGAGACGGGTGACTGCAGGACTGTCAATCCCGGATCACCGCCCGGTGTATTGGAAGCTGCGGGGGTTGCGTTACCTTCGTTCTGCAACGAGACCGGTGGGCTCTGTTCTCCACCTCCGGTACCCACGCCGACATACGACACCGCCACGGTACTGCCTTCTGTGATTTTTTTTCGCCATGCAGAACACAACACGACATTCGTATCAAACACTATATAGCTAATATAACGATCGGCATTCGACGAAATAAAATACTTCTGAAGCTCTCAGTTTGACGTTAAGAAAATAATAAAAAAATTCAATAAATGATAAAATTAAAAAAAAGAGGGGACGATATTAGTGCAAAATGGCGACGACGATGAGAGGCAAGCGAATGGAATTTAAAAAATAATAAAACTTTTTTTTTTTAATCGGATCAATAATCAGACAATTGTTTTCAGGTGGCGTGAAACTCACCGGTGGTGTGGTAAGGAGACATGTTAGCCCCGTCCAACGTTTGGCTCAATTTAAGTTCTTGCATCGTGAGCGGTGCGAGCGGCGTCAAAGTACCACCTGCCATTGAGGGATGCCCCAGTATTTTTATTTTGTTTTTTTTGTTTTTTGTTTCAATAACACAAGTTACGTAATACGACGTTATCTCACGGTCGATCGATCGAAAAATAAAAAAGATTTTATTCGGTAGGACGGTATCGACTGTGATATCGCAACGGCGAAAGTGTAAACCCGAAAGATTCACGATCGCGGCCAAGATCGTAGTCGCGGTACTGGCCCTCCGTACCCCGGGCGCACTTTGAATTTCATGAGACGTCCTGCCACTTACACGCTTCGCTTGTCCCGCTTGTGTACGCTCGAGAATTCGATCGCGCGACGTCGCGAGACGTTCGGTTCGAGGTCTTTTCTCGTTTCTCACCAAGGCATACAAAATTCCCGTTTCCACAACAACAATAAAAAAAACCTCAACAATTCATTCTCTCAAGTCCCGAATCGTCCCCGAAAATAATCTCATTTGCATCGATCGACCGTTTATTCGTTACCAATAATAAAAATAATTGAAAAAGATGACAGAAATATGTGTCAACGAAACGCCACAGTTAGTCAAAAAAGATAGAAGAAAAAAAACTGTGAAAAGCACAGAAGAATAAATAAATTACGAGACAGAGACTTTGAGTTCGGTGTTTAGAGAGCGCGACTCCATTTGCGAGTGAAGATAGAGAGCAGTAAGAGTAAAAGTAAAAGAGAAAGAGAGACAGAGAGACAGAGAGACAGAATGGAGGAGGGTATATACATGCCCCCGGGGGCAAGCTTGAAACACCGACCACCTAGCGAGGCTCCGCCACCTCTTTCGCCCGTACATCCTCGCCGGCCGGGGGTAGCGGTAGCGCGGTGCTCCTCTCTCATGCATTATTAAAGCCGCGTATTTAGCCGATATGGGTATGCAAAGCGAGATGTAAGCCGCAATAATAAGCGTATACAGGGAGGTGGAGGAGGGGGTGAGGGGGGGGGGGGAGGGCAGGGGAACGAGGCGAGAGAAGTACCGGAGAGAGGAGGGTGTACGTGTGTACCCTCCTAAGGGATGATTATATTCCCGCGTCGTATACACATGCCTGCGCGCCTCGCCGGGTTTCAAGCAGAAGCGAAATGTATAAGAGCAAAGGGAAGGGACCAAGGAAGAAAAGAAAGAAAAAGAAAGACAACAAAAAAAAAAGAATTTAAATAACAAAAATAAGAACGAAGACAGAGGGACCCGAAGGAGAATAGGCGAAGTTGAGGCGAAGGACTGGCGAACGAGCGCCCGGCCTGCCCGGTGTGGGAGGAGAGAGATCAAGGGAGCAAGGGAGAAGAATTCTCGAGCGGGGGGTTGAAAGAGCACGAAACACAGAAAGTCGGACGGAGAAGAACGTATAAAATGTATGTGTAAGTGTATATACGTATGTGTGTATATACATGTATGTATAGAGAAAGAGATTTGCACACCTATGGTGCCCCCTATGGGCGGAGTGTACAGATGAGGAGTCTGCGCTTGCGTCATCGTGCTGATGGTGCCCAGGGAGTCGTAGAGCTCGGCGGAGGTGGCAATAGCGTTCCCGGGGAATCCACTGTGCTCGTAGTAGCCTCCGCCGCCGGTCGCGTTACCGCCGCCGTTTCCTCCGCCGGAGCTGGGACCGTTGCCTCCCGTATTTCCGGTACCTCCCCCTCCGCCTCCCCCGCCGCCGAGCTCGCTCAGGAGCTTGTGCTCGTCCTTGATGCTCCATTTACTCGACCACAGCTGTAATGACACGAGAAAAATACAATTTTTATTTTTTTCTCCCCCAACTGTTCGAAAGTTGGCCGAGATCCGTCGGAATCTTTCGATCCCATTTCGGATCTCCGACCTCGAGAGCGAAGAGAGACCGGGCGGTCGTCCTTGGCGGACAATAGCTTGTTACAGAGTTTTACATGAACTCACGTTCGAGTACAACTGATCGCCGTTGTAATTGCTCCTCTGCCTCTTCAAGTCGTCCTCGGGGTGGTCGCTGAGGTCACGATTGTCATCTGCAACGATAAATGCGGAACAACGGTCTAAAACAATGAAACCAAAAACAGAAGACCCGACATAGTCGACATGCATTATTATCGAGATGAGCATCAAGGCGAACGGGCATTAAACGCGGCCTCCAATTAAATTGACTTCATTCAGCCCCCGCGCAGCATCCCCAGCGCTGTATAACCATCCGGTGTTCTAGCCTTAACAACCCCCCCCCCCCCCTCCCCCCTCCGCCTGTACAGCAACATCATCGGCTCGAAACTACGTACGCGGCCCTCTGTGTGGCATTGATAGATAGAGAAACAATTTCGATTCCATTATACACGTCTTTATTATCTCTCGGGCATCCCAGCAGTTTAATATAGAAGGAGGCACGTGGGTACGAGACGAGAGAGTACCGGAGCACCCCCTCGGTCTCCCGCCGCCCCCTGGTTGCCGTTCATCCCCATCCAGGGCGCGCGGTTCTCTTTCCAGCCCTCGGACCGAAGGACGAGGGTGGGAAGAGGGTGGTTCGGACCTAGTGTGTCGGACGCATAGCTGGAGCTGCGGAGCGAGTGCCAGAGAGGCCATCGGGATAGACTCGTTGCCGGGGGTTTGCCCGAGCGTACGAGGTATCTCGAATAATTAAATGACCATCCGAGGGGGTTGGGGAGGGGCGGTGGTGGACGGGAGGGAGGTGTGTATGTAGGCTGTACCGGGTAGCATAGGGCTCGTTAAACCTCCCTGTCAAGTTGTGATTGTCCGGCCGGTCGGTCGGCCCGAGGCTTTCACACAGCCGACGAGCCATTCGGACTCGGTGCGGGGTTTGGGCGCGAGGCACACAACCCCGGCGTGGTACATCGCTCCGACGCCGAGCGGGAGGGTTGTTTCGCAAGCTATAAAATCCGACCGTCCCTGCCGCTTCGAAACCCGTTACGCGGCCACCGGACACTGTGACTCTATGTGTGTCCCAACGAAAGGACCCAACGCGTACGAACCCCCCCATCGCCACCCCCCCTCCCCCCTCCCCCCCCCCCAACCGGCGTTCAGATTTTACGATTAAATCGGGGGTATTAATCGAAACTGAAACCCGAAACAGGCTGCAATGAAACTTGTCGCTATTCGGACACTTGACGATCTTGCTCTCCCGACCGGGGATCGGGACTGCTAATTACTTTTCGAAAAATCATCCCCCTGGTTGGGTTTATAATACATTTGGGCAACACCGACTCGTTGGAAGCAAAATGTTTGGTAAAAAAAAGTCATTAGCGGGTTGATCTTTGATCTCGACATTATTGGAGTTCTTGAATGCCGTGTCGTTTCGCGGGAGCGAGTCCTGTGATTTTTAAGGTGATTATCATCAGAAATTAAAATTTTGAAAGTTCTCCGAGTACGGCGGGAGGAGGATTAATGGAAATAATTTTTTTTTTTCATTTTTGTGAAAGAACGATAGGGGACTTTTGAGTAGTTTTTGTATAGAAGCGGTAGTGTAGAATCGATGGCTATAGACTTGTCGCACGTTCAGTGATGCTTGACAGATTTGACATCGGCAGAGTTATGGAGGCGAGCGGGATGGAAGGTCAACGCGCGCGTATACACAAAACTTCGATCTATATACGGTATAACTCGAGAGAGGGGGATGTTGGATGGAGGGGGGGGGGGGGGGAGGTAGCAGCAGGATACATAGCCGAAAAGAGAGCAGTAAATCGAATAATTCGATTGATCTGCAACAGGGGAAAAAAAAGGGAGTCCACTCTCCGCTGTTTTTCTCTTTCTCGCTCGTCCGCTCTGCAGCTCTGGGTTATTCGAAAGCAATTGAGTCAATGTTGAGCAATACAATACACGGGTAATAATGGACTTTGGGGTGAATCTCGATGCACCCCCCTCGCCCGTCGGGCCCTTCTCTTTCGAAATAGGGTGACTTCTCCCTTCCATCTATCGTCGGAACACCAGGAACTGCTTTGATGCAGCACACACGGACGTGCCTTGTGGTATCTGCATGGGGTAAGAGCCGGCGCAGATGTAACGCGACAACAAACAACACCGAAGGATTTTTTCCACTACCCTCTCTCTCTCGAGACCACGGAAAAATCTACCGTACGGCGTCGGTTATGTTTCATTTTGTTAATGAGCATTTTCTTGTCTGTCAACCCGTCGACCATAATTTAGCGATATAAACTTGAAAATTTTCAATCAAATATAATTTTGCTTGAAAATAATAAAAACCGGAAATACGTCACTCATGACCAAAAAAAAAATGAGATTTTCGGACAGGACGTATTTCCGGTAAATCGTCGAATATCTAAATTTTCGGTTTCTATATTTCATAGTCCATAGAGAGGGCCACAAAAAAATCTCTGGTATGTGTATATATCGTCCGCATACGTGAGGGTTTGACGTGACAGAAAAGGAAGTCGGTCTGCGTAATCCCGGAGCTTTCACTTCGCATTCCCGCTAACGATGGTCATTCCTACGTCTACAAAGTAAAACTGTCGCTATCGCTTGTAGCCGATTCGCGGTTAAGTAATCGTCGATGTCTCGCGATTAGACACACCAGTCGAGCTTCGCCGAAGCGGGAGCGACGGTGGCGAGAGATGTCGAGGGATGTCGAGAGGGGTGGGGTGAAAGTGAAAAGGGAATTCGCGATCTGCGCGACGTTGCGACTCGGCTAACGCTGTCATTCGTCGGTCGTACGACGGAGAGGACGTTGCATTAATAAATGTATGGGCGAACCCGGGAGTGGAGGACGGTTAGTTTTAATACGCACCGGCTGTGTGTGGCGCACGGGCTCTGTGAAGTTTATAATCTAATGCATGCCTCTACACCCTCGACCGCCACATCGCGGGGCCCCGCGGAGCGCCATTGAGTGCTTTCACCGCGGTCCCGGCCACTTCGCAACCGCATATCACACAGCTCTCATAATCGAATTATATCGAATTACCCGTGCTCCCGCCGCCGCAGCGGCTTGCACATCGTCGAGTTCTCATACTCGCGTATCTGTAAACTCGGGGTGTGTGTAGGCTCATGCACGGCGCAGGGTCTCCCCTCTGGTCCTGGCATGGTTTTATGTGCAAGCTACGAATCGGTAGATCGCGCGACGGAATGCGCTCTCTGTAACGCGACACCAGAACCAGCGAGTCGATCGCAGCGACACCCTGAGATATATCGACGGAGATATACGTGTTGCTCTCGTCTACGGCAAGCCACCCGGAGATATCGATACGGATCCATTTTTGCTGATAATAGTAATAACCGGCTACGCGACGAAATTCCTCGATTCGCGAGCGAGTCCGCTCGAGGGAAAAATAAATAATAAAAAAAAATCGTGAAAGGGTGTCTCGAGCGACGAACGATTATTTAAAATTTGCTTCTCCGGCCGATTCGTTGCGGAGCGGTGACGAAAATTTGCGGGAGCGTGGCAAAGTTTCCTCCGGCGTTCTATGAAGTGCGGTCCGAGATGGATATTAACCGGCGCTGCGCGCGAGGCTCGCGTGTATCGTTCGCGAGGAGACGATCATCGTCGGGTCGCGTGAGCGGCCACGTGTCGGGAATATTTCTGGACCGCGCGGGGGACCTTTATTCACGCAACGACGGGAGAATGAATGGGGCACGCTACAGAGGCCACGTGCTCGACGACGTTCGACTGATATATCCTCGGTCGGAGTATGAATTTGTGTCGCTGATGTTGGCCTCACGAGAATCGGACGAAAATCTATGTTGTTTCGTGGTTTTTTAATTTATTTTTCTATCGATTCAATTTTTCTTCTTCCATTCGAGCTTCGCCGAGAGGCGTGCGCGAGAGGTTCGACGAACATAGCCGACACTGTTCAACGGTACATAATACGCTTCGGGCATGAAACAGCGGTGGCGGGGTCGAAGGTTCTCACCGAGTTCTCACGGCGCCCGCGGTGTAGGACAAAGGAGATGAGCTCGCGACATCGCGAAGCAACGAGGTGAAGAGGAAGAAACGAGAACGAGAGTTCCTCACCGTAGGAGCGTGTAGGCAACGCGCCACACGGGAGCCCCGATTTTTGTTTCCCTTTTCGCTTCTTCTTCATCGAACGGGCGTTTCTCACATCCGGAGTTATTAAATTTCGCGACAAACGGGAGAAGAAGCCAAGCGATCCGGGCGTTGTAATTACGATTGTTTTTACGGTACAGGTATACAGAGAGCTGCGACTATTGCGTCGGGACTCACCGTCGTCGGTGCGTTTTCGCTTGATGCTGTTGCCGTTGGGATCTTGATGATGGGCCGGAATACCGAGGATCCCGCTGATGCTGTAGGCGTTCGGGGCGGAGGCCGCGGCAGCCGGATGACCACCGGCCGTCGCGGGAGCGTGGGCTATCACCGATACCGAACCACCTGAGCCCGGCTGACCCTGCTGCTGGCCCTGCTGTTGCGCCTGTTGCTGCTGGTGCGCGTGTTTCGCCTTCTCCGCCGCCTTGTTCCTCACGATCCTGCGAAAGACACGGACGAAACAGAAATTAACGTTGTGAACTGCGTTACCCGCTAAAGAATTGCAGGTGTAAATAGGTTCAGCGTACTCGAAAGAGATCCTTTTGACGCAAGAGGCCGCAAGTTCCGCATACGACAATTCTCTATGGTTCTCTTGCGCCCTCTTGGGTCAAATGGATCTTTTTGGAAATGAGCGATCTGAGCAGTTTCTCAGGCTTTGGTCATTCCAAAGCCCCCATCCTGGTCAGAGTGTCCCTGGAATGTATTCCGTGTCTCCATTATTCGAAGTCCCTTCAATCAAAGTTACGGCAGGTCCTGAGAGGACTCCAACACAGTAAAATAGGTTCCAACTTTTCTTGTCCCCAAATGTCCACAATTCTTTTCTTGTTAATTTTATTTAAAAAATCTTGTGCATTTTATCTAAAAAATTTGTCAATTTTATGAATATTTTTTGTAAAATTAACAACAAAATAATTATGGACAAAAAAGGTTTGTTGAATGTACAAATCTTTTTTTTTTTTTTACTGTGTTCGTCAAATTCGTCAGGGTGGGAAAAACCTTGACCGTAATGCATCTTGGGGCAATTATTCTCTGAGACACTTTCTGCTGAAGATATTTTCCCATAATACAACCCAGAAAACGATAAGCGGGAGTTTACGACACGTATGTCTGGAAGTGAAAGCTGATAAATCGATCAATCGACACCTATTTAGGGGCTAACGCAGCGTCCGACCTGTTCGATCGGCGCGTCTCACGGTCGTTAAAGAGGAACGGGGAATGGTACAACGCGATCATTAATTAAGATTGCGCGAGTTCCATTGGTTTTTCTTTCGTTCCCCGTCTTCGTCTTTTTCCGTCCCGCTCTTTCTCCCACGCGAGGCCCGGTGCGGAATCATCGAGCCACTTGCGCGACGAGATATCGAGCGTGTGCTGATTCCGCGGATACGCGCCGGGGTCGAGCCGGTGTATTGCTCGCTCGGAGCATTGTTCGGTCGAACAAGCTCTCGACGGTTATAGAATGCGGATAGTGGAGAATCATTCTCCCTCCGGCGAGGGTGAGGAGTGGATTCTGATGTGTGACGCGGCGAAACTTTGCGTATCATGATAATTGCATCGGTGGGCGAGGAGGGAGACGCGGGGAAGGTGGATTCGTGTAGCACGAGCCTGAACGCTGACTAACGAACCTTAGATCCCTGACTAGCTTGCTGACTCGAGACTCTGTGTACGCATCACGGCGTCACCCTTGGCGGAGAGGCTGTTATACGATAATACGCGCGCGAGTACGTGCGCTTATTATAAACGTGATATATCGCCCGACCGCGGCGGCGGTCTCGGAGCCGGTCGGACGCTCGACGCGTCGGTATCGATCACTCTCTTCCCGATCTCGAATAAGCCACGCACTTTCCGAGACGCTTTTAATCTTCCGTGTCCGGCGGGACTGGCCATCTCATTATTACAATTCTATACCATGAAAGCTCTGCGCTTTATTCCCGTCGGTTTATTGAGTTATCTTGTTGATTCTGCGTTGATGCAAACAAAATCGCGCGTGCGTCCATTCTTCTGGATTTCCGAAAATCAATCAGAGTGTTTTGAAAAATCAACTCTTTACATCTTTTACACGTAAAACATATTCAAGTTTTTCAAATCATAAAAACGCTAATATATAGTTTTGGAAGTGAGTGTTTAACGTGGGAATTACTTTCAGCATCAGCAATCAACGATAATTTAAGGTCGCTAATGGTTTTTCGGTTTTTGTTTTCAGATACGAACAGTTACTCGGATCTGACCCGAGTGCAAATGTTTGTAGAGTTAAAACGATATCGTCCATCGTCCAGTTGTAAACCCTTTCGGGGGGTTGGGCCGGGGGGGATTAAAACGCGATAGCGCTACGATTGCCCGTTGGGTCAGTTCGTAATGCCCCGACATTAAGGCCATTCGTTCCGCGGGTCGCGTGGATGTGTTTGCGGCGAAGGTAATCGTGGGTGGGCTCCGATTGCCGTCCGCTGCGTGTGTTTCCGTGAGCGACGGCGATCAATCAGATGACACCTGTTGCCCAACCTCTAGCAGCTCGCGCTCCTCGCTCTCTCCGGCTCGGCTTTCTCCCTCGTGTTCTCGTTCTATCGCCACCTTCGCCAATTCGCAACAATTAGCAGCGATCCTTATCAAGCCCGGGGAGCGGCGTTATAGGGGGTAGCGGCGACGTAGGGCGTTGCAGAGCCACCCTTTAACCGAGACGAGGGAGGATGAGAGTGCTATCGGGAGAGGATCGACTACGCCCTTAACACCGAACCTACTAGCTGTATCGATGACTAAGCACCGCGATATATCTTCCAACCAGTACAAACACGATCCAGATACCACCCTATGGTTTCTCCTTCTTCAATTATCGAACTTCCGAAAAAAATTCGTCTGAAATTGATTGATCAATTATACCTCGAGCACCGACAAATTAGCCTGTAATTTAGATATCATCGTTATCATTCAACTACGCAGTAGAGTCGCGTGTGTTTGTCATGGGCAAGAGTGCAGATTGTCCCGATGAAGCGTGTAAAGGTACGATTTGAAATCAATGGAGTCTCACGATTAAAATGTGCGATTTGCATTAACCCGGATTAAGTAGTTTCTCAAAATTGCCGGTGAATTTGTTCCTTTTGCTTCGGCACAGAGAGCAATCATCTTCGATAACGTGTTCTTGGTTGAGGACAATGTTTTGTGTTCTCAGAACGATTCGCGAAATTGGGACCGTCGAGAGCGTCGCGAAGCGAATGTACTTCGCCTCGCGAGGTATATTCGCGGAAGAACAAGTTGAAGAAGAAGAATAAGAGGAAGGAAGAGGCACGGGAGGAAGTTGTAGGTGTGGCGGCGGATGGGCGAGAGCGAGTCGCAGGCGGGTGGCAGTCAGCCCAGAATTATGGGGGTAGCGAGCCGAGTCGAGGCACCACGTGGGAAGAAGCTATGCCTCCCCTGGCGCACCGATATCGTTCCCCAACGACCACTCCTGCACTAAACTACTACTCAACTCTATCCTTCCCGAAACTCGGGACCTCCCTTCCGGCATAGGCGGCATAACCCTCCGAAGCCTCGCTCCGCAGGACTGAACTATACATGCCGGTGAGCTTCTCAACTTCGAGGTATGCGTCGTCCGTGCAAGCTCGAGGAACGAGGACGCACCATATTCTCTACTTTTACCCTGCGAGCAGGTTTTTCATTTAAAAAATTCAACCGTCTTCTCTCGTCTGCGTCCTTGGCATCCTAACATCGTGAAAATACATAATTCCAGTAATTCCAGGTGATAAGACAGGGCGGGTGACATGGTCAATCGCTGTACCTTCTCGAAAGCTTACCAGTCGCCCAGCCGTTTCTACAGGTTCGAGTCAACAAAGCCAGCGTGACATTCTAACCGGACCGGCACGTTTTTATGCAGAACAGAGTGCTTGGTTCTGGAGAGACTGTCGCCTAGGACAATCAAGAAATCAGAAACACGCCCCCCCCCCCCCCCTCCCCTCGTCTCTTCGCCATCAAAAAGGCAGCATAAAGAGATTAATCGAGCGTCTAAACGAAAGTTGCGTCAGTCGCGGCGGACCATTAAATTAACAGTGCGTCTTTAATGATCGACTCCTGCAGAGGCGAAAGAATTAAACAACCCGGACGTCGTTGGCTCGTTCGGCGGCCGTTATACCTGACGCATCAGTCATTGACCTTTTTTTTTTGTCCCTCGCCCCGCGAGCACGCACGCCGACGATTATAATTTCCCCGGAGAGTTTTACCGGGCTCTCCCGTTGTGTATCGTTTCTGTCCCGCGCAAATTTGCATTCGACAAAACGGTTCTGCCCGTAGCCCCGGATTACAACCGTCGGTGGTATGTAGTGCACACACTCACCGGGGGCCGTAATCAAATAGGCGTCGGAAGTTGCCGTGTACGAGCATTAAACTCGTTAGAGTCGTCGGGGGCCGCCGTTCCCGCGGCGGCTGAGGAGACTCCGCGAAACGAGAACGCGTACGCGATCGTCGGAGATCGGGAATGTACAGAATGTACGTACGAAGTGTACGCAGCTTCGCGAAACGATAGCGTGTACCGCAATGTCGAGCGAGCGAACGAGAGAAAAGGAAGCGGCGAAGCCGGTGAGATCCGAACCGGTGCGGTAAGGACGAACGCAGGGACGGAGGACCGAAGGCGAAGAGGACGGAGGGGATAACGACGGAGAGAGGATCTCGCCGCTCCGCGCGAGCGCGAGATCTCTGGTCTGGAACCACAAACTTTAATGTTAGCATTACTTTTATGCGCGACTTTATGCCAAGTATCCCCATCAAATATATGACCCGGGTATATACTCGCGGGCACGGCGTTCGTGGCGTTCGGCTCTCGCTCGCTCTCCACCCGCTGCTCTCCACCTCGGTGGAGGAGAGCACCTCCATCCACGGCTAAATTATTGCGAATAAAACTTTATACTCAAATTACCTCTACGCTAACTTTATCGCATTCACTAGCTCCGTCCTCGTACGTACCGGGGGCCGGGTGGGAGCGACGAGCGACGACGCCGAAGGAGCTCCTGGCTGAGACGGAATCGTCAGCCACCGTTATCTCGCGTACCACATCCGAGAGAGTTCCGAGCAGATCATTTCGAAGGTGGGGTCTTTACTCTTCGGGGACGTTAAATCGAACCATCAATTCTCTCGTTATGTGTATCAATCCGGACGATCTCGTCGCGGTAGTAAAATTGCTCGAGGCAGCGACAACGTTTTCGGTAACAATTCGGAACAGCAATGTAGTCGTTCATTCGCAGAGTCAGTGATGACTGTTCATTGCAGTGGAATTATCGTACAACAGGAGAGAGTGAGCGAATACCAGCCTCACTTTAAAGAATCCAGAAATCTAGTCGAAACAACCTGCTTCGTCTTTACTCTTCGGGGACGTTAAATCGAACCATCAATTCTCTCGTTATTTGTATCAATCCGGACGATCTCGTCGCGGTTGTAAAATTGCTTGAGACACCGACAACGTTTTTGGTAACAATTCGGAACAGCAATGTAGTCGTCATTCGCAGAGTCAGTAGTCACTGTTCATTGCAGTGGAATTATCGTACAACAGGAGAGAGTGAGCGAATACTAGACTCACTTTGAAGAATCCAGAAATCTAGTCGAAACAACCTGCTTCGTCTTTACTCTTCGGGGACGTTAAATCGAACCATAAATTCTCTCGTTACGTGTATCAATCCGGACGATCTCGTCGCGGTAGTAAAATTGCTTGAGGCAGCGACAACGTTTTCGGTAACAATTCGGAACAGCAATGTAGTCGTTCATTCGCAGAGTCAGTAATCACTGTTCATTGCAATGGAATTATCGTACAACAGGAGAGAGTGAGCGAATACTAGCCTCACTTCAAAGAATCCAGCAATCTAGTCGAAACAACCTGCTTCGGATTTTATTTTTAATCCATCATCAAGAAACCCCACTGCACAGTTGGGACGTCCTATCCCTTAGGTGTCCGGCACTCGTCGACACTCTCATCAAATGCGGCCAACGCAACGATCGAGAAACCCCCCGCTCGATCTCCACGCTCCGGAAGCCTCGATACACACGAGCCCTCGTGAAATTCTCATTAGGATCTAAATCCCCGAGCATTAGGATAGACCGGAGAGCATCCGACGTGGGATCGCGAAGGTTAAACGGTCGGGAGTATAGCTTTCGCGGTGCTAATACGAACGGTTAAAGTTATTACTTCCCATTATATTCGCCGAGCTTACGAGCCCACGGCGAGGACCGCCGGTGGTGATGCCGCGGGTGTGAGAACAAGCGGGAGAACGCGGCGCGGCCATGGGCGCCGTTTCTGGGAGCGAGAGAGCCGAAAGAGCAAGAGGATTTGCGGGGGATTTAAGGGGGTTTCGGAGGATTTAGCGGCTCCCGCACGGACAGATGCTCCCCCGTGCGTCTCTCCGCGTAAGTTGGCGGCGTTTGTGCGAGAAGCCTGTGCCGCCGGTGCCGGTGATGGTTCAACGCGGGGGGAGGAGAGATCTGCTCGGTCGAGGAACGACCGAGTCAAGTTCGCGGTGAGGAAGGTCGATCCTCGTGTTCCGGCCACGACGACGACGACGACGACGATTCCCCGTCCCCTGTGTAACGACGAGCTACTCGCCCTCCTCGCGAGACACAATACGGGAGACTCGCTATTCTCGTCCATTGTCGGGCCGAAGAGCGCGACCGAGGGATATACCGGGGCGTACAATAGCTGGAAAAGGTGTACTCTGATATTCCACCGCCTCTGGGATACCGAAGCGGCGCTACGCTCTCGGGCATGGCTCTTCGAGGAGGAGGACGATACGGTAATGTACCCTCCGACACCGCGAGGAGAGAATCTTCTCTCTCTCGGCCCAGTTCCCCTCGTCCGCCCGTTGCCACCGCAGGTGGCTCGCAACTCTACAACCCGGGGGGGACAAAGCCGACGCTCGAAACTGAGACACGCTCAGGATTTATTCTGTACAGATACCGGTTACTCCCCGTTTCCACTTCATAAAGCGACACTGCACGTTGGTTGCGTCTCTCGAACGATCTCTCGTTAAATCAATCGAGAATCGATCTTTATTCCGATTTCATCGAGGTTCGATTTATTGATTTTCTATACATTTTTTTGTGGATAGTCAATTTTTGTATATTCGAATCTGAGGATGTTTTGGCACTGTCGCAACACCTTTCCGAACAATCGGTCGTGAGGGATATTTTGGAATTTTATTTTTTTACCGAGATAAAAATGTAAACACCGATCTATCCTGAAAGCGACGGAAGGAAAAGTCGAATTCGACCGGAAGCCGCTCGAAAAACTAATTTAATCAAGAAACCATATTTCGCGCGGATGTTGTTTCGTGAAACACGTTCGAATAAAAACCCACGAAACATGGAAAGAAAAAAAAAAATGGAGCGCATTGAGTGACAAAAAGTGGCTCGTGCGTTGCCGCACCGCTGCGGGCTGGCGCATAGGTGGATATCCACACCTATGAGGATCGGAAGCCGGAGCAACCCCCTTCCGCCACCCCGCGGGACGTCGCATCCCCGCGCTCGTTTTGATGAAGTGTCCCCGGGCGTCCGTACCCCTGCCCGGACTCCGGGACAGGAGTACATTATTATATCTGGGGAGTTCGTAGGATTCATTGTGCAAACGGCAGCTGCTGTTGCTGCATTCCCGACCGGTGATGTCTCTACGCACTTTCCGTCTCTTCCACTCTCCCGTATGCAACGTATGCGTGTATACATACAACTATATTAACGGTGCCACTTCCAGCGGAGAAACACATTCGTGTCTGCCCACGGACGCAAAATTTTACCACCGTGCGTTCGCAAAATTGTTGATGTGTGCGTGCCTCGAAGGAAACATACGCTTTGGCACCCTCACGCTTACCCTCGCGTGTTTGTTTGGTACGAGTGCGTCCGGTACAAAAGGTGCGCCATCCCGACAATGCCCGCGCCGTCGCTTCGGGAGTCAACAGTCACGAGGACCACGAGGACGATCCCGCTCCTAAGCACAATGTAACGCACGATTTATAGTATATTATGTATACGCACGTATGCCGTCTACATAGAGATATCGTTGGACTCCGTTCCCCCCCTCGGCCATCCTCGGATCTTGGAACCCTCCTGATCCGCTTGCGTGTAACACTATAGTTGTTGCTGTATAATGTTTCCCATCGAGGCATCGATGAGGCATGGGAAAATGTAGAGCGGGATAAAGATAGTTCGGAAGCCGGGATAGAGACTCCATCTTCCTGCCATTATACGACCGAGGTCCTCGTGTCCTGGGCATTGTGTCGATCGGGTCAAAGTACCGGCGAACGATCATCGCTCGTAAATCGTTCTCGCCTCTCCATCCCCTCCCCCCCCCCCCCCCTCGAAACTATCAACTCGGAACCATACGTCGTGTATGGATGTTCGAAGTCAATTTGAAATCGAGACGAGATCCCAGAGCCGACTACTGGAGTGTGAGACTGGACGTTGCGGATTTTGGATATCGTCCAGCTAATATTTCGATGACCTCGTCGAAGCAGTTTAACGCGGCCGGCATCCAAAAATATATACACATGTATGGCTCACATAGAATGCGTGTGATTTACGATTAATTGCCAAAGCTGACTTGGTCATTCGCGGGCGACCAATCGCATTCGTCATCGGTCATGCGTTCAACATATTTAACATATTATCAGCGACGAATTTAATTCCTAAATCCGGACGCGAACGAACTAATTTCTCCGAAGGCCTGCAACTCATTCGTTCACTTTTTCACATGTTTTTGTATTTTTGTTTTATTTTAGCAGACTGTGTTGCACGCGTTTCGTGCATGGCTAGGTGTTCATCAATTGACACTTTTCTGTCACTGAATGTATTCGAGATGCGTTCCAGATGCACATTATAAATATTTTCTTCAATGTAACGTCCGCTTTGAAAAAATTACTTTTAAACCAAAAGTGACGTCATAAGAGGGAAAACGTCATCTCCGACTTCGAAATCGCGGTGATCGAAAGTGACTTCACACGGGAAAACGTCGCTTTCGGTTTCAAAATGCAATTTTTCGACCGGAAGCGACGTCATACCGAAAATATGCCACTTCCGCTTTCCGAATTACATTTTTCTCGCATGACGTCACTTCCGATTAAAAACCAAGATTTTAGAATCGGAAGTGCGATTTTCGAACCCGAAGTGACGTTACAGACTCATTTTTTTTCTCTGGAATATATCTCGAATGCATCCAGTGACAGAAACGAATCCGTTAAGGAACATGCGGTGCGCCATCAGCTCACTTCATCTGGTGCGAACTTAGTCATACGACTCCGATCAATTGCCTCACCAGTAAAACAGCAACAATGAAAATATCGTATTTCGACCCATTTCGAGACAATATCATGACACGAACTTTCAAGAGTGCGACGATTTTTCCAAATTACAGTTTTCGAGCTTCGGGGCATCTTCTTTCATGAGAGTCCATCGTCGCGTGGACGCGCGATTGCGGGGACGTTAAGGAGAGGCCGGGAGCGGCGGGGCGGGGGTGGGATGGACGTTGTCCTAAAGTGTCCGGCTTGGAAAACACTTCTCTTCGCGGAGGTCCGGACGCTTCCACGAGAACTCAACCGAGGGACAAAGGGGCGACGCGACATTACGGGGACTCTATCCTCCTGGCCGTTTCTGCCTCAGTCCGCTGGTGGAGAATCGGAGTGGTGGGTATGGGACATCGCACTGGTGGTAGTAGCCGACCATCCGGTTTCATCGCGGTTCCGTCTGTCCTCTGACGTTTCCACGGCAACCCGGATTTCGAGACCCACGGAGCTTCGCCGTAACGTACATACATATCCCGTACTGATTCTGTACTGCTTGGGGTTACTCCTGCCATGCATATATATATATATACATACGTATGTACATCTATATACAGGCAAAGCTTTGAGAGCCAGAAAGCCGAGGAAGCTCGCTATGGTATTCCGGGTTATCGCCAAGGGAGGCTGAGCGGAGCGCAGGGAGCGGGAGGAAGACGGACGAGGGGACGATGCCGGTACCACCCGTAATTGTAACTTCATTTGAGGCTAATTTTGGTCGGAGGTATATGATGAAACGCGGTAATAATCGCGTTATCTAGACAAAGGACGGTTATGGATACGCGCGGCGTACTTCCCGCAGTTGGGAATCCTCCACCGCGGGAATGTTGCACGTGTAGGTGTGTGTGTGTGTGTGAGCCTCCGGGGTGAGGGATACCGCGTCCTGGTGGTGGTTCACCGTTCTCGCAAAAGCCAACTCTACCCCCGCTCGAGCTCACCGACGAGCCAACCCTCGAGGTTTCGCCGGCGACGAGGATCAAGAAGGGAGGAGGGACCCGAAGCTTTCTTGCAAATATGGCTGCTTGCTCTAACGAAGCTCGGTCTTCCCCATACTGTCGCCGGGGTGTAACGTCGAGACCATATTGTAACTTTGCGTTTATATGGCGCACGGTATATCAAGTACCGTATTCAGGTGGATTGATGCAACGGTCACCGATCGCGTTTGAGCTATTTTCCGAGTACCTGGTACGAAAAACTTCAGTGACGCCATTTGACAAAGACCCGTCAGATTCGATGATTTTTGGTACCTCTCCGATTCAAAAAGTGTGCGTCAACTGCCTATCATATTTCATGAAGGTCTTCGTCGTCCGAACGAATTTTTCCGGGGTCGCAAGGTTATCTTCCGTGAATCTTGTCATCGGCGCAAAAAAAAAAGGGAAATAAATGACGAATGTGGATACCCGAGGGTGACGAGAGTTGGCGAAACCCCGCAGCGGGGTGTATCTCGCCGGCTCAACGAAATGGTAAATAAGTCCACGGTGGGCCAGGCGTTATTTATGACGATGTAATTTAATAACCGGTAGGGGTGGTTTGAGAATGAAAGAAGTAAAAAAAGAAGAAAAAAAAAAGATGAGCGGGGTAGATAGCGGAGTGGCCCGCACGGTCGAGAGACGAAAGTGGCATGAAAGTAGCAACGCGGAGCGAAAGCTTGAGTTATCCCATTGGCTCCTTTCTCAGCTCGCTTCCCGTCGGGGGCTTTTTTTCCCCCCGTGACGGCACAGTCAGTACCGAAGCTTCCGACACTCGGTCCCGATGCGGAGAAGAGAGAAAAGCGCCGAGCGAAAGAGAGCCATATGGCCGCGGGACGGCACCGCCTCGACGCGCCGGCAGCTTCGCGTTCTTGGGGTGTGAAATGATATGGAAGTAATGGAGAGAACCAGAGAGAAAGAGAGCGAGCGGGCATCCTTTATTGTGCATCCGGGAGATTGACCCGTCCGATAGAGTAGGCCGATTCGAGTATATAATAGAAACTATATATAACGCCTCGAGTTATAATACACCATGCACGCCGTACCAGTTCTGCTTTCCGGCGTTCCTCGGGGTCGAGACCCCGCGAACCCGGGCGAGCGAGCCGATGACAGATTGACACAATTCCCGCGAGCGAGATTCCGCACGACAGATTTTCCACCAACTGTCGAGTCGAGGATCCAGTCGATCGTTTCTGATTATGTCGAATTAAATCGACTTTGAACGAAGGGTGAGGAGCGACGGAAAGATAAGGGACGAGAAGGGTGTGCCCTTTTTTTGGACCGATGTTCGCCACCCTAATGATGTTCTCCAAATCGTTTGCTGCATCGACGAGTTAACAGGTGGATTGACCGTGAAATGCCGAATTTTTTTATATCGTCCAGACATCCTCCAACCAAATCCGATAGCTCCAGCTCTTCGAAGACGTTCGTGCGATTTCCAACTGCGCCCGATTGTTCGAGATCTGGCTGGAAGAACGGGAAATCGAGCGAGGTGGATGTAGAGGTCGAATAGAAAAAAGGAACGCAAAGATGGAACGCGAAGACACTGGGATTCTGTTGTTTCCCTCACCATGGCATTATCGACTTGGCGAAAGCCGCAAGGGCGGCGCGCGGGGCCACGCACGCGAAAAGCGTGTGTCGGTATTCCGTCGAGCGGCTCCTGGCAGCTACTCCACGTCGTCGTCGTCGTCGTCGTTGTCGTTGTAGCTGCGTCGAGGAAAACGAAGGAGGCTGGACCCCCGGCGTAAAGCTCTCGGGCGAACCTAGCTCCTTATCGATCCTGCCCCTAAGAGACTCGGGCTCGCTCCATCCCGTTCATTTCTGCTCCTGCTCTCGCCCTCTCAGACCCTCTCTGACTTTGCTACTCCACAGCCGAGCTAGTACAGTGGAGACTGAAGCGTGGTAGCTTACGTACGCCGAAGTGTATCGTCCGTATAGCTATACACTCTCGGTTATACTATAGCGGATAACGTGTAAGATAGAACTCTGTGGAGAGCCGCCTACTCGACCGTGACTCCGCAGCCGAAGCCGAGCCTATCAATATTTCCTCTACCCGAAATCCCAAACGTCTCCTATATACCTTCCATCGCCTTTACTTTTCGTCTTCCTCCTCGCTTTTCCTTTTATTTGCCCCACGCGAAAACGCTTTCGCCATTTTCTTAAGGTCGGCCGCGAGCGTTCCGAGCTTTGGGCTTCGACCACTTGCCTCCTAGCCGTATAAACCGTATGGATGGCCGGGATGGACAATCAAAATATCGGGGCACTTCGTCACATCCAATTCTCTTCTACTCACGCGTGTACATAAGAATTTGCACGAAAAACATTATTCCTCATTATTTCCGGTTTAAGAGTGATGGAGCTTTGTACGCGTAATTGTTCTTCTCGTTTACTAAAACGGACAATCAGATTATAATTTGCGATTTACTGAATTGGCAACTGACCTTGATTGATCGGTAAGGATGCGTATCGTTCTGCAATTGGGCCCTACCGATTCCCAAAGAAATAAATACACGAATATATAAATAAATTTCCGTTCGATACATTGTGGGTCACGGTTGTTGTTTTTTTTTCGACAGAAGGGAACGGAATTTATCAGAGAATGGAAGCTTGATTTTCCGGTTAGATCGGAACTTGTTCGGTCGAACACTGGAAAAACATCGGGCAAAGCTTTTTCCCGTGGCGAACCGCACGGATTCGTCGTTTCGAACAATGTGTGGAAAAGTACGGGAACGAGGACAAACACCGTCGCGTCCTTGCAGCCACTGGCTGGTCGTACAAGCAGCGCGAGACCGAGGATACCTAAGCGAATCCGGGAAACAATGGAAGCTTTCACGCAACCGGTATACTGTAAGCGAAGTGAGCGAGAACGAAACGGGAGAAGGTGGAGGCGGTCGAGAGAAAAAGCATCGGAGCAGCGTCGTCGTCGTCGGGGTCCGGGGCAGCGTTGGAACGGCATTGAGCCGCGACGGGAAAAAGCTCGGAACTGTTAACGTCCAATCTTTCCCCGCTCCGCTTGTTTTTCCTCCGCTTCTCGCTTCTAAATTCCTACGCTTCTCACACACACCGACGTGCAACACCGCTATGTAATAATATAACTGTTATTTTTCAGCCCCGCGAACTCTTCAGCGCCGACCACTCCATTATCATCTCCTCGTCGCCGGTGCCGCTCTCTCCTTTCCGCGCAGATCGTTTTTGCTAGAATCTGCACGGGTCAAAGAGCCGGGGCTCGTTGCGGAGTGCCTCGGCGAAGCGTGCGGGAGGACACACAATACGTTATATCGGGCGAATCATTACTTTCACGTCCGAGCGAGAGACTTCTTCTCGCACTCCGGCGCGTACTCGCGGAGAAACGGAATCTCTCGGGACACCGAGGAGAGAAACAGGCTCTCGACGAGATTCCGAAAGAAGGAAAAAAAAAATAAAAATACTGCGACGCTCTCAACTTATTTTTATACTAATGGGAAAAATCACGGCGCCCGGGAGTTCGCGGCTCACAAGAAAGAAACTGTACGAAGACTCCGCGAGGTGTGAGCTATGGAGTAATCTCAGTCCGGTCAGTGGATTCGTCCGCCCTTAAAGAGACATCAAGTAATAGGGCTCTCACTTTCGAAGAAGAATCGAGGTACGTAATGAACCTCTCCGAGGAACCTCCTAAGAGGATCTACGTACGCAAACTGTAGCGCTGGAAGGTGGATACAGTGAGGTTTAAAGTTCACAGGTAGATAAGTGTCCGCGAGGGGGTAAGTTTTTCCAGGCGATCTCCTTTCCGGATTCAGATCAATACCCGCCATCTGGGCTTGGTTCAGTGGGTTTCTGCTACCCGTTGGTGTCTCGGTGTGGTATGCTCGGTGGGGTTGAGAGGGATGATGGAGGAAGGCGAAACGGCGGATGAAGAAAAAGGCGAAGAAGAAGGAGGCAAAGAAGAAGGGGAGAAAGAAGAAGAAGAAGGTTTCACGGCATGGAAGAGCAGAGGTGGAGAAGAGAATCGAGAAGCTAAGGTGGCGGAGAGTGAGGAGAGTTACTCGAGCAACAAGCCACCGTCCTCGCCGCACCCTCTTCGGTCTTCGCCTCTCCATCGCCCCTCCGCCGTTTGCAATCGTAGGCACACATATCGAATCGGTACCGATTGCCCGAAGCAATCCGTGTGCACTTTGTATTCTCCTACACACACACTCCACACTCTGTCACTCTCCGAGTATACATATATATATATATCGCACCTTATGTAGAGTACAGAGTACACCCGGTTGCGCGTTCACCGAGCCGCCCACGCATGCACCTATCGGGAATACGAATGACCTCTCGACTGCCGCGTCAACTCCGAGACTCGCAATATGTATAGAATTTCCAATGTACACTGGCTCACGCCGCGAAACACTACACCGTAAGACAAAACATCGATGCGATAATTCTCGAAAAATTAGGGAACCCGACATATGCCTTACTCGAATGACACACGAGAGTCGTCGGCGATTAGTTATCGCCCCGGTGCTCGCCCGTCGCGATACAAAGCTCTCCGTGTCCAGATAAGTGTCTGCTTTCGGCGACCAGTGGATTTTCGCAGCTTAGAGCCCTCGGGCTCTCTCGCTGTCCAACCCCTACCCCCGTTGACCTTTCCAGCAGGTTCCTTCGGGAATCCCTCGATTAATTCAAGTGTTTTTACGTCGACGTTTCCTGGAGGGGGCGGACGGTGGAGAATTGAAGTCGCAGCGGCGTTCGAGTGCGAGAGGCTCCGCCGCTTCGTCGTACACGTGTACGGATTCACTACGTATCAGCTCGGCTGTATAGTGTTTATTATCCGTGTGCCGAGCATACTGCCGCTGTAGGTACATTCGCCGGGGGGCTTGGAGAGCGATCACGAGGAGGGGTGAGCCGGGTCGTCCCGCGGGACGGCATTACAGCGTATCAGCACCACACACAAACTGAACAACTCGCCCCTCGGGGGCACCGACTCCGAAGAGAAACGCCGCTCTCGTTCGTCGAGAGTGGTACCGAGCGCGAAACAAACGGAGAAAGATAGATGGCCGGACGGGGGTGGCGAAAAGCGAGCGCGCCGTGATGGTGAACGAGGATGCACTGTATACAGAAGGCGAGGTGACGAGATAAAGAGAGACGATAATGCGGATTAGAAAATCGGAAGAGAGAGTTCGGGGCGAAACGGACCAGCATCCACCGCTCGAGACGGGACTTTCTTTATGCGCCGGGAAGAATTGGTGAAAAATTGTCCATTTTACCCCGCTCTCCGGGAATACGCGACCAGCGGGATAGAAGATAGGGGAACGAGTCCCATTGATCAGCTCGCATATGTCCAGAGATTTAATCAGCCGCTACTTAAGGGTCTTATCTGTCGGACGCTTATCTACCGCCCATCTATCCTCTTCTACACAATCGAGAATGTCTCTCCGGGTGTGTATGTGTGTGTGTGTCGGTTTTCTCGTTACCAAACATCGAGCTGCCGCCCTTTCACTGTAGGGCGGATAATCAAATTGAGTGTAACGCGTATCGGATTCGCCTGCAAGTGAAAATCCACTAACCCGATTCGAGGGCCTTCGTTGCCTGAGGCGTTAATGGTAATTCACGCAAATTATCTGACCGACGGTGTCACGCGGTGTACATTGTTTTAGCCTGGCGGAAGGGCGCTTCGAGTTGGTTTATTTTTTATTATGAAAAAGTAGATTTTTTTGTTGTTGTACTCACCGATTTATCGACGAGACCGATGGCACGTTGTCTTGGGAGCAGATGCCCTCGGCCAGCAACCTGTCTCTGATCTCCCAGGCGAACATCGTCGGATTGTCCCTCTTGTAGTTTGCGATCGCGTCGACTACCGGTGGCGTCGCTACCTTCGGCTTCGAACCGCCGATAACGCCGGCCTTGAAGCTACCCGTCTCGTAATACCTGCGACGAAAAACAGATTCAATGGCGTTACTGATCAACACTCGTATTGCCCGGCAATTAGGGATCGACCGGTTCTTTGCGAATCCGTTGTTCGATGCCGCTGTCTCGCGATGTGTTTTTCCGTGCGACGATGTGTTTTAACGAGCAAGATCGTCACAGCGACGGTTTCGCGAGTCTTGTCGCTCGATCATTCTCCGCTGCAAATTCACTTTCGCCTCTCACCACGGACGAAGAGCTTGCAGACTCGAGGAACGATTCCTGCCCGTCGCGGTCGGCCCGGGTGGCCGACGATCCTATCGCCGAAGCGCTTCGTGAACGAGCCCCTTGTCCTTAATTACTTAAATAATATCTTCGACCGTGCTTAGATCCAATTACACAAAGCACTAGCGCGAATCCGCCTCGCCGATAATGGTTTCGGCTGTGGGACGTCTCTTTATCTCTATCTCGGCGGTGCGGCTCGTTTCCCGCCCTCTGATGGATGTGGGTACAGAATTTCGGTACGGAACATCCTCGTTAGCTCGCGCCGCGTACATGGAAGCGCGTAACCCATTTCGAGCTCTTCGGCGAATATGCCAAAATTAATCTGGTTGTACTCGACACGCGGTTAATACAAGTGCTCAGGTAGGGTAGATCTGGCCGAACGTTACTCCTTTTTCCGGGCATTGTTAGGCAGGCATATTATCAGGAATTTTTTGAAGTGAAATTTTTGTGTTTGATGCAATTAAACTGAGTGACTATTTTGGTTGATATTATTGAATCCAACAGTGCAGCTTGGCACCACTTTAAGGATGACAAAATATCAATATAAAAAAATCAATATTGGATGACAAAAAAATTCCTGCATTGTGTGATAATATAAATAAAAATATCCACTCAGTTTCATTGAAACAAACAGAACAATGGTCTTTTACAAATTCCTGATAATGCACCCTCAAAATCTGAGCACGTCAAGTAGAGAAAAAGGGGGGGGGGAGCTATTTCAACCCGAATTCCTGATGAACCTGCCAGACAGTCGACAGTCGTTCGTATCTTTCGAGTGGCTGAGTGACTAGCGCCCGACAATCGTAGACCCACGCTCGAACAGGGCGCTACGGCTGACAAAACCTCGGGGTACCGCACACGAAATTATTACCGATTATATCTCGAGTAAAAGCCTCCCCCTCGTTAGATTATCCGTTCCGTTTGTCCGTGTGAACATGTGCAACCACTGTTTCCCTCTTTCTCGCTCGCTCGCCCCTTCCGCCCGTTGACATTTCGTTCCCCTTTGTTCCGCCCTACCTTCCACCGTGAAATGGCCATTCGGTCGTGCCCGAGCGCGGGGGATCTCCTGGATAGTCTCCGCACTGTTGAACGCGAACGTACGAGTGCTGGACGATTTTTCAAATCGACGCGTTCTGCCCACCAGCCGGGGGTCATACGCCGACGCGGCATTAATTTCGGGTTAAATTATGACGCCGGACTCAAAGGATTGGACAGCCCAATTCCAAAAAAAAAAAAAAAAAAAATGCCCGTCACCCTCACACAAAGGGAGCAAAGAATTGACCTGAGCCCGAAAGCGACAGGTTCATTTTTATAAAAAAAAAGGGTTCCGCGGCACAGTTGGCGCCCGTTATCGTTAACGTTTCTCACAGAGCAATATCTTTAACCTATCTATTACTCGAGGCCGCAAAGGGTTCGAAGTTCCATTAGCTTGTTGCACTTTGTAGCGTTTTCCGGACGATAAAGTCCGGCCCGATGAGAGTTGCCGAACGGGAAGGGGCCATTTTATTTTTAGCACGGGGTTTATAACGAAATTGAACGGTTTCCGATTATCCTCATAAACGACAATGTAGCTGTAACGACTGCCGTTCCTTTGAAAAACTTTAAAAAAAAAGAACGTGTCCGCAGTTCCGAGATGCGGAGGAGCATCTGTCGCGTACTTTGTAGCGAAAAGGGCGTTATGGGCCACCTCGAGATTTCTCGGAGGGCGAGAGCCACCGAGATGTGACGAGGAGATGAGCAAAAACTCGTAGGACTTAAAGATTTCAACGCCCTCGGGTTGCCGAGCGTCGAGCGGACCTCACGTAATTTCGAAGAGCGGGAGAGTCTGAGGAGATGGTTCCGCGACAAAATCCCGCGTCGAACCACCGGCACCGGATTTTCATAATAAATTAACTATTTTTGGTGCGCAGCCGATGCGTTGCCCGGCGCATCGCGCGTACAGAGAAACTTGCCGCTTTCCGAGAAACCCGGGCGGTGCAGGCATGCACACGGTCTTTTGCGGGCTCGCTCTCAACGGCGCGTGACTGCGTAAACTGCACGTTAACGGCGCGTTGCGTGTCTGAGAATTCAACGCCTCGACCGCATGTGTGTGCGTACGCGAGCTTGTGTGAAAAACTACCGCAAGTCTTTTACATCCGCAAAAGCACCGCCAACGCTAGACGCGCATGCTTACACTAGTTATGCACCGCTCGTAAAACGGACAAGCTCGCATGCTACGCGAGGTCAACAATCATACCACTTTGTCGAATAACTTCGGTGGACAAATTTAAGACTGGCGAGTGAGCACGAAAAAACAAACAAGCAGTGAGTACCGCTGCGTGTGCTGACTGAAATTGTGCGTGAAAATGTATTCAGTAGTTTTAGGGTCCGGGTGAACATTTTGGTAAACCTATAATCGTGCAGACAAACTTGTTGCAATGAATTTCCAGGGCTGACTCCTAGCCGCCCTAAGAGCGAGGACTTAGAATTTTGGGGAGTGAAGTGGTAAATAAATCCATCAATTCTTTTGTCACGACGAGTATGACGCGACTGGGGTTGCTCAAGCTCTCCGCTCCCGGTTATAACCGCACGACACGAGAATTATATTCGTGAGCGTCGCGGCGAATTAACGATACGCCAAGGCCATCAAAACGGCACGAGACGACCCGTTGCAATCGTCGAAAAACTGCGTGCCACCGAGGGTGGAGAAAGCGGGAGAAAAGCGGAGCGCGCGCGCGGGGTGAAAAAACATGGAAACCGCATCGAGTTGCCTCAGCCACCCAGGACCTTCCTTCCGGTCTCCAGCAGGGATTCCGAGCTGGTTGGCGGGTTGTTTCGACCGCTCTGCACCGGCTCTCCGAATCTCTTCCTCGTGGATCCCACTGACGACGTCTTTAATTAAATCGTACCGGAAATAATCGCTTATACTCGAGTCCAGGCTGAATCTACACCGACCCCATCTCATAACGAGAAAGCGTGTGCACTGAAAAAAAAGACCTGACGGTAATCGACGAGTATTTCGTTCGGAGTTCATTGACGGAGCCGTTTATTCGGTTGCTCATAAAAAAAAACATAAAAAAATCTTGGGTAACAAACCGACAACGAGCTTTCACCGGGTTCCCAATACAATATATTTTGCTCCATTTTCCACGGATATAGCAGCGCAACGATATCGCAGCCGAGAGTGCGAGGAATCCGCCGAGGAAATATGGCAACGGAGGGATGTGCGTACGCGTCGAGGAGGAGAAGATTGAAGCGAAGCTGCAAGGAGTCGCGTCACCTACTCTCAGCTCCATTTCGTTTTAACGGGGTAACGGATATACCGCGTGATCTTGCGGATACGAGGTGCGCGAACACGAACGAACGAACCAACTCACCTCGACAGTATCTTGGATACACAGCCGTGAGATACCCTGAGCTGTCTGGAAATGTCACACGGTCGGACGCCGCTGTGCGCCAGCTCGACGATCCTCTGCCTCACTACATCCGGTAGGGGCCTTCCGTTCACGAAGACGCCGCCTAGCTGGTTCACTCCCCCATGGCCTGGAAATGGAAATCGATAGAACATTAGCCCGTCTCTCTTTCTATACGTGTATACACACACACACACACTCACACACAGCTAGAGCTAAGAGAGCGGTGCACAGCACCGCGGAATCCGCGACGAAGAAAGGATTCTCCGTGTTGGAATCTCGAGAGAGCCAGCGGCGAACGCGAAAACTCTTCTCCCTGCACTGAGACCGCGCCAATATCCTTTCCTTTGCCTTTTGTTTGTTTCTCTTATAAATATTTAAATTAATACACGAGTCATGTCACACTTGAAAAGAAATTTTATTACGGTTATTAATAATGGCGAATGGGTACTTCGCGCCTGGACTTGGGTTCGCTTCGTGTACAACCAATAAAAATGTCGCTTTATCGTCGCGCAGCTTATCACTTATCGAATGTTCGCGAATGCAATAGTCAGAAACTCCGACGAAATGCCAAATCCTTGAAATTATACATACGGGAAAACATCGCTACCGGTCAAAAACTGAGATTTTGGAGCCGATAGTGACCTTTTCCTATATCACGTCACTTCTGATGGACAACTGAAATATTGAAACCAAAAGTGACGTTACAGAATTTTTTTTTTATGTCTTAGTGTATTATTATTTTATTATTAGTGACGATAAATAATCGCATACAGAGCCTGTTGATTTATAGGATACGTTTAATAATGTGATTTTCCGTGTAACACGTTAAATATACGTAGATCATCCCGGGCAAACAGTGTCGGGCAAACAGGAGACTGGAGTACGCGCACGAGGCATCTCAACAGCCCCTCGAGATAATTTAATGCGACAATAATGACCCCACCGGTATCAAACAGATGCGGATGCCTTCTGAATGAGAGGATCCTACGAGCGTCGGCGAGTCATTAGACGAGCTATAGATGCTCGAAAATAATAGCAACGCTGCCGTGGCGGGGAGTCAATGTTTCATTCGGCGAGAAGTAGAGTACACGGCGCCTGGTAGAATCCCTTAATCGAATAATCAGTCGAGTGTGTACACTGACAGGTCGTCTGGTCTCTGGTTCGCAGTGCGAGCGGCCCGGGTGCAAAACACCCCCGCTTTATTTCACGATCGCGTAATGGGTGTATTAAAATCGGCCTAACGCTATAACTCGAACCAATATCGTAATGGAGGGTGCTGGCACGAACCGCCGCGACATATGTCCCGTCTTTCGTGCCAGTGCACCGACGATTCGATGATCTGCGCGCCTCGGCAACTACAACCGAGCGAGCCCGTCGCTACAACGGCGTGTCACGCGCAGCCTCCAGCACGACGCGCTTTCTCTCCTGCATCCGTTAATTGTCCTGCTCTTTTATACTCTGCCGAGAAAAAAAAACTTCCCTAAATTTAATTTCCCTCGCATCAAGTGGTCCGCAATGTAGAAAAAAAATTGTTTGAAAATTAATGAACGGCATTCGAATCTTTTATACATAAATTGTTTTTGAAATTTTTATACACATGTGCGGTGTAGGAAATTTTTTGTAAATTACCGGATTTATAATTTTAATATCTGGTATTTTTAATTTACACTAAAAGTACATTAATCTTCATTTAATGTAAGCAATGCAAGAACATTTCAAGTTCCGGTAAATTAAATTTACAATTTATTTTTACAGTGAACATATAATGAATTTTCTTTCACATATAGTGAATTTTCTTTTTAAGTGATTTGCTCTTCCGTATGTGGTCCCTTGCGTAACTATAATAGCCTCACAGACTTACATCGATTCCGTACATACTCCGTCTACAACGAAGGAAAACAAGAAAGAAAAGAAAATCGAGAAGAATCGTAACACGATCGCTGCCCTACGTAATTTATTTTTTCTCATCTCCCGTCCCGCCGGTATCGGTAACACAAGCCGAGCGATACCGGTGTCCAGGAAACTGGCGGGTCCATCGTTCGTCGTATCTCGTTTCGCTCGTTCCCGGTCGGTGGGGTGAGAGAGCGAGACAATGACGATGATGCGACGGGCAGTCCGCGATCATTACCAGAAACGATACGTACTTCCGGTCGTCGCAAATCAATTCGCTCTCTAGCGCTCGCTATCCTGGCTGCGTTTATGGTTGCAACCCCCATGGAGCGCCCCGGTTCGACGAGGGGGGTACGGCGATCGTCGGCTCGCACTATTCCCCGTTGCTCCATGACGTTGGACCGCGAATTCGCATCGAGCTTCCACGGGACGGAGGGAGAACCGTGGTGTACGACGGCGATGCCCGGTCGGAGGCGGTCGAGGCGAGTGAGACAAAGTACGAAGCGTATACACAGTGGTCCATACCAACCCCCCGCAATCGCGTCGTAGTATACAGTCGCATTGAGAACCGAGAGTGGAGAAGCGCACACATAGCGCAAGAGCCAGAGCTCTCGAACCCTACGCGCGCCGTCACGCCTGCTGACCACAACTATACGAGGGCTCGGGTCCAGCTCGGTCAGAACCACCCCCGTTTCGCTCAGCTACGAGCCACCCCAACCTCCCCGTCCGGCTCTCACTCGGCTAACTCTACGGCGAACTGGCTGGATTTTGCCAGATATATATAGACACACACGGAAGCACGTACAGCGCAGAACGGCGAGAGCGGAGAAGCAGAAGTGGCCAGCGGTAACGAGAAGCTACCCCCGCGGTAGCGGTCGCTACATTACAACCCTTATTATTGCAATCGCCTCTTCGCCTCGCACTCTCCGCTCGACGACGCGACCGGCTCTACCTTTAGTTTTCAACCCCTTTAACGAAATTCTGGAAAATAGGACCGAGCGGCGAAAGGTCGAAAGGCCCGGGAAAACGTGAGGTCCGGTTGGGAATCGTTGATTTTGAGTAAATGGCGGATGGGGCGCTTCGGAGAGGGAGATTTTTGGCGTAGAAGAGAACGGAGATAACTGTAGAGCGGAGGAACGGTGGCGGCGAATAGAATCGTGATGGCGATCGATCGGCGATCGACCTGCTTCCGATCGTGGAATCCTCGATGACGACCGCACGGATTCCTTCGATCGGATTCCTCGGTCGAGGCGTGCTCGAGCCGATAATAGGGAACGTGCGAAAGCTGGACGCTGGGAGGCTGGCTCGTTGGGATCGATCGCCGTTGAGACCCCGTCGTATTCGTTTCCGTGAGGCGGGAAGGCAAAAAACTTCGCGGCGGAAGGATTACCGCGAGACCTCGGAAGACGACCGAGAAGCGAGAAGACGACCCGGTTGCCTGGTGATCCGTGTGAACTACTTCCGGTCAGCGGGCGGATAGATTCTCATCGTGTGGGTCGTCGATCTAATTTTATCAGGATTTTTCAAACGGTATTCAACGGGCTGGTCGAGCGGTTTTGACGCCATTCGATTATCCGTGATTCCTCTCAATTCTGCTCCGATTTCCTTGCATTCCGTCTCCCCGCCTTTCGAAAACGATAACGAAAAGATTGTATGTTTTTCTATATGTTTTATCTGCCTTACATTCTATATATTTGTATACATTTTTTGCAGCCCGCTCTGAACAGAACCGTATCGACAGAGCGAGGAAATTTCTTGTTCCCGCAAAGGCGACTTCTACTCGGTAACAATCCTACGACGAGTATCTCGTCGCTCCCGGTGTGGCTAAGTTTTTGTCCAAAGACAAAGGTACCGCTAGGTCGCACGAGTCGCCAGCTGCGGGTATAATGGCCATGAATTTCTTGTTTCGCAACAATCTCCGCGTCGTAGTTGCCTCATAAGTCATAACGTGCCGCGGTTCGAACCAATCGACAGCCGTGTACATCTCGTATTCTTATTTTTCGTTGTCTCCTCGTCACGTCTACGGATTGTCTTTACCGAGCGCTCGTCCCTACTTATTCACCGTGTCCTCTTGTCTTCCGTTTTATATAATTTTTTTTGTCATCCGCACGATGTCTCTCGCCGCAAACGAGCCCCGGGCGTGTTTCTCGATGTCTCTTCGTTCGGAAACTTTCGTACGTTCGGGAGTGATGTATTATTTTTAATCCAAAAGTCCTGCACGAGCAACGTTTACAGTGGTGAATTTTACTGCTCGCTCCGTCGCTAAAGCTATCGATGCCGTGCAGAACACGCTACGACGGAGAATGAATCGGTTATTGGCAAACGTAAACTCCCCCGCCGATGTCACTTGTATCCCCAATTTTTGTTTGCGACTGTGACTTGTACACACAGCCCGAGTTGCACGAGTGTGCACCGCGCTGCGGTATCTCTCTCGGAAAACAGGGACGTATTTCATCTGGGAAAAATATAATAGAGATTTCCGGCGAACGGGGAGTCTGCCGCGCATCGTTGAAATACGCCCGAATAAAAAAATTAAACCGACTTGTGTATCACGGAGTGGCGATACAATAACCTATCGTTCATCATCGTGCGTTCCATCGTAATTTTAATCCTCTATATTTTAATTGTAATCCTATTATTATTGTACACATAGAAAAAAAATCCATTTTACGCAAAAGTATTCTCCCGCGTCAAATAGATTTTTGTTTAGAGTACGATTAAGAGTTTTGCATTTTTTATTCATCTTATCAACTGAAACGAATTCGATGGAAGATGATAATAAAATAAGCGCTCTTTACGAATTTCATCCGAGCTTGAATGAACGGATCTGCCCTTGTTTCTACCTTTGATCGCTTAGTGGAGAATATGATGATGGATAATTAAAGAAAAAAAGTGAGCTTACAAGTGTAATACTCCATCATGTTTTGATTGTATCGATAAGCCGTGCTGAGGTCCATCGCGGCGGCGCCGATGGGCTTCCCGAGGACCCGTCGGCCGTCGGCTGCTGATCTCTGTCAGCCTCCGTGAGAATCCCAGCTGTCCCTTCCGCGTTCAGCCTCGGAGATGCGTCCCAGAGAGATCGACAAGCCTGCGACGTGGGTTCGCCGCTATTGACTTTCGATAAAGACCTCTTACGCGCTTTCCGAGTACCTTTGCCAGCGACACCTCCGTCGCCGTTTCCTTTCACGGGATTTATTTCACGCTATGCACTCCGAGCTCGGAGGAGTAAGAGCGAAGGGAGGCTCTATGGCGAGGTCTCACAATGACAGTCATCAAGAATGTCTTTGTGAGGGACGACGGGTGGCGGCGGTTTCGCCCGGCCGTTCGGCCCGGACTCATCCGATCCCGTCATTCGTTCCACACTCACTTATTCGCTTTTCACTTTCTTAATGAAACCGAAATCCAGGATAAACGTCATGACACTCGCGCGAAAATAACGCCGGAACCAAAATTCCACCACTTTCGCCGATCGAGGAACGACGCTGCTCGTCCCGCCCGGTAAGGATTAGCCCGTAATCGTTTTCCTACGAGACTCCTGTCGATCCGACGAGCATCGTCACATTTTATCGAACACTCGGAGATAGCGGGCGTCGTTGGCTCCGAGAGTGTTATCGGTAACCCGACAGAAGGGTAGCCGCGCCGCGTTCCGTCGCACCGCGCCTCGATGGCCGCTCAGCGGCACCGACTCGCCGTCCAGTCCGTAAAATCTGAATCAACCATCGCAGATAACGATTATCCAGAGCGTTTATTAAAATCCTCCGGTGGATTTATCGGATATCTTTCTGTTTGTGTATCGCACTCTCCTTATCGTTCCCCGAACGGCAACTTCACCCCCGGATGTAATCCCTGAACGACCGTGGTTATCCCGTGCGGAGTCTCACCGATCACTCTTCCGACGATTCGCACAACCGTAGATCCGTTAAATCTTTTAGCATCGAGGAATCGACGGAAGCCGCGTTCTTTTCACTGAGCCGATCGACGTCCCGATCGCGACTGAGGAATCGATCGGTACCGGTGTCGAGGAGCGCGGGAATGCGGTCTCTATCGGAAATCCGATACACCCGATTACGTTAACGAAGCCGAGGAAAAAAAAAAAGCTCGTGCGAAAGAGATCGTCAGGGAGAGAAGAGAAAAAGAGAGTCGCGATGCGAACGGAATCGGTTCGGCGCTGCTGCCTTGACCGCTCGTAGCAAACTCAACTACGCGGAAGCATGGAGCACCCGAGTTTTGCGTGCCGTGTGTGGGCACGTGACTTTCGGCAAGTTCTCGAGCCGGTTCGTGGAGAGGGGGTGGGTGACGGAGGGGGGGGGGGAGGATTCGAGCTTTCATCCCCACGCTCGAAGCCACGCCCAGCAACCCTCGGCGGAGGCATCCAGCATCCCTCGAGCGTGCGTTCCGTTTGGTCGAGCGGTCGGGTCACGTGACCGGCGCGATCTAGGGGCGGCGACGACGGTGCGGCGCGACGTCGGCCCCGGGTTGCCGGGGCGACTGTTTCGAGCGTCCGCGAGCGCGGGATAACTTCGTTATTGGCATCCCCCGTCGGTCCGGACTTTCGGGATCGGTCGCGAACGCGAAATACCTCGACTCCGTGCCTCTCTGTATCTCTCTGCGGCGGACGGTTGTGTGGCAGTGGCGCGCGAGGGCGCGGGTAAAGGTTGCGAAATAAACGCTCGCCAGCTGGTCTACCGCCAACAGTCCCACGCGAAATCACGCGGAGCCGCGCTCGCCCGAGAGAAAGAGACCGAGAGAACGAGAGTGAGCCAGGAAATTCGCGTACCGTTCCTCCTGCTGGTTATTCATGAAGCGTCGGGGATGCCGAGTGAGAGCTTCGCGGCCCAAACGCCTCGATCCTCTATGTTTTTCCTTTATCTTGCACCCCCCCCCCCCGCCCCCGTCCATTGCACGGCATCCCACCCAACCCTCTCCGCTGACGCCGCTGCGGGGAGAAAGCCTCTGGCACGTTTGGTCCCACTTTTTCTGCGGCTTTCGGTTTTTCTTTTTTTTCTTCTTTTAACTCTTCTTCGATTCCGAAGTATTTTCACTGGTTGCTCGCGCGCGAGCCAAGACTCGATTTACTTTTCATCCCCTCGTTACATCGATCTCCTCGGAGTCTCGAGTCGCGATCCTCCGCGCTGCACACCTCGACTCCAGGCTCTTAATTACGATACTGAGATTTTCTATGCACCGTGCACCGATGAAGTTTCTGATTCCGGTTTGGCTTCCGTCTCGCTCGGTCCTCCGAGAGAGATGTCGCACGGTGGTGGGAAGGAGGTCGCGGGCCTTCGACGATCGACGTCCGAGCAGGGAAGAGTAGGGAACGTCGGAGCGGCTACATTGACGAAGAAGTGCATCGATTGGCGGGAACGAGCCGACGATACCATAAGCAAGGAGATACCACGGGTTCTCGGTTCCCGTCTCGGGCCCGGAGGATAAACTCCGCGAGGGATAGCCCTATGTCGGATCGCACCCGGATTGCCCGGAAGGTGCGGTCAGCCATCGGAGAGCGCGTCGGTGGGACCGCCGACGGGCCGCGAATCTCACAAGGGCCGGTTTACATTCGAGTGCATTCGAGTCTCGCTGCGCTCCGCTGTCCTTCCTCTTTTCCCCCCCTCGGCACTTCGCGCCGCCGTCCTTCGCGCTCGCTTCTCGTCGTCCGCCACTCGCGACATTCCCTCTTCCTCGGTTTCGACTCCGCTTGCGCCGTGCCGGTGACGAGTGATTGTACGTACGCGGACGAGGGATGAGGAGCGGAGCAGACCGGAGTTACCGAGATCCCGCTTCCTCGGCCTCTTTTCCCCTCGCCGCCCGTTCTTGTGTCCTAACGAGACACTAGATACGTGAGATACGCGCGGGAGTCCTACAATTTTTTCTTCTCTCTTCCACATGCACTTCCCATCCGGCGACGACCCTCCTCGTCGTCGAATGTTGAGATGTCAGATGTCCTTACGCAACCGGCGTGCGCGTTACACTACACGCGAATCGGCGAGAGTCGCGCTGCGCGCCGAGGAGGGGGAAGACGCGGGAAAGGATATCGCGGTGTGCAAAAAAAAAAAAGCTCCGACACTCTCGATCCACGGCACACTCGCGTCTCGCAGGATATGGGAATGCGAGATGTAGGAACGTGCGACGAAGGTGACCAGAGCTCTCGAGTCCATTGACCTCCGGATCTCCTCTTCAAGCTACAACATTACCGCAGCTCGAATAGATCTTTCTTGCGAAATTTTCGTGACGAAAATATAAATCCGGTCGGGATGGACACTGCCGATCGGATAATTTCAGCGCACCACCCACCACCGTCCCGAGAAGTCGATTCCGAGCGTCGTCCAGCGTTTATGCAAATGCCCGGAGCGAATGGATCGACGGTTATAGCGCGAGAGCAAAGTAAATAGTAGTGATGTAACGAGGGCGGTAAATCTTCATAAAATGAATTTCCGTTCGATCTCATTGGGAACTATCTCTCCGGCGGGTAAACGCGCGTGGGACGCAGCGGACGGTAACAACAGTCGATACCATCGAAGCCCGATACACGGTTCCGTTCGCGATATATACATACATATATGTATATATATATATATATATATATGTGACCATAGGAAACTCCTGAGAGGCCTTAATCTCTCGAGGATCTACCGGTGGATATCTCCCGAGATTACCGCTTTGGCATATCATTTGCGTAAACGAACGAGGAGCTCTGTGCGCGTTGACGGGCAATATGTCCCAACATGATTGCACCGGTGGCTGGTATAGTTGGGATGCGCATAGTCATCGTCATGACGTGTGTGTGTGTGTGTGTGTGTGTGTGTCGGACGTTCGGGCGTTCGGCGAATAGGGTCGCCCGGGAACCCGGTGTTCTCCACACGGCGGAGCATATGGACACGCTCGTGGTACGACGAGGTCGAGGACGAGGGAGGCCCGATGCAGGAGTCGCGGCATAGAGCGACCGTACGGTATATCGTCGTCCTCGCGATGAAATCGACCGGGTTACCGCAATGTCTGGCCGTTCGGTGGGCGGTAAGCCGGTTAGCTTCACCCTGCGGGATCCGGCACCGGGGTATGGAGAGTCGGTGAGCCATCGAGCTGGCCAGATGCAGATGAGGTCGCGGGAGCGGGACGTAGTCGGGGAAATAATAGAGCGAGAGGCGTATGGACGAGGACGGAATCGGGTCTATCCCGGAGTGTGTGCATCGATCACCGAGAGACTCGAGTGCTGCACCGGCATCGCGGGGATTCTCTCTCCGTCCGTCTCTCGGTGAGGCCACCTAATCAGTGCTCTCGCCGAGGGTGAGAGAGTGAGCAGCTCCGTCTCGACCTGCTATCCTTCCTAATCCAGCATCGCCTCACTTTCCTGCCTTCGCCCCCCCGCCCGCTATCGCCGCTCTTGGTCCAGGAGCCCGACGCATTAATCTCATTTGTCATACAGGGAACGGAAGATCGAAGAGTCCCGGAGTCGAAGAGGACGTATGCTAAATCGAACGACCACCCTACTCCGGCGGGGATAACGGTAAGTTTTTGTCGTGCGGTCCTCGGGAACATAGCGGTAAGCTGCGATGGTTTCGAAGATCCTCGGGGAAAATCGTTGAGGCTTGAATTCTGGATGGATAACACAAAAAAAACTGACGCGCGATGATTTGGCGCCGAGGGATGACGGATTAGGTGAGTACGAGATTCGGATAATGGGATGTTGGCTCTCCTATCCGTGCGGGCTTTGTCGTAAGTCGCATTTGTTCGGTGGCAAAAAATAAAATAAAAATAACGAGAGCCTTGGGGGAAAAGCGGGAAATGATGGGAGATAACGTCCGGTGGCTCCGTCGCAGCGCGATGTCGAACACGGTTACGGGCGTTCGCATTAAAGTTTGCCGGTCGAGTACGACGAGATGTATGGCGCAAGTACACCGAGAGCACATCAGCAGCGGCGACATCAGCGAGTGAGACGCAATTATCCCAGTCGGCTAATGTCTCCGAGTGGCTCGAGTGGGGCCATCGCCGTCGGAAGATTTAGTCGACGACATTATTCGCCGGTACAGCGGGCCGGGAGGACGAGGCGGAGTGAGGCTGTACGCTGATGGCAGTGGGGCAACGGAGGAGGCAAAAAAAAAAGGAGGAGAGGAACGAGGCAGCCGTGCGGCAGCGATAACTTACGAGATTTGATGTAAATAGCGCACTTACTTATTCGCCACCGCGGCACAAGTTAAAAATACCCGCGGCTCCGCTACTCGTCGCGGCTCTCCGAGAGAGGAGAGAAGGAGTGCGCGCGAAAGACCTTTCTTTTCGTTTTTTTTGCGTAATGAAAGCAATCAATTCAAGTCCCTGCGCCCTTGCAGCCAACCCCCGACGAGAGGGATAGGGAACTCGCGCCAACGTCGTTCGCCTTGCAGACCCCCCGAGCGCCGAGCAACCATACAGAGAGAGGGACCTCAAGTCCCGCGCCACTTCGTCGTTTCTCTGCCATCAGGACCTTCTCTTTACTCGATCTTTTCGTTCTACTCGGCTACCGTTCCACCTCTCATGCGCCTTGGCTTCCTCATTCTCTTGAGTTTTTAAAAATATTATTCGTTCTCAGCTTCACTAATTTTTTTTCCATCGCGATTCACTGTTTTTTCGTACAATAAAAAATGCTGTTAAAAGAAGTCATTCGATTTATTTAATGTATCTCATTCGAGGACGATGGGACTTTTTTTCATTTCCCGTTTGATAGACGTTTCTGAGTTTCCTTGGCAACTTTTATAGCGCTATCGTAAAATCCTCTCGGCCGATGTTCATTGGGCTGCGAGCCTCCTTTTCACCCCCCTTAGTCGACTTCTTCGAGGTACGTTATAAAATTGAGAGGGTTTCACGGGCCGAAGAAAGAGGAAGGAGGAACGGAGAGCGCGCCATCCACTCCAGTAGCAGCACTCCGGGATCGTATCGAGGGTGGTTGTTTCGGCTCGCCGGGGGTTGTTTCGAGAATCCTCGGTTTAGCCGAGGTTTCAACGTTCCGAGGCCGGGGGAAAGAGGGACGAGGCGGTGGGTCTCGGGCTCTTTAAAACAGTACTAAAGTATCGTTAATCTTGGTCCAAAAAGGACCCCTCCTTACTTTCTTAGAAGAGTCTCTCTCGCGCCCCGACGGTAGTGGAGCCGCCCGGACCCGAGCCAAACTAGTTAGACACTACCACTTGATACAAAAATAAATTGCAACGAGAGCGACGATAGATCTCCGGGTCTCTCCTCCGCAGTCCGCGGCGGCCGATTTTTAAGCCCTGAAATTAGTGCGCCAAGATGTACAAGTGACAAAGTATCGCGAGGCTCAATCTGCGCAGTGAAAAAAAAAGTTTCTTCATTTACGAAACATTTCTTATCTACAAACGTGATTTTTTTTAATGGCAAATTTATGACGCCCAATGTTTGTTGGATGTGAAAAGTTTTACCGTGTGGGAAAGCGATCGCTCATGAAAACAAATATGATATGTACAAATTAATAATAAAGAACGACAAAACGGTAGCAAATGGTCCAATTATTATAAGAATAGAAATTAATTGGTGTCTCCGGACGACACACGGCAAAACCGAGAATACAAATTAATAACAAAGAACGATAAAACAGTAATGAATGGTCACGATGGTATCTCAAAATGGTCCAATTATTGTGAGAAAAGAAATTAATTGGTGTCTCCGGACGACGCTCGGCAAAACCGAGAATTCGGGAGTAACGTTTGCGAGCTAAAAGCCCAGGCGAAATCGCTGCTGTACGTACATGTGTGTGTGTGTGTGAGTGTGTGTGTAGAATGTAGCATCAGCGCGGCTACCCCGCGGGAAATGTTAAATGTCAAACACTCAACCCTCCCTCGTCTCACGGGACTCTAAAGGCCGCGGGATCATAATATTATTACGTTCCATCCCTCGTCTCGTTACTTATACTGTGCAATATCCTTCTCGCGAATTCTCGTCGCTCTCCACCGTCGAGAGAAACGCGAAGCAATACGCGAGGAGTTTCACGAGAACCGGTGGGTTCTTTCGACTCTTCGCAGCAACAGCGGGTTGACAAATGACTCGAGCCTTTCATCCGACCTATCAATGCGATTACTTTACATTCGCTTCGCTATTTCAACGGCAAAGTGCCATCGATCAACTCGGAGATTTATTTTTTTGAGCGACAAAGTTGTGTTGTTGATTTTCTCACGTAAACAAGTATTATCAAAAATCATACATTACATTTTTATTTTTGCTACTTACTGAAGTGCAAGACTTGCGGCTCGAATTTTTCACGACTTCCGTCCCAAGGAATAGAACAATTTATCACCACAGACATTATGCCGCGAGATATCCTTCACACTTGTTCGTCGTCACATTAACCACACGTTGGTATTTTTTAACTGTCTTTTAATTCTTCGAAACGAATAAATTATAATTGTTCCCGGAAGGTACTCATTTACAGAAGGTGATCATCGCGAGTCTGGCAGGACACTGAGTCGTGCGAAGGAATGTATAATCGTTCCATGCCCGTTCTCTACTCTCGCGGACTGTCTATTGTTTGTGTTTGGTTTTTCATCCAAGTAACGCTCGTCTCGTGCGATACATCGTACATACGATCGTTGAAATCAGGTCGTACACTCGCCATATAAAGTAACTCAGAGTGGGGTAAAACGGACCATTTTGCCCCGCTTAATTGAAAAATGTTGTGAAAAAAAATTCTCTTACGAAATGAAGCAGGTCCGTTTCGCCCCACTAGCCTGTACGTCGATCAGTTCGATGACATTCTCCTGCAAATTTAATATTTGTCCGTCCACGAATTTTGTGCTGTTATCATCGACGTTACAGGGGAGCGTTTCTATGACGATAACGGTAGTAGTTTAGATTGTTCCGTTTTGCGATGAATGGGAAAATATTCGTCGATGGGACGGGCAGAGTCGACGATACTACTTATTCCATATGAATAGAGCTTTGTTAATGGAATCGAGGAAGGGTTACAGGGCTGTGCGGCACGCCGCAAGGGATGGCCCCGAGCCGGGAGAGCGGAGGATACACTTGAGTGGTTTGTCGTTTGCGGTGGGTGGAATATCTGGACGAGGCTAATGTAACAATGCGCGAAGGGATCGGCCCAGGAACGTCGAGAGAACGGAGAGAATTCGGAGCGTGTAGTGCGTAGCCGAGAGAAGGGTACACCGGATCTAGGACAGGCACGTGCTGCCGCGTGCCGCCCGCGTCCGGGCCCTCGCATGATCTATGCCCCGTCACTGTACCCCGTATACTCCCGCATATATATGGAAATTATTGCTACATCGACGAAAAATAGAACCCTTAATGCTCCGCGTCGCAACGTCGAATGGCCCGGTACGCGAATCGACTCGACAACGAAAAATCCGCACGCTTTTCTTCTCCGCAATATTTTATAAAAAAAAAAAACTCCCTTTGCCCTTACCCTCGCTTGGCCCATACCGCTGATCGATCTTTCCCATGTAAAAGAAAAAAGCCCGGTTAGGAAAAATCTGGAAATATGGAGAGGTCTACGGAAGAAGGGACAACCTTTTTCCGGACGCTGATTAGCAAGACAGTAAAAAAAGTTTGTACTTTTTACGACCATGTATTGTCCACAAACGTCCACTATTTTTTGTTTGTTCATTTTTCGATCGTACCATCCGGCGCTAGTTTCACAAACAAAAGTACAAACTAAGATTGTCAATGACGTGGGAACCTGAACAAAAGTTTGTCACTTATTTGACGAAACTATCTTTACGAAACTTCGTATTCCGATTTTACCAAATTATTTTTTGCCGTGTATCCGGAGGAGGCTCGAACCGGAAGTGGCTCACGAAAAACAGCGATCGTGCCGGAAGTGAGGAAAAAGTTTTTGGCAATGGCTCATGTCCCTTCTTGGTATCGATGAAAAATAGCTCTCAGCTCGAAAAGGGTTTCGTGTAACAAAGTAGAGTTCGCACCATCCCCTCTGCACGGAATACCCCGTACAGGAAGTACATAGCTTTTTTTTATAATTTTTTTTTTCATGAAGAAATCTCGTAGTCCCTCTGGACGAAGCGTGTAATATCCACGTGGCTCTCCCGTCCGTGAATGCCCGTCTATACATAATATCGAATCGTCGTCTCCGTCGGCTCTTGGAGCGGGAGACCGAACGAAGCTCAGCGAGCGTCGAACGGGGGATGGCGTCTTCGAGGTGGCGATGTCGTGACTAAGGGGATGGCCGGTCTGGCCTCGCGGTCTCGCTCTCTCGAGGGGGTTTAACTGTGGGGGTCGTGCATATTTCACGCTCGGTGGTCCCATCTCGTGGAGACAATCTGAACCAGCGCGGATACATCATCGCGTGACGCCGCGTAATAACCACCCCGAGGGATGGGAGAGCCTCGGTATGGGGTAGTGCCAAGCCGGGAGAGCGAAAGCTTGGCCAGGATACGCGGCGGTGTGGGCAACCGCGAAGCTCTTCTCCTTTCAAAACCCTCTTATTTATTCATCTCACCTCGACGACGACGACGACGAAGACCTCAGAGTCTGCCACCCCCCTCCCCCTCCCCTTACTTCCTGAATTTTCCACCCCTACGTGATTCCGGCCTCTTTTCCTCCTTTCATCCTCTTCTTCCTTTCTCTCCGATCCACCCCCCCCCCCCCCCCCCCCCCCCACGTTCCTTCAACGTTATCGCACTCTCGTCGACCTCTCCCTGTCTGCATCCTCCAGGCAGGAGCGACCCGGGGGAGCGCGATGGCACGCGGTTTGGCACGAAGCTCTCGCGTTCCCAACCCTCCCCCCCAACGATTCTCCACCTTCTCCTCTTGCTTTCGCCGGTGCCATGCCTGGAACCTCACGCTCACCCCGCATTGGTAACGCTTGCTTTCACGACACCGTCACGTACGCCACGCCCGCACGAGAATAAGAACAAAAAGACGACGATGAGAAAAGCTCGGCGCGGAGAGACGCGGAGGGAGAAGAAGAGCGAGAGACCACGGAGACAGCGGATGATTTTCGACGCGTGATACGAGCAGCGAGATTCATTTTTGCGTACGCGTTAACATTCGATCTTGGACATCGGCCTAAAATCTTGCGATGTTTCCCTCAATGACGCGAGTAAACGTGTCTTTGGTCTTCCCGTTCCGATTCCATCCAACGAGCTGTCCGTCGAAGCTCGACTACCGCGTTGGGAAGATCTGAGGGCTCTGGTAAGAGCCCGTGAGCACACGTGCGTGACTCTGACGAGCGACGCGTTCCGTGCGACTGTAACTTCATCAACGACGAATGATGAGTGGACAATAAAAAGAGCGAGGGCTTGTTTGAGTTTATAATAATCCCGGGAAACGTGCTACCTCGCGAACGGGGTGCGATGAGCTTTTGCGAAGCGGGAGGAAGCTCGGTCCTCTTGAAGGATCGACAAGGGGTGAAGGGAAGAGAAGCGCACATGTACGAGGCGCACATGCGATATGCCTCTTCGACTGGCGGCGGTGGATGCAGCGGCGCTGCTCGTGGAAGGCTATTTGTCGGATGACAAACGAGCGTCGGGCTACGTGGGTGGCTTCGGGTACGCGCTCGCGGGAAATGGTGAGCAACGCTGCGTGTCGCCAGTTCTCGACAGTCTCGTGTCGTTTCGTTTCGCGCATTCACTACTTCTCTTTAACATACGCGGCTGGCAACTACAGCGAAACAAAGTATTATTCCCTCTGTGCCCCGCTCTCACCTCCCTCGCCCCCCTTTGCGGAGCCTCGAGATCCGTTAACCTTTCCGGGCGAAAAATGCTTTCCGCTGTTGCATGAACATTGAGGTTTAACGAGGACGGATATATTTTTTGCGAAATTAGGGAAAGATTTGGCTGACGACTTATCGGGCGGTGCATCGAAGTATTCCGACACCAGATAGCACCTTAGAATTTCCGTAGGGCTGAGCGGGGCAAGACGGACAGAAAATTTGTTAGAAAAAAAAAAAGAATTCCGTTTTGCCTCTGTTCCCACGATCAATCAGGTTCCCGAAAAGCACGCAAAATTTTCGCCGATCTTTCGAGCGATCGGTCGATTCGCGAGCGTCCCGGAGCACGGAATCGGCCTCGCCTGGAAGTTGGCAGAGCCTCCCGGCTGTAAATACAAAGAAGCTGTCTCGTTTTTCGATGTCAATGGAAGTACACACAACTCGCCATTCGACTGACGGTGTACACCGTTATCCGAAGTTTGCGGGTTGTACAGTCGCTTAAATATAAACTGTATCCCGTTTCGCAAGCCAAAGGGGTTGGAAGGCCGGGTTTGGGTGGTACCTGATGCAACGCGACGCTATAGTCGCAGAACGGTAGATCAGCCCGAGAATCATAGCTCAGTGGAGGCAGCGTCAGTAGTGCTCGGGAGGGAAAAGGCCCCGGGCTCCGGACCTCGCTCACCCTCCCGTCGGAGAGTTGCTGTTAGCGGGAAAGCTCAGTAGCGATGCACAGAGGGCAGGCAACGGAGAGCAAAGCCCGGAACACCGAGGGAGTAACGGAGAGGGAGGTAAACGATGGGAAACCAAGAGGGATAGACCGGATGCATTTCGCCTCCTGGCCCGATACGCGAGCCAGTCGCAGTGGTACATACACCGCAAGCAGCGGCGGCGGAGAGAAGCAACAGCATCAACAGCGCAGCAACGTAACACCCTCCGATACACGCGTCTATGCGTGTGTTTTCCCCGTAGGTAACGTACATGTAGGTATGTACCGCGTTGGCCGCTCCAGAGAGGCACATAATGTCTAATGGGGGTGATTGTGCTCGCGGCTCCGTGACGGATCAATCTGCCACCCCCTTCGGTCGTCCGGGCACCCTTGGTCCGCCGTCTCTCCATCCATGCCGTGCGGCCCATCCTCTCCCAGTCGGACGACCCCCCGTTTCTCGCACCGAAAATTCCAAAACCGTAGTGCGGATACCGCATGCATAACCGGCCATTCGTCATAGATCGTACCGGGGTACGAACGGGGTGCGAGCGGGTGGGTCAGAAATGAGAACGAGAGGCAAGAAACGAGAGAAGAAGGCACGAATTGGACACAGACCTCGGCGCAATTACTAACCAACGAGGCGGATGCTGAAGGAAAAAGCTCGGAGCTTAATTCTTTGAATTTATGAATCTTCGGAGAGTGTCCCACTTAGGCCGAGAGGCTTTCCCGCGCGGGAGCGTTGATGATTTGAGTCTGGTCACGGTTTCGCGGGGGGATTCGCGTATAGTTGGCTGTGGCAGCGAGCGGCGTCACGCCGAATATTCGAGGGGGTCGACGGCAATTAATCTCGAAACCCGGAGTCATGTAATCGTACGATGGAACGCGAGCTACCCAGGCCTTCTCGCGATTATTGTTCCGATATCGTAAGGCGTGAGCCATGAAATTAACGAGCAAGTAAAATAAAGTTTTCTTGAATCATTGTCCAGTCGTCCATAGGATTATAATGCACGAGCGAACCTAACTCGAAGAATTCTCGTACCATGCCCGATAAGCAGCGACGCGTGTTCAAAGCTCCCGTTCCTGCTTAACGCGTTGACGATCCATACCTCATAAACTAACCGCCCACGCGCGGATTCCCGCCGACCCGGGCCGAGAGAACGCACACGGAAGAATTATTGCCTAGTTTCAGTACGAAGGAAAGTGGTTAAGGATTATGGTTTAGAGAGAAATTGCGCAAGGCAAAAGACGTCGTCGGGCTGGAGGAGCGAGAATGAAAATGAAAGAGCGAGGTAAAAGTTACGAAGTACAAGATCGAGCAGATGTTTTCTTTTCTCTTCCACCTCGTTCCTCTATTAATAACCGATCGAGAGAGATCGAAAGAGAAAGAGAGTATCCGCACGGCACGCTGGCAAATTGAATTAATAAATCCGAGCCGGGTCCCCGAGCGTGCGGACGTGTAACTCGTGCCCGACGGTGTAACTCGTGTCTCGCGTACGCGGCGAAACGAAAATTTTTATCTCGTACACAGTAAAACGCAGTACTCCATCGCTGTACGCCGGACCACGGGAGGATCCGCCGATGGGTGCGGCGCTGTTTTAATTGTGATTATTAATTGGTCTATGAAGTATACGCGTTTCTTGGCCGATGATTTTTTTTTTTTTTTTCTGTTTTTTTTTTTTTTTTCATCTTCGTTTGACTCTTTCCACGCATTAACGAGACCCTCCGGCGGCGTTAATCTAGCGCGAGCCGCGCTATCGATACGATGCGCGCCGGGAACGGGATGGAGGAGAGAACGAGGGAATGAAAAGCGAGCTTTGCCGCCGGGTTTCGCGAACTGGACATATACTCTCCCGTGAAAGCAAAATATCGTATATCCGTAGATATCGATATACCACATGGCCGATGGAGTAGCCTCCGCATGGCGACGCACACCTGTGTACCCGACATACGCACGCACACTTCCGTACCATGGTACGTATATAGCGTATACCGCGCATAGCGAGCAGTTCGTTCGCACTGGAAGAGCACAGATGGCGGCAGGCTGTAGTCGAGCAGCGGATAAACACAGAGAGCACTCGGACGGGAAACTCGCCGGATTATCGATAGCTACTATACGCGCGAGGAGGCCGGAGAGATACTGTCTGGACCGTTACACGTTCCCGGCCTTATCTTGCCAGATTGCATTGCCATATTATTGCCCGCAAATTCTCATGTTATCTCTATTATTTCGAGAAAAAAAAGAAAAAAAATGATATATCAGTAGAGCGACGTTTCCACTCTTAGGTACAATTTTACTGTCGATTTACCATTATTGTGCGACTCCGCTGATAAGAGACTCTCTCTCTCTCTCTCTCGCTCTCTCGGGGATTATGCACAGAGATTGACTTTTTGTCGAGATAATTTTGCACTTGTATAATCGTAAATATGTCGTTTAGGATAAAGAGACGAGGAGAGATATTTGTTAATGCTATATTTGCGGAGCTATTTTCGAGGCGGGTCCGCAACGTTATCGATGGATATCGCCGGCGAGGAAATTTCACGTTGCAATCGCGGACGGTGCAACGACGACGCGGCACGGCAACGCGAGAGCGCGACCAATCGATTTTCAACGAAGGTTTGAACGGCCACGCTGCACCGATTTTCTCGCACAGCTAAACTATTCTTCTCCCTCGATAGTTGTTAATTGTCGATATCTAGCGTCCGGCCAGGGTGTGTCCTCACTGGATTGGCCAAGGACGCGAACGACAGTCGCTGTTATAAAAGCGATGCGGTATGATGAAGTTAAACAAAAAAATTAAAGAAAGAACTTACAATCGCGATCCTGCCGCGTTCTTCGGCGGCAACCGCAAGGACGCATTCTCCATGACAAAAACTTACGTTTTGTCTACACGCTAAGTAGCAACGAAAAAACTTTCAACGACATTTTTTTCCTATAAATATTTTTTTTTTTAGTTAAAGATACGTTTCGTAAAAAAAAGAAATGTACACAGGTATTAAAAATAAAATGAAATAAATTCGATTCGATTTAGGCATCGCAAAAAAACAATCGGTTTTAGTCCACAGGATCTTTCGGTGGTTGAGCGTTACAGCTCTCGAGGCTGATAGCCAAAAAGGACTAGAACTAAACTGTCTGAAAACCCCCCATAGCCCGTAGTCGGAGCAAAATTCACAAGACATAAATACATATATATAATAATACACGGTGTGTATAGATGAAGCAACTCCGACTTCGAGCTCGCTCAGCGAGTTAAAACCGATCGTGGGCATCGAGTTCCGAGTTGTTCGGGACTATCGAAGTTTTGCGGTCGTGTCTCAGCCTAATAATTGGCCGCTGGTTGTCTCGGCGTGTATATTATAAATGCGTATATATACCCGGTATATATGAGAGATCATCGAGGGAATATCGGCAGCTACCATTACCACGAAGCAAGTGTATACATCTACGTGTGCGTATCGATAGCTGAGAAACAGAAGGGCGAATCCAACGACATTCGGTGTGTAAAACGGTAGCCGATACGCCCTTCTGCTTATCATCGGTCGATATACCGCGGCAATGTGTCGGGTATCTTCGGTATCTGCGCGTCGAGTTCTGGTGCTTCTGATGCCGCTGGTTGCTGCTTCTGCGTTTGCTTCTGGGTAGTTAAGAAGCGACGGCGGCCGGTGCATTCGTCGGACCCGACGTGTTACGGGCTTTAACCGCAACAACGCGCCCGTAACCGCAGATACCCCCCTTTACTTTGCTCTTTATATGTGTACTATGCACGGTTAGATGTTACTGTGCACTCTACCCGCTTTGCTTTCCGCGCGAGATCACCACCCTCCCGCGCTGCTGCCTCGCCGATTCCCGGCTACCTCCAGTTTCGCTCTCTCGCTCTCTCGGCCATAATTACTCACGGATACCGAGGGTATCGATCATCCTCGGGGGCTATGGTAATATGTACGTACACACGGCTACATTCAGTGATACACGCAAAGGAGCGAACCATCGGAGATGTACCGCGCAGACTAACAGGAAGTCATCAACAACATCGATGCGCAACTTCGATAAATCGGAAACGAATTAATTTATTTAATTATCGCCGAGTTCTGTGTCGCATTCGTCGCACATCGGACACGTGTCTGGCCTCGTCGGTCTACAGTAGCTGGACTGTATTGGAGTAAATTCATCGGGAGTTTTTTTTATTTTTTTATTTTTTTAGAGTTCATTCCGCGGAATAGTCGAACACGCAGTGAGCGCGGATGACTCACCGATAGTATTGTGCTTGTTGCCGGACGGGAGGACGAGAGACAGAGGGACGGAGAAAAAGAGCAGATACAACGCAAATCGCTTCCTGCCGACTCTCGTCGTCTCTATACACCTTCACGTTTATACCGTCAGGCTTTCGTATAAGCGCGCGCGCGCGCGCGCGTGTGTGTGTGTGTATGTAGATACAGGTTCGCACACTTTGTCAATGGATTCGTGAACCCTGGGATATTTTTGCGTTTCTTGCTCGCAACGCATCTCACGCTCGAGTGCCCACCGCCCGCGTCGATGCCACGCACACGCAGAATCATCTCCTCACCCTCGATATTTATCATAAGATATACGACTGGCGAGTTTGGAAAGTAATTTTTACATTAAGTTTTTCGAGGATTTATATTATTATTATTATTATGTGTTATTATTATTATTATGTGTTATTATTATTATTATTATTATTATTATTATTATTATTTGCGTTATTGACATTTTTTAATGTTTTACCTTCACGTCGGGAAGATTGGGAGCATCAGATTTGTGGGAAATAGGGAGATGCAGGGTAATCGGAGAGGACAGGGACGGCGCGTGTTACACGTATGGTATTACAATAATACCGCATTGCAGAGAGAGAGTCTTTGACGGAAGTCGGCAAAGTTCGTGCGCACCGGCGGTGGTCATGAGGAGCAAAAGAGCGCCAGCCTCTCGACGGCATTGCACGATTGAAAATAAAATGACGTCGAGGACATAAAGTGACGGGAGTCGCGGCGGCGGAGCCGTATGGTCTCCTCAACGACGGGACAGGGTCACTCCAAGACTTCCAGGGAAAAGCACGCGATACTCTCCCGGTAATGGGACGCTGGCCAGCAGCACATTCGTCTGAAACCGAGAATCTCGTACCCGCTGGATACCATGCCATAATATGACAAGATAACGCAAAAGATAAATTCCTTTCGGCGAGCTAAAATTCAACTATTAGAGAGTTTTGCTCAAGAAATTGAACAAAATCCATTTCGTGAGCTAAAATTGAACCATAAGGAAATGTGACCCATAGAATTAAATAAATTGCATTCGATGAGCTAAAATTCACAATTCGTTCCATTACGTGAAATGGAATTTATTTTATTTTGTGTGCTAAATTTTCTAGTGCTTGAGTTTTCGCTCATGAAATGTGACTTTTTCTGGTATGATGAAACTTTTGATCGAAAACTGAGATTTCAATGAGGAACCTGCTAGTATCAGATATAAATCGGACAAAAGTGGTCATATGGACCACCCTGATCAGCACGCAAGTCAATTATGCATGAACCTGGTAATATTTCTAACTTTCACCCTATCTTGCTTGTCCAAGTGCATTTCGATGGTCCGCACTATAGTTACGCGACAAGGGCGTAATCGTACGTGTACGGGAATACATAATACGCCCTTTCGAAGTTGCGCCAATGATATATCCGCGTACTTGTACCGTGTACAGTACGCTGTGTACACATATTCCGAGGATAAGCACTGCATGACTCAACTATGACGGTAAATTATGATACCCCTTGCTGCACACTCCTCTCCGTCGTGGTAACCTGCTCGCCGTTTGATATATTTATTCACTTCCATAAGTAACATACTCTCCGCTCCGCGGAGTACGTACCACCACCGTTCGTGTGTACAAATAAATGAATAAATAATGCCGCCGAGAGTTAATCGGATTTAAATCTGACTCTACTGCAGAGTCACTCATTCCGCGGCTGCGAAATCCTTGTTCGGATGAAAAATTTTGTGATCCTAAAAGTAGCGGTTCCGACGAAAATGCAGTGGCGCGCAAGTCGCGTGGCCACGATCGGTCGGAACGTTGGAAGTCAATGCTTTTGCATTAACCTGTGCCAATGTCGAATCGCGGCGAACGTTGTTCCGGTACGAGGCGCTACGCCCTGGCTCCATCGATGCCGATGTGCCCAGGCACAAATGACCGTTGCGAATGTGTCTACCTGCGAGCGCCTCTCTACGACGTCCCATGGACATGCCCCGGCAAATTACATGATTGCATACCTTCGCACACGCTCCTACCTCTCTCTCCCGCTCGACGGTCCTCGCGCTTTGCTTAGATATATACCGCGCGTTCGTTCTCATTGCACATCTCGTCGTACGCTGTCGTCCTCTCTGGCGACGCGGTTGTTTCAGGTGCTCTCGACAGTCGACTCATGCGTCGCAGGACGATTTTGACGAGGTCGCGGCCTTTGTCAATAAATTAGAAAGTAAAAAATAAAAATGAAATCACGCCACGTTCCTTTACCTCAGGATCTACAAAGAGGAACATGGCACTTTCAGAGATTTACGTTTGAATGAAGCATTTTTATTTACAGGCCATTGCAAACCTAAATTGAGGGGGTTTCAACGATTTAAGGCCAAAAAATGATTTTATTTTTTATCGATCCACTACGATCGATCAGTCGACCGGAATATTCAATATAATTATTTTGCTTATCGATGAAAACAATGAAAGGCGATGTTTTGTAAATGAGCGAACTCCTCCCTTAAGAATTTTAGCAGCGGTCGAGCTGGTGGACTCGCCATCGGCCGCCGGTCAGCGTTTCTAGTTTATGCTAGCGATATATGCAATATGTATACGTATGTCTATGCGATCGGAGCTCGAAGCCACATAGCCGCATATAAGGGGGCACGCAAGAGGGATACGCAACTTTGTGCACAGCCCGAGCTCGCCCGCTGATAATGCGAATAAATCCTCCAATCTAATTGATACGCTCCGGTATGCGCCATCGTCCCTCGGTAATAGTGTGCACTAAAGTGCGCCACGATGTCTCTCGTGCACACAGGCTCTCGTCTGCACAGGTACGGTATACGAGCGAATCGCAGGAGCCGTACGTTCACGAGTCGCATGCACGCCGTACAGGCCATACGCGCCATACGTAAAAGCCCTCGTTGTTAAGTAGCCACGTCCGGATAACTAACCGACGTTGCTCCGCGAGCGTGGCTCTCGCGTCCGCAACGAGAAAAATTGATAACGCTTATGGCGTTACGGTCACCCCGGAGCGTTCACTTTTATTTTTACCTCGTGTATATATATCAAACTCGCGCAACCCCCTCTCGAGAATTCATGCGAGTTAACGCCGAGCTCCTTCCCGCGGAACTCCTGTCTCTGTTCGATATCGTTAGGCGGACTGTTCATAGCCTTCGGGATTCGGAGATCGTTATTTTCGCCGTTCGGAATTGGATCGAACGCGCGAATTCGCGTGTTCACATTTATGGCCATGGTATCTCAGGTAACGCTGTAACGATCCGATACTCCACATATTGCCTTTGACGATTGCCCAACCGCGCGGCTAATGCAGCTCCTCAGATGCCGTCCCACTTGCTACCTATGAAATGTGCCGAAGAAATTTAAAAAAATAAAATAAAAATAAAAGTCGAAAGACCGATCGGTCGCGGCGTGAGAGGCTTTGCAACGAGAATCGAGCGCCCGAGTAAGAGAACCCTCGATTATTTTTCGTATGGTAAGTCATCCGGTTTTTTTTTTCCACCTTTTTCCCAGTTGCACCTCGGTTCGCACGGGCTCGTTGCAAATCTCGGCGAACGCGCGTACGGCACCTGTTCCGTGCAGCGTAGGCCGAATCGGGGGCGAGGGCGCAAAAGCGTTCGCGTTCTCGGAAGACAATTTGGGCTTTCGTAAAGATTCATTCGGCCACGGTCATTATGCCCGATAGGATCTCAACGAACGGCGCGCGGCAGCTCGTCGCCGGATTCCCCGTGCGTCTGATGGGTGCGAGCCAACGAGTATTATTCACTGCGGCAGTCAGACAGTACCTTACCTACTTGTGCGAGTCGGGAGCGGGAAGTTCCCACGTTCTTCGGTGCACCGACACCGACAAGGGAGAGACTTCGCCTTATTTCGAAGCGATCTGTACAAACTTTTGTATGCCGCAACTAACGCGCATCGTGAAACTGACCGTTTTGCTGTACCGACAGAAAATTATCTTGCTAATTAGCATTTTTCATACTTTCCACAGGAACGTCAATAATTATTGACACGATTAAGTAGGATCATTGGTTAAATTAACAAAACTAACGAATCTATCTGGAATATTAGATTCCTAAAATTCTATAAACTACTTTTTAAATTTATTTATTTATCAACACAGAACGCATTAAGCCTCTCAAAGCTGTCGCAGAGATTTTTTTCTGCATGCGTTCCATTAAAAGGAAATACATAAATTTGAAACGGGATTCAACGAAAAGATCTATGAAAAGTTCTCCGGCATTAATTAATTGTCATCGAAATGTTTCCGCCACTGAAAACAAAGAGGGCAAGAAGCGAGAAGGTGGGATAGTCGGGGGTTTGGGATGAGAACCAGAAACGAGGAAGAAAGTCGAACTCGACGAGAGGAGGCCCCCCACGAGCCGCGAGTGTACGGCCACTCGTCCGGAGCTCTCGGTGTGGTCCACCCGAGGAACGGAGGTTGCCTCGCGGCAACCTCATCCCTTCTGCCGCCGCGGTGCCCTAGCGATCTTCTGCGTTTGTCTTTCCTTCTATCTTACTCTTGTACCCTTTTTGTCTTACTTCGTTCACTCCCTCGCTGTCGCTTTCGATCTTCCTCTCTGTCTCCCTCTCTTCTTCCGCCGCGGCGATTTTACTTCGGGGACTAAAACTCCGTCTCGTTCTTTCCTGCTCGGTCTCTCGCGCTGCGGTTCTCGCTATTGCTTTATCTCAATCTCGCCGGAGCGCTCGACTTCTATCCCTTTCTCCGCGCTTCCTCTCTTTCCTCCTCTCCCTCTCACTCTCTCTCTCTCTCCCGATCTCTCCGGCACGACGGACATAAATCTCCCGGTCGCAAGCCCGCGCGTTTATACTTAATGTTGCCAATATCCTGTTTGATACCCCGACATCCCTCTTTCCGCCTTTATTAGCCGAGTGAGAAAGACGCGCCGGGACTCCGCTGCTCACGTTTTTCTGCCGGTTTTCGCGCGCTGGATGCTTTCGCGAGCGACCCTCCCGAGCTTCCCAAGCTTCGCTCGCTAGCGCCTCTCTGAAACTGCATGCACCTTCGGCCGATTCGTCCGTCCACGGTCGTGAATTTATTATGGTCACGCGGCTCTCGTCTGAATATGGGCGCGCATCGCATCGGTACTATTTCATCCCCGTTGGACCCAGGGGAATCGGTCGGTACATAAGCTGCGGTGACTCCTTCCCGTTCCCTCGTATCCTCCGTTGTTACTCGTAAGTATATTATCCCCACCGCGGGCGAACGATTCGTCGCGCACGAATCCGACGGGAGGAATCGGTAACTGCGTCAGGTGTGTCCGGGAGGGTCGACGACCGTCCCGAACCATCGGCATCCTGGAGCACGCGAAGAGGAGCCACGACGCGGAGAGACCCGTCATATACGGACTTCGGATTTATCGGCGCCATTAGATATGTATTTTTTTTTTTCGTCCAGCCTTGCGTCGAACGTACAGAGAAACGATAGAAAAAATTACGAAATTTAGAGTGCATTGTTCTTCTTTCTCATAGTCCACAGGAAGGAGGAGACCTTGGGAGAGCCATAACCGAGAGTAGCATCGCCCAAGTTGTTTTTGTTTTATATTTTTTCGTCCGGAATTGAAACATCGGGTTCGGATCGTAGGTGCGCAGTCCGGTCATAAATGGTCAGCGTGCACGAAGCAAAATGAACCCGTATAATCCCCATCAGGATGAAAGAGGCGAACATGGCCCGACCCGATTAACATTTAAATCAATGCTAAATGAACCGGGCCATATTCTCCACTCTTTTTTCAACGTTCTGGCAAACTGGTAAAAAATAAAAAACCCACATTCGCGTGAGATCGGAAATGAGACACGAATGCCGCGTGAAAAGACAAAACGCTCGAAGGGTGTTCTCACGTGTGTCCGAGCGTTTCGATAAAAGTAAACAGGTAGAAGGGTGCCGTGTGGGTGCGCGCCTGCGCACTAGTCTTTTTTTTCGTCCCTTGAGCGTTCTCGCCGGACTCGCCGTGCCTCTTTCTCTCTCTCCCACGACGGGGGATCGCGCGTGCGACGTCTGAGTGCATACTAGCGATATCTACTTCGGAGTTGCCGGTCCGCAAACGCGGTGCGGAGCCGTTTTTCTGTCAATCTCCGCGTGATCCCTGTAATTTCCTGTCTAGAAAACCACGCCGTTGCTTTAATGCTCCATTGTCTCAGACCGAGCGCTCCCTCCGCCCGGCTACGTGTACAGTGTATCTGCTTATAGGTGTGTGTGTGTGTGTGTGTGCGTGTGTGTATGTGTGTGTGCGTGTAGATGTGTGTGTGCGTGTGTATGTGTGTGCGTGTGTGTGTGTGTGCGTGAGTGTGTGCCTGTGCGTGTGTATGTGCGTGTGTGTGTATGTGTGTTTGTGTGTGTGTGTGTGTTTATACACACCAGTCCTCCGGGCTCTCCGAGCGAGCTTCGTACTACTTCCACCGGTCTACTCCCACTATTTTAACTACAGTATAGACCAGTGGCTCTCATTTTACGCTGCTTCGGGAAAAACCTTATGCGTACGAGAGCTTCGATTAAAGCCACAGGCGCGTGTAACGGTTGTACCTGCCGGTATCTGGGGTGAAAAAAAATAAAAACAAAATGATCGACGACGAGTCGAGAGCAACGAGAAGGCGAGCGCATTGCTTCCAGGAACGAAACATTACGATTGCGCGAGGAATTGTCTCCTCGACGATTAACTTAATCTGTCCATTATCTCTCGTAACACCTTTATTTCCACGAGCAGTGGAATTCCAGTTTCAGGGTCGACGTCGACGCTTCCGGTGTATCCGCCGGTAAGTTAGACGTGGTTTTTCTTTTGCGCTGTTGCCGCGGTAACATCTCTGTCGAGAGAAAAATTTCGCTTTCTCTGCTCGCTGGACGAGGCTTCGCAGGGAAGTTGAAGAGGTGATGGATGAGTTAAAAAAGAAGGTGTAAAAAAAAAAGGTTGCGTTAAAAGAATGGAAAGGGGCCTCGAGGAGCTTCTCGCCCGCGGTGGAAGAGAGGCCAGGAACGGGGTTGCGAGTCTCGGCGAAACGGAAACAGAGTGCCTCGTGGACGAGGTGAGGCAGAGAGGCGGCGCCGCGTCGCGTCGAGGGCGACGGGTGCCGCAAACGCGCCTCGCGGGGACCGGGGGACGCGAGATCGTCGGGCATTGTGATGCGCGGAGATCGGTCACACGATAGACCCGGTCAAGGACGAGACACGAGTCGAGTTCCCAGCGGCAGAGGCAAATGCAGAAGCAAAACCGGGCGCAGCGGCAGCGACAAGCGGCGCAATAACGCCTCGTGTGCGATATCGCATCCTCCGCTCCCGCGCGCACCACCTCAGGTATGTCGATCTTTCGCGCGGTTGGAAAAAACCCTTCCACCTCGGAAACCTTCTTGACATAAACATTTTTGTAGCTTTCTATTGGATCCCGATGAGGCGCCGATCGAACGCTTCCACTGAGAAAAAAAAATGGTTGGCTCAACCAAAAAACGCGGTGAAACACGTTGAAAGCTGGTATTTGTTTGGTGCAAAAAAATTATTGTTTTCTGAAGCGATTAGCTGCTTCAATCGATTCAAACTAACATTTTCGTCGTACCAACAAAACGACACTCTTCGAACGTGTCTCACCGAGCCTCGGTTGATCCGACAATTTATTTTTCTCGGTGTCAAAACGTCCCACCAGGGAAACGTCACTCCCGAGCTATTTCCCCTCACCGCCGATCGGCAATTAATCTTCCACCGAAGATCGCATCTACGTTGCAAGTATCCAACAGTAAAATAATTACCCCACCGTCGATACGTCTCAATGGGAGCGGAAACGCGCGAGTTAATTCAAAACGCAACAACGAGATCGAGGCGCGCGCCCGCGCGCGCCCGTTGGTCTCGGCGTTGTCCGCGATAAATCTCGTTGTAACTACGTTAAAGTACCCTGTACAAACTCTCGGCAATAATATACATTTGCGAGTCCGGGAGATTACATAGCCAACTATCGTGGCATCGATGGAGAATAAACGAGCGGTGTCTTTCGAAAGAGCACTTCGGCCTCGGAGGCGTGAGCGATATTTCGTGACGACGGATAGATCGGTGACACTGCTCCGCGCAGCTCGGAGAAAACCGTCGGTACTCGTACGTTTAATCGGACATAGGGACGACGACGAGTGTATGCACAACACAATACCTACTTGCTGCTGTTGCTCCCGCTCTGCACGAGAGCCGCAACCCGGTACCCATTATACATTATAACGCATTTATGGCTCTCGGCGCACACACATACTATCGCATTACCCTGTACACAGCCATACCTACATCGGACCTCATCTGTGCCCGCTTAGACGCAGAACTCCGCCGCTCGAGGCGGGAGCGCGCAATTAGATGCATCGGTGCATGGAGGTGGCAAGCACGCGCTCTCCACGGTTTTGCCTATATAGGCTCCGCGATATCTCGCGCGCGTATGGCGTGTTAACGTTACATGCCTGTACTGCATCCAGCGGATACCGATATTCGCAGACTGCCTCACCGCTGTGCATACACTTTCCCCGTCCACGTTCATACCGCACACATGTACCGACCGCTAAGAAAGAGAAGGACCCGAGCCACATCGTTTTGCACGTCGAATGGTGTGCGATACGCCGTTCTCTTTCTCAGCGGTCGGGATACATGTATATGCATGTTATGTCCATATACCGGTGGTGCACCTCGGCGCGCAACCTCGTCTGACCTCTTCGGCTCCCCGCGCACGACTCCCGACGCCGCCGCCGACGCCCTCGCAATCACCGGGTCGACCTGCCGTTTGCCTTCGCATTAATTCCGGCCTGCGGATCGACCTGCCGTGTGTGCTCTTCTATCCGCCCTCCGTATCCTGCACGGGGTTATTACGATACGCACACTACATCGGGAGGCTGGGATGTGGGATGGAACGCTTGAGAACTCGTATTTTATTGTTTATTAACGGCCGTATAAGTGTTCTATCGCGGACAGCCCATCCCATTTAAACGGTCGCACGGACCCGATGGAATTAAAATATGCTGCAGGAACGACGAGAGGGATTCCTCGAATGGATGGCCTCCGGGTCGCTTCTACGGGGGAACTCGTGACGAGACTGCTATCGCCGGAGGTGTGTGTATATATATATATATATATATATAAATCGTGGAGCGAACAGGTGCCAGGAGATCTCTCGTCCCTTTCCGCAGTTCATCTTTCCCCCCTCGCTCTGCCCCTTCGCGTCTCCCCCCTGCGCTCTCTCGTTCGAAATACGAAGAGCGCTGCCGGGGCTGCTGGTAGCGGCGAGCGGAGTAGTAGCGGAACACCGTTCAGCCGCGCGATCCTCGACCTCTCACTTCCGGTAATTTCGCGCTCGAAAAAAAAAAATATTAAAAAAATCAATGCACTCCGAGACACGCCGAAAATTCCCATCGTCGGGTCTCGCGGGTAGGAGAGGCCCGAAGACGAAACGCGGAGAGGCACGAGGTCGAGGTGCCATCGCTCTCTTTCTTCGACTCGACGTATATTTTTTCTTTTTTTTTATGTGGGTTAACAGACCGGCTGCGAAACGTAATGCCTCGATCATCGCACTTTTACCCGACAGGGATTCTTTCTCGCAGCGAAACAAAAAGAAACGAATAATATTATCGGTGAGAATTTTTGTACGCGTGTGTGTGTGTGTGTTTCTGATACACGTGGCGTGATGCGGTCGTGTTTTTCATCAGGCGCGCGAGTTGCCTTGGGAAAACTTGCGAAATCGATCGGGGCCCCGCGATAATCCTTCCCTCTTGATGCCACACTCGCGAGGCGTCCCGGGCTGTTATTATTGTTTCGAAGAGCGTGCGCTAGGCACAAGAGGCGTTTGTTCTTCGTTATCTTTCGTATTATTTTTCGCGCACACGCCATAACGCTCGCTGTTGCCAAGAGTGTAATACATTTTTTTTCTTCCTCGACTGTGGAAAGACGGAGCGAACACTGTTGCGCATTGTTGTTCGACGCTGAAAGCGAGAATTTTGTTCGCACAACGCGACGCGAGCGAACTGCGGTATCGGAGACGCAGAGGAAGGAAAAAAAAAATAAAAAATAACAAACAAACCGATTGGGTCACCCAGTTATCCCGACGATCCGCTCGAGGTGAAATCGATTCGCGAATCGCGGAGCCACGGGAATCGGTTCGAGCAAGAAGAATCGGATAGCTCGCGAATCGGAGACGAGGAGCGGGACGCATGACGGGAAAAACCGTCGGCGGATACAAGGATTTCCCTTTTAAAACGTTGCAAGTTTCTTGCTCGATGGTTCGATCTATCGGACCGAAACCGCGAGATCCGAACGTTTCCCCATGGACCGCGCGAGAGATCTCGTCAACGGACAAAACATCATCCAAGGATTTTTGCAGCGACTCTCTCGGGCCTCCGTGCCGACCGTCGAGCATGTTCCCGAAGCAGGAGAGAAAGTTTCGACAATTCTGTAAACTCATTCGATCAACGCATTTGAATAAGCGCAGCATCCCTGGTAAAATGTTTCGAGCGTTACATCGGGACCTGGTCGGGGCCTCGTAGGGTCCTGTTGTAACGCTCCGAGATTCCTCCTAGTTACTCTCATCCGTATTGTTTGTATAACGGTTATTACCGACTCATGGTGGATTACGTCTAATGGAGTGCTACCTCACGCTACGTAATAACAACGCCTCGCGCGTCGCAGCGAATAATAACACAATCCCACTTTCATTCTCTGGGTTACCGGGGGCATAATCGTGCGCGCGCGAGTGCGAGGATTCTTAACTCTCGCCGGTCTCCGGTCAGAGATCCGGGCTCGGGAGTCGGGCAAAGTAAACCACTTTCGATGCCGCGTCTCGAACACACGCCGCAGCGCACGGAGAAGAAGAAGAAGCATTATAGTGACGCATGATAGTGGCGAGGAGGCTTCCGAACAATGGGGGCCGCGGGAGCAAAGACAAGGACGATCCCACGACGTCATACCCAGCGAGAGTTCCCGCGTGCCTCGCCTCGCCGGAAAATAAACGTCGTCCCGCGACGTTTCATCAGCCCCCCCCCCCCCCTCTCCTTTTGCTACTCGCCAATGCGCGATTTCGTCGTTTCGTTCCGCTCCTCCCGTTATAGGCGTCATCGTTCGAAATAACCTCTCGCTCGGCAATATTTTACAAGCGAGTTTCGACCACGGCGCCGTAGCTAAATTTATTGAATTCCACCGTGACTACTTCTCGGGACGAGGGGTAACCTGGCAGGTGTACAGAAGCACCGCGCGACCGGTAACAGCGGGGTTCGCCGACGCCGGGAGAGTGCTTCTCCGGAGACTTCCAACCAGGCAGAACGTATTTTAAACAGCCACCTATAAGTATACGGAGGTAAGCCGAGGTGCGGACTAACGAGGTGCCGCGGCTAAGCTCTCTCGCCAGGCAACACTCTTTACATCCTCGAGAGGAGTCGTAGAACGGGCTGCCTCGTTCGCCCCGTACCTTAATATACGAAGTTTCCTTTTCAGTTTTACGATGCTTTCGGTTTCGTCGAGGCGTCGGACGGATGACGCGTTCGCGGTAAGTCTCGAGTCCGGGCGTCGGTCTTTCGAGCCGGCTTTGGATCTATTTGTTCGAAATCGAAATTGTAGCGCGTCTACCGCCACGAGCCGTTGAATACCGGCCGTGTCTACCGAAAAGACATTGCAGCCGTTTGCAGCGTAGCTCGATCGCGCCAGGTCGCCGCCGACCGTTTCGACTCGCATTACAGTGGAAAAGCCCGTCGATTTCCGGCGATCTTCGAGTCGCAGCGAGGGACCGATCGAAATGGATTATAACCGGAGGATTTTCAGAAGTCGGAAGGCAACGGAGTTCTCCGGTAAACGGCTCGAGTGGCGCAAATCGTGCGCTCGACTTCTCCCCCGTCGAGAGCCGTTTTACGGACGCCGTAGGTTGGGAGTGTGAGGGCCCTTTTAAGACCGAGTTTTGCCGACGATGGAGCTGGAGTACCGAGTCCGCGATCGATTTCCCGCTGGAGCACGATCCTTACGATCCTAAGACGTTCCGTTTTTGACGAGCCGTTTCGCCGTTTTGATTTCTCTTTGCCACCATTGCGCCCAGAGGTGGGACCATTAAAGTTTCTTCCCTCTCGGCGCGCGAGCACGCCGCGGACGAGTAGGCGAAGAAGCAAACGGCGCGGCATTGCGAGGAGAGAGAAACCGCGCCGGTTCGCCGTTCGTTTTCAGTGTGTATTTACGGAAATTGCGGGCTACGGGCTCTGCCGGCAAGGGGCGCTCGGGCTGCACGGCTCCTCCGCCGACCGACGGCGATTCTCCGTCTCCGTGCGCCAGTACTGTTGGTACTGGAACGGCCGCCAGGGGAACCGATTACGCTGCGAGCCGCGAAGCTCTCCGCGCTTTCGCGGAATTCGCGTCTTCGGCTCTATTCGGATCCTTCGGGGGGAAAGTGAGAGAGCTGCGAGATGAACAAGCACGCTTACCTCTTATCTCTCGAGAATCTCGCCGAGTTTGTTGTTTGCTCCTCGAAAATGAGCGAATCATGATGGCTCCTTGGAGTCGCCTGTATTTATACATGTGTCTGCTGATGGGATGTAGGGAAAAACGGGGTGAAACGAACTGGCTTTATCGGTTCTTCGCGGGATGTCGAAAAGATCGCGTCTCAAACGGAGGTGTCCGTTTAGCCCCGCATCCGCCCAATCGATGAATTTCTGTCGTTGTCCATCCTGACGAAACAAGTGGCACTATTTACTTTCCATCGCGGATTCCCGGTCAATGGCAACGATAACGCTCAGAGTCTAGTCGACAACGTCCCGGTATGTCCCTTACTCACGGCTTTTTCTTTTCATACGTAATCGATACCTTTGCACGCTAGTTCGATCTCATTTGCCGAGGTTTGCACTATATAATTTGCGTCGTTACTCGGTGGCAAAGAAGAATTATCTGCATGTTACAATCCGCTCTACGAGCTACGAATATATGTATCGTCATTAGCATACTTTTCATATATTACGCTTCGAAAAAATAAAAGTGAAAAAAAAAAATACGTTATGACCATACGAACAGTGTTGGCGGTTGGGTAGAAAATGTGTCCGATAAGTATGGATCCGATAGCAATCAAGCGGTCGATTATTCTGGTACGGATAGCGAGCCGGAGCAACATTTGCAAATCCCCGCTCGATCGCCAACCGAGATCTTACACGATCGCGACTTACGACTAGTTTCCATCGTTCGAGCAAGCACCGATTGTGCGGTGGCGACTACTTCGAGATTGGCTCGAAGAGAGTAGGCGCGCGCGAGCGCCACTCCGTATATAATACCCTGATACGAGTGCGCGGCGTCGGGCACGAGAGTCGCGTTAAATTCTCGTCACGTCACTATTTATTCCGCCAATTTGCCGCCGAGTACGGTGAGATCACGCCGATAACAATCGTTATCCACCGGCGCGGTCGTACACCGGGCACTCCGCGCATTATCAACGGAGGTCGATAGATCAACGCTGGACTGAGTGAACCGTATGTCCGAGACAGTCGATTAATTGTTCGACGAGCGTTGTTTGTTTTTTTAATTATTGTACTACGGCTACGAACAGCTGCGACGAAAAACTCTCCCATGCATAGATTACCTCTGCCTCGCGGACATGCGCTGAATATAGAGCAAGTACAATCGTAACGATTTGCCCCCTATTGATTAGCGAGAATGTGTGTCTATGTTTAGACTCACCGCCGAGCGTGTGAACCATTTTAATTCGCATGTTTACACTGCCCAGTCCTCAGTTACCTCGGTTGCAGTTATCTTGACGTTTCCGTCGATGTCAGGGCAATGAGGAAAAAAAAGCAATAAAAAGATTAAAATTGCAGCGATGACGCATAAGCGGACAACGCATAGTTTCACGCACGGTACGTACCCGAGGATCATTAATAACTTGACTGAGATTGATAAACTCGTGCGAATCGATGCGACACACTTATTCAGCGACGACCATCGCGGCCGCCAAGTGTTGCCGCGACGGTATCGTAATATCGGGTTTCTCGACCGAGCAGCGTTCCCCCTCTGGTGCCGCGGGAGGAAATTGAAATCGTTACATACCGATCGAACGGCGATTGAGCGGTATCGACTGCGTCAGCGACGACGACGACGACGACCGCGAGTAGATGTGCGTTAACGGCTCTACCGGCGAGCGCACCGTGCGAAAGGTAAATCATTTATGCGCAATCCCTCGCAACGCCTCCGCGCGATGAGGCGGCCTTCGATATCCAGATACCCGACACTTGCCAGGAGCCCATGTACACTTCTAAATACCTCCCGTTCCGATAAATTCCCGCTATATCGACTTCTAAACGTCTCCGGGCGTCCAACGATCGGCTCGCCATTTGCACGGATCCAACGAGATTGCTATGACTCTATCGGGATTAAGTACAAATTAATTTATCCATCTTGGACCATTCGATCTCGACCGCTGCGCTCATCGTCTATTTTCATTTCAACATCTGCGGGAAACGGTTTGATATTACGAAGGCTGAACAGGGTTGTCCCGATAACGTCACAGTCGGATGATTACCCAGTAACCCTTTAACGATGCATAGTGAGTGCTCTTCGAGGTCGTCGATGTATTAACACTGGACATTTTTCGTGCCAAAGAATAATTTAAGAGCATGCGAAATACCGCGGCCGGTAGCGAAATCGGTAATAGTGTTGTCAGTCTATACGCTCATACTACCTTGAGGACATGTGAAACGACTCAGTCGATAACCAAAATCTGTAATGAATGCGATTCAGAGACCATAGACTTTTTGGGAAAAGGACAAGCCTTAGCGGACGCACAATTTAATACCGCGTCCGATGATGCTTCCGTTTTATCCGAAAAGTCAACCGGTTTTAAATGGCATTGATTCGAAGAATGCAATCTCTATCGCACTCATATGTCACGTGGTACATCTTTCACATGGCCTTAACGGTAGCACCGGTCGTCGATATTTCGCCGGTCCTTCTGACACGAATTGTTCGAGACTGGAGTATCGCGCTCGGAGAGCTGAATCGGGATTGTGATTCATCTCGCATCCATATGCGTAATGCGAAAAGTGTAGCGGCTCTCGTCAGCGCACCGTTGCGGGGCTTATCGAAGCGAGAGTGCCGGCGAGTTACGCGACGACGACAACGGCAACGGGACGGACAGCTCGTTAGGCCCGATGTGTTCGCTCAAGTAGTCGGGGCACTGTGTCTCTGTGCCAGCACGCATACATCGAGTGTCTCTTTCTCTGTAGCACACGCAGACCTGCACACATGTGTGCGGTCCCGCGAGATCTGCATGCGTTTCCCCACCGTCGCGGCGTCCCGGCGGACACGCCATTTCATTTCTGCCAGTCGGATTTTTCAGCGACGTCGTGAAATGCCACTAATAACAGGCACCGAGACCGGGACTCGTCCTGGTGCGCCCGGCTTATTTACATGTTAGCCGCACTGCGGCCGGCCGGTACTTCTACAGCTACCGGCTTGCTTTCCTTATCCTTTTCTCTTCCTCCCCCGGCGAGAAGAGAGATCATGAATATCAGCCGTTACCCACATTCTCCATCTCCTGATTTTACTGACACCGTATCGGTTTACATTACGCGGTTGAGCCGATTATGTGTCGAAGTGCGTATCATCGGGATTTTTCACGACCGGACAGACCTCCTTTATCACTGGATCATGATCGGTTACATGTCATTTTTTTTTTTTTTTTTTAAGTTTCCACTGCCTAATTGGCACTGATCACAGCTCCTCAGGCGATGCTTCGATTTTCGAACAGCCCGAAGGATCTTACGCAGGCGCGAGGCAAGATAACTCGAGGCGAGGTAGCATGAGCACGGCAGACGAGGCGGCCCAACTGGATTCTAGAACGGGAACGGATAGAGGAGCCACATCCGCCTCGACGTAGGCGCGGCAGCATCGGCAGCGGCTCCACGGGAGTTCGCTGCCGAGCTCGGCCCGGAAAACGAAGCTCCTCGTCGGCTTGTTACGCGCAGGGTGCCCCGGCCGCAGAAGACACGCACGCTACGGAGAATCCCCCGAGCCAGCAAAACGGAATGTGTCTATCGTCGGAGTATCGTCGGGGCATTAAATTCAGGCAGGATAATAAAACCTTGCTGTACCTCGTAACGCTGTCACCTTCGAGATTTACGCGAACCAGCAGCCACCGCTCGCGCGAATCGGCGAGAAATTAAACTTTTACGTCCCTCATCGTTATCATCGTGAACCCCCTTATCCTGCTCGGCGATAAAATTAACTTCGTCGTCAAACTTTTTAATTCCTCGCTGGTCAGCGACGATCGTCGGAGGACAGATGAACTCGATCTCATTGCTCCTTAATTATCCCGCCGTAGACCGTGACTCCCGTTGGGACTGTGTAAAGTCCTCACCGAGCCGCGGAGCCCAAGAACAACCGAATGAATTCCTCTCTCTGGCGAAGTAACATTTTACTTGATAAAAATCCGATCAGAAAAATTCTTTATAATCATCCGGGGAAACATGTGAAACGCCGCAGTCGAATATTTTAATAATCCCTGGATCTCATTAGGAGAGTCGACTCGAGAAAACTGGATCAACTGGGTCGGAGCTGCCGCTAACACGAGCGCTACCCGAAGCTACGATAATGCTATTTATACTGCTCGCGTCTCACGGATACATGTCCATAAACGTTTTTATACACAGATATATATACACACATATAAATAATAAGGATACAACATATCGTCGTATAGAACGCTATAACGCACCAAAGTCCCGAGATTAACCAGGCTGGACCTTCGTGCGTGCTAATTGAATTTGATTATGCAATTATCCGCTTTCACCATCGCGTGTCTTACCGTTCCTCGTGCCTCTCGCTCTCTCTTCCATTTCTTCTTACCGACCGGTCGTTCCCTCTCGCTTCGGTACCGGTCCAGGATTCCAGCTGCGGGAAGCTGGCGCGGCGAGGTCCCTCGCGCGGCAGCAGCAGCGGCAGCAGCAGCGAGAGCATCGGGCTCCGAGGGCCGTTAACTCGCCGCGCGCGAAGATCCGAAGAAGAACGCGAGAGAGGAGGCGAAAATAAACGATGCGAGGGAACGAGAAGGAAGGAGAGCCGATAAGGCGCAGGGATGGGGGGAGGGGGGGGGGGGGGGGGGGGTCCGAGAAATACGAAATTGTAGCTCCCGGAGGCAACCATGACCCGGGTTAACCGGTGGCTGCTGATCCCGCCGACACCGCCTCCGAGGATTCTTCGAGCCATGGCATCAGCCGCGCGCACCTGCTCGCCTGTCGTTCGGCGCTCAGGTTCGTTAAAGCAACAAAAAAAAAAAAAGCAACAAAAAAGAATCGGACAGTCATTCACCTGTTCGAGGGAAGTATCCGTGCTCCGGCATGTCGCTTGGACATGCCGCGATATTTCACGGGGATCTATCGGTAGGTTTCGCGCGGAAAGATACGACCGAAGAGCCCCGTGAGCATTGCGGAATGCGACAGGAAAATACTGTAAGAGTTGCGGAGAAGTGATCGGGAAGATTGAACGTTTCCTCTGGAATTATAGCCGGAACGCGTGAATTGCCACTTTCGAGTCTGTACATAAACTGGAGTCGAGGAAATATATTAAGTGTACGAAGTAGGTATCGATGTACTCAATTACTTGTACTCGATACCCGGTACTTTCGAAGTTAAGTCATATCCGGTACGTATAACTCCTTATCGATTCGATATTCAATCCTTGTCAGTTCGGTATTCAAGTTACGCCAAGTGTTCGAGTACTCGAGTACCTACTCGGTACTTCGATACCTTCCTGGCGTGCTCGAAGTACCTACTTGAAGTACCATCGGACCAACTCTGGAGAATGAAGAAGAAGCTCCGATAGGCAATGGGACAGCGTTGCTTTGCGGTATTACAATTTCCGGGTTCCGACTGTATGCGCAGGTTTACTACAAGATTCGCGCCTTACACGCTCGCTGTATAGTGGCGCTGTATAGAGGTGTGTATACGTGCACCGGCATGCGGCGTGGTCCCGCTCAAGAGGTCAGTCTCTGGCATACCCCGCAAGGCCCTGCGCTCCCCTGTCCCCCGGGGCAAGGACGCCCACAGTTCCCTCACCTCGTTCGGCTCTCCTTCGCGCGACCGCGACGACGGCGAGAGGACACGATAAGGAACGAGAAGCGGGGCACCTAGCGAAGCACGTATAAAACGATATAATGACACACCCGCGGAAGAGCCGATATAATAAAAGAAGAAGCCTGATCAACCGAGCCACATCGACATCTGCTTGGGCCGCCGTCCGGCATCGGGATCACGCAGCTTCGCTTCTGCTCTTGCTGCTCGTTTGCTCGCTGCCGGTGTGTATCCTCAAGTGCATGCAGGATACATGCCCCGAGGTGCATCGCGGCTCTCGCACAGCTTTCCGAAGAATTCACGCATTCCGCTATGCATCTCCTCTCGTCGCTGCATTACCGTCCCGCCAACAAGAGCATCATGGGCTTCGAGAGTGGTTCTAATGCCAGCTAGGTGCGTCCAGTCGAGACCCCGCCCGATGTCTAGCCAGGAGCAGAAGCGGCAGCAGCGTGCAGCGCGCTTGTATGCACTCGGGCAGAGAGCGCATAGGCCACGGACAGCACTCCCGGAAAATTGCGAGTAACGCGATATCCTCGCAGCGTATAAGTAGTATACGTGCGTGGTGGCAAGACACGCCGGGGAGATATACTATGTAGGATGTTACAAGCGAGGGGGCATCGATAAAAAGAGGCGGAATAACTCTGGCGATGCTCATTTTGCCGGGCCCCGGGGGTCACCATCACCTGCAGGACTACTATCTTGTGCAAACCTCTGGGCAGCACGGAGAAATGGATGATCTTGAAATAACGGGGAAGTAGATTTCTTAAACGATACGGGATACAAATAATTATTCGGCTCGACGCGGACCGTCAACGTTTTTTCGTTGTTGTTGTTGTTTTTTTTTTTTTTTTTAAGTTATTGACTCTGCAGATTGATGATCTTTGCGCTTTTCCGATAACACAATGAATGGATCTCGACGTAAGAGGATGACTCGGCGCGATAGCAGGTGCAATCGAGCACTCGTGGTCCGTGCCGCCTTACCGCTCTGCGAACGGGCAGCTTGATTGAGCGGTAAGAGCAGGCCAACCGAGCGCGGAATCCGTCTTTCCGCGTCGCGAGAGAGTCACTTCTCGATACACACCGTTCGCCACAACACACCGGACCGGTGGCGAACCAGGGAGAGAAGCTGGCAGTCTGTCTCTCTATCCATCTCTCGACGACGACCAAGAAGACGACGACGAGTGCTTCGGCTTGCTAAATAAACCGTTTATGCTAATATACACACTCTCGGTGCGCACCGGCAGCTCTTTCTGCCGCGCGCCCGACCGGGGATAAGTCGTTCGAGTCAACCCGTTTGCGACGCTACCGAGCCTCTAAACGATCGGGACATTAGGCGCTAACGCTCGCGGGAGATTTTACGAACCGCGAAACGAATTTACATCAACGTTCGGCCGGGGATCGAAGTACAATGCGATAAAGCGGCACGGATGTATCTCGGGCTGTTCGCTTGAAACAGGGAGCTCGTGCAGACGTCGGAGCTACTGACTGAGCCGTGAAGTTGATTTAGAGAGCGCTGTACAAACAGACGTAAAGATATAGTAAAGATAGCGGAGTGCATTGCTCGACGGTGGTGACGCACGGGTGTTAGATATGTTTCGCTGATTTTATAACTCTCAAAGCTGGGAGGTTCGGATAATGGAGTACCGGAGTCCGAGCGAAAACCCTGAATGTCCAAGCGGCTCGGTAACTTTATCGCCGCTCGTAATCAATTCGAGCGGACAATGGGACTCATGGAAATTATCGACTGCGTACAATACGTGGAAGCCGCGAAACGTCGGACGATCGATGAGGTGTCAGATTTCTTTTCTGCAAAGTCGAAGAGAAAAACCCTTTCCGTGAATTACATTTTTTTTTAATTCTCGTAAGAATATTGTCATTTTTTGGTCAACTGGGCATATCCGCTGAAAGTAACCTTATTTGATCCGCGACCCACGGAAGGCATTTTATTTCGAGTTCGTAAATCAATTTTGATAGCTCGATAAAATGCTGGCAAGAATTGTTTCACCGAGTTACCGAGCTCTCGGTAGGAAGTCGTCGGTGGAATTTATTTACGACTCGGTCGACAAGGTTAACCGATGGGAATCGTGCGAAGACGAATTAACGGGCGACACCTCGGGCTATCGAGGAGGTTACCCCTCGCGATCTCCTCCTCTACAGCGTCCAACTTCTACGTAACTGTAAAGGAGGATTAATCCGTGTACCGGGAACTCGGTAATGGGATCTCGTTGGACTCCCAACCCGAGTGTCCATCCGACTTTATTGCTATCCCATTATTTCTAATGTTTCTTGACGCCGCGATCGACGCACGGTTTCCACTCTAATTTCCGGAGTTGAATCTGCATCCAGCTTCCTTTCGCAGTGCTACATACAAATCCTCGAATCTTCATCCTACCGGGACCTCCCGACGAAGTCCTTGGGCATCGCTCGCGCCAACAGCCCCCCCACTTTTTTGTATCCTCTATTCCATCGTTGCATGACGGACTCATCGAAAGAGCGAGAGGCTTGGGAGTCGCCCGAGGTACATTTTAGAACCTCTTCTTCGTTGGCTCCAGCTCAATTTAATTTTATGTTTGTTATTTTTTTAATAAGATCGCGTCTACATCTACGACGTCGTTCGAGCTCGAAGTCCGATCCGGCGGATAGTGTGTGCACTACACGGACATTGTCGTTTTTACTATTACCTTTTTTTTTTTTTTTTTACAGGAAAACTAATTATCCGAAGAAGTCGAAGCTCGTGGATAGAAGCCTCGCGGCGATCCATCTTCGAGCAGTCGTCTCCCAACGAGAACAAACTATGCGTAACGAGACAGGATAGAACAGTTACCGGAAAGTACTCCGAGCGGATAGAGTTTCCGCATATAAAACACGGAAGTGTGGTCGGGTTTAATCCGCGAATGAAGTACGAGAAGAAAGTTTCCCATCGGAAGAGGATCTGTGGGACTGCGTTCCCGCATCTTCCCCGTCGATCCCCGGACGGCGAGATGACGACCAGAGGGCTTCGCCGATAATTCGTTTCTCGAGCGACGACCAATAACCAGAGCGGCCTCGACCGCAGAGAGACAAGAGTCGGCCATGGGTAAACCCGACGGAGGGGATCTCTCTCCTCCCGAGACTTCATCGAGTACGGTACGGCTCGAAGGCCGGGGGGGCCTCGTATTTTTCCGTACCGAGAGAAGTACAACGGCCGCGTTTCGAGTGAGAAAATCGAAGCGGCGATCGAAGCGCCCGTCGAGCGTGAGATCTCTCCGCAGACATCTTCCGTTTCAAACTTTTACGCCGGTGAATCGTACAATATTAGAAGCCAATATCGCAGAACATCGCCGGGCCCGCAGCCTCCCGATTCGTTACTCCCGTGACCGAGGCGCAAACGCAACCACCAGAGCCGATCCTCTCAGGAAGCGCATATCGGCCGTACGCAGTACGTTACACATATCTCGAAGCCCTCTCGCGGTACGTCCATCGGGCCACCTCCGATAGTTCTCATCCACCTGTTTCCTCCCGTCGTGGCCGCGAGTACATCGCGCTTCCTCGCGCCCTCTCCTCGTCGCCCCCCGCTTCGTCTCCCGTCCGGCCGTTTCGCTCTCTCAGCGAAGACCTTCTTCCTCGCCGACGGTAAACTGCGTATTTACTTCGCAGTTTGCCGAGGGTAAAAGTACCGCCAATAAAATATCATTGATATTCTCTCTCCCGCAAGGTTCTACGTCTGCAGCGCAACGAGGAATACATATTGCGCCGTGTACGAGCACACTATCCGGAGACTATAGGTCCGCGCGCGGGGAACGCTCTCGCTTCTTTAGTCTTGTAATGCGAAAGGAGCACCGCTAGAACGCTTGTTTATCGTTATTATATAGCAGCCTGGAAGGAGATTATACGGGAGGTTGTAAAATGATTACCCCCGCGTTGGTTATAGGCTCATGCACGGGGATAGAGAGAGGGACCGGAGGAGATTCAGCCCGGCCTCGCATCGTTTTACCCCGGAGAACGGCGGCGAGAGAGACTCTCCCGAAGGGCCGCCGGCCCACGCAAGGCGAACAAGGGTTGAACAGACTCTCGGGGAACCGAGAGATAAGTATCGCATAACGATGCGTACAGACAGAGAACGATTTCGAGGCTGCACCGAGCCGCGCGGGATTGTTGGGGCATGCACGAGGGCTATCGATAGAGCCGAGCGCGGCCGATATGAATTTTCGATAGGACGTTCAGAGCGCGCGCGTCCCTGCATCGGCGAGGAGCCCCCGATCTAATATCGATTATTTACGTGCTCTCCCGGTGGAAAATGATGATGAAACGTTTGTTAGATCAATATTTTCTGATCTGACGTACCGTAACCCTCGGGATCGTCGTCTCCGATGCGCGCAAGCTCATCTCTCTTTACTATCTGGTAGCAACGGATTGTATATCATTTACTGGAGATTCGACGAGATAGTCGCGAAGATACTTTTTCTTTGGATCCCGCGTCGAGATGTTCGATCTGGATGATCTAAATTCGATGGAAAATTGGTGCAATCTGTTCGGGACTTTTAATGAATGTATGGAGATGCTGGAAGGACTGGCTTTCAGATGTAGGTAAAGAATGTCAGTTCCACGACGTAACGGTGAAGCGTTGGGGTTGAGTGGAATTCCATTTTTGTCCCGTAACTTTTTGCCCGTCTCGCCCTCCCCGGTCGTCCTTACGCGTTGTTTCATACAGTGTATCGGAGACTGCAACGAGGTGCGGAGACGAGATGGAGTTCCGGGACGAAGCTCCACCCGCGCTCGCGAAATACGCTTTTGCTGATTCTTCAGTACGGCACGACTCGTGCACGCCCGCTTCCTAATAACTTCACATACCTTGACAGACAAAGGCCGAGCTCGTAAAAGGTAACAGGAACAGAGTGACGCGTCGCTGCAAAACAGCCGAGCCACTTGTCTTGGCCGGACGTAAAAAAAGGAAGCAAATAAAACTCCTGTAATTATGTTTACGGGTCCGCGGGTCCCCGCGACAATAACTCGGATGGCTATAAAAATCGGCGCGACGCGGGCTCGACGTCGTCGCTGCGTCGCAGCGAGCGAGCAAAGGGAAACAATCGAGCGACGAGGACGTCGAAGTCGTCGGGAATGACGGAAGGGGGAAAAATGTTCGACACGTTGAAAATTGAACTCCGAGAAGCGAAACAGCCGCTGGCCGGGCGCTGGCCAGCCGCCGGCCAGCCCGGGTAACGCCTGTGGCGCACGTGGCGCGGATAGTCGTAAATTGCCGAGAGCCGAGGAATGGACACGACTCGAGCTATCACGGACACGACCTTCCTGGAGAATCGGCCGGCAGCGAGAGGACTTCCGTGTTTCCCGAGGACACCGTTGAACGTTTCGTTAACGTTGTCGTGACTACCAAAAAAAATTGTAGAACAGACGTTGGGTCATAAAATTGCGATCACAGTTAAAGAACGAATTCCAAATTTGACGACAATTTTTCGTCCGCAATTATCTCATTACCATCGTGAACAAGAATTAACGAAAACGTTGTTGACCAGCGAGTGGTTTTGTTACTCATTTCCGATACTTTCTCCACGAAACTTGGCGCCTCAATTTTACAAAGTCATTTATTCATTTCGTATCTTTCACGGGTATAAATTTTTGTTTCGTACGACAAAGTCTGTGCGGACCTTGGTCGAAAAGTGCCCCCCCGGCCGAAGAAGAGGCGTACCGAAAATCATTTGCAACGCGGCGTGACGCGACCTGTCATCGTGAAACCGCAATCCCGGTTATTGCACACCCGCGTTTCACCGCGGTGCTTCGACACGGGAATACCCCGTGCCCGGTGTACAGAGATACACCGAGTCGGCCAGAGAGGAGAATGGCTCGGTGGACTCTCTTCGCTGTGGCCGCACCACTACCACCGGCCATTATCCACGTCCGGCCTGCGGGGAGTTTCTGAAGGCCCCCCCGGTTTGAGTGAGAAACTAACTGTACATCCATCCCGCTCCATCGTTCGCTCTTTCCCATTGCCGCTTCCGATTGGAAACTTCGATCGGAAGCGAAATTCATCCTTGCAAAAAAAAAAAAAAAATTCCCCCACGCAAAACATGAACTATTCGCTCGACACGATAAAACTTTATTGGAAAGTTCCATGAAACCCAAGGATGCGTCTGCATTGTATAGTCAACGCTGATGGTATCACCGGAGGCATTATCGCCAGAGAGGATTACCGTTTGATGTCGCGGCACTGTGCGCGCTCTCGGAATCAAGCGAATCAACTGACTGTCGCAACCGGAAGTCATCCCCCCCCCCCTCCCCGCCTACAGTGGGGTGCACAGAGTACGGTTACATTGTGACCAGAACGGGTCATCCCAGCCGCCGGTAACGACAATGGCCGAACCGTTGATAGTTAGGAAATACAAACTGCACCGTCCGAGCGCGCTGTGCCAAGCACCGTCCGAACGATCGCGTTCCAGCAAACGCGCCAAACTCCACCGAAGCTTTACCGTTGATACATACGAAAGCCTCTATCTGTATCTATCCGCTCGGCGTGGCCGAGAGAGCGCCATGCTTTCTACCTCGCGGATGCATTAGGGACAATTTGCGACAATACGACGCGGTCTGGTTCGTTAACGGCTCCACGAGCAAGCGAAGAGCCGCGTACCCGTCCTACCTTCCATCCTCTCTCGGTGACCACTCCGGTGCGTCTCGCAGCGCTCATCTCCAGCTCTCGCCCGCGAGACTCTCGACCATCATTTTATAACGAGCCACTTTCGATCCACCGACCGGAATCACGGCAGGGCTCGAGGATCCAGTTGCAACGATATAGTACACAATGCGATCTCTGATTTATTACTCATAAAAGTAAACGTACCTACTCAGTTATCTATAAACTAAGTTATCTGTAAAACATGAAAAAAATGTGACGATTTCATTAGGGCAATTTGGAATGTCAGTGAACATTGATGATTGGTTTTTTTCGTATCATCCGATTCTCCAGTACCGAACAGCCGGCAATCCGCATTACATCGATGAATGTCTCGTTGCAAAAAGGGAAAAAACACGTTTTCATCGAGAGAAAAAATCGAGCGCGATGACTGATCGAAAGAGTCGGGAATTGCCGCACCGACGATCACCGCGGATAGTCGAGTCGTTGCGTGCGCGCGGTCAAGAACCTGCAGCGATCCGTGTACCGGCTACGCCTATTGAAACAACGACAAAGCCTCCGGTCGTGTGTCATCGTTGTCGCGGCGTTAACGAACGATAGTCCAAACAATGAAGAAGCACTGTCGCAACCAGCTAATTATCGGAACGCGCGCCGTCCACTCCGCAGCGCGGCGCGACCACAACCGACTTTCCCGGAATTTCATTTCTCGGCTGCGGATCCTCGAGCGCCGGTAATCTCGAATGATCGAGGGAGACGTACGTTCCGGCGTAATTATATTTCAGTATTAACCGCGAGCCACTCGCGCGTCCGCGAGCGTTAATACCTCACGGGAGCACGACACGCCTAGTCGCAAAGTCAAGGCTCCGAAGGCGGCGATTGCGGTTTGTGTGGGCAAAAAGCGTGCTCGCGCCTCGGGTCACACACAAGCCGCGAGCCATGCAAATGCCGCACGCACGTGGAATCTCTCGGCAATGCGGCACGCAAGTGAAACACAGAGGGAAGGAGGAGAGGCACGAAAGACCGGGTGACAATCTCGTTTGTGTTCTCATGATAAACGGCGCTCGCACGCCACGAGCGTTTCTTGCACCTTACGGGCCGTTGCACCGGCGCTGAGACCGAGTCGCAAAGTGCGCCGGACGAGACCCCGTATCGTAAACACTCGTGCGCATAAGCGCAAACACAGCGGACACTCGCACACGGATTAGCGACCGTTCGTAGAGAAATATATTACGGGGGATTCGTTGCGGCTCGGGCGTTAGCGCAATCACGTCTCTATCCCTCCGAGCCGAGAGTCGCACGGGGGATGGAGAGGCCGGGTGTGGGCAAATACAGCAACGAATTCAATGAATCACTCGCGACTCTCGTTCACCGGCGGGAATTTTTTTCTCTCTTACCTCACGATTTCCTCGGTAAATTAATTCGCGGTGTCCCCGTCGGGGACATTCCGCGGGACTATGGTTAATAATCGAGCTCGGGTCATAACTCGGTGGAAAATGAACTCTCGGAGGAGAGTCGTCGGGAGATCACGTACGCGGGGAAGCTGCTGGTGGCGCGGTCGCTGCTGTGTGGACTCGGCGCACCAGCAGCGGGAGCTTCATGCAGCAGCGGTGTAACGCACGCCGAGTCTCTGCATCAGCCAGGGGCCATACACGTGCATCGGGAGCCTCCGGTACGACCAGGAAATATACGATGTTAACCCCGTGGATGTGGAGGGGAGGCAAGAGGAAGAGGCGAGACTCCGGCTCGTTCCATGCAACGCTCGAGCGTTCCTTCGATTCCTCGCTCACCCTCTCCATCCCTCAGTTTCCTTATTTTTCCTCGGTATCGCGCTGTACGAGACTGGTGCCTGTGACCGGTCTATAAATCCAGTAAATCTTAAAACGATAGGCCGTTTTATCGGCCGACAAACAGGTTACTAATGCGCCAAGCTCCAATCCCGGGCTTCGCGTGACGCTGCCGGTGAGCCTCTAATGTTCCTTTTTTTATTTCATCATTTTTCTTCTGTCATTCACAATTCATGTTTTTTTTTTTTTTTTTCGTTTACAAGTATCTCCTCGCCCTTTCATTTTCCTCTTCTGATAGGCCGTCCCAGGACTCGGCGGCTTCCACATAAAAGCTGCCAGAGTCCGCGTCGATTTAACGCGTCCGCCGCTGCACCTCCTGTGCGTCTCGTGGCTCGCAACGAGCCGCGCTTAGCGGCAGCCATCTCGGAGAGATCCGGAGCTAGGAAGGTGGTGTGCGTCGCCCGATAATTTACTTTCGAGGGGGACGACAACGACGCGGACGGGAAGAAGCGGGCGTTGTCTCTCCTCGGCCGAGACCTACGTGTTCCACTTCCTGTTTATCATCGAATCCGGTCGCTATTAATTGTCGCGATAAATCGCCGGCTCGTGAATCTCTGTCGCTGGATTAATCGCCGGGGCGAGGAGAGTCCGGTGCACCCGGTGCGACTCTCTAGCCGACGGCCCGCTATCCCTAGGACAGCCACTCGCGGAGACGGCGAACGAGGTACCATTTTTTTTTTTTTAATTCCTTTTTTTTGCTACATCGAGGAGCTCTCACGCGCGTACGGAGCGTGTGGTTGCGGACGCGGGCCCTCCTGCACGCCAGGCCCGGGACGACAAGACGCGGGACACGCGCACGCGACGCCTCCTATCCTCGGCCGCCGAGGCTCGCAACGTAACGAACGAGAAATCCGTATTAATGGATGTGTGGTGCCTATGGCGTGTACGTATTTACGAGCCGACTCGTGTGCCCGATAACTCACCGGTTTTCGATCCCACTCTGTGTGTTACACCTCGCCGGAGAGGCACTCGATTGTAAATCACGTTAAGTAACACTCCGACGGCGAGAAAGGATCGGGCTGTCTCTTTCCTTTCCGTTTATGTTAAACATCGATCTTCCTGCTGGAAGAAGATTGTGTTCCTTAAAAATCGTGCCGCTGTTATCTTGCAACGGTCTTCAGTCGCGGGTAAAGAGGGCCTTCAATTGCAACAGTTCGATCGATCTTCTTTTTTACGGTATATCGAACAATGTATCCGCGGCACACATAAAAATACATCAATATAATATTAACATTATTATTAATGAATCGGTCAATAATCATCATTTTTATAATTAATTGATTATTATATTAATATACTTCGAATGCACACTGAAAAAAAAATTTGCTTGCGGGCTACCAAAGAAAAAAATTCTGCTTTCAATTCTTACAATTCCATATGATATTGAAACAACGACGGAAAGACTGCCAAGGTGACATGTTTCAATCCCGTATGCAGTTGTAAGAATTGAAATAAGAATTTTTTTCTTTAGCAGCCCGCAAGCGAATTTTACATGAATCAATGATTTTTTTTTTTTCAGTGCATGTTCTAGCGTATATTTTATTATTTCCATGTTGTTGCCGCAGATGAGAGGAGAATCAGAAGACTCTCTACGAGGAAGAAAATTCGCACCCGTCGGAGCGCACGGTAAAGCGCGCCTGCAATTGCAACAGTTTGGTCGATCCACTTTTTTCGATACATAAAAAAATGTATCCGCGACACACAAAATACATCAACATAATATTAACATTATTACTAATTAATCAACCGATAATACAAATTGTCATTAATCAATTATTATATTAACATATTTCGAATGAACGCATTAACATTTTATTTCTGTGCTGTTTGAGCCCCGATGAGAGGAGAGTCGGAAGACTCTCCGCGAGGAAGAAAATCCGATGGATACCCTCGCGATGGTAATACTCCTCCCCGGGGCGCACACAGTTATACACGGCGTGTACAGCATCGGTCTCCGTCCCTCTCGGATCCTCGGAAAAGGAGGAGAAGACGGAGCGCGGAAGCCAGAGATTACGAGAAAGAAGAGGGGGTGGGGGGGGGGGGGGGGGGGGGGGAGAGAGTCCAGGCTATCGCCGTCTTTATCAGGATAACTTATCGTACCGTTTGAAAGTGAGGGCAGTTATGCAAATAGAGCACTCATTGTTTTTTTTTTTGTTGCTGTTTTTTTTCGCGGGATATCCAAGCTGGACGTGAGGAATCCTCGTGGCGAACGTGTTGCACGAGAGCTCGAGGGATCCAGGAGGAGCATCCGAAGATACGAGGAAGGAGCGAGCCTCGGCCACGCCGAGGTGTGCAGGTATTATACAAACGAGGGCAAAGGAGACGGCCAACGGAGGCTCTCCTCTACGGTCCATGCAGACTCCGTAAGATCATCACGATCCTTCTCCCGGAAAATCATCAGGATTATCGCATCCTCGCTCCTCAGATGAGATTACGATGATTCCCTCTCCGACTCTCCGGATCTGCGACTGCGACGCTCGTGCCTCCGCTCCTCCGCGCTACGAAGATTAATCGAACAAAAATGAATCGCCGAGCAGCGAGGATGGCACGGAGAAAGGAATGCACGATCGGCCGGTCCGGAAAAGCCGGCAGAAACGCCACGCGCTTCGCGCCCGTGATCGACTCGCCACTACGCGGAGAGATCCTGGCACGGCGTAGCGAGTAGCGCATAAAACTTTTATGGGACCATAAGCAACCCGCTAATAACTGTAATCGCGAGGAGGGGGGGAGGGGGAGATGAAACGTGTGATCAAGCGTGAATCAAAGCGTCCACGCCTCTTTCTCGCCGTCGTAGAAAACCCGACCGAAAGCCGACAAATCAACGTTCCACCAAATAAAAGTAAACCAAACGCGTCAACGGTGATACCTTTGCATATTCAAATTAAACGATTCCGTGGGCGATATATATTCCTCGCTCGATGTCCTCGCGCTCCTCTAAAGGTTGTCGCGCTTACACGTACGCCCGCTCGGTGTACTCTCACTTCCCCTCCCGCGTAATCTGGAACACACCGCAACGAGTTTCACGAGTTCCGATCGCACTCCCGGTTACAACCCTGTGCAATTCTCCCGCGGATGAGGCGATAACATCTCTAATTGTTCCGGTGGCTCTGTGTGCATATAAACCCTCATGTATACATATATACATGCCCGCTTTGTGTATATATACATGTGCACATATATAGAGCGTACATGTTTTTATGCACACTGACAAGCCTATGGAGAATCGACAGATTCATGTTTCATACACCTTTCTGTACTCCTCGCACACTTAGAACTGTACGATGTTGCATGTATGGCCGAGATCCGAGCATTGTCGCTGGCTTACCGACCACATTATCTACCTTTGTGTATGTGCATTTGTTTTTTTTTTGTTCCTTGTAGTTCTTTATTTTTTTATTTTTTTGCGTCAGTTGCGAACTCCGTTGCAATACCAGCCCTACCGCTCGGAGTGCACATCGCGCGCGCACACACACACACACACGGTGCAACGAGTCCTCGTATCCGAGGCAACTTTTGCCGCGTTGTGCTGTTCGCCGCGAGACGAAAGAGAGGCGAAAGGTCAGTTCTCCGCGCGACTACCGCGGGTATATCGCGACGGAAAAACGGACAGAACCACTTTCGTTTCACAATCGGGCGAACGAACGGGCAAAGCCTGCTGGTTTTGCCTGTGCCTACAGCGAGTACGGCGCTTTGCCCCGCCAGGCCCGCGCGGGGCAACTCCCTCTCGCTACTCCTTGTCTCCTGCTAGGCTATCGCGTGTATTTACTCCGCAAGACCGATATACCACCCGCTTTGTTCGTTACGCGAATATTCTATATTACCTTTCTCGTTGTGTTTATGTATAACCTGCCGCTGCGCGTCGCGCGTCGCAATGTGTCTCGCGGCGCGCCGTTTGCCCGGGTGAGCTGGTATTAGGCCGGTAATCGGCGGGTGTCCGACGGAGATACTATGACGCACGCCTGATTTACACCGACACGCACGTTTTATGAAATAGAAGCGAAAGCAAGTGCGCGCACCCGCGCCCTCGCACGAGATATAAATACATATATGTGTACAGCACGGTCGCAGAGGATAAAAAATTTGCAGAGAGAACACGGTGTTATTCGTGATAAGCGATCTGCAACAAAGTTCTCGTAATCACATCAGAACCAGGCTAAATATAAAATACAACGTGCATGGTCGATTAATCGTCGTGCGATTAATAACTATAACTGATACGCGAAAGAAAATTATACTTTTTTAAAAACTTATTTTCAAATGTTTTGCAACTTTTCATCGATGGAATTTGAATAACAGGAGACGTTGATTGAATTCGGATCGTGGAGCATTTTAATTGCATCGAATATTTACGCATGGCAGGGACGGAGGGGAGGGAACGATGAGGAGATACCATCGGAAAATAGTTTAGCGTGAATTATAGTCACTGTCAACATTCGTAATTGGATTTCACCGGATATTAATAAGAGGCCGAGTCCTCGGTGACAGAGACCTAGTTCCCGGACGAGTGCGATAAGCACACCGGTAAAGGCTGTCCGTGAACGGGCATCGAGCTCGAGTGCACGAGCTTCGCGGGACGGACGAAGGGAAAGAGGGACGAGGGACGAGCCGTCTATAAAGCTTCGGCTTCGAAAGTGGGCAAACAGATTTTATTTTTTACCACGAAAAAAATTCCCGTGCTCCATTTCGACTAAAAGGGGGACCTCGATTATCCCGATTTGCTATGCATCGCGCGGAGATCTCGCACCTGTGTGAATAGAATAAAAATTGCGAAACGCGTTCTCGCAAACTTTCTCCTGGTATATTTTTATTCAATTTTTTTTTTTGTTTTTGCTCCCGGCAGGATTTTTCGATAGCGCAATCGAAATCCCGATCCGCGGGTTACTCCTGTGTGCCTCCGTTAGAATCAGAAAAGTGAATGTGTAACCGAACACGAAACTGGATCTGGTCGCGTCGCGGAAAGAATATTCTCCGGTGATAACGCGATCGCTGGACACGCCGGCCAGTCGGACTCGCTGTTAAAAGTTTCCTAGTTATGTACCTTTGATTTAAATGTCAACGGGATTTCACCCGTGCTCCCGGAGTTTCGTGGCGCATTCGATATTCGAGTTACAAAATTTTATCACGTAGCGCGTACAAATCCCAATGATATCCTGTTGCTCAGCTTGGATTTGAGGTATCAAAAAAAAAAGATACAAAAAGTGATTCCGTCGCTGGTGCACCTGCGACCGTTCAATCATAATCAATAATCAGGCTCGCGTTATAGCGGTAGTCGATATACCTGGGCGTGTGGGAGGGGAACGGAGAAAACGCGAAATACTCATGTGGCTTCCCGGGGGGTATGTTACATAGCCGGTGTACACTCGCCTCGCCTCCTAACTTGCGCTCGCTCGTTCATGCTCACCGACAATACTCGTTTCATATTCCATGATCCATGTAATACACAGACCTAAAAAAAATATAAAAAAATAAAAACAAACGAAAAAAAAAAAGAAAATACGGAAAGATCGAAAGAGCCAAACGGAGATTAATAATTTGCAGTTTTCCACCCCGGCATTAGCCGTTCGGCGGGGCTTTGCCGTTGTGGCCGAGGCGAACAGTACGGGAGCAAAAGCTCGAAGCTTCGGCGGGCCGGCTGCCCGCGCGGACGCTCCGGGAGAGACAGAGAGAGCCGGGCAAATCCTAGAGAACAGTATCAGCATAGAGTGTGTTCAACTGTTGAGGATCTCGCGGGAGCCGAGCTCGCGGGAGCGCGCGGATGCCTACTGCAGCAGGGTCGACCGGTCACGATGGCTCCGGTAATGATAGCCTGCCCTCGGCTTCATAATCAGTCCCCCATCTTAATTTATGTTTGCCCCTGCGCCCGTCCGTTGGCTCCGTACGTCCATCCATTTCGTTTCGTCCGAGCCCGTTCGTGTATTGTGCCAGTTGGTAGTCTCCGCCGTACTCGCGGCCATACCTTGTAACATTCGCGGTGCTCCGGTGCTCTTCGCCGGGACGATATACAGAGAGAGACTCCTCGCTCTGCTTATACTCGCTTATTCACTGCTGGCAGTATCTCCGGGCTGTTCGATGCCGGAGGTACCTGTGCGGCTCCACCGGCTTCGGACTCTTTACTCCCGCGTAATTTACCGTAATTCGACTGCCCGGCGTTCGGGATTTTGTGCATGCGCGCATGCATCTCTGGCGCGAGGCCAAGAGTGCAATGAGGGCTGATGCGGTATTCTTCTCTGCTCGAATCCCGAGGGAAACCGACAGCGCGAACATCCCGCGCGTTCGCGCCCGAACGTTTCGTCGTGTCAACCTCGATGCCCCGGTCGGTAAAGCAGGGAGTGAACCGGGATGTTTCGCGGGAAAAAATTCATTCGAAGTTACGAGCGCTGTGAATCATGGTAAAAAAATTGTGACATTTTTGTCAATTACAACGAACTTGAAACTTGAAACTTAAAAAGCATTCGAACAGGCGTCAAACGGCGGGGGAAGATGATGTATGGGCGAGGACACCGTCGGATCTTACTCCAATTTTTACCTATGTCACCGCGAAAGATAGATCGTAAAATTTGTTCCGAGGATAGTCCGCGACACGGGGACTCGCCATGGAATAACCGAAATTCTTGGCCACCTGCCGGGTATCGTTCGCTCGGGGAATGTCGAGGGGGGGTCGCACGTCGCGCACCTTAACACCTCGCACGTCCTCCGATTAAAATCGATTGTGACGCATATACCACTGGTCCTTATCTGATTTCACGCCCGTCACCCTGCTCGCCGTTGTGTCTCTCGGGACGTAAATACCCACGTGGTGACGTACGCACTTTCGTCCGTCGTAGACGAGAAAAAATGTTCGTTCTCGATTGAGACGTACGCGTTAGAATCCATGGGACTTCCCGCTGTCGGCCGGAGACGGTTTGGTCAGAGGTCGGTGGTCGCGGGTGGGAAAAACTCGTGAGACATCTGGATCGCGGTGCCAGCGGAAAAGTTTTCGGTTGAACGTTTCACGGACGACACTTCACTTTCGTCCTTTGGAGGAAAAAAAAAATGATGTTTTTTTTCGTCAGAAATTCGAGACATTAATGCGTGTACTCGAGACTTCGACGTACAGATACGTCCTTACTCGACGGTGGAAAACGACAATCTGAAGGAGAAGCGAAGCTTGAACTGTGAAGCACGATAATACCGCACAGCGGAAGAAAAGAGAGCACGAGGAGTGTTGCGGTACGCAGTGCGTACAGAGCCAGCTCACGTCCATTAATCGAACGCTTGGATGATCACGAACCAGTTCGTAATCAGTTCAAGCGGAAAACTGGGCCAGGGAATGCCCCGTGACGTGTCTCGCTCACGCGCTTTTCAGCGGCACTTTGCGATTGTGTACTAAAAGTAACAATCGTAAAGAATTTTGCCAATTTCGCAATTCAGGGTCGACAGTGCAATTGACGTGTTTTTCAACATTTGTTTTCATTTTCGATCAATTGATCTAGTGCAATTTATAGATATGCGTCAATGAATCATTTAAGGCTCCCGATGGCGAAAAATCCATGTCCCAAAATTTGTTTTCTTCTCAAAACGTATTGAACTTAAAGGTCTCGAGCGAGCCAGGAACTTATTGTAATTTTCTTTGTTAATTGGTGTTTCTCGTACAGCAGCCCGGCTTATCGGCTTGGCGATGGCTTCCGCCGCATGAATTTATCTCGTTCTTTCGCCGGGTCGTCGATCGCGATCTTCGAGATAAAAGGCACGGACGTCGGAGGTCGGTAGATGCAGGAAGCCTGTCGGAATATCGACGGTGCGGTACGCCGAGCGGTAACACAGCGTATGCACAGAGAGAAACACGTATGCGCTTCCTGTGCTCCGCCGCCACAGGATCACGGCTCGACTACTTTCTCCGGAGTTAGCCCCGGGAGTTCTGGATTGTTATCTGTCCGATTCGATCGTTGCTATCAGTCGCTAGACAGCAAACGAAAACTCTTCCTATTTTTGTAATTTTTTAAATACTCTATTTCATTAACGGCGCCAATAATTAAAAAATTAATTGCCTCCGTCATTAACGAGCCCATTCGAAACTTGATGGGAAAGAAGACGGAAGAAGGTAAAAAAAAAAATGAACAACTATTCAGCAATAAGTTTCTAAATGCAAATGTACGCGTACGAGTCTCGAGAGTGAGGCTCGCGGGCAGGGTTCGATGCACCGAAGTCGTTCGATGCATTGAACGATTGCACGTGGTTCGCCGCTGTTATGCAGTACGTAGTTATTTATAATTGACTCTACTAGGCTGATGGCACACACCGCACTGTGATGCGGTCACTCGCACTCGCCGGCGTGTGTACGTACGTCCAATGTCGACACAGCTCGCTCGTCGATAGTCGTGTGGACACGCGGTAGCCTTTTCTATCTGTCTCGCATTATCATTAATGATAATAATGAATAGTAACTTATAAGAAAGAAAGAAAAAAATTATGCATCCACGCGAACGACAACGGGCTGCTGTAGGAGCAACGGCAGCTCGGATATGCAGCTCGGCTGTCTCTAGCCGTGTAATTACCCGACTACGACGACGATGACGACGTCGTCGAGAGGAGCAACGCTAATTACGCCGACTGCACGCGCCCAAGCTCCTCGTCGCGAGGATCGGTGCTGGATTAATCCAAGAAGCTCCCACTATCGTTTCGTCGGCCTTAAAGATTGTTTTTGTTATCCCTCATCAAATAATTTTTACACTGATAAAAAAGTACAGTTGAATCAACTAAGGTTCAGGCAAGGACGTTCAAATAAATATTTAGTTGGTCGAACAAAAAATTGGTATGAATCAAAAATATTTTCGTTAAATCACCCAACAAATTGTTGAACTGACAAATTTTTTAACTGTACCAACAAAATATTTAGTTGAACGTCCCTGCCCGAATCTTAGTTGATTCAACCGTATTTTTTTATCAGTGTGGTATATCTAAAAATAGACCTACAAAAAAATTCAGACTTGTCGAGGAATTTACACATTGCTAAAAAAATGAAACCTCCATACAGAGTTCACATAGTGCAGTGCCAATTTTTAAATATGAATGTTAACATTGTTTTTTTTTTATTTTACATTAGCCTCGATTATTGTTATGAAAAGAAAAATCGATCGTAAGCGCGCGATCGATTTCGTAACGTGTCGTTCGCTTCTTAACGGGCTCTCGAGGACGCGAGCGCCTACAATCTGTCTCGGTATAGTATTAAGAATTAATAATTCTTGGCCGCCACTCATACAGGCGCGCGAGCGTGTGTCGGAGCGGTAAAAAAACGGTTCGTATATTTAACTGCGAAATTCTCGATTCTCGACTTGGCTACGATCAGATAGGTGGGGTTAAAAACATTGGGGATTTTTTTTGTTTGTTTTTTGCACCGATTTCCATTCGGCGTTATTGAATTTATCGACGGACGCGGTCGTAAACGCGGGCGCGCGCAATCTTCCGCGTGGATGTAGCGTTTTATGTATACGCGTACAAGTGCAAAGTGTAACGAGAGAGGCCCAACGTGTAACGAGAGCTCATTAGCTGATCAGCGGTCCGTGGCTGAAAATCGATCACGAACCTTTGGCGCGCGCCCGCGCGCGAGCTCGCCACTACTCTCCTATGTATATACACATATATATATATATATACCTAATAGTTGAGCCTGGCACAGAGGCTTAGGCTTCGAGGCGATCGACGACCATGTTGTTCGAAGCGTCGAGCCAACACTACGTTCCGGCACCGCAGTTAACAGCATGTGTATATATATATATATATATTTATGTGTGTATATGTATATAAGGAGAGAGAGAGACGGAGATCCGAGAGTACGGAGGCCTATGGCCCTCCTAAGCCACGACTATTAGTCCAAGTGACACGCGTGTAAGCGAACTCGTTGTCGCGCGAGAGCCAGTGGTGAGACCGTTCATTGGTCGAGCAACGAGAAGAAGGCGTGATTGACGGATCGTTCACGTAGAAGCAACGCTGCTGGGACTGGGATCGAAATAACGAGCTATCGCGGGTACAAACCTTTACGAACCGAGCCGAAAAAAACGAAAAAAAAGATGTAATCAAATAACTTTACATAATTTCAAATTTTTCAAAAAATTTCTCTACCCCGAGCGGCTGATTTACAATGATTAGCGAAATAATTAAGAACAATCAGGTATCTTCCGCGCGGTTAGTTTTTTTTTGTATCCGGCACAAGCGCGGAGAAAATAAGAGTCTACCGGGATAATCGGTCTTGGAGGGCAAGAAGGAAATCGTCGCCCCCGGGGGGACGATAACGATTTTAACCGAGCCAGCGGGGAGAAGCGGCAGACGGAGAAACGTGAGAGGATCATACGGAAGATATAGTGAATACACTCGAAAAAGTCAACGATGAATTTCTTTTCATCACTCGGTGCGGAAATCGCCACTTTTCCGCCCCCTTCGCGTGCGTAAAACCGCTATTTTCGCACCTTGTGATGAAAAATTTCGTACGTCTCTTGTGCGAAACACTTTTTCTAACTCGTGTTATTGCAGCGCTTCGCCTTCGGCCCGTGCTGCAAACTCACACTCGTTAGAAAAACGTCTTTCGCCCTCGTGGAGTAATGTACTATTTTAACTCTAGTATCTTTATCTTCGGCAAGCCTGCGGACACCAATCAAGTTCAACAAACATGACCGCATCACTGTGCAATCTTCTCCGAGGCCGTTAAAATTACATTCGATCTTGGAATTATCATTTCAATCCGGACTGACAATCGCTCGACGTTAATTTCGCTGTGGCATAGAGACATCTTCCGTGACAAGGGTCCCGCCTCGGTGTCCGGATATACTCTGACGGCGAACGACGATTTTGTCTCGATGATAGGTATGCATTGCCTCGCGATAATACCGTTGCGGGTACGAGAGCGAGCCACACCCTTCGCGATCACAGCTGTGCAACGATACAGAATCAGTTATAGCATACACACACATATATGTACATAAGTATATATATATATTTATATATATATATACATATATATGCATTGATGGCCTAACGCCAGATAGCCGTACAGACCATGCTGAAGCACAGCCGATACGCCCTCATGAAATTAAGTCATCGATATGTCCTTTTATTTATATATATATAACGAGCCGCACTGTATCTCGGTGCACGTACAGCCTAGAACCGTAAATATACTTATACGCGCCGTATACGCATCGGGCTGCAGGTACATAGGTAGGTACGCGATATATGTATCCGGCGAGTCGTCGGGGTCCATATGCACGCGGAAGAGGCTAGCCCCGTATAGCTCTCTCGACACGTAAGAAAACGTAACCCGTGCGCGTATAATTCCCCGTGCCAGAGCGAACGCGGCATGGCATCCCGGAGCCCAACATCCTTTCAGGCGTCCCGCCGGCTGAGTTCGGACACGAGAACGAATAGGAAAAACGACGAACGAATGATAAAAGAAAATAAGAGGAGGAAGAAAAAAAGAAATGAAAACGAAATGGGAAACATCGTCGTGGAGTATGCGCGGTCGGTACGCAGGTACACGGAAAGGGCAGAAGCAGAAGAGCGACGAGTAGGCTGAGTGTACAGTGCGCATGAGCGATAGATCGAATCCTGAGAGGAGAGCAGAGGTCCAATCAATACGGTTTCTTCGAAGCGCAGTGGTTCGTGTGTATATCGTCGATTCGAAGTCAGAAAGCCGCATTCAGCTGCGTCTGAGCATACGCCGTACGCCCTTCTGGCTTTGGTCCACGGGCGTATAAGTATAAAATGAAGCTGGGCTATCGTCAGCCCGCTGCCGAGGGAGACTTATCCGATCGTTTCATCGACGCGCCCCGCGCCTGCGCACGCGCGGCGCGGTAACCATAGGATAAGAGATACTGGATCTCGCGGGAGAGAGAGTCTCTCCTCAGGTGTGTGCGAACGGTTAAAGGGGGGAAATCGCAGAAGTTACCCGCCGCGAGAGATCGGCAAACGGGACGACCTCGTCGGAGATCTAACGTCCCTCTGTCACGCTGGTTCGATCTGCAGGTGGAAAGGCGGTATATACGCGTAACCCTGTTGGTAGTGGAATGGACGCGGAGATTCATCGCTCGCATTAGATACGAGAAGAATGAGATATTCGCTTAGTTTGAGATTTAGCCCGTCGGTGGGACAGATAAGGTGGAAATTGTGTGTACTCCGCTGAGAGATCCATCGCTCGATATCTATGGATTTCGTATCCGTTCGACGATCGGCGCATGTACCTGCGCGGCGAGCAACAGCGGTTACCATCGATTCGCTCGTCCCTCGGAGCGATCCCGTGCGTTACCGTAATAGCCTCGAGATAATTCCCGATCATCAGCTGGTACGCACATAAGAGAAGTACGGCCGTGCACTGTGTTATTTGGGATCGATGTCGCTGCGGAGAGATCCATCCTAACGGCGAATCGATACGCACTACGGACTCGTAGATCTTCGTCAAAGACGCATCTCCGATCGATCAAATTTCGCGACATTTTTTCCGAATCGACGAATGGCAATCGACGAATGTTTACCATCACTTAATTTACATAAAATTATTGGTATATTGTTACTTGATCTCTTTCGCTCAAATCAGTCTCCGGCTTGAATTTTAAGACATTAGTTTGAACTTGAGATCGAACTTAAAATCAAACTTAAGTTCGACCTTAATATCAAACTTAACCACGCAATGAAATTCGGGCCAATCTTCGATCTTAAGTTCAATCTAATGTCTTAAAATTCGATCCTCCGTGAGTGTCCGCTCTTTATTTCATATGCATTTCTTTATTGTATAAGTCTCTTAATTTTTTTTTACTTTCATCGGCTCTACGAGCGTTACTCCGATAAACCGACTGTAAATAAAACAAGTACGGTTCTCTTTCAATCCTCTCGGTATCACACCCGAGAAACGGGAGACGCGTAATCCCGAGCTTCCCGAACGATCTGCCGCACAGGGGGATTTCCGTCTTCGATCTTCCCTCATATACCCGGCATAATTCGTACGGTTGTGTATCTCCGTTGCGTCGGGGCTCCAGAGTGAGACGGGACATACCGGATCGTTAATTTAGCTCGGTCGCGAGGCCGCGTGCAGTCCACCTCTAATACCTGCGCCATATCGTTCGTGAGCGGAGCGCGGTGCAACAAGAGCACAGAACAGACGCGCGCAAGTACAGTGGAAAGCCCACCGTACTATAGGAACAGCGTACTATCTTGTACACTTATGCGAGAATACTATCGAAGCATTAATGCCACGTATATGTACACCTAAGCGGATTATAATTCTCCCTGTGGCTTGTCGCCGAACCAGTATTCCCCGACGACCACGACGACGACGACCACGACCGTGCGGCGCTGATTATTTAGCAATACAAATCACCCAACGCGAGTTCGCAGCGGCAGCAGCAGCAGCACCGGCAACAGCTCGATCGCGGAGCGAGAGAGACATATATATATATATATATATATATATATATATATAAATAAAAGAAAATATGTGTATGCGAGAGAGATATATAAAACAGCATGTGCATAGCTCGGACCGGCTATATATACGCTGGGCTCGCTAAAGTTGCGGCTCAGGCGTGGTCCCTCGCGTGCGCGGGCGTGGTACTTTGCTCTTGCTCCCGCTGCTGCTGTTGCTGCTGCTCCTGGCGTACCGACGTGTACCGTTCGTCCGCGTGCACGGACAACCCGAGAGAGAACTCGCGAGAGATGCTGGTAAGGATCACGCACACTCTCGGGCTCCTATCGCGGTATATGTGTAGCAAGAACGGGTACTCTCCGCGAGTCTCTACTCTCCGTTGTACATCCGCAGGAATAAATCTCGTTCAGCAGGACACTGCACTCTAGCCCCGGCACCGTGGCATTTTATTTAACTTCGTTAAACATTGGACTACTCCACCGTCTTATCGCCCCTCGCCGATCCCCTCTAATTACCCGTAGGTGAACAAAAAAAGAGTTTCAATTGCGAAAATACGACGATGAATAAATTACCGTCGCGGGAAACGGTGTCGCACGATTGTACGGGGACTTGAAAATTTTAGGAGACGTCGGAACGAAAAGTTACCACGGCTTTGTGGCCGTCGGATCTTCGCCTGATCGGCCGTATCTCCGCGTCGACGCTTTGCGAGACGAAACTGCGAGTCGGAACGTTTTGGAATTGTTTTCTCACAGCCGAAGTGGCGGAAGATCGCGAGTGAACAGCGTTGCCTCCCACTCTCCTCCGACGCAAGCTTTGCCATCGAGCCGATGCCTCCGCTATCCTCTGTGGGGCTGAATGGACCAGCGCCGGTCGGCATCCTCGGACCGATGTCGTTGTCGCTCATCCCGGCAGATTACGCACTTACCGGCACGTCCCACACTTCCCCATCCATGCCGCAATTAGGATCACGAGGCACGAGTGCTCCAGCCGAGAACGAGCCGTGAGAGCACCCACACGCCGTATCCATCCCCGCGATATTAATAACTGGCAATAAGCACCGACAAGCCGGCATCTCGGGGTGCGAAGGTCCGGGCGAACTATCAAACGTTCGAGAAGGTTGATACGTACGCTGGTCCGGCTGGCATCCAGTTCATCAGGCCTGTAAACCCGGACGCATATAGATATAGAGTCGCAGCTCCGGTGCGAACGGGAGTGGCGAACCGTTCGCGAAGGGCGCGAAGGCCCGAGGACGAAAAAGAAACAAAAGCCGCGACGGAATGAACGAAGAGCTTGTGTTACACGTATACGTGTAACCTATCCGCGGTATTCCTCACCGATGCCGCCTCGCGGTTGCATACCGCACGTGTGCGTGTGTTCCGCGGGCCGCGAGGCGTGCGCCTCCACGTTAAACCCGGCGAAGCCAGTTAGCTCTCGAGCGAGAAACTAAACGAAAACCCCTTGACAGATTCTCATCGCGAGCTGACGTAAACAATTTGCGAATGTAAATACCTGTTGAATATTGAGCGCGGGGGGGGGGGGGGGGGAGAGGGGGGAGCTCCTCGTTCGTCCGGCACGCCAGCGTTAAAGGGTTATATTATATGCGCCGGTGCATTGTGCGATCGTACCCGGGAACCCGGGGGCCACCGCGTTTCTGTGCTCACCGGCAACACACGGCGCCTTCACACCTTGCAGACGGTTTTACCCCGTTAAACTTGTGATTAACTCCGGCCGGAGCCACCGAGGAGGGAGCGAGAGCTAATCGTCATCATCATCATCATCGTCGTCATCGCGTCTTTCTCGTCCGTCATGTTTCCTTCCTCTTGTTTCGCTCGCGTTGAAACAACGAGGCAAAATAAACGGACGCGAGAAGCGGAGTCCCGAGGGATAGTTCGCCCGGTCAGCAACTACTCCCCCGCACACACGAAACTAAAACAACGTGGCGCGATTCGTCCTGTACGGTGCGAGAACGTGTAACTGTATCGCGTGCGTGTGGGACGTCTCCGGCATGCTGTTAATCGGCATAAGTTATGCAGCTCGCGAAACACACGGACGCGGTTCGAAAAGCCGGGATCGAGAAGGCGAGACGCGTCCCGCGCTCCCAACGGCCACGGTGCGCAAACTCGCTCGGCTGCTCTCCTATCCCTTGAGAGGCTTGTTTGCAATACACTTGGCACGTATCGCACGCGTACCAAGTTCGTGGGAATTCTCTTCGGCTACAAAGCGCTCGGCTGCTGAAGAATGGGACACACAACCTTACGGTGCATGCATCCGTGGGTGGGTGTGGGTAGCTTTTGTCGTTACTTATACAAAGTCAGCAGGGTGACCGCGATTTTCACTTTCGCGACACACGGGAATTCTCCATTGTTCGGATCCATCGTTCGAGTAATACCGATCAATTGGTAGCGATTAGAATTGAATCGCGTGTTTATGGTACCGCTGTTTCGTAGCCTCGTTTGCATTCGCGCTCGTGCACAAATACTGTGCCGCGGATCTGTGCGACGAGGTAACGGAATTTTATTCGTTCGAGGGAGTTGGTCGAGCATGTGGATTTATTTTTTTTTCGCCGTTGTCGCTGGAAGTTTTTCTTAAGTGGTCGGCGATAAAAATAATTTTTCGGTGAAATTTTGGTCGAAGGATTTTCTTTGGAAACCGCCACATTTTTTTTCGACAATTTTTTCGATTAAAATTGATGCAGATGTTTAAAATATCTAAAGACGATCTCGGAGTGCAACTGGATGAGAAGAACGATTATTCACCCTCCCGATTAATCCTGACGATCGCGTAATATATTTAACGGAGTTATCTGATTGATATCTGCGGTATCTACAACGATGGTTCGTTTGATGCTCGACTGGAAACACTTTGCTTCGTCGCACCGTTACGGCGCTTAATTATCACGGGTTCAACGTTATAACGGCCCGGCGCTTGATAAAAGCCGACTTGTGCGTCGGTCAGTGAGCCGAGATCGTTTAACTCGCTCGTAGGACAATATTGCTCGTAAACTATGAAATATCCCTGAGCCGCTATCGGCACTCTATGTCACGCGCCTCTCTTGCGCCGCTCTCTCGCATTATGTACTTTCATAAGAGAGCACGCGTGTACGTGGGAGAGCGGGACAGAACGGAACACCGGACAAAATGGATGTCCTTCATTCGATATAAGACTTTGTTTTCACGCCTCGCAAAATGTTTCAAAAAATAGTCCAATCTGTCCGCAGGCGTTAAAATTCGCGTCGCAAAAAAATGGTCCAAAAAATATCCAATTTCGTCTACCGGAGTTCCATCTTGCCCCACTCAAAAAGGAGTGATTGAAACAAGCTAGAGTCGAACGACGAAGGCGTATCCCGGACTATTACCAACTTGGCCTGCATTACGGTACTCCGCCGAGACGTTTGATAAACAATTTTCGCCCGCAAAAAACACCATCCGTGTCTACTAAAGGTTCTTCCTACTAAAATTTATTGTAATCGTTATCCTCGCAAATCAAACAACTCTGTTTCGTCGTTATCCCCCGTGTCGTCTACTTGGATCGTTATCATACATTAAAATCTAATGTTCCTTACGGTTATATGATTGTAATGTCAAATTTGACTCACCATCCTGATTCATGCTGTGGCTTCCGTCATCTGTTGTTAACAGAAAGAAAAAACAAAAAAAATCAGATATTATAGTACATGAGTGAAGAAGGTTGAAGGTATTTAATGACTGTTCACCCATCCAGGGTCCGAAAAATTACATGGTTGAAATGGATGAAAAGGGTCATCGCTGCCGGCTGCGTCTGTGCGCATGCGCGGCAAAATTTTGAACGCCAGCGTGCCCGCGCGCTTCTCGTGTTGGTTTATGATGACCCTTACGTACATCCCAGCAGCGGGAGCATCGGAAGAAGCTGCAGGAGCAGCTATGAAGAGGCCCTATGGATGCGCGAGATCCGCAAGGCAACCTATTTGTATCGCGGCTGCGTGCTCGGTATCGCCACATCGCTCCGTCCTGTTCCTTTATTTTACCCCATAAATAAACTCGTCCTATCTCTCGCACCCCGATGCCTTCATACAGTACAGAAACTTGGGTACGCTGTGCCCCAAGACTTATAAATATCCTCGGAAAAATTGCGCATGGCCAACCGGTAAGTGACCGGTGCGGACTCGAGCCGCATGGCGATATCAATTAGTTTCTTATTGACTTCTTATTATTCAATCTTTCGAGAAACAAGTTTAGTTCACACGATGTAAAAAATTTAAATAAAAACAACGTTTTCTATGAAACGCTACCAAGACGACGTTTCCAAGTTTTTCTTCTGATTTCTGTGAACACTAGAAAATTTACCAGACGCAAATGACAATTGGATATGATTTGTTTAAATAATAAAAAATAAAATCGTATTATACTTGTTAAGGATTATTATAATTGTAATATTCTCATTTTTCAATCTCACAAGAAAAAAGCTAAGTTCACACCGTTAAAAAAATAACAATAATGTTTTTAAAACGTTAACAAGACATTTTCGTGTTTTCCTTGAGATTTCTGTTGTCAGGAGAAAATGTGAAAGACGCGCATGACAAGTGCATATGAATTATATTTAAAAACAAGAAATAAAATAGTATCCATAGTTTGATCCTATCGACCCTCCCGTAACGATCTCACGTTCGATCGTGTGACTCAGACTTTCGAGATGATCGAAAAGAAATTGCCGTCGAAACGCCCAGCATCACCGAGAATCCCGAGCACGTGGTATTGCGAAACTAATATCGAGACTGCGAATGAGGTGAAATTGCTAACTAGGAAAGTGCGGGCTCGCGGCTCGGCGCGAGTTTTACCAGCGGCAACCGGCAGCAGAGCTGCCAGGGTCAGTGAACCAGATAACTCGCGTATACACATCGTCTCTCGATCTCGGGTGCTCGCCGTGCACTCGTGCATACACGGACACACGCTAGCTATCGTTACGTGCTATTCCCGCACTGTTACAACGATCGCTGCGCGAAACTGACCATTGCTCGGGGATAGGCATTAATTACAAATTAATGCAACTTCGCGGATACGCTCCATTAGAGATAATCGAACCCGACGCGTTCGGAGCTCCCCGTCGTCTTGCCCGTCGACCTCTTCCCCTCCCGCTGCCGCTGTGTCGCCGATACTGGAGGTCCAGCACCGAAAGCCGTTTCGATATAATTTTCATCGATATTAATTAAATATCTCTCAGCGATTATGCCCGCACGCGCGTACCTAGCCATATTCAGCTACTGTACCGGCGCGATATTCCGCGGTAATAAAAATTTCCCAGCGACTTCCGAATGCACGAGAGTGGACGCCGTTGAGATAAGCGAATCATCGAGGAGACCGAGTGCCGGACTAAAATTCTTGCCACATACCCGCGGTAATATTAAGCTATCGCGCGGGCCGCGTTAACGATTATTGCATTCCTAGACGTCGTATTCCCCGGCATTTCTCAACACCCTTCGATGGAATATCGTGAATAAAGTGTGACAAGTCACGAGGAAGCTGGTAACGATTTAATTGAGCGACAGTCGTAGATCTCCGGATTCTTTCATCTCCTCTCCAAGACTGCGATCGGCGACCGCGCCGACGTTGCTCCAGAATGCGCGCGCAATACACCTGGCCGGAGAATCAAGCTCTGTTGTTGGTGCATTCGCCTGTCATGCACCACCCTCGACAATTGCCATGCGGAGAAAGAGGCTTGCACATTCGACAATTATTTGTCGTCCACAAAGCTTCGCAATTTCTTCTTGTTTTTGTTTCACAGTGTACAAAAAAAATTAGTATGAAATGTAACGCATGGTCTGGAAGTTTTCGTGCAAAAACTGGTGTGTTAAATTTCATGTGATGAACAATTAATGTTCAGTATATTGAAAACATTAGAAATACTTTATTTTTAATAATTGACTTAAATTTCACTATAAAAGTACTTTAATTTTGACAATTTACTGTAATCTCAATTATTTATATTGCACATTAATTTTTTATCACAATTGTACATTAAATTTATTGTACCAGTTTTTTTTGCATACAAACTTTCAGTCCGATACATTAATTTCACATTTTTTTTTTTTTTTGCAGTTGCAATTGTAAGATTGTGAAGAAACGAAATTGTGGACGGAAGCGTGGACGACAATCCTTTTTTTGACCGTGTACTGTGACAGACACACGTTTACCTTAGACTGTATGGTGCGAACCGTCGCTGCGTCGGAGGAGTTGCATCGAAATACAATGCAACTTATAAATCTTCTACCGCGCGTGCGAGCGCGAACGCGGTCCGTTGCATCCGCCTGTAATCGCCGTGCGCTCTGGCATTACCAGTTTGCACTTTTTTTTCAGTCGTACTCTCGCCACGCCGCGAATAAGAAGAACTCGGGATAGACTGTAGGTACACAAGCATAGCTACAGTGGACGGAAGGAGGGAGAGATCGAGAGACCAGACGACGACGCGCGAGGATCGAGATAACTAAGGATTACGCGTTCGAGAATTTGCTCCGGCCTCGTGGTCTAGGTATTCATTTGTTTGCGATTACCGGTACTTTTAGATCCGTTCGTTACACTTTTTTGTTTGTTCGTCTCCGATCCTTCCATTTCCTTTCTTCTACACTTCTGTCTTACCTCGAGATCTTGTCTCACCAACAGCAAAAAAAAAACATGAAAGATCCGAACAACGGGACATTGAGGTCGTCGTTTCGCCGGTCCTCTTTTGGATAAATGTACTGACTATTCTCAGGCGAAATGGTGATCCTTTCTGGATCCCTCTCTCCGTGTAAGATCACGGTTACCGATGCTGCGTCCGGGTACCGGAACAGACGAGACCACACGCGTGTGTGGTCCTCGGGAGGCATCAAGAACATAATTCCAAGCAGCATTGTCAAATACTTGATATCATTAGATTTAACGATCCTCTTGGCTCGTCTCTGCCTCCGGTGATTCTCCGGTGAGCTCCTGACACCGCTGATGCGACCGCGCGCGCGCGGCTTCTCGTCGATCAGTGCCTCATGCCGTGTCACTGGGCTCCTGCTAAGGCGGCGAGGCCTTTCATCTTCCTTAACCAGACTCGGACGCGCGCGCGTACGCCACTCTCATCATTTTTTTCCCCTCTTCCGCCTCTCTATCTGTATCTCATTTCTTTTGCTCTGGAGGATGCAGGTAGGTGACTACGGCAGTATGATAGTCAGTAAAGTATAGACCGTGCTCACCAACGAGAACATCTCTTCGACCACGCCGGGACGGACGAACGCGCAGGAGGAAGAAACAAGTGGAAGACCCGCGACTGACGGAAACTCGTGTCCCCTCTTGTGTTCTTATTTTCCCGTCAATTTTCCTGATCTTTCGAATTTGCATTCGTCGACTTCCTTCCCACCCGTTTCCGAGTTTCCTGAAGAAGACCCGGGCGGCGAGTCGACCGGTCGCTGAGCGCGATTGTTCAAGCCGGAGGACAAAGCTGTCTTTCACCTCCGTGGAACCGGCGGCATTGCCACTGGGATCCTTTGTCGGAACCGAGGATTCTCATGCCACAATCGGAGGAGCCAAACCGTTCGGTGAACACCCGCAGGGTGCCCCGTCGCGGGCATCGTATCGAATATGTACGCCGTAAACGAGAGCCTTGTACAAACAACAGCTCGATTATCCTGACGATTTAATTGGTTCTGTTTCCAAACGTTGCGAACGATTTTTTTTTTCGTTCAATTTCACCATTGTGAAATGAGAGACAGTACTTATGATTTTTTTTATTTGTTTCACATAGGAGATGAATTTTTACAGAGGCAAGGGGCGAGTTACATGAGAAGAAGCACATTGATGACTCGTCGATTGCGCTGAGGATGCGGCAAGTGTTTCCACTCCGATTCCCCCCCCTGGGACCACGATCGTGATTCTCCCGGAATATATATAACTCTGCCTCTATACCTATCGTACACCCCTGTGGACTCACCGGCAATCTGTACTCGTCTGCCTCCCGGCAGTAACGCAGCAGGGCACGTTTTTTGCCGAACCCCACGGCCATCGCAACGCGGACAAGAAGAAGACCAATTACGATGATAAAAGCCTCATCTCTCCTCGTTCGTGCAATCTCTCCCTCCTTAACCCTTTACCGTACTAGTGTATTCCTGTTCGCGCGTCCATCAACATTGTCCGATGCCATTTCGTGTCACGTGCAGATAATCGATTACATCCATATCTTCATTATTGCGAGCGGAGTCGAGAGTCTACAGCGGTTTGGACGATTAAGAAAAAAAAATTGAATGTCCTGCGGGATATGCTTTTAATTTTTTTAAATGATAATCTTTTTTTTCTCGGCTATTTTCTTCGAGTTCCTTTCCGCTGTGGACTTTTTGTCGATAAATTGTTACCGATCGTTTATTTATTTTTATTTTTTATCTCGGATTCGAAAGAAGAAACGTACGTTTTTCCTCGGACTCCTCATGCATACCTCCACCGTTGCCGGCACCGTGACCGTGATGATGAAGTCCCATTGACTCCTGCTGATGGGAGTGCAGCGCGGCCAACGCGCTTCCGGCGGGATCACCGGGGTTTACGCCGACCCCGAGATGTAGCGCGCCGTGCTGCGTCGTGTGACCCGGTAACTCCATGCTGATCATAGCACGCCACTCTGCTACCTCCAGGCCTCGTCTGTAATCGACAGCTGCCTCCTCCTCCACCTCGGCGCCCACCTCGTCGACGGGGACGAGGTATTTCTCCAACGGGCCGTCTTCACCTGGTCAAACAGAAAACAACCAAGATTCGGACATTAATCAACCGATAGCGTCGATGGAGTTACAACTTTACAAAAGTATACACAGGGGAGAGCGGGGCAAAATGGGACTCGTGAAATCATTGAAAAATTGCGTTTTTAAAAAAGCTATTTCCAATAATTGTAGGACGTCCCATTTTGTCCCATTTTTTCTGCAACCGACTTCACCTGATCAAACAAAAAACAATCAAGATTCGAACATTAATCAACCGGTAAAGTCGATAGAGTTACAACCTGAAAAAAGTATATACAAGAGCGGGGCAAAATGGGACGTCCTAAAATTATTGGAAAATTGCGTTTTTAAAAAAAGCAATTTTCCAATAATTGTCGGACGTCCTATTTGGCCCGATCGATGCATCCCGATTGTCCCATTTTCCCCCACCGTCCCATTTTCAGCCACTCTCCCCTATTTAAAAAAAAAAGTGTTTTTCGTCCTTAAAAAAATGACCACTTCACCCTCGACCAACTTGCGTACCGTCTCTAAAAAAATAAATAAAGCACGGTGGTCCAGGGATCGGAGAATAGCGCAGAAATAGTGGGAGAGCAATGGCTGGAGTTGAAATTGGCTCGGGCACGCTTTTTATCCCCGAAGTCGGACAACTCCGTTCCTCGCCCTTGCCGCCCAGCGTGTAATGGGCTTACCAGCGAGCGGGTCATCTTTTTTGCTCATTACGCCTCCAGAGAGAATCCCCAGTGAAGCCGGTGAGCGGTGATCCCCGCTCCGGGCCCGGACGGACGGACGCTGCTCACCGAACTTGGTCCAAGATGGATCTCGCGAAGCGCGGATACTACGAAACTCTGGTTACAGCGGCCGGGTTGCATGACTCTTCTCTGTGGGTCGCAGCGACACTGAGAGCGCCGTGCCGCTATGAATGGAAGGATGAATGAGCTGTAATTTCGACGCTCGGCGACAGTGGCCAGTTTTACCGGGGGGAGACGGAGTCGCGAGAGATCGAGCCGGGACCGGTAACGGGCGACGAGATCGGTGCATCCTCCTCGGCTCGCTCCGCCGAGAGAAGAAGCGGCAAAGAGATAAAGGAAGGACTATAATAGCGTAACCGCCGTGGTAAAAAAAAATATACGTAAAAGATATTTTTACAAGAAAAAATCTTTGAAATTGTTTTTTTTTTTAACGGGCGAAGCGCCACGACTGCATCCCGAGACAGCCATAAAATTTTGATGGATCGAGGAAAAGCCCCTTCTCGGATTCCGCTGCACCGGCAGCCGGCCGAGGACCCGAGGTCCCGAGGAGTGAACCTCGAGACGGTAGGATGACCGAGCAGAACGGTTACGGCGTACTTGGGTAGGACGCGCGGCGGATGAGATCCATGGAACGAGATAAACCCGGAGATCCGTTTTTCACGCGTATTTCATTCCCGCCGAAGGGCAGCGCGAATAACGTCGAGTCAGGAAATAATCTATCGATCCTCTCGTACACTCTTCGATGTTACTGATAGAGAAAATTCCTAAATAAACGCATGCGAATCGATTGGTCCATCGATTCGGAAATACCAGTCCCACGATTGGCCACGGAGCTTCGATGAACCGAATTCCCGATATACTTGTATTATCCACCGCGTGCCCGTGGGAGAAAATTCCTCGTCGGGAATCTCGGATATCCTACTTCGTGAATTATTTATGACCTAAGCGTAGCAATATCAAGAATTTATCGATCGATGAAATATTGATGGGGTTTCATCGTGGGACGTTTAGAGAATCGGGTGCTTACTGTATTTGCGTAATAGCGGAGGCGAGGAAGGAACCTTGGAAATTTTCTCGTTACGCTCGGGCGTGCCGGTAGACGACGAGACGCGAGCCTCGAGTTCTGGAACAGCGAAGAGAACACCAGCGTGTAACCGGTAGGTACGCGACGAGAACGCAGCCATCGAGATCATTAAATTCCGAGCTTTGCTCCCTTTCGCACCTTTAACGGTTCGTCGGTTCGCAGCCGAACGATCTTCCGGAGCATCGACGAAATGCGGTGGCAGAACCGACCGAAAGTCCCAGCGTAAGCCGAGAGCCCGCGGGAATCTCTGCCAAGACGGACCAGGCGCACATAATCGGCGGACGGACGGGACATTCTTTCCCTCGTACATCATCTCCTCATATACTCCCTTGGTCTCTTCCTGCTTGTCTAGCATTCTGATTTCCTTGAGCAGCCTTTCGTGCGTTCCGAAAATCTAAGAGGGGCTTGTACTTGTACTGACGGCAATTCAGGCTGAAGAACAACACTCAATTGGGATTGTGTACCTTCGTCAGTTTTCGCCGTCTTCGCACAATCCGTTTCCCTTTTAGGTCTATCTGTTTCCAATGCGAACTCTGTTCCCAATTCACCTAACGTAATTAAGTCTTCGCTATTTACTCTATATGAGTTCTTCTTTTTCGCTATTTACTCTATGTAAGTATTTCATCGTCACTTTACTAAATTTGCATGTGTCTACCTTTGTTTTCCTACATGTAAAACACAGTAACCAAAGTTTGTACTTTTTACCACTATTTATTGTTCACAAACGCCCACAGGTTTTTATTTGTTGATTTTCCGGTTTTACAAACAAAAGTACAAACTAAAATTGTCAATGACGCGGGAGATATAAGGACAAGTTCATATATTCAGTGACAAATAAGTTTGTCACTTATTTAACAAATTACTTTTACTAAATTTAGCATTCCGGTTTTGAAGAATTATTTTTTACCGTGTACTCAAAGTCAAACCTGTTGCAATTGTATCGCCTTTCTGTGTTGCTTGGTCGTTAGGGGATTTTATCCCGGGACAAAATAAACGACATATACTATGCTATTCTTCTCAACCTCCTCGAGCCTCTTGCATTCCGCCGAACGATTTCATTGCGAAAGAAGAAACATAAACACACTCGTTCCCCGGGGATAATTCGCCGGCTTCTTGTCCGTGATATCCGAGGCTCGTTTCGCGCCGCTCTCTGTCACTGGTTCATCGCGCGAAGATTCGGCCGGAATGGGAATGCAGCAAAAATATGAGAAATTCTAGACCTTCGTTGCCTCGAGATGAATGAGGCGTCGGTAACTCGGGTAAACAGCATCCCTGACTGCGTGCGGAGCACGGATAAAAAGTGGGTCTTCTTACGACCCAACGAATACAGGCTGATTAGGTACGAGCGAGGAGCATCCATATCGTTTCTGCTTCTCGAGACTGCCCGACTCACGCACCATCGACTCATCTCCCCGGTGCCTCGGCACATATTTCCAAAGCCACATTTCTGCAGCGGAGTGGCCAATCAGTGCGCCGAGTGTGCGGCCGCTATGCGCCACCGGGACCGTTTCAGCCAGGAATCTCCCGACCGGCCGACGTTTAGGCCCGCGCATAGATCCTCCTAATGGAAGATGGAATGTAGCGAGTACACAGGGTAAACGCCGTCGAGATTGGCGAGTCGAGCGGTGGCTCGAGAGAGCGAAGACGCGAGTGCAGCGAATTTCGCGGCGCAGGCCGAGGAGCTTCCACGGGATGCCTCGGCCGGGTCGTAAGTAAGCCTCGAACGGATGAGTTTAAAGTGGGTGAGCGAGCGGGATAAGTGAATAAGGGAACAGTGTGCCAGAGGAGCGAGAGTGAAAAACGGCCATGGACGGAAGAAACTCCGTGCGAACGAGAGGGGAATGAAAATATGGGAGAGAAGAGCGGAGCCTGTTAAGACCTCGTGCTCTTCGATGCACGCTCCGAAGAGTTGGTCTTTTCTTTTCTATCCTCCTCCTCCTCCTCGTCCCGTTCTTCTTCCGTCGTTCGCGAAGACGATTCCAAAGGAGAAGCTCAACGAGTCTTAACCGTGGGAGTTAGGGACCGTTCGGCGCGGTGCACCTAGCACGGATGCGGTATGTACAGTACGACCGGTGTACAACTATTTCCGAAGAGAACTGGCATACGCATCGCTAACCCATTGTTTATGGGCCTTGAACAGCGCGTACTTTACTAACTACCCCCACGGTCAGCCCTCACGCGAACTCCGCACTACGCCGCGGATGAATAACTATCCCGTCGAACCATGCACACCCGCTACGGGGAACATTACCGGGTGCACGAAGCCGAGTCGAACTACCAGTTCAGCAGGTGTTTTCTCCTTTTCCTACTTCACTTTGCTGCTCGTTGTTGGCATTCATTTTTTTTTTTTTTTTTTTACAGATTCCGGACTTATGGAATTTGATTTTTTTTAAATTCTGTCTGACACACGGTAAAAATGGTTAGCGCATTTGACATTTTTTTTCACGCTACTCAATTGATTTTCATGTTAAGAGGTGGTTTGTCGACTTCGAGCAACGAGACCCCTTTAATTATTTATATTCACGGATCTTTCTCCAAAGAAATCTTCGTTAGCTGTGCAAGCCCCTGTATTTGGCCTCTAGCCTAATTAAACTCCGTAGAGACATCGTCTCCGATGCATCGTCGGAATTAGAGTGCCGGAGAGCCACTAAAGAGATTGATGGATAAATAAGTTCGAACGGATCGTCGTCGAAAGGAAGAGTGTCTCGAGAGTCATCGTCCCGCCCCGTGCGGCATCGAGTGGTCCGGCGAGGATCTCTTCTTCTTATTATCCTCGCTATCCCCCCTCGATAAACCGGCAGCTGTGATCCTCGAGTCGAGTGGCGGATCGCGAGAGAGTCTCCGGAGTCGCGGTAGCGCGAGGGTAATAGCTCTTACGTAAATAGTAATATGGCCACGGTATGGTACGGTGGTGGTTTGCAGCGGCGGCCGCCGTTGTCGGACTCGGCCGCAGCATTTGCCGACTGATAGCGGAGACCGGTGAGCCGCTGCTCCCGGTAGCAGTTGGCGAGAGCAGGACGTGCCTTCGCCCTCCTCCGGCGTTCCGCAGCCTCGGCGGCATCGCAGCCTCCGTTGCACTCCGCTGCTGGATGCAATTTCATTCCGGTAGCCGGGCAGCCTCTATCCTAGTCTCCGGGTAACTCCGGCTACCTCTCGGCTCCGGGACCGGGCCGAGCTCTGACTGCTGGAAATACACGCTGGAGCGTCGGAGGCCCGCCGCGTCTACCGCGAGTCAACGGCGTAATGGCGGTACTCGAAGCTTAACAACGCGTGACAATGTGCATCAAGAAATTGCTCGAGCGAGAAACTCCATCGACCCCGCGCGCACACTCTCTTCTCCGTCCGTACACCGGTCTGTACTATACTTTACGATACTTTGCTCGATGTAATAGACTGTACAGACACACACGCGCGGCCCGCTGCGATAGAGCGCAGACGTACGGGACGGACAGACGTAAATTCAGCTCGTACTTGAAACCCCCCCCGATGCCAGGTTACTCCTCGGCAACTCGGTCGGTAATTCACCGAGGACGGAGATTCGTCGAGAGCGAAGTTTCGTTGCGCAGCGCGGACTTCACGGATCGGCTGCCGGATCCCACGCGCTTAAGGGGGGGGGGGGGGGGGGGGGATGATCCACCGGTCGATACATTATGTAACTTCTCGGTTCGTAAAGTAACAGAGAGGAATTTCTTGAGGATGAGGAATTTCCAGGGTGAAACTTTGCATCGGACCGTCTGGGAGGCCGGCCGAGATGCTGACTCGTTCTTTCCCGGATCAACTTCGCAGGCTGAGATTCGTATCGGTGAATGGAAAGAAAAATGATGAAAAAAAAAAATGAAGAAGAAAAAATTGGAGTTTGTCCGTTGGTTCGTTAACCTCGATACCATTGCCGAGTGGACTGGTCACGGCTTTGGAATATTCATCCATCGGGTTATATACATAACACAACACCGTCTGATTACAGAGGACTCCCTGTCTGTCTTTCTCTTCTCTTTGACTGCCTATTACGTATACGCACGCGAGCTCCGAGGCATTAACGCTCGGGACGCTAACACGCGGGAAGGAATTTCCCGTATGTATGTAATACACGGATTGGAAATAAATGAATAAAAACGAAAAAAAAAAAAAGAAAAATTGGAGAGACGAGTGTGTACATCGATTGTGCATATAGCGGGACGAAGAGCGCGGAGGTAATCTACGACAAGTGCGCGGTGTTTTGTTAATTAACAAAACCGCGGGGTCTATTGGAGCGTGGCGGGTGAGCACGTTTGATAAGCGGGACATACGCGCACGCGTGTGCGCACTTAGCTCCGAGTCGATTTTGCATAAACTCGGACAGTCGTGCCGGAGTGTTTGCGCGATCGCGTTCAGTCATTCGAGTTTTTCAATGGCGCGAATAAAGGAGCGAGATCCGCTCGGAGATATCGCATCTAGAGGCGGGACGGAGAAATCTAGATGACAGCTACACGGAGAAAATGAAATGATCGTGATATTACGATGAGTAGAGAATAAGAATAAAAAAGCGAGATTTACACCTTCCATTGAATAGTAAACATAACCATTATGTACCAGTTACTATGACAGAAAATAGTACAGTTATAATTATCATATGATATATATAGATGTACATAGTAGTATAAATATTACAATTACATAATCCTGTCGACCACCTTCGGTATCCTCCAGCCCAATTTGTCAAATCATCGTTAAGGTTTCTCGTAAAAGCCCCCGAGATAAAATACAAAATCGACGAGCCGAGGTGTCGACTTGCCGGTGAGTTACTTCGATGCGTCTTGTTCACAAGCGCCGGTAGCAGAAGGAGGGGTGAACGACGAGAATTCATGAATTTTCAAAGAGGCAAAGAAATGTATTTCTTTGTGTGTAAGCCGAGTGTGCGTGACCGCGGGTGTGTTTGAAGTGAGGCCACCTGTGGCCGACGCAGAGGCCGGTATAGGCAGTGGCACGCGCCATCGGTTAATCCCAAGATGTTTCTTTCGGTCTCTCCGCATCTCGACCGGCGAGTATGTGTGTGTGTGTGTGTGTTTCTCTCTTCCGTACTGTCCCGCGACTCGGGAGAGAGAGTCGCGGTTGGGACGGAGGTCTGCCCGGCAGACCGGCTGGCCGCCCAACCGGTAACGGGTGTGTGTAGGACGAACCGACTACCCTTCTCCCGTCTCTCCTCGCCACATCGGGAAACGGGCACGAGCGAGAGAGCGAAAGAGCCGAGAACCAGCGAGCCCCGGCACGCGGCCCAGAGATCCTCGGAGCACCTGTACACAGTCGTCCGAGGCTATTCATTCCGTCCGATCTCCGTCTATCCCTCCCGCGAGAGCGAGAGAGCGCTCTCCCCCTTCTCCCTTTACCTGGTTTCGACTAAACCCTCGATTGTATCTGCATAAACGCCGGCTTCCGAGGAATCATCTGCCCGGCCTTGCCAGCGATCTATTTCCATCTCCCGATGCGCGTGGATCATTATTTATCTTCGCTTTAGAATCCCGATGATCTATGGGGACATCGAAAGTTGTCCTTTCGTCGATTTACTGTTATTCGACGAAATTTGTCTCTCGAACGCTTGATCCTGATTCACGATTCTACGATCCACGGAGCGGGCGCGTGGTGAGACGGCGATAGGAATAAACTGGATACCATTGTGGCCCCACGTGGGTGTAACGGGTACCGGGTACGGGCGGGAATTCTCATAGATCAGCGCGCAGGCTCCTTCGACTCGGCTGACACAGGATTAACCGAGTGCGGAGCGCTCGATCCGCGTGCACCTGCGGCCGGGGCATTGTCTTCGTGATATACACGGAGCCTTGCAAGGCAGCATGCGCAATACTCCGAGAATCGGATCTACGACGAATTTTTGCCAGCAAAGCTTGTGGAAAGAGTGTTGCCTAAGAATTTTCATTCGCGGAGCCAAACTCACTCGATAATAAAAAATGTTATCTATTTTTTTTTTTTCGAGAGCGAATTTAGTACGGGAAAATTGAATTTCTAGTTTCCGGTAGACTGTCGAACGAGGACACTGACAATTTGCCTTTGGCCCGAGAATCTTCGTAGAACTTTGTAAAAAATGTACCACAGTTTTTGTTACCGACCGATTCTCATCGCCTCGGCGCATTACTCTCGGATGCCGTTTCGTAATTCCAGCGTGAAATAGATATGAATAGGATATCAGTAGCGAAGATTGAGCCGGCGAACCATCGGATAACAGTTTTCATTTCGCTCGTCATGGCGTTGATTTATCACGAAAGATTGCAGCGGTTTATCCGCGAGGTGTCGAGATGGAAAGAGAATAGCACGTATTTACGGCCGCGCTCTTCCATCCCAGCGCGGGCGAGAGGTGTTTTCTACTCGGTTACGTTCCAGTTGGGCCCTCTATTCCACGGCCTAGGCGATACAAGCCAGCTTCGCCGATAGACCGGGGGTTTCAATTGTACGATCGTAAAACCACAAAACGCATTGTTTTATATTACCAACCGAGGGTTTACGAGCACGGTCCACTTGCGCAGCTGGACGACCGAACGAGATTCTAGTTTAGGTAGTGGCGGCGAGCTGTGTCGGCTCCGTCGACGCTGAAGCGTCGTTGGTGGTGAGATATATCTGTTAATAATGATTTTTCATTATTAACGAAGTACGTTGCCGCGGTGGATATATTAATAAGATCGAAGCTCGGTTCTCTAGCGCCCCACCGATCTTAATCGATTTCCGGATAATTTCAGTTCATTAACGGAGTTAATAAGCACCCTAGGTAGGAGGCGTTGTTCGCTCGACTCGATCGTTACACTCTCTCTCTCTCCCTCTCGGGAAACAACTTCGCTCACCCACCTCCTTCGCGATAATCAATCACAAGTGTGCGCTCATTTGATCGACTGCCGTTCGATATTAACGAAGTTTATTGGCCATCGAACGCAACGATCTCTGCCAGATCCCTCGACATTCTCGCTACCGGAAATCGACCGAGGAGGATCGCAACCTCGTGGATTGAGAAGTGTCGGGTTTTGCGCGCTTCGCGTCGCAGCTACAGAAGAAAGTGGAGAAAGAGCGCGAAGAGGATTCTCGAGAGAGAAATCAATTATCGGTAGGCGAGAGAATCCGACTCGGTCTCGCGAACAAAAAACAAATATAACAGAATAAGAAAGTTATCGTTTCCGTCGTTTTGCCGGTGGGGAATAAATTGAAGATGCCGACTAATTCCCGCACAGGCGATACCAGTTGGCGGAGTGATCCGGGAGAGCCCCAGAGATTAATTTCACTCCTGAACGTCAGCCCGGACCGTACGAACTTCCATTACTTACACCGGAATGTATATCGAGGGTACGTACACCTCGGAACATTGAGATTTTACTGCGCGGCTCACGTCGTGTACTTCTCGAATGCATATAGTGCCGGAAAGATGTTCAACTTCGATAAATTCGTAACTTACGGACCTGCCAACCGGTAATTTATATACCTGCCTACCGATACGCTTCGAATAACTCAAGTACGAATCACGACATCGCGAAACATGTACTCCGTCTCGGTACCTCTCTTTCTCTATTGCTTTCGCATCGTCGGTCGCCTTGCAATGCGAACGGATAAACCTCAAAGTGCAAAATAAAATAATGAAAATGTGTTAAACTCACGATAAACGCATCTTCCAATCGCGCGGGTTAAGTGAGGAGCCTCGGTATTTTTTCCCGTCGAGATACGTCCGGCTGTATCTCTTACTGCTCTTGAATTTTTTCACTGCGATTCTCCTTCCGATCCACGGTAAAAAAAAAATGTATTTATTCTTCAACAAAAATTTATTTGCCACGAACGTTCACAATTCACTTTTTTGTTGATTTTACAATTTAAAATCAAAAGGAAATCCAAATCTCTGAGAAAAATTTAAAAAATCATTGTAAAATGAATGAGAAAAATATTGTGGGCGCTTGTGGACGAGCAATGTTCGTCGAGACTGCACACCGTTTTTTTTACGGTCTATACACGAGAAAAAAAAGTTTAATGGAAAAGCAAATATACAGAGCAAAGTATATTGAATCATCATAACTGTATCGGTGAATAGGAATCGAAGCCTGTACAGCTACGTGTATCCAGACCCGATAGTCCACAGACGCTACGTAACGATTGCTCAAACGTCCGACACACTTTGGTAGCCGAGGAATATCGAGACCGCGCGTAACCAATTTTTTTCCCCCCTTTTTTTTTCTTTCCGTTTCTTTTCTCGATCGTTCGGTGCCACAGAAGCAGAATCGAAGCAGCATCGTAGCCGAGCACGTAACGCCCGCGCACAGTTTCACCTCTATGTGTAACGGTAAAACCAGATGCACGCGCGGCAGAGTAGCATCGATATAAATTCATTGTGTTTCGAGCGAGGTACCGGTCAAGATCGGTAACAATGCTGGATCGGAGTACACTTATCTCGCCGCGGTTGCCACGCGAGCGGCCGAGAGCCCGAAGAGAGAGGAGAGGAGAGCGCACCGATCGTTCCCGATCAGGTGGATAATCGGTGGATTATGCGGGATATCGTCGCGCCCGCATAACTGTATTATAATACAGCGCGAAGAAGAGTCACACGATTTACTGTAATAGCGTCGAACAGGAAGAAGACAGATGGGAATAAGAACGCGGAGCGTGTGTATCATCTTCCTGCTTCCTCGGAGGAGATTCTTCAATCGGTGAACGGGAACTCACGACCCGTGGTTTTTTTGTTGTCTCCAACCGTGTTTATACATCGAGAGAACCAAAGATCGATCTCCGGCACGCACGATCGGCCACGCGTGCCCGAGAAAGCTCACGCACGAATCTACCGTGTATCTAAACGGGGACCGTACGAGAGGTTCGACCGTCGGGTTTACACGAATATACGATTGAACATCGCCATCGGACTTGCCGGTCAAGCGTGGAGGCAGGGCGACCACGCGACTAAAAATCACAAGCGCGCCCGCAGCTTCGTGCCGCGTGATTGGAATGATTAAGATGTAAACAGGACGTAGTCGACGATTCACACGAAAGTTGGCGCGCCGACTCCAAAACGTCAGCGTCAATGAATATCGATCGCGATCGCGGTATAATTCGCTTCTTCGGCTTCGGTTCTCCTTCTTTGCCGACGGATTAAAAAATTTAATGGACACCGCTGATCCAAGTTCATCGGAGTTTTAGCCGACAATAATTGAGGCCCGAGGTATCGCATGCTCGATGCGCCGATCTACGGTCGGACGCCTTGAGGATTCCACGTACGCGGACGTATCAGGAAAAGCAGCGTGACGTGGATCTTCTGGCGGATCGAGGGAGTTCGTCTTCCGACGTCGGAAACACGGGAACGGCGCTCGAGAGATCGTTCTGCCGGACATCAGCGCGTGCTGCTGCTATTCCTCTGCGACTAAGCAACTAAGTCGTACCTGTTGGTACGAAGGACTGTACATCGGGCTCTCCGGAGTTCATCACGCGGTCCAACAGGCGTCCGCGCCCGACACCGGCATCCAGTTATTTTCTTCTTATTCCTCTTTCTGCTCCATCCATCCTCTTCCGTCTCCACACGCTCCGAGTCCTCGAGTGACATTTCCAAGCGTTACTAAATCGTAGATCGTGCGGGCGCGATTCACCCGACAAGTGCACACATGATGTATCCGGAAGAATAATTATAGAAAAGAACGGGACCAAAACGGGTACACACTGAGAGAAGGATCTATTAAAAGTGACTATATCGCTTGAGAGATATTACCATAGCACATAGTAGTAGGGCGCTAGGGCGCCGCCTATGGTAGGATTTATACTTATATACTTAGCACCTAAGTACCGGATTTGTAAGCATTTTTCTCAGATATTATGGTAAAAATTCTTGGATAATCCGGGACTTTCTGTCACAGATGGCGCCCTGGCGCCCTACTACTATGTGCTATGGTAATTTTTCTTAGATGATCGGTAATTTTTACTAGATCCTTCTCTCAGTGCACCTTTTTACGTTCAGCGAAGAGTCGGTTAAAACGGTCCATGTCGCACCGCTCTCCAGTGGTTGAGGAAAAGACCTATTACGGGTCAGCCGAATCAATGACTCGACACCTGGATTCGGTTTAGGTATTTCACTTCCCCATTCTCTTCTGCAATGTGCTCACACGTAGATGCCAAAAGATAGCTAAGGTGGACTAGTTGCCAGTCCGCCCACCCTCTTCATTTTTCCTTCCTTTTTCTTCTTCTTCTTCTTCTTCGTTCTTCCTCGTCGTGGCCTGCTGGCTCGTAAGGAGACCAGCAGCAGCACACACACCGAGCAGCCGGGGGGATCCGCGGCCGCGTGCCACCTTGCATTTTTATCGATCTCGTCGCACGATAGGCCTTGCAGTCCGTGCTTCGCGGAGCTGTACGCGGAGAGGATCTTCGCGGATCCGTTCGTTCGACGGCCTCGCTCGTGATTTCTTACACTTTCACGATCTTCGAACGGTATACGCGCACGGAATACAGCCGGGATGCTTCACGCCATCCCAGCTGAACGATGTCAACTCCACGGTTTTGCCGAGTTTCTAGAAAATCCGACAGCCCGAAGAACGCTTCTGCCTACAGTCAAACCTTCCGTGAAACCGACCTGCGAATTTTAATTTTTTTTAATTCTATTTTTCTTGCCGTTTCGATGTCGTATTTCCGGAATTATTTTATCAATGAAATTCCGCAATGGCCTCGATGCCGTGCGGCCCGAAGAAATCCAACGGCTTCACACCCGTCGAAGGAAAAACCGTAAAGAGCCGTAAAAACGAAAATTCTCGCGGCGACGGAGGAAGCCGAAGGGAATGAAGAAAGAGATCGGCATGTACAATTGATTGGTCCTGGCACATCCTGCTGCCCCCTCCCCCCCCCCCCCCCCCCCCTACCTCCCCGGGTCCTCGGTTACTTCGTCGCCCTTTCCGTTCATGGGAAAGTAGTGCCACCGCGAGCGATCCATCTTCGAATCCGCACTTTTTTCTCTTCTTCTTCTTCGTCTTCGACTGACTAAGAAAAGGTTGTTTCACTCCTTCCTTTCCTTCGTTTTCCTATCCTCCGTTGGCTTCCGTTCGATCTTCGATTCGGTGGAAGCTTGCAGGTCGATTCTCCGATCCTCGATTCTCCTCGTCCATCTTCTCATCCCGATGCCGCTGGTTCTTCGATCGAAAGTTTGGCAAGTGCAGAGGAAGCGATGGATGGTTCGGGTGAACGTACGGCGATCGTGTTTGTGTTGGAACGGAGAGATTTCATCGATCCCGATCGAGCGGTAAATCACGCCCGGGCGCCGACGATCTAGAACGGAGCCGGGACGAATCGTTCCCTCGGAGACGTCTCATTCATGAAATGGGGGGAAAGCCGCTGAGCGACTATTCCTCAGTTCCTTCGGACGGAAGTTTACGTTCCGCATCATTTTCTTTTTTACTCTCAATTCTAGCCTTCAATAACGTATTGATCGCGATATCGAGCCACTTTGGGCGACTGTTCAGGTCGGTCAGGTAGATTCGCGCGATCAACAGCTGACAATCGACTACGGCTGCGCTCTTCTCCACGGAGTTGATCAGGCACGCACGTTTCCAAACGTTCTCTCACGTATTTAGGTATCTGGCGCGGGCGCGCGCGCGCGCGCGATTCGATATCGCCAACGAATTGGCTATGCCAGGCCAACGGACGACGAATCGATCGCACGATCTTGCGGCTGTGATAGCCAGGCTGGGGACACCGCGATCCATCGAGGAATAATCATTGGAACCTGTCGACGATTTCTCGCGCGTTTCTGTCCCCATCCCGAAGATGCCTTTTGATCGTCCAGCAGATACGCTGGCTTCGGTTAAAAGTTCAAAAAATTCGAAGAAAAAAGATTGTCCCGCGTGAATCGGAGTAGGATCGTGGAAGTTGCAGTGGCGTGTATTCCTCGGTAACCGGTTAACGGTGCTCCCAGAACGCCTGAGAACTTCGAGACCCGACGGAACCCAAAGTGAGCAGAGCCGGCGGCAAATGGACTCTGCGACAAAAAAAGGAAAAACCCTCGAATGCCGCGTCACGCGTCCTACCGGGTCCTCGTGGATCCGGCGAGCGATCCGCGCGACGACTCGCCAGGCCCTCGCCTCTCCCGCCGTTCTTTTTCGGAATTACCCTGGGAGTTTCAACGCTGTCATTAAATCTCGTGGACACGCACGGAGCCTCGGTTTCCGGTGCTGACGCAGAACCTCTGTAGAATCCGAGTTGGGCACTTTTTTTCGACTCCATCGCTTCTCTTCTAGTTTCATTAATTCATCATTCTCATGAACGTCGTTGCTTTGGACACCCAAAAGGCGACGAAGCGATGATTCGTCGTGTCGCGTTGTCGCCGATAATCCGAGTGTCCGCTCAACCTGGTTCACCGATAAGACGCCGATAGAGCGTGTTTCCTTAATAAGTTTTATCGTCGCACGGAGAGCTTTTCCTTCGCAAGCCCCGATAGCCCCGATAACCTTGGCTCACGTTGTTCAACGCCCGCCGATTAGACCGTGATATCCTCGAGTCACAGCGGCGAATGTACGAATACGTATTGGAGCCGGTTAAAAGTTGAACGACTATCTATCTGTGCCGTGTGCATGTAATGAGCGTATATGGGTGAAGTGTATAGAAGCGGTGAACTATTCCGCAGCAAACTTGGCTCCTACCAGCTACTGGTACCTCAGTCCACGCGTAACGAGGCGACCTTGAGGTAAGGCGGGTGGCACAGGAAGTCGACAAGGTTTTTATCGGGTACCGACCGAGAGAACCGGCGGGAGACCCGCAGACCGCCGAGAAGGCTACAATCGTGCTAAACGAAACTTCTGCAACTGAGAATTCTTAAATGTCGTATTTGGACAAATTGGAAACGACGGAGACAATCGATGCTGTGTGATGTGCACTTGAAAAAATTCGAATCAGCGTTATCGGCGGGTTCGCTCTGAGCTCATTTTCTTCCAAATCTGCTTGGTTTGGTTTTATTTTTGATACATTTCATTCATTTATTTTATTTTATTCATTCCGTACGTTTTTGTTTCACTGCTTCTTGTCAGAAACCGTTTCTCGGTCGTCCTCAGCGGCTCCGGCCGATGTTCACCGGGAATTGCGTCACCGGTCTCCCCCACCGTCCTACACCGGATGCTACCGACGGACGTCAAATTCACTTTTTCCTTTCGACTCCTCCGTTCCTCGGCCTTCCACCTTCATCTCTCTCGCTCCTTTTTTCATTCGACCGACTTCCTGCTGTACAAGCAACGAGAGGCGACCGAGTAATTTGAGGAAAATTAGGTTCTACGTACGTTTGGATGAAAAAAGCGCTTCGTTGGGTGAAACCCAATGAGAGAACGGACGAAACATCTTGAGCACATTAAATGTCTTAACTGCAGATTAAGAAACCTTTCGATTTCTCAATTCCCGTGCATACAAAATTATTGATTCGCCCGATATTTCCTCGCATCGGCCAAACTGCCTGGAAGATGGTCTACCGAATGGAAACATCCATTTTGACACTCATCGTCTTTAAAACTTAATTTCACAACCGTATCGTATGCGCATATTTTCGTCCGATAAAAAAGCCCCTCAGACCGGAAGTCCGAGAGCGATAGCGGCGGAAGGTCGATTCCAGTGCGCGTTGGACGAGAACGAGTTAATCCGTCGAAACTTGGACGAGGGACTTCCGTCAGAGGCCGAATAAAACCGCGTTGCAGGGAAAAGGGTACATCGGACGGACCGAGGCATTTCCGGCACCGATTTCCTGTGGGTCGGGATCTCCAAAGCAGCACCGGGAACGCAAGAGGATGACTCGTTATCCGCGTCCAATGAAGAGATAAATCATAGCAAAAAAAAATGAAAAAAAAAAAATGCATGCAGTTACAACTAATCCTCAGTCCCCGAATGAGTTGCGACCCGGGAAGATGCGTATTTAAACTCTTGTCTCGAATGTCTCTTAACGAATCTCGCTCGTACCGCGACCGCGACTTTGTGTCATCGCTCGTTTCTTCAGAGAGTCTTAACGACCCGCTCGGTACACGTCCAGGATGCAACGGCGTTGGCTCCGAACGCTGGCGAACGGCAGCGAGCGTAGGTTATTATGCATCGCGATATCGTACGGCTCGTACGTGTCGGTGTAAGTACCGGGCAATAAAGGCGCGTAGGTGAGCATATAAAAGACCGGAACGCGTGAGAGCCAATGGTTATCTGAATTCCGGGCAATGAATCGTGCGAGCCGGACTGCTCGTTGCGGGGTTGACAGAGTCGCAGAGTTGCGGAGCTTCGGAGTAACATTTGTCCGGTATAAAATCTGCGGGGTGTAATCGCGGAGGTTTGCGGAAGGCACGGACGCAGTTTGTTCGGTAGACAGTGAAAAATAATTCAGTAAAATCGGAATACGAAGTCTCGTAAAAATAGTATTGTCAAATGAACGACAAACTGTTTTGTCCAGGTTTGAGTATAGAAACATGTCCATTTATTTCCCGTGTCATCGACAATTTTAGTTTGTACTTTTGTTTGTAAAACTTGCGCGGGATCGAACAATTGACAAATAAAAAATTGTGGACGTTTGTCGACAATAAATTGTTGTAAAATGTGCAAACTTTTTTTACTGTGTACGAACGACTCGAGGCTGCGCGCGCAACTTTGTTTTATCGCACTGGACCTCGAGAGCGCTGACTCGTGTGCGAAAGTTTGAGATCGAAAAAAAGGCAAAAACATACAGAAATAAATAAATAAATAAAACAAAGGTAAGGCAGTGCGAACGGAGGTGAAGAGGGATGGGGACGGTGTGAGTAACGAGCGGGACGGACGGAGAGGTTCGCGCACCAGGCAGAGAAGCGGGAGCATAAGAAACCTGCGACCAACTAGGAGAACAGAATCGGCGCATAAAGTGACCCGCTCGCGCCTCTTTGCTCTCCCGACGTTTATAACCCTCCACCCGAGAATATACAACCCTTGTACCCGCCGTGCCACGTAGGTGCGCTCCAGCCTCAGGACCGCGTTACGCTGGGATGTCGAAGGTTTCCTTCATCCAGCAACCCGAGCGAACAATCGCTCGTGCATCTCATCGGGATTCAAGGAGCTTCGAGCCTTCCACACTGGTCAAGTGAGTGCCGAATTTTCGTTGCGACGAACCGGTCAACATTTCTGGCAAATCGAATTGCCGCTAATATTGTTCGGGTTCGAGGACATAAAATCCTTAATTCGCACCAAATCGGACCTCCACGAATGCAGTGATAATAAAAATGGGGCTTAATCAACCAAAGATTCGGATAGGGACGTTCAAATAAATATTTTGATGGTTACAGCTAAAAGATTGGGTAGTTCAACAATTTTTTTTTACCATTTCACCGAAATATTTTTGAGGTATTAAAATATTTTGTGAGTCCAACGAAATTTTATTTGAAGGTCCCTGCCCAAATCTTTAGTTGATCCAATGGTATTTTTTAATCAGTGTGACTCGATAAAAAAAATGAAGACTTCGGTCCCGTGGCGGGAAAAGCCACAGGGAGGTGGCTTGCAAGCATCAGCGTCGAGGAACCAAGATAAAGGGAACAACCTCTTGCTTTATGCGCCCCGCAACGTTCGACAATCGTCCGGCCAAACATACGGAAGAGATGGGTGCGTAGACACGCCGGGAATACAATGTCGCGGCGTTATCGGCAACGAGAGGCGCGCGCGAGATTCGATCTCGTCAGATCCGATCTCCGATAGGAGCCGCGACTCGCAAATAATGATTGTTAAACACAAACCGCCCGTTGCAGTTAACGCACACCGCAACCGGGCGAACGACGGGTGAAAAACGGTCGGGGTTCCTCACTGAAGTCTCCCAGTGAGAGCGCCTCGTTAAAATGATCCACGAAAAAAGTTCGAGCAGGCATTGAAGTGAATCATTAGAAACTGTAACCGACACACCAAGAAAAATTTATAATAACAACAACAAAAAGCCACAGTAGATAGCCTTGACAGCTTATTAGTAGCAGAGTGCAGAATGCTCGCAGATCTCGCACTAAGCCACTATGAAATTAGCTGCGTAACACGGTGAAAAAGCAAAAGATGGCGGCATATCTCGCTGAAATTTCGATATTTATTTGAAAATATGCATATCACGCGCGACGTACGAAATAACATTTAATTCGATAACCACTTTCGTTTACGTTGGAATGGGTTCAGAAACTAAAACCACTCACTATGCACGGATGTATATATGTATTAGAGCGGAACTAAGATACACATTTTTTTTAGGATTGTCACTAAGCAGACACTAAAAACAAAAATGTCAAAGGAGCCCTGGCGGGGCCCCTTTTTCAAAAAATTTCGAGATATCGAATTAAAACCTTCGCCATTCTTTTCAAGTGGCATATTTACCAACCGATTTCAGTAAAGAAAAAATTCTAAAAATTAAAAAAAAAAAAATACCATTTTTGTCGAAAAATTGTAAGGGTTACCCCTTCTCATTTTTCCACGTTCAAAATGTCACAAAATGTCAAAATTGTCACGAATATGACGTTCACTTTGCTCCAAACCGGATATTTTAGATTTTAATTCCATAAATACGATTTCACTTTGGAGCAAACTGTTATCAGTGCATAAAATCGAAGATACAAATGTCCCACTGCACGTACGCACAAAAAGGCCAGCAGATGCATGTTCAGCGGGCAAAAATACGTCGCAATACGTCGCAGTTAATTTTATGAACGGAAAAAAATATTTCACTGATTTTACCAATCCATTTTTCACGTTTTTCAACGTCTTCGAACAGGACGCTAAAACGTTTGTAAAACGTTGCACATGGCGCTATTTTGTGTATTTTTTCCCGTAGAACACGATGGCCACCCCGGATTTTTCCTAGCTCTATTGAGAGCCGAGATATCGACCTTTGAAAATCACGAAAATCGACGATTATTTGAAGGTGGCTCGAAATGTGAAAAATCGTTGTTCAATCGACTTTTTTGCTTCAAGTCTATATCCAACGTATTTTTTCTCGCTAATCACGGACATGACAATTATTTTACTTCCAACCCAATATTTTTCATTTAAATCCCAAAAATCAAGAGTAAAATCCGCGCTTCAACATGCCGTCAATTTCTGTAGTATTAAACAAAACTTGACTTTGTTATTAGTATCGACTGCGTTCAATGGCGGAAACTGGGCCGTTTACCTTAACTCCCGTCTTTTGGCCCTGGCGGTAAGTCGGGAGTTAAAAAATGGGTATTCGTCCGATCTGCTTCGAAAAAAAAAAAAATATAGTCCCAGTTATCAGCCACCTGCGACGATACATCGATTTAAGGTCGTGACGAGAACGAGCGACACACGGAACACGTGAGCGACCCGCAGCTAAAATTATCGGGGTATCCCCGGCGTCCGAGGGCGCACCTGATACCCGAGAGTCGCGTGCACTTGTTGCGCTCGCCGGCTTCCATCGACGCCCGGGAATCGAAAGGGCGTAGCTCGAGTACGTTAACCCCGGAGTTACGCCCTTTCGATTCTCGACGTTCGATACATGAGCTGCACTTAATGGTCATAACCCACCCGACGTTACGGGGCGCTAATTCGCGTACGGCCAGGCTCAGCCCAGTGCACAAGGACAGCCCTGCCAGCGCCGATCCACCTTCCGACGTGACCGGAATGAGAATGAAAGTGCAGGGTTAAATATCCGGTCATTCACGCGGGAGAGCGCCGGTGCCGGTGCGGGAAAGGCCCGCGAGGCCACCTGTCGAAGAAGGGTGTCGACGAGTCTCCAACGGAAAATTGTCCACAATGCCAAAATAAAAAAAAACACTTGTCGCTTCCGGTTTCCAACAAATTAGTGACTATCCGTATTACCCAGGCCGTCGCCACTCGACGCAAAGTTAGCGGTACAGTTACACGGGGGAACACACAGAAGTCGCGTTCTCGATTAATATACCGTAAAGCGAGTCGCGCTATCCGATTAATTAAATGAAATTTACATACGATTCGCGGATTCCGCGATATCGGGCTCGATCGGCCGGAGCGGGTGGCTCCTCTTCCCGCGTGCGCCGCCATCCCGTCCGGTGACTCGTACGGGACGAATATACACGCCATACTGTAATTACAAACTCGCCTCCAATTATCTCAGCGACTAATACAATGTCGCTGTTAAGCCGGCTCGGTAGCTCGATCGGCGAAGGAAAAAACGGCAGATAGGAGCGCATAGACTCGAGCGCACGGATGTGCGGCCGGAGGAGTGCCTGTATGGGTGGGCATAAAAGGTATATTATAATAGGCGGGCAGAGGAGTGACAAAGCTGCTAAGTGCTGGACTGTGTACGCCGGTTACCTCGAGGTCCTTCCCGAGGTTCGCGCACCTGATACCGGAGCGACCGGCGACAGAGACCAGCACCGGCGGAGAACCCCTCTCGTGCGGCAATGCTCCGAGTCTCGTCACGCACACACATCGGGTCGCGGGGCATTTGCCTACCCGCGCATACCCGTGTCCCTCGAACTGGCGCATGCACGTACACACGCTCACCCGTGCCGCTGGAATAGCTTTCCCACGGAAATTTCCGGCGGATCGGTGGAAGGTTTGTCTCGCGCGGCTTTGCAACATGAGGCGCGTTCGTCGATTCGCGGGACGGTCGAGTCACTCGATTCTCAATCTCTGCGCATCTGTGTACTTCCTCTGTTCATATTTTTTGTTCATTTTTTTTTTGTCTATGCGAGTCTCGGTAATCAAGCTCTAACGATTCTCTTTGACTCGGCGACTCGCTGATTAGAATTAACGACTCGATTATACGGTGCCGCGCATGCGCGTTGCGCGATGGTGAGCACCATTATACGCTCGTCCGTAACCCAAGGATGGCGCAAAAATTGCGGGGACACTTTCCTCCGCTCGCCTGATTGATACAGATGACTACGAGCCGAACGGGAGTCCGGAGCGAGGTGCTTGTACGGATGATCAAATGAAACACCGTAACACAGAGGTCCATGTGCGTTAAGCTTGTATTACAGTTGTACTTTAGTGCCGAGAAAAACAGGTTCGATGTCGATCGCGGACGACTATAAAAAGAAAATGTATTGAAATGATAATAAAAATATCGATAAATAAACAACCATTGATATCGGGCCGGATCGACGGAACAGGTGCGGCAGATCGATACGCGCTGTGCGTTCGCGAGATAACCGAAGTTTGTGTCGCGCGGGCCGATTTAATGCGGGGATTCGCGGGTCGGGACGATCCGCGCTTATAACTCGAAGCTGCACGTATCGTTGGTCTGCGATCGAACGGGAGTACGAACTGTCCTCGAGCCACGCTCGTACGCCCTTCTGATGTCGAGCCACCGATACGATCCAGTCGAGCGGCGGCGAAGGGAGGGAACGCGCGCAGCAGCGGCATCGACAGCGTCCACGCTTATTTTATTCTTATTCCATTCGTAATCTATCCGTTGCTCGGCTCCGATGATAAACTCTCGGAGCGAGTCGGCGCGGTTACCCCGCGGAAACGATTCCCAGGTTCCACTTGACCAATAACCCGCGGTTCCGCGATTTATCGCCGGATAACGGAGGACTCCGAGACCGAGTGCATTAATTGTTGTTCAAGGCTCGGAGATGAAATCCGTAGGAAGCACGATAGTCGAAGAACGAATCATACATCGCCGCTGAGCAACGAAGCATCGGAGCACAAAGTTTGCCGGTACAAAATTTATCCTCCTCGATGAATCGACCATTAGTCCGCTTTATTGCCTCTCCCGATGCCGAATAAAACGGTTTTTACCGCTCCTAAAACTATCCGTCTCCGAAGGATCGAGCCTCGTTTCTTGTCACGGAGACGAGACTAACGATTCTCGCGGCATTCGCTCTCGAGAGCCTGAGCGAAGACCTCGGAGACATCGGCCTGTCTCGAACGTAACATTTCTAGCCAGCCTCACATTTTCCGCCTATAATATCCTACGGATCTTCGTCTTCAGAAAAAGAAACCCAGAAGTCTGCGTGTAGCTTTCTCTCTCCGCTATAAAACCTTTTATGAACCGTGCTTCACGGTGAATCTATCGCAGGATACGTACCGAGTTTCCTGAGGTCCCGAGGTCCCGAGGTACGTTTGCGGCGATCCCTCAGGCTCGCACAGTGGAGGCCCAACGACGGACGGACGGACAGACCGGTGAATGAAGTGCCTCGAATCAAGAGAGCAATGCACACGCTTTTTCAGGCGTACTTCACCGAGATCTCTCGGATGGAAGCTGGAGAGGCTCGCGAGTTCGCGGGTCGTGTCTCCATGTTGCACCAGTCACCGTTCGTACTTCGCACACGTACGCGATGAAGTTCCCAAGTGGTAATAGGTACACGGGCGGAGGTGCATGGGATGCCAATCGGGGCCAGGTGTGGCACGACGCAGCCTAGCTCCGGCAGCTCTCTATAGGCTCTCGCGTATAAACACATGGTTCGACCGTTCGCTGGTCAGCCTCTCCAGCGATGGTAAATAGGTATCCGCGGTGCAGTCCGAGGCCTAAGATTGTGTTTGCTGTTTGTCTGCAAAACGGCAGCCGAAGGATAGCCGGCGCGGAGCAAACTCTGATCTAATAGGAACGGCCCGATGCACACATGGTTGGGGCTATCGGGGAGCCGTTCGAGTATGTATTGTAGTTACACAGAGGCGAGTGCAACATTGGCGAGCATGCAGCGAGAACTATAAATAGATTCCGAGCTACTTGTACAGGCGGAGCTGGTATATACGCGAAGAGCGCCAAGTTATCAGCGTGCGCCAGGGCGCGGACCCAGCTCCAACCAAGACACACGTACGCACGCGCGTGCACGTGCGCCTGCGCAGGTGTGCGAGACCGCTCCGCGCTCCCGCCGACGATGCTGGGCTTAGAGGCGGTTGGTACACGTACGTACCAGTCCGGAGTCGACCGATGCCTGGTTAACTGTACAACCGAGTGCGCCGGGCGGTGCCACTCCGCAATTAACCATCGGATAAGTTGTTCGGTATAATAAACGAAACAAGAAGAGGACCGGGCGTGTACGTGCGCATGCGCGGGGAGGACGGGATGCACAGAATGCGAAAGCCCCCCCCCGGATGAGAGAGGCTAAGAGGCTTTGCGACCCGCTCGAGTATCGCCGCGCTCATGCGAGGTCTCTCGGTGCGAACGAGGCGAGGAAAAATTTTCGCGGGAATTTAACGCCGGATGCGGCGGCGTAGTTGGGATATCGATGAGGGTTTCAAATTTTTATCCGATACCGATGAGATCGTCAAGATTTTATTGAAAATTGCGCGGGTCAAATTTTCACGGGAATTTAATGGTGAATAAAGCATAGTTGCAATATTGACCGGGGATCGACTTTTGTCTGATATCGATAAGATCGTTGGAATTTATTTAAAAACTAGAAAGGGTCACATTTCGATCTTTTGATCCTCTCAAATTTCAAGCCGTACCAAAAACTGTAAAATTATCTTTAAATGGACAATGTAAAAAAAATAAAAATGCTCGATTTAATTATCAACTCGAGAAATAATATTTTTTTTTAATGGCTCTATTTAGAGAGGTTTTTATTGGCGCGGTATAAACTCTCCCAGACGCGTGACGTTTGGCGAGAAAACACGTTATCTACTGCCCACTGTACCATCGGGGCGACCAACACGCTCCATAGCAGCAGCACGTTATATATCTAACTGTATATACTGCTATAACTGCGCTCGCGTCCTGACGTCGGGAAAGCCAACGGCGGCACTCAGTAATTAAGTATCGATCAAGGAGAGAAGCTCCGGCCAATAAACGAAACACGCGAATAGATCGAGACGTATGAGGAGTGACGGAGATGAGCACCGCCGGGAGACCCACGCGCATCCTTGACACGACGCCTTGTCAACGATATACACGTCGTCGATATTCACCGGTGTGCTCGAGTTTGCTCGCTCCCGCCCGACGGCAATGACAGAGCTCGGAATTACGTTGATCCCCGACTGAGATAACGTTTATCCCGCTCCGAGCGCCTTCGACGCCTTGAGACGCGTATAAACTTACCGCAATATCGACAGAGACTGTTATTTCAATTTCAATGTTAATTTTAACATCAATTTTAATGTTAATGTTAATTTTAACATCAATTTTAATGTTAATGTTAATTTTAACATCAATTTTAATGTTAATGTTAATTTTAATGTTAATTTTAATGTCAATTTTAATGTTAATTTCAATGTCAATTTTGATATTAATTTTAATGTTAATTTTAATTTTAATTTTAATTTTAATTTTAATTTTAATTTTAATTTTAATTTTAATTTTAATTTTAATTTTAATTTTAATTTTAATTTTAATTTTAATTTTAATTTCAATTTCAATTTTAATTTTAATTTCAATTTCAATTTTAATTTTAGTTTAATTTTAATTTTAATTTTAATTTTAATTTTAATTTTAATTTTAATTGTAATTTTTATTTTTATTTTTATTTTTATTTTTATTTTTATTTTTATTTTTATTTTTATTTTTCATTTTAATTTTATCGTTTGACATATTGGAATCGACAAGTGAGACCGTTCGACGAGAGTCGAAGTAGAGCCAGGCCCAACAAGAGTGAAGCAGTGTACGGGCAGTAAGAGAAAAAGGAGGATCAAGAGTTACGGCAGGTCGTGCCACGATCTCGACAGACATTATTTATTAGCAATTTCGAATATTCATAACTTAACCGCACGACGTACTCGGAACCACTCCGTCTCCGGGCCCCGCGGAGGAAAATTGTATTTGTGTCTTATACGAGAACGAACGTCCCGAAGGCCGAGTCGTGACCGATCGATCTCTCTCTCCCCCGCGATTTACAATAATCGCCGAGTGGCCCACTTGCTTAATAACAATCGATTCGAAAACTACTTTCCCGAGATTAACGTGCACACTAGATAGACGTAATTGAAAACGCCACGGTCTCGTTATACGCCGGACAGGAGAACAATAGAAGATTCACGAGACTGTGGAACGTTTACAACTTTGAAAATTAATCAAAACTAAAAAAAGAAATGAAAAGTGAAATTTAACGTAATTCAATAACGAGCTCCCAAAACTGAACCTACAAAATACTTCTCCGTCCGCGCCATCTTTCAGTATTTTTTACCGTCAACGAATTAAAAAATTAAAATTTTTTGAAAATCATTTCCTCCGCCCCCCACTCGTCTACGCTCGAGACTTCCGCTCCGGCGGGAAGATTTTTATTTCTTTACTCCGGAGATCCCACCCGTACGTCGTTTGCCCAAGTTAATTATACGTTCCTTCGAAACTCGTCCGGGACAGTGGCCGCTACCGTCTTTCGTCATAAATACATGTCACACGGGTCCTCGTTCAAAGGTCTCCACAGTCCGAACAGCGCGCCGTACAGCGATAGGCCAACGACCGTTTTGTCTTCCGAAGATACCGAGAGACATTATACAGTATTATACATTCGGGGTATAAATATTCGGCCTCTAATGACGGGGGCCACCTGACGCCAGCAACTGCTCGGAAAGACGTTGCAGTTGTTTCGGGGGCGATTTCCTACCCTGCTGTGAACATACCACGACCCTACGTATACCTATGTATGTGTGCTTCAAAAATGCCCGGAACGTTTGGGGTGTCTTCGCTCCCTGAGGGAGGGGGGACTTCCCCGCGCAGGAGGAATCGAGGGCGAGAAAGTTTGAAGGGTGGCGCGCGCCCTAGGGCAGATGTCCTAAGACGCCCGGTGAACGATTAGAAACGAATTTTTTTTTTTTTCTTTTCGGCCGGGGCTGTTGAACTAAGCGAGAAGCCCGATAAGCCGACAGTCCCGAGTCTGCCGAAGGGAGATGTTGGAACTCGTGGAAACTGCTGACCGAGAGAGGAAAAGGATGAAAGGGGGGAAATACGGGCACAGGTGCCGCCGCGTGTCGACTCGATCTCACTCTCGGATCTCGTTCTCGATCCTCATACGATTCGACGGTGCGGCAACCGTACGGCTAAACAGGTAGAGGATGGAGCGCGCCGCGCGTGTACACCGACGGACGCCGGCGACCCTCGTTGACAGAACGATTCCTAACTCTCGCGATAATCGTTCCCCCGAAGAAAAGGGAAAATTAGGGAAGCGGGATTGAGGAAGGGGACCAGGAAGAACACCTGTGCGACGGTCGACGGACGATGCTTTGTGGGATTTGGGATTAATTGTAACGAGATAAGTTAAAAAAAAGGGATCCGTTCGAGTTTCCCGCCAAAAGTCGAGCGGATTTTTCTGGGACGCTTAACGAAGGAAATTAAACACCCGATAGCGATGAAGGTATAACGATGAATTGTATCTTAGCTGGTGCAAATTTGGGAAGAGAATTGTCTTCGTTTGATCCGAAAATTTATCTCGATCGATAGAGTCAAATGTGTTGAAAAAATTTGTATCCGATTGCGTAATTAAAAAGCCATCGGTATCGAAATAATCTTACAGCACTTTGCGACTTTGAAAGCCTCGTAGCTGGTAATTCGTAACTGTCCGTTATATGTGTAAAAAGTCATCTTCCACGAGCTTTCGCAACGAAGCTTCACCACACAAAACAAAAAAAATAAGCCTGGTTGACAGACCGATTTCTAACTCTCACGATTGTCGCCCCCCCAAAAGAACGAGAAAATTAGAGAAGTAGGATTAAGGACGAGGAACAAGAAGAGCACCTGTGCGGCGGTCACCGGACGATGCTTTGTAGTATTTGGAATTAAATGTATCGAAATAAAAACAAAATTTTAATGTCCATTTGAGTTTCCCGCCAAAAGTCGGGCGGTCTTTCCGGGACGTTTATCGAAGGAAATCAAATACCGGATAGGCTATAACGATGAATTGTATGTCTTCTGATAAAAATTTGACGAGACAATTGTCTCCGTTGGATCGAAAGATTAATCTCTATCAGTAAAGTCGAACGAGTTGAAAAACAATTCATATCCGTTTGCATAATGCGAAGGCCATCGGCAACGAAATAACCTCATATCATTTCGCCACTTCGAGCGTCTCTCCGCTGTTAATTTATAACCGCCCGTTACATATCTAAAATGACATTTTACACGAAGCTTTCGCAACGAAGCTTAATCGAGTATAAATTTGTGATTAAAACAGTAATAAAAAAATGTTTAAAAAATGAAGAAAACAGAATCATGTCGTGCACTTTGCATAATGCGATACCATAACTGTCGCGCATAATTCACTATCGTTAATAGCAGTAATAGCGGGTCGCGGACTCACCTAAACGTCGACTGTGAAAGCAGCAACCAACAGCAACGGCAGCAGCAGCAGCAGCAGCGCGTATTCCTCCGGTCTTGCCTGGCCTCGCGTCGATGTCTCTCCGAACTCAGTCACTTTTCAACACTCCGAACACAATTAATTTACTATAATATATCTATGTATATCTATATTTCTCTTGTCTTCGTTCTTTCGCAGATTCACTTCAACACCCTGTCATGCCCGATCGTATTTCATCCGTCGATCCTGCCGCACGAGACTCCCGTACTCCCTTCGTCGCACTTGTCACGAGTCTCTCGTAGAGCGGTGAACGGTTGAAAAAAAAAATCTCTCGCTACCCGCTACAAAAAAACTCCGTTTCTCTTTCCGTCGGCTACACTGAAGCTGTCACTCCTCGACGATTCGTTGGCTTTGCTATCGAAGATCGAAAAACGCCACTCGCAACCTCCGAGTCCACAGAAAAAAAACAAACAAACAAAGATCACTCGAAGAATAATCCGGGGTGTGCGAATGACCGTCCCGCCTCGAGCCTCCGTGCGCAGAGTAGGTGCGCAAACGAATATTAACGGACGTGTCCTTTGTCGCGTCTCGCGTAAGCCCACTTTAACGCGAAAAAGAAAAAAAAACACACAAAGAGCGATAAGCAGAGGTGACACTTGTGGGTGTCGTCGTTTCTTCGCCGTTCGATGAGCACCGCGCGATTCTACAGGCGATATATCGGCTTCGCCCGGTCGCGTGCGAGTACGCTCGGTCGCTCGAGCGCGCGCGCAGAGAAACACGGTCACAGTTCGCGAAGCGTATTGTCGAATCGCGAGGACACGAGTGGTAGATTCTCCCGTGATCCTAGAAGTGGAAGTGGCGGCGGCGGCGCTTTATCAAACGACGATGGTGGTGGTGGATGGAGCAGTACACGAGTGAAGAGTAGACAGTGGATGGATGCCTTCGAATGGGACGGTTAGTGGGAGGTGGAGGTTAGAACGACGATGGTGGTGGTGGTGGTGGACGGGCATAAGCGCGTCTGCTGGAGGAACGACAAAAGTCGCGCGGGCCCCGCGCTGCTTCCAATGGAAAACCTCGACCGATGCACTCCGGAGTCGAACGCGAAACGAGAGTCCTGGCGATACACATACGTGAAACGCGCGGCACTGAATCGATCGCGTTTTTCGATACTGTCGAAAGTAACGAAGATTTTTCTTCGACGGTTACGAGTCTAAGGCCGATTACCGGTGCCGACACCTCGCGCACACAAACAATGAAACTATTCGAACAGAAGGAAAAAAAAACAAAAGTTACCAGTCTTTTGTTTTTGTTTATTTTTTTTGTAAATTTTTTTTTATTGGCTAGATGGTTTGGCCAATGCGGGTCCTGATAATAAAAACGTCGTGGCAAAAAAGCGTCGCACGTTTGTATTTGCCTAGTTGCAAGTTTAACCACGGGGAGAGCAGAAGCTCAAGGATCGGCAGCGAGAGAGAGCCCAGGGCGCACACGGCAGTCTCTCAGCGGCGAATCTAGGCCTGCGTGCGTACCTCGTGGAGCGTGCAGCAGGAGGCGTGCTGTCCCGGACTGGACTAGCTCGGGCCCCTCGCTCGGAGAGGGCCGGTCGCGCTTCACCTCCGCTCGCTTTACCTAACCCTCCTCCTTCCTCCCTCCTCTCTCTCTCGCTCTCTCGCGGCACCGCTCTCGCTAGTATCTCCTCGAATATATACGCTGTAACCACTCTCCACCTCCACCTCCTTCTCCTCTTCGCTCTCTCGGTGTGTGCCGCGTCCGACGGGGCACGAGGCTCCGCTGCGCTCTCGCTCCTGCAGTGCCTATTCCCCCCCCCCCCCCCCCCCCCTCTTAACTGTATCGCGATCGCGCTTCCTCTAACCTCGAACTCGATGTTTCCATCACTTTTTCACTACATCGGAAACTTTTCTCTGTTTATTAACGCGGCTTGACTGTGTAAGTTTTTGCTGTCTCCCTTACTTCCTTCGAGCCGCGGACTCTCGACGGAGTGTCGGTGTTAAGCGTGCACATGTAGGGAGCTCTCCTGTCTCTATAGCGCACTAGTCCGCCCGTCTCTTTCCCCCGGAATCCTCCCCCACTCCTCTCCCGACGGCAGCGGGTCCAAGTGGCGGGTAAGAGCGAAATAAAATTTTATCAAACACCGCGAGAGGGGGGGGGGGGAGACAAATTTGTCGGCTCTAGGATTCAGACCAGTCGAACAGAGTCGGCCAGGGAAAGATCGGCGAAAAAAAATCATCGCGCACTCGCTCAACATCCCCTCTCGCGGTTCTTAACGGTCGTATTTCATCTTCCCTTTCCATCGGGCTTCGAGCCGCTGTCGACGCGCGGGCCTTCTCCACCTCTTGGCGAAACCGACTGGCCCGCCTTCCGAACACTTTTGTTTCTTCTTCTTTCCTCTCGTTTCTCTTCCTCGTCTATCGGGCCACTGTTTTACACTCGATATTTTTTTATTTTTTATTATTATTCGTACCTATCTAATTTTCTCCACCGAATCGTTGCGGTCTCACACCCCCAGCGGCGGAACGACGACAGGTGTGTATAATGGCGGAGTCCACTCCGAGCGGCAAACCGTTAGTGAGAGGCGGGAGGGGGAGGGAGGGAGGGCGGCAGAGGGGAAACAATTCGAGCGCGAAAATCGAAGATTAGTTTTGCAAGGAGCTCGAGAGTCGAACGATCGATTCCATTGTCGAGGCATCGACTTCGATTTTTTTAACGTGAGAAACATTTATCGCCGTACGAAAATGAACGTTGCCCCGGAATGGTAACTTCGTAATCATTTATCTGACGAGGGTACGGAGGAAACGGACGAGTCTAATGGCTCGCGTTTAATTTAATGCATGCCTATAGAACAGGTTCCTACTCCCAATAACACCACAAAGCATAACAAGAGCGGAACTTCGCTTCGCGAACCACAGGGTAAAACTTCCCCCCTCGATCGACTCTCCCCGCTCGTAGGCCGGAACTAAATTGGAATTCGGGTGAAAACTTATTTTTTATTTTTTTTACGGTCTCCAGTTTGCATCAACGCCCGATTCTCTCGCTTGTAAATCAACGCCCGCGACGCACATGCCACAAAGCGCCACGACAGTATGCCGTAAAATTTCGATATTATTCGCGGTCAAGTATGCGTGTCCGAAGCGTGTGAAACGTTTCGAGCTCTCGCTTACCCCGTAGAACAATGATAACGCGTACACGCGTATTAACCACCTCACCGTTCGACCAATTGATCAAATATCTGATAATAAATGTCCGGACATTTTTTTGTCATGCCGATGAGTTGAACAACAATGGACGCCGGCGCGACGAGAGCGGGAGGAGGGGGGACGGTGCGGTGAGGGGAAGGGCACAGTTCCAGCAGTTATTTTACTTTTTTTTTTAATCACCCTAACGATATACATAAAATTACGAATAAATTAAAGAACCAAGGCGAGTGCTCCGCCGTGCTCGGTTGTAACATAACCGTGTCTCTACTTTGCTTCGGACAACGGCTGCCGAAGGTTCAACGGTCGTGCAGTAAAAACTCTCCCGCGCGCAAACACATTTCACGTACGCCCTGTTTTGCCTCAAATAGTTATGCACCCCTTGACTTTCCTCTCTCACTCGCATCGGCTCCGTGCTCGATGTTCGACTCTGTCCCGGCTGCGAATCCTCTTCCAGCAGGCGGGCCTGGTAACGCCGGTTCTAATGCGCCCGTGTGTCTACTCGGGTTCGACTACAATGCCGTAGAGGAAAAGTGGCGCTGTCTGCTACTGGGTGTTCGACCCCGGGCCGCACTTGCTTCTTCCTATGCCCGTGAGTTTACGTCCGCCGTGGGGACAGCTGGGGCACCTGTTGTACCGGCGCATCGCCCGGTAGTGTAAGGTGCAACGTGTTTCACAGGGCGGTCTGCCCCCGTTCGCGTTAGTATAGTAAACGTTCGTCCTTCTCTTATCCCATAACGCTGCGCCTTCTCGCGCCTCTACCCTCCTCCATCTGCTGTTGCGTACTTCTGCTGATGGGACTGCCGCGCACTCGCCTCATCGGACTTACGTGTGTGACTGGAATACCGGATTAACCAGGGACCGAGTCTTCTCTTACAGTACACTTTAAACGGCCCTGGATTAATTGTGCGAAATGGGATTTATTTTTATATACCGTTGCCATTGGCACAATCGGGCTTAGACAGTCAATAGGCATCGACGCATCTCCGTACCCGAATAGGTTAAACCCGCAAACGATAGGAACGACGACATCTTTGCCCGTCGTAACCGCAACAGCGCGCCTTTCGCCCTCTAGAGTGTTTTGAATGATTAAGAACGGAAATTATTTTTTCGTGTCTTTGCAGGGGGAATAAAAAACGTGAAATGGGTCTCACAATTTTTATGGTGAATCGAAGCGTTCGCACAAATGTTCTGAACTAAAAGAATTCGATTCTCTTCGCGTTTACTGCACGGGTGAGAATCTTTGTAGATGGCTCCAGCCTTCAGCCTCGCGAAGCAGCCAATCGGTGGCCGGATAAAGCTGCACCAATTTTTCTGAAGGTGACTTATGTTTTTCGACATAGATTTATATCCTGTAAAATGATTGTTACATTTTTTTCATTTATGTTAAAAAAAAATTCTCGTTTTTCTGTTTCAGGTAAGTCACCGTCGATAAATTAAATTACGAAAATTTCGAGAGGTCACGAAAAGGATCTCGAGATATTAATCATTTTTTTTTCTTACTTTTCAATCTTCACTTCTCGCATGTTTGGATACAATTTGTGGCACACGAATAACTGGAAGTAGAAACCGAGCTACAAAAAGATGTTTCGAATTTTTTTTCAAAACGTTTCGGTTTTCAAATAGTCACGAATCGCGAGTCGGAAAAATGACGATGTTTTCGTTCGAAGATATCGGGAGGGCAGGTGCATTCGGCTCGGTGGAATATAAACTCGATCAATCATCGTAATTATCGACGATAATATTCACGCTTATTAATTCCACCTGGTCTCGCTTCACGAATCGAAAAGTCACGGGACGTTCGTGTCAATACCGTCCTGCATCTCTGCGATATCTCGGCGTCCCGATCTGCGTACCGACGATCTAACGCCCCAAGGGCACGTGGGCCGTGCTCGGACGAGCGTCGCATGCCCTTATGAAATTAAGCCATCGATATAAATCGTCGCGGCCAAGAATTCGCGACATCGAGCGCGCGCCTCGCTCGATCCGCGTCATTCCGTGTGCACGAAAATGTCCTCAAAGGGGGCATAATAACAATCTTCATCGCGATTATTCGACCCTCTCTCTCCGCTTCGAATAATTAAGAAAATATGCTCGGGTCTCTTATCTTCGACCAACGATTTCGAGAAGGCAACCCTCCCGCGTATTACTCGTCCGAGTAGCGGCTGGTGAACTCTCGAGGGTAGTCGTCTATTTCTTCGCCCTCGGGCGAGGAAACGAGACATCCCAAAATTTACCCTCGCTCCCCTCCCCCGTCCGGTAAAAGACGATTCGGCGTCCGGGCCTTACGAGCGAATAGAAAACGAGCGAAGACGTCGAAAGACGTAGCGCGGGAAACACATGTTAGAATCAGCTGGTGTTCGCTCGTCCGGCTCTTTACCTCCTCTCCCCCAAAAACGTGGCATCCAACCGTTAAACTTATATGGTACACACGATGGTATACACGCAGCCCTTCACCCTTCGGGGGCGCTCCGCGCGCGCGTTCTTCGCACATGGCCCTTGGGCGATGAGAGAACTCGATGGGGCCCGAGGGGTATTCCTTGCCCGAGACAGCACGCACGCACACCGCGACTTTCGTATTCTTATTAATGGCATACATTATGGCACTCGCCTCGCGCCTTCCGAGGAGGAACTTACCGGGCGGTGGAAACGCGCAAGGCGCGTACGCGTTGCTCCACTCTCCACCCTGGCTACCCCAAGAGCGCCCGGTAACGGCCGCGCGTCAACGGTTCCGGGCACCTGACGCTTTAACGAGCGAACTGCGCGAGACAGCGGCATAGAAACCCTCCTCCACCCTTCGCCTCTTTATAGACTAACGCGCCGAGTCACGAATTACCCCTTTTACTAGCTTCTCGAGACGCAGCTGAGCAACAAGTTGTTTCACAGACGATTCACTTATAGATATGGCATTGAAATTGAATACCGAAGGAAAATTCATGTTACTCGTTAGCACTCGGAAACATTGTGTAGGTCAATAATTACCATCAGTCATTGTTGCTACTTGCGAGCATAATCATTGCAACAGTGAATATTTATTTTTATCATACGCTTGGCTCAAAACATGTTCGGGCCAAAACATTAGTTGGTCACCAAGCTATTAACTTTTTTAGTGCGACTTAACAATTTTCGAACTAACCGCGAGTCTAATTGGAGCAATTAATTGTTTCTCTTCGTGCAGCGATAATTTGTACGATAAATGTAATGAGCGTTGTACGTACCAGTATGAATAGATAGCGTTAAGTTGTTGAATTGGAATATTGGTTTGCCAAAATCTTGCTATTTATTTATTTATTTATACATTATTCGCGGACTCATTTACAGGATGGTAAAGAACGCCAAAGCAACAAAGAGAAATGGTCAGAATTGCGCATATAAATTATTTGCTCATAAAACTATCTAAGGAATTCATCAGTAACGAAAAGAGAAAACATAGTTGGTATATGTAGTATGCTAAGTCTGGTATATGCTACGACATAGTGGGTTTATATAGTGACCGAGACTTATGAGGGACACGTACTCAAGAATACGGAGAAGATCACGAACAGCGACTTCCTGAAGTGTGAGATTGAACCATCGAAAAGTTACTATCAAATTCAGTGAAGGAAAAAATTGAAGACAAAATGATGCATGTCGAAGATCGGAAAGCTACCGTAGTTATCCACAGTTCGACATCTACAGGGATAACCGTATGCAAGATGTATTCATGAAAAATTGGTCCATCATGGAAAACGGGAACACACTCGGTTCCTGCGGCAAAGAAGATGTACCCACATACGGGCCTCGAGCTGGTCTTTATATGCAGAGCGAAGGCGTTGCGACGACGCGGATGGATAGTCCGATGCCAAAGGGCGCTCCGGGCTAGTGTGAGGATCTTGCGGCTGCGAGAGCTCTCTCGTCCTCGGGCCTTGCGAACAACCTTGCGCACCACGTGTGTGCTCGACTAGCGCCAGGAGGCTGTGGATGCATCCTCGTTCTCTTCCTCGTGCACCTTCTTCGAGAGCCTCGGGTGTTCGAGGAAGCCCGCGTAATTACCGTTTTCAATGAAGACTCCGCAGCAGCACGAAGCGACGGCAACCCGCTAAAGCACCCCTGCGATGCGTCGTTCATCATTAGCCATCTACTCTTTCACTACGGATCAGCGGCGAGTCTGACCTCCAGCTCAGCTTCCATAAGGATGATGCCCCAGCATCTTCTCCGTATCATGCGCTCTCGCGCCATCAGTCTCATTTACGTATATAAATCTCTTCATCGAACCTCCGATACATCACTCGATAAACGTCTTACTCCTTTAGTTACGGTCTTATCAAAGTGCTCGGCTTGCATCGATGCGGAAGGCTATTCCTATACCGAAAGGCACTTACGTTATACTTAATTAATTTAATTTCTTCGAGCAGATGCAACTCCATCATTTTCCGAGTCGGAAAAAAAAAACAGAATGTAACGGGACGATCCTCGAGATCCAAAAGCAAAAGGGGATGGACATCGGTAGCGAAGTTATAGTGAACCTGCTGCAGGTGCTGCTTCATTCGCCGCTCTTTTGTCTTCGCTTCTACGGGATGGATAGACGAGCGAAGCCCCAGGCCACTAGTTGGGAAAACGTTTTTTCCGTTTAACCGTTCGCTCGTCAATTCGACAGAGACGCAAACACCTGCTCGGATGCTCCTTTCTCGAGAGCTGCAAGCTGCTCTCGTACGTAGTTTAGGAACAGCGTCCGCGAAACAATTAAGGGGGATTGGACACGAGCAAGTGTAAGGGGGAAATATGACGAGGAATTAAATAATTTAAGTAAAGACACAATTATTTGGGGAACAGTGTGCAAAACATGGTTTTCTTTTGTAAAGGTACGGAGTATGTGTCAAGTCCGCAGACTTTTGAATCAAACTACTTCCTTCCTCGTACACTGATAAAAAATGCGGCTGAATCAACTAAATATTCGGGCAGGGACGTTCAAGTAAATATTTAGTTGGTCGATCAAAATATTTTCATGTTTCAAGAATATTTTGGTGAAATTATGAAAAAAATTGTTGAACCAACCGATCTTTCAGCTGTACCAACAAGATATTTATCTGAACGTTGCTCCCCGAATCTTTACTTGATTCACGTCATTATTAACGCACGCCCTTAATCCCCTCTCTTCACGCGAGCGACATTTGGCGGTAACTTATATTTTCTTCATCGTAAGATCTAGCATTTTACACAAGTGTGGTTTCTTTGGATCGTACATTGAGAAAAGAAAATCCAAACCAAACCACCAAACTAAAAGTCGCTGAGACGTTCGATTCAAAATTTGTCGATTCAAACGAACTTTTTTGTTATACAACCTTGGCGTGTATGTCACGCGCCTTGGTTAATAAAATAATTTTTTTCTCAGTGTGGAACCGGTGTGCAGCTCAGTTCAAGATGGCTCGCTGGACATCCGGTGAGGCGTATCAATGCGCATCGCAGTTCACCAATTGCCACTTCAAATTTTTCCATCGGGTGACGAAATGATACGCTACTTGATCCCCGAACGCCTTCATCATCCCACGGATCGGAGTATCCCCGGGGGGACTCGTGGGATTATCAGCGATGGACTTGGCAACTTGCGGGTTACGCGGCCCATCGGCTTGTCCCCGAGACGGCGTCTCTCACCTTCCATCCGATCGTCGGCGTACTTCGTCGGCTCGGACGTAATGAGAAACTAATACGAAATTACACAGACGGAGCGACCGTGGCGGGTTGAGCTTGGCCTACCCACATCGAGCCCCGCGCGCTTTCTTTCTTCCCTCAATTTTTAACGCTCCACGCCGTAGAAAATTGGGTACGGCATCGGAACATCGGCGCTAGCAAATGCAGTAGCCGATGACTCTGACCTTCCTCATGCCTCTCCGACACCGAAGACTTCGGCATGAGGTAGCTTTCCGATTCATCTTCTCCAGATGGCAATTCCATGCCGGCGAAGCCTCTTCGTGAAATGAAAAAAAAATCATTCTTCACGTCATCATTGACGGGATGCATTGACCCACTATGACTTTCTCGACGTTTGTATCGTAGTTTCGGGTAAACCGATTGTTACTCTCTCGGTATTGTCGTCACTCCTCACTTTCCCCTTTATTAATCGCTTGCGGCTTCTTTAATCACATATCACACGCCTAGAACAACAGTGCAATACCGTTCATGGATGACAATGATGCCGAAAATATCTGCATAGGGACTACATTTCATCAAGTTTCAACGGCGATGGCACAAACTTTGCGCGAAGAAGTTCATTCAGAGAATAAAATTCTACGCGTGAACAATTTTTTTCCTAAAGCCGTCGATTGACAGAGACTTGCCAACGATGAAATTTGATGTCATGTAGATATCTTCAGGTTCATCTATGGCAATCCCATAAGACAAGTTACAGCACTGATCTGCGGGTGCGAAAGGACTAAAGTGGTGAGTATGGCTTGGTCCGTGTATAATCGATTTACACTGACCAGACTGAGCAATGTTCACCATTATTGTCCCATGTCTGGTCGGTCGCTGTTATAGCGAAACTGATCGGGCATCAATGAAGAGCAGTGTACCTGTAATCGAATTGCACTAATAGATAGATAGATAGATAATTTTTTTGGGTACAGGAATAAATTTCCCAAGTATCATGCAATAAAAAAGCACCAAGTAGATATTTCCGTATAACTAAGACATGGGTCCCAAATATGGTCCATATTTGAATCCGAATCTGGATTACCCAGAACCTATCAGAATGATTCCTATCCAAAGTCTCAAAGATCATAATCCTCGGATTCGTTGCTCGACATCGCTGGACCCCAATTCGACGCTTCGGCCGCCTCGATTCCTAAACGAAGTCATCCAGCCTCTCCAGATATCGGTCCCTGTCCCGAGAGCTGCGAAGTGCACCTCGGGTCTATCGGTGGCGACACGCGCGTGCACGTGCGTCGTGCCCGGTGGGCATGGAGTCCAGCAGCCGACAGGCTCGTTTGTCGCGTGGCAGCGGGTCCCGGAGAGTCGCGCAGCCGCCAACGACGGCGGGGCAAGGGGGCTCTCGGCAGAGAGGGCCGCGGAGGTGCGAGGGCGCGGGAGTTCGCGACCGGGTCGGGTACCAGCGACGCAAGACGAAGACGAGCGATAGTGACGGAGCCGCGCGTGGTTCCTCCCGCCGTCCCGATCGGTCGGGCCCCCGAGGTTCGAGGTGGTCCCCCTTCCCGGCATGGCCTCTGGAGAGGGGAAAAGGTCGCGCGAGCCCGGCACACCGGCCGAGCGCGGAGAGGGTCAGAGGAGGAGATCGGGAAAGAAGCGAGGAGAAGCCAAAGGGGAAACCGCCGACGACGACGACGACGACGACGCCGACGTTGCAGCGTGCATAGGACACACAGAACCGAGGCACCAGGTTCGGAGCGGAGCCGCGGGTGATTACGTCGCCTGTCGGCGCGGAACTGTCTCCTCCTACCCGCGGCGCCCACTCGCTCCTCATTGGCCGACTCCCTCTGAGGAAACACCGCGGCAAACAGTCGACTCTCTCTTTCTCTCCTTCTCCCTCTCTCTCTCTCGTATACTCATTCGTTGTCAGTGTGTACCGCACAACGTTATGGGTTTTTACGTCGGTTTTGCGTCGGTACCGAACCTCGGCCCATTCCAACGAGGAGACGCGGAGGTGTGCACGACACACCGACGCCGATCCCGACTCGATTCTCTTACTCGCTTGCTCCAACAGCCGCGACTCGACGATTTTCACCTGGAACCTATCTGTTTCCTTATTTATTTATTTCTCCGCACCGGCAATCGAGTGTGTATCGGTGTACGCGAGTCTCCGGCCACCGACGCCCCCGACTATACCGATCGCGGGACTCTCACTCTTCTCCTCCTCGACGCCCTTCTATTTTCCCCCACTTTTTTTTTTTATCCTCGCACACCTTTCTTCCTTTTTTTTCTACTCGGCATGATGGCGTGTCGTCTTTTTATTTCTTATTTTTTCTTTCTTTCCCTTCGGCACTTCTTTATTGGACGCTCGCCGCCGCACTTCCTCCGATCGGAACGATCGAACGAGGGAAAACGCTAGTTTCGCTAGTCGCGCGATCTTACGCAACGTGTCGATGACTCGTGGCCTGATCGCACCGGGACGGTTTATGCAGTTGGTACGTCCATTTATTTTTAACGAGACTCCACGACATGGATACTCGATTGAAGTCTCGTGCGAAGAAGCGGATGGAATATAGAAAAAAAAAACAGGAGCGAAAGACTCTTGGAAGATCTTTCGGACGAATTTATCAGCACGTATCGAGGCTCTCGGGAACGCACGCGATACGTAACGAGCATCAACGTCTTCCGATGTTCTCTGCGCGAAGATTTCATCGTGATAATAACAACAACAAAAAAATGCTCTCTCACCGCGGGCGCCTTAGCTGTGAGCGACGGTATCTTTATGTTTAGTTATAAGTGGGGAAATATTGTAAAAGGAGGGAGCGATGCAAAAACCCGCGCGGGTATGCAGGAGAGAAAGACTACTGCTCTTTCACCGCTAGCAGTCGGCAATTAATTATTAAACGGTATATCACAAAGTGAAAACCATTTTGCCGGACGCCTCGATTTACGGTTACCGCCTTCGCCATCGCATCGCCCTCCGAGGTGGTTTTCATCTTCGGCAAACGATTTCTTCCTCGGAACTGAGAAACGTTATGTATCCTCGATGGTCCCCGAGGTGCTTGTAATTGCTGCGGGATTCTTATTTTTACGACTCTCCTACGATAATCGGCGAACTATGGAAGATGACCCGATGGAAGAAGGCACAGCGTTTCGAGAACTGTGCGCATATCGGTTTGGCGCTCTGCTCGAACGACGAATACAGAGACGGGATTTTAAACGCCAAAGAGGATCGGAAAAACGGATGAAGCGATGGTGATGCGACTCATTGAGTATCCGCGGCATAACAGAGAGACGGAGCAAAGGAGACCACCGTGGAACCTCCGAGCGACCATGCCGATCGGTAATTCCCGCGGATACCGCCCGCTTCTATTCCTTAAAACTCGCCGACAACGTCGTCGTCGCGGCGATTATCCTTTGACCGCCGGTGGCGGTTCGGCGCAAAAACAAACAGGATTAACGAAGCTATTAGCACCGCGGTGGCGACCCGAACGGTTCGTCGAGTCCGCGATATCTCTCTGCTCGAGATCGACGCGTTGAGAGAGTCGACGGTTTAAGATCGCGGGCTTCCGTGAGAACCGGCCATTGTTTGGAAGAGATCAATCGATACATACACTAAAAAAATTAAATAAAAATAATACCACTACAAAAAAATCCTCTTGCGTCTGCTAACTTTTTTTTAGTGTTCTGGTAGGAGAATTTTTTGTGGTTTTTTAATGGTTTATATCGACCAACGATTGCCTCTTCCAAATCATTATTTTATTCTCTTGACACCATCTAATAGATACAACTTTGGCAACCAACATTAATATTTTTATACTCATTGTTTTTAATTAGATATTGATAAGTAAGTGTATATTTATTGTACGGATCGTTTCGGTGAAACGAGATATTTACAAAATATTGAATTCAACAAACTAACACATAGCTATAATTATCGTCGTCCCTATACAAAGTATTCAAATATTCAATAACATGAATTTCTTTCTTCGTAATACTTCATAGTATAAAATTAAATTGTATATTTGTCACGATTTTATGCGTTTTACTCGTAGAATGAAAATGGATGGAGCGATCAGAATCAAGACAACAGATTCTGAGGACTCTTAATTGGATGTGACAAGGTTTTCCAATGAGTAAAATATCCCGAAGTGCGTGCCTGTCGCGAAAGTCTATAAAGTTAAAGATGAAAAATTCTGAGAGATGTTCGTTCGCGAGAGAGCTTCGATGGTACCGGCCGAGAAAACGCGCTGTGTCGCGTTAGCTATTGGAGCAAACCCGTTAACGAAGATTGCGCAATTTGCATCTATGGAAGTAGAGGAGAGGAGAGGACAGAGAGGGCGGCCTGGCGATCTAGCCGGGGGCAAGGCAACCCGGAGTGTATAGCGGTACACACGCGAACCGGGCAAGACGATCGCGACGAATGAGCTGAGAGATGCGTAATGTCGCCCGGGGCCTTGAGCGTATGCTAATATTAATCTCTCTCGCATGCCAGCCGTTTCGCGGGTAACATGCACGTATGAGTATCGAAACGGCCCGAGGCACTCTCCGAGTTCATTCATGAGACGGAGCGGCGACGATCTGTGCAGTTCTTCCGCGTGTCTGTCGATACTGTGACTATACGTTTTAATCATCTATCGCACACAGTAAAAAATAATTTCGTAAACGGAATCCGAAGTTTGGTAAAAATAATTTTGTGCAATAAGTGATAAACTCATTTGTTCAGATTTGAACATACAAACCTGTCCTTTTGTTTCCCATGTCATTAACAATTTTAGTTTGTACTAATGTTTATAAAACTAGAGACGGATGTTGCGATCGGAAAATTAGTTGTAAAAAGTATAAACTTTTGTTTACTGTCCAATGGTTAATTCAGGCCTCATTTATCTTGCGTACATTCAAAAAACAATTCTTGCCGGCAGAAGTTTTTTTTTATAAAAAAAAAGATCGCCCCGTTATTGAGATCGGTTGAAAAATTCCCTGGGGACGAATATAACAAAAATTATCGCAGGAATGACATTTTTTTTGGTGATGAACAAATAAAACTCTCCCGACAATGGTCTTATATTTGGTACGGGGATTTTTTTTATGGTGTCTCGACACCGGCATAAATCGCTCACGTAGGATTTTCGATACGAATTTTTTTTAACCGTGTAGAAAAAATTAAATCGTGTTCCGACCAGACCCAGTTGAAACGAATTTAATTTCTTCCCGGTATATCGCAATAGCTACAACCGCTCACTGCAAATCCGATTGGTTTCCAGTAGCCTCGAAAATTATATATGTTTCTCCCGTCCCGATATAAAAATCTCGTGGATACGAAAAACAACCGCCGAGCTCATGCCGCAACCATTTACGCGTAATAACACCGATTCCCAACCATCCGATCCACCAGACGAAAATAAAGCATCGCACGATATTTGATCAACAACAAAATCTCTTCACCTCTCGATGCTCGATCCATATCTATGCATATACACGCATACATACACACAATATACCAAAGTGCGTGAATGAGTGTACACGAATAAAAACAATACGACCAAGAAAAACTAATGCTCGCCGCCGATCCCGTAATACATAAATCTATATCTGTATCTACATAAAGTTCTCCGATCCGGAATATACACGCGGCGGCGGTGAATACGCTCAACGAACGGGCTGCGAACCTGGGCTATATAATCTTACGTGTGAAATTTTCTGGCCGATTATCGCGCATTACGGTCCACGGCTCCCGTGAGCGGCCTTTTATTCCTAACCACCATATACATTAATATCGACGTATATGTGTGTAACGCTGTTCTCTTGATCCATCCGATTCGCTATTAGCATTCGTCCGGGGCTCGTGTGTTATTTACACGTGTAAGGCCGACGGCGAACGGACAGACGGACAGACAGACGGGTGGAACGACGCGAGAGGAAAATAAAGGAATGGAAGCGCGAGAGGGAGAAACCTCTGCGGTCGGGAGGATCCCCGCTCGAGAGCAATCATCGATCGATGCGGCTTCGGATCCTCGCCGCCTTCTACCCTCGAGATAGATTAAATTGGGACAGGTAGCTGTGAAGAAGCCAAGTCAGAAGGATATCCCATCGCAGTCACGTTCGGACGCGACCGGAAACGTGTTATAAGGGGGGGGGGGGGGGGGGGGGGGGGGGGGAGATGAGAAAAGGCTCGACGCAGCATCTTTACTCGCACACATCCCGGAGACGAGATCTCGTTGCATCAAAGTTTGGCGCTGCCGCCGATGCCGCGGCCCGACACCGATCCGGCGCACTCGGTCCAAGATCTGCGACGGAGTTTATAGAGCTGTTTTACAGCTGTACAGCTCACACTCGGCAAGTACGCGTTAATGCAAGCCTCGCTAAACCGGATTTCGTGAGCAACTCGCGAGCAGCAGCAGCAGCAGCAGCGGTAACCTCCGATCTGTTAAGATCGGAGGGAGATAACACGATGCGGAATATCGATAATGAAATTTCTGCTCACCGGTACGGTACACGGAGATATCTTGTATTCGTTAGGAGTACAAGTCTCTTATGGTTATTCATTGGATTGGATTAATTCAGTCACTCTTCTCCGGAGACTCGGATCGATTTTTCACTTCATTATTATTCCTTGGATGAAATATCCATCGCGTCGCGATATCTTATCGGAAATTGGAGATCGATGGCGGATTTATTTTAATGTCTCTGTACAACAGATTTCTTTTATTATTTTCAGAAGGATGTCGAGCTTATTATGGTATTGGTAATTTAACGAGAAATTATGAGAATTATGAGATCATTTTATTCCGCAGCATCCCGTGGAAAATGCGGGGATGAGCGGGGTAAAACGGACTTCATTTGGTGTAAGACTTTTTGTTTAATGGTCCGCATTGCCCCGCTCCCCCCTACTCTGGTTATCGAGCTGCCGGTCGGTCATTTTACGAGAAGTTATGGGATAATTAATTTTCTCTCGCATCATAAAAATTCGCATCAGTGGGACTTTTTGTTCTTACGTTCCACGATTTTTTTTATTTTTTATTTACGTTCCACGATATAGTTCATATTGCCCCGCTCTTCTCTACTCTTGATATCGAGCTCCCGATACATTCAGGATCTCGACGATCCACGTAGTGCCGCAGCCGCAGGCACCTTCCTGTCTCCTCTCGAATCCGCAGACTGCACAGACTCCCTCCCTTCCCATACCGCGGGCTTCTGTGTGCCTCCTTCGCCACTTTTCTTGCTCGCATTCCAAATGGCCCGAGGGCCGCGAGATCTCTCGTCTCCGATCCCTCGTGGCAAATCGTTTGCCACCCACCTCTCAGGGACTCTGCAAGAAAATTACATGCAACCATTAGTTTCCGCCTCGAGCGCCAGTGGAGCACACCACTTTGATCGGCCTGCTTGATTTTCATTTTTATTTTCTTCCGCTTTTTCAATCGGTCATTTTCGAATGGTGTTTCCTGTCTAAGAACAATCAACGTCGTGGAATCTCGAGTGCCGGGAAACTTCAGCTGTGCCGGAAATAAAATTAGAATATTTTTGATCTTCCAATTAACATCGTCCAGCTTGACTCAGGCCAAAAATGATATTGGATCGCTGTCCAGTTGAAAAAAGTACATTAAATTATATCGACCAGAAATTTTTTTTCGAACTCTTCGATATCAGTAAAGAAAACAATCAAAATTCGACGCCTTTCGTTCCTCGCTTACGAACACCGAACTTGTTTCACTCCCACCTTAATATTTGATACACAAACTTGTGCCAGAAGCGAAAAATAAATAAATAAATCTTTTATATTTCTACCCATTTTTAATATTTTCGCTATGACACTGGTGGAAGTGAAAACAAACCGGGACTCCGCAGTGACCAGCATCGCATATTGAACCCGCTGGTCACAGCATGAGTGTGCAAACTGCAGCGGTAGCGGCTTATCAACAACTGCCTGTGAGTTTATTATAAATTAAGAGAAAGTACTAATATAGTATAGCGTATGGGCCCTGCTCTTGAGTGCTCTTTCGCAGTTACACATATACATATATATATATATATATATATATATAAACATGGGGATACGTACAAAGCCCGAAGTGTTGTGCCGAGTTAAGTTTAACATTGCCAGTAAGGTGAATCAGAGCTGAACTATCGTTCGTATCGGGCGTTGTGCTCGCGGAGCTTTGGTGTGACACAGATATAGCGATACGCGGTGACCACATTACACGTTTTACTCCGCAGCATACGTACACATACATATATATAAATATAAATATACCGGCTCAGTAACGCAATTCAAGTGGTAAATATTTTTTCCTTCAAATCTTTATTCACATTGCTAAACTAACGAGAGAGCAGTAAACGTCTAGGTGTCCGATGAAATTAAGACGCAGTAGAGAACGTCGACTGTACACCCGATTATATTCCAGTATAGTAAACAACGTATATGAACCATGGACGCTGTATCGATACGCGTTTAATATACCGATAAAGGTGTTTAACTTTATCGCCTCTGCGACACGAGAACACTGATTTACTGTTCTCACTCCCGACATCCTCGTACCTTGATGTACCCTTTATTAGTCGAATGTCTTATACCTCCTTTATAAACCCACAAAAACACGTTCATCAAAATTTGTAATTCGATGAAGAAATTTTGCTCGTCGACGTAAATTCTCGTCGCTCGATGACCGCGGATGAAGATATATATTCCGAAGCGAGAAAGAGGCAAGAAGATGGGCATCGTGTAGTCGAGTATAGACTAACGACTGCGGGGACAGATTTATTGCCGTCTTAATCCGACGGCTCGGCGCGATCGAGGTCCGAGTTCTAGCCGAGCTATCGGAGACCGTATAGATATATCAGAGATCCGCACACACGGGCTGCATATTACACCGGGGCCCGATCGATCCTCTTCTCGCGTGCTCGCGTGCGCGCGTGCTCTTCGGAAGATCTATGGGGCCTGCGCACTGGCTCGATGCGCAGACGCGCGGGGATCTGAGGATCAGGCATAAAACATCCAGGCGGCGCGTCGGAAAAAGTTGAAAGAATTCATCGTGGCGAGGTAATCTTCACGCATGTTCACATGGCGCAAGCATTACGAATAACAAACAAAACAAAAGTGACAATAAAGGAGATCGAGTTGTCGGAGGAATGTCGTCGGTGAGTTGTCGTTAGTGTTTCGTTTTTTTTTTTTTTTTTTTTTTTTTTACTATCCGACTGATCGAGTCTCCGCGGAGTTGTCCACAGCCGGAGCTCAATATAATAGCACGACGACGATCAACGCGTCTACCTTCCGCTCTTTCAACGACGCCGGACCGCCGGCTCTCCCGGGGCCCGTAATAGACCTCTTTCGCTCGATCGTTTTCTCGCGTTCCACACCGCGTTCGTGTGTCCGCCCTCTCTGATCTATGGCAGTGAAAGCTAGGTGCGGAATAAGAGGCGTGACAAATCGAAGAATTGGGTCATCCGCGTAGTACTTACACAGCGACCGATCGTTCAGCAGTGCGAGGGAGAGAGAGGTGGAAGGAAAGAGGAAAATAAACATCGATCTCGTACAAAATAACTGCGGAGACTAATACCACACTGTGAGCAACAGTTTAACCTCTTGACTCGTGAATCAAAATTACACACACACCCACTAATCGGAAGATTTCATTATACGCCTCGAGAACTCAATACGATACATTCGCCGATGATACATTGGATTTTTCTTTTACATATTTATTTCAGTCACAACATTTTTCACTTCCAAGCTCCAATTTATGGAAACTCATAGAGCAAAAACTCATGCAGAACTGTTGGAAATTATTGATTCTTTGCCATTGGTAGTCATTTTTGTACCTTGGCTCGTGTTTTTGCAATTACGTGATGAATTTAAGTATGTCAACGGAGAAATCCCCCATATTATTATTATTATTATTAGTTTTGTAAGGATATGGCCCGTGCTATTCAGATAAGCGCTCAACACCGTCGGCTTTATATTATCGCGTGCCCGAACGCCTTACTTGCGGAACTGCTGCCGTCGCCTTGCCTCGGCGATTAATTCCTTCGCGAGCGATCTTCGCGCGAGCACGCCCATAATTCGCCCCCTGAATTGCCTCGTAAACGCGAGATCACCGGGATCCGAGACTCCGGTACGGTATCGTTGGGCGGCTTTACACCTCTCGAGGACAAATAAGCCCCCCCCCCTCCCGCTGCTATCATCAACATCAGACGATCGAAGCCCCGGTAGAATCGCCCAAGATGGTCTTCTTCTGGTTCTGTTTTCCGCTATGCAGAATCTGTGAATTGCCCCGAAGGCACGGATAATTTTCTCGTGACTGTTATTCAGCGCGCAAATCTTTTCGTTTGTTTTTTTTTTCCTTTTTTGCTGATCCATCGCTATCGCCGGCTCGTCATTAATACCAATAATTTACGCCGTTGTGTCGCGAATTAGCAATATTATCATTGACGCTATCGAGCCTCTCTGCATATCTTTCCAGCGTGGCTGCGGGCTGATTCGATATCGAGTCGGATCTCCGCCCTGGAGACGAGTCCATGGATAAACATATCTTCTACTGGAATAAACGAAAATCCCCTTGAGTTTATTCAAATACGGTAAAAACGGTGAATACGATCCACGCCGATTAGCGCGTAAATTAATTATACATGTACCGGGTCATATTCATCACTTTTACCTTATTGATACCGAAGGCTTGATGAAATAAAATAAAAGAACTAGATTTCGATGTAAATTTTAACGTTCGCCGTAATTCTCGAGCCACCCACGCGGTTTCTCTTATACCGCGGGACTTTGCACGCTCGTATAAGTATATCTCAAAGGGTAGATATACCAGTCAAACGGGTGTAACTCGAACGTGGTCGCCTAGTGCGCCGTAGAACCGGTAACAATTGTAGTAAGCGAAGAACTATTGTTGCTTACGCTCGCACGAAGGGACTCCCAAGTGCAAACACAATGACCGCACGCTTCCTTTAACACGACGAAAAGAAATCCCTACTCGCTTTGTCTATGATACATCCCACAATGCATCGTAACGCGCGCGCGTTTGCCGGTGTTGCTGCAGCGAGAGATGCACTCCTGGTGTCGTCGCGACGGTGCAGGTGCTCTCGGGTTCAGCCCGTTCGAATGTGAATGGAAAAGATCGTCCGGCGGCTTCTCCGTTTTTGTTTCCCGACGCCGTCCCGCGGGGAGTAACCTTATCCGTGCGATACTCGGCTCTTTAAATGCCCGAAAAATAATCCTCGAAATCGTTAAACAGCTCAGTGAGTCTGCCCGCACACCGACCGCACCGAACTGCAGTGGCAGCAGTCGAGCGGCGAAGCACCTGCCTCGAGATCGAAAAAAATCTTGCCCTTCGTGAAACTTCCTTCCGAAAGTGAGCTCGGGTGAACCGTCGATTGTTCCGGGGATCAGGGAGGCTGGAGGGCTCACACCGGCCGAACGAAATGTGCCGAAGTACATGCCAAAGTCAGCATTCGATGCAGCCCGTTAATGCGTAAAACGTTGTACACAGGATTTACAAAATGTTCACTCTTTTGACCAAGGTGGGGCGCTTGGATCTCCTCAATGGAGCCTAAAATTGTAAGCTAAAGTTTCGGCAATAATTAATAACAACTCAATGAAATGGGTATACACATCGATATGACCAGCGAAAATCGATATTACTCGTGAAGAAATTTTTAGGAGCTACTTATGATCAGATTCTGATTCGATTCTGACCGACATTTCTGGATTCTGATCGGATTCTGACCAAGATTTCTGGATTCTGACCGGATCCTGATCGGTGCTCTGAAGTCCCGATTAGGATGCGACCCTTAAATCCCACATCCGAAATCTAACTGAATATCTGAGCAGATATCGAGTCGAACGTAGGGAATCCAGCAAGTATCTACTTCGGTCCCTACCCGAATTTGTGCGCTTGTATCATGAGGCCAGTGGAGCCGTCCAACTCAACGATAACTGTAGATTCTGATCGGATCCTGATCGGTGCTCTAGAGTCCCGATTAGGATGCGAACCTTAAATCCCACATCCGAAATCTAACTGAATATCTGAGCAGATATCGAGTCGAACGTAGGGAATCCAGCAAGTATCTACTTCGGTCCCTACCCGAATTTGTGCGCTTGTATCATAAGGCCATTGGAGCCTTCCAACTCAGCGATAACTGTAGTTTTGCTAGCTAGCGGCTGTTCTGCACCAGGGGTGCAATGCCCGCTCGTGCAATCCGCAAAGTGCGCGAATTGTTTATACGCGGATGAGCACGCGCTGACGCCGCGCGTGGCCGCAAGCTCGGCTGGTCACGCGTGAAAAGGGGTTTAGAGAGTAAAGTAGGCTCGGAAGAGAATCTCACGTTGTACGGGTATGCGTGTTGTCGCGCCTCTTCTTCGCCGGTGCCGGCGAGAAGGCTGTGTTATGGCTCGGGGCTAGTCACGACGAGCGCGCGAGGCGAGCAACAGACCAAAGCAGTTCTGCATCTCGACCTCATACATACCTGTATTGAAAAAAGGCACTCAGACGCCCCCCTTTGCCGGCGCGACTCTATTAATTCGTTAGCGTATAAACGCTACCGCTGACAACGAAATCACGTAATCAGTCTCGAAAGGGAAACGCCCCTGCCCTCTCATCGCTGTCAAATCGTGGCTCCGATCGCCTCGAGCTCTCGATCTCGATCTCTCTGTTTCTCGATCGCGGAGTCTCGGAGCCCTCGTCGCTCGATCCGGCGATTTCTAAACTAGAATGAAAAGTACGCGACCGGCTGCCGACTTTCGCGATCGTTCGGAGATCGGGACAAAAAATGAAAAAAAAAACGTCTACGACTAGGTGGCTCAATAGAGAGAAATCGAAGCCCGTAAGTCGACGAAGTTTGGACAGTCTGCGATGCGACGATCATAACATCCGAGAAATTTGGTTTGGACGGGATTCGCGGAACGATGATGGATCTTGCGGTCTGAGAAATAATTATCGATCAATGAGGAAGAATTTTTTTGCCGCAACGAGAAAACGAATGCGGCGAAGAGTCGAGGGAGTTTTGGCCCGGGCCAACATAAGTTTATTAACTTCAAGGACCTTCATTTAGTTTTTAATTTATTTTTACAAACGGCCAGTAGCTCCGGATATTAGTTTGGTGTATGCGAAGAACTATATATATATACGCGCGCCCGATCGATATAGCCTGTTCAGTCCGAACCCCGCATCGGGCGTGCCGAATCTCGATTTCCTGTCCTCCTGCTTCTTCTTCTTCTTCTTGGTTCTCTAAACAGCTAACAGTTCTCCGAAGTCTCGCTGAAACTTATGAGGTGAACGCTTATTTAGCTTCCTTCACATCTGGATTCTGCAAAACGAACCCGTTACCTCTATTTGAGATTATTTTCTTCTCCCTTTTTTTTTGTATGTCCTTCGAAGAATTGGTAAAAAATGGCCCGTCTTGCCCCGCTTCCTGCGCCAAGCTCGCGGTTCTCCGGTACCCAAAATTCGCCTCTCAGTGTCTCGAACCGAATCTTCGACGGCGAACACTTCACGATTAAAAACAAGACAACTTTGCAATTATGTGAATTTCGATAAACATACCGCGGGGTCAGTTCGGAGTTCATGGGGAAAAGAAAAACAAGTACAAATCGAGCAAAGATCGCTGCATGCGTGAAGACGACGGCTCCGCCCGATGTCCCGAAGCTCGCGTCGCCTCTTGACGCGGATGTCCCGTGCAGGCCTCTCCGGAGAGCAGCCGAGTCGAAGGGGTCAAGGAATAATCATCTCGAGAGTAACCGTCCACCCGAGCAGGACATCAAGCTGCGGCGTGTCGCTGAGAAGTCACTGTAACTTAATCGCCGTTGTCGATCTATCGCGCAACCTCGGATAATCCCCACCGTCGGGCTCACCCGGGACCGAGGCGCATTCATGACGACGCGCTCCTGGTGATCGATACGGATTTATCCGGTGAACTCTCCGCGCAGCCTCGCCCGTTCTATCGCGTCTCGAGAGCTTCTCGATCGGGCACGTCCCGTCCACGCGCTCATTGATCATCTTATTCACGAGGCATCGCCTGTAATACATGTGAAAGCGGCCGGTTAACCATTCTCGGCCGTACCGGCTGAATGCGAGATATGACGCTTCGTGAAAGCATCGACGAGAGAACAAACTGTTCGAAGACGCGAGCGGAACGAGTCTCGAATCTCGTTGTAGCATCGACGACGTTTCCCATTGTCGACACTCGCATTCTTCAATTCAATTCAGTACCGACGAATGTGCGAGTCGGACGAAACGTCGAAGCCAGTGGAGATCGGGTTCACGGTGCGCAAGTTTTTCTCTCAACTCGAATTTACCGTTCCCGTTGAGGAGCGTTCACAGTTTAAACGCCATCGACGTAATGGTGAAAGCACTCCGAACGAATTTGAGAACATCATTTTTCACGGAAACAATTACATTGACTGGAGACATCGTTCGTCGTAATGAAGAACGAAAAATGGCACACCGTTTCTTACCGGTGGGGAACGAAGTTCCATTCTTGCGTTCTTCATAATTTTAGACGGAAACAAGGAAATTGCTGAGACTGCAGTCTCAGTCTTAAGGACTAACGAAAAATGGCGTGCTATTTTTTGTTCTTCATCATTTCTTTACGTAAACAATTAACATCGAATCCCTTTGTTATCGAGAAATGCAGCACTCGAATATCGAGAAGTGAAGAATAATTTTAGACGGAAATAAGGAAATTACTGCGACAGCAAATCTTAAGGACGAACAAAAAATGGCGCACTGTTCTCCACCGGTGGAAACAGCGTGCCATTTTTTGTTCTTTGTCATTTTTTTTGCGTAAACAATTAACATCGAATCCCTTTGTTATCGAGAAATGAAGAACAGTATTCGAGTCACTGTTGTCGTAACTGCGAATAATAAAAAAAAATGAAGAAAAGAAGAAGGTAGGGGAAGGCTTCGGCTGTAAGATACTACTATGTCTAGGCGCATAGGAGAAATGCGTACGAGAGGGAACAGGATGTCGAAATAATACACATTTGTCTTCCAGCAGCGTGTATTACCAGCGAGGCCAGTGTGCTCGGGGACTGGTAGCGCGCTGGTGGATTCTACCGACTTTGCGTTACGGCGCAGCGCGTATAATGCCGGAAGACCGGGGTTCCCGCACGTCTGCTTTCCTACATGAATGAAATGTAATTTAAAGTCTTGGATTCAAGCCGGTACCTACATTTTCCATCCACCCCCGACCATCGACGTGCCCGTCACATATAGTGGACAGGGAGGCAAAACGGAACACGTGCGAGTCTCGCCGGTACATTGGATGTACGGCATCGTATGGTTGTCCGACCTCCGGAAAACTGTATGGCAATTCCCTTTTTTTGCGTTCCCACAATTAACTCTTTTTATTTCCTCTTTCGACCGTCTCGGCCATATAATCGTGGCAAGCTGCGTCCAGCAGCAGCGAGACACGATTATCGTCCGCACAGTAATACGACGATCAAAATCTGCTTGCACAACAAACCGACCTCGAATTTTACACTCGCACCATCGCCCATCGTGACGGAGTCCGGTTCATGGTTTTTATCGAGCTCCGTTTAAGGAGGTTGGAGCGCTTCACACTAGTCAGATGAGTGCAACATTTTTAAATTCGTTTATTCAACTTTCAATCTATCTATCGATTACAGTGGATCGTTATTTGTATTAGAGCGGATGTCCTTAAACTAGAAAAACATTTGTTGCAATGGATTTGCAAAAACATTAACTGGTTCTTGCCAATTTTAGAAAAGGTACATTAGTTCAGTTTTTTCAAAGAATAATCTTTGATTGTTGTACAACGGCTCATTATCTTCCTCGAAAGATGCACTACGAATTCACCTCCAGATATTCGATAGTAATTTCCGTTTAAAAATCTCAGCCTTTCGTTTATCCATCGACGAAATTCCTTAGTAAACAAACAGCTATCATTTTTGAACGGAAAGTACCATCGAATATCTAGACGGTGAACTCGTAGAGCATCTTTCAAGGAAGAGACTGAACAGAATACATCGAAATTGATTTTAAATATAACGGATTATTCTTTGGAAAAACTTCAACGCACATGTGTTTGAAATTTCAGAAACAGTTTATATTTAAAAAAAAAAACTTCCAATACCGTTCAGTAATTTTTTGACAAAATTTCTTTACAATGTATAAACGGCTCAAAAAATATAGCACTCATTTGACTAGTATGAAGCGCTCCAACTTCCTTAACGAAACCTCGAGATAAATAGAGATGCAGAGTAATATTTGCGACGAGCAGTGGTACACTGGGAGACGTGTATAGAGCTCGTGCACCGGGGACATGAAGGGGGTAAAATCGGTGAACAGGAACCATGGCTCGATGCTCTCCCTCCCTGTGCGTTACTCACGCACTTTTACCGTGGCCGCGCGTCGCGTCGTCTCCCATCGGACATAATCAACGCGATTCAAGGTAAACCGACGACCTGTTGCTCGGACGGTATGTTTTTTTTATGTAAAATGACATAAATGAAGTAGCGAAAAAAGGAAAAAGCATTCCTCTCATCCGTAATTTTCCTTCTGTTTCGAAGAAACGAGAGCCTCTTGAATCCGACTCGTACCTGGATTTAAAAAAAAAAAATCACGACTTGGACATCTCAATCGCGAAGTAACTCGATTCACCGAATCAGCGGTACTGTGTATGCACAGTGTAGCATAATGAAATGTGTTTGCGTTCGGTAATAACGTAAATGTGTACATTTTTCTCGATACAGTGAAAGGCCCGCGCGCGTATCGTCCCACTTTCTTTAATTGTTAATGATTAAAAAAAAAAATGTAACGGTAGATGATTCCCGTAGTTGTGTGTCGTACAGTCGAACTGTCAAGTCCCATTTTTTTTTACATAACATCCCTTGTGTTATCCCCCCGTACTCGCGTACTTCCTGTCGCACTCGCCGGATACGCAGGACGATCGCGAAGTATAAAAGGAGTGTACGAGTCGCTCACGGTGTCTAGTTTTCCTCGAGAATTCCTGAGGATGGTGAGACGACTGACGTTCATCGTTTTTGTGGTCCTTCTCGCTGGAAGGGCCACGGGAACCACTAACGACACCACGGCTGAGATGATCGACTCGACGGAGTCAACCGGTCCTCAGAAGAACGAACCGGAAGTCGAAACTACCGGTAATTATAATCATCGAATTAATACCGATTAATCTTACAACCAATAAAAATTATGAGTTGTACGAATCAATAGTTGATTGAAACGACAAAATTTTGAAAAAAAAGTATAAGTGGCTTATCGTCTGTTCATTTTTCAAATCGATTGTTGATTCGCGCAACTCGTCATTTTTTCTCGTATAAGAACAGCTGTTGCTTTTAATAATCAGATTTAAAAAATAACAAAAGATCAGGAAGTCCGCAACATTCTCATCGACATATCGAACGGACTATTTGATGCCAACGACGCCGAACTGATATCCCTGATAAAGAGGGGCATGGTCGAGGCGGCCAAATCGAACTCGGAAACTATGAAATCGTCGATCGAGGCAGGTGCGAAAAAGGCCCAAAAATTCGTCACGGAAACAACGGCAGCGTACACCGCGGCGATATTCCGAGCCGACACCGCCGAGGACGCCCAGGAGATACTCACGCGCTTCCAGGACACCGTCCAACAAATCGTTGACTACGCCAAGAGCCTAAACTTTACGACTCAATCGATTTGAGTTACAACGTATCAGCCGGAACTGATTATTCAACAGCAAATCTTTTTTATTAATTTAACTGTGGCAAACGGTAGTCGGCGCCAAGTAGGAACTTTCTGTTCATCACTTAATTCATTAAAATGTTAATGTATCGGCTGGAACTGATTATTTATCGGCAACTTAAAACAAAAAAAATGTCTGCACATTTCAATGTAGTTGACCAAGAGAAAAATCTTCTTTTATGTAATCTTGTTGCACAATAAAAAGCACACGCAATTTTTACGACTCTGACTTACCGGTTGTTCCAATCTGCGGGTCAAATTAACGCTTTGTGAATGTATGGGTGTGGGTCGCTTATACGAGGACCATTCTCACCCACCTCTGAGGTATAAGGCAGAAGAAGATCCATTGTACTGGACGACGAGAGTGAGCAGTGCTCTCCCGTCGGTGGTGCAGTCTCGTGGAATCGTCCTACTGTACACAGCAGTGTATACTGTAGCAGTGGTAGTGGGTACGAGCGGGTTCATAATCTGGCGATGTAGGATCTCTCCGGCTCGTACTGACCGGAACTGCGCCTATGCTCTCGCCGGAAGTGCCGCGCTGCCACATGTAGTAATATAAATTATAATGCCCTTACGGTTTTTCTCTTCTACTATAAATTTGCATTTAAACACGTATACACTACACAAACACCCACACACATACACACATACACACACTATAATACCCAGCAGGCCAAACCGGAATGGCATTGTTGTCGAAATTGCCAAATTCAATTTTCATGGAAATAAGCTCCGAGCCATCTGTTCTACATATTACAGTCTACGGTGATTCTATCGCCGTTAATGAGGAAAAAATACAAAGTACCCAACTGTTTTTTTTTTCTTCACAGATTAGGTATAACATTTTACAGTATTTACAAAAAACGAATAGTAGGGATTTTGCGATGTATCGCAACACTGTTGAATTTCGTTGTTTCGAGAGAGAGAGCCGATACGATATGATAATAAAAAATGAAAAATAAAATAAATAGACTGCACCTATGGTTACAGTCTATCTTTGGCTACCGTGGCAGAAGGCTCTCCTCTAAGCTAGATACACCGTGAGTCCGAGAGGAAGACCCGACGACGAAACAATGCCGCATTGTTCCGACAACTTGAAGCCGAGTTCGAAGGTACATACACAGGTAGTGAAATAAGAGTGCGGAGGCTGTGTACCGTGTGTCGGGGGACCTCCTCTCGGCAAACCGGGAGCTAAATCATCGACGCTGCATTACACGACGGAACAGCCGATCGTGCGTTGCACATATTCCCCCGGATAACAAAAAATCGGCGAGTTAGCACACTTCGATCATTTTTGATTGTGTCGTGTCCCGACCACCTGCACACTCGGGATGATCTACCCGTGGAAATCGCGCATTAAGTGTCTATTTACTTTTTGGGGCGAGAACGGGGCGAAACGGACACGTATCTCCTTTTTTTTTAAGGTCCCACGAAAATTGTGTAAAAATTATCGCGTTTCTCGTAGTTCCATTTTAGCCCGCTGTCCATTATCTGTATCTGCTTAAAAAAATTATCATATCATAAATTCATTCCCCGCCGAAGAGATCCTCGACACTAGAGGGTTGTGTGTTCAGTTGTCGAGGATAATACCGTATGAAATTGAGAGAGAATCCGGGAGGCAGAATTCCTCCGAAGTACCGGCCACACTGCATCTACGGTGCTGTACCCGAAGAGCTCCTCCGACTCGGAAAGTCGCGAGCGCTATGGAAAAATGGAGACGGGTCACGACGCCGCCATGTGTGGCGACCGTGGTTCTCCCGGTCGCAGAAGCAAAACCACACCCTCCGCCTATTATTTATTTATGTCCATGTGTGCAAGTACCTCGCTAGTACCGCGCTTTTCGTCGCGATCTTCCTGGAACTTTCATATCGTCGGGATCCTCGAAACGGACGCCGGAGCAACACGGAGCCGGGAAAGAATCATTAAAAATTCTTCCCTCGTACGTTGCCGGAGGAGGATTCTCTCAGATAATCGCGCGCACCGCGTGAGGACGATACGGTGATAAACTTTGCCGCCGAACCGGCGAGAACCGCGGGTCGTGCTGCATGAAGCTGAGACAAGCGTTTTTTGTTTTGTTTTTTTTTTGTAACCTACTTTTTTATGATTCTTTATTTTAAAAAATGCGGAAGCGTCGTACGTATAAACCACTCTAAACTGATGGCAATCCCGAATGTGATTCTGATACCCTTTGCTCCTCCAGCGTGGGAATCGAAATGATAATAATAATAATAATAACAACAATAATAACAATAATACTAACAATAATAATAACAATAATAATAACAATAATACTAACAATAATAATAACAATAATAATAACAATAATACTAACAATAATAATAACAATGCTAACAATTCTCTCACAGAAGCCTATATCACGAACGCTGCGTTAATTGTTGTTCGTTATCTTTTTTTATTATCGAATCCAACGGACATAACACACGCCAGCGTTGTAAAAAGCATCACGCACCTTGGATATAAAGAGTAAAAATATGAATAGGAATTATAAAATTGCCAAGAAAGCCAGAGGAAATGTAATAACGAGTCGCTGTCCCGGAACACTCTCGGCAGTGGCGAGAGAACACCTGCGCACGCCCGCTACGTCGCAATTGCGCTACACACCATCGTATTATAAAGATTCATCATCGTCATCATAATCATCATATTCGTTAGCGCGCATAGCAGCACTTTGAGCGCGCCCGCGCCAGCGCGTGCTAACGCTCCGCTTCTATCCTCATAGAATCTACAAAAGAGGTACGGATACGTTGTCCGAGGGAATGACGCGGGGGGCGAGTGGGGCTTCCACACACGCAAACAACAAACGGGAGGAGAGGAGGGGGGGGGGGGGGGGGCGGAGAAGCGGCATTAATTATTTTTCTCTCTTTTTTCTTCATTCGATCCATCCGTTTCGTGAGCGTGGCAAATTCATAGGCGCGAGCGCACGCGCGCGAGTCGTTCACCGGGCCCAGAGGCTGCGGAGGAACTGCTTTATTTTATATCGCTCGAAGATCGCCCGCGCGGAGAGTTTCGCAGTACCCAAAGGCCAGTGGACGAGCTGCCGCTGCCATGTTTTTTTTCCTCTATTTTTTTTCTTTCTTTTAAATAACTGTAATGAGCGCAATTATCGTGTGCGCGGGCAAGCAGAGTGTGACGACGACGAGTCGTTGTTACATTACGGCATGGCATAGCGTCGGCTATTCTCTCCGACGAAAAAAATAAAATAAAAAAAAGACGTGTGTCGAGCACGAGTGTGCGGGTGCGTGTATGTATACGGATACTATTGAAATAGTGTACGGTAGACGTTGTATAAAATTGAAGAGTGGAGAGGACGAAAGGAGCGATAGGATAGGCAGCGCGTGGCAGAAAATCCCTCCCGCCTTTCCCTCCGGCAACGAGCGCAACGACGAGGAGCTCCACTACTTTCTTATTCTTTCGCGTTCGCGAGGGCCCGCATACCCGTGTGCGGGGGCTCCTCGTACGTCCGTACCCGCGGGCACACACGCAAGACGCAACGCTCCTTACGCATGCTGAACGCTCCCCCGGAAGACTCCCCCCGAGAGGAACTGCGGGTCAGAGACTTCGGGCATATTCCTCTCCGCCTTGCCGCCCCCCTGCCTGCCCCCCCCCCCCCCCGTACCGAGGGTACCCGACAGCCATATGCAAACGTGGCTCGTGCCTAGATACATTGGCGTCGTCTTACATCGCCCACGAAATTATTACCAAATTTTGTTTCATCCATCGGCGGAATAATAATTTTAGTTTTCTTCTTTATATCAGGAAATTACGAAGTGTTTCTACTTTGTCGAGAAACGATATCTACGGAAAGAACGAAATGCAATCGGGGCCGATTGTTCCATCGACTAGGCGGTGGATTGCTTAGCGGGACCGTGGAGCAGGTGTCTCCGAGATTTCGGGTTAAACCGTTAAAAAAAAAAAAAAAGAAAATTACCGATGCGAATCAAAAGTCCGAAAATCGGCGAGGCGGATCGTGTGGAGAGATTTTTTTGTTGTGTTTATTTTTTCGTTGTTTCGTGGCTTTATTTGGAGGGCACGGTCGGCGCCGATGTGTTAATAATGAGAAACGCGCGGAGAGGGCGGTGAGGCTGCTGTTAGGCTGCGGAGGAGTCGGGAGTGAAGTAGCCTCGCTTATGGTCCGGTGGTGCCCGAGGAGCATAACGACTCGCGGAGCATAACGCCACGAGCCATCATATCCTCCTTCCAGAAAGCGTTCGCGCGGGCCGCGGGCACGGGTCCGTCATGTCTCTTCCCTTCTTCGAGCCCCCCCGCGTGTCTATCATAGTCTGTGTATACATCGATCGCTGAGAAACGAAAGGGCGTAAGCCGTACCCTTTAACACGGGAGATACGCCCTTTTGTCTTTCAGCATTCGATAATACGTATGTGTATATATACATATGTGTGTGTGTATACATGTATACATGTATATCTGTATATAGGCGTAGAGACGAGGAGAGGCTTCCTCCGGTTCGTACCGGCAGCACGCACAGTTCTTCTCGAAGAAGAACAATCGGTGGCGAGCCCGCACTATACTTCACCCCCGCGAGTAGCGCGGAACGCGAACAGTATGTGCGGTGGCTACTTCCGCGAACTAGATCGTCGAGGAGATATTAGGAACGCGCGTCCCGCGGTTCTACAACCGGCTACCGGCTGCATCGACTGTCGAGAAATGAATGGCTGCAACCGCTGTGTCGAAGGTTTACGAGTTACGCCCTTCTGATTTCCGGATGTCGATATACCTATATCTTTGCGTGTAGACCGGGGAACATCGGTACCCGGGTAGATACACGTCGCTCGTGGGCATTGCGGCAAGTGGTCATTGTCCACTCCGCGCGCGACGCCGCGCAGGAAGTCCCATCCCGGCCGGAGGCAGCAGATTTCGGACGGATAATTATAGTGAAACTCTCTCGTTCCCGACGCGCGGGAGCACTCTGCGCACGGGGTACCCACTGCAGATGTGAAAACCATTGTGTCAAGGGTTCCTGAGGTGTAGCGCGATAATTGCCCCCCCCCTACCGCCGTTGATTGACGTCGCTTTCTGAAGCTCGGAACTGCTTTGGTCCGAGGAACGGCTTTTTATGCCATGAAATTTGGTACCGAGGCAATCGGAGGTTTTAATTAGGATCCGGTGGAATGCAATAGACGTTTCACGGAACAGCGGCGAAATTTACAGTGAGAAAGAAATTTGCATGTTTATGAAAAAAAAAATGTCTTGTTAATTTTATAATTTTTTTGTTAGTTAAAAGTAGGGTTGAGAAAGAGTAATTGAATAAGTTAAGGAGAAAAAGTATATTGGGCCTTTTGTGTTCGGGAAATGTTTGACGTAGCAGCGAACCTCGTTTAGCGTGTGGAGTCTCGAGAATGAATGAAGTTTGACTCTCCGGAGCCTCTCGTGGATTGGATAACTCTATAAAAACAGCGGAAGTGACTTTTTACATTAAATTATAACGTAGTCTATTATTACCGACGAGTCATTAATTTATTCGTAAAACTTCCGAGGCAGAGCTGCGTTAGACGGGAGACTCGATGGCAAGAGATAGAAAATCACATCGACTTCCGGTCTTCGACCTTCCGCTCGTCGGCCCGCCGTAAACTCAGTCATCTTTTTCGACGATGGCTCAGTCGGACGTACGTTCGTACCGGTATATTCAACTACGTGTGATACACGCGGGGAGGTAGGCTAAGAGCGACGAGAGCGAAGGAGCGAACGAATCCGTCTGAAAATTGGAAGGGGAAGAAAAAAAAATATAAAAAAAAAGATCGTGCAGGGCGGCACCTGACCGGAAAGCGTCACAGTCGGCGAATTCAGCCTCGTTCTCTCCGCGCGCTCCTCGCCGCTTCTTTCGCTCCCTTGCCTCCACCTCCGTAACTTCCTTCTTCGGGTACGCCGGACGGGAATACGCCAAGGGTTGCTTCTCTACATCGGACCCCGCAACGTCTGGCTTTTGCGATTTCAAATTAACGCGCTGACCGGTGGAGATCGCGGCACATTGTTCGGTGGTTATTTTCAGTGAGTTCCGCTGTGCGAAAAAAAATGAAGAGAAAATTCGGACCCTCGTTTTTATCGCGGAAGAGATTCGTGCGCACGCACAGCCGCGTGGGTGGAGATTAAACGATGATACAGGAAAAGCTAGGATTTAGGATAGAATCTTAGGACCGAACCTCAGTTCGGACTTGATTTCGTGCTTAAGTTTGATCATAAGTCCGAACTTAAATTTGATTGTAGTTCGAGTTAAACCTTAAATTCTAACTGAAATTGGAACTGAGGATCGATCCTAAGTTCAAACTTAAGATAGCTCTTACGCATCCAATGAAGTTCGGGCCAACCTTCGATCTCAAGCGCGATCTTAAGTTCAAACTAATGTCTCAAATTCCTACCCTCAATGTAATAACAATAACAAAAATCCGTGAGGCACAGTGTTTCAACTACGATTTTTGGCGTATTTTGAAATATTTTTTTAGAAAGACATTGCTATGTTACGGAGGACGAAACTTGAGGGAAAGATAGTGCGAAATATGAAAACAAATAACTATACACCACCGATGATGAACAGTTCCATAAAAATTATCTTTTGGTGAAAAATTCATTATTTTCGTCATAAAATTATTTTTCAAATTTGCTCGGACAGCTTGGACTTGACAAAAAAGCTTGCGCACTGTCCCTCTGCCCTACTCTAAAGGGCCCGGGTGCTTGTGTCATAAACAATACACGTTTCGCGGCTGATACATCGAAATTACAGATATCCGCTCGAATCGAACTCTCGCCTTCTTTTTTACACGACGATGTATGGCAAAGAAAAAAAGAAGACCCGACATAGCGATACATAGAACGGAGCAGGACGTAGAGACATAACTCGTGGATCCATGCATATGGGGTGCGGACGGACAGTCCGCAGGTACATATGTACGTACAACAACGCGTCGGTGTAAAAGAAGGAGCGAAGTACATAAGGACACATAATAGCAGGATGTTACAACGCTCTCGTGTCCGGTACATAAGTATCTGGTTTCATAAATGAAAGTGTCTTCATTCATAGATACATATTTCCATACAATTGCGTCCTATTGGTTCGTATCTTATATGATATCGCTATTATGTCCGGCGGGGGTTGGGAGCATCTCCGGGGCATTACATATGTACATAGCACCATTATATACAAATTCCTCTTGGTTCTCCGTAATGCGGCAGTGCTGCTTTAATTATAAAACCGTTTCGATATCGTGATATTTACCTGCATGGATGGAGCCTAAGAAATCGAAGGACAAAAAAAATTGCATCATCATAAAAATTGGAACCGTACCGGGCTCGAGAAAGATTAATTTGTGCAACAGGATTTCCTCTCTCGATGCTAAAACATTTTGAATACCTGTTCGCAGCCGGAGGCCCCTTTCGAGGGATACACACGCGAGGGGGAGGGGGAAAAAAAGGGGAGAGATGAAAATTCTTTGAAAACGGACACGACGCGAGGGCACGATGGAAATCGTACGCTTCCCTAGAATATCGCATCCACACGGAGCGTCGAGGGGCCGAGGCACAGGAAATCTCGGACGCACCCACCGAAACACCCCGCCTTCCTCGGACTCGATTTAATGTTCCGTTTCCTCTATGGCCACGATAAGGGGCAACAATTTTTCTTTCTTTTTTTTTTTTTTTTTTATATAGGGCTTAACGCCAGCCGCCAGTTACGAGACTTCAGCGCGGAGAACAGCTACGCGGTACCTATTAGATAATGCACTAATCCAAAACGAAGCTCGGTCTCATCCTGTCGGCCCTTAGCGCCCAAGCAATCGCTTTCGTTCCTACGAAATATAAAATTCGTTCCGACGAGTGCCCAACATGCTAATACGCGCAAACAGGTATCATGTAAATTTGACAAATATCCGGTGAAACATGTCTCCGCTTATGAGTGAAAGAATGTTTTTTGTTATTATTATTTTTTCGTACATCTGGCGGATAGTCGTGTTACAACGGCGGGCCGAAAACGACAAAAAAGAGGTGAAATTCTCCCACGGTGGTGAGGTGGATAGATAAATTTTTCGAAAAATAAAAAGCGAACTCAACGCACAGCCCTCGGGGGTTGCATATTCATTTTTCCGGGAGGGTCTTGCGCCCCCCGAGCGCTCACGCTCTCCGTTCCTACATATGTATGAGCATTCTGGACACGGTCGTGCCTCTCTCGCCACGAAAGGGCTCCACTTTACATCGGCAATCTTTCTTTTTTTATTTTTTCACAAAAACCCATTTGGGAGGTAAAAAAAAAGGTGCACTTGAAAAATGCGGCAAGAAGAAAAAGCTGAACGCGCCTCGACCGATTAGTTTATTCGGATCTTTCGGTGTGACTCGTTTCAGCAATATTTATGTTCGTAATACTGTTGTATCAACTACGCAGTACAAGTTACGTAAAATTTTCAATACTGCAAATTTCACTATCTAAGTAGTAACAGCTTATAGGATAAGACTGTTGATTATAGTATAAGACTGTTGATGACCGTTGATATCCCACCTCGATTAACACTTAAATCATTGATATACAGACCGAGCAAATATCCCCGGCTTTCACCCTATAAAAATATTTACAACGTTTTCTGAAGTCTTGCATTCTGTTTTTAGGTGTAAATTAATAATTACATAAAGTAAAACGAAGCCATATAATGAATGAACTAGATCGATCTCACGCGAAGGATCGACGTAACGATAACGTTATTCGACCGTCGGGCGGTGCGCGAGCGAGCTTCTCGTTTGAATTTAACCGTACGCTCGAAAAATATAATATACACGTGAGGTGAGGCAAGATAACGATAGAATAAGGACGGAGAAAGAGAGGCATCGGGTGTACATACACATATATAGTTAATCTAGGTCCGTGAATCGCGAAAGGTATATACTATAGAAAAGCAACGCACTTGCGCATTAAAGAGCAATTAGCCGCGGCTCGCGAGCACGCTGATGCCCGGAAGCGATAGAACACGCCGCGCGCGTGCCATCCTTATACCTGACTTACTTACCTTACTTACCTTACTTAGAGCCCGACACTATAAGACGTCGAGTGGTGTTGTACGTACACGACGAGCCTCTCCGTAGCCGCTGCCACATCGCGAGCAGAAGGCGGCATGAGCAACGAATGCACCACGATCGCGAAACGGTGGGGATAGTTTACTCACGAGGTACTGCACACTGCGCACGGGTGTTCGCGCTTGAGCCTAGCGTTAAGGGGATTTGTGGATAAATATTTCTTTGGTAATATTTGCGTTGGTCAATTTAAAAAAATTACCCTCGTGGGGTTTGGTACGAACCAGTTTCGAGCACTTTTTTGTCTATGTACGAGAAAACTACAGTGTGAAACACAATAATTGTGTGATATTGTGTATAGTGTGATACACAATAATATCCACTGTTTCTTCTTTGGTAATATTCACGTCGATAATTTTTTTTAAAAACCCTCGTGGCGTTTGGTACAATGGTCATCAGTTTCGAGCCCTTTTTTTTCTACGTATGAAGTTGAGAAAACCATAGTGTGGAACACAATTATTTCGGCACCTCGTGCTGTTTTGCATTTGGATAATTTACGGGGCTTGATCATTTGAATTATTTTATTTTAAAAAGTTTGAACCCACATATTTCGATGTATTTTTCGCACCGAATACGAATTGAACAGCTCATTCGGTCTAAACTCAGAGAAACACTGGCAATCTTTAGGAAACCGAAAATCTTTAAGTTTACGACTCATTTACCGTCCTTTTACCTTCCGAGTAGAAAATCCATTCTTTCGACATACGCCTTTTTTTACTTACACTTGCATACGAAGCCTTGTGTCTCCCTCCGCGAAGCAACGATCGAGCCTCCTTAACCGTCGCTCGCGCATCCAAACACGCGCCTACCACCTTGTACGATCTACCTCTGCTACTGCCTTATTCTTCACTCACACTCGCTCAATTACCGTCTCGGATAATCATTATCGCAGAAACTGCATCGCCGGGGCTCATTGCCCCAATGCTTAATTAACTGCTCGCCAGACGGTAATTGGGTACGCGGGCCGGCATGCCGACGCTTGTACGGTCAATCTTGGACGATGTAACGAAGAGACTCTGTACTCCAACCGAGTATTCAGTAGCAGACGTGTACCGTGCAAGTGGTAACATCATACGTTTATTGTAGTGGGTATAATAGCTGTCTACTCAACGAATTCATAAACATATCTTGTCTATACTTTGGAAAGTCCTTTGTTCGCTTGTTTGTCCCAATTTTCAAGAATCCGGCACGTCCCTCTAGGCACATCCCTCCAAGGCCTCGATAACTATCCCCTTTTCACACTAATTCCGGTTCTATTCTGTGAGCCTCGCTGAGTTGAGCACAATAGACCGGCGCACTATCGTCGTGTGCAAAAGGAAAACTCGCTTTTCAACTAGAAATGCGTCACTTCCGGTTTGAAAATCTTATTTTCCGACCGACAAGTGACATATTTCGGGTATGACGGTACTTCCGGTCGAAAAATTATTTTTTCGGATACAAATTTCTGGTTTCTAAATTCCATACCTTATATCGAGGGCGCTCCCAAGCCACCACAACCAGCTAGTATCGTGTATATTTATTCATTTATTTATTTGAATAAAAATGACTCGAGCCCAATTACAAGTGTATGTATGTATATGTATATACACGTAACACGTCCGGACGATTCGTCTCTCCGAACTTTCCGCCAGTTCTGAAATACCACGCGAAAATAAATAAATTGCTCACCCGAGAATCGGTGTACGTGGCGTAATACACTGCCGTGTACGATACGTACGCTCGCCTCGGATTTCGCGGCTCTTGTAAAAAGAGAAAGGACTCGCCGAGGCAACAAGGTTGGCTGTACGTAAGAATCTTCGAGATGCTCCAGTCCATAATCTCAAAATCGATGTAAAAGGGCTGCGCTTTGTCTCAAACGCTCGAATATCGTCGTTCGCTACCACCGTCCTAGGTAAAAGGATAAGAGGAACGGAAAAAAAAACCCTCAAATCGTTCACTCCACGTTCGAGTCTATCGAGAGAGCTTGCCGATTGCGGGAGAAAGAGAGAGCGAACGCCTCTCCACCGGTACAGCGTAAAGGATCCATCGGATAATCTCGCGGAAGAGATAAAAGAGAGGTGGCCAGTGGTCGTTGTGCTTGACCATAAAGCTGAATGTTACCGTCGGCTTCCACTTTGCGATGATCGATTTGTGGTGATTTTATAACTCTTCGACCTGCCTCCTCCTCGACTGCCGACGCCTCGGCTCGCGCGCCCCCGCCGGAAGCCGACGGTCTCAAACGAGCCGCTCGAGCGATGCCTTTTGGATCTACGATATAAACTAGAAACGGAAATTTTACGTACTATACTACTATCCGGAGCACCGGGTTGCAACCTTCGCTCGAATTCTACGACGCCCAAGATTTTACCCTTTGTTGCGAGAAATGTTTGAGAAAAAACCCTTTCCGAGTAATGGCACCGACAAGAGAAACTGTGGTAACCCTTTAGAACGATTCTCGTCGAGCATCGGCATGATATATCGCCGATTTATGTACGCTCGTCTACCGAGAAGCAACAGATCTGAACGATGTATCCCAGTCACGGTTTTGCGCTGCACGCGCGGAAAATATTGCGGAATAATAAGCATCGTAAATTGTTCGTTAATAATTTTTGTATATATTCAAGTTAACTTATATCTCACAACTATGAAAATGTTTCTCTATATAGTACATACTCGATCTATAAACAAGGCACGTCGGCCGGGAATGTGATGTTTTCTTACTTAAAGAACACGTAATAACGGAACGTCTATCGTCTAATATCGACGGAATATAAATTATTTCACGATTACTGCACATGTATTGTGCTTTAAAATGTCAATTACTACGGGGATTTGGATCTTAACGAGAATCATGTGGATTCGATTATCGATCATGGTTACTGGACTACACTGCTTACAGATTGAAGTTAAAACTAACATATTAAAAATGTTTAAATGTTCCTTGTATATTCATTGCGTTACGACTAAATGATTGTTAGTACCTTCTTTTTTTGTTTCCCGATGGTGCTTCGCAGTGGCTGCGCGATTGCTGCTTTTCGAACGGACTGGTCGATCGCTCGACTGGTACCCCGCCTTCCCAGATAGCAAAAAGACACCTGGTATGAAAAAGTGATCTAAACAGGTTGTTACATGTGTTCGTGTGGACGGTTACTGTGAGCTCTCCTACGTCCAGAAGTTAACTTTTTGGATGTGTGGTAACTTTCGGATACCGTCCAGACGGACATACACAGTAAAAAATATTTGTAAATTTGACAAACTTTTTTGTCCACAAACGTCCACGATTGTTTTGTTAATTTTGCAAAAAATATTCGTAAAATTAACATGAAAAGAATTGTGGATGCTTGTGGACAAGAAACGTTGATATCTATTGTACTGTGTATGGAACCCATTGAGATCACTTTTTGATAACTAATTTTTTGTGCTACCTGGGTTCATACGAAACAGAGTTTATTGCCTTCAGAATGAATAACGGCAATTCCGTCTCGTGCCGTCGCGATGGCGCGGTTTTCGGATCACTCTTCACTAAGAGACGATTAAATGAGGCATTTCGATTCGGCTGCGGGATCGGGCTCGGTCGGCACACCCTCCGCCGCCAGAGCTAGGACTTCCTCGCACACGCGTTTGTACACCCAAGCGTCGCCTTTCAATCTCTTGCGACGGATGCCAACGATAGGCTTGACGTCTGATATTCCCTCGAGCAAGCAAACTTCCAGTTCGAAGGAACAAGCTTTTCTCGAGGTAAACGGCCTGCTGGCATCCTTGATATTTTCCGTGCCGAGAGACTCCGTTTCTCCTTGAAGGATGAACCTGTATTTTCAATTTTTATTTTTTATTTTTTATTTTTTATTTTTCACTTTTAATACGCTCAAGGTTTCATTTTTAAATAAAATATAACGCTACGCTCTACGAGTATTTACCCCTTCTGTCGACACATTATTCCTTTGCGATGAAGCGCACGCCGCAGTTGCAACAGCACGTATTTCGGACACTCACTGGACGTTGACGAAACATTGCAAAGTCCCTGAACAATTAAATTAATAAACGGCTATTTTCTCGATGTTGCGCAAAGAAAGGAAAAAGTTATCCATCGCGTATGCCGCGATCGAACGAGTGAAATATACACGCACCTTGCCTGAAAGCATGTTCGGCTGGTCGGGATTGTTTTCCTCCGTCTTCGTGCGACGTTTCGGTGTGAGAACGCATCTGACCTTGTTCAATCCACGCTCCAATCCCATTATAACTTTTCTAGCGCTGCCCGGCGTCGACTGCGATCCTCTGGAAAATTTACTCCGATATGTCACTTCAAACGAATGGATGTTTCGTAGGATTTTTATTTATTATTTTTTATTTATTTATTGTATGTTATAATAATTTATTAAAGGATAATCATCGACGAGATTCTCACCTCGTATTCGTCGCTCCCGTTGTCGTAGGCGTCGTGGTTTGTCTGCCTTTTTCCGTCGACTTTTTCGTCGGTACTACAACAAACACAACATTAATTTGTCTACGCGGAATCCTCTCAGCAATCGATCAGGACAGCAGCGAGGGAAAGGACGTGGGAGAGAATTTCGCAGCCCGCAATTTCCCCTGTTCCAAAGTTTCTGAAGAATCACCACACTAATTACCCGCTACCGCCCGGCGAGAGAGACTCCTCGTCGCGACACTATTTCTTTAAATCTTACAGTTAAAGTTTCTAACTAGCTAGTTAGACCGGCCAGTTGTCTAATTAGTACCGTAAAGCCAGCAGTGCCCACAAGCGAGCGGAGTAACTTTAATTACACGTGAATGATCGGACAAGCTTACCGGGTGAAGATACTTCGTCTGGGTCCTTGCTGCGTAATCTCTTGCGGCCTGGTACGTTCGGCTCCGTGAAATTATCAACTCGATTGTTGTCCACTAGAAAAACAAGTGAACGGAGGGACGAGCGGTCGAATTAATGTTTCGTCGTTCGGAAAAATCCACCGGATAACTCGATATGTGGAGCGATTTATTTATTTACCGTTATCCGGCGTGCGTGGCAGTAAGTTGTAAGTTATCTCGTCAATCGGAGATCGTCTGGGAATAACGCTTCGAGGCGATTGGTCGAGCTCCGTAATAAAGTTGTTAATACCTCTCTCGTACTGGGGAATGTATTCGTTAGGCTGAACGGGAAATTTTTTTTGTAGACAAATTCTCGTGCAGAGAAAACGAGGATTAATTTTTTATTAAAGAAAGAAAAATTAAAGATAAGAACAAAACCAAGACATACCACTGCCTGTTTGATGTGACTCTTTGACGACGACGATATCCTCAGCGACAATCCTCTTATTTTTCTATCGAGCAACAACAAGTACGTAGCGGTTCTGTAATCGGTTCGAGCGCTCTTGTTCAACGTTCTCCAGATATCCTCGTTCGGTTCGTCGCAGATTGCCGCCATGGTGCTCAATACATCGTCGTCCCTTTCGAACTGTGGTCGGACAGAATTACGCAGAGTATCGTCAGTTAACTACCGATGATCGGGTGATCGAGAGAATCGGCGGAAAAATTAGCACGAGCGGATTAACATATGTCAACGCGTTTTTCGTGTTTCACTCGAAAAACGTGGATCCGTTAGTGCTCGTTTTTCATCGATGCCCTCGATCGATGCAATACAACGTTAAAATTACGTTAGTCTTTTTTGCGAAGGTAACAGGATTGAGCCATCCCGCCGTGATCCACGGATGTGAACACAGCTCACCGATCGTTATTCTACTCTTTGGGTCTGTTTGTAACATTGCACGAATAATTTTTTTACTGCTGTGAGACAGCCAGCTGGGTTCGTCGTATTTTCCACCCTGAAAACAAAATGAAAGTTAAAAATAATATCGTAAAATTTGATTGCCAACAAAATTTAAGAATCTTTTTTTTTTATTTTAAAAAATTAATAAATATTTCGATCCTTTCGAGGATCTCAAAAGGCGTACTCACTAGTATTTTTCTGTACAAGCTCTCTATGTTATTGTCATCGAACGGCAAAAAGCCACAGAGAAGGGCATACAGGAGGACGCCCATGCTCCAAATGTCCACTTCGGCCCCTGGAAACGAAACAATTTTAATTAATTGGCACATCTACAGCTCAACGCGATTGCAAGATCTTTCCAGAATCTTCAAAAAGGCGGTCAATACGGTGGTAGTTGAATATGAGTAGAGTAAGGTAGGAAAGAGGAGGGAACAGTCAAGTCTTAGGCTACTCGATGTAATGGCTAGTTCGGATATTGTCATATCAAAGGATGTCGCACAAACCGTGCATATTCTAGCTATTAATTTCAATTGTTCAAAATGAAAATAAAAAAATTCGGAGTTTTGTTAACTTCAACTTAATGTAATAAAATGTATTAGTCTGTATTCAGTATTATTCATCTTAATTTATTGTTTATTCTTATTACAAAATGTTTTATTCTGTGCTCTAAATCAGGATCTATTGTAAAGTAGTAGTAAAAGGAGAAATCTGACAAACAAAATAAATTTAAAAATAATAAATTACCTAAGTACTTCTTCCCCAGTATCAACTCAGGTGCCGCGTACGTAGGAGAGCCACAGGAAGTGTAAAGATGCGCCTGCATACCTCCCCTGGGTTTTGCGCACAGGCCGAAATCTATGAGCTTCAGATTCTGATCTCTGTCCAGCAAGACATTTTCCTAATAATCAATTGAAAAAATTTACTTAAAACAAATTTGTATCATCGAGCAACCATAGAAGAAAATTGTCAAATTTTTGTAAACTCACAGGTTTCAGATCTCTGTGAGCGTATCCCAAATTGTGTAGATAAGCAACGGCGGACACGATTTGTCGGAAGAATTTACGTGACTCGGATTCTGTGAGCCTGTTTTTTTCGACTGCAATTGTAAGAACAAAGCTGTAGATTAAGGACTCGTTATCGCTGTGGGACAACTTTTCATGGATGTAAACACCAACCGATATGATCGAACAGTTCGCCTCCGGAACAGTGCTCGATGATCATAAAATAATGACTGTCCGTTTCGATGACCTGGTAAAGTTTGCATATGTGTTGGTGCAGCAGAGTCTTCAGCGCTTCGACCTCGAGTTTGACTCTGGGCAGGTCGTCCTGAAAGTGTCATAAATAACATAAATAAAATGAATATAATTGGCGCGCTCTCGTCGAGGATCCCCTGACAAAGGTTCGGGCAGGTGTGAACCTCAAGGCTCGAGAGAACGAGCAACCGAACATTAGAAGGTCGTCAAGAGCAACGACGACGCGTCGGTTCCGTTAGAGAGCTGAGTGAAAATCTTGCCGGGAGAAAACACGCAAAACGGACATGTCATGCGTTGCTAAATCGACTTACGCCCAACGCTGCTTTTTCCATAATCTTCACCGCAACCTTTTCACCGGTTGCGACATGCGTCGCGAGTTTGACTTTCGCGAATCCACCGCAACCGATGGTTTTTTCGAGCTCGTAGAGTCCCTTGAGCGCCACGTAACGCACCATGGCGAACAATTATATATATTTATGTGTTTAAACTCTAAATTAACTAAAACGCGTAAACGATGCTCTCGTCGTGGGCAAAGAAGCATAACTTTTTAAACCGAAATTATTTTGTAACGTAAACAATTTATGACAGCCAATCCCGGTAAACATCTGCCGCTCGTCCGACAGTTTGGCCAACTCTTCGCGCTAACATTTATTTCGGCCTGCGTACTGGCAGTCTGTATCTGCGTCGACGCCGTATTCGGCGGTGTTCGCGTTGTGTCGATCTAGTTTGTCGCATTTGTCGTCTTCTGTTTTTACGTCGATTTTACGTTCATCTAATAAACTCGCGAACAAAGTTATTGCTGCAAAATGCCTGCTTTAGATAAACGAAAAGGCGATGACATACTCGCACTTGTGCCTGCGTCGAAGAGAACGAAGAATGAAGTCGTATTCAGCAGCAGAGAAAAGGCTGTTATACAAAGCGTGAGTTAACCTCTTTCGGCTGATCGACGATAAACATTTTCGAATCGTATAAACAAACGGATGGTTCTAATAGTTCTGCACTTCTGTGGTTCACGTATCTCGTGCCATGTAATTCGCGCCTCTAGGATGTGAAAAAAAAACATTCCATCACTATGCACGCTATTGTCAAATTATGCTACTTGCAAAAAATTTTTTAAAGTTTTTGGCACGAAAACATTGTCAGATATTAATCATGCAAATTAAATTTTTTTAAAGTTTATTAAAGTTTATTAAAGTTTTAAAGCGTTGGCACGAAAACATTGTCAAATATTAATCATGCAAATTATATTTTTTTAGGGACCTCCAAGAACTTCGTCTATGCTGGCACCGATAATGCTTCTCGATGGCCACCAGGGCGATATATTCTCACTAGAATTTCATCCGGAGGGTCAATACCTTGCGTCCACAGGTTTCGACAGACAAATTTGTAAGGCTCGCGGGGCTCTTCCACTTTATTGCACTGGCATAAATTGAAAATTCATTAATTATATCCGAAACAATATTTGTTCCTTTCAGTCATCTGGAATGTCTATGGCGAATGCGAGAACATATCTGCAATGTCCGGACACAGCGGCTCGGTTATGGAGATGCACTTCAGTCCAGACGGAAGTAATTTATACACAGCCAGCACAGACACGACCTTGGGCCTTTGGGATCTCGCGGCCGGAACGAGAATAAAGAAACTAAAGGGCCACACGTCGTTCGTGAATTCCGTGTCGGGAGCGCGCAGAGGGCCGACGCTACTTTGCTCGGGAAGCGACGACAGCACCATCAGGGTGTGGGATCCACGAAAACGCGGCCAGTCGTACACGCTAAACAATACTTATCAGGTATAAATACTCACAAATTCTTCTTCTGTTATTTTGGAACGAGTCAAATTCGGAGCACGTTAATAACGATACGCGTTGATCTAACTATATTTCAGGTGACGGCGACCTCGTTCAACGATACAGCGGAGCAAGTAATCAGCGGCGGTGTCGACAACGACATTAAAGTCTGGGATTTGAGGAAGAACGCGGTTCTCTATAAATTGAAAGGACACTCTGATACCATTACCGGCTTGAGTCTAAGTCCCGACGGTTCTTACATACTGTCTAACGCGATGGACAACACGCTCAGAATTTGGGACGTCAGGCCATTCGCACCGTACGAACGGTGCGTCAAGATCCTGTCCGGTCATCAGCACAATTTCGAAAAGGTTCTTATGATCCGCTATTCAAATTTATACACGCACGAACTTATAATTTGTACGGTAATCGTTAATTAATTTCGGATCTCTCGTACAGAATCTTCTGAAGTGCGCTTGGGCTCCGGATGGAAGCAAAGTTTCGGCTGGATCGGCGGATCGTTTCCATTACATCTGGGACACTACTACGCGGAGGATACTTTACAAACTACCCGGACACAACGGCTCCGTCAACGACGTTGACTTCCATCCCAAAGAGCCCATAGGTGAGCAATCCCAAAGACTGTCGCTGGAACGATATTACGTTCGCTTCCGAAACGCCGAACTCATCATTTTAATCTTTCAGTGTGCTCCGGCTCGAGCGACAAGCAAATCTACCTCGGTGAAATAGACACGTCGAGCTGAATAAGAACTCAGACGGATCGTAATTGTACACTGGATCTTCGTGATAGATTGTAAATGTATTAATAGTGACTAATAATAAGATTCGCGAGAGAAGAGCATTTTCATCGTATCGAATGACGATGCAATCTACGAGATTAAAAAAAACATCGAGCTGTAAGATTTGTGTTTGTCTTTTCGGCACCCTGATTTTCTTGTTTTTATCGGTCGCCGATTAAACAGTTTCCCGTGCCGAGGTTTCTCTCCTAGCGCATAGAGGCCGCTGTCGTTCCCACAGATATATATATTTTTTTTTTTTTGGTACCGTCAAGTTCTGTTCCTCGTCGCATTTTATAATCGTAGTAGGTACGGTGTATTGCGTTTTATTGCGTCCGCGAAAATTCCTTAGTCCTCGGGAATTTATTCGTCGACGCATCAAAGCCCGACTAGTCTTCTCCGTGAGTACACGTTCCTAACGAATCCACCATAAAACTGAATGTTCTTGTCATCGTCGAGTTTTGCCACAACAGAGTGCACTTCGATAAACACATACACCTGTCAAGTCTCGTGTTTGGAACTTGAGGTCACTTGAAAAAAGTACTCTTCCGACATTCATTGCATAATCTAACTGAATATTTTGATCGGTCGAGATGTCACGATTCAATTTGAAAAACCTAGCATCAAAGCCGTACGATAATCTTGTTTACCTCAAAAGCCCCACCGCGATTTCACAATCTTGCATCACAATGAAAACTTTAAAAAATACATTTCTGCAGGTAGGCATTCGACAATATTTTTCGGAAATGGCATCGCCGTGGGCAGTAATAAAGACGGACAATCAAGCGAGCTTCGAGGAAATCGAAGCCGAAGAAATCGTGAAGAGTCAGCAGGAGAGGTGACCTTCAGCCAGACTTACAATGCCACACAAGGTTTACCTTAAATTTACGTCTATTGTGACTTTCGTGATGCAGGGAGTTCCAAAGGTATGCCAAGACACAGCCTCAGGAAGAAATTGTGGAGGAATGCGAGGAGTGTGCCCTGGATGGCACGGACAGTGATGCAGTTATTGCACAGCTACTCCAAAATCAGTACAACAGGGAACACGACCTGATGTTGAAGAGAACGGAAGATAAGTTCAATGGAGCCTCGAAAGGTAGTTAATCGTCGGAAAAAATTTACAATATTCGACGATTATATATGAATGCATCCCAACTTCCTTATCGTTGGCCTTTGCTTCCAGTAAATATATCGTACTCGAATTACCGAGCCGGACCAACGATGGAGCCCGAGGAAAGAGCCGCGAACATCGACGAGGAGAAGGACTTGGACAGATTCGTCGTGAGTTGCGATTAATTTGATAAAAATTCGATGAAATTTATTCGACGATTGATTATTGATTTAACGTGTTTCAGAGCGTGGAGAAAGAGTACGCGGACATAAAGCGTTGCGGTTACAAAAAAATTGGCGAGGGTTCGGAGATCGTGACGAAACACGACATGCTAATGTCCTCGAGGATAAACGCTTGCAGGGTTTTGGAATTTCCACCTGGAATACAAACCGGAGACACCGGTGGTTTCGACGCGAAGCTGAACAACAAAGTCTTCAACTCGCTCAGGGCCCACAGTCACGCTCATTGCGCTCGTCAGAAAGCCAAGGCGAGGCCGCACGCGAAATAAAGTAAAACTCCGAGGCTAACGATAATGCGTTTATTCGGTGGATCGATTTGACACGTAATCGCAAATTACGTCGGGTCGTTTCAAACGGCTTCCCGTACAAACTGCGCTCGTATCGAGGCAAGAAAATATATTAAAATTCCAACTATGACTGCCAAGAGAGAAAAAAAAGTGTATTCAACATCATTTCGTCATCGATTCGTATCTAAACCTATTGTAATAAGGTAAATACCACGTCAATCGAGGTAGTTATGTACAACTGTCGGTAAACATCAGTGATGCAGTAAAAAAAAAAAAAAAAAAAAAATCGTTGTAATACTAGATCGGGAAGGCAAACAGGTACAATATCACAGCGCACGATTAATGAAAAACCTAATTCATCGAAGTTCCACGGTCGGTGGCTTCAGAGGTATTTTACCCAGTACAAATTGATCGGACATGTATGTGACTTTCTCGTCGTCGGTGAGTTTCCCTTCTATCGTGTAGGCGTTCTCGTCGATTATCGAAGCGGTCGTTATGGATTTGTAGGAAGATTGGGAGAACGGTCCGGAGGGTGACATAGTTGTCTGCGCGACACCGAACGGCGTGTTGATTTGCTGCTGTGACTTCGAAGCGAACGGGTTGCTCGTCGTCGTTGTGCTCGTCGTCGATGCGAAAGGGGTGCTGGGCGAGTTGCCGAACGCCGGAGCGCCGAAGGGCTGCGATACCGGTGCACCGAGATTGCCGAAAGGAGCGGAGCCTGTGCCGGAAGCGAAAGCGGTTTCCGCGCTTGGAGCAGCCGCTGAACCAAAAGCGGACGCGCTCTCATTTCCAGGCTGCATCGAGCCCCCGAACGGTGTAGCCCTCGCGAAAGGGGAGCCCGCTGCTGCGCCGAAAGGACCACTCTGAGTGCCGAACGGCGTGGCGTTTGGGGCGGAAACGGCAGCGCCGAACGGCGTTGCAGCCGGCGTAGCCAGAACTCCGAAACTGTTGGTAGTCTGGGCGTTCGATCCGAAAGTCGGAGCCTGTGTGCTAGTACCGCCGAATACGTTGTTCGCCGGTATTTGAGAGTTATCGAAACCCGGCTGAGTCCCGAAGAGCAATTCGCCGGATGCACCAGCGAATTGACCCGCCGACGTTGCGCCGAAAACCGGCGCCGACATGCCGGTCGACGCGCCGAACATCGAATTTGCCGGCTGTATCGTCGCCGTCGAGCCGAAGGGGTTCGACGGAGCTTTCATAGCTTCGAATAGCACCGAGTTGGGCGCTCCGAACGGGATATTCCTCGATGTCGTTGTCGCGCCGAATACCGATGTCGTTGATTGTGCCGATTGCGACATGGAGAACGGACTGTTCGCCGCTTGACTCGTCACGCCGAACGCCGCGCCTCCGAACACGGAGCTGGTCGGCGTACTCGCCGTCGCGAATGTTTGCATGTTTTGATTCCCACCGAAAACCGTACCGCCCGTACCGCTTTTGCTCGCGGCTCCGCCGAATACAGAATTCGTATTAGCCTGATTGCCGAAGACCGCGTTACCGCCGAACGACGGCTTTGCCCCGAAGACCGAAGTGTTGGTCGTCGTCGTTCTCCCGAAGATGGACGACGTCGTGGCCGGCGAGGCGTTGAAACCGCCGCCGAAAGGGTTGCTCGTCGCACTCCGAGCTCCGAAGACGTTCGAGCTCGCGGCCGCGTTGCTCGACGGAGACATCTGTGGCGTCGACAGAGCAAAATTCGTTTTTCCACCGAAGGCGCTGTCCCTGTTGCTCTTCTGCAACTTGTCCTGAAGGAAATAAACGCAGCGTTCAACAATAAACATACCGCTAATCGATACTTGCAAATTTAACAAAATATAAGCATTTTTTTCCTCTTACCAACATGGCTGCAGTCTCGTGAGTAGGATTCTTTAGAGCGTCGCGTTTCACGCTCATAGCTTGACAAAGTTGTTGAAACTGAAGTTTCTGTAAGAGAAAATGTTTCATTTTACCCCTTTAAAGAACAAGCAAATTGAATTGTTCTGAGCTACAAATAAACTCAAGCTCAGCAATTTTTGAGAAATATATCAATTTTTGTACTGCTAGTTACAATTAGATTCTTTAATATTTATAGCCGTTAAAAAATCTCTTAAATTGCATATCGATTGTATTATAATTGGGAACTTCGATGCACTCATTTTCAAATATTGTAACTTTTGTAATATACACAAGCTCATTATCTGAGTTGCTGCTGTTGTCTGTAACGTATTCTTATCATTACGTAAAAGGAGAAATCTGTTGAATTAAATTAAATTTTTAAATGTTGGGTTCTGGGCAAATCTTAGTGAGCGGAGCATCGGCAAAATATTTACTTACAGTCTGGTCGACAGTCCCATTCTTCTGAGCTTGGTATATCTCCCATCGCACCTCCTCCGGAGAAACGTCGTCCATCCCGGGGATGCAAGGCTGTTCCTTGAAAGGGCCAAAGCACGATAGGAGCCATTGTCCGCCTCTCTCCGCCGCAAGCACTTCCTCCGCAACGCCCAGGCTGTTCAACCGTTTTATTGTCAATCGCGATCGTCAGACGGTAGTCTTCAAGCTACGACATACTCACACTATGTTTTTTGCCTCGGTAAACGGCTTGTTGGTGTTCTCCTGATTACCAGCTGAAAATTCACATCATTTCTGTAGTCTTTGTATGTGGAGGTTAAGAAATCGAGGTTAAAAAATTACTCGATGAGTAATTTTTTTTTTTTAACACGATCACGATTATCCTTACCGTAATTATTGATGTGCTGAAATCGACAATATTGCCCATAACGGCATGTGCCCTGTTGGAAATATTTGCAGACTACCATATTGATAAACTAAGGTACAACTCGGAGTGTCGGCACGGTTTCTTCGAATTTATCGTTGCACGAGGAAACTTGGCGCGAAGCGCGGTTAAGTTTTATCAAAGCCTCGTGTGTATGGGCGAAAAATCAAGGTGTAATTCGGGCTTCGTTCATTTCATTAATAAACAAGTAAAAACATTGAATCGGTCCGACAAAGAGGACGAACAGTTGCGTCAGATCCACGCGAATGGGAGGCACTGATCGCAGAGCTGCTGAGTCAAACGTGCAAACGCCGAAGGACGGTGGTGGGGAGAGCACCGTGAGAGTAACGTTGCATTCGATTTTTGTCAATAATTTTAATCGTCATTCACAGTATTACATTGTTAGTGTTGATACGTGATGCGAGGCCCACTTATCTCCGCAAATGCGACTCTTCTAATTTTTCATCGATCGATATGTCCATCGATGTGTCCATCGTTCACCGGCAAGTTTTCTTTCCGCTCGTCGACCGTAAGCGAACTCGCCTCGCTAAATGCGAACGAAGTTTATCGTCGGTAAGGTGCAAAATTATTCGACACTATCGTTAGGTAGCACTCGCGTAGAAATGTAGAGCGATCTCATACTCTTTCGTCGACGTTCCGTGCGGCTCGTCTAATGCAGCGGCTCTGGCTGTCTCCTCTTGCGCCTGTTGATTTCTAAGTACCGCCATAGCTTCCTTGAAAGTCTCATACTGAATCATATTGAATATAGTGTTCGTGTTTATTTTCTGCGGTGCGGCTTTCGATGTATGTGACGAATATTTTTTGTTTATTTTTTCTTCGTTTTGCATATCGTGCGGCCACAAAGATTCCGGAAGTCCTGCAGCGGGCGATACTGTTTGCATGTATTGGGTTATCATCCGATACCGTCGATTTCAATTTTATTTCGAAGCGCTCACCAATTTGATTTGCGTCTTTGAGCTTCTGCTCGAAGACCCTTCTCTCGAATTGATATCGATCGTCGTCCATTTTCCCTTGGTCACTGCTCACTTCTTCCATACCCTGACTGGATATCTCCACCGACTGCTGAGACGATCTCGTCGCAATCCCGTTATCCCCCTCGACTCCCGCTTGTGGACGTTGAATCAACGGCGTCCTGTGCACAAACGTTGGCAATTGAATAGTCGATAAACGCTCGCCGCCGTCTCTGATAGCTTGAATCCTGAGAAAATAAAGATTGGTCGTCAATATTTGGTCTATGTGCTGTCGGTGTGCGCGACACCGCTATGGCCGTTAAAGATCGCTCACGAGGTTCGGGAATAAGTTAATCCAAAAATACTGCATGCAATTACCACTAATGCTACTAGGTACATAATCATTTTGATAATGTTTAGAAGCTACGTGGAGAAAAATATGTTCGATCTGCCAATGACTGGACTCGAACAAAAGAGCGTTCAGACCCACTGTCTGAGATCCACTCAGAATCTCGTCTTCACAGGAAATATCGCAATGGATTTCGAAAAAAAAAAATTTAAGATATCGTATTAAAACCACCGCCATTGTTTTCAAGCGGGATATTTTCCGACCGATCAAGCCCGTCTTAAATTTACACGATTTCGTCGATTTCCGCCCAAAAAACGAAACATACACAATGAATGCTTAAACGAAAGTACTGGAACCAGAGAAATATAAAAACATTTCGGAATTGGATTCCGAAAAATCTAAATCACTCCCATACGCTAGATTCTCCAGATTTCGGCTTTTATAGCATATGGAATTGGATTCCGAAAAACTTAAATCACTTCCATACGCTATATTCTCGAGATTTCGGCTTTTATGCATGGTTGCCACGAAATTCTCCAACTGGAATTCCCGGACTTCTCCCGGTTTTCCAGAGAACATTTTTTACTTTTTCCAGTCTATCGATCAGGGTAGGACAGTACAATAAAAAATAACGTAAACTAAAATGTATATTGATTATCAATATATTAAACTCGGTTCAAAATATTAAAAATTCCCAACGAAAATAATTTCACGACATAGTCATATATATGCTCTATATAGTCGACAAATTTGCTGAAACAAAAAATGTAGACGTCATGCAGCACGGAATTGAACGAAAAATATCAGATTCAAAAAACTTCCAGGGTTTTAAAAAAATGCCATGACTTTCCCTGGTCCCAACAAACCCCCGACTTTTCCCGGTTTTCCAGGTTTTCCAGGTCCGTAGCAACCATGGATTAAGGAACACACGGTGAGCGCTCCAGCTCCAACGAATCTATCAAAAAAAACTGAGCGGAACACACGACTGTGATTTTCTTGATATTTAAATGAATAGATTTATTCAATCGTTTCACAGTGAAAATGCGTTAAGCTTAATTAACATTAATTATTTAACCTTATGTTTCACATAAGAAATCAATTTATTACACCGAATCACATCCCTCTCAAGATCCCCCCTTCAGTCATAAACCATCCACCTACGATATACATATAGTGTGTTTATTACGAGATACGATATTTAAAGGTCATCCCATCTACGAACAAACAATTTTCCTTCTGTCAGTTGATATTATATTAGAACTCGTTCACCTTTGGTAAGACTAGAAGTACCAGAGGATGTTATATATCATGTATCACACTTTCCCGATATTTTTTTTTTCAACATTACAATGTTCTATGCGCTATCCCCGAAGTCTCCAGTAAACGTTTCAGAAGAGATCTTGCGGTAAATTTATGGGTTTCGGGTCGATCATTTTTTACGATGTTACACTTGTACTCTCTTAAAAACAAAAATAACAAAAAAATGAAGCCAAGAAATAATCTCAAGTAAAAGAAGCACTCAGTGGAATACATAATATGCGAAGTGCTCAACTATTTACAGTAGAATCAAACACCAAAACATAATGGGGAAAAAAAGCTTTAAACTCAATACTAGTGACTGCGATCGAATGCGGATAAAAAAAAAATGCGGGCTTACAGTAATTCGGTAGCCGAACGCGAATTATTATCTACGGGTAGCCTTTTCGATTTCGATATATATAATATTCACTACGTATTATACTTGATGGGACCGTATTTGTAAATGCTAGAAACGCACTCGATCGTCGTTTTGTTTCAGATATTATGCAAATGCTTAGCTAACGATGAGCTCTCTATTACCACCTTTCGTATATTCTTTCTCAAGCACGTAAGTCACTTCCCGAGCGTATCTCTCAGTTGTAAATTTGCTTGTGTCTCCTTAGGAATCACCTTTCGGTGTGAATACAAAAATTTCTTACAAAAATTCGGACATTTCGGACAACGTATAAAACATGCGCGTGAACCACCCGTTGAAGTTTAAATCTATCAACTTAATTGACGTCTGTCTCACGTCACCAGTAGTGAATTCGATCGCACGTAACATTCGTACAAAATTTGTCTCTCTGTAGAAAATGTTCCTCCGCGCTACGACGTAGTTTCCCGTTTCTCGTACGACGTGAGAGTAGATACGATCTGACAGGATTTTTTTTTTTTGTGATTTAGTGCTTGAACTTTGGATGTTACAAGTATTCGTAGTAATAAAAAAATAGGCGGTCGTTACATATGCATCGTTGAATGTATGAATCCCTGTAGAACGAACGAACAGTCGTGAGTGCGCGATCGACTAAATGCCATCGAGTCGGTGGTATGCGTTCTTCCCAATCAATGATTAGCAATTCCAGCTCACGTTTCTAGGAACCATTCCGCTGCATGCCAACATTTTATCCTCAAAAATAAATAAACGATTTAATTCTCTTTCGTTCTAGAAACGTTTGACAAAAAAACTGATTGTGAGTTTTTGCAGATAGCGTATAGGGCGAATATTCGGCGCACGGTCGTATGCATCGAATCTGCATTGAACGTTCTCCGCCATCTGAGAATTATGCGAATTCTAATTCTGTATAATCATTGCACGAACGTTCTTTATTTAACTCAATGATCAAACCGTTCTCGTATGTTCGGTGTAAAACTTTCGAGTACAGAATTACCGTTAAAGATTTCTTTTTTTTTGTTTGTTTTCTTGTTCAAGTATCGAGAATTATCGTTATAATTACGTCGAATTATACCTCTGGATTCGTCTCGATATATTTGATATTTTTGCAGTTTCAGCCCTCTCAATTCATCAACTACTACGCATCACATAAAATATTAGGATGTATCAAATATATATAATATATATATATCTTTCAATAAATGTCTCTGTCGACAGTATCATCGATCCCTCGGAATGACACTTGGCTTCGCGCGAACTCTGGTTCAATATTTAAAAAGCCAAGGTTAATCATCTAAATCGTTTATGTGAAGAACCTCTCTGTGTGTGAGACCGGCCTTCGAGAGGCTCGTTATCTGATCGGTAGGATAGAGAATCCTCTTCGGATAGCTCGTTGTTATCTCAAAGTTATTCGGTGAATCGGCTTGACTGTAGATCCAGTGGTACACGTCCTGCAAGAGACAATTTAATTTTCAATTGAAAAAAAATATATATACAACGGCGACCGAAAGATTGAAAAAATACATGACACTCGTGTTGTACCTCGATTGTGTCGGACATAAGGAATCGCCTTATCACCGTGCGTTCGCCGAGCTTTATTTGGAGATGACACGCGTTAGGATTTGTCGGTTCGGGCTCCAGAGGCACCTTCCTCACTGTCAGCTCTTTCTCGAGTTTGATACGCTCGATTTCCATCTCCTGAGCGTTGAGTTCCTCTTTTTCTCTGGCCTCTTGCTCCTCCCGAGCCCTGCGCTCCTCCTCCCGCTTACGGTCTTTCTCTTGATCGGCGCGAAGAGATTCTTCGTACGCCTGATCTTGCTGCTGTCGCAATGATTGCGCCGCGCTTCTTTCCGCTCTGCATTTACAATTAACGCACAATTAAACCCAACCGATCGATGCAACATTACGTTTACAAAAAAAAAAATCTATCCCACCTGTCCTGACGCGTTTGGATCAAGCTAATTTCGTTGTTTTCTATGATCGTTTGGAATCGTGCGATGAGCTCAGAGGGGGATGGTATGCCTTCCATTCTGAAAACGAAAGAAAAAAAAACGTTGCCAATTTATTATCAACGAGGAAGAACTCGGACAAGTTCAAACGGAAGGTTTCCCTTGTCACTCACCGGCCGACTATCGTCATCCTGTTGTCCTTCAGAACGATTACAGCCAGAAAAGGATAAGTACCGGACTTCAGCGCTTCCGCGACTTTGTAGCCCTCGCCCGATTGAACATTGCACGCCCAGAAGAGGGTATGAGTATTGATATATCGAGTTACCTCGGGGCTTCCCAAGGTATTTCTGTTTTGGCATAGAAACAAAAGAAATTAACATCTTCTTCTTCAATTTTCCATTCTTCTTGTCTTTATCTTCACTCTATCTCACCTGCACCATTGATCGATGTCCTGAGCCTCGTCTTTGTGCAGATACACCAGAAGAAATCTGAGCTCTTGCTTGGCGTCGGAGAGCGCCTGGCTGTAGGAGCCTTGGTAAAAGACTGGATGACTCTTGCCGTATTTCTCTTCGTACGACCTAATGAAGTTTATGACGTCCTCCACCGGATCCGAGGCAACTTTAATAGGGAAATTTAAAAAAAATTTATTAAGCACAGTTTTTTCAAGTTGGTAACGTACCGTGAAGTTTTGCTCACCTGGCCTCACATCCGACCTGAAGACCGCGAAGACTAACTGCAAGATACTTGTCACAAAGTTGTAACACATGGAGAAAACAAAAGACAGAAATCCGCCTCCGTTGCCCGAGCCGCCCGGTGGACTGAAATATATTCTGGAGGCCATGTCGTCGACGACGGCTGGAGGCCTGGAACGCGAATCTTGAGCGTACATGGATGGTCGACCTTCATACAAATTCAGTTGTTCCTACAATAAAAACAGAAAACAAAAAATATATTCGAACCGATACACAGTAAAAAAGTTTGTGCTTTTTACAACTTATTATGCACAAAAGTCTACAATTTTTTATTTGTTACTTTTCCAATCGCATTATCTGCGTCTAGTTTTACGAACAGAAGTGCAGATTAAATGGTTAATGACACCGAAATTGAAAGAACAGATTCGTATATTCAAACCTAAACAAACAAGTTTGTCGCTCGTTTAACAAAATTAATTTTATGAAACTTCGCATTCTGGATTTTACGAAATTATTTTTTGCTCTGTAGTTTGCTTTACGAGAGCGAAGCGCTGTGCGTACTGAAAATTTGAGCAGGACATTAACGGGCAATCGACTTCTGATTACCTGAACGGCGACTTCCAAGTTCCAATTGTGTCTCTGCAAAACATCTCTGCATATCGAGAGATCCTCAATGCCTGTCAGATCCTGCGATAAATAAAAAATAACATCGAAATTGTGTCACGAGTACCGTCACGAAGTGAAGAAAAAAAAATTGGGGCGGGGGAAACTGCGTGTAATAGTTATAAAATTAACCTGGAATTGTAGAATTTTCTCAGTCTGTTCGCCGCTGAGCTCTCCCAATGCGTTATCTGCCATTGCGAAGATCAATTCGACGATCCTCTAATACTTTGGGTCGTAAAAAAGCAGCGCTGGAGAAACGGTTATATCTAGTTCATCAGCTGACAGAAATGACGGAAATACAATAGGAGCTGCCGACGAGACGAACAATCATTTGGGAACAGACGTACGCGATTTGACAAAAGTTAACCATAACACTTCTTCGTCCGCTGTCGACGTACTCGTGCGATGGTGTTTCACGGTTCCCACTTCATTACCCTCTCGCGCACCTTTTTACGACAACGTTAGAATTCATTTTTTTTCTTTTTTTTTTTTTAATGCTCGATGTTTTTGGAGCTGTGCATTTTTTTGCTACGCACGTACTCGGTGTTCCAGCGACGGTGTAGGGGCAGGGAATGTATGTAATGCGAATAGGTCAGTTTCGGACGGTATCGATGGTCGATCGTTGGTAAGTACGAAAGCAGAAGAGGGACATAGACGTACTGTGAGACTCTGCGTATCGAAATGACTTCGTGTGGACTTGCTTTGTCGGTATATTCGTTTTGCCCCAAACAAAAAATCAAAATTAATGTCGTTAAAAAAAGATAGTTAAATAATACTCTCAAGGGCATGTGATACACACGTATCGATGCTCCGATGGTAACAAATCGCTTTCCTTATTTTATCCGTGATGGTTGATGCTTCGACCAAAATCAAATTAGGTTTTTGTAGTCAATAGATATAAGTATAAAAACATAATTTGCCTTTGCTCGTCGTATCAATCGTTTTGGAGAAAACAGGGAAGGCGATTTCTTACCGACTGAGTCTGTACCACATCACCTTGAGTTTACAAAAAAAACTTTAGGTGGCGAACCGTTGGCGAAGGCTTATTTGGGATATTTCCTACTTCCGAGGTTCCTATCACGATTGCAATAAAGAGAAAAATGTGTTACATATCGCGTGACTAGAATCGTATTTCTGATTATAGTAAACGAATTTACAGAGTATGTTGTATCAAACCAATGTACAGAGTACATCTGCATTGAACGAATGAACCAGCAGGTATGTCTATATTACGCCGTGGCAGCGATTTCAGGTGTTACCTTTGTGGCGGCGATTTCAGGTATTTTCTCCTTTATCGATCGTTGGACTCCACACAAGATTTCAGCTCACAGTTCATTGTATTAAATATTTATACGGTGGCTAAACACTATACGAACCGTATAGCTAACAATTGGACTTCCGCAACACTTGCATAATTGTCATTATAATAACTTTATTTTCACAGTTCGAGATGTTACAGATTTCGCAGATAAATTGTTCAGGTTTTTATAAAGAATTAAGACCTGTTGTCAGAAATATAGTTGGAGTTCTTTTCTCGGACGAAAGAGTTCCGCTCGGTTAGAAATGTAAGTTGAGACTGATTTTCTGAGTCCACGATAAATTCGAACGCGGTGTACCAGCATGGTCCAGGGGAGAGGTAGGAGCTGAAATCGATAGTAGTGGGATCAATGAGACTTGTACTGATTGGTTGCAGATAGGTATGAAAGGATTTTCTGTTCTAGCCCGGGCCTACGCGATCTAACAAAGATTCTCACGACACGCGCTAAGTCGAGTGTTGCCATGTTTAAAAAAATATCGAATTCCATTCCCATACTCAGGATGTTTATGTTTAGCTCAGATAAAGTGGTTCGGTCTAACTTCGAGTTGAGAAAAGTGAATGAATGACGATGACAGTTCTACGAGTTCCGAGAATATACACAGCTAGGAGAGTTATAATTCAAAAAATGTAACTGCATTCGCATACTTGTATTCGAATGCTATTCGAACACTATTGTCGTCAAACGATGCGCTACGGTAGGCGCGAGGTAGGATGTACCATCTGTATTAAATGAAGATACCGGCAGACTATGTTTGCACTGAACGAACATACCGACAGAGTATGTCTGCATGAACTCATTCCGGACGCAGAGTGTCGCACTGCCCCTGTGCACGTCCCCGGCTTCCGTAGGTAAGGTTGAGACTAGGCAAAGAACATGATACCATTCGGCTTTATCCGTCGCGCAACCATTTTTTGTACACACACGCAATCCTCGATTTGACAACACAAACGAAAATATGGCTAGTTCGTCAAGGTGAATTCAATCGTCCTTCTTAGATTAAAAATTTGGGCCGTTTGGTGGGAGAAACATTCTAATCGCCGAAACACATTATTATCATTGCGAACAACGAATACGAAGATAGTGAGGGATTCTTTGCGATGCACGAAAGTGGCGCAATTTATGGTGACTCTGTAGCAGGGACGACGCTCTGGGACATCGAAAACTCCTTCACTGTCGCGAAATGAGCTTTCGGCCTTTGCCTTTCGCACGTCCGTGCAATCTGCGAAATTACGGCAGCTCGCGAATAATGATTTTCTTCGCAAGCCGAATTTCGTCGCATCGCGAAGAATCTTCTCACTCGAGCCTCGGAGGTTATGCCCGAACGCTCTTGACCTACTGCCGACGTCGTACGCCACGATAACATGTTCGATGAAATTAACTGATAACTTCGAACGGGCGCTCTGTAACATCTGGGCGATTCGCAGAATTTTGGGAATTCCCAGCGAAAATGTTTTCCGACGATCACATTGATCAGTTGTTAATTCTATTATTTGCTATGAAACTGGGCGCACAAAACTCATCGCTGTTTCCAAGCTGTTGTGCCTTTCAGCGGAGTATGATATTTACATTGAACTTTCAATTCTACGTTTGGACTTGGAAAGAATGCAGGGGAATAGCTATGAAGTAACAGACGATCCCCATTTTTCAGGCATGACACGAATAAAGTATGCTGTTACGCTCATCCCGATGCACCCTTGATAGAGGACTACAGAGCTGGAGATCAGATTTGCTCGGAGTGTGGATTGGTCGTAGGAGATAGGTAAGAATTAAATTTATGTCATCGGAAATTTGATAATTCTGCCAGTTATTATTTTTGGCTTACATTAATTCTTTTGGTATTTGGCGGACAGGGTCATAGATGTGGGATCAGAGTGGAGAACGTTCAGTAATGAGAAGGCCGGCGTCGATCCGTCTCGTGTGGGTGGGCCGGAGAATCAACTGCTCAATGGCTCGGATCTATCCACCATGATCGGGCCAGGAACAGGACCCGCGTCTTTCGATGCCTTTGGATCCTCCAAATATCAGAACAGACGCACAGTCAGTTCCACTTTGTCTCTCTTCAATTTTAGTTTTTTAAATTTACTACAACTTTTCAAACTACAATTATCTATTTTCCGTTAACTTTACTTTTATATTTGGGATTACCAGATTTATGAATGTGTATGTTAAAATTTGCAGATGAGCAGTTCGGACAGAGCCTTGATAAATGCTTTCCGCGAGATAAACGGAATGGCGGATCGCATTAATCTTCCAAAAACAATCGTCGATCGCGCGAACAATCTCTTCAAGCAGGTGCACGACGGCAAGAATCTGAAAGGTCGAGCGAACGACGCCATCGCCTCGGCCTGTCTCTACATAGCGTGTCGCCAGGAGGGCGTACCCCGTACGTTCAAGGAAATTTGTGCAGTCAGCAAAATCAGCAAAAAAGAAATCGGCAGATGTTTCAAATTGATTCTAAAGGCACTGGAGACGAGCGTCGATCTCATAACAACCGGTGACTTCATGTCCCGTTTCTGTGCTAATCTCTTGTTGCCGAACATGGTACAAAAAGCGGCCACGCATATCGCGAGGAAAGCCGTTGAAATCGATATCGTTCCTGGCAGATCGCCAATCTCCGTAGCGGCCGCAGCGATCTACATGGCGTCGCAGGTGATTTTCAATTACAATTTTATTTTTATAAGATTTCATCGAATAGAACAGTGCCTCAATTGAATTGTAATATCGTCGAAATATTTCAGGCATCGGAGAACAAAAAATCCCAGAAGGAGATCGGCGACATAGCCGGTGTGGCGGACGTGACAATCAGGCAATCGTACAAATTGATGTATCCTCACGCAGCTAAGCTCTTCCCAACGGACTTCAAATTCGCGACACCGATCGAACAATTGCCGCAGATGTAACGAAGTATCGATGCGTGTCTACCCCAAGAGTAAGTGTAACCCGGCAAACTATACGGGTTATATCGATATAGAAATCCTGGCGAAACGACGACGATCATAGGACAAAGTTGCGGATTGGTGTCGATCTTTCGTTTTAGTTAACATTCCCGTACGGCATATGAAACCTCGGCGAATTGAAATACAATTACCTAACTTCTTTTCTTTCCTCTTGTTTCGAGAGGGCATGTGTGTTATTTTAATTAGACTGAATTGAATTCATCGATGATTAGATTTTTATTTCATTTATCATTCTTTGCGAAACGTCGTAGGTAATGTTACAATTGGCAACCGATAGTTTCCCGCATGTCCTACAACAGATCGGCGATTGAGGATGTAGAATTATTTATATAAAAAAAACATGTTTCATACGGCCGTGCCCAAAAAAAAAAAAAATTTAACTGGGACACGAGAACACACTACTGTTACTGATGATTAGTGTCTTAGCGGTTTATAGTAGCGAGTCTATTTTGAAAAATAAGCCGAAAAGGTTCGATCGTGCGAGTTGTAGGCCAACCGTTCGACTAGTAAGATAGCAGGTCGTGTATAGTTTTTGTATGTCTGTAAAATTGCATAAGATTCGAATTTGCGAATCGTCCGTCGCACGTTCGACAATTTATCATTGTTTTCTGACACTTTCATGGTTACCGAACTATAATAGTGTTTGACTTTTCTTTTTTTTCTCGACTACGTCGTCTTTTCCTGTACTCCTTCAGTATCCCAAGGCTGTACAATCTTCGCTTGCGAAAAAAGATGTCAAAACATCTTCGAGAATAAAGAAAAAAAAAATGAACAAAAAAAAACGAACAAACAAAAACGAACGTGCTTCGCAATCTTGTAGACTACGACTCTCTTGTTATACTGTAAGTATTGATGATTTCAGAAGATAATAAATATTGTAAAACGTTAATTTTCTACTTACGTTTATCCGGCGACGAACCCTAAAACACTGTACAAGTAAACGCATACGAGGAAGGAAAAAAATTAAATACGTTTATATAGAATAAAATAGTTTATTGTAATCCACAGAAAAAACAGGACATCTTTCATTAATGCCTTACAACTCACTGTACTGTCGGTTAACAATAACTGCAATTACACTCTACTCGATACCTGTTGAGGACACCATATGAATACCGAAACGTAGGAAAATGAGCGCAAAATCGAAGACGTTATTAATCAATCCTATTATAAACCTTAAATACAATCGAGACGTCGACAACAATGTTATCTATATGGTTTCTTTCCATGCTGCTCATGCTCTGGATTCGAGTAATAACTAGCTGAGGAAGTACAGACTTTTTTTTCAATACTCCCCTTACAGTTACGAATAGATGGTAGTTAATTTTTCGTATGATAAAGTATCTATCGGTATAACGTATCACGGGTGTTGCGCTCTTCAAACAAGCTTGTCTCGTCTTAATTTTTTTTTTAAATTTCTTTCTCTTTTCTTATGTCATTTAAGTACATGAAGTATGCTCAACGGATAGGGTATAGGATTTGCCTTACGTTTCTATCAGCTTCTCTTATGTCTCTAGTTATATGCCCCGTGTGGTTGTAGAGTTTATTATTTTATTTCTATTTATTTATTTTTTATTTTCGATTAACGTGCTGTATGGTTCCTCGATGAGAGTTTAATGACTGGGAAAGCATTGAAACGGAGGTGAGATCCAACGAGTCAGACGCGTATACCAGTATATTTATTTATCAATGTATATGTATATGTCGACACCATGACTCTTGTATTTCTTGCATAAAATTCATTTTGGATCCCCCAGTCTTTAAGCTTCACCATTGATTTTCATGTTTTTAAAATTTATATTATTGTATCAATCTATAGAGTGGTCCACGACAGACCAACTAGCTGCTACACAACCAGGTAATCTTGTGCGCTAAGAACAATACGTTATCTTAATTAGAGGGAAGCAGGTACCTGTCGCCCGTACCTGTAGTGCCGCTCTCGATAGATCGAGTCAATTTTTAAAAGAACCCTGTTAGCTGGAAAAACACGCGGTCGCCGCATCGACAGCAATACGAGATTTACGAAGAAAAACAGATTAAAAGAAAAAAACAAGTTGGGATGCTGACTTATTTATGGCACACAAATAGGTTCCGTCTTAAACGAAGGTATGTAGAAACAAAAAAAAAAGTAGCTCGCTGAAGCGAGTGTCTATGTGTATGAACATCTCTGCAAAAAACAAGGTGCGCCGAAGGATCGAATAATAAGCTTTCGAGTTTTCTTTCACGATTGGGTGAAAATCAACGGTCTTATTGAATTTAGCGCACAGGGTAAACCTATTTCATATCCCCTACTGTACTCTTAACATCGATGTCCAAGAAATAAAGGCAAGATTAATTTTGTCTGGCATTTTATAGATTATTATACACGATTGCATGCGAATGAGTCCGGAACTTTACTTCGAAGAGTATTAGGCTGATCGAGAGAGAACGTTCGTCTTTACAAAAACAGATTCCATGCGTACAGCTCGTACACTATTATTAATCAAGTACGCGGAGCCTGTTTCCGTGAAAAAGAACGCTGCCGGCTGATCGAGAAAGTAAGAAAGGTAGAAAAAGTGTGAGACCGGAAATTGATGCAAATAGACGTTGCTCATCGAACGTACAATGTTTTTTTTTTCTTTCGCGTATCGTCTCAATTTTCGTCTATATAAACTGTTTCTGAATTCCCATACCATTTTTTGTGCTTTCTCCAAACGAGAATCGAAAATTATCAGTGACAATGTGTGCGACCCAATATCCTGTAATTGTTTCACACTCGAGTATTCTCAGTTCGTGCGTGCGTATCGTTATATCACCAATGTTTGAAAATTTCCACAAACGAAAGTAAGTATTTGTGCGAGGTCATCGGTCCTCGATTATTATTTCTTTTTTTCATTTATCTATGCCACGCGCACAACTGCCATACTCGAATCACCAATCAGCCGGAGAGTACGCGACTACATGATTTCGTTATTTCGTTTTTTTTTTTTTACTAATATAAAAATACTGTTCTGTTTACTATATTTTTTGTTTGTGTTCATACTACTAGGTAATCATTATGCATATCGTTGAAAATCTCTAACGACCCGTCGTCGAATCGATAATGCGTAGTCGATGATGACTTTAAATACTGTGTATGGCGATTCGAATTTACAGCAAACGAATGGTGTTTCGTCGTTAGTTTTCACCTCGGCGAGCGATCTATCGATGTTCTTTCAACGTTTATAAATATAGTTCTATCTGTCCACGTTCGAATATCCGAGTCTCACTCTGTCTCTCTGACCCAAATTATTGAAACCGACACCTTTGAAAATCACTCACACTCGACACATCGATTGGTCGCCCGTCCAAGTTCACTCTAAGCGATCGGCAATGGTCATTATAAAACATATACGTTACTCTCCACCAACTTTCGATAAACGAGGAGAAACGCAACATTGCTCAGTGACGATTACCATTTACTCGAACGTTTGATTTTTTTTTCCGAGTAGGTCATTTTATATATAATATATATAGATATATATCAGTTAATCACCCATTTCGTATCCCGTCAATCGACATTACACTACCGATATATAGTCAATCATCAATTAATAACGAATCGGGGCGAGGTGCAAATGGACGGCTTTGCGCCTCGCTACGTTTCGCGCTCTTATCAACACCGTTATTTTCTTCATTCTTTCTTTTTTTTTCATTTTTTAATAGTATTATATATCATACAGTATATAATCAGCATCACAGTAAGATAGCGCCCTTCATTATTACGTGATCGTTGATCTTCTCGGATCATTTTTTTTATATCCATACCGGTTTAACAATCTATCCTACAACAACCCGTCTCAAACATTGTGTGAATCATCTTGAAACCCTGTCAGGCGACAATTACGTACGTGGTATCGTAGGTATTTCGTGACAACAAAAATCTGGGTATTCCGGAAGCGAAAAAATTCATACGAATAAAGAATAGTTCGAGAAAAATATATTTAAAACAAAAAGTGCCGCAGCTGATGGATAAATAAGCTTTGAAAAGAAGGCCGCATTATTGGCAAGCGCAATAGCACGAGAATTTGCGATCTATGAGATTTCCTTCGCATTCAAAAAAATTACATATACTGCATCGATTCTTCACGTGAGAATTTAAAAAAAAGTTGATGCCTGATAAATAAAGGTGCTTAACAAGATACGTTGAAAATAAATAATTAAAAAAAATAAGCGTGCATTACATGCTTGAGATACCTTGGGTAAAACGAAGCAAAACTTAATTTGCACCACCTACAATGTGGAATGTCGTGATTTTCCGTTATTAGACCGGACGAAAGCATCGTTCTAACAAAACAAAATAAAAAATAACCCTCAACTACTGTGTAAAAAACAGTAACGATCAACTTATCGATCATGATTATTATTTTTTTTATAGTGCAATAGATTATTTCAAACAACTTGAATCAATAAATAAGCAAAGGTGCAACAAGAGCTTAGACATAGAGGAGATTTTTAATTTTTTTTTTCTTTTTTCTTTGACATCCATCGACCGACCGATAGACGAAGATCGTTTTTTCTTTAATAATCTAGTTTAATAAATAACCACGATGCCAACGATCTCTTTAAACTTCCAAGCTACAACGCTCGTGCCATTCTCACGTAATTCCCAAATCAACGGAAAGTTAATAATGTCAAGAGAAATGGCTGCCACCGATGGCTCGAATCGACAATAATTACGTGGCATTGAGACGAGAAACACCAGCACCGAGAGTTTCAATTTTTTTCTTTTAACTTATATTATAAAGATAAAACTTTTTGTACTTTTCTACGCACTTTTTTTTTCTTTATGCCTACACTCTACCCTACTTACACTTAACGACGATATATCGTATCTTATATCGTAAAACATGCTGTTTTTTTCCATACTGGCTGCGTAAGTGTCGGATGCATATCGTTTTTTTTTTTTAATCTATAAATTGTACATGTCGGATAGCACGATCCTTTTGCGTGCTAAACGAGCTAGCACCATGAGAATCAAAAAAAAAAAGAATCCGCGTATCTATGTAAGTAAAACGCGGTATCGACGTATTAAAAAAAAAAGAAAATAACGCCACACCGAATCTTCCGTCACGATCTGTTCGACGACTGATGCCTCGCACGGGAGGGGGAGTAAAAAACAAGCGCAAGATTCTAGTTAATCGAATTGGAAATACGTCCCCCCGGGAGATTCCTCGAGATAAATATACAATTTCAGTTTGATTGCGCTGCGGCAAAAAAAAAAAAAAAAAAAAAGATCGTTGAGACGCGTATTTAACCCGCGTCTCCTTAATACCTCACGACGCCGAAGCGGCAGTCGAAGACCTTATACTATTCGCGACGTGTCCTCTTGGGACGTTGACTCACCCCAACGTCGTCGCTGCCGCGGGGCTTCTTTCCGATTTGTACCTGACTCTGCGCTGTGAGTTGAAGCGATATCGCGTGGGTGTTTAGCTTCTCGGCGAGCAGCAAATCTTTGAGACCCTTCATCTTCTGACTGTAAAGAATTATCCTCGGTTTCTCGTTCTCCGTGTCGCTGGGTTCGACTTCGGCATCGAGATTCTCCTGCGACGTCGACGGGGCCGGTGGAAAGGAATGTTCGGGCGGCGCGACGAAAGGCTCGCCGCCGCCTTGAAGCAGATAATCCCTGTTCAGAATCTTTTCGCTGCACGCCGCCGTCAGAGCTTGAATGCCGGGATGCATCGGCGCTGGATTCGCCGTTACTTTTGACTCCAGGCTTTTGATTAAATCACGCGCTGTACTTCCGCGCTCCTTCGTCTCGCAATAATTGTTATTATTGTTATTGTTGTTGTTCAGACTCTCGTCGTGGCTCGATTCCTTCTTGTGACCCTTCTCCTCCTCCAGCCTCGCCTCTGCGTCGTAACAGTCTATGACGACCTGAGCCCGGATGCTCGCGTCGAATTTGGAAATCGTGTTGACCAGCGGTCTCGCCCAGCCTATGTGGAGTACCGGCGTGTTGGCTCCTTCCTCCCACTGGCATATTCCGTCGTAGAATCGCAGCAGATAAGCGAAACAACGGGGCTGCCGGAGTAGCCTCTCGTCCGCTCTCACCGTGTGCGGTATCAGTTCGTTGGCGATCTCCAGCAGTTCCTTGTAAATTTCTCCGTCGTCTCGCGAGTAATCGTATCTGTCGCACGTTTAATAATATTAGTGAGATAAATATACCTAAAAAAAAATTTGATATCCCAGCTTAGACGTATTAAACTCGACATAGATAATGCATACCGTGTGCAAGATATCAATAGGAGTTACGGTAAAGAAATGAAAGTAAGTAAAATTAAACAAAAACGAAAAAGAAAGGCGCCTAGTGACAAGCCTCATGTGAAGTGTTATTAACTTTCACAAATCGTAAATTTAAGTGTTTAAAATTTGTATATATCGTGAACTCTCAAGTGTTGATATCTTTTTCAACTTTTATAACTCGTTACTCTGGAGCTCTAACACTTAGGATTAATTATATATTATATTCTGATTGCAAATGAGAAATCCGTGAAATAAATGTAATTATGTGAACGTTAAATGCTGTGAGGTATTAAAATGACGACATACTTTCTCAGCACATCGGCGGCGTCCGCCCAGGACGACAACGCGTTGGCATGTAAACCGTGTCTGTACAGATAGCCTCCTTGATAAGTGTACGGATAAACGTGAGCGTTCCCGTAATATTTCCTCGCCGAGCGGATAGCTTCCTGAAAAGATAGAAATGACGATACACATCGGTAACTAACGATACGTGTCTTGTACAAATTTATGAATGAATTTGTTTTTTTTTTTACTTGAAACAAATCGATCGCGGGCGGTCTTCCCGGGGTTGGGGCGGCCTCCTCCAAGTCTCCCAGGTTTCCCAGAGCCATTGGATATTTCGCGAGGTGTCCGAGATCGTACAAGAGCCACAGAAGCTCCTGTTGCAGTAGCGCCACCTCGGCCGCGTCGGCGGTCGCGCTCAGACTAGGATTTATAGCGGATACTATGGTCGCGACTTCCATCGCCCTCGTGCAGACCACAGCTTGGCCGTTTACGTAAAGCCAGGATCGCGACGCCACTCCGGCTTCTACAGGCTGACCCCTCTTGTCCTCGTTGCCTTTCCCTAGTTTTGCAGAGGTAACAACAAAGATTATTCATTGAACGATCGGTAAGGATTAATGTACAGGGTCTGTAACTCCATCTCCGTAATGAGGCTTCGTCCAATAGCTGGCCAATCGGAGTAAATTCAGCCGATTAGACTAGGTATTTCTGAACATTTTCTTAGCACGAAACTGAGAACTGGAAAATAAACGCTATTCGTACATACCGTGCCATGTAACTTCTACGGTCTCGGTGCCGTCCTCGCCGTAAACGACCCAAGCGTGATCTTCCGACATGGCAAGATGGACATCCTTGAAACCCAATACCTGACAACCGGCGACGACGGCGAACGCTACTCCGAAGCAGTCCAGTTTGTTGGCCGTGAGATAGCTGTACAGGCTCTGGAGGTGAGCTCGATCCTTGTAGTAACTTCTGGTGAGAGAGTTCCATATTACGTCGGAGACTTTCTTGACGAGTTCTCTGGTCGCGTATTTGCTGTCGTAGACGGTCAAATCGACGGCGCCCTTGATGACCGCGTGAAATTTACCGTACAGCGCCTGAGCGATGTGAAACTCAACGGCCGGTAATTTTGGCTCGTCGTAAACAGTGCTCTCCTGCGACGCAAATGTACGATTGCAGGTTAAGGAATTCTCGACTGCCCCGACGAGGATCGAGAGTAACGCGAGGTCGGGCTCGTTTCTGTTCTCCAATTGATTCTGAAATATTTGAACTATCGACGATATACTCTGTACTGGAAAGAGGGACTTGTCCTCGTCTCGAAAACCCGCCATGTCGCGAAACTCGTAGGAACTCGAACGATCGAATGCTTTGCTCACGCAGCAAGCGACATCCTCTTTCGTTCCTGTTCTGACAGAGAGCTTCATTCAAACCGTTTGTCATAAGATTATCTTTCACGTACGAACAATCGCGAACACTACTCGTCTATATTAATCGCGCTGTCAGCACGAGAGTAAGACATTTTTTCAACGACGAGAAATGTTAATAGCGCTTTGGGTACAGGAGTCTAGCGGCATGCCGCCACTACGACGAATCTTTTTTTCGTGACGTTCGGTGCGTGTAGCCCCGCGCGCGCTTCTACTGCAACGCCATCGAACGCCACCTGCTCTCTATTCGAAAACGACGCTGTTGCCCTCTTCCACAAGGTCATACAATTATTCGACCGGAAGTGTAACCGGTAAGAACGAAGATTCGAAGAGCTTCGGTAGCGTGACTGAACTGACAACGGTACAGACAGAATGCTGCTGTTGCTCGGTAGGATATAAACTTATTTCACCCAAAACTTATTTCCGCGAAAAAATAACTACCTTGCGGAAATACCATGTACACGAATCTATGTAGTGACGTCATACTGGAAATGAGTTGTTTTCAGTTTGAAAATCTTCATCTTAGACCGAAAGTGATGTCGTACCGGAAATATCTCACTTCCGGTTGGACAATCCCATTTTCGACCTGAAGTGACCTTACACAGAGAATGCGTCACTTCCGGTCGAAGAATTGAGGGTCGGCAACAAGATTCTCTTCGTTGACCCCCCACCATTGGGATCGCAACCAATGTAAAAGAAAAATGTTAAAGTAGACATGTCGACTTTCATCGTGCAACGTTGACAGCAATACTTCCGTACCCGCGGAGCTCTCAGCCAATGAGCATCGTGGCAAGTAAGAACGGCACATTTAGCGGCGACGAGCGTCGAGCCCACGACGAGCACTGTTTAACCTATCGTTTTGATTGTAGTAAAAAACTGATTGAAATATAACAGCCGAAGATGACAGCGTTCGAGGGTAACAATGTTTATCATACCGTCTCACTTTGCACTCGTTTATGGACTCAAATAAGTGAAACAATTAATCGTATGTCTTGCAGAAATGGGTGTTCTGCCCGAGATAGCCAAAGCGATTGACGATATGGAGTGGTCGTAAGTCCCACCAGGAATTACCGCATACAGCTAAAGAGGACTATTAAAATTGCCTGGTTTCGTTTCAGACTTCCTACCGATGTGCAGTCCGAAGCTATTCCCTTGATTCTGGGCGGAGGAGATGTTCTCATGGCAGCCGAAACTGGAAGTGGCAAAACTGGAGCTTTCTGTCTACCCATTCTGCAAATAGTATGGGAAACACTGAAAGATTTGGAAGCTGGGAAGGGATCGTCGCGTTCCAGTGGCGAAGGAACTCAAGGTTAAAGCTGCGATTTGCAAAGCTCAAACTTTGATTCTTACAAGGAGGATAACGTTCGTTATTGTTTTCAGCCTCTCACTGGTCTCTGAGCTTATTCGACAGAGGCAGAGCAATGGCGGTGACACCCGACGGACTGCGATGTCAAAGCAGGGAGCAGAGAGAGTGGCACGGTTGTCGCTCCAACAAAGGTGTCCACCGGGAAGGAAAATTCTACTACGAAGCTACGGTGACTGACGAAGGGCTCTGCAGAGTAGGCTGGTCCACTTCGCAGGTAACACATCCACTATAAAAATGTCTTTGTACATTTAGCAAACTTTCTTCACAAATGTACTTAATTAGTCTTCTTGTATACTCACTTAATCTTCCTCCAGTTAATTTTGCCGTTTATTTTTCTCGCCAACAAAGCATCTTGTTAACATTAAAAAATTGTGAAATCAATTTTTTCTAATTGTAAAATAAATATGGCAAGTTGCTAAATTAACGTTAAAGCAATCGCAGACTTTTGAGGACAAGCAATGTTTGTAGAATATAAAAATTGTGGAGCGTTCTGTACATGTGCAAATAAATTTCACAGATTTTTTCATAACAATTTTTTTTACTCCTGTGCAGGCGAACCTGGACCTGGGGACTGACAGATTCGGCTTCGGATTCGGTGGTACTGGGAAAAAATCGAACGCCAAGCAGTTCGACAGTTACGGAGAACCGTTCGGCTTGCACGACGTTATCGGTTGTCTTCTGAATCTCGCGGGCGGAGAGATACGTTTCACGAAGAACGGAGTCGATCTTGGCCAAGCGTTCGTTCTGAATGAACAACAGAAGTCTCAGACTTTTTATCCGGCGGTCGTTCTCAAAAACGCTGAGATGTCCTTCAATTTCGGAGCGCAGCCGTTCAAGCACGGACCTCCGAGCGGATACGCGGCGGTCTCCGCCGCTCCCAAAGAGTGCATCGTGCAAAATCCGGTCAACAGTAGTCAGAGTCGCGGCCCGGACAACGCGAAGCCGGCCAACAACGCGCCGCAGGCTATCGTCATCGAACCATCGCGCGAGCTCGCCGAACAAACTTACAATCAAATTCAGAAGGTGAATCACAAACTTACCGTCGCAGTCGTAATTCGCTGGACTTAACGTTTGTATAAATGTTTCGCAGTTCAAAGTACACATAAAAAATCCGTCGATAAAAGAGCTGCTCGTGATCGGTGGCGTAAATGTGAAGGAACAAATCGCCGTACTGAATTCGGGTGTCGACATTGTTGTGGGAACGCCGGGACGCCTCGAGGATCTCATTCAAGGAGGCTACTTGTCGTTGACGCACTGCAGGTAGAACAATTTCAACATTCACTGATCCACACCAGAAGCGAACAAATAATGACTCTGCGATTACCATTTACGAACTCAATTAAATATATTTTTTTAATGATCGTCAAATCGATGCGTTCCCAGATTTTTCGTACTCGACGAAGCGGATGGCTTGCTGAAACAAGGCTACACCGAATTAATCGACAGACTTCATCGTCAAATACCTAAAATAACAAGCGACGGCAAACGATTGCAGATGGTTGTCTGCTCTGCGACTCTGCATGCTTTCGAAGTCAAAAAGATGGCTGTAAGAAAACTACATCAATTCCCAACAAGTACGGAAACATTGCGACAAACATTTGTTTTTTATTAATAATCTTTCGATCGCAGGAACGTCTGATGCACTTTCCAACGTGGGTTGATTTGAAAGGAGAAGACGCTGTTCCCGAAACGGTGCATCACGTTGTCGTGACCGTCGATCCCCAGAAAGACAAATCTTGGTGCAACCTGCGGCCGCACATCGAGACGGATGGTGTCCACTATCGGGACAACGTGAAACCCGGTAACAACACCGCAGGTCAGTTTCCAGAAGGCAATCAGCTGTCCAATAATCTGAATAAAAATACGTAAAATAAAAAACAATTCACGTTGCTACTCAGAAACCCTTTCCGAGGCAGTAAAGATCCTCAAGGGAGAATACTGCATCCGGGCGATACGAGAACACAAAATGGATCGCGCGATTATATTCTGTCGGACGAAGATCGACTGCGACAACTTGGAGCGTTATTTGAAGCAGGTGGGCGGCAACGAGTTCTCTTGCGTCTGCTTGCACGGCGACAGAAAACCTCAGGAGCGAAAAGCCAACTTGGAAAAATTCAAGAGAAAGGAAGTCAAGTTTTTCATATGCACCGACGTTGCTGCGAGAGGATTGGATGTCACTGGGCTGCCTTTCAGTAGGTTTCTCTTCAAAGGATTACATTCACAAAGGCTTTTTTTATTCACTACGAACACTTTTTATTTCTTACAGTGATAAACATAACGCTGCCAGATGAGCCATCAAACTACGTGCATCGCATTGGCAGAGTCGGCAGAGCCGAGCGCATGGGCTTGGCAATATCTCTGGTGAGCAATGTTCCCGAGAAAGTTTGGTACCACGGCGAGTGGTGCTCGTCTCGCGGACGGAACTGCAGCAACACGGATCTCGCGAATGGATGCTGCGTTTGGTACAACGAACCGCGGGTAGGCGATTTTGCGAATTATATAACACTCATAGCATGCGGAGATCCAATCTATATGCTATGAAAAGCGAAAACCCGAAATTGTAAAATATCCACATTTTTCCAAAAAATATATAAAGAATTGAGGATCATCGTTCTACTTACCCATTGTAAATCGTTGTTTACAGTACTTGGCGGAAATCGAAGAACACCTGAACGTGACAATCCAGCAAGTAGGCCCGGACCTTAAGGTTCCATTGGACGAGTTCGACGGCAAGGTTACTTATGGACAGAAAAGAATCTCCACAGGTTCGTGATGCTCCTCGAATCGTCGTGCAGTTCTTTCTTCACTACGTTAATGAATTTTTTTTCGTAGGATCCGGTTACAAGAACCACGTGCAGCAAATGGCCCCGATAGTCGCCGAGCTTGCATCTCTCGAATCGAAAGCTCAATTGACATACTTGAAGAGACACATTACCACACGTTAATTTTATTCGAAGACTGATTTGGATGTACCCCGGGAATCTGATCTAGTCTATTGCCCGAACTGATTATACCTTGTACTGTCCCTGCTCACTTGAGACATTGAACAATAATATTGCTTCTTAGTCAACCGCAATGAATTAATTAATCAACACACGAACCAATTTATCATTTATATAAGACATACGGTAAGTTTATTGTATCATTATAGTTTTTTTTTATAATCGTATCATTTCTATACTTTAGTTACACAAACGTATGATACAGTGGCTCCGCAGCGTTCGCTTTTGTAATTTCTTTCTTTTCTCTTTTTTTTTTCTTTGTCATAATATTTATATGTAATGTGTTTGTGTCCATGTAAGGAATATAAATATATATACTGCAAAGTTACTTAATGACTCCTTTGTTCAGTTACACATAATAATTCATACATAAAACTCCTAGATATTCCCAAAAGCAAAGGTAAATTACTAACTTATACAATATATGTATAAATCGTACTGCTTTTTTTTCACTGTCATTGAGAATTTTCCTCTGCGTCCCAGGTATAGTAGTGTTGTAGTAATAGTAGTAGTAGTAGTAGTAGTAGTAATAGTAGTAGTTGTAGTAATAGTAGTAGTAAGTAGTACAGAATCGGGATCCCCAAGTCTTGCCAGCGAAGTTAGTAACGCTACAGTCATATGTATAGATATACTGACCAATGCTAAGTTAGAGTTGGAGTTAGAGTTAGAGATACTGGCGTCGCTAGTAAGACTCGAGGATCTCAACCCAGGTGTAATTTTTCTTCAAATAGTTTTTTTTTTTCTTAAATTGTTTTTGGTTTGTCTATGTTCCCTGGCGCTTGCGATCGTGTAGTTTGTGTGTTTACGGATGCATGTACGTCTCTCGAGCCTCGTTTTCTCAAACGTCTAAAAGTTTTTTTTTGCGCAGTTTTTTTTTTGTTTCTTGTTTTTAGTACATTCAACGACTGTTAATTGAATCCTTTATTTGCTAGATTTAATTAATTAATCGTTAGCTTAAATTCATGTGAACATTTTATATTCAGACAGTCATCACAGAATGAGAATGAAATTTGTTTGTTTTTTTTTTTCTTCTTTCTTTTATCTTCTTTTCCTTTGTGTTATCTAGAAACGCGGTCGCAGTCACCATTCTTCTAACGCACACATCCGCACAAGCATTCCATTCCATTTATTATAGATTTAATAGTTACTTCTACGATCCACGCCACGATCCACATCAAATGGCACCAACAAGAAGAAAGTTATGCACCAGAACCGCCTGTACATAATTTATTTTATTATTATTATTTTTTTTCGGATTGTCCCGAAATGTTTGTTGCGTGATCTTCTGTATCGGTCGATTTTCGTCGATGCAACGACCAATAAACGTTGCGTGATCCATCGAGTCAGTCGGTGACGAGATAAACCAACGTTGTCATTTGCACGTTTGTTTTTTTCTCGTGCTATCCCTTAACTTTTTTTATCTTTTTCATTCTCGATGAACGCGCATAATGGTCTCTACCGATAAATTGTGGAGGAGCGGACCAGAGATCGCTTAATTGAATCCTAACGAAATTCTCGGAATATCGATATTATTTTTTACCCACAATTCGTCACGTTTGTAGTGTTGTACTCGTGTGTGTGTTTTTCTTCTCTGTGTGCCCGCGTCTATCTTATCGTGTGTCTGTGTGTGTGTGTTATTCGTTCCTAAATAGCATTATCAATAATTGTTACCACGTAATGGTATTTATTTTTTATTCTGTTTTTTTTTCTCCATTTTGTTAACTTTAATTTACTTAACGTTTCATCTAGACATTTTTGCTAAGACACGCAATAACGAATTAAGGGGCTCATAGAAGGGTTCGGGGAGGGGGGGGGGGGGGCGGAGGCTCAAGTCACATTCTCGATCGGTAACTTTTCCATTTTGGTTCAATTTATCTTCCTCTCTACCGCAGGGCAAAAACGGACAGCTTGTGTTCTTGTACAAAAAAGTTTGTGTGTTTGTGGCTCTTTTTTCTGTGGCCATAATTCTTTATATCATAATAATACACTTATTTATTTTTTGTGGGTTTTTTTCTCCCTTATCAAAGACGATATAGTATTTCTTCTCACAAACAACTAACGGCAAAAAAGGAATTTTTCTTTCCCTTATACTTTTACGATTCACGATCGACGAGTGAGAACCTATCTTCTTATTCTTCTTCGTTTCAGCTCCAGATTTATACTCTCGTATTTTTCTTTACAGATCCTTTTATTATTCAGAGGGATGAATCATAATGCTTCACGTGATTTGCCCGCCGAGGACGATTTATTTAATTTATATAATTGTTGGCGCGTTCCAGGCACAAACATATTTTAACATACTATTTATAAGTATCTCTGACTCCACGGTTTTTTGCGCATATTAATTTTTTTCATAATTATTTTTCTTTAAATTTGTTTTTACTCTTTCGATTTGCGAAAGCGTGGAGTAGATAACCGTTTACCAAGCGCGACCGCTCACGTCCAAGTGCCCGGCAGAATATATCACTCCAGTGTGAACCATATCTATGAAGCATGCGAATAGCGATATATTTAAAGTCTGGTAATTTGAGTTTCGCGACACTCTAGGGGCGAGGGTCCCAATAAATTACCAGCACAGCACATTAAAGACTAACGGATTGCCCATCTCTTTAGCTTCTTTCCTTCTTTCCCTTCAATTTACAAATATACCATTAGAAATTTTCTAAACATATCTCAGAGAGGCTCTTCTCGAACGTATATTCAAATTGGCTTTTTTTTAATCAGGATTAATAACGGTATATAATAATTGATGTAGACAATTTAATAGAGGTAACGACTTCATATTAACGGTCTCTTCACATTCATGCAACGACCCTCTTTACCTGTCTCATCGTTTACTATTAATTAAAAGGGTGACATATGCACGATAGTTTTGGATTTAAAAAATGTCTTGTTGTTGTGGTTGTTGTTTTTGTTGTTTTTTTTTTTTTTGTTGCTGTTCGGGCACAATAAATTTATTCACTAACGATCAACCGCCGATCAATTTGCAAACTCGTAGTAGATCGATTAAGTCAGCCCTGGCCGCTAATAATTTCTCACGGAATTAATATATGCGGGACCCGCAATTTAATGACTTACGATTATTAAGATCAACGTGTGACAAAGACAGATATACACCGGGTTCAATTCGGAACATAATTATCTCATATTCGAACATCGAAGTTTTGATTTAAATCACAGACTTTCCCACTTGTTCACACCTGGTCGCTCTCTTGCGCGCATGCGCGCATGCGCGCGCCTCTCGCGGGGTTTAATAATGCACTTGGCCGCGGCGTGTATCTTCCACTTTATCTATCTCTATCTCTCACTCTCACTCTCTCTCTCTTTCTCTCTCTGAAATATATTATTTATAGATAGCCTATCGTGGAGACTTCGGGGAACGACTGATCAACCTCAAAGATCACCAACCGCCGCTTTTAAAAAGGAGTTTACACGTAGACGTAAGCACCCCCTCGCGCATCCGAGCGCATGATTATGATACATTTTGACATACACATTTATATTACGCCATTTCTCTTTAAATTCTGTTTCATCCCCCCCCCCCCTCCTTCCCCTCCCCCTGAACAAAGCGACAAAGCGTGCACAACAGTTTGGAGGATCGTGTCGATCGACTTTGCTTGCTGCACACGTAAATGCACTATTACATATTTTTCATTTTTTGTTTTGTTTCCTGAATCCTCGACAGTCCTGCCTCCACGCTCTCTAAAGCTCGCTTTTTTAGTTTCTTTTGACCCACACTCTCTTTCTCCCTCTCTCTCTCTCTCTCTCTCTCTGTCTATGTAGCGGACGTGATTGAATCGGAATTGACCTCGAAAACCCAGTGGTGCAACGATCGATGTGGCTTAATGAAAATAATTTTGTTTTCTTCTTTCGATATTCGTACAGGGATGAATAATTACAACAGCATATAATTGCACAAAAATAATAAGGATCCAGCTGTTTTGCGCACCCGAACGGGTAACGAACAGCAGTGGCGATTTCTCTTCACCAGTACGCATAATAGTCACGTAATTGCCGCAAATTATTTTGTCGTTTTTTTGTTGTTTTTTTTTTATCGTTTGTTTTTGTTGATATTTACGTGCGTATTATATACACGTAAGATCACTCAAATGTATACCAACATACGAAATGGATCCATGCACACTGTTTTATCCGCGAGTATGCAAATCTTTTTGTTTTTTTTGTTGTTGTTTTAATCGTTCAATCAAGGCTATAGCGACTAACTTGACAATAGAGGTAATAATTAATTACAATTACAATGGTAATAGTATCAATGATGATATTCGATAATAATAATATTAATTAATAAAATAGCAATCGAGTCAATGACAATAATTGAGATATAACAGTAACGATGATACGATGAATAAACGAATGACTTGCGTTTGTTTTAATCGCGTTAACTTTTGGAGTTCTTTTTTTTATGAAACACCAATTCCTCGTGATTTCATTATGATTATATCATTCAAAAATTTGTTTACTACGCACGCGGATACGCGACGGCTTTGAACTTGGCGGAGAATCGAATAGTTGAGTAACTCCGTAAGTGTATCTGAATTGCGCGATGTTTCGCGGCTTTTTCTTTTTTTCATTATTCCTTTGCTTCATCTTTTTTCTCTTCCATTTATGGACTTACTCGTGTAAAAAGCTCCTAGTGTTAACCGAAGATTCTCAATGTTCTCAGTGAGCTTCACAAACGTTTCAATGACTCTCCGAACCGTTGATAAATGACTATTGCACATGTTGTTTTTTTTTTCATAATACATCATATTTTTCAAAACTCCAGAGAGCTTTGCACTCAATAAGAAAAATCTTCGGAGTTACAACGGTTTATTTCTCGGTATCGACCTCTATGACTTTCATATTGTTCGCGTCGACTCGCGTAGACTAATTATTTTTTTTACCCTTAACCGCACGTCATCGTCGAGTTCGAATATAATCGCTGTGATTGCAATGATTGTTTCATGGACAATATACGGATTCGCTGGTATCGAGGCGAAAATAATTTACAGTGTAGCGCAAGTAGGCAATGTCGACGAATCACTAGCGTACCTACTTTTCTTCGAGCGATGATAAATATTACAATGTCCTTGATTTTGTTTTTCATTTTCATTAATGTATTTTTCGTTCTAACGTCCACTGGCATCGCTCGTTTCTCTTTTGTGTTCTCTCCGGTTACCCAATGTACAGCGAGCAGTCTCGTTTTTCGGTGCTCTCGCTCGTGCGGGCGTGATCTTGCAATTAACACTCGAATATCTAAACATTACGTACTTGTTACGGTCACATTTGAGTTTGTCGACATAAAATTGACCACGGCCCTTTCTCGAACGGTTTTTTTTTTATTACCGTTTTTTACTTTTCTTTTTTTGCTTGCTCACGGCGTCTACTATCTCTGGCTCGCCTCGGCGTCCCTGGATGACTCTAAACACCAAATACTGGTTTCTTATTATGTTTTTTTTTATTATTATTATCTTTACAATAGCGTCAAAATTTGTTTCTCGAAACTTCGAACAACACCACTTACTGTACATAGAAAAGTGCATATAGTACGGCGTACACGTCACGCGTATGCGCTTATTTTTTTTGCACTTCTGGGCGTGAAGCAGGATAATTGTGCGATCGGCGTATATTACTTGGTTTTTTGTCCTTTCTTTTTTTTTTTTTTTTAGGTTTTCATTTCGTCGAATACACTTGAAAATGGACAACGCTTAACGGTACTCTCTCGCTCACTCGCTTTCGTTTATCAAGCGTCTCAGCATTCGAAAAAACAATAATCATTCGGCTCTCCATTCACACACGAACAGTCATAGGTTTTTTTTTTGTTGTTTCACTCGTAATTTAGTGATTTGGTAACAATGGCATTGACAATACACTTATACTCGTTAATTTATCTATGGATAATCTATTAATTGCAAGTTGTTGTTTTCTTTGTTTTGTTTATTTATTTATTTTATTATTATTTTTTTTAATTTATTTTGTATATATTTTTTGTGTTATTGTGGTGAGGGCCCGGTGCACAGCACGGGACAGTCAATTCACGGCTGTGCAACTTCACGATCCCTGACCTTCGATCAAGTGAACTGCCACCTCTACGGATACAATCGATTTGATGCCTCGCTTGCCGCTGCGGCTCGATATACCTTCGTCGCTCTCGTACGAAATAGAAAAAAAAAATTAGAAAAATAATAACGCACGATAATTAACAACAATTAAAAATGTACTACCTCGTAATCGGCCCACATTTTACTCACGAATGATAACTCACGTGAGGATAGTAATAAATTTGTTTCGTCTCTCCTTTTCATTCTTCTTTTACTTCTCGCATCGCATAGTTAAATATTATACTCTGGTTTTACGATTTAATTAACAAAGCGCTTTTTTTGCGTCCGGTGATCCTCGCCCCGTTCACATTTGTGCTTAACCGAACATCGACTTAATGACGGAAGTATAATTCGATAATAAACTATATCGTCAACATAAAAACACCCACGTCCGCGATAATCTTTACAATTGAATAGAAAATAATAAGATTCACGATTGATTTTTTTTTCTTTTCTTCTTCTTCCACTTTTTTTTTCTTCTTTTATAAATAATTTCTTTACAAACTATGGCTTTTCTTTTGTTACATATATTATTAGTACGATAAGTATACACATAAATTACACATGCGCTCACATAGGTATACCTATTATAGTATTCATGAATGTGTGTGCACGTGTGCGCGCTTGTGTCACTGATTGAGTGGGTGGATTTTTTTTCTAAGGTTCTTCGAGAGCATATATACACGATAAATACGCAATATATGTACGATAAACCATTTCATTTTTCTCAGCGTATATAGCATTTTTCATAATTCATTTGTTGTCTTTTAAAAATTACTCACTCCACATTGACTATCTCCATTATCTTTTGTCTCGCATCCTCGCGTCTTTGTATAAAATTAAAACATTGCACGGTAATTGGGTGGAGGACCCTCGACATGCAGAACTCCCTTATATTGTTTCATTTTCACCTCTCGCGTTTTGCGTGTGTGTACGCTCGATTGTGTCTGACTAAAAAAAGAAAAAGAAAAAAAGAACACTAAACTAAGCTGACTTCCCTAGGATGAACGTGTCTTTTGGCTATAACTTGCATCTCTGCATGCTCGCGCGCACACACACATACACGATGATTTTTATTTTGTTCCTTTTCCTCACTTCCTTATATCTCGCTATCGTTTCTTTCTTACTCTCTGGCTCGCAATCGCACACGCTGCGGCAGAGTCGAAGTAAAACCGTACATCAACGATACAAGAAAAATTCGACGAGGATAATATACAGGGTGTCCACGAAGTGACGAGATTGGGCTCTCTAGTTCTAACGATAAAAATATAACGATTAAAAAAAAGACAATGATAATAATAAAACGAGCAGACACGCAAGTCCTATTTTGATTCGGTAGATTCTACGTAGTTCAGAGATTCGAGCGTAACGATCTCACATTTGTGTTCATCGATCACTATTCCGTGTCTGATCCGATGTACAAGGGTTCTTGGACAATGCCTCGATAATTACACATGTCCAAAAAAAAAAAATAGAATAACGACTAGTTTTACAGTTTCATAAAATAAAAATAAAATGCACTGTTCAACCCGTGAATTTGAACGTAATCGTTCTATATCACTAGTGTTCTCTCACGGGGTTCAAGAAAATGTGAAATCCATGTGTGTGCGCGTGTGTGTGTATGTGCGCGTGCGAGCGTGGGTGTGTGTGCGCGCGCGCGCGCGCGTGTGTGTGTGTGTGTGTGTGTGAGCGCGCGGGTCTGTGTTATTTACGTAGAGCAAGAAACAGTGTGCGAAGTCTAAACAGAAACTAGTCGTCTTTTCTCTCGACGATAAAACGGATTCAACTTCGCTAGTATGGCAAACAAAATTAAATAGTACACAAGACAAAAGTCGCGACGAGAACTGTTTTTCTTTAGATTCAAATTCTACTGTAATGGTTTAAACAAAAAATTAAAAATAAAGAAGAAAATGTGTAGATGGAATAAAACTCATTGCGAAGACCCGAGTCAGTGGACGGTCACCCTGTACATATTCGATACATAGTTATACAATTAAAACGCTCTTCGAAATACTGTAAAAATCTCACAAAATATCTTTTTTCGTAAAAAGGTGTGGCTGAGACTCCTACGGGTCGGGCCCATCAACGTGTGTGTGTGTGTGTGCGTGTGCGTGTGCGTGTGCGTGTGCGTGCGTGAGTGTGTTTGTGTGTGTTTGTGTGTGTGTGTGTGTGTATTTTTTATTTATTTGAGATTCGGAAGTTAAAAAGATAATCGTTACGGAAACTGGAGGCCTTGGAGGCCGGACACTGCGGTTGAGGGTCGAGAGATTCTATCGTTGAGAAAGTAATAAAAATAACAGTAAAACAGAGATTCGACAAGTGTCTAAATGAAGCAGTGGGACGTTATTGGATTTTTCACGCTATAAAAACGTACTCGACTCATCGATAAAAAATAATATATAAAACATTAATGGAAACAGTGTATATAAAAAGAGGATTTATCGCGCAACACGAATGTGACGAATCGAAGGATATTGTTACAGCATGTGTGTGGACTCCACTCGACACCAAAAAAAAACCGTGTCTCTGTGTCTTCAAATATCTCTTCCTCGCCCTAAACCCTGATGTACGAAGTCTCACACCAACGTCCATGCTACTTTTACGCCCGTCTGACTCGACTACTTGTTCCATCAATTGTCATACACGACATACTTCACTGTGTATCTGTCTGTGTATGTGTCTGTGTAAGAAAAATAAAATAATTCGAGGTAACGAATCACAGCGAGTCAAATGCTCAAATGTACCGAAGGGAGTGAGGTTTTTCGAATACAGTATTTTGTAACGTATCGGTATATTATATAGCGAGCCGGCGGTGGTCCGCTGCGTTTAAAGTCTATCCGTCAGTCGATCGGGGGACAGGAGGAAACAATCGGATTTTACGATTCTACTCATACATCAACTTTATGGAAATCTCTGTGCAAAGCCTAATGATGATTCACGCTCGAATCGATCGGTGTCGGAGCGATCCATTCAGCAACTTTTCGATATATTACCCAATCGTTCGGTACACCTCGTACGAGCCGCTGTCGCTCGTGTCATTATACAACCGTTACAGACTTGTATCGAGAAGCTGATGAATGGCTCAGGATGACATCTCGATTTCTGTGTCGCATACACTCATGATACAATCGTGAACCTCGTCTCGCCGATCGAGGTTCCGATTTATGTTGCTGGCGTTTGGATTGATTTTCTTTCGCTTTCTTCTCTCTCATTTCTTAATTGTTGTTATAGTTTTTGTTTGTCATTGCTGTTGTTCGTTCTTCAAACGGTGGATCGTACGATATCTGCAAGCAACGGAAGTAGAGTGCCGTGCAGTTCGACTTGTTGTATCAGCTTATTGGCTCGTAACTTAAGGTGGCGCACGACGTTAATGAGAAGATGGATCGATGATACTAGACGACGGCAGGAACGAAGTCACAAGAGCTCGTATTGGCGCAGGTGCATCCGCTGAATGATGTCTCGACAGTCGTTGAACACTCTTTTGATGTTTTCCGTGTCGACCGCGCACGTGAAGTGCGGGTAACAATAATGCTTTCCGTCCCCGCTTGCCGTACTTATGCGCTGTAAATTATTGCCGTTTCACGTTTCGCTTGTCAAACAGTTTTACTATTTTTTTTTATGGCCAAATATTCTCTTTTTTTATGATCGCGTATTCGACTTCAAGCATTGGCGAGGATTTACGGTTAGACATAAATGTATAATGGTTACTGTGGATATTTTTTTTTTTTGTACTCACGAGAAATTCGTCCCTGATGAAATATTTGGCTCGTATGACTTCCTGCGGTTCCGTGGGATCCGCGACTACACCAGGCTCCACTGGCGTTTGATACCGCGAGAATTCTGGAAAGTAGTCCTCTAATTTGTGCTTACCCGCCTTCACCTTCTCCGCTAATAGATCTTGCTTGTTTAGGAACAAGATCACGGAAATTGTGCGGAGCCATCTGTGCAGGAATAACGGCGGGAAGAAGAGATTATTAAAAAATATATTAAATTTAAAAACGTTTTATGAAATTGTTCGTGGCTGTTGAAACGATCGGGGAGAAACTAACCGATTGTTCCAAATACTTTTGAACAGATCGAGACTTTCTCTGAGTCTCAATTTTGTTGGATCTTCCCTGAGCACCATGTTGTAGCTACTGCACGCCGTTACGAATATTATCGCCGTCACATCGTTGAAGCACTGTATCCATTTTCTCCTCTCGTCTCGCTGTCCTCCAACGTCGAACATGCTGAAATAAAAAAATTTCAAACACGTTATTCGGTGTTCAATCCATACTCGCGAAAAAAAAAATGTTAATCCATTTAATCTGACAGTCTCACTGAAAATTAACTTTGTCGACTTGAAACCGAGTCTCGAAGATGCCCGACGTGAGGACTCGGCACCTCAGGATATCCTGGAGATAACGAAGAATAAAAGAAAAATATGTAATTAAACTGCAGATCCATTGTAACACACTTATCGAAACCGATCCTCACCTGTTCCGTCGGTGTGTAGTCTGGTTGTTTCACAATGGCAACTTTGTCTAGAAAACTGAAACAGAAAAGAACATCAACACCGATTAACAAAAATAAAAAATGAAATTCTCTGCTCCATAAAAATTGCATGACAAGTGAATATTTCTTTACCCCCCTATAAAAATCCTTTTAATCGATGCTTTTATCGCATTCCCGATACCGTGTCAATAACGTCGACCTGGTCAACGACTGGGAATACAAACGTCCGATTCGATCGCCTTATTCCGGGGGAAATCGCGGCGAAATATACGTAACGTATAAATAATAGACAAGATAAAGCGGGTAAAGGCCTCGTATAGGCGGGAGAGCAGAATTTTCTCGTCGGGAAAGGCGAAGAGGTCGAAAGAAGGATGAGAGATTCGGAGAGAGAAAGAGAAAAAGGGGAGAACAGCGAGAGGAGCGAGAGATGACGAGTCGAAGAGTGAGAGAGTGTGAGAGAGAGAGAGAGAGAGAGAGAGAGAGAGAAAAGAGAGAGAGAGAGAGAGGGAGGGCGAGAGAGTTGAGGCCGAGGAGGTAAATCGATCGGATGGCGGTGTCCTACCCTAACGCCATCCCTCTCGTTCCACCCTCAGCCGTATACACCTCTGCCGGCGACCCCCTGTTCTATGCCTCCCACTTCCTATCCGGGTCATGGGTCACTGCCACCGCTGCCCGTTATCAATCGTACGTGCACACCTCTCTCTCTCTCTCTCTCTCTCTTTCTCTCCTCTCTGTGCATGTATGGTGCTACCTATAACAACGGTGCTCTCACAGAAGAAACGCTCAAGCGACCCGAACACGGGAGAGGCGTATTTACTCGACTAGGCACGTGTTTGTATATCACTTACGTTCAGGCATTTATCCGAAGCTTTATAAAACTTAGAGAAAATATTATACGTAAAAAAGGTGCAAAGTGATTTGCACATAGCCTACCGATTTATTACGATTTCGCGCACAGCTTTCGATACGTGAAAGTTCGCTCATCGATTTTTTGCTTCCTCGGAGAGGAAGCTGTGCGCGCAATTGTAATAAACGAGGAAGCAATGTGCTATCCTCACAGAGGAAGCTTTGCGAATAGAGGAACTTTATGAGAAAGCGGTGTGAACATTTATATGTTCAACTTTTGTGAGGAAGCACTGTGTTCAAAGGTTTAAAAATTCAATTTTAAACCTTTTTCACCGTCAACGCTAAAAAAACAACTGACCATTTTTTTAATGAAATTTTTAAGAAAATTTTATGAAATTTTTAAGATAATTTTTTGCCCTGTAGCCTATGAGCTTTGAATCGTAAACTCAGTACTCGTCGATTCAGAGCACTATCATGTAAGCATGTGAACTTTCCGAAATCGTTTCTTTCCTAAAAAAAAAGAAAAAAATATATCGTCAAATGTGCTGTTATCATCGCCGAAAACATTTGGCCGGTGAGAAAAGAGACACGGAAATATCATCGACAAGTATTCATGCTGCTCGTGAACGCAAATTAAAAATCTGACTTTCAGTGAATTGAATCTCGATCGCAACTTGAGAAACAAGTGTCCACTCTACAAGAAAGTGTGCGATTTTTTTTAGCTTCTATTCACTACCCTTGTTCTCTCAGTGCGTCGAAATCGTTATTCGCCCTTCAGTCAATAAGCTTTGAATCGTCAACTCGATACTCGACGACTCGGAGCACTCTCGTGTAGGCATGTGAACATCCCTCGATTAAATCGCTCCTAAAGAAAAATCTCGTCATGTTCACCATCGCGTGTATCGTGTGTCTCGTGAGAGAATCTTTCATATTTCAATGAGCTCAACGAGACGAAAAGAAACAAAAAGAACGGCCCTGAAACTCGTGTTTGTTGAGCTTTAATCTGAGAAAACCCTTTGATCCAAGGATTAAGTTGCGATCGCCAATGTCGTCTGATGAAGAGGAGGCAGAGTGCCGCTTAGTCCCTGCCGACAGGACTTGATTGTCTTCATCGTGGGACGAGTAATTTTTTGAATCGCCTCGAGAAGATGTTTACGGTGACCCATCTTGCCCCGCTCCGCCCCGAGTCCACTGCAGACTGTATATACACGACTCGTGCCGTTTCGCCGAGCGTTATCGCGGAGATAGTGAAACATTATCTCATCGCAGTATTCGAGAAATAAGAATAATAAAAATGAAGCAACGATTACGCGAATATCTGTGGATCGATGACTGCGTTGGGATCGCCGGTTACCGACGGTAATGCTCTGCCAACGCGATAGAGCCTTGCCCGAGTGGGCTGAGCAATGAAGATCAAAGAGGAATCCCTTTTCCGCTGCCATTAGGTGTGTACGTCCGTGTCTCGGCGGAGGTTGCTCAGCAGATGCTCGAACGTTCACACACACACACACACCCGCAGCCTGCTCAATCGTAGCTGGAGAGCCTCGAGTTTTGAACATATACGCGACTAAACCATGGCGCCGGTACAGGCCGGTCCGCAAGGCACGAAAATAAATCAGGTTACACCGGACGTACAAAGAAAGAGGTTAGAGCGGAAGAATTGTGTACAGTCGTCCCCCCCGCGCCCGCGCAAAACCATCGATGTATTAAACCGCAAGGTACAGTTATACGATCCGCGCCCGAACGTACTACGGATATCGACGAGCACACTCGCAGATACAGCGGGGATTAACCGACGGGCTCTTTGGCTATCCCTCTGTACGTTCGTGTGAACGTGAGAAACGTGTTCATCGCGTATATTTGTATACCCGAAGCCCGTGCGGTCGTAGTACAGTGATACAGTCCGCGAGGAGGCGACTGTCCGCGCGCTCGACGCGCCATTATTATCCTCCGTCTCTCCGTATACCGCACGTTTTGTGTGTGAATGTACAGCGCTCGTGTGTCTCTTTCGACGTTCCCCTCGCTCCTCTCGCCTCGCGCGTAGGTGAAAAACGTACACAGCTCTCTCTCTCTGTCTCTCGACGTGCGCTCGTGATAAACGTATGGTAGGCACAACAGTGTTGCCAGGCCCCTGGTACAGCATGTAAATTCCAATCGATTTACCTATACCACAATCGAGTTATAAGGTATACCTGCAACGAACTACACGGTAGCTATACGCGTCCGAGCGACGAAATATACACTGTGGGAAAAAGATACGAGGGTGGGTGTCGAGCTGCGTGCGTTTGTTTTTCTTTTTCCTTTTTTCTTTCCGTTTCGAGGCCTCGATTCCTTTTCAATTGCGAGATTAAAAAAAAAAAAAAAAAAGAGGGAGAGAACAGGACGCAAACTGCCGAAGCTTCATTGATGAAAACAAAAAATTCGGCCTTCAGCCGTTCCGCGGCAACGCTCGATTTATTTTTGTCCCGAATTTCGACAATGCTGGGAGTCTCTTGTTATTTTGGGACGCGCGTGGCCGGGGGGGGGGGGGGGAGGGGGTTGCACGTGTGAAAACGGAAATCGGCCTATTGCACCCTATTGTACGGAATAGTCTGATTTTTTTTTCAGCTGTGGGAGATTCGACGCGGTTTATTTTTAGTGATGCATGCGGCGGAACAATGCAGTCCGTGAATCTCATCGGAACCCATGCTACCGATGAGATCGGCAATTCAACTTGCTATGGTTACTTTTTATGGATCGCTCTACTCACATACACACACACACACACACACACACACACACAGTACAGGCCGCTACGTTCGATCTCGACATTGGATATTCGAAAGTGCGCATCTACGAATTCGCGTTGCGAATTAAGCTTGCATTACGACTAAGGAGGCTTCGTCGCACGGAGTAACGAAGAATGGGGCAAAATGAAAAAAAAAACCTCACGTAAAACAGAAAGCACGAAAAAAAATTAGTAATTACAGAAGCGCAGCCAAAAAATGTTTAGGAAGGGACCATTTCGCCGTAAGGGGATCAACAGCGGTGTCGTTGACGCTCCGTCGCCCGGACTAAGGGAGAACGGGGCAAAACGGACCGTTACAAAAATTATGGACTCGCAGCCAAAAGAGTATCTTTCAAGGGACCATTCGCCTTAAGGGGGTTAACAATTGTGACCTTAACGTTCCGTCGCACGGAGCGAGGTCACAATTGTTAACGGAAAACGGAACACTGAAAAATATCTCGTGTAAAACAGAGGACGAAAAAAATGAGTAAATACAGAACCGCAGGCAAAAAAGTATTTTTCAGGAAGGGACCATTTCGCCTCAAGGGGGTCAACAACTGTGTCGTTTACTTTGGCGGTATTTGCGAACGAGTCACGGGATTCGCACAGCTAACACCTAAACTCTCTCGCGTCCTCTGTCTTCACCGTCGCGCTTGTGTTGCTCGGGAACGCGGGCCCACCGGCAGCGGCAGCATCGGCAACGGCAACCTGTATCTCGTGTCCACACAAAGTTCGTGATGCCGCGTCTTCGAGCGAGCGGTATCTCGACTCTTCCTAAAAATACGGCTAGCTATTTATAACGCAACGTTTCGCATGGCCGCGGGGAAACAGGAAAGGGATGTACAGTATAATCGGCACGCCCGACGACGACGACACCGCGCTACCGAAATTTATGCGCAAGCGCCCCCTCTCTCTATATCTCTCTTTCCACTGTATTCCGTCCGTTTCGGTACTACTTACTGCAAATCCCCGAAACCGTGCTCGTCATTTCGACAATTATTTACAGGACTGCGCACGGATTTCCTAAAAAAAAAAAAATCGGCAGTGCCGCTGTAGCATAAAAATACTGTAAAAAAAAAATTATGTGAAATTTAATGTACCGGACTGGAAGTTATTATGCAAAAACTGGTACATTAAGTTCGATGTACAATAGTGATGAAAAATTAATGTTCATGTTAAAAACATTGGGAATACTGTATTTTTAATAATTTTCATCAATTTCACTATAAAAGTACTTTAATTTTCATAATTTAGTTTAATTTCAATGAAAAAGTATATCAATTTTGTATCACTATTGTACACTAAATTTAATGTACTAGCTTTTGCACAATAATTTCCAGTACGCTTCATTAAATATACAATTTCTTTTTACGGTGAAGAAGAAGCGATGACTTAGTACCAAGGCCGAGTCAATTACGTACTGAATTTATCTTGAATTTCCCTCAAAGTTATCGGACGCCGATATTCTTAAGGCGTACATGTGTAGAATTTTGTATTTATACAGGAAGGAATCGATCGTTATTAATTTATATTGAAATTGCATTAGATGGGCGGGCTTTCTATCGCCAACCGTTACGTAGCCTTGGTATTGAGGAAAACAAAGGGTATCCAGCGAGGTAGATTGGAACATTTTTGTATCGATTCAATCGATGCACTCCCGTTCCATCCCTCTCAATAATTCTCTTATACTTTCCGGGTAGATGGATGTAACATCCCCTCAATCGTAACCGAGCAAAATCGATGCGGTGCTGCTCGTTGCCGCCGGTTGCATCGTTCCGAGAACTACCTGCCCGATTAATCCGTTACTGCGCGCTAATAATGATTTTCACTATCTCTCCTCTTCCACGCGTTACCGGGCGTCTATATTGGACGGAAGTTCGCCCGCAGGAGGCAGCAGTGTGCAAAGTCCCGTAAAAAAATAAATAAATTTCTTGTCCGATAACAGTTTGTAAATGTTACAGCGTCGCAAATGTTACAGATCTCTTCCCCCGTTACAACCACGCTCTTCGCGTACGTCCCGAAGGTCTTGATCTAAATATAGACGAGCGTACCAGTATAATTAAAGTGTTTGACAATTTGACAAGCGCGAAGCGAAGTCACATGCGACGGCTGTTGGCTAAGCGGATAAGCCTCTGTTTACGCCTGACATTTGCGCCTCTTTCTAACAACACCGGGCAATATAACCGAAGTTCAACTGCGGGGGCTCTCTCGCTCGCTCTCTCGACGTTCCCTCGCACTATTTCGCGTCGCTCGACCGGGGGGCAAAACTCGAGTCCTGTATAGTACACCGGCGAGGCTCTCGAGACTGCGGGACGGTCACGTCGCTCGCGTTTGTCCGATTTCTCCGACAAATCCCTTTTGCCTTCGCGTCCGACGAGCCGCGCATCCTCACTCGATCCTATACAGAGACACGCAACTTTATTGCACAGAAATGAATACAGTAATGTGCATGTGTCGTCGGCGCGGCGGTGCGGGCCTCGCGATCGAAAAATAAGACGAGATAAATTGGCTTTATCGCCGAAGCGGTATCTCGAGTATAATACGGTAATAACGAAAATGATAATCGGCAAGGATATCGCTGATTGAGCGCCGAGAGGGATTCGGGGGAGAGGGGACGAACTCCGGCCAGCTTGGGGGAAAACATCGATACAACGAGGTGGAATTTCATTTTTTTTCTAAATCTTCGTTAGACACAAACTTTACACTCATCAGGAAATTCTAGCGTTTTAGACTGCAGATTTATTGGCAACTCAATGTTATCAATAATGAAAAAATTAATTAACATTTTTCGACGCAGATACTCAAAGATGTATCTTTCAAAGTGTGTAAATTATATGAAAAAATAACATATGTAAAACGCGCTAAGAACTTTTCCGGACCAACCGAAACGACGAAATTGGACTTAGTCGTTTTGTTTTAACATAACGATAAATCGAGACTCGTCACGATATTGACGCTCAAAAAAAAAAAAAAAAATCACTCACTGACCGGTATTCGCCCACTCTTCCCAACTCTACTCTACATCTTTTAGGTGAACCGAATAAACGGTTTCTCGTTCGGTTCACCTGAGTCTGCGAGCAGTCGTGCGCACCCATGTTTCATCTGTATATGTGTCTAGAAAATGATATTTTATGCATCTGTTACACAGGTCGTGTCCCCGTTGTTCTCTTAAAGCGATTATCTCGTTAAGGCATTGTCTCTGTTGACATCGAACCGGTTTCGCTGCTCGTTCGTCATTCCGTCTTTAAATACGCAACCGAACGAGACCGCCTACGTATGCGCGTTTCTCGAATGGATATTGTTCACCAAAACTCCATAAAGTTTCCGTAACGACCGAGCGTCCTAATCGAAACCGTTCAAACAATAATTTAACCTTTAGTTAGGCACAAAAAAAATCTATATAGAAGCTGAATCAATTTTTGTGCAACTTGCGAGGCAAAGAATTCCTAGTCGTTTCGTTTGATTAAAAAAAAAATGAGGATCATTATGGTCCAAACTAAAATCGGAGACAGCGATTAGGAATGAGCAGATACAGAGAAGAGCAAAGAGGCGCCGCGCAGGACCACCCACGGCGCACTCGGTGCTCTACACTGCGCTAGTACACACATGCACACACATACACACACATCCACGCGCAGAACATTCGCAGAGGCTAAAGCCGACGCGACGGGAATAGCAAAACCTACGCGCTTGGAATACCGTTTCTAACTTATCGCAGAACTCGCTGTACCCTCTTGATCCGTTTTTCCTCTTTCCCTGTGTTTCTCTATTCCCGTCTTATGTACACACAAGCCCCGCGGTTTCGATTCTAGCTATATACGCTCGAGAAAATTTCGCTCGCTCCAGAGTTAGTTCGAACTCGGATTGCGTGACTGCCGCTCCACAGATGCTCGGTGACAAGCTCGAGTATGCGAAAAAAATAAGAGAGAAGAAGAAAAATGAAACGGAATACAAAAAAAAAAATTAATGACTACTCGACGCCAGTGTCGGGTGACAATAGTAATTTTTTTTCTCCTGTGGTACGCTCTAAAGGTGATAAGACTGCAGATAATAAAAACGTTGAAGTTTGTCGTCGAGGGATTGCGCAAGCAGCGAGAATCCGTCGTACAGGGTTTTTTTTTCTCCTACGAATGCTTCCAGCGTCAATGAATTAATAACGTTCGCGCGGATCCTACGCAATATTGTGATCCTCTCCGCGAGCTCTTTCACACGCAAGTTCCGATGCACGATTCGCCCGCGCGTACACAAAAACTACCAGCGAAGCATCTGCTTTATCGTCGTCTCCGTAACGCTTATCGTTGCGGGCGTGTAGGTGTATGTTTTTTTTTTTTTTTTTTTTTAAATCGCGATCCTCGAGATATCGCTGGTTGTGTGACACGATAACGGCGTCCGTGCGGAACGAAAAAACCACAGCGCCGCGTGGCTCCAACGATCAAAGTCCATTACGGAGAAAGAAGAAATTTAAAAAAAATCCTGACGGGCGATTGCCGTGAAGATGCGTCGGGCCGAGGAGCGGCCGAGCCGTCGCTCCGGACGAGGAAGTCGCACAGAAGTTTCTCACTCGACAAGGAACACACAAAAATTTCTCTCTCAGTGAGTTTGCAGATTTACCGTCCGAAATTACGGTACAGACGTTGCTTCTGCCTAAATACTGTTTCATAGATACAGACAGCGGGCACGCAAATTTCTTCGAGTAAATTTAGCGCATTCCAATTCGAGACTCCACGATCACGACTGAGCGACGAAGACGAGGGTGCCCGAATCTGTTTTGATTTTAGTGTCGCGCTGATTCACCGAAAAAAAACATTATTATTCATCCCCAATGTTTTTTTTTTTGTTTCCCCTCACGGATCGGGAATCAAAACAGTGCCGTAAACTTACTATTTGGCGCAGTCGATAAGCTGGTACTCGTTACTCCTCTCGAAGCTCTGCTGTACTCCTCGGTCCTTCCAGAGGGTTTCCACGAGTTCGTAAAACTCCTGGAAAAAAAAAACATGAAAGCAATATCAGCAGAGCTCGCATATAAATCGTTACGGTCCGATCCTAACAGGGTTCCGATATTCATCTCGTCTCAAACGCATGAGACATTTTTTTTTTGTTTCTTCGCGATAACACAGTGTCCTTCACCCGAGCCACCGTACAGTCCATTTTTTATCGGAAGGATAAAAAGGCACCGGTGGTGGAATACCAAAGCACATATATATGCCGAGTCAAATGGCGATATAATAAATTTAATCCAATAAAGAGAACGGAATTGAGACTCGCAGTAAATTTTCTTTTATCCAATGGGTGGATTCGAGCGGCGAGGCAACGAGGTCACGTGACACACCGTTCGGGAGCCGCTCGTAGCAGCAACGTATCGGCGGCGGGAGGCGCTGAGGAGAAGCCGAGCTAGAGAGAGGCTGCAGGCGTATAGTGGATGTTGGCAAATCACGTTCGCTGTAGCGCAGGGGTTTATTAATATATTCCCTCATCGACGTGCCTCCGCCGATGCCGGCCGACACCCCGACAGAGAAACACACGGAGGAGAGGGCGACAGAGAAAAAAAGAGCCGGTGCTGCCGCGCGCCGTGATCGACCCATCGATTCGTTGTCGCGATGAACGACGCCGGCTTCTTTCATTTCTACAATGTGCAGAGGATAAACCCTCTCGGCACCCGATGAGATTGCACGTCGTCGTCATCGTCACGACCCGTTGACGTCGTCGATTGGATCGACCTTCGGCGATGGGCTGAGCGAAAAAAATAAATAAAGAACCACCGAACGACCAGGTGCGACGAATGAATGACCGGTAACAATAAACAGTAGGCTTCAGAATCAATCGTCCCTTCTTACATTCCTAGCCGATTTATCCTCGCCCGATTTTATAGAACTATGGCCGAAATGAATCTTGTGTATATTTTGCAAAGGTGTTTGTTTGCATGGGTGTCCCAAATTTTCAAGAACTCGGCGGATTCAGCGAATTCTATGGGTCGACAACCACTCCCCTATTGTACTATTCCGGTTCTCTTCAGTGCGGCTTGGTGAGTCGTGCATGACAATGCGGTGCACAACGGTGCTATGCACGATTATCGTGTACAAGAAAAAACTAATTTTTCGACCGGAAGTGACGTCATAACTGAATTCGCTACGTTCGGTCGAAAGATGAGATTTTTAAACCGGAGGTGATTACCGGTAAATCTTCGGAAACCTAAGTTTTCGGTTTCGAACTTCGTAGTCCATGGCGCGGCCGTGAAGTGCCCGAGGCACAACGACCCGCTAGTAATAAGTAAGTAAATAAAGTGATTACAGAAGACAAATAATTGGAAATCATTTGTGAACATTTCCAGCCGTCCCCGACATGGCTCCGGCAGTTACAGGCAACACTTTACGAAATGAAACAACGCTGAGAGTCCTTCCTCGCCTTCTCCTAATTAACGCGTCACAAAGAGACACGTCGCCTCGTTACAGTACCTCGCTCTCGTTCCCGTCATCCTGGATTTACCGGTGTCAAGTCCCGAGAGGATATGAAAACCCTTGCGTTTTCCTCCTTCCCTTTCTCGCCCGACCGTTCTCCCATTTTCAGGTTATAAAGCGCAGAGCCGCTCGAACGCTGTATACGCGAGAACGAACGCTGCCGTTGGAACTGTCGGCTCGACGGTGCTGCCACCGCTGCGGTGGGAACGTACACCGCCCGTTGTGCACGGACGAGAGACTGAACTGCCGGAGGGTTCGGACAACGGAGAAAGTACACCCTCACCCGAATCCTGCATTTCATCCGATCGTGCCTCGCGCTTTCCGGCCCCGAGCGTCGCCACCGAAAATAAACGTCCGCGGTTACAACCCGAGCGCGTCGAGCCTGTCATTTCGTGGAAATTTCGACGGGACCGCCCGCTCGCCGGAGAGGTGAACTATACTCGCGCGGCTTTGTACCGGTCTTCCCTCCCTCCCCGCCCCGCGCCGAGCTCATTCGCGCACGGAAAATTCAGGCAACGTTCACCGACCGTCCGACGGAATTCTCGATTATGCTATTCCGTCGGCGATTGCGAAAGCGTTTCGTGCGATAATAAAAAGTAAATAACAAAAAAGAATCGTACAAACGGTGCAATTATCACGGACGGAAATGCCGTTGATTGTGTACACGGTATTCGATAATGGAATGTACGAGTTTAGTGTGTGCGTTTGCATGCTGAATTATTCGAGAGTTGCGAATTGGAAAATCCGTAAAATCGGAGGCTTCGACAATGAAAGGCCATGGAATAATTTTCTTCGCCCGCCACTGTATATCTACATATATGTCTGTGTACGCCAGTATATATAAAAATAGATTGCTGCCGAAACAGCGTATGCAGCGGTCCTTCTCAATTGGGGAAAAAAAATATACAACGTGGATTACAATCGTTCGACGAGCGATGAAAAAGTCTATCTCCGAAATTGCGCGTTTTGCAACTGTTCTCTCTTTTTCCTTCGCCCTTTTTTTTATCGGCAATTGCTTGAAAACTGTAAGCCGATTGCACTTTTCGAACGATACGTTCGACCGTCATAATCTACGACTATCCGTTCCCACTGTATGTGGAAATAGTATATGAAAGGTGGCCAACTCGGCGAATGACGCAAAACACCAAGATTATATATTGTCGCGGACGAGGTTTTATTTCGAGCGGCGGGTTTCCCGAGAGTTTCGCGGACAGAAACCGTTTTGCGGACAGTCGATGTTATTACTGTGCGTAGCCGCGTGCATGAGTGTGGTGCCGAATGCTCGGTAACGAGGCGAACCGACGATTTTCCTCGGGCAGTATTAATATTCCTTTATGAAATCTAGGCTCCCCGGTGTAAATAAAACGGCAAGGACGAAAAGCCGCGCTGACACGCGCAGAAAGAAACCTTACGTACAGCCGCGAAATCTGCGCAACGCGCGACGCCCTCAATATTCCACTCGGCAAAGTTTTGTAAAATCCTCTCGGTAAACAAGCGATAAATCGTTGGATAATTCGAGGCGGTACGTCGGATCGAGTCGGGCGAGCACGAGTAAATCTGAGATTAGAGAAAGATCCGACGACTACGGTGATAGATCCGTTCGTCAGCTCCCGGCGAATTCATCGTTCTTGTCGCCTACGAGAGAGGAGCCTTGGAGTGTGCATCACCGACGCACCCCACCGGCCGATAGTTCAACAGCGTCGATTTGAGACGCACACCGTCCCGGTTCAGCGTCCGTACGTACACACTGCTGGACAGGTGGGAGTGGAAAAAAAAAACTACGTTGCTCTTGCCCTGAATACGAAATGACCGTACGAGCTAGTACGCGACTTGGTCGTCTCGACTAAACGGGCGTCGCACGATAAAGAGGAGAGCGAGCGAGACGGAAAATTTCTTCTCGTACGAGGAGAGACGAGAAATTCTTTTCTCGTGTAGCGACACGACTCCGAACCAGCGGGAATCGTCTGTACAGAGCCTCGGCTAGTTGCGTTTTATATTTTTCTGTGTAAGAGCCGAACGCATGTAAAAATCGTGCGGCCAAGAGTCCACCACGACGACGACGACGACGGGCAATTGGTTGCGTTCCCAAAAAAGGAACGTTTGCCGTTCTAGCCTCAATGTGATTCGCGAATGCCTCGTACGTCGAACGATGGAAACTCGTAGTACGTGTAAGCGACCGTCCGAAGAATCATCTACGGAAAATTCCCTAAAGGAAATTCTTGTCTGCAATTAGATTCGGAAGTATCAACATTCGGACAACGGGTCGTTATGTCGATGAGGTTTTCGAGTATTATTGTTATTATTATTATTATTGTTATTATTATTATTATTATTATTATTATTGTTATTGTTGTTGTTGTTGTTGTTGTTATTATTATTATTATTATTATTATAAGTCATGCGGCAATACTCACCGACGGATAATCGAAGTCTGGGGAAGACGAAACGTCCAATACGTAGTCGACTCTACTTTGATTAGCTTGATCCTCGAGCATTACCGGTGGCGTGAGCGTGCTCATCGCACTTGTTATCGTCTGCAATATAAATCGAACGATAATTAACAAACTGTTCTTCCGTCTGGTATTTTTTAATAGGTAAGGTTTCGGATTGGAAGGATCGAAAAAAAACTTATGCGAACGAAACATATGATTTCCGCCGAGTGTACGATCGAACGGTGTCCGTTCTATATTGAAAACAACGAGGCAGATCGAACATAGGTCGATAGTAGTTATCCTCGAGACAATCGTCCCTCGACAGTGAAAGGTAATAATTCGACAATACGGCTGCCTGCTTTCGATTCAGGCCGGCAACTCGGTAAAATATAGCGAAGCGTTGCGAAACCCCGGGAGCTACGAGCGGAGACTGTGGACAAGTGCCGATGCTTCCGATAGCCGGCATCGCATTCAACGAGCCGAACGAGTCTAACGACGAGACAAACGATTAGCCAGAATGACATTATCTAGCTCTCCGATGCGACGAGTGCCCCGGTAGAGTCCTCCGACGAACTCTCGTCGAACCGGAGCTCAGCTCGTCGTCGAGGATAGAATTGTTCGAGCGATAGGCGAGCGCGCGCGCGCGCGGTTGGTTAATCGTTCGTCAAAATTGACCGGCGAGCGTCGGCCGGATCCGCGCGGCCGGCCCGGTCGTAGCAAAATATGCCCGTTCGCAGATCGGAATTCTCTCGATCGACGAAACGGGCTTTCCGAATTCCTAACGCAACATCTCAATCCCATCCCGACGAGTCGTTGCCGCTGGAGAGGGCATTAAGCTCGTTCCCGAGGTCTCCTCGTTACGCTAACCGGCAACGCTCGACTGTGACCTTGAACCGCTCGGAGGTAAACAACTGTTGAATTGTTCTCCGAATCGATCGCGCATGCGCAATAAAACAAAAATAAAATACAACGATCGAAGAAAATAACAATGGGTCCGATAATGCGCGCGTCTGCATCAGCGATGTGAAGCCGTAACGCGATCGTCACAGAATCGTCATAAGACGAATGCTTAATTGATGAAAATTACAAAAATTACCGAGATCCGACGATAACAGTGCGTCCAAAAATGTTGTGACGGCAAATATTACCGGACAATTCATGACCGTCATTTTACATCTATATAGACGTCACTTCACGCCCGTCGTGTCACACGACGTGAATGAAAATTACGGTCATCGTCATCATGGATGCAAACATTTTGTGAAGAAACACACGATCGAAAAAGTCATGATCGTCATTTTACATCTATATAGACGTCACGTCACGTGAATTGAATAAAAATTACGGTCAATTTACATTAAAAATTGTAGAAAACGAAAGTGACATCGCGTGACGGTCATGTGACGGTCACGTGACCCGTGGTAACCGACGGAAGTTTAAATTGACGGTTATTTTACATGACTGTCGAACGGGAGAAGCCGCGCGGGACGATTTTATTGTACACCGTCTACGGCGCGTATAACGGACTTTTTTGTTTTTTAATCTTCGAATCGCCGACCAAGATCATTTATAACTATTATCTCCAGCTGACTAATGCCGCGCGAAGGCTCGAGAGTCTATTTTTAACCGAAGACCCCCCCATACACGCACAGTGTGGTTTGCTCGTTCGAGTTTACAGCATTATCGTACCGGCGGGTCTGTACATTTATATCGCGAATAGGTGGCAGCGTGTAAGTATCCGCTCGTTGCGAGAGCTCTGCTCGATACATGCCCGAGAACGCCTAGACGCCCCGCGAATGATGTAATCCTCGATGGTTTTGAGAGTAGCTTTTACACCAAATATCCCGGCACGGTCTATCGGGGGGAACCCGCGTGTAATCGCGTTTTTGTTTCGTCTATCTCGACTAAGACTTTCACTATTTTTTTATTTATTTTTATACGCTCGTCGCCGCGTGCTGCGGGAGATGTCGAGGGTTAATAAAGGCTTCGCCCGTTTGAATAAATCCGTAGGCAAAGGTGTCGCGCGGAGAGCCGATAACCACATCAGTCAGGTGCTATGATTAAATATTGATACAACCTTACCGCGCCGAACTATAAAGTCTGTGAGTTTCCGTTTAATTTTCTTGTTTCCATTTTTTTTTTTTTTTTGTCAATTAATTTACGCGAGCCAAGCTGCCGGCAAACGTTGCGGCTGCACCGGGGAGAGTGATACGGCGAAGAGGTAGAACAAGCTTGTCATCGGAGGCTGCCTTGCCGCGAAGAAAATATTGTGTCTCGAGCACCGAGGGGCCATAGCGGACGACTTCGGCGCCCGCGGCAGGCGGCGGAATCGCGCGAGGCATTACGGGAGGCTCTGCGGAGTATTAACGATCGACGGGGAATAAACTGTACGGTTATTAGCCTCCGATAGATTATTTCGGGCATGGCATCCAGATGCCGAGAAAATTTCTCGTACGCCCGTGTGCATCGCCAGTCGACGGAATACGTTCGCTAAATAAATATTTTACTGCCGATAGCGAAATCGATTGTGTCTCACCAGTATCGCGTCCCTGATATTTTTCTTGATGTCTTCGATCTTCTGACGCTTCTCCCTGAAAGGACAACGGAAAAGAGAATTAGAATAATTGACGATTGACTATTCGATAAGTTCTACCGATATTGATTTTTTGTTCACTTTTTTTATTCTTATGATGGAATAATAATACGTCTATGTGCCGGCAATTAGGAATGCCCGGTTTGATTTTCAGCCAAAATTGATATCGGATTCGTATTCCGAGCGAAAAAAAATACATTGAACTGTGTGGTCCGTCGAATATTTCGGGACGCTTCGATTTGACCCGAATAAAAATTGCATGGCAATTTTATTCCTATAAAATGCATTTTTCACGTTTTTCGTTGACATGCAACGGCACGAAAAAACTTATCGAAAAATCCGCAAAACGGTATATCTCGTGTACTTTTTTCACGTAGAACACGATAAGGGCACCACGGTTCTTTTGTAATGCCACCGGGAGACAGAGATATCGCCATTTGAAGAACCCGTAAAATCGATACTTTTTTCAAAACAGATCTTAGAATGACTTTTTTTATTCGGCGTTTAGGGCATTATGCATACTCGATGAGTAAGCATGACATGAAATACTCAAGTCGCATGACATCCTGTTTCTATTAATATATAACCTGTCCAAACTTTTCAATAAGTATAATTTTAACAATGTGTTGAAAAAAAATTGATGACAAAAATTCCATAAAATGAACGTGAAGGGTTACTATTCCTTATTAAAAACAAATCTTTAAAAAAAAACGGGAAGTGACAGGAGTCTTTTTCGTTTTAAAAATGAAAGAGTGAAGAATAGATTAAAATAGCCTCAAACCGACGAATTACGGAAATTTCAGTCGGCGATTTCTAAAAAATTGCGAAGTCATGTGCAAATCACTTTGCATCTTTTTTTTTTTAAAGCTTAACGCTACGAACATAATTGCGAAAAGTATTTGAGAAATACTTCAAGTACAAAAAATACTCAGTACTTCGTACTTTGCACTTGAAGCATTTTTCGGTACTCTGTCCAGCCTCTGCTTGTTTTGTTTCTGGCACGATATTTCATATGATAATTCCGTCGAGAAGCAACAAAAAAAGAGAGTTGTAATTCCCGGTGTTTGCCCATTTTAAGCGTCCACTACAGAAGCCCCTTGTCACTTTTCCTCCTCATCTAACAACTGCAAGTAATCTGATTCTTAAAATGTACACATTTTTCACAGCAGTGTCTCAAAAATCCGATAAAATACCGTCTTACTAGAGTGCTACAGTTCGCCATTTTACCAATGCTAAATTATTGTTATTCTTTGTATGTATTTTATTCCCGACTGTCGCGGATGACTTCAATTCGCGTTACGCATACGTATATTCCGTCATTCAGCGTGTTTCCATTCTTATCGGTTCTCCGGTCGCTCCAGAGAGTACCGCCGCAGCCGCCAGCGTTGAGAATTTACGACTCGACGAGAGCCATGGAACCCAGAGAAAGAGATACAGAGAAGGAAAGAGACACAACAAGCGCGCGAGCGGAGCAGCCAGTGGCACAGGCGGTCGCTTGTTTGCACACCGACGTTTTCATTTTGTCTAGTCACTCCCGTGTATTTTTCACGTTGCTCATCTCCCCGATACCACCGGCGGCCACGGTGATTTTGTTGTGTTAAAATCTTTTTTCAATAAGTTTTTTTGTTTTAGAATTCTCTGCAAAACGGTATCTCACAAAGCTCTGGAATTTTCGGGTCCGGCGCAGGGAATACCGGAAATACCGGGAGTGCGCAAGGGAAGATCAGGGGGTGGGTCGGACAGGGCGTCGAATTCGTTTCGCCCACGTGTTGATATCCGGTGGGAGGAGGCAGCCGCCTCGGTACGGCATTACTCGGGAGTTCGTGTGATGAAGATAGAAGGATAGATAAAGAAAGGCGAAATAGAGAATGGGAAATGCGATGGAAAGAGAAACTGGCGGCTTCGGAGGCAGACTCTTCCGCGATGACTCACTCGGCGCGTCGTGCGTGCGTTCTGCGCACGCGCGAGTGCGCGCGAGAGACGGGGAGTGCGTGGAGCAGAAAACGAAAAATTAACATATCGTTTCGTTACGATAAGCGCTCTCGGGGGACATAAACTTAGCATTAGCACGCCCGAGAGCTGGGTAGCTAATTAATACGGTGTATATTTATATACCACGGGCGGCGTTGGGGAAAATCCTTGCATCTGTATCGCCGAAGAGGCGGACGCCGCCGATGCGATGTATATCAGGACATCGTCGACGTCAATTTGTCGTCATCGATGGGAGCGTTATTTCCACGCGCGTAGGCTCGTTTAATCGACGATTTTTACTTTTTTTTCTTCACGGTTGAATAAACATGTAAAGCGATAATTGATAACAGATCTGGCCAGTCCACGTGCAGCATCACATGCGAGTGTGCGTGGTCTTCGGTTACGGTGACTCTATATCGCGGAGGTGTACTCGGGTGACCGTGTAATCATTAACATCAGATTATCATTTTTCGGATTTACCCGTTTCCATTTTGTATCATTTATCGACGTCATTTTTTCCCCAAGAGTATTTTTTTTTTTTTGCATTCTCAGAAAGGAATCTGCTTCCGTCAAAAAAGTGTCGAGGTTTTAGTGTCAGCGTACTGGAAATGGTCCAAAAGGTCAAGAAATTCGATTTTTAGTTCGCGTCCGGATATGTCTGTGTGTCACAGCGAGTTAAAATTTAGTCCACTACTAGTAGAGTGGTTTTGGGCTGTCGTTCCAAAACTGCACACAAATATAATATTTTGATCGAAGACCTTTGGTATTGAACTTTGTCAAAATGTATCTCAGCGGTCATATTTTTTGGGATTCTGTTTTTTTGTTCATTACTAAAAATGCTTTACTTTATGTAAATACGGAGGTATTGAGCTCAAATTTAGAAGGTCAATGAATTACTGCACGTTTGGAATTAAATTTGTAAAAGCAAATACATAAATCGTTTGAATTTTACGACTTTTTAGGCATTTTTGAATTTGTCGATAAATTAGTTTTTTTAGGCCTGACACGAATTTCTGAATCAAATATCACGCCATGAGTAAAATGAGTTACAGTTTTGTAATCAGCGGTGAAGAATTGATTAACAATAGCCTCAAACCGACGAATTACCCAAACGTTAGTTCGCGGTGTTCTATAATAAATTTTGTAAATTTTGACTGTTTCAATTTTATGAGTTGTAGACATTTTGTTATGTTACTAAAAAAGTGCAGACTAATTTGCTCGCTTCTTCCTCATTTACTGCAATCATGCGCATAGCTTCCTCCACGACGAAGCCAATATCGATAAGCGAACATTCTAATACAGAGAGCTGCGCGCAAAATTGTAACGAATGAGGATGTGCAATTACTTTGCACCTTTGTTTTTCTTAGTGTGGCGTTCCGAAAAGATTCTTGAACCCGGTTCAGATATTCACGTTCGCCGGAACTGAAAACGTGTGAAATCGGAGACTCTAATTGTCCCGGTACTCAAAATTCAGCCTCCGAACTGTTACGTTCGACTATGGATTTATGCGCCTTCATCCAACATAGAATCGTACGAAGACTCATGACCAATATTGTCCTTCGGCGTATAAACGGACGGCTTTACGCAACCGCTGTCGTTCGTAATTCACGATACATCCCAGATACATTAATACCAACGACTGGACGCATAAGCAATTCGAGGGTTATTTTTGTCGTAACATTGCCGAGCCTGACTATTTATAATCGAGATTGTTAACTTCCTCGAATCCCAATGCGAATTATGAACGCGGACAACTTTGTGCGTATAAATAATCTGTATTCTATAAAGATGCAAATACGACACGTGGGTGACGATCTATATTCGGCGCATTCTCATCTCCATCGGATATAATTCTACCGGAAAGAAGTCTCTGCCCAAACCCAACCGTAAGACAACTCCGCCCGACGAAGGCGTTTTTCCAGAGAGTTGTATTCCGGTAGAGTTGCAATCTGGAAGAGTCGCGTGTTATACGGTGGAGTTTATAGTACGGCAGAGACGTTCTCGTGGGCCTTCCGGTAGAGTTGTAACGCGGTGGAATTACAAGATGCTGTTCAAACTGATTGGCTAGTTATCTGGGGGAGTTGCGAGAGGCTTTGAATCGGCAAGACTTGTTTATCCGGTGGAGTTGTGTTATGGCAGAGTTTGGACAGAACTTCGGCAGAGGCTTTTTATCCGGTGGAGTTATGTTGTGGCAGAGTTTGGACGGAACTTCGGCGGAGGCTTTTTATTCCGTCGGAGTTGCGATTCGGTAGAGTTGCAGTGGTGCCCTATTTTCTATATCGGATATCCTCATTGAAGACGCCAGGTCCGAATGAATGAACGAACTTACGCTTCACTGAAGCCATTCACGTGCAATATCCTCATCTGCTTGACGATCGTGCTTTTCCCGGACTCTCCGGCACCTGAAAAACGAAATTGCACAAACGAACGTTACGTGACTGAAGGAAAATCGTAGATTTATGGAAACGATGGTGAAAGGCGTTGAAAATAATGAAAAAAAAGCGTTTTTCGATCACGAAACGAAGACGTACGGAAGGCGGAGAGGCTCGAATAAGCTTTGCAGCTCTGCAAGCGTACCCGAACTGGTACCGGAGCTTTTTTTTGTGTCCTTCTCATTCCCCGACAGACGGACGGAATTATTGATTTCTTTCGTATCGCTGTTTTCACGACGATCAAAGAAAGAATTTTTTTTTTTTGATCGCCTTTTTTTATCCGCTCCGTACCTACACCCGGCTAATAATAACGCTGTGTCGCGTGTATGCATTCGTATATATGTGTATAACAACGTTGCAAAAGCCGTATGTGTATAATATGTAGCGGGCGATTATAGTTCCTTGGCGCGTGGTGATCCGCCGTAACATGGTCTGTAATTATGCAGCAGCCACGTAACGTAGTTAGCAGCTGTTGCTCCGTGGGCGCGTGCTAGGTGTTATACATAACGGTCCGCTCGTGGAATTGGAACGTCCCGTTTGTATAACTACCCCCCCCCCCCCCCCCCCCCCTCTCAACCTGAACGGAGGGGGATGAAAATATGAATAGGAGCATCGCATAATCCGTTTCTCTCGTATGATACATCGCGGTATAATTAACAGGTCGAGGCTAATTGCGATATTCGACCGAATTACAAGTTCGTCGAAAAATGTCTTCAAAGCAATTTGTTCCGCCTAGAATTAGGAATACGGAATACTCGAAAGCAGCCCCCCCTCCCCCTCCCCCCGCCGTCGGGAGCGTAGACCTGATACATATCCGACATTATATAGTGCAAACATATTTCATAATAACATTAAAATATATAATATTTTGAAGTATACGTCAATACATATACGACACATGTATTTTGCATGTGTAACTTTTTTTTTCAGTAGTATGAAGTGTCCGATGGTAAAGCTTTTTTGAATAATAATAATAATAATAATAATAATAATAATAATAATAATAATAATAATAATAATAATAATAATAATAATAATAATAATAATAGGATTCTTACCGAGCAACAGGAGCCTATGGGTGGCCCTGTACACCTGTTTGTCCTTCTGTAGCTGTCTCGTGATAGCGTCGGAGCGCCTCTTCTGGTTCTTGCTGTCATCCTGGCTGGCCTTGCTGCTCTGGCTGCCGAAGCACCCCATGACACAAGAGAGACACGCGACCTCCTCGGCTCGTTCCTCCCGTTCACCGCGCACCGCGACAGTCGTCGTCGACGACGACGAATCAACGACACCGATACTCCTCGGGCACCCACCTTCGCCGCCGTTGCCGGCGATTTCACAATTCTCGACACTTTTGACAACTTCACCGCCCTCCGCACTTTTCAAAACTGCACAACAATTTCCACCTCCTCCTCGTCCTCCACTATCACCGGCACCTTCGTCGGCTCCACCGCCCCCGACCGACAGGGTCGCCCCTGCGCCGCGATTCTTCTTCACTTTGACAATAATACTCCAGAAGTATCGTGCGAATAGATACTCCCCCCCCCCTCGTCTCTTCCGAACCCCTCGATCGACTGCCGACCGGCACACTCGCGTTTACCGCGCTTGGCGCGCGTTTCTATATTTTTTTTGTCTAATTTTTTGTTGTTGCTTTCTTCCCTCTCGATGGTATTGTTTGGGTTCGAGCACGGTGAATTTATCCTCAAAATTCGAATATCAACAAAGTCAGTTTGATGTTGTCGGCCCGAGCCCCGATGTCCTTATCCTCTACTCTCCGGCTCGACTCCGGCGCTCCGTCACTCACTCGGCCTCGCTGAGAGTCGCGCGGGCAGACGGACACACACGCGCGCGCGCGCGCGCTCTCGAGATCTCACTTTACACCTTCTTCCACCTCGTCCCGCGAAACCATAACTACACCGTACACGGCGCGGCGGGTCCCCGGCGCGACCCTGTCGAAACGGTGCCGCGTGCACAGTGAGAGACACTTCGGGAGAGACCGACGGATATCGAAGATACGGCGAGAGCGAGAGTCGAGGTTACGATTGTTCGCGGAACGAGATACAGATGTATGCGGTTTCTTTTTTTTTTTCAAGAGGACAACCGCGAGACACCTGCCCGACCCCCTCTTATACGCCTCGTATTTATTCTTTCGACTTATTCCGTCCGTTCCGCTAGTCCCGTCTCGACGGCGGATTGATTCGTCACGCGAACGACGGGTACGGCTCGTCGACGACGGACGATGGAGGCTATCGAGAGCACCGTGTTTCGCGTAGCGTTACAGGGATATAGTAAGAAGCTTAGAGAAAGAGGCGAGAGGGTTCCCTCGACGGAGGAGCTCGCCGGCCCCGATCGTTAGCCCCCGAGCGTCGAGGTGTGTTTAGCTATTAAACCAGCGACCGAGAAGCTTACTCGCCTCGCGAGTCAACCGACTGTACTAATATCCAAGCGGCCTCGTCGAGAAAGAGATGAGAAGCTAGACGAAAATTCCCCTCTTCCGATTTCGGATCCTCTTATTTTACTCGTGTGGGTATATATATATATATATATTATGTATATATATGTTTACATGTATATATATACATATATATATATATATAAATAGCAGTATCTTTCGTGAATTTCACTCTCACTTTACTCCTTCGTGAAAAACACACCTGCTGTCACCGCTGTGCCCAAAATATTTAACTCGTTTCGCTCGTTTGCCTTTAAAGAAATACCTCTTACGTTTCCTTCGTTACCGTATCGTGTAGTTTATTTTTTCCGGCCGCGATATTTTTCTTACTTCAGTTTAACTCCTTATTTTTTATTTTATTTATATGTTAAATTTATTTTTACGCCACTCGCAGAAAAAAAGACACCGGCAGATTTTACGTATTGACTATACGAAGAGTGTGTTGTAACCCGTGTGTGTGTGCTATATATCAGTCTCTATCACTCGGAGCTTAAGCTACCCGCGGCGGCGGCAGGTAGCTCTCTTCCAGGGAAAATTATCGCGGGGCAAAAGGGAGAACGAGAGGCGAGGGCGGGAGCGCGCACACACACACACACTGTCGTATTTTTTCTTGTTTTTTTTTTTTGCTTCTTCTTCTTCCGTCTCTCTTTTCGTCTCTGGCGAAAGCTCGTGTAACACCCGTCGGTTTCGTTTCGGTCCACGAACAAACAAAACAAAAAAAACTCTTTCCACTCCCGATGCCTGCTAACGACAGCCGATGGGAGAATCGTTTCGTCTCGTTGAAGTTGAAACGACGACGACGACGACGACGACGATGTCGAGAAGAGAGACACGGACGACGTACACACGGCGCGTGCACGGCCCGAGGTACGGCCTCGGTTCTCACTGCCTGTACCGTGTTACCTCCTCCTTCTCCTCCCCCTCCGCCTCCTCTCTTTATGCCTCGCTCTTGCCGTCTCACTCACGCTTTTGTGTCCCTCTCGCTCGCGCCTCATCCACCAGTACAGTGTGGAAGGCACCAGCGGCAGCGGCGAGCGCTAGCACTCTGTGAGCGCGGAGAGAGCACCGCCTCTGACGAATACGGTGGAACGATCGCACGAAGGCGCGCGGCGGGGAACGTTAAAATAGATCGGTCTCGCGCGTAGACCTCTCTCTGCCGTTCCGAATCAAGCGAGTCGAGGAGCGGTTGACAGACGGCAGGCGCGCGCGCGCTATCGCACACGGGACGCGAACCCGAAGACGATTCACCGCGCCGCGAGTTAAGAAATTCACGATTTTTTATGATTTTTTTTTGCTTCAAATTTCTTTCTTGCTCCGTTACTTTTATCTCGCTCGACTATCCGTCGCTTCGTCGTTCACCCGATGTACAGTTCGGTAACCGTGAGTACCGACCGGGTCCTGCGCTCTCGGCTACGATGACACGGATATATTCTCCCTTCTTTTATTCTCCTGTAGCCGGTGTTCCTCTTGGATAACACGGAGAGAATTTCCACCACCCCCGCGGCCACTGTGGCTCTACGTTTCTTTCTCTCTCGAGCCAGTCTTCCCGAACGCCCGAGGGGTCGCTCGATTCTCCCGCTGCACACACACACACACACACTCGCACACAGAGACGCACACAAACTCACGCTCTTACTCCGCTACTGTGTAGTTCTCGGGCGAAGCGTTTTTCTTCTCACGCTATCGCTCTGTCGCGTTTTTATTATGTTTTGTTTCTTTGAACTACCGCTAACGGCCAAGAGGTTTTTCACCGTTGCTCGGTAGTTTTTTCGGTAGTCGGTCTCGGTCCCGGTCCCCGTTCCCCCCCGCGTACCGTTCAAGCAACTCCTCCACCTGCTCGTCGACGTCTACGGCCAGGCCGACACTGCACACCCGCGGACCCCCCACCCTCCCCCCCGCGCCGCGCGCGCGTACGCTCTCGTTCACACTAGTCCACCGTACTCTCTCTCGCTTGTTCACTCTCTGTCTCGCCCTCGTCCTCCGCACGAGCTCTCGAAGCTCCTCACTCAAGAAACCCCGAGGTAACTCGCGACCGAAACGTCCGAGACGAGGTGCTCCCTGTAGCCAACATGTCGTCTGCTAGGCCCACTAGCGCGACGGCCCCATCGTTCGTGCTAACGTCAACACACTCGTAACACGACGACGCGGAGCCCCCTTTTTATTTCTCACAAATGTTTTCTGTATAAATGGTCGAGGCACTGGCACGAAAGATATCAAGTTATTTGCACTTACGGTTAGAAAACGAATCGACCAACCGGCTCTTACGACCAATGCGACGTTGGTCTGATTCGAGCGGGACGTTTCTACTCGACGGCGCGATGGAGCTCGCTTTCCGGGTGACTTACCATTGGTCGCGGACTGGGAAAAATAATCCGCATTCGTTCGTTTTTCGATACACGTGGATTCGCCACTCTCCGATCGTCCAGTCGACTGTGGACGAATCAATATGGGTTTTTGGTAGAATTATCGTAGGCACTAAATTTCGAGGGATTAGGTATAATTTACTTTAAGCCTTACCGATGAGAATGAGATGCATCTTCGTAGACGAAAAAAACTGGAGTCAAATCTTACGTTTGCATGGCGGGTCCTTCGCACTCAGCGGACGGCCCTGAAGACGTCGACCAATCGAAGCCGAGAATCGATCGGCTCTTTTCGGCGGCGAAGACTGAAGGCTACAGGTGCCACCGGTGATTTTCCGGACTGCTTGGAAGATTCGTGACTCGATAAAGGGATTAAAAAAATAATAACTATAGCGGCCGGAATTTCGAAGTTGTAAAAAAAAAAAACCAAACACACTCGCGGTAGTCCCTAAAATATTTCCGTAGATTCTTAAACTGTTTATTCTACTCTACAAATCGTAAATTTATTTATACAAAACAACACAATGCTTCATCGTCGCGCCCAATATAAAATATAATAGGAAATATAATTCGTCGTAACGACGATAATACGAAGTACTTAGAACGCTTTGCAACTTTAGACTATACGCTCTGACTCGAATAAAAATTATTAGGTACAATCACAGTATACCTACAAACAGAGATACAAGTATAAATAAATTGTTTGCAATTTTCTTTTCCTTTTCACATTGCCGAAATTGCAATTCTCGCGGAGAAATGCAATCGATCCGTAGCACTGAAACGCGCGACGGACGAATGTTTAAAAAAAATATACGTATATATATTTATATACGGACCGTGAGTCAAAGACAGGGTCGGTGCTCTGGCTCTTTCTCTTCCTACGCCCAAAATTTCTTTAAATTTCGTCGTTCACCGATGCGATAATCCAACGGATTAAGAAGGCTTCAAACCCAGTGGGTTTCTCTTCCTTTCTCCACTCTCAATGTCCGTTGATCTATTCCCTCGCGAACGCTCACTGGTAAGTCTATAGAAGAGGGACGCTGTAAAACTTTGTCCATCCGTCCATCGTTCAGAATTGTATTTTTTTTTTTTTTTTGCAGGGTGTTGCGATTTTTCCCGCGAAACGTTGGCATCTTTCCAAGATAACCGATTCGCGCTTTTCAACCGATCGACAATTCGTGGACACGTTTAGTTTGTTTTTTCGTATTTTTTTGTGTTTGTCTTTCATTTTCCATGAGATTCGATGATCTCCACATTTTTTTTAGTGTTCCGTACGCGGAGTCCGGTGACTCTAGAGTTTCGTCATACCCTTCGATTGATCGACCATCTTCGGTTCCTCCGCTAGGAGAGCGTTCAGATCGACGTCTTGCAGGTTCGGAGCGTGTTGATTCGAGCCTGAAACGACAGAACAGTTGCGCCTGAGTTATCGCAATTAATCAGGTAAAAAAAAAGAAAAGAAGATCATCGGTCGGTAATTTACCAGCGTGAGCGAGAAACAAGTCTTTCAGGAATCCAAGCTCTTTCGTCAGCATCTTGATCTTCTCCTCCAGCAATTCGTTCTCAGTTTTTAATTGGTTAACTCGCTCCAGCGTCTGCTGCGTCCGCATCTTGCTCTTGACTCTCGATCGTTTTACCGCCTGTAATCACGGAGACAACGTTATTGTTTGAATAGCTCGATATACCCAGATTAATTTTTATTTATCTTTGTCGATGCAACAGAAATCGTGCGCCAACCTGATTATTTCTATCGCGACGTCTCCTGTAATCCTCGTCGTCGTCCTCCTCGGAGACAACTTTTTTCTTCCTGTTTCCCGAAGAGTTTTCTTTATTTCTCGGCGCCATCTGGAACACAGGCAAATCGGTCACGCGACTTTTCGAGATAACAAGCGACGATCGATTAACGACGGAAGGAGGAGGGGGAGGGGGGAGATGAGAGAAAAAGATCGTTGCGTTTTTTGCGGAGTGTAAATGGCGATCGTTATCAATCTTCGTAGAAGATTGCCATCGTTAATGTGTAATTCGCAGTACTCGGTACGAGCGAGTCGTGCAGTATTTCTATTACTGTAGAATCTCGCCGTGCATTGTTTCAACGAGAGTTCACGCGATAATCACAAGGGTTTCGAGTAATCGTGCGAAGCAGACGCTTGCGACTTGAGGTTCGCACACGAGTAATCGGTCGATGCCGATCGTTTGTATTTACCCGATAAGGCCTTGAAACTGTAAGGAAATCGGCCATGACATTTTCGCGGCGGTCTCAAACCGCGGTTACGTTTGTTTTGCAGGCAATAATTCGCGTCGAAACGTGCACGTCGAGTAACTCGTTCTCTCGTCGATTACAAAATCGAATATGCCGAGGTAGCGATGAAGTAGAAAAAAGAAGGTAAAAAAAAAACAAAACGAGTTCATGGAAGACCATCAGTCGATCGATTAACCGCTACGGTAAAATTCGAAAGCGTCGTTGAACCGACATGGAATGTGACTCACTGTTTTTTTTTTTTTTTTTTTGCGCCTATCCATTGCATCGTAGCTTCCCGGGACAGGAGCGAATGGCTCGATGCTTTTTTGTCTCGTCGATTCGAACAACAATGCATTTACACTCTACGAGAGAGTAATTAGGGAGAATTCCCGTAAATCTAGCGTGTCATTCGAGATCGCTGCGTCGCAATCGTGTGCTCGTGAACGAAGTCCACCTGCGCGCCGATCTCTCTCAGGGTCAATGTTTTCGGAACTCGTAATAAAGTCAAACCTGAACGTACGCACGACTGTCCACACGACACTGGCCATGCTCCAAAAAAAAACCCAACGATCGGAATGAAATCTGTTCGACGGAGAGCGTGTAACACGTCAGCGCACTTCACTCACTTACCTCTGATCGGTGCTGTTCGGGCTTGTCGATTACAATGAAGATTTGCGTATCGGCGATGTTTGACGTATGACAGTTTTATACGAACAGTACGGAGCGCAGTCTTGCCATGTGCGCGCACCACGGTGCTCTGCTCGTTGGATAGGTCAGAGATGACGCAACTTCGAGCAACTCTTGAGGCTCAACACACCAGAGATAAGTAGGGAGATGCGCAAACTACTCAGTTTTTACGTCGTTCGACACGAGCGTGGCGTCTAACGTGGCGGCAAACCCGCGAAACTATAATTTTGTTATCATCGCGCCTCTATTGGTACGAACGGATTCTGTAGTAATTCCGCGCGGAATTCAAATCCTCAGATTCGTTGTGCGTCTCCTCATCGGAAAGAGCTTCAATCGGGGCACGGGACAGTGACAGATCACGGATAAAATATCGTGTGTAGAGAAATTCGTCGTTCTATTAATTTTTTTCCCACGATGAACGAGTGCACGTAGATCTTCTATCGTTTGCAACATATGTTACAATCGACAGACTTTTTTGTGAACAATCGCGGTATACATTATACATTATATAAGTAACACTTGGTGGGTCTCGCTCGATTGCAAGCCGCTATAGTCATTCTCGTCGTCCTTTCTCTCTTTACATTATTATTTTTGTGTTTTTTTTTTTTACACGATACGGTGCTTATGTCGGATCGAATGTCTTCGACCTTGAAATAATAATAATAATTGTAATAGCAACAATGATGATGATAATCGAAAAAAAAATCCATAAGCGAGTCTTTACAATGAAAGTCAATAGGTTCACTGTAAAAAAAATTCGTTTTAAATTTAATGTACCCGACTGAAAGTTTTTATGCAAAAACTCGTATATTAAATTTCATGTACAATTGTGATGAAAAATTAATATTCAATGTGTTAGAAACATTGGGAATAGTTTATTTTGAATAATTTACTTTAATGTTAATGAAAAAGTATATTCATTTTTCACCATAATTGCACATTAAATTTAATGTACCAGTTTTTGCATAAAACTTCCTGTCCGGTACATTAAGTCTACAATTTTTTCGTACGGTAAATTGTAAAAGATCGCATTGAATTGCGAGCTCACTCGCTGTCGGAGCCACTGTCGCTGCTGCCGCTGCCGCTTCCGCTACCGCTGCCACTGCCCGATCTCGATCTCGAGCGTGACTTTGACTTCGATCGAGATCTCGATCGCGATGGGGAGCGTGACCGTGAGCGCGACTTCGCCGGAGAGCCGGAACGCGACCGAGAGCCCGATTTCGACGAGGCTCTCGACTGCGGTGTGCCCGAACGAGATCGCGATTTGCTCTGACGACCCGGTGACTGAGACTTCGAGCGAGAGCGCGAGCGAGATTTTCTGGGCGAGCGAGAGCCCGACTTCGACGACGATCGGGACTTTGTGGGAGATCGAGATTTCGAGCGGGAACCTGACTTCGAGCGCGAACGCGACTTCGAGCGCGAACGCGACTTCGAGCGAGATTTTTTGCTCGACGCTCGGGAAGAGGCGCGCGAGGACGCACGTGAACCATCCTCGTTCTCCGAACCAGCTGAAAAACAAAATCGAAGTTTCAGTCACAATTAAATTTTTGAGAATCGCCTTTGAAAAATAATTGTTTCGAACCTTTGTCGTCGTTCTTTTCCGCCTCCGCCTGAGTTTCCTCCTCGTCTTCGTCGTCGTCGTCCTCCTCCTCCTCCTCCTCGTCGTCCTCGTTCGGTGGCTCGAGCTGCTTCTCCCGATAGCGCTGCATCCTGAATTCGTTGGCGTTGAGCGGCCTGTGACGAACGATCAGTCGCGTGTTGTTCGGCTGCTGACCGGCCTTCTGGCGACGCTTGCTAAGACGCACGCGCGTCTCCAGTTCGTTGTAGTAAACTCCGTCTTCTCGCATAACGAGGAAGTAATTCTCCTCGTATCCCTTCGACGCTTTGCTCTTGACGTTCCAGTTGTACTCGCGAGCCATTTTGTAATCGTATTCCTCCTCGTCGGCGTAGTCGATGCCGGCGGTGAAGTCCCTTCGTCGCTTGTCCATTGTTTCGTCCAACGGCAAAAAGTAAGCGACGAATTGTTCACCGCTCTCGTCCATGACACCCCTGAAAATATAATACGTTTACAGGAAATTTCTCGAGATTAATTCAAAGGCACAATGAAACAATCAAAGTGATGATCACCGAATCATGGCCTGCGACATTTCTTCGATCTGCGCCGGTACGGAACGACCGGAAGGCGCCGGATCCGAATCGAATATGACTTGGGCGCATGGATATTTCCAGAGCTGAAAAACGCGACATACATTTTATATGTATAATAAAGACACAATAATAATCGACAGTGGTCGAAAGCACACGCAACAAGTTACCTTGAAATCGGGATAAACAGGGAAGACCTCCACAGGTACAACATTGGGCTTGCTGTAATGTTTTTCTATAGGTATTTTGTTATCATCGAACGTCTTCTCGATGGCCTTGATCTGACTCTCGCGATCCATGTACAGTGTTTCTTCCTAGAGAGAGAAAAAGAAAATTTATTAGATCCAAATAGAGAATAGTGTTATAATGGGAGAAAAAATTTGAATTCACCTTGAAGTTCTTCTTGATACTGTAGCCAACTTTGGCCTCAACCTTGTCCATAGTTTGAGGCTGAAACCTAGTCTGTTCGGTGGATATGTACTCAGTGCGCCTGAGCCAGGATACGCTGCGGGCATGATGCCTCGAGCGTTTCGAGTCCTGCGCCGTCGGAACATCCTCCTCGAGTAGTTTTTCGTCCGCCGGATCCAATTGGACGTTCAGATCGCCGGCGTAGGTGTCCCTGTTGATAAGATCGATTTCCACTCCCAAATCGTGTTCGGTGAGGACATCGTACTTGTAATTACGCTCGAGGGACGTCGGATTGTACTGAATGAACCTGCAGCGAAGTAGATATTTTTATATTCACAGTTAAGAATCTTCGACAACACGAATTGCCCCGCGGCAAAAAATCTTACCTGGTCGACTCGAACGGATAGGTTATGAATTTCGGATCGAAAGGAATATCGGGCAGCGTGTTGCAGTACTTGACGCGACATATGAGTTCCGATCTGAAACAATACGATCGAGTTTGAAGACCAAAGCGATATTTGTGTATCTGCCAATGAGCGAGGCGAGAGGTTAGAGCGGCTGACAAACCTCCTCTCGGCGGGTCTCGTAGTCCGTTTGTCCCGGTCGGCGTTGCCGCCGTTCGCCTGGATCGTCGGTGCCATTTTCTTCGCGCACTCCGATCAACCGCGTCAACCGATCGTCGAACTTCTGACTAACATAATTATTTTCTTTTTGTTTTTCGTTCGAAACGAGTTTGAGGGAAAACCGACACGGCGGATGAGAAAAGCATCCACGACGCTTTCACCCACACTGACGTGCAACTACGCACACCCAAGACACTTTTCACGTGTGTGCCCCCTTCTCGTGGCCTTGCGCAGTGTCCGCACTCAAGTGCACCCAGCCTAACCCGGATCGAAGTGTACAAAATGGAAGAAAGATTGTGGTAACGGAGAACCACTGGACCCTCACCGGTAAATACACGACACGATGTTGTTGTTTACACCCGAATTCAGATGTTATCTCAACAATGGGTAATGTGTTGTTCAGAATCCAGACTGCGATCGATCGTACATGATTTTTTACTCAATAACGAGCCGTCGCTGTTGACGTCCGGGCTGTGCAAAATACTTGCCGATCGCGGTAACGACTGCTACGCTTTGTACAAGGTATGGAAGACACTGTAAAAAATAATTGTTTGAAAATTAGTGACGGGTATTGGAAGGTTTTCTACATAAACTGTTTCCGACATTTCACAACACACGTGCGTTGCAATTTTACTATACATTTTTTGTCTTTAATGCCAATTTTTGTAAATTTCATGCAGAAGATTTGTAATTTTAATATCTTGTTTTTTTATTTTACAAAAAAGTACATTAACGTTCAGTTAATGTAACTAATGTAAGTAAATTTCAAGTTCCAGTTCTTTAAATTTACAATTCTGCGTTCTCGTCATAGTCAACCCTAGTGCGACTGCGACTACGATGCAACGCCGAATCCGAGGTTGCACCAGTTCCACTAGGGACAGCACGTTTTTAGTTTATATTTTCCTTTTTTTTACAGACTACAATAGTAATGAAATAATTTATGTGATCAACATCCAGAAGGATTTCCTGTTTTGATGGACGAGCAAAGGTCTATTCTGGAATCTGTAAGGACGTCCAGTAGCGCAGACAGTTATGGCGTGGATCAAGGCACCAATGTGAGAATTAATGTTGAACAGCTACTGGATTTTGTGGCATCGCGAAAGAAATCTGGAGATACCGTAAGCATTAGCTGGGATCATAATTTTATAGCAACATGTTACATAGCTGGGGAGTATTTCAAGTCCCAGGTACTTTGATGGTAATTCGAGTACACACTTGAAGTCCACAAGTTCTCTTTAGTACTTTAAATCATTTTTGAACTATTTCAAGTACTCAGTACAAGTACTTTTTGAGTTGATTATTTATGAAATTTTTTCGAGAAGCTAACGGCTTGCAATTCTTGTTTCTCCAGATGCAGGCAGAAACCGGAAGTACTGGGATTGGATGTGCGGCGAAGAAGAGTTTAGAAGCGGCAGCAGATCAGTTGCAACAAACACTGAGTTCTATCGGCGGTGTAAACAGCGAGAGCGTCTTGCACAGGCTCAGATCTGACATCGCGGGATTCAAGAGGCACCTGCCAGGACCTGTTACATTCGAAAAGTATGCGGGATTGGATAAAACGCCGGAAATCGACGGCGTTATGTACGGCAAGCTCGTAGAGTCAGTCGCCGACACCTTCGACGACAATTGGCCGATGATCGACAACAATCTCGATCCTCTCGTTGAGCGGCTGATCGTCGTCGACGGCGCGACATTTCCCATGTTTCACGAGAGTCTGATCGTACTGACGGATGCCCTGAAGAAATCGACGAACGGCAGAGTGACGAATTCGATCGTTATCCTGATAGAAAAATTGATGAAGAGCGACGCTCTGTTTTCCTCTATAACGGACGTTTCCAAGCCCGAGGAAGTGACGACGATGAGACGAGAGGAAACGGAAAACAAGTGGCAAAGTACGCTTCAAATCGTCGTATCGTTGCCCAACAGAATAGCGAATAAGCTCGGCGGCAAAGTCGCCGATAGCTTTTTACCTGACACGTACGCGGATATAATCAGTGTGCATATCGGAAGGGCGATGTTGTTTCTCAACTCCGCTCGGCAAAAGCTCGATGACGCACCCCGGCTAAATATGCTCTCGATGTTGATCAGCAAGGCCGTAATCGTTCTCGGCGTTCACAGGTTCGACAATTTGCTCGACATAATGGTGAATTGGTGCTCCGAAAATCTCGAAGATATTAGGATTTTTATAAACAACATTTTGAGCAACATAGACAGACCAGCTATTCAGCCGATCGCCGTATCGTTTTTAAAACGGTGCGGAAAAAATATTATAGTCGACGACGTGTTCTGCGATCTGCTGACAAATCCTCACTGGAAACACGTTTTCACGGTGAAGGTACCGCTGATGTCTTACCACAACGATGAGAATCTTATGAGAAACTTAATTGCCTATTTGTCGAAATTCTCCGACGAACGTATTCTGACCGATCTTTTGATACGACTGTTGGACATTTGGGGAGACAGAAGCGCTCTGAATCACACTTCGTTGGAGCAACACGAGTACGTGACAAAATTGATTATAATGTCTGTGAGGGAGCTGAAAGGGATTTTGAAAACTGACGATAAAAATACCGCGAGAAGATTACTGTTCGCCGGTACGTCGGCGCATCTCGAATCGACGCAAGCAGAAATACGAGGAATCGGTATGATCACCGGTGAAATCTTGGTAGAACTGTTGAAGGATTCTGATGACGCGCCGACGCTAAAGTACGAGTACGACGGCATGCCCGAGGGAGCTAGAGAAATTGTCGAAAATTTGAGCAATCTTAAAACTCTCGAGAAACGGCCCGAGGACTCGATCGAGGAAGATCAATGTTTAACGGCCGGTTCCCAAGTATTTCCCGATGTGGGTCAAAGGAAACTCTACGAGTTGGCAATAAAGTGTGGAATCGTAACGGACACAATACACGGAGCGGTAGATCTAGTAGCGATCGATAGCAAAGTCGACAGTAAAGCAGACGTGAAAACGAATGTATCGAAGGCCGATATCGAACAAAAATCTACGAACAAATTCCAGTCGCAGAACGATGACGAAGATTTGGATAGCGACGACGATCTCTTGCCTTACGACATGTCGAACGACACGCCTATATCCGAAAAGCTCCGACCCCTATACCTGAGAGACTTCAAGGAAAATTTGATAAACGCTCAGGCAAACAGCGATCCGAACGTCTTTACGGAATCGATGAGAGCCTCGGAAGAATTGATTCTTTCGCAACTACCGAACGACGATGCGTCTTTCGGCATCGAATTACTCGAGATCCTCGTTTCGTTGAGAGAAAACAGTTACGTCGAGAATTTCGAATTGTTGAAGTTCAACGCTTGCGTCGCCGTCGTCGTCGTTTATCCGAAGGACGCTGCGAACTATTTATGCAACAAATTTCACACGAAGATCAGCGAGTATTCTATCAACGATAGATTGTTCATGCTCGATGTATTGAGCGAATCGGCCCGCAAGTTATCGAAGATTGAAATTAAGCCGATCGTCGACGGTAAGAAGGAACCAGTGCGGAAGGAACGCAGGCGGCCGCTTGCCAAGCGGATATCACTGGCGATAGATTCGAGTAACAGCAGAAAGCATGAGACTCTGTACGACGACGATTTCGAAGTATCGCCAGCCAGTAACGAGAGCCGTATCGACTGGGAGGAAATCGTGAGCAGAAGGATAGAATCGAACACGAGAAGATTCGCCCATCCATCGAGATCTCCGGCCACGACTATGAACAGATTCAACGACGTCGCCGCGTCGTTCTTCTATCCGCTCTTGTACGGCTTTCGTCAGAGAGGAACGTGCATGCACGAAACCCCAAAATCATTCGAGGATCAGGAGAACATTCTTCTGGTGCATTATCTCAAAGCGCTATCGACGATAATGATGGCGGCCGAGAATTGCGTCATCGTCCCGAAAATGGCAAAGGAGATATTGGATCTGGCCTGGTCTCTGAGATACCACGATCAGGCTAAGGTGCGACTGCGCGTCATCGAGAATACAGCGTCGGTGATAATCACGCTGCCCAAAGAAGGCCTCACCGTCGAAATAATGGAATTGGTATACGAATTCAGAGCGTGGCTCGTTGACGTGTCGGAAGACGGAATAAGGGGCGATCCTGACTCGAACTGCAGAAGCCTCGGTAAGAACGTTGTGGCTCTGATAGATTCCATCTTTCATTCGACCTTGAATCAGCTGTAGTTCGTTAATCGTTCATTGTACATTCAATTTTATGAAATACAGTTCGTTCATTCAATGTGGTTCGTCAATTCAATGCAGTTCGTTAATTCAATTTACCCTTAAACTTGGACTCGGCGTTGCCATCAAATTTCGCTAAAATAATCGGCATTGCCCGATGCTTTATATTATGGGTGTTGTGTAGTAAGCGAAACTTGAAAAGGGAGTTTTCCGGACCGGAAGTAACGTATTTTGATAGATGAGTTATGAGTTATGATCAAATCTAGATATTAAGGTAAAATGGTAAAACCCTCCGCCGATCGGCCCCGCGCCCATTTGGCAACAAAAATTGTACTGCATCCCGTTTTGAGACCGCAGACCGTGGAGGTAAAAGAAAATGTTCTCTTTTGTCGTCTGCGAATTGCCCAGGGAAAAACAATTTTCCTTCTCCTCGGCGGACTGCGGTCTCAAAACGGCATTCAGTACAGTTGCATATCACCTTAAGATATGCGGTAGCGTTTCGAAAACAAGTACATTTACTGTTGGTAAAACAGCACGACGCTTCGCACCCAGATTCATTTTCGCGAAGGAACTCGCTTTAAGCACTTCGCGAGAAACAATGTGCCGATGATCTTTCAAAATATTGCGTTGTCTTTGCGATTATCTTTCTACCCTTTGATATACCTACACTAAAAAAATAAGAACGAACTTTCACGAAGTGCAAAAAACTTCATTTACTTGGCCCTACATAGTACGGAGTTTTCAATTTCTATGACGACTTTTTGCAAAGATAGCGAATGCTCACCTCAATATACTGGTCTCAAATTTTTGTACATGGTTCATGGAGTTTTTGTGGGATTAATTTATTCGGAAGCTATATATATTATATTCATGTCAGTTAATCTTCAATCGACAACTATGAAAAGTTATTATGACAGAGCCATTATCATACCTATAAGAAACTCCACCATGAATAATACCCAACATTTTTTTTTTATCTATGTAATATTACTGATGTTCAGTGTGACTTGCTGCGTATGAAAAATAAGCAATAACGACCTTTTGTCGGAAGGTAGATAAGAAAATGTCGTTTAGATAAACCGAGGTTTCGATGCGTATAGAATCTGTCGCAATAGGATAACGGTCTATTTCCGTCCCCGGCGAATGCTGTTCACATTGTTATTTAGCTAAGCAATAAATTGAACTCGTCGACCTGCCTTTCTAAGGAAATTATGAAATGACTCGAAGCGGTCTGTAAGAGCACGACGGTTGTTTACGATCTTTCGATCGTCGTCGATCTCTCTGTGTTTTCACTTCGATCCCTGGGAGGCCAGGAGCGAACTGCGATTCCAAGAATCTATTTTATAGCGCAATAGTAGCTAGAAATTTTGCAGCCGGTTTATCAAAACATGACGCTGTTACAAAGGATAAGTGAACAGCTGTTCGTGGAAATGTTTTTATTCTGAATAAAATCTCCGCAGGGGTTAATGCGATTCGAAGTAATTTTCGTTGCATAACGAATGTTGGGAAAATTGTTTTTTATCGACGAAGTCACGCTTCTTCTCTCAACGAGTGATCCAACTAGATGTTCATTCAATCTTGCGACGAAACAGGCTGTCCATGCGACAAAACAATCTTATTACTTATGACAATAAATTGATTTATTTTCTAACCAAATTCCAATACCGAAATATCGAATAAATTATAACAAATAATAATCGATTTTTATGAATAGTAAATTAAAAAATGATATACAATAGATATTATTATCTGTATTTAAAAAATTATCAATAGCGATTATATCTAAGCGCGTGCCGAGGCGAACGCCACGCGTTATCAGCGGAGACTGCTCAATGAATTACTTAATTATTTTATTAATAAAAATCAACGAGACGCGTGATACATACAATAATAAAAAGATGCAGGCTTCTGTCTCGAAGACCTTTGCTTTATCGCATATTACGCACAATCGAAGTGATACATAATAATGATTTTATGCGGTTTTACCACACTAGATTGAACGTTCGTTGTCACTGCCGTTGTTGGTGCAACAGAAAAAAAGCCCTTAATTGTAAAGATACTCGTTTCGCGTGAAATGCATGTGACTTGTGTCGTCCGACGTTTCCGTGAAAATATACAATCCGAGCACAGAAATAATCGCGATGTATTTTTATCTTTCTTATAAACCGATCGATCTCTGTTTTTTTTTCTTTTCGTTTTTCCTCGCAGACGCACGGAGAGTCTGTGGGTCAAGACCCGTGGTGTCGGACATTTATCGGACTAACAAGCACCCGGGGTCAATTCGTTCCGTGAAAGGGGGAGTCACGTGACTCGTTAGGCGTTCTTGCATTATAAAGCGACCGCACCGGAAGTGGATGGGTCTTGATCGATCCGAAACTCCGGAATTATCGTGCCGAGCAGTTAAACGATCGAACGACGGCCGTTCGAATTTTTTGGTCCATCGAGTGATCTTCGAAATTATCCCGTCGAATTTTTTAGCGTCGCTTCGCGGGTGGGAATATCGGTGAGGGTCGGGGAAGTGAAGAAGACACAAAGGAGCCAGAATGAGCAGATTGGGCTCTCTGGGTGACGATTCACTGGCCATCATGGGCAAGCCTTCGACGTTCTCGGCTGCGAAAGATTCAGGAGCTCGGCGAGCGAGTCGCGAGGGAAATAGACGCGAAAAGAAGAACAAGAACGAATCAACTATTCACGAAGATAAGAAAGTTCGTGAGAGTTCCGGGGATGTGTTTCAATGGAACGGAGTTCAGCCGAATCTCAGCGCCACTCACGACGATGAAAGGTATACAAAAGCCTCGTGATTACTTTATGAAATTATATCATCCCGTCCATAAAAGCTGAGACCGTTCGACGACTTCCAGCAGTAAAAATTGAATTCACTAGCCCGACGAATATAAAAAGCTTCGATAAATCAAATGTATCGATACAATAAATTTTACTTTCCCTTCCAGAAACAATTACGAGCTCGGAGCTTACGGATACGGAAAGAATAACGTGAAGCTTCTCTACGTGAAACGGGAGGACGCTTATCGTCACGAGATCCGCGAGTACGAGGTCGACACGCATCTTCGTCTCGGCACGCAGAGGGACTACCTCGAGGGCAACAACCGGGACATCATCGCGACCGACAGCCAGAAGAACACGGTTTATCTACTGGCGAAAAAATTCGGCGTCAAGTCGCCGGAGGAATTCGGCATTCTTCTCTGCGCCCACTTCCTCTACACCTACAGGCACGTGGAGGAGGTTCACGTCAACGTATCGGAGTATCCCTGGGCGCGGCATCAGGTCGACGGCGTTCCCCACAATCACGCCTTCGTCTTCACACCTACCGCTTTGAGACAGTGCCAAGTGGGACAAATTAGAAACGGTAAGCGCTACCCCCGTTTTTCTTTTTTTTCTGTGAATTTGCAGATTTCTGCACTATGTATCGTTTGTTTTGTTTATTTTTATTGAACAAAAATCATGGGACGCCTTTTTCTTATCAGAGTCACCGAGGATACGAGGCGGACTGAAGAATCTTCGAGTTCTGAAAACGACGCAGAGCTCGTTCATGGATTTCATTCAAGACGACTACAGAACATTGCCGGATGCGAACGATCGAATCTTCAGCACGGTCGTTACAGCCTCGTGGGATTTCTCCACGGCATCCGGTGTCGACTTCGACAAAGTCTGGATGACGGTGAAGGACTGCATACTCCGCAATTTCGCGGGACCGGCGTCCACCGGAGTCAACTCTCCCAGTGTGCAGAACACTCTCTACATCACGGAGAAGGATGTTCTGGACAAGGTCCATCAGATCACCAGTATAGAGATGAAAATGCCGAACAAGCACTATTTCGATTTGGATCTCAGCAAATTTCCGAAACTCGTCGATGGCGAGAACAAGGAGGTTTATCTGCCCGTCGACAAGCCTTCGGGCATAATATACGCGGAATTGCACAGAAAAGACCTAAACTCGAGGCTGTGACGATGAAATACGTCGAGAATTTTTCTTTGTTTTTTACGTAAAAGACGAAGGAGTTCGCGAATCTGCGGTCATAACATACGCGGAATTGCACAGAAAATATGTAAACTCGAAGTCGTGACGATAAAATTTGTCGAGAATTTTTCTTCGCTTTCTGTGTGGGAGACGAATGAGTTCGAGGACGATTTCGCGAGAAGGAGCTGTTCGACTATACTGCCAAAAATATCCGACGAATCTCGTTTACTTTGTATTCTCGTGAGCAAAGCTGCTGGACGTTGACTTCGGTGAGAGTGCCAGGAAATCTATTTTGCGTTGAGTAACGCTCGAGGCCGCGAGAGAATTCGAGGAACGCCTTGAGAAACATCTTTTCCTCGAAAAAATCGAAACCGGAAGTTGACGGGTTGCGTGCTTGCCGGAGCCGACGAGAGCGCAGTCGATTCAGTCCGCTCGCTGTTCCGACGTGTTGACCGCGTGATAATATCACCACTTTTACTTGCTTTTGTACAATTTTTCTGTAAAAAGGGCCGTGTCTGTCTAAAGAAATTAAAATAAAATTAAAATTAAAATATCCAAGTATGTTCCGGAGAAAACATTTTTCTTATATTTTTTAACTATTATTTATTATTCTCAAAGCTCAAAGAATGACAATGTCAAAGGGATGAACGACAATTGCGCGAGTCATTCTAAAGAATTATTTATCTCGTTGTTTCAATTTCCGCCGGCCGGAAGAGATGCGTCATGGCTGTGTGAAAAGCGTTAAGAACAAATGCAGAATGGGGGAAAGAACAAAAGGAGCGAACGAGGTAGTCGCAGCCAATGCCGTCGAGGAACAAAGAAAGTTATTGCCATGTAATCTTTATTATAGCTCGGTGATATCAGCCTGCAGTGCAAATCTACATGCTCCTGCATCGACCGAGCTACGCCACGACTATACGTTTCATCAGGTAACATTTACTCGGTTTCGCAAGAGAATTGTTTTTTCCCTCGCCCTACTAGCGGTCAGTTTTCTATTTTCTATATTATTCGTTTTCACTTGCGACGAAACCAAAAGATTTTTTTAGGCACGAATATACGCAATATTTTTTATTTTTAGCTGTTGCACTTTTTTTGGTTCTGCTTTTTTATATGAAACTAGCGGTTACATTAGCTCACGCATGCAAAAAAAAAAAAATGGTAAGGGTAAACAGAATATATTGGGTTCGGAGTAAACTCGGCATTTTTTGACGAATTTTTCGTTTTGTTTTTTTTTATTGATTCGCCACGTATTTCAAAGTATTTTTTCCCGCTGAACACGAATCCGCTGGCCTTTACGGGCCTACAGTACAGTGTGCCATTGAAAATCTCGATTTTATGGATGAAAAATCGTATTTTTGGGATTTAAATGGAAAATATTGAGTTGGGAGTAAAATAATTGTTACATTCATGATCAGCGGGAAAAAATACGTAGACTATGAGTTAAATTTCGTAGACTATACATTTAGAATGGCATTTTGAGATCCATTCTATATGCTATGTGGTTAGGTTCATCAAAGGGGGGAGAGGAGAGTGGGACAAATATCCAAACCAAGAAATCCACAATTTTCCAAAATATGTATAAGATTTTAAATGATAAAAAACAAAATCCCACCGAAATGAGAAATTTGAGGTGACGCGAATGAATGTGGAAGTGGAAAGCAGAAGACCGCTTCTCACTTTCGATTGTAGCCGCTTGCCACTAAAATTCATTTTTGTTTAGCGGAAGGTGAATACAGGTGTTTGACATAGTCTCGACAATGACTTTTACTACCTTCGAGTACCTGTACCCGATCCACTCGCTTTATCTCGTTCGACCCACTGCCGATTCAGGAAACTATGTCGCGCCGATACAAAACATCGGGAAGACAAATGTTGCATTCTTCGTGCACGCTCAGAGCGGATCTCTCGCGTGTTTAGACGGTATGAAAGAAAAAAAACGGGACTTCAGTCAGCGTCCCAAATACTAGTGAATTTTTTAACGGTCGATTTCTATACACATCCTTTGGCACGCCCAGTTTCCTCGGTGTCGTCGTCACTCCTCAAACAACGCGAACACGAGAGCTCGTACGAGTGAAACTTGGAAATATTTGAGATCGTCAAACACTCTCCTCGTGTCATAAGAGTATCGACGCTCGCAGCCGAGCAATCAGTCTCCTTTTTTCTGCCGCGAGATTCGGTCGCTAATTTATAGAAAAAAGCTCTGTACGACTTGTATTTTTCATTAGTACATTTTTAAAAATTAAACGCCTTCGAAGATGATCGTCGATCGGGGTGTAACGACAATTAAAATTCATCCGAGAGGACGGGAAATATTCGTCATAATCTTCGCTCTAACCGTTGGATTGCATGGTGTTATCTTCGCGTGTGCAAAAAACACGACGAGCAATTGCGGTGGAGATTTCTCGGGCTACCAATACACCATAAGCAGTCCAGGCTATCCGGAAAATTATCCAGAGAAACAGGATTGTGTTTACACACTGCGCGGAAGTCAACTGGCAAAGTGCGATCAAGTATATCATCTTCAATTCTTAGATTTCGCGTTGAAAACTTCGGAAAATTGCGCCGATGATCATCTGAAGGTCGGAGATCGAAGCTTCTATTGCGGAAGAGTTGTCGGGATACGAAGCTATCCCGGCAGAAATAACAGTCTCACTCTTAGATTTCGAAGCGCAGCAGGAAGTGGTGGAAAGGGTTTCAAAATATTGGTGACTACTTCGCCGTGCTTCGGGCGACAAAGTAACAGACAGAACGACGAGTAAGTATTTTTTTGAAAATCATCTTCATTCGACCATATTGCTCCAAAATCGTACAGTAAAATCGCGTTATTAATCCATGTTTTTCGCGTAGAAACCTCGTCGAGCAAAGAACAGCGGAAGAAAGCAATGAAGATGTTACCAAAAAGGCGGTAGACGTAAAAATCGACTCGCGAAACGATCACGAAAGGGTTGGTCGCCGTGAGTCTGAAAATTCTTATCCAGTCTATCGTCCGGAATCAGAATTTGCTCTCGAAGATGATGGACAATCCGGACGACAAGATCCGCTTCCGCTGGAAATCGAAGCTTTGGACAAAAGCGAAAAGAACACACTTCAGCGAGCTCAGCAAAGCATTCCCAGAAATCTTCCGGACAACCTCGAACTTCCGGTTCACCGGAGCAAATTATTTCGCGATCCAGCGGCATCGAGACTGGCGATCGTCACTGCTACGTCAATAAAATCGGGACAGACTCCGAAGATATCTTCATATTTATTCTTGCCACCTGCGACTCACGACGTATCGACCGGAAACGGCGCTTCTCCGAGTTCTTCGTCCGCGACGGTGGCCAAAGATCTCAAGAGCGATGTAGAAATCTTCGTTACTCCACCGCCGACCGACTTTCTGTTGCCAAACCGGTGGACCGTCAACTTTCGTGAAACTCCATCGACGAACCTTACGGTACAGCTTCCGTTTATCCAAGATCGACAGAGAATCGATCAGAAGTTTATAGTCCCCGCTCGATCCTACGGCGTGCCCGATGGACCGTATTACCCGCCGGTAAAAGTTTTCGAAACGGAAATAAAAACCGGCGAGGTACTGGAGAATTCCAGTGGACCGGCCGATTGTCAGGGGAACGTGAATCTCGAGCCCGACTTGGAAGTGCCGGGACGCTTTCGTGGCAACGGTCCTGCATTGATCGACGCTGGGGGAACCGGAAGTCCATCGGGTCTCGGCGGTATTTATTATCCAGCGACGACTTACGGCGCGCCGGGCTCGAACTATCCCAACAACGTCCCTAAACCGGGCTTCGACAGGACGCCCTTCAACTACGGACCACCGGTTAATTATCCTCAGGGCAACAACGTCGCAACCGGAAGTGGCCGTCCCGACGGTTGGATACCTTCCGCCGGCTTTCCATCGAGCAGCGTCGGCAGTGGCTTTTCTAACTTCATTCCCTCGCTGGGACTCGCTCCAGGAAGCATCTATCCGGCGACCGTCAATCCCGTCACCGGAAGATACTCCGATTGTTGCGGCACCGTTTACTCCGCTCAGAGATTTCTGCTCGCCAGTCCGGGCTTTCCTTCGATTCTGTACTCCGGAAATTCTTACGATTGCGCTTACACGATCAGGCCGTACTCACAGAACACTTGCCAGATGCGTTTCAACTTCAGGTTCTTCAATCACGGCAACGATGACAGCTTCTGCTCTAACGGATACGTGGAGATCGACGGTCGTCGAATATGCGGATGCAAGAAGAATCTGAGTGTAGTCTCCGCCGTATCGTCCTCATTTCCGAAGACGATAGGCGTCAGGTACACCGGATATCCCAAAACGAAGTTCAATGGATTCTTGATCGAAGTTGTTCAGGAACCGTGCTCGAACGGTTACCCGTTTGGATCGAGAAGGAAGAAAGACGTTGGAACGACGCAGGAAGATGTTGCATCGGATTGGGACAGATCTTCGGATGCTGCGAACTCTTCGTCTCACAGGACGAAACGGGACTTGGGATACTCTTATCCGAAACCGAACTTCGGCTTGATCGAAGTTCCGGGAGGTTCGCAGTCGGGGAGCTCTGGTAGTTCTGGACAGACGGGGATTCATAAGTTATCGGGTGAGACTGGTACGTCGGCCAATTTTTTCTCGCCTCTCCTCACTTGCCAGACTCTGAGCTTCTTCGATTGGACCATCGCGGCGAAGGAAGCTTACTTGAGGGGTGCCAGGTGCGTTCGGGAGGGAGGAACATTACCGGGGAATTCGGGATCAGCGTTTCCGTCGTATCCGGCGAACGGTGGGTCTGGGGCAACGTTTCCTTCGTATCCGGGAAATGGAGGATCTGGAGTAACGTTTCCTTCGTATCCGGGAAATCCTGGGGCAACGTTTCCTTCGTATCCGGGAAATCCTGGGGCAACGTTTCCTTCGTATCCAGGAAATGGAGGATCTGGAGTAACGTTTCCTTCGTATCCGAGCAATCCTGGGACAGCGTTTCCTTCTTATCCGGGCAATCCTGGGGTAACGGTTTCTTCTTATCCGGGCAATCCTGGGATAGCGTTTCCTTCATATCCGGGGAACGGAGGGTCAGGAGCAACGTTTCCTTGGCCAAATTCCGGCTATCCGGGCACCGGAAGCTGGAACTTTCCTTTGGAAAAATGCGAAGATGTCAACGTTGTCGAAGGGATAATCTCGTCACCACAATATCCAACGAATTATCCCAACAACGTCAACAAGTGTTTCAGGTGAGAAGACTAGGTCGAGAAGACAAGTATTGGTCGTTAATATCCCTGTTTTTCACAGATTTTACAAAGCTCCGAACTCGTGTCAACTCGAACTAGCGATTCTGGACTTTGATCTCGAGAACAGCGCCGGCTGCACGAAGGACTATGTGGCCTTCAGTGGACAGAGTGGGCGATACTGTGGGAGATCTTTAGCAGGAAGTAGAAGTAAGGAATCGAAAGAGATATTCTGAAAGATATCGGCTCAAATCTCCCTCGTGATTTTCCCTAACATTCTGCGGACCGAATTTCGAGACGCTCGTTTGAACTTAAGATCGATCTTAAGCACGCAATGAAACTCGATCTTAAGTTCAAGCTCAAGAGCGGTCACAAGTTCGAAACTAACGTCCTAAAATTCGATCCTAAGTCCTTCTCTTAGGAGAACTGTCTCCGTTTTTTCATTAGTACGATGCGTACTAACTTTTACTGTTTTTTAATGCTTTCCTTTTTTTCCAGCATATTTAGACATATCGCGAAGCAAAGTCTTGGATATTTATTTCGTGTCCGACGGCTTTGGATCCGGACGAGGTTTCAGCGCTGGATTCTCGCAGATCCCTTGCAGAGATTCGACCAGTCACTGACACGGCTAAGATCGAGGTGTCACGTAAGAAAGTTGACGAGCGTGTGCATACGCGTGTTTATTCATTGTCTTTTCAAATAAAGTCGGCAGGTTCACGACACCTTGATGTCTCTTTTTTTTACAAGCTAAATTCGGTAATTGCTATGTCGATGAAACTTTATTATTCAACGGTACGGTTCAGATCATTCGTGTAAGTTTAAGCACATGACAAGACAATATTGTACGACAAGATTCAGAGAGGCCTCCTCGGTTAAAGTACTGTCTCATAAAAATATATTTTTCTATGCTATATATGTTGTGAACTTTAATCTTAATCTTCGATTATCCGAATGTTATTATTGGCACGTATGTTTTAGATGCCAAACATTGGCTTTTGTGCTTTCGTTGCCCACTTTCATTAATCTTTTTCATGTAAATTATCATTCAATTCAGCTTCACGTTCTCATTGAATTATGTCTTTCGCGATAATGAAAATTTGTTGACCAATAGACATGAGACGGTAGATTAACGACAGGAGTGAGAAAACGGTATGAGATTGTAGCCGACGACCAGTTATTACGTTATTAGGCTCGAAAGATTTTATTAACTCGAGGTCTTAAGATCTTATTAACCCTAACATTTAATCGGTCATCGTCACAGTTTTTTTTCTTCTTTTCTTTTTGTTCAAGCGTCGTTGTTTGTTGCTCGTTTTCGACATATTGAGTTGACTCGTCGTCACTTTTGACGCTTCGACGCGAACTGCGAATCAGACTGACGATTCGACAACGCGTCTGATTAGTTTTTTCACTGCAAGTGGGGCAGACACAATTTCTTTTTTATTGACTAAACTGACGCTGATTACTTTTTTTTCCAACGATGGCGTAGAACTATCATCGGTATATCACAATCGTTAAAACCTCATTTTTAATCAATAGTCGTTTGTTATATCTAATTCGTAGTTCGCGCTTGTCCCCGACACGGATATAGTTACCTGGGGGACGACATGTGTATTATCGACAGATACAGATATTCAGTTAAAGGAATGAGTTGGTAGTGTTTTTTTTTGTTTTTAAATAAATTTGCTTGTTAATTTATCTTCATCGTTCTCGAACGCGCCATTCCCGTCTGATCACACTCGGATTTGACTACTTTCGCCGGCCGAGAAACCGTATATTCGTGAAGAGCATGCTCGCGGAATGTCGACGTTTGCAGAATTGTACCGATCTAGACTTGTTGCCCTGGCGAACGTCGTGCAGAGCCACGAGAAGTTTCACCACGTCGTCCCGAGTAGGATTGCAAAAGTGGGCGGCATCGTAGTCATAACTGTGTCGTGATCTGAAAAAACATAATCATCATGAGCTTACTCACTTAAAAAACATTGATAATTCTTAAAATAAAAAATAAAAATTAAAAAAATACGCAGTCCCATTGTCCTTCAATAGTACACGTAAATAGAACAATCTCCGTTTATAGTACGATGTATTGAAAACTTGATACTTCGAAAACATATATCGATTAATGTATCTCGCCGAGGTCGAGGAGTTTGTGATTTGTATTTCCAGAAGGAAGAATCTTCCCATGGGCGATCAATCGAATAACTCAACGTCTGTGTGTATTTCACTGCATGTCGTACATATATCGATATATACCTGCTGTTCTGACGTTTCCAAGGATATTTCCTGTAATAACGCGACCTCTTCCATGCGCTTGGTCGAGTCTCGATTTCAGCGGCGGCTTCTGGGTCAGCCTCATTGGACTCGGGGAAGAATACCGGATCTTCGACGATAACGAGAGGTGGCTCATAAGTCGGTTGTCGCAGCACGTTCGTCAGAAATCTCGACAGGCGATTCAGTTCGTTCTCGTTCATTTCACCGATGGAAAAACTTGCAGCTTCTGTGTGAATAAGCAAATCGGTTAGAAAAACAGAAAAATAACGGGGAGCTCAGTATAGAAACTAGAATTAATGAGCTCGAAATAATTGCAGAAAATACTAGTTACACGATTTACAAATTCGTATGTTCATTTTTCACAGGTTCATTTTTTTTTCACCATTTATGTTGCCTTGACCGTCTTTCCTCCAGGTAAGGTAATACCCCGAAGAAAATATTAACGACTAGGGTGAGGAATTTTCAGTAAAATGAAGTTACTTCTACGGGACTCTGAAAAATATGTTCTACCTCGAAATATATTCGCAGAAAAATTCGAGAATATAGTCAGAAGGCAGAATGAAAGAGGAAAAAATCTTTTTGAAAAACAAATAACGGATTATCATTGCCCGCTACCAAGTATTCGCTTTGAAACATGAAGATTATTTCAACATCCGAAGCATATTTTATTCATGTAACACCGAACTTGCAAGCTCAAGAGGATTATTCTTTTCATAGCTGGTTGTCTGGGTAGACGAAAGATTTTACGAATCTGCGGGGTAGCCACGGTTTTTAAAGGTTTTGTTGGGTATGTTATAATGTAGGTCATAGAGAGCAACGAGAGAACATAGATTCGAAATATTACCGAGACGGTGTTATTGAACAGGGTGTGTAATGGATCTCGGAATTATTGCCATCATATTTATTTATTATTTTGTAATAAAAGGAAATGATTCTATGTGACACGTTCATATGTTATTTCCCGCCGATAGAGTGTCTATCGGCTGAACGGGCACAAAAGATCTGCCTGTGACCTTTGATCGTCTCGATCGATTGTCGTCACGCACGAATTGTGCTCGGGACGGCGGGATCGGCTGAGACTAAATCTCCTACATTACTATTAGCATCGCTGACGTTGACATCACCCACGTGCGTATCGACACTCGAAAATGCAGGCAGGTAGTTCATTTGCATGCCTCACGATTCATCGACTGCACGTTCGAGCTATCGTACGATAGACGAGGCCATTTTTTTTCGATCGCCTCATACATCGACGTTCTCCTCGTGACTATCATAAAAACCATTTACAATTTTCCGCAACGTCGGCTTCGTAACCTCGCGATCATCCGATCCAGCGGGCGGACGAGTAAATGGAAAGTGTAAACGCGAAATCTTACCGAATTTCTCCAACGCTTTGCCGTCGATGCTGTCGTCCAGTGTGACGATTTTTCTCCTCTTCATTTTATCGTTCTCGACGCTCGTGTCCGGCTCGCCCCAGTCTCGACGATCGTTGCCACCGTCACCGAAATTAATTGGCCGATGACGCTCGGCGAGTGCCTCCAATTCCGCGAAGTCGTTAGGACCGGCGTTCCAACTTCCGGATTGCGAAAACATGTCGATGCCATTATCCCTGTCAACGCCGTTGACGATTCTACCGTCGAAAAAGTGCAACGGCTCTGTTCTCGACGTCACCATGTTCAGTAAACCCATGAATATCGGAATGAGAGGCCGCATCTGAAAGAGGAAAAAACAGCTCTGTTAAAAAAATATATGTGATAGATGTTGTACAGCCAAATGTATTTAAAAAACACAGCCTCTTCGAGGTTTGAAACATCGTGTACAACATTGCGTACAAAAATAGCTTCTGTCTGACGAAAGAGAGAGGCGTCGCCGTCCCACAACGGCACGGTGAAGTTTATTTATGGAGCTGGAAGCGTCATTTGGGTTCGCAATTACTAAGCACTATCGAAGTAATCGTGTAGTGCAGAGTCCTCCAATCTCCGCAATACTGAGAATGGAGAGCAAATGTACACCGACTAATTCAATCGTACGGGCTAAGTGACTATTGTGCCAGGCGCCCCACGTTTCCGACATCGGCTACCGACTACCCTCGATAGTTGCTCGCACCATCAGGGAATATGTAAATAAATAACGAAAATAATTCGACGCGGCAATAAGTCGAATGAATTTGTGTAATGAGAACAGTCGATTCCACGTGGTTGGCAAATGTGAAACAATTATGGTACGTGTATCGGCGTCAGTCCGAAGGATGTCTCGCAGCAAGGTACTCAGGTACAGATGTTGTATAAGAAATCTGGCACTAGAGCGTCATTCTCTGCTCGACCCGTAAAGGTCTCTCGTCCATTAAGGGCAAACGCAACGAACATCCTGTCTACCTTTGTTGTCCGATGCAGTGTGCCCCCATAGAAACCAATCCTCTTATAGAGGCCTTGACAATCTTTTGATTGTCACCTCCCCTAGGGTCCAATAACTGACTAGTGGTCGATGCCAGGTACTCAGGTACAGTCTTCGTACCCGCAGGCTGTATTAATTGGCATTCGTCCGTATCCTCGCAAAGGCGGAACCCTCGTATTAAGTTATATGGGTTCCGCCCTTTCGTTTCTAAGCTGTCGATGCGGCAATTACACTTGATCGAACGGCTAATTTGTCCTCGACGAGGATACACCTATGTCGGAGTCGAGTCGGATATTCGTGTGTGCTGAACTGGCCGATGTGTCTTGCGTCTCTCGAGATGGATATTACGCTCGATAATCCTGGAGGATATTACGCTCGATAATCGAGTTTCCTAATGCGGGAGAGTTTTGAACTCCGCGATTCCGTAAAGATATCCGCTTCATCCCCCTTTGACATTTCTCTAACTCTGCGTCTTTGACGACTAGTTTTGCAAAGGTCGTGAACAAAACGAATACAATAATTGAATAATAAAAATTGTAATGTGTATACGAGAGAGTAGAAGCGCGAAAAATAGTCGAAAATCATGATAAAATATTTCGTTTCTAAATTATGCGTACGCTATATTCTACGCAAGCGAAACTTCGTTAGGTTCACCCTTAATGGCGCGTCCTCTGACTTAATTAGCTTTTGATGTCATACCGGAGAAATCCAATAACTTAATAAGTGATACCATCCCGAACACTGCAGCTTGTATAAAAAAAAAGCTCATTTTTGTCCTCCACCGTGGCAGTCTCGTTATAATTGGAGACCCGCCTGCATATTAATTCCGGACTTGGAGTCACGCAGTACCCACGATATGTCGAGCAATTACAGTCCGCGACATCCGAGCAATTATAAATTTAAGCTGCATCGCTTTCCCTGCAAACTTCATTAAGATCGGCAACTTCGTTGGATTCACGCAAGCTTGAATGTCAAGCATATTTACTTGAGTTTCAAAGAGACGGACCGAAAAGTCAATTTACATATTTTACGCTCGTGTACACACATTTACATACGTTACACGCTGTAACGTCCGGCCTAGTCATTCATGTATGCATTGCGCTTCTAGATCCACAAGTGCCACGAGGCTTTCATCGTCGTTATGATTGATAATGCCGAATCGAGTCTTTTTTTAATTTAACCTTAAGTGTCTGGAAATGTTTACCTTCAACCTTTAAAGTAATACACGATGAAGACTAAATCAGTTGAAAAAATACCCCGGCCTTTCCCCTGTCTTTCCTGCCCGAATAATCATATTTCTAATAAAAATTCCTAGAATGTGAAAAAAATGATGATTTTTTAAATTTCGCTTCTGCAAGGCGAGAGCTTAATTTTTTTCTTCCGTATCACCAGTGATTTTCTGTGATGTTTTTTTTACTCCCTGACATTGACAAAATTTCCAAATGTTCGCTGACCGCTCGCCACAACGTGCCGAGTGTGAACGATATAGTTCGTATCACTAATTAATTGTATGTTGGTAGGAATCTGTCAGATGGCTAATGATTACGTATAGTCCTATCGAAGAAGGTTGAAATAATGTAGGCCTCGAGAGAGCCGTTCAATGGTTTAATTGCCCGAGTTTCAATTCATTCGAGAGAGCTCATTATCCATAAGCTGAAGCCGATCGATGAGCTGGGCGGTCGACGGAAACTTGTTGCTCGTCGCTCTCTCGTGGTTCCGGTCAACCGTGCACCGACGACGACTATATCGCTCCACGACGTCGTCGAAAGGTTATTCGCCCTTGCGGGCCCAGCGCATGCTGCAAGTGAGAGAGTAAATGGCGCTTGTGTATCCTCTAAACCATGTCGATTACGAGTAGGAGAGTGGCCGGAAAAACAAGAGCACCGTCGAGGGATGGAAGAGTCTCGATGGCGAAGAGGGAGGCGGGAGAGTGGCTCGACACCGAGTTACAGCAAACCGACCGATAAAAGAACAAGAAAAATTGGGTTGAGAGCTTGCTCGGGATAAACGCGTGGAGCACTGGACGGATTTTCTTTCTCCCCTCGATCTTGTTTGCACGAGCAACGCCATGTGTTTGTACGACCCTCCGGGCGAAAACACACGAGCGAATAAACTTTCTCACACTATCCTGGAGAGTACACGAAGACAATTGTTATTTTTCAATTTTTTTTTCTCGATGTCTGTACTCACCATATACCGGTCTTTTTGCTCCCGCGACCACAGAAATTTTGAGTCGATGATGTCGATAATAACGCCGACACTTGCCTCGCACTGTTCCACAGTTTTTTTTCTTCTGTTTTCTTATTTTTCCACTGAACTGATCCTCGTTCTAAGCGTGAGACGATAAATGAATGGATGATTACATTCCGAAAGTAACACAACTCATCGACGACGGATGGAACGACGAAGAAATCCGTAAAACAAAATTATTCGTAGCGACTTGTGTGCTCGATGGACTTTTTAAAAATAAAATTTATTCCGTAAACTAACGCAGACGATTATTCTCTCTTCACCGTTCCATTTTTTTCGTACGTCGAATGATAGAACTATGAGCCGATCACCGATTTTTTTTATTATGCTTACTTGCGATGAATTCAATGTGCACGACTTTGGAAATGCTCGTTCAAACGCGTCAGATAAGTTCGTGACAACGCGCGGCGCCCATTCGTGAAACAAGCGTGCTGGCGTTGCGATACGTCGGGGTTCTGACATTCTCCGAGCGTTGCGACGCCTTATATAGGCGTCGGCGACTACCCTCTCGAGGGCGGCGAGGGGTGCGGACGAGTTGGTCCACAGAGCGCGGAAATGACGAGTGGTACGTTGGAAACCGAGGTCGCTTTTCCACGCAGGAACGCTTGTTGTCATACCATGTCTGGTCAGCCTTCGTCATCGGCGATGGACGACGGGGATGTCTTCGATCGGGGTCGATGAACCTTCGGAAAAAATTCAAATACTTTTAGCAAAAGTCTGAGCTTATCTATATATCTGTATTCAGGGCTGAGGCAACTTTGTGTGGGGCATTTCCTACCATTTAGACCTGGGTCTCACCTTCCACATCTTGGATTGAGCCCGCAATGTTTTATATGACTAAACTAACTCTCAAAAGCACTCAGATTTTTTAGTAGCTTTTCTTCAAATTGTTTATTATTATTATGATTCAAGAAACAATTTATTGATCGCCACAATTCAAAAATTTTTAAAAATTCGGAAAAATGTTGGGTTGTGCCAGAGTTGTGCCGGAGTAGGCGTCACCTTCTATTTTTTTCTAATAAAAAGATAATAGTGAAAAAAGATAGAAGGAAAATTCAGTTGGTTATGGGTTATTGCTTGACCATTTTTATAGATTTTTTCAGATTTTAATTGTGGCGATCGATAAGTTCATTTTTAATTTATAAATCATTATGAACAATTTGTAAAAAAATCCGATCAAAAATCTGAGTGCTTTTGAGAATTAATTCAGTGATATAAAAAATTGCGGGCTCGATGCAAGATGTGATGAGCCAGACCGAAGTCTAAATGGGGTAGACAATGCTAACATATAGCATTACCCACCCCATAACATAAGCTGCAAATACGTCTTTGAATTCCAAATATTTGACACAGTGATCCTTACTTCCATGTGTGTAAGGACGTCGGAGAGATCGGGGCAAAATGGAACATAAAAAAAGGTCGCATTTTAAGTGAACGGCATTGATTCGTTTTGCCCTGCCCTTCCCTATGTCTTATTATATGTACAAGAACAAAAAATTGAAAGATAGAGAAGTACTTGTGCAAGCCTGTTCACACCCAAGGTTGCATCAATATCGACGTAGGCACGTCGTCGACATTACAACTGGGTGAATTTCGTTTTATAGTAGGGGGAGAGCGGGGCAAAATGGAACAGTGGGCCAAAACGCGATTTTCCCGATAATTTCTGAATATCCCATTTTGTTCCATCGATACATCCGAATTTTCTGCCCTGTTTCGTCCCACTGACACAACAAAAAATAATTGGACCATTGCGCTTTGCTCTACTGTCCCATTTTGCCCCGCTCTCCTCTATAACAACCTTGAAAGCGAAGATGAATGAATCTGAGAAAGTACGGAAGGGCGTTGATGTAATATCGCTCGGTAAATCACCGACATACGTTAGACATTGGTGAAACATCAAGTAATGCGGATAATTCCCCATAATACGTTATTTAATGTATTTGCACGATTTGCCGCAATTCGATAACCGACTTTCTCATCCCACGCTGTTTTCTTCGGCTCACTCCCATTTTCTAATAATGGTTTACGTAAACGGCGACGTCCTTCGCCCGTACGAAACGCCGCCGGTAATTCACTTCTGTAACATCTTATCTGTCGAGCGAAGTTATTCTGAACAATAACAGCCGTTACATAAATACCCCTCTGAATTCGTAGGGTCTAAAATATATAGAAATTAATTGTGGATCTTGCTAAAATAGTATCATATTTGTTAAATTGGGAAAAACATCGACAAGCCAAAATATCTCCGATTTCCATTGAAAATAATTGCGAACAAAAATGTAACGAACAGTAATGCATGCAAAGGTAAGTTTTCCGCTTACATGACATTTTTTCATTTTGAGAAACCTTTTGTTTCTTCAAATTTTTTCAAAATTGCAATTTTTCTACATATTTTGATACAGAAAAGTCTCGATCAGTTAAGGAATGGCATTTTTTTGGAAAGACCAAGGAAATGGAAGCTCGGCAATTAAAGGGGTGAATCGATTCAATCCATTTATAAAAACTGCTTTTAAAAAAACAGTAGAACTTGCCACAAATCTTTTTTTTATGCAAATTTTGTAAAAAAAAAAAAAAATGATATGCCTCGTTAATTAAACGTTAACGGACCTCGGTTGCGTGTTTTTAAATTTTTAATAATAGGATTATGAGTAGAGGTAAATAGCGGTGGTAATGTATTACTGGAAGAAAAGCGAGAGCGAACTCTGAGCCGCGAGAGTGCGAGAGAGCTAACAATACGTGCCAACAGGTGTGTGGGCCGAAGGTTTTCGTCAACTCCAGATAGATAGACATATAGATATATATCGAGCGTTCGGAGGCTGCGTTTGGTAGACGGTCTTTCTCCATATCCTTGCGCACCACATACTTCGTAATTGCGGGGGGTCTAATATTTCACCACTCGCGCCACAGCGTGCCCGTATGTATAGGACTGTGGATATATACACTGTATATACGTACAGTACGACTCTGAATGTGTAAACTACGAATGCGATGTTCGGTCAAAGTATTTCTTCTTAAGATCCCGACGGAAGAGTATCGGTTCGTTGTATACCAATTAGCCATTTCAAGGAAGAATCATCAATGAAAGAAGGATTTACGCGGAACAACGAATAAACGTTCATCGTGCTACAAACGATAAATTAGCGACGCTCGCGGTCCCACTTCCCCGAACACTTTTAATCCGATAGCCCGCCTTGCAGGAGTTTTTCATTCTCGTGAGCAATCCTCGACAGCCGAAGAGTAATTTTCGTAATTTCACGAGGAATAATAAACTTTATCTTTGCCAAGCCGGAAACAAATTGGCCCGGCCAGTCACTCCTATTTCGTACGTGTCCAATTAATTTGCTGGCTGCAATTACTCTGATGCATACGGATGAGACTCGTGTACGAAATAAAAACGAAAACACGATGTGCAAACGGCGTCCCTACGCTGCGAACTGGCAAATCCTCGAGATATCGATTGTATTGGGATTGTGGGCGAGGTCACGCAACTCCGGCGCTGCGTGTTGTTTCCTCCAAACCTGTCGACGGGCCGTGCCGATGAGTGGGCCCCTCCCTTCTCTAATGGCGTCGACGAAACATTCGACGTTGTTTACGATCTTTGCTACACTCGCTTACGATACGATACGACGACGGGCAGTCAGCGTCCCGCTGTTCCGTGCACGAGCATAACCTTACTTACACGATAACTAACAGTGGAATTCGGATATTCAATCGAAACGCTTACGCGATCTCATTCCCGGATGCTGTTTGCCTTCGACGCTCCTGCTGCCGAACTCATAGCTCCATTCTCAGCAAGTGTCGACAGAGTGCGTACCTCGTGACAGTGCGCAATCTTCTGTTATTCGCAGTTGCAGTAGCCGGTGGGCGCTTCGTCCGACATCCCGACGAGATTCACGAGGTAAAACGACGAAACGTACTTAGCTTTCGATGTGTACGCACGGGCGCAGTTACTGCACGATAGTGGAATCCTGTTTATTTAATTGACAAGTTGACGCGGTATGTCATGTTCAAGTGCGATTTGCCGTCGACGCCAGTGTCGACGAGCTCGTCGTTCCGTTGCGTGCCGCATCGACGAAGTGTGCTTCACGTCGTTGGGCTATTTTTTTTGTTCGCAGCTGTAGCCCGCCGGCGTAGAGGATGGAAGTCGATAGGTATGTTACTAGTTACAAATCGGTAGATGAAACGTAAACGCGATAAACATCGCATCGCAGGAAAAAAGTATTCTCGTGTAGCGACGGTTGCGAAATAGTCTAACGGATTTTTAGGTATTTAGAGAATAATCGCCATCTTTATTGTAGGGTACGTACATATATATATATATACTGTTGTAAACACATTTGCCGCGAATATGCGAGCCGACGCCATTTTCGATGATCGCCTCATTCCGTTTCGTGCCCGCACCAACGAAGTGTGCTTCACGTCGTTAGGCAGTTTTTTTTCAATTCGCAACTGTAACCGGTCGGCGTTGACCCGTACGTGGACGCTCTGGAGGACTGCGAAGAAGGACGTTAACGGGATTTTAGTGATTACGAATCGGTAGATGCAATTTGAACGCGATGGACATCGCGCATCGGACGAAAAATGATTGTCGTGCAGTCACGTGAGATTATTACAGAATAGTCACCATCTTTATTGTAACACATAGCATATATACATTTTTCGTTTCAATACATTTTTGTGGCGAATATTCCGGTATGTACTTAAACATTCCCGGCACAAGTACGTTTCCGTGGAAATTTTCGTATTTTCGGTGACGTTAGTAGTTTCGTTTATGTGGTTTCTTGAATCACGGCTGGACGTGAAAACTTCGTTGTCGAGATTAGAGATGCGATTGGTCGCTCTCGCGACGCCGTGACACACGGTATAACATCGTTACTTTCGTTAGCGGTGAATTTGCTCGGCGGTACAATTTGCTCGTTCGATCAGAAAGGAATCGTTGGCTTTTCAACGGTTATTGTCAATCAATGGGAAAATCGACCCTCGACGCGAAGGTTTCAAACGTTCGTTTTCGATTAATCACGCTGACGACAACGTTATACACGGTACTTCGTCCCGACAACCGGAACGACATCGACGACCTGTCGCATCTGTTCACGACGTCGTTCGCTCGCACGTGAGTTTTATCGGATTCCAAAGAGCGATACGTGCTTTCACGGACGTATCTGGACGAGCCTTGGGAATGTGAGGGTGTTTTTTTTGCTTCTATTTTCTCATCTACGAAGATATAAGTTAGTCTCGACAGACCGATCAGAACATCATCGATTCCTCGCGAAGCATACACGTCGGAAAAAATATATATGGATATATATATATATATATATATATATATATATATATATATATATATATTTACTGGATGAACGTGATTGCTTTGGCGAAACGCCGAGTACAACGATGCAATTGTCGGAGGATAAGAAAGAGTTTCGGAATTGGAAATCCTCGAAATTCTCAAAGCGATGTTTCGCATTTCTCGGGCTGATAGTTGATATGAGAGGAAAGAGAGTGAACCGAGATCTTTTTTCTCTCGATTTCTCCTGACGATTCAGCCAGTCGAAAATGTAGGTACTCAGGATCTGCAGCTCGGTCGTTTGCAGCTTCAGCCCCGCTGTTGCTCAGTGCTTCCATCGGGGACACCGGACTTTCCATCAGCTCCAGCCATTGCCGACTGACCATCGCCCGCACCGTCGTCTTTTCCTTGCTTCGGGCTCTGCTTGTAGCGTCCCTCGTCCGCGTAGGAGTAAAGTATTCCAAGAATCTCGTGCGCCTTTGTGTACATGTCGTCGACCGTCTGTAAATCGTGAGACATTTTTTAGTATAAGCGACGATGATAATTCACTTTATTAAGCCATCGAACCAAAACTTTAAACGGTTGTCGAGTTATACGAGGATGCTTCACTCACATTTTGATTTAAAAAAAAAAAACATGAACACGAGGAAACTAGGAAAAAATTGGGATCGTTATATTTAGTTTTTTTTTCGGCTTGCCTGAGCTTCCCGAAGTTCCTTGATGGCATCGGTCTCGTAGTGAAGCCTATCGTACTCATCCTGCGTCAGGATGTAACCGTTCTCAATGTCCCTGTTCGCCTTCTGCTCTTTCTTCGCTGCGGCAGTTTCTTGAGGGCTCAAGGGAATCTACGAGCAAAACAATAACAAAATTATTATCATTATTTTTTATTTTTCGAAGTAATGTAAAATCACCAGTTGTTCGACGCCATTGACGAAGGTCCTCCTCATGTAAATTTCTTCCTCCTCGTCATCCGCGTCTTCGTTCGCTGGCTTTACATCGGGATAGAGCAGTCGATAGAGTGAATCGGCGACCTTTGCCCGTCTTCCCGATCGCTGCGGTTAATTACGCATTAAATTATTAATTCGTAAAAAAAAAAAAAATGTCGATGAATGACGGTTATATAATAACTCAATTGCAGTTGTATCGTACCCTTTTCTGCCTAGCCTCGATAATCGCATCGCAGTAGAGATAAAGTTGGAACAACGGGTATCGTCGGATTTCGGGTGGCGCCTCTTGGACCGGGATGAAACGATTGAGGATCATCATCTTCGTGCGCATCAGCTCATTTTTCTGTGACGATAAAGTTTTTACCCACAAACTTTATGAAATGGAATAAAAGAGCAAGGGCTTATGGTAAGGTGCGTTGTATTTTATACTCGGCACAATCAATTATTTCGATCTTATTAATTTGATTTTTTGAAATATGTTTATTTGCCTGTGTGTGTTTTATTTATAGCGGCAACAATTGAATTACTGCATTGGTTCAATGATCGGATAAAAATTTCTACCAGACCACTCGTCACGGAGGCGCAGGGTGGATCGATAAAGAATGGAATAAATTCCACGGAAGAGCCGGTGTCGTCCGAGCGCCGCTGAGTCAAAACGACTGCTCAATCGCGGATGACCGTGGGCTTTTTATTTAGCAGGTACCCCAGAACGATCGTACGATCATTAATTGTTATACAATATGATAATTTCTAACCATCGCATGTGGTTTTCGGTACGGTCCGACGGTAAAGTTACAGGAGAATGCTCGCGAAGCGGCGATACACGATGGTTTCAGCTGCGTGGGTATCGCGAACGAGAAAATGTAGTACAGTGGTAACTCATTCGGGCACATGCGGCCTTTGTGCGTTTGCGGTGAGGAATTGTTACACATAGAAGTCCGCCACTGAGATAACTGTGGGCGTTGGGTGAAGAATTGAAAAGCAATTCATTTGTATCCGCGCGATAGCAAATTCCGCGAATTTTTACGTTTATCGTCATATTGCATACTGGGATATTTTTATGTGTCGGAAAGTACGAGGAAAAACTGATCCGTGTCCATCATTTGGGGTAATTTTTTTTACGGCTCGGGAAAAATTGACGCAAATAATCTGTTTTGCCTCGGGATATCGTTGTGCCTTGCTTGCTCCTAATGGGACAATGACAGTTTACTAGAAAGCTTTCTTTCTATACTCATTCGGTGTAATCGAGCTCCATCCTCGCGTGGTGTGCATAGTGCAAACCTTGCGCCTACACGCTTCCCTCGTGTCGGGGACGGCACCGCGTAATTGCTTCTGCCTATGAAAATCATGTACACGCTGTCGCGAATTATACTGCTCGCTGGAGTATACGGTACCCTATAAAGCGCATATTGCATATTGCATACCCGATGTGCCTTGCTCACGTTTGGCGTTGTCGTGCGGTCGATGGTGGAACTATAGTTTTCGTACCCAGAAAAATAATTTATTTGACGGGTGCCCCACAAATAAATATTCATTTGATCTACATAAATATGTATTTGATTTACGTAAATATTTTAATTGATTTAAATAAATATTTATTTGATTTACTTAAATGTTTTAATTGATTTAAATAAATATTTATCTTAATTAAAATATTGATTAGAAGCAAACAAGTTATTTTTCTGGGTGCAACTTTAGCAACCGTAATCTTAATATAACCGAAAGAAGCACGGTATTTTGAGCCCCGTTTTGCTCTCCCCTAGACACGAAAGCATTGACCGGATTTTCATTCGCGATTGCATAGCATTTATTTTGGCTCCTTTTATCGGTGGAAAGATGTTAATCGGTAGAGCGCAGAATGGATATATTTCGATAGGCGGTAACATTAAATCGCGACGAAGCACCTGCTCTACCTTAGTCAGCCACGCCAACGGCTCGAGCGTGAATTTTTCGTGTCCGAATCGCAGCTTCGTGTCGGTAACGACACGCTACCTCGCGGGATAGTGTGCTGCGGTCGTAAAGTAGTTTAAAGTACCATTTCACTTAAGCTCTGCGTTTGCCGCTAGGGAATTGCGACCGGTACCGCGAAATGGCAGCGAGTAGTAAAAAAAAAAATCCTGACATGCACAGTCCTCGGAATACCGTTCTCTCACATGCAATCTCCAATATATATAGTTTTTTTTTTCATTATTTACTTGTTACAATCGGTGTATAGAATTTAAATTTGAAATCGAGCGAGAGGCCGAAGGTTGTATGATAGGATTGCACTTACAGTATAGTATTCACGGTATTGGCGAAGAGTTAGCGAATGTGCACTGTATACGGCATATTGATCCTAGAAGTCAGAGATGATCTTTTTTCTTTTACCTTGCTCGAGACGACCTATCGATTGTAGTTATTTATTGCCCTGTGTTGCCTTAAGTCGGAAACTAATATTTCGCCAATAATGGCAATACGCTGAATAGTAAGATGAAAATATGAATTTTATGACTGCGCGTAGTCAACGCTGTTGGAATAATAATGAACAAACGGTAAAAAAAAAACGAAAAAAAGTACCTGAAGACGCGCCAAGAGCGGAGCTAATATTCGAAGCTCGGCATGCCAAACACACGCGAGAGGGTGTCCTTTTACATTTTTAATATGCGAGCCTCAAATTTCGTGGGAGTTTTGGCGAAAATAAAAAATGTTGGAAACCGGATCTCTGCCTTACCGCCCGGTTGTTTCAATGTACTTTTTTTTAACCAGGGTTCGAAATTACATTCAAGCAGAAGAAGAGAAGAACTTAACAAAATAAATAAATTGAGATGACACAGATGACCTTATCACCAAATGTACCGCTCTGTTCGTGACGAGGAATCCATTAGGGAATAATGGCGTTTTGAAACCGCTTGTCTTGTTCTTTAACGTCTTTTCTGTGCTGCTGCAATTTCGAACAGTGTCCTTCACTGACACTTCCCAGGCTAATGGTACATTTACACAACATGCCTTTGGAATCCAATATAATTTGGGAAGTTGTAGAAATGAAGGTAATAGGTCATAAGCAGCTGCAGTTACACAAGCGAGAAACACTTAAGGTCCAGACAAGTTTGCCTTGAAATTATGTCCAGCTTTATACAAATGTCATATGGTGTATTTTCGTAACATTTTAATTGCGTCCTAAGAGTGTACTTGCCAAGGTGATTAACAATGAAACCGGCTCGGTGGTGAAACGAGCAACTGACTAATCAAAGGCGTTTTCATCTCCGTCTCCTCCCCGTCTACTCTTAACAGATAATTTAATTGTTATCTTGCGATTTCGTATCAGCAACTAGAAGCATCAGCGCGATTTAATATTAATGATATTAATTAAATATTTAGTATTAAGGTGATGTGGTATAACTCCTCGCCCACCTGCCCCGCGCTCGGATGGTAATAAAAACTGTATAGAATGGCCGTTTCGAGACGGCAAACCGACGAGAAAGAAGAAAATTTTCTTTTCCTGCTTCTGCCGATTCCCCAGGGAAAGACAATTTTCCTTTTCCTCGGCGGACGCCGGTCTCACACCGGTATTTCGGTACAGTTTTTGTTACCGGCGGCGATATTTCACTTCACCTTAATTAAATTTTTAGTATGAATTCAGCCTAAGGTCAAGGCGTATGTTGGCAATTCCCTAAACAAATCTTTTATTTGCGTTAGGTAGAATTATGATTTCCATCTTGCCTATTCCACGTTATTCAAGTATTCGTTAGCTTACCTGTCTCTCCTCGATTCTGCACTGCTGACGATTCTCGTAGTCCTGTCTTATTCGCGCCATGAGCCTCAGCATGTACTTTCTATCCGTCAGTCTCACTACATTGCTGCCCATCAGCATTTCCAGTTGTGACCGTACCGGTGGATGGCTGAAACTGCAGAGCGACGTTCGCCGAATAAAAATCCGATCAAGTTTCATCTACCAGAAATAATTCTCACCTTCACAATCATTATCCTGCTACGAGCCAAATTCGAGATAACAAAATTCTACAGCGCTATGCGTTTTTACCTCGAAGTCCGGATATCCTCAAACTCTCGACTCTCATGCTCGCTCGACCGTCACCATTTACAACATTCTAATGGAAACTTTTTTTCCGCAGGAGTCAACCCGAGGCAACACGTTCGACTTGAGCTTTCGAGCTCGACTGAGCATCAGTAACTTGGCGATATCGTGGATCTGAGCGTTCGTGACTGTCGACGTCAGGGAGCGACCGGGTATCCCGCGAGTTTAATCGGGAACACCGTAGTCACGATATAGACAAACGCTGTCAAGAAAAATTAAAAATCGTGGAACGATTATTCCTGGACCTTCTTACAAATTGTGCGTCTAGTGGCGATCGTCACGAACGTCACTGAGCGTTCGGGATTAAGACTAGACGATGAATCGCCCTCGCGAAGCTACACGAACATAGGACAGCATAGACGAGCTATCAACACATCGTGGAGATATGATCGATACGACAATTATGCGTGGTTTGCATTAGTCACGAAATAGTCAGTGCGATGGAGCTTGTCATAGAATTGAGGAGGCGAGAGGCTACAATCGAATTTCCTCGCTGCACGTGACTATCGTGGTAAGTTTTAAACAATGTTTCAAGCTGATATGGTGAAACTTTGAGGGACGTGCGTGACTATGTTGCCATGCGCTCCGGCAGCTTCATCGCAAGGTGGCGAAAGAGGGCGAAAGGATCGAGGGTGGAAAGTCCCCTCCGATGGAGCGTTTGCTGGGAGGAGGGGGCGAAGTGAATGAGCCGCGCTATTATCAGAAAGTACGATCGATGAGCGAATGAATGACGACTATAACGACGGTACGCGTAGAACCACCGATGAATCTGAAGTAAGACTTCATTAGTTCTCCTTGAACACCTCGGTGGGAATTACTAATGAACCAATTTTTCGTTTAACATCCGAGCGCGAATCAGGGCAAGTAATTCCTTAATGTGGAGAGAAGCTTCCCGAAGAAATATTATTTCACTAGTGGTCATGTTGGCTCGCGCGCTCGCATCGATCGCATGGTTTACAGCATATTGAAATCGGCAGGTCGACGGTTCGATTCCCGGTCTCGTAGTTTCGCCGAGAATAAAAATATGGGCGAGACGAAGCTCCAGATATATACATCGGTCACTCGCACGTAGTAACTCTAAGTGTGAGTGTCGGATGTATAAATACCTGTACTTCATGTTTACATTCTCGGTGAAACGCGAAGTAGCTTCGATGTCGGGAAGCGAACCTGAGACCGGCTGTATCGGCATAGGTTTTCCGCAGTTTCCCTATGCCCATGGCAGAAATGTCATGGCAAATGCGATACAGAGGGGAAGTCGGATGCGGCCGCAAGGGGGGGACTGGCTACTGACCCGGGCCGACCCTGTATAGGCGCAGATGTCTGAGAACGGGAGAAAATAGAAATAACAAAAATAGCATATTGAAATCAATTCCATATGAATGAATTTTCACACTGAAAACCTAATTATCGAAAACATAGCATATGCGATGGATTTCGGATTTCCGAATTCCGTTCCATATGCTATGAAACCCGGGAAGCTTCACCTAAAGGGGATGGGGTGTCTGCTTCTCTGAAAAATCAGCTTAGCTGGAGGGGAAGAGGGAGGACAAACATCCAAACCAACGAACAAATCCACAATTTTTCAATATATATAAGAAGATTATCGCTCCCGAAGCCTTGGATCAAATTTTTTATCCTCGATATTTTACGAATACATTTTTTATGCACAAAACGATGAAGGGAAAAATCTACAAGATCGAATAATTATGCGCAACACGACGCCGAGAAGCTTCGATGTCGATCGACGAATGCCGCATCCACAATAACGCAACGATTCCACAAAGTCTGCCCGCGTGAGCGCTTTGTCGGCGTGCACGTGTTAATTTGACTCGATTGGCCACATGGTACCGGAAATTATTAGAGCGGAATCACCGATAATTTTCACACCGTCCGAGAGTGCTCGACTTCCCTTTTTTCCCCTCTCTCGCTTCGACTTTAATGCGATCGCGTCACAAACAGCCGCGGCCTCTCTATTAGGTGCACGTGCGTCCCCCACTTGTAAACCCATATAGAATCCACTCGAAAAAAAGTGGGAAAAATTGCGGAAAATAATGATAATTCGATAAGGTCAACGATGCGACGAAAAATAAATTTAAACGTTCGCTTACCAGAACGTAAGAAGCAGAAAATCATGAAGGTCGATCATGCTCGCGGGAGTATGCGACTCGTACGACTGAATCTTTATCTTTAATAGTCGAGGAAGCCTCGGCGAAGCTTGCGAGTGGAAGATGAGGAGGGAAGGAAGAGAGAGAGAGGACTGTCTCGTGTGTGTGTGTGTGTGTGTGTGTGTGTATGAAGCAGAGAGGAGAACACGATCGACGTGGTGACGCGAGTCAAAAGTATAAAGCCGGGTGGGAAGGAGAGGCGGGGTGGAGAAAATGTGCATATCTTTGGAATGTGTAACAAGGGCGAGACAGAGATGTATATATAGTAGGTAGGAAAACGAATGAGACAGTCGCGGAAGAGGGTGACACGACGCCGTGCAGCCTGGAACATACAGTAAAGCGGAATTGACGAGCGAGCGTATGCCGGGCTACGAGTACGAAACAGGTGAAACGCGAATGTGGAACGCGAAAAGGAGATCGAGTATCGATCATCCTTGGTGCAGGAATAGATGTTCTTTATTTTTTTGTCAACGACGACAGCACAGGACCTTCACCCTGAGCGCGGTACCTGGGGCGAATGTGCTTAAGGTTCATTCAATGATCATTCTATGGGACGGGACGCTGGACTGGCCAGAAAAAGTTCCTCAAGACTTTATCGGTTGAAGGTTCTTTTTTTTATTGCAACTTCACTTTACAAGTGAGTTACAACTGAGATCACTTTAGAACTAAACTTAGGGTTTCCCTTAGATGGCCGGCATTCATCTTTCCACTAGAATCCACTTGGCTCTATGAATCTTTCGAACGAAATGACCGGGTTCAAAAATCATCATAGGTTGTTGTTTAAGTCAGCGAGATGAAAAAAAAGTTACGGGTACCTGGAGATGGAAATATTGGCTGGCAGACTGCATACTTTTTTTTCACGAATGTGTGAGTGGGATGTAATTTTGCTGTTCCGAAAATTTCTCTGGTACAGATGGGAGCAGGTGGGCGGATTCAAAAAAATGCATACAAGTCGATCGTTAGAATGCGCGTAAAGAAAAGAACACCAAGGCATGATAAAAAATTTGACGACGAGCAGATCAATTGCCACGTCGATAACCAGGAGGAAATAGAAATTTGAGACTCGGAATACGAGATCTGGCGAGAAATAATGCAGCGCCTTCAACACGAAGCAGATAAAAAAGTTCGATGATGGAGATGAAAAATGTTACGGTGGATCTTGGACCTTACGATACTATTTCACATCGTTGCGCACTGCGTGGGTGTTTCTACGAACTTTGATAGATCTTGGAAGCTTTAACACAATGGACAGTGGGCGAGTTTCTTTCGATTTCAGAAGCCGTTGAGGGTGAAGAGGATTCATAATCTTCATTTTACTGTTTGTACGATACTGAAATAGCCCTGCGGTTCTGGCTACCTTTTGTCGGTAGGCTCTCATATTTGCACGCACGTACGCATCCGAGTATAATCGTTCATTCACGTATTATGTACGGTGTAAAAAAAAATAGTTTGAAACGAATGAAGGCTATAGGAAGCTTTTTTACATAAAATGTTTTTGAAATTTCAAACTCAATGTGCGTTGCAATTTTTCAGTGAAATTTTTATTTTTATGAACATTTTTTTAAATTTCAGTCAAAAGATTTATAATTTTAATGTCTGGTAATTTTATTTTACAAAAAAAATACATCAATGTTCAATTCATGTGAGTCAAGTAAGGAAATTTCAAGTTCCAGGACATTAGATGTACTATTTACTTTTACAGTGTAAGGTCCGTCGTGAACCAGCTAAAAGTTGATTATTTTTACTTCAAAGTCTGCGTGCGAACGAAAATTTCTAAAAACCTTGTATCTTCGCTGACTGCTTTAATTCAATCTAATCGACGAATCGGGGTAATTTTTGTAGGAGATTGAGATTGCCAGTTAAATTTCGATAAATCTATTCCTTGACGCAATTTATCTAATGTGCGACAACGCTGTTGTATTATCTCTCGCCCACTCGCCGGTTTCGCCGCTCGTCTTAGCAGAACAAACTATTTTGACCGACAAGATACGAGTTATTCGTCCGGGGTCTTAATCAGCGAAAAAGCGTCGGGAAAAAGCGTACGTCCAATCTCTTGCAACGATGCACGGAGGACTCTGAAGGAGCACCGGTAGCCGCGAAGGCCAACACACGCGAGGACAGTTTAATGAAACGTGTGGGCTGCCTTTCGCGTCGGCTAACAGAAAATAGTCCGACTCCGCTGCACAGACATGTGGATTACTTAACATTTTTTTGGAGGTGCGTCCCAGCGAGAAACCCAAAAGAGAAATAGAAACACGAATGGTCGAAAATTACCCGCAAACCTAGCGGCCATGGCTTCCCTTTCTGTATTTCTTCAATTTTTTTTTCATTTTGCCACATGTGCTTTCAATTACGCCGGATTATTGCCTTCAACCTTTCGCATCCCCGAATTAACCCGTCGATATGGATGTGTAGAGAACATATTGTCGTTAGATAGAATTTACAAGATTGCAGTACACTGTAAACAAAATCAGTATGAAATTTAATGCACTGGTACTGGAAGTTTTCTTGAACAAACGGGTATATTAAATTTCATGTAGAATCGTGATGAAAAATTAACGTACAATATATTAAAAACTTTTAAAAAACTTCACTTTTCGTAATGTAGTTTACTTTTACTATAAAAGTTCTTAAAATCCAATAATTTCCTTTATTTCACTGTAAAAGTCCATTAATTTTTCATCACAATTGTACATTAAATTTGGTGTACCCGTTTTCGCATAAGAATTCCTAGTCCGGTGTATTAAATTTACATTTTTTTTAACAGCATAGCAACATTTTTTTAAGTGCACGTTAGGCCAAATGTGGTGGAAATTCTGCGTGGTATGTAAAATCGCGTGAGCGAAGTGGTGGGGGTTAAAACAATTATATCTCACACAGATAGTGGAATATTCGAAGGTAGTTTATGTCCACAACTGTGGTTTCCTGGGCGACGTTGAGCCTCCGGAAATCCTCGATGAAACATGGATACAGAGTAAGACCACAGGTGCGAAACCAACCGGGCCAAGTCAAATCCCAAATGAAACTGTTTTACCGAGCTCGTAGGTGAGCTTCCGTTGTCCTGCGTTCTCCACTGCGTGGGTGAAAACATATACGCACTATCCGTGAGGATTAAGGGGAGAAGTGACGAGGCGGGCAGCAATTTGTTACACGGTACGCAGTACCTTCAGGAAATTCTGTCCTCACTTGGGGAAACTACTAGTCCATTCCTTTCGCGAAATGACTTGTCGTTCCGTACACGAATTCCGGACAAAATTAAGACGAATGTTGCGAGATCCATTCCATGGATATTAATAGAAAGTCATTACGCGGGCTTGTCAAGATAAGGTTAAAGGTATATCAAAACCTTCGTCCAGCCTTGAATTTTAAAGGCACGGGTAATGGAGTATACAAAAGAAAAAGACCATTGAAGACTTTCTTTTTCAGTATTAAAAAAACGATCCAATACCTAAAGAAAACAAAAGAATGCTTACAAGGGGTGAATATGGCCCACCATGATTAGAACGCGTATTAACAGCAAATGTTCGCAAATATTCGAAGCGAATATTCGCTACCGCATTATCGATATGTATCGGTAGTGATACATTAATTGGGCCATATGCAGTAAAAAAATAATTTCATAAAATCAGAATACGGAGTTTAGTAAAAAAAAACTTTTGTTAAATAAAGTCGTTCATTTTCAATTGTCGAACGCTAGCTACACGTTTTTGAGCAGCGAAATCTCGAAGCCGCTTTAGTGTGAACTGCGTATGTAATGCAATTGAAACGATTTGGGATTGAAACTAGTCTCTGACGCGCACTGTCCGACTCTGTTGGGGTGGGTGAAACTGCTCGGGAAAGCCAGTATGCGAGCGGATTAACCCTACAAGAGGAAGAGCTTGTTTCAACACGAGCAGGGCTTTTGCTGCGACAAGCAAATGCATATAAAAAGTTTTGCGCTAATGTTCGGATAACCGAGCGCTCGAATAAACGGAGTCATGGTTTGGATAATTGAGGGTTCAGATAATCGGAGGTTCCATTGTAATAATTTTGTTTGTAAATTTGTTTATAAAACTAGAGCCGGATGGTGCGATCGGAAATTTAACAAACAAAAAATTGTGGACGTTTGTGGACAATAAATTGTAAAAAAGAACGAACTTTTTTTACTGCGTATTCCCCACGCTGATAGTTAAAGAGTCAAGTATCGAAACTAGCACGTGTTGGACAAACTTGGCATAGTTTTCATTGACGATAATGGCCCGAGCATTTTAAAGACATACGTCGGTAAAAGTTCATTCTCCCACCCATTCATCGCGGTTCAAGATTCAATCGCGAAAATAAAATAAGAATATCAATTATTAGTTTCCAAACACTTTAAACTTTGTTTTATCATTTACAGCTGTATGATCGTACGGGCAAAGTTTGTAACTCTCGACCGTGGTTGGAGCTGCCAATGCGACTCACGAGGTTCTTTTTTCTGTTTCAGGTCTCTTCCTACTGCAGTTTCGTTACCACTGATCGGCCAGAGCGGGCTGCTCGACGGCGGGTAGGAAGCTCCGTGAGAGCTTCCCATGCCGACGAGGGTAATCGGTGCTGGTGTATCGGCGGCGGGAAAAAATGTGCGAAAGCTTCGACAATCAGTGCAAGTGGTGCGTGGTCGTGACTAGTAGTGAACGGTTCGCGGACATATATGTATATATGTATAACAGTTCAGACCTTCGAGCTTCCGGATCAAGTGGGCGTTACGGTCTTCACTGGACCATTTGTTCCACCAACTAACGAAGGTAAGGTTTCTTCAAAAATGCATATTATCAACAATAATTACCTGCACTGCAGCAACCCTCCGTAAATCGTTTCATTTTCGTCGTCCTCGGAATCGCTGACGCTCTTCATCTTCGCCCTCTCCTGTTGCATCTTCACTCGATTCCCCATAGTCTCCAGCCAATCCTCAATGTCGTCGTTGAAGGGATCTACTAGCTGTACATTCCATCCTCCCATACCGGTCAGCAGCTCGACCGTCGCCCAAAATCCACCGCCGGAAGTCATCTTCACGGTTTTGTCTTCTCCTTTACACTGCACAACACAGACGTCCCAATCTCTTTCCGACTCAGTACCGATTTCTATACCTCAAGCTCTAAATTTAAAAATTGCTTTTACAGCTTTCACGTCCGACCGTGAGTAATGTAAACTCCGCAACGCTAAGGTACAAGGTCCTCCTCGCCGGAAATTCGCAGAACGATTGTTCGCCGAGTGTTTCCCGCCGGTGCTACTTCTTCGAGAAATCTTGCAGCTCCGTCACACGTTCCCCTCGCACAGTCTGCCTTTTTGGTGCGAGTCTGGCGACGGCACGTGACTTCGTCGGCAGGCGATACTGTTTTACCAGACACACCGGTCGTTCCATTCAGCCGCTTTTATTGCCATTGCCGTCGACACCGCTCCTGACAGAAGAAAGCCCCGAGGCCGATACCCGTCAGGATCTCCTGTCACGTTACGAACAACGCGCAACCCCCCCAGTCCGACTGTTATAGGCGCACCTCGAAGTCTCATGATACTCATGCTCACACGCGAACTCGCGGTGTGTGTGCACATCGAGAATTTTAGTGCCTAGTCGAGATCGACCCACAGATATACCGATGCCCTCGAACGAAAACAGTAAAATTTACTAATGTCGTATATGTACGTATGTATGTATATATCTAAAGAAACAGAACGCAATCATTTGAGCGGTAAGCGAGTAGTTTCTTGCACAGCAGAGACGCGTGATTGAATCGCGTGAGCCCTAAACGTCGTCGCACTTTTGCGAATGATAAACCCGCTATAAAAGCTGCCGAGGGAATTTTTGCCTCAGATCAACCGCGTTCCCCAACGGAGGATCGTTCCGGCGAACTTGGCGCGATCCACGAGAGTTTGGAATACTTTTAATCGGGGAAGGCGACACGAGCGAAACCGGAAAAGCTCCCTATCGATTCGCCGCCGCCAAGAGCGAGGCGACGAAGAGCACTGGGCGCTCGAGAAAGTTGCCGGTTTCGCCGCCGTGCTCGTATCCACTCTCAAACTCTCGACTCACCCGACACACATCGGGGCATCGGCCACCTGCCACCTCCGAAACGCAAACTAAACTACCATCCACCATCGTGTCAAGCCTTCCGTGATATCGCCGACGTTCATCGAGACGATGATCGGCACGCCGAAAAATCATCAAAACTTTGGCAGGCCTTCCGTGCATGACTCCCCGCGAATCCCGACCGATCATCGTTTCCGTTCTATTTACGACGATGGATCGATAGGGGTTTTTGGTTTTTTTATTTATTTTTTTTATTTACAAAATTCACCTGCGCCACACCTTCGGGAATGGTACGTGTTTACTCACGCGTATTTTATCGGTTGCTGTTCCCACCATTGCAGAGGATGGTCGTAAGGATCGATGCTGGATGAAAATACGACCGGTCGTTTTGTCTTTTTAGATCTTCCCATTTTTATTCGATCTTTTCGATCCCTCGAAGGTTCGGCCTCTGTGCCGTCGACTCCGATACGGATCGGTTTACGATTCTTACGTGACCGCATCTTCTGTACGTGTCAACTATTACGCTGTGATTTGGAAATTGAAAATCTCTTCAGATCGGACTCTCAATTTTGGAGTTGGGAGTCGAAAGGATTGGAACTTTTTTTTTTGGTTACATTTTTTTCAATAGCGACTCTGACAAGCCGGAAATATAATGCCGAATCCGATGCGACCTCGAAACAGTAGAAGGTTCGTTCTACAATAGACTATATATATATTCCCTAGGACGATTTACAAATTTTCAAAAAAACATAACGCCACTGTTACGTCTCGGAGTCCGAACAAATATCTAGACTTGTGCTCGGGCGATTCGAAGTCCTGTGAGTTACTTGTTCGCGGCGTTCAGCGGTCCCTTTAAACTTGAACCCGGCGATTTAGAGGTGGGAGCCAGATCGCTGAGCCTCAGAGACTTTTCAACGGAGACATGTACGCAACAATACGGAATAAATTGGGTTCGTTCTGCAAATGGAATAAATATTCAGTTCCGGAGCGAATATGTTTGATTGCAGATTTATTAGAATGGGTTTAAATCAGAGCTGGGCAAAGTACCAAAAAAATACTTCAAGTACAAAGTATCACAAGTTCTTGAAGTATTTCTCAAGCCTTTTTTCCGAGTACTTTTCGCAATTAGATTCGTAGCGATAAGCTTTATGTAGGCTTTAAAGAAAAGAAGGTCCAAAGTAGTCTGCACGTGGATTCCTTATTTGTTACATTTTTGGGCATAGCTTTCTCTGTGAGAAACCTTGTTTAACGATTTTGGCATTCTTATAGACAAAACCATGCACGCAATTGCACGTAACAAATGAGGTAGCCATGTGCAAATTACTTTGTACAATTTTTCGGAACATTAACAAATGTTTATATTTCATACATTATAAACAGGGAAAATTTTCGTACTTCGTCGGTTTGAGGCTACGTTTAATCTAGTCTTCACTTTTGTCATAAAATAAAAATATATAAAATGTGTCATACAAAATTCCTGAAAATGTTTAAAGACAATTGTTTAAAATGATTGAAGAAAAAATAGATTGACGTTAAAATTATACTTATGGAAAAGTTTAGACAGATAATCATGTATCAATAGAAACAGGATATCATGCTAGTCATTGAGTATCTGTAATGCGAGCGTGTACAAACAAAGTACTTTTACTTGGTACTTGAAATCGTAAAAAAGTACTTGAAGTACCAAACAACTACCCGCTACTTCAAGTACTGCCCAGCTCTGTGTTAAACAAATAAAACGTGACGTGAATGCGTGAATAATACAATGATGAAAGTGTACAATTATTGGACTTTGAAACATCGAGGAATGATTCGATACAATATAAGTATTTCGCGTAAAATAAGAGACTGGTAGAAGACCAGCTTGTCGACTGTTCTGTTCGACCCATTGTTGAAGACTGGTTCGTTCAAGTGTTGGCGGTAGACCGACTGAATTCGTTAGAACTAATTGTCGTGAAACGGCCCAAAAATGCTGAGCTCGCACGCCATGCTCGAGCACTGAACAGACCTAATATGTAGGAAAGTAGAAAAGCAGATGCTCGTGTCTGGTGCGAGCGAATATGGATTGCAGAAATCGAATATTAACGTCCGGTGATGTGCTTTGGATTCGTTGATATTAAAGTAACAAAAATAGCTCGATCGTGGGAACGATGCGGCATGAGAATAAAATGTCATCGGAAAAAATTAATATATTAACCTGGGGTAAATCGATTATTTTAGAGTCAAACGAATAAAAATGAGGCGCAGAACGTAACACCACCAAACTGGACAGCGTTCGTTGTGTCTCTTCAAAGATTCGTGACTTTTACTGCGTTGAGGACGGACCGTTCGGAGTTGGGTGTCGTTTCTTCGATAAATTTCTTCCAAGCCTCCCAGTCTTCCGATTTTTGTGGTCCCCACTTTGAGGTCGGGTTGATGCCGATTTCTAGTCTCTCTTTGAACGTTCCCTGTTCATATAATAACGTGGCAGTCAATTAAAATCTGTTTATCGTGCAGAATCGATCTTACAACGATATCTTACTTTCGTCGAGCAGAAGTGATAAACGGCATAGATGGGAATGCAGACCGTGCTGATGATACAAGAACCCCATCCGACGGCGACCGCCCATTCGGGATACTCGACCCCGTTGTACGTTAGTCGCGTGTTGAAGCATATCATCGTGAAGAATATGAACTGTGGGGGACGAGGATCGATGCGTCAACGATTCGTAAAGATTTTGTTTTGTTTTCTTTCAATATTTATGGTAGAGTTACGTGGTGTATAATATTCGGGGAACACGCGTAGTTCGTCCTCCCACGAAAAAAAAGAAGTCGGTTCGAAGGAACCCTTCGTTTTTTTTTGCATTCGCCGTTATTCTTTAATAAATGCTTCACCGACACGAAGCTATGTCGTGGATATTTACTTTCGGCCACAATCGTTCAGTCACCGGCTGAACGGGACTTGGTTCCCTCTCCGACGATAAATCCTATTTCTTCCGAGTATCGCGTCGTATATTTTTTTTATCTATTTTATTTGAATGTTTTGTTCATTACGAATCAACTCACGATCAGAATTACGGGTGTGACGTATTTCCAAGCGAATGGCCACCATGGATGTATCTTTGTGCCGAGCATGAATTCGACGTCCCGAACGAATTTTGTGCAACCTGAGGGAAATATTGACACTCTTTATATTATATAAATATCAAAGATTTATCATTTGCCGGAAAATTTTTACCGTAAGTCCATCCGATGACGATCGCCTCAACGAAGCAAATTGAAATCACCGAAATTGAAGCCGCGTACCAGTCGAACATTTGCAGAATATACATTCCACCCTTAAGAAAAAAAATAGAAAAGGAATTAAATAAGAGATTATTAATTGTTTTCTTTTTATTATAAAAGTGTTAAAATTATTGCAATTACGTTCGTAACGAAGATGATCGAGCCCAGGAACAGAATAAACAGAGAGACCATCGCCACCAGTTTTTTTCGTCTCCTTAGTTTGGGATACGCGTCCGTGATACTGGATATGATGGCCTCGATTTGAACAAACTGTTTTTCGAAATACAATTTTCTATTAATGCTTTCACCAGAAATAAGCGATAATTGAGCTGACTAAATCGACACTTGCGCAACTGTCCATTCCGAGAAAGTAGAGCATTGAGAAGAATAGAACCGACCAAAATTGAGGCCACGGCAGCATCGTTAACGCTTCTGGATACGTTTCGAAGGCCAACGATGGCCCTAAGTAAAAAAAATGAATTCGGTATAAAACAGAGTGCGCAGATAAATAAATGTACGTACCTCCCGTAGCTACCGCGGAAACCGGAAGGCCAGTCTTTTTTGCCATAAATCCCAAAACTGAGAATACCACAAAACCGGCAAATACACTCGTTCCGCAATTTAAGATCGGTACGAATATGGAGTCCCTGATGGAATAAAGGATTCGTTCATGAAGAACCAAAAAAAAAACGAACCATTTTTTTATGTGACTCACAATCTGTTATCGTTTCTGAACGCATTGTAACTCGCCAAATTGACAATACCACCCCATCCTGGTCCGAGGGAAAAGAATATTTGTATCGCAGCGTCCGCCCAGACCTGGAAAACGATTGAGAGTCAATGTTAGAAAATTCTCCGCGCGCGGCCAACGCACAAGGATAGAAATCTTTATACCCGAAGATTCGTAAGCTCGGACCACTTTGGACTGATGTAAAAGAGAATTCCGTCCATCGCGCCGGGCAAAGTTACTCCTCTGATGAAAAGGATGAATAGAATGACGAATGGGAAGGTTGCCGTGAAATAAACAACCTAAACAGAATTTAGCACAGTTAAAATCAATCGTACGATGGATTTTTCATGATCCTGCAGATCTCTGCGTCACATTAAATTTCATCTTTGGCAAGTCCCTGTCAATGCACCGCTTTAAGAAGAAAAAAGTCATTGACTTGAAGAATTTTACATCATTATGAACTTTCGCGAGCGAAGTTTGCGGGATGCAAAACGCAGCCGTTATAGCTCGATGCAACTTAGTCTCATGCAGATTTCTTCGGGATCATCATTTTTTAGTTGTCCTCTTATGAACTATCACTGACTTTCCCGACGCTTTTAACGCCGTTGCAGATGCACACAAAGACGACCATCCACGATAGTAGATTGCAGGTGAACAGTGGCCACACTATTCCACCGATTTCATGCACCCCCTCGGAAATCTGTAGTATGTGATTGCTGAAAAATCACCGTGAATCATCGATCTGCCGTTATAGCGTTTCAGTACAAATTTCATGTCTACTAAGTTGGCGCTAGCTTAAGCTGGCACCCCCACTTTTCAATTTCGTTTCTCTCGAATCAAAGATGAGCCCAAAAATTATTTTAGTGGCATTCAAGAGCCCAGAAAGAGCTCTTGCTATTGCTATTTCCTGATATTTGAAATTTTTAGTGGAGCAGTGCCATCTTAAAAAACCTACCCAATTCTAATCGTATCCTTATTTACCTGAAGAATTCTGCCGCAGGAGTTGTGACTTTTTGTAACAACTCGGTATTGTCCGACACGTTACGGAGTCCTCCGTCACTTATCTAAATATTGATTGATCCAATTTACAAAAAGCCAATTTTCGGTTTACAATGTAACAATAGATTTAGCTACCTTGACGCATCTTGCGGTGTTCCAAGCGTTGTCACAATCTTCCCAGGGGAGCTTACTGCTCAGCGACATCGACAGAAACATCAGAGGATAAGATATAATAACGTTGTAGTACATGGTGCAAATGACGTTGACGATGACGATTGCGAGGCCGGCTCCTAAACAGTGAGTTTGAGAGCACGTCACACAGACTCCGTCGGTAACAAATCGATTTACATACTTTCCCCACGACTATTAATATTTCAGACAAAAGTAAATTAGGTTTTTATGCATCTACACACACAGCCTACAAAAACCTAATTTGCTTCCGTCCGAAATATTAATCGTCACAGAGAAAATAGAGAAACCGATTTGCAACCGACTGAGTCTGTGTCGCATGTTCTCAAAAAATAGCGGGAAGATGAGAAAAAGAAGACCTTTGCACTCGGTGAAATTAACTTACCCTTGAAAAGTGGGCTCATTCTGAACATCGTGATGCATCCGGTACCTCCGAACTGACCAACGCATGATTCCAAGAAGAACAGTGGAATACCGCACAAAAAGAGCATCAGAAGATAAGGCACAAGGAATGCTCCTGTTGGACATAGAAAAGTTGGCGGTCTTGCGAATTAATGTGCGATGACCTGCATTAGAGGCGCATGCGAAATGCCTCGGCTGATAATAAAAACTGTAACGTTATTTTTTTCAAGGGTGCTGAAAGTTTAGCATTCAAAGGAAACAGAAGTCCACTGTAGAATTGATAGACGCCGTGACATTCTACTTCCGTTAGGCGATACAGTTGCAGCGCCCTAGAAAAAAGATAGCATTAGTCTTGATTGCCGACTGGGTGCGGGATGAGCGGGAGGAAGGGTGTTTCACATCACCTTAACCGAGGGGAGAGGTCACGTCCAGCGTCATCCCAACGATCATGACGATATCTACGTCCGTTTGATTCCCGTTGTGTTTATAAATGAATTATAAAAAAAGCACATCAGCAACGCTCCCATCAGCAATGAGAGGTTTGCGAGCGACGTCGATAAACCGAGCAACGTAAGAAAGACGTTTTTCAAGGGCAGTGACCAATTTGCCGCGAGCACGCTTAGGTGGAATCATTCAATCAAGGCCTCCACCGCTCAATTGTAATATCCCCCTCAACAGGAAATTGTTTCGACACCAAAATAAAATAGTCGCGAACGCGTAGAGAGTGTCTATGGGTCTGGCTGGAAGATCCAACAGTGACCGAACCGTCTGTAACACGCTTTTGAGTGACACCGCTCCTGTTGTCTTTCCCTGTCCGGTCCATTCGTGGCTCCGTTAGGCATGGCAATGAAACCGTTGACCGTCGCACGTGGGCAATTTTTTTAAGTTACAAAACAATGACGATTAACATTTTTTTTCCCGTGTCTGGGACTTCGAGCGAGGCGCGAATGAAATGTTCTACAATCCCGTTTGATCTCTAGCCAAGGTTGCGCGCTCGTTAGCCGAGAGTTCGTACGAAATGCGAGCGGTTCTTCGTCAATTGAGCAACAGCGAATGGCCGTGTGAATGGGAATCGTAGGCACGGGGAAGTGTGAACGAGAAGTTATTCCGCGTTGCACGGGCGTTCTGTGAAACGGAAAACTCCGCGGTCCTGCTAAACCGTGAAGCCTGAATGGAGCGAAATATAGTTGTGGGTTGTGTAACGCAAAGCGACGAACCGGGCTGGGATTACCGATGCCTCTAATTCGTTACGTACGTGCGTGACGAATTCACTCGGTCGGATTTTACATGCGAAATCAGAGCCGCACGTGGCACGAAGTTCTTGGCTTCGGCATGCAGGGTAAATGTGATCGAAATGGCCCAGCAAAACAATGACACACGGACCGGGCCATATTCCCCACTTCTGACCCATACGATCGATCGAAGAACGAGAAGAACAAAAAAACAAAGATATCAATTTAATTCAATCACTCTCTCACCTCCACCGTTTCTATAGCACAAATACGGAAACCTCCAGACGTTTCCAATCCCGATGGCGTAACCGGCGCACGATAGGATATATTCGGTTTTGCTGGCCCATGCACCTCTCTCGGGAATAGATTCTTCCCGTTTTCTCTTCTCCATGTCGACGGTCATGTTCGCACGTTATTTTCGTAACGATCTCTCAATGCCGTTCGGTTGAAGGACGAACGGCTCGTAAATCGGTACTCGACGAGATACCACTAAAACTCCACTTCATTTGCTCTAATTTTGGTTTGTTTTCTTTAATCGGCTAATCAATTTTTATATTACAAAGATATCGTCATCTGATGGAGAGATGTTTTTTTTTTTTGGGCGTTCGGGAGTCGACCTTGTTCCGCCAATGGTGTAGGTACACGGCTACGAAGGGAACCTTCTCAACCGAGTGCCGGACGGTTCGTGACTGTACGAACGAGACTGCATGTGGTCCAGTGGCTCGGAGACCTCCCCATACAATCGCGCAATCACCTCCGTTGCCCGACTCACCATATAAATAGAACGTGATGACACTGATTATGCTGATAGGCTCTGGTCACTGTAAAGATATATTTTGATCGTTGACAGCGTATATAGAGATCTACGTTACGTCCTCGATGAAATGGATCAATCGCAGCGCGGAAAAGTTTACGACTGCGCTGTCGCGACTATGCCTTCGCTTTCGCTTTCGTCGGGGGTGATATCTCGATCGGATCGAAATCGGGAAATCGCCGGAGACCGAAACCAATCTGTCATGTGAAAAAAAATTTGCAAGTTCGTGTAGGGGAGACTGGGGCAAAATGGGCGCAATGCTAATTCCGCTCGTGGGGCAAAATTGGATAGCACAGATTTTTCCGAAAAACTCATTGATACGATTGGTCGATTAAATTTAAAAAAAAATGGTTCTCGTGGTGGCGGTGTGTTTGAGAGGTAGTCCATTTTAGCCCGGAAAATTTTTGTTCCATCAGTATCTTGTTATGTAAATTATTACGTGTATAGTCAGCTTTTTGGGAAGTGGAATTGGCTCGCCAGGCTTCGGTCCCTTTTCCAACAGAGACTGCTGTTTGTGCAGGCTCTTCGTAGATTTTCTACCTCGGATGAGGTCCTCCTGAATGTATATCTGTTTAGCGAGAGTATCCGGAGGATAAGGGGTCGCGGCGTTGTCCTCTGTTTCTTCGAATGTCCAAGCGAAATCCTGCGATCGATCTGCCCAAGACATGTTCTTCAGAGCGCAAGTGAATTTACATATCTCCGTTCTGTCGTTGACCTCGATATTCATTAGACTTTGGGACCTTTTTTTATGATCTTCCGGGAACTGTAACGACGATTGCAATAAAAGGATGGATTATCGTGCGACGTTTACTGCGAGTAATTTGCAGCGGGGCAAAACGGACCCGTGTCCTCCCGTTGAGCCGAGACTTTTTTTGGGCTAAAAAAATCGGCAAAACTAGTCCGTTTTACCCTCTGGTAGGAATGAGTGAAGTCGATCACAGAACCTTTTGTCTCATGAGTCTCACAGTCACGACAGATTTGAATGTATCGCTGAGAAGTTTCAATCTATCGTCAAATGGTGGTATCTCCAGGGTAGCGTCATTGAAATAAATCAGTTCCTTCCACTCGAATTCCTCGGACCGAAAAGCGCTCACGTGTGCGGTCTGGAAAATATTCGACTTGTCTCGGTATTTTTTTTAGAACCCGAAAAACCATCCTATTCATTTTCACAGAAGATAAATTTCGTGCCTTCTGCTTCTTATCGTCATCTTCCAAGGGAAGTTCCGTTCCGGTTTTTGCAAATTCCTCGCGAACTATCTCCATCTCCTCCCGGAGGATTAGATGAGCGTCCAACAGCGGTAGGTCGACTTCGAAGAAGTACCAGAATTTTTCTTTCTGGAGCGACAATTGAAGCTCGGGAATAATGCCTCGCTGGTAAAATTGTAGCTATTTAGAATTGATCGTTCTCCCGACCTTCAGAGCGGGAGGTTTTGGCAAATTGATGATTCTGTAAACGTGCATGAAGAGAAGACCCGTGGCTAGCTTGTCGGGCTCGGAGGAACAAGCTTTTTCGCATTTGTCCTCGGGTTTCACGATCACGTTGTCCAGATAGATTAAATTTGGAAAGGTGCTCAGCAGGGCGTCCTTGTAACCCAGGCAAGTCTGGATCCATTTTTTTTTAACTTTAGAACGAAAACTTAGTTATCGCTATCGGATAACTTAAGTAGCTGCTTCATTTGGCTGTTGGTTGGTTCCGGGTCTGAAGCCCTTTTGCTGGTACGGTTTAGGAATTCCCGGCCTTACCATCAGTCGGTAAGAAGGCTCTCTCTATTCGAAGCGCGTAGAATACTGACCGAGCAGGGATTCCCCTCGAGTATGAAAGCCCGCAGAGTCTCGATTGGCTTCAGCGCTCCCAGGACGTCGGTAAGGCTCTTCAAGTCGTTATCCTCCAAGTCCAACACTTTCAGGCAGTTCAGCGACGTCGCCAGAGAGTGCAGCTCTACCTCTAAAAAATGACAAATACCCAAATTTCGGTACGCTCGACGTATCCTCTGTATCCACTTCTCGATCGAGCAGCATGGTTAAAAAAAATGTACCCATTTCATTAATTCTATTAATGAAAATGACATTCTACCTCTTCTAAAATTCAATTTTTTAAGGATTTCATGATTACGAAATAAAAAAATTTGAATTCAAATTCTTTGCTTAATATAAAAAATGAGAATTAACACAATTAGAATTGCATTCGCGTAGTAGTCGTTTCGCAGAGAAGACAAAAAAAGATTTTCGGAACGAATTCTCATTTCGCGAACAGTGTTACATGATAGAAATATATATATTTATCGGTAAAAGCGAGTCGCCCGCCGGCGGGTACGTGAGAGGACATGTATAATGAATAAGCAGAGAGTCGGCCGAGTGGTCCGCGGCTTCTGCTGCTGCTGGTTCTGCGGGAACGGAGGGTTTCCTTTCCGAGGGTGTATTAATGTTGCATCCCCTTCCGCCACCCGGCCATCGGCTCTATCCTCTCAGGGCCACTTCGCAATTGCTCTAATGCATCCCCAGCGCCGGGGGTGGGTGAAACGAGCCCCTTCTTATCCGCGCCGCTAGCAGCCCCTCTCTTCGGCCACAGGGCCAAAAGATCGTGAGTTCGAACCGGATCAACGAGATAGGTGTTATCTCGCACTATGACAGCAGGGCTAAGTCACAGATAACAACTTCATACGCCCTTTTTACTTTGGGCCATCGATATTTTCCTTAGTACCTGACCATCGTCGTGTTAATCGATCTGCAAAACAGTCATTAATAATTTCAGGACGCAAAGCATATGAAAAAGAAAAAAAAAAGACGACGAATCGTTACAGAGATTTCTGCGCACTGATAGCTCTCGACCGTTCGTAGAGAAAAACATAAATCCTACAGGTCCAGTGGGGATTCCCCGCTAGCGTCCACTCGAGTTGAAATCCCCCGAACAGCTCCCCACCCCTCCGGACAGGTTTTGAGTGTCGCGGAGCTCGGAAACATTCGAATTCGTAAGTGGGAAAGGAAAACATATATACATCCCTCGTAATCCCTTGTTAAAAAGCGATCAGGGCTTCGCAAGCTTGAGGGCCATTAGCGATTTATATGATTTTCCCATTATATATATAACGAGCGTACCTTGACGTGGATATTCGGCGCTATGCTTTACGAGCGTGTATCAACAAGGCTCGGACATTTGCAAATCCCCAATTACTCGTTTTTATTTAAAAAAATAAAAAATGAAGATTCTGATCGTTCAATACATATTGGACAAATATACATCTTTTTAGGCGGAACATTTCGGCAGACATGTCGAGATTCGGTCTCATGAAGCGCAAGCTACTGTCCCGCGAGTCCCCACCCCCTGCCCCAGGCATGCGGTAGACAATGACGGAGTATGGAAGGACATACGAGAGGTAGATTTCCGGCGTATGGACATGTAGCCTACGCGGCCGACAGAGGCCACGAGACGAGCGGTAGCAGCGAGACGGGGGATGCACTGGCATAGGGATTGTAATTACGTTATGCAGCTCCACAAATCAACGTCCAGGGTTACCCCTGCCCATCCCCCTGTGCCTTGTCCTCTCCAATTAGCTACTTGACGACATGGTCCATGTACCTTCCAAAAAATCGCAAAATTCTCCTATCCGCCAACGGTGTGTTGTTGCACTACAAAGTTCGACACAAAGAAAGGAAAGAAAAAAACTAAAACTATTAATCACCGAAAGGCGATTAACGATTGGTCTACGATTCGGGCGATTAGTGATTAGTGCGGCGACCGTACGTTCCTTTTAATTTTTCTGCGGCCTACTCCTTGAACAGACAGCAGGGGGTCGCATGATATCGTTGATATCGAATGCGTGGTTCTGGCGGCAACGTGGGCGATGCGCGTGTAGGACGGCGTGATCGCTCGTGTGGGATACACGTGTGAACAGTTCGGTCTGTGCCTCTAAATAATGCATACGAGCACACGTGTGACACGAGCCCGGCCGGCGTTGGTGCACGCGAGTAGATCGGATGCATGTGCAGTTTCAACGGGAGATATAACGGACGAGGCGTTGCGATGAGCTGAAACTATCCTGGTGGGAATGACACACAGGAGCGGTGCTGGCCGACGTCGGGCGAACACTGGCCGACGCCATGCCGATACTGGTCCTGTGTCGCGTCCCCACCGGGGTGTAACGGTACCGTTGGTGGAAACTCTGCGGCACGATTGACGGCAGATCGCCAACAGCACTGGTCCGCGTCCATACAGCATCCACAGCGGCCCCGGCCTTGTGTTGAAGCCGCTGTTGATCCTGCTGTCGTTTGATCGTTTATCGAAGATCGTGGAACTGCGGAGAGCGCGAGCGGTTGCACCGTGTAGCAGTTCCGTATCGGGACTCGTGATCTGCGGTCGCACGCGCACGCTCGGCGCGATCCGATCGGGCTTCTAGGTGTGGGTATAATGGCACATAAGAGCACCTCGCCCCCGGCAGGTTGCCCCGATCAACGATCCACACGTACCGTATTCGCCTTATTCGATCTCAATTTTTGATACGAGAAAAAAAACATCGTACGACGTCGAACGAACTTGGTAAATTGAGGCACGCTCACGTACCATTTGAAATGCAATTTCGCGATAATCCGAGAAATATGAGGCTCCTCGGGGCACGATCGAGCAGCTTGTCCAACGACGATATTCGATTGCCAACGAGCTCGAGAACTCGCAAATCCCGCGGCAGATGTTGGCCCTCGATCACTTCTATGTCGTTACCACCGAGGCAGAGATGCTTCAGGACTTTGAAACGCTTCAGGCTGCTACCGACTGTAGTGATCTTTTTTTTTGGGAAGCAATTATAGGCAAAAGTTAAATTCTGCATTCTAACAAATTGTGATGAGATAAGAGTGGGAAATAGGGCCGTATTCACCAGTGGGCCATATTCACCACTTTTATCCCAGACGATTGTTCGGAAGAAGATTAACCCCGGAAGCGATGAGTCTCAAGGTCGTGACGACACCCTCGACCCATCTACAGCTGATCTTCTCGTTCTTCATGATCGCCCGGCTGAGACTCCCGAACGGATTGTTGATGAAGTCATTTTTCGCGGCGAATTGCTTCCACTGCCTCTTCGTGAAGGTCTTCCAGTCGTACTCCAGTATCTCGATCATGGCCTCGCGCACGTCTCTTCGTTCGCCGATCGGTCAACGGAAGATGATGAGAACAATGCCACAACGGCGAATCTCAGTACCGGAGATGGGAAAAATGCACTGAGTACCTGAAGTACGTATTGAAGCATCAAGCACTGAGTCAGTGCCCACTGTTCAAAACTTCAAGAATTTAGTTCTGCCAGTACTCGATACGTCAGTACTCAAGAACTACCTAGCGCTCAGTACTTCGAGTTCTTGATACTTCAATACGTACTTTATACGTATTTAGGGTATTTGCCCAGCTCTGCTGAGTACCGATTTGCCGGTATCTTGGCCTCCTCGAGGAACTGCCCGATCGCGCTCTTCTGAACCTTCTTCTCGAACACCTGATCGAGAGTTTCACCCGGTCCGACCTGACGATTCGGATCACCGCGAACAGGCTCATCCTTGTACGGTGTGTTCCACGAAACGTGCTCGTAGATTTTCCTCCGGACTCGAGCCTCCCAAACTGGATCGTGGAGCTTCCTCGTCCTTATCAGACTCTGACCGGCCTCCCCATAATTGACGACGTTCAGGGTATCGGTCATTATCGACAACCGACAAACTTCGATACCTTAAACCGTCGAAATTTTCACTCCTGAACGAGGGACACGTGACACCCTCGCCATCGAGGAAATTGGAGACTGTCCTCGAGCCAATAAATCAACGTCGTTTTGTTTTATCAAAAAAGGGGGGGGGGGGGATAATCGATCGATCACGGTAAGTGAGAGAAATGAAACCCATGCTCTATCTTCGTTGGGGCGTTTTTTTTTTGTTTTTCATTCCCTCGCGGGGAATAACGGGTTATCCGAAGTCTGTTTGTACGGGCGATGATTTTTTAACGTCAGCCGCCCGACCGCGGCCATTTAACCGCCATCCAATTTGGGCGTCGCATATTTTTTTCTATTAAAGGTACGAGTGTATCAGTGCCGACCTGAGCGGGAGGGGGAGGGGGGGGGGGTGATGGGGGATATGGCCGCTGCCCATTTCATTCAGTGGCTGTCGACGTTCTCCCCCGCGTTCCCCGCCCGCTATCATTCCGGCTCCGCGTATGCACATCCGGCACGCTCGGTCGCGTCGATCACCATCAGGGATAGACCGGGGAAAAAGCAATTACCCAAAGGCCGATCTAATTAATTGCCGTTTTTAGCGTGAAATGCAAAATCGTTGGGCCTATAATTCCGAAGCGCGACGCCGGTGCCCCCCGGTTGCCCCCCCCCCCCCCCCTCCCGCTGATTTTCCACGGGGCTCTGCAGCCTCTGGCTCTTCGGCGCGCCAACCATCCTCTCGTTGATTGGAATTCAAAAAGTCAATTGAAAATTTAAAGTAGACTGACGGACGCTGCCGAGGGGGGGGGGGGGGGGGGGGGTCGAAGCTTTTGCACGGATTTTAGCGCGAAGAGGGAGGATACACTCTATTTCGATGATTAATTGATTTCATGATTACGCTATATTTTCCGATCGATTATACCATGGGAACGGAGGTACTCAGTCGACGCCCTCGTGACCAACGAAATTTTGCGGACCGACCTGCGCTGCGCCCGACCATATTATCTTTTGGCCCTCATTCAGTCCTGCATCTCGCAGAGGATACAAAAAAAAACCGACGAAGTGGTCGAGGAAAGTTTTTTTTTCGGGTCACTGAATCCAATATCGACCTCGTAGCTTTCACTTCTTAAAATGCATCAATTAATTGCTTCGATTGAGTGCAAAAAATCTGACAGAACGGTCGAGGAAGGATTTTTTTTTAAATCACTCAATCCAACATCGACCTCGCAGCTTTAAATTTTCAGAACGCATCAATTAATTGCATCGGTTGAGTGGAACGATAAAGTAATAGTTTGTGCGTGAACTCTTGCGTAAGCATTGGTACCGTTAGCTTCGAAAACCCCGCAAGGCCGCCTAGGCAAGCACCAGTTTTTTTTTTTTTCGGAATGGCATTGAAATTTAGACGTTCATTTTCTGACGGCATACCGACGGATGATACTAACGTTTCGCGATACTCGACGCGCCGTTTTGATTTCGTTAGCCAGCGTGCTTCATCAGCTGGAACATCGGGAGGATAGGCAACGGCTACCCGTAGCCAGAAGCGCACTCCGTTCGCCAGCTCCGGTTTTGCCTGAACATGGCGCGCCCATTATTATCGCGAGAGATGTATCCCCTTGGGTGGGTGGGCGAGGGGCCGGCACCATCGCCTGTACCAACGAACCAGCACCAGCAGTCTCCGATAACACGATAGTAATTACTGGCTGGAAATAATTAGTGGAGCATAATTAAAGCAGCACGAAAGATGAACGATATCGTCTGTCGCTCGTTAGCCGACAGTTTTGCTGTCTGTATTCGCTGCTCCACCTCGCTTCTCGCGAATCACGGCTGCTTTACCGGCGCTACGTGCGCACCAGTTACCCGTGGCTCGAACACCCGCGAATTTCCCATCCGCGCTCTTTACCACCTAAGGAGGTAGCCATTTAATGGCGGATCCGTTGCATCCTTTGACTGCCCTTTCGCATTTTCTGACGAACCGATACAAATTACCCGAATTCCCGGCACCCTCGCTGCCTGTTCGAGCTGAATAAAACACCGATTTTCCTTCGACAGTTACGGCCAAAACTACTGTTCGAAATTCGATTTTTCCGGACAACTTCCCTGTTACGATCATATTTTCGGTAAGAGCCTCTACGGGTTTCAATCATTTTACGGCAAATTAAATTAGACACCATTTTAACGGGTAAAATTTTGATCAAATTAATCACTGCAGTCTGCTTGTACTATTGAAATAACTCTACAACGATTTTACAAACAAAACCTTGTGCGACATCCAACCGAGCTTTTTCGTTTGTTACTTATACATTTTTTTTTAAGTAAAAAAGAAAAATGTGGTTACTAGAGTAAACAATTTTTTTCATTAATAAGAAAAAATGGTGAACTTTTGTGGACAGGAAATTTTTCTTTTAGCGGGCAAACCTTTTTTTTGAACCGCGTATTTAAGATTTATGAACGGCATCCGGAGAGCTCGACGGAGAAAAGTGAGCTCAACGTCGAAGCTCCACCTTGTGAGCGAGTTCCCTGGCTTTGCTCCGGCGCGACAATCTCTAATTCGATCCCGTGTCACGATTCCGCTATACGCAACACAAGAGTGTGGAAGCGGGCGTCAGAGATCTCTCGAAGCTCTCCAAGAAAAAAAAAGCCGTCGCGCTTCTTTTCTGCAATCTCATCCTCCCTCATTCGCTTTTTTTGTTCTCCCGACGATGGTCAGAAGATCCGCAGAGAGATCCGGCTCTCACAGACGCACGCCCACACTTCCAGCTCCGTTTCTGGACAAATCCAGTGCCACTCGAATCTCCGTGCCCCGTTCGATTCCTCGCGAGAATAGGTAGCTCGAAATCAAAAAAAAAAATCGTTCGAAGAACCGGAGAGAACGGCAGGGTCGGAGAGAGCGATAACGCTCGCTCGCCATTGCATATAAAAAGACAAAGAAGCGACGGGTGATAAAATCTGCGGCAAAGTCAATTCCCGAAGGGTATAACGGGCGAGCGCGGCCCGCCGGTGCGAAGGGGGTGGGGTGAAGAGCCACTGATGGGGGACTCTCGCGGGGGATGAAGAGGTCGTTCGCGAGGGGATTCGCCAGTATTTTTCCGGGGTACGCCGGGACCGATCGGGATCGGAGACAATCCATCGCCGACGTGGCGAACACGGGACAGGCGTGGCTCACGTGCTCGTTCCCGGAAAATCGCGGTGGAGATTCTCGTATGGAGGAAAAAAAGAATCGGTAAAAAAAACAGAGACGGAAAGAACTGTTGGCGGGGCAGGGGGGAGGGAGGGGGGGGGGGCAGAGACCAGAGACCAGAGACCATAGACTCGACTTCATTCGATAAAGCGAAAGGAGAAACTAAAAAAGGCGGGGTGGTTCGGTCGGGTAATAGTCGAGGAGATACCAACCCCCAGTCGGTGTTAACCCTCCTTTTATACACTGACGAGGCTTCCGATTCCCCGACATCGGCCCGCCGCGATACGACGTCATCAAGATTCTTCGGGGCTTTGCCGATCCCGTTTCGTGATCGGCAAAGATCCGATGCGTCAGAGGGGAGAACGCGAGATCGGATCTGTAGATCGATGAGGCTCTTCGACCGACGCGTTGACAAAGATCGGCATTTGTATCTCATCCAAAGCATATGATTCTGAATCCAACGCCAGGACTTCGACCGTTTTCCGCACCTCATCTTCGCCGCATCGGATACGCGTTAACCCCTTTCAAAAATACTCGCTCCCCCGCTGGCGTCCAAACGACTTGCTGACGTCGGTGGCTATTATTCCGGGAGATCTCGAAGTCTCTCTGGTGAAGTCGTCTTCCCGACGCCGATGCCGATCGCATTCAGCACTGGCGAATGGCCTCCCCAGTCTCGTCGGCGTCCCGGCTATGCCGGGCGGATTCCGCGGAGATCACAGCGCTCCTCCACTCCCTTCGAACTCGAGAATAGAGTATCGGTGATGATCTCGCGGATTTGGAAGACCGCGATCGTCTCCGATTTACCCGGGCAAGAAGCCGATTTGTATTCCGATCCGAGGAAGAGACTCGATGATTGCTCTGATAAGCGAACCGGAGCAAGTCGGTACTTTTCCTCTTCCTCCGAACCGCTATGCATTTGGTCCGGTAAACAGTCGAGTAAAAGATTGACGTTCGGAGGGGGGGAGGGGGGGGGGATAAAAGTACGGAGGTTCCTCTGCACCCGATGAATTTCACAGAATGGAATCGTGTCCTTTGGCTCATTTAAGGGCTCGACGATGCGGGGTACAAGCAAGAGAAGCGGCGAACGGGTGTGAGGGGGGGGGGGGGGGCGGAGCGGTGGGGGGTAGTTGGTTCCGGTAAGCTCGGGTAATTTATTACCGGGTGTACATTCGGCACTAAATAAGGGTGGCCCCTATCAACCCCGGGCTCCGGATCGTCGTTTCTCCGCCACCCCGCTCCTCTCCGTTCCAGGCTTCGTCGTGGCGCGACTGCCGCCTCATCCGTTCCTCGCTTCCAGTATAAACCTCGCGAATTGTTTGCAACTGTCCTCTGTTTCGCATAGCTCTTACCGTATCCCTCTCCGTCGCGTCCTTCCGCGCTCTGCCAACGACACTGCCTGGTTTATCCTGGAGCCAGTGGCACGTCCACCGTCTCTCTTCAACCTCTCATCCCTCAGCCATCTCTCGCTCTAATGTTATTCAGGACTCGGATTAAACCGTGTACTTCGGATCCTATATACCTACCGCTTTCCTGCATTTGCAATCGAATACTACCCCGCCTATCCTGCGGGAACGAGTCTCGTATCTTTTATGGGCGCGGTTAGAAAAAAAAAGAACACGGCGAAGAAATGAAAAAACCAGCCCCGTGACGTGATAGAGAGATACCGATGAGAAAACGCGACGTGTATAGTTCTTCGCGATCGATTCGGTAATTTGAAGCCGGCCACGGAGACAATTAATCAGTTCGTTCGACTAACTGGGCGGCTAATTGTGCTTTGGGCGATCAATTTGGTTGAACGAATGAACAATAGACTGGTCTGAAGACCTAAAAGTAATCGAATTAAATAATCAAATCAAATGTATCCATTAACGAAAAATTAGTTTATCGCTGTCATAAGAATTCTCCGATCTAACCAAATAAATCGCCTGAAGCTCATTCGACCGCGCAGTTAGTTGAAGCGACCAATTGATTGTCAGTCGATCAATCATCGGCGTTATTTTGCATGGGTAGTTGCAAGATCTGCGGCTTTGATCGTCGAGGAACGATGCTATCGATGGTCGCCAATATTGGTCGGTGAAAACAAACAAACGTGCAACAACAAAAAAAAAAGAAGAAGATGAGAATCGTGTTCGCGGCTAGAACGCGCGATGGTCGGAGTGTCAAAATCAATTGGAGTTATTGCGCCGGGTTGTAATCCTACGGTCGCGTCCATTACCCAACTCACCTCGCTGTTCGGTGCCGGTCCTGCCTAAGCCCGGTTTACATTGCCTTTGTTAATAAAATCACACCGCGAGAGCCCTCGTGTGCAGTGCCCGCTCTCGAAAACGCGAGGGAGGATTGCTGCAGTCGGTCAGGAAGGGGCGGCGATGCACCGAGATAAAGCCCGAAAAAAAAAAAAAAAAGAAAAAAAAGGAAAAAAAAAGTGGTGCGCTTTGCAAATGCATCGGACAAGCTCCCATTCGTGAATATGCGTGGAAACGCGTACCGTTCGAGCGACTTAATTTAGCGAGGTCGTTTATCAATCGGCATCGAATCCCCGGACGCCTCTACAATACCCCGAGCGAATTCTGTACTATAGTTTATAGTTATCCGGGGTCCGGAGATGAGCGAGCGTCGAAGCTGCGAAATTTTCATCTAAAAACCCTTCGATCCTCTTTATCTCCCCCTCCGAACATTTATATCCGAGGCCATATGGGAACATTAACCGATTTCAGAATTGATTGATAATTATCTATTTCAATAACGATCCTCCTCGTTGTTGTGCACTATAGCCGGGCGGGTGGGAACAGTCGAATTTATGAATATACGATAATGCGCCCGCCAACTCGATACGGCGTACGGTTGATTGTACGATGCTGCACGGGTACATGGGAACGTTAATTACGAGACTGATGATCGGTATTCACGTTCTCATGCGATAACAAAAGGAGAACCGAAAATTGGGTTATCGTTCGAGCCTGGGCGAGAGATCGTGGATGTACTGCGGGGCGTTCGCCACCGGTAGCGGCATCAGCATCAGCGCCAGATCCACGCTCTTCCTCCGTCCCGCTCACCGCTACAGTTCCGCTATCGGTTCGACACGCGGTCCGCAATTTGCATCTATCTTTCTAATTTCGTTGAGCCAATCTGCATGTTGTTAAACCACTCTCCGGCCACGGCAACGGCAGCGGCGGCAGTTCCGGAGGTTGCGGAGGTGAGGAGAGACGACCGCGCGACGGTCCGTTAAAGCGGAGGTCGCTTAAATAAACCATTCCCGACGGGACGGACCTCCGACGAATAATCTTTTTGCACACACTACGAACTACCCGAGCATGTAATTCAAACTTCCTCGGCTGCATGAGAATTATTTATCATTTCCGCGAACCATTCGTCGGAGCAATTTTATGCAGCGAAGATATCTGGGAGAAAAAAAATTATCCACTTCCCGAAATCTATAATGCAATCCCTTTATCACGTTTTTCACCGCAGAGTCCCAGATCTGGTGCAATGTTTCCCATGGATCACGATAGTTACCAGGGTGTCTCCGCACTTTCAACAGGAAACAAAGACGGCTGCTGCTTAAAAATGGCGAAATAATTATTTTTTTTGCGAAATGGGCGAAATCATTAGTGTTTGTTCTGATTATGAATCTGCCTCATGTGAGGTTCCTGTGGGATGTGTATCTTGAGATAGTTACTTTGAGTCTTGCATCGTCAAGGTAATGAAAAACTTTTCACAAAGTTCTCATCGAAACTACAACATATTTGTCGCTGTGTGGCCGAAGCGAATAATTTACGGGCTCGTCGGGAGCTTCGGTATAATTCGAGCTACTTTGCCCGTGAATTCGGTAAACAATTTAACGAAGCTCCCGTAGATGGAAGGTCCTCGAACCGAGTTGGAGAGAAGTAGTCCGAACCGCAGGGATTATCGGTGGATCCACCGGGAGTCCCGACGGTTGGTCCCGATTCTCCGTCACGAAGAATCACGACTCGTCGGTTGTTCGAAATTCGCGAGGATCGTTCTCGGGGAGAGTAATCTCTCTCGTTCTCCGGGTGCTCTTCGAAGTGTTCGCCATGAGCCACCCCCGAACCTTCGCGCCTTTCCGTCTCTTTATCTTCCGGCGGTGGGACGGAGCCGAGGGATGAACGAGAAAACGGAAGAACGAGTATATATATATCCCGACTGGCGACGTTCGCAGTGAAAGATCCAACAGAGTCGTTTGGTCCCGGTGGTTCGGCCACAGGACTCCCTTTCGGTCCGCACACGCCGACATCGCTGAGGATTACACGGGCATTAGGGTCGACGATGGGGACGCTAACCGCCAACGACAACGACAAGAACGAGGATTTCCTCTATCTTTCTTTATGGCTCTTTCGAAGGCAAAAGGAAAAAAAGAAACACAGACGGTATCTGTGGTCGGACAGTGGTAGTCAGTTTAACGTGACGGGAAGAGCCTGACGAATGAGGACGATTAACTGCTTGGCTGACTCAGCAAACTACAGACCTCTTGTGTATTATCTAAAATAACAATTCCTATTCCTGATCGCCTGATAACCCACCGATTCGATTACCGTAAAGTTTAATCCGCCTCATATGTGGGTAAAAACCTATTCATCAGTTTCCAAAGCCGAGATACCTACACAGACCTTCTTCTTCGTTGCGTCATTAGGAACCCCTTCGCTTCCGTCCTCTCTCCCCCACCGTCTCCGGTTTCTCAGGAAAACCAGAAGCTGACTCTCCAACTATTCTTGCGTGGATCCCCTTGGGAATCGCAGCGTCAGCGTCGTCGTCGTAGTCCCGACGACGCGTCGCGGCAAACAATGCGTCGTTAATCGCATTGGACGTTGACGCAGTATGGTCGATCGGTCGGAGGACACCTCGGCGATCGTCGTGTAGGTCGCTTTATCTCGCACCCGCGCGATTTCGGTAAGACGCATACCTTTGGCTAGACCGCAACCATCAACCCCCCCTTCGAGTGGGTGAGAATTTGCTGTGCCGTCCACGTCTTCCTGCGTGTGCATCTCTATGCAGCAGTCGATGAATAGCCCCGACGTTCTCCGCACGGTGGCGTTCTGCCGGACCATCACCTTCTCGGGACGCTGCAATCCAATACGTACGACGAAGAATACGGGGAGAACTGGTGCAGTAGATCCACCGTGGGCGTGCGTGTGTGTCTGCAGCAGGAGATGGGAGAGAGCCGGGGAGTAGCGCGAGCGCCGCCGAGGCCTCGACAAAATGGCGGTAATAAGGGGTGTCAGGAAAATGGCCGCCCTGATGAACCCTGAATCGCGGCATTACGGGAACTGATTGCGCGAGACTGTCGATGCACGGGGACGGCAAAGCGAACCAGTTGAACAGGGATGGACGCACAAGTGCGCCGGCTGGAGGAAGACAACCGTAGAGAAAGGGGTTAGGGGCGAGAGGCGAGGGAGCGAGACGAGTGTATAGAAATTTCGGAGGGAGAGCCAGAGACGCGGGAAAGTACAAGCGATGGAGATGGGGAAGGGGATCGCGACAAGGGTACATAACCAAACCTCTGGCAGTAGAATCAGTGGCACGAGCGGAACTCAAGCTTTGACTGGACTGTCTGTGGTGTAGATCGAAGGAGAGGGATGCACCTTTTCGTCGTTGCTCGGGAGGGACCGAGAGATCGAACGCGGACGATGCAACGCGGATAGAGAGATGCGTGTACTCTCTACCACCAACCGAAGATAGAATAGAGAGATGGATACAGCTGGAAAGATGAGATTTGGAGTGAGAAGTGAATGGAAGGGCCGACGTTGCGGAGGGCAAGAGGTAGATCCGGGGAAGACACGAGGGGGGGATGCGGTCACGTACCGCCAGGAGCGCAGGAAGGGTTCCTAACCCCTTCGCAGCTTCTACCACCGTACGTTCGGAATGGAAGGGGTTGCTGAGTTAGTTAGAGATGTGTGATGTCGTGACTTGCGAACCGCGCAGAGGGAAGCGGAGCGAGAGGAGAGGCATCGTAACGCTTCATTCACTCATCGTGCTATTGCTATGGTGGGGGTGAGTTGGTTTTCCACCAAAGCATCGGAACACACAGCCGCAGCCTCGCGACTACCTTGCGAGCGGGCCAGGAATGCCAAATTGTCTCTCTGAGAATCTAGCCAAATTATCCACGAAATTATTATCCGATTACGATGCAACGGGGAACACGCACGACCCGCGCGACGCCTTCATTTACGGAGATTCAAAATTTGCGCGTGCACGGAATAACAGCGACGGGAAAGGAGGGAATTTAGACGTCGGGATAGGAGGGAATTCAGACGACGAGCGCTTGTTTAGGAGACTTGGTCTACCGGTTAGGTTATTGATATAACCGGTATTGTAAGGCTGCAGAGTAAAAGTGGCGAACATGGCTCTGTTCATTTATCACTGATTTAACGGTTAATCGGGGTAGGCCATATTCGCCACATTATCACTGAAGACCTCGAAGTTTTCGGAATATTACGCTCGCCCGGCAGGAGCGATGGCAAATGCACAGCTCGAGGCCATACAGCGCTGTTGGTGCTTTCGATACAATTAATGCACGCATCAATTATCGCAATGATAATTATCGACCCACACTTAATCGGCTTCCTTTTAATTATAATATTCGTCGATGTAATTTAATATATATATATAAAATATCGAATATTCGTTCTTCGTTTCGCTGAGCCGTTGTTAATACAACCCAGACACAGCTAATATAATTTACACAGGACAAACAAGCACTGTACATTTGAGAAACATTTCTCGTCTGATGGACTACCGTCTATTTTTTTTTTTCATGACAATTTTACAATTTCACAAGTTAAAATTTTTTTTGTTGTGAAAAACAGGTTTCTTCGACGATATTATAATTGCAGAATCAGCAAGAAAAAAAATGTACCTTCGTGAGCAAAAAATGTTTGTCAACCGTCCAAAACTTTTTCTTTGCCGCGTAGTACAGCCTCGGAAGTTTAATTGCAATAATCGTTTGATATTCATATTTCACTCGAGGTTTCTGTTACGTATCGTATAGTTCTGTAATTCGGTGGAATGGGAAGCCTCTAAATGCGTAGTTTATTTCCACTTCGCTGTAGATATCGTACACGTTATACCGCATTGTCCCCCATTAATTATTCAACGCGTCCGGTGTCCGCAATGATAAGCGCTCGGATGTTTTACGCCACTTTTATCTGACGCTCGTAAAACTTAAAAATTCATCTATCCAGCAACCTCTCAATAATGCAGTGTCGCGTGACTCTCGTGCATCCGACGGAGCGCTTACCCTGCGGCCCGTTCCCATATATACCCTTCCCTCGCGGAACGGCGGAGGGAGCCGCTCGTACTCGTGTGTTCCTCCCTCGTCCACCACCCCCGCATCCCGTTTGCGGTTGGTTTAATATTTAATTGGCCACAATAAACGAGCGCGTACTCACGTGGTACGAGCTCGTGCGCTCTGCCGGCTGTGGACTCGTTCGAAACACGCGGGACACACACACACACACACACACACGGAAAGAAGCCCCACAATTGTGCCCATTATCGTGTCGAGCGCGTACTTATCGCCAATGAAAAGAAATTATTAAAGCTTCGGACAATAATTGTCTGTAATTATCTCGTCTGTCTTTCTCGTTGGGTCAGATGTATACATATATTTTTTGTTCTATTTTTACAGGTAAGAGACTAATCATCGTACAATCTATTGCTTCGACGCGGCGGAAAGCCCTCGATCGGAACACGCATGTGCAGGGACATAAAAAAGGTACGTGCTCTGCGAGTCTGGCGCTAATGGTCGTGCAGTTACACCTTCGAAAAAAGCCGGTTGGGGCGGAAATACTTTTCTCGTTAAGTAAAAATTATTTTCAAAGTCGAGGAGATTACGAAGATCGTTCTCGCAACTTTGCCATCACGAGAGGGCACTCGCTTTGGTTTTTAGATTTGAGAGAAAAAGGAAAGTTGCGAGTTATGGTAAGAGACCGGATGACGATTGGCCCGCTCGAGGGCTTGCTAGCCAGGATGCGAAGGGGTTACGGGGCGAAGAGGGGACGCTTGAGAAGGGTAGATTTTTACCTCCCCGACGACCTTAACGATGGGCTCTTTGCTAATCGCTATAAGATCTCGAGTGCCAGTTACCTGACGTACGTTCTGTCTCCGCATGGTGAGACTCGACGGTATTCTCGCGCTCGCTTAATTTCTCGAAATTCCTGTCGAAATTATTATTATTATTTTTTTTTATATTAACAAAAATGTATTCCGATTCTACGGCTCTCCCTTGCTTATTCGTTAACGCCCGAGAAATCGGCCGAGTGTTCCCGCAAAGTGAATTCGCGTCTTTCGAATAATCCGAGCGTACGAAATATCCGGCCACTTGGTCGTCCGAGATCGCGGAAGGGATCGGCCACTCGCGGTTAAGCAGCGACAAGTGCCACTGTTATGCTCAAAGCGCGACAAAATTGTGGGACCCGAGAGAGCGGAAATAATCCCCGTCGCACATGTGTCCCACTCGACGCGCTTGAATCAACTCACGATTGAATATAAAATTACGTGTCACAGCATTAAACCCCTTTCTCACCGATTAATTATATTGAAAAAAATGGTATTATTTTCCGAAAATTATTAGCAAATAATCGAATTTATAGCAATGCTAATTAATATGTATAGTTGTTGATGATACTACGCGGGAGGAAATAACGGTACGAAGTTACGATCTACCCGGTAAAGCGTCGCCGGCTGTTGTGGTGAGGGTGGTGGATCCGCCTTCCGAGACGCAACGGTTAATTAGCATCGTTGCCAATTAGCGGGTACGCGTACCTACGTACCCTCCGGCTGATCCTGCATTTTTCTACACGCACCGCACCGCCTCTCGAAATATAGCTTCGAGACACGCGAGTAGACACCCTACTCAATGTCGGCGCATAACCGGCGAGACGCGAGTCCGCGATAAGATTATTCGTCGTCAGGGGCGTCCTTAATTTCTTATCTCCGTATCCTCGCATCGTACATTCGAGACCCATGGGGGGAATATATTTGTCGTTAAGTTTTTGCTATCAATCCCCGCGGTGGTATACGCGGCTCACGGTCAAAATTAAATTATCATTCCTCGTTCACAAATTTCCTTTTTATTTGCTGTTGTTAATTTCACAATTTATTTTCTAATTTATACACTGAGAAAAGGTCTAGTGAATATGAGTATATCGCTCGAGAGATAGGGGAGACCGGGGCAAAATGGCACACCGGGGCAAAACGGGATAATGAGACGAAACGCAATCCTCCAATAACTTTGGGATGGTGGCGATGGTTGTATGTGGGGCAATACGGGTTTAAAAATCCGTCATCCAAAAATTATTGGAAAATCGAGTTCTGCCCTCAATGTCCCGTTTTGCCCCGCTATGCCATTTTGCCCCGGTCTCCCCCATTACCATAGCACATACTAGTAGGGAACAAGGGCGTCACCTATAGTAGGAAGTACCGGCCTTATAACAATTTTTCGTAGATATTATGGTAAACATTCTTGGAAAACCTGGGACTTTCCGCCATAGGTGGAGGAAATTAGTTTTTACTAGATCCTTCTCTCAGTGTATTGAAAAAAAAAAATTCGTCTTAACACATCAAATGTTAGATCTCTCCCTTAGCCACCCAGCGGTCGCCGACTCCCCCAATAAATTACCCAATGAAGAAACTTAATATTAAAATTGCGATTCGATAATGATGTTACGACGAGATGCGACCCCTCTCTGCCGCGTACTACCGGCGTCGATATCCATCCAGACAGTTTCCGCTCTCATAAAAGCAGTGTATAATACAGTTGCACTAAACAACCGCGTGTACGTGAACGCGAGACCAGCATCGCGGGCGCGATTCCGCAAATGCAATTACTAATTTCCAATCACGCAACGAGCCCGCGACAGCCGACAGGGGTAAGCCCGAAAGAGAGATAAAGCCATCGCCATCGAAACGGGAGAACAGTGCGGTTCGCGTCGCGTACGATTCGACAAGGGTTGATCCCCATCGGCGGGATTCCCAATTCGCATCACCTGAAAAGTTCCGGCCAACTTTCGACCATTGCTCATGCCCTCTCCTCATCGACACGCCGGGAGCTTGAACTCCTTCGTCAAACTGTCACCGACAATGACGCGTTCGCAAACCCGGTCCGCTCTTCCTCTTCCGCGATTCCAGTCGCACCCCGACAACTCCCGTCCCTCCTTAACAACTCCCAATTTATTCGTCTCTTTCTCCTCCCTCGCCAAACCCACTACTCTATGTTCATCCGCCTCTCTCTCCCTTTTAGCTCGTTTCCCAGTTTTCATAATGTTATTTCGTTAATTAACACAAAGGAAAGTTGCCGGCCATTGTCTCACCTCAATGCACACTCATTAGCGACCGCGACCGCGCCGTGTGCTGGGCTCGATGGGTGCCAGTCTGCAGCCAGTTGAAAAGCAGGTCGCGGCGGCCCGCGATGGAAAGGGCTTTCGCTGGAACGAGAGGGGCTGTAGTAACTGACGAACGGACGGAAGGACGGACGGACGGTCGATGATTTCATAGAATATACTCGACACTCTCCGCTCCCCTTGGCTAGCCCCGCTCTCCTCTCTACTCTCCGCTCCTCCCGAGGCCTATAGTTCCACCTCTTTTGCTCACTCTCTCTCAACGTCCCACCCACATAGCTCGTATTAATTGGATAAGTTTCACAATTAAAAACACTGACCCCCTTTCCCTCGTTGCCTCTTCCGCTTGCTTCACCCCCGCAGCTTGCATCGCTGCTGCTGCTGCTGCTCCTCCCACCTGGTCCGCACACCCGCAGACCGGCGAGGGCTCGGGCGTTCGACCAACGCGTGGAGGTCGGAGCTGAAAAAATTAAGTGAGGCACAATGAGCTTTTTTTTCCAAACGTGGAACGGTGGTTTCTTTCCAATACTTTTTTTTTTTCAACTCGCATCGAGCTAACAGGCTGGACCACGCGATTGAACAGTATCGATCGGGGATTTCGACTGGAATCAGCGTGAGGAATGAAGTTCGCGGTGCGCCGAATGGGAGAGGAGAACGCGGGGATCGACGTGCGTATGTGCGTGCGTGCGTGTGTTATGACTTTGTCGACGCTATAACGATTCGGAAAATTGGTATTGATAAAATCTACCGGAATTCAACTATGTTCTTTTCTGTAACGAAGAATTTTATATGCGCGGTGTACACACTATAAATGTATATATATATATGTATTTGATGAAGCGCGGGTCCAGGGCTTGATTGGATGAGTCGATTGAATTAAATTGGCTTCGTGTACAGCCGCAGCTATGACGGGCATACAGAAATGAGAGGATGAGGGATGAAAAACATTTTAATTTCAATTTTTTTTTTCTTTTTTTTTTCATCTTTTTTCCCAACAAAGGCATAGACGAGTGATTGGATGAGAGGTGTAGTAATTTATAACCGTAATTACTGAATTGCATCCGTCACTCAAAAAAGGTTTATTTTTATTTTCTCGCGAATTACGCCGAACGTAATTCACGAGCGACAGTGTTAGCGAAAAAAGGGCTCTAATTTTATTCGCGAATCTCGAGTGTGATCCTTCCACGAAAATGAATTTCGGGGCTCGGAGGCTTAACGACCCGGCGAATTAACGTGGATTCGTCGGGATGACTCTGAAACTTGTGTATCCCGAGCCGCGACTCGTAACTTCAACGTACTACGGAGTTTAGCCCTTTTTCTTCTTTTTAATCACCATTTAGCTTAATGCTATTGAGAGTCGGCCGAAAATCCTGTTTTACCATCGGACGGTAAATTTCCATGCGAAAATGCCAATTCATCGGGACGGAAGTAGGAAAGGGGCGATAAAATTATTTTCAGCGTAGGTGGCAGGGGGAGAACGATCCAACGCGTTACGTCTGCCCAGATAGACTCATTCACTGAGACACAGCGTGCATCCGGTTCCAGCCTCGGGAAAACACGATGGTTACGGACTGTACAGTGTCCAGTTAATTGTCGAGCGACGAAGTGGACTAATGGCTGCGGTAACAGTGCTTCAAATCGTTGTAGCGTGAATCGTATCCACTGGTGTCTCCCTTATGTGTTCCACGCTCGGTTTTCACTCGTGCAGGAAGGTACTGCTATCCGTTTCGCTGTACAATAAGTGTACTCTCTCACTCTCCCTCGCGGTGGAGCAAAACCCGCTCGAGCATGGCTGCTTACGAGGCGGACGAGCCTGCATACGTGCTTGCTCGGACGTACGTAACTCGACGACCGCTCATTTCGAATGAATATCCGACGACCGGCGTGTTTAACATTCCAGATACATGAGATATCTACCTCGGAGGCCTGAGCCGTACATACGTTAAATTCGTTACGATAAGCCGTGAATAGGGAACTTTTTTGTGTGAAATTTGTTAATGTACCGGCACACGGTTACATTAAAATTACGGTTTATTTGTCGAACAAATAAAATTGTAAAATTAAGAAATTGTAAAGTAAAAAAATTAAAAATTAACCAGGAAAAAGTTGTCAACTTTCATCGACAAGCAATACTTATTAAATGCCTAAACTTGTTATTCGGATGCCTAAACTTATAACAAGTTCAGGCATTTAATAAAAATTGCTTGTCGATGAAAGTTGACAACTTTTTCCTGGTTAATTTTTAATTTTCTTAGTTCACAATTTCTTCATTTTACAATTTTATTTGTTCGACAAATAAACCGTAATTTTAACTGAAGACAATGTGGAAGTGATTGTTAAATGGTCAGGACTTTTTTAACGTCTAAATTGTTGAAAAATATATCGAACGGGTGGATCGCATTTTTTTTTTTAAACGACGTTAGCTCTTTTTTTTTGCCAAAACAATAAGTAGCTGTACGAAACTGTGGGCCGGTGAGTTCGTATCAGTAGAAAAGTACCAAGAGAATGAAGACCTGGTCGTGCGGGAAGTAGGGTTGGTGCGGAGGCCCTCCAGCCGTCAAGCTGCCGGTCCGGCCTTCATAGTCCTCCGTAGTACGTCTGGACGGCTTTAGGACGCGCACAGCCCTCGACGTCGGATTCCCGGCTCTATCTCGCGGCAGCAGTGAAGTTTTATTCGCCGTGCTGGGTTTGAGGCTGACGGGGGGGGGGGGGGGGGAAGGCAGGGAAAGTATGACTCGTTTTCCTATATCCCCGCTGTCCGTGCTCTTTGCATGGAGCAACCCTTTCGTATAGGTACGAGTGCAGTCAACAGAACGCGCTGGAATAGGTAAGGCTCCGACGTCGGAGTTTCGTTGGCCGGATGAAAATTCAGGAAACAAGTATAGCCGTGAGAGCTTTTGGTCCGAGGGATGAAGAGAAAGAGATCACGGAGCGGAGACGAGAGAGAGTTATAGAAAAAAAAGGGGTTATTATCCCGGCGTCGAATTTATTTCCACGGATTTCACCCACGTGTACCACCCTCCTGCAAGTGGAGTCGCATATCCGTTGCTAATGTATGTACATACGTGAATGTACAGTGGAGTTTTTCGTAACTGTCTTTCTACCGAAGCTAACGAAGGCGCAAATCTATGAGGTCATGCGAATACGGAAAATCTGGGGAATGTCGTTCACTTAAAAATAAAAATAAAATAAAAAATCTAAATTGTAAAAAATCGTTGAAGTCGATCGTAAGAAGGCAAGCCAAAGTTGGGGCTGGGTGCTCCACGTGGGCGGAAGATTTTTTGAAAACTATGAGAAGTGTCACCGTAGAATCGAACGTACGAGAACACCGTTAAATTCTCGAGTAAGCATGGCTTTGCCGACTTTTTGGCGGACAAAAGATTTTTGGGAATGGAAGGTAGGTACGAGGATGTGCGCGTAAGAGACGCGTGGGCCTGTAATCGCGACGTTAACGCGAGAGCTCCGCGTCTCGGCCAACATGCGAGTGGGGAAAAGCTTTTTTTACGTCTATACGTGTACACAGGTGCAGATGAACGGGAAATGTTCCAAATTCCGTCACGCGTTGGTGCGTGAACGAACGCACGCTATTTCGTACGGCTGTGAGGGTGAAGGAATTGGCGAACGGAAGGTCGTGAATTTCGCTCTCTCCGGGGATCGTACCGACGAGAGAGCCGGAGAGGGTTCTCCGAGGAGGAGGGGTGATAATCCGTCGGTCCGAATGAGAGGAGGAGTCGGAGAATGAGGAAACGAAATAATTAGCAGGGAATTTTCGCGAGAGGGATTGCCAAATCCCTCTTTGCGTCTAAATGCTGGGATTTGCTCATTTTATTCGGTACTTTTTTTCACGATCTTTCTTCCGCGTCCATTAGCTCTTCGACGAATGATCATTTTTTTAATTGCACACATGGAACTGCAAGCTACCGGTCTTGAAAGTCCGACTTCGTCGTCGTCGGTGACTTTTTCATTTAAGCAGCATGACACGGTTAAAAAGTTTGTACTTTTTACAACTCATTGTCCACTAACGTCCACAATTTTGTGTTTGTTAACTTTTCGGTCGTACCATCCGGCTCTAGTTTTACAAACAAAAGTCCAAACTAAAATTGTTAATGACACGGGAAATAAAAGGACAGTGTTGTAGATTCAAACCCGAACAACCCAGTTTGTCACTTATTTATCAAAATTATTTTTACGAAACTTCGTATTCCGATTTTATTTAATTATTTTTTACTGTGCAACGCGCGAGAGTATGAGATGCTGTGACCCGGTAGAGATTTTTCCTTGTGGATCACCTGCACAGCAATACACTTACAGTCCCGGCGTTAATAACTCGGAAAATGGTCTTGCCCATGCGTATCTTCCTTGTGGATCCTTTTCATTTTTTTTTTTCGATGTTCTTATTATTTTTATTTCTGTTTTATTTATATATATTTTTTTAACGCACAGTAAATGGCAGAGGAAGATACGAAAGGGGGAGGGGGGGGGGGGAGCGTATATGAGCACAGGGGATAAATTCGCTAAGAGGTGAACAGTGCGCGGGAGAGAATATATATCGCGCAGCATTGTGGCTCCTTCACCGCGCTCTTAATCCTCCTGCCTGTTCCTTCGACTGTGGCTCGTTCAACGGCAAAAAATAAAAATAAAAAAATGTCCCCAAGCCGTAGACTGCCGACTGTGGGTATTAATTAATATGCACGAGCCGCGAGACGAGAGGGTGCCCCTCTCCTCTCGCAGCTCAGTACACTCTGCACCGCGGAGTGGCCTCTAGAGCCACTGAAGGCAAACATCAAAGCGAAAGAGGCCAGCAAAATACTAAATCTCAATGTCCCCCATTCCCTCCCTCGCGTCTAATTCTGTAGAGAACAATATATAATGAAGGCATTAACATATTGTAAATACCGGAGTGGAACATTGTTATGGGAAGCTCTGTAGCGTTTCATTTCGAACGAATTTATCGTGCCAGTATCGGACAAATTTTAGTGCAGAGTAGCCTCTCCCTAAGTCACGACTAGCCTTTCCAGACCTTCGTAGAATACTCGGCCCCCAGTTCAGGTAGTCAGCCGCTGCGCCGCCGTGGTGGTAACTTAGTAACTGCGCGCTTCCGCCGCTGCAGCGCCACAGGCGCGCGCTTCGCGAACGACTATTGTAGTGATGCGCCGCACCGTTAGCCGTGGATTAATGGCTTCCATTATATAAGGCGATCTCACACGGCAACGGCCATTCGATCGAACGAGCATACATGCGAGTAGGCTAACGCGTAATAAAACCTGCGTAGAAAACGCTACGCGCCGGTTCGGTTGTTGTGGCTATACCACGGTGCACTTAATAGACAGCGATACGGGCCCTCGTTTTTACAATTTTCGTTCCGATGATGGCGGTCGTGGTTCTCTCCCCTACGGACCATCGTGCGCGCACCCTACCACACGCGCGGAGGGGACATACGTCGTTAGTGTCCGGAAAAGCAATCGTCGGAATCGTACTTTATACGGCAGATCGTAGCTTTTCGTTTTTCGTCGATCTCGCGGCTTGCGAATGAACGAAAAAAAAAACGTACGAAATGGAGAACAAAAACGAATCTCCGAACTGCCGTGTGTCGCGTCGATAAAAATGCATGTCCGTTGAAGCACCGGTCCGGTATCCGTTATCGGGGGGCGCGAGGCAAAATGAAACCATGGGGCAAAACGAACGATTTTTTGTTACCAATTTTTTGCTGATAAAAACAAAGCCTCATATCGAATGGAGGACGCGGGACCGTTTTGCCCCGCTCTATCCTGCTACCGCTGGCACCGGCTCTATGGTATATTACCAAATACCGCAATTGGCCATCGTATTCGTTAGCACACCCTGGCACATTCAGATTGATAAATCTAATTGACAGCGCAGATCGTAACAGACCGCATTCCAGCCGCCAAAGTGTCACATAGCTGCATGGCTGTAACGGGACGACGAATAATGTCCTCGCGGTGCAGTACCAATCGTAATAATAAAATAATAATAATAATGATGTTGGTTTCAGCTCGCCGTTTCTGTGAAGCTCCGGCGTGGTGATGCATTGTTTACTGTAATATTATAACGGCGCTATATACACCGGCGTTATTCGTGTGCCATCACGTGCGTCCACGCGCGTAACCAACGGGTCGCGCATATGCGATAGAGTTGCTTCCGATAAATTGTTATTACCACCCGGCACGCGATACACGAAGCTATCCTGCACTGAGAATATGCCCCATCCGCGACCCTCTTCGATTTGCGCGTCGCACCGTCCTCCCGTACGGTGGGGAACATACTCCATTTCCATCGGTACTCTCCGACTACGGTGGGTGATAAAAAATAACGTTTCGCAAAAAACCATTCGTGCACTCACCGCCCGGCGCCATCTTTAATTTAGCCCTTTTCCATTCATATTTTCGGTCACGGTCCGTTTTGGCTCGATGCCATCCGGAGAATTCGGGAGAGCGTACACTTTCCTGCCGCAGACTTGAGGGATAGCCACTTCTGGGGAGTGAATGACTGTCGTACAGTCGAGTGAAATGTATTCATTCATTTATTTATTGATTCGTCGGTTGTTGAGAAGGTAACTCTACGGCATACGAGATCGTCAGCAATTCTACATATCAAAGAACAAATACCAGTATAGAGTAGGCCTAACGCAAGAGATAGATAGATAAATCGAATTTTATGAAGTTCTGGGAAATCTTCCCTAAGGACCGATGCAATACAAGCAGAACAATGCTGGATAAACATTAGCAGATACAGCACACTTAACGAATCAAACACGACAGTACAGACCGCGAATAATCAAGCAAAACAGACAAGACATATGCAACGCTGAGAAAAGGCATTATACAAAATATAGATATTTTTTTGTTTGTTTAATTCCAGTTTCGCCTAACTTGCTAATTCAATCATTTTCACTAACTTCAGACGGACGCGCGCGTGTACGGAGAATCGTAAACGCGGATGGTCCGCGTAAGGCACACGGTACGTGACGGTATCACGCTGCTCACGCAAATGGTCTGGAGTTAACGCGACGGTCCGGTACGTAACAGGCGACGATCTCGGCACGTGGGTACCTCTAATACTATTTCTGGGCCCACCTATAAACGTCACAATAGACGTATACCGTATATCCCCAGGATAGTACGGAGCGTGTTCCTGGCACGTGTGTACGGCGGAGCCTGCGAGGCTCCGCATGTGTCCATCCCGTGAAATGTTGTTGCACCGGCGTAACGAATTCGGCCGGACCTCGGTCCGTGCGCCGGGGCGGTTCGCTCGGCCTCTGGACGGTACGGCCACTAAGTGAGCCTATTCAGAAACGCGAAATTAGTCACTGCGCGCTCGATGTGTCCGCAGGGACGTGGAGGCCAGGTTGCCTCTACCTACGTGCATCCCACCACACATTCACAATTACACGTGGAGAGCGAGAGTGTATGAGTGCGACGAGACTATTATCCTCGTGAACGTTGGACCCTTTTACGTGATGTAAGTATGTGGCTGAATGATATATACCTGCATAGGTTTATGGTTTCGGTGTTGGTCCACACGGAACTTTCCAAATAATGGTGGTAGTCTTCGCGCTGCATAGATGTGTAACCGAGCCACCGTGTGTGCGAGCGTCGCTTCGTGCGTGTACGTACTACGCACGTACACACGACAAGTGAGATAGGCCAGATCGCTGAAAGTGTTGGTACAGAGTGTCCGTGGAGAACTGCATGTGGATGAGACCACGTAACGTGGCGGAGAGTGGCTCCGCTTCGGGTACGACACAGCGCTCCCGACGAAACGAGGGATGGGCTAATGGGGGCCAACTATTAAAATAATTTATACGATCTTATTGTGCGCTGAAAGCTTGGCAAGTGTTCCCCACCCCCGGTTTCGCTACCACCCCCGCGAGTCACTCTCGCTCCCTCTAGTCTGCCCTTCCGTTGCGGGCCAACTTTCGGAGCATCCTCCGAATACCTCCACCGGCGCTTCTCTGACTTTTCCTCGGCGTACGTATATTTACTTCTATTTTCTCCGGCTAGTGCTGCGACTCCGGTGGTTCGGCGGATCGTGACGGAAAAGTATAACGTGAATCACGCATTCTCGTAGGTTTCCGGCTCGTGAAATTAATTTCTTCGGTTCTTGTCGATTTGTGTCGAGACCGGGTCGAGAGGTTGAATCGGTCGGAGCCAATCGCCGTTTCCGTCGAGGCATTCCACGGGTTTCGAGAATTTCGATATAGTTTGTAGTATCGTGGACGACGAAGTCGATGGAGACAACGTCGCTTTGGGTCCCCCCCTCCGGTAATGAATCCTAATTGTGGTACACAGGAGAACAGAGCGAGGCACCCGTGGACTTTGGTAGTTGCAGCTTCGAGTGGTGGGAGAGCATTGAAGAGCCGCGCCACGGTCGGATCGGGATCGGCGGAGGAAGGAGTCGAGTAACTTGCAGAGACTCTAACCGTCGTTATGTGACATCGGTCTTGAACCCGAGGTCCTACTGGATTCATGCTAATCCTGTCGATGACACAATGGCGTGGACCCCAAATATTTCGCGAACTACTTCCACATCCACTTGTTCCACTTTAAAGATGGATTCATTGACCGGAATGTCCTCGATCGTTACACCGGTAGAGCGTGAAGAGATTACCAGTCTCATCTGATCTTACGCTCTTGTCGCTCAGTCGACTATCGTTGGTTCTGACTTCCCGGGCTTGGACGCCAATGTCGCTTTGGCATTACCGGTGACTCTGGCTCGAGGACACTACTAGCGGATACTCCTCAAGACTCCTCAGTCTAGCGAGGCGACTGACGGAGTAACTCCTCTTCTAGGAATTCTACCAACATTCAAGAAGATCCTTGTGAATTCGCAACCCAATCTCACGGAGACCCGACTCTCGTCTTCCTGCGACTCCGTTCCTTTGCTCGCGACGCTGAAGTTCACTAGCACGGCTCCTGAAGGAGTGGTCTACCAGGCTGTCGTTCAACAGCTCGAATTATATCGCATTATCCATAGTTCAACCGACCTCTAGTCATCGATATTAGCACAAACGTTTAAGTACATCCCAGCCACGGTAATCTCTCCAGCGGAACCGTGCTACGATCATCTTAGAAATTCATTTTTCCTCGCTGAATCACCGTTTTGCCGGCGAAGAGAAAGGATTGCCGGAGCCCGTTCGAGACGACATATAATTTCAAGTTTCTTCGGTTTTCTAAGCTTGGACAGGCTGACGGAGCTCTCTGGCAACGTCGTCCTCTTTCTCTCCGGTTGCGCTGATTCTCACTGGGCGCCGTGGCAGTGGTTCGAGACTCCGGAGTACAATAATTAGAGGACGTAATTAGTGCCAATTAACGGAGTAGTGAGGCAGTTCTCGGTCGCTCCTCCTCCTCCCAACAGTAGTGTGCTGCCTGCACCGCACTTCTCTCTTCGTATCCTACCGTTTCTCTCTCGCTGGCAGAGAAAGAGAGAAATGTCCTCTTTCTCCTTTCCGCCAGACAGAGTTGTTCTTCTCGCTCTTTTCCTCCCCGTACTGCCGGCTGGCGAGGCACTTGAACCTCTTTGGAACGCTGACGTGCGTCATTATGCCATACGTTCCACAAACGCGTCGCTGAAATAGTCAACGCAAACAGGGATTTCTCGTGATTTCAGAGTAATCCTCGCGCGGAAGTTGGCGTTTACCGATTTTCATCGGGGAACCGGAGAACCCGTTGAGGGACAAAGCTTCGTCGTTGAACGCGCCGGTTTACCGAACCATTGGCTCGGCGAGACGATAGGAAAAGTGGATATCGGCCCGAGTGTTCTCCGCTTCGAGGAATCGAACTGCACCGGAGGAGTACGGAGAACGCTTAGTCGGCACAGAGGTATTTAATTGATCCTCGAAGATTTGTCGGGATCTATTAGCACAGAAGGGTAGTTGCGCGGGGAATTAGGTCGAGCCATTCGATGTACATGTGATTTAATATGTCCGGAACAAGAAGTTCTCGTCTGACCACACACATACTTCACCGCTGGGAGGGGGGCCGTTGGGATGCTGTGTTGCCAAGATCCGAGAAGCAAATTCGCTTAGGACTCTTGGTACATCGAACTCGGGGCCGCAATGAAGAGCGGGCGTACAGAGTCCGAACTAAAGGGCTTACAAATGAAGGATCCCTCCCGGCAATCGGAAGCTGCCGGATGCTGTGCTTCCCAGTATCTTCGAACATTCCGAACAAGCTCTCGCCCCCTCTCGTTTCTCCCGAGTGGTCCGGCGGCAAGCTTGCCGGGTCGTTCGGACCTCGTGGTAATTCGTACCCAGAGCTATTATAACGGTAAATCAGAAGTTAGCCGAGCGATAGGGAACTACCGTGCGCCGCGTCGGCAGGGCCGCGGCAAGGAAAGTCTGGGGATATGCATCCTCGGACATCGTTGTACAAGGCGATTCATAGAGCCGAGGGGAACTTCCTTGGCAGCAATTTTAGAACGCTACATCGGACCCTGATAAGGTCCGGAAATCGTCAGATAAAGCTCCGACCTGATACTCCACATTTTTTATTAGTGTTTGCTGTGAAAACCATTTTTTTTTTTTCATTTTTGCCCATAGATTAAAACACGTGAAAATGTCACATCGAAACGCTGTTGATTTGTCAAGTCGAACAATAATCCATACTTTAGCACTATACGATATTTTTATTTATTTAACGTTCTTCCGAGTTGGTAAGCCAAGAATTACATGTTTTTCTCGATTCTTGGTAATGAGAATCTTATTTTCTGCTGATGATTGATCGACTAAAGGGTTCCTTACTCTTTCGCTGTCGATAAGGTTTCGTCAAATTTTTGAATAAAATAAAATAAATAAAAACAAAAGTTCGTCATTAAAGGGCTTAGGTGGATAAATGGATAAACTGTAAAAATGATAAAGAATGTATATCGATGATTGAACCAGGTCGCGGTTCTTCTTCTAAAATTCAATTCCAGTTTTACACGATATAATGCTATGGTAAAATACCTCGCATAGCAAATTTTATTCTGAATAACGCTGTATCGGTGGTCCTAAGCGTGGACAGCGGCAAAAGCGGGGTTGGCGATCGTGGCGGACGTAAAGAGAGAGAGAGAGAGAGTATCCCAAGTGCGAATTCCACGAGGCATAATTTCATGCAGTTATAGGTTCGCGCGCAAGATAGTTCTCGGTAGCGGAGCGCTAAATCGGAACTATTTAGTGCGCGATATCGGTGTTAAGGGAAACGTTCGATAGAAGGAGAATCGTGAGGGAGGAAAGGGAATGAGGAGCGGTTTAGTACAGCAGGATGGCGATAGTGGGTGCAGCGAGAACGAAGGCGCAGAGAAAGAGGAGCGATGGAGAATTAGGATGAGAAAATGAGATGGTGTAAGAGGATAGGATAGAGGCTGCAAGCTCTATCGCGAGGGCGACGGCGCGAGAGCACAAGAGAAGGGAACGCACGAGATAACCGTGTGCCGGGCAACGGTGCGGTATGCGACCAACTATTTCGCCACGGCGTATCCTCGCTCTTTGCCTATTATATCAGCGTAGATCGCCTATCTATTCGTAGCTAGTAGTATAATTTATCGAGGCACGCCGAATATCCCGACCACCGGTTTATAGTTTAATAACGAGGGGAGGGAGGGGGGAGGGTTGGAGGCGCGAAGAGGAAGCGGTAACGTGGCGACGAGGCGATAAGGCGCCGGACTAACGATCCTGAGGGAATTTTATACACCACACAATGTAACTATATTTTTTTTGTACATCTCACCGAAGTCGGGTTAAATTATCTGATTAGCACGAAGTAGAATACACAACAATACGTTAATCATGTTCTACGTCAATACTTCAATATCATAATTCTTATTAGAAATATGTTTATGTTATAGATTATTATGCGATTGATATTATCTAGCTCCGATATATATGAGTTATAATAATAATAATAACAACAATAATAATAATAATTATTATTATTATTATAATAATAACATTTGGGTGTTTATTTGCACATTTTTAAATATGACATCGTACAGTGGTATAAGCGTTAAATTATGATCCTAATGATAATATTTCTCTCTGATCGACATATTTATTTTCAAGCTTTACGGACGGATGTTCAAAAAATACTGGTAGGTTACCTCTTGTTCATTTTTCTCCCACATTTTCTGTAGTCCGTTAACGACCGTAAAAAAAGTTTCTGAAACCGCATAAAACATCCTATCATGTGAGTTTTTCCCGTACCCGAGTTAAAAAAAAATATATATTTAGTCCGGAAGCGACGATACGGCTGTTCGAAAAACACGAAAAATCGTCAATCGTTCAAAATAAATTCGACACCTTCGGCGTCGTGTTAAAATAACGGATCGGTGCATCGGAGTTAATGAGAGACACATCGACGGAATCGACAGGAGAAACTCTATCGTTCATAGATCGGTGAGAAATTGTTACCCCATTCGCGAGAGAATATCGCGTGCGGGAGCTTGCGATTCGATACCAGCGGTAGAGCGGATAACGATAATTATAACGGAGAGAACCCGGCGAGGGATGGCGAGAAGTTACAGAGGAAGCGGGAGGAGTGCCAGAGGCACAGGTACCGAAGGCTTTGTGACAAATAATACTGTTTCGCGAGTGCAAGCTCACTCCGTGCAACACTCTAACGACGTCATTACAATTACAAACCGTGTGTGACGCTGTAGGGACTCGGCAGAGCTGGATGCAGGTGCAGCAACTGGCATCGAGACATCCGATACCCGTCAACATCGTGCCGGTAACGTTCGCTTCAAATATCGTCACAAAAACCATAAGGGTATTAACGTGACTCGAATATGTAGAGTCGCGTCACCCTAAATACGAACAGCCTAAAACAAGATACATTATTAAATGGTTTTTTTTTTTTTTTATAAAATACTTTCTCTGCGTGCATGTTTCGAAAAGCATTGAACAATTGCGAGCTCAATGAGTTCGATAATCGCACGGGACATTAAAACTCCCTCGGATACGGGGTAAAAAATAATATATGGTTGAATCGCAGCTAGAGTTTAGAAACATAAAAGCGGTTGAAAGTTCGCCGACCGCCTTACAAGGGTGACGTGTAGGGAAGGGGCTTCGCGTCGCGGCTTCACTAGCGGAGAGAGACTAAGGGCGCAGGCATGACAATTTAGACATCATTAAATAGAAACAGAAAGGGGGCATTTTTTTCTCTCTTTCGCGCGCTGGTACGAGAACCGTTGGAAAAATAGCCCGAGCTCTTTAAATCGCGCGCGTCGACGTATACATTTTTCTAAGGGGAATTCTCTCGCGGTGAGACTGTTATGTGTATGTGTGTACGCACAGTGTGTACCTGGAAATCGTGCGAGTTTCGTAGGCTTTGCGCGTTAAACGCGAGCTTGCTGCCGCAACCGCTCCGTCATTCATTCCGCGCAATTCTTCAACATTTTTTTTTTTCCAAATGATTTTATGAAGACCCCGCGAAATATAATCGCAACCCTTATCCGAGGCACACTCTCGTTAGAAATATACCCGCGATTGTGTCTAACTCAAAACAAAAGGAGAATCGTATTAAAAAATCTCGACTACAGAATATTAAAAAATGTTAGGAAAAGTTTAATATTTTGAAAATAGAAAATATAATAAGGAAACGATATTAAAAAAAAAAAACTTCCACGACTTTTTTTTTTTGGACCTGATAATTTCATTGCATGATAGAAACACCCTTCCGAACGGTCGATGACCGGGAATATGTAATACACGCTTCATTTATTGAACTCAAAAATCCGCGTTTATTTCGTCAGCAATCGATGGACTTCCTGGAAATTGATGAATTTTCGAAAAACTCCTAGAAAAATGATTGCAGAACGAAATAATGATTTTCAAGCCAAGCGTCTATTCTATTCACAGCGGGTGATACGGGGTGACGAGTTTTGAAAGACGCGACTCTCAACAGCGTTCTTGCCTTCCCGCGCGTATGAATGGGCAGAGGCGAGGGGGGGGGAGGCATCGAGAACCATTGGTCGTAGTAACAGTTGTTGGTAGTGGTAGTAAAACGTTAATGGAGATCGTTTGCAACTGTTTAATTTCACTCGACTGGTCCGCATCGCGCGAGCGAGCGAGTCCACCCTTTCCCCGGCTCTCATTATCTCGTATTCTCTCTCTCCGTCTCCCATCTCGCACCCTCCCTCCGATCGCGCCCTCTTTCAACGTGGAAACCTAACAGTTCTGTAGCGACCCGTTTTCCATCCTCCCCTCGCCCCCCGCCAGTTAGAGTTTCGCCTTTTCTCTCTCGCTCGCTCGTCAAACGGGGAATCCCCTTTTCACTCCGCAGCATCTCTCAGCATCCCTCGTCGTCCCCCTAGCGAACGTAGAGGAGCGAGGAGCGCTTCGTCCTACGCTCTCCTCAATCGTAACGCTAACAAGTACAACTCATTATAAGTTGACGTAACTGCGGACTGTCCCCAATTAAGCAAGATCGCAAGATATTATTCCAATATTATTTCGTGCCCTCGGGTTAGTGTGTGTGTGTGTGTGTGTGTGTGTGGATGGGTGTGTGCACCAGTGCGCACGAGGTGCAACACAGCCCGGTAACGTTCCCCGGCCCTGCGGTAATGGGGATCGCTCGGTACAATGTATGAAGACCGAAACGAGAAAACTGGGGGGCACGTCCACTCAACCATTAGGCGGTTCGGCAGCTTCAGCAAATTCGGCTGTTCAGACGCTCGTCATTGTCGTTCGCGTCAGCGCTCTGGAGTTCACTGTATCGTAGTCATTAAAGAAAAACAAAATTCCGAGCAGTGCCTTTCCTTATTTTCTGAGATTTAACGGAAAGGTCTTATATTTCAAAAAATTGGGAAAACGGCTGATAAGTAACCGATGAAAGTACGACTTAAAAAATATTTCCTTATTGCCGAACCGGTAACTAAATTCCTCGCGCAAATTTACTGACCGTTGCGTACGCACGGATTCGTCCTTGCTGTCTGCTACATTTTATTAACAGATTACAAAGAAAAGTGTCTCTTTAATCTCGACCGCTCGGTTCCTCGTACACATACCCAGCGACAACAGCCGCGAAATCCCTTTCCTACTGTCTCGAAGAAGCAATTGATCGGGCGAATCCCGAAAGGAAAAAAAAGCAGTTCGGTTTGTCAAACAGCTCGTACGGGAGATCCAAACACGCATAGATTACTTTGTCCCGTCGAGTATTAACCAGCCGTATCCGACTGTAGCCGGTCGGGGTGGTTCCGTACGTCTGGCGGTCCGTCGTGCGCTCCAATTAAATATACAATCGAACGACGATCGTTGGAGAGTTCCCTACGAGCGGCACTAATGCCTACCTCTGGGCGAGCACTCTATCGGCTATCATTGGTAGGAAAAGGTTGTAACCGGGTATACACAGGGTACAGAGGGAGGAGGGAACACGCGGGTGTGTACCGCCAACGTTTGTCCGACTTCAAAGAAAGTCATACGCGAGAGACCCGAGGTACGCCGCGGCGTGGCGACGATCGGACGGCAGCTTGCACACGTTCGAGAATAAACCGAGGGACGGAGATGGGGAGACAGGCATAGACAGAGTCGGAGGGAGACGGGCTGGCTGACCGGTGTATCCACGAAGTACGCAGCCGTGGCGGAGAGTCGAACGAAAACGATAGGGCGAACCATCCGGTAGTTCCTATGTGCAGCCGGCGGAGAGCACGGGCAGCGTATCAACGATCCTCCACAATGCATAATTAAGGACGACGACCCCTTTAATCCCGTCATCGTGTTTGCGTTTTCTCGTGCGCTGGTTCTCTCCTCCGGCGAGGCCCTCCCGCTCCTCGATTTCCCTCCCCCTCGTGTGCTGGACCTTTGACCGTCGGACGAACGGAATTACTGCCGTTCCCGAGGCGTATGTATGCCCGGATCCCTCGTTCCTTCGACGAAACCTCCCACGATCGGCGGAAGCCGATCGTTTCGCCTTCGACACGAATGGGGCTGGATAAAGGTATACGACGTTTCCGATCCCGATGCCCGGAGCCATATCCGACGAGGAGGAACGACGGGAGGAGCGGAGAAGAGTCGATCGAAGGACCAAAGCCGAAGAGGCGATCGGAGAATTCCCTTCGAGTTATTTCGTCGAGATATGATTTTTATTTTTTTTACATTTTTTTTATTTATTATTATTGAGCCAGAGTATATCCGATTTTGTAACTGTTCGATGGTCCGAATTATTTCGGGCTCCGGGAGTTACGGAATTTATATGCCGTTCCGATTGTACAAGGTGGATCGGTGAGACGTGGATTCGGGACTGTGGGCAGAGAAAATAGAACCACCGAAGAGCCAAGTCGTGTTCCTATAAATTAACCAGAGCTCCAAAACGTAGCTCGCCCGTCATGCCCCGCTTCCTCGCGATCTCTGCCACAGGAAACGCCGGTTGTTCGAACGCGATCAAGATCCGCAAAATCCAGTTGGACCTCCTATAGCATATAGCATTCAAAGTTTCGTCGTTGTCGTCCCGAAAGCCTCGCCGACCCCCGTCGCCGCCCCGACCTTACCCGGCTTTCATTATGCTACCTTAATCGTTCGAGAATTCCCCTCGAAACGTTAGCCCCGTCGTGAACACACTTAGCGATATTAATTAAAACGCGTATCAATAATGGAATCTAAATTGAATTACATTTTAATCTCACGGTGCAATCTTTTTATACCGCGTTACTATCCTATTATCCGTGTTACCGTGCCGCTAGCCGGGTAGGGGGTTCGCCTTTAAATCGGCCCCTGTACGTTGCCCACCACGACGACATATCTCTCGATTATTCGCTTCCGCTTTCGCTTCGAGAAGAAATAAAAAAAATAACGCTCGGGGATAAACTAAGAACCTTCGCGCCTTCTTTCGTTTCTCTGGACGTTTCGTCCCCGTGAACATGGCTTCGGTATTTTCGCTACCAAAGGGAAGTATAAACAGTCTCGATATTTTGACAACTCCCCACGTGTCTCCCCGTTTGATGAAGTATAAATCAATATGAACCCATTCGGACGGATGTGTGTTCGCTTTTTCCTTTTCTTTCTCATAATTGAATTATATGCTTTGATTATGCCGAAAGTTGTGCGAAAGTGAGTCAGCCAGCTAGACGTCCTGTCTGGGGGAGATACATCCAGGATGTTATTCCTGAAGCTCTCTACCGCACGGGCGGGAGGGATCGAGTCTGCACGGTGGAAGCGACCAGTTCGCACAGGCGGCATACCCATCCAGCGGGCGATAGCAGGGCGAGAACTAATGAAATATGGGAAAGCTTTTAGCTTTTAGCGAACGTCTGATATATCCGGAATATTCGCCCCGTGGCACGTGGCCCCGCGTATACGAGGTTAATTGATGCATCGCGCGTCGCTAATCATGATAAACAATAAATAGATTCGCCCTGGTAGAAAAAGCGGGTAGCATGAGTATTATAGCTCTCATCCCGACTGTATCACACACTCAGGCTGGACCATCCGGGAAACGAGATTCGGTAGCCGGACCCCTGTATCAAGTTACTCTCTTCTCTTTTCTGCACACCTTTCGCGCGTCAGTCCAGGAGTTGAAAAACTGTGACTACTCACGAATAATCCTTCAATCCGAATTTTCACTTTTATTCGTACTTCGAGCTTTTTTTTGCATACCGACGTCCGCGAGCACAACGTGAGCACTGAAACTGAAACTGAAACTGAAGCTGGAGCTGAAGCTGAAGCTGATGCTGAAGCTGAAGCTGAAGCTGAAACTGAAACTGAAACTGAAACTGAAACTGAAACTGAAACTGAAATTGAAACTGAAACTGAAACTGAAACTGAAACTGAAACTGAAGCCGAAACTGAAACTGAACCTGAAACTTTAGTATTAAATTAATCAGCAGCAGTCAAGCAAAGAAGGAAATGATAAGTTGTGAGGTGTGGAAGAGGAGTAAAATCGAGCATGAACCGCGGTCTTCGTAGTTCGGCAGTTAAAGTTCGAAGCATTACGGGGAACTTTTGCAGGGTCGCTACTTTTACAAGGGTAGTTCGACCGATAGGGAAGCATTGCTTAACTATTCCTAAGTAAATCCCTCTTCGGTTCCTCGTCGCTTCATCCCTCGGAGCTCTTTCGAATATCCCTTTCCCCGTCTGGTAGGTAACACAGTCCTCTCTATACCCCACCCGTTTCTCACCGCATTATACAGAGGGTAGTATACATTCGTCGTCGGTTCTCGCTCGCTCTCCCCCAAGTGCATCGAGTGCATTACCGTGTTCGAAACTTGGCGTTACTCCTCCTCTTACTACCGGAGAGCTGGCAGGCTACCGAAACCTGTACGGATCCGCGTAGTCCCTTTCACACGTCCCCTCGCGACCCTCGCGTCACAGGACCTTCTCTACCGCCCTCTCGCCCGCTGTGTCCGACTCCGCTGCGCGGACCTTCCAGCTGTAATCACCGTCCGGCTTTCATAGTATCTTCCAGGTGCACGCAGCTTTAATAATTTATTATCCCAAATGCACACTCTATACCGTGGTTACGTACACTTACTTGACGAATGTAACGTTCTATACGAACGGTAGAATTATCTTGACGCGTATCAATCATGCCTATCGGCTACCGAAATCGTTCTGACAAATTGTTTTGCTATACCGCCAGTCAAAGCAGGGCAGCGTTCGCTGCCAAGAACACCGGTCGGCACTCAACTATTCTCCGTTATCTCCTCGATGTCGAAAGTATCGAACGAAAAAGAAAATGACAGGTGGAAGATTTGATTGAACGTTTTCCCGCGTCCGGCAAACGTTCTCGTTGGTGCGTTTGACGGATGGAATAAGGTACAGACAAGCCCCCCGGTGCATGCCGAGGTGAGGGCTAAAGGTATAAGGTCGGTAAGTGAGTCACCGCCCGAACAAGAGGGGTGGCGCGCGGTTGAGGCTGAACGGCTACTACGAGGCGAGTAGAGCTCGCGTGTTTCGCCGGGCAGTCGAGCGGCCAAGGGACGGAACGGTGGATATCTATACTTATCAGCGCTCAATTATTCATCGGTGTTTCATCGTCCTCGTCGAGGGTGGAGGGTGTTCTCCACCGACGCGCGCCCTTATATTCCGGCTGTATCCGCGACGTTGACCGGCCTCGTCTGGCCACCCTTCTTTTCCTTCGGTGAGCCACCGCGGACGGGGTAGACAAGACTCCTAGCCCGCGAACCTACGAACTTCCCCGTCCTTCCGCCCTCGCACGAGAACTCCGTCCAAGCGGTAATAAAGAGCCAATTATTCGAATTACACACCGGGATAGGGTATGCGGCGCACGATGGGCTAGTGATAGTAGGCACGCGAGGGCCAGACCCTCACCCCGCCCGCAGCCTAGTTCTCTCGAGGGAGACCTCTTTCCCGCTTCCTCAAACTGGCGACGACAGAAATAGCTTAGTCGGTAATCGGTTCCATAATAGGTCGAGGTTATACCGGGCTACGGTAATGCGCTAGGCAATCGTCAGAGACCCATCTCACTGAGGTTACAGACCAAAAAACCATCGAGATCTCACGCGGAGGAACACGGTTGTGTATCTCTCGTCGTTTCGCTAACCGAACGAGAGTTTCACCGGCTGAAATTTCATTGTTAAACGGCGCTTTCCGAGAATCTGTCGAATTACCGTGAAACGATTGTTTCCGTGGAAATTTCGCCCATATCCGGGTTATCAAATTCGAGCGTCGCTGGGGCAGCGTTGTTTTAGGGCCATTTTGAGGTGGGCGGTCGCGGAGAGAAGCGAGCGGCGGAATTGGGAGGAACCGTGTCGTACCTCTAACTTCTGGTCGAGCGGAGGAAACGCGGCTCACCGCGATAATGCATTCGGGAGCGGTAACCTACCACCTACTTTTAATTCCACCACTCCAATTCTCGTTTTTCTCTCGGGGTCGAATAAATTTTCGGGCTTGGTGAACTCCCTTCTCGCTCTCTCCCGTTTCCCTCGAATTACGGTCAGGGTGTTGTAGCTGCAGTGTACTACAGGTGTACGGTAGCATATCTGTACGTACGACCGAGGCTCGAGAACCGAGTCGTTAGATTTATGCCTGACCCCTCTCCCTCTTCGCCCCCCCCCCCCTCCTCCCCCGCCCCTCCGTGGAACTGGAGACTTTTTTCGCGAGTTGCCCCAAGCTCTCTCTGCCGCGACCTCAAAGGAATTTAATGAAAATACCGGTCACCGACGGCGAGGTGAGGCGCTAGCACATTTTGAGGTGGAGGCCCGAACATAATAACGAACCGTGCTGTATATCTTTTCGGCGGACTTTTTTATACGTTTCCCTAATTTTTCATTTGAATTTATTTTTTATTTTATTCAACCGCGTTTCACTGGACAACAATAGAGGAAAGAGATTCGTAGCATAGTTAGAGATTACCCCTGCGAGAAAGTCTTAGACGTATCGATGCCTTCATCACGGATCCTCGCCGAGGCACTCGCGTCCCGAAATCGCGCGGTCTGACTATATCCCGATCCTTGTTCCCTCTGTCCGACGCGCCTCGTTAAGGGTGTAAGCCCTCTCGCGCCTCTCCGTCGTTTGTTCTCTGATTCGTGCGCGAGAGTCCCTAGTTAAGAGTCGCGACTCCGCTCGGCGTGGTACGCTGGGCCGGGAAGAGAGCGCGCCGGGCAGGGAGGGCGAGTCGAACCAAGGTAAGGAATGGACGGATGGTGGCTGTGCGAGGCCAATTAGGGGCTGCTAACCCCTCGACACTCCCGGAGCAACTCCCGACCACCCCCGCGGACCCGCAGTGTAGATTGGATTGGTTTAGATTGGCGGCCAGCGGCGTCGCGAGCAGTGGGCGAAAGATCTTTGCTTCGAGCGATCACGTGGATCGCGAAGACCTTTGACTACGAAATAAGAAAAGAAAAAAAATCCTATCGCGAAGTTGGACAGGGCTTGTGAATATTCGAAACACGGAAAGTGTTGCATGTAAGCTTGAAGATGGAGTTTTTTTTTTCGTTTACAGCCTGAGAATATAGGGTATGTAAGGAAGAAATAAGAGACCATGAAATTCTGTCTCGTTTAATTTTCATCGTCATGAGCGATGTTTTGGGGACGGGGTAGCACTTAAACGCACTTGGGTGTGGAACATAGGTCGAGGTCCTCCGCTGGATACGCCAATGCAGCCCCCATCAGCCGGGCGGCTCGTTAGTGACGGATTAGCGATGTACGTGTGCGCCTCCACCCCTCCCCCCTGATTCCACCCTCTGTGTACTCAGACCCCGATCCCCGACTTCCTTCGCCGGCGCGCCGCACGTCGCGAAACGTAGGGGAAGAAAGTGCAAGAATTCCAGCACTGCTTCTTTCGCGACCCCTACATCGGTCGCATACCCTGTGCGGATGTACGACGAACTATCGGGAAGCCATGCTCGATATTTGTGATTCTTCGATACGTTATCTGTTGCCTTATTTTCATTATTTTCGTTTTCGACAGTCATAACATTTATATTAAACTTGATTTCTTATTGTATCGGACTTATAGTCGCAGTGCCTACAAAAAAATGCTCTAAATTATTGAGACCCGCTAAGTCAGGAGGAAAACTTATGATCGCATTGTTTTAACCCTTTCGCTCCCAGTGCGCCATGTTTTCCGGCTCGACGTAAAGGACGATTTTCAAAAACATCATACTACATTTTTAGTGATTCATCCCAGAGGAATTTTGTTGACCGTAGTTTTATTATTTTTTTCGTTTGTTCTTTTGGTTGTAAAAATTGAATTTCAGTAAGTAGTAACTTGAAACTCCGTTGATAATAGAAATAAAAAGTGCATTTCCCAATGGTAAAAAAAACCCATGCACTAGCAGCATCTACAGAGTCAAGCAATAAAAAAATAAACAAAAAAATTATTTGAGGACTTTATAAAAAAATGTGCTAGTCTGACTTTTGGCTTTACTAGCGTCATACCAGGCAGCAGCAAAAACTCCGGAATGTATGGGAAGAGGAGTCGGCGAGGGGGTCGTCACCGCGGGCTAACACAATATCCGTCGAGCCTTCACCCCTTTCGGATCGAAGGTTCGATGCCGGAATGAAACCGGTGAATTGTCGGGACCCCCATCTCTGGGGGGGGGGGGGGGGGGGGGGTGGTTCCGGTCAGACCCGACTATCGTCTACCCTCCTCGTTCCTCCCACAGGCGAACGATCGATTCTCACCAATTATTAGTTGCCTAACTGTTCCCGATTGGAAGAATGGGTTTGATAGAAACGGTTGGCCTCTATGGGAAATTAACCCCCGGGCCTTGTGTGCCCGGTTCGATCCGGCGTCACGTTTTCCCGCCAGTCAGGGACATTTTTGTTCTCGCCTACGTCCTCCGACCTCCCGGGGCCGACCCTCGAAATCCAACGAATAGAGGGAGTCCTATTTTTCGACGCGTGGTCGCCCGCATCCACGATCGTAACAATGATCGGCATCGAGCCATTTTTTACTTCTTTTGTTTTTTCCGGCATTTTTTACTTCTTTTGTTTTTTCCGAGGATTTCAAAAAACAAATCCTCTCCTCGAACTATGGATGGTTACCGCTTCTCCCGGTACCCATGTCGCGCCCGGTACGGCCCCGCACATAACGCATACCGGCAGAGAACTCGAATCCGATTCGGCGGGTTTTCGAAAAAGGTGACTTTCGGGTCTGCAGTCGCCGACACTGCAGTGTACGAAAAAAAAAACCCCCAAAATAAAAGAATCGCACGCAAGCTTCCACAGAGTTCGTTCGCGTGGACAACAGAAAGTAGAGAAAAAAAAACTATAGTCGCTGCAGCGATATCGAGGTGACTGCGTCGAATCTGCGATACCTGTTCTACCAAAACACTGTTGCGGTTTCTCCTTGTCGTTCCGTTGACGAAATATTTGCTTGTTCGGTGAACCATTCATCGAGGCCATATAGTCGCCGTATCGGTGCACCGTCGATTTTTCTCGATGCAGTACACAACACGTTCCTCTCTTACAACATCACCGCTTCACATCCTCGTCGTGATGCTCCTCACCTAAAAAAAAAAAAAAAAAATTCAACAAAAAATATGATTATCTCAATTATATTTCGAGTAGTATCGAGAGCGCGGCGAACCTTCCAGTCCGAGAATATAAATAATGCTATAATGATAACGAGACGAGGAAAGAGAATGGGAGGAAAAAAAAAGAAAAACCGGGAAAGCAACGAAGGTGGACCCACGAATTGAGATTGGGAGTTGGGTGGGTATTCGCGGAGAATTCGAGGGTTCGGGGGTGGCGCGCCAGCACAGAGCCGGTAGCGCCGGTGGAGGACCAGGACGAGGAGTACACGGCGTGCGGGGACAGGGAGTTACGGCTTTGCTCACACAGGCTCTAATGAGGACTCACTCTCCCCCTGAGGGCTACCGATAACGAAGGCCGCTCGTCCTCCCTTCCGTCGCCCTCGCGGGCGCGGAACCCTCGCCCTTCTTACGCCATGCGCGCCCGTTCCTACTATATACGTACCTTCACCCTTCAACCCACCCTTCTCCGGCTTTCGCGTTTCTCCTATTCCTCCCTCTTCGACCACCCCTCGGCGTCAATCACACGCAAATTATTACCATCGACCGTGGCCCTTCTTCTTCTTCTTCATCTGCCGCCCCTCCTCGTTAAACATACGCGCATTATTATGTACAGCGGTGAGCCAGACCCGGGCTCGTTCTCTCACCGTCATCTCGCCGAATATATATTTATGTATTCATCCGCAGGATATCGCGAAAGCTCCGAGTACAGTAAAATTATTTTCGCGAAAGTATAAGGTACACGAGTTTCCGCGTATCGGGGCTATATAGTTGTTGTTAAATGCGCGAAGCTCGTATGGAAATGGATATGATCTCGGCATATTCTCGTTATACCTGAGGCCCCAATCGTTGTTGTACCGCTGCGTCTGTGTGCACGCGTCTGTGTACACGCGTGCTCGAGAGTGACATAGATAAGTTCGGCTGTATCGATGCTGGGGGAGCGCCAGGCACCATTACCGGAGACGCTAATGGCCGTCCGTTTACGTTTCACCGCGAAACGAGCTCGAACCGACCGAGCTCGGGCTCGGAAACCGCGTATATACTACTGGTATAACGGAGGATCATCATCGCTGGTACTCTTGCACCTTCACTCAACCCCTAGCGTAGGCGTTTCTGTTTTTCATTACTTTTGGTGTTGTTGTTGTTTTGTTTTTTTTTTGTTTTTTTTTTTTTCACGGGGCAAAAGAGCTTCGATGGTCTCGTTTCACATCGCGCACACCGCGGCTCGAATGTATTCGAATTTTGCACGCCACCGCATGTTTTCTAATACTTGCGCAAATTTGCGAAACTACGCTAGCCGCCGTAATACGAATTCATGCTCTATAAAAATTCGCGGAGATTTTCATCAGTCTCTCAGTTTTTTGGTATTATTCGCTGTTTTTCGAAACTGCAGGATTTTCATGCGAGTCTGTTGTCCGCAGGGTCAGTCATAGTGATCGCGTGTTGTTCGTTCGTCAGGAAAGATGATGCAAAACTTACACGAGACTCTAAAACGATGTTAGAACTGACTGAAAAAAAAAAATTCTGATGGTTCGGTTCCGAGTTGAGAATCTTCTTTCGGAGTCTGGTTAAAAAGAAAAAAAAAATTGAGTTGTCAATGGCATCGTCAACGCTGGGCCTCGAGGGCCCTGGTGCCCTTGAGGAATTAGCATGTGAGTAACAAGAAGACGAGGGTGAGGCTCGAAAAGCTCTTCGAGGGCCTCTCCGTGCAAAGGTATGCTGCTACATAAGGACGAAGGACCGAGGGCTCGTAGCGCAGAGAACCGTATAATCATCCCCTTGCCGGTGGGTACGTACCCTCCGTGCGCGCTCGCGCCCCCCTCTTCCGCAGCATCCCGGCGCTTCTCTCCCTATATCCAGTGGCGTGTACCTCAACCCGCGAAACGCACTCGACTCCCTCCCTCTAACTTGCGTTCTTCAACCCAGCGTCTCGCTTCCAATTAGAACTCGTGCTGTAACGCACCACCGGTAAATCCGTTTGTCTGTCTATCCTCGTTAGACTCATCCCTCCCGCCCCTCGGACGACCCACCCATATCTCAGCCCGACTGACGTTAGACCTGCATCGTTGAAAAAAAGAAAACAACTTCCAAATATTCCGGACCCCAAGTCGTTCCAGATCGCGTTATGTCGTTTGTTTCCGTACCGAAACAGGGAGACGACACTCTTCGCCCGCGCATGCATACCTCGTCGAGTGGGTCGTCAGTTTATGAAAGAGCGATTTATTCCGGGTTCGTTCTAGCGGGGCCCTTCGGTTGTTTGCCCGATGGGTCTCACCATCCATCCCGCTAACGACTCGCGCCTAATTGCTAGCGAATTTTCTTTGGAATCCCGATTCGCAAAATCACGCTCGAGCCTCGCCGAACGGACGAGGTAACGAAGCCATGTGGGCAATGCACACACGTGTGCGCCTCTCTGTGTACCCGTAGGTGCGTGGTGTGCTCGCCGGGAGAGAGAGACGAGAGCGAACGGGGTACGTAGATGGCGTTGGTACACACCGGTACGCCCTCTAATCCGCGCTAACAGCAGACAAATTGAAAGCATTCTCACCCACAAAGGAGCCTTCATCCCACCTCTCTTTTACCACTTTGGCCCTCTCTCTGTGTGCCTTTCTCGCTACCACCACTCGTCGTATGCGTCGTCTACGCTTCTTCGTCAGGGGGGGGGGGGGGGGGGGGGGGCTCGACGCTCCGCGGCGTCACCCGCGGTACCCGAGGACGGAAGAAGCCATCCTCGCGCCCCCTTCAAACACAACGCTGTTAATACAGTAGGCTAACAAGCATAATGTTCATTAAATCGCGTTGGGTTCTCTCTGCACCGGAGCGAGGTGGTCGCCTCACTCCCGGCAAGCCTGGTCCACTCGTATCGCGGTGGCAGACTTGCCGGGACTGAAGGACGGACGGATGACCAGCCACCGGAAGATACCGGGCCCGAGAGAGAGAACAACGTAAAGGGACATATTATTATATTATGCCAGTTCGTTAGCCAGACAGTAATTATCCCGACGTCGTTCGAGGGTACGCTGTGTTTCGTCCTCCGTCGTTCACGTATTTGCGGACCCTTGCTCACGGCCGGCATGGCCGAGGGGAGGCCTGCGCACTTGGCGAAAATTTACCCTTCTTCTCCTCCTCGTCCGTGTGTGTATATTTTCATAACCGCTCGCGCGCAAGACTGCGTCGCGGGGCTTTGCGATAGAAACGATTTTCCTCGGGACGCCCAACGGGAAAATAGTACGAGACGGGGTATAACGGGAGCGGCGAGGAGAAATAAGAATTTCCGTGCATCGCTTTCTCGAGGGAAGGAGGAACCGAGGGGCCGGTGAGAGAAAAGTCAGGAGCTGGCTTATGCGAGTGTACGGTGTGTGTGTGTGTGCCGTCTATAGTTCCGAGCGGCGTCACGGGAAAAGGGGCCGAGGCTCGCGAGGATAACGATGTCCATCGTGTACGTCCGGCGCATCCTGTTATATTCCTCGCGAGGGAGTCTGCAAGACCCCCGACCCATTCCGACCTTCTCGGCGGGAGCTTCTCGGCATATAACTTCGACCTTAGGTATTTTTCAAACAATGCCACCGTTCCCGTTATAATTTGCTTGGACGACTGGTTCCTCCTCGCATAACCGATATACGAGTGGCCGGAAGGACCGCGCCGTGGTCCACGGTCGGAGCCCAAGGGTCGTAAGAAAACAGGAAGAAACCGGGCGAGAGATGGGAGAGAAAGGTGGAAGGGAAAAGGACACGGGGGTCCCCTCGCTACGTATCCCGGCCACCGGATAGCCGGACGCGATCCGAGGGATTTTTCGTCCCGCGGATATGTACACGCTCGAGCGAGATAACGGGACGTAACGCTGGACCCCGGACGAAAAACTTACGGCGAGAGAAAGAAGCCAATTTTTCGCTAACTGAATATCGTAACAGGGGCTCGTAGGAAAAATGCATACACTCCCAGCGTCCGATATTATCGCAGTCGTCGGGATCATCGTCGGTCGTACGACTTTTTCGATATACCGGCAACGTTGGACGCGAGAGATTTTTTTTGTTCCGATCCAATTTGTGAAAACCGACGTTTTTCGGCGCTCTTGAACATCGATGCCTCTGCATCGCAATGGAATCAGGTTAAAGATACACACAATAAGGTTCTTCGTTGAGTTTCCTGATTATTCTTTCGAGCTGTTGCAGGGCGATTAAAAAGATTTAAAAAAAGCTCGATAGAGGGGGAACCTGGCCATTTCTGTTTCGTACAATCAAAAACCTTCTGGAAAAAAATTCCCGGACGACATATTTTGTTATTTTTTCTTTAGCGGTGAAAAGGAATCCGTTGCTGGTTTCGGTCTCAAGTTATGGGGGGTTTTAATAATCAACCAATAATTATTTTACCTCCTTTCCGATACGACGCAAGTTTCCCAAGGAATCGGTAGTACAAATACATGATAACCGTTCTATACGTCTTGCTCGAATACGTTTGAATTCGAAGAACGCGAATTTTACACAACGCGAGCATGATGGCGGGCTGCAAAAAGCCTCCTCGTCGTTGAGTCCGTTCCCTAGGCGCTCGCCAATTTGACTGAGCCTGCATCGAGTCCCTCCCCGGGTCCACGTATGAAAGCATTATTATACGTGAGCACTTCACGTGTGCCGTCAGGGCGAAGGGAAATAGGGTACGGCGCACAGATTGCTTATACCTATAGGAAGAGACCTTGCTTACGAACCCGATACGCGATATACCATACGCTTTCTTCCACGGTTGTACGGGAGTGAGCGGTATACGTACGTAGGTACGTCCAATTGACCGTGTAACTGGTACACTCGAACGGATCTCGTAGCTGGCCTGACTCGTTGCCTGGTTATACCGGCCGTGGCTGGCGGAGGGTCGGTCCGGACTTTTGAAAATATATATCCTCGAGTTAGAGGAGAGAAAGAAAAAGAGAGGAAGTCTTCGATGTTCATCGAGGTACGGTAAGGAGCGAGCACCCGGTCGGAAGTTCGTTCCTGACACAGAGATTGAAAAGGAAATAAATAGACAAACGAAAAAAGAAAAACCCTTCAGACGCAGATACAACCGGACGAGAGCATAGTACACAATTTACAAAAGTATATTAAAAAGGGCAAGTGCAACGGATCTTACCCGAGTCTTTCAGTCATTGCGGTTGACTGACGCGTTCGGTTACCTTCTGCCGTTGTCGAGTTCGTTCCGACATTTGTAACGCGGGCCTAAAGTTTGCAGAACCGCGGGCCGAAAAACCGTGCCAGTAAATATAACAATCCGTAATACGACAGTGATAGTGACGCGATAAAAATTGCATCATAAAGAACTCCCGCGGTGTGTTGGGGGTTTATACCTGACGTGCCGAAAGTTCGATAATGATAGTCTTGGGTAAGGGACCCGGCCAGTTTCAAAGCGAGTCGGCGAGACCATCGGGGCGGTTTGGAGAGTCGCGGGGAAGCTCGTCGAGTACAACGGTGGAGTCCGGAACGTACGCCGAACACCAACGGCGGCGGGAGCTCGAAATGGGCCAACGACACGAAAGCCACCGCCGGACTCTGCTATTAAGCGCACGCCACACGGCAATACGAAAAACATTATGAAGAGAACCCGATGGTGGAAAAAAGGAGAGTTTTGGGGGGGCTGGTGAGAGGAATAAATCTGAATCGAAATCGAGTACCGCCGAGGGGGTTGCTTTCGGCGGAGTGACCGATCGTTGCTTCGCTCACAGTGTTCTCGGGCTCATATCCCGCCGGAGGACTTTGCACCTCGGCGCAACGTAGATCGTCGCGATGAGATACTTCGGAACGATACTCGACCGACTATAATTCTCTGTTGGCACAAGCCTCCCGCTTTTTTTATTCTCTTTCATCCACCTCTTTTCCCTGCCATCACACCTATCGCTTGTGATTTACGACACGAATGTTAAAAAAGTACGGACAAAGTACACGCGCAAATAACACAATAAAAAGAGGAAAACGGCTATTCGGGCAATTATGATTATGCGCGGTTCGATGCATACAGATTTGTCTGTCCGTCTGTCTTTCCTCTGTACGCAAGGACCATTGAACTCTGGAAATTGGATGCTCGTTCAGTTATGCACAGACCCCGGTCCGCTCCGTCACTGGCGAGTTACACGGATGGCATCGGGTCGTTGGGCCATCGGCAGCGGACAGACGGGTGCTGTACGAAACGACCGAGCAAAGTGGATCATTGAATTAGAGATTGTGCCTTTGGTTTAACAGACGCGTACACACACCGAGACAGACGCGGAATCGGAGAGAGTCGGTGTCGTCCCTTGTGCGGGTTCAAACTAAAATATGCTTACCTAATGTGGCATTGTCTAACGGTTGGTGCGGAGCTGGTTAGGCACGCACGCAGCCGCAGCGCACACGATTGGCAAAGGCTACCTCATAGGCGGAAACATACGGATAGATAGGAAGCGACTGAAAGCGGAGAGGTGCCGTGGCAGCCTAACATGCAACACGTAAGCGTGAGAACCAGCCGAGTGTTTGCGCATTACCGGATCCGTCCAACCGAGGATAATGATACGGTACTTTGCCTTAGGTTCTGCTCGGCTCGGTATGCCTCTTCTCTCCGTCTCGCCATCGCCCCGTGTATCTGCCTCTCGTTCTGACAGCCAAATTACACGTATAGAACATCCGGATCTCGCCACCACGAGGGTGGACGGGCGAACGATACAACAGTTGCTTGGCCAACAGTCGTTGGCCACTCTGCCGAAACAGGCCTCGCAAAACAATGTAGGGAAAGAAGGACGGAAGGATGCCAACGATCGGTGCCTCGCGGTACCGCGAGGAACCAATCACTGCTGAGTTTCATCCTGGCAGCGTCGGCCCCATACACTACCGGATCGTCTTTTAATTCGAACCAATTTTCTTAACGACTTTACCTACACCCCGGTAATTTTCTCCGCTATTCACGCACGTCGACAATGCCGCGTGCGTGTCTGCTGGATTAAATAGGAAACCATTAATCACCGGCAATTGCCATTGAAGACCCTGTTGACTTGAAATTTTTTTCATGTCGCGGGCTTTTTATTCTTGCCAAATTAAAATTATTGTGGATCTTAGGAGATGAAGGGTTGACGAAACGTACGAAATAGATGGAATCCTCGTTATTTTGCTGGTTCGGTTTTTCCATCGGTCTAACGGAAAAGTGGGGAATGATCAAACAGTCGTTACCAGCGGCGGGACAGTACGCCCCGTTGGAAGTGGTGCAGGAAAGGGATCGAGCTATCCTCCACGCCGCTCGTTTGGCATCCCTCGGGGGGCAGCTAAGGGGTTGTTAGCTGACCGTGTAACAGGCCTCGGCGGGACCACTGGCTGCTCCCGTCGCTGGCTCCTCCGGATACCGGAGCGAACCGTCTTCGTCTACTCGAGCGTGTATATATATATATATGTGTTCGAACACGCAGTACGTTTTCCGGCGCGGTATACCTACGTAGGTAACATGAGTGTGTTCGGACGGAGCGCAGAACCACACGGACCGCGACTGACCTCTGGCAAGAGAGATCGGAAAACGGCGACCGGAAGCGAGAGTCGGAGGAATCGGGAGAGGCCGAAGGATGAATATATTCCCTCGATGTTTAGTAGTCACGGCCCCTTCGGACCACCCAGAGCAAATATTTCACTACTATTAACGCTATTTCGGTGGTCGAACACAGTCGTCGAGACGGAGTCCTGTGAAAACATTCGCCACGATATTTCCGGCTACAACGAATCTGTTATTCCTTTGGACCATCGACTCTTATCATGTTCCGGCTTCTGGACAAACTGAGATATTCCATGACTGTCGATGTTCTTTACATTATCATTATAACTATCATTATTATAATTGACATCACAAGTGATTGATAAATTAATTTCCATTGCTATCCAGTGGATGACGAATTAGTAGTTAATTAATTATTTGTAGCTCGGAAAAAAAATAAACGTTCGAATCTTGCCGTACGTCGATCGCGTGAGTTTCGCACCGGGAATTTATGACGCGACTAAACTGGCCGGTAGATGGAAATTATAGGATATTCGCACTACAGATATATCCGCTCGTATTATCCATAAATTGCAGGATTTATTAGGTACGTATTTAACGTTCCTCTCGTGTACACCCCGCTTTCACTATTCAATTCCCGTCAATCTCTCCATCGGCGGTCAGCAGCTACGGCAACGGCGCGATAATCATATAAATGATACACGCATTCGATCGTGACTATTATTACGTGCCCTCGAAACACGTTTTGATACATGCGTACACGTATCGATGATAATACGTACACTCCTCACCTATGCCGCTGTACACATAGTTAATCTTTAGCTTTTATCTGCACCGTCTACCATCGAGATCATCCGTCGAACCCTCGGGAGTTCGCTTCCCGTTAAAAAATTAAGACAGAAAAATAGAAGCGTAAACAAACAAACAAAAATCTTGCAGTTCTCGAAGCATCGAACATCCGGGACGTTGATGAGGCGGTACTCTCGACTCCCGGTGAAACCATCGTTTCTTGGGACATATCGTTATAACAGCTCGGCAACTTGGCTCGATCTCCGTACATACATATTTGCGTGCCTCTCCACGAAATCGTCACGAATATCGGAACGAAGCTGTTTTTAAGGGGATACCCCGTCTCCTTCCGTTCCTTCCAGCCCCTCCCCCGGTCACACTTTCCCTCCCCGTCGGCACTGATACCTCACGCCTGTTCTCCTTTCCGCGAGAGTATCGTTGCCGGAGATCGAGAGGCACACCTTCGTCGAAAAGTCGAATAGAATCGTACCCGGGGAGTGCGCCCGGTGCGACCTGCGAGCGAGATCGCGCGACGAATCGGCGTCGGGGAACAATCCCCGGGGGTTGTGTGCGGTGCGAGGGTGGTGGAAGGCAGATCGGGAGGTGAACCTGATCCCGGTTCGTTATCTTCTTCCCAAGGGCGCGTATATAGAGTCCCTAACTGGTTATATTTGCGTAGACGTAATGGGGCAAGTTGGAAGGGTGGATGCGGGAGAGCGCGAGGGAGAGACAGGGGCTGAATGTAAAGAGAGAGGGGGGGGATTCGTGCGAGCGAGATACGGCGAGGTGGAGCAGACGGTGGAATGCTGCTACGGCCGGTCGTGTTCCGGTACGCGGAGAGCGAAACAGAGAACGTGGCGAAGATGCGGGGTACGAAATTAGTTCAATAAAGGAACACCCACGCCCTCTGCGGCACCCCCATGCTCGGGGTCTTTCATTCTGGCGCGCTCACGCTCCCGAAACTCTACGTACCGACCTACTCTTTCTGTTTCACCGCGTACAACCACGCCGGTGCAGTGTGTAATATACCGAGGCTCGCGCGCTTTGTCTGCACTTACGCTGGCTCCGACCGCGTCCCTCCCGCTCGTTTGCTCCAGTCCCGTTTCTCTTTTCCCCTAACGATACACACGCGTAAAAACTCCGGGGGATTCCCCTTTCCTCGGCGGTGTGGATGTGCACATGCGCTGGGAATCTCTGACCGGAACGCGTACTCACTTTGGCGGCGATCGCAGCGCCATCGCGGCGGCGTTCGATGGCGAAACTGGTGTGGACCTTGACCATGCGCGGGAAAGGTTCCGACGATCGGTTGTATCAAACGTTCGACGCCGGGCTGAACTCTCAGTCGGATTACATAGCTGTGCTGTGAAACGAGCGCTAATTTCACCGTTTCGTCGGGCTTTTGGGTGTTTCGAGGCCGCGAGGCAAACTTCTCATAACGATCATCGACCGAAGAGGCAGAGAGATCACGGCGATAGAAGGAGACTCGCCGAGGGAACGGCCAGTCTCGCCCCGGAGCCTTCCGCTTCCACTATTGTAATTGGCCACTCCAGGAGACTCCAGGATATCAATTAGTCCCTTCTGTGGCTAAATGCGAGCGGAGCACGGCCAGCCGGAGCGGCATCCACGATGTCAGAAACTCTATGGCGGACCGGCGTTTTCATCGTCTCTATCTCCATTCCACCGGCTAGCAATCGCAATCATATGCGAGCTTCGACGCCGATCTCGGTATTCTCAACAGTCGGGAGTTTCCGTATTACCTCTTTCCCTGCTGGATATCGCAGTGGTATGTATCTCGTGGCTACGGAAACTGCGCCGGCGGAAAGCCGGTATCGCCTCACCATCCATCCGGCAACCCTTCCTACGCCGATTCTCCCTCCATCTTTGTCCGTTAATTAATTTCAACTATTTACTCTACTGATTCAAGCATAATATTTAGTCGGCGATTTTTGACCGTGGCAAAGCCCTCGTGCGCACCGGCTACCTTGTTTGCTATACCTGCTCTCGAATCCTCGAGAAGCTCGTAGACCGTGGAACGTATGGAGGGCGCAGCTTAGAATTGCAGCTTCGGAGGAGCCGCCCTTACTCTGCGTCTGCGAGGTCCGTTTAATTCGCGGTTTACGTCCAAGCGGATGTTTTCACTGTGTCCTGGGACTGAAAACGGGTTATTACCAAGTGACTCGTGCAAGCGGGGACCGCGTGTGGTATTGTTTGTCCGGGAAGTTGCTGGAAAGCCTAACACAATACGTAAACCCATCAACCCTTCAGCTACTCATTCGTTTTCCGGATGCACCCAGAAAAAAATTCATTCGACGGCGACCGTTTATTAAGATAAAGTAAAACATTTATTTGATGTAAACAAATATTTATTTGAATTAAGTAAATAGTTACTTAAATTAAACAAATATTTATTTAAATCAAATAACTATTTTACTTGATCTTAATAAACGATGGCCGTCAAATAATTTTTTTTCTGGGTGTGAGGAAAGGAAAAACATGCCGAGGAACGTTCTCTGCAGAGTTCCGGGTTGAATTCTCGGTCTCGATAGCCAACAGCGGATTTACCTTGCAACTTCTTTCCACACACCCGTGAACTATACTCCGATTCTAATGGGCAGATCAAGTGACCATTACGTCAACTCCGCCTTTTTGTCCTTCCCGCGATGGCAGACCCTTCGTCATCTCTCCCACTGAAGACGTCGTCGCGCGGCTCTTCCGCCGCTGGCCACTCGCTCTCGTCTTCGGGAATGGAGTTTGTTATCTCCGGATCAGGTGCGCACTCCCTCGAAAGACTGCGCGGAGACTCGAAAGAATCTAGTTCCCTAACGACTACCGGAGGAGTGGATTGTACAGTGAAATGCACCATGAGAGAACATCTCGTACGGCAGTGTGCGCGCTCCCACCGGTAGATCGCCGCTGCAGCACGACCAATGGACCACCTGCGCGCATAGCGAAGTCTTTCCATGAACTTAGGTAAAACATCAATTTTCTGGGAACCGCGAGCGCGCGAACGCTGAAACTGCAAAAGGTACAGATTGAGGGGAAAAAAAGAGCCCGAGATCGCGTGCGGGTTTCTTCTTACCGCTCATTCTCCGATCTTCTTCCTCCTCCAGCCTATCGACCGGCCGGTCGTCGCTGCCCGCGAGCTCGCGCAAGAAGAAGATCAGAGCCGTTTTCGGCGCAATGCCCGCGAGTCGCCATACATCACGCAGCGTGAAGCAAAAAAGTTGGGAAATATAAAAAGGAACTTAGGGACTGACATGGACAGAAAGAAAGGTTCGCGATGCCAGGCGAAGAAGAAGAACAATAAGAAGACATACATTGGAAGAGGAGAGAGTGGAGATCGGCGAGGAAGACTATATCGTAAAAAGGTAAAAGGCAAAGAAACACAAGGTGCAGATAGTGCCGAGGACTTGAGAGAGACCAGGAGTTGGACAGCTCTGGAACGGAGCAGGGATGATGAGTAAACCGGTAAACCCGACCGGTTACCAAATTGGGAGCGATTTCAGCAAAACACAAAAGTCGACTAATCGTTACACCGTGTAGGGGAAGCCTGTGCGGTTTAGACTGATACGCTTGATGGATCATTGGAATTTTGAAGAGAAACAAAAAACAGTTGGGGTCTGAACTAAAAAAAACTAAAATATCGCTGATGCTCCGCTTCGGCGCTTCGATTCATGCAGCTGTCATACTATCAAGCATCATCGAACTAGAACGAAAGTAACGATTAGATACAATTCAATGTCAGTATCGATCCTCTCGATCGGCTTCGTCACAGTTCCGCGCATAGATCAGCAGTGATGATGAGATCGAGCTGAATATCGGGTACAGTGAGTTATTAGAAAGTGAACGATTCCGGAGCATCAGTTCCATTAGTCATCAAAAGTAGGCGACTCTGTCGCACCAAATTAGTACACGAGGACTATCGCGAATGAAAGTTCGTCAGTATCGCGATCGAGATGATTTATCGCAAGGTTTCCGCCTGGGTACGGTAATAACACTAATGAGAGGCGATTTACGCTCTACACGTTAAACGCGGGCGTTTTCATAATACATTTCACACTAAAAAATGTTGTGTAAAATAGGGCTCTCGACAACAAGTAATTGCTCACATGGAAACTTGACCTTCCGTTCATCGAGTCATTAACATTAAAAAAATGAAAAACAGCAAAGTCGTGAAAATTTGTGTATAAAGAATTCTGGTAAAATGTACAAATTCTCTTTTACCACCCGAGAAGTAGCAGAAGCTGAAAATAATGATTTTACGATGTGACGACAGAGATAATTGCGATATGAGGAAAATGAACCCTTTTACGGTGGGCTTTGGGGTCTTTTAGTCAAGGTGCATCCTCAAGTACGTGTTATAAGTATCAGCGAAAGGTGCGAGCATACAATCTCCCCCGGTGAGGAAATCCACCTCGTTATATTTCTCGTCCCATCTCCTCTCGCATTATCCTCATCCACTTTTGAGTTCCGGCGAGCCGCGTCTCATCTCTCAATTACTATTAACCACTAATGAGAGTTCCCTCGTTCCTCCCCCTCGACCGACTCGAAGCGAAACTCTGACGCGTCCTCTCTTTTACCCGGACGATATTCCACTTTGCGTATATGCGTGCGGCGTAGACGAAGGCGTGAAGCGTTTCGTACTCACGGAGGCGCAAGAACTTGGTCCCCATCCAGAAACGGAACTTGGACGGCTTGTAGATTCGTTAGAGCGAAGCCACTGATTAGCCTGACAACTACGCATGTGCAATTTTTAGTTTTATTGTATTTTTTTTTCATTTGCCACATCCGACAGATGGATAGCCGGCTACGACGTCGTCAGTGATTTAACAAGCCCCGAGTCATACCCTCGGGACTGGCATTTCGTGCAACTCATGCAGCAGTTATCCCTGACGCATGTCTCGTCACATCGTCGGAAGTGGTGGAGGTCGTGGGAAGAAAATCATACTCAGTCCACGTTATCTCATTATTTTATACGATTAATTGCTTCTCTCGATCTCATGACGAAAAATCGATTTCACAATCTCGCGAACATTTTTTTTTATTATTAAAAAGAATTTACAAGATTCTCTTACCTTTCGCAATACAATACACTCGGCAAGAATACATTTTGTCGGATTCTCGTTCTTCCGAGACTCCACAATTCACTGAGTCTTCCTTTTGGAGTTTTCTCAATAGAGCATTCCCACGTCATTTCGCATCATTCTTCCTTCCCCGCTACCCTCGGCACCGACGATCTTTCCTTCCGGCTACCGTACATACATCCATACATGTATATGTTTATATATATATACACATGTGTATAACTCCCGTGCTCACTCCCGAAAAATCTAATATCACGGGCCATACTCGTCCCTCCTCAGTGTATTTGTGTAGCCGTATGGGAGTGCGTTACTGTCAGGGCTCGCGATATTAAAGTAATACGATAAACCACGGTTTATGCCACTTTGCGAGGGTCTCGTGTGTGCGTGTGTAAAAGACTGGGAGATGCCGTTCCCGCGGCACGAGCACGGGATGCTCGGCGTGCGCCGCGTACGAACGCGTACGTGCGCCCTCCACGTTTGCCTTGTGCGAATGGCGGAATAACGTAAGCGAATATAGTAGTCCATATGTGAGAAGAAAATAGGCGTAAAGCTCATTTTCTTAAGTGATTGGATAAACGTCCGCGCGATACTTCCATCCCTCAAACATCTACACGTAGCGGTATACACTGGTAGATTATCTCGACGCGTACTCCACCACAGACTCGCGGATTCCACTTAGTCGATTCAAAAACGCTAAAAAGTTACCCACTAAAAAAAAAAAAAGAACAAAAAAAAGTTACGTACTTTTCGAATCGTTAAATTTCAATCCCATCATCTCGTTATTGCATCAAGTTATTGTTCGCCGTGTCTCTGTTCCTGTTCGGAAAAATGTATGACGGAACTTTATTTTTTCTTCATTTTATAGTTTCACGTAGATCCGGCGGTGACGTAATTTATAGCGTATATATATACATATATATTTTTTTTCTTCATTCTTTTTTTAACAAACTTCTTCACGACCGTTCATGTAAGAAACGACGAAGACCCCTGGAAGAAAATTGTCATTACGAAAATGCCCCGGGAGGAGAAGTAGGAGAGCGAAAAATTTGATTAAACTTGGGAGACAACGTGCGTGGAATATCGTTTTTTTTTTTTTATATACAGCGTCTTCTTATTTTACGACACAATGAAACAGTAATCCGTCCCCTGATTTATGTTAATTATTTTCATTGATTATTTCGGCGATCGTTGTAGCGTAGCCATGACTTCGTTCGCTGAATTTTTTATTAAGGTGGCCGCGGCGCTCAAAGGAGTGGCATAATTTCACAAAAAGTTTGAAACATTTTATACATCAATGGACTGTAGTAAACAGTGACGATATGTCTTACAGCATAAACGTTAGGCAGGGAAATCATTGAAATGTATTTTTTACTTCAATTTCTTTGAACACCTCTCTGCTCGCCGGACGAAAAAAGTGTTATCGAATAAACCTTTCCCTCCCGCCCCCAGCCACGTGATCGCGCGCGGTCCCAGCAAATTCGTCTCCCGAATGATTAACACCGTGAAAATTGCGTCGAGTTACGTACCGACCCTTACTCCGGAGGATGGCTTATTTATTTTTGTCTCCCGAGCGACGTTCACCCTGGCGACTACCGCGACGACTATAACGGTCTCTCTGAACCTTGCGGTCAGTCAGTAGCCCGTAGGATTTAAAAACAAATAGTCGTTAACGGTACTTAAAACAAAAAGCTCCGAGCTTAATTAGATCAACGTTGGGAGCCTTCGTGATCCTGTGGCGAGGACGTCGGCGCGGTCTGGACTCTGCGCTACACATGTATACCGCATGTCCTCTCCGTCGCTCCAATCTGCAGTGCGTCGGCCATGTGTATGACTGAATCACGCCGATTCGCTCCAGAATCTCGCCACTATCCCCCCCTCTCGAACCCCGTCTCCGCATCGCCGAGGGAAGAAACGCGAGAAAAGGTTTCGACGAGGGTCGTTAGTACGAAAACAAAAACATGAGATAAAAAGACTAAAAAGGAAAAAGAAGAAAAACACACCGCCGCCTCTAATCCGTACGGCTCATGCATATGCAATAGTTCCGAATACGGAGCGCATGGTACACTATATTATATTTATATATCTGCACATGCCAGGGGTGTCGGGGCAAGACGGCACGTGACAAATCCCTCCCGTTATTCGAGCCCGACTTATGATATATGTTTTTTTAAACAATAGGAAAACTCCGATTGCTTCGTAGAACGATCGATGCGCAAAACTTTCGTTTCGCCTCCCGTTTTGCGCCCCTTGACTACCCCCTCCGCCGGCTCTTCTCGATCATCAGGAAAAAAAAATGACAGTCGGCAGACGGATCGGCGCCAAGTGCATCGATCGAAAATAAGCAACGAAGCGGCCACCAGCGAGGCCCATATTATATTCATCGAGAGTGCTTTATCCGAGACACGCCAGCTCGAGGTATGACGTAGAACGATTTTCGTTGGGAGAACGGTGAGACGTAGCTTTCCCCGATACCCCTTCGCATTCACTTGTACACCAGTCGGCCGGGTATTCCAGTATCTGTGTATTAGTGGAATACGAAATATACGGTATATATACTACATCCGCGCCGAGGCTGGTTTCTCCGTGCTCCTGCGAGCTCGCGTGTATGTCTATATATACCTCATTAACGCGAGGTGGACGCGAGAGGGTGGATGACCGAGTGAGAGAGCGAGGTCGTTTCTGCGCGGGCATGGTAGGGTGGCGGGAACGCGCGGCCCGACGCGATGCATAGGGGTGGTGGATCGCTCTTATAACAACTCGCAAATGAGCTACCGGTCGACCTCTCGATACAGAGAACCACCGGCGGGGAGCAGCAGCGCGTTCCTCCTTTTCCCGATCCTCCCGGACCGCGTCCTCCGGTCCACCTTGCCTTGCTGACTCCGCCAGACGTCAATAGAAATTGCACGGATACAACGAGAAACGAAAGGGCTATATATGACGATCGTGCACGACGACTCAAAACGTACACGGCTGATACGAGAGGAATATTTCCATCGTCTCGCCCAGTTGCCGTTTCCGACCCCTACCCTCTCCCTCTTTCCGCCCCCGAAATCAACCCCTATGACCGAATGCTCCGGGAACCGGCAACGAAACCCCACACCCTTCCCTCCCGTTGGGTCTCCTCATCACTGGTCGAGGTAAAAGCACCCGACTTCGGTGGAACACGCGATCCACCACTTAATCCACGAGACCCTCGGGCCAAGTACATATACATGTGGAGTCGATTTATTTGACCTTTCCTCAATAGTATGCACGCTTTGATAGTATGCACACTTTCGTTTCATTCCTGCCGGAACGATCGTCATCGCGACTATCTTCGAGCCGAGGCGGTAATAAGGTATTTTTTTAACACCCGGCGTTCTTCAAGTTGCTGTAAAACAAAATCATCGAACTTCTCCTGAAATGAAAGCGCTCTCTCTATCATATCGTTATTGAAAGAATCGCAAGTAGCAAGTAGCAAGTAGCGTGCGTATAAGCTGCAATTTAATTGCAACTGGCTGACCGACGGCAACGACTGAGAGCCAAGAGATTGTAGTTACAGGCAAGAGTAGAAAGAGCCGCGAACTGTCGGGACGGACCGCGTTGACGGCGACCGGTAACGACGGTAAACGCGCGCGGAAACGAGAGTATGATTTACAAAAAGAAAACATGCTAGATGGGTAAAAATAGCGGAGCTGGAAGTGAGGTACACGAGCGGACGTGGCGGCGATGGTCGGGCGAGTATGCATGTAGAATATGGATATATTTCTCACGCACGTGTACCGCGGATACTTCGAGCACCGGACTAGAAAGTCGTGGACGGCTCGACGCCGCGGCTCTTCCTTCTTGAACTTCCTTTTTCACTCCTGTCGTTCGGCGTCACTTTTACCTACGCAGACTCACGGTGCGCAAGTCATGCGACTCGCTCGGACACATTTCAAGGTTCTCATATGGTATGCATGATTTACATTTATTACGATCGTTAAGAGACGCGAAGGCAGCGGGCGAGCTTTGATAGACTTTTCGATTGATCGATACTCCCCGAGAGACGGAACGAAGAATCATCGGGAACGACGATTACCTTATAAGATTAGAGTAGAGGCGAGTTAGTTTTTGACGATGAACTACTTTTGTTCGTAATGTTCCTCTCGTGTTTCTCGATCGTTCACCTAAGTCCGAACAATTTTCTCGTCTAGGTAGGCATGTCTAGTTTATAAAAGAAAAACATTAATGAGAGAGCCGAGTGAAATGCTCGCTTCGATCATAATTTATCGCCCCTTTGTGTCAGCACAAAAAATGTTCGTCATTTTTGTTTGCAGTGGAAATCGAGGCAGAGTGAACTATTTTTACCAATTTTCTGTGGGACGTAAAAAAAAAATCTTATCTCAAATCGAGCGCAAGTTTCCGATTGCCTCCCCACCTCGTTCCCTATCGGTGAACGTGAACGAACGTTTAATGCGTTGATCTTGATAAAAAAAAGGATTACAAGAAGCCCGAGAAAGTGTTTCGTTCTCGCGTGCACTGGCACATTGGATTTACACATTTTTAATCGTGTGCCTTGCCTGAGTTCATTGGTCCAGTGGAGCGTACGCGCGTCGAGAAAACCAGTGCCATTGTATTTCTATTTTTCCAGGCACGCCTAACGCGAGCTTCGTGCCCGAAACAAAAGGTCCGAAATAGCGCTACCAGACAGCGCTCACGCTCGCGGCTCGGCTTATCACAATTTTCTTCTGCTTTCATCTTACGACAACAAGACATTTCTGCAATTCGCAGTCCATGGGAAATAGGAACGTGACGCTGGTCAATACTGGTCGAGTTCTATGTACCGAGATATTCGATTGAGTGGATACGAGAAATGTCGCCGGAAGAAGTGTATCGACAGCGGCTAACTGTTTATATATACACTGCCCACGAGCGGGGAAAACTTGTCCGCGGCATTTATTGATAAACGTTGCTTTGGAACGATTTAATCGCCGATGGCCCGGGGGCATGTGCGTTTGCGGCTTCGGGAGCGCGAGAGCGACAGTGAGAAAGAGAGAGAGAGAGAGAAAGAGAGAGAGAGAGAGAACTTGTCCCGGTCGTGCTCAGTTACAATGTTGCGAATTATCACAAAGAGAACAATTTATATCGTCGTAGTTCTTTCTCTTCCCGTCGAAAAAATTCCGCGTAATCTTTTTGTTTGTAGGTTACTCAATCAAAGGTTTTTAGAATGTTCGGGACCAAAAAAATCACATGTAGAGAAAATCATGACTCTAGCGTTAAATATAATTTTTTCGGAACTGAGTGCAATTAAGGTCTGCACATCCGGCTCCTTCCAACAATTAACGTATTCTCAATATGCGATGCCCATTGGTAAGGTAGGGATAACAATAGGTTCTCGCTGAAATGGTAATCAACCAGTCATGCTAGTGACGAACGGACGTCTCGTGGCCGGAGGGTCAGTGGGACGAGCCCAAAATGACACCCTGCATCAACCATGTCTATTACCTCTAAAGAGTGAATGAAACAACGGCTGCAATGTCAACGGCACGTACATGATCGCGCGCAAAGTGTTCAAGATCAATGTCCCGCCTTTATGGTTCAGAACTGTCCGGCTCGCGTGCTAGTGAACTCCGGTACGCCGAGAGAAAACAAAAATACCGAGAGAGTAGCAAACGAGGAGAGAGCTCCCGTAGTGGATATAAGGGGATCCCGATACACTGCAATTCTCAGTTATGTATTTCTCTCGGTTGTTGGACGCCAGTGAACGGCGAAACCGGGAGTCATGAAGACGGGCATTATATTACAAGTAAATTTCAATCGATCAACATCCATTTCGTATCACGATGTGACAGTTTGCAAGATTAAAAAAATGTTTTTTCATTGAATCATTTATGCAGTGAACTCCGCAGTGATTTTTTTTTCAAACTTGTTCTTTTTTACGCAGCTCGCGACTCTACTGCTTCTTTTATTGGGAACCTCGATCGAGGGATTGTTTTTTTCGTAGTAAGTAGAGACTACGAATATTTGAGTATTGAGTTATCAATTTTGCCGGGATAACGTGACAGCGTGTTAAATTTTTATTCGTTCGAATAATGAATTGCAGCCCGAAAAACGCGCTTGTTCGATTTCTTCAGTCTCTGAATCCGAAGAAAGAAGCTAAAAAGCCAGCGGACATCCACCACTATCACTTGCACTATTACGCCGTGCCAACGCAAATTTGGGCTAGGCCTGTGAAAGCTCCTGATAAACTGGAACTCGACACATTGCACAGGTGGGTTTTCCGATACGTCGTTGCGACGCATCGATGACTTCGGAATCGAAAATATATTTTTTTTCGTAATTCAAAAATTTCCGCAGTAATCACTTGGAGACATTGGGCTGGAGTGAGAGCGAGTACAATTTCGTTCCTGAGATAAATATCTACCGTCCTCCGCCTATTCAGGATCCCTGGCCAGAGTACTCTGTGACTCCACCGTGGCCCTGGGAGGACAACGCTCCTGGTGAGTAGTGCATTCGAAAAAATTCTAATGTTTTCAACGAGCGCTTAGAAATAAATAATTTTTCTTCAAGATTTCAATTTCTGACAGAGCAAACAATTCATTCTGCGAGGCAGGAAAAGGAGCTGCCAAAATCGGGTATAACCGTGCAGGTGCCTCTTCATCAGAACATAATATTTCAACAGCTGCCAGCGAAGAAAGAGAAGCCTGAGCCGCATCCATTGGCGTCCTTCTTCCAGAGGCTGAGAGGAATTAAAAATGCCATATTCAGTAATCGGGATGACAACGCCGAGTCGAGTGATTGGAAGCCGGAGCCGAGCGTCGATGACATGTTGGAAGCTTTCGTGCTATATCTAAAACCCGAGATGAGCAGAAAAATATGATCTCAGAAAATGTTGATTTTTTATCGTAAATGTTCGAATAAGATTGTTAACTTTTCACATCGTATTAAGAAACAGTCGAACGTTCCTCACGCTCAACCATACGAATATGGTAAAGTTATTGTTTTTTTTTGTCATCGTCCCGGGAAGGTAGAAGGTTGAGGTGAAGGAAAAAGGTAGATTTTTTTTTGGTCTTTTTTTTACGAACGCGATCCAACACGAGACTATGGAAGGAAGCGGTCCACCGCTCGGGGTACAGAACCCGACATAAATATGGTACACACAGAGTTATTTAAGGGGCTATTACATTTTTATGGGACGGATGACGCATCACCGGTGTCGGTGGCGTACCGTGTGTCGTGTGGAGGGAACGATAGGAGATGAGGCATGTAGGCTAACCGGTGCGACACAACCGTCGAGAACGGTGTGCACGAACGGTGTGCCGGAGCAATTCTCCGGAACGCCTTTATAAGCGAAAGAGAAATATCTTTGGAGCGATTTGCCAGCACAATTGATCTTTTCTCGCACTCGGCGTGACTTTTTCCAGAATGTGGAAGGCCTGTGTTCTCCATTTGAGGTGAGACTTTTTATGTTTCGCGACAAATTGGTAAAAATTGTCCGTATCTCTCCGATGTTCCATTTTGCCCCGCTATTCCCCAACATTGATGAAAGTGCAATCAATGTTGTTAGGCAATAACCTGACAACATTGATTGCACTTTCATAGCGAGAATTTGATACATACAGATTACGTTTGCAATGAGGCCAATGCGTCGATTGTTGCCCCGGTAGAGAAGGCAAGAAGCTCAGTAAATAGTGTTAACGATACTTCACGATAAGTCTATTGTAAGTTTTAATTCAGTAATAAACTGACTTCAGGTCAGCCGGGGAATTGTTATAGCCTGCGAGTGAGAATATGATTTTGTGTTTCTTATTTTTTATGTTTCGTTCAATGAAGACCCGTTATTTAAATATGAATGTCTTACCATTGTCAATCTTCCAGAGGATTTTCAGATATTCCGATGCGCAGCCAGTCTGGCTGATGCCTCTCGTAGACGGCGCTCTTTGCCACGAATGCTACCGCGTACCTCTCGTTAAAATCGGTTTCTACAATTGACAGTGATTGTGACGGGTGTACAAGACGTCCCACTCTCCCTGCAGCGAGTCTTTTCTACATCGTCGTAATTGACAAGAGACACCTCTACGGCTGTGGGTGCAGTCTAGCTCCGTTGGCTGTGGTTACTTATCGATTCGTTGTTTTCCTGAATTTCAGACATCGCACTTTTTTCTTCTGGAGATTCATTCGGATAGAGCAACAAATCGATTGCCAAACAACCAATCGATCGGATCAATAAATCAATTGTTCGGCAACGAATTAATTTGATGGGCCGACACATCAATCGTTTGGCAAACAATTAATCGGTCTTACCAACGAGGCAATTAATCGGTTGACAACCGATTAATTTGTTTGTCCAACTGGCCAATTAAGCGGTCGGCGACCAATTAATTTGTTGGTCCATTTAGCCCATTGAGGGGTTGGCGATCAATTAATTTGTTGGTCCAAGCAGCCAATTGGGCGGTTGGCGACCAATTAATTTGTTGCTCCAATTAGCCAATTGATTGTTGGTCCAACAAATTAATTTGAAGATCACTTGGAGCGTATTTAGTCACGCAGTGTGTTGGGGCAACTTACGCTTTTTCCCCGAACGGTCGCAAATCTTAGCGAGAGTGACTACTGTTGACGTGACGGAAGTCGCCGCCAGTCCGGCGATGAAAACCGTTGCGGGTTACAGCCGGCGTGTGTGTACGTATAAGAGAAGAAGAGTTGCGAGTTCGAAGTGATTTCACGGCTCGCGGTCCCGATTCTCGAAACTATACCCGGTGAATACATACCGTAAACCGCAACGGCCTCAACGATCCAACACGGCACCGCAATCCTCGGCTCCTTCGGTCGTCTCGTATCCTCATCTCTCCGAGCATCCTCTGACGCGCCCACACGACTTCGAACGCGTTTTCTGCGTCTCCGAGATCCACGCCGCAGACTTCCAGTCTAGCACCGTAGTCATGCATGTGCAGTATCGATATATATATATATATATATAGCATAGCGGCTGAAACATCGAAAGCAAAAGGAACTAGCGTGGCGGAGAACACACACGGGGACTTTTACTGCGAAACCGTAAAAATTTATTTGTCGATGATGCTCCGAGCGATCTAGCGATTCTCGCGTCTAGTTCTTTTCCCCTCAACCCTCACAACCTTCTCGACTCCCGCGAATGAGAAATAAAAGTAAAACGAAAATCCAAAGTGAAACGCCGTGAAAAAATAAATAAATAAATTACACTTAACGCATTTCTCTCGTGTAGGAAAATGGGTACGAAAGGGAAGGGGATACCAAAGTCGATAGACACGATAAAAGAGTAACATTTTATTTTTTCGTTACGAATATCGACATCCATGCCGAGAAAAATCTTGTTATCTGTGATTCTCTGTGCGACGACAGAGAATCGAAATAACAATTTATCTTTTATTTTTTTTCATAATATAATTTTTGTATCCTTTCAGCATCGGCAAACGAATCAGCGAGAGAGGCTAGCCGATTAAATCTTCATTGCAGCGTAACGCGCTGATTATTATTATGATTTTTTTTTTTTTTAAATAGAGGTCGCCCCCGCGGGCTACGCGGCACATATTTCGCGTATCCGCTCCTCGCCCTTTTACCATTTTTTTTCGTCCTCTCTGTACCCGGTTCTTCGTCTCGCTCCATCCTCATTCCCGTTATTTTCATTTGAGTTTTCATTTTATTCCCGGCAGTGAGAGGAAGGGAGGCCGGGGAAGAGGGACTCATGTTTTATGCACTCGGGTATTTGATTTTTCCATATGGCCCGGCAGGCGCTGCAACTCCCCTGTTTTACACACACGCACACACGCACACACACGCACACATACACCCACGCGCGCGCGCGCGCACACACACACACATCCATGCACACTGCCAGTCGTTTACATTAGGTACCGTACCCAACGTCCACTATGGACGCCGGTCCACTACTGGTCGGCAGCTACGTCAGCCTCGACACCGTCGAAGAGCCCGTAATTTCGCGCGTCCTTTTATCGTGGATCTATAGCGGTTGTGCGAGAAAGAGACGAAAAAAATATGCGAGAGAGTTTTATGGATAGGAGAAATTAAAAATAAAATAAAATAAAAAACCGCCGAAACGAAAGAGGGATCGTAGGGGGGGGGGGGGGGGGGGGAGGTGAAAAAAAATGAAATTTCGGCCTGTAAACAATGCAGCCCCAATTTTCCGAGTGAAACGCGCCCGGCTTCACGGCGGGGATTCACGGCGCACCGATTCGAATCGATACGAATTATTGCCTCGCGAACCCCTCCAGCAACGGATTGCGCTGCTGATAGTAAATTATCGCTTCTGTACTTGCCCGCGCGTTTCTATATCTGTGGTGTGTGCGTCTATGTGTGTGTGTGTGTGTGTGTGCGCGTGGGCAGTTTTGCAGAACCCGGAAATATTTGGACTTTTTATTTTAGCCCCCATCCCCGCCGGCAGGGTGATGAACGATGAATGAGAGGTCGGTTAATGCGCGACGAGAAGAATTCGCGCGTGAGGACACTGGCCGAGTGTTGGTCGTGCTGTGGCCGCTCGTCGAGCCCAGTCACCGAGAACTACCAACGGCGGTACGACGGTTTGTTCTTCCGGCTCGATGAACTAGCAGGGCGGAGCCACGCATTCCTCTCTCTCTCTCAATTACGGGGTCTGCGTGTATCTCTGTAGTACTCCATCGATACGTTCGCCAGTATTCGATGTGAAAGAGAAAGGGTTGAGTGAGACACAGTGTTCGGTTGCGATTTGCAGCCGACTCCGTTGTGTGAAAAAAAAATTCAGACGCTCAGTAGAATCTTACGAAAGGCTTTCGCAGACGTAGAACTGCGCATGCGCAGGGATGACGGTAATATAGGCAAACATAGACAGTGTGAAAAAAAAAATTTAATGATTGAAAGGAATTCCAGAGGATTCCACTTTAGAAAAAGCTTGCGCAACCGCTCTCGCCTATATTACTGTGTCGGAAGAGATCGCAAAAGCAGTAAAATTGTTCCACCGAACCACGCTGTTGAACAAATGGAAGGATAAGCTGCCTTTTTTCTAGTCGATGATTATACCTCTGCGGTTTTAACACGCCGACATATTTCGCGAAGTGCAACCGATTTGCAGCCAACTCCGTTGTGTGAAAAAAAAAATTTAGAAGCTTAGTTGTATCTTATGAAAGGCTTTCGCAGACGTAGAACTGCGCATGCGCAGGGATGACGGTAATATAGGCAAACATTGACAGTGTGAAAAAAATATATTAAACGATTGAAAGAAACTCCAGGCGATTACACTTTGGAAAAAGCTTGCGCACCCGCACTCGCCTATACTGTGCCACGCGGTTGAGCTCATGGAAGGGTAGGCTGCCTTTTTTTCCAGTTAATGATTATACCTCTGCGGTTTTAACACACCGATATATTTCGCGAAGTGCTAAACTACAGTCAGCGTTAGTCGGAAAGATTTACAGCAGCCAATGGTAGCGCTAATTTTATTGCTCTCGCCCGGCCAGGTCCGCATAGAAATTTTATTTACTGTTAATGCATTGGATGCCTGGAGGTTCGCCCTGCGCGGTTTTAATGCAGCTCGGGTGGAGTAGGATTCTAAATTTCAATGATCTATTTGACGTGGAGGAAAATAGAACTGGGGTATCCTAAGACCGAACAAAAAAGAAAAAAAAACATCACGAGAGAACAAAATTCAAGGTCCGAACGGGAAGCGACGAAATTTTCGAATTACTTTGGTAATCCGATCTCGGACTTTCACTCCTTTGTGATCGTTCGGGCTTGTCCCTCCAGCCAAACCTCGGCGATTCGCGCGGTGGGAGGTAAACGGGTCGTTTGTTCGAATAATTAAAAAGCGTAAGGGATGAAAGGGAATCGGAAAGACCGATGCGACGAGGCGGCTCGGTCGGCCAGTGGAGAAAGAACGAAATCTAATTAATTTCGTGGACGTGTATGTTTATGGCCTTTGGTCGTCAGGTGAGAAGAAAATAAAGAGGGGAAAGCAAGAGTATTCACGTGTGTGTGTATGTGTGTGTTTCCCAGCAAAGTCGAGATGGAAAATTCGGAAAGGGAGAAATCGCGTCGGAAAATGTAAGAGGAATAAAAAAAAAAAAAAATAGTGGTAAATGTTGTTTTAGGCTTTTATACCGGCTCTTCAACATCGGCAGTGCCCACGTAAAATTCCCGTTCGTGTAGCGCGTCACGCGTCGGGAAAAAGGATGGCTTCGAAAGAGATAAAAGGACGAAGAGCCTTTCACTCTTGCCCGTAGCGTTGGCTCGTCGCTACGAAACGAATTTAATTTTTTTGTTCCTCTCTGGCGTACACTCATTCGGCCACCCTTCTCTGCCCACCTACCGCCGCAATTAGAAGCGAGCTTATACGTTTGACGTCAAACCTCGCGACGCACGAAAATCAACGGTCTCCACCCCCCTCCCCCCCCCCCCCCCCCCCAACCCTTTTCGTTCTCACCGGAATCACTCCCTGCGCTCCCGTGCTCGTTTCCTTGCACAACCGTACATCCCCGCGATACGTCGTTTTTATTTGGGACCGGCCAAGCTCGAGGGTGACACACAGACACACACGAAACGAGGAGAAAAATACAAAAAAATAGGCGAATATAAACAAATGGAAATTCTCAGCGACGGGTCTCAATCGTCGTTACCGCTGTCCTATCCACGACATACTGTACCACCATTCACGATCTACATGCGTATTTTCTTTTTCTGTAGCGAAGTACACGCAATCAGTGATTTTAGCCGTATAGGAACACCCTTTTCTCCGACTATCCATACACGATTTTTTTTTTTTCAGTCACCGGCAGATCGAACCATTTTTGTTTAATCACATTTTTGAAACACACGATCTTTGATTGCAAAGTCCAATTTTGGCCACCACTCCGTTAGGAACAAACTGCAGACAAAATCCAATCAGAAAACATCTCGTTCACAGTTACGTAGATATAAATGATAAATGCAAACAGCTATTTGGAATAAATAATAAACGGCCACGAATGGAAGTAGCAAAAAAAAAACTGTGTATCCACCCCAGTTTGAATGGAGATTTTATGGGGATGTAATCCTTGCGGGGTAGGGAGGAGAGATCTCCGTCCTCGTCGTCGAGTCTTTGAGCGAGGAATAGAGGCAGGGGTTTTGTCGAAATGTTGTGGTCGTTGGTGTTGCTGATACGAAGAAAAGGTGATGGAGGCGTCGCGTCCTCCGCCTCCTCGGCGGATTGGAGGGATGTCCGCGATAGCTTGGAAGGAAACCAGAAGCAGGAACCAACAGAGATGGTTCAGTCCATCCGCAACGCACGAGCACACGAGAGTACACACGGTAGCACCGAAGCACCGGCGGTGGGTCTGGTAATCCACTTACCGCCGTCCGATACGACGCGCACCCCGGACAGGTCTCACCGGAACGGGCGCGAGACTCACATATATACGTGTATATATATTGTATTAGGCCACTACGGCAAATTGTCCCGGAGTTCGACTATCACTTGCGCTTTGATTAACATATTGCCTGTCGGTGTGCCAGAGTCGAGCGAAACGCCGAACGAGTAAAGGACCGAGGGCCGCGGACCTCTTTCCATCTCAGTTTACGCCAGTTTCTCTCGCTTTCCTACGTGTGAAATTGGCGAACACACACATTTGTACTGTAACGAATGTACGCTCGTGCGGGATGGAATCGTCAACACTCGCTGGTGTGGCTTTCTCCCTCCATCGACACTGCTCTCGTTGGGACTAAAACATTTCCCTCATCCGATACTGGATTTCCTAGAAGCACTCAGTTATTGGATTGCCGCCAGCATAGCTCATTGAAATTTAATATACGTGAGAGTTTTTGTTTCCAATTAATCGGGCACCGCTGTCGCGATGAACGATTTTATCTTTTTTTGCAATTTTGTTTTTGCACTTTAATATCGTTGCGAGGATTGAATGGCGACAAAGTCACGACTCGATCGGCTTATTCATTATTTTTACCTTCCTGCGTTTTTATTTGTGCTGCATGGATCTACGCGGTGACATTTTATCTGGTATATTGCATGTCATTTCGTGACAACAACTTCGGGCCAAAACAGACGTGATGGGAATGTCACGAGTTGCGGTTACATCAGTAGCAATTGAGTAGGACATTTTTTTTTTGTTTTGAATACTTGGAAAACGAAAGAGACAGAGGGACGAACATTCCTCGTTTTCTCCAGCTCCATACAGTCCTCCGTCAAATTCAAAGCCCGATTCGAAGCCAATTCTCGGCAATGCCTGGCAATAACTCAGGGTAAATGGCCGAGGCATTACGCGCTACCGTTGCGATACTTTATTCAGTTCATAAAATGTGTTCCCGTAACGTATCGTGCCGGTACGTGCTTCAATTTTATCTGAACGAGCAGCGCGCCCCGCTCTTCCGGTTCTTTTTTTTTCTTTTTTTTTCTCCACATTTCCCTCTCGCTATCTCACCCACACTCGAACATCCTTCTATCATCCCCGTACCTTCCACCTGTCCCGTTTGTTTCTTTACTTCCTTTTTTCGGTCTCTTCCATTTTTCACGAGCCACATATTTCATGTATCGAACTATTGTCTCTTTCGTCATTCGAAATTAGTTACCCCTTTTTCGAGCGAAGTGAGAAGGTCAGTGCAATTTTTTATTCGGCCTCGCCAAAGCTTCCTCCGCGTGACCACAAAAGTATTATTTTTTTTTATTCCATAGACACAGCCCAAAACTTTCCGTCCGTTACTTTTGGACGTTCGGCGTGACATTTATGAGTTCTGACGACCGAACGTTAAATTTATTCGCACCTCTGGGTGGCAAACAAGAGGCAGTCTGGCGCATAATTCTTCGGGCCGCTCGGCGGTTATTCCAAGAGCCACGATCTCTCCGACACCCCCGCCGCAGTCTCCGAAGCCAATCAACTAATGACTGACACCCCTGGCTTTTCTCTCAGCGCTTTTCCGTCCCCCTTTCCCATCGCCCTGACGACTCTCTCCATCCTTACCACTACTACCCGCTCTAGCTGAACATTGTTCTTTTTCCCCCTCTCCTCCAACTCTGCACTTGTCATCATCGAAAATCCATCTACTCCACGTCCGTCCTTTTGCCTAATCGCGGACAATCAAGCTATTCAATTAAATTAATTTCACAAACTCTGGGCTTATGAATCACAAATCAATTCCGTCAGCGATTCCGGTTATTCCAATCTTCCGACAGCTGTGCGCGTGAAAATGTTTGTCTGAATTTTTTTTTTTTATTCTGAAAATTTACCAAAATTTTCACACTTCCCAAATTATCGCCCGGGTGCGAAAGTGCCAACTATGCGTGTAATCCAAAAGCAATGCTCGTCCTTTATAACTACGAAGATATTTGCATATCAAATTTTATCTTCGGCAAGTCTAAGTCAACGCACTGCTTTAGGAAGAGAAAAAAAAATGGACCACTTCTAGGATTTTATTCTACAAGTGAACTTCCCCGAGTGAAGTTTTTGCGATGCAAAACGTAGCCGTTCAAACTTGATGAAATTTAGTCTCATGCAGATATCTTCAGCGTGATCTTCCTTTGCCATTCTCCGCACAATAGACAGGATTCCTTTAGCCAGTACGTTTTTATTTTTATTATTATTTTTCTTTTTCACAATCGAGTGAGTTCTATAGAACTGGCGATGGTGGTGGGACATGAAAAGTTACACACTTCGCGAGCGTAGGCAGTCCGGCGAGAGTGGTAGTTCTCTCGAGACGAACCGCATTGAGGATAGACGGGTTCTTCCAGAAAAAAAAGCTCACACACATTCACACGTGCGCGACCCCGAGGCGGAAAGACAGAGGGAAGAGGGAGCCCGGAGGAAAAGATAAAGACCCGTACGGCATGCAGTTACACACACCGTACGCCTCTGTAAGGAAGAAGGAAGCTCCGTTCTGGCGCGCGTGTCGGGCATTGTCGGGAAGTACACGAAACTCCTCCCGTCCCAAAAGTAATATTGTCTAATGTGCTACTGTTAGTGAGGACTACTACCACCTAACCGCCGTCGGTACAAGTCGCCGGGTCGCCAAATGAAAAAAGCAGTCATTATTCGCGGGGTGTGAAAGCCAAGTGTCCTGGGATTCGGCTCCGCGCAGCGCCCTCGTACTCTTATACGCTTTCCGGTCTCTGTCGCCCTTTTTACCCCTCAGCCCACGCTCGTCGTCCCCCGGTTGCACCGCGACGTGGCCCGACGCTCTCCGACCTCCCGAGGGAAGAGGAGCGAACCCGACAGAGATTGGCTCTTCAGGATGCGGCGAGCCACTAGTCACTGGCATGCACTTGCGCCTCTCGTTCCGAGAGGCTGCCCGGGCTATTCACTGCAAAGTGGCTCATCACCGATTACCTGCCAACGACTGCGCGGCGCCGGATGTCCCGATGCACCGGATGTTGCACCTTCCCGGCGATGCTTCTGTGCGCAATGGAATCGCGATTCTTTCACCTCAACCCCTTCCTTTAACTCGCACTCGCGTTGATAGCTCGGAATCAAAAGGCCGCAACTCGCACACTTTGAGCATAGGACTTGCGCCTCTTTCACTCTCGGCCATCGACGCGTTCGCCAAGCTCTTCCTTCTGGGTGTTGACTTCACTGAGACAACGATGCTGCTTGGCATTCCGTACAAATCGGAAAGTAATTTGTCCCGAGTAGAGGCGTAGGCGTCGGGCTTTTCTCACCTAGCTATTAGTTAATGATGATTTTTAATAACATAATGCGAGAGGACTTCTTCCTCCACCTCGGGCAAAGAACAATCGGTCTTCTGCGAAGAAGGGTTTTTGTTGAAGGATTTTTTTTTTACTGCGCGAGTGGGAGGATGTCGTGGATGGATAGAAATTGAACAACGATTCCGTTTTCGTCGAGCACGCCTGTGAATACGCGAACGAACTGGCACCGATGATTGATCGGCGCCTCGATCGTAGATATAATTCTGAGATTTTTCATTCTTCACATTCGCCAAGTGCTGCACTCGTGTATTTTTGTAACCCGCGTACATCGGTGAGCTAACGGGGAATCCTCCTTCGTTAATATAAGAGAGCGCCCGCGACACATCGAGCTCCGTCATTAGCTCGATTGGATTTTCTCCTTCGTCTCTGGCACCCCGTCCGCGGTTCGCTCGACCTATCGGCACGTGTGACTTCTTCTCTATCTACATTTTACGATATTAATAAATACATTTCATAGTTTTCATTTCATTTTTGTTCTCTGTCGTCGGTTACGCCGTCGGCGATCCACCGAGCAATCGAGACTTCAATGGACACTTCGAGTACGAAATATCGAGCAAAAAAAAAAAAAAAAAAAAAACGATGAAAGAAAAAAATACTGAAAAGTCCCGGCCGGAGGGGAGAGTCGGTCTGTTACAGAGGCCGGCTTTGCTCTTCCGTCTCTCCAATTAACCGGGGTAATTAATTACAGGATTAACGAATTCTCTCGGGGCTGGGCAGCTCTCTCCCAGCGTGGTCCGACGCAACGCCCCGGTCTCTCTGCCTATAGACAGAAGTACTCGAGAGCCTTGCAATGTTAATGGAGTACCTCTGTGTTTCGTTCTCCCTTTTCTCCAAAGAAAAATCCCCCAGGTGCCTGAGAGTTTCTTTTTTTTTTTTAATCTCTCTTTCAATTATTAATGCACGCAGCCGAACCGCGCGGCGTGTGCAGACTTTCTTGTAACTGGCCAGGCTCTCGCGGGCGATACGGCATCGACATATTGACCGGTCGTTTTTTTTATGAGCATCGTTAATCTTTATGCCGATCGGTACAGGTGCCAGTGCCGAACGTCCTCGTGACCGGCGTTTCTACGACTGAAAGTCAAACGTCTGTATGCAGATCGTTGCTCGACTTTGATCGAGCTGCAACGGCGCCGGAAGGGCCGCGCGCATCGAAGTGTCCCGACGGTACACCAGCTGCATCCGAGTGCATTATACTCCCATCGAACTTTGTACTTGGTCGTTCGCTCAAAGGGAATAACTCCAATTAGCGAAATACCGGGGCGATCGGCGCTCGGCCGGCAGTCAAAGCGACGCTTCTCTCTCGGCAAGCTAACCGTCTCGGTGAAAGCAAACTCAGCCGGATTGCGTGACCCTTTTACAGCTAATACCCGGAAAAAGAAGTCCGCGACCTGACGAGTCTTGCTTCGTTCGCGTGTGCATTCATTCGGGTTCCCTCTCGCGGAGCTCCTAATCCCGGCATAGAACCCTTTTTCGTTCGTTTTAAGGAGCGTAAAATGAGCGCCAACTTTTTACAACCTTGTGCAAAAAGTTTTATGCATAGATATGTTGGGGTGTATTGCAGCGTACGAGAGGCTTGATCTGTACGAGAGATGATCTTTTGGAAAAGGGCGTTGAGCGCATCCCGTACGAATCGAGCAAAAAATATGTCGCCGTCTTCCTAGGTCGATTGATCCGTAATTCAAAGCTGTTATTTGTTTGGTACAAATAAACCAATGTTTTGTCAAACGATTGTTAGCTTCAATTGATTCAAAATTTGTATCTTGAAACAAACATTTTTGTAGGACCAACCAAGTAACACCTTTGAACGCAAGTCAATACACTTTGGTGAATCCAACCATTACTTTTTCTCAGTGCATGGCCCGAACGGTTAAAAACTGTACAAATTTACCATTTTTTGCGAAACGGCACACCATGAAAAATTGGTTGGAACCAATGCGCGGTGACATGCCTTCAAAGGCGTTATTTGGTTGGTACAACATAAATGTTTTGATCAACATATTATGAATCGACTGAAGCGAATAATCGTTCAACAAAACGACGCTTTAGTTGTACCAAATCAAGTAACAGCTTTGAACATACATCACCGTGACTTTTGGTTGATCGAACCACTTTTTTCCCAGTGCAAAGAATACTCCGGCTGTTACCGCATTCCCGTTAATTTTCATGGACGTTCATGTTATGTCCCGGAAATACATCGCTTTATCAAAATAGATCGAGGTCTGCTCGGTCTCGTTCGGTTAACCCTTCGTTGGCGCGGCAAGCTTGAGGCCCAGCAACTGGGAATATACCGCAGGTTGTTGGTGCTTTCGCATCGGCAACGGTGCATCGTCGATGATGCACAAGGTGGAGACAGTGGGAGCACAGAAGCCGAGTAGCAGAGAGGTGAAAGACCGAGATGCTCTCGGGTACTCGTCGTCGTGCCGGAGAGTGCTCGCCAGTACACTGGGCACGATCCATTAGCCGTCGGGGCACACGAGGGGAGGGTGCGGGTGGGCGCTGAGGGAGGGGGGGGGGGGGGAGAGGGGTTGCATCCACCGCGTGCGCCGCGTTTACATCAGGATGAGAGATCCCGTGGACCACTCGGCACTCGGCCGATGGGGCGAGCCAGAATGGCCGAGTGAAGCCAGGGCCGCGCACTATCGCCCACCGATAATATCTTGTTGCCCTTGCGGCTCATCCCTCGAAAGCCTCGTTGCATTAGCCCGACACAGGGGCTTCTAGCCTCTGCAGCGTAGAATCCGAGTGGTTGAGGGAGAGGGAATTTCGTATCTGCCGCGTGTTGTGCATGCTGACCGCGACGCATTTCTGTAATGACCGAGAGGGTGCAGCAATCATCCATGTATCCGATTTTGTTATTTTACACGAAAATCGCCAAGACAGCGGATTTTTTTTTAACGCTAGACACAAAGAAAGTGTACATTTTTTCTCCTTGCACGCGATTTTAGAGTGAAGTAATTAGCTGGATGGAAAACATTTTTAAAACATTAAGGAGGCAAATGTGAGCATGAGGACCTTGTGAGGAAGTTACTAAATCATAGAAACTAATGAATAATCGATCGACAATTATTTTCACTGTCTTTTCTTGTCACTGTGTTTCAGGGAGAAGCGGCGGAGTATCGAGGATATCGAGGAAAAAAATATCGGGCCCGATACCAGTGAGTTTTTTAAATTCTTTTGTTCACCTGTTTTATATATTACGTTATTTGTATTCCATTGACGAATGAAACAGGATGTAAAAATTCTTCACGTTTGATTGCGGTACCTGAAATAATTTGTCATAGCCTGATGAACCGTATAGTTTATCGTGAATATTTCTCGAAGCCTCTTGCAAGCTGAACTGACAAAAATACATAAGGAACGGTATTCGGTTTTGTAATCCATTAATTCCCATACTTTGACGGATTGCCTACACAAGTAGAGTTCCCAGAAAAAACTATTTATTAGACGGGTTTCCATAAAAAGAAATATTTATTTAATTCAATATTAAATACTGAATTATAAGTCCGGAGATATTTTCTATATTTTTCTTTCCGTGCGCTCCGAAAAGGAAATGGTTGGATTAAAAAACGCGCGGTGACATTCGTTCAAAGGTGTTGTTTGGTTGGTACAACAAACATGTCTGTTTCAATCGGAAAAATTTTGAATCGATGGAGGCAAACAGTCGTTCAACGAAACAAGGTTTTATTTGTACCAAACAAGTAACAGCTTTGAACGCATGTCACCGCGCGTTTTTTAATCCAACAATTTTTTTTCTCAGTGTGCAGAGTCAACCGACGTGTCTATCGGTGCCTTGAGGCAGAACATTTGACACATTACGGGACACGTACGATTTTTCTTTGGACGCGAGAGAATACACAATGCACAGTCAAAGTACAATCGGCAAAAACTAAAAACGTACATCTTCGAAGGACCCGAGAGCCGAAGATCAGCCCTCAAAGACACATTGTACCTAAATATGTATAACCATTAGGTTCGTCGAATCGAGAAGGGTTTCCAATCCTCCGGGAGACCTTGATACCCCACAGTATTCGTCTCGTTCTTGTATCATCCGTGACACTCTTGGCTCCTCGGAATTGACGTACATGGATATAGCTGCCGAGGTAAAAGCGACCGCAGTCGCTCGTCGGAGTGCTGCCGAGAGAAAGAGTGATACAGGAACGTGGAAATGCATTGTCGAGTCGTAACGCGCGGTCCGTGCGGGCATAAAACTCTCGAACGCACGTAGGGTGGCTGGGACTGCGCCGTACGTTTCCAACAGGCTTTATGCAGCTCTCTGTGCAGCTTCTCGTGTAGAACGCTGGACGCATCGACTTACTTTTCGCAGCTCCGTGCGCGGCTCCACACTACATTGGTTACATAGGCACGTCCATGCGGCAGGCTTCGCTAATGGGTCTCTCTGTTCCCGGCCATTTAATTTAGCCGGACACTTCGAGGCTGCATAGCTCGGAGACATAAGCGTGATGTGCGTTACGTACTCACCTACCTCTCTATCACCGCTGTATGACACGGGGCATACAGTTTACCGCACACGTACAATACTTCTTCATCGTCACTGTTCTTCTCTCGTAAATACCAAGAAGCGGCTGCGTCGCGCTGATGCTGCGACGGCGCGCAAAGCCCTCCGGCATGCATAATCAAATCGGCGGATCGAAGAATCTCGGGCTCGAATAATCGACCCGCACAATAATTTAATCGTGAGTTCTAAGCGCATGAAGAAAAGCATTGACAACGTCTGTTCTTCTTCTCGCTCGGTAGGCCTCGCCTGAAGACGCTCGCGACTCGGTGAGCAAGCTTTGTTTTAACTGGACTATTCCGTTCCTGTTAACCCTTTGAAGCATACTTTTTTTTACAAGTATGGAATTTCAAACACTTAAATGATTAGCATTAGATTCCCGTAAGTTACCAACAATTTTTCCTATATTTATCCTATCCAAAACTTATCCGAACAAGCCGGTTTTCTCTAAATCTCGTTTTTTAAAGGATTTTTCCAAATTGGCGATCGTAATAAAAAAAAACAAACTATTCGTCCTATCGACTCAAACCAAAGTTCATTCATTGGAGTATTGAAAACCATCCTAAATCAACTAAGAACATTGATAAAAAATTCACTTTTGTCTAAACAATATATGTGTGAGAAAACATCACAAAGATAAAAATGTGTCGAACAGAATTTTTTTTCATGCCATCAACTTCGATCTTCGCTTGCATCACCGTGGTATCTCAGCCTGCACGGTCGTACGTCTAAGTGTGAAATGTTTTCAATTTTTTAATTTTTTTTATGACACGGCAGCGTTGGCTGAAAATCCGAACTGAACATTTTATCCCACAGCGTCCCGCGCCCCACTCTCCCTTGCATCCGTGACTGCGTGAGATCTCATCGTTCGACAGTCCTCCCGTTAAAATGTACAAGGGCAGCACATCGGAGCAAGTGATCGGCTGTCAAGCGCGAGAGTAGTCGCGGGTATGTCGCCGCAACAATTTATTATCGCCGCGGTTCCCTCTCTCTCCGTCCCGTCGCAGCGTCCCGAGTCTAATTATCATAAACGTACGTGAGCGGTCCGTCGGCGTCGGAGAGATCGCTCACCGCCCGATCGTTACCAGTCGATCCGTCAATTATCCGCGCACGTACGTTCGATCACGTTCGATCTTTCAACCGCCCCGCTACGGTTAATACCCATTCGTAGAATCACACGATTTCCCCCGTCCCCCCCCCTCCCCCCTCCCTCGTCAACATATATATCCAGCGGCGATTCCGACCAGCGCACGACCGGTCCAGGCGTCGTTTCCGGTAACGGCGACGACGGTTTGGACCGGCAACGAAATAAATTTCCTTAATTGAGGCCGTCTAGCGTCGAAACGTGCGTTGATTTCCCCTTTGGTGTACCAAGGACCAGCAGGGAGAGACACTCTCATCCCCGATTTATTTTCGATTTCGGTGGAAGCAAAGGGAGTCCACCGTAAATAGTTCCCCCCTTTAGCGTTTCATCCCGTTCTCTTCTCCCGTGGTACGAGGAACGACGAGGAGCAGAGAGCCGGAGGGAGGCGAACGAGATAACGAGAACAGCGGGAACGGGGCAGGAGAGATTTCAGCAAAGAGGTAGGGACAGGTGGGGGGGAGGGGGGGGGGTTGAAAGGGAACAGACAGCAAAGGCGAAAGAGTTGGCCGGAGTCGCCGGTCGCGGGGCATGAGTAACGTCGCGTCGGGAGAGGATAGAAGGTAACGAAGCTTTTTTTGCGCCTACGACCCGAGAGAGGGAGAGCGAGAGAGGGTTCCCCGTGGCTCGCATTAGAATGTCGTCCTGCCAATTTGGGAGACTGCGGCCGCTCGCCTCGGAGGGCGCGGGCGAGCGCGCGTTCAATTAATTAAAAACAAAACAGCGGAGGACACGTCAATCTTATTTGGCTCGGAATACCGTGAGCCGGACGATGCGTTCCCGGGCGCGAGAGACGCACATGCACGGGAGCGAGTGGAACGGTTTCGGTCGGAAGGATAGCGAGAACTCGGGTGAACAAGAGAAAAGGAACGAGGGGGTAAAAGAAGTAAAGCGAAGAATAAGAAAAAAAAAAGGGGAGATGAAACGGAAGAGAAAACGAGTGAGAGGCCCAGCGGAGGAGAAGGGAAACCATCGTGGGACGAGGAGTCGAGCGAAAGGGAGGGACGAGGAGACGACGAGAGCCTCGGCGGTCGCGGGGGAGGGTCGCGGCAGAAGGACAGGGCGAAGAGGGAGATTTGTTACCGCGCGTTGCTTCGCCTCCCGTATACCGGCCCGCGCGTCGTACGAGCCGAGTCACAAACCTTTAATTAAGTCCGCGTTCGTTATGCGCTCAGCTACCGGCGAGCTTCTGTGCGTGTCGTCACCGGACGACACATCGCCGTGTGTATACGCCGTTGCTACTCTGGCTCCCCGTCTCGCTGCGTGTCCTCCTCCTCCGGCCCTTCGTTCTTTATCCTCTCGGGCCCCGAGTCCGCGAATCCCTCTCTCGTTAACCCGATAGGACTGCGCGTTTTCGCGATACACACCGTCGGCCGGCCGTATGGAAAGCTCCGATGCCGCTCGGTGTCGCGTTCAAGTATTTTGATTGGCGAGCAAAGAAGCCGCCACCGGGCCACCCTTTTCATCTTCCGTACACTTCGATGTACCCAGTCCCGACTTCTGAGTCACCGTACACCTGTTTTTTTGATTTCATTTTATTTCAACATTTCTTCGATCCAAAGCTACCGTCGGATCAAAGTCACTCCGAACATGTTTCTGACGCAATGTTTTTTGTTTGTATTCTAGGAAACATACAGTTCGCTAGAAAAGATAATCAGAATATCACTTCTGAGAGACTATCACTGCGGAATATCAAAGAGACCGTTAATTGAAAAAAAAAAACAAATAATAACAGTGGTCCTAATTAATTGCATTCCTAATATATTATGCGCGCGTATGAATCGTGGTGTCTCGTCCTCATCGCGGTGCCCGCTCGACCGCGTCGCGTCGGGATAGTCTAGTTCATGGACGGATGAACGAATGGACCACGCCGGGAGGGAAGGAGTAGGGCGGAGAGGAAGGGAGAGGGGTTTCCGCAGGACCGGTAATAAATTCCTTTCGCAAAAAGAATGTAATGCAAACTTATGATGCTTTAATTGGACATGCATACCTACCTCGTCGCGTCGTGCGTTGGGTATTATACGTACACCACGATGCATATACCAGGGCGTACGGGGTATCGTGCCCTCGCGGCCTGTGCTAATTAGTACCGTGCCCGAGCGCTCGAGCCAGCCTGTATAGGACGAGAGGGAGATACCGCTCCAACAGATTTCTTTTTCTCTTCACCCCGTTTCATTTTCAACGCGCGAAATGAATAAAAATGATGAGAGATCCCATGCCGTCCGCCCACTCTCGTCCGTCTATCTGCCCGGCACGTTTCGCTGCGCCGTAACAGAGTGGAACCGAGATAGGGACTACGCGGCGTCGCCTGATAAAAATATACTGCGCCGACGGGTACGCGTATTACCTGCTCGGAACGGGCGGATATCAGATTTGATACGTTACCGAACCGAGGAGTGCGGACGAGCTAATATTTCCCATGCGATCCCCGAAAATTCTTTTCGGCAAAAATCTGTTACTTGAACAGCGCCGATAGAATCAAACGTCGATCAACGACACTATCCGATCAACGATCGTTGGAGCGGGAATGAAAAAAAAAAAGAAAACTCCGATACCGGGTTAATTGCGATGGAAAATGAGGGTCGACGGAGTCGAATAATGTGTAATAATGGAAAAGCCGCGCGGTTCCTCATTACGCGGTTATCGAAGCTAAATACAGGGACCGTCGAGCGTGGCGTTCGCCGTTACGACAGAAAACCACGGCGGCCGACGGGTATAGATCCGCCCGTGTAAACCGTACGCTGCAAATCTGGAACCTCCGTAGCCACTGCCGGGCTGGTTATATAATAAATCGGTCTCGTTAGCAGGGAAACTTTGTTTTTGCGGAGGGGTCCGCGGCGCTCATTAGATCGCCACGGTGTGCGCGACGGTAATTAGAAGTTTTAGTATCCGCCCTTGCGTGCTCGCGTTCCCCGAAGCCGGGCTCACCGAGGCCCGCGCGGCCGTCTCCCGGCCACTCCGGCGCGTTGCGTTTATCCCGGTAATGATGTTGCCCCTGGTGCTATAAGTAAAATGGGCCGGCCCGCTCGTCGTGGCCGATTACGCCTCGTCGATACCGGCCGCGATCGCGATCCTCCGCTGCATCGCCGCGCCGGTGGGAGAACCGGCGGACGGGAGGCGAGAGTGGGCAAGGAAATAGACGGGATAAGAGATAGAAAGTGGAAAAAACAAGTAAAACTAAAAAACAAGAGAGAACACGAAGATATGAACGAGACCGAGCCAATTATCGTTTTTCACGGAATTTTTTCTCCACGAGCTCATTTGGCATCGCCCCACCTCCATACCGACGAGGTATCCGCCATTGTTTAGACCGCGCTGATACGCCGACACGCTGATAATAACGCAATGCATTAAGTTTCTTTTTTTTAACACACTACCCGACGGTACAATATTTTAGCTTCGCGTACGGTTGAACGAGAGAAACGAGAATGTTGATTGTGTATGCTGATGATTAAGTATGGCATTCGTTAGTTGTGGAAACGAGGGAGAGAGAAATTCGCTGTACGAGGCGTACGGGAAGTACACCCCGGCAACGGTGAAAGAAGCTCGCGTAGTAACTGACCAGTGAAACAAATAGGAGAAAGATAGTTGAGGCGAGCAGGTGAAGATACGGAATGGGAATGAAGATATACAAGAGAGAGAGGTAGAGAGGGGGAGGGGGGGGGGGGGGGGGGAGTGAGCGCGAGAAATTGCTCGAAACAGGGAGGAAGTGAGTGAAGGGTGAAGGGTGAAAAGGAGTAAAAGGGGCTTAGGGGTAAAAGCCCCTGTCGAGGGAAAGCGCGGAGCGTTGGGGTAAGATATATATATATACATATACTTATGTATATGTATATATGTATATATATATATATTGGCCACTATGGCAAAGAGAAGCGAGAAGTGAGAGCGGGGTGACGACCGATGCGGGGGCGAAAGTGTGCGGAGGGTGGAAACGCGAAAGGAGGCTCCGGGAGAAAGGGTGGAGTTTGCTAATTACGCGCGCTCTCTCTAATGAATAAGCTCTAATGAACCACTTTCTGTTAATTAAAGGCCGCCTCTATCCCTCTCTGCTGTAAGGCTCACCCGGAACCCGCTCACGGTCTTGGCAACCCTCTCGCTCCTGCAGCTTCCACCGTAACGTTGCCACGGGTGGTGCTGCTGCTGTGGCCTTCCCTCATCCCTTTTCGCGTTCTTCCCGCTCCCGGGCCCGCGCTCTCTTGCTTGCCCTCCGCATTCACATCCAACGTCCAAAGGAGAAGAGGCTTAGGGAAAAGAGCTCGAACGGAGAGAATTGCCGGTGCGCCGACGAGATACGCAGAATCCCGGAGCCGAGAGGTATAGATAAAAATTATCGTAGTTATTATTGCACTGTGCGTTTGTTGGGTTGATTTAAGAGACAAAAAACGTATGAATCGTTGGATCGAAGTGTCGGAGAGAAAAAATGAAATAATAAGTGTATTGATGCGAACCAAATTGACATTTTTCGATTAGACATTATTTCATTAAAGTGTTCGCATTCGTCAATAAATTTTCGGTAACGGAAGCTAATTCTTAAATCATGCCGATAGGTACATACACTGATAAACAAATATTGTAAGTAATTTAATGTACCGGTACTGGAAGTTTTTATGCGTAAACTGGTATATTATATTCTATGTTTAATTGTGATGAAAATGAACATACAGTATATTAAAAACTTTAGAAATACTTCACGTTTAATAATCGACTTTACTTTTACTATAAAAATACTTTGTTCCATAATCTAGTTTAATTACGGTGTTTAAGTCCGCTAACTTTTCATCACAATTTTACGTTAAATTTAATGTACATGTTTTTGCATACAAAATTTCAGTCCCTTGCATTACATTTACAATTTTGTTTAACAGTGTAAAACATTGTTGTGTTGAACGATTACTCGCTTCAGTCGATTAAAAAAATGTCAATATAAACAAAAATGTTTGTTGTACCAACCGAATAACGCCTTTCCAACCATGTATTTTTCTCAGTGTAGGCCAACAACTGTTGCTTCTGAACAATGTAACCGCAAGCGCCGAAATCAGCATGCAACAGTTGCTGCGTATTTTAATTGAGTATCGCGAATAAGCATGCGCGCAGTTGCCGCGCATGCGCCGGCAAGTTAAAAAAATTCTATTCCTGTCTTCAAAAAATTTGTCGACAAATGCGAACGCGCGGTAATGCAATACTTTGCAAAAGATCAAAGAAATTTAACAAATTTGACAAATTTCACAGAGCATACCTTCGAGTAGTACTGCAATTTCGCCAATTACGAAAAAGATCCGAAATTGGTATGAAAAAAGTGGTCGAGTTGAGAATGCCTCGGATATGCGTTCTGGCGCATCGACCTCCGTGTATCTCGGTGTCGGCATTGCCGAACGGCATTATGCTCGAGCTATGCAACCGGCGGCAAGTTTACAATAGCATTACGGCGATAGAAATCTGCGGTGAGTCTCATGGGCGCGGCGTCTGAAATATCCGATGGACCGAAATAGTTGGGGGCGAGTATGGAGGAGCTCGCGCGCGAACGAATCTGTGCACTCCCCTACGTGTATGCACGACGATGCGCATAGTGGAGTCCATCGAGCCACACGTACCGCGATCACTCTTCGAATGCCCTGCGGAGACCTTAGAATTCTACGGGTACGAACGGCGATGCCGAAATACCGCCGCGAGAGCGGAGAATTCGGCGGTCAACGGTGACCACCGAATTTCTCCTCTACTCATTCCCCGTCTGGCGCTCTATCGATCGAAAACGAAAATTCTCTCCTATCGGTTGTTAATTCCGTAAATGGGATATTTTTATGAAATTTCTTTCAGAACGAATACAGCACGACTTACACCCACCTCTCTGGAGTCTTTGAAAGAAAATGTTAAGTCCTTGGAAAGCCTCAAACGAACCGTCGGGCACTTTTTCCCAGCGAGCAGACGTGTTGCAGAAAAATATTCGCGGGCTCGGAAAATTCTGCAAAAAAGTTCTTAATACGCTCATACGGTGATCTCGCAATGTACTCAGCAAAGTATGGGGAAGACCGAGGCAAAGTGGAAACATTGGGCAAAATGGACCATCTCGACCAATTTTTTTGCGAGACATAGGGAAAAAGTCTCGTCTATTTACAGTAGTCTGATATAAAATGGAGGACACTGGTCCGTTTTGCCCCGCTCCTCACAACGCGGCTCAAGTTGCATCCGGAACATCTAATTTACTTGCATTACGCAGTACCGTCCTCCTGAAGCACTCGATCTTCGGAAGAAAAACCGCGGAGAAGTGTAGAAAAACATATTGACACGAATTAAAAAAAAAAAAAAAAAAAAAAATAGAGGTATAAATAGTTGCCGAGGCGAAATGCAAGCTTCCCCGATACCCGGAAGCTGCATAGCGCCTGCGTTGAAAATAAATAAAAAAATATCGTAACCACTTTTCGCCAACCAGTGCAGCCTCCTTCACCCTTTTATTCGATTTTTTCGGAAGCAACTTTATAATCGAGGAGACCGACTGAGCTCCCTCCCCCGTGTTCCCCATTTTACGGAGTCGGAGCTTTCAACATGGAGAAGCAATGCGATTCGCGTGATGTTCGAAGCCCGCCGGAGTGAGGAAGAAAGAGAGCTTCAAGAGCCGCCGACGAGAGTCGAGAGAGATAAATTCATAGCGTAAAACACGTTATACCGAGTGAGAGGAAGTGAGGAACTACGACGAGGGTGTATGATTGCTGGGTTGGTAAGGTAGAGAGGCGAGATAGAGAGAAAGGAGCCGAGCGACTCAGAGCGCGGTAATTAACTTCGTTCATTAGCTGAAATTGTTTAACGCACCTCCGACCACTCGCCTATTTATGCATGATATTCACCGGGGGAGGGGGGGGAGGGGGGTGGGAGGGGGGATCGGAGGATCTGTTGCCGGGAGGCGCAGAGGTTGTACGGAACTCGAGGTACCTGGCAGAGCGCAGTACTCTACGTTTTCCCTCCTCATCTCGTTTCGACTACCCTTTCGCCGTTGGTTCACCTCTCAGCGACGACGAACCATCCACCTTTCGCTTCTTCATCTTTCCTCGTCCTTTTCTCCGGGGCTATATAATTGATATATCTCACTCGGTCGCTCCCGCTGCCTCGACCCTTCGACCTCGATCCTTTCACGAACCATCGGCGGCAATGACTTTTTCTCAAATTACGGAGGACGGATGAAAAAAAAAAGTTACCTCGACTTCGTTAGATTGGATTTGATTCAGCCCCCGGCGTAATTCGTGCCATTTCCGGAGTTGATTATCGAGAAAAAAATTACCCTGACTCTGACGAATTTCTATTTATTTATCTACTCGGGATAGAATGTGCAATACCACTGGGGATCACGAGAATGCGTCACCGTGCCGATAAAACACTGTCTATACGCTATTATTTCAGTCCGCGGGGTTCGAGCGCATGGAATTTAATTCCTGAAATAAGATGAGCAAGATAACGATTCGAGGGGGCGATGACAAAAAAAAAGGATAAAAGAAGAAAAAAAAAACTAAACAAGTCACGACTTATTTTTCATTAGTGCGACCCCGAGTGAGAGCTAATCCCGGCTCAATTATACTTTCGCGAGAGCGTTTAATTTTTTGCCTTTCGAGACAGTAGGGAGAGCCTCATGGCGTATGCCCCCCCCCCCCCCCCCCCCCCCTTCGCCCCTCTTGCGCATTCCATCGTTCTCTATCCGTCTCACTCGTTTCGTGCCATTTCAAGCGGTTAATATATTCCGGTATTGTTATTCGTACTCCCTCTTGCCACTCATTAGGGAATCCGTTTGCGAGTCTCTGTTTTTGAACGCTCTATATTTACAATTCAATTTGCTTTGTACAACCGGAGAGAGATAGAGACTCGTCGGTCTGACTCTATATACCTCTGTACTTTTTTTCCCTCTTTCCCTCTCGCGTCCACCCCCGTCGAGCGAACGCTGGCCGGCCGACCACCTCTTTCACCCTCCGCACGGTATACAGCAACCCCTGCCAATTCGAGCGAGTGCCCGTGCACGAACTCGAGGCCGGAGGTCCACCTCTTCCCTCGCGCATCGGCGTCTCGGGATAATTTATTTTTTATTTTATTTTATTCTCAGCCACTGCAACGACACAATGAGATACAGCGAATACCGTAATCTACTCGAGAAATATTTTCCTCCCGCTACGGGAAAGATAATTCCGTGGCATAGGCCCGTAAAAATAAAAACGCAGAGGCTTTCGCAGCTGTTGTGAGAAGAATAATTTTCTTTTTCTGTATCCGCGGTATTCCGCGGACGCGGTAAAATCCGACCTATGAGTTTTCATAATTCGGCCGATTTTCGGAATAATATGTAGCTAATGTATAGACAAAAAAAAAATCTTTGTAATTGTAATGCTCCCTTTGCCGGAGTCGGACATTCGCGTACGGTGGTCGGTAACACCCGGGGGGTGAGAACGGAGAATGTGGGCAGGTTGGTGGCGCAGCGACGGGATAGAGAGGAACAGCGACGCGAGGTGTTCCCAATGCTGGAAACGGGAAGGGATGTGCGTCGGGAGGATGGTCGAACGGGCGGTGCGGGGCTGGGGGGACCGACACAGAGCTTGCATGGTAGGTGGGAGTGCGGTCCTCCGTAATCCGCTGATGGACGCATTTACTGATTACCCAAACCCCTTCCCCATCACCCCACCCATCCGTTCCCCTCTAAAGCTTTAGCTTGTACTTCTTACTACAGGCTGTCCCAAACTCGATGGGCCCGTCGCATCGGAGACACAAGAATCAAATTTTCCCCGAGAGATTCTTCAGATTTCTCTCATTTCTGCAATTTCTGAAAAACTAGAAAAACTGAAACATTTGTTCGGCAATTTTTCATCATCGTTAAATATGGTTGGGAACGGATTTTCTTATTTAATTCGGTGGGAAAATTACGGTTTTGCCACTTTACGCACTTTGCGTGCGTAAAAACCCCATTTTCACACCTTGTGAAATAAGAATTTGTACGGCGCTCATGTGCAACACTCGCCGTCGGCTCGTGCTGCAAACTCACACTCGTCGGGAAACATTTCTCGCGGCAGCATCGTAATGTACTGATTAATGCCGGTTAATTGTTGTCTTAATCAATTAATTACGCGTATTGGCACTATGAGCTTAAATTTTAGTCAGGGGAAAAATGTTATTCGCACCGTGAAAAGTCTAAATTTTTTCAACTGCTTTTGCAGTCAACTTGGCAAAAAAATGTATCGTTTTTTTGAATTTATCATTCGAAACGTTTTGCGGAGCTGATAATACCAGTTAATTTGCAATAAAATTAATAGGACTACGTAACGTGATTCTGTACCGTGTGTATTTTTATCGAAACCGCTGCGTAAGGCACGGTATTTTTATTCAAACGGCACGTAGCTCGAGAAGTATGCTTGACAGTAAAAAGTGTTGAGAGCCGCGGGTCATATCGCTCGTCGGATCCATCGAAGCGAGACCCATTAACGCGCCCAGACACTTGTGAAATTTTTATCATCTCCCGCGGTTTCCTGCCCGAGTCTGGAAAGGATCATAGACATATCATCCCAGGAACGTTTTATACGGACGATAAAGCTGAGTAGTACAAGATCCAAGTTTGTTAGGAGATCCAAGGCCTTCCGCGGCACGCAAAGTAAATTTCTTCCATCGTCGTGATTACGTCGACCATTATTACAGACTCAGCGCACATAATGTGTACTTAATAAACATCCGACGATAATTCTCCGCAAAGGGTCGGCAGATAAAACCGGGATGGCTACCGGAGCCACGAAAAATAAGTTCGCCCGAGGATGTATACGGGAGAGGCTATCGTAGGCTTGCGGTTTTGTCCGCGGAGGCACGTGACAAGAGACTCGATGTACCGGGCTCCTGCACATACACAGCCTCCGGTACCGGTGGGGCCCTTTCTCGACGCCCGGGCTTTGAATTACGTTTGCCTCGATGACCACGTAATCGATTTAACCTCCATTATGTTCCGCAAGCAAGTGCCTGCAGCAGAAACGGCACCGCCTCCCGCTACTCTACAGCCACTGTTGCGACTTCGTGGCGGTCCGCTTTTGTGTGTCTATTACCGTGTGTTCCTTAATTCATTGGATCCCAAGAAAAAGCCTTCCTTTTCTCTAATGACTTCTGCCTGATTAGACCGAACGGCACACCGGATGAATTAAAGAATGAAAAACTTAGATTTTCAAACCGAAAGTGACGTCGTAGGGAAAAATTTCATATTTGGGTTCATGACGCTTTCTCTGGCAACAATCTGGGGTTTTCAGACCTGAAGTGACGCCACGAAAAAAATTGGAAATTTTGATAACCTTATCTGTCGTAGATTTGCTGAATTAATGAGGAACGTTGTTAAGTCAATGAAATGCGTCCGAGTGTATTAAAGCCCTTCCTGCCCGGGTTTAATACATTGTACCATCCGAGCTATGAATTGACCAAGATCACACTTGCTTCTTGCAGCCGAGCGCAGCTGAATCTTCCATGATATAGTGGCTCATCCTACAGCACTACGTACGGTGAATAATTGTAGCAGTGCGCCTCGGAAGTTCACGGTGCACTGGATCCAAGAATGGGGCCCGCGAGTCGGTTGTGGCTGTTTCTGTTGGCTGTTACCGCCAGTTTGTTGCCGAGCGGAGAAGTTTGCGCGCGAAATGCCGACATCGGGTGAGAAAGGGAAGGCGGACCCGAGGACATGATAATTGTAGTAGTAATTACATAAAGGAGACACAGTAGGCGGGGTGGGAGGTATGAGGGGGATGGGGATGGCGGAGGAAGCGCGGATGGGATGAAGAACGAGAAATGGCGACGAAGGACCGCGACGACGTGGAAAAGGCGAAAGGGAGACGGAGAGAATCCGGTTACCGTGAACGTCGGAAAACGAGGAAAAGGGACAGGGAAAGTCGGAGACACTCCGGAATAGACTCATGAGACGCACTAATTATCTCACGAATAAAATCTCATTAAATCCCTGAGACGGAATCTAGCTCCCTGTCGACGACACACCGCCTTGTGCCATATCCGCACACCCGCACCCCTCTGTTCCGACTCGCGTTACATCCAGACTCTTCCAGGTTTTCTCGTTTACCCCGGAGCAGTCTACGAGGCTTCTCACCCTGCATTCGCGTACGTATCCGCCTCCATTCCGCAATATCCCGAGACAATGCCGACGCGATCGTCTCAGGACAATTCACTCGATTTACAATAACTTGCTGCACTGTGCATCGAACAAACGAGGAGGCGCACGAGTTTCACATGTTTCCGGTTTCCGGGCTTGAACGCTCGTAAACATCGGTACAAGTCGATGAGAGACCTGGAGACTCTTGGATCATTCACGAACGCTTAGGGAAACATTTTTTCGTCGGGTTCATCGATAACGCCATTTGCAGATGCAATGAAGTTTCCATGAAATGTCATTAGACTGCAAACAGCCGGCTGAGTAGCGACGATTTTGGCTCCTGAGAGCAATCCCGGTCCGGTCGGTCCAGCGGCATCGCCGGCAGCACCACATAGTCCGCATTCTGCCAATCTATCGAAACGAGGAGTGACGTTTATTGAATCACCCGAGATAGCTAGGCTACCCATCCGAGCCGGCGCTGAATGCTGTGGCGTCGGTCCAGAACCTGGCACGAAACCTGGGTTTTTTTTTCTTTTTTTTTTTATTACCTGCCCTCACGTTCGCAAGCGCACACAGTAAAAATGCGCGAAAGTTCGATAGCCGCGGCTAGTGAAGCGACGAGGGACCAGTGGAGAGATTGAGGGGATTGCATTTCATTTAATATTTTCGGAAGGCCGGGGGTAGCGGAGTCGCAGCCTCAGTGGCAATAGCCGAGACCGAACCGGGTGGCAGGCGCCCGGACACTTGTCAGTCCGATAATTATCGGCGTGACTGACGTCGAGGCCCTCGGCTCCCATCGTTTATTAATTAGTCGTCGAAAAAGTGCCCGGGCCGTCAGGAGCAATGGAGTTAGCCGATAATTTTTTTTTACACAACCCTCTCGCGGCTTCGCCTCTCGCTCTTTTGAGCTCTAGTTCATTCGTCCTGTCGTTCGGCTGGTTATAACTTTTTTTTTTAAATCTTTTTGTATTTCCCAACACCGACAGAAATACGGAATATAAATCCGAATCCCATCACTCTCTAAATGATTCCCATCTATTATCGTGGTTCGCCAGCGAATTTTTTTTTTTCAATTCATCTTTCCATCGCCGTCCGCGAGAGTTTCCCAACGTGACCGAATCGTGAAACGAGCATTCCCTCGCGACTCACTGCACCCGTTATTATATTATTTAGTAGCGATGTACGGGTCTGTGTGTCTGTGCGTTTGTCCGGTCCGCTATAAATGTCCTGCCAATGCCCCGCACAAGTGCGCTCGAGGATAAGTGTATCCGAAATTATATTCGGGAATGCAAGCTGGTTAATCCGATTAAGCTCTTTCGATATAGCCGCGCTGACAGTTAATGTCCCTGTCGGGATGCTGATCACTGCCGGTCCCTATAAATTTTTTTCGAAAACTCGTCGTTGACTCGAACGAGCCGGGGGAGGAAGATTCTGGCGACTAGACGCATCGAGACTTTTACGTCTCGCTGAAATTCTCACGTGTTGTATTTTTAACATGCAATAATATCGTCTGGACGCTATGCCGCACGGACGAAAATATCTTTACGATCTTTGGGAGCGAGATACTCAAAGCAAGTAATGTAAATCTAGATGAATATATTACACAGTATCGTACCCGGAAGCTCACATAAGTTGCGCGCATCTGAGCTAAGTCGAGGCTCGAGGCACGATGTCGTAACTAGTCGTCGCATTCTCGTAGACGGTGACGAAAGTTGCAACATAAAAGAGCCATTTGTTTTGCACCGAGGACAGTAAAAAAAAACTTTGTAAAATCGGAGTTTCGGGAAAAACTCGTTTGTCGTATACAAACTTGTGTCGCTGTTTGTCGTGTCATTAGCATTTTCATTTTAACCAATTAACCGACCAATTAAAATTCCCCGGTCGCCAACTAATCGATTGGCTGGGCCAACCAATGAATTGGATGGCGACAGACAAATATTTTGGCCCAACTGTAAATAAATCTCCTAGAGCGTGTTCAATCGCGCAGTCAGTTGGGGCAACGAATTATTTTTCTCCGTGTACTGCGCACATGTGACAAGACAGTAAAAAAAGTTGTCGTTATCAATAACTGAGAAGCAACTAGCAATACCACCCCCAAACTATACTCACGAAGATAAACTGCGAGGATGGTAAGACTCTCCACATTTTTTTTTCTTTTACGTTCCGCACGTGGGCCGAAAGGATGCTCATCTCCGAGCACCTTCGCTCATACCATGCCACTGTAATCGTAGTGTGTACGAGCAATATTCCTCGCCGCTGCACACGTCCAACTATAACACCCGACGCGTCTGCCTCCTGCTTGGCGGAGCTTTTAAATATTGCAAGAGGCCATCATGCCCGGTGAGCACGTGTCAATACGGCTGTTGGAAAAATTTACAACGCCCCGCGGAATTCACGCCGATGGAGCATCCCTCGAGCCGTCCTGGAGCACGTGTGTGCTGGATGGAAGGACCGACAGGGGGTGCAATAGATAGCGAGAGATCGAGCGTGTGTTCGTCGCAGGAAAAAAAAAACAACGGGGCAAGTTTCTTCGTCGGACCGGCCCGCGGGACGTCTCGTCATGCTTCTCTGCCGTGGTCGTCAAGGACAGTCGGCAACGCCGTGACGATCCTCGAAGCGGCCGTTCCGCGACCGCCGTCGTTGCAACTCGAACGTAAGCCTAGGCGAACATGAAACGTGAGTCAAGAAATAAAAAGTCAACCGGCATGCAAATGCCCGTCGCACGTATCCCAAGAAAAACCCTCAAACCGGTGAAAGATGCAAGACCCGGCTGGGAGAGTTTAGGCTCCGTCTTCGCGAGCCAAGCTAACATGTTCTACCCTGTGTCCACGTGCGCGTGAGCGTGTTCCACCTACGTCGAGAGTACTAACCTACGTCCCGAATAGCGCGCTCGCCGAACTTGGTCCTGTGGCGCACGAAGAAAAGACAGGAGGAGCAGTAAAACGCGGCGGGTCGTTGTATACCCACGGTGTTTACTGCCTCATCTCGCCATCCACTGCACCTTTTTCTCTCGCCTACCCATCGCGAGAGACAATTCGAAGAGACTACGGAAGCCAAACTTTGTTTTTTGCTCCTTGGCGTCGCTTCTGCCCTCGTTACCGGGCTTTCTTCATCAATCAGGCTCATGCATAGAAGACACGTCCGCGCAGTGCCGTCTGAAGTCAGTCGTTTTGCAGTGAGCTTCTCTTCCCGCATAAAGCTCGCGCAGCGATCAATGTCTGGGAGTCCAGCGAACCGTAGAGGCTGGTTAATTTATCGTTCATCTGTTGCAGCGAAGGATTCTTCCTAACAATTCTTTTTCTCACCTTAATCTTATTTGTGGATTCGCGGATAATCCTTTTTTCTAAGTTAAGGAAGGCGCAATGTGCATGAGTTTTTTTCACAAGCTGAAGATTCTGTCTCTAGTAAGGAGTATTCGCAGTTCGTCCCCAATCACAGCCTTCTGAACAGATTTGAAACGCGATCTTGCAATTATGAGACGAATCTGGGATTCTGAAATGTTTCATTTTTTTTTTTCACACATCGGAATTGGCTGTAAATCTTGGCTGAACCGTGTGCCTCACAGCACACTGTGTTCCACTCTCTGCTGCTCTGGGTGCGGATCCTCGTTATAGTTGAAAAGGAACGACGATATAAATTGTCACGTTGTGTGATGAATCTGCAAAAGGGTGAAGGGGGGGGGAGGGGATTATGTTCAGCCATCGCGCGAGGTTTACGGCGACAACCGTGTGCACTCCGGACGTCGGTTTTAACCGAGATTTTAACAAATCGTCGCCAACTGTGTGTCTGGGTTAGGGGATAGGAGATACCGAGTTTCGAAAATGGCTGTCGTTGTGGGCGAGACGTCGACGTCGGCGGAAGGTTTGTTAGCGTCGGACATAACTTTCATTAATTGGAGAGGACTCCGCGGAGGTGGAGGATGAGGATGAGGAGGAGGAAGTAGAGCGAGGAAGCGAGGAAGGGAGAGAGAGACGGTAAGGCACCGCCGCGGGCACCCGTAATTAATCTTACGCTCTAATGAGTGTCAATTGGCAGGAGCTGCCAATTAACGTACCGCTGGCAGAACTCGCCCTAGCTTCGACGATGGCGAAGAGACCGATACGACTCGTTACATAGAAATTTCTCGGCAGACAAGGAAACGTATAGCTTGTGTATGACGCAGTAGTCATGTGTGGAAGAACGGAAAATCAGTGAGGATGAGACGGCGCGTTTCACCGAGGCCAAGAACGGATAGTGGTGTGCATCGCCGACACTCCCGCGCATACCGTGTGAGCAAACGGTTTCTTCACCGGCTAACTATAGAATCACGAATGTCGAGGGGGACATTTGTAATTTTGCAGCAAAAACCCAACTAACGAGATCCGTTCTCTGCCTACAACATCATAAACAATTCATCTTCGAGAAGAAAAAAAACACACACACACACACACGATAGCAATAACCGTTACTAGGATCAAACGATAGTCGTAAAGAAGAAAAAAACAACCAACTCAGAAATTAAAGCGATAGACCACAAATTGGGATTACTTTATGAAAGGAAAACACGCCCGAAGCCTCCGAACGAACACGAAAAAAAGAACGCTATAGAAATAATGGCAGTGGAGTTTATCCGAAGAAAGGCTATGAGCAAGAAACGCAAGTAAGGGACTGGTGCGAGCGGGAAAGATTGAGAAGCGTGATGCGAGGGAAAGCATGGAGTAGAGAGGCGGAAGCGGAGAAGCACACGGTCGGATCAGCGGATGGAACGGGGCAATCCTGCTAATGTAACGCCCTCCTCTCCTTCCTTCACCCTAGTTCGCGCGCGCGGGAGGCCAGACCACTACGTATAAATAACGCGAGAGGACCCCATACCAGCAGCACCACCCTTCCTCAGCGCCAGAAGCACCACCGCGAGAGAGCCTCCACCCTCTCCATCCGCGCAGCGTCTCTTTCTCGTTTTCCGTCCCTTTCTCGGTCGCGGCCCTCTCTGGCCGGCACCTCGGCGATCCTTCTCTTCCGCTCTTCGTATCCCTCAGCCTCCTAGGTTTCGCCGTCGCCGTCGATAGGCCAGAGAGGCGGGCGGGATAGGTAAGCCTCTCCGTCAGTGAGGTGCGCTACTGCCGACACGTGAAAGCCTTCGAAAGGGATGAAACGCGGACCCAAAGCCTCATCCTCACCGAATTGACAAAGATAGCGCCGGTTGCCGGGATGGCTCGCGAGCCATGCTTCCACGTAACGCTGCGGATACTCCGTAACCAGCCTCGGTGTACCCACGAGCTTTCTCTTTCTCCCCTGCTCTCTGATACCGACTCTGAATTCCGGACGTGTATAAGTACCAGGCATTCCCTCTGTGAACAGAAGTTCTTGCATCCCAAATGATTCCGGATATCTGGGTACCGCGATGATACCGCTAAGAGGCACACACCGTATCCGCGGGAGCGCATGCATGGGCGCAAAGCTCTCTATGCGGTTTCCAGGAAACGTAAAGCTTCCATCTGTTTTTCCAATTCATTAGAGAGCCCCAGAGAGTCCGAGGCTCGGACGAATCAAAAGACTCGATGATACTCCGCTACGTGATTGCTTCACCGAATGTTTCAATGCTATCCGAACATTCAGTCAGCGAAATAATCAGCGTGTATTAAAAAGAGAAATAGAAAAAAATTCAGCTCATACGTGAGGTTCTTTCAGTTATTTAATTTCCTTAAGCTTCATCGAGTCAATCGTTCGGGTGTCATCGGGGCGATAGCGCACACGTGGGATTAGCTTCATCATCGAACAGTGTGTGCAACCATTGGCGAGCGGACGAGTGCGTGCAGAACGAGAGTGAGTCGATGGGAGCTCGATGACACCGAAGGAAATGAAGCCGTCCCTCTTACCGCGTACGGTACATCACCGTACAGCTACGCATTCGCGGGCTGATGGCCCCTTCGCACGTGCGTTTTCCTCTTAGCGTTCCCGGCGAAGCCGGATCGGCTTCCACCACCAGCCAGCCAGCAGCAGCCCCGCCGGCGACAAAGTCCTGAGCGACACTGGTGATGAGATTCCACCGAGCTTCGCCAGCGGATGCGACGAGAGTGGGAGCGACGCGGAAGGTGGCAACGAGGGTTGTACGGTGAGGAGAGCGAAAGAGAGTTAGAAACTCGGAACGGGGGGTGAATGTAACGCCGGAGGAATAGGGGAAAGACCGGGAGGGGACGCGGCGGGGTACATGACTAGACGGTGAGGACGGAGAAATGGAGTGGGATTGACGGCGGCAGCGGAGTGAGCTCCCAATCAAATATACATGAGTTCATTAAGATGATATTTATTGAATGGGAAGGTATTGGCATAATGCCAACGACACAATAGCTCCAAAATACCTATTCAACGAGACCGCAGCTGCATACACTTGTACTACATGTGTTATATACTCTACTACTATATTTTACTGGGTGTGCGTGTGTGTGTGTACGTACATATATCGGCGATATACTCCACTGAGCTCTGCTGATTCCGCTCTCGGCTCTCCGTGTCAGAGCCTCCTCTTTGTACCATCACTGCGAATCATTTACGTCGAGTGTGTTAGGCATTGTGCGGAAGTGTACCTTCGTGGGGTATTATTGGGCTAATGAAGTTTCGTCGGAGGCTCGGTATTGCATTAATTAACGTTAAAGAGATGTCAAGCTTTTGGCCGGGCAGCGTCGAAGGGCTTTTGGAAATTCAAAGTACACGGAGAAAAACGCTTACGTTGATTTACAAAATTGCAAAATTGCCACGAAGCGTAATCTTGGACCTTCGTTACCAGGACATTTGTGCTAAATGTAAGAACCCACCAAGGCGATGCTTATTTTTTCTCTTTGGATTTTTTTTTTACACGCAGTTGAGCTTCCGGCGTCAGAGAAAAATCAACATTTCCTTCGAATCGAATATGAGCAAGGCGTTCATGAATCATTCTCGTCTGTTCTAAAACCACCATGACGACGGGACGACCCAGCTGAGAACCAGTGGAAACGTCCCGTTTCTCTATCACCTCCAGCGAATCCCCTGTCCCGCCGTACCGCAGGACTCTCGTTCCCATCCCGCACTCTACTGTTACCCTGCCATTTCAATTATCCCACTTTTAGCGGGCTTATTTAAATCCTAAGTGCATACTCACGGAGTGCTCAGTGAACTTTCGTGATAGGATAGGGAGGACTCGTGGGTAGTGGTTCCGCTGTACGAGGCTGGTTTTCATCTCTTCCTACCCTTCCACCGACCGGCTCAGCGTTGTGGCAGGTACCTAATACTGACAACGCTCATCCCGTCTCCGTCCTTCGCCTCTTTATCTCTTTTCTACTCGCCGCGAAGTACATTTACATTTCGCTTCATTATTTAACCAATCGGTAATCTCTCATTTCTCTTGTTTCCATTCGCGAGAAAGCGCGCCATACATAAATTTTAAACGCCCGATACGGGACGCGCCGAAGAGACACCGTTCTCGGGCTTTCGTCGGGTGGGCACGGGATTTGTCTGAAACGAAAGTCCAGTTTCTCTCGATCGCTGCGAGAAAAATAAAAAAAGAACCGTCATCACGTGAGGCAGGCCGCGAACTCTGAAACTTCTATGTCACTCCGAAGATTTTATTTATTTATTTATTTACTTTTTTTCCGTAAATAGTAAATAATTGCCAATTTCCTTTTACCCGACGATCGAGGAAGTATAATTGATGATAGCAGCGATATCGGCGGACGGCCGCGCCTAGGACGCGTCACAGAGAAACGATTAACCCTCCTGACCCTGTCGCGGCTCGCCGAGAACATCGCGGACGCGTAAAAAGCCGGTGTCATTCTCCTCTTCCTTCTGCGGACAAATCGACAAATAAAACTTCCGCAGCAAAATCGAATGAGATTTTTCTTTGTCTCTACCTAATAAAAATGTCACTAATTTCCCCGGAGGTTTTGTTGGCTGGCGAGAAGCGATTCCACGATGGTAACCTCATCCATACTTTTGTCGGAAAAGTTCAGATGACTTTCTAATTAACGTCGTACCGAAAGCGATCCGGCGGAACGGAGCTTGTAACTCGGAGCCCTCTAAAATCCGTAAGTACACTGATAAAAAATACGATTGGATCAACTAAAGATTCATCAAAAAACAAATATCAAAATATCAAAAAGCAAGGACAAATATTTTGTTGGTACCACTAAAAGATTAGTTAGTTCAAAAATTTTTAAAAATTTTACCAAAATATTTTGGAGGCATTAAAATATTTTGTCCGGCCAACTGAAATATGTATTTGAACGTGCCAGCCCGAATCTTTGGTTGATTCAAACGCATTTTTTTAATGGTGTAGTCGTATGTCCGCATGATTCTCTCAAGAGACGATACTCAGCGTCTGACATTTTTTCATTTCTTTGACCCATCGAGATTGGCTGCAAATCGGAAGTGAACGCAAGTGAAGTATCGCACAGTGGTCCACCCTCTGCTAATTGAATTTTTTGAAAACGGAGGGCTTAGGGGAATCGATAGAAAAATGGGAAGCGGTTCATTGGCCTGTTCGAGACGCGGGCGCGTTTCGCAAGAGCCGGCCTGGTCAAGAAAATCCGATTAATAAACTAATCATGCCCAGGCTGCGGCATCAATCATTTTCCGTTTCGAGACCATTTCTGCGTCGGACAGGCTAAGTAAGCCGCAAGGATGAAATGGGGAAGGGCGGGAGAGACGCGAGAGACGGAGAAGCCGCGCTCACCGGCCGATTATTTGCTTCGCTTCAGTCGAATCGTTCCTACGTATTACAGCGGGTATACAAACGGTATACAGAGCAGCAAAGCGGACGGTAAGGATATATCGATATAAGCTGGCTCGCTCACGAGGCGAACGTCTGTAGAGGCACTTAGCGCAGCGGACCCACCCTGTCAATGACTCAATTGCGTAACCGACGATAAATTTTACGCCGGTCCGCCCAGGCAACGCTTAATTTTTTTTATCTTAACGTTCATTTCTTCTATCTGTCGAGAAAGCTTGTGTAATAATCCGGCAAACAAACAGCCCAGAACAGGAAACAATAACGAACGAAGAGAAGTGACGAATCCCTAATGGATTCGCTCGTTTCCCTCGATGGTTCCGTTGTTTTCGATTATGTTATTCTCAGAATTATTATTGTGTAAGCCTGTTCATTAATCGGAATCGGCAGATCGATAATTATACAGCGAGGAAAGCGTGGAAGGTTTCACCGACAGTCGACATGAGCCTTGGCAAATTTTCATTTTGCTGCTTATTTTCTCCTGTGCGTGTAACGGAGCTCTCCGATTCAATGCGTTTCTTGAAATCGAGAAATAATCTTGAACGAGTTCGCTTTCTTGGAAATATGTGGGAGTGTAAAATTGCGCGATGTTGTGCATACCTTGGAAAACGCTTTTGCTGCGTTGCTATCCGTACATGCGGATAGCCTCGCGGATGGCCCACGCCCATGAGGGTCGTAGAGGAGGGAATACAGAGAGATAGCGAGAGGGGCGGAGCGGTGGTAACAATTTCCTTATTGTCGGATATTAATACCTCCGTCTTCGTCTATCGCCCATTATAGGGTAACCTAATAGCCAATTTATGAGAACACGATTTAATGAGTTGGATACAACGCGCTCACCGGCGGCATCGAGAATGGCAGCAGTCTCGCGGCAGCGGTCTCGAGTATTGGATGAAGCTACAAAAAGCAACCCCTTCTCGCGAGCAAGTTCTTCCATCAGCAGCCCGCGGCGTACGAAGCTGAGAGACGAATATATATAGCTCGTGTCGTTGTCAGTCATGGCGTTCGTTAAAATTGGCAAGGGGCGCAGCGATATTCAAATTTTCTCAGGTGGGATTCTGCCGTAACTGGAAAAACGGCACATCGCTGGCGTCGCACTGGCTGCCGTATGCCAACGCGCCGTATCGGTCCTTCGGCTGGCGTAGGCAGCCAATGCGAAGCCGACGGGCTTCCGAGCTCTAATAAGCACTAGGCATCGCTACTATGCCACTGCTTGGCAGAGAGAGAATTCAAAAATTTCTCTGTGACGTCACTTCCTGTTTGAAAATCTCAATTTTAAACCGGAAGTGAAATGATGCAGACAATTTTTAACAATTAGAAGTGCAATTGGAAAGCAATTGAAGTGAAGAAAGCAATTGGAAGTGACGTCATACTGGCAATAGGGCACTTCCGGTCAAAAATCTTTATTTTCAATTTGGAAGTCACTTGTTCTGTATAACGTGATTACCGGTAGAACACGAAGATTTCGGAACCAAACGTGACGTCATAAAGAAAACATTTTTTGCCGTTTTGTTTTAAAATTCACCTGGATTATCAAAGAAATGTTTGTTGAATGTACACATTTATTTATTGTTCATAGTGTGAAGGAGTTGATACAATAATCAATTTATTGAGGAACTCCCCGATCTTCCTATACTTTACTGTTCTACAATACAGGCTTACCGTTCGTAAAACTGTCGCTTAAAAAAAAAGAAACATTTTATCGACACAATTAATAACCATACCATAATTCTCACAGGCCGATTTCAGCGCAGTCAAACAGACTGCGTTATGGAAAATTTTCGGATTAACCATACATGCTGTTTCGTGCATATTATGAGTTATATTCACGCTGCAGCGTGCAGGATTTATTTTAGTTTTTTCGAACGCGAAAGAAATTGTGGGGTGAGAAAAGCATACTGTATCGCACATATTTCGGGAACATGCACGGGCATCGGCATCATAGAAGAGAGCACATTGCGATTTATGAAACTTCGCGCTCGGGGCTCGTACGAGTATTGCAAAAATCCGCTAGCGAGATAGAGCCAATATGGAACGCGCGTCAGTAATACTCTGTATTTTAATAGATTTACCCTTCGGGGGTTGGCCGACGACAGCCGCTGTCGCGCCCGCGGTAGTGAGAGCGAACGAGATATGAAACGCCGAAGCACGGCTTATGCAACCATATTGGTTCCATCATATTTCCGGATTACTGCACGATTCTTTCTGCCCGTTCGGGATTTAAAAAATATATATAAAGTAAATTATTTAATCCAATCAGGCGTAATCCCCGTTACGCATGTTGGGTATTTCCAACTTCTACGAGCCCTCCAATTTTCATGCTTTATTGATTTGCATTTTTTATTTCTTTTTGATTTTTCATGTGAAAAATCACATGAAAAATCCATGCCATGAAAATCTGTATATAGAAATTGTGTTTACCATCGTTGATAATTCGTCGAAACGTACGCATAATATATAGTCGTCCATGAACAATCGCGAAACCACATATCGCGACCTCTCTGCTACTAAATTACCTCGAAATGCCTGAAATACAGGGAGCTTCCAGGGAGAGTGCTCATTGTAGTACGTCCTCGCGCTACTGCAGTTTCCACTGGCGGTGGTGCTGCCAGCTTCGGGTACCATCTACGAGGAGCAATAGTACGTCTCTGTGCAAAGTCCAGCCCTAGCAATGCGCCGGAGACTCGCATCGGGCTTCCGGGCTTCGCTGAGCTAAGGAACAATTTCAGCCGGAGCACAACCCTCTGGTCCCAGACGAACCCGGAGTCGTTCCTATATACGCAAAGTCCGCTGGCAACGTACACGTGCGCTAATTGTCTTGGTGGGCAAAGTTTGCCGCAGTTTCTCTCATCAACTGATGTTAGCGGGTCCTTAGCAGTCCTAGAAAAATCGCTGAACGAACAAAGTTCGATATTTCTTTGTATTCATGCAAGATTATCGCAAGGGACAAGCATACTTTTTCTTCAACATTGGAGGCATGACCTGGTTCTAAATCCGAATCAAGGCGACCCATGCATCTCTGCATATATAAATGACAGACTGTCATTTTGTACATCCGTCCATCCGTTCGTCTCTCTGTCCAGTATTTTCTATATAAAAAATAAATAGACACTGCGGGCGCGCAAACATCCTGCCACAACATCCTGCCGGTACAATTATATACAACAAAGTTGAAATAAAAATCCTTCAAAGACCCTCGGTAAGGTGTGTCGTCAGTTGTAATCAAGTTACCTCGAAGTACTGAATGCCGTTGCCGTCTGAGACTGTGTGTTACCTGAGGGAGGGCATTTTGCGCGTTATATAGTTTCGTGTCCCGGCTCTCCCCCTCTCTCTCGCTCTCTCTATATAGATATATATAAATATATATACATATATATTAACGTTGTATATTATATATATATATATATATATATATCTGGAAGCACGGAGCGCACCGACTACGTTGTGCGCGCTCAGTCAGTGGGCCTTTGTGACCCACAGAACCTAATTAATTTCACGGTAATGAGTCCGTAACCTCCCTTTCCTCTCCTTTCCCTCTGTGCACGGAGGACGAGTAATAATGGGCCAGGGCAGGCGAGATTCGTTTGCCTCGAGCTATACTACAGTTCAGACGATCGCGCGTTATAACGCCGCAGAGAAACTCACCTACGACTAACCCCGGAGTCTCTACGTCTCTCCGTATCATAGTCGTCGTCGTCGCATCGTACGGAGTTAATCCACATCAGACTACGTACTCTCCGGACCACTCGCCTTCTCCGCCTCCTCAGTCTGTTTCGCAAGAGCTACTAACGTCTGAGCTCCGGAGCTACTCAGCGCCGTGCTGTGACGTTCCCGAATTTCCGTCAAATTATCGAAATCTCTCGCTTCAATTCCATTGTTAGGATTGTAATTATCAGGTTCTGCGGTCTCGATCTCATTACTGGACGCAGATGTTCCGACTCGTCGGTAGGAGCGTTGTTGGGGCATTGGAGATGCTAGAGTTAAAGTCGAGCGACGGTAACTCGTTCACTTCGTGACGGCAAGTAGAAAGTAGTAAATCGTGGAAGGTATCGTTATTCCTGAACAAAACCGACTGAAAACATTGTACGGGGTGTTGAGCTGCAGCTTCACGAGAGGTGTTATCTTGCGGTTAGCCGCGACCGGGCACTTCGCACGTTCGCGGACAGGATCTCCGGGAGTTAACGCTCTCCGTCTCGTCGTTTCGCCGGCACAAGCTCACGGGAGAGCGAGCGAAAACGAAAGCCAACAAAACGAACGAGCAAGACAGACAGTCACGTGCTCGTGTCGCAGCACAGGAGATCGAGCGAACGGAGCACATATTGCGAAACGCTGGGAGTGTGCCACGGGCCTTTGTGACCGACGGAACCTAATTAATTTCACGGTAATGAGTCGGCAGCCCCTGCTCTTCCATCCGCTGCCCTTCGAACCACGGCTGCTTCACATGTACAACCCCCAACGGCAGGACGAGAAACCGCGTCTACGAGGGAACGGAGGATGAGCGGAGCAAGCCCGCAGTGACGAAGATTCGTACGCCCGGAGCTATGAGAAGTTCCCGTGCGTCTCCGCCGCGTGCATTGTAACTCAATGGTGTAACGCTCGACGTGAAACCTCGCCGGATGCCAGTCCGTTCCATAGCTCCCTTATTCCGAACGCAAGACCGTGGAAGCCAACGGACATTGCTGGCCTTATCTACCCTTCCTTTTACCTGCGGCACCCTGCATCGCGTACGAACCATTCGCGCTCCCTTCCTGCCTCCTTCACGGCGGGAGATCGTCTCGTCCGCTCTCGCTCCCACGTCATTCCTCTCCCCACTAGATTGTTCAAGCCACCGCGAACCACTCCGCCGCTACGCCGAACTCCGTACACACTCGTGCTTAGATTAGATTTGATATTAATTGCTTGCCTTGGCGCGCACTACCACAACCTAGTCAGAAGTTCGTTGCGGCGTTCGCCCTCTTCTCGCGAAGGGTTGCATGGAATATCATCCCCCACGTTGAAGCCGGTCGGCTTGAGGCGCCAGCATCCGAGGCGACCACGTCGACCGCTCCCAATGAGCGGATCAAGCTCGCCTCCGAGTCGACAGCCTCGCCGGTACGAACTGACGGGTTCGATTTGACGAACGAAAACCGCACGGTGATTATTGCGTTTAACTCAGATCCGGCTCAATTTATTGGGTCGCGAATGTCGATAGTTTTTATTCGAAATAATCGAGTTGTTCGACGGTTACTGAGAGACGGGATCCGATTTAAGGATCGCCAGAACGGCGATGGCTGCAGCGGAAAACGCACGAAGACTGTTCGGCCGGTGCGAGCAAGCGATCCGCTTGCGTACACAAGAAATTAATTAAAACAAGAGTGGTCGGAAGCGTACGGCCGGCAGAGACTAGGTACAGCAGCAGCGGCTTCAGGGCTATCCCCGTTATAGAAGTGGAGATACCCGGCAGAGCTGATGCTGCTACGGACGAACGAGTAGCAAAAAACCAGAAGAGCGCGGGGCTCGAGCACGGGCACGTCATTAATCGGGTATCGATAGCTCGAGAGACTTGCAGGCGCGGGCTTGGCACATCATTGCTGAATCACCCCGCGGATGTACCAACTGCATCGGCTTATCCGGTATATCTGCTCTACCCATCAATCCCGCTCATTCGCGCTCGGTAGATAGCTCACACGCGTTCGTATAGTTTGTTCTTCAGGAATTCGTCGACCAGTTTACAGAATTTTGTCATCGAAAACTGCGAAATGTCTTCCCTTTTCAATTTTCGTACCGTAGTTGTATGATCGATCTTTCGCATTGTAGATTAACGATGCGCCGTCTGTTCCTGCTTGTAAGACAACGCAAGCATCCGCGTCCTCCGATTAATAACAACATAGCAAAAAGGTTGTGATGTAGTTAGCGTGCCAAGTGCGTCAGCGTGCGATCGAACTCTGGCTCTTTCGTGGCCCGAGAGTGGTTAACGTTGACGGTAGTTTGAATCGCGATGGGTGAAAACATGCGCGAGAGAAGAACCGAACGGATGGGCAAGATGCGAGTCGGTGTCAGAGAGCACTTCGGGAGAGTAGTCGTGGTATTCGTGTATAGCGTCGATGGAGGAGGATTCCCGGAGGTTCAAGGACTGAACGAAGTAACGTTGAACCCTGACGAGCATCGAGGTTGGAGTTCAGAAGGTTCGCAAAACTGCAACGTCGACTCCGACTCCCAACGAACACGGAGCCTTCCACAAGTTATGGCATGAAGTTTAAGAATCCCCGCCACTCAAGATCCAAACGCAAATTACATAATTTCTGTATTTACTTTATACAAAAGCCCTTTTCATTACAACCAATCATGCCAGCACTTGCGGAACTTCTGCTCGGCGGCTTGGTGAAGTACGGACAAGCCTGGAATACAATTCGGGGGGGGGGGGGGGAACATCCAAACCAAAATGCAAACAAACAAATCCACAGTTTTTAGCCGGGTTTCTCACCATTAGTGCGCGTCGGGTCTCTATGTGTGTTTCCGTGAGTCCTCAATAAGTCTGTGAGTAAACATTTTTGAGCATTACATCGTCCTCTGTAATGGAGTAAATCTCATTCCACGCGCTGTAATTCAACCATCAGATATTTCATTCCACCATTCCATGGGCGAATTTGTGTAATGGTTGAATTTTACCTCACGGAATAAAATTCATTTCATTCTATGGGCTAAATTTTGTAAAGATTAAATTGTAGCTCACGAAATGGAATTCATTGCGGTAAATCAATCTAGGCGAACACTCAACCGAATGTAGTGCCTTTCGCACTACATTCGCTAATTTTTTCCTTCGCGTCTCCCATTTCCCTTACGGACTCCACAGTCCTCCGGGGTAGTGTCAACTGGCAGGGGAAATTTATTGAAGTACGAATAGCGTTTTCTCCACGCGAACAAAACAGACGCATCTCCCGAGGGGGGAGAGAGGGGGGTTCAGGAGTTCTGACACGCACGATCGAATCGATTATCTCTGCGCTAATGTTAGCAAATGGACAAGAGAGAGAGAGAGAGAACGTCAACAGCCCGAACGTGGTATAATGGTTCTATCGCGAAAGTGCCGAGTTGTGCGCGAGCGAACCAGGCTAGGGATTGCAATTAGCATGCTATTTAATAATGCAAACTCAATGAGGCCGGGGTCCACTCAGCGTCGACCGGCGTGGCGTATACGACCCGTTGCTTCTAGAGTCTCGTGTTTGATAATGTAACGTACGATTAGCCGCGGCCGGTTACTACTCTCATGGTGCCGCTGCCGTCGCCGCCGCTGCTGACTCGAATAAGAGAATTTTCCTTTGCAGTCCGACCTCGTGCATCGTCCGTTATTTCCCGCAGCATAATTTACTAATGAAAGATCTTCACGATCCGTGGGTTCCGTAAGAAAATTTCATCGGTCTAAAAAAAAATGAGAAATAAATTGTTTCGCGGTAGTATTGTCGCGAGCGAAGTGTTATAAGCTGTCAAGTTCGTGACACACCAATGAGTTTCTATCCCACATGGAGAACGAAAAGTTTATCGGGCGTCTATCGGAAATTTTAGGCGATTTTATTTTAACAAAAAATATTAGCGAGTCAATGAACTTCGCTTCGGGCCATCTGGTCGATTAATAATCTATAAACCCGGAAGAACTTGTGGTGCACATGAGGTACTTGCGATGGCATATCTGCGCGCATCTTTGGAACTCGCTTTTCTCATTAAACCCGAAGCTCGAAAAGCCGCGAAGCCTCCGGGTATCTCCGGCACGAACGCTTTTCCCCGCATCCTGGCGTATCGCCTCACTTCCGACGAATAATATACTCAAACTCGAGGAAGGATATGCTACACGCGATATAACCAGCAACAACAACAACGAGAAGACTCGGTAAGAGATGCGTGCGGCTGTGGCATGGAGCTCGCGCGCGGGACGAGAAGAGAGACTTCCTTTCAGCCTGATAACTCGACCTATTATTTATTCATTGACCGCGAGAGATATATATCCCGACATGTGGCGCTCTCGCGTCCTTTTTGAAAAAGATGCGAAGCCAACAGGAAGATCCTGTCTCACCGCAGTGGGGGAGAGAGTCCCGGTGGAAGGCACGTCAAGGAGAGGATCAATTCTTAATAGTATCGTCGACTCAAGGCTCACGTACGACCTGTCGTAATAATACATCCACCAGCATAAACACGTATCTCGATAGAGTAAATGATAAGGTAAATCTCTGGTAGCTGATCATACTTTCACTAATGATCATGAAAAATGAAAAATTGTACAATCCGGTCCATTTCTTCAATATTATTATTATTTTTTTTATTTTCGTATTGAAAAAAAAAACGTGTACACCTAAAATTTGTTATGTTCGGGTCGAGGAATTTTATTATCCGACTGGAATATAGGGGAGAACGGACCAAAATGGGACCGTGAGGTAAAACGGGATAATGGGACAAAACTCAATTTTCCAATAACTTTTGGATAGTGACGGTGGTGGTAAGGTGGAAAACAGGGTTGAAAATCTATCTATCTATCTTTGGGACAAAATGGGGCATCCAAAAAGTATTGGAAAGTTGAGTTTTGCCCAACTGTCCCACTTTGCCCCGCTCGCCCCTATTGTAACGACCGAGTGAAATAACAAGGTACACGTATTATAAAAAAACAACTACAGGCCGAATGTTTATTAGCACGAACAGTGCTCATTCGTGTTAAAGTCCTGAAAAAGACTGTCGGTAAAATCTACGATCGTTGTGAAGTCGATCGTTTGTTCGTCCGTCAAATGTCCTGCTGTTCGAGGGGCTCGTCATGTCGCTCACCGATCGATAAATCGTCATCCCATCGGCAGTACGATATTCGTTAGAATATTATCGAAATACAACGCAATTTTGAAAACTCCAAATTCTAAGCCAAGATTGTCCACTTAGACCTCTCGTTCGTCTTACCCGCTCCTCTTCCAGAAATGTCATCTCGGGGACGTCGAGGCAGCTTCTGGTATCCAAGGGGAAAGCCCTGCTTGAACAATATATCCGTCAGTGTCAATGCGGTTAATTTGAAAGGCCCGAGGATTCCCGGCACGGCATGTGCGCAATTCAGAACTGCGCATACTTGGCAAGCCGCCACTCCCACTGTGTGTAACATTGTATCGAATGGCGCGGCTAATTAGGACGAATTAATTTATACATAACCAAAGTGGAACGGGGCTTTACAGTACCTCACAGTCAATGTTTCGGTTGCGCCCTGAACGCGCGTCTCTCCTCCTGATCCCAACGTCGCGTTACGAACCAGTGCATGGCCTTACCATCCCCGATATCGCCCTCTGTTCGCCTCCCGCTTTTCCTCACTCCCGTCGGAGCATTATATTACCGACCTCCCGCACAGCATCCACAGGAACATTCATCTCCTATACATTCAAGCCTCAAAAGCCCAACAAGCGTACTCCCTAATTGCGTCAGCGAATGATAATTATTTTATGGAATTTCGCGTTAATACACTCCGTCGTGTCTTTTCCTTCCCGGCCGCCCACGAGACACGATTCAGCTACGTGAATGAGACACGCGACGGCGAATCATGACGAACCGCGGAGCGAAATACACGAGACTCGGCGGTCAGAGGGATGCATAATGTGATGTTATTCGTGGTAATTGATGCCGCAAAGACGAAACCCTATCCTTTTATTCAAATACACTATCGAGGTAAACATGAATTTTGAATATTCGCGACGCGTGTGTCGCATTGTTATCTTTTCTTGTGCAACGATCTGCAACGCACGAAGCGATTATTCCGAACGGAAAAAGAAATTGATATTGCCGAATGGCATGTCGATACATTGCATAGGAACAACGTTCCTATACCATTCCTATTCGAACTGTTTTCACTGGCAACGATTCATATAGTAAATGCAATGTAATGTGACGTCGTAACACTCGTAGTAGCTAAAACTATCTAAACCGAAATAGACAGCACACATTTTAAAAAAATTTTACATTGCTAAAAACCTGACTATCTATTTTTATTGGTGCGCGAGTTTCGCGAATCGCGTATCGTGAAATGTTTTCGTCGATTGCCGGCTGATGGAGGCGGGCGTCGTGAGAAGCAATTTGCCAGTCGATTTGAAACTTCACACGTGATAATTTTTCGCCGGCGTTCGGTAATCGCGGGAAATGTAGGAGGCAGAGTCCGCGAAGCGATTCGCGGTTTTTCTTCCAAATCGTTTGGCTGGGAATTCGAGTGGTATGTGCGGCGGGAGTGTGTGTGTACGTCGCTTTACGAGATTGCTCTCTCACGATCTTATCGGATTGCCTATATTTTTCGTTCGCGATTGGGCGCGTTTGAGTTCGCGCGAAAGCTCGGGGGGAATGTTCGGTAATCTGTATACGCGGGTGTCGGCGAAAGAGTTCGGCGCGGCTCGCACACGAACGATTCGGAGTCGTTCCCGAACCCTCGGCTCGGCGGCGAAGCCTCACCGACTCCTCGCGTGCCGGCATAATTTCGTTCGGTAATGACGTCGTAAATTGGCGGACTGTCAAAACAAACGGGCCCTCGGGGCCAATCGATCGCCGAAGCTGTTTTATCAGTCTGCCGGAGTGCCCACAAGGCTCATTGTGCGTTTCGTCTCTTCTGCCACTGATCTTCTACTCGTTCATAGAGACACACCCACACACGTACTATATACTCACACACTATGAAAGGGTTCGTTTACATTCAACAAAACTATGTTTTCCACAAACACCCGCAATATTTGTCATCTTAATTTTACAATCTTTCTTATTAACATCACCATTTTTGTCTTCTTAATTTTAAGAAAAATGTCTTGACAGTTTAACCATTTTTTCTCTATTTTACTGTAAAATGGTTTATCTCCTTGACTTCTTTTTAGTGACTTCTTTTTAGTGCATCCGTACGATTGCCATCGAAAGATCATTCAAGATCGAATAAGTGAAAGGAGGAGGAGATCATTCGTCGACTAATCTAAATTGATACGATTCTCAAGAATCGTGCTGGAGTCCCTGACTCTCCTGTTCGTTTCTTATGGAAGGACGTGTAGATTGAAGTGCATATAGTCTATGTCTCCCCGGTGCTCTGTTTCACTTCCTGGTTTACCTATTTCCCTCGTCCTCGCCGTTCTAGTCGTCGTCGTCGTTGCCATCGTGGGATGCCGAACTACGTACAATGGCTTCGACTAGACTCCGGTAATACGATGAGGATAGTGAATTTTAGGTTGGTTAGGCTGCAGACAATGATCTGCTTCGCCTTGCGTAATGGAAGACAAACAGCTTCGCCCTTATCCAGCAGCACCCAACCCACTTCTCCCTCATCTCATCCCTCCTACTCTCAACACGTGTATACCCCGTTCCGCTACGACCACTTCTCACCCTCCTGGATTCTCGCTCGTGCATTGCACACATCCCTTTCTATCAGTGGATGGAAGATAGAATTCCGCTCTCACTGGCTCTCTCCCGCCGCCTGCGTCGCCGCAATCCTGCACGGCACAACATTCGGCTCCTGTCTTCCGCAGGAAGGAAGACACCGTTCTGTTCTCTCTCGAAACCCTCCTCGCGCCGGCTTCCTCCTTGTCCCGACTCGTGTTTCACAACGTCGCGCATTGTGCACACATATTGTGTACACCACTGGCGAACAACCGTGGTTTGCCTCGGGACGAACGAAGAGTCAGGGCGCGCGCGAGAGAATCGTACCTCGAACCTCCTCACCTCGCGCTATCGGCGATTTTTATCGGCCATAATGCATGCGCGAAATTTGGCGGGACCCGCGACGAGAGGCGCCGCCCGGGGCAATAAATCGACGGCAACGCTATCGCCGGATAAGAGGGGCCGAAAGAAGAGAGGAAAGGGATACGGCCGCTGAACGGAAGAATCGAGGAAAAGGAATGGGGTGAGAGGTATACACGCCCTCCTGCCAGCGAGCTCCGCCTAGCCCACTCATCATTCTCATGTACTAATTATTGGTCCTGCTCGTAGTCGGCGTCGGGAGTAATTTACCGGAGAGAAGACTCTCTTTTCTCCGACTCTTCTTGAACCTTCTATGTACGCAAATGTCGACGATTTTTCCTTTTTTTTTGTTGTTGGTTCACTTGCAAAACTGCTTGTATCCGTGGGACAAACCGCGGGAAAACGATACAGATTTCCGCAGCTCGGCCTAAAAAAAAGTAGATAAAACAATCTGTCGACGAGAAAAAAAACGACCCCTGGGCGATAGAGAAGAAAAAATTGGGTAGAACAACGGAAAAAAAAGAAAGATGAATACTCGTGTGTATATCCGCCGAGCGATAAATGAAAATTCGTTGTTCAACGGAACGAAGGCCGCTTCCCCCCTCCTGCGGCGAATGAATGAGAATACCTCTATCGGTAAAATTCGATTCTCCGTTGGTTCCGCTATTGCGTGTACCTCGCTGTATCGGCGAGCTGCTAGTTCCTATACCCAACACATAGTGGCATTGCGAATGCGCGTATATCGAGACTTTGTACTGAAATCGCTAGACAGCGCGGGGAGCAGTGTTATAACGAGTCTTGTATCGATAGGTACGCAGTACGTATGCAGTGTCATAGCTACACGTGTGTGCACCTATATGTATATCGCGAAACGAGAGAACGAGGGGTTCGCAGAAAGTGGGAGAAGAAAAGGCCGAGGGGAGAAGGCCGAGGCCCGCGTGTGAACGCCCGTCGATATGACGTTATCCAATTAAAATGCTGCCTTTGTGCTACCCGACCTGTCGCAGTCACCGGTTCTCTCCTCACTCTCGCTCGTTCCTACGGCTCTCTCGAACCGAGGACGCACCGTTCCCGTTTCTCCTCTTCCTCCGTCAAACTCGTCAATCGAAATCCCCGACCCCCTCCCCCTTTACCCTCCCCCCTCCCCCTAACGCGCAAAAGGCTGCTTCCAATTAGTACAACTTCTGCTGAATCGGCCGACGCTAGTGTATAGACTCCACAATGTGAATTAGGAATATACATTGAGACACTCCGTGGGCTGGGCTTGACGTATTATTCGCCAATTCAATTGACGCAGCTTGCTTGTTCGCTCCTCATATCGAATGCCGGGAACCGTAAGGACGCAACCGGTATTGCTTATAATTCGACACACGCCCTTCTGGTTCTCGGCCTTGCACCGAACCGCCGATGTGTACGATAGTGTGAGAGATGCACCTGCGGGAGAGCAACCCGGCGATCTCGACGGTCAAGCGGGTTGCTCCAGAAATCGAGGTCTGGCACGCGCGTTACCGGTTCCAACTGCTGCTGGTACATGTGGGTACGTAGAAGCTCGTGAAAGAATATTATACGTATATACACACAACCGGAGTAGATTATGTATTTTACTCCACGTATATATTCCGTGGTTTTAATCAAACTCGGAATTGAGTTAATTAGCAACGTCCGAGACTCGTGAAGTTTCCCATCTACGGGGGATCGAGGAGGAGGAGGAGGGGGAGGAGAGGATGGGAGGGAACGCGATCCGGAGCCTCATCGCACACGATTGCGTGGCAAGAGATCAAACCGTTGAACCCTAGGGTCAAAAGTTTCGGATTTAATAAACCCGGCTCGGTGAGCGTATAGAGAGAGAGGGGGAGGGGGAAGGCGAGGGAGAGAAGAGTGAACCGGAGGAGAGGAGGCACACACGTTGATTACCCACCTACCCCTGCCACGCTCCCGTTTTCTCGTCCCACCGTCCCTCGTCTCACCGACATTATTAATAATGGAACCAATACACCAACCCCTTCCGCGGAAACGAGCTCCGTATAAGGCTCGCTCTCCGAGCGGGGGCGCAACAGCAGCGGACTGCCTAGCTGCAGTCTATGTACCGACCTACCTCCACCCAAACTCCGACTAAATTAATTTATTAATTAATTAACGCTCTCGTTGCCTCGTAAGGCGCCGGGAAAGATACGGGGAGACTGGAGCGGGAGGGAGGAGGGAGAGGATGTACCTATATGTGTAACTTACGCGCGTACCGGATAACCTGCGCCAAGGCAGATTGCACGGAAGAGCACTCGTCCTCCGCCACGGGGATGAAACGTCTTTGGGCAGTGAATAAAATGTAATCATCAACAATAAGGAATCAATCGCGACGCGACGACCCACTAGGCACACCGTGTCCCACTCCACCCTGACCCGGAGGTTCGTACGTTGATTTATTGATAACTGTGAAATTTGTTTTCTCTTCTTTATCTCTTTCATTCTGCCTTACGTTATCTTTGCGTGAATAATGGCGTATGTAACCAATAGATATTTTACCGGGTCTTCGTTACGACGCAGTCGAATATAACTGCGAAGCGGGGGAACGGGGCGTCGATGCAATCCCCGAGAGGAGGTACAGAGACAGGAGGTACAGGTCTCGGTATCGCGTGCGGGCGCGGTAGGAGGGAAGTGGCTGGGCACAGTTGCCTTCGGTGTATACACACAGTGTTCATATTAATTTTTTTCCGATGCATTCAATTTGGCGTGAACAATGAGCCCGTGCGTATCGCGGGTACTCTCGGCTCGGCCAGATACACAACGAATGGTAACCGATTCGATGGCAACCTATGCACTGATGGAAATGGGAGAAACGCGTGGGAGAGGGACGATTGATAAAAAAAAAAAAAAAATTAAAAAAAAAAAACGTCGTTCGCGTCGAGAGGGCTTCGGGATCGGGCTCCGCAGTGGCAATGCGAAATTGAGCTTGGAGCACCTCGTGTACAGAGTGATACACAATAAAACCGGAGACTTCAACTAGCGCACATTCGTTTCGTTAGGTCATTGATAACGACGAAAATTATAACTGAAAGGTCCGATAGAACCACCGATCGCTGTACGCCCAAACGGGGGCTCGTTGAACGAGATAAAACGTACTTAAAATACTGCAAACACGATACCACGATAAATCTACGGAGGATTGCACAGTGTTGGCGCGATTGCACTATGTCGTCCGTCACATGCGAAGATGAACAGGTTTTTTTTTCAGTGTTTTTTTTTTTTCAACATTGTTGTGTATATATTTGTTCGCATGCAGAGTCACGAGGATACGATTGATACAGCGATCGGTAGGTCAAGATGAGATCAGAGATCCTTGTCAGGTGCATCGCGAGCCGTTACGTTCGGGTGAAAGTGTGCGCAAAAAAGGAATCCAGCGTCGGCGGACCGGCGGGCGGGTTATCCGTTCCCCTTCGCGGGATCGTGTTCGTGTAAAAAATTCAGGCAACGCACGGTGCAGATCGAGTATCGCGTGTTACGAGGCACTGAAGCAGCCTGTAATTGCAGTGGTAATAACGGAGTAATCATGAAAGTTGCACCACCGTCGGAGCCGAGAGGGCGCCGGAGGTCGAAAAGAGAGCCGCGCGAACGAGAGAAGAAAGCTCGGAAACGAGAAAGCCCCCACGATGATGTAGAATCCTCTGTCTTTTTTACATAGACGCGAATCTCTAGCCGAAGAAACAACGAAGAGAAGGTACGGCAAAGAAAGCAAGAACGATGTAGACGCGTTGTAGAGAAAGAATCGCGAGTAGACAGAAGCCGATGGAACTTTTCCTCTCGGAGAGGTGAGTGTTGCACTCGAGAATAGGCCCCGTGGGTTCCGATCGCGAGAGATATTTGAAAGTCAAATTTTTTCGGGCCAACCTTGGTCTATTTGGGAACGTATTCACCGGGCGGGGGGGGGGGGGGGGGGGGGGGGGGGGTTAGGCCGTGAGGCAAAGAACAGGCGAGGCCGAGACGGAGAGAGTTTGCTGATAACGAGACGGAACGAGAGAACCAACTTTTGAGTAGCCCGGATTCTCGATGCATGTGTGTTCCCTTGCGAAGAACGCGATGCAGTGTCTCGTGCGCACGTGTGAATGCTCCCGTGTATTTGTCTTCGACGAACAGTGCGGATATGGTGGTAAAAAGGGGTGAATATGGCCCACAAAAAAGATTCGTTCGATATCTCCTACTCTCCAAGGTGAAATCACAATTCGGTGGGAATGGTAGGGAAGCCTACACTAGAATTACCTCAATACTGGTACGAAGTTTCGAATTTTTAACAGTCCGCAGTTGGACAAACTTGCACTGGTCCATCTTGCCCCGTCGGGCCATATTCCCCACTTTTGCCCGAGAGATGTGTGAGTGCGCGCTCAATACTCGCCGTAGGTCTGCGGAAGAAGAGTCTGAGAGTAGTCGACGAATCGAACGAGAGAAAGAACGAGGACAAAAATGCATTCCCGATCCAGTTCTCGCTGCGAAGTGCACCCCATTCGCTGGTGGAATGCGCCCACCGACTTTCGCGAAAGACAAACGTTTAGGAAAACGTCTCCTCCCGGTCGATCTCCGGGAATCCCCGCTCTTGTCGCGCGCTCGATGAACCCAAGAACTAACTACAAAGGGTCAATGAACCTTTCGGACCTTTTCGGCCCAACGGAAATTCACGCACATATAATTCTGACGTTCGGGGTATCTTTGCTATATCGATTTTCGAACGAATCCACGAGAGGGAGGGCGAGGGCGCATTCCTGATTGGGAACGCGCTCGCAATTAACCTAATGGCTGGCACAAACAAGTAAATTATAGTATTCCTCTGGGAGACGACCGTTGGAAGGGTCTCCGCTACTCCGGAGTGCTCGTACTAACATACATAGCTTCAGTTACTACACCTTATATATGTGTGTATATACTGTATCCCCGGCGACGCTTCTTTTTCTGTGAAGCCAATCCGCGAGATTGGACGTCGAACATCGCAATTAGCGAATCGTCACGAATTCCTGCGTAATTCACACTGGCTATCCGCCCTCCCTCTCGGGCTACAATCCTTCTCGTTCCGCTCGACCCGGCTATACCATGATCGTCTCTCAGGAACACACTCGTTCTCCGTACTCTCGGAGGGTCCTCCGCTCCGGAATGCTCGCTACCACTTTCGCGAAACACCCAAACCAAAACGGTACTGCTTCTTTTCTTCGGAGAGCGCAACGCCATCGACATCGACGAATTGCCAACTGTGAAATTCTGCGTCGACAGACGTATGACTAGTTATTACACTTCGCCGCTATTTGAGTACATCCGGAGAGCCGACGATGTCCCACTGACATCCGGGTATGGAATCTGAAATTCGCGGGTGGGAATTTCCGAGCCGGAGATACTGGGCGCGTTTAACGTACCTAGAGAAAGCCGAGAGGCAGGATTGCAGGGACGAGCGCACACATCGACGCAAACACACCCTGGCAGAGTCGGCCTGTAAGCGTATTCCCGAACCCGTACGACCCCGCCAGCCGGACAGACCGGCGGGAGGGGGGGAAGATATCCGTTGGTCGGCGAGATACGAGAGTGAGAACGCACTCCTGACGGCTCTAATAGAGATGAATATGTAATCGTGGCTAAAAGCTGACAAATATGATTGGTCCTAATGGGGTTTACGTATGCTCCCTCGTAATGAGGGGAGAACTCCTACAGCGGCAGCGTGCCCCGTGCTAAGTACTGCTTCGCATCCACTGTAGACACACGGACACGGAATCATGCAATGCTCGCGAGAGGCCCGAAGGTTGCGCCAATGGTATTGTGGTAGCAGCAGGGATGCTGCAGTAAGATCGAATAGCCGCAAGCTCCTGCGGTCGATATGACCAGCGGCCATAAGGTCGAACGGTTGTGAACCCGAGCTCCTCCGGATAGGAAGCTGACGCTCCGCTTCTCCTACGGCTTTACAGGTGGTCGCGAATGTTGTTATCTCATCGAGGAGAGTACGCGGGAGATTGAGACGAGGGAAACAGCGAAACACCGTAGCCAACACAATGTCGCGCCGCATGATGGGACTGCATTACGAATCGCAAGGTTAATTCGCGTAGTTGCCCGGACCTCGTGCCTGTAATATCAATGTTTTGCCACGTCAGTGAGTGAGAGGGCAAGGGAGGTGCAGAGCGAAGTGAAGGGGGGAAGAGGGGGGGGGGGGGAGAGAATGGATGAGTGGCGGACAGAGAACTGGGGGCAGCGTTGCTACTCGGGCCGGGGGGCACTTAGACGCGACCGCGTCCAAAACTTGGCCATTACGTCTCGCGATGCCAGGGGATCTCACCTCGAGCTCCCTCGAAGTCCCTCCGGCCGTCGTATTAGCAGTGAAGTTTCACCATTGCCGCGCGCTCCGTGACGTTATCCCGCCTGATGATAGCAATTAAAACAATTTTCGAGACGACCCGCGTCAACGATTGACCGCGAATACCCGTGTAGCAAAAGGAACGACTATCGGATGCACAGTTATATGTCCAACGGAAGAAGGTCCTCGCAGATCGTGATTTAGCATGCGACCCATCGATCGGGAATGTAAGATTTGGGCTGACACTGTCAACCGCACGAATATCTCGTGACGGTGTCACAGGATGTACAGGGAAAATGGATGTACCGAGCAGTCGAGGGCGGCGAGGTTGAGAGCCTCTTCCGGATCCGGTAAGTGGGCCCCCGTGTCACCCCCTAATTGCTAACCAAGAACTACCGCCGTCCACACGCCGCCGTCCTCGTGCACCGAGCCCTGTCTCGGCGGGTACTGTAACGTAGTGCGCAACCACTACACAACCAGCGTCCCTCGTCGGGACACTGAAAACGCGTTACCGTACAGCTGTGCGGGGGTAGCAGAGACGGAATTACCGGACGACGAAGGGATTCAATCGTCGCGCTGAGCGCAACAGAATCGACAGGTTAAAGAACAAATCCCTCAAAGGTCTTGCATATGCGCAATGGCTAGGGGTGCAAAGGTCAGTTCTCCTCATTCTACGAATCAATCAATGATAGCAACGCGTAAGTTTCAAATTCGTCGTTCATGCTGATAAAGGGACAGGATTACGAGAATACCGTACGGTCGATTGTCTTCCTTTTTTATGTCCTCCTTGAACGTTCAGCCCGTGCAGTTGGTTGATCCCTTCGTCGAAACTTCTACGGGGTATTAAAACAAGCGGGAGGGAACGATGAGATGCTTGTCGCATTTAGCATGGGGTTGCCTTATGTTTGCCGGGAGGACAGACGGAACGCGGCGCAAAGGGTTGGGAAGATATCTGAAGAGGGGGCGAGTAGGGATGGTTGGCAAAGGTGGAACGAGTTCGGCGGTTGAAAGTACGCTATTCGACCTTCGCGCCTGCGAGGAGGACTAAGACCCCCTCGAAACTTACAAGCGCCTTGAGCCCCGGAGCCTCGGGGTGGCGCTCGACTTATCTTAAATAACCAAATTGATGAGGCGGAACTTTAATTGGGAGCTACGGGCTTCCCACCGAGAGCTCGAAGCTTTCTCTGCTTCACTGTATTCCCGTGTGTATGTGTGTTTCTTCGCCTATCCGAAACCGTCCGACACTTTCCGAGTGCAAAAGGGACGAGTGTTCTGGCGAGTCTGTTCCTCGTCAACGCAAGATGATGTACGCTTAACGGGAGTTTTCACCGTGACCAGATGTCTTGTGTCTGCATCGTTTCAATGCGAAAAGATACCGAATAATTTTGATGTCGATAACAGATTCACTTGATCCAGTGGAAACGCTCAACTACAAGTTCATACTGTCAAAATAGGATGAATGTGACGAATATGGACCATGCAGATTAGCATGCGATTCGGTGATGTATGGATCGAGCCATATTCGGGTGAACGGTTGAACGACTATTTCTTCGCAGTATTTCCGTTTGGCAACGTTCGTTCGCAGCCACAAAGCGAAACGAGAAACTCGAACTACTTCTGCGAGAAAGGTGTGCAAGGATGCAGCGTGGGATCATAGCGTCAGGCACCGAATAGTGTGCAGCCTCGTGTTCGGTTAATTTCTTGGGCACGTGCGTTTTGGAGCGTAAATGCAATTTAGGGTGAAACTTTGGGGAGTTGAAGCAAGCAGCGAGACAGACCAGGAGGACACAGAGACGACGGTGCTGTATCTCGTTTAATTTTCTTGGAAGATAATGTAGTTCGTGGCACACTAGAGCCGTACTAAATCCTGTGAGAGGCGGGAGTAGGAGATTTCCCAAAGAAACACGTTTTTTGTTGAAATCTTTCTTTAACAGTACTTAAGCAATGATGCATTTTGTTTAAAAAAAAATCTCCTCTGCGACCATGGAGAACCTAATAGTCACGACAAATAGCTGTCTGGAGAATGACATCTTGGAAGGATTATCACATAAAGGAGTTCAATGGTAAAAGCATTTTTAGAGTCGCGAGAGGGTTCTGTAATGAGGGAAGCAGCTCCGAGTCCGGTAGAAAAAGCGATACAACGTCTGAGCACTCGGTCTGATAAAAAATCGTTCAGGTACACGAGGAGCACGATACACGTTGCCTGCGCTTCCACAGCTGCTTCTGCCATGTCCGTTACGTTCGAGAGTCGAAATTGAAAGCGACACACGTTTTATAACTATTACGAGAGGGCCGAGTTATACCGACGATGTCGAAAAAGAGAGTAAACCGAGTCCTGCCAATGGGGGAAAGAAAGCAGCGAAAAAGGGAGGAATACCAGCCGAGATAAATGTGCGCGAGATACCCGCGTTGGTAATTTACTAATGTGCAGATGCCTGCTTCCTGACTGATCATCCCTCTCCACCGGCTTCCATCCGCCGTTCTTATTTGTCTGTGCGATACAGTCGTATATATTTACCTGTTCCAAAATAATTTTTTATTCACTCTCGGCGCGAATTTCCGTATCAAATACTGAGTCAGCAATAAAATAGGGGGCAGATGCGTGATGAAGGGAAAGGCACATCGGTAAATGCCGCTTAAAAAAAACTGTCGCTAGATCCGTTTCGCGAATCGAAAGTGAAGTCATACGAGAAAACGTTTCTGTCGGTCTGAAAATCCCAGTTTACGACTGGAAATGACGTTATTGCGAAAAACGTTACTAACTGTTTGAAAATCTCATTTTTCGACAGAAAGTGACGTTTCCGCTAGATGATGTCACTTCCGGTCGACAAGTGAGATTCTCAAGACGGGGGTGACGGATTTCCGATAGGACATAACTTCCGGTCTAAAACTGAGATTTTTAGACCGAAAGTGAAGTTCTCCAGTATAGCAATGGGTTTAGCGGTAGGTACCGTAACGTACAGCTGTGTTTCATGATTTTTCTCAACTAGAATTTATTTTCATTTTTTTTCAATAGAATTACACCTACCTTTTGTCCGTGCGAGCGGAGAATTTATACGACTACTTCCTATTTCTATTCCATTCTCCTTCCACCGCTTGTTGCCATCCGTCCCGGAGCTACCGTCACCTTTATCCGCCTCTTGTAGCCGAGCTATTAGGCGATTGTGTCTTAAATAAAATATCAGGGGATTCCGCGTCGCCAACCACTCAAAATAATAATTGCCTTCTCGGTGTCAGAGTCTCGGTGAGAGGGAAAGAGAGACCACTCAGTTTCTCCCTCTCGCTGTTCCAAGCCTCGCGCACACCTCACCCATCCTGCAACGAGCAACGCGTCAACCGTTGAGGCGCGCGAGCGTACAGCCGTACAACTTGTACGTGGCATTCTACACGCGCAAAAGCCGGCTCTCCAAGTCGGCAACCCCCTTCGTGCGTGTGACGTGGGTACGCGCCCTTGCTGTCGAGAAATTGAAACAAGCGACGGAGGAAGTGACGGAGGTGAAGGAGGAAAATTAAAGTGCCCCCGAGCCTTTCTCCCCGGGTTGAAAGGAAACTCGTCCGGCATATCGCGTAGAGTAGACCGAATCTACGTCGGAACTTCACTTCGTTGTCGAATTTTATGCCACGAAAATTTAATGAGAAGAGCGTATAAATGAGAAAAAATAATAATAAAAAATCCACCACAGCTCTCTGAAATTATTATCTATTTTTTTTCTGTTCTCTGGAGGGACTTTCATCCAATCATTAACATAGCTCGAGCAACGCAGCGTGCTATAGCACATTTGCTTTGATTTTCATTTCATAATTACGTTGATATGTACATCTTTTTCCAGTTATCTACAGTTGTATCCAGGGAGAGCGGAGCAAAACGGACAATCTATGGTAATTTCATGCGGGACATAATAGAAAGTGCCACGTCTTAAATGGAGGACACGGATCCGTTCTCCCCTGCTCTACCCCGTACCTTCTCCCCGCGCATTGTATCTTTCACGCGCAGCCTCTTCAGCTCCGTCGATAAAATATAATTAATCCGTAAATAGATCCGCAGGATATAATCCGTTTCGATCGCCCGTCAAACGCAGATACTCCGGTTTCCCCGGAATCAGTTGTGTATCTCCCGGTTGCGCAACTGGTCTATTCCGTCGAAACGAACGATATTACTCCTATTATGTCCTGCGTCATCTTCCGCGAATGGATTACTTGCGTTTGTACTCGCAGTAGATAACCCCCTTCCCCCCCCCCCCCCCCCCATGTATAGACGCGCCGCCGTATAATTATTTTGCCCCCGGAACGATGCTAAATTGTATGTAGCACAACGAAAGCTGTTTACCTAGTGCCATTCGCGCGCACGAGTTCTGCTCGTGATACACCCCAGAGCAGAGACTGAGAGAAACGTCGGGCCAACGCGATTCCCCGGCCATCCTCTGGCTCGACTTTATACCCACGCTAATTAGAGCCAGTCCGCTGGAATAATTAGAAATTAGACCGAACGCTGGCTCCGCGCCTCTTAATACCCTAGCTCGTTCGTTCTTTTCCTTTACCACTCCGCTTCCACTCTTGCGTATTTCCAGCGCAGTGCTGTACGCTCATTCTTACGAAGCAGCCTCGAACTTTCTTGCGTATTCAGTAAAGCTCACAAATAATTAGCATTTTCTTATTTATTTATTCATTTTTGTTTGGACGGCGGAGCAATGAGCGATTTCTAATTTTCGGGACTGTCTATAGGGCAAATGTGGCGAATATGGACCACTGCGATTGGCACGTGAATCAACGATGTATGGAACGGGCCGGATTCGCCACTTTTACCCCCAATATTTTTTTTCTTTTTTTTTGACGATGGAAAAGCGGAAGGGTTTGGAGGATAATGGGAAAGGGGTGGAACGACGACGTGCCTGACGCTATATCGGTGAGTGGCAGTTCGCGGACCGGATAAGATGCAGGGCGGCACGTTGAGCCTCCTATCAGCTCCCGTAAACAATATTCCCCTTCGTCGTTCACCCGCTCACCGTCGCGCACCCCCCTTACACCCATCATACAGTGTACCTAGGGGTTGGGCTCAGCGGTGAAGCAGCATCTCTCACGAAGTCGAGCGCTGTATATATATATATATATATATATATTTCTCTCTCATCCCGTTCGCTCCGCCGCCGCGGTATAATTAATTATGTTGTTTTAATTATCTGACAGCTAATTAAGCGCACAATTATGAAAGGCAAACACAACAACGGGGAGGAAGAAGGATGAGGGGGCTGGGGTGGAGTTGGACCGGGGAAAGGGTGGACTGGTTGCTTGCCTTTCACGGTATCTCGCTCGAGGATAGATGGAAGTCCGGACGAAAGCTCCAGGAGCGACCGAATGCGGCGCATGACGTAAGCACCATGCTGTATGTACCTCGACAGCAGCTGAAGGAGAAAAAAAATGGTCCTCCTCTATTTCAGAAGATAAAATTGCCTTCTCGCTACAATACGCTGTACATCCCTTCCGCAGCCTGTTCGCAAGTTCTGTCCCAAGTGGAATTTTCTGTTCCTGCTCAGGACCGTTCGCGGTCTTGCTGAGATTTTTACGTTTTTTTTTCGCACGGCGGAGTTGACTGCAAATCGTGAATGGGCAATGCGCCCCACAGCACGCTACGGCTCGCTCTGTACGTCGTTGGTCATTAAAGAAAAACTCACCCACATTACCTTTAAAAATTTAAAAACTGTTTCGGCAGTGCAATTCACGGCAGTTCTTTCTGCGACGACACACCGTTCTCAGTTTCATATATTTCCACATCTTCAATTTCGCTTGCCAATTTGAGCAACGACTAAGCCAGTATCAACCCGGAAGCGTTAATGGAGGGACGACTTTGTCCTCCTAATTCTATTACGACGTCGCGGGATCTTCGGCTGCCCTTCCCCGAGGTCAAATCAGCACCGATCGAGTTGACTGGATGAAACAGAGCAGGGCTGAGAGACCCGAAGGCTCCCCGATGGCAACTACCACACGGGACCCGCGACTCCCAAGATCCGAGAGGGCGAGCGCGCCGACGGCTTAGCGGCTCTCTGTCTTCTCCCGCGTCCCCTAAGTCCCCGACGGAGGAGAATCTCAAGAATCCCGACTCGTTAGAGGCCGGTTCGCGCGTTCGCCGTTTACCTTGCGCGTTCGCCGTCTCTCCCGCTCGTTCACCGAGCCTCCCGCAGCATCCCTCCGCCCTCGCGCGCCGCTGATGTACCTTTAATGATGCGTCCACGACCGTCCTGCGCCAGCCCGGACCACCTCTTCGGCTCTCGGATAATAGAGGCTATGATCGACGATTAAAGTCTCGTTATTCAACAAAATAAAAACCTCGTTTCAACCCCCTTCCCCCTCTTACATATCACGCCGCGCCCGCCACGAAACCCACTGCTTCCCCGACGACTTTATATCTCCCCGTCGCGGAAATCGCTTTACAGACTTTCTCACGCTTTTTTGTTTTCTTATTTTATCGCATTGTAGGATTCTTTTCTTTCGTTACACCGAGATGATATTTGGGAAGTCTGATCTTCAGGTTGTTCTCCTGCGGTCTTATGCAAGCGGCTTGTAAGCTGTAACCACTCTTCTCATCTCGTTGCCCTGAAGAGGAGAGCTTCCGTGTTGGCGGATCGTTCCTGCAGCCTCCGCGGCACCGGGGAGACGGCCACGCCGGAGGATCCGCGACTCGAGGAGGCTGAGGCGGCACGTACGCGAGAACCCGTAAGTAGAGAGTTAGGTGAGGCTCGCGCGAGCCTCGGTTGTTGCACCAGTCGAGGATGAAGGAGGAGGAAGGAAGGAAGCGAAGGGGGAAAAGCCAGCCCCCCCCCCCCCCCCTTCCTGCGCGACCGGCCCGCGTTGCACTATGCACTCCTCTTCGCTCTTTCCTTCTTCGGCCCGGTACATCACCGCATTATAGCGACGTTAAGTTAAATTAACTGCGGATTAAAGTTAACGAGGAAACGACTTGCTCCCAGCTTGTTGCTTCCTTTTACGCGAGGCGTGCCACGTACCGCTATTACCACTATAGAGTACATTATATACTTACGGTGTCTAATCTTCTCTCTCTTTCTCTCTCTCTCGATCCTCCCCCGCACGCGAGACTCGTGAGTCTTACTTTCAACAGTCACCCGTTGAGCGCAAAAAAGATTTTTTACAGCCATGATCCAACGTGATTTGTCGGTGAGCAGTTAAATTAAATTTGCCTTTCTGAAAATTCGTATACAAAAATGATTTCTCTTGTGGTGAGAAGAAATTTCCGAGTCTTCCATTTGTGAAGAGACTTTTTTATTCCCTAGGAAAAATGTTCAAATCTATTGCGTTTTGTCTATTGTGTATTTCAAACATTGCCTACTACTCGATAAAACGAAAACTGCACCCGGTAAAAATGAACATCATCGTGCGAAGGGTTAAATCGAGGATCTAATGCATCAGTACAAAGAATAATAAACTACACCTATTTTTATCAACCCACGAGCTATTGCTCGGAGCATGTTTCGTTATAGTAGTTGCAATCGTTTAAAGGTTGAGCAGCTCCACGCTGTGTTCTCGATTTCTCGGATCGTATCTCTAATAACACGAAACAGTGGAGCGTAATGAAGTTCATTTAGATGAACGTGGATAAGGGAAGACTGCGGCGAATCCTCTACAAAAAGAAAAGAAGCTGCGATTTCCGATTCGAAGAGGAGAGAATTTTGCTAAAAAAATTTAGATTTTTTCGGGGCGTCCCATTCCGTCCCAAACGGCAATTTTGCACCAATTTTCATGAATCCCATTCATGGGTGAAAATGACACACACCCAATGTATCACTTACCTAGATTTTTAACCCTTCCCATCTTGCCCTCCGCTCCCCCATACGTGAATCTCCGCTCACTCCGACGGAATCCACTTACCTACTCGCCAGCAACCAACCCGATCTAGCCGTAGCGCTATGATCGATAACAGACATTAAGCCACGTACGTATATTAATAGTCGTAATCTTTTTCACGATTGCTGGACCTGCTTTTAATATCCTCGACCCCTGACATCGCAGGTGGTATATCCTGTTGACCCTTTCCTATCCTCCTCTTACTCGTCTATCCCTTTCGCTCTTTAATTCTCTTATCTCGCGGTGGGTCGTATTTTTTTCTCTCTCTCTCTCTCGTACTATTACGCTCTCGTCTCGAACGCCCTGCGCTCTCACGCGCATCCCTCCCTCCGAGAACCTCTCTCAGTCTCTCTCCTTCTCTCGACTCTTTCCTTTCTCCGAGCCCGCTGGCTCGCGTTCACTCGTCCGCGAAGAGAGTGCCTCTCTCTTCAAGCTATGCATTATATATATACACACCTTTCTCTCTCGCTCTCTCACTCCAACCCATTACAATATTAATTATTTACGTAAAAAACACGGCGTGCCGCCACGGAGATCCCATCTTTAATTAAAACCGCCAATGGGGGCCGGTGCGCGCACAGTGCGGGACCGTTCTCGCACCGGGACCTTACGCGAGGAGAACGAGAGATAGAAAACGAGAAGGACCGAGGAGTCTCTCGAAGCCGGACAAGAAGAAGAGTGGGAGATTGGATTAAAGTCAAAGTTGAAAGCGAGTGTATAACTATAACTGATTACTCGGCTATTGCATCCGCGAGAGCGGTTGCGTGCGTGGGAGAGAATCGCGGTACCGCGCGCGCGAGCCGAAGAGCATAAAGATCCTTAACAAGTGTGAGTGCGACGCGGTGCGCAGTGTACACAGCTTTCGAGAGAGTGGTAGAGAGGAGGAGGTGAAAAAATAAAACAAATCGAAATAAAAATAGGGGAAGAAAAAGAACAAGAATAACAATGAGAAAGAGAGATGCACCGGTAAACAACGAGAGAGCGCGAGAGACCGGGTGAGGTCTCGAGTGCAATAAAAAGACAGCTGCGGTGAGGTCGAAGAGGTGGGAACGCGGAGGCGCGAGGGAGAAGGCGAACCGTGGATTAACGAGCGCGAGAGGGGCGGAAAAGGAATGTTTGAGTTACTGCAAGATTCCAGTGTGGAGGAAAGAGCGGAGGGGCAAAGGAGGAGGAGACATTTTTTTTTATCTAGAAAATAAGCAAAAAAATTCAACAATTGTAGCATAGCGTAGCGGAGAGATGGTACCTAATAGAGAAACGTTATCGAGCACACTCGGCAACTTTTTCAATCAACTGTACCCCGTAATCTTGAAACGATCAATCTCCCTCGGGTCTCTCGCGTTCGCACTGCGAGTCCTTCAATGGCCCCTTTTGCCAGGGACTTTCGTGGCTCTGGTCGCATGGACTTTCGGTTTCCGGGCTAAGTCCGCCGGCGCGATACGTTCACGGGCCGGGGGCGGGAGAGGCGTCTCTCGCTCCGGTCTCTCTAATTCCCGCCTCGAGCGTGTTGCCTCCGAAAGGTTTCTCGGCTTGGTGCCATGCAACGCTGCTGAGACGTATCGATTTTGAAGCGGGCCGATGACTTTGCCAAGGTGATTAAGTGGGCCGCGCGCGCATGCCTCGCGAGAGTAATTAACATGCGCCGGTACCCTTATCGGTAGCGTCCCATTCGGCCCTTGTTGCGTGTACAGAGGTAGGGAGGCAGGGAGATTCTATCCCTTCGGCTCATCTCGTTGGACGGCACAAGCTCACCTCCACCCTTGTCACAGCGATACCCAGCCCTCGTTGCTCCGGCCGGCGAGCTTGCCCTCGCCGTCCCTCCCCCGCCGTCGGTCAACCCCGTTCGCTCGTTAAGCAAACCCAAAGGCCTCCGATCTGATCCATTCACGCCGACGCGGCTTTCGATCCCGATCTATAACGCCTCCCTTTCGCACGTCACCCCGTAAGTCACCTTCTCTGTGGCCGACGGGCGCTCTTTCGCTCCTCGGCGCTCAGTTCATTCTCGGTTGTCAGCTTTTTATCAGTACTCTTCCTCCAATTTTTTTACGTCAGAAAGAAGTTCAGTCCAGGCAACACTGCCAATAACTGTATCAGCACTGTAAACAAATTTTGTTTGAAAATTAATAAACGGCATTGGAAGATTTTTTTTTTCTACATAAACTGTTCCCGAAGTTTCAAACACATGGGCGTTGGAATTTTACTGTAAAATTTTTATTTCTGATGAAAATGTTTTTAAATTTCAGTCATAAGGTTTGGACGTAAGACGATAGTACTCACGAATGATCATTCACAGAGAACAATAGTACGGTATTCGCTTTTTTGTTGCGTAAAGTGACGTATTTCCGAAAATCTAAATTTCTCATTTCTAAATTCCATAGTCCATACCGAGGTCGTGAGCATCCGAGCCGTAACAACCTGCTAGTTTTCTGTATGGTAATGTTGCTGAGGGAGAACGTGGATCGATTAATTTTTTCTCGACAGAAAGATATTCCCTTATCAGTGTCGTTTGACCTTTTCGGTAGACGATCGTGGGAACTCTCCTATGGAGGAAGGGCCAGATAGAGAAAGCCCTTTTACTAGGTTTCGTTGAGAGGAGTTTAGTCTAGCAAGGAAGCGAGCCAATGCACGGACTGGGAAGAGCCTCACCTCGCTCTCACTTTCCCGAGGTACAATTTCTAACGATCCCCTCGCCAACGTCCAACTTCTGGACGTAATTAATTCCCCGAGCTAACGCGGAATGCCATAATTAATTCCCGGTGGCTGCTGGCCCGCTGGCAACGAGGTATACGAGCCGTAGAAACGCTCGGGCACGAGCCGCCAGGAGACCACGGTGGGGTTTCTAAGGGTGCGCGGAATACGAGGAACAGCGCCGAAGGGGGCGACGAGGGGTGAGGAGGCGAATTTCATAGGGGGTTAAATGGTGCGAGTGACGAATAGAGCAAGGGCCTGTAACAATATGTATCCGCTCGCGATTAGAAGGCCCCTCTCTGCCCGCCTCGCTCAGTTATGCAATTAATTAAATTCAGTTTATGCGGCGGTTGATTGTTAATTATCGTTGCAAAACGTCCGAGGCACGTCCAACTTTCGTGCTATTCGCGAGCACGGTGGCCCACGAGCGACAGCCAAAGGGCTCGCTTTCTCTCGTTCGACGAGCGATTTTCGCCACGGCAAAACCCAGACTTCGATGGATGTTCCGTTGCAATGGCACACGACTTCCGATACATAACACTATAGCCCACGATAATTGATAAGGACAAAGAATGCATTTTTTTACTGGTCTCAAGGACTTAATTAAATAATTCTTGACTCTTACACCCGATGAAATGGTTGTCGCTTGTAGAAAATCCGTGTGAGTCGAGAAAGTATTTCACTCACACCAATTACACAATATCAAGAAAAAAAAAGCAAATTATAAAATTATATACCAGCTAGTGTCGAATGAACCAGCCTCGGTCACTTTTTTTCCATATAATTTTGCAACGGGCACAAGAATTTGGTATCGGCGCAAATATTGATTTAAAAAATATCTCTCACTCAAGCCAGTCCCCACAGTGAATCGATATTGCAAGAATCGATCGATTGAATGTGGCGTCCAGTAAAAAGTTCGTACGAAACTTAAGGACATTCAAGGACAATTTCCAGGACATTTCCAGGTTGTGTTGGGATATTTATTTTGAAAAAATGAAAATATGCATATCACGCGCGATGTACGAAATAACATTTAGTTCGATAACCGCTTTCGTTTACGTTGAAATGGGTTCAGAAACCAAAACCACTCACTATGCATGAACGTATATAAGTATCTCAGCGGAATTGTGATACTCATTTTTTTAGGATTGTCACAAAACACACACTAAAAAAATACAGACAAACAAAATGCAAAGAGGCGCCGATGTTATTAATATAACAAGTAAATTAATCGAAATAATTACGCAATACGTAAATTAGAGCTCGCGTGAAGCCCACGGTCTTAGGCTCGAAACCAACCTTTCAAAATGGGTATACTTTCGAGTAAAATAAAAACGATGTATTCGATCTTGACTATCTTTTTTATGGGACTTGCCAACAACCATTGAGCTCCATGAAACTTTTGCAGCAATTCATTTCATGAGAGAGGGCAATTCGAGATCGTTGTCGATCAATTTATTTACAAGACGCGCATATAGCCAAACCTTAATAGATCTGTCGTCCTTCTTTACGATCCTTAGCGGGCCGCAATACTGGTTAACTGCTCTTTCGAATAACTCCGTCCTCTACGATCTTGTCAATCGCTTTTCGACTTGCGTCCCTCGATTGGAAAGGGACTGAATAAGAATGTCGTATATTCGGGCGGTCCGCGACGAACTTGGGACTGTGCTCGTAAGCCTTCGCGCACCCTGCTTTATTCGAGAAGACCGGGCGATCTTTTTTTAAGACTTCGGTAACCGTAACTTTCTCAGACTCGCCTAATAACGTTAGTCTAGACGCGATCGATCGAATCGTCTCTAAAAACTCCATCATTCGCCAATCCTGTTTCATTTTGATTTTCGGCAACTGTCACGAAATTATTTCTCGATACTGTGACATAATTAAAGGCATTGCCTCGACTTTTGTTTACTCGATCACTCGGCATTTCATTCACCATCACAATTCGTCTACCTTTTGAGTGACCTATTTCGTGCTGGTTACGGGGCATTACGCTCTTTTCAACTTTTCCCCTTGTAGTTGAGATGTCCCCTTTAGTGCGATTCAACCACAACGAAATTATGGAATTTACTAGAAAAAAAAAGATTCTCGAATGAAAAAAACATCCTCGTTGAGTGTACGAAACCTTCTTTACCGTGATGGTTAATTGCCTCCACGATGGTTTCCATTGCCGCTCGGAAGCCCGATCCTTATCGATTACTTTTTCGCTCCGATACTCGATATAGGGCGGTAAAAAATAGACTGCACCGATCTTCGATATTATCGTATTCATCAGATGTCCATTCACCCGAGCTGAACCCGAGATAATTGCGATACTTCGTTGTTCCATCTTCTCTGACATTTGTACACGAGTTTCTGGGAAGTAACGTGGTGCACAGCGTTTTAGCCAGACACTTGTCGTCTCGCTCGCTCTTTCTCGACGTCGTGCAGAAAATAAAATAAACGGGCGAACTTGTAGCTCTCGGTTATTTAGTCGCAATAATTGGTACCGCTTCGACCCTCTTGCTCTCTCCTCTGCGTTCTCTCGTATACACAGAAATCCCGGCGCACGGTCATATCTCCTTCCCTCTTCGTTTTCCTGACCGTTCTGCGGTTCGCCTCGCGCGCAAGCCTCCTCTCAGTCTCTCGGTCTCATTACGTCCGAAATAAATAAGCCTCCGTGCTCTCTCTCCCTCTGGCCCTCCCCCCTTCCCCCGCCTTCGCCTTGTCCTCCACCACGTGCACATCCCCGCGTCTTTATCTCCCTGACTACCAACCCTCTTCTTCTTCTTGCCTCTCTTACCTCCACTTTTCCTCGGCTCCGACTTCGCCTCGTGAATATCCTTCCTCCTCATCGGTGCACCGACACCCCAGACGGTATATCAGAGTTCCTCATTAGCCGGCAGACATTCATTAAATTGCGAGCCGGATGGCTAAAAAAAAAAAAAAATACAAAAAATCAAACAAAAATGCCACGAGCGCGCCACACGAGTAGCTGGCATTAGGAACGGTAGAAACGGAGACCGATACAGTCTTCGCATCCCGGCGAAAGAAGTCGTTCCATTCCGCGATAGCCAACGATCCGCAGTTCAACGGGGTCGAACGGTCAGAGCCGAAAGATCAAAGCCCCTTACGATATTGCCAATATCTATCAATCCCAACGAGAATGCTCCGTTATACCAGATTGCAGAGGGGATAAGGAGAGCGGGACAAAACTGACAGGTATTTACCATTTTTTTTTTTTTTTGCCGGATATCGAAGAGTCTCACCGCGAACGAAGGCCGCGTTTTGCACCGCACTCCTTATATATATTGAAAATCGCCGATCGGAATTTCCAAGTGTCTGCTCCACATGTTTCGATCTGTACATCGATGTTGAGTTTCGAAACTCGCACTCGTCCAACGTACTCGTTACACATTCGTGTTGGTGCCGATTCTACTATTATGCCTTAGTAATTCGCCTCCTCTCCTCGGTACATTTCTCCACTCCACCGGCTCTCCATTATTCTCCGTTTCGATCCTCTCTGTACTCTCGCTTCCGCAGTGTCAAGCTCTTCGATACAGGGAGATACAATGATAGGGAAGCGGGCAGACCGCGCTATCGGAATGGGGGGGTCGGGAAGAGGGGGCGGGAATCGCGGATCGGCGAAGAAGGAGGAACGGGGAGGGAGGGGGAGGGGGGTGAGAGAAGGAATGGAGAACTAGGCGTTTAACGGACGCGCACGTGTCCCGCCATATTGCGTTCGTGTCGTTCGATAAATAGGTGGGTAAGCGACTCCAACGGAAACCCGTGTTAATTAACGCTGAGCTTCGGGACTGATTTACGTGGCGTCTAATTAGCGGGGCTGACGGCGATATAGTATATAGGCATTTTGATTGGCCAGCCGGTTCGCCTCGCTCTCTTCCGTTCGTTCGCCATCCAGCTAGCTAGTGAGCGGTGCCGGGGCGTGCGAGAGCGAGATAACTAAATGTTTCTGAGCGAACGCCGACCCGGACGATTGGCCTTCCACTCTTTCCTCGTTACAACGGAATCGTCCGCGGGACTTGTCCCTCGTCTCTTTCACTCTCCGACTGCCTGGGCTCTTACTCTCTCAAGTCCCCCCGCCCCTTCGCACGTTCGTCTTCTATTTTCTGCGAGACTGCGAACTGCCGCCGCTCGACGTCCGTCTCACCTCACCTCGCCCGGCGTGTCTCCACGCCGAAGGGAGCAGAAACGGGAGAAGGCGGACGACCTCGCGGTCCTGCCAATTACAAATGCGAAGTGGATTCTACTGACTTCGAGCTCGAATTATATTTTCAACCGAAGCGTTCTAACGATCGGGTTACCAGCGTTCTCCTCAGCTGTCGAAACACCGTTGACGCTTCCACGGCTCCTCTCGCGAGCTGGAGTCTCCGCTTTTTTGTAGCGATCTTCGGTATGGTCGCGAAAGCCCTTTTTCACTTACCGAGTTCACCGGGCAAGCATCCAACGTTGCCTTTTGTTTCCGAAACGACGTCAACGCTTGTACGGCGCTTGCATGCTAGTTTTTTTGTGTTGCTGAGGGTTGATCCTTAAAACCCTTTTCCACTTACCGACCGGACCTCCAGCCTTCACTTCTATTGTCGAGCTGCCGTTTTTTTTTTAGTGATCTTCGGTCTGATCGCAAAAGCCTTTCTCTATTTATCGAGTTGACCGGTGAATTACCCAACGCTGTCTTTTATTTTCGAAATGTTAACTCTTATACGTCGCTTGCGTGCTAGTTTCTTTTCTTTTAGCGGTCTTCAGTCTGATCCTTAAAACCCATCTTCACTTACCGACCGAGGAATCCCCAAGTTCAATTCTATTGTCGAGCCGCCATTTTTTTTTTTTAGCGATCTTCTGTATGATCGCCAAAGCCCTCTTCCACTTACCGAGTCGCCGCTTCAGATCTATCTCATTTCTGTTCAACCTCATCGATCATATTAAAATTTTGTAGATGTCCGGCAATGTAAGTAAGTTTATTGCTAAGGTTTCGCGAAACTCGCAGTCCGGAACCGGGCTGACTGCGGCCAACCAACGGCGAGCCATCAACGCTTTTTTTAACGATATAATAATCCTCTACCCGGCGCAACAACGAAATCCAGATACTCCAGCAAAAGTCACGAGCTACCAGTGTTCTCTTCACTTCGAAGGTATCTTCAGCTACGTAGCCGAACGATTCGACGAGCAATCAGCGAGAGCGGGTAATACAATTTCTGTGAAGTGATTCGCCGGGAATAACGAGTAAGAGTAGCGTCCGCAAAGTGGCGGTGTTTCGAAGTTTTCAGAAGCGCGACTTCGCCCCTTTTTTTTTCGTCCGCATTACATACTTCATGGAACTGCTCTCTAACAGCACTCTTCGGGAATATCTAATGCGATAAAATACGTTGGAAAAAATAAGAAAAAAACAAAAAAAAATGAAAAAACGGAAGTCGATTTTACGAGATCGCGTTGTACGGAGGTCGTAAAGATCCAAAGTTACGACGAGCTGTTGGAGAGAGAACAGAGGAAAGGAAACCGCCCGAGGTATATCCGAGCGTCGGAGGGCGAAGACCAGAGGAGCTCTTCTTCGCGCGGCTCTCGAACCTAAGAGTATAGAGTATCCCGGATAATGGCGTGTATATTCCCGTATTTCGAAGGCAGACCAGCCCGGAGTCAGCCCCCTCGGCCCCTCAATCTCCCTCTGCGGAATCCGTTTCTATATCGCCCAATTAACGAAAGAGATCGCGAGATTCGCGTGTAACTATACACACGCGTGCACACATGCGCGCGGGAAAAAAGACCGCGACGCCAGCAACACCCGCGCGTTCGCTCCGTCGCCGTTCCTTCGACGCTCGTCCGGCCGCACCGCCGATTTATACGCCTGACAATTAGCAGAGGAAGAAAGGGACGGAAATACGTGAGTCGTTTGCTCGATCGAGGAGAGATCGGTCTCGGTAAGACACTCGATCTTCCCACCCTCCTCCCCTTCTTCGGCTAAACTTTGAGGATATTTCGAATGCAAGAGAAACGAGAGACCGAGTTATCCCACGCTGGGTACCGACGTTTCCCGTTGGTCAGCGCGTGCCGAGAACGATTGAAACTCTCATCGAGAAATATACCCGCTCGGTGACTCAGTGAAAAAATGAAAAAATTTAAAATTTCTAAAGAAGGCTCACGTCGCTTGAGGCGCGTTCTTCCGTAATTAGCTGCGAGAGCTCGTTATATTGTCACCGGTAGAGTGAGGAACGTCGGCGAGCGAGGAGAGAAGCGATCGTGGATCGTCGGATGGACGAACTGGAGAATCGCTCGGCGATTTTATATGTATATGTATCTACCGGAGGAATTTAGAAATTCCCAGCATGTACAAGGATGTTGGTTGATTTTACTCCGTGGCTACTTCCAAGAATATTTCTGACCCTAATAGTGACTTGTGGCCGGCGACTCGTGCATGCCAAATCGCTGGTCACTGTGGAAGAGATCCAGCATACGGAAGACCGCCTGCTTCTTGCGTGCGTGCACCATACCTGCTGTTATTATACCTTCAAGAGGGATACGTAATTTTCTGGAATTAGAGAAAGATACAATGTTGCAGCGGCTCCAGAACACTCTGTGCGGGAAGGAGGGGAACACGGTTGGGAAGAACAGAGCAATTAAAAACGAAAAAAATTAATAAACGGCTGTGACTAATTTTCTAAAAACGTGTATCGTTTTTCTTTATTTTTTAATTAATTAATAAACGTGTGTGTATGTGTGTGTGTGTAATTTTTTTTTGTGTGCCGCAATATCTTACAAGAGCCCGGGAAACCGACTAGAGATCCCGGTCCCGGCTTAAAAGTTGAGATAAATCAAATAACAAAATTAACTAGACGCGAATTGACCACTTTGTTGTTGTCATCTTTTGTTTTTCATAATCTTTTAATTCTTCGAACGCCCGTTTTGGTTCGCATGTCACATAATCGTCACCACGGCATCCTCGAGCGGTAATATACGCGTTATCATGTCATGTATACTACATCGTTCACAACACCTCGGATCGAAGCTCACAACGACGAGAAACGACGATCAGTTTAAATAATTATCTCAACATTCTTTTTTTTTCCTTGAACCTTCGTCAGATTTGTGAACTCGATTTTCGATAGTGGAGGCAACTCGAAGACGTCGGGCATCACCAGCGCAACATTTTTTTTTTTTTTCGGTCGTCGGACATCGTTAGTACCGGACTTGTGATCGCCGTCGGCGCGTCGCGCCAAATCTTTATTTTTTTATTTATTTTTTTTACTTTATTTTTTTGTTTCCCGTTAAGTAGTAAATAACCATTTATATCACACAAATCTTTAACAATATACAAAATGTACCTATATACAATTTTAAATTACACATTCTTCATAGCTGTAGCTCTTTTCTTTTCTTCATTGTCGCCCTCTCGAGTCTTTTTTTGTTTAAAATCCGCGGAGTTCGCAGCGTCTTGGGCGATGCAATTTTCGGACAGTCTTTGCGCAGAGAACATTTACACGAGACGGAATGAAAATTATTGTTCAGGGTCGATTTCGAATGAGGTGTTTCGACAAAGTTTTTGAGAACGTCAAATTGTGCGCGACTCGTGCCAAAATATCGAGTCGTCCAAAACGCTGCGGATTCCTCAGCAAACTCTTCGAGGACTCTGCCGGAAACTCCGGTGCGCGTCGTCCCTCATTTCTCCCCTCGTTACGCCTCGCGAAGTTACGCGCAGCCGCCTCATCTCTTCCTTTTTTTTCCCAATCCCCCACTTTTCTCGAAGAAGAAACAATTTTTTCGCTAAAGAACGAAACGAGTAAACGCACAACGATCGGTTATCTGTGTCTTATTTTTTTGTTTTGTTTTTATGATACAGTTTTACATCCAAGAGTAGTGTTTTGTTGTTTCTCTGTCCTTATATCTTTACTTGTCATTCGTATTTATTGAGCTTTGAAGAAGCTCCGGCCCTTCCGAGCCTTCGCTCTCGACGACGGACTGCGTCCGATAGAGTTGTCGATTTTTTAAATTCTTCTTTTTTTTTTAACGCAATAATCTCCGTGAATCTCAGATAAACAAAACGACACTGGATTCAAGCACGGCAGATAGAAGCCCTTATTATTTTTCGACGCGTCTCTTTAAGATTATACATTAACGTTACAACTATCGCGAGTGATCTTCGTAAACTCGTTTTTTTTTGTTTTTCTCATCACGGATTTCCAGTCATAACTTCAGTTTGCGCTTTTGGATTTTTGTGCGGTGATTGTCTGCCGTGAATCGCAAGTACGTGTGAGGCAACAGGCGGTCTCAGCGAGTCCGAGCGTCCTTTATTGCTTCCGTCGGACGGTAGGGGAGTATTGATAAATAACAATTAACGAATCTTAGGTACGAATTCGCCTGCAGTAATTTAAAAAAAAGCTCCGGATGTCTCGTGAATCGCTCCATTTCGTCCGGTAAAAAGTTTAAAAAATACAGAAGTGTGTGAGCCTCTCTCCGCACGACGTGCAGTGCTCAAAGGGCAAGAAGGAGAAGAAAAAGAAGAAGAAGAAGGGAACCCATGGAAGCGTGAAAGTGTACAACGGTTAACGGCTGTGGCGCCCGCCGACGCGGGGAAACAAGGGACTCCTAACGAACTTACCGCGGGCTCCAATCTCTTTACGTTCAGCGATGCGAAAGGGCCGATGATTTTGAAAGAAAAATAATTTTCTAAGAGACCGAGGCTCGCGCCTGTTGCCGGGGTGTCCCTTTCGTGATTCTTTCACCGAGGCGATCGATTCCACGTTCTTATTTCTTTCTCTCTTTGCAGTCCCCGACGAGTCTTTCGCTCGTTTATAGAAAGCTTTTCATAGCGATTCTCTCATCGGCGAAACGAGCCAAAGTACGACCGCTCCACCTGCCGGTCTTCCAATTTGTAATGGTAATCGCACCATGTCTCGGGTCCTTCATTTCGTACTTGAACTACCTGGCCCTCCTTCTCTCCTCGCTCGTAGTCTATGTATACCAGCTCGTTAACATTCGTCACGGCGGGACTTTGCTTGTTTCAATAAAAAGTTTCCGACTAGGGTGAAGCGGAAAGGGAGCTGTAAGTCGAGAGGCTCCGAGCCAAGCTTTTCCCGAATGAGCTATGCAAGAATTTACGATACGCGTGCCCTACGTCGCGGCAAACTCCGGGATGCTTTTCGATAGTATAAGAGTTAAGAGCGGGTGGGTGGGGGGTGGTGAAAAAATGAGCAAACTTTGAAAAGGACGAAGGAAAAAAAAGTCTTTCTCATTATACGATAAACTTTTTTTTCTCGCATTTCGTAAGATCTGAGCGGTAGTCGTTATCCTCTGCAGGATCGCCATCCTTTCAACCTTTTTTTTTTTTGAGCAACATTTATAATTATCGCACGAGTACGTATCGCGCAAGGTTCTCTCAATCGGTCGTCGTGTTTGTAAATTTTATTTCGTATTTTTCGTAACGAGGTGAATGTCCCGGTAATTGGCGCATTTAGCCAAGCATTCTTAAACTTTTCTGTATGGTAAATAGTGTAATTTATTTGAATGGCTTACCATACACGGCCAATGACCGGGATATTCAGCGGCAAGTTTGATTTTTTTTTGTTTCTCTCGTACAATCGTGATTGCGCAATGATATATTTTTGCTTTGAACCTCTCCCGTCTCCAACGTCTCCCGTGTCTCCTCGTCCACGTGTTTAGTACACTTCGAGTAAAAATATATAAGTACTATCTCCCTAAAACCTGACGTCGCACTGTCGGCTCAAGCCGTCGAGTTCGGTTTGTGTCTGTGTACCTGTGTGTATGTGTTCTCTCTTACTCTCGCGCGGTCGAGTCCCGCTCGTGCGAGGCATTAAATCCCGGATAACACGGCGACAGTTCGCTATTCTCGTTCGTTCTTCTTCGATAATAATAATAATAATACAATATCTCCTCGAAATATCTCTGGATCGACAAGCAAGAAGAGTTTCTTTTTTTTCTCCTTACACTCTAATATTTCACATTCTCGAAAGTCTTTACGTTTTATTTTTATTTTTTTCACGTAAAATTGTCTCTACCATTTGTGTTCCACGAATAAAATCTATCATCGTATCACTCGATTTTTCACAAAAGTTCTCGTCATCACAACATTTTTTTTCACCCTCCCTCAACTCACTTTAATTCGTCCAAGCCGCGATTTTCACTTTGTATCACGGATGTCGAAGAGGTTTGATGACAAATTTTTTTTTTAATCGCACGGTTCACCCCAGTGCGACCATTCCTGATAGGGCGGTTGCTGCTGCTGCGAATGCCCGGGGATTCCAGGCTGTTGATGAACGAGACTCATCTGCGAGTGATGATGATGATGATGATGGTAGTGCGGATGACCCGGTGGCGGCGGCGAATAGGGTTCCCCCCCGACGCCAACGTCCACAACGTCGACTTGACCCGACGAAGGTTGATGCAAACCGCCCGGTGTATTCGGGGATTGCGGTACCGACGAGGATTGATGTCCCGACGACGATGATGCGGACGCGGCAACGGGCGACGCGACTAATTGTTGCGCCGTTGGTTGCACCTTCTTCGGGCGACCGACCGGGTTGCCGCCTCATTCGCGGCTCCTCCTCGGTCGTCCTACCTTGCCCTTCCTCACTGGTGCACCGCCGTTTCCGGCCGCCGCCGCCGCCGTCGCTGCCGCCGCCGCTCCCGACGACTTGACCATCTTCAACCAGTCCGATTCGCACACCGGCAAACCCGACACTAAAAGGTATCTGGTGACAGAAGAGAAGAGGAACGAACGTAAGGGATTAGACACTGTGGACTTCAGATATAAATTGCGTAATATTTATGGAAATTCTTTTTCAGATAACAAGACAAGACAATTGTAGGATTTGTAATCAGAAGGTAATAATACAGCATTTTTAAAAAATATTTGTTATAATGCTGTTTGCCATTAACAGCCAGACAGCAAAAGGTATCTGGTGACAGAAGAGAAGAGGAACGAACGTAAGGGATTAGACAGTGTGGTGATCAGAAGGAAATAATACAGCATTTTTTTATATATGTTATAATGCTGTTTGCCATTAACAACCAGACAGTAAAAGGTATCTGGTGACAGAAAAGAAAAGGAACGAACGTAAGGGAGTAGACATTGCGGACTTGAGATACAAATTGCGAAATATTGATGAGAGCTGTTTTTCAGATAACGAGACAAGACAATTGCAAGATTTGTAATCAGCGTGAAATAATATAGAACGGTATTTTTTTTTTTGGTGTAATAATGTTAATAATAAGAATTTTCGCCATTAAAATTTCAAATGACCCTTAAGCATGCCGACGTTGCTAGTTGCTCGACGTTGCTCTACTTACTTGTCGCCAGCGACGAGTGGACTGCCGCACTTGCTGCACGTGAAGCACTTTACGTGAAACACGTTACCCCCGGCTCTCGTTACGAGCTCGTTCGAAGGTATCGGTTGTCCGCATCCCGTGCACATGCCGGCAAACAACCTGCAACACAATGAAAAAAACACGAACACATAAATATTTTAAAGAAACTTTATTCACAAAAAAAAAAAAAAGAAGAAAATATACTAAAATATACGGTATCAAAGCTAAATTTAACGAGGACGTTGGTGACTTTCCTAGTCGCGCCTCGACTAAGAAAAATCGCCGAGTCTCTCTCCCCGACTATTATAGTAAAACACAAAATACTTTTTTTCAAAAAAGTAAAAATGGTACGCCAGGTACTTAAAACGTTCAGAAAATATGTTTATGAAAAAAAACCTCTTAAAAATTAAAAAATCTACCAAAACAGATGTTTATCCGAACAATAAAAAAAAAATATGTGTATCAAAATGTAAAAAAGTTGAAGATTGAAATTTTCACGTCGCTTTCTCATAAAGTTCCTTTATTCGGGAAGCTTCTTTCATGAGGAAGCATTGTCTGTATTTTTGCCAGGAAAGGTTGGAACGTTCTGATTGGTATTTAAAACTTTGTTTTGGATATAAAATATACTCGAAATTTCAGCGTTCATAGCGTATAGGAGTGAATTTCGAAAAATCCAAATCCCATGGCACAGGGGAGAAGATTTCGAAAATCATAAATAATTCCTATATGCTATATGCCCGAAATTTTAGCGTTCATAGCGGATGGGAGTGAAATCCGAAAATAATAAATCAGTCCCATATACTATATTCTCGAGATTTCGGCGTTCATAGCGCATGGGAGTGAAATAAGAAAAATCCTGATCCAAATTCACTCATGGGAGTGCATTTCGAAAAACCCAAATCTCATATAGCACACGGGAGTAAAGATCTAGGGGCTCTAGGAGACCCGGACACATGTACCTGTTTCCCCTACATAAGTATACGCCTGGTTCCCGTGGGTTATGCCTTCGGTACTTATCTAGGGGAAACGGGGACACATGTCCCCGTTTCCCCTAGATCGAAATACTCGAGATACATCGTCGATCCTCGCGAGTATGCCTTCGGTACATATCTAGGGGAAACGGGGACACATGTCCCCGTTTCCCCTAGGTCGAAATACTCGAGGTACACCTTCGGTCCTCGCGAGTATAATTTCGGTGCATATCTAGGGGAAACGGGGACACATGTCCCCGTTTCCCCTAGATCGAAATACTCGAAATACACCTTCGGTGCATGTCTAGGGGAAACGGGGACACATGTCCCCGTTTCCCCCCGATCATCGTACACAAGAATCCACCGAGCGAATGTGTTCGGAATTAAGCGAACTGGAAAGCTTGGATAGACATTCTATAGTAAAATTTTAATATCATTTCGATCCGATGATTTATTTAAGAGGTATCGTAGTGCAAAAATATACTTCCGGCATTTTGGAGTATAACTACTTGGTAGCGTCCTTCGCTCGCTTAAAATTTTTTTTTTAAGTACTTGGCGTCGAGACGCTACCGCGTCTCTTGATAAGTCGTCAATGATCCCATCTCGCCCCGAGAAAGGGGACCAATTAGAGCGTCTCGGTGTTCCCGTTCTTCCGCACTCCTGTTCGACTCCGCGACGCGGCCTTTTTCCCTCTTCTTCCCACATCTTCCTCCCGCCTACGGCTATCTCGCTTCGAACATTCTCCTGTCGGCGATCCGTTCCAGCTTTAAGCGGCGATAAATATGACGCGTTTCCAATTAAATATCTCGCGCGGCCGAGTCAACGACGGGCGAGAGATGCTCCCGAGTCTATGCTAAATCTCTCGCGCGATCTCAAACACTTTCTAACTGAACGAGCCACGACGACAATCGCCTCTCTTCCCTGGTATTCTCAACCCGCCTTCATCCCCCCCCCCCCTCCCCCCACCCCCCGCGTTTCCCTATCGCCACTCCGCGACTCTCAGTCTCCACCTTCCTATCTTCATCCCGCTACTTAATGCTTCATGCATATTTCTCTATCTTCTCGCCACTCCCCTTATTCTCGTTTAATTCTCACTGTTTTCCCTTTCCCAATGATGCATATATTTTCTTATTGCGCGATGAAAACCTTCGCCCGCGCCCTCTCCGCCGGTCATAGCCGGGTCCCCGATAGCGGTCCGCCCGTTGCCGGGGAGGAGGACGAACCGGATAGAGATAGGGAGCTAAAGCAAACGAGATCGGAGCCGAGCCGAGAGCAGAGCGCGGCTCGTCGATATAATAAGGTGTTGTAAATGCACCTTTTAATTGGCAGTCCTGCGAACGATAAGCCGCGGGGTGCCTCGGCTTCTCCCGAGAGGGAGAGACCCGGAGAGCGCGCTCCGGACGGCGATCGAGATCCGAGATTCCTCGTCTTCTCTCGTCTTTCCCTTCGGCCGGCTCGCGCGTCCCCCCCCCCCCCCTGTGTATATACTGTACATACCCCTCGACCTCTCGCAGTGTATCACGTTTTTCTACTTAACTAATTGAAGGGAGAGAAAACCCGAAGGCCCCGTTAAAGTTTTCTGCACCGAGAGACGCGGCTTGCGACTCGCGATCGCGACCGGACGCGCGCGCATGCGCGAGGGCGCTTCCTATGCGCCTTCTCGAACGGTAAAACGCCTATCGGGTTGTCTGTGAGATTGCGAAATAAAAAGATTGCGTGAGAGAGTGTGTGGCGTGATAATCCTCTGATTTCATGTACCGAAGAAGAAAAAGAATTGACGGTGAAAAAAAAGAATCGAAAATAAATAAATAAAGCTTATAGTAATACACTGTATAAATGTATATCTGTAGGCTCGTTGATAGAATGAAGTCGAGGAGCGCCACTCGAGAACTCTCGTCCCTCACCCCCGCGCTCCTCCTCTAACGTTATATCGCGTGGATTGCTCGTCGTTCCGGCAGGTTTCGTGTACCGAGGCTTCAACTCCCTCCGGCTCCTCTTCCCCGCGAAACTGGTTTTAATTATTCGCTTAATCTGGTCGAGTTGTTAGTTCTTAGTTAGCCTTGTGTGCCTTCGCCGGGATAAGGGAGCAAAGAACGTCAAAGCAAAGAATATCGCTCCCCCTCCACTTCTTCGCCTCTCGGGTTTCCGCCGTCGCCGCGATACTCATCTTTCTTCGGGAATAGAGAGCGGCAAAGGGTTGAAGACCTATGAAAATTGTAGTATTTGTATTCCGAGGAATGAGAATAATAATAAACGCGAATAATAAATTCGATTGAATAATTGAGCGATAAAAAAAAAGGATCTTAAAAGTGTAAGGTGAGATCAATGGAAGGTTTTTTTTTATCCAACAGTCGGTATTTAATATTTCTTCGGTAGATCGTAATCAAATGAAACAAATATTTAATTGATCGTTTTAGATTTATCTTTCGGAGCGGAAGACTTTCGCAACGTTTAGTTCCCCTTGATCGGTAGTTTGCGATATTCGGTACATGTTTGAGGGTGAAGCGTTTCCCCCGCTGGAGGGGAAACAGTACAAATAGGTACATATCGAAACGGTGTACACGAACTAAACATGTCGTAGGCGTACGACGATCGGTATACAGCCTGGACCTGTGGACTGCCGGCCTTGCTCTCGGTCCCCGAGAACGAGCAGGAGAACCCGGCCAACTCCGACTGTCCTGGTGCACTTCGGATCGCGTATAGTATATATTTCGCATTCGCCCGTACTCCGGCCTAGATGTACGCGTCGCGTATTCAACGTTAATGGCAGCCGATGTTTGCCAAGTGCGGCGCAACTCGCGGTTGCAAAGTACGCCTCGTAAAGCTCGATGTTTATGCAGCAATTAGCTGCCGCGTACGCGGACGCGTATGTATCCGCTGTGCGGCTGTGTGCGAGCCTCCGTAGACGGGCGAACGGGCGGGGTAACGCTGTACCGATACGTGTACAAGTGTACGTACGGTTTATGTTATGGAGAATCAGGAACGACAGCCGATTTCGTGAGATTCGGCGAATAGATGTTGACGGATTCGTTGTTGTGAAATTATCGTTTACACGAAACATCATCGTGCCTCCTCGCACGGGTTCGAACGACTCTGTTCAACCCAGTAGGTAGGCTATTAAATTTCCGTATCACATAATGCAAAAAATGTTACTTTTTCTAAAATTAGTTTTGAAATGCTTGCACGGGAATAAAGTAATTATAAATTCATGAAATCCTAGTAGCGATTTTTTTTAAGTATGCAATACCATTTAAGGATTCAATAGAGCATACGATGAATAATAATTAAAATCTCGAAGGCAGAAAATGATATTTGCTCTCATATTGCTCAAGCAAGCAAATGAATATAAATTGAACGTTGAAAGTTTGGTAACCAATGGGAAACGCGGCGATGAAGGATTCGATTGGAACTCGTGAGGGGCAGACCTCGTTATTAATTTAATAACCGACTCTGACAGTTGTATAATTAAATTGCTAATTTATCCGGCGTCGGCGAAGCCAACCTTCTTCGGGTGCTGCCCGACGACCGGGGACCGCGGACCGCACATTGCCCACCAGATTGTACTCGGCAGTTGCTACGTATAGATGACGTTTCAATTCTACTTGCAGCATCTGTTGATTAATGAACCCAATTTCTTTCGTCATTCCTTAATTTAATCATTTAATCAAATGTTAACCCTACGAAAAAACATTTCTCTTAAAAAAAAAAAAGATCTCAAGCGCCCGACACTTTCCGGGACAAAAATGTGTGAAAATCCATTTTTTCCCTTCAACAAAATAATTTTCCTGACTTTATATTAGAAAAACTTTCTTCACAATACAATCTATCAAACTTTTCTGGGATCTTTGGATAAAAAAATTAAGAGGTTATTTTCAAAAATAGTTGGCTGTTTCACTGAATGGTACAAGGGTTGATTGGCATTAAAGGGTTAATAGATCGGCGGCGAATTTTTTTTCGTTTCGGAGAACATATCGATCGTCGTGCCATAAAAAATTCGTAAAGCGAAAAAAATTGAAAGCAAAGAAACCGCCGGTTATCGTTACGCGCGGCGTGCACTATATATCACTAGGTGGAGTCGTAGATACAATAGGCGAGAAGTAAGGGGGGTAACATCGGATAGAGAACAGCGGCGGGTTCTCGTACCGTGCAATTACCAGCTACCATCTGTTCTATCCGTTCTACTTCATCGGCGAGACGTCGGCTTCTAATTAGTAATTACGAAGAAATCGAAAATAGAACAATTCGAAGAGCAACCGAAGCCGCGACGTATACGTGTGTACAGCGCACATCGTCCGCCTGTGTGTGTGTGTTTTGCGCGCTCGAGTAGATTCGTTTCCCGTGTCCAATTGTTCGTTCACGGGGCTCGAGACAAGTACGAAGGACCTCCGTCTGCCTCGGAGGAAACGAAATATTTTCGCAATAGAAATAGAATTCGCCACGGGGGAAACAACGAGAGAAAGATTTATAGAGAAAAAAAACGATAATTAAATGTAATAACAGTTATGGGTATTGAATATCGGTGAAGGATCCGAAACGGATCGATTTCATTACGATCGATCGATCCTGAATCACTCTTGATTAGCGGCTCGTAGATTTAATGTCTCTGATAAGAGGAACGAAGGAACGTGTATACGGGATGACTGGGTGAAAATTTCCGAGGGAATGAGTTTTGCAATTCTTCGGAGTATTCGAGATGATTCTCCGACTCGTGTGTCGGCGATCGAACGTCAGGATCATTAGGACTCCCCGATGGCTCGTTAGTAATGGTAACTCTCGGGGCCAATTACCATTTCGTGACTATATATAAATCGCGACGCGACACTCTCCGCAGCCCGATCGTGCCGGCGATCGCGCGTTCGCCATTCGAAGATCCGTTTTCTTGCTTAATCGCGCCACGGTACAGCTGCGGGTAAGAAGGATCTGTACCGGATCACGCTCGATTGCCTCAACCGGCCTGGCAGCAGAATCTCAACCTCTCGAGACACCGTTACGATTAAAGTCGATTGTAAATAGTCATACACTCAAGGACTGCGAGATGTAATTGTCAGTTAAAAAAGAAAGGAAAAGAAACTACAGTTATATTTCTCGGGCACTATTGAGGCGATTTGCGATGGACTCAGTCGGTAACAAAAACTGCAATCCCTTCTTTCTTTCAAGAGTCACCAACATTTTGGGCCGAACACAATTTATTGCTGCTATCGTCATCGATTTATCGGAGGCTCATAATTTGTTCTTCCTCGCAAAACTCTAGCAGCGTCGAAAAAAAAAATGGATTACGGTTTTTATTGCGGACTGAGCGCCGGCCGAGCGGGAGACGTTTCAGCACCTTAAAGAGTCGGGTATGAGACACATGTTTTTATCGCTTCATAATAAGGAGTACGGAGATGATGATTAAAATTCTTCACCTCGGAAGAACAAGTATCGTATTAAGCATCGATCGATTATGGGCCTAAACGATAATTTCCTTAAATCCACGACCTTCACTGCCTCATAATGGGAGAGTGTGCCGATGCGAATGGTATAAATACGCTTTGGTCGATTCGGCGTCGCGGCCTCGAAAAACGGAAGACGAGCAGACCAAAAATAATTACGCTAATTAAAGCCGCCCAATTTGCGCTTTGGACAATTAAAGTGGCGCAGCGGGGTGGGAGAGACTGAACGCGAGAGGAAGGACGAGGAGGATAGGTCGGTCTAACTCATTAGCAGCGCCCGGCCGTGTATGCCCACGGCTGTGTACTTCCTTGTGTGAAACCACGCATGCGCGGGTTTGTGTGCATGCGTGTGTGCAATGCGCTGGGGTACCTTGCAGAGAAGCTACGGGGAGACTACAGAGACGGTGAGTAGTAACCCACCTCGAGACACATTACTTGTCCCTCGTATAAAGGTCTCTACCCTGTGATCTTTCGAGAAATTACCGAGACTCGACACATTATATTACGAGCAGTCGCGAAACGTGAATTGCTCTATCGACGATCAAAAATCTCCGTGCAATCTCGGCTGAATTACACTAAATTGCAGATACTTAAAAAAAATGTTCTGATTAATATAACGTACCGACAGGTGCCTCGGGCGCTCCACGGCCTCGCTATGAATTATCGAATTTAAAAACCGGAAATTTCTATTTCCGGAGTCTTATCGGAATTACGTCACATCCGGCTTGAAAATCTCATTATTCGAAACGGAAGTGACGTATTTCCGGTACGACGTCACTTACGCCCGGGAAATGAGATTTCCTAACCGAAAGTGACGTATTCCCGGTATGACGTCACTTTCGGTGGAGAATGAGATTTCCGTACCGAAAGTGACGTATTTCCGGTTTGACGTTACTTCCGGTCGAAAAATGACTTTTCCAGACCGGGCGTGGCGCATTTGCGGTCGACATTTTTTTTTTCTGTACACGAGAATAGTGTAATAGGGGAATTGTCAGTGCCTGGGAAGAAAGCCACTAGGGGGATTTAAAATAATAAAGGTAGGGGAGGGGGCAGGACTAGGGGACCCACGGAACCCTTGAAAATTGGGACAAACAAGAAAAGAAAAAAACTAAAAAACTACTTTCTACAATATATCGAAGAGATTATTATAATTATTAATTGGGGAGTTGAAGGTGGTCACGAGAAACGTAAGATTGTTTTTTCTTTTTGTTTAGGATTCATAAGATGCGAGGACACCGTCGGTGAATTAAATTGAAGTTTAACGGTCCCGAGGTTATAATGACGTGGTCCGTGCGGGTCCGCCAGCGGTCGGTTTCGAGAAAATGAGTTCCGAGTCAACGACAAATTGCCTCGGTAAAAGGGTGTCTTTTAGCTCGCGTTCGGACCCCCCACACGCTCCTCCACCACATTGACTCGTCGCTTTCGTCTTCGTCAGATCTCGCTCACGGCACTCGGTATACGAAGCTTATCGGATTCCGATCGTCTATGTTACTATACGAGGTCGCCACCGGCAATACAAGACCTAATAAACCTAATCGATTTAAAGAGTCACGCGCTCTCTATCCGTGTTCGCGTTCGCAAGACCGCGTTTCCAATAACCATTTAATTCGAGTCAATCAAAATTCCTATTAGCTACCCCGAGTGCAATTTGGCTGCGGAATATATCGGACATCGCGCGCGAGCGAGCTCATATTAGAAGTTTGCCGGGATATTGGCCCGGCGGAGTGACGGCGACGAACGGTCCTTGAGATTCTCGTCGCACGAACAAGAAATTCCTTATCTTATTTTCGTCGTGAATTCACCCGAAAATATCCTCGATAAATCATTTTTGAGTCCGGTTTTAACGACGGTCGAGGAGGAGTTGGCTTCATCGATTCGAGTCGAAAAAATATTTCATTTTTTTTGGTAATAAAAAATTGTATCGAAAATCTTCCACGATCGACCGTTTCAAATTATCGACGAACAGCAAAAGAAAAAAAAACAATTAATAAAAACCAAGACTCGGGCGTCGAATTCAGCTGCGACGAATCGTTAATTGTTCACAACGAAAATCAATCTCGATGATCGTTCGTACCCATCGCCGGGCAGTCGTGATTGGTCCGATCTTCGACTCATTTTAATGTAATTAACGTTTTGATTGCATGCTTTGTTTCCCCGCATAACTCCCCTCGTCGTAGCCGAACCCCGCACCGTCCGTTCCGTACCAGGAATGGCGGAGTGAGGAGAGTGCGCCGGAGGAGCGGAATGGAAGGCGGAGGGGCATCGATCAGAGCTCGGCCGGTACTGCCGCGCTCTTTGCAAGTGTGCGTTCGTTTCCACCTGCACGCAAACTCGAAGGGGGGCATTGCACGAGTTCGCGACCTGCATCACTCTCCCGATCTCGATCCTCTCCGCCCGCTCGCAGGTTCCACAATATTACCCTAATTTTTAATACGTACCCCGCACATTGTGCGTACGCGATTAAACGTATAAGTCCTCGACCGTCCACCAAAAGAAACGGCTAGTTTAAATGGGTTAATCAAGTTAGATTGGAACTTTCGACCTCCCGGCCGGATTCGCCGAAACGGGGTGAACGTCGTCAGCGAATTCATCAAACTTCCGCCTCCGGTAATACAAGAATGTTTCACTCGCAAAGTTATAATATCGTCTACCGTAGAACAAACGTCGAGTCGCCGCAACGCTGCGAAAAGTACCGGGTGATCCGTTAATAGTTAATAAACTCTCGATGCCACACGACGCAATCGATGTTACCATTTTTACCACGCGTACCTCGGCGTTGCAAACTTTCCCAGACTAAGGCTGTATTGTTTTTTCCTCGGTGCGAGAGATTATCAGGATTATGTGGGTGGAATCTCGTACCGATTTTTATTACAATATTTTTATTACTCAACTTTTTACTGATCGGAGATACCAATTTTTTTTTCTGTGAATCGATGATACGTTTCTTAATTTCGTGTAATAAATAGAACGGTTGAGAATTGCAAAGTAGTGTATACATTAATACGCCCACGCACCCGTATCTCACGAGGAATTCGCAATAATACCCGGCGTGCCGAGCTTCTCTCAGACGAGCTCGTCGGGCGCAGCGCCGTAGCCCCGGCTCGAAAGGCAATATAAGTGAAGTACACTGCAATTAATATATCTTGATTAGTTTTCAACAGAGTTGCCTTTTTGCTCACGCTCAGCTCACCCAGCGTCGCCGCTACCTTGGCCGCTCTCTGTCGGAGAGCTCTTTTCCCTCCGCCTTCCCTCTCCGCTTCCATCACTTGTTTCACCTCCCACCCACTCTTCTCCCTCTCGCCTTCCATTTAGTTATTGCCAATAAGTAATTATATTGTTCCGAAGCGCGAACGGAGAGGAGAGAGAGCGGGGGTTCTCATTTTTTACATCCCCGACGGCGCCGCCAGGTGGAACGCGCGGTGTTCTATCTACTCATCCCTTCGCGTTCGTTTTTTTAATTTTAACTTTTTTTTTTTCAATCTTTTCCTTTATCCTCTTCTCAACTCCTCACAGAGAGTCATCCACTTATTTTTCGTCCCTCTCACTCTCATCAACTCGTTTCTTACTCGGTTGGCGCGAGAAACCTAATTACGATTTTTACACTCTTCATCAACAATTACATGCCCTACCCCCACCCACTCGACGATCGTATCTTCAAAGTTCCTCTCGCTGGGTCGCTCACGGGGTCAATGAAGAAATATTGCAGCCTCTTGCCGGAGTCTTATCCCTGTTCCACGGTGCATCTGCAATACCTGCGTCCCTCCGGATAGAGCCCATCCGAGACAAAATAGACCGTACAGTGTATTTCTTTTTTTTTTGCTTTTCAAATAATAATTTCCTCCGTAATGAGCAATTAATAACATTAATTGCGCGCCGGAGGAGGCAATAAAGAAACGTATTCCATCAATGTCACAGCGATATCTTCATTTCGCCTCGCGAGAGAAGAACAGTTTTGATAAATGATTTCATCGTGTTTCATCGCAACGCTCCGGGCTCTTTCGTCCCCTCGGGCCGGTTTCCATGAATTGCACCGCGAATGTAATAGCTCGTACGAATAGCTCGCGAATCGTTAAATCAACCCATCACGGGTCTGTGCACTGAGAGAAGGATCTCGAAAAACTACAAAGTCATATGGTAAATTTCGATCAGACAACATCAGCGCCACATATAAGCGATATGTGCAATTTTCCCACATGCCATATCAATTTTTACCCGACCTATATTGTAATTTTCCCCAGAAGGCGGGATGGCAAAACTTTGCCTATCTGGCTAAGAATTTCGTGGATAATACTGAAAATTTCGTTATTAAAACTGAGAATTCCGTTCATTGAAACTGAGAATTCCGTGGATTTAAACTGCAAATTTCTTCGATCGATTTTTTTATGTCCGTTTACATAAAAAATAAAATTTGATCTTCACAATATGCCGGCGTGACCAACGAACATAAAACAAACGGTCGGCGATCGCGACGCCTCCGATTACTATATATTTTCTGATAAGAAGAAGCTATATTCTAACAAAAGTTATGGAATATTGGGGCAATATCAGCGACAGCGAAAATTACATTTTCCACCTGAATGCCTTAAGTTTAATACGAACGTTTGCCAGGATGTCGTTGCAATTCCCACATACCTGCATTTTTTTCATCAGCATTGTGGTAATGTAACACGGAGATGTAACATCATATCGGCGAAATTCGTATTCCGGCTGACATCCCGACCGAACTTTAATTCGCTACGTGATTCGATCGCGTCAACTTAGAAAGTTATACCGGGTTTGTAACGCGGCGGATAAGGCCGATGGGTGGGCACACGGATTACATTATGTTCAGCGAGGTGTGAACCGGCGATATTATTATACCTGTATAGACTCCGAGATAATATACCGAATCTCCCTCTCCCTCGATTCCCTATCGTCGTCCGCCTCGAGAACTTCGTGTATTGCTCATTCGAATCACGAGTATCGATGGATCGTATCACACGTAACAATCATTGGAGGAAAAAAAATGAATGCAGAAAAAAAAACGGAACGGCATCGACTGTTACGAGATTCTTTTCAATTCATTGCCAAGTTACGTTTCAATCGTTCCGTCAGCCTTGTAGCTCCGAGTGTCTCGGCGCCGTCGACGAGACGCGAAATATCTCCCGATAAAGCGGAAAATCGCAGTGGAATGGAGAGGACCGGGAACGATTGCGATTCCTGCGACTTCCTCGTTGCCCCTCCCGATCGATTTACCCGAGGACAGAATTGCAATTAAGTGGAGAAGGTAATAAGAACCGAAGGAGCGAGAGAGAGTCGCTGTATTGCAATTGCTTGACCAAGGTGTTTCGTCTCTCGTATCCGATAGGTCTGTATATACACTGTAATAAGTGGTACATGACGGGTACAACGTATATAGTTGGTATTGCCCGAGAGAGCCGAGTAGTCACGCAGTCGATTACGCTAGAGGCTCGCGATGCAGGGTGTCGGGGAGAGAGAGAGTGAGAGACTGTTACAGCGTTTCGCGTTCACGGTTCCGCAATGACCTCGGGTATAAGCTCTCCCCCGAGGTATCGATCTGGAGCGGCCAAGAGAGCGAGAGGAACGATATAATTACTTTCAATTCGCTGCAAGCGCCCTCGGTCAAAGTTCACGCTGAATAGAGAACACGTCGACGTCGTCGCAGTCGGTCGACGCACGGGTAACACCGGCCGGGGAACACCGAGAGCGGTTGCCGTACGAAGACTACTTCGCTTTAATTAATTTTAAACTGCGGACCGACCCGGCAATTATTCGACTCAACAGTTGCGGCGATTAAATTTCTTCTATGTTTGACATTTTTTTTTTCTTTCTTTTATATTTCAATCTAAACGTGTCGCAATATGTGATTTAAATGTCCAGAGTATTATCGATCAAACCTGAATGTAAAATTGATTAATGTATCTCGGTGAGAGAGTACATTTATTAACTGTCATGGAAAATATAGATGAATAAAAATAAGGATCAACGATTTTGTCTGTATTTCTTTTTTACTGAATTCCCCCGATCTGTTCGCGGTGGGTGCGGGTATAATTGAGATTGTGGACGTCCGTGTAATTAATATGCAATTATTTGTAACATCTGCGGGTTATATTATCGAGGGATAGATGATGAGGCGAATGGGGAGACTCAAAACCATCTGTTGTCCGCGAAAGCATTGCTCTTCATCTGCCTATCTTCTTTCGCTACTCTTATCCTTTGCATTTGTACGCGTTTGTACCTCTTTCATCGACGGAGCAATAACATAACGCGAGAGATGAGGGGGAGAGGTATATATGTATATACATATACGTATTTTTGTTTACCAACGAGCCAAGATGAGATTCGAGCACTTCAACCAATGGTTTCGCCTTAATTACTTTATGCCTCGAGGGTGTCTGTAACACACTCCAATCATAAACGAAATATATCTACGCTCGTACTCTGTAACTCTTTCTCCCTTGCGAGTTGTATATCTGACTCATTGTATATTACACTCGTCTCGGATGCATACACGGTCGGAAATATGGTCGTGCTAATTGACGCAATTACGCAAGAAAATCGTACAAATACTTGTGTCTCATGTGCCCATAATTTAAACAGGGAAATATATGTTTAAGACGGAAATATACAACAGTTGAAGGGGGATTCCACGATGTCAGACCGGAAACTTTTTTTTTTTTTTAATTTCATAGATTTTTTTATAGGTAAAATAAAACCGTACAAAAATCCCACGTGATAGACTGTTCGTAACGCTGTTCAGATAATGTAAAAAAAATCCTAGGTTCGAATACAACGAATTGCAGGAGGGGTTCGATTTTTTAATATTAATTTTTTTTTATATTTATGGTACTCGAAAAATGGACTTCATTCTACAATTTTTTATACTTTGAACTGCAATTTTTTTTTACACGATCACAACACCGTTACAAACAATGCGTGGCATGGAATTTATGATACGATTTTTTTTTGTCGATGAAGATAAATAAAACACAATCGTAGAGCTTCCCCTCAAGTCTGGTACTGTGATTTACTTTGCGACATTGCCAGGCCAGACGGACCAGCAAACCAGTCGGCTCTATTGGTAACGCCGACGAGGGAAGTGTGTGGGCAAATGACATTGTGAATGGTGTGGAGAAAAGAAAGAGAGGAAATAAAGAGCGGCGAAGAGGTAACGCGACGACTCGGAGGCGAGACGAAAGAAACGATCGGCCGAGAAAGGAGCAAGGCGAGGAAGCGGATGGTTCGCCGTCCCGTCAGGTCAATAAGGCCAACCGGACGTAATCCACGTCACGCGAGGACAAATTAAAACTTAGTTGCTTTGCAATTTCATCAAAGCCGACCGGTGGCGAAGGAAAGCGGTGGGTATGGGCCAATCTTCTTGAGCGGTTTCCGCCAGCATCCAGTCGATGCCGCTTGCGCTCCCGTCTCTCTCGTTCTCTCTGGCAAGCTACCGCCAGTTTCCCCTCGGCTGCAGGACGAACGAACGAACGAACGAGGGCAGTAGAGAAATAGTGGAATGGGATGGTCTCGCGTGTGTCCTCCCTTCTCCCTTCTCGCCCACGTTCCTCCGTAAGTGAATTGTTTCTGGGATTTCGCGAGAGCGCGATAGAAACACCGAATCTCTGTGTTTTCCTGTCCGTGTGTGTGCGCGTGGCTGTGTATCCGTTACACATATTGGAATTGTTCCTTCCACTGGTTACTCGTCGCTCGCGTCCTCCAAATTTCGGTTGCAAAATTACTCTTCGCTCGGCGCGTCTCACGGCGCGAGTGTGTATGTGTGTGTGTGTGTGTGTGTGTGTGTGTGTGTGTGTGTGTGTGTGTGTGTGTGTGTGTGTGTGTGTATGTGTGTGTGTGTGTGTGTGCCGGTTGGGGATTTTAATCCAAAGCGAATGTGCAATGGGTTTGACATGTGTATTCTCTACGATAGTGTGACTGTAGTGGTGTTCGAGATACATATATTTATACACACGGACAGTGGGAGAGAGAAATTCGTGCGGACGTCGCGGTCCCACTTTCGCAAATGGGATCGTTCCCGAAATTCGGCTAAACGAAAGGTTTTTCATTTGGAAAAAGCTCCCGCTCGCCGGCCTCTCGTTAGAGATTTCGTCGAACGATTTTTACCCGAGCAGCTTTTTCTCGCTCGTTCTCGTAATGCGGGGCTGGAACGTACGTTCCACGAGCTGCAAAAATAATATCGGGATCTAAGATAGGGAGTTACGGGGGAGTTGGGGAGCGTAATCGAAGGTGGATTACGGTACGGCGGAAGGTGGATGTAGAAGTTGAAAGGAATCGATAGCCCAGGAGTCCCGACGGATTCGTGGACGATGTGCCTCAAAGGAAAAATTGCTTTGAACGCAATCGAACGTCTCATCGAAGACCGATATTTCCTACACTGTTTTTTAAAATAAAAACAAAACCAAAGCGTAAATGTACCTAAGAAAGTTAATGTCCCCTGCACTGTGAATTTATACGCGCTGTGTAAAATTAACAAATATTTGCCTCACATTTGTACCGTCTATTTAATCAATTCCGACCGCCGGTATACCAGTTATCGCGATAGATAAGCAAGAGTACGGGAGAGCGGACTAAAATGGTGAAGTGGGGCAAAACGGGACAGTGGGGGCAAGACTCAATTTTCCAATGATTTTTGTTCGCCCAATTTTGTCCCAACGATACATCCGGATTTTGCTCCACAAACCACAATCGCCACCATTCAAAAGTTATTGGAAAATTGCGTTTTTATCTCATTATCCCGTTTTGCCCCGCTGTGCCATTTTGCCCCGCTTTCCCCTATACGATTCTGTGCGCATTTTGCCCAGTCCAGAGAGTGCACGTAACGCGGCTGATGCTGGAAACGGGCAGGTTTCACGTGCCCACGGGTCTATAGGTATCCATATCCCTCGGCCAACAAAAGTTTCTAAACGATACGGTAATAACAATAATAACTTTTGTAACTCTCTCCCTACCGTCGGGGCTAGAGGGAGAAGCTCGCTCGCGAATGTACGTCTACACAGGCGCAAAGCTCGAACAACGCGCAGCCCGGCCGAACGTCGGTGAGCCGGAAGAGCCGAAGAGCTGGTGGCTTCACTTGCAGAGCGTAAATTGAACGTCCAACTTGTATTTATATGATAATAAGCGCTCGCGTTTAAATATACCCGGTGTACCTAAACTCGCTACTTAAATAACGGAGATGCCCGCTCGGTCGGTCATGCAGATGCCTATCGGCCGCCCGGCACATCATCCCCCGTTACGTCGTCGTTCAAACTATCCCTTCAACCCCCCGTCGAAGCTGCGAGCCACTGCGCTCCATTGCACTTTTCTGTCACAGCCTTTACACGTACAATCGACCGCTGAGAATCAGAAGGGCGAAACCCTCACCGTTTAACACGCGAAACGACGTGAGATGCGCCCTTCCGTTTCTCAGCAGTCGATATATTTATATATATATATATTAGATACGTATATGTGGATGCGCGCACTCCGAAATACAGTGAATATTAATAACATCGAGCATTACATCCTCGAACTGAGACTTTCGGACCAACAGCGCCCCTTCATCCTTCTGCCGGTTTTCTTATTTACATATTTACGGAGCCTCCGAACTTTCGCAAAGTTTTCCGTTAAACATTCGCCTTTTATCCGACGAGCACGGAAACGAGCGAAAGGGCAGATAGACCGGCCGAGATCTACTGTTAAAGCTCCTCGACGCTATGGCAACTTCCGCGACTCGGTTCGCGTCTCGAAACTACTGCAAAAATAATCTTTTGTCTTACTCCTCGCGTTCGTCGGCCGGCTACGAACTGAAGCGCGTATACATTCGCGGGCATTCGTGCAAGATTGCCGGCCTGTGTGCAACCCCCCCGCCTCGGAGTGCTATGAGATTGCGAGCATTGAATAACTGTGGACTTGAACAAACTTTTATATCAGAAAGATAATAATGATAATCGGTCCGTTGTAATAATATCGGGGAATGTCGACACATAAAAAATGTTCCATGGATAGCATGAGAGGGTGAAAAAGGATAGAGAAGACTTAAAAATAGGATTAAAAACGGGGTAAAACGAGTGAACATGGCCCAATTCGATTAGCACGTAGATCAATTAGATCTGAACCGGGCGCATGAATAATTTTCCCGTAAATATCTATAAACACAGTTCCGCAATGGCGGAGTTCTTCTCCTGGACCGTCGGGATAATAATTTGCTTGACACCTGCCGGTTAAACGGAGACGCTCAACTCAGGTCCGTTGCTTTAAGTACGAAGAATCGGGCACTAGGTAAAAAAAAAGGGCAAAGAAGACGTAAAAAATGGGTTAAAAAAGGGGCAAAAATAGTGAATATGGCTCACTTCGATCAACACGTAGATCATTGATATCCGGACCGGGTCGCGTGAATCATTTTGTCATGAATATCTACAGACGCATTTCCGCAATAGCGGAGATCTTCTCCTGGACCGTCGGGATAATAATTTGCTTGACACCAGCCGGTTAAACGGACACGCTCAACCCGGGGGCGTTGCTTTAAGTACGAAGAACCGGGCACGCTGGCTGGGCGAAAGAGGGTCGCCGAACGAGTGAGAGAGGTCGTGGATATTCGTCGTCGTAGTCGTCGTCGAGCGGGTAAAATGGCAACGGGAAAGTGCGAGTGCACGGGGGAGGAGAACGGTGGGAAGAACGCGACTCGAGAGGTTGCGAGCGGGCCAGGCCAGGGAGGTTGGTTATAATTTTAATGACGGCGTGTCCGCGCGCGCAGACTATTAAGAATACGCGTCGCTAGAAACTTTTAACGAGACGCTGGGTGCTCGCTCGCCCGTGTGCGCGTGTCGCTCCCACGTACAAATGGTAGTGAGAAAAATATACCGGTGTGTGTGTGTGTGTGTGTTAATATAGCATAGCAAAAAAAAATTAAAAAAAATAACGTACACAGTTATGAGAGATGACGAAGAGGCGCGAAACAAGATAGGGGGAGAGATGGAGATCGCGGCGGTGGATGGAAAAGTGAGGAAAAGGGGGGTTGAAAGCGTGGAGGAAAACGAAGTCCGACGACAGTCGTGTACCCATCCTGGGCGGTAAATCCCCCCGGGGGATGAGCGAGGAGGGGAGGGAAGGGGGAAGAGCGAGCGAGAGCATTATGTATTTTATAATGATCTCACAACAAAATTGCAATTTGTACCGTGAACGGGCGGACGAAGTCCCGCTGGCCAGCTCGGAACTTAACTTGGAGAACGAAGAGAAGCGCGACTTCGCTCGCGCTCTCCTCCTCTTTGCTCGCCGAGCTTTGGCAGTGTACACACACGCACACAAACTTCCTGCGTAAGGGAAATTGAGAACGGCATGTGGCCCGCTAACCACCCCGCAGACTGGCCAGAAAGCGTCATCATTCGAAAGCGTTGCACCCCTTGGCACCTTCCTTTCCCTCTCACGCGTTTATTATAACAATTTTTTGATACTCGTGTGCATACAACTATAGCATTCAGTGCGTTTCTTTCATCTTCTTCGTTTGGCTTTTTTTTTCTCACCTTTTTTTCCAATTTCGTCCCTCCTTTTCAATCTCATAACAATTACGTGTGGCGTGTAGGCCGACGCTTCCGGGCAATGTAATCATTTCACGAGTGGTCATTAATTTTGTGCCCGTTAATGAGTCCCCGTGTTTGTGACTTTGTTAAAACTTTGTTTAACCGCTCGGTAGGATAGTCGAAGGTAATGACACCGGGAATAATGACGAAAGAGGCGGTATGGGGTATTATCTGTACAGTAGCATGTCGGTGCAGTAGCCTCGAGAGCGGCGCATTGAGTCGGAAGAGTCCCGACGCGTGCCACGCGTCCGCTCGACACGAAATTACTTAGTCCGCCCGGACCGAGAGAGAACGATGGGTAGGAGCGTGAGTTGGGTTTCGATTTATCGATCCGTCACGAGCACGCCGAGAAAGAACCTCCGTATTCCACTCTGCTCGATCGTACAACTATATCGCGGGTACACTCTCGCTGTATACCTGCGCTCTTCACCCTCTTCCCGGTGACTTATAGAGCCGACCGGTTAAGTCCACCGGCACACCGCCTATAAGTCCACGGTGGAAGGAACTAAAGCCACGAGCTCTCTCACTGTTTCCTCGGGGGTGGGAGAAACAGTTCGTGCCAATTCTTTAATCGATAACGGTCCGACACCACACGCAACTGGGTCAGAGGTTACGTGTATTCGATGTGAAATCGTATCGACCGCAATGAGTGGAATTAACGGGGTTGGGGCGAAATAAGAATTTTACAAAAAAAGAAGAACAAGAAAGACTGAGTGAAAAGTTATCGATCTGCGAAGAGCCCAAAACAATTATACACGGAAAAACTCTTTCGGATGCAGCGAGGGAAAGCGAACGGAAGAATTTAAGTCTTTTCAGCCGGGTGTTAAAAAAATTATGGGTGGATGGTATTTTTAGGCAGTTGCGTGTAATTATTTCTCGATGCTCAAACTTGCGTCTAACGTGATAGGGTTTTCAGAAAGTTATTTTCCTCGACAGGGTCAGACACCCTCATCGCCAGGCTGGCACACATTCACTCATCAGTGACCGTAGACTGTCGCGATCCCTGCGAACCGTCGCGCTGCTCCCGAGATAGCGCACGATCTCGACGGTGCGTGCAACAGATAGGCGAGGGTGCAAAAAAAGGGTGCACTCGTCGAAGGGGTGAAAATTCTCGCGAGGGATTTCTGACGTGCGGATCCCTTTATTTCTCCACCGTACACAGATTTCGCGCCGACCGTCCAGCCCCGGCGTCCGGATCGCAGCGGAGTCGCGAGTTTCTCTCGAAAAAAAAGGGTAATTAATGACAAATCCGCAAACGAAGAGCAAGAAGTAAGATGATTGGCCTCCCATAGAAGTGGGAACGGTCCTCGGCCGAGAGAGAGAGAGAGATGTCGTTCAATCTACATAATCATTAACAGAAAGGAAATTTATTTAACCCTTGAGGGGGTAAGAAACTCGCGTTGGACGTACTCGTTATGTTATTTCTCTCTTGCACCGTACCTAATTTGAATACATTCGCCTTGTAGGTAAATTAAAATCCAATTTCTGTGTAATTTCGTGCTATTAAATGCGATTGGATCTATCCTCGTCTCTCTCTCTATCCCCCTCGCTTTCCACATCGTCCTAAGCCCCCCCTCCTATCACCCTGTCTGCGGGGTTATCGTGGCGGGAGAGGAGGAACAGAAAAAAAAAGAAGCTCGTCGCTTGCCTGCTTCTCCACCTCGGGCTACAGTCAAGAGAACTATTAATCACTTTTTCCTTTTACTTTTCTGCTTCTCATCATCGTGTATCGCTTGCTACCGGCACGAGAGACCCCAATCGCCCTTAATTTTATAACGCATCGCGTAGCACGGATCCACTCTGTTTTCGTATCGTATCGTTACACTCAACTCGTTGCTTCTGCGTGTGTGCGTGTTTGTGTGTGTGTACATCGGGCTGTTTCGAATCTTCGAGTACTTCACTATAACGCGCACACAACTTCGGACTTGATGTATATACCGGTGCAACGCCTCGACGATCGAGATGAACGAAGTACATGCATATACTACCTGTACTCATACACACGTATGTATGGCGTATGTATACATATATGTGTGTGCGTTCGTATATATACATATAGTGCGTGAATACGATGCCGTAACACCGTGCCGAGGCTGCTCTCGTCGAGGCATTAAATAATCGTCCAATCAACGTTCGGGGAACTCCAAAGTCTTTAGAGGGCAATCTGCATGTTAAGAGGCCGTTAATGCCTTTTCGCCTAGCCGCTCTATCTACGTCCTTCTCTTCTGTCCTTCTGTATATTCCTTCTCTCTCTCTCTATGTATTTCGCTCCTCGGCTGCTTGCTGCCTGCATTTACCTACCGAAGTCATTTCTCGCTCTCTCTCTCTCTCCCTCTCTCTCCTCACGTGTACATGTATATTTATAATACGCACACAGGCCGTACTACACCTGAATTCATCAGCCGTACTTATATAGCACCTGCACTCTCCTCGGTGTATATAATTACCCGTTAATCCGTACGACCAGCAGATACATCTCTTCGCGCGTTTCCATCTCATTCAATTAATTTTTCATCCTCCCATCAAGAACCTTCCCCTCGTCGCCGTCTCGAGAGCGTTACCCAGTTTTTCATACGACTGTGTAAACTCCCGGACCGGATCTCTGTGTGTTGTACTTTCATTAATTTTTTCTTTTCGTTCCGTTCGTATTTGCCTCTGTGTCTACCGAAGACAAACAGGTTTCACAATAAAAAGAAAATAAAAAAAGAAGAAAAAAAATTGTAGACCCTGAATTTACGGCCGAGCTAACCAACACGGTAAATGGTTTTAATTATCACCTTAACATTGAGAATTTCAGGCATCGTGCATGAACGAAAAATATATTTCGATCAGACGTAAATATAATAACAATAGTAATGATAATAATAAATAATAATTCGTATATAATCTATGATATATTTAGGGGAGGGCGGGACAAAATGGGACGGTGGGGCAAAACGCAATTGTCCAATAATTTTTCAATGTCTCACTTACGGCACCGTTTTGCCCCACTGTTCCATTTTGCCCCGTTCTTCCCTATATATATTAATCGCTTGAATAAGAACTCCAAAGATGTGTCGACCGTAACGAAAAGTCGATTTTGGACAACAATTTTTATGAAAAAAGGGTAGAACGCCGTAATAAAGCCAACGAGAGTCACCGCTGTTGTTATTTCGGTGTGGGGAGGGCTGAAGCGGATTCGCACACGGCGGAGACGAAAACGTTTGAGCGAGAGAGCGAGAGAGAGAGAGAGAGCTACAAGCAGCAAACTCGGCGCGATTACACAGCACACTCGACTCCACGAGGAGAGCGAACCCGATCAAGCAAGACGAGCAAATCGAGCTGAGCAAACATAATTTATTGGAAATATTGTGTACCCACTCGGGATACTCACTCCACTTTATCTATCCCTCATCCTGATATCTCCCACTTCCTCTCCCTACCACCACCCCGCCCACCCCGTCGTCTCATTCATTCAACGTGTGTTTCCTCTATCTGTTGTACGACGCTACACGGTATATCTATAAACGGTATTCCATATCCCCATAACACAGGAACGTCGGTAGCTGTTGGAGATGGCCCTGCTGCTTCGGCTCCACCTGCAGCGTCCATTCCATCCCGGTTGCTCGTTATACAGGTACACAGATGCGTCTCGTTCCATCCCTGGTAATTGCTTATTAAATTCCTAGAGAGAGGACGAGAAGGGAGGTGGGGGGTGGGAGGGGAGGAAGCGGGTGGTTGGGCAAGGCTAGGAAGTAGACGAGGGTTGAGGCAAGCCTGCCTTGTACTCCCTCTTCCCGTTACGTCGCCCCGACCGTTACCTCCCTCTCCCTCCACCCTTGGAACAAGCGAGCCTCCAGCAATAGAAGCAGCAGCAGCAGCAACGAGGTTTGTGCCCTAGAAGCACTCGCGACTCCGTGGGCGCGGAAGGGGGGAAAATCGAGAAAGGAAAGAGAGGGTTGCCCGTCGGATGGCACAGGGTACAAGGGAAGAGAACAAGCCTCCGCGGGCTTCCTCGGCAGCCATCCCGGGGCTTGTCCGACAGAATTGTTTTCCTGTTACCGTGAAAATATGCCGGGATAGAGGAGGGCGAGCGGTATCTTGGCTCGTAATTGGATTATTAATTAGATTGTTAATGAGACAGATTCCCGCGCCCTAATAAAGGGGCCCCCCCCTCCTTTCCCTCACGGCGAACCAATGCTTCAAGCGAGACAATGAACAAAGGGGTAGCAGCGAGGGATACCGAGATGCGAATCACTGCGAGGGTACAATGTTACCCGGCAACTTCTGTCGGAGAAATCTCGCGTTTTATGATTTTTCGGCCCCTCTCGGATCGTACGACAGTTAATCTTTCATAAGAACTGCTGTGTAGGGAAATTAATTTCTATTTTATTAATTTTTTTTTCTTTTTTTTTTTTTTTTTCCTATGAAATTCTGTTGAAAGTGACTTTGACTTGCGAGGACGCTTTGGCCTTTTGACTTTGGGGCTTTGAATCGAGAAGCCAACTACTGCGGCGCGACCGCCGCTTCGGGCGTACACCAGCGGAAGCGTTTTGTCATTCCCGTCACGGCTGAATAATTTGATATATTAGGTACACATAAGCGACGGCTGATCGCGGTTATTAGGTTGGGTACACGCTGCCAACCCTCTCCCCACGAGACGGCGACGACGACGACGACGACGACGAGGAGGCGGAGGAAGGACCCTGGCGGAACGACCTCTAACCTCCCAACCCCCTGTGTGCCCTATCCGGGGGCCACAGGCTCGCTCCTCTTCACTCCGTCCTCTCCGTACCTCCAACCGTAGCTCTCTCTTTCTCCTCTCCGTGTGTTTCTCTCCGAAGCAACGAGTAATTCACGTTCCTAGTTGCTATGCCGCTCGCAGTCGCGAAATAGGATTATTATTATAGCGAGCTCCACAAACCCCCCTCGATCTTGCCCCGCCGCCCGAGACCGGCACGTCGGTCGCTCCTGCCACCCTTCCTCCGCAACCCCTTTCATCTGCCCGACAGGCCGTGACGTTTGGAATTTTGAAACTCGTCACGAAACAACCCCCCAAGCGTCCGGACACTCCGCATCCCCCTGCTACAGGTAGGGGACTCGAGAACTTTTCACGGATGGAGACAATACAAAATTTAGGGCAAAAATTGTGAATACGGCCCACATCGATTGGCACGTGGATCGATGACAATTTTCTGGGCCATATTCGTCGCTTTTACTCTATTTAATTAGAATTTTAAAAAAATCGATTTTGTGAGTTCACCGACTGCCTTGTTAATTTTTCTCCCGTAGGACGCGACGTCGAGACAGCAAGAATGCTACTTTTACCAAAATCGATCGTGGGCCAATTCTTTTTTTTTGCTCGACGATCGAGACTCTATCCGGTTTATTTTTTTACCGATCGCGAAGCGGTCACTTATTTTCCTTCCAGCTCAATATTTCACGGGGAAATCCGTTGCGGAGCTAAAAAAAATTGTTTCGGGCATGTAACAATTCGCAAAACGTTCTGGAGCGCGATGAAACCCTCCGACGCACGGATAGTTTTACAGATCGTTCGAATTGAATTTCAGTTTCATCGATTCATCGAAACTGCCTCCGTGTCTCGAGAGCGATGATGTCCGCCGAATATTTGCACGCCGGGGACGAATCGCCGGAAGAGAGAAAGAAGAAACAGAGATCGGTCGAGGAAAAATGAACAACGAAATAATAAAATAAAAAAATAGAATAAAAAAAATTGGTGTGTACATGCGAAGGCTGGCCAGACCGTCCGCCCGCGGGTGTATGTATGTATATCGCTTTCCGTAGATTAAGAGAGCGGGAGGCGCGTTAATTCGCGCGTAGTTTCGCAAATTGCCGTTAGCCGTCGTATTTTTACAAGCAAATGACATACACCGTACCTCGGGTGCCAGAGCCGGGCGTTCGGAGTTTGAGGAGGGGGGGGGGGGGGGGGGATAGTTTTTCGGCCGTGGGCAATACCGCCGCGCGCTGGATACGCCGGCGAGCGAGGAAGCGTGGTGAACGGGAGAAACGAAACGGGAAAGAGGGAAAATTGTGGAAGCCGTTTCGACGCTTTCCGTCGACGTGCGACGAGGAAAAATAAAGAACTAAAAAAAAAAAAAAAATGTCTCGTATAGTCAACGTTCCACCGATGCCCGGGCGCCGCCGGACAGCCAGTGAGAATTGTTAAGGGGGTTTGCTTTGGGAAACGCTGTATCGTTCCCGGCTCGGCACGAATTTTCGCGCATAGAGAGACGCGAATTTCCGTCACGGACGTGCTACCGTAGCTATCTATCATCTGGCCATTAGATATTCCCATGGATTTGATATTCATCGTCTCCCCCGCGGTCCTCCCTCGCCGCACCGTGGAACCGCGTACAGTGAGCACGACAAACTTTATTTTCCCTGTTCCTCATCCGTGCGTGTTATGCGAGAGGCGCGTCCGCGAATTGGCCAACGAGCCCGTCGCCTCTTCCTTGCTACGGTCAGGGCGCGAAGAGCGGTTACGCGGGGACGCTTGAAAAAATATTAACGGCCAAGGGAGAAGCGAGAGACGGAGTCGCGGAGAAGGAGAACGAGGATGAGGTGTGCGAGCGGAGCGTGGTTTTTTTTTTTCGCGGCGAGCGCGGATTAAAATTCATGGAACGGTACGAGCGCGGGGTAAACGGACGTGTGGTGGACGAAGGGGGTGAAAAATGGAAGGGCGTTGAAAAAAAAAAAATAACATAAGCGAGGAGGGAAGTTGCGAGTGATGGAGGGAAAACAAAAATAAATAAAGCGGAACGACGAGCTCTGGACCGGTGAACCGATGGCGCGGGGGATTCGCTGCGGGGCGAAAGGGGTTAAAAAGAAGAGAGGAAAAAAAAACCACCTCGCGATCGGTATTTACACGTTATTTACACGGTAAGCGAGGAGAGAGCGCGAGGCAGACGAGAAACGGTCGATTAATTAATTATTCGTTAAAAAATAATTAACGAGGGTCTTGTTGAAGTTTTCTTGCGGTGAGACGGCGCTGGCACGAAACGCCTACTGCAGCGCGGGCTCTCCCATCGTTCGTGGACCGAAGAGAGCCCCGCATGGCTGAGGACTTACACGATGTTCTTCTGTACGGTAAAGCGTGAGTTAAATGCGGCATTAGCGCATGCGCATAAATAGACGAAAGGGACCTTTTTGTCCGTACGCGGGAAGAGAAGGCTCCCACGCCGGGCCCGCTAAGCCGTTCGTCAGGAGGTGTCAAGAGCTCCGTTGCGCACAGTCGGGACCGGGCTATTATCAATAATTAGCGAAGTATCCCGCGTCCTCCCTCCGCTGACCCGAGCGCGCGCAAACGCGCTTGTGCCAGACAACGTTTAACCGCGTGCGAACAGGAAGCGATAGTCTCGGGAGTCTTCCTTCGGCCCGAGAGAAATTTTGCGTTCTCGTGCCGTTTAAGGTAGTTATCGCGCAATAGGGGGAAATTCGTATGGAGGCGATAGGTCGCCACTGCTGCGCGTCGTACCAGCGTCAGGAACAATATAAAACGATCTTTACTATTTTTTGTCTTCGTAACTAGATAGTGAATTGCCTTACAATTTTTCGAGAAGGATCGTTAAACATGCAACTAATGTACAAAAAAAAAAAATTATTGAAATCGTAAGAAGGAATTACTTACGGTGATTGAGAAAGTAATCGAATTTGCACGATAGATAGGAAACGCCGTGTATAAGGACTTTTTTCGAAATTCGCAAAAACTTGCGTTCTAGATGGTTAACAATTTTTTTTTTTAATTTACATGTTTTCATGAAGCATTGAATAACAAATTCACAAAGTTTTAACGATTTCGTATGAAAATCGTTATCGCGCGATAACTACCTTAATTCGCGTTGCGCGTTGCGCAACGCTGGAGTCTCCGGGGTCGAGGCTTCCCAACGGGGCTGGAGCAGCGGCGGCACACCACGTGCGCCGGGCGACGAGTTTCGCGGGACGCACCAACAGGAGTCTCTCTCCGATGTTCGCGGATGAGAAATACGCGTGTAAGCTTGAAGCGCCGAGCCGACAAAGTCAGGAAAGAAACGGAGTTTATTTCGGTGAACATTTGAAGCCCGTCCCCCTCCCTCTCTCGACGTACATAGAAGAGAAGCGAACGGGAGGGGGATGCGACGTAGGATCAAAAGAACTCACAAATCAACTCGGCAAACGCAAATTTGTCGAGAGGCCGAGGCAGCGTAGTAACGCAATTTTTTTGTTTTTATTTCCTTTCCTCCCACTCGCGAATTGATCTGCCAAAATTGATGAAATTTCCAACATCGCAATAATGCTACCGATGAAAAAGTAAACACTGGTTGTGGAAATAAAAAAAATATATACCTTTTCATACAACAGAGAGGGAGGAAGAGAGAGAGAGAGAGGGGGAGAGGCGAGAGTGAAATGGACGAATCGTATCGGAATCCAGAAGCGTTTGAGTTCTCGAACAGGTGGATCGTCGACGGGAGTGAGGCTGCGTATTCGAAGTTTAATGAATAAAAAAATGTTCGTAAAACCGAGAGCGGGCCAGGGAGGGAATCTCTCGCGCCGGGGGGCGCGCGGGGGGGTAGTGAGCCCGGAGGGCGTGAAAACAAATACTAAAGCGTGTGCGATGTGCGGTGCGCGCGCGGCATAAACCGGACGAACGGACGGACGGACGGACAAACGAAGCGACAAAATTAATGGATTTTCGCGCAACTCCGCGAGGCTCGCCTCGCTCCCCGGATGGGGTGGGGGATGTAGAAGTGGGGAGTTGCAGTTTGCACTCTCTTGTTTCTATTCCGTGTTATTTTACTCTGGCTCACGAAAGGGGGGGGGGGGGGGGGGGGGGGGGGTCGTCTATCGGGCGTTATGCCGCCGCTGCGGAGGGAGGCTCCGCGCGCCTCTCGTTCATCCGTCTTTGATGGGGCTACAGTATCCTCTCGCTCTCCTCACTCCCTCTCGTTCGCGCTAACTCTTTCGTGCTCGTTTCTCCGCTGGCAGATAAAGTTCGGGACGGCGGCGGCGGTGGCGCGAGCCCCTCGCGTTTGCACGAGTATTTTTCAATTAGCGGAAAACAAAGGATGTCCAGGCAATAATTGCAACAAAGCGAAAACAGGAGAAAAAAAAGGAGCGGCCGGGAGAGAGGAGGATCGGGAGCCTCCGGAGTAATTGCCCGGCGTCGGTGGCGTCGCTGATGCCACCCTCCACCAGCCCCCTTCGTGCATCGCCCCCCCCCCCCCCCCCCCCCCGTTCCTGTGCTGCTGGACTGCAATGCTGTACTGTACGACAGATACATATATACGTAATGCAGAGGAACCGATGGTGTCGCCTTTGTCGATGCTCATCAATTTTTCTTTCTTCTTTTTTTCTCGCAGATTATCCCTGCCCGATGCGCATACACGTTACGTGCGTACACAATTCGAAGTGCATTGCGGACGAGCCCGCGAGCACGGGCGAATTTCACCCAGACGCAACGTCAAAGAAGCCAACGACGAATTCGTCGCTTCGAGGAAACGGGGACATCATTTATTATTCAACCTGAGTCCTTGGCTCTCTTGCCAGCGTGTGTCCAGCGGTTCGGCAAAGTGCTCTTTGCCAGCGCATATGTGTCAGTTTCACTGCTGTATCAGAGTGAGTGCACGTTGAATCCTTCATTGCGTCGTTTTTTTTCGCGGCAGAAGGATTAAGACAAATGGGGGAAAATTCAGTACCGCAAAGTTAGAACAAGGCCGGACCCGTTGGGCCAGTTTCATTCTTAAACTGGAATGTTCCGTTCCTGTCGGGAACTTTCCACAGTTATGTCGCTATCGAAATGACAATTGTAAGAACCGACCGAACAAATTTGGAACGTTGTTTTGGACGACAACAATGCGATTGCCAGGGAATGAGTAGTTTTGATGAGGAGCGAAAAATGGCCAACTATGCCGAACCGGTGGGGACTCCAGACGACGAGCGGACACATCCAGCAACATTGGGAGCGGCATCGTGCGGATACAAGATCGCGGAAACGTTAAGAGCGTGTTTATCCCTCGGGGCGTTCGTGTACAACATACGTATACTCGGTGAAGCCCCAACGGTCCTGAGATTTCTAATATTATCCTCAAAGGCTTCGCGCCGCGAGCCGGCTGTCAACGAGACGGAGACATAAACCGCCACCTAATATCCCGGGGATGACAAACGTGACGCGCATATATCCAACGATTCCCCTTTGGGTGTAGCGGGCAAAACTGCGCCGACGGCCCCGAGGAACGTTTAAAGGGAAGCGAGGGAGACACCTATATTGAGGAGAAAGCAAGATAAGAGAGTTTCACCGGGAGACGGGAGACGTCTAGTTGCCGGAGCGGACACTTGTCGGATCTTCATGAACGAATAATGCCCGTCCCAGAGGAGTCTGACAGTACGTATTAATCTCCGCAGGTTCGCGCATCTTCCGAGCGTGTTTTCCACCGAGCGTACAAATGACCCGGAGATATGAAATATCACGGGTGATCATGTCAATGAATAACGTCAGTGGACGAAGTAACCGAGCGAGGCGAAAGTTACTTTGGCCACTTATTAATTGTATCGAAGAAAATACCCAGGTGGAATTTCACCATAGGTTGCCGAGGTTCTCGTACTCGCTCGGCGCTCAAGCCGGTATCCGCCCGACGCCGGTATTGACGCGGACCCAATATATCAGCTAGACGATAAATTTGAAAAATTTCGATGTTAACTTCCGATTTAAAAATCTCACTTTTCGACCAGAAGCGACGGCGTGCAAGAAATCCGTCACTTTCGATTTGAAAGTCCCATTTTTCGACCGGAAGTGACAACGAAATTCTTCAAATTGATCTGTGTGACGTCACTTCTACGGCAGAATTCCTAGGTCGGACCGCGAGGGTGAAGTTTGTTCGGGTTAACCGTAGAATTACTTCCACCGGTTAGAATTGATCGCAGACTTGAAGGCGGTGAAAAAAATGGAGAGGGGTAACGGGGTTGGTGAAAAAAGGCTTCACTCGGCATTCTGACGATAATGACTTTCGACCCGATCAAAGAGGTCGCACACGCTACTTTATCCCGAATTTCACTGGCCTCTCGTCCTCTCTAACCGCGAGTGTGTGTGCGGAGATCTCGTCGGTTTTCAAGTGAGGTACGGGCGGTTAGTTCCAGGAAATGATATTTGACCATTGCCGGTGGGATTCGTGGATAGATATCGCGTGTGTTTGATTACCGCATCGAATCGGCTTGCAGCTAGCGCGGCGCTTGTATACAGACCATAAACTCTACACTATACTCTATCGGAGCCGAGCGTTCACTCTCCATTTAATGATATTTGATTAACTGGCTGAACGCGCATACAAGCGTACTTATACGCCATTGGTAGTGCGTTGGAGTTCATTAGACAGATGAGAGCGAGATGAGAAGACGAACTGGCAATTTTAGCCCCGAGGCACATTAGAGCTTGCATCCAAACAAACCGTTAATTACCATCGATGTAATATCCTGCGGCTCTGGACGGTATTACCATGCTCTTCGAGCAACGGGTTGCTTTCGAGCTAGTGCGAGTTAACAGCGAACAGAGTAATTGTAAAAGGCATTTTATAATTATTCTGTCTCATCCACGAAGGCCGAAGCTTTGCCGTCTACAGGTCTACCGACTGTCCTTAAACTTATTATATTTCGGATCAGTTGTTCCTTCTTTGTAATGTCAGGTAATTATCATTGCAAAAATTACCCGCGAACATACACTGACAAATTCGGAGTCTGTTCGCAAGCGCCACACACAAGCACATGTTCCGGCAAGGTCGGTCGAGGTGAAATCGAAGAAGTACGGGGATTAGCGAAGTTGAAGGGGTAAAGTTAGGTAAGAGGGAGGAGGGGGTGGTCGGGTTCGGTAGAGACGAGGAATAAACGGATTGGAGGAAGAAAGGCAGCGAGGTGGAAGGTAGAGGTAGCAATTAACTTCTCCTCGCGAGATTAGAGCGAGATATTACGAGATATCGAGCGACTTAACGGCAACACGCGAGAGACTTCAAAGGCGGTAATAAACTGCCTCTAATGAACCCCTTATCGTCGGCGCGCTGTGCCACCCTCCGCCTCGTGCCACCTATCAACCTCGCCTTTCCTCCTGCGCCACCCGTGGTCTCCCTACCTCTTTCTCTCTCCGGGCTCACTTTGCCGCATTCTCACTCGTTTCGTCTTGCTTTCACAGTTTCTCATTCCAACTCGTACCTCTCGGTCACCTACGAACGTCCGTCTTTGCCAGTTTACACGTCTCGCCCGTGCCTTACGTCTCCCTCCTCGATTTCGTCCTTCTCCTTCACCTTCCTCACCGTTACCACACCGGTCACAATTTCCAGGCGGCCCTTTCCTCCGTGACATTTTTTTTCGCCCCACCTCGACACCGTACACTCGACGATGTTAATTGACTCTGCGGCTGCTCGGGCTCCCCCCCCCGATAGAACGGAGAAAAGTTGACGAAATTTTCGTTCGAGAGATAATTCGCCGAGTCGAGAGTGCGGTCGTTTAATGAAATACAATTCATGAATAATTCGTCGTGGCATCCGTGGAATACTCGATGTTTTAACGGAATTACTTATTGGCCCTTCCTCCGGGTGGGATGAGGAGGAGGACCTTGTTCCCGAGATAAGAAATCGTCGACGTTCGACGACATCGATCCAAGCGACCGAGTCGTCGTCGGGCGACACGGCGCGAATGCGTGTGTGCAGAATCCGAACGTGTGAGGGAGGAAATGTGTGTGAAACCACGTATATACGTAGTGCACGGCAAAGAAGCTTGTGTCGTGGTGCGACGGCGACATTCGGTTCACCGAATACTATTAGCAGTCGCCAATCCCTACCACGATTTCCGTTCCTTCCTTCTCTCTTCTTCGGTTCGATTGGCGCCGCGACGTCGACTGCTCCACTGATGTCTAGTGGGGAAAACTGCTTCTACCGCGATTGGGACCGGCAACAACCGCGCTATAACCGAAAACCCTTTTAGGAATCCGTCGACGTAACCAACAGAACTTCTGTCCATTGACTGACCGTTGAATTCGGCACTTTCAAAATGAAAAAAAAAAAAATCGAACGAACGATACTTGAAGGGGTATGGGGACGAAGAAAGAAAAACGGAATCAAGATCCCGAGTCGTGCCGCGACGGTCCCGTCACGCGGACGTATTTTGGGAAGCGTACCGCGGTACGCCCTCCCGCTCATCCCCGTCGACATCATCCTCGATCGTGGTTCGTCGTCGACGCTCGTCCCAAGTCCTCTCCACGTCGTCTTGCCTCGCCGCGCGTCAAGCCCAATCATGTTGATTCAACAAAGTACCTTACCCACCTACCAAATTGCTGGAATTTGGTATTCGGCCAGAAGGGTGAGCGGCGGCGCGATGGTGCGGGATGCACGGAGAGAAAGAGGAGGGGGTGAGGGAAACGACGAAGGAGGCAGGGTACGAAGGCGCCGGGACTCGGATGGGACGCTAGTGCGGAGTGGCACAGCCGAGGAGGAAGACGGGACGAAGAGGTAGAGAGTGAGGAGAGAGAACCGAGCAGAAGCGGGGTCTGATTGCACATCTAGGCCAAACCGGGACCGCTCGCGACGTAGTCCCGTCGGCGTGCTGGCGCGCTCCACCGGAAAGACGTTCGATGATTGGCCCGTCCGACCGCTCTCACGGCTCCCGTTTCGGCACCCCGCAACGCGGCCAACCGCCAAAAACCCCCGCGCGAGCTTACTCCCTCTTTCTCCCCGCACCGTCTTCTTCTCGATGCATCTCTCCCTCGATCCCACTCTCAACCCTCCCAGCTACACGCATATGAGAGAACACACATGACAATCTCTCTTGCCTGTCTCCGTTTCTGTCTGCTCCATCTATCCCGTCCCGTCTGCGTGTTTCTCCGCCGTTCTTGCTCCGTCATACATGTCTAAACCCTTTTTCCCCGTCCTTGTCTTCGGTTCCATCCCCGTCTCGCCGCTCCCTCATCCTCCTCCTCCTCTTCGATCTATCTCCGCATCACTCTCCGAAACTCCTACGGTTGACGTTGTCTCACTCCACTCCAGCTCGTCCGTCCGTACAGCCGAAACGTCGGGGGGAGAAAGGGGTGATTGGACGCATCCCGGTGATTGTGGCACCTCACCCTCCCGCGCAGCATCCCCCGCTCTCCCGGCAGCGAGCAACCAAACCGAACGTCGTCTCCCACTCGCGACCACCGCAGCTATACACTCGTACCCCCTACCGTACGTTCCGGAACCACCAACGCTACGCCGTCGCCGATGCTGTACCTCCCCCCCCCCCCCCCCCCTTCCCGCGTCACCCTACACGGCTGTAAATCGAGTTTACCCTCTTGCCGTAGCTCAGCCCTTCAATCAAACTGATTGAAACATTCCTTGAATCCAAAAGAAACGAGCCATCCTCCCAAACACCCCGCGCCTCGCTGGTCTCGCTCTTTCTCCGTTCCTTCTCAGCCCACCCGGACGGGTCGCGATCCGTTCCTCTCCGTCCTTATCCTCCGCGTTCCGATGGTACACGGTTCGGGGGTTGCTGGCGAGCTCCTGTTTCTCTCGTCCGTAAAACTTTCGTCCCGTCTCTATTTATCCCGCCCGCTCATCTCGATCCTTTTCATCTCGGTTTTACGCGTTTAGTTGTTCATCAATTCCGTCTGCACCGGCAATGCAATAAACACCCGATACTCGTGAACGGCACACGTGCGTCAATTTTTCCGCGTCGGTACGTCAAAGTTTCGAGATGGTTATCGATACGGAGTCGAACCGTTATCGTCGCTGATAGAAACCGGAAGCGGGAATGGGGTAGAGCAGGCGTTGACGGACCATGGACAGATGGATTCGGAAGGGAACTCGTCGAGAGGCCCCGGAGAGCTGTTCTGAATGTTATTCGGAAGACGTATAGCCGGAGAGATCCACCAGAGATTCTGCGGAACCATGTATTTTCACATGTAACACATAGAGAGAGAAACTCCGATTCCTCGTCCCGCCGCGATCCAGTGCGGAGTCCGTTGAGGAGTAACGTGGTCAAATATTGATACTGCACGGCTAAATCGTTCGCGGCTATGCCAACAGATTAGAGCGTACGTGTCACGAACGGAGGAGCCGCTTCAACTCACCCCACTCGAGGCTATGCTATATCGTACACTCAGCCGGCAAGATAGAGATGTACCGAGGAGGATGTACGCCGAGCGGTCGGATAGGGAAGCACACTCTCGGACCCAACGAGTGTAACACAGTTTCGATCGAACGGCGATCGAGATTGCGGCAACGTATAATGGGTATAAACGTCGGAGAGCGGCGTACGAACCTGTAAGAGCGGACGAACGCTCGACCGCGATGGGTCGTTGAGTCGGATAAGTTCCATATTTGCTTTCCTTTTTTTTTCGTTCTTCGCCCAACAACCGAAAACAGACCGGGAGATTTAATTATTTTCATAGAAACAAGGCCGATCGCGTTTCGGTAATTGGCTCCCGGTAGTTTCGACCCGGGGCGTCTCGTCCGAGGCTTCTGTCAGAGTCGAGAGTATCGGACGAACGCGGAACCGGCGTGAGCGAGTATCCGACGGACAAACGAACGAAGGAAGGGAACACGGGAATATCACTATACCGTGCCACGGGGCTGGTATGGCGGTGTGGTCCGTCGCGAGAGGAAAACGAGAGAGCCGCGCACAAGTCGATCTATTCCGGGCGGGCGGGTCCAACTAAGTCGGCGTCTGTTTCTCATTAAATTGCGCTCTGACCTCGAATCCTCTAAATTTGGAACGGGTCCCCAGTGATTACCTACCATCGCGGGTTCTGCTTCGAGTGTGTTGCCGGCTCGGAGCGATTATCGTGCGGGTGCGAGAGATCCGATCGGGAAGAAAGAAAGCGACCTATCGATCGGGATCGTCCGCCGATTTTTTGTCGATGTCGCGAACTCATCGAACGGTCCGTGCGAAATGATCGATCGGAAAATAGTAACGTTGACTGCTCGGAAGTCTTACCTTGTGTAGTCGTGTCTGCAGAGTATCATTCCAGGTTTGATGTAGCACGATGTTCCCATGTCCGCCAGTGTAGCACCGCAGCACGAACACTTGAGACACGCGTTATGCCAGTAACGATCCAACGCGTGCAAAAGCCATCTCTCGAGTATCCTGCCACCGCAACCCGCGCACGTTTGGCCGTTCGTTGGACCGCTCGGTCCCCCGGGTTCTTGCTGAAAATTTACAAAATCACCGAGAGCCGAAAGTTAGCCAATGGGACAATGAAGAAATTGTTCTTTTAAATTTGTTTTCGTTCGACGTGTCGACAAGAAGTACGGCGAGGACCGGTGAGAGCGCGAGTTTCGGACATTGGAACTGTGAGTTTCGTCGGCACGATCGGCACAATTCACCTTGCGAAATCCTTGCGAAACAGGCGAGTACCGCGATTAAAGTAATCGCCGGATCGCTCCCTATGATTTATTCATTGTGAAAATCCCGAGAAGTTCCCGGTGACGTAAACGGGTTCACAGCGAGGCATGCACCGTGCTTCGATATTGCGTGATTAAAAAAAAGAAGAAAAAATGAATAACCGAGCTCGATACAGAGAGCGGGTTCACGCATCCGTGTCCCTTGCGCAAAAGTCAATCTCTTTCTGGAGTCAGTCGCGTGAAACGACCGAACGGTGGTCGGGTTCGGAATAGATAGTTAGGAAGGGCATCGCGCATTGTGATCGCTCTGTCGAAATATATCAGGAAAACTTTCATGAAAGCAGCAACAATGAAAAAAAAAAAAAAAAAAAAAAAAACAGAGACACTAACAAAATTAACTCAAGAGAGTGCGCCGCGTCATCGACGAATCTTTAATGAACTCAGAGCTTTGAGCCTTTGTGGTAGATTCGTGATAATTTTTTTTATTTGATTTTTTTTTTCAATAAACGACAAGAATTTAAAAGACCGCCATTCGCAAAATCGGATCGTTTCAAGGAACGTCGGAGACTCGAGGATATCTCCAGGGTTCTCAGGAAGTTCGCCGGAAATTTCCTTCGAACTTCGCGGCGAATATCCTGCGTGTTCTTCCCCATTCTTTCTCCTCCTTTTTATTCCCGTCTCTCGTTCCCAAGCCGGGACTCTCCGTCGCTCCGTCGACCCGTCTCCGTCGACCGATGTGACAAGTGTCTATCGCTGTATATTCGTCCGGACCTTTATCATCTTATCGCCGGGGAAGCACTTCATTTGATTCATCCGCGATGTGATCGAGCAGTGGTAATGCTGATGGCCGTCCATCGGCGGCGAGTGCGACTGCTTGACTCTAATGTACTCCATTGCGTGCTCCATTATCTCCGCTCGGTTTGTAACTTCGATTAACGAAGCTTACGAACGCCGTGGAAAGGTTATTGAAAAGCCAATCGGCTTCCGGCCCGTCTCAGTCGAACGACGTCCCGCGAGGCATGAGCGAGATCGCGCTCCTCTGCTTTTTCACCGGTGGTCCCGCTAACCACGAACGAGAACACGATCGTCGATACGATCACCGAGATCGTGTCCCGCTGGATCCTCTCTCCCACCCCCACGGCCGGTCACACGCGAAGATCTCTATCGTCGCTCTCTCGTCACACAACTCTACCGAACACTCACGATAAATCCCACAAGTTCGCGAGATTCACTGAGAATATATCACCAAAAAAAAAACTGGTTTTACACTAGCAAAAAAAAAAAAAAAAAAAAACACCTCGCAGCATTCATCCGGCAACATCGGAGCTCTTTTCTCGCTGTGGCAACTTCGGTCCCGAGAAGACACCGATCCACTTTCACGACTCGAATGTATCCAAATATATCCAGATTAAACGCGCGTCCCGTTTGTTTAAAAAAAAAACGCCTAAGACACGATATATTATTGACGAGTGTGATAAAAAAAAAATGAAAACTTTCGTTGCACGGAGTCACTTCGATCGTCACGGTTACGTTCACAAAAGAATGGAACGGAAGAAGGACGAGTTGGAGGATACTGGTTTTCTACTGTGAGTGTAGAATCGCTCGGTCGAGTGCCGTGTGCGCCAGCAGAGAACGAATGTATACTCTAAAATACCGATGACGATTGTATGTACGTGTGTGTGTGCGTTAGTGGCGGATGTTATACCGAGCGGGAGTGCGCGCGCGCGGCAACGATGCGATCCTGCCCCGACCGAAGTCAGGTCCCAACTGACTGGACGGGCCCGGCCGGGCCCGCTTTGGGGCCTCGATGCCTCGCTGTTCCCCCCGGGTTCAGGTACCCCGTACCCTGCCCGCGCGTTTGCCCGATGGTGGGAGCAAAGAATAAAAAGGCGAGCCTAGAAAGGTCCTAACTAACGCTCAAAGGGGAAGGGTCCGCCGTGCGGCGGGCCCCACGATGGACGACACTCGCGGAGGGGATACGGGGCCTTACTCCTCGCAACTTCCTCTCTCTTCCATTCTTTCTTTCGCTCTTCGGTTCTCTTCGTGGGCTTCCTTCCCCGCCTCTCACTCTTCCCCTATTCAATTATATTTCTCCACGGCAAATGCCCATATTGTTGCGTTTGTCAATGGCGAGCTAAGTGAGGGTCACGTAGCCGGATAATGCCCTTAGAATTCTCCCGCCTCGAGGCCCTCCTCCGTTTCTCCCTCGTTCCTACCCGACCGTCGCTCCCCTCCTCGAACTCCCCTGATTTTCGTCTTCTTCATACCGGCGTTCGTGAATCTTGCACCGTGTCAACGCTGGAATTCGCGTTGACTCGCGTTGCTCCCGAGACAACGACGCTGGTGCATGCTCTTCGTCGTCGTTGTGATCTTTCACCGCTCGCTTGGAACGTCTCGTCGTCGAGCGGTGATCGGTGGAACTTTCGAGAAACGATTTATAGTATTCGCGAGAATTATTTATCTCTCGGTTTGCATACGCGCCGTAAACACCAGTCACTTCCGGTTCATACTTTCTCTCTCGTTCGTCGTTCCCGTGTCCGACACGCGGCTCTCGACTGCTCGCTTGTGTAGAAAGTCTCGACCTCACTCGACAAAAGTGATGCAACCATCCGCTAAGATGTGCCCCGCCGATCTTCGCGGTTCCGATCTGAGTTTAACTCGAGGAGATTCGGACAATCGTCGAAATCTCGTGGTACGAGTAAAACCCCTCAAAACGAGCTTATAATTCGATCCTAAGGAAACAGGATAAATCTTCTTACCTTTAATGTGCAGTTGTTGTTGTGATTAACAGGTGGATAGGCCGGATGACCTGGTAGATGAGGATGAGGGTGACCGGGATGATGAGGATGTTCTCCCATCATTCCACCCCCACCGTGATGATGTCCGTTGCTGCCCATTCCCTGGCCACCGGACAGTGGCCCGTAAGGTGCTCCTGGATCCGTTTGACCTCCGTGATTCGGGGGCGAATGGGGACTCGGTAAGTCCGGTGTCGTCGTGTTTCCACCGCCGCTTCCACTGCCCGCTCCGCTTCCGCCTCCGTAGCCGCCATGGTGAGGCCCGCCGGGTCCCGAATGATGCGGACTACTCGACAACGCGGGATGATGGGGATACGCTGCAGGATGTCCCGGATGATGGGGGTTCATACCAGCGGTCAGAGCGCTCGCCAGCTTGACCGATGAGAGAGGTGGGCCACGAGAGCCCACCGTCTACGCGTCACGAGGAAATATTTTACGTCGATTACCTCGCAATTTTGCCGACGCGAACAGGCACTTGTGAGCCTCTTTATTTTAATGCAACGCGAGACACAACTTTTCGGGGCCCTACGCGCGTGCGGTCCACGGAGACTCACTTACGCGCGGGCCTGGGCCTCTTCGCTCGTTTCGTCCCTGTTATCTGCAACAGAAAGAGAAAAGACACTTTGAGAATTCATTATCTATTGGTGTTTCTATGATTTATTGTTCTATTATGCCGAGATATGTGACTGAGAAAGCTGGCGGTTAAATCTCAATGTTTTTACGACCAGGAAGCTTCTATTCGGGCGAGAGTTCGTCCAAGAAGAATTATTTCGATTCAATCAGGAGGTGAGTGCACTGAAGCGCCGACGGCGAAGAGGTACAGCCTGATATTTGCGGAGTTGAAGTGAAAGAAAGAGGAAGTGATAGGAGTGGGCTCGGTTCCGGGCACTTCCTCTCGCATCGGGAATTGGTAAGACGACTGCAGGCGCGCAAGACTTATTCGCCCGGTGGATGAGGGTAGGTGGACCGGTTAGCCTAGGCGACGAGAACGGGACGATTCGGAGGAACGCCATTGGAAGAGTAACGAAACTTGAGCGATGGGAGCCTTCACTCTCTCGTCTCGCTTGACAGTAAAACCGACGTTTTACGAGTATCGTATACTGCTACTTCGAGCACAGGCTCACCAGGATCTCTTAAAATTTCCTTCACCAAACTCCTCCGTTCTCCTGTCCCGTCTCGCTTAGATCCGCACTCTAATTAAGAATTCTATCGTTTTAATTATACCAGCTATGCATCGGGCCTCTGCACGCGCGCTCCGGAGTAATTCAAGGCTGGTGATGATAAAAAAATATATACAAGTAATCGCAAAAGATATCTGGTGACGCGACTTTTCTCGCAAAACGTCGAGCTACGAGCAAAGCAAGTGGTGGATTCCTGATCAGCGAGGAAAAAATTTTTGATTAACCGATGGTCAGCGACCATCGATCCGGCCAATCAGACATCTCGTCGAAGAGCTCCTCACCGAAAACGCCGGAAACATCGGCAAACAGAACTCCGGCTATCGTCGCGACCCTCTTCGCCGGTAGGGGAAAAACGAGTATCAGAGTGAAGCAGCGGGCAAGACCAGCGAACGGGCGCCCCCCGTCCTTCCACGGCTATTGTACGAACGCGAACAAAGCTTTCGCTCTAATTACTCGCCTTTATGATCTTTTTCCGGGGCGTCCAATCAGATCTTCTCATTTCCCTCTCAGCCCTCACTGAAAAGTAATCTCATTAACTCGCTGCCGCTCCGGAGGCTTCTCTCGCTTTTCCCTCGCGATTCTACCGCGCACCGTCGCGAGCGAATTCGTTCCCTACGAATCCCTTCATCGTTATCTCTCGTCCTCTACTCGACTCTTTGATTCTCTCCTTTTTTTTCATCACTCTCATGTCGTCGTAGCGAATACCCCGAAAATGAGGACGAAACATTGATACGCTGGCGATGTCTCCGTGAATCACCCAATTGTCTTCGGCGTCGGCAGGGTCGATGGTTCGGGCTCGTATTTCTCCTTTCTCGTCGCCCTCACTTCTGCTCTTCCGTTTACCTGCGAGACCGCTCGTCCAAACGGATTAACCGGCGAGCGGGCTGGCGAAAGAACCCGAAGGGTGGGCAACCGCGTGCCAGCTTCGATTCTTAATTAATAACGACGGTCCTTCCTGGTAGCTCGGCGGGTGTCTGCCGGGTCCCGGATACCCACTACCTCGAAGGTACTCGTCCATCAGCGATGAGAATTTATCAACTCGTAAACGTACTGGCAGTGCGCGCCCTACGGCTAAGCCCGAGGGACTGAACAACATTCAGTTAGAACTAACGCCGCTCATCCTCTCGCTGACTTTTCATTGGGATTATCTCGTGACCAAGTTGCAATCTTGGCGTACGGACGCTTCCTTGGATGTAAACGTTGGGTGCGCTCATGCACATGCAGACGCGAGTCACGGGATCGAGCCCAGGGCGTGGCGTAACGGTCCCTTCACGTTTATATACCTACGAAGAGAGAACCGAAGGAGAGAAGCAGCAGCAGCAGCGGCAGGATCGAGTCGAGAGCCACGTTGCTGCCACTTGCCACCTGCCAGCTGCTGCATCCAATTAAGTCCCCGGGCGTAACGCGCTAATTTCGCCGTTAATTGTCAACCGTTAATCGTTGATTGCCTCACTCGCCTACCTATATACACGGGCACGTGAACCAAACGATTTATGCCGAGCTTCGGCTGATCGTGATTCCCTTCCGCACTCGAAGTATTAACGACCACCTATTTTGTTTTGTTTTTTTTTTTTTTTTTTTTCGTTTGCATTATAAAATGTGCATGACATACCGGACAGACCGCAGCGTTGCGCCCGCGGTTCGACGGTCGAACCGAAGGGATTTCTCGCGAGCGAACGATCCGATATGCCTCGTCGATAACGAATGACAGGGAGACATAAACCGAGGGATAGACACACGATAACGTGGAAATATACGTTCCCGGTAATTACCGGAATGATAATGACGGGAGAGAGAGAGCGGTGCAGGCAGAGATAGGGAAGCGGGCGCGAAGGGGGATTCGTGGATCGACTGCCGATAGAGATAATTAACGTTGGCCGCGCGATCGCACGAAAACGGGGACGACCCGACGTGCAATTCGCTCAAGGAAGAGAAGGAAGAGGGAGGACGAGGAGGATGAGGCGAAGAAGAAGGTGCTGCGAGCGTGAGCGCGCGAGAGAACGATTACAAGCGATAACGAGATCGCGGGCCGTGCCGATGTTGTTAGCGTTAAGGAACGATAACGAGCGACGCCGCGAACGATAACGACGATAACGAAGAAGTTTTGCATCTCCGCAAGAGGACGAGCGAAACGAGCGGGCGAACGCGGGCTCGGTGGATTTCGCGCGAGAGCAGCGACAACGCGGCATAGTTCCCCGCTTCGCAATCGATAACGAAGATCGAATAATAGACGCTCGGCTCTCTCAAAACGCATGATCGCGCAACGATAAATAATAATTTACGATTTTCACGATTCCACGCCCGATAACTTGTATCCACGGAGACGTTTGGTATATAACGAATCGGGATATCGACGGGGTTTTTGAGTCTTCCTATGAAAATAATTATTCCCATTCACTTCGCATGGATTGTATGTATGTGAAATAATTGTTACTACTTTTCTTTTTTTTTTTTTGTGAAGAGGAAAGTATGTTCGGGACGATGAAACGAGAGAGGCTCATTTCGAAGCTGGCAGCGAGTTTCTACCGAAATTCAGACCCTCTTGCGTATCCTCGGGCACTCGATGGTCCTTCCTTCGCTCCTTCCTTCCTTTCTTCTTGTTTTTCTCCTCGGGCTCTCTCACCCGCTCTTTCTCTCTTGGGTACCGAAGTAATTACGTGATTCACGGGTTCTCGATTTCATTCTGTGTGATTCCTCGAAAGAGTGACGAGGAGAAGGATAAAGAGGATAGGGGCTGGGGCGGCGAGGGGCGAGAGGTCGGTAGGAGGGTACGCCTTTTCATTTGCTTCGGGGGGCCCCCCGGCTCACTTCTAATAGAGGTCCGCGGAGCAGCAAACAGCACGGAACGAGGAACGAGTCGAAAAGAGAACGAGATATCAGCCTCCCAACTCGCATAATTACTATAATCGTTTTCACCAATAATTAGATTATTTTCAGTTCGGCCCTCCTATCTTCTACACGATTCCTCAAGCTCTGTTCGATTTTTTTTTATTATTTCTTCTTTTCGCTCTTCGTTTTTTTTTTTTTTTTTTTTTCAATCTCTCTCTTTATTTCTGGCTTCGACCGCCGCGGTCATTATATCTATCCAAAGTTATCATTACCCGCGCTCACCGATTCCCTCGATTTTTTTTCCTCTCGAAGTGAGCACGGACCAAAGTCTACAATCTATAGTTTTCTCCTCTTCTTCTGCTTCCTCCTCCTCCTCTTCTTTTTTTCGCGTCTCAACATCTCTCATCTTCCGAGCTTCAACGTCACTTATTCGCTATTCCGAAGAGTTCCGTTCGCGTTCGTACTCTGGCCCCCTCGCGAGAAACTCTCTCGAAGACCTCTATTCGTTTCCTCGGTATTTCTCCGCGCCCTGAGGTTCAACCCTCTCGACTTATATCCCGCGGGCGTTTATTACGGAAAGCAAATCTTCTCTCGTCGAGCAAGCCAGTGCACTGCTCTCTGGGTCTCGCTCGCGCGAGCGAGAGGCGTTATTAGATAGATACAAATGCTTTATTTTATCGTTGCGCCGGCCAGTTGCGCGCTGGAATTCCTCAACCATTCGCCGTGGAATATTATTGCTCGCTCGGTAAGGCTCTCGCACCAACTTTCTATCTCTCCCTCTTCTCCTCTCCCTCTCTCCCCCTCCCTCTTCGTTTCGTCCCGACGTTACTCAGCGCGGAGGATGCTGCGAGTGAGCCCGGAGAGCCGAGAACAATGAAGAATAAGAGGCGAAAGAGGATGAGGGGTAAAAACTATGAGAAGAACCAAGAGGAATCGCCCGCTGCTCGCAGACTCTAGACGAGTCGGATGAAGGCTCTCCAAGGGCTGACTCTTGACCGTTCACATCGTTCTCGGTACTTCATTTCCACCGCGCACTTTGTTGTTTATCGCATATTACTTTCCGCTGTTGCTCTTTTCTCACCCAAAAAAAAGCAACACAGTACTAAAATTGCGCTCCACAATCATGGATTCTGCCGGCCCGTCAAATATTCAACAAATTTTCTATGACCGAAAGTTCATCGGCCGGGCTATGGTAGACGGAGTCTATGGATTCCGAAAATAACGGTCTCACACTCTTCCACTTAATTCTATCGGTACATCGATTTGTTCTTTTTTCGCACTGAGTTGCGAGACAAAGATTGTCACAATCACAATATCAGCGGCAAATCCAGTCAACGCAAGTGGTCGCTCGCCTTTCTGCAATTTTAACGTCTGCAGCTGCTTCGGCAAAGCTGGACGCATAATGCAGCGTGTTCGATCGATCGAATTCCAAGAGTAGTTAGTTGTGCCGATAATCGATCGGGCATACACATCTGACTCGTTATTAATTACAGCGCGAAAGCCTCGTTATTATTGCGCTCGAGTGGACACGGCATATGCAGGTTAATTCACACACGTTACATTTGCCGTGTATACGCGGCGTAGTGTATAACCGTGTGGCCGGGATATCGGGAGCGGCGGATAGATTGACCGGTGGTGTATCCTTTGATTAAGACGCAATTACAATCGCCGCTCCGAGCGCGAGGAGGAGCGGAGGCCTCTCACGAGACATCTGCTCCGGAGCCCCGTTACCACGAAGACTTACCGGGGACACTCGATTAATTATATCAAAATTCTGACCTGATATAGATTGAATTCCGAAAGAAACGAGGCCTCTCGGAAGAGATTTATGTACGGTATAATTTCATATAAATAAACCATACAGTGTGTATGTGTGTGTGTGTGCGTGTGTCTGTGTGTGTTTTCGATTCGGAGACTCTCCCGCAGATCGTGCAGCACGTCGTTCACCGGCGGCGTCCGTTCCTCGCCTCCTCGAGGCCCCGCGAGAAGATTCCTCCTCGATAATCGAGGACCGAGAGGCTCTTAGGGGTCTCGACTCGGTGATGTCGCACCTGCACGACCTGACTCGCGGCGCGAGAGAGGGAGAGAGCGTCCCGAGAGAAACACACGGGAGATAGAAGTTCACGAGCGAAGTGACGGCACGAATAGTGTCACGGTCTTTCGTACCCTATAAAGCAAAGTCTGCGATACGCTGATGCAAAGCACGCTAACATTATATCCCAACTGTTACAAGCTGCACCTAAATGCATTTACACCTCTACGTGCTCCATACCTTCCGACCAAAATCATCCTTTTACTGTCGCTAAATCATTTCACCCATCTCAATGAAAATGGTCTGAAAGAAGGAAATATCAGATCACAGTTCATGAAACCTGTCCCGGAAGCTGACTCGTCAATTACATCGGAGTGGGTAATTCGCGTCAGCATCCCGAGAGGTTGATCTCTCCCTTTCTCACCCGGCATCGTAGGGCCGTAAACTACTGTGTATGCCGAGGAACGGTATCACATATTGGGGCAACCCGAGGCGCCGGAGTTACACCGGTAGGCGAGGTGTAATGCGGCGTTTCCGGTCGGAGAACTGGTCATATGCATCGGTTGGGTCGGCGCTACCGGTACTGGTGCGGTTACGGCCTGGGTACGCTTGCTCCGGTACCTACGGCCGCGCCATCCCCGAGCTGCCTGGCCGGTACATCGGTACATCGGAATACACTCAGGGCCTTAATACGTATTTAATTAAGTGCGCCCGAGATACGAGCTGCGGAGGAACCGTGGCGTCGAAGCGAGGTTGGGAGAAGCTTTCCGAGTGAGATAGCGCACGGTGGCTAGCCGGGGCGCGCCCGACGGCGCCGAGGGTTCCGGAGGACTCCGCGAGTCCTCGAGGACGAAGGACGACGGAGACGGCGATGGAGAACGGTCGCGTAGCCGAGGCAGAAGGAAAGAGACGCTCGCTCGGGCAAGGGGGGTTTATAGTGGATATCAGTACGGGCCTCCATAACTCTTGAACCGCGGCAGCGAACGGCGCTCGGCTCGCTTCCTCCTTCGGACGAGAAGCGGCAACGAGACGGGTGAGCCTCTGGACGCTGGAAGGAGCCAAGTCGACTCGTACCGTGTGGCTCCTCTGTGTATAGGCAACGGGGCGGGGGGTCACGATGGAATTTCATCCTCGCTATACGACATAAATCTCTGGCGCATTAATGCCGTTACGCGCTGGTCACGGCAGGAGCGGGACGAAGGGGGCACCGAGGCAAAAGCGAGTGGGGTTTCCGGTGTAGCGGCTACCTTAATGCGCGCTACCACTCTCATCCCGGCTGCCTCTCACTGCTTCTTGCCCTTCGTGTACGCTCGAATGTAGAGCTGCGATGTTATAGGTAGGGTACTCAATTTTACGTACGTGGCTGCACTTCTCGGAGACAAGAGAGCCCGTTATACATTTCTATGACATTGTTCGATATAAAAATCAAATGAAATAAAAATTAATGCTCGAGACAATGTCGTGGCTGGAGGGGCGGAGCGACGTTGAAAAGCTTTTCAATGTTCTCCGCGCAGCCTCCGATTGAGACAATTTCCATGAGGCCGATGGTCGTTGCGTAGGCATTCGGCCGAGGCAACATCGTGACCGAGGCGCGCGGCCGGGTGGGTAATGGCGCGAGCGCTAAAGTCAAAGTGTAAAAGCGTTATTTGCGCGCCCGTGGGGAGAGAAAAATAAAGGAGACGGGCCCGGGTCATCGGGAGGCAGAGCGAGCGAGAAATGCAAACAGAGATATCGAAAGGGGGAGATGCCGGGGGGAGGACGAGAGGCGGAGGGAGAGAAGAGCGCTTTCGACCCCTGACGGCCCCCATAAATATCGTTCACTGGCAGCTTGTTACTCCACACACGGTGCGAACTTCAAACCGACCACAACACTCGGATATACACGGAGGCTCTCAACCGTGGACCATCGAACGTTTGTACCGCTCTCGTGTGTACAGTTACCAGTGAGGCACCTATTTCAACTACGCTCGATACAAGGATTGAGTGACGTTGATTTCTCTGAATCCTTTCCTCGGGTTACCAACGACATTCCGGCGTTCCCGGCGTTAATCCCCTGCGCGCATGCGCGATAGATCAGCGGATTTAATCAAATTCGCGAGCGAGAGATTACGACGTGTATTGCGACACGCGTACGATGACGGGCTGTACGGGGAAACAATAGAGATATCTCGATTGGCATGTAATCAGTCGGGCAATTTATCGATGCTGCGATAAATGAGTGAGGAGAGGAATGGAAAAAGATTACTCTTTGTTAGTCATCCACGCGGTAAGAACGGCGCGGTGTGCACATCGATCGCGCGAGGGCGAGAAAAGACCGGGCGGGAGAGGGAGAGATCGTGTGTGAATTGAAGGATTTTATAGCCGCATGGAGAGAATCGTTGAATACACTTATCGCTGTGGCGCGGCGCGGCGTATGTTTTCGCGAGAATAAAACAGTGGAATTCTGAGGAGGAGGCGGAGACAGTTGAGGCTGGTATGGCAGAAGGATGAGAAGAAAAACGCCTACACGTGGAGGAGACGACTGAGCCGAAGACTCAGAGCCCGGCTTTCTCCGTCTATCGGTTTCTGGCCGAGCACGCCGCGGTGTATACCACGCATGTAAATGGTTCGGGAGTACGCATAACTCGCGGAGACGTACGTGTGCAGTCGTGAGGCCCGTCCGAGTCTCTTGGAGCCTTGGTGCGAGATGCGGCACGATAAGTTTTGCGGATACGCAGAGCGTATAAGAACCACCGAGAGCTCGCGGTTCAAACGCGAATGTTCGATACACCGCCTTGATGCAGTCGTGAATTCGATACGGTTGAGTAAACCTTATCGCAACATTTGTCCACCGCACTTCTGAGAGCTTATTGCAAAACTTGATTTAACCGTCAAATAATTAACTTTTGCACCATCTGGCGCTCGACACGCATCCGACATCCTGCAAATTCATTACGTAATCCTAGAAATCTCTGCTTTATGAACTTTCGGGCATTACGCCTGTAGGAACTGGAACTCAGAGATTATCCGGAAGATTCGCTGAGATGCAAACAGAAAATCTAAAACCATTTTGAATACAACTCGAACAAAATGTGATACGTACATTTAAATGTCCCGTATGGCATACCGACAATTAGAAATAATGATCAACGAAATAGAAAACTGAACATTTACATTTACAAATCGGTAATCGTTCAATTCACTCAATGTATGAAACGCTGAAAAGTCTCTTAATAATTGTGGCTGGAAGACGGCCGTCGATGGCCAATTGGCAATATGCAATATACATGAAAAGACCCTAGTTTGTCGGGTATCAAAACCTGTTGCACGTTATTTATTGACAATAAACTTACTACTACTAACAATTAACTTTTCCTTAATCCCTCATACACAATTATCAGGCCTTTCCCAAAAACAAAAAGGAACGAAAAGACGGAAAAGGCCTCATGAGTTTCTGCGTTGATACTATAAATTTTCTACCAGGAACGGTGATCCATATTTGCACGAACGAGAGAAGACACAAAAAAAGGAATTCCGACTTCGACAGCCAGGAAACGATGCGCCTTTGTTTCTAATTGTACGAGACGTCGCAGCTGCCGAGCCAGCGGAGCATTAGGTTTAGGTTGAAAATAACCGTGACGAGTTGGAACGGTGGGAGAACGAATAATCCAAGTAGTAAGAAGAGGTGCAGCAATCGGGCGGAAGCGCGAGGAGAAACAAGGGTGAGAGAGTTGGAGAGTCGCGTAAGAAGTGCCATTGCAGCGTGCACACCGAGCATCGACGCGAAATGCGTTAATTGAGTTGGCGTCGTTCCGCGAATTGGAATTTCGTCTCTTCGTGCTCTTATTATCGTTTCTCGGAGGTGAACCTCGCCTTCCGGGGGTACGGAGGCAGCGGCAGTTTGGCAGAGAGTCTCGAGAATGCTCGTTTCGTTTTCTACTCCGACAATAAGTATTATGCGCGATGCCCGGAGACATTTGCCAAACGGGTAATCGGCCGAGAGACACAGTTTACGAGGCGCGAAACAAATATCGCGTAAATGAAATAATCTCATGAAATTTTCTGTTTTCAAATTTTCAAATTCAACATATCTTATTTTTATTCCGTGTATTCTGCACACGGTAGAGTTAATTTAATGCGCGTGACAGAAATTTCATTTCCGTGCCACAACCGCATCCAGGAAGTGACATGCGTGATTCGACAAAAAATTAAGAGCGAAGTCAGACTATCGTTTCGAAGCGGGTTTAAGCGAACCACTGTGCCTCTGCCAGCAATCAGGAAATTTCCGAATTACTGGCACACTACGTACCAATTAGTTACCGCATATATGCCGACGTGGCACACGGAGTAGGAGAATACCGAGCAATTATGGAATCCGCAGTGCGGAACCAGCCTTGGTTTCCATCTGCACACGCGGCAGCGACCGGTCGTCAAAGAAATTTTCCTGCAAGCTAGGCGGGCAAGTAGTCGTGCAGCGTCGTCTATCGGTCAAGGCAAATGCGGGGGCGCATTAGAGACCTCGCCTGAATGCGAGGGTTGCTGCGAGGTTGCTCGGTCTGTTGCGGAAGTAGGGAATGGGCTTCGGTGGTGGCGAAGAGACGAGAACTGCGGAGGGTGGTCGTGCTGGCTCTAATTGGTCGAAATTAGCAAGTTTAGTCATTAAGGGAGTTTCCGGCGGTGCTGCTAGGTCCACTTGACTCCGCGCGTTGGCTTCCTGTGGAAGGAAGAGGACGTACGGCTACCTGGTCTCCTGAAGGACGGAAGGAGAGCGCAGAAAGCGTAGCTTTGCGTTATACCGTGGTACGACACAGCCGAGCAGAATGTTCTCCTTCGCTGGTACACCCACACCACCGCTGTGTATGCACTTGGTAATGAATTTCAAAGCCAGAATTATTCGAAAGAACGTCAATTGATTATTGAACTCCTTTGATCCGCGTATCAAGCAGCTTTCGCTAATTAATTCCATCGTTATCGTTCCTTTATCGTGATGCCGCAATAGTTGCGAGCTTCAAAGACGCCTTTCCGGTTATAGATTTGCCGATTGCTCGTGACTCGTAGGTTTCCGTTAAAACTATGATATCTGTCTTTCGTTCATAAACGGCCCAAGATTTGCTTCAGACCGCGATAATCAATCGGTTGGATCAATGAAGTGCGCGGTTAAATACGTCGCAGACAATTAAGTTGGCTACCAACCAATCGGTTGAGCCACAAAATCAATCGGTTGCCAAACAATCGATTTGATGGCTCGACGAATTAATTCACTGGCCCAATCAGCTATTTTTGTTTCCTTGTCAATTAATTGGTTGGCAACGAATTAATTTTTTTGGCGACCAACCAAATCGTTCCCATCACATTTAACCGCGCGGGTTGGTTGAGCCAACTAATTGCGTTTCTCCGTGCATTCGTTGCGATACACGCTGTGTCTCATATCGGGGCTCGTACGCGGCGAGCACGAAACAACTGAGTCAGGTACACAGCTCGAAAACCGCAAATAATAGTTTCCACCGGAATCCTGCGGTTTCGCCTCTCGCTCTGGGTTTGCCCTTCGAAGACATCGGCGTCTCGGTATGGTACACTATACAGCCGAGCGTTCGTCGTCTCGTTACCGGGCTATTTAGGGCGCATAAAACAGCATCGCTCGATCGCGTTCAACCTCCAAGGTCCCGGAGCTACGTGATCCTCGTCAGGATCGTATTACCTCCGACACATAATGGCACTCGAATTTGAATGATAAATACGAGCGAAACTACACGCATGACCGATCGCTCGGTTGATCGTTGCGCAACCGACAAATGAATCGTGCCTCGAGCTCCAGCAGCTTTTTTTTCCGCTATCCTGTCCCGACCGAATTAATTCCGTTGGTGATCGGCGCGGTCTGCACACCTCGCGAAATAGGACAATGAAGCTTGGTATGGCCCACAGGCCGACAGTGAGAGAAATGTAGAAAGATAAAGAACGAAAAAAAAAACATAAAAAAAAATCCCCACGTACACGCGCCACTCTGTCCTACCGATTCGCGCACGCGCACTCCGACCCGCACGCGTCGCACGCAGAAACCCCCGTAGCTCTCACGCAACGATACTCGGGAGCCGCCAGTTCGATATCGCTCATATACGTACAGTCGACTGTGGTGTGTGCATGGGTGTACACACGCCGAGCGGGCAAAGGCATCAGCTGCCGTACGAGGACCCTTAATTATTCTATTAAACGGGTCGCGGACTTATTGTAATACCCCTGCGAGGGAGCGAGCGAGCGGGAGCGTGTATTACAGTACGTATACCAACGCATACGATATACACATAACGGCGGTGGGCATACAGCGAACGCGGAGGGCCACTCTGAATGGAACCATAAATTTATTGTGTCGAAGAGATTGCCGGGCTGTACCGTGCCTACACCTACATCCACGGGATCGAGGTAGTGGTGCTCGGCTCGGCGTATGTGCACGTTGGGGGATTGGGAGGGGGGAATCGGCAGCAGCAGCGGCAGAGCCTGGGCGACGCCAACGCCGTGGATTCACGTTGTTTAGGCGCCCAGCATCCCCCGTTCGAAGCCGGTCCACCGGGCTTTTGCCTCGAGCGCCCGTGGAGAACAAGCCAGAGAAAATGATCTCGATCGGCGAATCGATCTACCCACAGTGCACCGCGCACAGCCTCCGCGCGGCTGTTCCAAAATTCTCGTAAAATCGTAAACAGCGAGGCCGGACGCATGTAACACAAAAAATGGTGTCATTATCTTTATCGCTGCGTACACACATTTTTTTGTATATATATATATTCTTTTTTTTCACAGTTTCGGTACCCCGGTTATTGTTGGCCGAGCGGCCGGCGAAGTATAGTACGCTTCGAGTGGTTATCGACCCTGCGGCAATGCCAGCGATCGCCAGCGTCCAACTAATTATTGTAATTTCTTCGTCACGGCGAAGTTACGAGCCGGTGATTACAGGCTCGAACCGAAGTGGAATTAAAAAGTTTGCCTATAGACGCTGCCGCTGCGGGCGATAAGTCCCTTGGACTCGCGCCTTTCTGCGGACCTTCGACTTCTCTCTGCGCTTTCATCTCTCTGTACGCCCAAAGAAAGTACGAGGGGAAAGATAGGTGAAAAAAAAAAAAAAAAAATTGAAAACATAGCGACGAGCGAGAGCGAATAGGAAAGAAAACCTTGAAACATCATCGTGTGCCGCAGGGCGAGCAACAATGTTCTCTTCAGGTTCCTCGGCGCGTGTTCCCGCGCTTTCGCGGATAAGTTTTACGGCGCCGTTTCGTACGGACGCGCCGCGCTAAATCGCCCGGCAATTTTCTTTCTTGCGTGGAGGGGGCTCAGGGGTATGTATAACGCACATAGCACAAATTCTAGTGGCTTTTCGCCGTCGTGGAGTTGCAGCACCCGCGAACACACGGTGCCTCTCCGGTTGCCTTCCGGCAGCGAGAGTTCCCTCTCAGTACGGCCGCGTGATTGGTCGTAAACGCCAAAAATATGCGCCGATTGGCCGATCCCCGCCGTACCCATCGCTTTATGGTATTCTCGAACCTCACTCATTTCTATGCGGTAGTGTGTACATGGGTATACGCATTTAAGCGGTGTACTCGAACGTGCCACGCTCACGGTATTTTCCCAGCAGGAAAAGAGGACAGCGGGCAGAGTCTGGTTTTATGGGTTGTTTTAGCAATATTGTAATTGCCCTATCGTCGAGTCCCGCAAAGGTCCTCGGCAATATGTTTCTGGTATAGAGTGTACGAGTCACGGAGCCTCTATCTACAAAATGCTAGGCGTGGACGGAGAAACAGAATTGCTTGAGCGAACCAGCGGCGTGGTTAAATACGCGTCGGGTGATTAACTTGGTCGCCATACGATGATTTGGTTGGGCTAACAAATTAGTCGGTTGCTAACCAATTTCATAATTGGGTCAATAAATTAAATGTTAGCTGCACAAAAATTAAATTGCTGCGTCAGCAAGTTAAAAAATCAAATCGCCTTGAGCGTATCTGGCATTTTGCACTGTACGGGCAAGTAGTAATTTATTTTTTCTCCGTGTGCAAACTAATCGCGGGGGATCGAAGTCCGCAAGTTACCGTACGAAGTTAATACACGAATGGCCTATAGTTACGAAAACGTTATATCTGCAACGTTACGACTTGAGCCGGTGATCCTCTTTCGTGTTCACGATTCGTCGATACGTAAAGCGGCACTGATCGGAGTAGCACGAAGGTAACGACGATGGAGTATCGAATATCGGCCCTGAGTTATATCCCTCTCGATACACGGCTTCGATACCGTGAAGTACAGATATACACGTGTAGCCCTTGGAATTCCGACACAGTGAGAAGCTTTTAAAATTATTACGAAACCGCGAGTGGAGGGATGGTTCGCGGGAGAGACTCGGGGAACCACCCGCGAGTTCATGACGCCATTCCCCATCGCGAACCTCCGAACTTCTTCCCTCCACTCGTCCTGCTTTCCGCCGCCTCGCCCACCCGACCGTTCGTCCCCCGTCCACGTCTCGCACGTCCAATTTCGCGAGCGACCGTAAAGTAATGATTCCAATTTCGCGAGATCGCTCGTACGCTTTTCTCTCTCCGTGGCGCGAGTGCCCCCTCTCTCGCTCCCTCACACCCAAAGAGGCCGGGATTCGGATTAAGCGACTGAGGAAATTCAATATCAGTAGCTGAGATGGGCACATAAAATTACTGACTGCCACTTTGCCTTAATTTGCGCAGTAAAGTGCCGCCCTCCCCGGCTCGCCCTTGCCCATATACTTTCTCCACTCCCCTCCGTCATCCCTCCCCCCCCCCCGCCGCCCCCTCCCTCGAAAGTGACTTCACAGTCGAAACGCGGCAACGAGAAACGAGAGGAAAAGGGTGCACGAACGTATACCGTCAGAATCGCGCACACGCCAAATCGCTTTCCGGTAAAACTAAGAAATTATGATTCGGTTATTGGCTCTGGCTCTCCGACCCCCCCCCCCTCCCCCCCCCCCTCTCGCGCTCTTCTGTAACAATTTTAGTGCGTAATTCGAGAGAATTTGCAGCGGAACGCTGAAGCGCAATCGTCGCGCTCCGGTTTCCGGGCGTCGGAGCTCAACGATTTCTGCGATACCTGCAGAACCTTTTGAAATACGATTGCAATATCATACTGTATCACGCCGGAAGTGAACGGGCCACCGGTACAATCAGGTGGAGCTCTCGGCGTTCGCCACATAATCTATATAAATGGCTTTTCGCTACCGCCGGTCCAACAATGCAAGCGATTTTTATTTACGGTCTTCGTTATTTCGGCCTTTCGTCTCGCACGTTCGATTATCCGTGGCAATGATACGTATGCTTTGTCGAAATGGGATATGTAAATCTCTGCTGCACGGGGAAGTGGGGATGGAAGACACGAGATAAGGTTTACAGGCCGGGCCGCGATCGGGAGCTCCGCAAGACTGCGATGACAACGAGGAAGAGTATACGGAGGTTATTACCGAGCAGCTAGGCGGGGATATACGTATCGCTCCTCCACCGTACGAAATTGAAGTTTCGGCCCGGCGAACTGTTGCAGAGAGACCGAGGTATAGCCTCGCAGAATGGCCGTAATACGAAAACCATAGAATTCGCAATATCGCATCGCACTCACCGCCGTTCGGCGGGCATTCTCCTCGTCACCGCCGAACACGACCGCCAACGTCTTCGGGCGGCTTATGCTCTGGCGAACGGGGGGTTGGGACGAGACGTTGGGGGAGACCGAAGAGTGAATGGTACACAGGGCAGATTTCAAGGGCGAAATCGCGGGGGAGGGTGACCAACGGCGGCGGGGTACTGGCGCAGCGCCGGCGTGTCGCTACTATCAGTTTATCAGATGCTGAGGGGGCTTGCAACAGCTGTTACCCGGAGGTATGGTAATTTTAAAGCCAGAACGAATGCGACGGAGAGGAGAGAAAATAGAATGAAAAGTGGGAGGGCTAAGCGGTCGGTGGAAAAAGGGACGGAGAGTTTTCGTTATTTTTTTTTTTTTGGTGATGCTAAAAAAGAAGATGGCGAGTCGTAGAAACATGGAAGAAAAAGGGGAGGCGATTCGTAGAGAGGGTGTTCCGGGGAGAGAGAGGTTTTCAATCGACGCCACTCTCCAATATCTGTCAAACACATATTTTTGTTAGATTTATTTTGGCCCCCGGAGACGCTGGATAAAGGTCCAATTTCATTTTCTCTCGACGCAACGCAGTAAAGCGAGCAGGATGCTCAGTGTATATATATATATATATATTTATCCAGAATGTCTCGTTTCATTTCTTTCTCTTTCTGTATCCCCATCACGGCACGACCCCTTCGGTACAGCTTGCAATGATGTTGCTCGTACCGTGTGACTGACAACAGATCGTTTCTCGTCTCGTTTAGGTAAAACACCCGGTCCCTAAATATTTTTGCTCTTACGCAGAAATAACGGAGTTCTACAATCTGTGTAACTCCTCGTCTCCGTACGGTACTGTGAGGATAGGCGTGCAATAATCGGGAGCGAAACTCATCGGATTAATTTGCAATATCCGGGAGAGCCCGAGGGTTAAACGTGCGGTCTCGCGCGCCGCTCTGGGCACGGGAAAGAATAAGAAGAAGACTTGCACGGGTCGGAATACACGCGAGATCTGGAGAGGGCACGAGGAGATCCACCGAGAGGAGACGCAAGGGCAAAGGGGATGCAACCACCCCGAGAAAAGGGGTGAATGCCGCGGAGTGCGCGGAGAGCTCAACCGGCTCGGTCGGTTCACGGTAATGAAAGCAGACGAGGCCCTTTTCACGAAGTGCAATCCACCGTGACGCGCTTCTTATTCGATGCTCGGCTCCCGCGCCCGCGGGCACGACATTTGTCGGTTCTCAGCTTACGTTCGTTACGTACACCCTCCGTTGCGCTACTGGAAACGCTGCCTACTTCCACATCTACTTCCATTCTCCCGCCGGGTAGTACTTATGTTCACCTACGATTCCGTCGGCTCTTCCTCTACCGAATATATACAACATCCCATGAAACGTACATTCGAAAGCAATGAAACGTAAACGCAAAGCTCCTTCGGCTTGAGTCGCGAGTGAGTCGCGGTCGCCGCGACGCACCAATGCGATATCTTATCGATACGACGTCAACGGTTTTATCAAGATACACGATTCCGAAAATAATTCTTCCAAATATATACTTCTTCCCCTCGAATACGACTATCGAACGTTACATCTGGCGGACCCAAATAAATTTATTTTTTTTTCGTAAAAATAAGGTCGAAAATGTAAATTTCGCCGGTTATCCGGACGATGAAAGCGGCGATTGTGCGGGGTTCAGGAAATGAATTATTTTTGTTTCGTTACTAATGCACGGCGGCGCTAAGAAATTCCTTGATTCAGCGTCCGCCGTTTCCGTCGTTTCACTCGCACAGCGAGCCCGACGCGGTTGCGTGCGTGGCGCACGCGGGTCCTTACGAAACAGGAAATAATGGCGCATTAGTATTAACGCTGAGTGAGCGAGAGTGAGCGAGAGAAATGGGAAAGCGAGGCTCGAACAGCTGCACACGCGACCCCACACAGAATTGAACTGTTATTCGAGTGGGCCACCCTGTATATACACTATATACTTCTCTCCGTATAATGCAGGCATAAGGTACGGCCGTGTGTGCCGTATACGCGGCGCGTAGTGAAACTCAGGCTGTTCCTCGGGGTACGCGCAATAGGCGGCAGAATGCAATATGCGTCTGTCTGCCCGTCGGAGCCCGGGCATTGTCAGCGACGCGTTAATTGTACGGATTTGTCATCGCCGCGTGAAAAACTAGCGATCATTCCCCGCCACCTCTCGCTCACACTTTTGTCAGGACTATCGAGGCCGTATATACGGGGGAAGGACGGGGACGGGAGGGTGAGGATGGGGGGGGGGGGGGATCGATCGAGAGAGTTCGGGGAAAAATTCATTGGCATCCATTGGAACGAATCGAGAATCCGAATGATTTTTCGTACTCACGGAAAGCCCGTTATTACTGGGCTATTCATCGTGATTAAAAGATTCATGTATCACAGTGGAACGCGTAGAAATTTGTTAACGATGAATGTATGCGGATAAAAAAAAAAACCGAACCCCTGTCAATCGTGATGCATTGATCGGATCGACGTGTCGCAAAACGGCAGTGTCGAGGGTGTGGGGTCGATATTAAAATTTGAAAATTTATCATGTTATATTCCAGCAGAGGTGAAATATACTGGGTTTGGTCGGTACCCGATCGTATAGTCGTATCGAAGAGCGTTACAGGTCTGACAAGGCCTTTCCAGGGCCTTATCAGGACCCGATGTAACGCCCGAAAATTTCTGCTAGGATTTGTCCGTGAACTGGACGCCAACAAATGGTTGCAGAATGTGCGCACTTTTTTGCCGTACAAAGTGAAAAGGATTTGTACATTTTTTTCCACAAACGTCCGCAATTATTTTGTTATTAATTTCACAATAGAACTTTGCGATAGGGTGAGTTTGCAGCACGAGCCAATCACAAATTGTTGCAATCACAAATTTTAAATTAGAAATGTTGCAATCACAAATTTTATTTCACAAGGTGTGAAAATCGGGGTTTTCAAACCCCCATTTTCCCACCGAGTGACACAAAAAATAATTTCAAAGTTGACAGATATTGTTGTGAAATGGACATGATTTTTTCGTGTAATTAACATGAAAAGAATTGTGGACGTTTGTGGACGAGAAACCTTGGTACCGATCTTACCGTGTGCCGATGACTCAGGTTAATTGTTGCAACGTGACTTTTGCCCGATCGTCCCTTCCAATGTCGCAATGTACGCAGTTTACCATCAGCTCGAGCGATCTTACGCAGAACAATGCACCATTACATTGTTACACATTTCCTTCTCACGGATCGTCATAGTCGCGAGAAAGTTGCATTCTTTTGCCCGCTTCGAAACCCGGCAAGGAGCCGCAGGAAAGTCTTAACTGTCCGCGCGATTTCCGCAAAGTCTCTCACCTGTTAATCGCCTCGGAAACTTCGTTCTCGGCTCGGCGCCTTCTCGCCTAGAACGTTATGTTCTGGCATTCGCGATAAAACAATTTTAACGAGACTACAGCAAAACGCTCGTTCCGATAACTCGCGGCGACTCTCGACGCGGCATCGAGAAAGAGGAAAGAGGAAACAGATCGAGAAAAAGTTTCCGCGAGCTAGGGTAATAGCCGTCGATGCACATCTCTTTTCCCGCTCACTCAGGAATTCGAATAACGAGGCGAAACGCTATTTGACCCAGATGAAACCAGTTACGAATGATCGGGCGACGCAGTTCGGCTTAACAGCCGGGAACTACCGAGAATCCGTGGAGTGAAGCGAAATGACTCTTGAACCGCGGCGGGGATAAGAGATGATTTCCACCGAACGAAATCGGCAGCGCGATAGACGATTACGAGAGTCACACGCGCGGCCCAGCGCCCCGCTAGGATGTTGCGCAAGGTCTCGTCATCGAACAGACTCCGTACGTGTAACGAGCTAATTAATTTAATTTATCACCTTTTGACGGGGATCGAATCGTAGATGCAAGCCGCGTTAATTGTGCGTCCATTAGCTGACGACACGATCGTTAAGCGTGCAAAAGCATACACTGGAGCATCGATGTGCGTGTGTGTGAGCGGCGCGTTGAGAAGGTGGCGGGGGCACACACGAACGGTAGCCGATGGCTGTAACCCGCGCGATTGCCTTGCCTGTATCCGCTCGGACGGTGCGACCGGTTGGCTCTTTCTCTATCTCTCTTTGCGCCTCTGTGCCTCTCCGATTAACCGCAGGCAGGCTCGCAATATATCCCCGAGGCAGCATCACCAACGGCAACACCGACACATGCTCGGTTTCACTCTGCGAGCGCAGCTATCTTCGACGTTTTTTCAATTTTCTCATCAAACAGCTATCTCTCGACGCTCGGCGCGCCGATAACGAAGCGAGAACTCGCACGCATCAGTCGCCACGATAGATTGATAGATAATCGTTATTATCGCGCAATCGTTTTTCCTTCGTCAAAACACTGTTTCCCGTGCGCGAGCGGACCGACGGAACGATCGAGATTAATATCAAATTTAAACGCGTAGCTTTTTCGATCGCGAAATCTATTGGTAATGAAAATAGCATCGAGAAATGGGCTCGCTCAGATTTTTTTTAAAGTAACACATGAGTTTTTAGATACGAAAATTATAGATACGATCGGGAAGCGACGAGCGGCAATTTTCAGAGACAACGAAGCCGACAAAGTGGTCTTCCGAGAACCGATCGCGGAGCGCGCAGCTTACAGCCCGATAGCCATGGTACCCGTTTCTCTTTGGGCTTTCCGAACGGAACAGCCTTTAGCCTTACCTGTTTGATGGTACCGTTTAAAGGACATCTCCGAAAGTGGAGTTCTATTCACAGCTCGGAAACGTGACCGGTCACAATGGGATTATCCATTGTCTATAATGGGGTAATCTACCTGGAAGCGAAACAACAACCAACCCTCTTCGCCTTCATCTCGTACCGAACCGCCAATTTCTTCCTCGCCTCGCCGCCGCCCCGAAGCCTCCTCCCCATTATTTCCACGGCCATACTCCGTTAGCCGAAAAATCACCCTCGTGTCTCTCCACAATTCACTCTAACGGCCGGGCGCTCTCGTTTGCCATCTTTCTCGTTTGCTAGTTCGTTTTCGTCTCCCACCCACGGACTTTCGGCACGTTTTCCCGTTATTCCGGATTAGGTTGTGGCGTTTCTGTTTTACTGTGCTGCTTCGGGCGACGGGGAAACCAGCGTCTATATATGTATATAATATTTAGTTTCTGGTACATAGTGTGTCTGCGCTATGTACCCCACTAACGAGAACGCGCTCAGCGATGTGCCCGCACCTAATACACAGTATTACAGCGCTACTGTTGGATCTGCCTTAACTGAGGCCAAACTGGAGTGCCTCACAGTACTCTGACTCTTATTCCGCGGCTAGGTAGTACTTAGATTCGAAGTGAAAACCCGCAATTTCGTGATTGCTTGTGAGACACACTTTGTGTAAACACGGAGCCGGTAGTCGAGCAGGCCCGCATAGCGCCGGTCTTCCGGCGGACACTTCTCGTCAACTCATTACGGTAATGACACGTGTTCATCAATTCGCATTAATATTCTAATGGACGAGCGTGAATATAGAGAGACTGGAGGAGTGAGGGACGCTAAGAGAGGAGAAACCGTACGGTGGAGATGCGACGTAAAAGTAGCGCAGAGGCAACGGCTGAACGGGAGACACTCGGGAGAGGGCGGGAGGGTCGGAGGAACAGTACGAAATGGAGAAAGACGAGGGCATAGAGGCGGAGTGAGAAATAGAGGAACTCTCGTACCGAACGGCTCGCCCGCGCACAATGGTAATTAATTACTGCCGACTCGCGACGATGTATCCCCCACGACTTTTGATTAAATGCGCTGCCCGCGCCCGTCGAGGGGACCGGGTCGGGCACCCTGCACGGTACATCTCGTTATTAGCTAATTGCGTGTGTACCGCTCGATGGTCATTCTAATACGTCTATCATATATTGGCATAACAAACGTGCTACCGTCATCGTGACGCACATATACTACACGGTACATTCAATTTGCCTCGAGAATCTTTTTTTTTTATCGCTCGAGCGTTGACGGCGCGCTCTCGAGCCATTAAAATGACACTCGTCAGTCGAGGCACGCTCTCGACTTGCTCCACAGTGTACAGCGCTTTTCTTACAACGAACGAGGATGAACAAGAATCTACGAAAATTAATGACAAAAAAAATAAACACCGAAGTCTACTGCGAGTGGAAACTCAAGTAGACAAGTGACAGACTTAACAGCCATTTGCGAAATCTACACTGTAAAAATAAATTGGGAATTTAATGTACTGGAACTTTAAATTTGCTCACATGTTTTGCATTAATTAAACATTAGGACACTTTTTCGTAAAATAAAAATATCAGGCATCAAAGTTACAAATATTTTGACTGAAATTTACAAAAGTTTTTATCACAAATAAAAATTTCACTGTGAAATTGCAACGCACATGTGTTTGACAGTTCAGAAACAGTTTATGTGAAAAAGTTTCCGATACCGTTAATGAATTTTCAAACAAATTCTTTTTACCCGTGATATACTCGTTCGTCCGCGATCTTTCCAGCAGATTCACTGGCGGTATTTTATTTCATTTTATTTTTTTTTCACTCGCGTTTCGATAATTCAACCTGCCCGATGCAACACAAAAAGCGCAGGTTTCAATCAAACCGCCGCGGCGCGGTGTATACCCGACGAGAATAAGCGAGAGGACGGAAAGAGGTCCGGATAAAAATTAACAAATGAAACGAAAATCCGGAATCTATTGGTCTGCTGATTGTGCGGTATGCGACTGGGATTCCAACCCATCGGGATGGAACGCACACTGCCTCCGGTATCCGTCTCCGATCCCCCGTCGTCCCTCCGCTCGAGTATTATTTCACAGCCGGGACCGGCAGGTGGTTGTCCCCGAAAACGCGGCCCCGTTCGACCCGGCTGTGCAACTCGAAACCCCGGAAAATTCGTCTAACGAGAGGAAAACGATGGCGGGGCTCGCGGCGAGCCGCGATAGGGCTTGGGTGGCGCGTATGCGGCTTGGCTTAACGAGCGTCGAGCGTGCGGGTTCTCTGGACGAGTTCCGAGCGGTGCTATATAGCCCGCCGAGCGAGGAGAGCAAAGCGGACTGCGGGCAGGAGCGACCGGGAATCTGCGCGGGTTTGAACCTTAACAAAGTTAACTCATCGCGGGCCGGTCAGTCGGCCGGTAGGGGAGGGCTCTGTCCGGTCGGACGTTGCTCGGAATCTCTCTCGCCAGTCTCACGCAAAACGCACGTCATTCCGCGTAATGACCGATTACGCGGAGGGACCGCGGCAGGGGGTTAGGACACGGAGAAGTAGGAGGGGTGGGTTGCAGGGGGGGGGGGGAGGGCACGTCATCGTCAGCAGCTCTCTCGCGGGTGACGGCGACGTGAGGGAAGAGCGCGGTGACGCGGCACACTGGTGTTGTGCCTAACCGCATTGCCGGATCGTTATTAAATTATACTCGGAGGCCCATAACCGAATGATCATTACGCCCGGTTAACGAGTAAAGGGGCTCCTCGGACGCGCGGACACTGCCGGAGCTCCGAGCTGTGATACCCCGTACCGTATGGTTACAACGTTTTATTGTAACGATTTATTGCACTGCCAATTGCCATTGGCAGAAAATACGTTCGATGCCATTGTAGCCAATTTGCGCTACAATCATGGTGGATTTTTTAGTGCGTTCGCCCAGGCCTTGACGACGTACGGGGAACACTCGACGGGGGCCTTGTAGGGACCCGACCAGGACGCGATGTAACGCTCTAAAGCTTTGAAGCGGGGAATATGCCTGCGAATTGATCGCGATCGAATCCGACGATCCATCGAAAAGATCGAGCGACGACAACGCGGGTGATCCCTATCTCTCTCTCTCTCTCTGTATTTCATCCTTCTTTTTCACCGACATCACACTTCCTCGTCCCCGTTACACTCTACACGCTTCTCGCCGTCCATCACCCTCGGCACACATTAAAAACCAACAAAACTCTTCCTCTCACACCTCTTTCCACTCGTCACGCCCTCCCTCGAGTACCTCACCGTCGCGCCTCGAACGCCTAAGTAAATATATATTTCGCGTTTGGTGGGCTATACACATTATATACTACGCATATATGGTATATATATTGTATAAATACATATATGTATATGCGTGCGAGAAGCAGAAGCAACAGCGGCAGGTTTCCTCTCCTCTCCGGCACCTGCGCTGATCTCGAGTACGAGCGAGATCTTTGTAAGTGTGTGAGAGCGTTCCTGGTCCTCGAAATCCAGCGTCATATGTTCTCAATCCTTCGATGAATTTTTACTCTGATCCCACAATTTTCTCGGTTTATCCATCGTCTTCGTCGTGGTTCGTGTAATTTTTCAATTTATCCCGCATCATATCGGCGAAAAATGTATTTCACAAAAAAAATTAAACAGCCCGTATTCGCTGAGAGAAGGATCTGATAAAAATTATGACAAATCTGGTAAAAACCGGCAGAACTTTCAGGTATATGAGAACTAAAGCGACATCCTGGCAAGCATTCGTATTGAACTTAACACATTTTGCTAGAAAATATGGTAATTTTCGCGTCGCAGATATTACCCGAATGTCCCATCTTTTACGCTAGAATATAAACTCTTACTAGAAAATATAGTAATCTCTGTGTTTTAGATTCAAAGATTATACCGGCATATTATGCCGATAAAATTGTATGGAGGGTAAAAGTGGTGAATATGGCCCACCTCGATTAACACGTAAATCAATGATATATGCACCGGGCCATTTTCCCCACTTTTACCCTATGTATGCATAAAAAAATGGATTGACGAAATTCTCAGCTTTATCCACGAAATTTTTAACCGGACATGGAAAATGTTACCAAACCGCCTTCTGGAAAAAATAACCATATGAATATGGTAAAAACTGTTATGACTCTTGTGAAGATTTCACATATCGCTAGTGTTGCCTGGTCGAAATTGACCATACGTCTCGATGGTTTCTTCCGAGATCCTTCTCTCAGTGCATCATCGATAAAATTTTTTATCCTCGCACATTCGATTGAGTATTTTTTAATTATGAATTATATTATTTATTTTTTCGTTTCTCGGAGTCTCTCACAGGTCTTGTAATCTTCACCATCGAAGAGAGGTGTATAAACGACGGTTCACGAGAAAGCATCATAACGCCAGAAATCAATTACAGGCATGAAACTTTCACCGCGTGGGCGAGCCGCATCTGGCCTGTTCGTTTCATCTCGCTCGCAGCGTTCCGCCCATGCGTGCACACACGCAAGTTTTATGTCCACGTACGAACGAGACCACCCGATCATCCCGGCTTGTGTGTATTTTATGCTCGCATCCGTGAGATTAGAGTGGCCGCGCCACTCTAGCCGCTGCGAGGTGCAAGAGATTTTTCTTTTCTTTATTTAATTTATTTTTTTCCCGTACGAGCTCTCTCCCTCGCGACGACGACGACGACGAGAAATTAACGACAGAGCTGTGAGTACAAGACGCGGGGAACGTCTCAGGAAAACCGTTATCCCGACCTCGATGGCTTTACGTGTAATGGACGGAGACATCATCGATTACCGTCCGAGTCGGACAACTCGTGAGAGACTCTCCGCCGTGAGAGTTTCCGCTGTAAGTTATTTTTGATACGTTCGCGTTTGATAAAAGTAAACGCGGACGAGGAAATTGCGCAGTGTGTATTTTGGCAGTCTCGATTACGGTAGTTTGTCAGCGTTAGAGGAAAGCTGCTTGAGAGGGGGGGGGGGGGGGGGGGGGGCAGCGGAATCCCGGGGAAGTGAGAGGGTACACGCTAAGGGTTGTCGGAGAAGTGGAGGAGCGCGGCGTGGGCGGCCAATCGGAATAAGCCAATTTTCCAAGCAATTTCTTATCGACTCTGGCCCATCGTGCACTCTCGAGAAGGCTTCGCAAGGGTGCGCCAGAGAAGAAACTGGCAGAGCAGAGTAGGTCCGGGACCGGGCGAGAGGAACGTTCTCGCGGATCTCGTTCGACCGGTGTGCGGCCGCTGTGCGAATGTGGGTATCGCGCGTACCATATGAGCTCGTAGACTTGCGCACGCGGAGCGAGTAGGTGGGCTAAATATGTTACTCGGCCGGGACTCTCGCGAAACTGGTATGCACAGGATAAATTAACGGCGACCTCGCGATATTAAGCAATCGAAGACTTTTCAATTGCGCGATAATTGGAGAATTCGGAGCAAGAATTGAAGGTAGTAATTATTCGTTGAAATTGGAAGATTACAAGTCATTACGAGAGATTACGTTTGAAGCATGGCAAAATGCTCCAATTAATGAACGATAAGTCCATGATGTATATGTGTATATGTGTGTGTTTGTATTGAAATTCTAGGAAACCATCAATTACCCGAGGCCACTCGATACCCGTCAAAACCCCGAGTGGTTCGTTTATTTCATAGTACGCTGTGGGTAGAGGTATACTATACAGGGCTATAAGCTACGAATTTCCGAAGGACCCGAAGGGAGAGAGGGACCAAGGGACAAACCAGCTGGCTCGTAAAATAATCGTTGAATCCACCCTCCGAACTTTACCGAGCACCTGCACCTCTCGTGGCTCTCCGAGACCGCACAGATCCGGGAATATATATATATTACATACATTTATATATAGATATATATATATATATATATAGATATTTCGATTGCCTAGCGATTTTTTCCTTTCCGATTTAACTGTCGAAGGTACGATACACTTTCAGCACTTCTCTCCCAATTAATGAAGCATTATTTTATTATAAGAAATATTGATGTTCCAGTCATTAACCGACATGAAATTTGCCGATCTTAAGTGGAAGAATTTTTAGGCATTTTCGAAACACCGTCGCGAACAATTGAAAGCATGGGATTTTTTTATTATCTTTTTTTATCGATAAATATTAAAAGAGTAGCGATAAATATGAATCCGAGACAATCGAGAATCGTTGATGGGACTCGATGGATCTTCCTCGACGGCGAGAACAGGAAATTCATGTTAGTTGCGCCTAAGGAGTCGGAGAGAACGCATAACGAGACCGGGGATCGGATTACACCGCGAGAGTGCGTGGCGCAAGAGAGGAATGGGACTTCCACTCGGTTGCATCTCAATGGCTCGTTGACGGGTCGGAGGGCCTCAAGGCCCCGGTGTTCTTCCCGTCCTCAGCGGCTCTCTCTCTCTGGGCCACGATGAAAAACCAACAAAGCCATCCCTCCTTCACAATAGGGGACCCACACAGCTTCGCTTACGTGCTGCGCAGCCTCACTCTACGGTAGTCGAGTAGAGAGAAGGATATATGTCGTATATAATATCCTAGTATATGGCACGGTACAGCCATATACTAAACCCACGAGACGCACACGAGGGCGAACGGGAGAGAGTCCCTGTTACGAGAATAATATATCTGCCCTGTGGGCCCTGGCTGTGCGGCTTTATTTTCAATGTTCAATGTGCATCCACATCAGGTATAACATACGATGTTTGCTCGAGGGTAGTTTTTAGCAGCGGCATACCCACCAAAGTTATACCTGGGCACGCCGCGCCCCGCTCCGTCAAACCAACTACGCGAAAGATTGTTAATCGAATCGACGTTAACAACTCCTGGGATTTTTGTGAAAAAAGCGTCGGTTCACTGGAGCATCGACGAAGCCCGTGGCAATGCGCTGTCTGGGGATAAAAATTGGAAGAGAAAGAAGAAAAAAAAAGGTGAAAATTGAAATTTCCGCATTGCTTCCTCGGTGATCTAGCTTTTGGTTCGGAAGAATTCTATGCGAGAGCATTTTTATGAAATTATTTGATTTAGTGACGGAAGTTTCGTTGGTGGTAAAAATAAAAACGATTGATGATAATAAAGAAAACTATTAGAGATACAGAACCCAATGAGTGGAGTCAAGTCGTTGTTGCTCGAGATCCCGAGGCGACCAGCCAACCGCGAGAGCGAGGAGGAACGAGCGAGAAGGAGAATCGGACGTTGTAATGATGATGATGGGAAGGATCGGTGTCCCTAATTCGAGGTTCGTGAGGAGACGCGTCCCCGCCGCGGGGGGAACAGGTGCAACACCGATTAACTTGAGTCAACGTCACGCTAAACTCGATCCACTGTGGTGGCTGTCGTTTCTTTCTTGCACGAACGATGTTTGCCGGTACGAGACGCCGGACGCTTATCGCTGCTCGTTTTTCTCTCTATAATTATTACCGTTTCGTTTTTTACCCTCCTCTTTTCGTTCGCTTCCTCTTCTTTCTTTCGCTTCTCAACGGGCGAGACTCGCGAGGCATGTCACTGTTTTTCTCGTATCTCAAACTCACGTCACTCATCGGGATCTCGAAAATTATAGTTTCCATTTCGTACAATGATTCGGCCCGGCGTTTTGTCGGTGTGCAAAAAGCCGGATGGAAAGGATGGGAGTCTTCCAGGCTGGGGTGTCCCGCAAGCCGTAGGAGTGTTTCCGAGTCAGGAACTACAAGGTCCGAACTACCTGACCGCCCGCGACTGTACCGCATCCCATCGTGGACTCGCGTCAAAAGCTAACGGCAGTGGCGCGAATGGCGTCGTTACTCGAGCCATCTAGGACACAACGGGCGATCACCGAAGAAGGGACAAAGTGGCCCCCGCAGTTGCGGACGGTTAACCGTATTTCATCGGTTCCCGTCGAAACAAGCGTCCCACCCCCGCAGCCGCGACAACGCTCAAAGCGAGAAAGAGGCAATTGAATAAATCCGGTGGCACGAAAATTGCCTGTGTAATGGGGGGAAAACGAGCTCGGAGATTTCTTTTTTTTTTTAATATTATTTTTACACATTTATGCCCCGCAAGTAACGCCTTCATCCCGTCGTTTGCGGACGACCGAAGAAGTGGAGAATATTTCTCTCGAGGCGAGTGCCACACGAGTGGGCCGGGTAGCGGTGAAAGCCGGCGAGGGAAGGAGGAAAAAAAAAAAGGTGCCAGACGAGACCAGGAGAAAAGAAGAGAGTGGAAAGAGGCGAGAGAAGAAAAAAAAAAGCATCGGGAAGCAAGTAGAAAACGAGAGTGCCGCAGCAAGCGGCGTGGGATGGTCCGCGGAGGCGACGAGGGTGTAAGGAGATATACGTAGGGGGGTTAAGACGTCGCTCTGCCAACAGGTGGCGGCACGACCCTCCCGAACCACCCTTTCTACTACCATCGCCGCAACTACGACTACACCCTCGGCCTCTCCTCTCCTCTCGCTCGTTCGCTCGCTCCGGTGTTCCGAGCTCTCGCCGCGGCTCGGTCGCGCTCTCTCATCCCCCTTTCGACCCCCTCGGTGGCAGCAGCCAGCGATAACCCGCGGCGACACCCGATAAAACCGAGTATCTCACTCTCTCTCTCTCTTCGTCGTTCTCCGACGCTGTGTCTGAATCGAGAGGGACGGGGGCACGAGCCGCACTACGGGGAGAGAAAAGCGATCGCCGGGGATGAAACTCGAAGAAATGGGTCGGGAGGGATGAAAAGAGAAACAACGGTGGGATTATTATCACGGCAGAATACACCTCGGCTCACCTTCCGGGAGTCGAGACGATCGTTTTCACAACGTTCCACCAACCGCCAACGATCTTCGCGATCCCCCCTTCCGGCCCCCGCGGTCGTTTTGTTTTTGTAGGAACGGCGAGCGGCGCATTAACACTTAGGTGTGACGTGCAATATCTTTTGGCAGCTCGTTAATTAATGCAGTTTGATCGTGCGGTAATCTCCTTTATTTGAAAAAAAAAATCCTCATCTTTCGACCGAAAGCAACGTCATACAAAGAGTATGCAACTTCCGATCTGAAAATCTCATTGTTCAAACGTAAGTGAGATCATACACGAAATACGTCACTTCCAGTCCGAAAGTGACGCCATGTTGGAAATGCGTCACTTCCCGTCCGGAAATCTCATATTTTGACCGGAAGTAATGTATTTCCAGTATGAAGTCAATTCCTGTTGAAAAAATGAGATTTTCAGACCGCAAATGGCGTATTTCCGGTCGCAAAGTGAGATATTCAAACCGGAACTGACGTATTTACGGTAAATCCTTGGAAACCTGAATTTCCAGTTTCTAAAATTCATAGTCCATAAGCGAAGGCGCGAAGCGCCCGAGCCACAACAACCTGCTAGTAAAAAAAAAAAATGGAAGCTGTGAGATGAATATTTCCGACGCGGAGCTCTATAATGACGATGATTTCAGGGTGGTACGACAAAAGCTCTTGCAGTTCTACGGTGACCGCAGCAGTCCGGCGACAAAAGAAAGCAAATCGCTCGGATTCAGCAAACTGCGGAGACGCGTCGAGCCAGAAGGCAGGATGCTCTTTGCCGGACCAGAAGGAGAAGCCAGGGATCAGGCACGTTCGGGAACACAGAGCGAGATGATGATGGTGAGGAGGATGAGAGCAGAAGTGAAGGGAGACGAGAAACACGGTTCGCTAAGGGGGTGGTCCCGTTAATAAGCATAATTAGGTAGAAATTGAATGCCTCTCGAATACCGATTATTATAGGGGCCCTCTCCCTCCCCCGTTTTCGTGCCAGCGCTCTTTTCTTTTGATACTGTTGCGGCGGCCTTTATCGCAGGCTCGCGATGAATTTACAGGAAGAAGGGCTCCGCGAACAGATCTCGCAGGATTGCCTTTCATTCTTCGAAATAACGATCTCTCGCGCGATGTGTGTGTATATATATATATATATATATCGTTATTATTCGAGAACGACTCCGACTTCGATGACGACGGTGAGAGGCAACGTGCTTTTCGAAACTGGTTATCGAACAATTCTATTTCCTACCGATTATCATCATTATTCATGACAATGCTCCAGCGATTGCCGCAATTGTTCCACGGATAATTTATAATAGCTAAGAAAAGAAGAAGAAAAAAAACGTATTGCGCGGTTGTTATTGACTATTCAGTCTCTGCCGTCTTTGGTATCTCGCTTCGGGAGTTCTCACTCGTATTCTACATAAATTCCTATTAAGCGAAGACACGCGACCTCGCGATAACCCGAGGAGCCGGCCAGTATAGTAGCAGCGTTCCCGAAGACTTGAATCGAATCGCCCGGCGGAGGCGTCCACCGGCGGTGGTGTAGAACCGCATGGATGACGGTGTCGTGTTTCACCGCGTGTCGCCGACCTCGGCCAGGAACGTCGGGAGGATCGCTCGAGCCTCGGGAGTGTCGCCACCTTCGACCCCGCGGAAGTCTGAAAGATTTCGGAGCGTCCGTTGAACTTGTACTCTCGAATGCCTTTCACGTTGGGGAAACCCAACGATACATTTCTCGCTCACCGCTACATAAATGCGCGTCCGATCGGTCTTTTGGACAAACTTCGATGTCCCTTTTTTGGGTTGCTTCTTCGCGGCCCTCAACCACTCGCAACAACCACCGAAGCGATCGGCACGGCTGTTCAAAAATGGCACCGCACTCAGCCCAATTTCGGCGCGACAAACGCGGTCGCCCATACGCGAGTCTTCGTACCGCGTTCGTCACTTGCTCCGGGTACGATCTTCGTCAGCGGAAAGTAGGATTGGACGAGTCGCAAATTGAAATGTAATGTACAACCCCCGACCTCTCCGCGCTCCATTCTCAATCTCGGTGTTCGCGTCTCTTTCATCCGGGCCCGTCGCACTTTCCACCGTTCCGTCTATTTTGCTCCCTCGCCGCTCCCCTGTTCTTCACCCCTTTTCCCTTCAGCCGGCGAGAGCGGCTTCCATCTTTGCCCCTCACCAGCTCCGACTCTCCGTTCGCTGGAACGAAGAGGAGCGATAGCGCCGGAGAGAGACAGCATTCGCACTCTCGCGGTATTAGGACAGGAAAGACTGTGCGCGAGGGAGACGAGGGGAAGCGAGGAGGACCGCGCACGGAACGGCAGCAGAGTTTTCAGACTCTCTGTACGTGTTTGTATGAGCTTCAGAAAACGGGCGGGGGGAACGGTGAAGGGGAGGGTGAGAGAGGTAGGGGTAAGTGTAGGTGATTTACTGCTCCGGGCTTAATGGAGGCTGTTTACTGCTAATTAAAACCAAACCCATTTAATGCTATATCCTGCTTGGAAACCGATCCTAGGACCTGCCTGTATGCACGCTAGTTCTGGCGGTTGTGTGTGTATGCATGTGAAGAGCACATTTCTGTATCTCCGGCAGACGCGCCAGCCTGTATTTCCCCGGGACTCTTGCAGCTGGAAATGATAATTTCACGTGCTACAAGCATAACGCCATCACGTGCCAGGCTCGTTAGAGAATTCTTAGTGAATGTACGCTCGTTCATGCGAGCGGAGTATCGTCGATGAATCCGCGAATTGATTGGGAATGTATCTAATCTTAGAGGCGTCAAAATACACAATATTTATCGGCCCGAGTGTTCTTTCGTAACGTGTCGGGGAGTTTAAATAGGTCGATCCGTTAATTTGGAAGGCTATGGAGAGGCACGCTCGCTCGTTCAATCTCTCTGAAAGACATAAAAACCGTATTACCGTACGGTACGGGGATTATAATTGGAATTGAAAACTTTCTCGTTGACTCAGCCAGCACGCATCTCTCTCTTCCTCTCTCTCCCTCTCTCTCTCTCTCTCTCTCTCTCTCTCTCTCTCTCTCGCTCCTCGTTCCCGAGAATCATTACGACAGTGTCGGATCTAAGGGACGCGGTGTCCTCCTTCCCGCATCTGCAGCTCGTTAACGACTCGTTTCTTGAGCCCCGCTCACCGCGCTATTCGCCGCTCCTTTTACTCTTAATTTGACATACTTTAACTCCCGTGATTGCCCGTTGACAGATATATCAATTCAATTTCGACACAGCGGGTTATCGGACCGTTCGACGAGGAAGGAGGAAGCGGTTACGAGCGCGCGCGTGTTACGAGCAATCTACGCCGCTGCCCCCGCGATCGACGAGCGTTTCCTAATCGGCCGGAGTCGTGTCAATGCTGTTGTCCGATAACACGCGACACGCTCGGCCTAACGGGTAGATAAAATTTCAACGCAAAAAAAAAATACATTACAGGGACATAAATTTAATGTATTTTATTTATTTATTTTATCTAACCGACTATTCGCGCAGAGTGACTTTTACGAGGCAGGAAAATGAGTACCGTGGCGCCAGTGAAATTCGCTTTATACACGCTAAATTCTCTCGCATGCTTCGCCAGTACACGCGAACGTGTGCATACATATTTACTTCCGGGTGAAAAATTTTCGTTTAAAATCCTGAGAAAGTGAGGAAGGAGGAGGGGGGAGCGACTCTGGCGGGACTGGTGAAAAAGTTACGCCTGTGCATCGGATTCGCATCGGTGAGAGTCACTTCGAGGTACTACGTGTGTATCGTAACTTCGTATACGGACGTAAGACTCCACGTTGTACCTTGTCCGTCTTGGAGTAGCGCGGGGAAATGGAGCTTTTATACGAAAGTACTCCATATCACTTTATTTAAGATTTACCCTTCTCACCCCCTCACCCGCCCCTCTTCCCACTTTCAACCCCCAACAAGACTCGTCCATTTCGCAGCCGCCCTACTCCTTACCCTTCGGCTCGGTGTCTCGCTCGCCTTTTTGCTACCGCACGCTCCTCGGAGCCATCGCCTTTCTCCCTTCACCTCTCTGCTCTCCCAACTTCCTCTCTCGCTTTCCACCCACTGAAACGCTCCGGTACTCGTCGCTGCCTCCGTTGCATCCGACTCGACTCTTCGCTCGGGCAAAACATCTCGGCTTCGAGATTCCTCTTTCTTTTATTTTTCACTTTCCCACATCTTCACTCGAGCTCTTCGCACACTCAACAACGTGGATTCATTCAATATTTCATTTAAACCGCGTTAAAGCATCTTTAAATAAATGATCATTTTTAAACCTACTTTATCATACGATAAATTAATCTGCCCGTCCGGCCGTCCGGCTGAAAAATCTTGAATCCCAGTAATCGATTTACATTGTCTCAAAGCATCGTTAAGCAAATGATTATCTTTTAAACCTACTTTGTCATACGAGAAATTAATCTGCCCGTCCGGTCGTTCGTCCGTCTGTCGGTCGTTCGGCTGGAAAACCTTGAATCTCTATAATCGATTAATGTCGCAACATCTAATGAACTTGTTATTTCGGTAATTGGATCACTTTACACGATAGAGGTGGATTCGAGACGGGGGCCGTGACAGCGGCGCGGGGTCGCGGGGGCGGAGCGAGAGAAGCGCGAGGAAAGTCCCGAAGGGCTGAGAACGCGATCGAGGGAACGAATTTCTTAAAGGGGAAGGAGCGAACGTCGGTGGGAGAGAGATACGGAGCGCGAGCGGAGGATTGGCGACCGAGAGACGGGACGAGAGGCCCGGAGGGTCTCGAGTGTAGTGGAATGGCCGCGACAAAGGAGAGTGAGACCGAGAGTCGGGAGTCGCGAGGGGACGACACGACGGCGGGCCGTTCCTCTCTCGTCCTCCTCTTGTTCGCGGTGTAAAGCGCGATAGAGCCCGAGACTTCACCGGCATCACCACTACTATCCCACCGGCGGCAGCGGCAGCACGTTTTATCGACCCTGACCTCGAGCGAGAAAATTCAACGGGATTAAACGCTGTGCACTCGCGCGGACTGTTTCCCTTCTGCTTCTTCTTATTCTTGTCCTCGTACCCCGACGCTAAACGACCTCATTCACTATTACTTTACTGTGCCGATAAGTAACTTCTATCGCTCGCCACCCGACTCGGATCTCTTTCTCTCCTGCTGACAATGTCGATACATAATAAACTCATTTCCCACACCGCTCCCCCCCTTCCCAAGTTTACCCCAAAGTTTACGTGTTTATTCGTTATTTACCTAGAGGGGAAGAGAGACGTTGTGCTTATTTTACTTTTTGAAGATCCTCGTCGCGTATCTTATAAATTGCATTGTATCTTCGGTTCATTTGCTCTTCGGAAAGTTTCATATAGTTTCGCAGTAAAGACCTCAAGTACGTGTTCGCTGATGTAAAGAAACTGAAGGTTCTGTTGCACTGGTCAAATAAATTGTAAACATTTAATGTACCGGGCTGGAAGTTTTTGTGCAAAAACTGGTACATTAAATTCAATCTACAATAGTCATGAAAAATTAATGGACCTTTGTCATGAAATTATAATAGATTATTAAAAGTGAAGAATTTCTAAAGTTTTTAATATACCCTACGTTAATTTTTACTCACCATCGTACATGCAATTTGATATACCACTTTATGTATTAAAACTTCAAGTACCCTTGCATTAAATTTTATAAGCATTTTTTTTACAGTGTACCGAAAGAGCCATTCGGTGCATTTTTTTAAATCAACAAAGGTGTCTCGCATTTTGCTGAAGACCCCCGAATGAAGCGAGGCTCGCCGGAGCGTCTCTAAAGTGTTACATTAACGTTGCATCGGTGCAATCCAAGATCGGATTGCATCTGCATTCTGAATTTGTGTGCCGGATGGTATAAAGGATGGGAGGAGGTGAACGTCTTCCATTTCTCGATTCGTCTCTTGTTACCCCGTGTACACCTCGCGCAACAATCCCCGCCGCTACGTTTCGGGATTCCTCTCGCTGTGTGTATGTGCGTGTCTCTCGCTTCGTCCTCCGTCTCTCCCTCGCTCCCGCCGGGGACCGGAGGAAAAAGGGTTCTCGCGAGAGATCCGCCGTATGAAACCGGTCGGTCGAGTTGCTCTCTTGCCCCCTCCACGCAGACGGCCACCTGCTCGCCCAGTGAGGCCCTTCGGCGGGGGCCTCAGCGACGAGGACGACGACGACGACGACGACGACGACGGCGACGACGACGACGACGACGACGACCGCGCGGAGAGCGATATTAAATTTATTCGAGCCTCATCGCCGCGCCTTCGGTACGACGTGTAACGACGTACGTGATTTTACGGAAAATTTTGCCAATCGCTTTCTCACGTTTCGAATCAAACATTAGCGAATTTCTTATGATCATCCAGCGTCGTGAAGTCCGACCGAAGATGTACGCCCAACTAAAACGACGATTCCAGAAATATACACACGAGAATGTGTACTTTTATTTATTTTTATTTTTTGTTACGAGTCGATAATGAAATTTTTATACGCATCGAATGCACGGAGTGACTCAAGGATAGCCGGTTCGATGTTTGCGTTAAATGCTGGAATCGAGAAATATATAGATATATACAATGAATATGCGCAGACGCGAAGTTTTGAGCAGGAGGAAAGTAATCGTTTAGTTGAGTAGGTCGTATACGGATGCGCGCGTGTATGTGCATAGACATGTGAGGGGCTTTCAGGTCAGTTCATTTTCCCACGGGAAATGCAGGAGGGTCAGAGCCACACACAGCCGCAATGGTGCTGCTCGTGCAGCTAGCTATCGCGCTCCCCGGCGCGCCAATCCTCCCGATGATTCGTGAAAGGATTCACGGTCTAATTACAATATTATTAATCGTTAATTATAATTAATTACGCGGGCCTGTAACGCGGCTCCGTACCGGGGCTAATTGACACTGATTTATGACTTTAATTAAAACGAGGTGCCGGGCGAAGGAGTGTCTTACACACGGACAACGCGCTTCTAACAACACCTTCCTCCCATTATTCTCTTGATTCTATGCCAGTGTTGGACCCGCGCGAGGTGCACCTTTGTCAATGAAATTGATATTTAACGAGGGAAAATTCCCTAACGTTATTTAGCCCGTCCATCGGTCGCGATACAGAAAGCTTTACGAGTTAACTTGGATGGTACGAAATAAACTTGAACTGGGCAAAGGGTCAAGGTCCGCGCGTCCACCCGCGAACGTCTGGCGGGACTTCGAAAATAAGATTTAAGGTGTATTTCCGGCATCCTGGCCAGACTCTCACCAGTTAATCGTCCAGTCGAGAATAAACGACGCACAGTGATTGGCCTATGAAAAAACGGTGTGCAGAAAGAGAAGAAAATATGGCAACGACTAGCGTTCGGCCTTCTCTTAAAGTGCCAACCGGCGAGGAATACAGAGGCGTATCTCTTGGACTCGTAAAGATAACAGTGGGGCACGGGTATCGTTCCCGGGCAAGAGGGAGTTCTCGTTGTTGCCCGTGTGGTGTGGGAATACAGAGCAGCTGGGCACAAGCTACCGGTGGGTTGAATTCGTTAAGGGACTGATTTACCGTCGACTTCCGGTGTACACGAAATCGCGAGGGCGAAAGAGTGTCTCATCCGCGGATCTACAGCCGCACGCGAGCGTTGTATACAAAGGCCTTAAGGTGATGCGAACTATCGCCGCCGGTAACAAAAACTGTACGGAATGCCGTTTTGAGACCGCAGACCGCGGATGGAAAAAGAAAATGATCTTTCCCTGGGGAATCGGCAGGAGCAGGGAAAGACACTTTTCTTTTTCCTCGGCGGTCTGCGGTCTCAAAATGGCATTCAGTACAGTTTTTGTTGGCAACTGGGCACGAGGTTTTACCACATCACCTTAAAGTGATGGGAAACCTTCAAGACTACGGCCTTCGTTACCGACTGAGTCTGTTTCGGATCAACTTAACCGGGCGAGTACTTCGGTGCTTAAATCGACGATTTCGATGATGATATACATTCTTTAACTCTTAAGGGTCGCGATCGGCAATATTACTGAATCATATCGAGGATCATGCGCAAGTTGCATTTCTTGCAGTTTTTATTAGCAACCGGGCGCGAGGTCTTACCACATCACCTTAAAGTGATGGGAAACCTTCTAAACGGCCTTCTCTACGGCCTTCGTTACCGACTGAGTCTGTTTCGGATCAACTTAACGGGGTTCAACTTCAGTGCTTAAATCGACGATTTCGATGATGATAAATACATTCGTTAACTCTTAAGGGTCGCGATCGGCAATATTACTGAATCACATCGAGAGGATCACGCGCAAGTTGCATTTCAGACCTCCGTAAGCTAAGATAAGACGGATAAGGTGTGTAATGGCCACTCCGAACGTTAGCTACCGCTAACGAGAAGCGGCCAGTGAACGTCGCGTTAGAAGCTGGTTTGATAAGATACTATGAAAAATGTTCCATCTTATCATCCAATCGTATCAGCTTCGGCTAGATCCCGCGCTGCCGCTCCACCGTGTCTCGGCATCGCCGGCGCTTCTGTGCCACGAATAATTCACTTCGAAACTATCCGACTGAACTGGATAAATGTTACGTTTTCACTTACGGTCGTATCAATTTTAGATTCAAAGCGACGCGAAGGTTGATTCAATAGATTTTTTTTGCGAAAGCACGCTCCGCGTCGAATCCTTTCGATCCGGTGCGGGAGGGGAGGTTCAAGGGTCGATCGCATTTCGCCAAAGCCATCACGCTCGAAATTAACTCGACACTGGTTTCTCCTTCTTTTATTTTTTTTTTGTTACTTTCTACTATACCTCCTCGCATCCCTTTCTCGCGGCATTTTGCCGGGGATCGACGATACCTCACTCTTTCTTGCGCTCGAGCGGGACGCTCGCTCGCGTTCTACCCGCTCGTAATAGCATTTTTATACGCGAATAATGGAGTCTAAAGACATGCTGCAATGTAGCACAAAGCGTGACTGTGTGTGCTGCCGGTGGTGCTTCTTCTACCGGGGCCCTCGGGCTCCGGTGCTTCTTCTTCTCCCGGCATAGGTACACAAGCCGAGAGGAAAGAAAAAAAAAAAGGGGTGAGAGACCTTGTTCTTTCTTTCTCTTTCTCCCTTTCTCTCTCTCTCCCCGTCTTTCCAGCTATCGTTCGCTTTGACTCCATTTCCTTCCATCCCTCGCTCGCTCCCAGCTATCTTCTTCTCTCGTTTCACTGGGCGGCCGCTCTCTCGCACCGTTTCGTTGCCACAACGAACGAGAAACTCCGCTGTATAACTCGGCTGAAGAGCGAGCGAGGAAACGAGTGCCAAAGAAAGCGAGACAAAGTCACGATTTCGCGAACGAGCGAGGAAGGGAGAGAGGCGAACCGCGGCGAAGTCCGGCCGAGAGAACGAGAGAGCCGAGTAGAGCGAGGCAAAAAAGGAGCAGCCCGAGGAGACCCAGGCAAAAGGGAACTAAACTCATTTCCGAGGCATTAACCAATTACTTTTTGCGAAAGGGTGTCGGTTACCTTCAACTCTCTTTCACCCGCTGGCCCGTTTCTACTCTCTGCGGCCGAGCTAACCGCCGAACTCGCCCCCTTGCCCATTTTTTTTTCTTCCCTCTAACACCCGCGCACTACCCGCCGATTCTCCGTGCAGAGGCCAAACACGTCCCTTTCGCTCGTTCTTGACGAGCTGACTCACTCTGCAGTCGACAACGATCGGTGAGCGATCAGTTAAATCGGACGATTAATGGTGCTCCGCATGGATGAGAATTCTTCTGGCAATAAAACGCTGAAAGTGGGAAATATGGGCCACCTCAATCGGCGTGTTATCAATGATACATGGACCGGACCATACTCGCTACTTTTCACCCTATATCCGGAACTTGCGTAATATCAGAGAGTATTCGCTTCGTCCGAATGATTTTGCCCGAATTGCTCTGTGCGGTCGTCAAACTAAAAAAAAATGTTGTTTCATCGGACGAAATTTAGTTGAACCGAACAATTTCGTTGAATCGTTTCCACAACCTTCATTGAACGCGAGCAAACTTAACTCAGAAGTTGTGATTACATTTTTGTTGCGATACCGCCGTAGTACGAAAGTTTAAGAGGGGTCGAAGGGTTCGGCGAGGAGAACTTGTAACTATCAGCGACGGTTAATAACGTAGCTTTCATACCGGCGAAGGGTTGAAATTACGGTGTAATCCCGCATCAGTCAAAAGTGGTTGGCTAACCTGGATATATTGAAGCTTCGCGTACCTGCGCCGTTAACCTGCACTCGACGAGTGTACCACGACGGGACGCACACGTTCTAAAAAACGCATACACGAGCAGTCCGGAAACGACACTCGCATACACCGCGGAATCACGAATATCGACACGCTTCTATCCGGGAGCCGAGGCAGCGCGGGAGCAGCACCCTCGCAGCAATATCCACACTCGGTCTCTGGCTCTCCGTACCCCTCTGCCCGTGCCGATATTAAACCCGGAGCGGTACGAAAGGAGGCTGCGGGGACACGAGAGACCACCCCTTCGATCCAATATCTCAGCGGTGGCAGGCAGCGATGCCGTTGGCGATGCCGCCGCGCGACTCGCTGTACGGGCGGTGAGAGCGAGCAGGGTATTAGCTATACACAGACCGTGTCTCTCTCTCTCTCTCTCTCTCGTCGTTGTGAAACGAGATATATCCACAGCCACAGTGTACGCACATATCATTTCGTTAATCTCGATAGACGACCACTATAAGAATTCACTTAATGAAAATTTCCCAGGATCTCGCGACCCCCCCACTCCCGAACCCTTCCTCCTACACTACCCCGATTCACCGTTATTGCTTTATTGAAGGCTTCGAACTATCGGAGGAAACGGTGGCCTTACAGACTCCATATCCACTATGGAACTTCCTTTTGCGGACGCACCTTCTATGCTTTGTTCCTACTGTACAACGCTTTTCGATCGAAATTTGCATTTTTTTTTGTGCGCAATGGGGACTTTTAATTTTTAAAGTTTTTCGATATTCGGTTTTGTTCAATATGGAATATATTTAAAAAAATTAAATTTGATTTAATTGAATTTATATTGAATTCATATTAAATTCATATTAAATTTGTTGTGAATTTTTTGTACGATATTCATCGGGCGTTGTCATTTTAGAGGAGGTTGATGATTTTCCCATATCGTCGACCAATTAATAACATCGCATTGCACCAGCTCGGCAATGTTCTCTTTAACCACGAGGTACCATCGTCGTCGAGAGTGCGGGCGGCGCGTTCTCCAGCCTGCAGGAGGAACAGAGAGCTGCGAAGTTGGCGGGAAGAGAGAAACCCTCCCGGCCGAGAAACCCTCGCCACTGCTCTACCGTGAATATAGGCTGTTGTGAATATTACATTCCCCGCGTAGAATGCGTACAGTCGAGAAGAATCGAGACGACGCCATCGCGTTTCATTCCCCTGCTGTACCCACCGAGCGTCTCCCTGTTCCTGCCTTTATCTGCCGACCCTCCATCGCGTGTCCCGAAGAGCTTCGCAAATGCAACGGGCATGCTCCCCCTAGGGCAGACGAGGACCACAATAAGATAGTCTTGTCTCTTTCGCCCTATTAATTTTCAGCCCTGCGCTAATTAAATAATTTCCATACACAAAAAAAAAAAAAAATGGGGCATCAGCTGCCCCAGATAATTTCCTAGTGTTCCTGGAGGCAGTCGATAAATTGGTTGAACCAACAAATGTATTCGCTCGATCAACAAAATGAGTTGGTTGCCAACCAATTAATACGTCGGACCGACCAATCAATGGTCATTTCTGTTCACCATTTGAAAACAACTCTGGAGCGCCGATGCCGTACAATCCGGAGATGGCAAATCCGGATCTTGGCGCACAGTTCTGTATTCCTCGTTATCCTGTTCATCGAACCACCTCGTGTCTGTGTCTCGCGGTTGCGATTCCGTAAGAGTATACCTGTGCGTGTCGGAGGGATGGGAAAGATAGATAGAGTGAGAGAGAGAGAGCGTTGGTGGCGTGCGAGAATCGATAACTATCGAGAACTCTTGGAACAGTGCATCGTCGGCAACTTCCTCCACAGAGCGGGCATGAGGAGGACATACGTACATGGACGACACGATGGGGAACGAGAAAGAACGAGGGGGAGAGCGGAAACGTTCGAGAACTCTCGCACGCGTGACCTACGACGCCCCCTCTCCTCGCCCGCGTGTACATTCCTTCGATTCCATCGGCAGCTTGTTCAACGGTGGTTTGATCTCTTGACATCGACACACGCCGGTGGTCACATCCTAAGATCGTTAAATACCCAGTCGCGGTTGCAGCGAACTCTGCACCAACAAAAAGAACCACACATCGGACTAGCGATTGCATTAAAATGGGCAAAGGTTAACCGACGAGGATGTGGAAGAGAACGAAAAGACATCCGGTCCGGAAAAACCACGAAGCCCCTTGAACCCGGAACACCGCGTGCGGATCTCGCTGGCCACTCGGATTTGTCTCCAAAGCAAAATCGGCAGGACGAAAAAGGTTGATCCCTCGCGATCCGCGGATGCATCCCAGAGTCGAGACAATGTATTAGTCGGTCAATTACAAAGAAACAGGCGGAGCAACAACGAGCCGAGGATGCGCTCAGTGTAGCCTCGGGAAAGGGCAACAACGGAGCAGAAAAGGGGATCACCCGGTCGGCTTTTTACGAGAGTGAGCGAGAGGCTGGATCGTTGGACGAACCGCACGAACGCGTGCGAGGCTCCTTCCTGCAAGACAGCGAGGAAAGCAAAGGGGCAGAACGGAGAGAAAACAGAGAGCGCAGGAACGTCGGCGTCGGCGGCGGCGGGCCAGCACGCAGGCGGAACGTTCGCTCGTTTACAACCGAGGAGAATCGGATCCCGTGGCCCAAATGACCCATCGTCGAGTCCGCGGCCATCCCCTGTACCTTCCCTCACACCCTCGCGGCAGTCACGTCGGGACGAGGGGGAGAGCGAGAGCGAGGAAGAGCGAGGAGAGGAGCGCTCGCGGGCCTCGCCGCCACGTCGTTCCACCCCCTCGGGAGATTTACGGCAATTCGTTTTTTGCCTCCTTAAGTGCTTTCGCATTATCTCGCTGCAACTAAATAGTCTCTCTGCACCGTTGCAACGACCGGGTGGAGAGAGCCCGGTGGAAGGATTCGCTCGGGAGGGGGGGGGGGGGGGGGGGGGGGGGGGGGGGGGGGGGGGAGCTCGGACGTACACAGAAGAGACCAGCGCGCTTCGGAGAGCGATGATGCCGCGAAACAGACGGAGATGGGAATGAGAAAAGAAGCGAGTAACGAGCGTGCCCGCGATGTTCATGCTTATACCTATTACTGTTAGTATAGTTGCAGTATGTATAAGCCATCAACGACGGAGAACAAAATTCTTCTCTCTTGCACCCCGGAGCTCGGTGCAGCTCCTGCTGCTGCTCCCGCCGCTGTCAGCTGGTTAGCGTGAACGTGTGCGTGTTCCGCGTTCTCTCGCTTATATTATCATCTCCGCCGCGGAGTTGCGTTACATGCTCGCACTTTAATTAGCGTTCGCGAGAGTGGATATACACGGCGTGCCCGTTTATAACGAACGAATGTACGCCGACTAGTCGTCGTCCGCGTTTTGTACTTAAATTAGAGGTATTAAGGAAGCGGCGGTTCGGTACGGAAGAGATCGACGTTCGGCCAAACGAGTCGGAGTCAAAGTCGCCTTTGGATAATGACAATTCACTCGGGACTCTATGTATCATCCCCGACGAGATGTCGGGTGGGTTCGTTTTTTTTTTTTTTTTTTCTTCTTTTTAATTACGCGGACGAGCGCGACTGAACTTGGGCGGGCAACGGTGGTGGAATGAGCTTGCGTAATATACACGTGTACGTCGGTGTACCTCGGACACCTGTGCGTCTTTTAATTATTTTGAGGAGCACGAGACAACCCGGTGAGACATAGAAGCTTCGTGCGCGCCGGAGACGACGACGACGACGACGACGAGCGACTTAATTGCTTCATATTCAATTAGTGTCAGGGCCAAACGATCGTCTCTAATTATCTCTCTATTCGGGCGAGGTGAGGGTGACGGTTAACGGAAGTGCGCAGGGGACAGGATGTAAGCACGTGTATGTGTATGCACGCGCTTATACCGCGCGCCCGTCCGTCACCTGTGCAATGTAATTTACACTGTACGGCGCGGCGTCACTGTCAATGACAACATGCAATATGTATGTATGCTGCATACACTTGTGTACGTGAGCGTATGAAACCGGAGCGTATACAACCTCTGACCGTTTCCGTTTGTCGTTAATTAATAATCGTCTTTGTCATTATAATCCTTGTTGTCATTATCGTCGCTTATCGAATACACCGATTCGCTACTGAATATCCACGTGCAAATCAACGCCTAGCCGTATAATATGCACTCTCTCTCGGGAGTTTTCGGCTTTGTATTAGCACCATTTGCTCGTTTTCTCGCTTTCACTCTTCGTACACATAGACATCCGTATACGAAAGACATATATATATATATATATATTTATATATATAACTATAGACTATGTGGAACACTGCTTCACTCCCACTCCATCGGCCCTTTTTCATCGCGCATCGAGCTCGAACTACCGCGCTATATTATCCTCGTTGTAATTACCGTTAACGAGTTTTACGTAACGGACGTGAGATAATTAGCAATTCAATACGATTTTACTTTTCCTCGACGCCGCTTTGCCCCTCCGGTTGTTTCTCCGTTCTGCCGCTCGCCAGTCCCCGATATCACCACTGATTATGCGTTTTGTACTCGCGAAATATACATTCGTTAACAAACGTTGTGTCGTGGCATTCATATTTTAATGCACTCACGATGTTCCTGTATCGTTATCCATGCACATACATTCGCTGTGTTCTATTTATTTTCCATTCGAGACGTAACGCGAAATCGTTGCGAAATTCCGCTATCGATGGCAACGCGTTTTGACGATCGCTGATGAAATGTTTGAATTAATTAATTTTAGGTATTTCACAATAATTCGACTCTCCGCGCTGATTGTACTTTATCTCCCGGCGAAATCGCTCGATTATCGAAATTTTCGATGTTGCGCAATAAATCGAGTGCTCGTCTGTTTTCGCGCAATATCGCGCCGTGTTTGTTGGAATATCGCAACGCGTTAATATGATTCATCGCAACTTCGCAACTTTGAATCGTAATCGGACATTAGGCGAGTCAAGGAGCGTGCCAAGCGAGATTTTAATTAGACGTTTCTCGATGCGCTCTTAATGATATACATTATTTTTTCTCGGTGAATGCGAGCGCTCGAAGCTTCTGTAATAAATTGCTTGAATCATCGTGCGTACATGACACGTCTCTGATGTATCGCAGATTGCATTTAATTTTGACGATATTGAGGGGTAAAAAATTACATATACGCGCATGATCGCTGGAGTGTGAGTCGAAACGAGTTGCCGCGATAAATCGCTCGAATCATTTTACATCCGCGATACCTTTAATGTGTATCGCACATTGTCTTCATTTTTTTAAAATAAAATTGAGGCAAAAATTTAAGTGTGCCCGCGGAATCGCTAAAATTTCTCCGTGCGACGTGCATTATCCGCGGCCGCATGGGATCGTAAATGTGCCCTCGCAAGTATCGGATGTGACAGGAAACGTTTTTCCTTTTTCCTTTTCCAGCCGGTTCACTTTACACTTTTTTTTCTTTCGCGAATCGGCAGCCTGCAACTATCCGCTGCACTTCGCTCGCCCGATACACCGCGTATGTATGAACGACACACACACATATACACAGATGTATATAGATAGGTGCTCTCCCGTCGACGTATCTACTTACTTCATGGTTTTCCATGGCTCGAGCCTCGCGAACGAACGAGCTCTCTCGCTCCACTCGCGAAGGGTACTGCGCCGGGCTAATTAAAACCGCGGATAGTAATTAATTAAGCAGACGTCAGGAGTGCCTAGAATTCTCTGGCAGTCAGGGGTTCTCAAAGCTACCGCTGCCTTACGCATGCAGCACGTGTGGTAATGAATACTCGAGCAGCAGGAGCCACATATATATATATATATATATATATATATATATATATATATATATGTAAATAATATATAATACATACAGCCTGGTTAGCGGTCGCAAAAGAATTCCGAATGTACCGCGTGCATCGTTTTCGTATTATAAATATCTTTTTGCAACTCAAAAAAAAAATATAATAACGTATCAGCGTAGTTTTACGCGGCGAAGGATAAATTTCCCCCGAGGGAAGATCCGTACCGTGCTAAACACAATTACAGCACATTCAATTACATACCGACCGATACAATCGGGAATGGGGGGGGGGGGGGGGGGGAGTGTAGTACGGAAAAAAACGCCCCACAGAGAAATTTTCTCTGCAGGCACGGAGCCCTTTTGCATATTTCATAAATCCATAATAAAATAATATTTCCCCGTATATCGACAGCGCGAGTACGCCGATAGGCGTGTGTATGTGCGCGTATAAAAAACGATTTAATATATCAACGACACGTTGATAGAGTGGAATGCGAGCTGGAAGGTTTTTCAATTATCCGAGAACAAATTTGAGATACCACGTGACCCGGCGGGGCTTTCCGACTGGCTGGCGGTGGGGTACCTCGGGGATGCTGTTATATACGCTGGTGGGTTGGATGGCGCGCAACACCAGCCGACCGTTCGCCGCTCTACACAACCAAGCCCCCGCCAACTCGTTGTGATTGAGCTTATAGCAATTAATGTTATTGCTTGGGGTAGCCGGCAGTACATGTACCCTTCTGTTCTCCCCCTTCCCCCCCCCCCCCCCCGCTTCTCTTGCCTCACTTTTGCCCATCCACTCTCGAACCTCCCCCGTTTCCTCCCTCTTCTGCCTCTCGGCGAGCTCTCTACGGTTACCCTTCATATAACCCTCCACCCTCCCCCTCCCCCCCCCCCCACCCCTGAAGCGCCCTGCGCAGATCCCGTTTCATCGCGCCCTTTCGCTCACTTTCCTGCCTCGCACTATCGGCCCATCGCACTCCCTCTCTACTTTTGAACCGTCCGACGACTACTGGCCGAGCGGGCCGGGGCCTGTGTCGGATGCCTAGATAGGGCTGCCGCTGGTGATTGTGTGTATACACGAACGACGGCGGGGCACGGAGATAGAGGCGCTCTATATTGCGCCCGATAAGAGGAGAGGAGCGACTGTTCGACCTTTGCATACAATAGAGCTACACACTGCGCGGAGTATGTTTCATTCGCTGTTACACATAGTTGGAAATGAAACCTCGAATGAAGCCGGAACAGTGTTTCTAATAACAGTTGGATTGATACTCGTGGCTCTACACGATATGCTCAATTTACCGAAACGGGAACTTTTTTTTTTTTTTAATGTTGCAATATCTTTAGCGGACTTCTAAGAGGAAAGCGTCTTCGAGAAACGTCGCAAGCAAAGTCTGCTCGGACGAGATGTTCTACAAGACACTGCTGGAATAATGAAGATCTTTTTTTATGTCTGCATTCAGTTATGTTCATAATTTCTTCTGCACTGTGAAACACAATTGTATATTTGCTGCAGCGGGATGGAAGTTTTTATGGAAAACTAGTACATTAAATGTAATGTGCAATTGTGATGAAAAATTAATGGACTTTTGCAGTGATATTAAAGAAAATTATTGGATTTAAAGTACTTTTATACTAAAATTGAATTAAATGATTGAAATTACAGTATTTCTAAAGTTTTAATAGTTTTTATTTCTAAACTTTTCATAGTTTTATACTGTACGTTAATTTTTCATCGGAATTCCCCATGAAATTTAATATACCGGTTTATGCATCAAAACTTCCAGTGCCAGTACATTAAATTTCAAACGAATTTTTTTATTTTTATAGTGTGCTTCTTCTTGGTCGCAGACATGTTTTCGTTTTGTTTTAATTTCGAAATCGTTGCGACGACTTTATTGGAAAATTCGATTATTGCGTTGTTCGACGGATAAGTTTAGCGTATATGGGAAGCTCTCGGTCGCGCGGCCTCTCGGGATCGTTGTCACTCAAAGGATAGCTAATAACAACGAACTGGGAAGAGGGACCCTCGACGCGAAAGGCATTAGTTCGATAGGGCTGCCCGACAAATTTTCCACCGGCGAAGCGTTCGTCGCTTACCGACCCTACACAGCAACGTCGATCGGTAGCGAAATCCCTTTGCCCGGTACCATCGCCCCTCCCTCACCCACCTCTCGCCTGTGCGGCGTCCCTTCGAAGCTAGTCGGCAGCCAGAGTACTCCGCAGCGTCCCTCTGTACTCTCCCTACGGTCCATTAACCTCCGCTATTATCACAAACCGCACAATCTGACAGCTTAAAAAAAATCTAAAAAAAAAAAGGAAAAATAATTTTTCAGACACTCCCCTCACCGTGCACACCCTTCCTGCGTCTGCACGCTTTCCGCCCATGCGGGTATCGTCAACGTCATGTAAATCCCGCATTTATGAATAAATAATTTAACGCCTCGCGACCACTCGATCGTTCTCGTTTAATCAATTAAATCGATGGGGCATGGGAGATGCTGCCGGGAGACGAGATCGAAATTGATACCAAGAGAACGATGTCGAATATCAATCCGGTCACCCTGTAGAGGGCCGTTCGCGTAATGCATGGTAACGGAACACCTAAGTAAGAGCCGCGCATATATCGTCCACTCGTACCTGGGAGCGTGCATTAAGTCGTGTAGGTTTCGCGCGTACATCGTCGGACCGTTTCGGGCCTGTGTGCGAGGTATGCCGTGTGGTGAGCATGTGTGCGCGCATGCGTGAGCGCGGGAACTATCGGTGGCGCGGAGCACGGAGGTGTCGGGTGTTGGTGAGCCGGCGGGTTTACATGCATGTCCGTGAATACGGGGATGGCCAGAGGGCAGCTAACGTTTATAATATTAACGCTAATGGACTACCTTATACCTTATATATACCCGACCCCGCACCGCGATCTCCCCCGCCGCGGCCACGCCGCTTTCTCGCTTACTCCCGGCCGGGAATCCCGTTGCCCGGGCACTCTCACTCCTTCGTTGTACATCGCAATCGCCAAAGTACGCGGGGATAATATTCATGGATGTATGCAAGCTAATGCACCAAGGCGGCTCGTGGAAGTAATAACGGATAGTCATATCGGCACTATGCCCGTAAGTACATGCTCTGATATACGTTACGCGTGTGTACGCCCGTTCGAGAAGCAGATACATAGAACCGATACCCCGGGTAATTGGCGTCGTTCGACGGGACATGCAAATATATTTTATTTCTTTAATACGATTTGATCATTTTTTTTTTATAATTATTTTTTCAATGTTCGATCACGGGAAATTGCACACCGAACGAAAAGAAAAATCGCTCGCGGATATTTTTATACCAATAAAAATAATATCTTCTTATTTCATATTTATTTATAATTCGTATAATTTTGACGCGGGATTGAAACTACTGTGGATGGAAAGTCGGGACGATAGGTCGCTGTTCCTTGCGTGCATGAAATTGCAAGGATCAGAAGCGTTAAACGATATACATATATTTTTCAGCCCCCAAGCCAATCGTTCTGGAGTCATTGACAATTTTTTTTCTTTCAGTGAAGCCGAATTCGTAATTCCCAATGAATCTGCGTCGGAATTTTGAAAGTTGACAGCGAACAGCCTTGGACGTTGAAAAAAAGAGTTTGTTTGTTTTCTGTTTCTTTATTTTTTCAACCGAGTTCTTTCAGAAGAGAGCGCAACTTCCGGTTTGCATTTAATTACAAACTTTTTATCCGCCGCAAATATACGAGTACAACGCTTAATTACTTCGTGTGAATTCAATTCCACTTAGTACATACATTTATAACTAGTTACACCCCCCCCCCCTCTGCCCCTCGAGTTCCATCCCGACACAGGTATAATCTAGGTATGTGGCGAAATGAAGCAGAGTTCACGTGACGTCGGGGCGGCGGGAGCAACCCCTCGCCGCTACTCAGGGGTTTCGCATCGCCGCAGCTGAAAACGACGTAGCACTTAACTTTTAATTAATATTATATACGTAATTAGCCCCTCAGGGGACAGAGCTACGACGGAGCGCGGGGCACCGAGTGAGGGACGAAGGGCGAGGGAGAGTTTTGTGTATTAATTTAATTTTCAATCTCACGGGGTAATTCTTGGCGCAACGTTAGTTTTAATCAACCCTCTCGCTCCTCCGCCCCCTCGCCGGTCCCGCTACCATCCGGCCGCTCCGTGCAACCTGCGGATAGTGGGTGGCTCGATGAGGATGAGTCCATAGTCGGGAGGTGAGACGTTAAGATACGGTGCAGCAGCTCGCGAGGATCCAGGACGCTGAGGGGATCGAGGGGTGTTTTTCTACGCGGCTAATAAAAACCGGCAATAAAAACTCGCCCCCTTAGGGCCAACTCCCCCCCCCCCCTCTCTCCCCTTTCCCTGTGATACGTAGAGTATATAGTGGATACTATGTAGCGTGGAGAGGAGAGAAGGGAGCGCTCTCGGACGTCCAAGGCTCACCCACCTGGCCTGGGATTAACTCTAATCAAATATTTACATTTTAATTCGCCACTACGCGGCGCGATGCGTATACGTGCGCGATAGTGTGGAGCCGTTTTCCTCACTCTCGGGCTCAACCCCCTGTGGCAACGGATGTGCTCGCGGACGACCCTTTACGGCCACCGGCGTCTCGTCGTTTAATTGCAAACTGCCGCTTCGCCGGGGCGAGAAATGGAGAAGCAACCGACGGCGAGACGTACAGCCGGACCGAACCGTGCAAAGATTCGACCTAAAGTTTAGACACGCCGCCGTTCCGGGGGGTAACGGAAATAATTCGATGCGCGGTACCAAACGTTCTTTCAACAAACTTTTTTTTGTCCACAAAAAGTCCAGATTTTTTTTTTTTGTGTTATTTTACTATCTTTCTAATAAAAAGAATTTTATTCGTAAAAAAACTGCGATAGTAACGAAAAAAATAATCATGGATAAAAAAATGAAATGAAAATTTGTGTCAAATATGTAAAACTTGTTTTTTTTTTTTTTACTGCGCATTCTCAAATACTATTTTGAGTTTCTGTGTATATATCAGGATACATATTTACTGCTGCTCTGTGAAGTGAGTGGGAAATTATTAGCCATGGCACTCATCGGTATAGGATAGGTTCGGGACGATCGGTGCTGTAAAAGTTTTCGAGGTGCGATCGACCTCGGGAGCGGTGTGATGGCGATCGTTGGCCTGCGCAGTCGTGAATCCCTCGTAAAATAATAAATTTCAGGATGGTTACGCGAGGTTGCCGGAAAGCGCACCGCGTCGATGCTGCTGAGGTGCGAGAGTCGCGCTCGCACCAGCTGAAACATAGCCGAGGTGGGTTTTGTTTCTTTCTTTGCTTTCATTCTCGACTTTTTTTTCGTTTAAGGAGGAGAGACAAGTATTTCTCGCTACCCGAGGGTCCGGCAGGTTCCTCGGTGTCGTAAACGAGAACGATACCTGCTGCCAGGCTGTTGGGTCATAGAACCGGGGGGGGGGGGGGGGGGGGACGAACGGGGACAACGAGAACGAGAAAGACAATTCGTTCCACCTGCCCGACGCACCGAAGAAAGGATTTTAAAAAACAGCCGGTCTGTCCTAGACTGAGCGCAGATTCGTCAAACATATTTCGCCTCCAGTTTCATGATTATTACACCCTTTTCAAATTACGGAGCTAACTACAAAAAAGCTAATCTGTACCCGTGAAAAAAAAAAAAAAAGAAAAAACATCCGTGTAAACTTCACGCGCGGTTGAAGTGAAACTTCTCTACTAACTGCGTCGCTTTCTTTTTCTTCGTCAATGATATTTATTTTTTACTCAATATGTTTACTTTCTCTCCCTTTTCGTTATGCGAATAAGTGCTACGATACGATGCACACATTTTAGTTTGATTTTTTTCAGATATTGTGAGGAAAGTGCGTCAATTATCGAAAAGTGCCACGTTGTAGTTTCTATACGGGCTTTATTTTTGAATCGAATTATTTGCTTAAAAATTCAATCAGTGGCTGAGAATCGTCAGCAGTAAAGTATAGACAAAATCTCCGACCATAATCATTCATTTTTTGACGACATAATTACTATACTAAATTTACAGAGATCTGTATAAATCCGTTTACCACAACTTTTTTTTCCGCAATGCAAAACGTCCGAAAGAAATTTCGCTAAAAAAAAAAGGTCCCCTATAGACTCGTGGCTGTTCTTCTACGTGCGTCTACCAAAAGTCCTCCACCGGGTCGATCGTACACGTGCGATATACATTTTTTTAAATGACCGTCAAGTCCGATGTTCGTCTACTTAATTCTAAAATCTATTTAGATTTCGGTGGACTCACAGGTGGCCCAGATTTTAATTCATTTCTCGCATCCGCATCTTGTTCGATTCCGGAGCTCCGGTCAATTATCGCAGAACCCACGCTACACAAAACTTCCCGACTTTGTGGCGAGTACAATCTCAGTACAACCGAATTGTTTCAGTTGAAGCGGATGCTCGAAGAATGTCTAGTTTAAGGAGGAAGACCGGTGCGGGGTCGTCTCCGATGTCTGTGGCGTGTGCATTAACTTCAACGCGGGGAGTTTCACCGGAAAGCATCGGTGTAATTTCCTGCGCAATGCCGGGCTAGATACAGGAAGAAATTCGGATGCTCGTCGAGCCAGAGCGAGTGTGCCGGTGGCTCCGGCAACGGGTCGGGATAGACACAAGCGACTCTCGTTCGTGGTGGTAACGTCGGTGCTGCTCGTGGGGTTGTGTGAGCGGGCAGGGTTTTGTGTTATTTTAACTTTTTAGCGAGGCGGCGTGGCCCCTCCGGTGTTGGAACAAGTCCAGGAAACGTAACGCACTCTCCGCGACGGATTCCGTTGCCGGATGCTCTCGCCTGCTATCCTCTGCTCTTCGCCCGCTCGAAACTCTCGATCATTATCAAGATTAAGTACAAAACGCTATTTATGTATATGTATAGTGTGGATACGTGTACATATACATATAACGGCCGGAGTTACTTAAAGTCGTTGTTTGTTTTTCGATCGAGTAACGAAGAAAATATAAATTTTCATCTCCGAACCACTTCTAGTTCATAATCAGAGATACGCTAATTACATTAGAGAATTACAGTCGGACAGTCTCGAGTATAATGCAACGATAGGACGGAATAATAAATTGTTATTAAAGTTGTCGCGGGAGGGGAATGGTACGGGGAATTTAATGACGAAATTACCCACGACTGTGCGAACTGACCGGCGGACACTCGCGGACTATTTCCACTTATCTCTAATCGCACCTGTCAATCAGTTGCTGGTTATAATTTTTTTTTTTTTTTTTTCAGCCTCGACTCTCCCCGTCGATATAAGCTACCGCGCAAGATATACCCTCGTGTGGTCTCCGGAGGCAACACAAAAAATGTATTCATTTTTTTTCTGGTTCGTTCTTCATTTTTTTTTCCTTTCCCCTCCATCATCGCGCACGAAACCTTGAGGCGAACGCGATCGGTATGAGAGAACTGCGCGCCCGAGTCGAAACGAACGTTTTACACTTATCGTTAAAGACTTATCAACAGTACTATCGGCGACGCAGTTCGTCGACGGCGTCGCTGTTTTGCATTCCACCATTTTTTCATGTTTCCTTAATGCGAGACTCAATTATTTTTCCTCCTCCTATTTTCTCCTTCCCATTATCGTAACCAACGTCAACGCTTCGACAGTCATTTTTTCTTGACGTCGTCGTCGATCACGATCGAATGTTTCTTTTTTTTAATTGACACGCTGCCGATGCATCTTTGAAAAAGCTTTCCAAAAATAATTTAGTGATATTTTTTTTTCAATTTAGGCATAAAAATTGATACTTTGATAATTTATCACCTTGACGGATTTCTCTTTTACAATCAGTATATAATAAATCATAAATATCAGAGCTCCTGAATAACGAATCATAAAAGTTAAAATCACTTAAGCTTACAACGCATGAATAGATTTAGCACTATCATTGATTTATCCACTAGAATCGTAAAAGTTAAAAACACTCAAACTCACAACGCTTGAATTGATTCAACGACATAGCGTAAGGCTCGCATGTGGTCAAGCGCCTGTTTTTATATTTGACATTTAATTTTTCAAATTTTCTTTTTTCACTCTCAACCATTTAAGATTTTTTTGTTGTTATTTTTGATGAACGATTACCAAAGATACCTTTCACGTTATCTTGATTCGAGAACCGAATCGAGGATTTCGATGTGACGCGGAATCGGTCAATGTCCCCTTCGTCGAGTTATCTCCCGATTCCGAATTCGATCCGAGCGCTGAGGCATGCGCTCCCTAGCGTTAGCTCTAGCCTCGGCGTCGAGAGCGGTCAGCGGGCATCGGTATGTTAACACACACAGCGCCCCGTAGGCCAAGAGTGTTGGGCCCTGTGCGAGAATCGTGCGACTCGATAAGTGCCTAATTACGTGGCCCCGCGAGCTCGCGAGCCGATTCCTATCTCGTTGCGCTCTCCGATATATATAACGTGGCCTAAACTAATTGGACGCCAGATACGAAACGTGGAACGTCCGTTGTGTTTTCTGCTCGTCGTCGCCCCCTCGCGCGGCTCCGCTCTCCATACCTCCGTGTCCTCGCGACGAAAAGAAGAATAACGAATAGAGAGTAATGGAAATAAAAAAAAAAAAGAACACGACAGCCGGCCAGTGGGAAGAGGCCGAGAAACGTGCATACCCGAAAGTAGCCCACTTTCGTATTCTCCGGCTGATGCTTTCCATAATACTGTACGAGATGAGACGAGAAGTTGGAGCCGAGGGACAGCGGCAACGAGCTCCCGAAGCCGCTGCCGCGAGCCTCTTGGAACAATGCCAATACGAATTATATCCCGTCTACGTAATCGCCTGGACCCAGTGACAGTCTCGCAGCTGGCTCAACCCCCCCTCCCATTTTGACGACACCTATCTCTTTAAACTTTTAACGTTTTTCAATCGTTTTTAACATTTTTCACATTTTTAACATTTTTCAAACATTATTCGCATTTTTAAGATTTTTAGATAATTGTTTACATTTTTGAGATATTTTAACCACTTTCTAACCCTTTTTTGTTTGCATTTATCAAAAAGAAATGTTCTTCGTTTGTTTTTGTTTTATTCGTTTGTTTGATCTCCGAAGCCTCTTTATCGTCGAATTTGAACAAACGTGACGTTACATTTTATGATTATTCGATCGCGCGATGGTTCATCTCCGGCGAGATAAGCTTATTGGTTTTAAAGAAACATCTTCCGCCTCGCTGATATCTGCGAGCTGTTTCGATGGAGAAAAAACGAAAAAAAGGAAAGTCTCATGAAACATGATCCGTATCTATCGCGTTCCAGAGTGGGAATCCGAGGGTATTTGTCTTCCCTCCCGGCGGCGAGTTTGTCGTGCAACAAACACGAGCAGGAAAAGCACGTGGCGACGGTAGCGCCTGCGTGATACGTACGTCACGACGAAATAGAAATTTCTTCCGCGTACGGAAACGGGCGCCGAGCGGCGTGTTTACGCGCGGCGCGCCACTCAGTCGTTCGGCCGACGAGCCGCGACGCGCTGCTCTCCACTCTCGTGTACTACGAGCTCCGCGAATGTTTTCTCTTTCCTCTTAGACTCGAACATTTCCTTCTCTACTCTTACAGCGATGTTCTTACGATTTTCTTCTAAAGATTTCATTTATACTACTTGTGTATTCTTTTCATGGAATAATAAGAATCTCAAACTCACCTTCATGCGCTGCATGCGTAGGCTGTTCGGTAGATTCTTCCTTTTTTTTTATCAAAAACTCCAATATCGAAGGAAGATCGATCGACGAAACTGTGCTCACACTTATTCACACTACGAATCGAGGCTCGTTCGTTCGAGACTCGCCGCAAACAACACTCTATCTATCTCCCTTCCAGTTTCACTGAAAACTACCGTGTTACGAATTCACGAGAATCTCATTAACATTTATCAGTTTGGGGGTAATTAAAACACGCTCGTGAATTTACAGAACCGAGAATTATGTCTTTGTTATTATTATCGTTATTATTATCGTCGATGACTGCAGTGGGTCACGTTCGTCCCTAATTGATCGACGAAGAGGATTGATCGCGCTCGTACGCCAATCGTGGATGCTGCACTGGCGCTAACGAGGCGTCATTCGCATCCGTAATGTTTTCGGGATCGAGAAATCCGAAGCCCGATCGTAACAGCTCGAGTGCGGCTCGATCGAATACGCAGCCCATTACCACGTTGCTTATTCGTTTTTCTTTTTTTATGTTTGTTCTCAGTGTATCTTACGAATAAAAAGAAGTTCGACGTGTTCGACTGTCCGAGCCCGATGGCTGGAGTTTATCCGTTACAATTCACCGTAGAAGGAGAATCTCGCATGGTTTTTGATTCCACGCTGCACCGAAGACTGCTCTCGCGCGGCCTCGGACTGGCCGAGGACGGTTGAAGTCGGTGGTTTAGACGCCGAAAACGATCGAAGTCGGTGGTTTAGAGGCCGAAAACGGCCGAAGTCGGTGGTTCGGACGCCAAGGACACGAACAGCCGAGCTGGCCTGCTCAGCTGTGCGTCTCACGTGTTTTTGTTTTTCCTTCTTTTTTTTCTATCTTTCCTTCTTACTTCGTATCTCCGCCTCACATTAACTCGGTTCACTGACAACGCCGAAGCGCCGAAGCCCCCATCGATGAACGGCCGAGCTCTGTCTCATCCGACACAATATCTCTCTGTCTCAGTCGAACAAATCCATTTTAACCGGCGGAATTTTCGACTCACTGCAACCCGGCACGCTTTGCGCTTTCCGTTGAGAAAACCCGTTGTATATTCCGTTGTTGTCGTTAATCTCGTATAACCGGGACGAAAAATAAAGGTCGTGCAACGTGCGTATGTGTCGTGGTCTTCGAAATATCGCCCGTTCAATGGCAACGATGGAACGCACGCCGCGATGTATGCGGATGTGCCACAGTACTGTCGGAGAACTGCTCGGTACGACGGCCGACGAGCGAGTGCGGCTCCGCGCTCTACCCCCACCGTGCCGACCACGTCGGAGTATCCGCGCGGATCGGGCGACGGCAGCGCGCCGCTAGGAGCCGTGCGGGGCAGCGCGGAGCGGTGCGGGGTTGCCAGCGCACGTAGCGTTGGCAAGCGTGGAGCGAGTTGCCCCAGGAGGAGCGGAGAGAGCGAGACGGGAGATCGTCGAGCTCGGTGCGGCCGCGGTGGGGGAAGCACGCCGCGTCGCCGTGGAAGGGCGTCGGCGAAGGTGGGGCGTCCCGCGTACTTCGTTTATATGTATATACATACATACGTCTCTCTTTCTCCTCGTTACATTCTGTCTTTATATTTCTCTCGGTCGCGTGTTTATCCCGCTCTCACTCTTCAACCCTACAAAGCCGCCCCCCCCCCCTTCGCTCCACCGAAAAACCCCCGCAAAATTTCCCACCGCATCCCTACCTTCCACTTTCCAAGTGAAACATTTCGCGAATTCCCGGCGTGCGAGAGAGGGAGTCGCTGAGCCGAGAGGACGGACAGACGGACGGACGAGTGGGGAAGACAACACAGTATTCCGTTAATTGAACGACTCTCGCGTGGGTAGGGAGAGTGAGCGAGAGGGAGATCGGCGAAGCTGTTCCTCAGGTTCTCTCCCCAGCCGCCATCCTCGCGCGAGAGAGCCGAGCGCAGCAACGAGGAGGTGGAGATTACTTGAGGTAATTACTCATTTTTATTATGCCCCGCCTCGGTGCGGACGAAGCGGATGAAGCGTCCCGCGCGAAACACCGCTGGTTCGACGAGGAATACGTGGATGAGGTACGTCGGTGTAACCTGTCTCCATGTCTTCGAATCTGTGGGCGGAAGCTTGCAGCCCCGAATGTTGACGGATTTTTGTTTACTTTGTTGATCCGTGGCTGAGACCGATTCGTCATTGCTTAGTCAGGCAAATCTTTGCGATCAGGAGGCAACAACTTAATTAGTTGGCTCAACAGATTAGTTGGATGGCAACCAATCGGTCGGTTGCCAACCAGTTAACACAAATGCAGAGACGTTTGTTCTATATTGGATGAAATCAGAATGCGAACCGCATCGGAATCTACCTATATTAAAGGTTTAACTTGTTTACCCGAAAAGCCATCCTTTCGCATTATTCTTTTACTCCAAGTTGTTAATGCTACTTCGGTTACCAGTTACTACATATAGAAACATCTTCGTCGAGGATTCTCTTTTCCAAGTACTCCGCGAGGAACATTGCCAACGTCTCCCAATGAATCTGTCAGTCGCCGTTACAGAACAAAATAGATGAGCCACCCGGTTAATGAAAATGGAGAGAATTTTTTTTCTATACTGGATGAAATCAGAATGAGAACCGCATCAGAATCTGACGATACGGAAGGTTTAATTTGTTTATCCTGAAAGCCATCCTTTCACATTATTCTTTTACTCCCAGTTGCTAATGCCACTTCGGTTACCAGTCTCTACCCATAGAAACATCTTCGCCGAGGATTCTCTTCTTCAAGTACTCCGCGAGGAACATTGCCCCCGTCTCTCGATGAACCTGTCAGTCGCCGTTTCCGAACAAAAACAGACGAGCCGAATGCTTGTACGTACACACCGCACCGTCCCTAAAGGAGTCGCAGTCGTCGGCCCCCTCAGCCGGCAATCGTGTTCCCCTATCAGGCTTACCCCTGCAGCTGCGAAGGCGGCTTCGCAGACTCGGCAAAGCCGCCGCGGCACTTGTCAAAACTTTTATCTCGACTCGTATCTCTGCACCCTCCAACCCCGTTACTCCGTTACCGCTCCGCTGCTCCGCTATTCTCTCACGAAGAGCGGGACAGCCGACGTCATGGCAAAGCGGAAGTGGTGGAACACGAGCGGTGAAAGAGATCTGTTATATATAGAGAGTTCGTACAGCGGGAATACCTGAGAGTATCGCTCGTTCGCTCTCGTCCCAAGGCCGTGAAGTCCTGGCTGAAGAGGTTCGAAAAGACAATGCCGACGAGAGATGCTTCTTTTCCTTCGGCGATAGTGCGGAAAGTAACGAAGCTGAGGGCAGAACGACGAGAAGAGAAGAGTAAAAAAAGACAATGGACGAGGCGCTGCTGGATTCTCTTACCTCCGTGCTTACGGGGTTTCCGGATAATTGCGCGTGACATCCCGAGGAGTCTCCAACCAACAAGACCCTTCGAGGATCATGCCGGTGAGAACCGCCCATCGGGATAGACTCTTATCTTTGCTGGTGACCATTTAGAATTATTTCCTCCCGATTCGATATACGATAAGTCAGACCCTGAGTCATCGAGTCCAACTGTAACGGATTGATACGAAAAAAGGGGTTGGAGAAATTATAATAAAAAAAAAAAAATCGGGCCATGCTTTGCAGATCGGATGGTAAAAATGGTACCTTTCACGAGAGTGGTATCGGATGCGCATCGGACGGAGGAAGAGGGAGTCAGTCCCGATAAACACGCGGGCGTCCATACCACTTTGGAATTCGGTCCGCGGCTGCCACTGCCGGGCTACCGCAGGAGCCGTTCGAGGGCGGGGCGGACGTCAGGCAAATGAAAAGCATCCCTAATTTGAAACTGAGAGGCGAAAGGCAAACAAGTGGCAAACCCGCGTCGGTTCTCCGCGCCGCACTATCCCAGGACGACCATCGTTTTCGCATCCTCCTCACACTCGTACGGCAGAGTCTCCGCGATCGTTTCTGCTTCCCTCGGCGACGACGATGCTGCCGCGTTCCTCCGCCAATTATGGACCGTTTATATACCCGGGAGTCGGCACCGCGGGGGGCAGGGGAGACAGCGGCATCGTCTCACCGTGGCAGAAATCCCCTCTCGGATTGACGAGAAAAAAAATCTCTCGAACGACGCATCGCCTCGAAGTGAATATCGGGTGGAGAGAGGTTCTAGCTCGGTTCAAGCGAAGAAAACAAAAACTTGTAAATCCTCAAAATTGTACTATCCAGGCCGAAAGTCCACACGGAAGAATAATAAAAAATCATAATTTTTTCACAATTTTTTAATAACAAAAATCGCGCGCCAGCCAACCACATTGTCTCTATCCTCCCCATCTTCCATACCCATCGTTCCAACGATATTTTCCATGAAAATAAATCGTAAAAGGAATCACGCACGATTGCTCGTTCAGCCAATCGAGAGCGGGATCACGCGGTTCGCATGTGCGGTGGGTGCATGAAAAGGAGAATCGCACACGGGAGCTTCGGCATTCGGAAGCACGGGGAGAGGACGTACACGAGAGGAGAAAAAAAAATTGACGAGGGGTCGAAGGAAAAGTCGTAGCAGCCCCCCGAGGCTTGCTATCGCTGCGGTGTGACCCTTGAAACCTTAGGATGAACGAAAGGCGGGGGCGGAGGGTGAAAAAAATATTGAAAAGCAAGAACGCAAGGGGGTGGTTGCGTTACTCCTGTGCTCTCTTGGTGAACGGGAACTCTCGGGGGCGATCAAGAGGGCCAATTACTCGCGAGGGGGCGCGGTAGGCCGCAGTGCCGCGGAATACACACTCGTCTGCGTACGTGGAGAACGTACGAGGCAGGGGGAAGAGAGAAGAGCGCGGAAGGTACTCGAGGGCAGAGTACAGCGCGTTCACCCCCTTCGTGGCTACGTAAAGGTACGGCACAGACGAGCCGGTGGCATCGGGTTAGGGTGGATGGAGGGCGAAGTGAGGGCGAGGAGTCACTCACTCTCTCGCCCCGGCGGGGGCGGAGGAGAAAAGAGGGTTCGGAGTACATATCGGTGGAAGCGCGTGTGCCTGTTGACGTCCTCGTCGTTCTTTCGTTAATGCTATTGCCCCCCGGTGTATAGGTATACACCGGCCCTACGCTATACTTACTGCCGTCGCGGTTAAGAGAGCCCATATGTTCGCATTACGTACGAATGAGTGTACACACGTCATAATGGCGGAGCAAGAGTACTGCCATAGCCGGCATGTGAATACAGCGAAAGCTATACAGCGACAGCCCCATACATAACGCATGGCTCATGTGCACATGTATGGAGGTCCGCGTTCTCGAGCACTAATAACATGAGAGGGAGGGTAGTTGGCAAAACCGTTTAAGAATTAAGGGGGGTGTTTTTTTTTGTATTCTTTGTATTTAATCTTGTCTCGCTATAGGAAAAGATGTTACCGTGATGATCCGATGTGTATGCACTCGATGTTAAATGGGAAGCTAAGTTCTGACCCCTGATCAGTGCAGATCGAAGCTACGGTAGCGGGTTTTTACTATTTTATATCTGGACTTTTTTCTTCTTTTTTGTAACGTATGACAATGTTGTGATTTAATGTTGAATGAGGGAGTAAAGAGAGTCAGCATTCTCCAGACTACGAGCTCCTTCCTCCGGTACAGATTAAATTCGGTATAGTGATCTCACGACGAGGAGCTGAAATATTAATTCGTCTCGTTGTGCCGTTCGCCCTCTTCCTCCTACAGCGGCAGGGACCCCTTTCAAAGGAACCGTTTTCAAGAGCCTTATAACGATTGTGTTGTTACGTTCACTCACGGTAAGGGAAGGATTGGGGGGGGGGGGGGGGGACACGAGCGGGTGGCTTACAAACATGTTACGCCGCTAGGTAATTATATTTACCTTTTCGGTTTTATTATTTACGGGCTGCAAGCAAAGGGGTGAGTCCTCGACTCTCCTTCTCACTTAATCGCCCTCAACCCGGTCGACGCTTCTCTTATCCTTTCTCGTTTCGCAAAATCGCTTTTTCCCTGTCCAACCCCCGTTCCTCATTTTAGCCTGAAAATATATAGTTCCCTTGTGACAATAGAAACGAATCTCACTGGCAATCGTTACCATTACGCACTCTGCGGTTCTTTTCATTCAAGCGTCTCTCCCCCTCTGGAGCACGCGCGCGTGACGAAAAAACAAGAACGATATTCCGAAAGCTCGCGTTATGAGGGTATACGTGGATTAACGAAAAAAAAAAAAACGAACGAGAGAACAGAACGGAAAATATCTGCAGCAACGATAAACGAGAAAAGACGAGAGGGTGGTATTGCGTGTGAGCTACTGATGGGGTGAGTTAGGCGCGAATGTGGCCGCGTTTTCGGAAGGGGATGAATTCACCGGCAACGCCAGGCTCAAACTCTCTCTCGCTCTCTATCCGTCTATCTATCCTATGTACTCTCGCGTACTATCCGTCCCCTTCCATTTTCTCCGGCGGTACACACAACAATGGCACAACGCCGACGCCACGGTAATACAATATGGCTGATAGTTACTGAGGCACATCGTTTTCCCGCTCGGTGATTCCCGTATCTCGTTCGCACACATCGAAACCAACTTCGGACCCTCGTCGTGCATACACGTTTCCACAAACTAGCGCAGAAATTGCGACGAAAAATCCTGCCTCTTCCCACACGCAGAGCCAGTTGCCGGTAGCCCCCAAACTGCACAACGCGCTACGTCCCGCGCTACTCGACGTCTTTTTTACGAAAAAAATTCATTGTCGCGGCTTTCGCATGCCCAGCGGCGTTGGACATGGCGTTAAGCCAAACGAATTTTAGAAAACGACTGCCACACTTGACGATTCCAAAGCCACTACTCGACAACTTCTATTCTTTCTTCTCTTTCATTTTAGTATCTTAAATTATGTCGCTTCATAAACTTTACTTTTTCACTTTCAATCCCCTGTGAATTATTTGGAGGAAGAAAATATCACTGCCGTTCAAGCTTTGCTTTTCTAAAACGGCCGGACTTCATATTATTGTATTATTCCCAACTAAAATAGTTAGGAACGATGCAATCTGCCAACGATCGGATAAAGAATCGATAATTGAATTCACCACCATCATGCATTGATAAAGTTTTATTTTATGTGGCAAGTTTCGTTATCCGTTCTTTCAAGAGAGAAAATGTCTGATTTTCTATGGATCTTATATTATTCCGAAGTAGCAGATTGTTGTAACTCGGGCGACTCGTGCCTGAGTCATGGTCTATAGAATTAAAAAACCGGGAATTTAGATTTCCGGTGTCTCAAAAATCTCATTTTTCAACCGGTAGTGACGTCATACCGAAAATACGTCACTTCCGGTTTGGAAATCTCATTTTTCGACCGGAAGTGATGTATTTCTGGTATGACGTCATTACTGGTCGGGAAATTAGTTTTTTCGACCAGACGTGACGCATTTCTGGTCGAGAAATTAGTTTTTTTTTTGCACACGACGATAGACCCTTTACGACGTTACATCGACGTGTGTGCCGCATCGAGGCCGGTGAGGACATTTCAGCTTGTCTCTGCAGCGGAAGTGACGTTGGCACCGGTGGAAAATTCGTACTGAAATTCCGATGAATTCCGAAAGGGCGAAAGGGATTGATGCAGGGGTGCAGTGTCGGAGGGGCAACAATCAGGGCAGACCCGGCATTACACTCCATTCACGGCCTCAGCGCGCACTATGCATGATATTACTATACAACGTTCCTCCTCCACCTTCCTCCCACTCAGTCCGACCGGGTGTCCTCACCCCTCGAATCGTATTTGGCTGACAATTCTTCATTTGCGTGCACCAAACTCTACAGTGCGGCACGAACGACGAGCGAGGGTTACGAACCACTGTGCAACGAAATATCCAACAGATTTTCACGATATCGTGGCCCGGAAGCAATTTTGGTAGCGAAAGGAATAAAACAAATTAAATCTGGGCATTGATGGATCTACCGTAAATCGATTTTGCGATGATACGTTTTTTTTAACTGTAAAATAAATTGATGTCTATTTTGTTTGAGACTGATGGAACCAGACAGCAGTCGGTCGGTTCGAAGCTGTCGCTACGACAGGGTCAGACGGGCATTTCCTATGGCATAGTTAGGTACCCTCGTTCTATAGTATAGTTCACAGGCAGTCTCGCACACACATATAGTTACCCACATTCACGCGCGCGTAGGTATAGGGTATAAGAGGGGGTACAGAGGCCGCCGTCATTTGGACAGTATTGTCGGAAAGGCCGACTACCCTACACCGCCGCCGCGCTAGCTATCCATCAGGAATACGGAATTTGACCGTTCGACGCACGATATCATAACGCAACTCGGTGTAGAATTTTTTTTTTTTTTTCGTGGAATCGTCGAGCGGCAACATTTTAACGGAGAGAGCGGGAGACACGTGTACGTGCGTGCGGTCACGCGCTTTCATACACGATTCCGTGAACTCGCAATGTCCCATAGGTCCATGCGTTATCGCTTTTAGTTTATGCATTATTTACGCTCGCCGAGAAACGAACGAGGCTAATTCAAAATAAAATAAATGTATCGTTGACTCACCTACGTGCCGCTGCTCTTCACATCAGTCGCCAGCGAATCTGCCTGTCGCGACATTTCCTGGAACACACGATAATGAAAAAATCAATCTTTCGGGATACTGCACACCTGGATAATTTACTGGTTTTCGAGTGGGATGCATCGGATTTTATAAATAATTGTATAGAAAGTATTCCCCAGAAAAGCAATTTTTATTTAATTTTTTCTTTCTTTAATAAATGATAATAATTGATCGAATACGAAAAAATCGATAGAGAGGAGGTCATCTTGCAGTTAAAATATACATATATATATGTGCAGCAGCGCGAGATCGAGAAGAGGCGAGGTACAGCAAGGATGACTTCGGTCGTACATCGCGTCGGCTCCACCCAAATTGATCCATATTAATAAGACGAGCGGGATATACGCGCTTCGGCGACGAATTTTTGCATAAATTTGAATCGGGAGAGGCGCGCGGATGCGGCTCCCTCATCGCCGTTCCAAGGATTGCGAATTTGAATAATCGGGTATAATTCCAGAGTTTTCCCGTGTAAACGCGACGGTGGTAGGGGCGATCCCATGGAACACGTGGGGAACCGCGGACGGTCGCAGTAACGCGGGCGACGGATGTTCCGCTTGTGTCGAAGCGTTTAACTGACCGAGCCGGGAATCCGGATTTATAATGTAATGCCAGCTAAAAAGCGACGCGTTTGTCGGTCCAGCCGCCAGCCAGATTTGAATTCGGACTGAAAAGTCACCGAGGACTTTGGACATTTTGCAGATCTACGATTGGATCTGGACATCCTCCGAGCACGTCAGCCGTCAACTTTTCTATGTTTTGCGTGAAACTCTTGCTCGACAAATTCGCTCGTGTCGTCGCAATCTCGTCCGCATGTTCGGCGATGCTCCGGCACGATAAATTTCCGATCCGTTGATCCCGTGAGACCAAGAAACTCTGAGGAGCCATCCCGGTATGCGGCCTCGGGCCTGTACACGTTATTAGTCGACCCCGGAGCGCTCGGGCGATCCTCCACGAGAGCTTTCTCAGCGCAGATTAAAAGCAATCTTATTATACCGAATGACGAGGTCACGTGATCAATCACAAAAACACACAACGGAACTATCGGGGCTAATACGAACGACTGCGAGGGCCCATGGACGAAGAATGGCCACCCGTCGCGAAGGAGGAATGTGGAACTGTGTCGCAGGGACGGCGAGACTCGTCGAAACACCCTACGATATCTCTTCACCGCGTGTTGCGCTTTGATTTGAATGTGATTAAAAATAAATATAAATCAGCGTTTTTTTAATAGAGAATTTCATACCTCAGTTTTTTTTTTTTTTTTTTTAAGGTCAATTATGGCAACAAGTCGAAGGGCCTCTGAGCTGGCGATTCCAAGTTCGGGATGCTCCGTGCTCCCAAAAGCCCGGTCCTGCGAGATCTATCCCATTACAATAGTCAAGAGAGGAGGAGTTGTGCCCGGTTCATCCGTCGGTCGTTGGGTCCGAGAGTTCTCTGTCGAGTTTAGCCTCCCGGGTCCGGATGAAACACCGTAAAACGGTCGTACACCTGGACCGGAGAGTTCGGTCGGTGTATTGTGAGGAGACAAATATGAGTTAATAAGTCATCCCGAGACTTCGCCGCCTAAGCGTCCCGGCTATCTCGGTTTCATCTCCCCTCGGCCTTTCCATCAGAAATGGAACGCGAAAGCCGATCTCACGAGAATTACATCGCGTGTAAGTGGCCTTTAATTGGTTTTTGCGTTCTCATCCAGCGAAGCCGAAGAAAAAGTACATAGCGAGCGTCGATAGGAATGTCGGTAGGGCCAGAGGAGGAGAAACCGGAGCACGTTCCTCGGACGTGTGACATTGACGATACAATAATGCAATCGCTAATAAGATACACCTTCTCATCCGTACTGCTTATCCGAAGGAAAAAAAAAGAAAGAAGTTGACTCACATATCCGATTACACCTCGGGCATTCCTGCGGGATGAATGTTCTGAGGCATATATAATATCTTCCTCGATTGCGATAAGCCGTCACTCGAGAGGGTGGTAGAGGAGTTCTCGATCGCTGTCGCGCATGTTTTATCGGGAACGAACGACGCAGCCTTTCGAGGCGGCACTTGCGTACGCACGATTTTCCTCGCCGCAGGCTACGTCATACACGGGACATTATTTATGATCGAGGGTGTAATATATTTTTCGCCTCTTGTGTGTACAATCTTTCCGTGGGCCGTGTCTGCACACACTCGCGGGAGGGAGCATGTATCGGCCGCTGAGAGGCGGAAGGGCGTATCTAACCGCGCTTTGCATTTTGAACGGTGTCGGTTGCGCCCTTCTGGTTTCGAGCAGTCGATGTGTTTGTCGCATGGTCGCATGCAGGTTTTACACGCTTTACCGGTACCTACTCCTCCCGCGTGTTCGGAACTGCTCGGCTGTTTATGTTTTTAATTCTATATTTATGCGCGGGCTAGTGTTGGGCACTTTATGTACGCTCGGTGTTTGTCTTTGGCAACACTGGTCCAAGCGACGAGGGGTCGAGAAAGAAGAAGCGTGTGTGCATGTAATGTCCTCGCGCACTCGTTCGTGTCGTCACGCATTTCCGCTCGCGAATGATAAATATGTATCCGCACGAATACTATGGTGGATTCACGAGCGGTTATGCGTGTACTGGGATGTTTCTGTCATCATTGCCAATCGGGGTGACGGACGAGCAACGGAAAATTAACAATGTTATCCCGTGATTAATCCGGACGTGAGCCCGTCGGGAGACTGCGTCTTTGGGAGGGAGAGATGGTCTTGGTAGTCATTATTAATAGATCTCGATGCAAGTCTGACCGGTCCGAGAGGGATGACTCCATGTGCGTCTCCCGTCCCATGCGTCTCTCATGTTTCTCGTTTTACCGATGGTCCTGTATCAGTATGCAGGTTCAACCCGGCATGAGGCATTCGTTGACCGAAGAAATCATCAATTATCATCGCTCTGTGAACTGAGTGTACTTTTTTCTTCTCGTGACAAATTCATCAGTTGCTTGGATCAGGAGCAAACATTTGCTGAGAATTTACAGCAGAGGGACGCAGAGCCGTAAGTTTTACCGAGTGTTTTTGAGTTTTGGGCACCGTCGGCTGAAACTTATGGACACTTGCGCAACGTCGTGGCGCGACGGGGAAAGTAAAACGGCACTTAGTAACCTCTGAACGTCAAAAGGAACCGCCACGAAGAGACGGCTTTGCATCGAACAATCTCTCGCAAGAACCTTTCTTATCGAGAATAAATATTGTATTTGAAATAACACGCGGCCCACGAGTCTCTTGCAACTTCTATCGTCGGGATCAGGATTTACCAAACAAACCATGCGAATCCTACTTAAAAAAATATTATGGTCGGAAAGAAACTCGGAAATACTTGAAATGTAGAGCATAAGTGCTGGTCCATACGTCATTGATTCATTGAAATATTTTACACTACGGAAGTAAACATTTTAGTGACGATTTCTGAGGCACACACTAAGAAATAAAAATGGTCGGATTAATCAAAGTCGCAGTGACATACGTTCAAATCTGTTTCTTATTTGGTACAAATAAGAAACAGATTTGAACATTGTCTTGTCAAACGATTATTTGTTTCAATCGATTTAAAATGTATCGGAACAAACAACATTTTTGTCGTACGAACCAAGTCACACCTTGGAACGTATGCCTTGTTTGATCCAACTATTTCTTTTTCTCAGTGTATGCTCCGTTAATGGATGGAAAATTCATGTTGCCACGAAAATAATCCGATGTCGATCGGAGTGGAGCGTGCAGGTGGCCGCTATTCACATGCAAATCTCTGTCAACGCTTGGTGGCATCTCGCATACGTCCGTACGGTTTATCTCGCTCTTTCTCACCTCTGTTTTATCTCCTCGCGTCAAAGATTGAGAATACCGTGTGCTCTGGCACGGAACTCTGCGGCGTAACTGACCAGCTTGCCACAGTTGACGCTGTGTATTCTTACGGGCGTCGTGGCTCGGGGGGTCAGCTTCATCGAGCGGTGAACCTTCGACGCGACATGCGTCGCCGTCGTCCTTGCCTCGACAAATCTCTGCGTCATCGTTTGACACACGCGGCAGAACGTTTAACTAAATGCGCATAATACTTTCGTCGCTTTTGTTGGTGCGCCAGTGTGTGTCATTTTTCTCCCGGTCGGTACAAACGCACGCCCGTCAATCCATGGGACACTTTACAACGGTTCCAAGATTGTATTACTCATTCATGACATTCACTCTGTAATATAGCTCGAAGACGGTCATTTTTTTCCACTTTAATTTCGACAGACATACAGGCTCGTAGACGCGATTAGATGTTAAAAATGCGAGTCTCGTCGCACTCCCGCGCAACTCTCGTTTGTTTTGACTGAGGAGCTACCACGCACTGCGAAGGAGGGACGCAATTTCCAAGAAAACTGATGAAAATCTCGAACGCAAGTAAACCAGTTGCCTTGTGGACTGCTCGCGTTTGCCTCCGCCGCCGGTTCTCGTTCGCGTTTCTCTCCCTTCGTCTCGCTCGCCTTGGAACGACGGTGTAGCCCGAGCCGGTAGATCGTATCGAGCTGGTACCACCGGGCAACGACTGCCTAAAGGGCCAACTAATGCGGACCCGAATACGCTCGCCGACGAACGAATATGTGGCTCATACGATTCGAGTCGATCGTACGACAATCGCGAATCAAAAAACTGTCGCAGATTCCGCCCGTTGATCGAATTCAACGAAGTTGCAGGTTCAAATGTTCGTTCGCCAATATCGCGCCATTCGTGGCGAGAAGAGTGTAGGAAGACAACCTGGAAGAGCGTGACAGCAGGCCGCGCCGCGGGGGACGAAAAGTCGCGAGGAACAACGTCAGAAGAAGAATGGACAACGCTCAGAGGAAGATTTCGGGGTTTAGATATTACGAAGGAGAGCGGGCGGTTATAATTTTTATGGTGACCCTCGATGGCGCGGAAGGGCATTTGTGGTGTAGGATGTTTTCTGAGCTGAAGCTACGGCGCGGCGACAGAGAAGCTGGAGGCGGCAGGTCAAGCGAAGCTGGAAGAAGCAAGGCGAGGTGGTAAAGGGGGGGCTTTTCTCGCAGGTATTTACGATGGCACTCGACCGGTGACATGGGTTTCTGGGACCAATGAATTTTAATTCCTTTTCCCATCCTCCTGCGCCCGCTCTCAGCCGGAGAGAGAGAGAGAGAGCGGCAGAGAAGGAGACGGAGAGAGATTGAAGCAGCCATCGAGCGGAGACCGCGTCCAGAAGCAGCACCACCTTTCATCCTTCCCTGTGGCCACGCAGGACCATCCTCAGGGCCGGCTAAAGGGGGAAGGGGGGTCGAAGGAAAAGAGGAGATATATAGGTATACGCACCGCGCATGCGCTCGCGCCACGACAGGCAGCCCCGCTGTGACACCCAGAACGATGATTTAATATTTTAAGAAAATGAGAGGCTCCCCGCACCACCAATCCCACTACCCTTAATTTCAGTCTCGACCGGAGTTCTCCTTCCCCCGTAGAGACGTGGGGATCCTCCCGAAGCAGATACGTTCCCGTTCAGCGGGGGTCCGAGAAAACCATTACCGCCGAGCCTGACCATTCGATTCGACAGTTTCGGGAATGACCCACGTTGATGACGATGCCCCTGATTCCGCTGAAACCGTCGCTTCTGCGGTTAACAGAAATTGAAAAAGAAACGACTGCCGTTCGCGTTTGTTACCCCGAATTCGGTTAACCGCAAACTACTCGGCTGCTGTTAAAAAGCCTCGCGACTCATCGTCGGGTTCCTGAAAAAAAAAAAACGTGCTGTTTCCGAAACCCGCGCGTTATTTCGTCCGCAAATCTGCGGCGTATTCACGCGGCGGGGTCCGCGAGGGAACGGCGGATCGGGGCTCCCCCGCATTCCTCGGGCCCCGATCCACGAGGTAACCGCGCCGGACGGGGTCCAGGGAAGGAAGCTGGACTCTGCGACAAAGGACATTCTGGCGGGGCGAGCGGCGCTCTCCTCTTTCTCATCTCTCCTCCTCTCTTCTCCGCTCTGTTCGTCGCTCCATCTTCTTTCCGCCCGTTCGTGCCGGCGTCTCTTCCTTACCTGAAACGCTGCCGGGCCGTCGCCCGCAGCATCACGGCGTTGCCGGCTCTATCTCGAGAGCGCCACGGTTTTCTGTGGAACTTTAAAGGACCGAGAATTCAACAACTATTCTCCTCGCCTTCGCCGAACAGCTGAACAACATTATCAAAGTATGCACGAGGTTACGCCGTCGATGTCTTTTAATTTGAGCTCGCTGGATGACGCATCGTTCTCGGGAGTAACGATACGAATATACGCGTAGCTCTCGTCCGCGCGTGCTGTAATTGAAACGTAACTCCATTGTTGAGGCGTAATTGACTGACACCGTGAACGCAGGGCCCTCTTTGTACTGCGGATCGTACCTCGGCGGCGCGTCGCTGAGAACGTATCGGCGTGCGTCGAGGAGAACCGATCGGACGCGTGAGATCGGCGAGCACACCGGCAAAAAACCACCAATCAGCTGAGGAGCCGAGCAAAAACTTGGCGCTTGGTAAAGCGCGCGAGGCTAGACCATGTCCTCCTGCACAGCGCGGCTCTACAGTCCGATGGCCACTTCAATTCAGATCACCTGACCGGCGGCAACACTTCGCTTTCCTTCCTCACAACTTGCCTCCCGGTATAAACCCGTTTGGCAAGAAATCGGGGACCGATATTGTATGAGCATGAAATTGAATTACTTTGCGATGCAATCGAGGCTCTCTTTGTTTTTCTCGCGTCGATTATATCGAAAGTGCACTGGCGATAAACGTATTTGCTCGACGTATGAAATCAAACGACACGGAGCCCGGAACTATCCTGACCTAATTTGCTTTTGGATGTCTTCTTTTATTTTTGGTTATTTTTCGCAGTAAAATGGTGCGCATCTTTTCGAGCGAACATCTACAGCTCGAATTGGCAAACCAATTGACTCACTCTTTCTCCTCCCCCTTCCCGTTACACTCGGTTTGTAATTGAATTTGTAAATTAAGCGGATTGGCTATGCACCTCGACCTCTGCTATAAAGCTGGATAGATAGAGTGAGAGATGGTGAGAGTTGAGCTCGATTTACCAGGTTAGATATCTCGAACGGTCAGGCAGACGTCGACGACGATGCCGACGAGGAGGACGACGCCGACGACGACGGGGTTGAGAATAGCGGGATGGTGAGTCTGCGGTGGTTGCAGCGACGGCGGTCGAGGGTGGATGAGGGGCTTAATTAATAACCCCGGTAATTGGACTCCGTTCGATCTAAGATAGCCCCTATTGCCTCGACCGACGGTCTCGTTAAGTGTGTGTATTCGATCCTCGAATCTATCCTCACTCATACACTAAAACGCAACCGAGCCATCAATGTAATAGGTGTGGATGGAGAGTTCGAAGAACAGAGATGGAGAAGGCCGCGATATAGTTCATTCGACCAAGCTATCCGTACTCGGATCGATTTATCGACAACAATTCGAAATTGTATTACATTTTTTATTGCGCCGAACGAATTTAAGTTCAACATCGTGAGTACGACACCGTAGGCTATAACCGAGAAAACCAACTTTCGAAAAGGAAATAATTTTACATAGTTTATCTAAACACCAAAAAAAAAAAAGATTTGTATAATTGACGACTATTGGTTGTCGAAAAAAAATCACCATTTTTGTTTTTCTTACTTTAACAAAATTAAAATTAAAAAAAATGTAAATGGAAAAACCAACAAAAGAACTCTGCATGTACCAAACGACTTTACGTCGGTACTCCGCTTTCACAAAGTTATTTTCTGCCACGTAAATAATATCCTCAGTCGACACATCATCCGTCAAATGTTGCAGAGTCCCTTCTCTGAAACTGCCCCTTCTTCCCGCTACTTTCTTGCACGGGACATAAGCGGTCCGTTACAGCGCGACCGTGGCACAAAGTGTGTTACAGTTGAAAGAAGTTTGCGGCGACGAATGGACGGAAGGAGGAGAGGAGAGAAAGAGACAAAGGAAGGGGAACCGGGGCTCGAGGTGAAGAGCGGAGACCAGAGGTGGTCAACGCCGAGCTGAAGGACAGAAAAAAAAGAAGAACGGTATACAGAATACAGCTCATGGTCCCTCGAAGGAGTTACGAAGACGAAGAATAATAAGAACGGAGTGTTCCTAAAGGGGAAGGGGGGGGAGGGGGAGGGGGGGGCGAAACTATAAGGGACACAGAGAAGGGAAAGGGCTTGGGGCAAAGAACGGATGAGGTGGAGGAACGCGACAAAGACGAAGACGATGAGAGGTCGGTAAGACGAAGATGAGGAGTCGCGTCGGGCCGTGCCTAAGCGTGCACTCGAACTCAAACAACTTTAAGCCGGCGCACCGGTGCAAACAAAACAGCGCGCTAATTGCTTACGTCACTCGGCAAGTCAATGGACTTCTCTCGGTCTCGCTCTCGTGAAGGAGGCATCACCGGGATACGAGAGAGGAGGCAAGGATTCTCGGATGGTTCGCGTTGGCGAGAGTCGGAGAACGTATACTCCAAACGTTCTTGCTTCTTCGCTCTCGGCCTCTCCGACTCTCTCTGAGTCACGAGACGTGAGGGTCGCGGAGGCCTCGGGTTTCAATTAAATCACGTCCACGCACTGTTTACCCCGTATAAACTATGTCCTCGTCCGTTTTGGCTCGCTCGCTTTCGTCGCTGGGAAGATATAACTAGCGCCGATGCCGAATGCCCGGCGATATAATGATGCGCGACGCCAAGAGTCTGTCCCGAGTACTCGATGACGAGTCGTTGTGGCAATCGGGAGAGGAATGATGTCATTGCTCGTGATGCGGAGACGGGATTACAACATTGGCCGGGCTGGCAATAATTGTTTTATGCTGGAGTGATCATACAATTGCTCGCACACACACTAAAAAAAAGTTTATGCTTTTTACAACAACTTATTGTCCACAATTTTCCATTTGTTAACTTACGAATGAAGGTACAAACTAAAATTGTTAGTGACACGGGGAATGAAAAAACAAGTTTGTATATTCATGCCTGAACAAATGAGTTTGTCGCTTGTTTGACAAAATTATTTTTTCAAAACTCCGTATTCCGATTTTACGAAATTATTTTTTACTGTGTAGAGTATACTGGAGTGGTCATACAATTGCTCGCATAGAGTATGTAGATTCAAGTAGGGCAAGTGTCGGACTCGGCAGATACCTTCGAAATCTATATCGTACGTCCAGAATCGTCCCGGTAGGCGGACTTACGGTGGGTGCGCATAACGGGTCTACCGCAAGTCGATGGTAGACCGGATTCTTTTTTTTTTCTTGTACACCGGGAACCTCTCGCAAACAGGAGGGTCCTTCCCGGATATACCGCTTGTTTTCGGCGGTTCCTTTGAGAGGAGAACCTTCCGCTGGCCGATGTGTGGTATAACAGGGAATGGTGGGGAACGACCGTGCCCGCTCGGTTCAGACGCTTTCGTGAGGTGTGACTTTCTTCCATGTTTCCGAGAAGAAGTTTGCAGACTAAACAGGGTTCGAGTCTTAAACGGGCTGTCCCGACGTCCTACCCGACAACTTCCTGAGATAAGCCGGCCCGATAGAGGCGTAAGACCCCTCTCTCTCCCTCTCGCTCTCTCTGTTTATCTCCTTCGTTCATTCTTTCCCTCTTCCTTCTTGTCCCGCGTCGGGGCTTCGAGCCTCTCGCACCGCACGCCTCTTCCACCCTCGGGGACTCCTCCTCTCTTCCTTGTATCCTTCTCCGTTCCCCTATCTTATCTACTACAAACAAGAATTACGTTTGCACCGTAATCTCGGCGAGTCGCGATTTATTATCCGAAGTAGCATCGTCGTGGTCTCATCCTTCTCCTCCTTCTCCGGCTGTTCGGCCTTAAAGTCGGTACTTCGTAGAGAAGATTACAAGAGATGTAGCACTACCGAGTGTAGCATTTCGGAACCACATAATTAACCATCTTATTTCGCAGCGATCTTTCGTCGAGCTCTTTTCGAAAAATTAAATATCGACGACGCGATAGGAAGATAAGCCATCGCAGTGAAAAACACGATCATTCGAGCTCAAACTGCCGACTCTTCCGGGTAGTTATCACACCGCCGGGGCGACCGAGTGGAAAAACCGGAAGTGGCACACTGGCGTGTTTCATAAAGCCGAACAAAAGAGCCGCCGCTCTTCTCGCCGTCGCCACTCATTCGCGATATGGTGTCTACGCGGGAATCGCGGTGTGATATCATCGAGCACAAGAGAGTTTCATACGTAGCGGAGGGGAGCGAGGATAGGAGAGAATGGAAAAAGGTGGGGGAAGGACCGTGGAGGAACGGGAGATGAAAAACAAGAAGAGCATTGCGGTACGCTACAAGTGCCGAACGAATAATAATAAAATGAAAAAAAAAAAAAAAAAAACGAACAAACGGAATAACTGCGCAGTGTCGCACACGGTAGTTTCGTCCTGGCGTTATAGTCCGATGGATTCGAAAAAAATGAAGCCGGCACCGGCGTTTGCTCGTAATCGTAGGTGGGACAACAAAAAATACCCGAGAGTTTCGCGGTGGGCGACGCGATTCTGTACCCCCCTTTTTTTTTTTGTTTCTTTTTTTTTTTTTTTGACACGATTCTTCCGGCGCTACACTCGACTACAAAGGCCCGGCGTGACTGTCGGTATCGTTGCAACGAAACTGTATTCGCAACAATCGCTGCAGGAGATACAAAGAATACAAAGAATTTTGTGAAATTTCAATATCGATTCGCCGTTCCGTTGAGCCCTTCCGTCCGTTGTTCGCCAGATGTGTATCGCCCCGTCGAGGCGATCTGTCATAGACTCGGTCGGTAACCGAAACTGCAGTCCATTTATTTTTCAGAATCTTCAACATTTTTCGTCAAATACAAATCATCGGGGTACCCATGAGAAAAAAATCAACCGGACACCGACAATTTTGTTCTACTCCGAAGAGTTTGGCACTCTCGGGCGAATATCTCGCGAGTCTGCCGATCGTCGACCCGAACGTGAAAATCCGGAGTGATTCAGTGCGCTCATCGCGCGCTACATGTGCGCGAAACGATATCGAAATGATCTCTCTTATGCATGTACGGCGTGGGGTGCAGGTATATATACAAGACGATTGGCGCCTCGAGGCGCGCGCCCGATCGATTTCGATCGTGATGGGTCGAAGGGCCGATCGTGAGCTCGTCTCTCGAGAGTGGGAAGAGTGAAAAAAAAAAAAAAAAGAAAGAGCCGATCTAGTGAGAGCAACGGATAGAGAGGCACTCTACCTATATTATTTGTTCCCTTTCCGAGTTCGCGCCCCCAGGGTTGCCAGCCAGCCAGTCAGCCCACGGGCGAATACCAAATATACTGTTGCGAGAAAAATTATTCGTGTCCGTGTGTTCGTCGGATATGTGTACAAGAGAGATTCCCGCTCGGTATTGCATCGCCTCGCTCTCGACACGATCTCCAGATTATACCTACACCCACGCCACCGAGATAATATAGATAGTAATTGCAGGGTTTGTGGGGGCCCCGGCCGCGTGGACGGCGAAATCGGCTCGACAGATCGATCGAGTCTCTTTCTCGAGGAGACCGCGCGAGCCTCGGCGTTGCAAAGATGAGAACCGAAGCCGTAGGAAGGACGAGGACAAACCGAACGAAGGGAATAGAGGGACGAGAAGGTGAGCGCGACGGCAATGAGGAACCTCCTTGCGGAGGGGGACAAAGAAACGGTCAAGAGAAAGAAACGAAAGATCGAGATAATGATGCGCCCGGGTTTGAAATCGTTCTCACATTATTTTCTCGCGTGGGGATGCTTCACCGACGAATGCGAGAGAGAGAAAAATAACGCGATCCACGGGAGGGGGGGATTATATACCCCGTGGCGAGAGCGAACTTCCCCCCCATCCCTTTGAGGAATCGGTGAGGAATTTCGCGTGCTCTGTGCGGGCCCGCGCGGGAACACGACTTCCATCTCGTCTCGATCAGACTCTACACCCGGCCGTATTGAAAATTACTCGAGGAATTCTCGTTGCCGCATGACCTGGACCTCGGAATACCAATGATTCGACAGCACAGTTTCGTTTCACTTTTACCGCGACTCTTCCCGACGATGGGTTCGTTCATCGCGCCCGATCGACCAACTTTGCCGTCGAGAGACATGGACTATGTCTTTTTTCGCGTTTTTTTTTTTTTTTTTTTTTCTGGGGCTTTGATCGTCTTAATTCCAAGACGAATGCCCAGCAGATTAGGAACCGTGAAAAATCGATCAAGTCGATCCGCGAAGAGTACCGTCGCGTACCGAAAGGATTTTCGTACGTTCCGAAAAGAAAGGGGCGCCGCAGAAGAGGCTGGCAAATTATAATTTATCGGGCTCACCGAAGCGAGCTTGGTGTAAAGGACTTCTTGAGAGCCCTCACGAAGAAGCTAATCGACAGACGTAACGAATGCGCGAAGCTCGCTGATAAATTTTTGAATTCGCCAAGGATCTTTGCACCCGTCGAGTAATTGCGAATCGTCTTCTTCAGCGCGACGACTTTGGTGTTGTCAGATGCCGAGAGAAAGGTAAATAACCTTGTCAATTTTAACTTTTTTTTACAAAAAGAACGAGCGAGCGAGATATTATTAGAATATAAATATAGTACACGTTTTATTCATTTCGGGTCTCGGGCCGAACTGTCGTCGTATCGTTGTCGCTTCTGATTCGTGTAACGTTGCGTGTTCCGCATTACCTTGTTTTCGCGCTAATAAGTGCCTGTTAATTGCGCTCGAAATTACACATTCACAGTGTTCTTTCATTTTTCTCACCGTTTCGTCACGCGACAGTACAACATCGGTTTCTTTCTCAGGCGAGATCTAAGTATCGACATGGATACGGGACCGTGTGAGTTGCGCAGAAAAATTTGAAAAATTTCGTTGTCACGTCACTTCCGGTTTAAAAATTTCAGTTCTCAACCGGAAGTGACGTCACACCGCAAATACGTCACTACGGGTTTGAAAATCTCATTTTTGGACTGGAAGTGACGCATGTCCGACATGACGTCAACTTCCGGTAAAAAAAATGATATTTCAATACCGGAAGTTGCGTTTTTTCGGTATGACGACACTGCCGGTTGAAAACTCTGATTTTGAAACTGGAAGTGTCGTCACACACAATTTTCAAAAATTAGCTGCGTAACGTCACGCTTTAAGAGTGAGATTTTCAAACCGGAAATAACGTCACAGAGAACATTTTTTATTTTTCTCTGCCACGCAGTGTCGCATAGTAACATTGCCCAGTGCTTATTAGTGGTCAGAAGACCGTCTGCTTCGCTCTGCTTCGTGTGCTTTGCCTACCTACGCTAGCCGCAGCAGGACCGATATAGATTTTTGGCGCACGGCAACCAGTGTGGACCAAGCGATGTGCCGTTTTTCCAGTTACAGCAGAATCCCACCTGAATTGTCTCGTCGATCCTCCTCCACGCCCGCGCACGCCTCACCGATTTTTCATCTCGCGACCACTTGTTCGCTCTTGCTACTTTGCGCTCAAAAGATTCTGCTCTCTCGCACGCGCACGAGCTCGATGCTTTGCCAATGTCGTCATACCGTTGGACGGCTCTCCTTGCTCCTTTTATATCTAACTTACATTATTTACAAACTGGTTTCTCGCTATGCGGAATAAAAATCGGTCTCTCCTGTGCGAATTTTCAACTTTCTCGCACCACGCTGGTTTCGTAAATTACACTACGGTACATTTAACAAGAATTTCTTGTCTACAAAGTTGTGGCAGATATTTTTCTCGTTAATTTTGCAAGTTTTTAAAAATCAAGAACCATTTATCCAATTAAGAGAATTATATAATTAATACACGAAAATAAATCGAGGACGTTTTTGGAATACTAAAATGTTCATTAATTGCCCACATTGTTTCACCGTCGGCTTTAAACCGAAGTATGTGTCAGTTTCTTTTATGTAAAAAAAACGGGAAAATATGGGGCAGATCGATGATCAATCTTGTTAAATCTCAACTACCTTGCACCCGACGGAATGCACCGTCCGTTCGTCGTGCAGCTCTAACTGCTCCACAGCCGATAGGCCCGCCGCATATCCGGAGCAACAAGAATATCTTACAGTAAGCCCGAAATACCAGACACAGATCGGCGGATAGAGACACTGACGTATGTTAGGTATGAGCCCAAGGACCGGCTAGTGTCCGGCGCGTTCCGTGCGATCCTCTTCGATCGAGGGACCACGCCGGTCGCATACATCGACATCCCCAGGATGCGCAGACCGACTCGCATCCCGTTGTCCTCATCCTTCCGGACGCGCAACACAAAGCCCCAGCATTTATTTTTCTTCTATAAACAATGTACATCCTTTCTGCCTTTTCTACAGCCGTATCGCGTATCGCGTGATGCTGGATATGCCAAAAAAAATATACCGATACTTTACAAACAAAAGCTACTTAGGCATGATAAGGTATTCCAGAGACTCAGGCATTCGCAGCAAAATATAGGGAGACAACGGGGCTAGACGATTTCTTCCATAGGAAACAAAAAAAAGTCTCATCTCAAATGAAGGAACCAGGACCGTTTTACCCCGCTCGTCTCTACGACGGTCCCCGAAGCAGCCGGAGCAAGAAACAAACGGAGAGAGGGTTAAACGCGAGGGGAAAAAGAACTTGAGAACTTAAGGACTCTTGGGAAAAAAAAATCCCAATGAAGTTAGTTATTTTATCCGATCGTCCTTTCGACACCTCGGAATAACCTTCGAGACTGTTATCCAGCGGATCGCCCGTCCCTCTTTTCGTCGACGGGGGTCGATCAACCTCGACAAGTATTTCCATAAATGTATCCCCCATCTCGAAGCACGCCGGCGACTGAACGAGTCTTCTTTCGGCTGCGGGGATCGAGGACTGTGGGGAGAGCGCAAAGGGGAAGCAAGTGGTTAAGGACACGTACATGCAGACCGGCGAGAGCTGCGCCTATACGAAGTCCCCGCTGCCGCTGTTGCCGGTCGTTCTTCTGTACTCCGTGTCACCCAATCAACCGGGAATACCCTCGTCGTCCCGGCGACTCTCGGGCCGCGCATCCCGCCGCCGCCTCGCGACCACGGCGAATTAATATAATTTATGAAAATGAGTTTTGCCGTCAATGGGCGGCCGATCCTTTGCATATTTAGCGACGCTCGGCAGCCAGCCCTCCGAGTGCGGTCGAGTCCGAGGAGGATGCACGTGGGGGAACTGGTCCCTGCCAAACTTTTCATTTCAAACGCTCCCTCGGCTAAACCTCGCGATACGACGCCTCTCTCTCTCCCGACACTATCATCGACGATACCCTTGATAAACGTGATTGCCGCCGTTAAATTGCTTCTCGAGGGATCATTGAGATTGCATTAACTACCTGTACTCGTCGATATTGTCATTGACAGGATAGCGGAGACACTGATGAGGTTCGATGACTCACGAGAGACACGCAAATGCATCCGATCGTCTTTTCTATATTTAGATCGAATCGAAGGAGATTTTATTGTTTCTTTCACGGATGAGTTGGTTGACCGTTCTTGCATTGAAACGGGAATCGAAAAAGAAGGGGAAAAAAAAGGTTTTGTGACTGTGGTGGTTAACCGAGGGGAGTCGCTGGTGCGCGCGGGTCATAAAAGACAAGGACGACCTCTTAATGGAACCGGAAATCCACGATTCCTCATGCGCCGCTTCTTATCTGCGGCTCGTTACGATAAGAAGTTATGGCGCGGTGTATTACGCTTCGTGCCTTCGCTACGTCTACCACGATGGAAAAAAATTACTAACTGCTATCGCTAACGCTAATGCCGCGACGATACGAGTCTTTCACACGCTTGGGAGAAAATTGCGATAAAAAAAAAAAAAACATTCGGGCCTCCCGTTTGCGTCGGGGGATATCTTATGGATGCTGTAAAGAACGAAGAGCGTCGTCGAATCGGCCTTTATTGCCAGGACCGGCGTGAAAATGTAGTGGATGATTACTTTTAATCCGTACGAACACTGTACGTGGAAACCGGAAATTAATTATTTCTTGGTCCACAGTGGCTCTCGGAGGAGGATCGATTTACCACTGCGAAACCGCAACGTGAGCTGAGAGTCGTTAGGATGAGAAGTTTAGTGAGCGAGAGTTCGCGGGGACAGCGAGGCGGTCCTATTAAAGCACCGATGAATCGAAGAATCATCATTCACCCGTGACTTTCACGTTTATTTCATTCTGTTTTTTTTTCTTCTTATAAACTGTTTTTTTTTTATTCTTTGGGTTTTATCGCTAAACGATTCGCGATTTTAGTCGTATGAAAAAAAAGCGTCTGTAAGAGAATCCCAGGCGTCGAGTTCGGTAAACCGCACGCGGGAGCTCGAAGACCGCATAACGCGGTACAGATAGATATTAAATTTTGTATTTTTTATTTTTCTTGCGCTTCCCCCGCATCGCCCACGAAAGGAAGTGAGCAAGGACGCTTCGCGCGAATATTATTGCCTCGGTGTATCCACGGCCGATGCACACAACGAACGGTCCACCAGCACTACTTAAACTCGGCATCCTTTTTTTCCATTTCCCCCTCCATAGTTCGATCGAATACCGTGCGTCACCGGAAATTGTCGAGGACGAGTTATCTTCTGGTTCCCTTTTTACGATCTATATTTAATCGTAATACGAGAAATTTCTATCTCCGGCGGTACAGCGGAGGCGCGGGAGACATCGACGAATAAAAGTTTCATACAAATTGGTCAAACTCGCCACTTCATGAAACGAAGTGGCTCGGCGATAAAAATCGGACTTTCATTTTATTTTTTGCAGCCCGTGGGAAAAAAAAAATGAAGGTACGATTTTTCCCTTTTGTTGGAATATCGGGGAACCCCAGTCAGTACACAGAGAAAAAAAATCAATTGAGTCAACAAAATATGCGCTTACGGGTAACAAATGTTTGGTTGATCGAAAGGAATACCTCTCTGATCGAACTAACTGGCAGTCGTCTCAAATGTTTCCTTATCTAATACAACAATTATTTCATTCGATCAACCAAAAATTTGTTTCGCCACCCGTAAGCGCTTATTTTGTTGACTCAAACGATTTTTTTTCTCAGTGTAAAGGGTTGTCAGTATTCTCATTTCGGAGTCCGCACGTCAGAAAATCGAGTCTCAACGAGGATATCGTCGGGCAAGGGACCTCACGCCACGTCTCTTCCACGGCTCCGCATGACTCCGAAGAGATCCGGTCCTCTTCGTCGTCGCGATGCTCTCGCGGCCCGCTGCGGCTCTCTCGTCTGCTCATAATTCACCGTGATCACTGCGTTGCTCGCGGCCGTTGGTGCTCTATCCTTTCGTTCTATACCAACAACTATACCCATATGCCTGTATACCTACGTAAAACATATATACACCCGGGGTATCTGTCGCGAGTATGAAGGTGACCGGTTCGCGAGCAAAGAATCTCTCCAGCGAGTTACTCGTCGACCGAGTTCAACCGGGCACGTCGCGGACCGTACTCTCTGCCCTGTCCTCAGCCCGAGCATGCATATATGCATCATACCGTGTAGATATCGCCTCGCATAAATTTCACCCATCCATACAGTGCGTACTCCGTTGGTTAAGTACCCGGCTCGCATGTGCGCCGAGCTGGGTACTATTTTTCTCTCCCCTCGGAGTCTCGAATCTCGGCGTATGACCACACCCTCGCTGTGCACGGACTAAAATAGTTCTGTTCCTCTAACAAAATGTTGATCGTTGATAATTTATTGTTGCGGCAGCAAAAATATTTGCTGCCACAGCAAAATATTTTGTTGTCCCTATGTAAACCAGGTAAATGAGTTATGGTAACAAAATTCTTGTTGTCCCAACAATTGTTTTCTCTGTGTGTTACCCATCCTAGCGATATATTTCCCGAGGCTATACCGACGAGAAATTTCAATGGAAGAACTGCACTTCGTGACTTACCGTTTCGACGATTCGGTCCCGGCTCGGTCCTGAAGAATGCCCGCGCACGGTCAGTTCCCTGAAACAGATGATGCAAATTATTAATGGACCGTGAGGTGTGACGATAAATAACATATGTTTCAGATACTGGAATTTCACGAGCATCGGAGGGATTATAGAGGGACTCTGAAAACCCGGCTCTTGGATGATCTGAAATATTTTAATGGCCTCACTTCGATGGCGTTTATCGTCACCGGATTATTATAATCCTCATGGTGGAAGCGTTGAAACGCTTTGATGCCAGATAGCATTTTTTCGAAGGCTTTCTTTTTATTTTTAGTCACGAGTCCGCGACGTGTAGGGAGGAATTAAATCCGGGCTCTCGATCTCTCGCGAGATCTTGCTCCGGAGCGCAAAACGCATATTCTGGAAGGGAAGTCCGGTCGTGTCGGCTGCGTATCCCCGAAACCGCTCGTAAAACTTCAACGCGTACGTATACCCGAAGGGACCACCACAGTGTATCCCTCTGTATTTTATATTCTTTCACTCCGTCGAGTGACTCTCTCCTCCCATTGGGCGCAGCACGGTTACACGCGGGACCACTTTAGATAGGAATCTGGGTCCGCGGGAAGAAGGAACGCATAAAAATTAATTTCACGATCAGCCGGATGGAAGAGGACGCGATTTCTCCCGAGAACATTCGGATCCGTTCGAGCGAGAAACTTCAACATTGTGGCATCGTATCGTTTTTTGTTTTTTCTTTTTATATCATTTTTTTTTTTTTTCGGGAATGAGCATGAACGACGGAACGACGGAACGACGACCCGTGCTCCGAATCCACTTCGCCAGGCCGCACAATGCGGAAGTCTCTCGCATCTTCAAAAGTAATTACCGATTTCCATCAATCCGTAACGCTACACGTCTGTATGTGACATTCGGTGAAGATAACAATTCTTGAAATCCTTCCGGTGCAGCCGATTGCACACACGGGCCCGCTCCCTCGCGCGCGCGCGCGCGCGCGAGCCCTCTCGAAACAAACGTGGGCACGCGTTTAATTATACGTGACACGAGCCGTCACTTTTGTCCTCGTTTCAAATTAAATTCATACCATAAATCCTGCAGTATACCCACGGGGGAATTAAATACCTGTCGTTTTATAAAATAGAGAGTGTCTCACTCTGAACAATTTTTTTCCCCTCTCACCGTCGCGTGTATAACGCAGTCTGCGCCCAGTGCTGCGGGTACGCATGCAGCCGGCGATTAATAACTACGAGTGCGCGCCCGCGTTATTAATTGAGCTCGATGAATCGAAGTTGAAAATCCGAACGAGCTTTACGGTATAGCCGTCTTTCCTGCAGCGATGTATTATTGTTGGAGCACCTATTAATACTCTCGTTACACAGGATTCAACATACTGTACGCCAAATGCGTGCCGATGCTGCGTCGACCGCAGAGAAACGGAAGGGCGTATCGACCATCGTTTTGTGGGTCGAACGGTGCGGGAAGCGCTCTTCTGTTTCTGAGCCGTCGATATCGGTAACTCGGTGAGATCGTGTGCGTGGATAATTTCCATATTGCATTGCGATCTCGTCCTCGTTGAGGTTCGAGTGTGTATTTCCCTGCTCGGCTCGTCGGGCGATGTGAGGCCGCGTGGCTGGTGTTGGTGGCGGTGGTGGGGGCGAGAGAGCGAGATGGTAGCAGGAAATTGTCGAGATATCCCGGGCGAGCTATAATTCGGTGGTAATTGACGTTATTAATTGGCCGAGAATCGATTATCAGGAAGTAACGGGACATAGAGCGCGAGCGTTTCTACCAGGCTTTATCGCGTCGACCAGAGGCGACGGACCGCGCAGTGTTGCGGCCACGACTACTGTGTAGAACCACATACACGTGTGTAACGATACGTGGCCGCGATGTCCCGATACATTTTCCTCGGAGTCGGTCTTAATGATTGCAAATGTGACCGGACAACGGTAATTGATTCGGCAGACCGGGTCCTCGGGGCGACATTGTGTGCAGTGGAGATGGGGCAAAATGGGGTATATAACGAAACCCGTGCCTCGACCGTCGGGCATTTCAGAAAAATTGGGCTTCGGGGCGAAACGGGGTACCTCGACCTCGAGGTCGTCACGAGAAATCTCATCTCTTAATTCGCTCCGGTTTAGGAGGAGCACCGAGGAAAATAATTGGTTCGATGTCCAAGCGCTTTAATTAATTTAATGAAATTTTCTGAAAATTATGTGGTAGCCCATTTCGACCCGCGTCTATAGTATGGAGCGAAAAAAAAAAACGAGAAAAAAAACCATCTTAAACCCGGTGTTTGAGAATGCCGCGCAAGGAAAGCTGTGGGGAACGTGTAAAGGCATGAACACAACGTTTTGCCAATTTATACGAACATTCGCATGAGCACACATATGTAGCGTTATGAGCTCCGACGCGTTGAAATTGGCTTTGGAATGGTCAACGGCGGAGAGAAATCGAAGGGAAATTGAGCGCGACACCGTGTCGCGATAATTAAGCTCGCCTTGCCGAGAGATCTCGAAAAGTGCAGCGTGCTCGGTGCACACCGCGTTGTCGGTGCTGCCGCTACCGGTGCTGGGTGCGCCAGGACCGCGATCGAGTCACACACCGGATGACCGCTCTCTCGATTATCACGCAGTGACGTCGTCCAGCTTCTACGGCTGTACAGTGGATTCTCTCACGAGTCGCCTCTTCAACATGTTTCCCTTCCGCTGATCTTGGCGGCTGGAAATTATTGCCTCACTCAAATTGTGCGAAGTGGCAATGATCCAGAGAGTGGACTTGCATGAGAAAGAGCACCATTGTCAAGGAGAAAAATAATTATTTGCCCAAACCAACCATCGACACCAGAAAAAATTAATTTGGTCGAGTAATCAACTGGTTTCGCGAATAAAGCAGCCCGTAAGTCCATCATATGAATGGCGGAAAAAAAAATAATTTTTCGGAACCAGCAGCTTGTTAGGGACATTTCTTTCCATCAGTATCCACCCTGCCATTGTCTTACGAGAGATTCTACTGTACCACTTCATATTTTACTACACTTCTGCGGGAGACACCTACCGAGCTCCTGAACGCGGATAAGCCAGAGGATACGATACGCCCAGCATATTACGATATGGCGCGTGTACACGTATCCCGGTACGTGTGTATTACAGAACTGCTGGAGTATAACGGGAACGTGGGCGAAAGGTGTGCAATGCGAGTCGCAATCTACCTATCCTACTTGCCGGAAAGTATACAAACTTTGTCGTACTTTCGCCTTGGGTCTTTTCCGATTTTGGACTACTTTCTACGCTCGGTCGGCATTGAATGGGAAGGAACTTCGTATTAAAAAGTAATATCAAAGTGGAACACGCCGAAGAGCGTCAGGATGATTTATACCGACTCGTTTGATTTATCGATTTAATTGTCGTATGATTTATCGTGTGTTATTTATTTTTTTGTACCTCGGCTACTGGTTATTACACGACGAGTGTATGTCCGTAACGATATGATCCTCATTGCTCGCTGACCGTGGGGCAAGCAAACACCTCTCGGCCATTGCCAAGCCTCACGTCCGCTTTTCTGTTCTGCCTTGGAGAGAGTCACCGCGGCGACTGAAGCGCGAGCGAGAGAAACAGGATTTCTTCGATGGGATAAGGGCGCTGGAGCGAGAGGCGCAAGAGATGAGACGAAGAGGCAACGATAGCGAGGAGAGAATAATAAAAAAGAACAGCAAGCATACCCACGCCGGGAACGGCAGCATGGAAACCTGTCCGTAATTGATAGGAAATTCCTCTAAGCGAGTATACACGAGAATTTTTCAGGCACTCGGGAACAGGCTTGGAACTCGATACCCCGCGAGAATTTGTAATCCACGCCTCTTTGTCAAATCGCTTGCCTCCAGATCCGGCTAAGATCGGTTCCGCCGAGTGTCAGGATGCATTCGTGCTCGGCGCAATGAAATGCATGGGAATAGGATAAAAGCGTGAATATGATTCATACCGATTGCAACACTTTAGATATGATTCATACCGACACCAACACATTAGATCAATTACGTTCGGAACAGACCAAATCTGCAATTTTTACCCAATGTGGTCGAGAATCCACCCTAAAAAGCGCGCATCATTCAAGCGCGCGTGTTTCGTAATTCATCTAATTTTGTCACTGGTTACATTAAAGATGAATTCCAAATAGATTTGAGACGTAGCACTAACGTTCTTATAACCACTTCCCCTTGTTCCTCAATACACACATTTCCGTCAATGGGTGTATCCGAGATACATTGCATAAATTTTTTTTTAAATGTCTCTGTCACGCCACTTCCGGTTTGAAAGTCTCATATGTCGACCGGAAGTGATGCATTTCCGGTGGGATGCCATTTCCGGTCGAAAGATGAGATTTTGAATGCTGAAGTGACGTCGTAACGATAGTCTTAACTTTTTTTGACGCGATCTCACTATCGGATCAAAAGTTGTTATTTTTTAAGGCGGAAGTGACGTTACAGAGAAATTTGTTAATTTTTCTCAGGCATGTGTCTCGAATGCAGCCAGTGACAGAGACGTATGAAGTAAGAAACACGCGTTTAAGCGTTCCAACGCCAGCGAAGCTCGGTCGCGCGCGAACCGCGCGCAATGTAGTCCAGTTTTTGCGAAAAGTTTCAGACTCTTTCCGCAGGCGTCGCGTGAGCGGAATTGCGAAAAGGGCAGCCTTTTATCGTCGGTCGTCGGGGCCGATCGGCGAGGAATCGATCGGTCCCTGTAGGAACTCGTGCTGTACACGAACAGCCAGCTTTCGCGGCGTCTCGTTCTCTCGGGGCCCGTTAGTTAACGCTACTCCTCTCGCGGATAATACGAGAGCACGAGGCGCGGGCGCTATGTTGAATTTATCGCGTATTTAGCCACGTGATATCAGTTAATTCCGCTCGAACGAGTCCGCGCCCCGTATGCATAGAGGTGCGTGCGCAATTAACGACAGATCCCGAAGTGAGTATAACGAAAACCGGTCGAGTGCGCGTTTGACTCCGATCTCTCTTTCTCTCGATGTTCGCTGGTGAAAACGAACGTGCGAGAGGGGTTGGTGGCCGCCAGCAGCCCCCTACGGGTGTTCGACAGAGACGACTGAGACCGGTTCATTAGCGACACTCGCGGCCCTCTCTCGCTCCCTTGGAGACATCTATTTCATTTATTTTCTTCCTTTTTCGCGCGACCTTTTTCCCTCCCCCCGTTGCCTCTCGCGGAGCGTCTTGTCATGTTTGTACACCAAAAAAAAATGCACACCGGCGCTGCACCCTGATAGACACTGCGCATATCTCCACGCTTTTTTCATCGAAAATCTATCGAATTAATCGAATAAGACACCCAGCACACGTGCACACCCGTGTAAAAAAATCCGGTCCACGTTGGACTGGTGACGGATCTATGATGTCCGATTTTTGGTTGATCCAAACAATAAATCTACCGCGAGGTAAATGCTAAGTAGGATTTTATTCTTCACGCGTGGATTACTTTTGAGAAAAATCGTTCTACTGCTACTCCGACGACGATGTAGAAATAAGCTTAAAATGATGGGCATCTTTCGCGTGAGAAGGTAAGGCAGCGAGAAAGGAAAGGCTGAAGGGAGAGGAGAGACGATACTAGACAGTATGATTTACGATCGCAATTAAATAAAACTTTGCGTTATTAATGGCCGGTCAGAGTGTATACTTCTGGCGAGCCGGTTATACTTCCCTCATCTCCTTCAGCCTCACGGAGTCTCCGTGTGTATCTGTCGTGGAAATAAAATCGTATATATGACCGCCGCGCGAGGGAGAAGTGCGCGCACATAAAGGGGGAGGAGGGGGGGGGGGGGGGTCAGAGGGGGTTTATACCATATAAGAGAGTCGAGACGTTAAGTGGGTTCCCGGGGCTACTTACGCTTCCCAAGTACGAATACGTGTATGGAGAACGTACTTAAGCTCGTTGTACTCGGCCGTATGGATCCACCTAAGTAGTTACAATGTAGTCGACGCGCTATCTCGCAGAGTGCGAGAGCGCGCTCGGCTGGCATTAGTTTAATCAGCCGCAGTCGCGGTCGTGCGTACATTTATAGTGGCCGTACTGTTGGGCGAGCTTCGCCGGACTCTTTCTCCTTCTCTACGCCGGTCTTCGCACAGGTAAAGAGAGCCACCCCCCGAGGCGACTGCAAATGCGGCTCGATTCGCTCCGTGAGCGCAGCGTCAGCCGGCAAAAGACTACTTTACGCTACGAGATCCAACAGAGAAAAATATCATTTTATTGTGCTCATCGGTCAGGACTTAACTTTCGTAGATTGTGCCATCACACCCCTCGAGGTCCGACCAATCGGAAACCGACCGGGAATCCATCCGGTCAATCGATTCTGATTCTGTGGAGATTTATGTGTTTATCATGTGTCGGGTGGAAGGCTGACGGTCGGACGTTCCCAAATCAACCGTACTTCCGACTCTGGGACAAGAGTTAGTTTGGCGCGCTAATCGACTCGTTGGGTTGGAATCGGTTGAGCGAAATCCAACCCGAAGATACGGCTGACCGGTTCGCGAATGACGGTAGAAACATGCACCGAAGCGAAAACAGGATTAAAATCCTAATCACCAATTCATTATCTACGAAAACACCTGTCAAACCCCTTGCGCTTTCCTCCAGCTTCATTCCCGCAGTAGGTAATACCTGTAATATGTCGGCTAACCGCCAATTTTCCCGATAGCGCGCCTTCAGCATGGAGGTACGCAGTCGAACTATAGGTATCCTCATGCGTACGATAGCTGGGGGGACAACAGGTTGAATTAATTGACAAAGATAGCATTTTCCGCGTCGACGTACCTAAACGCAAATATTCGATTGCCGAGCGAGATAGTCGCCGCAGACAGAGTGCGGGGACGGCCACGGTGTGGCAAGTTCGCCGGGTGAAGGACGAGGAGCGCGAGAGAGGGCGGTGAAGAGAGGGACGAGAGAAGGATTGCCGGCCGCTTGCGACCAACAGGCCAACCTCCCTCTATCGGATCCCACTGGCGCGAGTGAGGCCCGCGGTTCGGTTGATCGAACACATTTTAATCAATTCCATTAGTCTCCTGTAGCCAGCCATCCCGGCCCTCCTATGCGCTGCCGGGTTGATGCCCAACCACTATAACGTATTCCTATTCATACAGGTACACATCGATACCCGAAACCCTACAAGCTATAATACTCATACCACGCCGGGGGTAAAGCAGTCGCTATAGGCTTCGGCGACTGCTGCCGGCCCATCCGCGATGGGTTTACGAAGGCCACAACGTTGTGCCCGCGGTGTGTGCCGGCTACCGGCGTAACCCTGGACGAGCGAGCTTCGATCCTCCACCCGACTTCCACACAACCTCCGCCACGGACCACGACTCGTTTCGTCCCATTGGAAGCTCGGACCTCTCGTCGGCGCGTGTACGTGTGCGCCCGTGCCATCTCCCTCTCCGCCCCCCCCGTTTTCACCGGTGTGTTACGTCATCGTTTCGGTTTACACGCGCCAATCATCGGCCGACTAATTGGTCGGTACTCCGCGACCGATTCCGCGCTCCATCGATTCCGCACCGGCGTAACCATCAGCATGCAGTGTTTCTCTTCGTCCGGCTCTCTCTCACCGGTGCCATTGCCTCTTTCTCGCTCGCCATCGAGAGAGCTATTTCATTCACTCGTTCGATTCTCACGGTGCGAGGCCACCGGCTGGAGGAATCACGATTCCGCATTCCCTCCGAATATCGCGATTAATGGCGCGAGCCCGTGTGAGTTTAATGTTAATAGCGTAGCCAGCGAGAGAGCTCGGAAACCCGTGACGAGTTACCATTATAGTGAAGCCCCCGAACGAGCTTTCGGGGACGGATGTTCAACGCGCCGTTACGGTATTTGTGCGTAGGCATGGCCTGTACATCCACCGTACGAAAGGTTCGTTCGTTCGGGCAAAGTGTCCGGCCATTTGTTCGTCGTGTCGGTCGGGATTCGCGCTTTTGTGCGCATAGTTGGGACACACCGTGCTATGATGCTGGACTATGCATTTAGAGTAGATATCGAGTGTGTGCGCGGAGATAGATAGAGAGAGAGAGCGGGAGAGACGGGTTGCCGGAACGATCAGCTCGCACGCGAATGAAGTGAAAATGAGTAACGTAGTCGCACAGAGCGTTCGGCAGGGGATTCTGCTCGCCGATCGTTGTCAGGGAGATACCGCCGCATTACCTGATTGTTCCAATTCAACCCGTTGCGATGTAACGAATGGGGGGAGGGGGGAGGGTTCGTCCAGTACCGAATTCTCGATTTCGGGCAATGACTGAACACACTCGGAACGTGGGGGGGAGGTTGCCCAGTCACAGAAGCACATAATATTATGTACCTGGGGTATGTGTACCCATGTTTCCATCGCCATCGACGATAGTACGCGCGCGGTTTGTTCAACGATGGGTTTACCTAATCCGTGTTGATGGGCGTAAAAGGATACCTATCGAGCAGCCACAATTGCGATGACGATCAGTCGAGTACCGGGGAGGCGAATCCTGTTCGCTGATGTCATTCGATACAGTGGTTTTGTCTATGGCCCCCGGTCGGTTCCGCGCGACGATAATGACCGGACGACGATGTTCCGTCCTGTTCGATCGTCGATGACCCAATGGTGTCGCTGAGTTTGTTTTATCTCCTGCCCTGCCCCCCCCCCCCCCCCCCCCCCCAGCGGAGTCATTAATTAAGCTTTCGAGCAGGAAACGGAAAGCTCAATTTTTGTTCGACACGGAGAGCGGTCAGTGCGATATGTCCCCGGCTCGAAACTAAACGAATGGAGTTGTCGAGCAGTGGTCTGGCGGATGCTGAGACACGAGTCCCTCAATCGCCGCGGATCTGCACTACTATATAGACTATATATATACATGTATAACACCTGGTGAGACGGAGAGAGAGTTCCCCGGTTAGTCGAATTAGCATATAAATTAGGCCCGCCCGGAGGAGAGTGCTTCGTGAATCGCCCAGCGTTCGATTCCGGCTGCGGACCTCCAGGATCGCCGGCACCTCAAATATTTTCAATTACACGAAACGACTCTAGGGAAGATCGATCCGGTGGTGCGAGGAGGACAGGGGGGGAGAACGCGGAAAGGAAAGGCGATCGTACGGGAGTGAAGCACTTGCCGCCGTTGCCGGTGCCGCTGCTCGGCGACGATAAAATTTTCATCCCGATAATTCCATAAAAACGCAGTGAATCATAGCGAGGCCGCGGGGGCAAGAGGTCCCTCGGTTCGCGATTGCAAATAAACAAAGTCGAGTCTTATCGGACGATTCGAGGAGGTAAAGACGGTAACGAGGCCGACGAATTCGCATTGGATACCGTGATCAACAGTCGCGGGATACAGCGCGTACGTAAAACCGTGGAGAGTGTCCTTCGGGCGACTTGATTTATCCGTGAGATCTCTCTCGCGAGAGAGAGAGCGACTCGAACGAGAATACAAGCGAACGCGGAGGTTGGCCGTTCCGCAGAAAAAAAATACCCGGACAGGATTTATGAGAGAACGCTCGGTGTGTATCCCCGCGATGATAAAACTCGGATCGAGAGGCACACGTACACATGCACCGGCTCTCTCGCTGCTCGACCGGAGCCTCTCTCGATTCGGCGCGGATATCTTTTAATTCGCGGCCCTCCACCGTCCGGCGAACGAAGACGGCGACGGAACCCGGAGACAAAAGGAAGAACGGACGAAACGTGTATTAACCGGGAATGCTCCAAAGAACCGAGAAACAGCAATATCCTCTCCGGGCGGAGCGTGTACCTCTCCGTGTCCAGGAGTCCGGATAGCGAGGAGCCCCGCAGCGTCGTTCCTCTCCTCCGTATTCCCGTCGAATCCAACTCCGATCCGCAATGGTTTCGGTATATTTCCCCGACCGAACCGTCTACCCCTCGCTGTAACCCGTATATATACATATTCCCCCGTTCTCTCTCGCAGTATATAGTACAGCCTACGTACCTAATCAAGCAATAACTATTTGTCAGTCCCCCGGGCAACCTAAATCCAAGCTAATTCGACATCCGTGTCGAACACAGATTCGCTATCGGGTATCTCTTTCTATCTGGACGACAGCATATTCGCATTAGCGAGCTCCGCAGCCCACGCTCGATCGACCATCGACCACGGTGGGCGTCCCGCGCGTTCGCGATACATCTCCCTCTCGCACTCCCGCCCGTTCCGCTCTCGCCTCTGCACCCTTCTGGCATCGCGCTGTCGCCGTCTCGCGCTCCCTTTCTTCCTCGTCGCCAGCCGCTGGAATCGCTCCTCTCGATATCGCTTCGTCTCTTTCCTCCGGCGCAGCATCCCTCGCTCCCCGTTCCCCTCGTCCGCGACGGCAACGGGCTAAGTGCGCGGCTATAGCATGGAGAGGTTGAGGATCTCGTCCCTCCTCCTCCTCCTCCTTTTCCCGTACACATCGAGCCCGGCTCGACGATCGTACCCGGGTGTTGGACCGTGCTGGACGCTTCCAGGGTGATCCGCATCGGAGTAGCGCCAACGAAACGAGCCCCATTCCGGACGGCTACTCTCGATGATATTCCCTCTCTGCATCCGCTATTCGCTCGCTCCCTCAACGGTGTTTATTTTTTGTTTTATTTTATTTCTTTCGTTTCGACGCAACGTAGGTCCAACTCCGGGGCTTTCGTCTCCGGATTGCAGGCGGAATCAGCAGCACGCGGAGCCTCCGGCAAGAACGTGCTACTGATGTACACCGTTGGATGTATAGTACACGACTGCGGGATGCGTTCACACGAGATGTAGCAACGGCGTCAGTCCTTCCAGTCTGCACGAGGGGGAGGAGGAATTACACGCCCTCGCTGCGAGTGAAACTTCGCCGGCGATACGGATCACGAGTGTCTGGGACAGGGATCACGATGATTCGGGTATTTCGTACCGGATAATTGTAATTCCTATGTCTGGCGGTCATTGACGGGATAATTAAGCGGAAGTAGCGCGGTTGAAAGACTGAATCGCGGGTAGATAAAATATCGTCGGGCATTGTTTTCCGGTGGATCTATCGTTTGCTATCAGAATTCAGCCCACCGGGATAATTTTAGACGGAACGTAGACCCAAGCGGACAAGTGTCAGGCTGCGCAGCTATTTTTGGAATGTATATCGTACGTCCGCGATCGTTCCAATGGGCCGACCTCCAGTCAAAGCACATACCGATAAATCTACCACGGATCTAACGTCGGCCAGATTTATTTTTGGATAGGTGCTTCTTCGCACCGGATAATGGAATTCGGAAAGAGTTATCGATGCACGGTATTAATAAATTATCGAATTCCATCGTCGAGTCATTTGTCGGAACGAAGACGCGCACACTCCGCAGAGGACCGTCGCATGCTTTCGTTTACCGTGATAAGTCAACGGTCCTCTATATTCACGTTCGCTCTACCGCCGCGACTCGATCGTTCATTCATTCATTCGATTCCCGTTTCTGTTCCCTCGTTGAAGATAAACAGAGAAACCGTAGAAGCATGGTATTCTCGTCTGGTGCTGCTTCTGCTGCTGCAGGCGGCCGATCGCCACGAGGTTCCCCGAGAGAAGAAGAGTTCGCGTGCGTCTCTCGAGATAACTTGGGCTACCCGTGCTAATTGAGTGATAGCGTTCGTTTATATTTATGATCGCTTCCCCGCCCTCTTTTCTCCCTTATGTCTCATCTCGTTCGTTCGTTCCTTCGTTCCTTTTTTTTACCACCGTCGTCATCGAATCTTGTTTATTTTTTTACTTTCTGTTCGGTCTTCGGGGCAAGGATCCCCCAGTGAAACTCCTGACCAACGCCACCTTCGCAAGAAAAGCGGGAGTGGAGTAAAGAGAACTTCATTCACCGGGCTCTTCAATCCGGCGGCCTGCACCCTGAGCTCCTATACTTTATAATGCATATATACACACCTGCTCGTACGAGAGAAGAGTGAGCGCGGGCTCGCGCGATCCTTCACCGCGGGCGCGCTCGCGCTAAGTGAGAACCACTTTAGATAGGAGACCCTCGTCGGCTCAAAGATAAAAGGCGCCCGGCCTGATGGATTCGGAACACGACGGAATTAGCGGCCCTCCGAGATGGTCTATAGGTACCACTTATAGGTATACTATAACCTACCACTAACACTAATGCTCGTATGGTATCGTGTGCTTTTTTTTACAGGAAAGGACAAGGAGATCGAACTCGGAAGAAATTATGATCGACCTCGTTATGAATATTCTCGACAAATTTTAAGAATATTTTATCGTCTTTCAGTCTTTTTTTTTCAATTCGTCATCGATTCATCAAATTAATTTGCTGGTATGGTCGTGTGCTCGTATGCTCGCATGGTATTATATGCTTCTTTACGGAAAAGGGCAAGGAGATCGAACTCGAAAGAAATTACGATTGACCTCCTTATGAATATTCCGGGCAAATTTGAGGAATATTTTATCGTCTTTCGGTGTTTTTTTTTCAATTCGCCATCGATGCAACAACTTAATTTTTTTGCACCTAATTCATACACGTATGCATACGGCCAACCAGTTTCGGTACTGTTATCGCCGGTGGGACTTATGAAGCGTTAACGTTGTTGTTTGTCGGAGTGTGTTAGCACAGAAATTGCAGATTTTTTTAATTTTGTTTTTTTTTTAAACAAAGTTTCCCACATGAGGACGCAAAATAAGTTAAAAATCATGACGGGCCTATATATCATACAGGCGCGAGCGTGTTTCTTTTCGAAGAGTTGGATGGACGGACGCGAGTGCGGAGAGGAAGGAGGAACAGGTATATCGCACGTATTCGGGCTTTATAGCCCCGAGCCGGGGCTTTGTTAATTAATATTTATGACGATATCCGAACCCCCTGTGATGTATATGTATATATACACATATACACAAATATATGTATACACTACACCAGACGTATCTGAACGCTTCGTCCCCTCCTCTACCTCGTATCATATTCCGCAGCGTTTTTATCCTAATGAGACAAGTTTTATTTCCGCCCGTTTAAACGAAACACCTGTCTCAATTTATCGGCTCACGGTTTGTGCGAGAGAAAAATCGCATGAGTAACTCTCACGTTGTCCGGCCACGAGAGAATTTCGAATCGGACGAAGGAGAGAAATCGACGAGGCGAGATTCGTTTTCTCCGACGACGACGAATCCTCCTGCGGGGAGAGAGAAAGAGAGGAGGAAGAAACGGCGAAACAGCCTGGCAACGAAGATTCGAGTAGATGATGCACGCCATGCGCCGGAGCCGCCACGTCGTGAGATAGAATATCTTATTAGTCGGACAATGGGCAATCAGAGACTCGTCGAGCTGCTCTCTCTCTCGTTCTCTCTGTCCGTCTCGCTGTTTGTGCAGGCGGTCTCCAACGTCCAGCGATCTTCCTTCGGGCTCTTCGCACGTCCAACCACATCCATCCGTTTCTACTGCCGGACCATGCCGAGTGAGACTGTGTCCGTTAATCTCGAGCTCCCGCACTACCGTAATCACTGCCCAAAGTTCCGGTTGGGCTTGAACCGACCCATCGTGATCACCTTTACTTCAGCGAGGGAAATACAAGCATTTTTACGAAGCATTAAGCAGTCGAACGAGGAACCGAATTTTTTTTTTCCTTTTTTTTTCTTAGCTCCCGATCGAAAGAGGCAAGTGTTATGCGTTAATTTTGCCTTTTCGCTAGTGTTTCGGGACCCGTGTAAGAAATGTCCGTCGGTTCAGAGGGCAGAGGCACCCTCGCTGGGAGCTAACTCGCACCCGCTGCGATCGGTATCGTTAGCTCCGCGTAATTGGGGCATCGGGAGCCGAATCAATGATTATTATTTCTTACCGTAATTTCGTTGGCGAATACTACGTCATCGGATTTTCTTTTATTTTTATTATTATTATTCTTGTTGTTTTTTGTGGCGAATGTAAGGCGGTACTCCTTTGGGTAAGAGAAATTTATATCCACAAGCGACGGGGTTAATTTTTGCGGCAAGGCAAGTGCATAACACCGTGGCCAATATAAAAATTCTGCGATGCTCTCTCATTCTGATACTTCATCTCTTTTCTCCTTGTATTTTTCATACCCGCGTGTGCGGTTAATTTTTTTTTATTTTATTTTTTTCTCATCAACGAAATAAAAATATCAAGCTGCGAATTGGCCGCGTCGGAGGCCCGCCGGTGATTTATTAATTCGATTAAGGCCTCGTAAGCAACGCCCGCCGTTTTAATCTTAGTTGAGTGCGAGAGCCAGGCAATTTTTATATAGTGCCGAGAAACACGCGAGCCACTGTGCTCCGCGGTTGATTGTTCAGCGAAGAAGTACGATCCCTCGGATCGGACGAATCCTCTCAATGAAAACAGTTTCCGTTCCTCCCAAATATTCCACCCGATCGTATACAAGTAAAAAAAAATCACTCGCTCGTCTATTTTTTTAATGCTTATCACGCACGATCCCGATGCAAATAAAATCGGGCAAATAACGCGGAAAAAATTAACAACAGAGTGCCTCGCGCGGCACATGTGACCAGCAAGGAGAGTCGGGAAGCTAAAAAAAACAAACGAATAGCATCGAAATAATAAAATTGGAGGAAGAAAAAGAGATAACGAAATTTTTACCGTTCGCTAACGATTGCTCCACCGTCCGTAAAATAATGCATACAAAGCACCCCTCCCTCCCGTTTCGTCTCGCACTCGTTTCGCTCGTTATATACGTTTCGCAATATTTATAACTAACCGCCGGGTGCCTGTTGTGGAACGATAAAATATAAATGGCCCTCGTTATTGTTTTATAAATTTAATACAATCTATTACTCCCGCGATAGCCGTCCGGTATAAAATCGTGGCGGTGCTCCGATCCGCCGTTTGGAAAATCGCTAGTGTACACCGGTACGCGTACAGCCGAGGCATATTGTCCACCGCATGCCGGATACTCCGTACACAAACGCGTGTGCGTATGCTAATTGAAGGGAAAAAACTAATGAAGCGAGAGAGGGAGAGAGGAAAAGAAATTAATGTCCGCTCGGTGGCAATCCGGTGGCGAAACAATGAGCATATCGACGGAGGAAGGGCAGCACACAAACCGATGCGAACGTGTGCGAACCCCTCAATTCCGTACTCTATATATGTCCCGCCAGTTTCGATATCACGGTCACGTTTGAAGCTCCGCTAGAGTGCATTCATTATTATTTATACCTCAGCGCATTTCCCCTAATGATGAGAAAAAAATAAAAAAATAAAAAAATTGAAATGTGTATTCCTCCTCGAATCTGGCATTAAATAAAAAAATGCCATTATGACGTCAGAGCAACGGTCGTTCGGCGGCGCACTCAGCGAGGATTTTACAATCGTGCGAAAGATTTCTAATTTTCTCGCGCCTCCGATATCCTTATCCTCGAAGGCTTCGAGCAGGCGGACCCGCGGCGCGATATAGCGAAAGCCGGAGGGGGGGAGGGAGAAGGGACAACCACCTCGGCGCTACGAGAGAACGCTCCATTCATTAACGTAACACGATTTATCAATTAGCGTAAAAGGCAGCGATAGATAGTCGTTCTGATATGTTGTCCCGTTCGCGCGCGGTCTTTCCCTCTTTCCCCCCTTTCCCCCTACCGCCACTCCTCCCCCTCCAACCCCCCGCCCCAAACATTGCCTCTCTACCGGTGCTACGAAGAGCTCCATCCCCTTTCTACACAACCTGCTCGTGCTCACCCTACTCGGGCCTGCTCGACGAACGAAACTGCTCATATAGACTCCCGCACTCGTGCAATGCAGCACCCCCTTCTGCACTCGTCGACCGGGCGCGTGGCGGGTATACTATGAGCGAAGGGTTGCTGCCGCTGCTGCTAGTACTGCAGCTATACCCGGTAACATTAATGGAAAAGAGAGATTCCGGATTTTAAGTGCGTTTCCGAGTCGGACCTGCCTCGAGCCTGTTACCTTAATAAGCACTCCAGCATCCGCAGCTCTTTTTTTTTTAACCTTTTTTACCTTTTTTTTTCTTTCAGTTTCACTTTGAGGCGAGAAAAAGTGAGAGCTAGTGCTTGGTATCAGCCGAATACGTTTTATAAATATTTTGTTTACCGTCCGATGCAAGGATGTTATGAAAGCACTTTCTTTTTTCCTAAGTGAATTTCGATCCGATTCGCTAACTTCTTAAAGAAAATATCCGTCCACTTCGTCCAGGGAATCGTCTTACGAAGCGACAACCTCAACGTTATGAAAACGCTCGCCAAGTGAAAAATCTTTCGATTGTCTTTGCAGAGGGTGTTTCAATTCCGTTGCGAAACTTCCCGTTTATCGCAATGGCGACCAAGCATTATTTTATTTTTTTAATGTACGATCCCGTTGGATAGTCAAAATGAATAATGGAACAGCATCGATTGCATGTGCCTACGAAGTACCTGATGCGTGGGAAGTCACAGCTGGCATTGGCATAATGTGCATCGTTGTACTTTACTGCCCGTATATTAGAGTGCCTGTAAAGTTTCGAGAAGATTACCGTGGATACTGCGAGAAACGCGCGAAATTGCCGTAATAAAAATAACCCGACAAAGTATAAATATTACATGAGAATTATATTAACACTATATATCGAAGCTTTATATCCAGGCTATATGCGAAAGTGCATGAACAGAATGCTTGTAGATTCCACATACTCTTATATACAATTTGGAAAGTTGATTCTTTGATTGTCCCAATTTTCAAGAATTCAGGAGGCTCCCCTAGGGGTCCCTTAGGCGTTGATTATTCGAAATCGCCCCAGGGGATTTTCCCATGTCCCGATTATTCCAAATCCCCCTAGGGGCTTCCCTCCCAGGCACTGATAACTATTCCCCATTATACGGTGAGTCTCGGTGAGTTGTGTGCAATAATGCCCTGCACAACAGTGCACTATCGTCGCAAAAAAAATCATCTTTCGACTACAAATATGTGACTTCCGGATTAAAGATATCAGTTTTGGACCGGACGTGACGTCACAGCAGAAATACGTCATCTCGGATTTGAAAACCTTATTTATGGACCACAAATTATGTCCAGAAGTACGTCACGTCTGGTCGAAAAATTCGATTTTCGAACCGGAAGTGACGTATTTTCAGTAAATCTCCGGACATCGCAATTAATGATTTTTAAATTCCACAGTCCATAGCGAGGATGCAATGCATCCGAGCCACAACAACCTTTTAGTCATAATCTATATGGTATCAACTTGCTCAATCGGTAGTTAATATTACAGTGTCTACTGATTAACTTTTTGTATACGGGAGGCTTTGTGTTTTTAGCGCTAGGGATTCTGTATGCCTACTTCGGTACGTAGCGGCCACATAAATCTTTGCTTATACTTTGAATGTCATCCCTGCGTAAAATGTCCACTTGGCCGGTGAGAAAACCGCTGGACTTCATCGGGAATTAATTTCTTCTCGAGTGCAACACTTTCGCGCTTTGATGCGCCCGAGTAGGTTGGCCAGGAAGGTATCGCAGCCGGTGGCAGCTCTCATCTCGTCCCACGGGACCGGGAGATCGATCGTGCCGGATATCTACGGTCGCATTCCTGTCCGCTACGCGATCGACGACGGTCCGCCGCTAGCCGGAAGTGGCTGGTAATCTACCGTCGAGGGCGCTAAAACGACGAGAGGTTCGACGGTTTCTGCCGAAGAACAAGAAGTTGGAAATTCCGTTCGACCAGTCATTTCTCGAGGCCGACAAGTAAAACATCGTCGAAGAAGATATTTGTTCGATGAAATATTTCCAGTCACGTATTCGATCGATCGCAACACAATGTCTCCCGATCCCTTGCCAGTTGCGATGTAAGAGAGGTCGGTGCCTAATAAACAGGTGTTCGTGCAAATCCAATTTACTCTTCTTACAAATCACCTTGGGTCTTGTTTTTTCTCTCCTTCATCCTACCCCGATCTTTCCGCGAAACTTCTCCCGCATCTCACTCTCTCTGCAGCCTCGCGAACCCTCTCCGGACCATTCATCCAATTACACATAAAGCACTAATCGCGCAATTAATCTCAATCTATTTAATAACACCTTCATTACGCGTTCTCGGGTTCCCCCCCACTCGCTCCTTTTCCTCTTCCCGTAAGATTCTCCTCGCGCGCATATATCTCATATTCCTTTACGAAAATCATTGACACGCCCCTTCATTCCTCCTCTCATTCGCATTCCCGGTACAGAAATCCTTCAGACCGTTCCGTGCCTCGGCCATCCGTGCATCGCGGCTGTACACGGAGCGATCGCTCACGTATCCTTTCGATGCCGCGGGTTCGCCTTGGCCGTGCGTGTATTGCATGATGCCCGGGTGTAACGCATTGCACGAGCCCCAACAGCACCGGCCATTGGCTTTAATTGAAACGAATGGTTGCGCGGACGGTCTCTCGTCTTGATTACGAGAAGAGGCGAGGCATCCTCGTCGGGAGTAACCCACGGCTCTCGGGGCACTCGATCTCCGATACCTCTCGGGCGAGATATCTTTCCGTATGAAAGAACGTAAGAACAGGCTGGGAGTATGAGCCAAAAGAGCAAATAGGAGTGTGTATGCAGCGAGATCATCGGTTGAAGCCCGATACATAACTTCGATAATGCAACATTCGCACCGGAAAATTGGATCTAGATCAAATTGCACCACTCATTGGCTCCGGTACGGCGGAGTAATTAACGTAATCATAATTACACGGGACGGATATCGGGTCGGGTTAATCCCGCATGATCGATGGATCCGCGAGGAGGAAAATAATTTGCTGCGCCATCCAACTGCGTGGTTAGATGCCGTTCGGGTTGGCCAAAAAATGGGTTGAGCCAAAAAATTGGTAGAGCCCAAAAATTGGTTGAACCAAAAAATTGATTCGTTGGCAACCGATCAATCGACCAGCTGCTTCGCCGGCCCAACAAAATAAATCAGCTCGCGCTTGCTTGACCGCACAGTCGGTTGCGACAAGTAATTATTCTTCTCCGTGCGACTCGAAGTAATTCGATCAAGAATCAACTGGAGAACCTATCGCTCGAATTGGCTATCGAAGCCTTTCCGTCGGGCGGACTTTGTTTCCCAGGCAATCGGGTGGAAAAAAAAGCTAAAGAAAAAGAGGAAGCCGCGAGCTCTGCTCCGATAGCCGATGCAAGTGGCGAGTGATCGATCTCCCGAGGGAAGCGAAGAGATCTCGTTTCTTCGAGGCTCTCCCCGGGAGGATCTTACAGGACACCTGGCCGGTTAAGAAGAGGAAAACGAGAGAGCGGAATGAGAAAAAGGCGATCGCCGCCTCCACCGCCGCAGCGTCTCGTGCGGAGGAGAGAAGCCACGCCGCGAGCAGATAACGCGAGAAGAGCCCGGGGAAGAATCGGCGAGAGTTACGCCGGTCGAGAGGAGCAGAAGACTCGAGGAAAGTCGAGGAAGACGACGCTACGGCCGCGACGGGCGAGGGAAAGAAACCAGCGAGGAAGGAGATGGGAGCTTGTAGTTTATCGAATTAAGGCAATTAGCGGTACAACACCGCTCTCTCACAAGGCACTCCGACCGCCCGGCCTATCGCTTCGTACACTCGAAAGCTTTTCAGTTTCGGCATGCCCAGATAACACGACGATCGTTTTCTCTCTCTTTTTTTTCTCTTTCTCTCCGTCACTTTGCGAACCAACCGAGCCAACCGGAGATGCGACGATTTCTTCTCCGTACAGACTCCTTATGCGAATACCGCTTTATCAATTTTTGAATAATAAATAATGATAAGGCGTGTGTATATAGCGTACACAGTACACGTCGGGACGAATTTTCGATAAGGAGAGAAATGGTCCAACGTATCGCGGAGCCGGTTTAGAGTATCTGTGCTTTATCTGCATAATTAAAGAGCCCGATGCCAGCCGAAGGCAGGTTGCCGGTTATTTATTATTCTGAGACTCGAGCATCGACAAGGAAATTTTTATTCATAGCCTGATTTTTGTGTTGGATCATGCAAAAGAAACGAAAAACATGGGCAGAGTGATTTGTCCCATGATTCCGGACGGGATGATGTGCAGGTATATATATCTATATCTCGACGTGGCTGCAATGTGTATCGATCGTTAATTCTTCACACTCTCTCCGGCCACTCGCGAGCTCGGGCAGGAACTCCGGTCCGCCGGTAACGGGAGTAGAGAGCTCTTTGGGTTCTCCAGTTACAAATCTCCGGGCGCCATCGTAAACGGCCTATAAAAATTTAGCATGGCCATTTTAAGCCTGTCGCAAAAACGCGAGCCGCGAACTCTGCGAGCTGCCGAAGAGCCGAGGCGAGCCCTCGCGCTTTTAGAGCTCTCCGCCACTCGCCATCCTTCTCGCGGGCTGGCTGACGGATCAATTCCGCGGTACGAAGGAGCCTTCTTTGGCACGCGAAGCGGCCCCGCGTGCGAGGTGATTAAATTTTCGCAGGCCCGAGGAATCCTTCTTACATTCGTTATATTTTTCTATCTGATTATTATCGCATACGTTACAGAATAATTTACAATTATCTACATGAGCTATTTTCATGAGAAATGGGGCCTCAAAGTGCATTACGGTCAAGGTCTCTCCAGGCAAGATCAACAAGGTATTTAAAAAAAATATCGCCCTGAATTTTTTTATCAGAGATTTTTTAACCGAAAGTGACGTCACAGAGAATTAAAAAACAATGTCTCTGCCAAGCGATAGCATTATTCAGTGCTTATTAGTGTTCGGAAGTCCGACCTCTTCGCTCTGTATACTGTACCGTCGGTACCGCGATTCACGCTTGATTCCCCGGGGTTATAAATCGCGTGGCTCTGTGCTTACAGACGCTTTTCGATACCGTGCGCCGACTTAATATTATGCGGCTAGTAAATTACGTTCATGAACACGGGATTCGAAGATAACAGTCAATATATTTAGAAATTCAGCATGGGTTCACATAAATTATAACAAATTAGAGATTATTGATTGTGTTCAGATAGGGACAGTGAAGTTTATGCGGCGTACTGTTTCTAATACTTTTGTATCTAACTTGAAGACTGTGCAACGGTTTTGTTTAGCCTGATTTTTGAAGAAACTCTTCCGCGATCGGTGACGCGAGTTTGATCTTCTGAGAGGGGATTTATTGAGTTTTCACCAATCAAAAAATCGACCTGTTTCTGTGAGTCGCATGACTCATCTGTTGGTTTTTTTCTAATTACAAAAGAACTGGTTACTTCTGATGCTCGAAGAATCACGAGACGGACGGTTCGAGTATTTTATTGCGGCTAGGCTAATTGACTTTCGTCGGTTCATAGCATGTACCTAGCACTTTATCGCTGTATTTTTTTAATAAAGTAGTCACGCCAAACCTCGAACTAAAACCTCGTTTTTCCAAGTCGCACCACGTGCCACTGCAAGATTCGATGATGAAGATTCCGTTTCAGAAATCATTTTTTTCTTCTCGTCGACGGATCTTTGCAGTACGCAATTGGTCACGGCAGCAGCCGCGAAATAAAATGTTGTCATTACAGCAGAAGAATATGCTGTTTACAGTTCGAGTCCGTTATTCATTATCCCGCAAAATAAATTCAGTATGTCTCTGCTGATTCTTAACAACCGCATCGCTACCACAATTAGATGAATGATTTCAAACGCTTTGTCGATAAATGGCTTAATTACGAAGTGTTATACTGGGAATCGCACGTACATTGCTATTGGACAAACCCAATCTGCGAGGACTGATTTTAGTGAAGAAAACTTCGTTTTTACAAGTTTTGCTAACAACAACCGCGCCGATTGCAACAAAAACGGTGTAAAAATTCAACCGTTATACAACAGCCGTGTTGTATATCAAGCAAAATTTCCGTGTCACCAGTTCATCGCAACTTCGCTGCTGTTGCACTCGTTAGATTTCCACTCGTTTCCCCAGTATGCTGATTGCCTCAGAATTTTCTTATTTTCGTCACTGAACTCCGACACACGTGAGAAATATTCACCTTTTCACCTTTCCTACTACTACTGCCACTCGTACTTCCTACAACTTCCTACTACTCATTTTCCTTTAGTATTTTCATATCTACTTCATTCAGAGGTTGAGATGAAACTATATAAATTCAGCGCAATATGAAACTACATTCGAGCAGGTCAAAACCAAACAACGAAGCATTCAGAAGAGTAGTGGCAAATAATTCGAAGAACTAGTTCACCGTTATAGTGTTTCGGAACAATAGGGACGCGTTGTCCCTTCTCGGCGGGAGAGCGCAGCTGCGTCTCGACCGCACTCCTTATAATTTCTATAACTCACATAATTTTATGAGTATCATTAAGTGGTTTTCATAGACGTATTTAGAAAGGTCCGTAGAATAATAATTTTTTTCCATCGAATATTTTGCAAATTTCTCGATAACAATACTGCCTTAACGGTTCAGAAAGTGAAGAAAGTGACGACTCGTGTACAAATTGAATATCTTCACGAGTTGAACTGGAAACTTTCAGCGCGAGCTCACACCGAGGATTGTAGACGACTCTTGACCCGGCGAGTCGTACTCGGGTATTGATGTTCATAATTTATTAAAAGTTTGAATTTTTGTATGCAGTGATTATTGCTAGCGTGATATTCTACTCGCGTGATGTCACACGCAACAGGTACATACGCCGGCAGGAGGACCCATATGGCGTTTTGGCGTACGGCAGACAGTGCCGTTTTTCCAGTTACGGCAGAATCCCACCTGGGTAAGTGCAAACCTGTTTACTTGTTACAAATGCATAGGTGGTTAGCTGATCCCAAAAGTTAGTCACTAAACGACATGAGTTCCATAACACTTAGTCATAGCGAGATCGAAGTCATAGGCGAATGAAACGACGAGTGCGATATGTGCGATATGTAAAACTCGCATGCAACATTTTCCATATATAAACGCCACGAACTTTTTCAGGGTTGGAATACTTTTCTCCTCCAAAAATGTAGAATTGATTCCACCAGACCGCCACGCCGCCGTGCGGGGATTTTTTTTTACCGTGTGATGTTAGAGAAAATTCGAGTTTCATGCTCAAAGGAGAGTTTCGTGACGACGAGCAGCCCGATGTTGCCGCGGTCCAAAATTCTCATTGTCGACACACAGACATCTGTACGACGCGAGCTACGTCTGAGCCATGGGTGGCCCACCGATGTTACACGCCAGCCGTGGATTTCGACGAGCGTACGTCGAGGAGGGACGAGTGGCAGCGTCGCTGCCGACATCCTTCGTCTGCGCGTCGAAAGCTCCAAACTCTCTTTTAATTTCTGGTAGGGTTCCCGTCGGAGCGCCGTCCCCGTGCGGAGGCAGCGTTAAAATTCGAATAAAGTTACTTGCCGCGAGGCCCGGAAAACGGTTCAGTCGGTAGCCAGCCCGTCCGAGTAAGGGAGGCATCGGACGGGATTCGCCGTTCGTCCGTGGACTATAACATTTTAAACTCGCATTTGGCCGGCTTGAGCCCTAACTTTATTATACTCGTCAGGGTTTCCGCGGGCGCCGAACGCGGAAAAAGCCGGCACACTCCCATCCGACATTCATCCCCGCTGAATAGCAGCCGACTCTGTTTTTTCCAAAAAACTATCGTACCGTGCGAATCCACTGTACCGCCGGTATGAAGGGATGATGGATGGCCCATTCGTGGCCGGAGGCGAGAATAACTTTTCTCAAACAAAAGGGTACACGAAAAGCTCTTTTTATCCCACACCTACACGGAGGGGCGCCGGTAGCCAGAGAGTTCGGGTATACAAATTTCGATGGTACATCATACGCGATAAAGTAATCGATCTCGTTCCCTTCGATTTTTTTTTTATACACCGGCAGACCCGACGAAAAAGGGTGTAAACAAGACGGTGGACCAGATCGGGGGAAGCTGGGAGGGCGACTAGCGAAAGAGGAAGAAGTGGCGGGACGGCGGGATGAAGAAGGAGGCCCGCATCTTCCCTCGCGCTCCTATTAAAAAGCCCGTTTCCGCCTCCGTTTCTGAAAGCCTCTTACGGCACTCGAGGCAACTGCGAAAGCACTTGAAAGCTCCTGAAAAGCCCGAGCCGACAAGACTTCCCTGGTTGAGTGCCGTCCCGGCAGTAGCGGCGGCGGTAGCGGCACCGGCGAGCAAGCAAGCAAAACCCCGAGCCGGCTGGGAGGAAGAGAGAAAAGCAGTGATAGAGAGAACTCGAGAAGGGAGAGAGCTGCGACTTCGCACCCAGTCACGAAGATACGGTTACTCTCACCGTTGCAATATCGACTCGATCCTTATGTATTAAACATCGAGCGCGGCCTCCCGTACCATCCCGCGTTACCCCACTCTGTCTTCCATAGACTCCTCTTTCTCGCCTCTATCTCGCACAACATTCACCCTCGCTCTCTTTCCCCCCCGCTCGACTGGAACCTCCTTCTCTCTCCGTCTTTCTACGAAAGAGCGTTTTCCATCGAGCAAAGTAGAGATACGAATTCCTATACAATTCGTGTGGGGATGGTGCCGGTTAAGGCTTTTCTCCGACTGCCAGTGAAAAATTGAAGTCGATCTCGGTACATTCGTGTCTCTATTCCAACAGTCGGCTTATCGAAAAGACCCGACGATGTCGCGGAGAGTCGGTTGAAATAAAATTTGTTTACCCGATTAATATTGGAACAGGAAAAATACAAGGAGTTCTCGCAGAGCGGAGAACCGTCGAGTGCGGTATGCTAATTTTTCATTGAACGGAACGCTCGCCATCGACGCAATGGTAAAAGCTTTTCGAACAAATGTTACACGTAATCTCAGACGAAACAGTAAGATCGTCAAAGTATAGGTCGCGTTTGTTGATTGAAAAAAAATTGAATAAAGTAAAATAAATTTTTTCATTTTATCCCCGCAGGAAAGGTAATTGCGATTGGCAAGTAGGAAATCATCCCTACAGCATATCGAATTTTGTTGAATCGAGTTGATGAACATTTTTTTTTTTTTTATTGATTTTACTTACATTTTTTAGAAGCTTCAATGAAACGGTGCAACGATTTTGATTGCAGAGCTCGGCCCGCACACACCGTAGGCGTAAGTAATTCGACCCAGCGGCCAGGCTGCGCTGGTATTTCGTTCTCAAACATGTACCCAATTACCGATGAGTGTACGTACCGTCGGTAAGTATTACCGTGTCCAAATGTTGGCGTTTCTACCTAGTTTTGTCGTCAAACGATTACGCTTTCATGTGGAGTGTACGCAGCTTGTGTATCGTCGGTATACTCTATCCGCGCGCTACGTTGCCGTACTATTGCAGTATAACAACTTTGATGTATAGTTGCAAATGTTACGTTCCGGTATGTACACTGCCGTCACTCTTGCTTGCCCGCAACCAGAAACTATCGAAACGCTATACACGATCTCGCCGGCTATACAGCATACGTTCCGTACCCGCTACAAACGCAATTAATTTATCGAGGCATATCGCACGGGGTTTAACTCTAAACTCTCACAATATTGCATACTGTTCTCCCGAAACGTTCGCGTATCCTCTCATTACTCATAATAGCGGATAATCGATAATCAACTATAATTGGCCAACAGACGCAGGTACAAACACGTGCACGAGAGAAAATTAAAACAAACCTGTGTGCGTGTGTGTGTGTGTCTGTACATGCATCCGTGTACAAACACGAAGAGCAGGAAAGAGGCGAAGGAAAAACAGATGAAGTGCAGGAACTCTGGTAAAATTAGTGGAAGCCGCGAGCACTCCCACTAGATAAATCTTCGAGGTGGAGCACATTTTTCTTTTCTACCGCCACACCGATTACCCAACGTGGAATCAGCGAGGAAGAGAGCGAGCGACGAAACGCGCGTGCGCATAGGTAGACGAAGGAGCCCGAATCGAAAGAGGCGATAGAGGAAAACAAAAAATAAAGGAAAGGAGTGAGATATCCGGTCGTGAAAGTGCCGGTAATCCGCGTGTTCGAGGGCACTCGGACGAGGATATAACGGGTGGGAGGGATGAGTGAATAGAGCAGGAAAGAGAGGCATACATAATGCAGTGTGTGTTTTTTTTCCGAAAAGCAACCAACGCGGCTGGTCGCCTTAAGCGCAAGCGGACCAATCGGCCCGAAGGTACTCACGATCTTGCGAGAGACTCCGACGGGTCCGAAGACTATAGATGAGAGTTCAGCATCCGCAACTATCGCCAACTGTAGAGAAGCGGGAGCGAGGAATGTTCGCCGCATTCACGCTCTCTCCGCTCATTACAATACATTAGAATATCTTCTCGCGGCCCACGACGGCTCCCGTTCGCGTACTTTTCCCGGGCGACGAACCGCGCGAGAGCGAGTCGTCGCTGAACCGAGATAATAGGAGACCGCGCGTGCTGAGAAGACGGGGAAGTTGCGAGAATTAATGGAATGGTAACTCTTACGTGCATCTGCGACAGAGTCTAACGTCTAAATAAATAGTTACAGTAACTCGTTGTCAGAGTAGATTAAAAAATCACGGAATCGACGAAACCGGCGAGCAATTTACATACCAAAGAGCCTCGATGAGACTCAAGCATCGGCACGACTACGGGACCGCACCGGTCCCGTAGTCGGTTCCGGTCGAAAGAATGAGATTTCCAAACCGGAAGTGATGTATTTTCAGTATGACCTAATTTTCTGCGTGAAACCAGAAGTGATGTATTTCCGGGTAAGAAAGACCTGACCTACCATAAGGTCGTGGTAGAACTGTCATGCGCAATACGGTACAAATTCGCCCACTGGCACGATTGTAGACCTACGATACAGATTTCGTTAAGTTTGATACTTGTCTACTCGAGTCCACAGCCCGTGTACCAGCTAACTTCTAAATCAGTAGGCGGAGATGCGGTGCATGGTCATGATTGACGACGAAATTAAATTCTATAACTCTCGGAGGCCCTTTCGTCGGAAAATTCTTCGAGCAGAGGGGTGGGTTGGAGCATAAGCCGAAACTTGGTTAATTTTCTGGACACAGCGCGTTAGCCACGCTCTATAACTGTAGCATCACACCTCCCCTTAATCCCGCGCCAGTTTCGACAATTTAGAGCGCTTACCGGCCACCGGTTTAGCGTCAAACCTGCGCGGAGCCTCGTCTCACTTTCACCCTCCGGACTCTCTTCGCTCGGGTAAAGAATGGCGGGCGTAATGTCGCGACCGTTTTCCCCCGTCGTCGGTAGTCGCCTACTCCAACAGGCCGGCTAACGCCGAGTGCCGTGTGTGCTTACACTGTTGCGAAAAGCGGAAAGCCAAGGGACACGAGAGGGCGAACCGGCGAGATGGGTAAGAGAGATCCAGCGGGAGGAAGGGCGAGAGATGAGAGCCGCTACGTTGCTACCCTCCCGGAATAACCGAGCTCTTTAATTTAGAGCCGCCGGACAGTAATTAAAATAACCATCCCCAACACATACTCGGAAAAGGGGTGCCCAACCCCTATTCATAACAGCCAAGACGCGGCTAAAGCAGTAGCCTCGCTACGCTCAACAAGGTCTTGGACGATGCATGAGGCCGCAACCTGAAAACTGAAGGTGGCGAAGAGATTTGAAAAACAAAAAATTGTACGATCGACGCAGATGAAACCGAAGCGGTGCTCGAAGAGTTTTCCGCGCCGTTGAGAACCCCGTACGAACTTGTCCATATTATTGCAACGAGGTGCGGAAAGGAGGAGAAGAGAGGAGCCACGGAGGTCAGAGGCGAGCCCAGTTGCAAAATAGAAAATTTAATTTAGCCCGTCACCCCGGTCGCGGCGAGCCACCCGGTATGTTCACTTATTGCGAGGGTGTCTCGTGACGGGAGCCCGCGCGAGTGGTGTACCGGCAAAACGCGAGAGATACAAGCACCAGGGCAAGCACGGCGGGGAAAGGAGTGCGAGACGGAGCCGAGGGAACTCGGTGCTGGTTCTGGTCTCGGAACATTAACCGATATTAATTCCAGAGGTAGAGACGCGCTTGTAACTTACACGTTGGACGGTCAATGAGCATACGTTTATTTCTCCCATAAAGATCCAACTATCGTACACAAAACAATCGATGTCGAGATCGCGATTTTACATCTTCTATTGCTTTTTTCTATAAGCCTGAAATTTTTCGGTGCGACAACACTTCGATTGTTATCTAAAAAAAAGATACACAAATTTGTGCATCAAATTTAAAAAACGTAATTCGGCAATTACGTATATCATAAAAAATGGCCGAATGTTTGGATTTTTTTTTTTCAAGCCCGGGAAGCGTCCTGACGTTGGTAGTTCTTATACAGCTGATTTGCCGAGCAGAGCAACCCTCAAAATAGATCCACATCCCTCCGCGGGAGGGACGAAGCTCTCCGGCGTGGCGATAGGATCGGCCCGACTCGCGATATACCAGGTGTTACAATAAATTTAAACGATATTTTATTCAACTCGGTCGATCGCTACTTTTCAATTTGCCGGCTCGTATATATTTCGCGGCGGGTTCGACGCTCGGCCGCTCGGCGTCCGCGAAGAAGGGATGAGACTGCGAGGGTTGAGGGACCATGGGAAGGAGATGGGAGCTCGGAGAGGATGGGGTGGACGGCTCCGGACTCCGGAGATGCAATTTCTCGGGGTGGTCCATTCCCGCATAGTATACATAGCTATAGACTCGACTACACTATGACGTACATACATATACATGCACACATGTATACATGTAGATAATACGTATATAGGAGGAGAGGTGCAGACACCAAAGCCCCGTGGCTGCTGGCTCTTCGACGCCTTGACCGGCAGGACCCACACCAACCCCATGCGTTATAGGCGAGCTTGATGAAAAAATAATAATCTCGGGGGAACGGTCAGTTATTGCAGGAACCGGAATCGTTCCGTCTTCCATCTATCTCGTGTCTGGCCTTTTTCCGTTATGCGCCACACATAGAGTACGGGCTCTTCGATAAAGCCATATGCCGGCCCGACTTCGACTTCGCGGCGAAGACAATCGTTGCGGACCATCTTCTCGCCTTACACGACACGCAATCCTCTGTAAAAGATGTCCTACGCGGTCCCGTACAGTTTTAATGGGAAAACAGCGAACGGAGGATATCGAATGAGACGTATTGCGTCGAACGTGAACAATAGGCTCGCGACAACCGTCCGTACGAGACCACTTTTTGTGCACGGAAGTCCGCGATCCAGGTATTTAACCTTCGAGCGAAAGAGTCTGCATCCGGGAACGGACGGGGTCGCGTTCGCTCTCTTCATGCAGCGCTGGAACAAGGCAGATATGGTTGCCGACTGGAAGGAGGGTAGGAATGGAGTACGAGGAGGTTTGTTGTAGATGTTTGGCTTCTACTGAAATTAAAAATATCGATTCCCATTCGCGGCCCGGGAGTCCACGGGGGCTTCATAGAGGCTCAATTCGTTTCTCCTGGCGTGTGTGCGCGCGAGCGCGATCGTGTTCTCTCTCCCGCAAGACAATGCCCATTCTTCCCCCGTGGACAGTATAAGAGGTACAAATTGCAGTTGCGCCCTTCCGCGTCCTCTTCGTCTGTCCGACTGCAATACAACAGCGACGGGAAGCGCGAGCGTGCTGGTGGGGAGGGGATGTGGGGGGAGAGGAAGGCCTTCGACCGATCAGCGGCGCATCCTCGTGCAAGCTGGCTGTACAGGAATCCCAAATACAAAGGCTCACTTTTCATTTCGTTCTTCGGTTTTTTTGGTTTCTATCTCTCTCCCCTCCCACTCTCTTTTCGTTGTTGTACTGTTTTGTTTCATCTGCCCGAATTCCGTGAGCTGCCTCTTCCTCCGCCTTGTTCTGCTCCTGCGACCCCCGAATGGCCCACAGCGACGATGCAACCGCACAAACCGTTGAGCTTTAGCGCGGTCACCTGATACAACGAGTGTCGTGGTATCTTCGTCGAGAACGATCTCATTCTAGTTGATGTGACATCGATTATTATCAATCGATAATCAACGTAGTGTATTGCAAAGTAGAAAAAATTATCCGAGGTATTTGGGTACGCAGGGGTGTTGAATTGTGGGAACATCGACTGTAGAACCTCGATTTAATGAACAGTCGCGCCCGCTGACCGATTGCGCGCCGCATTGATCCGTAAGCGCATGCGCGGTGCGGATGGTTCGGAAAATCCCTTTGTTCCCTTAACCGAAGTTCCACTGTATCTCGTTTGTCGATCAAAATACCGGTGCAGATAAATAGCCTGATCCTCAATCATCGGCCGCAAACTCCTGCACAGAATCGACAGTGTTACCGAATTGACACGAAGGAAGAGTGTCCATGCGGAGTCGTCAGTCGATCGGCGTCGCGGGTGTGCGGAATTCGAAGCCGCAAACGCGTATGTACCCTCGGGAACCCCCTTCGACTCTCCAGCAGGCCGCCGAGGCTTGATTAGGCTTCCGGTTAATTAATAACCTCTCATGCACACACCACCCCCTCTCACCCTACCCGGCCCACCTCCCTTCGCTACTCTCACCGTTCGTCATCGGCGAGCGTTCTCGTATGAATATGCATGTGCGTTGCGCGTTTCGGTGTGTCGAAAGGGAGTGGGCATACACAGTGGGTAGTCTGTGGCGCGATGCGCCACGGGGATGGACCGTAGGGTGCAGGAGGCTAGGGCCGCTCATTTACATTCGGAAAACGAAGGGGGTCGGCCCCGTAAACCGCGTCGTTGATGGGAGGGGGAAAGGCTGCCGATGCATGTGTGTATCCACGTAAGTTTGCCTCTGTGCCCTTTGGGCTCCATCGAAAGGAACGATTCACGGATGAGCGGAGACTTCCTCTTGAATTATTCGGGATCAGCTATTTTTTTTTTTTTTTTTTTTTTTTTAAGATACTGAACAAGAGAGTTGGGTGAGAACGATCGCGGTCGATGAGAGTGTGCCGGCTACCGCGTGAAATTGGTAAGGGCTATTTATGGGATAATTATGGGTCATTAAGCGCAGCCCGATCGACTACCGTGATCTAATAAAATTAACGAAAAAAAGCAATCCTCGTAAACTTTTAATCTCTAACACGCGGCCGGAAGGAAAGCCATCTGTCAGGCACACCTGCCCACCCGTTACCAGCCCGGAGTCTCTCACGTCGGACGCACACGTACGTGCCTTATGGTGCATCAAATTAAAAAAAGCGTTGTGCTCTCCACTTGTACGAGAGCGATCGTGTGCGGCTTATTACACATGGCCAGTTAAACTTTATTGCGCCACACGCTACGGGCGATGGTAATGAGTTTATCAACGCAAATTCAAGGATTACCGGATACATTGTCGCGAGCCTTTTCGTGGGCTTCATTGAATGACCACTGAAGTGGACTCGAGAATGCAAGGGCGAAAGAAAGAGACACGCTTTAGATTAACAAAAAAAAAAATGCCAACATGGCTGAGACAGTTACGACCTGCTGGGATCCGACCTTTTGCCGCCCACTTGGGAAATTAAGTGGTTAAGGGGCGATTCGATTAGTTTTCGGTGGATCTATTCGATTTCTCAGTTCGGAACCGAAGGGGGATCTACCGGTGCCCGGGCCGACGAAAATTATCTTCGTTCAATCCACGATCGGTCACGCCAATGCCCGGAACCTAAATCCGTTACCTTTCGGAAACTTCCGAGAAATCAGATTTCAGTCCGTAAGAGAAGAAAAAGAAGTTAGTGGCCTCGATTTAGTTCCCGGGTCGTCAATCGGCCGACGATCGGGTTAGAAAAATTATACGGTCAGTGAATCGATGTTTCCGAGATCCGATTTGAAAAAAATTGCCGGCTGGACGGCGATGTTTCTGGTTGGAAGAGCAGGCACACAGGCGACTTCGTCGTGAGCGCTGAGCACCACTGGGCCCCGTAATATTCCGGTATCGAGGTAAAAACGCTGAAAATGAATTAACTTTTTGCCCGCTAGCGGCGGCCACGCTCAAGTCACATCGTGAGAGGAGCGCGGAGACGAGCGGGCTCCGGCTATTGTGCGTCGTGCTGGGCTCACACTGTGTCATGGAGCGCCGAGTTATCCTCTCGCTTTGGCCCCACGACGCTCTCCACCTCCTGCCCGTCAGAAGTTAACCAACTACTCTCGATACGACCTCGAGGTGAGGCCGAACGCTCAGTCAAGACTTGTCCAACAGCCTCCCCCCCCCCCCCCCCCAAACGAGGTCCAGTGACCTCAATGAAATTCATTCTGGGGTAAAGGAACCCGCGAGCGAGCAGCCAGCGGTGAATGGACACTTTCCTTAAAGAACGCGCATGAAAACCGCTCAATCACCGGATTTCGTCGTTCGCATAACCGCTCATTCGCTGGTGGCTTCACCCTAATGATAATTCCATCCAAGGTAATACAGAGTAGTAATGAAGCCTCGCATAAAAATAAGAAACTTTATGCGAGTGTATACGAGCTATTATAATTGATTGTCTTATTGATCAACGTCAGAGGTATTTTTTTAATTTGTCATTCAGAGGTAGGTATTTCTTTTTACCATTTGCCAATGACTACAGGTATGTGTGGATCGCCGATAGATGGGAAAAACAGGTGCGAATGTGACACCGATGACCGGGAGATTATAGAGGTCCGCGCGGGTATGGACGAGGAGACCAACAATCTTGCGCCATTACGTTCGCGTAATGATCGCTATATCCGCGAGTGCACAAAGGGCGTTCCACACACATACTTCAGTGGTTCTCAGTAGGAGTTTTCTTTTTTTCCATACCACATATGCAATGCGATTCGCGAAGGTTATCGATGTATGATAAACCCGTTCGATTTCTCTACTTTCCGATCTCATTTTCTTTCCGTCCGCTTCCGCAATTTCAATTCGAGACTTCTGCGTTCAGGTGGCATGTTATTTTTGTAACAGGCCCATTACGGTCCGAACGTGCCAGCGGAGGCGCTACAGACGTTGCGGATAATCTATGCGCGGGATAGCTCGCGGCATAATAACGGACAATTCGCGGGACTCGGGCCATGTAATTTATATTTAAATAAGGTCAGATTGAAACCGCAAGGTAAATACGACCCTCGCAGAGGCGTTCGTTGCGAGCGGTTCATGAACGTATCGCAAGTTACGCTCCACACAGGTAACAGGACGTACAGGACTGGATTAAAGTGTGCGTATGCAAAGATGCAACACCGGGCGGGGAGATAGCTCGCGGATGATCATATCCCTCGATAGGGATTTTTCGATTGGCCTGCGGTCGCGATCCGATCGATGCGCTCAACTCTCGCACTCGTTTCTCCCTACTCAATTATCGGGCGCGATCTTCCGACCGAGCCATCGTCACTGATCTCGCTCGTCGATCCTCATTACTCTTCTCCGACTCGTTGTGCCTTATTTTTTACGCACATACACGCGTAATAAAAGAAAAGAAAGAAATCATGACATAGTCTCCTATCGTCAGCATGCAAGGTATAACAAGTTTGTACTTTTTACAACAACTTATTGTTCACAAACGTCCACAATTTTTTATTTGTGAATTTTCCGACCGCACTATCAAGCTCTAATTTTACAAACAAATGTAGAAACCAAAATTGTTAATGACACGGGAAATATAAGGACAGTTTTATATATTCAAACCCAAACAAACGATTTTGTCACTTATTTAACAAAATTATTTTTACTAAACTTCGTATTCCGATTTTGCAAAATTATTTTTTACTGTCTATTTTAACAGGGGAAAAAGAGTACGGAGAGAGGTTCGCTAAAAGCACGGTTTAGTACACGTACACCATGCCTTTAACAAATTTTAACGCGGTTATCTACACTTTCGATCGATAGATTGGCAAAAAGTGCTTGGTCACTTCAAAATCGATGTATCAACATCGCATTTACGATTCGGAAAGGCGCGTTCCCTTCATCGTAAAAAAAAAGTCTATCTAATACAACGAAATTTTATTTCGATTCCATTTTCCTCGTGGTGGGTTTTCTTGTTGTTCGCCGGCCGCTCGTCTCCCCCCCCCCCCTCGCGTATAATAAAGGCTCCTCCAGAAACAAAATATAAAACAATAAAGGGTTCTTACCATAACCACGGGCCGGCGAGTCGGGGCGATATTGTATCTCGTATGAGGGAAGGTTCCTTCGCTGGGCTCGCGGAATGAGAATGAGAGAGAAAGAAAGGGGAAAAGCCCTGGCTCGTCTCAAGCCAGCCAGCGATAGCGGAGAGCCACCCTCCCCCGAACCCACCCCCACTCGTTCCACGCTCGGTCAGTTGTCTAATATATGTGATAATAACTTCGGTCCGTGGAATCGAACCCGCTGGCGCGCGAATCTCAGATCTGCATATATGGATTGCTTTTCACCCTCTCTTCTCCATCCCTCCCCGTCGACTCCCCTCGCCCTTTCTCGCTGGTTCTCACATTCAGGCTAGCGACCCCGACCTGCTCGTAGACAGCACTCGCGCTGCTGCATACGAGGGTATCCGATATCCATAGTAATATAAGAAATAAAGGGCGAAAGGATGGAAAAAAGTGAGGCGGACACGGAAGGGGGTCGGAATGAAGAAGCGAGGAAGCGCCAGCGACGTGAAAAGTGGCGGAGAATTTCAGGATTGAAAATTGAAATATGATAGTCCACTTATCTGTCGAAAAATTACGAATTTCAAACAGACAGCTCGAGCGGATGTATCGTGAAACGGATTAAAACGAAATGTGCATGGAACGTTCTCCGATTGATTGACACTAATTCGTTCGAGTCAATCTTGATTACGGTTAATAAAATTGTGCTGCTGCGTCGTGACTAGCGCGAAAGTGATAATGACGAAACGAGAATAGAACTCTGCTCCCGGGTTCCGAGAAAAGCTACACACCTTATCGCCTTATCGTGCTCAAAGCTATGCTGCGAGGGCGGTTAACGTTTTGTTGAGGACGTGGATTCTTCGAGTACGATGTGCTACTGTTATTACCGCCCACTCTCTTGGCATCTTCGAAATAAACCCCTTGTTTGTTCGTCCCACGGAAAATCGAGAATGCTCCAGTATGCCGACTACGAACGTCCATAATATTTCGGGACCCATTTTCACTTCCGGGTTTTTTCACCTTACCAAATCCACAGTGAATGATCGATAGATTTATTCAAATATGTCTCGGACTGTGGCCAACTATACTTGGTCCCGTTATTAGTTTCAAAAAATGATAACAACGCGGCAATAATAATAACAACAACAACAACAATAAATCATATCGACTATCCTGACTAATAATTAAAAAATTTATTATATTCGAGCTTTTAATAACAGCTTACACGGTCGATAGATTGATAACACGACGACAGAGTAATCGTCGCAAAGAGCAATTCTTCGTGGCAAAAGGGCCGATCGTCGACGGGTTCCTCGCCTCGTCACTGCCGCGACGCAAAAAGTGAATCGATTTCCCGTATGAATTAATTTAAATTACAAACGCCGTTCTTCTTATTTCTCATTGGAGCGTGTACGCCGCTCGTCGGAGCTCACCGTACCCTGGGCCCGACTACGATCCTTCTATGCTCCCTTGTCGATTTAACCGACGCGATAAAAGCCTCTCGAAGTGGAATCGAGGGTGATCGAGATCGCGGTATCCCGACTGAGGACTCCGAGCGTCGGCGAGGAGGAAGGAAGAGGGGGGCGTTGGAACGGAAATATCTCCCGCTCTTCGTTTTTCCGATATTAGCCACGGCATAATCTCGTGATTAAGATCCTCGTAGGTGTGGAAGATTGAATTACAGACGTGCCGCACCAGTCTCGCCCCTTCTCCTCTCTCGCGGAGCATAAGCGACCGGTGGTGTTGAAGAAAAAAAAGTGAGGAATAATCGAACGTAGTGAAGGGGGCGATGGTTCACGCGAGAGAAGCCTCGAATAAACGTGAGAAAGAGTGTGGATGATGAAGAAGAAGAAGAAGATGAAGAAGAAGCGGTACCAGCGGCGAGAGGGGAGAGGGGAGTGCCGGTGCGGTGCGCCGGTGTCTCCTCTGCCGCTCGCTGGAACGGAGAGAATGAGAAAGCGAATCTGGCCGCTCGATAAAAAAGCGTTTTACTCTTTTTTATCCCAAAGACAAATACGTTCCGGTCGCGCTTGAGTGCTTTCGGTACGTGGGCGCAGCCCCAAACCGCTGCTCGCGTTAGCTCTGGATCTCTCACTCGGGCGTCTCCTACTTTCCTCCCTTCAACCTCGACATTCCGATCGGGGATGCTTAACATCTTTACGTCACTGCCGGTATCGTCTCATTTTTTTTTTTTTTTTTTTTTTTTACGTTTCAAGGGGCGAAGTTGGGACGCGGAAGAAGCTTGATAAGAACTTAGCAAGACCGATCTTTGCGAAACCGTCGACGGTTTCGCAGGTTGAGGCGGCTTTAGTTTAGATGGTAAAACGCTAATGAGCGAACGCGACGAAAAGGAGGTGAAAATTCATTAGCGGCGATTCGCAATCGGTCTCACCGAGTCGGCGTCCGAAGCTCGGAGAGAAATAACGACGAGGAAGTTACCGGGAATCGGCGTAACTCCATTCCCGGTAAGTTAGGTCTCGCCTCACCAATACGCGGCGGTTCGCGACCGTGCGAGCCGGGCACCGAGAGCCGCGGCGAGGCACTCGCGGACGACGACAAAGGACGCTAAAAATAAATACATAATTAAACGACGGAATAATGAACTTCTTTATGCCGCCTCTCGGTGAACGACGGAGGCGAAACGACGACTCGAGCCGCGCGACCAGAAACGCTCGAGTGCCGCGGACAATGCACGGCGAGGTTGCGACACTCGTACGTCAGATCCCGTGGCGTTTTGCGAGGAAAGCCGACCGGGCAGGGAAGCGCTCGTTTGAAAAACAAAAAAACTTATTCGATAAGATGTACGACGAGCGTGACGGAAAAAACGAAACTATCGCGATAAATGCATAATAGGTCCTAAAATATCGCATTGGAAACCGGGCACTCAACAGCCGTATTCTCAGCCATGCCTTCGGCAATCCTCTCTCCAAACTCATTTTTTTACGCAGAGCCAACATATTACATTACGAAATTGCCTCTCATATTCCCTAAAGTCACGATACAACTAATAAAAGACCGACGAAAGAATGTAATAATCTTACCATTACCAAAATGAGGCTCGTGGTCCGAGTAACCCCTCGTTCGATCGAATTCAATGATAACTCACCCTCTGCAATCAAAAAAACATATAACGTGTCAGGTACAATGCTATATCAACATCCGTACGATCGACTATCGATTATGGAATTTTATTATAAAATTGTACACAGAGAAAAATAAATAATTTGCGACAACAAAATATGCGTTAATAACAAAAAAATGTAATTTCAATTCAACTTTCAATTCATACAATTTCATACCGGAATGAAACGATAACACGTCGCCTTGACAGTTTTACCGACGTTGTTTCAATATCACATGGAATTGTAAGAATTGAAAGTAGAATTGAAACAAACACTTTTTTCTTCGGCAGCCGGCAAGCATTTTGTTTTTTCAGTGTACACATGGGGAACATATTTGTTCACAAGTGTTCTTCGTAAAACCCAGATGAGTCTCGCCGTCGCGATACCGCGAGCGAATTCTCACCAGTGCCTAGGCTCCCATTTCGATTTCCAAACCGGCTCTTCATCCCCCGCACCCGCTATAAGGCCCCTCTCGACTTCTCCCCGAAACCAGCCGTACATCTCCGATTCGGACGCTTTCGTACGCCGGTCCAGGATAGGAGGCACTTGTTATATTTTCGCACGGATCATTATTACGCCGCGCGCCCTCCCCCTCGCAGGCTCGTACACCCCCGGGGATTACGGCTTAATCCGACCCGCTATAAATTGGTCGGAATCGCTGCCCGCCACTGCCTCCGGTACTCCTACCACGCTCCCGGCGCTGTCCAGCTTTGGCGCAACACAGACGAACGTCCCGTATAGAAAATTTTCATCTTCCGCCGTGCAACGGTTTCACCCTTCGCGCTATCGTCGAAACTTCATTCCGCGTATCCCGTCGGCGTCGGGGAGCGAGGTCGTTGAAGGGTTTCCGTTCCTCCGAGTCTATCCTCCCCGTATGAATCTCCGCTTGATCAAAGGAGTCATCGCATATACGAAATATACCCGGGAAGGCGTCGGGGAGAGTCCTTGGAAAAAAATGTGTATATATATATATATATATATATATATATATATATATATATATATATATATATATATATGTGAGAAAGACGATCGCTACGGCGTCGCAGAGGCATCAAGAGCGGACTAAGCGGGTTGGGACTAAGAAGAAGGGACCAGTAAAACGAATCGTTCTCGGGCCTCTGTGTGGCAAAAGAAATATCGGCGGTCAACGGTAGAAAATCCCGTATCCTGGCGGTAACGACCGGGGAACGCTGTACGAGAGAAAAGAGGTCCGGTGTAGATGGGGGAGGGATGTGGGGGAGAGGAGGGGGGGGGGGGAGGAAGAGGCTTCACTGCTACTGGACATATATACGTGGAAGTTGGAGGGGAAGCATAGCGGAATAGGAGAGAGCACCGGAGAAGCAGAGCAACGAGTACCCTTAGCCGGTTTTCCCTCGGGAGGTTTTATAATGGCGTCCAGTTATTACCGCAGGACCTCGGGCCACGGACACGATGGGATGCTGCGACAAGAGACGGCCGATTTAACAAGTGCGAGCCGCGCACAAGCGCGTCGACGACGCCGTTGTCGTCGCTCCGACCCCGCATGCGAGACGGAGAGCAACCACCGACGGACGGTAAACGTGAAAGTATGTGCGATGTAAGAGAGAATGAGCGAGAAAGCCTACTCTGTGCTAGTCAGCACCCAGCACTCTATCTATGTATGTTTTCGTGTGTATATATATATATATATATATATTTCTTTCCCATTTTTATTTTACTTTATATATGTGCGTTGGTGCCAGCCCCGGTCTTGTTAGTACCGAGACGGAAAACCAGCGGGAACACTCGTTAATGATTACGGGGCGAGTTTTATATGTATTTTTTATTTTTTTTCATTTTTTTATTTTTTTATTTTTCGAGAAAGATAACCTGAGCGCTGCCGCCAGTGGCAGGAAGCTTGTCCCGGGGTTTGAACGCACATACCACTTACACGAAGCCCGCCCCGGCTCTCGCCCACCCCGTTTATCCGAGTGGAAATTTCGAACCACGAATATTTAATTACGACCCTCGCATACATTCTGTACATAGTACAAATCTGTAAACTCTTCTATGTAAACACGTAAAATATTATGGTACAAATCGATGATCATTATTCAGGATTTAACCGAGTGGCTCCGGGTGTGCGTTTCGTTTTGCTCAATATTACGTATTAAACGAGCGTCAAGAGAGCTTTGGACGATGTTAATTATTAAATTTTCAGGCGGTGCTGGTTAAATCGCTCGATCCGATATTTACTTCGAGAGAAATATTAATCAACTTTTTTTTAGTTTTTTCTTTGTAAATGCGTATATTATCGTTGAACGACTGTCGATTATTTCTGCATCTGCCACGGTGTGTTTCGCATTAAAAGTTTCCATCAGCGTTGACTTCTCTTTCACTTCTTTCTGTATTGTCTTCGTGCCAAAAGCTTCGGCCCCTGATATGCCAGTTACCGTTAGGTCGTTCCCGGAGTGCGCGAAAACGAACGAAACGCTCGCGCATGTTCTAATCTCGTCACGAAAACGAGACCGAAACTCCAACGGCATTCTCTCCGTTTCTCTCGCTCGGCGAGGATTCGCGCGAGAGTCTCATACGTCTTACTGATGTACGGTATGTCAATTTAACTGCCTCTCCGCACAAAGTGCAGCCCAGCACGGCCGGACAAGCCCGAAGGAGCGAGAAAGCCCGCACGTTGATGAATCGCGCCGGCGAGTTGGATCCCACGTGCGCGCGAACCACCAGCTCGACTTTGATTCTTTAAATGCAAAAAAAAACATTCTCTTCGCGAGGAATTTTATTAATTTTTTTTTTACGTAATTAATTAATGCACGGTAAAGAGGAATCGAGCTGGAGTTATTTTTTCGACCATTTTTTTTCTGCCCGCATGCATACATTATTTTATCTGATCTCATCGCGTTTCATTGTTATTCCCTGAAAAAAAAAGAATTAACTCTGGAAACGAATCCACTGAACTGTACGCGCCTGAGACATTATTTAGGTACTTTCACGGTCCCAGGCTTTGAGCTGTTACGTCGCCGTCCCACTCTCCTCTTATCTATTCAATTATCACCTCGTAACACGTTCGTGTATAACACACGTTGCGTAGTAACTACGGTAGTTAATACCGGCAGAGTGCGGAGCATTATAAACACGGGCCTGGCCGAGCCGGCACAGGTAAGTAAGTTAATCTCCCATTTCACGACTTCCGGCCATTCTAGCGCGGTTTGAGCGACGTGTCCTGTGAAGTCATTGTAACACTGAGAGACGAAGAAGAACAACGAGAATAGCCGACTTAACCGGGGAAGCTTCACGGATGCTCGAACTCATTCCCTGCCATGTCCGAAAACAGGTTCCGTTGTTGTACACGGCTTTCGCGTTGTAAACAAATTAGTCAAGCTTTGAGTAAACTGCAAACGCGACACGGCATTTTTTTTTTTTCATAACATCCGACTATATAATCAGCCTGCTATCCGGATTGGTATGTAAAATGACCCTGAAGCTACACTGTAAAAATGAATGGTACATTTAATGTACTGGGACTTAAAATTTGCTTACATTACTTACATTAATTATACATTAATGTACTTTTTTGTAAAATAAAAATACCAGATATCAAAATTACAAATATTTTGACTGAAGTTTACAAAAAATTTCATTAGATATAAAGCTATTACTGTAAAATTGCAACGCAAGTGTGTTTGAAATTTCAGAAACAGTTCGTTAATTTTTAAACAAACATTTTTTACAGTGTATCTGCCTGAGATTAAATTTCATAAAGGCAAAATCGGCTGTGAATAGCATCGCACAAGCTTCGCTCGAGGAAGTTCACTCGGGATATAAAATTCTACAAGAGAACAATTTTTGTTTTTCCCAAAGCAGTGCATCGACGATGGCTGCCGAAAGATGAAATTTTATGTCATGCAGATATCTTATGGATCATTATGTAAATAAATCCTGCGATTGCAAGTATTAAGTTAATCCGAAATTTGGACACGCACCAAATTCACGATAAAATCAGTCAAGACGTCAGGAACGTCCGGACCAGTCCATACCAGTACGGTATTTATAGTTCTGTACGTACCCCGCACGATTCGGCTAACTTTCGCTATTGTTTCCACGAAACGTAAGTAAATTTAATTTACCACGGCGAATTATCGCCGGTTCGCGGGGGCGCGTGGCGCAAAGTTGCTGAATTAAACTTGTAATTGGCTTTCGCTTTATTCGGAAGAAATTGCGCCAAATCCCCGAGGCGAAGTCGGAGGGCTTTCGAAGTGTTGCAGCAACCCCGAACTGAGCCAAAACTCAGGGCTGATTCGCAGGGTGTAAGCCCCCTAATAGCTCGACTCTACTTTCGGTCAGACGCGGTTTTGCAAGACCGCAGGAACATTGGAAGCAAAGTGCGACATGTCGCGGTCGCTAAACGGACGACGGTCCAGCGGACCATTTTTCGCACATTGTTCCACCGGACGAACACATATTCTTTCCAAAGAGCCAAAGGTCTTCGACGTAACCTTGATAAGTCTATGGGAAAAATAAAAATAAACTTACGCGATAAACCCCGGCACATTATTCCTCGGTATCAAGAAAAGGGCAGCCAGGGCAGTTCTCGACTTTTCGCAAATAAGGTATGAGGGAGGAACGCAGCGAAGAAGCAATAAAACAAGGTATAAAATAATTGGCTGTAAAGTTGAGCCCGAGAGTAAAACGGGGGTATGCGATGGTATGTGTGTGTGTGTGTATTATCGTGTGCGAGATAGTCTCAGTTCGCCTCCCGCGATAGTGGCTGCTCCATCGAAAAGGGCTCTCCTCTTCCTCTAAGATTCAGCGAGGCTCCGGCGGGGCCTCCGTCGAGAAAGCTCTCCGGCCAGCGGTGGCCGTAAATTTATCCAAATATTTTATTGTGTGACAATTTTTATGGTAATTGTCATTATAAATTCGCTCGGGTTATTTATGTCTCGGAGTTCCCCCTCCCGCTCCCCCCCCCCCCCCCCCCCCCTGGAAGGAGCGTGTTGTTAAATGCGATCGTCGGAGGAGCGAAGAGAAAAGAACGAGAAGAAGGAAAACGACCCACGTGCGCGCACCTATTTCGACTAACGATCTTTGCCTGCCTGTTTGCCTCCACGGCGCTGTGAGGCATCGTCTTCGTGACCCGTAAATCAGGGGTCAATGATACTCTCGCTGCTCTCGTGAACGCTACGGAGGTTCGAGGTACACCCCGGGGCGATTCGCGTTTACGGATTCGCACAAAAATCACGTACCACATAAAAAAAAAAAAAAAAAAAAAAAAACTATAGTCATCTAAAACGATAGGACAGTCGGAACTCTGTGACTTCTCGGGGACAAGGGAACAAGAGGAGGGAGGGAACGAGGAGCACACCTGCAGCAACCGGAGCGGGAGAACTACACTGCGGAGGCGGAACCTTCGGAACGTGTGGGCACACCGCGAAATCGTTTTGCTTCCCCGAGGCGAGGGTCGCACACATATTTCCACATGGACACTGAACGCGTATGCGTGTGCAGGAATTATGGTAGCTCGCCGTTTTACCGGGAAGCGAAGCATTGTGAAATCATATTTTTCCACAGAGGCTTGGGTTGAGCGAGAGACCATCAGCCGGCGGCCCGCCCGGGTTATGACGTTCCCCGTCAGCCGCGCTAGAACCATAATTTAACCAGGCTGGACGCAAATGAAGCGCATTGTGCGCCGGTATTGTTTATGTCGGTGGGCCAAATTCGACGAAGGAATCCTGCCGGACCGAGAGCGTTGCCGTTATACGCAATCAGTTGCGACTCTGCTCTCGGACGTCATCTTCAAAAATCTAGAACAAACCATCCGACGGATCATCGGGATGAGCCCTCGAAGTCCCCGTCCGGTTGACTGCCGAGGTGTACCAAAATAACGAACACCCTGATGTTCGAGGTGAAAGAGTCTTAACGAGAGAACGAGGAGGATGCCCGGTGTAAATCAAGCCGACCGACCATCCAGGCAGAAGCAGCAAGAACAGAGGTCTCGGATTGTGTGCGGCTACCGGGAGGGTGTGCGCGCAAAGGCGTTTGGCGAAGGATGCGTGGGCGAGGGAGCGAGATGGGAGGGGTTGCCCGTGGACCGACGGAGCTGGCTCAGCTTCTGCTGGCGGGTAAAGGAGGGCAGAGCCGAGGCCGCACGCTAAATGATCTCATTAGCACATTCCTGGCCAGCCGGCTGCGCCGTGTGTCAACCCGTGCTGCCGCCGCAGTCTCCGTTCGCCGCTTCCTCCGAACTGTCCGCGACGACTTAACCGTCATGTAAATAATGCTCCCGACATTGCGCGAGTCGCCCTCGCTCTCTCGCTCCCGAGACTGGATGTTTCGGTGCGTCGTGGCTGCGGAACTCCGCTTCTCGGAATATCTAAAAATATCATACGGAAGCTCCGGGCGAGAGATACGTCAACTTCACGAGACGTTCGCGCAGACTCGACTGACGAGGACGCGCCGTGTTTTCCGAAGGAACTTCCGGCCCAAGGTGGTCCAGCGCGGGGCGGGGATGGGGCGGGTTCGATGAAAAGGGCAAAAGGTGGGCAAAAGGGAGAACGAGGAAGGAGAAGACGACTGCTGGAAGGGCAAAAGGTCGGAAGCTGGATAGCCCGAGTAATTGGTACGAGTATTACATTCTTGGTGAGCCAAGTTCTCTATGACACCGGGGGAGTTACGCGGGAGATGAGAGGACGAGGTGCTTTGTACATCGGTGGCTTGTCGTCTTCGCCGTCGCGTTTTTGCCCCTGACAAAAAGAAACTATCCGGTATCGAGGCTGTCTCTCGTCGGGAGGACGTTGACCTTCGATCGGGGAAAACGGGAAGAAAACTTCGGCGGCCAAAGGGGTAGCGATCGGTATCGGGACCATCGCGAGTGACGTGTAGTTTCAATCACGAATAAACTTCGTTTCGCGAGGACGGTAATTGTGTTCGGTGCAGCGAGGGGGCGAACTCGCGAATAAGGAGTGCGCATTCGCGGCTCCGGGACGACCCGCGATAATTGTGTCTGAGACACTAATTTCGTAACGTCTTCGTCTAATCATCGTGAGGATCTTCGCGGTACGAACGGCAGATACGAGCCGGGCTCCGCGCGATCGTGTGCCGGCGAGGCAAACGCTCGCTCATTCGGTGCACCGAGAGGAACGCGTACGAGCATGCGGAAAACACACACACGGAAAGAGGGAGACCGCGAGGGTGAAGAATAAAACGGAGCGGTGTGAGCAGCAACGACGGAGCGAATTTCTGGTATAATTAAAACGGAGCGGTGGAGGGACTGGAGGAAGAAGATGCGACGGAAGGGGAGGACGGCGGAGCCGGCTGATTTCATTAAACGTCTTACCCTCGGCCACGTCTCATTTCTGTTTAGTTCCGTGCGGAGTTTTCGCCGTACGACCCGTCGTCTCTGCTTCACACTCCGATATGCCGCGTTGCGTTTCATTCGCGTCGTTTTGTTTTCCGGACGAGCGGGAACGAGGGGAAAGCAGCGGAACAGTGAAAGCGTCGAGCCACACACCTTGACTGGAATCCTAAGCACCGGACACTTTTCCGAATTGTTCGAATCGCCGGACGGAGGGGGCCAGCGAAAGGGTTGCGCGGAACGGGGGAGCGTGGAAATTAGTAGACAATGCCCCGAGGAATTGATTAAAAAAGTAAACGATCGCGGGCAGAGAGACAGTTCACGGTTCTTTGATAGCCGGCCGGAATTCGATTTTGATGCAGAATTCGCAATCTACGAAGTCTCCGGATCCCCGTCTCGTCGGCTAGTCGCACGTAATTTCTATTTAGTTCCGCGCAAAGCCGTTCCCATCCTCGCTTTAGATTCGGTCATTTCGTTCCCGCTATCGCGATGCTTCTTCGTCCCCGACGGAGACGAGCTTGCTCGTCTATTAGTCCTCACCGTGGGAAACCTCTCGGACGTCACCGCCGCGCTGAACGAGAATTTTATAGGTAACCTCCTGGCCACGACTTTGCCATAATCCTTTGGTGCCGTGCATACTCGCGGCTGCTGAGATTCTCCGGCGGATCCAATATACCGGCTACCCTCGGGTCGAGAAAAGCGCGAGGGAGAACGAGATAACGCTCCGGCGATTTCCTTTGAATTATTCTTAATCCATTAAACGGGAATAGAGTATCACTCGCTTTATTGCCGGGTTTTCATTTTCATTTTTTTTTAAATGCCCCCCTCCGTTCTTCCGCCACTCTTTCGCATTACCCACTCACGTCAGTTGGATAAGGGTTATCGGGAAGAAACTCGGAATTAAAGCTGGTATATAAATTGTCTATCGAACAGCGAATCTACCGGATGATATCGGGATGGTGTTCGGTGTTCGGGCCTCACCTTTAATCACCGCGCACAAATTCCACTTACGCTATAGCTCGGGATCCTCCGGCGAGTGAGAAAGGGTCCTGAAAGCTAGCGGAAAACCGTGCAAGAGGGACAGCGCCGGAGAGCACTCATAGCCCGACGAGAGGTTGATTTAAAATTGATTTATGCAAATTGGCGCTGCACGAGCAATTAACAATTCCTTGTAGACCCGGCGCCGTATAGCTTTTGGGCGGCTGGCGACGGGGGATGGAAGGGGGGAGGGGGGGAGTGGGTCGGATCTGCGGGGGAGTCGGTAAGGCGAGACCGTGGCCCGGAGAGAAGCGACGGAGAAAGGGGTGGTCGATCCTGGCGGATGGTGGTGGTGGTTGTCGGTGCCTCGCAGCCTCCGTACGTACATTTCGGTGTGCCCGGTGAACCAGTGCGCCGGCACCAGTACAAGTGCACCTGATGGCGCCGCACATAGCCGAGCTGATGAAGGACGAAACAGAGAGAATGCGCGATGCTCCGAGAAAATGGAATTAATTTGCTAGGATTAAATCCGCTCGAGCGCGAGGCGGTACTCGGCATCGTACTGCATACACGCGCGGAACCCAAAACCCATGGAACGGCCAATGTTGCACCGGAAAGAAATTCGCTTCACCGTGAATTTTTTTATACGACGGAGAAATACAAATGCACCTTTTGTGACCTTTCGTGTTGTTTTTTTCCCCTCACGCCGATAAGGACACGATAAGAAAGGATTAACATCTTCATGCCATTTATTCCGAAGGAACGAAAGCGCCGGTGTCGGAGGGTGCTGCACGCTTCGCACGAGTCGTGCCCTTTGACTCATTAGCGCGAACGTATCGAGGCTTATCGTTCTGACCCGTTTCGTGAGAGGGAATCGCGGCGAGATATCGGTTATGTGAACGAAGCCCGGTATGGCGGAGGCTCGGAGGAGCGGGAGCGACGAGGAGGGAGAGGGAACGTCGGAGAGCGCGGTGAAGACAAAGAGGCAGAAGGGAGTTCAACTTGGCTTTGCTCTCCGGGTCTCGGTTGAACTACCCGGGTCGAACAGCGTGTACGACATCGAATCGCGGGTTCCCCGCACTTATGGCCCGTAGCACCGCGGAGAGAAACAGCACCGGAGAACCGTAGAATCCGGTCGCACCTACGCCGCGCATTGTATCGCCGCCCTCGCTCGGTCGCGAGGCTGCGCTGCGCGATGCTCTCTCGCGCGGATGAGGGAACGAGGTAAGGGGGTGAGGGGGACGGGCGATAGGAAGCAGCCCCGTTATTCAGAGAGCCCGGCTCGATTTGAGAGCCGGCGATGCAGCTGGCATTTAGCAGGCATTCAATTAAATATTGATCCAGCTCCTCCTAAGCGCCGGTAAACAATTATGCACGCTAATTAATGCCTCGGCGTTGTCGGCTGAGCGCGGCGATGCTGCTTCTGCTGGTGGTGCAGTAATCAAACCCTATCGCGATTCTTTGAGCCGAATCCATCTGCTGCATGCCGGCGCAGCCCCTGCCTATTCAATCGCAGATCTAATTCTTCTTTTTTTGATCCAATACTCTTTCCCGTCGATCCCTTCACGATCTTCCGGTCCGATCCTAATTAAAGGAGCTACGTGAAGCCGACGGTCGAAAAATGTAATGTGTGTTTTTTTTTTTTTTTTTCAATCGATGCTGGGAATGGTCAAAGTTATTAAGAGTGTATACGGTCAGAGTGACTACGTTCAATGAGTCGGCAGTGGAGGGCCGGATAATTAATCTGATTCACGGGGAAGAGGCGTTAGTTGCCCCGACCGCAACTGCACGGTTAAATACGCTCCAGGCGATTAAATTCGTTGGTCCAACAAATTAGTTTATTGCTGAAAAATTAATGGGTTTGCCGGACAAATTGATTTGTTCGGCTAAACTAATTGATCCAGTCGGCAGGCAACAAATTTTTTGGTTCAACCAAATGACCCGGGCAATTTTAACCGCGAAGTTGGTTGGAGCAGCCGGTGATTTTTTTCCGCGTTTCATTGGAATGTAGGTCCATAGTTGGCGGAGCAATTTAGCGCTACGTGGCACGAGGTGTTCGAACCGGGACGGAAAAAAAAATGCTGCGTGCGTAAAGCCTGCGTACGTGAAATCTGCTTCCACCGGCCACCGGTCTAAATCGGTCACAATATAGAAACAATTTTCCTCCAAGTGAGCGACGGCAGCGCGCACACGCGGCGTGTACGGTTGTTCACATGCTGTACCTGGCTGACTGGGCGTCCGTTGCCCCGGTCGCTCTTTAGCTATCCCTCGATCTAAATGCACTCTAATGGACTGCATTAAACAGAGCGATGGGGTGGCGTCTGGCGGGACAAAACCGTCCGGAGGACTGGGATTATACGACGATATAGCACGCTCGAAAACAGGGGTAGGAAAACGTTGCCGTCACTGCTCCGGAGGGGAACTTCGCATAGTGCAGATAATCAAGCCTCGGGTCTCGAAACGAAATGTTACAATTTTTTATGTTTTTTTTTTAACCTTGCGACTTTAAACCGTACGACCCGATTGAATTTAAATTGACGCGTACAGAGTACTAAATTGAGGCGTGTTTGCGCTGATGCCGATGGTGGACTCCGTGGCGATTCTTAGTCGGGCGCAGGTGCTCGCTATTTATACGAGACACGAATCGAAAATTTATTCCGAGTCACCCCGAGGGCTGCGAGCCGAAGAGAGCCTCTCCCTCTCGCTCCTTCGTTCTCTCATCGTTCTCACCGCGTACGCTGTTAATGCCTCGGCTTGTCTCTTAGCACCTCGCGTGTTAAAGCCTCGACGATCGAGATCGCGGCTCGGCGCGCGAACGAACGTCTGCAATTACGAGTGCCCCGCGGTATACGGCCACGTGAAGTTATATAGTATAGAGACACAAGAGGACGAAGTGAGATAAAAAAAAGATGATACAAAAAAGAAGAGGAGGAAGACCGCAGCAGGCAACACGCGTGTGCCTCGAATGATCAGCTGTGCCTCGGGCCGCTACGCGCAGCTCGAACGATACTGAGACTGCAATTAAGGGTTCGAGGCATGGACAATTTCGAAAATTGGGACACCTCCCAAACTGGGAGCCGCGACAAACCTGCCAAGAAAAAAGTCTCCAAATTGGGGCTCCGATGCTTTAAAATTGCGGATCTCTTGTGTGATAATCGGAGACTGCGCACGCAAATGGCAATTCTTTAATATTTCACAATGTAAAAAACGTTTCCAAATTTAACGAGCATTTCTTGTCCACAAAGGGCCGCGTCTCTTCGTAATTATAAATTTTTTTTTTTTTTTTTTGGGGGGAAACATTGTAATGTTACCAAGAAATAAATTGTGTTCGCTGAATGTACAAAACTTTTTTCACCATGTAGCCTCAATTTGGAGACTGTTGCGGCAGCTTGCGACGACTTCCCACCTCCCGATGACAGAGGGAGACGTCCCTAATGTCTCGCGTCCGCCTTTACCGGCCACTTTTTCATTGCCAGAAGCGAAGGAGTTCATTAATTGGTAAGCCGGTTGGAAGGGGACGCGTTACAAGAACAGAGATATTTCACTGACGATATTTCATTCGGCATATGCGACTCTCGAGTGAGACACGTTTACAAGAGTTCCAAGCGCGAAGATTGAAAATAGACGGTCTCGCTCTTGGCCTCAGTCGGGAACTCGCCCGGGTCATTAATTTGTGAATCAACGCCTTGCCCCGGTCCGCCTTGCAAAGAACGATCAGTGACGATTTAAAAATGTGTCCGGAACTCACAGTGGGGCACAGCATTGGTAAAAAATAAAAAGAAAAAAAGGCGTTAGTGTCGCATTTTCAGACATCAGCTGCCGAGCGCTAGACGACATTGAGACATTGAAAGTCTCGATGTTATGCACGAAAAATCGCATTTTTGGGATTAAAATCTAAAATATTGGGTTTGGAGTAAAATGAACGTCGTATTCGTGCTCAAGGGGCACCGTCAGAAAAATGTCTATCTCGTCTCCGCTGAGATACATATATACATTCGTGCATAGTGCGTGGTTTTGGTTTCTAAACCCATTCCAACGTAAACGAAAGCGGATGTCGAACTAAATGTTATTTCGTACATCGCGCGCGATATGCATATATTAATTTTTTTTTTACTGTCCCAACACAATCTTGAAATGTCCTGGAAATTGTCGTTCAATGTCCTTAAATTTCGTACAGACTTTTTACTGGACGCCATGGTGATGCGATAATGACTGTAGGGAGGAAAGACGAAGGTAAAGCATGGAAGAGCTTCCAGAAAACAAGAGAAGGGGCGTGAAGGGGTGGGGGGGGAGAGGAATCTAGATAGCATCGTCCATAGGTGAGAATAGTTGCGAGGAGTTGGCCGTTGGAGGAAGAGAAGCGTCGCGGAGCAACCACGTCGTCACTTAACTAAATAAATTCAATATCTTGGAATAAATACATTGATAAATCAGCCACTTCGCTAAAAGCGTACTTTACTTTAGCGCGCGCCAGCGGGGACGCGGGGGGGGGGGGGGGGGGGGAGGACGCTTTCGCGAGGACGGGCAAACAAAACACGCACACAATCGTATTTCGCGACTGTGTTGCGAGTCGGTACGAAGTGGTGTATACGCGCGTTCGTGAAGTGAGCGAGTATCTTTTGCAAAGGAAGTAGCGGAGGGAGGAGTGATGTTAAAAGATAGAATGAAAGAGGTAGATGAGGAGAGGGTTGGGGGGGGGGGGGGGGATGTAGGGTGGGGCGTAGAGTATAAGGCACCGAGAAAGTGAGTGCTAGAAGCAACCGAGACGGGGTGTAGAAGCAATGAAAGGAGAGAGGGGGTAACTTCACAAGAAGAGGAATGAAAGGCAGTCAAGAGGAGATGCGAGAAAGAAGGAAGGAACGAGAGGGAAAGAAGGGGGGAGGGGGGCGAAAGGTAGGAGGCCAAGTCGGCTGATGTACTTATGGAAGAGTGGTTTGCTCCGTCTATAAAGAACCTTGTTTGTTTCTGGCCGACGGATATCGAAAAAGAAAAAAAAAACTATTTGCCTCTGGGATTTAGAGGGTTTTCCGCGATAGACTCGTACCCGGGAGAGTCTCTCGACGCCAAACGTCTCGTGCCTGTTACTGTTGATTCTGTACTTATCGACAGGTATCGCCCTCATCGAACGGCTGAGCTCCATGCCGCGATACAATTGTCGGGATTTTTTGTATTATTATGTAAAAAAAAAAATCTCAACACGTTCAGCAGATACTTTCAGTGAAATTTGATCGATCAATTTGTCAGCTCTGCGACTTGACGACGATGTACAACCATGATGAGGAGGAATAAGGTCGCCGCTTAAGGAAACGACTCCGGTTCCTAACGGTCGCATAAACAGTTGCCGCTCTTCAAGCTCGCGGTGTAAGCTCCGCCAGTGGCGCGCGAGAAATCCCGACGGCGCGCCAAATGTCGGGGGTGAGTTTCGCGAAGACGGGGATGAACCGGAGCCAACCGGGCACGGGACGCTCGTGTCGGAGCGAGAAGGGAAGCGGGCTGGGTAGAGCACCTTCTCGTAGCGGTAACCGGGGGTGGGGCGGGGCGGTCTGATTAAAGAAAAATCCGCAACTTGTTGAACGTCTTAAATATTCATCCACCGATGTAGCATCTACTTAATAACCGGTGTTGCCGGCACCACGACCGACGGGCCGGCTTTCCAGAACAGCATCCGCACCCCACGCTTTCTCCTCTCGCGGGCTCCGCGGCCCTCTCGTTCCTCAGCATCTCGCCGGTGCTCGCCGTTCTATCTCACTCTCTCTCGTGCAAAACAGTTCACAGTTTTATATATATATATATATATATATATATATATGTATATATATATATTGCAAAGAGTGAAAGAGAGGAGCGTCCGCCGCGGACCAGCACGGCGTCGTGGCAAATGAAATCCGCTAAAACGTTTTCTTAGCGGTATCGCCGGGGCTAAAAGCTAAAAGCGCTTTTAAATTCTGCCGACTCTTCGGCTCGCTCTCTCTCATACACGCGTACACACAGACCAACTTCGCTTACAGTTTTATGCAGTATAGACATCTCCGTCGCGCCCATTGCCTGTTGTTCGGCGCCAGCGGTGATGCGAGTTCCATGGAGGGTTGAAAAGCGAAACGATAGCCGCGCGCGCAACGCCGTCGAAAAGAACGAAACGAAAGGCTATTTTCCAGGCGACATTTTCGGGCACTCTCGCGAGTGGTGTTCGGAGCATTCGCGCCAATCGCCTGACGGCCGCGTGTAATGCCATTCCTGACTGCTGTATACACTAAATACGTTTTCAATGTTCGTTATGGGATTTTTTTTTTTTTTTTTTCGGGTATCGATAAGACTTTGGGTCGATCGAGCAATCATGAAGTTCCACATTTTTATGTAGGTACAAGCGGATGCTTCCTCTACCTCGCATGAAAATATGATATTTTAATTTTTGTAGTTGCGAAACTAACTTTCTTTCTGAGACAGAAATGGCAAAAGCGAGGAAAGAGTGGTGGCCGAATGGCGAGGATGGAGACTGGTGAGGAGATTTTCAGGGAAGAGGGAGGGTAAAGCGTTAAGTGGGTGCGCCCATACTCTCGGTAAAACAGCGGCCAGAGACGGAGGGAAGAAGAGGAAGAAGAGTGACGAGGGACGTGGAGAGGAAGCTGGAGGAGCCTCTGGAATCGGGGCCCCTGGCAGCGGTCCAGCCTAATGGAGACTCTTAGCGTAATTAAACGTAAACACATTCGAGGCGTCACGCTAATCTGAATGCTTATCGAGGTCCGCCAGCAGCACCAGCGGCAGACACTGTGTGCCGGTCGATGTCTACCGGAGAGCGAGCCCGAACGAGCTATACCTGCCGCGGGAACTGTCCAACGCCGATATACGACCCGTTGTCCCAAAACCGTTTCCCGATCAGCTACCTGCCGGGAGAATCGAAGCTTCCACTCCAACGTCATTTATACCCAACATTCGTGATAAAACCTTAGAAAAAAAAAAAATTGCAAAATTTTGTGAGGGAGGAAATTACTCTTATCTTTATAGAAAAAGAATAATAATAACAATAAAAAGTCACGTATGCATCGACCGGGGAGTCGAACTCGAGTTCGTTCCCAAATAGCTTCTACTCAAACGGCATTTATACCCAAAATTCGTGTGACACTAGAAAAGAAAATTCCAAAATTTCGTGAGGGAGGAAATGACTGATATTTATTGAACAAAATAATAATGATAACTTGTCGCGTGCATCAACCAGGAACTCGAACGCGAGTTCTTTTTCTGACACACACACTATAGCGTATTCTGTTTCAACAGTGTGTACACCTTCTCGAGCGTCGAATAATTTAGGCCACGAGCGCGTGGGCGGCCGGTGAAAATAAAAAGCCACTTAAACCCTCCCCGATCCCTCACCCGGTTTGCCGAGGAATTGCCAATTAATTTGCGCCAAAGTAAAGTGCGCTGTTGGAGAGAGACGGGGAGAGCGCTCAACACCGGCAAGCACGCGTGTCGTCTGTATCGGTGCAGGTCCGCGAGGAATCGTGTGTCTCTCCGAACGTGTTTCCATCGGCGTTCGCGTTTCCTCGTTCGGCCGTGTGCGACGACATTTTACAATACACATAGAAATAGCCGACGTTAACGGGAGAGGAGGAAGGAAGAGCGAAACACGGCTACACGCACGATCGGGGACTTTGCAGAACGCAAACAACTATCCGTGTCTCTGCAAGAGAAATAAAACATCGAGGGGCAGAAAAAAAGCGCGAGGTGGGGGGAAAGAGCGAGAGCTAAGCAGTGAGAAAGCAAATAACCGAGGGGTGGATGGGAAAATAAAACGGGAGAGGGAGGGGGGGGGGGGGGGGGGGGGGGGGGGCAGGAAACGATGGCTCTTAAATCGCTGCTCGTTCTTCTCTAATCTTAAACCTATGTAGCCACTTAACTGCGACACTCGAACTGATTGACAAACTCTTTCCACCTTCCCTTTCGCCGACCGTTCGCTTAAACCGTGCTCGCTCTCCGTCCTTCTCCGTCGTTCTTCCGATTCGTTCCATCAGGCTCGCTCGCACCGGCCTCATCCGAGAAGGCTCTCTTTCGGTATCCTTCTTACTTACTCGATCGGCTCCGAGGCTCGGCTGCGGAGTCGGATCGCCGCGACTCGGGAATTCCATCCCGCTGGCGGAATACGATTAAAATAAATAACTCTTGCGCGTCTTTCGGTACTCGAGGCTAATGTCTCTGTCCCCCTTCTGTCCCGCCGACGAGTCCGTTTACACCGGGGTACTCGCATAGGTGTAAGGTCCACGAGATTCCTCGAATTCAACGAGCTCGCGATTTATCGGTGTTAATGCGATTCAACAGGATTGTCCGTTGGATCCGTTGGAATCTTAATTGCGCGATTACTTTTTTGTCGATCGATCGGCGAAGAGGAACCGAGATAAGATAGGGAAGATCGAGGTCGGGAGTTGATCTCTGCCGCGAGAATATCGATCTTAAGAATTCGAGGCGATGTGCAGCCGCCTTCGACTGCGCTCTCGCTGTCCATTGGTTTCTCGGAAGAGGAACATAGTGCGTCACGATTTTTCTTGCAAGAAGGAACGATAAGATTTATAACTCCCGGACACCGAATGGAGCGGTCGAAAAATTAAATTAAACAAAAATCTAATAAAAGAACCCGGCTCGCACACATTGCGAAGCACCGATGTGCGGTCGCAGATCGACTGGGCCATGGATTCGAGCCTGCCTCGCATTTTTCGTCCCGTCAACCGGGTACGCATGCAAAGCACGTTTTCAACTTTCCGGCATGAGCCACGACCACCAATTTTCCTCCGATTCCTGTACGAATATCAATTTTTTTTCATCGTCCCCGCTCGCCGACCCAACCCTCCCGATTTTGTTTTATTACTTTGGATTCGTTTGGCGTTGATGAAAAATTTGATCGATCGAGGTATTCTCTGTTTGTTGATTATCCACTGATGGCGTGGAGGTATTTGTTTCTGCGATCGTTCCTTTATCGAATCGGAAACGGATACGCGGAGCCGATCGTTCGCAAAGCGGAGTCACAAAGCGAAGATGTCCGAAGGTAGGCGCAGTCGCAATGTGTTTGCAAGCCCCTCAAAAAGCCATCTTGAGAGAGGATCGACCAAGAGCTCGCTAATGCGACAGTCGAAGGAACAGACCCAAGTTACCGGTCCATATTAGTCAACATGGCAATATGAAAATTCAAATTCGAACAAAATGTCAATCCTTTGTGACAATTGTCTCCAGACACGTGTACGATGGCAGCGTCCGAAACCGTGACGCGTGGTAGCCTTAAGGCGTTCTAGCACTCCAGTATGCAGGACTGTCTCTGGCCCCGATCCAGATCGGCTTTCGAAGATACTAATCGATATTACTCGGAGCGACTAACGGCCAATAGTCCAGATCAGTTAGCCACCGCACATCAAGTACTGACTGGACTGAGTGTATGCGTTTGTGTGTGCTCTGGGCGGCCCACAGCTTCACGCACTCTACATCACGCATCGCCTAAAACCCTCACCTCCTAAGAGCTCGAGAATGTCCTACATCGTCTTGCTGATGGCCTAATGGACCATTTTCATGCCTCGATTCCACGATCTCCCGATCGCTTGTAACTGTACGCTAATGGCTTTCGAAAAATCAAACGCTCGAAAAGTCAACCACTCGACAAATCCCAGCACCATCAACGTCATATTTTTCTTTTCTTGTTGCTCATTTTTCACTCAATCAAGAGGTTGCCACGATAACTGCAGCTTCGCACAGCCGGAAAGGTATCAAAAGGACGAAACTAACTCGATCGGGATAGAATTTGGAGATGTCGATGCAGTACGTTGAAAGTGGAATTTGGCAAATCCGGCGATCAGCCGAGCTGTGGAAACGGTGGGAGTCACCGATGCGGCGGCCGAGAAGGGGAACTGAGAGTTCGAGGGAGATGTAGACATCGAGGCAAGTCCCGCTGCCCGGAGATTCGCGGAGAGCGCTCCAGCCGAGCAGGGCTCTCGCCTGGTCGTTGTAATACAACAGCAATTAGCAGTAAACCGGACCCTCCCCTTTACTTCCCTCCCTCCGCCTTTCTCCGCGTCCGTTGCCTGCAACGCGACCTCACCGACATCAAACAGGACTTACGGCTTGATCGCAAAACCGTTGAGGGAAAAAGTGTCAAGATACGGACAAAGTCAGCGCTAGACACCAAAAAAAGCGTACGCCAACCCTTCTCTCAACTTACTTCCGAGCAGCATCAATTTCTGTTACGCCCCTGGAATAGAGCGGAAAGTAGTTGATGCACGTCAATCAACAGACCATGCTTAAACGATGTGAACAGCTCAATTTCATTCATTTCATACTTGTTAACCAAGCGTCACGCGAATACCTAAAGCAGCGCGAGGCTGATGCTGCAACCATCGCGATTTCCTAGCATCTTTTAACCACGGTCTATCCCATCTCAACCGTCGGTAATGTTCCCTCTACGGCTGAGATAAGATCGTGGAAAAAAAGGATCTTCATTTACCGCCACGTTCTTTCAGCCGCAGCGTCGACGCGATTACCGCCGTCGGGATAATTCACGAGCAATAGGAATCGGGGAACGCTAAGGGGGGGTTCACCGATTTCAGGCATTCGAGTCGCAAGAGCTTTGGTGGCAACAATTTGGCAAGAGTTTAAATCAAAGGGATGATGATATCGGTGTCTCTCGTCTGTCGGGCCAGTGAGCGTAAAGAGAAATACGAGGACGAAGAAGACACGAAGGAGGAGTAGAGTAACCGGCGGAAAGCTATTAACTAAACACAGCGACACGGAACGGGCGCGTCGGCCAATACATCAACATGAGCCTCTTCTTCTTCTTCTTCTTCATCCTCTTGGTCTTCGAGTGATTCCAGGAAGGCAACGCGGCGCGTCGCCGCTCGCGGTACCGCCTCCTCTTCGTCTCGCTGAGCCCGGAGAGAAGAACCACGCGACGACGTTCACCTTTCCCCTTTGCCATCAGCGACACTCGTCGTTGTCGTCTCATCGTGCATGTGAATCGCGCAACGGTCCCAGCAAAAGTTCGACGAAGGGTGTGCTCGCTGTACCGCGGTTTCGCGATGCCGAAAGCCTCGATCTTCTTCTTCTTCTTCGAACGAGAAGAGAGCTGAGGGGAATGCATGCGCGGATAGATACAAAGCCTCGAGTTCTCGAAGTCTGCGGGAAGTCGGAAAAGGGAAGCGGGCAAGAGCGAACCACATACGCTTAAGTAGAAATCTCTTTAGGGGCATAACACGTCGGTGCTAGCCCGTGGAAGACTTATACGTCCGAGGGCGTCGCGCACGAGGTCCTCGTTAAGGGGACTGACGAATGGCGACGAAAATAGAGGAGGGGCGAAGAACGGGCGAGTTAAGTCGAATGGGCTTCAGGAAGATATCTCAAATGATGATCGTCAGAGCTAATTACATTTTTCCAATATTTAACTTCCGATAGTTCGATATTTGTTTTATCATAGCACTGAGCCAATCAGGGGCAGCCATTTTTTTGGAAAGCAATAAATTAAATATTGACCTATCAGGAGCAAAACATTCCGAGACAATACGATCGGCGAAAGCGTCGACAATTTGCGACGGCATTAAGGATGATTTCTGAGTCGATCGTTTTTCACAAACAAACAGGCTTGAGTGGTTCTTTACCGGGAATATTATTTTCCATGCTCGAAGGGAAACATGTGGCTGGCGGTTCCGGAGACGAACCAGTGTCACGTCGCTGTTCGATGACACGTGTCTATAAAACCCGAACACGTCCGCCTGTGGCGTACACTGCGCTGATGCGAAATCCTAGTATTCCGTTAATTGATAACCGTTAAACTCGGGGGGGTTCTCTGCCGCGTTCTCCCTATGCTCTAGAGCTCGTAAGTCCTCCGTTACGTATGCGTAGGACGAGACTCGGTGCGGTACTTCATTTTCTCGAGAGATGAAAGCCCGGTCTGGAGGGTAAATGGATATGGCACAGTGTAACGAAGCACTGGTACGTGTTATTGATACAATACAATGGTCCGGGCTGCAGTCCGCTGTATTGCATGAGCTGCGGTTGATAACCAAGTGTTTCAGCGACCAAACGACACTGACCAACCATAGCGGATCGGGAAGGTGGAGTCGCCTTTAAATCGTGCAAATGAAAGGGCATCATGCGCCATTGCAGCGTTCCTTCGTTTACACGATATTTAGGTGACTCGACCCCCCAACTGCAGATGCGCTTTCGAACGACGGTTCTTGATCAGTTGTGTACTACCGTACAATTTTTTTTTTCAAGACGAAGAACAACCCTTACCGTCCACCGGGTACGGCATCACTGCGAACAAGTGAACTCGAGCCGGAGGACGGAGAAGGAAAAGAAGTTTGATATCGTTCAGGCAGCGAAAAGAGAACTCCGAGCAGTTGAGCAAGCGAACAGGAGAAAACCAAAAGGGGAAGGGCTCAGGGATCGGGGGGTGGGGGGAGTGGGTTTCGTTGCAGTAAAGTCGGCGTGTACGAGAGCCTTTGTTTGTCGTTCGCTCCAATTACCTCGCCGACCTCTTCTCCCGCCCGACCATCGCCCCTCACCGGTAGCTTCATAATTAACTCCCACTCGTTTAACAAACTTTACTTTTAATGTTTTAAAAATAGTAATTAGCAGCGGCGGCGAGAGAGAGAGAGAGAGGGAGAGAGGGAGACACGGGCAAGCGGAGCGCCCGGTTGGGAGAAACAGCGAGTCGACGTTTAAGCCAGTGCGAGCGAGCGAGAAAGTGGAGTTTGTCGAGGTGGTAGTAGCTCTGTCGCAGGAGGTATACGGTGCAGCTTGCGGGAAGGAGGGAAAGAGACTCCGAAAGAGAGAGAGAGAGAGAGAGAGAGAGAGAGGGGGCGAGAGGGAGAGAGAGAGGGAGAGGAAGCAGTGGTACGGGGGTGTAATTAACTATCATGCAACCCCTTCCCGCAGCAGCGGCAGCCGGCGTAGCAAGGAGGTAATTGGACCAGAGTCTTATACGTGCCGGTGAGAGAGAGAAACCAAGAGGGTTGTAGATGCGGGGAGGGGGTAAGGTCGGTCTTCGGCTGGGCCCTCCGAACCTCTCCGCGGGGAAGGTGGCGCGAGAGGGTGCGAGCGAGAAAGCTACGGTTTCGGGGGGGGGGGGGGGAGGGGTGATTCTGGCGTTGGGTACGCGAGCGGTGACGAGGGGGGAAGCAAAGAAGGGGACGTTGAAGTCGAGAGCGGAGAGGCATGGGGGGAGGGAGCCTGGCGCAGGATAAAGGGTTGCTTAAAATTGCACACAGTGCTGTATTATGGAACTCTGACGAGCTTTACCAAACGACCGTCGGATGGCAGCATGGAAATCCATTAACTCCCCAACCCATCTTAAATTTCGCCTCGGGATTTTCCTAGCCGAAGGATCGTCGCAGCCGTTCTTCCGCCTCTCGACCATCCCGCCATCGCCGGCGATGCCCGCCCTTCAGTCAAGATTTAATTGCGATCGTCTGAAGGCAAAGTCTTTGAGAGTCTAGACGAAGTAGATACGAAACGCGCGAAGAGCCCAGGGTGGATGGGATAACCGGGTGAGCTCGCTAGGACCCGCGTCACCTACGGGTAAGGTTCCACCACTGTTCGATGGCTTTTGTGCATACACGTGCATACAACGTACCCACTCGATACCTCCTCCTCGGTGCCCGGCTGCGCAACCCTCACTTCACCGATCGGATCTTAATTACAGGAGCTCCATTCGCCGATCAATGTTTATAGTGATTGCGAGAAGCAACAGAAATAAAGCAACCCTTATCACCGTTTTCGATACCGCGGGTATTACATTGTGGAATCGATTATACAATCCGTAATCGCGAAGGTGAGTTGGGAAACGGGCGGGGAATGGAGAGGTAAGAGCGATAATTAAAGTCGATTCGCCGAGGTTCCTATCAAAGCGCTCGACAAAAGGTCGGACGAGGAAAGTAGGTTGGTGCGCCGTGGTGGTATCCAACGCGGGACGAAGGAAAGCGAGGCCGTGCAAGAACACCCGGGAATAAGAAGACGCGTAATAATCGCGCAATGGCCTTATCAAAGGGATTATGACATTGGCGGAGAGTTCGGAGCGGGTTAATCAGGCCTTTAAGGCTGCCTTCCACCTTCCTCCCTCGCTTCCAGTATTGCCGCACCGCCAACCCCTCTATTCCACGCTCCGTCTGGTTTCCAGTGTTGCTCGCTCACCTCGGGTTTCTCGTAGGAGGAAGTGCTGGAAGGGTAAGCAGCCAATGTCGCGATGGCTTCGCTCTCGGGGTCAGGTGAAACCTTCGCGGTGCCCGTCGACTAATCAGCGCTACGAGGCCGATCGCCGTTTCTACATGTGTCGGCCGAACGCTATCTTGCCAAATCCCACAAGTTCGCCGGCGGGAGGCGAAATCCGGACGTAGGCTGGCCCGTGAATCTTCGACTGTACACGAGCCAACCGTACACGTAAGATTGAAGCCGGTGCCAGCGTAGCGCGAAATTCTATTGGCTTTATTGTGTGTTATTCTTACACGTATGAATGGGCGTTAAGGAAAAGTTGTCCCCATGACCGAAAGCACAGTAGTGGGTCTTCCCGAGGGGTATCTCGTTATCGGGACGAAATTGGAAATCGAATGAATCGATCGATTATCGAGCAGCGAACGGACCTCATATTCATCGCAAAAACTTTTCTTTCATCCACTCCACTTCGCATCATACAAAAGTGTGTACCCTCAAATTCTCTCCCTCCACCCCCCCCCCCCCCCTCCCCTGTTCCATCGCTGGTCTGACGTAATTAACAAAATTCATTATCCTGCTAAAACTAATTTCGCAACGGCGCCTCTCTGTCCCTTAATCGCGAAAAACCGTGAAATTTAATTAAATTTAGGACCGCGAAAGTGAAAGAGAACCGTGCGGAGTAGGCGGCCTGTGCGCGAACTGGCGCGATCTCTTGCTCGCTCTCGTGGTGAGTTTACTCTGTCTCGCACGCCTACAGATTGAGAATAAGAGAGACGGAGAGAGGGGACGGGGCTCGAAGGGACGAGAGGGGGGATATAGTATAGGAAGGGTGAGAGGGGTAAACGAGTGAAAGAGGTAAGTGGTTGATGCTAATAACGTTCATGTCGTACCATAACGGTATTAAACCACTAGAATAACGACGGTCCGGATAAATCCGAAGGCCCATATATATATATATATATATACACGCATATGATCTCCCGCTTGTATCTTTAAAGCTTCGTATCTGTCGCGACTCGAAAACGTGACACGACTGTGTTTTGACAATATTTCACGTGAAACCCAACCAACCAACCAACTAACCTCCCCTTTCCCGAAGTTTATTCGCTGGTTAATAAGCAGCAACTTATTGCGCGGCTCGTCCACAAATTCGCAAAGGACTAAACGCATGAAATTGTTGTTTCTCGTGTTCATGGGTTGTTTGCCCGAAAACGTCGAATTCAATACCCGCCCGAAGTAATAATATACGCTTCGCAAATGCAATTGTGATATAAAATTTACGAGGGTCGAGATATTTCCTGAGTTACAATGCTGAAAAAGATTCCTTGTATTACAGTTAACATCGGCGCTGCGGTATAATGTTCCGGAGCGATTTTTCTCTCGTTGGAATTCCATCGGGTCGTCTCTGCTCTTCTGTCCCCCTCTTTTTTTTATCTCTTCTTCGCCCACGCTTCGAATCTCTCGCTTTCTCCTTCTCTCTTTCCCACTCGCGGCTGTGCGTCGACGAGACGATAGTTTCGCCGTCTCCCTCGGCGACTCCTCGCAACTCCGTCCTCCTGCCTCGCGCTCCACGTCTCTCTCGTGCGAGATAAAATCCAACATCCATTTCGATTCAGATATCTCGTTCGCTCTAATTGCGCATAAAATTTTTTTTTCCCCCGCCAATAATCGTTCCTTTTAATAACCCGTATGCAAATGTATTTTTATTAATAGGACCGAACGGTTAGTGTTTGATTGAAAGTTGTTCCGAGAATTTTTATTACCATGACTGTGAATTAATTTATGTGTTTGGAGATAATTTTTTTTCCCCCCCAAGTTCCATCCACAAAGCCACGATCTAGGTATATAATACAAAGATCGATGTGCCTGTGCGTCTGCGGGACTTCACGGCGCCCGCGAGAGGAGGCCGAATGATCGATTCCAGCTCGTATTCACAGACGTCGAGGGACGGAAGCGAGAGATCTCTTTCTCTCTCTGTGCACTCTCGTGGCCGACTATGGGGCTCTTAAAATAATTCCCCTACGAGATTGTGATTCCCGTTGCCCGTAGGCAACGAATTATTACTTTAATTATTAATCCGACTGCGAGCGGCTCGTGTCTCCCTGTGCGTAGGCATCCGGCCTCACGTGGGCGAGCCCGCTGAGATTCCGCCCGGGAGATCGAGAGTGGCATGTTTCTCTCTCTCAAGATCGCCGACATGTAGCCAGTCTCTGGCACCCAAAGATCAATTCCACTACGATTTTATAACCGAAACCGGTAATCATTGCCGGGATCATTAAAATTCCAATTCGCATGGGTAGAAGACGATGCAATTCCGCGACACTCTAGAATCGTTTTTGAAACACGACACGAAAGTAGATGCCTTGCAAAAATAAATGACTGGGTTTTTAAGATCGGCTGAGTTGCAAGCTCATCGTTGTTTGCGTATAAAAGTTCTCAGCATAATAAATTCGCCTAAAATTTGGTAGGAATTTTCCAGCAAGCTTACGGAACATTTTCAACACGCATCGTAACAACATCGAGGACGTTGAAATAAAAATACACAGCAATATAGAGGTTATTTGCACCTCGTAAGGTTATCAGTTGAGTTCACTTCATTGCTCCAACGTTGCGAACTTTAGCGACATATCATTGATCTTGGTAAAACAGAAAATTCTAAAAAATTTATATATATATATATATCATGTACGGTAAAAAAAAGTAGAAGGAACGAGATAAATGACTTCATAGCACCTTTGTTTATCGTTAATTTTTTTCTCTTCTTCTTGTTAACCTTACAATCTTTAAAAGTTCAAATTTATCGGCCAAACATACTTATTGTACGGTTTTTTGGGGCAAATTTTTAAATGACTTTCGCTCCGCTCGGCGGCCGAAGATCCAAGACCCCCCGTATCACATCTATAACATATTAAAACATGACTCAACGCCCGAGAAGCGGAGGCAAGCCGGCCGCACTGATATTACCCCGAAGCAGCAGCAGCAGCAGCAGCGGCACAGCTGTGCTCACGAGAGATACATGTTGCGCGTCACAAGATCGGACTTTCACGAAGCCGGGCGTTTCCTAATTAATTAAAGTAATTACCGGCCGGGCGGAGTTATTGCTCCGGTGGAGCCTCCCTCCCCCCGCTTACCGGCATCGTCGTGCACAACCTCGTCCCTCGGTCGTATTATAAACCTCGTTATAACCAACGTTCTCTTGGCTTGTCTTCGCGACCCAAGTATTATGCCAGTGCTGGCGGCTGTCTGTATTCTCCCGACCGAATTTATACACATTGCATAAATATATGCGGATCGTTAATTATCTCCGCGGTAACGCGAGGGCAAAGATCTTCCAGTTTCTCCAGTTTTTCTCGATCGATTTATGTTTATTCCGATTGCCGAGAGCGTCTTTTAATATTGAGCAAGGAAAACGACGAAAACAATAAATTTTCCTTGGACGTAATTTATTTCCAGTCGCAAAGTTTGTCCAAGTAAGGGAGCATCTTGGATTCATTTGTTGGGTTCCTCACAAAGAAAGCTTGTATATAAATGAATTAAGTGTTTCTCCATTACGAAAGCATCTTGTATAATTTTTTTGGCTCCTCGTAGAGAAAGCTTTGTAAATAAATGAATTAAGTGCTAGAAACAGCCGCGCGTCATAGTGACGACATAACGGATCGACGTGGGTGGACCTCGTCGTACGCGAGCGCTTAACGGACGACGACGAAGGATTGACAAGAGGAGAAGGGCCGAGAGAGTAGAGCGTAAAGGAATGACCCGGAGAGTCGAGCGATAAGATGAGACTGAGCGAGGTGTGGGGGAGAACGTGCGCGGTGCGTGTGAGAACGGAGCGACTTAGCGCGATCACGGATACTATTTATTTTCCTTCGTTAATGAATCGATAATCTGTCTCGGGCAAAACGATCCGTCTCAAGCGGGCTTCATTTACAAATCCTTTGTGGCCAACACGCACGATCGATCCATAAACGCCTCAAGACCACGTTCAACATAAGCAAATGAATCGATATTTTGTTTTTAAAAACTACAACTTGTTTATTCGTCGTGCGATTTATGAGTTTTCACCGAATATTTTTTCCAAAAACGATCTTTTTGTGTCGAAAAATTCTTAACGCGTTTCCATCGAAATCTCCCAAATTGTTGTTATGAGTAAACGATCCAATATTTGTTTTGAAAATTACATAAACAAAAACCCAGTCTACACAGTGCAGCTTTTTTTTTTATTTGTCGATATTTCATTTATTTACAGCGCGATTTATGATAAAAATGATTTCTTTATGTTTCAGAAAATTCTTAACGCGCTTCGCATAAAAATCTCCCAAGTTATTATTATTTAAGGAAAGCTTCCTCGGTGAGGAATCAAAAACAGAAGACACCCTACCGAGTTCCCGGGTGCTCCGCAAAATTGCATTTAATTTAATTCGAAGCATCGCGCGTCTCCGCGGAAAGAAGATTCGCACAGACGTTCGCCGAGTTACGCGTGTACCTAGGAAGCTCGAGCAGACTACTTCGTTTCCCCCGGGGATGCCTCAATATTTGAGCGAATTTAAATTCGGACTGGCCCTGCCGGTGCCTCCGCCGCTCCTATCGGAGAGAGAGGACGTCCAGACGAATTTTCCCAACCGGCACCGTTTAAAGGTACACTAGCGCCGACGGATTCTACTGAATGATTAACGACGGCTTTTCCGTCAGGCGACACCGTTCGCCGGCCCTTTTTCCCCGAGCACCGGCAAGAGAGTTGTACATGTATACGAGAAACTCTTCGCATCCCGGGGCTTTCCAGCGGAGGCAAAGATCTCGAGCGGCTTTCCCAGGCCTCGAACATCCTCCGGTGGAAAACTTATCGGCGTAGAAATGTCCGTCGAAAGGTTTCGCCGTAAATTTCCGAGAAGAAACTCGCCCGCCAGGTTACTCGTAAACACCGTAAACGTGAAACTTTCGTGACGATAAAAAAAAAAATAATAATAAATATATATATATTTTTTAATTCCCCTCTATGGAACAAGTCCCAGACAATTAATCGGGACGCGGCCGACCGCTCGTGGTAGCGAGTGGCGAACGGTACAGTCATTGTTGATAACGATACAACGCACAATGTAACATCGTCGCTAATTGACGACGGGAATATATTAATCAGCGTTATTCATCGACGATCAGGTGTGTACAGGATGAATCAGCGGAATCGTTTAATACATCCGGCGTTGATTTAACACCGAGGCATGCCCTCGTGTTACGAGCGTGCCGCGCGTTCCGCCGTTGTCTCCGACGCCGAGTGCAGCCGAGTGAGCCGAGAACCCGGACTAAATCAAGGCTAAAATTAAATAATCTCCTCGCAGAGACAAAATGGAACGAAAAGAAGCATCGACAGCTACGTGGAAAAAAAGAGAACGAAAAAAGAAGAACAAACAAAACGGAAAGAGAGAAGCTGTATGCTACGCCCACTTCCGGTGGGAGGGGAGAGAAGACGGGATCGTCGGCGCACTCTTCAACGGCGATACATCGCCGATGCTGCGCCGGACCAAGCGAGAAGAGATCTTAGCCTGACTTACCAGAAGAGAATGAGACGAGAGAAAAAAAAATAGGAAAGAAGTCCGGCGCGGAGGAACTGAGCGAAATGAGAAAGAAGAACGAGGCAAGAACACGGCGAGGGGGAGGGTAAAAAAAAAATGAGAGGAGAGAAACAGAGAGCCCGGCGCGATCCAAGGCCCTCTACGCGCGAGCACGGAGGGCGGAGAGCGGTCCAGTCATGCAACGTGAATGGGACCATTATCGGGCGTCGCGGAGGCCCTCGGCACAATGGTCCCCTTTCAAGAAATTTGACTCCGTCGACAAATTACGAAACTACGAGACTCCGGGGGCTGGCGGCAACGAGAAACAATAACGCTCGAGCGAGAAACTCCCGTAGCGAGGGCGCGCGCGAGCCGGATTTTCTGCCTTCCTTTCCGACTTCCTCAAGGCTCTCGGCAACGCGCGCGGCTATCCGCGACTCGCGGGCCTCTCCGGGCTCTTTTTGTTTGAGAAAAGGTGTAGACGCAATAATAACAATCCCGCGTTTAAGTTCCGCTTTCACCGGAGGCTGCCCGACGCTCCCGCTCGTCGCGGCCGGGGGATTAGAGAAACAACAGCGGAGGGACGTTGAGGATAATGTTTCATCCGCGAGATACAAGGGAATGGAGTCAAGTTTCCCGCTCGAGAAAATCCCGACTCGATGGACCAATCCTTTCTACCGGGCTGTAACAAATTCATTGTTGTTTTATCATCGCGGAGCTGGAAACTCGAGAGAGATCGCTTCGTGGATTTTTGTTTCTCGTTCAAATCCACTGCTGGTCCCGTGCGCTGTTCAGCTGGTGTCGAGGATTTTTTTTTTTTTTTTGCAAGCGCTGCCGTTGAAGGTGATCAGAGTCGGCTGACCGGCGAATATAAATAACGGAATGATAATGTATCAAATCGTGCGCGTGAAAAACCAATAAGTTATTGCGTAACGGGTGGCGAATGATTGGACGGCAATCGGGGGGTGGACGTCGAGGTTCGACTATCTGCGCTATGGCACGTATGCTCTCCGTACTCCCCTTCCAACTTGGAACTGGGCCTCGTCTGCATGCCGACAGAGAGCTTCGGTGGTTACGCGCCACAATCACCCCCGTACGATCGGACAACACACAGTGCATATTTTTCAATTAATTTAAATTACAAAACATCGCGCGGCTACCCGGGGGAAAAAAAAGAGAGCAGCCGTGTGTCGGGAACGCGTTCCGCTGTGTGCTGCACGTTTGAACGACTCGGGCATAAACACACGTGCAGCTCGAGCATTTTTTTTTTATCAAAAAAAAATGTATTTATTAATTTTTTTTCGATTAAAAATCTACGATTCTCGCTCCCGAGCCGAGTCGATTGAGAAGCACAGATGTGGCTTTTTGAAAATATCAAAAATCATTGCTTTATCCGAAATTGGAAAACTAATAATATCCGCGATGCGTTTCATTTTTTATTTACTTGTTCTGTGTAATATCCATTCATGAATAAAAAATTGCACTCGCTACCTCGCGAAAATCGAGTCCGATCGATTGGTTCGTTCGTCACAGAACACGCGTCGTTTAAACGGTGCATTACGGATTATCGTGAGGTTTACACGAGCCTCGATGTTGTAACACGGCGATTAACTATGTACGGTAATGAAGTGAGCCGTTCGTCCGGCGGAAAGGATCAAACGACAGGCAAATATTTCACGCGCTGCCCTCGTAATTATTATCCCAGATTGAATACACATCCACGATTAAACAGAGACATCAACGAACTTTCGAGCTGTTTCGCCGAGGGGGTTACTATAAACCCCTCAAAAGCCCAATGCCTTTTACGTGTTAAAAATATATTTTTTTATAAATAGCACTGTTGGATAAAATCGCCTTTTTAATTTCCCCGCGTGAATTAAAAAGTACGATTAAATCATGTTCTGGAATGGAATACTATTGGTTAAATTTTTCAAAAATTGTTTGTATGCAACTTGTCGATATTAAAAAAAATAGCTTTATCAACAACGCCGCAAATATGGCACATTGGATTTGAAGGGTTGATTTTATTTCTCGCTCGCGAAAGCTTTTCTCGCCCGACTGCTCACTTATATCCGTACGAAGAACGATAAAATCGTTAATTAATGTAAGTTTATTGAGCGAGCGAATCTTCTTGTTATTCGCCGGAACGCAGACAACTTGTCCATTATATAGTTCGCCTCTCGTATCGCGATGAAGGATTAACGAGCAATTTTCTCAGTCTCTCACTCGGGAACCAAATCGATCCCCTCCAACGAATTTAAGCGAGAGTGAAAATTGGTTTCACAACTTTGTTCAACGATGTAGCTGTTGCCCCGAAGAAGTTCTTCGGCAAGTAATATCGAAAACGCGGACGCTCCGGTACCGATTACGATCGCCGACGTGGTCGTACATTAGCATAGACGAAAAATAGAATCGTAAAACAGCGAATCCAACTTTAACCCCCATTGCATCCCGGGAATATCCCGAAAACACGTTTGGACTTTTGTGCGTTTCCCGGCGACCCGCAAACCGCGGGGGCCCCGCTTCGACACTTCCGGTGTGTCGGCGAGCGACGCTTCCGCCGCGGCGAACGAGAAACCATTACCTTCCCTTCGTTGTATCTCATTCACTTAAAAAAAAAAAAAAAAACCTACATAATACTCACACTCAAATAAATAAAAAAATTGCTACAAAATTGTATTCGCGATACTCTAATAATCCATTGTATCGGAATTTTTAGTTCGAAATTGATATTAAAAAAAAAATAGTTACTCCACCAACGTGTCGAACAGGCACGAAAGAGTTGCTTAAAAAAGTAAATAAAAAAATCCGTATCCCTGCTCCGATTTTCCTGCTCTACGTTCAAAGCTCGATGTGAAATAAAAAAAAAAAAATTAATAAGTAAATGATGCAAAAATCGCGTGGTAGAAGTGCGCGACTCCGACGCAGCGTATACAGAAATCTGCACCCTCGGCATTCGAGCCACAGTTATCTCGCACGCTCCTCTCCCCGTGTACCGTGGCGATAGTATATCCTTCCAACGACTGCGGAGCGAAGCGGCGGCCGGAAGTCAAAAAATCGTCCCCACAAATCACGACGCACAATGGCTCGATTGTGTACACGATCCCCGTCGGCCCCTCGTGCCTCCGCCGCTATCCAACCGACCGAGCAGCGGCAGCGGCGGTGGCACCCGCGGAGGCTCTGGCCCCCGACGCCGCTGCTCTCGCCTCCGCCTAACTACGTGCAAGCGACAGAGAGGCGTAGCATCGTCGAAGCGACTACCGGTGCGCAGGACGAAGGGCGAAGAGGAAATCTATTGCCGGAAGTAGGTATATCCCGTGAATCCACCCCCCCCCCCCACCCCCTACCCCGCCCGGCACCGGCGTCTAGCTCACTCTCTCCGTCCGTGTTAGTGTTTTTGTACGTCCTCGCGTGCCTCAGTGCGAATTCGTGTGTATATGGAAATTCGAGACCCTCTTCCACTAGCGCAGCGACGAGCAAACTAGCCGGATCCATGCCGCTCGTGCACCCCCCTGCGAGTAGAGAGTACAACGAAACCAACTACCCTCACGCCACCCCCCCCCCCCCCCCTGCCCGCCCATTCTCGCGGCGCGTACCGCACGCGTCGCCAATTTGATAAAACTCTTTACGACTTCCGGCGGCGTGACGTCATTGGTACGGGCGGTACCGCGACCGGAACGTATTTACGATCTCGTGAAAAATAGCGGGGACGATTGTGCGGAGGGATGAAAAAGAATGATGGGGAACGAGACTCGCGATAAATAAGGCAATCGTTTACTTATTTTTTATGACATTTTGTTTTTTTTTTTGCGCGGATCGTTTCAGGTCGAATATTCTCTGCTATTTGTTGTTTCCTCCGGATGAGGAAAAAAATCCCTTGAAATACAACAAATTCTGGAAATTTGAATGGAACTCTTCGTAATATTTTTTATATTCGGATCTGAGGATTTTTTTTTTTTTTTTTACCGATTGAACGAAACTTGTACCTTGAGGCTGATGAGGGTACATTTTTTTGTTTTCGAACTTCTGATGCGAGTTTTCGTATATCGAGCGAGACGGTAAACAGGTGGCGGATTCGTGATCGGTAAGTATCCGAGTCTGTCTGTGTCGATTAATCCACCTGTTGGAAATCGAGCGTTCAGATGTACACCAGGTAGAAACTGGTGAACATCGGAGCACAAACGTTTGTGCGCAATCCACGGGAGCGTATTAAGCCGCGGCGATATAGTAGACGTACGTGTGATCGCACGTGCGTACTCGACACACGTATTCGTACCACCGAGTAACTACGTATGCACGAGTAATCATAGCTAATGCGTCCCTAATGGTGACTAAATACCGAATCATACTTTGATGCGTTCCTGATGACGAGACTCGCGACACCCCTTGCCGCGATTTCGCTTGCATCAGTGATCGTCATACCGAAACCAAATTATATCTACGCTCGGAACGTGCCAAATGTTGCGTACCAGGCAGTTAAATACATCCAAAGGTACAGTGAATATAAAATGAACACTAGCGATAATCATCTTGATATATCGTACAAGTATACGAGTACACATCAATCTATACAAGGGTCGAGATTGACAATTTTTTATAATTTTCAGCGGGACACAAAAAAATAAAAAAGTTGCATACCAAATAGAAGACACGCACTGAGAAAAAAAATCGATTGAGTCAAGAAAATGGCGCTTACGGGTGGCGAAACAAATTTTTGGTTGACCGAACGAAATAATTGTTGTATTATGTAAAGAAAAATTTGAATCGACGGCCTGTTAGTTCGATCAACGAGGTATTTCTTTCGATCAACCAAACATTTGTTTCGCCACCCGTGAGCGCACATTTTGTTGGCTCAATTGATTTTTTTTCTCTGTGCGGGTTCGTTTTGCGCCCTCATCCCTATGTTCGCACAAAGAAAATGTACGCGTATCTGAATACCAGCAATCTTTGTATTAAAAATTTTGGGACATGAAAAAAAGGCACGGTACCAATTTTTTTATTTTTTAACTGATAAAATTACTCCTAATAAAACTGGTCCGGCAGCTGTGACAGTGACGTTATTGCTTTGCCCGAGCAAAATTTATTTTGCAATTAAAAAGTGAACGACGAAAAAAAATATACATATATGTATATATTCTTTGATATCCGGAGAAAAGTCTCGCGAGCGTTATTAAACGTGTAGGTCACAGGGCGCTTTCCTTGTGGCAGTGTGCCGTGCTCTTGCGCCCAGACGTATAGTTCCAATACCGCGTTCTTAACGAGTTCTAATGGGAGTTGGAAACGATAATCGTCGCCTCAGCGAGCGAGACTCGAGTCAAAGTTTTCTTTCTAATTAAGAAACAAATAACCGGAGTTAACCGTGAGGGGGGGGAGAGAGAGGGAGGAAGGCTCGGGGTGTTTTGCCCTGCTTGTTGGCCCGGTTTCGATGCCGCAAAGCGAGCCGGCGTCTCGTGCACCTTCATAAACGCTGGATCGTTATTAAGCTGGAAAATTAACGTTGCCTTATCACAGAGGGCAAAGCGGGGCAAGACGGTCTATTTTTACCTACATTACCAGTGAAAAATAAAATGAAGCCCCATCGCAAATGGAGGTTTTACCCCGTTCGTCCCAAGGTATGCAAAAAAAAAAAACTTTTTAAAAACTAATCGAACGACGTATTCCGTTGGGCGGAGTGCAAGAGAACGGACTTCAAAATATTCTCACGCTACGTCGAAACTTCTCGATAATAACCAACAACGGAACGCTTATTAGTCAACGTCGAGGGATATGGATCCGCGTCGTGTGCCGGAGGCCGATACACCGCGTGTTATTATCGAGGACGCCGAAGAGATAATTCATTTTCAATATCCAATTATAATAAACAAGATGTCATTTGTGTGGTGGTTCTCCGGGTCGGCCGCACCCAAATTCCCTCGGTCGACGCGCGCGCCCCGACGCTCGGTGCACCAGGTGCCAGTTTGGCCTCTCCGAACTCTCTTTCTCTCCGTTCTCTGTGTCCTACAACGTTTTCCCTCTCATCCCTCCTTCGCTCGTGGATTGATTGATTTATTCGTTCGGGCGCAACAAAATCAATTCGTATTATATGAACGAGGAGTGACGGTGCACGAGAGCTCGGCCCACTAAAATATCGACGCGGCCGCCAAAGGATAACGCACCCTTAGTTGCAATATCACAAAATTTAATATTCCTTCCTCATATTAAAACCCAACATTTCGCGAAAAAAAAAAAAAACTCATTTCGTTCCGAAAGAATAATTACGGTTTTCCCCGTTCGTTCCCCCCCCCCTTCGGCAAGCGTATCGGAGAACATATTAAACCAAGTACAAACATGGGATGCTTTTGATGATGAAGCGAAATTGCACATTTTTCTGTATCGTCGCCGTTACTTCCGGTTAACGAGTACGCGCGACCCGGAGGGCATGCATTATAGGTACGATGGCGGTGGGAAACTATTTTAGAACAGTCGCGTCGGTTCGGAGCCGGACAGAGTTCCACCCTCGTGCATCCCTCACCCTACCCTTGGGTAGTCATACATAAACCGATCGTAAACCGTACTCGATTCGAGTTTTCGCTCGTAGGTGGGTACAGTCGAGGTACTTTCGCGCGGCTTTACGGAGAAAGACGGATGCGTGGAGTTGAAGAAGGAGGCCGAAGAAGAGCATGGAGGAAAGGAAAATAAAAAATTGCTGAGGAGGGAGGCTGAGGTACGTGCGTCAGCGTGACGATGAGCTCTTCAGCATCCCTCGTCCTCCTCCGCCTACCGTTCTGTTCTACAGTAAGAAGTATAAAACAAAAATGAGAAAAAAAATGAAGCCGCGGAAACTGGCGAGCGAGAAAGGGATAGCACTTTTACGATCGTCGGACCGGGTCACGTATGTGCATCTATATATATACGTCGATGTATACATGGCTCTATGTTTTTACAAGATAATGCGCACCTCGTTAATGGCTCTCGACGCTACGCGGGAGAGTGTTTGTGTGCTCGTTGCCTTGGGTGCGTAACAAACGTTGGTTTAAATATATATATATATATGTATATATACATATATGTTTGAAAGTGAGGAATAGAGACCAAGTCAGTGCACCCTGAACTGGCGGAAGAGTTGAGTTAGCGTACGTCCCGACTTGAGCCGACATGGCCACAGAGGATTTTAATGTCGCTATGCGCACACTTTTTTTTTTATTAGCGAGACGAGGCTATGAATAAGACCCGAGTGTCGGCGCGAGTCGCTGGCTGGAGGGTTGAGGGGATTCCGTCTGTCTTTGCTTCGCGCACTTATTTTCTCAGACGCACTGCGGGCTGTAATATTGCTTGGGCGAATAGGGAAGAAAAAAAAGATTGCGCGGAAGGAGATTCTAAAAAAAGTTCAAAGAAGTTGGAGTAGAATTTGAGGAGGAAGCGAAGGGTTGGATATGCAAAGGACAAATAATTCATGGAGAGAGCAAGTCAGAGAAGCTAAAGAAGGGTGCGGAAACGATTAAATTGAGCGGAGAACGGGAAAAATTGATCGTTTACGATGCATATACAATTCACTAGCTTACCGATCGTGTGATAAGTAATTGCGTATTTTTATACAGAAGTAGCAGGGCTTCATACCCCATCCATCACAGAGATTATTATCCTCACGGGTTCCATTCGAACTCCCAAAGAGAGCAGTGAGTATCGGACGAACAGACTTAAATTTTTATGCATAGATATACATGATGTATGCGCGATTTATGCATAAATCTGTAATAATACATGATTTACAGGTTTATTCATGAATCGTGTATGATTTTTTCGTGGGACGTGTTAAAGAGAATGAGCACGGCTGGTAGCGGTTAACGTGGTAGTAGCCGTAGTACAGGGTGGGAAACGATATCTCGACGATATCCTAAGACGCACGTTCCCTAGTTACCCCTTTCTCGTTCTTCCCCCTCGGATTCCCGCCTATCGTTGGCGCGCTCTCCTCGGCTATAAAATAATCTTATAGGTCGAATCTCGGGGAAGATTTATAGTCGGCGCCGACAGGAGATCGGGACGGTAACTCGACGATGGGTATAACAGCTCGAGAGCGCGCCCCCTTCGGCTCGATCGGGCGCACGAGAGAGCGCGGCGAGTCCTCGATCGGCTGGAGAGGCCGACGGGAGGCGCGAGGAAGAGGATCGGGAAACGGTCGGAAGGCAAGCGAGGAAGCGAAAACGGATAGAGGAGCTCCTCCTCGATCACGCACGATCCAACGAACACTCTCACGGCGTGGCGCCGCCAACGATGAGACGAGCACAAGCAAAACGCTTCCTCGCTCACGGGGCCTACCGTTTACTAATTATTAATAAACTAATTGCGGCTCCCGTGTGGGAACGCCCATATCGCGTAAATCAAGACGTGAGATGCTTCGGCGGTTACGATGCTGTTGGTACGTGTATAATACGTGGTACAGTGGCGAGGTCGAGCCCACCGAGGTGCAGTGGCAGCGGCACCAACGGTAGGGCCGACCGGAGAGACGAGATTCGGTAACTTCCGTCGATAACGTCGTCGTCCTGTCTTCGGCCCGCTCACCGACTCGAGGATTCTCGACTCCGGGAAACGTTCGGCCTCTGAAGCGACGCCGATATTAAAAGCACCGAGGGACACTTGGATGTTGCGAATTTTGAGGAAGGGTTTTGTGTTTTTATGCATTTTTTCTCGGTAATGAGAAGTCGAATCGAAACACATGCGGAATCTGTAGTTCGTGACAGTATGCCGATAATGTGCAAAAATTCCCAGGTCCGATATAAAAAAATTGTAGGAGATCCGATAAAAAAATGTTTTCTACCTTTTATTGAAAAACGAGACTGCTAAATTTTTTCATACACAGAGCTGGTACTTTTTTACAATTGGCCGTGGAACCCAATATTTTTATTATCGAGAAAAAAATTAATAAAAGTTTTTTTTTTCCTCATGGAGGAAGCTTTGTTTTGTGGTGAGAAAAAAATAATTCGAGCCGGGACAGTTTCGCCATCAGTTTTGACCAAAAGTCAACACGTTGGTGTTGGTAAAAAAAATGGTTTTTCGAGCTTTCAATTCGTGTATGGTTTCGCCCGTTGTACGCATAAAAGGGTTAATTTAAAGAAAACAAGGACGAGACGGTAATAACCTCAACTTTGATGTTATGAAAAGTTGAATATTGAAATTTTCATATCGCTTCCTCATAATATCCCTTTACTCGCAAAGCTTCCTCGACGAGGAAGCCAAAAATACAGAACATGCTTTCTCATAGAAGAAGCTTCGCGAGTAAAGGGATGTTATGAGAAAGCGATATGAAAATTTCAATTTTCAACATTTTTTTCTTTTACTGACGCGATAAAAATACATTTTTACGTGGTAGCAGCTCTCGCTTGTCATGATCGAAGATAATAAAATCGTACACCTAATGGGGTAATGTGCGAATATAGCCTTTGGAGAATGCCGATATATCGAAAGGGGTAGCAGAGTTGGCCGGCGAAGAGAAGAGGCGAGAGAGGCGCGTGGCTCGCGAGCCGTTTGGGCGAGAGAAAAACGGGGGATGCGAGAACGGGAGAAAGCGAGAATACGAAAGTGGTGGAGAAATCTCACGTGCCACGTCCGATATTAGTTCATATATCGCGAGTATAAACATGCGCGAAGGCGCGGTGGGGGTGAGTGGGGAGGGGGTAAGGGGCGAGAGCCACGATAGGTAAGTGTAAAAGTGTGGATGCGGAAAAGTCCCGGACGGGAAAGGCACGTATTCGATGTAAACTACGGAAACCCCAGTTCACCACCCCCTCGCGAGAATACCGACGGACCTGCTTTCCGGCTCCTTCTTCCCCGTTAACCCCGCCGCCGAGTCCCGAGAGCCCGTCGTTTTCCTCGCGCCACAAGCCACGGAGCATATTGAATCTTATGAATTTGTGCCTCGTGTGGCTCCGCGCCCTAGGGAAAAAAATTTAATTTCCAACAATTTTTCGTCTCACATATGCACGCTCGAAATAAGAAAAATCCACTCACTTTCTCTTTCCCGTATTGTGAAATTGTTATTTGCAATCGAAAGGCTGAACGTTTGACAGCGGGGGCAAGACGAATACTGGCGTGGTTGGTGTTTCAAGTTGGAATACCATATTTTTCCACCTTTATTAATATGCGGTATATTATTAAATTTTATATCACATTATTATTTAATAATAATAATAATAATAATAGTAATAATAATCACAAAATTTTTCTCTTATCAGAATTGCATTTTTGTAATTTCAAGCTTCATAAGCATTATTATTATTATTTTTATTATTATCATTATTTTAATGTATTGACAGATGATGTCGCACCTGTTGTGTTGTGTTGTGTTGTGTTGTGTTGTATCAATATATCTATCGCCATAGTTCTTTCCGTGAATAAATAATAGTTGCAAATGAAAAAAACAAAACAAAATTAATTCACGTTAAGCAAGTCTCAGAAATTTGTTACAATGGAAGTAATGTTGGATGCACTCGGAGGGTCGCTAGTGAAAGAACCCGAATGGGGAATGAGGAAGAAACGAGAGTAAAATGACTGAGAGAGTGGAGAGGAGGAGGGAGGCGATGGGAGGAGAACATTCGAAGCGGGCCATGGGTCACGAGGCTGCGTCGAGTCCCTATACCTATAGATAAAAGCGCTACGGAGGGACGAAGTAGGAGGGTAGCGAGAAAAGTGAGTGAGGCCAAGAGGGGCCTCGCCGTAACGGGGGCGAGAATATTGGTTGGCTTGTAATACCGAGAGTGGAGGAGGCAGGGACCCGACGAATATTAAATATATTATTACATTCATTCTCATTTCTCTTCAGCCACGCCGTCGCCCCCGCTCGTTTCCCTCCCGCTTTCTACGTATAGTACCCGCATAGTATAGAACGCACAGCGATGGAAGAAAACTGCAAGCAAAAATGAACAAGTTTTATCAGAACATCGAAAGAAAATAAAAAAATCACTCCCAAATAAACGATCTAAAAACACCCAGGAATGCCAGTCCGTACATAATTGAATTACGGGCTAATCAGACTGGGCCATATTCACCGCTTCAACCCTGTCCAAAAACCACCCCAGGGGAACTGTGGATCACCGGGTCGAGAAAAATCCTTTCGAGTCTCGAGACCCTCATTATCATCCGTATCAAGTTTCACGTTTATGGAACGGAGCGAACAGGGGGTGGGTGAGTAAAACGTTACGCCGGACCGGAAGTGCACGTCGAGTGCACGAAGGCCTGGAGTCCTAGACGCGATGGAGCTAGAGAGCGAACGATATGGGAGGCTAGCGTGAAGCTGGCCGGAGATAGGGAGGGGTTTTGCTGTGCCTGCTGGATCGCCTCACGCTCCGAATTCAGGCCGGTAAATGTGTACGATGCAAACACATAACCGAGGGTATTAAACGTAATTACTTGCCCCTTGTACGTTGCAGCAGCGCCGTCTCTACCGCCCCTCACTCACTCTCCCTCTCGTCGTTGAATCTATCGATAAACTGATCGATGCAAGGACCGCTACATACATATATGTATGTTTATATGTATATAGTATACATATATATATATACATATTCACGCAGAGGCTAGAGGACGCTACGTACGCGCAAAGGTGCGTGTGTATCGCCAAGCACTTTCCATTAGCGTGCTGGTAGACCAGCAAACCTCCCTCCGGCTTGGAACCCTCTCGGCCAGGCCGATACAACGCCACGGTACACTACCACCGTTTTCCATCCCGCTCCATCCACACGGTGAGCTCTCTTTCTCGCTCGCTTCCACAGCTTCCTCGTTCATCATCGCTCGCACCCCTCGAGCTACCCCGTTTCCCTCGCACCCTCTCTGTAATCCCAGCTTCATTCCTCTCCGACACTTCTACACCTGACTGTGTCGCTTTTTTAGTCTGTGGAATGAGAGGCATGCATCGACAATGGGTCCTACCTAATTGTTTTTTATTGTTTTTTTATATATATATATATATAAACGATCCAACAGTGGCGAAATTTAAGACTCACCGATAGATGTCGATTGAGCCGACTCTCCTTCCGAGGGATGATCACGTTACTCTGGAAAAAAAATGAAGCTGGGTTAACAAATTTTATCGTGTCGGTAGTATATTTTTTTTTTCGGTTTGGAAACCTTATAAATTTTCCAATAAGAGATATTTTTTATTTAGTCACCTCAAGAGCCTTAAAAGAGTCCTAGAATCTTTTGGCTCGAACTTTGCCGCAGGCGTGGCGAAACATTTTTCGTTTATTTTGTATCCGGTCGAAAATTTAGGTATCTCGAGATCTGCCGAGCGGATTCCCTTGTCGAATCTGTCGCACAGCCGGCTTCGGGGGAGATACCGGCTCCGGCGATTGTGTTCACTGACTTATACCGCTATATCCCCCTATTATATCCCGACCACTTAATCCCCGATCGTTCAAGGGGTTACCGAGGCTGCGTGTATGCTCTGTACCCATACAGAATCGGGGGAGCTCGGCAAACGACTCGACTTACCTGCGCCTCGACGCCCACGTATGCGGGCCAATGCAATTCGCTACATGCCGCGGTAATGGACATGCCTGTTACACACGATCCCGCAGTACTGTCGCAGACTCGTGACACCGACGGCACGAAGACAATTGGCACACACATATATATATATATATATATATTGATCCCGGTAAGTGTGGAATAATCGAGAGAGTGAAATATAAAGAAAACGAGTTCGTCTTCGATAAAACGATTTCCGATCCCTCGAGCCAGCGTCCCCGCTCCGAATCTACCGAGCAGAGCACTCCAATAATCGAGAGAGTGTCCGTGGAGCACCGGAGGCTTGTGTGTCGCGAATTTCGCGTGGCGCACGTAACACGTATTCCCTATCAGCTGGACGGTATTGTACAACGCCGATACACGAGGCCCGTACTACTCGGTCGAGAGCACGTGGGCGAACGAAGACTCGATTCCTCTTTCATTCCGGGACGCACACACGAGTCCTCAAGCTCTCCCGTGCGAGGCGCGCTGCGCCCTTTTACAGGATAGGTACAAGAGAGTTAACTGGTGCACCAATACCGTCGAGCGTGCTGCACCGTACTCTGTATTATGTATGGATCGGGGACGGCGGGATTGCTCGCGATGCAAAGAATCACGAAGAACGGCCGACCCACGCTCAGACTGAGGCGGAGCTCTTATCGAGATCGATACCTTCGATCCCCGAGCTCCGAACGATCGAATAGCTCCACTGTTATTCCTCTCCGGCGAATGATCGGTCGTGAATTGCGCGTTGTGCTTTGTAAATTTCGTCATCTCTTGGTGGAGTTCTGTTTTACCGACGGGTTCGGCACTCGGGAAAAATTTGATGCCGGTTATGGTTTTTTTTCTTCTTTATAGAGAACGAGCGGTCACGTTGATTCGCGCGCTCGCATGGGTTTCGAAAATTTATTTTGCTTTTATCTCGCTAAACTTTACCAAACGGGGGGGGGGGGGGGGGGCTTCACCGAAAGGGGGCTCCGTTAAGGGGAAAAGGAAAGAACATCCAAACATCCAAACAAACAAACGAATCCGCAGTTTTCCATAATATATATGAGAATCATGATAATAGTTCATACTTTGCATTTCGTAGTTTTTCGCTGATAGAAAATTTATGCGGCAAGGCATTACGCGCAAAGGTCGACCAGGGACATATCGATGCCGGCTCGCATGATCGGGCAACCCAGTGGATTCTCCGATTCAGTCGATTTGCTCTCGATACGTAAATTCGCACGCGTCACGAGTCACAAGCCGTTTTGCCAACTCTCCTCCCTGGCACTCTGGTAACACACTCAACGTTGCGAATACACACGTGTGTGAATACTCCTCCCACCGTATGTGTGTGTGTATGTGTGTATACATATATATCGATATTCGTACAGAGACGACACGCGACGAACTTTCGAATTTCCCCTGCAATTTCCTACGTATCGAAACGGACACGATGCAGGCAAACCGGAAGTGCGCTGCGGACGGAACGGATATCGCACGAAAATTGGGTGACGCCAGGGGAAAGAGAGGGTCGAAAGGATAACCTCCGGGTCCCATGGGAGTTCCCGATAATCATTCGTGTGGCTAGGCGGATTTATTGAATCGTGGGTAAAAAAAAATATATATATATATTGTCGACGTACGTTTAGTGGGAAAAAACAAATCGAAAAAAAATATAATAATAGCGTGTACAATAAGCAATTTGATGAACGATCGTTTTGACCTTCCTCATTTCTCTTTATATATATACGAGCCGCAGAAGAGGCAATACATTTCGAAAATCCGATAAACCGCGAGAGGCTATATTTGTTAGTGCAAAAATGACTTCCTTGTCGCGTAAACACGCCCGACTCGGTGGATCGTATCGGACGATGCAACATCGCGTTTGAAACAGAAATGGCGTAAATTCAATATCCCGATTCGGAAGTTCACGTTTGCCTCGGTGTTTACGTATACGTTTACCGTACAGTATTTCCACGCTGTCCTCTATCCCATTACAACTATATTACAATAATACACGGACGACTGAGGAATGCAACTCCCTCGATCCGTGAATAACTCGATAATACACTCGATAATGCAATCTCTCGAATTACAAAAGCAGCGAAATACTTTCCATCAAAAATGTCCATGCAAAAACATTCTCAATTAAATTTTTCAGCGTCAAAGGTCGAGAACTCCTTCAGGTGGGGCTAAATATCAACATGACCTCAAAATATTTTTAATCCATTTTTCTCCGAAACGTCTTTTCATTTTATACAATCGTTTCGGAGTAAAATGCCCCGCTCAACCCGAGCTAAGTGTGTAACGGAAATTGTAATTAATTTTTTTCACGCTTGCCGACCATTTCCGGTCTAAAGAAAATTCTTACACGAACCGGATAACGATGCGTGTTCACTTAAGGATTTGCTTTCGAAGGTAAATGGTCGGTCCGTTTAAAAAAAAGATCCATCACTGTTTGTTTTACCAACCGAACAGGGCAGTTCCACTCGAGAAAGAACTCGCGCACTGCCCTACTTTTCCGTACGAGGAATCCGGCTAAATTCACGGATCTCCGGTTCCGGACCGTTCGCTTCGTTATCGATGTTATCGAGGGAAACGTGGCATTAATTTCACGAAGCCTTATCGGTCGGGTTCTCGATCGGCAGTGGGAACGGCAGCGGATGGGGCAAGGGGTTTGCGTAACGCGCCTTTAAGAGGGAGACGGAGTGCGATTGCCGACACCGAGATACAACCGGGGTCCGGGGATATAATGGAAGCATTCATAAGGGTTGGCAGGTCCTTATCTCGGAGATAAGGCCGAGACCGCAGCCGCTCGGCGTAATTGGGCGGGAGCGAAGGAGAAGCTCCGTTACAGCTCGACTCCCCGTTCCTTCTTCGGCGGTTCGATAACGGACGCCGCGAACTGCGCCATGCAACGGTAACCCTTCCGGTTTTCCAGTTTCGGGAATGGGCCGCTCGCGGGAGAGACGTGTGTGGAAAATTGTACTCCCGGGCCGGACCGGTAGACCCTAATTACTCTCGGAATCCTCGTGTGCATGCCACGTACACACTGCGTTACTCTCCTTTAGCAGCGGAACAACACTCGTTAATATAATAACAACGCCATAAATGTTGTAATGATAACTGCCGACGGTATAACACTGTGGAAGAGTAATGCATACGGGCTGTTAGTGTTCGTAGCCGCAAAACGAGGGAGGTAATAGAGCACTGATCGCGCAGCGTGATTTCAGTGTATTAGTATCGTACACCGTGGAAGAGATCTCTCGTGTCGATAAATTCCTGACTACGATTATACGAACGCCTCTGTCTCGTAATCATAATCGAGAGAAGGTCTCTCTCGCGTACCTACCACACAGTCGGTATAGTATATCGAATTTATGCGAGGGTAGGCGGAGCCCCGCGGTAACGACAGTGAGACGAGAAGATACTCGAATAACAAATGAATTCATACTGAAAACGCGATTTTACGTATAATGATTATGATCGTTATCCGGGGGATTTCCATTTTGAAATAAAAAATAAGAATATCCACGAATCCTATGTGCAATAACGAGTGCATTATACAAAGTGATTCGGGATTGTTCACGGTACAATGCGGCGGGTTGTATACATTCAGTGGGGAAAACCGAATTAAGTTTGAAGATGATTCTTTTTTATTCGTGATAAAAAAAAATCTCTAAAATGGCATGTTGACTACGTCCAAAAAAATGGTCGAGTGTATGGAAATAAAACATTCTGCGGGGTTTCTTGAGTTGCACGAAATATACTTTTTTGGCATATCGCAGTTTCGATAAAATCGAAATTTGCTTGTTCATTGAGAAAATCGAAATTTCAGTGGGGAAAACCGAATTAAGTTTGAAGATGATTCTTTTTTATTCATGATAAAAAAAAATCACTAAAATGGCATGTCGACTACGTCCAAAAAAATGGTACGAGTATATGGAAATAAAACATTCTGCGGGGGTTCTTGAGTAACACGAAATATAGTTTTTTGGCATATCGCAGTTTCGAGAAAATCGAAATTTGCTTGTGGGCTGGTTTTTTCTCGAAACAGGCACGAGGCCTGACATGATTTGCAGTCGGGTGAAAGAAATTCTACTATATTCACAGTATGTAAAAAAAAATCCAATGTGTACAAGTACGCGAGAACCAAGGAGAGAAAAAATCCATGTGTGAGCCTCAAATGCAAGGTTGCGTGCTGAGATTAAGCAGTAAAGGCTCCGCAAGATCGGGCTCTCCACGAGAATCTGCTTCGGTATAATGAATTCAATTTGAGGGATGAATCCGCCTCTAACGAACACGCGCGGCGGACGATGAGCCGAGGGCAAAGGACACGAGGGATGGAAGACTACGGAGCTGCCCTCGCGAGTCTAAGGGTCCCGTAAAAGCGTTGACGCCGTTTATTCAAGACGCCCAACGCTCGTGTCCCACCGCGGTGCACGGGCGAAAGGATCGAGGGAGGAAGGAGCACACCGCAGGGACGATGGCTTTGAAGGGTCTCGTTCTCGTTTCACGTCCATTAGTCCGATTCAGGAAGTTCTTTTTCCCTCCGCACCGTTCGAGAAACCTCCGCAGCAAATAAAAAGGTTTTATAAATTCAATATAAACATTTAACAAAACAATATTTGTCTACAAAGATCAACCATTTATTTTCGTCAACTAACAAAAATTGTTTTCGTCAACCAACAGTATTTTCAATTTAAAAAAAACAGTGAAATTAAACATTTGGTTGCGAACGAACAATAGTTGTAAAACTTACGAACCCTCCCGCACCTCTCGGTGGTTCATTGAACCGTTAAATTTCGTGAAATACAATCGACAAAGGATCGAGAATCATCGAATGACGAGTGCCACTCTATCGGAATCAACGCCCTCAAAGACAAACGCTCCACCCTTGTACAGGAGCCAGAGAAACGCGGTCGGGAAAAAATGTGTTTTCCAGCTCAGCAGGCAACCAGAGACCGAGAGCCCCGTTCATAAAATGCAGAGTCCACGCGGTAGGCGAGAACGAAAGGGATATTAGGTGAAGCTGCACGACCACAGGCACGAGGGGTGCGAATGCTTTAGGTTCTCCGCTATGTGCCAGAGTGAAGAACTCTAGGAGGAGGCGACGGTGGTGGTGGCGACGACGACGAATGAGGAGGTAGTAAAATCCACAAATCACCGTATAAACCAGAACAATGACGGGACGCGGTTCCGCATGGTATGAGAGGAGGGGGAGGGGGGGGGGGGGGTGTATGCGCGGGGTGCATGCTCTCGGGGTCGCGCGGCGAGGTTGCTCTTGCTGTCGGGGGGTTGCTAGTCGAGAGGGACAGCGGCAGCAACTACCAGAAGCACAGCGGCAACGAGAGCGGAGGGTCGAGGGCCAGCGGCGGCGTACACACTGAAAGCGCCACGGTACACCCAGAACTGGCCGACGATAAATTTGTCGGCAGAGTCAATAACAGAGGCTGTTTCTGTGATTTAATGATGCCTGCTCGACGCGAGCCGCACGTACGAATACTACGTACGCACACGGACATAGAAATATCTATGGACGGTAACAACGGCGGAGACCCCGATGCTTTGCCTCGGACCGCCCGATGCTCGACGCTTCTGTGTTTTGCCTGTTTTCACTTTTCACCTCGTTCAGCGAATACGAAATTCAACGAGATATACGTATATACATATATATACCCCGTATTATAATCCATTCGTATTCCATTGACTCTGGTGAGCATAAACTTCTGCCAAAGACGTTCCTTCGATGATATAGTTGGCAAACCGGTCTGGGAAAAAAATTATATGTACGATATATCGAAAAGTATATCTTATATATATATATGAAGCACATATTTTTCCGACCGTTTAAAAAATGTTCGTCATTTTGTCAAACGTTCGAAAGTCGCGATAATAAATATACGGGATTACTCGTGAGAATCGTTATTCCCGATAGTGTGGAATTTTGTTGAGCGAAGTGTCGAGAGAGCGATAGTGAAGTGCCAAATAGAGCCAGAGGAGAGACGGCTGAGGACTCTGTAGAAAATTTCTCGTGAATGAGGGCTCTGTACACACACTGACACACGAACGTACGCTCGTTTGTTGTGTGAAACGACGTTTATCGGCATTAACGTCAACGGGCGCGAGCGCCCGTTCGAGGACGAGAAGAAACGACAAGACTGGAAACGGGCGCGCGCGGGCGAGCGGATTTTATCGCGAATGTGCTAAAAGCAAAATCTCCTCGATACACCTTGAAACCTTTTAGCGTCTCGACGAGTGAAAGTCAAGGGATATGGATGCCTCGCCTGGCTTTCGCGAACGTTCGATTGCGAATATATGTATATATATACATAAATATATATATATATACAATGCATGTACATCGATATTACACGGGGCACACTTGGAGCACACCAAGTGTGCGTCCGCGTGTGTGTATCGCTTATAACGTCGAGCAGTGCCGGCATGCCAGAGCTGATATGTTCACGTAACGAGCCGCAAATTATCGATATCGCGGAATCCGTTTATAGTCGATATACCTAATAGTGGCTAATAGGCAAGAGCGTATGTGTGCGCAGGAGTTAATTACCGCGGCAGCGGCGTATCGACTCACTGACAGATCCAACTATTAGAGACAGTGTCGCGAATTCGCGAGCGGTCGCGGAACAGAGTGGAAACAGGCAGTGTTTGTCCGTTGATAGCGATTTTTTGGAACAGAATGAAATTTATTTCATCGTGGAGTGGAGTTTACTGGATTCTAGAGACCAACTTCTCTAATAGTTGAACTTCAGCTCATGGAATGACATTCCATTCGTGTCCAAATTTTCTAACGGTTGAATTGCAGCTCAGGCAACAGAAATTTGTCACCGACTCTGAGTGCCTGTCTGCGTGAGTGGTCTGCGATAGTCTATAATGGCCTCGTACTCTAAGTTGATAATTCTTAAGATTCCATCCGTGGTCGCCACTCGCTAAAATCCCCTCGCTATAAAGCAATTAACGTCAGTCGAAAGATAGCCGAGATCCGAATGAAGCACAAAGTTACCCGATAGCCCCGGTAAACCGCTGTTCATTCATCGTTTCCGAAATCGGCAGAGTTTCCTCATCCGGAAGATGGGAGCCGATGCATCGGGTACGTCAAAGCGAAAGAGTTGGGCGCGCGAAGAAGAGTCGAAAGAGCGGGAATCCCGAAAGGGATGAATATCTCAACCTGCACCCTCCAGATGTGTCTTTACGTATGCGCATGTGTGTGTGTGAGTGAGTGTGCGATTGCACTCCAAGGTACACGCGCACAGGTGCACGTAGCAGAAAAGAAGAGAAGTCCGTCAAAAGGAGGGGCTTTCCGTGAGTACAGCACTCCTGCGGTAAGTAATGGTCGAGAGCTCGGTGTATCCCATTTGGAAAATACAAACGTTCGCTTTTACGAACACGCGATTATCAGAAAGCTCTCGACGGATGAAGAGGGCCCCCTCGACATCAGCACACGTAATACTCTCATCCTCCCCGCTTCCTTCGAGTTCCTCATTGCCAGCTGGATAGCCATGGATCTCACTCTCTTCCTCTCAGCATCAATCCACGTAGATAGACGAGCTCTTTGCATAATCCCTCCTCTCCCTTGGCCCCCATTTTCTCCCCTATGCCGTTTCCCTCCTCATCTTCTTCTTCTTCTTCTTCCTCTTTCTTTTTATTTTCGTTCACTTCTTTTTTTGTTCACCCGTTTTCCCTCGTGTTTCGCAAACGCCCGGGCCGGTCGATCGCTATTAAACGAGAACGAAAAACAGAGGAGACGAGTGGCTTGCGGAGGGATACGGCGAAGTGATGAGACCCGTTGAGGAGGCCGAGGCGGAGGGGGAAGGGAAATAGAGCCGCGCACCGGGCACTTAGGCCTGGCTTTTAATCTTCGAGCCTCGGGAAGAGCTCTAATTAGAGCCGGGCTCTCTCGCGAGTCCGCACTCCGCTCTATCCGACTCTAGTTCCTAGCCCGTGCGCTTGTCGATACGAGACTCGCTCGTGTGCACCTGCACAGTGTTCCTCGCGTGTGCGAGCGCGCGCGCACACACACGGATCGACCATGCCCGCGGTATTATTAGTATCATAATAGTACGGTGCGTAAACGTAACGCGCATTTACACGTACGTTCGGCCGATCATCTCTTCTCCTCTCGCTGGCTTCCCGGAGACCAAGGAATTAGTATCGGTAGGCTCGTCGAGCAGCCGCGGAGTTACATCGGCCGGGCAGAGAGCCGCGCCGGTAATTAAAATCTTGATTAATGCACGTGTCCGTCAGGGTTCCTCTAATGAACTTTCACGTCACCACAACACTCCCCGGTGCTTCGCCTCGGTGTGGCGGCAGTGTTCGTGGCTCGAAGGTATACAGGATAAGCTGTAACGGCGGGTGCCGGGAACAGTACACGAAAGCCACGATCGGGCCCGCTAAGCGCGATTCTAATCGCATCGCCGGCCGGGGCGAACATTGTCGAGAGACGGGCGAACGTGAAGTGGTAAAACCAGGAGAAATTTTAGAGACCGCGATAGGAGCCGATGGCGAAGGTAAGGGGAAGTGATGTAAGAAAAGGGGAAAAAAAGAGGCCAGTTCGTAAAGCATTTCGAGGATGCAGGTCCGATAGTGCCAAACTCGTCGGTACACAACGCTACTTCTATGTACATGTTTTCTTTCGTGGATTGACGTTCGAGATAAGAAAATAATTAAATGTTAAGATTTAACATTGTTCGTTCTTTCGTTCTCTCCGACTGTGGACTGTGTGTATTGTATGTGTGCTGTACGGTGTGTGTTTCCGTGACGAAAAAAACAACGAGTATAACGAAGATGGATCGGAGTTAAATTTATCGCCGGCCTCACGACGAACAACATTGATTTACGTCCTCATTACATTCCCCGCGATTGCATCTCGGAGTGTGATGTAATGTTCTAATACACTTCTGGCGGAGGGCGAGCGCGATTTTTTTTCTTCGAAAAACGTAAAGATGTTTTGAATTGTGCAGACTGAAAGATGGTAAGTTGGTCAAACTGATAAAACAGCTAATACGTCCCGTTTTGTGATTTTTTCTACTTAGTCTCAATTAACTTTTAGTTCTGGAAACTCATAATTTTTTTCAGTGTGTCAAGTGAGTCAATGTCTTGCAATGGAAGTAAGAAAGAAACTTAAAAATGTAATATTAGTCCAACATTACAATAATAATATTAGTCCAATATTAAAAATCGATTAAATTCAGGAGGCAAGAAAGGGATAGAAGTTGGGACGAAAATTGGAAAGCGTTGGGTGGTTTTACCAGGCGGGAGTCTCATTAAGCACGCTCGACCGTTCGGAATCAATCGCGAGGACCGCGAGTTCGCGAGTGTACGATACCGGCTCTCGAGCGGTCCCGTTGGAGCAAGCGCGACTAGACCGGCCAGACTTCCCCGTCCACGGCAGATCGCATTGCCGCATTCGCCGCTAAATATACGATTAACAGCCCGCGGTGTCTTCTAGAGCTAAACCGCCCGATAAATACAGCTAATACGCTGTGCCGCGAGCTCTCACATTCTCTCTCAACGCGGTCACAACGGAGCTCGCACGGACAGTACCAGCTGCGATCGTCGAATGAATAAGATCTGGCGGTCCGACATCCGGTCATCGGAGCAATTACTTAGTTAATGCGTCTCCTCGGCTCTCGCATATGTTCCTCGAGACTTCACCAGGTTGCTACATTTAATTGCTCATTAGAATCCAACTTTGTATAGTATCCCGATCCGAGATAACTAATGTCGCGAATTAACGTAAATAATAAAAACAAAAAAAAATAAAAAATAAATCCCATTTCCCGTATTTCTCGACTATCGAGATAGACGTATCTCGGCCTTCTCCCACCCTCCCAGGCTATTTTTTTTTTTCAACGCGGTTGTAACGACCCTGCTACACAATCTCAGAGGTACGACTTGAATTTATCTGATTCAATCTATATGCAAATCAATTATAATAGTAAATTAACGAAGGTACGGGGGATGAGTCCTCAGTCGGGAATGGAGAGAACCAGGGGGAGGGGGCAGGAGGTGGAGGGGGAGAAGGTGAGGAAAGGGAAATTTCTCTCTGCATAGTATCCGAGAGAGTTCCGCGTGCCGATAATCCTTGCAACGAGAGCCGCTCGCGTACTCCCCGTCCTGTTCGTTATACCGTTCGTGTGTGTGTGTGTGTGTGTAGAGCCGAAGAGGAGTGAGACTAACCGAGGAGGTGGAGTGTAGTCTCGCAATTATGACCTAGTCGTTATAATGACTGTTTAGTCACTGCTCGCTCCGCGAAGCAATTTAATTATCATCAAGCCGCCGTTGCCGGCGTCGCACGGCGGGCCGGCGAGAGGGAAAACCGAGCTGCAGCAGCTAACGGCGCGCTAAGCGCGAGCCTAACGAGCTGAATATCTCGATGCCGAATCGGCCTCTCTGTTTCTCTGTCGCATCTCTGTGCGAATGCGCACACGCTCGAAATCACGCGTTATAACGCTGCCGCTGTGTGTTACCCCTGCAAACCCGATTGCGATTAGTTCCATGCTTTCAGTCGAGCTTAACCGTACGGTGAGAGAGAGGGAGGACGGGAGGGACAGTCGAACAGACGGAAACGACAATGGTCCGCGGATAATCGACGTTAAACAAGGGGACAAATTATTGCGTAATCCGTTACCGCAACTCCGGTGGAAGTATTAAAACAGATATCGCATCTTCGATCGTACCGACCGACGATAAGCGTTCGCTCGTGGAATCCACTTGCCTCGAGGACGATCCGTAGGTAAGGGAGAACTGCTGAGGGAGAACCTTGACCCGAAAATGTTTGAACGGCCATTTAAAAAAATGTTACGTTCTCGTGGAATAAATGACGCGTGTATTAGGTTTTGGAGCGGATATTATTAGTACAATCGCTGCTAAATATCTCGAGCACGGACTGTCAAACCGTCTGTTCTCTCTGAAATTCCGATCAAGACTGTTGTCATCTGGTCAATCGATAATCTATTCGTTTACCATTTGTCATACCGAGCTATTCCGGTCACCTATGTAATATCGAGTGTCTTGGTCCATCCCTCGTCTCTATATTCGTTACAATACATCCTCGAATTGTAATCCGAACATTCCGGAATTAAATATGAAATTATGCAAAAATTTTATTGTTTTTTTTTTTATTCAAGAAAGTTAATTATTTGATGTGAACATTTTTGCTCCGTCGATATTCGGCCACGATGCCTAGCATGCGGATATTCGTTCCCGGTTAAAGAACATAAATCCCCGAGACTAAGCCCAATTGCTTGTGTTTAAAGTATCGTTTTCCTAGATTCATTGTATTATATAGCCTGTTAAAAGAAGCAAACTAATTGTCGTACGAGAGACAAAAATGGCTATTACACGGAGCAAACAATCTAGGGTGAGAGTCCATAACGAGCTCTCCTCTCAGACTCCCGTATAGATCTTGGAGTTGCTCTCCGAGCAACAAACGCGAGATTCCGTCGCGTGTTACACGGAGTACGGTACACGGCACGGAGAGAGGAAAAGAGCGAGGAGGAGAGAGTTCTCGAGCAAGTACAACACCGAGTCCATTCAATCTAATACTTCTAGGGGTTCCTGCTGCTGCGCTGAAACTGGCGTTGCTACCGGTGATTCTGGAACTGGTGGTACTGCCCGGCTGGTAGCAACAACCATTTGAACTCTCGCACACGGACACAGAGAAGTCGACACGGACGTGGTTAGGAGCAGTTTAATATCGGATAATTGAATCCGAGCTCCCTGAATCTACCCCCTAGCCGCCCCTCCCTCCCTAGCCGCCCCTCCCCCCTCGCCCCCTCGGGTTGTCCTCTCTCCCTTGGCCTAGCCGGCTTTCCTCGCTCGCCCCCGTCTTCGGCCCTCGCCCACGGCGCTCCGGCTCACTCTTCTCCGGGGTATCCGTCGGTCACGGCGGGAGGAGGGAGTCAGGAACACAAGCCAGCCAGAGGAAGAACCCCAGCGAGATTGACGGAGACAACACACAACCGGGGCGTATAACGGAAAGCGAGAGAGGATTGGAAAACTGGACATAGGAGAGTTGGCCTGGCACTACCCTCTTATTGCAACTCTGCTAAATGAGAGAAAGAGTAATAGCCGAGGGAGGAGGAGGGAACATCCGGATGGTACCTAATTTCTGATATGGGACGTCCCGGGTAAAAGTACCGAGGGAAAACCGTCAATTTCCGTCCCGACTAACATCATCTCGCTCTCCGTGAGTCTACTTTGGGTGTAATATCGCTACAGCCTTTTTCGTCCAGGATTCAGGTGTACGATAGTGGTATGGAATTTTTATGATTTTTTTTTATCGGACTTTTTGGTATGAAATTTCGTTCCGACGAATGCGTATATTTCGGTGACAAGCGGAGAGCTCGCCAGGCCGTGGCCGCGGCCGAATAAGGGAAGTCCCGCGGACAACAGTAATCTGGGAATGTTCGTAATGAATTTTCGAAATATTAATTAAGTATTTCTGTCCAGTACGACACGCGGTAAAAAAAAAGGGTCATACATTTAACAAACATTTCTCGTCCGCAGGGATTCCCCGTTTTTTGGTTATCAATTTTACAATTTATTTTTTTTATTTTTAACGTACCGTGTTTTTTACATTGTTGAATTACAAAAAAAAAAAAAATGAAACCATAGACGTTTGTGGTCGAAATATTTGTTATTTATGAGTTTGTGAAAATGGTTTTAAAAAGGTTTGTATATTCATATAAATTTTTTTTTATCGTGCAGACTTCGTATAGGCCAACCATATTGTTCGCGGGTATGGCAGAGAATAAAATGTAAAACAGTGCGAAAAGAGTTGCAGTGGAGCGTGGACCGCCGATCGAAGAGAAAAAATGGACAGGATCGAACGGATAACTGAGAAAGAGTTCACGTCATCGTTATTATTAATATCACAGAGATTATTGAATGTCGTTCATGTTTGCCAATCTCGGTCGGTTTGCGTCGCTGTCGATCATTCATATGTGTAGCACAGTTCGGCGCAGCAGAGCCCTGAATCCTATACGGGATGGCCACAGGCAGGGCAAAGGGGGAATTGCGCTGAACCCACAGCGCCGATGGAAGGTCTCTGTTTACATACCCACAAAGCACCGACGTTACTGCGTTAATAAAATTCTGGCCAGATTAAAATTGGAAATTACGTGTACGCACGTGCATCACCGACGGGGAAAAGGACGCTACGGGTTACCGGAAAAATCATTTCATTTTAAAGGTCTATTTACTCACCGTACGCACACGAATACTCCCCGGGAAATAAATAATAATAAAAAATATTTTTTGAATACATATTAATAAACAAAAAGAGAAAAAAACCTTCTACGAAACTCGTTCGTGCTGAAGGTATGAAGCGGTTCGGGCAGTGATTTGTTACCCCGGATCGGATTAGAAAACTTGGCCGATATCGTTTTCCTGTCGACCCACTGCTTCAGTGGGTCGAGAGGGAGAGGCGAGTGTTCTTAAGCGATTGTGCAATTTTTTTTTATCCGATTTACCGGCTCCGGAGTGAATTTTTACACGCCCGACCCCCCGTCGCCCCCTTAGTGGGCGTCGTTCCTTTTCTCTCGCGATCTCACTTCGGTCTTCGGGAGTAAGAAGTTTTTTAATGAAATACCGGACGACGGCATTACGATGAAAGTTCCGCAAGACCCGTGCCGGGAAGTTGCGCAACGCTACTGGCCAAGTAGGAATCATGCGAGCTCGCCCGGATATACATATTCTAGTACAAGCTTCACGGGACAAGTCGCGAGACGGGAAGCGGCGGAAACATGTAGAATGAGACTGCGAGGAGCCGGTGGGGAGAATAGGGGACGACCCGCTGGAGGCGAGCGGGGCGGCGGAGGGGAGAGGGGAGGGAGCCAGTATTTTATTAAAAACGAGCAAAAAATCGAATCGCTTGTCGGAATGCAATATTCCGACGGATTCATTTGGTGGAAACATTTCTTCCTGGGGAAAAAATTCAATCAAATCCGGTCGAAGAGGTGAGAGAAAGGAGGATGCCGAGGGTGCGACGCCGCGCTGCGGGTCGCGCAGTGAGAAGTGGCAGAGGTCGTGTGCCAATCTTCGTCGGCGGCGTCGAACGGAGAAGAGGAGGAAGTATAATATAAGAGGGAAGAAGAGGGATACGGACACGCGAGGGGCGCGAAACTGGCCGCGAACACGACACAGTGCTCAACGGATGAAAATATAATAATTCTCAAGGTAGTGAATAACCGAACAATTTGAGAATCTAAAGTTTAGATGAAATTTTGCCAGCTGGTTGACTTTCTACTTGTCGAATAAAAAAATTAAGAATATTTCATTCGTTTTCCGATTAAAATTCCTCCCGAATAGATTCCAGCACGAACCTCCTGCGAGAGCCAATCAGCGAACGAATCGACTAAGATATACTTTCGATTGTTTCAAGAACGTTTGTTTGTCTTCTTTAGGAGATAAATCGAATTAAAACAAAATTATAAAAATAAATTCCGGCGCCTTTGTTCACTTCACCTCAATTTATTATGTAGTGAAATTTATAAAATGTGTTATTCTGAGCTATTAGATTAGATGTTGTAAACTAGTAGTGAAAGGAGAAAACCGACGAACAAAATAAATTAAATAAATAAACAAAAAATAGAACATTATTTTGGAGCCTTCAAAATTGATCGAAAATTTAGCATAAACGGTCGTCCCGACGACGGAGTGAAAGGGAAGCGATGAGGAGGAATAAGAAGAAACGGCACGGGCGTCGAAGAAAGTGTGTCATTGGAAAAACAATGGCGATGCCGGGCTGGGCCGCCGCTGGTGGCTACCCCGCGTCTTGATGAAAACGTGACCCAGTATAATAACTATACAGGTACACACGTACGCCGGTGACGAATGATGAAGCTAGGGTACGTACCATCCACCGCACCAACACGTCGTTCGGCCCGTCCTAGGTACGTCGGAAGATAGCGGGAGAACTGCATCGTACCCCGTTACCTCTCCGCTCCGGGAGACAATAACTTTTTTTACCATCCTGTTTATGTGTTTGCGTCGCGTTCGCTCCTCGTCCCTCCGCGCTTTGCTTTACAGCTTCCAGGGAGTCATCCTCCGCGCCACCGTTCTTCTCCCTATCAGTTCCATTTTCTCATTCGGACCGAACAACTTGGCGCAAAAGCTTCGCAGAGAAAATTTTCAGCCGCTCGTCTTGCGCTCAATATTTCGCAGGAGCTCCGATCTCCGATTAGAATGCAGGCAAAAAACGAAATACGTTAACCGGATGCCTTGCGAAGTCTGGAAGGCTGCCCTCTTCGCTCGCCCTGTGAGAAACCTGGTACGAAGTGGCACGAGGCAATTAATTAATTCACCGATCTCGTGATACTCCGTGCGAGGACAACAAAACGTCATCTCTCGCTTGTCCAACTACCGTGATACAGTACAGTACGGGAGTTTTTCTTATTTACGACATACCGCGATGTCGTGCTCAGGGCTCCTCGCTCTGCCCGGGATCTCGTTCGACTTTTCGCGGAACGACACGCTCGGGACCTTCGCAGACCCTCCGTGTCGAATTCTCTCGCATTCACGAACGGAAAAAGAACAAACTGAATAGTCCTCGCGCTCCCGTCTGTGAGACGATTTCGGCATCGATCGATCGCAGTCCAAGAACTTGTGGAATTAAAGTCCGGATAATAAAGGAAGTTGGACGAAATTGATAAGCGGAAAGGAAGCTACGGTAACATCCTCTCTCTCTCTCTCTCGCCCGACCCGGTCTCGATCGGTAACAATCTGTAATCTTTTTTTTCTCAAGGTTCCTGAACTGTTCCGAGGAAGTCCAATTATTAGCGTCCGCTCAACCATTACACGAAAACGGTGATGATTTGCGCCTAGCCAAAAATCTGGACGACCCTTAATAAAAATTGGTTACAGTTTCCGTTACCAACCGAGTAGTGAGTAAGAACAGAGTAATAAAATAAAAAATTAGAGGAAACCTGCAAGGGGGGATGGAAGTAACAGATCAGACACGTATCTGGACGATGCGGGAGGAGTGATAGCTCCGCGAAATAGTCGATCTCGAATATTTCGAGCCGGTCTCGATCGGTAACAATCTGTAATCTTTTTTTTCTCAAGGTTCCTGAACTGTTCCGAGGAAGTCCAATTATTAGCGACCGCTCAACCATTACGCGAAAACGGTGATAATTTGCGGCTAGCCAAAAATCTGGAAGACCCTTAACAAAAATCGGTTACAGTTTCCGTTACCGACCGAGTCGTAAGTAAGAACAGAGTAATAAAATAAAAAATTAGAGGAAACCTGCAAGGGGGGATGGAAGTAACAGATCAGACACGTATCTGGACGATGCGGAAGGAGTGATGGCTCCGCGAAATAGTCGACTGAAGCGTTCGGTTCTCTGAAGCCTCGAGAGTCGTCTTCGTCCTGCTGTCGCGCTGAGTCAAGGGGAAGGGAGAGAGTGTCTTACGAAGGGTTGTAGAACATTGCCACTAAAATATAAAGTGGCTTTCGGGGTGGCATAGCAATGGGCTGCCTATCGCATGCATTCACCCAGGGACGCGGCGGTAACCGTTGGGAGGGGGTTTGCTATTGATCGACTGGAGAGAGCCAGTCAACCCTCTCGGCCCTACGTGGTATACCTCTCTTACTCTGCCTGACGGGGCGCATACAGCCCTACATCCCTCTATGTAAAACGCCACTCGCGCATGTAGACTCCACCGTGCCTCCGTATCCACTTCACAGTGCAACGGAAAATTGACGTACTCGCGGCACACGTACGAGCCGGTGGAATCTCCTGCGTAGTTATCTACATTTCTCTACATTTGGTTTATGAGTACATCCACTCGGATGGCCGAGGAGCGAGAGGCGAGGAGCGCCGAAGGAACTGGAAAGGACGCCGGCGGAGCCTTTCCCGTCAAAACTTTTGGCCCCGTTTCGGAGATAACGACCCAAAAGTATCTCCCACTTTCCTCCATCCGTTTTCCCTCGGCTCATGCGGCGAGGAAGGCTGAATGGAACGGACGGTATAGCGCTATCCGGAAACCACTACGGCTAAGTGATTCTCATGGATAAATGGATGAGAGTCCATAGTCGAAACGACTTGTGTACACTAAACGGATAAATAATGTAATGGAGTGGCCGAAACTAAAATGAGCACCGAGGAAAGCAATATCGGCGAGTTTGATAAATCGAGGTCACTCGTGCCTCTGATGGATATCGGGAATTAATACGAGGATCGCTGTACGATTACGGAGCCAAGTTGCAATATTCGTGGCGGTTATTACAAAATAAAAAAAGTAATAGAAAAAAATGTAAAAATAAATATTTAAAAAAAATGGAGGTGCGGTGAGAGATGGTGAGGAGCAGTTCCAATGGTGAATCTTTTCAGAGGGGGTGCAATTTATTACTCCTATCGGGGGGGTGTAGGATGCGCACGAGTGAACCGGCGAGAGACGACGTATACGATCGGAGGGGGAGGACGGGCGGGGGAGCGTAGGGGTAATGAAATTGCACTCATCGTGTAAAATTTAATATTAATCCTGGATGTAATATGGGAGCAAGTACGCGGGGTTTGGAGGGGTGTTCGAGCGAGCCTATAACCCGAGTTCTCGCTTTATCCGCGGGCATCCTCCCGTCTCCCACTCGCCCTCATAACGGATACTATAGCGCTGTACCGCTGCTGCTGCTGGTATTAACTAATAAATTAATATCAACATTCCAGACTCGATCGAGGAAAGTATAATGAAAATTCATGCGATTTTAATTTGTGAGCTTCAATCTGCGATAATCGTGCAGTTGCGATGAAAGAAAAATAATTGGAGGGAACAAATTGTATCGATAAAAATACAACACGATGAATGATTGCGCAAAAAACGAGAAAGAGTAGAGATGTACTAATGTACTATCCTCCTAAGAACCTTACTAAATTTATTGGCAAGGAGTCAGTGCCCAATAAATTTACTACAATTTATTGGCAAGTAGTCACTGGCCAATAAATTTAGAAACATACTTAGTGGAATGGTACGTCACATAGTACATTAGTAACATAATTTAGTAACATCGCGGACTGTTGCCAGTTTCGCGTGATCATACATCGCGTTTTACTTGTTCTCTCCAATAATTTTTCCTTCATCGCAACTGCACGATTATCGCAGTTTGAAGTTCACAAATGAAAGTCGCATGAATTCTCATTATAATTACCTCGATCGAGTCTGAAATGTTGATATAACAAAATTACAAATTTTTTGGTATTCTATTGTTCGATAAGGTGATAACCCTTCATAAGTCGCACCGCGGAAAACCGTACGGAAAGGGGATTAACGGACGCAGAGTGGGGAGCACGAGTTGCCGTAGCGCCTACGAGTGGGGATAGAGGTGTGACTTATAAAGGGTTAATGTACTTATAGAACTTTACTGGTTCGGAATTCTCAGGAAGTTGGAGCAAATGTACATAAGCAGAGTAAATAAGAAACTTGACGAACACCAGTGAACGTTCGTGTAATTGCAAAATAGGGCTTGATTTATTTTTTCCCCCTCACCTCGATGCTTCGAAGTTTTTAGAATATTCACGTGCGTGGATTCGTGTTACGCGAAGTCTCGATAGCTCGAAAGCGAGAAACTCCTGACGTGATGTTGCGGAACAGAAAACGATTGTTAGGCGAGAGAGTGCGAAGGCTTTCACACTGGTCTCTCGCGGTCCGACTAGTGAAACGAATTTATTCTCGCCGTGAATGATCGAACGACGTGATCGTCCAGTCTCGTCACAGCGCGTGTGTCCATAATCTTTTGGAGCTTTGATCCGTTTGGGTTTGAATTTTCTAGTGATTCTCAGACAGTTACAATTTATTGGCAAGTGATCGCTTGCCAACAAATTTAGTAATATAGTTACTGTTGACAATGATGTTATAGCTTGCAATTTAAATATTTGCCAGTCGACATTCGAAACGTCGTACCTATTTAAGATATTTCATTGAAACTTTGCTCCACACCTGAGGCATTCAGGTTCTATGTTGGGTTACCGGAATTCGTCGACAGTCGAAAAAGTCTCCGCAAAACTGAAGGCTCGCCGATCGACCACGTTACGAATTCTAGCTCGCTATTCGAATAAATTCACGAGGGATCGCGCACAACGAGAAACAGTGGAGATCTTCCTAAATTATGTCACTAATCTACCATTCTATGTTACTTGGCAATACAACTTGGCTTGGTACAGCTTGCAATGCTAATCTTTACCGATCGACAATAAAAACTTTGCACCTGTTCAAGATCCTTTATTGAAACTTTGCTCCACAACTGAGATATCGAGGAATTCGCTCGCTCTTCCCTACACGTCTCGTGAACGAGTCGAAAAAGTCTCCGCGAAACTCGAGCCTCGCCGACGACCGGCCACGTTACGAATTCTAGCTCGCAGTGCGAATAAATTCGCGAAGGAGACCCGCGGAGCTACTAGTGGCCCGACATAGTAGCACACGCTCGGTATTCTCTATACCAACAGCGTTCTCTCCTTCTCCGCCTCCTTTTCCTCCTTCTCCCGACCCGGCGAGCACGGCCGAGACAGCTCCTAGCTCGTTCAGGAGAGTCCTGTGCCACCTCTCGACTCTTGCTGCTCTCCTAATCGCGCCAGGACGATTTTCGCGCCTCGCGAATTCGCCCGTGGCGTTCGCAGGACGGCGAGCGCGAGGCATGGAAACCGAGCTCCGTCGTCCCCGGCCACTCTTACCCCCTCTCGCGACGCGAAACCTTGACGAAAAAAATTCGCGCGTCGAAGGACGCCCGAGAGAACGAGCGAAAGAGGGAATATTGTGGTCCGATGACCGCCGCCCGGACGAGATAAGTGGGAAGCGTGTGGAGCGCGAAAGGCGCACGAAAGAGCGAGCGAGCGAGATACACACGGTGTGCAAACTAAAAGGATCTCACAAAATTTAACCTCTTCTGCAGTTAATAAAATTAATTAAAAAATAATCACACTCGGATCTACTTTTTTTTATGACCAAAGCTACGTTTTCGTTTGGTACAAGCTAACTGTTATTTTATCGCTAGGAGAGAGTGGGGCAAAACGGGACACTGCAAAACATTGCAAAAATTTCCAATCATTGTTGGATGCCCCATTTTGCCCCACGGATACATCTGTGTCTACCTCGTTTTGCCCCACCGTCCCATCCAAAAATTATTAGAAAATGGCCTTTCGTCCCACCGTCCCGTTTTGCCCCACCGTCTCATTTTGCCCCGCTCCTTCCCACTTCAACTCTTCAATGCGATAATATAAACAGTCGAAAAAATTGGTTCCGCAAATTACACGAGAAATCGAACAAGAACATTAGTTTTCAGTATCTCGGCTTCTCGTATCGCCCCCCCCTCCCTTCCCCCCTCCTCCCCCTCCTCCCTTTTCGCGTCTCGGGCAACTTTGCCCAAACGAGTTCCGCCCGAATGTTATATATACGCTGTATAGCTCGGTCACGACTTATTAGATTAATTAACGTAATCCTAATGGGATCTCATCTTGACGCACAATGCAGTCTGCTCGATATGGCGAGAGCTCAGGCTTTCCCGGAGCAGCGAGACGGGGAGAGACAGAGAGAATGTGTTTCTGGCTCGGCTCGGGCGCTATCTGACTATCCGTAACGCAAGTTGCGACGGCATCGCCTTTGCGCCCGTGTAAGTAGCACGCGTGTGCACGACGCCGTACAGAGTGTAGTCGTGCGTACAGTTTGCGCGTCGTGCTTCGAACTATACCGAGTCGAGCGGAGAGCCGTACACCGGCCACGCACCCATCGTACGTGCGACGCGTTCTCTCCCCTGTTTCGCGGACAAGATAGTCCGAACAATGGCTTCCATTACGCCACGGAGAGGGAGGGAGGAGCGCGGCAGAAGCCGAGGCTGTAGACTCTTGCCCTCTGTTTCTACTCTGCGCGTTAATGGGCAAAATTTTAGCTCGAGACGTTCGAACCTCCTTCGGTGGAAAAAACACCGGAAATATCCACCGAAATAAACCGCACATGTGCGCGGCAACTCTACCACGTCCCGGCAATTTTTGCAGCTCGGTCGAGATCCACTGTCTCGATTCGGGACTTTGACTGACAAACCCCCTTCATCCTTGATAAAAGTTTAATATTGGAAGTTTCGTATCGCTTTCTCATAATATCGTTTTATTCGCAAAGCTTGTTCTGTGAGAGAGCATTTTCTGTATTTTTGGCTGCCTCCTGGAGGGAGCTTTGCGAATAAAGGGATATTATGAGGAAGGGATATGAAAATTTTAAGTTGAACATTTTTTTCAACGTGAACGCCGTGCTCGACGTTTAGACGAAACGGCTGTCCGATGCAGGTCAACCGCGAAAAAATGCATGAAAAAAAGGTACCAAAACTGATGTCAGATCTGTACTCGGAGCGAAAAAAACCGGGGATTTTTCCGAGTACGGGTCTGACATCATTTGTGACAAAAGGTCAAGCGCGACATCGGTATATTTTTCTGCTTGATCGTCGAGACATTCTCGAGTTATAGCAGTTTGAAGTTTTCGCGTCTAATTCACACATAAATACATACACAAACGGACACACATCCGGACATTTTTTCTAAATTCGATATTCTGATATGAAGCACATTCTGAACGCGTTTTCATTACAATCTGGAAATTTTACTTTCACTCAAACCAAATCTTCCTCTACGAGGAAACAAAAAAAAATGTTGTTCAACAATTATAAAAATAAAATTCGATCAAAGAACTTTCTTTACTCTGCATAATCATTCGTCAAGTTTTCCTAACAATTTAGTGGATTAATGTTGTATAAAATGTTTTTCAAAACACAGCTTTATCGAAAACGCGGCTAATATATAATAAGTTGCCAGTCCCGATTCTCGCAAAATGCAAATATATATTTATTTAAAAATAAGATTCTGCTCGAAAGACTTTCTTTACTGTGCGTTATTCCATTTGTTAACATTTTTCCAGAATAGTTACGGATAAACATCGAGGAGGATAAACATTCGTTTTTAAAACAGCTGTTTCGCCAAGATCGCAAATACGCAACGAAATTTACCTCGATGTAACACGTCGTCAGTCTCGACTCTCGCGATCGATTTTCTTTTTTTTTTTTAATACCATTGTTATTAATTGTCAATTTGGCTAAGCTTACCTCGATGTCCTGATGTCCGAACTTCGTCGACCTTCACATCGACGTCCCGTCCGTCTGGTGGGGAGAGGAAAAAATCTCGACGACATCGAAATCGCCTCGGGAGTTCCCTCGATGTTTTTGCTCACCACGCGCTAACCGCACACGCCACATGGTGATCACGAGCCGCGCAAGCTCTGTGCAAAGAAGAAAGAAAAAAAAAAGAATCTAACATAAACTTTGTTTACCCTCGGTCGATATCGTCAGAGTTACTCTTGAACGTACAGCAAGGTCAAGCCGGAGTCTCGGTAGTCGTTTCGAACCGAGTCGTCCTTCGCGGCATTATTTTCTCTGACCTCGCAGCATTTCCTAATCTCTAAACATAGAGGCGAATGTTTTTCGTCCTTTTTTTTGTTCTCCTCCAATTTTATTCTCCGCTTCGCATCGTCGAACGCGACTACTCGGTACGGAAACGACAGTTTTTCGTATTAGCTCTCCGTCTCGACGACGGAAACAAGAGAAGAAAGCAGTCTCGTTCGTGAAGGAATTTAATATTTTTTTTTAGTCAAACATTCGTAGTCGATCTCGTAGCTCGACTCCGACGGTCAATGTTTCGTCGGTGCGATCGAACCGTCGACGCGAGTCAACGGCGAATGACATGAGAATTATTTGACACAACACGCGTGGCGTCGAAGACCCACGATTGTTGCGAACCGTCCGGACGTATCCCGTAACGTACGTGACGCGCGCGACGCTTGCCTGCGGCCGACTGAGAGACGCGAAGGCGAGTGCACGCTTCGCTAGGGTTACCGGCCCGCTCGGAGGCACAGGCGCACGGGGGCTGCTTCGCGGCCGGCGCGGATCTCGTCGCTCGCTGCACGAAACCTGACATCCACCCACAAGCGCGGTCTGTCGCCGCCTAGCTCTGGGGATGATTCGGACCGGCGAGCAAAATCGAGCTATAGTTTTTACACGGATAAAACTCAGGGCTCGAACGAAAAACGAATCGATCCGAAAGTACGAGTCAGCTGCGATGTTCTTAATCTATATGTAATCTATATGTAAGATATTTTTTTCCTTTTCGAGGCATTTATACGCACCGACTTATCGTTTAGGATTGAAAAATAATTTTTAAAAATAGAAGCGATTATAATAATAAGTAGATCCAAGTACGACGTATGCAAAACAATATGTACACAGTTGCGAAGAATTTTCGAGTACATGAAAGACTGTAGCTCACCAAGAAGCCCGCGCTGTATTCCTCTCTCGCTGATCTACATGTAACAGGAACGCGTAGGGCATCAGAAGCGATAGAAGGCTTACGGAGGAGTTGCAGCGCGACTCTGGACTCGGGATCTCAACGACCTAGCACAATCCGGGTAGGTAAGGGACGGTCCGTACGACGAAGCGTCTCGAAGCGTCTCGACGAAGGAAACTGACGCGACATCTAGCGTTCATACATCGAAAGTCCGTTACAAGGTCGAATGTGTGTGTGCGTGTGAGAGGGGGGGAGAATAGAGCCATGTAAGAAAACCTCAAGTTTCTGATGCAATGGTACTTAACAATTGAATTGATCAATATATTTCAAGCATAAAAAAAATATTACTGAAATCAATTAAAGCCTTTTTTTCATTGAAGATTTAATTGATTGATATAGAAAATCGAATCCATCAATTCAAGGTAATTACTTTCGATGTGAATTTTATGAGTTCGCTTCACTGATTTATATCCTTGTGACAAAGAAATATCTTTGGCCATTATTACTAATATTGAAAAACAAAAGTGCCATTGATTTTAGTAATTTCTCTGAGTGCGTTATTTCAAAACAATTACACTTGGTCAAAGTCCAAACAACTGAGGACGATTGAAATAATATTTAAGCATGTTTTGTGGTATATTTTTTCACATTTTAAATAGAACAGTTCATGAGTTGATGAATCGAGTGGAAAATTGTAAAATTGGTCCGGATCGTGACCCAGGCGTTTCGCCCCCCCTCTCCTCAATTTTACTTTAGTTCGTCCTTCCAACGAAGCTTTTTCCTCCCCCACTCCGTGACGATAACGTGCCCACCGAAAGCGCGGGAAATCAGCAGGTGCAGAAGGCGGAGCGAGTCGCGCAGGCGCATCGAATGGCCACACCCTTAAAGCTCGACGAAGGAGGAGTCGTATGGTGGTCGGTCGGTAAGTCATCGTGGATTGGAGACCGTCCCGTTCACCTGTACGCTCTTTGCCACCCCCACTCCTCTGTCACCGCGGCAATTCGCGCAGCGACCTATTAATGCACCTGCATGACGAGTTCGCGACGGTGATTACCTACCCATCCTCTCGGCGTGCAACGCTCTCCTGGGCTGACGCCCTTCGCTTCAGCGAGGTAGTCTCCTTATCTCATCGATCCGTTCGTTCGAACTTCTGGGACATTTGGGCAGCCGCAGCTGCCCACCGAAATTTTGACCATTTCGATCCTTAAGGACCCGAAAAAAAAAGTTTACAAGAGAAAAAAAATGTACCGGTCCGGCGAACCGACGGTACATCCATGCATTTTTGCACCAATTTCTCACGACGCGTTTTGTTACAGTGCTGTACATTTCAAACTAACAATAACACCGTAAAAGGGGTTTTTTGTACATTTTGGACATTTTCACTATTTTCCTATAAACCTTCACAATTTCTTTTCTCATTAATTTTGTAACTCTTGACTCCGTGAAAGAGTCGTCCTTTTGGCTAAATAAGATTGTAATATTACACATAGAAGATTATGGTCGGAGATGAGAAGGGAGTTCTCCGGGCCGAGGTGTGAGTAGATCAGTCCGGCAAGTGCTCGGACAGCACCAACAGCCCCAGTTTCGATTCTCTAAACCCTCCCCTGGAACTCCAATGCGCAGCCAAGTATCGTCCATCGGGAATATAAAGGTCGTTACGACGATGTACACGAAATTGCTTGTTCACGCTAGGACTCACGTGCAGGAGTTCGTCGATCAGAGGGACGAGTCTGTTTGCACTGTAGCGATAAAATAACGCCCGGCTAAAAGTCATTTTTCTTCTCGCATGCCGAGCGGTTGTCAGCTCGCCCGGGAGTGTTAGGGCCAAAGTGGAACGAGGCTAAGGGCTAAGGGCTAAGGGCGTTTGTGACACACAGCTGGAAGAAGCAAGGATGCCGACGGTTCGATCTCGGTAGAGGAGAAGTTCGCGAATGTTTTACCGGAAGAGGAACGAGGATCGAGGATCGAGGCTAAGGGAGGGAAAGGAACGGGCGCGTGCGGGGGAGAGAATTAATTACCCAGGAAGCCTTGTGGAACGCTTTGATGTCCGAAGGGCTTCCGGCGGCGCGCTCGGGAATCATGTAAGGTCCAAGGTAATCGACTTTGTTCGTTTGAGAGAGAGGATAAAAGTTTGCCCTCCAAGTTTCCGATATTCTCGCTGAGTTTCGTATCGTTCACACTTTAAATGTGTGCGTTCACGGCATATAAACGTACTCGAGCTACAGAATAGTCAAAATTAATGTGTGAAAAAAAAACACACAGGGTCGCACGGTTTTCCTGATTCGAATACATCGACAGAAACGATTGGTTTAGTTAAATTGCGTATAAGGAAAAAATTGTCGAAACCGAAAATATTCTTTTCGCTTCCGGCGTGGATTTTTATATGAAGCCACAATTTAGTTAGGAGCAAGATGAGTGAAAGACAATAATTTATTTGACTGATGCTTCACAGGTTAATATTTATTTGAATTATTTGAGTAATGAAACAGTGCTGCGCATGCGCACAGGTTATTAGCACAGGCGATTTTCCGCCCGTATTGCACGCACGGAATGTGGTTATTGTAGTGAAGTCGGGAAAAAAGTACATGCGATAAAAGCCTAAAAGCAGAAAGTAAAGGTCGACGTTTTGGGCCAAAAAGTAGGTGAATAAAAAATTTAAAAAAATTCCCCGAAATGTGTTTAAATTCAACGAATCATTCAATGACGTCTGCAGGTTTGCGTGCAACGACGAGAGAAGGATGATAAGAAAAATGGGTGCACCAGACAATGGCCACAGGTACGTCAACCGTTCACCGCAGACGAGACCTCGAGACCTCCGGATAGGCTGTAGGGAATGAAAAATAGCTGCAGATAAGAGCGTGCGCGCTGATGGATCAAGTGTAATCGCCGCCACTCGTGCAGAAGTAGCTGTAATGACAGTAGCGAAGTGTACTCTTCTCTACATCCAGTTCAGTACGGAATCGATAAAATAAATAGCGTCGGCAGTTACCGACGTCGTGTTTACCGTGGCCGGGCGACCGACGTAATAATCCAGCTCGTGTGCCGGTGACGCACGTAAACGAATGACTCGAGACACGCGACGTCGCTCTCCTCGGTAAGGTGAAATCGGCTGACCTGTCGCGAGTCATGTACGACGCTCGGCCGGGCCCTCCACCCATCCTGCAGTAACGTTTCGTTACACCGGGACACGCGCTCACGTCGGATAAGTAGGGTATACACCGGCCTGCCACGGAAGTTACCCTGCAGGAATACCCGAGTGAGCAACCCTCGAACAACCACCCTCGAAGCGCGATAAGGATCCCGCAACCGACGGGGTCACCAACGACATCGCCCTCCTGCCACTCTGTTTTATCTCGCGAGCAGCTGACCGGTCAATCGCGTTGATCCATCATCATTAATAAATTGTATCGAGATAAACTCAAAAGCGAGCGGTCGACGGGCTGAAACACTAAAACCAGGGCAGGATGTTTCAGCATTGGGAAGCCGAGAATTATACACTCGTGAGATAAGAATGAATTTTTTTCCGCTGTTTTTCCTTTTTTTTTATTTTCCGCTGCGAGTCGAAAGAATTCATCAAACTGCACGGAGATGAAGGTTCGCGGGACTCGAAATAATCGTACGGATGAGATGTCGACGTAATCGGCGAAGCGTCGCGGAGCTTCGTAAATTTTTGCGAGTCGAGTGATGCATGAGTAACGGGAAGATAATGGGGAGAAGGGGGGGAGCCACTGCGCGGAGAGTACTTGGGCTTGACAATAAGAGCCGGAGAGCCAGCTAGTTGCGCTTCGGGGTTTCCGCTGGAACAAAAGGAGAGGATGCGGGAATCCTCATCGCGGCGGTACGCGACGGTCTCGGGCCGTTTAGCTCCGCGGTACAATTTCATTCTGAGATTGTTGTACGAGGAATTATAACGTGCGGCGAGGGGAGGGACCGTGGCAAAACGGGAGGCGCAGTGCACTGCGGACACGGGGCAAAATAGGGTGGCGCATTATTTTTTTCGAAAAGAATTTTTTTTTAAATATGGTTCTCGTCGTTACTGTGAGATTGAAAGCTACTCCATTTTGCCCCGAATTCTGGTTTATTTTAGAGGAGAATTACGTCGATGAAAAATGAGAATTTCGTGGATAAAAACTGAAACTTTGATCGATTAATTTTTTTATGTACGTGTACATAAAAAAAACTTGATCGAAACAATATTCCGGTGTAACCTATAAAGCTGAAGCGAACGGTTCCCTATCGCGATGCCACCAATACTATATTTTCTAGTCAGAAGAACTTGTATTCCAGCTAAAATTGCGGGGCATTCGGGTAATATCTGCAGTAGCGAAAATTACCATATAGTCAAGCAGAATGTGTTAAATTGAATACGAATGTTTAACAGGATGCTGTAGTTTCCGTATGTCTGCAAGTTCCGTTGGTTTTTCTCCGATTTATGGTAATTTCTATCGGATCCTCATCTAAGCCTACACTCGACAATATTTTATTTTACCGTTCATATAAAAAAAAAGCCAAAAATTAAGGTCGAGCGAACGGTCCGCGGGATGAAACAAAAATGGGAATAACGAAGTGGGCTGCTGCCCGATGGCAGAAGTCGAGTGCGCGAAATAACGCGCTCGTGTGAACACAAGGAAATCCGGCTTCCGTCGGACGAAATAATTGCCCCGTGCAAATATTCGCAGGCGCTTTGGTGCGCGGCGTTGCGAGCACGGGGAGAGGCGAGGTCCGGAGAGACGAGGTGGACCAGGGCTAGGGCTTGCCCGAACGAGAAGCGAGGGGTGTGAGCAAAATGTTTCAGTGCCGGGAGAAGAGCTCGGTCAAGATTTACATAAGAATAACCTGAAACAACAATCCTTCGGACAATTACGCCCCTTTTTAGCGGGCGCGCAGCCCCCGCACGGTTCCTCTCCTCTGTATCGCCCTCGACGTTTCACAGTCCACAGGCACGTATTATTTCAATGCCTGGCCAGCAGCGGCTTCGGCCGGATCTCCTCGAGAGCGCCCACGCACGCGGATGAACACGTGAAGATAAAATGCAACAAAAAAAAAAAGAAAAAATGAAAAAAATAAAAGCCGAGAGCTAAGAGGAGAACAGAGCTCGCTGTTAAGCCAGCGTGTTTTGTAACACGTGTAGGTCCGACTGAGGCTTTGTTATTGTACATTATCTCCAGGCATTGTTCGGCAGGTAAAAAATATAGTACGAAATTAAGAGGATAAGACGGAGCTTTGCCGCGATTATGCGTACCGCGGCGAGAACAATATTTATACAGTGTAGAATAAATCGTGCGGGTATTACGGTAGTCGGTTCGTTAATCCGAATACTTATCGCATGCTCTATTTGAGGTAAATTTCGCGGTTGAACGACGGTGCACAGAGGAGAGCACTCGTTCCTTCGGGCACAAAGAGATCATCCCGCCGTGAGACATATTTCGCCGGAAGTCGCGCAGGCAACAACAACCGGGCACCGCTTTCGCCTCTCTGTGCGGAAACGAGAGCGGCTCCCGATGCACAATAAATCCAGCTCTCCATTCACCCCGCTCGAGCTACCGTTGTCGTACTCGATTTTTCGAGAGGGCTCCCGGGTCTCGATCCTGAACGCACGGTACATTTCCACACTGACGCCCCAGTAGCTTTCGATTCCTCTCCTTATTTATTTATTTATTTATTTATTTTTATTTTTTTATTTTTTTGTTTATTTATTGATTTATTGATTTATTTATTCATTTATTTATTTATTTATTTATTTATTTATTTATTTATTTATTTATTTATTTATTTATTTATTTATTTATTTATTCATTTATTGTTTGCTTGATTTTATCGGGGCAGATTGTTCGTTTCCGGCTTGCAGCGAAGGAAGAAAAACTACAGCTGCGATTTACGAAAAAATTTTAAACGTTGTGGTTTTTATAATGAAAAAATTTCAGACCCATGGTTTTATCTCCTGAAAGAGATTACCGACAGTTACGTAACATTCCGCTTAAGAAAAAACTTGCGCACGACGAGCCGCGAGCAGCCGCTGCTAAACGAGGCATCATTGTTTTCCCCCGAAGAAGAACCCGACGGTCGAACCCTTTTACGGGTTGCATATAGAAAAAGCATAACAGCGATTAAGGACCTCGCTCTCGTCGCTTATTGTTTCTCTTGCCGTTTATTCCCCGCACAAACGCCACGAGATACGCGGTGCTCGCTGGCACGTGCTGCCGTCGAGGAAATGCACTCAGCTATCCTGCAACTTCCATGCCGCTGCTTGTCCTCGTTAAACGACCGACTGCTCTTGCTCCATGACGAGACAAAACGCGCCTAAAAAAAAAGGTACTACCGAGCGAACGAGGAATCCTCGACCCTCCGTTGCAGAAAAACAAAACATCCCGCGAATGATTCTAATCGTCGGAGCAATCCTCTCTATACTCTCGTGCACTGCGACTGAAACGAACGTCACGGATCGTCCAACCAAGTGCTCGTTCCCTCTCTTCGGCACCGTGATTTTCGAGGCCAGAGCTGAAGCGAGCTAGTTGGGTACTCGGTAAGAGGAAAAAGAAATAATAATGGAAATAAAAAAAGCGAGGGAGAACGATAGGCATATAAAATACTAGCAAAAAGTAAAAATAAAAATAAAAAAACTAAGAGAAATATATATTTCGAAAGGCTACCGACTGTGCGGAGAACGCTGTGTGTTCCCATTCCTCACTCTCGTCGAGCGTACGATTTTATAACAATAAAAGCTCTTCGCTCGGCGAGCGGTCCGCAGCTAGGAGGAGCTTTTCACATTTAATTCTCGCTCCGGGTTCGCCCGTTACCCGTTAGAGTGGCTCGTTCCCGCGGATTAACCTCCGCGAAATATCACGGAAATATGTAAATATATCGAGAGACAGGCAGCGGCACCGAAAATCGTGGGACGAGGCAAAAAGTAGCGTAGATATTTTGAAGGGGTAGTCGGCAACAGCGGCGGCGGGACGGGAATGTATTCGATGCGCGAACAGGGACGAAGGGCTTGAAAGCTCAACAAGAGATTTTACGAGACGCGCACGAGGGCCATCGAAAGATTTAAAAAATATTGAAAACAAAAAAAAAATAAACAATCACGAATCTATCCGAAAATCTGTTGTTTCGTTTTCGGCGCAGAAGCGTAAAAGGAAAAAAGCTCAACAATTAGTAAGTCCGTATGTTGGATCGTAGATTTTTATATTATTATTGTATTTTGTATCTTCTATTTGATTTATTTTTTATTTTGTACGAAGAAACATCCGTTCATCTATAATTCCGCCCGAACATTTAGCGGAGCAGCGAGGACCCTCGTACGGACGATCCGTCGTTGCTCTCTTCGAGTGGGATAAACCTGAGCCAAAAAACGAGTGTGCGCGTTCGCGCAGGATGAGTCCGACGGAATATGTAACTCCCCGAGTAAAACTGTTTCCGCCTAAGCTCCGGTCATTCCGCGATTTTAGGTGGCACACGAGCTTCCCTCCGCGTCCGCGTAGTTTTAAAGCTCGAACATGTGTGAATGCTCGGTATAAGTTATAAGTACAGTGGAAAACGAACCAGCCGCCCGGCGAAGCTCGCCGGAGACCCGACCCGCTTCCTCGCGCTCCTACGGTTTCCTCCGGTTTAATGTTTTATTTTATTTTATTGGCGAGCCAGAGGAGGAAGAAAGCTCCGTCCGTTTCTGCGTCCGTGCAGGGCAGCACCGAGAGAGCTCCAGTGGAAATACTTTCCACGGGGAGGGGCCGCTCGGGAGGTACACCTGCTCGGACTAAAATCTCGTCCATTGTTCTTTCCGTATTATACAGCCACGTAGCCGTACCACGGAAGGGAAGAAAAGCTGTGAGACCGTCCCGAAGCACACCACACCGGCTTAGTTTACACGGGATAAACGCGACTTTCCCAAAGTGGAGGAACTCTCCGCTCGGCCGTTTATACTATAATACCCCCCCCCCCCCCCCCCTCCCGCTCTCCTCCTGAACGGTAGGAGATTTTCTACGGAATATGCCGGAATACGAATACGTGGACAAGGGGATGATACCTACTCCAACTTTACGTTTCTACGTACGGGGGAAACCCCTGTACGATCCGGTGCATAGCATACGGATATAATTTCCAGCCTCTTTCACTCTTCTTCTCTATACACAGATTTCGCTTTTTTTGTTTTCTTGGCAAGGGAAATTATGCAAAGTTATAACCGGTATTTAAGTTCGCTGCTTCGTACGGAAATGAGAATAACTTGGAAAACAATGGTGGAACAACTAATCTCCCCGTTCGTTTTGTTTCATTGAAACCGCAGCATATTGTTGATAAATGGAAAATTGTTTGTGGTCCTCTAGTGTACTACGGAAAAAGATCGTCGAGATGAGGTATAAGGCTGAGTATGGAAACCTTACGATTTTTTGTTATATTTTAACATTATCAGAAGCCTGCAAACGGATCAGTGGGTGATTTGCTAATTCTTCGCAATAATCGATGAAGCCTCCTTGTCATAATCGATGAATCGATAACGAAGCCAATCGATGAGGAAGTCATCCGAGCAATAATGAACAAGGGCGAAGCGGTATGCAAAAGAGACCAAACTAAAATTCTTATCGTTTTTGCTTCCCCAGGGAAAAACTTTATTGTCGTATTTAAAAATACTACTTTGCGATACTAGTACGGAAAAGCGGTCTTTCGAAAAAGGTTGTGAAGTTGGCTGCACGAGCCGGATCGAGAGCTACAACGGCACGAGGCGAAGCCGAGTGACGATTGTAGCTCGAGAGGAGGCGAGTGCTGCCTACTTCCCAACCGCCGTCGGGAGACCGCTTTTTCTTACAAGTATCGCATACTACTTTTTGTGACAAGTGCACGAAAATTCCCGCTTTTGGTGCCTGTGAAGTGCGTTCGGAAAAATAACTACAGTGACAGATAAGTCAGCGCGAAAAGTAACTAAAGTGTTGAAAAAGTGTGCGGAAAAGTAGCTAGAGTGTGAAAAAAGTGTGCGCAAAAGTAGCTAGGGTGTGAAAAAAGTGTGCGAAGAGGAACTAGCGTGTGAAAAAAGTGTGCGGAAAACAAACTAGCGTGTAAAAATAGTATCTACAGCATTTTTCGCGCATCCTCTGCTAGAAAGCGCCACTTTCGACACACTTTACAGGCACGAAAATCGTGACTTTTCGTGCACGTGGTACAAAAATGTTTTGTTGTGCTCTTTGGTGGGAAACTTCACCAACGAGAAAGCGTTGTATTTTTAATGTGTATTTTATATACGTATTTTTTAGATTATTTTTCATCGATTCTTCGGGAGACTACTCGCGAGGTAAACAGGCAGACGTAACGAGTCTGGCCACGTGATCGGATCGTTCTCGAGAATGCGCACGCATGTACGCGCGAGAGGTTCTTTATCGCCGTCGACGTCGCCGAACGATCCGTAACGAGGAGCAATCTTAATCTACGAAATTCCGGCAGTTTCGCACCGACAAGGTAAACGCGTCGCGATGAGCAATATAAACGGGTGGCTCGTGTGCGAGCCGGTTAAAAGCCCGAGGAAACGGGCGACGAGAGGGAAAACAGGATCGAGAGCCGATAGGGATTATGCTCCGTAGGAAATTCGTGCGCGAGCCGCACACCCTCGAAGGGAGTGTGCATTCTCCAGAAGGGGGCGGTTATAGTTGGAGAGATCGAAATCATCGCTCCGGGGCAAGGCGTCCGAGGTTCACACAGACGAAACGAACCGGAAGGGCACAGTGTCGGACGCGGAGTTGCCTCACCTACACGAACAAATACCGTACGTAAATTCCTTATTCGCACTGTGCCTCGAAATGTGAGGGTTGGTGGGCGTAATCGCACTACCTCGAGCCTTCGCCATCCAAACCCCCCTCCCCCCCTTTCCCCCCACCCCAGGCGATTTCTCCGTCTTTCTCTCGAAGTTGTACTAGCACTGTAATTACGTGCTGGAAGCTCGTGGGTTCTGATGCATCGCGGTCTCAGCCGCGAGTGAGATACTCCAGCCGTGCTACTAAAAGAGACACGTAGACTGCAGAAGCGTACCCTATGTGTGTGGAGCCACAGTGCAGTAGGTGGGGGAGGGAGAGGAACATAAAGGACCATTTTTAGGTAATTTCTGGCGGAACATGCAAAGAGTTCTCATCTCGAGTGATCCGTTTTGCCCCGCTCTTATGGAATTCCCTCCTTATGACTCCTTAGCGGGTCAGGCTATTTACAATATTTGTAACACCATTGTCGGTACATACTTTTGTCGCGGATGGCTCTGTGCGGCGGGTGTGAATGGCATGTGGAAGGAAATCGATGGCTTGCATCTCGTTGACTCGAAGGGGGTTTTTGTTCGAACGAAAGTCCACCTGCGCCGAACCGGTGCATATGTGAACTCTTATGGAAACGGTCAAGCGCCGAGCCTCGACGCTGATGATGGTTCGTGTGGGAGGCAAGATATCGGAATGGTATTGCACACAACCGTACGAAGATCGGCGAATGTTCGTCGTGCCGACCCACACCCCGCGAGGTTTATTCGCGCACGATGATACGGTCGAGAGGGATATATACGCGCTCGCAAGGAGCGCATAAACCGAGACAATAGCCGCCCGGGGCGATATACCGCGGGAGTACGGGACGTTCCGGCCAGCCATTAGGAGCATCCAGTCCGGCATTCTACAGTCTCCGTGTACATCTCACGGTCCCGTCGTTGTCGTATAACCGCGGCGAGTTTTGCCCTCGGGGGACACGTCAGACTGCACCGATCCACCTCCTCAACGTGTGCCGTATATTCCGCGTACGAAAATTGCAACAAATTTACTTTTACCGTCAGTAGCGCCGACCGGAAATAATATTGTCGGTGCGGGAATCCGGAATATTATTTTGGGACGACAATCACCAAAAACTATATTTAACGTTTCTGCGGCTGTTTTTCTTTTTCCTATTTCGCGTGAAGATACCATTTTTGGTATTTTTCGAACAGCGATATTCCCGTTTCTGGATAAGGTCAAAGCAAAACTGACGCGCCTATAATGTTCTGCTGGAACAGATACACAAAGGTAACTTGCATTTTATTTTATTTTATTTTTTGTAAAATTAAAGATTTCGTAAAATCTTCCAACCCGCACATTTTCATAGATTTTTTCACGTCGAAAACTACAGTAGTCTTACAGTAATTTTCTCCAAAAGTTAAGGCTGAAAATTGGTAGCATCAAAAAACAATTTCAGCAGTTTCCAGCGAGCTTCGTGTTCCCGACTCGGAACGAACGTTCTCCACCTGGGGGCACGACAATTACGGGGCAATTAGGAACAAAATAATTCAATGACATCTGCCATTTTTTTTTCTTTACACACGAGCCCCTAATTCTGCGCAAACTCAGCCCGGAGGCTACTTTCTCTTTGCACGCGACCGAAATTACGCGGGGCGATGCATAACATTACGCGTTATTGCGCGTTGTTCGTACGTCAATGTGTAATATAGTATCTCCATACCAAGCGAAAAAAAAAAACAAAAAAAGGAGAATGAAGAGAGCCACGTTGTTCGAGAAGTACGAATCGTCGGACGAAAATTACTGGGGCCCGAAGCAACGCCGTTTTTGCAGGAGGGGGCCCGAGAAGTACCGATCGCGAAGAATGAACGTGCACGAGGCGAAAGAATGAAGGGACGAGAATTTCGGATGACCCGAGGGCGAGGGAGGTTTCCTCGCGAGGATATATGGAGGGCGGGTTGAATCGTCGAGTGGAACGCGCGAGTTGTGTTGCATCAACGGAACGCGGAGCGTTCGTCAATGTATGCTTTACCCACACGTCCAGTAACAGTGACCGCGGTATGCGAGGCTATACTATGTAGGAGATGGAAAAAACGCCATCGGAAGCGGGGGGGGGAGGGGAGAGAAGGGTTTCAGCCAAGTAAGTAATAAGCACCTGCCCACCTTGGAAGCAGGGCACTTGATTCATTTCGCGGTAAGTACAGAGAGCGCGAGCCGAGGCCTCCAGCGTGCAAGACTTCGGCTCAGCTTCTTCCTCTCGGACGTCGCTTCAGTCTCGGAGCATCGAGACCGAGCAGTGCCTTGGGCTTTTCGGCGGGGAAACGTCCGAAGGTGTGCGGCGTCGAATAAAATAAAAGAGATGGAATCCGGGAGCATCCGGAATGCAAACGATCAGCGTTGCCTCGGAAATGTACCGATTGGAAGCGACCGTGTATTTTAGACGAAATGTTTCGGAAGGCGAGAAGTAAAAAGACAAAACACGATCGGCTGAAATAGGAAGGAATAACTATGATTAAGGTGATGTGGAATACGGTTGCCGGTAACAAAAACTGTACTGACTGCCGTTTTAAGGCCACAGTGCTCCGACGAAAAAGAAAATTATCTCTCGCTGGGGAATCGGCGGAGGCAGCGAAAGACAATTTTTTTTTCCTCGGCTACCTGCGGTCTCAAAACGGCCTTCAGTGTAGTTTTTGTTATCAACTGGGCGCGGGGCAGGTAGGCGGGAAATTATACCACATCACCTTAATCCTGCGAAACCTATGTGGGGTCTCGCGGACCCCAATTTGAAGCCATTGGAGGGTTGAAAAAAAGGGTAAGAAGAAATGCGTTTCTGAGAATAATCGCGCAGTTGATCCTACCAGGCGCGATTGGTCGTATCAGGTCAATAGTAGAATTCAAACTGTTCCTACCGATCCCCTATACGAAGATAGTTCGGCGTGCGAGTCTTAGTCCGAACACTGCAAACAATCGTGCACGATGCTAGATATAATACACTCAGCAAATAACTTCCGAAGCTCCTCTCCTCGGAGAAACTAGACGGTCGCACGTGACGAATTCAACTTGCAGAGAGACCGTAAGCTTCGATCAATGTGTATCCTCCTTTATCTTTCGCCACGTTTCCTCCGAATCCCAGACACCGGATAATTCTTCCGGGATAAAAGAAGCATCGGCGGGTACAAAGAACGAACGTCCTTCTCGCCATCCCCGAAGCACCTCGCTCGTGGTCACGTAGAGCGCGTTTTGACGTTGTCCCGACGTTTCTCTTCCGCTGGGGTGGAAAAGAAAGCTCCCTCCTCAACCTCGCGACCTCAAAATAGCAGAACCAGCAGAAACTCCTGGTAATTTGATTATCCGTCGTGACTCGCCGTACGTACGCCACCGGGCGTTTATAAACGCATTCGGCGTTGGTTAGGTGGAGAAACAAAAGGTGGCAAAACAATTTTTCTCCACGAGAGAAAAATCCGAAGGAAGCTGTGAGCTCGCGGTAACGAGCTTATCATTTTCCCGACTCCCGTCGCTGGGAAAGCTTCGGCGCGAAACAACGGATCGGTAAGTTCCGTCCGTTCCACTGGAGAACCGAGGGAATGGCTCGGACATGCGAAAGTTGACGGCGGAGCAACTTCGGACAGACGCGAACACACCGAGTTTTGACGTGGCGAATGGAGCGATAGAGTATCATGTTGTAGGTATGAAACCGTCGCAGAATTTCGCTGAAACCGAGGAAAGTAGAGACGCGGGAGGGAAAAACCGAGGGACCGCGTAGCGCATGAATTACCAATGGGGTTTTTCGCGTTCCGTTACGCTGGGAGGCTATCGGGAAAAGTTTTTACGGCGCTGTGTGTTCGTCCGGGAACGAGATCGAGAGACGCGAGCGAGACGTACGAGCGGAGCTGTTCGGCTCTCGAACGCGTGCGCGGGGAATAGAATTGGAATATCTTGTGTTTCCGTGGTCGATTCAACGTCGGTTTCTATACGTGACCAGCTGTACCGTTCGCCGAAAAGCCGATATCGGAAAACCGGCTTGTGTGCCTCCGGTCCATCCATTTTTTGGAAAAGAGCCCTCGGATTAAGCAATAACCGTCGTTATAAGCTTTCACGGAATAATTCGAATTTACCGTTCACTTTGCTCCGAATTTAGGCCCCGAGCACCGACAACTTTCGACGTGCCGCTGGATATTCCGACCATCACGATGTTCGCTCTCGTAGGTAACTTGAGACATAAAACGCAACTGCATCAACCCGCAGTTTTGCCAGTCAATAAAATAAACGCCTGCTCGGGCTAACTGCGAAGTTTTATCCGGGAGTTTTAGTGTGGCAAACAAAAAAAATACTCATACTGAGTACCCGAGGAAGGGAAGAAAGCGCGTTAGGGCTTTTGGAATTTAAACGCTCCGTAGCTTCTCCTAGTACCTCGCACTGGATACCCCAGAAACGATGTAGGCGGGATACGAAGGAAAATACAAACTGTGCGGTTCAACCCGCGATTCGGAGCACGAAGGGGTGAGTTTTTGATGCGCAGGAACACAAATCCATTCGGGGGAGACGGTAGATCCGAGTACACCTCGTCCCTTCGGACGAGTCCCGGAGAAACATGGCAAATGTGTTTCGAGTTAAATGTTCCATAGACCTCCGAGTCTCGCGGTATGCACAGAAACGCTTTTATTTCGACCGTAAAGTTCCGATTAGGCCGGGTGAGAATTTCCCCGAACAGTCTGGATCCAGAGTTCTCCCGGCGAGCCGTGAAACTCACCAAGTGCTCTGCCAGCATCAAAAACTGCTCCATCTCGCGTCTTCGCACCTGCAGCGTATAAAATATCTCGGCGAGCGAGTTACCAGGGCAATCTCATACACATATACACATATTTTCGAGCTCGTATCCACCAGCCGTTAAAAGCGTCTTTTCCCGCTTTAATTTCGCCCGATCTGCCTCGTCAGTTCCGTTGCAATTGGGGGGTGTGAATTCTGCAAATCCCCAAAGAATGAGCGCCCTTGCAGACGATCGCGCTTTCCGCTTCTGTGTATCCTGAGTGATGAAACGACGAGGGAAGGTGGAGCGAACCTCACCTCACATTTGCTCGGTTTATCGAATTAACAATTTAATCGCCGCAGAGACGAGACGTCGGTTTTACAGTGTATTCGCAGCGCGAACTGAAGAGGCGTACAAGAAACGTGTGTATCGACAGTCGGGAAGCAGAAGGGCGTATATCACACGGTTGCACGTTCTAAATGGTGTTGGATACGCCCTTCCGGTTTTCAGGCGTCGATATCTCTTTCATAACTCCCCGAAGATAAAAAGGATGGGAAACAGCCGCGAAGCCCTAGGGTGGTCGCAGGTCGACTCGAGATGAAACTATCCTCGAGGTCGAGAGACCCTCGCAGACGTACGGTTCATAAATAACTGAGACGAGAGTTTGACACCTTGTCGAGTATACGCTTAGACGTTTGGGAAGTTATGTCTCTCGGTTGCCTGGTCCATTCGACCTCCCCATGGGATGACTATAGTTTCTTACTTTTATTTTTTGTTTTTTTTTTTATGCTTGACGCATCTCCAAGATGTCCATTTACCTCAACGTCTCCGGTCACTCATGCGAATCAAACAAGTCCTGCTCATTCAATTCAGTCGCGCGGTACAAATAATTTTTGTATTTTATCCGAAAGAGTCACCGACGCGTGGACACAGCGACAGACTGTAGAATTCAATTTCTACGCGTACGCGTCAAATTATTAATCACGCTTGCGAATTTTCGATTTTCATTCGTCCCAAACCCTCCCCGCTCCCTGTCGATCGGCCATTACAATCGTGATTAATATGAAAGCCTGAATAATTAAATGAGAAAAAAATTCATTCCGTGCGATATGACGACGCGATTGCCAACGGGCTTTGTCGCCACACCGCAGATCCCCATCCGGTTTCCTCTCTATTCGTTTTTATTTTTTAATTTCTTTTCGCCCATTCCACCCGGACGCTTTCGCACAGTGAATCACACAAGCGCTACCATTCGACCGATAAACAGGGCGATTCATATAATCGAGGGATTTTCTCCGTTCCGCGGATTAAATCAACAGAAATAAACCCGATCTATCCGTTTTTCTGTTGCTGTGACAAATTTTTAATCTTTACGAATTTCGACACTGGACATATTTTATTGGAAGACCGTAATTTCGGGCGCTCTCGAATGACGCGCCTTCGAGGGGAACCAGTGATTTTTGAACGGCACTGTACGGTAATCATCATTCGTGCAAAATGTCGGTAAAATATAAGCCCTGATATATCAAACAAACGTCGGATTGGATTATTTTTATCGTTGTTAATGGCGTCGGCTTTTCCGAACGGGTCTCGTTTCACAAAGCCCGGCGCCAAAATCAATCCCCGTTTTCATCATCTATATAGAATACATCGGGAGGGGGGGATGCATATGCAGACGATTCCGCTCGAAATGTCGATGGTATCCCTCTCGCTACTCGGATTCACACACGGATCGCAGTCCAGTCGCGACGTACACACCCCGACACGCTATTCTGGTTGGTATCATAGTGACGAATTTCACTATATTCGCAGCCGTCCATCTACCCTCAAATATCCGGTATACAGTAAAGAAAGTTATTTAAAAAATCGTACATTTTAGCAAACATTTCTTCTCCGCGAACGTGTACTACTATTTTTGTTTATTTATTTATTTATTCATTTATTTATTTGTTTATTTATTTATTTATTTATTCATTTATGTATTTGTTTATTTATTTATTTATTTATTTATTTATTTATTTATTTATTTATTTATTTGTTTATTTATTAGCAGTAGTAAAAGAAATATTTTCCCAATGCTATACATTTATACATTTATAACTGTACACTAGTTTTATACTTAACGATAATTATGCACCTCGACAAAGGGCCATCGACCTGGGTCCGTGAGCCCTCATTTATTTGTTTATTTATTTATTTTCAGAAACGAAAAGACTGTCAAAGGTAAATGCAGCGGGTGAATCCCCATCTCGGCTTACCGAAAACAGCAACGAAATAAATATTGCAGTAAGGCAATTATTATAATTGACCGGAGGGTCTTAATTTACCTTTATGCTAATACAACGTGCGAGAGAGGAGTCCACCGAGCATTCTCAACTGCTCTTCCGTCGCCCACCCGTAACGCCGCTTATGAATTATTAATTGTGAAATATACGATGCGGCGCCGCGTTATTTATTAATGGTGAACCGCGCCGGGTTAGGATTACAGCAGCGTCAACCGCGCATTATTGAAACACCGATCTGCTCACAGTTCCTACGTTCTTTCACGCCCCCGATTGAAGAGTTCGTACCAAAAAAAAATGAAATAAAAAATCTTCTAAAGTTTAAATAAAAATAAACTTTTCCCAAGAAACAGAAACACGAACGACGATAAGTAACTCGTGTAACCTGACTCCCTTAAGCGCCTCGTGCCTCGGACGATTATCAATAAAGTTTCGTTACACTTTCGCGCGTGCCCCCGCAATGGAATAAAAAAAATCCTCCATCCACTTAACAGCGGACAATCGAGGTCGTGAGAACCGCGGAGTTTCGTTTTAACGTCGCTCTCGGTTACGCAATCGCGCCGCGGAGGTGCTCGGTAAGCGCTCACGGTACACAATTTACCTGCGCGGCGTGTAAGCGGGTAAACTCGTCGACCCGCCGAGCTCGTATGACTCGAGAGTCGCTAATTATGCCCGCAATTAGTCCCCGACCGTGCCGCCGGCGCTCCGGGATCGTAAGGAAAGGAAGAACAAAAAAAAAATTGAAAAAAAAAACGACGACATCTACACGAGAAGTGTTTCGTCGCCGTTCGAAAAAAGCAGCGGTGGTTCGCGATTACAAATGAGTGAAGGAGACGAGGATATAGAACAAGCGCAGCGCGTATAAATGTTCGAGTTTCATTCGCCCCGAAGCACATGCGATGCCTGCTCGAAGAGCTCTGGTAAGCAACCCCCCCCCCGGGGGGGGGGGGGGGGGGGGGGACGAGAGTGAGTAATTACGTGTCGAGGTCGTGCGTGCTTACGCGTAACGAGATAATCATCGGGAATCAAAGAGCCACGGATGCGTGGTAACCATGGCAATCGGCCTGAGCGCGCACAAGGGAGAAGGAAGGATCGCTCGTCGAGGTAACGAAGAAAATGCGAGCGTCGCTCTAATTATCGTCGTACGCGTACGAACCCGAGGACGAGTAACGAGATCGTGTACGACACTGGCTCTTGGCGAATTAAAGTTACTCGACGATTTATTTACTTTTATTTTTTTCTGTACGAGATCGAGAAGTCGGATGGACGAGTATTGCCGAATGCGTTTCTCAGGTACGCATCGCTGAAAATAGACGAGCATGTCGGATCCGCAAGAAACCTTAGGCGAATATCGCCTGGGAATCTTTCGCGTTCGCGACGTTGCGCCAGAGCGTCAATCGGACTAAATGCTGTTAAGGTATTCGCGGTATTCTATGTCTGACGGGCCAATGTGTGAGACAGCTTCGCCGCGTCGGTTTCAGTCGCCGAGTTTAATGGAACGACGGGGCATTCGATCATAGACGACTGTGTGGTACGACGAGCGAAGGATCTTTCGGCGCTGCGATAATGGTGTTGACAATAGTATTTTAGGTATTTTATCTGTGTTTAGGTATTTTAGTTATTTCAGGTATTGTTGATATTGTAACAAATATAAAGATGGGGATTGACGGAGACACACGATTATTACGTAGATGACTGGAATAGCTTGGTATGACAAATGACAAATGGACAGAGTACTGATTGACGAGATGACGAAATGTCTCGATCGGACTTTCCAAGAGCTCATGTTTGACAGTTCGAACTTCAGATAAATAGTGTAGTATTCTCGAAATTTCGGGTTTCATAGCATACATAAGTGGATTCCAAAAATTGGAAATCACTCCCATACGCTATATTCTCGAGATTTCGGCTTTCATAGCATATAGAAGTGGTATAGCATACAGAAGAAAGATAAGACTTACAAACTTAACAACGAATGTATAAAAGTATATTAAGAATAAAAAAGTTTACTGAAGAAGAAAAAAAAGAAAAAAAAGACCGGCACGGTTAAATCGCCGCCCGGTTGATCCGCACCCGGTTAATCGAGGTTCTACCGTAATTGTAATTAATAATATCCGCCCTAAGATCAAACACGCGTGTTGTTGATTTCCGTCGGTCGTAACAGTACTTTAGATATTTTAGGTGTTTTAGGTATTCTCGCGATTTTGTTGATTCTACGATCAAATAGAATACGAGGCAAGGGAGAAAATCGTAGAGACTAAAAGATAACGAGGGAGGTGCGGGCAAAGATAAATGACGAAGGAACGAGTAAACCAGCTAATCTGGTCAACCCTCGTCATTTCGGACCGTCGCAGCACTCACTTCGCGTTTACCACTTTCACTCTCCCCCTCCCGCCCTATCACTCGCTCTGTCTCTTTCTCTCTCTCCCTCTCTCCCGCTTCCTCTTCTCGTCCGGTCCACTCGAAACCACTTAACCTGTTTGCTGAAAATATTAAGCCCCGGTAAATATCGCGAAATAGAACAAATTCGTGTCAAGAGTGCGTTTGAGGTACGAGTGACTGCTGCCGCGAGCCTCTTTGTGGATTGAGCGAGACATTTTTTTTTAACCCTTCACTCGCTCACACACACATGGACGCGCACGCTCGTGTCCACGTTCTCGCAGGCACTCGCAGCCTCTCTGCGCCGTTCGACTCCCCCGCTTTTTATCCTCGACCCACGATCCTCCGTTGCGTCTGAGTGTGTTAGTCTCGAAAAACTCGCCGCGACGACTAACGTATTCGCCCAAGTTTATCAATTTAGAATGGGCGAACCTTTTGATTAATCAATTAACCCTTTGACGTGTCCTGCCGTTTGGAATCTTCCAATTTACAGTCTGCGTTTTTTTTCGGCACCAGTAACATGTCGAGAGAACCCGAGTGGACACCAACGTATCTTTTCGACCCGTTGAAACGAAAATCGGGCTCGAAAGGATTATGAAAAATAGACGCAGATACATTGAGATAAGGTTCTAGTACGAATGACTGTGCGCTTGAGAGATATTGCTACAGCACATAGTAGGGCGCTAGGGCGCCACCTATGGTAGCAAGTACCGTATTTATAAACAAAATCCTTAGATATTATGGCAAAAATTCTTGGATGATCTGAGACTTTCTGCCATAGGTGGGCGCCCCGGCGCACTACTACTATGTGCTATGGTAATATTTCTTAGATGATCGGTAATTTTTACTAGATCCTTATCTCAGTGTAAACGAATTTTTAAGTTGCAGCGACCTTATCAAAGAGGCTTCGTGGGGAAACACCGGTTGGGAGATCCGCAGCTTCCGAACGATAAGTGGCGTTTAGATAATGTATGGTATAAGTATGGTATAAGTTCATCGAAAACCGTCGTGGGTAAACAACACCGCTCATGTCATACATAGCGTTCGGAGATAAGTGGCGTTTAAATAACATATAAATGTTTTTTTTTTGTAGCTCGTGAATCAATTTTTTTCCGTACGCCCATTTTGCCCCTCTTTTAGTCGGCATCATAAATACAGCCCAAGTTCATCGGAAACCGTCGTGGGTAAACAACACCGGTTATGTCATCCACAGCGTTCGGAGATAAGTGGCGTTTAAATAACATATAAATGTTTTTTTGTTTTGTAGCTCGTCAATCAATTTTCTTCCGTACGCCCATTTTGCCCCTCTTTCAGTCGGTATCACCAGTACAGCACAAGTTCATCGAAAACCGTCGTGGGTAAACAACACCGGTTATGTCATACACAGCGTTCGGAGATAAGTGGCGTTTAAATAACATATAAATGTTTTTTTGTTTTGTAGCTCGTGAATCAATTTTTTTCCGCAAACCCATTTTGCCCCTCTTTCAGTCGATATCACCAGTACGGACCAAGTTCATCGAAAACCGTCGTGGGTAAACAACACCGGTTATGTCATCCACAGCGTTCGGAGATAAGTGGCGTTTAAATAACATATAAATGTTTTTTTGTTTTGTAGCTCGTGAATCAATTTTTTTCGGTACGCCCATTTTGCCCCTCCTACACCACCAGACCAAGTACAGACCCAGTTTATCGAAAACCGTCGTGGGTAAACGACACCGGCTGTGGGATCCGCTGCATCTGAGCGTAAACCGCGCGTTCTCTCGAATGCCTCCTTCCCAGAGATCGTTTGTGGGTATCCCATGCACACACACGCGCGCGTTTACGTACACACAGTACAGACGTATTATCGTGCACGTCCGTTTCGCCCGCCCGGGAGGCTCACCGGCGCGCACAATAATGTCCCAAGCCGCTTATAACTGAACGCCATTGACAAATAATATTCCTTCCCGATAGCCGGTACAGTTGAATTCATGCGCGAGTTATGCTCGTGGAAATTCTCAGGAATACGAAACCCCCCCCCCATAGCCGGACAGTACCAGAGTATCTCGGTTTCTCGATCAATTATGTCCTTTACAGAACGTCGAATAATTTTACTTTTTTTTACTGTATCACAATAAAAGCTTTCACAATCGCGATATTTCTTTTTACATCGCGACGACCCGGCATCGCTTCGATACTCGATAAACTTTGCCGCTAGAGAGTACGGGAAAGCGTTGAATTTTCTTCTGGGAATCGACAGGTGTGTTCGGGTAGCTAAAGTACATCTTACCGTGGAATTATGTCTGTCGGCGTCGCACCGTTCGCTTCTGCATGTTTTTTTTTTCTTGCCCTATTCATTTCACATCGTCGATCATTCATCTCGTTCTCGTCCCTACCGTCGTATATTCTCTGATTCTTCCCCGTTATGTCACCTCGGGGGGGGGGGGGGGGGGGGGGGGGAGAAGCTTAGTCTCGTTCGAGCGTGATTTTTATACGAGCTGCAAATTCATATAAAGTTGGCATCGAGCATCTGAGAAAACGGTAAAGATGCCCTGTACATTTAACAAATATTTCTTGTCCACAAAGTATAATTAATTTTTTTATTTTATTTTGCAACTCTATTTTTAAAAAAATGTTTCTTTGAGAAAAAAATGGGAAATGCATGAGAAATAAACTATGGAACTTTGTGAACAAGAAATGTTTTGTAAATTTGCAGACCGTAACTTCATAGTTGCGGTAATATTTTTTTTTTTAGTGCGGATGAAAATTTTCGGAACGTTTATTGTCGAAAAACGAACGAAAAAGAACAAACGGTGTGCATCTTCGTCGGGTTGGAACGGGATGGAAGGACGAGAGGACAAGCCGATGCCTGAGCCATTAGTGTAATTGCAATTTATTTAGTAATCACTTTAACTAGGCGAGTGGAGAAGCTGCGAAAGGTTGTCCGGGAAGGTGAGCGCGGAAGAATGAGTGAAAGCGAAAGGCGAAAGAAACATATAAATTGAGAGAGGGAGGATAGCCGGTGAGTACGAAGGAATTAATTAATGAATTAGCCTCGAGGGATAAGGCGTAAAAACAAGTGGAAATCGGTGGGAGCGAGCGATTAAAGTAAGTGGAATAAGAAGATAAGTAAGTAACCGAGTGAAGAATGAGGGAAAAAGGGCAAGGGATTTTCTCACGACAAGGGATCTTGAAACACTCTTCTTCTTCGACCTCTTCCCGTCGACATCGCGCGAAAATGAAATGAGGTAATGCTAGTTTCTTAATTCGTTTAAACGATTTGACGCAAACAAAGCAAACGACGCTTCCGTAAATCTTCGTCGTGTAACTTTTTTTCTACTCCACTTACATAAAATACCGTCGGGTGCTTTCATCGATAGGAAAGTCTACGTCCAAAGACGAATCGAGAAATTAACCATATCGATGCATTGGATTTTAACGCTACCGCAAGTGAAACTTGATTGGCTCTAGAAAAATCGCACGAGGTTCGGTGTTTTTATAATTATAGTTATTATCATAATTATAATCATAATTTATTGGTAGGACCAACTAAGAGCAAGAACCGAAAAAAAGATTCCCAGTTTCAGATTATTGGACCATTTATTGTAAAAATTCACAATTCGAAGTAGCGGTGCGCGTGCTAGTGGGCTATTGAAAGTGTGTTCCGAGCGTGGAAACGTGAGCGAGGGTTGAAAACATAGTACGAAAGAAATGACGAGAGTGACCGACGGGAGGGGGGGGGGGGGGGAGTGTAGCGAGGACGGAACGGCCGCGCAAACGTATGCTCCGCGCGTAATTCCCCCTATAATTCAATTACCCGTTTGTTATTTTCGCGAATAGCTGGAGCTCTCCGGCTATGCCACTTTCATTTTCATGCCGCGGGCGTGGTACAGAGGAAGACGAAGAGTGGGACAAAAAGTGGAAGGAGACCGAACAGTAGGATGCTGGAAGTCGAACGAGCACACGGAACGGTCAGCGGTGTGCAGCCCGGCTTCTCCTAACTGCTCCGAGGGGAACCCTCATGAAAATTTCAGAGTCTCTCGATATCGTCCAATCCGGCACTACCCTCCGCTTTTTCAGCGCACACGCGAGTCCCTCGACTCTCTTTCTCGTGTCGATCGCAGCTAAATTAGTCAACTCCCGAAACTAGTAAATAATAACTGAACAAAGTTAAAAAATCGAAATTTGTGTATGGTATCTGAAAAATGTTTCGCGCAAAAAAAGAATCACGAATAGCGTGGTCATTTTAGAAGGTCACATTTTTTATACGGTTTGATTTCGGGCTGTCGCGGAACGAGTCTGTTCCCGTTCGGCGCATGCGCCTGGACTCCTGAAATAACGTACAAAGATTATGCTCGACTTACTGCTTCGATGGTTTCTCCGACTCGATGCCCGTAGCCAATTTTGTCGTGGCTATCGAGGAATGTCCGCTGTAAGGTTAATCGATGAATTCCTTCGTATTTTCTTTTCAACGATTTCTGGCAACGCTGAGCCGTTCAGAGAATTGCAGCTGTTTACGACACGCTTCGCTTTGACGTAGATTACTGTCGAAGTTCGATCATTCGAAAGGCACTTGCACCCACAGGTCTGAACACAATGGACGATTAATTAACACTACTGAATTTAATTACTCCATAAGCGCGATGTTAGTGACAGTGAAACTCTGCACGAAGACTAAACCGACGTTGACGGTCAAACTGTGTTGTACGTGCGTCTTACTGCCCGATGAGATCAGCCGACGCGGGTTTCCGGGCCCGAAGACGATCGACGCGACGCCTAGCGTCAAGATTCCGCACTGTAGCCACTTCATAGGCTCGCGCGTCAACTGAACGTCCCCTCATGTTTACGCGTTCTCGCGTTGGTACGCCTTGGTGTCGAGTTTCCGTTGAGAAAAAAAAAGTATGGCCGCCATTCTGTTATACTCCTCGTCTCGGGTTCGCCGACTCGCGAGAGGAATGTGTTAACATTCTTTCATGTTCCTTCCGCAAAATGCCGAGAACCCGGTTTCTCATTAGTTAGTCGCTTGTTCGATTAGGACCAGAGTATTTGATTTTCTACCGTCACGCGATACAATAAATATATCTGCCTCTCGATCGGCCCGGCGCATGCGCCTGGACTCCTGAAATAACGTACAAAGATTATGCTCGACTTACTATTTCGATGATTTCTCCGACTCGATGCCCGTAGCCAATTTTGTCGTGGCTATCGAAAAATGTCCACTGTAAGGTTAATCGATGAATTCCTTCGCATTTTCTTTTCAAAGGTTTCTGGTAACGCTGAGCTGTTCAGAGAATTTCAGCTGTTTACGACACGCTTCGCTTTGACGTAGATTACTGTCGAAGTTCGATCATTCGAAAGGCACTTGCACCCACAGGTCTGAACACAATCGACGTTTAATTAACACTACTGAATTTAATTACTCCATAAGCGCGATGTTAGTGACAGTAAAACTCTGCACGAAGACTAAACCGACGTTGACGGTCAAACTGTGTTGTACGTGCGTCTTACTGCCCGATGAGATCAGCCGACGCGGGTTTCCGGGCCCGAAGACGATCGACGCGACGCCTAGCGTCAAGATTCCGCACTGTAGCCACTTCCCAGGCTCGCGCGTCAACTGAACGTCCCCTCATGTTTACGCGTTCTCGCGTTGGTACGCCTTGGTGTCGAGTTTCCGTTGAGAAAAAAAAAAAGTATGGCCGCCACTCTGTTATACTCCTCGTCTCGGGTTCGCCGACTCGTGAGAGGAATATGTTAACATTCTTTCATGTTCCTTCTGCAAAATGCCGAGAACCCGGTTTCTCATTAGTTAGTCGCTTGTTCGATTAGGACCAGAGTATTTAATTTTCTACCGTCACGCGTTACAGTAAATATATCTGCCTCTCGATCGGCCCGGCGCCTGCGCCTCGCCTCCTGAAATAACGTACAAAGATTATGCTCGACTTACTACTTCGATGATTTCTCCGACTCGATGCCCGTAGCCAATTTTGTCGTGGCTATCGAAAAATGTCCACTGTAAGGTTAATCGATGAATTCCTTCGTATTTTCTTTTCAACGGTTTCTGGCAACGCTGAGCTGTTCAGAGAAATTCAGCTGTTTACGACACGCTTCGCTTTGACGTAGATTACTGTCGAAGTTCGATCATTCGAAAGGCACTTGCACCCACAGGTCTGAACACAATGGACGATTAATTAACACTACTGAATTTAATTACTCCATAAGCGCGATGTTAGTGACAGTGAAATTCTGCACGAAGACTAAACCGACGTTGACGGTCAAACTGTGTTGTACGTGCGTCTTACTGCCCGATGAGATCAGCCGACGCGGGTTTCCGGGCCCGAAGACGATCGACGCGACGCCTAGCGTCAAGATTCCGCACTGTAGCCACTTCATAGGCTCGCGCGTCAACTGAACGTCCCCTCATGTTTACGCGTTCTCGCGTTGGTACGCCTTGGTGTCGAGTTTCCGTTGAGAAAAAAAAAGTATGGCCGCCATTCTGTTATACTCCTCGTCTCGGGTTCGCCGACTCGCGAGAGGAATGTGTTAACATTCTTTCATGTTCCTTCCGCAAAATGCCGAGAACCCGGTTTCTCATTAGTTAGTCGCTTGTTCGATTAGGACCAGAGTATTTGATTTTCTACCGTCACGCGATACAATAAATATATCTGCCTCTCGATCGGCCCGGCGCATGCGCCTGGACTCCTGAAATAACGTACAAAGATTATGCTCGACTTACTATTTCGATGATTTCTCCGACTCGATGCCCGTAGCCAATTTTGTCGTGGCTATCGAAAAATGTCCACTGTAAGGTTAATCGATGAATTCCTTCGCATTTTCTTTTCAAAGGTTTCTGGTAACGCTGAGCTGTTCAGAGAATTTCAGCTGTTTACGACACGCTTCGCTTTGACGTAGATTACTGTCGAAGTTCGATCATTCGAAAGGCACTTGCACCCACAGGTCTGAACACAATCGACGTTTAATTAACACTACTGAATTTAATTACTCCATAAGCGCGATGTTAGTGACAGTAAAACTCTGCACGAAGACTAAACCGACGTTGACGGTCAAACTGTGTTGTACGTGCGTCTTACTGCCCGATGAGATCAGCCGACGCGGGTTTCCGGGCCCGAAGACGATCGACGCGACGCCTAGCGTCAAGATTCCGCACTGTAGCCACTTCCCAGGCTCGCGCGTCAACTGAACGTCCCCTCATGTTTACGCGTTCTCGCGTTGGTACGCCTTGGTGTCGAGTTTCCGTTGAGAAAAAAAAAAAGTATGGCCGCCACTCTGTTATACTCCTCGTCTCGGGTTCGCCGACTCGTGAGAGGAATATGTTAACATTCTTTCATGTTCCTTCTGCAAAATGCCGAGAACCCGGTTTCTCATTAGTTAGTCGCTTGTTCGATTAGGACCAGAGTATTTAATTTTCTACCGTCACGCGTTACAGTAAATATATCTGCCTCTCGATCGGCCCGGCGCCTGCGCCTCGCCTCCTGAAATAACGTACAAAGATTATGCTCGACTTACTACTTCGATGATTTCTCCGACTCGATGCCCGTAGCCAATTTTGTCGTGGCTATCGAAAAATGTCCACTGTAAGGTTAATCGATGAATTCCTTCGTATTTTCTTTTCAACGGTTTCTGGCAACGCTGAGCTGTTCAGAGAAATTCAGCTGTTTACGACACGCTTCGCTTTGACGTAGATTACTGTCGAAGTTCGATCATTCGAAAGGCACTTGCACCCACAGGTCTGAACACAATGGACGATTAATTAACACTACTGAATTTAATTACTCCATAAGCGCGATGTTAGTGACAGTGAAATTCTGCACGAAGACTAAACCGACGTTGACGGTCAAACTGTGTTGTACGTGCGTCTTACTGCCCGATGAGATCAGCCGACGCGGGTTTCCGGGCCCGAAGACGATCGACGCGACGCCTAGCGTCAAGATTCCGCACTGTAGCCACTTCACAGGCTCGCGCGTCAACTGAACGTCCCCTCATGTTTACGCGTTCTCGCGTTGGTACGCCTTGGTGTCGAGTTTCCGTTGAGAAAAAAAAAAAAGTATGGCCGCCACTCTGTTATACTCCTCGTCTCGGGTTCGCCGACTCGCGAGAGGAATATGTTAACATTCTTTCATGTTCCTTCCGCAAAATGCCGAGAACCCGGTTTCTCATTAGTTAGTCGCTTGTTCGATTAGGACCAGAGTATTTAATTTTCTACCGTCACGCGTTACAGTAAATATATCTGCCTTTCGATCGGTAAATGGAGAAAAAAACGTACGAAAATTCTGTATAACATGACTGTCATATATCGGGTGACGAGTTATTTGTGCATTCGAGTCTGGCCGTGAAATCGTGGGAATATTACGATAGGCCCATCAGTGCATCGAGAACGTCGAAGCACTATGGTACGTGGAGTGAAGACGCTTATTTACGTGATTCGGAACACCTCGGACTCACGTCGGAAGCTGCTGCTGGCCGCCTCGTCGAAACAGGGTCGGGTAAGTGTTTTTCGCTGGTGCATATTGTAATAAGTTAAACATCCCGACTGAGACGTTTTCTTCCAACTCCTGTCCGTTTCTCGCCGAATTACTGTATAACCGCAACATCTGCGTTCGGACGCCTGTCTCCTCAGTTCGCGAATAAACACGGCGTCGCCGAAGGAGACGAGCTGACGTCACGTCTGTGAACTTAGCATCCCGTTCGGTAGGATCTCAACAAAAAATGTACACTCCGTATAAACATCCAAAATAGTTCTATAGTCTCCGTCACTTTAGCTGCGTTCTTGAATGCAGAAACAACTCAACTATGCGATCTTTTATTTGTAATTGTTCACTGCTAGTGGGTTTTTTTTTTATTGCCAATGGCACATCCGATTCTTCTTTTCTCAACATAAATATATAACATAAATATTTGTGTTTCTTAGATTGGAAATTACGAATGCAATAATTAACCTAGAATTCCGCAGTTGCGTATCGATGGAACGATGGAAGCGTGGCTGTAAAACTAAAAGCAAAGAATAGGGACAAATGAAACTGCGAGTTCGCCTACGCGGTAGCATCTTGGCTCGTGGAATTTACACACTACTTATTGCAACTCCGGCGTATAATGCGAAGAACGGCGCGTTAAATGTATAGCTCTCGTCTATACGAAACGGGGAACTTTGGCGGACCGGAAGAAACATCAGAGAGAAAGAGCGGTCAGTGAAGCGCGAGGAAGTAAGGTATTTTCGTTCCTCGACGTCTAATTGAGTCGTAATGATAGGACGCTCATTACATCCCCGAGCGTAACATTATTATACTCAAATTGCATATATATATATACATATGTTCGTAAAACTGTTCCACGTCTCGTCGCAGCTTGACCATTGGCCAGAGCGGAGCCTTCCGCGAAATGACATAATTTGCGTGCGGTGGACCAATTGGCAGTAATTAAAGGGGCGCACGGGGGGGGGGGGGGGCAGGAGAGGAGGGGGAGTCGAGCTCGTAGAGCGGAACGGCCGGTAGGTAGAGAAATTAAATTAAGTCGACGCTGCCTGACGTTCCCCGTTTACACGGGTTCGCGCGTTCCTCAGCTCAGACGCGGAGAGACGGGCGACAATAAAACGAATTTGCATACCGGGAACGACTCGTCAGGTAGCGGCGAACGCACCGTCGAACGTTTTCCTCCGACGCTCCCGGACGGACGCGCTTTCCTCAATTTTCATTCCGATTCATGAATTTCGCACACGACCGGAGAGTCGTCCACTCTCCGTACACCCCAGGAAATAATAATCAGCTCGAACCGTTTGGAAGCGCGTACCACGAAATAATTCCCGGATAAAACTCGCGCATGCAGCTCCGTCCGACTCGATGACTAATTTATCCGAGAGAGTCCGCGAGGAAGACTCGGGGAAAATGTAGCGTGGAAAACAACGTCCCTCGCGTTACTTACGCCCGCCTCGCCCGATGGTCCGGAGAGTTCGCGTTCTCGCAGGTTGTGAGAAAGGATGACACGGGAGAGGATCGCGAAGGAAACCGGCGTTCGCCGGAGGCAGAGAACGGTTTCCGGCGAGTCGCATAGTTGCACCTGCAGACGAGAATCTCCGATCCTTTTTTTTTGTTTGTTTTTTTTTTTTTTTCATTCGTGACGTTTCACCGGCAGGAAAGCCTTCCGACCTACGGGACAGCCGGAGTTCTCGCACTTCGGCTCCGCCTGCAGCTTCCGTAAATTTTTTAACGGCGAACAAATAAAGCAGCCACGTTCACCGGAGCGGGCGAAACACAGCGCGTTTTATACCGCATTCACATGAACGAAAAGAACGGTTCCTACATTCAACAATACATTTCTCGTCCACAAAGCTCCGCGATTCTTCATTCCTCGTCGATTTTTCAAAATGCCAAAATTAACGAAGAAAAAATAATTGCGAAATTGCGAATCGCGAAGTTTTTTTTATCGTCAATGTTTCGAAACCAAAAAATGAACGCGAAAAAAAAAAATATGTGGACGTTACCCGGATAAATTTTCGTTCGATGCACAAACCTTTTTCACAGTGCACGCGGGAGGGCCGGCAGGGCTGGAAAATAAACGAAAAATCGGTCGAGAGGGAGGCGGCTCATGCTGAAAAAAAAAATAATAATGATAATAAAAAAAGCGTCGAAAACCTCTTCTGCATCGATCAGTTCGATTGAATTACTCGTTGGCAAGCCCGTGCCCAGTTCGTCGTTCGGCTCGCTCGTCCCTTCTCTCTTTTCCCGACTCCCCCGCCCCCCCCGCCCCTCACCCCCTCGGGGTAACAAACCGAGGCAATTAACAATCAATCACAGGTGTCTCTCGCGTCATTGAAATGACGTCAAACATTGTATTTGTGTAATTGTCCATTTATTCCCGTCTCTCGCCTGTCACCTGACAAATTGCGAACCAGCGGTACCCTCCCCCCCCCCTCCTCCCCCCTCCCGCCAACCCACCAACCAACCCCACCCCCATCACTCCCCCCGGGCACCCTCTCCATGCACCCAACCGATACTCAACCCCCTCGATGTTCTATCGCCATACCGCGGCGAGTCTCGCGCGCTGCCGGACCGCCTGGCGTTCCCGCATTTTCCTGTCAATCGCGAACGAATCGTCGCTGGTTATATTAATTAGCGCGGTGCCCTGTGGGAATCGTTGGCCGCGGTAATTGCGATTGTCGAAACGATTGACGGTAAACGTATGGGTGCATGCGTAGCTGTATATATATATATATATATATATAATATGTATATATATTCAATTTACATATATGCATATATACATATTCATATATATGTATTGTAATATGCCGGTTTCGCAATGGTGCCGGAAGACCTTCGGGACCGGGAACAACTCGCTGCGCTGATGCGTTCACTCGGAAATTCAATATTTCGCCGATGATATTGTAAGCGCGGAGGATACATACACTGATCGTCGGTGGATACGCTATTTGTCGAATAGACAATATTTCCCCAGACATTGCCAATTAGCATTTTCCTGTTGCGGACACGGTCCCATGGATTCGATTAATTAGTAGGTCGTTGGAGCAACCATCTGCCTTGTTCTGTGGGCGGTGCGTTTGTTCCGGAAAAGGTTGCCCGTAGGCCGCGTTTTCCGTGCAAGAATTAACGAAAGTCCACGGACTGCGGGAACGATATTTGAGAGAAATGACGCGAAGCCATTTGAAGAAAACACCAAAGCGTCATCACACGGCTTGGAATTAGACACACTAAGCTAACACGTTCAGGTTATCACGAACTCGCCTTCAATCTCACAAGTACACTCAAGCTCTGCCTAAACACCCTCAACGCTTGCGGAAAAATCATCGATTATATGTGTACCAATTGAACTTCTTGTATTACAATTTTTGTTTGTTTTTCTTTTTAAATGAAGTCCTATAATTTCGCTTGACCTTGAAAAGTTCTCTAAACGTCCTGGAATTTCTTTTTTATTAGATCCTTTTTCGTAGATTGTTTTTCGTTATTGAAAGGTCCTTGAAAGACCTTGAATATTATTTCGAACCCGATCTACTATACACCGTTTCCACGACCAGGAAGGCGGAAACGATCCGCCCCTTAGATTTACTGCCGTTCTTACTACCTACATATATATACATATATCTTGCAGTGTAGTCTACGACAGTAGCGAACACTTCCGCGCAATAGCACAAAAGACTTTTAGCAAACGAATCCTCTCGCAGCTGTATACACCGCAATCCATCACTCACATGCGAACGCTGAAAAATTTACTTTACGATCCAAATTAACATAAATTATAGCTAACCCTCTCGCGGTCAATTATTTTCTCTTTTTCTTACCCTCGGTTATTCACAGTCCAATAATTATCCATTTTCTGTTTGCATTGTTCTTCACCGGGCAACCAACAATTTAAGAGAAATTTGCATAATAAGTTTGTGTTTCTATGGTAGAGGTTGTACGAGTTCTCTCTTAAGGAAGTGTGTATGTACAGAAATATGTATATGTATATATGTAACCCGAGGGCATAAATCTCGTCGTCTTCGTCTCGCTCCGACCTTTGCCCTCTACTTCCCCCCCCCCCCCCCCCCCTATGGACTCCTCCGCGCACCCGCGCAGCCAAGATGAGCGATAATGATCAAACCGCGAGGCTTTTATTTCCATATGATTACATCGACGATATGGTAAGCCGAGTGTGGCCTGTAGCGGCGTGTCCGTTCTGGGTGGAATATCGCACGCTCTCGATCCTCCGAAGGGTCTCGCCCTACCCCCCTTTGCGCTCTTCCGTAATGCGGGTACACCGTACAATCTGCACAGGACTGCACCAACGCCGCGGCCATAGAAACCATAAGCCGTAACGTTTGCATAAACGGTGAGTAAACGCGTCACTCCTTGATGGCTCGCGGTGCTTCGCGCCGGGAGATAAACCATGAAGAGAGCCGAACAGGAACGAGATCCAGCGAGCGGGAAATACGATATTGGAGTTGCATCGATGAAATTACGATAAAATTATGAAAATATTACGATGGTTTATTTCTTGATCCACCTGGCTTGAGGGATATTACATTGGAGAACATGACGCCGAAGGGAAAACGGACTTCGATGGTGGAAATGATTTTTTATTTTAAGAATGACCCTACGACCTTGGGATACATGGGATTAAGGGGCGAGCGGGGCAAAACGGGCTCTGATGACTATTTTTTCGTTAAATGAAGAGAACTTCCTCCCGAAAGGAGGACACAGGTTCGTTTTGCCCCACATTTGATTTTTTTTTCAATTTCGCGATTTTCGCGTTTTACTGTAAGTTCGCGATCGAGAGAGCCCGTGTGTGACGGAACATGTCTGGTGTACGCCCCGGTGCTCCGCAGCTTCCACCGGTGACGTCGGAACACTCGGGCTTTGGTTATGCAAATTCGGATCGGGAGACTGGTGTGTGTAACCAACCCCCCGCAACCCGTCGGCAAGGGTGTCTTCTCGACGTATTTATAACCCCTTCCTTCCCGCGAGGAGTGCTCGCCATTTCCGTCGTGTACTCTGATGAATACCCGGCGTCTTACACCTACCCAACGACTAAGGCTCCGAGTTTATTAACTTTGAACTCCTCTCCCTCTTCCGGTTTAAATTATGAATAGTTATCGTCCATTGTACTATCTCGAGCGTGCCTCAGCCGAGGGTCTCGAGAAATCTGTGTAAAAAAAAAATCTTTCAAGTCTGGACTCCGGACTTCAAAGATATTTCAGCTGGCTGGGCCGGCCTATCTGTACAGCCCTAGTCTGGAGTCTATAGGTGAGAGCGGGGAAAAACGGACAATTATAGCACATTTTTTGGTGGGATATACAAAAAAATGTCAACGCTTTCATCTCCAACGGATGAGTCCGTTTTGCTCGGCATGCTCATGCTCGAACGACAAAATACCAAAATTGTAATTAAACATCAAAATCAGCTTTAACCTTCGCCATGTGTATTTCCCTAATCTTCGAGCCTGCGCGCTGTACGACGCGATAAGATGACGCAAAGTCATGTAAATTTTACGTCCAAAGTCGCCAAGGCTACGTGGAATCAACGTGTCGAAGCTCCGTGAAACACCGCGTGTGCGGTGAGGCTCGCTAGAGACGTACAGACCAAACGTAATGTTTGTCTTAACGTTTCGGGGTAACTCCGACGGGAGTGCTCGCGGTTCGTCCCCCCCTTTAGAATCTCCCCGATGCATCTCCCGCGAGACTTAGGGATTTGATTTCACGTATAAATATTAATGTGTCGCTACGAGCGTCTCTCGAATTTCTTGCACCCATGCTTGGATTCATGCGTTCACCGTATAATCTCGTTGAGACTGATTTTCGCGGGATATTTCACTCTCGTGTAAATATACGTGCGGAGGCAACGTCAACCGTCCATATTTAAAAAAAAAATTCATCTACCCAACGAGTGCAAAGATTTTGACAAAACAATGACCGGCGATCGATAATCAATCAAAAATAACTTATGAAAAATAGAAACATCGAGTATTGAGCAACACAATCTCGATTCGGAAATCCCCTCTGATTAAGTTAGTTCTTAATAAGTTCTATTTTAACTATAGAACTTATACCTATTCGAATTATATTCTAGCAATTATACCGCGCAATTCCTTGCATATACGCGAAGCTTGACCACAAAAAAAAAGTCGCGTTTCAAAATGTGACAATTATTGCACGAAAAACAGGTGAAATCTATAAATCGCGCCAAAAACTTTACAAAACAAACCAAAACGATGAAATTAGACTCAATCGTTTCCTTTATAACGTGAGTAATAGGATAAGTCAAGACTCATCTCGACATCGCTGCCAGATTCCTTAAAATCGACCTGGCCGATATTCGCCCAATTTTTATTTCCTTCGCCCCACTGATTCGGCTCCGCGTCTTACGACCTTGGGGTTATCGGTGGCGAAACAACTGCCAAATCTGCGCAGTCCTACCGATAACTACGAGGTGAAGGATGAAAGGAGATGACGCTAAACACGCGAATCGATAACACGGCACGACGGTTTCTCTCCGTGCGCGCGGGTTATCCGTGAGTTTGCGTGGCCCAGCTCTTGCGCCTCGTCACGAGTCTCCGGGCGCATAGAGCCGGATTGTGATTAGGGGCCGGTCGGCAAACAATGCCTAATTACATAATTATTGCGCCGCGGGCCATAATTAAGACACATTACTCCTCCCGCCGGCTGGTAATTCATTACGCTTAATGTCTCCCCCGCCCTCCCGACCGTGCCGCTTCGCCCAACGTTTCATCGCGGATGACAGTCCGCCGGGCTAAATACCGTTACAGTGAAATATCACTGTGTTATACCCGATACCACACCGTCCAGAATTCATACCGGGAGAAATCTGGCGGCCACGGGTTATGTGCCTTTCGTTAGAACCGTTTCTCTTTCGTCCGTCTCGATCAAATATTGCAACGATAGTAAACCATCCCCGAAGCGAACCCGCCCCCAGCCAGAGATGTGCTCAACCGAACGCACGGTGAGACAGCGGAGCAGTCCTTTCGTTATTTGCACGAGTTTGCAAATAGTCTCGGAAATCGAAGCCAACCGAACCGAAGAATTGATAAATTAGTTATTCCGTCAGTCGCAGTCAGTCGCGCACCGGTCGTCTGTGTTCGGCTTCGAAAACCCGGAGTATCTCTGTCTGCGCCGCTGCACCGTGTTTGATCTGAGGTTTCCGCGCGAACATACACGAGCTACGGGCGATCCTGCTTCTCCGAGGATTTCCGGAAAGCGTCACTGGTCCGCTCCGCGCGTGTGTACGCCCTCTTTAGATAATTGTACGCTAGAGTCGACTCGCGCGGTCTCGGAAGTGGTAAATAAGAAAAAACACCTTATTCATTCTCGCAAAAACGGCATTAATTGCTACGTTTTCCCGTGTCATTATCGCGAAGCTGTTGCGTGTCCATCGCACGAGTGCCCGATGAGGATAGCGCCTTGCGTAGAAGTGCATTCGACTCTCGAAACGCAGAACGCACGGCCGGGAGCCGAAGGATCAACGGCGAGACGTTATTCGGTATCGAATAAAGCGTTTTCAGGCTTGCGCAGAACCGAGCGCTGGGTGGTTTGCTTATCATTAGACAAGGAGGGAGACCCGGCGCCGCTTGAAACCCGAATTGCCACACACACCGTCCCTTTCGGAGGTAAACACGGACGAGAGGGTGTTATGACCGCCGGCGTTTGCCTTTTGACTTCGGAAATCTTCTTCCGCCCTGTGTCCCACCGCTCGATCCCTCCGCGCGACTTCCATGCTTTCTCGGGTCTCTCGACTATCGTCGAGCCGCGGCTTTGTCGCGGGCGGTCCACACGATCCGCGCTATCCAATTAACTCTCTAAGAATCCAATTCTGTGCTGAGATAATTCCAAGATAGTATTACGGTCTGAGCGTCTACTAGCGAGAATTTTCGGTGGGAGGGAGGGGGAGGGGGGGGGGCGACGGATTAGGGAGGCTAATATTTGTCGAGAAGATCCCGTGTGCTACCCCGCTCTTCGGTTCATAGCCGGGGAAACTTGTCGTTTACGTTATACCAGCTAACGCTACCGACGCCCAACGCTCTCGGGTTTCTCGCGGCGGAATATCCTCGGCAAGCGTGAAAATGTGCCAGGACTGAATAGCGTGTCGAACTGTCGGTCGTGAGAGTTTCGTTGGCTTTTTTCTTTTAATGGGAAATTAATATCGCTGACATTAGACGCTTCTCGAGACGAGCGAAGCGGTGTTCACCGTTCTGTTCGGAGTAACATTGGAGTAACGTACTCTAAATCAAAGCATTCTAAAAACAAAAATTCAAGATTTTAAATAAAACTATCTTTCTATATTTTTTACCATGTTTTGATCCATATTTTGTTCCACTTATACTTTTGTCCCAATACTTGTAGAATTGAACATCGCACAGCGACCCTTCCGGGCACATAAAAAGTAGGTCCGCGAGCCAAAATATTCCAACTGTTAGAAAAAGATAGAACTGTGTTTAACTATTTTGTAACAGCTGGAACACTTTGGTCTACGGAACTCCATTTTTTCGTAACACCGGATCCGATATTCGTCGACACTGTTAAAAAAATGTAAATGTAATCCACTGGACAGGAAGTATTTATGTAAAAACTGGTAGGTTAAATTTAATGTACAATAGTGATGAAAAATTAATGGACTGTTACAATGAAATTAAAGCAAATCATAAACATTTAAGTATTTCTAAAGTTTATAATAGACTGTACATTAATTTTTCATCACAATTATACATGAAACTGAATATTCGAGTTTACGCATAAAAACTTCGAGTACCAGTATGTTAAATTCCATACGATTTTTTAAACAGTGTACACATTCATGTGTCCGCACGAACCTTTGGTATGCGCTAAAACTGAGAGTCTGAAATAATTCTTTTTTTTTTAATGCGCACAGCGAAATTGTCTGATAATCGCAACTGAATAGCTCCGGAGCACACTGTGGGAGTCTCTCTTCCATGTAACGCTCGATAACATCAGATGCACACGTATACATAGACCGGGAGTTCGAGATCAAACCCGATAATTTTCACCAGTCGATCGTTAAAACGGTGCGTGCCCGGGATTTGCAAGATCCCGGTTGCACCAGCTAAAGGATGTATAATGCGGTGTGTGATTGTAGGCCCGGCAATCGCGGCCGATTGTGCCTCCTGAAGGCCCGCTAACTATCTCAAACTAGTCCCATTCAAACTACCGACCTCCCACCGCCTCTCTCTATCTCTCCGGTTCCACGGCTTGCTTCCTCGTGATCTCGATTTCTCTCCACGCGTGAACCAGCGTTCGATACCGTACGCGCACCGCGGTAAATGCTATTCCATCGGATTGATGCAGATGCAGTTTCGTGGATGCTAGAACGAGAATACCTTCGGAATCTAACTTGCAGCCGAGTTAATGAAAGAAAAATCCATCGGTATCCACTGGAATACCTACAGAGGTAAATGTACGTCGTAAACATTTTCGAAGTTAACAATAAAATAGTAAAAAAAAACAACAACAAAATATATTCAACATTAACAACAACAATGGCGGACAAAAAATGTTTGTCAAGATCGACAAACGTTTTTTCACCGTGTACAGTTGAGAAGAAATATTAAATTAATACGTAGAGACAACGAGCGACGAATCAGACACACTTCCTCCGCTCGTTTCGATTCACCGCTCTGCAAGAACGTCGTCGCCCTCCCCGTCGCCGTCGGGGCGCTCGCACGACGTAGCAATATCGAACGGGGTCATACCCCGTCCGCTTTTGACCGACCGCACTTTGACTGGCGAAAATTGAATTTCCCCGAGCCAGCGGGTAAACGGGACGAGAGCGAGCTATTTGCCCGGCGTTAATAAGGATGTTTGACGTAGCTCGGCTTTGCCTTAACAACCCTGCTAATGTCCTCAGCCCTGGCGAGCGTCCCCGAGAGCGGCGTCGCCGGATCCCGCCGATGGAGAGAACATAAACCGAAGCCCGCGACGCTCGTCTCGTGGGCTTCGCCGACCTCCGGCCTTTTCTCGTTCGACGAGACGACCGGGAACGGCGACAACGCCGAACCGGAACCACCAAAGCTTGAAAACCGAACAAACTCAGTTACAGAACTCCAGGCGCGAAGCTCACCGACGGCCACGCCTGCTACCGCCGCGGAACTTCTCCTCGATCCGTCATCCAGCTTCACTCTATACACATGTATACGCCTTCGCATGTACGTTGCGGATGCACAGGCACATCGGTAATTCAGCTTCAGCGATTTCGCATCCGGCGTAGGACAAATTCGAACGACAGTTACAAAAGCGGTCCCGGCGGTTTGTCCCTCCAGCGTGACGTTCCGCGTCAAAGACGCTCCTGTCCTCGAGGATCTCTGCGGCCGCAACCTCCGACGACCGCGGCCCGTTCCGGCCTCGAGACTTCGAGCGACGGTAATGCCGGGTCGTTTCGGATCACACCACAGAGTTCCTTCGTCTGAAGCGTGTGGTGTGGCTGTACAATGCCCGTCGTTGATTTCTGGTTTTTCTGGAAATCTTCCTCGATATCTTAATGGGATTAAAAATATCGAACAGCTCGTCTAGTAAGACGTGTTGTCTGATCTCGTTGGATGTCTAGCTGGATGTCTTCGTTGATATATTCGATCCCATCAAGGTGTCATGCAAGATATTCTTACAAGACGAACAAGTCCGAAAAATCAGCCATCAATGACGGGCAGTGTACCATATGGATTAGAGGTGGAAACTATGTCGTTGTTTGCTCATGGAATGGAATAAAGTACATTGCATGAACTGAAGTGCAACTATTAGAGAATCTAGCCCATAGAATGGAATAAAATTCATTCCATGAGCTAAGATTCAACCTTTAGAAAGTTTAGCTCATGGAATGGAATAACTACCGTTTCATGAGATAAATTTCAACCATTAGAAAATTTAGTCCATGGAACGGAATACAGTCCAGTTCTTCGAACTAAAAATCAACTCTTAGAAAATTCAACCCATAGAATGGAATAAATTCCATTTCATGTGCAAAAATTCAACTATTAAAAAATATAGCAGGTATATTTGGATAAATACCATTTCATGAAGGAAAATTCAACCATTGGAAAACTTATAAAACTGGGAGAATTGCAATATGTTGCAATATCGATGTTCTTGGTAACATAGATGATATCGGAACGCGATTACCTAACGAGATGCCGATGCGTGAACTTTGACACGCTAGATTGTGACCTGCGGCTGCCAAGGACGCGGATACTTGCTTGCCGGCTCGGAGAGGCCGACACCGCGTTACGCAATCGAACGAATGAGCGGACATTTTTTTTTTCATTGTCGCAGGTATTACCTTACAGTTCGAGAACGATGGAACAGGAATGAGTAGTTTCTTTTCGTTTTTTTACAACTTATAATTACTACGACGCTATTAGATGACGAATTAGAAAAAATTAATTCGCAGTGTTTATCTGTTCTTGTAATACTATCGTAAAGTGTCATCGTAATTTCTCGGTAATCAGTATTCCAGAGTACTATTTACACATGACCTCATTTTCGAGCTGCTCGACATTATTTTCTTCCGAAGTTACCGTACGACTCGACGTTCTTCGAGTTTCACGGATTTTCGTCGAATCCCTAAACGCGGAACGATGCATTTCCCTCCGTAGCTCGTTTCCGCCGCCTGCGCACGCAACGAGAGTGGCAAGAATTTTTTATCATCAAAGTGCTGATCAATCTGCGACGGCCTTAAGTCGGCGAGCCATTTGAAATACTGCGATCCGGTTTCTGAGAAAAAAAATGATAGATATTACAAAATTATGACCAGATATGTTTCGATGGAAATAATAGATTTACCTTCGTCGACAAGATTCTTCCTCGTTTCGGCTTCTCTACGAGTTCCTTCAGCAGAAGATTGGCCGGATTGTCTGACGAAGGTGTCTGCTGCCACCTCCCAACTCCCATACTGTACTTCGGGTGAGGTAACCACCTGCCCGATTGTGAAACAACTCTGTCATTTCGTCGAACTACGTACGCCATGATAGAAACTATTTGCATACCCATGAATAACCGGCGAAAGCAAATCCCTGTCGATGGACGAGGGACTGCAAGGTCCCGTCAACCAAGTGACGAGACCACCCACGACGATAACGACGCTGGCGCCCAATCCAGTGATCCAGTGATAGGAAAGACGGTACAACGGGAACACGTCGTCCTCGCTGCGATCGGTTGAACAATTATTATATTATTTTATTTTGTCATTAAATTATTCGACGACGATAACGATGACAAACGATATTGGCTTACTCAGGATTCGTTTTGAACTGATCGAGGAAGCTGTCGGTCAAGTTGGACGGGCAGTTATCGAGGGGAACCAGAAGTTTCTTCGGTGTCAGCAATCCCGAGCCTACCGCGACGTTCGCGCCTAGACTCGCCCATCCAGCGATTACGAATCCTGCAACTGCACCGACAAATGCACCCTATTGAATGATAGGAAACAATAAATAAAACATGAAATAAAATTGTTTCATTCCGGAAACGGAATTAGAAGTAACGATGATTAGAAATCTACCTTGGAGTTGGTCCAGGGGAAGAGCATTCCCAGAGTGAAGACGCCGAAGGAAGTTCCGGCTGCGATTGCGGCCAGGCTGCCGGTTACCTGAAGAACGATTTAGTAAAAAAAAATTTAATGAGAAAGAAAAATATAAAATCTATCGATAATTATCATAACTGTGTCCGTAGAAACTTACAGCCAGTACGCCGCCCAATTGTTCAACGAGAAAGATGAAACCCATAGCGATAAGTCCAAGTAAGATGACGACGATCTTGACAAAGATATTGGCCTCCCGCTCGCTCGGCTTCAGCCTGAAGCATCCCTTGACGAAGTCTTCGAGAAGCACGACCGAAGTGGAGTTCAGACCGACCGACAGAGTGCTTCGGGTACGGGAAATTTTACATGGTGTTGAAAAATGTGGGCATGAAGGAATGAAAAAATGAAATTTGACGAGTTACCTGAGAGCCGCGCCGAATATTCCGGCGGTGAAGAGTCCGGGAATGCCGTGAAGGTTCCCAGCGATTTCCATAACGTAGGCCGGAAGAAGCTGATCATCGGCCTTGATGACTCCAGTCGCACGGGGATCGCACGTCGGCGCCCACCACGCGACGAGAACGAGACCGCACCAGCAGCACACGGAGATGAAAGCCATAGCGCCTACAGTGAATACTCCGACTGCTCTGGAACGATAAGGACAATGGCGATCTCACTGGTACACTTCTTACCCTGGTACACATTTTTGTTACAGCGGGATCGGTGTCGGGAGTAACGGGATGTAACACTCAAAAATGTCTACCAGGGTAAGTGTTTGACAGTCTGCCCTTTTCCCTTTCTTTGCTCATCGATATGGGTCCTGCTTCGTCTCCCTCTGAGTGACTGCCGTCACATCCTGCCTCCGCTGAAACTACTGCCAAATTCCTTGCCCACCCTGACTCTACAGCAGCCATCTCTATTTTTTATTCGAATTTGATTCTGCTCTACATTTGCTCTGTATTTTCTCTGAATTTACTCTGATTTTGCTCCGTATTTTCTCTGAGTTTGCTCTGATTTTGCTCTATATTTTCTCTGACTTTGCTCTGTATTGTCTCAGACTTTGCTCTGTATACTGTATTCTTAAATGCGTTGCGTAAACTGTACTCAAATTTTTCAGCGTTTCGCTGTATGTACCGCTTGGTCCTTAGGGGAATTATCCCAGGACACAATAAACCGTCTATCTATCTATCTTTTTGGATCTGATCTACACAGTTGATACCCACTTACACTTTGCACTTCTTCTCGGTCGACAGCGAACAATACCGTTGAACCATCGTTTGATTCACAGCTATGTACGAAGTGCTGTAGATAAACGAACCGATGAGAACCGTCCAGACGGTGTGTCTCGTGTAAGGCGAAGCGTCAAAGCTGTCGAATCGAAAGTTCGGCCGGTACAATAACAACAAACAATCAAAATTGGGCAAATCTGTCTGTGCTCGATAAAATTGCATGCGAAAACATCTTTGGCAGCGTCAGCCACCTCAGCGCTCTTTCACCAAAGATGTTCTTACATTCAAACAACAGCAACAAAATTAAAACACTTCGCTGGAAAAAATATCGTTACTTCAAAAATTCTATTCTATTCATCTTCGCCGATCTTCTCCAGACCTCGGCCGGTCCGCCGATCTGATAAGTCCCCAAACTGGTGACGGTGATAACGGCGACGAGCATAATGGCCACTTGAAAAGCGTCGTTCCACACGACGGCTCTGAGGCCACCCTGCAACCGAGAGCACACGCCGAGATTGAGATCCTCACAATGCCGATGTCGCGTCTGTCGCGGGAATTTTCTCCGGAAGTTTGTTAAGTTTTCGGGGTGGAGGAAAACAGCGTTTTTACCCCAAAATAACGAGTCTTCTTCGTCTCGTTCTCTCGCGTGCGGCATTGAGGAGCTTTCGCCTCGCCGCACACAGAGCTTGCTTACAATAAACAATTTCCCCAAAGGGCCGACTCATCCAGCGATAAATCCCCATTAATTCCAAGTTTAACAAATTGTTCGGATAATTACAGGGCAGTGGGGGAGGGAGGAGGAAGGACGAGGCGAGGCAGAGGCGAGCTCGCGCGATTAATCACTTTTGCGCGAAGCTTTGTGACCCGCGACTAAACCAGCCACGAGCCACTCGATGCCCCGGTATACCCCATTGTCTCACCCGGGCTCTATTGTCAAGGGGCGAGCTGGCTTTAACGTCCATAAACATTTCACCGAGCTCAAAGCTTCTTCCCGACATTGTATAGCACAGCTAGCCTCGCACCCTCCTCCCCCGTTCCTTCCTCGAGAAAATAGTTTTCTCGCGTTTCCTCGTCGAAAAACGAGGCGAATCCCCCCCCCCCCCCCCCCCCGCACTCCTCCTCACGGGACCGAGAAGCCGTTTCCGATGAGGCATGAGAATATAATTTGCGCGAAGGCTGCATAGACAACGCCTTTGCTGATGTAGCAATTAATCTCGTAATTGGTCGGAGTGACGAGGAGAAATACAGGGCGAGCGATATACATACATATAGTATATATATGCAAGTTGTATCAATCCCTTAACTGACCACCCGAGTTCTGCCATTGTGTATCGGTTCGACGCTAATTGTCACGCTCAACATTGTCGCAAATTCGTCATTCACACTAAATCGAGGGTGCTATGGAAATTGCACTTTCACAATAACACTCTACTACCGAGTAAAAAAAAATGTTTCGATTACTCACCAGTACTGTGTAAAATATACAGACGAAACAGACGATCCCTCCGATCATGTGAATATCTATCCCGGTTACTGTAAACAAATATTGACAAAATAGTGATGATAATAATCATTTATCGTTTCGTCGAAGTTCGTCGTTTCGTAAAGTGACGAAAGATCGGTGTGTACCTTGATTAAGTGCAAGTGAGGGCACGTAAACGACGATGGATTGATAGAGGACGACGTCGACGACGAATATGAGCGATATGAGAATTCTCACTCCTCGATTGAACCTCATCTCGAGATACTGCAACGGACTTCTTAAATTATTTTCTAAAACCGATCGTGAGTCCGCTTTCTGGAAGCTTCTAGATTTTCCGCTAAATGTACCTCGTAAGCGGAGGTGAGGTTGAGGTTCTTGAAGACCGGCAGATATACGTTGACGACGACGATGCCAGAGAACATGAGCGATATTATCGTTATCCAGTACTGCGTGCCGAAATTGTAAATCTCCGCCGGTGTGCCGAGAATCGTAACGCCGGAAATGAAACTATATCGGCGAGAGATCCGACGGGTTAATCGTTATTATTATTAATTTTTTTTTTTTTTTTTTTTTTTTTTATAACGAGACTCGCATAGATTAATTTCTCAGTCGGTATCATCACCTGGCTACGAGGGACGCGGAAACGGGATACACTCCCATATTACTTCCACCGAGTAGATACTCGAGAGTCGTGGATTTCCTGGCTCTTCTGAAGTGCCACAATCCAGCGGATGCAGATAGTCCGAGCATCGCTCCGAACACCAACCAGTCCACCCAGTGAAAGTACCATCGTTCCACGCCCTCGATCATTCTATGCAAATGACAATTGACTCGGCTATATATATATATATATGTATACATATATATTTTTTTTAAAACACAACATTCTGGCCGTGTCTCTGCCACTCGAGCAGCTCATAAATTTTCAGCACCAAAGTCGAGTGTCCGGAATTAAAATAAAACCTCTGTAGGGTGCTTTGGATTTTTTTGTTTCGTGAAAGCTATCAATTTCTTTGCAGCGTTTATGTAAAGACGAAATATAGTTGAGCGATTCGTTAGAGAAGCGACGATTCGCGGCGAGAAAAACGATGTATGCATCGATGCCGGGCAAACACGTTAACGAGGCGCAATTACCGGCACGTGTCGGGTAACGGGAATGGCCATGGGTCAGTAGCTCACGAGCATAAACAACAATATTATATATACTTGTATGGAGATGTGTTGATCGAAAGGACTTGCGTCTATTTAGAGAATGAACAGCGCGAAAGCATTATTCGTTAACATCGTCGCATTTTCCATTCGACAACAGTTCGAAGTACGGCTGTACAGTTAACCCGTCTTACGCCTATTAATTTTTATTGTGATTTACTGGTGAACTGCAAGAAAACTGACGAAATGGATGAGACATTTATCTTCGGCACATAACCTGTTTTTCTTATTCATTTCTATACTATTATGTGCCCAACTACCTTTGCGATCTTCAAAATCTTATTCCCACAAACTACTCACTTCTACGTATTATGTCTCTTAATACGTCTCTATTCCGGTATAAGAAAATTAGCATGTTCGCGTTTTGTCGGCTACACAACTTCGTTGTGCCAAAGACAAAAGTCTTGTTAATTTCATCAGTTACCTTATAAATCATAATAAAAATTAATAGCCGGTTCTAATGTCCATGAACCGAGTAAGATTTTTCAGCCGGCTAAGACGGCTAAACTGCACAGTGATAATTCAAAGCCATTTGACGCCCGAATCTAGCATTAAGGGAGAGTGGGGCAATACGGACCCCTGGGTGGAAGACGGACCGGCGCCCTCCTTTAATTTTTTTCTCAGACTATTTTTTTGATTTTTTATCTCCGCTCAAAAATTAATAAATACAGTCCGTCTTGCCCCGCTCGCCGCCCTGCGCTCCCAGTGAAAAATGCTACATCGACCGCGGACACAGAAAAAAAAATTACATGCAATCTTTAACTCAAAGATTACATACATTATCGTACTCGCAAACTTCGCTACCACCAACTATATCTCTCTGGCGGAGCTGCCCGATGCCTACTCCGAATTGTTTATAAATAGGTTTCCCCTTTATATTTAGTTGCGCGTCGCGCCCACGTGAGCGGTACCAATAGTTTTACTCCGACCGACGACGAGGCGCGTTACACATCGGCCTGATTGAAAATAAATCCTATATACACGGCCGATTGTCGCGTCACAATGATTTAAATTTATAAGAAGTCACTTCGATCACCTTGACCTTCATCGACGATCGGTGAGTGAAAAAAAACTCCCTGTCTGCAGCGGAAACTTCACCAGGTACGAGCAAAAAAAAAACCACACAAAACACTTCCTCTATGATAATCAAAAGTCGACGAAATAAAACGGTCTCACAAACACAGTAAAGACTGGTCTTCGAGTTATGAAAAAAAAAAAATTTACTAAAGAATTTTCGTGTCAACGCGAGAAGTGTCACGACTCCCGCAGCGCGAAGACCAACTGGCCGGTATCCCGTTGCGTCCGGCAACGCGCAGCCGATTCCACTGAGCGATTCAGGATCGAGCGGTGAAGGCTGACAACTGGAATGTGCGGATCACGCACCGTTAAAAGATCGACGAGCGATCGAGGAAAGAACGCAACTGTGCCTCTCTCCGTGCGTCTATGCATCGGCCTCGCATGCGTCCGTAGAATACCGGGCGACACTACTGAACGCACGAGGGTCTCGAATGAAATCGGTTCGATCGTCGATCGCCGTATTCACTGCTGTTGAGAAAGTTTCCGCTCGGCGAGCGAGAGATCTCGACTACCCAAGCACCCCCCCCCCCCCCCTCACTCTCCCCTCCTCTCGGACAAAGTCTCGAACGAACCAATGAAGAAATGTCAACAAACTTCTCGGAATAAAAGCTTTTGACCGGCGAGGACCACAATGACCATGGGGATTCGGCTCTCCAAGTTCGATCTCTTGCCGGTTAAGGTGGAAGCTTTGGCCCTTGGTCGTAATATCTTATAATAATATTATAATATCAATACCATTAATTATCACCAATTTTCAACAATATTGATATTAATATTATAAATGCTGTAGTTATTTAATAATACTAATATTTCTTGAATGTATGTAGTAGTTATAAATTTGTGAAATTTATGAGCGATGAATCTTTCTCACATTGTTCATTGGACGATGGGTTTCCTATCGTCTTTGTTAATGGGCTCAGCTCGTTATTACTCTCATAGTACGGAAATATTCTTGAAAGGTTCCAATAATATTTTCTTGAAATATTGAAAATATTTGTGAAATGTTCTACAAACATTTTGAAAATGTTTTTTGAACTTTTTTTGAACAGAAATATGTCGCAAGATTCGAAAGATTGACAAAATTTATAAAATTATTTCAAAATATTTCGTGCTATATTGGTAAATAAATGAATAAATAAATACATTTTCATTGACGAAGTGGGCATTCACAAACGAGCACGTTCGTTCAAATGGCCTAATGTTTCGCACTAAGAAATAATTGACTACAAGAGTTTTTTTCCACAGTCTGGAATGATCTTTTTATTCGATATTAGATCGATAATGATAAACGCATATGGTACAATGATTTACATCTCGGCATCAACATCAAAACGGCACACGAAAACCTTTCTTTTTTTTTTTTCTTTTTCCTTCTGTTCCGAACGGACTTATATTACAATGCTTACAAACTCTATCACACTACGATTACATTACATTCGAAACGATAATCATGAAACATCTCTCTCGATTCTTTTTTTTTTTCTCCCGAGATTTCTCATACAAAAATTATGGGCATCTTTTTCTCAAATGAACGTCAAACGAGGGTGAGTTTATACGATCGTGCGCATGCAATGATTGAACATTTCGGTGTACGCAGAACAGTGGATTTTTTTTTCTCTTTTTTTTTACCTTTATCATCGTGACAAATAGCGAGACGAACTGCTCGAGTTTTCTTTTTTTTTTTTTTGCGTCAAGTGTGTCGATAACCTAAGAACATCGAACGTGCAGTTGCATTTAGCGTAGCTACTCTAGTTGGCTTCGCTACGCAGTCATTTTTTCAACACGCGATTATCCATCAATTAATTGGATATCTACAATCGTGCAAACGACCCTGCGCGCCGAATGAGTGGAATGTAAGAAAAGAAAACTGATTTGAAAGTCGATTTTTTTAGATATTCTTCTGTTTTCCTCTAAAAAAAAGAAAAAAAATTCCAGACCCACATAGGCTATTCCATTGTCCGTTCAAAAATATTGTTCTGTAGCATTCATAGAATTTCATTGCAAAGGCGTGGTTTGGTTCTTGAGATGATTACCTCGTACATAAATATCGTCATGTTACACAGTAACACAGTATATATTAATCCATAGAATTGTTCCGTTCGCGTAGGACTCGTTTCTCCATTAGGATTTGAAGGCAGCGTATCGAAAAAAAAAAGAAAACTAAATAAACAATAAGAGAAAACAGTGAAGGTAACGGTTTTTTGTTTTCGTCTGACGCACAGTATAGAGTATGAAAAGATTGTGCAGACGAGTTTGCTGAGCAAAGAATATACCCGAAGACGTGGTGAAATGTGGCTGCCGGTGAGCGAACTTCTCTCTTCTCACGTCATTTACTCCGTCGTAATGTTAATATAAAAAAAAAAAATACAACGCGACACAAGTCTCGTAACGATTGTTCAATCACAGCTTTTGGATTCTGCCTTCGCCGAAGAGCCATCGACATGCTCTGTCAACCACCCACGCTGCGGTAAAGTTCACCAGCAGCACTTGAACCAGGGTGTTGCGGAACTGCGAAAAAATTACCAATCGATTGTAAGAATGTTTTATCGACGAGGCGATTTCGTCGAATAATTTATTTCATTAGTCACTCACCTCGCTCGGGAAATCCACGACTTCCAGTTGGGCCGCTACGCTGGGCATGAAACCGCAGGCGAGTCCCATTATCAGAGCGGAACTTCCGAACAGAGAATACAGAAGGGCTTTGTTTTCCATCAGACTCTCCATGAAAGGTTGCCCCTGTTTTCAATAAAAAAATTTCATCAACGATCTATCGACACTCGTATAATTTAAAAGTTCCCGATCGTAATCGTCTTACCCTGTAATTAATTGCGAACGTCGAAATTTGCAGGGTCATGGAGATGATGTACACCGTACTGTTTATCAAATTTACTTCGTACGGTTCATCTTCCTCGGCACTGCTGCTTCCCGACGATCCAAGATCGTCGGTTACATTTTTCGGAGCAAGAATATCCGTTAGATTTTCGTGCCTGTCATCAAGAAGAATAAACAATTAACGCGTTGAAAATTCGCGACCATGTGAATTGAGAAATTCTCTTAAATTAAATGCTCACTTGATCGAGAAGGACGTGGCTTCCTGGACGAGATAAATCAGGCAGAGAAAGTGTACCGCGAATTGAAGCAGAACAGTCAAGATTGTATAGAGATTAAATATATTTGGCAGAGGCCTCTGTTTCGAGAGACTTTTCAGTGGCTTCGATTTCGATATGAAGAGGAAGCAGAGAGCCAGCAAAAGACCCTGTACAGTCGCTTGCGCGTCGCTGAACTTGATTCCGTTCATGTACAGTACCGATTGACTATACGCCAGCACCAGAGCGTTCAACGCGAGGATTTTGAACATCTGCAGAGTCGTCACCAGAGTGCATCGTCCTTGCTTGATGACGTGACATACTGTAAGCGAAACGAAAAATCAGAATTACGATATATTTCTTAAAACGGATTTTCCTATTTCTTCCAAATATAGGAGCGTGGTAGCGTCAATACTGGTGACTTACTGCACAGAATCGTTGACAATTTGCTAGTAAAAGGAGCGGCGATCGATGCATCGCCCAATTTCACGAGCGTCACTTGATCCTGCTCTTCCATTTCTTTCATGATCCTTTGCAGCTGTGCGGGTGTATTGTTGGCGTGCTGCTGTTGACCGGAGTGTCTCGGTCCGTTACTCGAGTTCTGCGAGTTGCTGCTAGCTGACGAATTCTCCCGGCGATCTGGATTGGAATGCTCCGGAGGAGTCGACAATATCGCTACACCTGAGGCACAAAAACAAAAAATGACTCAGGCTCGATCAAGAAAAGTTCATTAATTAGTTGAACTCGATGATAACTTACCAACATGGGCGTGTTTCAGAGCACCCACATCGTTCGTTCCGTCGCCGCACATCAGGGTCGTGTAACCGAGATTCTTCAGCGATATTATTATAAACTCCTTTTGTTTCGGTGCGCAACGAGCAAAGACTACGATGTGCGGCAATAACTTTCGCAGCAGAGCTCCGTCGTTCTCTTCGAGGTACGTTAAGCCCTGTGAGGGATTAAAATTGTTATTTATCCTTGAGCAAAGAGGAATCCTTGACATTTTTGTCTATCGGCCAACCGTACGTACTTCACCGGTCACACAGAGAGTATATTTTGTCCAGATCTCGTTTCCTCTGCTGGCAACGTTTCCCATGCCCAGCGGCACTTGTTCAGTCTCATCGACGCTCTGCCAGGTCCACGTCGAACCCACCTTCGTTAATATCAGCGTGACGTCCTTTTTCGTAAAGTGCAATTCACGACTGACGTGACAAGCGGTCAGTGGATTGTCGCCAGTTATCATGACGACTGAGTGCGAGGCGTTTAGAATTTCCTTTATGACAGCCTTCGAGTCGGTCTTGAGGGGGCAACTGATGCTGACGAAGCCAACGAATGTCAGTTCACGTTCCAAATCGTCTCGCGACATTTGTCGCAAATCCTGCGCCGACGTGCCGGAGGGAAGCTGTCGATGACCGAGAGCCAAAACTCGAGCACCCCGACGCGACAGAGCCAGATACGTTGAATCGTAGTTGTCGGGAACGGTGGAAAACTGAAATCATCGGTGAAATTAACACACAAACATTTATAGGTCAATCTTCGAGATTCGACGCACCATGCTCTTGAGAGTTTCCGGTGCTCCTTTGACGGCAACGATGTAATTCATCTCCGATATATTCGAGGAGAGAGCGTATCCCGATACGACGCACATCCGCTTAAGAGCCGATGAGAAATGATGTCTGTGGAAGATCTTAAATACCGCCGACTTCCCTTTCTTTGGAATTACCACATCGCCTGAGAGAGAAACACGATTTGTTAAATTATTATTCGTAAGAAATATTTAACCCTTCAAGTACGGGGAACTTTTTGCCGAGGGTAAACGACCATGCATTCTTTTAAGCACAAAAACGGTACGCATGTCATGATAAATTTTCTTCTGCGTTCTCAAACAAAAAAAACTTCAAGGTATGTCTGTGAATTTTTGTAAATTTTTTTCAGCACATCAACCTGTTATTCGAATCGTTTGATGGTTGCGTCTGGGCAAATTCTAGGTCGTCGTTAAACAAGGATTCCGTACGTGAGGGGTTAAATTCGATAGTGCGACGAATTTTCGGATAAAATTCATACTCTTTGTCAAATTCCAATTCACAGCTTTGAGTGTAACTTTCTCGAGGGGATCGCCGACTATGCCCTCGTCGATCTGCACGAGAGAGTGGCACGTCGCCAACACCTGGACAGTTTCCGGCGGCGCTTCCTCGATCGGCAAGACCCTCGCGTCGCCTCTGCAGAAAAATAAATATAAAAATACAGTTTCCCGCATCGAATCAGATTCCTTGGCTCTGAAGAATAATTGATCGTTCGACGAAAACCTACTTGATGCCAGCTATTCCCTCCACAACTAATTTATCACTAGTCAAAGTTCCCGTTTTGTCGAAGCAGCAAATCTCGACTTTGCCAGCAAACGGAATCCTGAACGGTTCCGTGCAGTAAACTCCCAATTTGGACAGAGCCAGAAGCGACGTATTCACAGCCAGCGATAGCTCGATCGGCAATTCCGGTGGGACAACCGACGTTAGTATCAGCGTGCATTCCAGGAACAATTTGTACTTGTTTCTCTTCGGATCTTCGCTTCCTGCGAAAATATTGCCATTGCCGTTTAAATATGGATTTTTCGAATATTTCGGTAAACGATCGTACCTTTGATCCACAAGTAGCCCGCGGCGGCGATCGCGAATATGAGAAGGAACAGGATAAATCCGAAAGTCTCCAAGTTATTCGCGGTCACACGTTTCACACCGAACAAAATCGTTCTCAGAAGCTTTCCTTGCGACGTCGAGAAACCCGTTCGCAGCACGTAACCGACGCATCCGTGATCGGTTGCTGTTAAATCATGTAACTGTGTAGTGATATCGCACACCATTCGTAGAACGCCGATTAGCAAGTGCAATGCGAACCTCTGAGACCCGAAGAATTTTTACTGGGAGGTGTGTGCTGAACGACCTTCGTTCCACCGAACAGAACGTGCAATTTGTGTTCGCCTTCGATATCCAACACCCGGTTTCCGTCGATCTCCTCGATGGGCTCTTTCATTTGCGGCACCGATTCACCTGCAACGGTAACGTTACAATATTCCGAGCAGAAAAAAATGGTACCTTACGATACTGGTGCGAAAAAACTTTCTGATCGGTGTGAGTTTGCGGCACGAGCCGAAGGCAAGTGTTGCAATCGCACGAGTTAAGAGAACGTTCTTCGGACGAGTACCGTACAAAATTTTATTTCGCAAGGTGTGAAAATGGTGTTTTTACGCACATGAAGCGTTCGCGCAAGCGCCAGTTTTCCAGCGAGTGAAATAAATTAATAAAAACAAGGCAACAACGAGGACGATTATTTACCTGTGAGCATACTCTCGTCGACAACGCACGGTCCTCGTAACAGCAGAATATCGCACGGTACGAGATTGTCGTTTTGAGACCGAGTTATCGAGATTATATCTCCAGGAACCAACTGGTCGGTGAACGTCTGTCGCCAACGACGATTACGGTAGGCCTTTTGTAAACAAAAATAACTTGAAATCAACGACACTGACGCATGTACGTTAAAAGAGCGTTTTTTTTTTTTTTTTTTCTAGCAACTGACCATGATCATGTATGGCTTGTTTCCCATTTTTCTCACTTCCGCCATGTTTCTCATCTGCTGATGAACGAGCGTGCACTCGAACATGATTAGCATAACGAGCGTGAAGATACTGTAGTACCAGAATTGATCGAGGCACCACAGAGCGACGCAGAACACCTGAAAGACGAAGAAAGGTGCGATCGCTCGTTCTCTGAAGAGTTCCCAAAACTCGGGAACCACCATGTCCAATCTGTGGGTGAACAAATCATTTTTTACCTTCAATTCATTCAACAATTTTGTTCATTTTTTTATTTTTTTTCAACCATGAAAAAAGTGAGCATACTTGTTCTTTCCATATTTTTCCTCGGCATTGGTGACATCCTCCTCCTCGTGATAGCCCTTCCAATCGCGATAGCTCTTTATCGACTGATGGACCGGAAACTCGAGACCGCGGAATTGGTTCTTTTCCGGATCCCAGCAGTACTTAGTCTTTTGAAAGATGAACCAAGGCTCCTTGTCCTTGTCGCGATGTAATTTAATGAGTTCGGAGCTTCCGTTATTGGCTGTCGGTACGACTTTCACTATAGCCGCCTTATAAGGATCTCTCGTCTGTAAATAAAAAATAAATAGATAACCGATCAAATGTAACACGATCGTTCGGACTCGAAGAAAAATTGGCGCTTCGATAGCCACGTGACTGTTGTCTAGCAGACGAATTTGAGTGGCTGCTGTGTCGGTGTGTGCGAGTGCCACGTTACCGAAACATATTGGCTAGTGCGAAATTGATTCGCAACAGATCGCGAATAGGTGTGACAGCTCGATTGTTGAATATGATATGAACGAGGTGTTTACGTATGAATACTGACCGAGCTGCAATTCAGGAAACAATTAACGTGGACCGACCACTGGCAGCACAGACACACGAGAATCTGCAACACTCCGATCGCGGCGATGCCAACGAGACCCTCGTCGTAGTACTCGTCCGTGTCGTAAACGAATATCCATCCGTAAATCCACAATCCTTGAACGATCACGAAAGGCAATACGTAACCGTTGAACAATAAACTACGTGAATTGTGCAAACTGACAGACTGTACGAGCTCGTCGACTCTCGACGATGATAACGTCGCCATGATTACGCTGCGCGTCCACTACGGGAGAGCCGCTGCCCGGCTGTTCTTTATTGTGGGTCTCTCTCTCTCTCTCTCTCCGTCTTGCTCTCTCCTTCTCTCGAGCGCGACTGTTTCTAAGGTTAGGTGAGAAGCTCTCGTCGCGCGAACGCAGCGTCCTCACTGACCCGACGTATGCATCGCCTCAGCGGTGTGTAAAAAATTAACACCAATAAATCGACACGACGCAACTCGGTACTGAAACTCTGCATGGACTGTAAACAACTGTACACCGAAGAGACAGAAACGCATCTTGTCCCCGGTAGCTAAGGAAAGTCAATCGAGGGGCATTTCAATATTAGCTGAAAGCTCTCAGCAGCTCGGCTATCGGTCGTTCGTTCTTCATATTTGGCCGAAACAGCCGTCGCCAACTGTACGCGCCTGTTTAACAGATACGCTGTTTGTGATCGGTCGGTAAATAACCGGTAAAGTAACCGCGGCGACTAAGTTACGGCGAAAAGATTTTGCAGGTGGTCATTTTGATAACTACCTAACGATGACAATCAATTTGACTCGCTCGATTTATCAATTAATCAATTTCCGTGATGTTAAAACTTGGGTTGGTATACGGTAGCTGCAACGAAAAGCCGCCATGAGTGGAACGACCTGGCGAATGGGAAAATTGAGATCCCAACTCGTTGCCATAGTAACGAGTCGAGTACAGTGAGGTTAAGGTGGGTAGAAACATGTAACACGTGACCATGTGAGTGCAAGAGAGATACGTGCATTTTTCGGATCAACGGCATGTAAAAGTGTTTGACACTTGGGGTAAAAGCGAAGTATCATCCGACGCGGTATTGAATTCTGCATCAGTTAATACTTTGCTTTCTCGCGAATTGTCTACCATCTTCGAATGCCATTAATTACAGTTTTTGTTACCGACTGAGTCTGTTTCGCCTCGACTTAAGGAAAGGGGAACCCTACTGTACAACATGGTGTCGCTCGTTCGTTCGATTCGCGTACGGTGACATTTATCGGTCTGTCAACAAACACTGTCGAGTCATTGCAAACAAGAGTGACGCCGGGGCAATACGATTTACAAAATTGTGACTGTAAATAATCGTTTCGACATCGGACGAAATTTTCGCAATACTTTATTTTTCTACTCAACCTCCCTCGCGTGGTAAATAGATCACAATACGAAATACGAGACTGATCATAGGTTATTCGTGTAATTCAATGTAACTAAACATTTTTCAACCCAGCGGACACCGCAACTTTGACATGGTCTCTTGCGACGAAACGAGACTCGAATTAGTTCCGGTCAACAGAGACAAGAACGGCGACAAAGAAGAATCCGTAACTTTCGTCGAACAGTACGTCAAGGAAGTCAATGACTTCAGTTCGCAGTATGGTAGCAACATTAGCATATCGTACACGGCTTACAACATCGCCGGGAATCCCAGCAAGTTTCCCGATTACGGCGACTATCCGCAGGCTTTTGTTATGGTGGGTAAAGCAGTAATTTCACAATTTTTCACGACCCTGAAAATATCCGCATGACACTAAATTTCATGAACTTACGAGTGTGTTTTGCATCGCACAAACTATGCTCGGGGAATTTCACTTGAAGAATAAAATTCTACAAGCGAACCATTTTTATTCCTTTCTGAAGCGGCGCATTGACAGAGACTTGCCAAAGATGAAGTTCAATATCATGCAGATATCTTCAGGGTAACGGATTTTCAATTAATAATATTCCAGCCATTTTTTTCATTAAATTCTTGATCTTCGATACAGAGAACGTACGGACGATGGTGGGACGAAGCTCCGTCCAGATTAGCAGATTTTATGCATCAAAACAACGAGTCGAACGTCACTCATGATTATATAGGTATGTCCGTTGCCTGGTTTACTTTTTCCAGATCGACATTGAGCCTGATATAAAAATGTATTTCTCTGCAGATATCGAGTATCATCAGGAGGTTTATCCCATCAGGATTTCCATTTTCGAGACGTACAATCCAGGAAGCGTTGTGAGAATTTGGGCAAGGGACGGCAGCAATCGGTGGTGCCAGTTGTGGAGCGGACCGCCTCAACGAGTTCCTCACAAGCCCAGGATATTTTCTCCCCCTCTGCAGTTGTGTAGTTTCAAAACGAAGTTGCTAAGGCTTGAATTCAATCACAGCCTCCTGGATTACTACACCGAGCTGGACGCGGTTCTGCTGATTGGGACTTCGGAACTTATATTGCCGCACGTGGGTTTTAAAAATCGTAGTCTGAGTGCCTTGTTGAAAGAGCTCGGTGGGACGGGAAGCAATAACGAGGATATTCACAACTTAACGCCCGATCACTCGAAGGCGAACAACGATTTGCTGAAACTCAAGAACACTCTGCACAAGCATTGTGTGCTGTATAAAAGGTATTTTATTGTTCAAGACGGACCAATCAATCGGTAGCGTAATTATTAATCCTTCGATCCTTACAGCAAAATCATGGACAAGCTTCCAAAAGGAAAACTGTTGTCCAAGCTAGGTCTCCACTGCCACTTCATTCCGCCGATCGAGGAAGCCTTCAACAGCTTGCAACAATTTCTCCAAGAAGATTTTCCAAAATTAATCAAAGAAATTAATCTGTCGACGTCGCCAACGTTATCGGTCGCGTCGACCGACTCGTCGCCCGGCGGAAGCGGTTCCGTACACGAAACATGCGGAAGCTTCGCCGTTCTTCCGGTAGATCGATAATTCGTTAATACGACGACGATGTTCCAACGACGTAGCTCGCTTTGGAAAATAACAATTTTTTTTTGTTTCTCACGTTGCAGGACGAAACAGTATTGAAGATTCTTAAAAATCTAGATCTAAGGTCGCTGTGTAGCTGTTGCAAGGTGAATCGACACTTCAACAACATAGCGCGAGACGCGTTGCTCTACACGAGTCTCAACCTCAAGCCTTACTGGAACTGCATAGACGCCGGGGCGCTGAATTTCTTAACTCCCCGTTGCCAGTACCTGCAGCGTCTCGACTTGTCTTGGTGCGGCAGCTACAGCACGATAACTTCCAAAGATATAAACGACTTTCTCACTGCCTGCGGAGGTCTGTTGACTCATCTGCGACTTAACTGCTGCCACTTCGTCGACGACACGGTCATAGCCGAAGTCTCCTCGACGTGCAAGAGTTTGAAAGGTATCTCCGAGCATTTCTAAAGCAGTTTCCCAAATTTAATCTATAGCTTCTTTCGTCATCGCCGATCTTTGCTCTTCTTCAGAACTGTGCCTTCGCAACTGTACGTCGATAACGAACGATGGATTCGTCAGCCTCGAAAAATTGCAGTCGCTCGAGCGACTGGAGCTTTATCGCACGACGATCGAGACTACGACCTTGTGCGCTGTACTTCGAAAAAACGCACAGATGCGTCATCTAAACCTGGCCGGTATGCACGAGCGATTGAACATGGACGAGGTGGCCTTCGAAATCGCAAATTCCTGTCCGCACCTCGAGAGCATAGATTGCTGGAAAGCTCTTACTCTGACGCCGGCTGGAGTGAGAGCTCTCACGAGATGCACTCGTCTGCGCGAAGTCGATTTTGGATGGTGGTGAGTTTGAGCCGTATCTTATCGCGAACTGTCGATCGTTCTTTTGGAATTTACCCGATTACATTTTTGCTTTTTTTACATTTTTTCCTGAATGATAAGCATCGCGATCGGAGCTCCGGGAGATTCACTGCGAACCCTTCTCACGTGCTGCAATTCTTTGGAGAAGGTGTTCCTCGGCGCTTTGAGGGGTCTCACCGATCGAGACATCGAGCCACTCCTGCTGTGCCATCGGCTTCAGCAGTTGGACCTGCTGGGCGCTCGTTCGCTAACGCCCGACATATGTCTGCGTTTTTTGCTATGCTGTCCACGACTGCGAATGATCGATTTGAGCTTCTGCGACGCAATAAGCGATACCAAAGTACAAGAGTGGCGGCAGCTCTATCCGAACGTATCGATCAAGAGAAGCTTTCAGGCCGGCGGATTTGACTTGATGAGAGCCGAATCCGTTAATTTCTACGGTTGATGAACCACGGAGACAGTTACGTATTCCTGTTAATGCAGTACAAATTTCGTTGGTACGAGCTTATCGCGTTTGTGACAATCGGTATGTATGCAAAAACAGCCTCGTGCAAATTTGTTTTTTTTTCGTACTTGTCAGTCATCGTATAATAGCAACTGAGTCTACGAATTCACAGAGTCTTGTCCCATCGCTTTCTTTTTTAATATATATTTGGTAAGTGTCTGTGCGATGGGAGACTCTCGAATTGTCCATTTAGGATAATTCATTATCGTATCGAGTGTGTCGAGATTGCGTCGTCGGTATGTTTGTGATTTAGTGAAAAAAAAAAATATCGTCGGATAGTATCTAATTAAATTGAAATTAAAGAAACAACAATTAGACTGATTAGATGTTGCAATTTTTTAAATAAATTGCGACGTACGTATATACATTGGTGAAATGTTAATTTTTCCAATTGTTCTTGAATTTCGCTCGCGATTTCATTGTGAAATCTTGTTCCGTGCTCGCTCGAGAGTTTGACTTGTAATCGCGTTCGTATCCCGATCTGTACTTTGGATCTCTGTTGGGTCTGTAATCTTGATCGGAGTTGAAGCGCAATCCAACTTTTGGTTTTATCTCTCGAAGAGGAGCCGGCGTCTCGTCTGTGTCATTCATTACAGACGATAGGTTGAACGTTTTTCGCACCCTTCGCTCCAACGCGGCGACTCTCGCCTCTTGCAATTTTCTTCGAGGTACGTTCTTCAGTGCAGCGTCCCAGGATCCATGCATTCGTAGATCGAGAAGAATATCGACTACTTGATTCAGCGTTAGATTCTTTGAGGAATTCGCGCCCCACGTCAGGTATCGCTCGAGCGGAAATTTCGCCATTTTCAAACCTTCCTTCTTCGCTTTCGCCAACGATACCGGCTGATGCGTGGACTAAGGGGAACAAAAAAAAAACTATGTAAATTATTGTCCCTTGGTTATTCGAGCCGACAGTCGAGATAGTTTACAATTTACCTTGTCGACGAATGCGCCGACGATATAGACGGCGTCGTGATCGAACTCTTGCATCTCAATGTTGCAGTGCGGCGTCAGATAGACCAAGTTGTTCTTGTCGAATACGTCGAGATACGACTCGGATTTGATGTTTAGAGGAAAATCGTCGTCGTACAACGTCGGTATAGAACGATGAAGTATCTTCATCAGTTGGCCGTGCGGATTGGCATTGCAGAAATGCATGTCAAACGGTTCTTTGTGGAAACGGTTAGTCGCGAAAACTAGCTGCAACTGTTTCGCGCAATTATTTATTTCCCGCGGTGTCATGTACTCCTCGTAACCGCAGTCCAATACGATTTTTTGTCCGTACAACATCTCGCTCATCAGACGGCCGTGCAACGCGTGATTCATAGTCTGCTCGTAAAAACGAAGGAACAGCGAATATGTCCCAAGCGAGTAGAGCGGCTTCTCTACCGCACCACTGGCTACCAAAGCTTCGTACGCTTCACGTTTTTGTTCCCTCAACCTTTTTGCGTTTTCCTTCTTTTTCTCCAATCCAAACAGAAATGCTGTATAGCGCCTGAAAAAAAACCTTTTGTAGCAACCCCTTACTAGGAATCATGAAAAAGGTCGAGAATGATAAGCAATAATAATAATAATAATGTGCCATAAATTTTCCGTAATGCTGGCTTCAAATATTTCTCCAAAACCTACATAATAATCACAAAAAAAAGAAAGAAAAAGAATTGTATCAACAAAACAGTAATCCAGTTACGCAGTTCATTGTCCCATAAACAATAGCGCTACAAAGAGAATGGGACCTTGCATGAGAAGTGCATTATCAAATAGTCAATCACGATACTAGCGCGATACAACTTTTTCATCACTCGGTGCGTAAATCAGCTATTTTCGCACCTTGTGATGAAAAATTTCGTACATCCCTCGTGCGAAACCCTTTTTCTAACTCGTGTGATTACAGCACTCGCCTTTGGCTCGTGCTGCAAACTCACACTCGTTAGAAAAATGTTTTTCACCCTCGTGGAATGTACTATTTCTGACCAGTGTGAGTTTGCAATACAAGCTGAAGGCCAGTGTTGCAATCACACGAGTTAAGAAAAAGTTTTTCACACGAGTATGGTATAAAATTTTATTTCATACGGAGTGAAATAAATGGTGTTATATCGATAAAATTCTAAAAAAAAATTATGTATCTCGAGTAGTTTCGCTTAAAATATTTGAATTCATCATAACGCACAGTGGCGGTGTACTTTTGTTTACATGCTGACCAGATTTCGCGACCCCTTAGATTCACAGTTATATAGCGTCAAACGATTACTTTCTCTTGGTACGAGAACCCAGTTGTACTATCTCTGCCCAGTGGTGAGGCTTCAGGACGTCAGGAACCTTTTCGCCCATCTGTCTCATCACTTCGATCTCCATTTGAATTATCTTGTATTTCCTCTCGTTCTCAGGATTGGAAAGAAACTCTTCCAATTTCGCCTTGCCCTCCTCCTCCTTCGGAATTAATTTCGGAATATCATCGTCCGATTCGTCCGAGTTATTTTGGCAATAACTTCGATTGAACGAGTAGTTGTTCGGTGTGTAGTGAAAAATTGCGGTGCTCGCTGCGCATCCAATCGCACCGACGCTCGCATTCTCGCGTAACTGTTGTCGAATTTGCCTACCGACAATGAAAAGAGCACGTCCAACGCGGTTGTACATCGCGACGATTTGATTACCGATCGAAAGACGACTTTGCGACAACAATGAAGAGAACAAAGCCGGCTTGGAGGTTATGTTGACCAAGTAGAATCATGGAAGTTTATTGGACCGCAGAGCCGTGCCTTCGTGTACTCGTTGATCAGTCGACGCTTGCGAGTGTCGCTCAACAATTTTCCCGTAAAACGAAATAAATTCGTCGAATAATTTTTCCACGCGGGACGACAAAAGTTTGCTCCGGTTAGCGGGAGCTCGTGACTATCCCCAACATGCCGCACGAGAGGCACACGCGGCTTGGCGCACCGAGCGCGATATTCAGTGTGGAACGAGCGTCGAACGCGGCGGCGGCGCATCGAAGAGCGAAAGTGACGATATTCGTTCGTTCATTTTTTTTCTCAACACAAGAAAGTCAGGCACGCACCGAACTTGAGCGGTAACTCCGGAAACGATGGAGAATTCAAGACTTCGGCCCGAATTGCAAACAATCGTCGATAATTTTGCGAGATTCAGAAATGTAGGTTTTCTTTCGGTAAATCATCGCACGGATCATTCGATCGAAACTCTGTAATATTGACATCTCGTTCGTTTACTACGTACGTTGCTTCGATGGACAGTGTGTCAATGAAAACCCTCCCGATAATATTTCTCTCGTTGTTCCTCGTTGCTAACATATTTCTCTAGCACGCCCAATGCGCGCCGATAGTCTTTTGTCGCGGCAACTAGTGTGCGAAGCATAAAGATACCGGGTCGGATACAGTCGCACTTTTCAACGCATGTTTCTGCCGGGCAGCGTGATGTTTATTTTCCCAAGGCCATTCGAACCAATGTCACTGTGAAACGACAAACGAAACACAATATTTTCCATTAGGTGTTTCGAATATTCTGTTAAAAATGATCGGTACATTGATAATTACGCTGCGCATGTTATCTTCAATATCTTTTTAATTTTCTTAAAAATATGCAGGAGTATTCATCGCTGAAGGTTGACCACGCCGCTCAGGCGGAATTGATCGATTTACAAAAATTGGAGCTCGAACAGATGCATTATCGCGTCGAGCAGCTGGCGTCGACGTTGCTCGAGTATCAAAAGCGTTTCAACGTGACATTAAACAATCTCGAGTCGGAGAATCATAGACTCCGAAAGAACATCGCCGATCTTAATCGGGAATACGAGAATACGCGTGCTAACGAAAACGAGTACATTGCCGAGGCGCAACGAAACAACGAGGACTATTGTGAGTTCGTCTTCGTACCGTAACAATGCGATCGATTAATCGATGAATCTTAATTACAAACCCCGCTTATTTCAGCTCGAAAATTGGAGGAGAATTTGAATGAATTGCGATCGGAGATAGCCTCGCGAGTCAAGGAACACGAGGAGCAAATAAGATGCATAGAGAAGCGTCACAGTGACGAGATCTCCGAGTACAAAAAGAAACTCGAACAGATGAACTCGTCGGAGAAGCGTCACAGCGAAGAGATAGCTTCTTACAGAAGCAAGCTCGAAGAAATGAATTCGTTGCAGGCGAGGGACAGCGACGAGATATCGGCGCGCAGAAAAACAAGCGATCAGGCGAGCAGGATGGTTCAGGAGTCCGCCGCATCGAGCAGCACGAGCGCGGAGTTTGCTCACCCCGCACTCAGCGAAGATATCGGAAACAAACGGAAGAGAACCGTTCCATTGTCGTACAGGTAAACTGTAATTAGAGTCATTGACGAAACGGTGTAAATCGTAGTACAATCGGATTGCTTTCGTCCAGATTTCCACAGCTCGATGTCTCCACTAAGAAGGAAGTCACGGCGACGCAGGTGGAATTCCAGAAGAAGAAGAAGAAACGGCTGTATTACGCCGATAAGGAGGTGGTCGTGGATCTTGAATCGTAGAAGCCGTTCTGTAATATATTTTTGAAAAGATTTCCGTCCCTGACGATGCTTCGTTACCTCATCGAGACATATCGACTTGTTAAACGTCGCTAATTAAATTTTTTTACACACTTACGTCGAAGATTATAGACGATAAAAATGTTTTTTTTGTTATTTGTAACTGACAATTGTGTAACGTCCTTTTTTGCATCGATATCGATTCTATGTAAATAATCGAGTCAACAAAAGATCGTGAATGCGTGAAACTGTAAGTCGGTGTAAAGTCGTGACTTGAGAAAAAAAAAAAAGTTATTTTGTTGTTTACTACTAAAATTTGAGCGTTCGCGGCGTCTTCTATGAGTATTTAAATATAGTATGTACAATCGAAAAATCGTATCGCTACAATATCGTAACGCGATAACATAACAATATGTTGATATATAAAAAATATTTTTGGGTGACGATTAATCTTGCGTTTCTTCCGTTGGCCCACGGTTGTCCGAAAGTAGAAACCCTTCTACAGTCGAAATCGTGGGAGCAGGCTGATATTCTTACTTAGAAATTTTTCGATGAAGCGAGTTCCAGCTATCCGTGTAGTCGATTTTCAGATGACCGTACGTGTTGAGGCCCAGATTCGACGGTGGCACTACTTCCATGTAGCACGCGTCCTCCGGTCCTTTGATCATCCTCGGGAGCACTTCATCAACGGAATCTCGTCGACTGTTGCTCGACGAGCCGTGATAAAAACACTCTCCTCTGTCCCTGTCGTGAGTATGAATTATCAATTAATTTTCATGCAGACTCGGTTATAAAAGTGCGTTTGTGAAAATGATAATGCAGAGTGGCGTACCTCTCGTGACCCTTTGCGCGACCTAGTTTATTCCTGCGTTTCAGCATCCCCTGTAACCGTTGATCCTCGACGTTTCTACCGTGCTCGAGCTCTGAAACATAGACATCAAGGGAAGTTATAATATGTAAGTAGCTACATTATTATGGAGTATAAATTACGGGAAAAATTAAATGAAGAGCTACTTGTTTAGAAATAACTACGAACACGCCTTTTGACAACTAATCAAATAATTTAATGAGTTAGAAAGGCGTTCGGTAAATGATCTTTCAGAAATAATTCACTTCTGGTCCGGAAAACTCATTCGTCAACCGGAAGTGACGTCATACCGAAAATACGTCACTTCCGGACTAAAAATGAGTTTTCGTAAACGAGTTATAAAGAAATAGACCTGACAGGAAGCTATAATATGCGAGTATATTATTATCCAGTATAAATCATAATTCATCATAATCACAAGAGAAACAAAATATGAAGGGTCTTCTTAAAAAGTAACTACGAGCACACATTTTGAGACAATCGATTGTAAAGTCGTTCGACAAATGACTTTAGTGAAAAACGTCTCCTCTGGTCCGGAAAGCTCATTTTTAGACCGGAAGTGACGTATTTGAATCGGAGATGCCAACATATAATACGCTCGAATACTTCGAGCCGGGCTTGAGCGACCGGAGCGTACACAACGCCCGGAAATGCAGCGTTAGTTTCAGTCACGTACCTCGCTAAATATGCACATACTACTTAATAATGCGCATTACGCAATAGAGCGCAGTTATATTGCACCTGCATATACATACGACCCTTGGCGAACCCCTTCCGTGCCTACGGAAGTCATACTTCGTACCGAAAGCGCGAATCTCGTACCGGACGCTCACATACCATTATCGAAACGCATTACGTACAGAATCGATCTCGAAAAAGAAAAACGACCCGTTTCCCTCGTTTCTTTTTTCCCGATGCACATTCTCCGGGACATTTTTATTATAGATTTCTACTTGTCGAGGCAACAACTCGAACCCGCACACATACACTTCCTCCTGTAGGTACACGGCGATGATATAAGCTAACCGATTCAAGTTTCCGTGTATGGTTGCAAAGGAGATCGGCTGGCCCGCGGGCGATAGTTTTATGTCGTAATTGTAATTGCAAGCCTCCAGGCGCAACAACTATTATCGTTCGCCGGACGATCAAGCTTCTTCTACTTTGCTCCGTCGCCCCTCGGGTTTTCGACCTCGCTACGAGGTGCAACCAGGGCTGCGTAAGAACCACGAATCGATCGCGATTACTGGGCTCGCGAGAGGATGTAATCGTTTTTCTTCGAGGATTTTGTCATTTTTTTTTTTTTTTTTTAACGAAGGAGGTCTGGCTGAAACGACCGAGGAAGGTCGAACGATTTATACACCGCAGCACCTCCGTGTAACTCGGTGTGTTGCTCGACGTGATAGACATCAGACCTTGCAATGATGACTGCCCGTCCTGTCATTCGTCGGGAAGGTTCAAGCTCGGCTGCCTTTCTTAATGACTCCGCGCCCACGACCGACCGGGACGTAAGTAGCTGAGGAGTAATCGGGGTTACCTGTACGACTTCGAGCGTGAACTCGCGCTACGGCGTCCTCAAGTTCCGTCCACTTGTCGTCCGGAAAAAAAATTCTACGATAAACGGAAGATTCAGGGGAGTGCGGGGCAAAACGGACCGGTGGCCTCCATATCAGACGAGATTTTTTTTTACTTCCTTCCGTTTTGCCTCGTCCTCTCTTTCGGAACATCGAGGTAATCGCCGGGTGCGACAAAAAAAAATGATAATTCCTTCATGCCACGATGTATTTGAAGAAAGTGAAACTTACTTACATCGGGTCGAGAATCGAAGAGATTTTTGTTTTCACTTTTTATTTTTTACCGAATCGGGAGGTAATCTTCGGCATCGCTAATGTGCGCCACGAGCTTGACCCGAGGCGACGAGGGGAACTCAAAGAGAAATTGAAAGTTGTGACCTGTTCGCGAGAGCAGAAGTGACAGGGAGAATCTGGCACTGGAAACTATAGAGTCCGGCACTGGAAGCGATGCTTTCTACTACCGTTGAAAAACAGAGAGCGCTTCGTCCGGCGATCGGAGAAGGGAAGAGCGGGGCAAAACGGACCAGTGAAACCATTCGAGATGAGATCTTTCTTTTAAGTTTCGAGGTTCAATAATCATCGATTGCCGAGAAATCGGAGATGTCACGATAGAAGTACAAAGTAGGGAAGAGCGGGGCAAAAGGGACCAGTGATTCTAATTGAGATCTTTTAAGTTCCGAGGCTCAATAATCACCGACTATCACGAAATCAGAGTTATCATTATCACGATAGTAGTACAAAGTATGGAAGAGCGGGGTGAAACGGACCAGTGAATCCATTTCAGATGAGACCTTTCTTTTAAGTTCCGAGGTTCATTAATTATCGACTGTCGAGAAATCGGAGATGTCACGATAGTAGTTCAAAGTAGGAAACAGCGTGGTAAAACGGACCAGTGAATCCATTTCAGATGTGACCTTCCTGTTAAGTTCCGAGATTCAATAATCGTCGGCTGTCGAGAAATCGAAGATTACATAGATCTCTCCTATATCGGTATACCGCAATAGATCCCTTCCGTTGGAAACGGTAACGGTAATCGAATAATGACACGGTCATATGCTCGGTGATGGCTTGACAATGTTGAATGCGCTCAAAGTTGAAAGCAGCTTAATGTCATCGTGTTCTCGGTTTCGCGGTGTAAAATCTCGGTCAATTACGGTTCCGTCAGTGACGATTAAAAAGGCCTCGAGATGAGAAGATCGCAGCGTTTCGGTAGAAGCGGCGCAACTGCGATTCCATCCTCGCTTTAATAAGTCTGAAAGTCTTAATTAAGATGAGAATCCACGGGACACGGGCTGTTACCGGAAATTGAATTATGCCCTCGACGCTCTCCGCTTCTGATGCCCCGTTCGCAGCGAAGCGGGGCCCCGCACAGACGCGGAGCGCGAGCTCTCTGCATCAGAACGTTAACGAGATTCGGGTTGTGCAGTATAAAGTTGGGCGTATGATCGCCGCTCTCGGGCTAATTCGATTCCCAGGAAAGTGAACGGTTCTATCTATCGTATAGCAGCTGCAACAGCGCAACGAGCAACGGGGAGTCGTGTACCTTGGACGCTCGTGTAATTATAGTTCGGAGCCTGGGGTGGCGTGTAAATAAAGTGAAAAATAATATAAAAATATTATATGTAAGAGAACAAGCGAGACTGCGCTACTTTGAGCGATCGCTCTCGATCGATCCTTCCTCCATTAATCACGTCGTCCGTCGAGTCTGTTTTGCCTCCACAATATTTTACAACTGAGAGGCAAACATTCACGACCATAATTTTTATCACTCTATTTACAAGCCCGAGATAATTGCACGAGATACTACGGGTTTACTAGAGCAAGAAGTCGCAATTAATATTATTACGATGTACAAAACTGTGACAAAGCGGCGACTGAAAACAGTGGTAAAAATTTCCTGACTTTTCTCCTGAAGTGACAATCATTTTCCCTGACCAAAGTCCAAACTAGCAGTGCTTGTACGAGTAGCTAATTTCCGAAGCGTGTATGCCGTAGAAACGACATACACGACGTAGAATGAGGGATTTCCTGATTATTATTTTTTTTTGCTTTTGTGACTTTTTGAAGATTTCCAATTTTTCCCCAACCGAGGACCGTATGTGATTTATAGTGCCGACAATTAAATTTGCAACTCGGGTGCTAATACAATTTTTGTTCACTTGTTACTCTACGAGTCGAAAGATCGAAACGAAAAGTACACTTTTCCGATGCAGCCATATTACTCGCTTGTTTGCCAACTTGATGGGCACGCAAGTACGAGCACGAAGAAAATAGCTTCGGAACGATATTAAGTCCGTATTCGCGAAGTTATAATAATTCCCTCGAGTTTGCCTGATTTCCCTGATTATTATTTTTTTATCCGTGACGTTTTCACGATTTCTAAGTTTCCCCTGACCGGCCGCCGTACATGATTTATAGTCCTGACCGTTACATTTGCGCTCCGGGTACGAATAGATTTTTTTTCAATTGATGTTGTTTCACGAGTCTAAAAGATCGAAACGAAACGCACACTTTTCCGATGCAGCAGGCTTACTAGCTCGTTCGCCGAATTGCTGGGTACACAAGAACGAGCACGAAGAAAATAGCTTTGCGAAGATATTAATAGTACATTACTCCACGAGGGCGAAAAACGTTTTTCTAACGAATGCTGTAATCACACGAGTTAGCAAAATTGTTTCGCACGAGGGATGTACGAAATTTTTCATCACAAGGTGCGAAAATAGCCGTTTTACGCACGCGAAGCAGGCGGAAAAGTGGCCATTTCCGCACAGAGTGATGAAAAATATATTATATGCGCAGGGGGAAAGTGCAGCCCTCGACACGCGCTCTCGGCATTGCTCAAGTGCAATGCAATACTCGGTCTTGAAATCTTACGACCACACAAATCAACGGTTTAGCTCGACGTGCTCGAGCCACCGGACTCGGCCAAAGATACGCACATTAGAGAAGCTAGGTTCATGCCGCGCAACGTCTTTTATATAAGGAAACTGGATTTCACTGTTAATGTAGGCCGAACATAATTGTTGAGAAAATATCTCACTAATTTCAATTTTTTTGTATTACCGTATCGAGTCGTTACAAATTCGACAGAGCGAGCAAGAATTTCCTGACGAAAATTAGCTTTCGATCTCGTTTCGATAAGTTTTTACGGGTCGATGAACACCGACCGAGAACGATGCGCCCAAAGTTGCATTTCTAGTTTTGCCTTGCCCAAGCCTGCGTGCAACAACGCTCGGAACTAATGTGCGCGCACGCATTATGCAATCTGAGGAACGCTCCAGTTGTTCGACCGTGTGCTCCGCAGTGCGGCTGGCGCACCGTTGGATATACAGTAAAGCCGAGAACGTACGTTGATCGGTATCGATGCAATTTTTCAAAAACACCTTCCTGACTGGACCGCAAATTCCTTTCTATTCCCAGCTTCGGAGTAGAATGCACCTCGCAGAGTTTCGAGAGTGGTGTGTATGCTCGGATTCCATCGATGCATTCTCAGCGGATATGTGTTTGATCTCATGGGAACGAGCTAACTAACGGCGCAAGGACCCCGGGGGGCGTAATGTTTATGCAACTGAATTGCAACCACCCCGTGCAGACTTTTACCACGTATTATTTTTATCTATTAGTATTTATTTTTATTTTTTCTCTTCTCATACGTTGATTCGAAAGAATGTCTTATCTGGATTCTGGAGCAGAGTTCTCGAGCGTCGGACCTGTTTCGCAGTAACTTGCCAAAGAGAGCGAAAGGTGCGGTCTCTCCGATCGGCGCCGAGAGCCATTATAAAGCAAAAACGTATTCGCTCTCGTCGTGAATGCACTCGTTAACGATCGACGAAACTCCGCTGGCGCTCCGTCCGCGTGCTCTCGGATGCCTGCTTGCCAAGAGGATCGAAAGTTGTTTTCGCCTCGGGTGAAACGAGAGTTTCGGCCAGAGAGAGAGGTGCAAGGTGTATTTCAATCAGTCTGCAATTGCGAGTCATCCTGGTGCTAGTGTGAAATAAAAATTCTACTGGGAGCGTTTATTATCGCTATAATAGATTGTGATTCTGTAGTTCCGGACGAATGTTAAATATGTTGAATACGCTGTTTATAAATGTTGTCGCCTGTGCTTCTGGCATTGTCGCAGTTTTGATCTTATCCGTATCCGGAGTTGGCTTTCAAGCGGCCCCTTCTAGAGCTTCATTATTTATCAATAAATTGTTTATGTAATTTTGTAATTTTTAAACTCCGTTACACAGAAACTACGCATGGTGAATCGAAATTGACGAGGCATGGAATATTTGAACACTGTACTTAATACACAGTAAAAAAAGTTTGTACTTTTTATAACTTATTGACCACAAACGTTCACAATTTTTTGTTTGTTAATTTGTAATCGCACCACCCGGTTCTAGTTTTACAAACAAAAGTACGAACTAAACTTGTTAGTGACTCGGTAAATAAAAGGATGGACTGGCATATTGAAACCTTAACAAACGAGTTTGTCACCCATTCAACAAAATTATTTTTACCGAACTTCGAATTCCGATTTTACGAAATTTTTTTCACTTTTACACGAGACATTTAAAAAAAATTCTGTCATAATAATAACAATACATTATTAGCAGCGCACTATCTCATCGCGTCCTATAAGATCTGCATTCCGAAAGTCGTCGTGCCGGTTGCTCTGCGTTTCGCCTTTTACGTACGAAACCGATTTACTTTAATCTCAACCGTGTCGCGAAATCGTAAACGTTTTCCAATCAGCGAATTAAGCGAGCCTCCTAAAAATGAAACAGCTCGGTTGTCATCGGTGCAGAACAGGTGTATTCGCCTCGGCACCAATACGCCCAGGCATCGTGACCTAGACACTACAGAACCGGTGAAACATAGTTTTCCGTTGCCTCACACTTGATCACCGGTAACTTCAGCGAGAGATATTGCCACGCTGCTGTGAGCAACGGAGCACGGTGAAATTCATCGTCCATATCGAATGCGCGTCCGCGCTCGGCACTCTCTCGCGAATATTAACGCTCCTATCGCTTCGCTCGCTCTGCTGGGTTCGCCTACACGTCCGACGGCGTATAAACATGCGTATGCAAACTGGTACCGCAGTGATGGAATTATCATCGTGAAACATGTCATCACGTTCAGTCAGCGTAGACGCATTCACGCTTGAATGAAATATAATAATTTTTAAAAAAATGATGCCGTACGTCGCAGTTTGTACGACATTTTCACTTGGTCTTGAAACTGTCTCTTGCTGGAATAAACTATAGCATAGATATATGCACTATCTAGTACAGAAATATATTTATATAATGTATACATTTTCTTTCGCTCTATGGGCACATTTACGCGCGCATGCGCACGCTTGTGTGTGATTAGCTTGTACAAAAGGGCATTGTACCGTAATAAATAAGATAAATGTATAGAGAAAAAAAAATATATAGGAAAATATTAGAAAGGAATTTCGCGGATGTACGAACTAAAAGGCTCTGCAACATTAACCCAGAGAGACAGCCCATACGCTATATATACGATCACGCGATTATTTATCTTTCATCTGTTTTGCGTGATGACGGCAGAGTCATGAAACTCATCAGCGGTGAAAAGCCGCACGTGGCTTCCAAGTTCTTGACCTCCGTTACTCGTTATCCACTCGTTACACGCTCATTGAACTCGTTCGATGCTGCCGCGTTGAATCGAACGTTGTGTGTTATTTTTACTTCTTTATTTATTTTTTTCATTTTTTGTTTACAAAGTAAACTACGAAGTGGTTTTATCTCGGTACCGTCGAATCTTACAGAAATTCCCACGCTTCACTCGAGGGAGGCCTGGCAATTTCTCCATTGCAACTGGAGTAGAAAGATACACAATTTCCGAAGCGTGCGAGAGCGTGTGGGTCTTGCGAAAAAAACAATGATGGCGCAGAGCCCAAAGATGGAGATCGGAGTTAGTGGAGTAATTTATTTCGTTGGGATTCCATACAGAGTCTCTCCACTTGGATTACGATAAATAGTCGAAGCGAACCTTGCAGCCATCGTTTCTGAAAGGCCCCCATTCAAATGGGTGCGGTTCCTCGAGAAAAATTGCCTGCGCCCCGCTGCAAAGAGTACGTTTCAACCTTCTCGAGTTCTCGACTTGCGGTTCGAAAGAGCCCTCGACCGTGTAAATTCGTAATCAGCGAGATTTCTCTCGCAACGAGAGATTACCGTTTAGCTCGGCCGGCGACTCGTCATCGTGCGATCGACGGAGTCGCTCGACTTTCAAGGTCGTCGACCGGAAGTCGTCGAATCGTCGCCGGACGATGCCAAGAATCGGAAGAATTTTTCACCGAGCTTTCTTCCGCACGCCGCGGGACATTAATACCGTGCAGTCGGCGAACGTTCGGAATTCCGAATGCGATAGAGCGATTACCGATCCCGCGACATCCTTCGGCCACATCCGTGCGCTTCGTCGCCGGAGGTTCCGCGAACTCGATACGCGAACTGGATCGGATCGCTCGTCATTCGAATGCAGCTCGATCGGTAAATGCGAAAAGGAAACTCAGAAATTTGCACAATTGATTTCTAGAAGAGATCTTCGGAGTTCCTCGATACAAGAGCCCGCGCCAGGTACACGAGAATTGTGGGACAGCCAAGAGTTGGCGGATCGCCATTGAGAGGAGGGAGCGACGGAAGTGAGGACTTCCGGTTTGCCCGATTTCGTGAGACGGCGATTGAAACTATTCACACACGTGTATATGTACGTGTTACAATATATATGTATATATTGTAACGAATATAGAGATGAGCATTGACGGAGACACACGATGGGTGCTTTCTTGAATGCAAATCTGCTCAGCTATGGCGTTCTTTTATTTTTGACTGTTCACTGCTTGTCAAAGCAGCAGAGGGTTTATCAAATTACTGAAAGTACGTCCGATTCTTTCCGGGACATACGTTTCATCCGTTTTGATATTAAAAGAACGCTTATCCGAGCAAATTTGTATGAAAACCAAACCCTGAACTGAGAGCAGACTGGAATATAAAAACACCTATTTTTGCTGTCTATACATGAGCAAGCGTGTATTCAAGAACGCACATACAGAGATAACTGGAATAGCTCGTTATGACACATAACAAACGTGCAGACTATCGACTGGCGAGATGATAAGAGTCTCGTTAAAAAAAACAGACTTTTGACAGTTCATACTTGAGATAAATAGCTCTGATTGTAATTAATAATATCCGCCCAAAAAGCAAACACGCGTGTTGGTGATTCCGCCCGGTCGTAACAATATATATAGATGTATATCGGCTGCTAAGAAACGCAAGAACGTAACTAGTGTGCTCAGAATTGTGGGTTGCGCCCTTTTGATTCTTATCATCAGATGCACGTCACTCTAGCTGATGTAGCTGGTGCCGGCCTTCAGGGTTTCTTCCTTCCAAGTCCCGACTGCGTTTCTGTGTGGAAACTCTCGTGAGACTGAGGTGAACTTTCCCCACGAGGTTTCAACCCTTTAAAGGGTCGTGTCGCTCGTCTCGCTATCACCCGAGCTCTTGAATCTTGACAGTGGGTTCATTGTGCGTATAAATTAAAGGCCGTAATGAATTGAAACTGCCTGCGAATCGCACGGGTCTTAAGGGGGCTTACTGTAATTTCAATGCGCGCCTTAATGAACAAAAACAGTAGCAGAGGCGGCGGAGAAGTTTGTACACGGGAGAGGCCTCGGTGTCGCTGGCCTGACGTGGGAACTCGGCTCGGAGTTCCGGCCTTCTTGTGTGCGTCTAATAACGACTAACGAGAATTTCCGCGTGGAACCGGAGATAAGAACGGGGCACGACGACCGTGGTAATACAAAAAAATTAAATAAGTTCAACGACGAAAAAAAAACTATGTACGTTTGATCTCGTTTCTTCCTTTCGTGCAGTCCCCCATCGAGAAAGCAGGTAAGTGTGGGGCACAAATGTACAAGTTTCTTCGCGAGATTTTTTCGTTTTTCGCAACCTCGAAACCGCAACCGAAGAGCCACCACTTCACCACTTCACTTTCCTCCGAGTCGCGAGGAAAATAACGCTGATAAGGCAACGAATCGGACCGGACGGATTGAGAATAACGTCCCGGCCGGCGAATAAGCGAGCGGCTCGTCGGCTCGTGAAAGTTTCGACGATCGGAGGCGCGTGTTCGATACTCGAGAAATTGGCTGGTGATCGATGGCCGCTCATCGCGAGAACTCGAGAACGCTGTATCGTCTCGCATGACATACCCATGATGTGTCTCTTCGCGAAAAATTCGCCTCATACCGGAATCGTCTCACCGATTCTTGGTTCGCAACTTTAATGACCACGCGTGGCGCCTGGCACCGGCAACAGGTGGATCCGAACTTTCTACAGCCTGGAAAACGGACATCTCCGCTGAACGGTTTATTGGCACTTCACCTGCACGTTCGCCGCTGTGTAGCATAAAACCATACTAGTAACATGGCAACGGTACGGACGTGGAAAATAGCTACGCGCGCGTGCCGGCTCTCGCCAGACCCACGTGCCGACCTTCTCTACCGTGAACCATAAATTTCGCTGTAAAATTTCAAAACACAAAATACTTTTTTTCAAAAAAGTAAAAATGGTACGCCAGGTACTTAAAACGTTCAGAAAATATGTTTATGAAAAAAAACCTCTTAAAAATTAAAAAATCTACCAAAACAGATGTTTATCCGAACAATAAAAAAAATATATGTGTATCAAAATGTAAAAAAGTTGAAGATTGAAATTTTCACGTCGCTTTCTCATAAAGTTCCTTTATTCGCGAAACTTCTTTCATGAGGAAGCATTGTCTGTATTTTTGCCAGGAAAGGTTGGAACGTTCTGATTGGTATTTAAAACTTTGTTTTGGATATAAAATATACTCGAAATTTCAGCGTTCATAGCGTATAGGAGTGAATTTCGAAAAATCCAAATCCCATGGCACAGGGGAGAAGATTTCGAAAATCATAAATAATTCCTATATGCTATATGCCCGAAATTTTAGCGTTCATAGCGGATGGGAGTGAAATCCGAAAATAATAAATCAGTCCCATATACTATATTCTCGAGATTTCGGCGTTCATAGCGCATGGGAGTGAAATAAGAAAAATCCTGATCCAAATTCACTCATGGGAGTGCATTTCGAAAAACCCGAATCTCATATAGCACACGGGAGTAAAGATCTAGAGGCTCTAGGAGACCCGGACACATGTACCTGTTTCCCCTACATAAGTATACGCCTGGTTCCCGTGGGTTATGCCTTCGGTACTTATCTAGGGGAAACGGGGACACATGTCCCCGTTCCCCTAGATCGAAATACTCGAGATACATCGTCGGACCTCGCGAGTATGCCTTCGGTACATATCTAGGGGAAACGGGGACACATGTCCCCGTTTCCCCTAGATCGAAATACTCGAGGTACACCTTCGGTGCATATCTAGGGGAAACGGGGACACATGTCCCCGTTTCCCCTAGATCGAAATACTCGAGGTACACCTTCGGTCCTCGCGAGTATACCTTCGGTGCATATCTAGGGGAAACGGGGACACATGTCCCCGTTTCCCCAAGATCGAAATACTCGAGGTACACCTTCGGTGCATATCTAGGGGAAACGGGGACACATGTCCCCGTTTCCCCTAGATCGAAATACTCGATGTACACCTTCGGTCCTAGCGAGTATACCTTCGGTGCATATCTAGGGAAAACGGGGACACATGTCCCCGTTTCCCCTAGATCGAAATACTCGAGGTACACCTTCGGTCCTCGCGAGTATACCTTCGGTGCATATCTAGGGGAAACGGGGACACATGTCCCCGTTTCCCCTAGATCGAAATACTCGATGTACACCTTCGGTCCTCGCGAGTATACCTTCGGTGCATATCTAGGGAAAACGGGGACACATGTCCCCGTTTCCCCTAGATCGAAATACTCGAGGTACACCTTCGGTCCTCGCGAGTATACCTTCGGTGCATATCTAGGGGAAACGGGGACACATGTCCCCGTTTCCCCTAGATCGAAATACTCGAGGTACACCTTCGGTGCATATCTAGGGGAAACGGGGACACATGTCCCCGTTTCCCCTAGATCGAAATGCTCGAGGTACACCTTCGGTGCATATCTAGGGGAAACGGGGACACATGTCCCCGTTTCCCCTAGATCGAAATACTCGAGGTACACCTTCGGTGCATATCTAGGGGAAACGGGGACACATGTCCCCGTTTCCCCTAGATCGAAATACTCGAGGTACACCTTCGGTCCTCGCGAGTATACCTTCGGTGCATATCTAGGGGAAACGGGGACACATGTCCCCGTTTCCCCTAGATCAAAATACTCGAGGTACACCTTCGGTCCTCGCGAGTATACCTTCGGTGCATATCTAGGGGAAACGGGGACACATGTCCCCGTTTCCCCTAGATCGAAATACTCGAGGTACACCTTCGGTGCATATCTAGGGGAAACGGGGACACATGTCCCCGTTTCCCCTAGATCAAAATACTCGAGGTACACCTTCGGTCCTCGCGAGTATACCTTCGGTGCATATCTAGGGGAAACGGGGACACATGTCCCCGTTTCCCCTAGATCGAAATACTCGAGGTACACCTTCGGTCCTCGCGAGTATACCTTCGGCGCATATCTAGGGGAAACGGGAACACATGTCCCCGTTTCCCCTAGATCGAAATACTCGAGGTACACCTTCGGTCCTCGCGAGTATACCTTCGGTGCATATCTAGGGAAAACGGGGACGCATGTCCCCGTTTCCCCTAGATCGAAATACTCGAGGTACACCTTCGGTGCATATCTAGGGGAAACGAGGACGCATGTCCCCGTTTCCCCTAGATCGAAATACTCGAGATCGAAATAATCGCGTGAACTCACGCACAATCGAAAAATTTCGGATCGATTGCTGATCGCGATCATCGTACACAAGAATCCACCGAGCGAATGTGTTCGAAATTAAGCGAACTGGAAAGCTTGGATAGACATTCTATAGTAAAATTTTAATATCATTTCGATCCGATGATTTATTTAAGAGGTATCGTAGTGCAAAAATATACTTCCGGCATTTTGGAGTATAACTACTTGGTAGCGTCCTTCGCTCGCTTAAAATTTTTTTTTAAAGTACTTGGCGTCGAGACGCTACCGCGTCTCTTGATGCCCTGCCTCATCCTCCTTCGCCCCCACCCATCTCTCTCCACTTTCCGCGATACGATTTTCAACTCGGAAATTACATTGGCTTTCTGCACTCCGGTGCCTCTATGATCACCCGTAAAACTACACGTAATTCCGATACTAAATTCGCTGCGCTGTCGCATCAAATGCAAATTAGGGTTTAAAAAAAAAATGAGGTCAGAGATAATTTTTTTTCTTACTACTCATGCGAGTTTTCGGGTCAAGTATTTCACAGGAGAATAATAATTGGCAGATTCTTTATCAGTGGGAAAATGATCAATTATTAATTCTCTTGCAAGTTTTGTCGTAAAATTAAAAAGCCACAACAGAAATTCTAGGCAACAAATTTTTTGGATATTTTTTCTATTATAAATCGAACAACGGTGATCGCGAAATACTGAAATTTTAAATCTTTACCGCCGTGATTTAATGGATCTTTCTTGAGCAATATATCGAATCCGTGAAAGAATGTCGAAGCGCTGTTCGACCGTTTCTATTGTGATGGCAATGCAACTTTTTCGCTCCACCGTTCGCGCCTCTTTTGACATATCGCGCAATCGCAAATGGGGGTAAAAAATGAGGTCAGAATTTTTTTTTACTGATGCGTGGTTCCTGGTCAAGTAGTTGCACAGGAGGACAATACGTGGCAGATTCGTTATCAGCGGGATAATGATAAACTAGCAACATTCACGCCATTTAAAAAAAAAAATTAAATCAAGGAGTCAAAGAAAAAAATCTAGCCCACAAGTTTTCTCGAAGTTTTTTCTCTTAACAAATATAGCATGGGTCATCGCGAAAGACCGAAATTTCGAGCCCCCCCCCCATTTAATGGATCTTTCTTGAGCAATATATCGAATCCGTGGAAGAATGTGGAAGCGTGTTTCTATTGTGATAGCAGCACAACTTTTGTGCCCCGTTGTTCGTGCCCCTTCTGACATTTCGCACAATCGCAAATGTTGTTATTATGCTATTATAGTGTGTACCGTAGGTACATTGGTTACACGGAGGCGTGTACAGCGACCGACACGAGACCCAGCAATTTTTCGCGGGCTCGGGCGCGAAAATTTTCCCACGCATTTTATTTTATATTCTCGACGCGACGCAACACGCCTATGTATTGTACGTCGGTCTCTGTTGTGGAGAAGCGTACAGTTGCGTCAGTTCGGGCTCGCGATACCGAACTGAATTCATGAAAGACCGCCCGGGCTCTGCTACTGTCTCCGGTCGTAAAAAAAAAAAAAAAAAAACATCCTCTTGGAATATTTATATTGTACAGTATAAGAGTCCTATTCTCGGTAGCCCGAAGCAGGATCGTGGGCGTACTCGATGATGAAGCTCGGACGTAACAGAAGATGGCACGTGGGACGAGTACTGCGGTCAAGGAGCGTTCTTCCCACATTTATTAAGAAAATCGAACGGCCAGCGACGACTTTGCGTCTTCGGTAATCCGAAGATTACCGGAGCTGGCTTTGTACGAGACGACGGTACGAGTGAATGACCACTGAATTTTCCTTCTCATTCGCCTTTTCTATGGTACATATTTTATCGGCAATGTTCAAAGAAACGCGGTTTATTATTTTACCGGTACACGAGCTCTTTCATGAATCACGTTGAGCGCAGCGAATAAATTGCGGGACATATTTAATCTATAAATAAATAAGGTCGTTTACCGGTGCATGAGCGAAGAAAAGCAATTTTCCTGAAAGACCCCCGTCAGCGGTGAGCAACGGAGAGTGGAGGCCTCTATTATGTCGAAGGTACTCACCGGAAAGGGGTGCATAGATTGGTATAGGAGCAGCATAATGGGGTACTTCGTCCTCGTAAATAGGCTGATAATAGGAACCGTGAGTAGGCTGCTGCTGGTGATGCCTCGGCGGCCCGTACAATTCCTCGACCGAAGCTGGCGCATGATAGCCTGGCTCCCTTATCCGTTCCCTCGGCGAGTACCTGTAATTTAATTTTCAAATCTTACGCGTTATTCGCTCCACTGACTGCCGCGCCAGCAATGAATTTGAGAAGAAAAAAATCGCCGACAGTATGAACGCTTCTCCGAGCGACTTAAACGTGAGAAAAAGAATCTTGATGATCTTACCAGTATTCAGCTTCCGGTTCCGGTCTCCTCTCGTGCGACCTACGCCGTTGCACCGGACGCTGCTGCGGCGGAGGATTGTAATGCTGAGGGGTCGCGATACTGTGCCTTCGAAGATAAGCGTAATTCTCCAGATCCCATGGATCGACGTACTGTCGACCGCTCGCCGAATTCGCATCCGCCGAACTACCCGACGATCTTTGAGAATCAACCGAATCCCAGTAAATCGACGAAGCCGCTGGCATATTTGCTGATTTTTTTTCGCAACGGAAAAAATCCGGAAGTTACACTTAATCTTTATTTATCAGATGTTTTTTTTTTTTATCGGCACACTTTGTCACAATGCTATTCTTACGAATCACTTACAATTACTTCGTCAATTGTTTGATTATTTATTGTAATTATTATTATTATTCCTTAACGCGCCAACGTCAAGGAATAATTCAGATTTGATTCCGATGAGGTGGACGACCGAGTGAAGTAGCAATCGAGCGACGATCGTTCGCGGATCGCGTTGCACGCATCGCGGGAGTGCTTTCCCTTCTGTACGACTCGAGTTCTCAAAGTCCTCTGGCAACTCTCCTCGTCGACGACTCGAGTGAAACCATAAGAGTTTCACACCCGAGTACGCCCCACCGCTTGTCGAAAGGAGTTCTCCGATTCTCACACGGGCTCGGTAGCGGTAAAGAAAAATAAATTATTGCTTCGTTCGAGTTGCGCCGTCGATACGTGCATAAAGGGTCGAATTTTAAAACGTTAATGTCTAGTTAAAATCGCTCTTGAGATCGAAGTTTGGCTCGAACGTCATTGCTAGCTTAATATCTATCTTAAGTTCGAACTTAAGATCGAACCGGATTTCGTGCTTAAGGTTGATCTTTAGTTCGAACTTAAGCCTGAACTCGAAGTCGAGTGGAGTTCGAGTTCGTTCATAAGTTCATAAGTTCGAACTCAAGTGTGAACTTAAGCACGAAATCAAGTTCGAAATGAGGTTCGATATTAAGTTAGAACTTAAGATAGATTCTAAGCACGCAATGCAGTTCGGGCCAAACTTCGATTTTAAGTTCAAACTTAATGTCTTAAAAGTCGTCCCTAAGTGCATATGTTCGTCTATTTATCGTATTGAAGGATAAATTAGTGTTTTTTTGTTTGTTTCTTTTTGTTTCATTTTCAAGAGGATGCGTTTTTGTATTTTTCATAACGCACGTTACATGCCTCGATAACATTCACTTCAACATCGTACTCAGATAGGATAACTTACGAAATTAACGTTACAATATTTATGTACGCTCCCAACTGAATGGTAGTCGTGGCTTTGAGCTTATGCGGAACATGCGGAAGAACAACGTACACGGACTCGATAACTCGTTACTAATGACTCTTGAACGGGCGATCAATCTTCGGAAACTACATACGCGCGATCATGAAATAATACGTTTTTAAATAAAAATAACACACGGTATTTTGTTTGCCTAAAGTCGATTAAATTTCCCTCAAGAGGGAATATGGCGCTCCCATTAATTTACCTAGTAATTTCTATTATCGAAATTTTAATCGGTATTGAAGCACGATGCGTCTGGTTAGTCGATTCAACGAACCAGATAATTGCTTATTACACACGGCGTTTAGTCGAAAATTGTCGACAGTGCGCCAACATGTTACGCTGCTGGCCGCAAATAACGAATGCCCGTTCAAGTCAACACGATAAATATCCATAAACGACTTATAAAGCAAAGACGAAACAACGATACATGGTAAATGTCTAAATAAAATTGTTTTGTTTGCCGTTGTAGCAATTCGCGATTAATCTCTTGAGGCATTGATCGTAACTCGTTTTTTTGTAATTCTCCAAACATAACTCGAGTTGTTGTATATCGTTAAAAAAATACTCCTCAACCGCTAGTATACGATCGATATGGACTTGATGAACAATAATACAGCAGGTTCATACTGAGAGGAAGTCACTGACGAAACGACGAAAAAATGAAACACAAAAAGAAATCAATTGTTCGGTAAATAAATTAATCGGTAATACGCGCGACCGCTTACAATGCTCTGCAGTCTCTCGTGAAAAATATTCCAAAACCCGTTCGAAGCCAAAGCCAAGACATCGAAGGATTCTTTGGACCTCGTATCTCTAACAGTAATGGGGGATTATTAAAACGCGCCAAACTAAACGCGAAGTTTTGTCAGTATGCGTTGTCTATCTCGGCTATAGTTTCACGATGCCAATAAACACCAATCTACGTTTTTTTTGTTGCCATTTGCACTTTTTCGTCAATAATGATCGTTGTCATCTGATCATAAACGTAAGCTAAAATTCGTTACTTAATCTACTTCTTATTTACATCCTTAACAACTCGCTCTTATCAGCGATTATTAGAAGAAAAAAAAAAAAAAAAGAAAAACTATTACCCTGGTAAGAGAGCTCAGGGACTTTAGTAGCATATATCACAGTATCTCGTTTAATAGAACTTTTACTCGTCGCGAAGCGCCCATTTTAAAACGTTTGATTGCATACTCTGCAGAGAGCGTAATCGCGGTCAAGCGCACAGCCCCGATCCGATATTCGTTTGATGAATTCTCTCACGATATATCCAATTCCCCGTCAATCCGAATGCGAACGCGAAACGAGGATCAACGAAAGCGAGAGAACAAAGAACCCCGCATTCTGCGCGCTTGTGGTAAGGCCTGCAGCAACTGTTTTATCGTGTCTTGATTTGTGCATGCGCACTGTGATACTTCTTTTATCCAACGACGTACCATCGCTTCCGGCGATGAGTCAGGCAATCCCATCCGTGCACGTTCACCTAATTCGATCCAGCAGAAGCGAAGCTGCCAACTCCACGTCGTACTTTGTCTGCTTCAGGGCTCCCTCGCACTGTTGCCTGTTAGCTAAGCCCAATCTAAAAAAAAAAACATAATTTTTTTATTTTCTATATCATTTTTAAGTTCATCTGCCGACTCGAGTATCTCCTTACGAAACAAGTCCCGCGATTTATATTTTGTCGGTTTCGAGCGTTAACTTGAAAATTAACATATCCGTCACGATTATCAAAGTACATATGAAGCTTTACTTTCGTGAAATTTGTAAATATATTTGGCTCAAAGCCAACAACTAAAGTAACTAATGACAAAACAAACCTTCCTCTATGAAAAAGCCAAGAATTTGTACATGGCTTCCTCATATATTACAATTTAGCGCATAACTTTCTCGATAAGAAAGTTCGCTGATCGATTTGAGCTTCCTCATAAACGAAGCCATTCGAAAAATTGCAATAAATAAGAAAGCCTCGTGCAAAGTAATTTGCACAAGGTAATTTATTGTAGAAAATTGATGAGTGTCACACAAGAGGATTAGTTTTGTTATTGAAGGAATATGACGAGGAAACCAATAAGCGAATAGAAGTTGCAGGTTTTTTTTTGTTGTGTATAATATTGTAAATTCGTAAATATTTATGTCACGGACTACTGGACACTTCGTCTACGCTTCGTAAAATCGCGTGTTCGTTCTCGTAAGAAGTGAAATAACATGCAAACTTTAAACATTGGATAATCGTACCGTATGAGAGATTCTATTTTCGCCTGCCTGTCCTTGTTGATTTGCTTGGCCGCTTGATTCGTGTCCCATCCGGTGGCCTGCAGAGCTGCCAATATTTCTTGCCTCGACGCATCGCCCGCGTCCATCTGTACTTTGAGGACCTTGCTTTCCCGAAACTCGTCGTTCAAAGACATGACAAGTTGCTGAGAGGCGCCGGTGAGAGGTGGACTAATTCCGGAAGGATAAGCCGAAGCGGCAGGAGCCAATTGCGTGTTGACGACAGTCTCGTTCATCTGTGGAAGCAGACTCCGTGCGCTGGAGGGTTGAGGGTTCGAGGATCCCTGCTGGGCGTTTCTCGTCGGTGTGAATTGCATGAGATTCGGACTTCCCGATTGATTGGGCGACTGATTAATCTTCATGGTCGAGTGCTGATTCTGGATGAAACCGTTCTGCACCGGTTTCATCGGACTCCACGCCGGAGGGGGATTGTAAACAGGCGGTTGCTTCAAGCTCGGACTAAAGTCGCACGGATGATCCTGCACGGCGTAGTTGCGAGGCAGAGTTTGATTCTGCCGAACGTTCGACATATTTCCATTTGCGGTTTGCTGATGCTGACTGTGATAGATCTGACTGCGATTGGACACCGCGACGGCCCCGCTCGTGGAGGCGGTGGCGTTATTGGCATGATAGTTCCTCAATATGTTCTGCTGTACAGTCTTATTGTAAAGAGTGTTGAATTCACTCTGCGACAATTGTTCTAAATTCGGGACGTTTTGTTTCAGCTCAGCGTAGACCTGCTCGGATAGAACGGCGCCCGAAGCGAGTGTCGGCCTCGGCAGTGTTCCCGATCTGCTGATACCAGGCTGCGAATGCTGAAGATCGTTTTGTACTTGAGTCATTATGCTGTGATTGACACTCTGAGATTGCGGCGGGAAGGCGTAATTCTGCTGCTGCTGTTGCTGCTGGGGCGATTGGGGCGGAAAGTAACCGAAGTTAGCGGAGGAATTCGATTGCTGAAGAACGGCAGCTGCGCTCGTCGCGGTACTCTGCGCGTACTGAGTATTATCGGATTTAACGGGCGAGTGTGTAAGATTGCTCGGTGCTATTTGCAACAAATTCGAGCTGCTCTGAAAGATCGATTGTTGGAGAGGCTGAAGAGGCTGAAGAGGCTGAAGGGGCTGCTGGAGCGGCTGATGACCCGCCACGTTCCCCGCTGCGGAAGTCGGATAAACATTCGCCTGCGGTGAATGGTGGGCGTGAGTCTGCTGCCACATCTGACCGAGGATAACGTCGGTCGTTGTCTCCAACATGTTGCTACTGTGCTGACCCAGTTGACTCTGCGGTCGTTGTATGTTCGTGCTCTTCGATTGCCAAGAGTTTTGCACCTTGCTAGGCAACGTCGCCGTTCCACGGAGATCCGGCTGCGGCGATCTCGGTTTCGACGATTGAGGCGGTGGTCGCAACATCGGTATGTCGGTGCTCTCTTGCAATTTGCTGACCGACGCGTAAGGCACGTTCGAACCACCGGGCAGCGGCTGCTGCTTGCTGGCGTTCGTGTTCTTGCAGGCTTCCTTCTCACCGAGATGCTTCTCCAATTCGGCCAGAAAGGCCGGATCGAGCTTCTTCGGCGAGGTCGCCTGAGGCCTCGTGTCTATCGTCAATTCGTTGAGACTCTGAGCGAGGTCGTGATTTGACTTTGGCTTCGAAGGAGTCTCGTTGGGGCCCACGGGAGGGGGCGGGGGAGGCGGACCAGCAGCGACGGGTAAGCTGCGACTGATAACGTTTGCGTAGGCTTCAGCCTCGACTTGAAGATCTTCCGGCCACGTCGACAAATTCGTCACCGTTGGACTGGGCTTGTCGATCTCGCTGTAGTGATCTCCCGAGTAACCGTTGCTGTCGTTACCCTCGACGTTCACATTCAGATTTGTATTCTCGCTTCTGATGTCCTTGTTTAAATTAATGGAATACTGATTCTTTGTTTCTACGCTCGTGTCGCGTGAGTATTGATTCGAGCTCGATTGAGCGACGATCGCCGATGCTTCGTCGGCGTGTTCGACGTTACTGTAGGCCTGCGACGGTGGCTTGTAGTAATGATTCGTCAGGTCCGGTGGCACATGACTGTAGTAACGAGAGTGCGGAGGATTCATGAACACCCGCGAGGTATCGAACGGATCTGCCGTCTGCGTGGACTCGGCCCCGTCCGGAAAATTCGCGTAAGTTCGAGGATCGTCCTCCTGCCAGTAATCCTGAGGCGGTCTCGCGGCGGTGTCGATCGGCTCGTCCAGTATATTCACCACTCTCAGACACGCAGAGTCAGGCTGCAACGCAGCCGAGGCCGCGTTGTTCGCTGCTATTTCCTCCGGTGATAAATCTATCAGTCTTCCCTCCTGGCTGACGCTCGCCACCGAGGCGTTACTGGTTTTGACCGGACTAGATCGGAGATCGTTCTGAAGTTTCGTGTAATTGAATTGCTTTCGGGAGCGCGGTGTACTGCCGTAAGCGAATTTCTTTTTAGCCTGATTCTCCACCGCCGTCACACCGACGACGTCCGGCGGTTCCATGGGATTTCGCAGATAAACGTCGTCGATGTATATCGGGCTTCCCCAACTTTTGCCGAACGGCGCTCCGTGGCCCGTGTGAATGAACGAATTCTCGAGGGGCTTGCTTATGTCCTCGACCTGCTTTCTTCTCATGGGGTCGACGAGGCAGCGTGGAAACGCGCCTACTTGAAAAGTGCGCTGATTCTGACCTTTCCACCAATAATTCTCCGGTCTTCCGTCTATTATGACGATCTGATCGCCCTGCTCGATCGTCATTTTATCCGGTTCCTCGAAACGATTCAGCGCTTTCATTACCGACGGTACCATTCCCGTCAGAGATTCACGAAGACTCGCGAAGGTGGGTCGCTCCGATGGTTCCCGCGCCCAGCAGCGCAGCATCAGTTGATACATCGCCGGTGGACTCGCGTCGGGCTCGTGAAGTCTCTCGCCCTCTCGATCGATCTTCCTCAGAATCTCCGAGCCGTTCAAACCCACCCAGGGCTCCTCGCCGAAGGTGAGCATCTCCCACAGCGTTACGCCGAACATCCACACGTCCGAGGCGTGACTGAATTGACGAGCCTTCAACGATTCCGGCGCGCACCACGGAAACGGTACTTTCTTGTGTTCGGTCATCACGTAACAGTCCTCCTGCTGCGGAAGTGCCCTCATCAGACCGAAATCCGCGATCTTTATCTTGTCCGTTGAACTCAGCAACACGTTTCTGCAGGCCAAGTCTCGATGGAGAAATCGTTTGGCTTCCAAATAAGCCATTCCCGTGGCAACTTGAAGCGCGTAGTCGCACAACAGGAGAATCGATATGTGAGCGCACTGCTTTCTTAGGTAATCCAGTAGGGCCCCCAGCGGAGCTAGCTCGGTCACCATCATCATCGGCTGGGACAACACGACACCGTACAATCTGTAAACAAACAATGTAATAGATACATAAATAGATTTTTTTTAAATGCTACTATTATTACCTTGATAGCATTTCCATTAAATGAATGAATTTTAAGTAATGAGTTTAACGAGCGATTACGACGTATCTGTTTGCGTATTCGCGGATGCACGACCAAATTATTATGCGCGTTAGATAGCAAAGTTATATATAACTCGAGAGCAATCAGTGGCGGTGTGTAAATTGCGTAAAGCGTTCCCGTTCAAACAGAATGTGCGAGTTGTGAGATTTCCTGCTTACAAATATTAGCAACATAGAGTAATAGCGTTTAATACCACTACTAGGGTAGATGTACTGTATAAACAGTTGTCATGAAGGTTGCCGTAAGGCAACGTGTGTTCCAGATTCGGCCACTAAGTCTGAGTCTAAAAACAATTGTATACCAAAGAAATATCGCGCGGATAATTATCCAAATTCGTACGAATACTTTCGAAGTACCCGGGCATGGAAATTCGGTTCACAGTACGATTTTGTATTTAAAAAACAGTAGTACACTGTTAAAAAAAAATTGTAAATTTAATCTACCGGACTTGAAGTTTGTATGCACAAACTCGTACATTAAACTTATTGTACAGTTGCCATGGAAAATTAATGGTATTTTAGGGTGAAATTAAAGTAAATGATTAAAAGTAAAATATTTGTAAAGTTTTCAATGATTTTTATAATTCGCTATTCTCAAGCTCTAGTGATCAGAAATAATATATTATTTACCGATTGTAAAGGAGAAATCCATCAAATAAATAAAAAATAACAAAAATCTATGCTGTACGTTAAATTTTCATCGCAATTGTACAGAAAATTCGATACACCAGTTAACGCACAGAAACTTCCAGTCCTGGTACATTAAATTCATACAAATTTTTTTTCAGGGTACCATTGTCAATCCTACTAATAATGTTGATATTAAAATCAATATTATTACTACTAGTATGAAGCTCAATTAAGTATCAAGTTCGTAAAGCCCGTGGGCACGTGCAAGTTTGTTCATCCCACCTGATGAGATTGTGATGATCGAGTGTGTGCATAGCATGGACCTCGGAGACGAAATCTTCTATGACGCTCGGCTGAGTAAGAGCGTCGGCTTTCAGAACCTTAACGGCGACAGGCAATGTTCTACCGGAGGGAGACGCCCATTCTCCTCTCCTCACCACCCCGAAGCTTCCGTCGCCCAACTTGACGGACAATGTTACATCCTTGTCCTGTATGAGGCAAGTGAGAACGGAGGCGCATTCGATAGGTTGCGAGGATCTCTTGTTGCTCTTCGTACTCCCGCCGGGACGAATTTTTGTGATGAGATTTTTCTTTCTCTGATTGGCCCTCTTCTTCTTGACCGCGTCCATGAGACGACGAATTCCGGGCTTTCCCAAGCCGATCTTCTCCAGATCCTCGGGTTGAACATAGTCGAAGTGGTGAAGACGAGTCACCTGAAGGTCGTCACGAATCCTCGTGAAGAACTGAGCGAGCTGAACGTCGTGGAGGAGCTCCTGCAGCCACTCGGTTCCTTCGTCCTCCGCCATCTCCGGTTATCGGCGCGACTGCAATAAAAAAAAGAAAAAAGCGTTCCCATTTACTGCGAAACATGGTTCGTACTGACGTTCTCCAAAGCGTCGGTGCCACAATCGCCGCTCGAGATTAGGCAAGTGCGTAGGGGTTACAGAAAAAGATAACGCGAGCCCATCGACCATTATCCCCATCCCGACTCCCCGTGCAAGCAGGAAATGAAATGATCCTCTCATCGGCCGGAGTGGAGAGGCTCACACACGCCCGCACACCGGCCAATCTTTGTACCCGCTTGGCAGAACGAAAAAAAAATACTACTATCTCGACAATATTTGCGGCAAAAAAAAAAAAAAAAAAAAAAAAATCCACGATATAGCAACAGTGACACGAGTTCGTTCGGCGACGAGCGACGATTGTTGAATCAATGCAAGAGTTCGTTCGAGATATCGACGTGATGCCAGTGAACGAAACATCGCGATGGAAGCCGCGGTTTATCTTCTGTTTTCTTTCTAGAATACCTCGTTCGCTTATAGAAATTTACATCGTGGACATTGCATGTGCGACAAAGCGTTTGCCAACGTACCGTGAAGATTCAGAGAGCGTGGAGCAGAATTTCGAACGATTTTCTCTAGCGAACAACGGTGTACGCGACACTTGTCGCGAAGAGAGGAACGCACACATACACACATGCACGGAGAGCTCTCTAAAGAGACACGATGAATTTTCAAGTGTTCGCAGAAATCGTACGGGCAGTACCAGCCGCGGAAGGAATCCTCAGGGACATCCTTGAACACGTCGAGTAGAAGTGACTGCTCGATGTGCAGCGATCGTCGGAGACACGATTGTTATAACGCGTTTTTTTGTACACGGCGAGAGAACGAGGGCGAGAGAGAAGCGCGGTAACGAAACGAGAGGTGAACCGAGAGAGAGTCGTGGACGAAAAATTCTAAACAACACTGTGCACGGACGTTATATATGCAACTGGATCCGAGTGGTAAGAACCTTCGCGAGAACCGAATACCGACCGTGCAGCGCCCAGTACACTTTCACCGAGTGCATTTCTCGCGTAGTGCATAGTTGCCGGACGCACGACAATAGTTTAACCTTAAATTTCGTTCGAATGTTCGAAGCTACTGCATTTAACCCGGGGGAGAGCGAAAGTTCGATAACGGAACACATGTGCATGACTCCGTGCGACAAATCACGCTCGTGCGTATCCACCCACTTTGTCCCGTCGGCGAGAGATCGCTCCCGTCGTTTAATGCTCTCGGTCGGCAGAGATTCGCTAAAATAATTGTTCAATCGGCTTCATTCACGAACTCGGCGCTGTCACACTGTATCCTCCCCGCCGCTCGTTTCCATCGCGTTATCTCTCTCCGGCTCGTTCTGTCGCCGCTCTACCGTATCGCTAATGCACATACCTACCGCGAGCTATCCGACAGTTTGTTACCCGAGTAGAGTCACTCGACCGGGGGCCCGATCTCGCTGGCCTGGGAAATTTCACACAGTTAACGAAACTTGAACGTGCGAGAGGACAAAGTTGCGAATCGTGCAACGGCGGCGGCGGCGGCTGCCACACATCCGTCCCCTCCGTGGTAGTGCGCGTTACTGAGATACGTTTTACGTGTCACGCGCTCACCAATACAACGCTCGAGGCGGACCCTCGACAAAGATGGCGATTAATCCCCTACCACCTGGCACAGCTGGCTCGAGGCCTCTCCGCCATTCTCTCGGAAGCTCTGAATCGCGGAGCACGTATTAACCGTGCGTACACAGAGACCGTCGCCTGCGCTCGAATTTCGCAGTGTATCGAGACACACAGCTGCGGACGGAAAAACCACTCTCGTTGCTTGACTGCACAACAACGCTTGCGAACGAAGAAGCTGCTACGAGCGCCATCGACGCGGGGAGCGCGCTCATTCGCGTCGCGCACAACGGCCGGTCTTTCAAGAATCTCTAATGATAACTCGGTGATCTCTCGGACAAATATGTCGGTTTAATTAAATTAGTACAATTTATGGCGGCACAACATCGTTTCCAAGGCGTGAACGATATTCTCTACACGTTGTCGTAACACGAAGATTTAACCCTTCGCTTTAGCCTTTTTTACTCCTATGTCCTCTTAGTTAGCTCGAAGCTCCAAAAGTAAGCAATTTTACACTTAGGTGCATGTGATTATGTAAAATGAAGCTTACTTGCAATCTTTTACGTTAGGTGAGTGTAAGAAACAGCCGGAAAGCGTATGATTAGAAATAATCCTTAGCCCATTGTACAGATCGATCAGAGATCCATCTTTGACGAGATAAATGACAAGAGAATCGAGACTCTTGATATCACCAGCGAAATTCGCAGCCTGATAAAAATCGAGGTGGAGGTTGAAAATTTTAATTAATGCCACTTTCATTCCCGACCTTGGAAGCGGTGTGTATGCTGGATATTGGGAATGTGGGCTACGTTGTGGCGACAACGCCCGATCGATTTTCCAATATAATTCTGAGCGCAGAAACCAAGAGCCCGTTTCTCTCGTAGTAAAGTGAAGTATATGGGTATGAAGTATAAGCGAAAGGCCTCTCTGGCTACTACTATACTTGCACTAATACTTTATCAGAGTGCTATTATCTACTGTCCGTACATCGTACACTTGAGTTACCACCAGTTGAGCACCTTGATTCACGAACCAACACTCATCCCGCTTTTTGTTGGAAATGCTTTTTATCACGATATCGAGCACGCATACAAAAAAAAAAAAGTACTGATAACTCAAGGTATCTCGAAAACAGCAAAAATCACACATCATATCATATTCCGATCGGAAGTAAAGTTTCCCCTAAATGACGTAACTCCTCGTTTTGAGCCATAATTTTTCGACTGGAAGCGACGTTTTCGCTAGATGACGTCACTTCCGGTTTGAAAGTGTCATTTTTCAATCGAAAATGACGTAATTGGAGGAAATGTCACTTCCTGTTCGAAAATCTGATTTTTCGACTGGAAGTGATCTTATTTAGGAGAAACGTCACTTCCGTCATTTTCAAGCCGGAAGTGGGGTTTTCACTAGATGACGTCACTTCTGGTCGAAATATGACATTTTCAAACCAAAAGTGATGTTTTCCCTAGATAACGTCACTTCCGGTAGAAAAGTGAGATTGTCAAACCGGAAGTGACGTTTTTCCCGATAACGTCACTTCCGGTCGAAAAGTGAGATTTTCAAATCAGAAGTGACGTTTTCGCCAATGATATTTCTTACGGTGAAAAAGAGATCTAAACATTTTTTCAGAAGACTCGATGACGAAATAAATGTTGATACTCGTTAACAGGAAAATAACATTACGCTCGAGGTTGAACTGTACACTATTCTCCACTATCGCCCATCATACGCGATGCCGCACGTGCCTCTGCGTCCTGACCTCCACGATTTTCCACGACCTCCCCAAAGGCATCGTAACAATCCGTCAGTATAATGTACATTCTGAAATTACCTTCCGGCAGCCCTTCGACGCAATTATTTTTTGCTTTATTTGCACGCATTCATGCTATGACACAATGTAAATTATAATACAATTCTCGAACTTTCGAGCACCGCGTCGCACGCAAACCCGAAGCGTTATATTCAACAATGAAATTGCTACATCAAACTTGGTCCAACAGAGTAGGTCAAGCGTTGCGGTGGTCGACGACCTACCAATGATTGGCCACTCCGCGGTGAACAGCGCGAGAAACGTACGGGACGAAAAGAGAAAGAGCCGTGCCAGTGACTGTGGATGCTCGAGAGTCCCCGAAGAGCCAATCACTGTGTCGCGTACTTCGCACGCCCCGCGGGTGCACTGTAAATTTTGTAGTACGTGCACGGCGACACCGAAACAACAGAGCAGAGAGTTTCGCCGATGCTGGCACGTGTTCACTCGCATCCGTCAGCGATCCCCTACTTTCCCGGGACAAAAAAAAAAAAATCCCCTTTGCCGCAAACGGGCTTCCTCCCCTGTGGCTTTTTTCCTCTATCACCGAAGGCTATTTCCCCATATCGATCTGCGTACACAGACTTCACCCTCGGGTGAAAAACAAAAAAAAGTTGTGAGACCAGATGGAAAAAGACTAAAAAACGCGAGACACGTACTTCAATTTTCTCTCGTTTGTCGTATTCTCGAAAAAGTGCACGAAAAGAAGTGAATTGCCTTGTGAATCGCAAATGCTGCAGCGTCCGTGGGAGCGCTGCGGAAGGGCGGATTATCGTGCATTGCAAATTCAACACGGAAGAAAAGGGATAAGGAGGTAGCGGAGAATTGCAAACAGGTGGATTGGGTGGAAATCCGCGAGACTGCTATCCCCCGGGCTTCTCCTTTTCCATTCGCTCCGAAGAGCCCCGAGGGAGACGTGCTCTTCGTAGGACTCGGGCTTTTACCTTTTTCCGAGCTTTAGTTCTTCCTACGGAATAACTCGAGCGAGGCAAAGGATATGGATCTCGGATCTCACTCGATCCAACGTCGTCCCGTACTCTGCTTGCAAAGACGAGCAGAGGGACGACGTAGTGCGGATAAGCCGACGAGATATTCCCAACGGCAGGGAAGTCGAGTCGGTTCTGGGCCCGACAAAGCGCGGCTTCCTTTCAGGCAAAGCGCAGGCGTGATATCGACCTGCGAAACACCAGCACCAGCGACGGATACCACCATCGCCAGCAGCACGGGACACTAGACGAAGGGGTAATGCGAGTCTGCGGGCAATTGAGAGTCACCCTCTTAACATACATTATCGCAAAGTGCCGTAACATTAGCGAAATAAAAGAAACTTGTACCAATCGTGATTCGTTTACCTCTTCGGTAAAAATTATTATAAATTTCACCTTATTTATGTACGATTGATATATTTAAAATACAGATATAGAAATGTAAAAATGTGAAGCAGAAATGCAACTTCGCAAATCTTTTTCCATTTCCGGTAAACGGACGAATCCACGTATTACAATTTATAATGCGAGAAAATAAGCTCGGACGATTGCGGAAGCGGAACTTTTTATTACTTCAAAATAGAAATCCTCCCTTGAGTGACATTACCTTAAGAAAAAAAAGGAAACTTGTACTAATCATGATTCAATTACCTCTTCGTTGGAAATTATGATAAATTTGCCTCTATTTAAATACGATTGATATATTTAAAATATCGATTGTTGTATATCTTAAGACACGTATGCATATGTATACACAAAAATGTGAATCAGAAATATACCATTTTTCGCCGTTAATGTGTTTAATACATCACTTTTTTCCGTTTGCAGTAAACCGACGGACCCACGAATTACAATTCACAATGCAGCCAAAGCGAGAATAAGCTCGGACAATTTCCAGAACATTTTATTGTTGTTACAGATCGTTGTATATATCTTAAGACATATAAGCAGATATATAAATAAAAATCTAAACATTTTCGGCTTTAATATATTTACCACATCGCAAACCTCTTTCCACTTCCGGTAAACCGAGGAATGAACGCATCACAACTTATGATGCAGAAGAAGTGAGAATGAGCTCGAACAATTTCCGGAATATTTTTAATCAGTTTAAAAAAAGCGAATACTTCCTTGAGTGACCCGCGTTAGCAGCGATCTTGTTGCAGCCGTGTTAGAAGGCCTAGCCGTTTAATATGGGGGAAGACGACGGCGTCCAGTGGACAGTTACCGATACCATTGCCGCGGCAGCTACGGGAGGCTCCGGTCGCTTCTGCTTTTGATTTTGTCACTTCAGCTAAACGACGGGGTTCGAGAGGGTGAGAGGGTGAAGCGGCGCGAGGGCGAGAGGGGTGGAGATAGGTGGAAGAACAAGTGGTGGTCGACCGCCGTCCTCGGACGTACACAACCGGCCGCTCCATCCTCGCACAATCGCAGTTAGGCGATGTGGCGAGGGCCGGGGACGCGCATGATATGTACACGAACAAGGAGAGCAAACCAGCGGCAACAACACTCGGTGGAGGCGCGCGTTGAAGGTGTGTTTGCTGCTGGCTCGCAGGCTCGTTCGTTCGCTGGCTGCCGCTGCTTTCAGCGGTTTCTGGTCATCTCTCCCCTTCAGTCAGGCACCGACTGCCGCCGACGCCGGTACGCGACGGCCGATCGTTTTTCTCATTGACACGAGATACGTCGCTCGCGACACAATTGTTATTAAAAAAAATAATTTTCCTCGATTAAAAACAATAAAATACATTGAATTTACATTCGCACGGAGGAGGGAGAACGCAGTGCAGGTCGACCTCTCGTGGACCCGGGGACTCCGAGGAGAGCGACATCGAAATACCTTTGCGAGTGAAGAGACCGTCACATGCTGGATCGTCGATTAAACTTGCACAGACTATAATTTTTATTTTATTGATATAATATTATTATTATCGGAGCTCCGTTCCGGATAATTTATCGATCTCAGGGCGATAGACACTTGGGTATTATTTTGGTTTATGTAATTTTTTTTTTTCCTTTCGAAAGGTTTGTTTACTCATAATACGCCTGCGATGTGTGGCGCGAGATCGGGCGGTTGGCGCGTTCGCGACTTGCGTCTCTCCCGACGGATCCTCATCGGCCGCAAGCACCCCTACAGCCCGATACACTAGGCAGGCGTGCTCGGGAGTACAACTGCCGTGGGAAGGTGTTACTATATCCGTGTGTACCGTCGCTGCATCCAAGGGTGGAAACATAAAGCGACACGCGCGAGTATCCTATTTATTTTCACCAACAACGTCGCGCCGATAATTAGTCCGTTCAATCGGTCGATCGAATAAAAATTAATAAAATCTCACGGTCACCGATGAACTCGCTCGGGGGGGTTTATCGCGTTCTTTGCGCGCCGGAAGGTCGAGGAGAACCGCATGCTCTGAGTGCCGTCAACCCGCGGTCAAAATCGCGCGGTCTTTGAATCTAAAAAAAATTAAATTTTACATAATAAAATAATAAATAAAGCAAATATTCGAGAATGAAGCCGGAGAGCAACAACGGATACCTCAGATCGACGGTCATCGCCGAGGAGAGCGAACTCCTGCCACCTGCTGCTCGCGAAGTTCCGCACACCGGAACTCCGCTTCAGGTACACGACGCGAGAATGAGGAGAGTCGCTAATAACCCCAGTGTTGATGCGACAATAAATGTATTTAAAAAAAAAAAAAAAATGAGGAGCCTTTCGGTTTGCAGAAATTTTCGTTGTAACTCGAGAGAGCTTGTTTCTCGAGGGGTAAATCGTTACCGCGGCTTCCAGGTCACCTGCGGACCTCGGGGCACCGCGACCACGACGATCATTCATCATCCCGGAAACGCGCGAAGACCCATTGCCGGCATAACCCGTGGAACTTCTATAACGCGTCGCCGAAGAGGTCCCACGAACAGGCAACAGCTTCTCGGTGTCTTGGCCGTTACACTCATCGCCACGAGCATCTTCACGCTGTTACTACTGGCCTTGAACAGATCGCGGGAATGCGTAAAGGAGACACGTGAGTTCCACTTTTCTTACGCGTCGAACATCTTTTCTGGAGGTCTTCGCGTTATTTTTAGAACTTCGAAGGCACGCGCGATTCATACGGGTCTTCTCTTCTCTTATTAAAAAAAAATTATGATGGTAAAAATTAATTTCTTAAATTCAACGAAAAATCTTCGTTGCCGCACGATGAATTTGCCCCGATTGAAGATAACTTACGGATGTTGTAATGAATTCGGAAATACTCGCTGACGTCGGTGTCGTTGTGTTGGACGAAAAAGTTAGCGCACTTCTCTCGTGAATTTGACGACCGAAACTGCCTTCGACCGAAACTTCTCTTCTCTTATTAAAAAAATTAATGTGTATTTCTTATTTTTGTCAACAAAATTTCGTTGCCGGTCGATGAATACATTTGCTTCGAATGAAGATAACTCACAAATATTACGATGAATTCAGCAATCTTCGCTGAACTCAGTATCCTTATATGGAACGAAAAAGTTAGCGTACTTCTCTCGCGAATTTGACGACCGGAAGTGTCTTCGAACGTGTCACCGAGCGTGTGACGAAACTCGCCGAGAATTTCGGGATGTCTTGTCGATGGTTAGTTTGGAATTCTCTCGTCCTCTCGCGATCTCGAAGCCGTGCTCTGTCGAGGAAAAGTTTTGTCCAACTTTCCTCACCCTCTTGGTATGTAAACACAATATAGAGAGAACTCGCGAAACTTTCGCCCACTTGGAAACTCTCGGCGTGCTCGTCAGAGTTCGAAGCTCGACCGCGTTAACGGCAGAGGATCTCGTTCTCGGGATCTGGTACTGGCAGGGAAGAGTGAAGAAGAGTGCGATGTGGAGCTGCCTGTTCCATTGCAATTTGCACATTCCGCAGTGTGGAAAAAAAAGGAAAAAAAAAGTAATGACAGAAATGAAAAAAAATTTAGACTCGAAAATGGGTGCGCCGTATTCACCTCTTGTACGCAACTCCTTGACAGAACATTCCAACTAACGACAAAAAAATTGCACATTCATGTTCAACGTAGGAGGGAACACTGACAGTGTAGAAAAAAAAATGATTGCAATTTTCAGACACTTCGCTGTGTGATAAAAGCTATAACGTTTAAAGAATGAAAAAAATGAAGAAAATTACTCCAACGTGAGTTGTCCATATTCACCTCGTTTACTCGACTCCTTGACAGAACATTCCAATTTACAATAACAAAATTGCACACGCGTCCGCAATATAGGAACAAAACACTGAATACGTCAAAAAAAAAGTGGCAACGAATTATTATTTTGCGGATTTTACGAGGATAATGAAAATTGCGTTTCCATCGGTAAACGAGCAGCTTTAACTTAGCCGACTGGCCGGCGAGACGAGATCCGACGAGGAGAAAGTTTCAACCCGAAAAGCATTCGGCTATTAAACTCGGTTTTGATTCATCAATTTGCGCGCAAGACTCTCGCGCGTCTTATTCGAGTCGAGGCTATCAACTTCTCGTTCGGCGTCGATCACGGTAGAATATAGTACATACATACACGTATGTATATGCGGTATATATAAAGGTAGTGTAATAAAGTATACGACGAGACGTATACCGGTGCGAGCTAACCGGGTCAACCATTATTACCTCACGAATCGTCGTGCTGCAGGTACTGTGGCACAACTGCATTACTGCTGCATCCGGTGGTTCGGAGGAGGCCTAACTGCTTTATTTTTCCTCGACTTCTGGTCAACGAAAGTCGAAGAGCCTCTTCTCTATTAAGTGAAACTCCGTTTTTCAAGTCGCCGTAAAAATAGAGTAAAAAAAAGGTATACATATTAAAGACGATATGGCAATGCAGGTGCAAGGAACTCGTGAGATGCTTGCGAACTTACTTGCGTAATCGGATCTCGTCTAAGGCCCGGAGGGTGGTTGGCTTGTCCGATGCAGCCACTTGTTGTGTCGAGACCGTACAATGAGCGAATTACACGCTTCATTTGCCTCCGATAAATACCCAGACATAGTTTTCGCAACGACAACTGAAACGGAATGTAACGGGCAAAAAACGGCAGTCTGTCTCATCTGCCAACTGCAATCATGTAACGTTGAGTGCACGGAAATAACTGGATAGAAACGGGCGTTTGCGTGGTTCGGTTTTGCAGACACGTTTCGAAGCGTGAGCGATTGATGGTTGGATTACGCGGTTCGTGAATTGGGCCATTCGGTTGTGGTCATTATAGCTTCAGGCGAAAACGAATAATGGTCGCTCCATCGATAGTGGTAGGCCAAAAATTCGGGATGCATTTTTTTAAATTGATTCGATTCCAAATTGCGTTTCCTATGCGTAGGGAGTGAACGGGGCGAAACGGCCGTCCGTTTTGCTCCACTTGACCTTATTCGGCAAAAACAAAATTGATTTTATCGATAATGTGTTGGAAGGTAACGGATGATGAAGGTTAAATTTTACATAGAGGGGAATTCAATATGTGTGTGGCGGAATAGCGCCCTAACGTAATACGATAACGCCGTCGAACATGACTAATGGCTATAATTACATATTGTCAGCGTTGAAAATTATTTCTTGAACATGAATAATTCTCTTTGCACAGGGCCGAACGTGTGCATGACGGAGGAATGTGTAAGAACGGGTAAGTTTTCGATCAGTGATTATAACAACAGAGATAAGTTATTAAAACAGAATAATGCTAAAGTTTGCTGGAGAGACAGAAATCTTGGGCTTGTTTCCATCGATTCACCGTGGTAGGATTATTTCAGTCAATCTCTCGGACAACTGGGACGAGACTTTGCGCGACGAAGAATAAATTATCTTAGCGAAAAACAGGCCGATATTGGAAAAGCGGGTGGAATAGTAAATGTACGCTCCCCCCAGAGCAGACAGCTCGGTATTAAGATTTTACCTCCGCTCGGTTCAATTCCATTGTGAACCGCGCGGCTACGGCGAACATCCGAAGGCCGAGCGAATTCATCGAAAGCTCGCAGTCGCTTATTGCTCGCTCGTTCGACCGTTCTTCACTTAATTACATGCGAAATATAATCTGCAAAATTGGTACAAACGAATCGACGCGAGATTTTATTACGAATTACGCAAAATCGAAACTTCCCATGGTGCATATAAATTTTTGGAAATAAAATTTTTGATAATTTTCCTCGAAAATTATTAAGCGGAGAATAACTCTTTGACTCTCTGCCGCAGCGGCGAGTTTACTGTCGGCCATGGATAGAACGGCCGCTCCCTGCGCAGATTTCTTCCAGTACGCTTGCGGTACCTGGAATCGTCTTCACGTGATTCCCGAGGATCGTAGCTCGATAAGCACGTTTGAAGTTCTGTCCGATCAGCTGAAGGTTATACTGAAGCAGGTGCTCGAGGAACCCCCGAACGGCGAAGACAACGAAGCGACCCTGAAGGCCAAGATGTTTTACCAATCTTGCATGGACATCTGTGGGTACAACGATGAAGATCATTTCGATCTCGGGATCTCTCGTACCGATCGAAGTATCCCTATCGAGAGCGCCCGAGAGAAACTCTCCGGTCTATGATAATTATTATTCCAATGACACGACATCCTGTGGTTCTCCAGATAATATAAGGCAGATCGGTGATGGACCCCTGAGAGAAACGCTGAAGAAACTCGGCGGATGGCCCGTTGTCGAGGGAACCTCTTGGGTACCACCCAGGTACCCGATCGAGGTGCTTCTCGGTCGTCTTCACGGCGAATTTAACGAGGGCGTTCTCTTCGAGCAGTGGGTCGGCCCGGACGACAAGAATTCCTCGGCCAACATCCTCCAGGTGCGCCGTCAAAGTAAGCCCTTAATCAACGACCCAAGGTTTTTTTTTTTTTTAACGAGCAAAATACTGTAAAAAGGAAAACCATTTTTTATCTCGAGTTTGGTCACTCGGAGTTTAACAGATAACGTTCGACACGTGAATATTCAATCCTCTCGCGATGCAATGAGTCAAATGTGGTGAATATGGCCGAGCCCGATTAGCACGGAAATCAATTATGTATGGACCGGGATGCATTCACAACTTTTACTCTACATAACGATAACTAGTTTAATTACGATAAATTGTTGAAGAACAAATTTGGGTGAAATAACGCCGGTTATATTTCGGCAGTTGGATCAGATACAACTGGCACTGCCGAGCAGAGACTACTATCTGAAGAAAAACAGCGACACCGAGCTGCGAGCTTATCATCGTTATATGACCAACGTCTCGGTGCTGCTCGGAGCCAATCCGAAAACGGCGGGGGAGGAATTCGATCGAGTAATCAGCCTCGAGAAACAATTGGCCAATGTATGAAAGAATACTTATTTCGTATGTCCGAAGAGGAGTATTATCATAGACAGTTATTGTAGAACAAAACGAAGCTATACGTTGCGTCAACGTCAATCCAACGAATCAACTAAATTTTTCATGTATTTCTTGTTCTCTTGAATTACTAGTTGTGGATGTGATCGTCGCACATAGAATTCCCAATTACGTATAAGCACTGCACAGCTCTTGGCCGTCGTTGATGTGTTTTCGTGTGTTGGCAAATTTTGAGTTTAACATCCTATTAGAGACATCGATTAAGGTAGCTTTTTTTCACACCCCATGGTACATATTTCACATTTTATATTTACGCTAGCAGGTTGTTATGGCGTGCTCGCTTTGGACTATGGGATTTAGAAACTGGCAACTTAGATTTCTAGTTCCGGAATATTTACCAGTAATACGTGATTTCCGGTTTGAAAATCACATTTCTCGACCGGAAGTGACGTATTTTTTTTTTTTACGCATGTCCGATATAATGTCACTTGCGGTCGGAGATGTGGTTTTCTAAAATACGTGTTGATATTAATTTATTATTAATTGTACGTGTATTATACGTGCATACCGTATGTATACCGTATAGTGTATATGTGGCAAATTACTTTTCGGCCAAGAGTTCCGTGTACGATGTAACGACGACTGTGGCTACACGCGTATAAAAAGGCAATGGGTTTGTCGGAATCTTTGTAGGCATCGTTGCCGGAGGCCGACAGGCACGACACTTCGGCGATTTACAGAAGATTGACCCTACGTGAATTGCAGCGGGAAGTGCCGCAGCTCAATTGGCGAACATATCTTCAGGAGTTCATAAGCTCTGCGATAACGAACGAGGAGCCAATCGTCACCTACGCTATGCCCTACTTCGTCCAGATGGGTCGTATAATCGAGAAAACCGATCGAAGGTAAATCGTACCTCGATTTTCGCAAATCTACAATTGATTTTGTTTTTTTATTTCTTCTTGTAAAAAAAAAAATCGAATCCTTTTTTACCAGAACACTGCACAACTACATACTGTGGCGGCTGGTGATGTCCATAATGCCCCACATGATCGACGACTATCAGCAGAGGAGAGTGGAGTTTAGAAAAATTCTTCTAGGTATTCTGAGCGAGAGAAATCGATGGTCCCAATGCGTCGAGTGGACGAACAAGAAACTCGGCATGGCGGTCGGGGCGCTTTTCATTCGCGATAACTTCAATCACGAGAGCAAGGTGAATAGGGCAAGCGCTTTCGATGTATTTCCGAGATGTGCGTCATGTTAAGGTGTCTCGTTTCAATCAGGAGACAGCGCTGGAGATGATACACACGATACGCGAAGCGTTCAACGAATTACTCGCTGAGAATCATTGGATGGACGACGAGACGAGAGCCGTTGCTAAGAGCAAGGCGGACTCCATGAACGAGAGGATCGGATATCCGGAGTTTCTCAAGGATCCCGTTGAACTATGCTCGGAATATGTGATGGTAGACTCGAATTTTATTTACGTAGACAGACACGGTTGTTGATATGCACTGTAAAAAAAAAATTGTAAATTTACTGTACCGGACTAAAAGTTTTTATGTAACAATTACACTTTAAATTTAATACACAATTGCGATGAAAAATTAATATACTTTTTCATTCACATTAAAGTAAATAATAAAAATTAAAGTACTTTCATAGTAAAATTAAAGTAAATTATTGAAAATAAAGAAATCCCAATGTTTTTGATACACCGAACATTAAATTTTCATCACAATTGTACATGAAATTTAATGTACCAGTTTCTTGCATAAAAACTTCCAGCCCGGTACATTAAATTTCATACGAATTTTTTTTTTACAGTGTGGTTCTACAACAAACCCTATCCAGTCGTTGGGTATCCGCTAGTTTCTTCTGTTCCTATTTTATTCTTCAAGCTCAGAGTGTTCCGCTCGCCCGATAAGCATCTCTTCTTTTCTCGCTCATTCTCCGATTTACGGAAGTAAATAATGTTTCCCATTTTTTTATTTCACAGTTAAACATTACGGAGGATCACTTTCTGGAGAACATCCTGGCGGTTCTGAAGTACGACGCTTATCACAATCTCGAGAAGCTCAGAAAGCCCGTCGACAAGAACAAGTGGTCCACCGAGCCCGCGGTCGTCAACGCTTTTTACAATCCCAACAATAACGATATCGGTAAGCGATAAGCGAACAGCTTTGCAAGGCCAAAAAAAAAAAGAATAAATCTCTGATTGCTCTCGAGCGTTCTCGCCGCAGTCTTTCCGGCGGGTATTCTTCAGCCTCTCTTCTACTCCCAACACTTTCCGAAGTCTCTGAATTACGGTGGCATCGGCGTCGTTATCGGTCACGAGATAACTCACGGATTCGACGACAAGGGCCGTCAGTTCGACAAGGACGGCAACATGATGCAGTGGTGGAACAACGCGACGATAAGGGCATTTCGCGAACGCGCTCAGTGCATCGTCGACCAATATTCACGCTACAAGCTCCAGGAGGTCGATCTTTACGTCAACGGGAGGATGACGCAGGGCGAGAATATCGCCGATAACGGAGGCCTTAAGCAATCCTTTCGGGTGAGGAATCTTTAGAATTTTTTTCGCTTCGCGACGGCGCGCCAGTTTTTCTGTGATGCTTCAATTATTTTATCGCAGGCGTACAAGAAATGGGTGTCCATACACGGGGAGGAAGCTCTGCTTCCAGGTGTGAATCTTACCCACGATCAGTTGTTCTTCCTGAACTACGCTCAGATATGGTGCGGTTCGATGACCCCCGAGGACGCCCTCTCCAAGATCCGCAGCAGCGTTCACTCGCCGGGCCCCGTAAGAGTTCTGGGACCCTTGTCGAACAGCGAGGACTTCGCCAGGGCCTACAATTGCCCGCCGGGCTCGCCCATGAATCCGACGCACAAGTGCAGCGTCTGGTGAGTTCGATCGGATCGCATCATAACTTGTTCACAATCCAAAGACTTCGACTGGTGATAAAAAAAAAAAATTCTCATCCATAATCTATTTTTTTTTTTTTTTTCAGGTAATGACGATCGTCCGTAGAAATGTGAAAATTTTGGGACTTATTGCAGGCGAATGGAGTTTACGTAACGAGAAGCATATTTAGGATCTTCGGTGCTTTCGTTAAAAAGAAGAAAACAAAATAATTGCTAAGAGTCGCGTGCTGTAAAGAGCGCGGTGACCTCGATCGACGAAATTCTTTTTACCAAGTAAATGAGAATTCAGCTGTACGTCGGAACGGTGTGTGTCTCTCGCGCGTTGCGTTACCGACGAAGGAGGTCGAAGACACGTTGAAATGAACTATTTTTATCAAACCTGTCCTCTCGCGCCGCTTCGTTTCGCGCCGGCAGTCACGCGAATAATTGTCGACGGTGGATAAAATCTCTCGCGAAATGAAGTTGAAAACACTCTATCTGTCTGTCACATCTCTCCGACGCTCTCGTTGAGGAAGTGATTGAAAAAAAAAAAAAAAAACAGAGTATATATGTATACGTGTTGCATGTTGTTACACCCATAGAGAATTTGATTGACCGGATTGTGCACCTCGTACGAAAAGATCTGCGCGACGTCGGGATGCCGAAGCAATGACGATACCGCAGACGAGTGCTGCGGGTTGACGTTGCAACAACGCGACGAAGCCCGGAATCGAATGATCGTCGCGAGGCTCGCTCGCAACTCGACCGCGGAGATCGACGAATATTGTCGTGCATCGATAGATAAAAAATAAATACAGGAGGGTGTCAAGGACAAGATTACTTAATAATTGAAGAAAGCAGTTTATGTATTTGTTGAAAGATTTACTCTAGTATTGGAACATATCATCCATACATAGCATGGTCCATGCCGATCTTGCTTGTTTTTATGTAAAAAAGGTGGAAATAAAAATAATATACAACAGACAGAGGGCTCGCTCTCACCTTGCGTAACGCATTACTCTCGCGCTCTCGGGTACGGGTTTACTCTCTTTTACGCCGACGTTGGGCCTACTTAATATCCATATAAAAAGGTAATTTAGTCGAAATTTGTACATATTGCACGGTCCAATAAGGATTAATTAATATAATAATTATTCAATATATAATTAATTCATTAATTAATAACAATAAAAATTAATCGTAATTACTCTCAATGATAGCTCGCTAAAACGAGGAAGAGTCAACTTGTTGTCTTCTTCACTCTATATCTCTCTTTCGCTCTCTCTCTCTCGCTCTCAACTATGCCACTTAAATACAAGTGTGTCAACTAAAAAAAAAAGACAGAACGAAACTTTTTTTTTCGTTAAAACAACGTTACTTTATCATGCATAATCATCATTAATATTATTAATCGTAATAATACAGCTAGAGCCACTCTCTGCTCCTGTACATCGTTATATTTGCCGATTTTTTTATTTTATTTTTTTATATCTTTCACTCTCATCTATTATTTCCTTTCCTCTTGCGTGAGTGGCGGTTGTTTTGTCGTTTACACACGGAACGGCCGACGAAATCTCGCACTTTATCAAATCTACCAGGTTCGGACTTTAACGACAGGCCGAGGCGTCTCGTTTCATGCTTTCTTTTATATTACGATTTTTATTATTATCTCCACGGTCTTTCTTTCTTTTTTTCTTTACTCTTGCGGTGTAGAAGGATATACATTTTCGTGGCGAATAAACGCAGAGGACTCAGAGCCTCCGTCGACCGGAGGTGCTTCCAAAGAGATACTTGACAAAAACGGCCACGCGTCTTTCTCGGTTCACCGTCGAATTCCCCGTTAGCACAGCGAGACATAATATTCACGCTACGCAGAGTCGCTATGGGTCATTAAGTTTTTTTTTGTCGTACAAAGAGCTACATCGAAGGTCAATTATCGATCGAACGACTCTCACCTACGCTATACACACCCTGATAAACCATATCGTAACTCTCGTTGACCGCCCGTTCGTTACATCGACCGATCTTATCCGAACGTTTATTTTATTTTTTCTCTTCTTTTCGTCTTATTAGTTTTTTTTCTTTTTTTTCAAACCCTCTGACCCTCGACACGTGCGCGCGTTTTTTTTGTCTCACACCTTTCGAAAATATATTATGCAAGTATGTGTAATATATATATGTATATATATATCTATATATTTATCAGTATATCACCCTTTTCAATGTGACGAGGCGGTTTTCGACGGTACACCGAGAGACCTCGTCGCGTCTTCGATCGTTCGTTCGATCGATCGGAACGATCCAATTAACAAGCGATTTTAGCGCGACGAGCTCCCCGACACGGGCGCGCTTCTTCTTTTTTTTTTTTCTTTTTGTTATCGGATATAATAGAATTCGTGAGGAGCGACGGCCGGCGCGTAAGAAAAATATTTATGTATGTAATGCACGTATGTATATAAGCTATGTATAGAGTAAAACACGTCTAACTCTTAGCTCTTTATCTTTATACCATTATGACGTATAGGAACATTCTCTTTAGAAACACCTGCGTGTTCCTGGTGTGTTTTTGTGTTTTGTGTGTGGGGGGCGAGGAGAGGAGCTCCGGGGGGTGGGAAACGGGTATTTTTTTTTGGAGTAAGGTACACATACTTAATGCGTTGGTATACTCGCTCTCGCTATGTTTTCGCGCGCGCGTGATGACCGAGGAAATTGGTTGCAACCAAATTCCTCGGCAATCGCGTCGACCTGATTACACATCTTGTTTTTTTTTCTCTACATGTCGTTGGAAAGTTGACGAAGACGAGGAAGAGAGAGAGGCTGGGAGAGGATCGTCCGTGAGCGCTGGCGAAAAAGGTGGACAATGTGGTATTATTAACGGTGGTGATAATAGCGGCGGTTCGTTGATCGAGCTTGGTAAGTCGGCTTTTTTTTCTTTTTTTTCAATTTTTCTATTCGCATACGAGACGTCAAATAAATTATTTCGTGGGTCGTAAAGAACAAGGGGACAGTAAAGCTCATATAGAAATATCTAGCCCTTCGTTTTACCCACGGTCTGTATTTCTCATTCGCCTCCCTTCAGACTCCTCATTTTTATCCTTTATAGTTTTCTTCATTTTTTTTCGCTATTTACATAATGTCGATATTATGTCTTCTATTTATCTTTATTTTTCGTTTTTTTTCTATCTTACTCTCGCACGCTTCCCTCGATATATAACTCCACGAAACCCGGTGGCTCGTTCGTTCCATTCATTCTCACTATTTATCGTACCACTTCCTTGCCATTTTTGTTTTATTTTATTTTCATTCTTTCTTTCTTTCGTTTATTATGTCGCGAGCACGCTCTCTCGCGTGTTTGATCGGGCTCCCCACGTCGTCGTTCGGTACTTATCTATCGTATATACACTCAAAGACAACGGTTCCTCTTATCACCTACTCGAATCTCGGTGTAAATCGATTATTATTTCGATATTCGTGCCATACCACTGCTCCCGTCGAGCCAGACGATTTGTGTCAAGATAGAACAATAAAAAAGAAAGAATAATAAAAAAAAAAAACAGAAACACTAAACTCGTCATTGCGCTTTCCACTCGCGAGATATCAGCTCCGTTCAGCGCACTGGCACGCCGGCAAAAGCGCATAGAAATCGTTTCGCCACTCCATGTGTCCGACCGACACTGAACTGGGGTGCGAACGTTATTGGAAAAAGAAATATTGAAATTCGATGATTCTCGCCGCGGCTGCCAACTTTTCACACGAGAACAAGAGATGCGTTGTTTTTTTTTGTAATTACTTTTTATCGTTGGAATTATTGAATTTTCTTTTTCGTTTATACCATTATAGGTTTATAGAGTGACAAGTTAAATATGAGATTTTTTTTACATTTTAATAAACGAACGGAAAGAGATATGCCGCTGTTCGGAGATAACGATAAAGCGCACGGCTAATCGATGAGAGCAGTGGAGTCGTGTAGTGAATACAGTACACAAAAAAAACAGCAGTACGGTGCAGCACGAGTGTCTCTACCACTCAGTCAGTCTATGCCTCGCCTCGAGACTGTCGCATATCATATCAAATGACAAATACATTGCAGCTTCCGCTTGCTTAATTGGATTTTTTTTTTTTTGTTTATCTTTCATTTAACGCTTACGCTTAAAGACCTTTATACTCGTTAAAATTATTGTATATTATTCATTAATAATCGTTAGAATATAATATTGATGTACACACGCTAAATCCCGCCCAGTTTAAACGAGACGTGACGATCGAACAAATTTCACGTCAGAGGGATCGCACGCTCCTTTAACGGACTCAGCGAGTTGCAATGCGCGACTCCCTTCCGTACGAAACTTTTAATCAAATTTTTTTTAGTTTCTCTCCGATGGACGTGTCTGTGTGTGTATGTGTGTGTGTGTGTGTGTGTGTCTGTGGGACGTATAGAATACGATACGTATTTATCTAGCGCATATAAAACGTTCCAAATAGAAATAATGTTTACCAATTATCGGGAATAAACTCCCTTTTTCTCTCTCGTCATTACCAAATTTTTTTCTTCTCTCTCCCTTTTAAACGTACAACAATAATTCAGTCTAATATATTCCAAAGCACCAATCTTAATTCTCGTCAAAAAGGAAACTTTCGACTCCCGGCTAATTTTAATTTTGCTATGTCTTTTTCCTTATCCTCCTCTTTTTTTTCTTAATTAATCATCCGATCCGCTCGATCCGGAGATTGGAGTTTGCGATCCTCCAGAAATTTTGCAGGCTTATTTTTTTAATGCCTCGCGCAGTCACTTTGCCCATTTTGCCAATTTTTTTAACGCCAATTTTCATCAATTTAATACAATTAATTATTCGGACTACCACAGACGAATCGTGTCGCATAAATAGGCGCACGTTCTATCGGTTGGTGTGTATCATTTTCCTTTTTTTGTTTGTTCGTGTGTATTGTCTTTCGTGTGATTTGTTAGAATGTGAAAAATATGTGTGCACATACTTTGTCGTGTACGCGCGTGTCGAAAAACTAATGCGTGTCGCTTGTACGGAGTGAAGGGTAATTAATGCAGTAAGTGGGTGTATAAACGGTTGGTCGTCGTTCGCGAAACCGTGGAGGGCGGGTCAAGTATGTTTTTTCGTTTTTATTATTTTTTTTTTCTTCTAAACGCGATCACGTGAATTACTCGAGAACGATCTTTCGCAGATGGTTATTATATTCGTCGAATTAAAAAAAAAAAAAATGCTCCGTAAACAGGCAGGCAGACAGACAAACCGATGGAACAGTCAGACAGACAGGCAGACAGACGAATGTTGTGTATCATCGGGGGGAGAGTATTATAGTTAAAAAACACAGAGACTCGACTCTACGCTTGGCAGTATTATGAACAATCACCCACACGCTGTTACGAATAAATCGAAACGTTACGCGCGCGAGGCCGAAAACGACAACGACATCTAGACAACGAAACCGACGTCAACAGTGACGCCCTTGGCAGTGATCGTAGAATTGCATTTTATTTCATCTTTGTTCTTCGTTACGTTTTTTTTTTTTTAATAGCTTTTCTTTGTTTTTTTTCGTTTGCGTTTTTTCCTCATGTAAATAACGAACGAGCGCGCGATTAATAAACTTGTGTGCGCTGTCTCGAGAAGAAATGATTTTTGCTGTTTCTTTTTTTTTATATGCTAAAATGAAAAAGTAACAGGACGATCGCGATGAGAGAGCTTGGAAACGCTGCTTAAAAACGCTACGCGAAGAAACGAAAAATTTCGACCCGCCGTCCGTGTTCCGTTACAACTGCGTCGATGCGTCGTTATAACATTATCTTTCGCATTTTTGAATCTTCGAGGCTCAACGTCCATGATCTCACGCGTCATTCGTCGATTCATCGTACGTTATAATTTAAGTTGCAAACATAAATTATAAATTCCAAATACATTCCGATCTGACGTGAGCTCACGCGGTCGACCCTCGAGATAGTCAATTCGACACTCGCCTACAAACAATGGACATAGAGTTAAGTTCGAGTACGCGTTCGTATGAGCGATGTGCTTAAAATTTACGAGTCTAATAGAATGTGTCGAACCCGCGGCTCAAGCGAGTTGTGGAGCTAGGCAATGTCGTCGCGATGTCATGTTTTTTTTTTAAATATTAACTTGGTTGTTTACCGTTACTGTGTCTTCACCTCTACATTCATTTCTCTCGACCCCTCTATCTTGCCGTCCCATTATGGGTACGCAGTGCTTGGGTACGCGCGCCCTTTTTGTATATGTACGATAGATCTAACGATAAATTCGATCTAGGTGTTCTGTTCTATGGAAAACGTCGCGATGTACGAAACGATTCGCGATTCCTCGATCGGAGCTGTGAGATATACGGTAGTAATGATGATGTGCCGCCGTTATGTTTCGTCGTGGATGTTTATGTTTTTTGTCGTTTTCTTTGAGTTTGCACTTTCTGTCGCTATCCCTCTTGATTTTTGTGTTTGTTTTTTTATCGCTTTCGACAGCGTTATAGTCGTGGTGTTCTCGCGTTCACTCTGCGGTGTGGCAGTGTCTGCCTTGCGGCGTTACGTAGTTAGTTATAATTTCCCGGGTTTACACGGGTATTGCGCGATTCACCCTTAATAAAATCACCCCGAAGCCGATAATACAAGGGGAGCGTGTATATTATTATATATGTATAGATATACATATATATCATAACCTCTTCCGCTTGTCAAAAGCAGGAGAGGACTTTTTGTTTACGTGTGATTATTACGCTGTTGTCTTTTCTTAAATTTTTTTTTATCGAACATGACTTAGAAACGTCGAGGGCCCGTAATCTTATCGGCCGCGGGGTGACGGTGCCGGTGGTGATGCCCAAAAATTTCTATGTAAAACGACTTGCCGCACTTATTCGTTAAACATGACATGTAAGTTATTATTTAATACGAAAAAACGCGTGTGTGGTTGGTACGATGGCATGACGGCTAATTGTTTAACTTCCCTTCTTCGATTTTTGTTTCCTATCCTCGTTTTTTTTTTGTTTTCGTCTCCTATCGCTTTCGCTCTTCAACAATCTTGCGAATAATAATGTGTGCTTTTTTTGTTTCGTTCCTTAAACACGTTTACACGAATTATGACGTATTTACTTGCGCGGTAGTAAGTTACTACGGAATACAACTGCGTACAATCCAGTTAATAGCAATAGAGTTACAGTGTTACAACATCGAGAATCTTAGTGTACGTGTCCGATGTGTATCTCAAGTGTGTGTGGGTGTTATATGTATGTTTTGCATGTACGTGTCTCTACGTCGGATGGTTTTGTTGTTGTTGGTTGTCTCACTAGTTTCATCGTTTCCCATAAAAACGTTTTTTCAGCGTTTCGTTTAATTGAGGTTGAGCATAACGCAGAATTATGCTCTTTCGGTATGATTTCGTTTGCTGCTTGTTCTAAATATGCGCTGGCCAGCAAGTTCATCAGTGTTGTTGTTCTTATCATTTCTCTGTATTTTTTTTTTTTTTTAACTTTTTTATGCTAGAATATTATGTTTACGGCTCCCCGCCACCGAGGGGGGTTCCGGGTCACGTCCAGTCAGATACTTTCTCATCTCATTCCCCGCCCTTCATCATTCCCTTCCTCGAACTAGCATCTTTTTAAAAATTCAAGCTCACACACGCTCCGACACTCGTTTCCCTTCGTCGCCCTCCTCGATCTTACGAAACCAAACCGTCATTCACGTAAATCGAGAAAACCGTGCACACGTACACAGAAGAGTATATTTCCTTCATATTATCTGTGGCTTTTCCAATCTCCCTATATCTTGCGTTATTTTCATTTTTTACCTCAATTTCGCTACATACCCCCCTCCCTTCTTCGTCGTCATCGTTTCCCCCTAATAATAACTTTATCTTATGAACCTCTCAGATTTACAATATTTTACGATTTTGTTGATTTTATTAAAAAATTAAAACGGACGGTTAAATTTCATATATTCGTTTGTCGGTGAGCCGATGTCCGCTGCTGAAGGCACAGGGCTTTGCACTTGACTCGGTCACCTAGCCTAGCTGACTGACTACGACCTACTCTGCCTTCTAGCCTCGCTTACTTTACTTATATTTCTACGTTCTACTACGGTATATTCTCTTCTGCTATACCATCTCGCTCGCTAACTTCCCTCCATCTTTCTTCCTCACTCATACGCACACCCACATACCGTCGCTTCGCCACACTCCCACAACAATTTCGCTCACTCCGTTCCCAATTTATTTTCATTTTTTTTGTTGTTTTTTTTTAGTTTCCTTTTTTCATTTAAAAATCTTCGATCCATCTCATCAATTTCCCTTCATCGATCTTCTCGTATAAACAACGTACATATGCTGGCAATATATTATTATGCTATGTGTGTGATATAGACTCTATCGTATCATTATGTATATCGTATTCGCGCTCGGTTCGTGTTCGGAACACTGCTCAACAGTGTTCCCGTGCACAGATTTTTTTTCTCTTACCCCTCTCATACCACTCGTTTTACTTCCTCTCTGTCTATTTTTTTTCGCTCCAACCTTCTTTTTCATCTTATTCATTAAATTTTGTTGCTGTTGTTATTTTTATCTCTCTATCACTCTCTCATTCTTACAGGCGTTATCCACTCTATCTCTCAACGTATGATCTATACATTTACATTACATTTACATATCGATATCGGGGGTAGCCGGGTAGGAGATATAGTAATATATAAGTGTGTAGGTAGTTCCTTATATAGTCTCTGTACTGTCTCTACGTATCACAGCCTGGGTGCCTCGCCACTGCCTTCCACGTCCGATCATCACTATATATTTAACTCTTGTGTGTTTATTTCTTTATTTTCTTTTACTTTACTCGTCTCTCCCTCGTCTCTCGCTATGCACAGTCGGTGTATCCAATCTCCTACTGCCTCTGTACCATTATTATTATTTACGTTCGAATATTCGTTACGAGGCTTCGAGGCTTTCGCGAAGAGGACAGTTAAACCCCACTTTGTTATCGAATAAAAAAGAATCACGATTTAAATCACCTGCGATGCGGAACGGCAGTGGCATAGTGGTGCACTAGTACAAAAGTCACACACGCCGCCTTCTCTTCGACTATCTCTCATCGTCATGTACGTCGAATCTCGATGAAACACGTTGTACGTATCCTCGTCGACGTTCGCCGCGCGGTCAAGAAACTTTTTTCTTATGTTTCTTCCTCTTCTAATAATTTTTTGTGTTTTTTTTTTTTCAACAACGACCGGCGCTGCGCAACGGCGTTTTGGCTGGCGATGGACGAAACTAGGGCATCACGTCCCAGATCTCGGCGAGGAAGGCAGGTAGCTTCTTGTTCTTGAGCTTCAGGCTGAAGCACATCTCGCTGTTCTGATTACCGAGTGTCCTCAGTTCCGTTAGCACGGAAAGAAGTTTAGCGAATACCGTGCCCCACCGAGGCTTCCGTCGATTGTCCACATAGGCCTTGAGGGCCTCAAGATAAATCTCCTGAATCTTCTCGACTTTCCACGCTTCCAACAGGTTTGGCCTCTCTGTTGTGTTACCGACAAAACAAACAAAGACACACGGTGAAGAAAAATAAAAATAAATAATAGAAAAAAATATATATAAAACTCGAGAGATATACGACGGAGGTTGGCGTAAATCGCGACAATGGAAATTGGCTCGGCTGGCTCACCTGAGAATATAACGATGGCCGTGAGAAGTGCGTACTCGGCATTGTTGACCTTCATGTTGTACATGTGCCGACAGAAGTGAAGGAGATCCTCGATCGTCTCTCCCATTCCCGCGAGGCTGTAACTGTCCCTCGTGTACGGCTGATTGTCCGCGAACACGATACTGTCCGTTTGAACGTCGTACTTTCTCGCCATTCTCAGCATCATCACCTCGCTCGAGCACGCTTTCAACAGCGCTATCTGATCTTCCCGCATGAGTTTGTCGAAGCCCGGTAACCTCTTGGCGAATTCGACGATCAGCTGGACCGTCAGTATCGTTATTTCCGTAATGTGCCTAAACCTCACGTCGCTCGGATCCTCGCCGTCGGTAGGTTGATTCTGTTCGAAAACAAAAACAATTCCAAATGTCCCAAATGATGAGTACAAACATAGTGCGATCGATCGTATCGATCCTATCGCATCTGGGAGGGGGAAAAAAAAATTGGTTATTTTTTTTTCTTCGGATCGATCGCTCATACTCACGGTAATCTTTTTAATATCATCGTCGCTCGGCTGCTCGTACTCCCTCTGATAATACACGAGCCTCTGTATGAGCTCGTCCTGCTCGGGACTGACAGGCTTGACACCGTTATGGGAAACGGGGGTATTACCGGCGCTGCTACTGCCCGAAATCGATAGGTACTCCGTCTCCGCCGGTTCCATCTTAACACCCATCTGCTCGACACCCATCCCGCTTATGCTGCCGGGCGAGCCGTTCATCGTTGTACTATTCGGTTTGTCCTTCTCCTGAGGAAAAATAAATAAATAAAAAAAGGCGCGTTAGCATTGATTATTTTATTAATTTTTTAGGATTTTTAAAAAAATCAATCGATATATCCTTACCCCTACCTTCTGGGCCTTCTTCTCCTTGCGCTTGACCGCACACTGGTACTCGGGCACGACGCACTCCGGTCTCATTCCGACCGTGAGACACTTCTTTAATCGGCACTCCTGACACTTGCGCCTCATGTACATGTCGATCTCGCAATTGTTACCGTACTTGCACTGATATACGGCGTTCTTTGTGATACTCCTCCTGAAGAAACCCTTGCAGCCCTCGCACGTGAGGGCATTGTAGTGGTAGCCCGAGGCGCGGTCGCCGCAAACGAGACACAGCTCCTCCTGCTGCCTCGGCGTCGGGCCTTTCTTCTTTTTCGCATCGCAACTGTCCGCGCTGTAGCCGTTCAGCGAGCTTGGCGGCGACAGGTCGTCCCTTCCTGAAATCACAATTCAATTCACCTCACATTAGGAACTGAGCTTTGAAAAACATGAAAACATAAAGCATATTTATCAACTAAGACTCTTTCGAGATCCGTCACAGGTCTACAAAAAACTTATAAATCGGTATACCTTGGCAATTTTGTGAGGGTGATTTAAATTTTTTTTATTTATCATAGAATTGCTCAGAGCGGGAGCCTTGAAGAATAATGACACGCGAGTAAACGAAATATTATTGTCTGGAGTGTGTGATTTCGCAATTACAAACTATACGTGTGAGATTTCCGGCTATTACGATGTATATATATATTACTCGGAGTTTCTTAGCGCGACTGGCATCGCAGCCTCGGGTTCCAGTAACCTACGTGGCAACATCGTCACGTGTCTTCATTACCCCTTTTATCTCTCTCTCTCTCTCTCTGTCTCTCTCTCTGTCTCTCTCTGTGGAAACTCCTTGGAGTGGAACGTGTAGAAGTCACGGTCGGTGAAAGTACGAGCGGCGGTCCGGCTCTCCAGTGGCCGCTGCAGGTAGATAACACGCGCTATACACACTATATGTGTATATTTATGTATATGTATATATATATAAATATATATAGTATGTATACCATGCCCGCACTAGTGGTTTTTTACACGCTTGTGTGCACGCGAGCTTCTCCCGAGTAAGAACTTAGCTTTTACAGTAAAATCCCTAGTGTGCGCCGGTGGTGACTGCCTAAGAGCAGTGTTTCTCAATCTTTCACTTAACCGGGCCCGGGTGCAAGCTCGTTAATTTTTTTTTTCATTCTCTTTCACCGCCCTCCGTCGTCTTTCCTTGGAGTTTTTTTTTTCGAACGATAACAAACAAACCGGGACTGGCTCGCTGTGCTCCTCGAACGACGTCGAAAGTGAGAAGCTTCGCCCCCCTTGACGATGAAGAAAGAATCGTCAGATCGGGGCACAGAAAGATTGTTTCCGCGCCGCGACGCCGGGACGCTTCCGGTCCCGGCGTTTCCAGCTCTCGCAGTGCCAATTAAATTTTTCAATTTTTTTTGTTTTTTCTTTTCCGTTGCTTGACCCTCCCTCGACAAAGTCCGAGACACTAAAGAACTCTGAAGTGACGTCGAATGTGAGAAGCTTCGATCCCCTTGACGATACAGGAAAATCGTCGGATTGAGACACCGAAAGATTCGTTCCGCGCCGCGACTCCGGGACACTTCCGGTTACGCTTTCCGCTCTCTCAGGGTCGGATTTTAGGACTTTAGTTTGAAATTAAGATCGCTCTTAAGACTGAACTCACGATCAAAGTTTGACCTGAATTTCATTGCGCGCTTAAGATTTGTCTCAAGTTCGAACTTAACCACGAAATCAAGTTCGAACTGAGGTTCGAAAGGCGTTAAAGTTCGAATTTAAGATCGAACTCGAACTACAATCGAATTTGGGTTCAGACTGAAGTTCGAACTTAAAATAGATCTTAAGCACGCGATAAAGTTCGGACCAAATGTTGATTTTAAGTTCAAACTAACATCTTAACATTCGACCCTTAGCGCCAATGAAGTTTTCCCTTCTTTTCTATTATTACTTTTAGTTCCCTCACGTCCCTTGACCGGGAAGTGAGAAGCTTCGGCCTCCTCGACCATAAGCAAAAATCGTCGGATCAAGAGACCGAAAGATCGGGAGACACTTCCTCTCGCGTTTCCAGCTCTCTCAATGCCATTGAAATTTTACAAATTTTTGTACTTCTCCTTTTTTTCCCCTTGACCCTCCCTCGCATTTGGACACCCTAAACAACTCCGAAACGACTCGAGACAGAACCACGAAAATTTCACACCTTGAAACCGAGTGACGTAACTGCGACTAACTGGAGGGGGGGAAACAAAACCGTGTATCGTTTGCAAGGGGGATTCTGGTTGAAAACGAGCAAGGCTAGGAGAGCAAGGAGATGAGGTCAACGACACCGCGACAAGGCGAAACGATAATTAACTTTATTATGGGATACTCTCTCTCGAGCTAGGGTATTACGCTGAGCAACCTGTCGTTCGCCGAGGCATTCTGGAACTCCGTTCAAGGACGGCATTATGTTCTCGGGCTTCTGGTACCGCGGAGTCGTGAGGGGCCTCCGTCACGCGGTCCCACGACGCGAGTGCGTGCCGCGCACTCGTCGTAATTCTCTCCATTTCGCGGTAACGCGTATCTCTCTCACAGGCTGCCTCCTCCGGCTTTGCAATTGCTATTATTAACGTGCCCGAGGAGGAGTATTAAATATTCGCGATCGTGTGTGCAGAGGGCCGAGGGGGTTGAGCGTGCGGCGAGGGCAAGACGGCGCGGGGTTCTCCGCTCTTAGACGCCGAAGGGGGAGAGAGGGCTCCGAATGAGAACCAATCTTCCGCGGATCGCCCGAGGGAGGCGTAGGCGACGCCGAGACAAGCTGCAGGCTGCACGTTTCCAAGGCGCACCGAGTTACGAGACGCATCGATCGAAGGATACCGAGCTAACGTTGCCTACACAAACGCTCGCTATTATGCATGATGAAAAATATGAACAAAAAAGCAAAAAAAAAAAGCGACGGCTTTTAATAAATACAGACGTCGGGGATTTATTTGATGCGGAAAACGGGGATGCGTTCCAGCGGCACGAGCGCGCTATTCAGGAATAACGGGGAGATAAAAAAATTCGAGTAAATATGAAAAAAAAAATTTACGAGGAAATTTACGTCGGATGAAGCTCCGGCAGGATGCATCGCGGTTCGTCAAATTTGTACACGATTTATATTTCATTACTGAGTCTGGAGAAGATACTTTGTTAGAAATTTATTCTGTCATCGCTTAAGAACGAAAAAGATGTTTCACCAATGATTGCAAATATGGCACTGGGCAAAGGGTTAAATCGTTTCCTGTTCATAATGGTTCGCAATTTTATTTTTTCACGTTAATTTCGCAATTTCCTTTCTTTTTCTTTTATGAATGAATGTAAATGTTTGTTGAGTGTGAAGACTTTTTTTTTTTAAATCGTGACCTTGATATGGCATCAAGCGAATTTCTAACGAGCAAGGAAGATGGACGTTGTTACGGTGGATCTGCTCAACCGGTTCTCAAAGTATATCGAGGTGGACCGTGAGGAGAGAGGATTCTGTAGAAACCCGATTCTCCGCGTATGCTCTCCGGCTGCTTGCGGCAGATAACTTCTTCGCTGCGCTGGAAGAATAAAACGCCACCTCGATACGCAGGAAAGATTGACTCGAGTGTGGTATATAAAAAAAAAAAAAAAAAAAAAAAGGTAGCGTATATCGTGTCCCCTCGCGACGTAACTGGTGCGTGCTCTCGGTAACGCGTACGATGGAGTCTTCGCTCTCCTGAATACCTCGGGACAGTCGAATAACTCCGGTGAAAGTCACAGTCGCCGTCGAGAGAGAGAATCGTGTCTTCAATTGAGGCGCGCAACGCGTCCGATCTCATCGCACAATAAACACGCCGGTAAAACGATGGCTTACCGATTCCCGGACGTTGCAGCCATCACGGATACAACCTCTCAGAACGCGGTATTGATTCCAAGCGAAATTATCAGCCTCTTGTGGATTGGGATTTTCCCGTGACTTTTTAATAGCTCTTCTCGTAAAAAGTAACGGGAAAATCCCGAAATCTCGTATGGAAAGAAATCGCCGATGTTGTCACAATTGTTGTGACACGATTGTTGTTGACTGTTGTGACACGGTGAAAAAAAATTGTTGGGACATAAGAATTTTATTGCCACAACTCATTTACCTGCTTAACATAGGGGCAACAAAATATTATGCTGTGGCAGCAAATATTTCGCTGTATCAGCCAAATATTTTTGCTGCCGTAACAATAAATTATTGACGATCTATATTTTGTTAGAGAAACAGAAGTATTATTCTACGTGAAGTAACGCCTGAAACTGTGCGTCCAGTCACATTTATCGCTCTCATCGAGGCGGAATCGTCAACAATGGAAAAGAATTGATATTACCGAACAGTATCGGGATGTTTCGTACAGTAGCATGACTGATTGTTATCATGTGCGAGCAGAGGACTGCGAGGCAAAATTGACCGTTCTTACCGATTTCGGAAAGGTCTCGGCTCAAATGGAGTGGGCCGTTTTGCCCCGCTCTTCCTGCAGGATTGCAGCATGTACGATCAAGCGCAGCAAGTGTTCGTAATACACGATGATGTCATATTACTATTTAATATATTCGTATATTAAAAATCTCAGTATTTTTGTTTCATTCTATAGAGCGATCTGTTTACAAAAGAAAATCAAGTAATAAAGAATCAGCGGATCGGATAAGAGAATAAACCGAGGAGAGGAGAGCGCGGGAAAATGGACCATTTTTACCAATTTCGAGAATGTCTCATCGCAAATTCAGTGGAGCGTTCCGCCCCGCTCTCCGCGTTCGGCTGCACCACGAACGATCCAGCACAGCAAGAGTTCGTGATACACGATATCATAATACTATTTAATATATGCGTGTGTTAAAAATCACAGTATCTATTTTCTTCTCATTTCACAGAACGATCTCTATAAAAAAAAAAAAAATAAAGTAAAAAAAAAAGAACCAACGGGTCGGCTAAGAGAATAAAAGCCCGAGGAAGGTACGAGCGCTTCCCGCAAGAATGCCGGCAGAGTTACGACGGTGCAAAAGTGGTTTGTTGCGAGTAACGACGGAGTAGGAAGGTCGAGGAGAAACAGAAGGATAGGACGGTGGTCCGAGGAGAGATACAGTATAAGAATATAATAGTTCTCCAGCCGTGGCGAATACGGTCCTGACGAGAAAACATGCTCGGCGTTGATGATGCTGCGGCTGCCGCAGCTCTCGGTCTCTCGCGGAACACAAACACCGACGGAGCGGGTATATAGGAGTGCGCGCGAGCGATCATCACCGAGTGACCAGCATAAGCTCTCGCAGCATCGCTTGGTCAGTGTCTCAGTGTTCCATCGGGCGAATGTTTTCACCGCGGTGAATAACTTTCGCCGTGGCTGTGTAGGGAGGCGATCCCGCGGATTGGCGAGTAAGAAACCGCGACAAAACTCTCCGCTTCGCCGGCTATGCGAGATCGCGGAGCCTCGGGGAGCAGCGCGAGCAGCCCCGGCCGAGAACGAGAGGTAGGACACGTGATGAGATAGGATCGGGCGTAGTGGTAGCTCAGTAGGTAGGTTGGTGAGTAGAACTGCCTCCTTCACTGTACGTGTGCATGTACAGCTATCCCTCGCATTGTGTATCCACAATGTAGATCACCTTTTTTGGCCAACTTGCTAAAGCTGTCTGTCCCTTCAAAATTCTTTACGTAAAAGTGTATAGTTTTTTTTTTTTAAATCTATTAGAATGTTTCAAAGTTATTTATTTCACTCGGTGCGAAAATGGCATTTTTGCACCTTGCGAAATAAAATTTTGTACGACACTCGTGCAAAAAGCGTTTTCTTAATTCGTGTGATTGCAACACTCGTCAGAAAAAGGTTCATCGCACTAGTATCGTAATGTACTATTACAATACGGTTTCTTATCAATACGCTACCTTGCGAAATAAAATTTCGTACGACACTCGTGCAAAAAGCGTTTTCTTAACTCGTGCGATTGCAACACTCGTCAGAAAAAGGTTTATCGCACTAGTATCGTAATGGACTATTACAATACGGTTTCTTATCTATACGCTATTCGATCTGTAGTCTATACTATATCAGTATACACACTCTGTACTATATACTTCCAATTTCTACCCTTAATTTAAAGCGGAGCTCAGCTCTTAAAAACGCCCGCTAAAAAAATATACCTTTATTTCAATGCGGAATTTAGGGACGAAAATAAACGTTATTTTTGTCAAAACAATTTCCTGCCCGGACCCGGAGTAAACGCCGTGCAGACTATGAACGTTATCCTGCATACTTCCGCTAGTTCCCAGTTCCTAATATTAAGCGGAGCCATGCAATGCCTTCGCCGCGGATGGAAACTGAGCGATGCGAACGAGTACTTTTAAAGGGCCAATAACTGCGGCGTTTACCCTAGTTAATGCTAGGAGTATGCCCGGCCATAATTGGTCGATTCTTCTACCGGCGGCGGATGAGCCAGCTGGATATACCCGAAGAGGCAGGCCGCTGATAGCAGCCCGGTATACACATGCGGGCACAGTATGCGCCGCAAGGAGGAAATACGATGGCGTGCAGCAGGCGAATCTCTCAAGGCGCACCGAAGAAGCCGTCGAGGACGGCGAGGTTTCCGTGTTGGTTAGTAGCTATCCTCGCACGGAGCAGTGAGCGGCCTTGACTCTGGCTTGCATATACCCCCGCGTTCCCTCCGCGAGGGGCCTCATGCCGTTCGCTTCGCCACTCGCTACTCTCGTCGCCGTCGTCGTCCTCCTCCTCCTCCACCTCCTCCTCCTCCTCCTCCTCCTCCTCCTACTCCTCCTCCTCCTCCTACTCCATCTTCCGTTCCTCTTTACCTTCGTATTCTCCTCTACCTCAACTATAAACGAGTCGACGAGATATCGCGCGCGGTAAAGAGAGACGGAAACGAGAGGGAACGAGGAGCGAAGAGTTATAACTCGTTCGCTGCGGGGTCCGAGAGCCGGTGTGCGGCTGGGTGGAGTGAAAGAGCTAAAACGGGCCGCGAAGAAACTCGCGGCTCGGTGGCCGAGTGTATCTCAGCCGCGATGGTAGGATGTTTAGTCGTCGATGTTAAATCACCGGTGGAAATGCACATTAAAGCCATCTTAATTACCACGGTCGGTAACGAAATCTGCATCTCAATTTCCCTCGGTGCAGTTTGGGTTTCGACAAATTACCGAAGTAAATTGGATTGTTGATGACTCTAGGCTATTGCCCGGGAGAATCTTGAACTTCGGTGTTGAAGACATCAAGGGCGCTGGACGAAATCGGAGAAGCGATTTATTACCGACCGGGTTGTTTCCGGCCATTCTCGTGTCCGAGTCGTCGCAAAGTGCCGCTTATGGTGAAACTCGCGAAACGTTGATTGAGGAATAATGTCGGTAGTTCCGTACATTATTGGGATTATCGTTCGGGGTATCATTGAGGTAGTCCTCTTCGAAAGCGCAAGGCGCGGTGCGTTCAGAGCCCGGTCGGGGGGCGGACGGGGGGAGTGGAGAGCTCATCGCTTCTGCAGGTTTGCCCGGCATCGAAGTCTCTTTATCGCCCGAGCGCCAAAGCTGGCGAACTCTCCGACGCTGAGTCCCGCAAGAACGTTTCCCAGTTCCCTTGTTCGTTCGGTAATGGCTGCTCGCTTATTTTCCGTCGATAATGACGGAAAATAAGCCGCGAACATCGGGAATAGCGAAAACGCCGCGGCCCGCGCTGCGTAAAAAGGAACGGTATATTGATTGTCCGAACTTGGAAAGACGTCGATCGGTGATTAAGATATCTGCGTAACGTGAAATTTCTTCTTTAGGAAGCAAAAAAGTTGTCCACTTGGAGAATTTCATTTTCCAAGCGAACTTCCCCGAGCGGAGTTTCCGCGATGCAAAAAGCAGCCGTCATGGCTTCATGGAATTTAGTCTCGTGCGGATATCTTCAGGGTCGTGCTCGGTGCCGATTCGGTCGAGGATTTTCCAGGGTCTCCGAAGCGAGAGATCGACTCCGATGCGAGACAATCGAGTATTCGCTTATGATAATCTGTACTTTTCCCACCGGTTCAGCGAATTACGGTAAACGCATCGAAGCGATCAAGTTTTTTCCGCGAAACGAGGAAACATTAGTCGCAGGTGAGCGGGACGCGTGATAGATATGACTGTTGGCCTCCGTGTCCCGGGAAAGACGAGGCGCGCAGTCCACGCTAGGCTCGACGGAAAGGCCAGAAAGAGTGTCTCCTCTCCGCTCCATGCCCGTCGCCGCGAGCCGAGTGTTACATCAGCTGCGGCACCGGCGACGGGGGGAGCGGCGAGGTGTGTAACGCCTACACAAGCTGTAAACGCACAGGTACAGAGTACACTCGGCGCAAAGTTATCAGCCGACAACGTTCGGTTTCTCACGGGCGACAATCTTCGTAGGAAAGATTGCTGATATAATCTTGCGCTCCGACCACTCGTCCCCCGACCCCCTTTGATGCAGATTCGTACACATCGTAGCAGCGGTGAATGATAATGATTTTATGTTCAATTTCTGCATTCGTTCGACGAGCGTCTAGACTTGAGTATAGTCAACGGCCAACATTCGTTACAGGAGCTTTTGCAATCGAAATTACGGGTTATTTCTTTTCACTCGCACGGGTAAGATTCTGTGCAAGTCTCTCCAAGCCCCTGTGCGAGGCTCTGTTGAGTTTCTACCCAAGTATCGATAAATCTCTATGAGTCTGTAATTCTTTGTGAGTCTCTTTGTGAGTATCTCCGCGAATCTCCAAGGACACAGACTCGACCGCGCTATACATTGCCTACAGTCGAAGACGCCGATTAGTGTAATGCGATACAAAGTTTTGCTCCACAAAATAGGAAAAAAGAGAACCAACGAAAGATTTTTGTTCCCCGCGGTAGGAAAATGTACGAGCAATAATCGTCTCCGAGTGCGAGAAATCGGCGATGAATCGTAGTTTCATAGTGCTGGAGGCGGGCTCGCGTCGGATGCGTGCAGCCACCGCCATACAACGCTGCAGCCGAGTGCTACAGTGCACGCGCTCCGTGCGGTGCAACACGCACTGTAGCTCGCGCGTTGCATGGCGAGTAGGCCTGCACCGAGGCCTAGGCAAGAAAAGGCAATGCCAATGGTTCACGAGAGTCTATCGTTGCGCAAGAAAATTACCAGTCAGCCCTGGCCTTGCCCGCCGGCGCGCGACGGGCGCGTCTCGGTCTCTTGTGCTCTCCGCCGTGCATCTGTGCGCAAAGCCTGCACACAGAACGGACGAGAGGAGAACTCGTACCGCCGCTGCTGACGCCTACGAACACCGTGCGTCCGTCCGTCTCCGTCTCGATGCTCGCTGCTCGACTGCTGACTCTCGTCTCGCTGAATATAATACGCTCCAGCCACGTCGCTCCAATTCGCTCCGTTCTCTTCCATCGATATCTGTGTCGCTCGATCTTTCTCCCTTTCACGGGCTCGCCCGCGAGACTTCTGTCTCTCGCTTCGACTTCCGTTGCGTCCGTGCAGTTTCGCTCCGATCGCGCGATGGAGAGAGAGAGCGACGATCGGGAGCAGCGCGAGCCGCCGACTCTCGCACACGGGCGTGATTCACGTTCGAGGACGCGGAGATACGGTAGCGCGGTGTGCGGAGCGGAAAAAGCGAAACGACCGAGCACGCGAGATATGTAACGAGCTGCACGGTGCACGTTTTGCCGCCGGAGAGGCCTCGCTTCCCGCGGTACTCGCGACCTTTGGTGGGCGTTGTGCACGTGCGCGTGTACGCTCCGGCTAAGCGACGGGCCGATTATCGCCGTCCGGAGGTGTAAACGGCATACCTGCGTACCCGTTTGCGCGAGACAAATCTTACGGCGATCGGCCATTCAATGGAGAGACGACACGCCTGGGTAGTCTCACCTGTGAGATTCGATCATCGGCACGGCTACGGGACCGCTCCATTTATCGAATATCGTTCGAAGAACACGAATCTGCCCCGGGTCCGCTCCAGTGCACTCTGGGTGAACAGGAAATTGTGCACCCCAAATACGTTAAAAATGTATCATGCACTTTTCATCGTGTTCTTTTACCCACTTTCCTGTGTTCCTTGATTCACAGGTTTCTGTCACTGGCTGCATTCGAGATGCGTTCTAGAGAACAATGACAGATTTTCTCTGTAACGTCACTTCGGATTGAAAAATCCGACTTCTGAACCGGAAGTTACGTAATATTGGACATACGTCATTCCCGTTTTGAACACCTCATTTTCTTTCGGTCGAACAGTGAGATTTACAAACTGGAAGTGAAATATTTCTAATATGACGTCACTTCCGGTCGAAAAATTGTATTTTCGGACCGGAAATGACATATTTCCGCTACAACGTCACTTTCGACCGGAAATCGAGATTTTCAAACGGGAAGTGAAGTCACAACGAAATTTTTCAAACTTTTCCAGTTTACAGATGCGACGATAAAAAAATGTCCCCTGTAAGAATAAAACTCACTTCTTAGATCCTTTATCTGTTAACTGCGCAATGCGCAGCTCGGGACATTCGTATTCATTGCTGTTCGATCGTCTTTTCTCGACGTGTCTCTTTCGAGCGAAGCTACACGCACATCGGGGCTCTCGATGTCGAAACGTAAAAGCTACGAGCCGATCGCCGAGTGACTCATTTGCACCGACGAGGATCGGGTCGCCGAGCTGCAACACAACGTGTCCTCTTCGGCCGTTGTTTTTCTTACACGTATTTACGTGCTTTCGAAATCGTGTGGGCGCGACGACCGCTTTCGAATTCGGAAGCCTCTCGAGAAGTCGAGAGATACAGGAGTTGCAGCTGTGATAATAAACGGCAGTCCGTGCTGCCTGCACAGCGAAGCGCGGCGATGCTGAAAAGTCTCATCAGCCCGGATGAAGATGAGGCTTTCCGCACTTATTCGCCGGCGAGCGGACTCACCGCTGTATCGTTCCGGTAATGAAATTGGGAACGGAGTTCGGTGGTCAGCGGCAACCGCAGTCCCACTCGGACGAGCTCCGTCAGCAGCTGACTCGATTCTGACCCGGTGAGCGTGACATTGTGGCCGGGCGAGTGACCACCGCGGGACGCTCGCGACCCGCGGATCAATTCCGCAAAAAACTGCGAGTCATCTGCCGGAACTTCGGTCGACGTCGCTTCTCGTAGAAGACGTTCCGGAATAACGCAGAGGAGAAACATAAAAATAGAATAAGAGGGATATTGAGAAATATGAAAAAATTTGTGTTCGTTCACCGGTTAAAAAAGAAACTAGAAATAAAAATAAAACTGCGTATAACGTAGTTATTTTTTTTTCTACTCTCTCCCGGGACATCGTCAGAATCAATATCGCTATCGCAATCTACGGGCAAAAAAAGAAATAGGTGGAATAGGAATATTATCAGTGGTTCGGGCGGTTCGATTTAGACGAAAATAAAGAGCTTGTAAGCGGTGCGAGCCCGCACCGTGCGTACGTATGTTTCGTTGAGTGAACGCCGAGCGGGCTCTCGTTCCGCCGATGACCCACTTCTGTCGGCTAGGTTTCTCGTAAAACGATTACGAGAGTGCGACACAGGGGACGTGCGAGACGTCGCGCCTCGGGCTCGTCGGCCCGTAGCGGCGTCCCTCTCGGAGAGAAAAAAAATGTTCTCGCTATCTCCCTCTCTCTTTCGCAGCAATAACAATTTGTGAGCTGTGATTCAGAGTGCTCCGAGAGTGTCAACGTGCGTGGACGGTAGCCTGGAGACCCCGGTGGATTATCCAATCGCGCTCCCGACAGATATAGTATATTGCCTTATTACAACGCGTGTGACTGTTAACCCCGAGGTGGAAGCCCTTCGCTCTGCTATGCAATCTCAGCCATAACGCCTCTCATGAATATTATTATCTTGCATTATGATAATGGATATCTTTCGATCAGGGCATTGACGTTGGAATATTTCACGTAAATATCCGTCAATCGCACGGGGATTCAATAGAATACTTGAACAAAACAAAATTTTGGAAAACATGAAATTATTTTTGAAAAAATGTATGCAGCTTCGATTTGACTTGCTTTGGGTTGTTGCATCGATAAATAGCAAGAGTGCCCGATGGGTAATTGGAATCAAAATGTTTCACGTAAATATTCGTTAATTCTGCGGGAATTCAATATAATACTTGAATAAAACAAAATTGTGGGAAATATGAAATAAAAAAAAATTTAGCTTCGATTTAACTTGCGTCGAGTTATCGCATCGGTGAATGACTAGAATACCTAATGGATAATAGGCATTAAAATCGTTCACGTAAATATTCGTTAATTGTACCGGAATTTAATAGAATACCTGAATACAACAACATTGAGGTAAAGATAAAATTGGGAAAAAAAAAATAGGGTTGTAAACGTTCAGCTTCGATTTAACTTGGGTCGAGTTACTGTATTGGTAAATGGATAGAATAGCCGACACCACCTGTTCGCCGAGTGGAATCGCTCGTCAAAGATCGAGGCCCGCGACGACCCTCCCGCCAAGAGCACAGTCGCCTGCTCGTCGTCATGTGTGCTCGTATGCGCGGCTCCCTCGTGAGTGAGAGTGACCTACTGACCTCTCTCCAGCATGGGGCCTCCCCCACCACCGTTCATGCGGCCGCCGCTAGCTACCTCGCTCAACGAAAACGATGCGCGTGCGTCGCCCCGATCCGCCTCGAGCGACTGCCGCCCAAAAAGAAATCTGATCACTCGGGGGACGGGTGCGAACGAGAAATAAATGAGAATGCACCGGTGCGTGTGTCTGAAGAACACGGAAACAAATTTTAAAAACGTGCAGAACGTTTTTCATTTCAGCGAAACAAATTTCGAGCCAGATGGAAACTTCCCTCTTTCCCACTTAAAGGGTTTTCATTTCCGTAACAAAAATGGATCGAAAAAATTTTGAGCCGGATGGAAACCTCCCTCTTTCCCACTCAAGGGGTTTTCATTTCCGTAACAAAAATGGTCACCTTTAATTTTTTTTTATATCACTGACGAAAAAAAGTCGAAAGTTCTTCACGATTTTTCGGTAGGGTGCTCCGATCATGTGGAAAAATAACCAGCTCCGCGTATTAAAAAATCCCCGAAAGAGTTACATTTTTTTTCTACACAATATTTTTTTTTGTTTCCTATTTATAAAAATAAAAATAAACACCTGCAATTCATTGCACTCGAAGCCGGGCATTTTTTGCACGATCAGAAACCTCTCACGACGAATAAATAGCGGTGAATTTTCCTCAGGGTTCGTCTGATCCTAAATAAAAAGGATAAAACGCCTTTTTGGCCTATGCAATCAACGTAACAGTTCGCAGCCGCCTCGGAGAACAGATCGGTTGTTCGCGGACGATAAGCCTCGGGCGAAAAAGAGGTGTTCGGTGTTCGGTTTTGCGGCGCGAGATCTGGATCGAGGGGGTTACTTTCGAATACCCTCCCACGAGCAAATTTCTCCGAGCGGCTCCGAGCGCGAATTTCTGTTCGTGGAACAGGCGTTCGACGATTCATAAAATCGGCGACGGTCCCGACTAACGGTCAACATCCTAAAACGAGCGTCTACGGCGCGCTCGAGCAATGACGACGGGGAGAAGGCAGGGAGGACGAGGGAGCGAGCGATCGCGCCTGTCGGTACCGATCGCCGATCTCGGATCCGCGTCCCTCGTCGTCCATCCGAGGCTTCGGGACTAGCCGCGCCGCGATCGAGAGTCCGGAACGTGAATGGAGAACTCGATGGCCTACTTGACGACGACTCCGATACACGTGCCGCGGCCTTTCGATTGTGTCGCGCGCGCCACCTAGCTGGCGCGTCGTCCCACACGGAGCTGCTCAACTCAGCTACAAGCGACGCGTAGGCAGCAAAGATCAGACAAAGAGGGACACACGGGAGTTATGCCGATGGAAGTTGCGCGTAGCTCTGGAACGAGATTGTGACAGAGAGGTACACACGAGATAAACGGGGAGCCTCTTTGAGGCGACGCAGCCTGGCCGAGAAATCGGCCGTCTATTCGGGACACGTCTAGGAGGAGCCCCGAGGAATTTGATGGCCCACTATTGACTCCCTGCCATTCCTCACTTTTTAGTCTTCACGCATGAGCAGCTGAAATGTTTTTTTTTTGTTTTGTTTATTTTTTTGGTTTTTTAAATTTTTTTTATTTTTTTTTTACGCTGCAAGAAATGTTGTCTGGTGCGATAGACATTCAATCACGATATCGACGGGATTCGTATCGTAAGGTCGTCTATCAATTGCCCGGCGATGAAAGATTCGGGGTAAGCGCCAAGTTCGCGTGTATCGAGAGGCGAGATCGATTGGCGGAATAACGGAGCGAGAGAACGCTGAATATATTTCACGCCGGGAGTACGTCGTATCCTCGTCCGGCGAATTACGTTAATGTACACGCGGCAGGATATCGAAAATATCGACGGAACTCTGCACACGGAAGGCAAAAGTATACTCGAAGATTCTATTAAAGATACAAACATTCTCGCGCAAAATACTGTGTGTATGAATCGTCATATTTTCGGTATACGTAAAAAATATATTTTCCGAAAACAAACCGACGGTTTTGATTTTAAGTACAGACACTTAAACTAATATTCTAAAAAATATGGAAAACCGTGACTGAAGGACTTCAGTCGATCGTCAATTGTTGTGTACTGTCAATAAATTTACTGCGACTTTTATATTTGCCTATAAACTTGGACATATACTTTTCTTATTTTTATAATTTCACAAAAATATGAATTATATATTTTTGTAATTTCCTTAATAATATATTTAGGAATTGTTATTTAATTCTCATGTATACCTTTTACCACGGGGGTGTGCATACATCGTTACACCACCGAGCTATGACGAGGATAAGTTCAGTGCGAGTCGAACGAGACCTTGCGGTACTCTTGTTTGTCCGTCAATTATCGACGCTCGGTTGTTCGCACGTGAAATCGACGGTCGAAAGATCGGGTCGACTCGGGCGACGATAACGACAGGCGGGTGTGGTAAAGCAGACACACGCGGTCGCGACGCGGACACGTTTGAAAGAACAATCGAGGCTGGACCCATCGATGTCGCGAAGTGTGTCGGAGAGGCTGGGACGATCGCGGGGCGGTTTATCCGACGGAAAATATACGCGTGAACCAGTTCGCGTCTAGCGGCGTGCGGTCTCGGTTCTCGGTTAAATGAAAACGGACTCTGACGACCGACATGTACTGTTGACACACACTGTACCCGAGTTCACACAATAAAGACGTGATTTATAGCCTCGCTGATTGTAGATTATTCATTTATTAACTCTATCCGAGCTCCCTCTCTCTCCCATCGTCCGAGATATGTGAAAAACGCTCGCTGGGTCACAAGAGTCATTGTGTGTACGTTCAGAGCAGTATATTCGTGTAAATAGCCGCCCGTTGATCGAGCTCCTCTCGCACGATTTACACAATGAAGGATAATCGTAACTCCAGTGTCCAATCACGTGCTCGTTGCATCGTCGAGCCGTAAAAAAATTAATTGACTGACTCGCAAGAAATTTAAAATTATACGCGACGGTTACTCATTTTTATTATTTATTATTATTGCCCAAGTTATTAATAATTACCGTTTACGGGCCGTGTGCCCTGTGTCCCTCAAATGCATCGTCAAGCACCCCATTATTATTACCATAATAATAATAATAATAATAATAATAATAATAATAATAATAATAATAATAATAATAATAATAATAATAATAATAATAATAATAATAATAATAATAATAATAATAATAATAATAATAATAATAATAATAATAATAATAATAATAATAATAATAATAATAATAATAATGATGATGATAATAATAATAATAACAATAATAAAAATAATGATTGTTATTATTGTTATTATTATTGAACCCCAATACATAAAATAATGTTCCCCGTTGCGATGAATGCTCCATTGCAGTAAAAAAGAGAGAAAAACAAGAACTATGACGTTATAAATTTCCGCGAAAAGTCGTCTGCGAATTGCATATCGCTCGTTTCGTCTCAATTGTAAGAAACGCTCGAGCGCTCGCGGTGGCGATCAGTTTAAAAGAAATATAGAGCCGAGAGAGCGAGGATGCGAAAGAAGACCTTGAACGAGAGGGACCCCGAGAGACGGTTCAATCAACTCCTGTTAACGGGGCGCGCGCGCGAGCCCGAGCTGCGCATATTTCTGCAGTATTCGCTCGCGAGCTGGTCTCTCTCTCTCTCTCTCTCGCTGACGCATTTTTGCATGTGTCGTACGAGAGCAGCGCGCGCGGGCGCGCGCCCGATGCCTTCGATGCATGTATATGGCTTGTGTGTACACTGTGCTTATATAGCTCGGACGTCTCTCGTTCTTGCACAATATTTCACGCAGCCAGTGTACACACACTGTACACATTCTTCTCGACGGGCGACGCTCGGGCGCATTGCTCTCGGCGCGGCAATGCGCATGCGCGCGCGCGCGCGCGTGCCCGTGTGTGTGTGTGTGCAAACAATTAACGAATGTAGATTAGCGTTCGATAAGACTTGCGGTCCGCTTGCATCAACAGAAATACGGTACCGGCGAGAACCCGAAAGCTTTCAATATTTTCGTACGTTTTTTTTTTTTTTTTTCAATTTTCCGTACGGAGCACACTCGGACGCGGAGCCATCGACTTCGGAGCGGTCGACGACGGGCATCGATTGAGTCACATTTCGCACGATACCCGGAATTCGCGAAAGATCAATTCTTACGAGCAGCCAATTACCACCGTCCTGCATCCGTGTCTTTACCGCTCGGCAAGCTTTTTGATTTATCTTTTTTTTTTGCATTACTTTTTATATTATTTTATTTTTCCCAATGAATATTCTCTTGGTTCTAAATGCAGGTAGGACTTCTACTGTGCGACACTCGAGTCGACGTCCCGGCTTCCCTCCGAAGTGTACACGGCCGAGCGAGGCTCCGGGAGGGAGTTACATTGGGTTTATTGAGAGGCTGAGTGTACGAGGCTGAAGTAGATGAGGGACTCCGAACGGTTGCCTCGACGATGAGTTCCTCGTTGAGGATGTTATGGATTTTAAAAAATAATATAAATTGAGAGAGAAACGAGAGGAACGGAGCACTTGAAAATTCAGTGGCTTTTCCTCGTTGTCCGGGGGCAGGAGAAGAGGCTCAGAGCGAAGAATCACAGAGGCTTCGGGGAACCGTGCACTCCGACGAATTATTGGGAAACCGAGGTAAAAGTAAGCATGTTTCGGAACTCGCGACGAACGGATATCGATTTTGATGTAAAAATATAGAAATCGGTCCGAAAGAGGATTCCTCCCAGGGTTCCTATTATCGTATACAAATATTCACAGAATATTCGAGTCGAGTATCGAGGTGGAGGATAATTGTAAAATGATAAAAAATGTTAAAAAAGAACTTCTTATTACAGCTTCACCGTGGATCAAAAAATATTTGTGTACGTCGTTTGCGATGCCAAACGAACTCCCCAGGGCACTTGTGCATCGATACCGAAGTAAGTGTCCTCGCCAAATAATTGTTTTTTTTTTTAGTGAAATTTTTGTTGTTTTTTTTCCTTCTTCAAAAGAATACATTATCAGGAAGAGCGTCGTTTGAAGTGGATCGAGGATGATTATTTCATGGCAATTAATGGCAAAGGGTTTATTCCCTAGGCAAAGAAGTAAGGACGAAAGCGTTTCGCTAAATTGCCTCGCGTACTTGCGCCCGTGGGGACTCGTTATCGCACGATAAATTAGCCACCGAGACAAGGATGATTATCAAGAAGGGGAGGAAGAAGAAAATACGGGTGACAAAGCGACGATGCTCGTAGTTTTTACCATCGATAACTCGGGGCTCGGGGTTATCCTGCGCGGAGAGGAACACGTACAGTCTACACGTCGCAAACACGGGACTCGCCACATGCTTGCCGTAAATATCCCCGCGTCGGACGGGAATCGTGATTAATCCTTTACCTGCAACGCATCGCTCTCTCGGTCTTACCGCAGCCCCACTCTAAGCGCCGCACGGACAAGCCTAAGGTCAACATAAGCTAAAACTTAACATTATAGTCAAGTTTTAAGTTAAACTAAAACTTAAATTGATACCAAGTTCAAACTCAAGTAAAACTTAAGTTCAAGGTTAAATTTAAGTTTATACTTGAGTAAAACTTCATACTTAAGTTTCACTTAAGTTCATTCTTACATGAAACTTACGTTCATACTTAAGTTTCCCTTCAGTTCATAGTCAAGGGCAATTGAAATTTAAATTGGAATCGAACTTAAGTTTACGCTTGAATCCGAACTTCGACCCAAAGTTTGCACCCGAGCTTAAACCCGATCTTAACTTGAAACTGAAATTTCAGCATAGAATGCATGTGTGAACCCAAAACAGACGAAACAAAATTATTAACTTCATCGGCAAACGGGAGAGAGAAGTCGTCGTATCTGCTCGGGTAACTCGAAAGGCAGTAGCGACATCGAAGGTAAACAACGCGAGCGCACCGGCGATGAAAATCCGTGGGTGTCGCGTGAGGTCGACAGGAACGCTCGAGCAGCCGAGCGACTACTTGTTAGTGGAGATACTCGAACGATTCGCCCTTGCGAGTGGCAACAGGTGTAGGCCAGTGACACACATACCATAGAGCGAATAACAAACTCTCCCGAGTGTGGTATACAGGACACGCCGGCACGGTGTGTCCTGTAGATACAGTGTAGGCAATAACCGCTAGAGAGACTCGGCGCGGCTGGTCTTCGCTATACTCGTTCGTGCTATATAACTCAACGAGGACGATTGCTCTCGCGCAACGTCGAGGAAGAAAAACAAGAAGACGTGTCCCTGATATTCCAAAGCGGACCGCGCGCCGCCCGGCTCACCGTCCGGTTTCTAAAAAAACGAAAGTCAATCCCCCTCGGCATCGACGTGGGCCGTGCGTGGAACTCGCCGGCTTCGTTCGTGTTGTCGCTGCTGCCTCCCCTTGGCTCGCTCGAGCTCCGTACGTCAACGTGCCGGAGGAATCTCTTCGGAACGAGCGCCGAGAGAGGAACGCTCGTTCGCTCCCTCGGTAAAGGTCGATTCACGTGGCAGGGACGCCCGTGTGGCTTTCGTGAACGCCACGCAGGTAGTCTGCACGTACGGCAATACAGCGCGAACGACGGCGGAGAAATGAATTAACGGACGGAAGCGAAGCGTTACACGGAGCGTTATAATCGACGAGAACTAAAACGAAACGACAAACAACGAGGAGGCTCGACCCTATCTCGACTTAATCCTGCTCAACCCTCCGGTGCGACCAAACTCGTCGCGTTGGCGAGACGGCTTCGTCTCGAAAGTTTTCCTCTTAAAACGTTTAAACAAAAAATGCTGTTAAAAAATTAAATTACAGAAAAAAAACAGTAAAGTAAAAAAAGAAAAGAAAAGAAAAGAAAAGAAAAAATGACTGTGCGAAGTTGCAAAGCCTCGTAGTAAAATCAAACGAGAGTCGGTATAAGCGGGAGAGCTGCGAGTGCGAGCCTCTCGCCAGAGCGCTCCGTCGCGCGTCTCTCCGCGTCAAGGTCAGGGCCAAGTACCGAGAACGCTGATTACGCGAGCTCTCTCGCGGCGAAGAGAATAAAGAGAGATACGGAGCCGGAAAAATAATAAAAAAAAAGAAACGGTATGGCGATACCCGGGGGGAATGCGGAGGACGAGAAATAAAAGAGTTCGGAGAGTCGATGCCGCTTTAACCGAGATCGTGCCACTACTCCCATTAGTCCCGGCTATTAGGCGGATATACTTGGCCGGGTGCGTGCGAAGCTCGAACGGCGCGAGGAAGGGGCCGAGCGAGATGGCTGTGCACGTCGAAGAGTGACAATCAATCGGACCGATAAAGTATAGAGATCGAGAGGCGAAGAGGAACCTCGGGGAGACTCGTCGGTTTCGTGCGGACGGAGTTACGGTCCGAGAATCGGGATTGAAATTCTTTAAACGGATATTGCAGTCGCTCGCAGCGGCGAGCTCCGAGCCGGCGCGACTTTGCGCGCCCACGAGTCGTCACCCTTGTGGACCGATGCCAGAGGCGGCGTAGCGAACTCGGTCGTTAGCCGGGTGAAAACGTTAGATGGAAAAGAAAAATGTCCTCGACTGAGAAATTCGTTCGAAGATGAATTTTGTTTTCGTGCCACGAATGCTGAGCAGGTATCGGCCAAAATTCGTTCGCATTGAATTTGTTTTTCTTTACCGTTGACAACTTCTTTTTTTATATCAAGGTTGGCGCGTTTCGGATTCTGACAGTTTTCATGGGTTTCGCGCCAATTATCGGCGGTCATTGGTTCGAGAGATCCATGCCAAGGGTTTCGAACTTAATATCGAATTCGTTGGGAAATGAGTTTTGTTTTCATGCCTCAAAGGCTGGGCAGTTACCGGCTGAGGTTCGTTGTTAGTGAATTTTTTAAATTATTGTTTGTAATTTTTTTATCGACATTAGCGCGTTTGGAATTCCAACAGTTTTCACGGGTTTCGCGCGAATTATTAGCACGACGGTCGTTGGCTCGAGAGATCCATGCCAAGGGTTTCGAACTTAATATCGAATTCTTTGGAAAATGAGTTTTGTTTTCATGCCTCGAAGGCTGGGCAGTTACCGGCTGAGGTTCGTTGTTAGTGAATTTTATTATTTATTTTTTATAATTTTTATCGACATTAGCGCGTTTGGGATTCCAACAGTTTTCACGGGTTTCGCGCCAATTATTGGCACGACGGTCGTTGGCTCGAGAGATCCATGCCAAGGGTTTCGAATTTATTATGGATCTTCGTTGAATCGTTACGGGTCATCCGTATTGCGCTTTCAGCGAGAATCATAAAAAGAAGCATCATCGTCAACATCATCATTGCGGTCGATCACATCGCTGAATAACTCGATTGCGCAATTTTTTTAAATGAACGATGACTCGCGCGGCGGACACAAGAATCTGTGTTGCCGCATGCACGGCGCGGTCGCTCCCGGTACCGATGAATCAATCCGGTCGCGAGTCTCGATCGTCCGTTCAACAATCGTTCCACGTACTCTCGATCGCGAGCTCCTAATCATAGTCATCGCACGATTAATGAGAGTACGCAATAATAGCGACAATAATAAATCGACAGTGCTATACGGCCGTTGCGTACGGCCTTACGAGTCATATTTATAATATCGAAGAAATAAAAAATAAATACATCGAAGATCAAAGTAACAAAAACGATCGTCCCGATCCTCCAAGGATAATAAAAAAAAATCGAAAAGTTGTAGTTAAAAAAAAAATTCGAAAAGTTGTAGATAAAAAAAATATTTAAAAAAATGAAAATAACAAAAACGACTCTCCCGATCCTCCAAGGTTAAAAAAATGGCCGTAGGAGTGATATTCGTCATGTTGAAAAGATCTTTGTAAACAAGAAAATAAAAATGACAGGCGATTCTCCCGATCCTCCAAGATTAAAAAAAAAAGAAGTTGATTCTCCGCGATACCTTCGATGGTAGTCGGGGTGGGCGATGCGGATTCTCCGGTCGTCAGTATGGACGTTGCCGCTGGCAGATGATCGCCGCTCGGATGATTGTTGTTCTGCAGTCCCCGATGAAGATCGAGATCCCAAAGTTGCAGATCCTCCGCGCGGAGAGCGCCACCCTCGGCGTGAAAGTGAGGGGGTGGCGACAGTACCCCGCTGCTCGTGACCTCGGGACTCGACTCCTGGAGGCCGCCGATCCTTCCTCCCCATCGCCGCTTTACTCCCGCCATTGGAACTCTCGGTACAGTCTGCAGCATCATTCCGACCTGGCCGTGCTGACGCTGCTGATGCTCGGGCTTCGTCAGCCTCGTCTCCTCTTCCCGATTTATTTCGGACTCCACTTTACCGTCCGTTTTTACCTCGATGTATACACTTTACACACGATACATCCAACGATATATATGCACATGCATATGTATCAAAAACGATCGAGTAAACCACGGACAAATGTTTCGTCACAATATTTTTTTTTTTTTTTTACACCACTCGTCCGACACTTCGTACCCGTTTAATATGGAGAAATTTATAATCCACGTCGATAAAACTTCTTCAAACGCTCACGCTTCCGAAGCACTGTTACAACGAGGGGGTCCTTGACCACCGCACAGCGGAGCATCGGGTATACCAGCTGGTGCGAAAAAAAATAATTTTGTTTACTTTTTTATTTTCTTAATATTTTTTAAATTTTTTTTCGATCGGCGAACCGTCAAGAATGTACGCCAGCGGTTCTGTATTCGTTCGTCATTTTTTACACTGCTTCACGTGCCGTATATACATGTATATATATATATATTATTTTAATCGATCTATCACAAAACGAGAAAAATATTAACCGATGGACAAATCCGAGTACCGACTCTGCACCAAGCCGAACGCTTGAAAAAGCTCGGCTCTCGTCTACTAATGGCGCCTGGCTCGAGTGTCGGTCATCGAGAAAACGGGGTCACGACCGCGCGAAAAGGGAACGTTAACAACGCTCGGTGTCCGAGCTCCTCCCCCCCCCCCCCTCCCCCTCTCCCCCCGACGGTCTATCCGATCGTTACGATGAATCGAGAGAGTGTCAACCTCCGTGTTTCACAATTATCGTAATAGCAGTGGCAATGATACTGACGCATGATGATTTAGCTTCGCGTTGTGTAAAGAAAAAAAAAAGATCACCGATCGAGTGTCTCTGCATTACCGAGATATCGGGGTCAGTACCGTCGCGACGTCGACCCTTTCGGTTTCTGTTTTTATTACAACGCAAACCGCAGCTTCGCGCGCTTCGCTCAATGTTCTGTTTTCATTCCTCCTTCTCGATCCCTCGGCAGTGTGTGAAAAAGACCCGAAAACGACAAAACCGTAACGTTCTTGTGAAGTCTCGGAAGACGAAAAAAAAACACGGAAAAACAAACCGGTAAAATTATTCGGGTCGCTCACTAAAAGTTTTTTTTAATAGCCCGACGACGTAAAACCGTCGGAGTCGCGGGCTATGAGGTGTTCCGGGATAAAAAAAATGTGTGTCGCTGTTGAGGATGTATGGAAACACTCACGTCGTTAATAAGAAGGAAAAAAGAAGAACCACATTCTCGTGACACTAAACAGAGTTGAGGGAGCACGTGCTGCCGTACACGAACCGAGCGCCAAGTCGGTCGAAGTCGTCGGGCTCTCGTCTGTCTCTTGAGCGCGAAACGCGCGGACGCACGAGCGATCGACGAACGCGGAGAGACGTCAAAAAGTTCTCTCCGGCGGGCTCTCTCTCCGTCTGCCTGAACGAAACGCGGCTGCCGATCGTTCGCCTGTCTCTCCGTTGACTCGCCGCACGCCGCACACCGTCGCACTCTCGGCCCAAACACCGAACGTACCCGAAGTGCAGCAGCCGACGATCTCGACGCGCTCGCTCGAGAGACGCAAAGAGATAAATCGCCGATCGGACGATAGCGTGTACCGAGATGTAATTTACACGACGCACTCGTATCGAACCTTTTTTCTTGTTCGAATCGTTTTCTTTTCGTGTCTCGCGTATCGAGAGTCACTTCTTCGCTGGTTTGTTTTTTTTTTTTTTACTTTCAAAGTCGCCGTTCGAAACTCCGTCGGTGCTGCGCTCTCGCCGTGGCCGCTGCTCGCGAAGACTGCCGCTGCCGTATTGCCCCTCTTTCTCGGCCCGAGCACGGCCGAACTCGTCGCACTGACGTGGGATTCGTGAGTTTCCGGAGGATAGCTCTCGCTCTCTCTCTCTCTCTCGGGCCGCGTATGCGCGTCGGCAGGTGCGCGCCGGTTCGACGATACTGCCGCGACGACGGTCCGTCACTTACTGAGGCGCTCTTGCGCCTCGAAGGCCCCGTGGCACGGCGTGTGTATACGCACACAGGCTGTGTGCAGCACGAGGGAGCCCCGAGCCGCCGCTTGTATGCACGGCCGAGCCTCTCTGCCGTATTACAATGAAAACACCAGGCTGAAATACTTCTCTCGCAGCCTGACGCGGTGCACCTTCGCCACCGGCGCAGAGACGCGCCGATGCTCTTAGACTTTCACTGTCAATGCGCACCCTGCTCTGTTTCTTTTTCAGGGTGCATCTCTTCGTTACACGTTTTTTTTCGCTCGCTCGACACGCTAACTCATTTTTAAGGCGGCGTTGCAGCTTCGTGACCGTCCGGCGATCGGGAATAAATAATTACGTAATCTCCGACGCGTCACATTATCCCTTCGGTAAAATTTCGCGCTGTCGCGCGAGAAGAAGGTTCGGAAAATTAATAACCAAGCGACAATTATCACGTCCGTCGAAAAATCTTTTCGAAGACACCGTTGCGTGCTTTCTCGATATCGAAGCTGCCTGAACCGATGTATTGTAGATATTTTCTTTAAATTTACTAAAAGAGGATTTCTTCGAGATAGGAAGAGTGTGTGAAATCGGAACGTTTACGGGTGTTGTTTTTCTTGTTGTTTTTCAACCGGCAAGGCCGAGACTCGACGATCGCAGAGAGATGCAGGTCAAAAGTCGGGGAGATGCTCGGAAACGACGCGAGCGTCCTCGTCCTCGTCCTGGCGGACGGCGGGAGAGGTGGGGCGCATGTCGGTGCCGTGTTGAGATTCCCGAGTGGGGGGAGATTTTCCACCCCGACGGTGACGTCATCCACCTGTTACGCACACCCCGTGCAGAGCGGAGGGCAGAGGCGCAAGCGAAAACGGTTCCGCCCGTGTGGGATCGCATGTGCGCGCGGACCCCCGTATGGATCCCGGTGGCATTGCGGGCGGGGGAGTATGGAAAAGGGAGGGGGCACGTCGGGGGCGTGCAGCCGGGTACGTTTGCGTTGTGCTCTCTCGCGGGCGGCCGGGCTGGGTCATGGCCAGGGAAACCAGGCCAACTCCCTGGTAGGTAAGCGAGGAAGGGAACGCGCATCCAGCCAGCCAGCCAGCCACAGCGAGAACAGTCGCTGCGCGCCTGTGGGTGTATGTGTCCGGGATACACGGCCAAGGGAATAGGGTACTACGAGGATGGTGTGAGTGTGTCCGCGCGGGAATCAGCCGACGTTGTCACGATTCCGGGTCGTCCACGTCGTGAAAATGGGTCATCCTGCAAAACCATCCCTCCATTCTCAACGCGATATACAGCGCATTATTTATCTCTCATATATATTTTTTTTTTTTGCACATCGCCGACGAAACAATGGGAACGTGGGATGCGAGCGGGAGATAATTGTACGGAAAATAATGAAAACGAGTTTTTTTTTTTTTTGCATGGTCATGGAGAAAGCTTTGTTTTTTTTTTCGTCCTTGGTCCGTGGTCCGGAAACCCGGAAGCGCGCAATGCAGCGCGGCTCGCCGCTCCTGTGGATGTCTAAAAATACTTCTCCAGCGAACGATAATTTTCGACAGGAAATCGTCTTGTCCTCGGCACATCGTCCGCGTTTAAAGACCGGTCGTCCAGGCCTGCTCGGCCGCGAACGCCGGATGACGATGTCGACGGAGCGATCAGACCGGCCGGGAGACGAAGATCCAGGCAGGATGGGGATGTTGAGTAACCGGCGATAATGCTACGAGAAGGGCGAGGCGAACTAGACGCGCGGGTTTTCAAGAGCAAGAGCACACGCGAGAATCGCGCCAGTCGGCGCGGCACTAAGAGACTCTCTCGTTAGGCATATTATCGGTGACTAATCAGCCGATCCTCAAGGCTGGACGGCCGCTACGCTTCCGCGCACCTATACATCCAGCGTAATGCAGAGATTGTCTTCCAGTGGACGACATTTGCCATTAACGATTCTGTCATCTGGCATCCTTGCATAATGACACTTCACGGCGGAAAAAAAAGGATTGTGCATTCAACTGACACTCGCTCTACACAAATTAGCTGTATTTTTTTCTCGTTAATTTTAGTGATCGTTTTTTTCCTTAATTCTACCATTTTTTTTTTGTTTTCTCCCGAATGGTATTCAAGAAAAAGCAGTTGTGAAATTAACAAGAAAGAAAGATAGCGGACCTTTGTGGACACGTGTTTGTTAAACATGAAAACCTTGCATAAAGCATCCTTGCGTAATAAGACTGCACGGTAAAAAAAAGGATTGTACATTTAACTGATGTGTTCTACACAAATTACCTGCATTTTTTTCGTTAATTTTAGTGTCCTTTTTTTATTCTACCATTTTTGTTTTTTTCAACGAATTGAACTTTAAAAAGAAAAAAAACAATGGTAAAATTAACAAGAAATAAAGATGGCGGAAGCTCGTCGACGAGTGTTAGTTAAATGCAAAAACCTTTCGTGAACTCCCAGTCGACACCTGACTCGAGGAATTTAAATTCCTGCGGCGGCTTCCTTGCCCTTCCTTGCTCGGGCACCCGAACTTGAACCCTGTCTCGCGCGGTGGCCGAAATTCGAGCGGAAGAGTGAGGGGGGGTCAGTTATGTTTCGCCGTAAAGTAATCAAGTGGTGCGCTCGAGCGCGAAAAGCCCGGAGCAGGGCGAAGGGAGGCCGCAGGAACAGGTTGGGGATTTCCCTCGAGCGACGTTCAACCGGTGGCCCACAAATGCACGGCCCTCGACCTCCCTCGACTTCTCCGCGCGCATTTCGTTGGGGCCGTCGGGGCTCTTCTTCCCTCGCAGCCCCTGCTTATCCGACGCGCCGTTCCCTTCCGCTCCCGGTCACCCCTGCGCAAACAGCGGGGCTCCTTCGCCGCGGTAGGACCTACATACCGTGGCACGACGTACATATATCCAATTCTACCGCGTCTTCTTCACCCCTTTCTCCCACTCGCAGTCGCGATCCGCCCTCGACGATTCCCCGCGCCGTTGCCGACCTTGTCCCCGGGACTGGCCGAGTCTATGGGGCCGGAAGAGTGTCAAGGAGAGGACGACGCGCGCTTCATTCCTATGTCTTACCCGGAGGATTCTGGAACTGTCGCCCGGGATTGATTCCGCGGATCGACGGTCCCGCGTACACTATATTGCGAACGCATATACAGGCGAAGAAAAAAAATTCTGAGGGCCTCATTACTAACGTCCGGTTTGACGACCGAAACTGATTATGGATTTGTCGGGACGGAAAAAATACGTCGAATTTTTGTGGTCTGGAACTTTATTGGAAGCCTTTGATTTGGAGGAAAAAATCCTAAGGATAATCCCTTTGTTTTATATATTTAAATCCTTTTGCTTTTATATAAAAAGGAAACAGGGACGATCAAGGACATCAGGAATTGTTCAGGGCGAAAAAATACATGAATTTGTGTGGTCCGGAATGATTTTGGGAGCCTTTGATTTGGAGCAAAAAAATCGTAAGGGCAACGCTTGGCTTTGATTTTTAAAAAAATGTTTTTATCGTTCTGTGGCGAAGCGAAGAAAAAAATGTACGCCGGAAGTGAGAGGAATTATTTTTTCGGTGCCCGATATCCGCGACACATTCCCGGAGCTCGAGGGTCGCGTTGTTTGCTGATAGCTTTAACGAACCGCGATTTGAAAAAATACCGATGACCTTCGAAGGACATTCCGATAATTAACTTGAAGTGGCTGCGAAGAGGCCTTCGCATGAGGAGCTAATGAAATTTTGGCACGAACCAGATATCGCCTATCGAGGCCAAATGGACGATATTTTGGTGCGCGTGAGCTCGATAGTGCGAGCGGGGAAAAAAATAATAACAAGACACCGTCCCGATGCATCGGCATTCACGTACGCACTTTGCTCGAGAGCCTCGCACACTCCGCGAGAAATACCAACAGGATGACTGGGTCGAAGTACAGGCCAGTAGTAGTGAGTGAAGTATGTGATATAAAAAAGGTAAAAAAAAAAATATAGAAGAATAATAATAAAATAAGAATGAACAAGAAGAACGTGAGGCAGCATATGCGACACGAGAGAAGCGACGCGCACCGTGACGGCCTTGAAATTGTTTTTATAGCGTCGAGCGTGAAAAAACTCCGCGAAGTCCCGAGCGGAAAGAAATGTTTGCCCGATTCCCGCATCTCCTCGCGTTTCACGAATGGTTCACCATTCTTGGTTTGTAAGAAAAATAGAAAATAAAGAAAAATAAAGACGAACTAAGGCGAGATACAAAGATCGCGCCCGGTTCGAGCTCGAGACGAACTGCTGTGCGGAGGCATTGGAAAAATCATCGACTGGGACCGCGTTAAGGTAGGATAAATGTTACACTGAGTGATGGATCTGATAGAAATGACCATAAATCAGGTAAAAACTGACAGGACCTACAGCGACATCCTGGCAAAAATTCGTATTAAGCTTAACACAATCTGGTAGAAAATATGGTAATTTTTGCTATCACAGACATTACCTGAATATCCCGTAATTTTAGCTAGAAAATAAATTCTCATTCCTAGAAAATACAGTAATCGGTGGCATTGCGATCGCGAATCGTTTGTTTTAGGTTTGTAAGGCAAGGGCATAGAAAGGGAATACGAGTGCAGCATTCACACGAGTCAGGACTCCCGTTTCTACGCCTACGCCATTCGCATAATTTTTCCTAATAAATGCACGAAAATCACGCTTATCGTTTTCGGTAACTGTGCGTAGGAAGCGCTTTTCCGCGCTAGTGTCAGAAGAAGAACATATAGCGTTTGTACGTATGCGCAGTATTTTTCCCTTACGCCGTGCGAAAAAGTGCCTTTCTGCGCACACTCCACAGGCACGGAATGCGGGATTTTACGTGCATGCGTTAGGATTGTATCGACGAATACATACATTTAAAAAAATCGGTTCGACGAATTTCTCAGTTTTAATCCATGGAATTCTAAGTGTTAATCCACGAAGTTCACAGCCAGAAACCCAACAATTTTCCGACCCGCGATTTTGGAAAAAATTACCATATGGGTCGGGTAAAAATTGCTATGGCCTCTGCGAAAATTTCACATATCGCTAGCGGCGTCGCTCGTGTACCGTGTTGCCCGGTCGAAATTTACGATACGACTGGATAGTTCTCCCGGGATTCTTTTCTCAGTGTACTAAAGTGCGCGGTGCAAAATTGCACACGATCGACGAACGAAAATAAATGACAAGTATCGTCGTGGGACGGGTTTAAAGGATGGCGATCGTAGAAGTTAAAATACAGATAGAACGCGGAGTAACGCGGAGTGGCGGTTCACGGCCGCGCGGGAGCGCGGCTAACGTAGGCTTCCTCAAGGGCGAGCATGTACCAGTGCAAATTAGCGGCACGCAACTGACTAACAATGCCAGTGGTGCAACGCCTAGTTTACCGCCGCCGCCTCAGCTCGACGATGTTCGCCGTTGATTCTCGTGCGTACATACGTAATATAATATGCGTCTAGTAACGAGCTCTGGAACGCGAAGGTGTTGGTCGTTGGGCGTTCGCGAACAGCCGCGCGAGAGAAACTTCCTACTCGCGACGGTCGTTCCGCGCACATGTACGTTTCACACAATTGCGACCGGTGTGTGACTCGCGTCCGTCAGTGCATCGAGTTCTCCGCGGAACTCCCTGTTTCCTGGAGCTCCGCATTCGTTATCGTTCGTGTCTCTCTGTGCATATCAGTGTGCTGTACCGCCTGGCTCCCCATGGAGATAACTCTGCCCGCATCGCGGGGCATGACAGCGATCTAGGGAAATGCGGCTCGTCTAGGAGACAATACGACTGTCACGATCAAAATTTATCACTTTTCAAATAATGAGCCGAAGAGCGGAAGAGAAGCTTCCTCAAAAGGAGGGGATTGCACTTTGTACACATCAAAGCTAGGCGACATTCAGAGATTTCAGGCCGGAAAAATAATCATTTTTTTTTCTCAAAAAAAAAAAAAAAAATGGTGTCGCAGGTTTTCCTCTGTAGATCGTTCGTAAGTGTGCTCTGATAGCGTGAAAAAAATTATTAGGACCTGATATAAAAAATTGTACAAGTTCGACTTTTTCGAAAAAATAAGAAATAAAAAGAAAAGATAAAATAAAAAATAAAAAATATGACAACGACGAAGGGGAATTCTTCCTACGACTTTTGTTATGCGGATCCGGGGATTTTTGTCGATGATGAGAGAAGTGTTACGATCGATCGTTCGTCGGGGGATTTTCGATACAAAGCTTTTATGACCGAGTAACAAACATAATATTGACATCGCTTCCGCCGACCCTCGATACCCGCAGGTCTGCAACGAAAATTAACAATTTAATACGCGTGTATCGGACAGTTCGTGTGTACGTGTTGCGCGCACGGTTGGCCGTCGGGCTAATGGTGCTAGAAGGGACCGGACATGATTACAGAGTCGCGTGAAGCTTCGCTGAACACCGCGAGGACTCGGCCACGCATCAAGGCTTCCCCCGATCGGTGTACGCGAAGCTAACAACGCAACCCACGAGAGAATATCGTCCGAGCTGCAACGCTGCTCTTGTACCATGCAACGAGGGAAGGAGATATCCCCGAGTGTTCGCCTCCACGGTGTGGGAATTCGCGACGATAATCGCCCGAGCTTCGCGGTCGGAGATTTATGGGACGACTTTGTCGCGAGATAAATTAATTACTTTTTTCATCGCGACCGCACTCTTTTCCCTTTCCTCATTCTCGTTATACTCACCGATAGCTCGGACCATACGTTACAGACTTTACGATCGCGGTAGAGAGCAATGCGTGGTACTCACCTGAAAGCAGAAAAACAAAAAATCCATTACGCCAATGTCCCGAGTGTGAGTAAGTGTGAAAAATTACGTGTATCTTTTATTATCGAACGTGACCCACATAAGGAGGCCCCGAGACCGGAACATAAAAATCGTTTGCGGTTTTTCGGAGTCAATGCACGGTGCGTCAGCGCCGTAGCCGGAGAAAAGGGTCGACGTCTTCGCTCGTCGGTATCGTGCCCGAAATGCTGCACCTTTCCGTTTCCGAAGACTTCTCAAACAGGTAGATTCTTATTATTGCCTGTCTACTCCTGGGCGGTTCGGCCGAATTCACCGGTTTATACATATATATATATATATATATATATACGTATAGTATGAAAAACCGAGGATGAGCCAGAGGGATGCAGAAGGGGAGGATACATAAGTCGAGAAGAATAAAGAGCAGTGGAAGGCGAGAAGAATCGAGAATAAGAATTCCCTTTAGCCAATAAGCGGTCCGACTGCAGGTCCCTCGGGAAAAGGAAAAAGACTCGTGTTTCTTTCTCATTCTTCCACCGTTGAACCTGTTTCGAATGCACACGCGCGGCTTTCAGCATCTTCTCGAGCAAAGTCGTTTTCTTGGTTGATTCTTTTTTTTTTTCGTACACTCTACGGCCCGACCCTTTCGGCTCTCCCGCCGGCGAAACGTCGCGTTTATTGTACTCGTCAGTCCGGTATACCGGGATTAAACGCGGGCGTAACTCACCCTCGCCGAATACGTCCAATACGTCTCGCGCTTCCTTCACAAAAAAAAAAAAAAATCCCGATTATTGTTGTTGTAATTTGTATGCGAAAAGAATGGAAGCGCCACGATGGCTCGCCGGATGGCTCGGCATTGTTTCGTATCGGTTCTTTCTTCAGAATTCGGGCCGAACAAGTAGACCACATCCTCCATTCGGTGTCCGGAATAGGAAGTGACTTTCTCACTCGAGACTCACCACCAGAAGACACTTTTTCTTCTTCGCGGGCCAAAAATGGGTTTCCCCGCCGGTTCGAGCTTCCCTCAGATTTTTCGGAGTAACATATGCTCTCTTCTCTCGAGACCGGATAGTCCCGACGTTGTTATTTATTCTCGTTGGCTTTGTTTCTCCTCCTGTCGTCTCCGATCCCCCCCGATAACTTCCGAACGAGGTATCTTTTAAAAAAATCTAAAATCGTGATCGCGGTAAGCCGACGACTTCCGCTCTCCTTCGGTCGTTCTACATCGATGCCTACACGCGTTCATCCCCGTGATAAATTCAATATTTCAACGGCTCGCAGCGGACATTTCAACGTCGCCCGTACCGTGTGAATCCTAACGACCTTCCAGTTACCCGACAAAAAAAAAAGGAATCTTTCGAGACTTCTCCGGACTATTATTCTCGGGCCATTCGTTCACCTAGCGATTCTGGTTTTACCGTGCATCCTCTTATGCTGTCTTCCCATTCTGCGGATTTTTATTTTTCATCCCTTTTCTTCTTCCTCCTCTTATCCTCGCTCCATCCCCCCTCGACGAGCGTTCGAGAATTGAATGCCGAAAGTAGTAATGCTAATGTACCAGTGTACATACTCGTTGTATGGTTCTCCGTCTCTCTCGAGGTACGCGCGACTCGTCGAGACAGCTTGCATTCTCACGGTTTATCCCCTCGGTACCGGGCTTACGGTATTGCGCGCGTATGCAAGCGGGGTACGCGTGGCATGAGTGAGTTTGAGCGGCCGGTCCGAGTTTGCCGTCTTTTATGGGAAAAATCGCGACAAAAAGGGAAGAAACGAAAAGGAGGGGTGAGGGAGAAGCGAGAGAGCACGCGGTGTGCACCGGGTGCTGGACGAGCCGAAAGGAGCTCCTCTTGAACGGGCGATCCTTTGGGCGATGTACCTGGACGCAACCGACACGGCGAGCCTGCACAAATCCGACGTGCCGGCAACGTGTGGCTTGCCCATTAACATGACAAAGTCCTGTGATTGCAAGCACTTGAGCGAGAGCCATGCAGTAAGTAATTTCTTGCTAACCCGATCGCGGGGCAATACATGTTCCCAAAAAAAAAATATAGAAACGGTTGCAATCCCTTCATTCTCGTATTATGCTCGGGCTCGGGTCTGGAGCGTGTATTGTTATCTGTGGAAAAATGCAGCGACACTTGTCCCTATCGATTCGGAGATTAAAATCGAACCATATGTTCAATTTTATAATCTTTTTTTAATTTTTTAAGAATTAAAGTTTTTTTTTTATCGGTAAAAAAAATTGAAAGGTTGGGCATTTCGTTTTTACCGTTTGGAGTGTTTAATTCGTGGGTTTTTACGCAGCTTCCGAGGTCTCGCGGAGGCCTACGTGATGCCGGGTGAGATCCAGAGTCCCTTCTCTGGAAGGGTGCAGTAACATAATCTGCAAAGGAATTCTCTTCACGCACAACGCGGCGAGGCCCGTCGACGCTGGACTCGCATCCTTCGGGAGTTTCTCTCCGAAGAGCAGGTATAGAAACCCGGCGAGCTGGGGTCAGGGGCCTTTCGAAGAAAGCTTCGGAGTCTGTTATGTTCTGTCGTGAGTAACGGGCAGCAGCAGCAGCAGCCACCACTTACGAAAAGTACAAAAAGTATCCCTCATCAACCTTCGACTGTGACTGTCCGGCCAGGACTATGTATAGTTTCGCTCTGGGAAAGTGCATCTCATACAGAAAACAGCAGACTTTGAGAGATACGGAAAATCAGTGGAGCCTTCGAACTTCGAGGGTTGGGGCTAATTTATGAGGGTTAAAAAATGTTTTCAAGGGGTAAGACAAAAAACTCTGCGGGACGGTATGAACATATGGACAAAAAACTTTCTTCCTTCAAATCGAAATTTGCTCGGTAAACGTTTTTTAATAAGTGAAGATATTCGCTGTCCGAAATGCCAGCGTCATGCTTCAGAGGCATGGAAACTTATTTTTATCTCGTGTGGGCGGGTAACTTAATTTTATTTATACAAAAGAGAAAAAAATGAGGTTTCTCACTCATGAATTCAGCTTCGAGTCAAGTTTGTATGTGCAACACCGAAATTTATGCATCCGCTCGGTTTCTATTTGGACATATCTGCACGTTTTTATGAGTCGTAAAGCACGACGAAATAAAAATCGCCAAAACGAGAATTTCTAGATGCTTGTCTAGCCAGCATAATTGTCCCGCGGTGCATCAACTATACGTGTAGTGTCTGAGGCGAGAGACGATGCGCGGGTGTTGCTAAATCCTTCGACTGCTCGCGTCCTTGACATTTTGTATCCACGAAGTGAAATGCAGAGATACTCGTTGTATGTACCGTATAAGGTAGAACGGGGCAAAATTCGCTGCGACAAAATTACTTTTTTAAGATCATTGAAGCATTGGGAAAGATTTGAGTGAAATGGGGTTCAGCAGTTTACCTTTTAATCCCGGCGAATAAAAAAATTCCAGTTCAGATATCGGACTAAGAATTTTATTTATTTTCCAGCGAACTCAAAATTCATCCGGAGCAGCCATTTATTTCCTAGCCATCCCATTTTGCCCCGATCTGCCGGACGTAAACAGCCAATACACGAGTATGATTGAACTCGATAAAACAACCGGGCGCAATGGATATATCGAGCGCCAACAGCTCCCCGCGGCATCGTCCAATATCCACCTGATGCTCGCCCGGAGCATGCACCTACGTACGTGGCTGTGTGAACTTTCAGCTGGAAATAGTTTTCCCTGGCCTCCCGTGTCGAGAGCCCTGACCTCCTGCCCTAGAACTTTGCCAGCCGCCAACTCGCGCTCGGTCTCGTCGTTGCCTCCCACAAAACAACAATATTGCCTCGACGACGAGATATATAAATGTCAGGAATGCTGATAATCATCGACGATTGCGATACGACGAAGATATTGATTACTTCATTCCCGGCTTCGAAGATTCGAAGTGAGAACAGTTACGCGACTCTCCTGCGGAATAGAAAGGACGAGGAAAAAAAAAAGAACAGAACAGGTAGGAATGAAGTAGGCGAGACGCGGGCGGTGATGCGCGTTTCGCTGACACTGGAAATCTACCTGCCGCGCTGAACGGCAGTATCGAAAATGAAACGGAATGGAATAAGGGGGGAAAAATAGAGAAGGAATGGAGAGAGCATCCCGTGAACGGGAGGATGGGATCACGAAGGGCGAGGTCGACCTAACGGTACAGGGAGTAGAATGAGGAATCCGGCAGTGATCTAAAAGGAAGAATGCTCTGTTCTACGGAATTGTCTTCCTGGTGTGCGAGGATGTCGTCAACCCATTTAAACTTCGGGAACCGAGTAAATAAAACAGAAATCGACGAGAGTTTTGAAATAAGTCGCTGATAATATCCCACAAGAACAACAGCATGAATGAAAAAACATGTGTGGGAATTTTCGTTACGAAAATTTTACCTACAGAATGGACGCATGTGTAAGCTTTTGAGGTCCAAAAGAGAGTACTGGCATAGCAGTGATGGTTTGTTTTATTGTCACTTCCGGTTTGAAAATCTCATCTTTCAACCGGAAGTGACGTCGTACCGGCGATACGTTGCTTCCGGTTCGAAACTCTCATTTTTCGATCGGAAGTGACCTCATATCACAGGTACGTCACTTCCGGTTTGGAAATCTCATTTTTTCGACCGGAAGTGATTTCATACCGGAGATAAGACAATGCCAATCTGAAAAGTTCGTTTTTCAAATCGGAAGTGACGCATTTCCGGTCGTAAATAAAGACTTCAAGACCGGGAGTGACGTTTTCCCGTGTGACGTCACTTGCGGTTTCAAAGTGAGATTCTCAAACCCGTAGTGACGTTACAGAATTTTTTTTTTTCACTGGAATGTATCTTGAATGCAGCCAGTGACAGAAGCGTGTGAATTAAGGAACGCAGGAGGGCGACTAAAAGACCATGCGCATGCATCTCGAATGTATTTGGAGTCGACGCGGAGTGCACTAAAGGCAAACTCATGGTCTTCGAATAATATTCGGAACCCATCAGTCTACGGAACGGAGCACGGGCCCTCATACTGTGCCCGGTACACGCTAAACGATAACATTTTTCTTCGAGCCGATATGTTGGGCCTGCCGCATTAACCGGGTTCTTGGAGTTACCGGCTGGAGTGTCAGGCGAGTACAAGAACCTCGGCAACCGGTGCGCTCCCGTAGCCGTGCCGATGGTTAAATCTCACCCGGGGATTTACGCAGAGGTGCGAACTGCGGAAAAAATAAGAAGACACACAAAGAGTTTTCTTTTCTCGACCAGCAAGTTATTAAACGTGCCAATGTGTCGTAATATTTTTTTTTTCGCTATACAAGAACGGAGAGCGAACGGTAGCGTATCTTATGCTCATCGATTGTTTCCGGGATTTCAAGGTCGCATGTATCACGTTCACCTACAAAGCTGGTACTCATGAAGCACGCAAGTAGCCAGGGGAGCTGCAGCAGCATCGGAGACGATAAAAAAGAAACGTCCATGAAGAATTATTAGCATGCTCGTGGCTCTCGGTTGCGCCTTCTTTTCCGCGCCCACTGTCGGCCTCGAGAGATCGATCTCTGTGTGTCTTCGTGTGATGCTCTACCTCTTTGTATTTGTGGCGAGCGCCGTCGACGAGTTATCTCCGGCGCGGAGCGAGGCATACTAAACTAGATAGACACTATTATTATGTAAATTAAATTAAACTTCCATTATTAATTGAATTACAAAAATGAATTATTAAATTACTTAATTGAAGTGAAATTTAATTATTGAAATCTACATTTGCCTCATCGACCCAGCGAGAAAGGTTTGTACATTCGACGAACGTGTTTTCTCCACGAATACTCAAATTCTTTTTTTTCGTTGATTTAGTTTTTGTTAATTTCACAGTTATATTTTTAACTTCGTTTTCGTTAATTTCACAATTTTTTTCAAACATGAATACGATTTGTCGACAAAAAATAAAATAAAGGATCTTATTGAAGAAATTTTGTTCAATGTACAGCTTTATTTCATTTAATTTTTTGCTGCATAGCTCTATTACGTGTTCCCTATTCATATCGGTCCCTATCGGCGCAACGGACGCCGTGTCTGCGAGTTAAATTATTCATTGGTCACTCCATCCCAGCGACATACCCCAGATTAGTGTAAACTGATAATATGCATTAACGCTTCCCCGCCCAACGACACGGTCGCGAGGCCGCTACACCTTGCAGCGGAGTAATCTGCCAGTGTCATCGAGGAATTTGTGTACTCACATTATCGAGTCCGAGGCCTCGGGGCGATCGAATACAGTGATACAAAAATTACCCGCCTATCGACGATATCGTGGAAATTGCATCATCATCGTCCTCGGCGTTACATGATTCCCATGCGCGACGTGCACGCACAGCAAACGGGCTCGCCGCCACTCGGCAATCGAGCAGCCCCTATCGATAAATCCGCGAAGCCTCCGCGAGAGCGACAATAAAGCGATTCGAAGCGCGGCGAAGGAACGGGCGGAAATCGCGAAGTGTAACGAGCGGAGAACAAGCAGCGCCAGCGGAAGCGTCGTTGCCAGCGGCGACGTCGAAGCTCTCGGTCGCCCGACGCCCGCCGCCCACGTCGAGAACATAGCACACTGACCTGCGCAACAGCCGTAAAGGCCGCACTCGCGGGACGTCCGATCGGGCTGCCGCTGAATGTGTAACGGCGGAGCGCTCGCTCGCTAAAACGTTAGCCGGGTCAGGTCAGGGCCGTCCCCGTCGCGCTGTGTCGGATGCTGCTGCGGCGCTCGGCTAGTCGTCGTCTTCGTCGGTGGAGCCTCCGCGGCGCGACCGGGAGGGTGGGACCGAATGGGGTGGGAGTTCAAATCGGGTCACTATGCGCGTCATACTCAGCCAGCCGATTCCCGTGATCGTCAACGACAGACCAGGGCAGACAGCCGCTCGCGACACGATGGCAATTTCTATAGCGCTTCGTTGTACACGAACCGTGTAGGTGTCGAGTCTGCGTAGGTGTTACGCGCCGCACACTACGCGCGCAATTCTATATCCATCGCCAAACCCCCATGACACAGTTCCGGCCACGGCGGCTGGACCCCAGAAACTATTACGAGCCACCTATCGGACGCCATCCACCGGCTAACCGCACACCGGAGACCGAACGTTCTCACGGAAATAGTTCCCGAAGCCCAATTACGCGGGGGTTATCGAGTGCGAACGGTGGAATGATGAGAGAGTCTCCCCAGCTGGGTCGTGGCTGGGAGAGACGGAGGGAAACGGAAGACGGGGATAAATGAGAGAAGAAATAAGGGACGATGGATACCGAGAGCCGACTGGTGATTGCGAATCCGCGGTCCGCAATGAAATTCGCTACCGCACGGAGTGCGAAAGAATTGTTGTCCGTTATCATCCGTTGGCAATGGGTCGCAACGCACTGGATATGGCCATTTCTACGATCGATTCTGGAGTCTCGTGCTCCGAGAATCCACCGGCCGCATCAATCACGAGCGAATCCAATAATCTGCGACGATAATTGGGCCCGAATCACATCCCCCTGTCGCCGATTGGATTATCATAGAGAGTGGAGCTGGAGCTGTGGCCAATAGTATTTCACACGGAATTATGTTCTTCTCGGTCGTTCGGTGCAGTAGCTCCGAAACTATGTCAATTTAATGTTCGTTCAGCCACCAAAGAGATGAAATACTTTAGTACTTACTGCACTGCAACGTTCCGTATTATATCGATCTGGATTTTACACAGCCGCGGAGTTTGGCGCGATAACGAATAAGAAAGAAAAAAAATGCGCAAACTAGCTGGGTCAAGCTCGTGATCCACTTCGTGTACTGGGTCGTGCTTTTCAGTTTTTTTTTTATCTCTGGCAAATTCAACGAATCGAGTCTGCAGTCGCCGAGTCCATTGGTCGGGTCGGATGATTGTGTGGCGGTGACCCGGGGGAGTGCCTCTGCACTCGTTGTTGCAAGTTCGTCGTTTTCTTGCGATGGATGTTCGCGAATCCTCGATAGCACTTGCGGGAGAGTGTGGGTTGACCCGGTTGCACTCCTTGGAGTAGGCTATAGTAAGTTAGAGGGTGGAATGGTTGTGGTGCTAGTAGTAGTAGTAGAGGCAGTGACTGCTCCAGCCAGTTTCTCGCGTCGGCGTCAGCCCTCCCTCGCCCGCTCTTTCACTCCCTTTCACGTTCACCAACCACGCTTCACGCTTCACCATTCTCCCGGGAGGCTGGGGTAACTGGGTCACAGCCAGCAGATATCGACATCTTATCCTCATTCCCCTATTCCCGATTGCCAGCGATATGTTATATATCCTCCATCCACTAGAATTTCGCGAGATCAAAAATCCGTCTTTGCCATCACCGCAAACTATGCACGAATGTTTTTTATATTATATTATACGGTATTGGCATGGCATTGGCACGGTATTGGCACGGTATCGGGACGATATTTGCACGGTATTGGTACGATATTGGTATGATATTGGTACGATATTGGTACGGTATTGGTTCGGTATAGGCTCGGAATTGGTACGGTATTGGTAAGGCATTGGCACGGTATTGGTGCATTATTGGTTCGGAATTGGTACGGTATTGGCGCATTAATAGTGCGTTATTGGTACGGTATTGGTGCATTATTGGTGCGTTATTGGTATGGTATCGGCGCGGTATGGTATTGCTATGGTATCGCTAGAAAAGAAAGGCTACCGATTATGTGACTCATCTCGACACCATGTTCTTCCTCTCTCATCGCGTCCGTTTCCTCCTCAATCTCTCTCGAGTGAAAATACACCCGGAAAAATAAACCGTACTATTCGCGTACGATATACACACCTCCGGGATTCGTAAGAATACTTTTTACCAAGTGAGTCACACGACACCACCGTAAATTTAACGACTGTTCGCGCGGCTGTAGGTCGTACAGGGCTGTGTTGTAACCGAGTGTACACATCGAGTAACTCTGCGAAATCTTTGATCTGCGCCATAGATCGCGCATTCCCGCGACCTCGTAACCGACGTGCGTTACAGACACGTGAAGTATCTATGTACATATTACAGTAGCGAGATATAAAGCCAGCGGATACACTCGGAGAGAACAGCTCGGCTTTTCGCGGGAGGGACGGAGGGAGAGCCAGAGCTAGCGATAGAAGTTTAGACACGGCGCCGCCTCCCGGTAACCTTAGATCACGGTGAGCATGGGCGGAGAGGGAGAACGCCTCGTTGCACTTATGCACATCGGTCGGTCTCTACGTGTGTGGGTGTGTGTGCGCGCGTACATCTATTCAACCGTACAAGAGTGTGCGTGCCGTCGCACGATCTATGGAATACCGTAGCTTGGCATTACGTCTATGAGTTGCGCGCTGCACTCCAGAATAAGTACGTGGGCTGCAGCGTGCCGTAAGAACCGCCACTGTGAGCGCAATCACTGAACTGGAGGTGCATACGCGCATACACAGAGAACGCGATGGAAAGTGTGCGAGATCGTTTCATACGAACGTACAATGTGCCAGGCGCGCGTACACACATAGTTTGCACATTCTGCGATGCCGGTTAAACCGCCTCGCCGACTAGCAACGGAGAGGGTAAGAGACGGAGAGAACAGACGGTATGTGTCTCGGGTCTGATGGCTCGTTCCTCGCGCAGGCATGCACGGTGCAGAGCCAGGCGAGCGAGCCTAGAAGAAAAGGTTGAGGTCTGAGTTCGAGGCCGGCTCCCTCACTTTCCCACACTCGTACCGCACGGTCTACCTCTCCCATCCAGCCCGAATCCGCTTCGGAGAGTGCAATGTGCACGTGTATTATTGCACGACGGGCATAACGCGAGGGAGACGGAGAAACTCCCCGACGGGACCGTACAGCCAGTGTCTATGTAACACCTTGCCTGAATGCAACTCTGTCACAGGGATAGAAGCCATTGCGCAAGCGAGAACGAATCTGTGACGCACGTGAATCCACGTTTTGTGGCATTGCGACGATGGACCGAGGCTCGTTGCAAACTGCACAATGAGGTGGGAAAGGTCTTTTGCGTCGGAAAAAAAATAACGACGACTTGAGGTGAGGCTCTCTTTACCTCTCGCGAGTCATCGGGAAGAACGTTGTACACGGAAAAAAATAGTTCTGTTTCTATAATAAAATGTAGATCGTTAATAATTTATTGTTGTGGCAGCAAAAATATTTGGCTGCTACAGCAAAATATTTGCTGCCACAGCAAAATATTTGCTGCCACAGCAAAATATTTGCTGCCACAGCAAAATATTTGCTGCCACAGCAAAATATTTGCTGCCACAGCGAAATGTTTGCTGCCACAGCAAAATATTTTGTTAAGCAGGTAAATGAGTTATGGTAACAAAATTCTTGCTGTCCCAACCATTTTTTTTCCTTCGTGTATAAGGATAATGTTTCTTTAAGCGAACGATTTTTTAACCGTGCAAGGATTGCGTAATTAGATCAAGGTGGCAGGAGACGAGACATTAAATGATCTCCAGTCGAGGAAGTGGGTTATGAGTTTCAAGAGGGTTTAATCGAATCGTCGCTATGGCGCATCTCCGCGCCGTGAGAAACCGAGACAATGCTGAAATTTGATGCGGAAAGGAGACTCGAGATTTTCATCGAGTGGTGCAGGCGGGATGCGATGTTGCGCGCAACGCGCCGCGAGTAGAGTAGAGCATAGGTACGCTGTGTGTGTTTCCAGACGAGGAGCACGATGATCGGTGCAGCGAGGGTTCATCGAGTGCGCGCGAGCATTCTCCGGTAATCGTGCGAACGCGAACGGGCGCCACTTCCCTTACCGCTTCGAAAGAGTTGTTACCATTTTTTTTTTCCTCGAGCGTACTTTTGCCGCACAAGCCGGTGCGAAATTCCGCCGAGGGACGAAGCGAGGTCTTTTCTGGATCGAAAATGTCGGTCCTGAAAGGATCAAAGTCGTCCCGTCGAGCCGTGCCCGGCGTACCTCGCAACCGCCGTTCGACGTCGGGCACACAGCGAGACACCGACCGTGATCGTGACTTCTTGCGAACTCTCGAGTGCAGCCGCCGACTGCGAGGGATCGATAAGCGAGACCGAGTTAAAACCGCGGCGAGAGAGTATGCAGTCGCGCGAGGCTCTCCTGCGGCAGGCAGGACGAAAGGCAAAAGTGGAGGCGCGCGCGACATCAATGTCAGTGACTCCTGTCAAGTGTGCGGCGTTCAGGGAGGGAGAGGGAGAGATCGTCTGGGCAAAATACCGATGCAGCAAAAGCCGATCGGAGCCAGACGGGACGAGAGCAGGAGGTAACAGGTACAACGCACTGTGCGTGTGTGTATAGTCGTTCGAGTCGTGGCAATGCTCTCTCCAAGGATATCCACTCGCGCAGACCGGCCGACTGAGGCCGACTAACGACATCTAAGGTTTTTGAATAAAACACTTCCGAACGAAGGACACGGAGGCCGACGCGGGATTAAAAGTCGCTCGTTCTTTCAATTCTGTTTTTTTTCTTTTTTTTTTTTTTTGGCGGTCGAACGCACGAGCCCATTAGTCACGCGTCAAAAACCTCGCGTTCGCTGAATTATGGTCAAGCTTGTTTGTTTTGCAATGCCTGAAACTCCGAGGAGTAGGATAGCGACTAATTTATCTTCCGTCGTTTTTTTTAGTTTTAATCTTGTCAGAGTCATTGTGAAACGGCGATTTTTCAAATCTCCACTCGTTGCCAGATGTATCGATTAGAGTTAGAATTATGATCGTATGTTCTGTGAGAGAAAAGAAAAATTGGCCGAATTGAAAAGCATCGAAAGGCAAATTTATGAAAGTGAAGGAACGAGTGATTCTACTGTAGTTCGAAAACCTGATGGTTGGAAGCGAGGCGAACTGGTCGAGAACGGGGTAAGGAGGTCGTAGGAAAAAAAAGTCGGAAACCCAGGGAAGATAAACGCTCGGTATTGTCCGCGCAACGTACACGGAAGAGGCAATCTAGTGACCTTCGTCGCTTCCGTGACGGTCTTTTTTTTCACAATTTTTATCGCGACGACGATCCTACACCTGCAGTGTATAAAACCCGAGGAGAGAGATTCTACGCGACATTTCGACATTTGTCGGACGCTTGAACAAATCGCCTTTGAATAATTGAAATTATCGGTTTATCGGTAAACGAGAAAAAAATTCTCGAGATCCGTCACGGGATCGACGACCTTCGGGCAAGAAGAGCCTTGAATAAATACTCTTTAATTTTTGACAAAAATGTATACACACATATGCAAATATATAGATATATATATACCTACACAGGTATTTACATTCGATCCGGAATTCGGCCTTCGAATATGAAATTAGGCCCCGCTATCCCGAAAGTAGTTCCCGTCCGTCAAGCCTCTCTTCTCTCGAATCGCCGCGTCGATTCTCCACTCGTGCGTTCGATGTAGATCAGTTGGTCACGCTCGTAACTCGAATACTTCGAAACTCGATTACGCAAGAAGCTATGGATGTACCCATGGCGAGTAAGGTGGATCGACGAGCACTTGCGCCACTGAGAAAAGAGTGCTTCGAAAAAGAAAATCGGGGGAGAAAAAAAGAGGGGACGAGAGCCGTTTCTCGTCGAGACAGCGAGAACTCTTCACGACTAGTCTTTAACAACCTGATTCGATGCTCCACTTGTTTCACGATGCGGCACCGATCCAAGCGATGCTCCCGAACGCCACGAGCAAAAGCACCGACTCTTTACCCAAGCCATCAAACTATTTTCGAGTTTGCAAACACAGGCGCACAGTAAACGGTAAAAAGGTTTGTAGAATCAACAAACACTTCTGGTGCGCAATGACCCAAAAAAATGATAATTTGCTTGGCAACGAAACGTGTTTTTAACCGATATTTTCTTTATTAACTAGAGGATTGTGAAATTGACGAGAAACAAAATTGTGAATCTTCGCGGGCGAGAAACGTTTGTCGAACCTACGAATCTTTCTTTCTACCCTGCAGAGGACGTTCGATTAGGAGAAAGGAATAAAATGAGCGTTGCCAGAATCGGAACGAAACTTTGCGTCGATGCAGAAAAATGCACCGACTCAGCGAGTGGAGAGGGACGTTGCCGAGTGTCACGGCTTTTCAGAATGCCAAGCGGGAATCCGACAAAAACTGGTCTGAACAACCGCTCGAAGAGTCGCCTGCTCTCTCGACTTTGGCAAACGAGCGAGTCAACTCCTGGGGAACAGGATCCACGACAGTCGTTCGGGAAAGTTACCGGATTCTGCACTCTACCGTATCGGGTATCTAAGACACGCGATCGTCGTGGTTCTCTGCAGTAAGTGCGCTAGATATTAACATTCTGAAAAACGGAAGTGCGTTTATGCAATAAAATTTCTAAGTGGGAATTCTATTTTTTTTAAATAAAATTTCAAGCCATCGAGGTTTCAATTTTTCTCCAAATCAGGGAAAGTGTTTCGATTTTTTTTAATCTTAATTTTCAGACCAACAAATGTCGAATTTTGGAGAACATTTCCGGTTCGTCCTCATTCTCTTCCCCGGACCCTGAACTTCCCCGGTGTGCCGGAGAATTCGGAAAGCGAGAGGCCGAGGATGCATGGCGCCACCTGCAGCAAGAATTGCAGAGATTCGGTGCGTCTTTGTAAAGCCACTACAGGTGGCGGTGGCAGCATAAATTCACCGAGCATGCGGATCGATAAGTAAGGAGGTTCTCGTCGGAACTAGCAGAACGCTCGACCTCCCGACGATACTATCAATATACAGCAGTGCCTCAAAAAATTTGTCAGCTCGTACAAAACTCTTATTATTAGTAATAATAAAAAAATAACAACAAACCCTCTACGTAATTTTTTTACATGACTTTCATGAAATCCTTGAAGCACAAAAAATCGAAACTGCCCGAACAATCGTTAGCGATTAGAGTTGCTCGGGCCGAATGCCAGCGGAGAAGAAAAAAATACCCGATAACCTCTTCGTTGAAACTTTATCTTTCGTTGCATTAATCGAACTATTTTTTTTTTTTTTTTTTTTAAACACTGTTGACTTGCATTAACTTTATAGAAATCTTCCCGTAACCAGACACGGCCCAAAGCGAATATTGTGTAATGTCGTTGAGAAGAGTCGCGACTGCAGTATTCAGTGTCACGCGGCCAGCACGGTGTCGGTGTCACATTCTTATCGTGCCGGTGATAATAGCGCACACTACGTACGACGCGGGGCATAATGTATACCGGCTACAATGCGGCACACTGTCGGGCGGTATACAGTATCGCGGCAAAAAAGAGTAAAGTTACGGAACGAAAAGCTTACAGCCCTCCCGTCGTCGAATTCTCGCATCCCCGACGATGACGACGACGCCGAGGTATCGTAAAAGTGGATTAAAATAAAGTCGAGAGTGCACGGGTGAAACCGGAGAGTCGCGGACTGGCGGTTGACCCGAATCCACCGCCGCGGATCAAAAATAAGAACGAAGAATTTATGCTCGCTCGCATGCGTATTATTCCGCGCGTTAAAATACTTGCGCAACCCCGATGTCCCATTTACCGACGTCGTCGAATTCGAGCTCCGAGAGACTCATCGATTCAAAGGAATTCATCATTAATTTATGCCGATTTTTTAACACGCGATATGCAGTTGTCAAGCATAAATACATACAAATAATTCCACCGAAAGAAATAGATGATAACATTTTAACGATTCGATGTTTTTTTTTTTCAATACTTTTTGTATCAAATATTTCTATCTTCGGTGTAATATTTTTTTCGACGTGACAGTTACCGATATAAAGGTGGGGTCAGTAAAGATATCCATTCTCGGGCTGTCGGGCGATCGAATAACGTTCAAAACAAATTTGTTAACTTTATTTATGAAGAAAAAAAAATTATTTCATATCGCAGTCGGTAACTCTTACTCATATGTTCCTGATGTAAAAACAGTGTCTGCGGAAATATATTTGTTGTACACTTTTATGTACCGCCTTTCCGTGCGGGTTGGCACAACTATACGTGCAGTGCGTGCGTGTACCTCACTACCCACCGTAACATAGGTGCAACGGATAGTAGTGTCAGTATACCTATAGGCGAAACTCCGTGGAACGGGCGTTTCGGGCCTCACGTTCCTGACGCGCCGCTCCAAACCCCAAGAGCAGGGCGGCCTATTAGCAAGTCGAGGGTTCTCTCTCCTCGGGGCGATGAAAACGGCCACTATGTACCTCCTATACATGTGTGTATACATCGTATATATATACGCTGGAAGCGTGCGGGCAACTGAATATCGATCTCCCTTTAATTCCAAAGTCTCGTATCGTTGCCCCGCATCTTTGCCCGACTCTCCTCCGGCTCGCGATGCTCGATCCGCGATTTCGAGGCAACCGAGGGCCGGCGGTAAAAATACGAAGAACCCGGCAGATGCAATGTCATTTTCGGCCAAAAATTTCTCGCGACCGCTCAGTGCGCTCGCGCTACGATTAAAGTAACGACGAATTTCACGACGATTCGTCCCACATCGGTCTCGACGCCTCCGCGTGATTTCGTCCTCCTCCCACGGCTCGCCCCGCTGCACTTCTTCCCCTTTGCTTCTCGCATCATCGTCGTTCTCGTACTCCTCCGCTTAGAAGCGTATAATGCAACGAACGATTAGATCTGCCAGGAAGCACTGTTACTATCTTTGGCCAGCATCGACTTCCGGAACGAGAACTATGGGCACCCGGGACTCTCGGTCGCGTGCGTGCACACTGCGACAATCCTCCCGTCGGCTGTGCCCCGCTCGAATGAGCCCCGGCTGCATATAGTTTATTTATGGATATGCAAAGATATACATCGAGCCGATCCATTAAATAGACATTCGTCATTGCTAAGCTCGGGGGTTTTTTCTTTTTCAATTCGTATATTGTTATTATTATCCCGTATCTGCGTGTATCATGTCTGGTCACTCTCACAATGCGAAACCGTTGGATGGAATTTCTCATCTACTGTAACTGGGCTCGGCTCGTTTCTATTCAAATAAATAAATAAATAAAAAATGAATAATCATTATTACTATTATTATACTTTTTACGAATATATTATTTTATTATTTGTTGAGTCTCATTGCTGAATATTATTCATGAAGTTAATAGGGTTAGCGTGCCTGGTAATTTGATCGATAATATCGAGCAGAGGTCGATCGATCAAAACAAACTGGCTAGAAAGTCAATGGCCGTGCGGCACAGTGGTACACGGCAATATCGTCGCGGTTCTCGAACTTCCCACCTCGGCAAACCAATATTTCGTCACGTAACACCGCGGCAATCAACGCCGTTGATGCGAGAGGAGAGAGGCAAATAAGTTTACAAAACACGTTCGACGCTCGCAGGGCGTTTGTAAAAGAGATATTATTAGCGTGAAAGAACCCGCGACCGTCCGGCTTCGTAAAATGCGCCTCCACGTGCGAACGATTTTGCTTCTAATTGGCTGTGTTATCCGGCTCGAGCGTTTAACTTTTGAAAGTTGGAGCTTACCGAACTTGCGTACCTACACTATGGATACTGCACTTCAAGATAGCAACCTATTTATGAGGAAAATTTTTGATAAAAGTATCGATTTGCGGTACTTTTGAAAAACCATATCTACCTAAGTGGAATTGTGCTCTAACTGGAAAAACAGGACATCGCTGGTTCCACACTGCCTGCCGTAAGCCTAAATGCCATATTCCCACCTACCATTTACCGAAGCACCATCGGTTCTATTTCGGCCAGTAAAAGTTGCCACAATCTGATTTTTCGACCGGAAGTGACCGTACCGTACATACCGAAAATACGTCACTTCCGGTCGGCCAATTTGATTTTCAAACTGGAAGTGACGTATTTCCCGTATGATGGCACGTCCGGTCGAAAAAAGAGATTTCCAAACCGGAAAACATGTATTTCCGTTATGACGTCACTTCCGGTAAAAAATGTAGTTTTTCCAATCAGAATCGTCATATTCGTCGTATGACCTCATTCGAACCGGATTCAAACCTGAAATGACGTCAGAACCATTTCATTTTTCTCGATTTTCGAGTCGTGTCCACTCCGAAAATGTCAAAAATACATTTGTTTCTATTGAACATCCAACTACTCGTCAAATCTCGAAATGGCTTTGAAACTCGGGCTCGGGATTTAAACGCAGCTTCTATCTGGGTCAAGTCGGTCGGTTGCAGCCGATACGGCGGCTGATAAGGCGAGCACAACTCGCACGAGCGTTTGCACTCGCTAGAGTGCGATAGATTACGAACCGACGACCTACATCAACCGCCGCGACGTCGCGTAAACCAATGGCTCTAGCATGTGCTATACATATGGCTGCTACACACATACACTGAGAAAAAAAAATCGATGAATTAACCAAAAGTCGCGGCGACATACGTTCAAAGCGTTTGTTTGTTTGTTGAAAAACAAATAAAGCATTGTTTTGTAAAACGATTATTTGCTTCAAGCAACTCAAAATTTGTCGATCCAAGCAAACATTTTTATTCTACCAATTGAATTGCCGCCTTTGGACGTATAATTCAAGCATTTTTTTTTTCAGTGTATGTGTATCGTATCCCCGTGTACACAGTTTAAAAAAATTGTAAATGTAATGTTCCGGACTGAAAGTTTTTATGCAAATAAACTGGTACATTAAATTTAATGTGCAATTGTCACGAAAAAGTTAAAGACTTTTAGAGTGAAATCAACGTAAATTATTCTAATTAAGGTACTTCTGTAATAAAATTAAAGTAAATTATTAAAAGTACAGTATTTCTAAAGTTTTTAATGTGCTGTACCTTAATTTTTCATTAAAATTGTACATGAAATCTAATGTACCAGTTTTTGCATAAGAACTTCTAGTCTGGTATATTAAATTTCATACGAATTTTTTTACAGTCTGTGCTCCAGCGCCGTGCAAATAGGGGAGCGCGGGGCAAAATGGCACAGCGGGGCAAAACGGGATGACCAGGCAAAAGACCATTGTTCAATGACTTTTGGATGGTTGCGATGGTGGTACGTGGGGCAAAATGGGTTTGAAAATCCGGATGGATCGCTGGGACAAAATGGGGCATCCAAAAATTATTGGAAAATTGAGTTTTGCCCTTACTGTCCCGTTTTACCCCGCTGTGCCATTTTGTCCCGGTCTCCCCTACACTAAGTACTTGAAGTACGCACTGAAGTGTCAAGTACTCAGTCAGTATTCAGGACTACAGCAGTCGTGTTCTCTCAGTACTCAATACAACAGTTCTCGAGTATTATCGAGTGCTCGCGGCTTTAAGTAATTGGTACTTCAATACGTACGTCAAGTACTTGGTGTATTTAGGCGGCTCCTGTATGCTCTCGGTTATTCGCTGCATCGGTTCCCCCCAAGTGCAGCAGCCCTAACACCTGATGTCTTCTTTTTTGGCTACGCAGGTGTGCATACATGAGCGCAAACTCGGCGAATCGCGAGGAAATCCACGCTTAAAATTTTCGTACAGGCGACACTACTGTCTAGCGACCGCTCTCGGTGCTATTTCGCGTGTACACATATCGGTAAATATATATCGCAAAAGCACGCGATGAAGCAGTCGCGAGAGTTCCCTCGACCCCTCGCCGCAAATTCCGCAATCGCGAGCTACGAGATCACCATCGCCACGTGTTACAGCTGTACACCCGACTTGGCATCCTCGTGTAGGATAATTGAACCACACTTCGCAATCTCCACATAATAGGAGTTCGCAGAGTATTAAAAAAAAAATCATGCATGTTACGTAATTATTTTGTCGGTGCGTGCTGCTGTTATAATGTCCATGCGCAGACGCGGAGTATGGCATTAAGGGCTTTCCTTTGGAGTTTGCCGGTGAATCGACGAGAATGTGTAAAAAAAAAAATAAGGAAAAAATGGAAAAGAAAAAAAACGAGAACGAGGAAAGGTGCCGGCCGGCGTTCGCCGCTCGCCGCTCGCCGCCAGTCTCCCTCTCTCTCTCTCGCTCCGTGTCTGCCGAGTTGATAACCGCTGATAAGACCAGACGCGGTAAATATAGATAGAGAGGGAGAGCGAGAGGCAGTGCGTCGCTCTCGTCCGCGGAACGCCGCCCGCGGTCACGTTGAGCTATGGATCTCGTTGCGGAGGCGTTTATGCACGTAACACACTTTGCATTATCGCGACTGCGGAGCTTAATGAATGCAGCGGAATGGTATTCGAGAGAGGAAAAGTTTCGACTGCCCGGTCGTATGCGTTGGTTTCTTATTTCAGAAGAAGCGCGCGAAGATAATAGAGTAGAATCAAAAATAAATAAAAATGGTAATTCACGATGACGCGTTGCTAAGAAACTTTTTTCGATACGGCAGGAAAATTCAAGGTGAGACCAAGCTGACGATTGTAACGAGATCTGCCGCTTATCTCTCCGCGTCGCGAAATTCGAGAAACCCGGCGCAGTCGGCAATTCGACGATAATACATTCACGCTTATTGACCCTGCCGATGCGCGAGGTCTGAAACGACTAGCTCGGGCGGCGTCTGGCGGCAGATAAAAAACACAGAAACGAAGACGACAAATTGGATGCTGCTAAACTTTAGGTGAGCTAACTTCGCCAAATTTGAAAGTAGATTTTTTTTAAATTACTTTTAGTTCAGCGCGTTTGTCGTCCTCCTGTTTCCAGTTTCGACGGTTTCCGGAAGTCAATTGCTTTGCGAACAGCCGGAAATCTAATGCACCCAACATTTTGGGCGGCTTGCCCAGTTAGGTGGATTTCCCTTTAACACGGGGCAATTTTCTTCGCAAAGACATGCTTCACTATACTTCCCAGATTTTAGATTTTAAGAATTCTTATCAGTCAATCCTGAATGCATTCAGGCCGTTCAGGTCGTTTGAGAGGAATCGATTTTTCGTTTTTCTGTTACTATTCTATGAGTTTCCATACCACGTCGTTCTCTGAATAAATTCGTTCATTCTTTTCTCTAAGCCATGAGTGGATAAAAAAAAATATATACTGTGCAAAGGAACTGTTTTCTGGTCGACTCGACATCCTCGGTGCAACACTTATTATAGTTTCCGCAACTGCCACTGTTCGTTTCGACTGGTCGTTCGGGTGAACTGTTACTGTTTGTTTCAAGTGGTATTTTGAGTGAAGCCAGTTAAGAGTTAAGAGCTTTGCGGTAACGGCTTTGCGTGAAATTGGAATCGAATGTTGACCCTGCTCACAGCCATCAAAGATCCACTCGACGTAACAGGATGTACAGACCGGCAAAGCGTTCGTTCTCGTTGCCCGCAGGTCATCGTAAAATGCATCGTCTGCGTTGCCCCGTGACGAAGATGCACTCTCGCGGTTGCAGTTGTGCAACCGTGTGCACCTCACCACCGGCGATTCTCCGACTCCCTTCGTTGATCCGTCGTACCCTTTTCCTCAATCCCCCAGCGCTTTGCCACTTTGCCGTTGCCGTTCCGGTGTTCCGTCGACCGGAAGTCCAACGGATGCAACCGAAGTGCAAGTTGAAGATTCCCCCGGGAAACTTTATGGATCGACTCTCAACTCCTTTACCTGACTTTCGAAAAAACTACGGTCAAACACCGAGGCTATTTAACTTCATGCAAATGGTAACGGGTAAAAAAAACCTCCCACCCAATTAAAAATCCACATACTTTGGCATTTTTATTTTTATTTTTTTAACGAAAGACAAGTCGAGTCCATACTCTGTTCCATATTCGACGAGATTCGGAGAGAAGAGCGTATGCGTATGCTTGACGTGCGCACAAGTGTGGATAACGATGCAAATCGTGGGATTGAATAGACGGAAGAAAAACAACGCGGCGAGGTCGCGAATGTTCAGTAGGCAAAAAAAAAGAACAAATATCGACGTTGAAATAAATGCGTGTAACGATCGCGAGTGAGATTTCACGATACGTTTTTGTATCTATCTATCGATTCAATCGTTACTTCCTCGTAGATCTATTTTCAATCGCGTTGAATCACCGTGACCGTGTCTACGAGGCTATATCTCTGTTAGCATCCAGATTCCTGATAGCCGATACTATATGCATAATGCGTCCAACGTATACATTTTTTTTTTTTTCTTTCTTATTCTCACGATTCAACTATCGCAATTTCGTTATCTCACAACCCAGTGAACAGCATTCGGTCGATGTCGTCGTCGTGCTCGACACTGACCTAGACGAACGCCGCAAAGTTATGTATGTTAGATACGCGTTAGTATACGTAGTATGCTGTGACCGGTTGCGTAAGCGAGTTACTTAAGCCCGAGAGGCTCTCTGTATGCGCAATAAATATCCCCCAGTATATTTAAACTTATGTTTGACTTGTGTGAGTTTTCGTCAAGTGCGTATTAGCGATTCGAGCTTCGGGAGCGCGCTCGGGTGGGCGTTTAAGCGTTTTGGTTAACCAGACAACGAAACTCTGACAGCTCGATCGCTGAAACGTTCAGAAACAAAGAAAAACTTAAATTACCAAGAATCGGCGAAACATTTTATGTCAAAAGTCGACGTGCAATATTTTTTGTCGAATTAAAACCTTCGCCATTCTTTTCAAGTGGCATATTTACCAACCGATTTCAGTAAAGAAAAAATTCTAAAAAATTTTTTTGAAAAAATACCATTTTTGTCGAAAAATTGTAAGGGTTACCGCTTCTCATTTTTCCACTTTCAAAATGGCCAAATATTTTTTTTCGAGGTATCGATTTTTTACCACCTCCATTGGCTTTAAGTGGCCCATTCCGGCTCAAAACACATGCAACTTGTATTTTTTTCGAAATTTGAAAAATTCACCATTTCCAGCATAGGGAATCCTATGTTAAATTTTGCGAAACGGCACTTTTTTTCAAAAAATTTCGAGATATCGAATTAAAACCTTCTCCATTCTTTTCAAGTGGCATATTTACCAACCGATTTCAGTAAAGAAAAAATTCTAATAAAATTTTTTGAAAAAATACCATTTTTGTCGAAAAATTGTAAGGGCTACCGCTTCTCATTTTTCCACTTTCAAAATGGCCAAATTTTTTTTTTCGAGGTATCGATTTTTTACCACCTCCATTGGCTTTAAGTGGCCCATTTCCGGCTCAAAACACTGGCGACTTGTATTTTTTTCGGAATTTGAAAAATTCACCATTTCCAGCATAGGGAATCCTATGTTAAATTTTGCGAACTTATTTCGTTCAATTATATACTCGCATCGGAGAAACATTTTATGGAGACTGGTGGACAAATAGAGAAATATTAAACTGAATTTAGTACTTTTTTTCACTGTGAAACGAGTAAAATTTACGGTAGCGGAAATATGGGACTCTTCGGTCGAGAGCTTCGTGAAAGTCGAACGTCGTTCGATTTGCCGCGGTAATTATAATCCATAGCGATTTCATCATCGCAAAGATAACTCGGCGAACCTTGACTTGACGGGGCAGCTACGTTGTGCCGAGAAACGAGTCAGCTGTAGCGGGCTTCGAAATCGATGGTCGACCAAGGGGTCGACGAAATGAGACGTAAAAAAAAAAACAATAAATCCTTTATGTATAACATTTTTTTAAACCGACATCGAATATGCGGCTCCGACACGATCCGCCGCTCCGATTCGTCGCGATCGTCGGAGAAACTCGCGGAATGATTATTAATCCTCCGGCTTTGAGACGTATAAAACCTCTCGGCCGATCCGCCTCGATGGAATATCATTAATAAATATAAGAATGATAAAGCGATTGGAGGAAAAAAAGTGCTCCCGAGAGGATCGAGTAGAGATAAATCAGTCGTACTTTGCAGCACGGCATTAGTTTAGGAGATTCATAACGGGAATACAAAGTTATTCGATGCATAGCATTCGTATTGTTAAGGATCAACATTTCCATACCAAATTTTTTCTCCGTTCCATCATGATTAAACTACAATAGTTTGTCGAGAAAAGTTCGCTCGATGTTTAGAATTTTAAAAAAACGCTTCACGCTCGGTCGGTAACACAAACTGTAATCCATTTTTCTGTCACTAAAGCGCTAATATTTTCAAAGGAATACCAGATTATTACAATCAGCTCAACGAAGACCCTTGAAAAAAAACTGAATAAGCCTTTTGTTACCGACCGAGTCTTTTTCACACGTTATTTGTGGCGACGTCCCCCCCAATCTTTCGCTACAAGCAATGCAATAAAAATAGCTTACATCAAACCGCCGCCGATACCCTTCGGAAGGGTTGCTCGATCGATGCTCGCTTTGTTCGCCCGACAGTGTAATGCAGCGAGGACAACGTCGTCGCTGTTGGGAGGGGGAGGCAAAATGATGTCCTCGCGCTTGCAGCATAGCACGCACATAACAACAATTACTATATGGGCCAGTGCACGAGGAAGGCGTGGGACGACCGCGGGGAGACTCTCATTGTCATTAACCTCGTGTCCCGGCCATCGTGCGCTGCTGTTGGTGCTGGTGTGGCTGTCTCTCCCGTCCGAGGGACTGCATGAATGCATGCGAGAAGAGCATATATATATATATATACTGATCCCATCTATCTATCCTCTATATCGCTTGCTGGCACACATATGGCCCTCACGTATGTGCCATAATGGACGGTATGAAGTAAACGTGGCCGCTCACCACTATGTATTTGTTCTGCACGCGAACGCCTTATTGCCAATGTAACGCACATGTATGTACGCGAGCATACAAGTAACGCCCATGGACAGACCAGCTTGTTCGTGGGCGAGCGTTTCATCGTTTCCATCTCACTCACTCACTCTCTCTCTTCATCCACTCTCCTTCTATCTGTGTAACTCTCGGAACGGGACGTTTAGCTAGTCAAGGCCGCGTATCTGCATCCTGCACTTCTCGTCAGTCAGCAACAGAAGCTGGCCCGATGGCGACATCACACTTCTGTCATAGCCGCGCATAATATGGTAACGCAACTATCGACAATGCCATTTGATTAATGCGAGTTGAAAATCATTGAGTAATTGCTTCTACTTCGAGCAAATAAATTTATATGACAGATTTTTAATTAATTGACAATTTTTGAAAAATTATAATTAACGGTATGACTGAAAAAAATTGAACATGACATTTTCAAAGAAAAAACTTGTTTGGGTTCAAATACGAGCGTGTGTTACGAATATCATAACATTTACCGTGCTGATTAGTCGCTTCTGCGATAATCGGGGAGAGTGGGGCAAAGCGGACAATTTTTTACTAACTTTTTCTTCTTTTTTTTTCAAAAAGCTTTTGCATATAAGAAAATGAGTGGTTACGGCGTATGAATTTTTGTTGTACGCGATGTTTACGTAACATAACGTTATTCACCGCGAGGATAATGTCCGAGATTATTTTATACGAACCGCTGGATACATTTGCTAAGGCCGATAGCACGTGTCTTTTGCGATTGCGAGCCTCAATGAACGGGTTCAGTTCGCGAGCGCGTACAGTGGTAATTCGAGGTCCGGGCACTCGGTGGATATTCGAGTTGCACACGCGGCGCCTGTTAAGGTGTGTTATTACGCGCTTTATGTGGGCCGCGTCGTCGTTAATTGCGAAAGCACTGCATCTCCGTGGTAGGAAACGAGCGAGGGACTGGCGCGGGGTACTGCGCCGGTACTTCCTGGCATGTGGGTATTTTGCGTGGGTATCTCTTTTCCAAGCGTACTTTATAATGTTACATGCACGGCTCGACAGATACACACGCCCGCATATATATATATATATAATATCGGGCGTTCTCTTTGCGATAATGCGAACCTGCGGCCGGTCCGAATGTCGGAGATTGCGGGAATCGAAGCCCGGCCAATTCGGTAGAATTTCACTAGAAATAGTTTAGCGCGGTTTTAACTTTGCCCCTACACTGTGTATGCATATGTATACACATACCCAGTAGAGCGCGGGTAAAAATGGTCCGGAAAGCTCCATTCGATAGAACGAAGGTAAGAGTAGTTCGTTTTACCCGCTCTCGGCAACTGCACGCGGAGCTCCAAGCTAACCGGGTCTCGCGGTAACCCGTTTCAGCGAAAACGCGTCCGGTTCTTCTTCCTTCGCGGTAACTAGCAGGAATTTAGACCGAATCGCGACAATCGCGGAGCAACGTGACCCGCAGCCCAAATATTTGAACGTCGTCCCGTTCTCGACGGCGGCTCCGGTACGATCGATAGACCAGCACCGACAACCCAATTTCCGCGGGCACCATCGCAACCGGCAATGGCTATACTTGACGTCGGTTGGCTAGCTCGTTGGCTAACACATCGCCGTGGGTATAATTATTCAAATGAATTCACGACGGTGAGCGAGCCCGAGCCTCGAATACATTGTAGTCACGAAATCGCCTCCTCGTTGCAGGCAAGCTATGTATCGGGGGAATACATACCTGCCCTATGTGCGGCAAGGGAGAAAAAAGAAAATGAAAAAATTATCGATGAAGCGGGAGAGCTTCGAGTGGACGAGGAAATTTTCTGCTAACGAAGAGCAGCGCTGCAAGAGTCACTCATCGTTTTGTCGTTTTATATTTGAACCTAATTAAAATTTTTTTCTTTTACTTGCGGAAAAACGAGCTTGATACCGGGCTATTTACAACGGAAGAGGATAATTGGATATTTATAATAAGGGATATTGAATATCGATGGAGCGAGATTAATATTTTACAACGCGAGCTGCGTTGGTTAGCGATATGTCGCTTGTCATTTTAGTAATAATTTTAGTTCCGCTGTTTCGGAAGCTTCAAGTAAATTCCTACGGCAACTGTTATACGTTGCAATGGACAGAACGAGGCAAAACAAATTATTTTTACCAATTTTTCGCGGAACAGAAGAAAAAGTCTCGTTTCAAATGGAGAACCCGGTTTCGCTTTGCCCCGCTCTCCCCCAACACGATATCTGTAACACGGACGTGCACGTCCTGCGAATGCCTGCACCAGATTGTTTTTAAAACTGTTCGTTGTTTTTTCCTCTCTCTTTTTATCATTATTGGGCGGCGTCGAGGGAGAATCGAAATTGACGCTGTTTACTGTTTATGATAGAAAACGGAATAGTCACATCCGTGGAAAGCATGACAACTCCCGGTGGAAACTGGGAGACGAATAAAAGAAAAAGTGTAAGGGATCGTGCGAGAAATACGAATCTCGGTCGAGTACGCCTCTAGGTATAATGTTGTACTGCACAATAGCAGAGTAATGCATGCGCGGCGTTTCCGCATTGACGATCACGCGTCGGCTTTACCAAGGTCTGTCCCGAGCTCCCGAGAATCCACCGACTTTCCGTGCCCTCGCGAGGGTGACGGCAAAAAGTCACAAAAAATGTAGACGCGGGGAACGCAACATCAACCGCCGTCAGCCACTCGGACTAAAGGAGAACCCTGAATCGGACACAGCGAAAAAACAGACAACAAAAAATCTTCGTACAATCAACAACCTCCACGATGTTTCTCCCGTTAATTTTACCATTCATAAAAAAAAAAGGTCCTATGTACGGTTCGTGGACGTGAAACTATATCGCAAAGTCAACAAGAATAAATATTGTGGTCCTTTGCGAACGAGGAACGTTTGTTAAATTTGCAACCCTTTTTTTTGCTCCGCAGAAACGTAAAGACTCGCCGACTAGACCGAGTTCCGCAGTAATTGGCCTTTTTACGCACGGCCAATGACTCTCCCGCGGTATATTTTTATCTCCGTCGATGCAAAAACGCTTCGCAGGCCGTAACCGAGGCACAGCGGCCAATGACTGTGCCGCACGTACGTCCGTCATCTCGTATGGGTATGGCTGCGAGCGCAGCGGCAAGTAACTCGACGAGGCCGCAGGGAGCGCAGTATGGCAGTAGTGCAAGCGTGCGGCCCGATTGACGGAAGTGGACGCAGGCTCTGCCGAGCGAGACGGCGAACGAGCGAGCAAGAAAGAGAAGAATCGCCGCCTCGGCCGGATGACGTCACATCCGCTCGGCTCCGAGCCACCGCTCTGCAAGGCTTGCTCCCTTTTTCGCGGACGATGAACGCGTATCGTGCACGCGCTTTCGTACACACACACACACACGGCCACAATAAATTTATGAATAAATTTGCTCCATCGACATTGAAGGCGCAAAGATGCTCAACAAAGTGTGCGATCTTTGAAACATTCGCTCGGCAAAAGATTCCGATGAGAGTTAGCAAAGTGGATCTCGAAGATTCGAGTGACTGCATAAGACAACGAAAAACCGTAAGTGTAACAATCTTCGGAAGATCATTGTTTTCCGGACGGAAGGGAGAGACAGAAATTGAACAAAGAAAATGTTGCATGGTAACATAAATCATCTTCCCGAATTATAATCTGATAGTTCATTTTTTTAATGAAGAAATTAATGAAGAATTAAATGACAGTCTTAATGAAATACCGAACGGGAGGATTGTTATTCCACTCACCGTAATTAATTGGAATCAATTTGATAACTGTTGAAGAGCAGACAACTCGTGAACAATATTCGGAAGATCATTGTTTTCCGGACGGAAGGGAGAGACAGAGATTGAAAAAAAAAATGTTACATGGTAACATAAATCATTTTTCCGAATTATAATCTGATAGTTCATTTTTTTAATGAAGAATTAAATGACAGTCTTAATGAAATACTGAACGGGAGGATTGTAATTCCACTCACCGTAATTAATTGGAATTAATTTGATAACCGTTGAAAAGCGGAACACTCGTGAACTCGCCGAGGTAGATTCCGAGATATGGGATACAAGCGAGGGATGAGTTGTGAACGTTGAGATGATTCACGTCCCGATGATTTGGATAACTAGTCGTGTGTGTGAGAATGTTGTTCGTTGCGGAAAAGAAGAGGAACATTCCGTGAGTCCATAGGTCGTGCGGCACGATGCTGGGAAAGGAGCTACCGCACTTTGCGAAGTCGAAGGTGTAGGTAGATCATGGCGCCGATATGTGGAGCCCGGAATCGAGCGAGCTCTGTGAAATCGGTCTTATTTGTGCCGAAGAACTTGTGGGCTAGAGCCATAGCTCTTCATCGGTAGGCTGCTGATTGCACGTTTCGTAGGTAACTATTAGTTCCTTCTGTCGAACGAACGGTAGAGAGTCTGTCCAACGGGAGCAAGATAAGAGAGAGCCGAGGGAGAGGAAGAGGTGAGGGGGAAGATCCCGAAGAAGATGGGAACACCTACCTCGCTAAAATGCGGGTTGGTCGCCGGATCTCCGAGACCTCCCTGAAGCCATCATGCGCTTATGATAAAACAAAAAAGGGTAAACATAGATACCGCGTGTTGGGCGCGATCTCCGGCTCTCGGTCCGGCAGCTCATCTGCCGCCGTATGTGAGATAACTCGGTCGGGACGTGCAGTGTACCTCAACGTTCGCCCCGTGCAATCGAAAGATCGATGGATCTAATGCATCTCGAGCACGGAGAGAAACGTCGAGCGGCATCTCGACGGCCTCCGAGATGACGCTCGATCGTTGTCCGTGAATCGAATCATGACGTCCGTTCGCTTCGACGATCGGCATTCAATGCCAATCGAGCCAGCGACATGGAGTGTCTCCGTCGGCTCTGATGTTAAACTGTGCCGAGACCGGCTATCGGTTCATCGCCGCTCGTATCTCTTCCCTCAACGATACGCAATACGATCGCGTGTGAGATCGGTTCTCGTACGCGGCCCGGACTTCGCGCGATTGACGACTACGCGCACGAAGTTTAATCGGAACTTACAACGTCGGCCGTTTTGACGATGAAAAATGGATATCGTCCGAATCCGCGTACGGTTTTACATGCAACCGGGAGGGACTGTTGAAAGCGTTTCTCCGGACTCACCGGCGCATCCTTCGATACACATGGACAGCGCCCGCGACCGGCGGACGGAACACACTCGCCCGACTCGGGCGACTCTGTATGAAATATTAATAGAAGCGGTACATCGCAGCCGTTCCACTTTGCTGTGTGCCTGCCCAGGCATTCGTTCCCATGGCTTATTTCTCCCGAGGGGGGGTGGGAACCCGCGGGTAACGCGCTCCTGCTGAGCGGCACCGCTCTTATGGCAATATACTTTTTAATTGGACGGTGCCGAGACAACGCGAGTTGCCGCAGCGATCTTATCGTTTACGACGGGGAGAACTCGAGCTCTCAAGGACGCGGGATTCTCGAACGGAGAGTTCACCGCGCGGCTGGTCCAATCTTTGTAGTCGTTGACACGAGTGGGTCGCGTTTCGTGAAATAAATTCATAATATTAATGGGTCAATAACCGAGGCGAGCCGACGACCGTGCCCGTTTTACCCCCGAAGAGCGGGGGACGAGCGTCGCGGGAGGGTGCATCGCTCTATCGCTCTCCCGAGTCTTCGCCGGGAAGACCCGTTTCCACTTGGCGTCAAAGCCGGACCCCGATGAAACGGAAGTTTCCCGATACGCCACGTCGCTCACCGAGACGTGTGCGAGCTACGCGGACCGGAGGGCGGCGATTCACTATGGGCGACCGCGGAGACCGCAACTGACACGAATCACAAGCGTATCAAGATTATGCGGAGGAAAACGAACGAGATGTTGGCTCGCAGCTGCGCAGGGGAGAGCGGGCCAATACCGGCCGGTGGGTAGAACCGGCCGGGCCGATTTCGAAGAATTAAGCAATGACGCCAAGATGAGCCTTCGCTCGCCTTACCGAGCACGTCAGAAGGAAACTATTCAGACTAATTTCGTCATCTTAGGTAGTCCAGGAACGTTTTTCATGCAAGAATTGCTACATCTCTGGAGATTAATTTCTAATTTTTTTTTTTTAGACGCCCATTTTAGATTTTTCAAACTTCACTCTACAGTAGAGGAATTACGGTTCGCCCTCGGATCGCCGGCTCGTAGTCATTCTCACCTATATTTTTTGTTGAAGAGAAAAAAAGATACGGAGTTATTATTTTCTTATCCGGATAAACCTTTCATCTTGTCGTAAACGGGACGGATCTTCTAGAGAGAGAGGGGGCGGCAGGAAAGGGAAGAAGAAGGCGAGATGTGATAAAGAGAATCATATCGCACGTTGCGGCGCGTACAAGTGCCTAGAATCTGCGAGATCGTCGGGGGTTAACGTCGTCACGGGGACGTTGTTAACCGTCCGTGTTATCGCACCCGTTGCCGGTTACGTACCGCCCGGCGCATCAAAGGGACCGTGAAGGAGAGCGACCCAACGCTCCGAGGGACCGAAGAGACATCGCCGTGAAGATTCCCGTCGACCGGCGTAACGCTGAGGGGCTCGTTTCCACGAATAATAATACTCCGACGAGCGTTGCACTTCTTTCCCAAGAGCTCTCGGTCTCGCTGGTGCCCGCTCGCCCGGTGGTATAACTCCAGCTGTGTACCGTTTCTTTCTCTTATCGCGACTGTCTTCCCCCGGCCGTCTCAGGCACGGCTGAGGAGCCTTCGCGTCCAGCCTCCGCGGTCGCCCCCGATCCTCCACAACGTTTCCCTCTGTCCGTACCGCGGGTTATGCGACGCAAATCTAATGGTTCGCGGAAAGGAGAAAATCTTTTTAAAAAACTTTAAAAAAAAAAATTAAGAAAAAAACTGGTTTTGCCTGGGAGGAGATCAGAGTCCGGAACTCTTGTCGTTTTTCGTTCCACGGAACAAGTCGGAGAAGAAGAAGATACCGTTCTCGTCGATGACGAAGCATGGATAACGATTAATCGAACGACCGATCGATCACCGACCGTACAAGAGTGTGGAAAAAAAAAGGAATATTGCGAAAGATCTCGTATCTGTGCTGCGAGCCAATTTTCTTGCTCTTTTCATTGGCAAGATTTCGCCGCGGCGTTGCGCCATGTTAAGAGACAATCGAAATTATATAGCGGATGACGCGGTGTGAAGGAGAGAAGGGGCACTGGAACGAGTTGATTAATCTCCCGGCTATTATGCATCCAACTATATCGCGACTTTCTACACGCCCGCCATATGCACTCCCCCATTTCTAATCGTACCTCGTCTCTATCGCTCGTTTAATCTCAACTAATTATAGATTGTGTGTATCTAATAAGGAGAGAAAGAGAGAAAGAATGAAAGAGAGAGAGAGAGAGAGAAGCTATGCTCTCTTCCGCCCGAAGCATTCCCGGAGTGCCTCGTAGAAATCATAATACAGCTCATTCGAAAACGCTATAGATCGAGCGAGATATATTAATGGCAAAGTCACGGGGAATAAATTATAATCTGCTCGTTGAGGCTCTTGTATCTCGATTTCGAGTCTCTGCGTGGAAGATATACATGCATAAATGTATATATATATATATATTTCTTTTTCACCGGGGGAATCTGCGGAACCTTCGAAATAAGGAGAGCCCGAGTAGCACTTGCGAGCTCGCGAAGGCATCTCGCGAATGCCCCTCGGGAGAAAGTGGAGGTCTTGTAAAACGCCGATCAAGAGGCACGATCTCGCGAGGTGCCTACGGTCAGCCGGGGCCGCCTACTTCTCTGCACGAGAGTGTTATAACACGCCGATCGGCGGCGATACACCGTCGCCTCGGTTCGGTTATACTCTCGCTCGGTGCAGTATCGGCTATCAAGAGGATCAGCCGAAAATTCGAAGGGGTCGCTCGAAGGAGCGGCGCCTGCCGAATTATATTCCCGTCCGGGATACCGCGGCGTATCGGAGGATCGGGCGTGGGTCCCGCCTCTGTAATTGCCGCATGCACAAAAAATCAAATGAGCAAAGATCGACGATCACTTACCTATTTTACCGTTGGGGCTGTAAGGGTCGTAGCTTCCCGAGCTCATCGGGCTCGCGTACCCGTTGTTGTTCGGCGGAGGTTGCTGCTGTTGCTGTTGCTGAACCGGAGGCTGGGTTATTGAGGTCGAATGGGCCATCGGAGGCTGTTGCTGCTGCGACTGCTGCAGCGTTTGCGCTTGGGATTGCTGACCGGATTGTTGCGAAGGCTGTTGCTGCTGCTGTTGCTGCTGCTGGGTTTGTACCTGAGCCTGCTGCAGCGGTTGATTCCCCGACAACTGCTGCTGGGGAGTCGTGTAGATCAGGTGCTGACCGGGCAACGGACCCTGTGGCGAATTGGGGCTGTTGGGCGCCAGCCAGTCGTCCGGCCTCGGCCGCTTGTTGCTACTGGCGATACCGGCGAATAGCCCGCTTCCGCCGCCCACTGGCCCGGTTACCGTCGACACCGACGTCGTCGGCCTGTGCTGCCCTTCCGGCGTCTCGGCCTTTACCAGAGCCACCGCCGGACCCTCCGAGGTATCCATGCTCGACGGCGGACTCATCCTCGACGACGGGGCCAGTACGACTCCCGTGCCGGTACCCGGAGCTCCGATGCCGACACCGCCGCCAGCACCGGCAGCCGTGCCCGTCGTCGTCGTCGTCGCTGTGCCGGGAACACCGCCGCGCGACGCCTCATTGTAACGCACCGTCACGTTGTTGCTAACCAAACTCGTCACCGTGACTCTCGTTCTTCCGACTTTGATGGAAACTGACGAGGGTGAAGCACCACTTGCAGCTCCGCGCATATTGTCGATAATGACGTCCTCACCGGCGGGCACAGTCTCATGTACCCGATCTACTACGCACATTCAAGAGGACGAGATCGCTGGACTCCTGTTCACGTAATAATGCCCGGTTTTCTTCCCTCGATGAAGCGACTGACGATACCTGCACATAGGTCAATCGGTTGTAAATCGAACGTCAGTTTATCAGTATCGATGCTTATTTATTTATTCCTTTTACTTTTTTTTTTTTTAATGAGATTGGTTACATTGGAACTCCTCGTTGGCGTTGTAGAATGGGCGTGAGCAAAGCAAAATAAAAATTAGGAAGATTCGAGTTTTTTTTTTTTTTTTTAACCCAAAGTTACAGACTTCGAATTCGTTCAATGAAAATTTACTGATCAGTGACTGCGACTTGAGGGATTTATCTTGGCGATATTAATGTAAAATCCCACCTCGATTCTTGCCATCCTGCGGGTGCGAACGAGTCACTTCCGGCAGCTCGCCACCACCTCGCCGGTCGCGCTTCGCTGCGACGCCGCCACCGCCTCCCTCGGGCAGATCCTCGGCTAAATCGCTACACGATTTCCGCCTCGATAACGATAAATCGGAGCACCGAGACACTCTTTCGAATTCCACGTCCTCTTTTTCCTCAGAGTCTGACTCTCCGACTCTTTTTTTTACACCCGTCTAATCCGTACTAAATTCGATCACTGTAACACCGCGGAGGCACTGTATGTCTCTTGATCCTTGTACTTTTTATTTCGCAAAAAAAAAAAAAGAAAAAAAAAATTCCCCGTCAACCGCCTTCGTCTAGTTCTCCTCCCTCGACGCCCTCCTCATTTTCTTCTCACGCGCACGCACACTTGAACACGACTCGCACACGAACACACTCCGTCCGCTCGCCGAACGCGTCGTTTCTCGTTTACGGAAATAAAAATAAAATCCTCACCGATCCGTGACAGGGCGAGGTCTCTCTCTTGTCTTTTTTTTGCACCGGAGGTCTCCTGATTTGCCACTTTTGTAATCACCCCTATCCTCTTACTCTTTATCACACTCGTTATTATATTTTTACCGTTACTTTATATTCCATCTATCGCATCTTCACGTGCGCGTCTAGACGCCCCTGTTGCATGCTGCTGGTCAGTTTCTTTTTAACCCTGGCCGTAGCTGTCCTGAGGTATCTGGAACAGAAGTAAAAAAAAAACACAGAATTTAAAAACCAATGAAAATTTTTAGTCCTTATTTTTTACACGCAAAACTCGCGCGATCGACGTGTCTTCGATACGATTCGACTCACACGCGAGATTACAGGCGAAGGGTCGATGTGATGTTAGGGGAACCTTTTCGATTGCACGAATTCGCGCTTGAGCGAGAGAATCCGCTAGCGAAAGATGGCGTACTGTATGGAATGATATACTATATGGTGGAGAGACCCCGCTGGGTACCTGGTACCGTGACGCAGTTGCCGAAACTGCGGGACTCGAGGGCCCCCCACCTCCGCTCGGGAGAGCGGGTCCGGGGCCCGAGAATTCGGCGGCGGGGCAGCGAGCGCGCGCAAGAGGGAAGAGTGGAAGGCGCGCGATGAGGAGGCCGGTCGCCGGGAGCGGCAGCGGCCGCGGCAGAGGCGAAGGGAAAGAGGAAACGTCGCGCATGGCCCTCGACTTTCTACGCGGTCGAGAGAGACGGGAACGATACGTGACTCGCGCGAGTGGCCCAAAAAGAAAAAAAAACGCGTCACGTTTCCCCCGCGCGCGTTCCTTCCGTCCCGCTCGGATCTCTTGTTTACGTCGATCCGCCTGGCGAGAGGAGGACGGAGCGAATGGAAAGCCCGGAGAATTCTTGTCCGGCAACGAGAATTCTCCAGGCTCGCTTGTTATCGTCCGGGCCTGTTGCCCTCGAACGTGCCACTGTCGTCGGCACGGGCCCGGCCCGATGACAAATCGAACAGGCGGTAGAAAAAATATGGTGAAAACAGGCCACAGCGTTGTGAGATTATCCGCGTTGGGATTGGAATGGAAAAATAGATAGTTCGGCGATGGTCGACCGAGCGGGCGCGAAGTTCGGAGACACGCCGACGAGGGCCAGTGCGTCGATGTGAGTGAGGCGAGCGCAAACACACGAACGGCGGAGGGAAACGAGCGGGCTGTTAACTCGGGACTCGTGAATTCTGATCACGGAGAGTCGGTCGTGGCGGCGTTTCGCGCTGTCGACATCGCGTCCGGTTCCTGACACCTTCGCCAGCGTCGAGTCCACCTCCTCTTCTTCCTTTGGCCTCGCGCCTCTTCTCGCTATGATAAAGACCGACGACGACACCCGCGACTCGCCCCCTTCTCCACATCCCGCTCACCTAAAGTTAGCCGGAGGCGCTGCTCGGGTGTAACACTCTCGAACTTCTCGCGGATAGTGCGTGCTGTACGACACGCAGCCCGCAAACCACGCGCCCGACGCCTTCGGTGCAAAACGACGAAGGGGTTTGGAGGAAAATCGGGAGAAAAATCGTGAAGAGCGGTCCGCGGTGCCGGAACGTTCGGCCCGAAAAATTGCGCGACAGGCGCGACCCGGCGACGATTTGGAAACTTTCCGGTGAAGTTGCACGAGCGAGCGGCCGGGTGTTGCGACAACCGATTTCACTCGGTCACGTCGTACCGGATCGGGGAGCGGGAGCGATCGGCGTATCTTCGAGAGGTTCCTCGTGAAATGTGACTCGGCAGATCAATCCGGCGGGGAGATGAATCGTACGCTCTTTCGAATGTCCGAACGTCCTAACGAGAATTTCGCATCCAGTCGGAAGGTTGCTCCGGCCCGTAGCTCCGTTCCCAGTGCCGCGAATAAAAATTTCAACGCGAATCGGTCTGCTGGCTGACCCAGTGTGGAGCAGTCGGAGGGTTGTTCGTCCATTATGAAGCATCGATCATTTGTTTATGCATGACGTGTTCGGTCACTGCCGATGGCACTGTTGATCTAACAATTAATTGCAGGCGGCGGAGTCCAGCGATGTGTAACACGGAACCGTACCGGAGGTGGTCCAGTTATCTCTCGCGGTCGCCAGCGGGAGGCACAGGGTCGACCGTGATGTCCGGTACCCTTCTGCGTTTGACACTCCGAGGGGGAACTTCGTCACCGCAGAAACTCGTCCAGCTATTAGTTACAGGTACAATTACGGCAACGCAGTTACACGACCGGCTGACGGTCTCCGGTTGCATGCTCACCGCGGAGTCAATGTCAACGCCAGTAATTGCAATTTTGGATGGTTCAATGGGGCGTTACTTCGGGGTCTTGTCGGGGCCTCGTCGGATCTTTCCCGGACCTCATCGAGACCCGATTTAACGCCGTAAAATTCCCACATGCGACAGTCGTCCTCTATTGTTGACAGGTTAATCAATGAATAGGTACACAGTAAAACAGGTACCGACGTTTCTCGTCCACAAGCGCTCACAATTATTTTCTTGTTAAATTTACAAACAAATTTTGTCCATTTTACAAAAATGTCTGTCAATCTTAAAAATATTTTTTGTAAAATTAACAAGAAAATAATTGTAGACGTCGTGGACAAAAAAAGTTTGTTAAATGTACAAACTATTTCAACTGTGTTCAAGCTTTTGATAACAGAACAGATAGATCTGTTATCAAGAGAAACAGTGATGAAATTGAAAAATAAAAAAAAAATAGAGTTTTCATTGAATTGAAATTGGTATGGCAAGTGCCGAGTTACAGACAGACGAGGAATCAACCCTCCAGACGAGGAATCAACCGGATCATTAATGCAGTAATACAGAGACTCAATGAGAACGCGTGGGCGAGACTGGGTCCGCGATCGCCGGGTTGCCCTCGGTCGGACTATCGATCGAGCTCCTCATCTACAACCCCCCTTATCATATTTGCTCGCTGCAACTCCATATCATTCGTACACTCGGCGGCTGTTCATCCCTCGCGCGAAATGCACTCTCCCTCTCAACGGTCCGGGCATCGGTCCGCCCTCGCAACTAGCCGGCGAAATGGAATCGAGAAAACGAACGTTGCAGCTTCGATCGATCCTGTCTACCGCGGAGAGAGACCCGACTGCCAGCTAACCCTGACCCACCTTAAACGCGAGAGTCCCACGGCCTCGAACGCGCTCTTTCACCACTTCCGCGACCCTCGCTTCCGCCTCTGGGAATCGCAATACCCGCGGCTGCTGGCATTGCCATTGGCGAGTCGGATACGCAGTTTCATCCGCCTCCTTCCGGGTCAGTAATCCGACTGCCTGCCGTCCTCCGGGAAATGACTTTCTCGAAAAATACGATAAAACGAACGGAGCAGGTATACGAAAAAAAGACACCGCCGGTACTTTGCTCGGCAATTGGAGCGGATCCCAGTGACCGGGGAAAGATGATCGGTATTTCATAGCCGATGCTGCATCGATCCTGTGTACTCCACCCCGAGAGAATCGGAGAGGAAAAAGAATAGTCTTTCACGATCCGACGGAGAGGATTAGGATCTACGCGCGAAACCTCGCGTTACAACGGCACCGGCACTCTGTCATTATCGTTCACCGATAAAAATCACGGTGTAACGCGTAATGTATCCTCGGTTCGATGGGCACGGATCACGCGTCCCGGGTACAGTGGAATCTCTCACAAGTCGATCGACGAGGGGTGACGAGTGAATTTTGTGAAGGACTCATACGTGTTCGTGAAACGGTCCTTCCTTTCGGTTACTCCGATTGGAACGCTCGGGTCGCCCCCACCACTTCCTACACTGAGAAAAATAGTTGGATGAACCAAAGCGTGGGGACGTGAGTTCGAAGGTGTTATTCGGTTGGTACAACATTAGTTATTTGTAAGGCAAGGGTGTAGATTGGGAGTTCTCGACGAGTGTGAAAATGTCACACGAGCCGAATGCGAATACGACATTCACACGAGTCAGGATTCTCTTTTCTACGCCCACGTCATTCACGTAATTTTTCCTAAGAAAATTCACGAACATCAGGCTTTTCCTTTTTGGAAAGTGTGCGCAGTATTTTTCTCGCACGCCGTGCGAAAAAGTGCTTTTCTGCGCACTCAGCACAGGAACGAAAAGCTGTATTTTACGTGCATGCGTTAGGAAAGTGTGTTTGTTTGAATCAACAAATTTTGAATCGATTGATGCAAATAATCGTTTAAGGGGCTCCTGGACCTTCCCGTTTTACCGACGGAACGATTTTGTAGAATATAAAATATTCTGGAACTCACATATGTAAAAAAAACCAGACGGCACGCCTATTCTCTAAAATTCGCCGAATATTCCAAAATCTGTTACACAAAAGAAATCCATGTAAAGTGTATTCGACGATTAAGTTTACTGTTCACTTGTGACAAGAGATCAGAGCCGATAAAAAGCTCATGTAGTCTAGGGCACGATGTGGAGCCACTGTTAGGTCGACCAATGATCGTGACACTGCGTTCTTGCTTTTATCAAACTGTAATATTCGATTTGATTAATTCCTTGTACGTTATTACTGAAAATTCGACTGCACGCCAAAGTGTTTATATCAATATCACATTCCTGCACGGTTTGAGACATATGCGTATCATATTAATAATTCTGAATTCGAACTAAGAAATCGCCTAGTTCCGTCGGTAAAAAAAGGTAAGTAAGAAGTTAAAAACGGGTCCAGCATCTCTTTAACAAAAAAACGTTTTATTTCTACCAAACGAATAACAGTTTCGAACGTATGTCAGCGCGACTTTTGGTTAACCCTACAATTTTTTTGAACCCACTGTACCTTCGCGATGTGAGTAAAGGCAACGTGCGAGAGATTCTACTGTACATTGCGCATCGATGCGCATATACGGTATTGCTTTCCTCTCGGCAACCCACGGAGAAGGCGACAGTCCAGCATGAGATCGTTACCGAGGCCACGCGAAGTAACCAGATATCACTTATTTACCCATCCATTATACCTTCATCCGTTCTCCGAGCAAGGATAATTCATATTCCAATATGAAACTCCGAGAACAGCGAGCGCTGCGGGGGATATCGATCATCGGTTCCAGTAATTTTCAGCCGCCTCGCACGGTTCCCCTGTCGATTGATTAAATACGTGATTGCCCAGCGAAAATTCAATACAGAAGTGAGAGAGCAGCTCCGACCGGCAATTCCGCGGAACGAATAATCGGGCATCCGGAGGAACATAAGAAAGAAGGATGGCATCGTCGGTGGGTCGAGAGAAAGAGGCACGTGGTGCCACTTCCGGGAGGGAGGAGGTCACGATCGCGGCGTTCGCCGTACCGTTTCATCGAATTCATTGGCAAACACCCGTGTATGGCAGGGATGACGGGGAGGGGGCTTCGGCTCGAATTCATTCGACCGGTAAGAAACGCTTCGTCGGAGTGTACATACGCTCATGTATAGGTACAAAAAAAAAAAAAAAAAAAATACATATCGCGCGATGCTCGTGCCATTCGCTGCGGCACAACTTGCGCCGCATATTACAAACGGCGTGGGGGGGGGATTCGCCCGCCCGTTATTCCGTCTCTCGCTCTTTTGGCTCTTTTTTTTTTCTTCTTCTCTCCGTCCCCCTCCCGTGCTCCGCGACTCGCTTGGCTCTTTCCCTTTTCGGCTGCTCGCGGGACCCACGAGCGTGCACTCGTGACGCATACGGTTGACCCAGAAGAGGAGGATACTCCGCAGGATCCAGGATACAAACAAGCCGAGCTCACGAAAGGGGTAGCCAACCGGGGCAGTCTCCATCCCCACTGCGGCCCGCGTTGCTGCATACCGGCCGACACCAACACCGCTCGAGCCATCGTGCGGTATAAGTGTGAACGTGTGTCAGTTCACCGCGCGGCAAGCATCGCGGGGAATCCCGTTCGGGTCCTCGTCGACTCCTGCGCGCCGGAGAACTCCACGATGGCGCATCCTTACAGGCTATCGCACTCTCCCAGAGATCCAATTCGACGCGAAAGATTTTTGCACGCTACGCCTGATTCGCTCACTGACCGAACTCTGCGTCCACGTTTTCCGGCACGTGTCGCCGCAATGCTTTCGCAAACGGACTTATCTAGACCTCGTTTATTTATTTTTTACGGTTCATATTTCGCCAGCGCGCCCGGAGGCGTTATGTGGAGCACACTTCCGGTTTGATCATCGTCCTCGCGGAACGCTCGGGGGAGGGTATTTGTCGCCGGATCGCGATTAATTTTTCGACCGATGGACGGGCACACGTGCGACTGTGGAACCCCGGATACACGCGCGCTTCGCACGCTCCGAATGAATATTCGATGGACAAATATTTGACGGAAAAATGCGTACGCAAATTGAGGGTTTCGTTGCCGACGAGACTGGTTGAATAACAACACGGTTCTAACGATACACGTGCAGAAATAAAAAAAAACTCTGCGACTCGCTATTAATTCTGCAACGAAATCTGGACTATCGGGGATTTCGGTCACGTGACATTCACAATTTATTCCACGCAATTGTACTCCGAATGGAACTCGTCGTGGAATCGCGTAACAAAGATTCACAAAATTCGTCCACGCGGTAAAAAAAGAAAAAAAAGCTACGTGTATTCGACAAAAATTTTTCATCCACGAAGATCAACTTTCCCGCGTTCGTTTCACAATTTTTTCTTGTCAACGAACCGCAATCCTCAACCGGAGGAAAAATTGTTAAGTTGACAAGAAATAAAATGTTTGTTACATGTAAGAAGATTTTTATTTTTACCGTGCAACTTCAATTTCTCCGTCGCCGTTTAAAATTCTTCTCCACACGAGCGACGTGCTCGAGTAGCTCGAGCGTCCTCGTTCGTACGACCAAGCTAACTGAGCGGCACTCGAGTGAATATTCTCTCGTAGTCGGCGCGCACACACACGCTACGTCTCCTCTCTTCATCTTCGTTGCCGCTTCAATCGGGCATTATAAAATTTCACTTCGACGCTTCACGCGTTTCCTCACACTGCAGTGCATCCTCTCCATCCTCGTTGGCCTTCCGGCTCTGTGATGCATACGCGTCGGACACTCTGTCGTGTGATTGGAGGTGAGCACGGAGAGAGACCGGTATGCGTCGACGAGCCCTTTTACACGATCATGTAACGTCCGTGGCCAATGAGCCACGAACTTCGGGCTACGCACCCATACGCCACAGCGCTTCAATCACTCTTGTCGTTCGGTAGAGCGACGTTGGATCTCGTCTGCATACCCTGTAAACGCAGCTTGCGACGGCGCTTACAACGAGCCTCGACCGGCAATTTCAAGCTTTTGTTTCGTCGCAGTGTGCGCCACACTCTGGAGCTTTGCGTCGGCAATCTACCAGAGGAGCTTTTGCAACACGACAACGAGGACAAACGAGACGGAGGCACGCAATTTGTTGCGCAAGGCGTGTTTCGTCGAATTATCCGCCCTTAATTCTAAAAATTGAAAAAAAAAAAAAAAATGAGACATCTTAAAACTGAAACTAAAAACAATGATGTTGTATGTAACGATGAGTTCTATGGACCGGAAGTCCAGAAAACTGCGGCTAATATCACGGATAGACCAAGGTAATTCGGAAACACCAGTTCCTAGAATGAACTGAAAACTAGATGATGCATCCAGCATCGCCTAGTTTTTACGTGATGAACACGTAAAAGACCTTAAAGCAGATGAACATCAATATAGAACAAAATAGAATAGTGTCGTTTTGTTCGTATTCTGGGGCAAGCCCCCTAAGAACACCGTGTCCAATATACCGATTCGCCATCTTGAAAAATGACCTACCTATTCGAACACTCCCTACGGTTCTTGCCATCTACCCACGCAGGTCCCAACAGCACCATGAGCTTGATGACCTATGCAAAACTTCCTTTCGACAGTCTGATTAGCGTGAGGCATGAACCCCGTGTCACGCAAATTGTAATTAACGAGCCCGGTTAATGATACGCGAGGATCGTTGTCTAGACCCGCGTGTATACCATCATGCATCGAGTGGGTAGGCAAAATCGAATAGAAAACAATCCTCGGTCCCGGTTGAACTTCATTAATTGTTTTCCTCATTTAATCCGTTCTGTTCGACTATTGTCTACCACCCTTTTGTACTCGCCCGTTTATACGCATATATGTATACCCACATAGTATCTGCTGCACGGAGTATCGTACAGAACCGTCCGCGTGGAGAATTTCGCGGGGATCCAGACAGGATCAATACGACCCTGGCCGTTGCCGAGTAATCTCGCAGTAGAGGCGCCAACCTCATACCGCGAGATAAGCAGCACGAGCATCCTCCCCGCGAGAGACCTCGCCGTCGCTACCGGAGCGGCGAGAGACGAATACAGCCATTGGCAACGTTTGTGTTCCGGCCGCGCTGCTACCTTGTTCCTGCAGCGGGTCCTCTTCCAACTCCCACCGAGAGTGCCAGAAACATCAGCGGCGGCGCAGTAGAGTTTCCAGGACTACGCGGGAGCGCATCCGGGGCAACCCTCCAGGACGGCGTCCGTGCTTCGTCCTACCCCTTGGAGCGGCAGTAGCAGCGGCAGCATCGGGGCCAGTAGTAGCTGAGGCTGCTGCATGACGAAGGGGATGCCGCCAGCCAGCCTGGCCGCCTCGCGCGCATCAACGAGCGCCAGTCAGCGGGCGGAGGGAGAGAGGATCCTGGATGGTGTGGGAGAGCGCGAAACCGCGCTCATCCAGGGCCAGGGTCTCGTCCCTGCTTCCACCGAGCCGCGACTGGAGAACGAGCGAGAGGAACAGAGCGTGCGCAACCGTGAGGGACGGAGGGCGAGAGGGCATCTAGGTCAATGCCTGCCTTCGCCCCGGGGTTCGCATCCCGGCTACAACAACCTTCGGAGGAGTTGAATCTATGGATAATCCTACCGTCTGGACCATTTGCATTGAATTTTTTTAAATAGGGTAGAACGAAAGGCGGGATCGTGTAATTACTTTCATTGGGAATTCATCTTCACTGTACGGAATTCGTCTTTCATTATTCACTAATTGCCTATAACATTGAACATGGAAAAAGAAGAAAACCATAAATAAATATTATAATAATTATTGCTTTGATTGTGTTGTTTTAAAAATAAAACAACTATCGGAATGACCGAAAGTGAGTTCTACAGCAAGATTTCTTTCATTAGACTCTCCTTCTGGTAACTGGGGCATCAGATCGATTCTGCGCCACTGCTACGAACGTCAAGACCTTCTCATACGTTGTCGCTCTCGCATCGTATGCCACGTAGTATTTCACTATTGCGCCGGAGCATGGGGAAATCTCAGTGGCCTCGCACAATGCCTCGCGATATATGCAGTGAAAGACGTCTGATGTTTTAAGCTCATTTTCCCTTTGGTACTTTCCAGATTAATTTTAAACACGATGCTACGAATTTATAATTTCTGTTGTTGCATTTTCTGTCGTTGATATAATGAGTGCCGACATAAGGATGATAATCTCGTGAAGGGTAAACGATTGGCTAGCTCGCGGTCGCAGCGCACGTGCAGGATTTGACAAACAATGCGATACATAATGAATCCTCGCGGCACGTGTCGATTTGACCTGGATGCGAAATTCATGGATCCATGCGGGAAAACGAGCGAGCGAGCGAGACAATGACAGATTACAAATGACAATTTACGAAACACATCGACGATGCAACTTGGATTTGTACACGGTAGGCAAAAAAAAGATGTGATTGATTCGATAGAATCCGTGTCACCGGCGTATTTTGTTATTTCAACTTCATTTATGATCCCTGCACTTGCATGTGAGATCGGAACAGCCTCGTGTGAAATTGTAAGAATTATAAATAAAGTTGAAACAATAGAATCTACTTTTTTACCGAGTCGATTACTTTTTCATTTCCGGTGTGCATCAATCTTCGAGTATCCTATTTAACTCGTGCATACTTTATTACGACAGCGATAAAGAATGCACGACGTGTGTGCAACGAGACACTCTGTAGAAGACCCGCAAAGTCGATAGCCCTAGCGCAACACATCGCTAGAATTAGACTTAGCTCGCTTGAGCTAGAGACCCGCCGGTGTTTCGCAACCCGGCTCGAAGTTTCGTTAACCTCGCAACTACGGCCGAGCTTCGATTAGGAACGGAACGAAGTTTGCATCCCCGTTCTGACAGCATCGAGGGCGCCATATCCAAATATGTACAGTATTCCATCGCAGCATGTGCACGTGCCAAGGTACACACTTCCATTCGCACAGGCAACGAATGCCGTGTGCGCCGAGGTGCGAGTTGTACCAAGTTCGAAGGGCAGCGTACACAGTTTCGTTATTTGTCGGCCGGAAATTGGCCGAAAAAATCGGGATTAATCGTAGGGAGCCTTCAAAGCTCCAGTGCCAGAAATAAAAATCTTTCCGCTTTTAACGAGCGGGGGGCGGGGAGAGGGGGGGGGGGGGCGAACACACAGGGACAACGTGACTCGGGTTCGCCAAGCTTTTAAATCGATTGTTCTTTCGTTCGGAGCGTCTCTAGCTCTCGGCGCCCCTCCCGCGTCGAGGCGTTGCAGGATAAAGCTACAGCCGGTGCGCATGCGCCGCTGCAACTGGGGCATGCGAGCCACCCCCGACCGAACTGCACTACGCTGCGAGCGTGTTGTTTCACGTGTCTCTGTGTCCGTGTATCGCGCGCTCTTGTCTATGGTAAAGGCGGGTTGCGCATGTAGATATAGACTCGACGGCTTCGGTGGCCGTAGAACTGCCGAGGGTGGCACGGGCCTTTCAAAGGGTCTGGCTAATAGACATGTGCACGTACACGCGACTCGCGGCGAATCCCTGTGTGAGTCGGTCTCGCGCGCAAGTAAACCCGCCTGGTCAGTCACGAGAACCGGAGGGGTGGCTACCCTTATCCCTGTCAATGCACCAAGGCCCGCTGCCGCGCCGGCGACTCGCTCGACCTAATTCATGGTGCAAGGCTATGGCGCTACCGAGCTCGCCACCGTATACGTGTAAGTGTATCGCCGAAGTGCCGATGTAAGTTCGTACGAGAGAAAACGACTCTATGCACCGAGAGAATAATCTCATAGAAATTACCATAAATCCGGTAAAAACCGACGGAACTTTCAGGTATATGGTAAAAATTCGGAAACTTAACACGTTCTGCTAGAAAATATCCCGAGTAGAAATTTTCGAGCGTTACGTCGGGCCCTGATAGGGTCCTGATAAGGCGTTGTCAGGCCTTGTCAGGACCTTATCAGAGCCCGATGTAACGCGTGAAAATTTCTGCTCGGGATGGGAGTTTTCGGTATCACATATATCACCCGAATAGCCCGTCATTTTTGCCAGAATATAAAATCTTATTAGAAAATATAGTAATTGGCGGCGTCGCTATCACCGACAGTTGGTTTTAGGTTTGTAAGTTATATCGGCATATTATGTCGATGAAATGTTCAGTTTTTATCCACAGAATTCTCAGTTTCAAGCCAGGGAATCTTTCCTTTCCTTCTGGAAAAAATGACCACACAGATTGGCTAAAAAATTCCTCTCGCCCCTGTGAAAATCTCGCATATGGCTAGTGGTTACGCTAGCGTATGCTGCCTGGTCGAAATATACCACACGACTTGGTAGTTTTTCCTAGATCCTTCTCCCAGTGTACATAAAAAAATAAAATAAAACAAAACAAAACAAAGAAAGTAAAGAGCTTCTTCAACCTGGGATGAGTTGCGTTTTATTCGGATCTAGCATCGCTCGCGAAAGAATCCATACCCCGCTCTTTTTAAATCTACGATACATTTATTTACGACGGGAGTGAATCGAGTTCTTTTTTTAGCTGACGCGAGCTAAGGTCGAATTTTATATTTATCGTATGATTTTTTTTCTCTCGTACGTGCGAATTTCTACTTTTCACGTCGAGCGCTGTACACCACGTCGCTTCAGGATATAATAATAATGATATAGCGGGAGACCGTCGGTGTGTGTGTGGCGGTATATTCGGGTTTTATGATTAATGCAAGCGCAGCGCGAAAAGCTGAACGGGAGCCAAGATATTTAGTTCGCGGTCGGTAGAGGAGCCGAAGGATCTGTGTGCGTTTGTACGGAGGAGCGCGCGCGTATGACGAGGGGAGCGATGCAAAAGCGCGTACGGAAAATATATATGAAAGGTGATGTCCATGAAAAGCTGGGACCGGCGAACCGCGGCGACTTCGGCCATCCATTTAACGCGGATGACGATGGCAAGTGCACGGACGGAGAGCGAGGAGAGTCGCGAGAGCTTGCGCGAGACCCAGCGGACTTATAAGCTTTAAATCACTCGGGAGCCGCATAAATATGCCAGAAATATCTAAATCTTCGAGATAAGCGAGAGAAAGAGTTGAAATATCGCGAAACGAGCTGAGAAACAAAAAAAAAGAAGAAAACATTTTTAAAAAAAACTGCAGAAAGTGCGAGTGACTCCGGAGTCGAAGAAACAGTTGCCAGACGTGAGAGAGAGCGTAGAGTGGAGTCGACAGGAGGAAAAATGCACTTCTTCGGCGATCGGGGAGCCGGAGAGATAGCGATTGTGACCTTGCTTGAATTCTTTTTGCGTGAAAAAAAAAAAAATATGAAAACGACACTTCGAGGTCGAGAGCGGCTGATGATCGCGCATTGCCGGTGTGCGGTCCTGCTTCGGCGTTTAAAAATAACGTTTAAAATGCGCACGGACTCGGGAAGGCGCGACGAACCGCAGGCGCCTCGCTTCAACGCCACCTTTCTTCTCGGCTCTTTATTTCCCGTCGCTTTTATTTTATTTTTTCTCTCCCCGACGGCGACGAACGTGAAAGAGAGGGCCGACGGTGCGAAAGAGTTTGTACGACTCGTGTACGAAATTCCTCGGGTTCGGGAGAAATTGCGGGCAAACTCGTTGGGAAAATTAAGCGCCGACTACACCGTCGACGATAGGAAGAGAGATGTCCATTAGACCGGGGAGGAAGAAAGCCAACCTGAAAAGTACACCGTTCGCCCGAATAAAAAATAAAAATAAAAAAAGGAAGTTAGAAGTTCAAAGTGAAAAGTAGAGTACTCCTTTCGTGCGCAAGCTCTCGGCTTTCAAGGTCGTCCGTAAATAAACGTTTCTTCTATTCCTCGGAGCGTCCTCTTCTACCGTAACAAACTCATGCACTTACCGTTCCTCTCGCTTCGTCTGGGTAGGTATTTTTTTGTCCTCTTTTTTTTTCCTCCTCGTCTCGTTTCGCTCCGTGCTCTCGAGAAGACGAGCTTGCGGCGAAGCGCGCAGGGGCTTCGGGTGTACGACACTCGGAGAGAACAAGACGAACAAGGCGTACCGAGGCTCCGTTGGTGTCGGCGCGTGTACGTGTAACATATTCGCATCCTCCACTCCACTGACCTGCCCCGAGTACCATTCTTGCACTCTCACTCGCTCGGGTGTATAAAGCCTACGGTCCGGCTAATAATAGAAGTCTTTGATATTAAAGCAGCTACGGACCGTGACATCACTTGGTCTTGCACGGTACACGGCCAAGGATGCGCCGACGGGAAACCTCATCTCCGTAGCCTAGTACGGACCTCGAGGTACACCGAGGGAAGGATCTCGGAAAAACTACCGAGTCGTATGGTGAATTTCGACCGGGCAACATGATACGCAAGCGCCATCACCAGGGATATGTCAAATTTTCAGACGGGCCAGAGCAATTTTTATTCAACCCATGGGATTAGTTTTTTTTTTTTCAAAAGACGGGTTAGCAGAATTTTGCATATCTGGCTCAACTTTCGTGAATCAAAACTGACAATTTCTTCAATCAAATTTTGTTGTCTACGTGTATATGAACATTTTTTATCGACATAATATGCCGGTACGACCTACAGATATAAAACAAACGGTTCGTAATTGGGAAGTTAACGATTACTATTTTCTAGTAAGAAACACTTATGTTCCAGCAAAAAGTACGAGATATTTGGGTAATATTATTTTCTATACTGAGAGAAGGATCTAGTAAATGTGACTATATTACTTCAGAGATATTACCATAGCACATAGTAGTAGGGAACTATTGCGCCACCTATGGTAGGAAGTACCGGATTTATGAGAATTTTTCGTAGATTTTATGGTGAAAATTCTTGGAAAATCTAAGACCATAGGTGGCACTTTAGCGCCGTACTACTATGTGCTACGGTAATTTTTCCTAGACGATCGGGCGTTTTAGTAGATCCTTCTCTCAGTATAGCAGAATGTGTTAAGTTTCATAGGAATATTTGCCCGTGTGTCGTAGTTCCAATATAACTGGAAGCTCTGTCGGTTTTTACCGGATTTATGTTAATTTCTACCAGACCCTTCTCTCAGTCTATGCTTCGTGAATCCACTCCGTGCCGAGACAAAAATTCGGAGGAGGTTGTCCATTCGTGTATATCGTGGAAGAAAAAACGAAGAAGCAAAAAAAAAAAGCGAGCGAGTCCTCGGGAGTCGATCGAAGTTCGGGGATTCCCCCTTTGAGCTCAAAGTCACCTCCGACAGACTCGATTAACCACTCGTCTGCGACTTCGCGAACAAGACTGTTACATCGGAGGCGAGAAGAGGCGAATGAGCTTTCAAAGTTTTATCGAGTAAAAAAGAAGAAGGTAGAAATAAAAGGCCGGAGGAAAATTGGCGAAAAGCGAATTAGTCGAGTTACAGCGAACGTGCCCTCAGACGAGTCCGCACTTTATCCTACCGGCTCTCGATAAATTACTCGGAGAGCTGGTCCACTTCGCTGGGAACGTCTACTAGTGATTCGGAGCCGAGCGAAGTTTTTCGCGACTCGGTGCTGATTAAAATTGATTGAAAAAACAAGTCACTCTGTTCACGTCTATCCATGTGAATTCAACGGAAAGGGAACCTTACCCATGCTAGAGTCAAAATTACGCACAGAGTGCCGACAAAAAAAAATTATTTTTAACATTTAATTTTCATTTCGGTGTAAAAATCCTTTTATTATCGGAACTAATGGTAGTTACTCCGATGTCTCTCTAAATGTACTACGAGTCCGAACTTGATGATTAGATAGACGGCAAATCGTTTAATATGTTAGAAACAATGCATAGAGGATCGCGTCTGCAAGAATGCAGACAAGGTTACCGGCTATTTGCATTAAGTAAATAAATCCGTTTTATTTGTATTTCGCGATCAGATGCATACAGGAACGATAACCGTAACGTGATTCGGAGATTTTAAGGATTAAAACGATATTACAAAACATTGCGCTTACCATGTCACGTGTGAATTTTTTCTCGCGCTTAAACTATGTGAGCCAAAATTCGATATGTCTTGACATTGATATGTCTCGATATTGGCTAGCTTACACGCAAGCACTGTCTTAATAGAAATTTTCAACGCGTTACGATTTGCCGAGTGCGGAAGCGATCGGGGACAAAGTCAGTCAGAATACGAGCAGAGGAACGATAAAATCAGTGAAGACCTATGCGGAGACGAGCGCTCGTCCCTCCCTGCCTTACCGACCAGAGCACCGGGCTGTCTTGCCTCTCGCTCCGTTTCTCTCGAAATAGCACGTAACGCGGACTTATTTAGCTCGTGCATCGCTGCGTTCGCTCATAGCTCGGTAGCCGGTTGCTCAGACGAACAGGGACGGAGCTCTAGCGAGTACGAAGCGTGGCAGAAGAGAGCTCGGCGTTGGCACAAATAAACTGCCGCTGCAGCTTGCAGCCTCCGCATGCAGCCGATGCAGGCGGAGCAACATCGAAGGCAGAAACACAGCTGCTCAAACAAGGCTCGCTTCGCGTACGTGCCCTACCGCCAAACTCCTCGTTGCACACATGGCATACACGATTAACGAAATAATTAACCGAATGATGTGTAAAAAAGAAATTAAAAAAAGCAACGACCCACGCGCCAGTGGAGACCGTAAGGCGTCGATCGGACGACACTAATAAACTGGGGAAACAATTTTTTTCAAGTTGACCTAGTGGAACGTTTTCCAGGGGCTTTAAGTCGTAAACACCTTGGGTATGCGTGCATCCGTCGGGGCGATATATCGCGGGTATAATTAGAAACCGCTTTAAAATAGAATCTATGAATAAAAGCTCTCGCGGTCGTTCCCATTTATTTATCGTCGTCCGAGAAGGAAAAAAATCGCATGTGTGCTGGTTCATGTGTCAGGGTGCTGAGGCCGCGAGTTAACGAAGCGGGAGGGACTGTTTGTGTACAGTCGGAGAAAAGTGATTTAGCGTTGTCCGAACCCGGGCGATGGCGCCCGGCTTGAGAATACCTGTACCAGTGCTGAGTAAAAAAAAAAAAGAAAAAAAGTCCGTGCATTTAACAAACGTTTCACGTCGACGCAGACCCACCATTTTTTTCTTTCTCGTTAATTTTACAACCCTTGTGCAAACAAAAAAACGTTTGGCAATATTTTCCACACAAACAGTGTAAAATTGATGAGAAAAACCTACGAAAAATTGAGTATTTTCGTGGACAAAAAAGTGATCGTCAAATACACAAACCTCGTTTTTTTTACCAACTGCGATCTTCCGGAGAAACGAATTTTGGAGACGCGCTCCTTAATCTTGTATTCGTCTCGTCCGCGAGACGTCCGCTCCGGGCGTAAGGCTCGTTATCGCGCCGCCGGAACGATACCTCGACGGTTCGTTTGGCAAAAGGCTGACGCGTATATTTTTTTTATTTTTATTCTTTGCACTCAAAGTTCGGCGAGTTCCCGGGCGATGAGTAATCCCTCCGACTCGATTAGAGTCGTTCGTCGACCGCCGTCATTTTTCGTGCCGGGTCAACGCTATCTTCCGCGGTGCGAGCTGTATCGGGTAACTCGATTCCGAGAGAGGAAAGCTTCTCCGCCGATGCGCGCACGTTTCGCGCGTTGGAGGCGGCTCTCTTGTTTTCGCTCGGTTCTTCACGCACCGCGGCTATATCGAATGACGCGTCGGCGTTCGGTAGGCAAAAGCGAGCGTTACCGTACGACGACGCTTTCGCACAAACATTCGACACGTGCTAACGCTCGTCGGTACAGAGCGTTTATCACCGCGCTCGAGAAACGGTCATTAACATTTATTATTAAAACGTTCGTCACTCCCGCGACTAAACGGCTAATCGAGATTAGTTTAGACGCCGCATGTGAAACGGAAGCATTCATGGATACGTCATAAGGCAACCTTATAAATAACGAACGAGCTTAGACGGTAAACTGAACGAGACGCTGCCGAGGCGTAATGCGCCGAGAAATTAGCGACGGGCAAGCGAATTCCGAAAGTTTGGGTAAGCGACGCGATGAATACCGCAGTAGCATTTAAAAAAAGAGCGGGCAGGGGTTCGCAGAATCCGAGAGCTTCTCAACTCGACGAGAACGCATCACGTGCACTGGAGAAATAAATTGTAAGTTTAATGTACCGGAACTCGAAATTCGCTTGAATTTCTTACATTCATTGAATATTAATGTACTTTTTCGTAAAATAAAAATACCGGATATAAAAATTACGAAGCCTTTGCCTGACATTTACAAAAATGTTCATCAAAAATGAAAAATTTACTAGATTGCTAAATTTATGCAAACAGTTTATGCAAAAATGCTTTCAGTACCGTTCATCAATATTCAAACAATTTTTTTTTTTACGGTGTGTCGTTCAATCTCCGAGCCGTCGTAAAAATTACTTCTCCCGCTTTCCCCACGGAATCGGGGAAGACGGACCGTTGAAAAAAAGAGTCGGCTTGTTCCACTCGACGGTCCGCGAGTGACAAACGCTTCCCGCGGGGAGGCATTAAGAGAAACACGGATACACTCGACACACATACTTAGTCGAGAGACTTGGTTTGACGCGAATTTTTTCATTTGATTTTTTGTCTCTCAAAGTGGAAACGGCAGAGATGCCCGGCATCCTCGGTCATCTCTCGCGGCGGGGAAGAGCCGACGAGCGTTTGTCGTACCGACGACAAACGTTCCACATCAAACACCGTACAACGGGCGGGTTTTCGATGGGAACGCAGACGCGTTTACGCCAACCGGGCCCGACACAGCCGTTCGCTCGTCTCGCACGCGCCCTCGCCGCGCTCCTTTCCGACCACTTCGAACCGCTTCGGGACGAGTCCCGAATATCCTCTTCGCTCCCGTCGACGGGCTCTCTTCGCTCGCGAGGGCGCATTATCGTCTCGCGAGAGCTGCACCCACCATCTTTTTTCGCTCGCGTATCAAAGTGGCGGAGAATAAACGCACAAACCTCATTCGTATATCAAACGGTATCGACGAGAGTTCGAATCGGCAGAAGGGTTTTTCGGAGACGGCCGGGAGAATCGCTTCGGCGTAATTGATGCGCCCTCTGGAAGAGAAGTGCCTCTCCCCCCCCCCCCCTTCCCCCCCCCCCCCCCCCAATATACCGCATCGGGCGTCTTCCATGAAAGCTCTCGGTAAAACGAGATTTATCGTACTTTAACTCGGGTCGCTGAGTGGCCCCGATGCGAGTCAATTAGATCCAGCGCCGAGCTCGTAAATAATGACGCTGGCCGGGCGGAACGAGAGTCGCCTCGCGAGGGACTATATGCTCGAAGACATTAATACTGCGCTGCACTTCTCGACAAGGATTATGCAAAGTTGCGCGAACTAGCCGCGCAATTCACCGAGATGATCGAAACTCCGCGAGCGCGTATGTGCAACGCCCCCGAGAACTTGCATGGTTGAAACTTTGAGAGATGATTGATATTGTTGTTTTTTTTTTTTTTTTTTACCTTTTATGCGACGCTGTCGCAAGGTCCCGAGGGTAACTACGCGGCTCGATCGCCTGTGTCTTCACGTGTAAAACGAAGCGCTTTCCTATGTTTGTCCGTCAGTCTGTCTGCAGATCGCTCTGTCGGCTGTCTAGGTCTGTCGGTCTGTCGGCCTGTCTGTCTGTCTGCAGATCTATCTATCTTTCTGTTTGTCCGTGTGTCTGCAAATCTGTCGGTCGACCTGTCCGCGGGCAAGAGATGTTTTTCGAACGTCTAAATCTGTTTTGCCGTGTAGGTCGCCATGTCGTTCCCACGACAGCTGGGATTGAGCGACGACGCATTCGGATCTCGAGCGCAATTTTCTCCGTCCAGTAACAGCTGCGGCAGTCGCATTACGCGGTGGAGATTTTCGGCTAGCCGCGCAATTCACCGAGGTAAGGGAAACTTCGCGAGCGCGTATGTGCAACGCCGCTTACCCCGAGCACTCGCGTAGTTGAAACTTTGAAAGATTATTATTAGAATCATTTTTTTTTTTTTACTTTTCTTCCAAGGTTGCGATGGTAATTGCGCGGTTCGAGCTCGATCGCGTGTGACCCCACGTGTAAAAAAAAGCATTTTCCTCTGTTTGTTCTGTCAGTCTGTCTGTCTAGCTTTCGGTTTGTCTGTCGGTTCGCCTGTCCGTGGACAAGAAATATTTGTTAAACGTACAGACCTGATTTACCGTCAATGTAAAGAAAAATTGTCTGAAATTGAATGTATTTGTACTGGAAGTTTTTATACATAAAATGGTGTATTAACTTTCATTTACGACTGTGATGAAGAATTAACGTACAGTATATGAAAAACTTTAGAAATACCTTACTTTTGAACATTCACTGTACTTTACTGTAAAAGTACAGCAATTCCAACGATTTACCTTAATTTCACTCCAAAAAATCCGTTGATTTTTCATGACAATCGTACATTAAATTCCCAATTTTTTTTAACAGTGATGTAGATCGACGGGCCAATCCTACGACAGCTGCAATTGACGACACATTCGAATCTCGACCGCAGTTTTCTCCGGCGAGTAACAGCTGTGACAGTCGCGTTACGTGGCATTGATTTTCGGCTAGCCGAAAGTCACTGCCTAGCTGGAAGTTTTTATACATAAAATGGTATATTAACTTTCATTTACGATTGTGATGAAAAATGAACGTACAGTATATGAAAAACTTTAGAAATACCTTACTTTTAATAATTCACTGTACTTTACTCTAAAAGTACTGCAAATCCAACAATTTACCTTAATTTCACTCCAAAAAATCCGTCGATTTTTCATGACAATCGTACATTAAATTCCCAATTTTTTTTAACAGTGATGTAGATCGACGGGCCAATCCTACGACAGCTGCAATTGACGACACATTCGAATCTCGACCGCAGTTTTCTCCGGCGAGTAACAGCTGTGACAGTCGCGTTACGTGGCAGTGATTTTCGGCTAGCCACCTATACAGGGTGGGGTCGTTACCGCGCAGATAAATTTGCGCAGATAGATATGTAAATGTGCCGAGGGTACGTCGGGTTTGTTCTCGAGTCGGAAACGCCGTTTGGCGGGTAGAGAGAGTATAACCGAAGATAAATAAAAAGAACCATTCGCGCAGGCTATCCCGGGGGAAAAATTTCAATTTCATCGATTTCCAGAGTGCGCCAGGTACGTGGCGAGTCGGCGGACGAGAGCGAGAGTGAGGAAAAAAAAATCGAGACACCCGAGAGATTGCCACTTCGCCGGAGCGTCGAGGAGGAAGACAAGTGTGCATGCACGCACACGGCGTGGGCGTGTCCGTATGTGTGTGCACCCTCGCAGCCGTCGAACGTGTTGCTCTCACGCTCGCAGGGAATGATTTCCTTCCACGACCGCGTCTACGGTGCCTTCGGCATCATCGCGAAATCGCATCTTCCCTCCACGGCTGTTCGATCGCTCGAGGCGACTGTCCGTACGATACAGCCGCGGTACGCGGCGGAGGGGGCTTCGAAAATACGCCGAGAAATGTGTCTCTTCTCGTAAGCGACACAGGGATTGACGTGAAATATACTGGCGCGTACGAGAGGCAGCGAGGCATCGGAGACGAAATTATTTCTGGCACTGGAAATAGAATGATCCTTCTCGTCCCGATTTTCTCGCCTCCGGTCTCCCGAGCTTTCTCCCCTTCGAGATCGCGCTCACTAGGAATTGATGTTAAGTAAATTAAAAAAATTACACTCGCAGAGAAAAGTATCGCGAGCATAGACCGCGGATAAATTGCCGGTGTTGCACGAACGATATTAAATATTGTGAAACGTTGCTCGATCCGCGGAACAACTCTCCTTGCGCACGAACGCACGGCTCGTCGAGCACGTCTATCGCGGTGCGCGACAGACACGGCCCGGGATCGGATTAAAATCTGATTCGAGAAATGCGAATAATAAATAAGTCGGCTCGACACGGGAGACCGAGGAGGACGGGGAATATCTCGTTTCACCGGGGAAGACGCGAAAGCGAGGAAGAGCCTTTGGTTGAGTTTGATGGCGCGTAGGCAGAGCAGAGACCCAGCCACGCATATGCGCGTCCTCTCCAGCATCCGTCGAGCCTCTCGAGATGATAAGTACAAGATACCGGAGAGATCGGGGCAAGACGGAAACGTGTGGTGGGGAAAATGGACCACTTTTGTCAATTTCTTTCGCGGGACGGAAATGAAAGCCTCGCGCGAGTTACGACCCGGAAGATATCTGCGAGAGACAAAATTTCATCGATTTATTACGGCTATGTTTTGCACCGCACAAACTTCGCTCGGGGAAGTTCACTTGGAGAATAAAATTCTATATGTGAAATTTTTTTTTCTTCTTCCTAAAGCAGTGCATTGATAGAGGCTTCGCAGAGATGAAATTTGATGTCACGCAGATATCTTCAGGGTCGATGCGAAGTAGAGGACATCGGTTCGTTTTGCCCCCCGCGGTTCCGTTTTGCCCCGCTCTTCGCACGCCCTGTTGTATCTCTTATAAACCGTGACGAAATCGCGGTAAATGTGTATCGCTCGATAACACGAGTTACGAGAAATGACACAGAGATCCCTTCGTCGAGATATAAGGCTCGTTCTAATCCGTCTAGACGTTTCATCTCACGCCTCGAAAAAGACGGATGACACGAGGACGCGAACGGACGGAAGATAATAAATGGGAAAAAAGCGAAAAGAAAGAAAATAGACGAGCATCCCTCCGAGACTGTTTTCAAGACAGTCGCATAAGGAGTGCCCCACCCGGATCGAAACGAAAACCAACAAGACGATAACAAAACTGTGTACCGTATACGAGTGAGAGATTGGACTCTCGCGGCGGTGTGTATAAGAACAGAAAGGGAAAAGAAAAAAAAAATACGAGGATCGTTCGCATCCTTCGTCGAAAGGATCTTCTCTTCTCTCCGGGGTAAAAGTAAAAGAGATACTGGGAGAGGAAGGTGATTGGGTGCGTCGTGAGCATCCTGGAGGAATGTCGTCGGCCGTGAGCGAGTGAGGACGCCAGGATTGTTCGAGACCGCGTTCGAGAGTGGTGGATGAAATAAAAGTTATAAAAAAAGAGATGAATAAAATAAAAAGAAAGACGCAGAAGGTCCGCCTTGGCTCTCGGTCCACGCCTTTTTTTGTATCTCGTTCGGTTGGATTTTCGTTTTCTTTTCTTTATGTCGAGTCCCTCCGGAAAGCCCACGCACTAGATCGCGATAGGGGGAAGTCCGGCCGGAGATAAAAGAAGTTGATCGAGAAAAATAGTATAACGGCCTCTCTCGCTGAGCTCGCTCGGGATCCGCTCTTAATTCTCGTTTGCTCAGCTGAGCCTAGCCGGACGTGGGACCTTGAACTTTAACGAGAATAACGGAGCGATCAGTGATCTTTGTCCAAGTCTTCGACCGAGAGGGAAAGTATCCGATACTTTATTTCGATTCGCACTTTTTTTTTCGTCACTGTCGCGCTCATCTTGTATGAAAAACGGGTCACTGACCTGATGTTTTTTTTCGACCAATTTGGACGGGTCGGCGACGAGGGAGATGGAAATCAATGTTCTTTGGATGCTTACCTGTAACATAATTAAAAAATAACACGAATAATGATTATATATTCATTTATCATACATATTCTATTTATTATTACTTTGTACCACCCGACATAAAATGAGGAGTGTCGAAAGGTAAACATATTATAAAAACAAAACAAAAGCGAAAAAATATTTTTCATAAAAATAAGTCTCGCGATGCAGTCAGGGGAACGCTCGTCGAATTCTTGCACTCTCGGCCTGCAAAATTGTTCCATGCTTCGCGCGGATTAACACCTTTTCAGTGAAGATGTCTTTCATGTCACAAAATTTTTATTTTTCAATGACAAAATAAACGCTCCTGACACAGCTAAGTAATCTCCCCCTTCACGGTTTCCGGCCGAGCTAAAAGTTCGCATTGAAGAGACATCGGACACCGAAATCTAAACAGTTCGGCGTTGAAGATCGAACAATAAGCCGGCAGACAGTCGTCCAGACGAGAGAGCGCCCGTTGTGCACCGGCGTGGATGCGGGCAGAGGACAGAAGCCAAAGAGAATATAAAACAACAGTGAAAAGCCGATGCTGAATGGATGGCCAAAGTGACGGTCCCGCGGAGGCTACATGCAGCCGAACGAGAATGCGCCGTCTGGCGACGTTTGCATGTATTACGTGTGTGCATCGGCAAACCCGCCATCCTCGCGTGTGTATTGTAAGCCGGTGCATATCGCGTACGTAGGCACCGGAGACTCTCGAGGCCCGAGACAGGTTTACGGTCGTCGTCGTCTCCCCGTCTGTACGTATGCATAAATTTATTATTCATTGCTGATTCATAGGAAAAGTCCTGGCAGGCCGCGGCATCGAAACGCGCGGAGGATCGCTGGTTTATAGGTGGCCGAACGGCGCACAGATGGCTCGCGAAATCGATCACTCTCGCGTTCCCCGGCATTGTCTTCCCGTATGATTGAACATTCGTACCTACGGTCAGAGGTCCTTTCAATATCGTATTTTTTGCCATTTTAAACACGCCGGGGAAACAAAGGTGTTATACGATCGTCGAGGATAATCGTTGACCTTTAAGGCATTGGAATGCAAATTTTTTGTTATTTTGTCTGTAAATATTCAAGCAGAGTTACGGGCTATTTACATCAAATGAATAAGTCCAAAGTCGACAGATTTACCATGGGTTCTTGGCGGAAAAGGGTCACGATCGCGTTTTTGTTCAATTTTGTTTGTATTTTGCGATTAGATGCATACTGAAACAATAAACGTAATGTGATCCGAAGATTTCGAGGATTAAAATGATATTAGAAAATATTGGGCTTACCGGGTGTTTCAATGAGAATTGTTTAATTAATATCGGCTATCAGTCTGCCGGCGGCGGCTCACTCTGTACCAATGTGGCGACATCATGAATTACTGGTTTATTAGCTGTGTCAAGCTAATTAACCGAATGAGGCTAGACCGGTAGCCCACAATCATATAGAAATACGCCAAATTTGTATGAGAGTCAATAATTCGCAAATTATTATTGATCGTGAAATTCTAGCGAATAAACTTTCTATTTCAATATCACTTCATATATCATGTTGCTCATGTTCGAGGGTCAGATTATTCTCCCCGTTAACGACGGGGACCAAATTCGGTTCGTCTCAATATTTAAAAGTGACCAAAGAATGCTATCAGGTAATGTCACACATATGTACAGTAGAATCCGTTTATCAGAATTAATAGGGGTCCAGCCTGGTTCGGTTTGACGATTGTTCGGATGATGGAACTATGAAGACAAAAAATAACATACAAAACGAAAAAACAAAAAAGGGAACTAACGATCTGCCGGTCTCGCTTCGAAAACGTTTCCAACTTTTTTTTTCACCGTAAGAACATTATGCTTCCGCTTAGAGGTGAAAGTATTGTTCATCGAAGCCACAAGGCACTCAACTACAAAACGATTATTCAATCACAAATAATTTTCTTCATTCACGGTTATGAATTTCTTTGTGCATCGCCAAGAATTCATGAATACGGCATGAGAAATCGACGTGTAAATGGTGTACACACTGGTATGGATGTTCGATCCTAGCTTGATCGCGATTGCAACAAAGTATCGCTCGGCAATCGAATGACATCTAAATTTTGCGCCATGTTTCCGATGAAGCAAGTCGCAGTTCGGATAATGGAGGGTTCGCATTACAGTGGTTCGTGTAATCGAGGTTCTGCCTTATTAGAATACTTTATCATATAACTATTTTTTCCGAAGCACCAATAGCGACACTTAAAAATTTTCATAATACAACTCTCATTCGACTAGCTGACGTGCAAGTACTACCTTGAGTGAACAGTTAGGTCTCATAGATTTTTTTTATCGATGGTACTCTACGATAAAAACTAAAATTGCTCTACTACAAAAACTAAAAATCTATCAATGGGCATTTAAATTATGCATCTGTCGTGAGTTTTATTCGAAGTGATCCGTAGGATCGTCTTATTGGGAAACAAAATGGAGTCAATAGCACTCCGAGGAATTTTGTATCTTCGAGGCTCGTGCCAGCTCATTGCGCAATTGCTCGAATTCTGTCTCTAGAGAGAGATCTCTCGCACTTTCGACTGCTTATTTCGTTGAATAAATATCCCGGCGATCTGTCTTCGTTGCCACATGAGTTTTACGTGTTGTGTGTCGTGTTTTACGTTCGGGCGCGTTCCGCCCGAAAAAGCTTCCTAGACACCTAGACTGAGAAGATAATGTTGGGAAGAAGAGACAAAACACGCGCGCTCGTTCGGCCTCCTCCCGCCTCTAGCCGCAATGGAATATTTACGAGCTGAGGCTATTGCGCTCTCAAGTTGCGCGTACATGAACGATACCCACGTTTATCCTTCGCCGTGTGCCGGAGAAACGTGATTTCAGCAACCAGCAGCAGCAGCGATACACGTTCAACGACAGCATCAACACGATTTTAGCACAAGGCCTCGGCGAGCCGGCGATTTGTAAAGCCCCCGACCCACTTCCCAGCAGCTTACTATAACGCACGTATAGACTATAGATACGCTACTGGCTCGATTCAATGCGTACACTAGGAAGAGAATAAGACTAATAACATTTTTATTATTTTTTATCCCCATAGAGATAAGATTAAACAGATTTTATATAATTAATTTTTTCAATGCGTCTAATAATGTAAAATTAAATTTGTGAAAGCTCCCACATGTAAAAAAAATATTGTTAACCTGCTACATTCCTCAAATAGGTATACGTTCGATACGCTGTAACGGTAGTTGATTACCAGCGGTTTACTATAATGTACATATAGATGCTATAGACTATAGATACGCTGCTGGCTCGATTCAGTGTGGATACCAGGGAGAGAATAAGTTTAACAACTTTGTTTTTATTATTATTTTTTCTTCCCATAGAGGCGAAATTAGATCGATTTTATATAGTAATTTATATTGAAACAAAATTGGTGTAATAATATAAAATAAAATACACGTGTGAAAGGTCCAACCTGTCAAGAAACTATTAGCAACCTGCGACATTTCGGAAACTGGTATTACAGCGGTATAGGTAGATGAAAATCAGCATGACAGTTATTAAGAGATAAAAAAGAATATAATACAAAAAATGTGTATCTCTCGAAGAAAACAAAATGACAACGCGGGTTACATAGAACTTTGTCTAGCTCGAACACTCCCAAGAGTGGCTGACAAGCGGAAACTTTCGCGTAATGCAGACCGACGAAGTGGTGCCAATCGAAGTCAGAGAAGAGAATAACCGCTCAGAGTGGTGACAATCAGTTGAGCACAAGCCAGTGAGGACGGTGGAAACAAAAAATAAAATAAATAAATAAATAATGAAAAAACAATGGCAAAAGTACAAACGGCGATAATAATTCAGCCATACGAAGAGTGTGTTTGGGAAGAAGTCGCTCGGTGACGCAACGCAGACAGGATGATGTCACGCCTCTCGTCTGGTTATAGAATTCCGCGGGAGTACGCGAGAGAGGAGAGGAGAGGAGAGAGGGGCGCGGTACGGACAAAAGTACCGACGGCTTGGAAGCGAATCGAGGACGTAGAATCGCGGCGGCCGGTCAACGGGTGTGCGTTCCCTCGAGCGCATACTACGGCTGAGGCCGCGAGAGGGAGAGAGTTTCGCAGCGGGGGGGAGGAGGGGGGGAAGGGGGTGGAAACGTGCACGCCGCCAGAAATACCGACATATCGATCCGAAGATCGACCACTGGCCCCTCGTAGTCGCGGTCGAACCAACTCCGCGGCTGCATGGAACGACCACGGTATACCCGGTCATGCAGTCCGTTGCATGCTGACGACTGAACCGTTGAGCTTCTGCACTCCTTTGGCCACAGTCCCGCCCTTGCCGTGTCGCAACCCTGGCTAAACGGAGCACAGTCCGCGACGCTATATTTAGAGCCGCGAAATTTCTATGATATACCGGTCACCCTCTGCGCGTTCCCGCCGAGGCTCCGAGACATTCGATGCCAAGAGTATCGCGCGGATTCTCCGGAGAGAGCATTTCAGGAGCCGTAAGGAGATGGCCCCGTTTCGCGGTGCATTGTCCGAGGGGATTTCGTCAATTTTTCGGACACTCGTCAGAACGACGATTGTATAACAGATTTTTAAAAATTGAACCAAGTGCCTCGACGAGAAGAGGCTAGGTAGCGAGTTAACGATTCTTGGGTCGGCTATAGAGTGCACTTAAATTGTCGAGAACAGCTGGATCGCCGTGATAGTTTATATGTAATAGGGCTGTCCGAGTTTACGGAGATAGTCGCCGGATAGGTCTCCCGAGTGAAAGGAGAGAAGTTAGTTTTGCCAAATCAAATAGCCCGCGGCGACTGACAGGTGGCCTGAATAATTCAGTGGCAGAGAAGCCAAGCACTCCGCGATGACAGAAGGGTACCTGTGCATCGGCCGGGAAACGCGTGTTGTTCCCTGTGAGCCATTGCCACGCTGGCTTCGGGTCTCTGCCAGCGCGACGGGGGTAACGGCCCTCGCGTGTTCACGAGTGCGAATGCATTTTTTTTTCCTCGCTTCATCTATAATTCCCGAGTTCCTCGCACGTTGGAGATCGTCGATTGTACCTTGAGGAACGTGATCTTGAACTCGCAGAGTCGAGTTCGGACATTGGCGAATGGCATTTTGGAGAATACGAGAGACAGCCTGGGTGCAAGATACGTGAGTCTGGGAAACCGGCAAGTCGACTCGAACTGTAGTAGCGGACGAGTCATGCGAGATGCGAAGACGCGAGGGTCGGGACTGACCCGGTTATCCTTAAGGGGACGTACGCTCTCCTCGGAACAACTCCGAGAACGCAAGAAGATATCGTGTTGCAGAGATACGCACGGACACGCACAAGCGCCGGCGACACTCGTCGTTCCTCGCGTGCCGGGACGCATCCTGCCCTTCGAGAAATCACTTCTATCCCTTTTTCCGAACGACAGACCGTCATCGATCGAGGCTACGAGCGCCCCAGAAAACTCGGGAATTTTAGGAGCTCCGCCAGCTACTTTTCGAGGCACGTGTCCGCACTCCCACGCGGCTATCGAATGTCTTCATTGAAAAAAAAGAGGGGAGGAAAAGAAAAGATAAACTGAGAAGAAGGAAAACATAACCGAAACACAAAGTTTTACTGGCCTGTTTTACTACTGCGCTTTGTACGCCTTTACGAGTGTAAACACATTACTTTTCGGCGACGTTTTGTACATGAGAAGAGTGGGCGAATTCCGACGAGGCTGATAAAAAAAAATGAAAAGTGCGTCGGGATGAGACGTGACTTGTCCAAATTTAATTTTCATTACTTCGTCTGGTGCAGAAACATATTCATTTTTTCTTATACGAGCTTGTAAGGAAATTTAATTAAAATGTCGAGTCTTGCGACTCTCGAACGAACGCAAGGTCGAAACGATATAAGTCATCGAATGTCGAAATTGTATCGTGAAAGGAATTTCTTTTTCGGTCAGGATATTACGGAATAGTTTAGTGGATTTATTTATTGATTCCACAAACTGCTACACTCTGATTGTGAATTTTTCTAAGCCAACAGTTACTCGAGTCCCGTTAACAGTCGGAATGTTGATAAATACCATTTTTTTAATGGGTACAACAGGTGCTAACGAGCAATACCAACCACGCACAGTTAACCGCGAAGAGAAAAATCCTCGAATTTCAGGTACACGAGAGAATTCGCAAGAGGAAAGAAAAACCATGCGATGGTTAGTGGTTTTTTGGATGAGCGTCCGGAGGTTTCGCATGCAACAGATATTGCCTTGGACCGCGCAATTCTCGTTTCTCTCATCACAAATTACAACTACCAGCGCGGATTACTACTTTATAAGAGCTTCTTCTTCTCCGAGTTTCCGTGACGGATTGTCGCTACTTTTCCAGCTAAACGCGCCGTAAATAGCGAATGCAGCGACGAAATGATACTCGTTTCGTTGTAGCTTTCACCAATCTTGCGGTTGTAATCTCAAAGGGATGACGACTCTTTAGTGTCCTCCCACCTCCCCCCCGTTCGCGCGTGCTATTATACCTAACATAGATATACTGTGACACGGTGGATTGTACGAGCAGCGTGGATCTCGCGCTTATCGCGAATGACGAGATTAACGGTCGTTTATTACTATTGCAATGGGTTGTAAACATTTGCCTTCTCCGTTCGCACCGCGGAACCGATCTTCTCCACTCGTTTTATATCGTTGCTCACGGTAACGGTACAAAACGCATTTTCGCCGTCGTTACCAAGCGAGTTACGTAAATTTATTCTCGTACTGCCTGATCGAGCTAATCCCGCTGAGAGAGAGAGAGTCGGGAATAAACGGGAGAGGGTTGATTGCGAATTGGTAATAGATGTGCGCCTGCGGGCAGCACCGCAGTCCTATCAAAGGAGCCCACGTGTCCACGAAGAATCGATGTTCTCTCTTCAACAGTGGTCGGAGGCATAGAAAGAAAAACTGCCCGTTCCACCAACGCCTGTTATGGAGAAAACGGAAGAGAAAAAAAGAAGAAAAAAAAAGAAAATGAAGGCTTTGCAGTACCATGACCTTTAGCAGGTGCTAGAGCAGCATAACTCGCATGCGCACGCTTCCGGCGACGGGCCGGCCGGTGGGAGGGAACGAAAGTGCACAACAACGTGCCAGTGGGAAAAGGTTGCGTGTACACGTGTATACGTGTTCGCAATATCGATCTCCGCAGTCAACAGTCGTGACTCCGTACAATGCATATTTCAACCCTTCGCAGGTTTCACCGCGAATTTGTCAAAGTACCGGAGAATGAAAACAATCGAAGAAACGTCGGGTCTTCGTTTTCTTGGCCTCGTGTGAGGTACGACCTCGTTTGAGAAACAAGAAACTTAAAAACGAGAAAACTAAATGTTGATTCTACGAGAATAGCAGTAGGCGTTTTTGCATGGATTGCAAAAAAAATGGATTTGCATAGATTCATGCTGTTTTTATGAATTGCCACACTGAGCGAAGGATTCTAGTGAAAATGACTACATCGCTTGAGAGCTATCACCATAGCACAAAAAGTACCCGATTTATAAGAATTTTGCTTGGATATTATGGTAAAAATTCTTGGATAATCTTAGACTCTCTGCCATAGGTGGCGCCCTGGCGCCCAACTACTGTGTTCTATGGTAATTCTTCTTAGAGGATCGGTAATTTTCACTAAATCCTCCTCTCCGTGCAGATATTGGAATCTGCCTCGTAATCATCGGTCGGTGCATCGCGACGACGTCTAAAATTGGTAGCAACGCGGGGAAAACGGGGTCGTTCGCTCGTCGTCTGAGGGGGGTGTGAAAAGGGCTACTGGAGGAGAGACAATGGAGGGTTTGGTTGAGACGCCTACGCGAGCTACTCCTTCTGGGATCGATACTGCACCAGGCAGGTATCTCGCCTGCAACCTCGGTCGTCGTACCTACCTAGTCGCTCGCCCTCACCGTTTCACTCGCGCTTTCGCGAACGAGATGAAAGAGACGAAAGAAAGGAGACGCGGCGCGGGGGGAGGGGGGGGGGGGGGGGGCAGAGAGAGGAAAGGGGGAAAGATACCGGTTTCTATATCGGGGCTAACAGTCTCGCGGTATGCGGGCTGCAAGTCCCGAGGTTCGGCGAGTCCACTCACTCCGGCAGGAGTCACACACAACGAGTGACACTGTTAAAGTACATAAACAGCCGTATGAACTCGTTTGTATGAGCAGCATAACGTATGTACAGTGATAACGACACTCGACCTTCATCCTCGCCAGTGCTTACACGACACTTGTTTCCTTGACAGAACAGCTACAGACAATGTTCGCACGGCAATAACTGCTCGTACGCTTTGACAAACATTTCTTGCGGAGCATGCATACATAATTTGTTTCGCTTTTGTATTATAATTTTTTTTTTTCGCGAACAAACCTTTTTTTTAAGGAATCTGATATTGGTAAGAAAGAAATAAAATGGCAGTACCTTCTGGATCGCATTACTATTCATCGAATTCTTTTAGAAATGCTGGATGAGAGAATTGAATAACATTTTAAAAAAAAGCTGTTTCGCCAACCTAAAAGATATGGCACAGCGGGCATCAAAGGGTTAATCCCCGAGTCAGTCGCCTTACACCAGTTAAGCACGCCGGATTTTTTTTTACGAGCCCGAATTTTTCGTTCTCGTAACAGACCGGAAGAGACAAGAAAGAATTCGAAGGAAAGAGCGCAGAATAACTTGAGTCTCGTGAAAGACCGTCGGGACGAGGTGGCGGAACAAAGAAGACAATATTTATAAATAAAGCTGCGAGCCGGCGAAAGCTCGGGAAGCTCGGTTTTGCGAGCGGGCGAAGCAACGGGCAGGAAGGGTGAAAAGAGAGCGAGACCAATTTACGAGGAGTGCAGCTCGTCGGAAAACAGAAGCACTGAGCCGGGGTGAGCGAGAGATGAGATTCAAAGTTTCTGGCCGTGGCTTTGGTTCCTCCGCGGCGACACATAACGATCCTCGGTCGCCGTCGTGCACGCGGCTGTGTACGAATAAGAGAGGGAGAATTGAGAAAGGAGACCACAGGGGTTCATTTATCCCTCGATGCGTGTCTATTTCCGCGCGCTCTTTCGCTACCGTAATTACGGGCTCGGTGATTTACAGACGTGCCCGCGACCTGCCCTACGGTGCGCGATGCACAACGCGGGAAACCTCGCAGCGTCGTCGTCGCAGCGGCTTAACGTGTGAGCGAGGGACCCCGTCGCACGATTGGACGAGGGAACAGCACGTGAAGGCGCCGAGCGGTGTGTGTGTGTGCGTGTGTGGATGAGACAGATAAAAAAGAAGTGTGCCACCGGCACTCGTCGTCGCGAACGTCGTCTCATCGTCGTTATCGTCACTGGTTCTATGCCGTGCCTAGGTTACGACGCCGCGACTTGCGCACGATATTGATAGACGGACGACAGCTACTCGTTTATATATTTATTTATTCATTTGTTTCAAACGAAAACGTAATTGTTCGCATTTTTTTTTTTTACAGTGTGTGAAAAAAAGCATTCGTCAAGACGATAATGTTTCTTCGACGTTGAAGAAGTGTTTGTCGGCGAGTCCGTTCTCAAGTGCATGTTGAGTGGATTCCGGAGTTGTTGTTCGTATATCTGGAATTGCGAGGGGTACAAGAGAGGGAAGAGAGGCTGCAGCGAGAGTACAAACGAGTGTTGGTGGACGTGGATTTACGATTCACCGACCTAATCAGCAGCCGAACTTACGAGCGGCGGAAACCTTTAATGCGCCCGCGCGTGCGCATGCGCGCTCAGTGCGGGCGAATGCAACGCGCGCGCCCTTCGAATTGCGAACACACACGCCGGACGATGGAGGAGCTTGCGTCTATGGACTCGTCGGGCACGATTGATTTACGACGCGATATAAACCGGTTCATTCCGGAGATACGACTTCTACGTGTGTACGTACACACAACGTTATATGTGTTGTATCCCATATCTTTCCCCGCTAAGCACGAAATATCTCCGGTGATTACCTCGCCGAGAATCGTTGAACCCATCGATCCGCGTACATTTTTTCATACCCACCGAGATAACTCTATACGGTACGGTAAAACTATTTTTATCATTTTACTTTTCTCTTCCGGCGCTCTTTTTCGTAGATTTTCCTCTCCGCCGAAGTTCAAGTTCCTCATGAAAACCTCCAACCTTCAGCCTCTTGTTTGTTCTCTATCTGATTTGGCTCGCGGCTCACTTGCGTTGTTTCTGCTGGTTGGACTGTTTTGTATCCCTTTATTGTATTATCGGTTGTATTGATATGATCGGTTGTATCGATTTTCATATCTTCATATCCTACCGGTATTATTGCTTTCCTTATTATGTTCTTCTCTTTTTATTATATTATAGTTCATTACATCCTTATGCTATTCATTGCTTCATCTGATTGTAAGCGCTCTGTGTTGATTTCGGCTCCAGAGGTACGAAATAAATATCTCTTATACAAATCACCGGATCCACAAATTGAGAAGATCCTTTGATCATTTTAGTTTCCTACCAGGCTTATCTCGCCCTCTTTAATGATCGAAACGCCTGGATAAATGGTCCCTTCGGTCCATAAGGTATGAAACCAGGTCCATAAGGTATGGATATCCAGGAACCTTCGATGAAAAAGAAGAAGAAAGCGAGGTCACGTTCGATCGGCGACAGCGATCGCACGTTCGAAGACTCCCGAGGCCGGTGTGCGCCAACAGCCCTTGTATATTCCCAGAGTAGGTGATTCGGGTTGTGTCGAGTGAACAAACAAATAAACGACGGAGTCTTTGCCGCGAGAACTGGCTGCACAGTATGCGCGCGTGTATAGGTAGATGAAGTACGTGGTGGCCGGCCGGGATGCCGAGGGAACGAGGTGAACGTGAGCTTCAAGGACTGGGCCGCTGTAAAAGTGGCAGACACCGCGAGAGAGGAATACGAGCGAGCTCCGGGAGCGCGAACGCCTGGCCATGCTGCCGCAACACACCGGCACTTACCGGTCCAGCGTCGAAACGTCGAGGATACACCGCGTTTGCGCTCTCGCGAAAGAGAAAGAGAAAAGAGGAAAGGCTCTCGGGATAATATACTCTCGAAGGCGAATAGCAGAAAGACAGTGCGAGCCAAGGTGAAGCCGTTTCTTCGATCAATCCTCAGCCTCGACTGGCTACGAAACTATTCTCCGACGCGAATGAGAATCGCTGAGATGATGGGGTATTTTTATTGTCAGAGCTGGGCAAGGACCAAAAAATACTCCTGGGAGAAAATACAAAGTATCGCAAGTACTTGAAGTGCTTGAAGTTGAGCGTTATCTGGGCTTCAAAAAAGGTCCAAAGGAATCTGCGCGTAGATTGCTCAGTGAGAAACTTTGTTGCTCGATTTTGGGTTCCTGATTTTATTTTTATTTTTTTTTTCCAATTAAAAATTAACCAAAATGGGAGGAGTCCCTTCTTGTTATTTTTCGTAGGACCAAATAGGTATCCGGAACTTCGTGTACCGCCCAGCTCTGATTGTCATATTAGTACCAGACTATTCGTTTGGTACTTATATAGTATCTCGTGAAATTATAATTTGATCGGTTTATCGTTACGGTCTTCGGAAACATAGTAAAATAGACCCTTCACACACATCATGTACTTGCCAGGTGTGCAACAATCTATTTTAAAAAATCCTGAAATGCAAATTTTTTGCTCTATGGTATAGTCTGGAAATGAATGTTTGCAAAAGCCACGTGTCTCAAAGTTTCATAACGACTATGCTCTTCGTATATACGGTAAAATAACTTTGTATATCTAACAAGCACTTCTTGTCACCGAAGTTTCGCAATGTTCTCTCGTTTTCTCATGAATATCACAATTTATTTTATTCGGTCGTATTGTTTCCAACAACAAAAAAAGTTGTAAAATCAGCAACGAAACGTGCGGTAAAAATTAGTATGTCATTGGCCGACGAATGTTCGTCAAACATGAGAACCTTTTTAACCGCCCATTCGGTACCGCGAAGCCAGTGTCTGTAGCGAAACGGTAGCCATACGTGCCACATAACGCATAGCTCGAAAGCACGAGGGGACGAACCACTGACCGAGAGGGAAGGACTGCGGCACGCCGTGGCTGTCGGGTTTATCGAACGAGCGAGCGAGAAAGCCCGACTGCAGCAGCGTGCACACCGAGCAGCGCGGCGCGACTCCGTCCGTGTTCCGCCTTCGGCGAGAGTCGGCGAGTGTGCGAGACACGGCGATACGCGAAAAGCCAATATCTACGAACGCGAAGCTTAAAGAGCTCGGGAACGAGTGTGTGCCCGAGCGCAGTGTGCGCGCGCGTGTGTGCGTGATCGCGCCCTCGTGAGTGGATCATCACGAATTCACGAACACACCGGGCTCCGTCGCGTGAACGACTGACGTCGACGAGGCTCGCTCTCGCCGCCCGTAGAATGGAAGGCATCGGCGAATGTGTTCGCCGCCTCTCCGTACGTACGCCTGCTCGAGTTCGCGAGCTCGGCTGGTCGACCACCTACAAAGCGGCATCGAAGCCACATCCACTGCCTACCCCTCTCTCGCCATATCGGCCTTCCTCCCTCTCTCTCTCTCTCTCTCATCGAAAACCTCGACCGTCCTCCGGGGCCCCGACTCGACGGAGTTTCGTTCGTGATGTAGGTACTACGTATTGATTTCAGGGCATAAATAGACCGCGGTAGTCTCTATTATTCAAGATGCAGCACCACCGCGTTTCCAACGCCGCAACAGACGCGAGACGAGTCCCCGCAGTCTGTCGGGCTCGCGTTTCCCGCTGCCGCTGCTACCTTCCTCGACGAAATGCGACAGACTTTGTGTTCCATACACAAGGGGGGATACAGTTTCGCGAGGGAAGATAAACACACGACGGACCCTTCCGGCGCGATGCCTCGACGCTTCGCCGACGAGGAAACGAACCCCTCGATGCATTGCGCATTCCTTTCGTCGGTCGTGGGATTATTTTTTTTTTTTTACTACCTAGGCTGCGTAGTGTGTACGACTGTGAACCTCAGCGATACGGGGAATTAAATTAATTCACAAGAAATTAATTGATTGTCGAGACAGTACTTTCGTTTCGCAGAAATGTCCTTTTGGTGCAATGTTATTATTAAATGATTTTTTTTTTGTATTTCGCGTGAAAGTTTATCTTTCGGCTTATGAGTCATGTGTGCACTCATTTTCTGAAATTATTAACCAGTTCGTATTTTGCGAATTATTAAATAATAATAATAACGTAATAATAATAATAATAATAATTTCAGAGTATCGATACTGGGGCCGGTCTAGTGTAGTGTCCCCACGACGCCATTTAGCCGAGAACGATTAAGGGACTGTCAATTGGTCGCATTAACTAGCAACAGCTGTGGCAATGCGTTAAACACGATTCAGTTTATATGCCTCGCTGTACTTAGTATACATATGCATAAGGGAGCTAAACGTTGACGCAACCGTTGCCGTATCACCGAGAGAAGAGACGAGCTCTCTCGCGTGACTGCCCGACCAACCAGTCCGCATACGCATAGACGGAAAAGCCGAGCTCGATCTGGAATACATCTCGTGGGTGGACATTACGGTAGGTCGGGAACGAGCTCGATGGAACGTCTCGGGATAATTAACTTCGGCGACATCGCCTCGACACTAAATATTTGCAATTACAAAATTAAAAAATTTCCATACGACGTATAATGATAACAACAACAACAATAATAATAATTTTTAAAAATTACGAAGAGGGCATTTAGTTCGTTTCGTCGCATAGCAAGATAGAGGCGAGTAAGTTGAGAAGTCGGATCGTCGGCAGTGAGAACGCGCGTGTGGCTGCCTCAGCATTTATAGAGTCACGGACACCCACACGGACGGACACACGGCCAGCCTCGAAGAGCAAAAGAGGATAAGGTAACTCGACCGAACGAGCCAGCATTCCGTGATTTCGCATATTATACACCAACAACAACGCGAGTACCGCGACTCCGTTGGTCACACGATAAGCCAGCTTTGGTCAGATTTGCGAGCCCAAAGACGACTGTTTATGCACACAACCCCTTCGCTAAAGACACGCTTTGCGGCGCGATTATCATATGTCGAGGCCTTTTCACCCGTTTGAATCGTCGTTTTCTGAGAATGCGAGCGAAATAAATGCGCAGTGACAAACATTTATGATCCACAAACGGCGACAACTTGAAATTGTTCATCAAAATAATAATTTGCGGTACCAGTGCGAAAAAGCGGACTTCCGACGAAGATTGCTAAGTCGGCCGCACGAGCCAAAGGCGAGTTGCCTACTTCTCAACCGCCCTCGGCAGTCCGCTTTTTCGTAAAAATATCGCATACAACTGTTCGCAACAAATGCACAAAAACTCCCCCTTGTTATGCCTGTGGCGTAGCGAAAAAGTAACCAAAGTGTTCGAAGAAGTAACCAGTGTGATTCGCGCATGCGCAGTATTTTTCTCGCACACCACACTAAAAAGCGCCACTTTCGCCACGCGTTGCAGGCACGCAAAGGGGGAGTTTTTCTGCGCGTGTTACAAAAAGTATATTTTCTATGAACAATTTTCGAAATTATTCTCTGTAATCCCCTCGTTCCCCCCTCTCGTCGTGACTTTCACAGTAGGCCGCAATTAAGGAAGCGGCAGAGGCGCAGGAGGACGAGGATGATGCGCGCGCGCTCGCGCGTCGAGCAATTAAGAACACGCCAATTATGGCGAGGATGGCGGCGGTGAGTCGGGCACGACGCATGCATATACACACACACACGTATCCCGGCTCTGTGTCGTGGGGTCCGCTGTGGGGTTTTCCGTGAGGTTCGACGTGCGACGTCTGCTTCCGCGGTAGCTCGAAACTCGTATACTCGTTTCTTAATTTTTTTTTTCTATCTCCTACCTATCTCTTCCTCCGACTATTTCCCTTCTCTTTTAATATCCGGCACAGTAGCGTAGAGATAGAAGCCAGCATAGCCGACGTGCGCTCTTCCGTGCACTGCAACGCACAAAAGTATGGCGCTCGGAAATACGGCAGGAGAAATGGACGAGAAGAGACCAGCGGCGCCTCGACGAGAAGGGAACTCGAACGGCGCTGCCCGGGGAATAATATTCAGGCCGGCCCCGAACGCACGCTCGCGTCGGGCATCCTCGACATGTCATAATGGAAGCGAAAACGCGAGAGGGAGGCATTCCCTCGCGGCCTCCGGCTCGGCTGCCACATTAATGAATGGATAAGTGCGCGGAGTGCCGGCGTTGAATTCTGCCGGTGTTGGCTTTTGCCGGGAAGCGAGAAGGAGGAGGGCTGCAGCCGAGGAAACGAGAACTGACGCTCGAATATCAACGATGGAAATCGTATGTTCGACTGCGAGCGCGGCGTGCTTGTGTGCGTCCGTTTGTGCACGCGTGCAGGTAGCGTGCGCCCTACGCGCGTTACAATGGGAAGAAGAAGTACCGTGAATTATGAGGGGAAGGGAACACGCGCGGTGCGAAGAGAGCACACCGGATATGGACTAGACTGCAGCCAGACAAGCCGGAATGGAAATCAATACAGTAGTTTCTCCGTCCCGCTCTTTTGATACGCAGCGGCGGCGGAACCGGCCCTTGTCCTTTTCCTTCTTCTGGCACTTCTGAGACTCCCCCGGTCGGCGCGTCGGCGGCCGCACGTTGCTTGCTCCAGACTGTGCGGGAACGTGTGCGGATATCTGACGGAGCCTCGTGTGAAGGCATTTTTTTACGTGTGTGAGGGGGGAGCCATGTACTATCTGAGTTAGATATGATAGAGCACACAATAGACACCCCCTGCGATGCGTCGCACGTTCTCGAACTATCTTCTCCTTCCTCTTCTTCCTCCGGTTCTTCCTCTTCTTCCTCTTCGTCTTCTTATTATTACTCTTCGTCCTGTTCTTCTTCTCCTTCGAGGTGACACCCTCGGCATAGCACGATACGCCGAAGCACGCAGAGCTCTTCTCGCTCGCTCCGTGTCCCATTTTTCCCATTCCCGACCCTCCCGCTTGTGCTCAACGTCCTGTACAACGCGCGAGCGAATCTGTCTCTCCCTCTTACCCGAGGTACGATAAGCGAAACGGGGGTTCGTAGCCAAGTGCGGGAGAATGGCTCTCCTCGTACACGGTGAGATAAGTAACGCTGAGAAATTACTTATTCATCCTTACACGTCTCACGAGAGCTCTTGCCCTTTCTCCGCGAATTTAACGGGCGACAAACACCCGTGTCATCGCCTCAAACCGATTTTTTTTTTTTTCTTTTTCGGCGGAATCCTTTTATTTTTGCACGCGATGAATATGATCGTCGTATTAGATATTGCAATCGCTCAATTTCTCTTTCGTGCCTTTTCGGACTCCTTCGATGCCTTTTATGGCGCAGATACCGGTCGTCGCAGATTTTCAGATTCGACTCTCCGCTGTCGGGACCCGGGATACAACGGCGTCCCGATCGCCTTTTAAGGCGTTCGTATTTCAGCCTCTCGCAATCGCGTGCCGAGAGAGTCTCGAGCACCTCCGTTCGGCCTCTCGCGCGATCGCCGCACAGAGATCGGGGATCTCTCACCGACGTCGTCGTCTCCGGCGCAATAAGAAGGAGGAGAATTATTGTGTCACGATTTCTCGAGGCGAGAGCCTCGAACGGCACGACTCCTCGGGACGTCCACTCGGGTAAATTATATCGTCGCCGGAGATGCTCTCCGACGAGTGTGCGGAGATGATGATGATACACCAACCGCGATCTCTGTAATAACGCAGAAGGGCAAGTGCGGAGATATCGGAAGAAGGTCATCCAGTGACATTTATCGGTCACACGGACCGTACGATGAAGCCCCTTTATTTTTCCTCTCTCGTAATTTTATCTTATCACGGATGCCTGTTAATAAATAATTATCTATATCTCGAGGTCTCCGGCTTGCACGTGAAACCCCACTGTGTGTATGTGTGTGGATATATATATCCCTCGTGACCCGTGTGGAGGCGTCAGGTCGGAGTGACATTTCGCGTGTTCGGCGTCGTTATTCTTCTGCCGTGGCCACGAGTTATTATAATATCCGTGTAATTAATGCCGGAAGAAGGGAACCAATAAAACCCTCCAGATATTTGATAAACAATCAAGCTCATTAATTTTTTTGATATCACTGCGTAGTCAAATTTTATAGGATTGCATCAAAATCGAGAAAAAAATATGGATTATTGTTTGAACAAAAGGACTACAATTATATAGCCTCAAAATTAGAAAAAAAATTCTTTTTAATGTGGGTCTCGTTATAAAAAAAATGTAGCCCTCATTCGACTATCCTCGAGCGCACCGATGCCCTCAATCAGTAAGGGCGAGTCGTCGAGTAACAGAAAAGTGTCTCCTCGGAAAAGCGAAAGAGCGAAACGATGAAGCAATGAAAGGCAACCGTACTGTTCCCTGTCAAGATGACGATATGAGATATCTCCGGAGTGGAGGACCTTCGTGCAGCGACGAGAGGGTGAAGAGGGCAAGGGTTAATAAAAACGTGAGGGTGAAGAAAGGCGGTGGTGACGTTGGTATCGATTCGCTCCGGTACGAGTGGCTCGAGGCTCGATTCTTCGTCGTTGACTTTTCAATGTGCGACAAGACGATGAGGAGAGAAATGAGGGAGGTGGCGGGCCAGAAATCGCGGGGGGGCGCGACGGCGAGTGGAGGAGAACGCGAGCGAGCGGGTTAAATCGCCCTCGGCACGCCACGTGCTCTCGTGCGCACGTAGAGCGGCTGGCGCACCGAGTGATCCAGATATTCCAATCGCATTGACGCAAACCGCCGAAGGTGTACAGGGGTAAGAGATTTTTTTTTTTTTTAGCTCGAACTCACTCTCGCCAGTGGTTAATTCAGCGGGCAAGTGTGTTTGCGAGCTAGTGGGTAGAGAGGAGACTCGGCCAGCGTACACGAGCTCGACCGATGAGATCCAGGTCACAAAACAAGTGTCGCAACCGCTGAGACACGGGAGTCGGGCATGCCCCGTTCTCCCCCTCGCCCCTGCCCGCAGGTCCCGCCAAACCCCACTCTTTTATACCTCTTGTAAACTTATCGGTTAACGAGATTTTTCGAGTAGGCTATAAATTTCGCGGCGCACGCAACGTGCCACGAATGTGGGTTCATTTTAACGAAACTTTTTTTAAGATTCACTCGACGATTGTGCCGTCGATGAGAGATATGGAAACATTAAATCTTTAAGGATTTTTAACCCCGATTCGATAATCCTGCGGGTCGATTTTCTCAACCGACCCGCACCCGAATCAATACATTTTTAGGTGTTGATCCTTTTCTTCGTTTCTTGATACATACGTGACACGCGAGGAGGGAAAGTAACGTGATCTGAAATTTGACTCTTAGATCACGGTCCAAATACATGTTTCAGATGACCTAGAATGCAAAATAGGATTTTCTTCTGTTCGTCCGTCCGTTCGTGCCGTCCGGAAACGGAATAACTACACTGAGAAAAAAAGGTTTGTATTAACCAATAGTCGCGGCGATATACGCTCAAAGCGATTATTTAGTTGGTACAACTGAGGCAATGTTTTGTTGAACGATTACTCGCTTCAGTCGATTCAAAACATGTCAACAGAAATGAACGTTTTTGTTGCACCAACCAAATAACCTCTCGTATATCGTCACGCCTTGGTTGATACAACCATTTATTTTTCTCGGTGTACTCGAGACTGCGGGACGTTGCGAAATTTTCCAGAGTGTCTTCCGCACACGAAATGCAGTTTCGTTATTGAATTCCAATACATTTTTTATCTTAACTTTTCCCAATTGAGATTGATCGCCGAAAGTAATGATCGCTAAATCGGGAAGGCGAAGGTCCAAAAAAGGTCCAAAGTTTTGTATTCCCGGTAGAGAAAAAAACTTGTGCGCAATGACGGTGATCGAGCGTCGTAAGAGACCAGAGAATGTCCAGATATTTTCGGAGAGCAGAACAGTAATAATCGCTAAATCGAGAAGGCTCAAAATGAACGCTAAAGTTTGGTATTCCCCTAAGAGACGAGCGGAGGACCAGATATTCCCGCAGAGAAGGACAGTAATGATAGCTAAATCGCTAAATGCGGAAGGATCAAAATCGACGCGAAAGTTTTGTATTCCCGATGGAGCAAAAAAAAAAAAACTTGTGCGCAATGACTGTGATCGAGCGTCGTAACAGACGAGAGAAGGTAGTTTTGTTCGCCGTTGGGAGTGTCAGAAGGAATACCAACGAGCTCTGAATAACTGTAAAGCCAGATTTACGTCGTTTTCCCCGGTGCCTCGCGATACCGAACGCTAAGGCTTCCCGGCGATTAATTCTCGACAATGTCGACGGAAGAGTGGGCAGAGAGGGGATGAAGGGGGTTTCGTCGTCGATACACAAAGTGGATAGTTATGAGCGAGACCGAGTGGAATGGAGGAAAATCAAAGGTGGCTTTGGCAGAGTAGCATAAAAGCCTCGCCCGCGCGCCGCCGAGCCGTGGCCGTATAGAACCGACATGGTAGCTCGCCTTTTGCCACGCTCGTTCGTTCGCGATTCTCAGAAGCGATTTTAAAATGCAAATCGCGTGCGAGTACCGTCGATAGGCAGCGCCGCGCGAGTTCTGTGCCCACTCGAAGGTTCAACCGAGCCAAGCAACGCGAGCTCTGTTGCTATTGCTGCTGCGGGGCGAATTCGTCACGTAAGAAGAGAACGCACGATGGGCTGTTGCGGTTGCAACTACGCGGATTTATTTACCGTTAGCTATTGGATAATACCATCGACGACGACATTGTAAAGTTAGTAACATTCTTCAACTCCCTTCTTTTTCGCTCCAAAACTTATTTTTTCATATTAAAAAACATAGATCTGCGTGTCAATTGAACACACAAACAAGAGTACATTTTTTTTTTTAATATCCTGAGGGCAATTTAATTAAGTAGAAAAATGATAATAACTTTTGTGTAATTTCTCCGTCTTGGCAACCAGATGAAAACATTCTGTTTTCGGTGAACAGGTCGATTATTTATCGCTGAGTATAAGGGTTACTTATCCCACATCTCGTACGACTCAATTTCAATTTTCCACTGTATGGACTTCTATCGTACAATCAAGAAATAGAGATCTATCTTATTTTCGGGGGACTCTTTCTTAATAACTCTGGGGCTCGCAGAAAATTCGAAGGTAATCAAACATGATTGTTCCAAAAATGATCGGCCAGCCACGCACGATCAGGAGATTCGGACGAGACGTCGCCTAGTCGGTACTTTTGCCGCGCGAAAGTTCTAAGGTAGACCGTGAGACGCTAATCATACATTTTTCGACCTTGCGCCCGCACAATCGTTATCTTTGATATCCGCGCCAAACACGTCTCTATTATTATGGCGCGAGGATTCAAATTCGCTCGATTTTCCGTCGATTCAACGGGTATCTAACGAATGTGACGAGCCGCGTAATGTATAAGAAAAAAATTGAAGAAAAAGAGCGATTTCCAGGCACTGCGTTTCCAGTAATGCACATTACCGGAGACGAGGGAATGCTAAACGCGATAGTGCAACGTTAGCCAAATGTCGGGCAATAATCGTAAAGGACGTGACTTCTTTCTGGGACAGAAAGCAAGCTGATACTTTATGACCGAAGGCAGAATCGTTCGCGCTTTACTTGACGACCATAAGAAACTTCCCCTAAAACCCGGTTGGAGAAAACTTGCGGAATTGCGGAATTTTCCGCGAGAGGCTTGAAATCCCGCGAGCTCAAAACGATCTTGAAGTCAGTCGATCGCACGCACCGGATATCACGGATGCAAATCCGTGATATCCGGTGCGTGCTTCGCTCATGTTCGATGGATATTTCTCATTTTTTTTTCGTCGTAAAATCTCGATAGCCTTTTAAAAGTATTCTATCCGATCTTCGTAGATCGGATCGAACACTTTAACTAGGCTATCGAGATTTTATGAGGACGGAAAGAAAAATTAGGAATATTCATCGATCATGAACGATTGCGTGGATTTGTTCTCATAGTTAAAGGCCGCGACGAAAATGATCGAAAAACGGCGAGCGAAAGGGAGAACGGTGCGAAAGATGGTTTGTAAATTTTAATCTTCCGTGCACGTACCTTGAACGTCGGTGAGACGAGAGCCGGCTATTCGGTGCTGCGAAGAAATATATATCGCCGGGAGTAGAAGAAGAATATATAATCGTACAACGTTCGACCGTCGATGTATATCCCACAGTTCGTACGTTATACGCAGCTCTCTTGATCCTCTGTATCTAAGTTTTATTTTTTTTCCTTTACGTATAACTTTAAATCGACTCTCGATCGCGATTAATAACTTGTTTAACACTATTCTGTTTATTGCCGGTTAACTTTTAACTTTTTCTTTTTCTCTGCGTTTAATATTATTATTATTACATTTTGTATCATTCAACCATTTTTTTTTATCCTCGCAGCTTTCTCGTTATTGTTTTACCGTTAAGTGTTATGTTTATCGATAATTATAAATATATCTGTCTGCAGGTACTTCGCTGTCCTGGTTCGATTAAGTGTTTTCGAGAGGGTTTTTTCTTTAAATATTTTTCTCTTACTTTAACGTTCTTTCATTTCGCGACGCAGCATGTGTCGAGACGCGACGGGAGTGTCGCACACACGTGGACTGCTTCGCGTTTCGCTCGAGGGTGTTGCCGCGCGAGATCTCGTTAACCCTTTTATCTCTCGTATCTCCGCGTTTCTTGGGTTTCGATAATAACATTAGTTTGACTCGGGGGCCAGGCACTATTGCGCTGTGAAAGGTAGAGAAGTAGTATTATCTGTTATTATTTATCTTTTCTTTTTTTGTTTGTTTGTTTGTTTGTTTTTCTTTTATATATGTTTGAAGGTACTTGTAGGTACGAGGTATTTATTTTCAAGGTAGATGTAATATGCGTGTGGCTTTTAATATGCGTGCGTTATATGCGCCTTGTCTTGTATTTTACGGTCCGTCGAACTTCGCGGGGCAGTTTTTCTTTTATCTCGCGTTTTATTCCTTAACCGCGTTACATATATATTTTTTTCACTTCAATAATAATAATGATAATAATAATAATAATATAACGATAATAACGACGACAAGCCCCCCACCCCCCCTCGCAACGCGATCCGTACGGAAGGTCAGAAGTCGTTATCACCTCCTCTCGTTTCCCCACTTAGCCACATTGCAGTTATTCGTCCAGCCGTCCACCTCCGCCAGCAGGAGCTCGACTTTCACCACCATCTGCAACATAACAAATGGAGGACACTGTTTAAAGCTGCGCGATACCGACATTCTCTTTTTTTATTACATCTGAATAAGTTTTTTTTAAACGAGACGCAAATCGTTATTAAATCATCATATCCAAAGAGATAGCGGCTTTAAGGAAAGTACCGAAGAGTCTTGATATATTCGTACAGGTCGAAGGTTCTTCAAAACTGCGCGATACCGACATTCTCTTTTTTTATTGCAACTTTTTTTTTTTAAACAACAAGCTAATCGTAAGCGAATCATCGTATCGACAGAAATATCGTATTTAAGAAAAATGCCGAAGGGTCTCGATATATTCGAACGGGTCGAAGGTTCTTGAATGATTCCCGAGAGCTGATGCTGCGAGTTATCTGAACAGCGGATCGAGGTCTGGACACTTGAAATCCGAAGAACGAGAGCGGATTATTGAACTCTCGATATTGTATCTCGGCATCGCAATTTGCGGACAAACAATTCCGCTATCGTGAAAAAAATATACATATATATGTTTTTTTAAGCTCCAAGATTGCTCTGCGAATTTTACAAACAATTGAGGCTACTCGATCGTGGAAAGTTCCCGCGGCGATAACAATAAGTGAAACCTTACACTAAAAAAAAATCGATTGCTCTTTGCCAAAGAAAAAAGATTTTATTTCAATTCTACTTTCCTTCTTACAATTCCATCCGATATTGTTTCGACATGATATCGTTTCAATTCCGCATGGAATCGTAACAATTGAGAGTAGAATTGAAATAACAATTTTTTTTCTTGGCAGCCCGCAAGCGAATTTTCCTCGAGTCATTGATATATTTTTCAGCCTGATAGAACAATGAGAGCTTGCAGCCTTAAGTACGATCCCATCGCCTTACACACCCTCCTTGCTTCCACCCGGCACGGAAGCCGCAGCATCCCCCGACGCATTTATGAGCCCTGAAAGGATACGCGAATGCAAATCGAACGCCGGGGCACTTTCGCGGGTTCTCCGCGTCAGGGGTTTTTCCGCCGCTCTCGTCGATTTACAGTTGCGCACCGCGGGGACCGAAAACCCATCTACACTGTGCAGTATGCGTCGCAGCTCGGGCAATTATTTTCTCGCGTACCCGGAGAGAGCGTACGCCGTTCGCTGGAAGGAAGGAAGGGAGGACAGCCGCGGTCTCGGGGCATCCCGTCCGCACGTAAATGTATCCGTGTCGTAAAGATGAAACCGGGTCTCATCCTCCTCCTCTCGGGGGATACTCGAGAGCTCGCTCGCGGAAACTGGTTGTCCGAGGGTCCTTCCCTCGCGTTCCACTCCGTTCGCGGATGTACAATAAAACATTCCGGGCTCGCGTATGCACGGACACGAACGCACTCTCTGGCAGAAAAGTTCGCAAGGGTGACTCGTGCGCATGCGCATCGCTCGATCGCGTGCGACCATATCTTGCGCGTGTATAGATGACGTACCTGTATGAAATTTATGTGTGCGTACATCGATACGTGTATGCATACACGTGTGCGGAACCGCGATGCAAATGGTCCTATGTTATCCGTAAGGCGGACAGTCGAAGGATTCACCGAGAGGAAGAGTGAGAAGAGCGGCGTTAATACCGTACACGCATGCGCACTTGTTAAAGTTTCCATCTTAAAGAAAACCCGCTCTCGAGGACCGCGGCTGCAAACTACTCCGCGGCATCGCCGTCGTTTCTTTCCTTGCACTTCTATTTTCTCTCCTCACTCCCCTACACATTTCTCGGTGCTATCTCACTATCGCCATCGAGAGCCGCGGCGAGCTCGCGATTGTTACGTTACAAGGACTCCGAGGTTTTCTCGGAGGGGCCGGGGGAGGGGGCAATAAAGTCGGAGGTTTTATCACGCCCGACGGTATGAATCTTGCTGCGAGAGCCGCTTATCGGGACTATGCAGATTCCCACGTGCGGTGTAGTAATTGGATTTATATATGTGAACATATATTCTTTTTACACTATTGGAAATAATGTTGACGAAATATCGAGGAGAGCTCGAATAACGGAGGCGAGGATATTCGAAGAGATCGAAGAACGTAGACCGTAGAAAAATAATTTTGTTAAATAAGTTACAAGCTCGTTTGGTCAGGTTTGAACACACAAACCTGTCCTTTTATTTCTCGTGTCATTGACAATGTTGGTTTGTACTTTTGATTGTAAAACTATAGTCGGATGGTGCGATCGGAGTATTAACAAATAACAATTGTGGACAATAAGTTGTAAGAAGTACAAACTGTTTGTTACCGTGTAGGTCCACTATAGGTTGAAGGATAAAAATTGAAGTGCTTTTGTAAAACGGACGAGAATAAAAGTGTCGGGGGCGCACAGAAATCCCAAGGCCGTATCCAGGAATTTCCAAGGACATGCGAAATCGAAGGACTTTTGAGGGAGGGAAGAATTCCCCGCACTATAACGTGGAAACCTGATATTTTTCTAAAGTGCCGGATGTGAAAGCGCCAACTCCGATCCCGTTAGACTTTTGCCGCCTCGGCTCTGCCGCTCGATTTAACGTCCAAACAAATCGAAGCCATCCTATCCGTGCACCGGGGGTCGGAGCAGGTACTCCAAATCCGTCCGTCGGCTCCGACGCCTTTTACACAAAGAGCACTTGCCCCAAAAACTCGATCCCCGCGGTATCCTCGCTCATTGTATCGTAACGATCTTCCCTCGTCCCGATCTCCCGACACCGGAGACTACCGCGATTCCCGGCTCTCGCGTAACAATAGAACACAACAGACCGGCGAACAAAAGCGTCTTTAATGTCAATCAATGGCGCGTGCCGGGGAAAAGCCGAAAGGTGCGCGAGCGCCGAGTGTCCCAGCACACGTAGGGCTTGCCTCAAAATCAGGATTGTAATCGCCGGCGAGCCGACTTTCCGTGGAGTTAGTAGCGGAAACCCGCCGATCGGCGGCGTCGTCGACCAGCGAATCATTTCGATATCTACAAACGCCGAGCGGATGACAAAGAGCGCTTGCTCCAAAGACGTCCCCGCCGTTTCCTCGCTCATTGTACCGTAAACGATCTTCCCTCGTCCCAATCTACCGACACTACCGCGATTCCCGGCTCGCGACACAATGGAACACAACAGACCGGCGAACAGAAGCGTCTTTAATGTCACTCAATGGCGCGTGCCGGGAAAAGACGAAAGGTGCGCGAGCACAAAGTGTCCCAACATGTAATCGACGGCGAGCCGGCTTTCCGCGGAGTTAGGGCTGGAAACCCGCAAACGGGCGGTATCGTCCTCCCGCTAATAATTTCGTTTCCGACAAAGGCTCGGCGTACACGGACGATCATCGACGATGACGATGATGCGTGCGAGCCTCTCGCGCACGCACGCGAGAGACACCGGCTCGAACGAGCGAGGGTTACGGTCACGAGTTATTTTTAATTCGACCCTTCGCCGACTACTTTGCCAAGGGGGTGCGTTCGAGATCGGTATCGCGAGTGTGACTTTCCGTCGGGCAGAGTGTTCGCGACGAGAAGGTGGAAGGCGAGGCTCCCGGCGCGAGAACACGTGCGTGACCGTTCGACCCGTTGCATACCGCCAACTTCCGAAGATGCTCGTGTACCTGCGTGCGTGTTGGGTCCGAGGGACTCGTCCGTGAATGCCCTGTGAGTAGCTTCGTCGCTGCAGGGACGACGTCGAACGTAAAGCCAAAGGGAGTACCGCAGCTTGCAGCTGTAACTGCACCGAAGAGGGCGAGGTGGCGACCCGCGCTCGCCACGCAAAGAACCGAAGAACCCGAGGAAGAGTGCGCGCGTGTGTGCGCAGATGGGCCCCAGACCTACGTCAACGCAACGAGGAGAAGCAATGAGCGAACCGCGCTAACGAGGGCAATGGGTCTTTGCGTCGCTCGCACACCCAGACCGTGCGAGTCGCAAAGTCGTAAAGAATCTTACGCGATGGACTCGGCTCGTAGAACGTGTTCTTTACTCTTTTGACAGCACTGAGGGCGTAAACCTATAAAGGCTGTTCGGCATTTTTTTTTATTCTTCTTTTCATCGTCGCTTTTAATACTTTTTGAAAGGGCGACGAGCTTACTTTTATCGAGATGTTATGTGTGATGCTTATTTTTTTTTTTTGTTAACTTCAAGTACATTTAGAAAAAGAAATGGTTGGATTAACCAAAAGTTACGGTGACGTATGTTCAAAGATGTTTGTTTGGGACAAATAAAGCATTGTTTTGTTGAACGATTATTTGCTTCAATCGTTTCAACATTTGTCGATTTAAACAAATAACATCTTCAAACGTAGTCACCGCGCCGTGGATAATCCAACCACTTCTTTTTTTTTTCTCAGTGCAGTGCATGCATCATGTCCGCAAAAACTTGAGCAAGGCGTCCGAACTATTTCCGCTAAACGACCGAATCCAAAAGATTTTGTGTGGTTTTCTGTCGTTCTTTAAATTTAATTTTACTGCCCTCGAACTACCTCATGGCATAAAAAATTTTTTGTCGTCCAACTTCACGAGCGCTGATACATTATTTTATTTATATAATATAGGTAAATACAGGTATAAAGGTAGATCGTAAATACAGGTATAAAAAAAGGGTCGTAATTCCCCCTCGGATCAATTATTAAGGTCAAGACAAATTTGCGGTCGCGTGTCGGCGCGCTTAATCTTCATTGTATCATTGTTGCGTATGCAGGAGTCTTTGAAGAGCGTGTGCCAGTTCGATGATGTATGAATGGCCCACCACCCGGTATAAACGTTACGGCTCGGCACAAGCGCACCCATGCTCGCGTGCTATACGTAACTCACGTAAGTAATATGTAAATGGAAATGAAAATGGCAACGTTGAACGCAGCGGGACACACAAGACATATATATATATACATATATGTATAGGTGGGAAGATGGGGGAACGCACTTCCGGACAGATGTTGCGGGCTCTCCCGCTCGCCAAGGCCCGCATTGTGCGTTTTCTCTTTCCGCTTCTCTTCCGTCTCCCTTCATTCGCTGCTTATCCTATCGTGCTCGGAGTCAAGCTTGGATCGCCGTTGCACGCGGTGCGTCCGATGAGCATGCGCCGATAATTTGCGGACGAATGGAAAATACTTTGCCGGAGGGGCAAATGCTCCGAGCGAAAGACCTACAAAGCTTGGATTTCGCAAAATATCAACTTATCGCAGAAGGGTCAGCGATAAGAGAAAATCAATTAATTGTAATAATGAAAATTTGGCAGGTACTGATAGCCTGCTTCGACCCGGCTCTGGTGCTAAATGTAACGCCAGCTAAATGTCCCAAGCTGCTGGGAAAAGTGGACTCCGAAAGTCGATGGGAGAATATGAATGGGGCCTTTTTCTGGTCGAATTTTTTGAGCGCTCCACCGGGTCCCGCTAGGGCCCTGATGAGGCCTTCTGGTACTCTGAGAGAAGGATCTGATAGAAACTTCGGTAAATCTGGTGTCCATAAAACTGACAGAATTTTCAGGGCACTAGAGCAACATCCTGGCAAATATTCGTATTAAACTTAACATTTTCTGCTAGAAAATATGGTGCTTTTTTGCCAGAATATAAGTTCTTTTGACTAGAAAAATAAAATATGCAAGTTCTTCTAACAAGAAAAGAACATAGTAATCGATAGCGTCGCGATCGCGGACCATTTGTTTTAGGTTTGCAGGTTATATCGGCATATTTTGTCGATCAAATTCTTTTTATGTATACATACATTAATAAAATTCAATCGACGAAATACTAAGTTTTTATCCACGAAATTCTCAGTCAGATACGCAAAGTTTTCCATCCAGCCTTCTCGAAAAAATCACTATATGGATTAAGTAAAAATTGTAATGGCCACTATAAAAATTCCACATATCGCTAGTGGTGGCGTTGCTGTAGGTACCATTGTAGCCCGATCGAAATTGACCAAATGATTTGATAATTTTTTTCGAGATCCTCTCAGCGTACCTTGCCAGAACCAGACGTGAAGCTAAAAAAAAAACCGCCACGATTTACATCCGCGTATTATCGTCCGACAAAATTGGCACTGACTTAGAGAGCGGAAGAGAGATGAAGGGTCACGGTGGCATTGTTCGTCGTCCCCGTGAGCGGAAAGGGGGATGACCGGGCGTGTGAAACGCGTGAGGAAGGGCTGAACGGAGCGGAGAGGAGAGCCCGAACGAGAGGGAAGGCGCTGAGCCCGGTACCGGAGGTATCGTAATACAATACTATTAGCTGAACTTGAGCTACTTATGAGTGACCTTGTGCCCGACGTGCTCTCTTTCTCTCGCACCGATGATTGCGAAGTTGCGTCGGCGTCGATGCGTGAGTACGTGGCTCGCACGCGTGTGTTCGTACGCAGAGAATTATCGTCGCCGTGTGACACTGATATCCCAGTGTTGTCGCCCTACCGGCGCGCGTGTGCGTCGAACGATTACACGTCCGTGTGTCCGGATGGCTGGAGAGAGCGACGCAACTCCGGGATACCAAGAACGGATAACGCAGCCAGCGGAATTCGGAGCGCCACCGTATTTGGGAAGCAAGGCCAGCAATCGCCGATAATCGACAACGAAGCGGCGACCCGAAATCCCGAGTGACAACACTCGATATTGTCGGGACGTTCGGCTAATCCTGAGCTCGAGGCCCGACGATGTTCCCGGTGCGCGATGGCCAGCAGCCAATCCCGGTCGGGAGGCTGCGGTAGGTCCACCAAACGCATCAGTCCGACGCTCGCTACCATGCGGATGAACTCGTGTCGCACGAGGCTGAGCTGCTGCATCACCTTTCTCGTTCTCCTCCGCTCCGAGAGGGATCCGAGCGGGCGAAGCGGCTCCGGCTGCGTCATCGTCGGGGACGGAGACGAGGGAAGGCGTTCTTTCTTTCATCCGCCATTTCAGCGGGTATGTCGTGTTGCGGCGAGGAAACCCCGTAGGCCGATGTTGGTTGGGGGGAAAAAAAAAATAATGGAAACGGGCCGGGAATGAAGGCGGTTGACCCACCTCGTGAGAAACTCCCGGCGGTTCTTTTTTTTTTCGTGAGAAAAAATTGTGCGAGAGAACGCGTTGAATTGTTGCTGTCAAAGTTGGCGCGGAGACGCGTCGGATGCCGAGAAGCGCAAGGGCTGATAACCGCGTCGTCTTACGTGTCGGATCGTTTAGTTGCGCCCTTCCGCTTTTCGGCGGCCCCACACGAAGAACAACGACGCGGCGTTCAGTGATCCCGGGATCCATATGAATGCCCGCGACTGCCTACGCGACGAGGAAATAACAAACAAAAAAAGTTAACTGACCTATACCAACGGCGATGTTACGACTTCCGTCGAGTGACCCCGGACGCGATAAATATTGATTCGATCGGCGCGACTGGCATCGACGAGCGGCTCGGACTCGAGCACGATCACCGGCTATCGGTGTCGAATGTCCGTGCACCGATGAAATTCGTTCCTGTCACGATCGGCAAATTAAACACCGCCGACTTTGTATTCGCCGATTGGGGAAATAAAATATTTTACAGACTGCCGTGCGAACTCCGTCGAGCGAGGGAGAAATTCTGATTTTTCATTACGCCGAAGCTTGCGCTGTGAAAATTCTGTGCTCGGCAACGGTAACCAACGACAATACTGGCGCAGTGCGTACTTCGTCGGTGCATGCCATGTAGAGCTGACGCACCTTTTCCATCAAGGGCATGCGAAATGCCACGGTCGATAATAAAAACTGCTCTTTTTTCAAGGGTGCTGAAACTTTAGCGTTCAAAGGAAATTGGAGACCACTATAGAATCGATAGACACAGTGGCATTCTTTTCCGTTAGACAACAACGTTTCGACACCCTGGGAAAAATTGCGTTACAGTTTCCATTACCGACTGGGTTGCGTGATGGGCGGGCGGGAGGTTGTTTCACATCACTTGAAGGTTGAAGGTCGTTTATACGAATTTTTTCTCATCTACTGATTTTAGTAAATGGTTATTTGTGTCACAGCAGATGTCCTTACCCTAGGAAAACATTAATTGCCATGGAGTTGCAAAAATATTATCGGTCTGTGCTAATTTTCGAAAAGGAACATATCCGCTCAGTTTTTTCAAAGAATAATCCGTATTTTTTGCTCGATTTTGATGTACCACGGCTCATTCTCTTCCCCGAAAGATGTTCTAAAAATTCACCATCTAGATATTCGATAATCGTAAAAGTTTGCATAAACGACTTGAAAAAAAATGTTTCACTCATTTTGACTGGCGCGAAAATCATCCAAAATTTTCTATTTTCAGTCACACAATTGTGGCTCAACCCTCGGTCGACGGTTCAATCTGTTCCTCATAATTCGAAGTTCGGCGCTTTAAACTCCGCCGCATCTTCTCGCGTCCGAGTCGACGCCGGGCTCCGGGCTCGGACTGCTCTCAGAGCGGCCTCGACGGCATTGAATTCCCTTCTATCTCCGTGCTCCCTCGCGAATCTCTCGTTTCTCTCGCGAGCTAAATGCGAACTAACGAGCTCCCCGACCGGGAGAACTCGGCCGGCGGTCGTCGTAAAATTGCGACTCGCCTCTCCGGAGAGTCCCTCCGCCCGTAACAGCCGTACGCGTACGAGAAATCGGTACGCAAATACCGTACGGAAGGTTATATTTACGGGGGTGTAAGCCGAATCGCAACGGTGTGAGTTTCACGGTTCCGTGCCCGGCGCAAACTCCGGCTCGCAGGCAGTGAACGCTTATTTTTCCACCCCGCGCGCCCGCGAACCACGGTGTTAATGAGCACGTTTTAGCCGGTCGCCAATTGCGTTACGCAATGGGACCGTACTTCGCACGTACCTTACGGCTCACCGAGGCACATGCTCGTGTCGCGAGTCGCTTCGCCTCCGAGCAGTATCGATACTATGTGAAGAAACACCTGCCTACGAGACTGATCCCTGCTCGGTCGGTAACAAAAACTGCAATAAACTTTTCTCGCGCCCGCTGTCGTTTGCGCTCGAAAGAAAAGTCCTCCGCTTCCGATCAGAATTTTCTCTATGCCGCACACGCCACCGTCTGCGAAAAAGGTTTATTACAGTTTTTGTTACCGACCGCGGTATTTCGACTCCTCACGACCCCGATAATCTTACCGTCAACCTCGAAAAAATATGAATCTCCGTCCCGCGAGAAATACTCGAGAAATACGCGAAACCCCTTCGTTGGTTTTGGTTCGGGGTGGGGTGGAAAAAACATTGAAATAAAAAATAAAAAGCAGGCGATGGATCGGGCACACCGAGCCGACGCCCACAAGCGGGCTTCCGCGAAGGGACACTTTAATCGTGTCGACTCGGTGAATTCAGAACCATCTCGTTTTTCTTCGCGACGTGCGGGCGCGGAGGTTGGGGAAGGAGCGAGAGAAGAAAGAGAAGAGAGGAGGACACAAAGAAGCCAAGTCTTTACGAGCATCGAGGGCCAGGCCATCCAGCGAGGGAACGGCGCATCGGCTCGGACGCAACCACTCCCTGCCCGAGCCATTACAAATTCACCGAGCATCCTAGAATAAAAATGCATCCTCAGCTTGTCGTTCCCCGCATGCCAGACAGGCACATTCCCGATGCTCGCTGCCTATCTTCCTCGGGCTCCCCTAGCCTCTCCCGGCATCGGTCTATCCCGCTTTCTTCACCGTACAGACTTCGCCACGCTCCCGTTCTCCCGTCCCTCGATTTTTTTTTTTCGCTGTTCCCTAATAATCGGCCGAGAGTGCGAACTTGTGGTGGATTTTTAAAAGAGATGAATACTTTTTTTGGGTCGTTTGAAAAATGATAAACAATTTGTTTGCATTATTTGAAAAGGTAAATCATTTTTTTAGATCCTTTGAAAAAAGATAAATCATTTTTTTATAATTTGAAAAAGACATAAGTTCTATAATATTATGAGAAAAGAATTTTCGTTTTTTCTCAGTGAGCGAGCCCGACGACGAGAATCGTGTGCATTCGTAATAAACATTTTGGTGGACTTTAAAGGAAGATCTATAATTTTTTTTAAATAATTTGAAAACGATTTTTTTATTTATTTTTTTCGTCGGGCGAGCCCGACGACGAGAGACGTGTCTCGCCGCTGCTCTGCCACCTTGCCCGATGTCCTCGGTACGGCTAGTATACACGAGGGAAAGCGCGATGCAGCTACGGAGTCTCACCGATCCCCGACTCGGTGACGTAAATCTACGATTCCAAACGAAAACATCGTCCCCGAAACGTTTCTATCCTCCTCATTCCTCGTCCGTGCATCCTTCTCTGCTCGCAGTCACCGCCGACGAGCCATCCAACCCCGCGCCCCATCATCCTCCGTCGCTCCCCCGCGGCTCCCGGCGAACATACGTATCTGCCCGTAGTACCTACTAGACTACACTTGCGATCCGCTCTGCCGATACGGTCGTTGGCCGGTCTCCGTACTAACGCGTATTCGGAGATTTAAAAAAAAATCAAGAGGATAACAGATTTTACTGTTCGATCGGGAATTATCGATTGCTGATCAGTTGTGAGCATATTTTTCCCACCGATACAGATTCACGATCTTTGTTTTAAATGCAAATGAAAAAGCTATCTACTACCAAGTCAAGGTTAAAGTTAATCTTCATAAAGTGCTATACTGACCCACTTGGTCCATCCTTTAACGATTTTTTTTTCTTTTAACGGAAAATCGAAAAACGATCTACTGTCGAGTTCAGGTTAAAGCTAATTTTCATAAAGTACTATGCTGACCCACTTGGTCTGCCCTCCAATGATTTTTTATTTTTACCGCAGCCATCTTCACTCGCCGATCCAAATTGACGATTTTTTTTGTTTGTTTTTAAGTGCAAATCAAAAAGCTATCTACTACCAAGTCAAGGTTAAAGTTAATCTTCATAAAGTGCTATATTGACCCACTTGGTCCATCCTTTAACGATTTTTTTTTTCTTTTAACCGAAAATCGAAAAACGATCTACTGTCGAGTTAAGGTTAAAGCTAATTTTCATAAAGTACTATGCTGACCCACTTGCTCTGCCCTCCAAAGATTTTTTATTTTTACCGCAGCCATCTTCACCCGCCGATCCAAATTGACGATTTTTTTTGTTTGATTTTAAGTGGAAATTGAAAAGCTATCTACTACCGAGTTAAAGTTAAAGTTAGTATTCATAAACTACTATATACATCCACTCGGTGCACCCTCGAACGATTTTTTTTATTTTTGTCCCAACCCTCTTCAACCACCGATCGAGATTCACGATTTTTTATCCCCGTGGAAATCGAAAAACTATCTACTACCCAGTTAATATTAAAGTTAATATTCACAAACTACTATATAGATGCACTTGATGCACCCTCCAACGATTTTTTTATTTTTACCACCACCCTCCCCTCCCTTCGTGGCGAGGAGAGACTGGACTCGTCTCTAAGTGGCCTATGACTACCTCCAATTCGGACGGAACCGTGGTGCTGCTGTCCCGCTGCGCTGTGGCTCGCCGCAGCCTACCTATATATTATGCAGGCTAAAAATGATACGGCCGATGACGTCATCCGTACTCGTACATGTGTGCGCGTGTGTGTGGATGCTGCCGCTACGTCGAGTGTATCGGGACTCGGTCTCTCGGACTGCTTCGCGTCTCGTCCCGCCTCCTTCCCGCCAACCTCACCAACTCCATCCACTTCGTTTCAATTTTTCTCGCTCCTCTCTCCCGCGTATTCCCCTTTCGCTCTCGCAGATCGGAGCGCGACGCCGAGAGCTTTTGAATGCGTGTTGCCCGAGGCCCTGCATCGCAGAGGCGGCGGCTTCGTCGGCCAAAGAACGTCCGATCTTCGTAACTCCGAAATATGTCTCCGTGAAAGACCCCTCGTGCGTGTCGCTCTTTCCGCAGCTCTTTGACGAGGCGTTTCGTTGCGCGGGAACGCGGGCCACAGGTGTAGCGGATGATATACGTGTCCGACGGGGTAATCGTGCCGTTAGACTTCTCTCGTGGCCTTTAACGAGCCCGGTTATCGATGCAAGGCGCTCCGAGCCATGGAGGGCTCTTTCCCCGCCGGCGGTAAAGAATTTAAGGCGGCAGCGTGGTCGTGGGATAGAGATACAGCCGATTAGACCCGAGTCGGTGCAACTGTATCAATAACCGGCGAAAAAGAAGCTCGCTTGATGTTTACCCTGCATGTGTCTCTATAATATAGAAAGATTTCGCCGCAGTCGTGTTCGAGAATCGAGAAGGGGTCAAATGAAACGGCCTGAAATATTGTGAATCGTCTTGAGTGGATACAGCGTACGTTTATTCATATTTTCTACGAATCGCGCACCTGCCTATCATTTTGATAATTGTCTTCGAATAAAGAAAACAAAGAAGGCGGGACGATGAAAAAAGGAGAATCGAACGAGTCACGTTAGCACCATCGGCTGCAGGATACACTTTCTCGAGCAGCTGCCCGTCGGTGACTCGGGAGAAATTTCAACGAGTCGCGTGTGAAAGATTCCCGGTTAAGGACACAGACACGCCAACGCTACGCGCGATTTCCCAAAACGGTGGATGCATCGAAATCGTTAACTGCACGGAATCGCCTAAGGCGTACGTGAGAAAGCAGGCGCGAGGTGCAAATAAGCAAAGTGCTTCGCGGCGAAAGGTGAAGGATTCGTAAGAAATTGTAATAATAAAAATAATTTTAATCATATTTTGCTCGCTTACGATGAGCAAAAAAAATCGTTGTAGTTAGTTAAACGGACGATCGAACTAACCGTCATAGGGTCGAATTTTAAGACGTTGGAATCGAATTCAAGATCGCTCTTGAGATTGAATTGAAGATCCAAGCGTGTTTAAAATCTATCTTAAGATCGAATCGCAGTTCGAACTTGGTTTCGTGTTTAAGATTGATATTAAGTTCGAACTTAAAACCGAACTAACATTCGATTGAAGTCCGAGTTCGACCCTAAGTTCGAACTTGAGATAAATCTTAAGCACGCAATGAAGTTCGGGTCAAACTTTGATCCCAAGTTCGATCTCAGGTTCAAGCAGACGACTTCAAATCCGGCCCTTATTAAATGTCCCTTGCACAATTATTTCGGTCGATCGATCAAACATTATTTTCGCCACCCGTAAACGCCAATTTTGTCGACTAGAATCGTTTCTCTTTTAGTGTATTAATAAAGAAATGTTATTATTATTATCTATATTTTATTTAGTATCTTATTATTATTATCTTAATACACGAAGTAGAAGTGCGGATGAGAGTCTGCACGTAATTTGGACGCTCCGACGAGCTGGTGTGCGCGCGCGGTCTCGGGCCACACACACCGACGGGATAAATAGTTATTGACCTTTATCGCCAGTGACCTCGTAGTCTCGTCGATGCAGCGAGACGAGAATGTGCGCTAGTCGGGAGAGCCGTTGCGCAGGCGTCGAAGCGCGCCTGGCTTTACGTGGCTGGCACAAGAAACGGGGGAGAGTTGTTGTGCACTGCCGAAGACGAGAGCACGAAGCGCAGGAGGGAGGAGGGGAGAGAGGGGAAGCGGGCGACGCAAAACAGGTTGAGAACCGTCGCCGAGAGAAAGAGATCCGTCCTCTCGAACACCCCTCCGTCGACGACGGCGACGACGCCGGGCTCGCTGGGCTAGGCTTCTGACGCTTTTCAACCTCACTTTCGATCGCGTTTCCCGGAGCGATCCTCCGGTATTCAATCGTCCTCGGCACAGAACGGCGAGGTATAAACACCGGATACTTAATATCTCGGTGTGCTCCACGATTTAACGATTGATGGACGAGCCGGGTCGCGAAGGATGGGCCGCAGAGTAACTGCAGTTGAGCACGATCGACGAAGAAACCGCGCGGGGGGGGGGGGGGGGGGAGATTGACGTGTTATTCGACGATGTTGGAATTTCATCCTTGCATGCTCCGCCGTTATTCAATGCACATTCGCCGCGCGAATCGGAGTTAAATAAAGCGACATTAACACCGCGAATGTCTAGGCCGAGATCGTTAGCGCCGATTGGGGTGTTTATCTTGATGGGGGGCAACGAGCGTGGCAGACAGAAATATCCGTGAAACTGCGGCGGTGGACGGGACGGATAATTATTTCGTGATCGGGAGAATTATTTTATCGTCGCTATCAACTATAGTGTCCTATATTGAGATTCTTTCAGCTAGGTGTAAAAGTCGTCTGTTATGTGTATCGAGGTACATGTACCGAAGTCGATGCGTCTCTTATCGGCCTCCGATCTCTTCGAGGACGGCTCGTCGTCCCATGATCGCCGAGAAGCTCAAACGAGACGGTTATGTAATTTTTTTTTTTTTTTTATAGAAGAAAAAGAAAAGAAACTCAATACATATACATGTCTCCGAGCGTCCCCTCTTTAACAGCCGCCTCGGTGGCTGACTGGCTCGTCGCTTGCATGACCCGGTTACCAAGCGGCGCGCGAAAGTTTGTTTCTCAGGCGGCGACGTTGTCGCGCAGTGGCGCGGGCGGTGCATCGCCGCCGCCGTCGTCGTCGGGCCATTGCGTAATCGGTCGTTCGGTTCGCGGAGCGAGCGAGAGGGAGAAAGGGAAGCGCTCGACGGCATCGAAAAATAGGCACGCGGCCCGAATTCGCGAGTACTCTGACCGTCGAATCGGTCATCGGTGCGCGCGCGCGCGCAGGCGTTCCGATCGCATCGACCTTGCTGCGAGCCGTCCGCACAGCGATCTTCCTATATAGCTGTATTAATACACCGACGTCAACGTCTCTCGCTCCCAGCGCTACGCCATCATTACAATTTTATATTTTCGGATCTCGAGGTCGTTCGCCACGTAGTATTATCGAGAGTCTGCGGTACGAATGCTTCTGCGTGGATGTGTGTGGATGGATGTGTGTTCGATTATCAGCAAGCCCGTTCAACTCCGCTGCACGAACCGCTCGTGTTTTCTCGCGTTCACCCGCCGTGCCCCTTTTGCCCCCCGACCAATTGTTTTCAGCGGCACATAAAATCCGAGCGACTTCATTCAATAAAGGTGCGCGGAGTACTACGTGCGCTCCCTGGTAATGCATGTGTGTATGTGTGTGTGTGTAATGTTGCACCGCACATTAATCGAAGAGCGAGGGGTGCAGTCGAGGCGAGCGAGCGAAACTCACACGCGCCCGTCCGGCTTCTGCACGCGCGTGTAACATATCGCTCCTCGTCGTCGGGGAATGGCCTTGGAATACCAGAACGACGGGAGCGCGCGCACCGCACAGAATCGGGAATGCCCTCGCCGTACAGGGGATGGCCGAGTAACTCGCGGGACGACTCGGTGGATTCCCCGGTTGCTGTTAAGGGGTCGAACTGGATTGCGCGATTAAAATTGCCGATAATGCAGAGAGCGCCGGTAGTGCAGTCGGTCAGGCAGAGACCCGGGAAAAGCCTTTCACATTGATAGTGCACTAAACGTCCTCGAGTCCGAAAGCTAAACAATCATTTTACAGTGGTAGAACACTGTATAGATAAATTGTAAATTTAATGTACTGAAACTTCAATTCCGCTTGCATTAGTTACATTAAGTTAACATTAATGCACTCTTTTGTAAAATGAAAAAACCAGATATTAAAATTACAAATCATTTGCCTGAAATTTACAAAAATTTTCGTTCAAAAGAAAAATTTTACGGTACAATTGCAACGCACACATGTTTGAAAATTCAAAACCAGATTATGTAAACATGGTTCCGATTCCGTTCGTTAATTTTCAAATTAAATTTGTTCAGTCTATGTGTAGAAAAGTGTGGGAAAGAAATGTACAAATATATAATATCCAACCAATTTAGCTGTACGTGGATATATATCTGTTCTGTGGATATAAGCAAAGAAATACGTATGTGTAAAAAATACGTATATGTGAAAAATATGTAAAAACCTACACGGCTGTCCAGAAAATGAAAACTACGGCTACTGCTATTAATCGTTCTCGTCTTATCTTTTGCCATAGGCATCGGACACGCGTTCTTATCCTATAGTCGGAACGGAGATGAAAGCCAGACAAAAAATTGTGATATCCTAGAGTCGCTCTCCGAGTCACGATAATGATAGCGGTAGGTCACGGGTTCGTTATCGTCTCCCTCGACGATGTTACGCTCCGTATTTAGCATGTCTCACATTTACTCCCGATTTACTACGAAATTTATTATTATTGTTATTATAATAATCCTATTTTGATTTTTGTCATTATTTTATTATTATTATTTTAATTATTCTAAATCATTTAATTGTATCTTGAAAAATGCAATGTTGCGCACTGATTTTAGATGCATCGAGGATTGATGTTGAATAAGTAAATCAACGGTAAAAATAGTTGAGGCGGTAGAAAAATATTCAGAGCTTTTCTCAATTACCATTAACCCGAGGGGGCTTCGTAGGAATGCCGGAAAGCCTGAGAACTGGATCGTTCGACAGCCTGCACTACGGTCGAATGCGTTGACGCATGCATTCGAGCATTAGTTTACACGGGGCAAGGTACGGCGCCTCTGTGACGACATTAGAGGCCATACCGGTGCGCGTCGATAATGCACAACGCGTTTATCAGACTTTACGGTATATACGTATATACAGATATATACGTCGTGTCGCAAGTCCACCTCTCTCTCCCTTCAGCGCTCGGCGTTATCGTTTTCTTCGGTATCTCTCAAATTCCGGGATAACGCAGTGCCCGATGCAGCTCCTCGAGACTCGCGGCGTTGAAACGTGAAAGGGATAAAGAAAATAAAAGAAGAAAAAGAATTCGAACAAAAATCGAGTTCGTAACAATTGTTGTTACAGGTCGTGGACGCCAACGCTCTCGGAAGTATGCAAAAGTAATTACGCAATCGACAGCAACGAGTCCGAGAGTGCATAAATCTTAGGGAAAGAGGGGGGAGGGGAGAGTAGGGGAGGGGAAACACGTAGCGGAGGGATCCGAGAAGAGCGCGAGCGCGCGGCACATCCAACTGTCCCCGATTCGTCGGACTTTATCGCAAACCAGATTTCACTGGACGAGTGCCGACGCTCTCTCGCGCAGTCATTCGACTCGGTAACACTTCGAGAGACAGAGACAGAGAGAGCGAGAGAGAGAGCGAGAGAGGGAAATAAAAGAGAGATGGCCCGCGCGATACAGAGAACGAGGGAGCAAGAGAGTGAGAAAATGAAACGGTGAGCGAGAGAACAAAATGAGATAGACTCTCTCGAGAACAACATCGGAGTCGAGTGCATCGTCGTTGATGCCAGGGGCAATTGCTCGTAGCCGATAACGAGCCGGTGTGTATACGCGGATAACGACCGAGAACCGAGAGACGGTCATAGAATCATATTTTCTCGATCAACTCGAAACGATCGAGTGGCTATTTAAAAATAATATCTTATTACTATTCTGAAGTCGCACGAATAAAAAATTAGCTGGAAGCCGGTTAGTAAACATACCGGTAGCGGAACATGATTTTCAGTACCGGAGGTCGAAATCGTGCAGGAAGACCAATCGAGTTGCGTGTCACTGGTTCGTACTGTCGCGGCGCGCGTCGCGCCGAAAACGCCCCGACAGGCGCAAGATCGACGAAAGACGCATCGTGGTAGATGTAGAGGTAGGCCATACACGCTTACGTACTAACGACAATAAGCGCGAGAGAAAAAAGGACGAGGTTCGTTGAGCGAGCAGGACGCAGGTTAGACACACGCACGCGCGCACCGCAGTAGCGTGTATACGCTGTAGCCCACCGCAGCATACTGGCGTCTAAAAAAAGATGCCGACCCCCCTCCCCCCCTCCCGGCCCACCGGTAGCCCCGCTCGTACTGTTTCCAATGCTTTCACGGGTTAGATTCTCTTCCACCGGCTGAGTTTTTCGTTCGTAAACATCAAATGTCCGACGAGAGCACGGACACGCTGCAGCGTAACGGTCGCTGGTATGCGCGAATCAGCGGCCGATGCGCAGTTCGTAGGCGCAGTAAAGCGTGTTGCAGGTCCCAACGTGTCTCAGACAGACGCCTCTCAACGTCGCTCGTACAATTTTTACTTTAACACCCATTAGTCACTCTCGCTTCTGTACCGGAGGCTCCCTTGCGATCTGTCACGCATCCTTCCCGCTACCGGCACGCCATTCCCGAACGTAAACAAGAGCAACCGGTCTGTCGATAATAGTATATCCTGGCGGGAACGGCGACCCTATTCCCTATGCATTCCGCGACCCGGTATCGAACGAAATTCAATCCGACGCGAGGCCCGAGGCGAAAGGCTCGGACCTGCGAACGATAGATGTGTATCTTTCGTAAGTTAGAAAATTCATTATTTGTACTCACATAACGTGCGTAGCTCCGTGATATCCCCCCTTTCGTAGATTTTATAACACGATCCTTCCTCACGCAGCTCGTACGAATATTATTATTTCGACACTTCAGTTACACTGTTACACACGTGTGCACGTCACTTGGCTTTACTTCGTGTATAATTACTCATTCGTCGATAAATATATACTTGTTGCTGTTTTGTTTTTTTTTATGTAAAATACACACGATGATAACGTGGCCCGTCACCGTCTATTACTCCGTGTTCCCTTAAAACGTGACGACTACGACGACGACGTCGACGACGAGGGACGTGCGTCGAGAGACCGGGGAGCACGCGACGTCCGTCCACCGCGAAGACGTCGATAACACAACTCGCGTTGTCACACGAAACTCTTGCCCGGCATACTCGCGTTATTGCGCCTGTTCGGTTATGCGGGCACGCAAAGGTTGTTTATTTTGTATATCGTAACAATTAATACGCCGAAAGTACGAACGAACGAACGGGACGATCGGGGTGCGTACACAAAGCCTCCGCTTACCGCTGAGAGTGCAAGCGCGCGACTGCCGTGCTCGATTCGCCACTGCGCCGGCCGCGTGTTTCGAGTCTCCGCCGAGCATCACCATGGCGGCGCCACTGTCGGATCCCGCGCCCAACCGTCGAGCGCGTGCATCGGGGCAAACGCGCGCGGCCCGGCTGTTCACTCCGCCTCGGTGTTGCTTTGTGTGCTAAAAACATACACGCACGGACACCAACGCGCGGCCAGTGGTGTTGTGCCGGCTTTCACAGAGAACGTGTGCATTGTCGTCACGCTTACATACATAACGATCGAGGTACAGTGTACTGTGTCAGTGTTATCAACTTTTGTCAGTTCCGGATTTTGTGCCTGCAGTCACACAGACACGGTTAACCGCACCGCCTCGTTCGAAACGTTGTCATCGACGAGAATCCACCATATTTGCGGGGGGGACGTCCGTCAAGGTAATTAATTCAAAATATTTATTTGTTTACTTTCGTTGTTTTTTTTTTGCTTTCGCGCGCCAATGAATTCGGGCCGATGTTTTTTTTTGTTCTCTCATAGTTTGGTACTTTAATGACTTCATTGGCGACCATTTTTATTATCGCAACAGCTGAGCCAGCGATGTCGATCGCAGTAACGCGCACAGCTGAACCCCATTTCGGTTACGAGATTATTCAGACAAATCACCCGTCGATATGTTTATATCCATCGAATTTCTTTGTTCGCAATTTTCATTGGCACACCGTGCGTTCATGAATCTAGTTATCGTTTTGTTATTATTGTCGGAGCATATGTTCGTTTGCAACGATAGTTATCGTCGCGTAACGAAGTTTCCCGTGCCGAGAACGGTGAGGCAGGCCGCTCGAATAATCGAATCTAATCTATGAATGGCACTAGAGCTTTTATTCGGGCAGGTATATACAGCGTGTATACATGCAGTTCTCTCTCCGGCCCCACGCAATCCTTAGCTCGAACTGCGGATTGAAAGGCTTCGGTCGTCTCGTACACGTGACCCGTCGACGACTCGTAATAGTGCACAGCGTATATACGTAACATAACAAAACCGCGTTGGAAATCTTGCCGTGTATTTTCATCCTATCGATCGACTAACGTTCATACACACACACACACACACACGTACATTTACATTTATACATATATATTCGAGTTTACACAAGTCTAGCTTCACTTGTCCACGTGACTACGAAATAAACCCGATCGTTCGTTGACCTACATACGGAAGCGTCGAGATTACAACTATCCACCTATTAAAATTACTGTTAAAATCGTGTCCCTCATCCAACGAAAACAGATAGAATTTTTTCCTCTCGAATAGAAACAATGTAATTTTTTAAACTCGTAATACTGATAGAGCGTTTAATGAATAACAAAGCTTACAGGTCGATCGATCGATTTTACTGATTACTGCCCGTTATAAATATCGAGCAAAAGAAACAATTACTATAAAAATAGTTGCCCTCGCCACAAGGAAAACTCATCGATTCTTTCCTTCAATAGTAACGATCGGATAAAAAAAACTCGTAATGCTGATAGAGTTTTTAATAAAATAACGAAGCGTACAGGCTGGACGATCGATTTTACAGAATAGTACCGATTATAAATAGCTAGCAAAGTAGTATTGCTGGACAAATTGTTGCCCTCTTCACAATAAAATCAAATCGAATTTTTGTTTTCTCGAATAAAAATAATAGAATTTTTTAAAAAACCTCATAATACTGACGGAGTGATTAATGAATAACGAAGCTTACAAGTGGTTCGATCGATTTTACCGACCACTCCCGATGATAAATATCTAGGGAGGAAAATAAAAATTATAACAAAAATCATTGCCCTGTTCGCAATGAAGATCGATCGAACTTTTTTATTCCTCGAATAGTAACGATAGGATAAAAAGAAACTCGTAGTATCCGATAGAGTGATTAATGAATAACAAAGCCTACAAGTGGATCGTTCGATTTTGATAAATCACCTCCGAGTCCGAGATCGACAAAGTAACAAAGTGACCACTCGTAACCTTCGCTCTGTTCATTGTTACTCGTTAGTGGGCAGAGCGTGTGTGTGTGTGTGTGTGTGTGCATCGGTGTGAGAGCTAGGCGACGCAGGTCTTAAAAATTTACGATGACGGTGCAACGCTAAACCGAAGCTCGAAGAAGTGTGGTGCAAGTATAATAGCGAGCGGGTTCCCAGCGTGGGTAAGTGAGAGAGTCGGAAAGACCGGGGCACGAAGCGGAGGCGCGAGAACGACGAAGAAGCGTGCGTTGAAAGAGGAGACGGAGAGGCTGTGGAAGGCTCGGTTGCATTGAATGCCGGTAATCTGTGGTAGGAGGCATGTAGGACGAACGGATGGAGAACGCGCTCCGCGCGCTGGTGAGCCAGAGTGCAAGGAGGCCAATGGTGGAGCCGAAAGGGAGAGACGATCCGCGACGAAGAGGACGAAGAAGAAGAGGGTTAAAGAGGGAACGCGCGAAAAAAGAGAGACGGATCGTCGGAGAGCGAGAAAGACCGAACGGATACCCGGCAAGGCTTGGCCGAGCAAAAAAACAAAAGTGCATCTCGGCGCAAGATGGCCGTCGACTCTCAAGGTTATACCTCCCCCCCCCCACCTCCGGCCGCACGGTCGACCAGCCCCTCCCCGCCGTTCCTCCTCGGCTCTTCTCGTCCGCACCTTCTTTCGCCCGCTCGCGGCCCGACTGCAGTGACTGTCTATTTCTCCTTCTTCTTCAACTATTCGTAAGGCGGGAGAGCACCGAAGAGAGTGCCCCGGCGTACAGTCCGACGAGCAAAGCGTCCATGGAATGCGGTAGATTGCATTCGCGAATTGTCGAATTCCCGGGATATTATATTTCGGTAAAAAAAAAAAAAATTCCTTCTGCTGCGGTGCGGCTGTACGGAGAATAGCGTTTGGAAGAAAATTGGACGGACGTTGAAGTCGAGAATGGAGTTCCGGGGCGATGACTTTTTTATACGCTTTTCGGATTAGTTCTTTATAGCGGGAAAAAAAATCGGACTTCGTCTTGGGGAGTTTCTTTTTGTTTTTGTTTTTTAATTTAGTTTTTTATTTTATTTCTTCGTTAAGAGTAATCCGAGAACTAAGCCCCGATCGAGGGATAATTGGAGGATTCGCCGAGTATAAACAAGCAGCCAAAGCTCTTTGAATGCTCTGTACGACCGTCTCTCCGAGCTCCTCGGTGAGCGCTCGGTTCGCCGAGACGCTCCCGGAGGATTACACCGGAATGCTCTACTGCAACCAGCTTTGGGTCACTGGGTAATTGATCAACGTTTGATCTTCGCGACTCCATCCCCGACTCTCACGCTCTCCTGCATAAGCGTCGCAGTTCTTACAATCCAAATATTAACGAAGCGAAAACGCGGGCTCCGCTCTGAGCGACCCAAAGCAGCAGTTGTCGGTATCAGCTTGCAGTGATAAAGAAAAATGAAACGAAATTTTCATCGTCCGCAAATTTAAAAAAAACTAGAAATCAATTTTTTTTTTCTTTCAAATCGCCATAATCTGTCTCCTTGGTCCGAGGATAAAAATGAGCAAAAAAACCGAATTTACTGAATGAACAAATTCAATGTTTTTCGATCAATTTTATTCTCGTACCGAAGAGATGCGATATCGTTACTACGACAAAAACGAAACTTTTCACTGATTCAAGTAATTCTTTTATCGTGCAACGATTAATCGTAAAAAAATTACATTGAATTCCAAGGGGACCTTGAAGGTTTAGAGATAAACACAAAGGCACACTTGCCGATGTGAATCTATAGTTCGACTAAGATGGAATATTTTCCTTGTTTATTGATTTTTTAACGATCGCGCGGCCACTCGCCCTCGAGACTTTCCCCGCGTATTATTTCATCGGAATCCGATGTAGAAAGATCGTATATAAAGGGAGGCAGATTGGCTTTCACGGTATTTCGAGGAAATCGAGTCGTCGTTCCTGAAGATCTCGCGTGTGTTATATTATATATATATATATATATATATATATATATATATATATTGTTTTTTTCCGTGATTCGTACGTGTGTTCGCACCGAAGAATGGGGCGAAGAAGAAGAAGAGAGAGGCTGAGAAGTCGAGAGTCCCGCGGTGTACGAGGATAGACTGAAATACCACCGTTGGACCAATGCCATTGAACGTCGATCGTGCGAGCGATGCACCAGTGGACCTATTTTTAATTGTACACCGCGCTCGTATGTCTCTCGCGAGCGTGCGACAGCATCGAGCCTCACAGCCCGGAGTACATTCGTCCCTCCCGTGCGTTGCCTCCTTCTCGTCGACGGCGGTTACGAGCAAGGATATTCGAGCCGCACATCCCACGTACGAGGCAAAATATTTGTCGTTCGTCTCGATAACTCGTAAACTCGATCGCGACGTAAAACATGCAAACATAATCGGCCGCTTCGCTTCGAGCAGGCCGCGCTGCTAATCGGCTATTCAAATGACAAAATGAATTACATTGAATGTAGCTGTACTTACGTGCATATATATTTTTACTTTTTTTTATGCTTTATGTATTAAAAATAACAAATGAGGCATTGAAAAAATACAACTTAAAAGAGGTCAGATTCTGAGGTTCGACACGACCCTAGTAGATAAAAATATTTTTGTTTTCCAATAACTTGGCGAGGGATTCCTAAGTTTCCGTGCAGTTTTCTGCGCTCCATCGAGTATCCTACAAGTGTCCTAAGCCACCAGCTCGAAAGTCCGCTGCAGTGGACTGGAGGTGCGCTGGAAACGAGGTCAGATTCGGATGTTCGATACGACACTTGTAGACAATTTTTTTTCTCTCGATAACTTTTACGCAGCCTTCGCGAAGGGTTCGGAAGTTTCCGTGCAGTTTTATGCGCGCCACCGTGTAGCCTACCGGCGGCCTAAGCCAGCAGCTCGAAAGTCCGCTGCAGTGGAAGATTGCAATTTCCGGCGAGAGAGAGAGAGAGAGAGAGATAGAGAGAAAGAGCGAGATATTGTCGAACGAGCGTTGCAACGCATTAGATTGAGCGTCGCTGCGTCTCAAGGCCGAAGCGTCCGAGAGCTAAGGACGCTTAGTCCCCTCTATGCACATCGGGTCTCTGCCGACACACGGCGAGCTCGTGTACGTGTATCCGCGAAAAACACCCGTACAAAATTCGACACCGTGCACCGCTCTCTCACTGCTCACAAAATATATACATAAAATTGTAACTAGTAGCAGTGAGTTTATTAACAATACATAACACGTAACAGTTTTTTAAAATACGTAACAAACATTTCTCTTTTCACCCATATTTGCATGTTGCCAATTGGCCATCGACCGCAGTCCTTCAGCCAATAAAAATGTAATTACTTAACAAATAAAACAAATTTACGAAAGTCCAGTGCTCGACCGATGAAGACATTTTATCGGAACATAGCGCGTTCGATTCTTGCCAACTTTTGCCGGAGCGTAGATTCGTTGTCGAGAAGTTGTGTAAATATAAGGGAGAGAGATGCCGAATGATAAAGTGTAATGGAACAATTGGGTGCCTTCGCTGGGCGCCTTCATCACCGTCGAAGTTTCGTACGGCGGTTAATTGACCCATTAAATATAAATCGTCGGGCACGCGCCTGCGCGGATCCAACGTCGGGTTAAATCGTCGGCCCAAACTATGACGCTTGTGCACATGTGGCGTGTATATATCTGTGTATGTACACGTTGCCGCTCGAGCTTTGAGGTCACTTCAATTTTGGCAAGCAGCGCAGGTGGACGATGCGGGTATAAAACCAGCGGCGAGACTCAGCCACAGCAAGATAGAGAGAAACGGAGAGCGGTGTGGAGGGGGGGGGGGGGGGGGGGGATGAGCGCGGCGGTGGGTCTTGAGAATAAGATGCCGGTCTCGTTCGTCCAAGGTCGCGAACCGGGAATGGCTTGACTTTGAGCTAGATTCGGCAGGTTCTCTCCCTCACTCCCGTCAATCCCCGAAGCACGTTTTTCGCTGTAGATCCCGGAGAGTTTAGAAACATCTGTTCGACCCGTCGGTGAAATTACGGGGAAGCACCTTGCAAGCGAGGAACAACATCCCCCTTGTTTTCTAACTTCTAATACCCGGTGCAAGGGAACCTGCTCGAGGGGGCCCCCGAAGATAAACGCCGCGGATATTGGCCTACTCGGAGGGATAGATTGCAACGCGGGGGAAAAAATAGTCATAATAATATAGTCGTAAAAACATAATGATAATTGAGCTGCTTAACCGAAAGATATTTTATTTGTTTTTAAGGAAGCGGCTAACTTGTCGGGACAATATATAACAATAAAAAATAAAATAATAATAATAATAATAATAATAATAATAATAATATAATTTTCGTAAAAACGTAATACCAAATAGTAACGATCACCGAAGGGGAGGCAAATTTGGCGAGACAATGCTTAATAATAAAAAATAATAATAACAATATAGTCGTGTAAACATAATGACAATTAAGCTCCTTAGCCAAAAGACGTTTTTCAACAACAAAAAATGTAATAAGTAATATCAAGATGAAACAAAATAATAATGGGTACCGAATGGGGCGGAAAACTTGGCGAGACAATGTATACAATACGGAGGTGGCCTGTGCGTCGTATCTTGTGACGGAAATATACCATCGAGCGTTCCTGACCTATACCAATCTGCACGGTACATCTCATTGACTCTGTTCGCTGCACCGACGTTGCAAACGACGTAATGCTGCGATTCAACTTGCGTTTCCCTCCCCCCCCCTACACAGACGTCCTCGGTGCGCCTTCGCTCGTGTGCACGCCGGAGATACGCGTACGTACGCCGAAGGCAGGAACGAGAGAGAACCGAGGGCGAACCGAGGGAGAATGCCGGACGAGAGAAGTGGAAAGTTAGAGGTAGAGAGGGGGCAGGCAAGTAGCCCCGCACGCACAATCAATACTACACTCTCTCTCCATGGTGAAAGCCCGAAAATTCCCCAGACGCTCGTAAACCTGGAATATCGTGGACTGCAAGCGCGTCGCGTCGGGAGCGCCATCCGGCAGGGAGCTTCGGCTCCTCGGGAGGAGAGTCTGCGCGGTCTCTGTGGCGAGTCGGTGAACGGGGTAAATTAATAGTCAACACGAGCGAGGACGAGAAGAAATTCTTTTGCGGACGCTTTTCTGCGAGGAGGCATTTTGTACGAGACGCTCAGGCATTTCATAAATTGCATCGTCCGTGTAATAATGCATGTGACAGCGTACATGCTAGACGTATATTTTAAGGGGCCCTGATGTGAGGGGGGTCTGCGCAGGGACACAAAAATGTACGAAACATGAAATTCGGTAAAGTTTGTCGCGCAGTCCGCTAGGGACGGACGACGAATTTATCGGTTACGATTTGTTGGTAAATTTTTGTTCTCTCGTGGATCGCGAGCTACGACGATTTTACTTGTGGTGTTACGGAGAGAGATCGTTGGGGCGAGACGCCTGTGGGCGACGTTCTCCTGTTAGGAGTTTAATTGCTAGCTTCTGTCGGGTAACACATCGAGATACGCGCGTACCTCGAAATCGCCGCCGAGTGCGAATAATTATTTTAATGAAACGTTATTATAGACTCCGTGGAATTATGAGCGGCGTTACCGACTGTATCTACTCGTCACAGAATCTCCCGCCCGAGGCTCCGCCGCGCACGTTGCCTCGACTGATTGAGCTATTTGCACATTCCTCAAACACTATCATAGGTATTACTCGCGATGATAAGGAGAAAACGTTGTTAACTGTAGATTTTTAATGACTGTTTAAGGACGAGAAGCTTTATCGACTGCTAAGGAACGAAAGAGCTTACACCACATCGTTTAGCATGCCAAGAGATGTGGATTACGCCATACTGTTTCTCAGCAGTCGATATCACTTTCGGAGGCGTCAAATGGTCAGTCGAAATTGGCGGTGCCGATCAGACACGAAAAATCATTGATTTACTTGACTTCGCTAAAATAACCACGTTGCTTGCGTGCAATACGAGTGGAAAATCCTCTATCATTGACCAATGATCATTATTAACATGAGCGCATGCGCAGTACTGTTTCATTACTCCCTCTGAAAGCCCCATTACTCCCGGGGAAGTAATAGGGAGTAATGGGAGAAATAATGGGAAGTAATAGGCAATGGTCATTGATGTGTATGACGATTTTGCGCCGCAAAGAATGTGGTTATTTTAACGAAATCGGAAAAGCAGTATCTTATTCTACATGGGAGGGAGGGGATTTTCGCCATGCGTGATTTTCTGCTCTCGCTTCGTTCGAGCAGCAAAATTCACACTCGGCGAAAATCGCGCACGTTCCTCTCTTCTAGCACAATATACCATTTTATTTCGATAGAACGAAAATATCTCTTACTCTAGGTCGCACAAGAATAAGTAGCGACGGCGCTTTAGTGAGCTTTCGATAATCAGTGAAAATTGTGATTGTCGATCAGACGTGAAAAATGTTTTCCGAATTCGAGATGTGACGAAAATATCAGAGAGCCGAGAATGAGAGTCGGTACGAGAAACGATATATGCGTGTGCGTTTGTGACTGAGATCTAAAACAGAGATGAGGAACGCGGCCGCGTGCGTCTGCAGTGTCTGAACAGCATGCAAGCCGTGGACGCTGCCCGCGGCCCCGGGGCGACACAATATGTGCAACTGAGATCCAAGGCCGGGACGATCGTGACTGGTTTAATAGCGTCCGTACTGCGCTCTCCACACACACACACACGTGCACAGAAAACTCTCCGAGCGAGATATTCTCTGACACTGCTGCCGTTGCCGCTGCAATTATAATACAACCGTGATGGCGCGGGAGCTCCGGAATTCGCGAGATCCAGCACACCTTTGCCTTTCGATATCCAGCGCGATTCAAAGAAAAAGGATAGGTGTCCACCAAAAAAACGTACACGTGGCGCGTGTCGAAAAATTATATATTATCAATATACATTTTTTTCCATCTTCCAACTTCAACTTCAATTCTGAATTTTCGTTTTCGACCGAGTCATGTCCGTCCCCATCCTCCGCTGCTCCGCCTGGCGTCTTCGACAAGATCCGAAGATAAGAAAAAATTTAAGTCAAGAAGAACAATTAAAGGCTTTCGACGATAAGGCACCGTTTGGAAGAAAAATAACGAGAGGATTCAGAAAAAAACGTAAAAACTAAATAAATAAAAATAACAAGGGCTGAAGGACTCCGGTCGATGGCCCATTGGCAATGTCAATAAAAGCGACTTAACGACAACATAGAGAGATGCATCGGAGATTGTATGGACCAACTGTTATTGTGAATAAATACACTTTTACTACTAGTGCTAAAAAGATCAAAGTTGTTGCCTCAAGTAGGAGGCAGCTAGGTCTTTGAGACGAACTTCTTGGGACAAGAACACGAGGGTCCTATCGAGAAACATCGCTGAGAGGGACGTTGCGGTCCGCGACGGTACCACCGCCGAATCTGCTGAGGTATCCGTCTCTCCACGAAAGCAGAGAAAACCTGTTCCTCTTTTAAGCAAGAAACTCTTACCCCGAGACGACGGGGTGGCTGAGAAGAAGCCTGTTTAGGATTCTTCACGATGAATCACAGTATACGTTATTCCGGTTTTCTTTAGTCGGACCCCCGGCGAAAAACCCGGGGCCCGTGAGGGATTTACGCGCGTGCCCCGGGGAAAAAAAGTATAGAAAGTAAGATATAAGAAACGGATATCGACGGCTGAGAATCGGAAGGGCGCAATTCGCACGTTAACGGGTCTGCGTTACGCCGTTTTGATTCTTGGTCATCCATATATTGGCGAGTACATTGACCATGCAGAATAAAGAATCTGTAGGGTTATGTACAAGCAAAAAACGGAGAGTAACCCATTACTTCGCATTGTCCTGAGATTGAGAGAGAAAAGAGAGATGAGAATGACGAATGGCGAATCGTGTTGGTAGACCCTTAAGAAGAAGGACTTCGTGTACTCGCCTCTTTCATTTTTACTTATTATTATTATTATTATTATTTGCACCAATATTAAGCCATTCACTTAAGCCAATGTATTTAATGTTTTTGTTGAAGTGAAATCCGTAAATAATAATAATAATGTTACTAGTAATTCGACACATCGCTGATGTGATTCGAATTACGGTTGGCGCTGCTGCTCTCTCTAAAAAAAATCATAATCCTTTCGTCGTATCCACGACTCCGTTATCCGCAACGGTAATCACAATAATACGAGCACATAATGTTGGAAAATTGATCGCTTCTATCGTCCTTCGCGGAACTGTATGCGGCCTAAGCGTACATCCCTCGAGACCAATGTTTTTTCGAATGAGTGGTTCGAGCAAAAAGCAAAGTTTCAACGAACGGTTAGGAGAGAGCGGGAGATGGAGAAAGAGAGTTCCGATCCAATTAGGGAATCCTCGAAGAGCCGCTTAGCGTCCGCTGTACCATCGAGAGAATCCATTAATGTAATTATTCCCCGAGTCTCGGAGGTAGACGGGAGATGGATGGATCCAGCGTTAATGGCAAATCGTCCTGCGCGTATACCTAGATCTTCAGCTCTCACTCCGCATCGTTACGGTCGTAGTTTATTAATAAATAAAAAAATCCTAAAAAAACAACAATAATTTGTGAAAAGTTTGAAAAAAAGTGATACAAGAAGAGAGAGGATATGACGCGATCGCTGCGTTCCTTTCGCAAAGACTAAGCTCTCCGGGCCGTCCGAATGGGCATTTCATGGTCAAATCATGAGCCGGTGCCGAGCTCCGTCGTCCGCTTCTGCCGGTGCAGAATGGTAGCAGCGGAATGGTAGCTCGACCGTAGACGCGTATACCGCATGCACTCAGAGTTTCACCGGGTTCTTTCTGGCTCGCTGCGCCCCGCATTCGAAGGAGCGAGAGAACGAGCCCGAGAGCTCGAAGCTCTCCCTGTAGGCCACAGCGTCCTGCTGGTATTGATCAAGGAGTGGCGGCGGGTGTTCTTGAACCCGGTGCTCTTGCTCCCAGTTTACGATGTTCCCGAAGCACCGGGCATCGCCGTCGCAACGCTGCGAGCCACGCAAACACACACGTTGTACACACAAGTGCATAACACTGTGTGCACGACCTGCACGGTCCATTACGATACAAACGCCTCCTATTGCGAGCAAGCGAGCTCGTACTCGCGGGTACAAAGGTCACCGGCTGGTTCTCACGTAGGTATTTTCATGTGCTACCCGTTAAAGTGGGTCTCGAGCTCGGAGGCAGAGAAACGGTGAAGCCGGGAGGAGAACGAGAGTTCCGAACGGCTACATCGATCTAGGAGAGTCCTCGAGCTCGGCTCAGCCGGTTGGCCAACCGCGAAACTCCATCGCCCTCTCACCGCCAACTCTCGCTTTCTGCATCTACGATGTAATGATCATTTATTATATCAACAACGGGCTCGGAGGAACCGACGATGCTAATGATATTATAATGACAGCGTATGCGCCCGAGTACCCGGTCGGGCAGGTCGACGTGGGAAACTCGTTGAGGTGCGCACCGGCGCGGTCTGCGATCGGTGCGTCTCGGGATAATTTCGCGAGCCCGTAGTTTTCCTCCGGTGAAAGCTTCGACAATCCATTTCGCGACACTGGTTGGTCCGATTCGAACGGGATACTAGAATTTTATTAATTTTTTGCCATTCTTTTACTTCTGTCGTTTCTCCGGTTGATTTTTTTTTTATCGAAGGATTTATTAGAGGCGACAGGGAGGACGATTTCTCTCGATGAGGAACGTTTGTCACGCTGTACCTCAGGGCTTATCGGTAGAGCTTAAACAAATGGGCTTCTCTTCGTTCCTATTCTTTCAATCCTCCGGTCTATTTTCTTGAAAAAAAAAAGATTGTGGACGTGCTAGCAATTTGAAGCCTTCTTGACTGGTCGGAACTTCCGCCCCATTAGCTCGCGCGCTAATAACGATTTGTACAGCAAACATTCCTTGTCTACAAAGGTCCACAATTTTCTTTCCTTTTTCCTTTCCTTTCTTACCATTCTTATCATTTTTTTTTAATTGAAAAATCGATAAGAGAAAAAATGGTGAGGTTTTGTGGACGAAAGATCGTCATCAAGCGAGATCTACTATCGCGAGCGTTGCGATTACGAGGAAACTATTTCCGCGCTCAAAACGTTCCCGTTTCTCTGTGTGCGCGCTCGCGCGCTGGAGATTTATGTATCGAGCTTCCGAGAAACTTTTTTATCGGTGGTCACTGACCACTACCATCAGCAGGTCGTATAACACACTACCCCGCTCGTTATGTCGACGCGAAGCCTCGTGCTCGACCATCATTGCCGCAACCCCCAGAAAAATAAATACGTCTCATGCCAGATCTCTTTTCCGCCCGTGCTTATTCTCGTCCCTCACATTTTTCTCATTTCCCGATACGCCTTCTTTTCCTTATTTTTTTTTCCGTTACGCTGAGAAAAGCGGAGTGTCGCGCGGCGCGATGGTTAATACAGTTTTAACTATAGTACAACGTCCTCGGTGCTAAAAACGACCCGATGCATCCTCGGCTCTCTTTCTCTAACTCGAAAATATATGCGTTTACCGGGTGACGCACACACGCATGCGCACACACGCCCGTCCATTCGCAGAAATGTTCCGGTCCAAAAATATCTATATACGCACACGTCCAAAAGTCTCCGAGAGAGCGGAGAGCAGAACGAGGAGCGAGGCCAGAACTCCGCCGCTCGCTCGGCTCCGCTACCCCGTCGGGAGAATAATTGCCGTGTTGCGGAGGGCATAGAGCGATTCGCGAATAACGCCACCGAGCATCCCGCTGATATAGACGACGAGAGGAGGCCCGAGATTGATAGACTGCCGAGTCTATGAGGATTCGTTGCGCATTATCCGCGCATCGTCCGACGGGCTCCGCTACGATTATCTCTCTTCTCCGATGCGAGAGCTTCATTTGTCGATCCCGCTTTAACCCTTCAACCGCCGAACATCGTTAAAATAAAATCTCAACCGCTCCACTTTTGCCGCTTCCAAAGTACATGAGAAAGTGGAACTTTTGAAGAAACTGCATTTTTATTTAACTATACCGAAATTCAAAAAATGATACAAACTTCTTTCTTTCCTAAAATGTCGTTGAATTTTTTTTTTTTTACTGATATTGAAGATCTGATTTTTGAAAAACGTTTCCCATGCTGCATCGCTGTGCGCGCTTTGGACGTAAAATAAATAAAAAGTCGATTCATTATTGTTATCGCTGAGGGGATAAAAAAATCTGCAAAGCGAGCGCTCTCAAGGATCGAAAATCGACGAGCGCAAACTCGAACAAACTTTCGGCAAGCCCCGCAGGGAGCCGGTTACAATCGTTGCTCTTGTGTGTTTGGCAGAGTCCCGTCGCGCCCTCCCCCTCTTTTTTATATCTTCTATACACACTTTCACGAACCGAAGAGAAACTCCATTCGTAATCTCTGTTGACTCCGTCGAGTGAGTTGGGACCCGTGCGACTTAAAGCCGATGCGATAAGCCGTTTGCCCGAGAAAATTTGCTGCAGCCGGCCCGGATACCCGCTCAAGACGAGTAATGCATTGGGGGGGGGGGGGAAAAAAAGAAATTAACCAAGATCAAACATTGCGAAAGAAACGAGTCCGATACACAGCATTCATAGTACAAACGCGGTGCGCGACATGTATATACAATGTTTTTCGGTTTTATCGCTCTTCTTTCTCGTTCCACCGCATTGACTGTTCTTCCCGCCGGAATGGATGACTCGTAACTTCGCTAAACGAGACACGAGCGACTTTGCCGTGTGCCAAATATCCTCGGACGATTTGCCGCCGGCGTTGCACTCCCGACATCAGATATGTCACGGCTCGAAGGAGGACACCGGGAGCAGTTTTCCCGCTGTTTTCGCGCCGCGTGACCGGCACCTGAGATCTTCGATCCGCTTGTTTGGCTCGCGGTTCGTCGCTCGCGAAAATCCCTCGAGTTAGCGAACGAACTTCCGCGATTTGGCGAACGGGTTTAACGTCTCGGTTGTTTCAGCTATTGTCGAACGGTCGGGCCTTACGAATAACCGAAGTAACCCAGAATTTGTCACGGCCCTGAATCTCTTTCGGTCTTTCTTAGCGCCCCGCAGCCGTGCGGGCTCTCTCGCTTCTGCCTTTATCCGCGATCGCTGCCTCCGCCGCCGCTGCCTCTGCAGTAGGATAAATTGGATGCGGTCGGTGCATGTCTGGAGGTCAGTCCTGCCCGCGAGCCGAAAACAACCGACGGATTCATTCCTATGTCCACACAATCTCGCGTCCCGCACCGATACGCATTCGTGTATCGCTCGCAGAATGCAAATAGTCCGGAGGATCGGAGCGGTTTGAGTTATCGGCATTGTAAAAGATCGTTCCATCTGTAATAATTGGAACATTCGTCTCTGTCCGATCTTCGGCCAATCGATTGCCAATAACTCTACCTACGACCCACCGGCCCGAAGACTCGATCGCGTCCCGCAGTTCCGAGTCTCGGTCTCGCGCGGCAGAAATTAATATTGCGCCGCTAAATTTTCCAGCGGTACCGCGGAGGCTGGCAAATGTTTCACGTCGGACTGGTGCACCGATCGACATCCCGGGGAGTGCTTTATCATATTTGTAGGCGGTCTCGGAGGAACTTGCAAAAAGATTGTTCTACTTACTATACTCAATTCGGAGCTCCAAGTTCGAGAAACGATGGTGTTATAATTTTAGACAATGAGAATGCACTTTTTTCCTACTTTATTTCACCGCTATCGATCTACTTGCTTTATCTATGCACTTACTCTACCTACTTAATTTTAATATCTATATTTGCCAGTAGTGTGCGTTATTTCACACTTAGACATCTAAAGTGCACTTTTGTACTTCAGAGTGCAACTACAATGATGACAATATTATATAATAGTAATATATGTACATATATTATTATTATTATTCTTACGAAGAGACAATAAGGGGCTCGGTGAAATGAAGGAGAGAAAAAAAGATAGACTGCTGATCAAACGATTCGCGTTTATTGTTGCGAGCCAGCTGCGAGATTGAGCGAATGATGGACGAGTCTCGGGGTCGCTCGTCTCTGGGGTAAGACCTGAAAAAATAAACGTACAAATAAAAAGGGATCGAGATAATATGGAGAGCGTCGGAGGGAGTCATCTTTGAAGCTTTGGCTGGATTTTGCTACGGTGACCGATTCGTTCTCGCTCATTTATTTTTATTTGCGCACACGGTGCGGAAAGGTGCGTTTGGTACACAGACGAAAAAAAATTGTTGGATTAACCACAGGTCGCAGTGACATACGTTCAAAGCTGCTTGTTTGTTTGGCGCAAATAAAGCATTGTTTCTTTAAACTATTATTTGCTTCAATCGATTCAAAATTTGCCGATTGAAACAAACATTTTTGGTGTACCCGCCAAATAACACCTTCGAACGTATGTCGGCGCGCCTTGGTTAATCATTCCTTTATCTAAACCATTTCTTTATCTCAGTGTAAACACTTCCGGTCCAAAAAGTATCACAATCTTTTCGCGTTAATTTTACAATTTTTCGAAGTTGTCGACAAAACGTATTCTTATCAAAATACTAAAATTTAATAACCGAAAAAGAAATTGTGAACGTTCGTGGACGATAAATGTTAGTTAATCGTACAAACCTTCTCTCACCGTGTACCACAGCCGTAGGCTGTGTAAATGCGTTGACTGCCTTGCAACTATGTTGGCGGGCGCGCGGAACGGAAACGCGCGGGTATTAAGTTTTTTGCTCTCGGATACTCTCGAGATAATAGGTCGATCCGTCTCTTTCGACCTCTGCGGATCGAGAGACACCCGTTGCCGCGTTGTCCCGTACGGCTATCGACGCCAAGACAATAAAAAAGGAAAAAAAAAAGAAGAAAAAAAGAAACAACCAACATGTCGTCGAGCAATACGATCAAGGACGTCAACTTCTCGTTACGGATTCGAAGACAAGCTAGGAGCGTGATAATTCTCTCGAAGGATCCTTCACCCTGTTACTGATCCATATCATTTTCATTCATATGTAAACCGTAACGCTCGCTCGTTTATTTATCGCGTCGCGTTGCGTGCCGTTCGAGTCTGACTCGATAATTAAACGTATTCATGAATAACAACGCTCGCCTGTACAAATAACCGTGGGAATTCGAGAATGCAGTCGTTAAACGTCGACTAAACGACAAATGTTAGCAATTGCGTAACGAGCGACAAGCGGCCTTGGAGGGAGAGGCGGAGAAGCGAGTACCGTGGGTCAGGATGGCCGAGCGGTCTAAGGCGCTGCGTTCAGGTCGCAGTCCACTTCTGTGGGCGTGGGTTCGAATCCCACTTCTGACAAACTTTTTTTTTTTTTTCTCCTCTCTCATTTTTCGAGCAACAATTCTCACCTCTTTAAGCCTAATTAATTACCCGGGTCCGTGTCACTCGAGAAGTCCGTGGTCCGGTGGTTTGGGTTAATTATAAATTTCCTAAACCGCTCGTTAACCCTCGCCGGACGAGGAGAATCGGCGAGGATACATTTCGGGAGATCCGGCTGCAGCTTCTTCATCCGGAGAGACCGTAAACTCTTGCCCACTCCCCTGAAGGGTACCCTCGACACGGCCTTGACACAGTCATAATCGTTTAATCAATTTCACGAAGCGTGTCAAATCTCCGGCTTCCCCGCTTACATCAAATATTATAATAAGCGTTTATGTGTGCGTTACGACCGAGCGACGAGACTTCCAGCGAGTTAGCGTCGCATATAAATTACGAGAATTATCCTCGAGCCCGAGTTTCCGAGCTCTGCCCTGGCACCCTTGAGAATTAACCTTTTCCCTCCCGAGGCTAACGTTCTCGTGATAAGAGTCATTCAACCGCGAGTAATAACACTCTCTCGCCTGTTCGTGGGACTCTGGCGCAGTTTGTTGTGTACCGAGTTTCTCTTCGCTCTCTCCCGTGTCCCGGGGATCCACGCCACGGAAAACCCTTGCAGCCTTACCTTGGTCCTTCTATTTTTAAAAATGCTACCGACGTGGAGAACGGCCTTGCAGCTCGGAGTCTCATGCGGGGATCCGAAAACAGTCTCTTAGTCGCGAGGACTTTCCCCCTCGTCGTGGTATAGCCCAGCACCTCGGGGGCGGGTGGGGGTGGGGGAGAGGGGGTTAACAGGCGTTTGGGGCTGGGGATTTTCTGTTGATTCTCCGCCGTTAGCTCGTTCCCCCACACCGATCCACGCTCAGGGATGCTGCAGAAATCTCTCGCCTCTCATTCTCCGACTCTCCGGTTTCTATGACAACAGACACGCAAAAACGCCATTGATACCACTCGCCGCTAGCGGTATGCGCGAGACGAGGAATGAGAAACTCAGACACTTTGGCGATGGGTTGTAAAAAAAATGCTATCCGTATCTGTCGGGTCCCTCCGATGGCCTATAAATAATACGGCGTCGGGAGGTAGAGTGACAAGAAACACTCGTGCGTAAAGTGTCAATCTCGTATACGAAGCCTGTGGAAAAGGATTGGTGTTAAGAGAGCATACATATCTGCAGGTCCTACGGCTTTTCTCTTTGTCGAGGTGCTCAATTCGTCGGAAATCAATATTACGAAGTGGGCCATTTTTTCGTTCCTCATTGAGACAGTTGTTGCCTTGGTGATGTCGCTATTTTGTTCCAAAAATATTAATTTTGGGGAAAGATTCTTCGATGTTTATTCGATTTCGATTTTTTACTCCCGTACGGTAAAAAAACGGGAGTTACGCGCTTTGTTGCAATCCGCCGGCTCGGCGACTCTTCGCAAGTGCCGATAAACGTCGGAACGGCACAAAATTACTTAACAGATTTTGGTATACTATAAATTTGTAGCTTGATCTATGTTTGTGACAATACATTTGTGAGCGGAGGTGTCAACTGAAGGTAATAAACCATAATTGAAGAAATCCGGTTAAAGAAAAATTAAACGACTTATCGAAAAGTCACGGCGGCGATCCCCACTTCTGCGTACGATCGCAAATGATGCCGCATACTTCGAGCTGCTGCCGATTTAGTGCCGAGTTTCCAATGCCCAATGAGAAGGCCGGAATTGTTATTTATTTATAATAAACATCGTTACTTATTTTTAACATCCACCGTTCGTTTTTTCTAACGTCCATCCGTTCCATCTCTCCAGGTTTGAGAAATCCGCGAATTCTGTTCTCCCGGCCCGGTGCGAATTGACATTGCAGGGCAGGGCGAGGGATTGCGGTGCTCGATAAGAGGAAGAGTTGCGTGTCGGACGAGACTCGGGGTTGTTAGCCGAGCCCGTGAATCTGTGCGAAAAAAGGCTTTTCGGGCCGCGGGTCGCTCGAACGCGCGTCGGCGGGGCGCGGATAGTGGGAAGGACGGGGCATGAGTCGGAACAGCCGAAGCAAACAACCCACGCGACGCGGTAGCGTGGTATGGCTCGCGACTCGTCGTCGGCGGACCTCCTGCGAGGTTCTCAACCTTGTTTACATAAATCATAGGGCAACAGCCGCGTACGACGCGCGCAGTCTCTCTCGTCTTTCGCTTCCCCAGCGGCGAAACTGAGGTGGCCGCGTGGAAAGCAGCGTCAGCGAGAAACGGGCGACTGGCAGCAAAAGCGGAATCGACGAACGACGACCTCGAATCGAGGGCCAGCCTCATGCCCGCCAAACTCTTTTGCGCACGTATATATATACATAATATATATGTATGATTACACGAACGGAAACCCAGACATTCCGTGAATCCCGAGAGATCCGTCGAACTCGAGTCGAGAACGACGTTTCTGCTCGGCGCAGATATAGAACGGCTGTTTATGCAAGGAGTGATTTATCATTTTTTTTCGCATCTGGCGCAAACTTTTATAGGATACACCGTTCTGGGAGTTTAATTAGTGACCGATTCGTGATCGTCGGGATGAAATACGACTTAAACAGGGTCGAAAGCCCGGGCGACAAAAATGTTTAGTCCGGAGTCGTTTTTAGGGAATTTCTGATGGAATTATGGGGAAACCCGAGTGCTTATCGTGTTATGTGGAAAAACAAAAAACGCGATGAAAGACCTAGCAATTTTTTTTTATTTACATAGAATCTAACGTTTTCAAAAAAATATATCGAACCACATACCTCGGTGTATTTTCTCTTCCCGAAAATGCATCGGATATCGGTTTGGCGCGAGGTCAAGGAACGTCGGGTAATCGCCAAAATACCTTTGCAATCCGCTTTCGGCGTGACGATAACGAGAGTATTTTCGGCCCCAGCCAAAATTACTTTAGATCCTATCGATACATTTCTAGGCATGATTTATTTTTCTCTAGGCATGATTTAACTCTCGCCCTTCACGCTTGGTTCCCATTAGTCCCGCAACAGTGCGGGTCGCCGCTCCATCGAGAAGCTTTTTGTTATTTCTTTCTCTCACTCTCGTTCTTTGTGAATTCGCGCTCACGCGATAGTCTCGTTACGCGCTCGCCTCGCCCCGCCACAATGTATTCGCGCCCGAAGAGCCCGTCGTCTGATGCGTGTCATCGCTCCGTATCGCGAAGAGTGTTGCATCTCGGCCGCTCCGTACCCCGTCGCATGTGTAGCTGTAACGCGACGAGAAACACAGGAAGTCCCGTCCGTCGAAATCTCCGAGCTATACACGGAGAGTATGTGCGCGAGATTCTCCCGCTTCTCCCTTTCGGCCCGTTCCGAAAGCTGCGCTTCTCCGGATGCAGATACAGCACGCGGCGTTGTACGCCGAGATAGAGACGAGACGCCTCACGGTTTTGGCAAGGTCTTCGAACGGCAGCTAAATACACAGACCGCATCAGCCGACACACGCGTTCCTTCCGTTCGAGCAGCTTTTCTTATCCCTTTAATCGCTCCCCCGTCTCCGTATATCGTAATCCGATATAATTTCCTCTCTCTGCCCGCTGAACCAGATAACGTATATGAATAATAAAACAATCGTCCCAATCTCCAGCGATTATTTTTCATGATAAGAATAATAGACCGACGAGTGTCGATAAAAAAAAATGTATGAAGTATTACTGAGTGTTTACGCTCGCTAAATAAATAAAAATTCGGCAGATTTATCGGAGTGTCCTCATCGAAAAAAATGTATCGACGGAGCTTTGGTTCCGTTTTTTTTGTACCAGCGAGTAGATGCACGAGAACAAAAGGGGTAACTCGAAAATAGAATTTTGCTATCCCAGAGTATCGAAGCTGCCAACCCAACAACTTCCACCCCACAAAAGTCGCCTCGCTCATTGACTCTCGCGTCCATTATCGAAATATCAGAAAAAATACAGAATTGACAACCCGTCCCGATTTCTCTGCTCGAAACCTACCCAAGGTAGGTTTCCGTTCCTCCGACGTCGTAAATGGTGACATAGGCGTTACACATCCCACCGAAGTTCATCGATTCTTCGGGAACAAACGGCTCGGGCATCGGGCTCTGTGTCGATGACTGGGTCGTCCACCTTGCGCCGCAAGTTTGCGTACGAGCTCGCGTAGCAGCCTCGAGCCGCGAAAAGCTCGGCTGTTTTGGCAAGCGGGTCTTCGTACGCGTAACCTCTCCATCCGCCGCCCACTCGCTCGGGCTTCTTCCTCTCGCCGTCCGCCGTCTCCCTCGTTCGTCCGGGTTTCCCGATCGCGGCCTCCCGGTCGCGGTTAACGACGCGCCGCCGCATCTCCGCGAGGGTTGGGCGATTTCGTTGGGCGAGCGCGGGTTCCCCGGCGCGGCGTCGCGCCGAGAGAGACGTCGCGAGGATGGGGCGGAGGAGGAACGGGGTGCCGCTCCGCTCGGGCCGGTCCGTCGGCCCCGCGGAGGAGAGGAGACGTGCGCGTGTCGGGCGGCAGCAGCACCGGAGCAGAGCGGGAGCAGCGACGGCGGAGGAGTGGCGTCTGCGTCTGCGACCTTGCTCGGGGTCGCCACAAGGTCGACCCTCCCGCGGCCTCTTCCTGCGGGGCCGCAACTCTGCGTACGCATATCGCTGTCCCGTGCTCTTCTCACATGGCTCGTCGTCTCCGGGTCCGTCGCCTCGGCTGCGGCCTATGCGCCCGTAGAAACGACGCTACCGCTGACGGTGCCGGTGTCCTCCTCTGCACGGGATCAATGCCAGGGTCAATGTCATGGAACAGACCGACACTCTGCGTCGCCTATCATCTCGGCCCGGCCTTCGATGTATCAGAGAGACCAAGAACCGTCCCGCCATGTCGGAGCACCTACCGATATGACGCATGGCAGATATAAGAGATACCGATACTAAAAATAAACAGAAAAAATATGTCGATGAGTACGTATCAGAACTGGGCAAATAACTTAAATAGTTGAACTACGTATTTATGTATCGAGTACTTCCAGTACTGACCCTGGGAAGTTCTTGAGTACCGACTGATCAAGGTAGTACTAGCGGACAGCCTGAGCCCTCGTGAGTTCAGAGAGAATTGAGCGAGAATTGCGAACACTTGGCGATGGGATGAAAATCTGAAAAAATCAAGCATATGGAAGGTGCTGTAAAGATTGATTATGCATAATAATAATTCCAAAATGTTAGTGACAAATTGATGAAGAAAAAAAATTCAACAAATCCCCCGGCACCTTAACTTTTTGTTCATATAAAAACAAATAGTTAATCTTTTAGAATACGTATGCATTTTTTCAGAATTTTGTGTAATTTTTGGAAATGACGTTTTTTCATTAACTAAACGCGCGATTTTCAAAAATGACACGAAATTCTGAAAAAATTCATACGTATTCAGAAAAATTAACAAATCGTTTTCATAAAAAAAAAGTTAGGTTGCAAAAGTGTATTTGCCGAGCTCTGGTATGTATATATATATATATACATGTGGTAGTCGAAGTGACTATTTTTACGAGGCGGGATAAAGGCCGAGCATGAAAATACATAAAATAAAACGGTCGTAATTGCGGCTGACATTATTCGGAGCGAAGAAGCTCGGGTATAGAGCGTTACACTGTCCGACTGATAAATTTCGGTCGGTCGTTTCGGTCTACCCCCGTATCGTCCGTTGGCGGCGATTCGGCGAGGGGGAGAGAGAAATCAGCGTTGCCGAATTAAAATGTTGAGAGAGACGGACGAACGCGATTGGTCGGGCATAATGGCACTTGGCATCGTGTCGTTTACACTTACACCCTATCACCTCCTTTGAGACGCTGATGATAAAACTCACGCCTGCGGAAAGATATAAATCATAACCGGCCGACGGCAGTGGCATTGACACCGGGAGAGATTCGGAGTCGAGAGAGTTAAGCCCCTTTATCGTCGCGGCTTCACGATTCTTTTTTTATTTATCGTTTGTTTTTTCTCCGCGAAACGCCGATACAGCGATGCTCAGTGCTCTGGCCTTGAAAACTCGTCCCGAAAAATCCATCAGTTCATTTTTTTATTCGATCGAATCTAATCTTAGCGGATGGAATGAATCCTCTGTCCGATAAGACTCGCGATTATCTCTTGGAGCCTCGTGGGATCAAGATCGCTGATCATTTTTTATTTTATTACACGGTATGGATGCTGGTACATTTCGACGATTATTTACACTTCGTAATGCTATTTCTATTGCCAATAGGCCATCGACCCAAGTCATTCAGCCCTATTTTATTTTTTCGTGAATAAGTAAAAATAAAAAATAAATTCGATGGGCTTTAATTCGAGCCGACCGTTTACACGCCTGAGCCGAGACAGCTGATAGTAGACCGTCTCTCACCTGCGCGCAAGTCGACTATCACTGTAAAATATTAATCAAGGCTCGTCGACCGTGTCAACGGCGCGATATGAAAAATATGCGCGAATAAGATGACGCGAGCTCGCCAGACTCGCGCGATTTGGTATCTCGCCGATTGTCTCGTCCGCGGCGTCGCGCGAGGAACCCGCCGCGTTTTGCATATCTTATCGGGCCGCTAAGTGGAAAATGAAATACAAATATATTGCGTCACGAATTCCCGTCTGCGATGCAGAGGTGGTGAAAATCCGACGCTCGCGTAATCATTCTTGAAAATAGACTATCGAGAGCGCCGCGCGCTGCTCTCCGGATCCTGAAATAGCTCGCGCCACAATTAAGTCCCTTGCTTTTTTTCCATCGGCCTTGGTACCGTTTCGAATTTACGCGGGGGAATAAAGTCAGTCGCGTAAAATAAACTCGTTTGATGTCCGAAAATCTGTTGCGGCAGCACGGAAATAAAGTCTCGAGGCCGCTGTGGGGACGAAGCGAGATAAAGAACAAGCGGAACCAAAGCGCGCGCATGTTTGTCCTGACCTACTCCAACTTGAGTTCCGTGTGCTTCTTTGCTATGAACGCACACCAGTTGTGGCGCTGATGCGTCTTTGTCCGGCTGGACGCGGTTAATTCGGACGCTAATTCCGGGGGAGCGTTCGGGCCGGTGGTCGATGCCGGGTACACCGCCGCAAAGAGCGCTTATACCTCCTCGGCACGTGCGAACTCGAGTGACGATAAATTAGGCTGAAGAACGGTAGGCCGAACGACTGTCTCGCTTCCGCTCTCGTTTTCCTCCTCGCTCACAAACCCGAACTCAGCCGTCCGCGAAATGCACCTCGATATCTTGTTACACCGTCGAGCGGACGACCCTGACATCGAAGCTCTCAATTCGGAGGGCCCGCCAAGTTTGGTCACTCGCCGTGCGAGCTTGTACCTCCGTTCCGCAGGGCCGACATTATTGCTTGAACTGGTGACCCAATTACATCGACATACCACTTTATCACCGATCGGGCTTTCACGCGTCATGTTCTTATTTCCACACAGGTTCAGTCATCAATTACCGAGAATTTTTTTCTGTCGCTCCAGGTCTGTCGAGCTATTTTTGTTTTTATTATCGGATCAATGCTACGATATCCTGACTTATTTTTTCTTACGTGCGATTTATCCACCTTTTGTGACATATATTTTGGCGAATGGACCAGTTCTATCTCCGTACCGTTCGGCTTTGCCGGTTACGACAAAAAGGTAAATCAATAAATCATTTTGACTGTCCGTTCAGATTATTGCGCCTCTATTGCGTTAAACTCTGATATTCACCAACGGAATTCATAGGGAATTCGGGGAATTCAAAGTAGCCTGTTCGCCGGTGATTCGACCGGAGATTTATTAGTGGCGCGGGCCCACCGAGTAAATTCGCCGATTTAATTCGTCTAATGAAAAGCGGATGTCTGCATTACATCAAAGTTCCGAATTGCCGTGATATGACCGTATATTTGCTTGTAGCCCGTTCGGTACATATTTCCTCCAATATCCATTACACACATCCGCGAAACAATACTCCGCACGGGTTGTATGCGGGTGAGTACAGACGGGCCTACAGACTTAACGATCGATAGAGCTTCCCTCTTCCCTCCACCTTCTCCTCTCCGCAGAACAGCGACTCTCTCTCGTTCTCCCTTCGTCGTGTCACTCTGTTTCGCCCCGTCGAAAACCCTCTCTCGTCCTCCTTTCCACCCTACCGTCCCTCGCCGAGAGGACGGTGCTCCCGTTTGGAACCCTCCAGCACGTTTATACTCTACTGTTATACTATATTCCCCAGCCGAGCTGTGCGTTCCGCACCGTTAGTGGAATGAGAAAGAGCGGCGGTACTTTTATCCCCAGACGGCATGAACATCCGCGAGGGAGACGGACTCGGATCGAAAATAATAATCCCACGTTCAGCCGGTAGCCCGTCGGATTTTCGGATGAAAGAGTGCAGGATTAAAAATGGCAGGTTCCAATGCTAAAACTGTCAGCGGCCGAAATCAATCGAATCCCGGTCGGACCGGCGAATTGCGGTCGTGGAGTTATCGGCCTCGCGGTTGGAGGCCTAGGTCGGCTGGGCAAACACGGTAAAAAACATTTGTACCTGCAACGGACTTTTTTGTCCACAAACGTCCGGGATTTTTTTCTCATTCAGTTTGGAAAACGTGTTTCTAAAATTGATACACATTTTTATAAAATGAACAATTCTTTTTTGTAAAATTCACATTTTTTGTAAATTTTTTTTTTTTTTGTAAAATTAACAAGAATATAATTGCGGACGTTTGTAGACAAGAACGGTTTTTACCTATTTTACTGTATCGGACGCAGGATTTGCGTAGGCATTTCCTTGTTCCCAAACGAGAATCAGCAGCAGCTTTTCACACTCTTTCTCCCTTAACACGGTGCAACATTTTCGTTACGATTACTCGGCGAAAGCGTGGTCGTGGCCAGCAAATCCGCTTTTAAGCTCGCGCGAGGGGACTTTGTTATTTTTCGCGTGCTCTCCGCCCGCAACTTTGCGCTGCGTCGTCAATGGCGTGGGCTTCGTCGCGTGACTCTAGATCACAAAAAAAATCGATGGATCGCATAAAGTAACGCTGTAGAGTTGGCGATTTCTCTTAAAAAAAAAAAGTTTTTTTTTTCTACCGAACGAATTTATTATTTTCCACAAAATCGGACCAAAAACTGAGTTCTGAGACCGGCGAGCAAGATGCTCCGAGATTCTCTGCTGGTTCCCCAGCATCTTCCTCGACTGCTGGATTCTTACGTACAGCGTATCGAATCTTGTGGTTCATAAGCGACTAGGAAAACAGGAGCAACGGAAAGCAGCTCGTCGAAGAGCCAAGACTACATCCGTGAAAGCCCTCTCAATCCGGCCGCAACAGCTGAAATTTAGTCCGTGGCGAACAGTCTCGCCGGAGCGAAGCTTTTCGACAACTCATATACCATCGAATATTGATCGGTCTGCCGATGCGGGCTGGGACACAGCTGGCCGGACGTCCTATACCCCGTTCGGCGACTCTCGCACCGACGTCGTCGACGTTCGAACTTCGTGTGTCACGGACACACACACACATATGCGACAATTCACCTATATATACCGTATAACATCGCCCACCCGTTCGTTCACCAAGTTTCCTACAGTTTAAACCTCACTTTGCACTTTCACCTTCCGAGCTATTTGCGAGAAACGCTCTACCCCTCTCGGACCTTGAATTACAATTTATGGAGCAGAGTCGCCTGTATGTTTTAATCCGATGACCCCCGTCGCTGCATGGCTTTCTCGTGTATTCCACCTTATATTTATTACGTTATCTTTCACCCCCGTAGTGCGCTTTAATAAAATGTAAACAAAAAAATTGTTCTTATCTCGAAGAGAAAAATGAAGAGTCGTGGTATTACAGGGCTGCGCAATTATTAACAGGTAAAAGTGAGTGGCGCGAAGCTCCGTCCGCGGTCACAATGATAAATCGCCGAGGGTGTTCGAGCAAGGTGAGGGAGTATCCTCCCTTAACCTTTCGCCCTCCCTACTTACAATTAACAACGCAAGTCGACCTTGTTACTTTGTACCCCGCGATCGTTCACTCTCTCGAAATGTCAGACTGATACAGATACCACCGCCCGTGACCCCGACCAACCGCCCGACGAATCGATTTCCACGGGAGGAAACGCCCGTCTTTCAGTTTCGAGAGACCGCTCGACCGTCTCTCATACCCTGGTTCGTTGAGGTAAACCGGAGTGGTTGATGTACAGTCTCACCCACTGTACTACACACCGAGCCGACATTATATTTCGAGTCCGAGTGCGTATAGCTCTCCGCACCGAGAACCATGTCGGCGAGTTCTAAAGTTATGCAAGCAGGTCAGTCGAGTCCGATGCCCGTCAATCTCTCTCTCCCCTAATACCGACGTGCATACAGGATGATTCATCTTTCATTCATGCAGCTCGAATCCGTCTTGATTGAAAAAAAAATCTCATGGTCGTGTTTTACCTTTCCCAATGTGATTTCTTTACCGACTTCAATAGTCTATTAGCCCTTCAAAAGGTGGGTGCGCCATAATCCATTGCGCGAACAATTTTGCTCTAAACATCCGCAATAAACGATTGCGAAGTGGTAATTGCTGCTATCGGTAATCCTTTCGCTGTTGGTATGTGATTGTTTTCTGACGTTAGGAACGACATTATTTGCTTTCAGACGTATTCTGAACAGCTCTGCACATCGTGTATAGAATCGAGCGGTTCTCCCAACTTTGTAAGCTTTACCTGTAAGCTGTAAATATCCGCATTAAACGATTCCAAAGTAGGAAATGTTGCTATCGCTGTCGCTGGTGCTATGTGGTTGATTTCTGACGCTAGGAAAGGCAGTTTTCGCTTTCAGATATATTCTGAATAGTTCTGTACCTCATGCATAGAATCGTGCGTGCCTTCCACCTACCTGTAGGCCCTAAACATCCGCAATAAACGATTCCTAAATACGATGGATTGCCATCGCTTTCGCTGTTGCTGTGTGGTCGATTTCTGACGCTAGGAAAGGCAGTATTTGCTTTCAGACGTATTCTGAACAGCTCTGTACCTCTTGCATAGAGTCGTGCGTGCCTTCTAGCTACCTGTAGGCTCCGAACATCCGCAATTAGCGATTCCGAAGTAGGAACCATTGCTATCGCTATTGCTATTGCTATCGCTATGCAGTTGTTTTCTGACGCTAGGAGCGGCGGCATTTGCTTTCAGACGTATTCTGAACAGCTCTGTACCTCTTGCACAGAGTCGTGCGTGTCCCCCAGCCACACTGTATAGTCTCCTACCGCTGGTGTCTGCGAACTCGTAGCATGTAGCGAACCTATATATTTCCGAGTTTGCGCACACTTCTCCATTCGCCCGTGCCTAGCAATCCTTATGTGCGTGTGTGCGTGTGCGTGTCTATGTGCACAACGTAGCCGTCGCATTTGCGTATCGAAGCCAGTAGCGGCAGCGGCGGCGACACAGAGAGCGGGAGAGGGAGCCGACGAGAGAGGATTGTCGGTGTGCGCGAAGCAAGGGTTTATGCAAAGCCTCTCTCCACCGGTCGATAGCAGTCGGCCACCCTCGCAGGTTTCGGGCTCTTGCCAACCAGTGCGTTTCCCCGACGTTGACGTGGGCGTCGCGTTGATGCTCTTCAACGTTTTCTCCCCGCCGGGCCACGTCTCTATGCGTCTATCTCTCGACTCGTAAAACTTTACTGTTATTACACTATTCCCTCTGTCTCTGGCTCGGCCGCTTCGTCCCGTCATTTTCGTTCATCCTGTCCCTCGAAGAAATTACGCGCAGCGGGCAGAAAATATGTGGAAACTTTTGATGAGGAAGGCGAGGCTCTCGAATACGACCGATAGAAAAGAATTGATCAATCGCGTCGGCTTGAAAATAAATGGTAGAGCAGAATCGGAATTGTCTTCCAGTCGGAGAAGCACCGAATAATGCTGTCCTTGGACTATCCGAGTTTCGGATGCTGCGCACAGAAGATTTGAATGATTTCTTGTTTCCCAACTCACGATGTCTTCCATTGTGCTGGAACTTTGGCGGGAACCGTGACGAAAACTTCGATGCGGGCTCGACCGTGGACACACGAAATGCCCGTCTAACCGTTGTTCACGTTCGGTTTGTCCGATTCACGAATCCTTGACCGAAATCTAACTCCCATCGCTCTACCCTCATGCTCGAGGTCCCGCACATTCTCAGGTGGTGTGAACGGAGGCGCGACGGTCGGCCGAGGAACATACAGGAGCGTGTCATCGAGCTAATGATCAAATGATATACGCCCCACGCTCCGAGGCTCATCTTTGTAACTTATTCGTCAGGGCCGCGTTCAGAAATCATACCAGGGTAGATAGCTTCTCTCTCCGACATTCGCGCGAGCGCAGAACTCTCTCTCGTTCTATGTTATCCAAAGTAAGGTTCTGAACGTGCCACAGTGTATTTGTACGTCCGTCCAAGACCGAGCTCAGAACTACGCACAACAAAAATTTAACAACAAAAATGTACCGTGCATTAGTTCATAAATTCGCCGTTAATAATTTCCCTTCGCTGCGGTGAGCAGTCTATCGGCGGGACGTCAGAGAACTTTGAAAGGGCAAGGATGAAGGGAAGATCGTAAGCGTAAGCTTTCGAGGTGTCGCATTCCAAAAAGGTCGTAATCCTCCCTGGCAGCGGGCCGGAGGAAGGTATAGAGGAGATGATCGCTCGTATTCTCGTATCCTTCCCCCTCTCCGCCGATTCCCCGTGGAACCACTTATCTCGTCGCGTTGTACACTATATTATAGCCCATCCTCCTACCCACCGTGAGATCTTGGCGAACGGTGCAACGAACCGTGCGCCCATTTATTTATAGCATATCTCTCGCACCCTTGCTGACGCTCGATCGATCCCTCGGGAACCCCGAAGGCGATGGAGCAAAAAAATAAATAGCTAAAAAACAAACTCACCCAAAAGTGACGACGACCCATTGATCTGGCGATCGAAACGTCTCTCGTAACGGAGCGATGTTTGAGTTGTCCGCTCGATAAGCAACCTCACAATGTTTCGATGATTGCCTCAACCGGGGAGAGAATAAATAAATGTTGAAAAAGGGCCAACCACTTAGGTTCCTTCGTGAACGCTATGACGGATCGTCCGCTCTTCGCGCAAAAAAATAAAAATACTGCACAGGCGGGAGAGAGGTTGCGATAGGTTAACGCGAACGATAGAGACGACATATTGAACATATGCGTTGACCCCTTCCGCACGAGCCAACCCGGCAGGTAATATTTCTCTCCCGATATGCTCGAACGATCCACTCGCGGTCCCCGCGATCGGTGCAACGATCGCCGTGCAGGCTACACACATATTTTTTTTTATCCATCCGGGGGAATGCCCCTCATTGATCACTCACGCACGTATTATCTTCCGATTGGCGAAGTGTGCGCTCGCCTGCTGCGGCAGGAACGAAAATTTATTTGCGCTCGCGTCCCCTTTATGTTTTGCAACAAGGGGAGTTCCACACTGGGTCGAGGACAATTATAATTACGCAGACGGAATGTGTAATGCCGCGGAGAGATCGCACGGCGAGGAGGGACTGACTCATCGAGCGGATCCGGAGCAGTGTGCGAATTATCGCTCTCTGGGTTAATCGAACACACTCGCGTCCGGTCGGAGTATCTACACGCGCACACACGCGCATACACACATACACACACATACACATAAGGAAGACCGAGGCAAAACGGACAATTTTTACCAATTTTTTTGCGGGAAATACCATAAAAGGAAAGTCTGAATCGGGGGGAAACGAGCTTGTTTCGCGCTGGCGTTCCGTTTTGCCCCGCTCTGCCCTATCCGAAGCTACAAGTCCGCAGTTGAAGGTACAAACACATTTATAAGAAAATCATTATTTCATGTTTCGCATGAGCGGGCAAGCAACGATCGACACCCTCGGTTAAACTGTCCTTCGGCATTAACTCGACGTAATTAAATCAAAGAAATGCTTTCCCCGATCTACAAGCGTACCGCACAACGCGTGCTGTCTTCGAGGAACCCTTATCTCTCGTGCTCGTTTTGCAAGTGGATAATTTATTAAACTCGAAGAAAAAAAGGCCGCGTGCGGCGGGCCGACTGGTCGTACTTAAAACGACGAAGGAGGATCCGGCGAGTGACCCAAATAAAACCAGATCGAACCGATCGCTCGCTCGGAATTCTTTTTATTCGTAATTCCTTCTTTTTTTTCTCGCCGCCGGCCCGAACTTCCTTCGGTTCGTTCCTCCGCGTCGATTAATCAGCTTTCTCCCGTATAAATTGACGATACGACCGTTCTCACGACGCAGCCGTCTCGACTGATGACGGTCGTCAGCGATCGGTCTTTCGCGTGTTAAACGCCGAAAAAGTCATCCTCGCTACTTTCACTCTCGTAAGCTTCGTAAAATTAGTTTCACCCTCGTCCACGCTTCCGTACCGATCACACGACTCACCTGACCAGAATCGAGACTATAAAGAGGCGAAAAAAAAGTAGAAAAGCTATAAAGTACGATGGAAACGTTGTGTCCATTTCGAGCCTGAACGAGAGATGCATATTCTACGAGTTAATGGACGAGCATAGATGGTAGCCGGGCCGTACGGTAACATCGGAGAACGAAATGTCAGGGTTGAGTCCTCGCGTAATGACCTGGTTATTGGCTGCTGATGCCGTCGACGGCGCGTCGCCGTACGGCCGGGGAAAACTGTGTGCACCGAGTGCCCACACTCCCCGATGCACATGCTCTCTACGCGCCATTTTGAGCAGGACAACGTACCGATATAGCGCATCTCTGCGCGACAGTGTCAACGCGACGCTCGAAAAACAAATGTCCAAGGTGTACCGACAGGCTCTCCTCGCAACGGTGTTAACCGACGGGACAAAAGGGTTGCCGTAACGAGAGAGGCCCTCGCACGCTCGTCCGATGTCACCGGTCGAGCAAGCCGGCAACCCCCGAGTGTCTATACTCGGGTTGTAGGAAATTAAAAAAAAAAAAAACACCGAAGAGAAGCAAACAAGCGACGTGACAGAGCGTTCACCACTGGGCAAGTTCGAGAGGACGATGTTTGCACGGCACTATGATGATACGGTGGATCGTAGCAGGGTGTACACTACGCCCTACCTGCGCCTCTACGTCGGGATTAACATTATTAATTTTATCGTCTAATTATAGCGGGCGTCAGACCGTTACGACCCTGAAGTATAATACGTAAAGAGGGGGTTCGAGATGAGTGAGCGAAAAGGGTGACACGCACGCGTCTCTTGGTCAACCTTTCAGCGGCGCTCTCGGGCCCCGACACAGGTGCGGGGGGTTGATTATTCGAGCGGTTGTACACTCATTAACCGGCGATCTACACACGACCCATCCCCCTTCGGAGACGGAGACGGTCGGGGTGAGGAACGAGGGTGACGCCAGGGGACTGCGAGCAAGCCAGTGGATTCCGCGTTTTTAACGTCCGGCCGACTCGACGGAATTTCGGATGAGCAGTCATAAAGTTAATAACAATGATGCAATAATAATATTAAAATTACTATATTTGCACGGTGAAAAGTTCTCGTTCGCAGAGGTTTACAATTTCTTTTCGTGTAGATTTTCCTTTTTTTTTTTTTTTTTTTGCCAAAAAAATCGTATTTTTATTCGAACAAAATTGTGCATGTTTGTGAACGAGAAATGTTTGTCGCATTTGCAAACATTTTTACCATGCGCCTTTCCGTTGCTTCGCGTGATGCTCGTGCGAGATAAACTAGCAACAGTACTGTTCATAACCGAAGAGAACATTAGTCACCGTGCTCCTCGATATCCGCGCGATCGGAAACAATTAGTAACGCGAATTGAGAAATAAATTTTCATTAATCGATATTCAATAATTCCCACGCCACTTTCCGAACGGTAAATCACGACAGACATAATAACGAGTTTCGCCAGTGTCCGTAGCCCGTTCCTTATATTTTTATCGTCTCCGTTTATCAGCGGTTATTTATAGATTTTTCAATATTGCAACGGTACAAGATAATCGAGCGTCGATGCGCACGCGCGGTCGGGATGCGCGCAAGATTGTCCGCGCCGCGAGCGATTCGATTTCTCTCGCTCGCTCGAGGAAACAAGCATTGTTTTATTATATTTGTCAAGTGGTCGTCGGGAGCGCGGCCTTGGACGCGAAAGTCCCGCGATGATAAAAGTTCAAGGCAAACATCGCGATCTCGCCGGGCTCGGATCAGCGGAAATTTAACTCATTGTGCTCCACAGCGGACGGAGCATCCGGAGCTCTCTCGCCGTCCTGTCGTACCTGTTGGACGCGCTGTTTTGTACACAATTTGCACGCTCACCTCCCCACACCATGTATCTCTGTAAACTGACACGGTTACCTACAATAGAATTAAGTTTTCCTATTAACCCTAGAACTCATGTACGACGTGAATATTGAAAACAAAATGCATTTTTGTCTCAAATTCCCATAGAACGTAGAAGAAATCCGTGACATGGAAACCCGGTCACGAATTATGAGGCAGAAAAAATGACACACGAGGTGCAGAGTCACTGGTGTATTTTATTATTACTGTTATATATATTATTACTGTTGATTTTTTTTTATTCTAATTAATTCATAAACAAACACCGTGCGTGCAATCGAGTCACAATTACAGCAGGGTGAAAAAAAAAACATAAAAAATTGAGCACTCTGATAGCAGCGGACGTACAGTCGCACGACTGATTATGTCTTCGACCTCAATCGCGGGTTCGCGCCAGCTCATCGCATAAAAAAAATAATAATAACGACGAATAATGACGACCTCCCGACGTGGTGTCGCGAGCGAGGGATATCGGGACAGGCGCGTAGTGGGCTAAAACTCGTATACTATTATTAGTGTCAATAGTATACACAACCCGGGGCATAAATACAAGCATGTCTCTGTAACCGAGTTGCGAAGTGCTGGAGCACGTTACGAGCTAAGGATAAGCGTATAGAGTCGGTACATGCATCGTCGAATATAAGTCGACGAAGTACTGGTCGCGAGCGTCGCGGCGCTTAGGGGGCATCGGGAGATTGCGAGGGAGAGCAGGAGGGGGGGGGGGGGGGGGAGTGCATCGAGAGGTGAGGAGCGGAGGAGCGCAGCGGACCGGCGGAAAATTGCAATGTCCAGCGCAAGCGAGCGAAGGAACGAGCGACCGCAGTTCAAGGCCTGAGAGTCGGTGTCGCACATGTACGCGTTCACCGACGAAACTTTTACAAGCAAAACTTAATAAGAGTATGTGTGAGGGAGGGGGGCGCGAGAGAGGGCCGGGGGGTGGGGGGTAGAAGCGGGGATAGAAAGATCGCATGTTACCACTATAATGCAGTAGTTGACTGCACTATCGACCGCTCGGTGTGCAGCCGCTGTGAGAACGTCGTTTTGCAGCACCAGCCGCGCGGCAGCAGTGTGTCGGCGGAGAATGACGTCATACCGTCACTAATGCCCGAGTTATATAAACCTTCATGCAGGCCAGCATGCGTGCTTGAACCCACCGTGCTCGGTTATCCCCCCGCTGATGGGATGTTAAAAGTAGGAGAGCGAGAGAGGGAGCAAGAGATTCACGACCCTGCATGAATGCATTGCCGTGTATGGTTCTATATCGTGCATCATCCAGTATATCTATGCAGACTGTTTGTGTAGTACTGTATGGGCTATATGCGCGTGTTTATGCTGCATCGCGGATCCGGAGAGTAAATTCGATGAGACAGGAAGGGGACTCGCTGAGGCGAATGTTTTAGGTAAAATTGATGAGACTTTATTGCAGGTGGGGATAAACCGATCGAAGGCGCAAGCCCCATTTTTGTGGGGTAATATTCTATAGGAGTTTTGTTAATCAGCGGTGTTTACTGAGGAGAGCATTGGCGCTCAAAAATGATTAAAGCTGCGCTGATAAAAAAATGCGGTTGAAAGAAGTAAAGATTCGGGCAGGAACGTTAAAAGAAATACCTTACTGGTTGAACAATATATTTTAATGCCTCAAAAATATTTTGGTGGAATAATCAAAAAATTAAACTTACCAGTTTTTTAGCTGTACCAACAATATATTTACTTGAACGTTCCTGTCCTAATCTTTAGTCGATTCAACTGTATTGTTTCATCAGTGTGGCATACACAAATATAAATATTTGTTCTATATATTGACGTTATTCATCGAATATAGTCCTGCAACGACGAAATGACAAAAAATTATGATTGCCAATTTTTCTAGCCAATATTTCAAATTTGAGAAATTTTTCAGGCAGTCCATATAATCGAGTTATGTTAAAAACTGAAGTCGACGAAGGGACATCGAGACTCTTCAGTACTTCGAGATTTTTTTAGACAAACTTTTTCGGTTGCGGCTAACCCTCGCGCGCATCAATCTGTATTCCAATAGCGACCGGCTGACATCCGTTGAAATATACCTCGAACAAAAAAAACGAAAGGTCTTCTTTTTTGAGTCAAAACGAAACGCCGGACTGTGTTCGAATGGAGACTTTGCCCGTTTCCCGCTGTCTTTGTCACGACGCGGATTTGAACAATATGCGATTTGAATATAAACGAGGAACTTCCCGTTGTCGTCGGCGGTTCCGTGTGTAGCCTCTCCGCGGCTTCCTTGTCTGTACAGAAGAGGCGCCTTGGCCGGCGCAGGGCCGTTCGCCGACCGGAGATCCGCTCTTTGAGATCAAAAAGACGGTCAGAACGAGCAACGCTAGACTCTCTCGAGCCGATTGTGATAAAGCGTAATTGGCCGATCCACCGCAATGACACGGATTCGAGCCAAGTTCGTCGGGCGCGTTACACCTCAGCCGCAGTTTACCGACTCGGAATCGGAAAATCTGGCTGGAACCTCGTACGAAAACCCTCCGGAAACCGATTATAGAATTGGCTTGGCATCGGATTAATTTCTCGGAGACTGTGTAATTCACGCTGTCTCGTCGCGTTATTCTCGTATCCGTGCGAGCGATTTTTTTTTTCAAGAATCGTGTTCTTAGCGGCATCCATTTTACCGGCTGAGGGAACAACTCGCGGCTGTAGAGCTCCACCGATCGACATGGACCAACTTGGTTTGTCTCATATTAAATTGAACAGCTGAACAATCTACAGTCCATTGGTAATTTATATTTAAGAATTCTAATACGATTTTACTAAACTTGATTGCTTATTCATTTTTTTACTAATGTTTCTGCAACTTGTTACTCCGAGGAGTGACGATAGCGACATCGGTAGGCCAATCACGCAGATTCTCATATTCGTCTTCTCGACAGAATTCTGTTTTGCCATCAGCCGATAAAGAGGTTGTCTCTCCGACCTCGCCGACGAATATTAAATATTACCTATAGTTGAAAAAATAATACAAACGCTTCAGGAATTAAATTTAGAAAAAGTCGTCGTTCAAGGATCGTAGTTAAAATATATTTCCAATTATTCTTTCAATGGCAGCACAGCGCAGCTCACCGTGCGCAGATTCCTACATGTGCATCCACGCCGGTGAGCCTCTCACACAAACTCGCACATTCATAAATACAATATTCGCGCATTCGCAAAAAAAAAAAAAAAAAAATTAATAATAGGTGTACGATCTAACATATATATGTATGTTCTGGAACGATCGCGTCACGTATAAAACTCACGTATACAAAACACTGTACTCGCGACGGAGTAAAAAGCAATCGAGAGATTAGCATCCGACGATCAACTTTCTCAATCTCCCTCCTCGACTATACACTTATCATCTCCATCGATACATAAATGATAATTCGAGACGTTTCGCCGACACGCTTTTTTGCCTGACCGTGAAGCTTCGTTATAACAGAATATGGAATATGAAACCGCGCGTGGACTCGCTCGTTCGGCAATAATCTGCGGTACTCGAGCTTTCCCATATTCTATACGAATTATTTTGGTTTTGATTTACATTGAGCGTTGACGATCGACACGCGACCCCTTGACTCTTACGGTAAATTAATTACACGACAAAAAAAAAACAAACAAACAAACCATTGTACATCGATCGAAATCGCATAGCTCTCAGAATCTTTCATGCACAATTAACTATATAGACTGGATTACCTCTGCTGTAATATGCATTGACGTACAAAATTATTGCTTGTATCCGCAGAGGCTTACGGAACTCGGATATGTGATTTTCTCGTGATTATAAAAATATTATTTCAATAGTCCATCTAATTTTTGTTCGCTCGGATCACTCGAGCCGCGAAACGAAACGGTGGTTCGTTCGGCCGAGCCCCTTCACGAGATAATCGTAGTCTCTTCGAGTAGTTCGATCTCTCGTCGACGCGCTATCGTCGTCGATAAGAACATTCTCCAATGTCCGTTGAAACCGTTCTTTCCTCGTCAGCCCGAATAAATCGCTACCCGAGTCAATATTATCAATAGAACGACACACGACGGAAGAATATAAGGAGCGATGCTGTTGATGAATCGACTGAATGGTTGACCCGTGCTCACAGATCGATCAATGTTCATCGAGCAAAATCCTTAGCGATTCTCCGTTACGGGTACCTCGGATCAGTGAGGTATCTCCCAGGCGTCGGATGATGAAGATTGTGCTGGGATCGGCTGCGTCTGTAGTCCCTCGGCGAGTGGTTGCTCCGCAGTTCGAGAAATCCCGGATGACCGGTGTAAGGAACGACCCTGAAGCCTCTCGGATCGAGAGTCCTCGGTCCCTCGATGACGACTCCAGCGCCAGGATAGTCCGGAGGCGGGGCCGGTCCGACCTGAAACTGCGACAGGCTCTGCAGCATCCCAACCGATCGTCTCCAGCCCTCGTATCTCCTCAGCGTCTCCTCCTTGGCCTCATCGCTCTGCTGGCGCCTTCTGCTCTGCGACGAACCGCTCTCCGTCGAGTTGCTGTCCTCGCTTGTTCCCAAACCCGGATCCCTGTCCTCGAGAACCGCGAGACTCGTCGCCGGACTGCCCTGCAGCGACTTCACGACGCCGGGTGCGTGATAGAAGAGCGTCGGATGAGGAATGACGTAAGGAATCGGCAATTTCGATACCTCGCAATTCTCCAATGCCTTCCTTCTCGCGGCCTTCTCCTCTGCCTTGTCGTGATCGGTGCAGGAACCCGGCCCGAAGATCGACAGCAAAACCGGCAAGAGAAAGAGACCGTGCATCGCCCCTATGAAGATCACGAGGAACACCATCTTGAAGAAAACGAGGAATATGTAAGTCCCGGCGAGTAGAAGCGCACCGAGACCGAGTATGGTCGAGGCGGCGCCCTGGACTATCGGCAAGCCGAGACTGTAGAGGCACTCCTTGACGCGATCCTCGGGTCTCGTCTTCTTCGAGCTCATGTACGCGTAGCATATGTGAGCGGTGAAATCGACGCTGAAACCTATGCACATTATCAGGTTTATCATCGATATGCTGTCGAGATTGACGTCCCACAGAGCCATGTAACCGGCGACACCGAGCTCGATGGAGACGATGCAGAACGCCACCCATAGACAGCAGAGAACGTTCGGTATGAAGATGAACGATATCAGCATCATTATGAGCGCACCGAAGATCATGCACTGGATGCTCGTCGGTCTGACCAGCTCGAATTGATCGAAGAACACGAAGTAAGGGTGAAAGACGCTGGCGTTCAGGGGCGACGCGTCGCATATTCGGCGCAACTCCTTGACCATCTCTTTTTCCTGATTGGTGCCGCTTATGTTTACGGCCTGGATGAGGAATCTGCTGGCAATTATGTGCTCGTTCGTCTTGTCGAATTTGACGTCGAGGGAGAACGGGCTGGTCGGGAAGAGCCAAGTGTCCTTCAGGGTTTTTATGAAACTCTTCTCGGTGTTGATCGTCACGTTGAGGTAGTCCTCGTTTCGGGATATGTAACTGAGGAAGGTGCGAAGCCAACTCTCCGTTGCGAGCTCGCTGCTGCTTATGTAGACCGTCGATGTGAGGGTGTTCGTCAGATTTTCCATCTGCTTCTGTATCACCGGATCGCTGTAGTCGTACTCTCCGCTCACGATCACCTGGGAATTTGAGGAAGTGAAATAGTTTTGTACCAAGCTTGTGCGTCTTACGCAACGCGATTCTTTTCGCGGATGGAGTCGCGAGCGACAAGAGGCGATTCGATATTTCCGCGAGCGATGCATCGGGCGTTGCCGACTTATTCGACGATCGCCGAGTGCATTGTCGAACGCGAACAGCGTGAATTTTGTATTCTCACGAACAGCTATTTTTCTCACGCAATTACCGAGTCATCGACCGTCGTATTGTCTCCCCGTGAGAGACACGGAAATTGACGGAACGAATGTGGCGGAGAAGGAAGAAAAAAAGAATTTCCTTTCGTGTTCGATGCAAATTACACGGGGTTTCCCGTCTCCGGTGTAATTGACGTTGAGTATTTGTTATTTTAATTTCCGCGAATAAAATCGCCAATTCGTCGTGTTTTATTCGATGCTAGGGCGGCTAGATAAATTAGCTAAGGTAATCGGTGCTGGTGTATCGATCAGCGAAGTTTCGATCGATTACACAGAGCTCTGGGACCAAGATTTTGATTCGTCATAATTGTTTGTCCGTCGGCGCGAGTCACCGGTGTTGCGCAACGGAGCCGTCGGGCCTTTTCTGAAATTCTATACAGCGGAGAAAGTTGTTTGCAAAGAATTTACGCGACCGGGGAACACGTGACATAATTCCGCGCCTCTGTCGAGCGAAGAGTCCGGGACGCTCGGACATTCTTCCTTTTTGTCTCGAAACGCAATTAGTTTCAATAACTAAATAACATTTTTTTTTCAATACACTACATGTTCGCGCCGTTCGTTTGTCTCAGTGCATCACGGAAGAACACTAAATCGGACGCGTCTAAAAATTTATGAATTTTCGATGAGCTCACAATCGTTTGACAGTCTAATGCGAAAATAAGTTTCGCAACTCTAGCACGAATCGTGGAACAGTTCGTTGCGAAATTGGCCGGAGAAGCTCACCTGTATCCTGTACGGAAATTCCCGGAAGTAAAAGTCCTCGCGGTCGTAGAACGCAATCGAGTAAGAGTCCTCTTTGGATAGTTTGCGCCTGTCGAGACCTTCCTGAAGCGTCGTGAGGCCGTACATTGCACCCGCGAGATAGAGCCCGAAGATCACGATGACCAGGGCTTTCACGGGACGGCAATTCAGAGCTACGGCCAAGTAATCGCGGAACCAGGTCATGCAACCGTGCTCCGGATTGTCGATGGGATTGTTGGGGTCGTCCGGAGCCACTCCACCGGTGCACAACACTCGATAAAACCATGATCGATGAGCTGTAACGATAGAAACGTCGATATTAATGGAAATATTCCGTCAACCGTGCGATCGAAAAAGCTGAACAAAAAAAGGTCTTTGTTTCGTATTTGCAATGAAAACGTCTTATTACCGTTTCATTTTCATTACGTGCAATTCCTAAACGGTAAAAAAGATTCGCACCTTTAACAGACACTTCTTGCCTACAAAGGTCCACAAATTGTTTCTTTTTCAGTTTACAATTTTTTTTTTTTTGTGAGCGAACCTCATTTCTTCTTACTACAAAAAATCGTTAAATTAATAAATTGTAGTAATTTGTGGACAAGACATTTTTGTTAAGTGTACAAGCCTTTTCACCGTGTACAGAAAAATCGATTTGGGGGAGGTGATCGACACTGAACCGACAATTGTTTTCCGTCCAAGCGTCCGACCGGCGTAGCATTGACCCCCTCACTGTACAGTACGTGACTGCAATTTCGCGATTAATCTTTGTCGTTAATGATCTCATACGGCTCTTCGTAACTGCATACAATGGAATTATCAAGAATCCTGAGTCAGCGGTGAATCGTACTTATTGAAACTTTGCATCGGACGTATCTGTTGCTTCACAGAAAAGTCCGTCGATTCGAATTATCGACGAACTTTATTTCTACGATGTTTCGGCTTGAATAAATACTAATATAACATTCCGACGATTGCGCAGCCAACGAAAGCGGCAAGTATGTTGCTTCCGCGATTGAGAATCGACCATTGCGAGGTATTATGCTGCTTTCAAATATTGACAACGGACCGGCCATGCACACAACGGCGATACCAATAAGGTCAGCGCAAGACCAACAGGAGAAAGTAATATCTATAGCTCTCCCTTACGCAACGCCCATGTGATCTAACAAATTAACGGCGGTGGACTCGTAATAACTACCGGAACCCTGACGCAACCGTGTGCCCGAACGCCCATCGGGCCCGAACGTATGCACACGATCACATACGTACGTCACGATCCTCGAGTTGCCCGATTTTTTACGGTATAATTGTTCGAGAATAACAACGTTATTTTGTTATTTATCTTGTTAATGTCCAACAACATTTATCGCGTCACATACATTTTGTAACACGCAGAGAGACCGAAAATTATTTTATTCTCGCTGTTCTGTTACAAAATCTTGTTCGCCACGCCAGTCAATCGTGGATATTCGTTTTCCTGGAAAAGTTGAATAGCCGATGTCATTTTTCCGGGTAGGACATTAAAAAAAAAAGGTTTTAGCGAAGTCCGTCGAGCGCCGCGAAATATCATTGTCGGTGCCGGTGTAGCGGAGTGAAAGCCACGGATTGGCGAAATCCTCGGAGTGACCGCTTGAAAATCGTTCGCGTTATTCCGATTTCTTGTGGCGCTACGAACCGTTCGGTTCTTTTGGAGTCTCATCGGGCGTCGGTTTTTAACGCTCCAATCGCTCGTCCGCGAATCGGACCGAATCGGTGATAATCCAGACGCTACTCTGCATAAAACTCGCCGGACAACGACGACACGCATCGGGCAGGCTCGTCGCGGTATTGCATTGATGAAGACCAATTGTCGTTTCGTCGCTGGATGATTCAGAGGAACATAAAGAGAAAAAGAAACAGTCGCAGATGGACTCACCGGACTTTGAGAGTGGTTGGACCTTGCAGCAGACAACGCTGTGGCGATTACTTTGCTCGCAGTAACCGCTTATAGCGACGCAGCCGCTGAAGAAAGTGAGATGAAACAGAAACGTGAAGACAACCGCGAAACCTGAAAATTTCGGAATATTATAATCACCCACAGTTCATGTATCTTCATGCGTGAAGTTTAAGATCGATCGCTGAGAATCAAAGGTGGGCAAATGCAGATAATTTAATACGGGTCTTAGGCCCTTTCAACTCCCAGCCGTCGATATGTCGTAAGATTTATAATGGCTGCAAATTACCTGAGTAGATGCAGAAAATTTGTACCGACGGAAACGGCGACATAATACCGATGAAGAAAGAAATCATGTCTGTCAGCGATGTTATCGTTATGGAGACGGCCGCCTCGCTCAGAGTTGCCGCCATTCTTTCGGGCACCGGATCCATTATGTTGGTTCTGCGCCAGGCAGCGAGCATTACGAAGGTATCATCGATCCCTATACCTGATCAAAGGAACATAAATAAAAATGTAAGCTTTCGTCCTGTATCTCCCAAAAACGTAATACCGAAAGATTGCACATCTACGGGTAGATAGTTAGATTCGGTTATTGCGTGCTCTGGAGCTTATGCCCCCTAAGAACATCGTGCCACAAAATGTAAAATCAAAACGCATGCATAGCGGATAGCCCAAATCTCAATACCAACCAAAATAACAGTAAATAAAAATTTGAAAATAATATAGGAAGAGATGTAACAATTAGTAGAAAAATATGAAACATGAATCGGAACAGCAAGCAAAGTCGGTAGCGCAAGAGGACTGGATACAAAAAAAACATATATATATAAAAATGTGATAATAATGAGGGAAGTAAAGTAACAATTACTAACATACTATGCAAAGAGAAGGATAGCGAAAAGAAAACATAGAATACAGTACGCAACTACCAAAAAATAAAACAGAAGCAGTAACGGCCGTAGATCAATTGCAGTTATGAAGCCGCCTGTGTGGCTGCGATTGCAATCATCGCCGGACAGCTTAATCGGTCCCGTTCTCAAACGATTCGTCATACGGATTCGCCGCAAGTGGAACCGTCAATGAATCGCGCCGACCGCAACGACGTTCCACGAAGTCATTAACTTATTTCGACTTAAATAGTGAATCACGATCTCCAAAGAGTTATTGAAACGATTTTTATTTGTTAAATTTTGTCGCTTGTCAATACCTTCGACATGATAATGACGTCGAATCAAATTTTTCATTCATGTACTACACGACGGATGGTTCTACTCGACCGCTCGATGCTTTCAGGCCCAACGCTGTCTCGTAACGAACAACGCGATCGTACGCGCGAGTTAGAGATTTGATTCGCTCGAGACTTTCACCGACTTATGTATATCGAAACGTGATCGAACCACGGGAGTTCCGATCTCGGACGGGCAGCGCGGTTAGTGCGTGACCGATCGTAAATTAAAAAGATTTGAGGGAACCCCGCGTATGCAATACGACGTCATTCATCATCCAAAGAAACTTCCGGCTCGAGGAGTCTTGTAAAAAAAATTAGAATAAAAATAATTCTAAACAAAATCTCGGTCGTATCAACCCGCTTACTCAAGTATCTCTTCCTGCACGACGAATGATCGATGTTCTCTGAATGAAAATCGATAACCTTGCAATGCATACCGCAATGATAAAGTGATAAGGGTCATTAATGTCGCGAAGTACCGACGATCACGCTACCACCCAAAAATTCCTCGAGTTTTCGTGTTAATATTTCGCGTGAGTAAAAGTTAGCCAAGGAAAGTCGTTCGCTCGTTTGCAGCAATCGCCGAGTTCTTGCGTAAGATTAAGAGCGTTGGCGAACGAACGGCGGCGAGTTTCGGGTACGATATGCCACGAGTGAACTGGGCAATGCAATTTCTGTTCCCTTGTCGGGTGAAATTCCGCTCGTATAATTAATCTTTCGGTGATAAATTATTATCAATGCTCGAAGACTGTACGTCATTGGTGTGTGCGCGCCATAGACGGATAATCGTTCGATCGCGTGCGAGGACAATAACGACAGCCGGCTGTAAAACGTCGAGTCGTGAAAACGTTTTCCATAAGAAATAAATTTACCTACGGCGTATACTCGAAAAATATAGTTCGATGCGCGAGACTGCACGGATAGCTGTTTTAAAATAGACACTCGTACAGGTGACGGCACGCGCTGGACGTCGAACGGCGGCAAAGCCCCGTGATTTACGTGAAAAGCGGAAGTCATCGGGTTTTGCCTACCGAGGAGCTCTCTTCGGCGTCTCGGTCGTTGGTTTCGATTGCAAACAATGTCGAACAACATCCTCGAGCGTTACGAAAATTATGGTCCGTCGAAGGAAGCTACAGGGAGATCGAGTCGTTTGAATACGAAGAGAAACATACGCACGTAAGCAAACTTATGATACACATAAGCGCAATGACCGACTCGATCGTAACGGGAGGTAACGCAAACGGGTCGCCGGTTCCACGTGGAATTTAATTACCGCTATTATCCATTTACATATTATACCTGTGTGTGCTGAGGCAATTCTGCATTAAACACACGGTCAGTTCCCATTGCGTTACCCAATAATTTTGTCCAACTTTAGCGATTTTATCGAGAAATCAGTGATTGCGATCGCACAGTACGAAAGGTTGACTAATCGATGTTTCGCGAGTTTTGCTCGATGACGTTTAAAATTCAAACGAAATATCAATATTTCAACATTTTCATAATGCAACTCCCGTTTTACTGTCCACTGTGCTTGTACTAACTTAAGGTCGTACGAAGTTTCCATACCGCGCACAATATTAATGAAGCTTCGTGGAGGACGCAGCGCGTTCGGTCGAAGTAGACTGAGGTCGCTGTTTTGTTTTTTTGTTTGTTTTCGGACTCTCCGTAACTCTTCGCGATTTTGCAATCCCAGGATCCAATTGGTCGTGTTGTTATCCGTCGTAACGTGAGTTTAATGGGGATCGGATGAATGAACGGTGAGGAAAGCCGATTTTTTAGAACGGTCATCGATCGATCGTGTCTCGTCAACCTTGAGTCAACTCGCGGCGATTACAGAGGCGAGACTCGAGCTATAACGACAGTCGCGTTTTGTGCTGCGCTGCCAACACGCACACGAAAATGGCACCCATTGCTATTCCCGCACCGTCGCCATTGGGCCACGTCACGAATACGTTTAACCCGTATAAGTCTCATCGCCATGCAAGACGCAAGAGACTCTGCACCCGCGAGCACCTTCCCCAACTTTCCATTTTACTCAAGAAACTTCGAACGATATTACGTTTCATGGATTTCATCTGGAATATGAATCGATCGTTTATTGTCGAACAAGAACGTCTTGCGAAACCCGGGGGAAGCCCCGTTGTCTCGATGACAAACGACGCGACAGAAGAAGACAAAAAAAACCCGAGGATCATCACAATAGACAAAAGAGCATTTCCTCTTGCATTCATGGAAAAATCCATCTGGATCTCTGAAATTAGTATTCGACGAGTTGTTTTTGCGGTTGCCGCTTCTACGGCGTTCTATCCTATGCCTCTTACTCAGAATGCTGCGTTTCACTGGCCAATGTCGCAATTTTCACGATCCGTGCAATAGATATTAATTTTCTTACCCCGGATTGTGGTTTTTTTGAATTTTTTAAGATATGAGTGTGCTTATGTGCGCGCAGCGCCTTACCGATCATGAGAAACGGGGCTGCGAGATTGATACCGATGAAATCGATGCCGAGATAGCAGCAAAGTCCGAAGGCCGACACAGTCGCCAAAGCGGCTGACATGTTGCCGAGAAGCCCTAGCCACGGTTTGCTGCGCACCCAATCGGACATCATGCAGGTGACGACCGAGAAGATTCCCATAATCGCGAATGTACTAGCGAAGTAGGGCACCACCGTTCTCGTGTTGGCCTCCAATTCGAGTTCCAGCGTCCTAGAGGCGAATCTCGCCGTGCTTATGTGCTTGAATATTCCGTCGTCCTCGGCCTTGCCCACGGCATCGAGAAACGCTTCCTCCCACGCGGAACCACTGAACAAACATTAAATGGTTAATCAATTGTATGAAAAAATAGAGAATCTATGGTGTACGGTGACGGTTTTCGTCACATCGTGACGTTAAACGTTTATGAATCATTAAAATCGTCAAGCGATCACGGATCAGCACTGTTCTTCGTGTTCTTTCGTTTTTTCTTGACGAGGCTCACTAGAAAACCCCGACCGGTAAGCTGTGTGACGGTTTTTGTCACATCGTAATGTTAAACGTTTATGAATAATTAAACTCGTCAAGCGATCACGGATCAGCAGTGTTCTTCGTGTTCTCTCGTTTGTTCTTGACGAGGCTCACTAGAAAACCCCGACCGGTAAGCTCCTCGTACATCTATCTTTGTACGATCTATCGACAGAAGTAGATAATTACTATTCAACGCGCGTGTACAGACTCACAACCGCGTTGCAATAATTATCGGCGAATCAACGCCGACGGCTTAGCTGGCAGCTCGAAGGATTCGCTCTTCGTGGCGGAACCTTCCTGTCTTTTTGCTCACGAGCGTTAGCTCGCTTTTGACTCTCGGAAGTTGCGACGTGAAAGATTTCACCGTACATCGACTCCGGTACTTTTTATGGTGATGCAAGAAGATTGGGAAATCACGTTCGCAACTGGCAGACGTGAACTTACATAGCATCCTGACGCTTGTCGTCCGCCGCGATGAAGTACGCCAGCTGGACCGCCGGTACCGATTCGATGGTGAGGTCCTCCGTTATCACAGTTCCGCCGAAGTATACCGGAAATAGATGAACGTCCCAGGTGACCGGATTCAACATCACCGGAAACGTTAGATTCAATTGTCGACTCTCGACCTCCCTGAGAAAGAAAGAAACGATAAATTATCTACTCTGTAACGTAATCTTGTAGCTAAATTGGCTATACTTCCGGATACAACGGAAGACGTAAGATGTTCCACAATTTCGTCTCATTGGGACGTCGGGTATGAAAGGCATTCTAGGATACCCATGGTTTACGATAATGTGCGGGATACGCCGGTAACGGAACTGAATCTACGTACCGAATGACATGGTGAAGCTTCAGGATGTCGTTGAAGAAGCACTGCTCGAGCCATCGAGCGCAAACTTTCTCGTATGTAAATCTGTCGCCGTCGTAAGTAGCCGTTGCATTTCTAATTATCTCGTCGAGGATTATGAGTTCGTCCCAGATAACGGTCCTCAGCATGTTCTTGTTACCGTCCTTCGGTATCACGATTACGTGGCCAAATCGACCTGCGGAACGACGGTCGGATGAACTCTCGGTGCGATATTATCTACGTACACTTTGCGCGGACTTTATCGTTCCGGTAAGTGCTCAGCACATTCCGTGCGAACACTTGTCGCGTACCGCTTCGTTAATTTAGCATTGACAGTGCGAGCAATTTTGTTAAGTTGGAGAGGCACATTGTTCGCGCAAAACAAAAAGTGGCTTAGGTAAACGACGAATCGTCGAGCTGTGAACACGTACCTGGTCTGGTGATTCGTCCCACATCGAAATGGTAGCTGTAATTGACTTTGAAGTATTGCTCGGCGATCGCGCGCTCGGTCTTTCCCGGACCGTTTATCGGCGAGAAGAGATACTCCGGATCGATCTCGTAGTGAATCTGCTGGTATCCCGTGATACAGATGCAAGCGAGGAGAACCGGTACTATTACGAAGTAGCCGGGATGCCGACCGACTATCAGACCGACCTTGTGAAAGGTACGGTTCAGGAAGTCGTCGACAAACGTCGGTCTGCACCACATCTGTTGAAAGAAAAAAAATCAAAGAAATTTGGTAAATTTTATACATTAAATTCAATTTAGTAGATTATTTGCATCGCGAAAAATATGCAGTAAGATTGTAACGATCGTCGTATTCAAAATATTTTTATGCTGATTATTATTATTGTTTAGATAGTAAAATTAGCTATACGTATAGGTCGGTATAAAATTATTTATGACATGAAGATTGCTAAAAAATGACTATCTATTTTTCCCGGTGTTTCTGTTCAACTGTAAAACGTTTGAGCTGGACGATCGACGAACGCTTAGGCTACTTGTTCTCCGATTACGCAGGATTCCATGTATCTTCAGCGTTGCGAGCTGGGGAACCGGATCGTTTCGATATATTCAAGAGTGGGTTCCACTCTACTTAACTTTTGCGTTATTTTTATGGGTTTCGGTCATGCGTTCGAGGATTAACTTACGGTAATGTAAAAATTTTGCCAGTAGTTTGTTCTCTGGAACGCGGAGAAAATATATATATACCGAGAAGACTAGAAGAGACTAAGAACAAAAAAAAAACCACCGAAGGAACGTGAACTCGAGGCGCGAATCCGAGCTAGCGGAACAAGGCTGTGTTGTGCGCCTAGAAACGAGTGAAATCTATGGTATCGTTGCCGTTTAATCTTTCGTTGATTACTGGAAAATGCGTCATGAGTGTAGCAGCCGCATCGGACGGTGAACGCCTCGTGCAGACCACTACTCTTGCCCACGAACAATCCAACATTAAAGCTAATGTATGTGTAAAGAGTCCGCGAGACTCGCGGTGGGTCATTGATCACGATAAACTTACATCTGTTCGACAGGTGTATTATCATTTTCATATTGCTTCGATGCAGGTCGGTACAAACATGGTATCGAGGTAAATTTCACACCAGAGCCGGGTAAATAAACTAAGTACTTCATGTACGTCTTGACGTACCAAGTACTTGATGCACGCATTGAAGTACCAAGTTCTTGATGTACGTGTTAAAGTACCAAGTACTTGATGTACGCGTTGATGTACCAAGTACTTGATGTACGTGTTGAAGTACCAAGTACTCGAAATACCGAGCACCGGATAGTACTGGAGGACTGACGTATTGAGTACTGTCAGAACTTGACTGCTGTACTTCTGAATTCTGACTCAGCACATAATACTTCAATACGTAGTTCAATTACTTAGTGCGTTTGCCGAGCTCTGCTTCACACTCGCCTATCGAATCTTCGAGCACCTTGTCTGTTAAAAATGTCTCCTCGAAGTACTGAAACTTTGTACTTTAGTTTAGCTGAGTTATGAGCTCCCAAGATCTTTTTCAATGCCAAACAACTATGTAATGCATATGTTCATTTGGACAAACCTATGGTCGTATAGATTATAGACATTTTATTTCTAAACCGTACGTTGCAATCATTATTTCCTACGTAAACGCACAGAAAAGACCTTCGTGATAATAGGAATCTCTGCAAGGGAATGGAAAAGGGCAAAAAAATTATATATATAATCGGTACAGTCTTGTTACATTTAAAATAATTGCCGCGTGAGCGTTTAGTCGATGTTGTTTCGTGATATAAATGAAACCTGTTACGTTTATCTGTGTCATCATTATCTGCATTAATTCTCCCGGAGCTCCCGCATCAATGTGCAATAACCATATCGACACACCTACGACCACACACTCTTTCGTGACGTTCTTATTTATTTTTTTCTTCAACGATAATGTCCTGAACGTATTCTGAGATAATCTCAAGGCTCTCGAGGATCAGGGGGGATCGAACTGCGTAATCCGTTTAGCGGCGCGACGGGTCGCACGACTTGTCGCAGACTTGACCTACATCTGGTGCTCTTTTCGCAATTACTACTTGCTTACCATTCCCGCCGATCGCGATGCGAACCGATTATAATTCATTGGCATACGTTACGATTGCCGGAGCACAGTGAGATTCGTCGCGATGTCGATCCCTCTCGCGTACAGTTGACCCGGTTGAGACGTCTAGTGTAATTTATATTACGAGCGGCGATTATCCCCGCGACCCGAAGGAAAGTAATATCACTGCTTTGACACCGGTAAAGTGTGATTGGCTGCTTAAAATCAAAACAATAAGCCTTGTGTGTAAATTCAACGTTAAGAGCTGACGGGGCAAAATGGACCAATTTATCTTTTTTTTTTATGGATGTAACAAAGCTCTTCATCCGAATGGATGACACGGGTCCGTTTTGCCCCACTCCGTCCTCTACGCGTTTGTCACATCCGGACAATGGGACTCGTCAGTTGCAAAATAACCCTTGCACCTTTCACATAAATGAGAGGCGCTTTCATAGCTCATAGTTGCAATTAGAGATAGAAACAACCTCGTAGACACGAGTCTAAAGTGTGATTATTGAAATTGCATGATTATCGCGGAGCGAGCATTCGCGCCGCGTCCCTTGATAGATTAAAATTAATCGGAAGCAGTTTACAGCGTCGGCAGTTCCGGTAATTTCGTCTTATTACATTGCTTCCTCTCTTCTCTCCGACGACTCTTTGTACAAACAAGAGAGCGTTTAATTTCCAAGCTGCGGCTGCCCGGTTAGCTCGTGCGGCACGATCTTCGTCTCTCTCTGTGTCTACATGTGCATGCGGTGTACGTTCGAAAGGCCAAGTTCCCCATAGCTTATTGGCTCATAACGAGAACGAAGCGATGTTCTGCATCCGATCGTAAGTGCTCGGGCTTATCGGGGCCTCCTGATAATATAGTACCTTCGAGCAATTAACTCAATAGGGAAGCAAGTAACTTCCTGCTAATATGTTCGGCGGCTCGTACTATACAGCGCGTACACCGGTTTCGTGGGAAAATATTATGAGCGGCCAAGAAGTCGTGAATTTCTCTATATTACGTGGAAGTTTATTAACATTGAATCGAGTGGCACTCCCGATGTAGCGTGCAAGCAATATGTTTATACTCTTGTTTTTTTTTTGTTCGTGTTTTATTGAAATGCTATGTGAAATATAGGAGTTTCGATACGAAAATCGTGAAAGCCTTGCGTGCAGCTGTTCTGAAGGAAAACAAAAGACCTAAGAAATTTATAGAGAGCCCCTATGCTCGAGCTCGAATAACAGCGACGGTGAGAAGGAAGCTTCTTCTTAGGTTTCGATTTGTTGTCGTGATTGAGAAGGGCGCGACGATCCTTAGATCGGCGATATGGGGAAGAGCGGGGCAAAACAGACCACCTTTTTACCAATTTTGAACAGGCACGAAAAAAGAAGTTTTGTCCCGCTGTACCCTATACCGTGCTGCGCTGCCTCTTGTATGGAGTGTCATCGTCAGACCACACGTGTTATGAACTCGAAGAAGAATGAGAATCGGATGCCGAACCCGAGACGCAAATGATTCTGGTTTTTCCATTGCGAAATGGCCCAGTTGAGACCTAACCACCGGCACGGCTTCGGGACCGCACCGGTTGCCAAATATCTTTCACTCTCCCGAGCTCGGTACTGAATCGCCCCCACATATCAGCGTGGCGAAAATTTCGAGTATTGGAGCCTGTAATTTATTCAGTAAATTCTAGGGCTGTACAGGTGGCCGGCCTACCCGGCAGAGCCGTCTTAGCCGGCTAATCCATTTTAGCCAGCCAAGAGCATAAAATCGTGCATAAAATCGAGCCCATTAATGTCGCTTTGTACAAACTAAAAAATCCATTAGCCGAATATGATAGTTTAGCTGACTAGCCCGGCCTATCTGTACAGCCCTGGTAAATTCATGGCTGCGAATATTATTTGTAGACCATGAATCCATGTCATACCATGACGTGACGTCATACCGGAAATACATCACTTCAAATTTGTAAATGTAATTTTTAACCGGAAATACGTCACATTTAGTCGAAAAATGAGACTTGCCAACCGAAAGTGACGTGGCAACGAAATTTTCCAAATTTTCCCACACGGAAGTGACGCCACAGAGATTTTTATTTATTTTTCTCTACCGAGGTGCGGCGAGACATTACCCAGTGCTTATTAGTGCTCAGAAAACCGCCGGCTTTGCTCTGGCTACCTATGCCGGCCGGAGACGGACTGATATGGCGTCTTCCCGTACGGCAGCGAGTGCGCAGCAAATGATGTGCCGTTTTTCCAGTTACAGTAAAATCCCTGGGGGGAGGGGGGGTTCCTCTCCTTCCTAGACACTTCCAGCACATTCCCTGAGAATCGTATTTGTTTTTCGCACTCACAAGTTTCTTTAAGTTCAAAGGCCGCTCGCTGACGGACGAGACCGGTAGTCGGATACACACCATTGCGGTCGGAGAAAGTTATTTAACTGCATTGGGTAACCTGCGCGACAGCCTTATTTGACGCGATCGTGATTGAATAACGCGCAAAGACAGCGAGCTTCTGTGGTTTCTGTTCACCTTGTAGATTCGCCCAGAAAAAAATTCAATTGCCGAGTACCTCGCAAATAAATACTTATTTGAATGAAGTAAAAGTGAATTTGAATTAAAAATAACGATTTATTTGTGGAAATCCGCCGCATAAATAATTTCCCTCAGTGTTCTACAAACAAAATCTGACTAATAACTCAATACCTTCCGGTATAAAGCTTGCACATTTAAAAAAAGAAAATTCAATGATATCTCACGATCTTCCCCACTGCGATAGAAGTGCGATTGAAGGAAGTCATGCCAAAGTGTCCCAATGACCCATGCGCGGAGTGACTCGCTCTAACCGCAATCTTGCAGTCACATTATAGGTACAACCCGTCTTTCAATCCCCTCCCCTCCCGCACGTGTTAGTGTCGTCGATCTCTAACCTCCGTTCAAGTTCCACTCCCACAACCGATGGAAGAGATCCTCCGAGCTCTACTGACCATGTCCTCCAAACTCGTGACTCAGTGCGGCGCTCATTCAGCGGTATCTCGCATCATCTGGCGTATCAGAGAACAGGCTATCGGCGAGAAAGACCGAGAGAGTCGTTGATCTCACTTCCGAGATCGTCGCTCTAAGTCCCGTCGACGGACTCACCGACACGAAGAGCCACGACAAATCGGTCTCTCGTAGGTTCTAGAGTGCCTACGCGCGATTGCCGCGACTATTATCTCTACGGAGCCGTACAAAGCCGCGACACGCCAATCGTCGCAAAATTTCAAGGCACGCAGTGCGAGCCTGTCTAATTGCGATCGCGATTTTTTCCTCGGAGCTAAATCGACCCAAGCTCTCGAGACTGGACAGTCCCATAGCGGCCTTCGGCACCTGGTGATCCGTGAAATTCGTCCGTGACTCTTGCTAACGACATGCAACCGATCGATGCAACAACTGCACAGGATACAGTGCGCGAGATCCGCACACTCGCTCGGAGCGAATTTCGAAAGTCACGCGCCACCAATAGTCTGGATATCGGAATGAATCTGGACAAGGCGATAGAGCAAGGATCTGCGCGTGCAACAAATCCGGGTAGCACGAAAGGGCGATACCGGGCGGTCCACCCGGTGATTCCCGGCGGCGGAATCGTCATCTCGAAAAAATGGCCACAATATATCAAGTTCGACTACGTACACCGGATATTATGCGGACGGACTTCCCAATTAATGCCGCACGAACGAGCAGGAAGTTGAACGTAACGACGATCGCGGCGTGCTTTGGTCTGTACGAAACACAAGTATTGCGATCGCTCGATCAGATCGATATGCGGCGAACGAAAAGCGAAGATTCTATATCGTCCCCCTCGTGCATAAAAACTTTCCCACGTGCATAGACATTATCCGGTTCGTTACACCTCGCTGGATACATAACACCGCAATATAACAGCGATACTCGTCATTGTCCACGCGAACGTTCGGGCTATTGCGCAATCTCGCACCCCTTTGCGACTGTCCTCTGAACCGCGCGTTGCGGCGATTTTCCGGGAGACGAAAGTGTCCTGGAAATTTTGATTGAGACATAAAAAAAAAAACGTGTTCATATATGATTGATTTGCATGCTGATATTGCTCGCCCATATTCGCACCCAGTAAATAATTTTTTTTGACCTCGCAAAGAAGTATTTATTTAAACCCAATAAATATTTATTTAAAACAAATGAATATTTATTTGCAGAGCGCACGTCAAATAAATTATTTTTTCGGGTGGGCACCTCTTGTCCCGAAAATATCGCGAGGCGTATGTGTGCGAAAGGGATCTCGTGCGCATGCGCAGTCTCAAAATGGAAAACTCTTTCGCGCCTCACGGAATGCTTTCACGTCGGTAATCTGCGTTAAACTCGCTGACGATCGCGGCGCCTCGAGTTTCATCCTGTCCGTCCTTACGAGAAAACTTAATTGCTCGTGAGTCTATAAATGTATGGAGGCACAGCAAAAGTGTTTTCTGTGTCGGGCCGTTCGTCGAGATTACGGGAGGCGCAACAGAACAGTCCGGAGAGATCGAGCGCAAAGGCGAGAGTGGTCGAACGAGAGCGGTGATTCTGTGAAATTGGCGCTGAAACTCAATAACGTCTGATGAATCAATTAATCGTTCGAGCAGTTATCGAATGTCTCGAGGAGCTACAAAGTACATGAATACGATTCGTCACGGAGAAAAGTAATTGGTTGCTCCGACCGCATGATTGAATACGCTCCGGGCGAATTACTCGGGTGGGTCAGAAAATCATTTTATTTTCCAACCAATTGTTCACCCGGCAAATTAATTCGATGGCCCAATCAACTAATTTCTCCGACCAATTCAAACAATCGTCTGGAGCGTATTTAAGCCAGCGAATGGTTGCGACAACTGATTCATTTTTTGCGTGATCGATTCTCTCCGATTGTCGCAAGAAGGCAAAAGGAACAAAAATTCAATGCTTTTTTGGGAATCAACTGCAGTATTTGTGGGTCGTGACGTAACATAGGAAATAATTTCCGCTACAATGGAAAGATATTCGGTTTAATTGTCCCGACTGCGATTTGCTCGATCCTTTTTAGTCGTGCTATAAAAAACGATAAAGCAATTTCCACGGAAAGACCGTAGATCCTCTATCGTACAGTTCCTTCTTGAACTGCGCCGAGCGTAACGAAAGTGAGAGCTCGCGCTCGGGCGCAGTGTCGTGGTGAAAATGTATTCCACATGTTCGCGGCACAGGTGGAGGTACATGACTATATAGAATAAATACATATATACAATGTGAGCCGCCAAGGATACCGTCGGTGGTTGCGTGAGCGCGTCTAGTCGATTCGAGAACGATGCCGCACGTTCGTTGATCGTTGCCGAACCGAGACGACCGGTTGCGTGCAACAAAAAACAAAGCAAAAGTGAGAATAAAAAGGAAACCTTGGCATTGCCGAAGTATAATGACGATGCATCGGTAAACAGCAACAGAGTAGACGCCCACGTGGATCAGCGCTGATGGTTCTCTGCAGGCGTGCATGCTGGAACGCACACGGAAAGCCATCGAAGCGATCTCAGGTAAATGCCGCAAAAGGGACGGGAGAGCCAGAGAATGAAGAGAGTGCTGGAAGTTCGAGGAATTTCAACGATGCCAATCGAGTAGAAGCGTTTTCAGTCTGAGAGCTTTAAACGTTTTCACGATACCGGGAGAGGCAGGGCAGAAATGCATCACGAGGGTTGTAACCTGCGGGATGCTGGATGGTGCGGACGCTGCCGCTGCCGATGCTTCGATATTGAGGAGCGAGGGTAGAGCCAGCGACTACCTGATCGACCCAACCCCTGTGGAGGCTGCTTTGCAGCTAGAGTGGAGACTCTGTAAGAGTGCACGACAACAGGGACAAAAAAGTAAGCGGTCGTATCTCGATCTTGAAGATCAGGTTGATCGATAGTCGCGCGACTCCGCAATGAAACTGGCTGAGGGAGCCGATCGTCTCAGGAAAGTGCATGGGGGCGGAAGCTATAAAAGCTTGTAAAGATGCGGGGACCGGAAGAGGAGAGTTATCCTCTGGAGGGCCAGCAACAGTTGGTGTGGTGATCATAGAGCAGAAACAGATGATATCATGCATTTTCCGACTCTGATAATGAGTCTGCCACTTGCATTGCTCCTGGCTCATATTTGATGTGAAAACTCGCTTATGAAGTGAAAAAAGAAATAACTAGGAACTTCAGCCATTTTCCAGATTTAAGGATATTTGGGCCAAGACGCGTTTCTGTTCGATCGCTATAAAAATGCTACTTTGCAGGTAAGAACACGCTGCATCGTTTGCAATTTTTTTTTTCAGATTTTTTGACCATGTAGTTTTTTGGTAATGCGTGTACAAATCTACATAAGGTACCGTGTAAACGTTTCAGAAACCGGTCGGTAACGACAAAACGCACTGATTTTCTCCGCCGATTTCTGTTGGATTCAAATAAAAACCTACCACAGAGAAGGCCACATCAGACAGATAGTGTCCAAATTTTAAGGAGATTCGAGGTTTAGCTTCTGAAATAAATTCAATAAATGCAACACTATCTCTGTCTAGCCGCTTGCTTTGTCTGCATCTCTTACTCGCGCACTAACTAACGCGTTCAGCGGAGCACCTTAAATTATTCTCGAGCGCGCTGATGCCGCCAGCAATAAGTGCCTCTGGAGGGTAAGCAACAGCTCATATGGGGATTGTAGAGCTAAGGCAGATAATTTCGTGCATTTTTCCGGCTCTGATAATGAGTCTTTCACTTCTATTGCTCCATCAATATTTGGGGTGAAAAATCGCGTATGAAATTAAAAAAGAAAAAAGAGAACTCAGCGATTTACCAGATTTAAGTTATTCTCGAGCGCGCTGATTTTGCCAGCGATAAGTGAATATCGTAAGAAGCATGATCAATCTCGATTCCAGATAACCTGACAACCTTGTCTCAGCGTTTCAGCAATCGCCTAACGTTATCCGCGCGTAACAAGCACGCAGTTACTGGTAGCGAGTCGGCGCGCGACTCTTTGCCGTTGCACGCGTTCCCGTTGAAGACACAGCCAGGAGAAGGGACGAGATTTCGCAACGACCGTACCTGCCACCTCCTGATAGACCTGGACGAAGCAATAAATGCTCCGCGTATCTATCGGCGGCTGTGCGCGATATTTCGTGTAGCCGTAGGATCGAAAAACCTGTAATTGAGAAAGCCCGCTAAGATTAACCCGCGCAAACGTAGAGATTCCGGTCCGGCGTGCTTACTCAATCTCTTCCCTCGATCTATACGATTTGTCTGCGTACGCCGGGTTGGCAAATCGCATCGCTGAACAGTTATTAGATCGCTCTGAGGTCGAGGCGTGATTAAAAAACATGATTATTGGGCTCGTCGCGCATTCTTTACGAAAATATCTCGTTACAGAGACTGAATATTCTGTTTTTTCTGACGCCGCGAGATTGAGAGCTCAAGTGCAGGAGAGCAGTGAATCCGAGAGCTACCGAATGAGATCATTTGTCGGTCATTGTGTTTTTGGGTCGCGCGGCATTTCTCGGCCCTTCGCATCGACTCGATTATTAAATGGTTTTTAATGGATAATTTTTTTTGTCATCGGAGGCCCGGGAAATCGTGTCAGCTCCTTGAATTCCGAACATTGAAGAAGTATGTAAACTTAAAAAAAAAGGAAGAAAAAATGTTGGGGACGAAAATGTATTTAGACTCAATTATTCGCCGTAACTCAATGTAAAAAAAAGATTCATTCAACGATGAAAATTGAGCGTTCGCACCGTCGCGTCTGGTCGCGTGGCACTCTTACGTGCCGTTGACCCGATTACGAGAGTATCTTCGGCGTCTCGGTCGTTGCTGCGTCGACGAGGAGGAGACCGATCGCAAGGTGATTCGGTTATGTCGACGAATTATGGTGTTGCGGCGGCAGCTCGCCTTCGGGACTGGGTCATAACGGAACGGCGGGTGAACACGATCGCTCGAATATTTCGATCAATTTGCTGCGTCTACCGCGTGTGCCCGCGAAACGTTCGTCGATCCGCGTGCAGCGACGCCGACTAATAACTTGAGAAGACACAAAAAAAAAAAAATTCTCCGTAGTAACCGGTCTTCGCGGATAGCCTCAATTTTTTTTTCGCTTCCTATGGCATTTAGAATCGACCGGAATGATAATCGATACTGCTGTGTGTTAAATAAAAAGAACACGATTATCAACTGTGCAATAAATGAGATTCCATAGAAGGCGAAAGATAGAAACCGAGGCCTATAAAATAAGGAAAAAAAATTTATCGTAGAATGCTCAATCAAATCGTTGAATACTACGTCCAGTATACTCGTACAAGCGAAAGGACTGGTCATCATTATTAATATATTCGACCGATGTGCCAGTGACCCTAGAGACTCACCTTACGGTCGAGCTATCGAGAGACACGAGTCACGAAGGATCGCGAGTATAGTGAAATTATTAACATATCGATCACCGAGATCGATCGGAGTTTATTTTCATCGCGACGACAAGTGTCGGTAAAAAATATCGAGCGGGGAAAATCAAGCCGGAAACGTCATATCGATCAACCGAAGCAGCGAGCGAGCTAACTAACTAAATCGCGCCTCTTAATCTCCACTCTTTCTAATCTTGCTCACGCTCCGTGAACTGTCTGCATGATAAATCGTTTGCCGGGGGCAAAATGGAGCACACGGGAAGTAGTTCTCTCGGAATAAGCTTCGCAGTCCTAGGCCATCGGCCGACGATTTTAGCCCCACATAAAGATTTGAAAATACTTCTGCCCAATTAGTGAGATCCAGGTAAGAGATCCTAAGGCATACGAAGACAATTGGTCTCGTATTCGCTACTAGTTTTATGCGAAAGAGTAAGTCAAACGACACTACTGTTTTCAATTTTTTAAATGATGGACATTAATCTGCGTTAGGCAAAAATATTATTAATTGTTTGTTATTATTATCATGTAATGTAATAAAAAAGCTGCAAAATAATTTGTACATGGCTTCCACATTTTTCATGATTTTGCCCATAGCTTTCTCTAAGAGAAAGTGCCCCGATCAATTTTTGGCTTCCTCGTAGAGTAAGCTATGGGCAAAATTATTGGAAATGAGGTAGCCTTGTGCCAATTAAGTAGCAGCGTTTTTTGTAACTTTAACCAATTTCTACATCCCATAAAATTGAAACGTTGAAAACACAAATTTTCCGAAAGATTAAAAAATGTCAAAATCTTATTAAGTCTCAACGGTTAGATCCATTTTCGACAAATTTATTACCAAACTTTAGAATATTTTATACTATTTTAAGTACTCTGATATTAAAATCTCATTTTTTTGTCACGAAAATATAACGTCTTCTATGAGAAAGCCAAAGGCAAACAATTCAAGATTTGTTTCGCTCAGCGCAGAGTGTCTTATGAAACAGATACGTTGGATAGGAACTGATTAAAGTCATTGAGCGCGTCAAAGGGCAGATTACTGTAACGTTTAACCCTACCAGATGCGTGTTGTTATACAAGAGGCGCGGTCATTTAAATTCAAATAAGAGAAACGCTGATAAATGTCTGTAGGCGAAACTCTCGAGGATCGAGGGGATCCGACAGAGCCCGCCGAAGCCGAGGTGTTACGTTCTCGTCGACGACACCCGCGTGCTCTTCGACGTAACGGATAGATCGGTCGCGATATCTCTTCCGGCTTGAAAGCGATCGCGCGATAGCCGATCGAACACGATTCACCACGTTCTACACCGAACCATCGTCATAAGCGATTGCCCATACATGTCCAGTGCACGCTCCTTTTACATCATTTTTTTCGAACTGCGTGTCTGATTTGTCGCGTAAATCAATCAGAGAAAAGTGAGAAGCACGAATCGCTCGATTCGTTCTGGCAACGCATAATTCCCGGTAAATAAATATTGACGATTCGAGGGTAAATAAGAATGAAATACAGCGAAACAGGAAACGCCACGAGGAGACGAGATTCAGGAAGCGCCCGGAGACGTCAATTGTTTGTCAATTATCATCGTTTTACCTCGCCTTGACGAACCTTCGTCGATTTCGAATCTAAACCAAGATCGCGCTGTTTTCATAAACTCGAGAGCGCGCGCGCGTGAGTCCGTGCTCATTCGCGAGTTCGCCGCTATCGAAGGTGGATAAGCGGCGGCAGTACGCACGCGACGCTTCGTGAATACGGGATTCGTGAGTCGCAATGCGATGAGGAATGAGAATCGCATGCATGGCGCAATGATGACGAGCAACGGAATACGGAGCATGGTGATCTGAGTATGAGGCAATTAATATTCGTTTCGGCACAGGGTCATTGAATTTTTGTGGATAGACGGAGAACTGCGGGGCAAAACGGAAGTCCGGGACGGAACGAACGGTTTTTTTTTTAACCAATATAACTGCTTGAAACAATTTTATTTTTGTTAATTTAAAAAAAAATGGATGATCAAACAATATTTCTCGATTTCTCTCCCGTCTAGCTGCAAGGCTCGGTCACGATCGACATCGTCACACAGCTAATCAACGTTCCCCTCGCGATTCACGAGATTGGTATAGGCATATTAATAACAGCACTCGCTTCGTTCCCCTTTGCAAAAGCTCATCAGTTATTGAACCAGTCATACACGGGGAGTGCTTGAATGAGCCAGGGGCTCGTCGATGTTCAGCTAGGACGCTATAGTTGATTGACCCGCTAAACATCGGTATCGTTGCATAGAGCGATTTAAAAAAAACGTCCTAGACGACCTTTCTAAAGACTAATGCTGATAGTGGGGTCTCTAACAATTTTGGGCAAAAAAAAATATTTTTTTTGCGGATCCCCCAAGACTGACAGTTCGTAAAAAAAACTTCCGGTTCCGAATGTAAAAAATTGTATGACACGTTTCATTTATTAAAGAAAATATAGAAAATAATATTGAATAAATGGAACTGCTCTTACAAATTTTTATATTTAGACCCGGCGATTTTTTCACATGATCAGAACACCGTCAAGGACACTCAATCGTCAGGAATTTTCGATCGATATTTTTATGACCAAGAAAAAAAATTAAATATATTTTTCCGCCTAAAATCGGTAGAGTCTCGCTGGAGCCGAGGTGGAAATAAAAAAAACGATTGCATTCTTACCTTGTTGTCGGGTGAGAACCCGCGGCAAATCGGTAATCAAAGTTTGGCACCTCGTCGATCTCGATCGGAGCAAATACTGCTGTTAAATAAAGCACCGGTAGTCACGAACTCGCGGAAATCACCTGCACGTCTTTACACGACACGTCATTGTGACGGACACTCGTGGCTCCCGTCAGCTCCAATGTTTTGTAAATTTGCCGATCGTGAGATTTCCCTCAGATCCAACGACGGACGAACGACCGATATTGTTTTCTACCGATCTCCGCCGATCACAACGACTATTATCCTACGGAATGAAATCGATCGAGTTTCGAGCTTTGCCGGTCGGTTTTTCCAGAACGATATTTTTGGGTGATGGAACGAAAAGCGAACAGCCCGATCGTCGGCGAGGGTCGATCGATTGATGCCGGCGGGCGAAATCTGTTCCGCGTTCCCGTCGAAGACCGAACCCGATGGAGTGTGGACTGGCACTGAGCTCGTGCTACAACAGGGTTCTCCTGACTTTCAAGTAGCCGCGCGCTCTGCCTGTCGGCCTATACCGTCTCTGCTCTCTCGGGCTGCACCAACACCGTGTCGTCCACCACGGTGCCCATGCCCGCCGTTCCGAAGCACCCGACAACTCTATACGATCCGAAACCTTCTCGCGCCTCTGGTGGGAGTTATAAGCTCCTCTATAACATACTTTATACGAGATAATACACGACGCACGTATCATATACAAGCGTACCACGTTCTTGTTGTACTGCGATGTTAGCGAAGGGGGGACTCTCTTTATTGCTCGCACACCATGGCTAATGCGTCGCAACAGCGTACACTTATCCAGTTTGTTACATCCTTCCTAGTTTACGCTTCTATATTTAGGCACGACGAAATTATAATAATAATAATAAAAATTCGATGCCGAGGGTGGATCAGTGTTGAAAAATCTTGTCGGGAGGATCAAGGTATTATTCAACGGGCCGATTCGTTACGCGATTAGTTTTTCGTAGCGTTCGTGATCCACTTTTCACATTAAAAAGAAAAAATTCGTTGATGCCGACGATATAAAAAAAAATAATTAATTTTGATCCAATTTTTGTGATGAAAATAATTTTATAATTTTATCATTGTCGGTTGACGGAATTATCGCACACCCGTGACTATTGGCGATGCAGGGTGACAGGGAAGAGCGCCCTGCATCAATGCTCCGGCTGTAGTGCATAATTTCGCCCCCCCCCTCATAATTGATCGGCGCTTGACATCGGGGTTGAGCAGGAGCAGGAGGATTCGAGGGGCCGTCACTTTTTGGTTCCGTTAACGCGTGTCTGCGAATCCCATCGAAACTGACCAACTTGATGTGTCTCGAAACAAAGGAGCACTTTTTTCCGGGCTCCGACTCGGACGCGCGTACCGCTGAGATTTTCGCCAACCCTTTCGAAATTAGAATCTGCCGGAAAGAAACAAATACAGTTCCAGACTGACGCTAGTTCATCTGCGCATGAGAGCGCAAGTGGATGCTCGCGTCGATGGCACGCGAAGTAAAGCATGCTTATCCGTCTTTCAAACAAACACTGAGCTCCGACACTCGTTATCTGATCTTGCAAACAAAAGTTGTAGAGCACGTGTACGGAAAATCGAGTCATCGTGAATAATGATCTACACTAAGCGACTCTTCGTTGCACCCGCGAACGATACTCGATTCGCATCTCGAGCTTTTTATCCTACGAAAATGAAGACCCAAAAAAAAGACGATTTGTGAAAGCAGTTAGTCGGGAAAGGTACGTAGTGAAAAATTTAAATAGCCTTTTTTAATAAACATCTTCGATTACATTTGCGCTTGCGCTCGTATCTTCACCGACAAAAATGCTCGCTTTGTTCCATAGCTAAGATTGTAGCTGCTGTTGGTAACAATGTTTAGAAGTTGGAAACGAGCTGTCGGCACGTACAGCATATAAGGCACCCCCTCCAACACCGTCTCGCTTACGTCAACTTTCCCCGCAATCTGAAATCGGCGCTTCAAAGCTGATCTCTTCGTGACTGCGCGACTGCCTAACGCGCACGCATTGTCCGGACCATGGACCTGTTGCTGACCCGAGATTTCACTCTGTTCTGGAGATGACGGGAAAACTGTGTGTTTCCCCGTCATCTGCTGCTTCTTGAATATTGGCCTGTCTTCGACAATTTGCAACGGGCCGTAGATCTCTCGGGCATCAGCCTGCCAGGTCATGTAAGCCCGGTCCATAATTCAGGAGAAAAAAAAAATGGGCGTCCGAAGCCTTTAGAAAGAGGATGCTGGAGAAAAAGAGGGCGAGGGAGGAGTCTCCCGAGAGTGTGCAAAAAAGATTTCCACCGACAAAAGAGTGCTGTCTGCGGCACCGATACAGGCATAACTGTGGTGTAAATATATATATATATATATATGCTGCCCTGTGCCCTTCGATCGTGTCGTTCGTCTCGCCCGAGCTATTTTCGAACCGATCTCTATAGCATCCTACCTGCGAGACTTTTCGGCAGGTAGACCGAACTCGGGTGGATTCTTGGAAATCAGCCGAATGAGAAATACTCTGGAAAAATACACATGAAAATCTTTTCCCATAACTAAATGTTTTTGATTTTTTTTCAACATCGATTACACTCCCATGCGCATTAAAAAAAATTAAATCTCTGATAAATCGTATACGACATTTAGCATTCCCGTGTCATAACGATGATAAACGTGATGAGATTGCCGTCACGGAGGACACATCTCAACGATATTCCTCGCCGTCTACGAGACTCAAATGTCCCGTAAATGTTGTACGTACGATGTCGCGGTGCTTCGGTCAGCTTGGAATTGGAACAATGCCACTTTCATTTTCTTCAAGGCTCTCTGTCAAATTTCTCTAATTTTCGGGAGTCCAATGTGTCGTGTTCACTTAAGGCACGAGATCCCTTGCTCGAGATACTGCTCATTCTTAAAAACCCGTTATTAAACGACCTTCATGTGACGGTACCGCAATTTAGGCGCAATAATAGAGGCCACAAGCTGCATTTAAGATAAGAGTTTTCTTATTTACACTGTGAAAATAAATTGTAAATTTATGGTACTGGGACTGGAAATTAGTTACATTACTTATAGTAATTGAACATAAATGAACATTTTTTTGTAAAATAAGAATAGCAGATATTAAAATTAAAAATCTTTGGTAATTTACAAAAAATTTAATCGAATATAAAGATTTCACTGTAAAATTGCAGCTCACATGTGTTTAAAATTTCAGAAGCAGTTCATGTAAAAAAAATTCTAATATCCCAAGTGTATGTCTCCCAAAAAAGTTTTAAAAATGGTTCATCTTGCCCCAAAGTTCCGTTGTGCCCCATTCTACTCTAGTTCTCGTTAAATTCGTCGATTCGCCGAAGCTTAGTAATGACACGGCGGAATTGTAACGCACCTGCTCTAAGGGCGGTGCCTCGACTTTCACCTCACCTGCACTCGTTATGACCATTATCATAATCGTGAAATTGTATGATTTGCTTTCACGCGTCTCACGAGATTCCTAACTGTTCGTTGATATGTTTTCTGCTCGTTCGACTTTCTTGTTGTTATTATTATCTTACGACCATCAGCCTATGCCGCCGACTGTGCTGGAAACACCGCGACTGTGTTCCGCCGATCGAGAAGAAATACCATGATTTTCAGAACCGATCGTTTAATCGTACCGAGATTGATGATAATGCCGGTCTCGTCTCAAGAGCACACGAACGATCAAGTGATTCATCGCGCCGTTTCTTACGCACCGGTCGTGAGTGTGAGTGTCGCGTTCCACACTGCCGATCACTTATCGGACGACTCGGTCGAGATTCATATTAATTTGCTAAGCTCGACAATGACCTCAGAAGCTATTAGATTAGGCGCTGCCGTGTCATTGATTAGGTCGCGGTGTGGGAGATCCTTGGATATCTGGCTCAGAGGGTCTGCCCATCAAACGCGTCGTCTTATGCAATGAGTACACGAGCAAACGCTCTCATACACGACCCGACAGTAACGCGAATGTCATTGTTAATACTGTTGTTTTGTTACAGTAATCTCCGAACGATGATCGGATCTCCCTCCCGATGTCGTACACGTGGCCGGTACGATTGACAGACGCGACATATCGTACAGGATGAACGGAGAAAAATCACGCGATTGCAGACCATCTGTCCAAGGTAAATTTTTTATAACGTTTATAACTCTTACAGACTACTCGTCCGCGTAAGCCTTCCTACGGTTAAAAAAAGACATCATTTTGAAAACAAAAACGGACCGTTTGTGCCAATTTTTTGGGAGGCTTAAAAAAAGTCTGGTCTCAAATGGACCGTTTTTCCCCGCATTTTCCTAATACTGTAGAATAACTGCTACTGACTACGCTTCCACGTAAGCCTTCCTGCAGAAAAGAATACATCATATCTGCATGCACAGTTTCAAAGCAAAATGCAAGAGTTTTACTTATTTTTTAGGGCAGCATAAAAAAATGCTGGTCTCAAATGGACCGTTTTGCCCCGCACTGTACTAATACTGTTCATTGAGATTCGCGTTCATCGACCCACCTACTGCTTCGTTAGTTTCTTTTATAGAATAAAAAACCCGTTCGGTCATGATAGAAATTCTTGAGGGTTTCAATGGGAAATGTGAAATTAACGTTGCAACGTGACTGATCGGCCGGCAAGCAATTTAGCGTGAAACACGTGGCTCACCCGTCTGCGCGGAGTGGCACACTCTGTCCTTCGGAGGCCAACGACGTCGTAATAAACTCTCGAAAATTATACTCGGGCGATTCTTAGGGTAACGTGCTTTGAAAGCGTACAGACAGTGCTGTTGCGCGGAAATGGATCATTAGCGATCCGAGGAGTTCAAGCGAATTTTCCTTGCGAACTTTGTATAACCAAGTATACGCGTCCCATTTTTCGAGACGTACCTGACAACGCGAGGTCCCCGGTTCGACTCGTCAAAAAACGATTGCGTGACGGGAACAACAAATTGATTAAAGTACGCGTCGTACTAATTGCGGGAGAAAAAAAAATGTCGGCTTCCAAAATAATGACTCCGAAATAGACTTTTTTAATGCTCATTATCAACATAATGATACAGAGGAATCGTCAAAATGAAAAAAAAAACTCTTTGCACGTTTAACAAGCACTCATTATCCACCAAGACCCGCAATTTTTTTTCTTTTGTAATCTCACAATCATCATTTTTTTTTCAACGTGCCGTATTTTCAGCTACAAAAATTTTGAAGCTACCGAGGCAAAAAAAATTATTGACGTTTGCGGGCAATTTTTTTTTTTTTTTGTCAAATGCACAAACCTCTTTGTTTCAACCGAGGAGCGAGTTACGCGGTCCATGTGACATCACCTGCTTACTCAAGGCTCCGCGACGGAAGAGACCCTCTGATTAAATTATCTACAGCGGAATAATAATAATAATAATGTACAAAAAGAAAACAAAGACGAAGGGCGTGAGAGCGGATGCTGACGTCACTGGTATCAACTGGACGGGGAGGTCGGCGAGGGGGGGACGAAGAGAAGAGAGGGCAGTAATCCGTCATGAAGAAGTCGCTCGACAGTACATCCACCCGTAAATATTCCATTTAAGGCTGATGGCTAGATTGTTCGTATAGTTGACGGTCAGTCTCGACTCTCACATCAGACTCAGTTAGTCGACGGCACGAACGTGCATTATTGTACAACACACTGTACAACGTGGTGCTCTGTGTCTACACACGTAATGCGTGCGTTGCAACAAGCTCTCGTCGTCGTCGTCGTCGTTCTGTCTCGCGCTACCTACGACCACTCTCGTTGATAATCCGACGCCCTCTTATTAAACTATACCACTATCAAGTCGTGTGGGGAGGACGCAGCCAACGAGACTGGTCGCACACCCACGGTCACGCACGTGCTGCGCGAGAGTCAACATCGGAGATCTTCAGTGATCTTTGTGTCACTTCGAACGGAGATTCGAGGCATTGATATTTTTTTTCGACAAGAAATAACGTCATACCGGAAACCCGTCACATCCGGGTTGAAAATTCAATTTTTCGATTGGAAGTAACCTCATACTCGAAGTATGTAACTTCAGGTCCGGGAAGCTAAATTTCGGCAATAATAATAATAACAATAATAATAATAATGACGGGGCGAGGATATTCATTAAATGTGTTTTAGGCAAAGAACGGCTCTTATCACGATATCTCTCCGACGACGACGGCTCTTACTATAAATCGGTGTGTGAGAAATTTATTAATAATTTCATTGAACATTTTTATTATATCGATTATAATGCGATACGGATGCTGGTGAAGTACGAAATTCGAAAGCATACAAACATCGCCAGTTTCCGTAGTGTAGTGGTTATCACGTGTGCTTCACACGCACAAGGTCCCCGGTTCGATCCCGGGCGGAAACATTTCTTTTTGACATTTTTTTTTTCACTCTGATTTTTTTTGCCGACACTTTTTTCTCCTGTATACCCAATCGTATCAACACCGGAAGCGACCGCTGTCTAAAAAATTTCATGTAAAACGGGAATATTATTCGCGCAGCTACGTAGATGCTATAAGTTGGGCTTGCTCACGTGTACAGGCGGACCGTCGCTCGAAGCGTGGCTCGTCTATAATGCAGCAGAGATACGCTCTAGCGAATTTTCACGCCTGCTCCATGAGGCCGCTATTTACGTTCCATTCTTTATTATCCACGGTAATTAACCATGGAAGAACCGAGCCACCCTGTTTATTAACGAGCAAACGAGCTTGTGCGTCAGTAGCGAGGTTCGATCGATTCCCATCGGGTTTTGTATAACTATACAAAATATGCATACCCATCCTGGCGTCTGTGCATTAACCCTTCGATACCCAATGTACCATATTCGCCACGTTGATGAAACATCTATTTTTTTAAATATCTTTTTCAATTTCTATAAAAAAAATCGTTTGCAAATTCTATCTGGAAAAACCCAAAAAATTATGAAATTTGCTAGACTTTCACACGTGGCCATTTGTGGTATAAAACCGTCTATGCAGAGCATATATTATGCAATCGGAGCGAATACAAAGTTTGAGTCTCGCGATACTTAGCCGCACCACGAGAGACGTAACCCGATATCCATTATCCCCGATGCTTCTCCTTTCGACGCATCCTCCCTGTCACTGACCGTCACGTAGATGCGCTAATTAATATGTCTCGTGACCCCAAGGCAACCTTCTCTTTCCCTCTCAATTGGCGCTTACTCCGATCCGGATGGGTGATGATATAACCAACATCTCGAACGCGAGAGACTTCATCCTGTGGTAAAAGGTAAACGGCGAGCGCAACTTTCTTCCGGGCTATCGGAGCACCCATGAAGCCTTTCATCATTCTTGCTTTTTTTTATTGTTTTTTTTGCTGAACTGCTTATCTCTCGAATTGTGTGCAAAAACAGCTGCACGATCAATAAATAAATATATGAATAAATAAATAAATGAATAAGTAAATAACAAAAAACTTTACTTAAGACCGTGTGCAACATTATTTGCATAGCGCTCGATACTTTATCACGTTATAATCATGAAGAAAGAGAATTCGAGAGAGCAACGATTGGGAAAGTGAATTTTTTTCGGTTGTTCAATATCATCAATCGCGTGTTTCGCCGAGACGGTGCAGCTCGAGGAGCGTGGCATGAAAAAAGAGCGATCAGCGTTTTAGTTTCCTGGTTGAATAATTCACAGATATAAAAATTCCTCGCCGACCCGGACCGGCGAGTTCGAGTCCGTTCTCAAGAGTTTTCACTTCTTCATGCACGGAATAAGTTGTATTGTATACATCGTCGTGCACTGGCCGTGTGGAAAATTGACGGAGTTGAAATAAACGTCAGCTTTGAAACCGAACGCTATGCAGCTTTTCTATGTACTCGTTTATAGCCGGAACATTGTGCCGCACGCTTTGTAACTCAATACTTGCGTGCTCACGCGTTCGCCGTGTTACCGCATATCCGCGCTCCTCCTGTGTATCGTCGTTGCAGTAATAATTGCGCGTGCATTAATGGATCTCGAACTTTCGAGGCACAGTCGTCGCTAAGACCGTCCATCGTTGCGATAAATCGGAACGAAGAATCCGGCTGAACGCACGTAACTGTTAATTTTACTGGCGACTGTAGTAATTGAAGTAGCGGAACAGTTTTAAAAAAAATGGTCAACTTACTGCACCGGACTAGAAGTTTTTTTACAAAAACTGGTACATTAAATTTAATGTACAATTGTGGTGAAAAATGTATGGACTGTAAACAAAATTTTACAGTGATATTAAAGTAAATTATTAGATTTTAAGTACTTTTTTAATAAAATGAAAGTAAATTACTGCATTTAAAGGACTTTTATAGACAAATTAAAGAAAATGATTAAAAGTGAAGTATTCCTACAGTATTAAATATATTATACGTTAATCTTTCATCGCAATTTTACATGAAATTTAATATACGAGTTTATGCATAAAAATGTTTAGTACCAGTACATCAAATTTCATACGAATTTTGTCAATCGTCTAATAGCCAGAGAAAAACAATTTATCGTCTCTGGCCCGGCTTTCAGAATCGAACGATCAAGCTGCACCATAAAGAAAGGGTTTCGAATTTAACAAACGTTGCTTGCTTGCAAACGTTCACAATTTTTTTGATTTTACCAGTGCAATTTGCAATATGTGCAACAAAAACAATTAGGGTCGGATTCTGGATCAATTATAGTTGCGCGTGCGCACGAGGGTTCGTTACGCAATTTCTCGGTACACAGCCGGGCTTCAGGGATTCCCGAAGATTCTGTCGAGCGTCAGAGGCCAGACTCCTCGGACTTTCACCGGCGCCAACTTTGTTTCGCTCTCCAGGTATACAGAGGTGTGTATACCACGCTCGCAAGAGAAAGGAGAAAGAAGAGATGACGTCGATGTTAAACCCCCACGATAGGAAATCCCGATCGAAAGTATCGAAGTTTTTGAATCCGCTTCGGAAACTCCGGGTCACTCGCGTGTATTCGTCTTCGTGAGAGTATAATTATCTGCTGAACCGCGGATATTTGACTTTTTTATTTTCACAAACAATCGCGCTCGCCGAGGAAGTCTAAAAAAATGGGGCAAAATGGCCTGTGTTTGTTTGAAACAAGCCCTCTTTTATATCCGATGTGTGATGAAAATTGCCAAACGTAGTGCGTTTTCTTGCTCTATTTGGCCCCGCTCTCCTCTATATCCCTTCCTGAACATAAACGATTGAACGACAGCACGATAAATACCATCTTTACTTGATTTTTCCAAAATCGAGAGCGATTGTACACATTAATCCCTGCCGGTTCCCAATTAGGAACTCGTCAAGGCGATACGAGCTCATCAGCGTCGCCTCGAAGAATCGCGAATAGCGTAACTAATATTCTTCAATCGCGTCGTTAATTGAAAACTTACGGTCCGCGGAAGTAAAAAAAAAAAAAGAAAAACAAGCCCATGCGTATTACAATATTCGTTTTGATGCCTATTCTCAACATTACACTCGGCAAGTTTATTTTTTTTCGCCGCATTAACTTATCCCGAGTGAAATCTGAGCGCGACGACGACGACGCCCGTGTCTTCGCAGTTCGCCGGCAGTTTACTCGCTCGTTTTAATAATCATTATTTGTTTTCTCCCTAACGACCGTCGGAGAATAGTCGTAAACCCCGTTGCGACCAGACTTTTACCGAGGACGTCGGGATCCCAGTTGCAGGATTAAATAATCCGAAACAGTAGTTGCGGCCGAGACCCGCCGATAGGACTTTCGGAGCGCATTGTCCAGCGACTCGCGCGGACATAGCTCTGCGCTCGAAACCCAACACTTTCACGTCTGAGCGCTCCGTTCTCGTAGGTGTTTACAATTTCTCATAAAATCGAAGAAAACCGTCTAATCACCCTTCGAGTTTCACCGTCGGCGTTTCGTACTCATCGTTTCGGAGTTGTCTCATAAATAAAAATATCTGTACAAATCGAGCCGCAGGATTAGATCATCCGAAACAGCCGTCGCAACGGAGACCCGTTGATAGGACTTTCTTAGCGCATTGTCTAGCGAGTCGCGCGGACATAGCTCTGCGATTGAAACCCAACGCTTTCACGTCGTAGCCTCTCGTTTTCGAAGGTGTTTAGAATTACTCATAAAATCGAAGAAAATCGTTTAATCACCCTCCCGGTTTCACCGTCGGCGTTTCGTACTCGTCGTTTCGGAGTCGCCTCACAAATATTCGTACAGCCCAGTTTTCGCGGCTCTCCCGATTACGCTAACGAAAGTGAGCGTTAAACCGGAACTGCTCAAGGGCTTTGGACTATCGAGGACGGCTATGAGCCAGCTCGGCTCTATAAACGAAAAAAAAAATTACAAAGTACCGTCCCACTCGCTACTAGCTCGGGTTTGTTTTGCTTCAACGAATCGCGAATTAAAACCCGCGACACGTACCTCGTGACGAAATGTCAGACGATGCAAGGGTTGCCCGGAGTCGCGGCCCGCCAGCGGTTCGTTGCGCGATACCATGTAGCGTCACGGATTTGTCGTAAATTGCTCAAGATCGCCGACTAGGAAACACATCCAATCTCGGATATTCTTTTCGTGAGGTAAGCGCGGTAAAAATTTCGGTTGACTTCGAAGGCCGCGATAAACTGCTCTGTTGGAGCCGGGAGTTCAGTTACGTAACAATTTTTTTTTTCACGTACAAAATATCGTTTTCGTTTTATTAACGTAGTCAATAGTTACATTTAGAGTAAGCTACGTATGCAAATCGTTCTAGCCTCATTATAATCGTCGCCTTTCAGGGACCGTCCGCGCGATGTCAAAAAAATAATGAAAAATTAAGTACGGCGTATATACAAGTGAAAGTACGTAATGAAAACCAAAAAAAAAGTAATAATAATAATAATTGGTTTTTTGTTACTCTAGCGAATAATACTTCGTTCTAACGAGAGTCTTGTCGTGTCGACACTGTACTCTCATCATTATTCGATAAACGATTTATTTACAATGCCGAATAATTAAATCGGTATGTCAATTGCGAGGGACATTTGTTTCGATCGTTAACGATGAAACGGCCTCACTTCGGTCAAGTGTATCGGGCGAGACGTAGGAAAATAAAAGAATCGGAGGTTCATAAAATTCTCACAGTTGAAACAAAATTAACGCCACGCTCTGGCGTAATGAATTTTCTTGTCGTTAGAGAGCACGATTGCTGTGCGGTAATCACGGTGTTTGTCTTTCCGCGAACGGAGCACGCAACTTTTTCGACCAACGCGGGTATACGAATTCACGCGTCGTCCCAGTGTTCAAACCGTTGCACTGGAAAAATAAAAATAAAATTGTATTACTTCGCGTTAACGGTTTTTCGAGGACTCTTTCAATTTGCGATTCATGGCGTCGCGGTAAGCGTCCAGAAGATCTTCGGGACTGAGTTTGTCGCACACGGCTCTGTGGAGGCTCAAAAGATTATCTCTCGTCATCGAATGATCTTCGATATGAGATACGACAGCCTCGTGTGTCATTTTTTTTTCGAATATATTATCCGATATCGCCGGATATTTAGATTCTATCGCTTCGGTTACGACACGTGCGTCGTTTTTCCGAAGCGCAACGTCCAGCACGACGGACGATGGTATTAATTCCTCGTTCTCCACCGTGTGACTTATTATCAGATCCATTGGAAATCTCTTCAGTATAGCGTCCAGGTTGGATAACTCGGTGAACGTTGGTTTAACGTCCTGTCGTTCCTCCTCGTTATTCAGAACCCTTGTGAGCAATTCCGATATTTCGGCGGACGAACACCTTTTGCAAATCTCGTTCTTCACATCCTCGAAATTTAGTGACTCTATGCAATCTCGGACTTTGAATCTCTTGCAGTAAGCGGCGTGGACCTTGGTGTAGAATTGCTTGTCGGTGGTGAACATTTCGGGAAGTCGGACGAGAAGCTTGGTGAGACCGTACGCACTGCAGGCAGCTTTCAACGTAGCCTCGGCGTAGCTCGTCTTGCCGTCGGTTAACAACATTCTTATTGTTTCCGTGCCCAATTCCGACTCCGATATGTTACCCATTTTTAGCTGTAAGAAATCGATAAAAATGTTATTCGTAGATTCTTGCAAATCGAATATCCATCCATCCCGAGATAGCCAAACCATACACGGTAAAAAAAATCATATATTCGGAATACGAAGTTTCGTAATACAAAGAATTTTCGGCGTCGAATCCTGGCAAAAACATAGGCAAATGCGGACGGAGCTCACGCAACTTTTTGCCATAATTCCGTCCGGGCATATGCTTCCTATTTACAGGCAGGGTGTTGGCAAAATACTATTGAGGTTATTGATTCCACAATGGATTCAGTTACCTTGAATTGCTCCAGGAGAGTTTCGGCACTGGATCTCTTGACGGCGCTCTGAAGGAGGAGATTTACGTCGACCTCGTCCAACAGTTCCTCGAGCGTAGTTTGCGATCCGACGGACTTGGTGAGCGGTTTGTTGAGAGAATCGGTGGAGGTCGCGACGGAGACCTTCGCCGTCGGCTGAGTGTCGGACGATAACAGAACCGTGCTGGTCTGAGAAGATGCGTCAGGATCCGCGAGTACGCTGCACGACGAGGGATCGATCATTATCCCCGATATTGAATTGCTCGTCGAAGTCCTGGTTATTGCTTGTCGGGCGAGAGGATCAAAGTCCTCGATGCACAAAGAATCGTTCTGGGTGGGCTCGATTTGCGATACAGCCACGGTCGCGTCGAGGGTGGAAAAATCGTTGGGCAACTTTTGCGTATCATCTCTGACGGTATCGTCGATGCCCATTACTTCGGCGATATCCAACGTCAGATCTTTGTCCGTCGACAGTGTAAGGTAATCGGCGGCTTTGCCGTCCTTCATCGTATTCGACTCCTTCGGCGCGGAGGCTCGAAGCTTCTCCTCGAACCTACCGAGCACCCTCTTCACAAAGTCGACCTTGGAACTTCCCTTGACGGGAATTCGGACGACTTCCCGCTCGGACAGACGAGCCAGGTCTCCGATCGTCCGAAGGCTTCTGGTCGCGAAATACTTCGAGAGATTCTTTATCCACAGTGGATTGGTGAGATTCTCGATTATGGTTTCAATAGGTTCGCGACAGTCGATCAACGACGGATAGATGGAATCCGTGGAGTTCAATAACTCGGGCTGAGCGAGCTCGACGTTCGGTTGTGTCGATCCTTGACTCTCCTGCGTCGTCAACAGCGAATCCGTGACCGGCAGTGTGTCCATCTCCGCGATGAAAGTTCCACCCTCGTTGCCATTTCGCACGTCCTCATTGACATTTCGCCTCTCGCGGGAGATATCGTCAGCGTTTTCCGTCATGTTCAGACTCGTGAGATTTCTCGCGTCCACCGTGTCCTCGAGGCATTCCGACCTGCCTCCCTCCTCTCCAGATAAATTGGTAATGCTACCAATAACCGAATCATCGGTTACGTTCAATTTCAAAGATTCTATCGTGCTGTTTTGCGAGGACGCGTTAAATTCCTCCGTAGTCGAGTCGATCGAATGATTCCCCGATCGTTTCGGCTCGTCCTTCTCGTCGCTGCTGTTGAATAGATCGTCTTGCGTTTGTGACTCTACGGTAACGGGCTCGAGGATAGAATCGGATTTTTTCGCCCGTTCGCCTAAGTCCTCGGATTTGAGGTCCTCTTTAGCTTCGGCGTTCGGGCCTATTTTTATCTCACCAGAACTCATGTCGATTTTCGTTGGAATGTTATTAGCGGAGAAACTCTCGCTGTCGTCGTGCGTCCTCGATTCCACCGCCTGCTCGAGATCCTCCGCTATCTTCATCAGTAATTCGTTCTCTCTGTCGCATTCCATGTCCATCTCGTTCGAGCTCGGAACAACAGGCTCGCACTCCTCGTCCGTTTTCTCCATGTCGAGCTGAATCATCCTGAATCGCGACTGCTTTATCCTCATCGGTGAATCCTTGCGGCCCAACAGTCCCCGAAAACCCGTGGATTTACTGGGTTTCAGGGGTGAAGTGCCCGTCGCTATTTCGTAGCCCATTTCCTTCGAGACCGGCGGATCGGCGAAGCTCACCCGCTTTCTCTGAGCCTTGTTCGGCGTTGTGGCGTCCGCGTCCATTTCCGGTAACGCCGGACGATTGCGTTTGAGGATGCTGGCGCTGGGAGATGCGGTGAGCGACGGGGGATTCGCGCTCGACCACTCCAGCATCGGCAATTCGTCCCTCTCGTTCGCCGACGAGGCGCTACCGTCGTGATCGTTCCCGGCCGATGCGTCGGCGTTCGGATTCGTCCCGTCGAATGCCGGCTTGTCCATCTTCGGCGATACTTTTTCACCGTCGTTTCTCAAGTTACCGAAGTGCTTGCCCGGCGGCGATGCAGCGTAATCGGCGACCGCTTTCATGTTGTTGAAGATCTTCTCCTGCCTGCTGCCTCCGGGACTTCCCATTCTCTCGGAATCTCTGACGATGCCCGAACGATCCCTCTTCGATAACGGCGTATCGTTCTCGGTGTCTCTGGATTTGTTCCTCCTAACAGGGAACTCCTCGTCGGTCTGGCTCTTTTCGGCTTGACCGTCCTTCTCGAGAACCGCCAGTTTCGTAACGAGACCGAGCATGTGAGCGGCGCGACCCTGAGGCGCGAAGCCTCTCGGCTTCGGGTAACGCTTGGACGGATTCTTCGGCGACGAGAGATTGAACGTCGGCTCCGATGGCTTGGTCGATGTCGCGCTGGCGATCGTTTTGCTCTCCTCCGGAGCTTTCTGACGTTCCGCGTCGTCAGTCGGAACATCCTCGGCTAGTTGCGGTCGAATCGCGCTTATGTCCAGGAAGGTCTCGTCGGAATCGTCGTGCGTGCTCTTGTCGTCGAGCAGCTTGTTTTTCACCGCACCTCCGGCTTCCGAGGGATCCTCCGGAGGAATTATGGGAGACGAAGCTCTCGGATGTTTCATTTCCACCGTGCAATCCATAATCACGATCTGCGGATCGATCTCGACCGTGTTGCTCTGTTTTCCAAGCTTCGCTGTAGATTTCCTGTTGTTCGCCATAGCCGTGGAGTCCTGCGAGCTTTCGACGACGTCGTCGAGGTAGCTGTCGGCCTGCGCTTCCACGACATCGCTGACCGGATGTTCCGTGATATCCGGAGTCGGAACTCTGTCGGTGGATTCAGAGTCCGCGACGCCGTCCTTGTTCCCAGCGTCCAGCGACTCTTCGGGCTCCGCGTTCGCCGCAACACTGTCGTCGGCTGTTTCTTCGTCGTCCACGATAATCTGCGATTCCGAGGAAACTCCGCTCTCCTGCAACGATCTCCTGGATTTAGCTCTCGAGGAATTCTTTGCGGATGTCGTTTGGCCTTCGTCCTCGTCCCTTTGCGATTCACCTTTGGATTCGGCGTCGAGTTTGTTGCCCTTGCGTCGACGCTTCTTAGCCGGGTCCGAGCTGGGGGCTACGTCCTTCTCTTGACCTCGGTAACTTCGACGAAGATTCTCCAGTCGATTTTCACCGGTCTTCGTGCGGGTGACTTTGATCTCCGGCGACTGCTGCCTCTTGCCGAGACTCTCGCCGCTGACGAATTCGTCGTTGACCTTCGATCTTCGCCTCGAGGGCAACGGACCGTCGAACACCATGTCTATTCGCAATCGCGACATCTCGATCTCCGTCCGTTTGTCCGTGTGAGTCGGAAGGCTTTCGGTGTCGCTCGGGGTTATCGAAGGTGACCTGGAGTGTTTTCTACGACGTTTGTCACGCTCGCTACCTTCGGATTCGCTGTCCGAGGCTGCTTTCCTCTTCGTACCACGCGTTGGCACGGTGACCGCATATTGCGTACGGGAACCTTTCGGTCTTCCCGGTCCTCTACCGCGTGCACCCGCCGACGCCGGAATATCCTGTGACTCGGTAGTGTTGGAGCTTTTCAATTCCGGTCCTGTACCGCTAGATTTCCCGTTCTTTTGCAGTCGAGTTCGCTTGATCCTCTGAACTATGCTCTCGTATGCAGCACTGCTCATGGGATTTTTCATGCTACGTCGTGCCCGGATGAATTTTCCGCTCGAAGTTGTGTCGGAGGGCGAGTTGTCGTCCGGATCCTTTTCCTTCTCGTCGGGATACTCTTCGCGCGACTCGAAGTCCAATTTCTTCGCTACCGACTCGCTCGGTTCTTCCTTGTCCGGTGAATCATCGCGGGCCTTTGACGGGCCGACGTACGAGTGATCAGACAGGGGGTTCGAAACGGGACGCGGTGCAGGTTTCTCCGTTTCCGCATCTTTGCTTTCCCTCGGCGGCGATGTTTCTCGCGCAGCTGGCACCACGGGTTCGGCGATCGTTTCGAACACGCTGGACGGATCTTGACCGCTGCTTCCTATCTCCTCCGGAGTGGAGATCGCCATCGGCGATTTTTCCTCCGATATTCTCGGTACGGTGATATTTTCGCCGACAACAGTCTCCTCGATGACCTTTTCTTCGCGTGTGCCACACACAATTTCCTCGATTTTATTTTCGTCCTTGGGATTCTCGTTGACTGCTACGACTACGTCATTGAATTTCTTGTCATCCGGGAAGTCGTTCGGAGCTCCGGTACGCTTCGCCTTACCGTCGAACCACTGCTGTAGATCCTGAGAGTTTTGAGACGACGACTGTGAGAGATCGTTGTACATCGCTGGTATGTCGTCCCGTTTTCTCTTCAACGACTCTTTCTGATGCTCCGTCAAGCGGCTCACGTCGACTTTCACGTCGCTCGTGATTACAACGTAGTCTTGCGAATCCGGCTCGGGTGGAGGTGGCGCGAGTTTCTTCTCCTCTCTGTCCTTTGGTTTGCCGATGATGCTCGGCCTCGGACTTTGAATCTTCCTATTCAGAAAGCTACCCGCTATCTTCACATGCTTCAGCGAGCTGATGATCTTGTCCGATTTTATTCTTATGTCTTTCTTCGCCGATAATCTCTTTGCCTCCTGAGCGAATTCGACGAGTATCGCTCTGGCGCCCTCTTTAACGTTGTCCTTCATCTCCAACACGCTCAGGGCTTGCGACGATATCTCCGAATTGGTGTGTCTCATCGCCAGTAAAATTGTGTCTTTGTACGAGAGAAGAAAATTCGCGTCGAGCATTGTGTTCAGACCTCGCAGAATGCTGACGATGGTTTCCCACGTGCTCGTTATCTCTTTCACGAGATTGTCCTCGGCGTTCGTCTTCAGCATGAGTTCGATAGTCTGCCTGGTGTCTTTCATGTAGGACAGTGCTTTGTCCGGACTGTGCCCGTAGACGGTGATGAGCAACGAGGAGAGAGCCTTCAGAGCAAATTCGGCTTCGGCGTGTCGAGATTCGTGAAGAGACATCGCAGTGACATCGGCAACGAGACGCACTATCGATGGAATTTTGTTCTGCGCCAGTAGAGACTTGTAATTTATCGTGCTCAGCAACGCCTCGAGACAGTATGCAGCTATTCGATAGCATTTTTCATTTTTCCTCAGGCACTCTTCGATAGCCTTGGCCGTATCGTCGAGCATTTCGTTAGGCTTTACCGTCAGCATCACATCGGCCTGGGACTCGAATTGCTTGTAGAGATCCTTCCAGTGTACCGCGATTCTTTGGGCCTCTATGGAATTCGCGGAGTGCATGTGAGTGAACGGTAAACGTACGATCGACGCGATGGTTTTGAAGTTAGGTACCGTGGCGGTGCCTTCGTTTATGTCTTGACCACCCATCATGTATTTGTACGCTATCTCCGCGTAGGCGAACCACAGTTCAAAGCATTCCTTGAATCCATCGGAGTCCGTTGGGACTGCCTCGAGCTGCTGGAGCGTCGCGCTGAGGAATTTTAGAGTGTCGGGATGAAACTGAGTCTGCGCTTTCAGCTTTACGGCCTGCCGGATGAGGCAGGCGATAGCGTCGCAATGTTTCTTTTGCACGTTCGTCAGGACCGATGGCACGATTATTTTCGACAGTAGATCCATCAGCGTTCTGTCGCTGTATACAAAGTCGACCGCGACCGTAGAGAGCTCCGGGAGTATGTCGTCGCGGACGAAATCTAGAACGCAAGATACTTCGAGCGAACGATTGAGCAGCTCCGTCACAACTAATATCAATTCATTGTACACGGCAGTCTGAAAGTCAAAGAGGTAATCATTTTATTATAGTACCGTACTTGGTTTACGAGGTGAAAAAACAAAATGTAACCATTAAATGCGAACCTTAGATTCGGCGTTCGTCGACCGAACGTAACGCATGAGATTGGTCAATAGGACTTTGATCACTTCTTCCCTGTTCGTCACCTCGGTCTCGTGCAGCTGGCCGATTATGATGATAGCCTCGCCGACGCTGTGAAGAAAGGCCTTGTAACAGTCTTTGAAGAGTTCCTCGACGATCGGATGCGGCAGCCTCTCCTCCAGACTCGACGGGAAAGCTTTGCGATCCTCTTGTTTCTGAACGATGAGCTGAAGCAGAGCGTCAACGGCGACGATCCTCGTCTTGTAGAATCTCTTGCCGGGCGAGGCGATAACGTCGACCTTCGTCGAGAGAAGAGGCGTGTCGCCCAACGGTCCGAAGCAAAAATTTAAAAATTGCGTTATGACTGGATCGGCGAACTTCAGAATACTCGGGTATAGCTTCGTTATGAGGTACCACCAGACTTCCAGTTTCGTAAGCGCTATCAATTCGCTCTTGCTGTTCTTTGCGGTCAGTGGAACGCACAGGAGTTTTATACGTCTGGTGGTCGCGAGTTCCTTCATGTCCAGGGCAAAGTTATCCACCAAAAGTTGCCATGAGACGAATGCTTGCCTAGAAGGAACCGATAAATGAAAATTAAATGTCGAGTGTTTATTTATTTATTATCGATTATTGTGGTAAACGATGTTTATCGAGAATCTCACCTCCGAACGGTAGTGTCCGTCGACTTGAACGCCCTTTCCTCCACACTGAGCAAATTGTTTATCAGCATCGCGCCACGATGGAGATCGGTGCCGAGTAATTGAATACTGATCGACCACTGGCTTGCCCAATCCAATTCGCACGCTTTGACCAATAGCGCCATACGAGTACTGTAAGAGCCTTGCAAATCGTTTTTGTATCTCAACCACGTGTCTGAGTGTTTCGTCTTTACGTGCATTCCCAGATCGGTTCCGACGGCTTGATACAATACTTTTATGGCCGGACCTCGCTGTCGTTTGTGTCCCATGTAAGCGAGAGTCACGACTTTGTCCATTACAAACGGTGCGAACTGTAAATGAGAGAAAATTTTTGAAAAACGTATAGAAATGATCTCGGAGAATCAGAATTCGAAGGGTCCGTGGAACGAAAGCGTACCCTGTGGACGCTTTGTATGTCGGCGTTGATGAACGCTATTTTGTACAGTCTCTGCAGCAGGGCCAGTGCGCAATTTATCATTATCTCTTCGACCTCCTCATCCTCGGAGAGAGTTCTATTTTCCGCCAGTGTGAGCATCTGAAGATTGTCCGTACACGCCGTCGACGAGAGCCACTCCATTGTGTTTGACTGCACGGCGCGCAGGCAGTTGTACATGAAATTCACGGTCGTTGGATCCCGAGCGATCGCTGCTAGCAAACTGTCTTCCACAGCATCCAAGAACTGGAAGATTTGTAGCCTGCAACAAAGACAAATGATTAGACAGTCTGACCTCGACAATACTCCATTACAATCTACACAGTACAATATCATTTCGTAAAATTGGAATACGAAGTTTTGTAAAAATAATTTTGTTGAAGTGAAACACTCGTTTGTTATGGTTCAATTATACAAACCTGTTCTTTTATGTCCTGTGTTATTGACAATTTTAGTTTGTATTTTTGATTTTTAAACTAGAACCGGATGGTGCAATCGGAAAATTAACAAATAAAAAATTGTCAACGTTTGCGGACAATCAGTTGTTGCAAAAAGTAAAAATATGCTTTACTGTGTACATGTGGAAAGAGGGTTTTTATATTGAACAAGCATCTATTTATCACAAGAAGCCAACTTTTTTCTGTTAATTGTACAATTTCTTTTCTTTTTTATATGCTCGAAAAAATTCTAAAATGAACAAAAGAAAGATTACTATTTTTATAAAAATACAAACCTTTTTAAATACAAATTTCTCAAACTGTACGTTCGCTTGCGCCAGGCATATAACTGACCTTTTGTTTCTGTTGATCTGCATGGCGGATTGAAAGAATTTGAGATTACGATTTTTGAAGGATTTGACAACGACGTGCAAAGCCTTTGTAGCTTCCTCTCGTGCGTTCTGATGCAAGCTCGCGGTCATGTCCATGACTATCGAGCATATCTCGCTGCACTCCTCTTCGCTCAACGCTGACGTCTTCTCCAATTCTTGGCCATTGCTGCCGAAACAAATGGGATTTTAGTAAGAAAAAGTAGATGGATAAAGTATACATTACACGAATCATATGATTTATCAGTTATTTTGCGATAACACTTACGAGCAAAGATAGGTTAAAGCTGCGCACTGTAATTTGATGCATTGGGACTTGCTGCTGTCTCGCAGATTCGTCAGAAGCTTGCGTACAGCCGGCGATTTCGAGGCCATTGTTCCGGCTGGGTCGGAGTTAACGATCGCGTAACAACGATAATCAGTTTTCTTCCAGCATCTGTGCAGCCGCTAAACGGTGTGCGGTATCGCGGAGACAAAAAAAATCCGGCCTACAGATATTCAGCGAAACTTCTTAGACTGGCACAAAGTATACTCGTCGACCGGCTTTTCGTCGTTACGACGCAATTGCATTTTACGGATATGCAAGCGAGACGAGCGTAATAATTGAGTCCCGGTAGTCGCAGGTGAAGACACAAAATCGCGTCGGCAGGTTGTTCGGCTCTATCGAGGTGCGGCGTTCCGCGCCTTTTCGTCCGGCAATGTTATCATTAACTCGTCTGAGGACAAAGCGATCTCGACGCTCGCGTCGGAGAGCCCATAATCGCGGACAACCAAACGAAGGAGACGTTGATTCGAAGGTTCTCTGTTCGGTGTGTCTCGTCGAATACGCGTCGCGGCTCGGTATGGTTCGCGGTTGTCGAGCCCGAGTGGGGCACAGTGTCTAACGCGGTTAATCTTTTAACAGTCCGTTTTGTCCCCCGTTTTACAAAGACAAAGTATCGAGTTCCAATGTGTACTGGGGTTGCTGCATCGGTCGCATAACTGTCGGCCCGGCGCTACAGTTCCGCCAATCGTTCCACCGGGACTCGAGCGGCAACCTCCACCTTCCTCTACCTACAAAGTATTTCGCGCCTTTTATCGTGAATCTCGCGCGCCACAACGCCCCGTTTTGTAACGCCAGTCCTGGCCAGTCGCGTCTGCGGGAACTTCGGTGTGAGGCGACGAACCGGGACGGTCGATGGCGAAAACTCAAATGCTGAAAAATATTGGCTATCCCGACAAACCTAACGGAAACTGTCGCGGGATAAACAAAGTCTGACGATGGAACCCGTGATAAAATGGATCTTTCTCGCATCTTTTCTGGTAATCGAGGAGGATTTCTAACTGGCGTGACAATTCCGTTTTCGCACCTTTTTTTCAAACAAATTCACACTGTCCATATTTCACCTGTCATTTTAACAGTTAACGTTATACGCGACCACGATTGTTTTCATTGTCAATTTTTTCAACAATCACGATTTTGAACGATTTCGGTTTTATGGAAACTTCATTTTTTTTTTACGAACTACACCTCAAATTATTACCGTCAGTTTGAAGGTTAATCGCTATAAGAGCGACAGTTACGTGGGTCTTACGAGTGGATGACAATGCCGATAAGAGCGACGATTACATGGGATTCATGAGTGGATGACAATCATCTTTTCAGCGCTGCACTCGACACTCATTCCCGATAATGCAAACGATAATTACAGTGAAAGGGTAAAAAAAAAAAAAAAATTTAAAAAGCATATTTTTCTGTTTTCCGATGTATACAGGATTTATTTGCGGTAAGTCTCGTACTGCCGTTGATGTCCACGCATCTGAAACAATTGGGAGCCTCGCATTTCTTAATGGGATGCATGACTTCGATTTATGCCCTCACTCAGCTAGTCAGCGGACCGATTATCGTAAGTGCCCTTGCAACCTCCCCTCTCTTTCCCAAACATCGATATTGATCCAAAGATATTTGCAGGGCAGCTGGAGCGATAGAATAGGAAGGCAACAAATTTTGATCTATTGCTTGCTGTTAGTGGGTTGCTGTTACGCTTCCATGGGTTTTGTCGATTCGCTGATCTTCATATTGATGTTGAGAGCTTTGCTAGGTAATTTTCATTTGAGATCTTTAAGCGCGAAGACGGAGATTCGTGTACTATAATCTAAATATTCGACCAGGTATCTTCAAGCATATACAGGTGTTAGTCCGTGCTGTTATCACTGACAGAGTTCCCAGAGACCAGCAGCCTCTGGTGTTTGGACGATCCAAAGCAGTGGCTTGCCTGAGCTTCACTCTGGGTCCTGCGATAGGAGGCAATTTGGTGGAGATGGATAATGGGTTCAGCTATGCGTGTTGCCTGGGGGGTGCGCTGTTTCTCCTCAATGCTGGTCTGTAAATGAATCTCTTCGTCCCACCTCCTCCCTAGAGCAGTTAAGAGACCTGTGTCACAAAAGATCTTTAAAATTGCAGCTGTAGTATATTTCGCTCTGAGCGATTTGCCGGTCAACAAACTCGCGGGGAGTGCCGATGAGACGGACGCGAAAGAAACTGTAAAAGCGGGCCGAGCGGGCGGTTCGATCGCGGACGCGATCCGCGATCTGGCGAACGTTGATTGGTCGATCTATTGGGACGTATTCGCGTTGAAGTTCCTTACAGATTTTTCCGTCGGCGCTTTTCACAATAACTACAGTATAAAGCTTCAGGAGAAGTTCGACGTGACGCCCAAGATAGCGGGTTACACGATAGCCTTTCAGAGTTTCGTCGCGGCGCTGGCGGGTCTGTTCGTCGGTAGAGTTAACGATAGTTTTTACAGAGAAGACGCCGATTACGGTAAGCGTAATTTTCACGGCTACGTCTCGATGACGATCGCGTTATTGGGCATAGGAATGACTCACAGTCTCGGGGTTTTCTTACTCTGGTCAATGCTGCTTAGTACGGCGTTGTTGTTCATGCGCATAGTTTCCACGGAGATGATGATGAGCAGGTGTCCCGAGAATCAGCGAGGCTCGATTCTCGGCACCGGAAACAGCATTTCGAATGTGGCGCGTCTCGTTACGCCCCTGTTGACCGGACTGATCGAAGACACGTGGGGATCGAATAGCGCCAACATTCTCGCAGCAACTTCCGCCACCTGCGGTATTCTCATGACATTCTGGATACGAAAGCAGCATCCCAAAAGCAGCTGAATTACCTGTACAGACACTACGCACATATTTTTAAGGTTCTTAAAAATTCCATTAATCGTGATATAATTGATAATGTACAAAGGGACAATATTATTTAATTCAAACCAGCAGAATATCAAAGAAACTTGTTATTTTGTGTATTGAACAAAATACATAATAATTTAACGATCCAATGGATCTTCTCTATGAAAAGTAATTATTAAAATCTTTTACAGCAAGGGTATTACATTATATATACAATGCTTCAATCTCCTCGCCGGAAGAACGACGACGGCGATACCGAAATCTTCCAGAGACCGAGAGACTAAGCTGGATAGATTGAGCCTAGTTAGACGCAGCAAAAGCTTCAAATTTTTTGTGTGCATTTTCCATTGCCACCAATTCGTCCATGTCCTTCTTTGCATTGAATTCATAAATGAATTTCTCCCAATGTTCGCGATTTTCCTTGTTGTCTGGCGGAAAGCTCTCCCTTCGAGTCTTTATCACCCATTCCTCGAAGTTCTCGGGTTGATTAAACCAATGGAACAACGTTACGGGAAACGCGATGTACAATGCCATTTTGGCTATCTCCAGTTTCCAGCCCATCGCGCGACCCTTTTGCACATATTAAAATCAAAGAAACGCATTGTAATACGAGATAAATAGGTATGAACAGACAGGGAGTCCTGTCGAATGATTTTGCGGCTGATTATCGCGACGATATCGCCCGTTCGAACGAGACTTCCCGTTATAAAAAAAAATGTAACGAAAAATCGTAATTTTTCATTTACCTTTTTATTTTCAGTTGTCAACAATGCGCAAGCTGTGGAATATATTCAGAAATATCAACAACGATCCGAGAGGTTATCCGTGCACCAAAACATTTGCCAAATAAAAACGAGAAACCCCGCCACCTGGCGTCGAGTCGACGAATCGTCGCGGAACTAGTACAATCACGCTCCGTCGGAGGACGCTGCCATGTCAATTGGCCCTGCTTGAATCCAACGAGTGATTGTATCTCTTCAGTGAGTTTGTTGTGTTTACATCGCTGGAGGACGTGAAGGGCGAAGCCGGGAATGAAGGACCGGCCAAGATGACAAATTCAACCGAAACAGGTAAACAATTCTTTGACAAACATTTGCATATATCTTTTGAGTGAACTTTGACTTTGCGACCCACACTAACGAAGTCTGAGCCGACTACGAGCAGTGTAAAAAGCTCGTCGAGAATCCACGATAATTGCTTTTTTTATTAATCATCCCTGGAGCCTCGATATCTCCGGTCGTTGTCATAAATTTAAAATACAATTTAACCTGAAATGGTTTCATAATATTGCCCTTGGTAAAAAGGCCAGATTGATCCTGCCAGGTCGGGATAGATTCTCTTTTCTTTTTTTTTTTTTTTTTTTTTTTAACGGAAAAAAGAGTATTTTCGTTGCATCGTCGCCCTCGATTTTACGAGTCTCGCAATTTCTCGCGTCGAACCCTCCAAGAAATTGCGTAGGCGACAGGACGTTGTAGTCTCGGAAGGGAACACGGTTGGAGTTTGTCGAAAGTTCAATGTTGTTTTGTGCACACATAGGCCTCGCGCGGGGTCTAATTTATTCGGGCTTCGAATTAGCCTGTGTACGGCTGCGGTCCGTCCACAGGGAACGATGGGGGCGCCAAGGTACATCGGCCAATCTCAGATGCCCCGGTCGATGCATCGGGCACGCGAAACAAGGAGCGCTCCATTCTTTTCTCGACAAAGAAAAAAAATTATCCAAATGCAAAAGAAGAAATATTCCTTCATCGGTACGATTAGCTTTTGCAGAAGATCAATTTGTCGAGTCGTTGTTGCATGTTACGGAGGTGTTACATTTGTGGTGCAATTAAATGCATCACTTCTCCGTCACGCCAAACCCAAAGTTTTCCCAATGGTAACGACGATCAGCAGGGAAGCCAACTGACCCACGCGTTACTTAAATTTTCACGCAAAAACGACGCGTTGCTGTGGACACGGCGATTAAAGAATTAATTATTTTTTCTTTTCGAAGCTCGCGCAAGCACGAGGGAGCCGTCGCGTCCTTAATAAATCAGCAGGTTCTTAACACACCTACGTATCGTACGGGCGAGTAGAGTGCCAGCGGTGTACTCTGCAGCACACTCACTACATTGTACCCATACCTTATTCCGCTACAAAATACATATTACAGAAGAGGGCTCGCTTTCCCCGTTGCGTTTTCCAGAGCGTCCTATCGTCGCGCTTGAATTATTAAGGGCGAAATTACGATTTTTTGTTCTTTTTCATTCTTCGTCACTCTCCTCCGTGGAGCGTTCCTCGAGCGGCGCACGTGTGAGTCGACTCTCCTCGCGGCTGGAGGCGACTTCTTTTTTCTTCTCCCTCTTTCTCGTGGCTCAGCCGCACGAGCTATAGGCGGGTCGTACGCTAGGAGCGAAGTGAGTCGAAGCCGGGTGGGATAGGGCGATGAAGCAAACGCGCAAAGGCTCTTTTATAATTCAGCGGTTCTTAATAGTCGAGACACACACACTCGCTCAATTTTCCTTGGCAGAAGTTCGATGTGCTAATAGCCGTCGCCACGTCCGACGTACATCGGGATCGTATAAAGACAGTGTAAATTGTAAACGGCCGAGTTTCCACTTAAAACTATTATATTCCCTGTCCGCTCGATACCGGAGACATAAATGATGGATCGAACGGGGGTGAAAAAAAGGGGAAAAAATAATATTCTACGAGTGTCGAGAAAATGGCTATAGGCCAGCCGGCATCGCGCTCGTCTTCGAGCGTGTAGGTCTCTCTGCCTTCTTCCTTCACTCGTACGTGCGAATGTATCGCCGTCGAATTATCGAACCAAGTGAAATTACCGACATTTTGTTTCGCCACGTATTTTTTTTTTTTTTACATTATTATTTTTTTTTTTTTGTAATTCGTCCCTTTGCTTTTATTCATTCTTTCGTCGGTCGCGCACGTGCGGCTCGTACGGACATCGGACGTGGGCATTGGGATTGGTTCCGTCTGCCTCGTTCCTCTTTTCTCCCGCCGCTCGTGCCCGCCAGGGGTATCCCTGCTGCCTCGTTCCCTGCACACAAACGAATCCGCGTATCTGCGCCCGTGTGTCTCTCCCCGAGTCGAATGACGAGAGAACTGGGCGGGCATGCTGCTCTGTCTTATGCGCGTTGTATATGTACGCTTCTTGGATCGCGCTGCGCTCCGAGGTTCAGGATCGGCCCGCGAGCACGCAGAGGCGTGACGTGACACGTGAGGCGACATAAAGCTGCCGCTCGTCTCGTCTCATCGTCGTCGAGTTGTCGACAGGGCTTTAACCACGGGGAGAAAATGAAAGAAAGAGAATGAGCAAAAGGGGGGGGGGGGGGGGGGGGGAACAGCAGATGAGACTATTATGCTTTCGTGAGCGCAAACGTCTCGTATACCATTCCCGATGATTGCTGGCTATTTACGGGCTCATTACAATCCCGTAAGTATACAGATGTGTAACTCTCTGTGCAAGAGAGGGGGGGGGGACAAAAAATATCGCAAAAGAGGATTATGTACACGTCCGCGGGGCGAGAAGTGTCCGGGAGAGGTAGTTACAGTTTTTGAACACTATATAATACTACACCGCAACCATAACGAATTACATGCATTAGAAAACGAAGCAGCGTGTATCCTAGTCATTGAAATTTAATTTTATTGCGTGTGCGAAATTGCCCAACGTGTTATCCTAGAAGTAATTGTGAGAGATTATCGACGCGTCTGCTGCAGCAGAATTGGGAACGGTAAAAAAGTTATGTTTATTAATTTAACAAACGTTTCTTATTCGCAAACGTCCACTTTTTTCTCTCTCGTTGATTCGGTAATATTCCTCTTCATGGAGGAAGCTATGCGCGAAGTTGTAGGAAATGAGGAAGTTATAATAAACAAGGATTATATCGATATTCGTCGAATCTGATACCAAGCATTTTACAGTGCTATTCCATTTTCGAGTCACATTTAAGCTCGATACCACCATGTTTAATCGAATCATACCGTTTTTAGTAATTTTTTAAACATAACAACATCGCATAAAATTTGACCGCTTTGATAGATTTCGACCAAATTCAATACAAAGGTCTTTGATAAAAATAGTATATTTGTGTACTTTTAGAGGGACAGCTCAAAACTTTCGCACGTTAGAGCAACCAAAGAGAATTTTAAAAATATTCCAAATCGCATAAAATCTCCAATCGGGCCTCGATCTTCGTGAAAATTGCACTCAACGAAGCGACGTCACGACGCTACCAAATTTCACCTCACTGTCTCAAGTCGTCTCGGAGTTATAGCCGTTGTAAATGTCGAAAATTTCGACGCTTTAGTTTTAGATTATTTTACGTCCTCTGTCATTAAAATCTCCCATTTTTCTTTTACAGCATAGCTTCCTCTATGAGGAAGCAAAAATGATCAATTAATACGAAAACAAATAGTAGGGTCCTTTGTGTACAAGAAATATTTTTTTGAAGCCCAATCCTATCTCACCGTAAGGAAACCGTATCGCGGATACAAGCTGCAATAAATATAGAAATAAAAGTGCAAAGAGGGAAGGGTTAAAGAATGGAAAAGAGGACGGAGAAGACTGCGAACCGAATAAATTGGCTGCCTATACAAGGAACGTATAATTGAATGATCGGTCGTATAGGTGCCCTTTTCTCACTCCCTCTCGTTCGTTTCTACGGGGATACAAGATGCGCACACCCGTTAGTTTCGCGGTTTCTCGAGTTGCGTGCTCAGGCGCGTGGTCACGCGGATACATTACTATACCGGCAGTGTAACGTAACGTGCGGGTGTTGGCCCACGCACCGTTGCCCACGCGGCTCTTAATACGAGACGCGTCAGCTGCGTAAAGAGCCTCGGGTTAGTTCCTCTCTTATATCCTCACTTCGCTTATACACACGGTATTGTTACGAAGCGTCTGGACGATTAAAGAAGGCCCGAAGTAAACATCCAGTCATTGGCCTACCGATGCGCGGCCAATATTCGATTGTTGGCGGTGTTTTTCGTCCCCCTATCGAAAATATCTCTCAGATGCCATTTACTAAAAAATGCCATTAACTGATCGATCGTCAGATTTTTTAATTTATTTCAGACCCTTCTTGTATTTCGGCCAATATTCAATTATTGGTGAATTTTTGTCTTTCTCTCGAAGATATCTTGCGGAGGCCATTGACAGAAAATCGGGCCATCACTGATCGTTCGTTGGACGATTTTTATTTCCAATTCTTGTATTTGGAGCAATATTTAATTATCGGCAGATTTTCGTCTCCCTCTCAGAGCTGTCTTTGAGAGGCCATTGGCTCTAAAGTAGCCAATCACTGGTCGACCGAAAAACCTACAATTTTTATTTGGGCCCCTTGCAACGTACACTTACGTAGGATAGGAGATACAATATGGTGGTCGTGCGCAAACAGTATACACCCCCGTACCCTTTGTCCGGCACGATAATTGTCCACGCTAGCAGGACGATTCTCTGTAGGGTACACGGTCCCCGAGGACTCGCTCTTCCATCTCGGGGCCCCTCGGCGTTCCCTCACCCATCGGCATTGATATTGGGTGTCGGATTCTCTGCCACACCTCCGCCCATTGTAAATCAATCGACGTGCGATCGGTTCGCGCAGCCGGAGCCCCTGACTCTCGTCTCTCATCTCGCTCCATCTCTCGCCGGATGAACCGGACGACCGAAGGGTTCCCGATGAGGGAACCCGTGTGCCCTGTGGCGAGATCAAAAGACCGATGGCCAAAGATGTATCGTACGTTATCCATGGCTCGTTCTCACTTTCTCTTGCATAGCTGTCTCATCGAGAACGCTATGTGTAGGTTGAATACTGCATATTATATAAATTTACTGCCTATTCGACGAATTCTATGGAAACAAAGGCGGGGTGGGGGGCAAAACGGAACCGGAATTAAATTTTTCTTTTTATGTGCCGCAAAAAAATGGATAAAAGTAGTCCGATTTGAAACGGTCTCGCCTATATTAAAATCGAAACGCGATATGCGCTAGCGGTTACCTCGATATATGAGGGATTATGTTTAATCGGTATATTTCCAATCTCGCGGTAATTTTTTTCAATTTTTTTTTTTCCAATTTTATCTCTCTTTAAATCTCTACGTGTCCGCCCGGCGATTACCTTTTTTCTTCGTACCTTCTTCCTTTATTTCGTGCCTTTCGCCCGCATCGCTCTTTCCCTCGTTACCTTTTTTCTTGTTTAATCTCAGGATAGCAGTGCTCCACGCGAGAAGAGAAACGACGACGGAGAGCGTCGGCGAAATCCTCCGGAAGTCGAAATTTCCGGTCCGCTCGACCGGCCGGTCCTTGCCTCATCGCCTCGCCGTCCGCGTATCTAATAATTGATTTTTAACGAGAGAAAAACTACGCTCGATGATGGCTGCTGTGCGGGTGGTCTTCTCGTGCCGATGCTCTTCCGTTTCTCGGCGCTACAGTTTCACGGCAGCAACGTCGACCATCTCGTCTCTTACCGTGATTTTTCGTCCCAGGCCTTGATTATTCTGTTTCCCTAAGGGCTTTCCTTCCAGGCCCTGACAACCTATAACAGCGCTGTGCACTATCGTCGCATGCCAATAAAGCTCTCTTTTTCGAGCGGAAATGCGTGACTTCTGGTTCCGAAAATTTATTTCAACCGGAAGTGACCGTTTACCGGAAATACGACACTTCTCGTTTGAAAATCTCCTCTTCGACCGGAAATACGTCACTTCCGATCTAGAAATCTCACTTTTTTAACCGGAAGTGACGTCATACCGAACATACGTCACTTCCGGTCTGGAAATCCCACTTTTTCGACTAGAAGTGACGTCATGACGGAAATACGTCACTTCCGGTCTGGAAATCCCACCTTTCGATCGGCAGTGACGTCGTACCGGAAACGTCCGTTCGAAAAAGTGAAATTTTCAAACCGGAAGTGACGTATTTCCTGTAAATCTCCGATTTCTAAATTCCATAGTCCACAGCGAGGGCGCGAATTGCCCGAGCCACAACCTCTTAGCGTACACATGCATGTACACATATAGCAGCTCGTCTCTCGTTTCCCTATCTTCGCAGCGAGCTCGGAAGCCACGCGAGAAAATCGTAGGAGGAACGAAATCGGAGAAATGTATGGCGGAGAGAAAATAGTAGGAACCGAGTGCTTCACCGCCGCTGGAACAGCTCACGGCGAACCCTTTTGCGAGAGAGGGACTCGGCATGTGCCCTGGCTCGCGGCGGCTTCGCTTCTGCCGGCGCTGCTCGTTTCGAGAGGCGTGCGATCGGTGGATAAATTTGAAATTGGAAAACCCCGGGGGCCGCCGCCGCCCGCGCGCCGACGAGGACCCGACGAAATTAATTGAAGTCTGAGTGGTGCGAGAGGGAATAGCCGACCGACGATGCAGATGAACGGCGGCGGCCGCCCGCGTTATACAACGTACCTATTCCTGAAGGAAACGCCGAAAGAGAGACGAAGAATGAGCTTCGGCGAAAAGCGCATCGGGCACAGAGAGGCGAGAGACTCGATTATGAACGACGAAAATTTCACAGGAGGCGAGATTCGCCGACGAATGGAAGAGAACACACGTGGATGTGTGTATACAGTATCGAGGATGGAAAAAAAGGATACTCATCGAGGAGGAAAGAAAGTCCGAAAGCGCCGGATAGGATAGACGGGATTCAGAAATATCGTTCGACCGAGAGCCATGTCCGAAGCGGGATGGACGAAATTGTGGAATATCGAGAACGAAGCGAGAGGGAGATTGGTAAAAAAAGAGGAAGAAACGGAAGATACACGGGGGGAGTGAGAACGATAGCGATTGCGGAAGCCGGGGGAACTTCGAAGAGGCACGTAGAACGCGAAAGCAAAGTGAGAGAGGACGAGAGAGGCGAGCGAAGGAAAAAGGTAGAGGAGAGCCGAGGCCGGACACGAAGTCCTGCGGCGAGATCCGTTGAATCGGAAGAGAGAAAGAGCGGAGGGAGGGAGGAGGGAAGATAGGTAACCAATACTCGATATCTCCGGCTGCAGGGGCATAGACTCGGAGACTTTGCTTCCCACACGCTTGGGTCGAGGCATAAAACAGCCAGAAGCAAGACCAGTCGGAGGGACTAGGTGGCCGTTAGTTCCTAACTCTTTCTGCCTTTTCTTCGTTCCGCTCGTAAGTTTTCCTACGTATCCGCTCCTCGGCAAATGGCAAATACCAATAACCAATTCGCGAAGGGACACCGGCGGTTGAGAGGTCGGTGCTGGAAGCTGGTTCGCTTCGGAGTAGATTGAACACGGGCGAGGGGAATTGTGTCCCGAGTCCTCGTTTCATCCCACTGTTCAGAATTTCCTAAACATTTTTTGGGAACCCATTTTGCCCCGGTAATCTCCACTCTTAAGGCGGGGAGGACTAAAGATCAACATAAGCTAAAAATATCTTGAATTCATTTTTCTCCGAAACAGTTTTACGAAATACAAAACGCATAGTGGGGATCACGGCGTATTTGATTAAGGCAGTGCGCCCAATTCGTTTTTCATTTTATAGAATCGCTTCGGAGAAAAATAGATAAAAAATTTTAACTCCGTATCTCCCGCACTCATACGTGTTTAGCCTCCCCTTAAGCCCGATCTCGTCAATCCCTGGCCGGGAAACGCTGTATATGACGTATGTACAAATACATTCCTACGCTCGCACGAGTACACACGATATACATCGATGATAGTTATTCGAGACGATACATTGCACGTACTCTCGAGATTCGTTCGCCCATCCTCTTGGTTATCCGACGGAACTACATTTCCTATAACCATCGGGCAATCACTTGATAATTGGGAGAACGACGCTCGTATCTGCTCCGGACCGTACATACACGGTCCCTGCAGACACACCGGGTCCGGCCAACCTCTTGAGCTCATATTGGATTCGCATCTGCCGAAGTACGATTCGATGGTCGAGATTTCGGCAATTATTTATCCACATCGAATGCAAAGGATAGTAATATTTTTGAAAATCTAACGTTTACAATATCTTTGTGGAAACAATTTTTTTAAATAATATCATTTTCTACAGTCTACACTGTGCATTATCTGCTTTATAATAAAGTACAAGGCCACTAGAAACTATCGTAGACACTCTCAGACACCTCACACGGATCATTAGTAAATTTAGCCCATAAAATGGAATAAAATCCATTGCATAAGCGAAAATGCAACCTGAGAAAATTTAAACCATAGAATGAAACAAACTTCATTCCATGAGCTAAAATTCAACCGTTCGAAAATGTAGCCCGTAGAGTGGAATTTTCTTTTATTCATTCTTTTGGTTTGACTCTGTTTCCGTTTCGCGCAGCGGGTCACAGTGTCACTAGGGAGAGACCGCAGACTCTGTAGGAGTCCCAGCCACCCTCGATACGCGAAGGTGTTCCACGTGAGCTTTTGCACCCACCCCCCCTCTTTCCCCTCCCAGCCTGCACCCTCGCAGTTTGTTTCGCGACGCGCGAACGCTCACCCCTTTTCTCGCGGATCAAGTTCGCGCGGGAACGCGGCCCGCTCTCCTCCGCTTCACTTTATACTTCACGCGGTTATATAGTATCGTCGCAACCCGCTTCAGCGGCGAACTTTTCGAGAGCATTATGTGCTGTATTTATTGCACTTTCTTTCGCTCCCGATGCCAACAGAAAGGGAGAACCCCATGGTTGTATATTTATCTTTTTCTCCCGCTTTCCTCGAGAGTGAAGGCAGTAGGGCAACCACTGTTGAACAGCACACTATACTGAATTTAAAAAGAGTGTCGATGACTCGGGATCAATGCCATTGCGACCGGCTAAGAAATATTTTATTATTATTTATATTTTATTATTGTATGTCTCATGTATCTTGGAAAATTTGGAATTTTGAAAAATTGGGGATTTTTTAAAACGTTTGCCCCTCCCAGCGGAGCCCCCCTTTTGGTGTAGCTGACAACGCTCTCCTATTTTCATGGCCTGTAGAATCGATTTCGGATTTCCGAAATTATTTCGGAATTTCAGAATTTCGGTTTTTATAGCATATAGAAATGGTATTCGGAAATACGAAATCCATCCGATATGTTATATTCTCGAAAATTCGGTTTTCATAGCATATGGTAAGGGTTTTGAAATTCCGAAATTTCATTCCATATGGCATGGATGTTTATATGGTATTAACCAGGCGAGCACGCGAGCTCACATAACCGCTAGTATTATCATAGTATATAAATCTTATTATATTTTATTATTAAACTCTCCTTCCAATTATAAAAATTCCAAGAAAGGCAATCTCCGAGGGATTTTTCACTTATTGCTCGAGGGGCTCATTGCTCGAATACAAAATTACCCGAATACCGGGGAATAAAAACGCACCAAGAAAAGTGGGTAGCAGAATATTAATAATTTTGTCCATTCTAAATATTTTCATACATATTTCCCCTTACTATCTCAATAGTAAAACTTGCAGTATGTATTGCAAAACATATAACTAATACAAAAATCGCTAAAATCTAACTATCAATTTTTTCTCGATGTACAATGAATACCGAGAGTGGAAAGTATCGACCGGAGGTTGAGAAATGATGCACATTTTCCCGAGGTAGTGGTGACGCAGGGACCGCTTAAACCGTGTTATAACCGTACAAAAGCATACGCAAATTGCTTCTGTCTTTCCATCATTCCACTTCCCCCCCCCCCCCCCCCCCCCCCATCAATCCTTCCTCGGCTTTATGCAACGCGCCAACCCACAGATGCGAGAGTTTATTCCAGTAACACAGTTTCGGCTGTTCGTGAACGAGTTTGTTTGGGTCCATCTCGCTTAAGAGTGGGCGGTCCTGCGAGATAGTATAAGGACGAGTAGTATACGAGAAACGGTAGGAAAAGAGGGTTGCAGATGGTACGAGGGTGCGGTGTTCCGGCCGGAATAAGGGGTCGGACGAGCCAATGGCGTAGAATCCAGCAGGGAGTCGCGGCGCGCGTGTAACCCTCGACCTCCTCTCGTGTACTCGAGGCTACGTGTATGTGTATCTGTGTATTCGTGTGGGATCGACGGGAATGGCTTTTCGTGAACAAAATGACTCTCGTCGTCGTCGGACCACCATGACCGTCGTCTTTTTGTTCGTTTCTGTATGTCCCTAACAGACCGAGCGTCACGTGCACTCGGAAGCTTTCGCAGATCAGTGTCACCGCACGGATTCACCCGCGAAGCGTATAAACTCGGCTACCCTCGGAGAGCTTTGGAACAATTGGGGTTTTCGCGGAAACGGATAAACATAAAGAAATATTTTGCAAGACAGGAATATACGACATTTGTGGGATTACGTATACCGAGCGTACGCAGGAAATGTTCATAGCTATTGATTATAGACCGCATTGATAAGATACAGATATACATTCTTATCAATTAACCTGTCTTCCATTAGCGTTTAGGATAATTTTGATTCAATATTTTTTCAGCTTAGGCTCTTATTTTCATTTTACGCATTAAACCAGTTCAAGGCAATGATTTATATTATCGTGCGGGGACTTATCTGTACATGCATTTTATGGGAGGCAAAATTTGGGCTCCATTTTCCAGAGGCTGTTTTTGCTAGATTCATATATATTGTTGTTTAAAGAACAGTACTATTGTTGCGTTTTACGTGAAATTTAGGTTCACTGAAAAAAAAAAATATTGGTTGGATTAACCAAAAAGTGCGGTGACACACGTTCAAGGCTGATATTTGTTTGATACAAATAAAGCATTGTTAAACGATTATTTGCTAGAATTTATTCAAAAATTTCCGACTCAAACAAATGTTTTTGTTGTACCAACCAAATACACCTTTGAACGTATGGCACGGCGCATTTGCTTAATCCAACAATTTCTTTTTCCCAGTGTCGCATGCGAGGCGAACTCCATTATATTTATACGTTGTTGATCTGCTGAGAATGTTATTGTTAGAATTGCTGCACTGAGAGGATCCCGAAAGCTGCTTCGAGTTCCGAAGAGAATTGCATCTTACGAGTCATCGTATGAGATAAAGATTACAGAGTGGGCCATTACACACAGCATGTCTCCCGATTTTCCACAAATCCCGGCTCGACTGCCGCCGCGAATGATAAAGCACGACGCGATACGCGCGACTCGCTACTGGAACAACACAAGCCGGTTCGACGCTTATTTTCATCGAATCCGACGGTGTTGGATCCGAGCGATGAAATAAGATACAGCTAATGAAATTTATTAACATTCAAAGCGAGCCTTGTCGCGTGGGTTAGAAACACCTTTGCGTTAGGTGCGAGAGACGGTCTAATGTTAATTCGATTCAACCGCGTGGTCGCACACCGCATATTCATACATGTTTATTAAGCGATCACGAAGATTTAAGCGTGCGTCGAGGATTAACGGCCGACCGGTTACGGCTGCCTCGCTGGCGAGACTCGTTACGCGGGTTATCGTTCACGTGTGGCGTTTACCGTACACAAAGTACAGAGCGATTCACAATCAAATCTTTTCCCCTTTTCCTCCTCACAGCCCTCGAATCAATGGATTCCACTTTCTCAGCTCCATCGAACGAAAGTACGAAAAAACGGAAACCAGCCGTCAGAGGGACCATTTTTTTTACAACTTTTTTCCTCCAGCCACACAAGAATCCGGTCCGTTTTGCCCCAGGGTTCCGTTTATCCAGCTCCGCCTTGCTCAGCCTCTATTTCTTCGAACCCCTTTGTTCGCCGAACAAACAAGATCCAAACATCGATTGCACTTCTGAACGAGCCCGTATCGTATCCCCCTAAATGACGGTAGCACGCGTTTGGAGAACCCGGTGGCTTTGCGGCACCGTACGATTCATCGGCGCGCAGCTCGCGGCTCTCTTCCGGTCGCGGTTCTGTGTGCAGGTGCGAGATCGCTAATATAACCGAGCGTTAACCATCGCCGTATACCCCGGGCTCGGTGGTACGGGAGGCGAGACTGGAGGCGCCGCGCTACCAGTGGAACCGGGCGAAAGCAACGCGTCGCATGACCCCTCGAAGTTGGTGGCATGATCAAGAGTGGTGGCGAACTCACGGCGACTGTACGGCGTGCGAGTGGGACCTCTCTCGGAGGAAGCACGCTGGGAATATAGCGTGTTTTCCCCGGTAGCGTCGGCGGGTTCCCGAGAGTTAAACAGAGGAGAAGGACGCCGATGTCGGTAACGCGCGGGAGAGATCGCGAGGAAGAGAAACCGAAGGACCGCACGAACGAAGGACATTTTCGTTCGGTTAGATCCGAGCGTTCCGAGCACACTTTGGGAACGAGTGAGCGAGAGCGCCGGAGAGATAGCTCCCCATCCTCTTCCGCATGTACAAACCGCCAACGGCCCATAACGGTAAATAAATTTTCATCCACAGTTTATATCCGACCTGGTGGTGTTGCCGCTGCTGTACAAGCTTCGGTACCCGAAGCGCGGAGGCGAACACGGCGTTACGTGGAGAACCGTGGGAAATGCGGTAATGCGTCGGCAGGGCATAAGTCATCCCTTGTGCGCTCTCGTTCTCGCTCTGGCCTTTCCCACTTTATCCCTCTCGGTTCTATCTCGGGAACGCCGCTGTTTCTCCGCGGCGTGTACACGGGGTTCCCTATGTTTATACCGATACGTTATGTGGTATTATTATACATACGGCTTTTATACCCCCCTTATATCTGTGTTACGTATACGTTCCGTACACGCCACTCGAGAGCTTTGCGATTTTCTCGAGTGATCGCGTCGAGAGTCGCTTCTTTGCATCGTCTTCATCCTTTTTTACTTGTTATTCGTCCTCGCACCTTCCGTTTTCATCCTCTCTTTTTGCATTGCGCGACATCGGAGTCTCTTAATAGTCGAAACGCGATGGAAAGACGCTTACCTGGAGAGTATCTGAAACGGTGGTGTGAGAAAAATAAATCTCACCTGCTTCAAAGGGTTTCCATGTATGCGGGATACTTATATGGATTGCATCCGACGGCGCTGCCGTGCCATGTTCGAAGGCGTCCCTCTCGGTCTTACACCGTTTCTTCTTCATCCCTGGCGCCGGACCCCCGGGGGTTGTTGGTGAGTCGAGGAGGCTAGGTTAAGGGTTGAAAGCGGAAGTGCGGCAAGACGGTGAGGGAGAGAGAGAACGGACCTTCCAGCGATCGGTGTGTGTGTCAGTGCGCGCGGCCTTGCGCTACCCTCAGCCACGAACGGAGTCGGTAGGCGAGGGTGGAAGTAGGGTGCAACGCGGGAGCGCGAGGGAACGTCCGATCGTACGGGCGAGAGTGGGACGGAGGAAAATGGAGGAGTGACGCGACGTGGGACACCGGTATCAGGGAGTGGAACGCAGAGGGACGGTGGCGGAAAGGGGGGCGCCATGGGCAGAGGGTTAACGTTGGAGGTTCGGCGACGCGGACGACACGGAGGAGAAGAAGAAGAAGGAGAAGGACGACGACGACGTCGACGACGACGACGAGGGTTGAAATTCAGGGTTGGGCGACTGTGTGCGTCGGGGTCTGTGTGTGCGGCCTCGACGCCGCGGGGGGTCGAAGGGGGGCGGGAGGGGGTTGGTTGGTTGAAGGGTGAGAAGAGAGGAAGGCAAGGCAGGCAAGACCACCGCCTCACCTCGCCTCTTTGCTACGCCACGCCTCGCCTCACAATGCACCGGATTAGCGATTGTATTGATCCGCCCTCGCTAGTTCCTAGACCCCCTTCTTACGCCGAGCGACCAGCAGAGAGAGAGAGAGGGAGAGGATTGAAACGCCGCACATTTTGGTCGCTGTTCCTCTGCCTAGCTCGCTCACTCCGCCGCGCTACGAAACTCGCGGGCGCCTCCTTATCCGCTCATCCCGTCCGGCCAGACCCGACACTCGCCCACCAACAATCGCTACCCCCCCCTCGGACAGACACGATGGATGGATAAACAGAAATATAGATGGACGGATACTCACTTCCGTTTGGCTAATTAATGGGCGAAACTTTTTATTTCATATCCAAACTATAAACAAAACCGTATTTCCCGGTGTTCAATTTCGCCTCCTCTCCAAATCCTCGGCGGAGAATGACTGTTTACTTTGTTCTCCCGACGTATCGGGATTATCGCCAGAGCCACGCGGCGGAGGTGGCGTTGTTATTAATTTGTAAATTAACTTTGCTCACTCACGCCAATTGCGTCTCTCTGATATTAAATAAGAGAAACTCTTGTCTACCTCGTGTAATTAGTTAATTGAACGAAGTACAGCGAGGAGACAATGGAGAACCATTAAAAGTCCCGAGGTAAAAATATTACTGAATCCTCGTTGAATGCCGCGTCTCGAGTCCACCGTCGCTCCGGCGGTTGGGACGACGATAAGAAGTTTCCGCACTCCGGGCATGAAAAATCTTCGAAGAGGAGAATTTCGCTCCGGATCGTCTCTCGCCGCCGAGTGTTCCGCGCGAGAAGTCCGTCGACCAAGGCCGGGAAACGATGCCGAGTATCGAGTGCGAAATTGAGAAAAATCACTTACGGGGGATGGAAAGCGGACGAGAGAACGTTACACAGGGGGGGGGGCAAAGTGGATGAAGCGAGACCGAAGGAGATCCCGGCGTGGCGACGTCGTGGCCATTTTGCCTGGGGAAACTATGGCAGGCGTGATTGCCAATGGCGGGTTGGTGGGATTCGACGCCGGGGCGGCCGTCGGTCGCGAAGTCGCGAGACAAGGGTCGAAGGAAGGGAACGGCGACGAGTAGGGCACGTCGGAGCGAGGGCCGAGTCACATGCAGCCCCGAAGCGGCAGCGGCGGCACCCAGGCAACGAGGCAAGTAAGGCAGGGCGCAAATGGGGTTGCTCTTGGCGATGGCGCAACCGAGAGGGTGGCCTCCGAAGCGCCCGCGCTAGGGCGCCCACGTATTTGCGGGCTGGCCCTAGCCCTTCTCTCCGCGTAGAGATGGCGGCTGTACTCTCGCTCCTCTATAGCCTCCCTTTTCCTTGAGCCTCTCGGCCACCCCGATCCGCATCACTCTTTCTCACTTCCCGAGACACGGCTACGCCTAGGCTCTTCGACGAGCGGCGTGGTCCTCGTGAAACACTGGACCCAGGGATGAGCCCCGAGAAGAAGAAGAAAAAGAAGCCGCGGAGGGCGAGGGGGGATGAGGGAAAGTCGAGGCTGGAGCGGAGAAAAAGTGTGGACGAGGAGGGACGGAAAACGAAGTACGGTGAGAAGGAGCTGAGGCGCGTGTACGGGAGCTTCGCGACCGACGGTGCGCGAGAAGGAAGAACGCGAGATAAAGAAGAAAAGAACGAGGACACGGACGGTGTATAAAACGCAGCCGAGGGAGTTGGCTGAGGAGAGAGATGGCCGAGGTACGAGTGTAGGAAGGAGAGTGAAAGAGGAACGGGAAAAGTGTGGGAAGGGGGATGACGCAGGGCCCACGCACTCACTCGCCTATCACACACACACACAAACACACACACACACAAACACACACACAGGTACCTCAGCACACTTTCGCACGGAAACCCTGAGCAACCCTCTCTTCCATCGGACGCCATGTCTCCGTGTCTCGTTTAGTCAACGTCGAAGCCCGACTTACCGACTATTTCTCTATCTCCCTCTCCGTGGCTCTCCTCTCCTCTATCCCGTCCTTTTCTTCTCTTCGCCACCCACTGTACTCGTATATACCCTTACCACCCGCTGCCACTGGCTCTCCGTGCACCGGCACCATTTTTCCTTCCATCGTTCTTTTTGCTCGAGCTGCACGCCGCCAGATAAGGTATCTCCGTTTCGTCATCCGGCCGGCGAGGTCGTGCAGCAGCCAGCAAGCCCACCAGAACCATAGTCGCTGCACCACCACCTACGACTACTATGACGTACATGAGCGAGGGTTTCTGGATCGGCCCTCTTTCGCTACATGTATATATTTGTAGGTGATTTTACAGTAGATGTATACTATATATATAGACATACATATATATATGAACTACGAGAGCTGTGATGGACCACCACTACTCTGGCTACGACTATCCGTTGAAACCAACAGCCGAGAGGAGACGAGGCCGAGAGCGAGGTGGTCCTCCTTCCTTCCTACTTCGTGTTGTACCAAACGCGCTTCGGTGCCAGGCGTAATGGGGGAATCCCCCTTCACCGGACTTCGTCTCGTCCGTGCCTCTCCGTTCTTCCGCCTCGTCGTCGTGACACGTCGAGTATCGCAACGTGGGCACGTTAACGAGAACTAGTTACACGAAGGATTATTTCGCGTGAATTTTCGGTCGGAGAGTTGCTAACAATGCGAGGGATGGGGAAGGGGGACCGGGAAGCTTTTAGTCCTCGAATTTTCGGTCACTCTCGTTAATTATTAATTGCTCGACGCACCGCTCGTTACGCGGCTTGTTCCAATTAGAATGTAGGTCTTCGTTAATTCATTTACGGGGCGAATATGATTTTGCAATGGCCAATCGGACGCTCACTTATTACGTGCGTCGGCTGCGAAGCGCTTTGCGAATACATAGTTGACATCGAAGATAATTATTTTTTTTCTCACCTACTGATTTTCACCATCGATTGAATCGACGTAAATAGTTTCGATTATCTTCGATATTCGATGAATTTGGGTATTACGAATTATTTCGTAATCGGAGCCAGTGCAAGCGTCGCATTGACACGCATCATCACGCGAGATACGTCTTTCCGGTTCTCAACCCTTTGTACATACACCACAAGCTATTCGACTTCGATAAGTTTTACAAACGATATAAAATGAATTTTACGATCTTCGGAGAGTGCAAGTTTCAAACTATAACTATGCGGGTTTTATATAGCTATCAGATAGTCTACCGGCGGAGACAGTGAGAGCGAAGTCGTTGGCATTATAACTCCGCTTCACGGATGCTACTACTACCGCGAGTATAATATAAAGTCGATGCCCGCGAAGACGCGGTCTAGTCGAGCGAATAACTCGGATGGAAATTTTCATGGCTTATAACGTTTGCCGGAGAGCGGCGGGGGAGGGAGACGAGGGGGGGGGGGGGGGGATGCACTTGCTCGTTTCTCGCAGACGAACGAGACGAGATAGACGCGGGATGCGCCGATTATAATTCTATCTCTTGTCTGGCGTGAGGATGGTTCTCTTATCAATTTATAGTTAGTTGCGTCTCGTGACCCATTAATCGCACCGACGCGCGGCGCGGTGAACGACGATGGAAGGTAGAAACCTCTAGACGGTAGACGGAGCCGTGCAACTGCTCTGCCATACTCGGCTCGCTCTCATGTACACCGGATCCCATACTCCGCCGTGTCCATCGTCATTTCGTTCCTGTTTTACTGCCGTCTGCGGATCTAGTTTACGGTCGCAAAACTAAACTCTGTATTAATTTCATGAAAACACACGTAAAAGCCACCACCTCCGTGTCTCCCTCGTAAAGTCACGGCGAGCGACTGGCTCGGGAGAGCGATTCCTCCGGGGTTGTTGCAGTTTGCTTTCCTCACACTCCCGCCCATGCACTTCACTTTCCTCTTGCTCTGTCCGTCAACCCCGTCCGCTTTACTCCCTCGTTCGAGTTTAATCGCGGGGGTTCATCTCCCTCATGCGTGTAATTGCAATGTACGGCGAGAGGATTTGTTAATTTAACCGACTCTTCAAACATGCCTCCGCGGGAGACAACATTGTAATGCGCGCTCGTTCGACAACGCCTGTCGATAACTGTACAACACGTTCATCCTTTATTTTTCGCGCAGCTTGGATCAAACCACTCGTCGCAACAGTCATCTCGTTGGCTGCTTCCAAACAACGCGGTTCATCTTAAAATATCATCGTTTGTATTTCTTTGGTGCAGCTGAAAATTTGGTCACTCGAACAATAAGATAAACCCAATCAGTATGGTATACATTACAATATACTGCATTGTATCTATACTAAATTTAAAAAAAAAATTACGAAAAAGTGAAAAATCTACCCCACGTAAAAAGAAAGTCGAGTTCGAGTTGACCACAAATGTAGTGGCTTATGGATATGGGTATTTGAGATAAAGGAAGAAAATTAATCACATAATCGGCAAGAGCACGAGTACGTACAAAATCGTACGTAGGTACGATTTTGTCAACACTTCGCGTGTCAGTTTTTCTCACGCATGCTTAATTGAAAGTCGTCTTACGGTCACCGAAAAAACGCCAAACCCAATACCATACAATTCAACATACTTTTCTATGCAATATTCAATACATATATTGTATTCTACACCATACAATATTGTCCCCTGCATAGTGAACTCTTTGATGAATTCGATATAAAATATTTCCCAAGTATATCTTCGCGAAACACTCGTGCAGACCGTGTACAGCGTACAGGACCGGCTCGCTCGATCCGCAACGAAACCATTCGCCCGAAACGTTCGCGGGTATAAAACCGTGGGTGAAGAGGAACCACGGCGAGATAGCGCGGAGTCGCGTGCGTGCGTGTCAGACGGACGATGAGAAAGAGCTCGTGCATCGGTGGTAAATTCCGTGGCGTCGGGGATCCCCGGGGTTGGATCGGGGAACGAAGAGCGATGCAAGCCCGGGAGTACGAGGGTAGAGCAGAAACAGAGGAAGGACGATAGCTCGGAAGAACTCGCGCGGTACGCTAGGGACAGTGTACGGGCGAAGGACGGGGATTGCCCGGCGCGCGAGACGGCGGATCGCCGGTACCTATTGCTTGTCCTTCTGCCGTATACGCCACCGACGAGAGATAGCGGTCTTAGCTATAACGAAAGAGTGAAACAACCAAGGAAACGGTATGAGAAACCCGGGACGAGAGACAAAGTGAGATAACTCTATAGGGAGGTATCCAGGAAGCAAAAGGGACGAAAAACGTTCAGAAGATAGAGAAAGATGAAGTACGTGTGCATGTTGCAGAAGGTTTATAACATCCGTGTTTCATACATACATATATATATATATATATATATATATATATAAATATTCGTGTGTGGCTGTGTGTGGGCTAGTCTGGTCGAACGGCATCGGGACGCGACGGTGAGAGGAGAAACGTGCGGGTAACGCTGCCGCTCCGGGGACGATGAGGAGGAAGAAGCGAGGAGAAATAGGTAGAGAGAGAGTGGGTTTGGAAGGTCGTATAAGCCGGCGAACGGGGTAGCGTGGAGAACGGAGGCATCGGTGGGTGGGTGGGTGGGGGGGGGGGGGGGGGGGGGAGACACTGGCACTGCCGGCGGAAGGGTGGAGAGAAGGCCGAGCTAAAGTGCGGGGAGGGTTTTGCCCAGCGGCAGGGTCGAATCGTTGTACCCCGCATGGACGGGAGTGCGGTGAGGTGCGCTACTGCTCGTGGTGGATAACCGTCGGGGATGGCTAGACTTCCGAAACAGTAAAACCGCCCTTCGCTGTGTGTGCCCACTTGTTATATATCTATGCGTGCGTGATGCACACTTCTGCGCGAACTCATGTGTAACTCACGAATACCGATTCCCGAGACTACGTGCATATGCATGGCGATACACTTCGTGTATGGAACTGGATGAGAGTCGGTGTGACCTCTGTCCGCGCGCAGCTTCCCTTCTTCTCCGATGTGCGTGATTCAACCCCCCTCCCCCCCTCCCCCCCCCCGTACACCTCCCGCATGTGGATATATATGCGTGCGAACGATCTTCGTGTTCGTGAGAATTCTCCGTCCCTCTCCGACTCTCCTCGTATTAATCGAAACCCTCGCTGCTTCGTTCCGTGGTCTCTGGACCAGCGGACCGTACATTCGGTCCTCTTCTCTCCTTCTTCGGCTCTCCGCCGTCCCGCTGTCGATCCCGTCGTCTCTCACGACCACCGGTAACGCCACCGCTATCTCTACCCTCGCCGGTAACGTATCCCATCCCTCGCGATCTAGCGTGGGACTCATCCGCGTCCTCCCTTCTCCCCTCCTCATCTTCTTTCACGACCTCCTGCCTATACACACGCATCCAGCCTCCGTACAGTTATACGCGTCTACGCGTCTCCGCTGCACTTGTGTGTAAACGGCAACCCCTACACACACCCTCATTCCGCTGCTTCTCTCGTCCGCTCGGTTGCTGGCTCGTTCGCTCGAGCGATGTATCCAGACGTAAGCGAAGGTCGTAATTTCGCGAGTGTCTGCGTGAAGCGCGTTTTCCTCTTCCACCCTCAACACATCCCTCTCTCGTTCCATCGCCGCTGTTCCACCCTCTCGCCCGACCTATGCATCTCCGGCTCTCGCGTCCTTCTCAGCTTCCGGTTCTCACCGATGTGTCTATACATGCTTCTCTCTGTGAGTATGCGTTCCACCCCCCCCCCCCCCCCCCCCCTTTTATCCACTCCGCATCGTGCTTCTCATCTCGTGTGCGCCAATTCGGGTGTCTCCGTGAACCATCCGCAGCCTCCCCTTTGTCGTTTCGTACCCCCCCCCCCCCCCCCCCCCCCCCCCCCCCTCGCCAGCGTGGTTCCTTAGACCCCTCCGCGACTGTCCGCTCCCTCGTGTGCGTGCGGCATCGTCGATCCATCCTCGGTCGGTGAGCTTCGATATGCGATTCTGCACGGAGAGAGGGACGGAGGGTCCTGGGTATTCCCCGATATCTGAGTTATATTCGCCGGGCCGAGAGCTCTGTATGCCGTTGAAAACTGGTTGCCCGCAGACCGGCGGAAGCCCCGGTTCCAAGTGCGTGTAAGCGAACTACCGTGTCCCGAGGCTATTCTCGCAGTACATGTCTGATTGCGAACGGTGGAAGGTGCGGACCGGCGATAGCCCTGTGGATGCGATACGCCAGGGAATTCGCAGGCGGCGAGGGGACGCTGGAGGGGCGACGGTGGGATGTTAGGTGACGCACGCGTCGGTCCGATATCGCCGATGACGGTGTTCGATCAATCCGCCCTCTGCCCGAAAGGCCGACGCGCTCTCACCGCGCGCTCGGACCTAAAAACGACATATACCACGGAATAACGAAACGCTCCCTCTCCGGGCACAGCATCCGACCGGTCACCACCGCTATTGGGCCGCTCCATGCACAGCCACGGTCCGCCGTTCGGCTGGAAGGAACCCGCGATGCCGCAGGCTCGCACGCTTCCGTTTCGGAGCAAATTGATGGTATCCTACTATTTTATTCATTCAATTATTATACGACCAAATAATTCCAATTAGACTCGGTCTATGCAGACAAGGCGTGTCGGATAGACGTTTCTTTATAGTCAAAGATGACAAATGATCGCTATATTATTCCTAGTCCTGTGTGTTGATAATGCGAGGTGAGGCGAATCCCGATGAATATTCATTTGGCAAATCTCCTCTCACCACCTCTCGTACAGAACGGAGCTTGAGCGTATAAGTTCTCAGGATTTGCGGAGCACGCGTCTCATAAGTGGAGTTTTTGGTGTATTTTTTTTTTGTAAGCTTTTTTTTTTATTCGTTCAACCTTGCATAGTCTACGGTTTAATGGAGTAGGTTCCTCTCGACTTTCGAGTCTCCGGGAAGGAGGGCGGCTAGAGAATTTAGCTTCTACGGGTGCTCTCTCCGTAAGCCGTCGAGTCTCTGCCGCTCGCACGGCTCCATCCGCACAGTACAAAGTACATAGTGTTACCCGGAGATACATATACCGTAGCTGTGGATACTTATATATACGTCCTATAACGTACTGCAGCGAACCGTAGGCGAAACGATATTACGCATATCAATGGCGGATGAGAACAGGAGAGAGTGAGGAGGAGGCGCACCCCGTCGTCGTTGAGTTCATTTGAATTTCAAAACCTTAAATGCAAGCCTGTACGTATAAGATAAAACAGCGGCGATATACCGTTTTAATAAAGCTACGAAACGGACGAGAGGAGTGAGCCCCGGCGCGCGGTCTCTCCTCTCCGGTGGTGAGGTAGGGTAGATGTTGGGGAACGGGGCGAAAAAGTATCCTCGGGAGAGAGGGCGAGAGAGATGGTGCGCGAAAGCCGAGACAGAACGGCGGTGACGTTGCAGGAACTTTGTGAATGTAATCAGCGATGCACTCGGGCGTGGAAAAAAGAATTACACCGGGGTCTCTCGCGTACAACTCGCGTCCCTCGGTCATGAATATCGAGTGGGTCGAAACAGGAACGCTCGAGGCCCGGGAACGGCACGGGGCGTCGACTCTCCGCTCCGCCACGGCGAGGACGTAATCAAAGACTTATAAATGTTTTCCGTGATAAATCGTTTCTGGCTGAAAGGCGAGAGGACGATGTATGTTGGAATCTTAGCTTCTTCCCTTACGCGCTGGATGCGAAAGCCCTCCAACATCGATCTTGTTTTAAGACTGTAACCGCGTTCAAGAGTTATGGCTGTAGGGATGGAGAGGGGGGGGGGGGGGGGAGGGATGATGCTATATTTCAACGTTACCTAACTTAGTCGTTAGTGTGTCGTCGTGCCAACGAGCTCCACCCGGACCTACCCTACCGAGATAAACCCGCTTGATGGCGAATTCAAGCCCTTCGACCTCGAGCTTTATAGCGACGGGAGAGCAGTTTAGCGGTTAAGGTAGTCAAACGCTTCGGGGATAAGAGCACACGTTCTACGTTCGAAATCAAGGGCGGCAGTAAAAATCAATGATCCGTACAGGCAGTAAAATGAAAGTAGGGATTGATCCGATAGATCATGAATCTGTCGCGTGCGAAACTATCTCGCGGCTTCTTCGGGGTAAACGACTGTGCGAGATTGATTCGGATTCGTAGTTTACAGTATCGGGGAAACAAAAGTGAGAAGCCGAAGAAAAAAATAAACTATAAGAACAGGAATAGCCCCATCTGTTACGGCAATCAAGTTCTCCAACTGGAGATCCAAACATTTTCTTCTTTCCTGCCCGAACAATCTTCCTCCTCTCGTACTTCGCTCTCGAGGTCTCTCTGGAAAAGTTTTTAATCTCCTTTTCATTATGCTCGTAGCTTAACCCACTCGCCCCCCTCCGTCTCCCTCCCTACCTCGCTTTTCCGTCCAGAGCAAGGTGAATCTAGAGTTTCGAGGGGGACAGAGAAAAGCGAGCAGGGAAAGAGATATTCGAGGGATGATGCAACCGCGGGAGTGCTTTTCCTGCACCCTTCGCTTCCCCTCTTTTTCTCCCATGTCCTCGGTTAGACAGCGTGAACGGGGCGCGAGTTTACGGCCCGTATCCCGTCTCGAGAGTAACGCGAGAGCGAGAGTATACGAGCCAAAGTGAAGGCAGAGAAGGACGAACCCGGGCTTAAACCGGAAGCTGGAAAGAGACCGAACGGTCCGGAGGCAGCCGGCGCGTTCGGTGTTTGTGAGAGCGTTACGTGGCGCGGCATTAACGGCCGCAATGCCAGTAAATTCTGGATTGTGTTGGTGGCAATGGACGCAACCTCCCTCCCGCATGTCGGTGTGAGGTGCGTCTAGACCGGTTAGAGACTGCGTCCTCCGGCAAACCCCACGTAACCCTGCCTCTCTCTCCCTTCCTTTCTCACCCCACCGGTGTTCGTTTCTCCATGGCTGCTGATTCCCTGCACGAAGCTCAACATCCCTCGCCCTCCCTCTCTCCCGTGCCTCCGGATATATCTCGTGGCCTCTGTGTTTAACGACGCTCCATCGACGCTCCCTCCTATTTTCTAGCCACCCTCGTTCGTTCCTCACCGTGTCTTCTTACCCGCACGCTCGGCGAGTGTAAGAATCGAAGGGAGGAGAAAAACCACCCTCCGCGTTAACATCCGTCCGCCCCGTCGTCTCGAGTCTCCCGGAATATTTCCTCCCATCCTCGCTGATGCACCTCACAGGTTGATCTTCCACGTATTTTCTCAGACGGTGATTGAGACTCGGATCCAATATCACTTTTTTTTCTCTCTATAACTGGCTTTTGCATAATCACCTGTTCCCCCATCATCGCCTCAGTTACGAGGACTGGACCGACCGTCGGCGCGTTACCTTCTCGTCCGTCTCGACCTATCCAGCTCCCGGTTTTCCCAGCCGATTCGCCCATGATTACCCGGGCATTACGGTTGATGGTCGAATTAATGAATAATAAATGGTAACAAGTCTCGGGAATCCTGAAGTCTTCGCCTATACCACTGCAACAACCGTTACCCCGGCGAACAACAAAGCCCCAGGAGGATGGAGAACTGCGCCAGCGGGAAGATGCGTGTTGGTGTGCCGGACACGCGGATAGGCGTCTAGACGGACTGCCAGACTGACACGTCGACCTCCCTCACCCTCACCCCCGTGTGCTCGCATCGTTGCTCCGTTTAACGACGGGCGAAGCGCGAGACAGGGTTATGGTGCACACCCACCGTATACCGACGGTGTATACAGCGAACCTAAGCATGGTTTTCCGCGAGAGGGGTTGGATGGCGCGACGTTGTTTCACCTGCCACCCCCCCTCCTCCCTGTCTTGTCCTACCGTTAACTGCCCCGTTGCCTGGGGTGTCCTCGTGTTTCATGGTTTCGCCGTTACTGTCCCACTGTTTCATTCCATCGCCGACGATTCTTCATCTCCGCGGGCTTGATGCCAACTCCGAGTTACCCGGAGAGACGCGAAACGCTTCCCGCTTCCGCTCCCGCGGAAGACTCCGCAGAGATTTCGCGCTGTTACCTCCGCGCGATGCTTTGTTCCCTTTCCGTCTTCAACTCGCGGTCCCTCGCTCTCTTTCTCGCTTCGTGTATCGCCCTTCGTCTCCGTTTCGCCTCCTCTCCCTCGTACGTGCCGGATCAAGATACCGAAACGTGGAAGCGCCCGCGAGTACAGAGGCGCCGGCACAGCTCTCCCGCCAGCGTCGCATTCCCGGAGATCCTGATTTAGATATTGTCCCGACACTTTCCATAATTGAATGAAGTTAGTTAACGTCCGGCTCTGATGCTCGTGCTATACCCCTGGTGTACCGGTTGCTACCTTGCGCCACTGTTGCGCGGCTGATGCTGATGCCGTTGGATTCTCGACGCTATCTGTCTTCTGCTCGGGAATATTAATGACCCGGACCAGGGCCGGAGGCTCGGGCGTTGATCAAAATTTCTCTGTGACTCTGTGGAAAACGATTTTACGATCGCACATCCATCGGCGGGCTCGGATTGACGCGCGATCGTTGAAACTATTAATGAGCGACGGAGTTTATCGAATTTCCCGCTGGCGGATTTGAAACCACGTTTGTGTTTTCGTCGGAGGTTTTTTTTGATGATGAAGAGAACAAAAAAAATTGAAATAAAAAACTGATAAATAAATATCTGTCATCGGGATAAGATAGCTTGGATTTGTGGAAATCACGGTGATAATTTTCGGCGAACCATCTCGTATAAGATAACAGGCGGGACCGTTTGAAAATTCAATAAATATTTCATCGAATCCGAAAGTTCAGCTTCCCGATCCAGCCGGCTAGTCTTCCACCGTTGCCTCGTTCTATCGTAACCGAATGAAATTTCTCTATCGAGTTATTAAATCGGGGCTACCGATCGATCAACGTCCTTCCGTAGCCGGTAGCCTCGTCACGTCGCGACACGGTGCCGCGCCGCGGCGCGTCCTACCCTTCCACGATTTCGATAATAAAATCAACGCCGGGTAATCGCGAGAACGGCTATTAATGAATCGATCGATAGAGCGAACGAGGAGACGAGCGACTCGAAGCGCGCCGCCGCTCCTGCCCCGCGGTAGTTATTGTGTTACGCTGTGCGTTCGCATACTCGCCGACTCGTCCGTTCCCTTACAATTTCTCTGATTTTCTCATTCTCCTCTCGATTTTTTAGCCGTGCCTTTAATGATTATCAGATGAATTTTCTCGAGTTTGTCGTCAATGTGAATTTCATCAATGACATGAAGGGGAGAGCGGGGCAAAATGGCACACCGGGGTAAAACGGGATAATGAGACAAAACACTATTCTCCAATAACTTTCGTATGGTGGCGATGGCGGTACGGGGGGTAAAACGGGTTTGAAAATCCGGATGTATCGTTGGGACAAAATGGGGCATCCAAAAATTATTGGAAAATTGAGTTTTGCCCTCATTGTCCCGTTTTGCCCCGCTGTGCCATTTTTCCCCGGTCTTCCCTAGATTACCGAAGCGTTGCCCGATATATTTTATCTTTCTCCATTGCAACTACCTGGAACTTCTGATTCCTAACAAACTTCGTTTTTTGGCTTCCTTAAGGTGAACGGAACATCTTCCACGGAAATGGTGAGATTGAGGATTGACGATCTCTGGACCGAACTGGGAATCGAGCAATTCAGCGATGGATTCGAAGGTAGGGTTTCAAACGATCTCTTATCGCTCAATGCACTACTTGCACAAGAAACCGCGCCTTATCATTTTATCCCTCAATGTGCAAGCATGTATTCGCATGCCTGTCTTCATCGTGGTATAACTTCGCCGAAAATGAATTGTTTTTAAATTCTCAATAATGAAAACGATACGGCAGATTGTGAGCAGCATGTTTTATGAGGCGCCACGCCGTTTTGCTGAACAGTATAACGATCGTGCCCTCCAAAAGTCGAGCACTTCTCCTGTACCGAAATGTGCGTGTCGCAAGCTCTCGTGACTCGCGCAAGCGGTCCAATCGGTCATGTTTTTTTTTTTCACTCCCGATATACTTTTAATCCCCTCACCCGCCGATAAAAGCCAGTGCGTGAGTTAGCCCCGTGGTGCGGAGATTCGTAAAACGGAAAAGAAGAAAGGAGCCTCGGTTGAGCTTGCGATTGTGGAGCTCTGGGACGATATATAACGCGTCGGGTAAAGGACGACGACGACGACGACGCTGGGGCGGCATTGAAGTTATATTTGTGTGAGTGCGAATTTTCGTCTGCGTGTGCGTTCCGTTGCTGCCGCTGTCGGCGTCGTCGTGCTGGAGTGGCGTGAGGCAGGTCCGGGCGGTCGATACCACCGTCTGCTGCTGCTGCTATGCCTTCTCTCCTCCACGCAGCCGAGAGACTTCCAGCGGCAGCGGCAGCAGCGGCAGCACATCGCCGGCACTTCCTTTCCGTTACGCCACCTAGGTCCGGGTCCGGCTCGCTGGCGTCATCTCGGCCTCTCGCAGCAGCCTCCGCCCCTCGCCTCCCGACTCTTCTTCCTTATCCTTCGCGGAACTCGAATCTCCGAGCCCATTCGTACCTCTCTCAGACCTCACTGTCTCGGGAGACGGACAGCTTTTATTTCCCGATTTACACACAGCATTCGAATACTCCACTCGCCTCTTACTTCGCATAATATCAATTGAAAAAATAAAACGAATCATTAATATGCGCGAAAAAAAATGAGAAGTATGTCGATTAGCATGTCGGTTATCACCGAATCGAAGGCTTTCGGCGAAGACTTTCCCGGCATCGTTACAGGGGAGACCGGGGCGAGATGGAACCCCTAAGAAAATCATTGTCATGCAACAATGGTATTGTCACAGTTCTATAGCGCGTCCGAAAAAAAAAATATTTTTGCCGGCTAATCCGTTTTAGCCGGCCAAGCTATTTAAGCCGGCCAAGTGCATAATTTCGTGCATAAAATCGAGCCCCTTAATGTCACATTGTACTCTAGGCCAAAAAGGCCAGCGGATTCGTGTTCAGCGCGCAAAAATACGTCGGAATACGTGGCAGTTAATTTTTAAAAAAGGAAAGAAAATTTCGTCAAAAAATTCCAAGGCTACCCCTTTCGAGTCCATTTTTTGCGTTTTTCAACGTCCTCAAATGGCACGATAAAACGATTCGAAAACTTCGGTCAAGGCCCTACATTGTGTATTTTTTCCCGTAGAACACGATAGGCACCTCGGATTTTCCCTACCTCCATTGGCAGCCGAGATATCAACGTTTGAACATCACGAAAATCGACGTTTTTCCAAAAGTGGTTCAAACATTGAAAAATCGTTGTCCGTTCAATTTTCATTGTTTCAAAGCTACATTCGATGTGCTTTTTCCCGCCGATCACGAATATAACAATTATTTTACTCCCAACTTAATATTTTCCATTCAAATCCCGAAAATACGATTTTTCGTGCACAAAATCCGTATGCTATGAAAACCGGCAGGGTGGGGGGTGTGGGCCGGTCAGCTTCTCCACAAGGGGCAAACATCCAAACTACTAAACAAATCCCCAATTTTCCAAAATATATGTAACATGCTATGCAAGATACCTCACATAGCTAAATTCACTCTGACGTAACAAGGACGCGATCTCGTCGACTAGCAGATGTGAAACAAAATAACTTTTTAATACTCTTAGCACTTAGATTCATCTGCGACCAATTTGCAGCACCACATTCATGGGACTTGATACCAATGTGAAAAAAAAACAAACTTTACAATCGTCCCTTCGTTTGTCCGAGCGGGAAACCCTCGTATCGCAGTTTACGAGTGGCAACGGTGGTCGGTGAACTTAAGCGTCTACGCGGAGGGTGCGGAACCGAGGGATGTGTATCGTAGGAGCGGTGCCGCAGACAGGGCTCAGACGTCGACGCGTCGTTCCGTAACGTGGTATGTTCTTCATCCGCGTGCGTATGCGTCTACGCTATCACTCTACACGGGTGCGTATATTTTATCACTCTTCCATCCGTCCTCCCATCGTCGTTCTTCCGACCTTTCCCTCCGTGCAAGCAGGGGTTGCGTGGGCTGCTTTGCCTCTCCGAGGGGGTTGATTGTCCCGCTCGCAGCGACTCTCCGAGTAGATTACGCAATTATCTTATGAACGCTCGTATGCGCTTACACACGCTTCAGAATCTATCTGGCGACCGTAACGCATACTCTATCGTATCTGCTGTAAATATATATGTACATATATAATACATATACGCGTGTATATAAGCATATACTGTATATAAGCATATACAGTAGATATGGTGCTAGAAGAAGATGAGCCACGCCGCCGCTTCGCCAGGTCCCGGCGTTACACGTTCAGCGTGTAAAACGCAAAACCATCTCTTTTCCATCTACTTCTTCTTCTTCGCGATCTACCCCATACTCTAGCAATCTATTCACTCACTCATGTTCCGCTCTGTTCTCGTGTACACACAGATACACCACCTTCCGACAAGGCTGAGCTTTCCCTCGTCTCTCGTCCCTACGTACATCGACGTCACAAAAAAGTATCCTTGCAAATTGGTGGCATTACGCAATTACCCGGGGCTGTGCCCCTCGACTAACCTCCTGTAACCCCTCCGGCCTCTTATAAATAGCCGGTACTCTCTCTCTCGGTTTCTCGAGCCCGGTCTTCGCCTATACGTGCGTTTATTCCCTTATATAACGAAAGAGATAGGGCCCGAGCGTCTTCGAGGCTTCCTCGACGAGTACGTGCGTTTTCGCATATTATACGCATACGATCTTTTTACCGAGCATCCACCGATTTACCGGGTATAAACCCTGTATCGGGGGTCCCAGCATTAGATTCTTCACCCGTTCTCGTGTTTTATCTTATATCAATTATTATTATTATTATTTATTTTGTGGCTATAATTATATATTATTTAGTCCATCCATCAAAGTATCTTTGAAAGGCGTACAAGCTTGAGTCTGTTGCATCGTGATTTTTATATTTTGCCTAAAAAAAAAATCATTCTCTGAAAGTATAGCCGATTTTTCGTCTCGGAACGAATTTTCGTCTCGGGCACAAAAAAAAAAAAATCGTAGCTCAGTCACGAAATCGAGGTATACGAGCCTCTTTTCATCTCGTCTAGTTGCATCGAGTCAACTCAATGTAACTAGTAGCTCAATGTAACTAGTGAACGTGCGTCGACGAAACCCTCCACGTATTCCGAGGGCTCGAATCGTAATAGAATTGTCTACATTATTAATGAGACTGGAAACAGCGTGCATTCGTCGGGGTCGGAGGGACGGAGAGAAACAAGTCCAGTTCGAGCCTTCCTCGTGCGGCAATCGCCGGTGCATGTCGTGCTGCTACCACTGGCATCGCGGACTGCGGGCTCTCTGCTCTCCGCGCTTCTGACTTATTCAGAGTGGACGGCATCGGGTTTCCGCGTGCGACGACGGAGAAACGGGGAAACCGATGGAAGGAAGTTCTCGATATCTCGGGGTCTCCGTTATATCTGTATATCGGCCTCTACTCGAGGGCTCTTCGGGGAAGTATTCGATGGTTTATTGTTGGTTCAAGCACCGTCCCGCCCTCGTCTCGGGGGTCTCTTGTATTTTCCGGATGAAATGTAACGTTGGTAGAAAACATATTTTTTTAATCAATTTTTTGTCATTGTTGTAATTTCTATATCAAACTGTCGATGGTCATTATTGACATAGAATCTTTTTTTCATCATTCGTTGAGCCGTTTCGTTCGCAGCTAACTTTTCACCAGCGAATTATTAATGGCTCTTGTCCCGTCGTAGTTGCATTCGCCCTCGTTACGATAATGCTATGCGAGCTGCTGTCCGTCCCATTGGCCTGACATAGCTACTTAGAGTTACGGACGAACGATGCCCGGCCGAGACGCGAGGGTTTCCGACTCGGCACTAATGCACCCCGAGTCACTCCCAACAACCGATACTCAACTCAGCACCGTGAGCGTTTCAACTCCACGACTACTTAGTGCGCCATTATACGCTCTGCAATTGTCCAATTGTTCAACGTATCATGCAAACTATCGAGGGCGAAGCGTGCGCGAGTCCGAGTCAGATAAAATCGGTAGCGCGTGTGGGGAAAAACGGATCGATCGTACACTAATAATAATTACTTGATCCATTAAAATAGAATAATAATTACCATTATTTGTTTATTATTATATACTAATATTGACGGCTGAGATAGAGTTGAGGTGACATATAAAATTTTGTGGAAAACGCCCTTCCGTTTTTTCGCATTCTATATCTATATTATTATTTTCTTTTATTATGATTTTTCCAGCCAGTAAATATTGGAAATTATTTTATTAAAATTAAACGTAATTCGGTAAGTCAAGAAACCCGAAAATGCATCAGATTAATTTTTATTAAAAATCAATATTTTCCACGAGTCTCCATGTCTTTGTTTAATGAGCTGATAAACTTCGCTTACGTTGTACAGTATAATACAAAGCAATACCACATCAATACCATAGCAATATAAAGGTAGCAATTTAGTGTACATTTTATTTAAAACTGAGACAGGAACAGTTCCTGTCTTAGTTTTGCCTTTGTATTGGTATGGTACTTAGACGATTTATCCCAGCACTAAATACATTCGATCTTTCTATCTAACTATACCATCGTAGAGCTCTGCTGACATTTTTCGGAGGTATCAAATAGACACGGTGAAAGGATAAATATTTAAAAAAAATAGAAACGTAGAGAAAAATATTAGTTATAAAAATATATATATATATATATAGCGCAGCAAGCGAAGTAGCATCGGGGTAATTGTCTTCGCTGGTATCAACGGACGGGGTTTCTTTGTCGTACCTAATCAAAGATCGGGGATCGGCTCTGCGAAGCGAGCACGTACAACGAGCCAAGGTGCCATCGACGTTCCATTCTCTCTCGATATCCCGGGTTCTCCCCGTTCGTCTCTCATTTTTCCTTCGCGTCGATCCTGCATCCGCCTTGGCTCTGTATACGGGAAACGTGTATCTTTCCATCGGGCTTTTTTTCTGTTCATTAGTTTGTTTCTTTCTCTGATCCGTCTCGTTCTCGCTCGATTCTCCGGGCGAAGTCGAAAAACGAGAGAACGGAAGCGGAACAGCGTAGCCGGTGTGTACACGAGGGTGCTGCCTTCGCTCTCGCACCTGCACCTCGACTCGCTGAACCGGAACAATCGAAGACGAGTAGATAATGAGAGCGAGTCGAGCGCGCGGGGGCGTGCGCGGAGGTTCGACGACTTCAGCCTCGCCAAGCCCACCCCCTCGGCGCACCTTCCCCGCTCCCTTCCTATCGCCGCTACTTTCCTTCGGCGAGGGAAACATTGTTTTCCCCCCGAGTATTATTAGCGCCCGGTGCTAAGTGGCAGACTCCGCTGGCTCCGTGTCTTTTTCCCCCGCGTAGGACGGAAAAATCTCGTTTGACGATTCGAGCACGTATTTCCAATTAAAATCGGCGAGCGACGTCGACGACGACACCGGCGACAAATTTTAATTTCACTCGGTATCGCGTTATCCAGGTTATATTCGTATCGATAGGCGATAGGCATGGAAGTTGATGGAAGCGAGGGAAGATGAAGTACGGTGAAAAAAGAGAAAAATTTCGTCTACGACTGCGCCAGCTAGGACGAATCGGTCCGAGGAACGGGGTATGGAAGGTGGAATGTAGAAAAAAAGCGCATAAACAACACACAATTGAAGAACCACAGGGAGAAGCTCGTGAGAGGCTCGCGGTGCCGTCGCGCAACCCCGCGCACCACCCCTTTTTCTCCTTCTGCTTCTTCTCCTCCTCCAGACCGTCGGCCGGGCAGCTTTGAGCTTCGAGCTTTTTGCGGGAGTTCAACCACCTCGGCGTACAGCCGAGACGCAGCACGCAGCCCCGGAGCCGACGCACGCAACCCCCCGAAACGTTGTATCCCCGACGTGGCCCGCCATCGTCGACGCCGTCTCGACGAGTTTAGCCCCGCGATACCCCCTCCGGCTGGTGGGCAACACCGCCGCACGTTCGTCCGTTTCACCGCCATACCATCGCGAACGGGCCTCCCTACTGCTCTCGGTCTTTCTGGCGAAATACACCGAGCAGCCACCGACTGCCAGCACGAAAGACGTTTCAACCGGGCTCGTACGCTGGCGAGGGCTAAATTGCATTCGTACGGTTGAGTGGCGTGAATCATTTTTTTCATTTTTCGTTCCGTCACTTCGTGCAATGTTTCCCACGCAATTATCTAAGGGGAACCAAACGAACTGTCTTTGCCTAAAAAGTCTCCGGCCGCTTCTCCACTGGTCTATTTTCACTCTCTCATCGCACACGTATTATGCTATGAGAGAAATACTGAAAAGGAAAAAAAACCGGCATATAAGGCATAGAAGTTAGCAACGTTGCCTCAACGAAATTATTGACAGCTGTCACGTTTCGCAGAAAGTTGGTTTCCCAGTTGGCCGATAATATGATGTAATAATATAATATAATTTAATGTAAATATTTATCATAATTGTGTATACAGAATAGTGATAATATAATATCACAGAAAACATTATTTTTTTCAATCGTTTCGCCAGAAAATAATCTGTTTGAGAAAAGTGACAGCTGTCAATGATACTATTGGATCAACGTTGCTAACTTCCATGCCATCAATATACGTATAAAAAAATGTATTTTCCCATTTCCGACTGTCTACCTGTTTTTCGGTCCGTCCGGTCCATCCGAAATCGCAATCACTTTTTCCACTTGATCTTAGACTGACCGGTGAAGGAACTAGGTATCACAAATCAAAGATTAGCAATGAAAAGATTAACTACTGCAAAATTTTTTTATAAATTTCCATTGAGTCCCAAGTAGTTTACCCAACATAGCGTTTCACTCCAGGAATATTAATGGCTAACGGTGCCGGAGAGTGAAAGCAGTTTGGTTGTCCTACAGAGGAGTAAGTAATACCTGCACACGTGGTTCGGAGCTCCCTTCATGCGCGAGATCGTGTAGCAACGAGAGGGTGCGAGAGGAGTGAAAGCGAGTGTGCGTGAGAGTGAGAGAGAACGGGCGAGAGATCACGAGAGAGAGAGAGGGAGAGTAAACAGAATTTGCATGGAAACAGTGTGCCAGTGGGTCGCGCGCCGACGGGAGGCTATTTAACGTGGTGTACACCGTCGAGGGTGAGAATGACGATGGGGCGCACAGTAGCGACCCACTCCTCTCCCCTTCTCGCTTGTGGCGAGCGAAACTGCTCTTTTTAAACAGTAGTACAATTCTTCTTACCCTCGCGCGGTTAAATGCATTACGCCGGGTTCTCCCCCCCATTATGCATGTAAACGTGGGCATTCACGGCAATGAATGGACGGCTGCTGTCCGAGTTGGTAGCGACACCGGGGAGGAGGAGAGAGAGCAGAGAAGGGCTGCGAGCAACCCCCGTACCGGAGGGGGTCGCGCCTTCCACTGTACCCTTTCGCTGTGCAGCTATCCAGCCAACGCTCGGCAACGTTAACTCTCTCACTGCTCTGTTCTGTTCTCTCCCCACCCCCCCCCCCCCCCCCCCCCCCCCCCCCCCCCCCTCCCGGTCCCGAAGCACGCGTTAAGCTTTCGCGAAGGGGCGACATAGGTTTAATTTAAGGGTGCGCGTCGGGGGGAGTAATATCACTATAGGTACTTCGGCGACCCTTCTCAAACGCATGCACACGCTCGCTACGACACACTGGAAGAGAAGTGAGTAAACGTTTTTCCATTTATTTTTTTATTTTTTTAACCAGCTCCGAGTTCTGTAACTTTAACTCATTCTCTTTGGAATTTTTCCATAAGCGTGTTGAGCGAGGGAAATGAAAGGAAAAATAGTGAAAGAAGCAAAAGAAAAAGAGAGGCGGAAGCATCGCCAACCAGCCTAACAAACGCGCGATATAACTCTCCGCGCTGAGCTATACCGTGACCGGGCGCAGTGGTACACGCTACTTGCGCCCGAGTGAAAAGTTTGCAAGTTTCAAAGCTACTTTAACCCGAACGAGCGGTCGGCAGAGAAGGCCAATGAGCGAAAGGGAAAGGGGGAGGGGGTAGAAGAGAAAAAAATAAGCCGTGAGGATCACAGGAGAGATGGAGGAGACGGTTGATGGGTAACGAAGTTCCCTAACGAGGCTACCCATTTTGTCGACTTAAACTGATCGATAACTCCTTACCGCGCTCCTCCGGGCACTCTCTTGCCTCTCTTTCCACAAATTCTTTCCTCCCCTATTCGCCTTCGATAAATGTTGGTACTCGATCGGAAAGCATGTTTTAATGACTCATTTTATTCAAATGCAATAACGAAAATGAAAGGGCACTGAGAAAAAACAACGTTTGGATTAACCTGAGCGTGGCGACACACGTTCTAAGGCTTTATTTGGTTGGTGCAACAAAAATGTTTGTTTCGATCAACATATTTTGAATCGACAATGTTTTGGTTGCACCTACCAAATAACAACTTTGAACGTACGTCACCGCGACTTTTAGTCGATCCGACCAATATTTTTCTCTTTGAACTCTGCACTTTTATCAGTACCAATTTTGCCCAACGGCGGAAGTACGAAAAATCTTCGATCTCCGATGATAAATTCAACAATTCCAAACGATTGTGCGCTGTTTCGTAAATTAATTCGACCGACGATAAATTATGAAAATTTTTGCCGCATCAATTTTTCCGCGTTTCCTGGGGGGGGGGGGGGGGGGGGGGGGGGGTTCGTCAGTGTCGCGTGTCAGCGTCGCGTGTCGGCGTCACGCGTCACACGAGGACGTAACATGGATGAGCGACGATGCGTGTGCGAGGCCTCGGGAGGGAAGGAACGAGGTGACACGGAGGGACGAGTCTACGCACCGTCTCTCCCGTCGCTCTTCGTGAACGGTATGGCGGGTGTTCCGTCGGCGGCGGACACATCAATAATTACCCACGCCGACGGGTATACGACGGCAAGAGGCTCGTGGAGGGAGGGCGTTAGGGGCAGAGCAGCCAGCATTACTACCACAATCATCGAAGCCCGCCTGCAGCGGCAGCGGCAGCAGCAACGGTGCCGGTATAAGCTCCGTCGTCGTCGACGTCGTCGTTGGTCGGAGTTGGGAAGGGGTTTGGGTATCCGCGGAGGAAGCACGAGAGGGAGTGGAGGGCAAAGAGGGCGAGTGCGAGAGGGCGAACGGCCTGGAGGGAAACGAGGGTGGAACGAAGAGAAGAAGCGCGCGAGGGAGGAAAGAGGAGTCTCGGGTCAACCGGGGTCAAGTCGCGCCAGCAGACGCAAACCTCCCTTCTCCTGCGAACGTTCCCTCCGCGTCTCTCCCTCCCCACTCTTCCAACTTCCAGCGTCATCCGCCTAACCACCCCTTGAGCCCACGCAATGGAAACACCCCCCCCCCCCCCCCCCCCCCCCCCCCACCCGAATCCCTTCTGGCAGTGCCGCACGCACACGCATCTCTTCAACGCAAAACTGCAACGTGTTGTCCGTGTACCGACGCCGACGCAGCCGCGAGACGTACGCTCACGCACACCGAACATGTGCGTCTGGCCATCCAACGTTTCGTCTGTGCTCGGACGATTTATCTCTCTCCCTCGTTCTCTCGGCGGCTCGCCACTCTCGTTCTCTTTCCTCCGCTCGGCGTACCGCACGGCGCTGAGTTCGTTCACACCGAGACCTTCTGTTAACGACGTCTCAGGCGCCGTCCTCCCTGCCTCGCCACCCTCGCCCGGCCTGCCTCTCTTACCTCGCTCTCTTGGCCTCTCGGGCCGGCAACCCTCTCGGTGCCGAGAATTTCAGCTCGGGACTCTCTTCCGCGCCTCCTCCGCTGCCTGCCTGCCTTCCTGCCTTTCACGTATTTCGTTCGACAGCCCTTCCTCTTCTCGCTGGAAACTTTTCGTGAATGTCCTTTGAGGCCAGACGCACATGTTCGCGTATAATGCCGATCCTAGGCTGCAAGCTTCTCGTTGAGACCCTGTTCTTTCCTTATTTCCCCTTTTTTTAAACCTTATTCTGCACTTATCCGTGAGCTACGTATTTGCGAGGAGAAAGGCGAAGGAGCGAGGGGCAGGATGCAGGAGGGGGTGAGACTGAGAAAGGATTAAGGAACGCCGGATGCTGCACGTTTTCCGTAGATTGGTGGATTAGCGGGCGTAAGCCTTGCCTGGCTTTACTACCCTACGCTCATCCCGGCCAGGAATTGATTTTTTGCTGTCCTCTCCGGCTCCGTTTCTTCAAACTATCGGGTCGATCATAATTGGAATCTGCACTGCGAATTAAAGAAAATAAAGTGATTCCCTCGAACGGGCTTGGCTATCCATATCGAGACATCGGACCCAGCGGTCCGAAGCGAAGCCGGTAATTTTTTTAAAATGAGAGGGACAAAACCGTACCATTTATTCGCGGGAAATGTCTCATGGGGAAATCTCTCACCTCGAATGCAGAACACCGATCCGTTTTGTCTCCCTATCCTCCGGATCAATATCAGTCGAGTCGAGGAATTATTTATTCCAGCCAATGTTTGTACTCGAACGATTCCTTGATTTTCTCAAACCGTTCCTTGCACCGTTTCCCGAGGACACATTCGCCAGGGTCGGTGACATCGACGGCTCCTGGGTCCGAGCTACGCACGATTTCGACCCCTCGAAGCTTTATCGACACTGCCGTACATTCACTATATATACATATATATATATATATATATGGAGATGGTTGGGAGGTCGAGTCACGTAGAACACACATACGTATATACAGCTCGACCCTCGTCGTATCCGCCGAAATTCTGCTCCGTCGTTCGGCTGCCTTTCTCGCTCGTCCCCGCGACCCTAGCCGCGAGGCCTCGCCTCACGCACGACGCCGAATATCCCGTCTGGATACCCAACTTTAGTCTGGCTCGAGCAGCCGCCTCTCTCACCCTCCTCGCAACCCCTCGAGCCCGCCCGGCCCGTTTCTCGCCGCTTTCGCGGAGTTCGTTCACACTGAGCCCCGGTCCGTCTACAACCACCTAGACGAACAAGCGCAGACAACGAACGAGCCTGCGGCAGGCACGATAACATTCGAAATTCGTGAGCGAAACTCTTATTCGCCTCTCCACCCCTTGCACCCTCCCTCCCTCGTTCGCTGTCTTCGAAAATCGGCGGGATAATCGCCGCTGAGAAATTGTCTCTAGCCTCGGAACCCCCGATATGGCTGGCGAGCTTCCGACGACGCAGTCTTTTATTTTGCGTTATAATTTTTATTTTCATCGTCGTACGACGAATCGAGCCGGCTATTTGCACACGTGGGAAGGTGATCTTTGAGTGGCTGTAGAAAAATTCGTGACACCTCCGGCCGATTTCATGCCTTGGCACAACTTGCTTTCTTCGTCGTGGAGAAATGGTCCATTCGCAGCATCAAATTTATTCGGTTTGCTCTTTTTTTTTTGGTTGATACGTTTCTTTTTTTTTAAGTCTGCGCTTTATGCGGCCGGAAGTCATGAGAGAGAGCTTTCCAAAACATCTCCGGGGAACGGGGAGTTGCCGAATATCGATTACACCGCATAACGAGGCGGAGGAATAGGAGCGCGGGAGGCAAAAGCAAAGACTCGACAGCCAGCGGGTATCGGTTACCTCCATCCTGTCCGTTCATTCGACCGTTCACATTCTCGCATCCCAACGAAACTCCGGGGCTCTCTCACGCGTCGGCGGCGCGCTTTCCACCCTCGAAAACCCTTTTGCCCTGTGCCGCTTCCTCTTCCTCTTGGCGAACCCGGCGAACCCCCGGTTCGGTCGAATATCGCTCGGTGCCTCGAAATTGTCGGGCGTGTCGCGCACAGGATATGCCGGCTGCAGTTCCCAAATAACACGCGGAACCCTCGAATTCGTTGCGGCACTGGGGAACCGATGAGTAATATAACGGCAGACCGAATTCAAGGACGGACGTAGGACCGCGACGCAGATCATTGAGCTTCACAATTCGTCGTACAATTTGAACCATTTGCCAGTCATGGAAAAAACAAGTTCAAGATTCCTCTGTCGTTTTGGGCACTCGTTCTTGTTCGAGCACCATTTCTGGCACACGGTTAAAAAAAGTTTTGGGCGGTTAAGGAACATCTCTTACCCACAAAGTTTAAATTTAACAATTTATAAAATTAACATTTAAAAAATGTTATGAGTGTGATTAACTCCGCGTATTATGTTTTTTGTCACACGTGCATGAATCGCAGCACTTTACACGGCAGTCTTGCGAGCCGAAAGTGGCCCATTGCATGCCAGTTGTGAACCTTTGGTAAAATGACGGAGTCGCGCATGCGCAGTTCGCATTTCGTTCACTTTCGTCCCTTGGGAGTTTACTTTCGACATTTTCATCCCTGGAGACATAACCTCCCTTTCCAGTATTCGTCTCGCGCGACTGCCATTCCAAGTGCCGCAGATTCATGCACTTGTAACAAAAAATATGATGTGTAACGAGGGTCGAATTGGCGATTGCGACCCTTGTCGCCTAACATACTATTGAGCAGGTTCTATACACAGCGGTTCTTTACGATTTATTCATTTTACATTTTATAAACTGAACAACTTACAAATTTTGCAATATGTTAAGTTGAAAATACAGTTTATTGACCAAAAAAATTGTACAAAAAATGTAAGCAATTTAAAAAAAAAGAAAAAAAAGGTGGACATTTGTAGACAAGATATATTTGTGAAAAGTACAAATAATGTTCACACCGTGTTCCATGCACGGAATAGAAAGTGGCAGCGCATTTCTCAAAGTTGCATCGAACGTGAAATACATTCCGACAACAGAGTAGTGCGGATTGCCCGGCGCTTAACAAAGTACGGTCCTCCCTTTAATTAATGCAGCGATAGTGAAGTTTGGATATTCGTGCGAGTGGCGAAAAAAAAGAAGAGATGGGGCAGGGGAAGCGAAAAGTGCGAAAACGAAGTCGGAGGTTGGTGCTAACCCGTTGTTGCATCGGGAGAACTCGCCTCTCCCTCGCCCGCGAAAGAGAATGAGAAACAGCGAGAGGAGAGGATAGGAGTGGTAGTCTCGGCAGTTTCGTGGCCAGGCCGTTAGTGAATCGAGCGTGCGAGAGGGAGAGGCGCAAGCCCGATGGAGTGAGACGAACCGGGGGCGAAAACGTGAAAGCGAGACAGAGGGTTATAGGCCGGGTTTGGAGGCTCGACAAGGTGCAGGACGCACAGGGGCCGTCGTCGTCGTCGGAGGGTCGAAGGGGGTGTGCTCGTGAGCCGGCGCTGCGAGGCTCGTTCGGTTTGGCAGTGCCGGCAGAATAGTAGACGAACCGACGCGAAGGTTGGATCGCGCGGGCAGCTCAGCTCTCGCTTCACCCTTCGTTATATCCCCCTTTATCCCTCTCGCCGCCCTCCCCCTCCAGCGGGTCGAAGGGATGGCGACGGGGGTCGTTGCCCGAAAACGCAGCGCTGTTATTGTCCCCTAACCCTCTCCCCGCCCTCGCCTCGCCGTCTCTCTCCTATCTGCCTCATCCATTTCGCTGTATTCTTCCTCTTTCTCGTTTTCTCCCTTCTCCGCGCCTTCGTACCTTCCTCCTCCGCGCTTCCCGCGTCGCTTCGCCGGCTACGTGTGTACCCTAACTTCGACGCGCACGCGAACGCACACATCCTCCCCGCGCACGCATGACGTGTATGTCGGGGCGAACCACGCGTTTCGCATCGCGAGACCCCACTGGAATAATATAGTACCCCTGGAAGCGGTACGAACCACGGTTACACGTATATCCAGCCAACGAAAGTATAGACACCAATTACTCATGTAGGAACGCGTACACCAGTAACCGGGCTGGATGTGTGACCGGCGAAGTTACGCGTCAGCGTGAGAAGGTGCGTGCACGCATTCTTGTGTGCGACTCCACGCCGATAGTCCGCGCATATTCGCGACACACTTCTATCTATTACTATATCTACGCTATAGAGACACCTATTTTTCTCCCGTCTGACTCAGTCTTGGTATTCGTGCAGCGAACTTCTCGGGAGCTTGTAAAATTTACATGAATGCGTGCGCGACCTCGATGCATGTATACCATATTCCGTGCACTTGCCTCGGACGTTACACGACATATTTTGCAAGCGCGACGAAGTTTTTTTCTTTTTTCTCTCTCTCTCTTTTTCTACCTCATTTTTATCTTCTTATTTTATTTATCCGATGGCTGCACGACCGCAAAGAGTAAATACGCGGCGAAAGGCGGAACAAGGGGTGGAAAAGTTTTAATGTCACTGGTACGGGACATTAGACGAGATCGTGAAATAATCATAAGAAATGCTTCGAGGGTCTCGACACGCGAATAAGAAAGTTTCCCGACAAGTTCTCCCGATCGAAGTACCAGACGATAGTTACGCATGGCTATCGTAAACCTCGTTCGGTTACGCTGATGTGGAGCGACCACGTGCGTCAATGTATTACCGATGAAGTTTCGTACGTCGGTATATTACTGATGAAGTTTCTACGTCGCGGTACCCACGCTTTCAGCCGAGTTTTGCAATGATTCCAAGAGTTTGCATAAGAATTGAGAACTTTCGGATAAATTTACTGTCTAGTTCACTATCGAGCTATCCCAGTCGCACTATGAATTAACCCTTCAAGGATCATTGCGAAGATGGTTTTTCGTTGAATTGTAGTTTTCGGGTTTTCATAAAATAAAAAAAAGTTCGGGTATGGATAAATTTACGGTCCAGTTGACTGTCAAGCTGTCGCAGTAGGTCTGCAAATGAATCCTTTACAGTTCATTGCAAATATAGTTTTTCGTTGAATTGTAGTTTTCGGGTTTTCATAGAAAAAAAAAATTGGTACGCTGGTGTAGAACGACCAGGTGCGTCGGTGTATTAGCTATGAAGTTTCGTGCGTCAGTATATTAGCGATGAAGTGCCGTGCGTCACGGCACCCACGCTTTTAGCCGAGTTTCGCGATGAATCCAAGATGTCGTATAAAAGTAGATAACTTTCGGATAAATTTACGGTCTAGGTGACTGTCAAGCTATTCCAGTCGCACTATAAATGAACCCTTTAACGGTCATTGCGAAAATAGTTTTTCGTGGAATTGTAGGTTTCCGGTTTTCATAGAACAACCACGCATGTCGATGTATTATCGATGAAGTTTCATGCGTCACGTCCTATTCTTTTAGCGGAGTTACGCAATGAATCCAAGAATTAGTATAAAAGTGAATATCTTTCTATGTGATATGTAACCCTCACGCAATCCCTATCACACTGCAAATTAACCCTTTAGCGGTCTAACGGTCGGTTTAACGGTAGTTTTCAGGTTTTAGAAAAAAAAGGTTCACTCACACTAATGGCAGAACGACCTAATGTAGAGAACGAACGGCTAATGTAGAACCGAGTTTCGCAATGAATCCAACAGTTCGTATAAAAATTAATAACTTTCGCATAATTTTACGTACTAGGTAACTGACACGTTATCCCGGTCACTGCAAATTAACCTTTTAGCGATCATTGGGGCGATAGTTTTTCGTCCCAATGATCGCTAAATACTGTCAGCTCCGATCAATGATTTTAAAGATTTTTAAACCGATACTTCACTTCAAAGCTGAAATATTGGGGTTAACTCTTAGGCTGACGGCATTCGCTCGTTCTCTCTTACGTATATCATATTACCTAAGGGCGCAAAATGATACCTGCCATTTGCATGAATCTGCCTCCCGCTTACCACGAGAATCAGCACCGCCGTAACAGATACGCGACTCGACGATAATACCGCAAATTTCCGGCTACAGATCGCTCCCTTTGAAAATTCAAAATACGTTATTTTCAGGCTGTCGACGAGTGACGAATAAATGTTACCGACGTCGGTCAAATTGTCGGTTCTGCTGTTATTGTACACAGCATCGATTACAGTAGTAACTGCGACGGTGGGTGGAGGGGGGTAGGCAGTATATCGGGTTAGAGCGTCGCGACGCCTTTAGTGCCGCACTACACCGGACCGGCGTTTATGCGTCGTCGAGTCTGCCATCAACCCTCCGCCGCGACCGGGTCAACGTTACCCCTGGTCGTCATAAATCGACGCTCTCCCCCCGCTCGGCGCGAGCAAAATGACACCGACTGTTGGTAAACGTCGCGCGTAGAGATAGCCGCGCGCGCTACGCCAAAAGTAAATTGTGGGTTTTAGGGAAGCGAAAGAGACGAGAGGAAAACACAATGTCCAGCACTGGTGTCTGGTTCCTGGGTGGTTTCGCCGTTCGCGCGTGTTCTCCCGCCGCAGGCCCCGACGGCCGAGGGTGTAACAACGTGAAACTTGAGCAAAGCGTTGCCATATTCCAACTATCTCCCTTCGCGCGTTCTATCTCCGTTTTCGTCCGCGTACTTTCGAGGGCGAAACTCTCGCAGCGGTGCGTCGCCTCAGCCCTTTGCCACCCTCGCCATCCCCCCCGGAACTCCTCCTCCCGGGGATAATACAGCACTTTGCATTGTTATCTCACTTTCTCTCGCGCCTCATCGTTTCCTCACTCCCCACCGTTCTCTTGCTTTATATCCCCATAGAGACGCGCTATAACTGTATACAAGCCTGCACCTCCTTCCTCCTGCGTTGACTATATCCGCGGTCGGAACGCGGCTGGGCCAACGTTTACTGCACCCGTCGACGTGTCAATCCATACCGGTTTTACGAGGGCTGCGTAAATTCGCGGTGTCGGTGCAACGGCGCGGCCCTCCTCCTCCTCCTCCTCTCGCCATTCTCGCCTGCACCCTTTCGCCCCGTTTCCCTCTCCTCGCCCCTCCCGGCCCACCTTGCTCACCTAGCTGCTCGACAACAAATGCATTAGACTTTACGAGAGAGCACGGCAGTTTCGTCGCTCCGCAATGCACCCTCCGCTTTCACCCTTCGCCTCTCGAGCTCTCTGTGCAGACTTCGGCCAGACGGCGTACCTGGCCCCGTTGCGATCGTTCCGCTCACCTCGCGCAACCCCGCGAGCCTCTCGTTCACTCTCCGCCTCATACCTCCGTCGTCTCGCTCCAACTAAACGACCAGACCAGTCTCGCGTTCCTACCCCGCTTTAACCCACCCCGACCCCTGCGCGGGCCGTTACTACCCTACGTGCTGCATTTCCCGAACGAGAACTCTCCCCGCGCTATCAACGAAACTATGGTATTCGCCCACTGTCTACAAATTTGGGGTGTCGGTGTTGTTGTTTTTTTTTCTTGTTTTTATGTTGTTTTTTTTTTGCATGCTCGATGGAAAAACGTATGACATGTAATTTGTCTGGTGTGATGAAAGGCGGCCTTATGCATGTGACTTGTGTAGACGGAAAGGTGCGGAAAAAAACGAAAAAAAAATATCGATCCGACGCCACGATAATCACAGCTCGAGTCAAGAGGTTCAAGCGTCGTCGATCTCGGAGAGTCGCGATCGAGCGTCGCAAAAAAAGCTGTTAACCGCGCGGTTATCCGAGTCTGCGAAAGGGCCGGAGTGGCCGAAGGTACGACCACGGGAGAGAATGCAGGGCGGACCATTAATAGACCCTCTTAAGAGCAGCGGGGTTGAAAGAATGCCGTGGCTCAGCGTGGAAAAGATATAGCTTTTGCTCCCGGAGTTGCTCCGAGTCGCGGAGAATTTTTTTTCTCTCCTACATGCCCTCTTTATCTCTTCTCTTTTCTACCGTCGTCTGGAGCTTATCACCGTATGTACGTGTACCGTACGTCGATGAAAAAATGTAACGATAAAAAAACAAATTGACCGTCTATCAACCGGCGAGTTTCTGACTTCTGCCACCACTTTGATCAACCTTCCACCATTCTGTTTTCCATATTTTCTTCGGGTCGGATAAAATTGCTTGCATTCTAAAAAAAAATAATAACAAAAAGAACCCAGGAAAGCTCGGAGAGTTGCACCAATTAATTACGGTATTAAATACCAAAGAAGGAATCATTTTGGCCAACCTTACTTTTGCCCTCTTTATGTCTTCTTTCTTCTGCCCACGACAAAAAAAAACATAAAAAAAGTGACGGTCGATTCGACCGGCACGTTTCTGACTTCTGCCATTTTATTATCCATGTTTTCTTCGGGGTGGATGAAATTGCTTCTATAAAAAAAAAAACTCAGCTCGGAGCATTGCAGCAATTAATGGCGGTATTAAATACAAAAGAAGGAATAATTTTGGCCACCCTTACTTTTGCCACGTCGCGCATCTCTATCCAGTGTACATAATTATGTAGGTGGAGCAGAAGTTGAGGAGCGTCGGGGAAATAAAATAAAAAAATAAGCAATTCCAGGACTCCTTCAGGGTTAAGGTTACTCTTTCTCTCTTACAAATTCTCCTCATTTCTCTTCCTCTCTCTCGGATCTCTACGATTGTGGTGTACTGAGGTCGGCAACCTCGGGAAAGAGACTCCACCGACGCTTGGCCGCTTTAGTTCTCTTCTCTCTTCTCTCCATCGCTCCCTCCCTCCGTCTCACTCTCTTACCGCCACCGAGTTGTTTACAGTCTTCGGCATCGCGTTCCGCCACGCAAATTACAGTCAATTAAAGCCTTACGCTTCCAACGTGATATCGAGTGCAGACCTCTTTCTCTCACTCTCCTGTCTCTGCTCGTATATACTCTTTCGATTGTGGCCCTTTCTTTTTTTTTTCATCTCTCTCATCCCCCTCTGTCTTCCTTTCTGGCCGAGAGAGAGACGCGAAACTTGTGCAGAGCGCGTGGCCGCGTTATTTTTCCTGGTGCAACTTTACTGTGCATGAACAGCGACGAACATTCTACGTGCACACACACACTGAAAAAAAATCGTTCGTGTCAACTAAATTAGCATATAAAGGAATTCCGGGCCTTCCGGTTTTACCGTCGTCAGTCGAATCGATGTTTTACTATTATTGTAATGATTATTTTATTGAATCAACACCTTGATAAAAGAATGGACTCAAACGATATTTTTACTGAGTGCAGGAACAGAAGCACGAATACGGAGTCCAAAAATGCCCAATGCTATTCATAGTTACCCCATAATAGTACTTCCCGTTTGGTGAAGTAGCGTTAAACGCGGTAAGTGAGACACGACGGGTACTGACAGTTTGTCATTAATAATTTCCAAAGACAGTCTCGGAATAACCACGAGCAACTCAAGACGATCGCCTTCTCGTCTTTGATCTCCGACCCACTTCTCCGTTCGTGGATAACACATGCGTCTCCTTTGACGCGGGGGCATAAAAAAAAATATCGCGTATGGAATCGATATACTCCTTTATTTGATATCTATTCTCATACATTTTACATGTATTATTTTCGCCGATTAATTAGCCTCTTCCGAGGTTCTCGATGTGGTGCGGAATTGGTATTCTCGAGTCGCTGATGATGGAGTTCTGCTCCCCTGTGACGCTCCGGTACGGCCAAAAAAAAAACGTTACTTTAACCAAAAGTCGCATTGACATAGATCAAAGCTGTTATTTTTTTAGTACAAGTAGAGCATTGTTTTGTTAAACGATTATTTGCAACAATCGATTCAAAATTTGACGATTGAGAAAAACATTTATGTTGTACCAAACGTATATTACAGCGACTTGGTTAATCCAACCATTTATTTTTCTCAGTGTACCCAACCCGTCTGAAGTGAACTTTAAATGCGGTGGCACACCGGGAACTTAGTAGTCGATTTTGTCATTTTACGTACATTTTACATGCATATATTATTCTCGACGATTAAGTCTTCCGGGGGTCTCGATATAGTGCGGAATCGGTATACTCGATTCGCCAGTAATAGAGTCCTGCTCACCTCCAACGCTCCGGTACCCAATCCGTCTGACGTGAGCTTCCGTGCGGTGGTTATAGACACACCCGGAACTTAGTGGTCGAGTTCGTATTTTTTCGTACATTTCACATACATGTATTATTTTCGACGATTGATTACCGATTTCCGAGGATCTCATTATAGTACTTAATCGGTATTCTCGATTCGCCGGTGATAGAGTCCTGCTCTCCCCTGACGCTTCAGTATCCAGTTCGTCTGGAGTAAACTCCAGTGCGGTGGTTATAGACACACCGGGAACTTAGTGGTCGACTTCGTCGTCGTCTATGTACGCCGCCCAAGGCAGATGGCAGGGTACTCAGTCCGTGTATTATGGATAGATGTATAAGTATAATACCGTCGTTGCTTCGACAGGCGCGATGGTATTACTAAACACAGGTATTTGTATACATATATATACATATATATATGGATATATATATATATATATATATATTTGTGTGTGTGTGTGTGTGTAAGGTACAGAGGAGGCAACGTAGTATAACGTAGCCCAAGGTACTTACCTACCAGTCGAAGAAGCGGGGATATAATTGCGGAGAGGCAACGACGACGAGAGAGCAGGCGAATGTTAAAAGCGAGGAAGAGCGATATAACCGAGAGGGATTCGCGGAGATGTTCTCGTCGGGTCAGCACGGGGTCACGCCTGGAATCCAGAGCAAACTATCCCCTCCGTCCTCCGCCTCACTCTCGCCGAGCTTCTTCCCTTCGCGGTGTTGTCCGCCTGCTCCTCCGATTCACGACCGCCTCCAGACCTGCCTGTTTACCTGCGCCGCGTTCACTTCCTCTTGTATGCTTCGTTCTTATTCCGAACGAATATCTACTCTCCCCGTGAGTCTGCGGTATGCATCTGTATGCATCTATTCGGCGCGTACTGTTCAACGATCTTGGCTTCTCGAATCATATTTCAAGACCGAAGAATCATCCTCGCTGCGATACGAGCTGAGGAACGCAGATTATAGCGAAACTCGAGAGATGTAATGGAGAACGGGGCGAAACGGAATCCCGGCACTTCTTGTATGACCCAAGAAAAGTCGGTGAAAATAGGCTGTTTTCTGCGGGGCTCCGCGATGCCCCGCGACATGGATACGAGCATTGGGGCGTCGTTGTTTGTATAAGATGTTACGGATGGATCACGATAAGTGACAGATTCCTGATCGGCAGGAAAATTCACATCGGAGTTTTTTTTTTTAATACGACCCATTTTGGTAAAAGTTGAGATTTGTAGGATAATTTTCAATTTTTATTTCTTATTACACGCTACTTTGCTGGAATATTTTCCGCTCTAGAACTTGGCGCCCATGTAGAGCGCATCTCGCGAGAGGATGAGCCCGATGTTTCATCCGTACCCGTTCCGTACCCATCGCGGACCTACCGGTCGCTCTTCTCTCTGCTGATGTAAGCGCTCGCGCGGCATACGAGGCGGTCCAGCAGTGGAAGCTGTAGCTTCGGCAGCACCAGCAGCAGCAGCACGACGGAACGGACAAGGGGCCCTGTCTGCCAACCCCGGTGAAGACCGCCGCGCGCGGGAGAAGACCTCTCGTCTCTTCTCCTGGCGTCTTTCGCGTCCATAGCCCTGGCAAACCGAGCACCGGCGGATCATCGCGGCACGATCTCCGCGAGGCACGGCGAGCGGCTTTCGAGACCCGACGATCCTTTCCAGCCTCTCTCTCTCTCTGTGTATGTGTGAGTTCGCGCGAGGCCATAAATTGATCTCCCGGCTCGGTGCGAGGTCGCTAAGTAAATAGGCGTGATCGATTATGGTCCTTCTCGGCGTACAGGCTGTTCCAGGATCGACCCGCGCTTCTTCGCACCTTCGTGAAAGACATAAAAAATTATGTTCCAAATTTGGTCGATACATGCTCCAGTTCATTTTCATTCGGCGTATGAAAATAGTCTCTTCTATTAAATAATGACGGGTATTATCGGAATTTTTTCTTACTGGGTCAAAATCATTTACAAATGACTGCAGCTCGGCGGAACGAATGCAAAATATAGATCAATTATAAACTTCGACCCGTATATAATTTTAACTTCAGCGGACCATCCGAAAATTGTCCAATTTCGACGTTATTTTCACTCCGCACCCTCATTTTTTTTATTCCACTTACAGGTGAAATTACAGGTGAAGTAACTGAAATCTGTTTTTTTTTTTTTTCATACGTCGATATCAAATTCGTCCGCTGATCCGTCGATCGTGATTACGCATTCGGCGCTCGTCAATAAAGTATGCACGCGAGAGAAGTTACGCCTGTCCGCTTCAGCGTGCGTCTCTTTGTGAAGCTTTCCCGCATGAACCATGGCAATTCCGAGGATTGCGCTTCGCGCGTGTGTGCTGCGAAAACGGGGAAAGAATGAGGTGCGAAAACATTTTCAAACAAAAAAATCGCCAAATCACAAATGATCACTTCTCCAGTTGACGGTGAGTCCGAGATGAGCCTCGTTCAGTCCCGAAGTTCAATTTATCGTCCATTTTCGGACCAATGGTTACGAATTGTAATTTCCCTCGAACGCTATTTCCCAGTTCCTCCCTTATGCCCAGATTTGCCCTACGCATAGCCCACCGCCGATATTTCGCGGTGTGCATATAGGAGTCCACCCAGCGGGATGATGTTAGTCGCCGTGGTGTTGGTGACGGCGGCCGCGACAGATGGAGATCCGCGATGTTGGTCCCGGAGTGTGCTGGAACTGCACTGCTGCCGTTGCAGTTGCCAGTGTCGGTGCCGCAGCAGGAGCAGCAGCATGCGGAACCTGGTTGGGAGGTCGCGACGTGTTAGGGACGCGCCGCGTGTCAATTAAGTGGCTCTGACCAGTGAGATACGGGGGCTCCTTTCCATACGGATATGCTATATACTACCCTATATACGTACATGTCGGCGGAACGTACGCCGTACATCGTCGTATATACACGCGGCCGAGGTATTGTATCGCATCGAGTCCCTCGTTCTCGCTCGCTCGCACCGGTGAGGTCTCGCCGGCGCGGTCTTGGAGAGCTTCTCGGTGGTTCATTCGCGCACTTTGCCTATCGGCCCTTGCAGCGGCGGCACGTACCTACGTGCCTTACCAATCCTCGCCGAGCGTACAACCGAGAGACCGGACACCGTCGAGCTGCAACGCGTGGAAGTATCCGCATCAGCACCGCACGTGGAAGCTGTACCGCTCGTCCTCAACTCGCTCTTCTCTCCCGTCGTTCCTACTCGCACTCGTTCGCCGTTCCTCTCCCGCTCGCTCTGCTCCCTCACGATTCTTTATTCTTCCTTCGACGTGCTCATCCCTTTTCGCCGTCCTCTCCGCACTCGGTCGCCCCGCAGGACCGTCTCGCTCTCCCATTACGAAACGTTCGAGTCCGCTCGGCGAGAGACACGAGACCTCGTTATAATGACCCCCGCGCGAGGGACCAACGACGACGAGATCCGACGTAACGTCGTCTCGGACGTTCCACCTCCGAGCCGAGGCCTCGTACTATCCGTCGCCATCAAAGTCGGGCTCGGAAAGTAACGTGAGGCATTGCCAGCCACACGCAGAGTAGTTACGGACCCCGATCGCTCGGACACATCGGATAAATCGTACATGCATTAAAACGACTTTTTTTTTTCTTTTTCTTTCGGAGAACCACGCGCGTAACTGAGTTCGTAATTACGTCGCCGGCTTTGCGGAAAACTTTGTCATTGTAAGACTACATGCGGAGAAAAATTAATCGTTGGGAAAACTAATAGTTAGATTGTGCAAAGACAGACTCATTTTTTTTTTTTTCAAACAATCATTTACTGAATTAACTGCGTGTGGCGACAAAGTAATCTTTTCAGTGCAGCGAAAGTGACCACCGTGCTGATGTGAAATTGCGAGCGTAGTTACTCGTAAGCGTACCGTTGAAAACTTGTTTGCAAACTTTAAAGTGTTTCCCCGTAACGCTTGTACTTGCGAGACTTTAAACACGAAGATGGTTGACGGTCAGCTCGGTATACTCGCGGCCGTAAAGCTATCGATTTACCTGCGCAACTCCGAAGACGAATGCGCCGGGGGAAGGTCCTGTGGCGATAAATATGGAGGTTACAGGCTCGGGGGGGAAGAGCACGAGCAAAGAAAGATATTCGACGATGGACTAATGAATGACGGACGATCCTCTAATGCCGGGTTAGAATAGCATGAGGAAGGCACCGGGGCCAGAACCAACGTTGTTGTACAGTAGCTGGTAATGGTAGCTCATCTTCTTCTTGCGGTGCTCTCATTACCGGGGCAACCTCACCCGGTTATACCCACCATATACCCGGTATATATTCCCGAACGAAAGAAGCCCCCTCGTTATAACGAAACACTTCTCTTCCCTTTTATCCTTCGCAAGAGTTGCCGGATCGTCGGTTCAACTCCACGGCGTTCCCGCTCGCATCATCGCCGATAGCCATCCACGAGGAGATATCGAGAGCCATGGAAATGTGCACATATAACGTCACGATCGTCACGATAATCGAATAAGCTTGATGTTAAAAAAAAAATTAAAAAAATGACGCTTTTCTCTTGTACCTCCGCTTTCCGACCAACAGAAGTCTCAGAAAGACCCAATGGTCCATGAACTCCATGAATTCCCGATTAATCCTGTTATCTCGGGAGGCACTGGAATCCTATCAGACGAAATTTCCCTGTGGATTGCCCCCCCCCCCCCCCCCCCCCCGCGTTAACTTGACTGCGGAATTGAGAAGACTTTTTTTCCAACGGCCTACCGAGGGACGAGTAGTCTGCCTCGTTCCTTTGTCTCTCGAATTCCTCGATAGCTCAACATCGTCGGCGTTAAAGTAGCACGAGAGTTCGTTCGTAATCAGGCGATCGAGTCGCGAAGCTTTCGTTAGAAGCGACTGCAAATTTACACGACAGCGTTTATTGTACGAATGCATAAAAGAGCACGCGTCGATAACTCTGTTGACCCGTGCATCACCGAAATATCCGCTCGTCCGTCCGTGCGGCGCACCGACATTATCGATAATTAACGAGGTTGACCTCTTCACCTTTCGCCATCGGGAGCCCGCACGAGCCGTCTCCCCCCTCCGGGCCCACCGGTGTGACATTATACATTAACAACAACCGACATTACATTTTTCCACGATCCTCCGAAAGAGTGTTTCGCAAACGAGCGTGACCAAATTCTTCTCCCTCGGTCGGCTCCGTATCGATCCGGCGTACGATGCAGGTAGAGACAGAAATATAATTTGCGCGGTACGAAACGGCCTCCCCGCGAACGTTGCCCGGCTGGATATCTCCGCTCGGAGCTTCGCATGCTCTCTTTGCTCGGGGATTGACGGTGCTCTCGTTGCAGCGATTATTATAACCGTCCGTTGCGCGCTCTGCATCTCCGCGGCTACAACCGCGGCACATCCACAGATTCTCCGATCGTCGAACGGTGGGAATAGTCGTATCGAAGGGATCGGTAGTAGAAATCGTCCGGCTGCGATTCGGCGCCGCGCTCTGCATTCTCCGCGACTAGCCTTTACCCTTCCATTCTATCTGGCAAACTCGGTCCGCCGTGAACTCTGTGCCCGTGAGCGGATTCCCCGTAATGCCGTGGGCCTCGGCGACTGCGGCTTGCCCCTGTAAGTAGCATTGTCGGGTACCGAAGGGGGGCACCGGGGGGGAGGGGGGGGAGCGGGGGCACACCGAGGATTATCGAGTCCGAGAGGGCCCAGCGCCGCGGTCTTCGGTTTCGCGTCTCGTCGTGCGAGAGGTTGCGAGAGCACACCGCGGCGAAGATCCGCGAACGACTCGCGCACAGTGTGCGCCGCTGTTGCACGATCACGACGAGCTTGCCAGCCGCGAAGCTGCACGAGTGCGACGAGCCCGACTTTCGCGTCTCCTCTCGCTTCGTCTCGAACGGTCTCGAGCGCGGGCGGTTCAGCTTTTCGCTCCTCTGCTCTTTGCTCCGTGGGCAAGTTGCATCGTACCTACTGCCGCCTGCGACCGATCGTTCTCGTAATGCGGCTGTGGGGCCAGGGGTGGAAGAAGCGGAGCGACGGAGAGGAAAATAAAAAATAAAGGAGGAAGGAGGAGTACCATAGGCGGGAGGCGAAGGGCGGAGGATCTATCCTTGGCGTGCGTGTTCCTTCGTGACTCTCGGGTCCGCCCGCGTGCTGGGCCAGGTCGCGAGAGAGTGCTCCGCGAGCAACGCGGCCGGGATGGCCGACGGTCCCTTCGCTCCGAAGGAACGAGCCGGCCGGTCACGTTGCAACCCCCTTCGTCGCCCGAGCGGATCCCCGAGGCGATGGAAACCCAAGAAACGGCGAGGCTCCAGATCGAGAGAAAAAGCACGACGCGAGAGAACCGCAGGACCACGCGAGAACTACAATAGTAAGTCGGGAAAGACTGAATAACGGAAAAGAATGGATGGGTTCATGGGCGCTTCTTCCATGCTCATGACCTCGTGCATAATATCGCAGCGATCCTTGATTTTTACTCCTGGCGACGTATGAAATAAGGAAAATGCGGAACGACGAAGGAGAAAGGGACGAAGATGACGAACCCCATTCGATTGACCGAATGCACCGGGTTCGCGATTCATACGAACCTACCGATAGCAGAGTTTTAGGTCTCCCGTTGGCGTTGTTGCTTCGCCCGCACGGTCTCGGAGAACTCGTAGCTCGTAGGACGCTGCTCGAATCGCACTATGTTTCGCTTCTGCCGGGTTACCGGGCACTAGTCGCCTATACAGACAGAACCGCCTGGTAGGTACGAAGGAAGGTTGAGGCGGCGGCACCAGGCTGCCGGTGCGCGCCTTACCCGTAATTATTCAGCAAGGAGGACCCGCGGGTCAAGTCGGGTTATCTTGGCACTAGGATGCGGGGTTATCTACCCTACCCTATACTCTACTCTCATCCCTCTAGCCTTCGTGCCTTGCCCCGCCTCATCCCTCGTCTTACTTTCTCGAAGGCAGCAGCAGCAGCAACCTCGTTGCACAACTACTACCTACACTCTCACTACCACGCCACCGGCCGTTCTACCTGTATTTCCTCCACGGCACGACGAGAGAAGAGGAAGAGAAGATACACTGCGTCTCGGGCAGAAGCGCTTACGTGCTCCCTATACGCTCGTCTTTCGCTAGACCACCCTTTCTCCCCCCCCCCCCCCCCCCGACCCTCCCGCCTCCTCGCCCTCATCCTTACACCGTTCCATCCTCCAACCTCCCTGGTCGGGACCCTCCCGCGCTCGTTTACCCGTTCATCCGGTCGCTCACGTAGCGCGATATCGCGAGCACACGATTCCGGACTGGATGCAGAGATGAGGTTGAGCGAGGGAGCCACGGCGCCGGGTTTACGGAATATAAGAGAGCCAAGAGACACCGGAGAGATGAGATAAAGAGACGCGAGAGAGTTATCCACGTGCGGAGGGATGGAAGCGTGAAAGTGAGCGAGGGTTGACGAGGAAGAATGAGGGCCGGGAAGAAAAGGGAATGACTATGAGATCGAGATGCTGCGGAACGGACGGGATGAAAAGCTTACACTCCAAGCGAGAGCTTCGGTAGCGGGAAGCTTTTCCAGGAAAATATATATATTGCCTGACCTTTCCCGAACGCGTGTACGTGGGCGTCTGCGTGGGCGTGCTCGTGTGTCGATGCGAGAATCGCGAGAGACGAACAGGTGTATAGCGCACCACAGGGGCTCCATGCTACCGTGCTCTGTGCAACGCTTTTCTTTTCTCGTTCGCTTGTCTAGAAACCTACTCGCAGTAAAGTTTATCGTGAAAAACTGTCTCGAGTTATTTGGACTGCACGGTACTTTCTTGGTTTCTTGTTTCGCTCGGGGTATGCAGACGAAAGTGGGAAAGCGGGTCGGCGAACAAGAGGCGGATCTTGAGGTCTGCATCATCCGCAGATCGATCGCCCTTGCGTTCCGCGAGAAAGGAATAGTTTATTCCGTCATTCGCGATAAGTATTTTTTCGTTCACCGTGTTTTTACGGTATGAGAGGGTCGTGTGGCTATTCAAAGTTTACTATTTTACAAACTCGCAATTTCGCAATTTTACAATTTTTTTGTTGGGCGCTTAAAATTATGGTTCGTCGAGGGAACAAAATGGTAAAATTACCAAGAGAAGATAATTGGTGAACGAGAATTGTTTATTACAGGTAAAAAAAACTCGTCTCACCGTGCAGCTATAAACCATGCCTATATCTCATTGTTCGTATGTAAGTTACGTGCTTAAAGAAAACGTGCGAGTCTGAGCGATACACTGTACGGTGGCTATTCTTCAAATTTTACAATTTTACAAATTCGCAATTTCACAAATTTACAATTTTTTTGTTGAGCGCTTAAAACTGAGGCGTTCGTCGAGGGAAAAAAAATCGTAAAATTACAACAAAAAAAATCGTCAACGAGAAATGTTTATTACAGGTAAAAAAAACTTTTCTCACCGTGCAGCTACGAACCGTGCTTATATCTCGTTGTTCGTACGTAAGTTACGTGCTCGAAGAATACGTGCGAGTCTGAGCGATATACTGTACGCTCGAGTGTGTATATGGCAGAGGCAGTCGTACAGCTGCGACAATTGCGGGCTACGCGTTCGCGGACGTGTTCCATTTGGTCGTTCTAGGCGCGGCGGTGGGTATGTCCTTCGGCTCTCCTCTCCTTTCCTTCCACCTTCTCTCGGTTCGTGTATGCCGCGGCTCACAGCCGAACGGGACGGAGTATCATGGGGTTTATGGGGTCTACGGGGCCGTGGGGATGCCGTCGAGGACTGGGCGACGTAACGCGCGAACACACCCACACGGACAGCCCCGACGGTGCTTCGATAGCGAGCGGGGCACGTAGATTCTCTATGCACAGACTCCAGCTGGGCCATGTGCGTCGTTTGCCGCAAACGTGACACTGCACGTCAGACGACAACGCGAGAAGGACATTCCGATTCTGTCTTCTCCTCTCGTTCGCCAGCCAGTATAAATAGGAAGGAGAGTGGACACCGAGCGCAGCGTCCGAGACTCTTCTTACCGCGCGAATACTTGCTCGTTGTCTTCTCTTTTTTTTATACCCCTCTCATTTTATTTGTTTTCTCTTTTTGTTCGGCGTCTTTCGTGACAATGGAAGGACGAAGAGCGTTGGAGAAGCACAACCAGAATTGTTTTTTATTTGACTGTCGTTAAATTTAAATTAAGTAAATAGTTACTTAAATGAAGTAAATATTTATTTACATAAAATAAATATTTTACTTGAACCAAATAAACGGTGGCCATCAAATAAATTATTTTTTCGGGTGCATTTTATTTCCTTCGGCGACTCTTTCAGGTACCCGATTTTTCCGAGAATTCAATTGATGAACGGTTGATGCATCGTATATATTTTTTTGATGGCATCAAGGGCTCCGGTCACTCGGTGCCGGCATTCCTGAGGCTAAGGTGAATTTTCGTGGAAGGACGGAACTGACACCTCGGCTATAGCGAGCAGTCCCGTGCGGGGTGCAACTCAGTTGTTTCCGCGGTGCACGTGCGCGAGAGTCAAGACCGAAGACGAAGGTACGAGAGCGGAGAACGACGCGCGCGCACGAGACATGCATTGAGTGCGCCAGGATAATAGAAGGGCGAAGAGAGAACGACGGAGAGGGAGAGGGAGAGGGAGAGAGAAAGACAAAGTGGAGGAGATCGCTAGCTAGTCTGATTTCACGCTCGGGCTGTTTAGCGATGGACGCGGATACGAGACACCTTGGGGGCTCCGCTCGCTGCATGTACTGCACTAGGCAGAGCCTCCACTGTGATACTGTGTATACTTCGGATGTACATAGTATATATATACGTACAGCGAGAGAGAGAGCGGGAGAGAAAGCACGAGATAGGGCGAACACAGCAGGCAAATCCTGCAATCGCGAAATGCATAATACTGTCAAGAATAAACTCTTCGGCCAAGATTTACAGCACCGGGGCTAGACTTATCGAATAAGTTAATACATCACGAGGAAACCGTCGGAGTTTATTTTTGGCACTATAAAAAAATTCTCGGACGTCAGTGAATTTTATTACGACAAGTCGGATGAATCATTGATAGGATTTTTCATTTTTTTTCTAACGATCAAAATAAAATGAAATACGTTATTCGGCCCGAAGTCATCGATCAGCCCCTTCGCGGGTTGAGAGTTCATCCGAGATATTTGCAAAGTCAGTGGACAGCTCGAGGAGCAAACAGCGGAGAACGGCTCGTTCGGAGCCCTCACGCAACCGCGGTGGAAATGCATAATCCGCGATTGTATCTTCGGAGGATAATGGAGCCGAATGGAAGCCAAATGCAGCGAAAGTCCAAATGGATCGTTGTCACCGGATATTGAGGCGGTTGACAGGCCTGCACGGGACGTCTGTTGATCACAGGCGGATGCACGGTTGCGTTGACGATAGATAATTATAATATGACGATATAGGCAGGCTGCCTATCCAATTCCGTAGAACCCGCTTGTATATGCAGTTCGGTCTCACGGTTCCATCAGGATCCGTGTCATCGTTGCTAAGCGTACAGGCCCGACGCATACGGTCTGGTTACCTTCGCGTTCCATTCTCCATTATACTAATCAGCGGCGGTTTGATCGTCCGACATCTCGCCGTTAAATGGCACTGTCGCACTGTCAGTAGCGGCACGCTGTGAAAGCCGTTGGGTAAATACTGTACGACATTAAGATCTATTTTCACTGGTCTGGATGAGGATATAATTGCCGTTGCCGTTCGTTCCCTCGTCTCACCTCGCGAGAGTGTCCATCGGGGTTCGAAACAAAGTCGGTGCCAATCTTACATCGTGACAGCGGAACCCTACGCGCGTACCTTTCATTATCTCTCTTTCGTATCCCCCTTGCCGTGCACCGGGAGCTATAATTAACGAAATATTCTTCAATCACAGGATCGTGGAGGACTTCCGGGATTGCCTGAGATGTCCATTCGCTCGTCCGCGGATAGCATCGGGAGACGTCGTGAGGTAATTTGATTGCGCGGCGAGCTGGGATGTAGATCGGCACGTCGCCCTCTGCGCACTTTATTATACACGGAAGAGACCGGGGCGAAACGGGCTGACTAAGAGGTAGCGGACCTTCGAGTCCGGAGCTATCAATTGACGGTTCACTGACGAAAAATGTAATTGGAGTTTGCGGAAAAATAGGGCAGCCTCTCAAATTCACCGTCATCACGGGAACTGCCGTTTTTTAAACCCGCCCCGATCTGCGTGCGACCCAGATGGGGGCGGATTCAAAAAACGCACGATATCCTGGGTGCCGGCCAGGATAACGTGCTCAGTAGTCATTGTGCCCACGCTCTGAAAATAAGCGTGCTGTTTCAACTCGCTTTAGGTTAATCGTGTAGTCGTTTTTTACACGCTCTGTTGCTCATTGTTTTCCAACAACGCGCTTTAAGTGTGTCGGCACAACAAACCTAGAACCATGTGCTTCCACGTATCGATTCTCGACACTTTTCTTTACTTATTAAACCTTGGGCCACTCACGAGCCGTGTCTCAACTACGGAAAGAATATTGAGGTTGGTCTTTTTAATGGACCTTATTGCAATCGGCACCTTCTTGACTTTCTGAAATTATCATTATTAATACTTCGATTTTTATCCGGCTGATCGATCGAAGATGACGACCGGAAGGCGACGTTTCGCAGGTGGTTGACATTTTTTAGCTTTCCGAATATGTGCCCGTCGTGTTCCCTGTAAATGCTCATGCGTTCCAATCGAAGATAGATTCTGATATCGTGTCTTGCCAAATATTGGACCACTTGCCAGTAACGTCGAGACGATTTAGCGACAGATACGGCTCTTTATGAATCAAACACACATGCAAACGTGTTGTCGGCTGGTGTCTTGTTTCATAAAGTGTGTAGCTTACGTAGTGCGTACCTTTAGACAAAGTGTGCGTAGTTATGCGCATTCATTCAACACACTTTACGCGTGTTATCAAAAGCGTTTATTTTAACAAGACACTACGAAGCGTCTTGGGCATTTAATCCTGCTAACGTACGATGCAACTCTCTTGTTCCAATAGTCAATGCGTGCAACACACTTGCCATGTGTGTTGTGTGTTGTTTTGACACGCTTTCACCCACTCTCTTCGAGTTATCCAACTAATGTTTCGTGAATTTTGCTTCCTCACGGAGGAAGCTTTTTTTCTTACTCCAGTTTGCACCGTACCGGCGATTTGCAAGCTCCTCAGTCTTGCTCGGGTCTCCCTCACGTAACGTAACCAATTTTTCGATCTAATTTTTTTAAATTCTCACGCTACCTAGCTTCTCTGTCTCCGGTCTTTGCATCGGCTTTTCTGTTAACTTTCTCGCGCTTCTCTACCGTGACTTATTGTTATATACTTATTATATTATGGCGCCTTAATCCGCCTAAGTATTTAGGCGAATACGAACGCAAACACACGGCAACAACGCCGTTTTCACGAGAGCCGAGTCGACGGCAACGGCAACAATGACAATTCAGCCCGGCGGGTTGAGAACCGGCGTACGCTTAAGCGGACGCGTTTTCGTACACCTTCGACCCAACACCGTTGGTGTTATATATTCCCTGCCTCGTTTTCAGGGCGATACAGGTATCACCTGCAGTTATAGTCGGTCCGTACAAACTCTGCCACCGCGATGTATCAGTGTCTCTCGTTGCCTCCCGCCTCTCCTTTCCTCCTTACGCTGCGAGTTGCTTCCTGAGACTGACGTTCCATGTGGAAACCGTGGAAACGCGTTAGCAGTTAAGACGATTGCTCGTGGTAACGGATGGAAACCCTTCGGTAATGTCCCGAATACGAAGAGCAGAGGCGAGACGGTATGGGGGAACGAGGAATAGAATGAGAGAGGTGCGAATCGAGCCCATCCCCTTAACCTCCCACCTCCCCGCGCCCTCGCCGACAACGACGACAACGACGACGTCGCGGTTAGATGACATGGAGGCGTCGTTAGCGCGGTTCTCGCACAAGTTTGTTGTTTCCTCATCCGACACCTCTTCGCTACTTCGGCAAGATAGCTACCACGGATCCAGACAACGAGGACGCGTTGTACGTGTCTATAGAACGCAACCCGAGTCAATTAAGTATAGACCCCGCTATGCAATTAACGTGTTTCTCAATTAAAGTTGTCCCAAAACAATTGAATCTCGAGCGCTCGTCTTGTACACGTCTCTCCGCTGAAATTCGACGTAGACGGTGAAGTGGGCTCACCTTTTCTTTAACTTGAGCGCATCGGACGGCGATCCGATATACCCGAATTATTACCGATTTTTTTCATTACCTAATAAAATGTTGCAACTTTTGAAGAAATAATTTTTTGTCGATCGTCGCTTTGCATCGATGAAATACGTTATTCCCGGTATCTCTGCGCCGTGCAATGTGTGCAAGTGGATACAGTATTATCGCGACGAGGCACGCGCATTGTTCGCAACGATTCCGGGAAGCAAAAGCAAGCGGAGACCACCGAAACCGAGCAAGATAATACATAAAGACAGGGGACAGTATGTGGGTTTATGTACGTATATGTAAAACGCACACATTTGTGTAGCTCCGGGCCAAGAGCTACACAGTATTCGCATTACTATAGAGACGTACGTGCCGTTGCGACAGCCCCCGACGGCATTCGGAGCTTCGAATTTCGCAGACTCGCTATACGAGACGAGCTACCGAGTATAAATGACGCTTTCTTCCAGCGTCGCGACCAGGAAACTTGACTGCGGATACAAAGTACCCTCGACTAACAGCCTAGCAGCTAAACAGAGTTCGGCTTTAGTTCGTTTCCTTCGTATATTCGATGTAGCGTTATCGTCATAAACCGCACTCGCGGAGAGTTAGTTTGTGTTTGAGTAACGTACCCAAATATCTTCGGGTCGATGAATGAAAACTTGTAACAATAATCGTGCCGCTGTACGGGGTGCTAATTAATACCCCGGCACGGTTCGACATTGCACGATATCACAATAGATTTGTATTGAGCAAAACTATAAGCCGTTGGGACCGACGAGCTCCGAGATTCCATCGGAGATCGTCGAGCGAAGGATCTTTGTTCGTATTGTTAGCCCGTGGGTCGCCGGAGCGCGCGACACGAGCGAACAATTGTTATACGAAATTCAATAATTGAAAGAGCGAACTAGGTTCAGAAATGTTTCTTTTATTATTTTACACTGAGAAAAAAAATTACTAAAATCCTTAGCTTGGATTAAACGCATGGCCGCCAAGGTAGCGTTTAAAAAAATATCTTCGTCAATTTTAATCCGAAAATAGTGTGAACAATTTGACGAGTAGTCCTAAATGGAATTTACCGATCAATTTAGTGCAATTTAATGCATTTTTTTCAAATTTTGCTGTAAAAGAACTATGATTTGAAGATTATTGAAGGAAACTTTTTTATTGACTCGAGTATTTTTTAGTTTTGTCTTTAGAATCGCTCATTCGGAACGCACTTCGCACCGCCGAGAACACGTGAGGGAGTAGCTGTGAGCTATAATCGGCGAGGAGAAGCGTGGAACGCGTAAGATGATGGTATAAGAATAAGAAGAAGAAGAAGAGTGCAAGTGTGTGGCGAGTTAAGAAATAAATCAGGGCAACAGTTTGGCATTAATTGAGCCGCATTGTATGAAGCTCGCGGTGAAATACGCCCGGGCATCGATTTACGATAGATAAAACGTACTTTATGGGGATGTTTCCGAGGAGGGCAGCGGCAAGTTGTTTACAACTTGGGAGAGGCGGCCTCGCAACTCTCTCCGCTTCGTCTCTCTGTCACGCTTCCTCCGCACGGTGTTCTGCGTAGGAACGATCGGAGAAACGACTCGAAGAGAAGAAGAAGAAGGGAACAAAAAGCGCGAACGAAGGAGATAGAGGAAGAAAGATAAGATAAAAAAAGACGGAAATAAAAAAAAACTAAAAAGTAAAGAACAAAAAGTACAGAATGAGAAGTGAGAGCGCGGGAGTGAGGACTCGTACTAAATATGTATGTATGTCTGTTATACTAGCTCGGCCGTATCGTCTATCCTGTAACTATACAGGTACGAGGTATAGCTACGTGCACGTGAGGCACGTTTTACACGTAACGCGTTTTACACACGGCAGACGGTGCGTACGGACCTAATGATCCGTGCCAGCCCACCCTAGACTCATATATCAAACGGCTAATTAATGCCGCTGGTAATTACTGCCTATCATAATGCGCTCTCGCAAAGAGGCCTCGCAGCCGTATCTCCCACTCTCCATCTCTCCTTCGTTCGCTCTTTGGTCTTATTATTGGCACACGTTTCTCTCGCTCTCAGCCTTACCCGGTTATACATCCCTCTTTCTCTCTTTGCCCTTTCATACCGCGCTCTGCTTATATTATTCCTTGTTTATTCTCCCGCGCATCTGCTTGAGGTTCGCCCGCTTCAACTTCTGGTCCAGCGCTCACCCGTCGGCCCTCTTATTCGAGCGTGTATTCAGAACGACTCGTGTTCTTTTTCGCGCGTAAGTACCGCGGGCGCAAACCACTGCCGATCTCACCGAGGCATTCTCCCCGTCGCTCCCCCCACCGTTCTCGCGCTTTCTTTCTTGCTTCTTGCAGTTTCTCCCTTTCCTGTGCGGCGGGACCGGAGATTCTTCCGCGAGAGCCTTTTCACTGGATAACTTCCAAGCCGGGCATACACTCGCTCGCTCCCTCATCCTCGTTCCAGCCGAGTGCCTCGTAAAGAGGTGCAACTTATGAGCTTGGCCCACCGTCGTTACGCTTTTAACCCGGCGTATAGGCAGGTCATGCCAGTTAAATATCTAATAACGGTCGCGCTTCTGCATACACAACCGTCGTTACAATGTAAGGACCAGTTTGCTGGGTCTATATTTCCACTTCGGTATGCCGCGACGATCGAACGACCGACGGGGAAGGCGGTACGATAATGAGACTTTAATTGATTTGTGGTTTTTGAGGAATTTCTGTTGGCAAACAACGGTTTCGCAATTCATTTGCGTGTCTAGGGGAGAGCGGCGCAAAACGGAACCTTGTCTTGCATACGAGACGTGACTTTCATTTTTATGTCCCGCCGAAAATTGACGGGTTTCCGTTTTGCCCCGCTCTTCCACGTTTCTCAAGATTCCAGTACGAGTTCCACTAACGGGGTAGAGACTTACCTGCATATAACCGAAAAGAAAATTAATCCATAATGAAAGGGTAACAGAAAAGAATAAAGGCGATAGGCCATCAATGTGCGGTACGCAATCGTCAATACAAACTAAGGTAACAGAAATAAATGAAAAATATATACAGTAACCAATGCGTAGATCATAGAAACAAAAAATGACAACGGAAATTAAGAAGTTAAACCTAAAAATAAAAATAAAAATACAATAAAATAGATTAATGTGCTGACAGCTCTATTTGACAAGTATGGTTAAGCGTGAGTAGAGAAAGAGACCTCACGAGAGAGCGTGCGACCGTCGCGAGAGACGATTCTGACTTGGAAATCTCATAGCCGAATCGAGCATCGTGAATTGACAACGTGGTGGCGAAACACCGATATTCATCCCTTTTACCCCATCTTTTTTTTCGTATAAATCAATCCGACATGCACGATCGTCACGCCTCGGTCTTCACCCGCCCGTCCGGTTAACACGTTCCCGACCCGTTGCATTGCGTTCGGAGCCGACGTATCGTTGCGCGAAGTTATTACGCCTCCGATTCGTCGAGTACTATAACTACATTAGAGTACCGGTGTATCCCTGTGTTTTAGAAACGTACGTACAGTCACGTATCCTCGACTCTCGTTCGCGCAACTGTTACCCCGTAGTTTTAACGTATAGTTACGGTCGGTGCTGTACGAGCGGCGAATCGGTACATCGGATATGTGCATGCAACGAGCTTGACGCACTTATGTGTCGCGTGCGGTAGACGTTACGGGCCCAAGAAGTGGACGTAGAGGCATATTCCACCGACGGGCTCTCGCCCGACTCGACGCATTGCTCGCTCTTATGGGACTGTACCATCGTACTCCACTCGCCGGCCTATGCTGCTGTTCCGAACGCGTACATAGGTATTTACCTGTCTAGCGAGCGTGACCCGGACGACGCTTGTGTGGCTCTTCGCCTGCCACAGCATTACGATGTTCTGTTCTGGCTCTCTCTCACTCTCTCTTGAAACTCGCGCATTTTCGATCGCGTTACCGGATCCGGCACTAGTTTCCAACGCGCCCCGACCACGGTTATCAAACTGTCCGTCCCGCCGGGGCGAGCTGCGTTTACAGCTCGCGCGAGAAACTGCGAGATGACTGTGCAGTATCGGAGGCATGAACCCGGCCCCGGTCGGGAACGTCCCGACTTTCATCGGTAATTCAACTTAGCAATAAAATTTTACCGCGATCAAAACCTCCCGGAGACTTAACGGGGTTGCAGGAGAGATTTTGTCAAACCTAGCTCCGTTTCTTGCGGAGATAAGAATTTTTTTTGTCTTCATTTTTCTTGGAATCTGAGAAAAGAATTATATCCGCGGGGCGATACGAAAAGGAAAGTCTCGTTCAAAATGGAGAACGCCATTTTTGCCTCGCCCTCCGGGTGACTTTAAAGTCGGCGAGATAACGGGAACGTGGCTGAATTTCAGGATTTCACGACTCGAGTCTACTTCGCACGATGCCACGACGCATAAATTCCTTCAAATTTTCTCATGGATGTAATATAATACGAGTTATTATTTCATCGATGATTTATTCGCTGAACGGCCTGGGTAGCTCGGGGCTAATTGTTTAGTTTCTACGATATATATCTTTCTCTCGTGCGGGTTTAATATCGTCGATTTCTCAATGCGCGTTTCTTGTCATACATTCCCGGCGTGAGGATATGAAAAATGGTTAATTTTAATTTTTCTTTTTTTCTTCGCGGTGCACAATGCGTTGCTCTCCGCTCGGCGGTTATCCTTCGAGAATGCGAAACTCAAAGGACACGAGAAAGAGAACGTCTAGAACGAGGATAACCGTCGAGCTCTGAACCCGAGGAGTGCCCGAGACGTTCCTTGACGTATATTTGCGAATAGAAGCCCGCAATTGAATAAACTCGGCGATCCTCGTGGCTCTCGGAGGAGACGCACCGGCATAAATCAAGTTTCTTTGATTTGCCTTCTGTGACTAAGTTTCTCGCGCGGGGCAGGAGAGGGGGGGGGGGGGGGGAGAGGAAACGTTACCCATGCCTGGTCCGAGACCGCCGGCGCTTAATGGGCACGTGGGTGAGTAATTATCCGTCTCCTGCCTGGTTATTTCTTCGTGCCTCGGCGAAGAAGTCGCCGCGGTTTGTGCGCCGCGAGCTCATAGACGGGAAATCCCAGGACTCTGAACTATCTCTAATAGCCGTTTCGCTGCTCACTTCGTTTTCTGCTGCTGCGGCGCACGTGTGTCAGTACCCCGTGTGCCCGAACGCACTTTGCAGCGAAGATATTTCGATAAGGTAGAGAAAAGAAAAAAGAATCCTTCACCCGATCGAGGTATATGAACCTCGTAATGCAATATTATTATCTGCAGTCTCGTAAATCACTCAGGACATCGAAACCACCGGCATTAAGATAAGGCAAAAACCAGCTTGAAATTATTTCTATGCGAAATGCATCTGGATATCTCTGCACGCAGTTGCGTCAGCGCTACTTTTATTCGCATGGACAATCGTCGCAAAAAAAAAAAAAAAAAAATACATTCGTGCCAATTTCCGACGTCGTAGAAGAACATTCCGAGAGAGATTTTCATCTCGTGGGATTCGCTTGGAAGGAAAAGGATTTACAAGAACAAAAAAAAAAATCATAAAATCAACGATCATCGTCAGAGCGTCCCGGGTATTACACGTCGGGACGCCCGCGCTCATAAATAAATGTAGTGCATGCTATACGGTTAAATAAATACATTACAAATGGCGGGAGAGTGTTAAGTGTCACGTGTATATTTTATCGTTGTCGCATAAATTTCCACCTTCTCGAGATCGCTCCGGCAGCCACCGGCGAGTGCAACAGCTCCGGGCTCTCTTTTCCTCCCCCTCTATATTATGCCATTATCTCTCTTTCTCTTTCACTCCCGGCGTGTGTTGGCTATTATACATATGCGCATAACTCTTCCGCTCGCCCGTTTCTCCATATCGCCCCTTCTCTCTCTCCCGGGCACCGGCGCTTCTGTATCCTCCTCACCCCTCGGAATTCCCGGCTGGACAACTGTTGCTGGCTTATACGTTACGCCGCGCTACTGTACGTATATCCATTATTACAGCATTACGATTCGTCGTACTTGCTACCGTCTTCGCTCGCTTCGAAACAACGGGAACGAGGAAGCGAGCCCAGACCGCGAAGATCCACTCCGCGAGGGACAAGTGATTACGGCGACCACGAGTGACCACCCTGTGAGTCGATGGATCGGCTCTGTGTCTGCAGGAGGGAGTTTGTCATATTGTTCAGATGCGACCTGCAGTCAATAACACTGTATTAAAACCGGGACAGCTGCTATTTATCTAGTAAAAGATTCACGCGGATAAGAAACTGTGTGAGCGGAGATACGACAATGATACAAACAGATGTAGGATTTGGTTGAAAGAAACAAGACATTTTGCGCGGCGTAATTAGGTTAGGTAAAAAAAATTAAAAAATTAATTTCTTCGATTTGCTGCGAAAATTACAAAAATTAAAAAATGTCCGAATCTCAGTGTTATCTCTCGATGCGCATACTGTGTAGGCAATCATCAGCTTCATAAAAATGAAGAAAAGGGGGGAAAAATGCCATAGTGCTCAGTGTCCCACCTGTTTTTCGGGGCACTTGATGTTGTTTCAATCATACAGTAACGAAAGTGTAAGGGTGATGAACCGTGCCCTATTCTGCCCTTCCGACGAACACTGCAAATCTCTTACAGAGAATAACTGCCCGGTCTGCGGCCGCACAAGCCATACGCGCATCTTGCCTCTTCCCTCGTTAACAATCCGGTAACCGAGGCACCCTCGAAAGATACCGCGAGATGTATCAACCCGTGCAGGCTCGCGAGCCCCGCACGAATCTCCATCCTCGTGCCTACCGGGCCGCTACCGCGTTTGTCCAGATATATCAAACTTATCGGGAAGATACGCATCTCGCGCATGTCGCACACGATCTCGCGCTCGGTCCGCCTGCATTTCACCCCGCATTCTGTCCGCCCAGCTCCCCGCTATATTATATAAATATTTATGCGTCACGGGCCCTAAGTGCCGGCGCGTATAATGATAGTACGCGAAAAAGCTTTATTTGTCAGAGGGAAGCGTGCAAAGAGATTACGCGCCTCGCCGGTACGCTCGTACAAAGGGCCGTATGTGCGGCATACACCATGTACAGCCGGTTGCGCAGGCTACATTCGAAGGTACATACGTAAACGGAGCGCGCGCGCGCGCGGGCCAGCGACGCTCCGGTGACAAATGTGGCCGCGAGCACAGGTTCTCGCGGCAAAGTGCTCCCGCGCTTCTGCTTTCTTGCTTTTCACTTCTCCCTCCCTCCACGGTTTGTACACCATCCGTACGTTGTATGTGTGCATTTGTGAAAATCGTGGTGTGCCTATCGAACGCTCACCTCCTCCCCCTCCAACCACCGCAGCCGACGCCGCAACCGTTGTGGTTTATTATCATTACGCTTCGTGCATCGCGATAAGACGACGCGCTGCGGCGTCGGCAGTTGTGGCCCGCCGACGAGCTGTGTGCGCTTCGCACAGCTTTAACACCGCCAAACTCTGCGTGAATATGTATACATACTATATATATATATGTGTGTGTGTATATATATGTATATTGTATAGATGCTCGCCTCATGGCTGCCCTCCCGCATTTACTCTCCCGCTATCTCACTCGTTCGCCGCGTTAATAAATGTATTCGAGGCTCATAATAACGATGGTTCCCGCTTGTTCCTACCTACCTTTAACGCGCCTCGGCTCCCTTTCAGCTATTTTTTCTTTATTTTTATTGTTGTAATGCCACAGCTTTACTTCCTAATGGAGAAGGTCGTGTAACTGTAAAAAGGGAAAATAACAAAAGTGTGCCGAGCTTTCAGCGGATTCGTATCAGATCCGGGAGTGTCTGAAATTTGAGTAGTAACGCGATTTTGGTGTAAAATTTGTTTTTTTCTTTGTCAAAGCTCTAAATTATCGAAGGAAGTCTGAGGGTAGGGAAAAACGTTGGTAGCGAGGGGCATCCACATGCTCGGAGAAATGTTATCAGAAACGGAGCAGGAGAGCTCCGGGTGGCTCGTTGGCTGGAATCTGCTGTTTCGCATCCCGGTGATTTATATCGTAGGAAAGGGTGTCTCTCGTCCCGCGGTCCACGCGAGTACCGACTGCTCTTCGTGTACCCTCTCGTGTGTGGATCCTGCATGTTCCCCACTGGCTCCATACGGCTAGCCGGTGGCAGTGTATTTATCTACGACAGCATCCCATACTACTTTGAGTCACTGGCTTCGGCTTCGGCTCAACCTCGGGGTGTACAGCGTATGCGGAATGCTCCAGTTCCCACGCACCTCGTATATGGACACACGTGTAGCGCACACAGAGCGTTTCCGTGTGCTTCTGGCTGTTACCGGGACTTCTGTTGCTCCACACCGACACTCTCCGCACACCAGTCACTTACACTCGGTTCTCTGTTACCGGTGCGCTCGATGTTCTGGAACCCGCGAGAGGCTCGCAGCATCCGCGCGCTTGAATGTGTACACCTCTACCTATGGCGGGTATTTATACCGAACTCCCCCCTCGCCCCGTCCCCCTCGTATGCATGCATCCCGGACTACGTACCGCCATATATCTGTTGCGGTGTACGCACAGATCGTCCGGAGTTTACGGCACGACGTGATGCTCCTGGCACGGAGCTTCTTCGCCGCGCTCTCGATATGCCGCCGCATTACATTTCGATCGTGCAAGAAAGGCGAGCGACTACTCACGGTATCTCCCGTGAACCCGGAACAACCGAGGGAGACGTCTCGACTTCGCTGATATAAATTCACTAAGTCGGAGACGCTGTTGGCTAAACGCTTCGGATATCTGCGTCGTTGATATTCGAGGCGCACGTGAGACAAAAAAAAATCATTAAAGCGCCGCTCATTGAACGTCGGATGACTTGGACCGCGCGGGCTTTTTTTTGGGTTTCGGAGGAAAATGAGAAGCTTCACTTCGAAGCTTAATTGGCTGCATCGAAAACACGAGTATCGGACTTTCTACAATAGGGAGGTTGTTAGCCGACTCTCGGCGCATTTTATGCTTCCGCTTCAACGTCGAGGGGGGGAAAAAAGGGAAATATTCGAAACAAATAGCGAGTAGGGAGAACGTCACGCGCGTTTCACGTGCATCAGATGTCCGATAACCAGTGCATACCGTATAGCAAAGTATGAATTATATGTATATCTATGATGAAGAGATTCGTAGAGAAATACAGCCAGCGGGTTTTCCACACACGTATACCAAAAAAAAAAAAAAAGGAAGAAAAAGAACCGCGGAGCGCGTGGATTTGCCTTTTGTTCGTCGGGCAGCGAGAGAAACGAGGAGAGCGAGAACGGAAACGAAGTGCTAAGATGAAAAACATGAAGTGAGCCTCGCGGCCGGCTGGATACCCGCCAAATAATATACTGGCACCCTATATCCCACAGCGACTAGGCACCGGTATCCCGACAACCCTTCAGCCCAGCGACCGCACTCGCCACCCCCTCCCACAGTCTCGTTCCTACGCCCAGACTTTTATATTTATTACGAGCTATGGGCGGAGATTGCCGCGAGTATAGAGTATAGAGTAACGGAAGAATGAGTATTACCGAGAGTATAGAGACCGCTGAGTGGAATACGGCCCGTACTCTGTGTATTTCGTCTTTTGTCATCGAGGAATCTCTCGTGTGCTCCCCGCTTCGCTCCTCCGTCCATTCGTTCTACCGTTGTCCTTGCGTGGCTCGCCGATATTCGTCGGATAATACGAAAATCGGCCCGAAATCTTTCGTAAAAAAATGACAGCGCTCACAGGCCGAAACACATTCTTCGCTGTCGTCGGCCGCGAGACGACCGGCAAAAAAAGTTGTCTGGTGTTATCGAAGATTTTGCAGTAGAGAAACGAAGAGGAGAGTCCGGCACGTGGAGAGGACCGTAATGTCCGATTATACGGGAGCCGCACCGCCGATTCAGATAAGCGTTGCCGGTAAAGGCCACTGCTTTTGGGCCATCATCTTCCCGCTTCTTTTCACTCTAGTCCTCTTCAGAACTCAAGAGCAACACGAAGAAAAGATAAACATTTCTAGGAAAGAATCATCCGCGTGAATTTCTTGGATACACTGTAAAAAAATCGTATGAAATTTAATGTACCGGACTGGAAGTTTTTATGAAAAAACTGGTAAATTAAATTTCATGTATAATTGTGATGAAAAATTAATGTTCAGTTTATTAAAAACATTGGAAATACTTTATTTTTAATAATTTACTTTAATTTCAATGAAAAAGTATATTAATTTTTCATAAAAATTGTATATTAGATTTTAAGCACCAGTTTTTGCATAAAAACTTCCAGTTCGATACATTACCATTTTACCATTTTTTTTTTTTACAGTGTACATTTATTCGCGACTCGTTTATATTTAGTGCTGCACACACTCCTCTCATTCCTCCGCTCCGACTCCGGGTCCAGGGACAGCTGACATTCGAAACGTCTTGGGACGGTGAATCGCGGACACGTAGACGAGCTTTAGCCGATAATGTGTACAGACGTACACTACGGTACGGCGGCGTATAGGGGACAGTCGGTCGAGACACAGAGACGGCTCGTCCTTCTCGCTCTCGAGAGAGGAAGCTTGAAAAGCGGAGCGAAGCCAGCCTCCTTCTATCGTTGCGGCCTCGTCGGAGACAGGCAGAGAGACGAGCGTCGAGGGGCTATCGCCGGGGTGGCAGTAACTAAGGCCATTAATCGCCGCCATATTGCCCACCTCGTCTAGTCGGTAGCGCACCCTCTTCTCGCCCGCATTCCCGCCACCCTTTCCTCTTCCTCACCCTGGGCAATGGAGGGCTGCTGCTGCTGCTTCTGCTTCTGCCATCCCCGTCAACCGTCGGGCTCCGGCATCAGGCCGAGTATCTCGTCGTCGCTCACCCTGCCATTACCAAGACGACGAACCGTCTCCACGGAAGATGCTCGAAGGCCCGTGAGCAAGATTCTGTCCTCTTCCCTATCTTCCGTTCCTTCTCCCTCTGCCGCCTCTGCTGCTGCTGCTGCTGCTGCTTCTGCAAGGCTTCGTCAAGTTGCCAACTTGGAAATTGCTTGCCTCATTTATAACCGAGGTGGGCTTCACCGCCGTTCCGCGACCGCGAGTGCCCGATCGTTCTTGCCTTCGATGAGGGTATACCGCTGACGGATTCGAAAACTTGTACGTCGAGCGCGAGGTTCTTCGTCTGTTCGGACCACTCGTTCATTTATCGTCCCCGTACCCGATCTCTATTCGCGGTCAACGACCCTCGATCCTCTTGACATCCGATGACGCGCGACGGAACTCCGCTTTCCTCCGATGAAACGTAGCTTTGATTATCGATCCTATTGAGGTATCGAAAAATCGCTGACCGGCGTTGTTGCCTCCTCGGAATTCGGGAGCATCAATCTCGACGGTATCTCGGTGTCAAAGGACGCTGCTCCCAAAGGATCCGAGGGTCGCCGTTAACGCCGCCTCGGTGGGAGATCGGTGCGGCGGAGTTGTGCGCACGGCAGAGTCTCGGGACCTCGGAGAAGATCCCTCTCGTGTTATCGATACTCTTGGACAGACTATGGGATGCTGCGCTACCCGCACGAGTTTCGAGCGAGATGCTGCCTCGTTATTGAACCGCGAGGGCAGGAGGAGCTCGAGAGAGATCTTCGCGGAACCCGGTAATGCGAGGCTCGCCGAGGCATGGAGCCGGTGCAGTCTGGAAACGCTCGGTAGTTCCATCACCCTGATAAGACCGTATTGGAACACAGCACCCACCTCGCCTATTCGGTAATTATTGCATACAACCTATTAAGATACACGCTCCACTCATGGCGAAGCGTTGTAACGGGCGTTCAGGTGGTTTGCGTCACTTTGACTCGTTTCTTATCGGCGTATAAAATACATTCGCGATAGAACGAATGGCAGCTTATTTTTTAATACACACTTCTCCACTTCGATCGACGATCGAGTTTACATCATTTCCCATAAGCTTCTTCGCTTCTTTACGGCTTTTTTTGTTCTCTCTTCATACTTTGCCGATCCCGAGTTGCTCCAGAGATCTCGCTTCGAGGCAAAGATTGCCCTGCTTCGCTCCGCTCCCACCGGTCACATAGGTAGCGTACACCATGCATCGCGTATCCCATTAGAAGAGAGATACCCGAGAAGCCGCACGAAAGATTCCCCCGCGATAGAGTCCGCGCTGTGCGCGCCGCGCACGATACTTACTCGCTCACCGAATGAACCAGATTATTGGCTGAACTCTGACCGGTCGGATTCTCCCCTGGAATTACGTATTCGTTCTCGGTATCAAAATCTCCGCACCGAGAATTTTCCCATGCGGTTTGTACGATCAATTGGAAATGGAAAAGGCCGATACGTGCGCATTGCTTCCTCGTAACTTTCCCTAGCAATCGCGGCGCGTGAGAATTTGGCGGATGTTCCCGACGTTTCGACGACATCGGACGGATAATCGACGACGTTACGGATAACAATGCCTCTTCGTAGGATCGGAGGTTGACACCCGATAAAGTTGCACGGTTCCCTCGGGGCGTTTCTGCTCGTCAACCGGAATGATTGTAGGACGATGATCCGCGAGGAATCCATGAAAGACCGACACTTAACAGAAGGTTTCGAGCCGTTGAGTGCATACGAAAGTAGGATGGGTATGCATAAACTCGCAGAGATTGCGGCGTGTATAACAGAGAGAGAGAGATGGCGGCGGCTTTGCTACGGTAGAGAATACGCGAAAGATTCTAGCGATAGAGAACCGGCGGGAGAGTCCCGAGAGGTAGACACGAGCGTGCACGCGGAATGAACCAGATTATTGGCCGAACCCTGACCGTAGAATTACGTATTCGGTAAAAACTCCTTGCCTCTCGGTCTTTTCCTCCTGCGAGAACCTGGGTAAAGCTTCTACCACTTTGTTTTTATTTTCTTTTTTTTTTTTCCATCGACCCGATGCGTGCAGCACGGTTTTGTTACACTCGTGTCTCGGCTATAGTTAGGATAGCGCACACACTCCCATCGGATAGCTACATGCATCGCGCCGTTTCAGTGCACACGTACACAGCAGCGGAGACTTTGCCGGAAAGTATAGTCACAGAGAAATAAAAGATACAGCTATCGGCGACTCAAGCGGACGATAAATGATAATTATTGGCAGACTCGCATCTCCCTTTATCCAAGGAGATTGGCCCCGGTGACTGCCAACAATTGTGCCTCTTACCGCAGGTCCAGAGTGCACGAGAGCCCTCGGCCTTAACCGCGTACTCGCGTCCGAGCGAGGAGGACGGAAACGGGGCTGAGGAAGGCGGCAAGGAAGATGCAGCAGAAGAGAACGAGGAGGAGAGGAAAAGAAGAAGGCGAACGAGTGCCGGGGTTGAGGTAGGGAGGATCCGGGTCACAGATCAGCGTCCCAGGCGCGCGTGAGCTGAAGAGCGCCGTTGGATGCTGCCCGCTTCGGTCCCGCGCATCGAGAGCGCGTATCGCGAGCAAAAGGGTACTCGGTACCTTATACCTGAACTCCTCTTCTTCTTCTTCTTCTTCTTCTTCTCCTCTCTCCTCGTCTCTCCGGTGCTCCCCTTGACTCGGGTTACTTTCTCGCTCGCGCGCATGCTAACCGGCGGATTCCCTGCCGCGTGATCCCGAGCGACGAGGAGCGCGTATTCGTACGTGTACGAGGAATATATATATATATATGTATATATATATATAGGCAAGAGAAGAATGGCTTCGGAAGAATCTTGAATAGCTGCTGACGCTGTCCCTTTTCCCAACGGTGACCACGTATATCTTGCGAAATCATGTCGAAAGTCGTCGTCCGGCAAAATTATTATCGCTCTTATTCGCTAGATTTTTACATTTTTTTTTAGTTGCGATCTCTCCTCACTGAAACGGAATATTAATTTTTTTTCCGTTCGCGCGCGATTGTCCCTTTCTTTTATGATCACTCCCGTCATTCCTCACGGAGACGACGAGAGAGGTTGCCGAAGAGCACGAAAACAAGAAGACCACAAACGCCGGTACTATGGGTTACCGTTAACCCGAACGCAAAGATGCGTAGATAAATATTTAAATGGAAGCATATTTCTTAGCATTATACTTCCACGGTATTATCTGCAGGCTAATATATCTGTACCGGGCTTAGGCCGCATACTTTGCACTTCCGCCATTTGGCTCGGGTGCACCGCCGTTGCATTCTTGTACCGTCCGACTCTTCCCACCGTTCGTTCCGCGTTTAACGGCGCGGTGGTCGAAGCGGAGCAACCTCGCGACCGCTTCGACAACCCGCGCTCGGCTTTTCAACTTTGACTAACTCGATGTGTCTCCCGATACTTTCTTAACTAATGCTCCGCTCAGATAACGCCAATCGCTCGAACACACACTTCCCTGTCATATACACATATTTTTTACCGTATCAACGATAGATATCAAGACCCAACGTCTTAATTATGGTTGTGCCTTATCTAACGTCTATCGAGAGCACGATCAATTTTTCTTCTCGATTCGACCGATCGAAAATTTATACTCGGACGCAGAGAGGATCGGCTCGAGAGCCGATCGACTTCTCTCTCTCTCTCTCTCTCCTCTCCGTCTCTCTTCCTCCGCCCGGCAGAGAGTCGATGGGTGTGTAGAGAGAAAGAGAGCCCCGTACGAGATCATCGGGTCTGAGATCTCGTTCTCTGTACTCCCTCCGCGCGCCCCGGACTTGAGAGTTCACGCTCGGGCCTCGGAGGTCATTGGGCAGCCTGCCCGACAACAAATCATGGCTAATGATCTACTCGTACCTTAGCTTACCTTGCCGCGCTTGTACTATATAGAGCTCCGTGTACCACCGCCGCGGCACGAGTGGAGAGTGAGACCGGGATGAAGCGAGAAAAGAGGCGAAGGAGGTAAGGAAGGAAGGAAGGAACGGAATAGCTCGACAGAAAGCGAGAGCGAGACCGGCGAGATTCGCATTGGATCTTCGGTGAAGTGCTCGAGGATCCGCACGTCCAACGTCCGGGTAGGAGACTCTTTTATATTGTATCTTAACGTACGACACAAACAGAACGAAAACAAAAAAATCAACATCATCTACGCGCACTTCTTACCTCCGCGTGCGTGCTCCTCTCTTCGGTCCGGCTCGTAATTAAATGTATAGCTATTAAACTACATGCCCGTCCGTACCCCCCGTCTATCGACCAATTAGCAATAATCCTCGCGTGCTTAATTATTTAACGAAAGCGAAAACGAGGAACAAGAGCGGCAAGACAAACGCGCGTTACCGCTGATATTTACGATATGTGTAGAAATTCTCACTCTCGTGTAACCCACAGAGCGTCTTTTTTTTTTTTTTTTGCCTCTCTCCCTTGTGTGTCTCCTCTGTCGTTCCCCGTCGACATCTCTCTCGCGTTTTCGACTCGGAGCGGTTCCCACCGGGGCGAGTCCGCGCGAAATAATATCGTAACTCGTAAATCGACGGAGGATCGCGAAAATCTTAGCAGCGTTGTACGAGAGCGGGGATGCCGCGCGCTGTCCGTGTGTACATCCCGAGAACCTTCTCGTCCGCGTATTCCATCTCGTTCGTCGATATACACGCTAGAGGAACTCCGTGCGAGCGACGGGCGAGAGAGGCGGAGGAGGGGGGGGGGGGGGGGCGAGGAAGCGAGAGGAGGGCCGCACTCTACACTTCGAGTATCCAATTAGATGGGAGAGAGGACAGGAGCGTCCAGGAGCGTGGGTGCAGGACGACGAGGCAATAATTATGAACCGAGGATGACCCCGTCCTCGCACCGCGCGTCCTGCGCTTGTCCGGTGGAAGAGGCTCCTGACGCTACTCCTGCCGGTTGCCTCGGAGCGCCAACCCTCGACCGTGAGGCCCCTCGGTTTGTCCTTTGCTCATTCGCTCCTTTCGTTCCTCGCTGCGAGTTTCAGCACCCACACCGGATGGAATATTAATGGCGCAATGAATGGCCTGCCGAAGTACGGTCGCGCATAGCTTTTCGGCACGGTAGGAGCTCTCTATATTGAATATAGGGAAGAGCGGGGCAAAATGGGACAGTCGGGCAAAACGTGACAGCGAGGGCAAAACTCAATTTTTCAATAATTTTGGCGATGCCTCATTTTGTCCCAATGATACATCCGGTTTTCAACCCCGTTTTGCCCTACCGACCACCATCGCTATCGTCCAAAAGTTATTGGAAAATTGCGATTTGTCTCATTATCCCGTTCTGCCCCACTGTACCATTTTGCCCCGCTCTCCCCTACATAAGATGCGACTCGCTACGTATTCTCGCATGCGTGGAGCTTTTTCTCTCTCCAGCTTCAGGATGACACTTGCCACTTTTTCTCTAATTGATTTCAGAATTTTTGTTTTAAGAGCGTAAAATATAAAACTGCAAATAAATGCTACAAGCAAGGTAACAGCACGTTGTACGCAGTTGTTGGGTATTTCCAACGAGAATCATATATAGGACAAAAAAGAACGCATGGGTACGCCAATTTATAGTTTCGAAAGTTGCCGGTAGCTGTGCCGTCTGGTTTGTTAGGGGGGAGGGGGGGGGGGGGGAGAGGGTACTCTACTTACACGTCCGTACGGTACACCGTATATCGAATGTGTGCGATGTGGTACAGAGTCGCAGCGGGATGTTGCGACCGGTGGTGTACAGGACGCCGAACGGAGAGGCGCCCTCGCGGGTCAGATGAGGTCAAAGCGCGCGGCTTAAGGAAATACAAGCGCCGTGTGCTCCGTTCGAGAGAACGACCGAGGGAGGAACGGAGAAAGAGCAAAATCGGCGAGACACTCGCCATGTGTGCCTCGAAGGAACCACGGCGCTCGAACGATATTCCCCGGTTCCCGCGTGCATCCCAGCGCCACAAGCTATATAGGTACGAGCCAAACTGCGGCGAGACAGATCGCACGAGCGAGCACCCGGGAACTTCTTCCTCGGTTGCTCGCGACCGACCGCTCTCTCTATCTAGATCTTCGAGAGTCGCCGCGTGCGGGACGATTAACGAGAGCGTCTCCGAGAACGCGTCGTGTAAGGCCACGTATATATATATATATATATATATATATATATATATATATATATAAATACACGCGGTACGGTATACGTGGGCGTTCCGGGAGACTAAGAGGACAAATATGTTTTCCAACAACGGTAGCAATTTGTATGGGAAAACCGGACGGTGGAACGTGTATAGCCGAAGATTATGGTGAGTTCTGTTTCGACGATAAATTAGCGGTGCGATATGACGGTGAGACGCGAGGCAGGCATTTGCAAACTTTATTCTGAGACTGGTAGAAATCTTAGAGCTTTTGGACATCGGGCCACGATGATATCCGGAAAAGACCTGACAAGGCCCCGATTCGCGGAAATTCGTACCGGGGGACAAACCGGTCAAATGATCGTGGAACTTCGACGATGCTACTCCGAATCACGAGAATGTGTTGCTGGTGAGAAATCAGGCGAGCGTCGCTCGTACCGATGGAAAATAATGGCCTAGTCGCCGTCTGATATATGCCTGCCTTTTTCACTGCGAAAATCTTCGCTGCGCTCCTGCCACCGTCCGCGGCATAAATCGAACGGACCCTCGCTAAGTTTCTTCCGAGCAGGCTCTCTTCCAAGGTCCGATGGCTCCTCTCGTAAAGCTCTCGCGAGAATGGTCCACTCCCGAACAATTCCCATGCTCCGGTCACCCAACATGCCTCCCCCCTCCCTCTCCCTCGAGACTGGCAAAAAATAAGAATATCATTCGTATGCAACCGGTATGTTTTAGCCTATCTCTCTCGAGCCATGCGGGAACCCTGTGACCTATAGTCCGTCATGACCGGAGGTAGATCGCCGAGCTGAAGAGCGCAGAACGTAAAAGACAGACGCGAGACGTGTGGTGGACATAAACGAAGGACCTTCTTCACAGCGTCATAGCAGCGTAAGTCGCACAATGCAAACACAAAGGCATATTCTGGGGTCAGAGGCGAGTCACAAGTCTTCAGCAATCGTCATCTTCCGTGGCAAAGAAAACGTCCCCATGAAAAAAAAAAATCTGACCCATGATAGCCGCGTGACAGATCCGTCATAGATCTATCACGAGTGAATGGTTGACTAGATTTTTTATCGCACGACTTTCCTTCTAAATGCAGCTCATGCACACTCAAAAAAATAATTTATTTGACGGGCACCCGCAAACAAATATTTATTTCGCGCAAATAAACACACATTCACATTGAATAAATATTTTTTTATACCAAATAAATATTCATTTTCGGAGCGTCCGTCAAATAAATAATTTTTCTCGTTGCAAGCAGCAAGAAATCCTCGAACCCACCGGTCGAAAAATCGTCGATCAACAAAAAGGGGCGAGTAATCCCAATCGCCGAATCGATCGCGAGCATCTAATCGTGAACTACCATCCGCTGAAGTTAAGGTACATAAAGATTCCTTATTGGCAGGATCCGCGTTACAGGAGCGCTAGCAGGAGAGCAGCTCCTCTTATCAAGGTCATGGGAGTTCAGAGTAACGCCGAGTAATTCCGCCTACGCATCTCACGCTCACGCCGTACACCGAATACATACTGGCAAGAGTGTGTTCTCTTGCCAGCGGCATCGAACAGCTCTCCGCCGCCGTTCTTGTACCTTCCGAAGTCACACACACACGAACCCTCGCGGAAAGAAATCTTCCTCGCGACCGTTAGCCATATACTACCAGGGGCAGCATCAGCGGCAGCAGAAATACACATAAGTACACGTATTTATTTACACGTACAGATAAATGCGTTTGGGTTTGTGTACGCGCGGTACACAGGTAACTACTCAGTGGGAATATCAAGCGGAAGGGTTAAAGAGGTGTATCTCAGGTAAGGAGGAATCGAGTGTGGGTACTCGCAGTGCGCGAGTACTGGTATTCCTTTAGTTTCGTGTATCGCCTAGGCGATAGCAGCGCGGGTATTGGCTGGTACACGGATACCAGAGCTCAAATGCACGGTACACCTATCGCTCGACTTTATCTATCCGCGATCTACGCACTATCTGGCTTTACGCGTAGGAATCGTAGAATGGTCGGCGAGTAAAGTGCCATCATATATTCACTCCTACACTGTGTACCGGGAAACTCTCTTTCTCCCGAGTCCACGGACTCGCTTCGGAGGAGGACGAAAGAAAAAAGAAAAAGAAAAGTAGCCAAACAGACATGCACGCGTGGAAGAGGAGAGAGATCGAGCGAGAGGGGGAAGCGAACGAGGGAGGCGGGAGTGTAACGCTGAACGCGATAGGAAATCTCTGCGGTAGAGATAAGCGTAGGATTAGAATCTGGATTAAGTAATATATGAAGGCGCACCTTATATACACTCCGATACCTTCGTCGTATAGTTTCGCGGTAGGGATATACATATAAGGATATTATAATACGCAACCATCCTCGGCCGAGTTGGTGCACGCTACGTACGGACCGTCTCTTGTAGGTAGCATAGTAATGCCGCATGATCGACTGGTACCTATTACCTATATGGAGGAAGTCGAGAGGAGCATTACGTCTACGAGGAAAAAAAAAGAACACGTCGTCCTTATCCTCGAGAGCTCGGGCATGCGCGGTACGAGGTGCGCGCAATGAGGGCTGCCAGGTAGACCGGGCAAGGAGGGCAATTTATCGATTACGTTTCAAGATCATCGAGGAGAGGTCGAGTGCGTGATTATCGGGGTGTGCTACAGTATTTTCCAAGGGGTCACGTACGACGAACGCGCCGCACGGCACTCGCTCGGGCCTCATCTGCAGAGGGCTCCGAGCACTCCGCGGGTCCGCGGAGAGCGCGCGTTGTTACTCTATCCTCGATTTTTTTTTCTCCTTCGTCGTGGTCGTTATTTTTTTTTTCTTCACGCGCACGCACGTGCGTCCGTGCCGGGGACGAGAAGACGCTCTCTGTACGTGGACTACAAGAAGAACGGTAAGAAGAAGATGAGGAATAAGAAGAAGAAGAAGAAGAAACGACGAGCTGGAACGAACCCATAGAGTGCTCCGGAGAAAAAGGAGTACGAGCGTTGAAAGAAAGAAAGAAAGAAGAAGAATAAGAAGTCGTGCGGACGCAGTGGGCGGTTCCGCGTGCGTGCGTGATCGTGATCAGGATCGTGAGGTAAGATAGGAACGGAGGTCGCCATCATACGCCTCGCTCACGTCTTACAGGGTGGTCCAAACGTAGGGGTCGTTCATGAGCAACATACTCTCGTCGCAAAGTCGTATTCCTGTGTAGCCTTCGTCTCGCGGAGATTCCACCAGCCGAGCATTCCCCACAGCATCGAATATCCTGGAAGCAGCCCTCGGTCCCCAGGACCGGAGACTGCGACTCGCGATTGAAATCTTGGGTACATTTTGAAAAGTTGTTTGTTTGTTTGTCTCAATTTTCAGGGCCTTTCAGGCCCTGATTATTTTATTCCAGAACACCCCCTCCCAGGCCTTGATCTTTCAGTCCCCGTACGGGCCTCCATCCCAATCTGTGATAACTATCACCCTATCATATTATTCGGGTCTTATTCTGTAGGGCTCTGTGAATTGTGCACATTATCGTTTGCATAAAAAATCAATCGTCTTTCGACTAAAAACAGGTCACTTCCGGTTCAGAAAACTCATCTTTCGACCGAAAGTGACGTCATACCGAAAATACGTCACACGTGTTTCACCTATGTTCGGTGAATCACTGGAAATCTAAATTTTCTGCTTCTAAATTCGATGGTCCATAGCGAAGGACCGAAGCGCCCGATTCTCAACGGCCTGCAAGTTATTTATGTTTTGGAAGAATAGAGCTTTGAATCATCTCTCAGTACTTTCTTGTTTAAGTCTGGGTAAACGTAAATGCAAAGATTGCCGTGAAGGTCTCGCAAATTTGATTGCTGTAGGGCCTTCGGGTCATGAAAAGGATCGAAAATTATCGCCTCACAGACCACGGAGAATAGATAGACGTGCTTTAAAAAAATATACCTAGGTTTCACAAACTCGGTGAGAGTCGCCTGAAAAGTCCAAGCCACCGCGTCGATCATCACGAGCAAATTGGGAGTGCAGGAATGAGGATAATTTTTACCGAGCACATAATTGTCATAGAATAGTCGTGAAATTCGTGGCTTTTCCACAGTTGTTTCGAACTCGGCGTTTTCATTATAACTATCATAATACAGACAAACATACACATCCACATTCACAGTTTCGCTCTACAAAGTCCGCTTTAACCAGTAAAATTCGGAGATGTCGCAGAATGGATGGTATATCGAATTTATCGGAGAATTATCGGATAAGCGTCACAATAAGTACAGAAAACCCGGAGAATCAGTAAACAGATGAGATATTTGATTGCCCTGATTAAATTATAGTTTAGATGAAGGGGGGGGGGGGGGGGGGGAGGGTCGAGAGTCAGCGTTTCGGTTATCGAATTAATGAAAATTTAATCGTGGCCATAATTATTATTTTATCGATAACTCGATATCTCTGAAGGGATTTTTTTTCTTGCTGTATCGATCGTTGAATTCTCGTCGGGAGTTACATCGTTCGGCGAGTTATTTCGCTCCTTATTTTTACCGACTCCTGCGCCCTCGTTTATTACTTAACCGACACGTGGTGCGAGTCGGCGTCACGTTCCCATTCGCTCGTATCTTCTCCCGCGAACCATCTCGCGCCGCGCTATCGAGGGGTCATTTCATTCCCATTGGAGAGACACGCGCGTCCGAAGGGGCATCGAAGAAATTCTTCAGCTCGCACGCGGCTCTCCTTTTCCCTCCGCATCCTTCGACTTCTTCTTCAACGTCCGGTATTCAGCCGGTCGAACTACCGCTGGACTCTCGAGGGATCCAAACACGATGGTGCCATACAGATACTGGTTTTGAAGTACAGCAACGAAGAACGAAAAAAGGCTACGAGATAAGAAAAAAAGGCACGATGTGTAAAAAAAAAGAACACGAAAGCCGAGCACGAAGAATCCGTGTAGAAAGTGAGAAAGAGGAGGCGAATAAGCGGAAGATCGCGAGAGAAGCGGCTGCCGACCAAAAAGCCGGTGAAACGTATATGACATGGAAGTGAAGGGTACATCCACAGCAACGAAAAAATAACAAAAAAAAAAATGAAAAAAATGAGAACGATGTTGAAGAGGGTGAAGTGATGCTGAAGTGGCATTTCGTAGGTAAGTGCACGCCGTGAAACCGGAGAAGCGGCGGGATAAGCGAAGCGGTATAAACGTAAAAAAAGAAAAGAAAAATATGTTAAAAAGGAGATCTACAAGGAGCAATAATAAGTAGTGAGGAAGACGGTGAGAACGTCCAGGGCAGGATGAGGATACACCCAGAAAAAAAAATTATTTTACGCCCACCGTTTATTTGGTTCAAGTCAAATATTTATTTGATTTAAGTAAAATATTTATTTGATTTAAGTGAAATATTAATTTGATTTAAATAAATATTTAACTTAAACGAAATCAACGGTCACCGTAAAAGAATTTTTTTTTCTGGGTGCAGAGAGGAAAGATCAGTCGCGGAGGAGGCTCGTGCAGGGTTCCTTCGGGCTTCCTCGGGAGAAAAAGCGTACGGAGAGAGACCGATGAGGAGAAGTGGAAGCGAAGTACAGCGGTGGCGAAGGACGAGGGTATTGTTAAGAGGGCGGACGAAGGGAGGGCGGACACTGTCACGTTTCGCATTGCACGCAGCGAGGGAACGAACGTTGCAAGTCGAGACTCTCCGTCGAGGGATAGTTGTTTCGCTTGCCTTACCTCGGCAGCAGATCCTTTCTTCGAGACTTCGGAACGACGAGAGAACTCGGGAGAGGGAGACGGCGAGACAGATGGAAACGGAAGGGGAGCCACGGAGAGAGAGAGGAAGAGCGGCGCTCAAGCTGATCACAGCGCGATCTCGCCATTCCCGTGGCCGCTCTTGGGGCCATCGACGTGATCCGACGTGACGTCTTTATGTCTCCTACCGCCGGTAGGTGGTATTCGACTCATTCTTTCGCCGTGTCCCGCGCCCTTCTTTCCACGTGCGATTCTTCTCCGGTACCATCGATCTCGTTCCTACCCGGATCGCTCGACCGTGCCGATTCCGATCGTATCGATCGTGACCCCTGCACGCGCTTGGCGCTAAGTCCAATCACCGACAGCGATTCATTCGGGACCCGACGATTTTCAATGGCTGATCTTATTTTATTTATTTCTCGTCCTTTCTTTATTTATTTTTTTTATTTTATTTTTTTTAGCATTGTCGATCTTTCTGCGCAACGATGGCGATGTGATGAGAAGAGTGGGAGAGGGTGAGGACGCGAAGATACGGTCGGAAAAACGGAACGAGAATTTCGGGACGGGGAATGTATCTGTGTACGGAGACTGGCGAACCGCCCGCTGTACTGGGATTTTGGAACTCGATATTTTTAACCCTTTCGGCGACCTAGGGGGATACGCTCCGCAAATCGGTATATCACCGACCGCCGAGATATAGAACAATACGTATATTCGAAAGAGCGCCATCAGCGCGGTTTACACGGGCGGTAGCATCAGGCTCGTTCGCGGTCCCCGCCGCCCTGTCCTGGGGCATCGTTCGGGACCTCAAAACCGCAGAGATTCTATCTCTACCTCGATACCGACTCGTTTTCATATATATCTGGAATATATTTTTCGTTTTGTCTTATACTCGTAACGGCGTACTGTGTGCGGACAATGTACACGATGTAGCGCGCGTGTATCGAGCACATACCGCTGCATCGAGAAACAGACGGGGGACGGAATTGAAATTGAAACGAAATTTTAATCGAGATACATTTTGCGTGCATTCAACATTGCCGAGATTCGATGGCGCAGCCTCTCTGTCTCTTGCGATTTTCTATATATGTATTGTGGCTTTTCGTGCCGCTCACTTCGATTTTACTGTTCGTCAGAAAGGGGAAACAGTGACGGGGGATCGATAGTGAAAAAATTGAAAAAAATAAATAAATACTCCACCAGAGATCGTCGAGCTATCGAGAATTTTGAAAATTGAAATTTTTGAAAAAATAGACCCGATCGAGAAATTGGTAATCTGCGAAAGCCATAAAATGATTTAACTGACTGGTGATGAGTCTCCGATGCAGTTCGGAAACGCGAGTACAAGGATTTATCGGACGTTCATTTTATTTTATTTTATTTTTTTGCAGAATGATAATTCTGCTTTTTATTATTTTTCTGGCGATCGGATATTTAAATTTCACTCGGGTGTTAACAAAAAGAAACCAATCAGAAAAAATCTCGAGCAAAAAACAGCGTGGTTACGACAATTCGTAACCACGCTGTTTTTCCTTTTACGTCGAGAATTGAGTATTATTATTTTTTAGCTATTTTGCGCTGCCCCACCCGATCGGGTTAATAATTATCCTCCGCATTCGTTCTGCGCTCAGCCCCTCTTCGACCTCGCGCGCATCATCCCTTTATCTCCGGCCCCGTTAAAAATCCGTAACGCGTTTAGTCTGATGAGTAGTTTGGTGCGACTCGTGACAAATTAACGCGGCATTAAATTGGCCCACTTGCCCGCTGCAGCGTCCCTCCCTCCTATCTCTCTATCGCGACGGCATTTTCGAGCGTCAATTGATTTATTGTATGACGAATTTCGGATTACCGAATTAACGGACGTGCGGGGGGTATGAACGGGGCGGGGGCAGGCTCGTGTAACGGCACCGTTGGAATTTTGAAGGGAATTCTCATTCCCCTCGTCCCTCCGCCCCTTGCATACATACTTTCGACCCGCCGTTCGTTCAATCGCCCGGCATCGTGTATTTCTCTCGCTGGCAATTTCCCCGGCATCGAATTAGCTCGCGATCGTTGACAGTAATGAGAGCACACGCGAAAATAAAAGTGGCAAATCGACGGGTTCGTAGCTGGCATAAATTATCGTGTGTCTGCAATATCGACGGAGGTGGACGAGGGCGTGGAGGAGGGAATGTTGTTTGATTGTTATTACTAAAATGGAGCAAAGATCACACGTTCGGTCGCCGCCGCGAGCACATCACGCGCTAATCGAGTGAGAAAGATAGGGAACAAAAAAAAAAAAAAAAAAAAGAAAACAAAATTGAGAAAAGGGATAACCCGTTGCAGACGAGCGTGGCAGATCCCGGGCCGGAGCGCAGGGAGTTGCGGCCAGAGCCGTGCATGACTCCTGACTGCCGCCACCATAACTCAACTTACCTTCTCTGTTATTGAGCCCAGCGCGCGAGATACCGAGTTTGTTATTAAGAGGACACCAATAACGTTAGCAATGCTACGGCTCTATTACTACACCGATGGTTAATGGAGGAGAGGAGAAGGAGGGCACGTTGCACCCTCGGTAAGTTGAACTATCGATTGAACCAGACCGGTGATTTATGGTGATTCGTCGTCTCTCGGTCGGTTCGGAACTTTCTGAACTTACTCGGCAGATATGCGAGATGCAAAGGGTCTCGGATTGGATTAATCAACGAGGCGAGGGAGGGACAAGGTCAGCGGAAAAAAATCACTATACGGTGGTCTCATGTGTGACGAGGTAAAAGGGTATACTTTTCGTATAGAACGATTAAGAAACATTTCTTACCCGCAAACGGCCTCAATCTGTTTTCGTTCAAAAAAGAGGATTGCCAATTTTCATAATAGGAAATTGGTACAAATTAATTGATTATCCGAATTATTTAGTCATGAAACCATTGAACCACCCCTAAATACTCATTACCTACACACATACGCAGCATGAGATACCGTAGAAAAATTGTTCAAAAAATTACAAAGCCTGTACTATTCCGTTTAAAAAAAAATAGCCAACACAGAACAAGAAAGACGCGAGCTGAAAGACTTCCGTCGATGGCTTGTTGGTATTTTATGTTATGATTGTGTACGTCACCCTTCGACGCTTTATAAGTCATACCTTTATAAGCAACACATCGTCCTCATACGTCCCTCAGTCTCGTTTCGATACGTTTTTGGGCGGTGTGACTTACAAAGAGTTAAATCACTCGCTCTGTGTACGAATGTTCTATTTCTACTCTTTCTAACTTTATGTCAATAAACGCACTTATTACTAGTACTATTTAGTTATTTGGTTGCACCAGCTATCGCAAAGTATCCGATACATATATATATATATATATATATACGCATATTTACGCAATAAAAAATGAATCGCAAATATGGGAGTGTACTCTCGTTTCCGCGTTCTACCCGACACTTACGCTCCGCTCCTCGCTTGTTTGGCGGTATCGTTTCTCCGTGGATAAATTATGGAATAATTATCGAGTGTAAATATCGTGATTGTGCTCACCCGATAGGTTGCCCCAGGCTGGAAGCGATACATATACGCGAGCTCGTTCGCTTTCAACCCCCTTCTCTCTACTGTTGTAAGTTTCTTTTTCTCTCGTTCTCCTCGAGATAGCCGCGGACGCGTCTTCTCTCATCCGCCTCTCTCTCCGCCGTACAGTTTCTTCGCGCGGAGATTCTCTCGCAAGAAAGTACACGGTTTCTTGCGGGGGCCTTCGATCGCTGCGAATCATGCGCATCCAGGGCAACCATAGCGAGCATTCTCCAGCGTCTCCGCGTCTTCCCCTCGTCCGGATGCAGTCTCAGCGTTTATACGAAATTCTCACGGTTATTGGAACACTTTTGCCGGGCTTGCTGCTACCTCAAATCCCACCGTAAATCCAAGGCGACGAGGGAATAAAATAGAGTTCACTCGAAGATTCCTCTAAATACGTCCAGGATGTTCGAAACATAAAACACAATGCCGACAGAGCCACTTACTCGGAGGGACTTTAATTTCCATCTCGCATGGCGTGCGAGATGGGCGCACAGTGCGCTCTACGGGCACACTTTTTGGTTGCTATTTCGAAAAAAAAATCCGACTAATTAGTTTCATCCCACGAAAGGTTCATGCAGAAAAATTAACAGTTTATTCGGTATGACATTTTTTTTTAAATATCTAATTTCTCGTCCGAGCATTCCAGATTTTTCACTTATTTACATTTTGAAAAAAAAATTTTAATTGTTTTAAATGTTTCGTTAATTATGATTCGATACACTTATTGCATCGAAGCCCACCGTTATTTACGCCACTGCACGAGAGATCGTGAGTCAGCTAGGGCCCCGTGGTTGGTGGATTCGCGCTCTCGCGCGCAACCCGCGAGCTGCCTCTCGATTCCAACCCGCAGATCTTCGCTCGATTTTAAATTAGCCGACTTTTAATACGCGTGGTATTGCATGTTTCGCGGATACGCTTCGTGCGCGTTACCGGCGTTTCCTTCTTTCTCGCTCCTTCTGCATCTCCGAACAGTAGATTCTCAGGCGCGGGCACAGCACCGGCAATTCATTTACTCTTCTTCCACACCAAGCACTATTCCACCAACATCGGGTATTCAAACCCGAACGCGAGCATTCCCGTGAGAGAGCCCGAGCTACCTCTCTCCACAGTCCTCCATCGCCACGACGATGTAGCACATATTTAGGTGGCTTTATGCGCAATGTATATATGTACACTTCCAGTACAATCTGTATCTCTACACACAGCAACGAACACGTTAATGTGACAAAAAAAAAATGCAAAAAAAAAAAAAAAACACCGCACACTGTGTGACAGCCCGGACTGCGATAACTATTGCAATAAACATTCGAGCCAAAGATCTTCAAAAATGCGACACTATTTGTCAGCTCCGATCGATCGTTTCCTCTGTCCTTATTTCGGAATCGTATTAATTCGGTTTATTTTTAAAAAAATACCAATGACTCAAGTAAAATTCGCCAAAGGAAAAAAATGTTATTTAAATTCGACTGTCAATTCTTAAAATAGCATACGGAATTGAAACGATAACATGTCACATCGGCAGCCTTGCCGTCGTTGTTACAAGATTATATGGAATCGTAAGAAGTGGACGCAGAATTGGAATAACCATTTTTTCTTTGGCAGCCCGCAAGCCATTTTTTCCGTGTGCGGTTTATTTCCAATTAGTTGCGCTTGTTCAAATTTTGCTATATTTTGCTGCGGCTATTTCTTAGTGCATTTTGTTTATAACATGAGCTAGCGGTTGTTGATGATTGGGTTATGTGCCTCAAGGACCTGAGGTGCTACAGTACTATAAATGCCATCTATCGATCTATGTATCCTCCCAGCCATACCGTTAAGTTTATTTTTAATCCTAGCCATGCGCGAAGTTGCCCAGAGGCTCGACAACATTTATACGAATGAGCAATGGTGCAACCATCGCGGATAATTAAATATCCACTATAGAGGAGAACGGGCTAAAACGGAACAACGGAACCACTTGAGATAACACTTTATCTTTATTTCCCGCGACAAATTTGTTAAAGTAGTCCATTTTGCCCCGGGATTCCGTTTCACTCCGCTATTGAGATAAGTACCTGGGCGTTCTCACAAAGGACTCTGAAGTGTGATGAGATGGTATTCGGAAAAAAAAATTGCGCGCTGTGTGACCAGCTGGATACAGTGTATCCGATATTGTACCCCAAGGTACGCTCGAATTACCGTCACGCACGGAGCTCGTTTATGGTAGACGCCGGGCTTCCGTATTTCGGGCTTCTTTGATCGCAAAAGAATCGGCCTAACTGCGCGGCGTTCATTTACGAGGGTGAACAAAAAAAAAAAAAAAAACCATAATTGAATTGAAAACGATTGGAAACACAGGTGAACCGACTGTGAAAAATATTTACGGTCAAAAGCGTATTTCTCGGCGGATATACGGTAGCAATAACGCGAAGGGCGCCACGCGAGAGGCCCCCTCGGCATGGCAGACTACTCTCTCGTGTATTTTTACGAGGCGCCTCGGCCACGTTCGAGCGAGATAAACGAGGGCGGGGGAGCCTCGGGGGTCCGAACGATTTTTGCAAAAGCGCCAAATTGCACGGTAGTGTGTACAGGGACGCAAAGTTTCTGCCCATAGTTCTCGAGTTTTTCGTTTTTCTGCTTTTCTCCCTGCGTGCATACATTATCGCGACGCGAGCGCTTCTGCCGAGGTGCCTAACAGGCCCTCGCACTGTAACTCCCTTGCACACAAACTTATTGTCTCTTCTTTTTTCGTTTCTCTCTTCTCGCCTCATCCTACTTTCATACTTTTCTCTATATCATTATTCGCGTCACATTGTAATCCGTTTTTTATTTTCTGTATGTGGACTTCACGCTCGCGGTGTTGCGCCGAGTCGCCGGGCTGCCCTCCGCGCGTACGGGCTTATTGCGGATAATATTTTCCGTCTGAAAGTAGAAACGGGCCGACTGCAGGCAGACACCGCGGGACTTCGCGGGGGCCGCGTTGTGGCGGCGTCTGTGTAACGGCGGCACGTGACGCATCGCGAGACTCTAATAAACGGGTTGCTACCTGGAATTAAAATCTCTATTATAGACGCGGACGCAATCAGCGAGACCCCCGAGAGAAGAGAGAGACCAGAGCGAGAGTTGTGCCTACGCCGCCGCCGCCGCCGCCGCTGGACGACGAGAGAAATCCGAGCGAGACGCTCCTCCGACGTCTCTCGCCGTCGCCACCGATGCGACGGGGGAGCGAGAGAGAGAGAGATCTCCCACAGCGAGAGGTATACGTGTACATATACCACCGGTATTAGTTGAATATAGCTCTGATGCAGTCGGTGTAAAACGTACGACGATTAGCGCACCGACGGCAGATGTCACTAATTAGAAGTGCCGAGACAGCGGCACGCATTTCCCGCATCCACGGCACGTAGTACACTTCCTGGTAGGTATCCTATTTAATCGCGCATCGTTGAAGTCTCGGGTACCCGGCCAATCTCTCGTCCACCGGAGTAGGTTTAGTTTGCATATTATAATACCGATACAATTTTACACGCTTCGGGCACAGTGCCTTTTTCATTAAACGCATCGAATTGGTAAGGTATCATTTACGTTAAACTCATTTTAGCAAAAACTCATTGTTAGGCGAAAAATAACTGGGCTGTAGAAACACCGTGTGCATGAATATCGTACGCTATACACGACGCTGTAAGGCTGCTTTAAAGCGTACTTAACTTTTGTGAAATCAGGAACTCCGGATGAAATTGATTTAAACCCGCAGATGGCTCGAGGCCTTTGCAGGGGTTGTAACTATGTTTTCAGATTTTCAGTTTTTTTTCTTTTATCGGAAGTGACGTCGTAGATGAAAATGTCACTTCCGTTGAAACATCGAGATTTTCGAGCCGGAAGTGACGTTTTCCCATGAACGCCATTCGCGGTCAAGAACGCCAATTTTCAATTCAAAAAATATTGTTGTTAATATTACTGTTATAATAAAAACACAAAATACTTTTTTTCAAAAAAGTAAAAATGGTACGCCGGGTACTTAAAACGTTCAGAAAATATGTTTATGAAAAAAAACCTCTTAAAAATTAAAAAATCTACCAAAACAGATGTTTATCCGAACAATAAAAAAAATATATGTGTATCAAAATGTAAAAAAGATGAAGATTGAAATTTTCACGTCGCTTTCTCATAAAGTTCCTTTATTCGCGAAGCTTCTTTCATGAGGAAGCATTGTCTGTATTTTTGCCAGGAAAGGTTGGAACGTTCTGATTGGTATTTAAAACTTTGTTTTGGATATAAAATATACTCGAAATTTCAGCGTTCATAGCGTATAGGAGTGAATTTCGAAAAATCCAAATCCCATGGCACAGGGGAGAAGATTTCGAAAATCATGAATAATTCCTAAATGCTACATGCCCGAGATTTTAGCGTTCATAGCGGATGGGAGTGAAATCCGAAAATAATAAATCAGTCCCATATACTATATTCTCGAGATTTCGGCGGTCATAGCGCATGGGAGTGAAATAAGAAAAATCCTGATCCAAATTCACTCATGGGAGTGCATTTCGAAAAACCCGAATCTCATATAGCACACGGGAGTAAAGATCTAGAGGCTCTACCAGACCCGGACACATGTACCTGTTTCCCCTACATAAGTATACGCCTGGTTCCTGTGGGTTATGCCTTCGGTACTTATCTAGGGGAAACGGGGACACATGTCCCCGTTTCCCCTAGATCGAAATACTCGAGATACATCGTCGATCCTCGCGAGTATACCTTCGGTACTTATCTAGGGGAAACGGGGACACATGTCCCCGTTTCCCTTAGATCGAAATACTCGAGGTACACCTTCGGTCCTCGCGAGTATACCTTCGGTGCATATCTAGGGGAAACGGGGACACATGTCCCAGTTTCCCGGGGGACATCTAGGGGAAACGGGGACATGTGTCCCCGTTTCCCCTAGATATGCACCGAAGGTATACTCGTGAGGACCGAAGGTGTACCTCGAGTATTTCGATCTAGGGGAAACGGGGACATGTGTCCCCGTTTCCCCTAGATATGCACCGAAGGTATACTCGCGAGGACAGAAGATGTACCTCGATTATTTCGATCTAGGGGAAACGGGGACATGTGTCCCCGTTTCCCCTAGATATGCACCGAAGGTATACTCGCGAGGACCGAAGGTGTACCTCGAGTATTTCGATCTAGGGGAAACGGGGACATATGTCCCCGTTTCCCCTAGATATGCACCGACGATGTATCTCGAGTATTTCGATCTAGGGGAAACTGGGACATGTGTCCCCGTTTCCCCTAGATATGCACCGAAGGTATACTCGCGAGGACCGAAGGTGTACCTCGAGTATTTCGATCTAAGGGAAACGGGGACATGTGTCCCCGTTTCCCCTAGATAAGTACCGAAGGTATACTCGCGAGGATCGACGATGTATCTCGAGTATTTCGATCTAGGGGAAACGGGGACATGTGTCCCCGTTTCCCCTAGATAAGTACCGAAGGCATAACCCACAGGAACCAGGCGTATACTTATGTAGGGGAAACAGGTACATGTGTCCGGGTCTCCTAGAGCCTCTAGATCTTTACTCCCGTGTGCTGTATGAGATTCGGGTTTTTCGAAATGCACTCCCATGAGTGAATTTGGATCAGGATTTTTCTTATTTCACTCCCATGCGCTATGAACGCCGAAATCTCGAGAATATAGTATATGGGACTGATTTATTATTTTCGGATTTCACTCCCATCCGCTATGAACGCTAAAATCTCGGGCATGTAGCATTTAGGAATTATTCATGATTTTCGAAATCTTCTCCCCTGTGCCATGGGATTTGGATTTTTCGAAATTCACTCCTATACGCTATGAACGCTGAAATTTCGAGTATATTTTATATTCAAAACAAAGTTTTAAATACCAATCAGAACGTTCCAACCTTTCCTGGCAAAAATACAGACAATGCTTCCTCATGAAAGAAGCTTCGCGAATAAAGGAACTTTATGAGAAAGCGACGTGAAAATTTCAATCTTCATATTTTTTACATTTTGATACACATATATTTTTTTTATTGTTCGGATAAACATCTGTTTTGGTAGATTTTTTAATTTTTAAGAGGTTTTTTTTCATAAACATATTTTCTGAACGTTTCAAGTACCCGGCGTACCATTTTTACTTTTTTGAAAAAAAGTATTTTGTGTTTGATTTTACCTATTTTTGAAATCCTGTAAATACGAGCGATATCAAAATTTCAATTTACAACTGTTAAAGGTACTGAAAAGACTGATTTTGCATAATAATCAATTCAACTATTCACGTCTCGTGAAAATTCCCGAAGATTTTCCGTAGCACGTAAAGATGCGGAAATTTCGTGCGATCTCACCTCACACCCGTATTTCAGGTTCGCCTCATCATATCTCGCAAACCGCTGGACGATTAGTTTCGTAATTAGGCCCATTGGAAAGCTTGGGTCCGTATCATATGGTAAAAGTGTCCTTGAGTTTTCGATGCTATGGTTCGTTGCCGAGATCGAGCCGTCCGAAAATTATCGCGTAAACTCACGCACAATCGATCTCCTCACACCCGTATTTCACGTTCAATTCATCATATCTCGGGAACCGCTGGACAAATACGATCGTAATTAGGCCTATTGGAAAGATTAGGTCCGAATTATATACTAGAAGTGTCCTTGAAAATTCGATCTGATGCTTCGTTGCCGAGATCGAGCCGACCGAAAATTATCGCGTGAACTCACGCACAATCGAAAAATTTTGGATCGATTGCTGATCGCGATCATCGTACACAAGAATCCACCGAGCGAATGTGTTCGGAATTAAGCGAACTGGAAAGCTTGGATAGACATTCTATAGTAAAATTTTAATAGCATTTCGATCCGATGATTTATTTAAGAGGTATCGTAGTGCAAAAATATACTTCCGGCATTTTGGAGTATAACTACTTGGTAGCGTCCTTCGCTCGCTTAACATTTTTTTTTTAAGTACTTGGCGTCGAGACGCTACCGTGTCTCTTGATAATTATTACTGATATTATTATTATTATTTATGATACTTGTTAACGGTCGTTGACAGTCGTCAAATACCACGCGCATTATTGTAGTTGTTGTGGCGATATTGTAATTTCGGCGTGATTATTCTTCCAGTGTGCCCTTACCTTATAAAAATGATTGTGCTTCCCATAAATTATCCGAGTCCTACCAAAATCGTCGAGTGATAAATATTGACAATTATTTATCGGACCTCCAATGGAGAACGCCCTCGCGAGGTTCGGGCATCATTTTTCTTTTTTTTCTTAGTTTCAACTCGACGACAGCAATACCAAGCCAGTCTCGCGTATCATGCTATACGGGCTCTCGGGGAGTTGCCATACAATAATATAAGTGGCAATATATGTGTGTATACATGTACAGAGTTTTGGTAAGCGTACGTGTGTCAGGACGATGGTTGCAGCTGCAGCTTCTGCTGTACGAGAGAGTTCGAGCCGTGCGGTGGACGTTCCGCCGAGCTGGACCCTGCCAGCCTGTTCACCGTCCTTTGCAGTCCTTCGCTCAACCGAGCACAGAAAGCGCTGACCTATGACACGCACGCTATAAACAATCTCGGAGGCGTAAGTGGATCCGCGTGCTGGTTATACGGCGCCGAGTTTTAAGACTGCGGCCGCGAGTCTCTCTCCCTCTCCCTCCCTCTCTCTCTCCGCGCCTCGACCTCCCTCTCTCCCTACGTGCCCTGTGCAGTTCGCCTGTGTGCTCGCATCTTATATACAACCGAGTGAAAACGGTTATTGGCTGCACGTCATGCATGCTCCCGTACCAACCACCCCCTCGGGTCAGTTCAGGAATATATATTTTTTATAGCCTTCAAATAGATTTCTTCGAGAAGGGAAATAAATCGACGTCTAGAATTCTATACGGTGAGAGATGGATTTTCAATCGAAAATTGAGGGATTTTTTCTTCCTTCAATTTTTTACTTTTTAAGGAACATTTTTAGCGTCGCAACGTATCTCAGGGCAAAGTGCCCTGTAGAAAAAAAAGAATCTGTAAGAAAATGTATATTCTGTGTATGATTGAAAATTGCGTCCTCCGTCCATTAGAACGATCTCTTCAGACGTGTTTTTGATACACCAAAAAATGTATTTTATATCAACTTCTATTAAATTTAATATACTATATAATATAATTATATTTATAATTCTAATTATATTTATTATTTAATATAATTTTATGGCTTGTGCTTATAAACTTGACAATTTTTTAAATATAAAAAAAAATTTCAGAATTCGAACAGTGTACGACACCTGTCGCGAATCAGTGATTTGCAAATCTGTTTCACCGTATCTCCGCATGGAAGTCTGCAAACCGCTCGTCAGGCCTGTGTTTTGACACACGAGACCTTCGGGTTCCCGTGTCTCAAGATCCTATCCATTCACGTTATTTTCGACTCATTTTTTATCATTACAGTTGTATGAGTACTGGGAGGCCTGTACGAGAGTTGGGTCAGAGATAAAGCGTGACCTTTCCTCGCGGTTGCATTCGGGTGCATCGTGATGCACATCGGTCAGAACGAGCGAGAAACATATCGCGACGTCGTCTCTCGCCTCCGTCAGTCCTTGCCTTACCTCCTTCTATCGTCGTGCGATTCTCGACGGTGTTCCGTACACAGTGTATGCGCGCGGTATGTTGTTGCACAGTACACGCGAGACGCGGGAGGTGTAATGCGATGCCACTTTTCAGAAACCTCCTCCGCAGCCCGTTCCTTCACCGATGAAACTCTCACTCTCTCGCTCGCCGGCGCATCGGCTACCGTTCGGGTGTGTTAGCCGCGTTGCCGATGTGTGCATACACACACACACACACACACCGGTCGCACACACGTGTGACTGACGGTAGCTCGTGTGTTGCACGGTAGCGAGAAAAGATCCTCGTAAGCCGTAAGATGAAACCCGAAGACCTCCCATTCCCTGCCAGCCGTTTCTTCTTATCCTTATTTTACCTCTCTCGTCCTCGAACGAAAGATTCGAGCGTGGATGCTGCCTCGTCGAGGGAATCCCTTCTTCTCCCTTTTTTTCCCCCAAACACACTCCTCGCTCCTGTTTTAGAATAACATTTTTTTTTCTATCCTATCTCAACCGCATCTCGCGTTTATCTTTGCCCGTGCGTGTATTAAAAAAAAAAATAACAAACGGATATCTTTTTTTATTATTTGATATTGTTATGCCAGCGATGCTATGTGCGCGAGACATTTTTTCCGCCACGAGGCATATATTTCATATCTTTGCCGATCGCGTCACACGCGAAACTGTATAAGCGGAAGATAGCGAGAGCGGACGCCGCAGGAGTATCAAGCACGCGACGACCTGTGCCGCACACACTGTGTTACTCCACCTATTTTATTCTCGTATCTAACGTACCGGCGTTGCCCAACGAGCCAACGATTATTTCGCACGAAACGAATGTAACCGGCCTTTATTCTCGTCATTTCATTTTTACACACCCGGCACCCGCGTTCCGGGATATACGCGGGAGATATGTGCGATATAAATGCTATACACAAAAGCGTGTAGGTACACCGGAACACGAAGCCTCTGTCCGTACACTCGGCAAAAGCCTCTCATTCAATCTCTCGGTAATCTTATTTCAATTTCAATTTTCGATTACCCTTCCCCTCTCACCCGACCCGACCATCCCGAACGTTTTCAATCCCCTAGACGCAACATTGTAGACAACCGCCTGTAAAGAATGTGTAAGCTTCATACGTGACTACTTTCGCCCTTTGAGGCAAAAGAGTTTACAAAACCGCGAAGGCCGCCGATCCGTTTGCATTCTGCTCGGTTATACTCACTCGCCGCTCTTTCCAACTTTCGTTGCCCCGGCGTCAGCCGAGAGTTCGCGAGGAAATCGGCCTCCCGGACGGCAAAGGAAAATTAATTGCTTATCTCGGATGCTGCTCCTTGCACCGCAGACTTCACCGCAAAACGTTAACCTGCGGGCCCGCCAGTGCCACTGGCAACCCACTACACTGTACGCAGCCGGTGCTGCGCACCTTAGAGAGCGACTACAGTTTTCCAAATTGCTCTCACTTCTTGGTACTTTATTATTTACAATTGTTTTATCTCCCTATAGGTTCTCCCTGGGATGTTACTGTTGCGGATACGATGATTCGGGATGAAAGTCCTTCCGTTTTTAAAGAGAAGGAAGGTTTAGTGGGAGGAGCGACGAATGGCGGTGCTGATGAGATTTCTCGTTCACGGATATCCCAGATTCTCAGCAGGTCATCTGAAGCAAAAAAAAGAAGAAAAAAAAACATTAAACATACTTTTATGTTGTACGTTTCAGTGTTTTAAGCGAGCTGGAATCAATAATAAAATCCGATAATAAAAATCATAAGCTGTCGAAATCAAAGTCAATCTTTTTACCAAAAAGTTTTTTCTAAGGATACTACTCAGCAGAAATATTTGGTCAGTAAAAAATGTGTATTAAGCGAGCTAGAATCGCGCCGAAAATCCAATAATAAAAATCGTCAGCTCGATAGCTGACGATTCAAGATAGAAGACTAGATAGAAGACTTTGACTTCGATAAGACAAAGTCTAGTTTTTTTTACCGAACATTTTTGCTATTTTCAGTGCATCAAAAGAAAAAGATCCTTTCGAACGATAACCAACATAGTAAACAAGGTAATACATATACATCGAGAGTCCGCCGGCAGTAACCGCGGGAATTTAGCTTTGCTCACAAGCCCAACTGTATTTTCCGCCATCCGCGTGTGCATGCGACGAGCGTCTCGGTGTGTACGGAAGAGAACAGAGAAGCTGCGTATCTCGGAGGATGAGGAGATCCGCGCTCGGCCCTCGGCAAGAGACGCAGGTATGTTTCCCACTTATTCCCACAGACTCCGACGCACACGCACGCTCCGCATGTTGAACTCTCCTCGACTCCTCTCCCTCCCTCTCCGGGCTAGCGGATCTCCCAGCGATCGGACTCCGCTGGCCGTGCTCTTCGGCGCCGAGCGAGAGAACCGAGCGCGCGCATTCTCGTCCCGTCCCCCTCGCTCGCCTCGGACACGGAAGAAGACCGTGGTGCGGGAGATGCGTGAGCCTCGAGTGCGTGCGAGGATTCGCGGCGCGAGCAAAAATCCGACGCTCCCGTGGCATAGGAGCGAGACCGAGGCCGAGAGCCGGTGAGATGAGTTCCTAGAAATGGCGTGCGCGTATCTCCCGTCATCCCGTTTCCATCCGCGGAATATTGTGCGCCTGTGTTGCCGGTGAGATGCTTCTGCCGGGTACGAGCCGATTTCTATAGAACGTCGGAGGTTCGCGTAGGTGCGAGAAGCCTCCGAACCTTTCTGTGCGTTGCACAAGGCAACAGGCATTGTAGACGTTGGACTCGCGACTACCGCCATGAGCCACACATTATCCGAACGACGCGTTGCCGCCCATGAAGCAACGTCCGGGGGAGCGGGACAAAATGGCACCCCCGGGCAAAACGGACCGTTTCCGTCGAGTTCTTCGCGGGCGACACGGAAAAACCAGAGGACCCGTACGAATCGGAGAACCGGTCCGTCTTGACCCCGGGTTGCCCGGCCTGCGGAGATTCGAGAGGATGGCCGTTCGGGCTCGGATCTCGGTGCGTGGGACACGGATCATGAACACGGACACACAAGCGGTTCGGGGTATCGAGAGCCGAACCGCCGAACGAGCGGATTGGGAAGAAAAAGAGTCGGTGTCTTGGCGTAGAGAATCAGATGCGTCGCGAAGGCAGGTAGGTCGCTCGCCCGGGCCGCAGCGAACTGTGCGGGCCTCGAAGGGGATGAGGGATAAGAGACCAGAAGGAGAAAGAGGAAAAGGGTTGGCTCCCTGGGAACGAAGGTAGTCGCCGAGCGAGAGCGAGTTCCCTTCGCGTCTCTCTTCTCTCGTTCTCTCCCCGACCGTCCGTCCCCTTTCCGCACGAGGAGGGAAGACGATGCGAGCGCGCCGCGGAGGAGAAGACGAGACGACCGGTGCGAGCACGCTGCCTAGCCGCTCGCCAGGACACGAAGAAGACACGACGGAAACGGCGAGGCGTAGAGAAGGAGAGAGCGCGGAGAGGAGAGGAGCGGGACGCCGAGAGTGAGGCGGGGGCGGGAGACAAGACGACGACGGTGGAAGGAGAGAAGGGCAGCAATCTCGCGGTAATCTAATTTCAGCGTGCAGAGGGTTCCAGGAACGCGGCGTGACATTAGCGAGCCACCTTCGTCGTAGCTCGGCTGTCTCGCTCTCTCCGTCTCTTCTTCTCTGCCGTTCCCCGTTCTCCTGTCCGTCCGTACGTCCGTTCCTTCGCATCGTCTACTTTACCACTATCTCACCCCGACTCAACTTTTAACGTCAGCTACCGCTTTCTCTCGTAATTTCCGTTCTTCATTCACTTTCCGTATCTGGCCACTTTTTTTTGCCCCTATCGCGCGGCGATTCGACCGTTTTCTCTCTTCTTTTAAATTAATTTCTGGTGGATGAGCGTCGCTTGGTGGGAAGAATTTTCCCGAGAGTGTCGCGATGATACCGTTGGGTGGATTGTAGGGAAGCGAGACGAGCCTTATCGGCGCGGGATGCTGATAGAAGCGCACTCATGGTCGATAACCGGAAACCATCCAACGCAGACTCGAGGTGGATCTCTCATGCGCGCCTGTCGAAGCATCTCCGACTAGCGGGCCGATCCGCCGCGAGTCAAGGATGGACCGGACTTTCTTCGCAACAGTCACCCAATAAAATATTTCTCTCCGGACCTTCGCTCCTTTATTTTTCAATTTCGTCCGTACTCTCCTCCGGCTGCCATTCGTCCGGCTCGATATAAGGAATAAAGCTCCTCTTCCTTCGACGTTTTATCCGCTGTACGTACACTGTGACGCGAGCCAAGCAGGAAATCGCCGTGATCCCCCGATCTCCCGGTTTCGTTCCCCGGTGGATGCTCCGCCGGGTTTCGTACGGGACGACCGCTCTCGGAATGAGTTGAGCTGAAGGCACGAGGAGGCGAGACGAAGAAGATGAAGGGAAAAGGTTTGAGCGAGGGGAGGAACGAGGGACGAGAGATTTAGCCAGAGGAACTTTGAGATAGAGGATGAAAGTGCCGAGTGGAACACACACGTGTTACGGGAGTGCATGTTGTGTGAAGGATACACGGTACAGGTGGCGGATCAAGCCTCAGCCGGCGGAGCGCGGGTTGATAAGACACGTTGGACGACCGATGCGCACAGGCGGGGATGAACGACGATGGAACGTGTCGACTGGTCTCTCCTCCTCTCCGAAAGCCTCGTTGCAACTCCGGCAATCGGGCCGAGCGAGAACGAGCCAAACGTCTCCTCGCAGCGAGGAGGCAGCTCTAGCTCGCCAGGTGTCCCGACGGTCTGAACTGCTTTCTTCCTATTATACCGCACCGAGCGTGTGTGTACCGCTACACAATCTCACCTCTTGTTACCTCTTCCTCCTCCTCTTCTTCATCACTGTTTTTTTTTTTTTTCTTTTTTTTCTTCCACTTTCCTCATCCACAGCTAGGTATCGCGCACGGTCGAAGCCGGCCCGCGCTCGGCTTGTCGGAAGTAACGATCCGGATTGAGACCCCGGCGAAACTGGTCGAGGTCCGCGCGGAAAATACGGGATCCAGAAGATTGCGGGACCTCGTCCGGGTGTTACTTAGTTTCGTAGGTAGGTGGATAAGAAGCGTTGCGGGATCGACGAGCAGAGCCGCCTGTGAGGATCGAACGTCGGGGGGGGGGGGGGGGGAGAGATCGGCGCAGCGTATGCACCGTAGAAGTCGACTGCCTCCTCGTCCGGACTCAGCCGATCGCACACACGTATCCACGCGTGTACACTGCCCGCTGTCAATTATCCGCGGTAGCTTTTCTCTCTTTCACTCCGCACGTTGATATAATTTATTGTACCGAGCGGTGTGTAAGTAGCCGTGTAATTTATGTGATCGCGACGGGGAGGCGATCGGAGAGGAGACCGCGGTTGAAATAAAAAGAAAATCCTGATCGATCCAGCCGTAAAGTATTCAAATGCGATGGAGCATTACGCCGCGCATTAATAACCGGCACTACATCAATGTTTACGGCGATTCAACGTCACCGAGAATATTAACCTCCCGATCGAATGACGAATCCGTAGCAGCTATCCGCGCTGAGACTTTATTGGGATAATATTATTTCAAGTTTATTAACGACCTGTAATTGATAACGCTTGCGTAACCTTTGGACCCCTCTACGTCCGCCGCTGGAACATATAGCGCATAACTATTTTCGCAAGACGTACGTACCATCTCGATGCACCGGAGGAGTGTGCGTTATAGAGAGATCCTTGCGCCAGAGCTCGCGAACGAGACCGCGGGCACACCCGCACCTCGTCGTTTATTAATGAGAAGTTAAGCGGGACGGCCGGGACAATATATATGTACGTGTAAAATATATATAAGAGTGTGTATATATATGTATATCCACTATATAGCTTTGCTCCGAGTCAAGTATCTTTCGCGAGAGCTATATAGCTACTAAGTATACTTAGCCCGGAGTCTCTCGTACTGTATCCCTTCTCTGTACATACTCGAGTGAGGTCCACACGATTCTCGCGTGACCCGTGAACTCTTACACGCAACGAGATCTTCGCCGCAACTCGCGCGCGAGATCCCTTCTCCACCTCTTTTTCCCCGAGAGAGATACGCTCCCTCGTTCGCTCTCTCCCGTCCTGCAGCGCCTCGTCCTGATGCATCCAACGATGCGGTACCAGAGAGCCGCCGCGCCTTGACGCTCACCTACGAAGGCCCCATAAGCACGCCTCGCCGCCTCCGGCCCTAATAAATTACCCCTCTTACATATATCTCGCACGAGCGAGGGAGTATACCGTACGAGTGAGAGAACGACCGTTTGAACTCCCGCGGACCATTATAACCGCGGCACCTACTTATAAGCTTATACTATATATATATGCGCATAAATATATATATATATATCGCATGTGTGCAGGGTACTGTATGGTATGTATTACCAAACGATTGAATTGCCGCGACGAGAGATGTTGTTACTCTGCACTCGTATCCATCGATTTCTGTACGTCTCTTCCGCAGCCTTTCTCCCTATGATTATTTTATTTCATTTTTTTCGGATAAATAAAAACAATAGGGTAAAAGTGGTGAATATGGCCCGGTCCATATATCATTGATTTACGGGTTAATCGAGGTGAGGGATATTCACCACTTTTACCCTAACTGAATACAAATATTTAAATAAAGATTCGGAGTTAGTAATATAATTAATCTTGCGAAGGAGTAATCGTAAGTAATCGCAGTAATTTAAACCTGCCCTTGTGTCGTACTGACACAAGGCCAGTAAGGTAAGCGGCCCAGTTTTCGTTATCATTGATTGTTAAAGGGAACATTTTGTAAAAAATGTACGTATCGCGGCATTAATCAAGAGTAAACCGCTCTTCAACATGCCGTCAATTTCGTTTGTATTTAACGTATGCTGTATTTATTATTGGTATAAATATAAATTGCGATTAATGACGGTAACTGGGACAGTTGCGGATACTGGGCCGCTTACCTTACGATCTAAAGGCAGTACGATCTATTTAATCTAATGTAATATAATTCATTTTAATTTATATAATTTATTGAACTTGTCTTTATGTATATGTGCAATTTTTTTGATAACTCCCATGTATATATTGTTACTAGTATCCTGTATTATTCCGTACCGCGCTTGAGGGGGAATGTCCCGGGGCGCTTAGTAAATATATCTATATCTATATCTATATCCTCCCTCTAATCTTTCGCGCTGGTATTGCGCGAGTCATGAATTTGCACATATGTGCCTCGAAGTTGCGACGATACGTCTTTGCGGATTCGGTGCCGGTTTCATTGCCCGAACGGCAACTTCGTCCGACGTCCCGGTCGGACGGCGGGTGAGGCGCGGGAGGGCGAGGCGAACCCGGAGCGGAGAGCAGTAGGTACGTATCTACGTTCTGCGGAAGGGAGCTCCGAGTCGCAACAGGGGATGGGTAAGCGCAACGTGCCTGCGAATGGTATAGTATGCCATCGCGGATATGGAGTGTAGGGCAAAAGGGGTGGCCGAGTATTCTTAGAATGCCGATGCCACGAAATGGCTGCAAGAGACAAACACGATGCGAGCCTTCTCCGTCGACCAACCTCCTTCGCCTTCTCTGCCGCTGCCTTCTCTACATCGCTCGTTCTGCATTTATGCTTCTTCTACTTTTCTTTTCCTTTTTTTTTTTTTTTTGTATCTCTCATTTCTTTCTCCTTCTCGTACACGCGTGCGTACAGGCATGCACCCATACGTGGGCACATGTGACTCTTCGTAGTATGCGTCCGCGCGCGGCCAGCAGCAGCAGCAGCAACAACGGCAGCCTGTACTTATATCTTCGCTCTCAACCTTTCGACCCCCGCGCGAAACAACGTGGAACGTGCGGTTGCAGCTCTCCCGACGACTGCACTGCTGTTCCCGCACAAAGAAGAAAAAAAAAAAGTATCCACCACTGCGACGACGAATACGACGACAAGTATCGTCAGAATAATGACACGGCAGATGTTTTACTCTCTGCTTTGGACCCTAGGAAAAAAAAAGGGACCGAGACGTTCGCCGACAGTCACGGGTGAAAAAGCTGGAGTCCGTATTTCGTTGGATGCACTTTTTTTTTATCACCTATGGATTCTTCACAATTTTTTCATAATTTATTTATTCGCATTAAAGGTGAGGAGAGAGGATGGATCGATTGATTCGACATCGAATGCCAGAATTACATTTTACATGTGGAAGAATTTCGGAATTTCGGCGAATTTCGTTGCGATACGAAATCCCATCGAAAAGTTATAGCGTTTCCAGATGTCAGAGGCGAACTGACGAGAAGTAGGAGAATGCATTATTTTGCACTTGTCTCGATGCGCGTTTAGATGATACCTCTTAAATTCAATTGCCCGATGACCAGTACAGCTTTTTTGGCTGAGATTCAAACTTTTCGATTCAATTGCCGCGTTCCGAGAAGTCCTGGAGCAAGCGATGCGTGCGCTCCGGGAGCGGTCGACAGGTCGTACATCGAGATCTGCCGGGCGATCGGGTTAAATGTTAAGCCGGTATTCCGCCAGGGATTTTTATTTCCCGGCGCAGAGAGTACGGTGTACGCGCCCGTATATATATGCAGCGGTAGCGAAACGTAGATGGAAAGAAATAAAGGGTATAAGACGGAGATAAAAAGGTTTCGGAGCCAAGGAAAGATCTCTCTCGGGGGCGTTCTCGAACGGTTTCCGCGCGCCGATGTATCGGGCCCACGTACAGATATATATGCCATACAATATAGATATATATTCCGTATGTGTGTTCACTTGTGTATATAAATGAGACATGTATATCGACGCCATTGTTCTAAAGTCGTGACAGCGCCGGGTCAGGAACGCGTGTCCCAGGAAAGAAGAGGAGGATAAGGAGATCGAGGGGGGGGAGAGAGAGAGGAAGAGGGAACGGAGAGCCACGGCAGAGGCGATTGTGGGTGAGGGGTTTTCGAGGAGCAGAAGCAGCATACACCCCTCCAGCATTAGCATAACCTCGGCATACCCCTGACTCTCTTTTCTCTATCGGCATCTTAATCTCCTTCTCGGCTTGCGCGATAACGCGTCCCAAACGCTTTTACCGGGTTTTGCCACCGGCGCAAAGTTTTGCATTACAATGTTTCGCGCGTGTGAGAATCACCGAGTTTACGTCGGGCACGATACGATAAAAAAAAAAAGCGAAGACGACGATTCAATCCATCTCGATACGAATCGCAGAATTTTTTTTTTTTAAAGAGGTCATCCATCGGTTTCAGGCATTGTTCATGGCGGAGTTTCGATGATGCGAGAAAATTAACAGGCTCGAAGATAAGTGAGTGCAGCATTAAATGTATTATTAAATTATTATGCATTTGATCTCTTTGATCAAAATAAAAAATATTATTATTTCATCTGTCGATGCCCTTTCAGGAAATACTATTCCGCACACGACCTACGACTAATTACGAGTGCCGCAAAAATCGCGAAGAGAGCCCGGCCAAAGGGACACGAAAGCTCGGCAGTGTGGGAAACGGGAATAGAAAAAAAAAAAAAACGAGGTGTACGATGGAGCGCAACGTCAGGCCGCAACGAGAGAGCGGAGAGAGAGTATAGAGAGACGAGTGGAATCGCAGCAGGTCGCATTAGCGACGCGGCGCAATTTTGCAGCGCAAACCCTGGCGCCCTGCCAGGGCCATGTATCACTCCGCATCGGAATTCGTTGTTCCTCGTCTCGTTACCGGAGGGTTTCGGATTTTTCTCTCTCCTCGCCTCCCTTCACTCCTCCTCCTCTTGACTAGTACTTCGCTCGATGCCGCTGCTGCTTCTGCACTCCCTCGTTCCCTCGTTTATTCCCTCGCTCCTATCACGTTCTTCTGCCCTTCCAAGTTCCCTCCTCGCACCTTGCCTCTTCTCTCGCTCACATCTCTGTACGTCTGCCTTTCCTCCGTTTTTTTTTCCTCGTCCCTTCCTCTTCTTATTTCTTCATCATCTTCCTTTTCTACCACTTGCTCGCTGCAACTGCGAAAGCGTGCAGAGAAGCCATCGCAATGCTCGGTCAGGAAGTATTTATGCAGCGGCATGCGAAGCGCCAGGCTCTTCTTGCCCTTCCATCCCCCTCGGACACTCGGTAAATACCAATATAAATTACGAACGAGAGTCGTCCGATTAAACTATCACGATAATCGATACACCCTCGGGGTATAATAAGCGTCCTAAACGATAAATAACAAATGCGATTACATCGAGCCTATATTGTCATATTACTTCATCCCTCGAAGTACCCCGGGTCCTTCATATTTTAACAGCTCTCTAAATCGAGTGACCGCATTGATCCCGGTCATCGATATACCTAATCGCTGCACTCGCGCGGAAGGCTTTCCACCGCCCACACATCATCGTACCGGTAGGGCCAAGAGTGGTGAATACGGCCTAATCCGGGTAGCACGTAGATCAACGATACACGGACCGGGCCATATTCATCCCCTTCTCGTCCAACATATACTCTCGTCCGTATAGCTTGTCCGCTTATCCTATATTTATCAAGTTTAGAGTGGAGTGTGTCGGTTGAGCGGATCCTCTCGTCTCGTCATCGAGTGATCTCTCGGCACACTCGAAACTTCCGAATACTCGAGCTACGGGTTTTGGTGCATCCCCGATCCGGCGATATAATTCCCGTTGTACACACTAAAACTGCACTACAGACGATACCGCTATGCAGACCGCCTACAGTAGCTCACCCTCAGCGCACCCGCGATGGCTGAGCGCAGCAATGCGCGAGTCGGGGGTGGATGCGAGATATAATAATGAGGCCAGGACCTGCCTCAACAACCCCACCGAACGCGAACAAGGGTTGTATGTCGGACATGGGGTGCGAGATCGAGTCCTCTCTCGCGCCCTTTCCACCCTTTCCGCCACTGACACACCGAGAGTCGAGGATCGTAAACCCCACTGCTCTCTCTCTCGCCCTCTCTCATCCTCTCCTAAAATTTCACCCTCGTCCTACAAACTGCTCTTTCACATCCCCTCTCAGTCTTCCGCACCCTCGCTCGAGCGCTCCACTCCCCTTCGAGCCACCGCTGCCGTTACCAGCGGCAGACTTCCCGGACCTACCCTACGTCTGAGTGACTTGAGCGGGTTAAGGAAGAAGGGAGCTCTCGCCCGAGCGCCAGGCACTGTCTCGATGGGGTAAGAGAGCTATCTTACGACACGGCAGAGCCACGGCCGCCCCTCTTTGCCACAGAGACACACTTTTACAAGTGGAATAAGAGGGAAGGCTTCCACCCCCGACCGAGACGAACGGGAACGTTCGCACACCGGTATTGTTCTCTGTGTGGGCACAAAGTTACTGCAAAATTAAGCTTCCGATAAATTTAACAACTGTCTTGCCGCTAATTCGAGCCATATGTCTGAATGTATCCGGACACATCCGGGGGTATGGTAGCGTAACACAGCGTTCGAGGCTTTGTCATTCGCAGAAGTTGCAAACTTGTGTACCGTGTACTCAATATATATGTATACCTGTTGCCACATATAGCGAGAGAGCATTCGCCCGCAGATATCCTCGAGCGAGTAACTGGCTCTCTCGTATACGCCGCGCCGTTTACATCCCCTGTGCAACTTTCGCGTCAAGCTTTCGAGTGGCGCAACAGTAGCAGGTATATCCTGACGAGAAGGAGTGCTCCGCTAAACCCGCACCCTCCCTCCACAGTTTGTAAACGACACTTCGAAAGCCGAGCTTGCGGAATATCGACTACAAACTTCGATTATACTCGATCGCTCGCTCTCTCTCTCTCGCTTGGTCTCTCCTACTCTCTCCGACGATGCGACTATGTATCTGTTAGTCGAGAAATTCTACACCCACTTTCGTTCGAGGCTCTTCGGACGACGATAATAAATTACGTTCCTCGGCATCCAATCTCTGCACTCAATCGGAAAGCCGAATTGATCATTTTATACCTTCCGAAGTACACTCGACAGAAGTCGCTCGGGGAAACTTGAGTTTGGAGTTAATTGTTATAAGAAAATACTGAACTTCAAAAATCCTCAAGGTAATACTATAGGTAATTGTTTACTTGAGACGTCACCTCTGATGCGAAAATCCGTTTTCAAACGGAAGTGCGGTCATTCCGAAAATGCGTGACTTCCGGTTCGAAGAATGAGATTTTCAGAATAGAAATGGGGTATTTTCGGTCAAAAAATGAGATTTTCGAATCGGGAGTTCAGCATTTCCGATATGAGGGCCCAAAGTTCACTTTCCGAGAATGCAAAACAGACAAGATGCATCAAAGTTTCGTGTGTTCAAATTTTGGTCGGCAATTAGATTGCCGAGGAAGATACATGTATATCTTTGAAATGGTTGATCCAACCCTCGATGGAATTTTCGATTCGAGGTCACAGGTCGACGAGACAGCGGCATTTCAGCTTTATAGGAGATGAAGAAGAGCCATCCGTGTCGGAGGCGATGGCGACGGGCGTCTTGACCCGTCCTATCTTCAGCACTCTACCTTACTCACTTCTCTAGCGCAGCGTGACGTAATCCCGGGCAACTGGGATACACACACATACCAGAGTGAACGAGATAGACGGCCACCGGAGTCCTCGACCAGACTCACCAGCGGCAGCCTCCTGAGAAAGCTACACAGTGCTAAAATGGTGTATGTGTGTATATATATATATTGTAATATACGTGGCCGTGTGTATTACGTGCGGACCACATTTACACATCGACGCGCAAACACGTACAATCTTATACGACGAGAGGAGATCCGAGAGTGACGAGAGCACGTAGGTAGGTGGCCTATACTGTAACGCACACACACCCACATACGTGCATATACATAATACATACAAAGCAGTGTTAGTCTTACACTCGCACAAAGACGAAATGTTCTCGTAACATTCGCTACGGCCGTCAATAGACTTTGCGGCGAAGACGTTCCACCAACCTGACTCCTCACTGGCTTCTCGCGAAGTTGCCGCCTCTGCTGCTGCTGCCACAACTCCAGCTGCTTGTATACTCATGGTCTCTCATATCCTTCGGGCCTTTGGCCCTTTGGGCAACTCAAGAGGCAAACCTGAGACAGAAGCTCTCCCCGAACAGGTTCGCTCATCCGGTATCAACGAGCGTCACTAACTACCCTGAATCGATATAGTATTGGCGAGTTTCGTGTTCTCCCCTGCAGGATGTATTAACGTGATAAATTGATTAAGGAGACCCGCACGAGGAGTAACCCGAAGACGGTGAACTTTGCAGGTACGAAACTCCTATTCTGATGCTACGCTCAAGGATGCGAGAGAGTCCTCGACTATCGGTTAAACTTAATTTTTTCTAAATACTTAATATAAACCGCTAAATGTTGTACATCCAGATTTGGGACGAAAAATGTCTTGACGTGACATTAATTACCGACAATATTAATTTTCGGAGGATTCGTAAAAAAAATATCATCTGAATATTTGGGAGACCGCGCCGGCGGCGAGTGGATTATTTTTAATGAAGATTATCCGTCGTCTCGGCGCGATGGCGTACGGTACCGCACACGGTTATATAGCGGCGGTATGTAGCGTTGATATAATAAAGTCGGAATTCGATATGACGGGAGACACAGAATCGGTTTCGGGATGGCAGATTCCACTTGACGTGCTTCCTCACTTTGCATATATATAGTGTACCACGGATATACCGTTACATAGGGTGTGCATTGTGTATATACCTGTTTTCACCTATCGCGATAGAACGTGGCCGAGAGACACCGATGCCTTCCAAGATATTGTGCAACATCCGTTTTACCCGTTTGAAACTCCTCTTTTCGCTGTTCCGATATTTCCTTCTTTATCCACGCTTTTTCGGATCGATTTTTCTCATCTTCTTTCACGATCTATTTCTCGCACGACGGCTGCAGGCAAGAGTGGGGCAAAACGAGCTTGAGTCGTCCTCCATTTGCCATGAAAATTTTTTCCTTCTGTTCCGAGAAAAAAATTGTAAGGTCGGTTTTGCCCTGGAGTTCAGTTCTGCAAATTTCTACCACCTACACTGAGAAAAAATGACGTACCAAAAGCAACAGTACTGACTTTCTACCATAAAAAATAATTCCCAAGAGGAACGTTTACATTTAATAATTACAATAATGACAGCATGGTTGCAATCATAATGACAGTTAAAAAATTTAATATATACTATCAGAAACTGTCTATATAAACGTTCCCCCTGGCAACTATTCATTATAGCAGGAAATACTAACTTTTTCCCAGTGTATAGACTCGTATACCGGAATGAAACGTCAACAATTCCTCTGATAACGGAAATGACATAAAACCCACCGATGAGTTTCCATAATACATTCATAAAAAAAAAAAAAAAAGTAAAAGAGGTCTTTCGACACACGTAGTACCACATGACGATGAACTGGCCGATTTTCCTTTCGCCACGTATAGAGAAACTTGCGAACTTTCTCCGAGTCGAGCAGCAGAGTCAGAGAAGTCACCCCACTCTGCACAACTCTGCCTGACGGTACTGCCGTTGCATAGTTGCGCCCCGAGTGTTACTTCGCTTCAAGAAAGTTCTCTCCGCTCTCGCTGCTACCACTCTGCATAAGCATTACGAAGACGGGTGCGATAGAGAGTGAAAGTGGTAACGTCATCCGAGCCGAAGTTTGCACGGCGCGCGCGAAAGAAAGCGCCGGAGGGAGAGGAAAGCCCTACATACTTCGTATACCGATGTATACAAGGCATCGATTCATAAGAAGCATTCCTACACGAATTCCATCGTACCATTTGAGAAATCCCTATAAAAATAAAATGTTCGAGTCGAGGCAATAAAAATTCGAAGCCTCGCATGAGAATTCAAAATCCGCGGAGAGACCAAGAGAACTCCGAGTTCTCTTTTTCCCGGATCTCATTCACGCGAAAAAATAAAATAAAAATAACATTCGAGCTCGAAAATACTTTTCCACGATAATTCCCGGGCTTAAAGATAGTCGGAGGTATGGAAGGTTGAGAGGGTTCACTAAGAGGAGAAGAACTCGTTGCCAAGGGGTGAGTCGACAGCTCGCGCGGAGCCGAAACAATCTCGCTGGTCCATCCATCGGCCGTCGGGGCTTCGTGGAAGCAGTAGAAGCAGCGGCAGCGGTAACCGGGGGTTTCTCTCTCGCCACGAGAGAAATTATCCACCTTCGCGGTGGTACGCCCAATGGGAGCGAAGCGCGTATAGAGCCGGTCGAAGCTGCGAGCCACAGGAGTACCCGACCAACCCTTTAGTTCCTTCCCCGGCTCTAATCTTCCTAATCCTTCTCGCTCGACGAGACTGAGATAGCGGAAAAAGCGATGGGGAACGATAGAGAAGGAAACAGAACGAGTGGGTTGCAGCGTCGATACCGAGAGCTAGCTTTCGAGAAAAGCCCCGGAGGTACCTCGAGGATCCTGGTCCAGAGGGTAGTGTGGCAGCAGGGAGTTGGCGGAGGGTCCAAGACCGAGCGGGCGAAAGGGGGTTGTTGGAAAAGCAGGTGAAAGAGAGCGAGCGCGAGAGGGACGGAAATAGAAGGAAGAAAGGACGAGTGAGTTTCACGCGGGTGATGCAGTTTTTCCACGGTGAGAAATAGGGTCTTGGGGTGTGTAAACCCGGTTACTTATGGAGGCCATTCCGGTCTGCGGGCTACGGGAGGGACCGGTGGTGGCAGGGTGGCAGAGCGCGGCCTCCGGCTGAGGGGTTTTAAGGACTTAGCTCGACATTAGCGTCCCCGTGGGTCGGCGAAGCGGGGTATGGGAGCGAAACCGGGGAGCGGAGCGACGAGGAGAACGAGGGGGATGTAGGCAGCGGAGAGAAAGCCGTGAGAAGAGAGCTTCGGCTCTCTCCGTGAGAGCTATAAGAGAAAGATAGATGGATAAAGGAGAAAGATAGTGTAAGGGACGTATCGAGGGAGTAAGATGGGAAAGAGGGCCTTGAGAGAGTAAGGGTGAGTAAGCGCGTACCTGGATAGGGTTGTGAGGGCTAAGAGAGAGCCGAAGTCTCCTCTCTCCTCTCGGCGGCCGTAAGGGTGGCTGGGATGCAAGGGTTTGCAGTTGCCCAGGAGGAAGTGGAAGCGAACGAGTACGGAGAACGAGGAGAAACGAGGAGAGCGAGACTTATATATATACATACGACGGAGACTCGGCGGGATGCGGTACGACGGAGGAAAGGGGGATGGATGTGCGGCGATTTGGTTTCCAATCATGGGACGACGGGACGCGCCTCTATCGAGCGAGGCAGAGGCCCGGCCATCCTCTAGCTGCCCCATCCTCTCTCATTCACCGTCTCGATCTCTCTTTCTCTCTCTCCTTTTGCTTGCGGAGCCATGTCGGTGCAAAACCTCTACCCATTCCCTCCGACGGCGACGCTCCTCTTCGTCTTTCCTCCGGGTTCGCTCCACGATTCTCTCGTGCTCCTTCTCTCCCGCTCATTCGTCTGTGGAAGCTTCGCGTCTCAACCGCCTCCTCACCCCGAACCACCCACCGACCGCTTCCCACCTTCTTCTTGAGGTTCTAGCATCGCCGACACTCGCGCCGGAGCTTGCACTGCTCCCCTTAGCATCAAGCAGTGGAGAAGCAACGGGCCATTGGTGTTGGTGAGGTGGCCACCGACGTTCGTGTGATTCTCTTCTGGTTGTGCTTGTGCTGAACCAGTGGAGAGAGGCGAGAGGACGAGGAGGGCACAGCGCTTCCACTAACACAAGTTCGATACTATAATGTATAGATAGAGTATGAGCTACGTGCCAGTACCGGCGCCCAACCCCTCGGTCCCTGCAACCTCTTCGACCAAGGAGGACCAGAAATACACGAATGCACACTCTGACATGAAGTCGAGCGGAGGATGGAAGGCCGCACGCACACGCGTTCGTGCACCAGTAAATCGTACGAAGGGCGAGAGGAAGAGGCGGAGTAGAGAGGGAGAGTGAGACTGTGTAGTGCTCAGCTGCTGGCTCCTCGATGTCGTCCGCACTTTCCGCACGGCATAGCATTGGTATTGGTGTGCTGCAGCTACTGCCGCCGCTGCTCCACCCTTCCCGACCTCCAGCTACAGGCCAATCCCGGAAACGCTTCTGTCTTTAATTATCGCTGATTCTGGAAGCTCGGCAGAGCGAGACGGGGAGAGAATGTATAGAAACGGGGTAGTCGAGGGAGGACTCGAAGAGAGAATTCTAGGCGTAGCTTGATGGGGACGAATACGTACCGCACGAGGAAAATACCGGGTTTCATGCGTTACCAAGGACTCTCGATATTCTCGACAAATACCGGAACGCAACTGACGAATCACGAAAGGAAAATGGAGTTTGGTGAATTACTGGCTGTCTTTGGGAATTCTTTTTTTTTTCATCGCGGTTACCTTTTTTCGGCACTCCGATTGCCCGGTTTACGTGGTACATGGCTCAAAGTATGTACGTACGTATGTATAGGGACAGCGATTGAAAAATCTGGGTACGAGGGCAAGAGAGCAGGGGAATGAGAATTTTCTGGCACCGATCGTTGTTATGCTCGCAAAGAGTACAAACGGTTCGTGTGTGCACTGCAGTGCAACGCTGGGGGGTGCGAGCATCGAAATTGGGTCATTGCCATACACAGTCGTGACAAGCGTTTGCGTATCCGTGGCGTGTGTGCGCGCGCGCGTGCACGGCAAATCCGTTCGTTGTGGATGTATCATTCAGTTGTCGACGTCAGCGGGAAGAGATTCGTTCAAACAATTTTTCGGGTCATACGGTACGAGAAAAAAAAAAGAAGGAGGCACAAAAAAAATTGCACACTTTTCTATCATTTCACGTTGCTTCCCGTCCGTTGTGGATCTTCTTCGAAAGATATGCGTTGCTATTGAGAAACGATCGAGAGAGCGTTGCCATGACATTCCCGAGCGCTACTTTGCCATTCGTATGAGCAATGAAATCTCATTGAATATCAGTTCCAGATCCGAAGTGGATCGTGTTCGCTGAGAAGACGGGTACACGATGGGAAGGTAGAGAAAGCTAACGGAAGACAGGGTATACAGGAGAAAACCCCAACGCCGTCGAGTGCACACAAGTGTACACTCCGCAATTCCCTAAGCGGAAGTTTCCTCGTGTGCATAGACTCGGCGCACTGGTTTACACACCGAGCGTGCATGCTTCGCGGCTACCGGAACTTCACTATTCCCTTACAGGTATAGTTACACTTGCGCGAAAGAGAAGTGCGAAAAAAGAGGAAAGTTTATACTTGACCCCGATATGGAGGGACAGGGCTTTGAGACAATCCACCCTTTATCTTTATTCGCTCTATCGCCTTCGATAGCGATAAAAAAAAAAATTCTCTCGTTCAAAAACCAAAATCACGACCGTCACCTTTATTGTGAAATTGACCACTTAATTTTATGGGACGTCGAGTAACCGAGGGTTATTAACGCCGATGATCGATATAGGGAATCGAAACTCGGCTGTTCTACCCGAACGGATAAGTTTCGCAAAACCCAGTTTGTCGAAGAGAGTGATCTCGTTCCTCTCACCGGAAATATGGACCGGAAAGTTCGCTCACTCTTTCCCGAGGCCTCGTCATCACTCACTCCCCGTTCTCGCCCCTCGGCTTTTGTTCTCCGACTGTATCGCGTCGGTTAAACATATACGTGGGGCTGTTTCGCGAGAGCCCAATAAACTCACTTACGGTTTTCATTCTTTCTCATTCCCTCTTTCCCTCCGCCTCTCATGACCCTCGGTGCTCCACAGTCCCGCACTTCTTTCCTATTCTATTTCTCCGCTGGCCCCTTTCGCGCGGTATTTTCCAACCGCGAGAGTAGCCACGTGTTTCCAACTCAACCCCCGCAGAAGCGAGCGCTCTAATAGCGTTGATAGCCACCTGCACTTCAACCCCTCGCTTCGAACCCCTTCAGTTCGCGCGAGCATACTCGACGTTCGCGTTAACCCGTTCGCCGGATTACGCTCTTTTAAATTCATAGCATTTGAATTCATTTTTCCAAATTCGTTTTGTATCGCTTTCGCCGAGGTCTTCCCGCCGTCACCCTTCGACAGGACTTCCACGGAGGGGACGTCGAGTAAGTCTCGAGTCGAGTACACGAAGGGTTGGTGCGACACTCCTCTCCCCACAAGACTACTCCTCGCGCGTGCAGGCAATTTCTCTCCCCCTTGGACTCGCGGTGTATTTACTCCTTCGACGCCCGGAAGAGGATCCTCAACAGGCAATTACGTGCGCGTGAAATAGACGCCGTTATGACGCGTGTCAGTGCAAAGGGGTTGCAAAGTACGTCAGTGAATAGTACGGTACTTAAGGCACACTGCAGTAAACCACGAAGACGCGGAAATTGCGGCGGTGTGACGAGAATACTGTGTGTTACGACTATCTTGTTGCTCTTCGCCGCGCATACGAAGCAGCTGGGACTATTTTGACGAGCTCTTTGAATCGATTGTGATGACGAGTAGAAAGTCGCAATGATGGGCAAAACAGCGAAACGCCGGAATTCACGGGAAATCGTGCGTAAGGGTTGAGCACCCGCTTGATGGCCTACATAGCTCCAGAGGGAAGAGGAAAAACGCAAAGCGGGAGGACAGCGTACGGCGAAGAGAGAGAATGAGAAGGAAGACGAAGATGGTGGCCAGGGTGGCTGTGCAGCACGCTTGCTGGGCAGGGACGCTAAAGTAGTAGCCGTGTGGAAAAGTAAGAGGGCGCTTCGCCATCTCTCTGCTCTTCTCGTCGCGAAAACTCTGCCTCGTTCGTCTTACCAGCAGAATCGCGTAGCCGGCAAGCGAAAGTAGAACGGGCGAAGCAGAAGAGGATGATGAAGAAGAAGAAGAAGAAGAAGAAGAAGAAGAAAAAGAAGAAGGAGAAGAATAAGAAGAAGACGACAAGCAAGAAGAAGGAAGAGGCGGAGGGCTCTTTGGGGGGCTCTGAAAATGCAGCGTAATTTGTCTTTGTCTGGCGGAGGCGAGCTAGGCATCAAGCTGCGTGGGAGTTTCGGTCGGTCGGGGGGGGGGGGGGGGGGGGGGGGGTATATAACGCCGAGAAGCACACAGGGGTCTAGCCGCGCGCACACACAGTTTGGCACGAACCAGAGGGATGAGGCCGACGAGAGGGTGAGCAGCGGCACGAGGAGGAGACGGCAGTGCCGCTGCTTGTACGGGTGGGTGGATGGTCGTTCGGATTCGCGTAGGGTAGTAGCAGCAGCAGCAGCTGAAGGGGCGACGGGCAGGCGAAGAAGGAGAAGAGCGAAGGGGGCAGAGAGAGATTCCGTGCTTGACCCGCCTGGGATCGATGCGTTCGTCTGCCAGAACGCCGAGCCGAGACGCCCGCGTCCTTCCTTCCCTCTTCTCTCTCGTTCATTCGGGGCTCCGCTCTCCCTCTCTCTCTCGCCTCCTGTGCCGCCGTTCGATGCCTTTGCAACCCTCTCCTTCCAACTACCGTCTCGGTCTCCCTTACAAGCGCGTGCAGTTACCTACCGCACTGTTCCCATCTCTTTCCCCCTTTCCGTCTCGCCCGATGAGAATCCCTCTTGCTCCGTCTCTCGGGGCTTTGGCTCGGAGCTCGGTCTCTCCCTCGCTCGCACTCTTCGTGCCTTCGCCGGTGCCAGTCCCACCGGCGCTCCTTCCGCTCCGCTTCGAACGGTTGGCCGTCGGCGCAGCAGCAACGCACACGCCGTTAACCGCACTGCACAACGCGTGCAAGCACCCACCCATCCACCCAACCACCCTCGGGTAGCAGTCCACCTCTTCTCTCGCCTCCTCCCGTTTCGCCTCTTCCTCCTCTTTCTCCCGATGCGCTCGTCGTCGTCGGCGTCCTCTGCTAACCCGGGCGCCCATCCAACCTCTCTTCCCTTCGCTACCCTCTATACCTATACCCACCCTTCTTCTATAACGCGCAACCCCGCGTCGACGTCCCACGGCGCCTGCCGTCCCGAGCTTCCCTGGCTCGGTCGCTGCACGATTTCGCTGCTCTCCTCTGCTCTGGCTCCAACGTTATATACCCTCTCTTGCCCGTCACGCCTTCAACCCTCTCTGCCTCCGGCAGCCAACAACCCTCTATTGCACAAGAGTGAGCGAGCTCCGATATCCCTCTTTCTCGCTTTTCCGAGCCTCAAGGATCTCTTTCCTCTCTCTCTCTCTCTCTCTCTCTCTCTCTTTCCGTCCATCCCTCTCCCTCTCTCTCTCTCTCTCTTACTTCTCATTCGCTCTCTTGATTTTACTCGGCTATCTCACTCGTCTCGGCTCTCTCACGCAAACCCGCCGGGATCTACGAAGCGCTTTTCTGTCTCACACTGTGTGTAGGGACCGCACCCCGAATATCGAGCCGCCGCCGCTGCCGTCCCCGAGTTCTCGACCTGTACCGGCCGAGAGAGGACTACCCCGAACCGCATTTTCGATTTGGGATATTACACCGCCGACGCTACGTATACGACGATTCGTTATCGTCGGCGTATGGATGACCGCTTATTACAAGGATTTATGAGAGTCGGTCCATTCCTGGATTGGATTTGAATCGATACATATAAGAATCATTGCGGTTTTCGGCTTTCAGGCCTGTTCTCAATGTTCGATTGTATAAAAATGCTAACTGTAAAAATATGCAAAAAAAATCGGTCCATAAACCACGCCGGATGTAATAAAATACGTTCTTTCATCGGTACAAAAATGAAGGATTAATTAGGATTAATTTGATTCAATAAGGATTGATATGCTGAAAAATTATCCGCTTCAGTGGATGAATACATGTTTTAGGGGATACCAAGATTTTCATTCTTAAATCCATCCATGCGATCAAAGTTCGCTGATACCAGAATGTCTGCAATTTTTTATTCAAAGACCTCTACCATTCCACTGGACGATTGAAGGGTTGAAGAAATGCCGGTTTCATTCAACTATCCGTCAACGGACTTTTTACATTCGTCACAAAGATTCTGCGGAAAACAACTTCACCGTTCTTGCAGTGACCTTTAGCATTTCAAAGTTTCATCCGATGCACCTAGAATTGCAAATGCCCGAAGAGGTGGGTGTAATCATCTCGACCACGAGGAAGCTCCAAGCGTGAGTAACTAAGAAACGATAGTGTGTGCATCAGTGTGCGTGTGTGTGTGTGTGTGTGTGTGTGTGGGTGGTTCGTCTCGTGGCAGCTAGAGCCGGTGAGGGAGCAGCAGAGAATGGACCTCAAAGGGCCACGTCGACGGAGACGACGACGAGTAATGGTCGCGGACAGGCTCTGCTGCTCTCTCGCGTCTTTGAAGTGGCGCTCGAGGGGGCCCCCGATGATCAGTCGACTGGCTGCGTGACGTTTGGACAATAGCGTCGCGACGTAGTCGCCGAGGACCCGGTAGCGGATCGTGGAGGAGCAGAGTCGTCAATTATACCGCCACCAATACCTCCTACTGCTGTACCCTACGGGTATCTCGGGCTTATACACGCGGTGACGAGGATTCCCACGAGCCGCGCACTTCGAGATACGGAAGAGTGAGCGAGACGGAGAAAGAAAGTGAGCGAACGTATTTTCGTCAAAGAGCAGCCAGCAGCAGCATTTCCTGTTACCCGTGACTTCAGCCTGAAGCCAGACTTAAAAAAAAAAAAACACAAACGAAGCACACTAGTGGTGTAAGGAAAGCGCGTTCGTACAAAATCCAAAGGGACGTATAGTTGTTAACTGCTAAAATAATATTTTTAATTGGCAATAATTTCTTGTTTGTATCGAAATTCCAAAAGTTCATATTTATTTATAAAGCTATATGCGGTACGGTGAACTCCCGAGGAACCGAAAGCTTTCGCCGCAAAATCTTTCTGCTGGCTGTCGACGTCAACGTCGGGGCAATGCCGAGGAGGAGGACGACGACGACGGTACCGGACGAATAAATATTTATGAAACGGCGAGAGCCATCAATTCCGCGGGCAGCATCGCCACAGGCAAGAGTTATTGAGAGAAAGGAAAGAGTGGGGGTGGAAAATAGAAGAACCTTGACGGAAAGAATGGTCTGTAGATGAAACGAGAGAGGGAATGGAGTGGGAAGAAAAAGAGGTGTTAGAATTTAGTCGAACGGGAGCGGGCATGAGGATAATTTGTTGATTCTAGCAATAAGAAAAAAAAAACTTTGTCTCTTTGGACTTTAGGTTTTCTTTTTTAATTACTGCGAAAAAAATTGATTTTTTTTGTGACATCACTTCCGGTTCAATCTCAGTTTTGTGAAGTGGCCTCGTCGGGGAAAACGTCACTTTCGGTTTGAAGCTCTCAGTTTTTTATCGAAAGTGATGTTTTCCCCGATGACGTCATTCCCGGTGAAAAAGTAAAATTTTCAGACCGGAAGTGACGTTTCCCGGATGACTTCATGTGGGCGATTCTCCCGACAACGCGCTCAAAAGCAAAGAAATAAGAGTACAATAAAAGTGGATCGAGAGCAAAGAGACGAAGGACGAATAGCAGTGAAAAAAAAAAAAAAAAAGAAGTAACGACGGGAAGGCGGGTCGAATTCTTAACCCCGCGTCGAGCGTGGCGATCGTCCCGAGCTGGAAGCACCAGCCCGTTCTCGAACTATAGTTTTTTCCACTCACACAACCATTCTCTCTCGCTCCATCGTAGCTGCGAGTGAAAGATTTATGGATCAGAGAGTAGCATCCCCGTCGTTTTCCTCCTGATCCGACTGACGGTCGTACGGTGTAGAGCGCCGGAGCCCCGTTGACGTTAACTCCGCGAAATTGGTAATTAAATACCGTCGATTCCGTCGTCCAGAGAGCGGCGCCTCTGGGCTGAAGGGATGGAGCGAGCAGGAGCGGCAGCAGCGAAAGAGGCATCGAAATTCGAGCGAGGGGGTGCAATCTCGCCGTGCACCTTCGATCCTCTTCGCTTCCCGTTTCATCCGATCTTTCTTTCCTCCTCCTCCTTCAATTCCTCTCATCCCACTCCGCCTCTCATGCCGCATATTTCAAGCGTCCACCTCGCTCACTGCTCTTCTTCGTTTCATCCTTCCACCTATTTCTCTTCGCTCGAACGAGGGAAAAGGTGAACTCCTGTCACACCGTCGGCCTCGTTTTATCCCCCGATAATTGTATTTCCGCTGGCGAGTGCCGACGGCTCGAGAGCCGTGCACCGGTAGCTCGCGCATACGTACCAATACTATCCCGTACTTTAATCCACTGCATTAAAGTGTGTGTCGTACAGCGCGAAACGCGGACAGGCTTCTCATCGAGTGATATACAGTCCGTAATATTATTTATGTAATCGCCAATCGAGGCGAGACGCGACGGAGACTGCCGCGGAGAACAGGGACCGGTCTTCGATCGCCGTCTCGACGCGACCAAGATTTCCCACTGGATAATACCGTTCTCGATGTCGCAATTATTGACTGATAAAAACCGACGTTCGACAGAGGGTAAATACGTTCGGCCACTCGCAGCAGAGATTGACGTAACGTAAAAGCTTCCTCATTACCACCCCAACGTCTCGCACCTCTCGACGGTTTGTCCGCCACTCCGCTAAGTGGATAATGACGGGCAATGATCAGACACGCCTCGCGAGGGGTCTCGCGGCAAATGGCGGAACAAGATTCGTAACACAGCGCAGATCGCCGCCGCACTCCGCCGAAGACTCCACAAGTGTTGCCGGTGTATGTTATTGGCCACGACCTCGCGATCGGAAATCTTTGAAATGTATAAAGTGTACGGAGGATTCGAACGAGCCACAGTTGAAGGGTTCGCACTCCAGCGTGGTCGTTCAATTCACTTAACGCCCGGCATCAAGCCGCGTTACGTATTATATCGCGATGTAAATATACAGTAAACTATCTTTACGGCCATTCTCACTCCGCAAGTTCCCTCTTATCCGGACGATAAAATTTACAATGTCTGCCGTTGGTGCTACCGCCGGCGAACCACCAGCTTGCCCCGCGCGCGCGGGCTAAGCACCCCCCCCCCCCCTCCCCCCCTTTTTGTTCGAGCTTTATCCTTTCTTTCTCCATTTCGCATATCATATCTGTGTCTCGCCGTGTTACGCTCGCTCTGTACGTACCGGACGCTTTATCTACTTATCGTCCGACCGTTCTCCATGCTCTCGGAGTTCCTCGCTTCTCAGTCTATGATTCAACCCTACCGCCGCTCCGAGCTGCGTTTGCTCTCTATCTTGCTCACCGGATTGTTTCGTTTCTCGTCCTCTCGATGCCGCGTCTCGTCCGACTCTATTTTTCCCCTGCGCCTTGGAACGGAGATCTCACGTTGAGTCGCGCGACTCCCGGTTGTACTCCGGTGCGCGGGGATATCCGACGCCACGAGCCGTCGCACGCCGACGCCAGAAAGCCGGCACCGCGGAAACCCGAACGAACGAACTAGAGCACCGAGTATCTAGTTTACATATTTATTCCGGCGAAAGTCCCGGAACGAAACAGTGAAAAGACGGACGCGGGGAACCCGCACGGGAATGATTTATTTCGAGTGGTTGCATACTCACTTTGCTACGGCTGAGACAGAATAGGTCTCTCAGTCGCGCAGCTATTACACCGAAGTTCCGAAGATCCGTTACCGGTATTAATTTTATTAGATAGTAATTTATTTTATTTTTCAACCCTTGAACTCTGTTCCTACCCAAACTTGTCTGCTGGGCAGAGAGTCGCATTCTCTCCAGGTGCGATTCGCGGCCAACTCCGCTGGATGAAAAAAAATGAAAAAATTGTCGGACTCTCAGTTTCATATTATAAAAGGTGCACGCGGATCTATAACTGCGCAGGCAGGGATGCGGCATCGTTACATTGGATTCGTCGTAATGAAAATTAGAAATGCAATTTTTCAAGCAGTTTTTAAACTGTGATAGTTAAATTCTGCACACTGAGAGAAGGATCTAGTAAGTATGACTATATCCCTTGGGAGATATTACCATAGCACATAGTAGTAGGGAACTAGGGTGCCACCTGTGGTAGAAAGTACCGGATTTATAAGAATTTTTCGTAGATATTGTGGTGAAAATTCTTGGAAAATCTAAGGCTTTCCACCATGGGTGGCGCTCCAGTGTCCTACTACTATGCGCTATGGTAATTTTTCTTAGATCCTTCTCTCGGTGTAATCATAATGCGGCCAACGTAACAATTGTGTAATATCTGTTCCGCGGATTTATAAATTGGATCGAGAGCAAGATATCTCAAATATAAATGCGTGTGTTCGGTTACCGTACGTGGGACATTTGTGCTTTCGCAGGAAATGGACTCTCAGACCTGCGGCGCTCTCGCGGGACAAAGATAATTCCCGGCGAACTTGTGCAGTCCCGTATTTCATTAGCTTCTTCTCTCTTGTACTCTCGCAGCATCAGCGGAGAGATGACGCGTCGCGGCGACGCTTTACACGCCGGGAACACGCGTATATTTTAAAAAGAGCGAGAGACAAGCATCGCGTTATTGGATACATCTCGAGAGAGTGCGCGAACTGCGGGCCCGTACCCGCGTTTCGCAATGCCGCCGGTGTCCCGTGATCATCGCGCAAACTTCGCGCGAGCCGAGCGTACTGGAAAACGCGCCGACAGCAGAAACGTACGCTTTTGCCAAGGATTTCCGGGAACGAGAGCGAGGTTCCGGCTACGCATAGCGCGGACTGTGAAAGAGCTGCATGCGCAAGCCGATGCGGCTCTCAGATTCGAGCCTTCGTGCAAATCTTTATCGCTGTCCTTACCACAGAGTCTTTCCTCGTTTCGAACATCTATTCATCATGCCCGTCCTCGTTAGCCGATAATTATTACGTATTTCTTTGACGTGCTGCGGCTTCGAAACGGTCTAATTTGAAGCTCTTCTTTTTGGTTTTTAATGAAGAGACTCAATCTTTACGTTCCGACCCTGGTCTGGGCCCTCTTCAGAATGGTGTTTATTTTTCTATATGGTTAAATTAAAAACAGTTACATGTCAATATGTTTATAACCTATAATACTTGAGTTAGGGTAAAAGTGGTGAATATGGCCCACCTCGATTAACACGTAAATCAATTATATATGGACCGGTCCATATTCCCCACTTTTACCCTATGCGTTATCACTTTTATGGTTTCCCTTACAGAGGAGCACACACATAGATTCGCACCTACAACGAAGAAAAGGAATATAATGGAAAGAACCAGGTAATATGAGGGAAACAAATAAGAATGATAAGGCATAACTTTAGTATTGTAGGTTAGAAATATATTGACATGTAATTATTTTTTTCTATCTATAGAAAAAAATAAACACCGTTCTGAAGACGCCCAGACCAGGGTCGAAACGTAAAGATCGAGTCTCTTCATTAAAAAGAAAAAGAAGCACCCGAAATTAGACCGAAATACATTTTCTCATCGGTCAAAAACAAAAAATATTCATCAGGTTTTTTTATTTTCATTTATAACACAATCTGAGATCCATGTTGGATTCAGGGTTAGCGGGGCAAGAGGGACTATTTTTACCAATTTTTCGCGGGATATTTGAAAAAAAATGGTACCCTTCGCTCCGCTCTCGGCTCGCAGATATCGTATGCAAGTCGCACTGCAAAAGTTCGAACCGTACGCGGAAGGCTGCCCGGCACAGCGCCGCGTTTCGTTCGTAGCTTCGTTACTCAGGTGAGTCAACAATTATTTTGCAATCGATATAGCCACAACCGCGAAATACAAGCCACGCCGAGGGGTATTTCTGCGAAGGTACAGACGTAGAGGCGAGCTGCTGTTGCGGTACGATCACCTGAGTCGACGGCGAGCGTTCGTTAACCCTGATCCCGACGCGATGCTCGAATTTCTCCAAATAATTCGCGAGAAACTTGGCCGGGTGAGAAACCAGCGAAGCTTGCACAGGCAAGAGGGTAAAGTCGACATCGTTATTGCGAGATAATATACAGAGCTCACGACCGGGGGCAAGCGAGAGACTGATGGTATATACGAATTTTGTGTATTACATAATGCTGGATATACACTGGCGAGAGAGGTGAGCATATACTGCGTGAGAGCAGAAAAACTACGTCGGATTGCACGAGAGGTATCTCCAGGTATTTTTTATAACTCGCACGGGGAGCCTCAATTTTTTTTATCGAAATCCTTTAACGGAAAACTATACGGTGAAAAAAAGGTTCGTACATTTAACAAACATCTCTTGGCCGCGAAAAGGTCCGCAATTTTTTTTTTAAAGTTGAAAACGCGATTCATCGACGAAAAGAATTGCAAATTAAAAAAATAAAACATTGCCAATATTTTTGGACAAGGAATGTTTGTTAAATGCGCAAATCTTTTTTTCCTGTTTGTACCGTCCATCTGAAATTTCTGGACGTCGGCTAGAGCGAGCCCGAGTTTACTTGATATGTTTAAATTATGTTTTTTTATTTATTTCTTTTAACATGGTATGTAGGTATTACGCAAGCGGCACCAGATTCCGTTCGCGGGATTCGTCCACCTATTTGTCAATGCCTGGACGATCCGAATAGCGCTTCTCCTGGGAAACCAGGCATTAAGTGATGTGCAGCGTACGATGCTTAAAATTATTGTACCATTCGACGCTCCTCAATGCGTCCTTTCGACCGGAATTAATCAATACGTGGAACGTGAAGAGGACGGAAAAGGGCATTTTTTTCGAGAAAAAATATATTTTACGGACTTTCTACAAATCGAGACACGGATTTTAATAAAGGAAACAAGAGAGCTCCGTTTTGTCCCCACTGTTTGAACAAAAAAAGAAAGATTCTCACATAGCTTTTGTGTGCTTTCCAGAAGTGATGCATTATTATTATTACGATGAAAGAATACGCGACGAAGGTCCGTCCTACAGCAAACAGACTTTTATCTTACGAATCGACAGTCGAACGCAACGAGCCAGCAGCGTTTCAGCGCGGATTTCCCGTGAGGAAAGATGTATAAGCGAAAAACCTTTCTCCACCGGCGAAATCCCATTGCTGGTCTTCTGGTCGATCGTCTGACGTTTCGATCACCTAAGCACGTCGATCTCTCCGGAGAATCTCTTACCCTCGCCGTTCAGAAGACCGAACCGACATGATCTCATAATTTGTGCAAATATTTAACGCTACTTTGCGTTGCGCTGTCAGTGATAGCTCAATTTGCATTACAAATATTTTATGCGAATTAAAACCACCTTGTCATCAATTTACATTTTAAATGCCTAGAACAATTATTTAAAAAATGCATACATTTTCAGTAATGAACGCATTCATGTTTTTTTTTAAATAAAAAATCATCACCTTAATCCATCGAGATTTCCTCGCCATTTCTCGTGAGTATACGCGAGAATAATAAAATATTGCGATGGATAGAAGAAACTACGTTCGGCAAGCCACGTAGTAGGTATGTTACGAATCGTTCACGTCGGCGATACAGCAGCTGGGGCGAGCCGGTGAAAGCCTCGAGACGTCGGGATAGCAGTCGGCCCGGATTTCCCGCGAGGAAAGAGCGTATAACCGAAAAACGTGGTGCCCGCTTCCCTTCCACCGTTCCCATTGCCGTTTCCAGCGGCGGATCTTCTGACGTTTCGATCGCCAACACCGGTCGATCTCCCCAGAGAGGCTCTTCTACGCTCGCCGGAGGCAAAAGCGACCAAAACGAAAATAACGAAGCGGATGAAAAGTCCGGGGGAGAAAAACGGCGCGCGCGGGAAAATAGAAACGACGGATCGAGACACAGACCGTGGTTAGAAATTTTAATCACTCTCAAATAAAGTCTCCTATAATGTAAGGCTCGAAGTGGAAGTTGAAGATGCACGATAAAAAAAAGTTTCGTCCATTTGTCAAACATTTTTTCTCCGAGACTTTCCACAATTTTGTTTCACCTCGCAATTTTTTTTTATTTACAAATATGATTCGTCGAGGAATCAAGGAAATTGTGGAACTTCGTCAACAAGAAATGTTTTCCAAATGTGCAGATCTTTCCCACAGCCCACCCAAACTGCTACTATACAAGACCGTAAATGTTACAAATTGTATGAAAAAAATATAATAATAATGCGGAAAGACAAACGAGCACATTACCGAAAACCACCAATGACGAAGCAGCCGAGGAAAAATCAGTGACGCGAGAAGGACAAAGAAGTAAGAAAAAAAGACGAATAAGACTGGGAAAGACCAGGGAGGAAAAAAGAATATCGAATGGGAGCAAAGAGAGAATTGCGAGTGAAATAAAGAGGGAGAGATTGAGATCGAGACCGGGTCCACTAACGGGGCGATGCGGGGACGGAGCGACTGCGCTCGCGAGCGCAAAGGAATTAGATTTGCTCGGTGCTAGCCAAGCGCGACGGACAGAATGCAACACAATCCGGGCGTAATTTGAAACGCGCCCAGGTTCGGTCTGTGCTCTCTTCTCCTCGGGAATACGGAGATTCTTTCCTTCGGTGTGAGCCCCGACGTTTCCGAGGATCGTACCGTCGCAGGGGGGCTTGAATCCCCGGTGCAAGTAGTTATCTCTGTGCGGTATACATATATAGGGTAGAGCGGGGCAAAATGGGACAGCGGGGCAAAACGGGCCATTGAGCAAAACGCAAGTTTCCAATCATTTTTGGATGTCCCATTTTGCCCTATTGATACATCCGGATTGTCTGTCCCGTTTTGCCCCATCGCCCCATCCAAAAATTATTGGAATGTGGCGTTTTGCCCCACTGCCCCATTTTGCCCCACCGTCCCGTTTGCCCCGCTCTTCCCATCACATGCATATTAGCATGTATACATGTATATAAGCGGAGCGCGATGTGCTCGGGAGTTTCGCAGGAAAAGATCTCCGAAGGCCCTCGCCCGATCGAATCTCTTTTCCATAGCGCGGCGAGGAGCCACCCGGGAAGATCGATTTATAGATCGCAGCGCGGAAAGGAGTCTCCGGCGTGAACAAACAGAGCAGAGATCGGGAATGAAAAAAAAAAGAAGTAGAAAAAAATGTAAAGAAAAGAAGCAGTCCCGGACGACGGTGTAACCGCAGCGTGAAAAACCTTCGACGAATTTGTGTCTCGAGAGTCTCGATTCCTCCTCCACCTTCGGCGGATCCCAATGCTCGCCCCGTTACTCCGGATACTCGCCCGCCAGAGCAAACAGAACCGTTCTCATTCCGCCTTCCACGGAGAGCCGCGGAAGAAATCTAATCGACAGCGTGACGCCAAACACAATTAATTGCCGCGGGAATGCAATATAAAAGTTACATCGAGTCTCGAAACGGAGTGGAATCGCGACGGGAACGGAGAGTTGTTTCGCCATCTTCGCGAAAACAAAAAAACCCGCGAGAAATACACTACTGAAATTCCGCCGAGTGTCGCAACAAACTAAAGTAAGAACCAAGACAGACCGTAGAAGTGAGCGAGCGTATTGGCAACGATCGGCGGGTCGGTCGCTCCGTTTCGCGGACGATCCGGTATCCGTCAAAGGATCCTCGGTCGGCCGATGCCGGGCCGGGGTCCGGCCAGACCGAGCGAGAATAAGCGGCGAAAACGGATGTGCATCGTGCGGGCAACGTAACTGCAAGCGGTAGCAGCGGCACGTCGGGTCGACAGGTGCCGAGGCGAGGGCTCACACGTCCTCCGCTCCGTCTCTCTCCCGCATTTTGTGTATTTTTACCACGCCGAAGCTCTAAGCACCTCCTGGTTACATCCTCCCTCCGCGCACCGCGTCCTCCGTATCTCCCCATCTCGCACATTCCCTCTCGCGCGCGCACCCCGATACGTTCCCTCATCCCCTGCGGGGGTTTGAGCCCGCCGGCTCACACCGGCTACTCCTCTCCCCCTGGCTCCGCTCGCGTTCTCTCATCCACCTGCCCGTTTGTGTCGTGTAATTGGGTGTGAAATGAAATCTAACGAAAACCCTTTTAGGCGTGTGCACAGTCGCTCGGGCCTGTCCGAGATACAGAGGAGAGTCCGGCCAGGCTAAACCCGTGTCAGTCGGCTCGCAACGCGGGCAGAAGTGTTGATGTGTACCTGTGGCGACAGAGGAACGCGTAGCCTCGGTATACCCGTATCAACGAGGAGAGCAGAAGCGGCGTTCAAAGTATACCTGTAGCCTCCGCGCGTTAACTCGTTGTCCACACGGTCGTGCGATATAGCGACACACAACAACCAGCCGTACAGAGGGTTGGCGGGAAAAGCACAGAGTGTACGTATGATAGTGTGTAACCCGCCTCCTGTCGATCGGGGAGCGTGCGGATGGGGGGAGGGGGACCGAGGCAGGCAATCGCTAAAACGCTCTGAGGTTTAACGATCAAATAGATTTCCTATTTTTTGTAGTTTTTTTTTTTTTTTTCTTTTGAGAGGGGGTCTCGAAACCGCCTATCTGCCGCTCGTGTCCGTAACCACCGCCTACCGCGGTCGAGGGGGTCGTCCTTGTCCTTCGAACTCGCGCTACCTGAATATCACGCGGCCGGAGTGGTGGAAGAGCTGTCTGCACACTCGATACCAAGGTATCTCTGTTCCGAGCGATTTTTAACTTACTTTTATTTGTTAATTTTTTTTTTTTTTTCGACGAACCTCCCATTGTTGCGATCGGCATGCACCCCTTTGCAAACTCATTCCGCGCTGCCGCGGGTAACGTTTTTGCCCGACGCGTCTGGACGACGGCTCGGGCGCACGCTTCAACCGGATAAAATCTCTGGCGTGTAAATATCACCCGGACGAGCTTTTCGTGTTAATTAATATAATGTGCCGGGAATTCGCTTCCCTTTGCCGCGGGGCTTTTGAATAAATAACGAATTGTGTATCGGCGATCTCGGAGGCGATAGGATCTGCGTCACGGAAGGAAACAAAACGACGAACGAAAAGGAACTAACAATAAGAGACGAAGATTGAGGCAAGACTGTGTCGGATCATCGACGGCCCGGACTTTAACGAGACGGCCGGTGATCGCGCGCGCCGGACGAGAGGCAGGGCGAAGACGGAGAAAGATAGATCGAAAGAAATCAGGTGAGTAGGAAAGATCGGAGAGAAGATCGAGAGCGGAGCGAGTCCCGCTGCCAACGGAGATCCTGTCGATCTTCGATCCGAGTGACGAAGATAAGGAGCTGCCCGGGGCTCGGCGAGCTCCGCCGACTCGCGGCGACCGCGGTGAATACTCTCGCGTCGCGATACAAGACGGGCTCTCCCCGAGTGGAATTGCAACTCGTTAAAAAGCATAAGGAAGACGTTTATGGGTACGTGTCGTCGGGAGGAGGGGGGAGAAGTCCGTGCCCTGCGCGCCTCAAAGTCCGTCCGTCCCGTCCGTCCGTGCCGTCCGTGCGTCCCGTTCGCCCGATTCTAACGTAATTGTATGCCCGTGGGGCGTTCACGAGAACCGAAGGAAAGGAGATCGGGGACGAGAAGTTGCCACTCTTTCGCCGTATCTATCCGTCTCGTTTTCGTCCTCCTCGCTTCTTCGTCCGCTCACCCTCGTGTGTCTCCCCCCCCCTCCCCCCGCCCCCTCCTCGCGCTTTGTTTTATTGGCTCGTAAATAGCGGTGGCCGGTAAGCGGAAGTAGCCGCTGCCGTACGCTTCCAATTACGAAACGTTTTCGTTCCGAGAGGGAGGGAGGCATGGAAGAGAATGAGGAGATGCCGGGAGAGAATGGCATTAGCGAGAGAGAATGAAGGAGAAACGAGGCACCGGTGGAACGGATGCGAAGGAGCAACAACGGAGTCCCAACCGTGGCCTGTATAAGAGATACTCACACGTATACCGTGCAGGCCGTACGAACCCGGAGAGTGCCGAGAGGCCACTTCGCCATATCCGTCTCACTCCCGCGCGGCCTACATTAACGTAATAATTTGTTTAAGATTACCACGCGCGGAGCGCGGAGAATGTTTTGCGCTACCGGTTTTATCTCGAGACCCGGAGGCCTCGGGCAGGCCGTGCGGTCCGAGCTTTTCTCCTCCGGACGAAACTGCGAAGCTTCTCTCCGACGATCCTCTAATACTCCTCTCGCGGTCGACTTCTTCGAGGTGGGCAGTTCGCAATCGGCAAAGCATGTAACAAGCCGTATTACAATTAAACCGGTTGGAGCACCGGGGTTTCTTACATTGTTACGTTGTTAGCACAGTTGAGAAGAATATTCAACGTCTTTTTTTTTTCTCGCTGCGCGGATCGTCGGGCCGGCCGAGTTACAAGTTGTTTAGCGTGATTATCGTAATAGTTACAGATGTTCCTCCGCGTCTCGGGGCAGCGTTTCATGCCGCCACATGCTCGCTCGCTTTGGTCATTACGTTTTATCGTTGCATCGGGAATGGGGGGCTCGAGAAGGAGGACGAGGGAAAGAGGAACGCAAAGAACATCTTGATTCGCGCGCGACATGGATCGCACGTCCGTGAATCCGCCACCGTTTCACGGTTTCTCTTCTCCTCTCCTCTTACCGTACACAACTCCGCGCTGGGGTTTTTTAGTCGAACTCCCTTTCCCCCCCGCCGCCCTTCCCCCGGTGCGTTTCATCACGAAGGAGATTTACTCGCGTCGAGGAGTTGTCCAACGTCCGAGGGAAGAGTTTTCGCTCCGACCCGGCAACCACCGAAGGCCGCATCGGACCTCTATTTCGCTTTTTGTCGTCGCCGATCGACCACTTCTCAACACCGTCTCCCCCGTACACCGGATACGGATTACTTTCCAGTCGATATGTATGTATATATACATGTATGCGGATTCTACCTATACTTGCGGCAGTTCGCTAATTCGTTGCGAAAAAGCAGACCGGCAACGTTACGCCTGATTATTCGTGGTCCCGACGGTCCTCGACGGGTTCCGCCGTCGCGGATTCCCCCGTCCCGTTCTCTCCCTCGTCGTTGGCAACTTCTCCTCCACTCCCTCGTTCCCTCGATCCTTCGTCACCGAACGGAGCTCTCTCCTTTTCCGCGATCCGGTCAGCCGGGTTCACGGTGCGAATCAGAGTCCGGCAAGCCTCGGATTACCCAATTGTCTTTCCGTACCCGACACAGTTGTGCCGTCGGGGCTGATTGCGGCAAAACAGCTCGTGCGTTAAGATACGTTTTATTTGTCTTCGCGGTAAGAATGTCACGACTGTAGAAAAAATAAATAAAAAATAGGAATAAAGATCTCCGATAATTTCTGCCTCCGAGAGTTTCCTCCGGATAAAAGTGCGAGACAAGGTGGAAGGATGAGAGATCGTCGGGCGATGATTGCGTCCCTCGCGCGAATTAAGCAATTCCGCACGTAGGAAATCATTTCCCGGTGTGCCGAAGAGTGCGCGATCGGCTGCGCATGTGACCTGTTATTTTAGCTTGGCGGAGTGCATCGTGGCAGAGTGCATCGTTGAACGGTAGGAAGGCGATGACCGCTGAATCGCCGGTAAGTAGGTACGTCCAGCAGAGCTCAGACCGGGGCGGGTAAACGCGAGCGATGCTCGCGCTTCGGCCTCATAGGTGTTCGCCGACTGTTTCACCCACCGCGATGAGTTCGCGGCTCGGTGGGCACACAGACGTCGCTGCCCCGGCTTCCCGACGAACCGGTAGAGGAGAGACTCTCGCGAACGGGGGAGAGCGGGAGATACGCATCTGTGTGCGGGCCCGGGCTGGAACCTTCCCACTTTGCCATTCAGGCATTATGCGTCGTAACGTCCTGTAACGTAATGCCACGGACGTCCGTCTTGTACCAACAGATGCTGCGGAGCATCCGTAAACGCGAATGCTCGCCCCGTTCCCCCGACCGAACCAGTCGCACACATATCCACTCAGCGGTATAGTGTACTACCGGCAGTAATCTCCGAGGACTCCGCGGTAACCCTCTCGGTAGGGATGCGAGTGCGTGCAGTTGTTGCACCGTGCATGTGCACCGCGGAGGCGGACACAGCTGTGCGTGTTCGTGTGCGAAAGTTCCAATGCGTTCAAATCTGTGCTCAGACAGACGGAGCTTACCTGTCTTGCCTCCATTCCCTCGCCCCTTTCTCCCTCCCGCGCTCGCCGAATGCATCGAGCGTCCGCGCATCGCTTCCCGCTCCGCGAGCGTGTGTGTACACGTGCGAACTCTCGAAGCGCGGATAACGCCGGGGCATCTTCTCTCCTTCTCTCCTCGAGCTCGTCTTGGGCTCTCGAGAGACGGAGGGAAGGAGCGAGTGTGTATGGGAGGACTCGGATGAAGCCCGCCGGCGGGTGTGTGCGAAACGGCTACCGTGCGCCCAGCAGGAGTTGCACCAAGCAGCAGCAGCAGTCATCGCACGTACCTATAGTGTCGGACTGTTCGCCGCCACCGCTGCTGCTGCTGCTGCTGCTGCTGCTGCACCTCACTGAACGATCCTGCGGAGGAGAATAGTATGCGCGTGCACGAACCGCATCACGAGGATGGAATGGGCAAGAGAGGCGCTTGGCCCGATCCACGTGTGCACGCTGACGCCCACACGTCGGATAGGTAAACACCGTGCAAAACCCTGAATCACCAGCCCCAGGCCAAGTTCATTTCGTTCGCCGTGCGGTCCAGGAGAAAGGACTCTCACGGAGGGGCTCCCCGCTACCGGGTACCGGGCATCGTACGGTATCCACTGTGACGATAGGATGCAAATATTGCAGCCGTGTGGGACGGTGTGAATGCTTATGGAATCGTTGAATTCAGGTCTTGGGTAATCGCTTATTTTTGTTTTATATATATATTTTTTTTCGTGGGAATTGTGACTGAAAATGGGATCGGGATGAACGGGTATGAGAGTTCTTTCAATGTCAAATGCTAGACTTAGCCCACGCCGAGCGATCGATTTTGTGGCCCTTCTGATCGTTTTGATAAATAGGAAGTATTAAAAAAATTATTCGGTATATTCGAGGCTGGACATTTTGCAATCACGTTTGTGTGACCTAAAATCGTCGAAGCTCTTCCTAAAGTGTAATGAATTGATCAATAACGTAATATTAATTTTGCTGAAATTTAATTTAATCGAAAATGCTTTTCGGTGATTAATAACTTTGTTTACATTCTGCCGACGTGGTTGTATCAATCAATTTTTATATCCACTCCAGCATTAAATTTTTAGCGAAGAGCGTGCGTGCATCGGAAAAAGGGACATTAATTAATCAAGGTGTACTCGTCTGTGACGACCCGAGGCAAAATGCATGAACGAGACTGAGTGCTTCGAATGTACGATGTGTAATGCTTTACCGCAAAGCGCGATGCGGTGGAAGCTGCAATCGGTATCTTTTTGTCAAAAAATGTTGTATACTCTCCATCGAACTATACAAATTCATTAAATCACTCGTGTAGAGGTCGTATCGAAAATGGAGGTATGAACGAGGGGGCAACTGCGCCAGTGCGTGCGCGTATATCACCCGCTCACTGCAGGCGCACACGCGCCTCGACTTTTATCGAGTGTAAAATTGTTTTTATCAATCCGTCGGCATCGCTGCCCATCGCCGCACGATACGATGCGCTGTCGGTTGGCTCGTTGGCGGTGGGAAAGCAGTCCGGGAGGTAGAGGATACAGTGCAGGAGAGCGAGAGGGAGAAGTTGGAAAAAATAAAATAACGAAAAAAAATCGCTCTCCACAGAGCTCGAAATAGTTGGTAATTCGATATCGAAGCGTTGGAGCTCGACGCCGTGAGGGGGCCCGGAAAAATTCTCGTGCTTGTATACGTCACTCGGTGCGGGCATTCGAAACGTCAACTTTTAGTCAGAGTAGCGGCATGCTATAATACACAGCGTTTATTTTTTGTCCTTTTTTTTCTATGGCAAAGAGACTGAATCGAAAATTCGTTCGGATTATTGAGTTCTCACAGGATGTCCCCTATTTTCACCTCCGGCGCATGTTTTTTTTTTTTTTTTGCTTCTCTTTGTTTCGACTTTTAACCACGAGATTGGAAGCCGGCAAAAACGACATGAACTCGGCTCGGGTGACGGCTGATGAATATTTTTAAAAAATATTCCTCCTCTCCGTCACGCGTGGAAACGAAGTTGAATCTTCTATATCTCGCGTTTTTCGTGTTTTTTAATTTCTTTATTTACCCTCGCCAGTAGACATCGATGAACCATCGGAGTTTCGGTGAATTGAAAAAAAAAAAAAATTGATAGCTGTCAGCGCGTTGAGACGGGATGGAACTTAATCGTTTCTTCATAAAGTCCGAACGGCGTGGCAGTTCGGTACAAGTAACGACGTTACATCGCCCGATGCGCGGCTGCGGGGGGGGAGCAATAGCGGTAATACAGTATTTTCGGTTCATCGCCCGACTAGCGCGGAGTATCGACAAACCCCTGGAGTAACAGTCGCGTGTCCTCCGCAGACGACAAATTCCGATGGCTGATTTATCCCTGGCGTGCGGTCTCACCGCGGACCACCTCCGCGGCCTCTCGGCGAAGACGTATTTTGGGATCGTTCGTTTGCAAATTATCATGACGGGGGACTGTCTCTCTTTCGATCGTATGGTCCTCGAGCTATCCTAATGCGGAACGCGAAACGTCCCCAACATTTCAAGCTCCGCTACCGGCGATACAATAGTCGCGTCCCGGCACTCGACGTCCCGCTCGGAGTTTCACCGATCTCCCATGCACGTTTAGTTTCAACGACCGACTGCGACCGAGAAGAAATAGATGTACGCGGATAATCGGTTCGTCGGGTAGCCGGGCGAAAAAAAAAGGAGAACGGTAAAGCGGGAGAGACCGAGATTTATGCGGCGATCGAGCAGTACGAGAGTCCAGGCCAGACGAGAGATGGGAATGGAGAATTTGCCAGCCCTCTCCTCGTTCCGACGCGAACCCCGAGCTCTTTCGCTGTGACGTTTATCGAATTACACTCTCCGCGTTGCTGTACCTCGCGAAGAGCCGCTCCAACGTTGAGATAAATAAATTCGAGTAATGAAAATTCTCGGCTTGGAATGTGGATGAAAGTCAATTTTTTAACCGTCCTCTTTCGGGCTCACTTTACCCCGCATTGTAGGCGAGTGGGGGAACTGGCGGATATCAGATATTCGGCGAAGCTGCGACGGGGGATGAGGAGAAATTATTATTTTAACGCTTTTTACGTACTAACGGCGAGTATCGCGCTCGCTTCTAGGTTCGAAAATGTCGCAGTCGGAGACCCGTTCTTAATTACGACCGTCGGAGGGAATTATTTTACCTAGAACCGACCCACAAATAAATATTGATTTCTGTTAAATACATATTCATTTAATTCAATAAATAATATTAAATTTAACATTTCCTTCAATTAAATAATTATTCATTTTTCGAAGCACCAGTTAAATAAATAATTTTTCCGAGTGTAAGTTTTAACAGGGTGAGAATTCAGGTCTTAGCATTTACGAACGTAGACTATCACGCTCGCTTCCGGTTTCGAAAAATCTCGCGCTCGGAGGTCCTTTCAACTTCTACAGGCCGATTCTTAGTTACACCCGTCGGAAGAAATTATTTTACCTATAACTGACCCGCAAATAAATATTAGTTGTAGCAAAAGTGCATTTATTGACAATATCGTGTAATTTATACGATATCTTATACATCTCTCTATGTAGTAGTTACAACGTTCACATAGACATTTCCAATGGGCCATCGACCAGAGTCCTTCAGCTCTAAATATTAATTTGTGTTAATTCAATAAATAATATTGAATTAAATAATATTTATTTGAATTAAATAAATATTTAGAGAAAGTTGTAACAGACACCAAGTGAGGATTTCATGAAACATTGTTCTCGCGAGCGTAAAGCACAGGGCCGACGTCCGTCGGCGCGAGGGCTGCTGGCCGGTTGAATGTTATAGAATCTCTCGTGTAGCTCGGTGGGCTGGCGTGAAGTTAATAAAGGTGCTCGCATCTCCCCGGACTATGCCTCCTACCTCACAATGAGGAAGCAGTGGCGCGTCCCGATCTTCGAAGATTGCAGCCCGGTTCCTTCGCCGGGACGAGCAGCTGTAATTGTTATTCGAGACCGTGCGCTCGGCGAGCGTTGATATACTTGGCGCTTCACGAGCGTGTGCGCCTCTGTGTGCTCGTTGTGCTGCAATCTCTGTGCACTTATTTTACTCGTAGTCTTACTATCCCGCCCGAAAAACCGCGCCCAAAATTAAAAAAAAAAAATCGTCTCTACACCATTTCTATTCGCAAACCGCCCGAAGCGCGGTAAATGTGCCGATGCTGGTACCATTCAAAAAAGAGCGTTCACCATTGACCATGCGTCACGCTGCAACGTCATAAAAACTGCATCCGGTTGCAAAAAAAAAAAAAAGATCGAAGAACCTTCGCCGCGGTTATTTCGTCGAAAGACACTTTATGACGAGAGTTATTGAAACGCAATGGGAGAAGGCGGGCTGTTTGCACGCAGCGCTTCAATAAAATATTCTCGCGAAAAGGCAGTGCGCAACGCGAGAGAGCCCAGTAGCGCTTCTCGCTCCGCTGATCTGAGGAAAAAGAAAAAAAAACAACAACAAAGTGTAGCTGCAATAACTATCGTAACTTCACCAATGGTTTGTATTCCACGGGGTGTCTATATATGTCTACCGGACCCGACGATGGGCGCTTTGATTTTGTCTCGAGCGAGTTAAGATCGGCAACGCCACTCCGTCCATGGAGCCGCGCCGAAAGTGCTCCCTTCGAACGGTCGGTAATGCGGAAACTTTTACAACACGGTGAGAATTGCCATTTCGCGAAGCGAAATTCCATTGTCGGTACGCGCTAACGCCCGGTCTAAGGTAGAGCTACGCTCATACTACCGTAACGATCTTACGACGCTTTTTGCACGATTCCGTGGAAGGAAGGAGAAACGATCTTTATACCTTCTCCCGAAGGCCCCGACTCTCGCGCGTACACGCCGTCAGGCCGCAAGCCGTCGCCGCTACGCTTCTGGCGGAACGGAGTGGGACGGTGCGAGAACAACGGACGGAAGGACGAAACGTGAAGTACGCAAAAAAAGATGGATAAGAAGTACCGACAACGAAAGCGCGTAGGGATTTTCTGGAAAGGCGAAATATCGTTCGATCGTCGCCGTCCGTCTCTCAAGTTCTCTCGTTTCCGATCTTTAAACTCTTTCCGAGGCATCGGACGAGTATCGGCGTGAGGCACTCGCATCCCGGTATTTTGTACTACCGAGTACCGTGTATATACATACATTATGTGTATAGGTATAGAGGCTCGGGGCAGACCGAGAGTCCCTCGTAACGATCCGTTAAACCGTTTACAGCCTCTCTCGTACTTTGCGAAATGGATTCGAGCCACACCGACCGACAATTCACGGTCGGGAAACTCAATGGTTGCGAAGCGGACGGAGACGCATGATTTTCTCCGTTTCTCTCCTTCTCCGATCGCTTGGCGGCGAGCCCGAGTCATTTCGTTGACTGCAGGCCGCTCGCGATATTTATAAATGGGGATAAATCATTTCGTAAATTTGTCACTCGCCTTCCGAATAACTTGCAACGTTCGCAAGAAAAAAGTATGGCCGGATGTTATTCGATGCGTTGACGAAAAAGCTATTCATCGAAGAGGAAACTCATTCCATGTTTTTTATTTTTTTTAAATCTATGAACGTTTTTAAGAATATCAAAACATGCGATAAAAAGTTTTTCGGTCGTTATTTCATCAGAACATTTTTAAAAATTTCTTTCCGAAAACTGAAAAGTCAATTTCTCAAGAATTGAGTTTTCGATTCATCTCCATTAAAGAAATGTGTCGAGTAGGCGAGAAGAATGATGATTTCCTTTCGACAAGAAAGAAGCTTCGGACTTTGAAGATTTCGGAAACCCAGCGCATTCTTTCTTTTTTTTTTTAACGACCACCTTAATTGTATTCGGTATTTCAAGATTCGTTGGTTACACATGTGCCGAAGTGAACGAGATGGATAGAGGTCTGTAGCTTTGGATTAATTAATACGTCGGCTGTTTTATAACGTGAATCGAGGCCAAAGATGTGGCGCGACGGCCTGCTCCGCTATACGCGCAATATCGCCTTGCCAGTAGGTGCAGTGGTATATTAGTCAGACAGGTATACGTACGAGTCTCTCTCTTCTGCAAACGCCCGCGCTCGCGGTTGCTAGGTCCGAGGAATTACGCTCTTCCTGTAACTCCGGGGAACGCGATGCGGCTTCCTCCCCGCTGTCTTCCTCGCTGCGCCGTCCCCGCCCCCGCTTCTGCCTCTCTCGCTATCTTCGCAATCTCGTAATTTCTCAGGGAAGTTAATTGCTCACGCACCGCGAAGTGAGCGGTGAATGAAGGAGAGGACGCTAATTCGATCCGTCGGGCCGGAATGAAGTCGCTGGAACGCTCCCGGACGGCAGCCGACGGCTCACGTTCGTCTCGGGTGCAGAACCTTATTCTCGTGTTTCAAATAAGTTTTCGCATAAATTCGTACACTTTCGTTATTCGTTCATCGTCATCGCGGATGGACAATAAGACCGGGAATAACCGATTAAAAAAAAAAAATGATAACCGTGATATATAAAAATGCAATAAGCGACAGATAAATATATCAGTGATATTTAAAATGTATATTTATACAATGAAACTCACAAAAAATTTTATTTACGGATCTGGCAATTGTCTTCGTACGATTGGAACACCGTTACGAACAATCAATCATGAGGGATTTTCGAAACAATTTTATATTGCCGAGAAAAAACAATATAAAAAAAAATTTACCTGAAATCAATGCCAAAAACGACGATAGATTCAATTTCCGTGGGGCCAAATCTTATACGATTGATTTTCATGGTTTTCAATTGGAATATAATATAATTATTAACTGAGATGCCGAACCGAACTGCGTGATAAAATAAAGGTACCCGAGGAGAGTGAATTGAGTAGTAATTTGATTACTTGATTATCGTTGCACTTATCACGACAGAAAGATATATCAGTGACACATTAAAATTTTGTTATCTTGGGGATTTTTTCATACGATTAGAACACCGTTACGAAGAATCAATCATGAGGGATTTTCGACACAGTCTTATATTACAGAGAAAACAAATCTAAAAACTATTTCTTTTTTACTTGAAATCAATTCCGCCCGTTAATATTATAAAAATGCCGATGGATTCAATTCCCGTGTGGGGAAAGTCTTGTACGATTAAGTTTCATGCTTTTCAATCGGAATATAATATAATTATTAATTGATATGCCGAACCGAACTGCACGATAAAATGAAGGTACCCGAGGAGAGTGAAATGAGGCGCGCTGTGGATTCCTGCCGAGTAGTCTGATTACCTGATTATCGTTGCACTTATCGCGACTCTGCCACAGCTGGCGATCGGTCGATTTATCTACTTCGTTATTATATTTACGTACGTATATAACTATAAATGTGGCGAGAATGAGAGAGAAGGGAGGGTCTCGAGTGTCTTAATTGCGTGGGTTGATACGTCTCACTCGGTGGGCCGAGATAACGTTGCCGCAACGCGCAGCATAATAAAATAATGTTACATTGAGATGTATACGAGAGAGGATAGTATTTGCCTCTGCCTGCATCGCTCGCGATGCCCGTGCGACGAGGATATCGCATCTTTATTTCTCAAATTGCATTATTAAGACTGCGTAAGCATGTCCAACTGGTTCTCAATTAGCAAAGATATCCCGCGTCAATATTATCGGACTTGAGCTCTACCTCTCTCTTTCGAGGAGGAGTAAAACGAGTTTCAGCGCTCAGCCGGATCTCCACAGCCGATACAATAATTCGAGCCGGGCATTAACGGAATTAAAATAATTAAATTAACTACGGATTTTTTTTTTCAGTCACAACTGCCGGCGTCCAATCTCCAAGGAAAAAGGAGATCCAGCGATGAAGATTCGATCGTGCAAAATATACGCTGGATGAATGTAAAAAAACAATCATGCTAGTCACAGTTTTCGAGAAAAAAAAATGACGATGAAGCGATAAACATTCAACAATGTAATACACGTACTGAACGAACAAGGATGCAACGATGGGGAACAAAACGAAAAAAATAGACGGTTCAAAGGATTATAAGAGAAAAGCTATGCGAACAGCTCGAGGGGACTCATCGGATATATGGGGAGCGTGTGTGTATCGTGAGAGAAGTCGAGGAGAAGCCGACGTCGAGCGGTTATCAGGCCACAGGTCCAATCAATTACCATGTTGTGCACGCGCGCCGAGAGCGAGATAGAGAAGGAAGAAAGACAAGAGAAAAAAAACCGAAAAGAGTAAAGAGTACACGTAGCAGTGTCAGATAGGTATAGTAAACTAGGAGTAAGCTATACAGTAAACTATACCTGTGCGGCGATGAGCGTGCGGTACTCGTCGGGTCCCCGAGCTGAGTCCTGTCCGCTGAGTTTGCTTATACCTACATGCAGTCATGATACACATGTATGCCAAAACCATCGAGCTCAAGCACTCCCTACTCTCCGTCCGTTTCTCTTTCTCCCTTTCGCAATCGGAAATCAATGAAATCGACGAAAAAAAAAAAACACATCGACTGCGTTATTGATACACCGTGATTTAAACTGCACCGTCGGCAATGTCACGCGGAACGGGTTCGGCGGTCCTCTCACTTTTTTTCAGCGGAGAGCGGGAGGGACTCGGGTTCCGTGGGGGAACAGCGAATCGGCCGCGACCAACACGTGGTCCATAACGAATGTCGGGAACAGGTGAGTATCGTAACTCCCGTGTGTGGAATCTCCGCCAATGCGAATCCCGCAGGATATTCCGCTCGATCGCGATCGGAACGACGAAATCGATGCGGTTGGTCACTGTCCGCAAGCAAAATCACGGCGATCTGTAGGGGGAAGTGGGAATGCAGTCTGCAGATTTTCTTCTTGAGCGTACACTGTTAAAAAATTTTGTTTGAAAATTAATGAACCGTACAGGAAGCTTTTTCACATAAACTGTTTCTGAAATTTTAAACACATGTGTGTTGCAATTTTACAGTAAAACTAGTATTTTTCATAAGAATGTTTGTAAATTTTAAGCAAAAGATTTGTAATTTTAATATTCGGTACTTTTATTTTACAAGCAAAGTACATTAAGGTTCAATTGATGTAAGTAATGTTAGTAAATTTCAAGTTCCAGTACATTCAATTTACAATTTATTTTTACAGTGTATGCGTGGCGCGTCCTCTCTCCCTTTCCATTTAGCACTATCTTCCACTTCCACTTCCGCCCTGTGTGACATCTGTACAACAAATCATCCCAAAGTACCCCAAAGAAGAGTTCGAACACTCCGTCACACGAAATTTGATTTTTTCCTGCCACCAAATCCGATGCATGTATTATCGTCGTACCTCAGCATACACCGTTCCACCTCCGCGTGAACCTTACACAAGACAAAACTAAACGTCTGAATTATTTTTCTTTATTTTTCACACAACGAGGTTGTTTGCAAATCGCTGAACAATGCGGATTCCGCGACCCTATCTCGGAAAAAAAGAAGCAATATTAAACAGGTCGAATCGATTCAGCCAAATCCGCCGGATGGATGTTTAGGGAGGACGACAAAAGGGCAAGAATGGGAACGATAGGTCGCTCGGTATGTGTTCCCGCTGTAAGAAAAATCGGTGCTCGGCAGCTATAACCGCCACACGAGGCTGTGTAACGAAGCTCGGCCCGGTGAGGGAAGCACGGTCCCGTTCGTGGCACGAGCGAAGCGGAGAGAACCGGAGAGAGACCTAAAAGCCCAAGAGTTGAAAATAATCCAAAATAAGTTCGGGCGTATCGATCGCGGGGTTCTCTCGCACCAGCGGCCTTCGTCGGTTGGTGCCGGTGCTGCGCTGCTCGTTCGGCAAAAAGAAGTAGAAGTTAGTTGGCAGCCTCTGGTCGTGCACCAGCAGCACCGGCAGCAGCAGCAGCAGCACCCACGAGGAAGCAGGTAGTAGGTATTAGGTTGAAGGTAGAAAAGGTTGGTAGGTTGGGTATAGCGTGTGCGGATGCAGCGCACGCTACGCCGACCTCGCCGCAACGGCGTAGGCATTACGTACACACCAATATCCCTCGCAACCCCCGTCCCGTCCCGTCCCCCTACCCCGCTCTTTCTCCTTCGCGGGCCCGTACAGCCCCTTTTCATCCCCCGTATTCGTCCCTCGCCATCCTACATCCAGCGTGGAAACGAAGGTGCGGGAAAGGAACGATGGAACGAGGCGGCGGCGATGGAGGGGGGGGGGGGGGGAGATTCCCTTCTTCCCTCCGCGCCGAACCGCGCCAACTTTTATTTCGTTTATCGGGCTGAACATGCGATTTCCCCTACGTATTTCCACCGATCACTAGCACCGTTCCCGTGTGCTCTCGCTCTTTCGCTCCCTCTGCCCCGTCGGTCCGCGCTCACGAGCGTGTTTCTCGAACGCGAACGTGGTACAACGACCTCGGACGAGACGGGGACGAACAGCGAGAGCCGCGAGAGGGAACAACCGATTATACGCGAAAACACCTGGAGATTCACGTAGAAATTTGAGATGATCTAATCACCCGGGAAATTAAGAAACACGGGAGTTACACGGGGTATTGCCGGGTGGATGCACCTAGTTGCAACGACGGCGCATTCAACAAACGTTTCACCACCGGAAAGAATCCAAATTTTTAGGTTCTTAATGATTTAAAAAAAAAATATCAACTAACCATATTTTTAACTGAACGAAGTTGAGACATTAACATCGAAGAAATGGTCAAATTGACAAGGAAAAATATTATGGACTCTTAACAAAGAAATCATTGTTAAATTGGTAAACCTTTTTTTTTACCAACGGCGATGAGAGTTACGTAAGCCAAACTATCGAATATCGTCGATGATGAACTTTCCGAACAATGTCCGTCGGCATTCGACAAATTTCATGCGGCAATTAGTCGTGCCGATATAATGATGAAAAAAAGAACGAAAAAAGTTGCGATTGGCCTTATCAGCCGGGCACTGTTGGTTGATCTTGTCATACCGCATTAATAGCTTGCACGCTTCTCAACGTTATTATATTCGCATGGTCTTTCCCGCTGGTAACGGCGACGAAAGTGCATGGTGCACGAAACTTCGTACGTTGCATATAGTTTGTCCGTAAATTGACGGTCTCGGGTAGTGCATGTCGGTGTATCGCGACATTTGCAGCACACCCCGTTGCGCTCGTTGGCCGTCACACGACGGAGGATAAGCCCGCGCGGAGCAACGTGCTGGGAGCGAAGCTCCGCTCTTGTGCCACGGGCCAAAGGTCGACCCTCTAAGCTCCGGCGCTTTCCAACCAATGCATGCGTCCCGTAACCAACTATACGCAGACGATTCGGCTGCCGGTGCACATTACGTTGCGGTATAAAATACACACTTGGATGTTGACGCGGACCGCGCGTCGGCGAAGCGCTAATCGCAGACTCACGGGTTCACCGTCCAACCACCCATCGAGACGATGCCGCATAAACACTCTTACCGACTGTAGCTCGGAGTCATAATTTTCAGATATATACGCGGCACGATAGCCTGTAAATTTCGTCGTTAACTGAGAAAAGGTCATCCCGAATGTTCCGCCGACGATTCTCCTCGATCAATTAAAGGACAGAGACGAGAAAAAAATGCAAACAAAAAAAATTAGCCAAGCACATAGACGATTTTAATGAGAGACCCCACGATTGATCATATTTGACGGTGGAAAGTACGAGCAACAGTTGAGTTCTGAATTTATTCATCCTACGTAAAAAAGAAAAATAATCTATAAAACGATAACAAAAAAAATACCCCGGCCTTATCAATTTTCGTTCTGCCCATAATGCTCGTTCGTCGCGAGGGATAGAAATTTCAACGAATTTCGATGAGGTTTGTTAATGCTCCGGTGGTGTACCGAGAGTGGAGATAGAGAGAGCCGAGGGGGGGGAGTCTCTCCGTTCTCCGGGAGTTTGCACGGAACGAGAGAGCTTGCGACAGAAAGGCAGTGCGAAACGGCGAGAGGAGGTAGGTAGGTGTGCGCGCATTAAAATTGCGGCGTCGGTGGGCGAGAAGAGAGCTCCGTGTACAAGCTCATCGTGGCGACCTTCCGCCAGTACCTATACGCTATTTTACTAAACTTACGGTCGGTGCGGTTGTTGCCGGGTTTACACAGTACTCCACACTACATCGGTAACTTGCTTACCTGTACTATGACCGGACGAGCTCTCGGCCCGATAGGCCATAATAGATAATGGTAACATTACAAATTAATGGACTGTAAAGTGGTACGACGAGAGGCGATGGGCACAGTATATGTGGACTAGCGAGTGAGCAGTGTGCTGCCGCTGCTGTTGCTGCTGCTGCCGGTGGCCACTCTATTTTTACGTACGACGAGAGCCGTCGGCCTCCCAGTGTGAGACGACACACACTCACACGCGCAATGAAAAAAGCTCCACCACATTCGAAGCCGACACAGACGGGACGCGTGTAAAGAATTAATAACCAACGTATGCCAAGGGATTACGGTCGAGCATCGTCGAGCATCGACACGTTTCGCCGTACAAACGTCTGCACGCGGATCGTTGGATCCGCTGAATTTTTTTTTCTTGCGTAGACTCTAAGAGTTCGACTGTTGGAATGCATTGAATTGGAAGATGGGACTGGCCCGTATTTAGATATCGTTGTGGAAATTATAACATTAGGATGTTGTAAGGTAGTGTCGTCACATGATTATTAAATTCTACGATTTACTATTCTGGGTCGAACATATCGATTACCGAAAGAGAAGGGCGTAACTCACAGACTTTAACGTGGAGGTTACGCCCTTTTGGTTCTCAGCCGTCGATGGGACTTGGGACTGAGGACCGAATGTGTAGTACCGAGATTGAACTCCAATTCGAACTTAAATACCAACTTAAGTTCCGAGTCATCTTTGAACTGAAGTGCCAACTCAAGTTCCGCCTCATCTTCGAACTTAAGTAAAATCAAGTTTCAAATTAAGTTCGGAGTTAAGTTCGAACTTGATTTCAGTCTCGGGACTTTCAATTCCGTTTAGCGTACCAAATATCCAGATGTTGTTCGGCACTATACATTTTTCCAAATACACTGGCGCCCACTGCGCCGTACCCACGATACTCGGTGCGACATGTGTATTACACATGAGGCTATGTATATCAAAACCAAAATCGGTTGTTTGCAGTCAAAAACGCCAGGAGCGTCGGAAACGAAACGAATCGGTTCCTCAATTCTAATGTCATACCCGCCGGCTCCGATGGTGCACCGGGGCTCTATGTGTGTGCACAAAACCGACGATTGTAATCGTTATTTCGATATTTCCCGACGAAACGCGCGTATCGTTACAGTACCCGTACCGAACAGTACTGAATATGACAGGTATACCTTCCGAGCCGCGTATCGAGTGTATACATATGTATATAAAACCGTGGCCAGAGCCAGGTAACCGAACGAAAATCCCCGAGCGGGCAATCGACCGCAAATAATTGTTTTCGAAACAGCGCGGTCCCTTTTTTTTCATTTCCTTTTTTCTATTTTACAGTAGCAAAAAGAATGGTTATTCGTGAATTTCGTTGGTACCCGGTGGCGCGTGGATCCGAGGGGATTGTTACTGTTAAAGGGAACTGTCGAGATTTTTTTATTTATTTTTGTGCAGTCTCTTTCGTGTCGGCTATACCATTTGCGAGCGGAGGAGGTGAAACTGTCGCCCGGGGATGTAATTTTGTTCCACCGGACCAGCGACGAACGTATCTACTTACGAAGTAGGTTGGAGTATTTTACGGCTGTAACTACGGCCGGCACGGTGTAACAACGTTGTCCGGACGGATCGCGGGGAGTTCAAGCTGAGAAGTCATTCGCGTAGTTATCCGTGTCTCTAGAAATGTTTGTCTATAGAAACGTTCAGCTGCGTTTTGCGCGATCTGGGCTGAAGCGTATTAAGCCGGCTCGGCGGTGTTGCATAATGCATAGGTGAATCGACCTATCCGTCTATCGGTCGGGGAGAAAGAGAATGGAAAGGAGAAAAAAAAAAATTAAAAGAAAAACGGAAACATCGTGTACCCGCGGGAGAAAAGTTGTACTCGCGAGCAGCGCACTTAGCCGTCCTGCCGTCGTTCCTCGTATCTCTCCGACTGCTGCTCATCGTTTAGTTAAATACTAGTGTGCAGTTCGTTGTCGTCGTTTAATTCACAAACTTCGCGACTCTCGCGATTCCTATCCTCTGCCTTTTTATTCTCACTGCTCTTTCCCTCTCGTTCTCTCCCTCGCCGGGGCTGCCGAGGACGAATTAAACTGGGGTTAAACTGTGCGACGGAGAACTCCGGGATTAAATCCTTGTACTATATCCTTTTTTTTTAATTGTTGTTTTTTTATTCCGCTTCATGAGCCATAAGCGTTGAAACTTTTCATGGCTATTAGAGGCGACAGTGTACATTGCTCCAAGCGACGATTGCTGGAATGACTTACATCTAAAACAATGTCGGAGGATTCTCCACACCGTAAAAAAAAAGGTTTACACGGTTAATAAATATTTATCGTTAACAATTTTTTCATTGTAACTCTACAATTCTTTTCAGTTAAAAATACGACTCGTCAACGGAGAATAAAATTGCTGACCCTCGTTGCACACTTTGCCGAATGCGTCGAATATGAAATAGATCTATGGATCTATGGTTCTATATATTTTGAGTACTTTCGGGGGTCAACGACCCCTAATGAGTCCAAATTCATCAGACATGTATCGAGAGTAAGTGATCGGGTTTGCTGAATAAATGAAAAATGTTGTCTCGTCCCCCCGCCCACCAAATGAGGGTGGAAAAAATAATGGACGTTCGAGACTCGAATTCGTGATTTTCGAACGAACGGAACGGCGAAGAAAAAATCCAACGCGGGGAAGCGCGCGACTGCAGGGGGGGGGGGGGAGATCGGTAGACCAGAGGGCGAGGAATCGGAGAACGTTGTATAGGTAGCGTGAGCTTGGAATGTCGGAGCGGTAGCTTTCGGTCGGTGTTGCCGCTCGCTGGGCGGATCGATATTAAAATGGTGACCGAATTCCGTGCGACCCTCCCCGACCTGCCTCAACCTCGCAAAGCGCGAACGCTCTCGAGCACCGGCGGTTCGGTTTCGGCCCTCACTCCACCTTCGTTCCGTCGCGACCCCCACGATCCTTCTTTCTCGCTCCCTCGCATTTTGCCGCCCTTCTTTCTCGCTCCCTCCCTCTCGACATCGCCGCGCCGAACCGAATTCCCGTTACCGACTCTCGACCCTTCCATCAGCTCCCTGCCCGCAGCCAGCAGCTCTCGCTGTTCTCGCCCCGACGAGGGCTTTTTGTTATCGGGAAGGGAGGCCGATCGAAAAGTGTTTACAACGCGAGAAGGCCAATAGCTATCGGGAAGAAAACAATTTTTTCGTTCGTACGAGACGAGCGTTGACGTGAAAGAACAAATACACGCCTACGTTCCTTTTCACCTTTTTCGGTTTTTTTTTTTTTTGTTAAATAAAAGGTTCTTACGTGAGATGTATTTTTTTTTTTTTTTGTGAGAGAAGAAACGAGAAAACGTGGATAACTCGTGGTATCTTATGGATCTCTTCTTCCTCGCGGAAGAGTATCATCATCAGTATCGACCAACCGCGGCAAGTACTCGGTAACGGCCAGCCGCTCGCTCTCGGTCCCTTTGCCGCGGCTTCGATATTAAGTGGCGAGTACATCGGGCGCTTAAGCGCGCGAGGGAACCTCGCCGAGAGGTTCAACGAGATGATGGTCGAACGGGAGAAGGGGAGCGCGAGAGAGGGATGAAATAGAAGAAGAGAAGAGGATTTAAAAAAAAAAGGAAAGTGGCAAAAGATCGACCTGGTGCAGCAAGAGAGCCGCAGAAGCAAAGTTCTTCTCGGTCGATCCTTAGGTACACCGCATTTCCCACGTCATTAGAATCGCCTGCTTGAACTTTCGAACGAGAGGCACCAAATGAGAGAGACCGGAGGCGCCTAACGCTGGCTCGTGATTGCCGCGGGTATAGGCCGATCACGCTTGGTCTCTCGCACCTGCGTGTTTTCCATTCACGCCTCGCTCGACGACCCGATCACATATCGTGTAAGGAAAGGATCGGGTTCACATTCGCACAGTGTGCGGCCATTCTTCCGCGAGCGCGCTGCGACGAAAGGTTCGTACGCTTAACGAACATTGCTCGTCCACAAACTTGCGCAATTCTCTTCCTTATCAATTTTACAATTTTTATTTTTGCCGATAAAACGCGTTTTTATTACTTTTAAAAAAATGGAAAAAGACGAGAAAGAAATATTGCGGCCGTTTTTGGGAAAATAACGGTTGTTAAATTTACAAATAAAAACGAGACTAGATATTATATTCTCATCACATATCGTGTAAGGAAAGGATCGGGTTCACATTCGCACAGTGTGCGGCTACTCTTCCGCGAGCGCAATAACGAAAGGATCGTACATTTAACAAACATTGCTCGTCCAAACATTGCACAAATAGATTATTCTTTTCTTGTTAACTTTACAATTTTTTTTTTTTTATAGACCGTATTTTTTTACATTAATAAAAATGGAAAACGACTAGCAAAAAGATTGCGGATATTTTTGGGAAACTAATGTTTGTTAAATGTACAAATGAAAATGAGGCTAGATGTCATATTCTCATACACAAATAAACCGAGCATTTGCGGTGGGGAGTCGTTAAATGTACCGCGAATGAAAGCTGAGGGCGCATGGACGTTTCTCGTTAATAAATCAGAAACACCTTGGCAGATATGGAGTACCTGTTATGCGATGTACGTACGATTCTCGACGACGGTATCGCGAGCTTGCAAAAGTGTCATTCGGTGACGTACGACGATGTAGCGTAATCTTCGTATTTATAAATAGCTGGCACAAAGATTATAGTATAGGCTTTACACCGACGGAGAACTGTAGGAATGCGTTAAAAAGATCGGTTAACCTTTGCCACCGCTCAGTCTATACTGTAATGTACAGTACGTACTACATGTGGCGACTCGAAGCCAGGGGTCTCCGCATTACCGATTCCCACGCAATTTTACAGGAAAGCCTAGCTGGAATCGTAAGCAAACGGAAACGGAACACAACATTTTTTTTTTTAGTTGTTTGTGCCACTTAAATTTACTAGCAGCGTTACGCACTTCACGCGTGTATCCGCAAATCTCGGTATTTCTTTTTTTTCTCTGATTTTAACAGATTAAATGTTATTTTCTAAGAAAAACGACATTCCCGTGGCCATTAACAGCCAATGCAGCATCGATACAATTTTAATCATAACTGTCAAACACGTGATCTGGGTTAGACAGCTTCAGGCTCGTACGATAGCCAATCAGCGAACATTTCTCATGCGAAAACAGTACATATCGATAATGTAAATTATATCGAGCGGTAATTTACGAAGTGAATGAACTAACACTGTACAATGTTTTGGATTACGTTTGGCGAAAATGGATTTAGCCGTTTAAATTTTAGGAGATTATGAAATTTTAGAATTTTTCGTAAAATTTGTGGTTTAAATCCGACAAGAGTTTATGCGACAGATGTTGATCTGGCAGGAAAATAATTTGGAAATTTGTCATCAGTGGGGGAAAACACAAGACTGCCGGCTAGGTTACCGATACGAAAAACCCGGAAATGAGAGATCAAGAGTTTCCGAAAAAGTTTAGTGGCGAACGATTTGATTCGTCAGTCCGGAAGTGCGCTATAGAAGTCGGGCTTATATGTTAATGCGTTATGTACCGATGTACCGAGCCGCTGCAATGGCATAAACACGTGCGCGCTGCCGACGAAAGCCGGATAAAGAGGAGGAAGAAGAAGAAGAAACAAGAGGTAAGTCACAGCGCGGTGAGGATAGAGAGAGGAGTGCCGCCGGCTCGTTCGGCTTGTCGAACGAGTCTGTAACATCGTCTTGTATTATTGCCGCGGCGGGTTTATTCTCTCCCTCTCTCGCCCTCTCCATCTCTCTCGTAGCAGCCTCCTTCCACCTCTTTCACTCGAGCTCAACGCTCACATGAAATTAATCAAAGTGGCGAGCGAGAAGTCTTGTACCTTGTAGCCCCGGTCATGTCCGAAGAGAGTTCGAGGGCGTGATCTCTCACATCGCCTCTCTCGTTAATAAACTTGTTATTATGCCATAAAGCGATATCATAATTCTCTCCCGTACACCGTACAGTGTGCGTGATATTCGAAATGTTATTTTTCTTTATTTTTTTTTGTATCAAAGAGAGCGAACTTTTTTGTGTTTTTTGTGTCTTTTACTTTTTTCGTTACTTCTGTTAAGCTTGGGCTCACTTCGGATAGTGTACAATACGTTGAATGAAATCGAGGCGGTTCTTCGATGCTGTTACACGGAGTGTCGTTAACGATTGATACTGCTGGAAACTGGTCATCCCTGGAAATATATATACATATATATCTGTGACGTTGTAGTACAAATCGAAGCTTCGTGGGCTAACGGTTGCACTCTTGGAATTTTTGGATCGTCCTCGCTGCGACACCGGTTGGCACTCAGAGTGCCGTATATCACGCGTTGAAACGCGTGACCCTCGGGATGTCTCTCTCACTCTCTCTCTCTCTCCTCCTCCGCCTCTCTGTCCCTTTGCACCCTAGTTCAACTATCGTGTGCGACGTGGCGAAAGGGCGGAATAAACGGAGAGGGATGTTACCGTGTGGCGTCGAATCGTAAGCGCAGCCGGGCCACTTTGTCCGAGGGGCCGAACGGCCACGGCCGTTAGAGCTCCATTTATCCGGCAATCTCATAACGAAAATTAATGGACCGAGATGTTACTGCTTCCGGTTGGTTCTCGCGACGAGGAGGCCGCATCCACGGCACACCTGATTTCCCCACCGCCGGTCTCTACCGTGACTTCTCCATGTTATCTCCCCAGCCTCCGAGTGCTTCCGTGAAAGTCAGAGATGCATCGAATTTGCATCTTTATTTTAACCCTTTTCTGCCCCTGTGCATTAAAGTCACCGGATGTAAAACCAGAAAAAAAATGTTGACATTAACTCATTTGAAAATTACTCTTTTTTACCATTCGTCATTAATTAGGTGACTTCGTCACCCTTCGTGGGACGGCCGTTTCCTCCTGCCAATGCTGACTGTAGCTGCTTAGTCTGATTTTTATTTGATTTTGTTTTGATTCTGTTCCGTATTTGCTCTGATGTTGCCCTGTATGCAATACTCTTGAATGTTTTACGTAAACTGTATTCAAACTTTTCTTCGCCTCGCTATACGTTCCGCTTGGTCCGTAGGAGGTTTATCCCAGAACGCGAAAAATCATCTATCCATCTATTCATTTTTTTAAAATTGTAACTATAGGCAAGCATTCCAGAATGTTCAAAGTACGTTCCACAATTTTTTTGCTCTACTCTGACGGATAGTTCCGAGAATAGGGTGATATCGAAACCAGTGCGAACATCGCGATACTTCGGAGAAGTGGGACCACGAATGACGCGTCGTGTCATCGGTTCAGTTTTGTAAGAAAATGGGAATGTATCAGAATTATCGTGACATTAAGGCACGAAAAGTACGATATCGGAATTTGTAACATAATCGAGTAATTTCGCAGTGTGTTCGGCAGGATTGAATGGAACAACTCGAACCTCGATACCTTGTCATTTGCGTGCCACCCTGAGAGGAGAGGAGATAGGCCAAAGACCCGAATCGATAATGATAAGCACTTTAGCGAAAAACGAGCCTCTCCCTTCACCGTCCGCACCCCTCCACCCGCCGTCGATCTTCCCTCGCCAGTTCCGTCGACGGTTCACCGGCACTTTCGCTCCCTCGTCCGCGTTGCACCCCTTCCGTGAGAATATTGTTAAGCACATCGAACGTTTCGGCAGATAACCGCGTTACCCCTTTGCCCGCTCGGAATATCCCCGGCGAAAACGAGCTCAGCTCACCGGTCTCGGGATCGTTCTCCGCCGCGGGCACTCTCTTGTCCTCATCAGCTAATCGAATGTATGAGAATTCGATACCTCCCTGTTACTAAATTTGTCGATTTATGTATTTATGCATTTATTCTGTACATCATGGCGTGCGGCTATCCGTCAGATCACTGCGTTATTGACTCTGGGAGACGATGCGCACATACCCAGAAATATAATTTACCTGACGGGTGACCAGCAAATATATATTGATTTAAATTAAATAAATATCGATTTACGATAAATGTGTATTGATTTTAATTGAATAAATATCGATTTGTATGAAATAAATAATGATTTAAATGAAACAGATATTATTTAAATGAAAAAAAAAATTAAATTGGGGACGCCCGTTCAATAAATCATTTCTTTGGGTGTAGCTGCGTGCGCGCGCTATATCGATGCAAGAGGGCTTCAGAAAGTTGCGTGACGATGAGGGAAAGCAACGCAGGATGGAAAGGGAAGAGCTAAATGCGCCTACAAACTATATCTACGATTCTTCGCCGTGCATGCTCTTGTATGCGAATGTGTACATGTGTGCGTGCCGCATCTACGTAGGTGTGCGTTAACGGCTGGCGCGTTTTTTGATGCACGGCAATCATCAGCGTTGGGCGCAGCGAGAAGGGCGCCGAGACCCAGCACCCGTTTACGAGCACCATCAAGTCGATAGTTTATCAGTGGGAGAAGAGACCCGGTTGCGCTTTGCTGTACGAATTTTTACTTTTTTTTTGCACCCAACGCTCGCCGCGATACTTTTGCTCTGTATAAATACTGGGGCACATTATAGCGGAGCGGCGGAACGAGAGAGGCTGGGACGCAGGGGAAATTGATAATTTATCGGTACACGAGCACGGCGATTTCTTTGGGTACGAAGCAAACGATTTTACGTTCCTCATTGATTATTTGCCGGCTACGCGAGACGCCTGGAGTTTCTCGTGACGCCGAGGCGAAACCCTGCCCGATCGTGTTTATCGAACAGAACTAATTTCCGGCTTCAGCGATTTTCTTAATTGAGTCATTAGGTATCGGGGGAAGTAAAGGATCTGATAAAAATTCCAAAGTAGTTTCAGATGAACTACCATATTTCCATGCCGCCAAGCGACTGATCTTGATATCTGTAAACGTGATATCTGTAAGGCGTGACACCAGAGAGAATTTTTTATCGAGTTTTGAGACGTAAGAAAGAGACATAAAAAATAAACATTTCATCTCAAATGTTTCAGCCTTTGCTCCCCGGTCCCGTTTTTGCTCGCTCACCTCTACACATCTTCGACGATTCAGAATTTTTGATAAACATCCGGCCGTTACACATTTTACCGTTATCACCACAGTCTTTCCCCGAGCTAACACAGCGCGCTTTGTGGTCATTAAGTTCGTACATGCGGCATTAAATTTCATGCGGAACAAATTGTACCTGCGATCGGTAGGGCGGTCAGTGGTATTTGTAGAAGCCGGTTTCAAGGATACCCACACAGGAATCAACCGTAGTCAATAAAGTTCTAATAGTAAAATCGTTAATATTCGTTTCGCCGAGGAAAAAGCGTGCGCAGCTCCGTGAACTCCCACGGAAGGTAAGAGTAGGCAAAAAGATGAAGCATCGAGAGGAGGAAGAGGCGGAGGATCGTCGAGTCGCACAGGGAGGCTGCACGGACCACCCGGCGTTAACGCGATTTTGAGGAAGGGTGATCGGCGGTAAAGCCAACCGAGCGCGGCGGCAAAATACGCCGGTATCGGCGAGGATCCATGTGCTCGCATCCGTTTACCAGGAGCGGAAGGCCGGCCGGCGAGAGATGCGGAGGAAGCCCGGCGGAATGAGAATGAGCAGAACGCAGAAGCGCGGAGCGAGGAGGGCATCAAAGGCTGCATCGTCTCCCAGGGGAATTTACGGTAAACTGCGAGTGCTCTTCGCGTACGCAAGAAGGCAGGAGGGGCGAGGGAGAGGGCCAAGTTGAACAGAGCGTGCCCCCGCTGCCGCCACCGCCGCCGATCTTGCAACAAATCTATTTCCACGGTATGGCAAAAACGGAAGACACGCCGCGCTGCTGTTGCCGCTGCCGGGGCCGGCTCGGCGAGTAATGAACTAATCTAGCAAGGTCCGTCGGGCTCGCGAGAGCCTCCGAGTGCCGGACCGAGAAGGGAACGGGAGGAACGCGAAGGGAACGTCGAGGATGCACCGCCGTTGTGCAACCAGTGGGACGAATGAAGGGAGAGACGACGACGATGGCGAGAATGAGCGAGATGGAGGAGACTTTTGCGAAGAAACTTTTGCCGCGGCTTAATAACATGAGTTTTTCCTGGCTCTGGACGCTCCCTCTCCCCGGAGTAAACGCTCGCTTTGCTCGCGGGGACCGGAGACCGGGGAGGGAGAGCTCGGGAGGAGGGAAAGACGCTGTGGTGTTGTGCACACAGCGTCTCTCGCAGGATCCGGCGGACACCGTGACGCCCGCACTCTCTTTAATGTAACCCTCTCTCCATCGCCCCGTCAGCGTACCCGCGTAATTTCGTGACTCTTGTAAATCCCCCTGTGGTCCGCGGGACTTGTAGAACCCTTCGCGCATCGCCGGGAGGAGGTGAGGTCGAAGGAATTTGAAAAAGAGAGGACCGTGCGTGCGCAATTGCGTACGCGGAGATATCGCGCGTGCACAGAAGTGTTTTAATGGCTGGCGATGTTTTAAATTTTTAGTTCTCTTACTTTAAAAAATTCAATCTCATCATTCGACCGATCGGGTGACCATCGGTGCGATACGCGATGGTCGAATCGAATTGCTTGAAAAATACTAACCTACACAGTAACAAAGATTTGTACACTTAACAAACTTTTTTGTCCACAAACGTGAACAATTATTTTGTAGTTAATTTTACGAAAAATATTCGTAAAGTTAAGGCATTTTTGTAAAATGCACAAGATTTTTTTGTAAAATTAACGTGAAAAGAATTGTCGACGTTTGCTGGACAAGAAACGTTGGAACCTATTTTACTGTGCACCGAGATGCGCAACGAGAAAAACCGATGGTCATCTCAACATAACCGCTCAAACTCTTTCAAATCGACCTGGTCAATTTTGCACGTTGACCGATATTCACCCCACTCGAATTCGGTACATATATTTGCCGATGTATTCTACGCGTGCAAATAGCAAATTGCTAATATGACGGTAGCACAACGAATAATATCGATTCGAAAGAAAAATCTTTTTTTAAATCTCGTAAAATCCGACGAATCGAGTATATTACGGGTGAGGTGGAGAAGGAATTTCGTAGAACTTCGGAGAGTTCGTAGGAGCTCGTAATAAGTACAGAGCACAAAGCGCGAGAAGAACCGTCGCTCCGGTAGTGGTAGTTTCGACCCCGGCCTCTCGTCCTCTTGCTCCTTCACGTAGCCGTAGTCGGGCAGCTGTGGCGAAGAGGTTTAATAATAATAACGCCGGGAGGATTCTTCGCCGACGACGAGGACGACGAGGGCCGCTACTACCGGCGCTCTCTTCCCTTGCTCTCTCCCTCCCCCTCTCTTTGTATACTCCGCCATAAACGCGAATCCTCATCCACGGAGATAATGATGGTCGCGGGGGTGAGCTCCGGCAGTAATGCGTGGTTGCCGCGTGACGCGGCCGACACGGCTAGACCTTTTTCCCTTTATTTATTTTTGTATTATTATTTTTTCCTCTCCTCAATTCTCCCTCACTTGTCCAGCGAGAAACGTACCGACGAAGGTTACGCACAAAATTGCTGAAAAATAAAATAAAATGTCCAACCTCCCAGACACGATGTAACACAATCTTTTTATTCTTTCTAATTTCAGCTCATTAAAAAATCCTCGCGGGACTTCGAGCCGAGTTGAATTATCGTGCACCCTCTGTAAACAGGAAGTTAAAAAAAAGAAACGGAATCCATCCGTGTTTTACGGTCATAAAACGATTTGGGACTGCGGAGTTGAATAAATTCTGCTCGTTTCGACCCTTCCGACTCCCGCTCTCTTCTTTATTGTATCGCCCTCTCAAAGGTTTTATTACTATTTATTTATTTTATTATATTTTTTTATATAACGAAGTCCTTAAGGGATCCTTTCGTGGCCATCCCTCGCGGAACATTAAATGGTCCAAATGCGTGCAGGACGTTCCGATTCCTGGATTCGTGCCTGCGTGACGCTCGTTCGTCCAGAGTAGTCGTCGCGCGATCCGGGCGCGATTCCCGAAGTCAGCCGAGAGGGATATATCAGAGCTACGAGTGCCGGAGGTTACGCACTACCTGCTGCCGTGCAGTGTGTGTGTGTGTGTGCTAGTCGGGCTGAAAGAGAGGCGAGTCCGGGACGGCCGCGGGGCACAGAGAACCACCGGATCCTGGTTACACCGAAGCAGACACTGCCGCCGCGCCCGTTGGGCTCGTAAAATCCAAACTCCGTCGTGTAAATCCAAACGCCTCGATGCTCTCCTCCTCCTCTTCTTCGCGGCGATACAGCCCGCGAGGCCCTATATCGTCTCGAACCGGCGAGGGAAGAAACTCAGGCAGCAGCGCGTATACCGCCGATACAGCGAGGAAGAGAGTCCCTATATCGCGTATCCCTTTCCGACATCGTCTCCCATCCTCGCACTCACTCGTAAATATCCGGTCGCACGTACGTCCGATCTTGTTCAACCCCCTTCGCACGAAACACACACGCACCTGTCGGTCGGCCAGAGGCCCCGATACTTTACACGCTCGAGAGTGAGGAAACCCATCGAAGATTGTTCTTCTGCTGCTGCTTCTGCTGCTGCCTATTAGCGAATTCCGAGTGCGTGAGGCCGAGCTATCTCTACCGAAACGCCCGCGTTACCCTGAAGGGTGTGCGTGTGCGTACACTGAGAGAAGGATCTCGTAAAAATGAACGATCGTCTAAGAAAAATTACCATGGCATATAGTAATAGAGCGCCAGGGCGCCACCTAGCGCAGAAAGTCTCAGATTATCCAAGAATTTTTACCATTATATCTAAGAAAAAATTCTTATAAATCCGGTACTTCCTACCATAGGTGGCGCCCTAGCGCCCTACTGCTATGTGTGATGGTAATATCTCCCAAGCGATATAGTAATTTATACTAGATACTTCTCTCAGTGTAGAGTTGGATCGCCGAAAAATGCGTATGAGGACTTAGGGCTGATGATCAATGGATTGCTCGAATCTATGAGCACTTTTACATTTCCTGATAGATTCGTTGATTCCGGATGTACGAAGTGGCTACCACGGTTAAGAAGGTTCATACCTTCGAGATCGGCTTCACGAGCTCGGGCAGAAATGCGTGTTTTATTTTTGTTCCGTAGGTAAACAGACAGAAACTGGTGAAAAGAAATTTCCGCTAAGTGGGCAAAGCTATTCTCTGTACTGCAGGCGTAATTTTGGTCGTAGACGTTCGAGGTGAGAAGTGAAGTAGCATGCACAGCCGCGGCATCGGAAAAAGATTCGCGCCGACACGAGGATACCCCGAGCCTTCGCGGGAAATCGAGTCCGCCGTAAAATTTCATCCGCTGACCTCTTATCAGCGCCGCTGCGCTGGTAGCTAATAATCGCTCGCGCGTTTACCGCGCGCGAGAATACCGTCTTGCGGTGAAGAATTTTCTGACATTTCGACAATTGCCTCCGCGTATCTCATTACCATTCTCGCGGGTTTGAGGATATCGGCGATTGCACAGAAGCGGTCAGCGTGCGGCAGAAGAAGCGCCGTAACATGCGAGAATACACGCGGAGGTTTCGGTGCGCCGCGAAGCTTTCCGCGTTCCATCCTTCGCGTATGTGTCACGCCGTGCGCCCTCGTAATTGTGAACGGCAACGCGCTCGATGTTCGCCTCTGTACACTCTTCCCGTCTCTATCACGCCGCGGTTGCTTGGAAACTCTCTCGTCGGTAAAGAGCCCGCGTGTGCGGGAGATATCCTCTCCCGTTGCGGGCATAACCGGCGACGGGGAGGCTGGGAGCGAGGGGGGCGGGAGGGGGAGGACGGGAGACCGGACCGTTATTTGACGATAGGTACCTACGCAGAGAGTAGTCGAGAGGATCCAGTGTTGTTAGACTAAATGGCAGGAGCGTGCAGTTGTTGATCGTTCGACGGGGCCAGTGGGAAATTATGGTGTCGTAACGCCAATCAGGCAGGCATCCGACGCCGACGCCGACGCCGAACAACCAGCAGCACCGCGCTCTGTGTAATGTTCGACGCGTGTTTTGCGCACACGTACCGCATTCGCTATCTCCTGACGGCTTCCAGAATCTCTTCCTCGGAGAGGCCCCTCCGCGAGAGAGGCTTCGCCGGAGAATTCGGATCGGATACCCGCGTTCGCGGTCCATAGAGACTGAAAAATGAATGATTTAGAAGTATCGGGCGTCACCCGGCAAGAGTGTTTTCAATAAGCGTTACGGTTTTGTAGAGAACTTACTGGAATGGCCAAAAGTTACGGACCTTACTCGGAATTAAGTAAAGTTACCATTGCCGGGCACCTGAGTGAGGACCTCGAGTGCTGAAATTACTGTCGGAGGGACGATATAGCGGACGCCATTGCTTATATGAAAAATTACATTGTCTATGAAAAATGGATTCCTCAAAGTATGGGACTTACCCGAAAAAAGCTGTACCTATATAAATTAGCGTTAAATAATATTTTCCTCGATAGTTTTATTTTCGCTGAATTGTCTTCGCCGCCCGATATTTTAAAAATCAGTTTGGCCGGTATTTGCCCAGCCTACTCTAAATGGCCTGCCCAATCCGGGAACCATTTAAGCTTTGCCGCTCGGAGAATTGGGATCGGATACCGCGTGTGCGGTCTATAAAGATTTAAAAAAAATTATTTAGGAATATCGGGAACCACCCGGCAAAAGTGTATCCAACAAGCATGACTGTTTTGTAGGGAATTTACTAGAATGGCCAAAAGTTACGTCCAAAAGTGTTACAGTCCTCACTCGGAATCAAGTAAGGTACCATTGCTGGCCACCTAACGGAGACCCTCGAGTGCTGTCGTAGGGGCGATATGTGGATGCCATTAGTTATATGAAAAACAACATTGTCCGCGAAAAATGGACTTCACAAAGTGTCGGACTTATGCGAAAAAAGGCCATACCTATATAAATCGAGCTAAACATTTTTCTGTACCAGCTAAAATGATGATATTATACTCGATCGTTTTATCTTCACGGACTTGTCTTCGCTGCCCGATGCTTAAAAGATCATCCTGGTCGGTATTCGCCCAGCCTGCCCTAAATGGCCCGCCCGATCCGGGAATCACCGGTCGTACTTTCACATACGATTCCTCGCTGACTGCACGCGGTTGAATCAATTTCGTATTTTTTTCCTTCTCTTGAGAAATGATGGTCGATTGATCTACCGCATGCAGCGAAAGGGCTGAGCGACCGCCGCATCCTCTAATAACTCTTTCCAGCATTCGAATCGTTAATTTTCAATTCGCTGCACATCAAATCCCAGAGGCAGATCGTCGCGAATCCAATGATTGCGAGGAGAGAACTCGCTCGGCGTGGTCGGGTCGTGTCCTGTCCGTAGCGAGGGCAGTGCGTGCGAGAGCATGCGTGCGTGAGCCTCTCTCGCCGCTGTCACGCACGCTGCCGCTGCCAGCAAGGAGAGCCGAGCGATCCTATCTTGCCGAAGTGGCCTCGCCATTACTGGGCCGAGACCCATTAAGGCGTATGTCCTGACGTCGACTTGTCCCCCCCCCCCCTCCCCCCGCCCCCGCTCCCGCCCCCGACACTACAACTATCCTCTGTTCTCTTCCTGTATCTCTTACTCTCCGCTCTATCTCCGTCTCCACGGGCAGAAGAGATGGGCGTCCTGAATTCAGGTAAGAGAGTACAAATCCGTGCGGTGCTTACCCAGCCGAGTGTAAATACCCAGAGAAGAGACGCCTTCAGCTGTCCGACCGAGAATGAAGAAGATGGATAGAAATATCTTCCTGCACGCACTTTGATGAAAAAATTGTTCTGAGAATTGTCGAGGGAACTAAATGAACACTTCCCTAATGTACTCAAATTTAGCGCTGATTGCAGTGGTTGTATTTTTTTTCCTCTCGCTACCTCCATCGAACCTATATTTTCTCGGCGGTCTGCCAATTCCAGGAACGCCCCGTCAGCTTCCCAGCGATTTTTTTTTTTTTTTTCGTTTTGTTTTTATATTCATTGTCCCACCGCACAGGTGAAAATCGAAAATTCCGTTCCCCGGCGCGGCCGGTATAAGTCGTAGCAGCGCAATTAATTCCGCGAACCTCGGGTCCTCCCGGCGCATTATTGTCCCCGTGTGTGTGTGTGACGAGACGCGGTGAGAAGTGTGTGGCATTTCCAGCGTGAGACCTGCCTGCGTGCGTGCTCGTTCGGCTTTGGCCTCAGCGCGCGAGCCGTTGCCGCGTTCCGAACTGGCGAGATGCAAAAACCATCAGGGGCAACGGAAACCGGTCGTCTGAAATGTTTAAAAAATTTGTTTCTTCGCACGTCGGATTCCGCCGGAAAATCGTAACTTGACAGTGCGAATGAGAGAACGCTGCGCCTCAGTCTCGCTTCTATACCGGAAGCGAAATGTCTGCGACTCGCGACCGGCGCGCTACATCGAATTTCGGTAAATCGTTAGAGCCGGGATTCCCGCGAGCGGTCCTGTGCCAGCAAACATCAGGCGAGTATTGTTGCGGTACGGAGCGAAGAGCATCAGCCCAGAGTAGAGAGAGCTCGCCATGCGCTTCCGGTCGCGCGATACCTATCGCGATTCCTCCGTCGGATCTGGCAATTAGCAATCACGCATATATATTCCGTAACGCTCTTGCGTAACGACGTACCAGCGGTGGCGGCGGCTAGGTAGCAACCCGACGAGGAGATTATCATCGCATCGCGTCGTTCGCCTGCCTGGATAGATACATACATGTACCCTGTACAATACACGCCGGTATACGGCGGCACTAAACCGCGCGTTCGAAAGATTGCCAACTATGTGTGCGCTCGGTCAAATGCATTTCCACGTGCTGCTCACAGAAATAATGTATCTCTCGTGTGTTTACTGATAAGTATGTCCTCTATTTACAGACTGTCACATAATGACGAGTGACGGTACACGTGTGGTGAGAAAATGATTGAAAAGAGAAGAAAAACCTTCCCAACCGCACGCCGTCTTTGTTGTGACTGGTATTTTGTTGTGAATCAGAGCTGCTGGATCTATGAGATTTTTTCATGATTTTCTTTTAGTCAGAATCAACGATGAGTGGGCGGGAAGGATTCCTGCATTCAAGACGAGAGTTCCTTTTTTATCGAAAAATAAAATAGTGAAAACCGTCCATTTTGCCCCACCGTCTCGCCCAACAGCAGTCAATGTTCGGAGCACCCTGTATAATTTCACCGGCATCGTGATCTATGCGTCGATCATTTTGCAAATTATAGATGGTGCACTGCCGTAGCACGGTAAGCAGGATAACCGCATAATTGTATGTTATGTGTTTCTTTATTTTTATATGTATCGTGGTTGACACGCATTTGAACGTCGCATGATTCTTCCCTCTGATGACAATCGATATAATATCGTATCTATTTAGGAGACGCCACTTTTGCAACCCTCGTGAATGTTGATCGTGCCTCGTAATCGCTTTGGATTACGTGGAACGTTCTAAACTCAGTCTTTTTCAATTAAACCGACAGCTATACTCCCAGCAGGACACCTGTGGAAAGGTGTAGCGACAGAGCTCGTACCGAAAGCCCTGTATCTCCCTGTTTGCTTGCACTTTTATTTTCTCATCCACACGTCCCGGAATTCACCCTCCCCGCGAGGACACTTCGTTTTAAGTACGCCAGGAGTTCCCAACGGGCCGCCGGTTAATCGGTGTAACGTGCCCGAAGAACACAGTTTTTCGTACTTGAAACTGGCGGCACCGAAAAAAGGATCGTCTCCTCCGGCTAACGTCTTGGCGCGACTGGAGGCAGACGATAAATTCATCGGTTAGGTCACCAACATTGTTGTTCGCAATCGAATTAATTAGTTGGGTCAACACATTGTTCAGTCTCGAAAGCAATTGATTGCTTGGGTCGACAAATTGCTCAGCATCGAACCAATTGGTTGGGCCAACCGATTGGAAACGAATGGCCGGACCAATTTCGTGTCTGACGCCGCACATAGCTGTGACAATTAAGTATTTTTACGGTGTGGACGCGAGCTTTAAATTTGAAATTTAGCCCAAGTGATTCAATACAAAATTGGCAATGACGATTTGTAAAATGCATAGCAGTCAAACCCTCAGGGTGGTACCGCTCGAGATCGGGGTAATTAGCCAGCGAAGCCATTCATAACGGTGCACGACTACAAAGCGACCGATTTTCTACGATCGTAAGTATATCAGGCTTTGGCGAAGCGCGGAGTGCGTGCAACTCGCACGGTCGCCCGGTACGTAGTACGGCTACGTGATAATTTCGGAAAATTGGCTCGATGCACGACATACTTCGATAAAGAGAGGAAAAAAAAACGTAAAAAAAAGTAAAATATCGATCGTCTAGCCTCTCGGTATTACGAATATAACTGTACACGAACTGGTATAACGCGTAACTTGGCCGTATAACGGGGGATCGGAGCTTCGTAAATATAAAAGCTCGCACAGGGGGCGCACGGTCGGGACGACCGAGAGAAAAACCTATTGCAGTATTCATTTATAATAGTACAGTGGAATAGTGCAACCCCGCTGGAAAACCCGGTGTAGTTTGGTTAAGTGAATATTTGCAGAGGTGAGCAAACACAGTCGCACCGTGCCGATGTCTCATCGGCGAGGACGATGCGGCGAACCGGGCGAAGGAAGAGAACTTGGTTCATTATTTATATAATACCGGTTACAGTGGGTGTATCCGTCTATGCATAACGGGCGAAAGACTCGATCGTGGACTTTTATCGACCCCCGATCGATCCCCGAATAAACTGCGCTCAATTGTCCGTTGGCTTCCAATACTGTTAGCTACCGAAATTATTGGCTTCCGATAGTTTCCCCACTGGATTCCGATAGTATTTTTGTCTTCACCGTAAAAACAATTTGTCGTGTTGTTCCCAGTACGATAATCGCGCCATGTCGAAACAACGCGATATAATAATAACACGTCGAATAACACAAACAATAAACAGAATAACATAACGCCACGTTATTCTTCTTGACGCGTGTTACTTTGTAATGCATTATTTCGACGTGTGTTGTTTTTCAATACTGTCATTTGAACCGATTTATCCATCTATGTGTAAAGGGCGAACGACTCGATCGTGGACTTTTATCGAGCGCCGATCGATCCCGAATAAATTACATTCAACCGTCTATTGGCTCTCAATAGAGTTACTTATCGAAATTATTGGCTTCGGATAGTTTCCCCACTGGATTCCGATGGTATTTTTGTCTTCACCGTGAAAACAAGTTGTCGTGTTGTTCCCAATACGATCATTGCGCCATGTCGAAATAACGCGATATAAAAGTAACACGTCGAATAACACAAATAGTAAATAAAATAACATAACGCCAAAACAACACATGTAATTTTTGTCTACGCTTGTTTATGCGTATGTTTTGTCTATGCGTATCACTCTTGTCATGACCAATTTCAACGTGCATCATTCTTGAAAAGTGTTATTTCAACGTCTCACCATAATCGACAATCGATATCCGATCGATCGACGACGGCGCTCCAAAAACCGAGCGGAGCGATATTTTCCCTGTTGCGCAATAGTGTTTTTTCTCAGCTTTCTTTTTTCAGCCATAAAAGTCAACGTGAATGATTGCGAGCTTTGACGAGTGACTCGCAGTGGCATTAGCCGTACTCAGTCGAGCCGGGGTTGCGTGTGAGAATCGCACACGCGGATGCTTTACACGTGGGTATAAATTCGCCGCAGAGAAGCTTGAGAAAGAGAGATGCGTGAGCGTATATTTACGTGCGTTGCAGTTACCATTAGCTGTCTTTTTTTTTTCTCTCCCTCTCTCCCTCTCGCGTGGCATGTGTACAGTGTACTTGCGAATGAACTTGCGTGGCCTCGCAAGACCGTTCTCGGGCCACGGTGTGCTCGCGCTCTGCGTGTACCGCCGTCGCGGAATCAGCTTCGAAAGAGGCGCGCGCGCGCGCGCGCGCGAGGGTGCACGAGAGTGCGCGAGTGCGCGAGAGTGCGAAGCAAATGTAGAACCGAGTGAAGGAGAAGTCGGTAAGGCGCTTTTAATTTTACCACGCGAGGCATCGCCGAGGCGATCGGGGAGGCGCGAAAACACGAAGGGTACAAAACCGCCCCCCACCCCTTTCCCTTCCCCTCCTCGCCCAACCCTCTCCCGCTCGTTCTCTTCCCTTCGCCCGCTCCGTCTACAATTCTCTTTCAACTCTTTCCACCGTCGTGTAGCCAGGGCAGCCGGCAGTTTTATACCCCTCTCGTTCCGCAGGCTTTTGCTCTCCGTGGCGAATCGACGCGGAGACTCCCGATCGATATTATATTCGCTTATCCGTAACGAGGGGTGTGAGCCTTCGACTACGTGTAACGGCGCCGTTGTATACTCGAGAGCCACCCCCTCCCCCCCCCCCCTCCTCTCCTCCCCGCCTCCTATCAACGCCGCGGCAACGGCGGCCTCGTCGAGCCGTGAATCAAAAGCTCGTCCGATCGACGAAATAGAAAAAAAAAAAAAAAAGAAGAGAATAACAAAATGATAAAGAGAGAGGGCTGGACGGTGAGAGTCGGTCGTGGGTGTGGGGTAAAAAAAATCTATGCAGCGACACCAACGATATCCGTTAGCCACCGGTGTGCGTACACGTTATCGGGACACGGCTGTGTGTAACGAGCGAGAAGGTCGACGTACCGGTCGGGCTATCGGACCGGCCGGAGAGAGGAACGTCGATGGCTAATGAAAAATAATAAGGCCCATATCGACCGAACGATTATTAACGTTTATCGACGATCTCCCGTCGTACTTTCGAAACGACGCTTCCTTTTTTTTCCCCGTCGTTTCGCATATCCACCGATGATCGTATTATAATTTGCCTCGCGAAAAGTAATAATAGTTTGATGAGACAATGGTGATTTGGCGTTTGTAATTGCGAGGGACGAGTCGGCGAAACGAGAGGAAGAAAGCACACGCGCGCGCATGCACGACGGTAGGTAAAAAAAAAAAAAAAAAAATCGCAACATTCGCATTCGGATAATAACGGTGCGGCGGGAGAGAGCGGGGTGCGCGGGTCAGCATATCGTGCTCGGTGTGTTTCAGACCTCTCGCAATCCGTCCATCAATCATGCATACGCCGATCGATATATAGTAGTAGAAGTTAGTAGCGTATCGACGCATAATTATGTCTACGTCGAGGGGGGTTTCGTGAAAGAGGCTCCGAATGATTTCCACTCGCTCTCCGTATCTCTCAGTCAATTTTGCGCGTAACCCTCACGCACATCCTCGCTCGCGCGGCATCGCCGGGGAAGACGCGGCTCGGGTGAGCGAGACGCTTCTACGGCGGGTCCGGATGGACCGAGGAGGACGGACGCGGCGCTGCGGAGCGGAGAAAACGCGTTCCCACGAAGATCTCTCGGTGGCTGAGCGCTCGTTAGCTCTGGCGGACGCGCAAAGGTTCGCTCCCGCTGTTGGGCCCGCTCCGCGTGCGCGAAGAAGAGCCGAAGGAGGAAGAAGAAGCGTCGGCAGAGCCACGAGCGTGTGCACGGAGGAGGAGGAAGAAGAGGGAGCCGCAGCGAGAACCAGACTTTCAATCCCGTCGGTGGTCTTCCGGCGCTGCGCAGGCGAGAGGAGCTTTTAATACCGGTAGGCAGCTCGCTCGCGCTCGAGAGAGAATCGCCGGATTTCAGAGAAGGAGCGACGGAATGCTAGAGAAGAGATTAAAAGAGTTATCCCTGGACCACGGAGGTCCTCGCGGAGAATTCGGTCGTCTCTGTCGAGCAACCTTGCGCAATGGCTCGTCGTGGCCTCTTTCCTCGCACAGCACGCGAACTGGCGCGGCTCCGAGCCGGGGATCGCTTCCCGGTCTCGTTGGATTCGTTTGAAGCGAGGGAAGAGGGATACAAGGTAGGAAAAGATTGGAGAAGAGGGGAAGAGAGGGGAAGGATTGGTCTTGAATAGGAGCATAAAGCTGCAGGTATCGTTTCCTTAATACGCAGGATTCTATACGCGCTCGTGATCACGAGTAATTAATTTCATTAACGAGCAGAGCCCGGATAGGATACAGAACGTATAGGTATACGGAGATATTGCGGGCGGTAATCAGTATACGCGAAATAAATTGCCGCGGAGCTCTGCTATTCCGGTCTCTTTTGCAACCTTGCCAATGGTATAATAAGGATTGCCGATGAAGCTTTGTACCTCTGAAGGAACGTCCATTCGAACGAATATTCATGGAGACGCGTCGTTGAATGCGTTGCATTTTCGTGGAAACCGATAGCGCGTTTTACACTTTCAAAACCGGGAGGTTCATGCGAAAAATTATGTTGAGTTATCGGAAATACTTGTCGCAGTTGGCGGAGTGGAAGTGGAAGCGCACGAGCCGCTCGGTCCGGGAACGAGAATAACGCAACGGTCCCGGGGCCGGACACGAGCGACAGGCGCCGACCAGTTATTATCTATTCGTGTCCACGCGGAGCACGTGGCACGCGCGAAACTAACGCCCGACAATACAGACCGCCGCTCGGGCCGATTGGAAAAGATCCACCGAGCAATATAACGAAACACTATTGCCGGTACTGTAAGAGCGAGAAAGCACGGTTTCAAGATACACTCTAAAAAATTTAGTTCGGAAATTAATGAACGGCATTGGAAACTTATTTACATAAACTGTTTTTGGAAATTTCAAAGACATGTGCATTGAAATTTTACAGCAAACATTGGTATTTTTAATTAAAAAATCTTTGTAAATTTCAGGCGAAAAAGTTACAACTTCAAAATCTGGTATTTTTGTTTTACAAAGAAAAGTACATTAATGATCAATTGATATGAGTAATGCAAGCAAATTTCAAGTTCTGGTACATTAAATTTACAATTTATTTTTACAGTGGAGTCCTTAAGATACAGTCAAGGCAATCGAGTATCAAGATTTCAATAATCGTTTGTACACTTTTTAAAGCGATAATTCGTGCGAACTAAGGTGGATCTAGATGAAAGCCTTCCTGCTTTATGTAGAGAAATATCTACAACAATGAAGTTACAGAAAAATTATTCAGTTTATGCCAATAAATTCACGGGCATATTTTTGTGCGTTTTTTGCGAAGTCAAATTTGCAATTTTTCTTCGATTTTGATGAGGGAAAGCTCACTTCGTTTCTCGATAAGTACTCTACGAATTCACCGGAAAACATTAATGATAACATTCATCGTTTACAATTCAAGTCATTTGCTTATGAAAAAAAGCAGAACAACAACGTGAACTAAACTTTGTTTCTAATTAAGAATCTAAACGAAGCGAAGTACTCCGTGAATGTTTAACGGTGAATAAAACCCTATAACTTTGTCGTTAATTTTACAACAGAAAATTGTCACCAGCGTGCTAGATACGCGGACGAAGTTTGCACGCGACAAACAACTTTTTGTTCGTCCTCCAATTCTATGTTCAATAAAATTACTCTATGCTGTAGTTATCTCTACCCCGATTCTTATACGGTGTCGTTCCTCTCCAATTTAAGATAAATAATAATAAAATAAACTGGATAGTATAATTTTAACTGCCTTTTGAGGCCGATACCGGAAGAGGGCAACGATAAATGTAACGATAAATTCGGTCCGCCGATCTATCATTTAACGGTATAAATAATTGAGCCCCGACCATAAATAATTATTTTCCCACAGTTTCAATAGTTTTCCATATCCTGACTCGCTATTTTAAAGTATTCAGAGTAAGAGCACTCTGGGCAGCGACGATTCGTAAATACTTTCCCGGTGGATCTAATTCTTTCGCCCGTGGTGCTGTGTGCGAACTGATTGCGAGACGATTCAAGAGTATGCGGTGTTATGAGCGGAGGGGCAGGACGGACCAACTTGCAGCGCGCTCCGGTTAACGGGCTCTCTTCAATGCGTTTACAAAAAAAGGCAATAAATTCTACGGCGAACGCGGGTTTAATAGTTTAACCCGTGTACCCGCGGGGCTGCTCGGCAACACTCCCGCTGCGTCTGCTGCGTGCAGCCGGGAACGGTCCAGCACAAGCGCAGGTGCATACAGACTCCACGTGCACCAACTAAAGATTTCCTCTAAACGATCTTACTCCCCGCGTATACACACAGGCGTTATTATTTACTGTATGCTCTATTACGCACGAACTGTGGAGCACTGAGAACATTTTATGAGACTCTAATAAGTGGAAATAAAAGTACGGGCAACACCATTGATTACACAGCTTCGATGCTTTTTCGTCCCGTACGCTCTCATATTTGCCCGTGCCGATAGTTCCCACTCGGCGATAATCGAGCGCACATTAAATTCGTGTACACATAAAATTGATTAATATCGTACAATATTTTCACGAAAGGCTCCCGAAAGCGATGAGAAAGAGTTACCCGGATTTTCCCCTCGACCGATTATTTTCCGTGATGGAGACGGACAACGCGCGCGTCCGTTCGGCGGAGTTTTACGGCTACTGAAATGAAGGTAAATACTGTATGGAGTATGCACATCCACTCCAAGTATTATACCGCGAAGCTATTCGATTAATAACACGAACGTAGCTATGGAATGTCCGTCGATTTTTTTTTTTTGTTTTATACACATTTCGTATTTCACTCGACGCTCGATATCTAGTCGGTTCACTGCGTAAGATTACCGGTGAACATGAAAATCAAAGTTATACGTTGCATATATTGAGAAATATATTTTCGCCGAAAAATTCTACATACCGGATATATTTGAGAACATAAATATTTCTGAAAATCTGTATTCTTCAAGTGTAGGGGCGAATTGTATGTTTGATATATCAATGATATTAAAGCCCCGAATTTAATATATTTCGATAATATATATATATTTTTTAAATTTGTTGAGTAATCTCTCTCGTGACCTACGTGTATTTTTTTACAGGAATTTGCACGATGCGGATATATTTGCGATACACCATGTTGCGAGTGTTGCAAGTCAGCGAACCAGCAAATCTGCCCGTCCTCTTTCTCATCGTCGTAGTCGCCGGTATCGTGGAGAGGTTATATAGTCTCCCGGGAAGAGACTGCGGCTGCCTGCGTGCCTAGACGATCGTAATTATTATAAACCCAGGAGCAGACAAAAAAGCATCTTGCGAGGGAACGCGAGAGATGAGAGGCAGAAGACGATCGTGAAGGCGAGGGAACGCTCGAGGAGAGAGAGAGTCGGTCGCGCTAGCCGCGGTCCCACCGATCCTGTGCGTGTGCAGCTCGACATAATGCGATTTTTGCGTTCGAAAAATGTGGCAAAAAGTGGACGAGCGTCTGGGACGGGAGAAAGAAAAAAAAAATACGAGCGAACGGACGGAGAGACTTTGAACTAGCCTCTAGCGTTGCAGTATACCTGTGGGCCTTACCACGCTGCCCTTCGGCCACTAATTCCCGATACGTGTAACGTATCGTGCGTGTAGTTATACGCCGGCGGCGCGTCTCAGCCTCGAGAGAGAGACTGTTCGAACGCACAAAACAATCTTTTCGAACCTATCGCGAGACGACACATGGAAGGCCCGGCCACAAAAAACATACATGGTTTCTTTCGAAATTGCAAATATAGTTATCTTATTCCTCAAAATATAGACAATATTTTTCGAATTAGAATGAAATGGAAGAAAATAATTTCCACGAGTGTGTAAGGGAGAGCGAGGCGAAACCGACCATTTGCCACTCTACCGCCGGACGTAAAGGAAGCCTTATCTCAAATCGGGAATCCGGGTCCGTTTTGCCCCGCTCTCCGGAGTTCGACGCAATAATGGCGATAATTCTCTCGATTTCTCTCGGAATTGTAAACATAGTTTACATAGTTCTTATTCTTGAAAATATGGACAATATTTGTCGAATTAAAATAAAATAGAACGAATCTTTTTTCACCAGTGTGTAAAAGAGTGCGGGGCAAAACGGACCATTTGCAAGTCTATCGCCGGACGTAAAAGGGGCCTCATCTCAAATCGGGTATCCGGATCCGTTTTTCCCCGGTCTCCCGAGTTTCACGCAATAATATCGATAATTGCGGCAACAAGGACGTATTATGTAGAATGCAATAAGACGAAGAAAACGGATCGTGGTAACTCTGTTCCAACCGATTTCGTCTCGCCAAAAGCGATCGCAAGTAAAGGTCGCGACGATCACCGAGACTGAGAATGTGCCGAATCGCGGCTGTTCGAAGGTTACCGATATTTAGCGAGTTCCCTATCTCGCGGGACGGTGCAGAGATTCCGAAACGAATCGATTGCGGGAGAAAAAAAAATGGCTCGCCGGCTCTTTCGGTTCTTGCTGCTATATACGCGCGAGAGGAGACCGGCGCGATTCTTATGCCGGAGCTGTTGAGATTCTCTCTCGGCTCGAACCGGTTCGCGGTTCCGCAAAGTTAAGGAAATTGCAGGACGGATCGGCCACGCACAGTAAGTACGCGTCTCTCTGGTACATAATTCTAGGAGTCTCTTTTTCTCTCGATCCGCCGTCTCGCTCGAGCGTTTGCGCGGCCAAGTGGATACTCTTGTATTTTCTCGCTCGCTCGTTCGCCGCCTTCTCGCTGCTGCGGCTATGGGTAGGCAGGCTCGTGTGTTACAATCCCTTTGGCGAAAACGTCGTGGGAGACTGTTGCCGCTGATCGAAACGAATGTCCCGTGATTACTGGAATCGAGAGAGGTTGAGATTCCCTATCTCGTCTCGTTCCCCTCGTTTCGCCTTTTTATGACACATAACGAGCTGGCAAATTATTGCCGCGATATCGCCCACAGATAATTCTCTTATTGATAAAGAAAATAATGTTCAAACAAAAAAAAAAAAGAAAATTAATATCGTTCGCTGTATATGTATAGTGTATATTGTGTGCAGTTAATTGACAAAAAATACCGCACGCGGGTCTCGATCGAGACCAGAAGAAAATCTTCCCTGTCTCATTGACAGAAACAATTTTTTTAATTGAAAACAATTGATACTATGATTCCAACTATCCGAATTTATCAGATACCGTCGGTTAGTGATATTATAAGGTGAGAGTGGACTGTTTTTACCATATTTCGGAGGGCATAGAAAAAAAGTATGATCTACACTGCACCAGCTGTGATAATGAACTCAGAACCGATCAATCGGTTTAAGAATATGTTAGATGCACGCATGTTCACATGAGGGCATCGTGCAAATTTATTTATCTAGATGCAGATTTTCATAAGTTCTCAAATTACCTTTTGTAAATTGCAATAATGATAAATATGTGCAATGAAGGACACAAATTGTGTCCATTTTGCACCGCTCGCGCCCCCTACTTACGAATGTAAATAATTGGTCCAATCTTATCCAGAAATATTCAGATGCCCATTTTTTTTGTACGCGCTCGACAGAACATATTGCGGAAAAACTCTCGTTCCGATTTCCCTAAAAATGAACTAAAAAAATATTTTTTGAGAAAGTAACACAACGACGAGGATGCCGGATAACGATGTGTAAAAATATGCGCGTTCCGGGGTTAATGACTCCATCGATAATTGAATCGCCGCTTCGGTACAGAGAAGACCGTTCGGCGTCCAGAATAACGAATCTCCGCTTTTCTGCACAGTCTCGAAGTGCGAGCCTTCGACGGTATGGTGTAGTATTTGCAAGAAGTGCGGGAACGGCGAGCTCGGTTCGCAGACAGCGTGACGATGAACCGCTTCTTCACCCTGGGCGCGTCAGGCTGGCTGCGCGAGCTCGCTTGCCGAGCTCGTTCCCTCGCTCAGGCACTGTCCACGAAGCCTATCATCGTTATTCTCTCCCGTCCGGTGTTGTCCACCTTTCGACGAGCATCCGTACAACTCTTGTCTCGCATCGCGAATCGTCCGAGACCATCCCGGCACTTGTTCGATGGTTTATACTCCGAATCAAGCTCCGGTCGTGCAACTCGTTCGTAACGCGCAACATAAATTTTTGCAATTTAAAGTGAAATTTAGAAGGGTTAAGGGAAATCTAATTACGAGCTCAGTTATAGAAGGAGAGAAACAAAATCTCATTAAAAAAACATTTTTTAAATGAGAACTTAGCTTCCTGTATGAGGAAGCAAAAAATGAGAAATCAAATATTTAACAAAGTTGTTCAGGTTAAGGAGAGATGAGAATCGAGAGGAGGGACTATAAGGGTGAATAGTTTTGGTCTTTGCCATCATATGCAGCGTTCGGTCCGAGACAATCCCGGCATTTGTTCGATGGTTTCTGCTCCGATGTCAAATAACTTAGAATGACCACATTGGAATTTGGACATAAAACCTATTGCATAATTAACGGCTAATTAAAGGCTATTTTAGTGCCCCAAAAAAAAATTTTCCGCCCCACCCCTAAGGGTAGAAACGTGTGGACTTTCTGACTGCCGATGAAGCTGGGATGACCACAGGCAAAATAATGGTAACGGTACGTGCTAGGCAATTTTAACCGACGGATTATTTAACGGCTATTTAAAGGCTTTCGAATGAGACTAGTTTCGATTTAATCGGACCACCCCTTCCCGAGAAACCCACCCCCTCGTCAGCCGATTTTCGTATAACTCGGCAGAGGGACGAGCTAAGACATTCAAATTAGTCTTAAAAATTACGTTGAATTAACCGCCCGACATCTCCGTATTACCCGATTTTTCCTTTCCACCCCCTGCCGAAAACTCACCCCCTCGATAGCCGATATCTGTATAACTCCGGGCAGGGACGCGCTAGGATATTGAAATTGATCTTGAAATTCCTGTTGAATTACCGACTCATTATTTCCACATTTGCCGATTTTGCCGCTCCACCCCCTTTCGAAAACTCACCCCCTCTACAGCCTACAATCGCACAACTCGGGAAAAGGACGAGTTAGAAAATTGCAAATGGCCTTAAAATTCATGTTGAATTAACGGCTCGACATTTACATATTTTCTGATTTTGCCGCTCCACCCCCTCGGCGGAAACTCACCCCCGCTACAGCCTATCATGGTGTAGCTCGGAGAAGAGAAGGGTTAAAAAATTGCAAATGGCCTTAAAATTCATGTTGAATTAACGGCTCGACATTTACACATTTTCCGATTTTGCCGCTCCACCCCCTCGGCGGAAACTCACCCCCGCTACAGCCTATCATGGTGTAGCTCGGAGTAGAGAAGGGTTAGAAAATCGCAAATGGGCTTAAAATTCATGTTGAATTAACGGCTCGACATTTACATATTTTCTGATTTTGCCGCTCCAACCCCTCGCCGGAAACTCACCCCCGCTACAGCCTATCATGGTGTAGCTCGGAGTAGAGAAGGGTTAGAAAATTGCAAATGGCCTTAAAATTCATGTTGAATTAACGGCTCGACATTTACATATTTTCTGATTTTGCCGCTCCACCCCCTCGGCGGAAACTCACCCCCGCTACAGCCTGTCATGGTGTAGCTCGGAGTGGAGAAGGGTTAGAAAATTGCAAATGGGCTTAAAATTCATGTTGAATTAACGGCTCGACATTTACATATTTTCTGATTTTGCCGCTCCACCCCCTCGGCGGAAACTCACCCCCGCTACAGCCTATCATGGTGTAGCTCGGAGTAGAGAAGGGTTAGAAGATTGCAAATGGCCTTAAAATTCATGTTGAATTAACGGCTCGACATTTACATATTTTCTGATTTTGCCGCTCCACCCCCTCGGCGGAAACTCACCCCCGCTACAGCCTGTCATGGTGTAGCTCGGAGTGGAGAAGGGTTAGAAAATTGCAAATGGGCTTAAAATTCATGTTGAATTAACGGCTCGACATTTACATATTTTCTGATTTTGCCGCTCCACCCCCTCGGCGGAAACTCACCCCCGCTACAGCCTATCATGGTGTAGCTCGGAGAAGAGAAGGGTTAAAAAATTGCAAATGGCCTTAAAATTCATGTTGAATTAACGGCTCGACATTTACACATTTTCCGATTTTGCCGCTCCACCCCCTCGGCGGAAACTCACCCCCGCTACAGCCTATCATGGTGTAGCTCGGAGTAGAGAAGGGTTAGAAAATCGCAAATGGGCTTAAAATTCATGTTGAATTAACGGCTCGACATTTACATATTTTCTGATTTTGCCGCTCCAACCCCTCGCCGGAAACTCACCCCCGCTACAGCCTATCATGGTGTAGCTCGGAGTAGAGAAGGGTTAGAAAATTGCAAATGGCCTTAAAATTCATGTTGAATTAACGGCTCGACATTTACATATTTTCTGATTTTGCCGCTCCACCCCCTCGGCGGAAACTCACCCCCGCTACAGCCTGTCATGGTGTAGCTCGGAGTGGAGAAGGGTTAGAAAATTGCAAATGGGCTTAAAATTCATGTTGAATTAACGGCTCGACATTTACATATTTTCTGATTTTGCCGCTCCACCCCCTCGGCGGAAACTCACCCCCGCTACAGCCTATCATGGTGTAGCTCGGAGTAGAGAAGGGTTAGAAGATTGCAAATGGCCTTAAAATTCATGTTGAATTAACGGCTCGACATTTACATATTTTCTGATTTTGCCGCTCCACCCCCTCGGCGGAAACTCACCCCCGCTACAGCCTATCATGGTGTAGCTCGGAGTAGAGAAGGGTTAGAAGATTGCAAATGGCCTTAAAATTCATGTTGAATTAACGGCTCGACATTTACATATTTTCTGATTTTGCCGCTCCACCCCCTCGGCGGAAACTCACCCCCGCTACAGCCTGTCATGGTGTAGCTCGGAGTGGAGAAGGGTTAGAAAATTGCAAATGGGCTTAAAATTCATGTTGAATTAACGGCTCGACATTTACATATTTTCTGATTTTGCCGCTCCACCCCCTCGGCGGAAACTCACCCCCGCTACAGCCTATCATGGTGTAGCTCGGAGAAGAGAAGGGTTAAAAAATTGCAAATGGCCTTAAAATTCATGTTGAATTAACGGCTCGACATTTACACATTTTCCGATTTTGCCGCTCCACCCCCTCGGCGGAAACTCACCCCCGCTACAGCCTATCATGGTGTAGCTCGGAGTAGAGAAGGGTTAGAAAATCGCAAATGGGCTTAAAATTCATGTTGAATTAACGGCTCGACATTTACATATTTTCTGATTTTGCCGCTCCAACCCCTCGCCGGAAACTCACCCCCGCTACAGCCTATCATGGTGTAGCTCGGAGTAGAGAAGGGTTAGAAAATTGCAAATGGCCTTAAAATTCATGTTGAATTAACGGCTCGACATTTACATATTTTCTGATTTTGCCGCTCCACCCCCTCGGCGGAAACTCACCCCCGCTACAGCCTGTCATGGTGTAGCTCGGAGTGGAGAAGGGTTAGAAAATTGCAAATGGGCTTAAAATTCATGTTGAATTAACGGCTCGACATTTACATATTTTCTGATTTTGCCGCTCCACCCCCTCGGCGGAAACTCACCCCCGCTACAGCCTATCATGGTGTAGCTCGGAGTAGAGAAGGGTTAGAAGATTGCAAATGGCCTTAAAATTCATGTTGAATTAACGGCTCGACATTTACATATTTTCTGATTTTGCCGCTCCACCCCCTCGGCGGAAACTCACCCCCGCTACAGCCTATCATGGTGTAGCTCGGAGTAGAGAAGGGTTAGAAGATTGCAAATGGCCTTAAAATTCATGTTGAATTAACGGCTCGACATTTACATATTTTCTGATTTTGCCGCTCCACCCCCTCGGCGGAAACTCACCCCCGCTACAGCCTGTCATGGTGTAGCTCGGAGTGGAGAAGGGTTAGAAAATTGCAAATGGGCTTAAAATTCATGTTGAATTAACGGCTCGACATTTACATATTTTCTGATTTTGCCGCTCCACCCCCTCGGCGGAAACTCACCCCCGCTACAGCCTATCATGGTGTAGCTCGGAGAAGAGAAGGGTTAAAAAATTGCAAATGGCCTTAAAATTCATGTTGAATTAACGGCTCGACATTTACACATTTTCCGATTTTGCCGCTCCACCCCCTCGGCGGAAACTCACCCCCGCTACAGCCTATCATGGTGTAGCTCGGAGTAGAGAAGGGTTAGAAAATCGCAAATGGGCTTAAAATTCATGTTGAATTAACGGCTCGACATTTACATATTTTCTGATTTTGCCGCTCCAACCCCTCGCCGGAAACTCACCCCCGCTACAGCCTATCATGGTGTAGCTCGGAGTAGAGAAGGGTTAGAAAATTGCAAATGGCCTTAAAATTCATGTTGAATTAACGGCTCGACATTTACATATTTTCTGATTTTGCCGCTCCACCCCCTCGGCGGAAACTCACCCCCGCTACAGCCTGTCATGGTGTAGCTCGGAGTGGAGAAGGGTTAGAAAATTGCAAATGGGCTTAAAATTCATGTTGAATTAACGGCTCGACATTTACATATTTTCTGATTTTGCCGCTCCACCCCCTCGGCGGAAACTCACCCCCGCTACAGCCTATCATGGTGTAGCTCGGAGTAGAGAAGGGTTAGAAGATTGCAAATGGCCTTAAAATTCATGTTGAATTAACGGCTCGACATTTACATATTTTCTGATTTTGCCGCTCCACCCCCTCGGCGGAAACTCACCCCCGCTACAGCCTGTCATGGTGTAGCTCGGAGTGGAGAAGGGTTAGAAAATTGCAAATGGGCTTAAAATTCATGTTGAATTAACGGCTCGACATTTACATATTTTCTGATTTTGCCGCTCCACCCCCTCGGCGGAAACTCACCCCCGCTACAGCCTATCATGGTGTAGCTCGGAGAAGAGAAGGGTTAAAAAATTGCAAATGGCCTTAAAATTCATGTTGAATTAACGGCTCGACATTTACACATTTTCCGATTTTGCCGCTCCACCCCCTCGGCGGAAACTCACCCCCGCTACAGCCTATCATGGTGTAGCTCGGAGTAGAGAAGGGTTAGAAAATCGCAAATGGGCTTAAAATTCATGTTGAATTAACGGCTCGACATTTACATATTTTCTGATTTTGCCGCTCCAACCCCTCGCCGGAAACTCACCCCCGCTACAGCCTATCATGGTGTAGCTCGGAGTAGAGAAGGGTTAGAAAATTGCAAATGGCCTTAAAATTCATGTTGAATTAACGGCTCGACATTTACATATTTTCTGATTTTGCCGCTCCACCCCCTCGGCGGAAACTCACCCCCGCTACAGCCTGTCATGGTGTAGCTCGGAGTGGAGAAGGGTTAGAAAATTGCAAATGGGCTTAAAATTCATGTTGAATTAACGGCTCGACATTTACATATTTTCTGATTTTGCCGCTCCACCCCCTCGGCGGAAACTCACCCCCGCTACAGCCTATCATGGTGTAGCTCGGAGTAGAGAAGGGTTAGAAGATTGCAAATGGCCTTAAAATTCATGTTGAATTAACGGCTCGACATTTACATATTTTCTGATTTTGCCGCTCCACCCCCTCGGCGGAAACTCACCCCCGCTACAGCCTATCATGGTGTAGCTCGGAGTAGAGAAGGGTTAGAAGATTGCAAATGGCCTTAAAATTCATGTTGAATTAACGGCTCGACATTTACATATTTTCTGATTTTGCCGCTCCACCCCCTCGGCGGAAACTCACCCCCGCTACAGCCTGTCATGGTGTAGCTCGGAGTGGAGAAGGGTTAGAAAATTGCAAATGGGCTTAAAATTCATGTTGAATTAACGGCTCGACATTTACATATTTTCTGATTTTGCCGCTCCACCCCCTCGGCGGAAACTCACCCCCGCTACAGCCTATCATGGTGTAGCTCGGAGAAGAGAAGGGTTAAAAAATTGCAAATGGCCTTAAAATTCATGTTGAATTAACGGCTCGACATTTACACATTTTCCGATTTTGCCGCTCCACCCCCTCGGCGGAAACTCACCCCCGCTACAGCCTATCATGGTGTAGCTCGGAGTAGAGAAGGGTTAGAAAATCGCAAATGGGCTTAAAATTCATGTTGAATTAACGGCTCGACATTTACATATTTTCTGATTTTGCCGCTCCAACCCCTCGCCGGAAACTCACCCCCGCTACAGCCTATCATGGTGTAGCTCGGAGTAGAGAAGGGTTAGAAAATTGCAAATGGCCTTAAAATTCATGTTGAATTAACGGCTCGACATTTACATATTTTCTGATTTTGCCGCTCCACCCCCTCGGCGGAAACTCACCCCCGCTACAGCCTGTCATGGTGTAGCTCGGAGTGGAGAAGGGTTAGAAAATTGCAAATGGGCTTAAAATTCATGTTGAATTAACGGCTCGACATTTACATATTTTCTGATTTTGCCGCTCCACCCCCTCGGCGGAAACTCACCCCCGCTACAGCCTATCATGGTGTAGCTCGGAGTAGAGAAGGGTTAGAAGATTGCAAATGGCCTTAAAATTCATGTTGAATTAACGGCTCGACATTTACATATTTTCTGATTTTGCCGCTCCACCCCCTCGGCGGAAACTCACCCCCGCTACAGCCTGTCATGGTGTAGCTCGGAGTGGAGAAGGGTTAGAAAATTGCAAATGGGCTTAAAATTCATGTTGAATTAACGGCTCGACATTTACATATTTTCTGATTTTGCCGCTCCACCCCCTCGGCGGAAACTCACCCCCGCTACAGCCTATCATGGTGTAGCTCGGAGTAGAGAAGGGTTAGAAGATTGCAAATGGCCTTAAAATTCATGTTGAATTAACGGCTCGACATTTACATATTTTCTGATTTTGCCGCTCCACCCCCTCGGCGGAAACTCACCCCCGCTACAGCCTATCATGGTGTAGCTCGGAGTAGAGAAGGGTTAGAAGATTGCAAATGGCCTTAAAATTCATGTTGAATTAACGGCTCGACATTTACATATTTTCTGATTTTGCCGCTCCACCCCCTCGGCGGAAACTCACCCCCGCTACAGCCTGTCATGGTGTAGCTCGGAGTGGAGAAGGGTTAGAAAATTGCAAATGGGCTTAAAATTCATGTTGAATTAACGGCTCGACATTTACATATTTTCTGATTTTGCCGCTCCACCCCCTCGGCGGAAACTCACCCCCGCTACAGCCTATCATGGTGTAGCTCGGAGAAGAGAAGGGTTAAAAAATTGCAAATGGCCTTAAAATTCATGTTGAATTAACGGCTCGACATTTACACATTTTCCGATTTTGCCGCTCCACCCCCTCGGCGGAAACTCACCCCCGCTACAGCCTATCATGGTGTAGCTCGGAGTAGAGAAGGGTTAGAAAATCGCAAATGGGCTTAAAATTCATGTTGAATTAACGGCTCGACATTTACATATTTTCTGATTTTGCCGCTCCAACCCCTCGCCGGAAACTCACCCCCGCTACAGCCTATCATGGTGTAGCTCGGAGTAGAGAAGGGTTAGAAAATTGCAAATGGCCTTAAAATTCATGTTGAATTAACGGCTCGACATTTACATATTTTCTGATTTTGCCGCTCCACCCCCTCGGCGGAAACTCACCCCCGCTACAGCCTGTCATGGTGTAGCTCGGAGTGGAGAAGGGTTAGAAAATTGCAAATGGGCTTAAAATTCATGTTGAATTAACGGCTCGACATTTACATATTTTCTGATTTTGCCGCTCCACCCCCTCGGCGGAAACTCACCCCCGCTACAGCCTATCATGGTGTAGCTCGGAGTAGAGAAGGGTTAGAAGATTGCAAATGGCCTTAAAATTCATGTTGAATTAACGGCTCGACATTTACATATTTTCTGATTTTGCCGCTCCACCCCCTCGGCGGAAACTCACCCCCGCTACAGCCTGTCATGGTGTAGCTCGGAGTGGAGAAGGGTTAGAAAATTGCAAATGGGCTTAAAATTCATGTTGAATTAACGGCTCGACATTTACATATTTTCTGATTTTGCCGCTCCACCCCCTCGGCGGAAACTCACCCCCGCTACAGCCTATCATGGTGTAGCTCGGAGTAGAGAAGGGTTAGAAGATTGCAAATGGCCTTAAAATTCATGTTGAATTAACGGCTCGACATTTACATATTTTCTGATTTTGCCGCTCCACCCCCTCGGCGGAAACTCACCCCCGCTACAGCCTATCATGGTGTAGCTCGGAGTAGAGAAGGGTTAGAAGATTGCAAATGGCCTTAAAATTCATGTTGAATTAACGGCTCGACATTTACATATTTTCTGATTTTGCCGCTCCACCCCCTCGGCGGAAACTCACCCCCGCTACAGCCTATCATGGTGTAGCTCGGAGAAGAGAAGGGTTAAAAAATTGCAAATGGCCTTAAAATTCATGTTGAATTAACGGCTCGACATTTACACATTTTCCGATTTTGCCGCTCCACCCCCTCGGCGGAAACTCACCCCCGCTACAGCCTATCATGGTGTAGCTCGGAGTAGAGAAGGGTTAGAAAATCGCAAATGGGCTTAAAATTCATGTTGAATTAACGGCTCGACATTTACATATTTTCTGATTTTGCCGCTCCAACCCCTCGCCGGAAACTCACCCCCGCTACAGCCTATCATGGTGTAGCTCGGAGTAGAGAAGGGTTAGAAAATTGCAAATGGCCTTAAAATTCATGTTGAATTAACGGCTCGACATTTACATATTTTCTGATTTTGCCGCTCCACCCCCTCGGCGGAAACTCACCCCCGCTACAGCCTGTCATGGTGTAGCTCGGAGTGGAGAAGGGTTAGAAAATTGCAAATGGGCTTAAAATTCATGTTGAATTAACGGCTCGACATTTACATATTTTCTGATTTTGCCGCTCCACCCCCTCGGCGGAAACTCACCCCCGCTACAGCCTATCATGGTGTAGCTCGGAGTAGAGAAGGGTTAGAAGATTGCAAATGGCCTTAAAATTCATGTTGAATTAACGGCTCGACATTTACATATTTTCTGATTTTGCCGCTCCACCCCCTCGGCGGAAACTCACCCCCGCTACAGCCTGTCATGGTGTAGCTCGGAGTGGAGAAGGGTTAGAAAATTGCAAATGGGCTTAAAATTCATGTTGAATTAACGGCTCGACATTTACATATTTTCTGATTTTGCCGCTCCACCCCCTCGGCGGAAACTCACCCCCGCTACAGCCTATCATGGTGTAGCTCGGAGTAGAGAAGGGTTAGAAGATTGCAAATGGCCTTAAAATTCATGTTGAATTAACGGCTCGACATTTACATATTTTCTGATTTTGCCGCTCCACCCCCTCGGCGGAAACTCACCCCCGCTACAGCCTATCATGGTGTAGCTCGGAGTAGAGAAGGGTTAGAAGATTGCAAATGGCCTTAAAATTCATGTTGAATTAACGGCTCGACATTTACATATTTTCTGATTTTGCCGCTCCACCCCCTCGGCGGAAACTCACCCCCGCTACAGCCTGTCATGGTGTAGCTCGGAGTGGAGAAGGGTTAGAAAATTGCAAATGGGCTTAAAATTCATGTTGAATTAACGGCTCGACATTTACATATTTTCTGATTTTGCCGCTCCACCCCCTCGGCGGAAACTCACCCCCGCTACAGCCTATCATGGTGTAGCTCGGAGTAGAGAAGGGTTAGAAAATTGCAAATGGGCTTAAAATTCATGTTGAATTAACGGCTCGACATTTACATATTTTCTGATTTTGCCGCTCCAACCCCTCGCCGGAAACTCACCCCCGCTACAGCCTATCATGGTGTAGCTCGGAGTAGAGAAGGGTTAGAAAATTGCAAATGGCCTTAAAATTCATGTTGAATTAACGGCTCGACATTTACATATTTTCTGATTTTGCCGCTCCACCCCCTTGCCGGAAACTCACCCCCGCTACAGCGGCAAAGGGGCTGAAGCGGCAAAATCAGAAAATATGTGAATGTCGAGCCGTTAATTCAACATGAATTTTAAGCCCATTTGCGATTTTCTAACCCTTCTCTACTCCGAGCTACACCATGATAGGCTGTAGCGGGGGTGAGTTTCCGCCGAGGGGGTAGAGCGGCAAAATCGGAAAATGTGTAAATGTCGAGCCGTTAATTCAACATGAATTTTAAGGCCATTTGCAATTTTTTAACCCTTCTCTTCTCCGAGCTACACCATGATAGGCTGTAGCGGGGGTGAGTTTCCGCCGAGGGGGTGGAGCGGCAAAATCGGAAAATGTGTAAATGTCGAGCCGTTAATTCAACATGAATTTTAAGGCCATTTGCAATTTTTTAACCCTTCTCTTCTCCGAGCTACACCATGATAGGCTGTAGCGGGGGTGAGTTTCCACCGAGGGGGTGGAGCGGCAAAATCAGAAAATATGTAAATGTCGAGCCGTTAATTCAACATGAATTTTAAGCCCATTTGCAATTTTCTAACTCTTCTCCACTCCGAGCTACACCATGACAGGCTGTAGCGGGGGTGAGTTTCCGCCGAGGGGGTGGAGCGACAAAATCAGAAAATATGTAAATGTCGAGCCGTTAATTCAACATGAATTTTAAGCCCATTTGCAATTTTCTAACCCTTCTCCACTCCGAGCTACACCATGATAGGCTGTAGCGGGGGTGAGTTTCCGCCGAGGGGGTGGAGCGGCAAAATCAGAAAATATGTAAATGTCGAGCCGTTAATTCAACATGAATTTTAAGGCCATTTGCAATTTTCTAACCCTTCTCTACTCCGAGCTACACCATGATAGGCTGTAGCGGGGGTGAGTTTCCGCCGAGGGGGTGGAGCGGCAAAATCAGAAAATATGTAAATGTCGAGCCGTTAATTCAACATGAATTTTAAGGCCATTTGCAATTTTCTAACCCTTCTCTACTCCGAGCTACACCATGATAGGCTGTAGCGGGGGTGAGTTTCCGCCGAGGGGGTGGAGCGGCAAAATCAGAAAATATGTAAATGTCGAGCCGTTAATTCAACATGAATTTTAAGCCCATTTGCAATTTTCTAACCCTTCTCCACTCCGAGCTACACCATGACAGGCTGTAGCGGGGGTGAGTTTCCGCCGAGGGGGTGGAGCGGCAAAATCAGAAAATATGTAAATGTCGAGCCGTTAATTCAACATGAATTTTAAGGCCATTTGCAATTTTCTAACCCTTCTCTACTCCGAGCTACACCATGATAGGCTGTAGCGGGGGTGAGTTTCCGCCGAGGGGGTGGAGCGGCAAAATCAGAAAATATGTAAATGTCGAGCCGTTAATTCAACATGAATTTTAAGCCCATTTGCAATTTTCTAACCCTTCTCCACTCCGAGCTACACCATGACAGGCTGTAGCGGGGGTGAGTTTCCGCCGAGGGGGTGGAGCGGCAAAATCAGAAAATATGTAAATGTCGAGCCGTTAATTCAACATGAATTTTAAGGCCATTTGCAATTTTCTAACCCTTCTCTACTCCGAGCTACACCATGATAGGCTGTAGCGGGGGTGAGTTTCCGGCGAGGGGTTGGAGCGGCAAAATCAGAAAATATGTAAATGTCGAGCCGTTAATTCAACATGAATTTTAAGCCCATTTGCGATTTTCTAACCCTTCTCTACTCCGAGCTACACCATGATAGGCTGTAGCGGGGGTGAGTTTCCGCCGAGGGGGTGGAGCGGCAAAATCGGAAAATGTGTAAATGTCGAGCCGTTAATTCAACATGAATTTTAAGCCCATTTGCGATTTTCTAACCCTTCTCTACTCCGAGCTACACCATGATAGGCTGTAGCGGGGGTGAGTTTCCGCCGAGGGGGTGGAGCGGCAAAATCGGAAAATGTGTAAATGTCGAGCCGTTAATTCAACATGAATTTTAAGGCCATTTGCAATTTTCTAACCCTTCTCCACTCCGAGCTACACCATGACAGGCTGTAGCGGGGGTGAGTTTCCGCCGAGGGGGTGGAGCGGCAAAATCAGAAAATGTGTAAATGTCGAGCCGTTAATTCAACATGAATTTTAAGCCCATTTGCGATTTTCTAACCCTTCTCTACTCCGAGCTACACCATGATAGGCTGTAGCGGGGGTGAGTTTCCGCCGAGGGGGTGGAGCGGCAAAATCAGAAAATATGTAAATGTCGAGCCGTTAATTCAACATGAATTTTAAGCCCATTTGCAATTTTCTAACCCTTCTCCACTCCGAGCTACACCATGACAGGCTGTAGCGGGGGTGAGTTTCCGCCGAGGGGGTGGAGCGGCAAAATCAGAAAATATGTAAATGTCGAGCCGTTAATTCAACATGAATTTTAAGGCCATTTGCAATTTTCTAACCCTTCTCTACTCCGAGCTACACCATGATAGGCTGTAGCGGGGGTGAGTTTCCGGCGAGGGGTTGGAGCGGCAAAATCAGAAAATATGTAAATGTCGAGCCGTTAATTCAACATGAATTTTAAGCCCATTTGCGATTTTCTAACCCTTCTCTACTCCGAGCTACACCATGATAGGCTGTAGCGGGGGTGAGTTTCCGCCGAGGGGGTGGAGCGGCAAAATCGGAAAATGTGTAAATGTCGAGCCGTTAATTCAACATGAATTTTAAGGCCATTTGCAATTTTTTAACCCTTCTCTTCTCCGAGCTACACCATGATAGGCTGTAGCGGGGGTGAGTTTCCGCCGAGGGGGTGGAGCGGCAAAATCAGAAAATATGTAAATGTCGAGCCGTTAATTCAACATGAATTTTAAGGCCATTTGCAATTTTCTAACTCGTCCTTTTCCCGAGTTGTGCGATTGTAGGCTGTAGAGGGGGTGAGTTTTCGAAAGGGGGTGGAGCGGCAAAATCGGCAAATGTGGAAATAATGAGTCGGTAATTCAACAGGAATTTCAAGATCAATTTCAATATCCTAGCGCGTCCCTGCCCGGAGTTATACAGATATCGGCTATCGAGGGGGTGAGTTTTCGGCAGGGGGTGGAAAGGAAAAATCGGGTAATACGGAGATGTCGGGCGGTTAATTCAACGTAATTTTTAAGACTAATTTGAATGTCTTAGCTCGTCCCTCTGCCGAGTTATACGAAAATCGGCTGACGAGGGGGTGGGTTTCTCGGGAAGGGGTGGTCCGATTAAATCGAAACTAGTCTCATTCGAAAGCCTTTAAATAGCCGTTAAATAATCCGTCGGTTAAAATTGCCTAGCACTTACCGTTACCATTATTTTGCCTGTGGTCATCCCAGCTTCATTGGCAGTCAGAAAGTCCACACGTTTCTACCCTTAGGGGTGGGGCGGAAAATTTTTTTTTGGGGCACTAAAATAGCCTTTAATTAGCCGTTAATTATGCAATAGGTTTTATGTCCAAATTCCAATGTGGTCATTCTAAGTTATTTGACATTCTGCTCCGGATCAAACCCCGGTCGTGCAACTCGTTCGCAACTCGGAAGATTAATCTTTGCAATTTAAAGTGAAACTTTGAACGAGGGACAAGTGAAGGCCCTTATCTAATTGAGAGCTCAGTTATAGAGGAAGAAAAAAAAATGTGAAATAAAGAGTAACAAAAAACTAAAAGTTGTGTATGGTACAAGTGGGATGAGAAACGGGAGAAAGGACGGGAAGGGTGAAAAGTTTTGGTGTTTGCCATCATATGCAGCGTTCACCGGGTTTTATTCGTCGAGCTATTCGTTTCGAATAAAGAGCTACCTGTTTGTTTGCGTTTCGCTTTCAGTCTCTCCTTCTCTATCGTACTGCTGCTTCCGCATGTATATCGTTGCACTGTGTGCACACTCGCACATACGGAGACACATAGTTTCTGGTTACCGCGCGATACAGTAGCGCGCTCGGGCATCTCATCTCTCGCGGTAAAAGAGCGCGAGAGATACACGTATACGGCAATGGAAACGAGAGTGAGGTGAGAGAACTGTTCACCTGCTATTTCGAAACTTCTTCTCGACACCCGCTCCGCCTTAGTTCGCCGCCTACACTTTTCAGGATGAGATAAACGACCGCGATATGCATCTCTATTTTCTGCCCCGAAAAAAAAAACATCTTTGTTAAGAAAAAAACGAAAAATGTACCATGTCAAATATTTTTTTCGCGATCAGGAACGTCCCGTTAGAGTTTGGGTAGAAACGAATGTTTTCTGAGATCGTTCGATTTAACAAAGAAATAAAAATGACAGCTTTAATAAATTAAACCGTCATAATAATTTTTGAGCCGATAAAAATAAATGTTAGTTTTCGCCTTGAAGCCAAGAATGCCCATTTTGCCCAAAATTGCAATTTGTCTCGAATACTCGGTATAGTTATTGGCAATTAAATCTTTTTGATAGTCAAAACAGTCGACACACAATTCCGGATCTTTTCCACCTTCCCATTTTTACCCTCTCCACCCTTCCGTCGAATACTTTTTTTTGGCCCGAGACAAAATTTCTCTGCAAAGACTCGAGAGTATAATAACTGCCAAACACACGGGCGCAAGTGCGCGACTATAAAGTTTTCAAGAGAGTAGAGTTAGTCTTGCAGGATTAAAGAAGCGTAAGAGGGGAGGGGATCGAGCTCCGTGTACGTCGTGATGGCGAAACGGGTGTGAGGCCAAGAAGACGGAAGGGATGCGTGCAAGCTAAGGCGAAGTGGTGTGGGATGGCGAAAGGGGGTACGGTCCGGGGCAAGGCTTGGCTCCGTTTATCACCGGCAGGCATACATTTTGCAACGTCGTGATATAGAGCCGGGCTCGCGAGCGCGCTTCCTCGGGCGCATCGTGACGCGTCGTTAAGGGATGCCGTCGCTTTCCTACGTACGTAATACACACACGTGCCTTTACTGCTTCCACTTCCCGCCGGGCTCTCGCAAGAGCCCTCGCATAATGCAAGGACCTCCACTCTACAAAGCGCAACGGGAATTAATTATTAACGCCCTTAATACCCTTGCGAATAAACGATATCGCAAAGAAGAGCTCGAGGGATTACGAAACTGAGAACTCGAGTCAATTTACGGTGCCACGAAGATTGCACAGGTACGGAGAAATATTCATCCACTCTACACTGAGAAAAAGTACTAGAAATTATGCGTTGGGAGAACTGATAGTCAGTAGAGAATCTAGTAGAGAATAGAAAATAAAATAAAAAGTTGATTGTATTGACTGTGAGTTCGCCTAAGTAATCATTTTTATCCGTGTTTGAATGGCACTTCCTCGGAGTCCGAGTCATTTTACTGCGGTAGGCCATTTTAGTACATTCTGTGAAAAATCTAACGAGAACAAAAATTGTTGATTATTATTATTTTTTTTTAAATTTATTCTTGGTGAAACGATCGAGACAAGTGTCAGACCGCCATGGAGTTGGCTAACGGGGAAGAAACGCGAGGGTGGCCGACTCGGCCGGCACCTCAGCTACCGCCGAGTCTTTTGGAGGCTGACAAGAATTATTAGTGGGTGAAGGTAGCCAGTAGCTGAGCCGAGGATCAATACCAGGCAGACGTCCGTGCAACCGTGCTGGTGGAGTGCTGCACTTCTCTCCTCTACACGTACGGACGGTACACACGCACACACGTACACGCGCGCACACGCACGTACACACATTGTACACAGTGAGAGAATGAGAGGGCTCTAGGCTAGGCTGGCTAGAGGAGCTAGAGAGGAAAGGGTACGAGGAGGAGGTCGGGTGAGGTTAGATCGTGAGATGTCTACGTAGACTCTGGTTCCCATAAACTAACCCAGCTTGACGCTGTAGTCACCATGGGGGTTCTCGACGCTCCTGCTTCTGCTGCGAGGTGAAATATATATATAAAAGGATAACAAAAAAAGGGACCGCCAAGAAAGAAAAGGTAACAGGGTCGGTCGTTCGCTGTAGTTCAATTTTTTTTTATCGACACCAAACTCCGCTCGATCTTCCACGAAACTCAAAGGATACTCGGACGGTAGAGAATTCGAGGGTTGATAGTCATTTTGCACACCTCCGTAGCGAATCATTGAGTCCGTTTTTCACCAAGGGTTGATCTATTTTTTTTTTTTTTTAAATAGTTCACCTTTTCTTAAATAGGCTCTTCGAGCGGAGTTATTAAATTTCGACACACGGGTATATAAAAAAAAATCGCAGGAAAAATATAAAGAAACCTCGCAGGGAAAAAAATGTTCAACTATACTTTTGGAGCAGTAATTAAACTTCGGGGCAACCGGAAAAAAAAATTTCGTTTGCCGATAAACGTGCTTGAAACCCAAGTCGCGCGATATATTTTGCCGTGCGATTTTAGTGCCAGAATGACCCCGGGTGCACGCTGAGGGTTGATGAAGTGACTCTTACTCTCAGCTTCGAGGGTTCGGCCGGAGTCGATTTTCTCGCGTATGACCGAAGTTAAGGGAACGAAAAGAAAGCACACCCCTAACCCACTGATACACCCACTCGGATATGCAGCGGCGGTTCGATAGACCTAAAGTGGGACCGAGAGAGAGAGAGGCTCCGAGTCTCCGAAGGACTTCGCATAGTCTGAGCTCGCGTGTCTTTGGAACGATGTGGAGCGAGAGGGTGCACAGCGTAGTGCCAGAGTCGAGGGGCCGCAGAGTTAACGGAAGGGAAGGAAGCGTCGGGGAAGGAGGTTTGCCAAGGTCGGCAAAAAAGAACAGAAAGGGAGGTCAGTACTGACGAAATTCGCGCCGCAGAACCTTCCAGCTTTTTTTTTTAAATTGATAACCACGATAAAAGTCGCGAATATAAATCGATACATAATCGACAGACCCGCTAATAGGGGTGGGCCATATTCAGCCCCTTTGCCCTCACAATTAACAATTAACGCCCACAAGACTCCCAATTTATATCTATGATCCAGCGACAATAAAAATCATCAGCATCGATTGTTGAACAAGCCTTGAATAAATCATATCCGAAGTTCCGCAGAGGTAAGGAGTTCCCGAACGATTTATCGTGGCGGACGTGTTCGGGTCTCGCGTCGACTCGGAACTTTGGGCCTGCGTGTACGCGCCGAGGAGCGTCGGGGGTTGCAGCCTGGTCGGTGACGAGGAAAGCTGCGCTGACGGAGGAAAGGGGAGGGTCGAAGTGGTTATACCGGCGGTGAGCGGACGCGAGGCTTTCGGTCGAAGGGGGGTTGCAACTGTACGGTCGAAACGACGACGACGACGAAGGAGGAGAAGGAGAGACCGAAATTGCTCGGCGCGAGCGAAAGAGCTGGAGAGAGAAACGAGGAGAAATTGAGAGAGGGGGCCGGGGGGGAGGGGGGGGGGGAGTAGGGTAGGTCGCTCGGCGCAAGGAGGACAAAGGGGTGAGGGCAGCAGGGAGGTCGAGAGAGGAACACACGGAGGGCCACGATTGATCCGCGGTAGCCCTCCGTCGTCCAACCTCACGAATTCTCGACGCTGCACACTTTCGCACGCGCTTCCCCCTCTCCCACCCGCCCCGTCTTCTCCCGGCTCCGCAGCCGTCTTTCCTTCCTCCTCGTGCCCGCTTGCACTGTGGCACGTACACCCTTGCCCGCGTTGGTATGCACTGTACGCTGTACTGTCCGTTTACACCCACAATCTCCTCCACCGTATCTCATTTTCTCTCGATTCCTTATTTTCTGATACCCCCTACGATATATAAACCCGCTTTTTCCTCGCGCGACGATCCTTCCCGGGCAAAAATTTCACGAAGGTCTCGCATCCGTCTCGACCGATCGGTATTCCGTATAGATTTCGCGCACAAAACATTAATCCCCGTTTGATCGTTCAGACCGAGAAAGGGAGTTCTTCGTTTTCCGCGGGTATAAAAATTCTGAAGTTTTTTTTTTTTTAAGACGACCGAGAGGGAATTAACCTCGGCGAAGTAGAAAATGCCGCTTCCTGATCAGACGGCTCGAAGGGTTCATCACAGATAAACCGTTGCGTGGACGAAACCATTACAAATAATGATTTTAAAAAATGCTCAACGCAAAACGTAAAAGCAACTAGGAAAGCTGAGAGAGGTGTCTGATAAGACCGGGAGGAAATATAAATTCGTCGAAGTAGAAAATGCCGTAACCGATCGGACAGCTCCAGGGGTTCGTTACTGATAGACCGTTGCGTGGGTAAAGCCGTTAAAAATAATGATGAACTAAAAAGCACACACACGCAGAACGATCACACGCATGAGAGCAACTAGCGAAGCAGAGAGAGGCATCTGATAGGACCGAGATGGAGTATAAATTCGTCGAAGTAGAAAATGCCGTTACCTGCCGGACAGCTCGAAGGATTCGTCACATATAAACCGTTGCGTGGACAAAACCCTTAAAAATAATAAAGAATTAAAGAAAGTTTTTAAAAGGAACATTACACGCCTAAGAGCAATTAGGGAAGTAGAGAGAGGTGTTTGATAAGACCGAGAAAATATAAATTTGTGGAAGTAGAAAATGCAGCAACCTATCAGACAGCTGGAGGGATTCGTCACAGATAAACCTTTCCGTGGACAAAGCAGTTAAAAATAATAATGAACTGAAAAAAAACACACACAAAGACTACTAGGGAAGTAGGGAGAGATGTCTAATAAGACCGAGAGGGAATATAAATTCGCCGAAGTAGAAAATGCCGTAACCGACTGGACAGCTCGAAGGGTTCGTTACAAATAAACCGTTACGTCGACGAAACCGTCGGAAATAATGAAATTGAAGAAAAAATAAAAATAAAACGAGGATTACAGGAATGAAAAGAGCAGGTAGCGAAGTGGAGTTAGGTGTCTCGAGATCGGTAATACCGAAAGAGGATCTCCCGCGCCATAAACGAATCTACGCGCGTATTCACGCGCTCCACGCGCGGAGTTACAGGCGGAGAGCCACGGAGCCGGAGCCTCGGTAGCCGGGTACGTATATGGCAAACACAGAAGAAGGAATACACTACGACTGCAAGGACGTCTCGAGACGGTGTTAAGCTCGAGCGGCGCATCCTAATTAGCACCGGCGAAGTAACGAAGAGAGATCACACCGTGATATCGCGCTTGCAAAAGGTTATACCTACTCGCTGTTGGGTGCTCTCAGCGCGGCTGCCAGCCGCATTACTATCCGACAAACTGCTCCCTTCGATACGTAAGAGAAACCACATTTCTCCAAATCGAATTCTACAGTTTTGCTAAACAGGAGATAAAATAAAATAAAATAGGAAAATCTAATGTACAACTTTTCTTATTCTTGTCTTGTCGTGTTTAATATTCTTGTCGTCCGTTTAATGTTTTTTTGTGTGCACATTTTTTTGTGTAATTCGTTTATTGCATTATTGAAATGTTTTATTGTGATAAAACTGTAAAAGGAGTAATCCGTCAATAAATATCAATATCAATCGATGAATTATGCAATAAACTGCAGTGTGCATCCTAGACGGACTAGGATGCAACGATCTGCAGTAACGATTATGCTCCGCAGTAACTATTGGGTACTCTCAGCGCGTCTGTCAGACGCATTACTATCCGACAAACTGCTCCCTTGGATACGTAAGATAATCCACGTTTCTCTAAATCGAATGCTACAGTTTTCCTCAATAGGAGATGAAATAAAATAAAATAAAATAGAAAAATCTGATGTACAACTTTTCTATTCTTGTCTTCCGTTTAATGTTTTTTTGTGTTCACATTTTTGTTTTTGGTGTGATGCGTGTTCTATTTTTCATTGCCTTGTTTTTTTTGTCGTCGCTATCGTTATGGATCGGCCGCGAGCACGTGAACGACGGGACGGAAGGAGGATGGGAATTCATTGAATTGCGTTCCCTGTACACTCGTTCTCTCCGTATCGTTCTCTCACTCGACTTTTATTTCATTTTATTTTTGTTGTTTAGTTTTTTTTTGGTGTTTCTCTATTTCTCCCGTGCGCGCTGGCCAGCCGGCCGGCAGTGAGACCGGCAAGAGGAGGAACGGCGAAACGCGACCGTGAGTGCACCGTTAACCGGCCGATTTCATTCAGCGATAAATTGTATCGGGCTTAGAGTTAGATACGAGATCAATAGGATTACCTCGGGCGCCGAGGGTTCGAGAGAGCACACACGGCCTCCGATCGGCAAAAGTGTGTCTATCTCTTCGGTTTTCCATGTGTATAAAACGTTCCACATACTCATCCACCTCTTCCCGAATTCACCTTTTTTTCCGCCAGTCAGGTCATCGAGCCGCCGATTAAGCCTCAAATAACTCTCGACCCTCCCCGACCGATTGGTCAACTCCCCGGGGTCACAATTAAAATGATGTCTTGCGGGTCACACGATTAGTCTCGAGAACAAAAACACATCGAGTGTTTGCAATAAATTTCATCGCATTTATTTTTAATTTTTAATTTTTATGATTATAGTAATAGCCGAATGTTATGCAAGATTTGCCGTACGCGAGTTTACGAGTGCGGGAGCAAACTCAAAAAAAGAAAAAATAATAATGTGTACGTGAGAAACGAGCTTTATCTCGAGGGCAGCTGGGGAATGCTTGTCGTCAAGTGCTTCAGAAATGCGATACAGACAGAGAATAATGATAAAGATGCTGGTGAGAGAGAGAGAGAGAGAATTGGCTCGTGTCTTACCGTCGGCGTACACAGCAAAATAGACACCAACGTTTCTTGTCCACAAACGTCCACAATTATTTGCTTGTCAATTTAAAAAAAAATCTAGTCCATTTAAACAAATGTCTGGTAATTTTAGAAATATTTTTTTTCGTAAAATCAAGAAGAACATAATTGTGGACGTTTGCGGACGAAAAAAGTTTGTTAAACGTAACATTTTTTGTAACCATGTAATAACGCTGTTTACGCTATTTAGTCATGAGTGATTTACGGAAGAAAACAGTTTGTAAATTAAACAAATATTTATTGAATCGCACACATCCATGATTATTTTTTAATGTAAACTTTAAGGTTTTTAGAATAAGAAAAAAAAATTAACAGGGTCAAAATGTATGGACCTTTGTGGAAAATAAATGTTTGTCGGATGCGCGATTTTTTTTTGTTATCGCGTACCACGTATATGAAATGTATGAGCGTAACTATGCTCGCGTAACGCAACAGAGGTACGGGTTATTGTTACCTAAGTTTATTCGGAAGAGCGTCCGGTCGTCTGGTAAACGCGCGGTTTCCTCGTCGCTTTGCGTGTCGTGTGTGTTTCTCGCTCCCTCTCTCCGGATTCCGGCAGTTCGTCTCGTCGTGTGCAGCTATAGATGGACGTAGAGCCGTTAAGAAGCCATATAGAGATAGGAGCGCAAATTCGAATTATGAAACGGCCTGTATAGATCGTCGTCGAAGGCGGCGTGTTTCCCGCTTACGCGCTTAGGTAGAGCAGGACAGAGTCGGCATAGAATAAGAAAAGAGGGACAGCGAACGCCACAATCCGTATCACGCATCGCCAAGAGCGCATCACTGCCAGTCCGGGCGTATAGTGTACTCTGCTGCTATAATACCTTGGGGTTACCTAATAACGCACGTAAACGCAATTTCAAAGGCCACAGCGGCACGCGGGCCGTTCTCGCTCTCGGTCGAAGCCGCGAAGATGCAACGAACGAACATCAGCGTCGAAACCGCCTTATACTTCTTCTGGTTCTTCCTCTTATTCTTCCGCTCTCTCGTCTCTACGGTTATGTTCAATTTCACTTTTGAAGCCGCGCCGAGCACTCCTTTAAATAGATAAAATGAAATTGAATCGGGTAGACGCCGCTATAAAGACGCTCGAAACGTTTTGTGCGATCCAAGCGAATTTCTCTGGGTCAAATGAAATTTTCATTTTCTCGGGGCCCGCCGGACCATCGACGGTAGACCGGGGGACCAGCAGATTTATCAAATTCATTTCGATTTTAACGAATCAACTCGAAGGACTTGCAACCCACTGTCTAATGCATTAAGGAAATAAATTCGACCATTTCAGGGGGGGGGGGGGGGGAATACTTTTTATCTACTTTTATCTGTAAAAAGAAAATAAAACATGTTTTTTTGGCACAAAATCGTCAAACCGCTATCTCAATGTGTTATTGATATATAAACATATATATTTCAGTACGCATCTTTGTCCCTTTCACATCGCCTCAAGTCGACATTACATCGCCTCCCGCACAAACCGGAAGTTGCGAGCATCGAGCCAACGAGATACGCGAAGTCCCAAAATTTTAACGTGTAACGCGCCACTTCATTGATTTTTCATTGCCGGCCCTTATCAATCGTGATGGCCGTGGTATAGATATCCGCACCCCGGTAATTGCTGATACGCGACAGCGTGACATCCACTGTAGCGGAATACGATTAATATTTCGCTGCACTCGCGCGTGTTCGAGCCTCGTTCGTCTCTCCCCCCCCGCGCAACGTGTTACACCGCGTAATACTTTTTTATTACCGCCAATACATAAATGCATGCATACATATATGTATATACACTACATACATACATGCATACATACATGTATACTACATATACACATCTAAAACACCTACACAAGTTACAATACGAACCGATGCGTTATCTAAGAACGCGCGCGCGGTTAACCCTCGACGCGATTTCGATAGTACCGTTGCGATACGACACGCGATTCGATTATTGGCGTGTTCCAACCATCCCGTCTCTCGCTCTCCCGCGTCGCCCTCGAAACCGCCTGTACAAGCGTCCGCGGCACTCGATTCCTGTATCAAAATCGCAACTAACGACGAATCGCCCGAGCCAGCCGGCGAACTACAACACCGCACGCACAAAATTGGCTTATCTGAAAAAGCTTAAAATTTTTATGTACCCGAGCGGGGCGTCCATAGCCGATGCACTCGTCACGTGTACGCGCCCGAGCACTTCTCCCGCGCGTACCGAGCCGATAGGAAAGTATATTTGCGGAACGATTGTTCCACCCGCGGTTCGTCGGTGTGCGAGGCGAAATAGTGCGAACGGAAAGGAGTGTGTGCGTCAGCGCGTGCACGCACCGACACGGCGAGATCGTCGAGTGTGCTGCGCGGGCGTACACAAAAGTCAGGCGAGCGGGAGAGAGCGCGTGGCCGGCGAGCGACGGAGAACGAACTACGGAGAGGAGAGAGTGGGAGGAGAGCGCGGGAGAGAGAGAGAGAGAAGGCGCCAACGCGCGTCGGATGCGGTGAGACGGGACGAGACTCGGGCCGCAATTCGCGTTACCTAAGAATCTATAATACAGGTATAGTTTTTGTGCAGTCGAGAAAGAGGCACAAGCGAGCGCGGGGCAAGGTATATCGCGCAGCGGAGACGCTGGCACGTGCATACCGTGTACGCTATACATAGTACGTACAGTCTTGTCGCACTACCACTGTCGTCCGACAGTCGCCTATCCGCTAAGAGAGCCCACCGCGCCAGGGAGTGCAGGCATAGAAGCCAGTCCGAGTGTGTTCGTTGGCCTTCCGCGCGCCACCTGGCCGAACACGTCTAGGGGTCTAGACTTTTTTTTTTCTACTGCTCTCCAAAGTTTCAGGGAAGCCCGGACACGGAGACCGAGAGACACACACATTCGAGAGCCGCGGACGTATGCACCTTGCTGCTGGCGCTTGAGTCATCGGGCAACCGCTGCGCGTGCGACACGCACGGCTACGAGAATATGCTAATTTTTTTTCTTCGTTTTTTCTGTTTTTTTTTTTAGTTATTTTTTTTTCGGATGGATCTTCGAGAATGGAGATAGATATACTTTTTGGGGATTATCGATTCGGACTGCGGTAGCGGAGATTGGATGATAAGCTTTCTTGAAGAAAAAACACTTTTTTTAGATTTGTTTTTATCGAGATGGGACTCAAAGAATTCGGACACGTTTCTTTAATGGAGAGAGGAAGATTGAATTGATAATATTTGCAGGCGATATTTATGTCCGTTGAAAGTGGTCGAAAGTCATACGTGTATGGTCATTAATCATCGCGCGGTCGAGGGTTCCGGTTACCGACGCGGATGAGTTATCGGCGGAGATCTCGGTTACTTTAATTCTACAGTACACGCCGGGGATTCTGCGGCTGAAAGTTTACTAAACTTGGATCGGATGTACTGTTGCTTTGTTCTAGGTTCTATCACCGATTTACATGGTAATTACAATCTTGCGCCGGACGGCGGGTAATGCGGTGGTCGTCTTGGTAGGATGAAATTAAAGCAATAACGAGCAGCAACTCTTATACCGAGAATCGTTAATGTACTATTTATTATCCAAGACTGTGGGATCGTTGTTACTGCCGTAAGATTACTGCGAAGTTATTTTTTAATCGTTATACTCTGGTAATGTAATGGTGTCCGTTTATTAGTTCGCTAATTTGCCGTCGCGCTAGGCGGGGAGCTGCAAGCTAGTGTCTCGATGAACTCTGACCGTGCCGAAAACAACAGAAAAATGTTCGAAACTGTTCAATGTCCGACTCGACTTTAGTCCGAAACTGACATCGATCCAGCGCCAAAGAATACATCGGATTAAGACACGTAATTTTTTTAGGCCCTTTGATTTGAGGAAAAAGTCCTCAATACGTCTTGCAACGAAGTTTTGTCGTTTGGCGTTGACCAGCCTGTATGTACATTCTTTACCTCCGAACACGGGTCTGCCGTCCATTTTCCTCCCACCTCAGTAATTTACATGGAAAATGCACGCCGGAAGCAAGCCGAATATTATTTTCCGGTGTTTACAATATGCCAAGCACTCACGAAATGGTTCGATCGAAATATCGTGCTCTGCCGCAATGTTGTACTGTTGCACCTGTATAACGCGAAAATTTGTAGATACGTTTGTGAGACTTACTTGAAAGCGTCTTCTCGGTCTTTAACGAGCCTCCGAGTCCTTGTAGATTGTGTCCTGCGTCCACGTCTGACTATCCCGAAAAATACCTAACCTCCTCGTGAGAAATACATCGAGCGTGGCCGGCGTGCATAACTTCTTACATTGTCACTCTCCGCCTGCGATTGGGTAGTTTTTTCTCTTATTTTTTTGAGGCTCTATCCGAGTAGCTCACGGGGAGCGCTTTCTCCCTTCTCCCCACGCGATCACACTGTGTTTCACTCCCACCCTTTGGCTTAACGAAACGCGAGAGATCCGCGATCCACCGCCACCGTCGCAGCAGCAGCGGGCACAACACACAGAGAGCACAGAGCGACGGCGCACGCGAGGGAGAGCAAGAGCGAGAGGTGAAGAGGCCGAGAGAGCGCGAGAGAAAACGTGTGTGCGTGAGCGTTTCACACCTGACTACTGCGCTAGTCAAGCGAGCGACTGTGGCGCCACTATAATCCGTTGAAACGCGAAAAATCCATTAATTCCCGAACGATAAATCATTATCAACATTGAATTGAATTATCGATGGTGTTTCATTTACCTGGCTGACGAATCAACGATTAATCGTGCTCGTGATGTTCGGAGTATACGGTAGGTTAGTTGACCGCGGGGCCGAGCGAGCGCTGAGCTGACAGTAGGCCGGCGACGTCACAGTGGGCCGGTTGAGCCTTCCTTCGTTCGATTCAGGCAGGCTCTCTATTCATTTTACATGTAGCAAGGTAAATATTGATATGCGGGTGTCTAATTTTAAACGTGATCCTCCCCCAGTGCGCGCATACCCGAACGTTCTCGCTACGCAAATTCGCATCGTCGATTGTGATTCTTACGAAAAAAAAAAAAAATTATTTCTTTCAATTTTTTTACAATTTTTTTTTCTCTGCCTCTCGAACATCTCGTAAATTTTTTCTTGCTGTCATCGTCGACTTCGCGAGATTTCGTCAAATAGTCTCGCAGAGGCCGAGGATAAGTTTTATCGATAGAAGGGTAAGATGAGGAGAAACAAATGTCGTTAGGAAGATAAATTTGCCTTAAACGATACGAATACGCGTGTGCAAAGTAAAAAAAAAAACATCTTAACCAAAGTTTATTCCTCCGCTGCTCCGTGCCGTCCGTCGTCGATACCGAGTCACGAGGAAATAAAAAGAAAATGAAAATCTGCTGCTGGGCATGGAACACGTATTCGACGTCCGACGAACGAGACAGTGCATCGTTAGAGAGAAAGAAATGAAATTGGGGGAAAAAAAATGAAAAAAAGTTTCATCTTTCCATCGACGTCTCGACGACGACAGTCCGTCTGCCAACGCTTCGGCTGCTGCTCGACTGCCCCGCTTGCCCGCCGCCGCTGCTGCGGCTACACAAGATCGTCGATAATTTTTGACAGTCCTCAGCGAGCCGTCGCGCGTAACGCTTCGAGACACGTGAAACGCCGCCTCGGTCCGGGATTACTCGCCTGTGTCGTCCGTGAGTGGGTGAATCGGTGCATTTCGCACGCATCTCCCCGTATTATTTTCCGCACTCTATCTTTGTCCCATCTCGTTGCTCACGCGACTCTGTCGTTTCATGCATTAAATTTCTACGCATTAAATCGCCCGGTTCTCCCCGAGGACGGAGAAAGAGAGAGATCTTCCATTTCCTGTGGTATACAATCATTTTTAACCTCCTCCCCCCCTTCCGTCTCTCTCCGTCTCTGTTTCTCTCTCCCTCCCAAGAAAACTAATATCTTCCGGGATAATTTGTGACGCGGACTGACGCACGAACGGAAAATTTCATTACGCAGTTCTCGCTATAGAGGCTCGGAGGGGCTCGCTCGTTCGACAGTGAAAAAAAAAAAAAAAAAAAAAAGATGAAGTGGTCGATAAGGTGCGTGTGCGAATCTGTGCGAAAAATCGTGTTTCACGAGTGTCGAGTTTTATATTTTCGTATCTCCGAGCGTTAGAGTCCCGAGGCCCTCCCCTCGTCCGAGCCAAAAATCACACGCCTTCGCCGACACACAGAGCGCGATGACATATTCAAGCGGATACGAAATTCGCACGCGCGCGCTTTCCCAATTTTCCACACACGAGTTTGTGCACGAGCCGCGCGTATTCTCCTCTAACCCCTCTACCCCAGCCCCCTCTCCCGTCCGGCCCCCTACCCTCCCGCCCCTCGCTCGCTTGGCACTCGCGTGGTGCCCGCGCTAGCGCGTGCTTCTACCCAAAGCCGGAAGTTCGGAACCACGCGAGAATATATTATATCGCGAACGGATCTCGCAGTTATTTTGAAAATAATATTTTTAAAAATTGTTTCGAGAGTCCTCGATAATCTAACGGGCATAAGTTCGTCCGGTGATTCGTCGTCCTTCTGGCCCTCGGGATTGGTTGGCCTGACACGTGACGAGTCTCAGCGCGTTCGTTCTCGTCGCGGAGGTTAGTCAGTTTTTTTCGTCCGTACGATCCGCGTCGAAATTTTTCCGTCGTTAGACCTCCGAAGAACGGTCGATGTATCCGAGGTGCGTGCTAGGAAAAGTGATATGGAACAGTGATTCGTGAATCGGTTTTCTCCGCGGCGTCGATGACAAAAACACTCGTTCCGGGGGAGAAAACAAGTTTATCGTAAACACGCGCGGAGAGAGGAAGAGGAAAAAAACCATTGCCAACTTCACGGCAGTCCCGCAATAGTAAAATAGTCCGGTAGACCGAAGAACTCGTCGGGGTTCTCGCAACGAATAATTCAAAATTCCGAACCGATGCCTCGTTCTTCGAATAAGATCGATTCAAAGTTTCGACCGCCGTCATTCTCGAGTATAACTGCTTGGTAGCGTCTCGCTTAACATTCTTTCATTTAATGTCAGTGTCTCGCCTAAGATTTTTCCTTTTTTAATGGTAGCTTCTCGCTTGATTGATTTTTATGTTAGCGTGTCACTCAAATATTTGTTTCTAATGTTAGTGTCTCCCTTAAATTTTTGTTTTTTATGTTAGCGTCTCGCTTAAATTTCGTTTTAAGAGCTTGGCGTCGAGACGCTGCCGCGTCTCTCGATATCCTCGGAGTCGGCAGTCCCGTTCGACGGCGGATCCTTCGACGGGCACGTACCGGAGATTTTCGGCTCGGCGAAACTTTAATCGATCGGAAATTCCGTACGTCCCGGTGCCGTCGTAGGAACGACGCGTACGGAGAGTTAAATCGAAGAGTACGCGGACCTGTCAACTGCAATTTCCACCATCAAACGCTTTTACTGTCATTGCACAAACAATAGTAGAAACAAAAGAATAATAATAATAATTGATAGAAAAAGTAACAATCAGGGTTGTGCAGGCGGGGTGGAAAGTGTGAACGGATGAAAAAATAAAAAAGCACGGAGTAGCAGCCACGCGGTGGTCGAACGGCCGATCGACGAATGGAAGACGAGGAGGGGAGGGGTTGGGAGAACGACGCCGTCTACCTCGAGAGAGTAGTCGCAAACACATCGAATAACGCGCGAACTCGACGACGCGAGGTGTCACGACCGTGCGCAGGCTCGTTAATACGTCTCACATTAATTCACCACGAAAACTTCGGTACGGAAGGAGAGCACGAAGTTCATACATCGTAATGCATCGTTAAAAAAATACAAGCAAAAAAAAAAGCAAAAAAAAAGTGTATTGCACTGAAGAAGATAAACTGGTCTCGACAAATTTGATGAGTCACAATTATTGCCGATAAACCGCAGGGTTTAGACATTGATCCGAAATATTAATCCAGAGATGATAAACGGAAATGAGAAAAAAAAGGGGAAGGACAGTGTTTCTAATGACGCGGGACGAGTGCGTGTTCCGTAGGAGCCCGGCGGCAGTTCCGAAAATATCTCACGTGCGCGTCGAGCTCGAGAGCAAAGTGACGGCGGCGGCGGCGGCGGTGGCAGCAACAGCGAAGGAGTGAGTAAGCGGAGAGTAAGGAAAATGAAGATAGAGACATAGAGAGATAGAGGGAGAGTGAGAGATGTATAGAGGGCGAACGGCGGGGTGGCCGTTCTCGGAGAGCGTCAAGTGGTGGCCCGGCGGCGGAATCGCTCGTAAGCGTCGTGTCTCGTCGCTCGTCCCGCGCGGTTCTGGTGTGCCACGAGCGCCGGAACACCGAAGCGAAGCGGCGGTGAGAGAGCGAGAGAGAGAGGACGAGGTTCGGTGAGCGAAAAATCATTCGCGTGTGAAACACGGAATAGAACGAGCGCCTCGGACTATTCGTGCAGATCATAAATTCTCGCTTCGCCTATTTTTTTTTTCCTCACCGGGGCAATCGATTTTTCATATTTTTTTCAAGTACTTTTCCGACCATCGTGCGTAGACGCTTGAGTACTCGAGTGAGATTTACAGATTCGAAGGTAGCTGTTTTATCACTGGAAAGAATATTTTTTTATTCACAAAGTGGAAACAGTTGAACGGCGTGCGATTCACAACTGCGTTGAATTTCACTCTACCGCTTTATTAATTGTTTTCTTGCTTAGGGTAAAAGTAATGAATGTGGCCTGGTCCACATACGATTGATTGCGTGCTGATTTAAATGGGCGATGTTCCGTACTCTTACCCCCGTGTCTACGAATGTCTCCGGCTCAAATGTGAGGCGGAGCGACGGATAGCTCTTCCTCAAGGAAGATCGGTGGCACGAAATGACGACAATTGTTTATCGTTGCATTCATCGAGTGTCAACGAGTCCGTTCGCTATTCTACCCGGACAATAATTGATTTTCATAGGTTCAGGGGCAGGGAGTCAATTTGTAAAAAAACATAATGAAAAGGCAGACGATTAAGAGGATAATAAGGCGGAGAGAGGATCGGGAGGAAAGTGATTAGCGGTGGGTCGACTCCCGCGCGTGGGAGAAGCGGGAGTCAGCGGAGCGCCGGTTAGCTTAGCTTCTCGGCTGGTCGAGCGATACGGCCCTGTCTACTGTTCGCGACGCGACACGGACGTTTGACGTTTGCCGAAGGTCGCGCGCGCAGGGGGGGGGGGGGGAGGGGGGAGGGGAACGACGCGCACTCCTATCTCGTTGCTGGCTCGCTCGGGTCTCTCTACGCACATACGCACGTGTATACGTTTATCTGCACTGGCTTATTTTATAGTTGTAGATAGAGAGTCCGCATAGATACATATATAAGTTGTATCAACGTGCATGGAAGGAGTACGCGTAGTGCGGCGAACGGCTGGCTTGCACAGAGCGCTTTCACGTGAGCGGACCGATAATCGTTACCCCAGCGGCTGGTTATTATTCGCCTATTTATTTATCGACGTGAAAAAATATGCGAACAAAATTTTTTTTTTTGTAATAAAAAAATTGCCACCGAAGCTGAAAGCGCTGTTAGAGCGGGAAATTGGATTTAAACGTCCCAATCGATGACCATGGCTCGATGATAAATTATCCCACTCGGTGGGATGGATTTTAGCCGTTTTAGACGATATCGCTTCGCTCGATCGTCGATCAAGTTTCTCGGTCAATTAACGATCGTCAATTACTCGATTCGCGTTCACGACTCGTCGAACGAAAATCAGCGTTCGAGTACGTACGCTATGACCGTTATTCGAAAATAGATTGAATACGGATATAACCGCGTAGAGAGATATAGAGGAAGGCTCGTGGAGGCGACTCGTCGCCGGAGCAAAATCGTACACACGTGCCTCGATTATAATTCTACTTGATTACGATTCGACGAGCATTCATCCCCGAGCACGTGATTACTCGATTCGTTTTATTACCGCTTATTAACGCTTCGTTACCCGACCGCGTTTCAATTAAAATTTTTGGGCAAACCAAAATCCGGACGTGACCATGCAACGCACGGACGTCACAAATCGCATGATTGCGTCGCTGTATCGATATTGTTATTATCGTCGGATACCGCGAGCTGCGGTTTTATTTCCGCTGATTTAACTTTTTTTGTTTGTAATCTTTGTCTCGTCAATGCGGCGGCGAGCGGTCAGGGGAAGCCTGGGAATCCTGGAAATGTCGGGAAATTCAATACAGTAGAACGTCGATTATCCGAACCTCGATTATCCGAACCCTCAATTACACGAACCATGACTGCGTTTATCCGAACGCTCGGTTATTTGAACGTAGCGTGAAACGTTATAACATTGTTGCTCGCCGCACCAAGCGCCGTGTCCGGGTTCAAGCGTGTTCAAGAGCTTTTCCTCTCTCAGCGTCAAGCCCGCTCGCACACTGGTTTTCCCGAGCAGTTTTACCCGCCCCAGCAGGTCCGGAGAGCAACCACTAGAGACTAGTTTCAATACAAAATCGTTCGAATCGCCTTACATACATAGATCACACTAAAATAAAAAATGCATGGCGCTGTTTCACAGAATCCTTGAACTAAGAGTTTGATGTCCGAAATATGTTAAAAATATGTTTTGAAGGTTAATATACATTTTTATTCCATTTCTATATTCGTTATTTATATACATGTGTAATGCCCAAAAAAATGTGCGTTTCGATGGTCCAAACTTTTGATTATCCGAAAAGGGCTCGGTGCCTACGGGCTCGGGTAATCGAGGTTCTACTGTAGTCGCAATAAAAAGCGAGGCAATGTCAGGAAATTAGCTACCTTATATTTCCTCATAATATCGCTTCATTCGCAAAGCTTCTTCTTTGAGGAAGCCTTTTCTGTATTTCTTCTTCGTAGAGAAAGCTTTGTAGTATTGTCGTGAAGCGATGTGGAAATTTTTTATTTTCAACGTCAAAGTTGCGGTTGTCTTTTAGGCAAAAAGGCTGGCCGATTCAGTTTCGGCGCGAATAAATACACCAACGTCGCGCTTGATTTTTGGTCAAAACTAATGTCGGATCTGTGCTCGGCGCGGAAACATGCATGGAATTATGCGATACAATTTTTTTTTTTTTTTTTAAGTTTCGATTTTTACTCAAGAAATCCCAACGAAATCGCTTTATCTGGCTCTTTTAACTCCGTCACATCCATCATCCTGTGTATCTCCCGCCGTAAAACATGATAGGCACCTGGGTTTTTCCGCGATGCTGTCAGGAAGCAAAAAAATCGCTGTTTGAAAATCACGCATTTTTGCAACTCGAAATTTGTTTTTTTCACAACAAGAAAGCTTTTCCTCTATGGGAAAGCAAAATTGAATTCCATGAAGTGGCTAAATTCGAAGAATAATTTTTTCAATATCCCGAAATTATTGGATAATTAGAATCGAATTGTACGAAAATCGAAGAACATTTATGTCAATTTTTTTACCACAAATGTAACGATGATAATCATTTTCCATCTCCGTTGAATGAATTTTAATTTTTTCATTGCACACTAATTAATTTGAAACTTTGTTAGTTGTTCATTGATTGGCTCTTACCGGCATTATTGGTTTAGATTTTAGTCGGAAAAATAAACATTTTGGTGAGGGAAAAAATCAAGGAATTTTTTCCCCTTTTTTTTCTAGTGGCCAGAATGATCAGTCCGCCGTTGCGTCGCGTGTCGTCGACGATTCACCGGCACGTTTGCAGCACGCGACGTGGCAAATGTGTCGATAATTACGAGAAAAAAAAAGATATATATATATAAAATAAATAACAGCGATTTATTAGCGTAGCCAACAGACTGTGTTGCAAGTTGCTCGAGCAAAAAAAAAAAAAGGAAAAGGAACACCACTAAGCTATTTTCTATTCTTCAATTTTACGCTCGCGCGTTCGCGCTACATTATTTCTTCGGCGCTGTAAACAGGCGCATAGACGCAGAGGTGAGAGAGAGGCACGACTCTCGTCGATCACCCGTTCGCGCGGCTCCTCTTCTCGGACGAGAGCACGCGAAACGTTTTCATCCGTGCGAGCCGAGCCGAGCCGAGCCGCGCTCCGGTGTGACGTTTCTTAATTAGTCGAGTGATTGATGCTGAAAGCTCGCGAGCCGGCAAACTTTTGTAACTAAAGCTTAATTGGAAGGAAGAAGATTTCGCACGCATGCTCGTGTCTACGAGTATTTTTTTTTCCCTATCCCGATCGATCGACCTGCTCTTTAAATTTTGTCTTGCGACATTGAAAAGTCGACTTTCGTTATACATAAGTAAAAAGAAAAAAAAAAATTACACGTTTCGCAAATTTAAATTGATTTATCTCTGACCGAGTTTTATCTCCTCGCGTGTTTAATGGATACGCATATATACATACACGTATATATTTATACATGTATTTCGAAAGAAGGGAGAGAAACAGGAGGTGTGCACGGGAGACTCATCGAGCCTCGTACAAAAGTCGAGATAAGCCCGTTATCGAGTCCTTCTCCCACGAGCGAAACAATCTCTCTCTCGCTCCCCCGACGTTTCTTACTTTTCTTTCGCTCCTCCACAGCCCACCCCCCTTCTATCTAATACAGCACCGCTCGCCGCTCCGCTGCGACTTAATCGCTCTTAACGTCCCGATTGTTTATCGCTGTATTATTATGCAAGCCAGCTAATACGAGACGAAAAAAAAAAGGCGACCGATTATAAATAGCGACCGAAGAAAAAAGGAGGCAGGAACACCCCGTTATCTCGATCCGATGACCGTCAAAGAATTCGGGAAGGACGTCTGCGAGTTCTCTAAATAATACATAATCTCGCGATACCCGACACGCGAGACCCGGAGATATCGGCCGTTACATTTCCTCGGCATTTTCTGCTCGGCTGGCGGCTTGGAACAAAAAAAGTACCGACAAGGATTAGTCATAGGTAAGCGAGAGCTTGTTACGGAGGGGGGAGGAGGAGGAGGGGGGGGGGAGAGGTTCTCCCGGTGGCTGCGAGAGCAGACCGAGGCCGGGAAACCCGCTCGTCGGACGGCCGCAAGCCAGACTCGTTGATTTACGTCGGGGCATCGTTATTCGCCCGAGCGTTCCGCACTTTGGCTGGATTTCCTGCAAACACTCTCGCGCACAAGTTATAACGCCGTCGTTGCGTCGATATAGTACAGCGTATCGTACGCAAAGCTCTCGCGCGTTCGTTAAACGAAAAGCGCGCGCGCACACAAGCGCAGGTACATCGACGAGTGTAACGTGGGTGCGAGGTCTGCCGGTCGTTACCGCGGGCTAACGACGGGCAGAGCTCCGGCCGTCAGTGCCCGATGCCCGTGGCAGCAGAAAAACACCAGGAGACGCGCTCTCTTTACTCTGCCTGGGAGAACTCTTAACAACGCAAACTTCTCCGGACTTCTCGGGAATAAAATTTAAAATAAGAAAAATGAGGATAAATAAAAAAAATACACCATATAACAAAAAAAAAGTAAAAACTAGGCATGGAGAAAGAAAAATTAGATGATAGGATATCGAAGACGAGCGAGATGGAAGAGGCAGAAAACAATTTGTGTCCTTCCGTCATCGGCGCGACGATTCAGTTGTTCCTGAACTCTCCCGTCGGTAACGTGTCGCTTGAAGGTCGCGCACGTTGTTACGGGCTCGTCAAAAACCACTGGAAGACGCGCTCTTTTTACTCTACCTGGGAAAACTCTTAACATCGCAAACTTCTCCGGACGTCTCTGGAATAAAATTAAAAACAAGAGAAAAGAATTTGCATAAACAAAAAAAGTAAAAACTTCGCGCAGAGAAAAAAAATTAGACAAGACGATATTAAAGACGAGCAAGACGAAAGTGGCAGAAAAAATTTAATATCCTTCCATTGTTGCAACGATTCGGCTGTTTCTGCGCCCTCCGCTCGGTGACGTATCGCTCGGAGGTCGCGCACGTTGTTACGGGCTCGCGCGGGATTCCGTAAACACTACCTACACCTTCCCGTCGGGCTTGTCGGTGTGTTTGCACCACGCGGTTAGCTTTTCTCGGCGTCGCTGAGCGTCTTTACGAGGTCCTCATCTCGGTCCTCTTCGCCGTACGTAAATTCATTGCTTTCACGTGTACACACATATATATATATATATATGCACTATAGGGGTATATATATATATATGACGTTTTTATACGCGTATAGCACATGTATCTTCTATAGCATATATAATAACGTTTATACGTGTATAGACCATGTACAAAATATATATATATATATATACAATTATAGTATATATAGATATATTTTTACGCGATTAATACACGTGTATATCTGTCGATGTAAATATTCCGGTACGCTGCATACATTCGCCTTGTACGCTTGACAGAGGCCCGTAACCGCGACCGTAACTCTAACGAGTGCGTGGAGTATTGTGGAGCGCCCATTCAGCACGCGCATGTGTTCTTCTCTCCGCGGTCGTGGCAGCCACGCGTGTGCGTACGCGGGGCAGCGCCACTTTTATTCGCCGGTGACTTTGCACGGACGGAAACTCGCGGAGAGTCTGGCCCGCAGCTTTATAGTCTCTCGAGGCGAGTTAACCGACACGTAAGCTTCGACACCCCCTTCGCGATCCATTTCTTCATCGGTCACTTTGTACTCTGATATTTTCATTGCGGAATATGTCGAGTGCGTACTCCGGCTACCTGCACGGCGCGGTTACGTCGCGAGTGCTCGAGTCGCTGCAGCTGTGGCGCAGGTACAAGGTCGTTCAGAAGAGGCGCGCGGAGAGGTTTGGCTAAAATTACAGTAACGCCTGCGAAGAATCGCCAGGGTACGGTCGGTAAAGAAATTTGCATAGTAATATTGCGATTTATTGACGGTAAAAAATTTTACAGATCTCAGAATTTTTTTTACAGATGGCGGCACAGTCGCTATTGTAGCTTTTACTAGATCCTTATTTCCATCTATCTAACCCATCGTGTGGCGGTCGCTGAGTCTATTCAATTGATAGTAATTAAAAATTAATTTACATCGATTACTATTACTATTGATAGTAATTAATAATTATTTATTATCGATTACTATTACGCTTGATAGTAATTAATAATTATTTATTATCGATTACTATTACGCTTGATAGTAATTAATAATTATTTATTATCGATTACTATTACGCTTGATAGTAATTAATAATAAATTACTACCTATTCGCCATAGAAAAATTACGATTTATATACGGTAAAAAGTTGCACGAATCGCAGATTTTTATTTACCGATAGCGGAACGTCGTCCGACACAACATGTAAATGGGGTTTTTCGGACGGGACTTTGTAGCTTTTACCGGATCGTTATTACGGTCTATCGAACCCATCGTGTGGCGTTACCTGAGTTTATTCAATAGATAGTAATTAATAATGAACTAATTAACAATAATTGATCATTAATTAATAAACTATCGCGAATTGCAAAAATAAATAACTAAAAATAAAAGGCTGAGGAATAAATTACTCGGAACGCGCTCAGCTACCGGCACAGAACGGACACGACACTTTATTTTGAATCTGCCTGTACGTACGCGTATGCGCTCAGCCTGCAGAAGACTTCTGCGTGACGCTCGTTAGTCCTGCGTTTACAACTAATTGCGCTCGTTCGCTCCGATTCCGCTACCCTTCGACGATCCTTGCGTAGTAACCGTTTCGAGAGTCTCGTGTTCAATTATTTTTATTATTTCGCCGATACGGCATTATCGTACAGGCCGCCGGGACCGCGCGTGGGGGGAGGTGGGGGGGGGGGGGGGGGGGGGCAGAGGGAAGTGCCCGCGACACGGAAAGGCTGAAAGGGGCACGGAGGCGATCTTGGCGAGCAACCTCGGCCTGAGCTTGAGGAATTACAACTCAAAGAACATTCTGTACGTGTATTATTTGAATGGGGGGATTGTCCGCGGGGTATAAATTAGACACGGAGTTTAACATGAGAGATATATATTTTATTTGCGTTTAATTGAGAGTCGCTACCGAGCGGCTATTCGAATCCCCCGTGCATCCGCACGGGCGGACGCGCGGAAATGCGAACGGGAGATCTTGCTCGAAGGTTGCATGGGTATATTTGCCGAAGAAGAAGAGAAAGAGGAGGTGGACGCGGAGGAGGAAGTGAATGCACGCGCTTAGTTAGGAGCGTGTACACGGATGCGCGGTGTGTCGAGCTCGAATCGAGCATGCTTCTCAATTAATATTTTAATTGCCTCGATTATTTCTCTCTCTATCTATTTATCCGTACGATTATTTTTTTTCTTTTCTTTTTTTTTTTTTTTTTTTTGCTATTTTTTTCCTGTATTTTCCGATATGTTGAAGGTAGATGATTCGTCGAACCGCTCATTTCCGACACGATCTTTATACCGCATCTCTGATAGATTTATTTTTATTTTTATTTATTTATTTGTTTATTTTCTTTCTCGTTGATGCAGACCTCCGTTGGTTCGTTTGGGCACGAGACGATCGGCGAAGCCTCGTCCCACGCGCGTACCGCGCTCTCCGTGCTCGATTAATTGTTACAGGACGATATAACGAGTCGACAAATTCGACCCCCCTTACAAATGGAACAAAATTACGTTGGGATAATCGCGACGTTTCTCCGATCTCTCCGTTTTCACTGATACATGGTGTTCGGCGTTCCTTGGAATCCTGGAATTGTCCTTGAATTTTGCCTGACCTTCAAAAAGTCCTGGAATGTCCTTGAATTTCACCTAATGTCCGTGAATTTTTTAATTCGTAAAATAATTGTGTTAATTCGTAAAATAAATACGTGGAATATAGCCTTGGAATTTTTTATGGAAGATTTTTTATCGGTACGAAATGTTTGTTCCGGTTATAAAATCAACTGCGAAGATTTCCGACGTATTTCTGTAATTTGTCGTCCCCAATTTTTATAATTCAATTTTTTTGCTGAACTTACTACTTAAAAAAATTAAAAACTCCATTCGACGATTTAAAAAAATGGTACAATTGACAAAAAAAAGATTTAAAAAACGGTGAATAGTTGGCTTAGGTGTACGAAGCTTCGACGAGCTCGATCGTGCAGAATATCCGGAGTTCGAACGCATGCGACGCGTATGTGGGTCGCGCTCGGTCGGTAAGCGCACATAACCGCGAGGACGAAATTAATCTTGCAACCGTTACGTAGAATACCCTCGGGGAAAGATAAACCCTCGAGAATTGCGCGTGGAGCGAGTTACCCGTATTGGTTCGTAAGCACACGACGGTTAAAAATTGAGCTTAGCCTTCGATCGCGCGACACCGCGCTAGTCGTTATTATTTTCCTTGCCGGTAGCCAGCGATTCGGAAAATCGATGTTCGCTGACTCATCTTCCTGATCGAGGGAGCTCCAGCCGCATGTTGTAACCCACGCGAAATTACAGCGGTACGCGGCCGCGCGTATTCCGCAGTACAGCGGAGGACCGCGTATCAATTAACGGATCTGGCGTAGGAGTTCCCTCTCGCGAATGTGCGTACCATGCGCAGCATCGACGGCGGGCTGCGCTGCGTTGCACCGCGCAAATGCATTATTAGCTGCCGCGGCGGGTCGGTACGCCGGTAATTAGCGGGCGCCTCCCGTTGACAGAGGTAAAGCAGCTGAAACATAATTTGTTAACGGGGATATAACCTGTTACAGGATTTTGGACGCTCGTTGTCCAAACTGGCCTGCAAAGCGTGCAGCGTGGAACAAAATATTCTACGGTCGCCGCTCTATCAGCCGGCAGTGTGACGATTAGCGTTAACGTATCGGGGCGCTCGCCGTCAGAAATTATTTATTTAATTCATTTATCCAAATTAATTTACAACAATAATTTGTTTTATTTAAAAAAAATCGTTTTGTGAAGCTTTCGTGCAAACGCGTTCGAAATGTCCCGAAACCTTGAAAAATTATAGTCGGAAAATAACGTTCGGTGCATTCGTGCGAAAATGAACGTTGGGACAAGATCGAGAGGCGAGCGACGCTGAGAAAAAATTACATAGTTAGAGTGACCATAGGCAATTTCTACTACAACATATTATCTCCGGAGGGAACGTATATATTTCATCGTTAGGACAATAATCACAACCAAAAATAGAGAATATAATAATAGTTTAACAAATTAAATGTCTTGCGAGCGAAACGATATGTGTAGACGTTCACTTAGGTAGTTACTCCGTACAGTACAAACGACTATATTTGTTCCCAGTGCACCAACTTAGCTGCCGCGGGTGGTAGGTACGCCTGTAATTGGCGGGCGCCTCCCGTTGACGGAGGCAAAGCAGCTAAAACATAATTTGTTAATGGGATTATGTAACCTGTTAGAGGATTTTGGACGCTCATCGTCGAAACTGGCCTGCAAAGCGTACTGCACCGTGGATCGAAATATTCTACGGTCGCTGCTCAATCAGCCAGCGTGCCGATTATTATATTAGCGATAACGAATCAGTGCGCTCGCCTTAAAAAACTATACATCTAATGAATTTTATCTAAATTATCTAAATTAATTTAGAATAATAATTTTCTTTAAAAAAAATCGTTTTTGGAGGTTTTCGTATAAGCGCGTTAGAAACATCCCGAAACATCGAAAAACATTATTCCCGGAAAATAATGGTCGGTGTGTACGTGCGAAAATGGAATGGTTGAGCCAAAACTTTCCATTAGGCTTTAAGCGTTCGCAAAAATTTATACAGTCGTTCAGATTTTGTTTTTGAAAATGAAAAACATTTTTTTTTTACAAATAAATAAATTGCTTGAGATCGATAATTTCCAAAGTCGGTGCATTTCAAGAGTTTCGCACGCTCGTCTTATCGTTATCGGCTGTTATACCCGCCACGTGTATTTTCCGCTGCGAGAGCTCTTGTTGCTCGGTGCACGAGAAAACATGTGTCTCTTACACGCGTGTCTCGACGTTGTAAATGGATTGACCCAAAGAAAACCTCTGAAATGACATAAATAAAGACGGCTCTCGGGGTTCCCCCTCCCCTTCCACTTTGCTGCGCTCGGAGACCCTCGTGCGTGTATACCTATATATAGCAAAAAGTTATATGCCGAGGCGTTACGTAACCCGCGTCGCACCAACGCAACGCCGACGCCGATACTCCGAACGGCAGTCGATGCGTCGAGTGTTCGTTCCTTCTCTCTTTTCTAGTTCTTCTTCCTTCTCTTCCTCTTCCTCATCGTTCCCCCGGCTCGTCCTCCGCATCTTCCTCCCCTTCTCTCGTTCTTTTTATGCAATCGTCCATTGTGCGTTTGACTCCGACGCATGCGCCTCGTACTTTCGTTATATTCCAAACGATAACTTCATTCCACAAAACCAGTCTCGGTTTTCCTTTTTTTTTTTAAATCCAATGTTTGATCTTCGTGGATATCGATTTCAATGATGGATTCGAGTTGGATCGAGAATGAATAAAGCAACTTCCTTTTTTTTATTTGGATTCGAGGAAATTGTTTCGTTCTTAGTCATCTTGAAAAAAGATGTAGAAGTAACGTTTTTACAATTCCGATGCGAGCAATTTTCTCTATCTCGAGATACGTCTCGAAACACCACGCCGAAGCTCTTCTCGATGTGGCAGGGAGAAAAAAAATCTCTTCTGTTCTTTTTATGCAATCGCTCATTGTGCGTTCGACTCCGATACATGCGCGTCGTACTTTCATTATGTTCCAAACGATAACTGCGTTCCACAAAAGGAGTTTGGTTTTTTTTTTTTAATCCAATGTTTGATCCTCGTGGATATCGGTTTTACTGATGGATTCAAGTTTTATCGAGAATAAATAATGAAATTCCTTTTTTTTTTTGGACAGAAGGAAATCGTTTCGTTCTTAGTCATCTTGAAAAAAAATGTCCTGGTAACGTTTTAACAATTCCGCTGCGAGCAATTTTCTCTATCTCGAGCTACGCCTCGAAACACCGCGTCGAAGCTCTTCTCGCTGTGGCAGGGAGAAAAAAAATCTCTTCGGTAACGATAGTCGACGCAGCTAGCTGAGCTTCGACGTACTATTATATTCCATCGACTCGGGCTCTCTCGTACCTCGCGCCAATATCGGATACGTGTGTTATCGGTCTCCGGAGGAGGATCGGTGAATAACGCGCTTTGCTCCCGCTTACGCTCCGCTCCGAGGTATCCTTGGCTTATCCGTGATAGAAACAAAAAAGAGAAAAAGGCTTACGTCAGCGTAGAATGTCAAGGAGAGAAAGCTAACGCGCAGAGAAAGATGAAGAGGAAGAACGCCAAAGAGAAAAAAAAACCATTAATCAATCTTTCATTCGTTGATTACGCATCAGCGATTGCCGATGAAAACCTCTGCTGCGATTTTCCCGACGTAAGATTTATCTCTCCGCTGCAGCTAATTATCGCATCGCTGCGATACTACGCATCGATGCGCATTGATAAATGTCGCTCGGATAAACTATTCGCGAATTGCGTCGTTGCGCGCCCCGCGAACCGATAAGAGAGCCGAGCTCGAAAAGTCTTCTTTTGACTCTGTGCAAAAAAAAGTTTCAGCATAAAAAAAAAAAATTCTGTACTAAATGAATAGTCAATCGTTCGTGGCCGATTTATCTCCGCTGCAGCTAATTGTCGCTTCGCCGCGATTCTACGCATCGATACGCATTAATAAATCTCGCTCCGATAAACTATTAGCGAATTGCGTCGTTGCGCGCGCCGCGGACTGATAAGAGAATCGAGCTCGAAAAGTTTTCGTTTGACTGTGCAAAGAAAAAAACTTTTCAACATGGAAAAAAGATCTAAGAAATCGATAGTTCGGGGCCGTTTTACCTGGTGGGCGTTTTGAGATCCGCTGGGAAAGTATCAACTCGAAGGATTAACTAGAAACATTGTGAATTTCAGAAGAAAAATAAAAATCGAGAACGTTTTAGGAGACGGTTTTTTTTTTTTTTTTTTTTACGTAAAACGTTCACAGATTCTTAATCAAGAATGTTCGTGATCGCAAAATCCCGTCCCTTGCAAAATCCCGTCACGAAGCCGAAATCCTTTGCCTTGGGCCGACTGGCTCGATTCATATTGATGGGGGGAATATACGCTGAAATTTCTCGTATGGAAATTAGTATGTAACATCGAAGATACACGTGAAGCAGGAAGCCTCGTTCCTCGTTCAAACTACATATATATGTGTATGTGGACACAAATATTGCCGCTTGAAGAACCGAAGGGCGTAACCCGTATGCTTTAACACGGCTTATATATATACATATAAATGAGCCTTAAATGAGTTACATATATATGAGCATTTATGCCGGGATAACTCTTTCAGTCGCGCATTGACGGAGTCACGAGGGGTGGTGCCGTTTGACTTTCCGACTTTCGTGACCCGTTCTCGTCCCGGGTCAGATTTGTCCTCGATTAGATTCGTGAAAAACATGAACATAACTGGCTCGCATGTTGCGCCAGGTTGCGACTCGAGCACATGCACGAAATAATATAATATCGTGTAATGCAACGGCGGTATCGTGATAATAGGAAAAAAAAAAACCATATAAGTTTATTTAGTTACGACGGAGCCAATTTTACACGGCAAGCCTGCGCACATTTTACGTATCGCCATCGCGTTTCCGGAATCGATTATAATCCCACGCGCGCGGAGCGAAAATTATGCCGACTCGAAGTTCGATGGAGCCTCGTTCGGCGCGTGCTGTGTTTACCCTAAGGATGACTTCGTCGACCTCTCGTCGGGACATACACAGTACAAAAATGTATGTTCATCTGACAAACAATTCTTCTCCGCAAAGATCGACATTTTTTTTTTCTTCTCAGACGCAACTTTTTTCAACCTAACTTTTTATTACTGGAAACACAAACGAAGGCGGTTTTGGGCCAGGAATGAATGGGTGGCCGAATTAAATTTTGTTTTTATGTAAATTAGGAATAATATTGTGGACGTTTATTGGGTTAAAAAGTTTGTTAAATTAGTATTTTGCGATGGTAGTGCGAAAAAGCGGACTTTCGACGAAGGTCGTGAAGTTGGCGGCACGAGCCGGAAGTGAGTATCGCAGTGGCGCGAGTCGAAAGCGAGTGTTTGCTCTGGTACGGGCCGAAGGCGAGTGTTGCCTTCTCCCGAACAGCCATCGGGTGTCCACTTTTTCGAACAAGCACCTTATAATACTTCATTACGCTGGGTGCGAAAATGGTAGTTTTACGCACACTTCGCATGCGCAAAACCCCCGTTTTCACACCTTGTCAAGTAAAATTTGGTACAATACTCATGCGATAAAACTTTTTCCGACTCCTATGCTCGCAACACCCGCCTTCGGCTCGTACTGCAAACTGACACTCGTCGGAAAAAGTTTTTCGCACTAGTATCGTAATGTACTATTTTCTAACAAACGCATAAGAACTCCCCATTTTTATGCCTGTAGGCGAGAGTGTAACAAGTGTTACAAAAAGCGTGCGAAAAAGTAGCTAGAATGTTAAAAACAGTGTGCGGAAAAGTAACTAGTGGGATTTCTGTATGCGCAGTATTTTTCTCGCACGCCTTACCAAAAAGCGCAGCTGCCGCCACGCGTTGCAGACACGAAGAGGGCGTGCACTTTTTACGCACGTGTTACAAAAAAAAAACCTTTTTTTTACCGTGTACAGAAAAACTCTTGACTCATTACTTTCGTATAGTAAAAATAAATGCAATAAAAACACCAATACAATAGAGTCTTGTGCACGAGAATCTCGAGTCCTCCATCTCTCGATATAGCGAAATGCACCAAAGAACGGGTGCACCTGCGGTATGGAATAAGAGGAATGGGAAGAAGGAGGAAAAAAAGAGTGTGTGCTCTCGGCAAACGTGCCGACTCGTGGCTCGGCGGCAACCAGAGAGTTCGCTAATTAGCCTTTGTCTATCGCGTTCGCAAAACGTGTGCACCTACGCGTTGCTTGACGCGTTTTATTTTTATTTATCGTCAATTTTTTTTAACTCTATTTCTCACCTCAATTTCCACGAAGCGGCTATCGCGTGTAATTTTTGTCACGCTCCGAGTGTTCTTTTTTTTTTTTTCCTCAATATTTTTTTTCTCCCATTTATCGGCCACGGTGGGAAAAATGGTGCGATGTTGTGGGCTGCGCACGGAGGTGACGATCGAGACGCGCGGCGGCAGCGGGCAATTAGCGACGTCGACGCGTCTACCGAGCCGTCATCGAATACATGCTGTGTCTGTCTCTTTATGAATACCTCCGTCTTTATCTATTTCTCGATCTATCGCTCTTCCGCTCGCGGCCACGCGCGCGCACGCTCGGAATCACGAGAGAAACCTCTCCGTCGGGCTTTCTGGCTCTTTCTACTCGCCCAACGAGCCACCAACTTGTCACTCCTCTATCTATCTGTCCAAGTGCGCTCGCGCGTTTGCGTCTGTTACGCGACACAGCGTACGCACGTTGCGTCCTTTTTTTTTTCTCAACTGCACGCGCATTTACGCTCGTCAACCGTAATTCACTTGGCAATAAATAGCTCTCAGCGGAACTGTTGCAAGAAGCGATAAAAGATGATTTCATATCTTCAGCTGATATCTTCGACGTTACGCCACGTGTGAGACAACTTTGATGAGCGTGGGGGGAAGACAGCGGGGTAAAACGGATCCGTGTCCTTAATTTTGGGTGAGACTTGTTTTATGTTCCGCCATGTAAAATTTTTTTTAAACGTGGTCCATTTTGCCCCGTCCTTCGCTATCAGTTATAGAGAACAGGACCCGTGTCCGCCATTGGAGAAAATATTGGGTTTTTTTTGTTTCTTCAAATAATTGGTTATATACATGGTCCGGTTTGCCCCTTTCTGCCCTATCAGTACTCATAAACAGTCGTCCCGCCAGAAATTCTTTATAAATACATGGTCCATCTTGCCCCGGTGTTCCGTCTGCCCCGATTCCCCTATCAGTACTCATACGCAGGACCCGTGTCCTCCATGCGAGATAAGACATGATTTTTTTTTTACGTCCCGCGCGAAATTCTTTATAAATAGACGGACCATCTTGCCCCGGGGTTCCGTTTTGCCCGCTCTTCCCTATCAGCAACGACAAACGAGGACCCGTATTCTCCATTCGAGATGAGACTTCTTTTTTACGTTCCGCGGAAGGTTGTTAAAAAACAGTCCGTTTTGCCCCGTTCTCCGCGCTCATCAATAATCATGCACAGGCGAACCACCTGTACGCCCGTCGATTCGCTCTTTGCGAATTTCGCTACGTGACGAGCATCCATCCGGCTTCGAATCGGTGCGTTGCAATTGCACGTGTCCGCAGCGCCTTATCAAGGAAGCAAATAGGCGCCCGGCGAGAGAAACGCCTCGAGTCGCTTTTATGCCCCGAAGCCTTCGAATAATCAGCGCCACGTGTCGCCCCGTTAGCGTCGTTGACCGTCGGGCTAAATCACTTTCAAAAATTTTAACCGCCGATAAATTATTATGTAAAATCTCCGAAACCGCAAACAGATAACGGCGACGCCGACGTTTGCGATTCAATTGACGCGCAGAGTCCGTCACTCGACAGGTATACACCGAGTATAATGTAAGAACGTCGTATCTGTCCGATAAGCGCAAATTCGCGCGTGCAACCTGCGAACATGCGATATATATTTTTTTTTCCTCCACTCCCCTCTCCTCCCCACCGACCTAATCCGTCCGATCTAAAAACGACATTCGAAATCTTCGGCTCTAGACACTCTGGCACTGACGCGAAGTAATCGATTGTTTTTTGTTCTTTTTTTTTTTTCGAATTTTTGCAGCAGGGTTGCGGGCAGTTCAGACATGGGAAGTGAGCATTACTGCCTGAGGTGGAACAATCATCAGAGCAACTTGCTGGGTGTGTTCAGTCAGCTACTCGAGTCGGAATCGTTGGTGGACGTGACGCTGGCGTGCACCGAGGGACCATCGATACGCGCGCACAAGGTCGTCCTCTCCGCGTGCTCCACCTACTTCCAAGCGTTGTTCCTCGATCACCCGAATCGCCACCCCATAGTCATTCTCAAGGACGTCCGCTTCACCGAGCTTCGTACTCTCGTTGACTTCATGTACAGGGGCGAGGTTAATGTCGAGTATTGCCAACTCTCGGCTCTCCTAAGAACCGCCGAGAGCCTCAAGGTCAAAGGGCTCGCGGACATGACGAACATCAACGCGGCGGTCGCGTCGCGCGAAGAACAACAGCAGCAGCAACAGCAGCAGCAGCAGCAGCAGCCGCAGCATCACCAACAGCAGCCGCACCAGCAGCAACAACAACACCAACAACAGCAGCAGCAACAGCCGCCCCAACATCAGCAACAGTTGAACTCGGAGGGTGTCAGGGATCGCGACAGAGAAAACGACAAGGAACGGGATAAGGAAAGCACGACGACGACGACGACGACGACGACAGTGACGAACCCCTTCAGCACGAACAATACGACGCATATGAAGGAATGCAACGAGCAGCAACAACCTCAGCAACAACACTCGGCGGCCGCGCAACAAGCGTCGTCAGCGGCCGCGGCGGCGTCCGCGGCGGCCGCGGCTTGCAGCGAAAAAATCGAACCCGTCGACATGAGCGATTGTCCACCGTCGCCGACCGGACCCGGCAGCCCCTGTCCAGGACCCCTCGCCCTCGATCGACCGAGGCGGGACTCCGAGGACGCGGTCAGTTTAGAAGAAACGAGAGGTTCCCTTAGTCCAATTTCCGTACAGAGCGGCCCCAGCGACATGAGTCTGAGTAACAACACCGGCACGACGACCGGCGTTTTGCCACTCAATCTACCGCTCAGCCGGCTTCCGTCCCCCCACAGTACAGAACCCTTGGCTGGACCATCGGGCCTGCCTCCGGTTCAACAAGTTCCTCTTGTGAGTAATATCGTAGTTGATTCTTTTTGGTTGAAATTTGTACAGAAAATTTTCTTCGAAAATCACAGAAAATTTTTGATCTGGTCGTCGTCGCGGCAATTAGGCTCCTCAAATTTGTATCGTCCTCATTTTTTTTTTATCGCCCGTTCAAGAATGTTGGCACTCGAGCTTCATTGATTCAGATTTTTCTTAACGCGGATTGTTGAAATCCGTGCTAAGCTTTTTAGTAATTTGTACAGAAAAGTGTGTCCCAAAATCACGCAAATTTTTAGATCCGGTCAGAGCCGCGACAATTAGGCTCCTCAAATTTGTTCCGTCCTAATTTTTTTTCGCCCGCTCAACACTGTTCAGCTTCATTCATTTAGATTTTTCTTAACACGGATTGTTGAAATGGATAATGTACCGATCAATTAGGTTGCCAGGAATTTTTATTTGTATAATTAACGAATTAATGTTCGATCGTTAAAAAATGTTTTCAGTCACTGAAGAAAGAGGTGGATTGGGAAAGATCGACCGAGGAGCGGTGTGCGAGCAGCGAAATATCGATGGACTACAGACTCCCACCAGATCCGGTGAGTCTTTTTTCGGTATGAGTTTTCTACTTCATTATACTTATTCTCGTTACTGTTATATTGTCTCTTGATATTACGTAATATATATATATATATATATACACATACATATATATATATTTACTATTCTTGCATTGTCATATGAATTATTAATTGTTATCGTACGCTCGAATTACACCTATTGGCTTGTAAAATTTACCGTATCGCAAGGTATACTCAGATTATCTGATGATTATATAAGAGCTGACAAAGAGAGATGTGTTTGCAAGCTCAAGACGAATTACGATCGGAGCCGATTATGTATCGCATTATATCATTCATGGAACTAACAATTGTCACGATCGAAGCATATCAATTTTTTATGTTCCTTTTTATTTACTTTCTTTTTTTTTATTAACGAATACGAGATATTTTCGATACATAATGCTTTATCGAAGATCACTCCAACACTAATGGAGTTTACACTGCATGTGGGCTTGCTGCATGTGCCCAAATGCTTCGCTGTTTTACTTCCCGTTTTTTACACTCCCTCTTCTCTCTCGACACTCTCCCAAGACAAATTTACACACGAGGTCCCAGTCAAATCCCGAATAAACGTGCATGAACTCCAAGTTTATTTTTTTTTACACATATTCTCACAGACAATTAATCCGCTTAAAGAGCAGAAAAAAAAAAATTCGCGGGTAAATTCCAGTCGCTCAAATTGTACAGCGCAGAATTTTTCGTCGACGTAACTTCCAACCTCTCTCAACTTTCCCAACTTTTTCGGAATCCAAGGATAAGCATGTAATACACTTCCCTCGGGATGCCTCTTGATTTTTTCCTTCTTGTGTTTTTAAATCTCATTATTTTATCTCCTCGTCTTTGCGATCTTCCAAAAAGGCCTCTGCACTTTCTTTCATTCACTGTCTTTCTATTTCTGACTTTGATCTGTGTGTGTGTGTATATCTTCTACATTACATGTGTAATAATTATGTATATACATATATATATATCTATATATATCTCTTAATTCTTGTCAATCTCTTTTTCTCTCTCGCTCCGTCTGGCTTTTTTGCTCGCTCTCGCTCCGACTCTCAGGTCTCCTCTCCAACACAAATCCGTGTGCGAGCTTGTCGCATATACATATTCTTAACTCTATTAAAACACAGAGAAGATCGCGACGGCGACTCGACACGCATCATCCATCGAACCAGATGTCCCATTCATCCCCCCCTCCCCCCTCTCATTCGATTCGATCACCACCGGGAATCACGGTACGATAATCGACGATGGGAAACAGAACATTTTTGCAATATCCTCCCGGACTTACATCTCAATTCTAGCTTACGCTATTTATTTGTTACTCGAACTATTCCGGCGACACTGACATAAAAAAAAAAATACATCCTCTGGACATCCGTTTTTCCTCACTGCCAAAAGCCTCTGTCTTGCTAGCCTACTGTCAAGAAGTTGACCTTCGTTTTTTGGCCATGATTGTTTCTTTAAACTACATCTATATACACAATGGTGTTTTCGACATCAAGGCATTTACTTGCATCGGTACAACTGATTGTCGGTCGATAAAAATTTTTTAATAAAATTTTGTTGTACTTAACATTTGAATTTTGTTTAAATCTAAAATATATATATTTCTTCAATCACGTGATTTCAAATTACATCCAAATTAGACTCCGGTTTCATAACTTTTTCGTTCGTCGATTATTAATCCGTTGATTTGGCCCACGCACTGAGAAATTACGTTTTTCTTTGCGTTTCTAACTCGACATCCTTTTACGTTGTTGTTCATCGGAAGACAACACCGTTGCAAAGTAACACCTTGATACTCAAACGCCCTGTATATTTAATACTATAATACATTTGTCAATTATCGACAAAATTCGTTTTACTATGTCGCTCTGATAAAGAAAATTATTTTTATTTTACTTCACAATATCCACTTGATCGATATTATTGTATTTCGATTGATTGTTCGAATTTATTTAAAAAATGCCGCCTCTTTGTGCCGATTCGTTGCTCAATTTATTATATTTCATCAATTCGCTGCGTTCCACTTAAAAAATATATATATATTTTTTTTTAATATCGCGTGGAACGAGACGGGCCACGTTGTTTATGAGAGGGGAATGGGATTTTCCGTGTCTGCGGTCATGGGTTTCGGGGGAGGGTGTGAGGCTACGGGCTGGCTACTCAGTGACAAAAGGAACGGCTGTTATGGGTTTTATGCTTTCGACATACATACATAATTCTTATTCTTATTGTTATTATTATTATTATATTAATACACACTCCATATAGTTTTTGGTCTTAGAGGGGGCGGTCGCGCCAAACAAAAATGAGCGTCAACTTCTTGTGCTGCCGTTTTTCTGTGATGATGATGATGATGATGATACATAATAGTTAAACATAAACAGATGAACTTTTACCCGTTAAAAGTGTCTTGAGACTTTGTCGGGCTATGTTAAACGCGCTTTCGAAACACCACTCTACATAGTGTACTTGCCAATTCAATGATGAACGTAGAAAAAAAAAGAAAAAAGAAGAAAATAAATCTATAGAGATGAGAATTGTATAGTTAGAGTTTAGAGACACTCTTGCACGAAGGACCACACCGCGTGGAACGAAGCTTACGTAGAGAATATTAAATAGGTAAAAAAAATAAATAAAAAATTTATCGAGCATTTAATCTCTACTCGATCTCTTCTCCCGATCTTGTCTGACATAAAAAAAGAAACATATTGCCGAAAAGAAAAGATAAACAAGAGATGAAGAAAAAAAACCCAAGTTTCACTAACCGTGCCTAAGCAGAGATGTTCGAATCATATAGAAAATGCCGCCGCTGCAACGGCTTCGAAAGTTGACGATTTTTTTCTTGTGCGTAACGAAAAGAAAGATAAAAACCAATGAAACGAAATAAAAATAAAAGAAGCAAAACGAAAAGAAAAGTAATCGTGGGAGTGAGAGAAAGAGAAGAGAAACATGGAGAGAGCGAGAGACACATAGAGATTTATTAATATCCGGGAGCAAGAAGTTGATGTTCTTGTTTGTTTGGTTGCAGGAGTTGATGGGTGTGGATGAGCGGGTGTTTGCGTGCATGTACTGCGGTGCCTCGTTCCTCCACCAGAGCAAGCTGACACGGCACATCCTATCGCACAGCCTCGAGACTCTCAAGTACCGGGAGCAGGCGCATCTCCAGCTGCAGGCTCATTTCGGCCTAGAGTCGGGTATGCACCTGCCGCCGGAGGCCCACTATCCTCCGGGCGGTCCGGTCGAGCCTATGGACCTCGAGTTGGCCGCTCATTCGGATCCGACCTCGGGGGTGGTACTTTGCAAGTTCTGCGGCAAGTCCTATCCGGACGTCGGTGCTCTGATAGCTCATCTGCCCGCCCACACGGGCGACCGGCCCTTCAAGTGTGAATTTTGCGGCAAGGCCTTCAAGCTGAGGCATCACATGAAGGACCACTGTCGGGTCCACACGGGCGAGAGACCGTTCAGGTGTACCCTGTGCGGCAAAAATTTCTCGAGATCGACGATACTAAAGGCGCACGAAAAGACACACTATCCGAAGTACGTCCGGAAGTTCCTGTCACCGAGTCCGGTCGATCACCCCGAGGAAGAGGCACCCCCGCCTCCGCCGCCGCATCATTGAGTTCCCCAGTTCTGCTCAACGGCAGTAGACTCTTCACCTACGCAACAGCAGGAACAGTATAAGTTTGTGCTGTAACCGACGTTCACCAACGACGCGACTTTATCATCCACACCCTCTCGCCGGCGGACCTCTGAAAAGCCCCCGCGCGGACCGCGGACGTATGGATATCGTTAACTCGATCCCAGATGAATAACAGCGTTGTAACAATAATTATACCGAAGCTCCGGCGAGCTAAGATACCCGGGGGTCTGGCTGACCGACGCGAGAGAGGGCAGAACACGCGAGGGGTTTATCATCCACCGGTGCCTCACGTTTCACGCCCGTTCCCTAAATCCAATATCCTCGCATTATCATCGATCCTTCATTATCGTTGCTAAAAAAAAATTACATTTTTCTTTTCTGCCAGTCTATGTTTTAACGTGGTAATTTGAAAAAAAATCCTGCCTCGCTCGCTCTCTCTCGTCTCAGTCGCACGCCCGCAGAGTCTATCTTCTTGTCGTCGCGCCGAGGACGAGAAACGGATTGAAAATTAATGAAGAAATGTAACAGACGTAAAGTGAAAGGGGTGAGAGAGATAACGAAGGAGAAGAATTAATAAGAAGAAAAACGAAGACCGAGCGATGACGCGAGCGACGAGGCAAAGCCGAAAGGTATTTCTAGTTAGTCCTGTGATTTTGGTTAGGGGATGGGTGGTGTACGCGTGTTCAGGGGGAGGAACACGTTAAAACGAGCTCCCTCGTTTAATCAGTGCTTTAAGACAAAAACGTTTAGCTTAATTATACATACTATATATCGGTAAATTATTACGAGAAATAACTGCGAACGTGAAAGAAAGAAAAAAAATAACGATGAAAGAACAAGAATTAAAAGAAGAGGAAGAATGAAGCGGCGAATGAAGTGGGAATGCGAGAAATCGACGCGAGTCGAATCGAAATAGAATTTGACACGCTGGAAATATCTACGATGACGAATAGTGGAACGAGATAGAGAGGGAGAGTGGGTGAAAGAGAGGGAAGGGGAGGCGGTAGTGTGCGATGGCGTTAACGGGTGAGAAGAACGACGAAGAGGAAAATGAAGATTGAAGAAGGAAAAGGAAGATAAAAAAAAAATTGAGCCGCCACGGTTGGTGCTTTTAAGAGATTTTGATAAAATGCTGTGAATACTATATTGATTACGATAACTATAACTATTGTAATAATGTACTAACGTTGTACGATGTACGATGACTGTTGTTGATACGATTGAGAATATTTTATACAGTTGAAAAACGGGGTGGGCGCGGATGGAGGGAGGTCGAATAGGTTTTTGTCGCGCGTCGACGATGACGAATCGGCGATCGCGGCGGGGCGAATAGACGAGAGGCTGAGGGGGGGGGGGATTCGCAAAGAGACAAAAAAATCGGGAAGGCGGCTGATTGGACTTAATTAATTTTGATAGGTGGAAGGTAAAAAAAAGAACGGAAGAATCGACGTCAACGGAATGGGAAGGGTGGGTCGCGGTGAGATAGGCAAAAAAAAGCAGAAAAAAATCGGGGAAAATATCGTATCAGGCATGACGAAAAGACGACGGGGACTCGTGTACTATAATCATCTTAGTAGCGAACGATGCACTCACGCGAGGAGAGAGGAGACACGTGTGAAGGTGATGCTCTGCTACGACAAAAAAAAGCAACAAAAAAATGTATCATCAATATTTTTTTTTTCAAAGAGTGCGCTGGCATAGGATGGCTTCTCGGGATTTCGAAAGGCGTATTGTCAATTTCAAAGTGCATAACACGATGCAAACGCGCGTTTACATTTATTTTCTATTTGAAAGAATCACGAGAAAAAAAATAGACAAAAAAAAGGCAAGAGGATGATGAGAGATAAATCACGCGGTACACGGGGATTAAACGTGCTCGTTGAAAAACGCGCACGTGTACGATAAGTTACTAGAGAGACCAAGTCGCGAAGCATATTATTAACCTGACGATGCGGTAGCCATTGAGACAGTGCAATACCTAAGCTCTAACACCACTTCTTACTTTTCGTTTCCATTTTTTTTTTTTTTTACTTCTCTCTCGCTCTCGTTAGATTTTATTCTCCATTGCGTTTATTTTTACTCCGTTAGGGAATCGTGCGATAGTTGTGTACTAACACGGAAAGCGCGCTTAGAGACTAGCTATAGGTATATAGATGATCATTTCGTTGTTTATCGCGTACGCGGTGATATTGATCTTGAGCTATTTACTCTCCTCGTTATTTATTAAACCCCAATATCTCCCTCACTCTCTCTCTCCCTCTCTCACTCTTCAGCCTTTTCACCCTCGCCACCTCTCGCACCTTGTACTCTATTTCTATAGCAGGTCCGAGTCAAGCCAAGGATACGGGCGTAGATGAGGCTTAGGTGACGCAGGCGGTCATTGATACGGAGAAATAACAAACGACGGATTCAACGAGAAAACGCGGAGGACGTGGGAGGGAAAAATTAAAAGATGTTTTGAGTATCACATTTTTTTTAATGCGAAAAACAAGCACTGTATTATCAATAATCTCGAGACGTCTCACCCCGGTTTGCCGTCTTTCGCGTACTCAACAATCTTTCTCTTTCTTTTTTTTTTCTTCGTATTTTTGCTCAGTAATCGAGAGATGATTTTTTTCTTTTTTTTTTTGCAATCGGCACACGCGCTCTGTTGCTCTTGCCAGGCGTCCTTTGGGTGATAAGCGAAACAGTATTTCGTAATTTTCATTTTCCTACTACGTTATATAGATAATTTGTAACGGATTTTCGAGGCTCCAATCACGCGCCAAGCGCGATCGTGTAGGTAAAAATCGGCATTCAGAAAAGTTTTGCTTCCTCATAGAGGAAGCTTTGTTTCTTTTTTATTTTACTTGCGCACAGTGAGAAAAAACCATATTTATTTGGCACGAGTTTATAATTTAGTGAAACAAATTCGAAAATCTTTGATCGACGGCAAATCAATCGAACCAAAAAATTCAAATTTATTTGTAAAATGTTTCGTTGATTTTAGTATAATTTTTCTTTCCTCGGTGCGATAAAAAAAATACTTTCGAGTCGCTAGCTACGCGTAAAAATGAAGAGACTTTAGCTTCACCGATGCGTTATTACACACGCGAAGCCCCCGAGTACCGATCGCCACATTTGCGTGGCGAGGCGCTTAGACAGCCTCACTGAATCGGAGTTCACTCTTTCCTTTCATTCTCTCTATCGTTCTCTTCCTCCCTCTCTCGCACGAGCCGCGCCGAAGAGACGTTGCCGAGTTGCAACCGAGTGCGGAATCGATCGATCGTTGAAATATTTATTCGAGGCACTGCATCGAGACGCGTGGAGGTCTTTAGCTTCGTACCGAAGGAACCCACCGTTGGGGAAAGCCTGAGAATGGGAGGACCACCGCGAGCTGATAGCTACGGGAACCGAGCGTTATCCGGACCGAGCGGGGAAACATATGCGTTTGCCTTTCATTAGCGGGACCCTCGAGTAAGAGTTTATCCCATGAGATCGTGAGAATTTTCTTAGAAAACTGATTGGCTGTTCGATCGATGGTAACAAAAAAAAAAAGTGAAATTAAAAAAGAACCAATGGCGCGATATATTTTTAAAAAACTGAGAGCTGTGATTTTATATTTTGTATTCTTATTTTCTAAATTAAAAGGATGAAATTGGAGTTAGCTGAGGCGAAGGAAAGGAAAATTTTCGCATTTTCAAAATGTTGTTCGAGAGTCGAAGCGCGAGGAGAAGGGGAGGAGTATCGAGCGCGATGTCTTTTATCAGGCAGGTCACGCAGTCACGTCTCGACGTTTCGATTCCGCGAAATACAAAAAGAGAGACGTTACGATTTTAGTTTTTCAAAATTTCTTTTTTTTTTATAGTGTCCTGAGAAATGTGCTGTGATCTTTCTATGTTTTATCCCGCGACAAGGAAACATTGTCATAGGAGACAAATTATTGTCGAAAATTCGACTCGATTGTGGATTTTCTTTTCGCTTTTTGTTCGTACAATTTAACGACCAACCGGTTAGACTGCGACGAATCGGTTCCTATCAACGTTAGGAAATTTTTGCGGCGAGACTCGGACCCCCTTTTTTCTTGCCGATAAATCCCGTATTTTCTTTGCTTTTCAGATTTTTTTTTTTATCGAACGACCCGTCCGCTCGTTATATCCACTTCGTTATTGTAACAACAGAGGGAAAGAAAAAAAAATTAAGATATTGCCACTGTGTGAGCGTTACGTAAGGTGGATGCGACGCATGTGATTCACGTGTATGTACAATATACAGTTTAATGTTTGAACAGCTGTTCGAAGATAGCGACAAGAACGTTTCAAGATCAAGTACTTTTTTACAAATATATATGTATATTTCAAACCGCGCTACCCATACTTTGTTAATTATAAAAGCGGTCCCACGAGCTTGTCGAGCTTGGAGTAGAAGATCGGGACGGGGAAACGCATAGAATTCGCAGTAATCGTGTCGTCGGTAACGGCTATTTTTTTATGACTAACACATTCCATTTCATACTCGTGATTGATCTTTGGAAAGGGACGAAAAGGTTTAAGAATTTTTCACAGAACGTTTTTCCGTCAATTATTTCACGCGTCTCCTCGCTATTTAGCACAGAGCTGGGCAAATACCCTACCTACTTGAAGTACGTATTGAATTATCAAGTACTGAGTCGGAGTTCGATACTCAGAACGCGAGCTGTTAAATTCTGCCAGTTCGCGATACGTCAGTACTCAAGAATTGCCCAGCGCTCGGTACTTGAAGTACTTGCTACGTCAATACGTAATTGACATACTTCGGGTATTTGCCCAGCTCTGATTTAGCCCTCCCTCCGATCTGGATTCCGTAGGATCCTCGAGACACGAGCCGTCACCTCGCACCATTATTTTCAGTTCGGTTATCAAAAAGCAGGACAACTTTGGTCGCTCGATCTCTCGATCGAAGGCATGGATGCCCTTTTTACGATAAAAAAGAGAAAAAAAGCATAATAATATAATTCGTACGAGTTTAGTGTAAATGGTCTCGCGATGTAGTATAGTTTGGGAGTCGCTTGTAATGCTATAATACCTCTGTAATCAATATAATTGGGGAGATCCACAGATCCGTCGGGATTGCATAGAATCGCCTAGATGGCTATACAATGAGAGTTGAAGAGGAGTGGAACGAGTGACAAAAAAAGAAAAAAAAATGGAAACGAAATCTTGAAAAAAAGCTCGTATCGATCTACGCAATGCCGATCGGTCTCGGAAGGACATTATTGCCAGAAGTATTAATTAATTTAATTTATTTCGACACTCGTGACACCCTCCAGGCGCGCCGAGTGTGTACAAAATACATAAACTTGCACGATAATATATGCTTCTACTCATCCGATTCGCTCGTTGCATTGATTACGTTCGCGTTCGTTAGGACGATTCAGTTATCCGGCTCTCTCATGAACGTCACACGTTTACGACTAAATTGATTTCGCAGAGCATCGGAAATATACTCCGGCGTGTTGATTGTCGCTGAAATTTTTCCTAGCTGAAAAAGAAAGAAAAAATCAAAAAGGCGAAGAAACGGAAGTAGGAGTGAGACAAAAGTGCAATCGACAGGATGCGAGAGAGAGGAGTTGAGCTTAGGCGCCACGACATGCACCTCTGACGTAGAGTACAATCGATTAAAAATAGCAAAGTTCCAATTAAACTTTTAGGTCCCCGCGAGATTGAGGGTCGGGTCGACGTTCGAGCGCGTATAAAAAAAAAAGAAATTACGCGCGAGACGTAACGCAATATATCCATTATAAGTTGTTTATTTCTTTACTTGGGCTCGACCGGCTTGCGAGAGCCCCTCGAAAGTTCCCACGACTTGCCGCATATCCTTTATCTTAGATACAGTTGCGTATATATTTTTACGTACCTATTCTCATTATCCCGTATCGTCGAAAGCGTTAGATTTTTTTTTTTTATGTGTAAGTCAATTATCGTCGTTACATCGTGTAAATAGCTTTCACTATTTAACTCTTTTATTGAATGACAACATGGGAAATTTAGTCGAGGCATCTTTGTTATTTTTTACTTTAGCGAAATGTGAAAAATACATATCATCGTTGCTGATTTTAGTTAATTTTTTTTCCGTTTAAACTCTTCTTTCTCAAAGGATTCTTTTCTCCAGCTGCTTAGCTCCGTCGCAAATGAACGGTATTCTCGCTTCGAGTCATTGTTCCTGATGACGATGTGCCGATAGCATGCGCAAGATAGCGCCGGTTGCAATATAACGATTACGTTAAAAACTACTCACTGGGCTCGTTCGAGATACTCTTTCGTGAACGGTACACAGATTCTCTCTCTAAAATATTATCCACAAACATGCGCTAACTCTGGACGAAATAACAACAAAAATTAAAATCTCACATGCCGATAAAACACTCGTTACTTTATCCGCAAAAACCTTCGATAAACTATCCCGCAGTCTTTACGTTCGTTCTCGCCATTATATACTTAACTGTATCGTTTTAATAATATTACTGTAATATCATTCCCGCGTTCAGTATTAAATTACACTCGCGTCTCATGTTTTTTTTTCGTCGCGTTAATTTGTTTGTCTCGTTTTTTTTTTTCAATTATTTTTTATTTTGTCGGTCAGGGGCGGGACGAGGGAGTTGCGCCGAATACGAAAAATAATTGGTCAGTTAGTAAAGTAAAGAATTCGTTGCGTCGGATTATCGTCGTTTATTATTGTTACGATTATTGCAATCATATCGACTGCCACGAATAACAGTGCATAAAATGTGTTCGGGGCCCGGGAGTACGTGCGAGTTCAATCGTTAATGTGCTCTGCGTTTTTATTTTCTTAAACATTTTTTTTTTCGTTTCTTGAGAGACAGTTGTACACGGAACCACACGCGTTTCACCTGTAAAATAGTAAGTTTAAGTTAATTGAAATATTAAACGGAGAGTCTAAGGTACATAGTTCTATATATATAAATATACATATATATATATATACATATTAAAAATAGATAGATATATTATGGTAAACGTTAGGACTATACGTTTCTGGACTAAAGTTCCTTGAGGGTGCGCGTTTGGGCCGATAACTCCTGTGGACGCGACCCCGATGTGATGACGGTGCTTTGTTTCTCTTTTTATTATTATTATTATTATTAATTATATTAATTATGGAAATTTATTTTTATCATCATTCTCTATAAAAAAAATATTACAAATAGCGGTTACTACTACTACTAGTTTACTAGGATTTATTTTGTTATTCTAACAATAGTATCTTATAAAAATAGGACCTATTAATTATTATTATTATTATTTTACATCATAAATACTGCTATTATGTTTACTTATTCATAGACATTACATTACCTATGATTCATAATATTATTATTACTACAAATACAAACGCCTATTTTGAAGCACCGAAATTTTTCGTTCGCCGTTGCACTTTTCTTTTTGACATGCCCTCGGCTCTACGGTTATCGATTGTATCACAAGGCATGGATAATTCCTTTGATCCTGATCCTTATTGCGTTTTTTTTTATCATTCTTGCAGTTTTATTTTTTCCGCATAATTCACATACATTTTTCGATAGTTCGCCAAAGTGTGATTTTTTCTTTTGGTTTGAAATTTCGCGAACGGCTTGTGCCACGGTAGGAGAGTGCGGGGCAAAACGGTCTCGTCTATTTGGGATGAGATTTTGCTTATTTCAGCTCCCGCAAAAAAAATTGATAATTTTAGTCAAGTTTGCCCCGGAATCTCGTTTTAGCCTCGCTCTCCCCTACATATTCCCGAAGGGAGTTTGGCACTGACAGGTAAAGCGTACTGCGTGCTTTTCAACCCTTCCCCACCTCATCGCGACCCCGCGCTCGCTTAAGAGTGTATCGATTCGAAGTCCATCCGGGCAAGTAGGGCGCGCGTACAAGATGCACTTGTCGAAAGCAGCAGCAGCCGGAGTCACGTCACTCCGCTACGGAATCAGGGGCAGCTCGCCTGCTCGTTCTCTCGAACGCGTATAGTCGAAACGAGACCGAGTCGAATTGCGAAGGAGCGAGCTGTTAATTGCGCACTATACGTGATTTACCTTACAATACCTGTGCAAGAGAGCCGCGATGAAACGCTCTCCCTCTCGCTCCTCGCAATCCACCACTCTCGCGGTTACCAACTGTTTATCGCTCCGCGCGGCAAACGTAGCTGCGATACACGAGTTTCAGTTCCACGCACGGAATCGTACAGCCTCGCCTTTTTTTATTGTTAATTTTACAATTTTGTTCTTCATAATTTTGCAATTTTTTTAATACATTTTCTTATATTGACATAAGGGGGGGGGGAAGAAATGTTTTTTTTAAATCTTTCCGACGACGATCAAGATCTGTCGATTGTTCGCGATCTTTTTTTTGCTGGATCTTGCTTCTGTTTGGTAAAGGGAATGGCTGAGAGAAAAAGTTACGCACTGTCTCTCTGTCTTGTATATTTAATAATTGGACGCTTGGATACTTTTATTCGACACCGACGTGACAAAAAATAAGAATCATTGCCCAGTTCGAGGAGAACCGAGAGTTTCGGAGGCCAAAGGAGAAACGCGAATGGATGTCGATAAACGCGGAGAACTTCGGGAATGTCGTCGTTGAAACAGAAAGGATAAAGAGCCGTTGCATCGTTTCCAAGGCATAGCAAAAAAAAAAAATCCAAGCTCACCTGGCATCGGAGGAGTGGAATGAGAATGGGAAGTTCACGCCGCGCTTGCGCAGTCCCCCCTCGAGAGTTTCTTATTATCATAAACGACGCATAGTCATATAGCTGGCGCACTCGACTGACCGTTAACTTAAATAGGCTTTAATGAATTAATAACATGAACGACAAGCGAAAACGGGGACGTTCATACAGACGCGAAACTGACGCAGACATTACGGAAACTCGACGGGAGACACTCGGAAGAAAACAATAAGTGAGATAAGCATAAAAACTACGTAATAGTATTTTATCGTAAAAGTCGTGTGTAGTGCAGCAGCAGCAGCAGCAGAAGCGGAAGCAGTGAAAGAGTGAGAACGGAATGAGATTTAAAAAAATTAAGTAAGCGGCGATAATGTCGTCGACTCGAGAAGATGAAGAACTAGCTGGTATTGTGGAACCTGCCAGAGCGATCTCTCGTTCGAAAAAAATGGTTTACAAGATAAGAAAAAAAATATTTAAAAAAAACCAATGCAAAGCAATATAATATACAAGAAGGGTGGCGCAAGATGGAGCATACAATCTGGCACGTTCCACGCGGGCCATGCGGCGTACACCGCAGGTAATTGCTGTTACAATGGGGAGAGAATCGCGAGAGACAGAACAATAGTTATCACAAATAGAATTAATGATAAAGATAATACTGTTAAGGGGGAGTATAGGCGATCCAAAAAATCGTCAAGCGATTGGTCGCATCGTCGTTGAAGGGAGGATGGATCAGTAGGCTTTCGTTACATTTTTGTTGTTGTTGTATTTTGTGCGGTTGTTGAAATTAAAAAACAAAAAAATTGACAAATTTGGAGTTATTGAGTTGCCGAATTAAAAAAAAATTAATAAAATGGAGATCTAGACAAATATATTGAATGATTATCGATTGTTCGGTTCAAATAATAGTACATATACCGACAGGCTCAACGGGCCATCCCTTCTATCGACGCTCGCGTCTGACAGTACGCGGGGATAAATGAGAATAATAAAGAATAAAAAAAAAGTAAAAATAAAAACAACAAAAAAAGTCGTAGGCGATTATAAAGAAAATGATATCAGTTCACGCGAGAGAACCTACTATGCAATGAATCCAATAGCAATAAACGTATGAAAAAAATAAATAAAATAAAATAAATAAAAATACTGAAAACGCGGATAGTCGAAATGCAACGATGAGCTTTGACAATGCGGTCGTTTATCGGAGAGACTCTCTTACCCACGCATTTACAGGTATATCGTTGTAATTTCAGCTGTCCACGTTTGATATGCTACACTATACATAATATAAATAAACAAAATATATGAAATGATATATTATATGTCAAGAGATATTTATACTAGTATTTTAATAGTTTAGTACGTAAAACACAGTATATGAGAATTCGAAGAGCGGATGTACTATAAATGAATAACGATAACGACGACGAGTGATAGAATAACCGCGAACCCGCTGTAAATACATACAACAACACACGATAGGGGGAATAACTCTATTCTACGATATAAAAACTATTGTATCTATTGAATATGGGGATATAGTGATAAAAACCAAGATAAAGGGAGAAAGAGCAGAGGAAGAAGAGGGGAAGAGGAAGAAAAAAAATATTACATAGAATGATTATATACACCAGCATATTGATATAGTTGAATATGTGAATAGGAGGTTAATATATCTCACTACAATTACCTATATGACTATTTAAGCTATGACAAGAATTTATTATTATTGTAAAGAATGAAGGCATAGGCATTACACTAAACAGATGAGACACGTAATCATATTATTATATGATGCTATTGATAATATGAACATTTAGGCAGGATATAGTGCAATGAGAAACAAAAAAAAAAACAGAAAAAAAATAACGTTGGGAATATTAGCTAGGCTATAAAACATATACTTTATTGTTTGTACATTGGGCACGAATGCGCTATATTGTTTCACCGATATCTAAACAAAAAAGCGAAGAAAAAAAAACAAAAAAATAATAATGTACTCCGCGCGTTTTGTACGATTTTCAAAGTCACATTCACCGCACACCTCACCGCAGGGCCGCGCGTTAAATGATATATATCAACTATTTCACACACCATGGTCTTCGACTCTGCCACGATATATATATTCGTACAAGTCTCGCGTATCGGGTTAGTAATTTTGTTGCAAATAAAAGAAAAAAAAATGGTGTCGATCAACCGCGTCGTGGTCACACGTTGAAACAATTGTATTCCTTTCGATTATGGTTCTCAACTATTTCCGGACAAAATCCTACAATTAATTTTCCATCGATTACGTCTCGTTGCATTTTGACTGTCGCAGCTGAATTTTTAAAATTTGTTTAATGTGTGCCCTTTGTAAAACGAAGGTCGAACACGCACAAGCATCAATGTGCGGCGCCCTCCGCCCACTCGCTCCCCCCGATGACCGGGTTCGCAATCGCGAAGTCTCGCCTGAACCGCGACCGATCGTCTTTTTAATCGCGAGACGACGATAACGAGAGGCGTAAACCCGCGTGAGGTGAAAATCGTTCTCTAAAGAAAAAAAAAATCATAAAAATAGCCTTAATGCCTCGCAACACACGTGGCGCCGGAGTGATAAGTTTCACACACGCATACTAACGGTAGTATAAAGAAGGACAGAGCCGCGTGGCTGTCGTAAAGTCATTTTAATCGCTTTTTGTACAAACAACTGTGTTATCGCCATTATCGATCCATGACCCAAAAAATGGGCAGAACCACCGTCGTTCGAGACAATTTTTCTTCGGTATCTCATTTGCCATGCAGAACACAAAAAGTGTCTCCGCGAGAGATTCATCGATCGTTCGATCGTCGAGTCAGAGGCCGGATATAAAATAACCGGAAAGTCTGCATTGTCTGAACGCACCCCCCACCCTGGTACCATTCGCCGGTCTACACGAAAGCTTAAAAAAAAAGGAACAAAATTAGTAGCGAGATAAAAGTAAAAGGAGAATCGAGGCACGCAACGCGGTTTTCTCGTAACTGCAACTCCGCAAAATCGACGTCACGTGCGCTATGCAAAAGTAGTGGCGGAGCGCCTCGAGCTCGCATAGAGCCACCTCTTGCGACGACCCTCCCCGGATAAGAGTGGCTCGCAACCGTGAGAGTGAGAGGAGACTGCGGTAAACCGGGCCATGAATTCGTTATTAGCGGAGTTAGCGCGGGTATTCGTGTCGTCCACGTTTACGATCTACACACGTGGCATGTGCATCGTCTATACACACACATACGCTAAGCAATAAAACAAGGGAAGAGTGTCGGCACGCGTCGAGTTCGGTGCACGCCTCTGAAAAATAGATAGCAAGAGGGATAGGGACGGCCGGAATGAGAGAAGAAAACGAAGAACGAGAGGAAGGGTAGAAATACATAGGCGGAAGGACGGGGGGTTTGGCGGCGTAGGGGGGAGGGGGCTAGACGGTGTATCAATCGGAGTTACCCTCTAGCGTGGTACGCCGATCTCTCGGAGACAGCGCACGTACCTTCCTCTACAGATAAACATCCCCCACCCCTCTAAACCCACACGTATGCCAAATTCATCGAGAAATAACGCACGCGACGTATTCCAATCCACGTAGCCTCGGGAGGGGAAGTTTGGGAGTTTGGGGTCAGGAGGGGAGGGGAGGGGAGAGGGGGGGGGGGGTCTATGGCGGAAGTAAAGAAAAAGCGCTTACACTATTACTGGTAGTAGCCGAAGGACAAGCCGATATGAATTCGGCGACACGCGCCCCGAGGTCAGGGGTGTACACACCTGGTACCGCCCAGAGGCACGCCTACCTGCGCGGCCCCTTTAACCCGTCCCGGTAACGCCTACGCGAGTTTTCCCCCCCCCCCCTGGTTTTGCATCCCCTCTTTCGTTTCTGCCCCCGCGGACACCATCTACGCCTATGCCTACGCGAGTTCTTACGCCTACGCCTATCCCCACCATATCCGACATCGGCCACGGCTGTTCCCCTCGTTTCTCACCCGGCTGTCCTCTGAATTCTCCAACGTCTCCACGTTCGGTGCCTACGCCTCCGCCCCCGTACACGCCTATCCCTACTTGCCGCGGACACGCAGTAGCGGTCCGTCTCGCTTCCTCGGCCTCTCCGTCTCCCGAACGCCCACGGACACGCTTTCCTTCCCCGAGAAACGAGCCTACACACACACACACACACACACACACACACACACACACACGGTGTTCGGAGTATACATTCAATACTCGCCGCTCGGAGGAACTGCGTAACTGGGAAACACGCCGACGTGTCGAAAGCTTCGATCGAATCTTTCTTGACCCAGAATCGGGGATCCGTTAATTTCTCCTGAAACTACCCCCTTTTTTGCGCCTCTGTACACATAATTTCTACGACTACTCGCGCAGATGCGGAGATCATTGTTCGAAACACTGAGCTGTCTTTGGTCCAATTATTTAAAGTTGTCTCGTGACCATTTGATCGTCTGACTATCATTCTTGACCCACAATCGAAAATACATCGAGTACGAGTACATCTTTGGTCGAATCACCTTTTTTTATCGTGTCTCCCCACATAATACGCGGGACCACTTGCGCCTCGATCGAATTTTTCTTGACCCAGAATCAGGGATGCAACGGAGACGCGTTTATTTCCGCTCAAACTACCCTCTTTTTTACGAGTCTGTCCACACACTTTCCGCGACCACTTGCGCAGATGTGATCATTGGTCGAAGCATTGCGCTGTCTTTCGTACGATTATTATAGTCATTTCTCAACCATTCGTTCTATTATTCCAGACCCACAATCGGAAATCCATCGAACATCAATAAATTTTCGTTCGAATTACCTTTTTTTTTCATCCCGTCTACCCACGTCCTATCCGTGGCCACTCGCGCGCATGCGCAGCGCTCGTTTCTCGGCGCGCTTTCTTCGCTACAAACGATCATTGCGATTCTTTCTCGGCCATTAATCATCCATCTCTTTTATCCACGCGAGTTCCCCGCTCCATTGTACTGTCCGTTTTGCCGTGTCTGCGCACATCCTGTCCGCGACTGGCAGACCAACCGCGCTAGCGCGTGTTCTCGTTACTCGCCGGCGAACCTCTCAGACTCCCTCCTTCTCCGTCTGACCTCTTCTCCCCGATCTGCCGTACCTACTTGCCGCGGTCTCGATTCCCGCTCCGAACCGCGCCTACGCCTTTGCGTGTATCCGAGGGAGAGAGAGGAGCAGGGAGAGAGAGTGCCGGCTCGCCGCGTGTACACGCCTCCGTCACCCCCACCATCCCCAACGGCCAGTCTCGAGCAGCTCGGCTCCGAGCCCTCGTGCCGGGTGGAGGGTAGCGAAATCCGCCACTACTACCCCAGTTCGCGGAGCACACGCGTTTCCAAGTTTGTAGATCGGGTCACCGGGTGACGAGGCGGTAAACGCGTAGGGCGAGGGCGCCCTTCCGAATCCTCAGCTTCTCCCCTTCCACCATCGGCGCATCCTCCCGGCCGTCCCTCTCAGCCCTCCGGACCTGCCGCTATCGCTCGACCTTTCTTACGACCACCCTTTTTTTACATTTTTTTTTCTTCCTTTATCCAACTCGCTCGCCGCGATGCAATCCGACTCTTGTCGCGTGCAGGCCGGGAGATAAGAACGGAGGAGGATGAAGGAAACGGGGTCGAAGCCGCGGAGCCGTGGGGGCGTATTGTTCTTTCCAAGTCTCAGACGCAGCTGGCGAAACTTCTCGAACGCTGTTAAAACATCCGGGGAATGATGGGGCGAAGATTTGAGAAGTTTGGTCGAAGTTCGTTTACCCTTATTTGCCCGGTAATTGATACTCGGTAGCTTCGAGTCTCGCACCGGCGCGCAAGAAGCCGAGGACGCGAGGAAGGAGACTGAGCGGGATTTAGAAAATTCGGAAGTTCGTCGCGAATAAATGCACGGAAATACGTGGTTGAGATCGTTTTTTGTTACCCCTTAATTTTTTGCTGACGGGGCAAAAAAAATTGTTTTCGTCGATGACAATTTTCGATGATACGGCGAATCGATTCCTTTCATATAAAAAAAAAGACTCGTGTAGGGTCGCGGTCGCGTCGCGCAACTCTGCAGAGCAAGCAGAGTGATCGATGGGCCCTCGTTTTTCCTAGAAACTCATCGACGACACCGGATGTCTCGTCGCAGTGTTTTATTTCCTGCGGTTGCGTATTTCATTCGCTTATAGAACAGTTGTGTATTACACCTGACGCGGTTATGGACAATGCAGATTCTCGTTATACGGTTAACACCGGAGGCCAAAGAGTCGAGCCAGTAACTTTTCGAATTGCAAGGCCGCGATCGATGTGTATGAAGGAAGCACCAAGGAGATTCACGGCTCTCTGATCGACGATGCACGATCGATCGACACTTTTATCGTCGCTCACAATGACCATTGATGTTGCATTTCTTTTTTTTTTTTCTTAATCTCCATACGCGAAACTGCACGATGGGACGAATATTAAACTATAGTGTTCGAGAGTTTAACCCGCGCCACCCTGTAGATCGGACGCTCGCATAATAGTAGTTACAGAAAATATAAAAAAAAATAAAAATAAAAACAATAATAGGCTTTCCGTAACGATATAAAGAATAACAAAAAAAAAGATGATGAGACGATGAGGAAGAATGTGAAGGAGGGATGAAAAAAAAAAAATGATGAAGTAAGAAGTTGATGAAGATAATGAAAGAACGAAACCTACGAATTGTTATGTTTTTCTACAGTAACGTTTGTACCGACTTACAACAATATTTGTACAATATTACGATAAACGTGTACCTATACGACATAGGTAAACCCAGATGCAATAACTTTTTTAAACGGTGTTAACAACGGAATATTTTTCATACTACTCTCGCTCGTCGGACGATTCGCGCGCAGGCCGGCCGGACGCCCCTGTGTGCAGGATTAACCCACACACACACACCTAACTCATTTCGTTTTGTGCCAACCAGCAGACCGTGTTAGATTTGCGTTTCAGATATATCGCGAGAGTCTCGTTTTTTAAACAATATTAAAGAAAAAAAAATATACCAAAAAAATAAATACAAAATAATAACAAAAATAAACAAATAATCCAATTTATAACGGAGCAATTATCCTCGCCATCTCAACAATACCTGTAGAATAATTTAACACAGAAGCAGACAACCGATCTTTGTATTATTCGTTATTAACGGTATAATTTTTTCCCCCTTTTCCGAAGGACGCTCAAACCCGGACGACCCTTAGATTTGCCACGTCGAGCAAGGGTTCTCTATTCGTCGTAGTAATACCAGCGAGAGAACATTTTTTTGATTGAAGTAAAATTGCACATTTGCCTCTCGTCGAAAAATCCACACAATCACGAACGCACAGTCGTGTCCGATCATTTGTTCTTGAGAATCGAAAAAAAAAACTATTTCCGAAAAATAAAAACTACCGCGAGTCACGGAATTGTTAATTTTGCGACGCTCTGTATCGCGATATCGCGTGTTATACTTGGAATCGCTTATTGTGACCTTGCTGATCCTAGATATCGTAAGAGCCGTGCGATAGGAAACGTATGAGCCAGCCGCTTACGGTATCCGGTGCTTCTCGCGTATGCTTGCGCACTTCGTCGATCCCATTATTCAAGGAACGGATAGTAAATTCTTTTCACAATTTTTATATCAAAATTTAAGATCTTTGACGAAATAGCTGTTTTCCCAGCGCAGAAAATATGCTGCGCCGGTAGGAAAAAATATCTCAAGACCGATTCCACCGACAAACGATCGTTCGCACTGCAAGTTCTCCCGGGCGTAGTCGACGCGTTGAATAAAAAATGGAAGTAAAAAAAAAATCGTAAAGATAAAAGCAAGATTGATTTTTGGAATTCACTGCTCATCGCGCGCCTCGCACAGTACACACAAGGACATTCGAAACACGAAAAAAAGATTTGAAATTTTTAAAAAACGACGACACGACCCACGCGTATTGATACTATACCGTTGTAGATAATCATAAATTCACACACGTTGTCTTATATCGCTCGAGAGAGAAATGAGAAGATGAAGAAAAAAAAAACACAAAAAAATAAGCTCGTCCCAAAGTACATAATAACGCACCCACAGAGATTGCGGACTCGTGAATTTTATTTGCGATATATAACTATAGTGAGAGAGAGAGAAAAAGAGCAAGAGAGAGAGTGTGAGAGAGAGAGAGGTGAAAGAGGGAACTCGTTTAGCTTTATAACGCGAGCCGACGATTTTACGGAACATTTTTTGCGATTAAAAAAATCAAGCTATCCGGGGTTTTTTTCAAGGCCACGAGATAAGCCTCGATGATATCGTGTTGGAGAGCCCTCTAAATCGTCGGCTCGCGATCGCTAAGCGTACTCGTAAGACAGAGCGTAAACGATACCTCCGTACGAAAGGGGGTAGGTATCGCTGTAAACTGAACTTCAGTTTCTACGTAAGATATTTATTATTATTATCATTGTTATTATTTTAATTATTACCATTATATTCATTTTATTTCGGTTCTTAGAAGAACGAATGCATATCATAGTTGTAAATTACCAATTTGTGAAATAAAAACTGCAAACTGTTTGTGTTAACATTACAAGAGGTTGCTCGTGAATTTTCCCATTAATCGCATCCCCATAACTCCCCGCCGGGATAAATAACCCTTGGATAACAGTCACGCTCGAGGATCACGATTTGCCGGTAAGTCTCGCGTCGCTCATCTCTTATCTGCCGCCAGTGCATTCGAATTTTATCTTTTTCACTCAACCCTTATTAATGCCCGAGAAAATATGATTTTACATGATCACACATAATTATTAAAAGTCATATTGTGCAGTAAAAAAAATTGTACATGGCTCGTCACACAATTACATATTGTCTCTCTGTTAGTGTGTACAATTGCTAACCGATAATGTCACATAAAATAATTTTTTCTCGTATTTATTTCCTCTCGAACGACTCTCGATGTGAGCCACGATATCGAGTAAATTTGTCCCCGTCACCCAATATCAATAATAAAAATATCCGTTCAATGTTCTCAGGTAACTCTGGCGTTGGGCCTCGAGGCAGGTGCCTGGGGCGCGCTGGCCGAGCGCGCCGGAAGTCACTCCGGGAGTCCGAGCCCATTGCTGGCTCACACCGCCGGTTTCGCCGGTCTCGCGAGTCTGGCGCGTCGCTGCGGCGTTTGTCTCGCCACGTTCCCGTCGGCCTGGCTATTGGAGCGTCACGCTCTTCTCCAGCACGCCGGTCAGCCGAACGACGACAAGCCGTTCACCTGCGAGCAGTGCGGTCAGCGTTATCGTTATCGTTCGGCCTACGTCAAGCACCGGGAGCAAAATCATCGGGCGAGACTTCCGGCCGACAAGCTCTTCACTTGCGACGTTTGCGGCATGCAATTCAGGTATCTCAAGTCATTTAAGAAACACAGGTTGAACCACGCTCTGGAGCGTCTGCAGAGGAGCTCCGGCGAGCAGACGAACAACAGCACCACGTTGCTCTCGAGCGCGGAGAGAAGCGACCAGGTCTCCAGCACCGGCGAGCCCTCGCTGCTGGAAACCGGAAGCGACACCAATCCGGGCGACGCCGAGGAAGCCGCTAGCCAGATTTGCACGGAGAATGTGCGGGACGAGGCGATCTCGGAGACCGCCAGCGTGCAGGAAAATCAGGAAGCTCAGGACGTCCAGGCGATGGATCTCGGAACGGGAGGGATGGCCGGAAGTGGCGGAGGCGCGACCAGCGAGGCCGGCGACGTCGAGGACACGAGCGTCGATCACGTGACCGACGACATGGAGCTTCGGAGCAGCGAGGGTGCCGAGAGGGTCTTGAGCCTCGTCAGCAGCAGGGCGCATCATCACGATCCCGATCGAAGGGAGAGACGATTCGCCTGTCCCTTCTGCGGCAAGTGCGTCCGCTCGAAGGAGAACCTCAAGCTGCACGTGCGGAAGCACACCGGCGAGAGGCCGTTCGTTTGTCTCTTCTGCGGACGCGCGTTCGGCGGCAAGAGCGACCTCACCAGACATCTTCGCATACACACCGGTGAGAGACCGTACCACTGCGAGATGTGCGGCAAATGCTTCGCCAGGGCCGATTATCTCTCCAAGCATCTTACGACTCACATCCATCACAATCATCAGCGTTAGAGCGACCGTCGCCGACTCTCGCGACACCCGCGAGCCGTCACACGCTCGGGTTTGTCGAAATAATCTTTCGTTTCCGGCCTTTCGCGCTTCCTCGATGTTATCTTCGATTCTTTAGTTCTGTTGTTGTTGTTATTTTTTTTTTTTTTTTTTTTTATTCGCTAACGTTTTACCGCACTTCCTTTACCGATGAAAACAAGAGGCTTCCCCGACTCGCCGAGGCCTCCAGGAGCACGCGAGAATCCTCGGGATCCAGCGATCCGCCGTCCCAAGATAATAAATTCCGGCCCAGAGTTCGTTAACGACGATTAGGTAAATCGAAGATATATTAACGAGAGAAGAAATAGCACAAGTCGGGCAGCGGTAGGCACGGGCCCGACCACGATCCGTCAATTACAGTGTGGGCTAAACAATAAAACATCCGTCGACGACCCACCGTTCCGGGGATACGATGATTCGTCGAGGGCATCCGTGAAAACAACTCCAGAAAACTTATAACGTACAACGCTACTCACGAACGAGGTGAGTGAACGATTAAACGAATCTAATATTACTAAAAAAAAAAAACAAACAAAAACAAAAAAAAAGAAACGAGTTTTACATAAAATAATATATTATTGATTACACGATACGCTAGTGAGAATAATTTTGTGATATAAGAGGACTCGAATACCAAAGAATGAGGGGCGGGAGGGAAGGGATGATTAATTATTAATTACTGCGAGTTATATACACGAGAGCAGATCAACGAATTGTAAAAAAAAAAAATTCTTTCGGTTATCAATTTTTGTTTTTTTTTTCTTTATTTGTCTGTAAATTCGTTCCTTGTATGATTATCGTCGCGGATGACGAGTGATATTATGAAGATAACGAAAAAGAATGTATAACTTATTGACTCGTGTAACGATCGCACGGGCTATTATTGAATAGTAATATAGCTATATAAATATTATATCGGAGACAGTGGAACGTGAAGATGAGGAAAGTTGTTGGCTCGTCGCGAGGAGAATGACGATCGAACATTTTTCTGTCGGTAACACGATATGATTCCGCATTACCGGAAGGCGAGGTATGAGAAAATCGCGTTTTTATTATTGAAGAGGGGAAAAAAATATAATAAAAAATAAATAAACGAAAAAAAAAACGCGCGCGGTCTGAAGCTCGCAGAGCGACGCTTGATACGTGTGCATGAGACGGAAGGGCGCGAAATAATCGTTCGGTAAAAAAAAAATTCACGCTCGATCGTTTCGTCTCCTGATGACTATAATAGATAAGAGACGATCTCGTCGTTTTAACGTGCGTCCTTCCGGAAAGCGTGCCGGTGCCTTTGAATCCCGAATCCCTTTACGTGGATAGCAATAATTTTTTAATTTTTTCCTCTCTTTCTCACTGTATCTATTTTCTCTCTAATTGTCCGTCTCGATCTCGATATTAATCGTTCGTCCCTTGATAGAGTAAATAAAATTTGAACGCGCGGTTTGATACGGGGCGATAAATTAACGATGTCCATTGCGCGATATTAATTTTTTTTCTTTTCGTATATATATATACACACGTTATATAGTCGCGGAGCCCGTAACGCGATTCTTCGACGTTCTATCTTAATCCAACGAACGAATATTGTAAATATATTAAATTATAATTGATAGCGTACGTGTTTAATGCTCCTCTGTAAACGGCTTTACTTTGTCCATTCAGTGTCCGTACCATTGATGCACCGGATGCGCGAGTCACGAGAGACGATGTTGATTTTATTGTATTTTCTAACTGAAAAAAAAAATTCTCATTACCCTCACAGTTGAAACTCGACGGGCGGTTTTGATGATGTTTTTTTTTTTTATTTGTAAAGTTATTTCAAGTGCCAAAGTCATTACAGTGTAACAGTGATTAAGATAATGATATATATAATTTTTTTTGTAATAAGTAAGGGTACTCGTCTCTCCGTGTTCGCGCTTAGAATACAATTGTACTTCGACCGGTGTACAAATAAGTTGATAGAAGGTGCTAATTAGATACTAAGGGTCCGAATCGCCGAGCGCCGTCCGGCCGGCCGTCTCCCAGAGCCAACGAAATAAATAATTAATATATTTACAAATATACAAAAAAAAAAAAAATTAACAACGTACTAGCTATATTAACGTCTTCTGTGCCAAAGATTGACAAAGATCTACGTCAAGAGACGAGGCTACACTATAATACTAAAAAGAAAGAAAAAACGTTAAGAGATAACAAATCCGTCGAACGAAATTTCAGTTTCCCTCCAAGATGTTCTTCGAGAGCGGCCCGGTGTTTTCGAGTGGCCAAAAAAAAAAAAAAGTCTAGTTATAATTAGCATTAAGTTAAACTAAGATGGTATACACGCGGTTACTCCTCGTGCGCTGTGCATACAAAATTATGCACGGCATACGAGACGATGAAAAAATAAAAGAAAAAAAAATGTGTGCAACGAAGGGCAACCGGTGCAGCGTTCAATTCAGAGAATGTAAAAAAAAAATATGAAAAAAAATATTTTCTTTCCTTTCGTCCTTACTCTTGAATCGAGCGGGAGTGGGAAGATAAGGGCTTCGTGCCGAACGAGTCCGGGGATCTTTCCGGTTTTCGTGTACCGGATACCGAGCGCTACCGTGAGGTACGAGAGCGGAGTTAGCCGGCCTTGCCGCCTGGGCACACCGAGCTTCCGGTCACGTGCGTCACGTAAATCAAGCATTACCCCGCGATCTCCGGACTCGAGGCACGTTTTCGCGATCTCCTGGGCTTTCGGCTCTGCAATTTCGCCGGACCACGGCGGTCCCGCCGACGGAAAGAGCGTGCTAACTCGCAAAAATGGTCCAGAAACCATATCTGGCATTAACGAGAATTCCCACTTCCGTCTCGATAGCTCCGGGCCTCTCTTTAACCGATAATTAACGTGTGCTACTCTGAATCGCCGCACCCGCGTTGTTCGTTACCGAATTTCTGGTAAAAAAAAAGGCAACGAAGCAATCGTTATTACGAGAGGCACGCCAGAAACGAAATGGAGGTCCTCTCTTCGGCGACCTCCACCACTAACCGCGTCGCGCTCTTTGGAAAATTCCGCACACATACACACACACAATTTAACAGTTACTTAGCAGCGATTCGAGCGATTCCATGACTCCTGGTTTATCCTCAAATTCAACGTTCCTATGCACAAACGGAGAGGCGAGAGAAAATAAATTACTAATAAAAAGAAAGAATGGAACAGCGTAGAAATAAAAGAGGCAATGACTGTGATTAGTTCTTCCAGCCGGACAGCGCGATGAATTTTAACAACGCGGATGGTTTTTTTTTCTCCTTTACTCTTTTGGTCTGCTATGCGATACAAACTGCTATGTGTACACTCGGGTTGTTGTAAATTATTTGAACGATTTTATTGAAGGGTTATCGCGTGACTTGAAAACCCTCGATGTTACTCGTCGCCGAAAAATCGTTTCACTGCGGGACGGGTGGTAAACGCGTATTTGAAACGGGAAACTCGCAAAATTCGTGGTCCTCGTCAGTCGAGTGACCGATATCGAATTATAGTGAGGAAACTCCGATGACAAAGTGATACCGGAGAACGCGATGTGTACAAATCTGCAGTGTGCTCCGTGCAACATAGAGTTTCGAGGGAGTCACACGATCGCGTCCTCATAATGACCATTCTCATTTTTTGCACTCAAATGAAAATACTGGGGAGAATGGAGGTGCGGGGCAAAATGAACAATTTCTACCCAAAATCGTGGACAGAGGTTCGTTTTGCCCCCGCTCCGTTATTGACACTCTTCTCCGCTTCCCACCGGGCGATAAATACGTTAACTATGTCTGCAATATATTCGTGTCTCCATTTACCAGTTCATGAATATATTGTCAACGCGAAATCGCAATAATTCGACGCGAATCTGTGACGAGTATCAAAGGCCTATCGCACAACTTCGGAATAAATCGTGAAACATTTGACCGCCATTATTTTGTTCCGCCTTTTTTCTCAATTTTTATTATCGAGAATCGACAATGAAAATCCTTGCAACCTATTTAATCGCATTATTCGGCTGAGTATATTTAAATTGAAAGGAATCTCTCTTTTGCTCGCCGTGCTATGATGTAAAACGAAGTAACTCGATGTCTCTCTCACGTTAATGATATAACATGAAGAAAACAAAATAGTCGAACCACACGACCAGGCGTTATGGAATTATAAGGGCATTTTAAATCACGGTGAAGAAAAAAGAAAAAGAAAAAAAAATCTATATAGCTATCTGTACAACACCAAGTAATATTTATTGACGATGATAGTAGTAAATATGAAAAAAAAAAATCTATTTAATGAATGTTCCTATATTTGTACTCTAAGTATGTAATAAGTGTACTATATTGATATTCGATGGTGATTTCACGTTTTTACCAACCGACAAAAAAAAGAACGTAATAACGATAAATGGAGTGTCTGTCTAGGCTGTAGAGAAATTGTGAAGTTGCACACTGAAACATGGAGTTTAAACGATGGAGGACGAGATAGCGTTGTAAGAGGCGACAAAAAAAAAGAAAAAGACGAATCCTACGTGAATGAAGAATATTAGAAGAAATGGGGGTGGGGGGATGAAAAAAAAGCACACACACAGATTAAGTGAAGAAAAAAAAATGGGTGGAAGCGATTTTAGGGAGTTTACAATGTAAGCAGGTCGCGCGTGGCGGAGGCAAGGGTCTTCCTATATTGACTGAACGATCAGATGTGATATACGCGTAAGGAATAATAATTAACAATTATTTACCATAATTCGTAAATATTATGTAATTAACGATTATTAGTATGGTTACGATATACAAACATTATATCTATATATTGTGTATAGGTAGATAGGAGCATATACAATGTTTTTATCTGGTTTATCGATGTTCCGAGGATATTAACTAATTAATATTATAACGATAATATATGAATATTAATGCTAAGTGTATTTAGGTAGCAAGCCGGCGAATCTCTCGTGGTCGATGATGAAAAAAAAAAATAGGTAATGAAAGATGAAAAGAAGGAAATGCTCCGTTAGACGGGACCGTGAGAAACTTGACAACGATATTTTTTTATTAACATTGGCTGTTAAATCCACGTAAAGCAGTGCAAATAATAATAACGCGTTGCCTCGATATATTGTGTTTTAATATATTCGCCAGTATGCAGGATGATGATTCCAATGTTAGTTCGATCAATTCTGTGCATTGAATATACTGTGTAGGTATATATATAGTTTTTGATTATAAAACTACTGCGGAAAGTACAAGAAAAAAAACAAACAAACAAATGACTCTTCTCGCTCAAGTTCTCGCCAAGTCCCCGATAATCGAGCATGTTTAACTATAATTAAAAAAAATTTAAAAACGAAGCGGCCAGAGATATGCAGCTCCGCAGAGTAAATAGTCCGAGATAACGCGTTTCGTGCAATAACGCAGTTTGCTCAATTCTTTGGTGTCCGTCGATCGTCGCTGGTCCGTCCGTTCACTCGTACGGCACGACCATACTTAGATCATTTTTAACTACGAGTCGATCTGCGCAGCCGCAGTGTAACCGTAGTTCCCGGTGTGTCTAGTTTGTAGAAGAATAAAAATGCGGCAAGGAGAAAGATATATATAAACGAACACAACACGGTGATGCTAATTGTCCCAATTAAGCGCGTAGCTCGACAAGAAAAAAAAAAACTCTCTTTCTCTCTCCTTTTTCATCCTCCTCGAGTCTCGATGTCCTTGGTGTCTATTCTAAATCGTTATAACGGAAGCAAAAGTAATGCAAAAAAAAATTGAAAAATTAAAAAAAAATCGTGGAAAAAAAATTAAATAATCCTGTCTGTGTAGAATGTCGAAACTAACTTTTTCTCATTCAGCGTGGTTGCAAAATGCTTCTACGTCTAGCGATTCAATATATATGTACATACATCTTCGTTGCAATAATTTCCTTTGATTACGTGCGCTTAACAACGAAATTGTGATTTTTCTAACGTAAAATAAAACAAAAAAACAAAAGATAAAAGAAAAACGGGAAGCTGTTAGTAATTACTATAGTTCGGGGAGGGGAGTAAATTTCGCTATATTAAAACAATCTAGAAACGAAGAAGAAAACGCTCGTCGAAAGGCGTTTTTCGTACGACCAAAGAATGAGTGATGGAAACCAAAGTGCAAATACCCTCTCTCACACTTTACCCAAACAGTTTTTTTTTTCATTACATTTTTTTTATTGATTCCTCACTTAGCTCATATTCTCCCGTCGTCGGGAGAAAACATTGTTTCATTGTGTGAAATAATAATTTTTCAAATATACGGGAAGATAGAAATTTTGCAATCACTCTGCCGATACAAGAAATACCTTCGTGGCCGTACTATCATCGTTTTATCGTGTACCTTTACTAGATATATTACCCGTAAACATACTATATATATACACACACATATATATATATATAGTAAATAACGATGAGTCATATTGCAGGGCTGATCCTAAAATTATTCGACGAATAAATCGACATCGGAGTACGGGCGTGTTACGACCGCTTTTATGTCGCAATGCAATATGACGTGAATGTTAGAGATATTTTTCAACTTGTACTAAATGTGATAATTGATGAATTGACAATGAGCAATCTAACTGTAATATAAATATTATTAATATATTGAATGATATATTATATATATAAAGAATATGAAATTGATGTCTGTCGTACAAGCCGTAAATAATAGGATTTTACATAGTATATGTGTTAGCTATATACTAAGTGTGTGTATGGAATTTTTAATTTTTAAAAACTCGGCGATCGAAGGTGGGGAGAGTTTGTTGAAACTTTTTGCCCAATCGTTAAATAATGTCCGTACCACCGTCTCAGATCTGTCCACAATTCGTCCAATGACGCGAGGTGATAATGACCACAATCGATATAACGATTATTACAATTACAAAAAAAAAGTAACAAACAAAACAAAATCTCACGCACACTCATAGGATCCTTCCATAGAATTTCGCTTTCGCTATAAGTACGTTGAGATACTAATTAACGAAGTCGACTCACGATGAAAGTATGACGGATAGATTATGAACAAACGGCTAGGCGCACAGTCGACTTCTCGAGAACGACGAGTATTAATTACGACGAATCGAAAACTGGTACAAAACGAAGAACGAAAAAAAAGCCCATCCCACGAATTGCAATCCGATCCGTAAAAATCGATATAGAATATTAACGATTAATCGACCAAACGGGAATCAATATCGACGAGCGCGAAAACAAAAAGACGCGCCCGAGATATCTCGCCACAAACAGAAATGCCAATCTCAAGCGAACCACCTCGCGCCAATGGTTTGCATTAATAATAATGATGAACAACAAATAAACAAAAAGAAAAAAGAATTACTATTATTATACGAATAATTATACATAGCAACGACGAATAATTATTATTACCGACACTGTTACACGTCCGACACACGTACACACACTCACACGAACTATTTAACCGGTTGTTGTCTACGATATAATGTTATTTTTCTAATTCATATTCAATTGTTATTGTTGAGGACGAGCACATCGAATTTTAGGGGAGAAAAAAAATGAAGAAGTAAACCGTGAATGTATTGAGTCGCCGAGGGCATCTCGGCGGTCGCGGTAAATTCCTTACGGGAGTTCAGATGTATGAGATATTGTATTTGCGATCGACGGGCTACGAGGCCGTTTCCTGCGAGACAGAGCGATGGAATTTTAGTCTTCGTCGCGAGGACGGTACTGATGTACGGCAATTAATGCCTCGTGTACCAGCCATAATAATGAACGAAACGCGGTGGAAAAAAAAAGAAGAAGAAAACTTGAAGAAACGTTCTCGATATTGAGCGCGTTGCTATATAAAAAAAAAAAAGAAAACGCGCACGGCGTTGTTGAAGAGGGCGAACAAGCGGGGTAGCATCGAAAGATTATTTAAATGGAAAATATATAAACGTCGGTACTAACCGGTGTCGACCGGTTGTCCGTGCGGTTTTTCCGATTAATTTTTCTCGTACCGAATTTGCAGCGAGGCAAAGCGCGTTTCATGTAATCGAGCCAACGTCGACGAGTAATAATAATCACGCATACCCTTGTGAAACTCAAATGCTTTGCGCAAATCGCTCCAGAGTAACGATTGTGTCAACGAATTTGTTCCGTCGTAGAGACGCAGGTGTAACAATGAAGAAGAAGAAGAGAACGAAGAAGAGAGCGGGCGAAGTAAAGAACGAACCCTACGAGCCTACCACAACTGTACTGTAAAACGTAGCTCAGGCCCTTTTTATTGTGAGTCGCACGAGGGCCTCGGGCGGTGCGCTGGCTCCAGATAATGCTGCGGACGCGTATTGTATTTTTTGTAAGGCCCACTCTGCCAGATTGTGATAACCGAGTTCGCAACATCGTCGATAGCCATCGCCGGCGCACGGCCCCTTACTCTCGGTTCGATTTAGGTACGCGCGAAATTTCCGCGATGCGAGGATAACACAGTATTTTTTTTTTTTTCATTCACTTGACCGACTCGGATGAAGACGCTAAAAAAATAAAAGAAAAGGAGGATTAAATCGTTGAAAACAACGCTTTCTTTCGTTAAGCGAAGATCGTGTTAGAACGTAATTATTACAATCGCGATAGAACGCTCGAGTGGTCAACGAGTAAAAGAAGGAAAAAAAAAAGAAGAAAAAATACAAAGTTTTAAAGAGCGTATTGGCGATGGCCGAGGCCTGGTATCCGTAATGCCAAAGATACGTCGTGTACTAAATAATGTTAAGACGGTAATAAATGACGATGTCGACGAATCGTGGCAAAACGAAAAAGATGAAAAGAAACAAAAAATGGCGAATTGTTATTATTTCGTAATATTTAAATCGTAATATCAGTGTCGTGCAAAGAGCGGCTGAGCTCCTCGGTGTTGTGGGTATACATACTCGTTCCTAGCAACTCGTATGATGATTAACTACTCATACTACTCATAACATTGCATTGATCCACTTTACTCTACTTATTCGAAAAATAAATAAATACATTCTGTCCAATCTCAATGTGAGCCCGCGCGTTGTCGATTTACTCAATCCTGCACGATATTTGTCATCGAGTCATAACGCATTGTCATCGATAGAACGGTAAGTTTTGATAGGAATTTTAAATGGGAAATGATTCAAAATAAAAACTAAACGTTTTGTGTATAAAGAAGAAACATCGTTTACTTTATTATCTGCTATAACTTGGTTTGAACAACTCTGAATTACATTGTCATATATTACAATTGTAGATTTGTTTTTTTTCTGTCTTCTATCAATGGTTCGTTGACGGGTTTTCCTCATTGCCACCTTGTTACTTTCAATTATATAATTATTTGTTCATTGTGTCATGGGAGATTCGTTTTCATCAATTTATTTTTTCTATATTGTTTTTTTTTTTTTAATAATGGAAAGACGCTCCAATTGTTGTCGGCAATATAACTATTCTGTTGCGGTTCGATAAAGAATACATGAAGTCGTAATCGAGCCACAAAACTGGAGTAATGTATAATATTTAAGCGTTAATCGCGTCGACACAGACGTTAACATATACAAGGTAAAATTCATATCGTATTCTTCGAACTTCGAAAACCGACGTTCGAATAAACTCTGTGATTGATCGTTCAAACGACAATCGAGACTGCGCTTCACATGATTCTTTTCTCCTCGAGAAATTATAATAAAAAAAGTGTGTTTGATATCCGCACAATCTCCAAAGAAATTGTTAAGGATGTAACATTAGCATGCTCTATAACTAATTTTAGTATCTACCCGATCTCGTTTTATCCGCCGTGTGGTTATTGAAACGATTAAAGAGGATTATAAAGGATAGAGAAATGCATTGATTCATAAATGAGAAAATAGACTTTCGGCGGACGAGATTTAAAAACATTTTAAACTTAAAACGTATGACCTAGTTACACGTCGAACATTCACGGGAATCATAGTCGGCTCGCGCGTATTTATTTTTTTCTTTTTTTTAACGTAATGTAAAAACGATATGTTCGTATATCACGCGCCATTGACCTTCATCACAATTCATTCCCCCATAAATCCCGGTAATGTTCGTAATCGACTATTTACTTTAACTATCATCGACGGCAGAGCTTTGACTTTCGATATAAATTGCACTGGTACGCGCTGGAGAGGCAACGAGACGCGGTAAGTGATTCGACGAGAGAAATATATATATATATATATATACATATATATACATACATATATATGCCTGCGAATTGAATGTATCGAAAGGAATTCTACGAGAGCGTTAACATTGAAGCGAGGAGATCGCTCGATCGCACGAGACGAAGAAAGAATCGTTCATCGTGTTGAGAAATAAAACGATCCACGCAAAATACGTTCTGGGCGATTATTGAAATAAAAAAAATTAATGATCCCGAACTTCAAGGGATGAGAGGGCTATGAAATCTTCAGAAACATAATCACCCGCTTATCGCGCGTCTCGCCTATAATCGGACTTTGAGCTCTTCCATTCGTTGCTTTATTCTGCGCCGCATCTCCTTGTACCTGCAACGATAAAGTCATCAATTTCATTTAAGACCTATGTTACAATTATTATTTTTTTTCGGTTTTGCCGTTCGTTTCACCAACTTTTCTTTCAACAGAAGAATCTGCCGTTCCTCCTCGTAGTGATAACGCTGCAGTATCCCGTGGCACTCGGCTACTGACAGATTCAGAAACTGTGCAACGTCCGAACTTATCTCCGGAGTCGATAATTTGTCGACGAGGAAAAGCCGCGCAATATTCTCGTGCGGTCCAAGAACAACACGGACCTCCAAGGGATACTCGTCTTCTCTCAGTCTGCGTTGTTCTGCAGAAAATAAAAAAATAAAAAAACTAACCGCGTATAACATTATCCAAAGTCGCTTAGCGACGTTGCAACGAGATTATTCTTGAATCATACCTCCGTTGTCTCGTACAACGAACAGGGCAAAGTTATCCGGCTTGGCGTCGACTTTATACTTGTCGAGCATAAGATTTATGACTTCTTGAGTGCTAACGAGGCTCGTCACCCAAACAGACATCTGTGATCCGTGAGGCGGAGTGAAGAAGCTCGTTTCCCGATTGTAGAAGTGTCCGTTTATCGAGCAGCGACGTCTCAAGCGGCTTCGCGATTGCCGCCGTCCGCCGGGTCGACGTCTGATCGCCGTCGAGCCTTGTTTGCGCCTCAAAACCACACCGTCCAGCTTGCAAAAAAATGAGAGATTATTCGTCAGTTATCACAGTTGTGTAACTCCATTTCTAATTGTAGGAAATTTTTTTCTTTTTTTTCAATGGTACCTCCAATCCACTGTCCGTGGACATCGTCATGTTGTCGTCATCCCGGAAGTGCAGTGAATTCACGGAATCCGTATCGCTGTCGCCTCTGTGCCTCTGCAAGCAGTCAGGTCCGGACATCGAACGATTCAGTCCCTTCTCGATCCAGCTGTCGTCGTTGCTTATCGATCGATTGCCGATACTTTTCTCCAGACTGTCGAAGTACTCGACACGTCGCAGTGTACCGTTTTTATTCGGTGTTCCTTGATAATTAGGCGTATCCGTGCTCGAGGAGCTGCCTATGCTGTGCGTCGGTGTACTCGTTATGCTAGCGTCGCAGCCTTTCGCCTGGCGAATCGGGCTATTTGTGCTAGAATTGCCCCGCCCGTCCGACGCGTCGAGGCTCGATTGACTCGAGAGCGGAGGAGTTTCGGTACTGGAATGTGAACTTATCGAGGGAAGATTCTCCGGCATCGTTTGATAAAGTTTGTTGCCGTCTTCGACTTTGCGCTCCACCTGTGAATCAATTAATGATGAATTTAACAAAATTGTAAATCTGGAAGCGCGCTGCTGATTGGTCGAGACGATTTGACAAAATTATCGAAACCTGAAGCAATTCGTCCAATTCGTCCCACTCCATGGTCTTGACATCCAGCTTCATCGGTAGCGTGAGGCTTTTCAGGTGATCGGGCGACGCCGGAACCGAGTTCGGCTCGCTTTCCAACTGGCTCTCGGTCGGGGACAGATCCTTGCTCGTTACTTCGGGCTTATCCTCGTCGCTATCCTCAGCCTCCTGAACAATTAATGCCACGTATTTTGTCATTTCACCAGTCAGTCGAATAAAAACGGCAAAATGTCCTGCTCTCTACGCCAACTTTTTGACGAGGAACCGCAAAAAACCTGCACCGATTCAGCCGGTCATTCCAACTGAGTCTTGATATTCGTATTCGATATTTCGAGTACGAATACCAATTCTCAGATTTCAATCTTCCGCTCAACGGTTCCCATGCGTGAATTCGTGAACCGCTAGGCAGTCCCATTCAAGTTGTGACCGCAAACGATTCTGCTTAACTCTGACCGGCACTTTCCCGTGGAAGACACCCGCAGAATCGCGGACCCGCCAACCCGCGGAACGACTAAAGTGATCGAATAACAATTCACACCTCCGAAAAGCTTCTCCTACAGGAGTTCCTGTTCCTCGCAGTGACGACCGTTCGTTGGTCGTCATCCTCCTTGAGATGGATCACCCCTCTCACGCCCCAGTAAATCCTCAATGCCCCTTCCAGGATCAATCTTCCATTCACCTCTCTGCTTCTTATTCCCCCGCTCTTGCCTTCGTAATACTGATTGAAGACTTTCAGCTTTGTTTCCAAGTGAGATCTGCAGAGATAAAAAAATCGTTAGAATCTTTCATTGTATCGACTTATTCTAAAAAAATGTATAACACAGTTGTCTGTAATTTGCAAATACAAGTACATTCTTATTAGGAACCAAAATAATTTATGAATAAATTTAATATAATTGAACAGACAATCCATAATTATTTATTAACTTATGCATATAAGTCCTGCCGCCTTATATTTTTATTTAATTCAATTATTATTTCTTAATATATACCTGGGCAGTGCGGAGCGCAGCTCTTTCTTGCCGAAGCTCGTGTGAGACTCCACCCGCGTTCCATGTCCGAACAATTGAGGTCCGAAGAGTGCTCCGTAGCAAGGTACGTGGCAGTACGGCACGCCCTTGTGCTACAAAAAAAAAACAAAAAATAATGAAAATGCTAGAAATTGTGCTGTGACCTCTGGGCATAAATAAATTGTGTCCAGTGTACCTCGGCGTGCTGTCCTGGATTCAATCGTTTGCCGCATTCCTCGCAGCGCAGGCATTCCGGGTGCCAGTCGTATCCCAGGGACTGCTTGCGCTCCGCTGAAAAATTTACATTGATATAATTAGAACTGCGCTCATCCATCCAGCTCGATAAAATATACGCGTGTCGACCCGAAGTTTTTCCATCAAGCGTCCGAACGAGCGTAACGGCAATTGACCAAGATTGCGTTATAAAAAAATTGGATAAAGCAAGACAAATTTTTTTGACTGTAACCTAAACGGGAGTACATTGACCTCTCGACACAGTCTCGAATAGTCATTTAACGAACGGACTTTTCGCGAGCGCCCGATCCCGAAATGCTTCTCCGTCGCGGTGAGAATTTATTTTCGCATCTCCCAAACGAAAAAAAAAAACAAAACAATACCATCGAACAATGGAAAACTCTCGGATTGTCAACGTCAAGTTTGTCGGAGCATAAAATGCCCTATCGTTGGTATATATATGAGTGCATTTCGGACCGAAATAAACGGGTTTTCCGCATTTGTGGCACTTCCACATGATGGGTACTTCCTTCGGTACCGCTCGTTATATTTATCGTCGAGAACGTGCGACACGCTACAACATTTTTGTTTACAAAATCAAATGAGTCTTGGCGAAAATGACACGCTGATACGTCACTGGCGGCGATTGGGGCGGGGACGGAGGGGGTTATCGGCCGGAGGAGATGAAGACGGGAACGAAAAAATGTGCTCCACGCATATCCACAGGCTGGAAAGAGGCGGGGCCTTCGCTCGCGACCAGCTCGCCTCGCATCGTTCGAATGGTCTTGGACACGTAAGTTTTAAACTTATTTTTACCAAAGCCGTTTTTTTTCCTTTGTTAAAGGCTCCGTACAAATTTAATACTAGGGGAGGAAAAGGATTTTGGCAATGACGGGGTCGTAGAAACGCAGATTGGTGTTACCGATGCGCCGTACCCATCGCATTTATTATCGTCAAACTCCGGTCTCATAGATGAATTCATCGCTACGACTAGAAATCTCTGAGTTGCGACGTACGATGTTGTACGATCGAATGGTTTAGCACAAGGTATTAGAAAAACGCAAAGGGGGATGAGAGTCCCGGTGCAAGCACGCCTTTCACATTGCTACAGAATTATCGATGATATTCGTCTGTATAGTTTGTCAGGACTACAAAGAGTATGATCGTTGATCGAATCAATAAATTACACTACACATTGGTATACAAAAGAGAACAAAACGAAACAAAAAAAAAGTACGTATAAAATTGCATTATCACAATGACGTATCTCTTGGATGGATCCTAAAATTCGACGAAATCGTTGTCGTCGCTCCGGCTCACCGGATCGCCTCTCAGCAGGGCGATGATCATGCTGCAATGAAAAAACAACAGTTAGAACAGTCGATTCTTTGTTTGTAATTTCAAAATATCTTCGTATACCCACCAGTACAGATAAATGAAGAAGAATATGAGATAATATCCAAGGTAGATCATGCAGTCGCGTGTGTGTTTCTTGAGCTGTCCTCTGTTGTGTATTTCCGTGGGATCGAAGACTCCCATGTTGCCTCTAGGTACCGTGAAATATTCGTACAGCAGCCACACCGTCATCGGTAGATTCACCAAGGACAGCATCCACTGCCCGTGAACGAGGAGCATTAGATTCAGAAGAGTGTGTGCTGTGATTTTTGGGATGACCCACTGAAAAATTTAAAGATCGTCGTTAAGTGTCCCTTGCATTTGCATTTATCCAATCAATCCTTGGCTCACCCTGTTCAAGCTCGAACAGCATTGTTGAGCGTTCAAATAATCGCACTCGAGATCGGACAGTGCAATGACCTGAATGAAAGTTGTTAAAGAAATATTGTAATTTGAATGTCCCGCCGCGAGGTGACTCAAGCGAGCGACTCGGCGGCGCCGCCACGCGACCCAAGCGAGCAACTTGGCGGCGACGAATGTTCCTAGATGAAACGCACACCGACGCAACGCACACGGTGAATTGTGCACCGTTAAACCGAAAAAGCTCCGAATATCATTGGGCTCGATGCTATTTCTGAATCAATCACACGCCCACCTCGCAGAGCCTCGATGATCGACGAAAAAAGGATACAAAATACACCAAAACGAACAGCACCGATCCGGTGTCTACCAACGCGAACGCAAACAACAGAGGCTCCGAAATAATGCTCATCGTGACGATTCGTCAGTGAAATTGTATGCTTAGGACGTCATGCGATCAATGATCATTGATGAATTCGTAACGCGGCTTCTTATTATACAGCGTCACATAACCGAGCCACGAGCGGATCTCTCATACCAGGCGAAAGGCCCAACACAACAAAACTCCGAACAAAATTGAAAACTACCGACTACTGGGGTTTGTCAAATGCCGGACTTCAGGCATTTACCAACCTTCGGGAATATTAGTTCCCCATCTCAGCAGCGAAACGAATGTCGTCGTGAATGGAGCGAAAAAGAGTCCCTATAGACGAATGTCCGAATCACCTGCTCCTAACACCTGTCAAACGTCGTCGAAAAGTAGTGTCGGCACTTCTGTGTTGTGGCTCGGACACATCGAATACAATATTGTCAGTAGCAACGATTAATAGCGCACGATGTGACGAGTGCGCGAAAGAGTTTACTTAGCATGTAGCGTAAAAGCGACGATCCACCGGCGGAACAATTTTTACAATCGACGAAGCTTAAAGTCGGTGGTTATTCACGGCGCTCGAGGATCGATAATCATTACAACGAATGCACGACAAAATGCAACTCATCTAGGCACATCATTGGCGGGAAGGTTTTAAAAAAATATAGCAAAAATGTATCGAGATACGCCGAAAGTTGTCATCGAGGATAGCCAAGCTCCGTCAGCTGCCTATGTAGTCAATGTTCGTATGGAGGATCTGTTGGAGAAATTAAAACTGCTCAGCTACGACAGCGAATTCGTGCAGGAGCTCAAGATGAAACCGATCAATAGGTAACCGACTGAATTTTATCGAGGAGGTCACTTTTACTGCGATTGCGCTTATCCATGGTTGTTAATTTTTGCAGGCACTATTTCGTTGTACCAACGAATTCCGGAGAGCAGTTCCACATGTTTACCTCCCTGGCTGCCTGGCTGGTGAGGAAGACCGGCAAGAACTTTGAATCTCCGCAGGAATACGACGATCCGAACTCCACCATATCCCTGATATTGGAGCAGCTGAGAAACTCTGGAATACCGATCGAATTTCCACCCAACAAACTGAAGCAAGGAGTGGGCGAACATGCAGTCCATGTACTGGACAGTTTGGCCGACGAAGCTATGAAAGCTACAAATTTTAAGTGGCAGAAGTTAGTCGATCGATTTAAGGATGTTGGAGCGCTTTGCACTACTTGAACGAGCGCCAGATTTGTTGTTGTTTATACAATTTTTTACGCATCTGTTGATTCTAGTGGATGGTTATTTGTATTACGGCAGATGTGCTTGACACAGAAAAATATTTATTGCAATGGATTTACAAAAATGTTGACTAGTTTGTGCTAATTTTCTAAAAGGTTCATATTGCTTCAGCTTTTACGAAGAATAATCCGTAAATTTTGCTCGATTTTGATTTATTAGGGCTCAGTCTCTTCCTTGAAAGATGCTCTACCAGTTCACCCTGTAGATATTCGATAGTGTTTTCTTTTTAAAAACTATGGCAAATTTGTTTAAGAAGGAATTTTATTGATCTATAAATAAAAGGCTGTCATTATAACCGGAAAATACTATCTTATATCTAGATCGTGAATGCGTGAGCATCTTTCAAGAACGAGAATGAACCTTAACACATCAAAATCGAGCAACAATTACGGATCTTTCTTTGAAAATCTGAACAAGTATGTAACTTTTCGAAAATTGGTATAAACCCATTAATATTTTTGCAAATCCATTGCAATTAATGTTTTTCTACGGTAAGGATATCTGCTGTAATACAAATAACCATCCACGGTAATTTATAGATGCGTAAAAGTTTGTATAAACGACTTTAAAGATTCAGCACTCATTTGACTAGTGTGAAGTGCTCGAACAACCTCCATGCAAGTATGTAGAGGGACGAGTATTAACTGGAGTTTTTGTGTGCGCAGGGTAGAAATTCCTCCGGACGATGCGACCCCGGAACCAGAGATAGAGGAAGACGATGCAGAGTTGATACTGGAAAAAGTTGAGGAAGAGATGATGGCGGAGTACGACGAGGAGGATGAAGACGTTTTGCACATAGATGACATAACAAAGTTGTATGGACAAAACATGGTATGTTTGTCTCTTCATTGAACAGTGACCAGTTTTCCCTGGACAGAGCTGTGCCTAAAATTATTTTAAAACGTTATTAGGACGATGTTCATAAGCCCGACAATATACTGGAGTCGAAAACCGACACTGAGGAGTGGAAACTCGAGCTGGAGAGGGTTCTTCCGCAGCTCAAAGTAACGGTGAAGTCAGGTAACGAGATATTCGCTCGATTTTTCGAAAACTCCTGACCAGCCGTCACTGAATTATAAAAGAAACGAAAAAAAATTACAGATTCTCGCGATTGGAGGGCCCACTTGGAGCAGATGAAGCAACTGCGCTCGAACATTACTTCCTGCCTGAACGGTAGCAGAGGACAATTGGAAAAGTTGCATACCGATATCGGCAATACATTGGACAAAGTGAAAATGCGAGAGATGCACATAAATCGGCAACTCGAGCCCGTTCTCAACGAATTTCGTACGGTGCAAGAGGAATTGTCAAAGGTTAAGGAACAGTACAGAGACGTCAGTGGAGGAGTTACCGAGCGAACGCGAACTTTGAACAAGCTGACGGAAGAATTGGAGCAAGTTAAGAAGGAAATGGACGAGAGAGGTTCCAGCATGACCGACGGAAGTAAGTTTCGAGGGTAAAGCAGATAATTCAATCGCACCTCCACGGTCTATCGTACATCGTGTGTCTCCGTTTTCCAGCGCCTCTCATCAATATAAAGAAAACGATTACCAAGATGAAAGGAGAGATATCGGAAATGAGCGTGAGAATAGGAGTCCTCGAGTATAGTCTGATGTGCGCGAGGATTCGCGATCGTACGCAGCTTCAGGAAGAAATGAACAGCACGAGTGGTACGTTGATAAAGTAAATATCGGAATACACTCGATCGATGACCTGCGATAGACTACAATCCGTCCAAAAGTGATCGAGGACAAGGATCCTGGTTCGTGAACGTCCAATATGCCATAATACGTGACTGAATCGTCCATCCTACCATGAGAAACTTATCTTGTGCAATTTAATGGTAGACATTTTTTATAGTTCTCGGATTTCTCGTGTGCTGGATTCACATACTTAGAGTACAAAGATTGACTGATGATAGTTTTAGTTCAATTGGAATTGTTCCAACCGAGTCACTTTATTCACCGTTTGCGTATTCAATCGTGACACGATATTGTTGCAACAATAAACAGTTTTTTCCACAAACGTTATTACAACCGAACGATTATATATTATAATGGTGTCCGACGGCCCTTGAAGTCCTGGAAGTCTTGGAGCTGTCCTTGGAAAAGTCCTGGAGTGTCACCGAATGTCGTTGAATTTTTTTCCTCGCGAGTTTGAGCTTGTTTCATAACGTATATCAGTAACGACCATCCTAAAAAAAGTGTGTATCGCGCTTTCGCTGAGATACATAAATGCATTCGTGCATCGTGAGTGGTTTTTTCATGTTACATCATACGAACTTTGCTGGGGCAAGTTCATTGAAGGATAAATTTCTACAAGTAAACAATTTTTTTTCCTAGAGCAACGTAAATGAAAACGGTTATCGAACTAAATGTAACATGGTACGTCATAATTCTATTTCTTAAAATTAACAACCCAACACAACCTGGAAATTTCCTAGAAATTGTCCTTGAATGACCTTGAATTTTGTACTGACTTTTTACTAGGCACCATAATTATAATTTTGTCCCAGCGTTGCCATTCTCGCTTTTCGATTAACATCGATAGTGAACGTTTGACAAAGACACTCGGATAAACGATTTAGAAAATCTGAGAAATATAGGGGGAGGGGGGGGGGGGGCGAGCGAGGCAAAACGGACCGTTGTTTACTAATTTCCATTTTGAATGGAAGACACAGATCCGGTTTGCCCCGCTCGCCTTTACGTAACAAGAACGAAGGAGTCAAGTAAAACGACTCCGTCATCTTAACGACCGATAAATGAGTAAAGCCTCTATTTATAATAGGTTTTTCGTGCGTCGGGAACAAGCTAAATTATTCTTACGTGTATACATTAAAGCATCGCTAAAGCTCGGCGCATGAACGCGAACGAATATTTTATCGCTGCACTATCTCACAGTGTTCCATCGTTGTTTCCGATTCAACGTCGACCCCCTTCCTTTCACGCGATGCACTTCTCTAATGACGCTACGTCGTTACAGAAAAATGCAACACATTTCTCGGTCCGGCGTACATTGAAAAGATGCTCTCCAGTCTCTTCGTTAATTGCAATCCTGCCCCCTCTCGACAGACCCTCGACTACTCGCGTGTTTGCCGTGTTGCTCACGCTTAATGAGGAACCGGCGAGTAGAGACTCATTTCATTTCGCTACAAGTTTTTCAAACGTACCAAATTTCATTAGGTTGCATTTTTAAAATACGTCCTAACATTTATGTAATCAGAATGGGATATTCGATGAATAACGAATTCTTATCAAGCTGACTACGGTCAATCTGATTTGTGTTTAGGAAAGTTGTTTGTTTGAGCCAACTCTCAAGAATTCAGAGATTCTGGGAGCCCTGGGGGGATTCTAGGAGCCCCCCAGATCTTGGCAACTAATTCCCCTATGACACTATTCTGATTCTATTTCATGCGTCTCGGTGAGTTGTGCACAATAATACGGTGCATAACAGTGCTGTGCACTAATTTCGTGTGCAAAAAAACAACTAATTTTTCTACTGCGAGTGACGTCATACCGGAAATACGCCATTTTCGATTGGAAAATTTGATTTCTGGACCGAAAGAGACGTAATACCGGAAACACAATACTTCTGTTTTGAAAATCTCATTTTTCGACCAGAAGTGACGTCATACCGGAAACACGTTACTTCCGGTTTGAAAATCTCATTTTTCGACCGGATGTGACGTACGTCCGGTTGGACGCTCCGTCAGGTTAAAGAAATGAAATTTTCAAACCGGAAGTGACGGATCTCCGGCAAATTCTCCGGAAATATACATTTTCTGTTTCAAAATTCAGTCGTGAAACAGCGAGAGCGTGAAGTGCCCGAGGGACAACAATCTTCTGGTAAAATACAATATACTATAAAGAAGGATACCGATGGAATGCACCCGACTATACATCTAGAAGCTTAATTGTAATTTTGCTCGCTGCATGGCCTGTTATCAGGTCCAGTTGTCGACGTGCGTGGTGCGCGCAGGCTGGATGGTGATTACACCTCGTTTAGAGACTGCTCTTTCTCGTTCTCGATATGTTTTTTTTCTCTTCCTTGTATCCATCGCTCCCCACCACCGCCATTTTCACTCTGCAGCGGCGTACGGGGGGAGCAAATTTTGCGCGAGGCAACCAGTCTCCGTGCCGACGCGCGTATGTCACGGACTCGTGGAATTCTTGCGAACTTTCGCCAGTCGTATGTCACGAAATTATTATCCGTTCGTGGATCTAATTGGATAGCCCGATACGAAAGCTAAATTTCGTCCAGAAGGTATCGGTAAGGACTGACGATCGGGTTCGGAGTTGCACAAAAGTAATTGCTGCGTAACAGGTAGAAGAGTTTCAGTTCAAGTTATGTTTGGCACAAGCACGTTTGGCAACTTTTTTTCACGCGCGACACCGCGCGCGTAGCCCGAAGAGAACAAAGCCCCTCGAACGGTAATCAAGAGAGTGCGAACTTCGGCGTGAATAATACGATAGTTTCGTCGAAGTTTGAAAGCGGTGAGTAAATATCTGTTCATCTGTTATTTATGCGTACTTACGATCGGCACTTTCACCGCTGTCCAACTGTTTTCTCTGCCTACAGAGCTGACAGGGTCATTTATTCGATTATCGAGAAAAAATAATAATAATAATAGAAAAACATACCAGCGTCCTCTCATGCCTGTAGGAGAAAATGTGCAGCGACGATACGTCGATGATCTACCGAAGGTCGAGTAAAAAAATACGTCGTGCGTGTGACTTGCACGAGAAAGATTCTCTCGGCACACTCGATAATCGTTATTGTTGTTCTATTCATATTCCATCGAGGTTTACATTAGCCGGGGTTTTTCACACGCGTTCTGATCGACAGTGCGATTGCGAACGATTATCTCGAGAGTGTCCACAACCTTTGGAAGTCATTTTTGTCAGATGTGTTGAACGATCGATCGCTTCTGTTTCGCCGATAACATTACCGAACAGACATTATCGGGTTACGGACTCACGGACAAAAATAGGGTTCCATGTGAGGAATCAAGTGTCTTCCTCGAATTTTTTCTTCCCTTCCGCCAGCGTACGTAAGCTTTCCGGAGAATAATTGGACTGATGTAGACCGCGCCGGCCTTCTTGACACCGAATTCACTCCGGCAACTTCGCAGCCTGTGTGCACCACACTATAGACGTAAAAGTTGCACTCGGGGAACGTACGTACACACTTCGACCGCTGAGAACCAGAAGGGCAGCTGAGATTTCAGCTGAGGTTTTTCTCACAGAAATGAACTATTGAAAACTACTGAGAAAGGCTACTGGGAGTACCCAGCAGTTAACTACTAATAAACTACCGAATTACTGCCCAGTTCTAAATTGACGGACTACCGAAAACTAGTGGAAATCTGGGATAGTTAACTACCGAACATTACTGGGTATTTTCAGTTGAGCACCCGAAACTACAATTAATCTCCAGTAGTTAATTACTCGAAACTACTATGAATGTCCAGTGATTAACTACTGGGAATTCTCCCTGTTTCCAGTAGTTCATTACCGAGTATTTGTAGTTTTTTTGATCACGTAGTTTTCAATAGTTCTACTTATAGGTAGTAATTACTGATGCAGGAACTACTACGTCTTCGGTAATTACTACTGGAACCCGAGTCGTTCTTTTCGGTGAGAGTTACGCCCTTCTGTTTGTTAGCAGTCGGTGTGTACAAATATATATATATATATATATATACATGTACAGGAATCATAAAACCTGTCCCGTACGTCGAGTCCATACAAAAGGAAACTGGAGCGCATATCGTCCTATTTCGAACTCGACGTGTAAAAGCCTATAACGAAAATAGGCCGATACACGATTCTCGATATTCGAAGCTCGTGCAGGGAAACCTTTTCAAACGATAAGCCTCGGACTTCGGAACGGCGCCGTCCATTCATCGGCGATGCATGTCTCTGCAGCGAAACGAAGGAACGAATTACTGTGTATCTGGGCTTACGGCGCTGCATGTCCGCGATTGATGAATCACTGACGATAAAAATTAGTAATGCAAATTTTGACTGAGAAAGACTTGCGTTTTTCCTCGCGAGTACATCATCGATAATATCAGAGCCGGATAATCGAAAGTCTTTTCACTGCGCTAGGATGGACAACAATTTACTAAACATACAGGTATAAAAATAAATTGTTCAGTGGAGCCATTTTTGCATTACATATATGTTGAACATACATATATGTTGAATATACATATATGTTGAATATATATGTTGAAACGTGATTAAGAGAGCATTCACAGACGACTCGGTTCGTCAGCAGTTATCTCTTTCGCACAACACAACCAAAGTCGAGAATCTCGCGCGTTATGTCAAAAGTTCATTTTGTTTTTATACAATATATTTAAAAAACCTGGTGTAATTTTGTAAATTAAAATAATTAGGAGGAACATTTCCTAGTTAAAGAATTACGAATTTATTCGCTTCCAAATGTTGAGAGCTGCTGAGGAATTGTTTTTTTTTTTTGTTATGAAATGACAGTCAAAACTAGTGTTTATTTTTTTTATTTATGTATGAGAATAATGAGACTTCAAATAAAGCGCATTGTTCTTCAGTCGCAGACATTTTGTTTCCGTTGCATTGTTCATATCCCGCGAAACCGCGAATCGTCCGTCCCCTGTTTATAAAACAAACGATAAATCACCGCGAATACCACGAGTAACTTTTTCCAATTACGCTCCCGGTGGTTCGGTGCACCCATTTTTATACTCCAACATATATCGTCCAAATTTTTATTTTATTCTTATATAATGTATTTTGAAAATCTGATTTAATTACGTAAATTGAAAAAAATACGAAGTAAACCTCCAAGTTGAAGAATTACGTATTTATTCGCTTCCAGGTGCTGAGAGGTGCCGAGGATTTTTTTTTTCATGAAATCGCAACCAAAACCAGTCGTGTTCCTTTTTTTTTCATATACCAGACTAATGAGACTCCGGTCGACCTTGAATCACTAACGCTTTATTTGCGTTGCACGGTTTATATTCCGAGAAACGGAGAAATCCCGCGAGAAACTTTTTGCAATCACGCATCCGTACATTTTCTCCGTCACCCGTTCATAAAAACAGACGATGAATCACCGCGAATAATCGATCCCGCATCTAACACCGAAGTTGCCGGGAGAATCGCGGAGATTCGCACTAAATTTTCGATGTTGTCGCTGGACTTTGAGCGACGCTCGATGAACCGCTTGATAAATCTCCCTCCCGTCGCGAACATAATGCCTCTCGCACTCTGTCCATCTTCGCAATGTCGCTAAGTTGACTCGTTTCCAATAGGCCATACAGCCTCGCGGTTTAATCAGTTTCATTCTGAAATTTGTACAGTGTAAACAGCCCGCGGATTATCTATCGCTCGGCGATAACTTTCTTCCTCGTGTGTCGTTACGACTTTATCGATCGGTCAATCAAAGTTCCCCGGCGTTTAATTGTCTTTTTTAGATCTATTTTCCTTTCATTTTTTTTTTTTTTTTACCTTCTTCTTGTAAATGATATATCGTGTTATCGGTGCCAGATCTGTCGTCTTGCGAATTTATTATGTCGTCTGTCCGGCCGGGCTAGAGTCCGTCAATCCGTGATCCGCACGTTCCACCGCAACGGCGTTGTGTATGTTTCGGCGATAAGTTCGTCGAAGCGCCAGACCCTTTCATCGACAAACTCGACGGGTCTCCTCGTCGCGTTTCTGCCTGCTTATCGTAGCAGATATGGAGATGAATCCCATGCTGCGAGAACGCCGTACACAAACTCGACCCCCCTCCTCGCAGTAAGAATGCTTGATCCTTTGAAGTATACTTTTTTAATTTTTTATACCAGTGTGCGGTTTCAAATACATCGGTCGGTTATTAATGAATTTTTCTGAATTCAAAGAGATTCTCGGAATATATACATATATATATATATGTGTATGTATATATATATATATGTATATTATAAATATTTTTTTGGTCCACCCGCAGCACGGACCACGACGTATGCAGACTTAAGTTATTTATAAACTCTAGTTTATAGAATGAAACGGTCCGCTGTTCGCGCTGCAAACACTGCATCGCATTAAAATAGACAGTTTTACGCTGCAACACAAAAAATTCGGGGATAAATCTCGACACTGCATGCAAATTAATTTAAGCCGACGCGCCGGTTCAGTTGAATGGATTGAGAAAGAAAGCGTATCGCGGAAAATCCATCTGCCCGAGTGGGTCGATGCAAATATTTAGATAGCGTGGGTACGAATGACGAGTTTTCGGGACGGTTTGGCTTTGACCTTCTCCGATATTCCGCATCACTCGACCATCGCACCGTCGCGTCCGTTTGCATGTTGTGCCGCGTGTTACGTCAGCGCCCGACGACGACGCAACCTCCGAAGAGATTCATTCACCGCGACAAGTATTTTCTTTAAATCTATTCGAAGATCGCTGCATCGAGATACATTTTTTTTTCGATTTTGTTTTTTTCTCTAATTTTTTACAGAAACATTTTTCATTCGAGTCGTCGAATTAAAGTTTTTGAGCATATATGTACAGAAAAAAGAAACGATATTGAGTCAACAAAAATGTGCGCTTTCGGGTGGCGATGCAAATGCATTGATCGAAAGAAATACATCGTTGACGAAACTAACAGTCCGTCGAATCGAACGTTTCTTTACTTTACTACGACAATTATTTCGTTCTATCAACCAAACGTTTTTTTCACCACCTGTAAGAGCTCATTTTGTTGACTCTGTCAGTTTTTTTTCTCAGTGTAGATATCAGTTGTTAAAAAAATATATATTACACAGAAAATATTTCGATTTTCTTCGCATAATTGCCTTATCGACCCCCTCGAGGGGGCGCGCGAAGGCCCCGATATGCTTATCAGCAACACTTTCTTGTGTCTCCTGTACTCTGTGGTAAAATATTTAAAAAAACACATTTCTTCGGACAGTCCACCTTATCGGGCGATAAAAAGTTCGGCAAAATTTTTATCCTCGTGGGATTAACGTGGTCGAGGGTAGAAGACGGAATATCTATACTACTCGACCGATCTTCCACCTGTGTGCATCGGGCCTCGCCGTAGTGCGGAGAGTGGACGATTTTTCATTTACTTCATTTTTTAAGTTTCAAAATATTTTATCAGGACGCGAGCAACAAATCTATTATCAAAAAAAAATCTATAGAATATGTAAAGTGTGCAACGCTGAGATAAAAATATCATTGTCCGAGATAGTCACACCGACGATGGACGTGAAATCAGCGCCGGCCAATGAAAGGCGAAACGGGATGAGCCGGTAAGATTGATTCCTGAACTCGCGAGTTATAATTTCACCCTGCGAGATATCGTCTATTGTTCATTTCAAACTGCACAGTACATAAAAAAAATCTTGAGCGAAATCTCGCATTTTTCAATCTATTGATTGGCCGCCTAAACGGGGTTGAAGCCGTTCGATACGCAAAATCGGATGCCGTTTAATAACGAACATCGTGTGTTACTCCCCGTCCATCCCGCTGGTATCAGAGACTGAAAACAACTTTTTTCACGGGTTCTCGTATGTACGGTCGAAAGAAAAGCCACATCAACAGCAAATATTATCTCGGCTTTCGATGACACTTTTCTTTTCATCATAAATGTCGGAAACCGTGAAAAAAGTTGATTACAGTTTTTATTACCGGCTGCACATGCATGAAGGTGATGTGGTAAAAAGCGCCATCGATCTGCCCGCGTCAAGTCGCCGACAAAAACTGTTCTGTTTCGAGACTGCGTCAGCCGATTCCCCAGAGAAAAACACATTTTTGTTCCTCGGCGAACTGCGGTCTGAAAATGGCGTTTAGTACAGTTTTTTTTACCGGCACCGGTATTTCACATCAACTTAGACCATCAAGATTACAAGTTTTACGAAGCAATACATGGATGGGGCTCGCTTGTCAATGGCACAACACTTACAGCACGAAAGTACCGCAAAACCTCTATCCGCAAAGTTTAAAAGAGCCATCTCCCGCCGCTATTTAACCGTCATTCAAGAATGTGCTTTTAGTGCGGCTCGCAACGATCAGCTGTTTACTCGCCACGGACATGACACACTGTGCACTTCGGGACTTCGGGCGAATGCAACCGGGGCAAAAGTCATCTCAAATCAGCTGACGATCTATCGCTGAGATATTCTTATCTGGACGACGGTCCGCTGCGTCTGCGATTCTGATTGGCTGCGGGTCCTCAAAAACGCTTCGTGATTGGTCAGCGAGACTAGCGCGCTTCCCGCTATCTCGAGCAGACATCGCGCACTGAAACCGCTCACCAACAAACTTGTAACCATGACACGCAGCTCGCAATGCCCGTGGTGCAACGCGTAGTGGATGACCTACTGCTTGTACAGATAATGGAACGAAATATGTGCAAAGTCGTAACGGTGTGCCAATTAACATTCGAGTCAATAATCAGTAAATCATGCAGTGCATAAGTGTTACCCTCTTATCCGTTTACGGGGTCGTACGTATTTTATCTCTCGCGATGACGGCACGTGAGTCAGACTGTCGATGAGTCTCGGATCTCCAGTCGCGGATTCTATTCCAAAGATTCGACCCGACGTCAAGCTCTTAGAGCGACTGTGTGTTGTACAAACTGTAAATACGATTATTAAATAATGTCTACGGAATCGCTGATATCGACGGGTTTGCAGGAGAGCTCTGATTGGTTAGTGGGAAGACTGTGACATTGTTTTCTTTTAATTTTTTACTTTTTTTTTTTTGTATTTTATTGAAACGGATTTCGGGAGAGTAATTTTTTGTGTATTTAACGTTGCTTAATTAATGTTTGTATTTTCGTTTCTTTCCAGCCCGGGCCGACGACCAAAAATGGGTACGCCAACGTCGGTGATTGTCGTGTCCAGCGTTGGGCTGGTGATGGTGATTATAGGAATCGTGACTGGATGCCTCTGGAGCATGGTATACGACAGCATACTGCTCCGGGAGCTTACGCTGAGCCCTACTTCGCAGAGCTTTTCCATGTGGAAGGAAACTCCTATACCCATGTACCTGAAACTGCATCTTTGGAACTGGACTAATCCCGAAGATTTCTACACCGGTTCAGGAGTGAAGCCGAACTTTGTAGAAATGGGACCTTATGTATTTAAGTCAGTTTTCTTCTCATATTTTTATTTTATTTCTTCCTATTTATTTCTTATTGTAAAGTAATAATTGTTTTGCCATTGCAGGGAAGTCGATTACAAGGTAAATAAAGTTTGGAACGATAACAATGGAACTGTTACCTTTCAACAGCGAAGAGTATGGCACTTTGTTCCAGAAATGTCTGATGGCTCTTTGAATGACAGAGTTACAAATCTGAATACAATAGCTACGGTAAATTATATGCAGTTTCCCCTTGTTTATGGTCTGCAATAACGATTAATGTTAAAACTGCAAAGACACTCGCGAATTGCAGACTGTAGCCTACATGATGAGATACAGAGATAAATGGGTCAAGCTCGCTGTTAGCGCGCTACTGAAGATTACGGGGGAAAAGTTGACGGTCACGAAAACTGTGAACGAACTTCTTTTCGAAGGATACAACGACCGTCTTTTGGCTATCGCTTCGAAGCTGGAAAAGTATAATATTACCGTACTGCCGTACGACAAGTTCGGCTGGTTTTATCAAGTAGGTATATTCGTCCGTTTAACTCTCAAAACAAAATGTTTAGTGTAATCACATGGCAATCATCGTTATTTCAGCGGAACGGATCGGATTCCTACGACGGAACGTTCAATATGCTGACCGGAAGTGAAAACATAGAAGATCTCGGCACTATCAAGGAATGGAATTACAGCAATACATCGAAATATTATCGCGATAGTTGCGGCGTGATAGACGGCACTTTGGGAGATCTATGGCCACCTTTGAAGGGCAAGAAAACTGTTTCCGTTTTCGCCCCCGACGTTTGTACGTGAGTATCGAAGATCTGTCCGACGAGCAAGGATACTTCGTAATAATTCGAAGACAGATAGACATAGGCTGAGATAATAAATCATAGATCATAGATCGTAGGTCAGAGAGAGAGGTCGTAGATCGCAGAGAGAGGTCGTAGATCACAGAGAGAGGTCGTAGATAGAGATAGTAATGGAGTACGTTCTTGGACGCAGATCTGCTCAGCTATGCGTTCTTCTATTTGTGACTGTCCACCGCTAGCGGGTTTTTCCAAATGATCAACCGTACATCTGATTATTTCCGCGGGATACATTTAGTGAGTTCTTATAACAAAAAAACGCTCATCAGAGCTGATTTGTGTCAAAAATAAACCCTCCACGGAGAGCAGATCGCAATATAAGAACCCTTATTTCAGCCGCGTATACATATTGATGCACCTCGAATATTTCCGGATTTAGACGAAAAGAGCAGAATTGCATTCAAGAACGCACCCATATATAATAGTTTTAAACAATTACATCGTTGCATTTACAAAAATTACAACTTTCAGATCACTGAATCTAGTGTACAACAATACGGAGGAATATTCTGGGCTGACCGGTGATGAGTATGTATCGACCAAAGATATGCTCGACAACGGTACGAACGTGCCGTCGAGGGCCTGTTACTGCAAAGACGTCGAATGCGTGCCCAGCGGTGCCTTCAACGTGTCCGGGTGCAAATTCGGTGCGCCGGCCTTCATTAGTTTGCCCCACTTCTATTTGGCCGACGAGAGTTACAGAACTGCGATAAATGGAATGCGTCCGCGTAAGGAGGAACATCAATTTTCGATGGTCGTTGAACCGGTGAGTGGACCTCGATGGATCGAACAAAATGCATAGTTCATGAAATGACCACGTTCACTTCGAAAAAAAAAATTTCAGACTGCCGGTATACCGATGCAAGTTAGAGCGAAGCTGCAATTAAATTTGATGATCCAATCGGATCCGCACATAGCGTGAGTATCGCATTCGTTGGCCAACTGCAAATATGTATTAGGCTATACTGAATCGATTGTTCTATCGTTCACAGAATCTTCAAGAACGTAACAAGGACTTTCATACCGATGCTTTGGTTTAAGCAAGAGGCAAACTTGTCGTCTACTCTGGCAAATAAAGTAAAGTTTGTCCTGATTCTACCGATGTTGGGCCACGTAACGTTCTTCGGCATTGCTGGAATCGGCTTCTTTTTCGTATTCATCGGCATCGGTCTTTACATAAGACGGAGCCATATAGCCGATGACGGTCAGATTTTGATACCAAAAGCTGAAAACACCTCAGCGATTTGTAGTGATGGATGATTGTTGTTCATCGGCGCAGGCTTCACGTTATTTTACGTCAATGATTATCGCCAGTGCGCGACGAGGACGGGAGCATGCGACGTTTAACTTTACATGCACCGATGTGGGAGATTCGAAATGTCTCGTCGGATTTGTCACAAATTACACTAAACAATTAATTTTAATTTTTTCGATGGAGAACAAGAGGCACACAGGATGTTAAATTGTGGTCTAATGTACTTTGTAAATACCGAGCGATAGGGCATTCATTAACCGCGCGTGATAAACAAGTGCCTCAGAATTGGAAAAAAAAAGAAATGAGCGGGAAGCCGAGTCTCGACTAGGATATTTCATTGAAACAATAGTGAGCCTATTATTGTCGCAGAGATCGGCAGGCAAATGTATAGTACACAGAATTAATTATACTTCTAAATTCACCTTACACGATGTACTTATAGAATCAATGTAACGTTACACTCGTTTCGCGGGCACGCATTCCAGACTATCATAGATGTATAAGTGTTGCGTTAAATTTTTACGGATCGCGGGCTATATATACATGTATATGTGTACGATAGACTTGCGCGAATTAGTGAGTAATTCATTGCATTAGAAGATGAGAGAATAATGTATATTTACAAAGACCGTCAATTTTTTTCGTGATAATCGTCGACGAGACAAATGTTTCAAAGTGCCTATAATGACTTAGCTGCGCACAGATGTGTAGATCTAATTGTGCTGACAGATCATCTACTAGTCTATTAGAGAGTGTCTATCTAATAGATTGTACGCAATCAAAAGTATGTTGGACCCTGGAGGTATAAAACAAAAAGAATTTTAAAAACCGTGTACATACATAGTATATATACGAGAAACTTCGATATCGTTAAGATAAATTAAAAAGTTGACCTACATTGGTTGTATTTACGGTTTGGCATTGTATCCAGTGATAGAAGTTCGAGCGCAACGCGCACGAGCTCCAGTTTAGAGCCTTAACGTTAAACACTGCCCATTGGCAACGTTACAGCGACTACCATTACCGTAGGTGTTTTAGACGGTCGCTTTATAATCGCTTAATGCATTGGCGATTGATCGTTGGTTCGACGTTGTAAACGTTGATGCTTCATCGAAACATGTATCCAGTGCTTGTACGGTTTTAGGAACGCATCGTTAAATAATGCAGGCTCAAGGAAATAGTAATTATCCTATACGAGTTTGATATTAAGGATAAATGTTAGCTCGGCTCGGCGTCGAGCGCAGTGCACGGCAAGCACTGAGGTAGTCCAAGGTCCGCGAAGCGAAATTCCGAGACGGCCGAGGCAGACTTAACAAATGTTTGCACCTACGGTTTACATGCCGTACTGCAGTGGCTTTTCTATGAGAAGAATGTTGAGCTATTAAAAAACGGCTCGGACATTTCTGCGTCCATGTAGCCAAAGAAAAATTGTACGTCTAAAAAATACTTTATGCATTCATTTGTAACATCCGACATTCTCAACACGGAAAGTATTAAGTGACCTAGCTAACATACATCCTTAACTCTCTGATGGTGGACAGAACATCGTTACCGATCGTGGCAGTAATTGTATTGTAACAGGCTTAAGCTCGAACTGCTCGATAGCGATAGAGAACATTTGTTCCTTGTCTTCCTGTAACAAAAGAACACGAATTATCACAATAAATACGGATGTATTTTTACTTAAATGTGTTTGTTTTGTATTTTTCCATGATGTTTAGGACTTTCGAAATTTTCGAGACTTATCTCGCATGTAATTGTTATTCGTTCGGGGATTTAATTAGATGGCCCGATACAGCGAAGGATAAGCTCGCCATCAAGACTAGTTGAAGCTCCGAGAAGCACAAAACTGCGGAGCCAAGTTTGCCGCATGTCGAGAAATGGATGGATGGGAGCGCGATTAAATCACTTTCCCTTTCCCAGTATGTTTATTTTTCTTTCGCGTATCCTCCACTTTTGACGACCGCTGCTTTCGCGCTGTAGCGGCGGACGCGAGAAACAAATTTCGCGCGAAACGACCTATCTCCGTGCCGACGCGCGTACGTCACGGACGCGTGGAATTCTTACGAACTTTTGCCAGTTCTGTCCCATGAAATTATTATCCCTTCGCGGATCTAACTAAATGGCCCGATACAGCGAAGGCCAAATTATATCGAGCAACTATCGGGAAAGACTGACTGATAGTGTCTGAAGTAATTACTACATAACAGGTACAAGAGTTCCTATTCAAGTTATGTTTGACCCAAGCACATTGGACACATTTTTTTCGTACGCGATAACGCGCGCGTAGCCCGAAAAGAACAAAACCCGTCGAACAGTTATCAAGAGAGAGCGAACGTCGGCTTGAAAAATACAGTAGTTTCGTCGAAGTTGGAAAGCGGTGAGTACATGCCCAACTGTTCTTTATACATACTTACGATCGACACTTTCACCGCTGCCCAACAGTTTTCTCTTCCTCCGGAGCCAACAAATCAATTATACGATTACTGATAAAAAAAATAATAATAACAATAGAAAAACACACGAGCGTCCTCTCATGTCTGTAACCGGAGATGATAACGTGCAACAACAGTACGTCGACGATCCACCCAAGGTCGAGTAAATAAATACGTTGTGCATGCGACCTTCATGAGAAAGATTCTCTTCGCACACTTGACAATCGTTATCGATGTCCTATATGAATATGAATATGAACTGTCCGCGGGTTTTCGCACGCGTTGTGATTGACGACGATTGCGAACGATTATCTTGAGTGTCCACAACCCGTAGAAGTAATTTTTGTCGGAAAAAATAAGGTAACCCGGTGAGAAATGAAATATTGCCTTCAAATTTTTATTTTCCTTTTATCTATATTTCTATTTTGTTTCTTCGACGGTTTTTGTTTCGTTTTCTTTGACGGAAAGAACAACATTTTCGTCCTTTCATTCGAACCTCAGAACTTTCTCTCCAAGGTTACCGCTGTATACTCTTTCTGGACCGGCCAACAGATGAGACAAGTTGAGCCTGTTCGCCACAATGGTTAAACGATAGTGCGCCGATCTCTCTATGAGCCCACTTCAGATAGTTGGTGTTCGGAATATTGTATCCACATATACTAAAAACTGTGCAAACTGCAGCGCTATTCGTTTATTACGTTAAAGAATATTACGAGTGGTCATATAATCCTGCTTTACCGTATATATAGACATATATATATATATAGACATATATATATATATAGACATATATATATATAGACATATATATATATATAGACATATATATATATATAGACATATATATATATAGACATATATATATATATATATATATATATACTTAGATGTACAGGAATCATAAAACCTGGTCCTTATGACGAGCCCATATAAAAGCAAACTGGAGCGCATCGTCTTGTTTTAAACCCGACGTGTAAAAGCTTATAACGAAAATAGTCCCATACGAGGATTCTCGAAATTCAAACTCGTGCAGGGAAACCATTACAAATTAATCCTCGGACTTCGGAACGGCGTCGTCCGCATGCATCTTCGATGCACGTATACACAGCGATCACGATAGTGCATGTCCGCGATTGATGAATCATTTTCGAAAAAAATCAGTGATGTTGTGACTGAGAAAGACTTGCGGTTTTGCTTGCAATTACCTCATTGGTTATATCAGACCCGGACGATCGAAAGCCTTTCCACTGCGCTGGACTGGAAAAAATGTTACTAAACATGCAGGTATAAAAATAAATGGTTCGGCGGAGCAATTTTTTTGACTACAATATATATAATCCAAATATTCATTTTATTTTTGGATAGTATAATTAAAAAATCTGGTTTAATTTCGAAAGTTGAAAAAATAAGGAGGAACTTTCCAAGTCAAAGAACTACGGATTTGTTCGCTTCCAAATGCTGAGAGCTGCCGAAGAATTTTTTTTTTTCATAAAATCGCCGTCAAGAGAAGTCGTGTTCCTTTTGCCGCATATATCAGAATTATGATGAGACTTGGAGCGAGCGCGTTGAAGTTGAGTCACTGCGCGAACACGCGCAGGATTCGCGGATTTTTTCCTTCCCCTGTATAGAAAACAGACGATGAATCACTGCGAATAATCTGTCTCGCATCCAATACGAAAGTTGACGCGAGGATCGCGGGAAATCGCACGACATTTTCGATGATGTTGCTAGGCTTTGGACAACGCTGAGCTTTGAACCGCCGGATGAATCTCCCTCTCTATCGTGCGTAATGCTTCTTGCACCCTTTCCATCTTCATATTTAGTGTCGCGAAGTCAATTCGTTTCCACTAGGCCACAGGCTCACGGTTTAATCAGTTTCATTCTGAAATTGTCCACTGTAAATCTTCCTTCCGAGTGTGTTGTTGCGACTTTATCGATCGGCGAATTCAATTTTCCGCCGTTTAATTGTTTTCGTTACCATTTTTTTTTCTTTTTGTTTATCAACATATCTACCGGTGCCAGTTAAATCGTGATTCGAATTTCTTATTTCGTCTCTCGGCCCTAGCGAGTGTTCGCCAAGCCGCGATCCACACGTTCCATCGCAACGGCTTTGTGTATATCGACGACAAATTCGTCGGACGTTAACAAATTCGTCGGACATTGACAAATTCGTCGGACATTGACAAATTCGTCGGACATTAACAAATTCGTCGGACATTGACAAACTCGACGGATTTCCCCGTCGCGTTTGTATCTGCTTGTCGTAACAGATATGAAGATGAATTCCATGCCGCAAAGCGGCGCACAAATTCGGGAATCCTCTTCGCGGTAAGTGCTTAAGGTGAAGTGAAAGTCACGTGACGGGGCCATGAGTGTGAGAGAGATACTTGCAATTTTTTTATTAACTTTATTCACTGGTGCTAATTTTTTGAGAAAAAAATTAATTCGGGCCGGATGCGAAATTACCGAGCGCATTCGACTCGAGCTTGCTTTTTTCTCCAAAAAATTGGCACCCTTGTGAAAAGTTAATTACAGTTTTCATTACCGACCGCGACATTTCACTTCCCCTTAAAAAAAATAAAAGAACACTAAATTATTATTTTTTTTGTCTATCCGACCGACGAGCCACGGTGCATGCAGACTTCAGTTATTTGTAAAATCAAATCCAACGGTCCGCCTTTTGCGCTGCAAATACTATTTTGTAAGGTAGTTCAATTGAGATGTACAACTTATTTATCCACACGGATTATGAGGTGATGATTTTCTTTCTACTCTAATATTGACTTAATTGATGTTTGCATTTTATTTTCTTTCCAGTCAGGCATCAAAGATCGGGCAGCAGAAGTCGGCGATTATGGTTTCCAGTGTCGGACTGGTGGCGATAATTGTAGGAATCACGACTGGCTTTCTCTGGAGCCCGGTATTCAACAGCATAGTGCACCGAGAGCTCATACTGAGCCCTGTTTCGAAGACCTTCTCCATGTGGAAGGAAACTCCTATACCCATGTACCTGAAAATACATCTTTTCAACTGGACTAATCCCGATGATTTCTATGTCGGTTCAAGAGTGAAGCCAAATTTTTTAGAAATGGGACCCTATGTATTCAAGTCCGTGATGGAATAATTTTATTTATTATTTCGTACTATTGAATTCGTATTGTAAAGTAATAATTTTTTTGTCATCGCAGAGAAGTCGATTACAAGGTCAATAAAGTTTGGAACGACGGAAATGGAACCGTTACCTTTCGACAACGAAAAGTATGGCACTTTGTTGAAGAAATGTCCACTGGTTCCTTGAATGACAGAGTTACAAATCTGAACACCATACTTGCGGTAAACGATGTGCCAATCCCTCTTGTTTATGCTCTACAATAACCATTCATGTTGAAATTGCAAAGCCATTCACGAATTACAGACCGTAGCCTACATGATGAGACGGGACAACAAACTCGCCAAGTTGAGTGCCAGGGTGGGACTTACGCTCACGGGGGAAAAGTTGACGGTCACGAAAACTGTGAAAGAACTTCTTTTCGAGGGGTACGACGACCCTCTTTTGACTCTTGCTTCACCGCTGCGAAAGTATAAGCTTATAAACTTAGTACCGTTCGACAAGTTTGGCTGGTTTTATCAAGTAAGTGTATTCGTTCCTTTAACGCTCAAGACTCCGTGCAATCACGGGACAATCATTGTAACTGCAGCGGAACGGATCGGACACCTACGACGGAACTTTCAATATGTTGACCGGAAGTGAAAACATAGAAGATCTCGGTACTATCAAGGAATGGAATTACAGCAATAAATCGAAATATCAGGATAGTTGCGGAGCGATAGGCGGCACTTTGGGAGATCTGTGGCCACCTTTGAAGGACAAGAAAAATGTCTCCTTTTTCGCCCCCGACGTTTGTACGTGAGTTTCAAAGACCTGGCCGACGTGCGACGATACTTCGAAAGTGCAGTTCGCAATTTAATTTTTAATTCAATTTAGCTCGACGGATTGCTTCTTTTACATGACACATTAAAAGTACATTGCAGGCAACAGTTTCATATAGCACGGATATATTTTAGAAAAGTTTCAATCATATTTTGTTGAAATATTGCAAATATTTATCTATATCAAAAAATATTTCTAAAACGTTTTGAAAATATTTTTTTGTCCGCTCACAAATCTTTCATTGCAATGTTTCACAAATGTTCCGCTGAAATGGTTTTTAAACATTTCACCGAAACGCGAAGGATTTCATCAGCCGCACAAACACGGAACGTGGAAATGTTTCGGTGAAACATAAAATTTAAACTTTTTAAAAATATTCTGCGCTGTATGGGTGAGTTCCTCGTAGTGTTTGTGCGGTTTGCATTCTCGTCAAAGCCCCTCGACGTGATCGAGTGGTATAAATCGGTCAAAGACAAATATGTGATAATTTTTAGCAATTACATCGTTGAAATTTTCAGATCACTGAGTCTAGCGTACAGCAATACGGCGGAATATTTGGGTCTGACTGGTTACAAGTATGTGTCGACCAAAGATATGCTCGACAACGGTACGAATGTGGCGTCGATGGCCTGTTACTGCAAAGACGTCGAATGCGTGCCCAGCGGTGCCTTTAACGTGTCCAGGTGCAAATTCGGTGCGCCGGCCTTCATTAGTTTGCCCCACTTCTACTTGGCCGACGAGAGTTATAGAACTGCGATAAATGGAATGCGTCCGCGTAAGGAGGACCATGAATTTTCGATGGTCGTTGAACCGGTGAGCGAAACTCGATAGATCGAACAAAATGCACAACTTCTGGATCGGTCACATTACTCTTAAAAAAATATTTCAGACTGCTGGAATACCGTTGCAAATTAGCGCGAAGGTGCAATTAAATTTGATGGTCCAACCGAATCCAGTCATGGGGCGAGTACCAGCAATTCGATGACCACCTGCAAATATATATTCGGCTATCCTTAATCAATTCTTCCATCGTTCACAGAATCTTCAAGAAAGTACCAAAGACTTTCATACCGATGTTTTGGTTCAAGCAGGAGGCAAACTTGACGTCTTCTTTGGTGAATGAAGTAAAGTTGGTCCTGATTCTGCAGATGTTGGGCCACGTAATCTTCTTCGGCATTGCTGGAATCGGCTTTCTTCTCGTGTTCATCGACTTCGGTCGCTACGTACGACGAAGACGTCGAGCCGATGACGTTCAGGGTTTGATATCGAAAGCTGAAAAGACATTGGCGCAGGGTTGACGTTATTTTAGGGAAATTATTATCGCCAGTGCGTGACGAGGACGGAAGCGTGCGACGTTTAATTTTATACTCTCCGGTGTGGGAGATTCAATTGTTGACTGTAAATTTACAGTAAACAATTGATTCGCATTTTTTCAATGGAGAACCAGAGGCACGCTGGATGTTAAATTGTGGTATAATGTACTTTGTAAATACCGGGCGATGGGAGATTCATTAACCACGCGTGATAAACAAGTGCCTCAGAAATAAATAAATTTCGAAAAACGCGCGGAAAACCGAGTCTCGACGGATATTTCCTAATGGACTTTACACCACCAAAAGTATATTGGATTCTGGAGGTATCCAAAGAAAGCATTTTAAAAATCGTGTATATACATAGATATATACGAAAAATTTTGATATCGTTAAGGTGAATAAAAAAGTTGGCCTACGTTAGTTGTATTTACGAATTGGCATTGTATCCAGTGATAGAAGTTCACGCGCAAAGCGTACGAGCTCCTGCAATTTAGTGCCTTATCGTTAAACACTGCCCATTTGCGAGGCTACAGCGATTACTACTACGTAGGTGTTTTACGTGGTCGCTTTATGATCACTGAATGTGTTGACGAACGAACGTTTTAACGTTCTAAAAACATTAATGTTTAATCGAAACACGTATCCAGACGATTTTAGAAATGCACCGTTGAATAATGCAGGCGGCATAATACTTAATTTGAACGGAAAAATAATTATCCTAGCGAGATTGATATTCGCGGCGGCGAGCGCAGTACAGCGCAGGGCAGGTACTGAGAGAGTCAGTGTTGCAGTGTTGAGCTGTTAAAAACAGCTCAGACATCTCTGCGTCCATGTAAGCGAAGACATTTTTTCTTTTCTAAAAAATACTTTATGCATCATTGGTAACATCCGACTTTTTCAACTCGGAAAATATTAAGTGATCTAGGTAACATACATCCTTAACTTTGTGATTGCGGACAGAACATCGTTACAGATCGTGGTAGTAATCGTATTTTGAGAGGCTTAAGCTCGAACTCCTCGTTATCGATGGAAAACATTTGTTCCTTGTCTCCCTGCAACAAAAAACACAAATTATTGCAATATATACGGATGTATTTTTACATGAATGTGTTTGATTTTTATTATTCCATGGTATTTGGGACTTACAAAATTCGCAGCTTTATTCGGCAGAAGCTCGATGTGTTTTGCCTCGAGGGATTTATTGAATACAGCTTTCTCACCATTCGCTCGTCTCCAACCTTCGGTGATGAACGAAGTATAGCTCACTTCCTCCGGACCTTTGAATAATATAATTGTACATGAAAAAGCATCCTACAACAATCTTCAACTCGTTCTTACCTAATTGCATTTTTATCGACGGTGGACTCGCCGTATCATTTTTATTGACATTGGACGTAGTCAAGTGTAGTTCAGTCGTCGATATCGGAATTTCTCGCAGTGCGCCGCAGTTCTCGTTGGTAACTTTGCTGTAATCCTCACCGGTACCTGATCACACGATCGATTGAATTTTAAACACCCTCAGTATTGTGTAGATATTTTTGTAAAACCAAATTTCAACATACTCGGTGCTATTCTCCTCGGCAAAAGCGCTTGCCACCATCTTCTGTTGGCTTGCGCAACTTCGTCGGAAGTCTGATGTTCCTTGTAACAACGCGAACAACCGTGGCAAGGCTCGGTGTATCGTATCGTAGCGTTGCAATCCCAATTCACGTCTTTCTTGTAGCCGGTGAAAACGTACGTGACGTATCTAGGGGTGGGACAAGTGGTCTGATTAAAAGCACGAACATTTTTTTATCAAAGTAAAAAACTGTAATCCATTTTTTCTTCAAGACCGCAAAACTTTTCTGACGGAAAGCCATTAGCGTCAGCTAATAATTTAATAAAAAGGATTAGCGTCAGCTAAACCATCCACTGAAGACGCTGATAATTGGCGATTAGCCAAAAACGTTGAAGGTCCTCGAAAGTAATGGATTACAGTTTTTGTTACCGACCGAGTCGGTCTGCAGACGACTTAAGGGGAAGTGAAACAGTTGAGCGTGCAAGAGAAATAGTTGCAATTTTCAAATTAACTTTTTTATTCAATGCTGCTAATTTTTTTGCGAAAAAAAGGAATTTGGGCTAAATTACTGTGCGTATCCAGCTCGAATTTGCTTTTTACTAAAAAAAAAATGAGCACCCTTGAGAAAGGTTCATTACAGTTTTTATTACCGACCGCGAGATTTCACTTTCCCTTAAGGCGATTTCGGGACGACTCCCAGTACCTTCTCAGGTATCCCCAGTACCAGTACTTGTTGACCCTCGATTGAGCGTCTCGCCAAGCACCCCATTGGATCTCCCCTACCGCATAAACGGGCTTAATATCGTTTTCCGGGTCTTTCTATAATATTAATCACAGCATTATTGAAAGACTCCGCGAGTACGATCGACCATAGATTACCGCGATACCCACTTCCAGAGGTTGAACTTCCACGACGTCGACCGTTTTCGTATCGCCTCTGACGACGGCCATAACCGCGTCGGCCATCGCGTGAACGTCGGCCAGTTCCTCGTAACCGTGGAACAGCGTATCGGACATTCTGTTAGTCAGGCCTAGCGGCAAAATGCCCACGGGACATTTTTTAACGTTTCCCGTGTTTGCTTGGTACTTTCTCATGAGTCCGGTGACGACATCCGACAGAGTGCCGTCACCCCCTGCCACTACTATGGCATCGGTCGGGGTGTCCAAATTTTCTATCAAGCTCCTGGCCTGACCCTCCCTCTCCGTCTGGATAATAGTCACTGCAATTCCGGCGAGATGCAGCAGGGGCTCGCAGTACTTCTCAAACAACTTTTTTGCTTTCCTGTGTAACAATGACACAAATTTTAATAGAAACAAAATAAAGGCTGCGGAGGGTATGAGAATACGTACCTTTTTTTGGCAACCGGATTCAAAATCACTGTGACATGACGAGGTGGAATACTAGTCGGCAGTGGTTGATCTCCATACTTTGCTGCTTCCTCGCAGTACTGTCTCATCAATTGTTCGGTGCTGAGAAAAAAAATTAAATTTAAGGGTCCCCATTAGTCGAAGCAAAGTTGGCGTTCGATGCTGATGTTTTATAGATTGAACAATGAATTTCGAAATCTGTAACTAATCCGTAATAAGCCTAACAATGGGTCGATACATTGTTATTGTAATGAATTTAACAATGTGTTGATACATTGATTTTGTAATGAATTTAACAATGTGTTGATACATTGTTATTGTAATGAATTATTGTAATAAATTTGACAATGTGTTGATACATTATTATTATTCTGGTCGATGAAAGATTGAGGCAAAGAAATTTTGAGAGCTGTGAAGGTTATACATGTCGGCGAAAAGTAATGTAAGTCATACTCATATGTTTCGACGCTGTATGAAACTCCGTAGGAAAAAGCGGCAGTCCCAACGACAGACTTCTTCCAATTGTTTCTTATCGTCGTGACGAACTTTATTATTCGTGACATTTCAAAAGATCTGTGATCATTGCCGCGGTTATTATTGTTGTTTGAGAGCGAGAGAGCCGTACTCGAGCAGACTACACACGCCTCGTTAGTGCGGTTTTATTTACGCCCAATTCGTTGCAGCCAAAACTGTTTCCGCCAAACAGTAACTAGGTGAGAGAAACACCGTGTAGCCGAACACAGCCGAAGATTATAAAATTGACCTGTTATCGAATATTTTAAGCAAGTGTGCGGATGAGTAAAACCTCCAAACATTTATTACGCATTAATTTATTTTTATAAGCTTTTTGTAGTTACGCTCACTGAAGTCTGCGACAGATAGACTTTATATCACTATTTTTTCTTCGTAAGTAACAAATAATTTAATCTCGCTATCATATCGTTTCTTACACGTATACTCGATGTTCTCAATGTCATCCACTTCTGTTATCTTATGACCGGAAGTGACGTCTACCGGAAATACCGGACGTCACGTCCAGTTTCAAAATCTAATTTCTCGACCGGAAGTAACGTTGACGAATACTGGTCGTACGTCGATGTGATCAGCTGAAAGAAAGTTTTGTGTTTGAATTGTTTTGTTGGCCCTGATAAGGGCCGTTTGTACCGAAGTGACTCCCTAATACCTAGACCGTTTCGGTGACGGTGCAAGACGACGTCTGACCGGCGTCTCCGAGGTTTGACATCTCGCGCTGTCGCGCCTCGGAGATTTCGGTACAAGCGGCGTCGCGAATTTCTCGGCTCTCGGTGGGCTTTCTACCAGTCGACGCTTGGTCCACGGAAGGGTGTGGAATTTTGCGGGACGCGTAGGGATTCGCGAAGGTATGTGTACCGGTGCCTTCGGGGGAAGTCCCGTATGTGAGACTTTCAGGATGGGTTTTACTGCAGGCAGAGGGACACTGGCGAGGTTCTTCGGGTGGCGGAAGGCCGTTCGATTTTCCTCGAGAGAAGTTGGATCGGTTCGGTGAATTTCCGTACGTGGTGTCTCCGAAGACACCAGAGGTGTTAGTTCCGTACGCGGTCGAATCTCGGTAGCAGAAGGCTTAGAAGGCTGAGCAGCACTTGCCATACGCGGCTGAATGCCGGTAACAAAAGGCTTAGAGAGGTGGGCAGCACTTTCGGTGGCGATGATACCGAGGGCCCTGTTTGGCTGACCTCGTGGAGCTGAAGACCCATTTACCGACCACGGACCCCGGCGAAACTGCGGGCTATAGAAGCCAAGTGCCGCGTCTGAATTTAACTGTTGCAATTGGCGGTGAATCTGACGGCGCACGTAGGAGGGATTGGTTTTTGACCTCGGCATTTTCAATTGAAAATGTTTTATACAATTTTACCCACTAAGCAGTGATGAGATTTGGCTATGTAATGAGGAGCCGCTTCGCTGTACTTTGGTATCAAAAAGGGTGATCGAGAGCTGATCAGGCTGTCTTCGCTCGGTTTTGGTCGCTTATTTAAATTAATTCCGGGACCGTCTCGCTTGCGAGAAACAAAATACGCGGTCGCCACCTGGCGGCCGATCGCGTACCACGCTTGAGCGGGGCTGCCGGCACGCGACCATTAGGATCGCTTCCGGGAAGCGCTTCAATGATAGCAGTTTAGCGGAATATTGTTTACAAGTGTGGCTTAGAGTAAGTGATAGATGGGTTACTGCTTTCTCTACCTGCACTTATGTATTGTCGTGTGGTTTTTTATGATTGAGTGATGAATAATCGAGTGACATGTGTTTGTGGCTCGACCAAAGCGTGAAATGAATAATTAGTTATTTTTCAAAGTGCATGTGAGTGGATTATCGTGTGTTTTTATATACAAATTTCGGGTCTGAAGTGACGGTGTGTGTCAGTTTTTCGTGTTTTGTTTACAGATCTACCACTTCTTGCAGTGAGAATATTTCGACAGATCGGTAAGTATGTTACAGATTTGCTGGAGCGAGTGGAGGCTGTCAACACGAACCTTTCGGCGCGTCAATTCACATGTTGCGGAGCACTCCTCTGTCTTCGCATGGAATCCTTCTTCTTCGCCCAATTTAGTTGGACCCTCAGTACAGTACCAATAGAGTCGCATGGCATCCTGAAGGAAAATATTGTAGAGTAGGGGTTAAAACAGCTTTACAGCGCCATCTACAATATACAAGATTCGTATACATTGTGTTCCTCTAACCCTAGTTACTTTTCGGCGTAAACGAGTTTTGCCTGAAACGAGTTTGCCGTTAATGAAACCCCATCTAAAAAAAAAACGATTTCATTTCAATGCAATTCGAAGGAAACAACTTTGAAGCTTTCGAAGTGTTCGACCGTCGAAGACAGTCGATGACACGGTAATCATGAAGGAGACACTGGCGAACCAATCTAGCCTGGGATTCACCAATCATTTTGTCAACAACAACGGTAACACGAGTATGAATACGGGTACAAACAATGTTACGAACGGGAACGGCACACGGAGATACGCTATACTCAGCAACGAGTGGGTTTCGACGATCGGCGAAGAGCTCGGAATGCATCCTCTACCCGATGCGCTTTTGCGAAGATTGGCTGAGGACGCCTCGTATCGTCTCCGGGATGTTCTGCACGTGAGTACTGTCAGATCGAATCGCTCGTTCCGTCGTCCGTTCAACAGTGTCGTTCGTGGCAATCGTAGTTTCTCATCTGTTTCAAGAAATGTGTCAACAGGCTGAAAAACAGCAAAAGAAAACGTCTCACCTCGTCGGACGTCAACTCGGTGATAACCAATCTCTGCGATGCGGATCCTGTCTTCGGGGCGCCCGATCGCATGCCCGAATATCACAGCGAAGCGAAAGTATTCGTTCCTCACGAACGATTCGTGAATCTCGCCACCTTAGCCACCGATCCTCTCAATATTTCTCAAGCTAACGTTCCGTTTCTCCAAGGTAGTTTCACTTGACGTTACTCTCGTTTGATCATTGTTACCAAACCAGGCGGTCGTTGATTGTATTCTTTGCTTGTTTTAGAAACCGAGATCAGCGATGGAAAGTTAACCGAAGCGCGTCATAGCTATGCCAAAAGGGCACTGAAAACATTATTCAATGGTTCTCAAAAAACTTTTCAGGTACTTTTTTATTGCTATAGGTGAGAACCTGTTGAAAAAGTAAGGATATTCGGATTATTTAAGGACCTAAGATTCTTCAGATTATTTTTATATAAAAAGCTGCTAAGTATTTTGCACATAGCTTTCTCTATCAAAAAGTTGATCGATTTTTGGTTTCCGCATAGAGGAAACTATGGACGAAAGTATAAGAAATAGGGATGTCATTTGCGAATTACTTTGCCACTTGTTTCGTAACATTAACGAATTTCTACATCTCACAAAACTGAAACTCAAAGGTCTTTTATCAAAATATAATATGTGTGTACCACAGAGACTTTTTCAAAAATTCAAAATCGCGTAAAATCTCCAGTCGCGTCTCAATCTTCACGAAAATTGCACTGAACGAAGCGTGACCACTCTACTAGTATACCAAATTTCAACTCGCTGTCTCAAGCCGTTTCCGAGTTATAGCCGTTTTAAATCATTTGTCATACACAACAACACACACACACTTTTTAATATTTACTTGTATATTTTCAACAGGTGTTACTAAACGATTGCGCGACTAACGCTCAACTGGGAGGCGAAGGAGTAATCGACAAACTGATGTCTATAGCAAGATCCATGGTGATATCGAACAACGCGCAATACACGAGGGTATCGACGAGAACGTGCCAACTCATAATAGCAATAGCTTGCAACAGCGAAGCCGTCTATCCCTACCACTTGGTTTCGGTAATTGATAATAATTTTCCGCAAGTTCGCAGCACCACGAATCTTTTTACATTCGTCGCGATTATTTTTAATTTGTACGATTAATTATTTAGGTGGAGAAGCTGACCGAACTGTTGCTAGAACTGTTAGTGGGACAGAGTTTCATCAATCCCAATTTGGAATCTCTTTTCAAAACGTGCGCTCTGAAATTGATGCTCCGCTGGCCCGCTGTGGCCGATAAGTAAGTAAGGTTCATAATCGGCAAATGCACTAGAAATTCTTGGCTGTTCGAAACAATGAAATCGTCCCGCAGATTCGTGCCGATGCTCGAGAACGTTCTGCTGACGGAAGAAAAACAGAGTCCCGAAATAAACAAGAAACGGATGACCGCTATGGAATTGCTGGCTGCCGTTCAGCCTCTCACATTTTTTCACAGCGAACCGGAGTCGCTGCTTTCGTTGGAGAACATCCTGAAATACGCCCCAGCCGGTTCCACGCTGTGGGAACGTATCGCTGTGAGTGAAGATTCGCGTCTAGAAAAAAACATTTAGTCGTAGAATTTACCCGTCTGACGAGCGATCCTTGTTTCAAGCTCGCAATTTGCGCGTTCTCGAAGTCTAACGACCAGACAATGAATCTTCCGCTACTGATGGATCACTTCGGCGATTCGATATTGCCCTATCTGCTCATCGAGGATCGAACCGTGTCGGAGAACCCCAGGAAAGCCAGTTCGCTTCCCATAATCGTCAGGAGTAAAATAAAATACGCTAACGTTAGACCAACCTCGCGATCTCACGTTGAGAGACAAAACGTTTTTCCGGATTCGACGCTTCGAGGGCCACGTCGCGAGATCAGGTAAAGTTTGCTTCTGTCTCACATTTGGATTTAGGGACAGTAATTTTTTTTTAACGTTTCGTCGATATTGCCGCAGATTCGCGTTTGCCGGCGGACGTCCCGTAGCTCCAAACAATCTTCGACGAGTGAGCTTGCGCGCGAGCTACCAAATTCTGAGAAACGACACTCGTGCCACGACAGCCCTGGTAGCATCGCGCCGTTTGCTGATCTTCAAGCACAAGAGAAAACGTCTTCAGGGTTCGTACGACTTGGCCAGAACGCATCTCTGAATCAACGGTCGAAAAAAATAAGAGAAAAAATCATATACGAAAATACAACGTTTATTTTATGTATATCTCTACGAACTCGCAACGAAATTTCAATCTTGCTATTTATATACCTGATAGATAAATTACATAATTAATTCCTACAATATACAATATATTTTTTTCATGCATGACAGTAGTTATGAACATCAACAATTTTTACAAAATTCACTTGGACCGATATGAGTTTCAACAACCGATGTGGTCAATTTGTTCGTGCAAACAATCTTCGAATCCACGCGGTCTCAGCGAGCGCGGCGAACGATGAGAATTCGGGAGGCAAGTGAGACGAGTGTGGAACCTAACGGGAATCTGTAAAGCATGAAGAAATTTAAGTATTCACACCAATTAATATTTCGTTTCGCTGGGGAAGCGAGGGCTTACTTCGACGGGACGTCGTCGACTCAAAATCCTGTTGCGATAGAAGAATGGACACCTATTCAAGTCGACGATGAAAGTCGAGTCTCTCGGAAGCTCCGATATTCGAGGATATTTTGCGTCGAAGTCGAACCGATCCTGCAGCCCTTTCGAGCGCTCTCCTGTAAAATTTATCGGCGCATTTTCTTCGGCGTCGATCGAATTTGCCTCCAACCAATTCCGCACGTAAAATTTCTTCCAGACTGCGATCTCACAGGTCGGTTTAACGAATGCCGGTGTACCGACGAATTCGCGCGGATGCGATGCGATTTCCACGAGCCCTTCATCGGTCGGCAATTCTTCGCGGGAAAGATTCTTCGAAACATCGGAACGCAACTGCGATCCACCCTTGGTCAGCAAATATTTGTCTCCCATTGTCGCAGTGCAATAGCCAGTATCTGCCGATGGCACGTGACTCATCATTTTGCAGTCGTTCTTCCGTTCACTAAATTCATCGCTCTCCCTCGAGTAATTGTTGTTCTGATCCTGCTGCGCCAATTCCAATTTATCGGCGGACACGACCTCGTCGACGTCCTCTTCGCTGCAACTCTTCGACGCTTTGGTCACGACGATGGAAACTCGGCAGATATCTTTCCTCGATTCGTCCACCTCCTCGATAATCAGACTCGAAGGTTTCTTCGCTCTTGCTCCACGCCTGTGCCCTGTTGTTAATCTCACGATATTCATTTATTCCGCATTGTTTTTTTTTTCTGAACATCGATATCGTAATTAACTCACTGTTTTTCATCCAGAATGATTGAATCTTCGACGCGCAACTGGATCGATGACTTTTTCTCAAATGTTCCAACTCGAAGAATATCGCTTCGGTGAAGAATACCAGTCGCTTTCCCAGATGAATCGAGGAGCCCAGATCTTTCGGGTCGATAACCGTGCTCAGATAACGAAATAGATCACAGCTAGATTCTAAAGAGAAAAACACGATTAGAGACTCCGGAACGTAATTTTTTCTTTATCTCTCGATTCTTCGTGAAACCGACCTTTCCGCCCGATGGAATATCGTTTGTAAAACTCTTCGTATGGGAATCTCATGGGAAATTTGCACCTCGCCAAGGGCAATGCATCGAATATACCCGTACATGCGAGCTGTTCTCTGAACTCGTTCTTCTCCCATAATTCGTTAACGTGCCTGAAAGACATCATTTTTTTTCTCAACGAACTGGCTGTAGACAAGCGGCTTCTTATGTTACACGTTTACGGCGAGTCGTTTACCTTGGCCTGGTGCATCGCACGTAGTGCGAATCGCACTTGTTCAACTCCCCGACGAGACAATCCAAGCTTCGCTTGAGCTTCGCAAGAGCTGTGCATTTCTTTGGCGATATTCTGCAACCGCTTCTGTAAACGTTCTCCTCTTCGACGTCCGACAACGAGCGTAACAATTTATTGTCGCAATTGGCGAACGCACAAGATAATTCGGTCGGTACCTGGACAAACAAGCGGAGGCTCTCGGTTCGATAAAAAAATTAATGAGCGTGGGTCGTTATTTGCATTCGTCACGGACGCCCGATCTGTTCAATTCTCTCGAAGCCACGCTCGTTGTCTGACCTTATCGGTGTTTTTCGATAACAAATTCTCCACGGTGTATTCCACCGGGCAGGAATAATGTTCGATGACGAATACGTCGTTCTTGATCTTGAGAAAATTCGCTGCGCTCTTCCGCTTGATGAGAAACTGATCGCGGAGGGTCGACACACTCGGGGGAAGAGGTGACTGACACGCCTGCAAAATTTCATCATTCTTCGTAAGAGGAAAATAATATAAAATAAATAACGAGCGACCGAGAGGTAGGGGAGATTGAAAAAATCACAGACATCGTTGAACGTTGAAAATACAATTCCCTCGATGACCGACAGCCTTTCCCTGTAAGTTTGTATCGTCAACGAGGGCGGTGAGTCTTCCAAGCCCTCCTCTCGCAGCTCCCTTTGACCAGCCTCGAGGTAGTCTTCCATAAAATAAAGCTGCAGTCTCTCGGTCGAATAATTTATGCAAAGCTGCTCCAGGCCGTTCGTCTCGAAGGATTCGAAGCCAAATATGTCAAGAATTCCTGAGTAAAAATAAATTTCCACGAAATAAGAGAATTAAGTTGATCCACATTTTTTAACACGTAGTTCTCGATTCTTCTCGTACCCAACCAGTCGTAACTCTCTTCGTTCGCCGACAGAGATTCATTGACGCGATCCACGAGCCAGTGAAACAGTCTGTCGTAAATGTATCGTACGATGCTGAATAATCTGTTGCGACAGTCCTCCGGTGTTTTGAGCTCGCGGCGATAAGCCGTGTGTTTCCTTCCCGAGCTTTGCGGGCAGATCAGAGTCGTAGTCAGAAGCTCGGTCATTTCTTCTTCGCGGAGCGATATGAGGAAGCACGCGTTCTTCAGGGCTTCCCTGGATGCTGCAAGGATATTTGCTTCACTCGGTGCGAAAATGGCAGTTTTACGCACGTTTTGCGTGCACAAAAGCCCCATTCTCACACCCTGCGAAGTAAAATTTATTACGATACTACTGCAAAAAAAACTTTCTTAGCTCGTGTGATTGCAACACTCTTTAGAAAAAGTTTCATTGCACTAGTATCGTAAATAACTAATAATAATCTTCCGGCGCTTTAAACTAAAGGGCACTTTCGGTGATGAAAATGATCACACACGATCCACATAAAATTCATGTACGACAATTTATTCCCGATGCGCGAAAGTTGGCAAATTCCTTTCGTACCTTCGTCCAGCAAATCGACCGTGCATCCTTCTCCGGGCTTCTGCTTGAACCTTATATTCCCCATGTGCATCAGAAGCGCTATTATCCGGAAGATATCAATTTTGCATTCGTCCGTGAAGCCCAGAGCCTCGAAGGCTCCGACTGTATCGCGAAATCCTTCGAGGAAGCGTCCGGTCTCGCACGAACGATCGTAATTCCCCAGCATACTGTAATTTCGGTCGCGGAACAAGCCGAGGCCGTCGATCTCTTGGTCGGAAAGACCGACGACGAGCTGATAGAAGATTTCGAAGTTGTTGGAGCCCGTCGTCACGCGAGTTCTCTCGAGAAGAAACGAGTGTACCGAGGCTCCCATTATCACGCCCTCTTTGTCGTAGTGCAGACGCAGAAGTTGACCGTGCCTGGAACTCCTCGCGTTTCTCTCGGTGCTCGCGGTACTGAAGGCCGACAGCAGAGGGAAAACGTTGCCGATCTTTTTGACTATGCGGCACGGTCTCTCGCCCCGATTCGCGTGAGCGAAACCGCTGGATTTTTCGTTCGTCGCAGCAAGAAAATCGAGAGCCCTCCGAGCGTTGAAGGTCTTTCCCGTGCCGCTCTCGCCGCTGATGACGATGACCTGACAAACTTTTCCCAGTCCGTGAACGAGCCTGTACTGGGCACGAGTCGCTACGGCGTATATGTGAGGGTTGTGCTTCTGGAGGGCGATTCTCGCGTCGCCGGTGAATTCCATTTGATGATCGACATCGTAGAGGTCACGAAGAATGTGCCTGCCAGGATTTAGAGCGAGAAGCAAGGGTCCCACCCACGTGTAGATTTGTCCGCGTTCCAGTCTGTGCAGCAGAAATTCTATAACTGAAGAAACGCGTCGATTAACGGAGAGCCGTCAATATTTCAGAAATATTGGATCGGAGATCGAACGGTGTACGTACTGGCGTTTTCGTCATCGGTAACAGCGCTGAGATCGTCGATGAAGTCCCATCCGAAAGGCGACGCCGGTTCCTGAAATTATCCTCTGTAGATCCTCCGGCAAACGGCGACACGCCGATAACCAAAGAAAATAAAAGTTTTTAGTTACTTTGTCGTTAACGAACCTCCGTTATTTTCCCCATCGCGATATGAGTATCGCCCGTACGTCGACCGTTTGTGACATCGATGTTTGGCGGTTCGGTACCGAAAAGGTTTCGGTGTTTACGAGACAAAGGTCATTGTGAAATTGTAGTGGCTTATGGGATGTATCGTAGTACCTTTGAATGACAGCTATTCATACACGTCGCGAGCGTCGGTTGTTATCGCGACCGGTCGCTCGATTCTCACGAGCGAGATAAATAAGGAAAGGTATTAAAAAAAAAAAAACACGCTTTCCGTATCTTATCTCGACTCCGAATTGCCGAAAATTGTCTGGTTTCGCGGCCAGCCAAGCCGGGCCTCGCTGTCAACGGTCTCGATGTTCGGATGAAAAAATCTATGCAATGGAAACGAGCAGCGATTTCAATTCCTGTGATTTATTTGTAAGAGATTGCAAAAATTATAGTGTAACAATCGTTATGTCTTAAGGTACTTTAGGAAATGCCCTGAACGTCGGAGCGTTCTTATTATTGTTCGTCCGTATTGAATTTTAGGCAACGGTAGTATCGTTTTTTTTTGTCCCCATCCAAGGCGGAGTTATCGTCGCATCATTAGGACAATGGCTCGCCCATTTCCGCGAGAAAGCTCTTGGACTTGGCGATCGTTTCCTCGAGACGTTCCTTCGTAGCCGAGCTCTGTCGCTGCTGCAATTTGCGATTGGCCGACTCTATAGCCGCGCGATAACCGGCAACGTTTCGGAATATCTTTATCTGCTTGTCGCCTGCCACGAGAACGAATTCACCCGCCGCGTCGAAAGTCAGACAAGTTATCGGACCTGTTTAACGGAAAAACGAGACGGATAAGTACAGAAGATTCGGTCGAATTCCTTGTTATGTTTCATTGCCGGAACTCGATATACCGTTGAAGATGTCGTCGATCGTCGTGTCCAAGGTTCCGGTCACGGTGGAGTAGAACGTCAGAGACGAACCGTGAGCGACGACGACGACTTCCCCGTTGGGAGACACGGCGATGCTGGCCGGAGTCGCAACGTCCCACGAGCCCTTGACGAGAAGGCGTGGATCTTCTCCCTTCTCGAATTCAACTGCAATCGACGGTCAGTTTAGTAAAAAGAGGAAAAAAAAAACACCGAACCGTTTGCTTTGTGCTTCATTCATCACAGAAAAGAAACAATTACTTTTGGTGTCGTAGAAACGATAAGTTCCGTCCTTAGAGACCGAAGCCATGTGGCTGGTGTCGGCGCAGAAATTGAAGTCGTAAACTCCCGATGAATGACCGGCGAGATCGAACGCCTTGGCGACCTGCTTGAACTCCCCTGTCTTCGTGAACAGAACTTCCCACACCTTGACGTCCGGTGTGAATCCCGAAACTGCGACGAAGCGTCCGCAAGGAGAGATTCTCGCTCTGTGCGTCGATCCCAGATAAGTGTCGATGGTCGCGAGCTGTTCTCCCTTCAAGTCCCAGACGATCAGGTCGTTGATGTTGCTGCACGTTATTATGAAACGACCGTTGCACGCGATGTCCATCCCCACGATGTCTTCCGTGTGATGCTGAAAACAAAATGAGAACAAGCGATTTGTAGACAGGCATTGATTTCGGTTGGATACTCTGGGATTTTTTTTTTTTGTACCTTCGGAAACTCCAAAACTTTCGTAGCTGATTTGAAAGCAAAGTCACCCTTCTTCGTGCTCTTCGTGAGTTTCCATACATCCATGGAATTGCCCATGGCGTTGTGAACGATGAAAGCCTTGCCGTCCGGTGACCAACGGACGTGAGTCCCGTGATCGTATCCAAGATTGATTCGCACCGATTTTCTCTCCTTGCTCGCCAGATCCTTCGTGCACCATATCTGTACGCTTCGATCTGCGAAATAAATAAATTATTTATCGAAATCCACGCTCAACGATTTGTCGATACAAGGTCGGGGGTGTTTGAAAATAATGCTTCGGAACGATCGATTTCATGAGACTTGCTAATAAAAACGTTTTTATTGGACTTTCCTAGCAATGTACAGCAATTACGTTGGTTTCCTCTCATTTCACCATGAATTAACGTTGAATAAGATTATCGTATTCCGAATGTCTCGTGCACACTCTCTCTTTCTCGTAGATCTCACAAATACAATTGAAAATTAATTCTGCATATCATAAGATTAAAGTTTATGATGGGATCGTAATTTGATATATATATATATGAGCAATCGATTTATCTAGTTCTGTCACCTCCTTCGTTTAACCGGAGGTTCTTCCGGCGACTCTTCGCCGGAGTCTTCCCGAGCTTCTTCCCTCGGTTCTCGTCGTGGCTCGTGCGGTGGCTCGTGCCGTTGCTCGTTTCGTTGTTCGTTTCGCGCTTCGTGTCTCACTTCGTTTCGTGGCTCGTGTCTCGCTTCGTTTCGCGGTTCGTGTCTTGCTTCGTTTCGCGGTTCGTGTCTTGCTTCGTTTCGCGGTTCGTGTCTTACTTCGTTTCGCGGTTCGTGTCTTACATCGTTTCGTGGTTCGTGTCTGACTTCGTGTCGTGGTTCGTGCCGCGGCGGTGGCATCAGATCCGCGTCGTCCGCGGCGAATCTGTGTCGCTCGATATAGCTCAGAAGAGCCTCGGTCGTTACGGGCTCGCGTATGCTCTGGCACACACCTTTGGCGGTCTTGAACGAATTCGGAAAGGATTTGTCGGTTCTCTCTCGCATGAATACCCATTGACCGCTGTCGTATTTGCACTCTATTATCTTGTTGTTCAACGTTTTCGTGGCTTTAGTTATTTTAATTTGATCGAACGGCTCGTTCATGCCACCGACGTAGAGATGTCCGATTTTGCGCGGCAATATACCTTGTCCCGAGTCCATGACAATTTTTAGTTTAAAATCTACAGAGTTGAGGGACGACGGTTTCCATTTGAGAACCTCGTTCGAGACGCCCGGTGTGTACGGCTCGTTCGCCGGTTGAAATATCAGACCGTCCGGCTCGTGGCCCAGTTGCTTGGCGAATTTGTCGCCCAGAAGATTGCTCGTTTGCGTGATGGCGTAGAAATGTTTAAGCCTTATGGAGAAGGGCTCTCGCTCGCGGCGTAGAAGTCCCGCCTTGAGTGCCTGCAATCTGCCGCCCATTACGTCCCGCTCGATGATCGAATAGCGATCGGGATGGAATGCCTTCTTGGCAACGTCCCGACCGTCGTACGTTATAATGTCGTACGCCAGATATCGAGGATACTCCTTTCCGTCGGCTCTGTCTATAACCATTTCCTGCGATTTAAAAACTCAACATTAGCGGCGGATCTTCGATAACAAACGCGTCGAGGATATCCCTCGACAGAATCTCAAACGAAAATTGCGAGCGTTCAATGAATTTTCTCGGGCCCAACACCAGCGGAGTTCGATCACGATCGAAATGGAAGGGAACATTTTGTCGCGAGGATATCCTCGATTCTTAAAAATAGAACCTACTCCGTCCAAGAGCGTGTCCCTCAGGCATCTCGATCTGTCGACCGGATGCGGAAAAGCCAAGCCCTCCACCTGGAAGATGCTGTTGTCTCTGTCGATGAAGTACAATTCTCTGTCTCCCTGTATCAGAAGCATGTACCTGAAAGAAAAATTCAAAAATGCTCGAATAAAATCGTCAAGAAAAACGGAGATGGTAAAATAGCTCTTTCGCAATTCCCGTAGCCGACCTTGTGCCGTCGGCCTTCCACGAGACCCTGTAGGGTTTCTCGTTGAGCAGCCTGATGTTGTTTCTGTCCATGGAGACAGGCTGCGACCCGGGGAAGCCCGTGCTCTCCCAGCGGCACATCTCCTGGACTCTTCTCTGTATTCCGCTTATCTTGCAGCTGTCCGTCAGCGGAGTCACCCCGGGCACTCCCTCCATGAAAGTGGGATTCTTGTTCTGAAACTCCCTCTTCCGTTTCCCGCCCGGAGCCTGCGAGCTGGTGGTGGACTCCGAACTGGAGCTCTCCTCAACCTCGTCCGCGTTCGAGTCGTCGTACTCCAGACACCAGGCCGGCCTCGTCGGCGGCTGCGGAGTGTCGTTCTCGTCGTCGTATCTCTTGAACAGCTCCCTTATGTAGTCGGCCTTGTAGATTCCGGGCGGCCTGGCCGTGGCGAATTCCGCCAGACCCGCGTCTACGTTCGTCACCTCCGTCTCCACCAGATAACTTATCACCATGAAGCCCGTTCTGTTGAAGCCATGCGTGCAGTGCACTCCGACTATCTCCAGCGGATGCTGGGCGATAAAATTTTTGCACATCCTCACAAAATCCGCGGTCTGTTCGACAGACGGCGTTTCGCCGTGCCCTCTGCACTGCAACTTCAGATACCTGCAGCCGTGCGCCTCGACGTCGGATTTGTCGTAGAATCTGTTCGTGTTCGTGAGATCTATCCAGAGTCCTATCTTGAGCCGTTGGCTCTTAACGGACGAGAACAGCATGTCGACGTTGAACCTGCATTCTGCGGGTACTTGCGAGTCGAAGGCCGAGGATAGCGGAGTCTTGAAGGCCAAAAATTTGTTGTGTATCAATTTAATGGCCTTTCGAGGACAGTGAAGCCAACGCGCCGGTACCGGACCTCTGCTCGATTTCCACTCCGACATCTCGTGGCGCGGGAGTTTCTATGCGCCTGAGAGTTTACGATATTTTTTATTTTTTTCCAAGTTCTCGTTCTTTTTTTTTTCTTCGTCAATCCATGGAAAACTTGGCGCACGCCGTAACGATGGACTGTCGAGAGAACGCGGGACAGGAGGACAACAGTCGAGCGAGAATTCCTCGACGTGTTCCGATTCAAGGGTTCACTGGAACACTGAGAATCGGAGCAAGATGCATAACCTGCTCTGTCGCTCGCGTCAAATATTTTTATCGTTCACTGAGAATCTGGATATATATATATATAAGTCCGCGTACACGAGGAGAAGTGGCGTATCGGCTCGATACAGTACCTTCGACGATTCTTAATGGTTAATTGATTATCGAAGACATAAGGAACAACACTTTTGTGTAACGGAGTATGGAAAGTTTGATTGGCGAAAAAAAAGACTCTTATAACGGAGACTGTCAATCCGCGTGAATGGCGGTCGCCATATTGTACGACGTTGAGGAAGAGGCTAGTGCGTAGAGCGCGCTCGGGTATTCGACGATCGCAGCGACGACAGACGGCGAATTTATGAACTTCGGAGTCGGAACACCGATTTCTACATCGTTGGTGGGGCATCATTTAACGCCAAACTCATTTTCGTTGAGAAGTAACTACGTTTGAGAAATGTCATGTATACGCGGGTGTCTTAGGGGAAAATGTCACTTGTGACTTGACAATCTCACTTTTCAACCGGAAGTGAGGTCATACCGGAAATACGTCATTTCCGGGTGAAAAGTAAAATTTTCACACCGAAAGTGGCGTGTTTGCGGTATGACGTCACTTCCGGTCGAAAAATGAGATTTTCAAACCGGAAGTGACGAGTTTCCGGTGTGAGGTCACTTGTGGTAGAAAAATGAGATTTTCAAACCGGAAATGATGGATTTCTGGTGTGACCTCACTTCCGGTCGAAAAAAGAGATGCAAAAACCGGAAGTGGTTGCGACTTCTTGCAGCTGATATTGAAATTCATCTATGGTTTTTCTATAGTTTTGTCACTGTTTGGCGAAAACTGGTTTGGACATAGATGAGATTAGTTTACATGATATCCTACCACCCTTGGGAGGTCAATAGACGGGATAAATTAGTCGTACGTTTGACAACAACGAGGGCATCGCCGTCGGCACTGGCGGGTCGTTCACCGCAGATTCAACGGTAACCGAACGGGATTAAAAAGACACGTGGAGACCGAACGGGGCGGCATTGATTCTACACAAATATTACTACATAAACTACAATCTCGACGAAGGTTATCCGCTGACAGGCGATTCTTGGTCTAGCCGTTGCAGAGGTTATATACGAGAAATTATGAAAACATCGCGAGTACGTGCCTCAAAACAACGCTGTTTTAACAATTGTAATTAATTGTTGATGTAATTAATAATTGTCAAATGTATTTGGCGTCTTTTGAATATCACAAAATAAATGAACGAACACCGCTAAAAACTGGCATAAGGAAATTGAAAATCTCACTCGCCGTAAAAAACATCAACACCGTTACTTGCCGTTGTTATCATTGGCATTGGAAAGCATCACGTTTGACGAATTAGCTGGCACGTCAAATACGACTTTCGTAATGGTAATATATATTCATCGCACTGCGACTGAACCTGCGGCATTCCGTTCAAAAGCAAAAGTGATCGAGCGTCGTTATCGATTCAATTAGGGTTGTACGTAATTTCCACTCAAATCGGTTATACAATAGGCGAGACCGTACCATCGTAGATAAGTTTTCAATCGATCGATAAACTCTCGAGCGGGTAGGAATACCTTATGTAACAAACCTTTTGTCTGTGCGTGTGTGTGTGTGCGATACGTCCTACTGCGTTCGAAGCGGGCGAGGTCGTCCTTGCATAATACAGGATATAATTTTAGTTATTGGAACGGACGGGGCACTCTGGACCGGACAATTTCAAGTCCAAACGTTTCGACGAATTCTACGCATTCCGGTATATTAATTGCGGCCGCCGTGTACAGTCATCGTCGCCTCGTAAGAGATAAATGCAATAACATACTACGCTGTTAATAAATTAAACCGCGTCGAGTCAATACTCTTATCTCAGTAAATATTTATATTCGATAGAGGGTGGGATAAAAAAAAAAAAACTTATAACAATGTGTGGAGAGTTGTAAGCGATACGACGAAAGAAGACGCAGTTCTCTTGCCGCAATATCGTTCCCAGAACAGTTCCAATAAAGACTCGATCGTCGCGCAATTGCATTAGAGCGCAATTATTTTTACTCCATATCTCCAACAGTTTATTCCAAGATTGCGCGACCAACGCCGGTAGAATCGTGACAGAATAAAGAAAGCACGTTTCCGCTGGATGGAGTTATTTATAGTTTTACCTTCCGCCCTAAGAGTCACGAGACTCGGAGATCGTGGGCACACGTAGGAAGTTGATTCAGAGGGGTTCGAAGTGGGCCACTCGATCCGACGATACAGATTTATGTCCGCGTCATCGCGATTCCCGTTATTTTTATTTTTTTTTCTTCAGCGCTACCAGTGATCGAGTCTCATAGATTACCGTTAACCGTTTCAAAGATTTTTATAATGAATTCATAAGCGTATGCGTCTTGGAGTTGAAACCCACTTTTTTTAAATGATCGATTCACGTATCGTAGGCAAATCAGAAAAAAAAAGTTGCCCAATACCGACGATAAGTTATGGAACCTGCTGTGTATAATGACAGCCTCGGCGTACCGGTCTTTCGGCATTACCCGTTGGACCCTGAACCAGTGTCCGCATGATTCTCGCTAGAGCCAGAGGTTGCGCTACCACGGCGCCGGTTACGGACCGCTCGTTATACCATCCATGAATCCTCTCGATAAAAACAAAAATAGCAGCGGTAACGAAGCTCTCCCAGCGGCCCCGAGAGACGACGGAGGCGAGCCAGGGCTATTGGCTTTCTGGAACTCCCCGTCGGGCCTGTTACACCTCTAGCGTTACGTTGACCTTGAAGTTATACTAAAGGACGAAAAATAAATATAAAAAAACCGCTTTTACCGTTGGCTTCACCGAAACGTCCAGAGGCATCGACTTCGCGGCTCGGTCCTCCTCGTACCTCATCGCTGCGATTGGTCCGCGCATGCGCTCTTTTGGCTCGCAGAGAATTCATCACGCGCAAGATAAATGAAAACTCTCTTCGGCCGATTGTACTGTAACGATGCGTAACGAGCACCCCGGACAAACTCTCACGCACTGCTACGCATTTTAGTCTATCAAGAGACGCTGTGGCGTTTTTTTTTTTAAACAACATGTAAGTAATTACGTTCGACTGAGAAGACAAGTAGAACTAGAGATCAGCGCCGATGGATGACCGGTCATTTATTTGTCAATTGACTGTCACGTGACCGTCAATCGACCGGTTCGGAAGTGACCGCTCTGTGACAACGGCGACATTAACTTCAAAACGCATTGCGGTCCCAACTTCAAAATGAATAGAGTACCAATCTCTCCAAAAAGAAATACATTAACTTTGCATGTATTTTATAATATTGTTTTATTGATCAATAGATTGATAAAAAATGGAAATACGAATGATCACGAAGCCAACGAGAGAGAAAAGTTCCTCAATCTAAACCGCTAACAAGTTGATCGAATTAGTGACCAAAATAAAAAATGACGGTCAGATCCCAACTAGATAGATGTTTTTTGCTGTTGCGACCGCGAACCAAATTTACGGTCATGGCACGACAAAAATTGACGAGTGTCAAAAAAAGTCGGTCATTTTTTGGTCAATTGACACTTACAAAAAATGACCGTCATGACACATCTTCGAGTAGCACCGACAGTCAAAACACTATCGGACCAATGCAGTAATAGAGAGAAGATCGTACGGGTACTGACGAGATCGCTATGGCAGTGACGTAGCGGAGGCGCGCCGCGTTTGATATAGCAGACGGCCTTGGTAACGCACGGTCAAATTATACCATCCCACATAACTATATTGTTCAGTATAATCTGCAGTGTATATATTATATATAGATATACATATATATGCATATATGTATATATATCCATATCTATATCTATATCTATATATATACATACACTAGATGAATCTACGGTCCGTGGAGATTCGTTAAAGTGGCCTTACATAGCTTTCGCAAAGTGAGACCTCGACGAGGAAAACGTGACGTTGCGGAGTTACAGTGTTTATACCGATCGAGCCTCCATTGGTCGTCGGTGTCTCACGCCGATGATTGAAAAAGCTTCGGAACCGTCGCAGCCGTCGTCGTCGTCGTCGTCGGCCGAGCGGAGAAAGCGTGACTCGGAACACGCACTGTACTAAAACGCAAACGCGAAACCGCTCGGCGGTTCGATACAATCGACTCCGGACTGTTACGAGAGCTCAATCTGGCTGTCTTCTGTAAATAGTATTATTATGGCTACTCGTCCGGCAACGTCGTGCCGCTTGCCCGACGGAGGAAAATCGTTACGCCTACGGTCACAAAAGTCTACACTCGATAACACTCGAGTACAGTGTATCGACGAGCGAAAATGCTTCGTCTTATTAGACTTCTATGTAAAAAATGATAATTTAATCAAAAAACTTGGCACGTTGATTGGCCGTACGTGGGGCGGCCGATCGACGAAGATATCGGAAGGATATATTAAACATGACAATATACACAGTAGTAAAGACATGTATATGTAACATACTTTTCTGTCCACAAACGTCAATAATAATTTTCTTGTTATTTTTACAAAAAGTGTTTCTAAAAATAATATACATTTTTCTAAAATGGAAATAATTTTGTTGTAAAATCGTTTTGTATAAGAAGCCATCAAAATTAGTTTCCTTTTGCAAAATACTTTATTATTTTATATCTAGTAAAATTGTTCTGTAAAAGAAACGTTGGTACCTATTTTGCCATGTACAGAAGAATTATTTCCGATATGTTGACCATATCCAAAAAGATCGTCCAACACGTCGATACTGCTTAGCGCGAACGTGTCGAAAAAAAAAAGACAATAAATTTTTCTGGTTCGACGGCACGGCAGTTGTGACACGATCGTTTTAGCGTATAAGCAGAGAGTCGTGCGCGGGTCATTTATGAGTTATTGTATACGCCACGTACGGTGTACGTTTTGTAATCGGAATGGGGTCAAACGGTGAGCCTCTCGTGCGACACAGGAAGGTGTATTCTGAGACACGGGCGCGAAGCGGTTCCATCGTCGGTTTGTATGTTTTACGGGGCGCCGATGGAAGGAGCGTCGATGGAACGGCGACAGTGGCGAAGGGTGGGGTTTCGCGAAGCGATTAGGAAATCAAAGTGGAAGACGAGGACGTGAGCTCTCGGTCGTTTGTTCGAGGCGTTGCGAAATACGGCACGCACAAAATTCCGCGTCCCCCTGTCGAACGGAGAGCGCTCGTCGATGATCGATTGCGATTATCGGCCGCGCGCTCCGCTCATCAGCGGGAGGACGCCGCGCGCTGTTCTCATCGGCGAGAGGAAACGGCGAGTTTCGCTATCCTCTCGTGCCGTCGCCGAACGATTGATATGCTCGGAACACTCGACGCCGACACACCCATTCATAGGCAAACGTTCGATCGCTTGCATCGACGAACGAATCTATTTCGACGTCATCGATAATACAGTCCATTCAGCGGCTTATCGCTTTCTCGGAAAAATTTATATAGGCGATGCGTACTGGACCAACGAGCGCCTTCAATCGTACACCGTTCAGTCGGACACTCGTTCCTTATAACGGGAGTGAATCTTGCAGCGCAAGAAATGTTGCAAATGTTCGCAACCCCTCGTTCAAGTGTAGACCGCGAATAACTAACGTTTGCTCAGCTACGTTTGGCGAGTGTTGCGAGGAAATGTTGAAAACTTGCGAATGTTTTACGTATGAATAGTTACTTTTTGTGGTCTAGGGAGACGGCGGTGTAAAATTTTTGATCCGTTAATTAAGCAAGCCTTAGATATTTGCGATGTACGATCGAACGAAGTTGTGAATGTTTGTAACATTTTTTGCCGTGTAAGATTTATTTACGTAATAAGGAAGAAGTGTACGCAAAAACAAATTGCTTGCGGACTACCGAGTAAAAAAATCATGTTATCAATCATTTTTTTCTTTGGCAGTCCGCAATCGAATTTTACTTGTGTTATTGATATTTTTTTCAGTGTAGGATTGAACGGTGTACGATTGAAGCCGCCTCATTTGCACCCGTCCCGTTCCTCGTTAAAAGAATAAGACATCGCAACAGTGTCCTCAAAATCGCGAACCGACGCTTGGTTTTCAAACAACATCGATTCAAACTTTCGACTTCCGGCATATTCGAGTACATCTCAGTAGCATCTCGCTCAATTATTTTTTTAAGTACTTCGCGTCGAGGCGCTACCGCCTCTCTTGATCGTCCATCACGATTGCCCTCCAATATAATTGCTATTTTCTTACACCTCGACGAATGCAATCAACGGATTGTCGTTTTGTTCTTTTGGTCTCTCGACAATTCCGGTACATATAAAATAAGTGAACAAATCATACCGTCAGCTTCGAAACGGTGTACGTCACGGATATACAAAACTTTCCCTCTCGCGAGAGAGGATCTCGACGCCGGTCTTTAGCGCCGGAGATCCCAATTGAAGCAAGTAGTATACTGCGAAATAATTGCAGTCTCTCGACAGTGAAAATATGTGCGTCTGGCAAAACCGGGTGAAAATTGAGCTAACGGGTATCTCGGGTTCGAGACACTCAGGATCGGCAGCCTCTCTCACCGGCACGTATATACATATATATATACATATATACATATATACATATATACATATATATACATTATATACCCGGCCCCAGACACCTCGCCTAGTTTCTAATAAACACCGCGCCGAGCCAATGTCTACATGCATAATAAAACATATAGTTATAGGCTCACCGTAGCATTACGCTGTACTGTGTTCAACAGCATATATCGCTCGCACGGGAGGCGAGAGCTTCCGACATCTAAACCAGCTTATCCCCGCACCGGATATGCCCTCGCCGGGACTGCTGCGACGAGAATGAACACTGGCTCTTTTCGTTTTATTATTTTATTTATTTTTTATTTTTATTCTCGTCCCCCCTGAATCTCTTCCTCCCGGCTCTCTCCGCAATTCCCCGCGAGCGTGGGCGTTCGGGTCTCGTTCGATCTCGATAAACAAAGCGCCCGGTGGATTACCGGGGATTCGTTTCTCGTTCGAGCCTCTCGACGATTTCCAAGGTGTCGTGACTCGTGACCGGTGCCGAGGAGAAAGTTCGTAAACTCCTCGTTTCTATACCGCGTTTAAAGAACCGGCGAGGTTCCCGAGCGCCGGCGAGGGGCGGGTGGGGGAGAAAGAGCGAGAAAGAATCGACCGGGGGAGGGCGAGACACGCGTATACACACTAACGCGGTAAGAAAGAAAGTTGTTCCTCGGTGACTCGGTTCGGCTCGGATTTTCTCCGACAATTATCGTTATAACGTACGAACGATTTATACATATAGAAAATTTTGTATGTATTACGTTCCATACTTGCATATATATATATATATATATATATATATATGTATATAGTAATGTGCAGTTTAAACTACTTTCGTACGCTTCTTTATAATGCATTTACGGCGATAGTATGTAGTTAGTATAAAACCGGTAGGACTCGTCGTCCGAGGTGCCCTAGTTCGAGGCCTAGTTCCTCCGCGACGGAGATCGGCGGTTCCAATCGAGTGGGACTCGCTCCGGTTTTGTTACTCTCTTCGAGCGCTATCGCCTTTCCTCGCGATCGAAGCTATCCGGAGAACTCGCCTGCCGATCTTCTCTATATCGCTCTTGATCACCGTTTCACCGGACGATTTCGTTTTATTTGCCGATTGAACAGTTAAAGAAGAGCTTATGGAAAAAAAAGGAACGAAACGTGTACATTGATTTCGCGAGGAGTCTCCGGGGAGACGGCGACGAGACTGTGGGCAGATAAGTCGCCCCGGGGCTCCGCCGGAGTACACTGGAATGATTCATCGTCCGAGGGCACACAGATCAACGGAGCAGAATCGAGCGGAGTCGGGCTAACGAAGAGAATCGGCGAGAACCGGAGGTTGAAACCCTCCAACGTTTCACCGAGCGAGCCATAAACTGGAATAACCGAACGTCGTGCCTGCTATAATGTTTAACCGACGAGGCTCGTCATCGTTGTTGTTATTGTTATCGTGTTGTTATTGTTGTGTCGAAGAGGCGGTGAGATTATCTTTTTACTGTGGAACCTCGAACATTCGAATAAATTGGGGTCGAGCCTGGTTCGGTTTAACGATTGTTCGGATAATAAAAATTCGAAGAGGAAAAATAACATACTTACGTAAAATTTCGAAAAGGGTAAAACGATGTGCCTGTCTCGTTTCGACAAAATTTCAAATTCATTAATTTGTTCACTTTACGATAAGTTTTCATGACAATTGTGCATGAAATTTAATATGCCAGTTTGTGCATAAAAATACTTCCAGTACCGGACATTGAATTTCATACGAATTCTTTTTACAGTGTATAGACACGTGACACAAGTTTGATCGCTCTTGCAACAACGTTAGCGCTCGACGCTGAAATAACATCGAAATTATGCGCCACGGTTCGAGGAGTAGAAATTCGGATAAAGCAATATCGCAGCTCGGATATAATAGAGGGTTCCGATAATCGAGGTTCTACTGTATTTACACAGTAACAAATAATTTCGTCAAATTGAAATACGAAGTATCGTAAAAATAATTTTGTTAAATAAGTCACAAACTCGATTGTTGAGGTTTCAATGTATAAACCTGTCCTTTTATTTCCCATGTCATTGACAATTTTAGCTTGCACTTGTGTTTGTGAAACTAGAGCCAGATCGCGCGACCGGAAAACACTGGAGACAACCAAAACAGCAAAATCGAGAGGCCTCAATAAAACGCATAACTCCCTTCTTTTTTGCCCTAGCGGGCAGTCGGGAGTTAAAAATGAAAAAATAAAAATTGCTTGACCTTTCTGGACAATGAAAGTAATTATGAAATAAAAAGATAAATAAAAAAATAAGTTGTAAAAAGTACAAACTTTTTCTAGTGTAAAGTATCGGTGAACCAAGATCGGTGGATCGTTAACGCGGTTGTACGCAGGTTTCAAGATCAACGTGCGATCGTACGGCGCGGCTGTAAATTACTCACATACCGCGACGCTCATAATAATAACATTGCGATGAAAAATACAGCGGTGCGAAATCTTCGGCCGGTTCGATGACCGCTCGAGCCGTTCTATTGTTTTTTTTTCGCCACTCCGTCGGGCATTGAAAGCTGCGGGAAGATCATTAACAAAGCTCGACGGAACGGGGAGATTCCGAGTAGTGAAATATCGTCGCTACGGGAACATCCGGCGGGGAGACTCGCCGTCAGCGCGATATGACTGTCCCTGACCCGCGCGTCGCGTCCCTACGAAAAATCAGCCGGAGACTTCGGTACACTCCGTAGGAAGGCAAGGCCAGCCCGATCCCCCCCCCCCCCCCCCCCCCCCCCCCCCCTCGCCTTGCCGTGAGGACGGTTTCTCGTGCCAAGTCTGTGAGATTATGAGACCGAGCGTAGCGTGGGCGGTTTTGCGCGAACGACGGGAAGGAGAAAGAGAAAGAGGAAAAAAAAAAGAACAAACGATACGAAATTGTGACCGGGAGCACTTGAACCTCGTCTGATCCGCATCCGCGCGTGTCCGTCTCTCCGCTGGCCCAGACACCTCCAAGATCCGAGAAAAAATGCAGGCTAGGTTAAAAAAAAAAATTTAGAAAAAAATTTAGAAAATTTAATGAATAAGCAGGAACGCTCGTTTTAAAACGTCCGAAAGAGAGCTCGGCGAGAACGTGAAGTATACGGGAGATATCGGGCGCTCTCAGTCTATACCGAGCTTCACCGGGACGACGGCGACGACTTCCAGCGATTACCGGTTTCCATCCACATTCTCGCCAAATTCGACGGCTATTATCATTTATAATGAATTCTGATTGCGAAACGAGCTCCGGAGGTAGGCTGCAGCGGCGGCGGCTGCGGAGGTACGTGTACGCAAGAGTTACGCGTTAGACGTGGCGAGAGACCGAGTTCGGGAGGAGGGGAGGTCCTCGCCGAAGCGGCTAAGCTATTAGGAGTTAGCGGCTCACTAACTCGTCTCGCTCATTCGTCGTGTTGGCACAGATTTTTTATTTTTTATTTATTCATTTACGTTTTTTTTTATTTTTATATTCATTTATTTAATCGATTTATTATATTATATTAATTAATCGATTAATTAATTAATTAACTGCAAAGAGGATTGAAGTGGATTACGGCGGAGGATCGTTAAAATGTTTATAGATAAACGATAAAGGGAGAACGAAAAAGAAGGAAGCATCGAATTGTTGGGTACAAAATGTATTAACGGCATATCATCGAGGATATAACTGGCTGTGATCGTTACAAGTGCATAACACGCGTATCGGTCGAGGGGTCGACGACAGGGCAGAAGGGTTGGAAACTTAAGTTTACTTCAACTTGCAGTGAGACGAGAGGGATCGCAACAACCGCGAAATTATACTCGCTCGCTCGCAGGCTCCTTCATTCCGATGGGGGCTTTTTTTCTTTCGGTACAGTGCATGTCACCATATACATACAGTATAATTCATTTTGTGCAATCAATGTTCGCAGCATTTTTTTATATATATATATATATATATATAATCGATCATGTTTTCGAAGATACAATTCAAGCGCATCGTCGTCGCGGCTATTTACTCGAAATTCGTAATAGAATTTTTGTGAACCCGGGCTGTAAATTTTTACAACTCGCTTCCTCGCTCTGCTCGTGAACTTTATAATGTTTTTTTAATTTGCACACTCGTGATTCATGTGATCGTCGATTTTTTTTTTTTTAATTATTAACTGTATTTTTAAAAATATTCAGTCGATCATGTTGTTGAATATACATTTGGAGCGTATCGTCGACGTAGCAATTTACTTGAATTTGGTGAAAATATTTTTATCAACCCGGGCTGTAAATTTTGACATCTCGGTTCCTCCTTCCCTCGTGAATTTAATAATAATGTTGTTTGCTATTAACTTTTCACGCTAGAAGATTAATTTTTTTTTAAATTATCCAATGTCGTTCCGACGAGACTGCAAGAGCGACAGGCTTGAAGAATTATTTTCCTCGTTATCGGGGCGTCGTACAGCGAATCCCATAACCGGAGGAGGAAGAGATCCTCGGCGGACGCGAGCGCGAGCGAGAAACCGAGAGAAGAGAGACACGCAGAGCTCGGACTTGAGAAAAGGAGAAACGTATATTAGGGGGGAGGGCGGAGGGGAGTCGAGAGAAAGTTTCAGCGAGCCAAGAGTGTGGAAGCGACAGTTGGAAATTCACGCGAGCTACCGATGTTCCAATTGGCTGAATATATTCGATGCGAATGACTGGTCGGAGTGGAACTCTTCCACCGGCCTCCGGCTAATTGATCCGACTTGATTTTATCCCTTCCCGATAACGTTTTTTTTTTTCTTATCTCACCGATATCGACGGATATTTTTTTGTATCGAATACGAACACTGATTGCCGAACGGGACTTCACAGAGATTTCGTGATCGTTCGGCCTTTGGACCACCGATGATAATCTACGGTTACAAACAGATTTACCTTCGAAATGACAGGAAACAGGATGTCGGGCGCTGTTAACACAGTTACCTTCTTGTCTTCTCCCCTTCGAACCCCTCGCAAAATTTCACCCTTCCTCGAGTCAATTTTTTTTTCTTTCTTTTCAACACATTCGTTTATTATCAATTGTATCTCTCGTCCACGCAGTTTACAATGGTAAATAAATATCATAGATTTTTGTTTGCTTTTTTTTCGCTACAATACAAACAAGTTGTATTATTCGTCGATCGTCACTTAAAAGGTACAACCTCTCACAAACATACACACTTAGAGTACGTCTTTCTTTTTCTTTTTTTTTCGAACGAGCGAGTCTCGTGCATTTTTTCTTTTGTAGAAATTTTACAAAAACAATAATAGTGTAAATAAAAAAAAAAAAACGAAGGAAATAATAATAACTGAATCGACCGGAAACATCTGGTCATGGCGAGAACAGTGGGGATGAGGGAATCTCGAGCACTCCCGACCGAGTCTAATTTCGAACGACCTCCCGGACGCTCGAGGCGTGTCCGACGATCTTCCGTGACGCTATTTAATACCGAAAGTGTTTCGTCGTACGAAATTCCATTCGGTCGGAAAGCGGTCAAAATTTTTTTTCGAGATACACATATGTATACATACATACATACATATATGTAACACAAACGAACACACGCGATATGTAAAAGTGGGACTGCACACCGTGCGTCGGCGCGACATGAGATTCGTCGAGAAAGCGCACAGCCGTGTTTTATTTTTATTTTTATTATTATCATCATAATAAAATAAATTATCATTACTCATTTTTTTTTTTCGAGTAAAACGAAAGGACACGCGGCATTCTTTGTTGTTGCGTATTTTTTTTGTTTTTGTTTCTTTCCTCTGCAATCACTCCCGCGTCTCGTTTGTCATCGTCCCGCATACTTCGAAAATATTATCTTACAAAACGAGGAAGCGAGCGCGTCGACGACTATTTGTGCGACGATATGAACGAGCTTTATTGCCTTCTTTGCCGATTCGTTCGGCGAGCCGAGAGAGGGGGAGTATTTGTGTTCGCTAAAACTTTGTACATACGCGAAGAGATGCGTTTTCTTTCGAGAACTCGCCAACTCGCTGAACGATTACGATATTTATTCACACTTTAAATTAAGTCCTTAGAGTCAACGGTTTTACTAATTTTTTTTTCTTTCTTTTTTTTCTTTTAGCGCACAAGCGAAGGCCGCGTGGCGTCCGCTGTTTATCGATTCTCTCCGTTTCACTCTACTACGGGTTCGTCTCATGTTATAATGTTTGCTGATAGAACGCCTCGGGCGCGTACTAATGGAAGATTATGCAGGTAGCAGCGAGCGTCCACACGCGGTCTCCCGGCGCACTTGAATAAATACAATGCCATATGTACAGAGGCGATAAATGAAACTGCTCGTTTGCAAATAGCTTCGATTTTTTTTTTTATACAATGCACATGCGTTTGTCTGTATGTATGGATAACCGAAGGTTTTCGGTTCACGGACTTCGAGTTTTTTTTTCGGTCTCTCCGATGCGCGCTCGAGATTGACGAAACGGAGAAGCTCTTAACTGACAAATGTACGATCGATAATTGCTAATGCGAGAACGAAATCAGCGATACGTGTGTTTGTCGACGGCGTTCGGCTTCATACCGAACTCACGCGAAACAAAAATAAGTCCCTTATTCTCCTGAAAAATATACACTAGTCTGTACATTACGAGTATAATTAATATCTAATGATATTACGATGAGTCTCTCTATCGAATGAGCTTTGTGAGTATGAAATGTTCGCGTCTGTGCGTGCACAAATGAAATACAGTCAGAGGGAAGAACAAAAAAAAATTTTAAAAAATAAAATCATTTCCCATACACAGACATACGCGAGCGACGAACGCACGAGTCGGCATTTTTTTTTTTTTAAGGGGGGTGGGTCTGGTGTCTTCGCACTCGAGGTGGGCTGGTACATGCGTTATGCGTGCGCGACATTGATTGTGTATATGTAACGTATCACAGATTTCACTTGGAACTGAACACTGACGGGAGTGCAGGTCTCTGGCGAGGATTTGTTTTCATGTTTTGTCTCTTCGGACATCGAGGAAGAATTTCGCGACTCGACCGACGTGACCGAGTGCTCGGCCGAAATTCCTCGCGCGCGCACACACGAAACGGGTGTGCGGCGGAAAGCTCAGCGCTTCGAGATCTGGCCTCGGCGTGAGTCGTCGCCTCAGTAAAGATCGTGCTGGAGCCTCCTGAGCATGAGATCGATCGCTATCCTCGCGTCCTCGACCGAGTCGTGCTCGGTGACTTGGATCTCGCGTCGCAGGACGGTTCTCGCGAGCGTCTTCAGACTGCTGCGAAAGGGATAGCCGAGGAAGTGCGGAAAGGCGACGCAAGTGTCGATGACGGTCGTGTGAAGTAGTCTGAGGGCGCGCAGGTCGTTCTCGAGTCCGTGGCCGATTAGGATGGTTTCGGCGTGAACGAAGCTGACGAGGTCTTTCTGTACGTCGCGGAGGGTCTTGGTGGCCCTGGCGAGGTCCTTGGCGGTGATGCCGCTGAAGCGGGTGTTGTGATCGATGACCTCGTCGTCGGGCTTGACAAGGGTGTCGTAGACGATCCGTCCGTCCATGCCGACGAGCGTGACCTTGGCGAGCTCGAGGCCGCGTCTGGTGAAGCACATCTCGCAGTCGAGGGCGTAGACGCCGTAGTTGCCGTCCCGGGCGATGACCCGCGACGGTCTCGTCCTGACGTAGCCGTCGAACGGGCCGTTGTAGCCCGGCGACAGGCCCGTCCAGACGTGCGTCCTCGCCGTCGTGCAACCGGCGGCCTCCTCGCGACCCTTGCAGCACTCCCACGTGTCGCTCTGACGACGGTCGTGACCGTTCCTCAGCTTCCCCCAGTGATACACGCACTTATCCTCGTTGATGTACTTGCCGTTCTCGCGGTTCACGTAGAACGTCTTGTGGCAGCGGACGCACGGCCTCTCGACGACGACAAACATCGACGGGTCGGGCGAGCCCCACGACTCCGGCGAGGAGCGCGAGTCCCTCCGGGACTTGTCCGCGTAGCCCGAGGACGACGATGACGAGGACGACGACGACGACTCGCCGATGTCGGAGTTCTTGTCGCTGTCCGACGAGCACTCGGGCTCGAGATCGGAACTCTCGACGGAGCTTCCGCTGCCGTTCCCGCTGTCGACCTCGCACTCGCTCGCCCTCCACGAGGTCGCCGTGTTGTTGCTTCCCGGCACGAACTCCCGGGCGTTGGCGTCCAGGTTGTGCTGGTGTCCCCGCGCACGGTGACCCATCGGATGCTGCTGGTGATTAAGTATTATCGCGTATCCGGGGAAGTAACTGCACTCGACCGGATAGCCGAGATGCGCGAGCTGCATGCCGGTGAGCGTGTATCGGCGCATCAGAGCCGCCAGGGCGGCGTCGCTCAGGTGATTCAGCTCGTCCCTCTGGCTGCTCGGTCTCTGATGGTGGCTCGACGAGCCTTTCGACTTCTTCGTGCCGACGGCGTGGGCAACGCCGCTGGCGTCGCTCTTCTTTCCAGAGGCCGTCGCGCCCGGGACGCCGGACTCGTTGCTCTTCGAGTCGCCCGGGCAGACCTTCGAGCCGCTCGACTGCTGCAGGGATTGCGCCGCTACCCGGCGCGAGACCGCGCTTCTCGGCTTCGGCTGGTTCGCGCTCGAGCCGGAGTCCGTGCTGTCTCTCGTCGGGCTCTCCTGATGGAAGTGGCGGGAATTGAGCTCCGAATGGTGCTGGAGCAGACGGTGATGGTGACGGTGACGCGACACGGCCGGACCGACCGACGACTGACGGTGATGATGACTGTCGTCGTCGTTCTCGTCGTCACGGTCGCGACGCTGCTGCTCGCGCGGCGCTCTCGTACGGTTCTTACGCTGGCGACGACTGAGCGACGTCCGGTCGGCGCGCTCCTTCGACGGCGAGACCGCGTCGGCGAGGACCTTGGAGGACGCACTCTTGGAGCCGGCGATGACGCTGGACGGACTGGTCGTCGACGATGAACTCGGACAGCCGCTTCCCGGTGACGGCTTGGACAATCCCTGGGCGACCTTGCAACGCGTACTCGAAGTCAGCACGTACTCGCCCTCGCCGCCGCTGGCGTCCCCGAGCTCCGGTTCCTCTTCCGGCACCAGGTCGCAATCTTTATGTGCACACACAAAAGAGATGCGTAAGTGAATCGCTGTTAACAGGATGATTTACGTCGATTTTTTTTTTTTTTAAATTATTAATTATTATTATTATTGTTGTTATTCATATAGGTTTCTTTTTTATTGTGATTACAATGAGATTAGAGACACGCGGTTATAGTACGGATAAGATGCGATGGCTAGCATACTGCAAATCTTTCGCGATCACGCTTTGCTTGTTTTTTCTTTTTTTTCTTTGCTTTAGATCTCTGTTTTAGTCTCGCAATCGCCAATCATGCATAATCTCGTTGCTCTTTTTGCAGGGTCGCCCAGGATTTCTCGTGATTGTAAGTTTTCGTTTTTTTTTTCTTTTTGAGTTTTGACGGAGAATTTTTTTTTTTTTTAAGAGCGAATGAGAATTTTCTTTCGAGAGGAGCGGAATAGAAGAGACAAAGATGAATAGAACCAATCGCCAACCGTTCGTGTTGTGCGCACGTTACCCGATGAGACTAGCTGCACCAAGAGAAAAAAAAAGTGTACTTAAGATCATTTAAATATATTTATTTCACTCGGTGCGAAAATTGCGGTTTTGCCCAAAACCCCAATTTAAGCACCTTGTGAGATAAAATTTTGTACGATAATCGTGCGATAAAACGTTTCTCCGACTCGTGCGATTACGACACTCGCCCTCGGATCGTCTCGTCGGAGAAAGTTTTATCGCACTAGTATCGCAATGTGGTATTTTTTTCGATGGTAAAATCAGACAGGTGTATTTTATATGCGATTTCAGTCACGCGATATTTATTTGGTACGGGAATATAATTCCGATGAAAAAAAGAATTGACATTTCTTTGAATCAAACGCAAGTCGCTCGAGCAAATAAATTCAATTTTGTATCGCTAAATTTTTATCCATGTACCAAAGAAATACGACGATGACTGTTGCGAAAAAAGCGTTTCATAGGCATTAATTTTGTTTTTTATTAATTTTTTATATGCTAGAATGCCCTTATTAACAATAACTCGGGAATCTTCGTATCCGCGGTAGATCTAACAGCGCCGTAACGAGGCGAAACGCGAGAAGGTCTTCCCCGTAGTGTTTCAGACACGCGACGTATTTATCAAGGCATTTACTGTTTATAGAGGCATTTCTCTACCCGACTAATATCTCTCATCTCGGGCCTGTGTGGAAACTCTGACTTTGCACTTTGAAATCTCGACGAAGCTATTCGCGATTCAAGCTCCGACCGGGAGAGAACTATTAACCGCCGTGTTTTATCTCGGTTACGCAATGTATACATCTCTCCCCTCGCGACACGTATTACGGACAGCAATATCGCCGAGAGATAAAGCGCTCGGGGACGGGAAGACGCGGTGAAGCCTCCGAGTAATTTCGGTAACTGCCGATGGACCGACCGACACACTCGATGTTACGAAATTTTTTTTTTTAAATCTTTCGTCTCGAAATATCGTCAACTTTATTGGGAATAATGAGACGCAGTTTCGGCTGCGTCTCCGCCGATGACACGAAATAACCGACGATAATTATGAAACCCGAGAGACGGGAGGGGAGCCAATTCGTGACATAATCTATTGGGAGATTCGTGGAGCCTCCGAGCGTTGTTAGCAGAAACGATCTTCTTTACGGGGAATTTTTTTTTTTAAAGTTGAACTCAATTATTGCGGGAAATTGTTTTTTTTTTTTAGAGAAGAGAAACGTGGGTAGAGTCGACCGTGGACCGGAAATCCGACGGTCACCGGAGAAAGTTACCGCAAGTTTACGAGCCTCGAGGGCCCTAGATCGGAGTCGAGACCTCGAACAGCCCGAGGGCATCGGTATCCGGCTCCGCGGAAGTGCGAGGCGCGGGACTGCGTGGTCGGAGGAACCGACGAGCGGGAACGACCAATCGGTTTTACAGCTCGACGGAAAAATTGATCGCGCCGCCGGGGATTTATTCCGCTCGACCGGTAACATCGTCGAAGTAACTCGGCAGTCCCGGCTTCAGTCAATATCGGAGTAACATGTTTCTTTTCAATTTTGCTTCCTTCTGGAGGAAGCTATGTTTTTATTATTATATTTTCTTCAATAAAAAAAAGTGTTCTCATCACTCCGTGCGGAAATGGCCACGTTTCCGCTTCGCGTGCGTAAAACAGCAATTTTCGCACCTTGTGATGAAAAATTTCGTACATCCCTCGTGCGAAACACTGTTTCTAACTCGTGTGATTACAGCACTCGCCTTCGCCTTGTGCTGCAAACTCACACTCGTTAGAAAAACGTTTTTCGCCCTTGTGCAGTAATGTACTATTGCTGCGCAGGGTTCTCCGATTGTCAGGGCCCGCATATGTCTCACTCCGCACGAACGGAACCGACGTTCGGACTTTACTATTATACCGTTTAATGGACAAATAATCGCTATATTTTTATTATGATTTTTTCTTCGAAAAAAAAAAAGTGTTTTCATCACTCAGTGCGGAAATGGCAACTTTTCCGCCGGCTTCGCGTGCGTAAAACCGCCATTTTCGCACCCTGTGATGAAAAATTTCTACATCCCTCGTGCGAAACACTGTTTCTAACTCGTGTGATTACAGCACTCGCCTTTGCCTCGTGCTGCAAACTCACACCCGTTAGAGAAACGTTTTTCGCCCTTGTGCAGTAATGTACTATTGCAGCGCAGGGTTCTCCGATTGTCAGGGCCCGCATATGTCTCACTCCGCACGAACGGAACCGACGTTCGAACTTTACTATCACACCGTTTAATGGACAAATAATCGCGACGATATTGTTTTTTTTTTGCGTCATATTTTTTTCTCTAACTCAGCATTTTTATTTTTACGATCATCGTGCAAGAAAAATTACCGCAGAATTATTATTGTTATTTTAAATAAAAAGTGTTTGCAGCACAAGGTTCTCCGATTCTCGCGGCCCGCATTTTCCACCCTGCGCAAACGGAAAAGATGTCCGAACTTTACTATCATTCCGTTTAATGGACAGATAATTCTTTTTTTGCGTTACATTTTCTTTCTGACTCACAGCGGTTTTATTTTTACGATCGTCGAGCGAGAAAAATTACTGCAAAATCATCGTTATTATAATAAAAAAGGGGTTAGCAGCACAAGGTTCTCCGATTCTCGCAGTCCGCATCTCCCACCCCGCGCAAACTGAACCGATATCCGGACTTTACTATCATCCCGTTTAATGGACAAACAATCGCGACAATATTTTTTTTTTTAGTGCGTTACATTTTTTCTCTGACTCACAGCAGTTTTATTTGTACGCCCGCCGTGCAAGAAAAATTACTGCAAAATCCATATTATTATTATTATTATTATTATTATTATTATTATTATTATTATTATTATTATTATTATTATTATTATTATTATTATTATTGCTAAGTTCTGTCCCATGCGCGTTTATCCGCGATACACGTCGGTCTTCGCTCTAGCTAGGCCGTGCCCCTTGGACGAGCCCCCTTCGCCGTCGTGCTTGTAACTCGACTCCGACCCGAGCTGGAGGAAGAGCGACGAGGATGGAAATGAGAAAAAGCGTTCTACGATCTTAGATTACCGAGAGGGGTGGGGGGGACGAGCGAGAGAGCGCGCATAGCCAGGAAGTGCGGCCGGAGAGCGCGGAGAAGCGCCGACTCGAAGCCAATAACGGGAGGTCGTCATCCCCGTTCGCACGCCGTCTTCCTCTCCGTCGGTAAGCCCGATACCGTTGCATCATTATGAAATCATCGTCGGCTCGGCCGTGTTCGAAGAAAACTCCGAGTCTCTACCCCCTCAGGTATGACTAAGCGACGCGGCTCTCAGCACGATCGAGCACTATTACTTTGCCGGAATATTAGCGCCGGTACGGATAAAGCCACGGACGAATCTTCCCGAGTGGGTAACCTCCGAAGCACGCGGACCGCCGCGGTTTAATACCGTCCGTTCGCTTCCTGGACTATCGAGGAATAATTCCCGTACGCGGGGCCGCATCGTACGAGACGCTATAAATTACATGTGAAACCCCCGATCCACGATGGACGATGTGCTGCTCGAGAATCATTGACGGATTTATTTTCTTTTCTTTTTGTAATAAAAAATTTGAATGAAAATGATTGAAAACAAAATTCAAATGAAAAAGATTGAAAACAACATTTTAATGAAAAAGTTTGAAAACGTTTTGATGAAGATGATTGAAAACAAGATTTTTATGAAAAATATTGAATACCAAATTTTTATGAAAAATATTGAATACCAAATTTTTATGAAAAATATTGAATATCAAATTTTTATGAAAAATATTGAATATCAAATTTTTATGAAAAATGTTGAATACCAAATTTTTATGAAAAATGTTGAATACCAAATTTTTATGAAAAATATTGAATATCAAATTTTTATGAAAAATATTGAAAAAAAAAACATTGAAGCGTGCGATGCTTAAAAGGATTGGATGTCTGGTGAGGGATCACACCCACGAGTGGCGTGCATTGCGTCACGGAACCTTAGCGTCGGCGCTCCGTGAGACTTCGCCATTTGATTTTATTATTTTTCAGCCAGCTCTCCGTGCAGTTCGATGGGAGTCAATACGGTGTTATTTAACTGGCGTGGGCGGACCGGACGACAACGGTATTTGTTTTGAGTTTTTGTTTGTCGGACATCGATCGTGGTGACGATAATGAGGGGGATTATTGTTACGCGAAAGGCGCATCGGTTAGACGGCTGAGGAATACGTAATACGATTGCAATTGTCAATAAACCGGGGCGGTGGATTTTTACGCCGGAGGAGTTTCATAATTCGTATGTTGCGTACTTTACACACGTCACGAGCCGTGCATTGGTAAACACGTCGTCGTCCGGACTGCCGCGAGAGATAATTTATCTCGCGAGGAGAAATTATTCTTGACGTAAGTCCGAGGGATCGCCGGGAACTACGCATTTTCATCTCGGCTCGGCGGAAACGTTTGATACGCGCAATTTCTACGACGCTCAATGGGGAAATCGTTATATATATATTTTTTTTTCTTTCAATATTGATGTTTTGTCTCCCGATCGAAGAATTTTCCAGGGCAATTATTATCGAGGCTCGAACTAACCGTGCATTAATACTGGTTCGATAACTTCCCTCCAGCGAGACCCGATATGCCTTCAAAGCTCTCGAGCGGAAATAATTCATCGATCCATATTAATCTATCGAGTGTGCAGTTACCGCGCGTTAATGAAATTTCGAGGACGATTGGTACGATGGAAAAAATAAATAAAAAAAGAAGCATATAAATTCGCGCTTAATCACGGTGTCCGGTGTGGATTTTGAATAAAATTCAAGAACTCTCGCGGAATTTTCAAGGACATTGTAATGATCGACGTTTATTTATATCCAAGGTACGCACATGGCACGAAATAATTAAATAATCAATTTCGTAAGACGAAGAATTTTTGTTTTTTTTTATCTATAGATAATCTTTTTTAAGTTAAGACTCGTTAAGAGCTTCGAGGTGTTCGATGAGCAAACAGTACGTTGACCGATTCTCGAATCCGCGCGCTTACTTTGGTCTCAGCGAAATCTCCTAATTAGAAAAATATGTAACAAGCCTCGAGCGCCTCGCCTTCGTAATGTCAACGTAATAAAATCAGTGCATCTTGTAATCAAAAAATAAAAAATTAAAATTAAACGAAACCTCGCTGATTGTTATTCTCGAGGCACTTAGCCCGACGATGCAACGTATCATCTTATGAGAGTGCATATTAAACAATCCACCGTGCAGCGACTCGAGACGCCGGCCCAACGACCGACACGCTTTACATCTCTAGCGTAACTTAGTCTTATTCATGACTGTCGGAATATAGAGATTAGCCGAGTTGCGGTCCCCGTAGCCGAGTCCTCACGTAAAAGCAGCACGAGTCTTTTAATTTACGTTACTAACCATGAACAAGAAATATCACGGATGAGTAATATTTCGTCACAGCGATCTTTGAGATGGAATTAAATCCATGAAAGGTTCAAAGCCATAAAACGATTACAACAAAAATTAACTCGATAGTCAAGAAGAACGATATGAAAAAAAGTATAAAGTCAGTATAAAAGACATCCCCCTCCCTGGAACTATAAACGCGTCATCAATGCACGAGTCTTTTAATTTACGTTACTAACCATGAACAAGAAATATCACGGATGAGTGATATTTCGTCACAGCGATCTTTGAGATGCAATTAAATCCATGAAAGGTTCAAAGCCATAAAACGATTAAAACAAAAATTAACTCGATCGTCAAGGAGTACGATATGAAAAAAAGTATAAAGTCAGTATAAAAGACGTCCCCCTCCCTGGAACTGCAAACGCGTCATCAATGCACGAGTTCTTTAATTTACTTTGCTAACCACTGATAAAAAGTATCGCGGATGAGTAATATTGCGTCACAACGATCTTTGAGATGAAATTAAATCCATGAAAGGTTCGAAGCCATAAAACGATTAAAACAAAAATTAACTCGATCGCCAAGAAGAACGATATGAAAAAAAGTACAAAGTCAGTACAAAAGACACCCCATCAATGCACGAGTTCTTCAATTTACTTTGCTAACCGCTGACAAAAAGTATCACGGATGAGTAATATTTTGTCACAACGATTTGCAAGATATGGAATGAAATCCATCCTGTTACGTGAGTCCGCCCTCTTGTCTTCTACATTTTTTGTTTTCCGTTAATTATTTTCTTCTCGTCCCCCCGAGGGTAGGGAAAGGGGGGGGGGGAGCCGATAACGGGGTCTGCGGAGCAACGATGGAGTGTTCCCATGCTGCGGCGGTGCACGACACGGCACGAACTCGCGGGAGAGCCACAGTAACCCACTCTTCGCTCCCGTTACTCACGCCTTACCGACCCGTCCGGCTAGATAATACGGCTCGAAGTATAGCCGAAGTATGATGCAGCACACACGTTTTACGGTACCCACTTCGTATCCGTAATACACACACGCGTTCCCCGTAATACCGTACTTCACGACCCTGCGTGCAAACGCGCAGCTGGTACCGTCGAACAGGATTTGCCGGCTTTTTTTTTCAGAGCTGATGTACCGGGAAGGTCTAAAGCGGATAACTCGGCTCGTCGGTCAGAGGCGAAAGGTCGACTCGGGGTCGAGACGAACGCGAGGAAGCTCACGCGGATGCATCAACGAGCGAGACTGTTCCTCGAGCCTCTTCCCAACAACCGGCGAAGATGATAAAAAAAAAAATTGATAAACAAACAAATCTGCTACGTCTTCGAATCTCGGGGTCCGAGGCGAGCTCGAAGCCCGCGGGGCAGATCGTTGAATACGCAACTTATTTCCCTGGCGCCATCGATAAGGCAATTTGTTGCGTGAATCGACGAGCGAGGCTCGTCGCTCTCTCCCCGCTGTGGGAAGTACGCGATATTCAGCTTCGCACTATTTCCTTGCGGTATTTTCCGATGCTATAATTTTCCTCGATTCGATCCTCGTTGATAGCGAAAATCGACGCTACCTAAGTCGCGATCTAACGCGCAATGGTTTTTTTGTTGTTATTCTCGTTCGATCGACACGATCGTCTATCATCGATTTAGAAACTGCTCGTCGAGCCGAACGGGTCACGAGATTTTCCCGACTCGACGCCGATAAGCGCGGGACGGCCTTGCCGGCGCGGAGTCGCAAGGAGCGTGCGAGAACTCTCGACGGAAATACATTTTTTTTTTCTTCCGACTTTGCTAAAAATAACCACATCCCTTGCGTGCAACGCGGGCGGAAAATCGTCTATTATTGAGCATTGATCATTATTAGCCTGTGCGCATGCGCACCACCGTTTCATTACGTCCTACACTCATAATGTAAAAATAAATTATAGATTTGATGTGCCGGATTGAAAGCTTTTATGCGAAAACTGATACATTCAACTTAATGTACGATCGTGACGAAAAATTAATGCACCTTTTCATCGAGATTGAAGTTAATTATAAAAATTAAAGTACCATCGTAGTAAAATAAAAATAAATGATTAATAATAAAGTATTTCCAATGCTTTTAATACACTGAACATTAATTTTTCATCACAATCGTACATGAAATTTAATATACCAGTTTATGCACAAAAACTTCGAGTCGAGTACATTACATTTTTTATTAATTTTTCATACGTAACGGTCATCGGCGAATATGACAATGTTGCGACGCAAGAAATCGTAATTTTAACGAAGCCGAAAAAAAGTATCGTACGCTACACGGCAGGGAGCGGATTTTCACCTCGCGTGACTTCTGCCTTTGCCTCGCTCGGGCAGCGAACTTCACACTCGGCGAAAATCGCGCACTTTCCTCGTAGCATGACATACAATAATTAAAAAAAAGTCTCAACACGATTTTTCAGTCTGAACACTATAACATGTGCCATAGGATTTGATAAGATAACTGGTGCAGCGAGCACTGGTCAATATTCGTTTAATCGTCGACACGTCAATGGGACCTTGGTCGTTCGCCTCAAACAGTATCGGTTAGTTGTTCGAAGGTGCGGTAAAATTTTTCGCTCGTCTAAGCGTACCCGTATTCATTTGAGCGAGACATTGAGTGCCGCACGAGATAGTCGGACGGCCTTGGAATTGGTAAACAAAAAATTAGTGTCGCATACAAGCCGACGGTTGAATAATATGTGCGCGAAAAAAAAAAAGAAGGAAAAAAAAGATTAGAAACGTTGCGGTAGGTTTTGGCGGATGTGCGATGACGAGTAGAGCATACACACCTATACACACATATAACCCGGACGTTGGCTCGTAAGAAACATTGTAAAGAGAATGGGCGGGCGTTTTTTTTTTTGCACGGAAGGGTCAGTGGGTCAGCGTCGATTCATCGCGCGCGCACTCGGTCTGCGCAGACGGTGAATTTAATCGCGGAAACGGAATGCTCGTCGACGTGCGAGGAAGAAGAAGCGGCTGGTTTCGTTCGGTATCCGCGACTCTTCACCGCCGCCGAGTCGTCGAGAGGTCGCTTTGCGGTATCTGGAGCGTAAGAAGAGTTCACAGAGAGAGAGAAAAAAAAAAAAAAAACCGGTGAATCTACACCGGAGACTCGTGTGCGCATGCGCGTGTCTTCTGTGCTCGGACTGCAAATCAGTCTTTCCGTGTTTACCAACAGTTATCTACACTTATCACGGCACGTGTGCGAAATTGTGAAAACTTTGTTTGAAGACATCGTTAAAAGAGATCTCGATGTACGAGGACAAAAAGGTAAAGAGATCATGACCCTGAAGATATCTGCATGACATTAAATTTCGTCTTTGGTAAGTCTCTGTTAAGGCACCGCTTTGGGGAAAGAAACCGTTCATTTGTAGAATTTTATTCTCTAAGTAAACTTCCGCGAGCGAAGTTTTTGCGATGGAAAAAAACGGCCGTTGTAACTCGATGAAATTTAGTCTCGTGCAGATATCTTCGGGGTGATGGAGGATCCGAAGGGACGAGACAAAAAGCGTATTTTGTTATCGTTCACTGCGCCTTCGAGGTGGACGATGCGCGCGCACGCGCCGCTGGCAGAACTCGGAGATTAATAATCGTCGAACGAAACTCGCGACCTTTGTTCTCGTTGTACAATACAAAATTGCGCTAAAGGATCGATCGTGAAGAAGCAATAAACAAAAAGACTTGATTTGAACCATCGAGACAAATAAGGCAGAAATACAACAGGAGAGTCGAGATAGAAACGAATTCTCTTTGAGCTTTCGCCCCGAGGTGAAACGACGAAGAGTCCTGTTTCGTCGAAGTAAGAAAGACGGGGAAATCCGCGAGCACAATGGGATATAACGGAGTGAGACGAAAGGATGAGAGAAGGGAAGAAACATTTATCGCGAAGGGCATAAAGGAACGGGGCGAGATGGCGATCGAGCGAGACTAAATAAAAAGGAATTAGAGGAAGAACGAACGATCGAGTGAAACAAGCGGGGAAAGGAGGAAAGAGCTCGGCAGAGGAGTAGCCGAGCAGATATATATATATATATATATATATATATATATATATATAAGATAGACTATAATATGTACACGTGAAGTAATCGGGACGGCACGCGGCCGTTCTCTCGACGAGTAACAGTTATCGACTCTCCGGCGGGCCCGATCGATTTCTCTCCAACGACCTACATTGAAATTAGTGTCTATTAACCGTGCAAGGACTCTATCCGTGCCCGCGAGCCCGATCAAACGCGATCCTTGCGCTGTCGAAAATAAGGTGAAAAATATATTATGGCGCAAAAAAGACGCTTGTCGAGGATCGAGAAAAAAGAAAAAAATTCGACTCGCGATCGATTTACGTTTTAAGGCAGAATTTTTACCGATTCCGTTAATGTCGACCACGATTTCCGTGTTTCTGTACTGTGCGGACCTTCCGCTGTCCAGATGTTTTCTTTAGCAAAGTATTCGACGGTATACATATATATTTTTTTTTTCTCGCGAAGGCAAGAGCGCGGTTGCTCGAGCAAGAATATCATGAGTATTATTTGGAACGTGAAGCGGCCTCGGGTTGCAAAAATGAGAGAAGAATACCGGACAGCGATCAAAATCGCGAAAAAAAACGAGGAGAAAAAATCAAAGTGGGCGTTTTTATTTTTTGAGAGACGATCGGGGAGGCTCCAATCGGAGAAAAGAAGCGCCGACGGAGACTCGCGGATCGAAAGAGTTCGCGAGCGTCCCCCGAGCGTGAGATGGCTCACAAAACCGGGGAGTCAATCGTCGAGTGTGCATGACAATGAAACGTTACGTCGCGAGATACACGGCGATGCTGAGGACACGCAGAGCAGACGGAATGGATGAAACGAAATTGCAGAGACCATTCGTTCGTTTTTTTTCTCTTCTTTTTGTTTTTTTTGTGTTTTTTTTTTCATTTCAATCTGTTTGTCGTTTCGTATGATTTTTTTAAGGATAAAAAAACAGACGAGCGTCCGCGACACACACGTACCTTCTGCACAGCTTGCGAGGAACTTGCCGTTGCTGGAGAAATTCATGTCGAGGACGGGCCCGGTATGACCCTTGAGCGCGCCCACCATCCACGAGTGCGTGAACTCCTGTTGGGCCTCCCGCCGCTTTTTATTCTTCGCACGCTTGCCGCTGCTCGATGTGTTGCTCGCGCTGCCGTTGCTGCCCGCAGTCAATCCCGGATTGTTACTGGCATCGCCCAACGAATTTCCCGTCTCGTCGGTCGTCTTGCCGTCCTGCTGTCCCGAGACATCTGCTTTTAACAGAGCAAACAAAAACAAACATCGGTTAAATTTTATACACATACAGACACATACATATACATAAATAAATATATATATATATATGGGTGAAAGCACTGTTCACTCGGGTGAATCGTCGAAAGGTCACTATACGTATTTTAACAACCAACTTGCACGTTAAAAAAATGAACTATAGATTAATTATTTATAATTTTGTAATTTTTTTTTTATCGATGACGTACTTTCCGCGGACAACAATTCTTCGCGTCTGTCACGAGCACGTCTGCGTCTCATCCTGCGGCGTTGAGATTTGGTTAACGAGTTGTTCCGGGAAAAGACCATTTTGACTGTGGCACGTGAGAAACACACTTGAGTGGCCGATAGTGAAATTTTCGATTTTCGAATATGACAACACGCGGCAGTCGCTTTAGCCACATGCACTTGAAATACCGCTAGCTCGGAGTGTCTTTCACAGAATGATACAAAAACAATTCCCGTAGCCCCTTTTATGTACTATTTCGACGATGAGTCTCCGCTACCATAGAGCGACGGAGACGGATAGTCCCGCAGGTATTATTACCATCCCCCTTCCGTTCTGCAGGAAATCCTCGTTCAACGATTGGCCAAAATTTTGTTTTCGCCACGGTGCGAATTTAACCCGTGCTTATTATGCACCGAATGCTCGAAAAATGTATAGTCACCACGCTTTATACACATAACAATATGCATTCATAACATAAAATATATATATACTGTTTTTTAAACAATACAACGAAAAAGCTGTGATTGTTAGAAAATAAATTATGTAACATAATATAATAAGTGTATTTAAGTGAATAGCAATACACATTTATGTAAAGCTATGAAAACAGAAAGAATGGATTACTTATAAGAATGTAAATAATTGAGAAATTACATTAGAACATTAAGAAGCGTGAGGGTAATGTAAAAGGTTGAAGAAACTATAGGTACACGGAAATACAAACGCAATCTATTATATACTGTTTTTGTGTTTTTTATTATGATGTGAAATTCACCCGTACCCATTATGCACCGAATACTCGAAAAATTAATAGTCACTAGACTTTACACTACTCTTTGGAATTATACCGTTTACATACATAAAAAAAATTATATACATATATATATCATACGAATGTGTTTGCCGTCCTTCGAGATGGCAAGATAGACCTCGACGCTACGCACACTTTTATCGCACGGCCAAGGTTGGGCCTGCATTGCGAATGCGAAAAAAAGGCGTTATACCAGTCGATCCGTTGATATTGATATTTCTGTATCGCAAAATGAACGGAGAGCAAGAATAATTACTAGATGCCAGGCAAATCGAGAAGATATTTCCGACCTTTTATCTTTATGACACGTAAACAACAAGAAACTCAACATTCGCGTGGCTTGTGTTTTGCGTTATGAAAAAAGTGATAATAATAATAATTATGCATTACCGAAATTACTCGTGGAGGAGTCTAGTTATTTATCCAGGATCGAGTAGCGAGCGCGAATGTTTCACGGTGAATCATTAAACGCGCGTGTTGTATAATTTTTATGTGCGTGAGTGTTTTTTTTTCTTCTCTTGCCGTTTTTATCAGACGTCCTTGACCCCCCTCAGCAGCTCGCTGCGATAAACGGGTCAGATAAACGAAACTCCGCTGGCGAAGTGTGCCTATGCACGAGTGTGTGCGCGCGTGTTTGTGTGTTTGAGCTCTCAATTATGAGGTGGAAGAGAAAAAGGGAGCGGAGTCACGAGAACGGAAAAAGTGCATAATAGAAAGAAAAAAAAGGACAGTCGACTTCGATAACTCGGGCAATTAATGATTCGAGTGCTTTTTCATCGATATGTTCCGCGCTAGAAAAATCGATGAAAGGCGACGTCGTTTCGTGCGCGTAATTTCGACACGAGGACTTTGCACGGAACCCGGTGGAACTACCGAAGATCGCGACGACAATGAGAAGAGCAAACGAGGCATATCCAAGGAAACATTTGCCGACCTTCGGCTGAACCGCGAGATCCCCATAAAAATAATACGTTCGCGTAGGGATTCGTCACGCTGAATCTCTTATTCGTGCACGCTTCGAACCTCGAATAAACGATGACAGAGATGACGAATAAAAAAATCCTCTGACACATGTTTTTTTTCACCATCGAATCGGGTAATCTATAGTCTTACCATTTGGGTCAGCATATCTTTTCGTGTCGGATGGTAACGGAGTTTCTGAACAGAGTACTAAAAAAAATGCTACGTTCAAAAAACATTTCCCGTCCAGAAACGGACCACTATCTTTATTTATCGATAACGTTGAAACGCTTTCAATTAGAAATACGATTCCTTGAAGAAAAAATAAAATGAATGTTGAAACCGAAACGACAAAGATTGGGAGCCTTTGCCGACGAGAAATTTTCGTTAAATGTACAAATCTTTTTTTTTTGTTTTGCCGTTCACGAGTTGTCTCAAGGAACTGGACGGTTTGGGAACAATGCTGTCAGAAGCAGAACCGCCATTGTCATCCTTGACGAATGCGAGTCATCGGCGAATTGTAATTGAAAACTCGATCGGGAGGGCCACGCAATCGAGTCCCGGCGAACAAACAACGTAACCTTCGAATTTGATGAATGTATAACGGAATTCACAATACAGGATGCTGCGTTATGCGTTCGCCTGGAAAATAATTATTATTTGGGAAAATTCGCAAACTGTTCGATAACAGCTCGACTGGGAAGTGACTCATTTCCATTCATCGTAAGGACACAATGAAATAATTACTCAACTACCTGGCTGGTCACGCGCGTCGATATTTCGGGGCAAACAACGAAGCGAACACAGCGTCAAAATTTTCCGCAAGAAACAAAGTGATTCATGGGCAGAAAAAAACTAGCGCGCCTGTACATTGTCATTGATGATTGTAATCCTCATGTCGATATTCGGCCAAACTTTAGTGTGAATAGAGCGGATGTTTGCGTTCTCGAAGGCTCCTACGATTGCTCGAAAGCAGATTATGAGACTGAATTTTTTTTTACGCGCGTCGACATTTTGGGGGAATGGACGAAGAGAATACAGCTTTTAATTTTTCGCAAGAAACAAAGTGATTCTTGGATAGAAAGACTAGCGCGTCTATATGTTATCATTGATTGTTATCATCCTGATCTCGATATTTCGTTGAACTTTACTGTAAATAGAAAGAATGTTTGCATTCTTGTTTGCATTCTTATCTGAATTATTTTTTAGTATCCATCTTTTATGCTTTCTCTGTTGTTCGCTGATGATTTTGATGTATCTTTTCTTTTTCGCCGTGCATCATCTGGCGTCTGTTCGCTCTCACTGTAGCCAATCGGTCAATGGTGTTTCCCATCAATTTGTAATTGGGCTCAGTCCGTTTTCATTTAAATAAATAAATATTGTTTTATTATTATGACTAGCAGGTTGTCGTGGCTTGGGCGCTTGGCGTCCTCGCTTATTAATCAACTATAGAATTTAGAAACCGGAAATTTATATTTCCGGAGATTTGCCGGAAATTCTTCTCTTGCGGTTCGAAAATCTCATCTTTTGACCGGAAGTGGGGGTAATTACGGTATGACGTCTATGAGGACTATCCATTGGTGTTCTACATTACGATTAAGTAGATTGTTATTAATATTTTGCTGTTATTATGATCACCCGCGTTCACGAATTCTACTAATTTTTAAAAAATTTACTAATGCGGAATTCCGAGAGAAAAACTTATTTTCAGCGATACTGTTCACGTTATTTTTTAATTTTCTGTTTTCGCGGCGAGCCAGGAAATGTCTGGTAAACCTCACGAATTGAATGTTCGTCACGACGAGCGGCGCTTCAAAACAATTGACGCACTTGCGGGCGATAATCTTGTATTGTGAGAAAGAACATAAAGTCACACCGAACCGCAAATGTGATAATATTTTGATCGACGAGGCGCATACCTCGTGTTTGCGATTAAACCACGATTATTTAAACAAATATTTTTACAGCTTCTGGACCGATTGTCCCCCCCCCCCCCCCCCCGTCTGTCGCTGTTTCTTAACACGAACCATTAATTTTTTTCGACGTTCCTGACCGTCGACAATATAAAAAAAAAAAATTTATTAGCCGTGTGGTTTTACTTTCGCTCAAGACAGATCGGCGCGTCGGTGGACGATGATCCATCATATCTTTATCACTTCCGGTCTCCTTACCCCTACGATCTTGATGCAAATGGGGCCTCGCTCGAGAGGATGAAATAATTATCGTTCGTAATATTCGATATTTACGGTTATTCGCGTGACTCGTTTAATTATTATAGCAAAACTCCTAAGCGCCTCTCGTCGTCGTCGTCCAACCGGTGCCTCGCTTGTATATCGATTTTAAGTCAAGCCTTTCCGCTCGACGACCAACAGACGACGGCCACTCTTTTCAGGCTCTCCCTGCGATGAATATACATGCAGGCTTGTCCCGCACAGAAATATTGATATCATATTCATCGGGCGACTCTGCCAGACTCTCGCAGTCGTTGCCTTGCTCGGCGATACAACCACGCGTCCGTGAAAGAGCGGAATTTTACGGTGTCGATCATCCTTGGAAATTATTTTTCGGTTATCCATCGTGTTCGATATCTTCCTATTAAGATACTTTGAATCGTCTAGTCGAACCCCCCCAACTGCGGTGGAATGCCTTAATATATTCCGGCGGTTCATTAAACCCCGAGTCTGAGCCTTGGATTAAAAAAAAAAAAACCTGATTCCCAACCGTTTGTAGGTACGGTGGAAGTAGAAAAAACGACTACGGTTTCTATCGCAGTGCCTCTCCGCTTCGAGAAACTCAACGACTACCTTTTTTTGATTATTTTTTTTTTTTTCGTCGCAGGAATAATTCGTTGAACTCCGAGGGATTAGGCAAAACAATTAAATTCACGATCCGCAAAGCCGTCGTTCGTTTGTATTTGAAAGAAAATAAAATCCGTTTACGTCGCACCTCGTCGCGACGTTTTCGTTATCTCAGGTTTTCTCTTATCAACCGCCTCGGGACTGAAGTCCGATAGCCAATTTGTGTGAAGCGCAGTGCAGACGGCACGATAATAAATAAATGTAAGAGTGGCATAGATAGACTTCGCTTTTGTATATATATATAGTGTCTTACTATACGAATACATATACATTCGAGTGTTTTATTTGTTCATGAGAGCGGTCCACTTTCGAAGCGACAACTTAGCGATCGGTTGGAAAGTGGTCCGGTCGTTTGTCCACAGAGACGAAATATACCGTAGCGAAGCGTGAGTCATCGGGAGTTGCTCACGCTATGACCTGCCCGAAGGTTACTCGGCGACGCGCCGCTGCTCCACTCTACAGCATAGTCTTGTCAAAGAGTGCTTTGGCGCGCTGTCGAAGGGACGTTTCTGCACCATCTTGTGTACATAAATAAAGATAATGCTCGTGCATGTTTGTGAGACACACTGCGAGTCTACGGGAGGCACAATGGCGCGGGCGCGCCCTCGCCTTTTTCTCATTAGTCCCGGGAACGTGTATCGAACGAGATGCACAACGGGCTCTGCGCACTCGGTCGTACTCGTTCGCGACGGAATGATACAGCTACACATTAATAAATAATGTATGGGGACGGGAGGATGCAGCCCGGCAGACAGTGTCCGTGGGTTATTATTTATTATGTTACGTACGAATTATAAATGCGGCCGCGGTGCCGATCGTCCGAGCGGGCGCGCGCATGCGCACAACAATAGTCCCGTCGCCAGATACGAGAGGCCGGTCTTCCAACCGACCCGTCCCGTTTCTCCTTTGTTCGTGACCGCCAAATTTGGGTCTCCGCTCCTCCGCAGCCTTCGCCGACGACTGCGACGAGAGGCGATGCTCTCGGACGAATTTTATCATCAATCTGCGCCGCGGGACAATGTATATTATTTTTTCATTTTTTGGATTATTGGTAAAAAAAAACGTAGAGTGCGCGAAGCGCTTGACTGGCACGAAGAAACAAATAAAAGTGCGCGATGAAATGAAAAACTTGACGTCGCGCGGAAACGTGATCTACACGAAGGCCGACTCGCGAGTATTATAAAGTTAATTTGCTACGTAACAGGTTTTTCGCTCGACTTCCGGAGTGCGTGGATGTTAATATGCACAGAGGAGTAGATATTATTCATTAGATATGAGTTAGGCAATCGTCTGTGATATTTTTTAATTTTTTTAATTCTATGAAAAAGTTGCGAGATCGAGCTTGCAAAAGGCAGGAAATGTTGGTTATGCATGATCAGCATTCATACGGTTGGTAATTGTAATAACAAAAAAAATTTGCTTTTTTTGTTAGTATAACAAAAAAAGATCTGCAGCAAGTTTTCATATGAGACTCTGAGGTAACAGTAGAATTCGCTGCTGATTCGTGATCGGTCGGAGAAATATGAGAGATATTTGAAGGATTTCTGGAATATATTTTTTTAATGTAAAAAAAAGTTTTATGAAGGTTGCAATATGTTTTATCAAATCGAAGGTCGTCACAATGAAAAAAGTTTCAACCCACACACTTCGATGTTATCTTTCCGCGCTGAACACGAATCTAATAGCTATTGTCTTAAACTCAATAGGACCAACGGTACCCGCACATAAAAAATCATCTCCGTGCATTTTTTTTCCTAATTGTATTCTAATGCTGTAAAGTAATAAACCTCAGTATCCTCGGAACGAACCTCCGCCTATTTATTCTTCCTCCTTTACTCCCGTCCTTATCGAGACCGTAAAATTCCGTTTGCATTCGCTTAGAGGTTTCGCGCCACGAACTCGCGGCGTGTTCAGTGAATTTTTAAAAGAGGAGCTCGAATAACCCCGAGTCAAAGAACGCGTGACCAATACCGATGCGATTGGCTCGCTCGATTACAGTTCCGATCATCTTCGCTGTAGAGATTTTTTTCTTTCCTTTTTTTTTTTTACCTCGTGGCCTCGAATTACTCAGGCGAATCCGGAAGTTGTTTGTGCATACCTATCACGATTATGACGAATTTCGCATGTTTGCGAAGCGACTTCTCGAGACGGAGAGAAAATAAGAAGAGTAGAGAGGGGGAGGGGGAGGGGGGGGGGGAGAGCAATATCCTCCGTCACGGCCGTCTCGTCGCGGATCTTCCAGTGTGATAAATGCCTGGTAGTGTGTCTCTCGTCACATGTAATATATATTCGGAGCGATTATTTTCTTTTTTCTCCTCGAACGAGCGTGTTAATATTTCATATCTGGCGCCTAAAAACCAGCGCGACGTATTTTATGTGCGTGCAGAGGAAAAATAAAAAGAAAAGAAAAAATACGCCCGTCCGATTTTAATCACGAGCCTATATTGAACGAGTAACGAAAAAAAAGAAAATCCGAATACAACATTGGTTTCAAGTTAACAACGATGCAACAAAAATTTTTTTGTTCCCTGGCTGTTTCCACGTCGGCTCGGCGCGTCGAGGATACGCGGGGTTACTATTTCGAACTTTTAGGAGTCGTCGTTGGCGATAAGTGAGCCACGGGCGAATTTGCGTCGTTAGATAAAAAAAAAAATATGTATATATATGCTTTTCTAAAAGAAGCCTCCTTCTTTGTACGACTAATGTGTTACACCTGCTGGCCAATATTAGTTGTTTCGCTCGGTAAGCAAATTACTGTCATTCTATTTCGATTCCGTGTGTGTTTTTTTTCTCTTTGTCACTGAAACACGCGTCGCCTTCGGCGAGTCGCAAAGTGGTTGGCAATTTCGAAGCGAGTTGATGCCGCTCGTAGAATAATCAACTCGCCTAGAAGCGTCGTTAGGCTAAGCGCACGCCGCTCGCAGTGTGCGATTTACGGCAGCGCCCGGGAGAAAGAGATCAATATTATAGCGGTATAAACACAGAGATAGCCATCTCGTTTTCCGGAAGTCCTACACGGCACACATTCCGGAACACGTATATATTGCGCACGAAACGGCTCGCACGCACGCCTTTCTCGCCCGTTCTGTGTGTTTCTCGCTTGACTGGCAGTATCGAACGGCGAGCGCTCAAAATAGAGAAACGTAAAAAAAAAAAGAAAAAAAAATAGGACGTTAAGAAAAAAAAAAATTTATGTATAGCCAACCGACTTTGCCGCACGGCGAAGTTACTATAACGCTGTTCCGAACGGAAGGGCAGACACATGTGCGGCAAAGTCGCGACGAAAATGTTGCGACTGATAGTTCAGAACTTTTATTGAAAGTACGCTATTTCTTTGTCGAATGAAATTATAAAAGAAAAAAAATTGAAACAAGACGCCTGTAGACCAAACATTAATTAATCTTCGATACACGTTCGAGCATGAATAAATGGTCCGAAGCGTGCCGACCAGCTGCCCGCTTCGCCGAGCGCAGGCCGGCGAAGCTGCTGACCCCCGTCCGCGACGCGAAGTGAGATGAAAATAAAGAAATAAAAACGAAAGTTAGATAGGTACGTGGGCAGTTTAGGGGCAAATCGTAGCAGTGTGTGCTGGCGAGGCGGGAGGTGGAAGAAAAAAAAAGACAACAAAAAAATACAAGAAATAAGATTGATGCACACGTGTGAAACATACTGGCAGATATCATGGAGCGTCGGAGCCGCTGGTGAGCCGGAGAGGAGGACAAAGGCAATACGGGAGGAGTCTAGCGGGAGCGACGAGGAGGTCGGCGCGCAGCTGCGAGAGAGGGTCACCCTTTAAACGCGTCGAAGAAAGAGAGCGGGCTGGAAAGAAAACGGAGAAGCGAGCAGCTGCGGTGCTCAACGAGGCTTCTACCGAACTTATTCTCGAAAGAGGCTCTCCGTGAGCCGGTTACGGGAGCACGATGAATTTTACCGATTTACCAGAGTTTCTGGCCACCGAAAGAGCCACTACGGCGTTGTCACACCGGCCAATTTCATCGCACGGCTAAAGTATCTTTATTTTTATTTTTATTCCAAGTGCACCCGAGACCCAAGAGAAACAAGATGCGAAGCGTCTGTGCCGGTGGCGCTGCGATCGCCGCCGTTCAGCGACTCACGTGCGTCCAGTATAAATGCGAAGGGTACAAATGTGCCTAACGTGTGAATTTTCCCAATTTACCGGAACTTCCGGCACGAACAGAATCATCACGCCGCTGTTGGCACCCCGGTCAATTTCACCGCGGGGCTAAAGTATTTTTTTATTGTCCAAGTGCGCCAGAGAAACAAAATAAGAAACATCTGCGGTGGTGGCGCTGCGATCGCCGCAGTTCAGCGACTCACGTGCGTCCAATCGCGAAGAATACAAATGTGCCTAACGGGTGAATTTTTCCAATTTACCAGGTTCTGGCACGAAAGAATCCACTCGACGTTGTCGTCACCCCAGTAAATTTCATCGCACTGCTAAACTATCGTAACGAATATAGGGATGAGGATTGACTGAGCTCGGTAAGACAAATGACAAACAATACAGATTATCGATCAACGAAATGACTAGAGTTCGTACTTCAGATAAATAGTTGTTGTTGCAATTAATAATATCCGTTCCAAAACCAAATACTGCTGTCATTGATCTAGCTTGGTCGTAACAGTATTTTTGTTTTCTATTTTTTCCAAGTGCGCTCGAAACCCAAGAAACAAGATGCGGAGCATCTGCACCGGTGGCGCTGCGATCGCCGCAGTTCAGCGACTCACGTGCGTCCACTCGCGAAGGGTACACGTGTGCCTAGCGTCGAACTTCTGCATGCCGGTCTCCCTTCTCTCCCTCGCTGCCGACGTCGCCGTCATTTTCCTCTTCCTGTGTCCCCTGCCACGACGCCACACTAATATAGATCGGCCAGTTTATTTTTACACCTTGCAACGTCCCTCTCTCTCTCCCACCGGCTCCGACGAGTGTTCCTCGTGGGGGCGACTCGCTCGCGAAGAAACGAGCGTCGATTGCATTTTGTTCTATATTTGTACGGGACACGGCGTCGAGGAGACCACTCTGCGGCCGGTGGCGGGAGCGTGGACGAGTTTGTACACCGACCGTAACTCGAATCCTCTCCGTACACTTATCGCGTGTACGAGAATATGCACGCACAGACGCACACGTCGACGAGGGGCTCTCTTGCAAATTCACTGCCACGGCGAGGGCGAAAGAAAGAATAATAATCGTCGGCGAGGGTCTCCCTCCCCCTTTCCCTCGCGCAAAACGCACCGTGACGGGACGACGGAGACGAGTCGTGGCTCGCGCGCGACCCGTCATGCTTCGAGCTCCCCCCCCTTCGCCGCCGTTTCCACGGAAACCTAGACGCCGCTGCTATTCGTCTTCCCGTCCATGGTTTTCCCGCGCGCGCAAAATATCATCGAATCTCCCGTTCTTTCACTCTCTCTCTCTTGCTTGGTGTTTTCATTCGAATTTTTCTATTCGGTTATTATATTTGATGTATCTTATTTTACTGTATTTACTTGACATTTGTCTTGTATTTCTGCTATGCTTGTATCTGCGGCACTTCTATTGTTGCGCGGTTCTCTTAGGGGAACTTCGGTCCCAGAGAGCGAAATAAACGTCTCTTTCTCCCTCTCTCGCTTTCATATTTTTCTTCTGCGAATTTTGCTTTCGTTGTAGTCTTCGGTTTAACTTTGGTTTACTTTAACTTTTGGGTATTTAAGGTTAATTTTAGGGTTATTGTATTTTTTATCAATTCTATTCTGTTGTCAAGTCTATTCTTTTGTATTCTTGTTTGCTGTGTGTGTATTGGTACTGTGCTCTTAGGGAGTTCGCTGCAGAGCACGAAATAAATTACGTCTTCTCTCTATCTCTCTCTTGATTCTTCTCGTTATTATTATTGTTTAATAGTAATAATAAAATGAAATAATTATTTAATTTTATTATTAATAATAGTAATAATAATACGGCATTCCTGCAAGGATGAGCGCTCGAGCGACCGTCGGTCCGTTTCGCCAGGTCGCCCGAGCGCCAAAAAAGGACCAGTAAGATTCCGGGCACGCGAGGAGATGGGGAGAGTCATCGAGAAGAGAAAATCGTGACACGGGGGTCTCCGGCGAGCCGGTCCGCTCGACCGACTTCCGAAAGAGAGCCCGGGTCCCGCGTCGTACCTCCTGTGCGCGGCACCGAAGAGACCACGAGGTTCTTTCTTTCATCTTTCTCTCCTCTACGTGCGTCCGTCTCGTTCGGATCGTTTCTCTTCTTTCACTCGCGCTCTCTCCGCGACTATCTTCCTTTCATCTCGGCAGGTCCTCCGTCTCTCTCCGTTCGGAGAAACGCGATTCGCAAGAACGCAAGCGTGAACACGCGGTATGTCGACGATCTAACCGAGACGCCCCCCCCCCACCTCGGCGCCCGTTGGGCACGTTTCGGCACGCTCGACGCGCGACGTGCTCTCGTGGAAATAAGAACGCTCCTATCTCTCAAAGCTCGGAGATAATTTCGACTACGCTTGCAGAAAGCATATTTCACCGCTATGTCATATTCAACGTTCAGATAAAACGATTATTTTGCTTACTCAATTTATGTTAACTCCGCACAGGAGCAGCGAGGGGGGAGGGGGGGCGGCTTACCGTGTTTGTCCGGTGGAATTCCGTTTTTATTTTTCATCATCTTTCGTCGCCCATCAAACGAAACGATCTTCTTTTCTTTGTTTGCCTACTCGACTGCTGTACAAATTCAATGAAGGGCATGCCCCAGCACAGAATCAATACGCGTACACGTACCACGTGCGATTGTCGTGATAATAATCCAGACGTATCGATAATTTTTTTTTGTCTTTTTTCCTTTAAACTATTGCGGAAAACATGTGTTTCGACGTGTTCCTAATTCGGGCTTGAAATAGAACTCTTTCGCATCGTTTATAAACGACAGTTTATGCGCGTCACGTGCAGACCGTCTCACTCGCGCAATTTGCATACTCTCGGTCGGGGATCTCTTCTCGGTGCTTTCGTTATTATAAAAATTTCGTCCGCGTGCACGGGATCCGTGCGTCTCCGGTCGGGTTTTGCGCGGGCGCGCTCGCGCCCATCACATTGCAGGCGTCTCTCGCGCGCATGGCTCGTAGAGTTTCGTTGCTCTGGACGTAACAACGGCAGACGAGAGAAGAAAGAAAGAACAACAAAAAAAAAACCGAGAGCGACTCGGGATGTTCATACTCAGCCTCTATTCACGACGATCTCTCTCTCCTTATACATGTATATATACATATATATGCACTCTCGCGGAACCACAGGACCAGTGCCATCCGAGCCACAAGGCCAAAAAATAAAAATCATACTCACTCTTGTTGGGGCTGGCAGTCTTGAGCTGTCTCGAAAAACGACCGGTGATGTAGCTGACGAGTAAGGCGATGCCGCCGAGTACGAGGGACGTGACGACCACGAGGATCGGAGTCCGCATCCCCAGAACACTTTTCGATTCCGTATCATCCATTTTAAATCACCGATCGATAAAATTGCACCGTGAGTTCTTTTTTTTTTCTTCGAAAGCACGCCCGCGCAGATTCGGTATAGACGAGCAAGTTTTTCTGTGAGCTTGCGAGGACTCTATTATTTCACCGTAACCAGGTGGAATCCCGCGCGTCGTCCCGATCCGTTGAAAACACTCGTTCGAAGGGGCTGCGGGTGGGAAAGGGTGGAGGGGGTGGGGGGGTTGTCGCGAGGGGAAATTAGTGGGACAAAGTCACTGCGGGGAAGGACCGACGTCGCGATAAAACACCAAACCTCGCGACTACGACGAGTGATCGTGATGTGTCGGCGATCACGCAACCACGATGCTGCGGCGCGTCGACGCTTTTGCGAATCCGGTGCTCGCTACTGCGCTCGTACGATACTCACGCGTTCAACGGAGATGCAACACAGATCTCTCGTCTTTCTCTCGCCGAGCGCGGCAGGCACACGTTTTGTCCCACACACGCGCGCGCAGTGCCCGCTGCGGTTATCCGCTGCGTTTATCTCTCGGCGTCGAATACGCTCGTTCGGACGGTCAGCGCCGATACAAAGCCGTTGAAATAAAGAGTCCTAAAGGCACCGGACTGCAGAGAAAACCAGCATGGAAGACCCCGATCGCGTCGTCGAGCAGCCCGTGCTGCTGCCTTGCACGAGTTCTCTCGCTTCTCTCGGAGGCTCCGAACCGTACTAACACAGAGCCAACGCCGAGCGTCGGGAAGAGCTGAGACCGAGTCGTGTCAGTGTGTTGCCGCGCGGACGCAGCGCCGCGACGGCAGATCGCCGCGTTCCCGCTTCACTCTTCTGCGGCTAACGTCGAAACGACGTTCCTCCTCGGTGCTACTCGGCTCGCTGTTACTTATCCTATCTCTATCGTTGTTCTCGTTGAAAGGGTCACGTGGTTGCTTGATGCTCAACGGTTTTATTAGCATTCTTCAATCTCGAGGGATTAATTCGATTGACTTTTCTTTCTCCCGCTCTCGCGGATGCACTTCTTCTTTTTATTCACAAGTCTTCGTCGTCTTCTTTCTCGTATTCTCGTATTCTCGTGGGGTATGAAAATCTTCAATTGTTCACATTCGATCGAGCATCGAATGACCGAGACTTTGAGTTGTTACTCACGAGTTCGATTCCGGTTACTACGTAACCCGGATGCCGAACGATCTTCCCTGCGTTGCTCTCGCACTTTTTATTTGTATCTTACTCAGCGACGATTTACCGGTCGATTACGTAACACGTTTGATCATAGCGGGGGTGTCCGGCGCTCGGCGCGTCTCTACGCGCTATCGAGGGTATCGACGATTTTTCGCGTGGCTTCTGAAAACTCGCGTGGCACTCTCGAGGGTCGAACGATTTAAAAGTGGGGGAAAAAAAGTAGACTCTCCGAGACGTGTTTCGCGGTTATCGATCGGACTCAGCGAGCAAGGTAGGCAGTAACCTCGCGCGATACGTTCGCAGCGAAGCTTCGATCGTGACTAACGCGAGGGAACTCTTGTACAACCAGTATATCTCGTCGTACTCCACCGCGTGGTTTGTCCCGTGCGGGCATAACCTACCGGTATATACGTGGTCCTCGCTCACTTGATCCTTCTCTCGTTTCTATCCCTTCTGCAAACCGCCGTCTCGGCCTCCCTCCCTACTACCGCCCGGCTTTTTCGTACCGCGCTTCTCTCGTGCGTCGCCCCCCACCCCGTCGGCGCAGTAATCGCGGAGGCGCTTCGCGCGTATCGCGCGCACCTGCATCGCCAGTAGCTGCCGTCAGCGGTACACGGCGCGTGTGCCGTGGAACGATTTGGGAAAAAAAGGGGCGTTCTAGTAGAACATATAAAAAGAGGCGATTCTGCTCTACGGAATTTAATCGCGATTGATATATCTCTCGACCGACCACTATACCGCTTATCCGACTGATCTTTCCTTATCACCCCTGCGTTATCAATTTACAGCTGTTTTTTTTCTTACTTCTGACTCTACGAGAAGCTGCGACACGCTGTTTCGATATCGGAATCGTACACGATCGTCGGCTAGGCTATCTTTGTTATCTCACGACGCAACTTACAAGATTACAAACGATAGTCGATCAGAAGTGCTCCACGAGATCATTTGCTGCGCAGTACACACCCACGATATTCAACTGTTTCATCCTTTTCACCTGGATTGATATTCCTGGCCTTTTTTTGTTTTGTTTATTGTTAAAAAATTAATTATTGTTCATGAAAAAAATTAATGAAATAAATGTACATACGTTTCTTTTATTTTTTGCAAAAGATTTCTTACAGATACAAGTAAATCTATATGGGCTTCTTGCATGTATTTGATATAAACGTATCGATCGTCGTACCACTAGATTATCATCGCCTTAAAAGGATTAAATGCGGTAAGGCCATAACGATTATCTCAATTTTCCACGTGGAAAATCCTAAGCTCAGATTTGCCCCACCGAGCAGTCTGAAACCACCGCGTGTCATAAAGTCATCGTTATTCGTGGAAACGAAAAAAAATCTTTTGCCAAAAAATAAAAATAAAATAAATGTATATGCGTATATACGTTAATTTTTTTTTGTTGCTAAAGATTTTTTTATGAAATCGATTTTTTGTAGATACAAGAAAGCTATATAGGTTTCCTTATCTATTTCATACAATCGTATCGATCATCGTACCACCCGATTACTACCGTGTTAAAAGGGTTAAATGCGATGAAGCTGAAACGGTTATCTCAATTCACCGGGTGTAAAATCCTAAGTTCGGATTTAACACACCGAACGGTCCGCGACCACCGCGTCTCACAAAATCGTCGATATCCGTGGAAAAAAAAACTTTCGCAATAGCCATCGAGTTTCGCGTAATCAGAAAATCTAACCGTCTATCTATACGCTCAGGTTCTTCCCGTCACGCTGCGTGACACGGATAGAAATAATACAGTAATCGAACGATGCTGTCGATGACGCGATAGAGATTCGTGCGTGTATTACCGGAACGTCTCTCTCTCCGTATTAGAGACTCTCGGGTCCGCTGTGACGAGACCGTCGTCGCGTTCGCAGCGGCAGCTTCCTCGAAAGAGAGCTCGCGTTCCGCCAACTTACCAAGCGTGAGTCAGAAAACTCGGCTGTTTCACCGGGCACCGAGAAATCCTCGTGTGTTTCCCCGATGCGGAATACGATATCGTACGATCACAACCATCACAGAGGAATATCTTCGATCAACCGCTCCGGCGAGGAATATCTTTGACGTCATGTTAATCACACATAGATTTCTTATCGATGTATCATTTTTTTTTTTTTTACTTTTGTCTCACGACTCGTCTCGTTTCGAAAAAAGGGGTTCGAGGTTCAGACGTTTTCACAATGACCGTGAGTCGTAGAAAATCGCGACGAAGTCGCATTGTGTCGTATGACCGCTTCCCCCTCCTCCCCTGCACCTCTCGCCGGGATTGACAAGAAACCTCTCGTTGAGAAAGAAAAAGTCCCAACGGATACGAGAAGTGAAGACCGAAGAGATTGTGCAGTCTTGGGTAATTTGCTGTTAACCCTGACAATAGTCCCCATTATCACTATTATGAAAATTAATTAAATTCATTATTATTTTACGCAACAAAAATTGTATAAAAAGGAAAAATAAATTTTATTATGATTACGCATGCTATATTAAAATATAGCATGCGTAATCATAGTTCACATTTGTATTGTTATCTGAACTGTATAAATTGTAAATGTAAAATGGTTCGGCTCGAAAATAAATAAATAAATGATAATTACTATTATTATGTAAAAGTGTCACCACAAACTACTGTTTCACAAAAAGTTTTGTATCCTAAGCTATACTCGGCAGTGGAAAAAAAAGATCAAAGGAATCCATAGAATACGCATTACGAAGCTAATGAAAGAAGATGAGAGACGCGGCGCGAAACCTCGAGAAGTTATTGCGTGAGACGACGAACGATGTGCGCCGTCCACGCGGCGTCTAAAGTACGGGATTTTTTTGTTTTCGTTTTATTTCATAAAGTTCGCCTGCCCCGGCTAACCTTCGACGAGGCCTTGCAGCTTCTACGCGTTGTTATTCTTTATCGTTCTTTTTTCGTTGTCGAATAGTGAATTTTTCAGTGTACACGTGCCCACACCTGAGCGGTGCGAAACGAAACACGAGTTCGTTTCCCCCACTTCTAACTTCCCTACGTAAAAATAAAATAACGTTAATAACAAGAGAACAAAAAACTCGTGCCTCGACTCAACGAACGAAAGTAATTTTTTTCGCCGCTCTGATCATGTAGAGGTAACCAAAATCTCTACGGGTCATAACGGGAGCGCAGACGAGGGTACGGATAAAATGCAGGTATCTTTATCTCCGAACGAGCTCGATAGTTTTTGCGAATGCTGGTCGAGACGGGAGTTTGACGCGGTTCTCCCGGGACCGCCGAGAGGGCTCTTGATCCACGATGGCTCGAGAGTTGGCAGCCTCCCGTACCCTGTATCACTGTATACACGTATCTATACAGTGATACACTGCAGCGTACGCCCGTACACTCGGCACAGCCGCATGCTGGCGCAGATATAGGTATAACGCTCCTTCGAGCATCGTACGCGAGACCCCCGTGGATGGAAAGTCGGCCAGGAACTTAAAAAAAAGGTCGTTTCCCGTGTATTCACGCAAGACACACAAACACAGAGACACACACACATACAGACCGCGGCGATCGTACCATCGAAGTGGTGTGAGCGGATGCGAGCATTAAATTCGGTCCGTTACTCGCGCCCCGTTACTTTTGCCTCCTTCGAGCCAGCACCAGCGGCAAAAGTGTGCAGTGCCTATGTAGCATCACCATCGCGAGTTGTACCGGGCAAAAGGCTCAAACCGGCGCTCGCCTGGGACCGAAGTGGCTACCGCAGCGCCCGTCCTCGATACGAGACAGTTCGAGCCGGGCCCACGGCCGAGTTCACCTATGCCTCCGGTTGTATCGCCTTCTCTGCGCTGCTCCTCCTAAACGCGGATACGCGTTTACCCGCTCGGTCGACGGGGGACGCCGATGAGTGTAACGGGAAAGCCGGTGGAATCACACTCCTCCCCGCCGTGTTCTACCGGCCAACGAGAGTTACGGAGAGAGGGCGCCCCCAATTTGTGTAACAAAGAGGACACGACGAGTCCGGAGAAGGAGAAAAAAAAAACCCGAGGGACGCATGCGCGAAACCGTCGAGCCTCCGACGATCGCTGCGCCGTCCAGCGGATTAGTTCCTGACCTAGATCCTTCGAACTATCCGATCGTTGTTTTTTTTTTTTTTTTTGCTGTACTCTAATGTTCGGTCTTACGAATCGCGAAGCGCTATCGTATACTTCTTTAGCAGAAAGGATAACAAAGAAAGGTTTCCATCCGTAATAAAGTTATTTTGAGATATCTTGTCGAATCGATGCAACAGTGTGCTGAGAAGCGCGGACAACGGGACAGCAATAAAAAATATAAAATTTAAAAATATTGTAAAAAATATGAAAACAATAATTTCGATAAATAATAATGATAATAACGCTGAAAATGTTGTTCATTCGTGAAGCGCTATTGGATTAATATTCAAAAGAAAAGTTTCGGTCTGTATTAACGTTATTATGAGATATCTCTTCGAATCGACGCAATTGTGTGCCGAGAAGCGCGGACAACGGAACAGTAATAAAAAATATAAAATTTAAAAATATTGTAAAAAATATGAAAACAATAATTTCGATAAATAATAATGATGATAACGCTGAAAATGTTGTTCATTCGTGAAGCGCTATTGGATTAATCTTTAAAAGAAAAGTTTCGGTCTGTATTAACGTTATTATGAGATATCTCTTCGAATCGACGCAATTGTGTGCCGAGAAGCGAGGACATCGGGACGAGGCAACAACAAAAAAACTGTTCGTACCGAATGTATCGAAATCACGCGTCACAGTTTACACGTTGCACGCGATTAGCCGATACGGAATCTCATTGTATTTACAAACGAGAGCCACGTGTACGTGTCCGATCGGAGATGAGCGATCGATTATTTTCTTATTGCGCGGGTTTTAATCGTCGCTGACGCTGTTTCGTGCTTGTCGGAGAGCTCCGAGCTCGATCAGCGAACACGACCGCTGTGTCGCTCGACACGGAACGGAGGTTCTCATGCGCGCGCGCGCGCGCGCGCACCTCTTGAAAACTTCAAGGGCATGAGACACACACGACTCGTTTTCTCAGCGTCTCTATGACTACGGTTAACTCTCAGCGTGCCTCGCAGTCGGGAGAGTCGATAGCCGAAGCAGTTTCTCGACGGTTTCTCATGCTGACGCCTCGGTATCGCGGCTCATATGGGCACCCGGGCCAACGAACTCTCGTCAAGTTTAAAGGTCGTTTGCCCTAAAGCGAGCCAACCGCGCCGATCGGCCGCGAAGACACGAATGTGGAATGGAATTTTCTACGGGCGAGGTGGGACAGGGGACCCTGCTTCCCGATGCAAAACAAAGACAAAAACCCAGAATATTTTTCGATGCGTAGCGCAAGAGGAACGTCGCCCAGACAACGGCGAAGGTGCAACGGAAGACAAGACTGTTTTTTCGTCGGTGCCTTTTTGCACGCCATGCGAGGTCGCGCTGGTCTATATTGACCCCATTCAGAAAATTATACAAAAAATTATGGAAGGTAACTTTCAGCATTCTTGAACATGTCTGGACAGATACAAAAAAAATATATATCGGGTTAACAAAAAATATAAAAAATATACAATTTTTTGGAAAATGTCGAACCGAGTGTCGAGTACGAAAGTTTAAAATTGAAGCGAAGATATCTTGAGGAATGCTCAATGTACATAAATAAATTTTAAAAACATGTCTTCGAGTATGCCCTCCACGTATCAGTAGTAGCGAGGAATCGACCTAGTTTCGTCGACAATCTTAGCAGACAGAAGGCTGTTTTCCGTGCCGAAAAAAAGATAAATACCAGAATATTTTTGAGTGTTAAAAACCGCAGCGAATATATGCTTGAGACGTAACAAAATAAACAAAAATATTTATGAAAATCAAGTTTCCTCTACGAAGGAAAAAAAATGAAGAAACCAATGATAATTTAAATACACTTTTTTTTATCATGTTAAATAAATAAAGATAAATAAGAATAAGAGCGTATCTTCGAGTACGCCCTCCACGTATCAGTAGTGGCGAGGAAACGACCCACTTTTATCGATAATCTCAGCAGACCCATCGACTATCTTCGCGCGCAACACTCCCGATACTTTTCTCTATTCGTTGTGAGTGCGCGTAAGTCGAGGGAGCGCACAGGCGCTCGAATCTGCTATATTCTACATGCATCTCTAAATTTATCGCCGATGTCGGCGACCTCCTCGGATAGCGATCGTGCCGATGCGTCGCGTTCGGCTCGTTAACCGGGACTCGCCTTACGCTCTACGACTCGTGAGAAAAATGATTTTAAAGATTTTCCGCGCGGGAAAATGCTTGACCTCTCCGCCACAAAGAAATCTACTTTTGACTCTCGCGCGCGCGCCCGCAGTCGAACGCCATGCGCCGGCTGCCGTGAGCGCGCCGTCTGCTCGCCGTACGAAAATAGAAAATGTATATGCCATTGCAACGAAACGGGGTCCCGGGGCTTCTCGGCTGCTCGTTCGCGGTCAGACCGCAAACGAACGTTATTCACCGCGGCGGTTGCGGACGGTATGCACGTATATCCGTAGATACGGGCCGATTGTATAAAGAGAGTCGCAACGTAAACACACCGCGCCCGATGAAGAAATAAGGGTTGAAAACAAAAACAATGCGCACGTGTCGACAGCGGGCCGGTATCCGGTCATTGGGCGGATTAAACCGTGCCGTCGCGATGCTAAATTTAAATTAAACTCCTCGTTGCATGCACACGCGAGGTACGCATCGCTATCGCCGATAAACTCCGCGGGCATCGAGGGCCGATGCACGACCCGATAAAACGTACGTACCAAAGTCGATAATACGGAACGTAATGTCTTGTTTTTTTTTTTTTTTTTAATATGTATTTCTTCCATTGTTCCACCGTATACACTTTTGGGTTTTTACCGAACCCCATCCCGATTCCCCCCTAGCACTCCCTACCCGCGATCAGCTAAGCTACCTAAATTCCAGTGCGTCCGTAGCCGACTCAGCTACACTGTACCGAATTTGCCGGGGACACGGGGAAACTACGGAAAGACCGTCCCGGTACAGACGGCCATATTCTACTGATCCTCCGGTATTTTTGCCCTTTGAGCAAAGTGCAGACACACGAAAGTTCCAGAAGAAAGCGCCTCCCGCTCAACGGTCGATGCGCCAGCTAGCGCACGGCTGAGCGGTCACCCATCCGAGCACTGACCGCGAACGATCTTTGCTTGACTTTGGAGACCACCGGAGCCGTACGCCAACCGCGCATCCACCGCTGTCGGTCGTAATGTCTCGTTTTGTTATCGTCATCGGCGCGCTCCGTCGGTAATTTTCTATTTTTGTTTTGTATCTTTTTTTAGCCTCTCGTGGACTTTATGAGCGACGCATCGGCAAAAAGTCACTTTGCTATGTGCACGGTGTGACGTAAGGTCATTTTGTTTATCTCTATTTTTTGTCCTATCGAGTCGCGCGGACGTAAATCGTGCGAGGATTATGCGTGCATGCAGATTTCGCGCCGCCGCGCAGGTTCGTCCACCGTACGTGCACCTGAACTTTGTCATTGGCAACGCGCCACGAGAAGTGCGCAATACGATCTCGTTCGCACGCTCGAAGTTTCCTGCGGCGTCATCCTTAACGCCCCCTCGCCCCGTACTTCGTCCGCCGCGGGCGACGAATTTCTGCGAATCGGGCCGTCGAGGGAGGAACCCGATTTCCAGAAGCCGCGCAGCGGAAGCTGCGCGGCTTCCGGATGCTCGGACCTCTACGCCGAGACGGATAAACCGCTCGGAAAAATATTTTTCCTTGTTGAATGAAAAAAAAAAATTACAATTTTCCTTGTTCCTTGCTCCGAAGCAATTAAAATTCTTCCAACGCCATAGTTTTTTGTTACTTTTGTTGAAATTAATTATAGCCTCTGTGGAATTCCGAGAAAATTACGTAGTAACGAAATGTAAAAAAAAGATCAACAACAAATTCTAAGCTATTAAAATTCTTCTACCGACGTAGCATTTTTTTTAGCCAACTATGGAATTTCAGAAAAGTACGAAGAAATTATATATATATATATATGTATATACATAAATAAAGTTCCTGGGAAAAGATCAGCGATCGCTTCGCGGATCCCGAATGAAAATGATTCATAAAATATTCGAGAGGCGAGCTCATTGGATTAGTCAACGGTTGCGCGGGTAACGAGAGTGACTCACATCTGTTATCTACCTTCTATGTGTAGCTAGCGGGTTATCAGGTAATCGGGTTCCCTCATGCGTATATACATATATGTATGACTATTATCAGTCGCAATATTTGCCATCTTCCACGTATAGATGAACAAAAAAAAAAAAAAAACGAGGTCGAACGCATGCAAAGCACGAAGTGAATTTTAATCGAGAGTCATGGACTGATAAGTCTCGGTGAAACAGGCGCGCGAACACGCGTCGAGAGAAGAAAGAAAGAAAAAATATCAACGACGCACGTGTGTTCTGCGCTGAGGCGACTCCACGCAAGACCACGCGCAAGTGACATTTACCGCGATGCACGAGCGCCACACTCGTTTCTCATCCTACCGAACGTCTTTGACTCACTTTACAAACAATTTCCCACCATATCGTTTAACCCGCTGATGCAATCGCTGTGTTTCCGTAAGTTTCGAGCCCGACGCGCAGTGTTCAATGTATTGCGTCATAAGCAAAATAATGATTTCAATCGATAATAATAATAACAATGATGATAAAAATTTCATTCATTTGCCTAGGTAATCACTTTTACATACCGGAGTGACCGAGCAACGGCCCAATCCCGTCGCCGCGACGACTGTTCAACGGAATCATCGAAAGAAGACAAAAAACTATCAACGACGCACGTGCGATCTGCGCAGAGTCGATTCTACGCAAACCACGCGCAAGTGACATTTACAGCGATGCGCGAGCGTCACACTCGTTTCTCATCCAGCCGAAGGTTTGACTCACTTCGCAAACAGTTTCTCACTATACCGTTTAACCCGTCAATGCAATCTCTGTGTTTCCGTAAGGTTCGTGCCCGACGCGCAGTTCGGTGTATTGTGTCATAAGCAATACACCGAAAAAAAAAATACATAAAACTATGTAAAATAGATAAATGTGTAGTACAAAGCTATTTCAAAAATCCCAAACATAAAAATATACAAATAATAATTTCAATCAACAATATTAAAAATGTCATTAATCCACCAAGATAATAGCTTTTTACATACCTGAGTCACCGAGCAACGGTGCAACGGACGTGTCCCCGTCGTCGCGAGGATTTTCCAACGGAATCGTCATTGTTGTTGTCGTTGACCTTCCCGCCTGCGGATTCCTTCCCCCGCCGATCAACCGGAATCCTTCACCGCTCCGCGCAGCGTAATAAAAAATAACACAACATCAGAGTCTCCCTCTGTCACTTCGAAAGCTCTTCCAAGTTTCTCCTCTCCGGTAAATTCCCAAAATCCAGTCGAAAAGCAATTTCTCTCAAGTGACGAATAGATCGGGTTGTCTCTTCCTCTTCGCGAAATAACTGACGATAACGAGGGCGTCGATGCCGCGGTGAATCCTCATGCTACGATGAATCGACGATAACTGAGGTCCCTCCCTCTGCGCCGATCTATCTCGGCGCCTCCGACGCGTGTCTAACTTCGTCACAGTCGCGATATGCACGGTTAACGCAACAGGCACGTACACAAATGTACAAAGATTATCGAGTCAGGATCGTGACGTCTGTCCGCGCGATAGATCGATCGGTCGAGTCGGTATTACAGATGAGATGCATCAGAGATGAGCGCGTGTCTCTTTGTCGCGTTGCTGGTACACTAAGCGTCTTTCAACGGTCGTAGGTTCGTAGCGGGTTTGAAACGTCGGGTTGCTCGCCAGCGCCGATAGTTGGCTCTCCCGACGTCGCTCGGTGTCTCTGCGCGCTGCGGAGAGTCGTTGGTCGGCTTTGTACGTGCACGGACGGGCGTCGAGTCGGAGTTCCGATTGAACGAAAGAAGTAAGTTGCACACAACTGTGCTCTCCGCGGTGCGTGCTCTATCTCGGTCAGGCGAGTCGAAACGCGCAGAACTATGAACTGAGTCACCGAGGAGCGTGCCGAACGCCCGCTTATATGAAGAGCCGCGCGAGCGGGCCTCGAGCACCGTCCCTCCCGCCGCCGCCATGCAGCTCTTTTCTGTATACGCGCTCGGAACGATGCACCGACGCTATCGGTGCACGCCAACATCCGTACGACCCAACCGATACACCGTCCCGAGGCTGGAGACGTCGAAGCACGCGGGCCAAGAAACGAGGAGGAGAAACACGTTCGTGTGTGCGAAGGAAAATCGAGTGGGGGCGTGGAGGATGAAGACGCGGAGAAAGAGTAAGAATCTTGAGAGGAAAGAAGGGAGAAAAAAATATGAAAAGCGGGAAAGGTGGGGGAAGGAGCACGCGATAAGACACGCGATAATGCGGGGTACGAAGAAAATTCCCCGAGCTACAAAGCCCCTCCGAGGCACCGATTTTCCACTACTACACGAAACACAACACTTCGACTCTTTACGCTTTGTGGCGATACGCAGCAGACGAGAGGTCGTTCCACGCTGTGAAACTACGCCTTTTTTTGTTCTCACCGGCCAGATCGTAAACGCTGCGCATAAGAGTTTTCTTCTTTTTTTTTCTCTTTCTCTTTATCTCGAATCCGAAATAAGACTCGGCTGTGACCAAAGTCTGAGGCTGAATCGGCTGCATTTATAATACTCGAGTGTGTGCTCTAAGCGGTCTTTGACCCCAACGTATGTTTTATTTATCAGCGAAGTGGGCTCGGCTCGAGAAGAATCCACTCGTAATATTGAACGGGATATCCTGTACCGAGCTAATGGGTTTTGTGGCCCGGGTAACATTTTTTTTTTTTAAACATCGAAAGCGCTCGTTTGCTTCGTTCGTACGCCTATTGGAGCCACAATATTTTGCTGAAGCTTCAATCGGCCAAATCGTAGTATGACCGAAAATCCAATCGGTCCGAAGCTCTTTTGTATCGTCAAACTTCCGAAACTTTGTTTTATGGAGTCATCAAACCGCTGAAACTTTATTTTTCCGAATCGAGAAATTTCCAAAACTTTATTATACCAAATCTTCATTTACGCGAACGTTACTTTTTGAAAATAGTACTTGGCCGAATGTTATTTTTCCGAACAACAATTTCACCGAACTTCATTTTCCGGAATCGTTAAACCTTCAAACGCCAAGTCGACGAATTGTCATTATTTCGAATAGTATTTGTCCGACAAGTCATTTATCCAAATCGCTTCGTACTGAGCGTAAATTATATCATATCAATTATATTATAATATAATAACAGATTATCTGACTATTCACTCATATTATATAGTTTCGTGATTCGCTCAATTGGCGATTCGGAAGAATGACGATTCGGCGACTTGACGCGCGGAGGTTAAACGGTTCAGAGAAATGAAGTACGGTGAAATTATTATTCGGCAAAAATGTCGTTCAGTTAAGCAACGACGTAAAGAAATAACGTTCGGCCAACTACAATTTCCGAAAAGTTAAGTTCGCTGAACTGAACATTAGGATAAATAAAGTTTTGGAAATTCGACAATTAGAAAAAATAAAGTTTCTGTATTTTGACGATTCGGAAGAGATGCGTCCCAGCACATGATTTTCGACCGTACGTCAATTCGCTCGATTGAAGTTTCGGCACGAATTATGTGGGCTCCGCGCCGATTGGCTGAAGAATTCACGCCTCAGCGACACGAATCAAAAGCATTGTCCTCGCCGCACTCTTTCTGTAAACGCGTTCTCGGGCTCTCTGCCGAGGCGTTTGACTTATTGCGCTCGCTCTCGGTGGGGACGTTCGTTCGCGTGCGATGGACGATGCGCATTAAGGTCCGTCGTGCGACCGGGGGCGACGGGAATGCGCGTGTTTTGTTTTGCTCTCAGCTCGCCGTGGCGCCTGAGATCGACGCGCTCGATGATCCGCCGAGCCGAGCGGGTTCCTTTGTACGTTTTGATGTATGCGCTCGCGTATGTACGAGCGCTTGCGCGCGCACCTTTGCCGAGCTACCGATATAGAGGGAGGACGCGCTCGCTCGAAGAGCCCGACCCTGCTGGATCAACGATCCATCCACGCCCACGCTGGAACTCGATTTTAGCATAGAAAAGCTCCGAACCGAGGTCATTTGTTATGCGCCTCTTTCCGTCGAATTCTCGGAACGTCGATGGACTTCTCGCAATTTACCGGCTCGTGCGCAACGGACCGGAAGTCAATTACTTTTCGAGCGAGCCTGCGTATAAAATTGTTTAGAATCTTAAGGGCGTATGTAATGTCGTTTTGTGTTTGTCGGACCATGCGAGGACCCTTCGGTTCTGTAGCTGGAGATCCACAAATCTCGCTAAAACCGACATTTTTGTCCGCGCTAGACACTCCATCTTTCGAATTTCTATGCAACAACCATGATGTTGAGAGCAAAAGTGTTATTTTAATTGTTGTTATACTTAGTACATCGAAGATCAACATCGACCAGGTTCCAATTGCCGGAACGAACTCGCTATAGCCGAAATTTAAATGCGTGCTAGACACTGCATGTATAACTGTGTTTCGATGTAGAAATTACGCGAAGTCGATTCGGCGGTACCAAAATGGCGCCGCGTCTGGAACGTCGTCGTTCGCGCCCTGCCGGAAGCGTAAGCCTCTGGTTCGAGCGGAGGTTGCGCGTCGGTGCACGCCGCAAGAGCAGCGAACGAGCAAAAAGCGGAAGCACGTTGTCCCTCGTCGAAGGCGCCACTGTGAATGATAAGAGGCGAGCTATTACATACCCGGCCACGGAGGAGTGAGAGAAAGAAATTAATTGTCAATTCCTTCCTCGAATCCAACCGTTCATGGCCGGCCTTCGATTTCTACGCTCGCATAGACATAGATCGCGAATCGTATCCTTTTTTTTTTCTTTCATTTATTTATTATCGTCGATGGCTCGGTAATCGTTACGCCGATAAGTCTCGGTAGTTTCCTACGTGGCTTTACGGAATCGTAATGAACCGGGCGACACAATCGGCTGTACGCTCGATGCGTAACGATCGGAGAACAAGAGCGACCTTCCGAAACTCCGGCGTACCGAAGGTCGTCGCCTCGCTCGAAATATTATTCGGCCGCGGTTGTCGAGCGGCATTGAGGAATAACGAGGATACAACGCGGACGACAAATGCTGCCGCTGCCAGGAGCAACGAACCTCTCGCCCGAACGTCTGTGTCGCGTCGATGCATCGGGCGAGTGTGTGTTAATCGCGGAAAAAAAAAGATCATTCGCAAACCGCGACTGAACTATATAAACCAGAGTGGCTAGGCAAGCAAAAAGAAAGGTCGTCGACCGTCGATCTTGAAGCGAGTGACGTAAAAATTTGCGTCGTTACAGTATACCTGACTTTTCGATACACCGCGAATGCGGGAGGTAGGTAGAAACTCGTTACAATGCGATCCATCAAAAGGCTTCCGATAATGTCGCGCGAGCACCGTTCCTTCGTCGTAAATATACGTCGATACATCCGATCGGGTCATTCCGTTCGGGTAATGAACCCCTCGCGCGACCTCGCTTAACATTTGCACTCAATTTGTATGTCCTCTGCAGGCTGCCGATACGAACGCGGCGTTCGTACTGCCCAAGAGCATCGGCGTCTCTCATCGTCGAATCTTCGTGGCGAGGTCTCACGGCTTTCCGCTAGTCGACCGTCGTGGCGCCATCGCTCGGACGTTTGCTCAACCTCCTCGAACTTCTCCATTGTTGGCACACAGTTTTTGTTAATATTTTTGTTATCATCATCTCAAACTCAGCTATCTATACGTTTTTCAACATCGCATTTGTTAATTAATCATTTATCAATTAATTATGCATCAACGAATGTTTGATGGAGTTTGGAAAATACGAAAATTTGGCGATTGTTTTCACATCTGGTTAAACTTGCAGCTTTACCGTCGATCGAAGCGATTCAAATATTCGTCCCTGAAGATATCCGCGTGACATCACATTTTATCTTCCGCAAAAAAATTGTTCGCTTGCAGGATTTTATTGCTCAAGCGAATTTCGACGAGCGAAGTTTGTGCGATGTAAAACAATTCTTGTAACGTGATGGAATTTAGTCTCGTGCGGATATTTTCAGGATGATAATATTTCAGACTCGAGTAAATTTTTTGTTTGAACGTTTATCATGCCTACGCGAAAGGGTGCCGGAGCTACCGGAATCTCGTCCAGTCGGGGTCACTACGATTCCCGAACGCCACAGCTAACTCGAACTGGGATCCTCTCTCGCGGCTTTCCGTTCGACGAACATCGTCGCGCCATCCCTCGGACGTTTGCTCAACCTTCTCAAACTTCTGTGCCTGAACAATACGCAACTTTTGTTATTATGCCCTCCAATTCTGTTTATATCTATATTTTTCATGCCCGCATTTATTAATTAGCAATTGATTACCAGATTTTCAACGGAGTTTCGAAAGTATGAAAATTTGGTGGTTGTTTCGCATTTTCTAAAACTTGCAGCTTTACCGTCAATCGGAGCGCCTTGACAGCGATTCAAATATTTCAGACTCGACGCGATTGTCATCGAATCACAAAACAAAAATTATTCGTAGCAAAATTTGTAGTTTAAACGACGATAATGCCTACACGAAAGGGTGCCGGGGGCACCGGGAAGTCGTCCAGTCGGGGTCACCACGATGCCCGAACGACACAACCACCGCGAACTGGGTATGCCAATGAAAATTGATAGTTGGGGATGCCCGAATGGGCGAGGTAACCTATCGTTGTAAAACGCGATTCATCGGGTACAATTCTAATAATAAAATGCGAGCTAATCGTCAAATCTGTTGTGCATCGATGCGGGCACGCAATAATCCGACATATAGGACTGTTGTTGATTACGCGATTCTCACGGATCTTTCGCGAGCCGCTTTTCGCAGAACGATGACAACGATAAACAGATATTTTTGGAACGTTGCATCAAAAATAACGAGTGTTGCAAAGATCATTACGCTGGTTCGGAAACAAGCGTCACGATGGCGTGATGCAGAATATGCGTTGCATCGTAGTCGTTGTCCAATCGGAAGAATAATAATAAAAGTGACAACGAAAGTGAATCCTTACATCGTGACTGCCTTCGACGAAGTGCGCGTTCGTTGAATAGAGTGCGAAGAATCCACGCTCTTCCGAAATGGTTTGCAGACTCGTCGAGACTGAGAAATGGCGCTGCCTGTTCCACTGAGCGGGACGGTCGAGTTGTCGAGCGGAAAGCGAAGAACTTTTGAGCCACAAAAAATTGATAACTCGTGTCCCTCACGTCCGAGAGCTCGACGTCGTCCTCCGTTTTACCCATCTTCCCTCGCGGCTCCAACTTCCGGTTCCGAGCGGATTCTCGCCTAGGTTTCTAGAAACCTCCCGAACGGAAATATAGCTCTGCCAACCCCGACACCAGCGTTCCCCCACTCCGGGCCACTTACGCAACGCTTCGATCGACCAAGCGGGGCACTACTTGAAGCAAGTCAGTTGCATAGCGAATTTCATCCTACGAAGACGTTGTCGAGTTTTCTTCACGAGTGAGTGTTACAAATAAACGAGAAACATGCCACGAAGAGGAAGAGCATCGGGTCCACCACCCAGAACGTAAGCAAATAATATTCAATTTATCCTTGACTATTAAATATTTTCTGTTCATCGAGTAAATCGATTGCATCGATGTTCGAAAGAAAAACGAGGTTCGTTACGTCACGGTCACAAGGTCTAGGGCTTCGAGCGTGACGTAGACGGTCCAAAGATCCACTAGACATTGAAGAATTGGAACACATCGATTATACCACGGTGTATTGACGTATCGGATGTTAACGATTGTTTTGTGCTTAATTTTTCAGTGTCAGGCCAGCCGCGAGGGCTCCGCCAGCGGCGCATCCTCCGGCGCACGCGGCTCCGCCGCCGTCCGCGCCGATGGTAGCTCAGCCAGCGTCCCAAGGTCCCGGCCTCATGGGACAAATGGCCGCTACCGCCGGTGGTGTAGCCATAGGATCCGCCGTGGGACACACCATCGGACACGCTATGACCGGAATGTTCGGAGGTGGCTCAAGCGAGCCCGCTCAGGCTGCTGCTCCGGTTGCTCCTGCAGCGGCCGCTCAACCAGCTTACCCTGGAGCCGCGGCGCAGCCCAGCGGCGCATGCGCCTGGGAGATCAAACAGTTCCTCGAATGTGCGTCGAATCAGTCCGACTTGACCCTCTGCGAGGGCTTCAACGAGGCTCTGCGTCAATGCAAGAGTGCTAACCGTCAGTATATCAAAACTCATTCGCTAAGATCCTCCTAGAAATATCACAGCCTGAAACTTAACCTACACTCTCTCTTGTTTCAGACATCTAAATCGACTTGGTAGACTCAACGGACAAATTAGCAGTGCTGTATTCCAATAAAAAAGTTCTTTTTATAGGAGGCGCTTATTTTTTTTTTTTTTTTGTTACGTTTATTCCCGCGTTAATCGGCGGGTGTGTATAATCAGATCGTGATTTGAATGATAAAATTGTTGTCATGTGCCGTTAATGAAGATGAAGCAAATAAAAATAAAGATTAGTCGTTAAAATCCTGAACTCCTGTCCGTGTTATTCAACCCTTCGTACGAGATGCTCGCCGAGCGTGGATCCTCGCTCAGCGAGTACTTGCATTGCGCGGTATAAACATCGCTAAGGTAAAGTCCTAGTGGCCCGACAAAGCATGCCTGCGAGGGAGAGAGAAATGGGTTTTTCTCTTTGAAGACTACTGTTCGCAATATTATATTTGTGTAAAATAATATTTTTATCGTGAATATATAGTTTATTATTGTTATTCGATATTTATATTTAGAATAGAAGCAAAGTTGCGAAGCCCTCGGCCTGCGTTGTTACGCCGGGCGGGTGGCTGCCGAATGCGAAGGGTTGACTGGAGATCCTTCCGAGGTGTTTTGCGAGAGTCCGTGAACGAGTGTAGATTGTTGTTGCAGAACGGACATCGTGATTGTGCAGCCGCGTCAGCGCGGAGCCCTCGGACAATTCGCTGGGACCGCAGCCGGAGTCGCGGCGGTATAAATCGAACGAGTCGTTTAAGCTTTACCAATCGTTTAAAACGATTAGGGGAGAGCGGGGCAAAACTCAGTTTTACAATAATTTTTGGATGCCCCGTTTTGTTCCAACGATACATCCGGATTTTCAACCCCGTTTTTCCCCACCTGCTACCACCGCCACCATCGAAAAGTTATTGGAAAATTGCGTTTTATCGCATCATCCCATTTTACCCCACCGTCCCATTTTCCCCGCTCTCCCTCAATTCCCGTTGCGTCGCAGGGCACCGTCATAGGCGACAAAATAACCGGTCGGAGCGATCGGGCCCCAGAATCTCCAACCGGAAGTGCCGAAGCATCGGGTCCCTGCGTCACGGAACAGCAGCAACTTTTGGACTGCGCCGAGACACAGAACGACTTGCGAGCGTGCGAGCCTATGCAACGGACGGTCCTCGACTGCAAGCGGAAATACAGTTCGTTCCCCCCCCCCCCCCCCCCCCGGATTCAATAAAGTCCATCGGACAACACTCATGAAACAGGGCATCTGTGTACTGTTTTTCTTTTTTTTCTTTTTCAGATGTACGATGACTACACTTCGCGTCGGCAAAGTAAACAAATATTCGGTGGCAGTGTATAAGAAGACCCAACTAGAAAGAGAAATGAAAATGTATAACAGTAACAAACAAAAGGATAATAATCATTATGTAAAATAAACGATAAATTGTCCTGATCTCTAACATCCATCCGAGACTAGAAATCGATGATTTCGGAACAGTGTTTATTAAGTTAACGCGTGCTTAACGAGATTGGATTTAAAACAATGGGGGGTTTTCGGAGGGGCTGTACGAATACGAGGGAGGGAGGCGGGAGGAGAGGAAAAGAAATGGTAGACTATCTTTTGTCGGTATTGAGAACGCGCATCATCATGAAACCAGCGACTGTAGCTGCCGCGATGCCGAGACCAGCTTTCCACCAGACTACGGAGTCTCCTTGGATCAAACCGAATTGCTTCATGTGCCTGAAATTGAGAGAAAAAAACGTTATAGCCGCCGAATCCTCGAAGACGATGCACTATTATCATAGATATAATACATATTTTTCATGATTCATCGCACGATAAAACCGCGCGTATAATGCACGTCATCGACGCGAAGTCCAATCTCGACGAATAATCTTTCCGTGGTTTACGCAACTGCGCGGTTTTACCGTACGTTGACGCGCTCCTCGCTCCAACGCTCTTCGTAAGACATTCTCAAAGCTCGAAAATAAATAACCATGTATACCGGTGCGAGAACAGGGGATTAGATGTGTCAAGAGTCGGGTACAAAAAAAAAGATATCTGAACTCGCAGCATGCTCATGCAACGCAAGACCAAAGGTTAATTTCTACTCCGTTAATTGGAGACGGCGAAGCACCCGATAAAATATCGTAATATAAAAAGAAGAGAAGACGAAAGTAAGAAATGAACAATTAACAAACTATAATACGAAAAGGAACCTTGTGAAAGAACTGCACCATTCGGTAGGTGAAGGATTGACAAGCAATATGTGGACCATTCGCCTCAAAGGACTGCAAAAGAGGTCGATATGATCAGTGAACGATTTATTATAAATCAACCGAAAGTTCGCTCGATTATTGCGATCGCTTATGGATCTCTTTTTCTTGTCGTTACAACGTCGCCTTGCCCATAGTGCGACAAAGATTATTAGAGAGATAACAGAGACAGAGTGGGATGTATACGTAAGCCCGGAAGCTTTTTTTGTTTCCCAGCGGAAGAAAATTAATTACGATAATTCGTTGAAAGCCTATGTACACGTGCCTACTACAAAGAAAATTTATACAGTGAATATTTAACCAACCTGTGTCTGTAAAATAATACCCACGCTGCTTGAAAGCGGCTAAACACGAAATTTCTCTCTGTTAGTGGCGAATTTTTCGAAACGTCGCATGTAATGACGAAATGGTGATTTTTTTTTTTTGCGCGAGTAAAAGAAACGCAAATAATTTCACGTGACAAAATACAGTGTGATTGTACTGTGGAGTACAGTTGTTCGGGGTATAGCAATAAAATTGGAGAGTGGCGAGGGATACTTCCATAAACCGCTTTGCAATCTAATTTCAACTCTTTCTACGGCAAATTTAAATCCTTTCTCCCTTGTATGTAACAAAAGCGATCTAATGTATCTTTCACAGCAGGTCATTCTTTATGCATCTTGTTCGAGAGATAGAGAAACAGAGAAAGGTGAAGATCTCGTGTGAACGATAATGGAGTCGTTAAGATACTTACGGGAAAGCTGCCATCGTGGCGAGCTTGACGAATATCTCCGGGCGAACCGTACGGGTTACACTGTACGGCTGGGGAGGCATTATTTTGTATTTGCTGCAAAAACTCGCCGGCTGTAGAAGATACTCCTGCTTCACCTCGGATAGATCACTCTTATTCGACACTACGAGTACGGGTATTTTACTGTCGGCGAAGTATTTCTGTGTGGAAAAAAAAATAGTATCGTTAGTCCAACCACCAAAGTAAAATTAACCCTTCAAGTACGGGAGACTTTTGCCGAGAGCGAACGACCAACTTTTTTAAGCACAAAAACGATATGGACGTTCTGAATAATTTTTTTTCTGGTTTCTCAAAAAACAATACTTCAAGGTACGTCTGTGAATTTTTAGGGATTTTTTTTTAGCACATCAACTTGTTATTCGAATCGTTCGAAGGTTGCGTCTTGGCAAATTCTCAGTCCTCGTTGAACAAGGTTCCCGTACGTGAAGGGTTAAAAAAAAGTGTTCGTTGCCGACAACTCACAATGTAAATTCTTGCGATATACTCGAACGACTTTGGATTGCTGGCATCGTAAACGAGTGCTGCTGCGTCGCACTGAATTTGCGCTGGAGTTAAGGCATCTTGAACATTCATTATATTTATGTCCCGCAGAATAATCGTCTTCTCCTGACCGTAAACGTGAACGGTGTTCACGGTAACGTGAGATTTCGGCGGAACTTTGTCGTCAGTCAGTTTCTGAAAGTATTCGAGACATAAAGCAGTTTTCGTAGAGAGCGAGATCGTCGAGGAGAGCGAAGCTGGTGACAGCGATGTTACCTCGAGTTTCGGATCGATGAGGCTTCTGCAGAGCGTAGTTTTCCCACTGCACTTCGGACCTATAACGTGACAACAGTAGACGTTTCTGCTCGACTGTTTCTTCGCTAGATCCAATTTCTTTTCCCGCGTGATGGTTATCGCGCTCGTCTGGCACTCGTTGTTGTACATGTTGTAACCGAGGTACGCCATGTACTCGAGAGTCTTTCGAACGTTTGTCAACGTCAGGAATGCCCATTGGCACATGTAGCCTTGATAGGTCATCCATCCCTGTGCAATAAAAAAATTATTATAATATTTTATTATCAGTACTAAAAAGTATTATTATTTCATAATTAATGTTATTAAAATGTACAGAAAATGAAGTGTAGCACTTATAAAATCTGCATCTCAGTAAGTGAATTGAATTTCACGAGAACATGTACAGGTCCAACCTGTTCATAAATTGGTTGACTGCTTCCGAGTCTATGATTGCGGTTGGCAGTGCATTCCAAGCCCTGAGCACCCTGACCACCCTATGTATCACGTATTTTTCAATACTTAAAGAGAAAGGAAAAAAACATTGGGGCCCAAGGAAGTACCTTTTCATTCGTCGGCACCATGTGCTTGTACTCGTCGCCCCAGGGCGGCGTTAAGCATCTGGAGAACAGGCATTCCATCTCCGAGGGAGAAAGCGCACCGTCCCGATCTCGATCGTGTTGCATGAACAAGATCGTCAAGAATTCTTGACCTTTGTGCGATAGCTCAGTCGAGCATCCCGGCGGCACCTTCAATCTGCAATATCGAATCGATGGACGATATTACTAGGCTTTTCTTGATATATATATATATATTTTTTTTTTTCACCTACGAATCGTTGTTAAAAAAATTGTACATTTAATGCACCGGACTGGAAGTTTTAATGCAAAAACTGGTACATTACATTTAATGTACAATTGTACACGAAATTTGATATAGCAGTTTATGGATACAAATTTCCAGTACCAGTACATTAAATTTCATACAAATTTTAATACTCACATCGGATGAATATATTCCTTCGACATTTGCAGCTCATTGTCGTAGCCGAATTTTCTCAGCACCGCCCACGTCGTCTCGTTTCTTCCGCGCTGAATAAACAAGCACTGAAGGTACATGAAACCTGAAAAGGGAGAGTCGCACTTTACCCCCGGACAATTCCTTGTCGATCTGAGACTAATTGGCGCGAGGAGGATAATTACCCTTCATAGTGACGAAACCGTTGCAAGTGCCATCCTGAATATTCTTCGACAGAACGGCCTTGACGTCCTCCAATACTTGCGGCTGCAGGGGCGTGTTGAAGCACGTCTGTTGAAACGCGTTCAGCTCCATGTCATTCAGCAAGCCATCGTTGTCGAAATCGCATATCTACGATAATTACGATAATTTATTGAAACAGCCCATGTCTAACCGGGAGCTGCGTCGCATGTGCCGGCAAGTAAGTCGCAAGAACAAAAAAAAAAACAAACTCACTTTGAATATTCTCTGTAGGGCGGTCCTGCATTCTTCCGTCAGCTCCTGGGTGTCGTAATTGTACAGAGGGGTTGTAGGATGCAACACCGCTTTTTGTGCATAATAAAACATCTCGGATATGTTCTGCAGGGTCTTGGCGGAGCACTGAAAAGCCGGGCGGGTTAAAATCAAGAGTAGCGCCCGAATATACAAAATCTCTTCCTTCGCGGAGAGCAATAAGATGGCGTCCAGTAAAAAGTCCAAGCAAAATTCAAGGTCATTCAAGGACATTCAAGGACATTCAAGGACATTCAAGGACATTTCCAGTTTGTGTTGGGGCATTCATAAAAAATGAAAATGTGCATATCGCGCGCAACACACGAAATAACATTTACGTCGATAACCGTTTTCGGTTACTTTGGAATCGTTTCAGAAAAGAAAACTACTCACTATTCACAAATATATATATATATATATATATATATATGTATCTCAGCGAAACTGAGACACATAGTTTTTTCGGATCATAGGTAGCAATATAAGAAGTTCGAATTCGTGGGGAGATAAAAAATTCAAGGACGTTATGTGGAATGCAAGGACATTCCCGAACTCTTTCGTGGACAGGCAAAACTCAAGGACAAGCATGTGTAAAAAACGACACTCTACCTCGATGCAGCTTTCGATCTCCGAGAATTCTTTCATTATTGGGTACACGGCCTGAAAAAAACAAAGACCATTGTTACTCCATTTTTTGGACGTACCACATTATTCGCTCCGTTATCCACGACTCACCTCGATGGTGGAATAATCTACGAGATCGATTTTGTTTCCGACGAGTACGACCGGGCATCTGTTGCTCGTCGAGCATTTTCTGACGAGAGGCAACCAGTAGCTGGCCGCCCTGTCCAGGGTATCTTCGTCGTCGACCGAGTAGACTATGCATATAACATGCGCCTTTTGTATCTCGTCCATCAACTGGTCCTCCGTCTGTTCCGTAGCTGTGTAGCAAAACAATCGAGCTAAGCAAGAAAACCCGAAGGAAAAAAAAAATATCTCCCCCGATAACGTAGAACATATCCGCCCGAGACTACATTTCATCAATTTCATAACGGCTCTCTTTTTCATTGACGAAACTTCACTCGAGGAAGTTCGCTCGAAGAATAAGATTCTGCGAGGGAATTTACGTCCTCCTAAAGCAGCGACAGAGACTCGCCGGAGATGAAATTTGATGTCGCGCAGGGTCATCTTGAGGGTTATCTGGTCGAAAACTCGGCGAGAACGATATATATATATATCGGAGCGTTAACGATGCTCACCCGAATAATCTACGATGTGCGTTGGAACTTGTTCGGGCGTAACGTCAGCGGGTATTGTGATCTCCTCGGCCTTGCTCGGCACCTCCTCGGCGTACTCCTCGCTGACCAGCGAGAGTATGAGAGATGTTTTGCCGACACCCCGGTCGCCGACGAGAAGTATCCTGACGTTGCGTCTCGGCGCAACGTGCCGCTGCACCATACCGCCCGACACGACCATTTATCCTTCGTCGCCCTCGACGCCGGTCCCGTACCGCCCGTGTAAATCGATCAATTTACGATCGAGCAGGCCATGTTTTCTCGCATCCAAAACAGATAGGCGAAGCTGAACCGCACCTAACCTGTCTTCCTCCCTGCGGCCGTTCGTGCGCTCCGTTTCGGTCGTCCCGCGGCGTTCCCCGTTTATCGGCGGCGTCGCTCGTTCCCTAAGCTGAGTCCCGCAACTTTTACAGCACACGTAATACGATGCACCGTCTTAACTCAAACATTGTACGCTCGATGTGTGATTTATTTTCTTTTTTTTTTGCTTTCCTCCGAACAATCGCGCAAGATGAAAAACTATAAGACGAAGCTGAGAGCCTATCTCGAACTAACGGTTGGTAGGAATGTCGAGTACACACGGTGATGAGAGACTCTGTGTACTCACATAGACGAGACATACACACGAATCGAACCACCCGCTGCGAACGCTCCGTAGGCGACTGGAAGTTACACTAAAGTTCACTCGGAGGGTGGGATATTTCAAGGTTACGCTAAAGTACGAGCTTAATGTCAAGTACACACAGCGGCAGAGGAGGCTGCTGTGTGAGGCCAGCGCGATTCGTCTATGAGATATGCGCGGTGTGATCGATCGTTCGGAAAACACTCGCGGATGCCGGCTTGATGAATGACGACCGTAGATCAACGATGACGAGACGCTTATTCGGCGTGTATTTGTTATGTATTATTCTGCATAACAAACATACGCTCCCAGCGGTCGATAGACTCCGAAACGTGAAAGGCAGATGCGGTGTTCAGGCGAGGCGTATGAACGTAGCTTCACCGTTGAACCGCGGGTATAACGGTTCTTCTTTCTTTTTCTTTTTTTTTGTTCTTACGAATTGCAGCATCGAATATGAGTTGCACGGCGACGCTGTGTGTAACATGCATGCGCTACTGACTGCTCTACTGTACCGTGAGAACAATGAGCGTTCTCCTCGTCGATTGGCGAACCGATTTTCTCCATAATTTCCGGTGAAATCGTTGCAGCAATGTCGTTTCGCTGCGACGAAGAAAAAGCAAAGATTGATGTCATCTCTAGAGGACCACGAGAAGATCCGTCATGAAATTCGTATGGCGAGACGTATGCAATTAAAATTGTCTGGAATAATACTGGTGATTGAACCGCCGCGCGATAAAAAATGCAAATATAAGAGAGCAATACTTTTATTTTTTTTTGCTGCAGAGTAGACTATATTGCGCGAGCTTCGCACGCGGCTGAGATTGCGTTGGCACTATAGAGCGCTCACCGTATGTTCCTTAATTCGACCGTTTCTGCTGCCGGCTGGAAAATATTATCTTTCAACAGAATGTGACGTTGTATCGGAAAAACATCACCACCGGTCAAAAACTGAGATTTTCAAACCGGAAGTGACGTTACAACGAAATTTCTCACTGCACTGTATTCTTCACTGCAGCCAGTGACAAAAACGGATGCAGTAAGGAACGGTAAGCTTTCAGCTTACTTTGCCTAATGCGAACTTAATATAGGAACTTTAGAAAGTACGGTACGAATAAAAGGGCAACAATGGAAATATCGAATTTCGACCTATTTTGGGACTTTTTAGGGGTTGAAAAAATGAACGTACACCAGAAAGGAATATCTTACAAGTTTATACTTTCTTATTTGAATCGGGCGATATGCCGTTGCACGAAAACACCGGGGGGCCGATTATCACAAATAAATGCCCGATGACAACAAACATGTCGTTATCGTTAAATTGGTATTAATACTAGCAATTAAGAAACGATAATTTTATTCTTCGAGCAATTGGACACCGTGTAGCTATTACGATGACGTGTAAGCCTGCGAAATATACTCTCTACCGAACCAAAAAATGTTATCATGCGAAATATGAAGTTTCAGACGTCGTAATAATCGTAGACATCACGAGCTATGCATTTGCTTGCCAATGAACTAAGAAATAAGGCTGTTGTACCGCGTCGATGTGTGGTACATTTCCACTTCGTGGTATCAACGAATTTCGAAGGCCTTTCGATCAGCGTAGAATTAAATAACATTTTGAAACAATGTTAGCGCCGAATTAATCGTACGATAACCTCTGGTCACATGCCTATAATCGTGCAGTACGTTCACCGGCAGCCGTTTTTTTTATATCTAGCCTTACATATGATTAGGAACAGGACCAGATCAAAATTTTAATGGATTAATAACTGATTACATAAATATAGAGGCCACGAAAAGCTTCATTAAACGTTACTAATTAATAGTTATCCTTCCCTGAGCAAATCTTAGATAGACAAGCGCCACGAAATGGAGCATTGTGGCGCTTGTCTATCTGGATCCTTTATGCTCCAGAGTGGAGTTGGTCAGGAGCGAGATAAAAAGGTTATTTACGAAAAGACATTAAGAGCATGTGAAACACGTTCTCAGCGTGTCTCTCTCGCTCCGCCGAGAGCGCCGCTGATGCTATCTCTCTCGCACTCCATAGTGTTTCACATGCTTTCAAGGAGACTAGAAGAAGATCTAATAGAAAGATGCATGAAGGAGATGCAACAGAAAGATGCATTAGGAAGATGCATTAGGAAGATACAATAGGTAGATGCAATAGGAAGATGCAATAGGAAGATGAAATATGACTATGCCATAGAAAGAAGTAATAGAAAGAAGTAATAGGAAGATGAAATATGAATATGCCATAGGAAGAAGTAATGGGAATATGCAATATGAAGATGCAACAGAAATATGCAGTAGGAAAATGTAATAGAAGGCTAACAAACAGGCTAGGGAGCGTCTGAAATGCACTTCATAATTGGCAAAATACGTTCCGCCGATATTATACTCATTGCCGAATTCGTTCGTATCCTCCGTTTGCACACGAAATGTACTTATGACGCTGATCTCTGACCGCCGGTATCTCGAACGAGCCAGCCAGCATAGCAGCCGAAGAAGCAGGGACTATCGTAAAGTGCAGACAACGAAAGATCATTGCCAGGAGGGTCGCCAGGTCGTCACCGATAGTAATTTTCACCGATACGAATTCGGTATAAAAGCCGGTGGGATGGGACTCAACATCGTACTCAACCTTGCATCACAATGCGCTTCGGATTTGTTCTCCTGGCCCTCGTGGCTGCAGCGGCCGGTTATCCCGGTCACCAACGCGCCGGTAAGTCAAACTATTGCATTTAATTACATGCATGCATACTGCAGTGTCTCGTTTGCATTGGAAATTTCTTTGACAAAATTCACGAGTAAATCGGTAAAATGAGTGAAAACATCTTTCACTCTTTGACAGAGAGAAAGTCTTATTTCTAGAGTATCCGGCCTTCGGTTCACTGAATTCTAATTTGTACGCGTACTTGCCGGAGTACTTTAACTATCGGCGATCGGTGAACGCACTGAATTTTTCAGTGACCAGCCGTGAGCCGCTTTCATCGTTAAACGCGATAGATTACCTTTTGCAATTTCCGGTCGTAGTAAAAGAAATTAATTGCCAATGCTATACATTTACACAGTTATCCTCTTATACTAGTTTTATACCTAACGATAATTATACACCTTGGCAAAGAGCCATCGACCCGAGTCCTTTAGCCTTCAGTTTCCATGTAGGTCTCAATTCTACTTTATTCAATTCCATTCCATTCGGTAATTAATCGTTACAAAAAATAAATGATTTCTTCTCGCAGCGGATCAAGATCTGTTGAAGAAGCAGCAGGACACGGTCTACCTTCTGGACCAGATAACCCAGGGTCTTCCGAATCAAGAATTGTACAACCTCGGCTACAACTATGACATCGTCGCGAACGCCCAGCACTACAACGAGCCCGCTCTCGTCCACTACTACGGCGGTATGGTGAGGACCGGCCACGTTCAGCCCCAGGGCACCGTGTACTGCAACTCCGTCAGCCAGCTCCGCAAGGAGGTCTCGCTCCTCACGAGAATCTTGCTCGGCGCCGAGGATTACTCGACCTTCCTGAAGACCGCCGCCTGGGCCCGCGTCTACGTCAACGAGGGACAATTCGTCAAGGCTTACATCGCCGCCGTCCTGCAGCGCGAGGATACCCAGGGTGTCATCCCACCTCCGATCTACGAGATCTACCCTCACCACTACGTCGACGCTAGAGTGATCCAGGAAGCCCAGAACATCCACGCCCGAGGAGGCGAGGCTCTTCAGCAAACCGTCGTCATCCCGGTCAACTACACCGACTACCTGCCAGAGGGCGAGCACCAACTCTCCTACTTCACCAACGACATCGGTCTCAACGCCTACTACGCCTACGTCTCCCTCGCTGGATACATGATCCCAGAGGTACGTTTATCCAACAAAAAACAAAAATCAAACCCTCATCTCCATTTCAGGAAACTGCTCCATTTTGCCCCGGCTTAGATCCTTTCATAGAAAAAATTAATCTCACCGGCTCTCTTTGATCCCGTAGCATGTCCAGAAGACCGGTGGATACGAGCATGGTCACGACTACGAGGGCGAACACCACATCGGCCGCGGTGCCCGTTACTACTACCTTCACCAGCAACTCCTCGCTCACTACCACCTCGAGCGTCTCAGCAACGGTCTCGGACCCGTCGAGGAAGTTGACTACGAGCACGTCCACGCTCCCTACAAGGCCCATCTCCGTTACACCAACGGTCTCGAGTTCCCCGGCCGTCCCGAGGAGCTTCACCTCGCCCACACCCACCACCACACGCTCATCAAGAACGTCTACGCCCTCGAGAAGAGACTGCTCAACGCCATCGACTCCGGTTACGTCATCACGCCCCAGCAGCAGTTCCTCTCGCTCTACCAGCCCCAGGGTCTCAACATCCTCGGCGACCTCATCGAGGGTACCGGCAGAAGCGTCAACCCCAGATACTACGGTAGCCTTCAGGCCGTCGCCAGGCAACTTCTCGGCCACACTCCCGAATTCGTCAACATCTGGAGCTACACCCCGTCGGCCCTCGAACTCAGCGAAACCGCCGTCCGCGATCCCGCCTTCTACCAGCTCTACAAGCGCGTCGTCAAGCTCTTCCATCGCTACCAGCAATCTCTGCCCGCGTACCAGCACGACGACCTCGTCCTCCCCGGCGTCAAGATCGAGCGCGTAGTCTTCCCCGACCTCGTCACCTACTTCGACCAGCACCTCATCAACCTCGAGAACGGCATCGTTCAGCCCGAGACCAAGGAACAGAGGGACACGACGATCAAGGCCGCGCTTCACCGTCTGAACCACCAGCAATACGAGTACCAGATCCAGGTTCAAGCCGAGAAGCCCTACACCAACGCCGTCGTCCGCGTCTACCTCGGACCCAAATTCGACTACGACGGACAGCCCATCGACATCAACCATCACAGACACTACTTCGTTGAGCTCGACCAGTTCGTCCACGATCGTGAGTTACCCGGAGTTTCGGATGATGACAGAAAATGTGGCTGTTCGAGACTCGGTTTTTTATTTTTTGCTTATTGCGATATTTTCTCACTTACAGTCCAGGAAGGCAAGAACGTCATCGTCAGGAACTCCCAGGAGGCCCCGATCCACAGCGCCGACTACCCCTCCGTTCACCAGATCAAGGTCCATGTCGACAGCGCCGTCCGCTCCCAGAATCCGTTCTACGTCACCGAGGTACCTGCCGAAGAGATCGATGGAGTTCATTTTCAACGTGTATGCATTTCTTCAATTTAAAAAAAAAAAACTTTTTCAGCCCCAACACATCTTCGGATTCCCAGCCAGGCTTTCCATCCCCAAGGGTAGACACGGTGGTTACCCGCTCCAGGTCTTCGTCATCATCTCCTCCGCCGAGGAGCACCAAGTGCCCTACGGCCCGGTCGTACCCGCCGAATACCAAACCTACCACCACCACGGCTACAAGGTCGTCACCAGCGAACAGTACGAGCAGTACACTCAGCAAGGACACCAGCAGACCGGAGGCATTCACCACGGCGCACACCAGACCTACGAGGTCGTTCCCCACTACGAGGGACACGGTATTTACGGAAACGAGCGTTAGTATTCACGGATCTTTTCTTCTTTTTTTAATACAAGAAGAAAAAAAAAACATCGATTTCCTTTCATTCCAGTGAACAAGCACCACGCCTACTACGGTAACTACCTGTACATGAAGTACCCGAGCCAGTACCCGATCTACTACCAGCACTACTACGGACACGGTGTAGAAGGCAGCCAGCAGCACGGAAGCTACGTTCACGGACACTACCAGCAGCACGGAGTTCACGGATACGTTCATCCCCACCAGTACGTCGGCCAGCAGGGAGTGACCGGTCAGGCTCAGTACTACCAGGGACAGATGTACCAGGGAGGCGTTCAAGGACAGCACCTCGGAGGAATTCACGGTGGACACCAGTACCAGGGTGGAGTCCAAGGTGGACAGCACTACCAGGCTGGCGTTGTCGGTGGACAGCACTACCAGGGTGGAGTTCTCGGCGGACAGCAGTACCAGGCAGGACAGCAATACGCCCAGGGCCAGCAATACGCCCCGGTTCAGGAGGGAGGCGTCGAGACCGTCGTACCGGCCGGCCAGACCGTCTACCAAGGACAGGTCGCTCGCGGTGTCCACCACGGTCAGACCGGACACTCCGAGCATCTTACCCAGTACTACAAGGGCAAGCACATTTCCGAGATCATCGGCGGTGCCATCAGCCTCGACAACAGGCCTCTCGGCTACCCACTCAACAGACCCCTCGCCCCGAGCGTCTTCTACGTGCCCAACATCATGGTCACCGACGTCATCGTCTACCACGAGCACAACTACCCGACCCACGGAACCTACTAACGCGACACTTGAACGTCGAGCAACGAATCGGCAATAACTTCCGCAGAAAAAAAAAAAACAAATCCTCTCTATAGCCCCGAAGAAATGGCTTCTCTTTCGTTTCTTCGTTCTCTTCCGATTTCGCTCATCTTCTACGAGCATTCTTTGTATCTTTTGCGAATTGTTACGTGAAGTCGTTTGACGAACGAGCAAAAACAATAAAGGGCTTCTCTAACATGCACAACATGTCTCTGACTTACAACTCGTTATTTCTTTAACGTCAATGATTAATGTATCTTTATTAAAAATTATTTTAACAGTCGAATGTGCGGTGCGGTCTTGACACGAGATTCGGAGCTCGCGTCCTGCTTACTTCATGATACGATCTTGTTTCTTCATTTTATTTTATTATTTTCTGCGACGAACGAGCTTATTCTCCGGTCATCATCTCCATGAATTCTGCGAATATGAAGAAGAAAAATTAAGTTAGCGAGTATCTTAACTGTCTTGACAAGAGCGAATTAAATGTAGAATCTTATATCGATGATAGCGACGAGTGTCGGGACGTACCATCGAAGTCCACGGTGCCCGAGCCATCGGTGTCGATTTCAGCAATTATGCCATCCAAATCCGAACTCGTCAGTTTGTCGTCCAGCGCACCGAGAATTTCTTTCAGTGTGGCCGTTGTTATGTAACCGTTGCCCTCCCGATCGTACAGACGGAAAGCTTCCTTCAGCTCCTCCTGCATCGCCTCGGCGTCCTCCTCCTCCAGGAATCTTCCGGCGATTTTGCAGAAACCATCGAAGTTCACTTTGCCCAAGCGCTCCGGATCGTTCTCGGCTATTATAGCGTTGAGCTCCGAGTCGTCGAAAAGCTGGCCCATCGTGTTCAGAATCGTCGAGATCTTCAGGGTGTCGATGAAGCCGCTCTTCGTCGTGTCGAACATCTGGAATGCCTTGCGCATAACTGCGGTCTTTTGCTCGTCTTCTTCCTGCGCAAAGACAAAAAAAATTACATTCCGCCATAAAAAAAAAAAAATTTACAATTATTCAGATACGAGACATCTCTTATCTGGATCTCCTTTTTTTTTAACTATCGAAGCGCGAATTTTATTTCGATTATTCACTGGGCAACGTCACTGGACTTGGCTTGAGAGACGACGATTCGTCTCAAAAATATAATTCGTCTCAAAAAAGCTAGCTTTTTTTCTTCCTTTCTTTTTTTGTTCACTTTCACATTCATCGCTTCGCTTACCATGGCTGGATTTTACAACGGACGCTTCGCACGACGGACGGGAGATACCTGAGGACAACGAAGCTCTTCGGCAGGATATAAAGCCTAGGGTCGCGGCGTTGTAAAACCAGCTAGAAAGCTTGGCGACGCAAAAATAGAGTGGGACGAAAAATGAAATATGTTATAAGTGCGCGAACTAGCGAGCGGGGCAGCTTCAACGCGGTCCACGGGAGATGCACGCAAGGTGGGACAAGACGTGGAAAGGGGTGTCGTCACCAGGTCGACGGAAGAAGGCCACTGGTGGTAGTCGGTACTTCACTAGCCTCCGAGATACTGGCGTTTCTCGCCGAAGTCGCAAACCGTTACAACGGGGCTTCTCTAGCTATTCCACCTGTTGCGTCGCGACTAAAATATCAGGCGTTTCGTGCTAAAACCCCACCGACGCGACTCATCGCCGGTATTATGTTCCAGCTGCTTCAGTAGGTCGGCATGGCTGAAGAATATTGAAAAAAAAATACCTTGCGAAAACAAGAAGGTCCTTTGAAAGTTACACGTAACATTGACTTTCATCTATAGCCCTGTCGACGGATATCAATAGAACTCAATGCGCCGAAGAGAAATCTATAATGCAAAAGGAAGAAGCGTCTGTAACGTTGTTCGGAGTCTATAAGCGTGTCGGAAGTTATCAATAGCCCACTGTGTACGGGAATGGCATCGACGATCAACGTCACAGTGCAGTTTATTTCTCGACTAGTGGATAAAAGAAGTTTTTCTTTCTTTTTTCTTTTGCGAGTGACCGTCAAGCAAGCGGGTATAATAGACTGATGAAAGACGGCGGGGGTGTTTAGCAGGAATGCAGAGTTTCCGTTCGCGAGTGTAAGCCAGAGAATGAATTATTCATCGTACGGTAATAGTTTGTCGCTGAGAATATTACGGGCTATGCGAGATGCGAAACGGCCCGTTTGGTTGGCCGAAAATTGGGAATAGCGTTTGGATGAATTGCCCGCGGTTTTACGGTACGTTTAATCCGCAACGCCTCTGGTGATCGGCGGCGATATCGCTGTCTCTCCGCGTTCCCGTATCCCGCTCCCTCCGTCCCCCTCGCTCTCGTTCTCCGGCGAGATAGCGTCGGGGAGTTTCCGTGCCAATTTTCCGAAAATTCTCGTGCCAAACGAGCGCGTCTTAGACACGTATCGTTAAGTAAGAACGCGCGGTCCTTCAGAATTCCGGAACGCCCCGGCGTTTTTCCTTCTTATAGTGGATTACGCCGCTCGAATTAAGTTCGATCTTTGCGCAAAGCACTCTCAGAAGCAGACTCGTTCGCATTGAGTTTAGTTGGGAACGAGTCATTTAAAAAACACGCGAGTTATTCCGGGGGACTTCCGGTATTCGTGCTTCTTCGGTACCAGACGACGAAGTCTAAAGAGCTTTTTGGCAAATCTCGCTAGCTCTAACGAGATATTCGGAGACACGGCGGGCGAGTACATTGTCGATCATCGGGATGATTCCGTGGAATAGCCGGCTCGAGCCAACTGGAATTATCGTCGGCGGCCGCGGGCAATCTCTTCCCTCCTATCGTTGATAGCGCATCTCCCGCGGATTAATCTTTCTCGTCCTCGGTTCGCGAGTGCGAATGCGGATCTGAAAATGGATAAGATAAATATCATTAGTCATTTATATTTCGGCTCTGCTCGATATGAATTTTCTCACTTTGCCCTCCGTGCGTGCAGTTCGTTCGCCTCGCGGATCGGTCCAGCCGTATTCAATTATTAACAAACCCGCGCGTCTCTCCTCGCCGGTCACCGTTGGCTTCGAGCCCACTCCCACGAATAGCCACCGTACGAAATTCGTTGCGTTAAGCATTTTCTTGCCGCATTATTATTACAATCGAGGATAGTTCGTCACGCGTCATCACGACACACCAAAAATAACTCTCGGGTGCATGACAGTCCGAGAGGAAAGAGTCGCACCGCGGTTTCCACATTTACATAACGTAACCCGATAAGCGGCGCGTTCTTGCATTTTTTTTTATATCGCTACTGATTTTAGTCTTTTGAATTATTCTTTCTCGACGATTAAAAAATCGGGATCAAACGATTCGTGAACGAGGGTTCGAACTCCAAAGTTTTTTTTTTTTTAATAACAATATCTATATTTTATTTGTGTAACGTAACGTCAACGCTCGGTGTCGTGTGAGCGATGTTTTAGATTCCTTTGAATAAAAACATAATTCTTTACCAGATGATAATCACCCTTGATACTGTGTTAATATCAACTGATCGTCATCTGGTAGTTCTGATTAACAAAATGCGGATAATAAATAACGTAGTTCGTGGACAGAGGATCTTTCCTGCTTACGTACTATATGTGGGTATGGCGGTGGAGGGTTGATCATCGCCTTTAGAAGACTCAATGGAGCGCGTTCGGCCCGCAAAAGGCCATAAATAACAATGGTCGATATACAAGTACTCTCACTGCTGTCGATCTCGGCTGCTGAAAGTCAGAAGGGCGTATCAGGCATCGAACCGACTTCGGAGTTACGCTCTTCTGAGTTTCAGCAACCGATGTATCTCTCGTTCCCTTATATTTAATTTTAGTGCAATTTAACATTTCATCCTGGCTTCGTGTCTGCACGATAATTTAACACAATGTCTGGGCAGCTGGCTGGTCTTTTTGACCGAGTATTTATGCATCGGGGACGATGCGTGAAAGACGACGTTTCGCCTGACGTCAATAGACCGATAATTCTCTTGAGAAAATAAATGTAACGTCAAATGCAACTGTCACCGGCAAACGATTATACGATTACACTAGTTTTTCCCAATCCGACTACTCGCTGTAGTGCAGCTCGGAAAACTATCTACCTATTCGTCTCAATATAAGGCTCTGATTCGAAATATATATACTATCTTATTTACACAGTAGATATTCGACGATTACTGTACAAGACCCCGCACCTTTACGAGTTAAGTAAAATGATACGCATACGTGTGTGCGTTTTTTGTACTCGCGCGTTTTCACTGAAGAATCGTCGTTTCACTTGTTGGCGTTATCGTGCTGATAGGCTCTGCAATTTTTTGTAACTTCTCCATCGACGCAGCGAGCTTCTTTCTTCTACGATCGAAGAAGAGTTTTATGAGCCAGATAATGGTCAGCGGTATCGGCGTCATTATGGCGCACGCGACCGGAATTACTGAAAGGTTGAAAGAAATAATAATAACAGCATTAGCGCGCCATATTTTTTCGGGCGTCCATACTCTCACATGTGGTCAACATAATTACGCTCACGGTAGGGAATCATTTAAGTCAAACTCATTTACGCTAAAAATCATTTTTGCCAAAAAATAACTGGGCTGCAGAAAAATCATGAGCGAGTTTCAATATTAGCTGCATTCGCTCGCAGCTACGTAAGGTTTGAAAATCATATTTTCGAAAAATTAACTTTTGAGACCGGAAGTGACGTATTTTCAGTATGACTTCACGTCCGGTGAAAAAAAATGAGATTTTCAAACCAGAAGTTACGTATTTTCGATATGACGTCACTTGCGGTCGAAAAATGGGATTTTCTAATCGGAAGTGACGTATTTTCGATACGACGTCACCACCAGTCGAAAATTGAGATTCAGTGTGACGTAAACGATACCCTGCAACGCTCACCAGTCGTCAGATCAGCTGCAGGCTGAGTGAGGCTGAATCGAAGAAGAAATATTGCGATTCCGGTGTTTTGTATACCGGTCTCGATGGCGATAGCTCTGACGTCGACATTTGGCTGTCTGAATATAACCATTGCGATCCCGCCGCATATGTAGCCGAGCCACGCCAATCCCATTCCAGCTACGACGATCTGCGGAAAGAGATCGGATTCGGTTATACTTCACTATGATCAAAGCGCCGATGAGCGATATAATATCAACACTGGAAAATAAACTCGCCTGCCACGAGAAGAGCTTGAAGAGATAGAGATTCGTAACGATCGCGAAAATAATTATGAACAGAATCAATACAACCGAGAAGGGTTTCATGACGCGGACTAGTATACGGCTGAGCTTGGGCAATTTCTTCTGAATTATGAAGCCCAGACTGAGAGGAATGACGAGACCGACGGCGAGCATAGCAATCCGAGAGTACGGAACCGTCAGATTTCCCTTGTCGAAGATGCGAGCTCCGAGAGTGAAAATCCATATGGGCATCGTTGCTGCATAAAAAAGATGTATAAATATATATAGACATCTATACGCAGTGTTTTCAGTTCTCGGAACGATTGAAAGAGTTCATACTCACCAAACGAGGCAATGGTACCCAGTGTGGTCATCGTCACCGAAAGATTGAGATTACCGCCGAGAAGTACAGTCCAGATATTCGACGCACCGCCGCTTGGACTGATACCCGTGAAGAAAATGCCTATCTGTAGTTCCGGCCTGTTGGGGAAGAGAAGATACCCGATGACGTAACTGAGCTGGAAAATAATATGATCGACGTTAACGAAGCGTGATTGTCGTTGACGCGTAATCATCGATTAGACGACAGTCACTCACCAAGGGCATTATAATAAACTGGCAAAAGGCTCCTATGGCAGGACCTACGGGTCTCCTCAGCGTGTTTCTGCACACCGACCAGTCCATCGCACAGCCAAAATTTATGTACAAGATGGATACCAGCACCGCCACGCTGGCAGTGAAAAGTGTGTCCACCAGTCGCTGTGCCCTTATCACTGCGACATTCAGTTCTTTGGAACTGTAAGTTCCCTGCAAATACATTTTCAAAAAACATTTATCAATGCAACGAAAGCCGGAATTCGAAATCAATACGACATGTTAAATTTTACTGCGGTACGGTTCAAGGCGTTTAAGACGCAGGTGAACAAAGCGCTTCTAAGATACGAGTAGGAATAGTGAAGAGTAGTCTTTGTTAACTTCATGCGATCCATCCGTTCATTAGGCTTTTCTTTTTCTTATGGTTACATATATTTGTTATTGTTTTTTCACAAAACACTTTTTGTATTGATTGTTACGTACATTCAAATTGGATATGCCTTGGCTTTTCGATTCACAGTTTTTAATCGGTAATTTTAATCGGTAGTTACCTCATTGCTGACGATCTCAAAGACTATCTTGGTATTGCCAAGAAATAGTCCTGTAACATTGAAACTACTGTTCCAGAATGTTGCTTTGTTGAAGTTTTGAGGAAACAACGGCTCGTCCACCACAGCCACATCGGGATCCGTGTTGGTCGATGTGAGCCTCGCAAAAAGGATATCCGTGTTATCCGGAATGTAAACAGAGATGGGCACGCCAACCGTCTCGTCCATGTGGACGGTCAGCGAAGTGGAATTCAGCGCTACGCTCCATTCTTCCGCCAGGCTGGACCCCGCCAGGAACACCGCTAGAAGGAGCAGCTTCATGCTCTGAAACGGAGAATACGGAGACGATTAATCAATGAACCGAACAGCGGAGATAATGAAAAATATTGCATAATTGCTTGAATAGTTGCATCGTCACAGTAACAACTTTTATCTCACTCTATGCCTCGCTCTCTCAAAGAAATCTATAATGTCTCGCCGGCTGCATATATTTCCATTCGAATGAAGAGTCAAGGTGACGATGCGTTACGCGCTATCCGCTCGTTCGTCGTCCCGGTTTGCCTCGTTCTCTCGGAATTTCACACCGGAACCGCCGGTAACTGCCCCGGCGCGGAAACAAAAGAAATACCTTCGTCGCCGAATCGTTGACCGAGCGTTAGCTATCTCTTGCGAGTCAATTTTCGAGCGAGATAATATTTACGTGCGAGCGATAAGACGAGTACAACAGACGGATCGGTGGTATCCGAGATTTATATCGGGACGCTATCCGATAACTATCGTTTCCATACACAAAAGCACGTGTGTGTCTATTTTAATTCGCGCAGACAGTCGATCGCCGTGCAAATCCCATTGCGTTGCACTATCGGAAATCGTGTGATGCTCACCTGCACCGAAGAAGCCCGATAAATCCTCGATCGGACGGAGAAACAACCGCGTGCACGTTCGATCCAGCCGATTATTCGTTTCAAACTACGCCGCTATAAATCACGGGGAAAAATGCTGACGCAAGGTCATCGCGATGTGCGGAGAAAATGCACCGACGCGTGTGTCGCGGACTCTTTCCGCTATCGGTATTCCCCACAATTTTGTTCGTTCTTTTATTTTCAGTGCGTCAGTGAAAGTCTCGCGGTTATTTACGACTCCGGATTGCTCCGTACGGGGAACCGGCTGGCAAACCATACGCGGAATTGGGACCAGCATAGACCGGCGTGCCAGCCGCCAGTCTCCTAACGGAGTTGCTGTCGATACTCTTGCAATCCGCCGTTGTATTGCCGCTGCACGTGCAATACCGGTTCCCCACTACGCGATCACGGATCCACGTGAAGATGAGCACGTACCGAAAACGAGGCCTGCGTGAAATCCGTACGGTAACCCCCCCCCGTAAGCTTACTCCTCTGCACGTATTCGACAGTCCCGAAAGAATGATCACTACCGAGTCGGTAGGCATTTTTCTTATGTAGGTCAGTAGTACTGGCCTACATTCGTCAGCTGATCGAGAATGAAGGATTGTAGGGGAAATCGAGAGTAGTGGAAGGGCCCAGTCCGGTCATTGTTGAGAAAAGAAGGCTTCTACTGTAGACGATCAGCTGACTCTCCCGGCAAACTCCGTATCATTATTATTAGCCAATACACTCGTGTTAACCAATCGTAGCAGTTTGCAAAATCTTCTGATTGGTCGTTCTTTCCATTTCATAACTTTATTGGGCAGCATACTCTGTCGGTATATAAGTTTCGGTCCGCAAAAAAAAGAAAATTAAAATCAAAGTCGACAAAAAAAGATACATGCTTAAATAATTCTCTTAAGTTTGCACAAACAAAATCAAACTTTGAGGACGTGTTAATAATACGATTCGGGTGTGGCCTGGGGTTTGACGGGTCGTATCGCTCGTTGCAGCTGTACCAAGTAGAAATACACGTATTTTAAACGAATATGTCTATATTAAACGAACGTACAGACAGAGTATGTCTGTATTGCATGTACCGACAGAGCATGGTGCACGAAGCTATCTCGATATACAGTGTCGCAGTGCGTCTGTGTCCCTCTCCGGCTTCCGTAATCAAACTATAGTTTAGTCGTCGGAAGAATGTTATTATTATCAGATATTTCGCTACAGTTCTAGTGTGTTATGATTTGGTGATCGTTACTGATTGTAGGTTAACCGCGGCACTCGACGAGCAATGTTTATACCAATCACGACAAGCGATGAGTTTCCTGTTTGACATAGTGAAAAATGCGTTTCTGAGGATGCTGCAGTTGATCTGGTTCGGCAAGCGTAGAATATCGAATTCACTGAGCATATACGTTAAAACCAACACGGGTAACACACTCTCGGTGGATCTCGATCCGAAATGGGATATAAAAAATGTTAAGGAAATCGTCGCACCGAAAATGGGTATCTCGCCGGACGATATAAAAATAATATTTGCCGGAAAGGAGCTTCACAACTCAACCATAATATCCGTAAGACGTAGAATTTATTTAAACAGCTTAATCGGTCGATGGCCAACTATTCGTTTGTACATTGTATTGCAACGATTTTCAGGAGTGCGACTTGGGACAACAGAGTATCCTCCATGCGGTCAGAGCGCCGCCTCAGAGGCGGCGCAGAGTCGACGACTCCGCCAGCACGATAGAGGAATCCATATCGGAGCTATCGGAATTCAACGACAGTGGCAGCAAGCCCATGAACGAGACGCTCACCGATCTGTCCCTGGAGGAGTTGGACGAAAGCGAGACCGTCGCTAAACAAGGTTGTCAAGACGTGACGGCAGTATTTTTATTATTATTATCATAATATCTGCATCTTTTGGAGGTTTACATTATTTACTTATATTTATTTCATTTATTTATTGGTAAACAGGAAATGAATTCCTTTTACATTTGGGTAACATGATAAATTTTACTAAATAAATAGATAAATCATTGTTATGAAATAATGAAGGAAAGAAGAAGATTTTATTCTATGGATTTCTCCTTTAGCATAACGATAAAAATACATTACAGTCAACAGTAGCGACTGAGATCGTCAACCTTTGTGTATCACAAAAGTTAGAATAATCGAGAACTAGCGAACAGAAGTTCCCAATATAATAAAATCAAAATATAATTTAACAGATTACAAACAGCGATAAATTTAAAGGAATATAATCATAACTATACGTACAAAAATATACATATTTCATAGACATTGCTGAGCTCGAGTTGTTCGTAGCTCAGCACAATTGAATTCGCTCGTTCTGATTGGTATTGAAATGATTATCGAATTATATTTTAACGAGTTTAATATTCTTTTGGCTATTCACGACAGAGCAGCAAGGAGAGCGCGCCCACTTCTTCGTCTACTGTTCGTCCCCGTGTAAGTCCGTCCAAGCCGGCAAGCTCAGAGTGCGATGCGCCAGTTGTGGAAGCGGAGCGGTGACGGTGGACCGTGATCCGCAATCCTGGCAGGACGTTCTCCAGCCTCACAGGATAACCGTTCATTGCGAAAACGATTTCTGCCAGCCCGCCACGGCCTCGGACGACGAGAACGACGGACAATTTCTGTACGCTCAGTTCTTCTTCAAGTGCGCCAATCACGCGAGTCTCGGCGAGACCGACGAGGCCGTTCCTCTCTATCTCATGAGGCCCAATCTCCGGAAAGTACCGTGTCTAGCGTGCACGGACGCAAGGTCGTTACAATCGATTAATTCGTCAGTTTGATTGTACGTAATTTCGAATTTATTAATAATGGGAAAGCCTCATGTTTTGTCGAACAGGAAAACCGTCCTGGTGTTTCCATGCGAGGCGTCTCACGTAACGTGCATCGACTGCTTCAAGGATTACTGTTCTGTTCGACTGCGCGAGCGGCAATTCGAGTTCGACGGCACCAAGGGATACTACACGCTTCCATGCCCCGCCGGATGTCCCGATTCGTACATTCCCGAGGTCCATCATTTTCATCTTTTGCCGGAGCAGCAGGTAGTTTTTAATTTATTCGAATTAAATTCTGGACGAAGATTTTCGACCAGGTGACCGATGAACAATCCTTTGATTTTTTTTAGTACGAACAGTATCAGCGCTTCGGAGCGGAGGAGCACGTCCTGCGAGCCGGTGGACTCCTGTGTCCGCAACCAGATTGTGGAATGGGTATAATACCGCCGCTTCTGGATGGTACGAACGACGAGTTATGTCGCAGGATTCAGTGCATCGGTGGCTGCGGTGTAAGTACGGAAAATGACAGTTCCGGACTCGCATCCCGTTAACGCGAAACCTGCTCTCCTCCGGGCAGTACGTATTTTGCAGAAGGTGTCTACGTGGATATCACGTAGGGGAATGCGACACGCAACCACCGGCGACGTCCAACTCCGCCAACGGTTCCGGGGGATACTCCGTTGATCCGCTAAAAGCCAAAGATGTACGATGCACCTTTCGTTCTCTATAACGACCTCGAAGGTATCTGCACGAGACCAAATTTCATCAACTTATAACGGCTGCGTTTTGCATCGCGCAAATTTTGCTCATCGAAGTTCACACGGACAATACAATTCCACGAGTGAACGATTATCTTTTCTCCCTGAAGCCGCGCATTGACAGAGACTTGCCAAAGTTGAAATTTGATGTTGTGCAGATATCTTCACACTGATAAAAAATGCGATTGAATCAACTAAAGATTCGGGCAGGGACGTTCAAATGAATATTCGATTTGTCGCACAAAATATTTTAATGGCTCAGAAATGTTTTGGTTAAATCACCTGTGCCAACAAAATATTTATTTGAACGTCCCTGCCCGAATCTTTAGTTGATGCAAACGGATTTTTTTTATCAGTACAGGATCATTTTCTATATTACCATTTCGTCCGGTTCAATTGTGCTAATTGTTCAATAATAATTCCAGGCCAAATGGGACGAGGCCAGTAAGAAAATTATACAGATCTCTACGAAACCATGCCCGAAGTGCCGAACTCCAACCGAACGAGACGGTATGGCGACGACGTTATGCAAACTCGTATAAACATCACAGATTCAATTACTCAACGAAACCAATTATTCGCAGGAGGCTGTATGCACATGGTTTGCACCCGGGCGGGCTGCGGCTTCCAGTGGTGCTGGGTATGTCAGACCCCATGGACGAGAGACTGCATGGGAAACCACTGGTTTGGATAAAAAAAAAGAAAAGAAAAATGAATCATATCGACGAACAAACGGTATCATCAACCTCAGTACAACTTGTAACATACAATCGTCTATTGAGAACTCTGACATAAAAGAAGAAAAAAATTATACTATACATATAGCTATTTCTATACGCGAATAAATAAAAGCAACGTATACAACTCTGATCGAAGGAACTTGGATTGTCGTATATTTACAGAAATAACGCAAGCTACACGTGCGTAAAAACAATATCATAGTAATAATTGTAACATTGATTCGTTATTGCGGCGGACGGATTAGTTTTTTTTGTAACGATCGAGGACAACGCTCCGACGAGCGATTTAAATCTGAAATGACCACCGGATCTCGAGCAGCTACTTCGCAGCTAATTCGCCCCTTTCGTGTCATATAGCGGTAGTCTGAGGCGCTTGGGGCGGCGTGAGAGGCGTCCATCCACTCTGCGATTCACCGGTCGAATCTTGCTGATGATGTGCCGAATGGTCTACGACAGTGGAGACGTAACGTCTGTCGTCGACCGGCATATCGTTGCTCTCGGCATTGCTCTGATCCGCGTAGACGATCTCCTGATGATCCTTCGAAGGATCGTACTGATGCTCGTTCGCCGACTGAGGTGATCCGGCGTCTCCCTGTTGGGCGTGGAGGTGAATGAGTTGCGTCTGCTGCTGCTGATGATGATGATGCTGCTGCTGCTGCTCCGCCTGGTGATAACTCTGAGCGTAGTCGTGCTGAGCCGACGACGTGAGCACCGAATCCGTGTGATTACCGAGCTCCGACGAGTGCTGCAGAGTCTGATGCAGTCCGGTGGTTCCCGGCGGATAAGAAGCTATTTGATGATGCAGGTGAAGATTGAGATTGAGATAAGATTGTTGCTGCTGCTGTTGCTGCATTTGATCGGTTACAGACGAGGGATGAAGCCAGACCGAGGAATCGGCGCAATGACCGTGATCGTGAGGACTAGAGTTGCAACTCCCGACGCTCTGAGCCGACGGAACGTAGAGACTGCAGGATGTCGTCGTCGTGGTCGTCGTAGCGGTGCCTCCGTGTCTCCCCAGTACGGCGTGGGCGTAAGGCGAACCGGAAGTCGACGAAGAAGTCGGCGACGGCAGAGGCGACGACGGCCATTCTTGGGACAGAGCTGGATTGAGGGTCGTCAATTGTTCGGGACTGCGAGGCGCCCAGCCGGTCGCCGTGACGTAAGCTGCCGAGTGAAGGAGGGGCACTGGACTGTAGGGATCTATGTGCTGATCTGCGGGACACAGATAAGAAGGACTGCCTGGATTAGAGCTGCCTGGATGCGAATGAGAATTTTTTTTTTTTCACTCACCGTCTTGTAAATATTTGTGTCTGATCGTGTAGGGCGATGGTCTGCAATTCTTCTGACCCCCGGACGACATGCTGCAGGAATTCGAGAGATTGTTCGGAGAGTTTGGGACTTGACTGTGGGGAACTCCGATCGCCGAGGGCGGAGCGCTGTACTCGTAGCTCATCGGAGGCTGAGGAAGAAACCAGGCGCTCGTGTCTGTGGGCAATTGCGAAAAATATCTTTCGTTACGGAGGCTTCCGGATGTACACGAGACATGGCGAGAGATTGGATGGATCGAACGTGATTCGAAGATGTTTTACATTGCGGATACGACTGCTGGTCCGACGGCCTCTCTTTGGCGTCGAGAAACGCCTTGGCGAACGGATTGTACTTGATCTTCAGACTCGTCACCTCCTCGTTCTGATAAGCGGTCACAGCGATGAACTGAGTCTCGGGAAATCTGTAGGTGAGAACCTGTGCGAATTCGGTAGAAGTTTAATTCACGAGCCGAAGGAGATTCCGGAAGCTGGACGAAAAAGAGGAAGAAAATTGTCGGTCTCACTGTTCTCTGCTCCTCGGCTCCAACGCGGACTAGATGAACACGCGGCTCGTACTTGTGCAACGAATTGAGCATTATCTGACCGTTCCCGTTCGATTTATTGGTGAGCTTCACCTTCGCGAACGACACCGCCTCTTTCATCCAATGAGCCCCGAAGTTTGGACTCTCCGGATGAATGTAAATCGGATTCGGCGGTGCGACTTCCGCCTTGCCACCCGGCACCCACTCACCGTTGACGTACTTCCATCTACAAGCAGTTTTTCCTCTCACAGTATGTTCGCATCGTCGCGAAATTTCTCAACCCTTCGTAGTCACACTTTTTTTAGAACTCTACGGGAGTCATGTCGAGTCGAACTGATCCAATTTTGAAATTTATCCGTCGGATTGAAAAGGAATAGAATATTATGCTAGAAGTGTGAAATTTCTATTTCGCCGAGTGTGAAATTTGCTCCAATCACTGGAGGTGAAGATTCGCTTCTTCTCGTGTAGCACATGATAATTTTTTCCGACTTCGTTAAAAGAACCACATTTCTTGAGTCGCAAAGATTTTTTTCAAATTGTTTGTACATATCGCAGAGAACTGAAATTTTTATCGAATTAAGCATGTGTTTTGGAATGTATGTGTGACACTCGTCAACAATATCCGATTTTCCGCCCGTGTTGCACGCAGGAAATGTGATTATTTTATCGAAGTCATCAGAAAACAATGGAACGTACTTTAGACATTCCAGAATACGCCTCGTTAGTTACAATTTAAGAAAATGAATTGGAACATTTTTAAAGCTTGGGTTCAATTGGTCTGCAGTGATTACGAAGGGTTGAAAATTTCGCCGAACAAAGCTAAATCGTTGTAAATCACCTGTGCGGGTCGATCTGAACGAACTCGAGAAGCAACGTGTACATAGCCGCCGGCTCGAGACCTCTCGCCACTACTTTTACAACCGGAAACATTCGCCTGCAAATCGAATAACGCGACAAGATATTATTATAATTATTTCAATTTACAGAAAATAAGTTCGTAACTTATAAAAATCTGCATCCGGGTAAATCAATTTGCGCTATGTCTCCACGTGAACATGTGTGCATGTAACACGTTCTTAAACCGATTTATCGATTTCAAGTTGATTATCACACGTTTTCATATATCACCGCATATAATGACGCATGAGCGGTGCTCGCTCATTCGCGATAATCGGGCGATCTATTGCAATTATCCTTAACAATAGCGTGAGAATAACTTTGATAATTTAGAAACGTGACCTTCAATTTTATAACGCTTGTTCGATTAACAGCAGCACCGCAATTTTAATAACAAAACTATTATATTTTTCAGAGCGGCGAGACTGGCACAGAAGCGCACAACACTATTGGAAACAAAATCACTGGACGATACACACCTTCCGTTTTTCGTTACGATCATTTCGTTGGTGATGCACTGGAATCTCGTCCACAATTCACGATCCTCGAGGGACAACGACAACGATTGATTAGCATTGCCGCACTGCTGAACATTGCCGCCGCGATCCTGATGATGTCTGTCGTCGCGATCGTCGTGCTCGCGCTCGCTGTCGCAGCAATTCGCCGATGATCGGGAGGGACTGTCGAGTTCCGTTGCCGAGGACGATACTGCCGACTGCATCGTCGACCCTGCCTTCCGTCACTCTGCGGACGAGACGATAAACCACTGTGAGCCTTGTTTCTAATTCGCGACTGAACGTTGGGCTGTCCCTCTACACAATAAAACTATCAAGCAGTTTTTTAATGAAAAATCATGAATTTATGAAATTATGAAAATTATAAAAAAACATTAAGAAAAATATGAGATGTATCGCGAACGAAATGAAGATAGCTTCGCTGAGGGGGTTTCCATCGGTTTCAGAGAACAAAAAAATCGCATTTTGTTTATTTTTTCTATATTCTTACAATTTTTTATACTCGCACCTGGGATTTTCTCTACGCGATCGGAACACCGATACGGACGATCGACCGTGGGGGATTTTTCGATAAAATTTCTTACGATCTCGAAAACAAAAACATGTTTCTTTGCCCAAAATCGATTAAACCCCCTCCTGATTGGTAGCTCATCTCACAGTTCCGAACAGTTTATTCTTTAGATACGATTTAATCTCTCGCCATAAGCTCGTTCACTTAACACTTGACTAAACAGATTATGTGTTACAGGGGATTCGAGGACGAGAGTGTTTCGCGACAACGGGGAACAAGACGAGCGGAGGGTGACGCAGACCGCGATTATCGAGATTTCCCAGGGTATAATCGAATAATGCATTATATCTCCGTCTCTCTCTCTCTCCCTCTCGGACTCGTATATTCGCCGTCTCATACAGATAGTATATACCTGTGGTAACAGCCGCGCGTTATAGGTAAGAAAAAAAGAGAAAAAAAAAGAAGCGGGAAGCAATGTTTCTTCGGAAGACTAGTCGTTGTGCGCGTAAAGCTCGTTCGGGGTAACTCGCTCGAGGATATGCACTTGTAACACTTGGGCGCGATATTTCACACTAGACGGTGAACTTATCGTCGAGGGACTACTCCGCGTAGTCGTCGTCGTCGTCCGGCCGTCCACTTCTTCTTCGTCTTCGTCGCTACCACCTCAGCCCCTCGCCTCGGCGTTCACCACGACTTCGGAGCGGTTGTTCCTTCTCGACTTCTCCCGCAGCACCGTCGTCCGGAGAGGCCGAGGTTCTAATTAGACTTCATTAGCATCATTTAGGGGAAAAGCATGGCGCGCGTACCTGGGGATTGGCCGATGTTTACCGGGACTCCTTCACGTCGACGCTATTGGGCTCGGAAATGTTTTCACAACGTTCGCGGCAACGCCTTTTTTACGACCCGTTTGCCAATCCCTGTGTTCCTCACGATGAACGGAAACGCGTAACGGCCGTCGAAGAGAAGGAGACTCATTGTTGATCGGGTGTCTTGTGAACGCCCATCGCTCGTTTCACCTTGTGATACAAGCAGTCGTACGGCACCCCGCCACTTCGAGGAACCCGGGGGAGCCCGAGGTGGATGCCCGACCACGCGATTCTCTTCCACCTCCAACAATCTTTGTCACTCCACGAGCGAAATATTTAACTCGCGACTATTCCTCGCTTGACGCTTTTTTTTCTCTCGATTACAGTTTCATCCTCGTGGATCCAAGAGTCCATCGCCGATTGGGACACCGCGAGACGAGTTACGTGATTATTACACACGAATTATGGATCGATCAATGGTATCCGATTGTTCAGTGTCTGGTCTCGACTCGGCCGTCAAGATCTTCGGTTAAGACCCGTGTTCACGGCTACCTGCATGAGGACAGTGCGTCATTTCCTCGCTCAATGACGCAATGCGCTCGCCTACGATGGGATAGTTTCCAGGAGGATACGAAGAACCGTTCTCGGAAGACAAATAGCGGACAACCGTTGCTATTGTTATATTCTGTACAATGACGATAATTCGTGACACAGTTTTTTCCGTTTATCGCGACCACGAGTGAGTAGAATTCATTATAATTGAAAGCTTCTTCTCTTTTTTTTAATTACTATCGGGAGTCGTAGACGAATGTAATGTGGGCTTTGAAGAAAAAAAAAAGAACGTGAGAAGCAAGTCGAGACGAAAATTGTTTCTATAATGAAATGAGAAAAATCAACAAAGTGCACGGAGAACTCGTCTCGTCCGGACAACTTCGACGGGCCCGACGAGCGTACCCATGGCATTACGAATGTTTGAGCAGGGCCACACGGTTGTTTGCGATCTTTTTTTAGTTTCGGCCACGGTGTTGGATACAGTATAAGAGCTTGAGATACAGTAAACTATATAACGATAGGTGCCGCGGGCCATATTTGCTCGTGCAATTTCACGACTAATATCGAAACTTCGGACGGGCGCGATTTGCAATACGTAGCTTGTACAGACGAGTAAAGATTGTTTTATCTAGCAGCGACGGTAATAGCAAAAAAAAAATATATAATCTACGCATAAAATGTTAAGATGAGAGTGAAATAAGTAAAAGATTTGTGACGACCGAGAAAAAAAATGTACAGCATTTTTTTCTTAAAATCAAACCGGACATTCGTCATTGCGGAAAATGTATGATTTCTTATTTTATATTCCTCGAATGAGGGATACGAGACACGAACATTTTCGAGCGTCGCCGCGTACTTTTTGTTTTTTCATGCAAAAAACGGAGATAGAGATGCTGCGAGGAATTTACAGAATATTAGTGTTTTAGGGCGCAGGTAGCTTGCTGACAGTATAAAAGACGATTATATTCGAAGCCGGCGGGGCTGTAGTTCTCGCCGGGCAATAGAGTGGTCCCCGTCGTCGTTCCGTCTCCGGCGTTTCTCCCCGAAGATGCGAAAGCGTCTTGTCAGCTTCCTGTTTCTCCGGTATCGTCCGGGTGCGTCGCGGCTACGGTCGCAAATATACACGTGAAAGTGCTGGTAGCAATCCCGCACAGTGTGTACACACTAGTGGCAGCGAGGGTAGCCTGGACCACGAGCATCGTAAAAATTCTTGGGTTAATCAATGTTTAATGTTGGGCGCTTTCGTCGAGAATTTTACAACACCTGACCGACGACGGCTGGTCCGTGCTCCTGCGGTTCCTCGGACGCCTGCCGTAGGCTTTTCTCTCTCTCCCGTCTCCGAGGAGCGCCTTACCGTGGAGTGTAATGTACCCGGGGTGGGCGGTTCGAAGACCGCGGGGATTTTATATTATTATATTTGAGGGATGCCGCCGAGACTGCTGGGGAAGAATTTAAAAAATACGCTCCGAACGCTGCGTCGGCGAAACCTCTATAGAAAAAATAAAAACATAAAATAAAAGAAATACGAGATCGTGTTCGACACACGTTCTCGGTCTGTTTCCACTCCTTTCGGCGGAAAAAAAATAGATGGGATAGATATAGCAATGGTATATTCGCCACAGCTGGGGGAATCGAACGGTCGCGTGAATTTCAATTACAATTTGCGAATTAATTGCTTCGAATTAATAGTGAAAAATAATAATGGAGATAACAATATTGTTATTATTATTTCTATTGTTAATGTTAATGATAATTATTGTGATAAGAAAAGCGAATGAAAAATAATTATTAATTGGACGGATTCAGGAGTTCGATATATCAGTCTCGTCATCGCTCTCCTTCGGAGTCGTAGATTTTTCTACAGAGAGCGAGTCTTCTTGAGGGTTTCGTGAGCTCAGGTTTTCGGGCTCGCCGGCCTCGTTCGCGCTGAGTGCCGAGGATTCGTTGGGGGTCCGACGGTCTCGAGCTATGTCGCGGGAGTAATTTGCGCTTCCGGGGCTCGAACTGCCGCAGCTACTCTCGCTGTACTCGCGACGATCCTCGCGACTTCCCAAGAGGGTGCAATTGTTCTCGTGAAAGATGAAGGCTCCACCCGGCTGGTCCATGAGAGCCGATTGGATGTCCTGAGGGATCGAATTTACTGGATGAAGCCAATCTTGCTGACTCAGACGGTGGGAATAGTCGAGGAAGGCGGCGTAGCTCTGGAATCATCGGGAAGAATTTTTTTTATACGGAAACGGATCGTCGGCAACGGATGAAAATTCGAGAAAAAAAATGCATTAAATGAAAATTCGTTGAAAGCAAAATCGTTAAATCAAAATTCATTGAATGAAAATTCGTTGGACGAAAATTCCTTCGATGAAAATGCGTTGGATGAAAATTCGTCGAACTCACCGACGCACTGTCAGCCAAGCTGGAAATCGCTGGAAGGCCCGGAGCCAGCCAGAAGCAATCGTCCGGTAAAATTTGCTGGAGAAGTTCCTCGTCGGTGGTCAAAGATCGATGGGACATCGCTACTGGATTGGTGGGACACAGGCCGATCTGCGAGGTCGGGGAGAACGGGAAGATCGAGGCAGGTAGGAAACCGTCGGGTATCAACTGGGAAAAAATTCGTTGAAAAAATAAAGACGAATGCGTTTATATTTTATTCGTTATTATTATAAACGTTTATTCTCGTATCTGTTGTTTGTTTATCACGATAGTCTCACGCAGGATCTCTCGTTCGAGGCTCGAAATTTATCGATGTCCGACGAACGAGCGCGCAGACAGTCGGTCAATTAAATTATACGAATTGTACCTTTTGCCGGGTCTATACGTCAGGCCCAGGACGAATTGGGCGATTAATCGGCCCATGTACATCGTCGCGTTGTTATGGGAGATTTTTTTTTTTTCTACTTCTTGTTTGTTTTTTTTTTTAATTAATTTATTATTCTCTCTGTTCTCGATTATGTAGAATTTGGAAGATTTTGGAAGCAACGTTGAGTATCTAATATTTAATTATTATATTTATATCAGTACTGTATGGATGAAGAAAACAAAAATGTTTCAAGGCCCAATTCTTCCTGAACTAGAGTAATTCTCGATCACGAATCTCTGCGACCTAATTTTGTTGACGATATTTCGTTAAAATCTTTTACAACAGTAGAACACTACTGAATGACAGGTTTTTTTTTCTCGATTGCAGAAATACGTGTTTCAGTTTTGTAAACTATAGGTCCTTATACGCATAGTGCCTGCCTACGGTTACATCGTAGATGAGACTTTGGTAAAATTCGCACGTATCCCCGCGACACGTTATAACGGTTCGCGTGAAATCGCCTCGAGTCATAAAAGATCTATATCTCAATAAAACGTGGTTATTTTATTTTTATTTCATTATTTTTTCTTCTCTCAATCGATGAGATTGTTCGGGTTCGATTTAATCCCGAAACTCGCTCCTCAAAGTAACATGCATCGTGCATGTAACATGTATCGTGCAATTACAGTTTCTCTCTTTTTTCGAGTGAGGCGATTCTCGTGCTCCGTTTTACAGTACAATTATAAACTACAGATACAGATATTCATTCGATCAATGCATATCTCGTGGACACAACCATTATTTATTTGGCATTCTTTTTTTTACAACTCAGATTTGTCCTACACGTGCGTCGAATGGTTTATACGTTCATTGTTTGTCTCCTTCGCGTTACATTTATAGCGCGTAAATTCTGCCCGACTCGATTACTCGGCTCTCGGTTCACCAGCAACTCGTACGAGGAATAATCGTTCGGGGCTCTTGAGAAGCATAATTTTCAGCGAGATTTTTTGTTTTGTTTCTAGGATGAATTAACAATACGCAAACACCACGTATGAGAATTCGGGAATAGCGTAGCAAAATGCTAACGCGACAATCGCTCGACTAACTTAATTTTTTTATTTAATTTTTGATCCACAGTAACGTAAGTATTACGATTCTCTCACGTTACGATATACTTCATAACTAACAATACAATATACTCTTTGGTTCAGCACACTCCGATGAAAGGAATGTTAATGAATTGTCTTTCGGAACGGGTGGCAATAAAAAGTCGCTATAAAAGACTGATGGTTTTTTAATTTTGATCTTTCTTTTTCATTTTTTTAAAACTATTCTGACCATGTCATTCGTGAATTGAATCGGACAATCGACTACGTTAGAATCAGAGAGCGTGTGTGTGTCTGGATGAGATTACGCATGGCGTTCGATTTTTCACGGCTTCCGCCGCTGATATTTTTGTATTTTTGACACTATCGGAGCTGAAACGATGCAGCGAATAGTTTTTTTAAAATATTTTATCATTCGGAGTCTTGTAGGATTTGATTAATCTTATATTGCGATAGATAGGTGCGCAGCGCAATTTTTTTTTCTTATTTTCACCTCATTTTCTATTCTCTATAACACATTCGACCGACGATGTATCGGATTAACTATCGTAGTATAGTAATATAGGGCTCCGATAACCCTTTTTCCTATGTCGATATCACTATCAGTCGTCGTACACAATCACGGATCATTATACCCACTAATGGATTACATCGCTAAAAGTTTCAATAACGTTAACGTTCTCAACGAGAGTATGAGACACCCTTAAACGTCGTTAGATACTTTTTTTTTTTTTTTTTTTTTTTGAGATCAGCCTGTGTGAAAGACGATTTTAATTGTCGAAACTAATGTTTCATCCAATTTTCTGTAACTCGGTTTCACATTATAATTGTAGAATTGTCTCTAATCTATGGAAGATCTCGTTATCTCCTTCGAAAAAAAATTATAATTCTTACTTTCTTGCCGTTAAACGCATGCTGGACAATAGACATCCTTTAAAATTTTTTTTTTTGTTTTCGGTCGTTACAATTCACTTTTGAATAACGATAGACTTGACCGTAGAATATTTTACAATGAAGAATACATGATATCCTAATCGCGAAGGATACTTGAATACGTGAAAAATCCCTCGTTCGACAATACGAATGGCGAGTGATAAATTGGCCGACGAAAATTCTCTAATGGTCTAAATAAAGTCTGTGCTGGAACAAGGACGACGATGAATCTGTTTTTTTTCTTTCTTTCGTTTTTCTCTATCATTATTTCCAAAAACATCACAAGGCGTTGTACTTTGAGCTGAAATATTTAGGAATAAAAGATGATATGCCGTGAGGTTTTTTGTTTCTTGTTTCTTTTCTTTTTGGTATTTTTTTTTTCATGTTCGAACGTCTCTATAGTTAATGTCGACTAAACGCAAAAGACATCATCGATAGTACAATCTTTGATCCAATATCCGAGACACGGACTTTATAATAGACTTTGATACTTTCGTTATATGTAATAACAATTGATTATTTGGCAAAAAGCAAACGTTTCGATTCGCCTACTCGGACGAATGTGAATTTTATGAAGATGATAATCTTTTTGGTTTTAATAACGCTACATGGACTAGCAATATCGACTGATTCATCGATTGGACAAGATGAGTGAGTAGGTGAGTGAGACACGTAAATGTTAAATAAAAATGTTGGTCCCATTATAAGTACAGGATGGGTTGTCCAGCGAGAATATTCGTAAACCAACGATTACATTATCGTTTTTTCCTCCCTTTTTTCTTTAAATCTACACCAAGTGTATTTTCATTTTAATATTCGGTTAGATAGCCGTGTGTTTAATAAACTTCCAGATACGTCTTTTTAACGCGTCTCACAGCGTTATCTCGTCTATATGCACGTAACATTTATGTAATATTGACCTACCCATCTACTAAATATTTTTTTTCATGTATATATATATATTTATCACATATTTAATCCTTTGATAATCAATATTAATAACTTATCAACAATAATAGATTGTTAACATATTTATTATGTAGAATGCTCCGGTTTTTGATTATCTTATTATATATCGTACGAGAAGCATGCATCGTTCATTTTTTTTTTTGAATTTGATTTTTAAAGTGTAATCTTTTATAATAATCTTCAATATCTTTGTTCCATCTCTCTATATGTTTTTGTTTCATTCATTTAATATACTATTTTTTTATTTTATTTAAATCTGTTTATTAATAAATAGATATCGAGCTATCTACCCATCCGCTCGTTTGATCGTTTGCCCAGTCCCTATTTACCTAAAAACTTTATGTCGCGGACTCCCGTGAAAAAAAACGCGAGCATTACCGTACATCGACGAGACTAGAGAGAATTCGATCTAGAGATAATATTTGCCAGACGATCCAAACAATGAGACAGATAGACACGGGCGCGTATCTATACGACGGGAATGATGAAATATCTATATGTGTCTGTGATTTTTCATGTGTGTGTGTTGTGTGTGTGTGTGTGTGTGTGTGATCCATTTCGTCACTTTAATTATAATGTAATACTTAATATATCCAGTCCATCGAAAGGCACAATTTTGATAACCAATTGAAATTTTACATCATGATGATTAAATATCGTCAATGACCCAGCGGTGACGCTCGCAATAATCATTTATCCCCCAAATACCGCCCCCCACCCCCCATTTAAAATTCGAGACCAGGACAACACAGCCGCGGTCTAGCCGCGTCCCTCGCTTACTAGCAGATAATCACGAAAGAGAACATCAATATGACGTGTGTGTATAAGTGGTATTTTTAGATACAGTATCTAGCGAATTTTTACCTACATTATTTTTTTTGTCCACTTCGTCTCCCTCTTCTCTCCGTTAAAATTTTTCTATATCCATACAGAGTGTAATCGGAGACAAAGAGAGAGAGATAACGAACTACGAGACTCTCGAGAATGCGAGACCGACCCGACTAATTAATTTTTTCGTTTAATATTAAATTTCGCTACCTATCGCGCTCACGTAAGGACTGTGCCAACGTGGCATCGTTGTCGGCCCTACGGCTATTGCACCTGTTCCCGATGGTCCCGGACTCCTAACGTCGTTGTAATAAGCCGCTGCGAGGGCGAGACTATTGTTGAAGCTCAGATCGTTCGGACTAACGCCGCTCGTCGACTCGTCGTTACTCCCGTTTCCCTGCGAGTTACAATCGTCGATCGGAGTCGTTACATCCCTCCGATGTTGACGCGACGAAAGAACCGTCTGAGCCTGACGAACGACGTTGCTCTCGACGCTCGCCGACGAACTTCCGATATCGGCCGGATCGCCGTCCGCGATATCGCATCTGCCGTTCGACGAGCCGCACGAATTTCTATTGCCACTCGTACTTACGTTGCCGCTCTCGCCGACCATATTCGCGAAGAATTCCGATCTCGAGAATCTCCCGATTTCCGTCGAGCCGAACGCCTGATGGAATCCCGGCAGTGGCTGCTTGCTGCTGACCGTTCTTTGGTGCTTCGCCTCGCTGGAGCTTCCCGAGTCGCTGTAATGCTGCTGCTGGTCTCTGTCTCGTTCACGATGCTGCTGCTGCTGCTGCTGGCGGGAATCGCGGGCTGTCGATTGATCGTGCTCTTGTTCCCTTTGCTCCTGATGCAACTGCAGTTCCGAGTCTCGCCTCGAGTGACCGGACACCATAGCACCCATCGATCCTTCGCCTCCGCCGCTGCCTCCCGCACCGGCCGACTCCCACCTCGGACCGTCCTCGATACATTTCTCCGGCTCCTGCAGCTGAGACATGTTTATCGGCGACATGGAACTCGATTGAAGCTTTGCCTGCGGAATAAATCATACGTTTATAGATTAACTGGCAACGTTCTTACTATGGATTTTGAAATTTTGAAACCGGACATTTAAATTTTCTAAATATTTACCAGAACACTTAGCCTTTAGGAAATCTTATTTTTCAACCGGAAGTGACGTCGTACGGGAAAAACGTCGCTTCCGGTTTGAAAATTTTACTTTTCGACCGGAAGTGATGTTACACCGAAAATACGTCACTTCCGATTTGGAAATATCACTTTTCGTATCTGCGTACCTGTTGGGAATAGCTCGGATGAAGCCTATGATTAATCTCCATGTGCTTGTTCTGCATGTATGGAATCTGCATATCGTCGGGGAAGCCGCAGTGCTGATTCTGCTGTTGTCCTTGAAGAAATACCATGTGCCTCGGTGCTCGATTCAGCGTCGGAGTCGCTGGAAAATAGGAATCTTTTCATAAAATCGATTGCCTCGATGCTCGAGAAACTCGAGGTTAAATCGACCGCTAATAAGTCTGGCGCTACGACGTTTGCACTCAATTTAGCTGTGAAAAGCTGTACGGATACTTCGATGTAATAGCTTACTGAGTGGCATCGCGCAAAATTGATTCCAACCACCGTGCGCGTGGGGATTCCCCGATGACATTCCAGGATGCAGAGCTCCCATTTTCGTTAGCGGTCCGCCACCTCTCGAATGATAAGCCGCCGGACCGTTCTACGTGAAAAAAAAAAAAAAAGAAAAGGATTAGTAAATGGATTGTCCAGTTTGTATCTTTCGCTATTCTTCAGCGTTAATCTCTTTTATCCAGCGGTGAAAACCTACTTGATACGGATGCCACTTTTGACCTTCCGAAAATTCTGCAATTACGCAATAATCGTTTGACTCGTGAGCCGAAGAGGAACGTCCCGGTCCCGCTACGTTCGAGGAGTTCCCGTGTCCGGTAAACTCCGACGGATAACCAGCCGTCGAAGCTGAGGAAAAGCCACCACCTCCTGCGACACACTCGGCCTGTTTCCTTAAAACCTCTTTGGTCTTATCGAACGTTTGCTGCTGCTGCTGTTGCTGCTGCTGGTGTTGGGCCACCGTCATGACCTGGAATCGATAATCTAATATTAAACCGACGAGGCTGGAAAGGCGATGCTCGTAGGTTCCCCCGATACACTTCGATTTTCAGCGAAAGGGTTGAGCGGCGAAATGGAGATAAAGCGCGGACGAGGGAGAGGGCGGAAGTGCAAAGAGCGACGGGGGCGGAGGACCCACCGGTTTTTAGGGGAAAATGTTTTTTTTTGCGAACAGAGCGGTGCACTCTCGCCCGCGTGCTATAGCTAATAATAATAACAACAACAACAACAATAATAATAATAATAATAATAATAATAGTAATAATAGTAATATTAATAATTTAGCTGAATTATTGAATTGAACGAAGGGAACTCACTCTCGGAGAGAGGATTGGCTTGAGGTGGTTCGCAGCTGGCGGATGACCCGCCGGAAACCACGGATTGATTATCCGATTGCCGGTGTTGAAGGATGGACTACCCGGTAGCGAGGAAACGGCTGCAGCGGCGACCGACGCAGCGGCGGCAGCGGACGGCGGACAGTTCAGTGGATGATTCAGAAAGTTCGTCGATCCCGTTACTGGCTGAGAACCATTCCCGACGCCGCTCGTGTTTCCGGTCGCCGATGCGATCGCCGTTTGAAGGATCGACTGCCTCGACAATTCTCGACTCTGCTCTCTCATTGCTTTTCGCAGCCTGGCCTCCTTCGGGTTGTACACATAATCTGGAATAGATAATCGTTCGTCAGTGTTGCACATAAACGTTCGAATCTTTTTTGTTTATTAAAGAAAAAAAAAATAAGGCGTGAAGGACTTCGTTCGATGGCCGATTGACAGTTTGTAGGTGATTTAAGTTTGTCTATCAAAAACTTTTCCACGTTATGCATTGCCAATAAATTCACTGCTGCACAATTAAAAATTGAATTTTGATGAATTCTGCATTTTTATTTCTGAAGTTTCGTGAAATTCGGGGACATTTTTTATAGATTTTTTTTTTTATAGATATTTTCGGCACGAATGCAAGGGAAGCAATCGGATACGCTGAAGTGCACAAGTATCCGGCATTGCCATCGATAAATGCACGGTCCGTTGATAGAACGGAACGCGAGTTATTTACGTAATATGCCAAGGAGTACGCATTCGTTATTTATGTACAAAAAGTAAATGGTATATAGTATTGTATATACATATTGTATATGTATATATACATATATATTACACGTTAAGACTTCTGTGTCTGGCTAACAGCAGGCATATTGATTTTGGCTTCGCGAACGAGAGAAGTAGTAACTCGTTTATTGTCCACAGAGTCGAGAGAAATATAGGAATATGCGACTGCTAAATGTATTAACGAACGGGAGAGCATTTAACCCATTTAAAAAAATAAAAAATTAACAAAAAAAACCCGAATACGAAACGAAACTTCATTATATTTTGATCGAATTATCGATAACGTGGATCAATCGGTGTTTCGTCTACGTGCAGATGTAAGCTATCGATTGGCTTGCACAACGGCTAAAAATACCACTGCTAAATGTATTAAAGAACGGGATAGCGTTCAACTCTTAAGAAAAATTTTACAAGAAATCCCCAAGCAAGGAACGAAACTTCATTATTTTGTAATAGAATTCTCGAAACGTAGATCAATTGCTGTTTCATTCATGCGCAACAGATGTAGGCTATCGATTGGTTGGTACAATCGCTAATAATACAACTGCTAAATATATTAACGAACGTGACAATGTAAAAAAAATAAAAAAAATAAAACCTTTGAATTTTTTTTTTTTAAATCCCCCAAATAAGCAACGAAATTTCATAATTTTTTTATCGAATTCTCGAGAACATAGACGAATCGTTGATTCGTCTGTGCGCAACAGATGTGAGCTATCGATTGGCTTGCAAAATCGCGGGTGAATTATGCGAGGAGAGATGACGTAGGCGGCAAACATCCGGAGTTGTAAGACCAAGCGTTAGCATGTGACACACTGTTACGAAAATATCGTCTAGTTTATTATAGCTATGATAGTTGTATGTTTCTAAATTCTAATTGCACCGACGACTACCCACGCAAAAAAAAGTACACAGATTCGCGTTCCCCGATAGCCGCGACGTATGCGAAGTTTTGCATGTGTACGTGCTCATACAGCGAAGCACCGAGGTGGGGTAAAATGAACCGTGCGTTGAAGCGACCGATGGCATGTACCTGTCGGATACGCAGGTGGCAGTCTGTTGTAACGCGCTGCATTAGCTTCGATCGAATCGGAAACTGGAGCTCCGCCGCCAGTTCCACCGCCGTACGCGCCGGCCCCGTATGCGTTCATGTTATCATAACAGAAATGATGTTGTTGTTGGTAAAAGTGTCCGTGGGCCGGGTACGGTTGAACGTAGTTGCAGCAATCCATGTTAGTTGCGTATTTAATCAAAACCCAAAAAAAAAAAAGAAACCAACTTTTTTTTTCTATTTTAACTCGCCGTTCGTCTTGTGTACAGATATGTATATACACACGTGTATATATCTAGGCGAAATATCGATTTATTTATATTTTGATTACAGCCCACCCACTTTCCCGCGAGATGCACAAGAGGGCGAGACGCACTCAGTATTATTGTGCAAGCGAATGCAACACGCTTTCTTTTATTTCCACTTTTTTAAAAATTTGTTTATATATAAATTTTTTTACTTTCCAGTTCTTTTCGTCGTTTTTGTTTGTTTGTTTCTCCTCCTCACTGCACTAGTCGATTTATGTGGAAGATACCAGCGAATCGCGTACGTTAATTATAATTGGCCACTTTTTATACTATGGTTAAAACGTTGTTTATTTTTATATTCTTCGAACGTATTTTTATTAAAATTCTTCCTTAAAAAAAATAAAAATAAAAATTAGAAGTCAAAGAAAATCAATCACGTTCGTATATATCGGTCACCCCGAGGCTGTCGATGGGAAGACCCCGCTCCCGACGATCCCGCGAGTGTCCTTCGATTTCTTCAGAAACACACCATCCCGATGATGAAAAATTTCGAATTCACAGGAGTTCGCGCGGTCGAAGATGAGATATCCGGTGGAAGATGTCCTGGGGCCTTGGGACGTCGCTGTCTCTTCCCACCACCGGGAAGTCGAGGATTTCCTATTGACGACACCCCCGGAAGAACGTGGCGAAAGTGACGATGGGATCGTCGTCGGTAACGGCAACGGAGACCGATCGAAATTTGATGCCCGGTTAGGAGCATCAGCGAAGACGACGTGTTGCCTCATCCTCGTGCTGGCTGTCAGGGAAGAAGAAGAAGAACGTCATCGACCCGGGGGATGCTGCTTCTGGTCGTTCTGTTGTTGCTGCTACTGCCGCTGCTGCCAGGCTGCTCTTCGCTCGTACTCCGAACGGCTATTCCCCGCTTTATCGCGCCTTCACCCTTTCTCGCTCCGTATCTCTTTCGCTCGTCAACGCGTCGACGCGAGTGCGGCTTCGCGTCTATCGGCGCTGGCTCGGCCCGAGGGAGAGAGAGAGCGCCGAGAGTGGGTGGGTGGTTGTTCGTGGAGGAGGTGGCAGTTTCCGACGAAGGTCGAATTCGCACCCTCGTGAACCCCGCGAACGCTGGCCGGTTGCGAAGACGATGCCGAGGGTGTTGCCCGCTCGTGATCGTTCCTCTCGGAGGACTTCCGGTTCCTCCCGGCGCTTCGGCTCCTCCCGCGCTCTCGACGCTGCCCAGACTGATAGGGCATCCGCGGGGCGAACTACGCCGACGACTTCGCCACTGTTGAACGATGCCATTGCCCGCGGGACGATCGATCTTCAACAAATTCCGAGCGGGCGAGCAGCGGCAGCGGGGACGGGCAGTACGTCGGTGTACAGGAGGAGGGTAACGATAAGCTGCCCGGTACGGGTCCCCGCACACCGGCGGCCGCCACTTCGCACCGCGCTGGCTTCCGGTATCGCCTCCACGATCTTCTCTTCCGACGGTTCGACGTGTCCGGGCTTTGTCGATTTTTTAAATTTATCTTCAGATTGATTTTCTTTGAATTTCTTCGATACGCACTTCACCCTCGGTAAGTGTCGTTTCGTCGTACAATAGTAAAGCAGACTTTTTGTTTTTTTTTTTCTTCTATCGATCGCGAGTGTTCCTCGCAGCGCCGTTTGGCAAGGGATTGTGGGTTGTAATTTTAGAAGCGTGGAAAAAAAAGAGGCGGGAGGGGGGAGGTCGGGGACGGAAGGGAAGAAACGAGTGAAATGTACGGGAATTCTCGTTGTCGCAGCGACGCGTATTATTATCAGTCGGGATTCCGACGGGCGACGGTGCGGACGGCTGCGACGGCGCCGTACTGTACGCCGATACTTTCTTCGACATTTCGGTGGCTTCCCCGCTCTCGACCGCGCTCTATCGCCGCCCGGCTCCTCGCGACCCTGCGGTGCACCGACGGCCGAGAGTACACGGCGAGACGTTTACCGGGCGCTTCGGAACTCTCGGGGTCGAGCGGTATGCATGCATGTATGCAGGTATGTATCTATGCATATATACATGCATACATGTATACATGTATGTATGTATGTATGCATGTATACATGTATGTATGTATATATGGATATATATACATATACATGTGTCTATCTCTGCCGTTCGTAGACACTATTTCCCCTCCGCGTTTGTTCTCAACCCCGGATCCATTTCTCTGTCGCCTGTATGGAATCTCCGATGCACCGGGTTAACGGAGTCCGGCGAGACGGTCACCCGCCGAGACGACGTCGCGACGCTGAACCGCGCAAACGACGGTTCGTCCGCTCGCCTCCAGACTTCCATACCGATTAACGAAATGGGGAGGGCAAAATTGGTCAATTCTGCGGAGATTAGCAAACTTTTTTTTTTATATAGGATAGATTGTTCGCTTGTGGATTAAAAAAATCGGGCTTTAGTGCCCGAGGTATAGCAATTAGATAGAATTTAAGCCTTGGGTGATCGAGTCTATGGCCCGATGAAAAAGAAAGGACAATGATTTTTTTGTACTGTTCGACAGACTTTTATGCGTGGAACTATGCGAAAATATCCTTTGAAATATTCAGTTTCTATATTTTTATATCTGTATTCATTTAAAAAAATTAAAAATCTGATGAAATTCTAATCGAGAAACTATCTCTTCGTTGTGTGTAATTGTCCAATTTTTTCAGACTTAAAAAAAATTAATATCTGATAAGATATTTGTTTGTTGCTGCGTTTGGACGACGAGGAGAAGCGGTACTTAGTTCTCTCAGCGCGTCATTTTTTGCTTAGTTTTGTTAAGAAAAGGATGCAACGTTTAGAAAAAAAAAAAATTCACGATTTATTAAAACCGTGTTCAGAATGTTGAAAAACGTCGAAAAATAATTTTTCGCTCCAGGATATAGGAGAAACCCGCATTGCCCACATCTGCCTTGCTCGACGATGGAGTCGAGCATAGTCGGAGATGGAACGATAGCGGACCGCCGAATGATAACGAGGAACGAGAGAATGACGAACCGCGCCGTCGCGCTTTTTTGTTCGATAAAATTGTATCTCGCTGTCCGCTCGATTTTCCCGTTCTTCCGTCACCGAGGGGTGGGTGGGAGGGGGGACGGGGGAGGCGGACACTGTACACCTGACCGACCACGTCGGTATAATCCTTTCCTGGCTCCTTCCCTCCCCCTCTTCTCTGTCTCCGCTTCCTTCACCCTGCAGCCCTTCCTCGTGGACTTCGCGACAGCCGCGCTTCTGCGCGCGTTCACCCTTTACCTACTTTGCACTCCTGACTGAGCCCGAGATAATTCGTCTCCCTTTCATCCACCCTATCCGAAATTCGGGCTACCGATATACTCATTAAATCAATGCGTCTGATAGCTCGCCGGGCGAAAATATTCACGACAGCCTTCAGTCGTCGCGAAAATATGCACCGAAAATATCTCCTCTTCATAGATACATATTTAAAATCGACCCCTCACTCGTCCTCGGGAACACATTTAAAAATTCATAATCTGTCGTTCTCTGACAGCGACTTTTTTTTACACACCCAAAAAAATTAAAAAAATTTACTATTTTCTTTTTGCAAAATTAACAACCCAATAGATTTTGGACGTTCAGAGACACAAAACTGTCGTTAAATGTACCAATGACTTTTTTTACTCTGCAAATTATCTCAAACGGAAGGAAGGATATGCAGGACAAAAAATATATGAAATATACTATTTTCATATAATATGTTTCGAGTGCACTTTATATCCGGGATAAAAAATATATCCGAAATATACCATTTTCGTTGAAAAATCATATTTTTCGAACACACTTCGTACCCGTGAACGAGGGAGTCTCTATGAGAGATTTTTGAAGCGCTTGGTACGAAATCCGTGCGATTCAAAGTTCTCGATCGATAATTTAAAATACACAAGCGTGTCGGGGGTGAGCCGAACGTGTTGACGATATTATACACACGTGCGAGTCGATACTTTGCTTATATATGGGACTCTCGGGTATCTGGGTGCGCTCTTCATTACCTATATATGTGTTTTATGTACCGGGGTATCCGCAAACATCCCTCCTATGGTATACACGAGATGTAGGTATATGTATGAGGCGGGATAACATGGCCGTAGAGTCGCGACGCAATCAATACCTCTGGTCCCCGACCCCCGTCACTCACCCGGCAACCTCTGCCTAGAGAGAATATTTCCCCTCTTTTCTCGCTCGTTCCTCTCTCTACTTTTACCTCTCGGACAGAGCCCTCTCGCACTCTTTCAGCCCTCCGCTCGAAACTCCGGTGGAACACGGCGTCACCCACGCGCCGGGACGTCGTTTCACCCTTGCGCCGTCGGGGCTCCTCTCCTCGTTTCTCTTCGTCCCTACCCTCTCCATCCTTTGCATGACTCGGACGACATGTCGTGCCGAACGACAGGAGCCAACAACTTTTTTTATTTATTTGTTCTTTTTTTCCTCCTCTCTCCATCCAGCATCCTTCGACGTGTAGCTTTTATCCCACACTCTCGATGCTTTCGTCCTCTTCGTCCTGTTTGACCTTCCTTTTATATATTTTTGAATTCTCCGTTAACCTTTTCCCGCTTCTCGAGTCGACGAGCTTCGCTACTTCCGGTTTTTCAAAACGCTGATGTGTCGGGTAATCCAAGGATGAACGGCTTGTCCTCTTCGTCCTGTTTGAACTTCCTTTTGTATATTTTTGAATTCTCCGATAACCTCTTCCCGCTTCTCGAGTTGACGGTCTTCGTTACTTCCGGTTTTCCGAAACGCTAACTTGTCGCGTGACCGAAGGATGAACGGCTTGTTCTCTTGCCTTCATCCTCTTCGTCCTGTTGACCTTTCTTTTATTTCTTTTTTAATTCTCTAATAACCTTTTCCCGCTTCTCGAGTCGCCGGTCTTCGTTACTTCCGGTTTTCCGAAACGCTAACTTGTCGCGTCGTCGAAGGACGAACGGCTTGTCCCTTCTTCCTCTTCGTCCTATTTGACCTTCCTTTTAGTTCTTTTTTAATTCTCCAATAACCTTTTCCCGCTTCTCGAGTCGACGAGCTTCGTTACTTCCGGTTTGCCGAAACGCTGACTTGTCGCGTCGTCGAAGGATGAACGGCTTGTCCACTTGTCTTTGTACGGAACAAATACGTCCTTGCTATCTTGAACACGCGATTATAAATTTCGTAGATATCTTCTTTTCTTCCATTGGAGCATCGGGCGATTTTTTATTTTTTCTCTTCGCATCTGGGTCGCATCGGTAGGAGGGACGGACGAGAGACCGTGTCGTCCTTCAACCCCCTTGTGTCAGAAGGGTTGTAATACACGTAGAGGGAGGAGGAATCGAGATGGGGCGTCGAGAAATCGACGTCGGGCAACCCCGCAAGTACAGCGACATCGATGCAACGGCAAAGTCGGCGACGCTGAGACACCCCGCTGGGTCAGGGTTGGGAATTGGACGGTACTACGATGGGGCTGCTGCTGAGCCTCGATAGATCGATTTCTCTCCTCCACACTGCACGCGGCGGGGAAGCTTTCCGTCGTTTCGTTGGAGCGCTCGGTCCCGAGAACGATTTTAATCGTTGCTGTGCACGAATGTATCGTGCGCAGGAAATAGAATTTCTTGTCGTCGGTAAGGAGATTGTCCGTGTGTAATCTTCTTTCGCTCGAAGGCAGATTCGCTGCTCTCGAGCAACTCGGGTTTACTACGTCGACGACCTACTTTCCGCGGACGTTCAACGGCGACGAGAATTTCGAAAGATTTTCGACATAGATACTTTCACAGAAGAGCGACGTAGTACATATGTACATCTCCGGTGTGCATACGTATATACGTGTCGCTCTATCTATAAGCGAGTAAGGTGGGCTGCCGACGCTGATAGGAGAGTGAGAGGTGGCGGCAGCTTATCGATTTTCGACGCGCATCGGTACGAGGGTGAAGGATTGAAAATAATACGATAAAGAAGATAGGATGTAGAGAGGGAGAGATCGAAGCTGTTCGCACAGTTAAAAAGGCTTGGCCATTTGACAAACATTTCCTGCTGACGATTTGGTTTCCTTTTTTTTCATTTTACACTCTTTCCTTGTCAACGAAAAGTATTTCAAAATAGAAAAATTGTAAAATGTACAGAAAAGAAAAAAATGTTCCAGATGTTAGTGGAAATTTGTCAAACGCGCAAACCTTTTTTTCACCGTCCGCTTATATAGGTAGGATATGGATGTGATAATCTCACCGGGATATTTTCTCTTGTGTTCAGCGTCGACCTCGCGAGCGAGAGCGAAGTATTTCTCTTTTATGTCCTTCGCCATGTTTTTCCATAGAACCCCGAGTCTGTTCGCGAGAGACAATCAGAATAATTAAATAGGGCACGATCTATCGAGGGACCATCGCGACGAATCGATAAAATTGTGCCAGGCTTCACTAGACCTGACGCTGATGTCCTTGTTCGACTCCCGAGGATTTTCCACCGCCAATTTTTTTCGCCACTCGTTAGCGAAGAGCATAAAAGCGTTCGCCGGCCTCGGTATTTTTTGCTTTCCCGGCGCAGGATGACCGCCGACGATGCTCGGCTTCCCGCCACTCGAGGACACGCTCGCCCCTCCCGTTATCGACGACGTTCCTCCTCGCTGGAGCTGCACTTGCACCACGTTGCTAACCGCCCCGCGGTTCAGCCTCGGCTCCATGCAGATCGTTTTCCTCCTCGTCGTCGAGGCTCCTACACCGCCGGAAGTCGCCCCGTCGACGATTCTGTTCGCGCTGCTCTCCGTCAATATACCGATCAATTGATTTCTGCCGGTCTGGTGAACTCGGGTGCCCGACAGAGCGTCGCTGCGCGATTGATGGAGCGTCACGATCGCGGAAATCGATGATGCGCTCGCGGGCGTGCTCGTATCGGACGTTATGCCGCTTCCTCGCTTCGAACATCTAATTTTCGATTCTGCGGATAGAATGAAAAACAAAAAAATTATCCTCACGACAAAATTTAAACTTTACGTAAAAAAACACTTTCAGGCATTAAGGTAGTACTAGCGGATCGTTCGACCTCACGTGAGTTCAGAGAGAATTGAGAGGGACTTGCGAACACTTCTCGATGGGAGAAAAATCTGGAAAAACATCAAGCATATGGAAGGTGCTGAAAAGATTGATTTTTCATAATAATAATTCCAAAATGTTATTAACAAATGAATGAAAAAAAAATTGTTCAACAAATCACGCGCGACTTAACTTTTTGTTCATATTAAAACGATTTGATAATCTTTTTGAATACGTGTGAATTTTTTCAGAATTTTCTGTAATTTCTGAAAATTATGTTTATTTATTAACTAAAAATGCAATTTCCAAAAGTTACACGAAATTGTGAAAAATGCATACGTATTCAGAAAAATTAAGAAATCGTTTTCATTTTTTTTAAAGTTAGGTTGCCGGGTGATTTGTTGGGAATTTTCTTTTCCATTAATTTGTTAGTAACGTTTCGGATTTATAATTATGCAAAATCGATCTTTTCAGCACCTTCCATATGGTTGATTTTTTTCTGATTTTTATCCCATCGAGACGTGTTCGCAATTCCTCTCTCAATTCTCTCCGAACTCACGTGAGGTCAGACTATCCGCACATACTACCTTAATTTTACGACCAACATACCTTTGCCATCGAGGCTGGAAAGACGATCATAGTTCTCCATATCCTCGAACAAGAAACGAATGGACGTATTGTTTTTCTGTCAAGAATTTACGACTCAATGTATTTCGCGGAATCCCGGTAATTCCTGGCTTCGATTATTGCCGTACGATGATCTTTAACAATTGTAACGAAATATCGTGTACATTATTAGACGGACCTTATCGGGGTAACACACGGTCGTATTATAGCCGGGTAGGGGTGGAGCGTTGTTGAAGGCTCGTGCTCGTTGTTGAAAACCCGTTGTCAAGCGTGTCGCTGTTTACGATCATTTCTGTTTCTTTTTTCTTTTTTTTTTCTTGCTCACGCACGCGTTTCGGGCAGCTCGCAGCGTATCGCTGCATTATCGATAGTCAGACAAAAGAGCGGTGGAAAACTCTCCCGCCGAGTGTTGCTGAATTCAATCGTCAGGCTGATTTTTTTTTTGCTCCCCTCCGTGAACTGTTTGTATTGTTATTTTTGTCGTGGGATTTTAAAAATATAACATTTATTCGGGCATGTCGTGCGACGAGCCGTGCGAGTGTCCGAAACTCGGTATCGACTATTACGGCGTTTTGGGAATTAAGAAGAATGCTCACGACTCGGAGATAAACAAAGCGTGAGTATCGTACGTTGATGAAAAATGCAGTTTAATCTACCAAAGATTCGGGCAGGGACGTTCGAATAAATGTTTAGTTGGTCGAACCAAATATTTTAACGCTTCAAATATATTTTGGTGAAAACATTGAAAAAATTTTTTTTGAACTAATCGCTCTTTCAGCTGTACCAAGAAAATATCTATTTGAAAATCCCTGCCCGAATCTTTAGTTGATTTAACCGTATTTTTTATCAGTGTAGGATGGTCGCTCGACGATCGAAGGCGTGTATATTCGAGGGGGGGGGGGAATGCCCCGAGCACCGGACACTCGCTTATCTCCAACCTCGATTTAATTAATTAATTCCGAGTTACCGAGTCGCGCCCCACTAACAACCGCAAGCGACGCAATTAAAGCGACGAGCTGGTATCTCGTTTAATTAAGAGAAATTCACCAAATGCTCGAACCCGCCCGGTGCAGAAAGCTCCGGATTGTATCTTAATTTTTGTACTTGGAAAAGAAACTCCCCCAACGCGCGACGACTGCGGACTTGCTCGACCTCATTAATTGTTATTATTATTATATTAATTTTTTTTTTCATAATTACATTTTTTCTTCCGAAGCTTTCGCCGCCTCGCTGTACGTTATAATCCCGGGCGGTTGGATAAGAGGGAAAAGGCTGCGGAAGTTTTTCCTCTGGTGGCCGAGGCGTACGATGTCCTGTCGGATCCTTTTAAGCGGACTGTTTACGACCAGTACGGCGAGGAGGGCTTAAAAAAGGGCGTTCCCGGACCCGATGGTTATATTCAGCCTTACGTGTACCACGGAGAGCCACTACGAACGTACAGGTACTATAACTATTAGCCGCCTTCGAGACGCTGCAGCTAACACCGGCAGGAACAAGCAATCCCTGGGGACTTCTTGTACAATCCTTTTTTACCTAAAACAAAGAAAAATAGATTTTTTAATGTTTTGGAACATTCTGAACACGTTTTCACTAAAATCTTGACACTTTTTCTCACCATAACAAAGATTCGTCTATGAGGAAGCAAAAGAATTAAACATTTTATCATTGCGCTTTAAATTTGCCGACATTTTTCATTGAAATCGATGTTGCTTCAACGATGTTTCTTCGATTCAGAGATTTCTTCGGTACCGCCAGTCCGTACGCCGATCTGTTGGACGGTCTCTGGAGGCGCACGGACTCGCAGGATTGTCCCGAGGGTCGGGGCGTTAGACGCAAGGAGGAGCCTCTCGTGCATTCGCTACCGTTGACTTTGACCGAGGTTACATCGATCGCAGAATCTCTTCTTTACACTGAAAAAAAAAAATCAATTACTGAAGTAAAGTTCGTTTGCGGACTGAAAAAAAAGATTGTTTCTTCAATTCTTACAATTCCGTAAAGGATTGAAACGATGACATGTGACCTTCACGGTCTTGGCGTCTTTGTTTCAATAGCATATGGAATTGTAAGAATCGAAGGTAGAATTGAAAAGTAAAAAAAATTATTTGGCAGCCTGCAAGCGATGTTTTTTTTCGGTCTATTCTATCGGCCACGTCGGACCGATTATTCCTATCTCTCCTCTAGCAGATCTTCTTCGGCGCTGTGAAGATGATGAAAATTCAACGACTCGTGTTCGCGAACGACGAGAACGTCGACACTGTGCCGAGAGATAAGATCCTCACGATTCCCGTCAAACCGGGCCTCGCCACGGGATCGGAAATTATATTTGCCGAAGAGGGCGATCAGGGTCCGAGCAGAATACCCGGTAATCTTGCCACAGCGTTCGCGTCGATGGAAGATAAAATGGCGGTCCAGCAGTCATGAGCCAGACGCAATTTGCCGTACAAGTGCGGTGAAGCGAACTTTATACGCACGCTGTAAACTGCATTCGTCGCACTCGTACCACAGGGAGCATTCGCCTTCGGCTCGTGCTTCTGTGTACGAGCGCACTCAACAGCGTGCGTATAAAGTTCGCTTTACCGCACTCGTATCCCAGTTTTCATGCACGAGTTACATAACAGTAATTTCACCAAAGTCTCTTTACACTTCTGCCTCTCGGTCACAGCTGATATCATATTCGTAACCGAGGACCGACCTCACGAGACATTCTCGAGGGAAGGCGATAATCTGTGCATGACGGTCAAGATATTCTTGCGCGATGCTCTCGTCGGAACTGTCGTCACTGTAAACACCGTCGACGAACGGATTCTTCGTGTACCGGTTACATCGATCGTCACGTAAGTCACTATTTTACATCGATCATTAAAAAGTATATTTGAATAATCAATGGTTAAAAAAAACCATTCTGCTTCATAGAGAAAATGTGGTCTTCATAAATATAAAAAAAGGAAGCTATGTGCAAATCGTGACTATTATTATCGATCGCCTGAATAATTCGATATATGCAACAGGCCGGATTATCGGAAGTTGGTGATTGGCGAAGGTTTGCCCTTGGCGGACGACCCGGAGAAACGCGGAGACCTCATCATAAGCTTCGATGTCGAGTTCCCAGTGTATCTGCCGATGGCGAGCAAGAATTACGTCAAGAAGGCTTTCAAGGTATATCGAACGGGAGAAAGAAGCGGAGACGACGAGGACGTTCGGCGGTTGATTCTAACCGACAAAATGCGTCGAAACGTCGACGACGATATACCCCTGAGACGCGATCGGGACGACGAATTGGAAAGAATAAAGTTACAATGTAAAAGCTAAATCTGTAATCGTTCGGGCGACGATGTTTCTTTCGACGAAAAATATATACGCAAATGACGTTGATGTCCGTACGATTATCGGTCGACGATGAAACTTACGTCGACGTAAACATATCTACGACAATGTTTGAGGAGATGTCGCGTAAGACGATGTTATATAGGCGAGGAATTTCGTTCGTACACAACGACAATCCTTTCACGGGCATCCTTCGATATTTCTTGTCGGCCTGACGTACAACGAATGCCTCCCGACGCTGTATCCGCTATACTCTGTAAATAAGAATCACGGGACTGACGTCACAACGAGATAATTTCACGAGATGGACTCGCTTGCCGCCATCTGCAGGCAGCGCCAGGGCGCTGGCGCGCGCGCGCCGCCGCCGCCGCCGTTTTATCTCGTCCCCCGGTTATCTCACCAGAATCATATGACTTCGTCCCGCACGTGACTTTATTTACAGTTGGCTTACGAGTCGCGAATATGTATGGTGCAGTAACTCGTGAGATGATAGGCCGTAAATCTACATTAACGTATACCGAGAGAGATGCGGGAATCTTGGTAGTTCGATTTTTCTTAGCTTATGATGCCTTTGATCAATAAGCTTTTATCCTCGAGAAAGAGCTCAAAGAACAATTCGGAGTGCAGATTACTCGTTAATATCGGTATCGGGGCCAGCGATAGGTGAGACGAGCTCTTCGACGCTTCAGAGAAACTTTAAAACGTTTCTAGTCGCGAAACGTTACAATCGTTCGTAATTCGGTTTCAATTCGTATCGTCGTTGGATTTTGTATTTCATACATCGGTGGCTACATACGTGTTGAAAAAAATTATTGTCCACTCGGTCACGAAATAAGAATTCACTCGGATGCTCGTGTATGTGTGTGTGTGCGTATGTGTGCGTGTGTGTTTCAATAAAATCAGCTAAAAAAATCGGCGACCCTTGTCCGGTTATCAGAGTGGCGCAAGTCACGAGAGCCCGTTAGATCCAAACATTGTGAAAGTTAAGAAAGTCATTCACAGTTTGAAACTTCGTGCAATTATTCGCGAACAATCGTCACTCTAACCTACACTCCGGATTCGTACCTGTTGATAAATGTAATCGTTCTCGGTATTTTTTTTCCTTTCTTGTTTATTTTATTTTTTTGTCTTTGCAACAATCGACGTTGTTCGGTCGTTAGAATTTTTCGTTGACAATCTTTGTTTTTCTGAGTTGTTTGGATTTTTCGTCCACGAGCATCTGTCATCTGTCAGACGTTATCTTTTTTTTTTTTTTTTACTATATAGTACTCGAGCTCTGTCGAGCAATGCAAGTACCAATTGGTTTGATAGCATTGCGATAAGTACATGCAAATTCTTGTTCTGCGCAGGAGTGGACTTTACTTTGGCGCCGACCAAGTGAGGATTCTTTTGTTCCGAGAGTGTGAGTGGCGAGGCAGAAAACTCCTCTTCGATTCCGTTTCGGCAAAGAAAGCGAGTTCGCCGGCTCCGAACGACCCAGCTCAGAGTTCTCCAAAGCAGGGAAATGCTGGATGCACGAGAAACAGCGCCGGTCTCGTTTCCGAGGTATTATTATTTATCCGGCATTGTGAAGCAGGCCAATCTGGACTCACCAGGAGTGTACAATTTGTTTCAGCACGAGAAAGTCGCCTGTGACGATGTCAGTCTACTCAGCGAAATGGTGTTTGGAACGGTGGCCATGACTTACAGAGGACCGCTGTTCAAAATTCATGCTCTCAGCGCCCCAAAATGTTTAATGTGTACAAAAGTATTTCCCGCCTCGGACCACGTCTCTCACAGGCTGAGGTAATCCATGTAACTCTTTTACACTAATCAAAGAATCACAGAGAAATGATAAAGAGCTAAACGATTTGTCTGTCAAATATATACATTAATAAATGCTTAACAGATTTGTATTCAAACATGGCAAAAAGTAGGATTTACGAAACTATGAATTATTATATGTGCATCCAATGACAAATATGACATATGACATCAAACGTAATTGAGATATTTTTTTTATTTCAGCAACAGACTTTCAGACGAGACACTGGGACCCTCGATCGTTCTTGACTCAAATTCGAGCGTGGGTAGTATGCGCAATACGAGTGAGTATAATAGGATCAAAGCTAAAGAATAAAAAAAAAAGTTAAAAAATAAATTGTGAATTCGTAATTCAAAGATATCCATTTATTGCAGTGTCGCATCTGAGCTCTGGTAACTTTTCCGGCAACAGTCTTAGTCCGGATTTGCGAAAGAATTCTAGTTGTTCGAGTACGAGTAGTGGATGGGACATAGACACACCGCTGTTAAGCAGTGAGTTCAGTAATTATTATTTCGTTTTAATTGTATTTATCGTATGTAAAAACTATTTTTGGGACTTCTGAGTTGGGCTGTAAATGAATTTTTCGCAGGTTCCCAGTCGTTGGAGAGCAATGGCTCGTCGGGATTCGGTAGCTTGACGAGTTTGCGTCGACGATGGTTGAGAGCCTTTTCGACTACCCTGAGTCACTCGGAGTCGGACGAGGTATTCGGTATTCAGGCGTGCACGGACAATACCGGGGTCGATGGCAACAATCATCGACGACACAAGACCAGGCTGGGCTTGGCGGTTCTGATCCAGCTGACGCCTGGCCACGAGAGGTAAGATATCTCTCGAATAAAAACGATGGAGACAAAATTTGATCTTTCCGCACATGAAAGTACAATTTTCCATAATTGTACACTACCTCTGTGATACGAAAAACTGCGATAAGCTCCGTGCAATGCACCATGTGACCATTTTCAGCATAGGGAATCCTATGTTAAATTTTGCGAAAAGGCACTTTTTTTCAAAAAATTTCGAGATATCGAATTAAAACCTTCGCCATTCTTTTCAAGTGGCATATTTACCAACCGATTTCAGTAAAGAAAAAATTCTAAAAAATCTTTTTTAAAAAATACCATTTTTGTCGAAAAATTGTAAGGGTTACCGCTTCTCATTTTTCCACTTTCAAAATGGCCAAATATTTTTTTTCGAGGTATCGATTTTTTACCACCTCCATTGGCTTTAAGTGGCCCATTCCGGCTCAAAACACATGCAACTTGTATTTTTTTCGAAATTTGAAAAATTCACCATTTCCAGCATAGGGAATCCTATGTTAAATTTTGCGAAACGGCACTTTTTTTCAAAAAATTTTGAGATATCGAATTAAAACCTTCGCCATTATTTTCAAGTGGCATATTTACCAACCGATTTCAGTAAAGAAAAAATTCTAAAAAATCTTTTTTAAAAAATACCATTTTTGTCGAAAAATTGTAAGGGTTACCGCTTCTCATTTTTCCACTTTCAAAATGGCCAAATATTTTTTTTCGAGGTATCGATTTTTTACCACCTCCATTGGCTTGAAGTGGCCCATTCCGGCTCAAAACACATGCAACTTGTATTTTTTTCGAAATTTGAAAAATTCACCATTTCCAGCATAGGGAATCCTATGTTAAATTTTGCGAAACGGCACTTTTTTTCAAAAAATTTTGAGATATCGAATTAAAACCTTCGCCATTATTTTCAAGTGGCATATTTACCAACCGATTTCAGTAAAGAAAAAATTCTAAAAAATCTTTTTTAAAAAATACCATTTTTGTCGAAAAATTGTAAGGGTTACCGCTTCTCATTTTTCCACTTTCAAAATGGCCAAATATTTTTTTTCGAGGTATCGATTTTTTACCACCTCCATTGGCTTGAAGTGGCCCATTCCGGCTCAAAACACATGCAACTTGTATTTTTTTCGAAATTTGAAAAATTCACCATTTCCAGCATAGGGAATCCTATGTTAAATTTTGCGAAACGGCACTTTTTTTCAAAAAATTTCGACATATCGAATTAAAACCTTCGCCATTCTTTTCAAGTGGCATATTTACCAACCGATTTCAGTAGAGAAAAAATTCTAAAAAAATTTTTTGAAAAAATACCATTTTTGTCGAAAAATTGTAAGGATTTTAAAGAAAAAATTCTAATAAAATTTTTTTCCGTGCAATGGAGTAAACTGTTGTGCATAGCGCGCACCGATCTGGGTGGTTGAACACTTAATAATCTCTCTGCAATGCCAATCGGAGAGTACTAATTATATTATCTTACGTCTAAATAAATAAACTATATTGTATCTTTTGTAAAAGGGTTATTCCCGTTATAACGAATAACTAATAATTGCAGGCAGATGGAAGCCCGGCTGTTGGAACACGCCGCTCAATTGGAAAGTATGCTGAATCGTGTGTGCTACTCCTGCATCGATTCGTGCCGAAGTCACGGCAAGAGCAACGGCGAGTGCAAGGGGCTGACCTCTCGAATGCACCGAGCCTCGACAAAGTGCATTGCATGGCTCTTACGACTTTTGGCAAACGCCGATGCCACCAGCATACCTTCGCTCTGGCACGAAGTTATAATGAACTCGACGACACCGGTCGTACAAAGAACGCACTCGTTACACAGAAGTCTTCACCAGATGTGTCAATTGCTCAATGGAGTTGATACGAAATCTACAAATTTGTGAGTCTCGAATGACGAGCTTACGATCGAGTCCGTTTCTTTATTCTGATAAAAAAAATTATGTTATTTTTTTCAGCTTCCTCAGCACTATAGTAACTGCCGTACTGACGCACCATCTGGGTTGGGTGCAGACCGTGATGCCGACGCAGGACAAACAGTTGGTAAATAGATTTACTGGCGCATTAACCGATCACGTACGTGATCCTCGCTGAACGAGAGCCTGGATTCCGGATAATTCGGCCGGGATCCTGGCTCACCGAGTACTTACATTGCGCATTACAAAAATCGCTGGATTGACAAAAATATTCATGGTATCGAAATTCGGAAAAATACTCTTTGAAGAGTAATGTTCACAGCATTTTTTGTTTTTTAATTTGAAAGTCACATTAACATCACAGGGTATCAACGACTGCGTAGGTACATTGGGTTATACACATTGTTCTGTGATAGTACACCTCGTTTTTGTCGATTACAGTAGTACAGTCTAGTCGTTTTCAGAAAATTAATAACTTCTTTGCACCTATTTGCATAATTTAGTACTGTTCTGATGTCTGTTGGTACGTTGATGGTTCTTCTCTCTCCATCATATTCGTTGCACTCTCACAGTATGTGGTTAACTGATAGTGGACTTCCGCATCCTGGGCATCATGGTGGTTTTTTTTATTAACTTCACGATAATCACGATAATCACGATTTTTATTAACTTCATGGTGGGGCTTTTTTAATTAACTTCGCGATATCATATTTGTGTAAAATAATATTTGTATCGTCAATATATAGTATGCTATTGTTATTCGAAATGTATATTTACATCTGAGTTCGCGGAGCTCACGGCTCACGTAGTCACGATCAGCGCGAGGCTCCCGTACGTGAAGGGTTATCTCGTCATGTGCATCGATGCATTCATTCGACTGGGAATAACGCTGTAAAAATTTTCAGATGGAGAATCTAGGAAGGAGATATCCCTGCAATCCCCTGTGGGCCCAGCTGGGCGATCTGTACGGAGCGTTGGGATATCCCCGGAAGCTCGTTCACACGGTAATCGTCGGCGACACGGCGAAGAGCGCTCTCGTAAACGCCGTTCTCACCTTTCTGTCGTACTTCATACGCAGCGCGATAGTCGAGAAACGGCGGGAACACCGTTGTCCCTCGCAGCAGGACGTGCAAGAGGCGATCGTCGTTCTCGAGCGAATGAAGAAGAAAAATGGTTCGATCTTTAAATCGGCGAGAGCCAAGAGCAACGTGACCGTAGATCGCGAGGGATCCTCCGGTTCCGGCCGCGACAAGCTGCCGTCGAGCACTCACCACGAACCGCTGAAGAACGTCACGAACGAGTCGAAAAGTGTCCTCGCGGAGCCGAGTTCGCTCAACGATTTCAACGCCGGTCCCGTCGACTCAAGCATTCCCAGACTGAAGCGCACGAGCAGCGCGCAAAAAAATCTCGACACGCAACCACCGAGCTCATTCAAGACGCAATTTAAATATCCCGTAAAGGTGGAGACGTGCGACGACGATGACGTCAGCGATACCTCGCTGGCGCCGAATCTACTGGAGAAAGATAGTCCCACGAGTACGGTGAAGATAATCGTAAGCGAGACGACGAGTCCGGTGTCCGACGTGGGTGGAACGAAGAAGCGTCTTCCAACGAGCACGGCGGCTTACGATTTCGATCAAAAGATGGAGCTAACGGATCCGGAGCTTCACGAACTAACGATGGACTCGAAATTTACGTCGCTGAGAAGACGCACGGACAGCGGTTTCGACTCGCAAAAATTGTATCCCGGTGGGTTCGACGAGACCGAGGTGTACTTCGCTCGTCTGGACGTACCGAAGGACAGAGAACAGTCGCAAGTCTTCTTTACCCTCGGCGAGGAGGACAAGGCCGCGGAGCGACAGCCGCGCCCCCAGCTCGACTGCAATTGTCAATGTTCCTTTGCATTTACCAGAGTGCCAAGCACATCGGCCGAGTTGCCCGAGGGTGTACTGAGAAAAATAATACAGAGAAACTTTCCCGAGTCGTCGAAGAGCATACAGGGACCGCCCGGTTCGTCGCTGCGCAACGAGAGATCCGTGGGCTCTTGTCCGAAGTGCAACGGAGCCGGTTACTCGGTGCCGCAAACCTTCGACGGCACTAAATTGTTGCTCGAGACACCGACCAACGCTACGGAAGTGTTGCGAACTTGTAGCAGTTCCGTTGGCAGTCGAGCAACGAGGATGCTACGATCCAACAGTCTCGAGGCACTCATGGAAGCCAACTGTGTCGTCGAATTGCCGATGCCAAGGTTTGTTGCAGAATTCACATTAAGGGCTTGTGCCACAGTAAATGGGTAAAAACGCGTACACATTTCGTGATTTTTATCAAGGTAAATATACGCTTTATCAAATTAATTTTTTTATGGCGGAAAGAAGTGTTGCGAACTTGTATCTTGCGGATATGTTAAAGAACATTTAAGAATTTTTTCAGTAAATTTTATTGTTGTTATCTATTTTTTATCGGTCGTTTTTTAAAATTACGTTTTGAGAAAAAAGCGTTCAAAGTTCGGCCGCGCAGCTGCTCGAGCTCTCCGCCACTCTCGTAATTCGTTGAATTTCAACATAACAAATTAACAGCATATTCTTGACACCATAAACTATCAGAAAAAAAAAAAACAAAAATTCGGAATTTTACTGCGACGTAAGCCCTTAAGTTTATCAGGATCGGTCTTAGGATTAAGCATTGCCGTTTCTCGTGGGAACAATTTCACTCACGTTTAACAGTCCTGTTTCCCGTACAGATCGAAGAAAGCCGGCTCGAGCACGAAGGAGGCGAACGAAGTGTCGGGATTCACGAGAACTCTTCTGCAGAGAAGAGTAGCAACCACCGGAAACAAGTCCGTAGACGCGACTATTTTCGATTCGGGCTACACTTCCGGTCTAGTCATTCAAGGCTTGACGAAGAGGAAGAAGAGAAGAACGGACAAGCCCGCCGGGATCAACGGCGCCAAGGAGAACGCGGAGACTGAGACAGATTGGTTGTCGCAGTTGCGAGAGGAAGTTAACATCAACGCACGCTTTCCGGTTATCGACCAACCGGTCGCCGAGGCACTGTGCATTCTGGCGGATCTCGACAACTGGCAAGTTGGCATTCTGTCGAATACATCGCCACCTCAAAATCCTCTGTTACCGGTCGGCATGTCACGGTTAGTTGGCACGATGCTCGACTCGTTTGCCTACTTGTGGACCAAGTATCGTTCTCCGACTCACGTGGGTATTATCTTTCGCGGCGATATTTTCTTTGATTGATCGAAATCGATGAGTCCGTAAATAATTAACTATCGGCTCTCTCTCTATTTTTTTTACAGTGTATCGGAATATTTGAGTGCAAGCTGAGAGAAATGTGGCTGCGGAGCGAGGCTCTCGCGGAGATGCTGTTGGCTGTCGACGTTTGCGACGTGACGATAGCAAGCCTGACGAAAGCTCTGGATCTCGACGCGGCGGACGTACCGCTGCTGCTCGCAGTCGCGACTACGCACTCGCCACAGATAGCTCAGAGATTCGGTATCAGCCTTGCCTGATGCGAAACGCGTCGTCGCGCGTTCGCTTAACTAACTGAGAAGTTGGTAGTCATTCGCCGATATACATTTTTAATATGTATTCATAATTGTAGATAGGAGTGTCTCGGAGATCAAATCTTGTGCGAGAGATAGCGTGATATATATGTATATGTATCTGATACAGATATATAATCGTGTAATCGTCGATAGTTCTGTGGGATCTTGGATCACGCGGGATGAGCCTAATTTTCGTTGCTTACCGAATGTGGAGAAAGTATACTTATCATTACCCGTCTTATAGTTTATACGTATTTATGAGTAACGTCGATATTAGGCTGCGTGATATTCGATTACTGTATCCTCAGTTCGTAAAATATTTTTCTCTCTCGTAATTACTGCACGCATGTTTCTATTTTCAATTCTACTGTTACTGTATAAAAAAGGGTTCTCGATATCACGCACCTATCTTAGCTGTATATAAACGAACGCGAAAAATTTCGCAACCAAATACTCGTAAGGATACACGCATCGTGTTCGCTCTGAGACTTCGTATGTCCGAAGTGCTATAATCCGAAAATGTTTTTCTACGCCAAATGCGAATTTATTCTTGAACATAACCGAGCAAAGAAAACGAATAAAGAACTATATTAGTTTTGTAATAATTGAATTCTAATTTTTATTGCGCAATTCCCATATGGAGTGGATGTACCACTTTCATTTTTTTTTCTTACGGTTATGTCTCTTCGCGTCACAAAAATCTTGTAGGACTGTCCAAATTTCGTTACACGCTTTAAAATCAGATAATTGAACCCCGGAAGCTTCGGCCACTTATTTTCTCGCTTAAATCATGCAGATTTGTCCAGCTTCGCCGTGAGTCGACGCTGTTTATCGCCTGCCCTTATGTGTCGATATTTTTACGTTCTGCGGGTTATGGAGTTTTTTTTTTAAATTGCGTCCCAACAAATCTCACGCATTTTTCTCCTCGCAGGCGTCCACGTGTTTTACCCCAGTCGATTATCGAAGCAAAGAATAAAATTCGGGTGAGCGAATTTTTCAAACACGTATCGGCAAACGGGACATAAAAATTATTCATTGATAAACAGATGTTCGAGAGACCGTAACGTTGCAAAACATATTACTTTATATGATAATTCGATTCTTATTCATTTAATCGTCTAGTTGGGTCACGATGAGTGTTGCAACTGCTGTTGCTGCTGTATGCCTCAACCATCCTGCTACGTGCGTCACAATAGTTTCACTTCCCACGTAAAATCAACCAACACCCAAATAATGTTTATGCTATTTAAAATACTGCCTCGCTATTTTCAGAAATATGTTCAACCGGACGTTCCCAAATCGTACGCGCCGCTGCGTGTAAGCACATCGACGACCAAAATTAAAAAAAAAATGTTTAAACCCTAAACGTATTTTCGATATTGAAAAATGAAAAACTTTCCGGCAGTATTATTGGAAATCGGATGTCCCGATCGACGACAATACGACTTACAGACTTTCGTACTGGGATGGACCAGCCGCGATTGGCAATCAACCGAAATTTCACCCACAGGATTGGTTGACCGTCGGGGATGGCCCGATATCCGACGAAACAACGCACAAAGTACGAAATCTATTGAGCATCGAAATATAGGAATTATGAAGAACAAAAATTTAAGAACGTTCTGAGATCCCTCATTAAATCGCGTCGAATTCGCGCAGATGAGCTATTTAGGAAATTGGTGTGTTAAACCCGAGACACCGTGCTCGCCGTGCTCGAAGCAGTGGCTCGGCAGAGGTCCGATGCAGGACGTTACGACGCAAAAACACGATTTCACATGGAAATCTGCCGAGAGACCGGAATCATTCAAGCTGGCAGGGAACTTGTACTGTCCCTGCGCAACCATGTCTGGTGAGTCCTTCCAGTGAATTCTATTCACGTATTGTTATTATTATTATTGAAATGTAGTTTTATTTATTTTGTTTAACAGATTTCTTCTTCTACCTGACAATAAATCCTCATTTAGAGCACAGAATAATACATTTTATAATAATGACTAATACAATAAGCTTCACCGAAAGAGGCGCTCAGCTGGGCGGGGGGGATTACAAATATCCAAACTAACAAACAAATCCACAGTTTTCCGAAATGTGTATAAGAAGATAATAATAATTAATAATAATAACAATATAATATACCAATAACTAATAAATTAAGATGAATAATACAGAACACAGACTAATAAATTTTATAAATTTTAATGGGTCATAAATTAAGTTATTGTTATTATTATTTGCGTGAGGAGAGTGAAAAATATATATTTTAATCATCGTACTCGGTCTAGATGACACGACGTACAGATTGAGTTACTACAATTCTACTTGTCGAATACCCGCGGCGCCCTTCAAGCCTTTTCGGCGATACGAGAAGTCGGACGTGCCGATGGAGGGCTGCACGACCTACAGACTCAGTTACTGGCCGAACGAGGCTCCAGTTAAGGTGCGTCGATAAGTTCGAAAAAAACTATCGAGAATCAATTTTTTTTTTAAGATTGAAAATCTAACTGTGTGATCTATGAAATCGCCCCAGGAGCCGCAACCGTGGAATCAGAAATTGCAGTACATACCGCCGGTAACGCCGATGGACGGCTGCACGACTTACAGGCTCAGTTATTGGCCGAACAGGGAACCGCCGAGAAAGCCGTTCTCGCTGCAAGAAACCGACAATTTGCTCAACGCCGATTGCTGCTTCGACGACAATACGACTTACAAATTAAGTTACTTCGGTTGCGGCGGTGAAAAGGCTGAGCCTTTCAAACGCATGCCGAACGCCACGCTCTTCTCGACCTGCCCTCTGTCTCACGATACGACTCACAGGGTAATAATTCCATGAAACGAGAGAAACTGTAAAAAATTATTTGAGACTTGGGAGATTGAAAAAAAAAAGAAATTACGCCGTTTCGTTGCAGCTAAGCTATTTGGGAAATTGGTGCATAAAGCCGGAGGGTCCTTGCACACCCTGCGAGAAGAAGTGGCTCGGAAGGGGCCCGATGCAGGACGTCACGACCCAGAGGCACGATTACACGTGGAAAGAATCGAAAATTTCGCGGCCGAACTTTCGCCCCGAGGACAATATCGAAGTTTCGCCCGAGCCTCTCGAGTGTGGGTTTATTACCGGGAGTGTAATTGTCCTCGCTCACCTCGGGCTGTTACACTCCCGTCTTTCATAATCGCGATATAAAGTTTCGTAACGCCGGCGAGCTCTTTCATGTGCGAATATACATTAAAGGCGCATCTTTCGCGAGTCCTTTGTTTTTTTTTTTTGTTTTTTAATGGTAAAACGGCTAATGCCATTCGCGTCTATCCAGAAGTTTTAATTACTTTCGCTTCGCCACTTTCCGCTATTACTTTGTCCGTTGCGGAATTAACATTCCATTGCTGCTTTTCTCAGGCTGCACGACGCACAGGCTCTCCTACTTTCCCAACCATCTGCAAGGGTTGGTCGCGAGCAAGTCGTTCAAGCCCATGCACAAGTACTGCCCCTCGGGCGTGCCGATGGAGGGCGAGACCACGATGAGACTCAGCTATCAGCCCGTCGAGCCCGCCGTCCAGCCCGACAAACCCTGGACCAACACCGTCCCTTATCATCCCCCGCTCGCACCGATGGAAGACAACACTACCTACAATATGAGGTTTCCAGTCATCGACCCACTTATCGCCACTTCGATCGGATTAGTGTTTATTTTCCTATCTATAATATTTTCCCATCTATAATATTTTCCCATCTATAATATTTTCTACCCATAATATTTTCCCATCTTTAATATTTTCCTACCCATAATATTTTCCCATCCATAATATTTACCTATCTATAATTTTTGAGCATCTACAATATTTTCCTATCTATAATATTTCCCAGCTATAATATTTTCCAATCTATAATATTTTCCTATCGATAATAATTTACTATCTATGAAAAAAAATGTATCTAAATATCTCATTGACTGAATGTTAATTTACGTTAATTTCATCTGCAACTGCTTGCAGCTTTATACCACCTGGAACTCTGAAGCCGCTGGACCCCGGTTCGCAGACTTGTCCTCCCTCGGACACATGCCCAGGTAAGGTTCATATCCCAGCGATCTTCTCGCGACGATATTCGGTGTTTCTCAGCCTACGGTATCTAATTTTTTCCCTCGCAATCGTTGCAGCTCCCTGTTGTCCCCCTTGTCCACCGGCCGTAACAAAGCCCTGCGATCGTGAGTAGCTCGTATTCCCCACTTTTCCCGTCACAAAAAAAGCCACGTAACGACGAGCTCCGATAACGAATAACCCTCTATATTACCCTACTTCCAGCCAGCGCCTTCTCGTGATCCAAGAAAAACAGTTTCGTCTATTTAGGATAATAATGATAGTCCATGTATCGTTCGTCCTGTGTCCGGTCCTGTACAGTCCAATTTAATAAATAATTTTTTTTTTTCAAATATTGTATATCAATTAATCAAAAACGCGCATCGTTGTGCCGAATTAATTGATTACAGGGACGTTAGCGCTCGCTGACCTCGAAATCTTTGATATCGAGAGATCGTAAGACGAGCCAAGATTGCGTAAGTGATTATCGTTGCTCCCGAGAAAATTGCCCGAAGGTACCGAAAGAGAGTTTTACCCGCGGTATTATTATTGCGCTTTCGATTCCCCGGATAGCGCCTAACGAGATTATGTGACTCGTTATCGTGGGACGTACAGAAGCTGCAGCGACGGAGACGAACAACCTACGCGGGATCCACGCGGGCCCGCGGTCGGAGCCCCGTGCGCTTCGCGGAGATCGTCTCGGATCGACGACGCCGGAGACGATACATACTTGCGAGGGATAGGCCGTAAAGTTTTATGCTTCGAGGATGCTTCTGGATTCCACGGATCCATATTTGCGAAGGCCAAGCCAGCATGTGAAAGTAACGGCCGCTTCCTCGCACTGCCCGTAACTATTACGAAATCGAATTACATTAGAGCGTATACAACGCTGATGTACCGGTGTATTACAGAATACAGACATCTATCGATCTATCCGTAGATCCCGTCGATGGGCCGTCGCGATTAATACATAATTATTCGCTACATAAAAAGAAACCTGTTGATGTTCCCCCGTCCATTCAACAATCGCAAAACTGTACACGGCGAAAAATAGGTAGTAAGATTGTCAACAATATTTATGTAGCAATAGCAATAGCAATAGCAATAGCAATAGCAATAGCAATAGCAATAGCAATAGCAATAGCAATAGCAATAGCAATAGCAATAGCAATAGCAATAGCAATAGCAATGGCAATGGCAATGGCAATGGCAATAGCAATAGCAATAGCAATAGCAATAGCAATAGCAATAGCAATAGCAATAGCAATAGCAATAGCAATAGCAATAGCAATAGCAATAGCAATAGCAATAGCAATAGCATAAAAAAACATTTATAACATAAAGTTTGCAAAAATCTTACTATCCATTTTTATATGTGTATACGAAGTGGCAAACGCGCTATCATTACATTTTAATGTTTACCGCAGAAATGTCATGAGTAAAACACGCACAAACGCACACACTTCTCGCGATAGAGCGCGGCTCGTCGCATGCGGTTTGCGAATTTCTAAAATTCTCCTTGTAAGGTTCGCGACGCTTCAAGCATAACGTTAACCGCCTCCCGTGGCTCATCTCCACTTCGCATCTCTTTACATTCGAAGGAAATTTGTGCCGGAAAATGGGTGTACGCGAGCGAAGATCCGAGGATGCGCGATATCGCGGTTTGCGTTCGGGACATACGGGTTGCTAAACCGCGCGCGAAATGGCAAAACGAAGCAACGCGAAGCATCACACTCGAGCGGTTTCATTCGGATGCAAGGAAAAAAAAGAATCGGCACATACAGCGATGATCTTGATACGAGGATTATATACATACTTATATATATATATATACTTTCGGTCTCATTGACTTATCGACCTTATAGCGTGTAGTACGAAAAGAAAGAAGATAAAAATAAAAAAAAAGATCTATAGATCGAAGGTAAAAAAAATTCACCCACAGCTTTGCAGGACCCATTCGGTTTATTCGGATGCGAAAAGAAAAGAAAAAAAAAGAATCAAAACAAACTCGACTCGAGAACTATACACTTTCGTTCTCATTGACATTGAGGATTATATACATACTTATATATATGTATATACTTGCGTTCTCATTGACTTATCGACCTTATAGCGTGTAGTACGAAAAAAAAAGAAAAAAAACAGATCTATAGATCGAAGATAAAAAAATTTCACCCACAGCCTTGCAGGACCCATTCGGTTTATTCGGATGCGAGAAGAAAAGAAAAAAAAAAGAATCAAAACAAACTCGACACGAGAACTGTATACTTTCGTTCTCATTGACTTGTCGACCTTATAGAGTATTGGGTGAAAAAAAAATCAAAATAAAAGATAAATCAACAGATCGAAGAAAAAACAAATTTCATCCGCAGCCTCGCAGGGCCCGTTTCTTTCGCGGGACGATCGTTCGGATTCTCATCGGTATGGCTGACCTTTAGCGATGAGCGATACGAATCCGCGCGATCCTTTATTTCCTCATCGGACTAACGCGTGTCCCCCGACCGATCCCGTCCCGCTGGACCGCTCTCTCCGAGTCTCGAATATCGCCAGCAGGCCTCCCGATACTTTTGACCCGGAACGCTATAGCTATCGCACCTGTGGATTCGATCACAGCCCGGCCAGCGTTTCCTCGCTTCGCTAAAGCCCGTATGTGCGTGCAAGTAATACAGGAAGAGATGAGTTGCGGCGTGAGACGATATTACGAAAGAAGTGAGAATTGCCGAAGTAATAATCGAATCTATTGATAGGCACTCGCGCCGACGCCCGTTTAATGTCCAACCGGTAAATTCCAAGCATTTTATTAACGTACGAGGCTCTTAAAGTCGCACATAAAGTCGCACGACAGTTGCGCGGTGCCGCGAGAGGCGGCTTTAAGAAGGTTCGGCTGATCATCAGCAGCCGAAGAGTGAAGAAGTGTACACACGGTTCTCTCATCTCCCTACCGATCCCCCCACCCTCCCTCTCCCTCGTCCCTCATCTCGGGCCAGCGCACCTTCGTGTAATCGCATGTAGACCGACGTTCATAATTCATGAATAGCTTACCGGGTAGGGGTAAAGTGAGAGTACGTATAAAAGGAGAATTCTTTCCACTACCCAAGACACAGAGTTCTCAGTGCTCTTCTCCGATCGTTTGCCCCCCAATATCTTCCTCGTCTGCACCCGTAGACGCGCAGATTATTTATTTTATACTCAGTGATAATACAACTGTTTTCTCGTTGTTTCTATTTTCCTGTAAAAAAAGGATACATAAAAATGAAACTACTGGTAAGTAAAATAAAATCTATCTGTTTTTTGATTATCGGCGAAATCTGATTGAGAAAAAAAAGCCTTGTGTATTTACAATTTTTCTAACTACTTTCATCGGTTGTTTTTTTTTGGCGCAAACGTAGATCATTGTACAGAGAATCGATATACCAAATTTAGTTAAGTAACTTTTTGTCCTTTCGACAAACACTGACGCCTTCGAGAAGACGCCAAAGTCGGTCATCGCAGTTTTAACTGCGATGACCGACTTTAGTCCTAACTCCCATCTTTTGCCCGGAGGGCAGTCGGCTGTTAAAAAATAACTAACTGAATTGACTCGGTTCTTGGTAAATGGATTTTTTTCGCAATTTGAGTGAAAACGATCAATTTTTTGTGGTCGCAATGATCGCGATGATTTATTCGGAATTTTTCGTTTGATGTAACTTTCACATGTCGAAGTGACTTTTTTTTCTCACGCTGATTCGTATCTCGCTAACAAGTTGAATTTAGAAAAGATCTCGGTTGCACACATCCGGCGCCTCGCACGTTGCAACGTCCTCGCATTGTACCTCGCATCCCGGCCGTGCATGAATGAAATGTAAAAGAGAAATGAGTGCCGATTGCGTTACACGAGTGAATTAATCGACGCTAACGACCCACGGGAATATCTCTCCCGAGCAACCGAGCTTTTCGCGAGGCGTGCTAAGTCGCGTAAATTAAGTCAGCGGCTACGTTAATTAAGTCTATCGGAAAACGCTAATGCATATTCACGGTTCTCTCGTGTGAGCAAAAAAAAAATCAAAAAGGAAAAAAAGCAACATAAATCCATTCATGACACGATATTGATATATTAATTAGGGCGAAGCAACAGGTGATAGAGAGGCATTACGCCAGAGCAGGGGCGTAAATTTTATATCGAGAAGTTTATTCGAGGGTAAGAAAAAAAACAGCGAATAGCGGGTTAAAATGGACCGGTGTCTTCCTTTTGAGATGGAACTTTTTTTGTTTCGCGGCTCGCAAAAAAATTCGTAAAAATGGTTCATTTTGACCCGGTCTCCTCTTAAAAAAAAAAAGTTTGCGGATAGCGGGGAAAAATGAACCCGTGACCTTCTTTAGGGATGGGACTTTTTTTGTGTCGTCGATCGCAAAAAAATTTGTTAAAAATGGTATATGTTGCCCAGGCCTCCTCTTAAAAGAAATAAAAATAAATGATTTTTAATAAAAAAAAAAAGAGGGGGCCAAAATGAGACGATCGGGTGTGTGGGCTGTTGGAACGCGAGGCATCGGGTTAGCGGGTCAGGAGTTAAATGACCCACGTTGGCATTTAGATTTCACTTTCACTCATCTCCGTCGGAGTTGTGTGGCCTCCTCCGATGCCGGGGGGCGTCGTTTGAGAGTAAAGAAACGACAACCGGGAAGTGAGATGCGCGCGGCCCCGCACATCATCGGCATCCTTCGATCTCTTTCTCCTTAAACTCTCTCTCCGAAATAACAGCTGCCTCAGCGACGTACGAAAGTCTCGACGCGCATACGTGTGATGCGGCAAAGTTGCGCAATCGTCTCTCGCTTTCGCACTCCTGTCTTGTCCGCGTCAATTAGGGGGATCTCGATCAGTCGAGACTTTCGACGATGCGTACACGTAATCGGGATGATAGTCGTTCAGATTAAACTTTGCCACGCAATTTCATTGAATATATTCGATTGATGGGACAAAACGGGGTTGCTAAGTAAAGGCCGTAAGAAAAAAAACTTGAGCCATTTTACCCTGAACTCTTCACCCACGGAATTAAATTTTCACAATAATTTAGTGGTGATCCATTTTGCCCCATCTCTGCCGTTCGCAGCTGCCCATTTAGCCCCGGACTCATTTTGAATCCTATATCAATACAAATATATAAATATATATATATATATATGTATGTACGCATATTGATCGACAAAAAATTGCAGATCGTTGCAGCAATTTTGGGAGTGGCCTTTGCCCAGAATTACCGTGATCAGGAGCAGGATCAGAGACAGGTGAACGGCGACGACAGGCGGCAATCTTCCACCACGCCGATTCCCATAATCCAGTGGAACAAGGAGCAGGAACACGATGGAACGTACAGAACGAGGTGAGCCGAACATACGTAAACCACAGCTCGATTTATAAACATCGGTACGGCCCCGATCTATGTACATCGGTACGGCCTCGAGTCGTGTACACGACGATCTTCCCGCCGCGCGCGTTCCTCTTCATCTCGCGTCCGACGAAGGTGCGGTTCCCGTCCATTTAGACCTCAAAGAACAGTGTGCGAACGACAACGAACCGTCGCACTGTGCGAAAGCCTTGAACTATCCGCGCTGCAAGTGGGAACGCTCGATACTCCTCCGCTCGATTCATCCGCCGCGGTACACTCGCGCTGCCCTTTGCGAATTACCATGCCAATTAATCTGTTAATTGATCCACGGTTCATTCGGTTTTTCGATAGCTACGAGACCGGCAACAACATCATAGCGGAAGAGAGCGGCTACATAAAGACCTTCGGCGAGGGCGCCGACAAGACCGAGGGTCTGGTGCAGCAGGGTAGCTACTCCTACACGAGCCCCGACGGTCAGGTAATTTCCGTACAGTACACCGCCGACGAGACCGGCTTCCACGTGTCCGGGGATCACCTTCCCACGCCCCCGCCTGTGAGCGAGGAGATTCAGAAAGGACTCGACCTCATCTACGCTGGTATTCGACAGCAAGAGGTAACGCTTCGCTCTCTGTTTACATTTTTTACTCTTATTATTATTCCTTCTCCCAACATCTCTCCCATTTCTTATTTTTGTTTCCTTCCGATCGTCGTACGTTTTCGTTCCATCGCGATCGCACGTTTCGTTGTACACGTTTTTTTCATACCCGTTCCACACTTTCCATTTTACCCCACCTTAACCTCCCGCCGTGACCGACCCGATCTGACTGTGTGAATATTTTTTTTTTGTAACGCAGGAGGCCGATGCACGCGACGCGGCCCTAAAGGTCAACCAACCGCACAACCAACAGATCGATAGGAATGACGAAAAGAAATTCAGATTCTAAGGGGACAACATCGAAAACTATTCGTCGAATACCAAATTACTTTATTTCTTTCTGTTTGTATGCTTGTTGAGGATTTCGTTTTTATTTGTTTCTACTCTGTCGCGTACGAGATATACTGGATGATCATTTATAATTGTATATGCAATCGACGCGTTCACTATCATCGGGCGCTTTTCGATCGTTAGCACTGAATTATATAAATTATGCCGATTTATACGGATCGGTTATGTATACGTACAGCTCTATTTATTTCGCACTCCTTTCGTCACATGAACATCGAGGACGCTCGCTGTATAGTTTTGCTACTACGAGAACCGCGTTTATAAAGTGACGTAGTACGTTTCTTCCTTACCTTCGGGTCCAATCTCAGCTGTTTGTCATCGCGTTTCCCTTGCGACAGCGTTCCGTAATAAAAGTTTCGTCGATCCATTTGTTGTGCCGCATTTGTTCCTTTGTGCGCGTTGACGGCGAATTTTTTTTTCACCTGTCCCGGTCGACGTTGAGATACACGCGATGTAACGTCATCCGTTTACGTTGGATTGATTTATTCGCACTAAATCCGATGCTGCTACGCCACCGTCTGTGAATAACGATTGAAGCTTTTTCATTGGTCGAAAATCCCTTGCCTTCGACCTTGTGCACCCATCCGGTTGAGACTTGAACAGTGTCTAATTCGTCTCATTTCGGCAGTTCGAACGGTTCGCGAAATCTATTAAATTCTTGTTTACCGGGTCGACTCGACGAACTGATTTGATTAACAGGCAATATTAGTTGGAACGAGTAAGTTTCCCGTGAGTCGCCGTATTCGCAGACGTAACTTTGTTTTTTCTTTTTTCTTTTGACAATCGAGCCTGACGACAAAGGCGCCGAGTCTTGATGTCAGTTTGCGCACTCTTGGCGAAAAGACGTAGTATGCGAAGCGAATCCTTCGTGTCGTGTGCTTTACACTGAGAATTTCGAGTCGCGAAACCGAATAGAGTCGTATCGGAGTGTCGGGCCGATCCCAGCTGACTTCGAGTTAATTGATCGTGCCGGTCAACGGGTACGTAAACACGATATCCCAACTTTCGTAAACAAACTAGGTACATTCACGTGCAAAATGTTCTAGCGTTACCCTAGCCGCCTAGGGTCCATGGATAATTATTGGAGCTTCCCCATTGGACGCAATTCCCCCCCCTCTTTGCTTCGTGCACGGTCTCATTTCGGAAGTTCGAACGGGCAGTAGTGACAACTTTTAATCTCTCGGTTACAGTGAGGGTTCGACTAACGGATTCGATTAAAGGGCATTATCAGTTTGAACGAGTACGATTATCGTTAGTTGCCGTATTAGCGGACGCAGCGTTGTTTTTTTGTTCCTCGTCAATCGAGCCTCGCGAGAAATGCGACGAGTGTTTTCAGTTTGTCGCGGCACTCTTTGCGAAAAAACGCAGTGCACGTCGCGACTTGTTCGTGTCTCGAGTCTCGAATACCCGTTTCGCGTAAAGAATTGTTCATGCCCAGCATCTCGAGTCACGAAAAGGAAATAGTAACGGAATATCAGTCTGATCCAAGCTGACTTCGAGTTAATTATCCGTGCCGGTCGACGGGTACGCACACGCGATATCTCATCTTTCGTAAACGAAGATAGATACACTCTTGTACAAAATTTTATAGCTTTATCGAATGCGCCTATGAATTATAATAGGAGCTTCCTAATTGGCCGAAACATGCACACCCTTCGCTTCGCGGACCAATGCGGTCGGCTTTTTCATAATCAGTTAGTCTCACTTCGGCAGTTTGAACGGTTTAGTCGCGAAAACGGTTAAAGTCTTCACACAGTGCCGGTTTAACTAACAGATTCGATTGAAATAAGTATCGTCAGTTCGAACGTTTAAGTTTCTCTTTACTCGTCGCATCCGCCGATGCAACTTTGTTCTTTTTTCTGCAATCGAGTCAGTAACAATTCCAATCAATGTTTACATCTTTCGAGTTTCCCTCGGCTGAAGGAAGCAGCGTCCGAATTAAATGCACCGTAATCTAGAATCTCAACATCTATTGTCTCGGATCTCCGCCGCGAGTACAGTTGCGCGTTAAATGTGCGATGATTGTGAAGTTCTTGGTTATCCGGTCACCCAAATAGTGGTCGATACTCGACAAGTGAAGAACTAACGACTCTTGCCGATGCGAACTACAACACCGGAGACGATTTCTACAAACGGCCCGGACCAGCGCCCGGCGAATAAAAGTCTACAGAGTATTACAAAATGCTAGCTTCTTTATTCAAAAGTTTAGCGAAGGATGAAACTCTTCAAGCGAGAAAGCCCGTTCCCCGTCCCTGCTGCGTACAAATCGACGAGTTCATAAAATGGATGTGACGTCGAGTAAAGGTAATAAACATTCCGTTAAAATTATTGGCTAGTCGGCGGCGATCCGCCGTTGTCGTATTGAGCCTTGTTCTTGAGAAGATATCCGGCGAGAAAGCTGATAGGGTCGGCGGGTCGCTCTTTGGCGAGACTGGAGAGGGCTTGAAGCAATATCGGCACGACTGTCTGATCCAGGTACTGTCTCGTCGGAAGCGACTGAACCTCGACGCGAGACTTCTTCGTAGGACCTCCCGACAGATCGGTGTCCTTGTCCATACTTATGACGTTCTGAATTTAACAGACAGACAAGCGATGAGTTTAGGATTACAACGTTGAATCACAAAATATTTCATTGGAAGTAATTTTTAAAAAATTATAAATTGAGGGTGGGGAAAAAAAAATGGTAATATTCGGCAAAGTTGCTTTATGGGATTTTTTTGTTATTTCGTTGTCCGACTGCCTTAGAGAATCGATCGAACGCGAGTTGCGAACCAGTGGTTTTAGGTTATTTGGACTTACGTGTGCGGCCTCTGACACGACATTGGCTATGGGCTGAGACGGTACCGCTTCTGTTCGCTCCTCCGCCGAGTTCTCTGCCATTTGAAAACGTGTTTATTTTTCTATCGTTCGCGCCTCGGTCACGATTGAACGACGAGTCGATAAAATAAAAAGCTCCCGTGACAGATCGATCGTGGACGACGCAGGCGAGAAGGCCGAATTGAAATAAAGAGACTCACCACCGCCAGACGCCATGGTGTAAACAATCGGCGTTGCCCATCGCCGACTGCGCCGAGAGATCGCAGCGACACTGCGCTGCCGCTTTCCGACGCCCTTGGCGGGTAACTGGCTCGGTGGCGCTCAGCGTATCTGTCATCGCTCGTTGTATACAAGTCGTGCGACTATAATACCAGTCCCAAAGAGATTGTTTCTCTATTTCATTACCTTTTTTTCTTCTCTTTTATCTATTATTGTACAAAACTTTTGACGGACAAGCGTCGTTTGTCGGTTACCGGATTGTGGATTTGGAGGCTCGTTTGTCCTTTCGAATAAAAACCTCTCTGAATAATGCTCGTTCTATCGAGCCACAAACTTACTCTTTTCCGCTCGTTAGCTTTGTGAGACGAGGGTTCTCGAGGGCTCCGGTATTATCCGTGAATAAACGTGATAAATAACAGGCAGATTCAACCGGACAGATTTTAACGAGGCTTCGAATTCGACACTACCCTTCATACTCGGATCGATTCACTTTTCAAATTATTATTGTTATCATTCGCTTCGAGTAATCTACTAGTCAACGGTTTACCTTTCGTTTTCTACTACGAACAACAATTTTCTTAACGCACAAAGTGTGAAACATTGATTTTCTTGTTTCTTTCTTTGACATCATCAAAGATTTATTGTGTTATTAAAATTTAAAACCAAGTCGTTTCTCGTCTACCAATAAATAAATAACTGAAGAATAAATAATGCCTGAAACAAAATTCAAAAATCATTACAATTATTATTATTTTTTTTAACGACGAGAAATGAGCCTTCAAGTGCACTCTTTCCTCTCCGTTTCTCGCTTTTGCTCTCCCCTTCTCTCTCTCTTTCTCCAATTATTTTACAATGGCCCGTCGACGAATTCTCTCCACCAGCCTGGCGTGGCACTTCATTGAATTACCGGTGATTGTTATTTAAAGCACAGTTAGTTATGATTATTACCAGTCGGCGAAGCGCGCCAAGTGCACCCACTTGAATTTCAACGGTTCGCGAAACCGACGGTAATTAAAATTTGCGAAATACCGCACGAACTCTGACGTTATTGTAGTGTAACCCTCCCTCGCTCGTCTCCCTCCCTACGTCTCGTGCGTCGGCAAAGGTCTAGAGGTCGAACAGGACGCAAACGCTCGTACGATACTAACGGAATAGAAAATTTTTCGCACACTCGAGTAGTCAACGCACTCGAGCCCTGACAAATAACACAATTCCTCATTAACAAGCGGTTCGAAAAGCTTTATCGGCAACATTGGAACTATACGGGTTAGATTAGAATTCGATGGATTTAACTGCCTCCTAATGGCTCCATCGAAGCATTCGCTCGATTATTAATCATTCGTGACTCCACGCACGCGTCGTATGGCCAATCCGGTAATCGGATTATGTCGGTTCATGCAATCTCTTGGAATTGATAAACGTATAGATATACTTGTACGTATATAAACGTACGTATCGCGAGTACCGTAACAGAAGGTACACTATAAGCCGTGCGAGGCGCGCGCCCGACGAGCCGAATCGCAATGGCGTTGCGGACCCGTAAGCGATCGAAAAACGGCTCGGTGGACGCGTCGTGATTTCTACCGATGATCTATCAGAGCCCATTTATTATTCGCAAAGGTTAATTATAAAGTACAACGATCGGCGCCGCCTTCCCCACGGGGATGCAAACAAATTACATTTATAACGTGCAATTGCATCGCGCTCGATCCTCGATTGAATTTTCAATTTGACGCCTGGTTTGAAATCAACGTGTAATTGAATTTGCACTACGCAACTTAATTAAATAATCATACGGGCTACGCGCGTATGTGTGTGCGCGATGTACCGCCAACTATACGTACGAAGCCACTGGTTGTCACGGTGCGTATATATGTATATATACATAAATATATATGTAGATATATGTGTATATAGGAGTTTTGCGGCTGCGCGCTTGGCAATCAGGAAAATCATGAGGGCGGCGAGAAGGGGGGGGGGGGGGTTATTGCGAAATTTCCGTGAGAGAAGGGAAACAGCGCGCCTCGCATCTCGGCCCGTGGTAGACGACGACAGGGTGGACGAGTTATCGAGGCAATTTCGTGGCCAACGACTCGCGTTCCTTTCTTCCACTCCCCCCCCCCCCCCCCGCTCCCAGGATCTTCCGTCGAGAATCCTTTGCTGTTTGCAGCATCGCACCCTCAGTTCAATTAACGGCTACGATACCAGTTTCCTACTCCGGCGTCCCCCCCCCCCCCCCCCCCCCCCCCCCCTACTCACCCGACCCTGCACACTGTGTGTACCGCTGTGTACCACATTACTACATCCCCCCGGTACTTTTCTATTACTGTCGCTTCCTGGACGCGGAAAATCTTTCACCTATATACATTATTTTTATCTCGTTGTTTCGCGGAGTTTTGTATTTTTCACAGCGATGTTTGTATGTGTATCGAGTAGCGGGCTATGGTGTGACTCGCAATCAGTATTTATACGGATGGACGGACAGACGGACGAAAACCTTGATTTATATACATGGGCCATTCTCTACCATTTGGACCCGGGTCTGACCCTTCATATTTTTGATCGGGCCTGCCATTTTTTATTTTACTGAACTAACTCTCGAAAGCACTCAGATTTTTATATGATTAAGAAAATGAACTTATTGACCGTCACAATTGAAAAAATCGGAAAAATCTTATATCATGTATGAATAGCCGGAGTGTCTCGGCTTCTATTTTTTGCTATTCGAAAAATTGGAAGTGAAAAAAATCAGTCGATTATGGTTACCGCTTGACCATTTTGGTATGCAACAATGCATTTTTGAGAATTTTTTCAGACGTGTAAACTATGTCGATCAATAAGTTCATTTCCTTGATCACAAATAATTAAAGAATCGAATGAAAAAACTTAGTACTTTTGGGAGTTAGTTCAGTCATTTAAAAAATCGCGGGTCCAATCCGCAGGAAATGCCTCATGTGTGGTCAAAGCGAAAGTTCCATTCGTCGATGAATGCGGCATTCCGCAACCTTCCGCTTCGGACCTTATTATAATAACTTAAGCCCCTGTGTGTTTTTCAATAAAAAAATCTGTGCAAACATTACAACGAGACTGTAGTTGGTACGTCGTGAAGCAGCGAAATTGCTTGTAATCCATAAAGCGTGTATATTTTTGTCAGTCGCACACAGCGAACGGTCTCTACGGGTCGAAAAATAGAAAAGAAAGTATGGCAGAAAAGTTTGCCGATCCGTCAGGGGATACGGCGGGGAGTTTTATACGGTACGTTTGTTTGCCCACGTCAGCCGGCAACGGGTTCCTCCCAGCAGTACTCGGGTTCGACTACACTCTGCCTATCTGTACTTATATAGCATTTCGTCACACACGCTCTATCTCACCCTTTCCCCGGTGCGAACGGGGCGCGTGTCTCGCTCCCGTTCTATCATCCCCTATGTTTCATGTCCGATCCTATTCCCCCCGGCAAAACGAAGCCCGGGCCCCGGCTAATGGCGGAAACGTGTCACGGCTTTCGCTATTCGCACAGACACGCGCGCGACCGCTCGCACAGACACACGAGCCCGTGCACCTTCGCGCCGTTCGCCTGTGCATCCCCCGAGCTCTGCGAAAGCCCCCGCGCACCGAGCGTATATATAAACCCTGTCTCTATAAACGTACATAGAGAGAGCCGTAGCTCTTGGCCGTGCGGTGTAGCAGGTAGCGTACGTTGCCCGGTCCCCCCCGCTTCAATTGGCACGCATATTGGAATTCTATTAGTCGGATTACGGAGCCGGTAATTGCTCGGTTCAGCAATAGCAATATCACACCGACCGAGCCGTTGTATCGCACAGCGCCCACCGGTAGCGCGGTCGCGTCCAATGCGAATTAAGTCTTGTACTTTGCATTTCACCCCGATTACATAGACGGAGACAGAGACAGAGAGAGAGAGAGAGAGAGAGAGACCGTAGCCGTTCCATGCCTCGTCGACGCTAAAGCGTCTCGGTCTACCTGCGTCTCTCTACCCTCGATCCTGAGAAAAAATTTAAACGAGGTTGACGGTAGCAAAAAAAAAAAATAAAAGAGAAAGGAAAAAAAGAACGGAAGAAAAATTTTTCACGCGAGGCTAAGCGCGTGCGAGGCGCCGATGCGGCTTTTCTCTTTTGCCCGTCGGGCTCCCGCTCCCCTTTACGGCCGGTTGCAGTGGCTTTGATAATGGAGACACTATGCGCGAATGACAAAGAGCCGACTCTCTTCCTCTCCCGATGGCGGTCCAGACCTCGCGTCGGCTCGCGAGAATCCTCTCTGCACGCCCGTCCGCGTCTCCCGTCTTTTCTCGCCGGACGGGGGAGCGCGCCGCGCTGGGATATTTCACCCTCGGAGTCTCTGCGCTCTCCGAGGAGCACGGGCAGGCTGTACAGGGATGACCCGGGCTAACAAATCAAGAAACACACCCGCGCGCGTGCCTCCGACAGCCTTCTTCTCCGCGAACTCTGGCTCGCTATCTTCCTCTGGTCTTCATTCGACCCGTTCCGTCCATCCCCGACGAAAGGGGAACGCCGCAGATTTTCATTTCAGATCTGGCTTCCGTTGCATAAGGAGCAAGAGGCGGGGGTCGGGATTCGCGACCTCCGGTACTGCTCCGCCGCTCCTCCGAGTTTCACCGCTCACACGGCGAAACGAAGAAGTTGCGCCACGGCTGAGCTCCTTTCTCGACTCGATTTCAATCTGTTTGACGGTCTTGTTCTCTGTCTTCGCGAGGTATGCGATATGCTCCGCGTTCCCGTCGCCAACTTAACTCGCTCGCTACCCGACGTGCAGGCCCTCGGTTAACTCGGCGAAAGATCTCGTGCAGCCGGCCGAATAACCATTGTGCTCGTAGTCCTTGCCGGCATATCAGCAGATGTTGTATTACTCACGGTCACATTCGTTATCGCTTAACCCGGCGCTGCGAACCGTCAGACAGAGGGCAGCTCTCGTGAGTTCTGGTGAGTACGTTGGGTACCTTGAGGGGGGACTTTGCGACTCTCTCGGAGGGCCCAAAAGTTCCGTGGTTCGGATTCCACGTAAAGCTGTGGGTCGCCCAATGGCTTCTTGTTCTTCAATTAATTAATTAGTTTCGGCTAATTTGATTAAAATCTCGTTTGATTGGAACGACTGCCTGGAAAACGGCGCCGTATCTGCGATAAGCGTTAGCTCACGTGATCAAGTTCTTATCCAGAAATACTCTCTAATGTAAAAGAGAAGAAGACTGTATACTTTACAAGTGGTCCAACCAGTCACGCTTAACCTACAAAAACTAGAGCCATGGCCGAAGGTTTATACCTTGTAGCCAGTATCGGAGAGTTGAGGGTGGTGCTTAAAGGTCCGATATAAATTGGAAAGAAGAAGAGGGCCCAAGTTGTCTACCGGCTAGCATGTTAGATCGTAGTCCAAGACCGCAGTTTCAACCTCTTGGTGTTTTTCCCGTCCTCTCCCGTCTTTGTTTTCGTTCGGTCCAGTTTGTTTCGCCTCACTAAAAAGTTGGTGTGTCATGATAGATTTCGACTTTTGAGTTTATGAATTTTTGGTATCAAATCCATTGTTGTAGTTTTATTCGTTTAGTGATTCGTCGGCAATGACAACGTGTCCGATGACATCACAGGATCGCGGGTAGTTTGTTCGGTCGGGCGAGTTTCCACCGAGAGTTTGACAACTCTAACGGATTTCGGCTTGCCGGCCGGTATAGAACGGTTTACATACCGCATGGAATCGATTCCGGCAGTAGGAAATTCCAGTCCATATGCTATAATTTCGGTAGTGCGGTTTTCGTAACATATGAAATGGATTGCAATTTAGATGGGCCAGAAATACGTCACTTCCGGTTTGAAAATGTAGGTTTTCGACGGGAAGCGACGTACTTCCCGTGTATAACTTCCGGTTAAACATTGAGATTTTCAAACCGGAAGTGACGTATTTGTGACCCATCCAAGTTGCATTCCATCCCCTAAGCTGCGAAAATCGACCTGCGGAAATGTTTGCATATAGAATGGAAATTCCTGCTGCTGAAATCGTATATAATAAAAGGAACAATGCCAATAATAATTAAAACATAATTTTTTTAAAATTCGATGTATACACGATTCAGCGCCGTTAACCGGCTACAAATTTTGTCTCCGTGGTAACATTGAGAGGCGTGGTTATAAATGTCGCCAATCCGGTTCCTCTTTAGTATTGTGCTAAAGGCTCGGATAAATTGTTAAAGAAGAAGAAGAGCTTACTCGCTCGTGGCAACTCGAAGCCTGACGGACTCGGGTCGGCTCGAATTTTCTTCGATAGAAATCACTCTGAATTTTCCATATCCAGAATGTATAGAAATTTGTTGACCATATTCCGTGCGATACTGTAGATGCGGTACACTGAGAAAAAAAAATCGATTGAGTCAACAGAACGAGCGCTTACGGGTGGCAAAACAAATGTTTGATTGATCGAACGAAATAATTGTCGTTGTAAATAAAGAAACGTTCTATTCGACTGACCGTTAGTTCGATCAACTACGGTATTCCTTTCAATCAACCAAACATTTGCCTCGCCACCCGTAAGCGCATATTCCGTTGACTCAATCGATGTTTTTTCTCTATGTATACGATCCTTAACCATCGCTTCACCGCACTTTCGAGCCGCGTTTCGGTTCCCATATTTTCTCCGCGGTTGTTGATATTTCGGTCAAAAGGAAATAAGGTTTTCACGAATCTATGTACAATCTACGGAAACCTGATTTCGTTTTGTCGAAAATATTGACCCGTCACGTACCGGATCCTCGTTCAACGAGGACCTAGAATTTGCCAAGACGCAACCTTCGAACGATTCGAATAACAAGTTAACGTGCTAAAAAAAATCTGTAAAAATTCACAGACGTACCTCGAAGTGTTGTTTTTTTGATAACGCAGAAGAACATTTATTCCGAACATCTGTATCGTTTTTGTGCTCAAAAGAAGGCATCGTCGTTTGCGATCGGTAAGAAATCCCCGGTGTGTACTTGAAGGATCAATAATCGCGTACAAAATCGGGTAACCGATTTGTTGCCGACTGAATATGCATCGACTCAGTCCTCGAGCGATCCCCTCCGCGCACCCATTTACCTCCGCCGGTAAAGAAGAGATATTAGGTTCGGGAATATCCCACTCGCATTTTTCTTATGGACCTTTTTCAGCGTTAAACGTTCCTTGATGCGTCATAAAAGCGTAGAGACGCCTCCGGAGCTACAAAGAAGCGATTTACCACAGTTACCCGCATAATCCCCTCGCTCCATCTACCGTCCACAGTTAGCCGGCACGGTATTGAAAGATTTTTTAGAATTAGCCGGAGACCAGCGCCCGGTTAAATAAATCCTGAGAAACGTGGCTCGATAAAATTATCGCGTTGCCGGGGCGCAACGCGGCTTTTTTTTTTTTCGTCCGGTAGCGCGAGGTAAGGGACCATAGAGATACCGACGGAAGATCGGTGAGACCGGTGGAAGACGTAGCTCCGCGATAGAGGCGCGCGAGTGATTCGATAGGAGAAGAGATAACTCGGTGAAAGAGACGGGCAAAAAAAAAATAAGGAAGGGAGGGCGAAGCGAAGTTTACGCGCGCTCCGGCTATATCAAGGATCCAAAGAAGATCCCAAGTATGTAGTATATAGACCGGGTGGTAGGGGGGGGGGGGGGGGGGGGGGGGGCGTTATACTATCGCAGCCAGCACGCGCAGTTCTAGAGCTAGCCTAAGCTTTCTTCCGGGAGTCCCGTGGTCCTTAAGGGGTGGCGGGGGTGGTTGGTCTAGTCCTGTGGGAAAGCTCGGCCCTGCTTTCGCACCGGAGCGAAGAGCGCTTAATCCGTTAGCGGCCCCCGGGTGAACCGGCGCGGGGCTGGTGCGAAGGGCCGCGCACGCCGGGAATTACGGCAAACGTTGATTTGTGGTCGCAGTGTTCCTCGCACCGGCATTACTTATAATTTGCGACCATTAAGCAGCTCTGCGGAATATATATGTATATATATATATGTACTGTGGAGTCTTTGCTCGGTACTCCCTCTCTCCGCCTCTTTCCAACGCTACGTGCGGGCGCGCGAGAGCCTCGCCGAGGAGGCCACACTCTCGAGCGCGCGCTCGCGCCAGCAGACCGAGCCCTCTTGAGTTATGGCTCGGGCGGCTCTAATAAACGATACGGCGAAACTCTTGCGATACTTTTGGGATATGATACTTGAACTATAACCGTTGATAAAAAGTAATATCGTGTCGGTGAAATTATCGTTCGACCTGCAAGAGCGGTATATCTTTGGGGCAATATCTATTAAGGGACTTTGTTCGATTTATCGTTGTGTCCACAGTTTATATTACATTTAATTACATATATGAAGGTAAAATTGTCGACCACGATACATCGTGCGATGATTAATATTGTTACGTTCTCGTGGAACAAATAACGCGGGTATTTGGTTTTGGGGCGGATATTGTTACAATCGCAGGTAAATATCTCGAGCACGAACTATCAAACTTCTGTTCTCTCTGAAAGTTGGATCCAGAATGTTGTCATCTGGTTAATCGATAATCTGTCCCTTTGTGATTTGTCACGGCGTGCTATTTCAGTCATCTATGCAATGTCGTGTCTCTCGGTCCATCCTCAGCTCTGTATTCGGGCAATATATTAGTAACACCCGGAATGCTGGCAAGGGAACATATGACCACGAATAGGCTGTACACCAAGTCAAATCAACACCGAGAGAGTGTACACACTACCAACCGAACACCCCGACGACTGAACAGTCGACAACTCAACGCAAGTGCTGACCACTCCAGGCCAGTGAGTCAAATTCCCATGTCTTATTGTGATAATATAAGAGGCGCCAGTTCGCAACGCAATACCAAGAGCGCGTAATCCCAGCATGAACAGGGAACATTATAACACTTTAGGTATAGATTCTCCTCCAAAGGTAGTATCGCCTATGTAGCTGTTGAGTCTTCAGTTGGTAGTGTGTTTATTTATAATATCATATTATATATTCTCACTATACACACTATATATTATAATACATACACACTATATATTATAATATATTTATATATTATGATATATAATGTGTACATTTACAGTTTATACCCATCAAATAAAAATTATATTGGTCGTTAGATGTAGTTGATTTATCGTTGACACCAGTGAAAGCCAATTTTCTCGGTATAAGGCGCAATGGCCTTTTAACGGATAGATCTATGCGAGTAATCTATCCGAGGTGGTGCGGGTATCAAGGCGCATATGTCGGGAAGATAACTGAATCAGAGATCCGCCAACGTATGGGCTACATTATACCTTACACGGAATAATATACCTCTCGGTGCACGGGTGCATAACTCACGTTCGCCAGACTAATATTTTCGAGAGGGGCCAAGAGAGGGGGTTCAACTACTCTCGGTCCCGGCTGCAGTTGCACCCCTTGTCCGGAGGGGGGCAGCTAACCGACATAAACCGCCGAGTGCCGCTCGATTCGCTTGGGACGATGCCGCACGCTTTTCTCTCTGCCTCAGCAAGCTCACCCTCCCCCCTGCCCCCCCGACATCCACCCGGACGCTGCCTCGACGTATCATACGACACGCGGAAATTTATCAAATAATCAGGAAGGAAAGGTCGCTACGGGATTCGCGGAAGCCATTTATTCCGATGGCATCGCCGTATATCTTGAAACTAGCTATTTTTCTTATTGAACATAACTTTTATCCCGCCTGTTCCTCCCGTTGCCGGTTTAACTTCGGCCTTATAGGTTTTGATACCGGTAACGATGAGCTGAATCCATGTTCTCCGGATAGAGTTTCGATAGGACTCGGAATGGGTTTGATGCCGAAATCTTAAGGCAGGGTCGGATTAACCGAACACCGTTAAACCGTGAATCCTCGGAATTCGTCGCGGCTAGGTGGATTCCCGGTGTTTGGGCGGATTTACCGACGAGGCTGGACCTCCGCAGCTCTCGGTGAAGTGTTTAGCCGCACTGCCTCCCCTTCCCCCACCCTCATCCGCTTTCCTAACAATAAGTGACATAATTTACGTAATCCCCCGCCCTCACCCAGACACTTCAGCGTGTAACTTGCCGGCAAACTTGCCTTGACGTATAGTGCCGAGCAACGTACGTTGCCATACCGTCTACCACGAGGCGTTACCACGGGGCTCTAACAGTAATATCTGATACAGAGGATACGTGGGGGAGGAAACTTTAGACACACTTTGCATCGCATTTAAAGCGATTGGGACGTTAACGGTTGTTGTTCTCGAGGGAGGATTTTCACCGAATTCAGGCAAAAAGAGAAAAAAAAATCGTTTTATTTAGATGTTCGCGGTAATAGAGAGATTGGATCGAAAGTCCCTGACGACCGATCGTGTTCGAAATTGTGTTCCAATAATGCTAAAAGATTAGATCCGAATACACCAAATTGAAGGAAAAGATTAATTTGTTTTTACTTTATCTATTTTCGTACTTTCGATTTAAATAAAAATGAAATTACTCCTACAATTTTTTATACACTGACCCGTTGATTCTTTTGACATGATCGAGGCACCGTCGCGAATGATCGATCGTGCGGAATTTTCGAGTTAATCTTTTATTACCAAGAGAAATAAATATAACTTGTCAGATGGCAGACTGAAGCGATTAAAAAAGTTGAAATTAAAGTATGCGATCCTCAAGGACTTCAGTCATCTGTCCCGCTAATTGATGCATCTTTCTGGTTCTTGACGTTACGCGTTACGGGTTTGCAATTTTTTGCACATACGGGATTTCCTTAAAGTTTGATTCGTACGGTGCGAAGTACACTTCGCCGGACGCGATCGAGACTCCGGGCACCAAGAACGATAGTCGGAGGAAGTTCGAACTTATACGTTCCGGTAGGTAGGACAGCGCAGTCGGGACTATGATCGAGGAGCACTCGAAGCGAATAACATCGGACGGCTTTTACCTCCGTTCTTCTTTTCCTCCCCTCGATCCCTCGTTCGATGTCATCCCGGTTAGCTGCTCCCTTTCGGAGTGACTTCGTCTGTTATGCAAAGCGCTAAGCATATAAGTTTCTCGACATGTACATTTTCCCGTCTAGGAAGCATCGGAAGCTCCCCCCCCCCCCCCCCCCCCCCCCCAACGCTACCCTCCTGGCTCTTACCGGCCCAACGAGAATTTCACCGGAATATGCTAAGTGTGTACATTTATAGTTCCGTGACGCAGCGTCGCATCCTTCGTCTCTTCCACTCAAAGACGATCGTTACGGGGCTACGATAATGCGCATCGATTATGCGATATTATACTGCAAATATGCTTCCATCGATTCCGTCGAAGCAGAATTACGTCTCGGCTGTGTGGAAGAGGTAATTTCGTTTTTTTACACTAAAAAATATTTCATTGCTTAATTTAAACTGTTGCGTGATAATGAAATTTATTCTTGCGGGACAAGCACTTTGAATTTCAAAATCTAGAAAAAATGAAAAATATTTCATTGTTTAATTTCACATACTTTTCAATTCCTGTGATTGCATATGATGTTGAAATGTTCTCTTGCGAGACAAAGTAAACACTTGGAATTTCAAAGTCTGGAAGAAAGGAAACATATGAAAAGATTTTTATTATGAAAGTGTGAGTACATCGTTTTTATCGTTACGATGAGAACGAGAGGTTGGGGAGTCAATGTGATGGATTGGCGCTGCATCGAGCATTGCTTCGGAGCACGAAATTCCATTTGAATCGCGAGCCGCTGCCGCTGGTGAGGCAGAGAAATTGAAGATATTTACGCGATTCGCCGGAGCCGTAAATCAATGGCGAATTGGAATTTCCCGCACCTGATAAATCACGATTATATCTTGCATTACAGTATAATAACGGCGGTACGAGTGCCCCAGCAGAAATTTTAGAGCGTTACAGTGGGTCTCGATAGGAGTTTGTCAGGTCCTTATCAGGTATTCTCCGGACTTCATCAGAACCAGATGTAAAACCCTCTAAAACGTCTACCATTATTTTTTTTGGTTACCGTTTCTCAAACCATCTTTAATTCCCTCAAGCGATCAAAAAAATTTGTTTTTTAATTAACTTTCTTTCTTCAGATAGTAGCGAATAAATCTCTTCATATTCATACGCAATAACAATTTTTCCTGCTCCAACAATCAGCCAACTGGCGTTCTCGCATGGGTTGCGATTTATTTTTTCTCCGCACGATGTTTTCATACGATATTTTTCTTCCATCTGGCTCAAAGCCCAAGTGGCCCGGGAGCGGGGCCGGGGGGGGGGGGGGGGGGGGAGGACTAAAAGGGGTATAACAGCTAAGGAGTGTTCGTGACTTCTTTTCGCCGCTCATCGGACGGCACCGCGTTCGCCTCGCAGATGAGATTTGAATTCACCGTTAAACACGACTAGCCTCCTATCTTAATGGACATCTTCCTTGGCTTCCGCGTTCGTTCCGCTGCAGATTCGTGAATGTTCTTCTCTCGTGTACGGGCCCCGAATAGCCCTCTATCTCCTCTTCACTCTTGCTCCGCCACGAGGAAGGGCTCACCCACTTTCTCGTTACGCTTCTCCACTCTTTCCGCCCCCCTCGCGAGGCCCCCCAGTTCTTATTCCTTTTGGCCATCTCCCGAGATTGGTAGGACCAACCTCTCCACCTACTACTCCATGCACCGAGCTCGGCTGCGTCAGACGGAAACGGTTATTTTCCATTTGTTCGATAACGATCTCTCCATCCGTGTGTGCAAAACTCGGTAGCTTCGACTCCACGCGAGAAGAGACAGAGCAATTTTTATCCACGTCGATCCACGCCGCACTCTAACCTTTCCATCGACGCTCGGGCCGAAGAGAGGCGGAAGGGTCACTGTCGAAATGAAAAGTTATAAATTACCGGACTCCAGGACTCGAAACTCGGAGCCCGTCGGCATCGAACTAAAAAAAAAACTATCTTCCTCGTGCAGACGCGCTCGAGGTTCCGGAGGGAATTAGATGCTGATGTAGCAGAGCTGTTGGAACGGAAAGGTCTCGCTGCCGAAAGCAAAGTCGTCAACTCCGGCAAGGATGCGGCCCCGGGCCTCTCCCTGCTACCGCTGCAGGATGAAGCCCGGGCCGTTCAGTCGCTGCTTTCTGCTGTGCAGAGCGATCTCGTATTAAAATGTAAATGCGTGGTACTGCCGGGGTGGAGGGGGGAGGGGGGAGGGGCAGAGGTGATGGTAGCTAGTTATTATGCGGACCGGTCTCGTGTGCCTCGTGCTGCAGACCCCCTCGCCGTCGTAAACACCCGATAATGGGTAAACCGTGTCGCTTCCTGCCATCCGTCCACCCGCAACCTGGGCTATTTTCCGTTCTGCTGTGCTGTGCCTCTGCTCCCGCGGGGAAGCTCTCGACCCCTCATAGCTGACCTCTTTCTTTTTCAACGTTCCCGCTGACCCGCGCGTTCCCCATTCGATCACCTTTTCCGGACACATCTGGGTTGTCGAATCTACACTCGTTAAGTTTGGACACACACGTGTCTCTGGCAGATCCATCACATATGGGATCACTTTTTCGATACGATGGATTCCGTCGTTCCGTAGTTCGATTAAAGCTCGCCGTTGGCGGTTCGACGAAGGGCGGCACGCAATTTCACAGGGTATTCGCGGCTGCAGGGATGTAAAATACGAATCTGGGTCTGCCGTAGACCCGTCGTAGACCCATCAATGATAGTCCACCCCAGATCTATGGTAGGTCAGATTTTTATTGACACCGGAAACTCCGACGTTGCTAATTTCGGTCGACGAAGGTTCCGCCCTTAGTTTGCCTACCACTAGGTGGAAACTTGGGTGACTTCGAGTATCTCCATCAGTCGAAGAGAGTTTCGCGGAAGGACGTCAAAGTATGCTGCAGCGAAGGGAGCATACCCGAGTAAGTATCGCCTCGTAGGAGGCGGCTGCACGATTCGCAGTGCCGCGCACTGCAGGCAGGTGATCGCGCCAAGTGGCAATAAGAGGGAAGATGTTTGAGAGGATGGAACCGGATACGCCCCGGTGGCCCGTCTACGAGGGCTCTACAGTCGCCAAGGTGGTGCCAGCCTTCAGGTACTCCGGGAACGGTCTATAAACACGCGAGTTTCACCTCTTCTTATTAAGTGTCTCGAAGCGTTTCCTCGCAGGCATTCGCGGTCGCATGCTCAAATGCTGCGGCTATCTTTCTCCGCTCGTCTCGTTGCCGGTTGCGCCCCCCCCCCCCCTCCCACCCCACCATCCACGGGAAGTTCTTGTCTCGCTCGCGCAACCCTTTGCGGTCGCTGTGCCGTGATAGGGTTGGCGGAACTCTCGGGGTAGAAACAGCAATGCTTGGTCGGACTCTCTCGCTCTCCCTCTGCCGTTTCTACTCCCTCTCCTTCCTGCCGTTGCTCGTGGAATATACCAACAGCAACCACCGATGTAATAGCAATACGTATACGGTGTGTACAGAGAGAACTCGGCGGTACCAGACCGGGTGTTGTAGCCGAGCGGGTCGAGAGGTAGACGAGGTAGCCGGGAGAGGGAGTCAAGCCCGAGGACCGGCGGCTGAGTAACTGCAAATAGCTAATACGCCGAGTACCGGCGCGCACTCGCGGACGGCGTATAGACACAAAGTCCATTGCTGCAATCCGTGGACCGAGTGCGAGGGAGGGCGGCACCACGGGAGAGATAGATGCCGGATGCTGACACACTCCACCGGTTGGTTGGCCAAGATATACGAACGGTGCGCTGCACTGTACAAGAGCGACGACAACCTTCGTACACGTACCCTTGCGATTATGTACATACGTATGGATGGTACATATATAAATCTTCCATCTTCGCTATGCCTTGTAGGGTAGAATAACACCCAAGTAACTCGGTTTCGGAACTCCGGTATTTGCCGGGTTTGTCGCCGGAGCGGATAATTTTGTTAATTCCGGCGGAAGGGGTGCGTAAACGCCACCCGCTTTTCTCGGGACAGGATCGTCAATGTCGGAACCTCCATTGGCGTCAGAACAACGATCACCGAGCAGTCTTCAATCGAACAGGAATCAGTTGATTGGCTCAGCCGAGGAAGATGATCGCCACCGACCAATGCGTTGAGACGGCCAATCAATCCGTTGACCCAACCAACTTGATGGCCGGGAGCGCATCTAACCGTGAAGTCGGTTGGGCAGTTAATTAACTTCCTCCTTGCAGAAGTCCAACCGAGTTAAACCTGCCGGTGTCAAACACAGAGTCCTCAGAGACGAGACCCGACAGCGTCCGCGCCCGTTTGAGCGTCTCGGGTTAAAGAGCCAAGGGATCCGCGCCCTTAATCGCAAACTGCAATGGATAAACGAATTTGCAAAGAAGAATTCGCTGCAAGCGTTCGGGTATCCATCGAAGTTCCTCCAAAAGTTTTCGCGGTCCAGAAGGTCTCGGGCGGTGGCGATCGCTTTGGAAAACGATGGAAATCCACCGAATACGGTTTTCTTCGGGAAAGCTTAACCGAACGAGAGGAGTGAGATAGAGGAGTCGCAGCCGGGTGAATCGCCCCGAGAGCTCGCAGGATGGCTCCGGCTATATATAGCTGATAATCGGGAATGGGAGTTATAACAGTACGTTCTCCGTCGGGAATTCTCTCTATCCAGACCGCCCACAAGCCGCTTGCCGGGGCGGATTCGGTGCTTCAAACTTTTCGATTCATTCGTCTGGCACGATATTTGCGGGTGCAAGGCTCTTGGGAACGTTGCAACGTTACCATACCCGAACCCCCTTCTATCCAGATTCGCGTCTCATCGCGAAACTCGTCGCTTTCCCTACGGGCTGTTGGGGGCTGGGGCTTTTTCCTTCCCCCCCTCCCCCATTGTCGCTCAACGTTCCGGTGCTTCGTCCTCTGGATACCGACTTTTTCAAAGGACCCATTCTTTGCTCTCTGTAAAGGTCGTCGGTGTGTCGGGAAAGAACGGACGCTAACGCTATTCCTCTTTTTTTTCGCAATGGAAAGCAAAAGCTTTCTGTTGTCGTATGGACAGAAAGAACCGAGAAATCGCTCTCTACTTCGCGAGTCTGTTCTCGGCCATCTTTTTTTCACACCTCTCCGAAGTTCGTCCATTACCGGCTAGTCTCCGCTTTGTAGGTCCACATATTTCCCTTCGAAAGCGGAATGAAACGGGGCTCGCGTGAATGGAAAATCGTAAATATGAACGAACAAATAAAAATTGTCGTCATTTCACGTTCTAAGATTTTTAAAATAAAGTGACGAGTAATGTCTGCGTTGGCAGAGGTTTTATCGGCTATATCGGATAACTGATCGAAACTTATTTGATCCCCAATCAACGATGACTGGCGAAATGCACAGGAAATAAAGACTGGCCGCTATGAGCAGTCAATAACATCCGATAAAGTTGAAGAGTTCGTGCCTCGCCGGTTCGCCGAGTCTGCACGGCTGTGCGGATAAAGCGTGATTCCACACCCGGATACGGTGTTCGAGAGAAGAGCGTGGAACGGGCAAGGTTGCGGAGAGGATGTAGCGTGGAGGCATGGAAAATGAAACTCCGGAGAGCCCATTTTAAATGAAGCCTGTACTCCATTTCAAAGTGCATTCTCTACATCCTCTCACGACGTAAGCCACACCGCCGCTGCCGGGGAGAAATGCTATATACGAGAGAGATCGAGAGACTGCAGGGTTCACCTCCCGGAGGAATTCCCGTTGGCATGCGGCAGCTACCCGGTGCCTGATTTCCACCAAGAATGAAATGGAATTTTCCATTTTAAGGCTAGTATCTCTCGATGCTCCCGCGTCCGAGCGTCCGCGTTTCATACGAACGCCTCGGCCATTTTTCTCTCGACTTGGTTAACATTTTTTTGAAGAGTACCCACACAATTGTGAAATTACACACTGAGAAAAAAAAATTGTTAGATTAACCGGCGGTGTATTTGGTTGGTACAACTAAATAATTATTTTGTTGAACGATTGTTCGCTTTAGTCGATTTAAAATATTTCGATTCAAATCAAAAATGTTATTGTATCAACGAAATAGCGCTTTTGAATTTGGATTAACCAAGGTGCATTCACCATGCGGGTGAATGCACCTTGGTTAATCAAAATATTTTTTTTTTCAGTGTATATACTCTCTTACCGGCGCAACGCTGACTCACAATTTGATTGCATAATGAAATTAAATTATCAAAACCAGTCCCGAAAGAGACATTGGAATAACGATAGTTTAATTAGGCAAGGTGACGAACGATACACGGATAGGGTATCTCAAGGAGCTTCCGTCACCGGCCCCGTCCAGTTATAACACAAAGGGAGCTTTCGAGAGGTTAAGATGAGATCTCTGGCGCGGAGTTTGCATTAAGAGTTAGGTATCGCGAGGCAAGCATGGGCGCGTAATACCGGAATGAACTCGGAAGCTCCCGAAGTGGCGGAGAAGAGGAGAAAAGAAGTTCACACCGGTGGGGTGGCGGTGGTCGGCTTACGGGCGACGTCGTTTTCCATTCCTGCGGGATAGCCGAGTGGGGGGCGTTTGCGGAATCGAGAGAGGGTGAGACCTCGCGGCCGGAGGGTGGCGCGGGAGCAGGAGAAAAGATACGGAGCTCTCCTCGGCTATGTCGGACCTGGTCGGCATTCCTAAAGTCGGTCTGGCCCGTCGCGCTGAATATTCGAATCGCTTCGCGAAATACAAGAGATTATTAAAATATTTAAACGAGGCCGTGGGCCGGTCGTTATACGGACCGACCTCTTCCCTCCGCGAACTTCTCAATTAAATGCTAACGAGCGAAGAGCTCCTTCCGCCCCGAATACCGTTACGCCGGGAAGCTCTCCGCCCGGCTACCCGCTCGCACTTAGCCCGTCTCGCCTCCACTGTCCCATTCTCGTACCGTCTCTCACGCCGGCTCTCGCCTCCTCTCCTCGGACCGCCACTGCACGGCTCTCCATTCACCTCCGTCCCTCCGCCTTCGGCGACATTGTTTTAACGAGGGTGAGTACCTGCAATTTGTTCGGTAACGGCTCTCGTCTCCGCGACACCTGCACACCCCGGCTCGCCCTCTCGCGCTCCTCTTCGCGGAGCCCCCCCCCCCCCCACCGTTCCGCTTCCGGTTTCCCTGCCGATTTTCTTGCACTGTTTCGCCGATCCCCGCTGTTAATATTCCCTCGACCGAGAGACCCGCGGAAGCGATCTTTAATGCAAATAGGTTGAACGCAAAAGAATATATACACATCGACGCTCTCGTACAACGGCGAGCTCGTTATCTCTATGATCCGGCGATACGGAGCTTTGTTATTTCGAATTAATTAAATTTGTTTATTTAGCGAGCGAGGAAATCCGCCGCGGAGAGAGCCGTCGCGTGTCGGAGAAGGACCGACGTCGTTCAGGGCGGAGGGCTCGGTGCATTCGGGGAAAGAAGGGTGTTTTATTTTATTTTTTTTATTACGGGTAATGGATATTGTTGAACCGAGACGACGCGATCGATTCTTCGGCAGGATGTTGCGATCGGCTAGAAAATTCTGCTGAGAGGATGAAAAATTGTAGAATTTATAGACTTTGTTATTTCGAATTAATTATATTTGTTTATTTAGCTGTCAGAGAAAGACGGACGTCGTTTGAGGTGGAGGGTTCGTCGCATTCGGTACTTTATTTATTTTTTATTATCGGAATGAAAATTGTACAAACCAGACAACGCTATCGATTCTTCGCGACGGTGTTGCGATCAACTAACAAAAAATCTACTAGAAATTCGGGGAATTGTAGAATTTGTAGTGGTAGTAGCAAGCATGTATTTATTAACAATGCATGCGATGCATTGAGGGGCGTAACACATTTTAATTATTTATACATTTACACACTTATGTCTGCACCCACGTAATGTCAACGGGCAATCGACCGAAGTCCTCCAGCCTTAAAACTTCTATTTTGCTTCTTTTCGTTTAAATTGAAAATACCAAAGAATTAATATAGAAGGAGAATTGAACGCCAACAATTTTTGGTATTCCACCTTGGGCATTTTTTATTGCATGATCGGAACATCGTTGCGAAGAGTCAACCGTATGAAAAAAATAAATAATAAAATAAAACAAGTTCCTCGAGCAGAAATCGTCCAACCCACTCCTCCGCGAAGCGACTTTAATAGCCCGTAGCTTAGCGAGATAGGTGTATGCCCGAGTCAAGAGAATTTGTTCGCCCATAACCGGTGGATGGCGCGAGGCGAAACTTCGTTACAAATTGAATCGCGAGCGCTCGCCTAAGGACAGTTCGGGTATTCAAATACGGATAGTAACACGTGGCATCCGAGTTACGGAGGAGGGAATTATACAAATTGTGCTCTCGCGAAGTAGTCGAGGCGGACCATCATTTTGCTGCTCTGTGCGGTCCCGGAACTTCCCGTTCGGTAGACGGGCGGGGGGTTGGAGGGAAGAACGGGAGCGAGGAAGAGAGGGAGCGTAAGTGTCGGATGCACGCGACGAAGGCCGAAGAAGAACGATGTACTCGAGTTATACTTAAATTTGCAACTAGTTATAAAGTTAGCTAAGAAACGGCCAGCCGCGGGCTTCGTCCCGTCGCTACGCTAATAATAAGAGACTAATTTAGAGACCGCAGTTTAAGAGGCAGAGGGGGGACGACCGGGGGTTAATGAAAACTTGTCTCGGATACGTGCTTCTCCATCTGCGAAAATACCCCCGAAGCGTATTTGCTTTTTTCGTCCCAAGCATTCTCGTATACATACACATGGGACGCATCAGCTCGTGACATACACAGACGCAACACAGACGGAAGCTACTGCGCGCCTGGTAACTTTGATTATCGACATTTTTTTTTAGCCGAGACGGCAAGTTTCCTCGCGCCGTCGTCGAAAACATCTATTAATAATCTCTCGGGCGTGACATCGAATTCAGGCCATTTCTCAATTATCGTCGCACACGGCGCTTCGATGTCGGCTGCAACAGAATTGAATCTAGATCGTCCCCGTTGACCCAACCTTTCACGGCCTTCCGACATCTTCCACTCTTAAACGCGCGACGTTTCCTTCGATTACCTACATATAAGAAATAACCCAGATACAGCGGGAGCTCGCGTAACTCGTGGGCGCAGGATCGGCGACCTCCATCGACTTCTGTGGTATAAATTGTTTAGCGTTACGTCCGGACCCGATGAGGCTCTGATGAGGCTTGGCCAGAACTTCGCCATTATGGAATGAAATAAATTGTTCCATTCCATCAGCGGAAATTCAACCATTGGAAAATTTAACTCATACCCTGCCCGTCAATTGATGCCTGGCTGTTCTGGTTTTTCTATCTTGATGCTTGCCGTAATGGGATCGAAGATATCAAGTAAAACATCCAGCAAGACATGTAGCAAGACTCTTGCTTGGTGTCTTCGATATTGATATCTTCAATATTGATATCTTCGATATTAATATCTTCGATATTGATATCTTCAATATTAATATCGGGGAAAACCAGGCATTAATGACAGTGTGCAATGGTGTAACATCCATTCCCTCAGCTAAAATTCAACCATTAGAAAATTGATTCCATTCCATGGGACACATTTTCTAATAGTAAGTTGTCAGATTTCTGTAAGTTACATCGGAGTACAAGCTAACAGAGTTTCCACTGTACCAGCAATTCCACGATAGCGACATTCTCATACCGGAGAAAGAGCCCGAAATGTATCAGAAGGGAAAGAATTCCACACGTTCGAAGTCCTTAACTGCAAATAGGGGATAAAGGGGTGAACAGCGAACACCCGTCGAATCGTATACAAAATTGGCGAACTAATATATCGACCGTTGAGAAACATGAACGTATTCCACATCTTATTATATTAAAAAATGACGAGCTATATTTCCGTTCCTTAGCAGTCGATATACAAAAAAAAAACTTCTCTGTAAGTAGCACGTAATCCAGGCTTTGAGAGAATGCAGATTCATTCGAGTCACGAGTTCCACCGTAACAGCGTCCACATAGTTTGCCCACAAATCAGAGAAGCCCCGGAAAACCTGGAAATCATGAAAATGCCAGGCATATTTTTTTTTTCATCGGACTCAGTGGCTACCCTGTATAATTACCGATGGAATTCATCAACCGTGTGTGAGAGATCGAGTGAGTGAGCGGAAGTATTATCGTACGACAGACGATCGATCTAGTGGGTCAGCACGAATGGCCAGTACAGACAAGGGCATGATCGATCACTTCGAAGCAACTCTCTTTCCGCCGGTACAAGTAAAGATAAAAGCATATAGAGCACGTGTTCGTGAGGAGTTGATGGTTTTGCGCCGTGCACATTTATATTATTCAATGACAACCTCGCTCAATGATCGCGCCGATAATCACACTCGGGAAGGCCATTTTTTTTTTTTTTTCAGATGTAATATTATTTACATGTGATTTCCCTTTCCGCTATTATTTGTTGAATTAATACTCTGCATAGCTACAATCACGCGACGCTTCGTGTTTAATATTACAGGCGATCGGTGCTGGGAAAATACTTCAAGTATTCCAAGGCCATATTACGGTAAAAAAATCGATTTATCGATACCCATTACTTAAGTGCTGACAAGTGCTCTTTCGAAAAATTTCGAGATATCGAATTAAAACCTTCGCCATTCTTTTCAAGTGGCATATTTACCAACCGATTTCAGTAAAGAAAAAATTCTAAAAAAATTTTTTGAAAAAATACCATTTTTGTCGAAAAATTGTAGGGGTTACCCCTTCTCATTTTTCCACTTTCAAAATGGCCAAATATTTTTTTTCGAGGTATCGATTTTTTACCACCTTAATTTTTTTTCAAAATCCAAACAATATTTCAAACGCCGTGCAATGGCCGCGCGCGCTTTTCGGCTTACCAGGGACATCGAAAGCGTAATTACACTTGTATCCGAGCCCACTCTTCAGCGTCGTTGTTCGAGGAAGTTTTAATATTTTTCGAGTTCACTGCGACGGTGCGCCTCGCCGGGTGATACCCCGGGAACCGGCTATGAAACTGAATTACCAGGCAATAACTCAGAGTGCCCGCTCATCGTTAGCTTTCTCTCGTCCCCCTTCGCGCCCCCCTTCCGCGATTCTCTCCTCCCGTATTGTATTATTACCGCGCATAATTAACCCAACGAATTCACTAATTATCCTGGCGCTCGGTTAAATTTACCCGCACACCGGCGGGAGTTCAAATATTCGACGGTAATATCCGGTCGAGCGGTGCTTGATTTGTTAGCGGTGGTCCCTCATCGGCACACAAAGATTTCCTCGCTCGTCGGACAATAACGCGCTTCGAGCTCTCCCCCCGACCCGGCGTTGCGCGAGAGATTTTCCGCGGGTTATAATAATACTCGCCGGAGCACGGCGGAAGGGAGCAACACGCGGTGGCCTCGCACACCTGGGAGCCGCGGTCGCCGGAGCCGGCGCTCGTACTTCCGCGTAGACATTGCCCTCTGCCATTACCCACCCGTGGGACTCTATTCGTAATCGTAATTAACGGGGCAAAAATGGAGCCGACTAGCCGGGCTCGTTCGTTCGCCGTGCGGTTCGTTCGTGAGAGCGGGACGACGACGAAGCCGCACGGAAGTCCCGGGCCGCGCGTGCACGCTAAGTGAAAACTCATATTTACCGGTTAAAGCGAGCTCAGACATCCGCAGTGTAACGTTGCATTACACGAATGCTCTGGGAATAGCTCGCCGCCCTCTGAATTTTAAGCCCATCGTCCGCACGGCGCGCTACTCGGATACCGCTGCGGTGATGCGCATACCGGCACAACAGCCCCACCTACCGCAACCGGCACGATGCTGCTCGTTACGCGCTCACGACATACTTTGGAGAACAGTGCAAAAACCGGGTGCGCCCGAGCGCGTGCGTACGTAAGCTATATTTACGGAGCTTAATGCTATTATCCTTTGAGAACGAGCGACCCCCTTTCGTTCACACTCTCTCGCTCTGTTTACAAAGTTTTGCCCCGTCTCGGATTAGGGAGAGGATGGAGCGCACCGCACTGGTCATATGAGTGGTCATTATTATTATTTTTTTTTTTTCATGGTTTGTCGAAACTAACGCATGATTGTATTGTATTGTCTATAAATTGAAAGTTTTGCGCCATCGCGGATTGGGGAGAGGCTCGAGCGCATCACACTGGTTATATGAGTGCCCATTTTTATTATTTTTTAAAAATGGTTTGTCGAAACTTACGTAAGACTGTATTGCCTATAAATTGAAAGTTTTGTGCCATCGCGGATTGGGGAGAGGCTCGAGCGCATCACACTGGTCATATGAGCAGACATTATTATTATTATTTTTTTAATGGTTTGTCGAAACTTACGTAAGACTGTATTGCCTATAAATTGAAAGTTTTGCGCCATCGCGGATTAGGGATGGGCTCGAGCGCATCACACTGGTCATATGAGGGGTAATTATTATTATTTTTCAAAATGGTTTGTCGAAATTTACGTAAGACTGTATTGCCTATAAATTGAAAGTCTTAGAAACAAATAAATAAATAAATATCAAGAGAGATAGAAAAAGTTCTATACCGGTTTCGTGAAGATTTGATAAAAGATGATTCTAATACAGTAATGGTGACGTGCAGTCATATAATCCGATCGAAAGTTCATTTACGATCGTTCGATCGGAAGAGACGACTCTCCTTAAGCGACGTTATAACAGGCTTTTGTGTAGCTCAGTTGATTGGAACTTCGAACAAGTTTCTCGGAGCTTCGAACTTGTTCGTCGAATGGTATTGAAAATATATTGCAACGTCGCCCCGTAGCTTTATGTATATTTTTATTATGTATATATTTTTTATTTTTGCCGTAAATAATTGGTCCTTAAGGGATTTATCTCGGGGCTTAATGCACCATCTGTCTATGTATCTATAAATATTCTGACGATACAAAGTTCTTTGAATTGAATCAGTGCGGCGTTCTATGGAAGCACAGTCTCAGGACGAGTTCGAGAGAATTCAATCGCGAACGATGGGGGGAGGGGGAAGGGTCGAAAAATTGGCGGGCATCGATCTAGCAAGCGCCGCAGGATCGGAGGGGCAGCGGGGAAGGGGGCTACCGTTTGAAACTAGCAATTAAACGCGCGAGGCAATCACCCTCGGGCTCGGGATGCTCGGAAATAATTGTATAGTCCCGGTTCGTTCGATGTACGTCCAGCACGGAGGGAACAACCTGCGTCGACCTCGCGGTAACTTGACCAATTATCGGGGCCCCCGCACTGTGCGTACATGACCGAAATAGGCGTATGCATAATTGCGCGTAGATAACGAACGTTTCAATATTCATCGGTGCCACAACTATTGTAATATCGAACCTCATCACCGGGTCACCGCTTAAAATACACGGATAGATAAATGCATCCGGTCCGCACCAAAGGGGCCCACTTTGTCGGTTCCACCCTCCGAAAATTCGGTTTTTTCGATTACCGATGAAAATTAATCATTTTCTTTTTTGTTACTTTTTTTTTTAAATTACGTTTTTGCAAAAAAAATAAAAATTAAAAATAATTCTGTACCTCGCGCTGCGTCATAACTCCATTGTAACTTTATCGAAAAATTAATTGGCTCTTCGGAAATCTGTTGATTCTCACATAACGCGCGGCAACACATGTTAAAAATGTTTACAATTTTTTAAAAAAGCTTTCCGTCCACGAACTTAAATCAAAAAAATGTCTCCCATTCATTGTACTCCCATTTCGCGCCAAAAGTACGTTTCCTTGACGAAAATGTAGTTGAACGGAGCAAAAAAATAATTGCAGACGTTTGCGGCGCAAGAAATCTTTGTCAAATGTCCAGACCCGTTTTATTTTTTGTGACCGCACGGTTGCTCGTGTGCGAGAACCGCGGCAATCGGACGAATTGTTGCGAGGGTGGCGAGCGAACTTGGCTTGCGACGTCACTCCGCGTTACGTATTCCGGGCACCGGGCTAAACGGGAATTCGCATGAATTACATAAATGTCACGAGGGTGCTAGGGCGCGAATGCGGTTTCGGTTATACGAGCAGACAAAAGTTTCGCCGTACATATAGGCGGCACGGTACAGTAATACACGGTAATGGACAATTTTCGTACCCCGATGCTCGGCAAGCCATCGCGTATTTGTCCCGCGTTCTGCATCCGCACACACATTCCGCACCGTAAACATTCTATTAGCTCGCTTCGGTACTCCTCGGCCATTAGTCCTTTATCATCTATATTAATTAATTCAAGGTTCGTCTATGATGCAATTATTATACATCGCACAAAACAGGTTACGCGGCGTATACGTATTGCGGTCGAGACAGTTTGTCCGTACGAGTCTCCCCCCCCTCCTCCCCCCGACTCGAATCGATAATAACAATAATAACAATAATTGACCGCCAATAGGTCGGTCAATATATTCGCTTTCCACCAAATATGTTGACGAGAAATTGCGGAGGGAGGGGGTGGGGGGACATGCTGGAAACGATTGGAGTTAACAATCAGCGTCACACGTTGGAATAAGTGACAAACTGCCTATTTGCCCGGTGAAGGAAGGGGGGCGGGGAGGGGTGTTTGGGTCGGATCAAATGAAATTCGTTGAGATCCCCATATCGGTATCGATAATTGATATGGGTTCTCTCGACCGCTCACCAACCACCGACTAATTTCCCTTCGGTTGATGAAAATTTCCGCGCCTCCGTTCTCCCTCGCTGTGGCTACACCAGGGCTTGTGACACATTCCGTAATTAGTTCCGGGGCGGGTGAGGGTTTCGAACCGCAAGGCTCTCAATTCTTCCGGAGGTCCGTACCGGCGAGGCGTTCGCTCTGAAATCACGGAATCGTGCATACCGATTACGAAATTCGATTCGCCGGACGGGGAGGCCGCGCACAACTCTGCGAGGAATCCGCAGAAAATTAATTGACGCGAGGGATAATTGTACAATCGAGATTTTGACGGGACAAACCTGCCCGGCAACATTTTACAGACGGTGACGGGGAAATAGGTTTTCGTTTACATACTTTCGATGCGAGAATGAATATTTGTCTGTGTCATGGATTTTCGGTTTAAGCGAAAAACGATTGTCGGGGTGTTTCGGTTACCGTGAATCTCACCGGTGGCAGCCGATTTTGTAGCGTTACACGCAAGCGACATTCGCACCGACAACCCGGACGGGAAAGCGTGTAACCCGATCTCCGTATAATTTTTCACTCAATTTTCGAGCTCGAGCTGTGTTCCCGCGCGCGGGACATTATATTATCGCCGCTGTCTATTCCCGCTCTGCGACACGAATGACGGCGATTTTTTTTTCTTTTACCACCGTGCATGGTCGCCGTTCAAAAGTTTTTACGTACGTAAGCGTGAAGAACTCGCAGTTTTTTTTTCGGTAATAAAAAATTGGCCCGGAAATCCCGAACCATCGATATCGAGGGGATCGTGTGTGACGCTGCCCTCATCACGAGGGATAATCCCAAAAAAAAAGATTTTTCAAAAATAGAAATTCCATTTTTCAATAACCGGAAGACGAAAACGATATCGAAAAAAAATTGAGCTTCTTTTTTTTATTGTAACCGGTCGGATTTTTTTTTTACGTCATCACGAAACGCCGTCACGAACAATAACGCCAGGGGGATTTTTCGATAGGGTTTTTAATTACCGACCGAAAACAAACAAACTACGCCTTTTCACCTGAAATCGATTTCCCCCCCAACCCCCTCGAAAGTACAAACGCTTGTGTCAATCAATATTTGTCAGTGCCGTGGATTTTCGGTTTAATCGGTCCGGTTTTCGAAAATACCATAGCTTTGCGATCCCGATGGATTTCAATGAACCGACGCGGAAATAGCGTTGGAAATATCTACGCAACCGAAACTGACGACGATTTCCGTCGGTAATAATACAAACCGATCTTGAGTGCGAGCCGCGTTGACTCTCGTCGCACAAAGTCGCTCGAAATGCGAGCATTAATCGGCAGGATGCGGCGGATCGGGCGAGCCGTCCTGTACATGGCTATGTGATACATGGAGCTTTAGCTACCGGGTAAGCGCATCGATGCCGATCAGCGGGAGAGGGCAGGTCACGGAAGAGGGTATAGCCGCGAAACGGCAGTAGCTCGACGAGTTTCATCCAGCACGCGGCATCGAAGGGACGAAACAAAAGCGTCAGTTTTAATTACGCGCCTAGCGCGGCGTATCGGACTATCGGTTATATCGGGGTATTCCGACTCTTCGCGCTGGTCACCGAGCGATATTGGCTATCATGTAAACGCTGCGAGTGTGGGATCGCCGTATCGCGTCGTTTCACCGTAATCTGGAAATATTAGTCGGTGAAGCCCTCGACCCGGCTCCCGATCGCCATAGGGCCATAGAAATGGTCGCTTGTTCCCGATTCTATATCCCGACTCTCGGTACATGTTGCGTTTGCACAGGCGCACACGACCCGCGTATACGTTTAACGCGCTACCGCGGCGGATAGCCGTGCACCCGTATAACGGCACCGATAGGATCGATCGTAAGGGATACAGGATGGGCGCACAGTGCCGAATTAAAATAAAAGTTCCCTTGTCGCTTTGTCGAAGCTCGCTTCTGTACCATTCAATCTCGATCAATTTCGTACAGCGTACAATCCTGATCGCTCTACCCCCTCCACCTGCCCCAGCCTACGGAATATCGGCGGTAGGTACGCGTTTATTCAATGCTGTCCAATTACTCAGTGAAATATTGTTTTTGGCATGTATCGAAAACTGATTGACATGAGTTTGCGGCGAGACTGTCAAAGCCCGAACAAAAGCCCGCTACTCGGGCGTCATTTGCGATTCACGAATGAAAAAAAAAAATTTCCCCGTGTTTTTTCAAAAGTAAACGAGCAGCGATCGCGCGCGTGTCCGCGAATCGCGTTATTTGGTTTTTTTTTTATTTTTGGACTTCTATGGATTCAATGTTGTTTTCTGAAAAAGAGGATATACTCGTGGCTATCAATAGCCAATGCAGTGTCAATGGAACAACTTTAGCGATAACAAAATTTCAATCACATGGCCTGGTTTATTCAACGAGCCGAAGCTGCCGCGTGAGCTTCAGGCTCGTTCGGCAGGCGATCAGGGCGCATTTCTGGAGCGGGGACGACGATACATGGTGGAAAATGCGACTTACTTTGGCCACGTATTTGTTGAAGAGGGGAAAATCTGATCTACGTATAGGCTTACCGTAGATTGCCAAAAAAAAAAAATTGAGACCATCTCCGTATCGTTTCTCTCAGTGTAGCCGGTCTCTCTTCCACCACACTACGTGTTCGATGGTGAGTCAGATAAGACGTAACTGATTCGAGAGAATTCTCGTTTGCATAAATTCGATCGTATTCGTATGAGATCCGTAAAGGGCCTCTCCCTTTCGCTGCATCGGGTTTCGGTTCTTTGCTCGATTTACGATTGCCATCTCGAGGCTTTTGTGTCTCGGAGCAGCCGGCTAGACGTGCTCGAGGCTTGGCACGCAGCGGCGGCGGAATTCGAAGGGTTTCGCGATAGGATTGCTTTCGGGTACAGAGTCTTCTCCGGATGGACCGATAAGTGTAGCTCTTCACTGGCTGCAGTGCCGTTTTTGCTTTCCAAGGTGGCACGCGGGTATTCCGAAAATGGTACTTAGCTGATGGATACGTCGCTTCCGTTCGCCCACCCCAGCGTCCCGGCTGCGCGGCATTCGCTCCCGGTGAATATTCTTTAGGTGGGATTTATTCCTTTGATTGGATCACCGTTCCTGCAACCTCCGCAGGAAAGAGAATTCCATTGAGGATGAGAGGCGACTTTGCATTTCCAACGCCGTATCTTATTCCTCCCTTCGCCGTTTCCCATCGGACAGCGACGTGGGAGTCCGGGCACCGATTGCGAGAGATTTACACTCGTCTCATCATCCGGCTTTAAAAACCTCCACCCATCGAAGATTTTTCATTTAACGTGTCCCCGTCGATGCCCGCTCGACGAAAGTGGGTCAGCGAGCGTGCGTCGGCGGAGCAACATTTATTTTCAATTAAAATCGTCGCATTGAATATTCCACTGTACATGCACGCGTTGTCCATCGAGGATTTTAATTCCCGCCCACGGATATATTCCGAAAAATGTATATAACCGCCCTGCGTCACTGTATTCATAAATATTATATCGTCCGTAGTCCGTATCTCTCGCGATTTAATTCCGTCGGCCTCGGGCTCGCCGGTGAGCCGTGGCCATCGCGTTTTTTTTTTTATAATTGAAACAAAATATATTTAAAAAATTCTCAACGTTTTTATTAATTGACACAGGATATTACATTCGTGGAAAATTACGGTATTACGATATACTGTATAATGTGCGGCCGCGGGGCAGCGTTCATTAACGCATGCCGAGTTACCTCCGAATCAACTTTACGATTCCGTGTACACGCGCGTACAACGGGAACAATCAATAAACATGACGATCGGTATATAACAGATGCTGCGGACTTACGCGAATCCCGGAAATACGATCCTCGCGGAAATTACGCGGTTTCGGGATTACGAGGGAATTTATTGAACGGGATTCGAGGGTTTCGGAGGTTCGACAGCGATACGCGCGGAGCAACGGCGCGTTTTCTCTCGCTCCCTTCGGTGTACCAACGCCAGGATGTAAAGAGCAAAGTTCCCGCAGCGCGTTCTCTCGCTCCCTTCGGTATACCAACGCGAGGATATAAAGAGCAAAGCTTCCACGGCTCTTGTGTATCCTCTGCTCGTGTGCAAACTACAACTCCCCCCCCCCCCCCCCCCCCCACCTTACCTTTCCCTCCCCACTCTTCGCGCACGCTGTTTTCTATTCTTGGACGGAATATTAACTATAAATTTGAGTTTTTCGAGTTCGCCACTTTCTCGGTGACCTTCGTTCGTGGTTGCCTGTCTTTGCGTCACATAAATTCACGGAAACGTGTCTGTAGAGCGACAGCCACGGGCCGCGCGACGCTGCTCGTCCCGTGAACTTTCCACTCACGTCCATTGACTTCTTATGCTCGACGGGAGTTTCCGAAGACTCGGTAACTCGCCGACCGTTGTTATTGCGAATTTTGAGAGCTTATCCTCGATCTCTTGTCGCATTTCTTGACTGGTCGACATTTTCATCTTTCCCCCACGGAGTCTCCGGTCGAACGATTCAGCTCGGAGTAAAACGGGCGCTTTCCTGATCGGCGGAAAAAATTGATCGGTTAAAAAAAAATGGAAAAAAAATGTACCGACAGCGGTGGATGCGCGGTTGGTGCACGGCTCCGGTGGTTTCCCAAGTCAAGCGGAATCGTTCGCGGTCAGTACTTGGATGGTACAGAACCGTTCGCGGTCAGTCCGGATTTACTCAAAAATACCGGAGGATCAGTAGAATTTGCTCGTCTGTACACCCAGAAAAAGAATTTATTTTTCGGGCACATACAAATAAATATTCATTTGGTTTAAGCATAATATTTATTTTATTTAAATAAGTATTTATTTAAATCAAACAAATATTCATTTAAATCAAACAAATGTTTATTTAAATCAAATAAATATTTATTTAAATCAAATAAATATTTATTTGCGGGTGCCCGAAGTATAAATTATTTTTCTGCATGTACCGTCACGGGTTTTTCGTAGTTTCCCCGTGTCCCCAAAAAATGCGGTACAGTGTAGCTAAGTCGGCCTCGGACGCACTGGAATTAAGGTGGCTTAGTCGAGTGCGTATAGGGAGTGCTAGGGGGGAATCGGGATGAGGTTCCATAAAAACCCAGAAGGGTTTACGGTAGAAAAATGGAACAAGTAGAACAAAAAGGTGTCTTTCGAAATTCGAAGTTTCGTTGTCGTGAAATTCAGTATCTGATATAGAAACATATGTGGACTCACACACATGATCGTTAATTCGGGGTGTAAGGGAGCCGAGATTTCGGCGAAGCAGTGTAACGGGATGCAGAGGGGGGAGGGGGGGGGGGGGAAAGATGCGGAAACGGGAACAGACGCCCGACAAAACGGGTTGGCCATGCGTCTTTCTCCAAGCCTGCCGGTGCTTCACTCCCGCCCCTTAAGTTTTCGAGTAGCAGCTCGACTGTGGAAAAGCCTGCGAGCGCGGGCCGCGAAAGGGGGTTCCTGTGAGGAACGAGATACGTCCGGTAATTGCGTTTGTGTGTAGCCGGGTAGCCTTTATTCCGTTGGCATTTATTCGGGCCGCGAAGAGGCAGCCCACTTAAAGAAGGAGATTAATGTGTATCTGCGCTGGCGCGCGGTTCGGGCCGCGAAGCCAGCAACGGCGACTCAGCGCCAAACTTATTTCTCTTCGCATTCCCTACGTGTCGGGCTTCACTACGGCTCCCCTTCTTTATGTCTCGTTGCGTAAACCGTAACGCATCGTCGCAGCATTTTAAGTGCTTTCATTTCAAATCGCTATCTTAAATCCATCCATTTCAGGTAAAAAAAAAGAAAAAAAAAAGAAAAAGTATTTTTCTTCTCCGTAACAAACCATCTTCCCGAAAATCCTTCAACGATGGATTGGTCCGAAGGGTCTTCTAGACTCGCGAAAAAAATTGCAAGTTTTCAATATAAACACTCGCAGGAGAAAGTCAATTTTTTTGAGTAGAAAATATTAAGATTATATTTTTAAGTAGCAATTCTTTACATCTTCGGATCCATGGATTTTTTTGGTTGATCAGAAAATTCTTACGAACAATCGACCGTGGCTGATTTTCGATGCAGATTCAGTCCTTACCGAGAAAGGAATAAAATCAAACAGGCTTGTTTTTGTCTGAAAATGGAGACTCCTCTTCCCTCGCACCAATTTGTCTGATCCCTATATCGAAACCTTCGCCGTATGAAAATCTAGCTTCCTAACTTCAACCCCCGAATTCCGCCCGCGTGCATTTTACACCGTATCGCGTCTAAACTCTGCCTCCCCGTTCGAGATCCGCGACTGCGATGTATGAATAGTTGAACGATTTGTCCCCGCCGTTCTCGTCCCTATCCGTTGCGTATCCGTTTCCCTCAAATTGAAATAAGAGACAGCGGCGTCGTCTGGTCGGACGAGGGGATCTGCCGTACGTGCGAGTTACCGTAGCATCGGTAACGAGTATTTTACCGGGAGATTGTCGAGGGTGTGCGAGCCCGCCTCGGTCGTCGCCGTCGTCGCAGGTAGCGGTATTTCTGGAGCACGCGCCACGTAATAACGGCCTCGTCCGCGGATGGAACAAAGTTTCCGCCGTGTCCCGCCGAGCTTTACGGCCGGTCGTAATAAAACGGTGTAATTTAACGTGACCAATAACCGCACAGCCCCGTGCAACCGGCTCACCCTCGCTCACTCTCGGGGCTCCATACCGGTCGGCGCTCACTCGTGGAACACCATTCGCCTCCCCGTACTCCGCCTCGTCCTCCCGCCGCTACACACACCGTCGTCCTCTCGATCCTCTCTCGTGTGCGGCCAGCCGCCGAATATTTCTCGCCAATGCTCGACACGTACCGCGGCCTGCGAATGAGAACAAGAACGGCGCCGGAGCGACGGCGGGGAGAACCGACGTATTTCCACTGCGGTACGTACAGCGAGACTCGCTCTCGACCCCCCCCCCCGATTTATGGACGAAACGAATACCTCCCAGGACGAGAGTAAAGGGATTGGATCATCCGGTACCGGTTTAAACGCGCATCCAATCTCGGGTTCGCGAACCGTGGCGAGAATTTCGTATAATACGGGAAACCGTAAAAAGACGTGCGATAATGGTAATCGAGGTCCTTCTTTTGGGAATTATTTTTTCACTAGGTTTCTCGAAATGACTCGATGCACTATTTGTCATTGGTGAGGCATGATCGGCGTTCCGGAAGATTCACGCAGCGCAAGATATGTTTTTTGAATTGTTTCAGTAATATTTTTCAATCTTCGCGACGATTCGGAAATATTAAGGAAATTATTTTTTTGTGACTAATGCATGAAACGTGGTACGTTTCGTGGCTACCGGGACTGGCGTAAGTGGCGCTCAACACAGCCATGAGGACTTAAATGACACGACGTATGCGCACATCGGCCTGGTTTTACTTTTCGCACCAAAGTTCTTACTTTTCGCACTAGAGTTCTTACTCTTCGCACTAGAGTTCTCACTTTTCGCACTAGAGTTCTTACTTTCCGCACTGGTGTCTTACTTTTCGCAGTAGAGGTCTTACTTTTCGCATTGGTCTTACTTTTCGCACTGGTCTTACTTTTCGCACTGGTGTCTTACTTTTTGCCCTAGTGTCTTAACTTTTCGCACTGGAGTTTTATTTTTCATACTGGAGTTTACTTTTCGCACTAGAGTCGGGCCAATGCGCGCATGTGCAGTACGCCTTGCTGTACAGCGCCACAATCACCACTTACGGAAGTAGCACTTCTGCTGTATCTGTTACAAAAAATATTATGCGATACCAGTGCGGTACACCGAATATTGAACGAAGCCTGTAAAGTGGATCGCACTCGCCGCATTTGTACGACCACTTCACAACCTGCGTGTAATGTTCGCTTTACCGCACTAGTATCGCAAAGTGCTACTTCAATATTGTAACGAATATCGTGCGCCCAACAAAACACGATTTATTGATCGGTGAGCGGTCATGACGGACGAACAAACGAGCGACGTCACAGCGATCGCAGATTTTATCGACAGTCTTTTTCGGAACTTCAGCGCGAACAGGAGTATCCCCAGTCACGCTACGATATGATTTCTTATCGGAGCTAATAAATATTCCCCCTCGCGTTCGTTTTTTGATAACCCATGTATTTTTAATTCGCTCGGTCGTTCCAAAATATTTCGTATAATTATGGGCACCTTAAATATCTCAAAAATATCGATCATCATTACGTTCTTGAAAATGTCCATGAAAGGTCACCGAACAGTTAGATCGATAATCGATTTTTCTCGTCAAAACCTTCGAGCACGATACTTAGAAGATGAATGATCTCAAGGTCAGCCCGGACCACTCGTCACGGTGAGCTCGCGTCCCGTAACCGTTGCAACGTATGCATTCAGGGCTCGTTAACGCATCTCGCGTATCCGGGGATATCGGCTAACAAATTAAATTAGTAGGTAACTCTCCACGCACAGGTTCCCTTCGTCGGATTTCACCTATCCGGCCCAGCGTTCTTCCGTAATTAGTGACGTGGAATTAACTAGTGGAAAGGAAACTGATGAGGCGCAGAACGGAATGGAAGGGCTCAGAGAGTAACGGCACACGCCGACCGGCAGCGAGACCTGGGACGTTCACCGTCGTTGATACTTGATGAGCAGTTAGACTTCGCTAGTTTATGGGTACCCGAGAAACGGTATAGGTATACGTTCGGCAGGATGTGACATGGAGAGAGTGGTCAGTGAATGCATCGGCCACTGGTCGGACGAGGGCTAGTGATTAGGGCGGTACCGGTCGGACGCAACTTCTCCGGAAGAGGGTGACTGACGGCCGACTGCAGGCGAACCTCGATACCTCAGTTTGCAGAGTTAAGTTTCCATAAAAAGCTCGAACTAGATATACAAACTTTGGGACGTCGATCAGCAGGCGCTGGCGTTTTGAAATATGAAGTGATTGGCTGGTAACTGCTATTAAGGATACCTGGGCTAGAGGCGTTCTTGTACGATCGCTATAAAACTTTGCTATTTTGCGGTTAAAGAGACACTGAATGGTTTGCAATTTTTTTCAGATTTTTTGACCATGTAGTTTTTTTTAGCAATGCGTGGACAAAGCTACTTGAGGTACCGTGTAAACGTTTCGGAAACCGAGCGGTAACGACAGAACATAGCGATATTCGAATAAAAATCCTACCAGAGCGAAGAGCATACTATATTAGACTGATTGTGTCAAAATTTCAAGAACATTTACGGTTTTGTTTCGGAGATCAATTCAATAAACGAAAGGCTTGATCTCTGTGTATAGCCGCTCGCTTTCTCCGCGTTTCTCATTCGCACACTGACGAACCCCTAAAATCTTAAAGATTGAAAAAAAACAAAACAAAAAACAGCGTTGATCCGGTCGCACTGGAATAAGACTGGCCATTTTGATCTATTTATTTTTTTATGATCAAAACAAAATGAAAAATGAAAACCGTATATCTGAGAATAACTCCAGAAATAAATAATTTATCAAAGATAATTCTGTAAAAAAAAAACAAAAAAAAATAGAAAATACATTCTGGGCAACGAACCATCGATTCCCGAATCCGAAGGCGAGGACCATCTTGGCATCGCCGTGCGATTTTGTAAAATCATTCTCATCAGGCCGGTTCGGCCTCACCGCGATTGTTCGTTCAGCTTTCTTTGCTCCTTAAATAAACGCCAACTTAGAAACCGGTAATACAACCTTGTTCCGTTGTTCCCGTCGTTTTGGACTCACCGTTCGTCTATCCCGTTGTGTTTGCATGTGCAAACAGCGGCACGCCGGCTCAGCGATAGGAACGTGCGTGTACCCTCCCTTCCGGCTCCGCAACCGTGCAACCTATTTATACATCGTTCGCAAGCCACAGAAGTACGGAGGGACGAACTTTCGCCCGTTGTGCGAACAGTGCCTTTGTCGTTTACCCGCTCGATTGCACTCCGAACGTTATCTGCACGCATTCTCCCTCATCCGGCTGAATCGCCGCGGCAGTCCGAGTCCAAAGGTAGTGTATGATGTTGTCCGATAAATAGATTTCTCATTCGTGCTGCGTTCCACTGGCCGCGACCGAGGAAGCTTCCAACTTTCGTCCGCATTCTATACGCGTTCCTCTGACAGCGTGCCCTTTGAGAATACGTTACTATCTCCTCTCTTTCACCCATGTGTGTGCCTGCGAGTGTGTGCGGACGCCGACTCTTGCCCGCGCCCGAGAGATCTTACTGTTTGCAAACTTTGTCCTTGCGAATCGAGAGCTGTGAATGGGAGTTTGGACAACTCCGGTCTTCGCTCCCCAGATATTCTCTGGCTCGAAGACACACACATAAAGCGGACTCTTCGGGTATTCCGATGAGGATCCTCAGCGCTAGATTGTCCGGGGGATGGAAAGTGCCTCGCGAGGACTTTTCGCCTTCTCCCTACCGTACGCTCCGTGAGATTTTCCGCTTCACCGCGCGGCGGCAACCGCAGTGGGAATGGCAGAGGGGACCGGTACTGGCCGTCGTTGGGCCAACAACGGCCGACCCGCTGCCAATACCGGCCCTCCGTAACACTCCCATTAGGGAATACCCGCCGTGGCTCCGGGATTTTTTAATCTTTATTTTGTTTTTTTGGAAATCAAATATTTCCGATAGGTTTTATCCGGCTGGCGATAGGAGCGTATTACGAGCTCGTGCGCTGTAAATGGGAATCGATCGTGCAACGTTCGAGCCGCAGCTGCGGCTGCAGTTGCAACGGCGTTGGACGCATCGCATCGCATCGAACGGGATTTCCGATACTCGGAGGAAAAATATTAATCTCGCCTCATCGTGCAGTCTCTATAATATTATTCAAAATATGCGGCTATATGCGCGACGGGGTAGGAGGGCCGTGTATATCCAAAGTTAATTTCCAAGCGTGCAACGGGGGCGGAGGAGAAGAAGGACGGGCACCAGCAGCGGCAGGAGGTCCGACCCTTGACGGATGCAAACTGCGCGCCCCTCTGTAATCTACATTATAACACCCTTGCCTCCACCGGTACTACAGACCACCGCAACACACCCTCATCACAGCGGCATCGCTTCGCCGCGGACGTATACTCTCCACCGCCTGTATTGTTTTAATGCATTTTAATCTTTTAACCCCACCTCAGCCTCCCCCCCCCCCCATACGCAAATTCTCGCTTTTCAAACCCGACCGATGCCCGAATGGGGAATATAAATTCGTGATACGGAACTGTATGCGGATAAACCGGAAGAATTAGTCCGGTGGAAATTTTAGAGTCATATATCACGAACTGGTTAAGCCCTTAACGTATTATTGCCTGATTATTGAAATGGCAATTATCTGTTTTTATCAGAGAAAATTCGTACAAGGCCTTATCGTATTACTGCCCGATGACTGGAGGCTCAATTATCTGTATTCACCGGAGAAAATCCATACAGTGATCCGTACAGTCATAATTGTATTCCGCGAAGGTATCTGATTAGAGCCAATTGTTATTAAATCCATACGGTGATCCGTACAGTCATAGTTGTACTACGCGAAGCTATCTGATTAGAGCTAATTGTTATTAAATTATTAGAAATATTAGATCACTGAAATCTTACTATCCAAACCTGGTCGATATTTTCGTGTTTAATTTATTTAATTTTGACGTAACACCATCGAGCATACTTACGTGTGGCAATAATTATCTTTGTCGCCGCACGAAGTATCGAAATACTGGTTAATAACTTCCGTTCATTTTTATTTAGGGTAAAAGTGGTGAATACGACCCACCCCTATCAGTAAACCGACGATGTATGGATCCGGCCATGTTCCCCACCTCTACCGTGTGTATCAAATAAATAAAAAAAAGCAGCCGTGAACTCGAGCGACGGCGGGTGAGTGACGAGAGACGATGGGAGAACCGTCGCGGAAACCCCAGCGGAATTGCAAAATACAAGAAGTCATCCCTTGGAAAAAAAACCCAATTGTCTTTCGAACAACAGAACGTTCTTCGAGATTTCTCGTTGGCACGGGACTCTCGAGATACGATTTAATAATATTCAAGAGCGAGAGAGCGAGGGTTTTTTTTTCGGGGGTAGGCGGGAGACGCGAGCTACCAATGCCGCGGCTCTCGGGGTAAGGAAACGTCCGCGTACGGGTCCGTGACATTCGGGAACGGCGAAGGTCTATCGGCTTCCCTCTTGCCAGAGGGTTTCCGCCCCGGTGGCCCGGCCTTGTGTGCACGAAGAAAACTGCACGAAGAAAGCCAGCCAAAAAATATCTCTCTGGCTCGTTTTCCGCTCGTCGAGATAACCGAAACGATGTACGACTACAAGGGGGGAACGGCGGGGGGGGGGGGGGGGGGGGGGGGGCGAGAAAGCGGAGGGAGGGCCCACTTGGACACGCCGGCGACGAAGGGAACCCCCGGAGCGAATAGGGAGATGGGTCTTCGGGGGTGGAGGGAGAGACGGTTGCTGTTCGGTTTGCTGTGCAGGTCGACCGGCTGACTGCCGCTTCTCCGCCGGTACCCGCCGTGGACCGAGAGGGAGAGACGGTCGAGATTCCAATTTAGATGCGGCGACAGCGGCGTCGACATCGTCGTACGTCGTTTCGGGAACCCGCGCGGGCCGCGTATACAAATTTGTAGGCAAACAGGAAATTAAGCACGGTGGAAGAGCGAGGGGCAGAGGCAGGGATGGTGTACCGAGATATCGCGTCATCGCAATATCGTACAACGTCGGCCACTCCTTCGAACAAGAAGGATCTTGACTGTTCCATCTCCCGGGTCGCCGGCGCGAGCAACATCGGAGACGAGACCAAAAAAAGTAAAAAGTAAGAATTATAATTTTCCGGTTGAAGAAGTTGGTCCGTGACGGACTCGTGGTAGAACCCGTCGACTGGAGTGGACGGGTACGTGATTCGATGGTAGAACTGATTTAAAAATGTATATACATTAACTCCGTACTCGAAGAATTTTGATGGTTGGCCAATTTTGGTGTTCAATGCACTGAAACGGTTAATATCGTTAACGTTATTTTTATCGCGGATTCAATCAAGCCGTTCTGACTATAGAGTGAGTCGCAGAGACAGGGATGATGTACGAAGACGTCGCTTCATCGCAATATCGTACAATGTCAGCTACTACTTTGAACAAGAAGAGGAGACGAGACTACAAAAAAAAAAAAAATTCATAAAAATTACAATTTTCCGTTAAAAAAAATTGTGGTCTCCAACAGACTCGTGGTAGATCCGTCAACTCGAGTAGGTGGGTCCAAGGATCCTCCGCACACGAAGAATTTCTACTTACCACGGACAGGGCCGTGCCCGATGGATGGTTGGGCAATTTTCGTGTTCAATGCACTGAAACGGTTAATATCGTAAAAATTATTTTTATCACGGAATCAATCAAGCCGATTGACTATAACTGCCGGCCATTTCTTTCTCGATCCGAAGGGAGGGTGGAGGGGAGAGCTCGGGGTATACGTAAGGGTCGCCGTAGTGCGGCTTCCAGGAATATTTATTATCCGAGGCCGAGGTTCGCGCTCGCGCGCGAGAGAACGGCCGGTGTATAGGCACAGCATTTCCGTCCGGAGAATGACGATTTATGACGGTCTAATAACTTCCCCTTATCGGTGAGGTGGCCTCTTTCCACTGGTAGACTGCTTGCCCCGGGAACTCGAGCAGCAGTCCGCGGCGGGTTTCACCCTCGTCGTCGTCTGTCGGTGCGGCTGCGGGCTCTCCTCGTCGTCGTTGTTGTACTCTCGTATCGCCTCCTTTCCAATGCCTCTCTGCCTACTCTCTCTCGGGCACAAAAAAAAAAAATTGGTCGCCAGCCTCACGGCCACCTGGAGAACGGGGATAAATAAAGAATTTTTTTTTATTTTCATTTTTTGCCCTCCTGGCCGGCAAACGTACCCGTTCGCTCGATTTCTTGCTCCCTCGCAACTGGGGCGATTTTTCTCAACTGCCCGACATACATCGGGAATTGCAAACGAAGCAAATAAGACACAACGCTTCCAGGAATAGCCGCTAGTTTCTTTCCCTCGGCTCTACAACCGCACGAAGAATGCACGACGCTTTGGCATTGCGACTATCATTTTCGTGTACAACGGAAGGGTTTTTCTCGATCCTTTTTTGCGGAGAGCGAGTTAGCGGAAATTAAAAAAATAATAAATTTTTTTCATTCGTAAATCCGAAGCAAAAAAAAAGGTGCAAAGTAATTTGCACATGGCTCGCTCTTGTTTTAATGTTTTGCGCATAATTTGTATGAGAAATTTCGTTCGGTTTTGGGTTCCTGGAAAATGGTCGAGCGAATCGCAACACGCCTTGAGTTCTTGAATTATAGTTTTCGAGCATATTTGCCGGTTTACTGAAAAAGAAGCATGCAAAAGATTTTTTCTGAGTTAATGTTGCTGAACTTTCAGACGCTTTTAGAAACAGCCGTTGCTATCTCGGGCACGCCGCTGAACAAGTTTCTCCTTTTTTTTTCCAGTTCTGGACTGTATGGGATTTGGCCGGACAGTTTCGGAAGTACCAGACTTTGGAGACTGAAATGTGAAGTGAAGTGTTACGTGACTACGGGGTCATCTCTTCCTTTCCGTTTTATCGAGGAAAGAACAGCTGTCGCCCAGCATGTGTCACCGTCTCTGCAAGAGGGCAAGGTCTTCGAGTCCAGGTCACGTGGACGCGAAATCGGAGCAGTAGCGGTAAGCTGACGCCAATGCTAAATTTTCCTAGATTTACTGTTATAGCCCAACCGATACGTTTTATTGCATAATTCCATGACGTTTACGTTATTGAGTGCTGACGGACGGAGTTTCTTGGAAGATGCCGATTATCTTATACCTTGAGGTTTCGTATATTACACCGTATTTATAACGCCCTAATTTATAAGATCCTGACCAACCACCGGCAAGGCCTGATGTAGCGCTGAAAAAATCTCTACTCATTTTGTAGAAGCAAAAGAAACGAATTGTTCGGAAAACAATTGATTTGCAGGTGTCATCGAGTCAATTTGTTGGTCCAACGAACTAGTTAAATGGCGAAATCTATAAATGCATCAGTCCGACCAATTGATCGGCAACGAATTAATTGGTTGGTTATTTACCGACGCAGTTCAATGGGGCAACAGATTACATTTATTGATTCTTGATCAGATCATATTACACCGTGTAGAGTTATCAGCTATCGAACCACCAGCAGATTCCAGGAACCTTGGCTGAAACTGTTCCAAAAGCCCTCCAATCATCGACCTGTTGGAGTTTTGATGCTTGGAGGATGCTCCGAGTTGTTCAGCCCTCCGAATTACCCGTCCTCGTCTTTACCCAAAACACGCTAGTCTCTATTATCCAAAGTCACAAGTCTTATCTCCCGAGAGTTCATAAGCCGCGCAGCGTAACGGAGAGTATGAAAATTGAAAGAAAAACGAACAAAACACAAAACAATATCGTATACAAAATTCAAGGGTTGTGCAAAGTTTATCGTGGTAACAGTTGAGCCAACGTCGCCGGAAACTTTTTAGCATTAAGGGCGTGGGACTTACAGGGTAGCAGCGAGGATGCGGTGTACACGCGGCGGATGAGACAAAAGGGCGGACGACGTGGGTTGCCATGCGATGCCTGCCCTCGGGGTTGGCTGTGGGGAATCGGTGCAGGACGAGCGAGAGATACAGACGGAAAGCCCGCGAGTACAGGTGAGAAAAAAGAATTACGAATGGGCGGGCGGAAGAATGGAAAGATGAGGTCGCATGCGCAAAGCGGTGTAAGGTCGAGCTTCCGCGATATATCGTCAGAGGTCGAGCCTTTATTAAAAGTGCTCGCTCTCGCGGTATTATTGCTTTCCGGGAACGCGTCGAGGCTCGAAAACGGCTTGTCTCCGCGACATATATAGCGTACGGTGGGACAGACCGACGCTCGCGGCGCTCTCTCGTATGTGTTAGATCGTACCTACACGTAATACGTAGCTCACGTGCACCGCACAAGCAGAGAGCGCGAGGATTGTCCAGGGGAACTCACGTTCCCAGCATCTCCATCGCTGTCCGCTGATGTCGAGGGGGAAGGACGGGGACGGAGAGCAGTGGCGGAGCTTTGGCGTGTTCCAGGAATCGTATGTTTGTGGACAGGGGTGCCACTCGGTGATCCAAGATAATCCTCGCTCGACGCGACGACCGACGGAGTCACGTAAATTCTGTTTGTTTCTCTCGAATCAAACGTGCCCAAGGAGGTCGGTAAGGATACTTATCGTTGAGCGAAGTACCGACACTGGCAGCCGGGCTTTCTTGCTTCTTTCCGACCATGATGACCATGATGAACCTGTACATCTTAATGGTTACTATATTTACCGGTTAACCCTGCCGATTATTTTAGCAAGCTACATGCTTAAGTTCCTGCTTTATAAGGACTAAAAAAAGTGTTTTATTCAGGAATTTTTTTAGGAGAAAAATAAACAAGTGGGCTCAGTCAATTTAGAGGTATGTTTTGGTGCATCTTTGAATTGTACAAAAAAATTTATTTTAACAGAAAACAAAAAAGTACTGCATAGTTATTGGTTCCCCGTATAGTTTCCTGGTTATTATTTTCCTAAATTGGCGGGAGTGATAACAAAAAAACTAAACTACCTGTCGAAGTAAACCAAAGCTCATTTTTTTTCAGTTCTAAATTCTTTTTCATGTGAACCTAAAACATAATGCAGTCATTTATTGTTTTGTGTTAAACAATTTTTTTCGTGCAGTTTAAATATACATTAAAAGATATCTCTACAATCACCGGGCTTCCTTGTTTTTTTCCCCCCTAAAAAAATTCCTGAAAAAACGCTTTTTTAGGCCTTAACTGATAAAACTGCCTTCAATTTGAAAAGCAGTCGGAGTTCGCTCGTACTCCGCAGAGATCATTGACTCGCGAGCCAATCACCGGAATGGCCCGTGTTTCCCACTCGTACCCCAAGCCCCCTTCAATATTTTTTACCATAATCGATTAATGAATAACAAAGATTCGATCCGAGATTGGAAGTACACGAAGGTACAGGGAATTTCCGGGAAGTTCTCTCGCCGTGGTCCAGAGGAGAGCGGGCGAGAGAGGGTGGGATGGTCGATCGTTGTTACGGCGTCTCCCGACCCCGGTCCGGAAGCTCCGTTACTCCTCCCGCTTAAGACGGCGAAGCGTCGCATAGTTTCCATTGGATCGCCCCGAGGAATTTGATGCAAATTGATGTGGAATCGATACTAAGCCGTCTGGAGTTTCTAATAAGATTCGCCGCCATTCCGCTGTAGCTGCCGCTGCTGCTGCTTCGGGGCCGTGCCCTTTCCTCGCACCTCTTCCGTTTCCCTTTCCATACTTTCAGGCTTCGCTCCATACGCCTCTGGTACCGATAGGAAGAGCCCGAGTGTGTCCCGTTACGTGCACCGGCAGCAGACGCGGGGCGATGCACGTTCGTACGGAACCGAGCAAAAGCTGTCCTTGCCGCGGATGTCCTCCTCGTCTCTCCTCCGATTCGGCATCGCCGGGTACCCTCCGCGACCCCAGACACCACCGCAGCCTCTTCCCTCCGCCTCACGACGTGTGGCATCTCTCGAGCGGCCATTCCCGTTCCTACCGTAAAGAATTTTACTGCCGCCACCGGGATTTTTCCCCTACAGCCACGCGGAACACGGGAGAAAAGGCGGCCCCTCTCATCTCGAGAGAGAAATACCCCCGAGCCTTTTATAGTTCTTTCTGTTCTCCGCCGAGCAGAACGCTCGTCCGCCAGACCGACGGACAGATGGATTACGGCTACGTCGCTCGGACTCGAATGCTCGTCGTTCGCAAACGCTCGAATAATCTTTGCAATACGCGAACGAACTGCTGCCGAACAAAAAATCCAGGCCACTGATTTTAACGGTCTTTTGACATTGTGAAGAAAAAAATGCAGAGGTTTGAATATAAAAAATTGTAGGAATTTCATTCCCCCCTCCAATATTATACCTTTTTAGGTTTCCATTTTTTTCTAAAATGGAACTCCTACATTTTGTTTATACTTTGGGCCTCGGGATTTTTTTGGGCAATCGCAACGCGTTTACGGACGATAAGGTGGGTGGGATTTCAGGTAGGATTGTAGTGTTTTTGCCGATAAAAAAAAATGCCCTTCCGAGAACGTAATAGACGGAAACCCTTACCGCTCCGAAATGAAAAGCTTTATCTTGACACACTCTTTTTTTAATCGCACAGCTTCATCGTCACAGATATTACATTCGCATATTTCATAATGTTGATGGAACGTCAGCCGGCTTTATATCGCCTCTCTCCGCCCCTCTATCGTCAGTTCCGTTCCGCTGCTGCGCCGACCTCCTCCTCCTCCGACCCTCGGAATTTTCATATGACAGGATTTTTCTCTCCCACAACGGTATGAAGAGCGAGTCAGAAAAATACGGTGAGAGAAATATCTCCGAGAGATTGAAGGTATACATATATATATATATATATATATATATATATTGTTTTTTTCCCTTACTTTTCTCTGAGATGCGGAAGCGAATGCCTCGGGTATAATCGGCTGTCCTACGCAGACGATGGGCGTTGTCAGATGAAATACGTTACTCGCTTATCGAGAGATGTACATATTTTAATGCCGAACGATATTATATTCGCGATAAAATTACTCGCCGTAATTACTTATCCGCAGAGGCGGTGAAAACGCATTTGCAGTTTTTACGATGTTGGCCACTTGCTAATTTATTTCCAACAAACGCGATAACGAGAGATTCGCCCTCAATAATTGCCCCGTTCAGCGCGATGAATTAGTCGAGTAATTAAAAATTGTGCTTATTCGACTTTAAAAAAGTCTCTCATCCGTTAACGGTATTATAGAGCTGATTAGAGGCGAAAATAATACGGTGCATCGATGTGCGTAATTAAAGTTTCATCGATTTTCGTGTATTGTTTATTCGCTTGACGAAGTATCCTTGTTGGTTCGAATTGCGCTGCGATTTCAACAATTATAATTACAATTTGATGATCAGCAAATCGATGAGAACCGGTTGTGAGAGACGCGACGAAAAGAACACGTTCTGTACGAAGCGAAAGAAAATTTCAAAACGACGCAGACACGTTAATAATCGATAAAATTACATTTGTTAACCGATAATCAGTCGGTATACGTAAAAAAAGGGGTGCATTGAACAGATATTCGATTAACTTTTTGTGGATCTATTGTAATCTGTCTAGACTGGTAAAAAAAGTAACTTTTCGTAACAGCTTAACCGTACACTGGTTATATTCAAAGAAAAATCTCTCTGCCTGATTGTCTTCGACGATAATATCGATTATTAAGATATTATCTGACAACGACGTCAATGCAATTCGCTCCAGACAGCGACCTATGTCTGACTTCAAATTAACGGTAAAGCTCAATATTTCGTTACCCCTATGTCGCAGAATGCGGTCGATCGAAACTGCATCCAGTACGGCGTAGGATCGTTCGTGCAGAGAAATATTTATAAACCGGTTAAAAAAAAAAGAAACGAAAGAATCTTATCTACATTTTCAAAGCAAGCGTGTTGTTTGAACTCGCTTTACGCGTGTTAATCGTATGGTAACTTTTTACCCGCTTCGTTGCGTGTCGTTTTCCAACAGCACACTTAGAGCGTGTCGGTACAACATACCTAGAACCGCGTTTTTCCAAGTTATCATTGTTTACATTTTTCTTGACGTGTTAAGCCCTGAGCCACACACGAGCCCATATATCGCGAATACGAAAAAAATATTAAGGTTGATCTTTTTAATGGATCTTATAGCGATATAGCTTTTTTTCTAAGTTATTGGAATTATTATTATCAATATTTGGCTGAAGGACTTAGGTCGATGGCCAATCGGCAATACATTTATATTCTCATGACAACTTACACTGTGCAATGCCATGTACCAAAAATTGTTCCATCTGGAATATTGTCAATAAATCGACTGTTACCACTATTATCGATATCTTCTCGTGACAGATCGATCAAGCGCATCTACCAAAACTCCGCCGTGCGTGTAGGTTTCAAAAAAGCACATAGTGCGGATCTACCGTGAGTCAATGGTGGGCCAACACGTTTTTTTTCACACACTATTCACTTCCCGCACGAAAATCCTCGACATAAATCGTCCCGAAGCAGGAGTCTAATTAATGACTGCCCCGCGAGGGTTTTACCCGCTGCTAAAACCGACGGAGCGTTCCCTCCATTAAGCTCAAATGTATTCCCGAATATGCAACAACACCGCGGTCGGAAAACCGTGGGCGATTTGGGAAACGCAGCGCGGTAGTACACACTTCGATTGAGTGAAATTCGCCGAGCAACCCGAGGGTCCGAGGTGAAGATCGGGTGAGCGAGTGCGCTCCTCCTCTCCGTACGGTTTGCGAGCTCCGGTATCCTCGTTAACCGCGAATTATTTCGGGCCCCTCCGACAAATTGGACTGGCCTCGGGGAATTGAATTAATTGCCTGTACGCGGACGCGGTCCAAGGTGCGAACTCCGTGTATGTGTGCGCGTCGTATCGCATTACGTTCGTTTTCCCATGCCGCACGCTCGGCTGCTCGCTTTCGAACCACGTTCGAATCACTGAGTGTCCTGTCGACACAACTTTCTCACCGAGAATTCGGACGCAAAACTGGCAATTTCGGTAAGATTTCGCGAATGGCTCGTAAGAATAATTTTTAAAAAATTACGCTTTTATAGAATCAAATGATCAACGGTGGTTTAATACATCGCATTATCTGCTCCTCACGTGCGGCATTACCGTGTAATACAATGAAGCGTGGACGCAGCCCCGCTGGCCATCGCTCGCTCATCGCGCCCTCGCGCTTCGCCTATCGCGATCGCGTCGACGATAATCGTTGGTATTTCCGCCTTTGTTCATCCACCATGGGCCGTCCCGCTGCTCCGCCCTCGGGGCAAAAAATCGATTTCACACCGCTGCGACCGCAAAGCTCTCGACGATACGAAAAGCTCGCTCGATGCAAGAGCCTGCGCGCCTCCCCATTAAGATCCATTACGCCAACAAAGAATTGTAATTTGCACCCCCCTCCTCTACCTCTTCTACGTCCACAGCTATGTGTGTCTGCGCGCGACGTGACGCTAATACCCGTCGTTTCTTTTTAAATGTTTTTCACCTTCCTTTCATTCTTCCGGTTCTCTAATCCCGAGTCATCGACAGAAGATTAATTTTATACCCGTGTATCCGCGCTCGGTTGAGCGAACCCGATCGATCGGCTTATTACGAGCGGACCGACGACATGTGTATACGCGACACGATAAAATTATTATGATTGATCATTTTACGTGCGGCGGTTGGAAAGTTCGATCAACGGGGAAAAAATATAAAAAAATATATATAGGGGAGAGTGGAACGAAAATGGGGCAGTTGTGGAAAACGGAACACTGGGTCAAAGCTCAATTCTCCAATAATTTGTTGGATGCCCATTTTTTCGCAACGATGCATCCGAATTTTCAACCCGTTTTGCCTGACTGATCACCACAGCCACCATCCGAAAGTTATTGGTCAATTGCCTTTTGCTCCATTGTCTCGTTTTGCCCCACTGTCCCATTCCGCCCCGCTGTTCCCTAATATATAGATATATTGGTAAGAAAAAAAGGGAAAATACCCTGGCGACATAACGATGGATCTTGGACGGGGCAATTTCCTTTTATAGTGCGAACGTTTCTTTCATAGTGTCGAATTTCTTTTATAGTGTATGTAATAGCCAGTAGGTATAAACAAGGACGTCATTTCTTTAGAAGGAGGCAGTTAAAAAAAATAAAAATAAAAATAATAATATCGAGGCCGATAAAGTGATCTGGACTTACGAGGACATCGGTGTTACCGACAGCGTGGAAAATAATAGACTGGCTCATTTACGATCGTAACTGATGGCAATCGAATAGTCGGTACGATTAACAGAACCGTGGTCGGAGTGACGGGACGTGTGAGGATTTTAATTAATTATTAATTGATCGAATACCGACGTATGGAGTGGAAGTGGTGAATATGGCCAATCCAGGCTATCACCTAAATCAACGATCCACTAACCGGGGCGCATTACCCACTTTTGTCCCGATAATACTTTGCGACGCGAGTGCAACAAAGCGGACTTTCGACGAACGTAGCTGGCGAGCTGCTTTCCATCGTATTCGCTTTACCGGTTACAGGGGTTGATTTTCGAAATCTACTTCATCCGTCCATAACCACCCCGGTGGGCGAACTTTCGGTAGATCCGCTCGATGGATCCACCACAATCCGACGGTAGACCGGATGTTTTTCATCCGCCCCGGTACGGTGGACGTAACGAATAACAGGCGTTCTAACGACCCGGTAATTCAATCGGGCAAGCCTCGCAGCTCCCGTGTTGTCGGGAGCGGATAGGAGTCGACGAGGAGAGCGGGAGTGCCTTTTCCTTCCGCCAATCTGTGAAATCGCTCGAGTGCCGCGAGAAGGCGAGCATTGCCGGGCGAGCCGAAGAATGAATCTCGCTGGCTCGGAGCTAACTAGGAGCGTCCATTCCGCGCGCGTTATATAGATAGGAAGCCATGCCAGGGGAGTCTCCGGCTCGGGGGGGTGGGGTGCGGAAATACCCGCTCGCGCTCCGCCGAGATACGCGCCGTTGCCGCCGATCCGGAGTCTCGGAACTAACAAGGCGCTGGGATTGAATCAGAAGGCCGGGAACGCGTTCTCCGATCTGTAGGTATAGCTCGGCGCACAGTACCTTCTTCCGCTGATTGACCGAACTGTGGGTACCGAGCGCCGGCACCGACAGCGCCGGTCCCGGATTCGCGGAGGAGACGGAGGGCTACGGGGGAGAGGATTCGCGCTCGATCGAGTGAGAATCCCACCAACTCGAAGCCCGCACCCTCGTCTAATTACCTATCCGGATCGCTATACGTGACACGACGGATTTCTACTCGGCTGAAGCGCAGTCGGGTTGATTATGCTCGTGAGCGAGCACAAGGGTTAATTTTCGCGAGCTCCTCCCTTCAAATATATGTATATACATGTATTATATATAGGTTGCGTGGATAAGGAGAGGCGGCGACGAGAATGACTGTGACGTCGATCCTGTTCAAGTTTTCGTGAATCGGGCGTCTGTTCCACTGTTCTCGGCGTTTGGACCGCAAGTCGGGTGACTGCACCGCATTGTCTCGGCGCAGTCATTGTCGATGCGTCGGTATTATATCCGCTGCGGAGGCCAAATTATTGTACTACGTACGTGTGGTACGGTTGAAATTTCACCGCTAATTCCAGACGATCGGCGAGGTATCAAAGATCGAATCGACGTTCATGAATTGTATTACGCCCACGGCTAAAGCTTCGAGGCTTCCCGGTATACAATCGTTGCACCGGAAACCCACCAATTTCCATCGAAGACCTCGGGCACAGAGACCGGATACTCAAAGCTGTTTGATCAGCATTATTGACAGTTAATCACAGAAGAGGTACCGCAATACCCGATTCCGCCTGGCGCATCCGCTGAGGGCGACTAATGAATTCGTCTGAGGGCGAGAGCAGGGCAAAATTAACCCGCGTCCGCCGTTTCAGATGAAACTCTATCATCTTCAAGTTCCATGGAATATCGATAAAAATGGACCTGCCTATCGAATGCGGAAGGTAAATCATGACTTGGCTGCACAGTCGACCCTCGGTCATCGCTACTGTTGCACTGAGAGAAGAATCTAGTCCAAACTACGGGCCATCCAAAAAAATTACCATAGCTCATCTTAGGGTGCCATTTATGCCAGAAAATCCCAGATTTTCCAAGAATTTTTACCACAATATCTACAAACAATTTTCATAAATCCGGTACTTACGGTCCCAGGTGGCGCACTAGTTCCCTACTACCATGTGCTATGGTAATCTCTCTCGAGCAATATAGTCGTATTTACCAGTTCCTTCTCACAGTGTATCAACTACGCCATTCCTACGATGATGCGCCTCGGGGAAACTACTGAATCCTCGGGTCATGGAGAATGTTGAGCAATTGAGTGATTGCCGATGACTTCCACCGCGCTGCCCAGGTAATCGGAAAGCGATACAATTAGCATTATTCAATTCATATTGATCCATATTGATTGTAAATTCATGCGCAACGCGTTGGCGACTCGATGAGTCGAGCTCTCCCTTGGTACTCTCGCTCCCGCACTGTTCGGCTAATTTCTCACTTTCTCACCGGATCTACCCACGTGACAGGGTAGCTCCACCCCCCCAGTGAAGTATAACACCGACGATTATTACCGTGTACGGATAATTCCGCTGGTTACCGAGTGGAACGGACGCTTGCGCATGGATGGTCGTCCGGGCTCCGCGCCTCCGGTGACGTTTAAATAGGCTCTTTCTCCGGTGGTGCACGTACCAACGTAATTGACCCATCTCTCGTTTGCCCCGCAGCTACCAACATTACCCTCTCGACATACTGGCCCTCGGATGCACATTCATTCGCTTCGGTATTCATTGAATAATGAATCGACCAACACGGAGACTTTTTCGGTCGCTAAGTCCCGCGCAAAATCTCCCTTTCACGCGCGCTCCCCGATGGCAAAATAAACCATCAGACTCGTCTGTACCGCGAGTATAAATTTTCGAGCGTTACATCGGGACCTGATAGGGTCCTGAGCAGGCCTGACGAGGGCCTGATAAGGCCTTAACAGGACCCAATCGGGGCCCGATGTAACGGTCGAAAATTTCTACTCTGGTCGTTATCGTATCGCATACTTTTATCGATGGGCGCAGGCACGAAAACTAGACACGGGCACCGCCTCAATGGCATAAATATCCGCGAATGCCTGGATGCGCGTGGGCTAATCGTAAATGGATGGGTAATTGGGAGAATTTGAAAGGCGCCAGTATATTTCAATGCCCAACGTGTATAAACATCAGAGAAGCGGGACGCTGGCAAAATTTGAAGCTTAAAACTAATCCCGAACGTACCCAACGATCGTGCATATCGTACACATCCGTCCCGCAAAGCGCGCAGCTGGGTCCCCTTCACCCCTTCGCCCCCCCCCCCCCCCCCCACCCCGCCTCTCGCCAATTCCACTGCACAAACGCAATTGAGTCCGACAACCGCAAATGCGTTCCGCATTTTGCCGATTCAATAAATAATTATCAACAACGCGCGACGTTTCGTTTGTTTTCGGATGACCGAAGGCGTGTTTTATCGCTCGGTGGAAATCTATCTGTCGTTATAGCCGACAAAGATTTCCTCCATCGACGAAATCTATTAGGGGACGCGCGAACGAACAAACGAAAATCCGTTTTGTAAATTATGGAAATCCCGTTGTGGGCGCAAACGAATTTGTCATCTCTTCACCCATTTAGAGTTGGACTGATTTATCTCGTTTCGCGAAGGGTATAATCAGTGCAGACAATCTATCCGATTTTGCAGGGACGTTAAAACTAAAAATAATACTTATCCGAATACGGAACACCGAAGTAAACAGATGAAATTCTGGGGATAGAATACTTTTTATATGACTTTCGTATTGTCATGATATTTTTGGACATTTAGAACACTGTTTCTATTTAGGATTTAGAAACTCATTTTCGGAAAGCCGGGTTTAGAATTTCACCTCCGAGGTGAGCGGAAGGTTGTCCATACTAAAATAAGTTCAGCAGCGATGCGTTGGAAATAGAAGGGTTATGGGCTGAACTAATATTAATTCATCAACTAATATTAGTATTCTAATTATTACTGACATTATTATTTTACTGTTCATTGCTCTCTTAATTATTATTAGCCTGCCCTAATACTTGCGTTATATTGGTGTTTCCGCATAATAATTTATCATCCTCTATAATCGGGCTCGGCCCGTTTGTATGACAAACAAGTAAGTAAAAAAGTATTACATTTACCACACGAATTTTTTTTTTTACAAACATGGATGTGTATCACTGCAATATATCGCAGTGGTAAATATAAGTATAACTATGATTTTATTTGCCCACGCCAGTAATCATTGGTCGCCGCGCGAGGTATGCAAACACAATTTGGAACGATGAATTTCTTTGGACGGCCGCGTGTACCGGTCGCGGAATACGCGATAACGCGAGATCGAAGGGTAATATTTATACGGGGAGGGGACTCATGGAAAATCCACGGGGTTCTCGATCCCGGTCCGTAATTGACTCGGCGACCGCCGATGCGACCGGCGCTTTGTAATTCATTGAATAATGGAACAGCACACTAGCGCCATCGGTGCACGCGGTTTAACCCTCTGTTCCGCGCCAAAGCCGGATTGCCTTTCGTTATTCCGCGGGTCGTTTAATTAAAATAAAGCAATTACTTTGTTATTCGCGAAAAAAGGTGCTGCACATTCTCATACTTCGCTTCCGCATGGCGTGGAAGAAGCTTCCCTTTTTCCGTCGGTTTCCAGTCTGAGACAATCAAGCCGCCAGCATTAAACCGGCGTGGCTTTGTCGGAACGACGGGTCAACCGCACGTTCGGCTCCAGCCGGCAAAGAAACTCCGTGGCGAAAAGTAGAATTATTAAACGGGAAGAGATTGGAAAATCAAATGAAAACATTAAAATAAAATAAATAATTTACCATCGGCGGGAGGTCGCGCCCGGTGCGACTGCGAGCGATGGCCGACATTTCAGGGAAATTGAAATACTTTCGAACGCGATAGTCATGCCGATCGCGAAATATACCTGAGCGGGTCGAAGTTATTCGATGTGCTGAATTATTCTCGCTCGACGATTGGCGCGATACTTTTTTGTTCGCGCGACCGAGGCAATCTTCGTAATTGATCATTACCCGCGTTGTTTAACGAGCAAACAAGGTCGCAGCCCGGGAAAGATCGGTGTTTGCTCGTTATTTATGATACGCATGCATATTTTAGCTTTGATCATGGATGACACAAGTGTATGACTTTGTGCGGTGTCGCTGCGGCCGTTGCGCCGTGTAATTCCCGAGCATGGTAAACAGGTGGGTAGAGCAGCGGCAGGAGCGTCACGAGTTCAAACGGGGTAGGTCGAGGACGCAGACGGCGCCCGCGGCTTCATGAATTTAGCGACGGGACCGGGTGCAGCGGCGGCGGGGTGCGCCTGAAGGAGGAAGCCAAATCTCCGAAACGTTTTCGTGTGCAATCGACTGCACGTGGTTCCACGTATCGTTCGATGGCCCGGTGCATTTGAGCTTTCGAGAGGATTAAATTCAAGAAAAATCGAAAAAATTGAGAAAAAAGAAACCAAGGATTTCGACGAAACCGGACACGAGCGATTGATTTCGCGGGACAACCAAATTACATTGAACTCCATCACGGTCTCTCGTTGGCACCGGGCCGGTATTTTAGGGCTGCTGCTGGTGCAGCATCGATTCGATCTCCCGTTAGCCAATTCAATGTAAATTCTGCCGCACCGGTGCCGGGAATTCCAGCAAATATTCCTAATTATTTTTTAATCTGTTTCATTAAAAAATTTCTTTTGTCCTTGATTTCCAATTTAGTTAATGACAGTTTCCATTTAGCTCACTTCAGTTCAACCATTAGATCGAGCTTTGTATTTTTCAGCCTGCTATCAGGTCTCCGCGAAGCCCTGAATTGGCCTTGATTTCCAATTTAGTTATCCATTTCTTTCGGTCTTGATTTTCAAATTTAGTTATCCATTCAGTTAATCATAGTTTCCATTCACCTCACTCCAGTTTAACCATTAGATCCAGCTTTGTATTTTTCGCGAAGCCCTGAATTGGTCTTGATTTCCAATTTAGTCACCCAATTAGTTAATCATAGTTTCCATTTAGCCCACTTCAGTTTAACCATTAGATCCAGCTTTGTATTTTTCAGCCTGCTATCAGGTCTCCGCGAAGCCCTAAATAGCCCGCTCTCTCCCGCATTCGTTCTTGATCCAAGATAACCGGTATTAATACACGTCCGTGCATTGTACCGGGCTACCAGAACGCTTTCGTCGGAACGGATGAAGGAGGAAACGCTGCAAGAAGCGCACACACGTACGCGTCCCGGCAGCGATGCTCAGTTTACGTGTTATGTATACATCGGAGAAATGGAAATGTTGCACACCGAGAGACAGATGGCCGTTGCGTTCTGGGTATACAGTATCAGCCGGCAGGATAGGTTTGGCCGAAGCCCGTGTGTGCGTACACGAATTGCACGGTTAACGGGTAATCCATTACCGGAATTAATATCTCGAGCAAATTGCGTTTCTCGGCGGGTATTCCGGCGAGGGAAGAGGAGGATATATGCAAGAGAGTACCCTGGCGGGCAGGGGGTGCAGGGGGGGGGGGGGGGGGGGGGAGGGGGAGGGGGGATGGTTGAGAGGGATAGAACGGGATTGCTCTCGCGCGCGGCCGTTGTCAGCGGGCCATTACTAATTCAGAAGGCGGTTGCCGCGCCGCAACGTTATACGGCAGACGACGCATTCTGCATAGCGTATTCAGGGACACAATGGGCCGTGGATGCGAGTTTTGAAATATGAATATGAATACCGAGCCGAGGTAGCACGCTTCGGTGGGCTGAAGTAACGAAGATGGGACCAGGTGAGGAGAGCGAGAGAACGTCGGAGGGTGAAGGTGGTTGTATGGCCGATCGATGACGTTTTCTGTCCGCGCTCTTCCTCCCGGCCTCCGAGATCCTTTCTCTTCCCGGCGCTATCTCCCGCCGTGCCGTGGCCGCGCCGACTGTTGCCGCTATCGCCTTGCCGGCTATTATCGCCGAGTGGTCGTCGCACACTCGTCCGCGAATGGATACCGCGCAATAGCCGCGGGGGCGGCGAGCCCCGGCTCCATTACGCAAAATCGCTCCGGATTGCACTTCGCCGCGTTTAATCGATGGATTAAGGGATCGATGAGATCCGTTTTACATTGGGAACGGATGTCCTCCGGGCACGGAGAATCTACGGGTAAAAAATAAGAATTATGTGACAGGACCGCTGAAATACTGTCTTCTCTGAACGTTTGCGCTCGTGTCGACCCCTCGAGCGGTTCAGTTTGACCCGCCAGTTGTCGAATGTAACTGCGAAAACTTACGCAGAGGCAAACGTGAACCCGAATCTAATTGCACTCGATTCGAGCGATGGGTGAAGGCGAACGAATACGTTCGTCGCACGAGTCGGATTGTCAAACCCCATTGGCTAGTGTCGTAGGAGGGGATAGCGGTGTATTTCGAGAGACGCGTAAGTTTACGGGAGGAGATCGACGAAAATAGAGACACTCTCTGATCTGGTCAGCTCTCGATGAGTCTCGTCATTTGTTGAAATTATTTTGAAATCTATTATTCAAATGATAATTATTTTGTCTCTTGAGTAGTTAAGTTGCGTCAATACCGTAATGTGAACGGTGTGGATATGAAAATGGGACAGTAGGGTAAACACAATTTTTCAATAATTTTTGGATGGAACAGTTGGGCAAAACGGGAGCGGTCTGGTCTCTCATGAACTCGCGCCGGATATGCTGTGTGCGGATATAATGAAAAAAGTAACAACAAAAAATGAATAATCAAATCCGAGTCTACCTGAAATTAACACACTGTATTAATCAAGGGCGAGACACTGTGTAGGAATAAGGATGTCTGAATCCCGAGATAAAATAAATCCGGAATCATGCGCTGAATATTTGACAATTGAATAATTAGTTCCAGTCGCTTGCATTATTTATCTAATTCCGTCGCCAGGTTCGTGAGACGGTAATCGTGAGAATTATCGGCATCACGATTGAAGGCTTGATGGTTGGGAAACCGGAGGATATGGTAAATAATTTCTCCAGGCTATTTTTAAGCGATTTGCGGTCGGTATTGAAAGAGCGACGTAAGAATACGCGTGCGTCGGAAAAATGGTACCGGTCGGACCGCGCGAGTCAATGGCGCTTTGATTGGGCACGCGTCACGTAACATCCACGGCATAATCGGGAAAATGCCACGAACTACGTGCCTTGACGATCGAATTACCATTTTATCGTTAACACGCGTCAACAACCGCAATTTTTCTTTTTTAATCCAATTCGCTCGATGCCACGAAGCCGGAGATTTTTTGCGCGACTTCTGCGGTTGTTCCGCGTTTCTCGACACGAGAGTCACGAGGGGCTGATAAACCCAGGATGCAAACCGATAACTGTACGTGACATACCCTCTGAGGTTGACCCGTTTCACCGTCTAGACACTGGTTTCCTCTCACTCGCCGGACGCTCGATTTAGCGAGCATCAATTACCGCACTGGTCAATTTTGTTATTATTTTTTTACCTTGTGGCACATCCTCGCTATTTATATAGTTATTTAATATCGAACATCGTCGCCAACGGAATAACGCAAATGTACCGATGTTGTCGACCTTTGGTCCAATTTTAGCTTTGTCCGGGTTGCCAGAGCACTTTAATTACAACCCAACGATCAATTTAATAAGCTTAATCGAAAAGCGTGATTAGTTCTATTAGTTTTATAAATAGGGTAAAAGTGCTAGAAATGACCCGATCCATGCATCATTCATTCTCGATAATCGAGGTGGTCCATATTTGGCCCTTTTACCCTAGTCTCGAGGTTTCAGAAAGTCGCAGCAAATCGTCATAACTCGTATGGTGATCATGACCGTACATGTACACCCAGAAAAAAAAATGTATTTGACGGCCACCGTTTATTCGGCTCAAGTAAAAGGTGGCCGTCAAAAAAAAAAAAAAAAAAAGATTCTGCGTGTAACTTACCTCAGAAAAAAATATCGTTTATAACGCCCGACCTTCGTCAAGCAAGCTCGTTTCCCCTCGTGAGATGTGTCACGCCTCTTGGCCCGCTTCAGGAAAGAGCATCGGACAGTATGAGTAACAATACGCGCCGAATTCGAAGAGATCGACCCCGGTTTGCCGAGATCTCGTGTAATCGTGCGCGGCTGATTCGGTAGTTCAACCCCCATCTGTACGGTCCACAGTGGAGGGTGTCGTTCCGTAGCTCGCGGAAGAAGCAGCAGGAGCAGCAGCAGCAGCAGCTCTCTACCCAAACTTCGCTAAGATGCCGCCGCCGGCAATAACCGGTAACGTATTACCACTTCTGGTCGGTTGAACGCATTTAGATCGCCTATTTGGCGAGGCTCCGGAATAATTTAACGTTTTGCCGCGGTCCCGAGGAATCAAACGCTGGGTTCTCGCCGGCTTGTGACCGCCCGCACGGGCCGCCGCCGCCGCCTCGTTGCTCGGTATATTTTTCCCCGAAACTCGAGCCATTGCCCCGTTGAATTATTATATTATACCTCGTGGGCTGTCGGGTACGTCTGGGCGTTCGACGACGCGACCCGGAGCGAGGCGCGACTCGGGAGAGCGAGCGAGAGAACCCGCGTCGATTATTCCGCCTTTCGAGCATGAGAATATTTCCAGCCACGAGCAACGGCCGACCGGATATCTACTTGAACCACTGTAGACCTTACTCGAAGATCCTCTCGCCCGGGGACCAACATTGGCCCTACTTAACTCCGCTCCATTCAAATCTCCACGAATACTTGGCCGGCTACAGTGCTCCTCTTTCTTACACTCTGTCCACCTACGTGTACAACGCCCGAGGATTTGTACACGGTGGAACATCCCGGGATCGTCGGTGGAGAAAAAGGTGCATCAATATTTCACGGCTTATGCGCCCTATCGCTCCGTTGCTGGTTCCCAACGTTCCTCGTGCGCGATCCAATGGAGAGCAAAAAAAACGCCACCCCGAAACTTCTTATTTAAGGATTACCATGGTATATTTCTCTGCCTTCGAAGAGACGCACGTTGAAGCGGCTTCGCGAGCCCACCGGTAGCTTTTCGCAGGATGATCGGAGCTATTTTGGGAGGACTGCGCTGGTTGCGTACGCGTGATTTTTCACGCACCGGCTGTCCCGAATGTCGTCGTAGATTCCCGAACTCTACACTCAGAAAAAGGTTTAATACCGTCAACGAAACTCGGTGTGAATCAACTAAATACTGCAGTTACGGGTGGCGAATGTTCTGTCAAATGAAGATGTATGTAACTACGAACATACTAATTATTCCGTTATTTTTTATATCTATAACGTAAATCATCCGCAAATTGACTAAACATTTCGTTCAAATCAACGAATACGTAGTGGTTTGGACCAATTGATTTATTCCCCGCAATTGAATAGCGAAGCAATTTGAACTAAATAGTTTTTTTTCGATTGACTGAATGGATCGTTGATATAAACATTATGTATTTTGGGTCCAATGAAATAAAATAATTGGATTATATTATTCCTCGTCCAGAATTACGAAAAAAATTATAATAAAAAATTAAACATCAATTAGTTGAATAAACTCGAATTTAGTTGATCTAACATAATTTGCGATTAGATCAGAGTTACTAAGTTAATGTAATTATTCAGTTGTTTCAAATAAACTGTATTGATCGATTGGACCAAAATGTATTTAAAGAACCTGAAAGACGTTTGAACGAAACCAAATTACATTAACTAAATATATGTAGTTGGTTTCACTAAACCTTTTTCTGAATGTACGAGATCCGGTATCGTACGCCAATAAAAGAGTGGAGGGATTTTTTTGAACTGGCGAAAATGGCTCGGTTGGGGAGCGAGAGAGGGGCAAGTCGAAGGTGGCGCGCGTCACGCGCACGTACGAGCCGTTACGTGGGTCGAATACCATCCCTCGGACGAACGTCGCCGAATTGTCCCAGGGGACCAGACCCACTTTTTTTGTTCTTCCTCCACGCCTCCCTCTCAATAATTGATGTCCAACTTCTCTGACGTGCTAAATAATTAAATTCTCCCGCGATGATAAGTTCCATGAATCAAATTGGCGATTGACTCGAGCTCGTTGAGGGAACAAAGGCGTGCATCGGAGATCGCACGAGTACAACATCTTTTTGGTCTTCGCTTTATCGCTATTATCGCGATTCTGCCAAAATGCGCGGGTCACTCAGGATTATCGAATAATACATGGTGCGGCATTATCGGAGTGTTTGCCTTCCGGCGCACGAGTGCGTGCATTATAAACCGGGAGAGAAAAGTTTAACAAAGCTTCGGTAAATGTATTCCGATCTCGATGGAACAATGCACCGGTGCACGGAACTCCCGGTGCGAAGCAAACTTTGCGCAGGTGGAGAATGCGCCGCTTCGCAGACGGGGCGTGCAGGGTGCGAGTGGCGAATGTGGCCCAGCCAGATTAGCCGGATTAGATTAATCAATGATGCGCGGACCCGGTCATGTTCACCAATGTTGTTCTGTATATCGGTGCGTGGCGGTGATTGCGAATTCGCAACAAAAGTTTCGATGATCGGTTGGACAGATCCGCCAAGTGAAAAAACACTGTCGGGGCAAAACGCTGCTATCGACGCAACGTTGAATTCCACGTTGCGCCGATAGCAACGTACATATTTCACTCGGCCAGATCTGTCCTACGGATCACCGGAACTTTCCGATTCGGGGAAATTATGCTGACGAGTATGTTTGAATAATACCCACACGACAAGTGGAATCATGCAATGAGCGCTGGCGTATTCGGTTACTTCGGTCAAAACTGGAGCAACATTGTTTCGCCCGACAGGTTGGAGTGGCGACTGGCGGAAGTATAGGGAGTATGTATACATGTGGCGATAATAAACTTGAACAGCACAATGCGGGTGGAACAAACAACAAACATTGCACAATGGACGTAAATATCTCTCGCGCTTTCCCATACTGCGATCGCCGTCTTTTGTTCCGAGCTTCGACGACCGCAGCGACTCGCGTTCTACGCGTAAATTGGATACTGTCTGGGACCTACAACATTTCCAAAAAAATTTTACAGCTCAAATCTTTTTTTTAAAGTGAATAAAGGAAAATGTCGAGACTCGGCATTATTGACAAAGCTACCGTATTGCCGACTAATTTATGGGACTTCGTTAGATGCGGTTCCGTAGGAACGGAATGTAAATATGCAATGAATCAGGATCGTCCCATCGACTATCGAGCTTTATCGATGACATTCAAATCAATTAGTAGCCTGGAGACACCGATAATACCAGATATTGAACGTAACTTTCAGAGAGGCGATCATTGATTTTTCTAATTTTATTCCATCTCAACCACTCTGAAGTGAACTACGACGTCGGTTTGCCGCAATATTCGCAATATCGGAAAGAAACGAAATTCGATTACAAACAAACGGTCGTCGAGCTTGGGAGTGTTCCAGTCCGGATCTCGTTCACCTCGATCGATAAAACCTATACCGCGACTGAACCCTATTCTTGCCCGTGTACTGGAGTTAGACGAGAATAGGAATTCAATGGAAGGGTGTAATGGATTCTTAGAACTATGTCGATACCCCGGTAAAGCCAATGTTTGCTAGATCAATGTATTTACCAGGTGGAAGACGTCCAATTGGAAATACGGAACTAATACAGTAATCGCAGTAGGACAATAAATAAACAGGTAGGTCAGTTTGCATCCTGACAGATGCGGTGTCAGGCGGATATTTTGATCTTCATCGGATAACGACGTTGATCTTTATAGGTCAACGACGTCACTGACGGATTCTTGGAGACTGGATGGCTGACGGTTAACACGAACGCGCAGTTTCCAGGCTGCGTCGATGGAAGACAGTGCACCAAGTACATTCGAAGATCGGACAGGGGGGGGGGGGGGGGGGGGAGGGGGTGGTAGTCGATATAGGGAGGAAGGATATGTATATAACGATTATATATGAGAGATCGAGAGGGATGGGAAATGATCGGACAACCGCCGGGGGAGAGCATATCGACGGTGAGTGAAACGAAGGGATGGAGAACGAGGTTGATCGGACAGGTCAGAGTTGAGGGACGATGAGGAGGAGGGCTGATCCTCTCGACGTCGATCACGTGCCAATACCAATCGACGACCGCTCGACTCTTCGGCGTTCCTCCCTTTCCTCCGTTCCTCTGCTACTCCGCTTCCTGGCTGTGGCTCCCGTCGAACGTGCGAGGGGGCCATCGGGCCGCCCCACGAAGATCGTTACCGCCGCGATGCGCGGACTGCCAAGCGCGCGTATTTCGGTCGCAAGAGACATCTGTCAGAGAAGAGCCATATTCGGCTTCCATCAGCTCCATCGGCTTTCGAATATTCCGTCATCTCGTCCTTTATCGTGTACGTCCATCTATCTCTCTATTCCGGTTACCGATTTTTAAATCTGCGGGACTCAGTCGTCTCCTCAGATTCTGTTCGCCAGTCAACGAATTTGTATCTTTGTTCTTTGGGTAGCGACTGAAACCACCTTCTAGCTCGTAGCTCTTGTTTCCAAAAGACTTCTATTGATAATTTTATGGAGCAATTGTTAAGAAACTCGGATAGAGCAGGTTACTCTCCGAAGCCCACGGTATGTCCGAGAATTCGTTACTTTCTGCATTGTGACCAGTAGTCACTATGCAGAAAGGACCACCTGATGGCTGGTCATAATAATTCGGATTTATGATCTGTTACGTAGTGCTTGGCGGAAAGACAATGTAGACCATCCGCGTGTATCGATATCAATGGCTGTATCGACATCAATGACAAGAAGAGCCATATCCGGCTTCCATCAGCTCCATCCGCTTCCGAATATTTCGTCATCTCGTCCGTTACCGTGTACGTCCATGTATCTCTCTATTCCGGTTACCGATTTTAACCAAATTTGCAGGAGTCAGTGGTCTCCTCAGATTCGATTTGCCAGTCAACGAACTTGTATATTTATTCTTTGGGTAGCGACTGAAACCACCTTCTAGCTCGTAGCTCTTGGTTCCAAAATACGTCTATTGATAATTTGATGGAGCAATTCGTACGAAACTCGGATAGAGCAATTTACTCTCCGAGCAAGGAATTCTCGGTATGTACGAGAATTGCTTTCTGCGTGGTGACCAGCAGTTACCTGATGGCTGGTCACAATGATTCGGATTTATGACCAGTTACGCAGCGCTAGGCGGAAAGGCATGTAGAACAACCGCGCGTATCGACGTCAATGGCTCGAAGTTTGTGTTGCCCTCCGGAGTTTATGTCGACGGGACGACAGCGCGACCGTAGGTGAAAAATTCACCGTCGAACCGGCGAACGCGTCGAGCGCAATAAAAGTATAAAACGAACAGATATACTGATAACGACTCGGTCGTCGGAGCTATAACGGCGATAACTATTGGGTGGGTCCCGTACCGCCGCGAACAAGGGAATATCGTGTCGGAACAGAGAGCGAGCTAGAGCGTAGGCTCGCGCGTGAGCCGGTAGGGCTCTCTTTGTACCGGTGCCATAAATGACCACGATAAAATAACTGTTGCGACCACCACATGGCAAATGCGCGATGCTGCGATAGCGGCGGGGCTGGTCGGGGGCCGAGGGGGGGCTCCGTGGATGGAAGGGTGGATCGTTCGTTCATTCGTTTCCTCGCAAAGCGAAAGTGCGTGTGCTCGCGTGAAAACGAAAAGATAACCGGGTGCTCGCCGCGCGCGGCGGCTATGTTTTCCACCGGAGAATCGGGCATAGCGGTCTAGCGCTCTCTCGCGCGCGCGTGACCATTTCAGCCCCATTAAACTGATGCCGTCCGCGCTGACCCGTCCACCGCGAGGACAGTCGCCGCGGCTGCTGCCGGCCGGCCGTTCGCCTGGCTTTTAAATTAAATATTCGGTGTATCAACACAACGCTGACGGCCGCCGGATGATATCGCACGACACTTTTTATCGAGCGTGCACGCGCGCGTCCACGTATACGGGGGATCGCAATTCTCTATCGCAAATGTACCGCAACGCTCCGCTGGAGTTTCTGCCGGGAGCGCGTTATCCTCGTTCGTCTAAATGCATAACTAATGTTTGCACTCGGCGTCACCGGTCAACGATCGTCGGGCTACGGCGATACAACATTTTGCCCCGGGGCTCGTCAGTCTTCGCCAACATTCATTTATATGTTTTTTTACCCTTTTCTTTGCTCATTTATAGATAGCGTTACTGCCGTTATTATTGCTGTATATGTATATATATAAATTTTTTTTTTTCTTTTTTCTTTCTTGTTTCACGAGATCCGCGTGCAGTGGATAACTGTATACCGCAGTCGCGTGTAACTCATCGGCAAAGTTTGCAGCCGCTGTCTTATTGCAATTAGTCAATTGGCCGAGCTCGCCGGTATGGCTAACACGAGAACTTGTTTGCCCCGGCGAGAGCGGCGGGAAGGGCGATTCTCGCGTGCGCCCTCTTCGTGGGAATCGATCGGTCGTCTATCCCTCGCAGAAACCCAAGTCCCGCTGCTCGCTCTCGCTGGATACGGGGGCTCGGCGCGGTGGACTCGTCGAATACGGGGCTGCGAGAGCGACTTGTTGAGTGCGATTCTCGCCGTAAGGCTACGAACAACAACCTCCGGCACTCGCTGTTATTCGAACTGTTATCGCTATCGCATTCCTCGAACTGGCACAGCTCGGAACAAGATAAGTCGCATACCGACCTGTGAATTGGTACAAACGTAAAACAACCGCGCGAGACCGACGTCAAGGAATCGACTTTCTTCTTTGCGTCGAAAATCTTTCTGAATGGAAAAAAAATCGATTCTTTTGTTGCCAACAGATAGCTAATTTAATAGCTGAGAGGAATTCCTCTCCACGCTAGAAACAGTGTGGCCGAAGTTCCGGAAGCTTCTCATCCAGAGTCTATAGGTTCGTTGAAAAGTTTGAGAATAAAAAAAAAAAATTTATAATCGAAGTATGGACAGAAAATTGATGGATTCTCTCGTACCGGCCGAGATAACTGGTTCTACAGCTTGGAGGAACTTTTTCGCGGGAGCGATTAATCACTATCGCGAGCAGTATACGGGGGCACTAATGAATGACTGTCCGCGTTCGATCTCAATTTTTTTTTTGATTTTTTTTTTTTGCAACACTTCGATACATTCGATTTCTCGCCGCGTGAAATATATTTCACGGGGGTCTCGCGTAACGTATCGCGGGAGTCCCATCGGCTTTCGACGTCTTGGGTCTGAAAGGCTCGCGATAATAGCACATCTCTCACCGGTTGTCCGACGTCTCGAGCAGGTACTCTATTTTCCGCGTGCACTTTGTCGCGTCACTCGTTTCGCCCTCGAGCGCAGCGGCAGCCATCTCTGTTTCCCGTCCCGGTTGCACAGCCTCCTACCGGGTCAACACTTCAAAGTCAATCGTGATACTCCGGCGCGAGCTCGTCTGTCTCGCGGTATCGTCGCGTGCACGGTGAGCCACGGATCGGTTTCGCCGGTAAGTTAAGAAGGCCCCCCAAGGCTGACGGTAAACGGGGGATGTCGTTTCAATCCGCTATTCGATTACCGGGACTCACCTGTCTTAGCTCACGTTACTGCGTCGCGAGCGGTAAACCTAAGAATGAGCCGCGGACTGGTTTCGCTCTACGACTTTTTCGAACTTCCGCAGCTGTCCTGTGCAACTCTCCCTTCTAAGCCGCTCTACTTCTCCCGCACGAAGACAGGTGGACCGGTGCTGTGGCATGTGCAATCGTTCTGGCAGTCTCCATTCGCAGGCATTGTATTCCGCACACGGTATGAATCACAGACGTGACGTGCGTTTCTGTGCTGCCTTTTTCTTTGGTGCAGTGTTAAGTAAAGATTGTCTGACCAATCTATTTCCACTGATCGCAATAATCACTCGTAACGACAATGCAATAAAGAAATGGTTGGATTAACCAAGACGCGGTGATTTAGTACCAAAGATGTTATTTGGTTGGTAACAACAAAAATATTGTTTGAATCGACAAAGTTTGAATCGATTGAAGCAAAAAATCGTTCAACAAAACGATGCCTTGTTTGTAGCAAGCAAACAACAGGTTTGAACGGATGTTAACGCGACTTTTGGTAAATCCAACATTTTCTTTAGACTTCTGCAGCTATCTTTTATCTCCCTTCTACGCCGCTCTACTTCTTCCGCACGAAACAGGTAGTTCGTTCGGTGTAGTGGCATCTGCAATAATTCCGGCAGTCTCCATTGGCAGACATTGTATTCCGCACTTGGTATGAACCTTGGCGATGACGTGCGTTTCTGTGTTGAAAATAGCAGTTTTCTCTACTGTGTAAACTGATCGCAACAATCGCTCCTAACGAAAATGAGAAAAAGAGATAATTGGATAAACCAAGGCGCGATGACGTGCTTTCAAACATGTTTTTTGGTTGGGAACAACAAAAATCTTTGTTTGAATCGATTGAAGCAAATAATTGTTCATCAAAACAATGCTTTATTAGACCAAACAAACAACAGTTTTGAACGCATGCCCAACAATTTTTTTTTTCCTTAGCGCATTCATCATTGTCGTTTTTTCATCAGCGATCGATTGATCGTGACTATTTAATTTCTCAGTGCACCGCTTGTCTATCACGTCAGGACTTAAACTCGCGTCGAATTACGATCCCTTCAATTTTTAGTGTGAAACTCTCGCAGCTAATCGACTTCGGAATTCTGTACCGCCACCTCTGCCATTGGTGCTTTCGTGAACTCTCTGCCTCGCGCTGTCCCTCGCTCCACTGTGCCCCGGATTATCCCTCCGGGGAACCACAGCCGTGCGCCGTAAATAGTTCCTTCTGGCTGCACGTGACTTTACGAGCAGTCCGGTGTGCCTTCACATGGGGCGACCCTTCCTCCTATCCTCTACCTCCTCCCGCTCTCCCCGACCCTCTGAGAATGGAAGAAACGACCGGATGAAATTGTACTCGTCTGCCCGAGCTTCGCCGCCGTCCATTAGGCTCTATTACAGCAGCGCCCCCTCCCCCCCCCCCCCCCCCCCCCTCCCCCTTACGCGAACCGTTTCATTCTACCAAAAATTTTACCTCTCCCTTGTCGCCCTTTCTCATTCCCAATACAAGGCAGACGAGCTTTATCTTTGGGAAAATACGTACATCACTGTTTTTGTCAGATACGGCCCTCGTACGCGGTCAGGGGTCATCGGTGGTGCGAGGCTGGCTTGAATCCTATCGGCACGTACATCGGTCGCGCACAGGCCCGAAAATCCTCCCGCTTCCGCTCTATTCACGACCCCTTTTATTGTCACATGCTCCCGTTTCGGGGGTTATATTATCACTAATTACCGTGAGTGAGAGACATCGAGAGGGCTTCAAAGACTCGATGGATATATTCAACCGAAGCGATAGCGTGTCCTATCCGCGAATGTCTGACTGATTGGAAAGGAAAGTGGGGTAAAAATCGAAAATACAGCAAATATTTGTTCGACCAGTAGTTCCGTCGGTTATGGCAAAGAAGTGACAGAGTCCGAGTCATCGGCAACGTGACACTTGTGCATCTACCTTTTTCTTACACTTTTCGGAAACTGCATTGACTGAAATGTCTGATAGAAATTACCAGAAATCTGTTAAAAGCTGACAAAACTCTAAGGCATATGACAACTGCAGCGACTTCCTGGCAAACGTTCGTATTAACACATTCTGCTAGAGAAAAATGGTAATTTTTTACTCAGGGAGTGTCTCAGATCTTTCAAGAATTTTTATTATAATATCTACGCATTTTTTTGGATAAATCCGGTACTTCTTACCATAGGTGCACCAAGGGTTCCTACGACTATGTGCTACGGTAACATCTCTCAAGCGATACAGTCATATTTACCACGTCTTTCTCCCAGTGTAGTTCTTCTTACTAGAAAATATAGCAATCTGTGGCGTCGCCATCGCATTTGCAGGATATAAAAAAAAATTGATCAACGAAACTCTCAGTTTTTAATCTACGAAATTCGATAAGCAATATTTTGCCAACCCGCCTTCTGGAAAAAATTACCATATGGATCGGGTAAAACCTGCTACGGCCCCTATGAAAATTCCATATATCGCTGATGGTGGCGTTGGTGTACCACGTTGCTTGGTCAAAATTTACCATATGACTCGGCAGTTTTTCCGAGATCCTTCTCGCAGTGTATTTGTCAGCGCCCGAGGTATCGGAAGAATTCTGTCCGTCCGTCGGTCCGTCCATCAGTCCGGTTTACACAGACACTCGCAAACACTCGCAGATACATCCGTTCCGAGCGATAGCCCGCCCTACCGACGGGCGTGTGGGTCATCGGGCACAAAAGTGTAATGAAAAAAAAATCCATTCAACCAGTGTTTCTGTCAGCAACGGCCAAACAGCTACAGAATCCGAGTCATTAGCAGCGAGACTTGTCCACCGGCCTTTTTCTTATACTTTTTGCGAACGATTTGCGATTGAACCAGTGCCCCCCCGGAGGTTCGTGCAGAAGCCACGGGGAACGGGAATTGATCGCGAAAGTAGGGTGAAAAGCAACGAGCCGTGATGCGGGAGCCAAACCGCAGACCACCGCGATCCCTCCTCTGCCTCCGCTCCACTACCACACCTACCATCGCCAACAGAATCCTTGTGGGCGTCATTCCACCGATTATTATAGCTCCGACAAGCAGACAGTTGTGTGCACAATACTCGTCGAGTTCTTCCGCACGCACGGTCGCCAAATGAGCTTTCCCTCCCGCCTATGTGTCATGCGTTACGTTTTTTATTCTCTCTCCCGACTCGCGCGTTATTGAAAAATCTTTCTCTAACCACACATGTGTTAACACACGTATTTCCTTTAACGAGGTAATATTTATTATTTAATATGCCCGACACGATATCACGCTGGCTGCATCGCGCCGAGCGCGGGTATTAAACTACCTTGTGAAATAATAAAAGCAATATAAATAAAAAAGTAAAGTTGAGCTTCGCAGAGCAGATATGTACGGCGCGATAGGCGTGCGTGTCGCCCGAGCTACACGTAAAGGGTGAGAAAAAGGAGTGGAGGGAAAAACGCGAGGAGGGTGGGGAGGTGCGGGTACGGTTAACAAGTATCGGGCTGTGCGGAAAGCTCCGTCCCTCTCCCTCTTGCGACTAAAATGAATTAAGGTCATGGCCCGTGTGCCACGGCGGAACGAGCCCGAGAGAGAGCGAGATTACACGGTTACACGAGAAGGTATGCCGCAGTTGCTGGTTGAACGGCGTTCCTGCTCGCCCGTCGTGATGGCTAAGCGCAATTTCTAACGTCGTGTGCGTTCGGTAATCGCCTTAATAGGCAGACGTAGCGCGGGCGTTCCGGTCGTTAAATCAACGTTTACACATTGGTGCCCGCGGAAGGAGAGGAGGGTAAAGAGCGCGCCTCTCTCCTATACGTACCGTCTCCGCTGTGTGCACGACGGAGACGTATCGATTCGACGAAGTAGAGAGCTTGCACAGCAGTGTCGACACTATCCCCATGCTATTACACTATCGGCACTCTGCTCCACCGCTGTCTCCTCTTCGGCCGGAGCATTCGTTGCATAATCAAGTTGTAACTTCAAATTTCTACTACGAACAAAAAAATCGATCCACTTCGGGTCAAGAAGAATCTCGAAATATCGAAGAGTAGACAGTAAAAAAAAGTTTGTACTTTTTACAACAGCTTATTGTCCACAAACGTCCACAACTTGTTATTTGTTGATTTTCTAGCTTTACAAACGAAAGTACAAACTAAAATTGTCAATGACACGGGAAATAAGAGGACAGGTTCGTATGTTTAAATAAATGACCAACGAGTTTGTCACTTATTTAACAAAATTATTTTTATAAAATTTCGCATTCTGATTTTACGAAATTATTTTTTACTGTGCTTGCGCGTACGGGACTGAAGGCGGAAACTGTTCGTCGAAAACTTCGATCGCGCGCAAAAAAAAAAGAAGCGTCAGAAAAGCATAATTTTCGTGAACATCGACCCGTTGAGTTTGGGACGAGACAGCTGTTGCATTCGTGTTCAGCATAAAAAAATACATCAAAATATGTGGTCTGCTAAATTTTTTCGGGCTTCGTTGATTTGACGAAAAGCATGGAAGGTGCACAACTTTATCGTGCTTTTTGCACGTTATTTTCACCCGGATGCTGCCAGTATTTACATCTAAAAGAGTAATTTAAGCATTACGAGTCTCCGCTGTGTACCAAGTCACATGATGGATCGGCTTTTTTGTCGCCTCGACGAAGCGGACCTCCCTTCCTTCCCAGCATATCTTCGGATAGATACATCATAATTGTTTTTTCTGCTCTCATTTCCCCGACTACACGCACTTCGCATGTCACCCGTCGATAGAACAGTCGACGCCTTCGTCGCGCGATATCGAAAGACTCATTTATCCGTGTATAAAAAAAAAAAAAATTTGATCTACGTTGACGTCTATACATGACGACATTCTCTATTTATAATCCCTCCGTTCAATCGCACTTGCTTGGATTCAACGCCGTCGTTCTTTGAAAAAAAAAAAGCTATAACCTATCGCGAATTCAATAATAACCGTTCGTCAGAACGTCGCTGGCGCACCTGTGTATAGGCGGTATACACCGAGTCCGTTCGTGTACACGCCGTTCCCGCACCGTCCATTGTGCAACAATTCTCGTCATTCTCCTTTTTATACGTCGCGGAAAAATTTCCAATCAATGCGCCCGGTCTCTTTCGCCCTGTCTCACCGGGCCGGAATACACTTGCCCGTTCGCGTTTCACGATCGGATGTGAGCGAAAAATCGCACGAAGCCAAGAAGACGAAGAAGAAGAGGAAAAGGATGAAGAGTAGGAAGTTAGAAAGGGAAGGATGACAATGCAAAAGGCGAAACAGGAGGGGAAGTATGCGCGTGCAAGGCATCGGGATAGGAACATTGAAGCGGATAACGTAGAGCCACAGACGAGATAATCGTTTGACGTCCCTTGGGGGACGAGCGTTACGGCAAAGGATGCGCGAGGAACTTGGATGGTCGTAGCCGGTGAATGTGCTGCATCTGCAGGCGAAGGGGAGAGATCTTTCTCTCCTCTCCGGGAGAACGGGGAAGGAAGATTAGGAAGATGGTCGACGGAGACAAGGCGAGGGTCTCCGAGGCGCTCCGCTGCAACGGAGAGAGAGATAGTGCGGTTTAATCGGTCCCCGCAAGCACCGATGGTGCAGCAGCACACGGGGTCACAACTACCATCGGCTGGAAACAACCTTCCACATACAGCGCGCAGCCAGCTAAGTCGCAACCAGATAAGTCCGACCGGAGAGGTTGGAAAAAGACGACCACGTAAGTTGGTGTCGGTGCCTCTTTGGGTCGGTTCATCCGCTGGGTGGAGAGGCGGAACACGTCTTATCTTTCGCCACCCGTGAACGAAGCGCAACGGCGACCAAGAGAATAATGCGAATTGGCGGATAGCGGGGCATCCGACTAATCCGCTCGTGCCTAATTTCGCAGCAGCACACAGGGTCACAACTACCATCGGCTGAAAAAAAACCTTCCACATACAGCGAGCAGCCAGCTAAGTCGCAACCAGATAAGTCCGACCGGAGAGGTTGGAAAAAAAAGACCACGTAAGTTGGTGTCGGTGCCTCTTTGGGTCGGTTCATCCGCTGGGTGGAGAGGCGGAACACGTCTTAGCTTTCGCCACCCGTGAACGAAGCGCAACGGCGACCAAGAGAATAATGCGAATTGGCGGATAGCGGGGCATCCGACTAATCCGCTCGTGCCTAATTTCGTTCGGTCTCCAAGGCTCGCACTTCTCCGGCCGTGCACTGTAGTCAACTACGATGCATCCTTGCGTCCTCGGGCCCCGCCGTTGCATTGTCCTACGGTCTACATCCGCCGCTGACGCGAACAATACGTGCTATTCCGTACCACCCCTGGATCCACGACAACAAGACCTGATGGAAACCGAATGGTAACTCTCGCTGCACGAGCCGTTATCGTACATATCACCGTCCCTCACGCTCATTTGATTTGTTCTTCTCTCGTATGTATACCGACGGAGAAAGAGTCCCGTGGAAGGGTGAGGAGCGAGTGTCCGGTTCGCCGGTCCCGCACCACCACTCGAACATCCGCGATCATCTCTTTCCGTCACCGTTTCCCCTCGAATGTTCTTCTACCGTTCTACATTTTGCGCCAATCGCTTCGGCACACAATGCCCGTGTCGCGGTATGTGGAAGCTCCTTTCATACCTTGCCTCTGACTGGGACTCTCTACCTCGCCCGTCGTCGTCGTAGTCTACAAACATCACGTTTCATTTCGCCTTTGTCTTTGTACTCGTTGAACGAGTATCCGGCAAAAGAGAAGAACGAAATAATGAAAAAAAAAAAAAAACAAACGAGAACGGGAGAGACGCAGCCGGTCAATGTATTCCGTCGAGGGAAGTATTGCCAGCGGTATGGATATTTTCCGACGGTTTTCCAATAATACGTCCACGTTCCGGCATCCACATACACTACAGGAAAAACTATTCCGAATAAAGGCTCTCCAATGATATTCCGCTTTTGTCTTCGTTCATTCTCGAGCTCCGTTATATGGGATTTCATTGGAGAGATACGGTGCAAAATTTGTGGCTGATGCATAAATTTATGTGCACACAGTTTCCGCTTAGTCGGCGAGTGAGTTGAATTGGGAGGGACGACAGCTGAGTTTTATGGCCGGTGAGCCACCGATATAAGACACCCCGAATGACCCGGATCCCGATTGCTGACCGTGCGAGCGGGGTTGGGTGAAACATCGAAGGTGAACTATTGAGAGATGAAAGAGGAATATAAGGGCCGGCGTGGTCGGGTAGGGTGATGCGAGACGGTAAGTTCCAGGCAGGTCGACGCAGTCCGCGTGACTCTTGTGCCGCGCTCGTGCTGGAAGGGTTTCTCGAACGGGACCGAGGTATATGGAGTTGCGGAGACCGAACGAGGCAGAGGGAAAGCGAGCGATGGCGATAGAGACAGAGAGAGGAGAGAGAGAGAGAGCAGAGGGAGTGAGTGAGGTAGGTGTCACGTTCGTTGAGGCGACGGATACCTGTTGGTTTCCTACCCTGAGGGTGGCTGGACGCCGGCGCCTTGGCGAGCACGGACGTCGCGACGCCGCGCGGCGCCACCGTGTTCCCCGCGAACTACCCCCTTCGACTTATCGTTACCCCGTATTTCCATTTCCGCGTTTCCCTCCCGTTCTCGTGCGCGCGCGACCCCTATACTTTCATCGTCGCCTTCGTATCTCCGCCTCGCAACCCCTGTTTTTCTTTCCCCGATGTACTGCGCCCTCTCCGTCTTCGCTCACCTACGTCGTCGCATCTTTTTTCCACTATTTCATACACTCATTCCCCGTCCCTCTCGTCGTGGCTACGCTCCGTGTGCTCACCGTCGCGTACGTATATCTTTCTCAAAGCGTGGCAAGCGAGAACGCAAATTGGAAACGTGAGTTGAAAGCGTGACAGGCGCCGCACGCCCGACGTGCTCCTCCTTACGTTCGTGCACGCGTGGGGGATTTCCTCTCGGATTTGACCGATTTTATCAGCTCCCACGACTCTCCCACCTCCCCGCACCAATGAGCCTCCGGCTTTTCCGTGTAACGTATCAACTACCGGACACACTTCGCGAGCGTGTTCTACACCGAATTACGGATGTTCACACGTATTACATTGCATCCGCAACGGGAATTCAACAGTTCTCCGCCCATGCCGTTCGGAATACACCGCTCCGGCTGGTGCGGTGTTGCATTGGTATCCCGCCTCCGCAGAACGCGACAAAGATCGGCGAACGCGCGCATGACCGGTCGCTTTCGTCCGGTGGGTGGACTGCACTGATCTCCGAGGGAAACAATCGGGAGGCCCGGCGTTTGAATGCCGGAGCCGTCGTATCGCTGGTGGAAAAAATAAATTCATCTACCAATTGATGTCCGAGTATTTTCCAATATTAACCGACGCCGTATTACTGTCGTCACTTAGCTCCAGTCTGTCAATCGAGCGAGATGCAGCCAATGCAGCGCTACTCGTTTGGCATCTTTGCAGATTGCCGAATGAGCAAAAATTAGTAGTTATGAAAGTATAAATGAGTCGCGAGTAGACGTCTGTTAATTAACCTCGTTTTCGTAATTGAAATTGTATTAATTACGGAATGAATTTGTTATGTTATAGGTTATAGAATCTAAACTAGAAAGAAAAAATGTTCTCGTGCAGACGCCGAAATTACAATCGCAAGAAGTAAAAATGGTCCATTGTAGAAAACTATGTCGATCGTATCTCACTTAGGGATTATTCCATTTACTTTGGTGATTCATGTGGTAAAAATGGTTTTAATAACTTAGATTTATTTTTGTTAATTTCACAAAAGGAAGGAATTCTATAAACAAATTCAAGCCCATTTATTATCAGTCTTGTTACATGTTCAAAAAATGTAGAAATTGATAAATCTGAGGACGTCAAACATCCATGGCCGAAACGTAAAAAAAAATGTGTTTTGGAGATTCCGACTAATGGTGCCGATGAGTCGATCACAGCCCTGGCAGGTATAATAAATTCTTCGACATCGACCACTGCCTGACGATCTTAATTGTAAATCTGCGTCACACAACCGGAAATCATAAATGGACCACAAGTTCTCACCGCACCGCGACGAACAGAACGAGGCCCAGGAAAATATTCTCGGTTCCGATTCGCCGGAGCCTCCCGATATATATATATATATATATATATTATTTCGCCAGTAGTAAATTTCGTTCGTCCGCTAGTTGGGCGAATCCCAAGACCGGTCCGCCCACTATCTTTCCGCGATCGCCACTACGGCAGCGAACTAACTGGATCGGCAGTGGATCTTTTCCCGGAGAAACGCTGAAGTATGGCACTATTTATATAGTAACGCTTGCTCTTTTATCTTTCCCGGGGGAAAGATAAATATGGAGATTCGCGTCCGTGCTCCCGGTACTATAATAAGCCGGCCAGCAGTTTCCCTCGCGACGCCACGGGAACGAGGGAGCGATAGATATACAGCGAGGAAGAGAGCCCCGGCTCGGGGAGTACGAAAGGGAGATGAGAAAACTCGCGAGCGTCGGGTGAATATTGGAAAGATGTTGCGAGAGGCGAAACGCACTTCCGACACCATTCTCGGGTATCAATTTTCCAATATACTCCACCCTGTTGCCTCCCTAGTGCGTATCTCAAAGCCCGTAACGTATGACTTCTCGTTCACGTTCTTCCAGCCCGTACACATTCGTCCCTTTCATTTCACCGCAGCCGTGTTTCCCCGTCTCGGCACTATATCAAAGTAACTTTGATCGACGATCGATGGAAATTCCCATCGCACAAAGCCCACCCCCCGTTATTATCAAAATTGATCATACCTGCAAAAAAAAAAAAGAAACCTAAAATCAGTTACACTCGTCCGTAAAGTGGTATTCTCCGGATCGGCGAAATTTCGCAGCCTTCCGTGAATTGCACATTAGTCGGGAGGGGGGGATCGCGTGGTGGCCGGACATATCGGATCTCCGACTGCGGAGCCTGGTGTCGGACCGGCTGCAAGTTATATTCTCTCTCCCCGAGCCTCCCCCCCGTTCCTTCTGATTCGCCGACACCGGCGTCGGCCGCATTAGTCTGTTATCTCAATCTAGAGCAGCGCGGGACAAATAACAGGGCAAAGAGAGAGGCAGCGCTCTCCGAGGCGTGTACGTTCGTAGCGTGTGTGCGACGGTCGTGCCGGTGCGTAGTCTCGTTTCCCATGCGCAATGCGCGCGGAGGCCTCGTTCTCTGTGAGCTTCGTCGTTGCTCCGGTGGTCGCCGACAGGGTTTCCACGTAGCGCCGCGCACCCCAGCGGGGCGCCCGCCTGGTGAGGATCCTGTGCTCGTGGTCGCGTTCGCGGTCACACCTCGGAGGGGACCCAAGGGAGGGGGGGGGGGGGAGGAGGGGGTGCACAAAATGTGGTCCTGCCGGTGTGCTCCTGATAGCGAAGAAGAGACTACACTGACTATTGGCGAAAACGCCGATGTCTCTCCGGAGTGTCGCGTGGCAGTTGGCGGAAGCGTGAGGAGGAGGATGAGGATGAGGAGGAGAGCGAGGAGAACGCACAGTGGTGAGAGAGGGCACGCGATAGGCGGTGGGGACGAGAAGAGAGCCGGCAGGCGCAAGCGCCTCGCCGATCGATGGCTCCGTCTCTCCCGCGCGTATAAAGCTCTCCGTTCTCGGGGGGCGCGCGACAGTTTCGCGATAGCACTCGGAACATGCGCCGCGTCCAGGGTCTCCGGTACCTCGTGCCCGACGCAACCAGCATCATCGACGATAAACGGCTCTGTTATCAAAAAATTTCACCGGCAACAGGCAATTCCCGCGGCTCCGTCGTCGAGCAGGTCGTCAATATCGAGACCGTAAATACCAGCGGGTTGGTCGAAAATCGCTGCGACTGCCGGCCGATCGGCGAGACGAAATTTTATCACGAAAAGTCGAAACCCGTAATTGGACTCCGTTAAGTCGTGACGGTTGCTTGCAGGAGGCTTGAGAGAGTCTTCTAGGATAGGACTAGGTGGAGGCGCGTCAGCCGTCGAGACACCGACAGGCGTTCGGTACGGAACTTACGAAATTTTCATCGCAACGAAAATCTTCTGACATCGAAGAACCATCGATAGGCGAGAAGAAATATCGCGATAACGAACGGTAGATCGGTGAATCGATTTTAAAGAAATTAAATAATAAAGATAACACGAGAAAGGTAGCGATCTAAAGAAAATAAATTTAAGAACACCCTCGACGAAGGTAGCGCGCTAACGGGGATAACGAAGATTGCGCGTTGTAACGAAGGAGTCGCGAGGATACGATCGAACAACGGTGTGTTGTACAGAGGAAAGGGCTGAAGAGAGGACTCGAATTTCTATAAACCTTGGGGTTATCAGTGAAGAGAGGGATTCGATCGAGGCGACTCTTACTCGAGTTCGGCCAGAAAGTGTCCGTGGATTTTGCATTGATGGATTATCGTGAAGTGTGTGAGATAAAGTAATCCAGAATTGGATACTGTTGGAGACCACTCGGCGTGGAATCGAACATTTTCGAGTATCAGAAAGGACTTCATTGACTCTCGCGATCGAGTTACTCGCTCGAGATTCTTGAAGATATTGGACGCAATTCGACCCGACCGATCGTCGGGTAAAAGATTCGGATACATTTTTTCTTGATCGGTAAGAAAACTGGTTATCGGTCGGGGGTGGCAGCGATTTCGCTGTGTCACCTGTCTCCCTCGGGCCTCGAGTGAAACGCGCGACCGTGAAGACGACGGGGCGCCATCGGGCTCGGTGTTCGCCGAACGTCGTCGCCGTCGCCATAGTCGACCACCGACCGGCAAGGAGACGAAGAAGATCCGTCGCTGCTAACGCGAACGTGCAACAAGTTAAGAGGCTAACGCCAACGATTCCCTTGAAGCCGAAGCCGCGATGTGACATGGATATCCTAGCCGTAGCCTGCGCCATAGTCGCCACTGCACTCTACTACAATACCCTCAACGCCGGTTTCGTTTACGATGATCGGTGAGTTGAATGTGTTTATATTATTTTTTTTGTCATCCTCGACATTTTCCCGGTTGGGGATTTTCCATCCACGGTGGACAAAATAAAATCTTGACGCGGGAATATATCGGGAATATACCCTTGACACTGTGGTATAAATTATTTAAAATATAAATGTATAAATTATATATAAATAAGGGATTTTTCTCATTTCGGATGTAAGTTCCGCAAAATATTTAATTTTATTCAATTGGATGGCGAGTTCTATTTTTAAAATATATCTTTTTCGATTTTAATATTGGAAGGCTAAAAAGAAGTTGACGAACAGTAATGCATTTCAGACAAAGCTTTCTCGATCAGAATGTCATTGATTGTTATTATTGTTTTCGTTTGCCTGCGGATCTTTACGAAACAAATTTTTCGAACGTGTTTTTTCTCACGCATCTCGATGCAGCATAGTGTATCGAGCAGTCGAGAAAGCGCGAAGTATGTTTGTCTGTCAAGTGGTTGAATCACAGTCAGTTTGAAATTTCGAGCGGGTCTTAGGCGAGAATTTCGTGAGCGAGTCATTAACGCCTGAGTCATGGTTCTCTCGTCGCCGACGTTTGTGACAACGAAATGGGCGTTACTGTGTTTGCGCGTTCGTTCCCGATGGTTTCCGTACGGTCGACTGGATCGACTTGTCGTAGTTATCTCTACGAGAAATCGGCGATTGTTCAGCCAGTGCTTGGAGGCACGCACGAGGGCTTCCGTGTTTCCACCGTGGCAAACGAGAATTCGATCAACGACACAATAATTGGTAGCGGCGCGACGATCAACCCGACCCTATTATCGTTGATTCGAAAAAAGCCCTTCGGCTCTTGCGAGGGATTACCGCGGGTTCCAATTCAACCGAGAGAGTTTCGTTTTCATCGGGGTTCGGCACTCCTCGTTGAGGTTTCTCCCGTGCCGAGCGATCACATTGAATCGTCAATGGCAATAACCGGTCGAGGTTTCGCCGAGTCTGCCCCGCCAATCGTATCGGTCGGAGAGAGACAACATCGTGCCGATGACTGACCATCGGCCAGGCCGCTGAGAGGCCGACGACTGTGCCCGGTTCCGCGGGAGCGATTAGAGGGAGGGATCGCGTGCCGAGGGCTGCGTTGTTTCCCAACCGCTCGGATCATCGGCGGTGCCGGGGGAGGGCACAGAATAGACCGCCGTCTAGCCATAGTCTGGGAATTATGTTGTTTGACCAACAAGTCGTTAAAGCTCTCCCGGGTTGCCCCGGGGAGAGTCTCACCGAGAGGCGTTCGTACACCCCGGCGTCATAAAAGGTACGACGCAACGAACAATGAAGCCGAAGACGCCGAATTAGCGGTCGAGGCTCTGAATAATTATCTTTTTCACGCTCGATGGAGCGCTGCACGTGGTTCTCATAAATTATGCACCCGACGGAGAGGGGGACGGAGAGAAAGAACGAGTGAGAGAGTCAAGCGAAAAGCCACGGAGGCGCTCCTCTGTTTGCCTCTTTACTGGCGAGAGCAGCGAACCACTTAAACTTTCGGTATAGCCTTTCTTGTACGCAGTTACTAGAAACCGCAATAGTGGAAAGTTTACTCGTTTCAACGTCGACGTGACGGCGAGGGGGGGGGGGGGGGGGGAGAAACGGAGCGGTTTCGTATAATTTTCTTCTTTACCACCCTCGATGACGTTGTAGCGCGTCCACTTCGGTTCCGGTCGCCCTTTCGTCGCTGATACCGAGACGAGTCACTCCTCTACGTCTTTCGATGTTTTTAGTTTTCCCCGAACATTTGATTTCATTCCCTCGTTTGCGGCTCTATCGAGACGGACGCCCCCGTTAAACTTTTGAAATTACGTCTGGTCGACCCCCTTCTCCGGTCTCCCTCTTAACGGTCCCCGGCGGATTGGTCGGCGAAAAGTTCATTTGCCTCGAATAGTTCATAGGGACGATGCGACTCGACACTTCGCCGCTGGCCCGAGACCCGCCCGATTTACCCTAGGACAATGTTGTTCGACGAACAACAAGTTGTTCGGAGAGCGGTCTCGGCGCATAGAGCGAATTGGAACCCTCCCCACGGGAACCTCCCCCGCTCGCCATCACAGTAAATGTTATAGTCTACTTCGTACGCGGGTAGGTATTAACGTCGCAGCGCCGCCGGATAACTACAGATAGACCGTCGCGGCGAGGACGTATCAGACGAAGGAGACGGCGCTGCACCACGCGGCATACATCCCTCGCGATAAGCGCCCTTAATCCAGATACCCCTTGAATTCTATGATCCCGAATCCTATAATTGAGAATTCCGTAAGCTCGCCCGGGATCGCTGCTCTCCTTCGTGATTCATCGAGGCGGCAGCCGAGTCACCCGGAATGACATCTCGGTATACTCCTTTCCACCCATCAACCCGCTGAGATGAGGATCCCTTTTCATCCCTCCAGTGAGCTTCTCATAGATTATTCCGCGGTGCTCAAGATTCTCCCCCACCACACTCGACCCTCTCGTTCTTGAGGGATGCTCGACGGTGCAAAAGAAAATATGGTCTACTCGCGGCGAATCTGTTATGCGCATCCGTTCGGACTCGCGCATATCCCGCTCTCGCTTCGATAAGGAATGAAACTTTCTGGTTCGCTTGTCGGGATAATCAGAATTCTTATTGTCCCGCGTTTATATAGTGGGAGATTATTATTATGTTTTTTTTTCGACCCCCGGATCGAAAAGGTAGCTCATTAGTAACCAAAAGCCGCACCGCTGCTCGCGACCGTGGAAATACAAGACGCAATAATAAAGTAGGTCAACCGGCTTGCGAATAAATAAAAGAAACGTACCTATTTCTTCCGGTCGAGCCCTTTCAATAACTCTCCCCGCCGGCAACGGGACGGCGAGAAAACTTACTCCTGCGGCCCTTACCGGTCCATTCGTTGAGTTCTTGTTAGTCTCCTGTTTTTATTTTCTCTCGTTCGCCTCGCAATGCCGTTTCGAGTGCCGCTTTCAACGGAGCGACGTTTAATTCGGTTCATATTAAATGCATGTCTCATTAGCGACGTGCCTTGATTACGTACACGAGCTTTCGCTCAGCCACGATCAATTTACATTTGAAATTAGGATTCTGGCATTGAACTTCGACGTCCAAAGGGAATAATGGATTATTTAATGTAAAATCTAGTTCGACCCGAAGCGCGCTGATACGAGGCGCGACGTTGCCAGCCTCGTCCGTGGATTAATTAATTAAAAGTTGGCGCACCACCCGATGGGCGAAACCTTATCATATTTTTCAATCTAATGAACAAGAACCGTAAGCTGCTTCGTGGATTGGGCGTGGCATGTTAATATCGTGTTCGGCTAATGGTCGAGTGAGTTCTCGTACATACACTCTGAATAAAATACATTTGATGCAGGAGGATGATTTTGCAGCGCGCGGATTGTCATTTTACGCAATTAGAATCCTCTTGGATCGAATGGATTGTACTTAATGTATATCAACACACGGTTTTTCGCGCAGATCAACACATAATGTACGTTCAACCTAATACGGGTCGGATATACACTGTTAAAAGATTCCTATGGAATTTAATGCACCGGACTGGAAGTTTTAGTGCAAAAACTCGTATATTAAGTTTCAAGTACAATCGTAATGAAAAATTAATGTTATGTGTATTAGAAACAATGGAAATACTTTATTTTTAATAATTCACTTTAATTTCAATGAAAAAGTATATTAATTTTTCGTCACAATTACACATTAAATTTAATGTGCCAGTCTTTGCACGAAAACTTCCAGTCCGGTACATTAAATTTACAATTTTTTTACAGCGTAACGCTCTAAAATTTTTGCCAGGTATGGACAGATTTTTACGGATATAAACAAACAAACAAAATATTTTGTTTCGAATGTGTTTGGCAAGAGGATCGAGAACTGTAAAAGCCGAAATTGGAATCTTTTAGCACCGTAGTCACAATGGGTATTACCTGCGATAAAAAAGCAAAAATAAAAAAAAAAAAACGCATGTTCCACTCTGGTATTTGCTCAATATTTATATCCTATTTTCCATTAGAGCGCCTGCACTGCAGGAGGCCATTAATCGGGTACAGCACACGGTCAATACGCCGGTGGCGACCGTAATAACGTCCGACCTTTATTAACCGAATCCCAGCCGTACACCGTCCGAGCGAATGAAACTCTGCGTGAACGGGTACAAAAGTCAGGCACAGCCACACGAGACTGCATATTCTTGTGTTGGATATCGAGCGAGCGAAGTGTCCGAGCCATGCTCGTACAATCTTCTCGGAAGGCGCAAACGCATATAAAAGAAATTTAAAAAAAACTTATAATAATTATAATTATTATTACTATTAATTAATAAATGCTCGTGTATTAAATTGCACAGCAAATATCCAACAACCAATATGCGCTGATATGGGGTTTTCAATATCGCTGCAATGAAATTAATTATTGGCATTTCGCGAAATTACCGCTCGACGCTGTGCGCTCACTGATTATCAATATAGTTCCTTATTACATCGATTCCGGTCGAATCTCTGTCAGCTCGTGACGGTCGGTAAATTTTAATAATTCCCGTTACGTGTGCAATACGAATTTTCGTGTCCGTTTGCTCTCGGCTCCGGCGCAGGGTTGACGGTTTTTACCTCCGGAGAATTACGTAATTACTGATCCGCTGAAGTGCCACGTGTGGAGAACACGTACGTTACGAAGAGTCGTACGAGCGATGAGATACCGAAGAGAACACGCGCTAATAGAGACCCGCGTTGAATGCCAAGCGTGCCGATTGTATGTTTTTATTTCGCATAACTTGAATTAACCTCGCGAGCTCGCAGACGAAGGTCCGGGTCAACAACACTCTCGGTTTATCTCGATTTTCCTTTCCTGACGTAGCACCGATTGCTCGTAAATTTTTTACCGAAAATTTGATGCATTTGCGCGTCAGGCCACGCAGCTCGTTCCCATCTGTCGGTCGCCGTTCGGTCCAGTGTCGGTAAAACCGAACGGCGTACTTTTTGCACAAATATACCCGGGCAAAAAGAGACGATCCGGCGCGTCAGTCGAACATTCATCAACGTAAAACATTTGTTGAATCGTTCGGTAGAAAAATACGTTTTGTTTTATTATAAAACATGAAATCTGCATACAAATCCCTTCGACGTGGGTGTTCAAACCACCCCCCCCCCCTCCCCCCCCCCCTCCCCCCCCCCCCCTCCCCGGGTCAGATTGTTTCCCCGCCCCTAGCGCCCGGCACGTTCGATCAGCGCGGTCTGTTTACGCATCACGATCAATTAGACTATCGGTGGTTAGCGTCAACAGGATTAGGGAAGTCGGATATCGGAAAATGAGGGGAGCTACTTGTAATCCTCTTACACAGTAGCCGCAATAATAATAATCGAGGAAGTAAGAGAATTAGGACCCCTCCCTCGACCCACCGTCGGTTCCGGATTACCCGAGCTTTCTCGAAACATCGTGTACTTTTCATTACCCCCTTTGTCTCTCTAACCCCGCGAAATTCCCCCAACTACTATTAAATTAAAAAGAAAGATCGTGTCCTGGATGAATGTTTGCGAGCAACGGCGCCGCAGCGTCGACGGATCTTCCCTCCCCTCCTCCGACCCTAACCGCTCGTTTCTTTGACGACGAACAAAATTTCGTTGCAAAATTTCTTGGCCCGTGTCGCGGGGCTCGGTAAAAAAAAAAAAAGTTACACGAATCTGTGTCAGCGAGACAGCGAGCGCTTCACGGAGTTTAAACCGCGTCAGGATTACGGCCAGCGGGTGGTCTCCGCTAGATTGCGGCGATATTCCCTTCGTACCCGGGACGACGAGGCGGACCGCGGGTCGTCGGAGTTTCGTGGTGAAAAACTCATACGATATGTATAAATGGACGGTATTTCAGTGAGGGTGGCGCGTCGACTACAATGCCTTGAAAAAGAATACGCGACATATTTATTTGCATAGTTTATGTCAGTGGCGGTTGCGGAGCGGGGTGGTGGGGGGGAGAGGGGGAGGAGTGAGGTACGACGGAGGGTTAACGGGACTGCGGGCGTGCGACTTGGAGAACGGAAAGGGTCGGAGAGAGGGCGAGAGGAAGAGACGGAGTGATGCTGCGCGTCGTGAAAATAGAGTCCCGGGGATGTGCTGAGGGAACGAACGAGACGGCGAAATAGTGGGTGCGCGAGGAGAAGCGAGCCGGAGAGAAAAGAGGTAGGCGAATGGCGGAAGGCGGTGAGCTTCCAGCATCGGTAACAGTAGCGGCATCAGTAACGGAGGAGGGAAACGGTAGCCGGAGGAGAACAGGGGACGAGAGAGGACTGCGGTACGAAAGTTGGGTCTTGTTCCTTCCTTTGTATCCCGCTACCTTGTAAACGAGCAGCCGTGCGGGCACGGCGGACAAAACTTATTCTCACAAACCGAGAAGCTGTCTGGCTGCTCGTGGCTCCTTCCTCCTTCTCTCTATCGCGGGTGGCTGCTGGTCCACGCTCCGCGTTCCGAGATACGTTGATGCCCTCGATTATTCAGATCCGTACCTTACTCCGAGTCCTCTCTTTCGCACCCCGTCTCGCTTTCGCAGCTGCAGATGGCCCGAGATCGGCCGGGGAGAGCACCTAGCTTTCTTTGCTCGCCGTCTCGCAGCTCGATACGGAACACCGGTGCACGTGACAGTGGGGCGCAACTGTGTGCACAATTTTCTTCGTGAGTGGGAGACTACGCCGTTTCTGTTGAGGAATACTCGCCGTTGTATCGCTCCCGATTCAATTTCGGAAGGCTTCTGGACAAATTTTAAACGCAACCTTGGACGGAATCTACACTGAGAAAAAGAAACGGTTGGATTAAGTAAATGCGCGGTGACATACGGTCAAAGGTGTGTTTGGTTGGAACAACAAAGATGTTTGTTTCAATCGACGAATTGTGAATAAATTGAAGCGAATAATCGTTTAACCAAACAGTGCGTTATTTGTACAAAACGGATAACAGCTTTGAACGTATGTCACCGCGACTTTTGGTTAATCTAACCAATTTTTTTCTCAGTGCATGAGATGGCATCGGTAATCTTCAGCCTATACCTCATATACATATAATTTTTTTCCTACCTTCTAACTCATGACTAGGGTAGATTCCACCCCACGCGTTTCTTATACGTACAAGATCCTATGAGCAGTAAATGCGGTTTTCCGCACATGAATCTCTTCGGATTTTTTTTAATAAGGAAGAGAATGCTTGGCGGCAAATTAGATTTTATTCAATTTTAGGAGTTGACAATGACACTTAAAGCCGAAAACATAACGAAAATTGGCAATTTTGATTTTATTAATGTTCAGGAGGTGAAAACGACAGGGCTCAAAACGTAACGAAAATTGGCACAAATCGCATTTTTAAAATATCATCTGGAGTGGTTTTCCACTCCATACATGAGGTTCTAGGGTTGATGAAGAGCGAACGATCGACTCAACGTGTCCCACTCTCTTGATATTTTTTATTGTCCCGCGGTTTATGTGTCGGACGATGAACTTCGTTCTCATGAAAACTGAAAAGTTGAACGGGCTAATCCCATGTGTAATCTCATGTTTCAAGACTTATCGAAGGGGCACCTCGTCACGCGCGGCAACTGGCCGAGATCTTGACAACTTCCAGTTTGTATATATATGACACATACATATAACTACACGTATACAGTACGAGTGGCAATACCAATGGAACCCCCCCCCCCCTCCCCCCCCGCCCCGCGCTCCGTGTGCCAACCTCATCTCTCAACGGTGGCGTATCACTTTCCAAACTGGGTCTCGCCGCGTAGTTCCCGCCAAGTAGTTTATTCCCAACGGCGAAACGTTGCCGTGTCCGCGTAAAACACATTATTTTCTTCCACCTCAGCGGCGTCGTTGCGAGAGAAAATACGGTTTTCGCTGGAGCACTTTTTACCACCACCCGCCTCTCCCCGTCACCTGCGCGGCGGATCCGATTCTTCCTCAACCAGCGGTGTGTACCGGTCCCGTTTGAGAGCTCTCGACGCCCGCGTGTATCGGATGTTATAAAAATTTGTAAGGAACGCAGAAGCACTCCGCACATATTTGACACCCTCGCACCATTTCGCTCGCGTCGCTTCTCCTCGGCGCCCGGGCATGTCTGACGAGTGACCTTTTCTACTCGAACGGGAATAGATGAAATAAAATGAAGTATTAAGTAAACACGATCCCGATGAAAAGCCATAGCAGACATACTTCGACAGGAATAAATGGCCCGATTCGGATCGGGAACGAAAATAGCAGCTCGGAGAATGTGGATCTCGTTGGAATGTTAAACTTCCCGCGGTGGCTGCAAGGATAGTAACACAGGTAAAGGGTGAAGGTAGGGAAACCCTACGTGGTATTCACTCACGGCGATACGTCCCCTCAGCTGTCTCGTTTCCGTGGATTTCCCGTTCCGTGCGATCAGACTTGCTCCCGGTCTTGTCACGGGATTCCGCCGTTCGCATTTTATTCCCAACCCGCGTTCCGCTCCGGCTGCGCTCGAACGACAACGCCGGTACATTATAAATGGCCGCCTGGTGTCATTCAATCTCCCGTGAAGGCGCGGTCGCAAAACTCGTCCGCGGTAAAGAACGGTCGAGGAAAAGAGACAAAAACGGGCTTTGTACAGATATAGGCGAAACAGCGAAAAATCGGGCCGAAGCTTTCGTTCGGCGCTGTGCGACGCCGCGCTCTGTGAGCCGAGCGTCAAAGAACGGAGAGGTGTAGGTGCATGCGCGAAAGAGAGATAAAGAGGAGAGGCAGCGAGCGGTGCAGTGCGTCAGCCGATTTTTCGGGTAAAAATTCTTGCAAATCCATGGCTCCGTAGTCAGTCCGGGCTTATTTATTCGTATATACGATGTGGGGTGGAGTGGGGGGGAGTTTCGGGGGACGGGTGCAGAGGCGACAGGAGAGTACGGGGCGTGTGTGCGAGTCGATGGTCCGCGACCAACGATTTATTCCGCGGCTACGCTACGAGAACGAGGATCGATGCGTTTTATCGCAGTAGAAAGAGCCGCGGCTAGGATTGGGAGGTGTGCCGGGAATCGAAGGGGGTGAGTGAAACGAGACGGGAGAGGAAGTGGGGAGGGGGAGGGGGGGGAGGGGGTTTGGAGTTGCAGTTGGCCGTGAGCCGCGCGGGTCCAGGACCGCAGGACGATGAGGAAAGCGGTGGCTGATGGTGCTAGCCGGCCCATACCGTCGAAATCACGCGGGTGATTTAGGCGCTCCGATGGACCGATGTGCCACCGACGATAACGAGCGATTCCTCCCTCCCCCTTCCCCCACTGTCCCGCCCCGAGCCCCCTTCTCGCGGTGGTAACTCACACCGAGAGAGCCGAGCCGAATCGGGCTAACTGACTCCGTTATGCTAGAACGGAGTTAATGGAAACCGGACGTCACTGCACCCCCGATGTCGCTCTGACACCTACCTGAGGAATGCCGCTGGCATCGATTATCAATTTCAATAAATGCATGTATATGTGCTTGCACTTTTTTCGATAATTTCAGCTGGCTTGAAAAATACCTTGAATTCCATCTTCGATCCATCTTGCATTTTTGTTCCACTTTTATCCTCCGATGATCGTGTGGCGCGGAGCGACGAATTATGTACTGTATGGTAAGAGATTGCGAAATTGTAATTTTTTTACCGGGTCTCCGTGTAAGGTAAAAGTGGGGAATATGGCCCGGTCCATATGTAATTGATTTACGTTTTAATCGAGGTGGGCCATATTCACCACTTTTACCCTATCCGATAACACGGCACATCGAAAGTTTGTAGGGTCCGGAAACGACTGTCTAGGTTACCGCTTTTTTCGATAATATCAGCCGGCTCGAAAAATTTCTTGAATTCCATCTTCGTTAGAATTTTTGTTCCACATTTATCCTCCGATAGTCGTGTAGCGCGGAGCGACGAATTATGTAGCGTATGGTAAGAGATTGCGAAATTGCAATTTTTTTTACCGGTTCTCCATGTATCCGATAACATGCACATCGATGGTTCTTAGAGCCCGGAAACGACTGTCCAGGTTACCGCTTATACAACAGCCCGATCGGTACATCCGCGGCTATCGGAGCTATATATAGGACGCTATCGGATGTGAATTGAATATCGGACATTACCTATGCAAACGGGCGATCTGCATAACGCTGATGCCACTTATGGCTGGCATCGCCCGCGGGAGTACCTGCGGCTGAGCTACTTTTGAGGATTTTGGCCGCGGATGCCAAGAGCCCAGCCAATATCGCTGTCCCGATAATCGGGTTCGGCCAATGCCGGGCCAGCATCTTCGCTTTATCAATAACGGAACTCCGGGGGCCGCAATGTATATCCACGGCTTAATATCATTGTCCGGCCGGGCCATTACGAGGGAGCCTCGGCTGAACGGCCAACAAGCGAAATCCGAATCGCACGCGGGCAAAGCCCGTGGGAACTCCGAGGACAAAGGTGAGGACGAGCCACCGGGGAACAAAAAGGGAATCGTCCGAGTCCATCGTAGCCGGACCAGTCTCTGGGGGTGCCTTTTCGAGATATGCTTTCCCCCCCCCCCCCCCCCCCCCCCCGAAAGCTTATCAGTGGATTATCTCGTGAGCAGCCGAACAGACAGCCCGACATACACAGGGACGCGACGCAAGTGCGACGTGCGGAACGTACGGGAGTAAACGAAATCGTGTTTTCGACGGATATGCCTGAGCAACTGTGCGACCGAGTGAACGGCTTCTCGCAGAGAGACGGAGAGAGTCTCGACATAGGAAAAAGCTTTCTCATTTCTCTTCGTAGCCATGTAGGATATTCAAGTTCCCCTGTGTATCCCGTACGACTGTCCTTCGCGTTTGCATCTCCTGCCTCGGAGTTATTCCACATAGCGATGGAAATGGCAAAATACATTCTTATGCTCCTTTCCATACACTCGCAATCTTTCCACTCCGGATCCGCTCCGAGTCTCGTTTTCACGGTGCATCGGGAGTAACGCAAGCTGCGAGTCGCTCAAAATCGATGATTCTACGAGATAAGGAAAGGGAATAAGTAAAGTCGAAGGGGAGGGAAGCGAAACGAACATGTCCGCTAGGTCATGGTAGCGCAGAGAGCTGGAAACGTTACAGTCCGCCGGATGGGGTCGTCAGCACGTGTCTCCTCTCCAACGCTCTTCGTGTCGGGTCCGAGGAGAGCGAGCTTTCACGACAAAATCTCCCAGAAGCCCCGTACGTCGGTTCCCGAGTCACCGATTGACGATTGGAAAATCTTCTCGAACATCGCCGCTCGCCGCTGGGACTATAACCGTACGAGCCCTATAGCTATATATAGGTAGATTGGTACGTTCCACGGTACATACAGACGTACAGAGTAACCGTCGGCTTGCATCAAATGTCCGACAGCGGACATTCTAAAGGCTCTCGGGGCGCTCATTATCTCTGCCGTGCGCGATTCGATTCGGCGAGAAAATAAAGTCGCATCGGTACTGTCGCAGCTTTCACGGACCTTCCTCGAAAGTCGGGAAATCACCAATGCGGTCCAGCGGCTTTATACACGTCGGCGTCCTCGCGCCAGCAGGTTATTGCCCGGTTGACGCGACTTTTTCCTCGACTACTTCGGTGAGAATCCTCGGTGAGTGTCCCGGAGCGCGCGCGCGCGCACACACGGACGAGGAAGACGGGGGCAAAATGGGAAAGCCGTAAACCGCAGACGCCGGGCGAAACGGGTCATCAAAATCGTTTCCAAAATTTCACTCCGCGTCTGGAGAAACCGGGCTGGCGTGAAGTGCGGGCTTTGGACCAGATTTCCCCCGTATCGAATTGTTTTTCTCGGATTCTGGGAATAATTGTTACGAATTTTGTTGCTGTCTTCGAGTGAACGGTCGATTCGCGACTCCCGACTTGTCCGAGCGGTCTTAATTTCTCAGCCGGTCCGTTTTGCCCCCCGGTCTCCCTCGTCCGTGTGCCCCGGTAAATGCGTATCTACCAGGAATGCGAGGGAGCTCGGCCGATGACAAATGGAATGGTAGGTGCTCTGGACGTCAGGCTTCATCATTAGTCAAACCGACTCCAGTCTCGCCCAGAGGCCAGATAAAGGCACAATTGTTCCGTTAACTGTACGCCGAGGAGGAGAGCCGGCCAACCGGCTGCTCTGGCATGACAATCAAGTATACATGCAGCTAATATACATGCATGGTTAGTACCACTATCCGGTGCTCCGGTGGAATAACCTTTTCCACTTTAACGTCGACTACCCTCTATATTATTCAACTTCATCTATGCGTTCTCCGGTGGCCCGTCAATGTTACGAACTCTGTAATTCCCTCCGGAGACCAAAAATTACGTACACCAACCAATTCGGTTTGAATTATTAAAATATAATCCGCGATAATCAGTGTTCCGCGAGAGACGGAGGAGGAGATAAAATCCGTTCGTTGTTTGTACGTGCATTAAAAGCTTGCGTGAAAACGCAACGGAGGCTCCAAACTCACCGAGCTCTCGTCCAGCCGAGGGCTCTACATCCGGATATAAATTATGAACGCGACAGGTACGAAATTTAAAATTCAACCGGACACGCGGATACTTCATCGACGCATTAATGGAAATTCACCGGCGCCGTTTTGCCGTGACAAGTGACACGCGAAACGGTCATGTCGCGCTGCTGAAACAACGCTATAGTTCCGAAATATAAATCGACTCTATTAAGGACCGTTTGTGCAAATCGTTGAAGCGTTGATCGACATGTGCCAAATTTACCGAGTCATCGGGCCGAAGAGAAAAACAACAAAGAACGAGTCTAAATTTTTTAATGGGTGTTTATTGCACACAGGGCGGCGGGGGGGGGGGGGGGGGGGAGCTGTTCGGTGATAGCACCGGAGTTAACGAACAGAATTGTTTTTAATAAAGATTAATAGAGTTCATTGTAGTCAGTGGGCGATGGAGAGAAAGAGGAAGCGCGTGCGTAACCCGCGTGTGATACCGCGTCGCCGCGATACGCTGTTTGCATAATCAACGCAACGCGCGGAATACCGCGCCCTTCCCGCTCTCGCGAGAGTGCGAGAGGAGGATCGCGAGCGGCGGCGAACTCCGCGGGAGAACGAGCGGGGTCGCACACCCGGGGATTTTCCGTGTGCTCGAGCGCTCTCGCTGCGCGCTTTTACACCGTGTAATTTGTAATTCCATCCGAGGCATTACTTTCCACTCTGTCCACTCTGCATCGCCGCCGCTGCGGCGCTATTTTTGCTGCGCTATCGTCGCTCTTCTTTGTTTCCTCTCTTTTTTTTTTTCTTGTTTCAGTGTTTTGATATTCATTGTCGAAAGTTGCGAAGACTCGTGAAGTAGCTTCTTAAACGAATTTTCCAAGCTGTGCTCTCCCTTTACCGGTATCGCATCGTTGCTAGTTTGGTCGATTTTTCCTTCTCGCTATCGGCGCCTTTGGTAATTCGATTCTCAACTATCAACGTTAACTCGATTACCCTTTTGCCAAAGGGTACAAAATTTAATGATGAACTTATTGGTTTTTATTTCTATTTTTTTTGCTTCCTAGTGGAAAAGTTATTTTTAAGTAAAAAACCAATAAATTGCTTAGCACCGAGAAACTAAATGGTTGGATTAACCAAGGCGCGGTGAGATAATAATCGTTTGACAAAACAATAGTTTATTTATACCAAACAAACAACAGCTTTGAATGTATCGTTGCGCGAACTTTGCTTACACCAACTTTTTTTTCCTCAGTCGGTAATTAAAAGAAAGTTCAAAAGACGATAAATGCAATTTTTAGTTGTCATGCGGATGTGTGCGTGATGGATTTTTATTTTTTTTACCTCTAATGTAAAAGACGGGGTATCGAAAAATCGAGGTTTTCATTCTTGGCAATCCCCTCCCCACTGGATGAGGTATACGTTTGATATTCATAAATCGTCGAGTTCCGGTGAGGTAACCAAGTGGTGTTCTCGGCGGCTTGCGAATAGTTCGTCGACGCTCTCCCGAGATTAATAATATAATCGGGAGGGTCTGAAAATTAGGGATGACGCCGCGTCGTCGCTCGGCATTGCCGCCCAAGTTATCCCGTGGGAAAGCCGAAGATAATTAGAGCACAGCCCCGGTGCGGCTTTACCGGCGGCAAAAGCCTCTTGGCTTACCCGGGAACGTTCGAAAACCGAAATACACGGGCCCGAAAGCAATGAAACGAGAACCAACAGTTTCGTGTATTTGCATAGTGGAATATGTGGTGTAGCAGTTTTTAAAACGAATATACCCGAGCGAACGTGAGCGCGATGCTCGTTTTAACAATTCAGAACGTAAACGTCACTGAGACTAGATAAATCGCCGCACACTGTCGTACCACTTTTCGCATAGATCGCGTGATCCGAGGCTCGTGCATAATTACACATTCGGCCTATTCCAAGAACTACCGAATATGCGCTTTTGCGATTCTCCTCGGCTCGATCATCGTTTCGCCTTGAGATGCAAATGTAACGAAGAGAATGAGACATGTTCACAAAATACCGTGACACTCCGCGAATAGCTCCATCCGTCACGTGTGCAAGACGTTTCATGTGTCACGCGTGCAAGCTGATTGCTGCCTAACGATTTACGTGCAATATTCATTTTGCACGTTATTTCAACGGAAAGCGAGAATATCGATGTTGAAGCATACCGAAAATCGTCACTTACCACTAAGTTTTTTGGATCAAATTATTTTTGATCACTTATCCTTACAACCCTAAACGGCGTGTACCTTTTTTTAACAGTCGTGAAGAGCCTCGATAATTCATGAATATCTTCATTAATTTTTTACAAGAAAATTCATTAAAAATGTAATTAAAGTTTGGCTAGTGAAAAATCGTTCCAAAAACGGGAAAATTTTGAAAATCAAGCAAAAATCTAATTTTGGCTGGTTCATGACCCACGAGTTTCAGCTTCACATGTTTCGTACGAAAATCCAGTCCGACGAGTTTTTGGTAACTCGCGAGTGAATAGGTGAGTTACGCTCGTCTGTGCGAAAGTGAGGTGCGCCGCGAGAGGCTGAACCAGCCGCAGTTCTCTTTATTCTCTCCACTGGCGCGAATGGAAACTCGTCACGCGAACGTGCACACACACACCGACTGCGGATGGTAGTCAGGAGCAGAAAGCTTAGAGAGAGCGTAGAAGTGCGGGAGAGCAAGCTGTTTCTGCGCTGCTGAGGATACGTAGGAAACACCAGATGCAACTTAAGCACCGCGACGTCTGCCAGAGCTTATCCTCTTGCAACAACGCGGTGTCTCGCTTTCTCGGATATTCCAGCCTTTTGTCTCCCATAACGCGCCTGTTTACACACACACACGCGCGCGCACACACGCAAACACCGCCATCTACCGGCTACTCCGTCCTCAACGCCTCCATGACTTACGGCACACTGGTGATTCACTCGATTTACACAGCGAATATGTTCGGCAAAGTTAAGAGGAAATGAACTGCGCGGTACGATCTGTAAATTTGCGTTTCGCGGCTGGCGTACGAACCGGGCGAGCTTTCTCCATCTCCGCCGTAAGAAACTAGTTCGGTATTCGTCGTTCGTGCCGTTCGCGGAAAATCGGTATTCCGTGCGTCGAATCATTGCGTCGTTCGATCGGGAGTGCAGTGCCACGTTGGACGGTCGCACCGTAGCCGAACTTGCTCCAATAAATACCTCGAACGACGGTGCCGTTCGTAAAACGGACAATCGCTTTCGTAAATTGAATACGAAACGAGAATGAAACGGAAGGGCACGGCGTATAAGCGAGCGAAGAAAATAACAGGATAAGTGTTGACCAGAGAGGGTTCGTTTCTCGCCTGCTCATCTCCGCCACGTCAGCCGTTTCCCTTTGCCACCCGAGCATTCCGACTTTCCTCCCAACCTGTTTATCCCCCCATCGAACTCTCGGCATTGGCCGGTCGAATCGTAAAAGCGGCATGCGTCATGTGAATCTGCAGTTGATCGTCAAACAACAGGGTAATCAGGGCACGAGCCACTCTGCGCACCGAGGCGTGCCTTGCGCTCTTGCCTGCTTCTTTTTCTTTTGTACCCGCGCGCATACTTCTTTCCCTTTTGACGGCACCCTCTGATTATAACGACGCCGACGGTAGAGAAACGAAAACACTGAGACGAGTGGAGGTGTGTGCAGGGGGGGGGGGGGGGGGGGTGTGCCGGAGAGGGTAGGAGGCGCCTCGATACGTACGAGAACCCCTCCGTTCGCCTCAGTGTTCGGCGTGCTCGCGTTACTTACCAACCGTAGAGTTTTATAAGCGGCAGGGCTTGGCTCTCTCGCGGCTCTCTCGCGTCCCGCGAGGGTGGCGGCTGCCCCGGGGCTGATATCGCTGGGGACGGAAGCCGGTGTCGAGGTATAAACCGAGACGAAGACAGCGAGGGCGCTACCTTATTATTTTCATCCCCTAACGCCCGGCAAACATTTGCATAGCAGCGGAGAGGTGTGCGCCGCTGGCGATGAGCAACCCCCGTTCCCGCCCTCGTTGTCGTCGCCGTCTCGTCGTATTCGTTGTAAGATCGCCGGGAGGCCGACGCGTCTCTTTAATCACGGTTCAGGCACGGAATCTTCGGGAGATCCCTGCGACGAATGAAATTATCGCCGTTGAGCTCGAGCGGTAAAAGCGTCCAGGGTTAATCCGCGGAGCCTTATTAAAATAAGAAAAGTGCGAGGAATTGCAGATTCTCACAGGGTAAGAGTGGGGGGAGGGGGAGGGGGTGGGGAGGGGTTGTGCGAGTGTGAATAAGCCGAGTACACCGCTCGCTTTTACACCTTCCGCTTTAATCCGACACCTGCTCGAATCCCTAGCCCGAAGGATTCATGTTTATTTTTGTTCGGCGATCAGTTGAACGCTCGCTGAGCCGAGAGCTATTACGGAAAGTGATGCAAATTAATGGACTCGTAGAATAGCGAGGGGTTGAAGCGTCGCGCGCGCGTCCGACCGTAGCTAATATTTGTACCAGCGAACCTCTATTTACTCCGACGGAGCTCCGTCACTCGCGATGTTTAACCAAGAGATAAAGGAACCGAGCTAAGAGACCAGACATACACGGACGGAGGATCGGCGACGGCGGGAGCTCGTGTATAATATAATAGGAAGGAAAAAAAGTACCGATCGTGACGAAAAGCTCGAGGGCTCGCGAACACCGGGAACAAAGGTCCTCGCTGACCGAGCCGTACTGTTTGATCCGCGCAGCGAAGATCTGGCGACGGGGACTGCAAAACGTTGACCCGGTGTAGCCGGCAATCGATGGCGCTAAACGATCTGCACATGGATGGCGTTGGAAAAGAAGATCACTTCCGGAAGTGCCGAGTCAAGAAGATCCGGGATGTCTCTGAAGTATTGTCGGGTTGGTGGATAGAGTGGGAGGAGCTCAGCGTCGAAATTTCGAAAGGGATTACTGCATGAGTTCACTGATTAGAGCTCCTGAGCGCAGCCTCCGACGATCCCGAAGAGGCTGACAAGCGGAAGATTGCATCCCTTCCCAAGGAGTCTGCTAGCTTCTTGCGAGATCCTTCATCCGTGACGACACCTTTCCCTTTGGAAATTTTCGACTTCGCTGCTGACGCAGTATTGTATCGCGATCCCGTCGCTAGGCAGATGTTGTTGATCTGCCGTTCCTGTTTTCCCTACAATAGAAGGCAAACAACGCATAAACGTATGAGGAGAAAGACACCGTTAGTAGTTCGACCTGCAACAGTCAGACAAGCGCTCGTCGCTCGTGTTATCCTTTCCTCCGCTAGTTGGAACAGTCGATGGGGAGGTACATTCGGGAGCAGATTCGAATCTAAATGCGTGTACGAGATTCCGGGCGCGTTACGTTACTCAACCACTTTCGGTCACGTCGCATTTGCATTCCATTAACCGGTTGAATATTCACCGGCAATCCAGCGTCAAGGATACGTCGGTTGTTACTGCCGTTGAACTCCGTTTCGGCGAAATTCGTGGCATCTGAATGGCGTTGTCTGCTGGTGGAATTCGCACGAAAGTACGCGGGGTACTTTGGAACACCGTACGCGGTACAGGCTGTATGCGTTGGAGCTGGAGGATCTCTCCTCTCCTCCCTCCTCTCAGTAAGCGCCAGAGAGAAGTTCAATCCGCTTGGGCTCTCGATGTGGAAACTTCTTCGGATTAAATGTTACTTTCTCAAACTGTCTACGATAATAGGTAGTGTATGCTTTGGGTATTACATTAGTTATGTTTTCGCCCGTTTGTCAGTTTTACTCCGAAACTACCCGGAAACACACTTGGTTGTAACGCGAGTAGGGGCTGCGTCATAAATACGGTCGGGATCGAAATTTTTTCCGACGAGAGAAGTACACCGTGGATGGTCCCCGCGAGTACCCAGGTGTTTCGTCGCCGAGTCAATTTCCCTATCGCTCATCGACGCCGCCGGCGGAACCAGCGAGATAATACACACACCGTCGGCGGAACGGCTCGCCTTCTCCGCGAGTAACGATTCCCCTATAAATTCTCTCGGTTCGATTTCGCGCGCACGCATGCACACACGTTCATCCATCGACCCTTCTCCTTGACGGGGGTAAATCGCGCCGCGGCCCCGGCCGCGGTATAAACCCATCCGCGCCGAGGCTGTTGCGAGCGCGGTCCCGATTTACTCCGAGAACAAATAAAGCGCCGGCTCTCTTGTCGCGCGAATGAGGAACGAGGGACCGTAAGCGAAAAAATAAGGGATGATCTTTCCCCTCTGCTTTCGCGGGATAACGCGGGAGTTATCGGCGGTCGGGCAATTTTCGTTCGGACACATTTTTCCCCGCAGATTTTGCCGTATCGCAAACATCCGTAATTGTAGCGAGTGCGGAGGAGATGCAGGCAATGTAGACACGGAAAGGTATGGATAAAGAGAGGATGGAGCTCTCTCGCTCTCGGAGCTTCCATACACCTCACTCGCTTCTATCGCGTTCGCATGCGGGAAGGTTGTGAGCTTTCCATTTGATGGGGGAGCTTTTCCGCGAGTCGTGTCAAGACCCGACTCACCGCCGCCGTTGGGGCTACTGCTTGCTTTCGGTAAATAAATATTCCCGTCATACATGTCCCAGTAAGAAACATCGAAAATGTTGAGTGATTCGGAGAGGGCGTGGAGTTGCGCCTCGGCAGACTGGATCTCCGCCGAAAGAACCAGGGCCGTGAGTCCCGACAGAGTATGTAATGCCTACTGAGGCGGACTTTACACATTCCCGATGCTGGGTGCGCACGGTTGACTGGCTCTGTGTGCAACACTTGTGGGACTCCTTGAGAGAACCGTGTCTCGCTACCGCTCGGCGTTGGCCCAACGGTTTCCACCGTACCTCTGTAACTGGCTACTCTCTACTCTATATTCCGTTCGACGCGTGTAATCCTCTTGGTTCGCTGCAGCTCCCGACACATTTCTCTCGCTACTGCCCTTTGTGTTAGCTCCGGTAACACGGGAAACGCTCCTATAACGCGCGGTAACGTTCCCTCGGATACACAGACACACACCACACTGATTCTAGTCACTACCGCGTTACACTACATGGACCGGTTACCCGGACGGGTACGTGTGTATACATACCGCGTGTGTATACGTACTGCCTGCGTAGTACGGGCACTATCATTGACGCGTATTTCCTGGCATTCGGCCGCACCCTTCCCCCTCCCCCCAGACGCCTCCCTCGCATTCACCCTCGCGTATCGTATGCTATCGATGATACACTGGGTACACCGTCGCTGTCTCAGGGCCGGCGTCTTCTCTGTATACCGATACTCGACATTACACCAGTGGCCACGCATCAGGATATCGTGCTGATCGATTAATCCCAATTTGTCCCGTGTTAATTTTAATCGAACTGTGTTATGGATTTGGTGCCACGGTCGATCGAACGATTGGCGCACTCGGCGGGGTGTCTGCATCTATAATTAGCTCGGGTGGAAATTGGGGGCGACGCGGTCGGGCTCGGAAAATCTGACACGGATAGGTGGTCATATAAATTTTGACCCACATCACCCGAATAAATCGACGGGCTAATAATGGCATCGCTTGTCTTGCTATCCGTGTATGCGGAGTATCGGCTCGACTGGCCCGCGGGGATTTCCTGTTGGCAACGAGGAAAGCACGGGGAAGAAATTCTGATTCACAGATCCGCCGATTATACTCGTCGCTCGAGGCTCCGGCTGTAACGTCGCGGTGGCCGATAAATATGATGTTCATCCGCTGTCGTCTCGATCGTATTTTAAAACCGGAATCGGCTGGAGCAGTACTAGTGAACCGGATGGTCTGCATTATGTCAATCAGCTTCTCAAGCGGGCCGAAAACGATTCAATTTTTAATTTGCTTGAATGATTCCTCAGTTTCCGATTCGTTAACTTACGACGATCACACTTACTGCAAATGCGACCTACTTCGTGGCCACTTGTGAATTCCACATCGTGCCCGATGTATGCATAATATGGAAATGAAGTGATCCGCCGTCGAAAACGGTTCCCTGCCACATGTGTCCCAATTATTGAAGTCCCAACAGGAATTCATGAGTCGGGTAAAAGTGGTATATGGCCCGAGCAGTTGTCGTCCGACATTCATACACTTTCACACACTCATACACACACGCATACACCTTTCTCAATAGTGAGGAATGTTTTCTCATAACACGCCGTCGCAGCTGCAACGTCACTGCCGCCTGAGGATAACATTTTATTCGCGCCAACGAGCAATTTTGTTTTTTCTCTTGTTTCTTTGAGGAGATACGCATGGAACATTGTCAGCCAAATGAAGAATGTCCTGGCAACAGACGAGAACAACCGAGCTCGAAGAAAGCCAGCCGTCGCACGAGCGGCGTAGTTGAACTGCGCCAGGGCTCAAGTTTCACCTCCGAAGTCTATGTACCAACACCACACCCTTTGCCTTCACGGGTGTCGCCTTGGCGCATATGTACCAGTCCTGTTCACGTATTCAACCCGAGCTGTTGCGTACGCCAGCGTAACGCTTTGCCGTTGAGTTGCTGCGCCATTTTACGCCCCCCACCCTATTTATACGAGCTTTCCCGCTGCTATGTAACGCGGGTACAAATTTTCTCCCCCTCCTCACGATTCTATCGAGGCTCTCCGTCCTATCCACCCTCAGCGAGAACACACACGCTACTCGGCCCTTGACTCTACTACTCGTTGACAGATTATTATCGATCGCAGGAAAACTATATCATTTATTTTTATTTTTAAAGTAAACTTTTTGAGTGTGCTTATTTTTTTATACAGAGAGCAGTTAATAATTTGAACTGCCATTGACGGGCATCACAGAGAGCGGTCGCGCTCCTAATTATATAGTATTCAGCGTTTCGCGGTAGAATGTTACCAATGGTATTATAATACACTGGTATCCATTTAAATCTGATTATAATTCCGAGCGAAAAGCATAATGAGATTGACGTGGCTCTTTGATCGCAAAGCTAAATCTCCGGTTAATGCCGAGCGCAGTTAATTATAAACGTACGCGAACGTATCATACGTTAGGCGTAGCAAAGGCTTTATCTCATGGAATCTACATAGCAGAGAGTGGACGAATACCAATTACGAGGCAAAACAAATTTTATAAATTTTGCAAACGTTTCTTATTCACAAATAGTAGCGATTTCTTTTCTCGTTAAAAAATCGCAATCGTATTGTCAAGAATTAAAATTGTGGACGTTTGTGTACAAGAAAGCCATGCAAATTGTACCCAAACTGTTACATCAAGCTTTTTCCCTCGACGTCCGACATTCGTCTACCCTTGCGTGTAACGTTCCCGTCAAAAAATGATTGTCATCGCGGTCGTCGGTCGAGAAGCAACAGTTCATTTTTCACCCAAGCTCAAATAAAATTGGTGCTCGGAAAACGGATGAAAAACTTGTGGCATCGTGGCGAACAGACTCCGGCTGTTTACTCCCCGTATTCCAGCGCATACCGTACGAGCGCCCCTAGCAAATACTGCGCGCCTGCGCACCCCCGAATGCATCGAAACGGATTAAGATTACACCCCAGCAAGAAATATGTTTAATCCTATTGCGGAGTTTACACTGCGGACGTGACGTTCATTCGCAGTAAGAAGTCACGGTTGCACGGGCTTGCCACCGTCGCACACTCCGTAGTTACGCTTTTAACACTGGCAACCGTGTGTCTTAATTGTACGAAAGTGTAGTGTAGGTTGCAGCGCCTGTGTGCGATAAGGTATTAACTTCGACGCGGCTTAGTCTTTAAAGCTGCCTGAGAGCGTTCTCCGAGCTCCCGCATGGTGGGCACTGCCTACTACGGCTCCATGGACTCCTTGCACTCGAGTAATACAAGGGAGCGGCGAGGGAGGCGCTCACCGAGTCTCGAGCAGCGCGTACACTCCGTACGCGAGTGAACCCTTCGACATTGCTCGGTGCGTGTTTGCCCTTTGGGCCTCAACATCTCCCTCTCCATTTTGGCGCGTATCAAAGCATAATTCGCGTGCCTCTGCATAGAAATTTCCTTTATCCACGTAACTCCGATGCACAGACGCACGACTCGACTATCCCGGGAGCAACAATTATTCTACATTGCTCAATGTAGCAAGCCACTCGGCGATAATACACGGACCGATTCGTGTGACGTAATTTCGTTCAGCGAAGTGATATCGCATTGCGGCATTAATGCCCCGGAGTAGGAGAACAAACGGGTACGTCCGAAGTTGTCGGAAGCTAGGGTATATCATTGCGCGGACGACCGTTGAATGGCATATATAAATTCAGGTCTGCGTACGGTGCGCGCGGATACGCGAAGTCACTCCAATGGCCCGGATGCCCGGAGCGGAGAAAGAGAGGTCACAGATGTGCGCCGGAGTACTGCCAGATACAGGTGCATCCTGCAGAAATGGTCTTAATATCCAGAGAAATCCTTTGTCTACGGCGCCGGAAGCTCGATTTCATTTTTCTCCATGCGTGGATTCACACACAGGAACACACACACACACACACACGCACACAGCCGAGCTCCTCTCGCATTTCATAGTCCCATAGTACATAGGCCACACAGGGGAGCGATAGAGAAACGCCGGGGGTCTCGTTCGTACCCATTTCTGCCGCTGGTCGATGTACGTATACGCGCGTCATGTGAAAGAGAACTGAAGAGAGAGGAACAGCGACGTGTGCGGAGGAGAATGGAGCATCGGGAGAAAATGACAAGTCGGGAGCACACTCGTACACTATCTTGCGCGCCCGGTTCTGCCTCCGTCGAGTGAGCGAGTGGTTTTCAACACTCCTCCGGCACACGACAGCTCAGCTCCAATCGCAGTTCGCCCCGAAGCTAAAATCCAACTTCATTCCGGCCATCCCGGGAGCCCTTCGCCCTCGTTCGTTTTTACCTCTTCGGGAATATAATCGAAGAACCGACCCCTTCCACGAACCGACTTTGCGAAGAGATTCGGCGCTGCGCCGCGGGTACGCGCCAATAGCCGGGAGAAAATGTAGTGATTGCCTGGCCGAAGCTCCCCTCTCCCCGCTTCGGAAACCGAATCTGGACGCGTCTCCGCCGTACCTCCTTCAACCTCCCACGCCGCTGAGCTCCGCGAGTTCCTATCCATCCGCGCCCGAGAATAAATGGCCCGGAATATGTTCGCCGGTAAGAATCTTAAGAGGAGTTATGCTCCCTCGGGGGAAGCGTCGTCGCTGGATCGCGCGACGAGTTCCTTTCCCTCTGCTTCCTTCCCTGATAAAAGTTTATCCACCGAGCCCGGCGCGGCGGAGCATAGTGGCACCGCTGAAATCCAGCGACTCTCTCCCGCCGGCTGCCTTTTCCGGATGATACTACATCTTCCGAGAGCTACACGAGTCCATCATAGACGTCCGCGCTCGGCGCTCTCGAATCAATCAATTTTTCTCGGCGACGCCGGCTCAGTCCCGGCCCAATCGGTCAAACGAACAGCGTCCCGGACAATTTTTATTCGCGTTCGCAAATGCGATACCGGAGGGACGGAGACGGTGGGGCAGCCGAAACTCATAATTCTCAAAGGGCGATACCGGTCGAAGGCGATTTATCTCCGGAGCAAGATTAAAGGCGATCTCCCCGGCCGACGGAGCTGCAAGGAAACGAAAAATCTTTACTCGGCCTCTCGGCGAATCGCTAAGAGAATTCGAAAGAAACGATCTCGGAGGGAGATGCCGACGGTGCCGGGGGAGGCGAGTGAACTAGTTCGGAGCCGGAGCTTTGAGAGCTAAGCGTTAGAACGCGTACGTTTCCTGATCTATCTACTTGCCACAAGGCGGAGGAGAGAATCAGATTCCGAGAAAAGCAAGCAAGCAACCAGGTGCGCTGTGGGAATAGCGCGCGTCAAAAGTTTTCAAATAAAAGCCACCCTCCGGAATCATCCGCCTCTTCATCTCCTTGTCGCTTTTGCCTTCCTCATCCTCTTCCCCCTCACCCTCCGCCCGGCGCTTTTACTATTCCTACCTTTATTCCGAATCTCCTCCGGTTTATCTGAATTTCGCGAGTGAAGCTCGCTAATGAACTACGGGCGCGTTAAAGTGGAGCGCAGCAGCGGCAAAGGATACAGTCCTGCGCTGAATCCCGCCGGCCGGAACGAGAATCCGTGAGAGGCACTGATATCCGTCTAGCGCGCACCCGTACCATCCTGTCGCAGTCTTCCAGCCTGCAAAGCTTTGCGCGAATACTTTGTCGCTAACTCCGTAGTACGTACAAGTGGGCAAAAATGAATTAGACCGTCTGGCTGTCGTAGTCTCGAATCCACCTCGTCTACGTTGCAGGGGAGGGGGGAGGGGGAGGGGGGGGGGGGGAAAGCTCGATTCTTCGGCGCTCCGACGCTCAGCGAGGGAAAAATCATTCCGAGCTCTTCGCTTCACGAGGAGGAGGACTCTCGGCAGAGGTTGAAAGAAATTAACAATGATACCAATTTGTGAGGATTATGGTAACAAAGAAACAAATAATCCGATATCGTCGTGTGCCCTTATCAAAGGGACGCGATAGCGACTCTCGCCGTATCTCGAGTGAAACGACCGGCATCGGGTAAATAATTCGTGCGATGCTATTCGGGGCCACCGTTCTGGAAGTTCTCTATAGTTAACCACATCATAAACGGGCTTCCGTAAATAAAGTTCATCGACTTCGGCATTCAACCGGCTCGGTTCGGATCGATGAGTCGGTTAGAGCTCCGCTCCGGTACAACGGGCTCTCTCTAATTTCCCAGGTGTCCGCGCGAGGCCGGCCGATGAGGAGTCCGTAAGAAATCCTCTTCCGCCAATTTCGCGAACGCTGCCCATTTTCATCGGGGGTAACCCGACGGTGCCGGGGAAGTGTGAAATCTCGTAGCTTTTCCAAGCACGTTGAAATTTCTTTACCGACGCACTGGTGTGCGAGATACCGGAAGTTACCGGCGATAGACGGCCGGAGGTGGGGCGAAAGGAAGAGTTTTCGGAGCATGGATTTGTCTTGGCACCGAGCGGACCGAATAATCTTGTCGGTCCGCTCATTCTTTTTCGTTATTTCGTTATTCTCCCGTTCCCGGAGATTCCCATCCGCGCTGTTCGTGTGTTCGTGCGCCTGTCTCGAGTTTCCCGACGCGCGCTCCCTCGCACACGGACACGGGCGCGCACACAGGCACCGTCACACGCTCGGCAGTGGACTACTTTTCCGTTTATTAAGTCCGTGAAATATTGCCGCGCGTGGAAGGAAGTCACCCAGCACGGTGACTCTGTAGCTGGGCTCGCACACGTATATAGGCATAGAAGATAGTGTGCGCCTTTATATATATATATATACATATATAAGTATAACCGACGGTGCTCAGCCCGGCAGGAACAGTTGTTTCCGAGTGGTTGCCACTTGCACCAGCACTAGCAGCGACGTACGACCGACCGAGAGAAGGAGGCAGACTTTTTGACTGTCTAATATCGCTGGGAGTTACGAAACTGCTTTGCAATTGTGATTCTTCGCCAAGAAATTCTTACGTCGCTCCCTCTATTTCTCCCTCTCTCTCGCCCCCCCCTCCCCCCTCCCCCCCTTACTCTCTCGAGTCGGCGCTGCCACGAGCGTCGTCTGTTCGCCACCGCTGCGCAAACTTCCACTTCACCACCGTTGTCACTCTACCCCCTTTTTTGTCCTCGTCCCTCTTCCACTTCTTCTTCTTTCACTTTGCCGCTATCTGTTCGTCGTGGCACGTTGAGTTGCAGCCTCGCATTTACCAACTGCCGCTGGCCATCGTACTTCTATTATTTCTGTCGTCGTCACTTCACCAGCCATTTCGAGCTTTTTACATTTTTCTTGTAGAAATAAATAAATATGAAAAAGTAGATAACCGCGACATCGATGTATGAAGCGGAAGCGAAGGAGAAAGAGAGCCCATTTGGGTCAGAGAGATGGAAAAAAAAAAGATTGTTGACGAGCACGCATCACGTTTTTCTGACATCCGAGAGGAGGGTTCCGGTACGCGGGGCCATTCGTGCCACTGGCACTCAGTGTCGGTGGCATCGGACGTGTCCCGGGCCGTTAGACTTTTTTGTTACGCGAAGGATCTATTTGCGTACGCATACGTCGAGCGTCCCGGATAGGGGGGGACGACAAAAAAGCGGAGAGCGTTCGGGGATTTTGGGAATACGTAGCTGGTAGGATCGAGGGAAACTCCGAGGTCTGCGGGCGTTGCTTCTGCGCCACTGGTCCTGGAACAACACGAAAGTATCCTTGCCCGTGGCCTTTTCTCGTTAAGTGCACGCGTTACCGATAGATCGATGAGAACACGCGACAGACAGTAAACTCGGTCGGACATGTATTCGCGGTAACTGACGACCGGCAACGAGGATCTTAGCTGCATCGTCGAAGCCCGGAAGGCACGGAGCTCTTTCGAGGAGATGGAACTTTTTTATCGCGGTAGGGAAGAAATTGAGTAAAAATTCTCGGGTTCGAAGACGAGAATGAAAAGGGGTTGGGACGGGATGGCCCGAGGCGTCGCGGATATCGCGACTACCCCAACCGCGTCTTATCGTGGACAGGCCCGGCCCGTTCGGGCGCCATCGTACGAGGTGTTAATGTCTGTTCCCGTGGCTCGGATCAGCGAGCCGCTCCGTGTTCGCCTCGGGGTTTCTGATGAAAAAAAAAAAAAAAAAAAAAAACTGTTTCCCACACAAAGTGTGAGTTTGGGCGTCGAAGCAGCGAATGTGTAAACTCGATCGGAGTTTAAAAACTGCTGAGTGCGCAGTCTATCCGAGCTAATGCCGCCGATCCAACTCGATTCTATCGTGCCGCTCCTCGGAGATGGATCGCATTGCTCAGATGTTCGGAGGGCAAGCAATCCTGTCCGTGTTGGCTTTCTGGCGCTGCGTCCGGATACAGTGCGCGCGCCGTGTGATAAACGATGCCGGTCTTCTTGCATTCGAGAGTGGTGGTTATATCTCGCGCACGGCTTTTGCACAAAACTCAAGAGAACGAGTGGGTGCCGGTGGTGGAGGAGGAGAGGAGAGAGAAGAGCGAGGCCTCCGACGCGGTGTGCCGGTCCGCGGCGCGTTCCACAATTCCCGGTGAAAAATGACGTCGAACGGGAACCTGTGACAATGGCGGAGAGACGGGTCTTGGCAGTTGATACTGCCGTGGAGAGTTCGGTACCGTTCTTCCCGTTTTCTCTACCTTTCCGTCCCTCCGGTTCAGCGAGCCGTACGCTCTCCGGTCTCTCCCTCCCGCCTCGTGTATATTGCGTTTCTTCCAACCGTGTATATCCATACATACGGCTCGTCCTCCCTCGGTGTAACGTACGGGTGACCGAACGAATACGGAGGGCGAGATACACTCCGGGATAGCGATTCTATTTATCTTCGCTTTACGAAGCCTCCGTCGTTGGCAATAATAGCGTAGCTTTGTCACTGGCAGAGGGATATCCGAAAATCGGAGAGCAATTTTGTATCTCTCGCGTGTACGTACGTCTAGAGAAACTTCCCGACCTCCGGTTATCTCGGGACACTCGGATATAGACGTTGTATACCGTCGTCCAATATAGCTAAGTGTCTCGTACGCAATTGCATTTTATTATGAAAGGCGATTATACGGCGGGAACGTTTTATCTATCCGTCTCTGTAACCCTCTGTGTCGTTCATCATTCCGTTGGAAACTTCACGACTTGTCGCTTTCTTGAACGAGGTCTGTCGTGACGCTGGGAGAGGAAGAGACCGGATAGATAAGAGCCTGCGCGGTTCCCATTTCACCCATCCGCCGGCCGTCAACCGTGGCCAGGGTACACTCAAGACGTAGGGTTGTAGCTCGATACAGAGAAGAAGCTATCGGGTGACAGTACCCATTACCGTGTCGACCATTAGTAACGCGATAACCTGCTCTCTCTCTCACCCCAGTGTACCGGCGAATCGGAAGCATACCCGCTTCCTCTTGGCTTCCTCAATGCGGAAAAGCAGGGATCGAAATGGCCATCTTTTCATCCGGCTACAAAGTGTACATCCGTTGGGGAAAGCCAATTGTCACGCTATCGTCAAGGGACATCGGAACATCCGGGCAAACTACGTTAACCTCAAGTTAGATGGCAGTTCTTGAGATGAGTTCTTCCTCGCGCACATCCGTTTATTTACGATGGCTGCGATGCGCTTTGTACGAGTTTGGGTTCGAGGCAGAAGCATACCAGATGGGTCATTCTTGTGCGAGTTTTATGTGATTACGCTATGCAGTGCACAGCGGTCCTACAAGTTGTTGAGAGGACAGAATGAATTATATACGCGGATGAATATGTGAACAACCAACTATTTAACCCCCTCCGGAACACGGTCACTGCATCGAACTTCGAAACAGATTAGCAACGGCCGATACACACATTCGTCGAGTATACCTGTACGCGGCAGTACTTTGGTGTCTTTGTGGACTGCAGATCGACGTGTCACGGAGCAAGTCGCTCGCCCGTCTATTTCGAGCAATCGGGCGGTTCTGGTTTCCGCGAGAACTGGCTGGCTCTCGAGAGTGCTCACGCTCTTCGGCAACTTCGCCGACCAAACGAGACGATTAGCGAGGGAAAACCGAGTGGCCAAAGTTTGCCCGGCTTTCGCGCCATCCCCAGACGATCTAATGGCTGATGAAGCCTTAAGGGCCTTCAGACCGCTCACAGAGAGTTTCCGTGGCGCTTCGAGCGCCTGACTCTTCCACTCCGGATCCCTCTGTTCGTTCTTTATCCCGTTCCCACGACGTATACCCTGTCGACGAAACTCCGGTTCGACTCCACTTCGGAATGCACGACGAAATATTTTCTCTTTCTTTTCCGCTGATGACCCAATTTTCTAAGATTGGAAGTACGGTCGTGGCCATTTCGGGAGCGCCATTTCCCATATTTGCACCTGCGTACCAAGTACCTCTCTCGGGCCTGGAAGTATTTCTCGCTTTTGAAGGACGTGCCAGTGTGCTCGATACTCGCCGGGTTATAGGACCCTAAGGTACGGTTGAAAATGGCCGTAGAGGGTAGTGGAAACTGTGCAGAGGTCGACGAACAGGGCAGAGCGAACGGGGGCGTGGGAAACTCGGATGCAGGGAGAAAATTGAGAGAGAGGTCGAAGGGAGAGAGGGAGAGAGAGAGAGGTTAGCGAGGTCCGGGGTCGGTAACGACTAACGTGTATAGGTAGTCGTTAAAGTGCGATGGAGAGGATATCGGGTCAGTATCGATATAAGCCCCTGGGTTGCTGCCGCTGGTTTCCGGCAGCTGGATTGACTTCTGTGTTTCCGTTCTCTACTGGGTGCTCCACTCCAAAATGAAGTCTCTCGGATTATCTAGCATGACCCGGTAAACACGTTAGTCGAACTAAATGCCGAGTACCGACTCCACTCTCCTATGAACAGGTAGAACTGTCCACTTTGAAATATCCATCCAGTGATCGCGTTGCGCTCCATCAATTTATCGCTAATCGTTTAAGCGGCCTATCGAGTCACTCGAGACCAACGGCACATAAACAGATATACGTGGAGCATACTTGAACTGTAATCCGATATGATTTTTCGCTCGCCGACGTAACCGTTGATAGGATAAACATGGGTGTCCGGAATTCGAACTCTCCATTCCGAGCGACATTCCGTTCACTCTGTCCTCGAGCCTCGTACATGGGAAAAAGATGTCCTCATTCGACGGGGGCCACCCGGTGTACGAGTGGTCGACGGTAAACAGTGCTCCGATACCGGGAATTTCGTTTCGCCGTAGCCGTCCGTGCGTCTCGGACTTGTCCGAGGCGAACGCGATATCTCGGCCGAGAAAGAGAACCAGGCCAATGCAATTCGCCCTGGATCCCTCGATTCGCCGCCCTGAGGAAATTTCAGGTCCCCGTTGCCAACGCCACTCTTCCGCCACGAGCTTTCGCATCGGAGTCGAGAATCGAAGAACCCGAGCGAGGCTCCACAGTGCACCGCACCACAGTGTCGGCTGTTTGTTAGCCGATAGCGTCGTTAGTGCCGAGTTACGAGATTCGTTTCTCTCGATCCCTCTTTCTTCCACTATTCGTACTTTTTTCTTCCCCCAGCCTCAGATTCCCTCCGATTCTTTCGTTCCCTCGTAACAACGCCGTTACTGCCTGCGGGTCAACATCTCCGTATCGCCGGCCAAATGGACTCTACATGCTGTAGCCTTGATTGCAAACTATCCCGGCTAACTTTTTCACTGCAGTTCGCTGCCGATAAAGGCGCGAGTGGAGTCCGGGATTTTGTTGCCGGACTGATTATTTCAACGCGACCGCCCCGACCGATTAATTCGCTGGCTCAGTTAGAGCATCAAAATCCTCTTGATGGAGAACCGTTTCCGCATGATCTCCGAAATCCCGGGGAAAAAAAGGAAAAAACGTCAAGATACGACACAGTCAACAGAGTTCAACAAGAGTTTTTTTTCCTCTTGTTTCTGTGTCGCGAGTGTAGAAGATAACTGATTTTTACACCTGAAATAGCGCTCAGTCAACTAGGTGTTCCTTTTGTTCAGTCTTCCGTGACAAAATGCACCGGTGGGCTTTGAGGGAGTGGACTTTTCGTCACAAAGTTGAAAGGCACGTATAGAAATGGTGTGGGCGACGAAAGCTAGCGGGTGGCTTTCGCGTCCGTTCCTCGCGGACCTATCGTACGTACGGTTGGAAATTACCGTAATCCGATAACGCGGGCTGGAAAGTACCGTCGACCACGCTCCATCCGCCGCAGTGATCTGTGGTTTCGTTCACCGACAGCCCTCGGTGCTGCTGCTGCTGCTGCTACTGATGCCACGTACTCTGTACTATTCGCTATACTCGTATCGTGCTCGGTTTCACCTAATTCACGGCGTACCACGAAAATCCTATGATGGACACTCAAAGTCACTCTTCGTTCTGTATAGACTCTCTCCTGTTTTCGAGATTAAGCCAGCACCTGCTAATTGCTGAAGAGCAATAGTGATCATAATAGACCTTCTTCATGAACCAACTTCAGAGGGTTGAAGAGGAGGCGCAGTAAAATGTTTCAACACCGCCAGAAACGTTCCTCATTAGAATCCTCAAATGATAGACTTTAAGGACCTATCATTTGAGGATTCTATCATTCTACCTATCAGTTGTGTAGGGGGAAAAATAACACGTCATACAAAAGACCACCGTTTTCTAGCTGACTCGACCCCTACCTAAGGCTTCAACGGAGGCAGTGAAGAATATTAATGGGATCTCTCGATTGGTTCCCCATTGCAAACGTACTCTCAGTAGTCTGGTAACGCATAGTATTATTCTCGACGCTACATTCCCCCGGCCAGTAGCAGCAATAGCGGCGGCACAAGCAGCAGCGGCGCAGATAGCCAGGATGCAGCTAATTTGTCACAGAAGGGACGACGAAACGCAGCACGTGTACATAACGTGGCTATCTAATTGGGTTGCTGGCGCAAATCCGGAGAGCACATGCATATGCCCTTGATGATGGTTTTCAGCCGCAATTCGCGTTTGCCTCCTGGCAACAGTGCTGCATCCCGTGTACATAGCACATGGCACATTGAAGTCACAGCGTAGAATATTCCGGAGCGCGTAGCGCGTTAGAATTTCACTCGAAATGTACCCTTAGTACATTCACCCATCATACACGTACATATATCCTTCCGTTTCCTCTCTCAAATCTAAACGAACCATTACAATTTTCTTAACTTTGAAAATTCACACGATAAAGTACATAAACGTTTAAATGTCGTCCAAACTAGTTTTAAAGAAGTTCCGCCATGCCTCGACAGTGTTGGCGGGGTAAAGCGGTGTCGTGTGTACGACGGTTCACTTAGGTCGACGGCGAAGCCCGATAATGAAGTGCATTTTAAACTGGAAGACGTTGTGTCCCGTGGCGAGGACCGTTTCAGTAATTTACGAGATACACTGAACACGTCCCGTAAGTCGCGGACACTTCGGGACGCATTTCCAAAGCAAGAGAGAGGTTTGCAATTTGCAATCATTGGTTATAAATCACCGGCGAACGTGACGTTTGCACGGGAAGTTTGTTCGATTTATAGCCAATTCGACTCGCGGCTCATGCGGGACGCGTCGGGAAAGTTACACACGGTTTCTACGGTATAACCGTGGACACGAAGTACACCCTCAAGATATGCATCGATCGTTAAATCTCAGTCTAGCTCCTTGGCGATTCAATCTCGCGCCGCTCGCGAGTCAGCGTTCGCCGGCATTGAAACGAGTGTTATGAAGCCGGCCCGGGGGGATGGGCGGGCGAAGAGTGAGCAAAGATACCGTGGCTGCGCGTATCGGTCCACGAGCGGAAGAGAATGAAGGCAAGAACGAAGAGGAAAACGGACGAAAACTATGAGCGAGAAAGGAGCTGGATGGCGGAGAAAAACTGGCGAGAGTATAATCGTTGAGCTACGAGGGGGAGTGAGGAGAGAGGTTTGCGCGGTCGTCGATTGCGCTCACCGAAGGAACGACGGGATTCTCTCTCACCCCCCCCCCCCCCCCCCCCCCTTCCCCTCGCCCCACCAAAAGCGTCTTCCCGGTGTCTCCATCGTTCTTTAAACGACGACGATCAATATTCATTGGCGTCGCTGGCAGAGCTTCGTATAAATATATATTCCCGTCTCGTGATTTCGACTGATTCAACCACCAAACCTCCCTCACCCCCTCTTCGCCGCCCGGCCATTGAGGAGACTGCGAGAGTTCGTCATGCGAGATTAAATGGAGCCAAGAGAATAAGAAACGACGAATGTTGATCGAGCCAGTCGTGTATGACTGCGTAATCTCCGAGCTACGATTCCGGACGTTATTCGCAGCGATTATTCAAAAAGGATTACGCGATCAAAAGAGATCGAAATTGTTGCCTCAACTATTCCCGTTTGATAAAAAACTTTTCGAGAACATCCGCGGAGGCGCGTGGTCTCCGGAGCTCGCAGCGACATCAAAGAAACATTCCCCCCTCCATCGCGCTCCGATCGTCTATCGCGATCAATATTTATTCGCCCGTCTCCGCTCTTTCGGGAATTAGCATCTATACGCCGGAGCAAGATGGATATTCAAAGTTAACTCCCGTATACGATCATCAATTCTTATCATGCCCGAGGCAAGACCCGCTGCCGATCTTCCTTTGACCCGAGAATCCTGATCCCGTCGGAGATAATCCGAGAGCCCCGATAAGCAGCAGCCGTTGATTCGTCCCTTCGACACAGGATCAATGCGAATCCGGCGATACCCTCGGCTCCTCTCCTTACCATCCAATCTCTGCGAGGCTTCCAACGACGGAATCTCACGCTGTAAATAAAACTCCTCTTCCACCATAATCAATGTCTACAATCCCTATACACTTGAATTTCCAAATCTATCTCATTGGATCTTCGAGGAAAATGATATAAAATCATATTCGCGAATTCTGGTCTGTTCGTCGGAACAAGACGCAAAGTTTCGAACCGATCGCGCTATGCAATCTTTAAATTCCTATTCACGTAGACGGGGGGGGGGGGGGGGGGGGGGGGTAGTTTGAACTGGCCACAGTGGAAAGTATGCAGGTGAAGCTCCCGGATCGAGGGAGTCTCGTTCGCCGTCGAGCGAGTGGGTGGCCGGGGTGGGGTATACATCGGTTGCGGAAGGCTGGGGAGAATCTCCTTGCCCGTGGGCGCACAGAGAGCTGATGTACCTCGCTCGGTTCCCTCCCTCGCTCACGCTTCTCAATCAATATTCATGGGTATCGCGCGGAGCCGGGGTATGGGTAATAGGTATCTCTCGCCTCGCCTACCGACGGTACGTACCGCGTAGGAGAGGCGAGGGCGCACTGTCGTCGTCCTCGGAGCGCGACCGCGTAAGGCGGAATCACGATTCGTCGCGATCGAACTCGCCGAGCGCACCGTCAGCGCCGCGGTGTTGTCGCCGCGCATTACCGAGCTACAGCGACCCGAGTGTCGTGCGCGCGTTGACGGGGCAGTAATGATTCAACGAGACACACCGAGCCGAATCGATCGTCCGACGCGTAACGAGTCCTAACATCCGCCGGCAATTTAACCCGATGCGAGGCATCGACGGTAATTACTTTATCGCTGTTATCGCTGTCTTGTAGCCTCTGGCGATTCCGCCATAAAAATTATTCGGGAGCTCGGCGTCGCGGACAGTTTTCCGTGGACTCTCGATTTGGTATACACGAAAAACGCTTGTGTTCCAATGCGAATCTATTTAATACGTGCAACTTGCGAGATTTATGTCAATACCGTTGGAGTGAAGTGTGGGTATATCTACGGTGGAGGGTTCCGAGTACATATTTTCTCGCATGCGGAGGGATAAAGCTACCGTTCTCCGATTAAGCTTACCCCTCGTTCGACGGTCGTCGTTAATGTTCTGGTATATATATACACACAACGTGACATATATATATATATCTATCGGATCAAGTCGGATCTGCCGGTATGGTGGCCTTCGTTCGTCACTCGAGCCACCCCCTCGCTCGAGGACGGGTAATAATTTAATAAACGTGGATGAATCCGGGTGCCTGACGAATCCCCCTCCCACGAAAGCGGGAGAACGTCCAAATGGATTCTCCAACGCCGCGGACTGCAGCGAGCCGAGCTCGTGCCGTAAATCGGAAAAATTATATTCCGATAATAACAATTGATATTCTATAATTGTGTCTTGAATTCGTTACCAATCTATACTCCAAATCTGTATACAATATCGCACTAATGAGGCAATCAATGTATCACTGTGGCTGCAATTAAATTAATAGGTTAAATGAGGCGAGAGGGAAAGCTGATAGTTACATAGTCCATTTAGCGAAAGTCCGACCGACTTTCTATTGGGAAATTCGTTTCCACCTGAAAAAAAATCTGCGATACGAAATTGTTTTAAAAATTATTTTTTTTCAAATCGAGAATGGTTACAATCAAATTATTTGGTTGCAGAGAAATAATGATTCGTTGCACCAGCCAACTGCGAGATTAAATATGCCCCCAGCAATTTATTTTGTTGGGCCAACCAATTTGCCAACGGACGCATTGGTTGGTCGCCAAGTATTTTTTTTTTTAAATAAAAATAACAAAAATAATTTTTAAAAAATACGATAAACACCAGAAATATCATTTCTGGTGTTAACCGTTTTAAAAACGCTCTGCCAATGTTTATAAAATTATTAGCCATGTACATCCGAATAGATGCGGAGTCACACACGAATTTACATTCGAGACGCCGAACCGTGATTTGCCACCCTGCGACAGCTTGACCGTATGGCCGTTTCCATTCGCCCCTCCGTGCAGAGCAGCTACTGCGGGAGACTGCAATAGTTCGTAGTCTCGAAAATATATGCGAGCGGCGCTGGGACATAAATTGTAAAAGTGCGCAATCGCGTAAGCCCGCCGGTCGCGGGCTATAATAACTGCGCGAGAGAAAGTTCCCGCTCGTATTTTGATCGGGTTCGCGGTTTGTATGCCATAGCGAAATTAAGGTCGCGACAAGTTGGCGGTACGGGTATACGGGCGGGCGCAGCCGACGGTTCGTGCGACTCCGAAGCGCGCCCAGGTGGGCGGATGTCGCTAACAAATCTCCATTCACCCTGATTGCCACATTCTGAGTTTCTCGCGGGTTCTCCCAGCGGCAGAAACGCGGTGTGGGACGAAGCGCGGCGGCTTATATTCGCTTTACCGCGACTTGTTTGCCACCCCGCCCGCTCACCGTTGACGCCCTGCGTGCATGCAGAACGGCTCCTCCCTTCGCCAACCCTCAATTGCATATCTTCCATTATCTCCCCTACTGTGTACGATTTTAGCCCAAAGCCCCTCTGCTAGCATCCCTAATTACGGGTGCGCTGAAAAAAAAAATTACTAATATTTACCGGTATTCCCAGTACCGGTGCGCTGAAAAACCGCGAAATTTGTACCGTGAAATTTTCACGTTTCAACGGTAACCATCCGATCATTACTGTAACGAACAGTTATTTTTTCCTCACATGGAGCATTACTTTTTACCGAGTTTTATGTTACGTCCGCACAGTTATTTTTCGCTCCCTGTAAACTGGAAAAAAAATTACATAGCAAAAGCGACAATGCTGACTTTTTATCATAAAAATTACATCCCAAGGGCCATTTTTTGGAGTCACGACGATGAGAAAGAATCATGGTTGCAACCATAATTATAGTTTAACTAATTGAATATATACCAGCAGAAACTACATTGCGAAAACGGATAGTATTTCCTACGGTAACCAATAGTTTTCAGGGGAAACATTTATATAGATGGTTTCTGATGATATTATATTCAATTGGTTAATTTATAGATATGGTTGCAACCATGATTTCAAAAAAATGTAGACGTTCCCCTTGGGAACTATTTTTTATGGCAAAAAGTCAGAATTGTTGCTTTTACTAGGTAATTTTTTCCCAGTGTATCTGTATAGATCTTCCCCCTGGGAACTATTCGTTGTGATAGGAAATAATGCTTTCTCTCAGCCTACATTCACAAAATGTCAGCGTAAATATATTGCATCATATTATTTCCTATTACATTACATTATTTCCAGTCGATCGGCAGCGCGCCGCGGTCTGACCGTGAATTTCGCGGCCGTGCACAGTGAGCATCGAATATTATCGTCGCCGCGGGACGATCGTCGGAAGCTTGACCGTCGAAAATGATAAAACGAACACGTTCGATAGGTGGTATCTCCCACGTCCTCGCTCAACCCCGCCTCGAGATGCGGATTTGATCGAGTGTCAATCGTCAGCAGGTGAAAATACGATCCCGTTGACGAGTGGAGGCGAGTACATTTTCGGTTTTCGGGGGGATATATGCGAAGCACGCCCGCGCGGAGCACCGACGGCAGAGCAGTGAGCACGTTGATCGACGTCTCGTTATCTCGTCGAGGGGCTGGGCTGCACGGTGTACCACCACTGCGTGGCCCAAGGTAATTGGTGATAAATTTTCGCTTCACTCCAGCAGCAGCAGCGGCGTTCGCTCACCCTCACCGTTCCCCCATTCCCCCGATACTGTATGCTAGTTGACACGCGATCACGTTGTGCAAGCGTTTTCTCGCTAGCTCAGCGCCGAGTCTATCATAACGTCGAACTTATACGAGAAATATGTTAGGTTCAACGTGCGTGACCACCCGATACGCACATCGTAAAATCTGTTTTGGGGGGAAACAGATTTTTTTACCGATTCACGCCGATCGTGCATACCGAGCGTTCCGATCGCTCCGATGATCCCTCGTCAAATTAAGACGGATTTAAAAAAATAGCGCAAAGGCACCTCTGTTTTGCGGCTCGTTTCGCTCTCTGCTCTCTTTACCGCTCCGAGGGGGTAAATACGATTTTCCTCGCACGCGCATTGAGTGCCTTCCCCCTTTGGCGCTGCCAGCGAGTTCTTTGCACGTCAAAGTTCCCGTAAGTCTCGTTCGACTAGCGCTCTTCTCCCACTCCCCGAACAATCGCACCATGGAGTACTTTGACTTGGCGGCGTTCGAACAAATTGAATTTCCCCCGCCTTCCCGGCCACCACTTGCACGGTTAAATCGGAAAGCGTTTAGTCGATCGGTTGAAGAATTATTGGTTGACGGCTTTGTCGGGCAATATCTCTCTCTCTATTTCTCTCCCCACCTTCTAACTCGCTCCTATCACTCTCCGATAGCTATTTGTGTCTCATTTTTTTTTTTTCGTTCGGACCCGCCGACAATAAACTCCCGTCATTTTCCATCCCGCTCCTTTCGACCGGTTTCAACGCTGCGCGATATCACCCCATCCGTACATAACCTTATATATATACACATATATATATATATCTATATATGTGTATATCTATATACACACACGCAGAAATGAATTAATAAATTACAAGGGGAGAGAACCGGCAGCGGCTCGTTGGAACGTGTGCGAGTGCCGCGTATCGATTTACGCCCGATATTAAAATCGACCGATGATTAATCTATCGGAGGCTTCTCATCCCCTTCGTCGGGGAGGCAAGCTCTCAGTACGCGTTCGCCGGCACGACGAGAGAAAGAGGGAGAGACGCGGGCGCATGAATTCCGGAGGGAACGACGGCGAGGGTGCGCGCGGCTTGGTATCGATTACACCGAGTTTCCACGAGGAAACGCGACCGTGCACCGTAACTTCAGTGGAAATACGAAACAACCACGAGGAGTCCCGGCGACAACGTTGATGTCATTGCGTGACATCGAATCGTTCGGTAACGAGGTTCCACGCGACCGATACCTCGTCCCTTTGGCGGACTTTATTTCCCCGTACCCTTCTCGGTTACCAGCCCCGAGCTCTCCCATTCCCCCTTCCCGCCGTCCATACCGTAACATTTAATTATCGACAGTGGGCGGCAGTCGCGGGCGACTTTCCAGGAAGCCACTTTCGCATGTTCCCCTCACCGTCCCCGGAACGGCTGCGCCTCACGCGTACAGAATTCAACATTATGCATCGTCTGTAGTCGATCTATCTCGGTCATCGGATTTGTTACTTTTGCGACGCACGACGGATGCGAGGTGAAACTGTAGAGCGCGAAACGTTGGATGTCATCACCGATTTGGGCGATCGTCGATCAACTGAGCGATCTCGTTTAACGATACAATTGTTTATTTTTACCAAACAAGTAACAGCTTTGAACGTTTGTCACTGCGACTTTCGTTTAGTCAACTATTTTTATTCTCGGTGTGTGGACGCAGGTAACAGGTCTGCCGTGCGTCTACGGTAGGGGAAATTTCCTTTGCCCGGGTATTAACTATCTTACACTGATACAAAGGGCGGTTGATCAACCGCAGGGCAGGGACGTTCAAATAAATATTTAGTTGGTCGAACAAAATATTTTTACGGCTCAAAAATATTTTATTGAAATCATTTTAATAAAATGGTTCAACCCACCAATCTCTTAGCTGTACCAACAAAATATTAAGAGAACCTTTAGTTGATTCAACCCTATTTTTTGTCAGTGTGCGATGTAGAATTCTGCAGTGGCAGGATTAAACGACCCCTTTCTCACAGAATAATTTCTTTCGTGTCATTAACCCTTTTGCGTAACGGGGACCTCGGGTGGAAAGCTTCCGCACGAGCCAGGATCCTCGCGAAACGGAAGGGTAGGTTCCATCATCGGGGCGGAGTCCGGCGGCGTCGTCAGGAATCGAGGTTCTCGGTCGGCGCGGATCCTGTACGTAGGAGGGAGTAATCAGGCTTGATGACACAGAAACGCCGACTATGATGAAATTTTTCCCGGGAAGCGCCAGAGCGCGTTCCTCGTCGGCGATTTACGCTTGAACGATGGCTCTGAGGCGAGCCGAGCCAGGCTGCAACAGGGGATGAATGAACAAGTCGTGTCGACGGCGTCGTCGGTCGGACGTGAGAGCGGCGTGTTTGAGCCTCTCGTGATTAAAAGTCGTTCGTTCGAATTAAGCGCTTCGATGAACGCTCGACCTCCGAGGATAAAGGCGGGCGGAGCGGGAGGTGAACGCGGAAAAAGGTAGAGAACAGGGAACGCGCAGTGGTAAATAGAAAAAAATAAAAATAAAAAAGGGGTTGACTGTGGACTACAAGGGCTTATATAGTGTACGTACGAGTGGAACGAAGCGAAAATTGCTCGCACACTCTCTCGCTCGCTCGAGTATATATACAAAATTGTGTGCACTATTTATAGAGAAAGGCCACGTGTTGGAAATATGTGTGCACATAGATTTACAAATAGCGCGGATAGAGAGAGAACGTGGGAAGTGGTAGAGTGTTTGCACGTATAAATACAGGTATGCAATATACCAGTCGCAGTTCCGAGAAGTCTTTTTCTATACTGCATCAGTCAATATTTAATCAGTCGCGCTCTCCAACACGTGAAATTCGTAATTCGACTACCTACAACGATTCCGTGCGCATTGGGGACTCTGAAATAAGCACGAATAAATGCACCCCCTCCCCCCGCCCTCTCATCCATCCCTCGTCGAAGTCCCAACACCTGTGGATCATCGACAGTCTAGAGCGCCCTCTTCACCATTTGCTTTCACCGTTTACCCTTTCTTCATTAATAACATTCGTTATCTACAGCTGGTTTAACTTGATGTCTCAAATCCTCAACATTCCTCAAAAGTCCTGGAAATGTTCTTGAACTTTTCTATTTTTAGATCCTTGAGATTTTATTCTTAGTTCGCTTACTCTAATTCTCCGCAACAGTGGATCAATATTTTCGATCAAGATATTTTTATAAAAATAATATTTTCCGACGTACAGAAGTAGACGAATGATTTTATTAGATTTTTATACCGCCCACGCAAAAAGCATTATGTCTAGGGTCGCGTCGCCCCTCGACATCCATCATTTTTTCCCCGAGCACCCTGAGAATGTTCCTGAAAATTCCTTGAGTATTATTTTGAATATACACGAGGCGCCGCCTTCAAACTTGCGATGGAGCCGAGTGGCGGTAAAAAGCACGAAAGGGCTGGAACACGATTTCCCCGCTGCCCCTTACGACAGCGGCACCGCGATATACCGACTCGGGTGACGTTATATTTGCGAAACTGGGAATCCCCTCAATTCATCGCGCGGACTGAAACGAGTAAGACCGCACACCCGGGGGTTTTCCCGGTGACTTATCGTGTGTATATCCCTCCGCCGCAGCCGCTGCAGTGGATACAGAAGAGTCCGCACGAAGACGAAGCGGCCCTTCTTCCGCGACAATGGCTCGAGAGAGAGAGCTTCCCGAATGTGGGACGCGAGAGAGAAAAAAAAAGGTGGAGAGGAACCGTCGAGAAGGGTGGATTGAGAAAATTCACCGAGAGGGAAATCGCCAAAGGGTCTCCCCCAAACCCCGGTCTCCCCCGCCCTTTCTCCGTACTCGAAGGTCGATGGTGCGCCTGCTGGTAGCAATTTGCAGGCGCACCGTCGCGTCTCTATCCCTAGGACGGAGTTCGCCTTCCCCGGGTATAACCGGAAGCCCTGTTACCGAAGAGGTTCGGGGGTTGTCGAGTCTCTCCCTCGTTTGTTTTTCTTCCTTCGCAACCGCGCTACCCCCTGCCACGGCCGCAGCAGCGAACAGCCGACGGGAGTGTAGAATGGGAGGCGACGGCGAAGCCGCGCTATACGGGCGAAGAAGACCGCGGGCACGTTGGTCCCGGGGAAGGAAGGAGATCACGGACGTGTCCGGATTCCCCGGCAGGCTCTCTCGAAGGTCGAAGATGTTCCAGCCTCACCCACTGGCCGACCGAAGTCACGGGTGGCGGGGGTTCGGTGGAGGATCGTGAACCACCCCTTGTGCGCGGTGAATGAGCGACCCCGAGCAAATAAATACCGTGCTAAATCGTCCGGAAAACTCATTCCATCTCTCGGGCGTCCCATACGCTCTCGCATCCTCTCTCTCAGCCTCACCGAGTGTCCTCTTCGGACGCGCACGAATCGTTCTTGCTTCGAATTCAGAGGGTCTCCGGCACTCTCTTGCTCCTTCTCGTTCTTTCTTCCCTCTGCGGACCGTCCCTCCGTACACAGCGCAACGGAACACCGAGAAAAGAACCTCTCCCGGCCTGACCTTTACCGTCCGCATCTCTCGGGTCACGAATAAGACTCCGCTAGAAAAAGGTACGGCGACGACGAAGGGACGAGGGGATCGGACGAGATATATAGATGCCGAAAAAAATAAAGGAGCGAAGCGGATATTCGATTTGTGATATTGAATTTCGCCCGGTGGAATATCGAGTTGGGAGGGAAAATGACAACAAGAGTCTTAACGTTGGGTGGTAGTTTCTGTTGCTCGAACGAGCCGGAGACTAGGATTTAGTTGACTCGTCTCTTTTGTCCCTCGACGCATTTGCCGTGTTCCTTCCGCCTTTCCTAGTCATATCGGACAAGTGTCCGAGGAACCAGTGTCGAAGTCAGAAACGAAGTGAGCCACTGGGAACCGGGAGCGGTCGAGAGCGAGGGCGAATTTTATGTATACGAGTCCGTCCGTTTCACCCCTGGAACGGGAGTTCACCGGGCATTCGCGACCTCGTTTTGTCTAGCCGACATTGCGGGCTTGGGTGGTCATTGGTGCTGGAGGGATTCGCTATGGCTGCTTCCTGGTGTACATACGGCGGTAGTGGAAGCGACCGTATGCGCCCGAGAGCGCCTTCACGCTCGAGCAACGTGTGCGGACCGTCGGCGGTGCTGGCCCGCTTTTAGATGGCCACATGCTAGGAGTCGCTGGGAGTCTCGACCGCGTAAATCGATCTCTTATCCCCGACCCACACGCGAGCCAGCCCAGCCGGAGCGTGTCGGGGATCCGAGGACTCTGGCCGTCTCTGGAAGCAACCGACGTAATAGAAAGCCCTGACGGGGGTCAATCTCCCGGTGGAAAAGCCGGCTAACTCCTTACCCACACTCCCTCCCTCCGAACTCCCTCTGTCTGTCGCACGATCATCGATCACTACCCCCGACCGCCCTTCGACTTCGCCCGTCCTCGAAGGTGGTACTTTTATTCCTTATTTCTACATCCACCTTATTTTCCCAGCCGGATATCTCAGCCGCAGTCGCGAGTGTTGCGGAAATCGTTATCGGAAAATTAACTTGTTCCTAACGCCATTTTCTTCTCTCGCAAGTCGTCTTTATTATACGTGCTTCTGTTTGCGTTAATTGTGGGATACAAAAAATTTTGCATTGTTTCAAATAATGAAGCATGAGCTCGTGTTACCTTGAAAACCATGCAATGCTCATTTATTTATTTTTGCAAGGTAATTCAATAATACCTTATATTTCGCGTTCAACTCCATTCGAATGAGAAGTTCGTTATCCGCATGTTTCGAGGACGAGAGTTAACTACATAGCGAATTTTGGGAAACTCGAGCTTTACCTCCATTGTTCGTGAAGAATGCATGGCTTCGCATGGCTTCGCGCACGCGTGTGCCTACAATTGTAAAAAAATAATTCTCGGATGGGTATATTTTCGGCAAGAGTGCTTCGAAACAATAAGAACAGTACATACGAATAAATATGAGTCCCGAATAGCCTCGCGAGAACAGAGTTCGTTCGCTGTGTATTTTCTCTGACCCTATTAGGAGAGGAGCACTAAAAAAAAATAAAAAATGTCTCTTCCACGCGAGGTTTCTCCCGGAGTTGGCTAACGAGGACTCTCAAGAGACTCGGGACTCCTCGTTGAATTGTTCTCCGGCACATGGGACTCCCCAAAGCTCGACGTACAATTTATTCGTCGAGCTTATCAAGTGAGATGCTCTGGGCTACGGTGGTGGTGGAGGAGGAACCGGAATCACCAAGGAAACCGCACACTAACCACTATAGGATTCTCGTTATTCGACGGAACGAATGCAGGCAAAAAATAAAAAAAAAACAAAGTTCTTCCTTGGCACCGCGTCTCTACCATGAATTTCTCTGCCTAGTAACAACTCCACCACTGGCACCCGAAAATCTATCAGACAATCTCGACCACATTATGACTTCCTTACACGCGGCACACACATCGCGCATGATGCCTCGTCACAATGTGGATAATTAATAGCAATCTTCTTTTTGATGGATGAAGCGAAAATTACCAAACGTGTCAAACAAGAGTCTTTCGCGACGTCAGGATTAATTAATCGGCTTGCGTAATAGAAAGTAAACTACGGTACAAGAGGAAAGTTAGTATAAGCTTGCGATAATTTTTCCGAAGAATGGTCCGAAGAAGGGTTGAATGATCGGCTACATCAGGTCCAGAAACTTATTCTTCGACCGGAAATAGCTCATGCCGGACATGACCTATTACGTCGCTTCCGGTTCGCAGTAGCAATTTGCGATACAAGTGCGGTAAAGCGAACTTGATGTTCGCTATGCCGCATTGCTACACCGTTCGCTAGTATCGTATAATATTTTCTGTAACGAATGCAGGAGAAGTGCTTCACCGTGCCCGCTGACTGTGGCGCTGTCCAGCCCGCGTGCGTAAAGTACGAGGAGCGTGCGTAAAGTATAATCGGCCCGACGTGCGCACGCGCCGAGTAGTTACAGTACACTTGCGTATAAAGTTCCACTTACGCTACTCCCAGCAGGCACGAAAAGTAGCACTTACGCATGAGTTATACAAACCTCATTTTTCGAGCGGAAGTGACGTCATACCGGAAATACGTCACTACCGGTTTGAAAATCACATTTGTTTTGGCGTTGACTCCTCATCCTCAACGCTTCTCTCCTCTCGGGCATTTGAGGCTGTCAGGCTGTTTTTTCTATCTGGGTCAGATAAAGGGGTGAACGAAGGACATGGCAATATAAAAAGTGATAGGGCCGGGGGGGAGCGGGGATAAGGGAGGAGATATAAGCGATTAGATCGTCGGAAGAGAGTGGGCCGCGATGTAATAACGGGAAGAGCATCGTCGAGGCCGTGAGCTCTCGCGACTGCCTCGAAGGTGATGGTGCGGCTGCGGTAGCAGCAGCAGGTGTGCAACGTGTCTGTCATGCCACCCTGGCCGCAACCGAGTCTCGATCCCCTCGACCGGGTACGACGCGATGTCAGGCAAGCTTTATTATTGTACCTCTCTCGGCATACATTCCATAATATGGGTGTAGCCCCGCGAGGTGAACGACTCCGTACCGACGTATACAAATCGGGAAGCTCGCCTCCATGCTTCCTGCGTGTCGGAGGCGCCGCCGCCGTTTATTGTCTTTCTCACCCGCGGCAATGGAGAGACACTCCGGCGACGTTCGATCACTCCGACCGACTTTGACGCTTTTTTTCGCTTATCCAGCACGTGGCACACTCCCCCCCCCCCTCTCCCCTCTCCTTCGCGTCGTGTCCCGCGTCATTTCGTCCTGCGAAGAATTCCCCGCGGATCTCGCGCGAACACGCCCCGAGAATAAATGACGCGACGACCCCGGGCTGAGAAGCGGCTCTTCCGGATTGTTAAGTAAATTGAAAAGCTATTTCGCGCGAACGGGCGATAGTACGAAAGTCGTGAAATATATGGCTCCGCGCTTCCGCAAATTCATTGTCTTACCTAGTCGGAGCGGAGTGTAATGCATAGCCATCTCGGGAGGACGACGGAGTAAGGTGGAGCGGGACGTTCGATCACTCGCGTTGGCGTGAAAGTTTGACGGGTTTTCGTCGTCTTTACCGCCGTTTCTCTCGCCTTCCCGGGTCTCTTACCCAGTAAAAATTCCTAGTCACCGGCAACGCGTCCGGCACCCGAAGACAAATGACACGACGCTCTCCGCTCCCCGCCCGAGCCGCTGGATTCGCGCTTCCTCGCGGACTCTTAGGTAAATTCGAAAACTGTCTTCCCGCTCCCGTGCAGTAATGCACCTCGCCGTCGCGGAAAACAGACAGGGAGAATCTATTACGGGACATCGCGGCTGTCATCCTCGCTGTACCTCCGTCATATCTCCGGTGCGCTACTCTTCTTTAACCTCCGCATAACTCACGCAACAACGAATTACTTTCGAATTTGTACAATTTTGGAAAGTGAGCGACGCGGGTGTCGGAGCTCCTTCCGGCGAATCGTCAAACCCGTTCGCGAAACATCCGACGCGGAAATTCGGTCAGGAGTCTTGTCTATGACCTTCCAGTCTGCACTGAGAAAAACTTACATAGCAAATAGTTCCCGAGGGGGACGTCTATATTTTACAGTTACGACAATGACCAAAAATTGTAGTTGTAACTATAATCATAGTTTAATCAATTGAGTTTGTACTATCACAAACTATCTATATAGACGTTCCCTCTGGGAACTATTCGTTATAGTAGGAAATACCATCATTTTTTCTCAGTCTGGGATCTTCCAGTCCCTCCGGCGTTCTGACGAATTCCTGTCGAATTTTTGTGGATGCCTTTGAGGGTCCAGTCCGGACAACTAACTGCACATTCTCCGAGTGCGCACTGCAAAGGGACTCCGTGCTCGGGGAAATTTCCGGACGCGAACTGGCCAGGTCAGGCATAATCGACGGCGTGAGATCGACTCTTCTAGCTGACCCATCGTCGAATAGTTTGGATACTTCGAGTGGCCGATTAGCGCGTTTGAAGCGACCGCATGACGCTGATCGTCAAAGTTTCGTGCAATCGATTTCTCCTTTCGCCGCGGTGCAGCTTTGCCTGGACGGTTTGCAGCGCGTCCTCGAACCGGTGTCCTGTCGTACACACTCACGTTCCCACACCATCCCTTATCCTTTTCTCTCTAGGCCGTGCTCCACTTCGAGCACCGCCGCAATTCCAAGTGTCGCCCCCTGCCCCCCCCCCCCCCCCCCCCCCCCCCACCCCCTTCACGTAAATAGTCGCATGCCGGGCGGTACTTTCACACAGCTACCGGAAGCAGAGGTAATCCGGAGAAATCGTGAACCGGCAGCGAAAACTCCGACGCCGAATTTCTGACCATAAATTCACGCCAGTCTGACGTTTACTAAATGAAGTTCCCCGGGTAAAAAGAGAGTTCGCCCCCCCCCCCCCTCTCTACGTACGTCGTCCGCGCATCCCCGCTATGCACTACCCGGCCCACGGAGTAACTAGTTTTAATGCAGCCCTGCTTGCTTCAAAATTCCGGCACTGTTCAATTTCCTGTACACGACTTTCACCGGTTGCCACACATGACTCTTTCTCTCTGACTATACGCGCCTGAGAAAAATGACTCCGGTGACATAATTTTTCTCACTTCTCGAGGACCTCTTTCAGGGCTTTTTTTTACGATGCGTCAGAAAAATATCGACTGGGGAGAAACTCGACTCCATTAACGATCGCCCAAAGTACAAACAAAAATGCAGGCTGCAGTCTAACGAGCGTAAAACTAAGAATTACTGGTCGGTCCGTCTGTGACGGCGACGGACCGTGATAACAGAGAGAATCGTGAATACGGGAATGCAAACGAGGACGAGTAGCGACTACTGTGACACAGAGGCGGTCGCCAATGATAATAGAAGAGAAGAGCTCGGCGCGATAACGAGAAGGGCGGATGGTGAGCGAGGCAGTAGATAACGTCTGGGAAAAGGTGTCCTTAGCGGCGAACTCGATATTCCAGCCGATGTGACTTTATTGTGAGACCTGAGTTGGACAGAAACAGCAAAGAGAAAAAAAAGGTATCCGCCCCTGCTGCCAGTAGTCAATGTACACGAGGACGCTGTGGGAATGGATACGCTTGTGCATCAAAGGGCCCTTGACAAAATCGAGGTGGTGCGCGTCAACCGTGATATATTAAAAATAACGGAATATCAGAGAAATTCTTCTGTGTGTATGTTATAGCTCGATATTTAAAAAAAATCTCACACCGCGCCACAATCAAGGGCCAAAGTCCATTTTGCTCGAACGTCTTTGAAATTTTTTATTTATCGGGAAGCGCAGAAGAAATTGAGATATCCGAGGAATAATCTGGGGCATGAATTTTCTTTGGTCGCGGGTAGCTAACGGAACCTCCCTCGGCGGTCATTGCGCCCGCGGCTTAGAACGAAGAGATGCAAATAATCCAATAATTTCCGCGCTCCCCGGGACCCGAAGAATTCACTGAGGAATAAAGAGGCTGCTGCCGCTGCTTGGCGTATCCTGAAAATGAACGAGCGAGAGAAAATGCGATGATCGAGAGGATTAGTTGGGGAGACAAAGCGCTCGAAGCTGAGAAACGTCAGATATATAGTTATAGACTTTGAGACCGGTATCCATGGCCGAGGAAATAGAGTAATCAGCCGAACGGTTGTAGGGCTTTGATGAGATCTGAAAATAAGTCTACGGAATCCTGTTTGATGCTGTGCCCCGCCGGTGAATAGCGACCGATCGGTTCGTCTTCGCCCGAGGGACTGCGCATCAATTCTCCGAAATGCCGAAGGTTCGTCAAGAACAGTGCTGAATATGATTGCTCAAAGCTCTTCCAGAGTTCCCCTTTGTATCCCGTCGGTCGGCTCATACCTCGGCCCGGAGGCGAATGTTTTTCGGCGAAAGAGACTCCGTTCGCCTCTCCTATCTTATTCGGTTTGAGATATAAGAAACGGAGAGCAGTATCGGTAACTCATCTATGTGCTATGCGATCCTGCATGTGGGTAGATGAGAACTGTCTACAAAAGACGGTTCGTCTTTTCGATTGGAAATAAGGTTTTCACGAGTGTGCCTCACTAATTTTGATCGTTGAGCAGACAGCTTCGAGATATTGGCTCGGTTGAAATTAAAGAGTCTCGAACGCTTACGAGTTCACGATATGACGAAGGAGAAGCGGATGGAATGACGTTCGACAGTGGCCATGGAGATAGAACTCGGTCGGTTGAATATTTCTATCGATAGTCCGCGAAGAAATTTCTATCCCACTCCTGTAATCACTTTCCCGGAGAAATATATAAGGAGAAGTCGCGAAGAATCTGCAGAGTGGAGATAAAATTCAGCTGGTTAGGTCGGCTGGCAAGGCTTGGAGGCAGCGAAAAGAAAGGGGGGGGGGGGGGGCGGGGGGAGGAAAGGAAGAAAGTTAATCTGGCTCGGAGATACGTACCGACGAAGCACGAATTATATTGCAGTACTCCGGCAGGAGAGCGAAGAAGTGGCTCGAGGGGATGATGGGCTCGAGTACCGACCCGGCAGAAGAAAGATCGACGTAGGCAGGCGCGTTGCCGGGGGTGAGTGTTAAGGATCGAGGATTAATTCCACGATCTTCATTCGAGTACCGCGTCGTCTACCTCGTCGTAATATGATATCCTCCCCCCTCCGAGTTCAGTGCGCAGTCACGCGCTTTGCCAGGTTTATTTACTTAGACCATCGAATGAATATTTAATCATGCCAATCCGCGCGTACACCAGTTTATCCAACTTTGTAGTTGGCTCGGTAATACGACGCACCGGCTCGGCCGACCGGTAAATAAAAGCGTCGCTTCTTTTGATCCAGCCGAGTATAATGTACAACGTAACGCAGTGAAAGCAGGCACCCTCCGGCAGTCGGAGGAATTACCGAACTTCGCAGCGAGTTTCCAACTTCGAGAGAATCTCAGAGACTATTTTCAAACTCTCGACTCTGGGTGTGTTCTATTCATTACATAGACCATAGGATAGACTATCGACCGACTGGAGAGCAGCTTCGAGTTCGCATTGTTTTTTTTTTTTGTTCCTTCTCCCTTTCTGTCTCATTCACCTCTCTATAAATGATACATCCTTCTTTGTGAGCTGTACTCGAAAGAGCACAGCGAAACCGTACCGAATCCGTCGAGGCAGCCGTTCCCGCTGCCGTTTCCGTGGCCCTCCCGACCCAGGCGCCTGGGGCTGCTTTCAAAGCCCACAAAAGCCGATTTATCCCGTTTTCGCAAGATGGATCGACGCCGCTGTGAGCCTAGCCAGAGCCCGGCACCACCGACACAACCACGAGGAACAGAAGCCCCGGTGACGTTGTTGCTTTTCGCCCGGCAACAGCTCTTCCATCTTGATTTGTCGTACGGTCGGGATATCCAACGCTACTTTTACCGATCCATTTCGACCGGAAGTTCTGACGTATCTCCACAGTCCATCGACTCTCGGATGTTTATATATTACCTACGCCATCGCCGTCCCACACGTTTCATCAAACAAATTTGCTAATCACGTTCCCACAACGGCGCGTACGGTAGTCGCCGTCGTAATTCTCGTTTATCCGACGTTTGCAATAACGATGTAATTTCATTCCGATCCTCCGGGCGTTCTATAGAGCGACAACCTGTATTATCGCTGATGAAAAAGCTTTTATAAATTCCCTTTTGCTTCTTTTGTCCGAAGAGAGATTTAGCCACGTAATATCCGTCTCTTTCACGAGTAAAGCCTCCTTGCTCCGACGCGGCCGTCTCTTGATCTTCGAGACCGGGAGGCCAGACCAACGGAGCGAAAGAAGGTCGGCCGACCAGCCGGCTTTCATCGAGAAAGAATATTAATGAAAACGGCGAGCTTTCTGACGAGAAAGATGAGAGCGGACAGGGCAGGGAATAGAAGGAGGCGCGCGTACATGATCGAAGTGACGTACGAGGGAGTTCTCCATTGGGAATTGACATAAGCGCGTGTGGCAGGGTTGTTTTCGGTCATCCAGGTTGAGAGTCTTTTCGTCTTTGACGAGGGTTCTACGAGGCTTGCTGGAACTGCTGAAGCTTCGGCCGTGGAACCTCCCGGCAACCTTCGCCAGTCACGATAAAGAAGGAGAAGACGGAATCGCCTATCGGACCCGCGCTAAATTGTTTATCGCGTTCTCCTGGGAACTCCAAAACAGCCCCATCGTTCGTCTTTCCGGGAGATGAGAAAATATCCTGTCGCTCATCCACACTATATATCTATCGGAGATATAGAGAGTGCGCTCTTAGTCGGTCATCTCAGACCAAACAGTCTCCCTTCGCTTCTCTTTACCCCCCCCCCCCCCCCCCCCCCATCCGCGCTGTTTCATACTCCCCCGTAGCCTAGGGGAGTATCGCGGCAGACAACTCCGAGAGAGAACCCCAGCTATTATTTGCGTTCCAACATCGTAAATGAGCCGAGGATTAAACGCAAGACGAAGCGTGAAGGCGCCCAAACTAATTGGAAGTTCGTCTCATTTAAATTAGACGATGGTACGGAGGTGAAGAAGAAGAGAGAAGGAGACTGAGAGAAAACGAGGGTGAGTGAAGTATTACCTAAACTTGTCGACGGTCCTGCGCGCCATTGACAGCTCGCGCCAATCGCACAAGGCCACTTCATTTTAATTATTAAATTAATCTGTCAAGTTCTTTTTCCTTTAAACCCTCTAACGAGGCCCAACGCGATTGAAGATCGCAATTATGAAAAGAGGAACAAAGATGACTCGGCAAAAATGTCATTCCTTCGCTGATTGGGTAAGACGCGAAAGTTCGGATGTAAATTAAACGAAGAGTCTTCCGGATATTACCACAGTTTTAGCGTTGGCAGATGGAATTGGAAGAGAGATGGCGAGGAACGAGGGCGGGGGGGGGGGGGGGGGGGGGGAGGGGAACTAAGATATAGAGAAGTTTCATAATGGCCCGAAGCAAATCTCCGGTGAGTTTGATCATTAAGGATCAAGGTCGGGTCGAGGGTGTGAAATTCGCCTTCTAGCATCTTCCCCCATGGCGAGGATCGTCGCGACCCCCACGTCTCTCGTTGACAAGAGAAATATAGCTTTGGAGAATTTATGTTGCCGTCGCTCCTGCTCGCGGAGGAAATTAAGAAACCTGTTATATTAAGGCTTAACGATGGATGATAAATCACAATAACGTTAACTCCTGTATACAGTCGTTATGCATTTGACGATGCGAAAATAAGAGAGAGCCAGTTGTACGAAGAGGCTTTCAGTGTTCCTTAATTTATCCGTTTTTGTCGCTGGCTACATTTGGGATACATTTCAGAGAAGCCTAAAAAAACATGAAACTGTTCCGGTTCGAAAATCTCTTTTTAAAAGGAATCGATGTCATTCGGTAAAACATTATTTCCGGTTTAAAAATCGTACGTTGTAACCAGAAGTGGCGTTTTTCCCTGTGACATCACTTCCGGTCGAAAACTGAGATTTTCAAACCGGAAACGACGTCACAGCAAACCTTTTCCATAATTTCTCTGCCTCACGTAACTTCCAGTTTAAAATTAAGATTTTCGAACCGGAAGTTACGTTACAGAGAATATTTTTTATTATTTTGTCGAACGTATCTCGAATGTAGCACGCGACAGAAACGATTAAATTAGAGATACACGGGTTGCATTAACCGAATGTCGAGGCAACAGAAAGTCTCCTTGAGTGCCTCAAATTTCGCTCTGCCGGCGAATGATCAATCCTTCACCGCGATGACATCCCGACAAACCGACACATATTTAAACGCGCGATATTTCACCTCCTTCTCGCGACATCTCCGTCCCACCCGCGTTTCGCAAAATGGTATTCTCAGGACTACTACTGATTTTCGTTGGATACTTCCGAACGACGTTTCGATATTCTTTTCGTCCTTTTGCCATCGTCAACGTCTGGGGTTTTATGTGAAACGCGGATAGCACGGTCACGTCGTTGCCTGGTACTTTGGCGAATTTACTGTAGCCCATTACAAGATTTTCCCTCACAGAGCAACATCAAAAGCCGTCCTATTGTGTAATCGAATAGTACACTTTTACGGTCCCTCGTAGAGTGCGAAAAAAAAATTACATCTCGCGTGCAAACGCCAACGCAGCGGCGTGAGTATAGCTCACGGAGAAAAAGGGTCCTGAATGGGTTTTTCACGCGATCTCAATGGAGGCGATAGGCCGAAATTATGGGGGAGTTGCCGTGTTGCACGTGTGCCGATGGAACTTTGTCCGTGATTTATAGTCGATCGTTCAACCACATCAGAAGATAACACTTCGTGTTCCCGAGGCATTAGTTCAATATACAACGTGTCATTTCAGTGGTGGTACATTGTGTCCCGAGTCTGGGAACTGTATGGCTCCGGTAAATTTGTGGAATTTGGCCGCTAAATCAAATCCCGGCTCCTCTGGGGTCGCTGTTCCACCTCGGGGAAATCTGAATCTCATGAAAGACGCTCATCGAGGATGGTTCGGTCGTAAGGAGATTGTTGGTTATCCCGTTGTCCACAGGTTATACCGTTGAGATTCGCGCATCTAGACCTCATCAGAAATGACCTCTTTGACGGCGAAGACCGCACGGACCGACGGAATTGATCGAGAACAGGAGGATGATGGCGGTGGCTTTGAATAATGCGATAAGGTTTCCATATCGGACAGTCTCTATATTATGTAAACCCCTCTCTCGCGTTGTCTTCACTCCTTGCGCTACATTAAATAGTGTAATATATACCTATATCCAATATCCCGTACGTAAAGGTAACGTGGGTTAACCCAGGCAGCTCTGCAGGATTTCCTCATGCAGTATTCGCCGGGGCACGGTAGAACCAGGGGCAGCCTTATAGCTGCACAATCTCCTCTACGGTAGTGGAGAAAGGGCTAGACGATACTACTGGTGGAAGACGAAACTCGCCGGAGTTCCGCGAAAGACGCTGGCACGATACACAGCCAATGGCTCGAGCGTGATAGCTTCATCGATATGCATATAGCTGGGCTCCGGCAACCACCACCAGCTATGTACAGGGATGGATAGGACTTGATGAGTATCAGGAGGTCCACTGAGGTCCAACGGATAGCAAGACAGAGGAGTACTTGAACAAGGATGAAGAGGCGCTCCGGTAGAGCGGGCAGGAACAGCTAGCCTTTGTCGTCTTAATTAAACATCGAGATCAGATTCCTCGGAACCTCCTCGTACTATATAGCTATAAGACTACGTGATGTATATACGTGTATACACTGTACATACCGTACACAGTACAGTCCGGTTATCATCTCTTGGCTCTTGTGAGTCCTTTGATTACGAATACACGCGAATCAATAAGACGATGACGTCGGTGAACCTGATTAAAGGAGAGACAAGAGAATCGCGATGAGTCATTGTCACTGAAGCGACAACCGTGAAAACAGCGGCAGCATGAAGAGAAGAAAACAAGAATAATGACCAACGGATAACATCTAGGACGGAGAGGTTCTTCATTGGATAAGGGATTATGTCACGGCGTTGTGTCTTTCTACTTTCGGTCATCTTTGTCCAGCCGCACGGTTACGCAATGGAAGAAGCTTGACTTTATTGCGAGCACGTTATTAACTACCGGCCACAGGGAGAGCGGTCGAGCGTTTTGTTAGCTCTCTGAGTATAGGTTGCAAAAATAGAGGTTCGCGAGAATCGTGGACGCCGGACGAGCTCGTTCCAGTTGCCTCGCAACTCGCGAAAACACGAACAATCGGGGTCTCGAAGAAAGGAGAGAGATTTCTCAAAAGACCATTACTTGGCTTCGGGCGTCTTGTAAGACAATCGGACCATTCTCACATAGCCCTCGGCGCAATCGTTTGCCGAGGACGAGGGGGGGAAAACCATCGGGGATGGAGCGGACGGAATATACGCGATGGAGGGAGGAAAAAAAAGGTGCCACAAGCGAATCGATTCAGCCTGCGGAGAGGCCGCAGGAAGCCTACAATCTCGGCTGAGGTGCATTTACCTCGTACCCGATACCCGTTCGGAAGAGTACGTGTAGAAAGTCACTGTCACAGATGGTACACTATCTTTCACACATATACGGTCGAGTTACATCCTGGCATATTATAATTTCGCAGCTATATGCGGGAGTAGAAAAATTGGAACATGCCTCGCGTCTATCTTCCCGCTCGAGGGTGAGAGGGGGAGGGGGGGGGGGGCGGGGGATCTGTTCTTTTATCTCTCTTATTCGGTGTACTGCTGGCCGGAGAGGCGTTGGGGCTTCTCTAGTTCTCTCGGTTCTTCCTCATCGTCTCTGGTCGGGCTTTTCCTCGCGCGCTCCACTCCCAGGCCTCGGTCGTTGTCGCGTTCTTCCCTTTTTACTCCTTCTCTCGTCGGCTCTCGCGAAGATTAATAACGCCACGGCGTGCCTCGCATAAAACTCCCTTTAATCTGGGCCAACGAGAACCCTGGCGAATGTATGGAAGCGCCGCCGAGCGGCATTGAATGACGTGGGCTCACTCGTCTCCCTCGTCTCTCCTGCTATTCCTCTCGGAGTTGCCACCCGCTCGTTCCCTTCTCTCCCTCTCTTTTCGCCTTCCTCCATCTAGTAAACAGAAACTGGGCGAGATATTCCGGTCCGACAAACGCGCGTCCGTTTCCAGCTCCACTCTTACCACTCGTCCGTCCTTCTCTGCTCTCCCATTCCTTTTTGTTTCGTCTCTCCATTGTAGTTTTTTGTTTTCTTTTGCCCTCTTTTTTTTTGTTTGGATTTTCATTTTTTTTTCGCTACTCCGCAAGCTGCCAAAGCGTCATGTCGTCTGCACGGCTTCAGAAATTGCAAGACAAACCTCGAGCAAATACCAATCGCAGTTGAGCCCTTCTACACTGCGTTCCCACCCACCGCCCGGACGCTGAGCTCTCCCGCTCTCCCTCACTGCTTGTCGGAGTAAAAATAAAATGAACCTTTTACCTACCGGTCGTTTCTCTCTTTCTATTTTACCCTCGTTCCCATTTCGTGTTGCTGGTCCTCGCACATTTTTATCTCGGCCTCTCCATCACTTCCCTCTTTTAGGACGGCGAACGGTGCTGCGCACTCTCTGCTCCGGTGAGCCGGCCAGCGAACGGGCACTCCGACTCTCGGAGTCCGCAAGCCTTCGGCACCACCGAGTCGTTACAAAAGCATTAGGTCGCGACCGACGAGCTGAGGAACCATCCACCGGCCCAGCCACCGTTCGCCCCCGTAATCCGAGACCGGTTGCTTAATTATTGGCGTACCTCGCTCGGCTATCCCCAATTTCCCTATTTTTCGTACCCGCGCACTACACTTCTCCTCGCCCCGGCACTTGGAAGAATGAAGAAAACGAGATATCGCACTGGCGCACAACCGACGAAGGTCCACGATCGCGGAGAGAGCGAGACGAAGAAAGACCAACCCAGTTGGATTTAATTAAAAGAATCCAATTCGTATGGATTTTCCGCCGCGCGATTTTCCGTCCACTCAACATCCTCTCTTTCTCTCCTCCGCCTCTCCTTTCATCTCCCTTATCCCCAGTCCCTTTTTTCCTCACCGATTTTCATAGCTCAGGATTTTCTCCCCTCGAATTCCAACTCGCTGGGCGCTTCCGCCGCCCTCATCTCCTACCTCGTTTCGTACTCATAAAACGAAAGGATCCAGTAAGAGATGATGATCTCGCTGAACCCATGAGGATTCCCAGACCAATTATACGTTGCAAGTTGTTGAGCTTAATCCTGAAAAGCGTTCATTGAAAGTATTACGCATTGATCGACTGTGCCAGATGGTGATGTACGATACCGCACATGTCCTTGATCCAGAAAGACATTGGCATTTACCGCAAGAAATCGATACCTCCAACATCCACAAATAATACCATGAATGCTATTCACATTGGTTGCTCCACCAGCCTGTTACCATTGTATCAACGTAGTTCGTGAATTGACAACGCTGTTTTACTAACTAATACGAGAAGCGATTATGATTGCATGACGAACCACTTGAGCAGGATGCAGTAATGAATTCGTCAGTATCCATTAATCTCTTGACGCAAACATGATGGAAGTGCTTATAGCTTCCATACATACCGGTGAAACGTCACTTGGTATTAAGTCCAACCGCGCAGTTATTGACCATCCTGGGCTGAGGAAAGCACGGTGATTGGCATGCCCGTGTTGCCATGCAGGGTTATTCACTGCGTATACACTACACAGACAGCCAGTCACCGAAGGACGAAAGACCGCCGATGCTTATACGTAGTAGTCGAGATGGAGCAATGCGACACTAAAGCGGCTTGAGTCACATGACTTCGTCATTCCACCGGGGGACCTCAATATCAACCGTACATCCGACTCCTCGAATGCTCGTATTTAGTACCTCTTAGTTTAATTTGCCTATCCAATGGGAACGTTCTAATCACATCAAGATCATCACTATGCGAACGCCAGAGGCAGATAGGACGATCTGGAAGTTACTCGAATTCCGCACATTAGATACGCTTCATAGGGCTTATGTGTAGCGGAACATGTCTGCCTAGATGATTAATTAATTGGAATGCGCAGTGTGTGTGTATGTGGGGGAGTTCCGTTAGAGATGACGGGCTCGTTAACGCGTTACGTGATTCATTTGACTAACGAGAGAAAGCTGTCCCTTAACGATCCTCCGATGTTACCTAATTCAACCCCGAAGGTATCGATGCTTTGATCGTACTTCTACGGGATTGTCGAAATTTGATTGCGACAGATTATCACTATGACGGATATCTAGTCGCAAGTACGCACCGCATTAACCTGGCGACGTGTCCGACCACCAAAGAATTTTCTACTACATGATATTTCGTTAACGCTGAATCATAGAGTCAGTGTATTCGATGTCGATGCATCTTTCACGATTGTTCGGCTTGTTTCAAACAACTGGAAAACTGTGCTTGGCAGGGTACAGGTGAAACTTGTTGTACGCTGTAACATACCTTTGCGTCTGCAAGTGTGTGGCCATGCCACGGTTGTAACTCGGTCTGACGCTCGCTCACTCGCCCGTAGTATGTCGAGTTGATAAACAATTCCCCAACGGATGTTGGTACACGCTGGTGTGTATACATGTATTTATTATATATATATATTCAGACCGAGGGGTAGCAGAGATATAAATTATGAATGCCAGAAATACTCGGGGTCGTCCGGAGCTCGCGGAGGCAACCGTGTGTAGCATTGAAAATTCATGGCTCTGTACCCGTCACTCACCTTCCGTCTCATTTACGCTGATGGACTGAAAACAACGGTGAACAGGGCATCGGGAGGGAAAAAAAGAACTCGTGTTGTTGTTGGGTTTTTGTTTCTAGTTTTCTTTTTTGCGTTCGCAGAATTCGCAAATTCTCAGTGTAAACGATACGACAGTACACAGCAACAGTACACAGGTACACGTTGCGTATACTGCAACTGCTCAACCGTGTTCGCGCAGTGTTCAGCGGCCCGTGAAGCTGCGCTTTGTTATTTAAGAATGTGAAAAGCATAGACGGGAGGAAAAACAAGTATGCCACAACATGAGCTTTTTTTCATGGTGAAAAAGGGAGTGGGTATTACGTGGAAGCTGCTCCTTCATTCTTTCATTTTTCACTACCGTTCTCATTACGTCGTGTTTCGGGCATCCACAAGATAAATTCACATACATCAACGGTTATTTAATCGACTTCGAAAAAGCTTCGATAAAAGAGGTCTGGTTTTTGGCCACCGCTACAATAATAATTTATATCACTCGGTGGGGAAATGGCGGTTTTGCGCACGTAGCGTGTGTAAAACCCCCATTTTCGCAACTCGCGTCAGAAATGTTTTCTTAACTCGTGTGATTGCAACACTCCTCACAAAATGTTTTATCGCACTAGTATCGTAATGTACCATTTTAATATTCCAAAAATATTCCATCGATTCAGCCGATGACTCATTTTTCTAAGAAAAGTAATCAGCCACGATCGCGTTCGCAATTTCAGTGTTACGATCTACCGCGGACACTCGACGCGAGATATTTCGGATTCGGTCAAAGGCCATGCTTTTACTTTAATCTTTTTTTTTTAATTCGCCCTGTTAAAAGCTTGTCAAATGAAAAGCGTTGTGTGTTACGAGTGTTTTACCGGTATGTACCGATGTCGAGCAGCTCGTAGACCAGCTCGTCGTGCACGGGGTAGTTGCCCGTTCGGAATGCGAATGCGAAATCGGGGGATGCATGAGTACGACGCGTGTACGTATACGGTGGTTGAATGTGGCGGTGTAAACGCGCTTTTCCGAAATTCGATCACATTCCCGGACTTTCGGTGGTATGCGTAGAATGCTGGTGTCAACTCGCTGATAAATTAATTCCTCCCTCGTATGGTGCTTTATAGTATTGTTTAGACGCGTGTATCGCATGTATCCAGCAGCATTTCCCCTCCCGCATTGCTATCTACGGAATAAACTCACATCATGCGGATCATCGTTCGAATCGACCTAGCATTGCGACCAAAAGCAACTTCTATAACATCCATGACAATCTAGGCTAGCTAGGGCAAAAGAGTTTTTAAATTTTGTCAGTACAAAAAAAATAGGCCGCCAGAATTACCCGAATGCGGTGGGTAACAAGGACCTAATCACCTTTCGTTCCCTTGTTAACAACAGTCAGTTGCCAATAATTTTATAGCGCAGAACGCTGGTACGTTCAAAGTTTGTATCCTTTGGAGATCTCATTTTTTCGAATCCAACCTGCACTCCGTAACCAAGACATCGAGCCTTTTTTCCTCAGGTTGTCCGGCACTAGCCGACTCTCACCTCTGGTATCCACAAATCGCATTCGATCGCCCTTCCGCAGTGGTCTCTAATTGCGCCCAAGCACCGGCGTTTCCCAACGGCAATTGCGAACTAAACTAGAGTCGAAGACCGCCCGAGGCCACGGGAAGTTGGATTATTTTGAACCGAGATCGCGATAAGTCGATGCTCGAACGTTGGAACCGCCCGGCGGCTGGTGCTGCTGTATTACACCCACTACACAGCGTGTACCGTATTTCCCGGCCCAGCTGCTATCCTCATTCCCGGCACAGCGAACGAAAATGAGAGATTGAATGAATGAGGGAGCTCGGGAAAGCTGCGAACCACTCGAAGAACGTTCTCTTCGACGAGACGAAGCTTCGAAAGGTTTTCGCCGATGCGAAATATATACGTTGCACTTCGATCCGATTCTCTCCCTCGTTCCGCTCTCTTTCCATCTCCCTCGGCACACCGTGTGTTACGGAAAGGGAATGGGTTGCAAGGTTGGACGATGGCTCGGGGGGTGCGAGTCGACAAGGCCAGTACGCCGCCGTTAACTTCGAATTGGGAAGTTACCCGATCGTGTGATTGCGTTCGCCGAAGGAACTTTCGGTCTGGCACAGAGAGCGGGTTTTCCATTCGACGTTCGCGGAGCGTGCCCCGGACGTACACTTTCGCAAGCGTTACCCGTGATTCTCATCTGCCCTCTTCCCGGCGAAAACTTTGCTCGCGGAGGAACGAGAGCGAGCCCGGGCGAGACGGAGCAACGGAGTAATCAGATTCTACTTATTGGGAGAGAGACGGAGGCGGAGGAAGAGAAGCGCGCGAGAATGAAACGAAAATCCACCGGCAATCGCCCGCGCCTCCTCGCATCGGGGCACTGATATCACACTTTGGAGATGAATCAAGATCCGGAGAGATTATGAATTTCCATCGGCACACGTGTCCTTGGAAGGATGATCGCGGTAACCGCTGTATTTACCGGCTTGATTGTGGTTTCGAAGCCCGGAGAGCAGTTTGCGGATGAAAAGAAAAATCATAACTCCTCGAGGGAGAGAAAAGACGCCGTTATTATACCGTGGAAGCGGGGAGACGCAGAAGTACGGGCGGAAGCTGGAGGATGTAGGCAGAGACCGGCTGCAGCGGGTATCCACGGGGGTCTGGAGCCGCCGCCCACTACGCCAAGGCTTTGCCCCGAGGCATACATTATGCTAAGTCGGCCATTAGAGAGTGAAATATGTTTCGCGTGCCACAGTCAGTTGCCACGGGCGTCGGGGCAGAGCACCTCTCTGCATTCGAGGCGTTACATTACGCCAGTTGTCGTCTACCAGTCCACCAGTTATTTGCAACTCTAACGACCACTAATTGGCATTAGTCTTGGAAATTTCAACCGGCGGTCGCGGCTCCGGCGACGCTCTGGCTTTCGCCGACTTGGTCAAAGTCTCCGCTGATCGATTCCTCAGACCGCCCGGCGGAGCGCGAGAGTCTTCTCGGGAGATTTTCTCCGAAAACCGGGCGGATCCGGGGTTAACCGCCCATTGGAATATATCCGAGTCGTTCCAACGTACATCGCCATTGGATCAAAGTTCATCCGGCGGCGAATAGAATTTCGCGACCGAATTTGAATTTTATCTTCTGCTCTCTGCCTGCAAGTAGTTATAGCTTCGCGTTGCAGGGTCGAATATATATAACCGTGTCGGGTAAGTTTGAAAAGGCCCGGATGGTCGAGCAAAAATATCCCGTTTGGCAGCAGAGAGCGGGACAAAACGGAACCCCAGGGAAAATGGACCTCCGTTTGGGACGAGACTTCTCCTTGTGTCCCGCCGGAAATAGGTAGAGATGGTCTACCTATCATATGCGTTGTCCCCCGGAATTCCGTTTTGGTCCCATCTCACCCCCATCTCCTCGGATCAAATGGAATTAGAATCTCTTCACGGAACAGCGAATTGTTTCTGTTAGTCCTTATTGAATAGTGTTAGGTCGATGGAACTCACTCGACTGTTTTGAATACGATATGAAATTCGATTCGTCGCGTCAGTATCTACTGTACGGCTAGACGAGATTGATACTCCGGCAACTACCACTTGGACCGCAAGTTATAGATATGCCGCCAAGTTCTCCATGCAAGCGGGGGTGGGACGGGGGGTCACTTTGTGAGAGTCAGTGGCTGAAAGTTTCGGGGAAGGCTTCGGGGCGGACATGGCCCGAGCCATCCTGGCCACGTGACCGGTATAGTATATGACTTTCTCTTTTGTTCCATCGTCGGTTTACCATCGAGCCAGGGGGAATAGAATGGATCGCGTGCTGAAAATCGGAAGAGGCAGCTGCTACGGATCAAGTTTCACTCCACCGCCCCGAAACGTTAAGAAAGTTTGAATTTACGTGACTGAATAGGGAAGACACGTTGGGTGTTATTGCATCGGTGGCACGGAGAGTCAACGTAGTTCTCTGACGGATACGTAAAAACTACTTTTTCGCTTCACGTTTCATTCAGATATACAGAAGTTTTCGCGCAATTCAAGGTCTTGCCGAGATTCGAGGATCGTTAAGGATCCCTTGATTGTTCGCCGTCGACACTGACTGCTATATCAAATATTTCAGTCTCAATCGATGATTTACAACGAACCACAGCGCATGCTCTTTTCAAGCTTCGTTCTACAAGTATCCGCGATATGATAGAGAAAACGAAGCAAAATGTACTTCGATATATACTGACATTTTTTAAACGTCAATTTCGTGCCTTGTTTTTGGAATAGTAATAACGGTGTCCCTCAACAAACATCACTCGGCAGAACCGGTCCATTCTGTCCTATATCTTCTCACACGTAACTAGCAGGTTGTCGTGGCTCGAGCGTTTCGCGTCCTCGCTGTTGATCGTTTCTTTAGGAATTCGGAGATTTACCGGAAATACGTCACTTCCGTGAACCTCCGGAAATTTACATTCTATGGTCCATAGTGTGGGCACAAAGCGCACGATCCACAAGAAGCTGCTAGATTTTCATATTCCAGTAATTCATATTTTGTCTATAAAATTACTTTTAAAAAAGCCCGTACGTGGTGCATTTTTTAGAATAAAAATGTAGGAACCAAAATTTTGTGCAGCCTCGACAAATTATTGAAGCGGATTCATTGTGTTCTAAGCAAAAGTTAAAATACAAAATCTATGGACACTTCCCAGTCACTTAGCTGGTTGACTTTACCCCAATAACCTCTCTCTCCTCTCCTCTCGCCGCAAATTGAGTTAACAACCGTTATGCACACGCAGCCAAGTCGCGAAATGGCTCGGCGTAATTTAAATAAATATCGCGCAACTCGACGAATCTATTCGTGATGGCTCTGTAAGAAAGTACGTGGTGGTAGATTAAGGAGAGAGGACAGACGGGGTGCAGTTGGAAGCTGTTCCCGGATTGCGGTATGCACTCAGTCATTGATAGGATCGATATGGAGGAATGGATCGCCCCGAGTACTTCTGGCAGAGACATCGACGGGGCGCCCGACGTAATCAAACCTAGGAAAGAAATAAAAATCTCTCTCTCTCACCAATGCTCACGTTCGCCCATTTCCATTCTTCCTCAGCCGTCTCTGCGTTCCTCTGGAATCGTCGTACTGCGCGCTGTGCAGCCCGAGAAACGACGAGACGGCGAATACCACCGGGCGAGTCGCTTTCATCATAAAAGCACTCGTCTACTTTTCTTCGTCATTATTTGTAATTCGAGAACCGTAAACCCTCTACTCAACGTTTTTTAAATTTATTTTTATTATTTTTTTTTTGTCTTCTCGGTGCACTTAGTACGAGCGAACATTACGCTCTTTTACCCCGCATTCATTTCGTCGGACACGCGCCGCGTGGAAAAAAAATCCATATTCCAGAGAATAATAGAAGGAGAGAAGAGTGAAACAGCAGGTCCATTCCAATCTACCAACGGTTGCCAATCTTTCCAGTCTGGTCTCCGCTAGCTTTCTCCGTCTCTCTCGCGAAATGTTCCTCGCCCCCCTCTCGCCAGTCTTCTTCCGTTTTCCTTCTGGCAGCACGTCTGGCTGCCATCCTCTGCCTGGTACTCCGTCTGTTTTGCGATCTTTCTTTTTTTTGCCCCAGCTTTTCGAGCGCTACACAGCAAAAAAAAAGTTAGTACATTTTAAAAACGTTCTCCTCCGTAGAGGTTTACAATTTTTTTTTTTTGTGAATGTTTGAGTTTCCCTCGTTTGTCAAACAATTGTATATTTATCTAAAAACATTGTAGCATACTATGTGCTACTTTTTCGTTCCTGATATCTTAATAATTAATGTTGTTAGGGGGCTTAGGACTCAGAACACGAAATAAACGAATCTGTCTGTCTATCTAAGATCAACTGGAAAAGGAAATTGCGGACATTTGGGGACAAGAAATGGAGCAGCTCCTGTTTGTTTGTCGTAACGTAAACTCAACGAAATCCCAAGCCAATATCATCCTCGGTTACCGTCTTAAGCTTGCCGCGAATTGAGAAACCAATAAGGAATATTGCAAAAATTAAGCACGTTCGCGATTTAAAAAAAATACGATCAATTAATGTCAGCTTGCACGAAGTGAGTTTCGCGAAATATTATTATCCAAACCACTGGATATATTTCTGCAACCTGTCAGAATACGTACAGCACCAGCTACACTGTAGACCGAAACGGATACAAGTTATTGCAGTTAATGGATGTATATCAAGCTCGAATGGGTTTACCTTAATTGATAAAGATTCGGTGATCATTTTTACGGTGAAGTTTCGTATAATAAAAAGCATTATTCATGATCCTCTGAATATCTCATTATCAAATTTAATGAATTCAGATATTTTTAAGAAAAAGAACATCAACGACCCTTTCTCCCTGGCGACGGGAGAACGAAATGAAAAAATAAAAGCCGCGCGCGACCGCTCCGGTTGCCGGCGACCGAATTTATATACGGGTGTACGGTGGCGTTCGGTTAATTGACAAAACTTGGAGCCTGGGAGAACTCGGTCGAGGCTTTCGCGATGGATATCCCAGGTCTTTCCTTGAATAATAACGATCCACAAGAGGGGGGCGTGCGAGGGCTTGTCGACGACCTGATTTTAGATTCCAGACAGGAGCTCTACGGGGTATAAGTTCCATCGCGGGCTCCTTCGCTCCCCGGAGACTCGGCATCACCTTCGTGTCGTCGTGAATTGTACGACGGATGGGTAGAAGGGGAGACGGAAGTGTGAGAGAGAGACGCGACGTGACAAAGATGGTGCGGCCGGAGGTGCTCTCCCGAAACTCGCCGAACTTTCCTGTCCACATTGGCATCCTCGCTATTGAGGGCCATTTCGGCATGTACGAGATGTTGCACTCCATCCGGCTTTCTCGCTCTCCGTGCTCGTGGAGTTTATGGGTGTCCCGATACGGGCTGCCTCGAAGGCTCGCGCTACCGAATGGGAAGTCGATATTATGCGGACCAAAGTGTAATCGCTACATTCAAAAGTTCACTCGAATACATTCCGCTCGCCGTGTTTCAGAAACGGGCAAGGATATTTCCTAGTCTCTGGACGGAGCAGATTGCAAACTCTTTTTCTTCGGACGTACGATACTATGATTTGTGTTCTCTTGACAGCTCTCCGAGCATCGTTCATCGTTCACAACGTCGGCATTCCGGAAATGCTGTACAGAAGAAACAAAAACTGCGGTGGGAGAGAGTCGAGGGTGAGAGATGTATGAGGGATGAAGAGGACACGCGGCTTTCGTGAGAGGGGTGCATCGTTGCTGCTGCCAGGATTATCTCGCTCGTGAAAATGCCGATTTGGCTTGAGTCTCGAGCAAACTGGAGTCTCGTCTTCCGCGCGATTTGAGAGGCCGTATCATCCGTGCGATTTTCACCTCACTTTCCGCATTTCACCCCGTCCATCCCCCTCTTCTGCGATCGTGTACACCGCTTCCGGTCGGAGTCCGAAGATCGGACTCCGATGGCGATCCAACCGCGGGGAAGAGTCGGACATGGTGTGCAGCTTTTTCTCGAGTGAAATGGTTCGTTCCTGTTAAGACCATATAAAACACCTCCCTCCCCGGCGATACCGGGCTCACCCGATATCAAGAACTGTAATAACCTTTTCGCGCGGATTCAAGAAAGTCACACCGAAAGCGGATATCATCTCGGCTTTCGATGAGATTTTTCTTTTGATCGCGATCACAGCTTCATTACCGACCGCGGTATTGCAGATGCTCTTAAACAATGCGATCACCGACACATCGGAACAGTATGCCGCATTTTCTTCTATCGAACGTCTGTTTTTCAGTACCCACGCGAGCTCGAAACCTTAACAACAACAACAACAACCACAAAGAGGTTTCACTGTTCGCTGCAGAAAAACATAATTCACTGTGAAATCTTTCAATTTCCTTCTTCGTACGTGTGTATATACGAATAAGTGCTTGCAAAGGATTTTCCTGGTTGATGGTGGGCTGGGCGGAAAGCCTACGTTAGCAGAATCGAGTCGCGGAACCATTGCGGTATCCCTTCTTCCTTCTCCGCGCAGTGATTCTCTTCGCTCCGGCCTTTTTGTTTTTTTTTCCTCTCCTCTCAAACACGCGGTGATTCCGTCCGACTTATCGACAAATGAAACGGAAAAATTCAATTTGGATTCCCCCTTTGTCGCGTATATCGAGTCTCGGTGTCGCCAACACGCTATATATACGCAAACGGGGTTTGCTTGGCTCTCGGCGTTGGGGGAGCGCATAGATCTATAGCTGAAACCCGAATGCAAAATCGAAGCGACGAAACCGGCGCTGGTAGTCTATCTTCCTTCCCTCCGCTGTTCCTGTTCACAACTGTAATACGTACGTTCTGTGCTCGAATCGGACGGGGGAGGGAGAGTGGGCTGTGTGTATTCTGTTTTCCGCCTTACCTTTCCACAACGCGAACGTTTTCTCGGATACCATAAATCGTCGCTCCACGGATAAACGTACTCCTCCTGCCGCGACCACCCTCAAGCCCGTTCACAACTCGCGAATCCCTCGAGTTCGAGTATCTTACGAGGAAATCCACGTCATGACGGGTTCTTGCCTTTATCGCCGCCGCGGAATATCTGAGGTTCTCCAGCGGGCGCTATTTTTATTTAATTTTTTTTTTTCGTCTTAACAAACACGGCCAGTCACAGTTTCAATACCGGGGATACAAGAGTCCTACAGGTCACGTTTGGAGTAGTAAGAAATCGTAGACATCGTCGACAAAGGAAAATAAACCACGAGAAGAGAGCGCAGTGGTACTCTACATCGTGGAACATTTTCCACAATGCTATATTTTTTTCTATCTGCAAAAGTCCAGGCTAAGAAAAATCTCGATATATCGAGCGGTCTTTTAGTATTGTTGTCGGAGTCTGAGAGCAAAAGCTCCTCTTGAGAAACTTCAGTCGCGGCGGAAAATTGTAGGAAATCACGGTTACTAACGTCCTGCTCGAGTTCACGATGAAGAAAAAAATACTGGTTTCGTATTTAGCGCAGTTTTGAATTTACCGCCACATTGGAAAAACGTCACTTCGGATGTAATCTCATACCGGAAATACGACACTTCCGGTGCGAAAATCTCACTTTTCGTGACGTATTTCCAATGTGACATAGTTTTCGGTTAAAACGTGAGCTGTTCAAACCGCAAGTAACATATTTCCAGTAGGACGTCCCTTGACGACGAAAACGGAAATTTTCAATCCGGATGTGACGACACGCCGATACACTTTTTAATGTTCTCCGCGTAGTCACTTCTCGTAAAAAACGTCAGCGTTAGCATATGTGTTTAGGATTCCACAACAGGTCTATGTCTGATGTATTTTTCTCAACTGATCGCAAGTCATCCACTCATGGTCAGGAGTACAGGAAAGGTAATTTTTCACCACTGCCAGCTTAAAATATTCTCGTGCACGAAAATGCCGCTATTGTGTGTTGCAAAAAAGTCTTCGGGTATCCCGATTCAGCTTACATGTGTCGAAGTACTGGAGAAATCGGATAAATATACAAACCTTCGCAATGCGACGGATTTTCCATACATTTCTATTCAACATCGATCATGTGCCATTCGTCAAGTAAAGGCTGACCGCCTTTCAGCGTGGTCGGTCAATACTTCCTCGCCAGAATTTTTCGTACAACAATTTTCGGGATGGTATCGGGACGGTATCATGCGCGAAACCCTATGAAAAGATTTATTGCATGATATGTCGTTCGGCAGCGGCCAATCAAGTATCGACCACGTCGAGGATCGGATGCATCGCCGAAAATGCGGCTTGCCAAGTCATCAGGCTTCGAATAGCACGTCGTTTCTGGTTTACGAACGTTTTTGGGAAATAACGCAATAGGGGAGAAATAAATAGCTGTACGAGCTATATGCGACACATAAGTAGGACAGCAGCGGCACTATTATTATAGTATAAAAGAGGGATGAGACTAGCGGACCACAAGGTACATACAGCAGCGCAGGTCTGCTGGCTTCTCCTCACTATATACGGTATTCTTTCTCTCTTGGTTGCGCGCTGCGTCAGCGAGAGAATTATAACATCGCCGGGACGAAGGAGCAATTTCCTGTCGAAGGTTGCGGATTCTGGATGGTCGATTCGCGCTCGTTGCAGATAGCTACATGACCTCCCTTATTTGGCGTGCACGTACGGGGAGTGCCTGTACAGGATCGAACAAGCGGTAGCCAACATAGTAGAGTTCCAGGATGAATTCTGTATCCGTGTATAGGGTGCTCGTACGTATATACGAACACGACTCCAGAGGTAGAGGTCGCCCTACCGTAGTTGTTGGCAGCGGACTCCGCAGGGTAGAAATAATCGGTGGAAACGCTGCGTCGCTTGTTGGAGAGGGTTGGTTCTTGGGCGTCGTCGTCATCGTACGATGGGAAGGACAGGTCGATAAAGAGGGGAATGGGTGCTTGGTTGGCTTCTCGGTTAGTTCTGCTGGACGCTCGGATGGAGCTGTATAGGAGCCGGAGAATCCGAACCGAGCGGAGACTCGAAAACGCCGGAAAGCGGATAGTGGCTCCGGTCTCTCTCCCTCCTTGCAGCGGCAGCAGAACCGAGAACCGCTATACCGACACCACGAGGAGGAAAACGGCATGGTCCCGGTCTGCGATGGGCCGTGCGGACCCACGGGACAATGGACCTCTTCAACTATACCGAGCGGTCCACTTGACGTCGCAAACAAGCCCCTTTCGCTCACGGCACGCCACCGAATCCTCCCCTTCGTCCTCTCGTCATCCTCCCGACGAACCGCGTTTCGTCCATCCCCGTCCGCGAGCCTGCAATAAATTGAATTTCCTAAATAGGCACCAACAACACCTATACACGTTCACGATAACCGCGGTCTTCTGCCTTCTGTTGTGCACGCATCCGTGCGTATTAAACCGCGTGCACGTCAGTCAAGCGCTCATGACCCGTGTCTCAGTCACTGCTGATGTTGACGGTCTTGCCCTACATACGCGAAGAGTGACACCCCTGGGGTGGCTCTAGCAATACCCCGCCCGTCACTCTCTTTCCCTTTCTCGACCGCGGTTTTACCGGCTCCCTTGGTGGTTTTGCCGAGAGGCTACCTCGCCGGCGGATAAGAAGAGACAAAATAGGAATAATGAAATGTTGCCTCGGCAAGATGAGATCAAAAGGTCACTCTACCGGCGTGCGCATATACCATGCGTGCAACATACCGTATCAGTACCGGTAGCAGCGGTAGTGGTGGTATGAAAGGTTGAAAGAGGGAAGCTGCGAGGGCCGAGACAAGAATGCTTTGAGGACGCTCGCGGTTGGGATGTCGCGGGCATGTGAAACTCAACTCTGTTTCATATACGCGTTTATACATCTCTTTGATACATCTCTTTCATTTCGGCTCTCTAGCCTCCGTCAAAGAAATGTCGGAATAATCTGTTTTCCAAGGGCCGGTCGGATGAATCACGGCTTAACGCTCAACGGAAACTGAATATCCCTGTATGAATAGTGTTTGGCGGAAGCCCGAGAAAACGACTTCGGGATGAATGGTGGTAACATGAGGTGTTGAAAAACTACAATGGGATTACGTGCGGCTTCCACGAGGGTGACGCGGATACCGCTGCTACTCGTTCGGGCTGTATTATTACGTCATTACAGTTCGCCTCTTGAAGTGTCATTGCTTCCTCGTTGGACAGCGGGAAGTACAACAGGAAAGGAACTTTCCATTTGAGAAAAAACTTGCCCACCCTATAGGAAAAAGTGTTCCACTTTTTCCTATACGTATGCTTTGTTCGATTGCCTCTGCCGCATGAGGCAAGCGATGCAACCAAACTTATGGGCGACATTTTTAGGCATTACTGGTCTTTAATGATATTTTTAGGCATCAACGAGACCCGCTCATGCTGCTTTTGGCTTTATTGCATCCAGAAAAAAAATTTCTTTGACGGCCACTGTTTATTTAGTTTAAGTAAAATATTCATTCGATTTTAATAAATATCTATTTAAATTAAGTAAATAGTTACTTAAATGAAATAAATATTCATTTAAACCAAATAAAAGGTGGCCGTAAATAAATGATTTGTCTGAGTGTGTACCTACTGTAGTACGCACTGGGTTCTGTTTAGACAATTAATAAAATTGATGTTCCTTGTTCGCAATTTCAGGAGAGCAATCCTGACGAACCCGGATCTCTTGCCGAGCTCGCCATGGTATCCACTGCTGTTCGAGAACGACTTTTGGGGCACCCCGTTGCGGGAACGGGGCTCTCACGGTAGCTATCGGCCACTTTGCGTTGCGACCTTTCGACTGAATCATCTGCTCGGCGGCCTCGACCCACGAGGTTACCACCTCGTTAACGTGATTCTACACGCCGCGTGCACTGGACTCGTTGTCAGGGTCGCCAGAAAGGTGAGTTCTATCGTAAAAAAAAAAAAAAAAAATAATAATGAAATTTCATTTCGTACTCGCGGCTCTGTCGATGTGTACGCGCAAATGAATAACTATTAAAACTTTTTGTGAGGCAGTAATGCGTTCTGATGGCCTGTAGAGTACCGGGCACTATGGTACGACCGACGTGAACGAGGAATCATGTAGCACTTTCATTTTTTAATGTCTCGATGCAGTTGACCGAAAGAGCATAGCAATTGGTTCAACGAACACCGCTGTTGCCGATAGATATAGCATAGAACGACAGAGCGATAAAGCCGTGCAGCTTTGCAACAGCAGCACGAGCAGGAGCCGCTGCAGGAGCAGATGTACCAGCGGGTGCATCGAAAGCCAATATATCATAATTGGATCACCGACAGCGTTATAGTGGGATTGCATGTTGCCGAACTCGAAGAGAAATCATTCACCCTCTCGCCCGATGGTTCGAGCAAAAAAAAAAAAAAAACGAAAAAAGCGGTAATGAAGAAACGATCGGGAAAGACGAGAACTGAGAGTAATTCATGAGCGTTAGGATGCTTCAGTCAAATTGAAAGGACGAGCTAAAGGATTGAGTTATAATTCGGCAAAGCCCAAAAGGTTCCTCGCGAGACGAAGCGATTCGAATTGGATTTGCCCCGATTTCCTCCGGTGAAAACGTTTATTGACGCGAACGTTTCGACGGTCTCAATCGTTTGGCTCGCTTTCAAGCATCCGCGCGAGTACGGACTCTGTCGTGAAACTGATTCCACGCTCCAGTCGACTGGGTAACAAGAAATAATACAATTTACGAGAGGATTTCGTGCGCCAGCGTTGCCTTCGTTCTTGAGTTTCCTCCCCGAGAACGGGACGTAGCATCCGTCGAACGGCTCGTCATTCGAGCGACCCCTGTACGATTAATTCCCTGAGCGATCTCGAACGAGCTCGAATAAAATTGACAAATTTTGTTCGCAGGTCCTTCCGGGTCGGAGTCTTGCGCACGCGATCGCTGGACTTCTCTTCGCGGTACATCCGATTCACAGCGAGGCCGTCGCCGGTATCGTGGGACGCGCCGACCTGCTCGCCTGCTTGTTAACCCTCACCGCGTTTCTCGCCTATGTCGGTCACTGCAACGAATCGAGACCCCCCTTGCCGCTCCTTCTAGCTCTAATTTCCTCGCTGCTGGCCACCCTCGCCAAAGAGACTGGCATCTCGTCGCTGGCCCTCTGCCTCCTCTGGGAATTCTGTCACGGCGAACCGACCAGCCGAAAGGTAAGGAACGATCATTCTCGTCCCCCCCTCCACATCACCTACATAAATTTACTCCCGCTACATGTATTACTTTACTGCAGTGTCAATAATCGTTAACACCTTTGCGAACATTCTCCCTGCCTTCCAGCCTCTGCCGATATAGCGCAATATCTGCCAGCTGATGCTCCCCCAGCTTCCCCCTTGCCGCTCGCTCGCCGTCCCCCCTCGTCGGGATATTGCGCTCTATTCTCATACCCCCTTGTACCGTCGACGTCGGCACCCCCGGCGATCCTCGCGCCTTCTCCATCGTCCGTTCTCCTTCCTACCCGGGCTGCATCCGGATGCGCTGGTTGCACCAGACGTCTCGCATGATGCATGTCGTCTCTACCCTCCTCGCCGTTTGCCCGGGGGTTGGAGGTATGCCAAGGGTCGTTCGCATTTCCCAACATATCTCTTCCACCGCGTCGAAACTATGTGTCGGCATCTCTCTATGCGCGCCTGCACAGTGTGCCCGAGGAGGACGAGAAAGCCACAGTGGGAGCGAGAAAAACGAGTCAAAGCACAACCGTGCGTATCCTCTCGCTATCCGGTCTCTCCCTCTTTATCCGTATACATGGCGGGGATGGCTTCTGTTCTTGCAGAAACAGTAGCTACGTGTCTCGGAAGCCTCGGGGGCCGAGAGAGACTTGGTAGGCGGCGTTAAAACCTCCGTGTCCTCGTCGCCGTCGTTTTCGCCTTTCCCTCTCCATCCGGACAAACGTTGAGCCCTCCAGCATCCGGGAACCCCGGTCTTTCCAGCCGTAACTTCCATCTCACCGTGCACACGCCCGCGATACCAGCCTTATCCGGCGTTCCTTCGCTCCCTCTCTAAATCGACGCTACGGAAAGTCCTCGGGCCATCGCAACGACATCCCTGGCGGATGTAACGGCAACGGAGAAAAATGCATGCATGTATTCGACCCTTCGCGGAAGGAACGCACTCTTCTGCGTGGAAGGCCGGAGTCTTTTGTTAGATGAGAATGGGCCCGATACTTCTCGGGACAATACATTGAAGTTTCGTTTCAACGAAGATGCGCCGTGTGCCCATCCGTACGATAAGAGCCCACTTTGACCGATCCGGTTTTCGCCGGGTCGGGATTTTTGGATAACGGTTAAAAGGCCAACATTGACCACCTGCTATAACGTCATTGCTTGAATGTTCACAATGTCGACCGCATGCATCCACTCCCTTCCGGTTCTCCGACAGTAGCATGAAAGTAATCGGGAACCCCACGAGCTTCCTGTTACTCCTGAAGTGACGTCGTTACGTTTGATGTTTTCAGGAAAGAGGCAGAAGCTGGTCCCGAAATCGGAGTGTCGGTGTTCTGACCGGCGGCTTGTTTCTCCTGATAATCGGAAGATTGAAGATCGGTGGGGCGACAACGCCGGAATTCGCGAGCGCTGACAATCCGACAGCGAGACATCCATCGAGGCTGACGCGCGGACTGACCTTTCTCTACTTGCCAGCGGCGAGCGCGAGGATGCTTCTCTGTCCGAGCACCCTGAGCTTCGACTGGTCGATGGACGCAATACCGCGCATAACGAGTCTCTCCGATCCGAGGAACTTGGAATCGGTGTGCCTGTACGCGGCTCTGGCCGGCGCGGGCATGTGGGCGGTGCGAGGATTACGCGCCAATCGTTCGCGTCTCTTCGACAAGCTCGGCTGTCCCATTCGCGCGTCGTCGAGATGTCCCGTTTGCGCCGGAAGAAGAAACGGCGGATGTCACACCGACGGTTGCAGAGCGGCGAACAACAACAACAACAACGGACCGGGGGATTGTCACTGCTCGAAGAGAGCAACGATGGCCAGCGAGGAGTTGTCAGCGAGGGCGAGATCCGCAAGCGCGGTTGCCACGTCCCTGGGCTTCCTGACGATACCGTTTCTGCCGGCGAGCAATCTCTTCTTCTACGTGGGCTTCGTGATTGCCGAGAGAATTCTTTATCTTCCGAGCGTCGGAGCTTGTCTATCGGTCGGCGCGGGGATCGCCGGAACTTACAGAATCGCCAGAAGAACATCGAAGACGAGGGGAAGAATGGTTCTCGCGGTCACCGCTGTACTGCTGGGTCTCATGCTGGCTAAGACCCTCAGGCGCAATCTCGATTGGCACGACGAGGAGAGCCTCTACAGATCGGCCCTACACGTCAATCCACCGAAAGGTCAGCATACACCATCGTCAACCTTTCATTGTCCTCAACCTCTCTCCGACCGTCTCCTTACTCCGTCTTTGGACCACGATCGATCAAACGGATTTCGTTCTTCATCCCTCAGAATCCTTTGCTAAGACGCTCCGTCCGGTTCTCCGATGTATCTCGTTGCATGGAACACTTATTCTTTTTTTTTTTTTCTTTTTCTCTTCCGCCTCACAGCCAACGGCAAATAAATAGCGCGCTACAGCGGCGTTGTAAAACACAAAAGGACATAGTTAACGAGTAGCTCGCAGTTTTCACGAGTTGCACGGCGATTAAAACCGTTTTACAAATGGGTTGAGGAGAGAGCGCGACGCGGTGTTTCCACGCTCCCGAGGCATTATTTACGGGTCGACGTCACGTCAGACGCCCGGTACCGCGATGTCTGTATGTGTATGTGTGTGTGTGTGTGTGCATGTATACGCGGACCTCGACGAGAGTACGGCTCGTATATTGTTTTTAATTTTCTCGACGGAGCGTCGCGGCTGGCAGCAGGACGCGCACGCTCGAGCTCTGTTTGACGAGGGTAGGGTGGTCACGCGAAGTGAGCCACCGACGCCACGCTGGCGTATTTTAATTGTCTCGACAGAAATTGCGTGTTACCGTGTTAACTGAGCGAGAGGGGGGGGGGAGATTCCCCATCGGTTTGGAAAAATAAAATTTACATTTTGTTGGCTCAGGTCGCGGAGGCGCTCGTTTCTTTAATACGTTTTTCATTCTCTCGTTGCCCGGTGGGCGGCCGACCGAGAAGAAGGGGCCGCTCCACTCGCGTACGCATGCCCGGCCAACTTTTAGCCCTGACAATGCGAGTTGAACGGGACACCGCGACCGGGACAAAATTTGATTGCGAAAAATCTTATTTCACCGGTGCAATTTGAACTACGGTGTTCACAGTGTCGTTTTTTCTCATTACCGCAGCGTACGGGAATCTCGGGAGCGTGCTGAGCGCCCAAGGCCGGGGCGCCGAGGCGGAGGAGGCCCTGGTGCAGGCTCTTCTCTATCGACCCAACATGGCAGATGTTCACTACAATCTGTGAGTAAAATTTCGCCTTTCCTCGTAACAAGTTTTATCCCGACTTTCGTTGCCTCGAACATTTTTTTTTTTTAAAAGCACCCGTCGGGTTTATCGGTGTCGAAGGGATGCAGCGAGAGATATAAAAAAAAATTTCTGACGTGGCTTATTTACTTTATAGCTCTCGCTGCACGCCACGAGTCGGTTGATCTCGCGTGAGAGTGTCGTACGCGTAAGCCATACGCCATCGGGACTGTGTAGCGACGAGAGCGCAGTCGAGATTTCTATCTTTTGTCCGGCGGAATTCCGCGGCGGGTAACCCGTTCCTCACCGGGCACGACGTAAAACACCGTATGCTTTACACTCCACCGACTCCGTAGCCGACACGGGAAATTCGCGATACGGCCAACGTTCCCCCCCCCCCCCCTTCCTCCCTCGTTTCCTATAACTCCCATTCTCTCTTTCTTTTTTTTGTTCCTTCAAATCTTTTTCCACTTTCCAATCGTGGTAAACGAACCCCGGGTGGCACGTGGTCGTGATAAATTTCTGACCGATGTGCAGCTGCTACGGTCTCTCGACTCTTTCTCTACACGCTTCGATGCCGCACTTGCGCCGCGATCCTGTCTCTCTGTATCCAGCCCTTCCGACGCTTCGACGAAGCTTCGTTCCAATCGTTTTCGTTCGATTGACCGACGGCTGTATTCTATTCGCTGGTAGTCGCGGTTAACCGCAGCGCCGTGTATATTTTAATACATTTCAATACATTTCGAAACCTTTGCGGTCACGATTCTCTATAATCCCGCGGAAGTCACACTGAGATCAGATTTATCCGATTTAGAAGTTTGTTCGACTATCGATGACGGAACATCCTTCTAGGTGGGCCTTGCTAATAGTGTTTTCTTCGCATAAGTTTCAGATAAATGAGAGGGAAACACTTCTCGATGGTACGAAAATCTGATAACGATCAAGCGTATTAGGTGCTGAAAAGATTAGTTTTGCATGACAATAACTCCAAAGTGTTATTAACAAATTTACGAGAAATAAAATTGTTCAACAAATCTCTCGGAAACATACATTTTTTGTAAGGAAAATTATTCGTTAATTTCTCTGAATGCATATGAATTTTTTCAGACTTTTAGCTTCACTTTGAATTTTGTGAATTTCTACACGTTTTTCTCATATAAAAAAAAATCATGGAATTCAAAACCTGAAAAAATGTATACGTATTGAGAAAAGTGAACGACGCACTTTCATAAAAAGAAAGTTAGGTTTCCGAGAGCTTTGTCGAAGAATTTTATTTTTCATCAATGTGTTAATAACATTTTGGAATTTTTGTTTTTATACAATCCAGAAATATTTTCAATTACCTCTCATTTCTCTGAAACTCATGCGGAGTGAACACTATTCGCAAGGACTATCTCAAACAATCTACGATACAGCTCGATAGTTATTTGATAAAATTAATGACAACATGACAAAAAATAAATTAAAATTTCATGTTCTAAAAAAGTGTGCGTTGAATACCGTGTAAATTTGACTCATTGTGACTACCGAGCCCAGACATGTTTCACGTTCGAATACATTTATTCACCCTGGCTTACCCCATCAAATTTTAACGTCAGCTAAACTTCTACAATTTTTCACAAAAATTAATAATTAACTGTTAGCTCGTTCCGTATGCGACGGAACAAAATATCTCCAGCACAACAGCACATCAATTTTTTCAGATTAAAAACTATTCTCCACGCTCCAGATCAATTCCCACGTATCTCTCTGTATCTCCGGTTCACGCGATGGTATTTCGCAGCGGCGACCTGTGCGCAGCGAAACCAGTCATCGCAATGCACGGTCGAATATATTAAATACTTGTTTCACAAAAATTTCTACCGCAAAGATCGAACTTTGCGGCTCTCAGAGAGTGTAGTACAGCAGAAGAGCACGTAGTTTTTTTTCAGATTAAAAAGTATCCCTCACGCTCCGGATCGATGCGCGCGGTATCAATAATGTAAAAATCCGGGACTGCCGAGTGCAGGCACGACGATGCGTGAATCCGTCGCCTTCCTCCTCCGTGCCTCACGTTTCGCGCGACGGTATTCCGCAGCGGCGACGTGTGCGCGGGGAAACGAGATACAGCGCATTATTCAATGGATGGAGGGAGTTCTCCCGCCTATCTTCGCACATCGTTACCCAACCCTTTATCGAACACGGCTCGCACACACCTATTTTCCCGCTGTCGGGCGGTATTCAAAATCCTCGCGGATTTCTCGTAGCCGCCGGTGGTGAGGGGTGCGCATCGAGTGAGCGGTGCGACAGAGTGGGGAGATCTCTGGGTGCTCTGCCTCCTATCTCGGGGCCAACCGAGCGAGCATACTCTACACAGGTGCCGTTGAGTGCGAACGGGCGTTACACTCGAAATAATCCAGGGCTCAGCGGCGCGCGCATTATCAGCGGTCTACCGGAAATCGCATTTCCCCGATCTTTCCGCAGTCGGTAACGTCGGCCCGATTCCTGCCCGTCGCATTCCCCGATCGTGGCTGCCGTCTCGGGACTCGTACGAGGCGGTGCGGGTTACGTGACGCGGGGAATCGAGAGAAGCCAATCGAGGAAATCATCGGACCGCCGGCATTTCCACTGTACGGAGTATCTCTGGCCACTGGCGAAGGAAACGTCGGTGTTTGATTCGCGCCAGGAGACAGACATCGGTGTGCCATTCCGTTGGATGGCACGCCGTTCGCGGCGGCCCTTCGGTTCGAGCGTGGCACGTTATGGACCGACACCGTACGGGAGGGCGACGCGTCTTGGTAGACGGGTGCTGGAAGCCCGGAGGCGAGCACACAGACGAGTGGCGTGAGCGGAGCTCCGGCATTAGTCCGTTGAGCGGTGCGAAGTCGATAAACCCCCAGGATGGCGTCGCCTCGCTGCAAGCTCGCGATAAGCCGCCGTCCTTCCCGGTAGCAACACGTTATATCGGGAGAGCGAGATAGCGGGCTGGTCTACGTTGGCGGAGCGGAGTGAGAGGAGTGGTATAGGTAACCAACGAGTCGGCGCTCCTACGTATCCATTATCTGGCGTGGTCCGCGCGTCTTCTCGCTGCCCCGCTCTCCCGTGCGCCCTCGCTGGTCTATGGTCTCAAGGAGACAAGACCCTGGCGTAGGGTCGGGGTCGGCAAGCGGCGGCGCCGATAGCCGAGGGATGAAAGCTACCGTTCTCATCGCTGCGCCTCTCTCCTGTGTACAGAGAGGGCAGGGACAGAGAAAGCTGAGGCACCAATAAGGAGCGCCGATGGCACGGGACAGGACGGTAATAGCGACCCTCGTCTGGAACATCCACCGGCTGGGAAGGATCGCGAGTAAAAAGTCTGTATAACTGTTTCTCGAGGGAAACTATATGTATAACAGGTTTGCCAGTAACAGACTCGCAGTAACGCCTCGGGCGTAGGGGAGGACGGGGTGAGACGGGACAGATGAGACACAAATGCCGTTCCGAAAATCGGTAACAATTACTTCGAGTATCCAAGAACCCCACGTCGCCACGACAATCGGGGGTTGAGGTCTGAACCAGGAGGCAACCCGCGCCCAGCATTCGCACCCTGTTCAGAGTATTCATTTCATTCGTTTTACCGCGTTCCCTCCATCCGAACTGTTCCAATGAATTTTTTTTCGTAATATCTTGCGGCAGACCATTTCGCCCCGCGTCTGCAGTTCGCAGCTTCCCCAGTGCGCCCCCGGTCTCCTCCGCATCCCGGCATGGCTCCTTTGAATAATCGATACCAGCCATGATATACGTTGGGTTCTTCAAACCTTTTGATATTTTCGGAATTTTCATCCTCCCCGATCGTGTTGCCCCCCCCCCCCCCCCTCGAAGACGCGAGAAGCTGAGGAATGCACGGAAGGCAGTGGGAGGGTAGTTGCAAATTGATTTTCAGACCGGTGTGATACCCGCGGGAGATGGCCAAGTGAATTTCTCGAAGGAATTCAACGAATCCGCGACTCGAGCCGAGGTACGGACGGGAAGAGTATTTAATAACGATCAACGCCAAATAACTAATATCTCCGAAGATATTTATCGTGTATCGACGTACCAGACGCTCGCGAGTGTGCTTGCATAAATGTACCTGTTGGCGAGGCGGTAGGTGGAATCCGAAGGACCGATCGCGTATCTCGTCTCGAGGGCTCGAATGTCGATAGATCATCGCTGTCCGGACGGCAGAGAGGAGAGGTGGTCCGGCGGAGTCGAAGGAGCCTGTGCGACGGGAACGCCTTGACGGGACTGGATATAGATAGTCCAGGGGTAGCGTGGGTATGCGGTTGCGTGGACGGCCGAGTGGTATTGCTCGGTGTGTGTATATATAAGCAGGGATGCGGGAATGGACACGGGGACGGGGTGGGTTCGTCGGGCAACTGGGAGAGCCGGTACGGCAAACGGATAGGGAGGAAGAGGATGAGGCGAGCGGGGCTGATTCCGAATTGAATGGGAAATTGATGGGCTTCGGCCTGTCGTCCGTGTATACGCGTATATCCTGTGCGGAAGCGGCATCCGTTGTTCCCGTCGAGTGTATGTATACAACGGGGGGAGAGCAACGATGCCCGCTCGCTCTATCCTCCATCTTGCTCCATCTCGTTCGCGCGGGGGCTTCGGGCCGTGTATGCCGAGGCGGCAGTCGGAGGAGAAGGAGGACCGAGGGTGGCGGATGGTGTCTCTATGTACGAGCGAGGGTAGGTAGCAGCGGGCTATAGGGTATCTACAGTGACACCCTCGCCACGGTGAGGATGAGAACGCGCCGGTCAGTCGGCCGGTACGTATAGTATTCCGTTTCGAAACCCGCGTGCTCACCGCACCTATACCTCGTACCGATGTTTGTGATGGAGCGAGATCGAAAGCGAGCGCTCGGGGAGAACCCGGAGAGCTCTACATCGCGCTCGCCCACGCTCGTCCTGACCGCTTGAATATGTATAGGTAGAGAGGGGAGCGAGCGAGTTTCACCACCGCGACGCCGGAGAAACGCCGGCAACATCGGCGACGGCGTCGCTTTGATTGTACGCCGTTGAGGTATTTGCATGCCAGAAGTGTCGAGCCCCCTACTCTCCGATCAGCCAAGGGTTCGCCCGAGTCTGCGAGCGAGAGAACGCTCCGTCAACCCTCCGTCGTGGAGCTTACGTATACATCGACGGCAAAGATGCGACGCGTGCCGAACGTGCCGCGGCAAAACAGAGAGGAGTTTCGCGAGCAAAGCACTCGGATAATGGGACGGAGCGGAGGTAACGAAGACGATGTTTTTCTTCTTTTCAATCTCGAGGAATTTTCTTTTATTTCTTCGCCACGATCCTCTTGTCGTCCTGGTAGCGAAAGAACGGGGAGATTGGGGCAGCGTCTGCAAGCTTCATTATCCGGTGGAATGTTTTGTTCCTGAAGCGCACTCACGGTTTTGTCGCCGTCGACTAAACCTTCGAAGCCTTTTAAACGAATTTGAAACATAATTTTTGAGGAAGACACTCGGATGAACGGAAAATGGCACGCTGTTGCCCACCGTACAGACGATGAGGTAGACCAGTATTTTTTTTTTTACTTTTTCGCCATATTCCCCTTACACTTTTGTCTGTACCATAAAACGTGGTAAAGTACAAAAAAAAAGTTGAAACACTGTATTCCACGGAATTGCTTTTTTTCGTGACACCAGATCCTACGTTCGCCTGTATTACCGTCTGATCTCCGTCTGCACAGTTACACGTCCGCGAGAACCTCGCATAACATAAAACTGAGGGTCCAAAAATCTTCTCATTTGTTTTTTTTTTTTTTTTTTTTCACACCACGGTGTTGGTTGTAAATCGCAAGTGAACATTGTGCCGCAGAGCGCACCGTGCCGCAGTCTCCGGTACTCGGAGCGATAATTCATATATGTTATGAAATACGGTCTGAAGAAAATATATATAGGAGAGGAGAGAGCCAGGTAGAGAGATCTTTATAGGAGTTGGCAAACTGTCGACTCGACTCACCGCAGTAAGGTAGAAATTCCCTACTCGGCAGTTGATCATAATTACTGTAGTTGAGTACGTGAGAGACCGAAGAGCATGAGAGACTGAAGGAATCAAAAGCAACAGCCGGCGTCTCAGTGGGTTAAATTCCACGTATCTGTCCTCCGAGCTTACTCGACTTCCACTCGGAGAAATGTCAAATGATTATGTGTACATGTACAGAGAGAGAGCGAGCCTCCTCCCTGTCGGGGTCGTTCCGTCTCGTGTTTCCAGATGGCATGCCAGCGGGAGTCGTTCGCCATATCAAAGATGAGGAGAGTCAGAGAGGGAATTACCGGGGTGATTGTATCGATCAATACGCGGCTCGTACATATGCAGTGTGCGCCGATGCACTATGTGTGAAATTTCACGAAGCCGATGAACACACGGGAAGGCAAGCAACGAGGATCAAATGAGTACTGTCGGGGAGGATGAAGAGAATTTGTGTCTGTCTGAACTAGTCCGTTCAATTGATCAATGTGTGGCGGCTCCATCAATGTAACTTCACCGAAATTAGACGATTCTGCGGTATTTCCTGTGTGGTACCGAATTCAATTAATTACCACGTATCATCGATACGCCACAGATGTCGTGTAACCAAATCCGATCTATAGATCCGTGATAGATCATGGACATGCCATGCCTTTCATTGATGCCTGGACCATCTGACGAGAGCTACTGTAGGGAAAGAGACCGGACATTACTGAGCACAGTATCTGCAATCGCCAACCCCCAAGTTTCCAGTAAGGGGACTTTCGGTAGATGCCCGTGATTTATCTACCGGAAGTCAATAGTGGAGCGGATTTTTTTTTACACACGATGATCAAATTCAGCAAATTCAGTTGTACCGCAATTGACTTCAAATTTTTTTTTTTTAAAGTCTTACAGTTTGATTGCCTCATCGGAAAGATATCTTTCAACTCTTTACACACGATATTTACATAGAGAAATTGTATTGGCCGACTGAACTCTCGAGTATCCGGAGACCTTTAATTCCATTAGCGAACGATGAAAAGAGTAGGCGAGGAGGCGGTTATATAGGAGCAGTACTTGTGAAGACACGAGAGACTGCGAGAGAGGAGGGGAAGGAGGGAGAGCGAGTAAAATCGAGCAAAAAGAGGAAAACTCTGTCTAGTGACTCTCTCCGCAAAGTGAAACGAGAGGAGGGAGTTTACTTCTCTATTTTTCCATTAGCCATCGACGCGCCATGAGAGAACTAACTCTTTGCGCGCTCTCGACTCTCCGAGAGTCGGCACGTCGAAAAGTACAACGCGTTTGCTCTCCGCACAGTGCTAGCTTTCTCTGGTTCTCTCTAACTCTCTCTCCCTCACCGTCACCCTCTCGCGTCGTTGCATTTGTGCTCTCTCGAGTGCGGCCTCCTTTCCTCTTTCACCTCTCGAGAGCAGCGGCGTTGCACCGGTAGTACAACCCTCCCTACACTTTGACTCGTTCCGCGGCCGTGACTCTTTCGCGAGAATAAGACGAGAAGAAAAAGAAACAAGTGGAAGAAAGAAGGAGGGGGGGGGGGGGAGGGGGGGAATAGAAAAAAAAATGAGTAACGAAAGTAGAAGCCGGCGGGTCGAGCCTCAGACTGCCGAGTAACGGCAATAAAAAATCAACTACCCCTCTCTTGGAAACTCGGAATCGCTCGTTACAAAGTTCGCTTTCCACTGGCAAGAAGAAGATTCTAGAAGTGTAACGGAAAGCTCGTACACGCCGGCGGACGGATGAGACCCGTACGGTAATAAGAGCCTTTCAGCAGATTCGAAGTTAAACAGTAAATAAGCGCCGCGGCGAGAGTCGCCCTCCCCCCCCCCCCCCCCCCCCTCTCCCTCTCGTCGTCCATCCTCGCCGCTTTATATTCCCGGCCTCGTGCAACTCTCGAGGATCGGGAGAAAGAGGCGAGTTTTAAAACCTGGTACCTCGGCGTTTATTCCTTTTGGACCGGGCTCTTTGGGCGTTTATTCCTTTTGGTCTGGACTCTTTCGGCGAGGCGTCGACAGGACCGTGACGGAAATTTTAGTGAAAAGCGCTACAAGGAAAATAAATAAAAAAGGGGGACAATCTAGCGCCGGTCACGCAAGCCTAACTCGACAACCTTATGCCGCGACTGTGTCATAGCTTTTTAATTAAATGTACAAGAGGGTAATAGCCCGAGCCGGCCGATGGCGTGCGTTCCGTGAGAGAGTACAAAACAGGACGAAGATCGAGTACATGTCGGTTAGGTGATTTACCTTCATTAAAGTCGACTCCAGTTTTACCGGGCACGAAGAGAAACGAAAAGACGAAATTGAAAAGCAAAAGAAGGAATCGTCGTTACCCTCGAGAATACGACGTGGACTATTTAGCCCGGATGTACGATGCTGAATTTAATAATTTCGAGGGAGGAAACTCTCTGCCGGCGGTGCCGGCGGTGCCGTGCAAGCCGTCCGGAATGTCGGATGAGTGGTTGGCGAACAAGAAAACCCTACCCGTATATGCCTGGCTTTCATCCCGGCCGGCCGCCCCGACTTGCCGTGCGAGATTGTAGCTCCGAACTGTACGAGAGGGCGCAGACGCTCATACTCCGGAATTCGAAGAGTTTTCGGAGTTTCCTTGTAGCCCGTTGATGATAGAAGCCCGGGGAACGACAAGGTTGCGGTGTTGAAGCGGAATAACAAGAAGAGGTAGGAAGAAGAGGTGTAGAGAAAATTGGAGGAAGAGCCATGGAGGAGCGACGAGGTAGGGCCACGATAGTGGCGGAGCGACAGACCGAGCGAGAGTAGCACGGGTTGAGCTTCTGGAAATTCTCGGTTATGCAGATCCGAGCTAACGAGCTACCGCCGCCGTACATGTACGTATAAAAGCAGAGCAGCTTCTCTCGCACGCGCTATTTAGCGCAAAGATGGGGTTTTCGTGGCGGCGAGCGGCAGGCAACGAGTTAAAGGGAGCATCTGCCAGCTTTGTTCACCCTCAAAACAGCTCGAACACGACGTGGGAGGAGTCGTACTGGTATAACCGACCGTCTCCTCCCACGTCGCACGGCAGAAGTTTGTGCGGCCGTCGGCGGAAAGAGAATGTGGTAACGGCTGCTACTACTTCCGGCCGTCCCCGAACTCATTCGGATCTCCAAAAAAAGAAGGAAACTTCGGGCGAGAAAGCGGGTCTCACCCATCGTACACCGGCATGTCCGTGCGGCAGGCCAACCTCGGGCGGTCGAGCAATCGCGTTTCCCGATGTGGTTTTCCCCGGCGGCGTTGGTCCGTCTCCGGTGTTACGTCGGTGTTACCTACGGGAGAAGAGGGAAATCGGAAGGGAAGAGGCCAACAGCGTAAGTTTGCCCGACTTCCCTGTAACAAGCCCGAGTCCGAGGAGGTCGAAGAGGAGTTGTCGAGGGGGTTACGAAACAGATTTGGTTTGGCGAAACTCCGAGAGTTCGGGTCGTTTGCACACCCCGTGGTTGCTCAACTTGGCCGCTCCGGACAGAAGACGGACGGGTCTGCGACGAGGCGAAGCTTCGATGCGAAAAAAGCGGGGCGCAGCTCACCAACCCGTGGAGCGGATAATTGTCCAAGGAAGTACAACGGATTGGAGTAAAAAATAAATAATGAAAGGAGGAGTAACGAAAAGGGTGCCAACGTGCAGCTTTTTTGCGGCGCTGAGCGGCGGTGAGTAAGTAGAAAATAAGAGGCAGGAGCGGAGGAAGCGAAGTCTGTACGTTAGTCTTCCTCGGGGCGGCCAGCTCTCACGGTCTCCTCAGTAAACCCAGCTCATGAATTAATTAGCTGGCAAACGGCTGAGCGTGAGACGAGGGTTTACGCCCAAGGTGGCTCCTACCGGAGGAGACTGTCTGCTCCGGCTCCGCAAGACATTGCACAGAGAAGAGCACCCGGACCCTTCGGTGGCGCTCTCTCTATGCCCACACTCTGGGTACACACGTCCACCTGTACATATTCCGTTAGCCGTGCAGGCCAAACGGCATGTGTACGAATTTCCACCTGCGTAAATCCTCCGGCACACAGAGGCGACGGAGTCAAAGAGGGACGGAGAATGAGAGAGGGTTTCGTACACTTTGCCCGGCGGTAATGTACATATGTACGGAATAATAGACCACAGAGAGACACACGGCACAGAGGCATCGGTGCCGACCGCGCGAGAATAATTTTCCATTCAAGCGGGTAAGCCAGCGGAGTTTCTTCGTGGATCCATTAAAAATTCAGGTCTAGCCTCGTATCGCGGCAGCGAGAGTATCCCCGAGAACGCGTTCGGCGAAGTCGGACTTTTTCGCAAATGGAAGCCGGATCCGGGGCCCGGGCACGAGAACGGGTAAAAGGGAACGGAAGAGTGTCGCTCGGGGAATAAATATACAGACCGAGCTCGCGCGTCAGCTCTCGGGGTATTGTGCACCGGGTAACTCTCCCTCGCTCTCCGGGGCTCCCTTTCGCACTCTCAATACTTCACGGCTCGCGCCCGCTATATTTTTATTTTTTACCTCTCGCTGGTTTTCACGACGGAAACTCGGTGATGCGAAGTAAAATCAAGCGGCGATTGAAAGAGATTTATGAACGATTGTTTGAGGTGTAAGTTTGTGCTGGACCGAGTGAGAGGAGAGGCGAAAAGCGCGGCGTATAGCACGCTCGATCGAATCGAGGGCGAAGCGTCCGTGACGCGTTCGCGTCCGGGGCTTGAAAAATATCGATAAGCTCCAGCACGCCCGATGTGATGCCAAACGCAAAACGAAAACCAAAAACGCACTTGGCACACATGTACGTATGTATGTGTGTTACTCGGGCATTCCGATGTACCAGTGGAAAACGTATCTGCCAGTGGGGAGCGAGAGAGAATGAATCGTCGCAAAACGGAGGAAAGGATCGGATAGCGTTACGAATATTCTCCAACACGGATGTATCGTGAAAAATAATTCGGCACACGTACGCGCTGTGACGTGCGGTTTGTTCTACCGTTATGAAAAAAAAAACTTTTTTTTTTTATCCGTATAAACAGAAACGATATGAAATTTTAACGAATTTTCCGTTAACCGGCCGGAGATTGGAATCGTGACGTTAAATTTATCGAATATATCTCGATGATAAAAAATCCACTGTGCGAGTCACCGTCGTGAAACATTCCGGGAAGAAATCGGTGACACGATATCGCGTATAATTCGATTAAGCAAAGTAATCTTACTGCACTCAGGTAGGGTAAAAGTGGGTAATACGAACCGGTCCATCTATAATTGATTTACGTGTTAATCGAGGTGGGCCATATTCACCACTTTTACCCTACACGGAAGATTAATGAGGATAATTATTAAACAGGAATTATGAATAACGGTGAAACGGCGGATGTACGATTCGATAATTCGATGAAGTAATGTAATCTTACTGCACCGAGGTACACGGAAAAATAATGAGAATAATTATTTAACGGGCATTATTATTAACGGTGAAACGGCGGATGTACGATTCGAAAATATAGCCCCGCCACAATGCTCTGTGATCCGGTGTCGTCGCTCCCCAAGGAGGTCATGGAAACACTGACAGACACTCGCGTAGGTGTTTCCTGGTGAAAATTAACGGAACCGTTCGTCGCCGGTACGTTCTCTAATTAGCCACGAGTTAGTCAAACTATCCGACCTCCGTTGAGAGATCGCGCTGCCTTTGCAACAGAAATATACGCAGGGACAGGGGGAAGGGACTCGGAAGTGCGGGAGAAGGGTAGGAGGAATGAGGGATGATCGATACTCCATCGGCGTATCCCAGTGTACGCTTACTTGCATCGTGCATATAGATACGAGATATACTGATGCGTGCACAAAACCAACCTCCGAGGCATCAGCTTCTGCTTCGATCTCTCTAGGTTCAGGATAACTCGCTTGGCTTAGCCTAAAATACGATTATAATTCCCTTTTGTCCCCTAAATCGTGTGGGCTCCCGCTCTCTCTCTCTCTCTCCCCCCGTCTCTCTCGCTCCGGCATGCATGTATCTTTGCGAACCTCGTAGGGTACCCCCGTAGCGTGGTCGCTCAATAATGCATGCGATGGAACGGCGGTTATACTGCTGGCCAGGGCCGGTCTAGCTTTATCTGCTGCGCCCTCGCTTCGCTACATCGTCCCTGTATCCTCCCGCTCGCTCACTGGCTCTCGCTGAATTCCTCTTGCCAGCGTTATACATATACATAACATATACATATATATGTATATATTTATATATATATATATGTATGTATGTATGTATGTGTATAGCCGAGACTAACCGCCGCTATGAGTGCATTCGCCAGTCGGCTCGACTGGCCAGTTACGTAGGTGAGGGATACAGTGACGAAGAGAACCAGGCGACCTCGTGGAGAGAACTCATGGCGGGTTTCATACATGACCCCCGCGATATGTTACTACCGTCACTCACCGTGTACGATGCCTCGAGCGATACAGCTAAACAAGCAAGCGTTTCACGTTCTACCTCCTGCGTTGCCTCCCCCCCCCCCCCTTCCCCCCTACCCCTTTCTCGGCATTACCCGTATGATATAATACGAGTCCGATAGCCCGCCCGCGGCATCTTCACCGCGGCTCTGTCAATATGGAACATCCGGCATCCGGAATCTTTCAGTTCCGAGAGTGAAAAAATATATTCTAAAAAAATTAAAATTATGTTGGATCAGTGTTTCGTAGAATACCTGGAGGATGTTCCGGGGAATTTGTTTGCCGTGTCATTGAGGGAAGAACGGACCGTGAGAGGCCGTCCGGGTGGAGCGGGGTCGTTCAATGTCTCTGCTGGTTCGTATACTCGGAGCTTTTACTGCTTTCCGAGAGCAACCGTGAGGCGAGTGTCCGGCGGTGCAGTAGTAACAACCCTCGCTGGTCCGGCATCGCCTCTCTCGGCTCTGCGCGTAGCCTGGCTGTACTACTGGCCGTGGTCGGCGTGTACCGTGGCTGTACCACTGGCTACAGTTTTCGCAGCGGCCCAGGATGGCCCGGCAGGTCCCATTCATTGCTCGACGGTATTCAGTCAGTAGTGTCGTTCCTCGCTGTTCAGACACTCCCGAGGAAGAGGCGAGCCCGCGCGTCTGACCCGCTACGGACCTTCACTACTGACCGGCTCTCTGTCGCGCACACCGCAGTCGTTCACCGCCGGATCGCGCAGTAGTGATATCGTTCGCAGGTCAGACCAAACCGGGCGCGAACCGCTCGTCAACGATGTTACTACCACACCGGCTACGCTGCGGCGAGGAGTTGCAACGAAGATTATATCCGGCAGTGAACCACCTCCAGTCGTAATCCTGCTATCCCGTGGGTCGCATTGAATATTATACGTATACCGCGGGATGCTACGCATCGCTCGCACTCGACTATAAAACAAGCCGGACTTAAGAGACTGGGAAATACCAGGGTCGGTAATTAAAAAAAAAAAAACTGTAATTCATATTTTTTTAACGCTGCTGATCATTCAAGGTCGTAAACAAATTCTTACGGAAAGCTGAATTGACACGTGCTTTGGACAATAAACTACACTGATAAAAAAGTAGAGTTGAATCAACTAAGATTCGGGCAGGGACGTTCAAATAAATGTTTAGTTGGTCTAACAAAATATTTTGATAACTCAGAAATATTTTGGTATAATCAACCAAAAAATTGTTGAACTAACCAGTTTTTTAGGTGTACCAATAAAATATTTAGTTGAACGTCCCTGCCCGAATCTTAGTCGATTCAACCGTATCTTTTATCAGTGTAGGTGTGATTAGGACCGCGCTAGTGACGTCACTGCCGGTTTCAAAATCTCAGTTTTCAACCGCATTTGATGTCATCTATGGGAAACGTCACTTCCTGTGTTAAAATCTCATTTTTCGAGCGACAGTGACGTTTTCCCTAGATAACGTCACATCTGGTTGAAGAATTGTATTTTGAAATCCTGAAATGACGTTTTCCCTGAATGACGTCACTTCCATTCGAAAAATGTGATTGTCAAACCAAACGTCACGTTTTCCCGTATAAAGTTACTCCTGGTCGAAAACTGAGGTTTTCAAATCGAAAGTGACGTTTTCCTGTATGACGTTACTTCCCTTTGAAAACTGTGATTTTTAAACCGGAAATAACGTCAGAACGAATTTCGTTTCTTGTTTTAGATACGTCAAACAAGAAGTCGGGTCGTAGAAACTTTTATTCCGCTAGATTGTTCTGCGAGATCCTTGGAAAAGTAACAGCGCGTACGGTCATGCGAAATGAATTCGCCTCGATCGTTCGTGAGTTCATACGATTATGTAAATTCTATGCGGCTATGTGAGTCGGCAGCTGGTGATTTCGTCAAAGTGCCTTTGGCGACGACGCTCGGGCCTCGAACGGCAATGGCAGCGCGGTATGCCCGATGTACCTGGTCCTCGTGGTCAGCGCGTCGCCAATCCGAACAACCGGCGGCATCGCACCGAGGGCATTCGCTATCGTCAATCGTCCCGTATCAAGCGAACAGCCAGAGTTCGGCCCGCATGCCACATTACGATTATATACATAGCCGTGGGAGGCCGGTGGGTCGTACGCGGTCTAGCCTTTACAGCCGCATCTCGCTATATCTGATATTACCGCTGCATCGAGCCTATTGAGCTCCGCCGTGGCGTTATAGTTGCATGCAGGCATCGAGTCCGTGCCTCGTGCAGATTTCGACGACAAACCGGCCGGGCTAATCGGAGGCGTCGCGTCCGGACACGATTCCAATTTCTCGTTTACCGATAAAACCGCGGTAACAGAGTCAACACTGTAGCACGTTGCGCCAATCGGATTAACCGTTCTTTGGCACATTATTTTCGGCGTGAATCTATGCTTCGAGATATTTTGGCAGGAGTTCGAAAATCAGGGTTCCTCCAGTTCTGGGCGAGGCGCGTATATCGCATGCGTTTACCGACATCGGGAAAACCATCGCGAATGTCAGGCTTCGCGACCGGTCCCGGTCGTGCCAGATAATACCAGAGATAACGCAATCGCAGCGAGCTCCATTCGATCACCCCATTCCAATCATGTTGCCTCTACGCCGGATTATGTTTTTTTGCATGGTTCATCAACGTACACATATCGGTCTCGCATTGTTCTGCGTAATGTTGGACTATAATTAATTCGTCCTATCGGGAAATGTGGTTTCTTTTCGGAAGCCGATTACGAGGTACAGAATGGACCGGTGACGGAAGTAGACTTTCATACGCGCCGGATCTACCTTCGATCCTTCTATTCCACGAATAAAGGACGTCATTGGATTATAGTCGTGGATCGCGGAATGACGTCACGAAGGGAACGCAGTAATATCGATAAAGTCAAATATCTTTAAAATAAAAAAAGATGCAAGACCGACTGTGTCTTTTACAATGTTTTACTATTTTTTCTAGTTTTCGTATGGAACGTCTGCAATCGTTGCAGCAGGCGAACTTTTGGTAGACCCGCATGATAGATCTACCTCAGGTATATCGGAGACGATTTTTTTTTTTTTTCACGGGTCCCAATTCCAATTTAGACAACTCCAGTGCGCGAGTAAAGCTTCCCCGAGAGTTTTTAATCTGGAGACGAGTCTCGGGATGAGAGGGGGAAACATATTTTCCCGGAGCAGTCGGGACCGTCGTCGTTATCATGATCCTCTTATCTGCAAAAGTCTTACAGAGGACGCGCGTAGTTTTCTCTCCGGCGCCGTGAATAGCGCTCGGTTGCCGGAATAATTTTGTTGGCAAGCTGTTCAGCCGTAGGGTCTCTCTCCCGGGGTGGTAGGAGGGACTCCTCTCGGTAGTGCTCTAAGGTAACCATAGAAGAGCGAAGGAAACAGTGGTTCAGGCGGAAGGCATGAAGTGAGCGGGCTCCCTCGCGCTGCTGCAGCCTGCAAAAAGTTGCCCTCCCGGTCATAACGAGACTCGTGTTTTATTAGCAAAGTTATTCGGGAATTAGCCGAAACACACGGTAGCGTGAGGGAAAGAGAGAGGGAAACATATATATATATATATAGAGAGAGAGCTACTTTTCGCGAGGAAGCCCGTGTAGAAAAGGGGGTCATTACGGAGGCTTCGGTGGTAAACTTAGGGACCGAGGCCCTGCGCGCCCAGTGCGATCGCCTTCTCTCTTTTCCGGCTCGGCCCTCGCGATCTACCTCACCCGGTCGCCCACTCGCCCGGCTCGGCCCTTGCGTACTTCTCCCCCCCCCTCCCCCTCCCTCCCCGTGGCCTTAATAAGCGCTTTAACATCCCGACTATAAATTTTCGGCGATGTGAAATTAGCGCGGGCTCAATGGTAGTTGTTGGCCGCAACCGTACCCTAGGAGTGTACTATATACCGCAATAGATTCCGTGGGGCCCCAACTAGCTTTTGTATGCCTCGCCGCTCGAACGACCGCTCATTCTGCTTTCCCTCTCTCGCTTCTTCATACGATTCGGGTAACCTCCCACATTCCCGGGGCTTTCGAGAATTATCCGGCAGCACCACTTATAAGCGTACCAGCGGAGTAGATAGGAAAAACCGTCGGAGTGGCCAATAACACGTTGTCGACTATCATTTCAACCGCACGAACACTTATCGGCCTCGCGAGTTCTCGGCCCCGGTGAGCTCCGGTGATCGGTAAACTACGAGAAATTATGCCGACGCTGCACCGAGTTTTACAAGGGAGAAATAAGAGGAAAAATAAAAATCGCTACACGACGTCCGTACTTGGAGGGAGTCGCGGATGCCAAGGGAATTTCTCGAGCGACCCGAATATCTCTACCGTAAAACTTTTCAGTGACTCGGGCACCCGCGCGTTCTCCACGCCGGGCACACCCATCATACCGCCACCCCGCGTTCATGAGTGCTTGATTGATAGACACGCCGGCGGCAGGGATATGCTTCGACTGATATTAGATTCGACAGGATGCAATAGTTTATCGTCCATATAAATTCTTGCTGCCGAAGCTCAGCGGCGTTTATTTCATTGGCGAATTGATTGAAAAAAAAGGTAACTGCTGCCAATTTTTATATTTACGACGTTCATGATGACTTTTTTTGCTGTGAAATATTGGTCCGTTAGAATGGTCAAATATCGTTCAATCGTTCGTTTACATTTCAACGTTTGCCGTAGGTGGGCGAAGCGAGGAGGAAAAAAAATTGTGATCGTATCGTGAAAAGATTTTTTAATTTGTTTTGGTTTTTTTATTATTTTTTATTACTCATTAAAAAGCGCAGATCGTCAAGTTTTTGGAGAGCCGTGTATGGGAGGCAGAAAATATCGTCGATTCATTAAGGCGTGAGGGGATCAATTCGAGTGGAGAACTGGCATGCGCGGTTCCGATGTCGACCTCGTCGTTGTCCCACGTAACGAGCCGACGAGTGCTACTCGAACGCAAAAGCTCCCTCTCAAATCTCGCATCCGGCTTTCGAGTACCGTGCCACTTAGACTTCTCTCGGCCTCCGGCAAACTGTGCGAGTTCACGCCGGGCGCCGAACAGCCTCGTCGACTTCTTCCAACGACAATCCGATCGCTCTCGATTTTTTTTTCCTTTTTTTTAAGATTTTAAGGACAGAATGTAGTATAGAAGTTTGAATTTAAAAAATTAATTTAAATAGAGAGTGAGAGAGGGAGAAACATTTATGGAGAGCCCTGGTACATGTCCCCTCAAGTGCTACAAAATCATAAATGCAAATGTCAAGTGACATTGAAATTACCCAAAAATTGCACATATTCATACATAGCAAAATTCAATTAAATATACTAAAAATAAATTAAATAAAAATACAAAATAACAATACATAATTCTAACAATAAGACCTTAGACACAGCCAATACGTGTACACTCGGACGCAAATATTGGGCACCATGGACCCAACGGTGAGGTCGAGAAGTGCCCTATTTTGCCCCGAAGGGAATTTAAAAAAAAGTCGAGTACACCGTCAATGCATAGTTCCGGACTCATCCCAACTCATCCGACCGGCCTTCATCTCTCAGCTACCCCGTTTTGCCCCCGCCTCCTCTGTGTGCCTCCGGGGCACTGGCAGGATTGTTTCGTCGAGTCGGACAAACAAAAGGCGGGCTCCCTCATACAGTAGATTGAAACGTCAGTGTTGCGCGTAGCGAATTCATCGCAAAGCGATTTATTCCCGGTTGAAGGAGACGAAGCGTACGAGGGCGTAGTATGGTAGGTGAGGATCGTCGGGTAACAAGCCGTTGAACTCCCGAAGCTCTGAAGCATAGAGGCGCCCCCGATACGACGCTGCCGTCTGAAAACTTGGCCAATAAGAGACGAAAACAAGAAGATGCGGCCCGAGGAGATTGCATAGACTAGTAGATTTCGAGAAACGGAAGACGTTAACTGCTTCAAAACAGGCAAATACCGACGACTGACTCAGAGGCGACGGATTTCTTTTCATCCGTTATGCACTCCCCGAAGTTTCTTACTTACGTAACTCCGTTGGATACACACACTTCCGTCGAGATTTTTCTTTTTTCTTCCTCCTCTTCACTCCGAACAGCGAATTCGCCTCGTAATCAACGACCGGAACGAGCCTCGAGTACTATCGTTTTCGCGACGCTGAAGTGCATTAAACACAAACCTTTCGCGTTAATGATACACACTTTGCGCGGAGAATGCCGCATACGCGCGCACCGGAGCAGACTCCAGCTGTGCTCAACGGCAAGCGACGAATCAACTTCGAAGTCCTAATTGGAGAACCGGTACAGCTCTTGTCGAGTTCGCGGCAGTCGTTGCTCGCCGGATTACGAAATATCTATTCCACGACAAACCTTCCCGCGAATCTCGTTTTCCAATAAAGATTTTTATCTCCCCCGTTAGTTTCGCTTCCCCACATAAATCCGATACGGAGGCAACGACGAGTTTGCCGATAAAAGTAGCTCTCCAGCGAAGGACACAGCGTAATAGAATCCCCCCCCCAAACGGAGATTTTTCCTTGGAATTTTTACATCGGTCCACCACGCTGCCTAATTCGATAACGAACGTCGTTCTACGCGAAACCCGCTCTCATATCCGCGAAATGGTATTACCCCGCGCCGTTCGGCCGTGTACATGTGTGACTGTCTCCGCCTGCGTGTCCGTAAAAATTCCAATTGATTCAACGATGACGACCGTTGCGAAAGAGGGAGCAAGGGAACGAATGAAAAAAGAAGAGGATCGGAACGGGGAGAGATCAGAGTGGAAAGCTCGGAGCGCCAGAGCGAGTTAAAGGGGGGGGGCAGGAGAGGGTTTGCGGGGGTTGGGTAGCAGGGATGGGATGGCGAACATTTCACGAAGGACGAACCCGAAGGCAAGTGAGCGCGTCCACCGCGTAATCTTTACGTCACGAGAAACGAATTCAGTCTCGTTGGAGCGTCGAGTGCATCGACCGTGGCTCGCGTACCGATGCGCTACCAACACCATTGCCGCCTCCAGGGCGTGGGAAGGGGGGGGGGGGGGGGGGTGGTTGGTTGCACATGTAGTTCCCACGAGCCTTCCGGGCTTGCGAAGCTGCAAGCGATGCGCGCCAAGAGTACGCACACTCGGCTACTTGGACTCACCCCTACGTGAGCCGGGGGCGGAGGGGGGTGAAACTCTGCACACCGACGGGCAGGAATATAATGGCCATCGGAGGCCCGCGCGCGCGGCAGAACGGATCTGCAATACCAACTGCCTCCGTCAGTGCCGTTATCCCCGCGCCGGGTTCTTTCCCCGTCGTTGTAGTACGTGAAACGGTGGTGTCTGTGTGTGCGGAGCGAGTGTACGCCGAACGCTCGAGATAGAGATCTGCATCCGGCTCCATCCGCGATTGGATCCTCAGGGAATGGATCGCGCGCACGGGGGGATTCGCATCGAACTCTGCGCTCTTCCACTTCCCACCTCGCTCTCTTCGCAGTTAATGCTGCCTGGGAATGATTGTTTCATCTCGCACTGTTCCCGACGCGCATTTTTCTCTGTCTACTTTTTCTATCTTTCGCCTATCCGTCAGTCGGGTGGGGCGGGATGGGGGGGGGGGGGGGAGGTAACAAATCCTTCGATCGTTAAGGGCGCACGCGTTCGAACGGCTTTTCATATTCGATGAGCGGAACGGTGTAACAAATTGTTACACATGACGAAACTATTTCACTCTGCACTGAACGCGATGGAACGAGAGATATTTTTTTTCAGTACATTTTGATGCGAGTGCGAAAAAACTTTTTCTGGCGAGTGTGAGTTTGCAGCACGTGCCGAAGACGAGTGTTGCAATCGCACGAATTCAGAAGGCGTTTTTCGCACGCGTAAAGTACAAAGTTTTATTTCACAAGGTGCGAAAATGGGGGATTTTGCGCTCAAGAAATCAGCATTTTCCCACCGGGTGAAATAAAGTAAATTCACGGTCACTGCTTTTTCTTTTTACGAGGGAGAGCACCAATTCAACCGCAAGTCCATGCAAATTCGCCGGACGGTACAAGAATTTCCGACATATCGACGGGAGGAGATTAAACGTAGGGCAATAATTACGGATCCGGAGATAGAACTGGTGAACGCTGGCCCGAGAATTCAGACAGATACGCATCTATCTCAACATCCTGGAGATAGCTTACTCTCCGGAGATATTCGTTCCGGTATGAACCTCGGAGGAAGGCGTTGGGGGAGGATGACGAACATCGCGTACATCGGGAATACCTCGTACTCGGCCACTACGGGCGCACACATACTAACACACACACACACACCCACACACATGCACGGGCAGGAGGAGCTCGACGAAAAGCCAATCGATCGTCGAACTGTGGCGTGGCACACATCGAAATCTCATTTGGGGCTAGCGAGTGCATCAGACAGCCAAACTTTACGATCCTCCATCGGCGAAAGTTTCCACAAGAATTTATTGTATCCTTTGTTATTCGCCGATGGCCCGTACAGCGTGCACAGAGACAAAAAGGGTGAGGGGCGAGAGAGGGAGCAAACGGCCAACATCCAAAGGTCTAATCGACTTCTCATCTCGTTGTTTTTCTCGTTTCGCTGGAAGAGAGACAAAAAAAAGAAGAAGAAGGACGAAGGCAATCGGGCAGGAATCCTTCCATCTCGAAACATTACGATGCGGGGTCAGGGCAGTATGGTGGCGGGGTAACGAGATTCAGATTCGGATTCGGATAGAAAGAAAACGCGAAGGAATAAGGAAAACGGTGGAAGGTTCGGCCGGGGGAGTGAGGGAGCTCCGAGAACGAGAGACGGGCAATCTTGACTCACGAGGCCGAGCAATCGGGCTGGATTCGAGCCCTCATCCTCCTAGGTCCCTCACACAATAGCAACCCTCGAAACGACGGAAAACGCAGTGCTAAGAGTTTTTGCCCCGCGGGATCTGTGCCAAGTATGTCGCTTTGTATAAGAAAAACCGTGAAATCCTCGAGAACCCTCGGTGCGCTCACATAGACGATGCGTGAAAGTCGTCTCACACGCTTTCCGCTCTTCTTGCAACCGCCGCTGGCAACTAAAAACATGCAGGCAGCGGATTCATCGGACCGGCTCGGCCCCCTGGGGCTCGACGCCTTCCTATCCCTTCCGCGTTATCGGAAAGTCATTGAGAGATCCTCGAACACGGGGTGTGTGTAGAGACGGTTTACGTACCCGAACGTCACACTCCTGCGGGTTCTTGCCCAACCGATTGGAAGATCGAACGCCCTTCGCGTCCGCAATCGAACGTGCCCGACCCCTCCCTTTCGAGCTACTTCGAGATGACGCCAGTTTCGGAGGCATTGCCTCAGGAAAATCCGATTTGTCAAAGCTCTACAGTGTTCGCTCGTTATATCCACTCCGGAGCTATGTATAGACTCGGAGTTAAAACTGTAAACGGCTCGCTCGATACGACGAGATTGACGGAAAATAGACTGGGGCTAGTGAACGTCATCAAGGTGAATGGAGACGCGTTCCTCGTTAAAGTCGATGTGAGTATAGTCGCGTTGGATTCTTGCTGCCTCACGGTCCCGTCGGCGATCGTTCGGAATTCCCTCGTAGAAAGAATATCTGGTCTACTATAGTGTACCGAAAGTCGGCCTGCAAGGGCGATCGTACACGCAGTTATTCGCGAAATCTATACTGGCGATCTGCAATCGTATCAGTAGCCTTTCGGCAGCTATTCTTAAAGTCAATAGTGGACCGGACTATTTTACCCGGGACCTTTAAATGTTAATTATGGAATGTCGTACACGCAGTTATTTGCGATATTTATATTGGCCATTTGCAATCGTTTCAGTAGGCTTTCGGAAGATCTGCTGGAAGTCAATAGTGGACCGGCTTGTTTTACCCGGGAGCTCTAAATGTTGATTGTGAAATATCGGAGGAAGAATGAGGTCTCGTGGAGATTGATATAAACGAGTGAGAAATTGTATCGATAATAATCGATATTAAGTATAGGACTTTATTGTTATGATATCGGGACGGAGTTGCCGGTTCTCCGGCTATTGTGGTGTACTTTAATTGGCCTCAGCAACGGTAAAGTCGAGAGAGTTGTATGGCATGCTCGCGAAACCCTTCAAACTCTTTGTATCGGTTGCCTGCCATGGGGGAACGGGTTTATTTACGATACGTGTATTATCGGAACAAACTGAAGTCCTCGAAGTAGCTGGATTCGAATGGTGAACAAGTCCAAGTGGAGAACGAGTGGAATTGCAAGTAAGGGCTAATACAATCATCGATTCTCCAATTAGCGCATTCGTTAAATCTTCAACTCATCAATTCATTAGTCCGCGAAACGTTTCGATTTTCTCTTCGATTATCACACAAGAAGAAGCTGAAAGTTTTGCGTTGCAAGCGAGAGGAAAAAATATTATTTCTGCAAATTAAAGAAATACTCGGAAGCATGTGGTAGAAAATATTATTTGAGACTCATAAATCTTTTCCAAAAAGTCGCTGACACCCTTTTTGGCAATTCCATCGGGAATCTAAGATGTCGCACACTGCAAAAGTATTTTTTTAATCGTAAATCGAGGTAAAATGGCTCAGTTGAAGCAAAAAAAAAAATATGACACCCAATTTTTACCCAGTAAAAATATTATTACACAAGATAGTTTCATCCGACTTCGTAAACCTTCGCAAAGATATTTCATCGAGAGTTTAAAAAATCCTGCAAAACGCACTCTGGAGCAAGGTAGCCCGCCGGGTCGGTCATCGTTTACCGTTGATTTACGAAGATATCGATCGTACAAGAGTCAACACGTGTTTCTCCGTACCAATTACGTTGTACGGGAAACGCAATTTCGATAGTTACCATAATCTACTGGCGCGATCGTGGTGTGCACGCTACGTCGATCGCGGTTTCTCGCCAGTCTTGCACGAGGCTGCCCACATGAGTCCCCCGTTACACGTATCGATCCGATTGAAAGCATCGCTCCGCCGCTTGTCCGAAACCGAAACGGGCCACCATTGATACACGGCGCTGAATACACTATGAGAGGAATCCACTTTTCTGTACAATTATAGAATACCCTTGATCCAAGCGCCAACGGTCCTCTTAAACGAAACCGCTTAATCGTGTTAATTGACAGTAGAGTGCTTTATAAATAATTATTACCGTCAGCCGGCGACGTTCCGGACGATTCTGCGTCGTAGAGGTGGGAACCATTAAGCGTTCCAATACTAAGCCTGTTTCCCGTTTAAACGAATTATTCTCCTCAACTGCTCGACACTTTATTGCATAAAAATATGAGAAAGATCTGACTTCTGGAAAAATTCAGTTTTCCAATATTCTCATCCAAATAAAAAATAATAATTTCAGTAGAATTGCGGTGAAAAAGCTTTCGTCGGGATTACCGTATGTCACTCCGATATTTTTGTCAGGGTTTACATGAATATGGTACAAGATTTTTTTTAAAAATAACATTTTTCCGAACGTATTTCGTGGAATGCAACGTTCGTCGGAAATATAGAGATTAAAAGATCGTCCGGTCGGGCCAACGTGAGCCCGAATACATCGGTACTCTGTGTATTACGTCGTCTATCTATAACGTATATAGTCCACACATCCGGGGGCGTAAATCCCTTAACAGTAATGACGAAACTCCTCGGCAATCCGCTTTTAACTAGCATAAGTAGTAATGCTCCAGAGCACATTGAATTTTCGCTCGAGCGTGGAAACTCTCGGGAAAAGCCGGACTAAAGTAGAGTTTAGTCGACGGTGGATCACGGCTGTCAAATGGATGCTGCCGGTGCCGCTGCTGCTGGCTCGCGCAGAATCCGGTATAGCAATGCTTCGAAGCCTGTCTGCCTGGCTGCCGCTACTATTTCCACTCGGAGGTCACTAATACCTGTTTGAACCGACGCGCGGCCGACCACTACCAACCAGCCCGAGCCATAGCCGAGCCGAGTTCACGCCCGTCCGCTGAGTACAAGGCATTGTCCGACCGGGCGGCTTTCAGAAAATTGCCGAGAGATACCGCAGAGCGTGGAACGACCGTGAAACGGCCGCGGAATGGCAACGGCTCGCGGGTCACGTATACTATTACGTACGTACAACCTCCCTTTAGCTCCCTTGCGCTGTAAAGTTAACGCACGCAATTCCACGTAGCGACGGAACGGGGCCATCCCTCGATACGCCGGCGTCTCGAGCTCTTCAGGATATCTGCAAAGCGGTGGCTAAGGCTTCATTGTGTCGGTTAGGGTGGATCCATCGTTTTTTTTTTTTTCAATAGTTTTGGACTTTCGGTTTTCGTAGCATCTGGAATGGAGTTCGAAATTCCGAAATTCCTTTCCACATGGATTGGATTTTCACATGCTATGAACAATGCGATCCACGCAAACCGACATAACCGCAAGTATTTTCATCGAATCGTTGTTTGGCCGAGTTCCGATATTGACACTTGGAAACTATTCATATAAATTCATAGAATCACCCACTCCATGTTTTTTCAACTCGATTATTTACTCTAATTAATTGGTTGGCTCAACAAATTTGTATATTGTTTATAATTAATTTGAAATAGTTATTTTTGTTCCAACTGAATAAATCGTCCGAAGCGAATTTAACTGAGCGGTCGTTAGCGGCAACCGATTATTTATCACCGTGAACAAAGATCGCTGTGAAATTGGATCAAAGGTGGCAGAATCGGTACATCCAACCTATGCATCCGTGCGACATGAAAACCTCCGACTGTTCTCCGCATTAAAATTAGATCGGTACATCCCCGCAACGCCGTGAGTAATTAAATTTCTTTGCCATTCACCTCTGTACCTGGGTGAGACGAATTCCGCGAGCGAGTCCACCCATTGCACCGCCTTCCCGTCAATAAACCCGAGAGCTTTTGCAAAAGCTAGGCGATAACGATGCTGTATTCCGGGAGCGGAGTTGTGTCATTAATAGCCCGGTTACCTATATTGTATGAACCAACGGAAGAGTAGTCTTTACAATATTCCCGCGACCTCATTAGCGCCGCCTTAAAAACGAATAATGCCGACCGAGAGATACTGTACGTCTGACTTTGCACCGCCGCGAACCCGGCGTATACGATATGTATTATACGCTATATAATAAGAAGGACCTTTTGAAAAAACTCGCACGATCGCGCACTACCTGCGAAAGTACACCTTCCATGAGGGGGGTGGGAGGGGGTGAAGGAGAGAAGAACCTCTTGGCTGGAAGCCCGAGAAAAGCGCCTCTCGCTCTCTCTCTCTCTCTCTTTCCCTCTTTGTCGGAGAGTTAACGAATGGAATTTCAACGAACCGAGGGAGTATTCATTAAGAAAGGAAAGACAGGGTCAGGTGGGCGGAATAGCGACGGGCCTTGCGAATGGTCCCATACTCGAGTCTATCTCCGACATAGCTCAAGTCTCTCTCCTCCCTCGTTGAAAGCGAGGACGGAGCTGAGGCAGCAACGAACCCGACCGTCTCTGATGATCATCTCTTCGTGTGCAGTCTCCTCTCCTCCTCGACACCGCAAGCCTCTATATTGTTGGCGAATTTCTCGCGAAAAATACGCGAGCTGCATCATTAGCTGCAACGTGTGGACAATCCCGGACGTTCCGATATTTATTTCGATGGACTCCAGCCGCTTCGAGCGATATCTTGGGTATTCGAAAAAAAAAGTCCGATTCCATGGTTTTCTTCGAAAACGCGTAATCTTGGTGACATTCGCTATTTCGACGTGGCACCCGGACGTGCCTGTTGCTTACACTCCGGCGTTTTGATTTTACTACGATTAGGCTTGAACATATTTATCATCAGCGATGTTTCGCGAGGATGAAAACTTTGGGTCCGCCAGACTCATGAGTGACCAGAAAATGCGCCGTGTTTTAGGGTTGATTTGCAGAAAACGAAGAGCTTTTGTAACTGGAGATAAAAAATGGTAACAGGATGTTCTTTTCCACTTACAAAAATACGTTTGAAAATGTTCCTCTGAGGACGAAAGTATCAAAGGACTGGTTTGATCTGAAAAAAAATCTTTTCATCAGGCGATCGGTATTCCAAAACTCTTTCGCCTCGCGTGTATAATCCTTTGACGAGGAAAAACCCTTTGAACGAGTACTCATATGAGTGATCATGCGAGCGATCGCGTTGAAAAATGAATTCACAGCGCAAATTGATTGGCAGAGACACGGTCCGGAATTTCTCGTTCCAGGAAAAATCGCGTCGCAGCCGGAAATCAAAGTATACGCGGGATTAAGCGTACATGGACTGATAAAAATAAAAGAAGCAATATAGGGTAAAAGTGGTGAATATGGCCCACCTCGATTAACACGTGAATCAATGATACATGGACCGGGCCATATTTCCCCACTTTTACCCTAAATGAAAAAAGAGTGTCTTCCAGTTAGCGCTGAGAAATTTAACGGCTAGTTCGTTAATTCTCTCTTTCGCAAGAGGTAACTTGTTTTTCCTGGCGCAGCATCAGCCGCACACACATAGCCATGTATACATATTTGTACACACATGGGGTATATACTTTTAGGTACAGACTGGCAGCGCCGGCGTGCAGTGTCCGAAGGAACTGGTCCCCAAGATTTCCCATGTGTCGTGTACGTGTTGGCCCTGAGCTTTTATTTTTGAACAAACACCGCAAAACTCTCGTACTCCGGCGGATCCGCTGGGAAACGGGGGGCTGGTGTGTGCACGCTGACCGTATAACTGCTCGGAAAGAACGGCGGAAAAAAAACCCATTCGCAGTTTACGTGCGAAACCACCGTTCGATCGAGCGACGAGTGCGTTGGGGCAAAAAATTAACCAATAAAAAAGTTGATAATTAAAATTTTCATATCGCTTCCTCATATTATCCTTTTATTAGCGCAGCTTGTTTTGGGAGAAAGCATTTTAGGTCTCTTTGGCTTCCTCGTAGAGGAACCCTAGCGAATAAACGGCTGTCATGAGGATCTGTCGGATTTCCCCTCGCCGTGAAAAAATACATGGAATTAGTTATTATGGGCTCCGGAATTTTTTTCAATTTTTAGATTTTTGCTCGAAAAATCCAGATGATACGGTTTTACTGTTTCAACTCCGTCATATCCAGGATCATGTATATTTCCCCCGTAGAACATGATAGGCATCTGCATTTCTCCGCGATGCCATCGGGAATCAAAGATAGAAAATACGCGCGAAGTCACTCATTGTTGCTATATTGGCTATAGAAATTCCATTAAAAAAGTAACCACCATACTGTGTGTAAAATGTGTGTAAAATTGCAGCTTGATCTCGAGTTATAGCGGTTTTAATTTTTTGCGTCTGATTCATACACGCACATCCGGAAATAGTTTCTACCCGTGATTTTTCGATGTTTCGGAATATTTTGAAGACCCTGACACGAAAATCTCGAAATGTATTAATTTAATCATCGATCCAAAGCTTTCTCTATGAGGAAGCAAAAACAGAATAAATAAAAAAATCCCGTAACTCTAAGTTATTTCCAGCATCGGAGAGAATTTCGGTCGCCGCCCGGAAAACTGTGCATAATCTTCGAATCGGATATTATCACTTACACGCTCCGCCGCGACTGAAGTTATTACGATAGGCTTCTTCGATAGTCGCGACGGTACAGAGAGGGAGATTATATATCGAAGGTCTGCCGTACAATAGTCGGGTGCGCGAGCAGCGGAGGGGTCTTATCATCGAGAGTTCATCTTTGCCGCGTAATCTTGGGATGAAACGGGGGACATGGTGATATTACGTGCCGCTATGGACGTGGCTCGGATTAAATGGGATAGGAGAAAACGATTCTTCCGCATATTCTAATCGATAATCGCATCAGCCGCCCCCAGCCAGCCCGTGTCTTCTGCTCTAACGTTATAACCGCGCCGTTCGGGCCTGACCTCGCTACTTCGTCTCCCATACGATTCGCCAATTTTCTCATTCGTAGCTCGAGCCTTCTTTTCTATGGAAGGATTATCGTCGAACGATATCGATTATTTTTGCATCTTCGTAGAACTGTGTGGAATTATTTTGTGCTAACCGTTCTCCTTCTCTACCTTCTGCTCCAGGGGTATTTTGCAACAAGGAAGAAGCAACTACGATGAGGCGATCCTGAGTTACCAGCGAGCCATCCACTTCCGGCCTTCGTTGGCGCGTGAGTATTGCTTACTTTCGTTGTCGATTAAAAATAATAGAATAATGAAATTAAAGGGCGAATGAAGAATGGACGAATTGTCTGACCGCCACTGTGCGGTCTTCACTGAGAAAAAAAATTGCTTTGATGTCCAACATCTACGTTCGTCGAACATCAGCAGGCGCTGGGCACAACGATTTTTTTTCTCAGCCTTCAGACGCGTGACTTTCGACCGTTTCGCGATATAGATAGGTAATTGGATAATTGGATTATTGGATACTGGGGTAAATCCCCAGGGATAAATCGAGTAGCATGCAATACAAAAAGCATCAGTGTTAAGTAGACATTCAATTATAACTGAGACATGATTAGTGCAGAGAGTCATGAGTTGGAGTGTACGCTGTGTGATAGATTTTTACAAGCAGGATCATATTAAGCAAAAGAAAAGATCCTAGAAAGAAAAGGGAGAAAACGCGGCATTCAGTATTGGCAAAAAGTAGTATTGGCAAAAACATAATTACTACCGGACTAATTGCAAAGGCAGGGTAAGGGGTAGCCAACGGGCAGTCGTAACGGTGAACTCGTCATATAAAAATTCTAAATCTGATGCTGAAAATCTATTCGACCGTTGCAACGAGAGCCTCGAAAAGGACAAATGGGTTGCGGCATATAGAAGGCCCTCGATACGTATATAGCTAAGTGTGTCGCATGCAGGAAGAGCGATAACCCCCTTAACGAGTAACCTTTTGCCCAAGAGATCGAGCGGCTTTACGACGTTCGCTCTACATTGCTCACGGTGGGAAATGCCGAAGGATGGAAAAGAGGAGAAAAAAAATGAGAGAAAAGAAAAAAGAGAGAACAGTGAAGCCGTTTGTTACATTAGCGATAGGGGGACGGAGAAGGGACGATTTACTTCGATCCAGGGAGCGGTTCGTTACCCGTGAGCGACCCCGCCCCGCCGACGTCTTCTTTTCGATCGGCTTGATCTTTACGAGCGTTCGGGCTCTAGATATCCTGTAATAGGCCGCGCAATCCTCCCGTATACCATCGGCCAATTCCTACGTTACCACGCAGTCGCTCGCATCCCGCGCAGACAAACTGCACGAAGGACTATTCGGATCCTCATTAAAGCAGCGAGTCGACGATTTTTTTTTAATCCGTCTCCGGATTTAATTCAACTATCCTCGGAACGATGACTCCCAAGCTTGTCTCTCCGGAATCGCTCATCCCTCGGACGGCTTTCCTGGGGCTCTAAAATCGCGCACAGTGTAGGATTTTCTAACTATATTTTTTATTATTTTTTGTTTGTACGTTACGAAATTTGATATTCTATTATACGGGTGTTGCATGGAGAAACGTTTAAGATGAACATGGTGCAAAATAGAAAAAGAAAGATTACGTATCCCACAATCCATAGAACTAGTCGCCCCACACTGAGAAAAACTTACATAGTTTACTATGAAATAATATTCAATATGTAACAATATTCATAAATAGTTCCCAGGAGGGACGTCTACATTTTACAGTTACGTCAATGACCAAAAATTATAGTTGTAACTACAATTATAGTTTAATCAATTGAGTATATACAATCACAAACTATCTATATAGACGTCCCCCTGGGAACTATTCGTTATAGTAGGAAACACCATCCTTTTTCTCAGTGTAATTTTATTTTCATCGCAAGTCACCTGTTCAAATTCGCTCGATACATTTGACTCCGAAGCATTGCGTCGATAGGGTGAAAACTGCTCCTTAACAAGAACAGAACGTTCCACTAGTGAAAAAAAAAAAAAAAAAACTTGCAAACCGTGCCTCAACGCTCCTCCGGCTCGGAGTGCGGAGTGTGTGTTCGCGGGTTAGTATATTCCCAAATTGGTCCGCAGATAGTGCACGAACCACGATGGTCGTTCGGATCTCCTATTTTCCCTACCGCACGGCAGTCGCGGAATATACGCGATGGGACTTGGAAGATGCAAATCCGATAGCTGCCGAAGAAGAGCCAGAGGACAGAGCCGGCAGAGGGGGCGAGAGAGAGAGGCGGAGAACGTGAGCGGGAAAGGATTCGCGCATATGTGTACGTTCGTGTGAGCTCAAGCGCTTTCCCTCTCGCCTTCGCAGAGAGGGTTGAAGAGAGTCCATTGGCAAACGAGGGTAAGAGCATAGCGCAGCACGCCGCCCAATCGTTGTCGCTCCGAGCGCGTTTCTATGAATCTCACGTTTCTCCGAACATATCCCATCCGCTCTGGCGTGTTTGCCTCTAACCGGGGCTCCTCTTGTGGATGTCGGGAGGGGGGGGGGGGGGGGGGGCGGACATCGAATACTGTACCGGGGAGGGGTGGAAGGCACAACTCGAGGCTCGAAGCCCGGGATTCTCGTTGTTTGAAATAGTTGGACCGAGGCACGGGGGTAGCAAACGATGCCGGTGGTTCCGGGCACCCGGATAGAGCCCGCGAGCTGGAGATAGAGCGAGCGCCCAGAGGACGACGTTTCAATGGAAGCCGGTACACACACTTCGCAGGACGCCGACCACTGGCCTCCGGCATTATAACCGGAGGTCCGAAGTCCGCCATTCAATGATGCAACCCTCGTACGTGACCGCTCGGGGGAGGGAAGGGGAAACCCGACGACAACGATGAGGATGCGGAAGGAAAAGTGGCGACCTACCAACGGTCGCGATAGTTCGAGAATGCGGTCCGATCTCCGACGTATAAATCCGAGATGGGACATTAATGAGATTCTCCCGCAATCCTAATATTGGATCATAGTCGTAATATGGTAGTGAAATATAATGAATAACCGGAGTGGAGAGCTGATGTCGGATAGCCGGGAAAGAGCAGTGGGCGGTTAATGGAGATCCGGAAGGATCCAACGTCGCGTCACACGTGGAACGTGACCAAAGGCACCCCAGTCCGACTGCGGCCGAGACGACGAGGGGACCACGAAAAAGTGGCGGGGCTCGTTTCGCCACCGGGCCAGTCGTATCCGCGGTTTCCGGTGTATAACCGAGATTAATTAGACTCCCGTCCGGAACGCCTCGTACTCTCTTCCCGTCGTGTCAACGTGTCTCTAATTTTGACTCGGCTCTCCGCGCTCCGAGAGAACCGGCACGTAACTCGCCACCGCCGAAACGGCGCGTCGGGCGGGAACGGGGCGACGTATACACACGGAGCTAAGCGGATTCGTTTTGACATGCGTTATTTTGCGAAAGTCAATTCTCAACCTAGATTGGCCATTTCGTACCGCGACTTCACTTCGCCCCACTGTCCTCTGAGCAACGAAATTCGCAAGCGTCCGGGAGACAATGGATCTCCTTCGGCCTCTCTCGTGCTCCTCGGGGCGGTAGGACAAGACCGGGAGAACGTCGGAACGCACGACGCGCAAGTTGACCAACGTCTCTCTTCCGCGAACTCCGAGATTCGTGAAAACTTTCTTGGCTCTGTCGAGTCTCGTAAACAATGTTGGTACAGCAAGTCGGCTCGGGGCGGGGGCGCCGAGAGACGCGTGAATGTGAGCAACCGGATCTCGCATAATGTCAGCGATGAAGAGCGGGTAAAGCGGAACACCTCGGCGAAACGGAAGCGGGACAATTATTTTTTTATTTTCCGGAGAAAATCGGTAAAAATCGTCCGTTTCTCTCGGCCGTGCCCAAGGTGTGTCATTCACACCGCCTATCTTTGTTGAATTTATCCACTCTTCATGGAAAACAATAATAATCCGGCAAACCGGTATCCTGCAGATTGTCCGAATCGAATCGTATGCAGATCCGCGCTCGCTTGGCCACTGAAGATCAAATGAACGCGAGAACGGCGAGGCGAGAAATCGGTGTCGATGAAATCACTGTTGGCTGCCACGTCGCTCAACCGCTCGAAACTTTGCATACGGACTCATCACGCTATTTGCATTCAGCTGAGAAGAGGCAGAGTGCTCCGCTCGCGAGTACCTCATGAAACTTTCTGAAGTACGTACACGCCTGGTGTACGTGGAGATGGACGCGCGCCCGAGCGATCGTGGGATGAAGAACGTGCCTACTTCCGTGTACGATGTATCGCGATGCACTCGACCGACCGAGCTTGAATCTCGTATTCGCGCACGCAGACTCCACGCTCGACTCAATTAAAGCAAGCTTCTAGAAACAAACGAACAAACACGCAAACAGACCGACGGACAAACAAACGTGCCCGGGCGAGCCTGGAACGCGCATAGCTTAGCAAACTTGGGAACATCGCTCGACACCGCGAAGATCCGACCATCCGAGCGCGGACTGCCAAAGCTCTTCGTCGAAAGGGAGACCGAGAGTAATCTCTCACCAAGGTATAAGCGAATCGTGATGTTTTTTTTTCTATAGAGATTTGCAGCTATTTCCGGTGGAGTAAAAAAAATTGAAATAATTTCTGACGCTCGGTTTGATCTCGTGAAAGGTTCACACGGACGCACAACTTGGCAACTGTTAAGGCAGAGATACGACGATAACGCGAACAAACACAAATATGAACGTTATTTATAATTATTGGGAAAGAGTTTTTAATTTTTTGGTTTTCGTTTTTTTCTTCTTTTTTGTATGGGGTTTTTTTTTCCAATACCTGAGTAGAATCATGGGCAGCCGAAACATGCAACATAAGAAAAAAAAGAAACAGAAAACAATGCTAGCACCCTGTTCCCGCTGCAATACGATATCAATTTGTCCGGTTCCGCTTCAGCTTTTAGATTTTCAATCTAACAGGAGGCTTCATTCAGTGCTCGATGCGAAATCAATAGCGGGTGTGCCCGAGCGTTGCGGAGCATCGCGTCAATCGCGTCACTGATCTCGTTGTTGAGTTATAAAAAAGAAGTGGCCCATGCAAAAAAAAAAGCGTACACCCGTTGCAAACAAGGAATGGAACAAACGAGAATGCTCCAGTGAAGGCGGTTGAACCGATAATTGGAATGATGTACAGATCCACCCAACGGCTACGAATACGAATGCTAGGAAGCGGAACGGGAACGAGCCGAGTTTGTGTACTGTACACTTGTGTCGAGCGAAGTACAAACAGTCTCCGTATATATAAATATATCGCACTTACATATATATGTATACACAGATACTATGTACATGTATAATGCTGTACAGTCCTACGCGTGGAAAGTCACGACAAGAGTTGCAAAATAATTGCAGTCAACCTTAGCGAGTGGTTGAGGCGCTTTCCCCGCTGGGGAGGGGAGAGGAAGAGGGGGGGGGGGGCAAAAAGTGAGTATGGAGCGTTGCCAAAAATGAAAAGGTGAAAACAGAGTGGTTAAAGCACGAAACGGTGATTAACCTTCCGGGGATGCTTCGAGTCGCGAAGTATAAACGGGGCCGACGGGGCAGCGAAAGGTCAGACAGAAATTCGGGATGGCTCGTTGAGTTTATAATTAATATTCCGGCAAGCGGGGGTCTCTCGATCGTTGACGTCGGAAGTGGAGGAGCGAGGAACGCGCGGAATTTTTCCGACGACTCCGTACCCACGGATAACCCACGGGATAGCTCCGTGCTCCGCAAAAGACTGGGACTCCGAGCAAACAATTTTTCTGAACGATTTGAGAGTGGATGCTCGGCTCTGCATACCGCGCAGCTTCCGGTGTCGTATCACCGGAATATATCCTTCACAGGACGAGGCAGGGTGGACGGTAAAATGTACACACCCTGTTTCCGTTGCGGGGCGCAGGGGGTGGCTTAATGATTCATTAATTATTCAGCAGTGTAAATTGGTACACAGATTGTAATGTAAATTGGTGGCGAAAGAACGGGAAGCGAGAGGAGAGTGATAGTCTCGGCGGTGGAAGTCTCGGGGAAAATAGAGGAAAAAGAAATCGGTGAAGCGAGAACGGGAGAGAAAGGGAGAGAGAGAGAGAGAGAACGGACGGGAAAGGATTGAAGCCAACGAAAGAGCGATGGCACCGAGTGCGGGCGCGGACGTCGGAGGAGGAAAAGACGTTCTTCACGGGACGAACCGACGGGTTTTTGGGCCGCGAACGGGATGCTGGTACTTGCCCTTTAAAAGCTTTTCCTATATCGCCCTCTCGCGCTCGCTCCCGGGCTTCCCCGCTCTTTCCCGCTCGCGCCGCCGTGCCAATGGTTCTCCCGTTGTCCTACGCTTCCTGCACGTTGCCATCAGCATCCCCGAATTTCAACGGGGCCATCCCCGTCCTCGCGCGGGAGCAAACTACCGAGCCATCGAGGCATGCCAGGCGACCTCTCTGCCGGTCGCACACCCTCTCATCCCACTTTTTAGTCGACCTCTAACTGGCCCGTATATTGGCACCCACGTCTCCGTCCCTGTTCTCCGCCCCCTCCCGTTCGCCAGCAACGGCTGGGAATATATCCCTACCGCCCCCCCCCCCCCCTCCCCTCACATCGCGGTCCAGCCGAACGGGTAGCTGGTCGATAAGGGTCGCGCGACCGGCTAGATACGGATATATCGCGCCGGAGAGGTGCTAGTGTGGCATGCGGCAGCCATCCGCAAATTGGCGGCCGATCGGGTCACTAATTACTCGAGCTCGGACGTGTTTTAAAAGCTCTACCACTGCGGTAATTTACGAGACTGTGCGGCTACCGGGAACTCTTTCCTCGGCGCGGAGAGGCACGGCGGATATATACCGGAAATTGAGGAAAAATAATTGATGACGCGCCACACCTCCACCGTCCCGCCTTCCCAGCGCCCAACTATTTCAGAACATCGAACGATAAAACTTAAATCGGCGCGATGATAGAGTGGAGATTGAAGCGACGAGTCGCGTCGCTCGATGGACCGCAGAATGAATCTGGTTTTAATTCGCATAGATTCCATTAAAAAAAAGTTTCTAAAGTGGAGTCGAAATATGCGACGGGCTGGTAGGTCGGCCGAGCGAGTGTGTCATTTCTCTGTGGAGGAGTCGCGACAGCCAGGGCGGCACAGTTCGGAAAGCCTGGTACGGGGAGGAAAATGAAAGGGTGAATGCGGCTAAGCACTTATACACGTTCTTATGAACGAATCCCAACAGCTACTAACTCAGCTTTCACCGCGGTATACGAGCCCCTTATTTCTTACCGCAAAATCCCAAGAGGTACGAAACGCGTTTCTCCGCCAGGAGCGCGAGTGGGTTGCGGTTTCGAGGGGAAGCGAGTGAGAGAGGGAACAGTAGAACTGGAAGAGAAGTCGGACGGGAACGCCATAAACGACTTGAAATTAAAGCTTGAGAGAAGGTAGGTTAAGCCAGCATTACCGTGCCAGCGGTACTTTGACTTGAGATGTTCTATAAAAAGCACGCAAGAGCGTTTGTTGCCGACCGGCGAGAGAAAACGAGGCGAGATTTTTCTTCTTGCTTTTAACCACTTCCAATCCCCCTTCCCCTTTTGTATATATACGCCCGGAACCAAGTCCGATATAACGGCTTTAAAGATTACTCCTTTTCATTGCACACAAACCTAGGGAAAAATAAAATCTTGCCTCCGGATATTTCCGTACGAATGTTTTTTTTTTTTTTTTACATTCATTCCATCTTGAAATTGGATGAAACATCCCCAACACTGGCCGCCACTTTGGCACTTCGGGCGGCGATATCTGTTTTGCGTAAATAACGAGAACGGCGCTTTGCTCCTTAGTTATCTTTTGCGATTCTTGGCAGCGTGGCGTATTGCCCGAGGCAGTGCCCTGGTCGGAGTTCTCCATCCGCTCGTAAAAAGATCACCGCCCGAGCGTGAGGGGTTGCCGACGGTCGCTGCGTTTGGCAGTGAAATATAATCGCCGTTACCCTTTAACGCCGGCTCAACCGCGCAATAAATGATCGCGGGTCCGGTCGGCGAGCTTCGGAAAGTATTGGCGGCGCGGAATTCGCTCGCGAAGAAAACGGAGCGTGCTGAGCGGTACATAGAAAAAACCGTAATAAGCGGAAAGAAGATCCCTTCATCGTGCGCAAAAATTTCGATCGCAGAGCCGAGCGAGTCTCCACCGGGCTGGGAATCTTCGCGAACCCGGGGATCGAATCCGTACTCTCGCAGACGGCGAAGCCACCGCATCTTGAAGGAGGATCGTCGGGAACGACGAAACTGCTGTTTCATCTCCGAGTCCGCCAACTTGGCAAGACCGCGGTGCTGTTTGCTTCCTAATTACGAAAGAGAATGAGAGGCAGACGCTGGTGAGAACTGGAACGGAGCGGAGCGAGATAAAGCGGGCGATGCGAGGGAGTAAGCGAAGGAGCCGGAGAGTTGTAGGACAAGAGTCCTGCTGGCTCGGTGGAACGACGCTGCCGCCCAAGTTCACCCCCCGTCGAAGGTTCTAAGAATTAAGATTCCATCGTGGAACTGAGTTGTGTGCCTTGCAATTTTCTGGTTAACCTGACTTCGGCCTTCTTCGCCTGGTTCAGCTCTTCCTCCGCTCTCTCATTCCCCGTCCTTTTCCTCCCACCCACCCACGCTCGTTCTTCTCGAGCTGCCTCCTCCGCCGCCATCATTCCATACTGATTCCGTTGCTTCCCCGGCTTCTCGGCTCCAACAGACCATGACGAGACGGGCGAACCACATCGTTTCCACCGTACATTTTCCAAAATCGAGTCAAGCTACCGTGGAGAATGCTTCCCTCTTACCGGGCCGGGGAAAAAGCAATATAGGATTGCTCGAAGGGTCCCGTCGCTGCTAACGCGCGTCGTTGCACACCCGCTATATATTTCGTTTCCATTTCACTGTTGGTAACAGCATTTTCCCGTCTCGCAACTGTTCCCCGTGAGCGCATGGACTGACAGCAGACGCCGGTCTAATGGCGACAAGCGAAAGCGAGTTACAATTATCTCGTTGGAACGCAATATTCTACAATTGAATAACCTTTAAATCTTTTCGCAAACTCTGGATGGGAAAGACGTATAAACCGGAAATGTTTAGTGGGAGAGGGGTCGATCTGCGGGGCACAGAGTTCCAGCTGTTCTTTGGGGTATTCCACGATGTTTTGCGATTATTATCACACAGATATTACGCGGGATAAAAGTGCAAGAGGTAGATGATGCAAAGTAGATTAAGAAAGATTATGTATTCCATGCAGAACGATGGACCCAGCAATCTTTCCATTCCTCATTAAGATCACTTCGGTGATGTCGCGGTTCACGTTTAATATCGTCTTTAGAGTTTATTGCGAAGGCGACCGAAGCGTAGGTAGCGAAAAAAAATGCGAATAAAAAAAATATTAATGAATATGACCCAACCCGATTAGATGGTAAATCAATGAACCTTCTCTTACTCCGTGGGATGATCACGTGCCACTTAAGGACAAAGCTTGCACCTGCGGCCCACTCTACCCTATATCTATAGTTTGTTCAGAATAGGGGAAACCGGGGCAAAATGGCAGTGGGGCAAAATAGGGCAGTGAGGGCAAAACTCAATTTTCCAATAATTTTTGGATGCCCCATTTTGTCCCAACGATACATCCGGATTTTCAAACCCGTTTTGCCCAACGTACCATCATCGCTACCATTCCAAAGTTATTGGAGAATTGCGTTTTGTCTCAATATCCCGTTTTGCCCCGGTGTGCCATTCTGCCCCACTCTCCCCTATCTTCGCTGTGATAATGCCATACGAAACTTGCTACCGATATCTGTGGATCCGTGGATTCCGATGTAGCTAACATGTACGGAATATGTGGATGGATAGTCCTGGATACGGTAATAATCGATAATTGTGTTGGCAGAGGCTTACGTGAACCTCGGGACAGCTTTGGTCGCGGTGGGACGAGGGACCGAAGCCATTGGGATTCTACGTGCCGGAGCGTCGCTCGACGGCTCCGGACTGAAGGACAGAAGGGCTCACGAAGCTGCGAGGGTCCAGGCGTTGCTCCAGCTCGGCGGCCTCTACGCGGATCAGGGCAAATTGCAGGGAGCTCTCTCCGCTTACAGGGAAGCCCTACACGCTCTGCCCGAGCACTACCCGCCTCAGGTGAGTGGTTCCTCTCCTCCTTTTTCTCGCTACACCAGCCGCACCCCGTGCATGTCTCCTGTACAAAGTAGAATCGACCCCCGCTTCAGCGTTTCACGAAAACTCCTGCGCTATGAACCCATCCAAACCGCCTCCCCATCCCCCTTTATTACTCCGCGGTCTCATCTTCCATTCGTTCGCTCAAAAGGTTTTCCCATTATTTCGCGCTGTGTGTATAATGACGATCCACAAACTACTTTTCCCGACCTTCCTCCCTCTAACGAAATATTAATTTGAAACAAAATTTCCATCTCCCGCGGAGCTATGCACAACCGAACCTCCCGCGGCTTGGCACGCTTTCGAGTTCATGCGCCATTTTGAGGCTGTATCGTTGTCTAGGAATTTAAACGAAACGAATTTTTTTATTCAAGGTAGTATTAGCGGACAGCCTCAGCCCATGTGAGTTCAGAGAGGATCGAGAGAGGAATTGCGAACACTTCTCGATGAGATAAAAATCTGAAAAAAATCAACCATATGGAAGGTTTTGAAAAGATTAATTTTGCATAATAATAATTCCAAAATGTTATTAACAAATTAACGAAAAAAATTTTTTCCAACAAATCACCCGGCAACCTAACTTTAAAAAAAATAAAAACGATTTGTTAATTTTCCTGAATACGTATGAATTTTTTCAGAATTTCGTGTAAATTTTGGAAAACGCGTTTTTAGTTAATAAAAAAAACGTCAATTAAAAAAATTACACAAAATTCTGAGAAAATGCATACGTATTCAAAAAAATGTACAAATCGTTTTTATATGAACAAAAAGTTAAGTTGCCGGAAGATTGGTTGAACAATTTTTTTTCATTCATTTGTTAATAACACTTTGAAATTATTATTATGCATAATCAATCTTTTCAGCACCTCCCATATGCTCGATTTTTTTTAGATTTTTATCCTGTCGAGAAGTGTTCGCAATTCTCTCTCAATTCTCGCTGAACTCAAGTAGGCTCAGGCTGTCCGCTAGTTCTACCTTAATGTGTTGTCCTACAGACCTTCGCGAATACGTCTGTGAAAACTGTTTAATGGTACTCGTAAAATTGGCCGAGTTTATGGAAATTGTAAGGAGTACGCACGGGGGTGCGGTTGAGAATGAGCCGCGCGCCTCGGCCGAGAAGGCACAGTGCGTCACTATAACGGTACACTAGTTCTTCGAATTATTTGCCACAACCCTTTCGAATGCTTTGTTGTTTGCGTTGGACCTCGTCGAATATAGTTCCATACTGTTCTGAATTTAGTTTCGTCTTAACTTCTGAACGCAGTAGACACGAAAATACAAAGCAAAATGAATAGTAGGGAAGATACGAAAACGAATATTTCTCGCGCGTGTCGGAGTTCAGTGACGAAAAAAAATAATTTCGAGGCAATCAGCGTACTGGGGAAACAAGTTAAAATCTAACAAGTGCAACAGCAGCGAAGTTCCAAAGAACTGACTGCCCGGAAATTCCGCTTGATATACAACACCTCTCTGTGATGAAGTTTTGAAGTTTGTGAAACCCGTTTATGAAAATCTTTCGGCGAAAGATTTGGATCTCGTTGCCAATTGAGAGCGTTTTCCGCGCAGCGCTGTAAACAAACATACAAAAGTATGTGATAATATATTTTATGTATCTATTTATTTAAAAAAATGCATACACATTCTTTAAGGATCAATCGATATGTGTGGGAAATTCGAGAACGAAAACTCGAACAGTCAAAAAGCTACCTATTCCATTCTAAGAATCACATCCAACACAGCGCCCTAGACAAGTGCCTTAAATCCAGTTGATGTACGCGCTACATACCACGAATCTATCGTAGGCCAATTTTTTTTGCACACACACAGTAAAATAGATTTCAACATTTAACAAACTTTAATTATCCACAAACGTCCACAATCATTTCGTTGATAATTTAACAAAAAGTATTCGCAAAATTGCCAGACATTTTTGTAAAAATGGACAAGAATTTTTTTGCAAAATGTATGAGAAGAATTGTGGACGTCTGTGGATAAGAAACGATATCTATTGTACTGTGCACGTGTGGTACAATTTCATCGATGTCGCGTTCATTTTCCAACGAGATAATTTACAAGCGAAAACACTAAAGTTGTCGCGTGAAAAAAAGGGATGTATGGAGTCTGCGAACCCGCCGGTACATCCTTCCCGTGTGCCCGTACAAGAGAATCGAGGATCCCCATCGACCACAGAAACACACGCACACGGGCGGCAGTTTCGTTTTCTTTATAGTTGGAGAAACTTGGAAATCCCCGTGGTGTCCCGGTAGGGGGTTGGAGTTGATGCACAGTTTCCGTCGTTTCTCGCTCCACCATTTGCCGAGTGTTACGGTCTCTCTGTATCGTGATTCTCGTGTGTCGGGGAGGGTGGGCGTTCCACGGGCAACGGGGCTGAAGGGTTGTTACCGGGCGTTTTTTTCCCTCCGACGTCGTTCTTCTCGCGGAACTTTTCGACGAGCGGGTCGCACGCGAGAACGACAACGGGGAATGAGAAAGCCGCCGTCGGTCGACGGACGATCCTGGGGAAACGAGAGCTCGTAGCGCCGGTCGGGAAGAAGAAGCTACCCCGAGAGCGGAGAGAACCGACTGCGGAACGGCCGGCCCGCTCTCCGGCGAACGGCGCGGCTCCACGAGCATCCGCACCGGTTTCGATGGAGAAGTTTGAATTTTTATGAGGTCCCAACCCACTCGCACGAAACCTCCCCTCTGTTCCGTGTCCTCTTCCCTCTGGCTCCTCCGCCTCCTCGAGTACGGCGTCGCTCTCTCGTTCCGCACCCTGCTGGAATTCTCGTGGAATTCCTTCGTGACAATTTATACGAAAAGTATTTTCGCCTCCGCCTTTACAAGGAAATGAGCGGGACACGAGTCTGCCAAGAAAACGGTTCGGTTCCTTCTCGCGTTTTCCTCGCTTTGTCCGGGGGTGTCTCTCTGTATTCTCGTACTTCTCGATGCGCACTAGCTCAGAACGGGGAAATCGAGGATGAACGAGCGGAGAATAAACGCCCAGTGTGTGTCTTCATATACATATATATATAACTCTCTATCCGTGTTGTGCACAACGAGCTTCGCCAAAGTTGGCCGGCCGCTTGGAACTTTGGCGAAACGATTTATCGAAATATATTTATACACCGGGGTCGCGAAAGCGGGGTCGCGGAACCGCGGCGCAGCTGGACCCACTCGTACGATAATACGACTAGTTCGATATTGTTAAAAGTATATCGGCGAGCTTTCAACGTCGAGGCTCTCTCGCGAGAGCAATCGACCGTCGGGGCGGTCGTGTGGGATTGTCCCGGGTCCTTTCAGGAAAGAAGACTCGAAAATTCTATCTCGAAATCGACTGCAGCGCCGATCGATCTTCGGGGTCGAGATGCGCGCCGATGTCGTAACGGGTCGTTATTTATTTATTTATTTTTGCAATTCGAACGTCACTTGACTGTCAATTAATTCCGAAAGCAACAATGTACGAATTTAATAAATGAAAAAAAAGGACAAATTAATACGAGATAACTAGGAACAAATATTGCATTTAAATTAATGTAAGTTGCTAAAATAAATTACAAAATATGACAAAAAAAACGATGTCTCAACGGCAATGAAGGTCACGGCAGATCATAGGATTCTAAGAAAATAAAATTGTCAATTAGCAACAGAAATAAAAGAAAATTCACGGCACATCTCCCCTTCGAAGTCCGAGCCCAAACGCGCGTGTCGCCGCGCTCGTTTCAGCGTCGGCTCTGCGTGTCCCCCGTTCAGAATCGACAGCCGAGAACCGGTGCCCGAAACTCGGCCCGTCGGCTCGGCGCAGAACCGAACGATCCTTTCTTCTGGAGTTATTACCTTCACGAATTTCCCAAACAGTCTCGGGGAAACTTTGCCGGTCGTCCCGGCCCTGTAACGAGTTGTATATGGCGGAGTGGATACCGGCGGAAGCATCGAGGGTGTGCCAGTAGCCGAGGGGGTTGAAGGTGGACCACCCTCCCGTGACGCCAGCCGACCGTGGCGAAAGTTCGAGGCCCCTCGAGTTAACGAAGAGTCGGCCATCGATTATCGGAGGCCCAAAGTTCGCTAAAAATTACGACGAGACGCCCGGGATCGTCCGATCGAATTTCATCCCTGATTTTATAGCTTGCGGCACGGCTTCCGTTAATGCGTAAAAAAAAAAATGCCTAATGAAAGTTTCATTGAAACTCGGTGAGTTTCGCGGTAGATCGCGATAGCGGTTTCATCTCGAATACAAAAAGGCGAATCACGCAGATTGATGATATTCCGCTGGCAACCCCTCATCTCGCAGGCGAAGCCATGTCACCAGCCGCGATTCGAACGGAGCGTGCGACGAGTGTACGCGCGCGTCGGTGAGGGCGTTTCGAGTGCTGCACACGCACTCCGGCGAAATATCGGATGCGCCCGATCTGTTTTTGTTCGGGGTAAACAAGCCCAATGCCGAGCCCAACGAGCCGCGAGCGGAATTAAAATTCTGTAAAATCTACAATACCACTTTCGAACGCGCACGGCGCGGGTCGAGTGTGCGCGACAAAATTTCAATCAATCGTTTACGGCCACGAGCGAATTCGAGTGCGCACTGTTTGTTTGGTAGGCGCGAGCGAGATCCTCGTTACCGACGGTAAAATACCGATTTGCATATCGATTATTCTTTGGAATCGATCATCCGGAAGCTCCGTCTCATTCGAAAATGGATAAACATTGTTTGCAACGCTGGAAAGTGTCCGCGGAGGAAAAACGACGTCAATTTTTTTTTTCAGAAAAAAAAAACAAAAGTAATTTTGCATCGATTACTTCGTTCGAAAATTGCGAACCGCTAATTAGAAGCCTGTAATTTGGATCGGAACGCAATACGGCGGGATCAAATTGTATGTAAAATACCCGTCAATTAAACGCCGCTCGTCGATTAAATTAATTTGTTTGATTATCAACAGTCGTTCGGCCCGGCACACGTCCGATTAGCGGCTCGCCTAAACATCCGCGTCCGCATCATCGTCGATTTATCCGAAGCGATCTTCATTATCGTGAAATAACCGATCCACCCAAGGGCTGATTACACTGTCCGATACGTATGACATTTTCAATTTAAACAATGCGAGAGGTTGACGGAAGAACTATTAATTAGCGAGTGGTTTGTCACGCCCGGGGTCAAGACACAATCTCGTCCTATAATTAATGGCCGGTTAACGTTGCGGTACATCGAGTATACAGGACACTCGGTACACGAGTACACCAGCCTGTCACCCGTCGTCGCAACACGATATGTTACGGTGTAATAATCCTCCTCCAACCGCCCTTTCCCTTCGCCTTCCGTTCCAGCTTGATGCGACGTTCCTACCCGGCCGCACGCTTTTCATTCTAAGTACGAGGGGTCGAAAGTGTTTTTAAGGTCGGTGAGACCGCGAATTTTTACACTCGCGACACAACACCAGAGTATACGTTATTGTACCACAGAGAAGGGTGGCCAAAATGGACTTGTTCCGAAATATGACGAGCTTTGGAAACCTCGATTTCGTGCCGTGACTTTGGAAAGTCCATTTCTTGACCATTTTTTTTATGTCAGCGGCACACGCCTATTGAAAGATCCATTCCGCGGCTTTAAAAATATATAGGAAATGTTCTTTGTGAATCGATAAAACTACTTAGCTGAACCACGATGGTGCCCCACTTTTACCATTTCGTTTGAAAAATCGTTCACGGGATGAATTCTCAAATACGCACCGAAAATGTCCACTGAAGCTGGTACGAACTGAAATCGCTTATGCGCTTTTGGCACAGATTCATCATATCAGGCACTCGGAGCTTACACGAGAAGACCTAATTCGCTAAAGCTTTCCGAACAACCTTTTTTTTTTTTCTTGTTTCTTTTTTCACGTAACAATGGCTGTTAGAGCCAGCTGCGGGGCGCTCCTCGTCACGCCGTGCTACGGTATGCGTTTAAAGTCCCGAAGTAATATCGCCGTTCCCTTTTTCCAAAGGGCCTCCATGCTTTATATGACGTTTTAATAACATAGGGCGCTTTGTTCGGCAGTGTTTGAGTGGCTAATTAGGTGCTCGCGATCCTCTTCGACCTGGCACACACAATGCTGGCCGGGAGGTAATTTCGCAGGCTCCCGCGTTCGTTCCGCTTTTTTCCCGACGGTATATTTCCTCTCGCTTCTATTCTCTCCGTTCCCTCTCCACATGCTCCTTCGTACCGTGTTTAGCTGAAGGCACTCACACTGGCACACATGCCTGTGCTCTTTTTCGCTTCCTTTTTTTTTTTTTTTTTTACATTTTTTTCAACTGTCAACATGCCTTCACTGCCAGCCACGGAGTGGCAAGCACTCTTCATGTTGTACGGGCTTGTGACTACAAACAAAACAAAACAAAAAATTACCAGATGCGTTTTTCTTTGCACGCACAATAATTTTTATTATTTCCATAAATTCCGACCAGGAATCATGAAAACACATTCGTTTCTTTCTTTGTAGCAAACAAAAAGGAGGTGCACCGCAATTTGCACATGTTTTCTCATAGCTTTCTCTGTGAGGGAGTTCGCTTATCGATTTTGGCTTCCTCGTAGAGGAAGCTGTGCGCAGATGTGTAATCAATGAGGAAGCCATGTGCAAATTACTTTGCACCTTATTTCGTAACACGAAAGAAATTCTCCACTTTTTAGACTATTTTAAGTACTCTGACACTAAAATCGAGATTTTTTTTTCTAACGTAGCTTCATCCACGAGGAAGCAAAAATGATACATATCTTCGCGGTCTATTATCGGTGGATAAAAGCAGGGGATAATTGAGTCGCGGAAAAACCGTCTTTTGTTTAAATTCGAGCGAATCGGGTGTACGGACAAACGTGATATTCGAATATATTCACCGAAAAACAATAATATTGTTTCGCGAGTGTAATCGATCCTCCGTTCGGGTTACAAGCGAATTCATAGACTTTCGGACAAACTGCAGAGAGGGCTGCGCCACCGGGAACGGTATTGTTCACCGGGTCCGGTATTTCCTCGAATTCCCCGAGCACGGTGTAACGCGGTGTGGCGCGGTGTGTGTGTGTGTCGTGTCGCAAAAAATGTAAAGCTGAATTTTCGGTCAATTTCAATTTATTTTTTCTCCCAAGGGTCGAAATCTACATCACCGCGAATGGCATTGTTTACCGGGTTCGGCACTCGCACGGATTCTCCGAACGATCTTCGTGTCGTGTCGCAAAAATGTAAAAATGATGTATTGGTCGTAGTAGTGGATTTATTTGACAATACGACGGGTGAAAGAATTTTCGGTGCATAGCGTGACATAACGTGGAGTGTAGTGAAAACGTATATATTGCCAATTGGCCATCTACGTGAGTACTTCAGCCACGGGATTTACATAATTTGTCAATTTATTAACAAGTTGTTCAAATATGGTTATTATTATTGAAATGAATAACCGTTCATTCAGTTCACTTCTTCGTTTTTCATTATTTCGAGCTTGTGGTACGTTGTATGTGATGGGTGTGATTAATTAATTTCCTCGATTTTACGAATGACACTGATTTCTTTTTCCCCGAGGATTGAGCGACGATTCCCGCCATGGATAGAATCGGCGCTACTTCCGGTCTAACGTTTAGATCGAATTTCGCTTCAGAGGAAAAAGAAAAAAACCAAAAAAATGCAAACAAACAAACCAACTTGGTAGTAGTGGATTTATTGAAAATATGGATGAAAAAATTTCCGGCACATAGCATGACAACGTGGATTGTAGTGAAGACATATATATTGCCAATTGGTCATCGATCTAAGTCCTTCAGCCACGAGTTTTACATAACTAATCAACATTTTGTACATACGGTGAAGGGGTAGTTAAAATATGGTTGTTCAGTTCACGTCTTCGTTGTTCATTATTTCGAGGTTGAGGTATATTATATGTGATGGGTGTGATTCATTAATTTCCTCTATTTAACCGATGACACTGATTTCTTTTTTCCCGAGGATTGAGCGACGATTCCCGCCATGGATAGAATCGGCGCTACTTTCGGTCTAATGTTTAGATCGAATTTGGCCCCGGAAAAAAAAGGAAAAAATGCAAACAAACCAACAGTTCTCGAAACTCGACGCCGAGCGTTACGGGTACAAGCTACAACGAAACGATGAACGAAACTCGAATCAAAACGACGCGGAGCCGGTTGTGTGACAACTTCGCGGTGCTACTGGCGCTGCAACGTTATCGATGCTGCCATTAGGATTGAAACCGAGTTCTATGTTCCCGGCTCGGCTCGCGCGCTCTCTGTACCTCGCCTCGGCATGGTCGACCGACCGCGCTGAAACAAGAGACGCGAGAGCCGTTATTGGATTTCGTTAATTGGTGTCGGATTTTCCGTGCCGAGCCCGTGGAAATCAAGTCGAGGGCCAACGATCGGATGTCGTTTCGCGAATGTCCCCGTGTCCCTCGTTTATCTCTCTCTCTCTCCCTCCATCTCTCTCTCCCTTCGAACTCAAGTGCACAGAATCGATGTTCTCTATACGTTTCGCCCCTGTGTGTATCGCTCGCAAATTAACGAATCGTACAATCGACTCATTTTAGCGTCAACTCCGCCAGGGAACACCGTGTATTTTTCCCTTTTTTTTTACAGCGTTTCATTGATTATCCTTAAATAATAGTGGACAACCTGATTGTACAAAGTGGAACAAGAAAAAAAAAATGATGGAACATCTATTAAGCACCGTTGGAAAGTGTGTCGACACAATTACGACGGTAATTAACAAAATTACCGTGAACGATTTATTAATCGTCAGAACGTTACGAGCGAACAGTTCAATTATTCAAAGAAGACATTTGTACGTACCGTTTGTACGGCCGAATGGAAGGAATCGGGAATAAATGGAGCGGCGGAGGGCGGTGTGAAAGTTCGAATCAATAACCGATATGTTGAGTGTGAAAAAAGAGCATAGGGTGTACAGACGTGTGTACACGTATCTGGCGGGGCGGGACGAGATGGGAGTTCAAAACGGACCACCTTAACTCATTTTTTTCCCTGGCCACGGAAGAAACCAAAGTTTCATCCGGAACGAGGGAGACGGGTCCGTTTTGCCCCGTTCTCGGCTGCTGATACCTCCGTACGAGCGTACGTGAAGGATGCTCCGTGATTTCCGAAATTGCGTTCCCTAAATCGGCGTGATTTCTCTTCGTGATTCGCATTACGTCCGGGAAGGAAGACCAGCTCGGGGGGCTTCTGCTACCCGGCTGATTGATGGTCCACGTAGGGAGGCGATTCACGGACGAGCCGTGCGCGAGGCGTCTAACTAAAGTTACACGCCCGACGCCCGAGCACGTAAGAACGATGGCTAATGAATCGCGATTCATTGCCGAACGGCTTCCGGAAACATGTTTCGCGAGCTCGAGCTGCCCCGGCCGCTGGCATCGGTGAGAATCTCCCTCGGAGACTCGACGGACTTCGGAACGGAGGCGCGAGGAAAATCCTCGACGAAAACACGCGCGAATCGTCGTTTGTCGCACGCACCGATGTCACGTGTAATCGCGTCGCGAGATAACGATCTATCAATAGAGACCCGTGGAGCTCGTAGCAAAAGTCCAGGAACGCCGGCCGGGGCCGGGTGGGGAAAAGTGTGTTTCACGAAACGAAGGTCTAATCGGCAGCGCGCGATATCTTTCACGACTTTACGAGAGGCACCATCGAAGCGGACCGACCGTTCGCGCGGAGGGGAGGTAAAACATCGTCGGCAAGATTACACCGGAGTTTCACCAGTTCCCAATGTTTTATCGCGATGGCGAACTTGCCGGGGGGTGCGGAGGAGCGGCGGGGGGAAGAGAATGAGGAGGAGGTCGTGACGGTGGCGAGAGAAGCCCGGGGAACGAGGTGGTCCGTGCAAGAGGCAAACGGCAGCTGTACGAGCTACAGTAACGAATAGACGGAAGTAAGGGAACGACCCGTGGAGGACTGGCTGGATGTGCGGTGAGAAACGCGTGCTGGCGAACGACGAATGGACACCGAGGGACGGGGAGTAAGAAATCTCTCCCGATGCTCGATCTTCGGAACAACTTTTTCATCCGGCCTCCCCCCGTTCCGACACCCTCGCCGTTCCAATTTCATCCGGAAGCGGCCGATGAAGGTCCGGGACCTAATTATCTTCGTGTATTCAGAGCCGTCCATCTTTGGGCGTCCCTGCCCGTGACTCGTCGCATCTTTCACCCGGGTCTCTCTCCGTGCCCAGTCCGCGAACTCTTGCCTCTGAGTCACCAGAGACTCAAAGATGCTTCTTCGTAAGGACGGAGAGGAAATACGCGAAAGCCCGACGGTCAAACGCGGCGGGTCGCGTCCTTTGAAAAGATCATGCCCGGAGGGATTCCGGAACGGTATCGTGTATACGGAGGAGAATATGCGGAAGGGGAACGGGGCTTCGAATAATTATTGACTTTCGTTCGATCTTCGGCCCGGTTGCACGAATGGCCGGACCCCGTCCGGGAGAGAGCGGTGAATGCGACGCCAAGTTTGCAACTGCGAGGAATGGGAGTGGCGCGGCTACGGCCTCTCTCCCATCCTCGAAAAGTAGTCCGAGTGAATAATGGCTGGGAACAATGCGCGAGAAGCTCGGAACCCTCGAGGCTAAGCTCCGCAAAGAGGCTTCTTTGACGCTGCCTGCTATGTTCCTCCGGGTTCCTCCGGCGCGTCTCGCCCCACCGCCCCCTTCCAGCGAACCCGCTTCGTTCGATTCTCGTTTTTTACACCTTCTCACGGCATCCTATCGAACGTAGCCCCGACATCTCCACCTCGGTCGGCGGTTCCTGCACCTCCATGGATTTTTCACTCGCTCCTGGCTCGCCCACACTCTCGACCTCCCGCTCGCCCAACCCCTCTCGGTCCTCGCTGTATAAATCGGTCACGTTTCCTTTCCGCCGCGGGGACGGCAACGCCGGCGGATACAATTTCTGCCAGTTTTCGTCTCCAAAGAAATTTAATATCGATGCCCTCTACATACATTAACGCCCTGTACGCTATAACGAAGATTGATGAATCTCGGGCCGCTATCAATTATTGCCATCCTCGATAATTGACCACTCCGACGTTGGAGAGAACTCCTGCCGACCACCGCGCGGTCGAGCGACATTATTAAACTTTGCTCTCCTCAACGAAACTCCCGCTACTTTCACTCTTTCCCCGACATTCCCGGACCACCTCGTCCCGCCCTCCCGTACCTGCTATTTGTCTCGGACTTCTCGACTCCTGCCGCTTTCCTCCTCTCGCCCCTCCGGCAGCTCCAACAAAATCATAAAAGTTTCGGCGTACGAGACTCGCGAGACGTCCGCGACTCGAAACGTTGGAACACTCCGAGAGAAATTCCTCTCCTGTTGGCCTCGCGTCGATAATTCTTCGCCGATGTTTTCTCCCCATGTGCCCTTTTCCCTCCTTTTCCTCCGGCAACCCACTCGGCTCCCTCCTTCATGCTCGATCCTCACGCGTATTATGCGTATAAGCGAGAACCGAGTGCGTGACCGGATCCGAACCGCCTCTCGGACGTATCCTCGTCCTCTCCGTCCATTAGGAACAGCCGGTCTACCCAAATAAGAAAAGTTACCCGATTTGTGATTCTCGTACGACCGCGCCGAGCTCGGGGCTCTTAGGGGGCCAGCCGAGCAAGAGGCCACGACGTGCGACGTTCGAGCGACCCAATTGCCTCTCTCCCTTCCTCGAAAATTACCCCCGCGCCCGCCCGGCCGTCCATCGAACGCTCTTTTATGATCACGCCGGACTATTTCTCGCAAACTCATTACACGAGGTCATACGACACCAGGTTTTTCATGCTTTACGATCGCGGCAGTTGATTTCACGAGGGCAAAACTTCGGGTTCTCCGTCCGAGAAGGCCGGCGTACCGAGAGCGGAGAGGGTGGGGCAAAACGGAGCCGGGTTCTCCGTTTCGGATGAGACTTTTTATTACGTCCCGCGGATAATTCGCTGAGTCCGTTTTGCCCCCGGGCTTCCGCGACACTCCTTCCGCGGAGCGCGGATATAAAAATGAAATTTACCGGGACTTTTATAGTATCCGACACAATTTTTATTCGCTCATTACAGCTGATTACTCACGAAATGTATTTTTTTTTTTTTTTCAGAGCGTGTACAATCTCCTGGGGGAGACACTGTCGCGGTTGCAGCAGTACGCCGAGGCCGAGAGGTGGTTCCAGGCGAGCCTGGCCAGTCAGCCCGATCACGTACCCGCTCACATCACTTACGGAAAGCTCCTCGCCCGTAACGTAAGTACACCCAGAAATATAATTTATTCTAAGGCCACCGTTCATTTTGTTTAACTAAAATATTTATTTGATTCAGATAAATATTTATTTCATTTGAGTAACTATTCACTTAATTTAAATAAACATTTATTTCATTCAAGTAAATATTCATTTCATTTCAGTAAATATTTATTTCATTTCAGTAAATATTTATTTCATTTAAATAAATATTTATTTCATTTAAACAAATATTTATTTCATTTAAATAAATATTTTACTTAAACGAAATAAACCATGGCCATCAAATAAATTTTGTTTCTGGGTGTAGTCATACTGGATGTTTATTCTTATTCTAATTTTTATTTTTTTTCATCGAACGTTATACTCTGAGTGACGATTATCCGTCAATGAACCGACGGATTGACGCGTCGAACCGTCGAATCGGAATAACCAAGTTTTCAATTAAATTGAACGCAGTCGAGCCGGGTCCTGGAAGCTGAGAGGTGGTTTCTGAGGGCGAGGAGGCTGGCACCCGACGATCCAAGCGTACACCATCATTACGGTAGGTGTAACCGGCGCCGCATCTTAATTGCGCACTCCCCGGGAGAGCGCGAGATAACTGCTCGTTCGCGTAACCGAGCGTAGGCGTTCCGAATTACTATCGCAGAATCGCTATCCTCCGACCTCCCCCTCCCCTGCGTGTAACACGGCGAGGGTCTCACCGCATCACTGCCTATTCAACAAGATCCTCGTTATTAAACTACACTCTAAATAAAATCCACTCGACGCAGGGGGATCCTTTTGACAGCGAATGGATAGTCATTCCGCGCCAATAGAATCCCCCTTGCATCAAATGGATTTTATTTAATGCGCCTTAACCTACGTGAGGGATTTTCGGATGTTGATCCCATGGGAGCTTATTTCGATTGGTTTAATTTTATTCATTTTTTTTTCGCACGCATTCGAAGCCCGAGACGCAACCACTTGGAAATTTATGTCCCTCTCTTAGGAATCCTCGTATCTCGAGTGATGTCTGATCAGCCGATCCTTAAAAATAAATTGCCAGATCGAAAGTGGGGTAAGCCTGGAAAAGGGGATTCGAGATCGAGCTGGCTCTAACGATCGTTATTACGTGAAAAAAGAAACAAGAAAAAAAGGTTGTTCGGAAAGCGAGATTTTCGGATGTTGATCTTATTTCGATTGGTTTTAGTGTATTTATTTATTTATTTCATTGCACGCATTCGAAGCCCGAGACGCAACCACTTAGAAATTTATGTCCTCTCTTAGGGCTCCTCGGATCTAGAGTGATGCTTGATCAGCGCACCCTTAAAATAGAAAACGTAAAAAAAATTGCCAGCTCGAAAGTGGGGTAAGACTTCAAAAGAGGATTCGAGATCCAGCTGGCTCTAACGATCGTTATTACGTGAAAAAAGAAACAAGAAAAAAAGGTTGTTCGGAAAGTGAGATTTTCGGATGTTGATCTTATTTCGATTGGTTTTAGTGTATTTATTTATTTATTTCATTGCACGCATTCGAAGCCCGAGACGCAACCACTTGGAAATTTATGTCCCTCTCTTAGGACTCCTCGGATCTCGAGTGATGCTTGATCAGCCGACCCTTAAAATAGAAAATGTAAAAAAAATTGCCAGCTCGAAAGTGGGGTAAGACTGGAAAAGGGGATTCGAGATCCAGGGACCCGACCGTGTAAAGTCACCGTGTGGAAATATCGGTGAGGTTCGAAGGGAGGAAAGCGGGCGGGGCCGAGAGGCGAGAGACGGTAACGATGATGAGGGTATAAGTCAGGGTTGAAAGCTCGACGGGTATTGAAATTCCAAACTGGATAGAGAAGGGCGAGGAAGCGGCGCAGAGAGGTCTAAGCGCCGTCCTCTCTCTCTCCCTCCCGTCTCCGTTATCAACCCCTGGTTTTCCTACGGTAGCCCCGAGCATTCGACGGGATCTCTCTCTCTCGCCGGCACTCTGCCTTAGCTTTCATCGCTCCATCGAAGCGCGTCTCTAACTTTTCCCTTTTCGCTCGTTCCGCAAGACCTCCCTCGCATGTTTCGCTCCACTTTCGGTGCCCTCCAGCGATATTGATCATAAGCGATTCATACAAACTGCATGTAGCGACGGCAAAAAAAAAAATGAAAAAAAATTAGCAAAAATTATGAACAAAAAAAACCCAATGAAGATAAAACGACTTTGACGCCGAAGAACCTTCGTCGCTTATCTGACCCCGATTTTTTTTTCTCGATCCAGGGGTGTTCCTGACGTCGCAGGGAAGACTGGCGGAGGCTGCGGAGGAGCAGCTGAGGGCGGCGGAGCTTTCGAGGGCCGACTACGAGCTCTCGGTTGCAGCCGCCTCGGCCCTCCGTCAGGCGGACAGGCGGGAGGAGGCCGAGGAGTGGTACAGGCACGCCGCCGGTCTGAGGCCGCACGAGGCCCGGAGTCACACCAATCTCGGTGCGATACTCCATCTTAACGGGAAGTACAGGCAGGCGGCCGCAGCGTACAGGGAGGCGTTGAGACTCCAGCCCGGCGACGCGACGACGATGACCAATCTTCACAAGTTAGCCGCGCTACTGGCGTGACGCGCGAGACGTCGACTCGCGAACGGCCAATCTACGACGGGACGTGACGACGTCGGCAACGAGGATCATCGAGGCGCCGACGGGACGATAACGAGTGAGACGAGAGAATGCAATGATACGCCTGACCCGACGAAGCACGCGGACGAATCATCGACGATTAACCGTACCCGCTCCTCCCGGTATTCGTTTATTCAGCGCGGTTCGTATCCCGCTCGACGACGCTGCTTCCGCCGTGGCTGGGTCGCCACGGCAACCGCGTCGCCGATGTACAACCGACTCGTATCGCCTGCTATGGTATATGTAAAGAATAAAGCTTCGTTTATTTTTCTCTAACAATCTCAGCTCGTACGGCTCACGGTGAACTTATTCCGACGACCCTCGTTCCTCACACGGCTCGGCCGAGGGGGAGAGCGGGACGATGAAGAACTAATGTCCGCTTTCACCCGCGGTTAAATTTCTCGCCCGCTCTCCCTGATTCCTGTAATCTTCATCGGGGCTCGAGGCAGTCCTTACGAATCGTATCCACTTCGCATAAGTTTTAGAAAAACCAGAGGGAATTGCAAATAGTTCTGCATTGTATAAAAATCTGAAAAAATTAAGCGTATCAAGAGCGCTGAAACGATTATTTTTGTATAATGACAATTCCAAAATGTTATTAACCAATTGATGAAAAATAAAATTGTTCAACAAATCTCCCGGAAACCTAACATTTCTTTTTATGAACATGATTCGTTAATTTTTCTGAATACGTATGAATGTTTTGAGATTTTTTAAATTCACTTTGAATTTTGTGACTTTGTATACATTGTTTCTCATATACAAAAAAATAAAAGTGAATTTAAAAATCTGAAAAAATTCATACGTATCCAGAAAAGCAAACGAATCAAGTTCATAAAAAAAAGTTAGCTTTCCGGGAGAATTTTTTAACAATTTAATTTTTCATCAATTTCTTGATAACAATTTTGGAATTATTGTTATGCAGAATTAAACTTTTCATCACCTTCAATATGCTTGATTTTTTTCAGATTGTTATACCATCCGGAAGTCTTTGCAATTGCCTCTCATTTCTCTGAACCCCTCATTTCTCTGAACTTGCGAACACTATTCGCAAGTTCGACCTTAAAGCCGTTTTTTTGAATTAGCTGAATCGGAGCAACTCTTCGGTTCGGATGCACCGTTCGTTCGGATCCGTCGACCAGGCGACGATTGGTAGCGTCATCACATTCGTAAGTGAACAGGAGGAATTATGAAGGAGGATTTAGCGGTGGTTGCGCGGCGAAGGGGCACGTAAGTTGAGCAGGTAAGTAAAGAGAACGTCGGTGCCAGCGCGGCTCACCTGCACTTCTGAAGCTCCATTAATATCTAATCTATTTGCTCGAGACGACGGTGATGGGAGTTGGTGGAAACTCGGTGAGGGTAGCCTACCCCCAGCTGGAATATTTAAGTTTGCACTTTAAATCACACCGACGACGACGACGACGACGTCGACGACGACGACGACGTCGACGATGAGGAGGAGGAGGAGGAGGAGGCGGCGAGTGGCTAGGTGAGGGGACTCCGGGCCACCTGTCGCTCTCGACGCTCTCGGCAAACACTCGAGAGCGCGTCGCCCCGTCGGCTCACCTTTATTCCGCAAGGGGCTCGCTTCGTTATCGTCAAAGCGGCCGGAGCTTCGTCGAGGAGACGAGGGAGAGAAAGCTGTTGAAGATTCTTGCGGACGCGGCCCGAGAGGCGGTCGCCAAGGGACGACTAAGAACGATGTGTTACAGCCGCGGGCCTTTCGACCCTTCACCGCGTTCGCTTTTCCACTTCCAGCCCCACCCCCGTGCATCACCGGCATTTTTATTTACACTCATTTTTCAATATTCCAAGAACGCTCGAGACAGCCCCGTGAACGCCGGCGAATACCTAAATACATTAGAGAGCGCGCGCGCCGGACGAGGTTCGACGAAGAATGCGAGAAATTGGGTCAATTTTCTTTTTCACATCGAGTTTCCATCGCATAATGCACGAGACGGCGAGGCACATTGTGTTCCCTCGACCGATCACACGGATGCTTGCGCGGAAGCTCGCATAGAGACGAGAGACATCGCCGGTGTTATTAATAAGCTCGGTATGTGGAAACGGAAATGTCCCACCGGCCGTCTTCGCTATTAAAGAAATATGAACCGGTGAATACTGCACGGATTTCGAGACGCCGCGCTACTCCCGACTGTCGTCGAGCGTTCGAATATTCCGGCCCGACGAGTACGTGTGAAAAGTGGAGAACATAGTTGGAGGGCACTCGATTGTGAAAGAAGGAGCGGAGAACCACCTCGGCGCGGTAGTTGTCGCGGCCGACGACAATATCTGCCGGTACTTTGGTAAGAAAGGTACATCCGGAGGGTTCTCGGATGGAGGCCGGAGGCTCGGCACGGACTTCTCCACGTCGCGTTAGAGCTCTGAGTGCGCCCCCGGATCTCGCCGACTCTCTGTACGGATGTCGAACTTTGCAATTCCAGCGACTTCGCTGCGGAGCGGTCCAGCGTCCGGATTCCGTTCCCAGAACGCTTTCCAGCGTCTCCCTCTCCCGCCGTCCCTTTAACGGGTGCACTATAAAAGCGACGACGATGAATCTGGCACGCTCAAACCCCTCGCCGACACGGTCCTCGGGCAATTTTGTCCATTATCCGTTGTCCGTACAGAAGAGGCAAACTTTGCCGCGGGAACGTCGTGAATGCAACGAATGCAGGTTTTGGGCAGGGTAGTTGTAACAGCGGGGAGGACCCGACGGCAATGCCCTGAGAGCGGGAGAGTGGGCGACTAAAATGCCCGGCAGTACTGCCTGTGGCTTCCGGCACTTTCCACATACCTCACTAAACGCCACCCCCTCTCTCCTCCTCCTCCCCCCCCCCCCCCTCTCCCCTGTCCTGGAGTGCCAAGCCCTTTGACGCTACCGAACGCAATATTTCCAGACTTCCAAAATTTCACGCTCCATTAGCGTGTGTGCCACGTAATTTCGGTACTCCGAAGCGTGGATAGAGTTTGCCCAAAAATTGATTGGGCGATATTCGGCCGTAATCAACTTATGTAATTATTTGATTTTTTTTTTTTTAATCTTATGAGCGTTTTAGGAAACGCAATTGTGGGACAGAGTCGTCTGGACGGGGAGGAGATTTCGGTACTCCGAAGCGTGGATAGAGTGTGCCCAAAAATTGACTTCGCGATATTCGGCCGTAATCAACTTACGTAATTATTTGATTTTTTTAAAACTTCCAAGCGTTTTAGGAAACGCAATTGTGGGACAGAGTCGTCTGGACGGTGAGGAGATTTCGTCCGGTTATGGAACTAATAAAGCAACAGGGAGGCAGCGAAGATGTACAGCCACGGAAGGCTGCCTGTTGCAGCCGCTCACCGGGGCGCATCGATGTCAAGCGGTTTGTTGGCTCGGGGTTCAAGCGTGGCTTAATCATCGGCCGACCGCTTAAAGAGCTGTAACGCCGGAGGCATTTATTATTCACACAACACCTCCCCCCGAGACCGGGAGAACACTCAAGAGCCCGTCCCGTCCGACGCCAACGACAGGTTACCGGTTCTCCTCGCGGGTTCGCTCGCCGTCTCGCGCTCCTTCCCTCCGTCTCTTCTCCGTCAGTCATTTATCCAATTTCCGATTTGTAATTTCTCGTTAAAGAGCCGCGGCTCTCTTTGACCCCGGCGTAATTTTACACCGACCCCGAGCCCTTCATCGAATCAACGGGAGACCCGCGGATCTTCTTTGTATCGAGCATTCTCGGCCCCTCCTCTTCTCGAACGACCGGGCTGCTTTCAGCCCCTCGACTGTAAGAGCATTGGCGAGTCGGTGTAAGCCAGCTTCAATAAAGCACGACGGCCCGTGATACCGAACACCTCACCGAACATTATTCGACCTCGCAATAACCGTCCATCCGACGATATCTGACGTGTTTCGCACCAGGCGTTGCTGCAGCCTCCGCCGACCCGGAGATGAGGAACACCCGAGAGACCCGGAGAACCGCACTTCCATCGGCCTCTCGGTATGCACTTTCCTCCGGCGGCTCCTCCCGCCGCACTCTATCCGCCCACGGCCGACATACCCGACGCAATATATGTCCGGCTATTTCACTTTACTGTTCAGACACACAGCCGCCCGTTACACCGGGTATTGTTGTCGTCGATACATAGTTCTCTTGGGCGACGTTAAACCGTTTAACCGAGAATTGCGTTTCCGCAATGTTGCTCGGTAATAAAGGTAGAGGGGGGGGGGGGAGGGAGGGGGCTGAGGGGGCAAAGTCGAGTGACTGCAAAGACCGCGTATTTACCGATTATTCAAAAGGGTTGTTTCATCGAGTTTACAGCTCGACACACCGCACGGTGAAACAATCTAGCGATATCGAGTAATTTTGTCGCGGCAAGGGTAACGACAGGGGGGGGGGGGAGCTGATAAGGTGGTGCCGCGCGTGAGAGCCGATAGATGTTACGCGGTTGTGCCGCACAGCCGTATCCGGTATTTGATGGTAATCACGTCAACGCGGGGTTAATGAGAATTCGGTATACCGTAACGCGCGGTATACACGGCCTGCGACGGGAAAGTCGGGCTTGTTCCGGTCCCGAGTTGTATACGCAAACTTCGTTAATAGTCACGTTCACCGACGATTATTCGTGTACGGGGACACGTGTGCCGATACAATTTGCGTCCCTTCGGTGCGAAACTCGAGGAGGCAATTTCGTATGAACTGGATTTCGGTCCGGGGGACAGTTTGGTTGGAAAAATAAACCAAGCCAAGCCAACCTTTTTATTTCAGATAGTTTCGAGCATCGGTAAAAAAAACTGTGATCAATTTTTTTTTTCTCCTCGCTCTTCGACGCTGACGATTTGGTTTTCGCGGTGAAAGTTTGGCAGACTCGAGAAGAAAAATTTCTTCCAGTTTTCGTTACCGACCGAGGCCGGTACTTGAGCGGAGATAAAGATTCCGGGAGCTCGACGGTAACGTCGGCAACGCGAGCTCGGACGGGGTGCGGGCGGTACCGCGATAATTAAACATGTTCCCTAATTAAAACAGGTATCTGGAAAACGTGCAGTGGCGCGAAGCTCCGAGCCGGTGAATCATGTCGCCGGAAATCCGCGCTCTCTGGCTGAGCGAGCGAAGAAGCCTCGGGTAACGTTAACGGGGCGAAGAGTGCGACACGGCGAGCGCAGACATTCGCCTTCCCGCGGATTCGCCGCTGGTTAACGGCCGTGCCGTTTGCTCGCTTTGCCGTTTAGTCGCCATTGTGGAACGACGAGAAATTCATACACAGTGAAGTATCTCTCGTCAACGCGGTGTACGGTTATCCGATGAAATTTCGAATGAATAGTGCAACGTAGCGAAGAGACTACGGACGCGTGCGTGCGCACGCTAATTAGGTCGACGCTATCCTACCTGCTCGGCCCACAAACGGATGTTTATCTTGACGACGAGAAATGAAGTTGAAAAAAAAATTGTTTATCAATGATCGCAAAAGAAACTTTTCATTAGTCTAATGAAACGAGAGACGAGCGTGTTTCATGGTGAGGTTGGCAAAAGCGCGTTAATCGTCAGAGGGCTCATTCATACACGACCGAGCTCTGATGACGAATGCGGTACCCTCGGGGAACGCCCGGAAAGCGCACTCCGCACTTCAATTAGGGAAATTAATTTCTTTTTCTCGTTTTTTTTTTTTTTTTTTTTTCGTTCAGCCAACACTGTAACATCCGGTAGTTTTCGGTGGAATGAAAAAGCTATCGGATGCTTCGTACGCCGTTGGGACGTTGCCCTTCTGAACTATCAAACTTAATTCGAGTATATATTGTAAGTACTTAGCTACAATAATAATAATAATATAATGAGGATTGACTGGAAGGTATGACAAATGACAAACTCAAAAAGAGATCGACTTGAGTTCGTACTTGAGATAAAAAGCTTGATGGTATTAAATAATATCCTGTCCAAAACCAAATTCCGCGTGTCATTAATTCGCTCAATTAATTTCGCTCGGTCGTAACAACATTTTCGTACCGTCGGTATTCATACACAGTATAAAAAAAGTTGATACTTTTCACAACAACTTATTGTCCGCAAACGTCCACAATTTTTTAGTCGTTGATTTTCCAATTGCACCATCCGGCTCTGATTTTGCAAACAAAAGCACAAACTAAAATTGTTAATGACACGGTTAATAAAATGACAGGTTTGTATATTCGCGTCTGAACAAACGACTTTCCCACTCATTTGATAGACTTGTTTTTCCGAAACTTCGTATTTCGATTTCACGAAATTATTTTATTACTGTGTATCCGCGACGATTTATATCCATCGTGTGTCGAATACCGTGCAATCGTTACGATAATTGTGGGTTCCCATTCGACAGACTGAACAAAGCATGTACCGAATTGCCAGCGCATCTGGGTATATCTCTCAATTATATCGAAACTATAGTACCGGGCGTCTCGTGAGGTATTCTCGAGGCCGGGGCCGTGAGTGGCTTTCCAAGTATCCTCGGCAGACGATCGCATTGACGATAATTGACGTTCTCCGATGTACACAGGTAGGGTAGGTGACAATGCGAACATCAGTTATCGCCGTCTCGGCAGACCGTCGGTGGCCTCCTCGTCGTCGGCGTTGACGGACAATGGAGATCGGGCGACCGATACACCGTCGATCGCCACGTAAGTTGCCCAACGCAGCGTTGCCTTATCGCTGATAAGATAATAACGATGTCGAGATCCCGCGAGTCGTGCGGTGTCGAGCATCCCCCGACCAATCTAGATCCATAGATTAACGGAGACGGCCAAATCACCACGGAGGCTGGCCCAACGGCTCGTCCCGGCCTCCGTCCGCACGGGATGATATGACTCCGTGTCAACCCATCACGATAATTAAGCCGGGCAAATAAGAGGGCAATACGGTGGCGTGGCTGGATGACGCGCTTACGGTACACGACCTCATTGTACATGCGTCATTCGCTGGAACGACGGCCGGGTTCGGCCCCCGCCACGGCCCCTGGGACCGGGGGACCCGGGCGGGAGGATCATGCTCCCTCGGCACGTACGGCCACACGATAGCCAATATACTAATAATTATTGCGAGTGGCGAACGAGTAAGTAGTTCCCGAAGGGACGTCGGGAAGTTCGTGGACTGGGGGAGCGAACGGTCGCAATGGGACTCGGAGGAATCATCCGTGTGTGCGTCTCCGTGTGTGTGTAAATGTGTTGGTAAATGTGTGGGGGTCGGAGTTTTTTTTTCGCTCCCCTCGGCTCTCAGGATTTCCCGGGCACGGAGCGCCGGGCCCGCTGCGGCACGTGGGTTATACGCGAGTAATCGAGCGGCGTCGACTAATTTAAAGAAAGGCGCTATTTTCGCGAAACGTGACCAGCCGAACGGCGACGCTGGCACTACGGCGGGACGGTGTAAGGATCCGCACACCGGCGAAGAATCGAGAGGGCCTCTCGACTCCTAACGACTCGGCAACTCGTTTTACCCGCGATCTCGGACACGAAACAAGGTTAGCTTAGGGGTGCCCACCGCGAGTCCGCGATCCACCGGGTGAACCGAGCGGAGGAACTCCTCGTTCGCCGACCCCCTCGGTCCTCTCCAGGCCTCTCTGCCGGAGAAACGGGCCGAAGCACGGGCCTTCGAAACCGGAAAGTAAAGTAAAAAGCGAGCGAGATCGGCGGGCTCTGTGAGGAAGGCGGTGGAAGCGAAGAAACGGAGTAAGAACGAGAAACGAGAGAGTGTGTAGGGGGGGGGGGGGGGGGGGGGGGGGGTACGTGGAAAGAAAATGGGGAATAAGGGAGGAAGGAAGAACGAGGGTTGCCAGGCTCTTTGCTCTTGGGTCTCGTGCGGTAACTCGATTTGTCGCCCGTCTTGAGCCAGATGGATCGGAAGTAGACGCGGACGTTGCTCGCATTTCAAGCAGCCACATAGCCGCTTCCACGGACTCTCGCTCATCCTCCCCGCCCGTTTCTGTCTTGTGTACTGGCGCGTTTCTGCTATATCGCGCTATCTGTAGTATATCCCGTGCTACATACTGTTTGGATAGCTACTGGTATTGTACGTGGAACGCGCCGAGCCGTGTCCCGGTCACACCTGAGACCGCGAAACGATCGTCGATACGAGTACATCCGCATCCGGTATGAATATGGGTGGGCCAATGTAGCGGAACAAATGTTGTGTCGCTTGCTGACGATAAGAACGCCGCGATAAGGAGGAAGTCGCTCCTTTTCCATTCAGCGCTGGGTGAGAGGTTGAGAACAGTGCGCAATCGTTTTTCACGCTGTCTTGCTGTTAAGGTGTATTCATGGTTTTGTTCCTATCCATGTAACTGGCGGTTTTCCGGACACATTCGAATGACGATTTTTTGTCGATGATTGCGACATTACCAGGGAATACATCCTTTCGTATTTCATATTTCATAATTCTCAATTTTTTTGGCATTTCTTTTTTTCATCTTGCACCATCGTCCCCTTAGAAGTTTTCACATGGACACAGTAAAAAAAGTTTGTACTTTTTACAACTTATTGTCCACAAACGTCCACAATTTTTTATGTGTTAATTTTATAGTTTCACAAACAAAAGTGCAAACTAAAATTTTCAATTACACGGGAAATAAAAGGACAGGTTCGTATATTCGAATAAGTGACAAACGAGTTTGTCACTTACTTAACAAAATCATTTTCACGAAATTTCATCTGCATAATGAAACACGACAAACTACCCAAAAAACTGTTTCTTTATTGCGTTACCCGAAATCCAATGTTTCTCCTATCACCGAGAGGCCGCAATTTTTTTTTTCCTCATTTTTAAAAATCTTTTTTTGCACACCGTAGTTGGCTACAGATCGCCGACTGAACCGCGTGTCTCACAGCAGACCGTCCAGCACTCTATCTCCCCCGACGGTCGAAACATATTTTTGCCTCGCGAACGAGCAGGACGATGGAGCGTACGCGCGGTATTGGGAATTGAGAACACTGTGCAGGCCTTTTTCATGCTCTCTTCCCGTTGAAGAAGTATTCGTGCTTTTGTCCCCATTGACGTAACGGTCAGTCTTCCGAACAAATTTGAAACATGTTCCGTTTACGAAAATTGCCAGGAATATATCTATTCATATTTCATGCGTCTCAATTTTTTTGTCATATTTCTTTTTCCATATTGCACCGTCTTCCCCTTAAAAATGTTCGCCTGTACAATCATCTGCACAATAAAATTATGCAAACTACCCTAAAAAGCATACTGAGCACTGTGACCTATGAAATTTCTTTATTGCGTTCCCCGAAATCCAATGTTTCCCCCATCACTGACGGACCGCATTTTTTTTTCTTAATTTTTTTTTCATCATTTTTTGCACACCACAGTTGGCTGCCGATCGCCAACTGTGCCGGGTGTCTCACAGCAGACCGTGCGACACTTTATCTCTCCCGATGGTCGAAACATATTTTTGCCTCGCGAACGAGCAGAATGATGGAGCATACGCGGCCCCCAATGAGACTGGAAAGAAAACGAGAGGAAAGGTGAGATACGAGAACGGGCAAGTTAGACGCGGATATTGATGGGGCCATTTCGGCGGTCTGCTAGCGTGGTCAGAGTATGGCGGGGTATGGACGAAAAAAAAAAGAAGAAATAATATTGGCCCCGCGCAGGTCGTTCGAAGGGTTATACATGCTGTATTTATGGGCCGCCCAGGCTCGTGGGGCTTTTGAATGGCCCCCTCGTTACATCGTACCATTATTCATTGATGCACTGTTAATAATAGTTCGCTCGGTCATGATACACGGTCATATCCGGATCCTTACGCTTCCACAGCTTCTACATACAATAACCATACGATACACACGTATATACACATATAATACACACGATCCGTATCTATATAGATCGTGCATCCCTGATAATGTCCCCGAGGGCGGGCACGGCCTACATCCGCCCGGGAATGTTGATAGAAGCCCGAAAATTTCAATCGTTCCCGTTAAAGTATGAGTAACAGCCCGAGCAGCGCTAACTAGTGATCGAGATAGCAATACGGTACCGAAAATAAAGTGCCGATGGCGCGTCGTGATACGTGACTCCACACATCCCCGCGGCGCACCTGCGACCATCGCACTCTAATATTATAATAATTGGGTCAACGAGGGTGAAGACGGGGGGGAGGGGGGGGGGGGGGGGGGTGGCTACAACGGACCCAACTTCGAGAACGTCCAAACGAGGCCGAAGAAAAATTATACAAAGGGAGATCCATCGGGAAAACCCAAAGACTTACGAGGATCTATATGCATAGCGGTGCGACAATGGGCTCGGAGCTGAATCGAATCCGCAAGCTTCGAGATGGCCGTACGACAAAGCTCGCCGGAGCACCGTGTCGGCATTACTTATACACACAGGCACTATTCAGGCGGTTGCACGTATAGATATACAACTGCAGACAGGGTGTACAGAAGGAAGGTATAGATGTGGAGTGGCCGAGGTTATATCCCGAAAGCGGGTGACTGGGAGGATCGCCGGAGCGGAGGGTTTGGGTATCGCGGACAGAGAGTGCCGAGGATGCCATTAGCGGGGTGTGTTTTGCGCCCGGCTCGCGATCAACTGTGCCAGTGGGGTAGCGATGCCGGTGGTACCGCGGCGGTAGCGAACCACGGATGGAAGTTGGGGGAGAGAGAGAGAGACCCGGAGCTCGGTTTCGCTTGCAATGAGGGGTGTGAGGCGCGCAACGCGCGGGATCGTGCCGCTATTGTTGCCGCTTTACCCGGCATGCATATTTAACCCCACGTTCTCTCTCGCGGCTCTCTACCCTCGTCCTCGTCGATATCCGTATATATCTGCACCTTTAATTTCCATGCCACGACACTCACTTAGGAGGAACCGCCGAGAATCCCCCCGCCGATGCCGAAGCTCCCTACATCCGGAGTCGCACTACGAAGAACATTGATGTTTGGGTAAAGTGACTTTTACGTCACTCAGGTAAAATTATTATTGTTACTTGTTTATTGTAGCTAGGATGTCAAACCCTGTAAGTACGAACATGTTTACATGTGTAAGAGTTTAAACGACACGCACTATTGGCGAATAGAGATAGTAATAAGATTAATTAGGTAGATTAAGTAATAATTAAAGATAAAGGAAAAAAAATAAAGCAGTACCTTATATTGCCTCTAGACATAACTATATTGTTTCCCCAATACCCATTACAATAGCCGATCGTTCTTAGATATCGTTAATTACTATGTAGATTAGGTTCTTTTTTTTTAACTGAATTTTCCGTTTTGCCCCGTTAACTTTGCAAAACGCAGGTACAGTCAACCTGCGTATACGACGCGTGCGAAAGTGAATTTGAAATTTACGTCGACGAGGTGGATATGGGCATATATATATATATGTATTCATATTTTACCGAGAAATTCTTTCATACCGTGCGAAATCGTTCACGGCATTCTACCTCTCAATCGTATCCGACAATCACACACTTTACATTCGTATATACCCTCGCATCATTTCATAAATTTTTTATAAGGGCACCGAGCTCGTTCGAGCCGAGGGAAACCCGCTCAAAAAGAGACCTTCGCCCTCCGAAAGGAAAATATCGTGCCGATCGTATATCCGAGCACAAGCCTCGCTCAGGGGGTGCGCTTGGCTCTGCCGTCTATTTCCGTCTCCGTATCTCTCATAAGCTATTCCTGCTGGCCGCGTAAGTAGAACAAACACAAAATACTTTTTTTCAAAAAAGTAAAAATGGTACGCCAGGTACTTAAAACGTTCAGAAAATGTGTTTATGAAAAAAAACCTCTTAAAAATTAAAAAATCTACCAAAACAGATGTTTATCCGAACAATAAAAAAAATATGTGTGTATCAAAATGTAAAAAAGTTGAAGATTGAAATTTTCACGTCGCTTTCTCATAAAGTTCCTTTATTCGCGAAGCTTCTTTTATGAGGAAGCATTGTCTGTATTTTTGCCAGGAAAGGTTGGAACGTTCTGATTGGTATTTAAAACTTTGTTTTGGATATAAAATATACTCGAAATTTCAGCGTTCATAGCGTATAGGAGTGAAATTCGAAAAATCCAAATCCCATGGCACAGGGGAGAAGATTTCGAAAATCATAAATAATTCCTATATGCTATATGCCCGAAATTTTAGCGTTCATAGCGGATGGGAGTGAAATCCGAAAATAATAAATCATTCCGATATACTATATTCTCGAGATTTCGGCGTTCATAGCGCATGGGAGTGAAATAAGAAAAATCCTGATCCAAATTCACTCATGGGAGTGCATTTCGAAAAACCCGAATCCCATATAGCACACAGGAGTAAAGATCTAGGGGCTCTAGGAGACCCGGACACATGTACCTGTTTCCCCTACATAAGTATACGCCTGGTTCCCGTGGGTTATGCCTTCGGTACTTATCTAGGGGAAACGGGGACACTACTTGGTAGCGTCCTTCGCTCGCTTAAAATTTTTTTTTTAAGTACTTGGCGTCGAGACGCTACCGCGTCTCTTGATTCTTTCTCGAATCGACGGATCACCGATGGGGCCAGGACCCGTGGATACGCTCCGTCGGAACGGTTTTTGGAAGCGAACACCGGGGCTCCCATGAGATATTCGACTTTATCGAGGCGATACTCACTTTTTTTTCGTCACCCCGGCAGGAGTATCACGATTCGCGGGAAAATCTTTTTTTTTGTGTCCTCAAAACGAGCATAGAAATATATCGTTTCGAACTGAAATTTGCAACAGATTACTCGATTTATTTGGCCATTGCCTCACTGGATTCCCCGAGACTGCAAACACATTGAAAAAAATCGAGATTTTATCGCCTTACTGAGCTCTCATTTATTTATTTTTTACCCCAATCGATTGAAAAATAAAACACAATAAAGTACAGTAGACAACCGCGTAAGTTGCATCCAGATAAGATTTTGACCGGATAAGTTGGATCGGCCTTTTCTGGGACTCCGTCTGCATGGCTAGGAGAGACATCGAGTGAGTCAGGGTGTTATGGCTAAGGGGGTAATATGGCCACCCGTAAGATCTTTTATTCTCGAGGCCTAATCGACTACCATTATTACTATGGCCATATCACCCGTACTGTCCGATTGATATAGCCGATCGCAAATATTTATTTATACCGCTGCAATTAAATTCCGCATCGTAAATATAGACAGTTCTGAGTGTCTTACTTCAGTTCGATGTTTCTAGAGTTGGTTATGACAATTTTCATTGTTTAAAAAATCATGGCCAAATCACCCTGACCTACCCCACCTCTATTTTATTACCTGTCTATCAAATCGTTCCTGCTCCAAGTTTTTGTACGGGAAGGGAGAGTGAAAAGGTAGCGAGGAGTTAGAAATCCAACTTATCCGGTCGTGTATAATTGGCTCGATTCCCGTGCATGCAACTTAGGCGGTCGCCTACTGTATAACCATTCTCGGTGGAGTTATGAAAAAAAATTGCAGCGGGGTCTCCGGGACCCCACTGCGGACGATACATAGCAAGAACAAGTGGTAGGTAAGGTGTCGCAGGCTAGGGTTTAAAATATCCCGAATTATATTAACCGGCGGATGGGGTGGAGGGCGGTCATGGGCCAATTACGTCGACGACACGGAAAGTCACGTCTCCCGCACGCCGTTGGATTTTTCTGGCCGGGTGCCTCATTAGTCTTAATCACAAAGCTACCAGGAGAAGCGACGTTAATAGCCGGGCTGTCAGAGAATGCGGGTCTTATCAGCGGCGCGAGTTGCCAACCCACCAATATATTTTTCTTCTTTTTTTTTCATCGCTGCAGATAGACTGCAACTGACACGGTAACTCTCGGTGGATCGGTACGTGTTCGATTCCAAATTTACCATTCACCAGTCGATTCCGTCTTCCGCGTCGCCCGGGTGAATATTTTCATCTTATTTATTTTATTTTTTCCACCTACATCGGAACAGTAATAAATTCGTGCGAGATATCTTCGAGCGTCTGTGTGTGAGTTTCTTTCGAAAGAATTTAACGGTTCGGCGCAAACAAAGTTTCAGCTGGGAAGTACTGCTCGACGGAGCGACAACTCTTAACCCGTGATCGGAGAAGAATTTCGCCCAACAGGGCACGACTGGGAGGGAAGGGGGGTGCGAAAACGTGTCACTACAAAATAGTTGCGATAGTTGCTTTGTCGAATGCTTCTAACGAAAGGCAACCCAAACTTTTAACGAGTGTCCCCCCCCCCCTCAACCTCCCCCACCCCTCTATACATTATATACGCTGCTGAAACTCCAGAAACTCGCCAAAGATGAATTTCTCGTATAGATGCCGTTCGAACTGTACGAAGTTCCCGCTTAAACGATCTTATATATATATATTATTTTTTTCACTCGTCAATTTCTCAACTCTGTATAGATGTACGTTATCGGTCGGGCGCAGTTTCTTGCAAACTTGATATTTTTTTCAAAGCCTCAATGAATAGGATACTTATAATGATCTTTACAAACCTCCTCCCTCCAAACAGGAGCAGCACCGGCGCGTGCTTTAATTACGTTTTCAATTAGATTTTAAAATGTGTACCGAGAGCTGCGCTCCCTGATGGTGGTTCCCTTTCGCGCTTAGTCGATGGCACGCGTTGAAAGTACAAGGGGCGCGGAGCGGAGGGGTGTTAAATTGCTTGGGGCTTTGGAAAAGCTCCGGCAGCAGCTATAACCGCAACGATGCATCGCGAATTGAAGTATCCCCCAGCGGCCGCGCCTGCCGAGCGATACTCCCGCCAACCTTATTTACACATCGCGGATAAAACTTCTTTCATAATTCCCGAAGACGAAGACGAATAACCTTTCGACTTTCATTTTTTACCCTTTCGCAGTGAAACGCGTGGTTGGATAAAAAAAAAATCTTTAATAATATTAGCAACGCGAGCGCGCATCAAGCGTTTCAGAATGTATATTGGAAATGATGAAGATATTGTTGTGTATCATGCATCGCAGCCCGAATAATACGACAAAAGTACCTGTCGATATATTCGAGTGTTCTTTCTTGAAATAAATTATTTTTTTTAAACGTGATCCCGGGGCTCAATGTTGAATTTTTTTGAGTCTCAGAAAGAACTGGTAAGAACCAATTTGCTCCGCTCTCCCTCTGTGATGAAAACTATGCCAGTCTCGTACATCAATTCGTCGAACGAAGCGAGCAATTTAAAAGAAATCAATTTTTTTTTATTTCCGCTAACTAATTTATATTCTCTGTGCAGGGATTTTTTTTTTTTTTTTTTTGCTCGACGAGCCAGGAACGTGTGGAAAAAAATCCTGTTTTTCGAAGCGGTTAACGGTTTCAGCTCCGAACGACGGGTCTGTCCCACTTTGTAGTCGCGGAGTCGCACCATCGGCGACGGTTCCAAGTGACGGTATCCGGGTGACAAGGCAGCGGGGAGAGCATCCAGAGGAAATCGATTGTGCACGAAGCGCGCGCGTGTCAATCGATTGAAGCCAGGGGGAGAAAGGGAGTGAGAGAACGAAGAGAAGGGGGGGGGGGGGGGGGAAGAGGGGGGGTTACCTATCTGCTCGGAGATCGTCATCGACAGGGAGCGGGACAGCTCGGGAGGGTTGAGGTCGCAAACATCAGTGTCTGCGGGGTATATCGCACCTCGGAACGATGGGCGGGTGATAAACGAATTTGCGGCCACGAAACGACCAGGAAATTGATTCACGCCGAGGGCGTCGGTATCCAAATTTCCTCGGCGCGATCTCGCTAAGCCAATCGGGGTCCCCTCTCTTCCCCATCGGCTCAACGACGGTAACGTCGCGTTTTCGAGTCAACGATCTTCCCTGGCTCTCGTCCCGTGCCCAATAACGTTAACTTCTAATTAAACATCTTGGCGTGTTTCATTTCGAAAAGAAAGTCATTTTCGGTTAAAGAGGCGGTTTCGGCGGATTTGGGCAAAAAAAACGTGTTTAATTTTGTTTTGTGTCGATGAAGGAAAGATTGCATTTAAAAAACAGGGCGATTGATTGTCGGTTTGAAGATTTTTGAAAATTAGGAAGTATAAAAATAATTGTTTGAAAAAAAATGGAACTCCTCGTATGACCTGTGTTATATTAGAAGGGTCGCGTTTTCGAGTCAACGATCTTTCATGGCTCTCGTCTCGAGTCCATCGATGTTACCTTCTTATCGAACATCCTGGCGCGCTTAATTTCGATAAGAAAGTAATTAGATTAAGAAGGGGATTCCGGCGGATTCGGGCAAAAAAAACACCTTTGTTTTTAATCGATAAAAGAAAGATTGGAATTGAATTTTCTAAAAATTAGATTATATAATAATAAATTAAATGAAGAAAACCAGTGGTTCTCCTCGTATTATTTGTTATATACGAAGGACGATGTTTTTCTACATGATCAGATCGTCGTCACAAACGATCGAGCGCCCAGCATTTTTCTACGACTTTTTCCTTTTGTTTCAGCGAGGAAAAATAAATGAAACACTTTTTTTGTTCGCAATCGTCGAATCCAGGGCTCTCCCCCTGCCCCCCTTAAACGCGCCGAAAGCCGCTTATCGCTTTGACAAACAACGAAAGGATTGTCAAAAAAAATTTCGTTACAAATAGAAAGGACTTGATTCCGTACGGGCCTGTATAAATAGCGGTTAGCGCGATACGCGGTTACGAGGGCGGAGAGTTAACCTTTGTGTCGCTCCGCTCCAGTTTCGGGCTTAAAATTTTAGTTCCCGAGCAGTACCGGAGTTCGTGAGGGTGGCAGAGGGGGGAAAGAGAGAGAGCCGCTGGCCACTCTCGCTTCGCCACCCGGGACTCTAACGAACAATTCGCGGTCACATTGGCTGTCTCATGTAACGCTTCCGGCTATATACCAAAGTTCGGAAGCAGGAGGGGAGGGAGGGGGGGGGGGGTGTCGGGGCGAGGAAACTACTCTGATCCTGCCGAATGCAGTTTCAGGAACGCACAAAGCTGCGGTCACCGAGAAATTCGGATTGAAGGGCACCGCTGAGATTAACTCGACTGACGAGTTACCGGAAAATTACGAATTACCGTGATTTGCCAAAATATCAATTCTGATAGACGATTGTTCATACAACGCGTTCGAGAGTCACGTCGAAAATAAATCGTCGTGCAAATTAAATTTAAAAAAAAACGAGTGCGCTTGCATCGTAACGACCTATCGAAATATTTAACGCAAATCTGCTCGAGGAAATTTTTTTTAATGTTGAAAATGCTACGAGTGGAAAATTTAAAAATACCCTCTATCGAAGTGTGGTGCGAAATTATTGATTATTTATCGAATTCCTTCACTTTTATGAAATATTCGTCGAATGTGACAAGTTTCAAGTTCTACGAAGAGCACATTCTATTTACGTGGAATTACTCTATTTTTATTTCCAGTTTTTAAATGACGCCCTCAACGTTGGACAATTAAAATCAACGTTTATAGACCCGCTGTGGTGTAAAGGAAGCTCGTACGGAAGTTGCGGAATGGCCGACGGTATAAAGACATTTGATCGATCGGACCGATGTCTTTTTATAGCTGCACTTTTCCGCAGTTACGTATAAGAGAAGTCGAAGTCTGTCGGCCATCGCTTCGATGAATCTGACCTTTCTGTTACGAATCGCAACGGCGCTCGGGAGAGATACGAGTTTCCTCGCGAGTTACACTTATCATCCAAAACTTTTGTATCTCTCGGTTCCGTGGAAGCACAAAGTTGAGAATCACGTTCTATATATATATGAGCAATAATAATATCATAGCTTCAATTCGTTTCCTATCATTATTGGAAAAAAGATATCAAATCGTATCTGCTCGTCCGTCTCGGTTGACATTTAACTTTGCAACATTGCTGCTATTTATTGATTCTCATTTATCATTAATTTAACGACCACAAAAATTTGTCAGTAACTCGAAAACCAAAAGTGCCATTCTGGATATGACATTTCTTTACTCTTCCAATTTCCAGAATGAACAGTATGAAGCATAAACGTTTGAGCTCCGAATGGAACAATTCAAAGGGGCTGATTGCATAATAATTGTGATCGCGTTAAGCTCCGCAAAAAGCCGTACGAACAGAGTCATCAGAAAGCTTCGCGATGTCCCCGAGGAACAAACACTCCGAGGCGGTTTGCCGGTCGGGTCAACTGTAAGAGTGGAAAGGAGTACGTGGTAAAGTAAAGAGACGAACGGGACCTCGCAGCCCCTCGCGGAGGGAAATTACCCGGTCGGACCGCTCGGCCGAGTCGAAAATCGCATAAAAGAATCGGGAACAATTGTAGCAGCTGGCGGGCGAGGTCGCGCAAAGCAAGAGTGCTACCTACGTACTTACGTGGGAGAGCGTATACACCGACAGTTGTCGTGGCACTCGTTTGTAAAAAAAAAAAAAAAAAAAAAATACTAAATTTACGTGTCTGTGCTCGAGGGTTCATTACGACGCGAAACGTACACACCTCTCGGGCAAAGCGTATATACGGCCCGCTCGGCGCGGACAACATATTCTAGATATAATAAACGGAAGAGGGCGAAGGAGGGTCGAGTGTGTCCTTGCTCGACGAACTTCGCTACGAGGTTATTTTTATTTTTTAAATATTTTTTTAGTCATTTTTCCCTCTCCCTGAAATCCACCGCTAGCTGCATTCTATTCCTTTGGTCCCCCCCCCCCCCTCTTCCCCCGCTTTGTCCCCCGGACAATTTCTCTCTGGTTTTCATCCTCTCCATCCGAGGAGCGACGCACACAGTCTATCTTCCTTTCTCTGTCCGTTTCGTCTTCTTTTAGCTTTTTCGTGAAAGCCCCCTCCCCCCCCCCCCCCCCCCACCTCACCCCCTACCGCCCCTTACCGCCCCTTTTTCTCTGCCCACACCGCCGTCCAAACTTGAATCCAATTTTCCACATCACATCCCGCAAAAGTTACTCTCCGCAGCGAGCACTCGGGAGGACAGAAAACGCGGCGGAGGGGCGAGGAGGTGAGGGGAGGGGTAGAAACGTCGGGACTTGCCGGTAGGACCGCATGGCTTCCCGGCCCACCGAGCCCTGGAAACATTTTTATCTTTTCTTTGCCGGAGAGTAAAACAATTTCGGAACATATTGCCCGAGAGCGCTACTCCACTTTCGCCGTGGAAGACGTAATAACGCGTGTACGACGCGCCACTCTCCTTTTCCCTCTCGACTGGTAACCTTCCCGAGGCCCGCCATCTCGCTCCTTTTCCCCGGTAGACCTTACACCGCTCGTCCTCGCGAGCCCTCTACTCCACCCGTCCGGCGGCTCTTTCCCTTTCGTTTGAACTCTCCATTCCGTAGACATAAAAAAATCACTTGTAGTACGTGCGCCGTTTCGTAGGATTTTCGTAAACATAAGCCTGCAATGCAATTAATGGGCTTGCAACGACCGGAGGGAGACTTCGGAGGTTTGGTCCTGGCCGATGATGTGACGGCAGGTTCAAATTCAAACGGTGATCTGGTGATCGCCGGGATTCGAATTCCGACGATCGTCAGATCTGTCCGTGACCAAAAATAATATGTTGTAACGACCGAGCGAATGAATAACGAGTGTATTTGGTTTTGGGGCGGATATCATTAATAATGATAAACGTTAATTATCCCGATCAGCGGCGTTAAGCTAGCAGATCTCCAAAGTGAGTTTGATGATATGACAAAATTATGTGCTTAATGTGTGCTAATTGTGCGCCAGTCAAAACTGGTGTGCTCCGTCGTTTTCCTAGAAATACAATATTCATTACAATGTGAGCACGACTTACCCTATAAATGACTAACCCGCGTCCAAACCCCGGTAAGTCCGGATGATAATGCCTTAACTTTTTAGACAAGGAAAATTGGAGGTTTAACGTTAGAGAAACCTTTCCATTTTGATCGTACCTAACTCCGGAAATATCAAACTGAAGCAGTTCACTTCAGAACTTTCGATATTTTCGATGCGTGATTTAATTGCGGGTCTATAAATAAATATTTGGGACAGGCCTTATCACCCGGACACTACGGGTGATAAGGCCATAGTAATAGTGGTAGTTGATTGGGCCTGGAGAAGCATAAAAGGATTGCAGAAAACATGTTTTAGTATATTTTGTGTTGTCTCCATGGACTACAGAAAAACAATAATTATCTCTATCAAATGTTCCAGGGACAAAACAAAAAAGACAACGTTTTTATTGCCCTTATCATCCGGAAATTGCGGGCGAAATGGCCACATGGCATATCGTACTGACCCTTGCACGTAGAATTTTGTAATTTTGGGTGCGAACATATTGTAAGGATATGGCAAGGGTTTGAGTCGCGTAAAGGTTAAATTTTTTTTTACCTTTACGCAACTCTTTATTTCACGAGCAAAAAGCGAATATAGTTCCTCGCATGCCCTCAGACAGATGACGAAAGGGTTACCCTACAAATCGTCGCACACTGCAAACGATCGTAAGTCGTCAAGCCTCGTTAACGAACTTTTACGATATCTCGAGGATTCGCTGTACTTAATTATGTAGAACTTCGTACATTTCATAGAATTCGATGACACTTTTCGGATACTTTAAGACAAAACGTCTCGAGCGCTGAAACCCGTTCGTGCTTACCTCAGCTACCGCCCCTAGTTGAATAACAAACTTTCGCTTAATAATGCGGAGCTTTCGAAGAGCCAACTTCCGGATTGTAGAAACGGGAGTTGGAGAGCGGTTCTGTCTCTGAGAATCTGTCTCGGAGGTTTAGCGAAAATGGTTCCTAACCTATCTGAGAAGAATTCGTGTTTGAGAAAAAAAAACACTTGAAAATATCGAGGACTATCGTTATCGCCTGTCGCGCGCACCGAAACGTTATTGTAGCCTTTTTTCTTTATCGACGAAAAATTAACGGTTCAATATTCGTCGGATTTTCTTTCGCTTGTTTTTTTGCCCGAGCTGTTTACGAAACGCTTCCGCATCGACGGAGATTGTACACGCTGTCAAACAGTACAAAAACCTCTTTCACCTTTGTCAGCGGCACTTCGCGCTCGCAAATTAGCACTGCGTTAAATGCAGGTCACTAGCTAAACGCGGTGTTTGTACTCGGACGAAGCGCGCTACGAAGCTTTGAACGCGACTTTAAGGATCAAACCCATCCACAGGTAGCACACGCAAAATTAGTTATCAAAAAGTGATCTCAACGGATTTCATATGTCCCTCCGGACGGTATCCAAAAGATTAACTGTTGGACGTAGGATAGCTTATGGTTACCACCCGGACGCACATATGTAATATTTAGATAAGTTTTGCTCTGATGAGCAAACAATACGATATACACGACAGCCGACTTGATAGTCGGCTGTTGTGTATATCGTATCGTTGTAGTAGCCAATTTTTTTTTCATTGTCGTCAAAAAATTAGCGGATACATACTTCGTCGGGATTTCCTCCGCGTATTTTTTTGCTCGAGCTGTTTACGACACACTCCCGTGTCGACGGAGATTGCACGCGCAGTTAAACAGTACGAAAGCCTCTCTCACCTTTGTCCGCGGCTCTTCAAACTCCACACGAGGGAATGTTAATTGGCACTGCGTGAAATTCCGTCACTATGTAGACGCTATGTTTATTCCCCATGCTAGCATCTACGATCAAAAGAGAAGTGTCATCGAAAGCTGCCACATAATCCGTCTTCGATGGCACTTTTCTTTTGACCTTGGATACCAACGTGCGTGAAAACATTCGAATACAGTTTTCATTACCGACCATCGTATTTCACCTGTTCTGAAGGCGTGGTGAAACAGACTCAGTCGGTAACAAAAACTGTAATGAATAGCTTCCGAAGATGGTAGATATTCCGCGAAAAAGTAAAGTACCAGCTGATTTAGAATTTAATACCGCGTCCGACGATACTTCGCTTTTACCTCAAATGCCAAGCATCTGTACATGACATTGATTCGAAAAATGCAACTATCTCTCTTACACTCATGTGCCACATGGTAAATGTTTCAACTCACTTTAAAGGTCAAACAGCTCTGGCCGCTTCGCAGCTGATGCGGACACGCGAGACGCGGGACTGAAACGCGATCGACGCGACACCGGACGTCCACGCTCGCCACTTACTTTTGTCGCTCTCGACGATGAACTTAAGTCCTCCGGTGCTTGCGCTATTGGCGCCATGTCGCACACGATCCCGCGTCGACTTTTCGCCGAGAACAAAATTTGCGGTTGTCGTTCTACCAGAGGAAATTTCGGGTTCTCTAGCCTCGTGCTATTGTCTACACCGCGTCCGAATCCAACTGTGGATCGTTTCTGAACTACTGCGCTACACAGCCTGTATCACCTGCACAAGCAACAATCGGGCTTTCGACATGCGCATAACCTCGCATTGATATAAATAAAAAACTATCGCCTTTTGCTTTCTCGGGCAAGAATATCTACTAATTACACGAAATATCTTCCCACCGTGCGATTATTCTATTCTTCGAGAAAGAAAAACTGTACATTCTTCGTAACACGATACGGGTATCACGGTGTAGCGAAAAAAAATCCTCTCCGTTAAACAAGTAGTGTGCAGAGTACAGTGCAGTGAATTATGGAAATACCTACGTCAACGGGATTATCCATGCATCGGGAGCGTCGAAGCGGTAAGTCCAGTCGCTGCCGTTTTATTTCTATCGGAGCTTGGCAAATACACTAAGTGCTTGAAGTTGGTATTGAAGTATCAAGTACGGACTCACTGTCCAATACTCAGAACTTCAGCAATATAGTTCTGCCAGTACTCCATACGTCAGTACTTAAAAAACGACCTAACGCGCAGTACTTCAAGTCCTTGATACTTCAATAGGTACTTCAAGTACTCCGCGTATTTGCCCAGTTCTGATTTCTCTCATAGAACATTTTATTTAATTACGCAACGCAAGGAAAGTAAGAAGAAAAAAAATCGGAGAGGATGGATAAGAAAGGAGGCTGCGAGAGCGATGGTAATGATTTTCCCCGACCGGCTGGTTGCAGTGACCCGTAAAACGGGCCGTTTGCCTGTTTCTCCCGTCGAGGACACCTCTATCTGACGTAACATCCGTGGCAGCCTCTCGGGATAGCTGCGACGGCGTTACGGAACGGGGTAAAAGGGTCCTCGAGAGGGAGGAGGTTCGACGATGGGATAATTGTGAGAAAGAGAGAGTCGCTGGTGGCGCGAGTCGTCGGGCTGTCGATGTGCGAATAGGAGGTCGCTCGCGGGCGAGTTTCCACGAGAGAGGGCCGCGACGAGAAATTATATAAGTGATCGTTCGGGAAGGTAGAGGGGGGTCGACGGAAAGCCGACGAATCAGTGATGATTAGCTCGTTAGTGGCGCTTTGACGCGACGGTTCGACTGAGTGGACTGTACGCGTAACACTTGTTCCAGTCTTTAGGCTAGTGACTAACGCTTAACTATAAAACAAACAAAAAAAAACGAAAAACGAAATTAGAATTGGTCCTCGACCGATGCGCCGATTATTCTTTTCGTATAATTGGCAGCGCGATCGAATTGCTATTTCGAGGGTAATGTGTATACATAGTCCAGTGTTGAATTATAGTTTTTACAATGTGAAAGGTCGACAAGTAGCCTGCGGCATTTCGATAGCGCAAACGTTCGGATACACCATTAACGCGATTTCACTCGCGGCGGACTACAGTCGCTTATCTCATTTAATTAACGATATTTGGAGCTTTAATTAAACGATTATAATGGAGGCGAAACGAAGGTGTTCACGAGCCCGTATATAATTTGCGGCTGCGGGATAGCTGAACGTTATGTATATAGTATACACATTTATATATATGCATACGCCGGGGAGGGCGGGGCAAAACGGACAGTTGTCAAAAATAGACGGGGGAATAAAAAATGTCCCATTTAAAACGGAGGCTACAGTTCCGTTTTGCCCCGCTCTCTCCTACATATATTATAACGAATATAGAGACGAAGATTGACTGAGACACACGATATTACGTGGATGACCGAAATAGCCCGGTATGACAAATGACAAAGGTACAGATTATCGATTGACCAGATAACCAAAGTCTTGACCGGACTTTAAAAGAGAACAGACGTTTGACAGCTCGCGCTGGAGATATTTAGCTAAAATTGGGCTTAATAATATCCGCCCTAAGCACGCACGTTGTTCATTCCGCGAGAACGTAAGTAACACATATATACTAGGGGTTCTAGTGGCTCGCGCACTCGCATGAGGAGTCTCCGGAAGACTTAGAAAAGACGAGATAATAAGAACGTAAGTGCATTAAAAAGGTGGACGGCTTAAGTATTATTCTACGCTCCTTTCATAGACTTAGAATAATTAGGGCTTATGTCCATAACTTGGGAGTCAGAATTGCAAGGGCACAAGGGCGTAAGGCCTTTAAGGGAGTTCAGAATAATAAGGGCTTGAGTCCCCATGCCCCTCCCCTATTATTACCACGTCGGCGAGACTTTTGTACATTAAAGGGAGTGAAATACATCACCGATGATATAATACCATGTGGCATATTACGAAAAGCTTTATTCGTGTATATCTTACTCGAATTAAAAAAAAAATGAAGAAAAACGTTCTCGCTCTCCCGAATCGTGCGATCGCATAGGATTTGCACCGGAACTGGAAGGAATACTCGTCGTCGGGACGACACGCCGTCTCGCACCGTCACACTTAAGTAGGGAGCGTGTACCGGGAACGCTCGGGGGATAAAGGTATACGTCTATCCCCACGCGGGTTATAGGGTGTTGAAGCGGTTGGTTTCGTGTGCCTCCGTGGATCGGGCGAATGTGGGGTGCACGTTAGGGGGGAACGGGAACGAAAGCGGAGCTTCGCCCGCCTGTACGAGGAGAACCGGCGAGATTACCTCGCGACGACGCGAGCGAGCAAATATTGGCTCTTATTCGAGTCGGTTATACGGTGCTTACGTACCCACAGGTTTTCCTCTCGCGCGAGCACGGCCGTGCATCGAGACCGAGCGAGCAGGCATAGCGGGGCTCCTCGAGACTCGCAGCCGTCGGCTCCGGGCGTGAGCGCTGCGGGAACGAAACGAAAACCAACCGAGCGCCTCGCCCGCCCCTCTTTCACCTTGCCGCGCGGTCGGCGCCGCTCTCGCGGCACATCTCGGGCTTTCTCTGTTTACGAAGATACCGACTCCCTGTACGGATCCGTTACACCAAGTTCGCTCACCGTCGAGCTCGCGCTCTCTTGTGCCTGCACAAACGACGAGCGGGTAATCCGACCCTCCTCATTCTTGCGGTACATCGGCAAGGCAAACGGCGCACTGTCTCGGAGACGTGCTCGATGAGCACACGGCTCTAGGGAGCAAGGACGGTTTTTTTTTTTTTCGGCGAATATCTGTAGTCCATAAATTGGTTCGCGACTGTGTTGACTCTCTTTGTTTCCAAGGGTTACGATACACTTTCGGGCACTCGTGCGGCTGCGGATTTCTGCGGCACGAGTGGGCGCAGATGCTAGTCGGATTGTTTTAGTGGGGCGCGGACATTTCTCACTGTCGCACGGTCCAATACCTCTTTTTCGTCAATGGGCCGTGATTTTGGTATTAAAAAAATATTTTAAAAGATATTGCAAAGGTTACAAGGAAACGAATTATGGGCGCCCGTTTTCTTGTTAAGTTTGCAATTTTTTTTTCTTATTTCAACTCAAACATTTTTGGTTGGTGATTTTTAAACTTTTTTATATTAGAAAATTCGGTTCATTAACAAAAGAAGAATTGCAAAATTCCCAAGAAGAAGATCGGGAGTTTTTCTAGTAAGAGATAATTAAAAAATGTAAAACATCAGCTTTTTTTTTCTGTCCATAACGTTTACACGAATTTATTCGAGATTCTGACAACTTCGATCAATACTTTTTTAATTAAAAAAATACGATGCTTTAACAAAAAAAAAAAGAATTGTAAAATTGCCAAGAAAAAGATTGCGAAGGTTTGCTGGTAGGATAAATTTAAAAAATGTAACATCATTTATTAATTTTTTTACCGTCCATAACGTTTGCACGAATACTTACAATCGTACAAATTCATCAGCGTAGAGAGATACTTCCGGCCTTTACTCGAGATTCAGACAACGTTCGACCAATAACGTTTCAACGTTTGTTTCGATCAATGGCGCCACTTCCGGGCCGGCTGATACGTCCGGATACGCGGAAGAGAGATACCCTGCTATTCGATTTATTAAGATGTATTGCCGGTAGCAGAGGTTCCTGCGGCTGATCGGTCCTCTCGTTATTTCCGAGAATACGAATTCGCCTCTCCGCGAAAGCTTTAAGCTTCGACTACCTCTCGCTCGCACCCTCGATTCTCTTCGTTTTTCTATAGTGCAGTAAATACAGGATAGCCGGCGGTTAGCGGTCGAGACTCGGAAGCGCTCGACGATCTCACCGAGATTTATTGGACCGGGAGCTTGGTCACGTAACCTTACGCGAATACGCGCGTTTCTGCCGAAGCTCCGTTCCCTCGGCATCGACTATAGACCATCCTCTCCCTTTGTCCGCGTTGCAGACTACATATTGCTCGAGTACCCTTACATCCGAGATGAATTCGTAGAATATTCGCAGTCTCAATCTCTCGTTTTCTCTTTACATTATGCAACACACGTATTCGTTCATCTTTTCACTTTTTTTTTCTCCGTTGCAAATTGTTTGAAGGTCTCGAGCGAGGAACCAAATGTAATTCAGTTCCTCCGACATCTACGATGCGGGGGGGAATGGCGGACACTCATAGAAAAACCTTAAAATCTTTATCGTAAATTAAAGTTTGTATAAAAAAAATAATCCTCATTGGATAGAAACTTTGAGAGTACGATCCGAAAATATCAGAGTACCATTTCTTTTAGGTGTAATGCTAGAATGTTTACAGAGGCTAGACCAATCCTCCGTTTTTGTCTTGTTATTTATAATGTTTAACGTTAATAATAAGTCATCGAGCCAACGAACGCAAATCGTTCACCCGACGGCGACTCCAGAAATCAATAATTGTGATAAAAGCAGTAATCCATTTTTTTTTTTTTTTCGATAGTATTAAAATTTTTCGAACAATACGAATTTATTAATCCACTCGATTGTTGGACGAGCCGTTAATAATTTGCTTTTAGCCCGAATATCGGAGTACACTGAAAGCCTTGATTCAAAAAATGGATTACAGTTTTTGTTACCGGCCGCGTTCGGTTCGTAATCGAGTCGACTGTTGAGCGTATTAAATGAAACCCGAAGAGCGTTTGTCATCGCTTAAATGTGCGACAAAGGCGATGACTCCGACAACGCGAGGTAATAAAATTGAGGATTTAGCCGGGTCCGTCGTCGGGACAGTGGGCGTTATTAATTGTTCGTTACTCGCCAAGGATCTTCCTCACTGCCTTTGTTCTTCGTATCTTGTCACTCGAAGTAACTGCAGGCGACATTCAAGCGAGCAGCGCTGATGGAAAGGGAGAGAGCAACCGCACCTTCGCTTTGTACCTTGCGTTCTCGACCTGCTCGTCCTCGCTAAAAGGTAATAATCCCACCAGCCAGCGAATAATCCGCGCTTAATTTTTCAAAGTATCCGCTCCAAAACCTTTTTCAAACTCGTCGTTAGTGTCGAGAGTGAAGTACATATTTTATTACTCATACTCTGGTGAGCACTCCGCTGCAGTACGTAATAAAAATAAATACTCGTGTACACCATTGGAACAGATCGATTGTAAATGTCCCGAATATATCCCCGAGTAGAAATTTTCGAGCGTTACATCGGACCCTGATAGGGTCCTAATAAGTCCTTATCAGGCCCTGGTCAGGCCTTATCAGAATCCTATCAGGGCCCGATTTAACGCCCGCAAATTTCTACTCGGGTCGCTGTCCTAGTGGTTATGTTGGCTCGCGTGCTGGCATGGATTTCGTGAATTAACCCCTTCGGCTCCTGACTAAACTTTGATTATTTTAAGTCTTTTGGCGACAGTAAATGGGAGGGCGCGATCCACCAAAATTACAAGTATATTACGTACCAATCTCAAACTATTTAGCGAGCAGGGAGTTTTGTGAACGGGAAAATCAACAACACTCAGGATAAAAAGATTTTGTACACTTACCTTCACAACTGTTTTTCCCGTCAATTTCACTACTTTATTTAGTAAAAAAAATGCGATTCGTTGACTAGAAAAAAGAAAAAAAATAGTAAAATTAACAAAAAAAAAGAGGAACTCTCCGAAAAACAATTGTTTATGAAACATGCAAACCTTTTTCACCGTGCGCAATAACTAGGAGCCAAGAAAGTAGATGTATCCTCGTAACGCGGAGATAAATTGGCGTTAGGAGGTGTAATGTGAAATCGACGTGGCGGTAAACAAATTAACGAGTAAAGGAAGTAAAGCGGCAGCGTGCACCCGCGCAGTGCGCGCGATACAAAGATAATGCATGCATGTATACGTGGATTCGGGGTGTACGAGGAGGCGATAGGGGCGAGAGGGGATATTTTCTGGTATCTAGTTCCCGTCGCCGGCAAGGCGAATTTATTGTCCATTTCCTTCCGTTTATCGCCCGCTCGACGCCTCCCCCCCCCCCCCCCCTCCCCCTCTCACCGGTGCGCTTTCGTTTTGCGTGCCGTATCGAATCGTCGACGAGCTGCTGAATCGCCATGGGGCGCTGCACCGGTGCTCTCCGCTTTAATTAATTACGTAAAAAAAAAAAAAATACCAAAAAAAAAGTGAAGCGAAAGAGAGGCCACGCTTTACCGAGCGGGCGAAGCTGGCGAAGGTCTCAACGCCCCCGCGCATCCTCCTGACTATATTTTATCGCGACCCCCTCCCCCCCCCCCCCCCCCAAGCCCCGTCCCGCGATCCTCTTTTCTCTGCGTCCGGTAACGAGAGACGGCGAGTGAAGAAGAAATGGACGAGAGGGAAAATGAGAGGGAGGAAATAGTTGAGGCGTGTACACACGGGGCGGGGGGGAAAGGGTGGGGGCAACGAGATGGCCTTACGCAACTACTGTGCGGCGGGCAGAGTCGCGAATGCAGGACTGCGAGGAGTGCTGCGAAGCACGGTGGATATTATTTGCTTGGGTCTCTGCAACGAGCCATCCCCTCGTGTCGCAATGTTGATTTTCATCGTAAAATGAACAACCGGTCGTTGGCTCGGGGGAGCGAAGCGAGGGAGGGAAGAGCGTCGCGACCGTGGCCTGCTGGCCCACGAAGTAACCATGAGCTTACCTTTTTGCCCGTTTGACTATCGCTCGGTACACGCGCCGGTCCGTTGCAGTGGACTCGTTGAATTTATTTTAAATTGTTCGAGGGCTTCGTCGACGATTTACAATTTTGCGGAGATAGATCGATGAGACCGGATGTTCGTTGTTTTTATTCGGTTTGGCGAAGAACGGCGACGGGGCGAGTCGCGACGTATCCGAAGATTTCCGGGACGTTCGTTCCTCTTAACTGATTGAAAGGTCTCTCGCTCTTTGACCCAACGCAGCTCGCGGGAAGCTGATAATCTGAGGCCGGTAGCGGACGAACAGCGATATTTCATTCAAATTCATCGAGCCGGCAGTAAAGTAAGCAATTTTTTGTTTGTTCGTTGAAATCCGATTTCATGGAATTGACAATCCCGAGAGAATTTTTATTAAAATATTTTTGATTGGACATATTGCTGCGTTATTTTTTTCTTTTACGTGGATAGCTTCGTTCCCGATATTAAAACGTTGATAGGAAGACCTGTGTAAATTTATCAATATTCCTCGACGCGATATTTAAAAAAAAATGTACATAAGGTCCAAAGACTACAAACAGTTCGCAGAGTTCACATGGAGCGAATTTACATAGAATTCAACCAACCTTTTCTGCCTCGGGTCTGATTTTTTAAATGGACTTATCGTAACTTCGCGTCCACCGGCGTCGAGCGGAAGTTACACACAGCCGTGGTGAAAAATCTTTGGGCGATCTGTAGGAATCGCCGAATGAAGAATGCTCCTCGGTCAGTCGGACAGTCGGAAAATGAGAAGTTGCATCGGAAGGGGTTCGTCCCGCAAAGACGCCGGCGTGCGGTGAAAGATCGCGAAGTCGGTATCGCCGACCACGACAGGAACCGTGAGGCGAGGGACGGTGAGGGACGAGCCGGCATCGCATCGGCCATGTCCTTCCACCGGCAATCCCTATCTTCGCCATTCCGAGTAACAAGCCCCGAAAGCTCGGGGAGCTTGTGCAATCGAGGAGCCGGTCTCCGATAGTGTACACGGAACGTGAGCTCGCGTCTTGCCCCGAACCGGCCTCTCCCTTCCCGCCGGTCCGCCGCAAATTTGAGAAACAACCCAATCGATTCGCGCCTGACTTCACTCCCAAGCAATCCTGGGAGTACTCGAGACGCAATCAATATAGCCCCGTACACAGAAACTCCCCGGTTCCGTATCGCCGTCCCAACTTTAAAGTTAACGGCACAAGAAAAGATAGTAATCGCTCGATCATTTCTACTTGAATCGCGATCATTTGTACGGCGATTCCGTCGGAGAGACGGCGGGGAGCGAGAGAGGTTCAATGCCGATTGAACGTGCGCACGATTCGCAGTCGCCCGATGGAGCGCTCTCTTTCGAAAATGAAAAGTTGCCGGAAACGCTGCAGTGCACCTACGCTAAGGCGTTCCGTGCCGTTCCGTCTTGTCGTCGAAACGGAAGAAAAAAAAAAAAAAAAAAAGAACGCAGCCCGCCTATTCTTTCTCTCCGGCAATCCGTAACTTTGCAATTCGACGTAACAACGGCTGAAGCTCGAGGGCGTCTGGTGGTTGCCAGGAGGCCGCGCCGCGCCCCTCTTCCCGCTGCCGCTGCAGTCGTGCACCACCACGTCCGCCCACACCCTCGAATCAAGTCGGCTACTCGACCTCCGCCTCGGACTCGCCCCGCAGCCTGCAGCCCCCTTATCCCACCCGCCTCTTGACTGTTCGGCTCCTCGAGCCGCAGCCCGAAGGACCAACTTCGGAATAAACAGTCGATCCCCTGCGACCCGAGACCGGGTCCATCTCCCGGATTGGAACGTAACGAGTTCGCGTGCGCCGCGGCGTTCTACGTCTCGGACTCTCCATCTCCATCTCCGGACCCTCCGGTACCGCATCCTTGGATCCTCCCGACCGGACCCACTCTCCCGATCGTCGCGTCCCTCTCCGGTCCTGCGACTGTAACGAACGAGAGGTCTCGGCCCCCGCCGAGCGGGCCGTTCGTTTACGGGGATGCAAAGACCCCACCCCGCACGTCCGGCTTGACTAAGTGCGCGAGAAGCCCGGTTTTCCTCCCCACCCGTACCCGTTTCTGCGGTGAAATATCTCCATCGGATCGCGATAGGGCCCGGTCTCCCGAATCCCTTCTCGATTGCACTCTCTTCGATTATCCAATCGGACTTTTCCGCTGGATTATACGGATGAAGATAGCGGAGAACTTGGTGGCCGTTCGCTGTTTTTACCTTCCTCTGGAAGCGGCGATGACGCGCGGTCCTGTCGCGGCGAGGGGGCGATCGACGATGCGGAGCGGCCTGACGGTAAATGGCGTACTTGAGGAAACTATGGAATCTTGGTTTTCCGGTGAAACTTTGGGGGATGCGTGACAAGTCGTTCGCCGTCGGAACGCGTACCCGGCACCTGTTGCCACTCGGCTAATTTCACGATAGCGAACGGCTCTCGGTGACCCTTCGCCGGATAATGGTAGCGGGCGTACAACGGGTGGGAGAGAATTCTCCGCCTCGTACAAAACGTTAATAACGCGCGTGGTCCGAGCGAGCACCATCGTCGGCGCATTAAATAATTAGTCCTTGTCAATACCAATTACGGGAGTCCGAGAGCCTGCCTTGGATCGCGCACCTGTTGCCCCTCGCCGCTCTCCCTGCTGCGCACGCTTTCTCCGCTCATCCTTCCACCCGGATGTCCCTTGGAGATTAACATTTTAATGGAGTAGTACGCCGGCCGGACGAGGACTCGTAGCCGTTGGGCCGCGAAAACTGAGTCGGCTGTTGAGATCCCTCGCAGGGTGGATTGCCAAGGGGAACCTGAACGACCGGAAATTTCGGGGAATTCTTCATGCGTCCGGGAAATGATGGAGAACTTGGTAATCCGAATCTTGAAATTTTCGGACCGACAACTCGAAGCTTGGTGCAGCGTCCGCAGGAGGACAGCTCTGGTGAGTTCCGCAAGGAACGGAGGAAATCGTTTCTTTCTCTGCCCGCCAAGATTTGCCATCCGTTCGTTGACTCGTCACCAAGTTTTTGGACACGACCAAGAGAAGTGACCCGTGGTTGAGCGAATATCGAGTACCGGCTCGATTTGAAACGAAAAAACCGGAAGTTGGACGAGCCAACGTGCAAACGATAGTCGCGAGTTTGCGTGACGGTCCAAACGCAGCCCTGAACCGAAGCTGCTTCGACTTTTCTTCGCGAGATCGTACACAGCTTCCGCACGTATCGTCGGTGGTCCACACACTGCGGAGCAATATGCCGCCGGCCACATCAAGTAGTCGGGCACTCGTATGTGCAGCAGCTTCGACGAGCCCGGTTCGCCTCGCCCGACATCAAACACTCGAGCGCCGTGGGTAACACAAGAATTTTCAGCCCTTCGAGTGTTATTAGATGAACCCTCTGGGAAAGTCCTTCAACCGCTTCAGGCATACACTCGTGGCCTCAACTTCCTATCGTGTTCGCCAGACCTAACGTGTCGCTACTCATTCGACGCGTCATCCGCCACTTTGGCCCTTGATGGGGCAGCGTTCCGAGAACCCTTTGAAATTCATGAGACTGTGCGGGCCACTCTCCACCAACCAAGAACATTTTTCCGCACAGAACTTTCCGATATCTCCAGGAAAGTGAACCACAATAGTATGTTGATCCACGAGGGCTAAAAACGTTTTTCTAACGAGTGTGATTTTGCAGCACGAGCCGAAGGCGATTGCTGTAATCACACGAGTTAGAAGAAAGTGTTTCGCACGAGGGATGTACGGAATTTTTCATCACAAGGTGCGAAAGTGGCGGTTTCACGCACGCGAAGCGGCGGAAAAGTGCCCATCTCCGCACCGAGTGATGAAAACGTTTTTTTTATCATGCGCTCTTTCACGAAACAACATTTCCCGGTAAGACCAAAAAACCGCCAAAGCGCTGGATCAGCGGTCTATGTCCACGCAACAACTTTCGCTCCCAAAAACCGACCCGAATAGACTGCGGGCAAACCCTCTACTCCCAGTTGCCCGCAAAACCTCCGATCGCTTGATTTCCATGGTTCGTTATTACCACAGCCGGTCCAACTTCAAACACGGAATCAAACGCAACGCCGAATACACAAACGCATCCAAACATCGGCGAACTCTCCCGTCGGCCGATCTCGTGAACACGCACGAGGATCGGGATTTACCGTTACGGGTATGTTTGCCCACCTATCAGTGTGACGTGTCTCTGTAAGGGTCGTCGACGTTCGGTCTATAACCGGACGAACGAACCCTCGACTCTCGGCCATCGTCCGTTCAATACAATACATATATAATAACCGTAACCATCGCGCAGCGGTCCTTCATATAATTTAGCCGGTGCGGCCGGAGCGCGATGCACTGCGCGCGCTCCCGCTCCTGCAGGACAACGCACCACCGCAACGACGGAATATGGGAATGGCTCGAGGGCGAGAATCCACGAGAGCGCAAACCGCATTCATGATTCAATCAGCGAAGTTAAAGCGAGCGCGAAATGATGCGGCGCGGCCCGGCCTGCGTTCCGTGTTCGTTCCCCGCTTCGACCCTGCGTCTCCGCGACCCCCGCGCCGCTCAACCCGCGTCACATCATCATCCCTCTCCGCTCCTCCGGCAACCCCGTGAACGCCGCGGGTTGCTTTCTCCTCCACGAGCACCGCGACGTCCCTTCAACCCTTCGAAAGAGAATTCAATCGTCTACCGCTCGCTCCACGAACGATACAACCGCCCCCGCACACTTCTTCGCCCAGACCTACATCACGTACACGCTATGTATGCTGTGTACGCGTTTTCCAGGGAGGTTCTCTCGAAGGATTTATTAAACACCCTTCCCGCGCACAAACGCCACTTTATCTCCCTGGCTCCCGTTATCAGCAAGGTCGAGGAAACAGGATACACAATCCTCCGGCGAGGGATAATCGTGTGGCAAATTCGATGAAATTCAAGATTCGTACCCTGAGGAAATTCGAAGCCGCTATGTTTCGTTCTTTTTCTTTTTTTTCTTCCGGTCGAGCGTCTAGGTCTGAAGGAGGGAGTTTGAGGTCGGGAAAATTGTCGGCGACGAGGCGGTTGTATGCTCGGAGTGTGGAGGGAGGTCGAGAAAGGACTCCGGGGTCAAGAGTCGGAGGAAGTCGGAGGGGGGAGCTCCAGTGAGAGTGGTTATATACCACATAGACCGGTACGAGGTGTACATGGGCCGAGTTTAATCTCGCGATGCCTTACGCGATCCGTCTTTGTCATCGTCGTCGCCGTCGGTGAAACCTACAGGGGGACGATGCGGAGAGCGAGAGAGTCCTCGGAAACGGTGAAGATGGAAAAGGTGGGACGGTTCGGGTGTATTTGTGAGCGGGCACCTATACACGGGCACGACTAAATGGAACCCAGCGGGGTACGGTTCGGCACGGTTCCTCGGGATTATTGTCGTTACATCGGTGCTGGTTGGCGCGATTCAACACCGCCGTTCCGGTTGCCCGCGAACGCGTTGCCGAGTGGAGTAGAGAAACGTAAGGGGGGAGAGCTAGGGATAGGGGGAGAAGAGAGTACACTGGAGTCGACTCACGACCGAACTCGAAGTCGGCGAACCGGAGCCACCTGGGAAATACCCTCTAATGCCCGCAAAGCTGGCTCGCCTCTTCTCGAGGGATAGCCGCCCTCGGTACGAAGAAGCCAAGACAGAGGCCCGCGAACTCTTCCCACTTACCTCCGGACCGGCTCCTCCGATCGTTTCTCCGCAACTTCGCTTCCTCGTGCGCACCGAGAGCGCCCTACGCCGCATTCAAAAATAAGACGTAACATAGACCGATGGGGATGAGGATGTTCGAACCTCGGAAGCGCCCGCTCTTCCTTCGGGGCAATCGTGCTGGAGGCGCGAATTAAACAAACTCGATTTTTTTATTATTATTAACAGAGCATACGCGTATGTACAGTCGATATTGCGAACTTCTTATTTAAATATGTTTATTATGTAAAAAATTATAATTATTATTATCTACATCTTCGTGGAGTTTCGGAGCTCGACAGCATCCGCACGCGGTTGAAGGATCGCAAGTGTGACGACAGAGTCCGGATAAGATCACTCCCTCTTGATTGGTTTTTTTCTCGACGATACGGCTCCGTTGGCCGTTCCGGAGCTGCGCCGTCGGCCGAGCGTCGATATCAAGAGCCTGACGATACGCAGGATAGCGTAGATAGCGAGGAGAAGAACGCCGGCCACGACGGCAACGACGTCGAGCAGATAGTACTGATACACCGAGAGATCGCGCGCCGCGCTCCTCAAGTACGGATTTCCATTGCCACGCGCGATGTACTCCGTCCACCAGACCGCCGTCTCCAGCGGGGTCTCCGGTCGATCACGGTAGGCCTTCGACAGGGCACGGGCGTTGACCTCGTAACTGCGGAACAAACACAAGTACGACATGGATGAGTTGAAGTTTTAGTTTATTAAATACATAAGTTCTCTGAAAGATGAATCGCGTTATAGTTTACAACCGAGTGGAAAACGTAGCTCCCGAGACTCGTTTGCGAGGGTGGAACGAATAGAATGCATAAATGAAAGAGGCGAGTAAATGAATCGTCAGAGCAAACGAAGAAATACGAGAGAGAGAGAGAGAGAGAGATAGAAGCGAACGCGCAACCTTCTCTCCCTCTGCCGTTCGGTCTTCCTTTATACATTCACGAAGCTTCCTCTTCGGTAGGGACGCGGAACGAGGCAACGCAGTGACTGTTGGAAACGGCCGAGAGGGCGTCAGCGAAGGAGAGCGAGGAGACGAACCGAGCGGAAAGGAGCGGAAGGTGCAATGTTTTATGTAGATCCGCTCCGACTAATTTCCGGCAGTAGCAGCGGCAGCACCGAATCGAGGTTCACTGACGCCACCGCTCGGCGCGCCACCGGCGCGCGCTACCCCCACTCCGCTCCGTATATCTGTACTACTGTGTATTCCGTGTTTCGAGGGGGGAGGCGAGCATCCCGCCTCGTTCCGAAGCCCCGACAGCGGCCCACTGTGTACCGAGAAAGTCGCTTCGAACTTTACTGAAATATTTATGTGGCGTCGACTTCTCTTTGACGCTTTTATGCCGACACGACGTACCTTGCGCGAGATCGCACCCGGCGCGGCCCCGGCTGGCGGCGGCGTTTGCAAACCGGCCCTCCCGCGCCCGCTCTCTCTTCCTCGAACCGGAGTTTTCCACGGATTTTCGCGAATCGAACGAGAAGACGGAGAACGGCTGGAGAGCTTGTAGACTCGAGATTCTACATACATAGTACGAGGTTTCTACGCTCTGTAAGGGGAATATTAATTCGCCTACAGACCCGCACACGCCGTTTCGCCTCCCTGCGACTCCGATGAAGGATTAAACTTATTCACTGCGCCAACATCGAACGAGGATCGTCAAGGCTTAACGTCACATCCGAGATGAAATTTTCATAATCACGCCAACCGCGTAATTCTACACCATCCATTATTCGCATATCATTTTCATCCCTACGAAACAACAACAAGATTATTTCGAATACGTTTCATGATCGACCATATGAATTATGTACGATGTATACATATGCATACATTATATTATATACGGAGAGATAAACAATGGTCATATCGAGCTCCCGAGATATGAATATTTAGTTAGATTTTTCGGACGTTTCCCTCGATATCTTTTTTTGTCGATATTAATTTGTATTTATTTTAATTTTTTTGTACGTTCGTATTCAAACGTACAACGAGCGCGTCGAGCGTACGGTATACAATGAGACCATCGAGGTGAATTCTTTTGTGCGTAGCTTCGGACCTTCGATGAGTGAAAAATAATTAAAAAGAAAAAAAAACCGGACCGAATCGGTAAATCGACCTAGAAACTTTTTTCGGTGCATTTCGTGGGTGTATAAAAATCAGTATAAATTTTCTACGTTTCGACGTGCGTAACAGGATAAATGGGGACGGGTTTCGACTGTTGGATTATTTAAAATCAGCCCGTCCGGTATTCGGCCGCTCTCCCCTAAGTGCGACCTACATACGGGGCGACGGTGTACGTCCTCTCTGTCCGCACGGGAGCAGCGTGGCCACGGTCAATTTGCATTAATGTGCGTGCATAAGACCGTCGGCGTGGCGGCGACACTCAACAGCGGTTCGAAATTCGCGGTGTGGACGGGAAAGGATACACGCGTGCACGCACGGAGAATTCGAGCGACGGCGGAGCGAGCTCGCGGATCGCCGGGGCGAGAATACGCTCCGTGTGCTCGTCATGTACGTAGCGGAATCCCACATAACCGGGGCACACACCGGTACACCGTACGAGCTGCAACTAACCGTGTACACCGCGCGAACCACACCGACGACACGAGGCACACAATTTACCAATCGGGTACTCTCCATTATTCGTGTTTACAGCTAGAGAGTCCGAGAATCAACCCGTACCCCGTTATTTGCCTCGGACAAACTCAGTCGCAAACCCGCCGGCGGTTTTGAATTAACCATCAATTTTAAGCCTTCGACGTATGTGACCTTCCGTCGCGACGCACGGAATTTCCATCGTTCGCCTCCGCCACCCTCCGTGACAGCGCGGCGTCACGTCGACACTCGCGCAACCGGTAACGCTGCGGGTATTCGTGCTCCATTATCAGCCCTAATGCTATAGGCGATTCGGGTAAAGAGACGGGAACAAGAAAATCCATAGCGCCCGGCTCGCGGAATCGGGACCGATGAGGAAGACTGGTAGAGCAAGAGGGATGAAATAGACAAGCGGCAAAGGCCCTTCGGATTAATCCAAAACCATAAATCGACAGTACACAAAAAAAGTGATTACATTTTTAATAGTTATCGAAGACAGCAACTTGGTCGGGTACCACGAGAACTCATTTCTAATTCACCTCGATAGAGGAATCCTATTCTGCGTGAGCGCATTATATTTGGGGTGTTCATTTTACCCCAACTTTTCCAATCGCCGCAATGCATTTTTTCTAAAAATGTTCTCGATCGGGTGGTACAGACGATGTAGGTTACGCGGTTGAAAAAGTTCGAATCGAGGAAAGCGACTGGAATAATAAAATCCATATCGTCCGGCTTGCGGAATCAGGAGCGATGAGGAAGAAGGGCAGGGGAAGAGGGAGCTTGCAAAAGGGATGAGACAGCCAAGATTAAACCGGTCCTATAAATCGACGGTACACAAAAAAAATTTAATGAAATGTTTAATAATTATTCCATCCGAGAAAAAATTGGGGGTAAAACAGAGTACTTCTCAACCTCACCTGCTTGCGGGATCACAAGAACTGATTTCTAATTCACCTCAATGGAGGAACTATATACTCAATTGTACGTCCGCGCGTTATGTTCGGCGTGTTCATTTTACCCCAACTTTTGCGATCGTCTAGATGAATTTTTCTAAAAATGTTCTCGATCGAGTGGTGTAGACGATGCAGGAGACGCGGCTGAAAAAGTCCAAGATTCGAGAACTTCGGGGTGGAAGAAACGAAATCGAAATTGAAATAGCCATCGGGACACCGTCGAAGTGGCTGTTACGGGTGTAGCAGGCTGTATGCGCCAACCGAATTATTTAGTCGCGAGACTTGGGGAGATCGTAAAGTTGGTGGCGTTCGGAGCAGCGGAGTGCCGGGTACTTCGGTACATCGGCCCGATACCCCTCGAGAATCGTAAGGCGAGCTACATCGGAACCGATCGTAGTCTCTCTAGCTCTACCCGAGCCATATTCCCGGGCAACAAACTTTAAGCGGTACCACGAGCTAAAAAAGATTATCCACCCTCGATCGACCACAAATGTCTATAAAATTTCACCTATCTGACACAACCGCGTAATACCTGAGAGAGACTTTTTTCCTATATTATAGTATATTCCTATATTATTTTTATTCTATACTCCTATAAAAAAAATCAATGTAATACCCATGGTCCGGAAAAGTTGTTCGAAATTCTTCCATTTTCCTATAAAAAAAAAAACCCCCCACCGAAACAAGGCAACCCTTTTATCGTAATTTTTTTCATGCTCTTCCATCGCCCCGTAACGGATAGGAAAAAAACATTCCGTAACTCGCCCGAGCGCCCTGTCCCGTCTATTTATTTCCGTAGAATACTACAGGCACCCGGCTTTCCTGCTAATCCCATCGGAAAACAGAGATATCGCTGTTCCACGGAAAATACGCATAAATCAACATTTTTATTCCAGAAATTAATTGAAAAGAATTTCTCCGGACGAAAAAAACGGATTATACTTTTTATTACCCACTGAGTAAAGTTTCGCATCTTAGTGTTCGCTCTTGATTCGACCCGGTACGCTTTGCCGACGTCTGTGTACCTTCGCGCACGATGTTTGCTTTGGATTCACGTTTCCCGCGTACGGTACACTCGCGACGCAAAGGAAACCCATCAGGATTCGATAGCTGTTTGACTATCTCGTGGTTACCGAGAACCGTGTACGTTTCTGAGCCACGCACAGCTCCGCGGAGCGTAGCGACGACGTACACGGATCCGGTATGAAGACGCTGCTGACACGCGAGTAACCTACGCCTCCGCGGCTCCGCGGCACATAATCGGCCTCCTTCCTTTGAGGATGCGCCAGCGCTGACGCAGGCAATGCGGACCGTTCATTATCTCCATCCATTCTCCACCGCGTGGCTGGAGCGCGATGCAGGGTGGATTCCTTCGTCGTGAGTGTACTCCAATCAAATCATCCCGGCATCGCGGAGTATGCGCCACAATGTAGGCACACCCAAACCCTGCGCTCGCTCGTTGCGTGTACATGCCATAATAATTTTGACCCGAAACAACGCTACCGGTGATACCGTCTCTCCATTTAATAGCGAAAATGTGCGTCAAAGGCGACATGCTGCGGTAACGCGAACGCGCACACGTCTGACGCTTTCACGTGGTCGAATAAACTCGCGGTGACGGAGTTTCCTTCGAGGGGACGCGAAACACCCTCCGGTCCGGCTAGCCCGAGCTCGGTCGGTAACAAATCGGCGTCCCTATTTCTATTGAGACTGTCGATATTATGAACAAAGACGCGAACATTAGGTTTTGCAACCGACAGGTCGAAGAATGAAAACCTAATTTGCGACCGAAACGTTAACAGTCTCGAAGCAAACAAGTGAAGCATTTTGTTACCGATCGCGCTCTTTCACATGCCGTAAACCGTGATATAGTGTATATATAGATATATATACATTGTAACGACCGAGTGAATGAATAACGCGCGTATTTGATTTTGGGGCCGATATTATTAATAACAAACGTTAATTATCCCGATCACGTCACACCTATGATCGGTTTGAAGGTCTCGTCCGGACTCTCTGACATGACGATCGATCTTGTATCGATCGTGCATTCGTTCGTCTATTGTCAAATCTAACTCACATCGTGTGTCTTAACGAACGGTCGCCTACACATTCGTTACAATAAATACATATCTACCTATGTATGTGTAGGAAAAGGAAATATTCAAGTTTCATTTAGCGAAAATCTATACGGCAATTGAAAACCCCTGTAGTGTCGTGGTGCCCCGACATTTCGCCGTGAAAACCGCGATGTTGGGAGAGTTCTCAGGTGAGTCGCTGGCCGGGCTGTCCGCACGTTCGCGACGCGGAGTAGTTTTGTCCCACGAGGAAAACCCGCGGCCCGGTTCACAGGGGAATCCGTGCGCGCCGATCCAATTAGATTTTTAATAAAAGTTTCGTCGTCCGACCGAGCGACTACTCCCGCTGTCCGACCCCCCCCCCCCCTCTCTCGCCCCCCTCCTCCTGACGACCCTCATACCTTCCATGGCTGGTCTCTATACGCTGTCGGCAAAAAAATTCTGCGGTTACTCGACTTTTCCGGGTTATGCTAGACGACGGCTTTTCACCCTTAATTCAACGGTAGCCGGCAGAGGTGCTGAAACTTTTGACATCAGCCGAGCTGGCGACTCGCGCGGATATCACCGAGAGCGATCGTGCGTCATCGCACGTCGACCCCCCTTTTAATCCGTCTTTTTCCATTTTTTTTTTTATTTTTCTTCTTTATTCGTACAGTGACGAGGATTCTAAAAATTCGTAACGAGGAATCCGATAATTGAGAATCAGAATTAGTCGGGACGTCCGATTATATGTTACGAGGCGAGAAATATTTTTCTTTACTGACAGAACGACGGAGCACACTGTTCGATTGCGTTCTCTCACGTGAAAAAAATGTAATACACTCAGTTTTATCCTCCCCTAAAACTGCCAACACCTTTTGCGGCTCGTACGGTGATGTAAAGTGTCGTTAATTATTTCCCCAACCGAAACACCGGGACGCCGTCCCCTCAAGGTTCCCTGGCTCTATCCGAATTGTAGGCAAGTTGCCGCGCACATGCCTGGTTCAATTTTATCCGATGCACTGAGGAAAAAAATATGAAGATATCTGCATGTGTCATGCAGATATCTTCAGGGTCATAAAAAAATGGTTCGACTAACCGAAAGTCGCGGTCACACACATTTAAAGCCGTTATTAGTTTGGAACAATATAAAGCATTCTTTTGTTAAACGATTATTTGTATCAATCGATTGAAAAAGTGTCGATTCAAGCAAACATTTTTGCTGTTCATGTCTGGTCAGTTTTTGCTGTTCATGCCTGATCAGTTTTCCTATAGCCTTTCCTATTCAGATCATCCAGGCAAGAACAGCACGGCACGAACCAAACAACACCTTCGAACGTGTGTGACCGCGCCTTGCTTGATCCAACCATTTTCTTTTTCTCAGTGTGGCCCATCGAGACTCGATCGGGACTCCGGCGATGTGGAAAATCGACGGTTTGCCCCGAAAAATCCTCGACGTTTTTTCGAAGGACCATCGAATATTCATAGGTAGAGTGGGGAAAGGGATGAAACGTAGGCAGCCGAGTGGGACGGACACTGCTCGGGCAATCTTCATTCGCCGATCTTCACCGTGCCCATTTGATACCCCCTTCGCGAGGAAACACTCGAATGCGACTGAAGATTCCGGCAAGATGCCTCTACAGCCTCTCGACAATTTAGCGAACCACCAATAATATCTCGGTTCGATATAATCGAAAGCCTCTTACCGTCTCGCGTTACCAACATTTTTCCGTCTCGGTGAATTACACACATAATCCTTTTGCGCAGAGAATCGAGAGAACAACGAGCCTCCTCGATTCGCACGGAAACCTCTGCGGTGGAGGGGAGAACGGGGCAGAATGGAAACCCGGGGTAAAACGGACTTATTTAATTCACCTATGTATTGCGAGAGGAAAGCACCTTCTACAAAAATCAATCCCGAGTCATTAACACGTAACATTTATCCATAGAAAAGAAGAAAACAAAATCTCTATACATTTCATATAAAATCGGAGGACCAACGATTTTCTTTAGATTTTTATTCTTATTTTTTTTATTTAATTTTAACCTTTTTGGCGCCACAGTGAAAAATCGATGGTAACATTTTACAGAACTCTATATAGAGATTCTACATGCTAAATCTTTCATACCCGCTGTTTCTGTCGTTGAATAGAACATTTCTCAACATTTTTCTACCGTGTAACCACCGTTTTAAATATGAAACACCTGGTATCACAAATACTTTGGGTGTAAAAATGTCTGTCTATCTTCGTGAATACACTGTAAAAATAAATTGTAAATTCAATGTACCGGAACTTGAAATTTGCTAACATTACTCATATTAATTAAACATTAATGTACTTTGCGTGTAAAATAAAAATACCAGATATTAAAATTGAAAATCTTTTGCTTGAAATTTGCAAAAATGTTTATGAAAAACACAAATTTTACAGTAACATTGCAACGCACATGAGTTTGAAATTTCAGAAACGGTTTATGTAAAAAAGCTTCCAATACCGTTCATTAATTTTCAAACTAAATTTTTTCACAGTGTAATAAGAAGCCTTTCATCTCCAGAAGGCGGCTGGTCCGTTTTGCCCCGCTCTCCGCTATACCTATATATAGTATCCTTTGCGTAGATAACGATCCATGTTATACATGTACAATCCATGTTATACATGTACAATCCATCTTATACATGTACAATCCATCTTATACATGTACAATCCATCTTATACATGTACAATCCATCTTATACATGTACAATCCATCTTATACATGTACAATCCATCTTATACATGTACAATCCATCTTATACATGTACAATCCATCTTATACATGTACAATCCATCTTATACATGTACAATCCATCTTATACATGTACAATCCATCTTATACATGTACAATCCATCTTATACATGTACAATCCATCTTATACATGTACAATCCATCTTATACATGTACAATCCATCTTATACATGTACAATCCATGTTATACGGTACACATTCCCATGTACAGTATGTACGATCATATGACGTAAAACCGATCTTGTTTCCGCGAGAGGCTTCCACACTCTCTCCTCTCTCCTTTCCGCGCTTTGCTCCATTTACCCGCACTTTATTTCTTCCTTCACTCTCCCTCCCGCCCGTCGTCGTTTTCGGCGCTGGTTGGCGTCGACGACGACGACGACGACGACGGCAACGTCGTCCTCGCCGGCGGAGGAAAATCCAATCGCTTCCCAACGATATACGTCTCTGTAACTCGATAAGTCGTTCGGGTAATGCGAAAGAGGCAGAAGGAAATTTTACAGGGAACCGGCACCACCGCAGTCTACCCGCGGAAGCATCGCCGTGCATGCGGCAGTCCACCCTCACCCTTCTCCCGGTGCCTCTCATCTCGCTGCATTTTCAGCGCCAAGAGCTGCCGGCAACCTCTCTACATCTTCCAGCAGCTCGAAAAAGCTGTATCAAATAATACAAGCTTGGCGCCAAAAAAAAAAAAAAAAAAAAAAAAAAACGCCTCTGGATATATTTCATCAAACACCGTGGGCTTGTTTCGCGAGCAGCGAGAAAACGTGCCGCTCCTTCTTTTTGTTTTCATTCCGGCAGCCATCGTTCGCATCCCTCCACGATAGCGGGGCCTCGCCCTATCTCTACACTAGCTGCGCTAGCAGGTGCGCCCAAGTGCACTTGAAGAAAAAAAGGATAGAAAATAAAGCGGAAGAAAAAAGCCAAGAGAAAAAGAGTTAGAGTGTCTCGCAAGGCGTTATAGATACGTCCGGAGCACAGACCCTTTGTGAGCTCCGGACGGTGTAGGGGGGGGGGGGGGGGGGGGGGGGGGGGGTCAAAGGGGTGAAATAAATTGAGCCGGCGTATCTGGGTTCCGCTCACTTCGGAATAAATCGTCGGGGCCGGTTGAATATCGTTGAATAACGAGAATAACCGTGACCCGCATTATCCTTATTTATCGTGTGTGGTATAATGCGCGCATTTAAGGTACAGCTAGTCTAGGTGGAGAACAACAGGGCAATAAAGAAGAGAGCGCGGAGTGGGCCGGGTGTCGGTGTAACTCGAAGAGGAGGCGCAGGGCACTACGTTATCCCTCAGCCGTAACCGAACAGCTCGGCGGGTATGCGCGTTCGTAGGCGTGTAGGTGTTTCCCTCTCCTCCCCGTCTCTTTGCAAACTGCCGAAAGTTTGACTGCCGCGGAGGAGAGCGAGAGAGAGATCCGACCTACGCCGCCGCTTACGCGTCGCCAGCTTCGCCTCTTCTGCATTACTCGTGCGCTCTTCCCGTTCCACCGGCGGTCTCCACCGTCGAGCGAATCGCCGTCTACTCGTACAGTGTGTCACACACTAGCTTCGCGCGTCCGCCTCCGCCTGCAGATACGCGTATATCTATATACGATACAGAAGTACACGTGATATCGCGGAAAGTCACGGAAACTGAAGACGCGTTCGGTGCACTTCCCGGTTCTCGGGTTCCGACGCACGGGACACCGATAACGCGCGAGGAAAACCCCCCGCGTGTCTCGCGCACACACGGACTCCGGTTAAGGCGACGCGCCAGTCGAGACAAACGCGGAAGGTCGTTTGTCACATTTATTCTTCCCACTTACACCGGTCTTTTTATCCCTGGAGTTTCCTCCGAGCTCGAGTTCACGTTACCTCAACCGCCCGGACCAGTGTTGCCAATTTGACGGTGATGTTTCGGCAAATGTAGATTTGCCGACCGGGAAAAGTCTTGGTTCGACGAGTCATTTTTTTTTAAATTTATGCACGAAAAATCTTATTTTCGGGATTTAAATGAAAATATTGGGTTGGTAGTAAAATAATTGTTATATTCGTGATCAGCGGGAAAAAATACTTGGAATAAAGCCTTGAAATAAGAAAAATCGATTGAACAACGATTTTTCACTTTTTCAGCCGCTTTTGAAAAAATGTCGATTTTTATGATTTTCAAAGGTCGATATCTCGGCTCCCAATGCAGCTAGGAAAAATCCGGGGTGCCCATCGTGTTCTACGGGAAAAAATACACGAGATAGACCCTTGTGCAAAGTTTTACAATCGTTTTATCGTCCCGTTCGAGGACGTTGAAAAACGTGAAAAATGGATTGGAAAGGGGTAGCCTTGGAATTTTTGATGAATTATTTTTTGTCGGTACGTAATGTTTTTTTTCCATCTATAAAATTAACTGCGACGTATTCCGACGTATTTTTGTGCCTTGAACATGAATCTACCGGCCTTTCTGTGCGTAAGTGTAGTGGGACATTTTTATCTTCGATTTTATGCACTGAAGACAGTTTGCTCTAATGCGAAATGGCATTTTTGGGATTAAAATCTAAAATATTGGGTATGGAGCAAAATGAACGTCATATTCGTGATCAAGGGGCCGCAATATTATAATAAAGTGACGTTTTGGGTGATATGCGTTTTGGGAGTTAATTTTTCGGGGTATATACATTTCAGGGTTTGAATTTTCAGGGGACATGCGTTTCGGGCGTTACTCTTTTCGGAGGCTAATAATCGGCGGATAACCGTTTGGGCGCTATGCCACCCTATCGGTAAAATATCGTTAATTATCCACGGTTTATCGACTGATGACTCATCGACCCAAATCATCAACTAAGATGTAGACCGATCTCAAGTGCCAACGGATCATCAAATTTCCAAACCCTGTCCAGGCCGGGCGATAACATCCGGCAAAACCATGTTTTCTCCCTATTTTTCCACCGCCCAGCTCCACAGTACGCAAAGATCGCGGAAAATCGACGTCAAATTGAAAGCCGACGAGGATTCGATTGTATCCGATATTCGAGACAAGACCGGTTTAACGCCGCGAGGTTTGTACGGTACCGGTTTGCAAATGTATATATATAATAAATGTATATATATACGTACGTCTGCGGGATAGCGCAGCCCCACTTTTCGCAGTGTAATAACAGTGCCCCTCTACGCTCGTCGAGCGTCGGAGAGCCACTTGAATAATGCAACGTTTAATTTCGCCAGGTTCTCCGTCGTCATCGGGGAGGCGTATATATATATATATATACGTCTCCCGATTCAACGTAAAACTTTTACGTTTGCTCGTGAAATTTCCCACATGACCGCGATAAGTCGACGTGGCAAAAGGCACGGAAAGCGATGAGAGTTCGAGAATCCGCGACGCCGCGTCCCGATAACCGGAAGCACAGGTGAACGGAGACCGTCGGTATATAAAATCGTCGGGCGAACGGATTATGTACCAGCGATAAATTCACTGATTCGCGAGACGGTTTCCAATTGGGTTAATTATTTTAAGTGCGCGGACGTGATTACCTGGTATCGTTGAACACTCGGTCCAGAGCCAGTCTGAGCGTCTTCTCGTCGAGATTGTTCCACTCGAGAACCTCGGCGACGCCGCGCGATCTCGCGGCCGCGGCGTTGTGAAACTGGTCCCCGTACATCGGTATTATCACCATCGGCACGCCGGCCTGGACACCCTCCGATACCCCGAGCAGACCACCGTGGGCCATGAAGCATTTGACGTTCGGATGAGCTGAAACAAGAGTTTTCGTCAGTCACGGTGTTCAGGAGAGATTCGTCAAATATTTCCTCTTTTCAATAAAAATCTCGAAATCGTTGGATCGCCAACACGAATCGGTATTTTTGAAAACTCAGCTATGAGGTGATTGCATGGCCGTAAGGTGATGTCTATAATGTTGCTCACTTCACATCCGATGCGTCCGATCATGCGCAGCGTTGCGCGGCCGCTTGTTACAATTGACCCCTGTTACTTTTGTCCCCGGTCTCCCCTATCGGTGATTTAACTGTGTTATGTATCAAAAATCGTTACATGCCAATAAATTCACTACGACCACAACTATTTTATCTCGTAACTTGACATTTCGTGCAGAAACTCCTGCCAGAAACGAAAACAAACTTTCCATCGACAAACTTAACCCCAGAACTCATGTACGGTGTGGAAAACCACCGTAGACAATATTAAAAAACTGCGTTGCCAATTTTAGTTACGTTTCGGGCTTTAAGCGTGATTTTCACCCCCTAAGCTTTAATAAAATCAAATTTGTCGCATGCCATTCTCTCCCTTATTAAAAAAAAAAAAAAAACCAAGAGATTCATGTGCGGAAAATCCCGTTTGCTGCTCATAGGACCCTTATTCGTACAAGAAACGCCTGGTGTGGATATCTACCCCAGTCATGATTTGTGAGAGGGTAGAAAAAATCATCCATGATCTAAGTTAAGGCCATAATAAATTATTGTTTCAATTAAAAAATAATTCGATAATACAACGCTGCAAGCGAAGGCGAATTCTTTCCTGCATCGTCGAAAGACTCCACCCTAAAACTGCCCGGCATTCTCGCTGCAGTAATAAAATCCCACGATTTGTATTCACAGCGACTCCGCGGGAACAAGTAATGGCCAAAGATTTGTGCATTTATGTCCGGTCGATTCGCGTCCTTTCGATAGTGATACCGAAAGATCGAGGGGGGTGACGACGGGTTTCCCTTGGTCGAAGCTCTCCTTAAAGTGGTCGGGCTACGTACGCGCTTATCGTTGCCCGATCAAAGTGCAACCCTTTCGTACCGGGGCGAACTCCCTCTCGTCCTTCGCCGCCGCTAGTTCGAGTCGTCTCGATCCTAATGTCAAATTCCATTACCTCCGAGGCACGTACGAGATCCGTGGGAAAAGCTCGATAGGGAGTAGCGTATACACGTGGCGAGAGTGCAAGGCGCGACAAGCATGCGGTTATACGCGTCGAGCTTGCCTACAGGTAGGTCGAAGCGACGACGAGGTGAAAACTCTTCCCTCCGGCAAGACTTCCCTCCTCTCTGTATTGGCCCGCTTGCCACCTATCCATACGTATATCCGCACTGAGGTTTCACACTCGATACGCCTTATATACTATATGTGTACGTACATCCGACGATACGTGCTACCGGTTACCTGTAACGTGCCAACGGGCTACACGTAAGCATACATTGCCGTCCCCATCGATATGTACGGGCGGAAACGACGGATTCCCTCGGGGGGCTGACGACGAAATTGAACGGGATGGAAAAGATACAAAAATCCTGGCACCTTTTGCACGAAAATGACCGTGGCAACTTTTTACTTTCGTTATCAATTTCGGTTATAATTTTTTTTAAATATATATATACATCTTTATAATATATTGGAGAATGTAATTTTCAGGCATGAAATTCTGATTTTAGAAAGCGATTTTTTGTTTTGTTTTTCGTTACACAAACGGACGCGCTGTGAAACATTAAAGTGTTTAACAGAATCAAGGCGATCGATAGTTGCGGATAGCGGAGGTTTGTTGGGCAAAGTTCCGCGTATCGGAGGGGATGCAGCGGGAGTGTGAAATGTTGATAAGCCGCGAGAAGTTGGAACTTTTATAGAACCGCCCTTGCTGCCGGTGCTGCTGATGATGATGCCCGGCTTTTCCCGCTTACTTATTGGGGAAAACGGATTTCTCTTGATCGCATCGCCTTTTAAGGAGCACCATGTCCTAACGTAGCTAAGGTCCTAAGCCTAGCACCTAAAGGAGCTAAATTCCTAATGTACAATAAATGCATGTCTATCTATCTATGTTCTTTCGTTATCCGAACCGCAAAGCCGGCCTGCGGCGCGTAATTTTCGCTAAAGATTTTTTATTTTATTTTCTTCTTTTTTTTTTTTAAGACAGAACCGAGTTTTCACATGTTTGGTTAAAATTAGTAAATTCCCACGGGAATTCTCGTCAGCCAGAGTGGCGTTCGCAATCGCGGTACTCGCCGTACCAAGGAGGCGGACGGTCGAGGAACGTTATGCAACGCGGCTCGGGCGCGCACGCGCACGCATCCCTTATTTTTCTTGGGACAAAAAAAATGTTGATTTTTCATTCCGGGAAGGCAACAGACTCGGGCGATACTACCCGCGAGACCTCACTTACCCCCGTCGGAATCGATAAGGTAAACAGGAATTCGAACGAAATATACAATTTCTTCGTATTGAATTCCAGCGAAGCTCGTCCGCGGGCTACAAAAAAAAACGGCAGTAAAAAAATATACTATATCGTATTCGAGCGCGGAGTTAAAAATAACATTTTCGTCGAAATATCGACAGGGCAGGAGGGAGCGAGATAGGGACAGGGAGTCCAACGCTGGGTTCTAACGAACATATCGATTATTGAATATTCCAAAAGAGCCTTCAGTAATATGCAGTTAATTCATTATTCGCTCCACGTCCACCGTTTTAATACGGGCACGTAATATGCCCGATTGCGCTAATTGAATTTTATTTTTCGTCTTTTTGTTTTTTACAGTTTATCGGTGCAATTTTAATTTTTTACTTATCTCTTTAATAAGCAGCTTTTCACGTATTCTCTGAACCATCTAAATTACAAACAACAACATTATAAATTTGTCTGTCGGATTATTTTTATTAATGCAAAAGAAGCGTCTATCGATAAGTTATCGATCGTTCGATACAGGAAATACCGAAAAAATGACTTGGTATTTGCACGTAGCCCTCGCTATCGTGATATTTTTATGCCCTCCCGTTCGACGACCGGGATCTTTCTTAAACCCCGCTTCTTTTTTTTTTCTTTTTTGCACCGGTGTAAACTCGGGCACGCGAAATGTAGCTTATGCAATGCGTCCCCGTCGGGGCATACAGTTTCCACATATTTCGCGTGTAGTTGTAGATTGTTGACAAGAACCCACGCGCATAATTTCTTCCATACCGTTGAGGTTTTTATTACCACGATGGCTATAGTATATCGCTTAACGAGGCAATGCACCTCAGCGGAGAAAAGCGACGGAAGGCTCGAAGCGAGTGTGATTTATGCTCGCCGGTAGTGGTCGTTAGCAAGATGGCTAATTACATTCGAGTTATCCATGACACAGGCAAAGTGGAAAAGTGCCACTGGCCGACTCGTTCGATAAACGAATAAATTTTATTTCGCGGTATTTTTCGGGAAGTGAAAAATATAGAAAATGAAATGATAAAATTAACTACATTCGACGATAATTTCAGTTACAAAAAATCTAGTGCTTTAATTATTTTTATCGGCAAAAGTAAGGTCGGACAAAATATTCCCTGCCACCGATCGTTCGCAACGGTGTCGCGGGCATGTAAAAATATTTTTTTTAAATAACAACGAAATAAAGGAAGTTCGCCGATCGATTTTGGCTTCCTCATAAAGGAAGCTATTCGCGAAATTGGAATAAATGAGGAAGCCATGTGCAAATTACTTTGCAACTTTCTTCGCAACATAAAAAATGTCAACATCTCATAAAATTGAAGTCGTTAAAATTGTCCGCCAAATTTATTGTAGGAAATCGCTGATTGAAATTTGCCTACTTCATCGTTATGAGGCAATTTCTTTATCTGTTCTTCACCGCTGATTACAGAGCAGCAACTCATTTTACTCCTAGCGTGATATATGATTCAGAAACTCGTGTCAGGCGTGACAAACAACTTTTTCGCAAGAGTCAAACATTTCGAAAATGTCATAAAATAAAAATGTTGATTATTTTTTACGTTCCAAAATTAATAGCAAACAGTGTACAGTGTTAAACTATTTATCTCGAAAATTTGAACTCAATATTTCCATCTTTACTCAAATTACGAAAATTTTTGTTATTTTTCCAAAAAATCAAAATCCCATAAAATCCGACCGATTGGATAGATTTTCCAGATCCACTACCAAAAGTCTTTGATCAAGATTTTTTACCGCCAATAATGTAAATACATTTTTGGATCTGATAGAACTGACCAGTGGCGAAGATTAAAAAAAGGTAAGAAAAAAAAGAACATAAAAAAAAGACAACATAAATATCCCAACGTGCAGAATCGCGGAAGTAACGACCCGATATAAAAACAGTGTTATCGGCAGATACGGCCAGCGATAAATGGCATTATCAGCGGACGAAGCTGAGCTAATCGCCTTATCTTCTATTGCGGAGAATGACGTCTTGAGCCTTGCGATGAAATAACCGATTGTCATCTCCGTTGATCGGTTCACCAATTATGATCAAACTCCAAGTCACACACGTCGCGAAACTGCGCAACGCGCTAGGAATCGAAGTGACCGTAACCGCAGATAACTCTTGAAATACTGTTCGCTTGAACTTGAAGCTGGATAGCCGTATGGAGCGCGACGAACAGATATGTGGCGCGAGAGAGAGAGCGAGGAAATTCGAGAAATGAAACGGAGTTGAACCAGTGCCAGCTCGCAGAGCTGCCAGATAGATAGACATTATTCCCGGTCACTCGACGGATATTACAACACACATGATTACGAGGATACTACTTCAGAAAATTGTGAACAAAAAAAAATGCATCACTGCCCGGCCGAATAATAATTTCTCTCCGACCAAAATCCAGTCTAACAGTTCACAATCTATTCAACAGCGGCAGAAAAAAAAATGTTCGCGCAACATCTGTGTGCAGCACAAATGATTTTCGACGCGAACGTACGTAAATTTTCAACTCTTCCTCGCCCCATCGATTAAAAGTCCATGGCGCGTGAGAGATAAATAAATGATTCTTTGAATCCCGCTTCCACGCGTAGACAGCTTTATTTTCCCCATTTCCGTGTGGCCGCTCATTTTTCCCGACCATTTGTTGTTGTTGTTTTTTTTTAACGCCCCGACATTTCCACGATTCCCAGATTTCTCCCTGACCGCTGTCGGGTCATCGTGTTATAAAGTGGACCGGATTAAAATCCCGGCCGCAGTCGGGATCGCCGGATCGCCGATATATATTTTTTTAAACTATTATTCCCATTAATCCATTAATCCTCCTATCCGGGATCGGCGCGAGCCTTCTATCTCATTGGAAATCAATGATTTTGAGTGACGCGCAATTCACAAGTTCGAACGAAGCCCCCCGGTGAATACGGTTTATAGTAACGACTGTTAAGCTGAGAGCCTGTCCGAGCTTATGCTCAATGCCCCTCACGATAATAACGTTTATCTCCCCTCTGCCCCATTCCCTGCCCCCCAGCCTCAATAGCCCCCCCCCCCCCCCCCACCCACCCGCAATCCTTGCTAGCTGTCGCTCATTAAACTCGTGGACGTATACAACAAGGTACCAATTTACCAGTGAATTGTCCACTCTCTCTCCCTCCCGATCTCCGTGTTATATCTCTGTGAATTCGCCTATACACACATCTATCAGTAGGAATTACTAATAGGTATCTACCGTGGGACGGGGGGACTGAGACTGAAGTGGCCGCGGTGGCCTTGCCTCGCCCCACGCAAGGACGACGTGTAACGAATTGGACGCTGGAACGGGGCATCGTTCATTTTAGTAATTGCTTTAATCCATCGGTCAGCCTTCGACTGTTAATGCCTCGGAAGCTCGATGAATATATTGGAGACTCTATGTCGGTCGGCGGGGATGGGAATGTGCCCGGAGCCCCGCCGCACCGTGACACGGAAGTACCGAAAGTTTGCCGAGACGACGATATCCACCCTGCGTCAAGAGGTAAACCGCGGTGTCATCCCCGAGCCCGTCATTAGAGTAATTACCCAGGAGCCACCCCGCACCCTCCGCGCTTTAATATACGGAGCTGCGAGCAGCTTATGTCACTCAACGCTCCTCTCCATCCACTCCGGAGTTTCCACGATTATTCATTCGGGCCCACCGACGAAACCTCGGAATACTTGTTACCCTCCTCGCTCGCCAAGTTTTGGTCCCACGCGGGCCGCTGCGATACTCGGGTAAGCGTCGATGGATGGTAAAATAGTGACTCGGGGGTCAAGGGTGTCAATAAAAAAATGAACGCTAGGGTATGCTCTTATTTATTGAATGTAAAAAATTCTATAACTATAACTGCTATCGAAAAACGGCTGGCGGATGTGGATTTTTTTCTTTTTTGGACTTTTGATTTTTACACAAGAAATTCAAATTATAAGGTTTTATCTGTTTTTTTTTTAACGCCGTCATATTCATAATCTTGTCTACTTCTTGCCGTAGATCGTGATAGGCACCTGGGGTTTTCGGCCATTCAATAGGGAGGCAAAAAAATCGCTTTTTGAAAATACGCAAAATCTCTCGTTTTTCCAATATTGGTTATTCAATAAAATGTTTTCCGAAAAAATGTTTTCGTCAGTCGTCTAATCTACGACTTTTGCCAATTTCTGATGGGACACAAAAAAAAGTCTCGCGTGAAATGAAAGAGACCGTTTTGCCCCGGTCTCCCCTATCGGTTCCAGGTATTGAAAATTTACGCCCATTGCACTCTCGATAATTATCATTAACGCGACCGAACTTCCGTCCCGAGGGAGGAGACCGTACGCTTCTCCGATGACACGGTGCTTTATGCCTCATTCTTCATGATTGCCAAGCGTCAGTTCGATCGAGCTCTCGTCCCAATTAGAACCCTCTCGGCTATAATACTACTTCACTCTGATACGCGCCAATCCGTCCCTTTCTCATTTCTCTATACCTCTCACTCGTACCTCCACCCCCCCACCCAACCTTTCCCATCTGCCCTCTGCCATTTCCATTCAACGTGCCCCGTCAGCGAAAATGCCGCATTGCGAATTCGTGAATGATCGAAGCACGCCGTACGGCGGAGGGTGGTTGGGTTTACAGCAGAGAATGGAGAATTTCCTACTGTCACTCGAGCCATCGAGTCTCCCCGGTATTCGGGATTGACGACAGATAAAAAAGGTGATTTTTTTTTTACCACGAACTCATCATCATTCCTACATCCGCAGTTCCGAATAAATATTGCGGGAGGCTTCACCATGCGCGCGCGCGTGTGTGTGTGTGTGTGTGCGCATGTTGAAGATGGATCGCGTGTACGGTCGGCGGGTATGTAAATTAAAAAATAACTGGAATCGGCGTGAGGAAAGAAAAAAATGAAGGAAAGACAATCACTCGAGGCGTTCGAGCCCGCGTGTGTTGTGCCTCGATTATTATTCCGACTTTCCTTCCCGTTCGTGGATGGGGATGAGCGGTACGCTCTCGACTCACCCAGTATCGCAGCCTGCGGCAGCCACTTCTGTATCAGAAGATTCGCCGGTCTGTTCGGCAGATCCTCGTTCTCCCACTTCCATACGACCTTCCTCGGTATGCTACCGATGACGTTGACAACGGTGGTCAGTTTGTCCTTCGGCATCGAGGACGCCTTTATCATGGAGCCGAGACTGAAGAACAGAACGCCCTCTCGGGCGTCGTCGAGGAACTTCCCGATGTTCTCCGGCAGCGGCTTGGAAATCGGCGATATGTGAAGTCCGCCGATCTGCACGACGTTCGGAACGTCGGGCTTGGCGCCGTGAAGCGAGAAGTGGGTGTTGACGAGAACCGCCGACGTGTTTCTGGCGATTTCCCTCAGCGGCGGAAGCCCCGGGCCGAAGACCTCCTCGGCGATCGTCTGGGTCGGTCCGTTGAACGCAATTTCGTAGAAGATCTTGATGAACGGCACGGTAACGGCGTTGACGAGTCTCTCCTTGAAGCTCATACCGGGCCCGTACCCGTTGAACACCGCGGGAACGTAGCTGGGATTGTCCTCGTTCGCGAGACGCTGATTGACCCACGGCATGAGCTGATGGGACGAGAGACTGATGAAGGGAGCCCGGAAACGGTGAACCAAACCCAGGAAACAATCGCTGTTGAAGCCCTCGGTGAGTATGAGATCGAACGTCTCGTCGGACTTCAATAGTCGGCGAACACCGGCGTTGGCGAGGCCGGTCTTGCAGCTGTCGATGCCCCACTGTCGCAATACCATCAGCTCCATGACGACGTTCAGCGGCGAGTGATGGATCATGTTGAGATCGACGACGTTTACGAACACGGCGGCGTTTTCGTTGAGGAGGCTTATGTCCCGATAATTCGGCAATGCGGGGAGGGTCCGGTTGTCGCGCGGGAAGTAGGAAACGACCGTGATGTCGTGGCCCCGTCCGGCGAGCTCCTCGAGCAACGGCCGGAAGACATCGAAGTGGCTCTTGCCGGGATGACCGAACGCACCGAGAATCCTGAATCTTTGACGAGGCTGACTCGAGAGACCGCCACCGACTCCGGCGCGAACGGTAGCCTCGCCGGGCTGCGAAGCACGACTGGTGTCGCAGAGTGCGCAGTACACCAGGAGGGAAACTATACACTGGTACCGGTTAAAAATCATTTTTCTTATTTGTCGATACGTCGAGTGTATCGCGCGCACGTGGACCAGCGTAACACTGCGGGACGCTCGATTTCGAGGACTTTCACTCGCCGGAGCGCCGCCGAATCCTATCGGGTTTCACAGATCCATCGAGATCGACGCGCGAACTTATCCCGATAGACCGGACGACCGACGAATGACTGAAAACTCGTGGTCGCGCCGTGGGCGCTTATATCCGAGGAGCAGAGTCGCCGACAGACCGGCCGAGCGTCGATACGCTTGTTACACAATCGTTACGGCCTGCTTCTGCTCTTCTTCGCCCCGCCGGCGAATGAGACTCAAATTAGATTAGATATTTCTGACCACTCCGGCCAGCCGACGCTCCCTCCTCTCGGCCCCGCCGGCCGGGTCGATCGTCGGCGAAGAGTCAGTCACTAGTTTACTGGCGAACGTGCGATAGCGCCGGTATAAATTATTATAGACACACGGAGATTCATTGAACGGTTGCTGTTGCTACGAAAGAGGAAGTATCGTATCGTGCAGTACTTACGCGTACGATAAAAAAATATATATAAACGTTCACGCAACGATTTCATGCGCTATCTCGTTACGTCAATCTCGCTCAAGGTTCGATGGCCTCCGCTGGCGAGATTTATCTATCGCTCGAGGCGAAGAACATAAGGGCAATCGATTCACGATTGGGCAACCATGTTCTTACGGCCGGCCATTGGTCGTAATATCAAGCGACATGAAAGTCGCGTGAAATAAATGTTACATGAAAAATCACATTTTTCTATGCGCCGGAAATTCTATGGACAATATTATTGAAATACATTGAAACTGGGTAAAGTACCAAATGATACTTCAAGCTCAAAGTATCACAAGTACTTGAAGTGCTGTTTGTACTTGAAGTATTTCTCAGGTAATTTTTCCGAATGCTTTTCGCTGCCAGCGTTATCGAGGCTTTGAAATAAAGAGTACAGTAATTCGCATATGGATTCCTCGTTTAGTAGGTCTTCGACATAAATAACGAGGCTAATTCGGGCACACAGTAAATTGTTAACAACTCAGCAGTAAAGTTGCAAAGTTCATTGATAAGATAACGAGACGTAGACACCTGTCGTTCCGATACGTTGCAGCAAACTTCGAGCGAAAACGAATATATTATAGTTTTCGAATACACTTTACACGTGCTTTGTTTTCGATTATATGGTTTATTTAGTATGTTTTCGCGACAAGTAACAAGCTACTCTCACGATGCAACACATTGTTAACGAGTCAGTTACAAGGCGGCAATATTGATAACACAACGAGACGAAGACACGTGTCTTTGCAATGCTGTGCAAATTTAAAGTAAAACCGCGCATGCTTGTCAAAGTCGCGAGATAATCAAAAAGAAAATTGATTACTCACGGAAACAAGCCGAGTCATTCCGCCTATCGAGTGAGCCACTTTTTAAACACATATTTCTATCGTTTCGGCCTTCCGTGCGATAAAAACGTTTGCGGTGAAAGATCGTCGGCACCCGTTTAGTGTAGCATAGCCTCGCAGCGGTCATTGCCCGCAGAGTGATAACGGAACCATAACAATGGCTGAGAATCAAAAGGGCGAAAACCCCACGTTAAACTATACGCACCCCGCCCTTTCGATTCCCAGTCATCGATGCGAACAAAAAATGAAAAATAATGCGAGTTAATGCTCACTGACTTAGTTTTAGATTCCACGAGCTCCACAATTTTCCTCCTCGGAGGAAATCCATATGATGCGCCACACCTCTTCACGTCACGCTTCCTCGTGCCACACACGAGGATTATTTGCAAATCATTGTTTTTTTTATTTATATTTTTTTTAGTTTTACATACACATGCACTATGATAGTCGTTGCTGTTGAATAGTCGTGCTAGTATATCAATTATGGTACTTTACATACCGGACAAGCCAGTACCGCGCTGCTGAAATATTTTAGAACAACTGCGATCGAGACTTTGTCATTTCGTTTCATTAAACTTCTTACGACGGAGCAGCAACGATTAGAATTCTCGCGACGATGACGCGGCCCTGCTACAACACACCGTGAGAATAATTTACAAAGGATCTGACCATGCTGTTTGATTTTTGTTACCTGTATCTGTGAACATTGACGATCTATAAGAAACTTTGACGATCTGTAAGAAACGCTGACGATCTATAAGGAACGTTGACGATCTTGCCTAACAAAAGTACCTGCAATGATTGTGAATTATTCACAATAGTGCTGTCTATGATTTATCAATATTTATTATTATTATTTTTTTATTACGACTACGGCCATGACATCGAACTTCACAAAATAGTAGGTCATTAGCCGGTTGTATCACAGCCGGCCACAGCCGGTGTGAAGAGCGGCGAACATTGCGTAAGCGCCGGACGAACACGCACACGTGGGCATAAATTATCTCAGCGAATGTCTGCCTACTCCAAGGTTGATTGACAGACCAGAAGCGACCGTCGTGGTTCTCGAGGTTAGATTGAGGGCAATGCGGATCACTAAAAAAATCTCCGTCTATCGATCATTCGCAATAGCGTTCCGACCACGCAAAACCATTTCTTCCACTTTCATACATTTTTTTCCACTATAATTTTTTGACATTTTCTGTTTTTCAAAAATCGAACACCTGCTATAATTTTTTCAATATTACGGCCTTGCGATTTTTTCGCACGGTCAGGAAACCCTTACAAACGATCTATCGCATGAAATACTTGACACAATTTTTCTCTTGCCGATAAGTAAAATAAAATGAAATGCCCCAAATGTTCCGTCCCCTTCCTGAACAACTCAGCGACATTTCTCTACCAGTTCATTACGAACTGTCCGGCACTCGATCATGACCTTTTTTATTTTCTTTTTTTTCATATTTTATTTTCATTCACCGCGTTCACGAGACTACACCGTCGATTAGCACGTTCGCGCCCACTCGATAGTTACCCACCTTCGTATAATATATAGATCTGATACCGGCATGTATATAGATGAGTTGTTGAGCACGGACGTTGCGGGGAAAGCGAGGCAAAATTGCGGACACTCCAAATAGAGTTCCAGTGGGCGTTAGTATAATTTGCCGTTGCTCGGCTCTACATCAAGGGTCGAACGAGTAGTTTTTTTTTATGGCCCGCCGAGAGCCACCGGAGTCGCAAGTTCGCCATCGTGCTTCCACGAATTCCGCAGTCGTTTCGGGGGAACGGGAAAGGATGTGGCGATAGAGACGGTCGGACCGCACGCGAAAAGAACTCGTGTAGTACGTACCTAAGTGTGCTCCTATATAGAATAAATATATATGTATAGATGTATATATATATATATATGTTGAATGTACTCTTTCCACGGGGTGTGTAGTACAAACAAAGCACACGGTCGGCTATTTCCACGCTCCTCTTTAATTCATGAGTTAACCCTCAGGTACGCTGAGAGATCAACTACAAATTGCTGAGGCGGGCGATAGAGCGAACTTGAGAATTGCGAAAATCGTAGGGGATGTTCCCGCGGGAGTTCGGACGTGCCCGCAAAAAAAAAAAAAAAAAAAAACTCCACTCAAAACAGCTGCCGGCAAAAAAACAGCAATGAAAAAAACTGAAACTTCAGGCGGTCGGCCAGTGCCGATTTTCCATCCGATGCATTATTTAAATCGCTCCCCCGCGATTTGTATCGGTTAATCCGCTTCTTTGAGCGGTCGGACGGAATTTTTGTGATCCGAGTATACACCGAGGCATGCGCGAAGAAACGCCGGCGCTGGAGCGAGCCAGAAATTCCCCGGGGATATTTATTGCTCGAAAGAGATGACGAAAAAAAAAGGGTAACGGGTTTGTCGCAAAACTGCCTGGCTCAGACGGATTACGAGAGTCAGCGGGACGATGCGACGCTTCTCGTCGGGTCCCTCGCGACCCTTTTTTTTTTCTTCATCGTCTCTCCTATCTCGTTAAACTTAATCTAATCATTCGGGCATAAACGAGTGCAATCATTTATGCAGAAGCTCTTCGAAATCCATAAATCTGCGAATACGTTATTACGAGCTTTGAGGGATATACGCGGGTCATAAAATGATGGAGTATCCTCGAAGGTAACACCGACCGGCGAGGAAAGCCCGTGGGCGCGCTGCTACATTACGTGTACATTATGTGTACAACTTATGGCGGTGCCGAGGGGAGGGTGCCCTTTTTCGCGCCCAACGGAGGGTGGCCCCGATGCGATAAAGAAGAAATAGCCCTGGTGTTACCAGTGGCGCCCCTATCCGAATGGATTACGTTGCATGGAGCAAAATGGCACGAGGGCCGGAAGACCCGACAGTCGGTAACTAAACCGAGGGCTTTGCTAGAGCTGCTCTCGAATTTGTTACCTGCGCACGAGGAAAGGAACAGACTTATTGTTTGCACGAGTACCGCAGGTGAGAAGCCGCGAAACGAGGAAATTATGGATCGGGGAACTTCACGGTGCCAATGCTCAAAGACACGTGGGGGTCCTCGGACGCTAATGTGCGAATGTGAATTTATCGCGAATTTTATCGTCGGACAACAAAAATTCACACATGGATCGTGCGTAAAAATGGTCAATTAATGTAAACTGAAAAAGAGTTGTAAAATGTTTTATCGTTGCATTTTGCCGAAGGTCAGGTCATAATGGCCGAAAACTGGTACCAGCGTCTCCGGATGAACGGCCCGGTAGTTGGACACCGGACACGTTTGAAAAACATTATTTTCATCCATGTTTGTCCCGATGCGATAACGAAAAAATCCACCGGTGTTACTAGAGGCTCCGGTGTTACTAGAGTACGTACGTACTAATTGCCAATGCAAACGGAAAAATATTTGTCAAATCTATTATTATCGAATGTTGTCACAGGTCAGGCATTTTAATGTAAACGGAAAAAGTGTTGGTCAATGTTTTATTATCGCATTTTGTCGAAGGTCAGTTATTCTAATGTAAACGGAAAAAGAGTTGGCAAATTTTTTATTATCGTATTTTGTCAAACGTCAGATATTGTAATGTAAACGGAAAAAGAGTTGTTAAATTGTTTACTATCGCATCTTGCTGATTGATACCTACCATTATCCTCGTAGCACAGCCTTGACTTATTTGAATTAAATTCGAAGGAAAAAAAAAAATAATGAAAAACGAATGTTAAGAGCAAAGAAAGACGGAGATGGTGCAGTACACGAGTAATTAGTATCCACGGGTTGCAGCCACGTACGTACGATGAATGATTATAGCGCGGACCCTCGACGGATGCTGCGTATCTCTCTCCCGCCCGCTCTTATCCGTGCCCCGTGCGCATTGCCCCCCCCCCCCCCCCCCCCCCCCCGAGGATCTTGAAGCATAACCGCGAGGGAGTTGAAATATATATATTTTTGCCGAGCCACTCCGCGGCTCGCCACCAGCATCGCCATCTCGCAACTTTTTCCTCGACAGTTTCCCTCATAAAAGTTAATAAGCCGGGGTTTGTTGATCCTCGGGAAATTGCGGCCGCCCGGCCCAACCCTCCCCCCCTTTCCCACCCCGTTCTCCACCCGCGACGTTTTATGCCGCAGTTCTATTCTGCGTTACGAGCCACCGCCGTACACTCTACGCCCTTTTCTTCCCCGCCCTCTCTTCCTCCTCCCTCGCGCCTTTCTCTATACGCGCCTTTTCCCCTCCCAACACCGTAACTTCCCTAGGTTGATCCTTCCCATTCCTTCATCCCTCGCCATTCATCCGCCTATCTTTTTTTGTCTTCGCCACTGTCGCCCTCCCTCCCCTTCTCTTCTCCTCTCTTTCTTATTATTTATCTTCCTCCTCCGAACGCCGGGAGATAGAGCGAGCACCGTACTCGCTTTCACTGCAAATTGGTTACAGGAAAAGTGTTCCGGCGCGCTTTAAAATTCCAGCGAAAACTAACTTTCGCCGTTTAGTGGCTGTTGCGCGAGCGAAGAAGAAGAAGAAAAGGAAGAAGAAGAAAATTGTTCTCCTCGAGAACAGCGGAGCGGCGAGCTACCGAGAGTAAAATCTCAGTGCCCGAGGATCGTCGATTGTTTCTTTTTGAGAAATATAAATTCATTTCGTGCATTTCAGGGAAGTCTTACAAAATCCCTGTGACAAGGGATAAGATCCGTCGCGTATTGTGTGGGTAGGAGTGCGGAAGCTCGGGAACACGGCCTCGGTATCTTAGCGGGGATTGAATTCTATGGAGAAGCTAGACTGCTCGTCCCCGAGACTCGGGGCCGCGGATGGCCGCGGGCGCGAGGAAGGGGTTGGTTGCGTTAAAGCGAGCATCCTTTTTAGCCCCGCTAATTACAGCGCTCGTTATATGCCTTCGTGGCTCATGCCGGTATTCCATCGAGTAAACTCGTAAACATGCTCATGCACGAGGGCGGTTTCGCGCCGAGACGAGGGACGGGGCGGCGCGGGAAGACCGCCGACCTACGGTGCAGGGCTTGGATGTGAATAGGACCCTTCGGACTCGAACTACGAGCCAACGAGACCCGTCGTCGGCTCGCTGCTGTTTCATTTCACAGCCGAAGAGCGTGTCCTAATTATTCCTTACAACGTTTCGGCCGTCCGAGCCGTTCGTTCGTTTATTTATTTTAACGATTGTCCGGAGTAACAAGCTCTCGAACTGTACGATATCGCCGCTCGCCGACCGACCGCACGGTTTCATCAAGGTAGTCCTTGCGAATAGTGTTCTGTTCACGTAAGTTTCGGAGACATTTGAGAGAATTGGAACACACTTCGCGATGATAGAAATATCTGAAAAAAATCAAACGGATTAAAGGTGCTGAAAAGATTAATTTTGCTTAATAATAATACTGAAATGTTGTTAAAAAATTGATGAAAGATAAAATTGTTCAACAAATCTCCCGGAAACGTTACATTTTTTTTTTTAATGAAAATGATGACTCGTTCATTTTTCTGAATGCGTATGAATTTTTTTAGATTTTTAAATTCACTTACTGTGAATTTGTTGAACAATTTAATTTTTCATCGATTTGTTAATAACATTGTGGAATTATTATCAATCTTTTTAGCATTTTTAATATGCTTATTTTTTTCAGATTTTCATACCATCCAACAGTGATTGCAATTCGGTATCGGCGTGAAAAAATGAAATATAATTTAAAAAAAAAAGGAAAATGCGACTGTAAAATGCGGAGAAGGTATTTTTTGTTGGGACGTGTGCAAAATGCAAAATGAAATCTAATAAAAAAAATGCCCGCGTAAAATGCTGGGAAGATATTTTAGGCTGTGATTTAAGCTTGGCAATAAAGTCATATCGAATTATAGCGCAGCATTTATGAGCAGGGTCTCGTCTCCGCCGGACGACAAAGTCGGAAATCATGAATGACGGTGAAAAATGCACGGTTCCACGACGTAATAACGGGACACCTAAATTAGCGGCTACCTTTGTCGATTATATAAATGTACATTAATGGAGGGTATGTACATTAATAAAAGGGATGTACACGTAATGATGGGTATGTATATACATATATATATATACATATATGTAGGGCTCTCGTCATCAGTGTATGCGCGCGCGTCGCACGAAACGAAATATGTTAATTAATCAAGAGGGTTCTCTTATAGAAAGTTGATTGTTCGGAGCGAAGAGATCGTAGACGAGGGTCGGAAGGTATTCATTGCAAATCCCAATTCACCCCACTGTTCTCGCACCTTTGACGAGTTTGAAAATTAATTCCCTCAGCCCACAGCCCGGACTGTGCAGTCCCGCTGGATAAAGTATGAAGGCTGCGAGACTCGGCGGGTAAAACAGGTCGGGCTCGTTATAACTTTAAGATATCGGAAAGTGCGATAAGATATCAATCGATGGGGCTCGCGTTCCAGTTTCAGCGATCAGACTTTGTCTTGCATGAAATTTCTGTGTGATATCTAAAGATAGCTTGGCGAGCTGGTTTTTTCACGGGGTTAAAAATGAGCTGTTAAAGTTGTATGCAGTCTGGATGTTTCGCCACCACGTTATCAATTCACGATGCTTGATTTGGCTGTGAGATCTCAAAATCAGGTCCGTCTCTCGCGATGACCACACGCTCTCTCGCAAGCTCTCTCTTGCACGGAGAAAAATATTTCCGTCTCTCTAACAAAATGTAGATCGTTAATAATTTATTGTTGTGGCAGCAAAAATATTTGGCTGCTAAAGCAAAATATTTGCTGCCACAGCAAAATATTTTGTTGTCTCCATGGTAAGCAGGTGAATGAATTATGGTAACAAAATTCTTGCTGTCCCAACAATTTTTTTTTTCTCCGTGTGTGAGCTCTCGCGTTCACCAAATACCGTCTAAGGCAAGTAGAGGTGATATGGGCATGGTTTTTGAAACGATGAAAACTTGAGGTTTAACGTTTTAAAAAACCTGTAAATTTTGGTCGTTACCAACTCTAGAAACATCGAACTGAAGTACTTCACTCAGAACTTTCGATAGCTCTATAAATAAATATTTTCGATCGGCCATATCAGCCGGCCACTGCGGGTGATAAGGCCATAGTAATAATGGTAGTCGATTCGGCCTAGAGAAGTACAGAGGGATCGCACAAAACCTGTCTCAGTATATTTTATGTTGTCTCCATGAACTACAGAATGACAATAATTACTTCCGTCAAATGTTTGAGATGCAAAACTAAAAAGAAAATTGTTTTACTGGCTATATCACCCGTAAAAAAAAACCTTGCACATGCAATCTTATGATTTTCAATCATATTGATTCCACATATACTAAAAACTGTGCAAACGGCAGCGCTACGCGTTTGTTACGTTAAAAGATATTAAGGGTGACCATATCACCCTGAATTACCCTATACTGAATTGGTAAATAAACTCGTTTCCTTGATAATTCTCCCGATCACGTCCGTTCAAACATCGATCGAAAGAACCATCTGACCGATCAACAAACACGTCGTCAAGCGCCAAATAAAACAATTTACGCTGTCGCTTGGCTTCCGCCCGGCTCCGAGTCGCTGCTCGTTCGAGAACACTGGTAAAAGTCACCCGCCCTATGGGTAATAATTATCGATCGGATCATTAAAAATAGAACTGTAACTGTTCGAGCGTAAAAATGTCACGGTTGCCAATAATGATTTGTACGGTCATTTTCGTTTATATAATTTCCCACGAGATCCAACCGGTACTGGAAATACCGGTAGATAAGGGTAATTAGTATTGTCGGTGCAAAGTTGACTTCGCTAATTCTGTAACTCGCCAAGGGCCGGACGAAAATGCTGAGATTTAATTAACAAGCTGACTCTCAAAGTTACTCTTGACGCTAGTTTCGCGAGAATCTACGTGGACTGTTCATCAGCCAATATAAAAAAAATGTTTATTTCCGACAGATACATATATACAAATATATTCTCCCTTCGTTGATTTTTTAGCTAATTTTAAACTATTAAAAGCCGTAAGAAGAGATTCAGTTACAGGGATAAACAATGTTTCGCTTTACGACTTCCAAAATATGTGTATTCACAATGTATATTGACAATATAGTGAAAATAGAACGACAGAAAGTTTCCTCTTACACGGATCACTTGGATCGACAGCGATTCCAGAGACACGCGTATCCCAAAAGATGAAAAGCAATGAGGATGATCGTCATCGACAGGATGTCCGTCCAGAAGTTATCTTGATCAAAATCGTATCGATCGAGAACCTGAGACCCTTCGGTTATGCAGGGTAATTCCGTGCCACCGGTTTCGCATGCTGTAAATAGATGTTGGGCTTAATCATTTTTGCACTTGCGATTATTCAATACGAAACCTTACGTACTTATGTTATGTACATCTTTCCACTGAACGATGGTCAACGCCTCGGTCGAATACAACAGCCAAGATATATATCTGACCCATCTGATGAAAATCGGCAGGGTGCTGAGAATAAAAAATAACACAATCGATAACGGGAGATTAGAGTAGGAGAGTTAAAAAAAAAAATCCACCGCTCCAGGGCAGGCGAGAACGGGGCAAAATGGACTGTACCAATCTTTTGTGGGAGGCAAAAAAAGGGACTCGTCTCGAATGGAGGATTCGTTTTGCCCCGCTCTTCTCCCTACGAGCGTAACTCGTCGGGTAAGTAAATTACCCGAGTTTGATGAATGGTCCCATAGTGATCATAAGGATATAGTCAAAAGGCACCAGGTAGGCCATTGCCAACGGCACTGTGTCGAATGCAGCCGAGAAGAAGCAACCTAAAATATAAAAAAAAATCTATATATATTTTGGAAAGTTGTTTGTTATTTTCGGATGTTCGTCCCAATTTTCAATTCAGGGGATCAGACTAGCGGCAACACCAGGCCCTGATAACTACTCCTCTATTATACAACACGTAGAGAAGGATCGAAAATTCCTACCACCGTTTTGCGGTAGAAAAATGTACCGTTTTGTGGTAGAAATTGTCATTAGTTCTCGTACTTTTTGATAGATGATGACACAGTCACGGACTACCCAAAAATGATGGTAATTTTTTACAGATTTATAGGAAATTCTAACAGATCCTTCTCTCCGTGTAGGTGTGACGTATTGCCGGTAAATCTCCGGAAATCTAAATTTCCTGTTTCTAAATTCCATAATCCACAGCAGCTACAACAACCTGCTGTACACAAATAGATCAACATATATGTAATCAATATTAATGAAAATCAGTCTAAAGAATATACCGCAAGCAGTGGAAACGTTCATGGTGAGGATAGCGACGAGCAGAGTGAGACCGAAAGCTTCCACGGTGCTGCGAAGACCTGCGAGCCAGTAAACGACGAACGTGAAGAGAACGGGTTCCACTATTAATCCTGGGAGCTAAATCAAAAATGAAAATAACGTATTATTTTAAAAACCGGATGACCCAAAAAAATGCGGTCGTTGAGTATCGATTTCATTTTAAGGTTTTACGCTATTGAAAGGGCCTTACCAGCGAGACAATGCGGGAGAGATAATACAGGTGGGTGGGATACATTCCGGCTCGGTGTTCTCGAAGGAACAGTGGCAATTCCTGAGGTATGAGCGACAGAGTGGCGTACATCGGGAAGAAAGCGTTTTCGGTAACGATGATAAAGAGGACTCCTTGAACGGCTTGAAGACCGAGTTGGTCGGGGTTAACCGCGCCGACGAAGCAGAGACCAGCCATAACGGCGACACACTGGAACGACGGAGCAAAAACTTAAGATCGATTGTTCGCACGAGCGATTGGTTCGATGTGTGTCAAGGGTTCGCCATGTTTTTACCAATTTTTGAACAATACGAACGCACTGGACCGAAGGATCTCTGACGACCTGCATGAACCCTCTGTGCGTCAGCCAGTAGAGTCTCTTCCACCATTTCGGCTGCTTTCTGAAATCGTACGAGACAGTTGATTTGTTTTCTTGTTCTCCTACCGATAGCCAAGTGACGATTGGTTTTGTACGTACGAGTTACTGGTCTCTCGAAGTCGCTTCTGCCACTGAAATAAACAATAGGGTTTTCATTCGGTTGGACCACGTTGTGTCTAGTGTAGCTACGAAATAAAATTCGAGGAGATTTCGAGGATTTCTCAAGAACCAAATCCAAGGATTTTTCAAGGACCAGTCAACTCCATGGACTTTTCAAGGACCAGTCAACTCCATGGACTTTTTAAGGACCAGTCAACTCCATGGACTTTTCAAGGACCAGTCAAGTTCAAGGACTTTTCAAGGACCAGACAAGTCCAAGGACTTTTAAAGGACCAGACAAGTCCTAGGACTTTTCAAGGACCTGTCAAGTCCAAGGAGTTTTCAAGGACCAGTCAAGTTCAAGGACTTTTCAAGGACCAGACAAGTCCAAGGAGTTTTCAAGGACCAGTCAAGTCTAACAACTTTTCAAGGACCAGTCAAGTCCAAGGACTTTTCAAGGGCCAGACAAATCCAAGGACTTTTCATGCATCTCACGCTCCATGCACAATGTATTACATCGTAAGACGACGCTATGTGAAGTTCCAGTTGCAGAACGACATCCATCTCACGGCAAGCGTCGCTCGTGAGGAAAGCGTCGCATATTCGCTGCGCGGTTCGTCGGCTGCTGTCCTCGTCCCGGGGTGCTATCGCCAAAGTCGCGACGAGAAAGTCCGCCGGGTTGTAATTCCTCGGACACTCGTGACCTTGCCTTCGTGGACAAAAATGTCTCTATATTTATTCGTACCTCGATAAACATTCCAAGGACAAAAGTGGGGAACATGGCCCGATTCAAATATCGTCAGATCAACGTGCTGATCGGGCTGGTCCACATTCACCACCCTTCACCCCGCACGGAGTAACACATCGATTATTATAATTTTTTGTTTTTTTTAGGGGAGGATCGTTTCGACCTTGCAAAAAATCCGAGCGCCTGTTCCCTCGTACCCGCGAAAGCTATCCTCCCGTCGGCGACGAGAATTATACGATCGAACGTGTCAAATATCGCCGAACTCGGTTGATGAATCGTGCACAGAACCGTTCGACCGCGGCGGGCGAACGCGGTCAATTGTGAAATTAGAACGCTCGCCGAGTGTGAATCCTGACCGGTCGTTGGCTCGTCGAGAAATAAAATTTTTGGATCGGTCAGTAACTGAAAGAAAATTAAAAAACTTCTTTGAATCTTCGACCTTCCTCGTCCTCGATCATCGTTGCGGGAGAATTTTCGAGTCTTACTTCGGTCGCGAATGCCAGTCGCTTTTTCTCTCCTCCGGACAGAACTTTGTCCTCGCTGCCCATACCGATCCTCGTGTCGCGTCTCGACGACAGACCCACCTCCTTCAACAGCTCGTCTATCCTCTCGCGCATCTCCCGATTCTCCATCCTTCTGTCGAGCTTCATACGGGCCTGCACCATCGAAAAAAAATTTCAAAAAAATTTCAGCAAATTTGTTATTATTTTTTTTTCTGATTCGTACAACTTGCCATAAACCACAGATGCTCCAGAACCGTCATCGTCCCGATGAATATATCTTCCTGGTGCATAAACCCGCTGCAGTTTCTCATGAAGGAGGGACCCGGTATCTGCCCGTTGAGCCGAATATCGCCGTGCACTACTATACCGGCTGAAAAAAAAAATCACTTGTCAGCAACGTAGTGTGCAGATGGAAGGGGGCAAAACGGACCATTAAAATAAAAACAATCTCATCTCGAAGGGGAAAGACTGGTCCGTTTTACCCGGCTTTTCCTTAACGTGTTTATAAAAAAAAAACAGGTGCAATACACAGATATCAAACTTATCGATAGAACTCACGACTTGTGCGAAACGCCAGAGCGGTCATCAGAGAACTTTTACCGGCTCCGCTGTACGCGATGAAACAACGTAAGATAAAATAAAAATAAATACCAATGTAATACAATATTTATTCAATAAATAAGAACTCTGTATATAAAAAAAAGGTTATTATAAAATGTTTACCTTCCGCCCAATATCGCCGTCAAATCGCCGGGTTTTACCGCACCCCGCACTGAAGCAAATTTTGATAAGTGAGAAAAAAAAAGCTTCGATCAGTGTCTCGAAAATTCAGTAAAATTTCTCACCGTTGTTGATGAGTTGTTCGCAGACGCTGCTACCGCGATTCATGACGTAAACGGAGAGGTCTCTCCACGAGAGGGTCACGCCGTCGGCCGGATCACGGCCGGGCCCTGGGAGCCTCGTTGTCTCGAACATTTTTCACATTTACAAATTTTTGAGTGGAGCGACCAGTCGTCGACCCGCCGGTGCACTCGTGCGACGGCTTTTGCTTCGGCGATCTCCTTCGAAGAGAAACCCTACCGCTGAGGCGTGACTGGCATCGCCGAGTCACCGGACCCGACTGCGGAAGGGTTGCCGGAACGCACGGACCGTCAAGTACAGTCCCATAAAAGGGACAATGTTCGCCGATCGCCGATTGATTTTTTTTTTTTTCGAAATTTCTCAATTCTTCATTGGAAATTTTATTCGGCTGCACAACGTTCCGATACGATTAGTAAACAGAGCGCCTCTCCGACAACTTCGGAAGCTCGTGTCGTTCGATACATTAATGGCAAAAAAAAAAAAAAATCCGTGCGTGAGGTACCCGACACTCGGGATTATGGTAATCGAAGAGCGAAACCTTATACGTTCTACTTGCACCTCATACTTGCCTATGCGTGTACCATAATGACGGACCCCTGCGGAGAGGGAGGCGGTGTGGAGTAACTGGAGTAATTTTTTTCCCCCCCTTTGGTAAAGTATGTTTTTGATGTCTGGTCACAATGTCTTTCGCGCAGGACTGTTTGACGCCCTTGAAAATGAAAATCGACGCCGTGTTCCGTGCAGGGGACAAGAGCTGCTCTTATCCACTGTTACTGATTGGGGTTTTTTTTTTTTTCTTCATCTGAATTTATTTTTATTTAGCCCCATTTATTGGACGCTAAGGACGCCGGTCTGAAACTTACGAGATCGCTATACTCGAGACTTCGAAACGATTGACACTATTATTTATTTTTGTGCTCATTTTTCATTCAATAGATTCAACGAGCAAACGATTTTATTTTTTTAAATTTTTTATTACAAGACAATACAAGATGCAGACGACTGCTTGACGCCCTTCAAAATGGGAACCGATGGCATATTCCGTTCAAGCGATAAGGGTTGCTTTTATCTACTGCCACTGCTACTATTTGTTTTTCTTTATCTTTATTTATCTTCATTTAATGGGATTTATTTTATGCTAACCGCGCCAGTCTGAAACTTACGAAATCGCTATACTCGAGACCTGGCAATTGTTTTCGAACCGATCGTCATTATCATTTATTTTCGGAATCATTTATTTCTCGATCCAACAAGTTCAACGAGCAAACGTATCAAACTATTTTTTAAGTTACGGACAGCATCCAAGTTGCAGACGACTGTTTGACGCCCTTTAAAAAGGTAATCGAGGACATATTCCGTAGAAGCGGTAAGGGCTTACATTATATACTCAATTTGTTTAAACCATGATCATGGTTGCAACCATGATTGTTTGTCATTGTCGTAACTATAAAATGAAGACGTTCACCTTGGGAACTGTTTTTTATCGCAAAAAGACAGTTGCTATTATAATGTATTTTTTTTCAACGTATTTACTGCTACTGCTACTGTTTGCGTTTATTTTCTTATTTTATTTATCTCTACTTATTGGCTTGCGGTTTTTCTGTTACTCTCAAAGAATTTTTGTTCCTACGTTGCTTATACGTATTGGAGCCAAGGTCATGCACATTTATTATCTGTGCGTGTAATCGATCTATAAATCTGCCTCTGTATATAACTGTGTGACGTCCCTTAATCGATATCGTGCGAGTGGTATGTAATGTTTTCGTAGAGTGCCCCTCCGCACAAACTAACGAGTACTTTTCTCTCACGTGCGGTCACACGGTGTGGCTGTCAACCGGTTCTCCATCATCGCGGTAACACCGATATCGGATCGCGCGGTCAACCTTGCAGCGACCATCGGTACAGGAAATGCACGCTCGAAAATCTAGGAGTTTTTTTTTAAATCTCTCGAGACAGCTTGTGGTATTCGTCGGTGCAAACGTCATTGTCAATCACCAACAACTGGAAACACTCGAATCGCATTTTCTGCGTGCCACGATCTTTCAATGTGATCCAGACTTCCGAGATGAGAATTTTACTCTCCGCAATGCGAATTTCACAAATTCTATGAAAAAAAAATGAACTATGAACTAAGAAAAAAATAAACTGCATAATTGTATAAATGTCTATCGGCGGTACATTACATACATTCGTGTAGTTGGTAAAATGAAAATAGTTGGAATCGCTGCTTCCGGTATGAAAGAAATTTTTTTTTTATTATTGATTCTCCGTTAGCAAAGCGGCTGTGACATGTTGGAAATATGCAATCAGAACCGAGAATAAATGTTCTCGCATGAGGATAGTCAAGATTCGATTTGGACCTCTTTTTTCATTTACTCCTCATTGTCTTCGAGAGAAGAGCGAGAAAGGCAAAGAAACGAAAAGCTACGATGAGACACACGAGGCTGATGATGTCCGTCCAAAAATCTTCCTGAAATATAAAAAAAAAAACACTCGTAAAGATCTTAGCGTCGAATCTGTTGATGCATCATCGATGATGCAACCGGACTCACCTCTCTGAAATTAAACGTTTGAAGAACCATGTTCCCAGTTTTTGGACACGTGGCGTTGCTCCGCGTGCACGCGATAGTCTCGACGTCGGACCACTGGTTTATCAGGAGGGCTTCGTTTCCGTAACGAAACCAAGACAGGTAGGAGAACCACTTGAAGTACGGTGGCACGGACCTTTCGAGGAAAAATTAAAAATACATGAAACATTTATTTTCCCCATGAACGATCCAGAGTAGCGAGCGAACAAAAACACTTACGCCGTATTCAAGAAAAATCCGCCGAACAGCAAAAACGGAATAATGACCGGTGGCCCGACTGAGAGAGCCATGGAGATGTTGGTACTCGCGCAGGAGATGAGGTATCCTGAAAGGTCGTACAGTCGTTTATTATCGGTACGTGCGAGGATTAGTAAGGCGAGATCGAGTCTCGGATCGCCGGTAATTCCATCGATCTCGAGTATCCGCAGAGCGGCGATGTAATCGGTCGACGAATTGAATTTCAAGCCCCTTGTCACGGAGACCAGGAAAAACATTCGGTGTCGTTTGATTCTCACCGAAGGAAGTCGCGACGTTCGCAATGAGAGTCAGTACACCTGCTGTGATGAAGAAATGTTCCGCTCCCGGATAGAGACCCACCATTGGATAAGCCACCGTGGTGAATACCAGAGGAACGGCGATGAAGATCGGAGCCTCCGCGAGAGTCTTGCAGATGAAGTATATGTCGGTCCGGTACATTCCGTTTCGGTGTTCGCGCAGAAATATCGGAAGTTCGGCGCAGAAGACCTGGGGAATCAACGACAAAAATATTTGTAACGACTTGGTCGACGCTCACGATAAGAGGGCGAAAGTGAGATTCGGTAAGAATTCGAACACTTCTTATTGATCTAAAAATCTGAAAAAAAATCAACTGTATTGAAGATGCCAAGAACGTTAATTTTGCATAATAATAATGTGAAAAAGTTATTAAATTGCTCAAAAACAATTAGTCAACGAATAATCAGTAAATTCATATAAATTCTAAAAAATCAAGGAATTCATTTACAATGATAAAATGATGGGTTTTCTGATATTTTTTTCAATAATTTGTTAATAACTTTTTGGCGTTATTATTATGCAAAATAAAAGGTCTTGAAACAATTAATACAGCCGATTTTCTTCAGATTCTTGGCATATCGCCAAGTACCGAAATTTTGATTGAATTAAACATCCTTAAGTGATAGAGCAAGATATCCAGCAAGATTAAACAACAAAAAAACAGAAAAACCAGGCATTTATGAACAGCGGTGTCTACCCACGCTTATCACCGCAAAGACGTTCTGGAAGGTCATGTTCGTGAGGAAGATGAAGAGGGATCCGTTAATGTTCATCACACCGTCCTGATCGAGTTTCTGTCCGAAGTAGATGACTCCGATGAGAAGAGACACCATCTGTAGAATGAAGACAACTACAACGATGACGAACGCACAAGTTCAGATGCGACCACGATGCGGATCCTTACCAGGGTCTGAAGCAATCGAACTTTGATCAGTATCGGCTCTTTGATGACCGACAGCCACGATCGCCAGAGTACGGCTCTGAATTGCTCGCACCAGGAAGCCTTGTACGGCGAGGTTGACCCTTTGCCAGCGGTCTTGAGGTCTTTCAACGAATCCTCGAACTCGCCGTTTATCGCCTCAGCCTCGAGGGCGATCTTCATTCCGTGTTCGCTTCTCTGAAAAGCGTCGCACACGGTGTTGATCGCATGTCTGCACGAGACCTCGCGACCCGGAACCACAGCCAACACCTGGACGAAGTAATCGGCGGGATTGTAGTTGCTCGGACAGACAGCTCCCATTCTGGATAGAAACCGCAAGTTCAGGAAGTACAGACCGTTATTTGTCGCAGAGGCTTGCGAAGCGAACTCAGTCGGTAACAAAAACTGTAATACATTCTTCTTTTATCAAGGATTTCCAGCGTCGTTTGGCTTTAGCGAACGCTTTTAACTCAGTTCTCGTCAGTACAACACATCGGCTCCGATACACATAACATAGATTTAAAGCCTTCGTTACCGCCCTAACGGAACTGAGGTGACCGGCAGACTTCAAATAGACTAATGCACCGTGTGAAACATTTTGACTTGTTCAAGACTCGCCTATAACCTTTTTATTCCCACATAGCAAGGAAATATTTTTCAAAGTTTCAAATATCTGTTTTTGATATATTAAAAATATTGTGTCAACATTAAAAAATATTTGTGAAAAGTTTTAAAAACATTTTGAATATATTTTTTTGTCCGCTCGTAAATCTTGCAGTGATGCAGTTCGAGTTTGACCGTCCATCATTGTACTCACGACTTGAAGAATCCGCACGCTTGTTCCGGCGTTCCCATGAAAGCAACGCGGCCCTCGGCCATCAGCAGTATCCTGTCGAAGAGGGTGAAGAGCTCGGAGGACGGCTGATGAAGAGTCGCTATTATAGTCTTCCCCCGGGCTGAACAGCGAACGAGGATCAAGAAAATTTAACATCCTGCGTCGTTCGATGGATCGTTCAATCGTCGCGTCGCCCACTTACCAGTTAAATCTTTGAGTACCGACACGACCTGGTGGGCCATGAACGAATCGAGACCGGAAGTCGGTTCGTCGCAGAACATCAGTGGCGGGTCGGTGAGAACTTCCGAAGCGAACGACAGTCTCTTCATCTCCCCGCCCGAAAGTCCTTTCACTCTGCCCGGTACGCCGATAACGGTGTTTTTGCATTTCGTCAGGGCGAGCTAAGATCGTCGCGGTGAATCTTCATTAGTATTTATAGTTGTCAAATGCTGTGACCGATGAGATAATTCATTTCTATGATTTGCCGCGGCTTTCGAGCGGTCTTATTTCGGAATCTTCTTTTTTTGTTTTAATGATGAAACTCAATTACGATGTTTATTTTGTCTACGGTTGAATTTAAATGGGATACATGTCTATACATTTCTAACTTATATTACTGCTAAGAAGAGAAAAAGGTAATCCAGGGGACGAAAAATATGAATAATAAAAGCCATAGCTTGAGCAATATAGGTTAGAAATATATTGCCATGTTTCCCTTCTAAATTCAACCGCAGACGAAATAAATATTGTTATGTAGCGAGCTTCGACCAGGGTCGAAAAGTAATTGAGTCCCTTCATTAAAGTCCAAGGAAGAAGAGGATTCCGATTTAGACCGTTCCGAAGCCGCAGCAAATCAAAGAAATAAATTTCATTAGTATTGCCGATCGACAAACTCATTCGTTCAAAGGCGTATCTTAAAGAGCTCGCTCACTTCGGAGATAACTTCGTTGACTCTCTTGAGTCTCTGACGATAGGGTATGTTTCTGTCCATCCGCACCATCGCCTGGAAAAGGAGATGTTCCTTCACCGTCAGAGTACCGACGAAAAGATCGTTCTGCTGAACGTAGGCCGTCCTCGAGGTGAGCACGCTCGGATTGACTCGCTGACCATTCGCCGCCATCATCCCGGACACCGTTACCCCTCGACCGGGACGGAAGGTCAGAGAGTTCAGCAGGGTCGTCTTTCCCGCTCCCGATGAACCCATTATTACGAGAAGCTCGCCGGGATAAGCCACACCGCAAACTATGCAAATTTGGCGAACAACACGTTTGAAAATATCAATTAACGAAATTTTTCGTTATATTATATTATATTATATTATATTATATTATATTATATTATATTATATTATATTATATTATATTATATTATATTATATTATATTATATTATATTATATTATATTATATTGCCGCTGCTATGTTCAAGAATCGAGAATATTCTAAGTCCCCTTGAGTGGCTCCTCAGCCTGAAATATTATAAGTCCTTTCAGGGGGGGTCGAACGAAGACTGGTGTGGCACTCTAATTCCGTTTATCAATTAGTTTACAGAAAATGCCATGTCCCTGCCCCTGGTCTTGATTATTCAAAGTCCCTGTTCTAAGCAAGTTTTGGAGACACTCAAAGGGAACACGCGACCCACCACCAGCCCTAGTTCTTATTACTATTATGATTATTATTGTTATTATTATTTGTCAATCAAAGGAAGGGGGTGTATCAAGGGAACTCGACTCTTCCCTTAGTTGAACATACGAATTTTTATGTACGAACCGTCTGACTACTTAAATTACAAGTTTAGCTTATTATTGTTTTTTTATATTATATTACTATTACTGTGCTATTATTATTATTATTATATTACCATCTTTCAGTATGTGTTTTTGTTCAACGGGCCGCTTGCTCCGGAAGGGCCGAAGACGATCCCAGAATCGATCTTGCTTGCTCGCATTGTAAACGTTAACGTCGCTCCACGTGTAGGTGATCTTGTTGCACGCGTCCACGGCACGATCCCTGGCGGATCCTGAAGACAGGATCGGTTCCATGCGTAGCACAGCCTCGGCACCGCTCGCACGCGCCCCTTTGCGACCATTCTCCTTCGGATCGAACTGGCAAAAAAAAAACAACAAAAAAATTGTCATTCACCTGCTTCGAAGTTTCCACGTAAGCCTTCCCACAATGTTCCTGCCGTGACTATAAATAAGAAAAAGGCTGGAATCCAAGAATTACGTCATTTCGCGAAATGACCGTTAATCGTGCGAATGCAGTTCAAGGATGCATCACACGTACATTCCCCACTAAAAGTTTAATTCATACCAATTTAAAAAAAAAACAGGAAATCCAAAAATGTAAGAAAATTCTTTAAAAAACTCATTTGGCTTCTAGAAAATCAATGAATTCATTTGAAAAGACAACAAAAAAGCTATACTGATAACTTCTTGAAGAATTTTTTTTAGCGATTTGTTAATAACTTTTTGACATTGTTATTATGCTAAATTAATGTTATTGACACCTTTGACACAGTTCATTTTTTCAGATTTTTATGCCATCCAGAAAGTGTTCAAATTCTCACTGAATCTCACTTTTGGCTGGGAATGTACGTGTGAAGCATCCTTAATCACTCGCCACTTCTATTAACGCCGCAATCCATTGTACTTATGTTTCGGTCTGCCTATCGATCGCGGAATGGTCGACAAAATCATGGGCGACCATCGAACGGCGGACGAGGACGTCGCCCCCGTCACGCCTGCTTCGCGTTGCAGGGTTGGTGTTTTTTTATTTTTTTTTTATGCATCTCGAGAAGCCTCGCCGGGGTCGCCGGTCAGTCTCTCGCTTCGCCCGCCATTCGAGTAAGGCTTCCTGCCGTGCTCTACACGCAGACGAGTGAAAGGGGTTGCGTTTATGGCGAAATAAATCGGAGACCCCCTCGTGAATGTCGAAAGTTATCGGTAACTCGACTACGAGTACCAGCGAGTCTCGTCCGACTCGCGGGCACGATATCAAACGTCTCTTCTCAAGGTGATCAGCATATCAGAAGTAGACGCTAACCGTGCAGTAACCTATCGTGTGTGGGCACCGAGCGCGCCCGAGGTATCTCACCGCGGAGCGAGCCATGAACAAATTGCGAACAGTTATGCATCTTGATATTTTTTTTCCCCGTATCCGCGAAAGAGCGAGAGTTCTAACATGTGGGTTATGCGACACGCAACGTTCTCGTTATATAACGACGCCGGTCTGAAACTTACGAGATCGCCATACCCGAGACCTCGAGATCGTTCTCTAAGCGATCGATTATTATTAATTTACGTGTCCATTCATTTTTCGATCCAATAGGCTGAGCTTGTAAGCGAATTTTTTTTTATTTTTGTTTTCTTTATCACCAACGGCACGCAAGATGGGACGCTAATGAATGTAACGGCTACGTAGCTTCTTTGATGCTAAACACGCCGGACTGAAACTTACCAAATCGCTATACTCGAGATTGTTTTCGAAGCGATCGATTATTATTAGTCACTTACGTGTCCATTTATTCTTCCATTCAATGAGTTGAACGGGTGAAAGAATGTAGTTTTTTTTATTACCAACAGCGTACAAGATGGGAGACTTGCGAGTGTAACCGCGCCTTAATTTCTTTGTAGCTAACCGCCGGCCTGAAACTTACGAGATACGCCATACGCGAGATCTCCAAATTGTTTTCTGAACGATTATTATTACGATTATTTATTTTCGTGTCCATTAAGTTTCCGATCGAAGAGCTTTGATCAATTAATTGTTTGTTTTTTTTTACAGCATACAAGATTTGACACTCACGAATGTAACGGCGTCGTAGCTTCTTTGATGCTGGGCGCTGGTGGAAGCTGTCGAGCTCGCCACCATCAGTGGCTCTTTCTCGTCCGTCGCCGTCATAGCGCGATTCTTCCCGAAGGTCCCAGTAACAGTCGTTCCTTCTCGTTTTGCGTCCTTCCTCGACCTTCCCCTCGACCGCTGCAGCCTCCGGCACGGAGCTTCCTATGTTGTATTTTATCAACTATGTCTTGTGTTTTATTAACTTTCTCCCTACATCCTCGACGAGACGACCTCAAGATTCTCCGGACCGAAAGAAGCGAGCGTAAACACGACGCATCTCCGGCCTCGCCAGAGTCGATGTCCAACTGGAAAGGCCGTCGGCTCGGGAGACAATACAAACAACAACTGACCGAGGGCGTCTCGGATGTACACAAGCCTATTCTCACAGTCCCGATGAATCCCCTCCGCCGCACTCCCGTGTAGGCATGCAAAAATGCACAAGAGCCAGGCCGTTTCAAGTACACGGAGCCTCGGCGATTGCACGACTTACGTAAGGGAAACGCACTTGGAAAACGGGATATTATAAAAGCGGAGGGAGCGCTTAGAGAATGCACGACGTTGTGTCACTGAGATTATCTTTCTCGCCGTTTTTTTAATCCCCTATTATTATTCCTTTCGATGATGAATTATGCCGCAATCAAGAGTATTTAACTCGGGTATTTTGTCATTGATTATTAATATTATTATTATTATTATTATATTGTAATTGGTTTTTTCTTCAATGATTTTTTTTTTTTTTTTTTTATGTTATAATATGTTTATCTACTTATTAGGGACATTTGTCATCCGAGATAGATCGACACTGGTTTACGTAATTGATGTTGGAAATTTACGATAAATTTGAATACCTAAATGCACAAGTTCACCGGCTTATACACCTGTGAGTTTTATTGTTCGTATTTATTAATTTATTAACGGGTATCGGTTAAAACTTAGCGGAATTGCGAATCAGGAGTATTTAACTCGGGTATTTTGTCGGTGATTATTAGTTAATTTTTTAAATAATATTTTTCTTTACTTATCAGGCAAACTTGATTCCCGAGATACATCGACACTGGTTTATAGAATTGATATTGAATGGGAGCTCGACGACGGATTAAAATACCTAAATGAATGAGTTCACCGGCTTATACACCTGTGAGATTTATTATTCGTATTTATTAATTTATTAACGGCTCTTGGTAAAAAAAAAAAAAATTATTGAATATACTTAATCGTCGGCTCGCCGCGAGCGATGCAGCAGCGTCGAATACCGCGCGATGACTGAATAGAACAGGCGCTCCCGACCAGAATTGCAAAACTCTCGCTTCGCCTGCCTATTTCTCCGGTACTCGTGCAACCTGTGCGATTAGTTTCATCGTTACGCAGAAAAATCGACCGGTGCGAATCACAGGACAGAAGTCGATCGCAGGACACATAAACTTTTAGTAAGCATTTTCTAAAAGGACTAATAACGTACCACCATCGTCGCAACTTTCTTTCTCGTAATTGCTTTGTTTTTTTTTTATTTCGTTCTTACAGTCGGCTTTATAAATAAACGTTGAAATACATTGGATTTGGTATTTTTGAACGCTTAAACGATATTATGTGCAACAATAGTCGACGGATGCACGAGGTATTCCGTGATCGCTGTTCAGTAAACAATAATCGGTCTCGTCGTACCGCCGACGAATGCGCGAGAGAGATTGTAGACCGCGTTCTCGAGGGAACCACTCTCGATTTGGAAACAATATTAGAAATTTAAATGAATCTATAGTCTTTCGTCGTGCCGATATTTTTGATCTCTCGTCACTCGCAGTTGCATTGCTCGTGGTAAAAAACAAAATATATATATATATTTTTTAACTAATCGCTTTGAGACAGAGTGTCGGGTCATAGTTTGATCACGAACAAGCAGCGAGTGTATCTGCTCAATGATCTAGCTTTTTTTTTAGGAATATAACACACGCGCCTTCGATGCCCCATCGCGCTATCAAATCTAATTGTATACTTTGTTTTGTTTCGCATTAAATATAAATTACCGTACAAGTGTTACCGACAGAGTTAATCGTCGTAGTTTTGGAACATGAATCACTAACTATAGCTGTAATAATAGTAGTAACAAAAAAAAAATGAATAATTATAGTAAAAATAACCGCAGTAAGTAGAGTAATAATTGCATTGAGTTTGATTGCATTGCGACCAACGCTAACGAAATCGTCTTATCTCGAGAGAATTAGTGTTAGTTTAGTGAGTGAGAGAGATTGAGAGACGGATAGAGGAGATACGCGTTCCGTCCAGATTCAAATATAGCAATCGAAAGGGTTCCATCACAGTAATAATATTCGAGACGCCATCTCGACACTTGGTCCTCCGACATCCGACACACCCCGATATTCATTGACGAGCACGACCTTGCACGAACGGAACGTAATCTGTGACAACACGAACGCTCGAGGTCTCCAACTTAATTTTATTTTTTTCTTCGACTAATCAACAGAATGTAGAAGCGAAAGAAATAAAGAACGAAAGGAAAAATGAAAAGAGAAAAAAAATTATCCTAATATTGGCACTATCTACGTCAGTGGCATCGAAACATACCTACAATCGTCGCTTTATTGTATTATAATTCTGAAAAATCTAACTCCCAATCACTCGACAAGCGAATTTACAAAGCTCGAAATATAATCCTGTTTAGTAAAACTATTTGTATACTTGTCGAAACCGTAACAGATGCGTGGCTGCGTATGTATGTGTGTTTTAAACTCATCGTACCAACGGTGTTGAACGCGCAATTGCCGATGATCCCAAAGTTCTACAACCAATCGGGGAAAGGGGGGTATAATATTGAATCATAATAATTCTCTCGACCTATTATCTACTATTCTCGATGTGGTTAAACGCAACTCGCCCGACAGGCGTCGAATCATAAATATATTACAAGCATTCGTATAGCTACAGTTTTTATGATAAGTATTTATCAAGAAACTAGATTCGCTCAAGCTTTGCGTGAGATCGCCGAGAATTTGTTTTCTTCATTTTTTTTTAAACGAGGAGCAGAGCAATGGTAGGAATACGTGCATCGTCGTACGAGTACCATAATACGTATTGCTTTGGATAATCACATAGCTGTCCGCGAGTGATTAATTGTGAGGACGTTACGCGCAAGAGCGAAAAGTCCTAAATAACGCTTCAAGATATGCGGCGAGACGAGGCTTCGCGATGGAGAAATTCTCGGTATCTCGTTTCGCTAGTCGCTTCGTACACATCGCACTCTTGCGTCCAACCAGAGTTTTCCCGTGCACGTATCAATGCTTTATCTCTCTGTGCACAGCGATCGAGTGCGACGAGATACAATATCACTTTCGATCAGCACTCTCAGTCGTTTCTATGCAGAGTAGAGACGAGCGATCCTTTCCTTGTTTCGTTTATTGTTACCTAATTTTTTTTTTTTTTTGAGCACGTCGATCCTTACCACGCATCACGATTGCACCGGCAACTTTACGTGGTCTTGTTATTCTTGGCCATGTTATGAGACGCCCAGTTTAACGATGTTTTCCACGAATTGCAGAGAGCCTCGTCGAATTTACTTCTAAAGTGTTTTTGCGCCTCGCTCTCCGACATTTCCAATACCTGTTGAGAGAGAAACAAACGGATGGAGTTAAGAAATTTTTTTTTTCGAGCTCGAGATGCATCGAGTAACGATGCGACATACTAGAGTGTCTCTCAAGTAGTTGAGATCCTTCTCCGATGAGAGTTCCGGCAGTCCCGTTGAGATCATCATAGCGAAGAGGGAAAGTATCAGTCCGCCGTGACGTCTCAGGACAAGAAAGGCTTGCTCGCAGTGACTCTGAAAGCGTTGAAACTCCACAGCCTGTCCCTTCTTCGTCTGACCCTTGTTGATAACGTGGACGAAGTCGTTAGTCAGTACGAAGGGCACGCGCTCTCGACGGAATCCGAACTTCTCCTTGAAGTGTCCGAGAATATGACCGAAGTCCACGTGAAAAAGTTGACCGGTCTTCTTGACCATAATATTGTCGGAATGCCTGTCGGCTATCCCTAGGACGTAGGTTGCTACGCAGTAACCGGCGCAACTCAGAGTGAACTCCTCGATCGCTTTGTTCAGCGCTGCGTCGCTATGATTGTGATCTTTGAGCCAGGCAAGCAGAGATCCTCTCCTACCGATTGAAAACAAAAAATAACGATAACTCAATAAGTTCACCGGAAAACATACACTGTAAACAAAAATGTAAATTTAATGTACGATTGTGATGAAAAATGAATGTATTTTTTCATTCGAATTAAAGTAAATTATAAAAATAAAGTATTTCCGATGTTTTCAATACATTAAACATTAATTTTTCTTCACAGTTGTACACGAAATTTAATATATCAGTTTTTACATAAAAATTTCTAGTCCGGTACATAAAAGTTCATAAGATTTTTTTTGGCAGTGTACAAGGTCGATACTGGATGCTATACCTGAATGCTGCCGTGGCCGAAAACATTCCCTTTTCTTTCTGAATATTCGCTATCGTCTCGGCATTGAGAACAACCTCGATCATCCCAACTCTGTTCTCCGTGGATATACAGCGATACGGATTCATACGAAGATCCAAGCCCTCTCTCTTCCACAGCTTGTCCATTATTCTCAGCATCTGCAGTGTCAGCATGTCCTGTCTCAGATCGTCACCGTGTTTTAGAATTAGATAAATGTCGTCGCCGAATGTATCGTCGTTCTCGAATACAAGCCACAGTGGTCGCATCTTGCTGTCCATTACTCGGCACTTGTCGATTCTGAAATTAAAACGAATTCTTTATGCGTTCCTGGAGAAGAAACAAAACTACTTTTTTTTAAGACTACGACACGACGCATTACTTGACGCGTTTCCATCGAAAGCTGGGATCCAGGGGATTGAGTACGTTGGACAGCGCCTCCTGGCAATGCGGCTCCTGAATGTAGTCCTGAAAGCCCTGAAGCGCAGCTTTTCTGTCTTTTCTCTGTTTGACTTGTTCCGACGCTGTTCTTAATTTATCCAGGCACTCCATTTGCTTGAATAACACCCTCATATGCTGTTGACTGCCTCGAAAGTATGCCTCGAGAATCAAACCGAAGCGAACGGACACCGAGCCGACGTGCATTTCCGATCTGGAAAACGAGGGCGATTCGGTAAGCATCGGGGAGGGCGGGTAACGACGTCGAATTATCAAACGATAATGACGAACCTCAGATGCCAGAATAAAAAGTGACCTATCCTTTGATTGTTGAGGGCCCGTTTCAACAAAAATTCCGTCAGATCACAGGACAAATAATTCTCGTGTTTGAGAGCCTGGACCAATTGCAAAAGATACAGACTGAGATCCTCGTCGGTGACGTCTTTGAGGCATTCAACGGCGAAACTTCGGACCGTTTGATCGGCGTAAGCGTAGTCAAGCAATTCCAGGGCTCGTTCGACGGGCAACTTGGGCCACTGCTGTACGAGCGCTGTGGCTTCCGCGACTTCACTGAATCGACGAAAATTAAGATATTTAATACACAAGTATATTTGCTGCAAATGGTAGTATATTAGAGAAGGCAATCAACCTGTGATCGTTCCACTCTACACAGTGCAGAAGTTTCGCCAGCAGCGTCGGTATCTCATTGAGACAATGACGCCTCAATGTCCACATCGTCTTTCTCTCCTGTTCGTGAAGCTCGTGAAGAGGATCCCTGTCGGCCAGTGATCTGAGCTGTTCCAGCTGCTGAAGCTTGTTCGTCTCCAATTCCTGATTCGGCTCCTCCTCGATCATTCGTTCCTCGGACGACTCGCCGAGCTTAGCCGCGTACTCGATTACCTTTTCCGGCGAAGGATACAGAACCGATTTGTCTTTGCCGTAACTGAAACGAGATCGAGAAAGTTCCCATTATCATGCTGGAGAAAATCATCACTCTGAAGATATCTGCATGAGACTAAATTTCATTCAAGTAATAACGGTTGCGTTTTGCATCGCACAAACGTCGCTCGGGGAAGTTCTCTTAGAGAATAAAATTGTACGAGTGAACGATTTGTCTTCTTCCTAAAGCAATGCACTGATAAAGACCAGCTAAAAATGAAATTTGATGTCGTGCAGATATCTTCGGGGTCATAGAAAATCGCCAACGGACTCTCGGCCGATCGGCGGGAAAAAACTCACTTGGGAAAGGTGAGCATTAGAGCGGCGGCCCGGTCTATGTGCGGATTCGAAACCACTGTGCCGAGCGAATGCAACAAGTCATCGTTCTGCATGTCCTCCGCGTAAGTCCATGTGTACAGTGTCATCGCACCGGTTTTGAGCTGTGACTTGAAGTCGTATATCGTAGTGTTGGCCCAACATAAAGGATTTATAAAATACTCCTGCTTCGAGTCTTTGACCAATCTTCTACTCTTGAGGCCCTTCGCAGTCTTACTGATCTCGTATAGTACAAAGCACAGACGCGCCATTCGCGGTATGTCGCAAACTTTAATGTCGAACCTCAGTGTCTCCTCCCACTCGCAACTACCGTCGGCATTGACTATAGTTTCTTTGGTTTTCTTACTCTCGCAGAGCGACTTGCCGCCGTGAAAGAGGCCGGCTTGCAAGCCAATCTGGAATTAATAAAATAAATCGACAATTATTCCTGGTTCCGAATTGTTGAGAGTGTAAAAAAAAAATGATTTTCGAAAATTTGATAGTAACTGTACCTCTACTGTTCGATGAGCAGCATCACAATTGAGTCGCGAAATCCCATTGACATTGAATACAAAGAGGTCCTCGATTTTCCATGCGGATATGTGTTTGCCCTTTTTCCGTAATGTTAACGTGGAAAATGAAGGCCGCGCCCGTTTTAGTGTATCCGATTCCGGATTCTCGAACACATTTTCTCTATCAACCATTACACTGTCTATGCTCAGTGTGACGAGGGTTGGAGTCATATCTCTCGCTAGACAGTCTTGTATGTAACTGAATTGTATAAGTGGAAAATCACCGATCAGATACTCCTCCTGGCCGCAAACTTTAAGAGTAAAGTCACTCGCCCTCTCGCCCCTCGACATCAGCGTGTTCGCCCTCTTGTTCAGTATCAGAACTAACAATTGGTGCGGCGTTGTGTCGTGAGATATTTGGAAGGTGAATGTTGTCTGAAATCAGAGATGCACAAAAGCGTAATTAGAAAATGTTTCGTTTGAATTTCGATTATAGTTATCAAGAGCATGTGAAAGCCCTTTCGCCCTCACCCACCCCGTGCTCAGTTGGTATCGAAAACTGTAATAAATGTTTTCTCACGGATGCAAGCATCTACTGTTAAAAGAAAAGCGTCATCGAACGCTTACATGTAATCCGTCTTCGATGAGACTTTTCTTTTGATCGTCGATAACACCGTCCGTGAAAAAAGTTAATTACAGTTTTCGTTACCAACCGCAATATTTCGCTTCCCCTTAAGGCAATGTGAACCCACTTCGTCGTGGCTGGCGCTGGTTCAGTCGGTAACGAAAACTAATCTAATTTTTATTGTTTTCAGGGAAACTAACATTTTCCGATGAAAACCATATTATCAGCGTTTGCTCAACTGCTGGCCGAGGACGTTAATGATTTCCCGTCTACCCGAAAATGTTGAAGACACTTGAAAAATAAAAAAAAAAGACTGGATTACAGTTTTCGTTCCGGCCTCGAGCGTTGATGCTTCAGGACTCTACCTTACCGACGGGGGCGTACACTGCATTTCGTGCGATTCGTTTGAACGAGACTGTCGATGACGGTTATGGGAATGAATTAGAATTGAATGAATTAGAATTGTTTGATCAGAATAAACTACAAGAAGTTTAAGTGGACACTTCTCCAGAGAAAATCCGTTAGACGGATATCGAACGATACAGTTGTGCGGAGGGGATGAGTGAAACGATCAATTGACGTCAAACCTAACCCCTCAATATGAGCTTTGAAGCGATGTTTGGGAGCAATAAAGAAAATAAAAAAACCGAGGATGAAACCTTCGAGGACAGCGCCATTCTCAAAGCACAGATATCGAAGCTGACTGCGGAGAATGAAAGCTACAGGCAACAACTGCACGATCTGAATCGCAAGCTTGAAACCAATGTGACTATGCAGTCGGAGCTGACGGACTCCAACGAGAGTTTGGAACGATTGCTCAGCGAGCAAAAAGCAGCTAGCAATCGGAGGATCAACGAAATCGAGGAAAGGTTTGTCTCTGAAACAATTGCAACAATACCGATTAGCTCACGATACGACACGAATTGTACGACTACGCTATATACGCAACTCATACACAATCACGACAAATTGTATTTTCACTCTTTTTACTCGTATCGAAAAGAGCTGGCTGTATTTGAAGTACCGGGTACTTGTTTGGTACTTCAAATATCTACTGGAAGTACAAAGTTCTTTTTAGTACTTCAAGTACGGACTTAAAGTACACACATACTTTTAAGTAGTTCAAGTACTTTTTTTCATTTCAAGTATCAAGTACAAACACTTTCTAAGTACACGTTCACATTATGGATACTCAATGAGTAGCATCTTGTTTCTATTGATATGTTCACTATCTGTCTAAACTTTTCCAAAAATATAATTTTAAGAAAAATTTATTTTAAAAAGTTTATTGAAAAAAAAATTCCATCAAAAAAATGAGAAGGGTCAAGAAGAGACCCTTTTCGTTTATTTTTCAATTAAAATGTTAACTAAATATTTATATGGATTTTTTTTTATCACAAAAAAAGTGAAGAATTAGATTATAAAGAGCCGAAAGTTTCAGTTAGCGATTTTTTACAAGCCAAGTGCAAATTACTTTGTACCTTTTTTTCAATGCCAGATAACACTTAACGCTCAGAACCTAATTTCGAAAAGTACTTGAGAATATTTGTAGTACTTGTGATACTTCGTATTTTGTACTTGAAGTATTTTTTGGTACTTTGCCCACCTCTGGTATTGACCGATAATTCAACTAGGGCATAACAAACATACCAGTACCAATGCAACTGAAAATTCAACAGGCACCTGGCGCGCAGGAAGGAATTGGAAGAAAGAATCGAAGAGATCGAGGTCGAGTTGGCCGAGAAGTCCAAGGAGAATGCAGAACTGTGCGAAAAGATTAAAATTCACACGGATACGTTATCGGCATTTAGCAGGGCACAACGATACTCCACGAGCAAGGAGGACAATTCGGAGCTTCTCAATTCCCAGATCGAAGAGCTTGCCGGGCTCTTGGCACAGGAGACAGAGATTCGCAAACAACTGGAGGCGACGATAGAGTGCAAGGAAAGCCAATGCAACGAAATGAGAGAAATCCTTACGGTGAGTGCCGACCGTAGATAACATTTACCCCCAAGTTTTTTCACACCGCGTGTGCGCTGCTGTCTTCAGGCGAGCAAGAGACAACAAGCCGAAAAGGACGAAGTTCTGGAGGGCATGAGGGATCAATTGATGATCTACAAAACCGAATTGGAGACGTCCAAGGCGAAGCCCGAAAGCGGGTGCAAGGGTACGCGTTAACACGCACCGACGTTTAATTAAAGGAAACTGAAAATGTTTTTTTTTCATTCATTTTTTTATAGATCGTTTTTTTGGTTTCATTTTTTGTTAAATAGGTAACTCCTTGTTCGCCGAAGTCGAGGATCGTCGTAAAATGACGCTCGAGCAGATGAACGCTATGAAAAACGGTTACATGGAGGCGAAACGTTCGTTCCAAGCGAAAGAGGCGGAGATCAGATCGTTGAAGGCCGAGCGGGCGATTTTCCTTCGAAAATGGGAGGACGATTCGGTCGAGAGGGTGCAACAGAATGCGAGTCTGGTAGAAAAGTACAAAGCCCGAATCGCCGAGCTGGAAAAACAGCTCAAGGATGAGAGGAAGAAAAATGCCGAAACGGCGAAGAGTCCAACATTGCCGGAGAGCCGTTTTACGTTAGTTTCGTCACACTAGCTCGATGATCAAAACGTTCAGAATATCGCTATTAACGTAACGCATCTTTCAATTAGTTTCTTACAATCGCTTGTCGACGCGAAGAAGCGAGAAGTCGAGGAACTTCGCACCAAGATCGAGAACAACTCGATAAATGCGTTGTTGGAGGAGGAAACGAGGCACAAGATGGGAAAGCAATTGAGATATTGGCGATTCCGAGCCCTGACCGGCGAGGTATGTATTTCTTTTCAATAGCCGATAGTATTCTCCTCTCATAAATCGTGAGCGTCAAGCAACGCGTTTCATACCGACAGGCTCAGTTGCTCTCGATCAAGAATCGCTTAGAGTCCGATCCGTCGAGCTCGAACGTCGACATACTGGAGACGATGAGAACTTTGTCGAATGATGTTAAGGAAATTGAATCGAACGAGAGCATGGCTCTCGAACAGAGTCACAGAGAAACGACGATCGTCGATGAGACTATCATTACGCTCGATAATCTGATGACAATTCCAAAACTATGTACCCGGCTTTCGAGGGATTCGTCGTTATCGTATCTCCGGAGTATCGAAGAAACGGTCGACGCTTCTCTCACCGAGTCGATTTGCGATACGACGAAAATCACCGAGGATCTCTCTGTTATTGACAAAAGTTATGCGACATCGAGGGATTCGGAGGACGGGGAATTAGTTTATGCGGTGAAAACGGAGATGCCAACAAGTATGGAGCGGGAAAGAGACGATTTATCGGTCGATCAGGCGGAAAGCGAACAAAAATCGGTCCCCGCAGAGCCGAGCGCTGATCTCAGCGTGTACCTCTTGAGTAAGGAAACCAACGCTAGGGACAAGAAAACTCTAAGATCCACAACGGACACGCGCCATTCGCCTACCACAACATTGGAAAAGCAAGCGGCCGACAAGCCGGAAGAAAGCGACGGTTCATCGGCCGATCAGGCGAAAAGCGAACAAAGTTCGTTCGCCATTAATCCTGTGGCGCCAATATTGAAATCTGTCTGCGCAAAACCGAGGGCTGATCTCAGCGCGTACCTCTCCAGTAAGGAAACCAGCGAGAGAGATAAGAAAACTCTGAGATTCACAGCGGACACGCGCGATCCGCCCAGCAAAACATTGAAGAAGCAAGCGGGCGACAAGCCGAAATATCCGATAGTATTTATATCCAGCAGTAAGTCAAAAGTTTGACGATAATCGAAAAATCAAAAAAAGAAAAAAAAACCTCATCGATGCACTAATATTGCAAATAACAATTTTCTACCTTTGTAAAATTTTACGTTTCATTTTTCTGTAGTCCAAACCCATGCAATTTCACTCCCAATTTCTCCGATGTTGCGACTCACCTCGGTATTTTCGAATTTGGTGACGAGCACGAGATTTCCATCTTTGAGCCGAAACTCGATATTTTTAGGTATAGCAGGCGTCGGCGCCAATCTGCACGGATACTGGTAACGAACTTTCTCGATCCAAAGCTGCTTCTGCCTGTTGCTCGCGATCTCGTCCCCCAGCACTCTCATCTTCCACCTGAAGTCGTTGACCTCGGAATTCTTCAGCGCCGCGAATTCATGGAGACCCTTGCCGATAAGAAGACCGATCTGCGAGTCTAGATTCCTGTCTCCCTTGACGCCCTCCCGCTCTATAACTTTCAGTACCGAACAGAAGGGTTTTATGTCGCAGAGACGTCGGCTTTCGTCGCGCAACTCTTCAGCCTCCGCGTTGGAATTTATGCAAGAGAAGACGTAGGAAGGAGCGTCCCGGAGGGTTCCGTGCAGAGGGTACTTGCTCGCCTCGTCCCACAAATCCTGCGAAAAAAATGGAAGGATTGAAGCTTCGTAAAGTTTACGCATTCACCACAGTCCGCCCGTTATCTTACCTCCTTGATCTCCGCTAGGGTGGTGTTGCGATTGGTCTCGAATGGAATGACAACACCGTTGGGCATGAGGCACGTCAGCTCGACGACCTCCGTCGGCGCCTTCGCCCAAAAGTTGTAGGTGTAGGCGCTGGGTATGTGAACCATGATGGACGATCGACTCGGACGACGGCTTGTTGTGACAGGGAAATCCGGAGATTTGTAAATGACTCAGTCAGGTCCCAGCAGCATCCACCACCTTACGAAACGAGCGGCTCGTCGCGCTTGATGGCCCGACGGCCGCGTAACAGCTTCGCATCGTCAACCGGATTCCATCGACGATCCGAATCCTCGTTCATTTTTGCAACTGTAAACACACAAAGCGATGACGGATCGAAGCGATTCTTCGGGCTCGGGTCTGTCGTGTGTTTGCGATTTGTTAGAAACACTTGGCGAATGGAGGCTTGCGGCCGAACAGCTGAGACGGTCGACGCACCGTCAATCGCACACGCCAGAGGAACTTTACTCTCGTCCGATATTCGACCGATTGAAAATACAACTATAGCCAGAGTGCCAGATCGTCACGGGGTTATAAATCATCACACCTACTCTACACGCAATAACAACACTGGTCGGCCATTATTTGTTTCGCTCAGACAGCGGGGGCGCGTACACTTGTTTCGCTCCGTTGGAGTTCCCGTTCTGTTTTACCGACGGAGGACGTATCGAGCGGTGAGACGGGTAAGGGCTTAACAAACGTGGTTTAAGGCAGTTCACGAACATTAATGCAAAAGTATTTTTTTGTCTCACTAATTGAACGATACGATTGCCATTGGAAGTAGTGGAAATACGAAGGGACAATTTATTTTCCACTAATTTCGTGCTCCATATCTTTCAAATAAAGCTGCGAAAAAGGGGACAAGAAATATTGATTAAAAAAAAAAGTTGAACTACGTTCATCGTTCCCGATGTCGAAGTCTTATCGCCTAATGAATTCGAGCAAGTTGACCGTCCAGAAGTCGAGATAACGAGACATTAAATTTGCATGGTATGCGCATATTGTACAAGTTTCGTTATCTTCACTATGTTCATGCCTCGGAAATGCCACGGTCAAACGTTAAAAAATCGTTGCATTACACGCGAAGGTTCTACACCTTCCAAGAAGACGAAACAATTTCATATTCTCAATTTGGATTTGACCTGATAGTCGTGTGCCCTCCTAAGGGGAAGTGAAATATCGCAGTCGGTATTGGAAACTGTAATGAACTTTTCTCAAGGTTGCTAATCTTTTTGAGGAAAAAGCCAATTCGAGCTGCATGCGCACGTTTATTTCGCAAACGGCCCGAATTCATTTTTTTCTCAAAAAAATTAGCATCATTGAATAGAGTTAATTTGAAAATGGCAACTATCTCTCTTGCACGCACAGTTGTTTTACTTCTCCTTAAGGGCATGTGATACATACGTATCGATGCTCCGATGGTAACAAATCGCTTTCCCTATTTTCTCCGTGATGGTTGACGACTCAACCAAAATCAAATTAGGTTTTTGTAGTCAATAGACATAAGTATGAAAACCTGATTTGCTTTTGCTCGTCATATCAATCGTTTTAGAGAAAACAGGGAAGGCGATTTGTTACCGACTAATTTTGTACCACATGACCTTAAGGTGATGTGAAACACTGCAGTCGGTAACGAAAACTGTACAAAATACCCTTTTGAGACCGCAGTCCGACAATTTTAATTTTTCTGCGGTATCGAAACGGCATACAGCATAGTTTTTGTTAGGTGGTCGGGGAGCCACAGCACATTACCTTAACATAACATAAACACAATGGTGTAGCCTAAGTCCTTCCGTTTCTCAGCGGTCGATATCTACGATAATAAAAAAAAACGCGACGTCGGTAGTCCCCTTAGAGAGTATGCACGGTGGACAATGCTCAGTCATTGAAATCATGCAGTCCCCGTGCTTCTGATCAGTCTCTACGTTTTATAGTTGCTTTCGCCAACCGATGAAAATCTACCGAACATTACACCCCCACATCGCAACCACTCGTCATAAAATGCCCCACCGCTATGCACGAAGGAGCCTGCTCTAATTGCCGTCCCAGTTTTCATCGTTTTTATTGTCGCCGTGTAGGTGAGCGTTCACACATACACGCATAGCAAAGCGGAATTGCATCCAGCGCTGTTGCGTTTAGACAACAAGCACATTTGTCGCGTACAGCGAATGTGCAAACCGCGATATCTCCCCCCTCCCTCGCGCTTCAAGGTTCGCGAGGGGTTTTGCTATACACACGTTCCGGTATCACTCCAGAGGCCAGCACCGTCCACCTTCCGTGTACGTTCGTTTCTGTCTAGCGTACGCTACACCCAATCGAGCCGTCTTTGTTTCGTGAAAGCTGACGCTTCGTCGGACTTTGAGGTGTCTTGGCCAATAGGAAGCTTCAACGAAATTTACGCACAGGCAACATTACTGACGTGTCCCGAAAAAGAGGAACTTGGACGATTCATGACCATTCGCTTCGGTCTGTGGAAAATTGCACGCAGTAGTGAGATCGACTCGTTACGAATCAAAGGGAAATCACTCAGAGTGTTACTTTATTAGACGAGTTTAATCGTACGACAGCGAGACAATGGCACCAACGCTCAATTCTTTCGTAAATTCATTCACCAACAGATTGTGAGTAGAATTTCTTTACTGTTAAACGGCGTTCCCGTTTACGCCTCTATAAATAGCCCGTTTGTTTTCCCGAGATCGAACATTTTTGTCGAACCGCCCGGAAGGACATCGGGAACGCGTCGAACGATTCTTTTCGGGTTCGTTCTCGAAAATTCTATCGAGATCTCGCTGTTTTTTTTTTAGGTAACCCCCCCTTTTACAGCGATTATGTAACGTCGATGATAATTCAATTCGTCCGTTTCCAAAGGGGATTTTGTCCCACTGGCACACTATAGATGTCAAACGTTGAGTCACGCTTGTTATTCGCCCTGTTACACCTTCTACCTGATCTATCGTTTTCACGCTATCCTTATCTGTACATGACGCACGCTGATAAGAAATCACAGTGACAATGATAAGACTAAAAAAATATATATTTTCTTTTTCTTTTTTTCACAATAAATTTGACCTTTTGTGGTGACCCATTTAATTGTTTTTTTTTTTCCGATATCGGGACATAAGTAGATCATTACGTTTTTTTTCACTTCCAGGGAAGCTCCGGTCAGACAGCACTTGAAAAATGTCTACGGGTGTTTATCATTGTCGACCATTTCGGCTGCCACGGGAGCCTACGTACATCTGTACACGGACGTTCAAAAAGCTGGCTTCCTCACGGCTCTCGGTGGCCTCGGACTTCTCATGGCTCTCTTATCCACGCCCGATAACGGGAAAAATCAAAAGTTGCGTGTCGGATATTTGTTAGGGTTTGCGTTTCTCTCCGGTATCGGACTTGGACCTCTGTTGGAGGTGGTCATCAGCATAGATCCTAGCATCATTGTAACAGCGCTTGTGGGTAAGTTGATTGCGCACAGTTGTCTTTTCTTCCCCCTTGAGGCGATGTGAAATACCGCAGTCGGTAACAAAATCTGTAATTAATTATATTCTGACTCTAAAACGTTATTATTTTTATTGTTTTTCTTACCATTAGTATTATTATTATTATCATTTGCAAACGGGAAGTATAAACGATATTTATTAGATTTTGTTACAAGCTGGGTGGTGGGTTGTACCACATCACCTTAACCGACATGTAAATTTGTTTCCATTAAACGTTTGCTCTGCGTTTTTTTTTTAGGTACGACGGTCGTGTTCGTGTCGTTCAGCATATCAGCGCTGCTGGCGGGTCGCGGCCAATGGCTGTACATCGGCGGTACCCTCATGAGCTTGTCCAACATGACGGTTTTGCTGTTACTCGCAAACATCTTCTTGCGCTCCAGCCTCATTTATCACATAGAATTGTATCTCGGACTCTTCATAATGTGCGGCTTCATAATCTACGACACCCAACTGATCGTCGAGAAATTCCGATTGGGCAGCAAAGACTTCATCGGTCACGCCGTATTGCTGTTCGTCGACTTCTTCAGGGTGTTCACTTACCTCGTCGAAATACTGACGGTCAAGGTGAGTCGGCGGTCGCGGCAGCGAAACACCTACCGTTAAAAATTGTCTAAACGTCAGTGCTCAATATTTTTCTTCCATTCCCGCAGAAGCAGAAAAATCGCAAACGCACAGAGTAGAGTGGGAGCCACGCATTCCGAGCGTCGGTGTTCACACAGCATTTAAGTAAATCCATAAATAAACTAGAGGTCTTCATCAATCCTACAATCCTATGTATAGATATACGTATACCATATATATCTATTCTAATTCACGAGAAATAAGAAAAAGAAAAAAAATATTACTATGAACCTATATTTACTATAATAAAAGTCATTGACTACGATAGGATATAGTCAAAGCTCATTTACTACGTTGTTTTTAAGAATTTTAAGCCGCGTTGAAAATTATCGAGCGACAACGCGCGTCGAATTTGGGATACTCTCGTCGAGTGTCCTCGTTGTATCTCTGATCTCTTCTACCTCTCTATTTTTTCTTCATTTGTTGTTTTCAACTTATATACATCTTGTGATATTGTTTATCCGAAAAATGTATTGTACTATTTTTTCACAATCAATAAATCAAATTCTCCAGTCATAGAGTTTTAGCTTTCGAAGACAATGCGTGACAGCCACCGAAGGAAATATTGCGATCTCACCGCGGATTCTAAACAGATGGCGCTTGCCACGGAATCGTTAAACATTATGTGGAAACCGACGGCGGTGGATGCGCGCTTGGTAGACGGCTTCGGGGGTCCGCAGAGTCGAGTAGAGTCGTTCTCGCGGTCATTACTTGCGTGGCCGTGCACTAACTGGCGCATTGGAACCGTTGAGCAAGAGGTCTTATTCTGAGGTCTGGTGTTCGTACTCGTATCGAATACGACCATCAAGACTCAGTTGGAATAACCTGCTGTATCGGCGCGGGTTTTCTGCGGTTTCCTTGCGCCATCGTGCAAATGCGATACAAAAAACGATTGTGTCGATCAGCTGGATGGACTTCGCTCCCAACCATCTTTCGTATACATTTTCAATCAAAAAAATATATATATTATGTGGAATAACCAAGAGTTCCAAGTTACTTACTGGTTTATTAAAATCTAGCTTTACATAGATAGTAACTCCGGTTGGGAGTCGGGACAAAACAAAATTTCGTTTATCGCTGTTACCTTTTTTTTATATATATATATATAAAAATTGAGGGTAAGGAAACAATAATGACTATAATAATGGAGATGCGGAAGAAATAACACACGTTTCTCTTTGTTGTTATGGAAAATGTACATGCACTGAGGGCGTGGTCAAGACATGATATAGTAGAACGATTCAATTATTCGTCAGGATAAAGTTAGTTGTGTCGTTAGTATGGTCTTTGACGATCTCTGTCACGGTCGCCACGTCTGAAACAAAATACGAACGAGCGATCAATACGATTTCAGTCTTCCTCTACAAAGCAGTATTATTTATTGCACTTGTCGTAGATACGGGAAAACGATAATTTACTGACCCTCCACCGCCCCTCATTGGACCACCTCGACCGCCGCGGCCACCGCCGCCTCTGTCTCCTCCACGGAAGCCGCCACGAGAGCCTCCTCTGTCGCCTCCTCGTCCACCCCTGTCGCCGCGAAAACCACCGCCTCGGCCTCCCCGATCGCTGCTCCCTCCGCGACCTCCTCGTGCTCCACCTCCGCCACCGGCACCCTCGGGCTTTGAACTTTTACACAGATTGCACTCGTCTCGCCATGCAAAATTCGTATTTCCGCAGTCAGGATTAGGACACCTATGCACGAGAAAATAATAATTTAGTAGGTTGTTGTGACGAGGGCGCTTGGCGCTCCTTCAATAACTATGAAACATGGAAAGCGGAAATTTAGGTTTCCGGGGATTTACCGAATTCACTTACAGTTTGAAAATCTCATATTTCGACCGAAAATGACGTCATACCGGAAATACATCATTTCCCGTTCTAAAATCTCATGTTTTTTTCCCCAAAAGTGACCCCAACAGTTGCAGACGAATAAAATGCTAACAATATATAGACACCATATAGTGTCATGGTTTCGATAATAGTTTCGAATTGCGATTCAAGGTCATCCCTAGGACTTTTCAAAGAACCCTAGGATTTCAAGAACCGTAATAAACCATGAGTACAGATTTACTGAAAGAGTAAGAATACCAACCTCCAGTCTCCTCCACGACCTCCGCCGTCTCGGCGATCGTCACCGCCGCGATGATCGTCGCGATCGATGCCACCTCCTCGGCCGCCGAATCCGCCTCCGCTTCCTCGGCCGCGGCCTCCGCCACCCCCACGTCCTCCTCCGCTACCACCGCTTCCGCCTCTGCTACCTTGCCAGTTGCTCTTATGCTGAGCTATCTGGACCTTTATCGTGCAACCCTTGAACTCTTTGCCGTCAAACCAATCGATCGCCGATCGCGCAGCGTTCTGATCATCGTACGTCACTGTAGCCTCGCCCTTTGGCTTTCCGCTGTTCTTGTCTTTGTACATCCAAATCTTGGGTTTACCCGTACGTTTGTCATTCTGTATTGTTCGAAAAAAACAAAACAAAAAGTCGTTTTAAAGTTTCGAATCGGCTGTTGCCGAAATTTCCAGCGACATGCTGCTGTTATTCGTGGACTAACTTTTATGAGTCCGATCGCCCCGAAGTGTTGACATATTTCTTCCTCGGAAATCGATGGATCCATGCCGGAAACGAAAATCGTGTCCTCTTGAACGACCATTCCATCATTGCCACCTCCATTTCGGTCACCGAAGCCCCCTGCAACACAACTGTAATGAGCGTATGTTTCCCGCAAAATCGATCCCTAACAGAATTGACAAAGTTGCCTTATCTACTTGTTTCCCTAGATTCTACTAGAAAGAGCCTAATCCAACGAATCATTTGTACTAGTAAAAAGAACCGACATCCGTGTGTCTTCTGCAACTTTTATGATTGTTTTTTTAAACTTTAAATCGAGAAATATTGACTCTTCCCTGCTGAATTTCTAAACTGAACGTTGACACTCCTTCGCCATCTGATTTTTGTTCCGTTTTAAATAAATCGTGGCTTTTTTTTCGTTTATTTGTTCTGTCATTCCTTGAAGACCTTCTAGAAGAGTATACGTGTGTTGTATCCATCATTAATTCGTTTTTTTATGTCATAACCAGCGATATTTATTATTTTCGCCATACACCATTAAAGATCGTTGTTTTTTGACGATAATCCATCATAGTCGTATCAATTTGCATACAAATTACGATTTTTTTTCTTTTGTCTTTTTTTGATATACACCTCCCTTCGCTTATGATCGACGATCGTACACCATCTCGTAATAACGATATCTCGACGAACACCACATGGACCCCAACCCAAGTTGCCACAAACCCTCATAAATGTTATCTATCGCAATGTATTGACTACATGCTGATGATGAATTTGTTATCATCCTTGACCAAGCACGTCGATAGCAAATACGCGTTTTATTCGTTCGCTCTCGTAAAACCATTTTTATTTTTTTCAAATCTCTGTGCCAGTTGTAAACACCTAACGATACCGTAGATAATACAAGGTTGCAGTTTAACATACAAAAGGGCTGCAACAGTTCTGTTCTACCCTCGGGCTCGCTGAAAATTCTCTGCGTGACCTTTAATCACGTACACTGTGTGCAACAAGCTTTCTTTTTTGTTTTCGTTTCTTTTTACCATCGTCAATCAGCTGGCCCCATATATATATATTTTGTTCCTCGTACCTCGAAAATGAGTGCGGTAGCACAGGTGTGTTGACGTATCACATTACCGATTTACCGAATATTATTATCGAGATGCTCGTCGACGTTCTCCGTGTACCTATCTCCAACAATTTCTCCTCTCGTTATTATTCTAAACTCAAAACTGTTGCACAGCAGCCCTTTCATATAATATAAGTAACCGAGTTATATCAAAAAGTCGTAAATAATTAGAGTGAATGCGTGAATAGCACCAGACTAGTACAGACAGTCTGGTGCATTTACCTTTGTTATAACCACCTCGGCCACCGCCACTGCTAAAACACAGAAGCAGATATACCAATGAGACGACTCATGGACAGAGACTGATCGATCGATCGATGAGTGGCGATTCAAAGGCTGCTCTTGCCACCCCCATTTCTTCTTGATGCCACCTACTGTCTAAATGTCTTTCGTCATAATATTTTAAACACACTCCGGGATTCGTCGTCGTCTTTTATTTCGTCAGTCGGATAGCTCGGTCGCGTCTCACGGCATGCAGGAGTATCATTGATTCTTTGAAAAATCGAGTCGGTCATTCAAAAGTCGAGGAGACGACGCTATATCGCATTCGTCTCGGTATCTTTCATTCTTCTAATTATTATTATTATTATTTTTTTGTTCTGTTTCCAAAGGCTCCACTGGAATTAAAGTACACAGGAGACGGAGCGTGTACCGCATTTTGAAGTACACGGTACACCCTATTGTTCTCCGTAACTATTGTTCGATGCTCAAAACCAATATGGCGTTTCTTTGTACAGTAGTTGTTATGTGACAGCACAATAGATTTATCAATGGTGGCACGCCGTTCAAACCGAGAGTGGCGTAAAGTGAGTTCACACACCGCACTCCCGTTCGACCTCCCGTATTTTAAAAGTAAAGTGAGTTTATTAAGTCAATGAAATAGATATAAACAAAAAAGTTTCTGTGAAATGCTGTGTACACAAGATGTCTCTATGAGAGATAAAAAAAAGAGTAACGGAAGTTGTAAAAGATAAATAAAATTAAATCAAAGATGGAGAACGGAACTGTGAGCTTCTTCGAGAGACACTTCCTCGAACGAACATGTGTGGAATTAGTTGTTACGTAATGATCGATAGAAAAAAAAAAGATGTTTCACATATCGCATAGTCGATAAACGAAAGCTCCGGCTGGCCGTACTTTCGTCACGTTTACTCAGGACAAGCAGTGTAACAGGCTGCTATGCGATATAACGATTGTACGAACCTCCGACGAGCGACTCATGTACCGCAATCGACCTCTTTTTTTTTCTTTTTTTTTTCTTCACGCCCTCATTTTCGTGATTTATTTATAAACACAATACGCATTATAAATACGTGCTAATCATAACACCTTCCCTCTTTATCATCGAACGATATTCACCGTCATTTGTCGTATACAACCTGTTGTTTTTTTTTTGCCATTCGCATTTGTACCTTTCATTAAACCAGTAATACCTGTGGGTTTAAACCTGTAGGCACATTTCAAACACATTAACGCCCTATCGGGCATAAGTAAACTTTTTTTTTCTGCAGATTAACAAGAATCTCGTTTGTGGTTTTTATCACCTCCAAGACTCGTACCATTTTTTTTTTCATACCTCGGGATCGTATACGATCGCTTTCGTCACGTTATTTTAGTTATCGTCCCGTGTCTTTAAATATTTATTTTATTTTCAAGCTTTTCAAGATCATCCGTCTCATTTGTTTATGCAGGCAGAAAAAATTTCGAAAACTTACTTGAAACCGCCGCCGCCGCCGCTGCCGCTGCTGGCGCCGCCGCTCCCGCCGCTCGAGCGATCGCCGTATCCTGGACGGTCGCTTCCGTATCTATTGCCGCCTCCGCCGCCGCCGCCGCCGCCACTTCCTTGACCTGAAAATATTCGATTCGTTACACGAAACATTCGCAAACGGAGCGACTTCCTCGCGACGCTGGTCAGCTTTATTTTTTCTACTTACTGCCCGCGTATCCGCTGCCGGAACCTCCGCGGTTGTAACCGCCTCCCGTAGCCGCTCCCGTACCTCCGCCGCCGGCACCAGCCCCGTAGTTTCCACCTCCGTAGCTGCTATTGCTGCTGCTGTTGTTTCCCGAATTGCCTCCGCCATAGCTACCCTGAGCGTAGCCGCCCTGACTAGGCTGCGACTGATTGTACTCTGGTCCGCTGCTCGCGTTGTAGTTGTAATTTCCGTAACTGGCCGCGCTCGGCGGAGGCTGACTATACTGATTGTAACTCCCGGCTCCGGCCGTCGGAGGAGGATAAGACGTGTCCTGTCCACCCGTCGGCGGCGGCTGACTGTACTGGTTGTATCCTTGCTGTTGGTAGTTCGAGTACTCTGCAAAACACAAAAAATTTCATTAACTTTGTCCCGTGAGAAGATTTATGTTGTGATTTTTTCCACCTTGCGTTTCATAAATAAATAATCACGATGGACAGGGGGGGCTCCGAATTACATAAACACACGGTGACGCGGTCTAATTACCGTAACGGAGTGAAGTCCGTGCCGAGCGTCTGTACGTGCCGAAAAATGCATCTGCCGCGTGCGTCTTACGAATTGTGTGCGGTTCGACCGAAAACCGAGATTGCGAGAACGGATCGGCAGAGTTACAACGTTAGCTGACAACAGTCATTGTCCAACTCGATAGATTACAATGGGGATACCCGAATTATCGATCGAATGGTCTTCGGCTTTGAGGTGCCGATTGTCGGGGCAGAGCGTAACATCGTAGCGTCGCATGAATTTCTGAGGCATAAACTCCGCGAAACACTCGTTCGCTGTGTGTCGAAACATCGTACGTAGTTGCGAAGAGGGACTCGCTGGGATTTGGTCGGCGCACCGCCGCGAACGAGCATCACCCGTGGAAGCGGTTGTTGCGGTTTACGATAACACAAAAAAATATATATCGCGCAATTGCGGCGGCCTCGGTGTCGCAGGTGTAAGGCGGAGGACAGCGCCGAGTTGGTCGGCGCTTTGGAGAGAGGAAAATTTGTAAATTACTTACGATTATCCGCCATCGTGACGCCGTTCACTTAGTACACTAACTCGGTGAAAGAGCCGCGTAATGGCGGGAACTGTGATCGGCGCGACGAAGTACCCGACCGAGTCGAGCGTCGAGCTGCGTACGCTAGCGTTCCTCTCGCCGCGGAGCTTTGACCGGAAGTGACGCTCGGCTCGTGACAAATAGCGGAAGTTCTGGCTCACTCTGTCGGTAGAACGGGGAAGACGATGAATACGAAGGAATCTCCCTACCGCTCGATAATATTCGACGAATTACGAATTCTTTTTCGCCGTCGGTGGGTCAGCTCGTTATCTTGAACCGAGGGAACGAAGCGTCCCGTCGATTCACGGAAGCACCGTCGGTTTACCGGGCTCTATTCGAATTTACCGAATGTTCGCGAGTAATAATGAAGTCTCCTCGATTAAGGATAATCTTTTCTTGTTTCAGCTATGTTTGACGGCGTAGATACTAATCGTCGCTCGCGTGTTATTCATCAGGGTTTTTACATCGTTAAATTATTACACATGCCGGATTATGTATCAATGACAATGACAACATTGTAATTGTTTTCGATCCTCATTATTCCGTTGAACATTATAGTTTTTTTTTTCTTTACCATGAAAATATATTTACACGAGAGCGCAGAATCTTTGGAATAGAGCAGAATCCGCATAATAATGATCGCCGAAAGAACAAAAAATTTAAAGGAGCAACACGACACTTGTATATACGTATGTATGTGTGTGTATATACGAGTCCTGGAGATCTCCAAGTGTGAGCCTATATCTTACAATCGCAAATACTTCTCCTATTAAAAAAAAAAAAAAAATTGGTACAAACGTGTTACATAATTCGCAGCCTTCACAATTACGTCATCCGTCCTTTCACAAGTAGCGATTGTTTCTATTACTAATATATATTTTCTACGTTTATAATCTCCGATAGTTCGCCGCTGGCTTCGAACGACTGCAACACGAGTGTTTGAAACGCGACGAAGAGTCCGCGCGAACGCGTCGACTTTCCTCGTTCTCGAAGATTTTCCATCAGCCTCGAGTTTCCGGTAGACGTACGTTTTCAATTAATGTAGAGAATCGTAATAGCTATGCAAGATGATGAATGAGCAAGTTATCGGGAGTTCGCCCGAAAAGGCTTATTATCAAGGTCCATCGTACGCGATCGACAACTCATTTTTAGCCATAGTCAAGAGATGCACAAGATTGGGAGGAATTGCCACTTTTTCGCGCACTCGTTTCGACTCACACGATGTTCGACAATTCCGAGATCGTTATGGATCACGAGTTGGAATGCTGAGAAGGCGTCAGCCCGCCGCTGTGTTCCGGACTGTGTTTTTGTTTTTTTCTCTTCTTCTCCTTCTTTCTTTTCTTTCGTGCCTCTTTTTCCTCGTCGTGACGCTTCTGCTTCTTGTGTTTCTTCTCGTGCGTGTCGGGACCCCCGATATCCGTCGCTGCTATTTCCTGGCCCAGAGGCGCCTCGCCGGGTTTGTGCTTGTGCTTCTTGTGCTTGTTTTTGTGTTTTCTCTGCGGCGCTTGATTCACGTAACGATACTGTTCCGGCAGCTGCAGACAGAATAGAATTATACAATGTATAAAGTAACACGTAATATCATGGTGGCCACTAAAAAAGTGGAAAGCATTTTCGAACTTGTTCAGGGAAATCCAAGCGAGTCAGGACTTTCTGTTACCAAGCAATGATTATTTATTTTTCTGAGGTCTAAATTGGAATTTACTGCAAACTGGTCATCAAAGGAGAAAGCCGTTGAATAAATTAAATTCTAAAAGCAATTAGAATTAAATAATGTTTCCCTCACTAAATTTCAAACTTATTGCACCGAAAAAGAATATCTAAATTACCAAAGCTCTGTATGGATCGACATTCAGAAAAACATGTTTACAATCAAGTCAATAGCAGATGAAAAAGAATGTTTACACACCATCTGTGCATAGTATAAAATTCGTTCATGGAAATTAACTTTGAGTTAAAAGCTTTACTTTCATGAATATAAAAATCCTAGTATGAGAACAGAAAGAAGAATCTTCAAACTTTGCTTCAACAGGGTTCCAGCTTTATTTTCCATGGACGATAAAAAAATCTCTGACTCTTTGAGAATTTCCCCAACAACCAGCGGAATACGAACTGCACATAGATTTACGATAAATTTATACTTACAGGACCAGGATGCAATCGGAATCCAGCCAATTGAACACTGGTCAGAGGTACGAGTTCCTTGCCTCCTATCGGAGGTTTCTCAATCACAGATCTCAAAGAGCTGATGACAAACGAATCGATACAAAATCAGATAAGTAACGTCACATAGTTGTGTAGTCACAGGGTCAAATGTGCACTGCCAGAGGGCAAACTGAGTAACGTACCTGTTGTCCTGATGTCCGGGTGTGTCGATGATACCGGGAAGATTTGGCAAAAAAGAAGATAGCTGCTCTTTCAGTTTTTTCCCGCTGAACTTGCTGTAGGAATGCTCGAGGCCATAATAGGCCATCAAATTTGTAGCCCCCGTTAATTCACTTTCCCCTAGAGGAGAAAAACATACAAAGACGCAAAAAAAATGTTATGAACAAGAATTTTTTGAAATTATGTTATTATGTTTGTACATGCTATATTTCGGTTTTTATTTGTATTGTCATCTGAACTGTAAAAATTGTAAGTGTAAAAGAGCTCGTCCCGTAAATAAATAAATAAATCGAGAAATAAATTAATTGAAAAAACAGAATACACTTTGTCAGTCCAACCTCGAAGTTTGCTCGGCGATCGAGGATAATGCATCGGACGAAAAATGACAGGTTAAGGATCGCACTGTGTTTTGTAATAAATTGAGGCAACGATTAGCAATCGACTTACCAGGGGGCTCCTTCATCAAATAGAAGGGCCCGCTGTGGACGATCGAGGGGTTTTTGCCGAGGGAAATCGTCGTTTTGAGAGTCCCGGTCGAGTCCTGGCGTGAAACTACAGGGGAACGGGCTCCCCTCGGTGATGACTTGGGTGAGTATTGTTCCACTTTACTACGAAACTGATCGCCCATCATCATCCTCCAGCTTTACTTCATCGCACCTTCGCACCACCACGAATCGCGACTTCCCTGCTCTTGTACACTTTTAATAATAAAAAAAGCCTAACTACTTGCTAAGGGGCTGTATATGGTAGGTACGAAGCGAACGAACGGAGAAGAGCGAGGCGACGAGAATGATCGCGGTCTGTTGCTGTCGCAGCGGTCTACTGGCTGTGCCTGGACACGCACATAATATATGTGATGCCTTTCGTCTCCCCAGTCGCTGTCGTTCGTCACTGTGGAATCCTCTCGACCGGTAGTCGGTAATAGCGGACGTGGAGACTTTTTGTTTCAGTATTTGTTTAGTCACTTTTAACCCATGTGCATTAGGGTTTATTTTTACTTCAAAATCGTTCGCCCAACGTCAACTTTAAGCACGTTTTCGGACGATTTTGGTGAAGAGGTTTTTTTTTGTAATTACACTACGCGTGCTTAAAGTTTGATCAATTTAGAGCGAAAAGTTAACCATTTTTCCGCAAAGTGCATAGTTACCGAGATAATCGAGGCCGAAAATAAATAATTGAAGGGTTAAGTTTATTAACCCTTTGAAGCACTTTTTGCATTCACAAAAAATGCATAAATAAGCAACTGATGAATCTGAAACTTCGAACTAGATGACGTTACTTCCGATGAAAAAATGCGTTTTTCGAACCGGAAGTGACATCATCTAGGGGATCATCTATACATTGTTTTTACCAACTTAGTTACTTTTCGGCGGAAATGATACCCCATCCGCCCGTCATGGCGGACGATGGTCGAGGGATGGTCTGCTGCAATGATGGCTGTCATGCTGTCACGACGATGTACGCACCGAAGGAGGTTTAAATAAACATTAGCTTAAACGAGAAAACACGGCGGTCTGGACGGAAGGGACGATTGTCCGATCTTCGATTTAGCCATTGATGTACACACAGACCATCAAAATGCCGGTCCAAAAGGATTCCAACATCGTGAAAATCGCCGTGGAAATGACGTCCCAAATGCCACAACTTATAGAGTTTAATCAGAAGCAGCCCTTGACCGGAATTATACAGGTACATTAAATAATATTCCAATGAAAATTGAATTATTATTCTTATCATACGCCTGCACGAATTGTTACGCTTAGAGTATCAAAGTCGAGTAATCGGAGCTTCCTTTATATAGATCAGTGCCTTGACCTGCTGTTTTTCTCATTACCAACAGCTAATGTTTCTCTTTGTTTCACTATTCAGGAGTTATGCAATGGCTGGGGTCTCCCGGATCCGGACACGTATTCGCTCCAATTCTCCGAGAACAATAATCAGAATTACATCACGGAGAAAAACAGGAACGAAGTTAAAAACGGCAGCGTTTTGAGACTGGAGCACTCGCCGTCGAAAACAGCTGGGGATATACTGTCGAAGCTGAACAATGGAGCCGCGGATGAGAAAACAAAGGCTTTGCAGAAGCTCAGCACTCTCAGTCTGGATATAACATTCGCGCTGGAGTTTATAAACAAGCAGGGACTGGCTCTGATAATATCTCAGGTATTGGACCAAATCCCTCGTTCGATAAGGACTGTAATGTTAATTTTAGAAACTAGCATCGCAGGAGCGTTTTGGGTGCTCAAAATTAAAAAAAAAATGGTGAACAGAAATATCTAAAGTTCCTCTTGAATAGCTCCTAGCTTCAGCCCTGTGCTCAGCGGCCAATCACAGCACATGAAATAAAGCGACGGCACCTTTTAATAATGTCGATTTTTTTTTTTTATATGGTATTTTTTTAAAGATGAATTGATATTCACTTCTGTTTTGATCGTAGATCGAAGGTGGCAAATACAAGGGCAACGCTCTCGCGTTCTCACTTCAGTCGTTCGTCGAGTTGATGGATCACGGGATCGTCTCGTGGGACATACTCGAGCCGCCGTTCATCAACAAGGTGGCGAGCCACGTCAACAATCAGGCTGTAATTCAGGACACGAGCGTGACCGAGGCCTCGCTCAGCATACTCGAGAACATCGTGTTGAACTCGTCCGGGAAATACGGCCTCGTTGAGAAAGAAGTAACGCTGCAGAATCTCGTCATGCATCTCCAAAGCATGAGTCCGCAGATTCAACAGAACGCGATAGCTCTGATAAACGCACTATTCCTCAAAGCCGACGTTGCAAAGAGGCGAGCAGTTTCCGTGTCACTCCAGTCCAAGCAAACCAGAAACGTTTTTCTGACCAACGTCATACAATCCACGGGCCAGGTAAAACTTACGAACCACAGCACGATTCAAATACCCCAGGCAGCATAAAAAAATTTGTTATAAAAAATTGATCTCAATGGATTTCATAAGTGTGTCCGGACGATATCTAAGAATCACCACCCATCCAACAAGTAAACTTTTGGACGTAGGATAGCTGAAAGTTACGATGCAGACGAACATATCGCACCCCTAGAACCATAGTGGTTAATCTCTTATGAGATTACTATGTAAGTTGTTACAATCTTTTTCTGAGGGTGCGACATGTAAGATCACTTTTTCGTACCAGATGTCTTTCTGCTACCTGGGACGCTGCCCGGACGCGTATCGTAAACTGTCGTACCGGAGCGATAGCGCGGGAGACACTACCAAATTCAATTAGACTATTGCAATACTAGTTAGCGAATTAGCGAATAGCAGTAGTGCGTAACCCTCCGACGGTTCTACAGGTGGGAACGGAAATGGCGCATCAGCTCTACGTGCTGCAGACTCTGATGCTGAGTCTTCTGGAGCAGCGAATGATGACGAAGATGGACCCTCAGGATCAAGACGCTCACGACAAGATAAAGGAACTTCGAAGAATAGCGTTCGACACCGAGGGCTCGACGAGCGGCGACGTAGCTGCAAGGAAGCAGGGCCTCTTCGCCAAGGACTACAAGAAACTTGGGTTCAAGTACGACATCAACCCTGCTCTCGATTTCACCGGCACTCCGCCGGGAATGCTCGCTCTCGATTGCATGGTTTACTTCGCGCGGAATCATACCGAGGGGTATACGAAAGTCGTGCTCGAGAACTCTTGCAGAGCCGACGAGCACGAGTGTCCCTTCGGAAGAACGAGCGTCGAACTTGTGAAGCTCCTGTGCGAGGTGAGTCGCGGTGCGGTTCTTCGGAGCCACTTTATTTTGCCAAGAATTCAACCGGTCTGTCTTTCGATCGATGGATTTAACCATGCATTTTCGCCACTTCTCAGGTTTTACGTATCGGAGAGGCACCCAGCGAGCAGGGGCAATCCTATCATCCGATGTTCTTTACGCACGACCACCCCTTCGAAGAGTTTTACTGCGTTTGCATAGTTCTGTTGAACAAGACTTGGAAGGAGATGCGAGCCACTACCGAGGACTTTGTGAAAGTCTTCTCGGTCGTTCGCGAGCAGATAACTCGAGCGCTCCAGTGCAAGCCCACGGGACTCGACAAATTCAAGAACAAGCTGCAACAACTCACCTACTCGACTATAACGAATCTCTGGCAGCAGGAGAGGACGAATCGGGAGGAATGGGAGAGTCACGCCAGACCGATAGTCGAACTACGGGAGCAAATAAAACCGGAAATATTGGAACTCATACAGCAGCAGAGATTAGGATTTTTGGTAGAGGGAACGAGATTCACAAAGTACAGCGCACGAGGACAGAGAATCAAGGATAAATTTTGGTATGTTCGATTATCACCGAATCACAAACTCTTCCATTACGGTGACTGCGACGAGAAGTCCGTGCCAACTATAGACGAGCTTCCCACCAAACTGGCGGTTGTGGAAATTCGAGGGCTTCTCATCGGTCGGGATTGCCCGCACATGAAGGATTTGCAGCGACGCAAAACTACTCATCAATTGGCGTTCTCGCTTGCTCTGGATTCCGTGGAAGTGACGAGCCTGGACTTTGTCGCTCCGGACGAACAGGTCTTCGATTATTGGACGGACGGTATCAACGCGCTGCTCGGTAAGACTTCGAAGATGAAACATGAAACAATTTTGAGAAAATTCATGTGAATTCCACAAAATTAAAGAATTAATTTTAAATGAGGAAATAAAAGGTTTCCTGATTTTTTATAACAATTATTTTTTTAAATAATTTCTTAATAACTTTTTGACATTGCACTGCGACCGATTCCAGATTTTTGTCATATCGCCAAGTACTGAAATTTTGATCGAATTAAACTTTTAGTTGGGCATTTATGTGTGATGCATCCTTAAAATTGCACTGCAATTCGATAATTTTATTCATATCACATTTGGTATATTTCAGGCAACAGAATGTCCAGCAAAGAAACTGAAAATGATTTGGAAACTCTCTTGTCAATGGATATAAAATTGAGGCTTCTGGACGCCGAGGGAATCGACATACCCCAGGATCCTCCGCCAATACCGGAGCCACCGCCAAATTACGATTTTTGTTACGAGTTGAAGTAGAACTCTAATGATTCCGTGCCGAAGCACCGCGAGCCGTAGATGAAACAAAGACGTGTACGCCGTCTGCAACTGCCAATTAGTAAACCCCACACGTTGCCTCGAACGGACGTTGGGCCCTACCATTAACCAGGTCAAACATTTTTAGAACATACTTCGTACATAACACGCGATTTATACTAAACTGTACTATAAAGTACGCGAATTATTCCACGTCGTCGATACAGTTTATAAAATTATCTCTCTTTGTCTCATGGGACGATGCAGTATATTTTTTACCAAAGATATTCGTTAACATTTCTTATACACACATTTTACACACGCTATTTTTTTTTATTAGATGTCCTATCTATACCGCGTATAATTCGGACCTCAATTTAACAATTGATCAATTTCGTCTTTTTAAAAATGTTTACCTTTACTGTAGCTCGTAAGATTTATAGAATGTAATTATTGCATTTGCGATTTTCACTTAATCGAATCGAATATTGTTTTCTTTTAAATCAGTATTTTGTAACAATCAACTTACCGAGAGCCTAGATGTAATAAATTATATATGCAGGATAATAACATCGTATATGTAATTTCGCGCGTGTCATCAAAATTATACGCTCAGAGAGTGACAAGCGACGAACTGTGCGTGCGCGAGAGCGATAAAGAAATAGTTATTTATGTGGCAGGGGCATAGAAAGGGAGTTCTTGACGAATGCGGCATTCACACGAGTCAGGACTCTCCTTTCTACGCCCCTGCCATTCACATAATTTTTCCTAACAAATTCACGAAAATCACGCTTTTCGTTTTTGGAAAGTGCGTGTAGAAAGGCATTTTCTCGCACTAGTCCCACAAAAAAGTCCGTATTGCGGTTGTGCGTATGCGCCGTATTCTTCTCGCACGCGATGCGAAAAAGTGCCTTTCTGCGCTCACTTCACAGAAACTGAAAGCGTCATGCTTTTACGTACATGCGTTAGGAAAAAAATTATATGTCTATCTAACGAGTAACTTGTGATTTCCGATGTGCTCGCTGGGCGATGCCTTCGCCAGCGAAGGTGAAGAAATTACAATGCGTCACGCTGTTCACATAGTCTCTTCCGAGAGAATGTGATAATGCTGAGGGTCTGTGGCGTGATGATCCGGCGGATAGAGGAAGAATTCGATAAAATTGAGCACGGGCCCTCGGCTGAAGGGATTCAGGTATCTGCCCTTTTTGTCCCTCAGATACGAGTACCGCTTGTAGTTGAACATCTCATTGGTCGTTAAATTCATGCAGGCGTGCAGTACCTGCATCATCGAAACAAATGACGTTAACGGTTTTTCTCGACGGTTATTAAAAAAAAAAATAAAGCTTTTCGTACTGACCGAGGTGCAAGTGAGTATCCAGCCGAGTCCGCAAAAGACAAGGGCCTCCATAAGACCCAGCACGTACATCAGCTGCAGCCCCTCGATGGTGATGCAGTAACAAGCGAAGTATAGCGTGAACGAACAATTGATCGCGATGCACATTACGAAGAGAAAAAACCACATTCTGAAACAAGAAAGTTCCCAATAAAACAAAAACAACTATATAATAGTTATTCGTAAGGCAAGGGCGTAGAAGGGAAGTTCTTGACGAGTGTGTAAATGCCGCACGAGCCGAAGACGAATGCAGAAAGGCCCTTTCTCGCACTAGTGCGAGAAATAAGACGTAGCCTACATACCGTTTATACGCCTTCGCAGTATATTTCTCGCACTTAATGCAAAAGAGTGGGTTTCTGCGCTCACTTCACAGAAACGGAAAGCAGGATTTTATGTGCATGCATGGAAATAATTATGAGCGTCGGTGGCGATCGACGAATCTCACCTGTTCCTCAATCCAACGCAATTATAGATAAATGGGCAGTGATGATCGAAATAGGTAACGCAACGATTGCAGATTCTGCAATGCTTTGCTCGCAGGGGACGGAAACATCTGCAGCTGTGACACAGACGTGACAATATAACGTTTCTCTTTTTCCACTTGTCGAAATAAGGTATCTGCTTAATCGCCCTGTAATAAGTATCGCTGTTCTGCGGAACGTATCCGGGATCTCTTCTGTTCGCAACTATCCACGAGATCCACATTAGGATGTTCCAGTAAATAAAACAGTAGTGACTTCCGCGAAGAAGATTCCACGTAATGGGAATGCATTTCAGCAGGTACATTGGATAGCCCCAAAGTAGAACGGAGCCCATGAACAGTAGAAGCGGCCCTTTGCTGTTTCCCGCGCCGCCGAATAGCAATGCCCTGAAATAACGAGGATATTAATTGGCAGCGGTGTCTTGCGTAAAGGTCGAAATAAAATTCAAATAGATTTCAACCCTGGTGAAGATATTTCTCTGAATATGTTCGAAAATTTATCTGAAAGTCTCGGAAAATTTCTCAGAAATTTCTCAGATGAGTCCTCTGAATTTCTCAAAGTTTTCGCACTTTTCAGAAAAAGTCAAAGATTTTTCTGAATGTAAATATTCCTGACTGTTTGGAACAACTTAGATTTTTCCTGCCAACTTCTCTGAAAAACTATGAACTTTGTTGATATTCTAAACCTGATTCTTTGCTATATTCAGAAACGATTTATCTGGAAATCTTTAATTTTCGCTAAGTTACAGCGAGTAACGAAATAAGCAGATCTTGGACAGAACTCGTAAGTTCTCTGAAATTCTCGAAACTCCCTTATCCGAGAAAATTGAAGTCCTTCCGAAAATAAATCGCATTTTCTTTAAAAAGAAAAGTCTACTCTTGGTAGGTGTAATAGAATGGATAGATCTTAGAGACAGCTCGTAAATTCTCTTAACGTATTTTATCAGAAAAAATCAAAGTGCTTCAGAATTTTTTGAAAAGTACTCTGAATTTCTCTGACAAATTGCGATTGCCGGAGGTGGTGTCAAGAAAATGGTAGAAATATGAGATATAAAATGATAGAGATAGCAAATAGAGGAGAAACTCAGAGAAAAATTTCGAAAAATCTCTGAAAATCACTGAAACGGTCCGGTTAGAATATCTCTGACAAAATATCAGAAAAACATTTTCACCAGGGAAGGACATATCGAGGACATTACCAAGAATTTTCAATGACCGCTAGACACCGTGTAATTGGTGTACAAATGTGTTATAAAATCGGAGCAACATAAGTGCTCAACGTTCGGATTAGATACCAGAGTTCGTTGATCGGTGGAATCCAACGAGCCCTTCGTTTCTGTTCTCCCTGCAGTATTCTAACGACTTCCGAGTGTCTGTGACTCTTGGCGAGTTGCAGCGGTGTTTTGCCATTTTTGTCACGCGGTCCGAGCTCGATCTTGCTCTTCTCGCACAGAATCTTCACGCAACTTACGTTGCCCGATAAGCAAGCCAGATGGAGGGGCGTAGAGCCGAAGTAGTCGGGCTTCTGCAGATCCACACCGCTGTACATCAATAGTCTTATTAATTCGGGGTGGCCTTTGTACGCCGCCCAGTGTAGCGCTGTATCGCCGTTTATGTCCGTCAGATGGCCGAGAGCACCGGAGCCCAGTAAGAACGCCGCTGTCGCGAACTTTCCAAACATACAGGCCGTCATCAACGGTGTCAGGCCCTTGAAATCCGCGGCGTTCACAGCTACACCAGCCTATCGACGACAATACATTTTTTGCGATATATTATTGTCGTCGATTTTTCAAGTGTATAAACATTTTTATATATTTTTTTTTTTTTTACTTTGAGGAGTATTTGAACAATCGCACTGTGACCCTTCCTGCAGGCCCAGTGTATCGGTCGCGGTCCTTGAGTCCCGAGACACGAGAGATCGACGGGTCCGTTCCTCTCCACCAGATAGCGCATGACCTAAAATGTATCATTCGATGAATATGATGTTCGTATTCATCGTATCCCGAATCGAAAAAAAATATCGTCCACCGACTTCGACATTGCCGTCCAGGGCCGCCCAATGAGCCGGCGTGTATCCCCATTCGTCTCTGGAGCTCAATATACTCAATCCATTTTTCTCCACCAACTCCTCGACGGTCTCGGTGTCCCTGTTGATGAATAAACCATTGCATTGTGACAATATGTTTAAATGAAAATATAGGTACAAGGTAAACAAAAAAAGGTTCGAAAATTAATAAACGGCATTAGAAGCATTTTTTACATAAACTCTTTCCAAAATTTCAAACACATAGACGTTGCAATTTTACAGCAAAATTTTAATTTTTAACTAAAATCTTTGTAAATTTCAGTCAAAAGATTTGTAACTTTAATATCTGGTATTTTTATTTTCCAAAAAAAAGTACATTAACGTTCAATTATTGTAAGTAATGCAAGCAAATTTCATGTTCCAGAATATTAAATTTACGATGTATACTTAAAGTGTAGTTTTTAAATGAAAATCTAGAAAAACTGACCCAGCTCTGAGAAGCTCGAAGATTTTCTTGGTCTCCTCAGTGGGTCCCTGTCCAGGTGTTGCTACGTCCGTGTATATATTGTCGTCAGGTCCGTTTCTCCTTTGAACGCCGTTTCCCTTTATCATGCCCTGGTTGTGATGGGCCGCTCCCGATATCGGATTGTTCGGTAGATGCCCGACCATGTCGGGATCTGGACTTAGCTCCCATACCGATTTTGCCGCGCCTGGCCCTGTTACAGGGCTCACAGGGTACACCTGCAAGCGAAAAAAAATAAATTATTATTACGTTTTTTTAAATCGAAGTGTATAATGATCTTATCCAATGCATAAGTGTATAAAAATTACCTTGCAAAGCGTTGCGAGTTCCGTGTTACCACGCTCGAATTCGGAAGGCGTTCTCGAAGCGGACGTGCCCCGATTTGGAGCACAATTGTTACCCTCCGGAACCGCTAGTCACAACGATGTTCCTGGTCCGACCATTGTTCCGTTGTTCTTGTTGATGCGAATCGTGCGAATTGTGTTTCTTCTTCTCTGCTACACAACTCCTGTTGACGATACAGCTGACGAGTTCGAATGCCCGTACACTATCCACGTGCAAGCCCCGGAATAAGGACGAGCGATATCCGCATCTCGCCAACGGACTGACCAATTTTACGTGGACTTGCGCATTCAAATCAATAATATGCTACTCGGAACGCGTGCGTAAAGACCTACTCAGCGTGTTCTATATACCATATATATACATAATCTATAGTTACTTATCGTGAGAACTGCAATGGGCAGTCATGCGATCGCTCCGTGTTCATTTTCGAAAGGAAAATGTTGATAAAGGTCGCGATAAGATGACCCGGAAATATGCACCGTCGAGATTACTCGATCAGCTGACGGTGGATGAATGGATCAACAGCACTATATAGTAGTACTTGCAGGCTGTCGTGGCCCGGGCGCTTCGCGCCCCTGCTGTGCACTATGAAATTTAGAAACCGGAAATTTATCATTTTTGGAGATTTACCGAAATACGTCACATCCGGTTTGAAAATTGAGTTTTTCGACGGAAGTGGCGTCGTTTCGGAAATAAGTCACTTCCGGTTTGAAAATTTCATTTTTCGACCGGAAGTGACGCCACAACGGAAGTGACGTATTTTCGGTAGGAAAGTAAGATTTTCATACCGGACGTGAAGTGTTTTCAGTTGGAAAATAAGAATTTCAAACCAGAGTGAAGTATTTCCGGTTGGAGATTAAGATTTTCAAACCGGAAGCGAAGTGTTCCCGGTCGGAAAATAAGATTTTCAAACCGGAACACATCAGCAATAATGATGCGAGTCGGTGAATGAAACCGATACCGTAATAATTCGCTTTTTGCGTGAATTTGCTTGCAAAAATTCACTCTCGTTTGGATAGAACGAGAGATAGAAGCTGAGCTGATGTGAAAGGTGGGAAAGTTGGAGAAGCTGGGTTAACGTCCGATCTTAGAGAGCGCCGCCGGTGTTTTAGGTGAAACAGCACAGCTGACGGAGTCTTAAAATAATTTTTATACCGCGATCAGTTCTCCAATGTATTTGCAACAATGAGTTTAAACAACAAAGTTGAAATTTTGGTAGTTGACACGAGTGCGTTTATAAAGAACGTGCCGTTACAGGTGATTACGAAATTTTCATAAATATCGCCGTGGGCATTGCAGTTTCGCTTCGACACCCAACATTGTTTACACACCTAGGTTAAGCGGTCCGACGTTGTCATGTGCACGTGGTGATAAACCGTCGTTCTTCATTAATGTTGATTGTTGTGTCGTAGGAAATCGGAACCAACATCGTAACGGACCAAAATGTTGTCAATGAAATAAAGAACAAGCGGCAACTGAGAAGACTCGTCGTACTGCCGTACGAATTGGTTATCAAAGATGCTTTTCCGGAGAACATCAAGTTTGGTAAGATTCTTATTTTCTAGTGTCGTAATTTCTCTGCCTTAAACGTTCGCCTGTCGGTTCGCTCTTCTTATGACAATATTGTGAAATTTCACGAAGTTGCGTGCCGGACATTTCCTGCCATTTCAATCTGGGTCTAATCCTGCACATATTGGATTGGTCCCATGATTTTTTGTAAATGAACTCATTCTCAAAAGCACTTAGCTTTTTAATTAGATTTAAAAAAAAATGAACAGTGCATAGAAATGCATAGAGAAAAGGAAGGTGACGCCGGCCTACTGCGGCTCCATCCTTCACATATCATTTTTTTATATATCATATGTTTCAGAATTTTCTCAGGTTTCCAAATCATGGTGATTCAGAAGTTCATTTTTACTCATAAATAATTATGAACCATTTTTTTAAATCTAATAAAAATTCTGAGTGCTTTTGAGAGTTACGACGATGATATAAAAAATTGCTTCAATGATCGGAAATCCGCGATTGTCCAATGTTGCAATATGACGCATATTGCAATGCTTCAAAATTATGCACGAGCCATGGTCGAGGGTCGTTAATTCACAGAATACATAATTTAGAATTAATCTGTTTTTCCATTTTTACAGTTACCGAATTTGCCAAGAAAACTGGAGACTACACAAGTCTTTCGGCGACCGATATCAAAGTCATAGCTTTAACTTATCAATTGGAGAAGGAAAAAGTAGGGACAGCTCATCTTAAGAATGCACCTGCTGTAGCGAGGACTATCAATGCCACGAAGGGGCAGCCGCTGGAACATCCAAAAAGCATAGCTGGTTTTTATCTTCCCGGGGCTGACGAAGACAGCGACAGTGACGATCATGACGAGGTCGAGGAGGGGGAGGAGGCGGAGGGGCAAGATGAACTCGAAGAATGCGATAAGACAATCACACTGCCGGAGGAAAATAGCCCATCGGATCATGAGAGAAATAACAAGGACGCAGAGTCCAGTTCTTTGGGGTCTTCGGATTCCGAGGATGAGTCCGATTATTTGACCGCGGTGTCGGATACGGAGCAGGCGGAAAGCGACGACCTGGCCGCGAGGTTCAAGAACTTGAATTGCAACGTGGAGGAAATGAAACTCGAGGGCAACGGCGAGCACGAGGTCGACGACATTCTGGCGCCGGTGAAGACCGATTCCGAGACGAACGAAGACTCGGGCGACGGAGGAAGCGAGGAGGACGACGAGGACAGCGACGGGGGCGGATGGATCACTCCCAGTGAGTCTCCTCAACGACGGTTTCGAATTTAAAACACCGCAGTTTTTTTGTTTTTCATAAACTGTTTTCGTAAAAAAAAATTTGAGATATTTAAAATGACGACAACTCGGAAACGGTTCGAGATAGCGAGTTAAAATTTGGTACACTAGTAGAATAGACTCTTCCCTCGGTACAATTTGCATGTTGATTGGGGGCCGATTCGAGATGTTACGCGATTTTGACATTTTTTAAGAAAGATCGTGGTAACTTTAACTTGCGGAAATTTTGAACTGACGTCCCAAAATTACATACTAATATAATACTATGATCAAAGATCTTTGGTACTGAATTTGTCCGAAATCTATCGAAAAGCTCGGATTTCATGGAATATATATATATAATTTTTTTTAATTACTAACAATTGTCTAATTCGAGTAAACATGGAGGTATAGAGCTGGAGTACACTGTTTCGTATTAAATTTGGCGAGAGTAGATCGAACCGTGTTTATAAGATGTTCAACTTGTTGAATTTTTCGAAGAATGTTTATTTTACGTCCGACGAGAATTTCTGCATCGAATATCGCTCCAGGAGTAAAATAAGTTCTAGAGTCCTAATCAGCGGTAAAAAACATGTTAAACATTGCCCCAAAACGGCGAATATTGGGTAATTGACTCAATGTTTTTTAATCAATTGATTTGATTACAGGTAACGTTGCGAAGGCCAAAAAGTCGATGGATTCGGATATTCTCGGAGAGAAGCCAGCGACGGTGGCTTGCATGACGACCGATTTCGCCATGCAGAACGTTTTGATGCAGATTGGCTTGAGCGTCGCCGCGCTTGACGGTCGAGTAATCAAGCAGATGAGAACGTTTATCTTCCGATGTTACGCCTGTTTCAAGACTACGAGTATAATGACGAAAGTATTTTGTCCGTCGTGCGGTCTGAAGACTCTGAAGAAAGTAGCCGTCTCACTGGACGACGAAGGCAAACAACAAATTCACATCAACTTACGAAAGCCCCTATCGGCCAAGGGAAAGAAGGTAACAATAATTTTTTTACGACAACTATATAAATGCTCTCGCCTAAACGAGTGTAACAAACTTTCGCGCTTCTCAATTTTCAGTTTTCACTGCCGACTCCGAGAGGTGGAAAACACTCAACGAATCCTATTCTCTGCGAGGATCAGCCGATTCCCGATCAGAGACCGAGCCGACTCGCGCGTATGAAAAACGATCCGCTCAAGGACGATTATATCGCCGGCTATTCACCGTTCGTTACACGTGACGTGAATTCCAAGTCAGCGATTTTGGGTATTCGTCCGGGGAGCAGAGTCAAGTATTGGATGAAGAAAAATCCTAACGAGCCCCGTCGAAAACGCAAATAAGTGTTGCAATTGACAAAATATTGATACACTATATTTTACTTTTATTACTGTAAATAAATATATATCGTAACGAAACTGCGACTTCGTGTATATTATTCCGCGAAGCTTACGCACAATGATAGTTCTCATCCTCGGCATGAGACAATCCAGAATTAATATGTCGTCAATTTTTATTACAGTAGACAATCGCATACGTTGCATGCTCGAGAACCAAGCCGATTACACACGACCGGATAAGTCGGATTCCCCACTAACTGCCTTGATACCTGCTCACTCTTCCTCTCTGTACAAAAACTTGGAGCAGGACATATTTGATAGACAGGTGAAAAAGGAAGGGTCGCCACGCATGTAGACGGACTCCCAGAAAAGGTCTGAGAACACCAAGTTTTTTGGAACGTTTATGGTGTTTTTCGGGTCCGTTTTACCCGGTCGTGCTTTATCCAACTTATCCGCTCGGTAAAACTTATCTGGAAGCAAATTCCGCGATTGTCTTTCTGTACGATCGAATAAGTTCATTGATAACACGGATGCTTCTTTGGATCGATTAAAGTGCAATCAATCAATTGAGTATTGCTGAGTCTCTCGGTTAATCGAAAAAATAAAATAAAAAATATGCTCCGGGTGAGGATCGAACTCACGACCTTAAGATTATGAGACTTACGCGCTGCCATCTGCGCTACCGAAGCTTGCGCTACCGAGGCTCCTCAAATCGTAGAACAACGGCACACTGGAGAAACCATGCATTTATAAGACACGTGCTCTCGCACTGGTGTCCTACGAAAAAGGATCGCGGGGACAGCGTGATAAGTGTGCGCTGCCGAACGAAACTCTCGCGAGTGTCACCGTCCGTCATTGTTCGGTCGCACAAATGTTGTGCCCGGAAATATGGGACTTCAAGGCTCCGGAGCACCATTTCGAAATCGAACGAGCGAGTTATCGGACGAGGGAAGTGCCAGCCGTCGTTAGTACTCATTATTTCAATCACTCGGTAAGCCGCTCCGTCGCCAACATCTTGCTTTCAATTGCGCGTCAACCTCGACGGCTCGAAGGAGTCGCAGGTTATGATTTTTTTTTCTTTTTCTTTTAAACTCGAGTCAACAAATTTTTACGTAATTCTCGTTCCCCGCGTTTTTTGGACACGGGCCAGGTGTCCGTCGTGCTTCCTGACACAAACAGCGTTCCTCGAAATCTTCGCGAGAGCCTTCTAGACGACAGCGATTATTACAAAATAGAGTCGCTGCGTGCGTCGGATCTCGTCAACAAAGAGTTCATCGAAGGCTTCGTTAAGAGAGGTCAGTTGACACTCCGTTTTTTTTTTTTTCTTCACCGCAAATAAAAAATAACATCGTCATCATCTTTCGTCGAAGTTCGCTCCGACGATATTCACGTCTATCCAATACGAGACGTCACGTATAGTCGACATACGCGTTGGACCTCGTCCACGATAAAGTTCACTTGCCAAAAATGTTGACGTCGCTTCTAGTTTGATTTTTTTTTGCTTTTTCACAATCCGTATCAAGAAATAGTACATTACGATACTAGTGCGATAAAACTTTTTCCGAAGAGTCTAAGTGGACGGTGAGTTTCGCGATCACACGAGTTAACGAAAAGTTTTTTGCACCAATATCGCACACGAATTTACTTCAGAAGGTGTGAAACGGCAATTTTTGCACCGAGTGAAATAAATAAATTTTTTGAACTTTCCGTCACACTTCGGTTCTTAATATTGTACATTTGGCAGTTACAAAACTGATGATTTTGTTTTTTCTAGGAGAACTGTCCCTACTGACCGTAGGCAGGAAGGTCGATGTGCACAACTTGGTCGCGATCTGTCCGTCGGGGCACCTCGTACTCTCGCTGGTCAGAGAAGACTATCAGAAACTGGGACTAGAAGGCAAAGAGACATTCTTCGATCGTAAGGCGCATTCGCGTTACGGTAAGTCCGGAGAGGGAGTGAAAAGATAAACGAAAGGGCTGAACGAAAAGAAAAGAAAAAAACGGAAAGAAAAGGAAATTTGTATATACACCAAAGAGGAGAAATCGCAGCAAAAATGCCCAGGAAGCACAGAGCGCCAGCGCTGGAGGAGCTGGCGCTTTGCTCCGTAGGCAGATACGTAACGACGTTTGGAAAGAATTTGATAAAACCAATATGCAAGTTGTCCCAACAGAATCCCGAGCTCGGTATAACGACGCTGAGCGAATTGCTTCGGTCGATGAAGATTCGTCTCAGTTCCAGCGTGCCCTGGCATCTCTACGACAAGATGGCAGTGGAGGCTCTCCGGTCCATAATGAATTTGATCAACGAAACGAAAAACTCGTACAACGATTTCGCGCCGATCGGCGTTTTTTTGTCGGAGGTGAACGTCGTCGTGAGCCTGATCGAGGTCGTCGTGCACGGGAATCTGCGGACGATAGAGTTCGCCGCTTGGCCTAAGATAATGCGGCACGTATTGTACAACAATTTACACAACATGACCGGCCTCGAGGTGTTGGATCTCGGTTCCGGTTCGGCGGGCTGGAGGACGTCGGACATCGAGAAGATAATAATAAACGGAGTAGCGACGATGCCGAATCTCGTGTCGTTCACGCTGTGCTTCGACTGCACGGACAACATAATCGGGGCGGTCAGTCAGAATTGTCCGAGGCTGCGCTACCTGGACGTGACCGCGTCGAGATCGGTCACCGATCGAAGCGTCGCGGCTCTGCTGAAGAGTCGGGTCTTGCGGGAGGTGAAGCTATTCAGGACGTCGGTTTCCACGGTCGGTTACGCCAATCTGCTGTCGGGCCATTCGAGACTCGAGGACATCGGTCGCTGCGACGATATCGGCGATGTCTTAGAGGACATACGAAACAAGGAGAGCTACCGCTATGACAAAGAATTTCATCTGAGAGCGTTCGAGAGTCGGAACGTTGCTATGAATCACTTGTACCTGCTGATCAGCATGTGTCCCTACATAACGCGCCTCTCGCTGATGTGCGACGAGAGAATAAGCGATCTGACGATACTCGCCGCCCTGGAGAATCTCACCGAGCTCAAGCTCCTCTCGTGCTATTTTTACGCCGACCGCATCAAGACCCTGATCGAACTCACCAATTCGCGAATAACGACGCTTCACTTGGAGCACGTCGAGGAGATCGACAGGAGCGCTCTGGTCTACATCAGTCAATTTTGTCCGGAGATAAGAAACTTAACTTTCTACAACTGCGAGCTCCTCGATCACACGACCACCCACTTCAGAAAGCTACCGATCGCCCCTTTCAAGTACCTCGAACGCATGAAATGCGTTGCCGACTGCGATAGCGTGCATCTTGAATTTCTTCTTTCTCATTGCACCAACGTCAAGTTCATACAGTTGGGCTCGTCAACCGGTATCGGCGATACGACTATGAAAAAAGTTTTCTCCCAGAATCCGATGACGAAGCTCGAGGAGCTCAAGATTCTTTACAGCGACGATCTTTCCATGAGGACCGTCAGGCTGTTGATGCAGAATTGCGAGAACTTGCGGAGGCTCTCGGAGCTCGAGAGCTGGCAAGGAATTTCGAGCGAGGAAATACAATCGTTCAGAGAAGAATTGAGAGTCAACAACATCGATCTGGACACGAGTCCGACCTTGTCGCTGGCATGATTCTCACAATTATCTATAATCTAATGTCTTCATTCGTCGTCCATGTCCTTCATTATTATCTTTATTACCGAGGCAGTTTTGGAGTAATTATCTCAGGGAATTCGGTCCTCGTCAAGGATTTAATAATTGTATGTGGGATTATTCGACGATCGCTGGCTGCTCGATCTCGGACAGATGTTTTGACCTTTTGATTTTATAATCGACGGTAAAACATTTTTTTTTCTTTTTTTTTTCTTCGGAACCCGTGCTTTTCCTTCAGCGTGGTGCCATGACAGAAACAGAGTGATACTTAGCTAATACAACGGTACTGATTAAAACGCGGAGATACAATACGACTTTTATTTTTGTAAACTAGTCCTTGTACTCTTGTACAAAACGAGCTGTGATCGACGACACAAATTGAGCCTCTTTATCTTCTCACGAAGAAAACTACGAAATCGACGCGTTGCTCATTTGCTAATACATCGGAATGTAAAAGAACAATTATATACTTGTGAATATATAAACTTTACGGAACGATACTTTGGATCATTCGGGTTATTCTATTTAAGAAAAAAAAGAAATTTCATTTGATACGTGACTGAGGTTGGATAGCTCGTTAACTTCCATTTGAAACGTTTTTTGTTTTCCCGGTTACGCGTACGCTCGAAAGTCGTGACAATTAATTTGAACGAGGACGCTTTCGTTCCCGGCAAGAAGAATTACGAGCGAGTCCGAGATTGTTTGGAAAAAAATCTCACCGAAACCTTCGACGTTATCGTAGCTTGGGATCCACCTGGTGAGCATAGGATTTGTTTCTTCCGTTGATACCGTGTGAGGCGCGGATATTTGATCATCTCTTTAATTTTTTTTCCAGAGGAAAAATTGTGTCCTTCGTCCGTCGCAGCATGGTTTCACGGTCGTGGCTACGTCACGTCGGTGTGCAAGCAGAAATTCACGCAACGAATCGAACAATCGCTCCCCGTTCCGAGCCTGGATAGTACTTGCGATTTGAATGACTTCTTCGAGTGGCTCGGGATCTTCAGTATCGGTGGTGATACGTAAGTCATTATTTAATTCTCCTCGATGACTTAAGGGGAAGGAAAATATCGCGATCGGTAATGAAAACTGTAATAAACTTTTCTCAAGGGTGCTAAGTTTTTTTAAAGAATATTTTTAGATCGAATTCATTTTTTTCTCAAAAAATTTAGCTCCATTGAATAAAGTTAATTTGAAAATTGCAACTATGTCTCTCGCATGCACAGCTGTTTCACTTCCCCTTAAAACGATGTTGGTTGTCTCATTAAAAAAAAATTGCAGGACAAACGGCGAGGAAGAGGATTACGTCAATACGTACACGTGCCCTACGCCCAAAATGGAACTGGATGAGGTTCAATATATAGAGTGTACAGGATTTTTTACGCGCCGACAAACGTCGAGGATCTATAATGCGATGAAAGATTTTGTTTCTGCCTCGGATACATTGCCATGGGGTAGTTTACACGTACAAGGATTCGCCGACAGTCCCGTGAGCTGGGGCCTGAAAGAGCACAATTTTTTCACGGACGGCGACAACAGCTACACGATCGTCTTCCAACCGAACGATCAATGCTTCACAAGAAAAAGTATGAGCTCTAATAAAAAACCAAGAATATTTCAATAAACTCATATTTTAAATAGACAATTCTACTCGCTATAAACCTAATATCCCAATTACGAATATCACAAAATAAAAATGGCAAGCGCGTGTAATATATAAACGGCTCCGACGTACATAATAACTATTTATAGTAATATACTCCTTTTTTTTCTTTTTTTTTTGGAAACCTAATTCGGTTCTGTTGCCTGAGTAGCGTTCGTTTTTTTAAATATATAATATCTATTATATGTATATTTATCTAGTAAATTACGAATAATGAATCCAAAGAAAAAAAAATTGGATCCGCGAGATCTAATGAAAAAACGAGGTACAAAGAATTACGAACCCGACGACGCAACAAAGGTAGGGCATTGGTGACTTGTGCTCTCGAACGTACAGAGGCGCGGCATTTATATCCTTCATTGTTGCGTCATTTATGACTAGTTTGGAACGCGACAAAAATTGTGCACGTAAATTACGTGCGCCGTCACGGGCTTCCGACTACGGAGACAATTGCACAGAGACAGAGAGAGAGAGAGCGTACAACACAGATACAAAACGTAACGGAACGTTAGTCACATTGTAGACGCAATTCTCTCAAACGAAAAGGCACTAAATACTGGACGCTGAGATCATTAATGACTTAGCCTATATAAATTAACTGACTATAACATAGTGTGCATGCGATATCGAGAGACTTTTTTTGTTATATATCTCGCGAGATGAAAATAAACGCCTCGATGGAGCTAGTACCTTATGGAAAACAAGCGTAACACTTTTTGCTAAATTTATACTTCTATGAGTATGTGTACGTGTGTGTGTCCTGCGTGTGTCGGTGTATTATTAATTTTTTTTTCTGTTATTCGCATAAGTATTAATTTATCAGTGACTTCATATGAGTACGTGAGAACCCTCGGTTTCGGTGAACTTAACTTTCGCATTGTGATAGAGATCCTCGATTCCGGAGCCAACCGACATCCGAGACTTGGAGCGAGCCATCAGCTCGCTTATCTCGTCGAGATCGCGGCTGTACCTAGAAAGAGAAAATATCGAGACATTAAAATGAGATCATTCAGGTAGAGTGGGTTGGTCGATTTGTAATGTTTACTCACCGACTAATCGGTCTACTGGGATTCTCCGAAGAATCGGATGAATTTTTCACCACCGAGTCTCCGTCGTCGTTGTTGAAGGCGGCCGGATTGCCTAGCGTTTTTTAACGGAAAGGCGATTAGATGGAGTACGCACTTTTTATTGGCATTAGACGAATCCAAATATATTTGAGAAGTATCACACACGGTCTTTTACCACTTTCCGATGTTCCTTGATTCACTGGTGTCTATCACTGGCTGTATTCGAGATACATTCCAGAAAAAACTTAGAAACATTTTCTGTAACGTCGCTTCCGGTTTGAAAATCTCAGTTTTTAAACCGGAAGTTACATATTTTCTATAAAACGTCACTTACGATTTAAAAGTGAGATTTTCAAAACGGAATTCTTAATTTTTGTCAAGAATGTAGATCGAATGCAGCCAGCGACGGAAACGTGTGAATTAACGAACAATGGAAAGTGGATAATATATATGTCTTAAATTTATTTGCAATTCATCCTGGAGCTAGTCAGCGAAAGGATGCTTATAAACAGTAAAAACGATGTCGGAACGTAAGTGCGAACCTGTTCAATTGGTGCTAATGTATAGCTGAATAGCTGAACTCAAAAGTTTGCCACTATACTGCATGATTTTACTAACACTTAAGCATGGATCTATCGTCGATCACCATTAAACTTACCCGAGGGAAACAACATCGTGTGTCTGAGCAACTCCCCGCTCATGAACGGCGGTAAGCTGTCGTCTTCGTCGACCACAAGATGATTGGTGTTATCCACAGCGATCGACTCGACCATCTCCAGCCATTGCTGATTGTGCGATCTAAATTTCTCGACTTTTATACGCGCGGCCCAATCCTTGTCGCACATCTGACGAAAATTCATATCCGTAATTGAAATTGAGTTCGTCACTAACTCTACCGATATTTTCGAAGTTAGCTTACCGCGATAACGTCCAAGCAAGCGTCGCAGACCTTTCGAATCGCCGGATTCTTGTCGTGCATCAGATCTATCAGATATCCCGGGGCTTCTGCAAATAATATCACAAGAGAGTTCGTGTTTGTTCGCGGAGTAAACGTGTAAGAAAATATTGGCAAACAAAAGTCTACTCAATAATAAATTACACAGCCACTGGGCACTCTCACGTGCAGCTCACTGGAATAAATTCCATTCCATGGGCTAAAAATGAACTATTAGAAAATGCAGCCCATAGAATGGAATAAATTTTCTAATGGTTGAATTTTGGCTCATAGAATGGAATTTATTCCATTGACGGTGAGTGTCTCTGAGTGTCGATGGCTGCAGACGCGCAAAGCGCTCGCATCAGAACATCCGCTACTTTACATGATTGAAGCAATATCGTCAATTACCATTACCAGTCTCACGGATAAGGTAATCCCTCGTCGAATCGTGTTTAGATATCTGATAGAATACGTAGATTATTTGCAGAACAATCTCGTCGTCCTCTTGTTTCGCTGCACGAAATAAATAGCAGCATCATCAAAATGTCATGGATCAAATAATTGTTTCGGCTCATCGTACGATCTACGAACCTTTCAGCAATTCTATGAGCGACAGTAGAATGTCCGCCTTGCACAACAGTCGCGCACAGTCTTCGTCGAACGCAGCCGTGCCAAGTAGAACGACGACCTCGAGCACAAGGTCGTCCTGCACTTTACCGGGAACCAAATTGTTTCTTATCCAAGGTATGAGATTGCATCGTTGGAGTATTTGAAAATAATCGAGATCGGGTAGTGCCAAGTTTCCGAGGACACCGACGATCTCCAGAACAAAGTCTTGCGAGTCCGACTGATTCAGGGCCATAGCGAAGTCACCGACGAATTCGACGAAGTGCTCCTTCGTCGAGTCGTGTTGCGATATATTCCTGATCATCTTCATCACGAGAGCGTCCTGATTTCGAAAGGCTTTGTGTATGAGTCCTTGCAGACGATTGTTCTCGATCATGAGCTGAGCGTTTCTGTTGTTAGCCGCGAGATTTATGCAGAGAGCGACGAGTTCGGGCTTAACGCGCTCGTCCTCGGATTCGAGGATCATGTCGATCACCATCGGCATACACTCTGTGTTTCCGAACATCGATTTAACCTTGTCGTCCATACTGGCGTGATAGAGAAGTCCGAGAATGGTCGTTTTGTTTTTTATTTCGGTCTGACCGAGAAGCTTCACCAGCTTCGGTAGCAGACCGACCCTTATCATTCTTCCCCGAAGCTTCGTGTCGAAGGAAAGATTGAACAGCAACTTCAACGTGCATTGCACGAGATCGATATTGTTGTTTTGAAGAAGCCGCGGCAGTTTCTCGATTATGTTCCCGTCAGCCTGAGGACAAGGTAAAATGTATATATTTTTTAAATCATATTTATCGAACACACTATTACTCACCATGGTATCTTTATTTTCACGAAAGATCGATAGCTTCTTCAGGAACGTTATCACGAGCATAAGTAGATCGGTGTTCACTCTGTCCAAACTCTTCGTCAGCATCCCAATAACGTTTCTCTTTCGCATTTTTCTCTCGACCTCCGTGTTTTCAGCGATGTTCAGTAGAAGATAGAATGCGACTGCGAATAGTAAAACAACGTTTATGCATCTCATTGAAAAAATAACCGTTGTTTGTAAACGAGAATGGGGCGCTTGCCTCTCAAAAGTTGTTCCTGCTTTCTCGTCAGACTCTTGAATCTTTTCCGACTCTTCTCCAGCTCCTCCTTCAGGCGTTTGACTTCACCTTCGGACACGTGGGAGCTCATATCGTCCGATCGCCGTTTTACCTCGTAATCGAGGGGACCGTCAGAATTCCAGATATCGTCGGTCAATTTTATCTTCTTGTCGCTGCTGTTGTCGACGTTCCCGGATGGAAACAGCACCAAACCGGTGGTGGTCTCAAACTGTCGTCGACGCTTCTCCATATCATCTCTCCATTCGTCATAGCGCTGGAGCTCGCACTCCACAATTTCCATGCAGAGCGATCCGATCTGAACGGCATAAAAAGGAAATCTTTGTAAAATTTCGCTGAGACGGAATGCGAACGGAACACGACTGTCCCTTACCCTGTATTCCACTACGATATTGTGAAACTGACTGTAAGTTGAGAAACAGAAAAATATGTAAATAATGTTAGTGGAGAGTTCTATGCTGCGTTTCCAATCTTCTCTCAACACTCTGGCCAGTGCGCTGAGTAAGGATTCTGAAAAAAAAAAAATACATACATATATATATATATAATCGCGATTAATTCATAATTGAAAAACTAGGGTGGTAAGTAGAAAATAAAACAGCCATGTACCGTTTTTTGTTAACTCGAGAAGATTGTCGGGAACTCTGGCCAGTCGCAGAATCAGCGCGGAGCCTTTTATTTTTTCAGGTATATTCTCGTACAACAGTTCAATGTAGCTCTCGACGTTGCTGATCACAGCCCGTTCCGTGTCCATGTTGTCGGAACTGACTGTGTTGGATGACGCCGGACGCTCCGGTTGAGTGTTGTCACTCGCATTGCCTGTAACAATTCAGATTTATTTAATATAATTTCCTGTCCAGCAAAATTGTTGGGATATTTTACCGGTATATAAAATTCAATTCATTTATCAATTTTGTTCCTGTCAATAAAATAAATGAATAAACAAATTATAAACATGGAATTAAATAAATTTTAAGGCCCAACAAAAATGTTTTTATTATTTACCATCGGCATTGAGTCTGTGCTTCTGAAGATAGTAGATCAGTTGTTCGACCTCGTGGAGTTTGGATTCGTGTATCAAATGACACTTCTCCATTACCTGCTTGGCGAGAAGAGCGACGTTGGTGTTTGCCTCCAGATCTTTCAATCTTATGATTTTCTGGCATTCCTAGAAATCGTACGAAACAATCATATTCGTCATTGTAAAAAAAGAAAGAACGGGAATACACAAGTGAAACAAAACGAGGATGTCATTACTTTGCGATCGCCGAGCATGGGGTCACCGAGTTCTCCGAGAATGAACGCCTCGACGTCGTAATTAACTACCAAGGCCTTTTCCGTGGGATGAACGTCGAGAGTGCCGGAACGCACTTTCCTGTGAAAGCAAAGCGTTTTGATAATCGAGCATGATATTGATATTGAACTCTCGTCACCGAGCGATGAGAACGACCTGCCGAAATGTCAGGCGAAACGTCAGATCGAATGTCAAGTCAATAAATGTACCTCTTCAAAAACTTGGCCTCGTCCATCGTGCCGTCCGAGTTTCGAGCTCGTCAGAAGCACCGATTTTTTCTTGTCGTTTTTATCGATAATTGTGACAATTTTGTGATATTAATTTTTTTTATATTATTTAAAACGATCACGAACATTCGTGCGAACAATCATCTCGCGATCGTGAGACATCCGTGAGCGCAATCGGATTCGCTACGGATGCGCGCGGCTGCTACGACAAAAATTTTCTCCGTCGCACTAGACTCGATCCGCAAAGCCTTCCCGTTCGGCGGGCGGAGGGACAACGGAGACCAAATGATAATAATACCATAAACGTTCTCTGACACTTACGTTCAATTGTATATAATAACACGAAGATATGAGAATAAATCGGGCAGCTTGTATGTCGCAATCTAAATGTAGGGTACTGCACACACGACAAGCACGGGAAGACTCTCATTCGCGGCAATATATTCGTAAGGAAAACACCGGTCTCGACTTACCGGCGGTGAGGAATTCCATAGACATATATATTATTGATTTAACAAATGGTGCATAGGTTTATTGTACGGTATAATTAGAATATATATAAGCGATTAAGTTTTGAGTGTGGAACTTCCTAATGCCGTAACAAATTACCCGCATTGCTTGCAACTGGACCGGCTTCGCTGGAAACGCTTTTTCGTCTGCTACAGGCCCTTTCAAAAGATCACAATCGACAGCTGCACACAAAGAAAATTTGGGAACAAGAAACACGATAGCAAGTGTTTTTGACTTCGAAATCCTTCGTGTCCCGTGGAGTGATTTTTCAGATGTTACGAAAAAGTTGTTCGTTGGTTGACTCATGTTTATCTCCATAATGTCGTCCGTGAGCTTACGCATGTCCCAAAGTCGACTTTCGGCCCGGCGATACCGATAACACTTTTTTATCAAGGTGTGGCCCGGACGACATTCTTGTCGATGTTTTTTTTTCGAAATCGACAAGAGAAATCTGATTATTAAATAAACATAGCCAGACACGCGCCACGAAACAGTGGTAGTTGACGGAATATTTGCGATGTGCCCAGCACGTGTCGCAAATATTGCCCCAACTACGTCCGTTTCGTAGCGCGTGTCTATCTGGGTATTTACAGATTAATTCATACGATTTTCTGGGCAGCCCCCCGTTCCTCCACAAACTGATTCTACACATCGGTTACGGTGAAACGATGAGCTGCCGATTTTCGGTACAGACTGTTGGTAACAAAGATCGTTGGAACAAAGTTTAAGTTCCAATTTATCTCAATTTAATTTGCACACGAACCTTTGTATAATATATATATATATATATATATATATATATATATATATTACTATTATAATTTCTTCTAGCAGTAGGACGAAATGGTGCCAAAGGTCATTGTTGATTGTGATGCTGGCACAGACGATGCTGTGGCGCTGGTAATTCTGATAGCAGCACACAAAGCTAAGGAACTCGAAATAATGGGCGTTACGTGTGTGGGTGGCAATACTTACATCGACAACGTCGTCTGCAATGTCTTCAGAACGCTGGAGATTTGCGGTACATCGGATGTGAGTTCGTCGATTATCTGCTAGCCACAGAACTCGATGGATAACTTGCAAAAGTAACTCAAATGAAATACACTGTTCGACGATAGATTCCAGTCTACAAAGGAGGTCGCACGGCACTTCTGACGACAGAATGCTCCAAGAAAATTCACGAGGACGGTTATCACGGCAGTGACGGTCTCGGAGATGTTTTCAAGGATAAACCGGATTTGAGTAAATTGCAAAAAGAGCATGCTGTGATCGCTCTGAATAGAATTGTCTCCGAAAATCCTGGTAAAAAACGACTTCAAACTTCATTGAAAAAAAAATATTGATTTTCACTAACAAGAGTCTTTGAATTATAGGCGAGATATCGCTGGTCTGCTTGGCGCCTCTCACCAACATAGCGCTGGCAATCAAGATGTTTCCCGAATTCGGCGATTGTGTCAAGCAGCTCTACGTGATGGGCGGCAATTCAACTGGTAAAGTCGGAACTTTTATTACGACCATTAAATTGTAGGAAACAATTTATCTTAAACTAATTTTTTCAATTTTTGATTTTCACCCAGCCAGAGGGAACATAACGGCGCAGGCGGAATTCAACTTTTACGCGGATCCAGAAAGCGCTCACATAGTTTTAGGTAGCATCGAAAAGCCTCTTTTGCTACTCCCCTATGAGTCTTGTTTGAGTTGCGATGTGACACAGGCAAGTCTAAACTTCGCCGGCTTATAAAACAAGCGCAATCGTTGTTAACCCTTCACGCACGGGAGCGACCTTGTCTTCTATTCGAAACATAAATTTCGAATAACAATAGTGCACTATACATTGACGATGAATACATTATTTTTCACAAATTTAATATCGTGAACGTTACTCTTGAAAGAGTATTCTTCCGAATTACGACATGTACATTTTTTTTTCAATACAGTGTTTTTTAGCCGCGCAATTTAAGTACTCGATCAGCGAGGATCCCGTAAATGAAGGGTTAAAGACACAATAGAGAACGCAACTTATATCGATGTATTGTTCCAGGAGTGGAGAATCGATGTCCTGGGACGCAAAGATACTCCGATCGTTAAATTCATAAACGCTATAGAATCCGGCACGTGCCGGAGAAGACAACTCAGCCGATATGTATCTTGCGATGCACTATTGGCGGCGCTCATTGTCCGACCGGACATGATAAAGGTGCAAGAGGAATTTCACGCGGACATCGAGCTGAGCGGACGTCACACTCGAGGCCAGGTGGTCCTCGACCACTTGCAATCGAAAAAACCCAACGTACAGCTGATATTGGAATATAATTCGGAGATATTCAAGCAGGTGTTGCTCTCGGCCGTCGAGCAGTGACGACTAAACAATTTTTTAAATTTTTTTTCAAAGGCTCAATCGGAATTGGAGTATGCAGTGAAGTAAATATACTCAATTTTCTAGAACAACCGAGTTTTAAAGTTACATACGCTTAATGTCTAGTTACTGTACAATTTCACAGTCGTGAATGTTACTTCATCATCCTTTCTTTTTTTCTTCCTGATTTCTGGTGGAATCAAATTGGAACTATAATAATAACGCGAAATCGTTGATAGATTCGCGATGTCGTTTCGGCGGGAGATTTAAATACCTTGAGGGAAACAAGTTGGAGTGTATAATTTTTAACGGGTCGACGCGGGACGTCATCGTCGATTATTGGTCGGTCCCCTCGGTCGTTTGACCGTCCTTCTGAGTCTGTTGAATCTGCTTTCTCGTCTCTTTATTGGACTTGAGTAGCTCGACGAGTTCGGCGTGAATGTTATCGTTCTTCGATTCGAGAAAATCGAGGGCCGAATTGAGCTGGTCCAGTTGGGCGTTCAGAGCCTCGTATTCTGCGATCGAAACAATCGAGATTATTATTTTTCATGTCGCGAACACACAAATTATTCGCGGTCAGATGAGTCGATGATTACGAGCTCGTGTAGGAACCATTATTTTCAATAGCTTTAAATTAGAAGAACAAAAGATAATGATACGATGTTTTGTGTGTACGTCATGTGACGGACTACCTGTCAACAACAGTTTTGTGGTTTTTTACATGACAACAAGTGCATTGGATAGAAAAATCGAGTACCTTGCTCGCTGGAGTCTTCGGTCTCCTCGTTAGTGTCCATCGCGTTATCTTCGGCCTCCTCCTCGTTTCCCTGAGGTTTCACAGCGTTTTGGACCATCTTCTCATCTGCCATCACCGTCAGCGATCAGCTGACTTTTGTTGACCACGCCTCTCGCGCGCCGCCTGCGGTCCACCTTTTCGGAGCAGTACAGTTGACTTCCTACAGATGGCAGTAGACGAACGTTTCGCCATCTACATCGGCCGCAGTTCGCAATGCAATGCCGTTCGCTGCATTGTCGTTGATCGTCCGATCGTAAAAGTTTTCGTACAAAATTGCGAACATTTGATTACTTTACTAACGTGATGACTGGCATTTGTATCCATAATGTATGTCGCTGTCGCGGCACAATGTACCGATAAGAAAGAGCACCGTCATAGTCCACGACTGCCACGATAAGAGGTCACTGGGGAGAGATTATTCCCACTCTTGAATTTATTATTATTTTTTTTTATTATCAGTTCCCGAAGTTTCTGATTTTTTAGTTGTCAACATAACTCGATCGTCGCAATTCTCCGCAGCACACCGTCGAATTTGCGCAGCAAGATGACAACGAAAGACGGAAATCTGATAATGGCAGAGGCCCTCAAAGAACAGGTATCGTCCGATCGTTTAATTGAACAACGTAATGTTCGGTCGATCTTAATAATCGGTTTATCCGCAAACAGGGTCTCGACTATGTGTTCGGTATAATGGGTCACCCGGTGATAGAACTGGCCTTGACAATGCAAGCCGTTGGACTCCAATACCTGGGATTCAGAAACGAGCAAGCCGCTTGTTACGCGGCTCAAGCCTACGGATTCTTGACCAGTGAGTTTGCTGATTTGAATCGTCAAGTCTCGCTAGAGGGACGAGAGTCAGTGTGAACTATGAGACAGAGCTGGGCAGTACTTGAAGTACCGGATAATTGTTTGGTACTTCAAATACTTTTTTTAAGATTTCAAGTGCAAGTGCTTTTTGAGAATACACTCGCATTACGGATACTCGACGAGTAGCATGACAATCGGTTTCTATTAATATATTGTCTGTCTAAACTTTTCAATCAGTATAATTTTAACGAGATTTTATTTTTTAAAGTTTGTTGAAAAAAAATGTTTTATTCTTTACTTAAAGTATTTTTTTGTACTGTGCCCAGCTCTGATATGGGACGTAAATATTGAACTTTGATTTGTAAGGAAAACCTGCGGTCGTATTGTGCGTTTCCGGACCGGGGCTCCTTCACGTTACCGGTGGAATGGCAAATGCGCAGGTCAACTGTTGGTACGTCCAATTCGAGCTAACGAATCATACTCGCCGAAGTATGCACTGTTGAAATCGTTTGAAAAATTAATTCACGAAATTACGAAGCTTTTATACACAAACATCGGTTTCATATTCAAATGTATCCGTACCGGTTTGTGAATAAAAACTTCGTATACGTTATATAAATTTTCCATACAGACTTGTTTATCGGCAGTGTTTCAATTACGAAGGCTGTAATGTTTATTTTTCAGGCCGTTGCTCGTACTCGGCGGCTCGTGCCCCGAGGATCACGAAGGTATCGGCGGCTTTCAGGAATTCCCTCAGGTCGAGGCGAGCCGTCCTTACTGCAAATACGCTGCGAGGCCACCGACCGCTGAGCTCATTCCTCTGCACGTCGAGAAAGCCGTGCGTCTCGCCACGTACGGTAGACCCGGAGCGACGTACCTCGACATGCCGGCAACTTTGTTGACTCAAAAAGTTTCCGAAGATCGCATCGTTCGCGTATCGCCCTGTCCGCCGCCGCCTCTCGTTTTTCCAGCTCCGAAAAACATTCAAGATGCTGCAGATTTGATCTCAAAGGCGAAGAATCCTTTGGTCATCGTTGGCAAAGGTTCGTCGATCGAATCTTTAGGATCTGTAAAAAAAAAAAAAAAAAGGAACGTAACCGATTACTGAAGCCACCTCGCCGGATGTTATTTTAAGGAGAATATCTCGTTACATTCCCAATCAAAAGTGAGACCCAGAGAGTATTTCGAATACTTCCTAATGGGACAGAAATCTCAGAAGAATCAATCATTCGGTAGATGCTGAGAACATTGATTTTATATATTAATAATTCCAAAAAGTTATTAATAAACTAATCACCATCGAAGCTTAATCCCCATCGTACTCTCGGAGAACCGTTGATCTAAACAAATGTGTGATCCGCAGGTGCGGCGTATGCACGAGCTGAAAACGAAGTCAGAGAGCTCGTGAGATCAACGGGACTTCCGTTCTTGGCGACGCCGATGGGCAAAGGAGTCGTGCCCGATCTGGACGAGCACAGCGTCGCCTCGGCAAGAACAGCTGCTTTGTTGCACGCCGATGTAATCCTGTTGCTGGGCGCGAGATTGAACTGGATGCTGCACTTTGGACGCGCGCCGCGATACCAGAATAACGTGAAGATTATTCAGGTACGACGTTCGCCTCGCTAACCAGCGCTATCGACGCAGAGTTAATGAAATGAAGTGAGTCGCAGTGTGCGTATAAAGTTCGCTTTACCGCACCTGTCTCGCAAAATACTATTTTCGCACTAGTATTGTAACGTACTATCTTTCTTTTATCGAACAGATCGATATTTGTGCCGAAGAACTGCACAACTCCGTTTCTTCAGCGGTGGCGATACAAGCGGACTTGGCGCCTGCGGTCGAGGCTTTGTCGAATGCACTCAAGAGAAAACAGTTTCGCGTCAAGGCGGACGATGCCTGGTGGAGGACGTTGAGATCGGCTGGCGAAAAGAACAAACACATGATCGAGGTGAGACTCGGCAGTCGTTTATGACGGGATCTTACTGCGGTACTCGGACCGGAAATCACGGTTTAATTCGGAGCGTCTTTCTTCCAGCGGATGGCAGCGGACAAATCGGTGCCGCTGAACTACTACACAGTCTTCAAACACATTCAAGAGATAATCCCGAAGGATTGCATTATCTGTTCGGAAGGAGCGAACACGATGGATATCGGGAGAACGATACTTATGAACGGCGATCCTCGTCACAGACTGGATGCGGGTACATTCGGCACGATGGGCGTTGGTCTCGGATTCGCCATCGCCGCTGCACTGCACTGCAAAGACACGAGCCCCGGTAAGAGGGTCCTGTGCGTCGAGGGCGACAGTGCCTTTGGATTTTCGGGAATGGAAGTTGAAACGATGTTCAGGTGAATTCGGATCTCTGAAAATAAAAAATGCCTATTTGACCGCCGAGAATAAAAAAATATCAATAATTTTTACTATTTAATAATTGAATAAAAATAATTCGTATATTACAGATACAAGTTGCCGATAATAATTATCATCGTGAATAACAATGGAATTTACGGGGGTCTGGACAGCGAGTCTTTTCAGCAAGTACAGGCAATGGGCGAGCCAACGCACGTGTGCGTATCCATTGAAAGTTCGGCTCTCAAGATCGAACGATAATTTTTTTTAACAATTGTTTAACCGTTCGTTGCAGAACGCCGCCGCATTCGTTGACGGCGGAAACCCGTTACGAAAAGCTAATGGAATGTTTCGGAAGAAAGGGCCATTGCTGCAAGACAGTGGAGGAAATACAGAGAGCATTGAGAAGTGCCTTGCAGGTGATTTAAGTGATTTTGCAGTTAAAGCAATGTGAAACTTTCCCCTCCAACCGCCTTGTGCTCAGTCGCTAATGAAAACTGCAATCAGTTTTTCTTCAAGGATACCCAACAATTTAAAAAAAAATATATATATATAGATTGCAATTTTTGTTATCGATCGAGTCGGTTTCACGCTTTAATTTTCTGCATATCGGACGGAGAATAAAAGATATCGTCTTTCAGGTGACCGATGCGCCGAGCATAATAAATATCATGATCGATCCTCAGGCCGGACGCAAGGAACAGAAGTTTGGCTGGCTTACGGAATCCAAGCTGTAAAAATTGCGCTGTATAGTTTTTTTTTATAATTTTGTACATGGGGTCTAAAACTATGCGATAGGAGAATAATCTTACTTAATTATGGTTGTCTCGCCGAAGGTAATCGTCGCGATTAGGAATCCGACTCGTCGAGGAGGGACATTATTTTTTGTGTAATTATATTCGACGTTATGGGTAAGAGGAGGTTCACAGATTCATCTTCGTTCTCCTCCCCTTCGGCCAACTCGGCGGTCACGTCTATTCCCATATCTCGAGCTACATTGAACAGTACCTCGTTAGCGTCGTTAACAGCGGTGTTCAGGCGTCCCTTTACTCGAACCAGATCCGTTATCGCCGTCAGCTCTTTCTTGCTGCGAAAATAAAATTCGGTATAAGACAGCCGCGCGCTTCGAAACATCGACAACATTCAATTACGCAGCGACGAGAATTGTATTTTACATTTTTAGGGTTACATCGTTTATCGCTGCGAGCGTTCTCTGTATTTCGACTTGTACGTCCTCGTCCGATTCTTGGCTCATCTTTTACACGTTTAGAAAATATACTTTAACAATAAGAAATCAAAGGAAGGAGACAACGTTCGTTCACCGGTTTTGGCGGTTTTACAAACGACCTAACTTTCACTGACGACCATTCGGCGCCTGTCGTGCCGGACGGTTTCAAGATGGCGTCGGTCAGTTGGACGAGTCGAAACCTGTAGAGCGTCTCCCTCCGTCCCCCCTTTGTGTGGTTACGGTGAAAACGCAGATCTTCAGTCGATCAGTCTCGGCTTAGCGGTTTTTGTTATTTTATTTTTTTTACACAAAAACAATTCGACAAGATTTATCTATAGGCGATATAATTGAAAGTAATAGTAATAAATCGAATGATTAAGAAGCGATGTTGTTGGAACTATCAAAAACAGTCCATGTTCGGGAATCTGTCGTCCGTAGCTTCATTGTTGTCGCGTATGCGCTGTATCGATAAGATGTTGTACAGCGCCCGAGGAAAAGCGGGAGTCGGACCGAGGACCTGCAGACGCACGTCACACGTCGCCAGCATAAATTTCGAATTGAGTTCCGAACGCTCGTTCAAGCTCATTGCCTGAAAATAGATTAAGAGCATGTGCAATACCGCCGTCGGTAATAAAAGCTGTAATGAACTTTTCCAAACCGGGTGTTCACAATCAAAAGAAAAGTCTCACCGGACGCTGGCGCGATATCCTCTTCCGATGAGACTTTTGTTTTGCCCGTCACTGCCGGGACCGAAACTAGATTACAGTTTCTGATACCGACCGAGTCCGGGTTAGGTGGGGGTGTTTCACATAAGATTGTGTAGTATGCGATCCGAGGGTCACGAGAGACGCTACGATACCTTGAATTCGGAAGGTGTGCAGTTCAGAGCTTTTTCAGCAGCCGGTCCGGTCAATCGACATCCGATCAGATAACCTGTGTCGTCTTTCAGATTCACTTTCAGATAGAGGTTGCTGACGTTCATAGGCTCGCGACGCCCGTTACCACAAGGGCACTCGAGATTCATACAAGAATCGTTCTCACCGACGATCAGTCGCTTGCACAAAGCACTGAAAGCATAACCAACCCTAAATTCCATAATTTTCTTTTTTTATGATAATTCAATAATCGTTATAGTTTCATCGCCTACCATCTGGTTATTATCGCGTTCGTAGCGTTTTCCATGTTCATCTCCGTGACGGCCGCGTACAGAATCGTCACGAATTGTACCCTCTCTCCCTCGTCGATTTTTTTGCTGTTCAACCGCTCCGAGATTTCTCGTATGGTCATCGTGACCTTGATGCTCTCAGCTGCGAAATTATTACGAAAATTATTATTTAGAAAGACGATTCTACGATCGAATGTCCATCGATGTTTTTGTCACTGACGATTGGGCACGGCGAATGGATCGTGCGGCGTGTAATCCGGCTCGCAGCGGATGGACTTCCTCATCTCGGGCGTTTCCGGGATATCGGGATTTTCCGTTATCACGGTCTTCCGCACTAATTGGGGGAAAGGTAACCGTAGCGTTAAAATCTCAAGCCGTGCGACTAATCACATATTTTGTCGCGAAGCCAACCTAAAGCCAACGCTCTTTTCTTCTTGAAACTATCGAAATCGACACGAGCGTCAGCTATGAAAAGCACGGTCTCCCTCGGCTCCCACAGGCCCGACATTCGCACCCACTCGTGTTCCCATAGCTTGAAGGATATCGTGTCCGGGCAGGAACCATCGGCGACTTCGAAATCTCGACAGACGAGCGATCTCCCGTCCCTCGCGATAATTGTTCGAGACTCGCTGACCTTGAACGACCACAACAATAACAACGAGCGGAAAATTCCCTCCGACAAATGTACCATGTAAAACGTAGTAAAAATAACGAAAAAAAATAATATATATATACGAATGTGACGACGACCAATAGATCGACGTATTGATCCTGCATCACATCCATTTCGTCGAGAATCCGCTTGATGCTCATCGACTGGGATAAATCTTTCGTCGGTAGTTTGAGCAACGCCTCGTAGCGCGTTTTGTCGGGACTGTCGTGAGGCTGGATGAGTGCGAAGCCCTCGTTGACGGTCAGCGTGTAGAGGCTCGGCACAGTAGGACTGAAATGCTCATTTTTGTCGTTCGGCTGACGAGTCGCTACCTTCGCATTTATAACGTCCACTGAAAAGATCGACATGAATAACAACGACAATGAGGCTGCTTTGTTTCAATGACAAGTTGACTTAGGGGAGATCGAATCTTTACAGACCTACGCTCCCGACGTGAAAGGTCGCGACCATCTTGTCGATGAAGTCGACGCTTCCCCAAACGGTCACGTTTATGAAGTCTGTTTCCGAGTCTCGAAGCGTGAAACTCCATACCGCTCGAGTCCCACCGGGATCTGCAAATTTTATTCTCGTTGTATATATCGCTCGAACAAAATCGGAAGGACGTATTTTCGGCCCGTAAACATCACAGGTAGTGGAACAAAATAAGTTATCAAAAAGTTATCTCAGTGGGTCCCGTATGTTCGTCTGGATGGTATCCGAAAGTTGCCACCCATCCAAAGAGTTAAGTTTTGGACGTAGGATGGCTTACAGTTGCCTTCCGGACGGACACATGTAACTCATTTAGATAACTTTTTCATACCCTATGTTTTTTCGAAATCAGAGGGGAAACGTTCCGATAGTAAGATTAGAAAAATAAACGAAAAACACAACTTACTTCGCGACGGATTTGCCTCGAAGGTTTTCGAATTGGAACTTTTTATGATTATACCGACGACGAGTGAGTTTTGAGCATTCGGTTCGATGGACTTCAACGCCTGACGATAAACTCCAGACATGATGAATGTTTGTTTTTCGGAGACAAGTGACGTCTTCGAACGCAGTCGATGTGAGTTATCGAAGATGAATATTGAAAGGGTAAACGTAATTATTCTTAGGGATTATCGTCGCACGCGCGGAGAGAAGCGCGACACTGTTCGTACTCACAAAACTTTGACGCTTTGTTTGACCGTGCTGAAAGATTGACCAATCACGGTCGATCAACTGCCGCTGGTTATATATATATGCGCGTGGGTGTTCGCAAAAGCGCCAATTTTCCCAGACAATTCGTGACGAAAGTGGGAGGTTTTGTTCAATAACTTCTGGATCTCTCTGATTTTAATCGATGAAATTTAATTAAGGCACGCCATTTCCTATCACGATACAATAGTATCACTATAACCCTTCCAGTTATTAATGCTTATGAGAAAAACTATAATGTACATATTTAATATTGATTTAACGAACTACGTCGTGGACGACGCGTGTCGCTTTTTTCATTATTTTGTTATAGGCACGCTTTCTACACTCGCGTGTAGGTGGTCTTGGTATTGTTACGCCCAACGAAAACTATGCACCGTACTTCCGTTACTTTTTTTTTAACGAGATTAAAGTTACTAAAAATTAAAATTACTTTCCGACATTTATGTAACAGTATTTATCGCTACACACCTGTTAATCGAAGGTACGTAGAACCGATACTTAGGCTCAATTAGGAAACAGTGGAGCTCAACAATACGCCTCGATTTGCTTTTTTTTGACATAATACATACAATTACAAGCAATACTTGACGATTATTGAGCTAACTTTCGCCCTTACGCGCCACGGTCATAATCTAAAAAAAAAAAAAAAAACAAAGCACCAAACGACGTGTAATATTTACAACACCTTACAGTCGAAGAACCTCGTTTCGATAACGAAGCGTCGATCTGATGTAAATTCAAAAATAAAATTCTCACTTTGAAAAGATATTATGTATGTACCGTTCCTATCTTATCTAATCTGGCTGGCAGGCGAACGCGTTAAATGCCATCGGTAAGATTTGTCGTCACAGTAGGACTCGCACACGGCCGCGTCGTAACGTGTCTGTCTTTCCATCTAAATTAATTAAAAAAAAAAAAAATCATACAGGAGTTTCCGGATTCTCCCAGTCCTCGGCGTTCTGTCGTGAGAGAGCTTTGCCGTTAGCGGCTTCGTGAACGACGAGGCTGAGGGTGTCGTAGTAGTCCATGTCGATGGATCTTTCGCCACCCTGAGGAATACTGCGTCCCGAGGGAGGCGAGAGATCGCTGCTTCCCTCGGGGCTGAAGTTGTGGGTGAAAACGCTGTCGGACTGGGAGTGCGACGGCGTCGACATTTCCGACACTAGAGGCGTCGACTCGTCGTCGCTCTCGGCCTTCGTCGACGAATTTTGTCCACCGACGCCGATGAGGCGATCCTTGAGCTTGGCGAGCTTCTCCAGGCTCGTCGTCGGCACCGGAAACGATATCGTGAATTCGTCGTTGTCGGTCACGGCGGGTGTCGAGCGTCTGGTGTTGATCGTCGTCGAGGCCGTCGCCTTGAGGGGATTGCCGACGCTCCCGCTGCTGCTGCTGCCGACGCAGTACTCGTCGGTGGACTTTGATCGGTAAGCGGGCCTCGGCGAGGGAGGCGGAGACACGAGGAGCGAGGAGGGCCGACTGCTCGTCTTCTTCCTCAGCGCACGATTGCTGGCTGAGTAAGTCGATCTCGTGCTGTTCTGGGAGGCGACGCTCCGCTGCGAATTCGTACGTCGGAGCACCGTCATCGAATCCTGGGAACCGTCGTCCGAACTCTCGGGCTCGTCGTGCACCGGGACCCAGTGGAAAATCGGCGACGACTGCAGCAACACGTAGTCCGTGTCGGGCGCCGTGCTACTCTGGGATCTCAAACGATCACCTAGAACACAATTTTTTTGTTTGTTTTCGTAATACTGGTTTTTTTCGTTGTGCAAAAGAGAAAACACGTTAAATTAATCCAGATGAAATAATAATAAGTGGCGAGTGTAAAAGTCTATGTTCGGAGAATTTTTTTTGTTTGCATCGAAGAATTATTGTACCGTTTAGGGTTTTTCGATATTTAATCTACGACCTGCCCTGACATCCGCTAAACCAACGATGAGACGACGAACACCTGATATGCAATTTTTGTAATTTTTTTTTGTTTCGTTTATTTTTTAAGACAACGTATCGACAACAGGATGCATGCGTTACTACAAAGCTTAGATATTTGTAACAAATAAATGAATACAATTATCGGTTCGGTAGTAATATTTTTTTTATTGTCAATCTTATACGTAGTAACAAGCTTGACGATTTTTGTGTTGTGCACTCGGTGATCGTACCGATGATACAGTTAGAAATGAGAGAGGGTTCTAAACGTGCCGGGGACTGCTCTTTTGCAACGGAAACATAGACGCAGCTGCAGGTACGTTTTTTTTATGTTTGCGGAAACACCTGGCTCACGTGTACGGGCTCCATTGTGAGAATCGAGCATTGCGGACTTCTCGCACGCGTTCTATTTCTATTTTCCGTTTTTTTTTTCAACTAGCAACAGCGGAACATGGTAATATCACAGTCTTATGCCTACGTCGCTTTCTGTTACAGTAATACTTTTTTTTGGGTCTCTTCGTATACGTGGAATGGTAATAACAGCCATTTATCTCAAATACGTGTAATTGCCATTAAAAATCTCACATTATATACATGCATTTTTGGTGTCTGATAATATGTACAACGTACAAAAAATTTTCGCCAGCGTTACGTACAAAGGCTACGAGCTAACGCGTATACCTCTGGGTACATTAGTATTCACCGCGAAACCGTCATCTGGCTCGGAAAGACGCGAGCGCGAGCCTATAGAATAACACGCTCTTATCTCGCGCTCCGGACGAAGCAGCTGATTTTTTTAATGCGCTTTTCATAAAACACTTTTCCTTCATATACCGATGGAAGCCTATCGAAAACTTATGATAGAAGCTTATACAAAAAAAAAATACTAATTCGTATTAATTTGCTCTATCAGATTAAATATACCGAACGATGGCACTAGTTTCTTTTTCCTAAAGTACGTTATATCTTGAGCGAAGAAAAAAAAGTTATTGAGCCTACTCGAGGCAAGATGAGCCTTTCAAAATTAAATTGTCTTTTTTTTCTTTCGTTTCTCCTTTCCTTCTTTGAAGAACTAATAAACACATTAATACATAACAGCATGTATAGTACAGATGTACAGACGCTAATGAGTGCGAGAGCAGGTAGATTTCTTTTTTTAAATATGCGCCTGCTCTGTTGCGACCTGACTAGAAGTTTGTGCAGTACTCGGTGACGGTGTCAGGGCTTTGGTCGGACATCGATGGTTCCTGAACTATGACCAGAGGCAGTGAAAGCGGTAGGGAAGTGGGCTCACCTGGCAGTGAGTCTGTCGGTGGTGCGGCCGGCGACGGAACATCCAACACATCCTCGCACGCCTCTTCGTTAAGTGTTTGCAGTGCTCCGCATATCATTTGTTCCTCCAGCGTTACCTAGCATTTCAATCGCAACCAATATTCATCACTCAATTTGTATCAATCGTATAACGCCGTATCTCACATGTACGGACCGGCCTTTCTTTACACACACAAGAGTCTCGCTCACAAGAGGCACGATTAAACTTGGCTCTAGTCTATTTTGTAGTGCAAAAAGAAATTTTAATAGGTCATCGAGAGACCTTACCTGAAACTGTGTCCGATTTGTTCGGTATGGGAAAGAATAACAATAACGGGTCGGTGTTAGAACAGCTTCCTCGGTGGGTAGATAGGAAACATGTTTTTCTTTTTATACATCAAACTCGATGAGAATCCGTCTCACCTGTTTTTCCATTATAGATTGCTTTGTTTGATCTCGCCGCGGTGGACCGTCCGTTCTCGATGTCGTTTTATCTTTCTCCACGTGAGTAGGCACTCGCGGTATGCTTCCCTGGGTCGCGTGTTCTGCATTGCGACAAAGAAAAATAAAACTCTGTACCCCGCTATCGTAGCCGACAGTCGAGCCGGTGTGAAACTTACCTTTGCGCGCTATTTGCTCGGGTCCGACGGAAAAGCGAACGCTGCGAGGTCCTTCCTCGTGTGTCCCGACGGAAGACAGCTCTTGCTCTCGCAACGATGCGACGACCATTCTGAATAACTCCCAATCGCCGAACGTCATTCTCAGCACCTGCGAGAGAAAAAGCATTTAAGGATGGATCACGCGTACATTCCCAGCCAAAGTGAAATTCAGTAAGAATCTGAATACTTCCTAATCGTATTGAAATCTGAAAAAATAGTATGTACTAAAAGTGCCATGAAAATTAATTTCGCATAACAATAATGTCAAAAAGTTATTAACAATCTGCTAAAAAAAACATTGTTCAATGAAGAATCAGCAATCCTTTCTTTTCTCTTTTCAACTGAATTAATTGATTTTCTAGAAGACGCAAGATTTTTTTTTCGAATTTTTGGCATATCGCGATGTACTGAATTTTTTATCGAATTAATATTGTAGTTGGGAATGTGTGTGTAGTGCATCGACGTTACCTCTTTCAAGTCCTGCAAGCCACAGTGCAACAAGACTCTGCCGCTGATATTATTCTCCCTAACGAGACACTTGTAATCTTCGATCTTGTTGGGATTCAGATCTTCGATCTTCTCGAGTAGATCGCAAGTGCCGGTGACGGAGAGGCTCGAAAGTTTCATGTCCAGTATCTCAGCCTGTGAAATATTACATATTATTCATCATCATATGTATTTCCGATAGAAGTTTAATAGTCGTCAATAATCTACGGTGCGGATCGAATGTTCGGACTGACCGGCAACGTCGTGACTGCGGAAAGCGGCTTCGGAAAAGGTTCCATCGGCGGCATCCACATGGGAGGCTGCCATCCGTAGGGAGTCTGTACAGGCCAGATCGGCGATGTCATCTGCGGCATGGCTTGACCCTGGAAGCTCGACGTTCTCGTGAATTTGGCCTGTCTACTGTTTTTACTGGGAGCCGACTGATCGGAGTGCGGTTGATGCCAAGGTTGCATGGCTTTGTACATCGAGTGATTGGCCTCTTCCTCGACGCTCTGCTGTTCCTCTTTGATACGCTTCTTAACGTATGGATCGAGGTTAATCGTGAATGGCAAGAAAACCTTCATGTCACTGACCAGGAGACTGGACCGATGAAACGTCAGGAAAACGTCGAGTTTGCGCTCGTCTCTGTCCATCTCGAGGAGCGGTTGGACATCCTTGAGCACGGGAATTTGCGGCCGGACTCTGTGAAAAAAGATCGTCACGAACAATTAATCACGGAACGAGTAAATATTTGCACGAGATCAGAGCGGGTCAGTACTTTAAATGCCTCGGTACTCATTCGGTACTTAAAGCACGTACTTTGAGTACTTTTGCAAAGTCCAAAGTTGTTTCACAATTATTGTCAAAAATACGTTCAAGTCAATAATAGGTTGTTCCTTCGATTTTTTTTTCGTTCATTCCAACTGGCCCAGTTACAATAAATGAATAGTAAACCACACGTGTTGTGCTACAAATTTATGTCGTGTTCACTTAGTCGAATAAATTATTATAATAATCGTACCATTTAGTTTTTCATATCTTATTTTTGTTTTGGTACACGTCACGCCACTTTTGAAGAATTATGTAGCTCGTCTTTATTCTGCACTGTCTCGTACACGACATGTTTATTTGAATCTACGATTTATTCTACGTGTTTTGTATAATGTAGCTCTAATGCTTTGGAAGTTCTAGAATTGTGGCGGATTTTAGAAAAATGTACGTAGGAGCACGTGACATGGCATCATACCGAGTACTTATTGGAAGTACTTTGCATGTACGTTGAGTACCAAAAATACTTTGTACTTGGTACTTTTGTCGTTACTTTGCTCAGCTCTGCTCGAGATAACTTACTTGTCGTAGAGACTCTTCAACGACATCGAATCGTCGAGTCCCTCCTCGTACATATCATAATGGAGAATAAGCCACGAAGTTCTGAACGGCCATTGTTCGGTAATGTTTATCCAGCTGGCGAGATGATACCAGTTGAAATCTATTTGGAATGCTTTCAACAGTCGTCCGGTTACGTAAACGACGTTCATCAGACGTCGCATGCTTCGGGGATTTACGTCACTGAAGTAATCGTCGGTGAGGAGCATTTTGTTCAAGTCCTGCGCACCACCGAGCCTGTTCAAGTTGCTACCAATACTGCTGGCGATCGATTCGCTAAGACGCAACTTTCTGCTGCCCTTTCTGCTCGGCGGCTTCAATTTTTCGTTGCTATTCATCACGCTGGATTCGGTACTCAATCTTCTGTTCGATACAGAATGATGCATGGCGTTCGCCGTCGCGTAATTCACTCCCTCCTCCGCCTCGTTCCACGTAGTTTTTTTACCGTGCTGGGCCGTTTGTTGAGCCACCTTCACCTTCCGAAGTCCGCTGTTCTGGAGATAAAACGGCAGGTGAACCATGTTTCGCAGATAATCGTGTCCACCGATGTTCGACTCTGAGAAGATTCTTCGGCTGTTGACTTCGACGGCCTTGAACAATAATTACGGGATCGTTAGACGTTCGCGTCAAACCACCCAACGGATGAGTGAATCGCCACGATTTTTTTTTACCTTGGCGATTATGTGCGGATCTATCGCCAAAATTACAACGAAGGGGCACGAGTTGTCGCTGAACAGTGCTTGCATGGCATCCAAGACTAGTAGAACTTTGTCCTGCTCGCAACTGTCGAGACCGTCGACGATGACTACCAATCTGCTTTGCTGAGATGTGAAACTGTCCAGGCATTTTACCTAGGATTTGAAAAATGCCGTTACAACGCAATCATAACTATCACCGGAAATATTTTTTATACAAAAATGCAAAATTTACCATCTCGGTCATGAGATTGACTTCACTCTTCAATGTCTGTATGAAACCTTCGCTCTTAACGGTATCGAGCTGAGCTATGCTCCGTTGAAGATGCCTCCTCTGTGAGAAAACGATAGCTTGGAGAATCCTGCTCCACGTGTATAAATTTGCTATTACACTGAACGCCAACAGCAGTAAGATCGTTATCATGATTATCTGCGCAGTGACGCTGTCGATCCTCTTCCTACGAATTCGCATAAATTTCATCTCTTCTTCCCCGATTTAAATGGGTGTTTCTTCCAGTGGTAAATTTTATCAACTTACATTTCATCCTCGGTAGCCCAATCGACAAGATAAAGTGTTAATATCGATACACCGACGAGAAAACTGCAGAAGCAAAATTCGAATATGACTATGTACGGCAAGCAGCAGACGTGTCTCCACGTCCAGGCGGTAGTGCTCTTGATGGGTTTCGGCTTGAAAGCTCTGTACAGCCGTGTCGCGAAGGATCCAAAATCGTTCTCGATCGAGTCGTAGAGAGATCCGACCATCTGCACAACGGCATTCTCACCGGCCGACGTCGTGCCGACTCGGGTCTGATCGGTGAAATAAAACTTTATCGGCTGTATCGTCAAACCGTCGTTAAGCTGACCGGTGGGCGGATGACAGAATATCACTTGGAGCAACAGTTTTAGAGAGTTCAACTTAGTTGTAAATGCTACTGTGAAATTGTATGGCCAATACCAATCGTATCTACAGAGGATAAGTGGAAAGAAAAAAAAGTTATTAAACGTTATGACGTTAATTCGAAGTAAAATAAAAAAGAATATGCATATCGTCGTTAGGCGTGTCTTACCTCTTGTTAGCGTACCAGACGAGCACTAAGAATACGTAAACAATGCTAATGAGCGCCACACCAGAGGCGAGGCCAATTATCCAGGACTGTAAGGCGAGTCCGAGCGTTACTCCGATCAACAGAGAAACGTGAGCGGTTACGATAAAGAGGAGGGGCGAAAATTGGAACACCGGATCGATCCACTGACGAGCAAAATTTTTCATTTCCTCTGCAAGAAAAATATTGTTAGTGGGCCGAGAATAAATTGCATTTGCCGAGGGAAGGCAATCCAATGTGAGAAACATGCACGCTCACGCACCTCTTAATTTGTTTAATAGGAAGGATTTTCCAGAGCCCCACTTCGCATAGAGACCCACGGTAATGGGCGTCGAGAGTGAAGGTTCGCTCAGGATGTCGGCCAAGGCACTGCTGTACAAATCGTAACCGAGCATATTTTCATTGTCCTCGTTAGTGTTGAGGCGCCCTGAAAATGTTTACATTAACGAATTCGGGGTAAAAAAAATGTACGTAAGTGTATTCGAGAAGGCATAAATGTGGATCGATACTCACGAGCACCGAATATCTGTCCGAGTATAGTTTTGGGATGTTTAAAATCAATGTTGTACGGAGTCTCGCCCTGTCGATTCGGTCGATAGAGCAGTTGACTGTTCTTTGGATTTCTCAGCAGTATCTCGACGATTCCTTTCGATCTGGCGCGCATAGCTACGTGAAGAACGGTATCGCCTTTTTTATCGGTAGCGGAGACCTTTGCTTTTTTGTCTAGCAATATTTGTACCATTTCGGAATTGCGAGATCTCACAGCCCTTAGCAGTGGTGTGTCACCGTCCTTGGTTGCTATCTCCAGATCCGGATTGGCGTTAAGCAACAATTTCAATATCGCTACGTTGCCCTTCTCGACGGCTATGTACGTCGCTGTCTTTTTGTCCTGCAATCGAAAACTCGATGAGATGTCCACTCGTCGTACATCCCATTATAAGCGACTGCGTTATTGATCTTAAGAAGAAAAGAAAGAAAACTTGAACGCAGTCTCAAAAGCTGCGCGTAATGTAAGAAAATATGTTAACAATATAAATATAAACGAGAAGTTGTTAAGGATGTACCACACATACATTCGTGAAGCATCCCGAAACCCGTGGCGATTAACGTATTATCGTTACAGTTTCGAGAAGGTAAACTTTCGGTTCTGTGACGTACCTTGCCGGCAATGTCGACGTCGACGTACTTCTTGAGAAGAGCCTCGACGACCGAACGATGACCTCCCTTCACCGAGTGAATCAAATTAGTATCGCCGACGCGATCTTGAATGTTTATGTAAGCACCGGCGTTCAACAGAGCACTGGCAATTTCGTGATATCCCTCGCGTGCGGCTATCGCCAATGCCGTGCAGCCATCCTTGTCGAGGGCATTAACATTCGGCTTGTGCTCCAGTAGCAACATAACGACGTCAACGTGATTTCCCAGGGTCGCCACTAGCAACGCCGTCCACGAATACTGGAAAAACGAAGCAACGTTTATAAATAAATTTGATACGGGGGTGTTCGAATGATTCATTCGGCCGTTAATCCGTGCGTCTTCTTACCATGCCAGCGGTGTCCACGTTCGCACCGGCTTTTAGTAGAACGTCAACGATCTCGACGTTGCCCTTCCGCGCAGCCCATACCAGAGCTGTGGTTCCATACTGCGCGCAGAGAAGCAATCAAATTTGAATAAAGAAATTTAAAAAAAAATTATTAAGATTCAAATCATAGGTCCAGATTATCTGGACTAATGTCGATCGATCGTTGGATCGCTTCTAAAATATAAAACTTGTCGCCGACGTTAACTTCCGCTCCGTGGCCGATGATACAAATTTGAATAAAAAGACAAAAAAGCAAAGCTTCCTCCACGAGGAAGCAAAATTGTATTAAGCTTCAAATCATAGGTCTAGATAACCTGAACTAATATCGATCGATCGTTGGATTTCTTCTAAAATATGAACCTTGTCGCCGACATTGACTTTCGCCCCGTGACCAATTAGATCCTTGACGATATCAACGTATCCACGACCAGCAGCCCACAAGAGCGACGATATGTGATAATTTCCGTGGGCATTCACGTCGGCACCGCGAGCCAGCAGCATCGGCACCGTGACGGTGCGACCCTTGTACGTCGCCCACATGAGAGCCGACCATCCGCCCTGTTGAAAAAAATTAATTGAAACTTTAGGAAAATTTTGCCGGTATTATTGCATGATGTCTCTTATGAATGTAGAAATACCGACCACGTCGCGGTGTTCCAGTTCCGCACCGTGCTCCAATAGCTCCACGCAAACGTCCGTGTAGCCTTCCTTCGCCGCGCACAACAGGGCGCTCCAGTTATCCTAAGAATCGACGAAATTTAAACGTAGATCGATTACGAGTTCGCACAACGACATCGTTTTATTACGAGGAAATCTTTACGCACTCCATCCTCGGCGTTGACGTCGGCACCGTGATTGATGAGCTCCCGGACAAAGTGCAGCTTTCCCTTGGACGCTGCGAGTATGAGGGCCGTACTTCCATTCTACAAACAAGCAGTGGGTATTAAAATACAGAATTGTGGTGAAATAAAATAAAAGGGCTAAAGGACTTGGGTCGACGACCCGTTGCAAATAGACATATCTACTGTAAATAATCTTCCTAAAGTATCAATGTCCGTATCATGCATAATATTGTAAATAAAATTTAAAATTCAAAATTCAGCAAAATGTTTTGTAGTTTTATACTTCGTCACGATCGTCGATCTGTATCCTCTTGTTCTCAAGAAAATTCTGCAGACCGGCAAGATTGTCGTCGGCGATGTAGCTGGCGAGGGGTCGGTAACATAGCGACACCATCGAGTCCGTCCGATGAAGAGTCTGTGAAAAAAAAGTAAAAAAAAAAAAATAAACACTGCAACAATTAGCGAAACGACGATTTGTTCGACTATAAACAAGAGGCGAGGCACTCGAGGCGGGAGCATAAAACGACGTTGCACATCGAAATTACATTGCGGTTAAACGACAAGAAAAATCGGTTAAGTTAAAGATATTAACAAAAAAAATCGCCAAGGCAAGCTCGAAGCGATCGTGTTGAGTCGTTGACGAAACATCTTCTCCGAAACATCTTGCCTGTTCCTCGTATTTAGATTATTATCCTGATGTTTTCTCACACGATGATAAAAATAAAAAATAAAAATCGGCAAATCGGCAATAACACACACGCGAACGTACGCTCAGTGAGACGTTGATGCTGTAATTCGATGCGACGGTGTTCAACCATGATATTATCGAGAGTTGCATTGTCGAGAAAAAATTTACCACGAAAATGAAAAAAATAAACAAACAAACAAATAAACAAACGAAATGAAAAAAAAATCGAAGCGTTACGTTAAGGCTTCCGTCGATGACTGGAGAAATTTTTCGTCGTCCTCCCTTGTAGTATCGCTACGGTATACAAGCCATCCACGGTCACCGAAGCGCCGATTAAACCGGACGATGTGATTATCAGAGGTGTGCGTGTGAGCGAGGTTCGAGAAAGAAAGGCCACTTGCAATAATTATCTAATCGCTGGTATGCCCAGTACTAAATTAATAATACCGCACGTATTATTAACGCCCGAAGCCTTTCCTTCCCCGTGAGGCTAATATTTTTTTTCCATGTGTGCCCTGTTTTTGCTTCGTTCGTGTTTTTCTTTTTGCTTTATCTCGTTTAGCGCCGCGCATGCGCAGGTGCGCGCCGAATCACGATAAAACACTCCTCCCGGTCCACTCGGTCGTGTTTCGCGAACCAATAACGTAATCAAAATAAATAAATAAATATTATAAAAAAGTCTCTGTGTTACCGCTCTACCTGTTAGTGTGCGAACGATAAAGTTATATTTAGCGAAAGAGCATGCAACTCGGCTAGACGAGTGGTTTTTATTATCCTGCAAAACCCGACTTGCGTCAGGCGGGATGCGTCGAGGGAAAAAACGAGTTTCTCTCCACACTATCCACGACATGCGGGGCACACCTTCGATATTGTCCCGCCGCAAGTGCCGCCGATAATTCGACCGTGGAATTTCCTCGCGGCTCGGCCGCGCGGCCGACGGAAATGAAAGATAATGTTGTTACTGAGCAATAAACAATGATAGGTCACGCAGCAATAATTAGTGATATTGCGAGCCACACGAGATCAAGAGAGCTACATGCCAAAAACACACGAGTCTTGTGTGCGAGTCGAAGTGGATGCCATTAAAGAGCAAAAAAAAACACCAAGATTTTTGCGATTAAAGGGTTCCATTCAGTCAAAAAAAGTGTTTTATTTTCTCGGCAATAAAAAATCGTATCAAAAACTCCGTGCGATCTCTTGTTCGTAACGTTTCTGCGATCGCATAAAAAAATTCCCAAGTCCGGATACAAGAAAATGTAAGAAGATTTCCATTCTTTCAATACAATTTTTTCATAATTCTTTTAAAAAAGGAATTTCTCTTACAATTTTTAATATTCTGACCCGTGATTTTTTTTTCCACGATCATAACACCATTACGATCGATCTATCAGGTTTTATCGATCCGATCCCTCGCCGCCGAGAAAACAGAAAACATGTTTCTTTGTCAGAAATCGATGGACCACCCATTAATGCAACGCGTCCAAGGGTCGAATTTTAAGACATTAGTTCGAACTTAAGCTCGCTCTTGAGATCGAACTTAAGATCGAAGTTTGGTCCGAATGTCATTGCGTGCTTAAGTTTGATCTTAAGTTCAGCCTTGAGGTTGATCTTAAGTTCAGCCTTGAGATTGATCTTAAGTTCACCCTTGAGGTTGATCTTAAGTTCAGCCTTGAGGTTGATCTTAAGTTCAGCCTTGAGGTTGATCTTAAGTTCAGCCTTGAGGTTGATCTTAAGTTCGGACTTAAGGTTGATCTTAAGTTCGGACTCAAGTTTGATCTTGAGATGGATCTCAGGTTCAAACTGATGCCATAAAATTCGACCCTAAAAAGGACGAAACAGCAGCTCCTAACTTTTCGTCTTCTGTGTGTTTTAGCGTCAGATTATTTTTTGCTTTCGTTTTTCACAAGGGACTAACCATCTGCGAGTGCCTTCTTATGCCGAAGTTGAATTTTCGGGCGGTGCCGTCGCCCGCGAAGGTGAAGCTGGGCACGTGTATGTGCGGGAAATGCGTGCCGAGCGAGTGATGATGCTGGCGATTGTTATGATTGTGATGCTGATGGGGCTGATCGTGGTCGTCGAGTTCGGAGGCCGCGGTGACGTTGGACCAAGAGTGGGGCTGAGGCATGTGGAGCCGAAGAAACGGAAGCTTCGACTTGCGGCGTCCGTGAAACCTCAACGGGCCATCTTCTTGCGCGGTGTCGTCGCTCGGGATCGTCGAGCTGATCGATACGCTGCTGGGCGTGGCGCTTCTGCCGTGCGGCTCGGTAACGACCAGCTCGGCCGCCAGGAGGGAGCGCGGAACGCCTCCGGAAGCGCCGACGAGGCTGGTGGCGATGCTAGAACCGATCGCCGCGTTCGTTATGCTGGGTCTTCGGCCGGAAGCGGCGTTCCTCTCGGGCGAATAAAAAATGGCCGCCGCAGCCGATCCCTCGTGGCGCTGCGGATCTTCGACGCCCCCGTTGACCCTGGAGCAGCGCGGGTCGGTGAGGAAGTCCGGACTGGAGGCCGACCCCTTGGCGGCCGGTTCGTTCATCCTCGTCGAGCATTTGTCGTAGCTCGACGAGATGTCGTAGACCCGCCGACGATCGTCGTAGCGCTGCGGAACCTCCAGGAAATTCTTCGCCGCTCTGCCGACCGGCCGATCGGTGGGGGGGAAAATGAACTTCGAGATGGACAACTCGTCGAGACGCTTGTCCGGGTAGGGAGTCAGATTCGCTGCGGCGCTCATGTCGAGCGGCGACAATTTTATCACAACCGGATCCGCGTCGATGGTTTCCGGCAGCTCCTCGATGGTCCTGCGCGACCTCTCGAGGTCGACGATCTTCGGAAATCCGTCCATTCTGTTGTCCTTGTCGGTGGAAAAGTTGGCTCTTCTCTCGGGACTCAGGGCGGGTACTTCTTCAGCGACTCCGCGCGACTCACGCAGCGACGATCCATCGTTTCCGGCGTTTCTGGATCCGTTACCATCGGTCGGTAAGAGCGGATAATTTTCATAGTCCCTGCGTGGCGAATCGACGGACGCTGGAATGCGTTTCACATCGTTCGAGCCCAGTGCTCGATCGACCGGCAAATTCTGCTTCGTCTCGGACGGGCTCATCGAGGGTGCGTCGTCGTCCTCCTCCTCGTCGTCCTCGTCGATCTCGATGCGAAAGTGGGCTCTCGAGATTCGTGCATTTTCATCGCCAGCCTTCCGCATGGCATTCTTCGATCTTTCATGCGATTGTCGTAAGGTTATCGAGCGAACGATTTTTTTTTCACAAAATCACGGTACGGCGCGGGGAAAAATCTTGGCTGCGTTCGATTTTATTAGCGCTCTCGGATGATTGATCTTCGTGTGAAGAGCCAGCGAGAGCTGTGGAAGAAAGTTACAACGTTGGTAAAGATCGAGGAGTCGGTTAGCGAGGAATCGGTAATACTGTTTGCGCGAAGCTGTACAACGCCGATGCTTTCGCTGATAAGATAGCGACGATGAGCGGGATTAGCTGTGAGAAACGTGGCGATTCGTTATTTCACTGTTATGCGCGCATTCCGCTCTTGCACTACCTGTTTTCTCGTGCGCGTGTAATTGCATGAGATTAGCTGTATTCACAGAGATACGAAAAATAAATAAATAAGGCATGAAGCAAAAAAAATAAAAATTATTATACTTAAATAATGTATTAGACACATTGAAGTGTTTTTATATTGTTGCTTATATTAAATATCTAAATTGGTGTGTATCATTGTATTAATTATTTGACTGTTATGCACGCATTCCGTTCTGTACCACCTGTTGTCTCGTGTAATTATTAGCTATGTACCTACAGACATATAAAAAATAAATATATAACGGACGAAACGAGCAAAAGAAATGCCACGACGGAAATAAAATATTTTCAGAAAATGTGTTAGACATGTCAAATTCGCTATTGCTATATTAAATATATAAATTGTTGCGTATCAGTGTATTCATTATTTGACTGTTACGCACGCATTCCGTTTGGTACTACCTGTTGTCTCGTGCAGAAGTAATTAGCTGTATTTCAACAGATGTATTAAATAAATAAATAAATAGCGCTTGAAGCGAAAAAAAGATATATATCACTACGAAAATCAAATATATTACAATAATGCATTAGATATACAGAATTTGGTACTTTTATATTATTACTATATTTAATATATAAAATGCTTCGCATCGAGTGGAGAAAAAAAATATTCAAACAATTGCTTTTTTTGTGATTAAATGAATTATTTTACAGACGCGCATTCCTTCCGTTTATGTTCAAGGAAGACGATGCGACTGGCCGGGGTGAACAATAGTTTCGAAGTTCCCAGATCGGATAAATCGAGGCGAGAATACGGGCAACAATGAGACAAAAAAAAATATCTGGAGGGCATCGATCCCGCTGTTTATTTTCGTGTTTTCGAAACTCTGAGACACGGCAAACACGAGAAGAGGATACGGAAACCGGTAAGAGAAGAAGAGAAAAAAGGCAGGGTAACGTGTGCTGATGGGAATTGTATTAAAATTGATGGAGATCACGAAGCTGATTAATGGTTCGCGGTCGATGAGGATCGAACACCAATCCCCGAGTCACTCGTGATTTCTCCAGATCCTCGTTCCATCGTAGTGGCTCCAAGTGAAAAATATCGATTATTGAAATTTGGATAATAGATTTGTTTTGTGAATTGTATTGAAATTGATCGAGATCACGAGGCCGATTAATCGGTCACGGTCGCTGAAGATCGAACACCAATCGTCGAGTCACTCGTGATTTTTCTATAGATCTTTTCCATCGTATTCACTCCAAGAGAAATAAAAAATTATTAGAATTTGAAAAACCGATTTTTTTCGTGAATTGTATTAATATTGATGGAGATCACAAGGTCGATTAATTGTCCGCGGTTTCTGAAGATCGAACACCAATCGTCGAGTCACTCGTGATTTCTCTATAGATCTTCTCCATCGTATTCGCTCCCAGTTAAACAAAAAACAAACTATTATCCAAATCCTATTATAAAAATTTGGATAACAGATTTTTTCTCATGATCCACGCTGCTTTTGCTGCGTGCATCATCGTCAGTTGTGTCAACCACCGTGATTACCATAAATAAAGAATAAAAAATTTGCCGCGCGGATTACGGATTACGGACCTTCGAGAAGTTGGCAAGTCGGAGCATCTTCTCCAGATTCTTCGAGGACATTATTTTTTATTATTATTTTTTCACTCCTCCTCGACCCCCGAAACGATTATTCACTGCATCCACCTGCTTGCGCTTCGGCGAATCCCCGAGGGCACAAAAACTACGGAACTCTCGAATTTCGCGCCTTTTATTTATTTTTAAAAAATTTGTAACATATAGCGTTAGGACGATAAGACTGGTTCGCGTTTTACGTGCACGAAACTCGAATGAGACGGTTCGTCTGGTGGCGTTGTAAAGAAGGAGCTTCGAGTAGCCTATCGGGCGACCTATATATACCGCTCGGGATCCAGAAAGTTATGTACACAGCAACTCGCGGCAAGTCATTCGTTCCGCGGGTCGTGTAGCTTCTCTTATGTGTATCAATATACAGTAATGTATACATATGTACACATGTGTATATACATATATGTACATAAGGTATGTGTGCGCGAGAAGTATACACGCGCCAGATCTTACATGCACATACGCATGTATACACATATATTCATACAGTCGAACGCGGACGATGCGGAACAATTTAGCTGACGCTACTGTGTGCGTCAGGAGACGACACAAAGCCTAGAGCCATGCATCATTCTCCGTGGCGTTTTATCCCACGCTAAACGATCGATCTACCGAACGCATCCATTGTGGAGACTGAAGTCGTTGAGCAAACAGGTAACTACCCCATTTGGAGCAGGACTATTAATCCGACGAGTACACACTGGGTCGTCTGACCTTAAAATTGCGAAGCCAAGCAGTGCGCAGTGTCGACTTGGAGCATTTTTCTTCCTTTCGGCAAGGGATCTATAAATTTTTTTCGAATGTGTTACTGTGCGGTTTTAAAGTTAAACAGATTAGCTACGAAAAACGTTTCCACATTAATTTTTTTTTTAAGTGCATAGATTATTATTCTCGGTTAATTCACCTCAAAGTGCAGTGTAAGATCTTCTGCGCATGCGCGCAGTTGACGGTTGATCTATGGGGAATTTTTGGCTATCGATTCGACGATTTCTTTCACTCCTCACGTCCGGTCTACGACAAAAATGATTTATCATTCGTCGTATTTTAATTTGACGCCGAGCAAATAAATAAATTAAACCGAAAGATGCTCCATTATGGGGTAAAAGTAATCAGTTCGGGAATTACGTTATGAGCGATCGAGTAACAATTTTCAGTTTTCGATTCGAAGACTTTTTTTCTTTCCAAATTCGGTTCGATCCATAAACACATTTTTTTTTTTTTTTTTCGTTCGCGGTATTTCGACTCTGGTAAATAAATACATTCTACTCGGAAACGCTCCGTTGAAGAACAAATATATACGCCGTATCGGAGAGGTTTCGTGTGGCCAACAACCCCATTAAATAAACGGAGAATGAACGAGTTTGTATAGAACGAGATGGACAAATAAATGTGTCGGATAAATCGTCGCGAGCGTCGGGGCGTAGCGGAGCGTTTGTCGGCTCATGAAACAATTACATAGCGCCGACAAAATAAATGAGAGAAGCGCTACCTCGTTAACGCGAGCTTGAAACACACATGTGTGTCGAGCGAGGTCGAACAAACAAAGGAAGGGGGCTCGACGCATCGTCACAGAGTAACAACACCGCGAACGCGGTGCCGGCTGTAAACAGCGGAAACGTAAAAGTCACGCCATGGAAATCCCTAGATGGAGAATGCACCGCGCGATGGGTTAATAATTGCTCAAATAATAAAGAGTCACTATTTGACGCCGGTAATTATCAAACACCGTGTATGACTGCAGAGCGCGATAATGTGGTTTTTTATTTCCGAAGGAGGCGGCGATAGAAACTAGTTTGAGGTCGGCTTTATTAACTCACTGGTGTAAGGTCGATTTTACCAAAAATAAAATAAAATCGTTATCTTAAAAAATAAAACAATAACGATCTTGACCATAATTCTAAAGAAATTGCGTTTCGTAAATTCATTTCGTGTTACCTGTACAGATCTATTATTTGATGCCGGTAATTATCAAACACCGCGTATGACAGCAGAGCGCGATAATGTGGTTTTTTATTTCCGAAGGAAGCGGCGATAGAAACTAGTTTGAAATCGGCTTTATTAACTCACTTGTGTAAGGTCGATTTTACGAAAAATAAAATAAAATCGTTATTTAAAAAAATAAAAATAAAATAAATAACGATCTTGACGATAATTCTAACAAAAGCGCGTTTCGCAAATTCATTCAGTGTCAACTGTACAAACTTGACATTTCATTTTGCATGTCTAACAGAGAACTCCGCGACGTCTGATCCGACGGGTTAGTCACATCCCACCTGTCGTTAAGACGTCTGCGCACAAACGCGCCTGCGGAGCTTATTGTTTACTAGCGACGCGACGTATAATAAATAATTACTCGATTTACATTCGTTTGACCTCATTTGCATACAAAAGCCGGTGAGAATTGCGCCTCGCAGGCGTGTTTACTATCCAATGCAATTTACTCAATGAATCTGACTGACATAAATTACAGTTATAGTATTATTTTACCTCTCGAATAAACGGTCATTCACCAAAAGTGAGGTCGAATTAATTTTTTTTTTAAGCTGTTTAATGTGTTTACACGACACTGTAACAACTTAGACTAAACGAGATTCTGTTGCGATGCTCGGTTGGTGTCGCAAGAGCTTAGTAATTGTCAGCTTGCCATGTCGTCGATCACTGCGCGTGCTACCGAGTTCCCGCTCGTGGTCTCGTATCCACGGTATTTCGAATTTTGGCACGGTTGGAGATTTAAAGTATTTGCGGAAAATAAACCCGACGATTATAGACCAGCTATTTTCATTGAGGAAGTTTCATTCAACTGTGATGCTGGGGTGAGTTGTTTAATTAGGGTTGCTTCCGTGACGCATCGTCACGTTTTCGAAGAAAACACGAGATCTTGCGTGGGAAGGGCTAATTATTCGTGGATTGATCGAGGGTTTAGGCAAATTGAATTATAACTTCCGGACCCTCGTGCAAATCGATACGATCACAAGGGTAAACGTCTTTGCCAAATTTTCCATCTAATGTGTGCTCCAGAATATTTTTTGGAAAGCGTTATTTTTTTAAAAAATATTCCTTTGGCCAGTAGGGAAACAGTATATTATTCTACAAGGGAGGGAAGTTTGCTGTTTGGGCGATTGCATATGATACTTTCTTTCGACCTCGTTACAATACATTTTTGCATCGTAAAATTTTCATATTCGCCCATGACCTGTGCTCTTTCAGAAGTGACCTATGTATTTATTTATTTAATGTATGATCAGGAGACATGTAGAGCAAGTTAAGTTCGTTACAGACGTTGACGTCCACCCTCCAGATATACTCGTTCTGGTAAAACGCATTCGTCAAATTTTTCTTCAAATATGTGGTCCAAAATACTTTTGGACCCTCTAATTAATTTTTATTTTTTTTTTAATTTAAAAATTGTAAATTTTATATTTTTTTCGCCAGAAGCGAAGAAAAATATCACCATTACAAATCACTATTTCATTTTCAGTGTTTACTATACAAAATTCCAAAACATACCGCAATGCGGAAGGCTCCGCGGTTGCTTAAGGTGAATTGCAATCGCTATTTCTTGGGAAAATTATGAGAAATAGGGAACTACAAAATTACTGCGCATAGCTTACCGTTCTCGTATTTTTCCCTAAAAATTAACTATCTTAGAGAATTTTGCATTGCAGTTTTCGTTACCGACCAAAGAGTTGCATTTCACCTTAAGCATGCTGCAATGCCAATGGTAGATGCGTGGGGTCAGTTAAATTCTACCTGTTTGCTTCTGTTCCACAGTGACTTGACTGCCTGTTGACAAGCGTGCATAGATCCATAGGATCTGCTACTACCGCGAAAAAGGGAGTTTATCGTCGAGCCGCCGGAGCTGCTGCTTCCGAAACTCGCTCGATCGTCCTCAGTGCGAGGTACCACAAGGCTCGTTCGTTCCGACAGCTCCGTCCTCGGATCGACCTTGACGTCCACCCTTCCAAGCACACTCGCTTTTGTCGTCTGCATTATTATTATTATTATCGAAAGAAAAATCAATTTCCTCTGCCAATCACTCACTTTCACTACAGTCGACGTTAACGTTTGCAACCGTGCATCGTATTATCGATTCAAACTTCCCGCGTCACATGCGCGTTCGACGAAGCCGCAACCGGAAGTACGTTCGAGCCATCGACAAAGATAATAAAAAATAGATTTTTTTTTTTAGTCACTATTTTTGCATCTCACTGATTAAAATAGATCTCGTGATGAAATCAAGTTAAATTTAAAGTTTAAAGTCCTTCCAGCGATAGCCCGTATCGCAGATTAAACACCGATGAGGTATAAATTTGGGTTTGGTAGTAAATTCGTCACCGTAGATGTGCAATAATTGTTCCCCTATCGTTTGCCATTTATAGCAACAACTTATTATTTATGGTCATCTGTACGAGTCCGATGGAATTTTCTTTTTCTTTCTCAAACCCCTGCCCAAGGTTCTCATCGTGTTTCGCGACATGTTGATTTATCGCTGCGTCGTCCGTCAGAGATTACGATCTGCGATAACGATTGCGTTGCTCGATCGAGGTCGGATACACCTTTCACTGTCACGAATCGTTGCGGTGTCGAAAATGCATTTCATCGCCCGATAAAATTTATCAATTCGAATTCGAATAATACGAATCCAAATTTTTATCTATTTAAGCAGGTGCAATGTTGAGAACAATTGTCATTGGAAACTTTGCTTCGCTACTTGGAAGCACAAGCGTGGTCCTATCTTCCGGACGCGGTATTTTTCCACTCGGTAGTGGAGTTTTTCTTTCCTCTTTGAGACTCGACGCGACGACGAGTGAGTCCCAACCGGAAGTCACCGAAGATCCAACTCGATCCGTTACGGACCGAGTCGAGGACAGACGAGACGAATCGTTAAACTTGCCTACCCGCGATCGACTGCTGGGTTTAAAGAAAGACTGACAAACGACGTTAGAGATCCACTGCTACAATAGCAATAATGGCAGCTCTCGAAATTCCGAGTTACAAAGTTTAAATAATAATTATCACTGAAAATGTTGCTTCGCTACTTGGAAGTACAGGCAAGCGTGGTCCAATCTTCCGAACACAGTATTTTTCCATTCGGTAGTGTCTTTCTTTTTCCTCTTTGGGTGATGCAAAGAGTGTGAGCGAGTTCCAACAGCAAGTCGCTGAAGATCCAACTTGACCCTTTGCCGGAATGAGTCGAGGACAGACGAGACCAATCTTTAAACTTGACTACTCGCGATCGACTGCTCGGTTTGAACTAAGACTGACAAACGACGTTAGAGATCCACTGCTACAATAGCAATAATGGCAGCTCTCGCAATTCCAAGTTACAAAGTTTAAATAATAATTATCACTGAAAATTTCTCTTCGCTACTTGGAAGTACAGGCAAGCGTGGTCCAATCTTCCGAACACAGTATTTTTCCATTCGGTAGTGTTTTTCTTTCTCCTCTTTGGGTGATGCAAAGAGTGTGAGCGATTTCCAACAGCAAGTCGCTGAAGATCCAACTTGACCCTTTGGCGGAATGAGTCGAGGACAGACGAGACCGATCTCCAAACTTGACTACCCGCGATCGACTGCTGGACACTCGTGACGAATTGGACTGACACAGCAACAATAATGGTCGCTCTCGAAATTGTAAGTTGCAAAGTTGATCGAATAAATGTCATAGATAATTTTGCTTCGCTACTTGGAAGCACAGGCAAGCGTGGTCCTATTTTCCGGACACAGTTTTTTCCATTCGGTAGTGGAATTTTTTTATTCCTCTTGGAGTGATGCAAAGACGTGTGAGCGAGTCCCAACCGGAAGTCGTTGGAGATCCAACTTGACCGTTTCCGGAACGGGTCGAGAACAGACGAGACTGATCGTAAATCTTGAAGACGGACAAGCAACGTTAGGATTCACTGCTGGACACTCCTGACGACTTAGATTAACACAGCAACAACAATTAAAAACTTGTCATAGAACATTTTCCTTTGCTACTTGAAAGTACAGGCAAGCTTCGTCCTGATCTTCCCGACACAGTATTTTTCGATTCGGGGTTTTTTTTTCCTTTTTAGAGTGAGACTCGATGCAAGGAGGTATGTATTAGAGAGTCCTAACCGGAAGTCGTGGAAGGTCCAACTTGACCCGTTACCGGAACGAGTCGAGAACAGATGAGACCGATCGTCAAACTTGACTACCCGCGATCGACTGCTGGGTTTAAACGAAGACGGACAAACGACGTTAGGGTCCACTGCTGGACACTCGTGACGACTTGGACTGATAACGCAGTAACAATAATGGCCACTCTCGAAGATACGGTATCGCGGCGCCTTCGAGGGGAGCGAGAAACTATATACTTGCGATCGAGCGAAAGAGTTTGGGATAAAAATGATACGACGCGAGGGTCGAGTGCCGAGAAGCAGAACGGCGTAAGAGTGAGCTTGCTAGAACGGACCATTTCCCACGCGACTTAAAAGAAGTCTCTTCAGAAATGCAGGTCCGTTTTATCCCGCTCTGTACTGTAGAAATAAACTGTAAATTTAATGTACTAGATGCTGAAATTTGCTTACATTACTTGAATTAATTGAACATTAAGCCTTTATAAGTCACAACTCTATCCCCACTCTTAAACGCTACCCTAGCAACGCGTGGTCCCGACTTCGCGTTATAAAGGGTTAATGCCCTTTTTTGTTACATTAAAATACCAGGTATTAAAATTACAAATCTTTTGCCTGAAATTTACAAACAAAATGTTATTCAAAAATAATAATTTTACTGTAATTGCAACGCCCATGCGTTCCAAATGTCGGAGACAGTTTACGTGAAAAATGTTTCAATACCGTTAATTAATTTTCAAAATAAACTCGCTGGCAGTTTATATGTGTATCCCGTATGTACATATATCTATATATATATATTGTAACGAATATAGGGATGAGGATCGACTGTGACACATGATATGACATAGACGACCAGAATAGCTCAGTATGACGAATGATAAACGTACAGAATATCGATCGACGAGATTACCACAGTCTCGATCGGACTTTTAAAGAGAGACGTTCGAGCGGTTCGTACTTGAGTTAAATTGTGCGATTGTAATTGATAATATCCGGCTCAGAACCAAATACGCGTGTTGTTGACTTCGCTCGGTCGTAACAATATTCATTCGTACATTTCGAGATATTCGTTCTCGGCACATCAGTTGCCAAGAACGTCAACGACGATGATGACGGGAACTCGTGATACACCTAAGGGTGCCTTTTATATCGTGGCCAATGTATATATATATATATATATATATCTCGTAGTGTGAGAAAAATTGTGAATGATTCTTCGACCGCAATGATGAGGTTTAATTGGCACACGAGGACGAAGAACAAGTGAAACCGGCCAAATGTATTTTCGGCCTGACTCCCTCGAGAATCGGCCCCATCGCCTCGTGTCCTACCGGACGCAAACTTTTCGGGCTGTCTCTCCCACTTTCGAACGATGCGAAGCACAGCTCGCCATAGTATGCTGGTGCACGGCGTGAAATAGCGGTAAATTTAAATGCGTTTCCAATAATATTTCTAATACGGTAATTTTCATTGTAAAAAAAAAAAAAAAGACAATAAGATTATGGTGTCTTTCGTTAATTCGCTTTGTCAATTACCTCGTGAAAACGATGCTCGAGACGATGGACAATATCGTGCGATCGTCCTTTGAAAAGGGCGAACTGATTTCTTCGGAAATCAGCCTGCGCCGACGAGACTTGCCTGTAACTCCTCGGGCTGGAGACTTTCGTCGTTGCTTTCAGATGAGACATCGTTAAGTTTTTAGCGACACTCAGTAATCGTTATTGGGTCGGCTATTAATGTTTCCAGTTTTTTTTTTCTCGTTACAACACAACCGTCGGTCAGCGAATTAAAAAAAACTAATCACATTCTCGAACTGTACGCGCGAAGTCGTCGATATCGAGTCACGCTGAATCGCATGTATCGAAGAACTCGTCGTCGCGATATATTGTCACTGAATTAAAAGAAAAAAATATCTCGGGTGCGTTACTTGGTACAATAGTCGAAAAAAAAAAATTACGAAAATTGACTACACTTATGTAAATAATTTTTTAAACTTGTATTACACTGGGAAGTTATAGTTTGACATTATCTCTGAGAAGACTAAAGTGGTCGATCTTATACCTTGCACAAAGATAAGAGCAGCGACGGAAACTCTGTCCAAACTTCAAACCAATAAGTGAGATTGCTTTTCCATGGCTGCTTCGTAACAACTTCGTTCGATTTTACCGCGCATTCATAAATCTCGGGTTAGCAAAAAATCACACCGGAACAATAATCGCGGCACTTTTGTTCAATTCTCCTTCTAAATGTTTTCATCGAAAAGTCATAAATCGTCGATTAACAAAAATTCAGAAAACGAACAACGATCGCGGCACTTTTGTGTAACTCTTCGTCGCATCGTAGGCGTTCCGTTTCACCGAGACGTGCGAAGAGCGCGATGTCGCGTTCTAACGCGTGGCGATTACGGCCTTAATCATATGTCGGATTAAAAAAAAGTACACTAGAACAATGACGAGAGCACGTTTCTTTGTTTCTTCTTCCAAGTGTTTTTATCAAAAATTCATAAATCTGGAGTCAATAAAAAAATTCCCACTTGATCAACGATCGCGGCACTTTTGTGCGACTCTTCGTCGCAGGTACACCGATGATCCATCGGGAGCGTTCGGTTTTACCCGAACGTGCGAAGAGCGCGACGTTGCGCTCTTAACGAGCTCTCCGCGCCGTTTCGTTCCAACGCGTCGCAATTACGGGATTTAACAGATCTTCGCTGTAAAAAATATTAGCACCGGAATAACGATCGCTGCACTTTTGCTTGATCCTTTGTCGTAGGCGCATCGATAGACCAGTCCGGTCCGGACGTCCGAACAGCGCGACGTTGCGCTCTCGACAGGCCCTCCGCGCCGTTTGGTTCCAGCGCGTGGCGATTACGGGATAACAGTGCCGGCGTAGCCGGACAGTTTATCGACGTCAAGGCTTTACGGGCGTTAACGCGAGCGCTCGAATCGCGATAAAGTCTCTCCTTGACGAGAGCGGAAAAAAAGACACGCACACACACACGCACATCTATAGTGAGACGGGCCCGTAAAACCTCGCGAACCGTGCGCGCAGCTATTCCGCCTGCCGATCGTGTTTTGCGCCTCGAGAAAGTGTGTCAATCGCGGCGCGAGGAGAACAATGCCGCGATGGCTCGGCAGCCTCGGTCTGTTCCCCGAACGAGGCCTCGTTCACTCCTGCACCGGTACGTGTGATAATCTGTGCGAGAACTTGAGGAAAAATAAAAAATAAAAAAAATAGAAAAAAAAGATCGCGTCTCCCAAGGTTCTACGTGCGCACAGCTGACTGCGAGAAAAAAATATATATAAGACGCATCGTTAGACTCGGCGCGCTAGTGGCTCGTGGATTGAGACGCGGCGATGTTTATTAAATCGTCGGAGTCAGAACGATGGAATCTCGAGTATACAATCGTCTGGATCGCGGAACGACGGATAATCATCGGCACCGAGCAACCGACGGGCCGGGAACGAGGCAGCATCGATTATCGAAGCGGCGGGAGTCGTCGGCGACCGCTGTACCATTCGCGAATCGTAGATCCGAGGGAATTGTTTAGCGGCATGTGAAGTTTGGCGGTTCGATGACAACAAACTGCAACGCTATTCTTTCAACGGTGCCGAAACTATAGCGTTCCGCTGTAAACCGTGAGTACGACGAATCGCACTGTACAAGTTTAGTAAAAAAAAAAAAAAAAAAAAGCCCGTCTTATTTCTTCTCAACTTTCACTTCGCGAACTGTGCAGTGATGTGAAATTCGGTGGTTCGATAAAAGCACTGCAACCATATTTTTTCAACGGTGCTGAAACTGTAGCGTCCGAAGGAAACGTTTAAGAATTCACAGAACGCTCAATGGCGTCCGATAATGTTTCAGCAAAGTAGAAAATAAAATAGCATTACAGTTTTCACGTTACCCGCCGAGTGCGGGACGGGCGGATGGGAGTATTTCGCATCGCTTGGATCCGACAACAAAATCCGTGGCGCGAAAAGGAAAATCGATTTTGGTTCAACGTGCGCGGCAATGTTGTCGCGTAGGGACGCGAGTGTGTGTGCGTTTACCGTGGGAGAGCAGCGAAGTCGTAGCGGCGGCAGGTGCCGAGCGCCGCTTGATAACGGACTGTCGGATCGACTGTGTGCCGGACAGGAGAAACTCCGTGCCCGGTACGACAATAGGTAGGAGAGTCGCACCCGTAGTGATGTCAGAGTGACCGAGGAGGAAGCGCGGATGAACGCGGTCCACGTGGTAGAAGCCGACGGTTGAACCGCCCACCCGACGTTTCTCAGGTGGAAACACAGGGAAGGGGCGAGGGGTGAGAGAGGAAAATCCGACCGGATCCGACCGTCGCGTGATCCTGCGCAACAATAGCAGGTCAGGAGGGAATTAACACGCTTCCGCGCGAGGATCGCAAACATCGGCGAAGGTCATCCGCTGACGGTCGAAGGGCAACATTGTGCACTCTAACGTTCGCGTGGCGTGCGGATGCTTGGATAACCTTGAACTTTGGGAGGCGAAGGAAACTCCCCCACGGTGCAACGGTTAATCGAAAGTCATTTTGCGCGGAGTTTATACTACGTGGGGTGGTGAATAACGTTGAGCGTGGTTCAGCGCGTTCCTCGGAAGAAGCGGCACTCGGTAGTTGGACGAAGCAATTTCTCAAAGAACGAGGCGGGAATTTTACTCCAGAGGTCACGGCTCCGTGGCAGCGGTTGTGTTTCGTGGAATTGGCACGAAACACGCTGCTCTAGCGCGCCACGGCCGAATTCGAGGAAACGAATTACTCGGAAACTCGGAGAGAAGACCGTCGGTTCACTGCTCGTTCGGAAGTTACGAGATAATCTCTCTGTGCACGACGTTGCATCAGCAAACTCAAGAGAATTCCCTGATATCGCGACGTTGAGAGAAAGAAAACGGAAATCTGTTCGTCTTATTGTATTATTTTTCTTCGCAAGAGTGAACGCAACGAGTCAAAGTCCTGTATTGTATATGTTTATCTGGAGCAATTCGTATCGGCAGAAAAATCCAGAATTGTCTGAACCGCCGCTTTCATATTACGAGATCCGGCTATCGCACCTCGCTGAGGCGCATTGCCGAGCGTGCACGGAACACGCGTTAATGTTTCGTAATTATAACGAGAACAACGAGTGTGCGTTCGTGGGCGCGGAGTGAACTTGAACCGCACGTGGCGTGAAAGGCCGCTTGACCGAGTGTGTATCTCGTGTCAGTGAGACACTGTGGGGGGGGGGATGAAACTTTCGATGCGCGCTCGTCAAACCGGAGCCATTACCGTCGCGTGCGAGACGCACGGAGGGAGGGGTAAGAAAGACCGCATCGGTCACAGCTGATTTTAATGTACACAACGCGCGACGCGAATTCGCGAACGGCGAGGGATATCTCCACGCGATTCATTCGCAGCTTCTCCAATGCGAAATTAAATACACTATAAAAATAAATTGTAAATTGAATGTACTGGAACTTGAAATTTGCCTGCATTACTTTCATTAATTGAACATTACTGTACTTGTTTTGTTTAAAATAAAAATATCAGATATTAAACTTACAAATATTTTGCTTGAAATCTACAAAGAGTGTTCATTAAAAATAAGAATTTTAATGTAAAATTGCAACGCACATTTGAAATTTCGGAAACAGTTCATGTAAATAAGCTTCCAATACCGTACATTAATTTTCAAATAATTTTTTTTTTTTCACTGTAGTTGTTGGGTAAGGTGAACGTCCCAATGGTCGGACACGTTCCAGTGGCCGGACAAAGCGTGCGTACGTGCAAGACGGAAATACAGTAGAACCCCGTTTATCCGACGTAATGTCGGGAGAGCGTATGTCGGATAAGACGGAAAACATACTCAATTCAAACTTTTACTACTATCACATATTTAAAAAAACAACACACCACTTCAGATAAACATTAACTTTATTAGTTAATGTAGTTATTTTTTAAGATGAAATTATAATTTAGTTAACGTAATATGAACATTGACCCTGAAATCGTAACTCTTGTATTTGCATCTCGCAACATTAGGCCGCAGCAAACTTTTACAAGTTTAAGCGCGTATGCAAAAAAGTAGCCGTTGCGGGCTATTTTATCCAAGTTTTCCGTATTATCCGAGCCTACACCTCGAAGGTCGCATAAGCGAGCTTCTACTGTACGATTTTTCATGCGTGTCCGGCGACTGGGGACTGTTCCCTCGGGTGTCCAGCCATTGGTACGATTACCTTAAGGGGAGGCTAGACACGTAAGAGTGCGCGAGCGACAGTTAAAAATGTTGAATACATTATTCTCCGAAACGATTCTATTGAATGAAAAACGAATTGCGGAGCTCACTGCTCAATCAAATATGTACCACGCCCCGCCATTCGTTTTTTATTTTATAAAACTGTTTCGGAGAAAAATGGCTTCGTAATGTTTAGAGATTACGTTGATCTCGAAGTCTAAACTCTAATAGATCTCGGATGAGATTATTTTGTCTTCGAGGTGAAAAATTCGACGAGCTCAGATAACAACTGGCGGGGTCGGTATCGGGATTTTCTTCTTGTGTTGCTCGTATTGTGTCGTTGCTCGGCGGAGGCCGAGCATCTTCGGTCGTACGACTCGTCAATGGCTGTTTTGAAGGTCGATCGTATCGAAAAATTTAAAGAACATTCGTTTATTTACCGAGGTGGAATCCACGTCGAAAGAGAGCCAGGTTCTCGGATCGGGTAGCCACGAGTTCATGACTGCGTCTATAATTCGCACGAACGCACTAGAGTGCAACGATTTAATGTATCGACGATCGATCTAGCACTAAATTCGATTCGACGCCACACGGGAATAACTGTTACACGAAGGTCCGGGTCGTCACAGCTTGGGGCTCGATGATTGACTGGGAGAATCGTGTGATGCGGGATTGCGAGAACCGTATTCATCGTACAACGCTCTACGCACGCGGGACACCGATTCCTTTGTGTATTTACAAAACTCGACAACACATAATCGTAGCTGAACGCTCGAGTTTCTTCACTGCCAGCGAGGAGTTACGACAAAAGAAGAATTCATCGTTCCCGCCCGAACAATGAATAGATTCATCGATCGTCATCCTTCGATTGTTTCACCGTTAATACGATAAGAAAAAATTTGTTAATTTTTTTACTCGCACTCACCAGTCGATGGAAAGGAGATCCGTCGGTCTATTCGACGTCGTCATGCGTATCAAACTGCGTCCACTCGTCTGTAAAACAATTGTCCATTTTTAACGATTCGATATCTTTTTCCCTTTTTTCTTGTTGTTTTTGGGTCCGCGACCGGGGGCGAGCTTATCGAAATTGCAGATAAATTATCATCGTTGTACTGCAACTAAGCAGATGAAACGTACCCGTTCGAACGTTCGACTAGGTTCAAGGCTACGGTCTAATTCGATGGAGCCGCGAAAAGAATGGTCTCTCGACGCGAGACTCGACGATTGATTCCCCAACTTCTACGAATACGAGTTTCGACGCGTTCGTGCCGAAGCCAGCCTTTCCGGTCGATGCTGCATGCTTTCACTGCGATTATCCTGTGACGTAGCTCTCTCTGTTCCATGCACAATGACAAATACATCCGATGCACGCGTAGGCTGGCACGAACGTGACTCGAACCTCAAACCGGGTGGAGGGGGGGGGGCGGGATTTCAGGGGAACTATTGTAACGCGTAACCTCACCTGACAAACGAAGTCTTCGTCTCCTCGAGGGCCACTTGTTTCGCCACAACGCTCGCAGCAGTCCGAACACTTGCGAACAGTAAAAGTTCCTTTCTCTCAACTATCGGACACGCGCGACTCGTTGTTCACATCTTATTGCACAGTGTCACTCCGCTGACGATGGAAGAAAGATCGCACCGAGAACGCGAACCAACCTGGAATACGACAACGACGTGTCTCTCTCCTCTCTCCGTCTCCGAGATTCTCGGCTTTCCTTCCGACCAGACCGTTCCGACTGGCGTCTCGTCGCCAGTTAGCGCTCAATTCGAATAAACAGCTGATCGAATCGTACACGCGCAACTTGAGCCATGTGTAGCCTGCACGTTAACTCCCTAGGCTTCGAGAGATCTTAAGTAATCGTTTGTTTTTCTGTCTCTCGCCGTTACTCGCGCCGGGCTCTTGAGACGATTAAATTCTCGATCAATCGTAGTTCCTGGGTGGTTCGACGGAATGCCGTTTCGGCTATCGTCGGAACACGAGCGCGCAATCTAACCTCGAGCACGCGGTCGTTGTTGATAAATTTACTTCGACATAAGCCGCAGTGGCTTTTCGGTCGTTTGGCGAATCGTTTGTTAAAAATTTGAAACGATGCTGGCGCTGCCGCAGAAAAAATACTACAGACAACGAGCGCACTCGAATCCCATAGCGGATCACTGCATAGTGTAGTAAGTTTTCGCAGCCCGACCATCGAACTTCTCGTCTCGCAGATTATCGCTATTATTATTATTTACTTACGGAAAACAAGTTTTCACTTTTCACATCTGCTTCTGGATACTGCTCTTCACGTGAAAATATATAAATCAATTTTTTTTTTGAAAATATTGGTTGTCTTACCTTCTATTGTGTCTGCCGATAGGCTCTTATTTATTTTTTTCCTCTAATCACGTCGATTTTTTAGTCCCACGAGGCCCGACGACATGGACTGGAGTTCCCTCTACCCGGATCACTTCAACAAGAGGGCCGAAGGCGATGACACGAATCTGCAGAAGGAAGTCGAATTTGCAGACGTCGGATGCGGCTACGGCGGATTGCTGGGTATTGAATTTTTTTCGATCTACGTCCGCGACATGCACGTTCGAAACTCCGAACAAGTCTCGTCCATTTGATAACTTGTGTTGTATTTATATATTAAAAAAAAAAGTTACCCTGTCGCCGATGTTTCCCGACAGTCTGATACTCGGAATGGAGATCAGAATAAAAGTTTCGGACTACGTTATGGACAGAGTCGCTGCGCTGCGCTCGCTGCATCCGGGACAGTACGGAAATATTGCGTGTCTCAGGACGAACGCCATGAAATATTTGCCCAATTACTTTCGCAAAGGGCAGGTGAGTTTTGTTCCGTGTCTCGATTCCCTGCAGCTATTTTAACTAATTATTCACAGAATATAATGTTCCGTATGTTTTCAGTTGAAAAAGATGTTTTTCCTTTATCCGGATCCGCACTTCAAGAAAGCGAAGCACAAGTGGCGCATAATCAACAAGACTCTCTTAGCCGAATATGCCTATGTACTGGCCGAGGAAGTATGTGTAACGTCTTCTACAAAGATCATAGCGACTAATAGCTATTGAAAAAAAACCCTGCCTCGATTGGCAAAAGTTGAATACTTACAGTTGTTTGTATGGCGGGGGTGTGGAAAGGCAGTTCTTGACGAGTGTGAAAATGCCATTAATTCACACGAGTCATGTGCAGTACACACCTGCCATTCGCATAATTTATCTAACAAATTCACGAAAATTACGCTTTTAGTGCGAGAAAAAGGACTATATTGCGTTTATACGCAAAAAAGTGCCACAAACGGAAACCGAGATTTTACGTACATGAGTTTAAAAAAAGAAAATTAACGAGCTGATCGATCTTCGATTATCTGTAATGAAACACTATTGATTCGCAAACATTGTGTAACTGTGTAACTGTGTAACTGTGAGTGATGTTTTCAAGGCAACGGTGTACACGGTCACTGACGTTAAAGATTTGCACGACTGGATGGTGTTGCACTTCGAGGAGCATCCCCTCTTTGAACGAATGTCGGAGGAGCAATTGGTAAGAATTCAATTGATCCACGATGATTAATCGTAAATTTCTGACCGTTACCTTGTTCGACAGAAGAGCGATCCGATCGTCGAGAAACTGTACGAGAGTACCGAGGAGGGTCAAAAGGTAACGAGAAACAAGGGCGACAAATTTCTCGCGGTGTTCCGGAGGATAACCGATCCGTACACGGAGATGACCAGCTAGCCGACGAGGTTCGACCAGCCTTACCTTACGATTTTATATTCCCTTGTATATTTTATCTGTATACAGACGAGTGCGCGTGTTAACTGCCGTGCAGACACGATGCCGAAACGCGGTCGACAATGTTGTCGATCGCGCGATCGTACATTATACTCGCAATAAAGCCGACGAGAGAAATCACCGCTAACGAGAAGACTCTAGATTTTTGGGCTTCATTCCAATCGCCTCTGGCTCGGCACCTGTTGCCACATTTTCTGATGCGCCACTTGTCTGGCGTCCGTCGTTTGCGTCAAATGTATCATGTCCAATGCGAACTCCTTGTGGACGATCATAAATATCATCTGCAATAACGGGTCAAGGATTCGACCAGCGGCAATTAAACACTCTCGACGCTAATTGTTAACCCTTCAAGTACGGGAGACTTTTTGACAAGAACGAACGACCATGCCTTCTTTTAAGCACAAAAACGATACGGATGTTCGTAATATATTTTCTTCTGCGTTATTAAAAAAACAACACTTCAGGGTACGTCTGTGAATTTTTACAGAATTATTTTTTAGCATATCAACTTGTTATTCGAATCGTTCAAAGGTTGCTTCTTGGCAAATTCTAGGTCCTCGGTCAACAAGGGTCCCGTACGTGAAGCGTTATTACACAACGATCTCGGTAACTCACGTTCTCCAACAATTCTTCGAGCATTCTACCGGACGGTGTTACGTGAGATCGATCTTGTATTTTTTTTCTTTGCAACGGTGTCATCGCGATCTGCGAATATCTTATGCCAGAGCTCGGTTCGGAGAACACGTTCGTTGTTTCGAGAATATCCCTGAGCAACGGATGTCAGCAAGGAGCGTGTGGTTCGATCGAAAATTGATTTCGTCTGACTCACCATATCATGCCCTCGAGTATAAATTTTGCGAGAGCTATTGTTTCCGGCGATCCCGAGAGTTTCGTCGAGTCTTGGCCTACTGGAATTTCAATCGACGGGGTGTGTTTAAGCCGATCATTCCGCGAGGTCTTCAACTCTTCGTCCTGTGGACTGTACACGTAACAGCGTACCGTCAGCGCCTTGTTGAACGGCTTCGGAGCATTCAAGACCAGCTCTTCGGGTTTCTAGAGGGCATCGAGTATGAATTAACCGGTTATTAAAAGTTCAATGCGTGCCTCGTTTAAGGTGAACGGCCCAATTATTGACCATCTAAGCTCCGCATGGCATTGAAAATGAAAAAAGATTTTTAAAAATAGTGGAGACATTTGAATAACTGCTATTACAGAAAAGTTTTATCTGAATTAACTAAGAGAAGTGTTATTTCATTAGTTTTGACAGTTTTTTAAATAACAAGCTCACAATATACGCAATGCTGTAAATGTTTCCGACGGGTTCGCTGATAAAACTCTCGAAGTCGACGATTTTATAACATTTTGTCCCGATGCTTATTCAATCACGTGATGCACAATATAAAGGATGAACAACAAAAATGTGAGTATGCCGGACATGAATAGAATTTTCTATCGTAGATAATATGATTACCGGACAGTAATTGGGCCACGGTCAACAATTGGGCAGTCGACCTTAATTTTAAACTGACCGGGATGGTCGTTCCCTTCTCGGTGATGGTAAAGTAATCCTTCATCTCATCGCAGAGGCTGTTGTGCAGTAAAATCTTCTTTTCGTAAGCTCGCCTTTTAGTCTGATTGATGAATTCGCAATTAACATCGGCGTTCAGTCTGCACGGTTTTCCACCGGTAACTACGATCAGCCGAAAGGTTTGCAGCGATCCCGGCTGAATTCTGCCCTTTGCCGGCTCCACGTTGAGCTCGATTATCCCCGGTAGTTCGTATCTTTAAACATCATCGGATTCGGATCGATAATACTTTCGCAAATTATTTTTCAGGAACCCGACCTGCTCCACTTGTACGCGACGACTTCGTTCTCCGAGCTGTTGTGGATCATAATCATTCTCGTTAATCTGCTGTGCATCGGCGCAGGCGGCAGAGCGACGTTGTCTGTGCTGAAGTAGATGGGCACTTCCGGTATGTGAAAAACGTCGCGGGACTGAGATGCCTCTTCGGATATTCTGGTCAGTGGGTCGTTGGTGGATTCCCCATGGATCGTGACTGTGGTCTTCTCATCGCCCAGCGTCAACGGCACTTCCACCTTGGAGGACGAAACATTGTTCACAATAAAGCTCGATCAATGTCGACTGATGGAAAGAGTGCCTGAGTCTTCGTACTCCGAAAGTGCCCCACCGGCGAGGTTGGAATTTAATGAGAACGGGCTCGCATGAGAGAGCTTTGACAATGCCAGAAGGATTCACGCAAGAGAACATCTCGATGCGATCATCTTCGTTAGCTTCTTCGAAGGCCGCCGTATCGAACGAATAGTCGACATCGTTTTTCGTAGGGTTGTAGATCCAATAAATCTGTACACGTAAATTAATTTTACATCTGGATAGCTCAGGAATTGATTCATTCAAAGAAAATTACCTGGTTTATGGGGTCTCGGTCGCCGATGTAAATCTTCTTCAATTCGATTCGCGAGCCGTACAGTAGAATAGCCTTTCGTTCGTTACCGGATAGACCGATCATTTTTATGCACAGGCACACGTGTCGATCGTGGCCTATTTCGAGTTTCCACTTGACTTTATTTTCGCCTAATATCGCGTAACGTAACTCCATCGTGATTACCACTTTTTCGCGAGCCTTAACATTTTACGATCTTCATTATTATTATCTTCGCGATGAAATGCGCTTGGAATAAATAAAAGTACCTTCAGAGTACCCGATCTTGGATTTATCGTGCACAGCTTACGATGCGGGCAGTCGCTTTGCACTGACCGAGGAGCAAGACGATGGTTTCCTCTCGTAATCGAACAGGAGCAGAGCTTTATTTTCTTCAAAGACCAACTCACCGGGCTGGACGTAGGATTCGATATCGATAGCTTGACGAACAACGCTTCATCCTGTAGGATCTTCGGTGGAAGGTGCATTTCTATATCAGCCTTCTCGCCGGGTTGCAGATCGTTCAATATCGAATTTAATCTGTAAGACGAATAAGCCGTTTTTTTTTACTTTTCCGGTAAAAAAGAAAAATTGTTTGTCAATTATACCGACATGCTTTCATTTAGCGCGTACTATTTCAACATACTTTTTCAAGTTCAATAGACGCCACAGAACACCTTTACTGATAAGGTCAATTGTGTGATGTAAGAGATCCTCGATCTACGAAATAACTCCGATTTAGTCACCGTTCCGGTGGAGTGTTTTTTTTTTTTTAATTTCTGCGAAATATGAAAGATTGCATCGCCATTCCAATGTGCATGCATGTGTGTTTACGCGCACCCACATAAACACGGAAACGTTTCGTTGAAATGTTTTGACGGAATATTTCAGAATGTTATTTTCACATCAGAAATATTTCGTAAGATTTCAAAGCTCGAAAATATTTCTAAAATGATTTTCGAATATATCGTGCTGTATGAGTATGAGCTTTGTACTACTTACCTTCAACGTAGGCAAAACACAGAAATATTTTACTCTACATATTTCCAACGAATCGTTAATCGGAGCGGGATTTTCCGTTCCGGTATTCCGACGTATGGAATATCCAATGGACGATTCGTGGAATCCTCGTTTCCGAGGTGTGAGGGAAACTTCGATTTTCACCGAATCCCCCGGGCAGAGATCTCCCGATATGGGGTCAATGAGAACGCGTTGCTCCGTGTCTTCTTCCTCGTAGGGCCAACCGCTATCTCGGACCCTTAAGGTGTAGGGAATCTCCACTGAGCTCGGATTGATCAATTGAAAATCGAGTTTTCCCATCTCGTCGTAAGTTAGCTCGCCGAAGTTCAGTTCGCTCGGCATTGCCTATGCTCGATAATCAATTAGTTTTCCGCGTTTTTGTTTTCCTTCCCGTCCCCAAGATTGCTTTTTGCGCTTCGCAAGGCTACAGTCATCGAGCGATTACCACGAGGTATCCCCGTTCACTTTTTCCTGCTACGCGCAATTGAATTTCCATAGTCGTTTCTCCGTCTCGTATCGCTGTCGAAGCGGCGAAACGGCACGTTACATCAAACTCGTAATCGCCCTCCTCGATGGGACAAAATTTCCAACAATGGACGAGAATCTCGTTCGGACAAATTTCGCCTCGGACTTCATCGATCTTCAATACCGAAGGAACATCCTCGTACCCGTAGCTGCAACGAATTTTACGACACTATCGAATTCAATTTTTCGAGATATTTCTAATAAGAAAAAAATATCTTCTCCACTTACGTAACCAGAAGCGCCATAGCGAGTCAATCGATTTAATTACCTTATGTGATGCCGACTCGTGTTCCGCACGGCGACGCGTTCGACTCGCTCGCAGCCCGGATGAGTCGATGGAAAATTAACGCCGTCCTCGTCGAAGCTCAGACAGGGATATTCCGCGTATCCACGAAAATCGACCGAAGCCTCGTAATCCGGATTTCCGTTGAATCTTATGGCCCATCTCTCGTACAGAAGTTCGCTCCGATCTTCCGGAAACATCTCCACGACTATCGCTTGGTAGCTTCTTCGATTGTATTTCGGTGCATTAACGAAAGAGTTTGGAGATCGATAAAAAATCATTGTTTAATTTTTTTTAAATACTTGTAGATAAGGCCCAGCATCGGCTTCACCGTGAAACGAGTCTCCTTCGGCGGCAAGAAGCTGTACATCAGCGGTAAAGGTCCGAGTCTTCTGATGAGAAACGTCGTGTACACCGATCTCGAAGGCAAGCAGGGCGGCATTATTACGCTCTGCGGGACTCGATACTGCGGTACCAAACTGGAAGAACCCACCGGAAACGTGTGACCTGAAAACATATATGTATTCTATTAATGAATTTCGATCATCGGTCGATAAAAACTCGTACCGATAAGACGGATGGAAGCGATCATGGAGTACGGATAAATAGGCGCGGAATCTTCGCTGCCAATCCAGAACACCAGAGCCGTGAGTTCCCTCGCGAAAAAGGCGTTCCCTTCGTTGGGATTGAATCGCACCTCGAAGAGACAAGTCTCTCCAGCCTTCACTCGCGCGCCTCTGGGGCTCACCTCAAACACGCCCTCAACGTCTACGGAGTAGTTACGAATTTACTTCATAACACCAAGAGACAAGATAGCGCCTCGACGCCGAGTAATTAAAAAGACGATTTTTTTAAATCGAGATGCTACCTGGCGCTAGTCACATATATGCAACTATAATAAGCGAGGTAGTTGTAAGCAATAGAACAAAAAAACTGCAGTTCTAGCAATATAGGCACACCTCAAGCACGCCCTCAGCGTTTGCGGCGTATTTGCGAGTTTACTGTATAGTAACAAGAAACGCGGTATCGTTTCGACGCCGAGTAGTTCAAAAACGATTTTTTAAAGCGAGATGATACCGAGTAGTTATGCTCGAAGAGAAAAAAAAACTGCACTTCCAGCAATATGGCGTCGCCTCAAACACGCCCACAACGTCCACGGAGAAATTCCGAGTTTACTCCATGGTATTAAGAAACGCGGTCGCGTCTCGGGGCCAAGTACTTAGAGAAACGGCTTCTTTAAGCGAGATGCTACCAAGCAGTTATACTCCAAGAGAAAAAAAAACTGCAGTCCCAGCACTATGTACCTTCATGCCATTTTACCAGCACGTCTCTTTGGGTATGATTAGCGAAGCTCGTGGTTTGCGGAGGTCTAATATTTCCATCGTCCCTTTCGGCATTGACTCTTCCAAAGTCGAGGTAGTTATTCGAGAGCGATATCGGATGAAACGCCAATCGTGCGTCGCCCGATCTAAGTCTACTGTAATCGCTCGTGTAGCCCGCGAAGCCGTCGTTGACTTGCGGAGGGTAAACGATCGTCGGAACATCGAACTGACCTTCCCTCGTGTACTTCTTTCCGCAGTAGCCGTACATTCGAACCATTATCGGGGCCTGAAAAGAAAACAAATCGCATCATCTTCGAAGACGCGTGGGAGCGTCGTTGATCGAAGGACTACCTGATGCTGAATAAGGCACGGAAGATACATTGACTGAGGTCCCTCGAACGTCGGTTCGAACGCAACGACGATGTTTACGTGCGAGCGCGCACGTACGCGACCTTCCGTGGGCGCAGGCTTGAACGAGCTCTGTGTCTCGTCGACGTCGAACATAAAGTTCGCCGGGACGTCGGAGTCGTTGATCAGCCTCACGCGCCTCTTCGCGCTCCCACCCGGCGTGCAAATCATCACGAGAGTCTCGGGAGATATTGCGACATGGGGGCCTAATTCGATCGATTTGTTTCTTTCGATTAACGTCTCGATTGAATCTGACCATGTTTCACAGTTTCACGGATCAAACGAGAAGCCGAATACCGATGCTCTCGCCTCGCAGGACCAGCCTCAAAATTTCTGTCTCGCCGTTAACGATCGTGAAGTAATCGACGCTCTTTCGGGAGGGCAAGATTGGTCGGTAGGAAACTCTACAGACGGCCGTGCCGCCTGCAGGTAGAGTCCAGGAGTACGAGTGAAAATAAAAAGCAGCATCCAACGGATTGGCGATCGGATCTCCGTGCACCTCGTAAGACTCATCGTTCTGCGAAGGGGCATCGAAGTTGCAGCTTCGGTTGCAATACGGTATCATATCAAAAGATAACAAGGCTTTGGGGGAAACAGCTACGTACACGGCTAGCGTTGCAGATTTTCACAGCCTTGACGGTCGTATCGTCGACGGGAACTCGCCCGAAGTCTAGAGTGACAGTACGGATCCCGTCTCCGTCCGCGCAACATCGGTATATCTCAGCGAACGTGTCTTCGATCCCACGACGATCGCATATCGTCACGCAGTCCATTTTTGGGTGCGTTCTTGAATGCAGTTTTGCTCGGTTGTGCGTTCTTTTATTTGTGACCGCCCACTGCTAGTGGGTTTCTTTAATTGCCGACGATAGATTCGATTCTCTACCGCGAGATACGTTTCGTGCGTTTTCATAACAAAAGAACGCTTATCAAGGCAGATTTGTGTTAAAGCTAAACCCTGAACAGCGAGCAGACTGGAATAGAAGAACGCCTATTCGAGCTGCGTATATACGTGAATACAGCTCGAATATTTCTGGATTTGGCCGAACACTGCAGGACTGCGTTCAAGAACGCGCCGTATTTTTTTTTGCATAATCGCGTGAAAAATAATAATAATAACAATAGAGAAACAACGAACACACGTACGACGAGAGAAACGGGATTCCGCAAAGGTGGCGACACACTCGTTTTGTTTTGACGGTGTTCTCCGACCGTGCTCGGCGGCTGGTGCGTGTCGTGTGCGTGCGACGCACCCGTTATAACCGTGTGCAGCAGCCGAGATTCTTCTCTCGCTCCCGTTGCAAATGACCGCGCACTTCGACGAATATTCTTTCGATACGGTTAATTCCATTCGTCAGAGAACACCGTCGTCGATTCGTCATTCACGAGAGCGGTGCGTGAGAGACAGAGCTCGGACAGTGAGTCGAAGTGACTGATGAAACGCGACAACGACGGACTGCTGCTGCTGCTGCGAGTGTCGCTCAATGGCTTTGTGACATTTTCGTATTAAAATGGCCGAGTTCCCGTTTTCAAAGCTTGTTTACATACTCTTTCTGACAAGCGCGACGACCGATCTCGTCGTCGGTTATCAGCATTACGTCGAGCGTGAGTCGACGATCTTCACCCTGAACGATTCGTTCTGCATACGTGCAAAAAAATAATGCGTTATCAACCTTGCGTTCTTAGATTCACTCTCCGAGGAGCAGATCTGCGATCCTCTCGGAAAGAAGAGCGAGACTTTTCGTATGAGCGCTGAGAAAAATGGCGCGGTCATCGTCAAGTCGAAATACATGTTCAAGAGTTGGCAGTCGCACTGCAGATTCGTCTTCAAGGCCGCCAAAGGGGAGCATTTGTTTGCCGTTATACAAAACATGAACCTGCGCGGCAATGGCAGTTATTGTCTCGACTACATCAAGGTAAGAGGGTTTGTTAGGCGTACCCGCCTCTTCGTACTACGGCTTCAGTTTTTTTTAACCTTTTAATGATTTTTTTTCTTTCTTCCCCAGTTCAGGAGAAAAGATAGACACTATTCGCGCAAGTTCTGCGGTCAGATAGACCGAAGACTGGGTATTAAGAGGCAGGAGCGTGACGACTGGGAGCCTCGAAGTCTCGAGAGTTGGAATCAGTCGGAGTCAAAATCCAGTCCCATGGATTTCGCCGAATTCGATTCGGAAGGCGAAATCGAAACTACTATACATCTGTCCGATGAGCCGCTGAAATCCGGAGAAAAACTGAATCTCACAATTGTTTATACTCCGTACAAAGGTAGACAAAGTGGATTGTACTTTGGATCAGTCATGTGTGAAAGAAAACGTTTTAGTCACTTTTTTGCTCTTTGCACGGTAAAGAATAATTTTGGCATATCGGAAGACGAAGTTTCGTAAAAACAATTTTGTTAAACAAATGACAAGCTCGTTTGTTCGAGTTTGAATACACAAACCTGTCCTTTTGTTTCCCACGTCATTGACAATTTTTGCATGTAATTTTCTTCGTAATCATCGCTATTTCGAGAATATTGAAGAATTCCAACTTTATCCCTTTTTTTAATTTCAGACTGTATCAGGATCAGGAAGGATCGCGACGAATACCAGATGACCAATTACAGTGTTTGCGTGTGGAAGGGATATTTTTGCGACGGATATCAGAACTGCATTCCGGAGATATGTCGGGACGAGGATAATTGCGCGATTGTCAGTAACGGCACGGGAACGAAAGTTACGATAGGTGCCGTAACGACGATGCTACTGTGCTTCATAATATTCATAATGGGCGTGTGGATATGTCGGAGGCACAAGAGACTGTGTTGGTCCTCAGACTGCGCTGGTCCGAGCGCCCACGACAACAGATTGGCGCGAGCGGAGCGCGAGGGTGCCGATCCCGCTCATCCCTCCGTGGCCGTCGCTCCGATGCTGGAAGTTGCGGTCGTTCCGACTGTTCTGGACAAAGATCTGCCGCCCAGTTACGATTCGTTGTTTCCCGAACAAGCAAATCCGTCCACTACTTGATATATCGCCGGGCGATCTGCCGAACCGGGATTATCTAATGTTTTAATTAGATACGATACACCATGTAGAGCTTTTCTTTCTTTTGTATGTTTTATACAATCCATATACACCGTGGATCGGAGTATCCAATCTCGCTGTCCCGCGCGGCAGACACCGAAAACAACACTACTTAGATAATTATAATTAAAAAAAAATTAATAATCGAATCATGCGCAGCGAATTCGTGGTCCAGCGAGCTCGAGTGCAGCACCAAACGGACAATGTTTAATACGAATTCGCGAAACGTATCAACGCTGTGGTACTTTTTTCTACTCTTATAAAACTTGACAATTTTATATCGTAGATGTAGAATATTATATATATCGTTGGGATTGTTCGTACTGTCGAGACTCTCTTGCCACGGGAGACTGAAATCCGTCGTGAACAAAATTGTACGTAAACGATTGGGAGACGCCGGAAGCGTTTCTGGGTCCACCGTGAGACTTGGCTGTCCAGTATTATCGTCGAATCTCAAAATACCGTAACAGTTAAACGCCCGATCAACGAACGAGTGTAAATATTTAACTTGTAATAATAAAATTGGAGAAGAGTATGCAGAGAAAACATCCAGTGTCGAAGACGTTGAGTATTTTTTTTTTATATCAGTGTAGTGCGAAAGTATTAAAATATTAACAGACGTATGTGCCATCAGTTCAGGAAGAACTATAATCGAAAACAGACAACAGAAATTAACGTATTAACATATGTTTTTTGTTTGTATATTTTCAATGTTTGATTGGCGATGTTTCCTCTTCGATCGAATTGATCCCCCCTTTCTCGGCAGTGTTGTCGATCAACCAAATGGCAGCGTTTATAATCTCGTCAATTTCCGCCGGTCCCGATGCGAGAGGATGATTGTCGTCGTACACGAGCATTCTAGTAACAAACACAACGTAACAAAGGCAATTTTCATAACAATGGCTGTGATTATCCGGCGCAGCTTATATAGCGTTTAATTGTACGAGAACTGTTGTGTTCGTACTTAGTCGTCACGCCGTTCGCCTTGATACGGTGATACCAATGTTTGCCCTGGGACGGTGGAACGCGTAGATCGTTCGTGCCGATGCAGACGAGCGTCGGTGCTTTAACTTTATCAGCGTGAATTATCGGCGACGATTTGAACATCTTCAAGAACATTTCTGCCGATTCCGGGCTGTCCATTCGCGGTACGTTTTCCTCGTAACACAGACCCACGGTCGCTGCGCACCTGTACATTTCAAATTTGCCGACTATTCACAACCGCATTGTTCCGTATTATTTTTATTCAGAATTTACTGCTACTGAGATAATCGGCACGGAGAGTGGTAACGATTCAGTGATTGGAGATTAAATAATTATTCTCACATGCTCGCCTGAATCGAACAATGTTCTGTACCGAGTTATCTGCACGATATAAAAGCTACGATTCGTTTCGTGATAAGAGAGTTTAATGAGCGACGATAAGTTCACGCTTCCCTCCCACTTTGCCACGTAATGCTTACACATCGTGACGGTATGCAATTTTCTCATCTTTAGTCAATGAATTGCGACTGAAATACAAATCGCCAGAGTTACGGAATGAGAAAAGTGCTACGATAATTGGTGTCTATCGCTATCGCTTACCAGTCCGGTATATCGGAGATAGTGAACATCGCTGCGATGTCGATGACCGGGTTCGCCATGACAACCGCTTTGTACTGGTCCTGCAACCGTTATTGAAATTAATAATACCGGAAAACTCGCAGTGTTTAGATCAGCCGAAATTTCTCGAACTCACCCTGTACTGTCCGCTCAAGTGAGCGACCAGAAATCCTCCGTGGGATCCACCGCAGAGACCGACACGCGACTCGTTCAGCCAAGGGTATCTTTGCACAGCCTCCTGAGTCGCTTTCACGCAATCTTTAACATCAGCGTCACCGACTTTTCCCTGTAGATATTCAACGTTATCCGCTCCCATTCCAGTAGAACCGCGATAGTTCACTTGCAAGACCCCGAACCCCAAAAGAGCGAAGACAGAATGGTCGAGCGAGAAGAGATTGGCGAACGACGCGTGAGGACCTCCGTGAGGAATGACGATGAGAGGGTGAGACTTGTCCGACCCGGATTTTGGACCGAAATACACTGAATTGAAGTCCTCTGCAATAAAAATTCTACGAGGTAAACAACGGCAACGAAACGTTAAATGGGCATTTTTTCGAGCGTGTTAAATTACTCACTGACTTTGTCGCCGTTTTGATAAGTGTGCTCGATGGCCTCGTACTTGAGATTTTCAAATCCAGGTATCTCCGTAGGGGGTGTTATGGCACACCTCGCTATTTTTCCGAGCGATCGCTCGTCGAAGGAGGCCACCCAGAGGGTCGGAGGCTCCAAGAGCGATGTTCTCAGGAACAATAATTTATCGTTGCTCGCGTCGAGCACGTTAAGACTCGATGTATCGTTTTCTATCTCAGTCAGTACCTTTGTTTCTGGATCACGTAAGAATTATTAACATCACAATTCGATTGTTCGAGAGAAATAAACGATGCAGCACGAGGACTGCTTACCGATGTTCAGAGCGTAAGACCGTACGTTCGATCTCTGAGGCGTGCTCAAGAATAAATGCGAAGAGTCGTTGCTCCAGCAACGCCGTGGCAAACCCCGATTGTACAATCCGTAGAATGTTTTGCCGAAGTTTATGGCTTTGCTCGTACGCACGATATCGACGAGAATGTCGGTCTGCAAAATTAAGAACTTTATTATTAAACTCAAGACCCACATAGTACAGGAATATTTTTGAAAAGCCCAACATTTTTTTTTCATATGTCGCAAATATTTTGGTAATATTAAAACAAATGGGTGAAATATTTTAAAAACCTTCTGAAAATATCTTTTGTCCGCTCATAAATCTTACATTGAAATGTTTCAGAAACGTCTCGTTGGAATATTTTGACACAATCTTTCAAAATATTATTTTTATATATTTCAGAAACGTTTAGAAATATTTGAAAGATTGAAAATATTTCTAATATAATTTCAAAATATTTCGTGTCATATGGGAAGGTTCAACAGTAAGAACGTTACCTTTCCCAGCTCCGCCTCCCATTTCAGACGCATAAGCCTGTGCGTATGATGATGCGGACCTCCGGTCTCCCGTTCCAGCCAAACAAGATTCTTACCGTCCAGACTGAACCTCGGCGATCTAACCGCGCATCCGTCGTCGGATAACTTTCGGTACTCCCCGTTTTTCAAAAGAAATATCCAGGATTGCCTGTTCGTGCAAGCTATAAGTCCCAGATATCTGGGCTCGTGTTTCCACGCCACCCCGACGACGCCGTCTCCATCCGGCGTCCAGATCACCTGTCCGGGCGAAAGTTCATCGGCCACTCCGGGCAAGACGGTAATCGTGTCCGCTGTCGTGTCCAGAACCACGACGACCGGTCGATGCTTGCCGACCAATTGCTCTCCCCAATGTGGCTTAAAGAGATACTCGTTACCCTGCTTGAAGACGAAACATTTTTGCATGTAATCGGATGGAAACCTCGACGAGCCACGATCGGGATATTTACCCGCGACACTTCGTCCTCTTCCTTCTTGTCTTTGTCCTTGTCCTTCTTGTCGAGCGGCTTCTGCTTGTAAAACGCTTCGGTCTTGGCGGGCTTTCTTTCCGCGACGTACAGAAGCTTCTTCGTATCGGGGGACCATTGAAACGCGCCGAATTCGGCTATCGTAAAGAAGGTATCAAAAAAATAGTTCACCAGTTAAAAACGTAAATGACCGTGGCACAAATTTGGCTGCTCACAATCCGTGTAGACGTCTCCGTGGACATCCAGGGCCGAAAGATCGTAATTTTTCACCAGCCTCTGTCTGTCCCATATTTCGATAAATTGCTTTGTGGCGTTTTCGACCGAAGCTGATCTCAGGACTGCCTTTCGCTGCTCATCATCGGCCAGGACCGACGCCAGTCTGCAATTAATCAAAGGGTTTTAAATTTTTTCAGTTATAAATCTCGTCTACGGTGAGACCCGCGAATAAATATTTAGGCTTGAACTTTACAGCGATTTCTTTTAACACGTTTAAAGAACAAGCTAATTCGATCATCCGGAGCAACAAATGACACAAGCTCAGCAATTTCAGTGAAATATATATATTTTTTTTACTTCTAGCTATAACTATATCCTTTTAAATTTATAGCTGTTTATAATCTGTTGAATTGTATTTTGCTGTTATTGTATTGGGAACTTCTGTTTACTAGTTCTCGATTAGTGTAACTCTGGCGATACACGCAGACTCACGATCTCAACCGCTACTGTTGTCTGTAACTTATTCTTATTATGTAAAAGGAGAAATTCATTGAGTAAAATAAATTAAAAAAAGAAACTGTCTGCAGCGATGAGTGGGATAAAATCGACCGTTCCAGCATAAAATAAAATGGACCGCTTCATTCCATTTTGTCCTGCCCTCTCCCAGCTGGCTGAACGGTCAATATTAACCCGTGTCTGCGAATAAAAAACTCACTCCGAGGTGATGTCAATGGGAAAACTATCCGATACAAGTTGCAGATCCGGTTTCAGAATGTGATCCCTTGAAAACTTTTGGGTTGTACGCCTCTCCAGATTTCTCTGAGTCCAAGTGCTCTGTACGACAAGTCCACTCTCCGTTATTCTGACTATCTTTGCCGCTGTTAACGCAGGATTCTGCACGACGGACTTGTAAATCTTCAGTATCTTGTCGATCTGCGAACAACGATTGTATCAACGACTACGAATACGTTGGATTGCAATGAATTAATTTACCTGTGCGGACGCCATCCTTGATGATTGTTATCGTCGCTCGTTATCAATCCGTAGTCCGAGGGAATCTTCCGCGCTTCGGATTTTATGGCACTGACGAGCGGGCTAACGAATTTTTTTCACAGCCTCCGTTGAACAAAATTCTCGTCACGAGTCTCTCTCGCTCTGCCGAGATCCAATAAAGTCAAATCATGCTCCCTTATCAGGTGAGGTGAAAAAAAAAGAAGTCAAACAGAAAGAAAACATTGTGATATACCTACCGTAACCCGGGAGAGCCGCGAATGGTTGGGAAGGAGTGGGGGGGACGAAAGCGCAACTCGATTGTTCTGGTTCGATGCATCGATGTTTTTCGAGTCGACACTTTCGTGTATATATATGTTGTGCGTTTTTCGAAGTTTCGCAACGGTTTTTTTTGCTCGTAAATGCGCGTCCCTGACGATCCGAGTTATTTCAATGAAATGGCTCTCGAATTATAATCTGGAGTAATCATCGATAAATGCAGTATCAAAGGCGATACTCCAAGTATTTTGTTTATGTCATGCGTGTGTCGGTTGATCGTCGTAACGTTCTCTTCAGTGCCGCATGCGCCCGTCGACAGCGCGCAACAAGTGCGACAAACCGGACGGTTTTAAAATAGTTTTCCCGACTTCCTCGATCGTCCAATGTTCCTTCGAAAAAACCTCGAAAATGCAGTCCGACGCGTCGATTATGAACAACTACGAAGTTCTCGGTCAGGTCGGCGAGGGCTCGTTCGGCCAGGTCTACAAAGCGAGAAAACGCTCGAACGGCGAAATAGTTGCGTTCAAAGTTATCAGAAAGGCAAGTCTCGCGTTTTGCTCTCGTCACCGAGAGCGTTTTTGTTTATAAATAAACTCGCGTTTCCCCTTCCGATGCCCGAGTCGGCCGACTCACTTTATCTTTCACTCCGCAGCGAGGACGTTCGCTCAAAGAACTCAAGAGCTTGCGTCAGGAATGCGAAATTCAGCGGCGTCTCCACCATCCAAACATCGTGCAGATGCTCGACTCTTTCGAGACCGAAAATGAGGTAACGGCTCGTGAACTTTTTCCAGTCAACGGTCCGTTGGACGGATGACGACTTTTTTTTTTGTTCGCAGATCATTGTCGTTATCGAGTACGCCGACAAGGAACTCTACGAGATACTCGGCAAGGCCGGTCGCTTGTCGGAGGAGAGAGCCCAGGTTATAGCGTGCGATCTCGTCTCAGCTCTCTACTACTTGCATTCCAACCGAGTACTGCACAGGTATAGACATAAATCTGATGGTTTCTCAAGACAAAGGCGAATAATTGAACTCGTTAAATTCGCAGAGATCTCAAGCCTCAAAATGTCCTCCTCCAGGATAACGGAGTAGCCAAACTCTGCGACTTTGGATTCGCTCGTAGCATGAGCACAGGGACGCACGTTTTAACTTCCATCAAGGGGACGCCCCTGTACATGGCGCCCGAACTGATCGAGGCTTGTCCTTACGATCACAACGCCGACTTGTGGCAAGTTTAATATGTTTGTTATTATCATTGTTATAATTTTTTTTAACTCCTCACCAGTTTGGAGAGAGAAATTTAGAGAACAAAATAGATGCGAACTGCATCTTAATTAATCGAATGTTCTACTTTCAGGTCTCTGGGTTGCATCATTTACGAATTGATAGTCGGAACTCCGCCGTTCCAGACTACGAACATACTTCACTTGGTCGTACTCTTGAGGATTGAGGCAGTCAAGTGGCCAGACTTCATTTCTCCCAACTGCAAGAGCTTCTTGCAAGTAATTTACTCATCTTTACTTTATTTTCATTTTTACAGATTTCGCTTTTATCAACGAGATTCGATGAACGGTAACTCTTCGAATACAACCTAGCACGTTGTTTAAAATATTTGTGACAACTGTACTAACTTAATAATTTCGTTTATTTATTTATTTATTTGGTATATGTGATATACACGTTTGATATATTAGTACGAGTATAATAGAAAAAATTGTAATAGTAATCCTAAATTTCTTTCAGGGCTTATTGCAGAAAGACCCGTCTCAACGTCTGACCTGGCCGGAGTTGCTCGAGCATCCGTTCGTCAAGGACAGAATCCTCAAAGTCGGTGAAACGGCCTCGACGCCGTTCACGACTCCCCTGTCGGCCAGCCAAGCTTGGGCCAAGCAGCAGCAGTTGGAGAGCCTGGCAATGTGTTCCGCGAATCAGTCCAAGTACGCGTTACCCTCGCTCGCGCAATCCACGCCTCTGCAGATCGCGCCGTGCATCGATAATTGACTTTTTTTTCTCCCGTATTTACAGAGTACTGGAGAAAGCGGTTTACAAGATCCAGGAACAGGAGTTAAAACTTCGTGAGCAGCGCTACAACAGAACTTGCGTGTCCCAACCGCGATATCCCATAACTCACGGTTACTGCCCGTTGGGACAGCAGTATCGAGCCTTGCGTCACAGCGAGCCGAGCGGCACGGATTCGAGCGCGAGCGTCGACGTTCTGCTCGGCAACCTGAGTCTGCGCGCGTCCCTTCGCAGCGATCTTCTCGCGGCGGAGCACGCGATATGCGAAAACGACTGCACGAACGACAAAATCATCCGTCCCATAGCCGATCCTCGAGACATCGATCCCGAGGATCAACAGCGGGCGAGATCGTTGGATGAAAATCGGAGCTCGTTCGCCAGAATTCCGGACAGCATCGAAACGCTGGCGGTCAATGCCGAAGGGGACGGCGTGAACGTGGTGACGCGGATCGAACAATCGTTCGACGCTCACGTGCCGCAGGGAGACGGCGATTGCAAACAGCCGAGCCGTCTGAGCCTCGATTACGAGCAGGAGTTCGGCAACGATGAAAATTCCACGGAGAAGCAAGTCCGGCTGTCCGACTGGGATCCGTCGGCCGTGGAGCGTCACATAGAGAACGAGGAGTGGGTGGCGTTTCTTCAGCGCTCGATGGAGGAAGTGATGGACGGCGAGATCGACTCGGTGCTCCAGGAAAATTGCGTCTCGGTCTTCGTTTCGCCGCTGAGAAATCCCGCCGCCGGTTGCCGGGTGGTCGAGTACGTCGCGTGCCTCTTGTCTCTGCCGTTCGTGGTAAAGGTGTCGCGGCAGAATCTCGAGAAAATCGAACGAGTCTACCTGGACGTCCGAGTCGTGCCGAATCTCGTCTACGCGATGAAGCTGCTCATGTCCGAGCGCACTGATCCCTCGGAAGACCCCGGCGGAACCGCGACGAACACAAGCACGAGATGCGCCGGCGAACTTTCGGCCGACGAGCTTCAAGCCCTCGAGTGCGCGATGCTCGTGCTGTGTCGGCTGGTCTACGCCAAGGAACAGTTTCTCACGCAGTTCTGCGACGCCGTCTACATCGTCAAGGGAATGCCCTTTCTGCAGCAATTGTTGACGCTGGAGAAGAGGAAGGCGCGGATCGTCGCTGATCTCGTCGCTGTTCTCAACAACGTTCTGCGCTCGCAGCCCGAAAACGCCGAGCTGGTCGAGCGGGTCGTTCTCCGAACTAAGACAGCCGGCGGAGCTGTCGAACTCTTCAACAAGCTGCTGACTCACCGACAAACGATTCTCAGAGCGAGGACTTGCACGCTCATAAGACTCTTCGGGCGATTCTGCTGCAGAGCCCTGCAGCAGGTGTGGGGCAAGGAGTTGAGGAATCTCCTGGAGGCCCTGGCTCTGGACGACGATGACGGCGTCAGAAACGTAAGACTCGCGTAATCTACGAATCATTTTTTATTTTTTTATTTTATTTTTTCATCGTCTTTCATTAAATCGGTAAACATGCCGTGCGATAATTGCTTTACAGGCCGCAGAGGGCGCGATCAGCGAACTGAAGCAACTGATGTATTACAATCAACAGAATCCGGGGGAATAGAAGTGATTCGCACAAGCCATCCGTCCACGAAGTTTAGCATTTAACTTTAATCGGTACTTATACACTGTTACAAGTAAGTAGATGCATTTACGATTTCACGCACTCATTGGCGCGTCAATACACAGCCGGTAAATCAATATTTTCTTGTCTTGAGAGCGACGCAGTCAGATCGTCACTTCTATAGTCAAAACATTTTTGGAAGAGATATTTCTCGGTCATTCGAACAGCCATCCCAGAGAGTCGACCAGCGACGACTCCTCGCTGTTATCGCCGTCACCTTCCGGCTTCCGGTCTCCGCACTCCTCCTTGTACATAGCTTGGAGCTTAGTTATGTCCTTGTCACTCAGCGAATCGCGTTGACCAATCACCGCATCTTTCTCCTGTTAAAAAAAATGTAATTTGTGATACAACTACGGTAAAGCGAATTTTAAACGCGCGCTGTCAAGTGAGCGACTCACTTGAAGGACCGCAAATAACATTCGCTACACCGCACTAGTATCGCGTTAGTAAACATTATGATATTAGTGCGAAAAAACTTTTTCTGACGAGAGCGAGTGATGCAATCACCCTAGTTAAGAAAACGTTTTTTGCACGAGTATCGTAAAAATTTTATTTCACAAGTTGTGAAAATGGGGTTTCTGCGCACTCAAAGCGTCCCCAAACCCCCATTCAACGACCAAGGGAAATAAAATATTTTTTGCAACGAATGCAGAAGTACGCCGTACTTTACGCACGCTGCAGCATGCGTAAAGTAATATGATCGGACCGACTCTCAGCAAGCATGAAAAGTAGCACTTTTCATGCATGAGTTATGATTTAAAAAAACTCATTAAGCTAGGCCCAGAAAATAATCGAATAGATTCTCGCAGTATTGTCCAAAGATTTCTTTTTTCACACTAACCAGTGGCGTGATCGTGCGTTCGCCGTTTTTGGAAAATGCAAAACCGCTGTAATGCATCACGCTTCCATAATCGTAGCCGACATTGTAGTCGGTTATGGTGCTTCTGTCGTACTTTTTGAAGTTGTTTTCTTTGCCTGGGAAAAAAATTAATATTTGACGGTGAAAAAAAAAAAAAAATGCTTCGAAGTCGAGAGTTTCAACTAGTCGCAACAGTCGTTTATCGGCCTACCCTTTTTGATGTTCTCCCAGTTAATCTTGACGAAATCGTCGCGATCGGCGCTGCTCTGTTGATGATAGAATCCCAGAGCGTGCAGCAATTCGTGCACGATTGTTCCATGCTTCAGGCAACCAGCCTTCTGAAGATTCAACACTTGTCCCTTGCCCTGTCGTCCCACCAAAGACCAACATCCGGCTTCCGAGCCCTTTATTATAATGTAGTCGTCGTCGGTTTCCTCGTACGCTCGGAATCTCAGACACGTCTTTTGATGATACTCCTTTACGGCCGCTTTGATCCGCTCAATTTGCTCCTTGTCTAAATATCCGGGGCAACGATAACGGTCGATGTGTAATTACGCAATTTCTCGACATCTGGATCGTGGGAATTTTTTATTTCTTATATTTATTGTTTTATTTTTTATCATCTAATCTCGCAATCGGTTCCGAACGAAATCCGGTCAACACTCTGTCGTAGATCTGTTTCATTGATAAGATAATATCTCGTGTTTCAGCTGACAACAAACAATGCATACGCTTATCGAACCGACGGATCGATAATATCGATAAGTGCGTAATTCCGCTACGCAATGGATTCTCGTAAACGTTGGGCAAAGCACGAATCGAGACGAAGGGTCGATCAACTCACCGAAATCCTCTTCCTCGATGTAAAGCGGCACAACGCCAGCGGGCCATCTCACAGTCTCGTCCAGCAGCCCGTTCTTCGTCACGTCGTTGAGCATTATGTCTCCCTCGAACAGACCGCTCAATTCCCATGGGTTTTCCTTGTCCTCCGGTTTCCATGACTCGATACGCTCGGCTGATAGTTTCGCATTTCAAAAATAATCATTCGGAAAATCAATCTATCAATAATTCCATTAGATTTTCTATCAATCGGGTTTTTATCGAGTACAGGAAAAATGAAAAGTGTTTAATTAATTTTTTTTTCGGTAACAAAAAAATTGGATCGGAAAACGCCCTCGATAGACTCTTCGCTACAGTGTTTTCGTCCATGCAACAACAAAAAATGCCAGAGCCATTTTCCGTCCGATTTTTCATTACAGAGAAAAATAATTAAAAACACTTCTTTTTTGCCTGAAGTCACTAGAGTTAACCCCCAAGCTTTACCTATTGCCTTGGCGTTGTAGTCCTTTCCAAAGATACCCTGATGACGAGCCTCCGGTGGTATCGGCACACCGTGAGTTCCTCTGTGACTCTTCGCCGGAAATCCAAAACTCGCGGCGATCAGAGTCGCGACGATCAACACTCGTGGAAAAATCATCGTTACCGAATCGACGCGAGTTCCTAGCAATGTGCCATTCCATCATGGAACCCTCGCTCATTTATACGACCCGCACTCATAGATATATGTATACTCAACAGAGTATATAGCTCGTCCACTTCGCCACAGCTGGATTTCCGAGATAGGGCGATATGCGAAGTGGCGATTTATCTGCACAAGGTACTCGTGCGTACACGACCGCGATTTGACAAAAGAACGCGGTGGAAGTTGATTACAATTATCGGAATCTTCATCCGTCCGCGGAAGAACAATACGTCGCGCGTTTCGCTCTTTCGCAAACGCGAACGATTAATTCCCCCCGTTTAGGACAACGATCGACGAGTCGGAGTGGAACCCTTTAACGATCGCTAGAAAGATAGCTTCGCAGTTAATTCGAAATCGAAAAAAGAAAAAATTGATCTTCACTATACCTCGATATTCGATATTTCGATAATTGTTTTTTATTATTGTAATTGGCTCTTCTCCCAGTGAGCGTTAAAGGGTCAAACCAGCTAATCTCGCTCGTCACCGCTGATAGACGGAATGAGCCCTCAAAAAAAAAAAAAAAAAAAAAAGACTATTTTCAGATAGTCCACAGGGCGGCAACTGGGTCAAGATTTACGCATTCACGAGACGTCGCCGGGCATTGATATTCCGACGTTTCCTCGTCGAATGTAAATCGGCGTTACTTTATCGCTGAGGGCGACGAGTCACAAAAGTCGATCCGAAGTAATAGCGCGCGCGCGCTTGCGGAAAGAATCCACCTGCATTGTCGTGCAAGCATCTCGGATCTCTCTGTAAATACCGTGTGCCCGTAAATCGATCGGCGCATCAGATATCGAATGGACCCGATCGGCGATAAGATAACGCGGATAAAAAAACAACGAAACAAACCGCTGAGCCAATTATAATGCAGATTTCTATAATTACAATCGATCAACGAAATCGACCTCCGCAAAAACGGCACGTTAATTACAACAACAACAAGAAAAAAGAAAAACATATCGACAGTCAGTATTTCGTGATGTGGCAGAAAAAAAAAGGAAATGAAGTGTAACAGAGTATCGGTGAGACTCGTCGAGTCCCCGGCCATAATCCGAAGTCGGCGAGAGGCTCGGAGGTAAGTAGTATGAGGAAGGCGCCAGGTCGTTCGCGGCTCCTCGTTGCGTTTTCGGTGAGCGCCCGTTCACGTCGTATGTGGGTCACAATGATTCGGTAGCCACGACAGCCGCGTAATTCCAGCACGTCCGAAGTCTTATCTCGGAATCGTATCGAGAGAGCACCAGCAGCAGCTCCTTCTGCCCTCTCAACGATCGCCCGTTCTTTTTCTCTCGCATGGGCCCGCTTCGTTTCGCCTCTCTGTGTTATTAAATAACTCCGCCGATAAGTGTATACATGTACACACGAGCCACCTCGGTCGGTCAAGTTTCTTTATCGGATTGTTGTTTATTTTTATTTTTACTTTTCCCCCCTTCTCGTTTCACCGTGCGAATAACGATAACAAATGGAGGATGTGTACATTCCCGTTGCGGCAACAAATCATCGGACGGATCTCTCGGCTTTCGGGTACGGCCCGACGATAAATCGATCAATCGGAGCGATACAGATGTACAGCAGAACCTCGATTTTTCCGAACATCGATTATTCGGAGCGCTGTCGGTTCGGATAGTTTTTACTATCCGAACTATTGCCCGAGATTCTCATGTCCTCACATTGTTGTGTGCTACAAATAACAAGTCCATTCAAGCACGGTCGAATTTGCATAGCTGGCGTAACATTATTATATTTATTAGCTTCTTCGATCGAACTAAAAGATACAGAGGTATTCAAAATTTATTTTCGTTTATCCACTAGTCTCGTAGTTTAGGGCCGTACGGTGGATAAAATAAGAAATTTTTTCCAACCATGGACTCTGCAAATCAACGATCTCTGACATTAAGAAAAGTCGTACAACGTTATTGCGCCAAACAAAAATCTCGGATTTCGTGATGAAGGTTTTAAAGTTACCGTTCAATATTATAAAATACATGTAATTACATTTCTCTATATATATCGCGCTATATCGCTCGACACAGCTTCACAGTTCTGTTATCCGAATTTTCGGTAACACGAACGAGATCCGGTCCCTATTTATTTCAATAATCGAGATTCTAGTGTACATCTAGTCCTGAGTTTCGTTGCGGATTTGATAAGAGATTCCTCTTCGTATCGGGAAACGTTTGTCACCGACAATGGCGTCTCATCGTCGACAATCGGGACAGTTTCACACGTGCGAATTCGGCTGCCCGTAAGTCATCGACCACTCTGCGCAGTAGTTCACGCGTCGGTTTATCGCACGCGGAAGTCAGTGGCGACTCCACTCCATCTTCGTTCAACAGACGAACTAGAACGAGGCCCGCTGCATCGAGGCTTCGAGCAGTGACGCCAGTCGTTATCCCGATGGAGGGCTAGTGTCCGTTTCCTATTATGGCAACGCGAATCGGGTGTTCGATCGGCTATTGACAACATCGTAATGTAGAGTTCGAGATCGCGTTGGTTAGACCGTTTTCTCAATTTCCGCGCTCCGGGACAATCTACTATATTCGCGAGTACAATGCAGAGGTGAACGGTAGTTGCGTTTTTGTTTTTCTTGTCGCTCGTACTCTCTCGTATCGCGAAGGAAGTGCCTGCTTGACCCTCGGTGCACGGCAGAATGTCGGTCTCGCGGACGCACGAGAGTGCATGCGAATGTGTCCACTGGGACGGAGGTAAACAAACGAAGGCACGTATTTCTCTTATCAATTCGTTTACCGTAGTGTGCGAGAAAATTGGACGGTTCTTTGTTCTCCGGTCGCGCGGCCGGCCGCGTCCGTTGGGAAGCGTAAAAAAAAACGGCTGGCGGCCATCTTGTTGTTTTTCTTCCATTTTTCCAACGGTCGTTTTTTCGAGAGTTCTTATTTTTCGCCGGGTCGCGTACGAACGAGAGGAGTTTAGGGAAGCCGACTTGGCGATGCTTCGAGCTCGTTCGCAGAGTGGAGAGCCGCTGCCGATGCCGATGCTGCCGGCGGACGACGCGCACCGGAATTTCGGACGCGTCCGCGCTACGGGCGTCGGGTGTTAGATAAATTGGGCTAACGTTTCGCTGTGCCCATACGGCTACGTGGCGAAAAAAAATCTTCGAAAGAAAAGAAAAAAAAACACATCCTCGAAGTCAGGAATGAATTGAACGCGACTGTCTGTTCGGTGGTTGGTCGCCGCGTTTCGGGGCCAACGAACCTGCCGTTCCAGATTCGGTAGTATCTCCTCGTAGCCTAAATTCTAACCGGACTTCTCTCCGTGGCCTCGCGGAATAACCGAGGACGAGACCTCTCCTTCCCTATTCATCCGCTTACTCCTGATGCTGCTATCTGTATAACACCGACCGGTGGCTGTCCCATCGGGACTGTTACTGTAGAAAAAAGCGGGGCAGTACTTTAAGTACTTCGGTACTTAAAATACTTTTGCAAAGTACAAAGCACAAATAGAATCAAAGCTATCGCCAAAAATATGTTCACATCAACATAAGTTGTTCCTTCGATCTTTTCGCCTATTCTAACTGGTTCACTTATAATAAATTAATATTAAACTGCACGTCCTGTATTATGGATGCATGTCGTGTTCACTTAGTCGACTAAATTATAATTTTAATGACACTATTATATGATGAATATTTTGGTAAACGTCCCGCTAATTTCGACCAATTATATAGTTCTTTATTCTGCACTGTTTCGTACACGACATATTTAGTTGGATCTATGATTTATTTATTCTGTGTGTTTCATATGATGTAGCTCAAATACTTTGTAAGTTCTAAGTTTGTGGCGGATTTTGGAAAAATCCGCATAGGAGCACGTGACATGGCATAGTACCAAATACTTTCAAAATCACTTATTTGAAGTACTTTGCATGTAGTTTGAGTACCGAACATACTTTGTACTTGAAGTACTTGAAATACTTAGGACTTAGTATTTTTTTCGGTCCTTTGCCTATGCCTGCTGTAGATGCATTCGAAACCCAAGTTCGTGCACTCTAACGATCCAGAGTCCTATCGAATTCCTGCCTCCTCGCGACTTTTTCCTTTTTCCGTCTTTCCGCCATATATTTTTTTTAATCTTCCTCTTTTTTTATTTTTTCGCCAGGCGAGCCAAAAAATGAAGCCAAAGGACTGCGGATGGCGAGTCACCGGGTGTTTTGTGCTCTAACTGCACTCGATCCGCGAAACGGCGAGATGTATATAGATATACGTACGAGCATCGAGGTATACCTTACAGTTTACAGTACAAGCGCGTTTTTCGCAGCCGGAGGCAGTAGGCGGCTGCTCGACACCCGTTGCAAATCGGGAATGTAGTTCCTATTGAGATATTTTTTTTTTTTTGCAGCTTCGTGACGAAGTGCTCGTACTCGTCGTTCAATTAAATAGTACAGCAACAACGGAGCACTATGGAGCAGGTTGGGCCGGAGAGAGAAAGGCTTTTCTCTATATTTCACAGACATTGACCAGTCGCGTGTTCCGCCTGACGGAACTTGTCTGCGCCATCGGGCGTATTAGCGTCTAACAAATAACTGTGAGAGGCGTCCGTTACTGTTTCGTTGTGACGCGCAGAAATGCTCGGCCATCGATCGACGAGCTCACCGTGGAGGAAGTTTGAGTGCATCGCCGGTGAGTAAGCCCGGTTGGGTCAAACAATGTCTAGCCAGCGTCGAAGGTCGATCGAATTAAGTAAGGTGAATAAGTAATTTTATCCGCGGGGCGAAACGGACCAGTCGGCTTCGTTCATCGACCGTTTCATCGAACGTCACCGAGCGAAGGATTGAATTTTTAAAAATCATTTTTAAAAATCACAAGCTGACGAATTTTCGATCCTCCAATCGGCGCAATTCCGCGAAAGCTCGCGCGCTCGAGCATGGCTAGTTTGTCCGTTTCCCCGATACGTACGAGTCTCGCACGTGCTGCATTTGCACGTGTCGGGTCAATGTACTTCTCGTGTCCCACTCGCCGGCTCGCTCCCTATTTAAGAGTCCGGACTCTCCGTGTTTACGTGTATTTGCGCGTATTCATTTGCGATCATAAACTCGAGCCCGGCAGCACGTTTCTAACGCTCGAAAGAGAGTTGAATGGATCGAATAGACCGGCACAGCCGATACTTGGTTAAGAGTTATCGCCTTTCGTTCCCCGCCCATGTTGTCGGTTATAAAGTCCAATATGCAACGCGTTCCATACCAGTCACGATCTATCTTTCGATTAGATTAAAAATTCCTCTCTCACACACACGTACACACACTCGTGAAAATTGTATATCGCCATAAATTATCCGAGATCGCATCGCGGTCGAGCTCGCGGGCGAAGTAAAATCGCCGATTGTAGGGCTGTTTGGTAGCTTTTTGTTTTTTTTTTTTTTTTTTGCTCGAGGAACTTTAAACGTTAATACGGACGGATATATATTTCAAACGTACCGACGATGGGTACTTAGTTATAGCTGGTTAGTTTCCATACACCGTGATTATATTTGCCCTGCAAAGCTGTGCCCAATTCTAAACACAAACTAAGCGGAAATGATAAATACACGAGGATGCTGGGTTTCTGGGTGTTTCAGAATTCCAGGTTGACCGGGTTTAGGTAAATGCTCTTTTCTACGGACATTATCATTCTTTTTTTTTAACGATTTCATTGACAATCTTTCACGCAATTGTTATTTATTTATTTTTATTCATTTTTTCTCCAAACGCCGGTCGAGGCTCCTGGCTCGACCAACGATCGTACAATAACGATTGAAAATTGGAATTAACATAAATCAGCAGAATTACCGCTTACAGACATTCGCGACTAGACCGAGTTGCATACTTTTGTAAATGCTCTCTTCTAGGTAATTATTATTATCATTTTTTTTACATCGACAATTTTGCACGCAATTGTCATTTATTTATTTTCATTTATTTTTTTCTCCGAACGCAATTCGAAGGTCTTGGCTCGACCGGCGATAATATAATTACATATACATTAAGAAATTAGAATTTACATTAATAAGCGGTATCGAAAATTACAGACATTCGCAATCTAAATCGAGCCGCATACTTTTAGTTAATGTAAATTCGATCGAGATTATGGGTGGTTTTCTCTTCATTTCGGCGGTTCGCACACGGGAATGTAAAGAGGACCGTGCTTGTCCGCGACAAGAGCGTTGGGGATAGCGATCCGAGCGCAACAGGGGAATATCGGTAGCTCCTGGCGAGATAACTTCTGCGTGGGCTGTCGTGGCGCGCGGAACTCTTCGACGGCGCACCGAATCTGCACTCCGAATCGGCGAATCGGGTTGGAAATCGCGGGGGCGGGAGAAACACACGTGCATACGGTGGGAGCGAACGAGGACTGGCGAAAGAGACGAGGGAATCGGCTGCGGCAGAGAGGAGAGGACCGAGGAACGAGATGCAACCCGGCAGCGGGGCAACAGCAGCCACCACCGACAAACAACACCAAGGATATTTTTAGCAACATAACAGTTAACCTGCTTTATTCTGCTTTACGATACTCGCCGGTGCTTGTGGGCTTGGCTCTCCGTCCCTGGGCCAACCGTTCGGGCATTCTCCTTCCTCGCTCCGCTTCTGCCCAGTTCCTAAATAATAATAACAATAAACATTAAAATTAAACATAAATAAAACTCTGGAGTTAATTCGTCTCGCTCGAGTCCCTAATCGCGAGCAAGAAAACTTCCCGACGGTATAAATAAAGATTTTCAGTAATCATTTCTATTCATGCATATCAAGAGAACTTAACAAAATTTATTACATTTTTCTTTATTATTATTTATTGACTGTAGAGCTCTCGGACAAGGTCCTTGAGAGCCAAGACAAGATACCAATGATGCAGACAAAGAAGCAATAAAACATAAATAAGCATATGCGACGCATACGTAAATAAATTGGTGCAGCAAAGTCCAATTACAGGAGCGACCAGACAGCCCAAAAGACATAGTAGATGAAAAGTCTTCCTACAATGATCGTTGGAAAATGACAGTATTAGAGTTCCGTATAGACGAATCACAAATCCGGGAACGACTGGGGTGAAACAATATAAAAAAAAAAAAAATAATAGAAAAAATAGTGATGATGTATTACGGATAAGTGAGGAATATAATCGGAAGAGCGTACGAACTCGCTCTCCTCGGCGGGTCCAAGTGTACCTAGGGAGAAGGAGCGAGTAGCTCGGCGCTCTCCTGGCTTCCCCTTCTCGTGAACCACTGACCCACTGGGACGGCCTCGCGCACTGGACCAGCAGCTGCCTCGCTGCCGGCCCGGCTGCTGCGAAGCTTCGTTGACGCGGGTTCGTGCGGTCCGCGAGCGGCTCTCGCACCGACGGCGAGTACGCGCGCCTCTCCCAGCCTCTCTCGACGCAGATATCCTGTAGTATTTCGGTACTGTGTACTGTATAATAACGTTGCCCGCAGCAGGAGAGAACGAGAGAGAGCCCCGAGCCAACCCGGCAAACGGTCGACGGCGACATTCGTGCGGTTCGTTGACCTCATCCTTCTCTCGCTCTCGTTATCCCTTCCTCCTCCTCCTCCTCCTCCTCCGCTCGTTCACTCGCGGATCTTTCTTCGTCTTTTTTTCTTCTTCCTCCATCTCTTTGACTCTTTGCGAAAGCAACGGCGAGGCGCACTGCCGAGCCCTTGCAGTCGCGGCGACTCGACGCTGTTTCGCAATTCGATATCGTGCAGAGTTTATACTTATGATGTCGGAAAAAAAAAATCTTGGGACTCGTTTTTTTTATATCGAAAGGTTTCGGCGATTTGTTCACACGCTGCTGTCGGTTGGCTGTGAGTGGAGACGGTTGCAAGAGTTATTCGGGACGAGAGTCGATAGCAGAGGAAAATTGGAGAAAAATCTTTTGCGATTCGTTTTTTTTATTCAGAGAGGAAAGATGCATTTTTGCAGCTGTTTTTTTTCGTCGCTGTGTGGCGGTCAAGAAATAATTTTTTGGGACTCTATCGAGTAGCTTATTTTGTGTATTTTTTTTGTTCCATCGAACAGGCACCTGATTCTTTTTTTTTCGAGACTCCATCGATAAAATTGTTTTTCTCGAAATTCTATTTTTGAAAAATGGGTTTCGATTTTTCGTTTCGCCGCTGCCAGTCTCACGGCGCAAGTTAGACTAGTCTCAAAGCTGACATTGAATAGCGCACGGTAGAGCCGACATTACCCGCGGAATAACAAGAGTCCCGAGCCACATGTTTATCCGTAATCGAGTTAGCTCAAATGGCTCGATTAAACGAGTCGCGGTTACGAGTCGAGCCTGATCATAGACTTCAGTCTCGATTACAGAGTTTACGTCAGCGAATGTTAACCGACGGCTCCAAGGAGCCACTCCGGGAGGGTAAAGACTGTCATGATCACACGGCCGCGAGTCAGCTTCACCGCGGTCACATTCCTATTTCGCGGTCCTGAAAATTCTTCGCCTTCGTCTTTGAAGCTCCGAATGTAAAATTTAATTTCATTAAATGGAATTCTAATTTTTTATTTATAAATTCAATTTTCATCTTCACTTTACAAATGTAATCTTTACAAATGTATTTTTGCCTCCTCGTGAAGGAAGCTTTGTTTTATTTATAAATATTATTTACGACAGAGAGGATTTTATCCCAATTAAATAAATTGATTAAAGATCAAAATTAAGTTTACGAATACAAAAAGTAAATAATATTTATAAATAAAACAGCTTTCTCCACGAGGAAGCTGAAGTAAAATTACATTTATTAAAATTATTAGATTAAAATTAAATTTGTAAGTAAAAAATGTGCGTTTTTTTTTTTAACGCGGATATACATATATGTGAAAACAATGAAAATGTGCCGAGTGCTTTGGGTGAACCGCGAGTACGTGACTTCTTCGACGAGCCGTTATATATTCCGTGCGAGCGATAAGTAGCGATGCGCCGAACCCGGTCGGTACTGCAGAATGCAGAGTGCATCCGCGAGAGTGCGATCCGCAGCCCAGCGTCGAGGTCTCCGCTGTCTCTTTGGGGCAGGAGGACGTTGTTTGTATATGCAACAAAAGAGAGCACACGATCGAAGCTCGCGCGCTAGAGGCGAAAGCCTCTGCGCACTTGCCTCGCACGTGTCGCACGTGCTCTTTATCCAGCGCGTTTACCAAATAACAACACACGCTTCCGCCTATCGCCGATAAAAAGATTTCTCCGATTAGTTCAATTCCGTCCGGATCAACGAAATCTTTTTTTCGGGACGATGCTGTCGGACAGATAAAAATTACCCAAGCGACATATATTTCTTCCGAAGCGATTTTTTTTATTATTAAAGGCCTGCAGCGTAGTGACCTTCTCAGATAAGCGAAATCGCGCCGGAGTCTCTCGAAGGGCTGTTATCTATCTGGGCCAGACCGTAAATGTTACGGAGAGAGATATACATTGTAAAAAAAAAAAAATTGTAAATTTAACGCACCGGACTCGAAGTTTGTATGCAAAAATTGGTACATTAAATTTAATGTGCAATTGCGATGAAAAATGAATATACTTTTATAGTAAAATTAAAGTAACTTATTAAACATAAAGTATTTGCAATGTTTCCAATAAACTGAACATCAATTTATAAAAATCACAATCCTACAAGAAATCTAATATACCAGTTTTCGCATAAAAACTTCCGGTACATTAAATTTCATAATAATTTATTTTTACAACGTACGTAAAACGCATATATTATATATATATTGTATCGAATATGACGCGTTAAATCGGAGTATCAAAGCTTTCCAAGCGAGATACAAAGGGACGAAGGGACAATTGCGAAAGGGTACGACGATCGTCGCGGCAAACGACAGTTCGGACCGTAACCGAGAACGAAACGTACGTGCGATCGTCAGAAAGGAGAAAGAGAGACTCTATATAAATCGCACCGATACACTCAACAGCAACCGGAAACAAACATTACGCCCCAATCGCTCCTACGACCGAGCCTCCCTTTATTCTTCCCGCGAATGCAACAGTGCATATAAAATAGTACTTCCGCATTTTTAATTTCTTTATTTCATATTTTATATCGAGCACGTGTTGACGAGGGCCGTTATCTTAGCGGGCCATACGGCACGAACGAGCCGGCAAGGTAACGAACAACCCGAGAGCCTTTGTGGAACGCCTCGATTACTGCCTTTGCCGGCGTTAAGGTCTCCGCAGTCTGCCTTCCGAGAGCCTCGGTTTTCTTACCTACCTGTATATAAACATATACACATGTCCGTAAAATACAACTGGTACGGTATACGTAACGCGTCGGTGTGCGAGAGTGCGCGCTCGCGCGCCTTCTCCCGGTCATGCACCTGTGAGAGTGAAAGTGTCCTCAGCCCCACCAAGGATCACCGTGAGGCACTGCCTCCTTCGCCCCGGGGCACGCAGGACCGTATGTGTAACGCGCGTGCTCGTGTGCGTCAGTTTTTCGTGCCTGTAGTGGTTCCGCCTCTGTACCTACATCCGAGGCTTCTCCGACCAGATCATCCATCCAGCCGAGTTTAACCGGGCGTCCACTCTTCGGTCACTCGCTACATGTACAGTAGAAACCCGATTAACCGGGACGCTCGGGACCGAAGACTCCCCCGATAATCGAAATCCCGGTTGATCCGAACTAGACAGCGAAAGTGTACAAGCCAATAATCGCTAATGATTCAACTTTATTTTGACTAGTTACAACGACATTTCCTACAATTCGCGCTCGTTAAGTAGTGCGCACGGTAAAGAAAGTTTGCATTTTTTACAACTTATTGTCCACAAAGGTCCACAATTTTGTGTTCGTCAATTTTCTAGTTTCACAAACAAAAGTGCGAATTAAAATTGTCAATGAGACGGGAAATATGAGGACAGGTTCGTATATTCAAATAAGTGACAAATGAGTTTGTCACTAATACAAAAAATTTCGCTTTCCTATTTTAGGACATTATTCTTTACTGTGTGAACTAGAATGTAAAGCTTTGGATATTTTTTTCATTGATGGTACGTAAGCTCTTCTTTTTTTAGAAGTACTCAGTGACGTTGGTTTGCTTCTTGCACTTCCTTCGATTTTCATCCGTCACCTGTTTTATTTTTCCGCGCATAAAAAAAAGAAGAAAAAAAACCTCTGAAGACGCACGGTTAATCGAGGTTCTACTTTATTATATTTTTGTGCACATGGATATATATATATATATATATATATGGATAGATATATATACGGTATCAGTTTCGAGTTTGGGAGCTTCCCGTACGGGATTCTCGGTCCTGGCCGCCTCATTGATTATCAGCATAGTTTCGATGCTCTTGTATCTGTAACAGCTAGTCCTCCGGCAAGTAGAGCGTGAAAAATTGAACGACCACCCCGGCGGCTATACGGTTTCAGGACCTTCCGTCCTGTCGTCGAGCGAGAAGTTTGATAGCTCTTCGTGCCGTAAACGCGGCTCCCCCGCTCGGTCTACGGAGGCTGAGAGGGCAAAGGCGAAAAGCTGAAGAACGGTGCCGAGGAGGCGGAGGAGGAGGTGGTCCGAAAACGAAAAATAAAATTGCCGATGGCTTTCGGTTTGAAATGAAATACAAAGGCCCTCCGGGTTCTCTCCCGCTAACGGCGATTCGACGTTCCGTACGGCAGCCCGAGGACCACGCGGCCGTACGCTTATTTATGCCGCGACATAAATCCCGCTCTTCTTCCTGTATGTCTCCGTGGCGTCTCCCCCGCTCGACGGAGAAAGGCACGGCTCGGGAAGAAAAAACAGTTTGGCGTTTGAAACGAAAAAGATTTTTTTTTTTATACTGACGAGCTTATAATTGCAACCGTTGGTCCACTGGTGATATATTCGCGTGCGCATTTTATATGTGTACGGGCTAATGGGCGATTGCGGAGGACTCGTTAGAAGAGCAGTTAGTCATGCCCTCCGGCAATGGACTCCTCAATATCTCGTGGTGATTCTTCGCGAATATCCGTTATAGCGTCTATTATGGGAACATGAGGTTTGTTCTTTATCGGCAATTTGTCATCGGGATTCGGATGGCAATACCAAGCTGGGATTATTTTAGTAACGATCCGGGATGAGGGTACCGAGGTACGGCGAAGGAACCCTTTAAGTCCCGAACCTATTTACTGTAGAAATTAAAAAAAAAACTAAACATTATTAACCGCTCGACCCTTTTTCTGAATCAAGAAATTTGAAAATATTCATTTTTCTATTTTCACAACTGAACCAAGTATGGTGTCATTAAATCAAGTCCGAAAAACTTTTCTTGCGACGCATTACCATCCTTCAAATTTTTCCAGATTCAAAAAAAAAGTGAAAACTCGGAAATAGATGCAATAAAAAAAATCGTGAGTGATTTGAAAACAGGTGTAATTTTTTTTTTTATGTTAGAAAATTTGAAAATATCTTCGTTAAAAAAATAGAGAATATACGAAGTTTAGAGGATTTGAAAAACAGTTGTTTCGCATCAACGTGGCAAATATGGCACATCTCATTAAAGGGGTAATGAGAGAAGCATGAGAACCTCTGCAAAAAATTCGCGTCTCTAGCGTTCCATCCGGGGAGGGGGAGAAGGGGGAGGGGACGAAGGTGTTGGAACAGCAGGGGCTTGACCTTTGCGGCGCGATAAATTCATTATCATAAATTCGCATTAGAAATTTCGTTAATAGACGATATCGCGAGTTTCGATCCGATCGAGCGTCGAAGTGATGCGCGAGCGGGGAGAGGCATACGGAGGAGGCCCGGCGTCTCGCGAAAGCTTCCCGACTTTCGAGTACGTCGACCCCGTGTGACCTCCCCGCCCAGGACGACCGAGGAGTAACCACTCTACAGCAATTGGCCGAACGATTCCGATGCTCTCCCCGTCCCCTTCTACTCGGTCAACGTAAGCCAGAAAATCGGCGAGACGATCCCGAAGTAAGCTCTCAGCGCTTCGCGAAACTTACTCGGTCGGTAACAAAAACTGTAATGGATTTTCTTCGAAACTCCGACGTTTGCGGCTAATTGGAAATTATCAGCGTCTTCCTGCGACAGTTGCGCAGAACCTGACAATTTTCTTTTCCTCAGCAAAGTCAGGGAACCTGAAAAAAAAAGAAAATGGATTACAGTTTTTGTTACCGACGAGGGTGGTTGGAGAAGTTTCAATGTCGTCTTACGGGGAAGTGAAGCAGATGTGCGTGCGTGAGCGATGTTGCAATATTCAAATAAATTTTTAAGAAAAAATGAATTCTCAAATTTGGCTCGAATTTGCTTTTCCCTCAAAAAATTAGCTCCTTGAGAAAAGTTCATTACAGTTTTAATTACCGACCGCGAAGTTTCACTTCCCCTTAAGCTCCTTAGAGCAGTCTCGCGGATGACCAGCGAACCGCAGTGATTCGATGATAACATTGTGATTTGGGTCGACGACTCCCCACAAGCCCCGCGAGACACATAAATAGTCTGCGCGTCAAAATGTTCTCCCTCGTCCCATCAGCTATTCCCGTCATCTTGTTCCTCTTTTAATTCGGACAGGTTGTTTTTTTTTTTTTTTTTGGGACATTCGTTGCCAAAAAGTGGTCGCAAAGGCATCGAATATTCATTCAACGCTCGCGCTAGGCGACAAATTTATCTAACGTCCTCGCTATTACTACGCAACACACGACTTAGCGTATTTTAGTCCTGATGCTTATTTTATATTCATTTTTGCAATCTTCTTTTTTTATTCCCATTTGCAGTTCGAGCGTTGGTGTTCGGGCGACTTTCAGGTATTTCTTTACGGTCGATTTCACCCGTCTCTTCGGGGTCTGAGAGCCTCGTCGAGAGTCGTCTCTCTGCCTTTTGGCGCCGTCCAACGCGCCTCCAGACTCGCTTCCGGAGCAACATTATAACAGCGACGGCAAAACACCCAACAGGGGCCTATGACACTGCCTCGAAGAAAGTTTCTTTCTACCTGACACTGACGAGCGATATATATCGACGGCCGAGAACAAAAGGGGCGTAACTCGCGCCACAACTTGCGCGACTCGCGCCCCTTCGATTCCGAGACGCCGATATATGTGCCATAAGTTCGGAGCGGAGAATCGGCTCTGACGGGTGTCCAATGTCCGTATGCTCCTTGTACTCATCTGTTCGTGTATTATACGATCTCAGGTTCAACGCCCGAACGAGCCATAATCGCGATCGAGCGTTCGAATCCTGCGCGGAATGCTAATAGCTATAGACATAGAGAGCACCGAGGAATAACGTAAATATATATATGGGACTGAAAATGACTGACAACGCCCGATCGTAATAATCGTAGAAACGTTGTCGCGACACGACGAGTGGAGATCGAATTGAGGGAACAAAAAAAAAAATGAAACTTCGTATGGAGAAATTCCATAGCTTTAAAGTTTTTTTTTTTGCACAAGGTGTATTACGTATTCCCCAGCTCTCTCGGGTATCGGCGAACCTGCAGCCACAGTGGCACAGAGATATGTGCGGAGCGCAATACGCGAGAGGGAAAAACGGCCGGATCGATAAACCAGAGAGAAGCGATTGAACTTTACTCTGGCCTTCCAAAGGCTTTTCAGTAAACGCTGCGACTTTCGATATTTTCGAGCAGCGATATCTCCGATTCCCGGTGGAATTACGGAAGGAGCCAGCTGCCCGTCGCGTTCCACGGCGGAGTTACAAAACGCCTCTTTCCGGCCAGTGCGGGACGACGAAGAACGTGAGAAAAGCACGATAAAGCTGCGATCTTGCAATATTTCTTTAGTCGAATTGAGTATGCTCGAAAAAAAATTATTCTGGCTCACGCAATTCGACTTATTTTTCTGAACACGATTTCCGCGTGACTTTTGGGCTGGAGTCGAGCCGAACATTGGTAGTTGGCGAAACCCATTACTTTTTCGTTTACCGCGAAGCTAAAGTTCCTGGCTGGGCTGCGTTCCTAAGCCTCGCGCACTCGCTTGTGTTTTTCTATTCTTGTTTCCTTATACTTAATTTTTCTGCTTGATTCTGTACGCTCTATTTTGCGGTTTGCTTCCTTTTTATCGCTGAATCTTTTATTTGTTTTGTTCAATTTTTGCCTCATTTTTACTTGCTTTCTTGCAAACTTTTGATTTATTTTGCCTAGTTTTGGCCTGATTTTTGCTTAATATCACCACACTGAGAAAAACTTACATAGTAAATAGTTCCCAGGGGGGACGTCTACATTTTACAGTTACGACAATGACCAAAAATCGTAGTTGTAGCTATAATTATAGTTTAATCAATTGAGTTTATACTATCACAAACTATCCATATAGACGTCCCCCCTGGGAACTATTCGTTATAGTAGGAAATACCATCCTCTTTCTCAGTGTAGTTACGCAAGGTATTTGTAAGTTGTATATCTTCCTATATTTACCCTCATTTGGTTTTTTTTGTATGTTTCGGCACGGTGTTCTTAGTGGGCTTCTGCCCCAGAACACGTCATAAACTCCTCTCACGAATAGTTTCCAGCTTCAGCCTCGTGCAACAACGCGAGCCCCTGATATGTTTATTTTTTAAATCCTTAACACGGATTTGTCTCAGTTAGGACAGCCGCGATCGCCGATACGCGGCTCCAATCCTCGTACGCAAACGAGCAGGTCGTTCGGGTTCAACGACCTCATCCGCAAAGACGCACCGAACGTTTTGCATGTGCACATACGTACGCGCATGCGCAACGCTCAAACGGCGGCACACAATACAAATAAGTGTCCGACACTCGATCCGCAAGCCCGTGGATGCAATGAACGACGAGCCGAAGGAGCCGCTTGCCAGAGAACAGGCGCGTATGGATACATGAATCGCCGATCGTCGAGTGTCAGCTGAATAACTAATTGTTGCATATTGGTTCGTCCTGCTCGGATCTACGGTACATCGGTACTGGCCCGGCACCGGGTTACAATGGTGGAGCGCCATCGGTAAAAAAAATAAAAAAAAATAAAGAAACTACCGACGATCACCGGCGTACATGCGACGAGCGAGAATCCCGCTGTGTTTCGGTGGGGTAGGCCCGGGTCGGCTCCAAAACGCGGCCCGAGACATTCCATACGCTACACGCTACGTTTCACCGTCCGACACCCGGGAACGGTCCTCCCGGCTCATAGTCGACGAGTGGGCCGAGGTGCACGCACTCAGTTATATTACTGTTTTATTGACTCGAGGCGTCAGCCTCGATCGATCTCGATGCCGCTATAACACCGTTCATCCAATCAATGAGTGGCATCGGCCGCTTTCGGTCGATCGAATGACGTCAGCGCGTTACTTCGGAGATTAGCGGACACCGACGCGGTCACTGCTCAAAATTTTATGAGTATGTATTCCAGAAAGTTTATTTTTACCTATGCGGATGCTTCTTTTTTTTCATTATGAATAATTCAACCCCGAATACGTTGGCGGGAAGGTTACACAACGTCGGTGGAGATCGCAGCTTCTTTCCGAGCGGATGAAGTGTCGTTATTGAGGATTGACGGGCTTTTGTCAGACGGATTTTGAACAATCTATCGAAGAATTAAAAAGGGCGACGATTTACCTCGTTACATAGGTGGGAACAAAAGGATCGAGGCGAATTTCATTGTCTCAGCTGATCCGGAACAGTATTTAGATCGGTTGATAGAATTGGTCCGTTTTATATTCGAATTTACTCATTTGAGAGGTGAATCATTATTTTTGTTATTTTTTAAGATAAGGTATCTTGGCACAATAATGGCTACACACCCTTTATCTCTGTTTTAACAACGAAACGATCGAGTCGAATTTCATAGTCTCAGCTGATCCATCAAAGTTTTTAGATCGGTTTAGAGAATCGGCCAGTTTTACATATGAATTGCCTAAATTCAAAGGTGAATCATTTTCAGTTCTTTTTTTTTTTTAAATATATCGTATTTTGGCATAATAATTGCACACCTTTAGTTCCTTTCTAACACTAATTTGATGAATAGAAATTTTGATCGATATCGAATTGAAGTTCTTTCTCGAGTAATCGAAATTCGCCCACTCTCCCCTCCCCACAGTGGAGAGAGAATCGTTGTAACAGCGGACGGAAAAAAGAGTCTCGCAGGGACACCGGGGCAGCTTGAGCGGTAAAATGAGAAAACGCTTCGGGCCATCGAGAGCCTCGGACACTCTCGATCGAGTCCGCGGTCTCCCAATGTACCTCGTAAATATGTGGCCCACCAAAGCCCCTTTCGGTTCGCGGGGGGGCCAACGAACTCGCGCAACTCTCGAATATCTCTCAGCGGCGCGCGCGCACGTAAGCACATGCACGAATACAGCATAAATTTTCTATCGCTGCGGTGGCTCTTTCTATCGTAGAGAAAATAAATGACCTAACACTTTTGAACAGTCGCGAAACTCGCGGAGGGCAACGTTCTCGAAATCGCACACCCGGCTGGAAAGACGATAGTCGCGAATGTGTTGAGCGGGAATAGCGGGCCGGTGCGCTGGATCTGGATGATAAGGAACCAGGAGAGTTCCTCGTACTCTCCGGACACGTATGCTCGTCTCTCGTCGACGGAAAGATAATCTCTGGCCCTTGGCGCACATTCCGTTCTATTTTATCTCGACCCGTGCGAAACAGCCGCTGCTATGCAGTCGAGTTCATCGCGCTAGCTGCAACTTGAATACCCCAAAAAAAGTGGAACGTAGAGTAAGATTTTCAGGTATTGATTGCACTTAAAAAAATGTATGCATATTCGAGCAGCTCTTAGGGTCGAATTTTAAGACTTTAGTTTGAACTTGAGATCGAATCTTAGTTCGAACTTCATTTCGTGCTTAAGTTTGATCTTAAGTTTGAGCTTAAGTTTGAACATGAGTTTAATTTTGAATTTGAACTGGAACTACAATCGAATTTAAGTTCAGACTCAAGTGCGAACTTGAAATTAAACTTACCTTCGAACTTAAGATAGGTCATAAATCATGAGCACGCAATGAGGTTCGTGCCCATTTTCGATCTGAACAGCGAGCATAAGTCGAAGCTAACGTCTCAAAATTCAACACTTACACGGTAAAAAAAATGGTTTGAATGATAGAAGAACTTAACAAATATTTTCTGTGCGCAAACAACCAGATTTTTTCTTTTTTTTGGATTTTGGATTTTTTTGCACAAGAAATATTTATCGAATGTACCTTTTTCGTTTTTTTAAAACTGTGTAGAGATTGGGGGACTCAATGTAGTTTCTCGTTGCTGCAAGTCGGGGAAGCTGGTAACGAAAATGTTGCACGTGACCCCGGTCTCCTGTAAGGTGCGTATATAGGCGCCTATGTAAAGCTGTCATATAATGACATGGGTTTCGACGGGAGCCGCGAAAATAGCTTGTATATCGAAACGAAATTAGCATAAGAGGAGAAAGTCGCGCGCGGTCGTCGTACCCTCGGACGTTCCTTGCCGCCAGCGACAGCGCTGTATTAAACATTATATATATAACCATACGTACACATACGTACATTTAATACATAAGTATTCGCCGAACAATTTATTAATCGACCAATTTGCGAATTGGTCGATTAATAAATTGTTACAAACGCTTATCTTATCGCGAAATATTTACCCGACTCAAACAATGATCTAGCGCATGCGCCGTTCGCACATTCCGTGCGCATGCGCACATTCACCTACGAATCTATAAAGCAAGCGCGGAGCGAAGTGAATCCGTGCCCTGCATTTGTTAAGGGAGTCTTTTTTGTTCGGTTCCCAACGTTGGTGCAGATGGTCAATTTTTTTCCCCGTGTGCCATTTTGCCCCCCCTTCCCCCTTTCATACGTTAGCTCTGGCCTAGCAGGTACAGCCGCGAGAGGCATTGTTTGCTCGCCAGCTTCTTACACGCCGTACACAGAGCAGTTCGTGCATTCGTCGTGAACCGCGAGTTAAATGTGGAGAGGTAGCGCTCGTAAGTATTACACTATACAAGCGTAGGCGCAGCATGTTGTACGTGTATTGATGGTATCCGCGTATGCATGAGACTCGTCAGTAAGAGGAGAAGGATCGCGGGTCGTTGAACCGCGAGAATCACGAGGGGAGTGTCGCGATGATCAGCTGCGTTTAGCCTGTACATCGAAGGATCTATGAGATTTCGATCGACGACCCAATTTAACGCTGTACCGGAATACGATATAATCCCAACGGTGTAGAATTCTACAGTCGTGCTCTCAAATCGCATATCAACTTTGGCGCTTTGTTTTATTTTTATTTTTTCTGCAACTCCAGCTTAACCCTTTGATCGACGAAATCGCAGTCGGATCGTCCTACATTGAATAACAGAAAATGGTTCGATTAGGCAATGTACGGTGACGTTCAAAGGTGCCCTTTGCATAGTAAATTTGGTACCAACGTCTCTTGTCGACTAACGTCCAGAATTCTTCTCATGTCAATTTTACAAAAAAAATTGATTAGAATGTATGTTAATTTTACGAATATTTTTCTTGAAATTCACAAGAAAATAATGGTGGACGTTTGTGGAGAAAAAAAGTGTGTTAAACGTGCAAATGTTTTTCACTGTGTGGTTAGTACAATAAGAATGTTTGTTTGAATCGACTGAAGCAGATAATGGTTTAACAAAACTATGCTTTATTTGTACCAAACGAATAACGGCTTTGAACGTATGTCAACGCGACTTTCGGTTAATCCAACCATTTTTTTTTCTCAGTGCAGGAGCGTCTTAAGGAGTCCACTTTTTACGGTTAACGATCCAGCCGGAAAGGCTCCGATGGCTCCGAGAGCGTCGCATCTCTCCAGTGTTCTTTGCCCGTTTGGCATGAAATTTTTTGTTATTTTCAATTTTTTTTTCCTTTTTTTTAATCACTCGAAAGAATTCGAGAGCAAGATTCGATAGCGTCTCACTTAGAGATCGCGGGTCGACGAACCTCCTCCTTTCTGTGCTCACTGAGCTACCGATTCGATAGTAGCGACGGGCAAGTGAGCAGAGGCCGATGAGGAAAAAAAGGAACAAAAACGAAAAAAAAAGAAAAAAAAATTTGTAAAACCGTAATTTGCCCGCTACCTGGCGTGTCTCTCTACGACGACCCGTATCGAATTCTCCCGTCGATGAGAATGTGGGTCGTATTTGTCTCTCGCCTCTCTCGGTATGTTATATATACATTTCTCACACCTCTCGGAGAAAATCTCATTGTCTTACGGTCGCATGGTGCACATTGAAAAAAGAATATATACATAGATCTTCTTCTTTTTCGATCGATAACTAAATAAATAAATAATGTTTTTTTAATTTGTCGACCACGATGAAAACGACTTAGGTCTACGACGCGTCCATGATGGTCGGCAAATAAAAAAAAATGATTTATCATTTTGAAATGATATGCGATGCGATGAAATTATTAACGACCAGTGACCGCGAATATTTATCGCGAATAGATGTTCTTTTTCGATCGATCGTCATTGCAATGTAGGTATTTCGGATAATTAAACAAACAATATTATTTAAATTTGTAGACCATCATAAAAACGACTCATAAGTCGTTTTCATAATGGTCGGCGAATAAAAAAAAAAATATTTATCTAATTCCTCGAAACACCAACGATTTTAACAAACAGTCTCTTAAACTATTAACGACCAGTAATCGCGGATATTTATCGCGCTATCCCTTGCAGAAATCGATGCAATTAGCATGCGCTTTTATCGAAGGATTTTATACTGCGGAAGATATCGACACGCTCGTTGCGATTTTATTTTCGTCGTACAACTGTGTCGCAATCGTTATAGGGTAGGAATTATCGTACAATCGGATACGGGAGTTCCTGCGGCCGCGAGACTAATGTCCGCGCACTAGACGCGGTCTAGCCGGGGAAACTGCCTATGCATCGGGCGCGTCGTGCCCGCCGCGGCGATTGGGATCCCTCGGGTGCCGCGGACCGTGCTCCGTTCTCGCCGAAGCTGCAGCCTCCTCCGGAGAGCTTAGGAGATCCGCGTTCCGCTCCGACAAATACGAGGGACGCGCGCGGGCGATGTGAACGATAATGCGCGCTCCGCGAAACTGGGTTATCAGAACGCAGGCTCGCCTTGGACCGGTTACACTCGATCCTCCTCCACCTTTTATGCTCCTTTTTTTTCTTCTTTTTTTTTTTCATCCTCCACTCTCCTCGTTCGTCGCGGCTTCAGCAAGCCACCCACTCGTTCCCCGACCGGCGAGTCCTTTATTATTCGGCGATTCGCTTATATCGGGTGTACTCGCCTTTTTTCCTCTCCATTCTCGTTATCCGTTCGAGTCAATCGTCTTAGCTCATTGAAAATAAATAAATAGAAAAGTCGTGCAGCTGTTGGATTCGATACTGTTGCGAACACGAATTTCTTGTCTCCAGAAATCCACAATTGTTTTTCATTAATTTTGCCACTTTTATTACTTTCATGAAACGGTATTTTTTAATGCGCAAAATAAAACAATACAATTTTCTTTAACAGATTCTAAAATCAAGAAGGAAAATAAATCGTAACATGAACGCGAAGAGAATTGTCTAACTCCGGGCAAAAGAAATCTATGTTGAGCCTACAAAAAATTTTTACAATCCGCTCGCCGATTCTCGGACTCGTTTGCATTATCGAAAGAGCCGATAATGGAAACTCCTCTCGCGCAGGATACGATATCCATGTTCTAAGCCTCGGGAATCGGCGACGAATTAAAAGTCACGCGACCGAAGATTCCTCGAATGTTTGAACCAATGGAAAATACCGATAGGGCGGCTGCAAAAATGTGTAACAAAAATCGCGGTCTCTCTCGGATGCCGAGTGCGATCGTTTTTTTATTTATTTATTTCTTTTCCGTCGCCGCAGGTTCGATATCTTTCGGCGATTCCTTTTCCATAAATAGAGAGTGGCTATTTATAGCCCGCCAGTGCGAATGCCGTTGGCGGACGGAGAGTAAGAGATGCGGAGAGAGGATGCTCTTTGAGCGACGGACCCTCGCGTCTTCGACGTGTGTATCTCGTTCGCCGTGCGATACCCCGGGTGAACGCGCGCGCGCGCGAGAGTTCGAGCAGCACGGTATAGTTATAGCGAGAGACGCTGGGCCCGCGTGCGATCGGAGGGTCGGTGCACCGGTATCTGGGGACGAGTGCACCGGAGCTGCGCTCGCCCCGTCGCGCGGCCTCTCCTCCACCTTGCAAGGACACGATCGGGGACGACTTTCCATACAGGCCGAGGATCGTCGACTCCCCCGTAATGTCGCGGTCAGACGAAGAAGGGCCCTTTGCGGAGCGGGAGGAAAAGAGAGGAAATGATGTGACGGAGGAGAGAAAGAAGTCGCGTCCGAGGTCCTTGAACCTCTCTCGTCGGGCGGCAGCTGCGACTAAGCCCCGGCGTGCATTCTTTCGTCTTACCTATAGCGATGACCGTGTTAGAAGATCGGCTCTCGAATCTCAACGACCCCCCGAGAGATTCAGGCTAAATCGGCGGTGATCTTTGTACAATGTGCTGGGAGGCTGCGTCACTTGAAGGGAAATAAAAAATACCGATTTTTTTTAAAAGTCATCACAGCGATCGGTACAGTGAGGTGAACGTTGCTCGGATCTTCGTGCCAGTTCTGGATCATTCGTACTTTCACCCTGCAGAAAGATCGGCGGGAGATCGGCAAAGAAAATCGGTTCGCTGGCTCTTGAGAGTCTCGATAGCGGTGTTGGAAGATCCTCGAATCTCAACGACCCCCCGAGAGATTCAGGCTAAATCGGCACCGATCTTGGTACAATGTGTTGGGAGGCTGTGCCACTTGAAAGGAAATAAAAATGACCGATTTTTCGAAAAATCATCAAAGCTATCGGTAAAGTAAGGTGAACATTGCTCGGATCTTCGTGCCAGTTCTGGATCGTTCGTACTTTCACCCTGCATCAGGCCCGCAGAAAGATCGGCGAGAGATCGGCAAAGAAAATCGCTTCGCGGGCTCCCGAGCGTCTCGATAGCGGTGTTGGAAGATCCTCGAATCCAAACGACCCATAGATGGATTCAAGCTAAATCGGCATCGATCTTGCTGCAACTTGTCGAATTACCCACCTAAACAATTACCGATCTCTTCAAAAAAATATTCACCATCCCCTGCAAAAAAGCCGGAACATGGCTCGATCTTCGTAACACTTCCGGACCATCCGCCCTTCCACCCCGCACAATTTTCTTCACCCCCGAACACAGAGTCTCAAACTCTCTACTCAAGATCGTCGAGAGATCTGTAGAGAAAATCGGCACGCCGACTCTCGGGCCTCTCGCGCCTCCGAGCAAGGACGCTCGGATCGCCGTCTTTCGCGCACTCTTGCCCTTGTAATCCTTTCGAATAATTCGCATATCCCTCGGCCCCCGTCTCTGCCACAGAAACCACTTGCGCTCCAACAGCCCGCCTTCGTCTTCACCCTTGAAGTGCAACCACATCGAAAAAAAAAATCGCTGAAGATCAGGCGCCCGCACATTTACACTCACCCGTCTCTGGAAAGGAATATTCCAGAGGCCGCCCAAAGATGAGATCCAGAAGTTTCCTCGTGCGCTATTAAAGGAGCGACAGGAAGTGTCCCGGCAAAGATCGGTCGAAGGTACCGTGGGAGCTGCGTAGGATCGGACGGAACCCGAGGGTAGTGGCCCCTGGCCGATCCTTTCACGGGGGTCGCGCGTGACTCCAGAATGCAGGTGCACTCTCGGCATACCTGCAACGCGGCTCCGCGGCGCGGTCTCCGCATAGTACGCCGTAGCCGCGCGCACACTCGCGCATCGGTTCTGCGTGTGCGTCTCTGCATACAATAAAATGAAAGATAAATTCTACCGATCGCCGGTGGAGGGTTTGTCGAACCGGAGGCTCTCGCAAGCGCGGACAAATGCGTGCGGCCGGCCCGTTGTTGCTTCTCCGGCGAGCGGAGGAGGCGGCGGGAACGATGGAAGCGCAGAGCGGCAGGAGCGGTGGAAGAAGAATAACAAGAAGGAAAAACGTCGCTGCGCCCTGTCGAGGACCGAAGGACCCCAACCTTGATAACTGGATCCAGCCAATGACCCAACGGTCGTTCGTTGCCCGGGCGCTGTCTCACGACTTCTCGAGAGGGCGATGTAGCCCCAACGATAATCCGCCGAGCCGAGTCGGAGAGGGCGGATTGCAATTTTTCGCTCCTCGATGCACCGCTGTCGAAGGTGGAGTGGCCCTTTGGTTACACTTTGATTGGCTCCGAGAGAAGGTCTCGGCCCTAGGTCCGCGAACGAGGTCGCTACGCGGTCTTCGTTGCTCCGTAGCTTTGGAAAAAGCGCGAATCTTGCGGCTTCCCTAACGGAACTGAGGTCACCGTCGGCGGAATTCGGTGGATTAATGCACAGTGTTCAAAATTTCGGACTTGCTCTAGACTCGCGTGTAACCTTTGTCGTAACGTCTTCTTTTCTGTAACCCTTGCAACCATCTTTGTATAGTCTTATTTATTTGATCTGTAGTTGCGGGAGGATCGCTCGAGTCCATCAAAAGAGAGTCGCATAAACGTTAAAAGTTTGAACAGAGCGATCAATAGCATTTCAGTATACCCGGAGTCTCGCCATAGTCATTGCATTCGCAGATGCATGGCTAGTCAACCCTAGTGCGACTGCAACTGCGATGCAACTCCGAATCCGTCGTTGCACCAGTTCCGCTAGGGTCGTTTGTGGCGAACTCTGCCTGACGAGAATAAGCTCTGGGTTGATGGAAACAATTATGGCGGTCAAAAGTTACAACATTTTTAGCTAAATGCGGTAATCTTACCCAAAGGGGAATTCGATCCAGTCTTGAATTACTTACGTTTTTTTTTTTTTTTTTATTACAATGGCCACAAACTGTGGATACACCAAACGCCAGAAGTGGACACGAAAATGATTTTCCACAGGGTTGAAATTCGAACCCTGGAATTCGTCGCAAACGAGGGAAAACTAATGGGCACGGGTGCGACATCGGGGACTCGAGATCGAGGGCGTACGCGGCGATACGAGACTCTTGTGAGACTTCCATTTTACAGCTCGGTCGGCGAGCGAAGCTGTAAAATGGAAGAGAGAATGTACGACCGAAAAGAGGGAGCGAGACGCGGATAGCGAGAGACGGAGATCATTGCGAAGGAGAGAAAGAACCCCGGCGCGTTGTACACCCCGACGATCGAGAGTTCATTATTCCCTGGGACGCCCTCGAAAGAAAAAAAGCCACCTCCGCGAGCGGAGCGCGGGGCCATTGGCAGCGCGCGGCGCGCGCTCGGGAAAGAGAGAGCCCGTCGGGGGCAAAGAATGCGTTTCATCGAACCCGGAGTAGTCGTCCTTAGATCGGAAAGCAAAAATTATTTCATTACCCCGGCCTCTTTCAGGCTCGGATCTAGCGGCCACGAAATAAACCGGCAGTCGTGCGCGTACCGACGACCGGTTGTACCTTCGTTGCGACGCGGACGTTTCCTTCGACTCATTTTTTTTTTTTAATCTTCAATATTTCTTATCCGACTCGAAAGTTCACCTGGATCGTCATCTGGATCGATGTAAAGTCGGCTCGTGAAATTCGAACGGGCGGAGAGGACGGCTCGAAGATCGTCGATGCCCAGCCCTGGGAGGACATATATAGATACGAGAGCCTTCCGAACCGGGGCTCTCAGAATGCGCCTTCGGTCCATTCCCCCCGCGTTCAATGCTCGCTGCGATGACACCCCAGGCAGACGGATAATGACGGTAAAGGGGTTTAACTTCCTGTCGGAGTGTGTCGTTAACGCTAATATGCATATCTCGCATTGAAAGATACATAGAAATTTTACATATCACCGTGTGTATTAAGTGTATCGTTAAATTTGAATTGGCAGCAGTTGATGAACCGATCGAAGATATGAAATGTCGAAAGTTCAACGGAAAATGTGCAATTCCATCTTGCAAAGCTTGAGAGAGCGAAGATCCGAAGTCTGTTGAGGTTATCGATTAGCAGAGCTGGCAGTTTATGAAACGCCCTAAAAACGTTATTCTTGGTAGGGTAAAAGTGGTGAATATCGGCAACCCTAATAAAATCAACGATAGACGATCGACGATGAATGCGAATCAATGATATTTGGACAGTTCTGTATTCGCCACTTTTACTCTATAACGGAGCATTGAACTCGCATTGGAAAACACATATACAAATCAAATATTTCACGGTGTATAATAAGCATCTCCTTAAATTTAAATTCGCTGCAGTTGATTACCCGATCGAAGATATGAAATGTCGAAAGTGAAAAAGAAAATGTGCAATTTCACCGTGCACAGTTTCCGAGAGCTAAGATCCGAAATCTGTCGAGGTTATCGATTAGCAGAGCTGGCAGTTAATATAACGCCCTAAAAACGTTATTCTCGATAGGGTGAAAGAAGTGGTGAATATGGTCTACTCTAATAACATTAATGATTAATTATCGACGATGAATGTAAATCAATGATACTTGGACCGTTCCATATTCATCACTTTTACTCTATAATGGAGCATTGAACTCGCATTGAAAGACACTTACAAATTTAATAAACGACGGTGCATATTAACCATCTCGTAAAATTTGCTCTATAATGCTCTATAATGGAGCCTTGAACTCGCATTGAAAGATAATTACAAATTTAATATACGACGGTGTATATTAATTATCTCGTAAAATTTGAATTCGCAGCGGTAGATGAACCGGTCGAAGATATGAAGTATCGAAAGTTAAAAAGAAAATGTGCAATCCCACCTTGCAAATCTTCGGAGAGCAAAGACCCTGATACTATTGTAGATATCGATTAGCAGAGCCGGCGGTTGATACAACGCCGTAAAAACTCTCAGTTGAGTAAAAGTGGTGAATATCGCTCCACCCTAATGAAAATCAATGATAAATGATCGAAGACGAATGCAAATCAACGATATTCGGACAGTGCTGCATTCGCCACTTTTACTCTATAATGGAGCATTCAACTCGCATTGAAAGATACATATAAATTTAATATTTCCCGGTGCATAACAAGCATCTCATTAAATTTGAATTCGCAGCACTAGATGAATCGATCGAAGATACGAAATATTGAGAGTTAAAAAGAAAATGTGCAATCCTACCTTGCAAAGCCCTAGAGAGCTAAGATCCGAAACCTGTTGAGGTTATCGATTAACTAATTGATTCACGTGCCCTGCCGTTCGGTGGCGCTCTCCGGTAGTCAAAGATCATCGGGGTACTTTACTCCGGATCATTCGCGATCGAAAGTACACGGCACTGCCGGGGTTGGTAACACCCCGGCTCCGACCGTCGGAGACCTATTAAAGATAGAGGATAGCCGAGACGTGCAACATTCTCAGTGCATTCCCCCCGCGTTCAACGATCGCGAGGGTATCTGATGCGGTCGTTCCACGTCTGCCGCGTCGTTTCGAAGATCGCGAAGTTTGCACATACACGCACGTACAGAATGGCTGTTCGGAGCTTCGGCGCGCTTCGCTCTGCGCAGGCGGCCTCGAAGTGCGCCGCGAAGTAGAAGCATAGTATTCATGAACGGAGAGGAATCCTTTCGGGGAAAATTATTTCGGAGATAAAACTTCTCTTTTTTTTTTATCCCGGTATGTTATTAAAGCCTTAAACTCGCCTCCGGCCAGAAACGAAAAGATCGTCACTCCATTTAATGCAAATTCGAGGCTACGTGTGACCTTTGTCGGTCGTTGCACGTCTCATCCAATTCCTTCGGGTTATTATATGTATATATATAGACTCATATATCTATATATGTAGGTTCCCCGGAGCAAAACGCACGCAACAGTCGAAGAACGCGTGCACGGGCTCGGGATCTGGCTTTCTTGCGAAGCTGCTTCGTTTATATCCTTCCCGGCCCCGAATTCACGCGTCATCTCTCATCGGCATGCATCCGCTTTGCTGACCTACCAAGAATGTCCTCGACTCCTTCTCGAACCGGCGCATCCAGGTTTTTTTTTCCGCGATTTTTATTTATAATAATGTAATTAAAATATTATATAATAATATGTGGCCGCGGTCAGGGAAAACCGGGAAACGTCGGGGAGTTTCAAAATTCGTCAGGCAATAAGAAAATTGTTGCCAAACCTTACACAAATAAATAAAAAGTACATAGAAAAAGCCTTAAAAAAAATTGGTAAATTTCTGAATAAATAAAAAACGATTAAACATTAATACAGTAATCAGACATTTTCATTTGCATCATTAATTGTTTTTTTTAAAGAAGGCGTTAGATGTTTGGTCGGGGAACATTTTTACTTGCTCGGCGAAAAGTCAGGGTATTTTTTTCCGGGGAAGAAAACGGCGCTTATGTTTTATATAAATATAATATAACAATAATTCGCGTGTTATTTTTTAATGTTGCTATTCTTCACCGATCTGCACAAGTCTCGAAGCAATTGTGCGAATTTAATTGTTGGAAAACGCTCGTAAGGTACAAAAGCGGTTGAACGCACGTTGCTGTGTTTCAATTGGAGAAATGGCAGAGTCGACGAAAGAAAAAAAGAATGGTCGGGACTGCAGAGGAGAACTGCAGTCACGCGCTAAAAGCAGCTCTCACCGATGGTCTTTTTTTAAGTAGCGCATAAATATGTCGATTCTCGCGACGAGAAAACGAGAGAAAAATATTCGACGAGTCTCGTCACCGTTCATAACGCTCCTTCGTCCGCGTCTTTCGCATGAAACAGGGAGTTGAAATTCAAAAAGAAATAATAAAATAAAAAAATTAATACGAGCGAACGATCGAAATATTGCAGCCTCCAACTGATCATTCGCCTTTCGCGAGACGATCGATATAGGTACGAAAGAGGTGAACATCCTCATTGATTATTCATACGTATAATGGACGTTGTCTGCGGACTAGGGAATAAAGTATCCCGTCGATCGTTCCCACCTTCGCCATCGATCTCGAGGCTATTGTCCAGCTACTTCGAGATTTATACAAAAATGCAAAGTGCATTTTCAAAATGCAAAGTTCATAAAAAATGTATGTTATTTAAATAGCATTTCCGACGTATCGGCAATCGGATTACCTCGATTTAATTTAATTTTAATTAAAATTAATTTATTTCACGGATTTCTCCTTTAAAATCAAAACATAATATATTGTAAATCCTAAATATTAGAGCTCCAGGGTAACAAGTTATAAAAGTTGAAAAAGTTACAAACGCGTCTAAAAAATTATTCGGCTATAGTGTTTTCATAATATTTTTTTGGGACGATTATTAATTGACCATTCGATGACCAATATTACCAAATTTTCTGCATAGCGAAATAGCTGCTTTGAAAAATGTTTTCTTAATTTTCTTTTATAAAAACATTTTTTAAATAAAATAAATAATAGGCATAAATAAATGTGAGATCGTTGAACCTCGGATGCCTCGAGAGATCTCATGGATCGATTTAAAGGAGTGCCTAGGAGAATCGCTAGTCATTCGCCCGGCAGAATGAAGTAATTCTTCGTTAGAATTACGATTCGAGGCAAATAAGTTGCTCGGGGTGATTGCATCGTGGGACGTACCCGCGAGTTGCCTCTCTCTTTGTTTCGCCAGGTAGGAAGGAGAGGAATAAAAATGAAAAATTATAAAAGAAAAAAAAAATGCAACGCAAAGTCGCGTGAAAAGACATTACATTCTTGCAGTCGTCGCCCTCGATCGACTTCGAAGGTAAACGAGACGAGATCCGTGCGCCTCACGAAGATATTGCTATAGGTATAGCAGAAGCGTATTTCATACAGCGTATGTACAGTATATAGCTGTCCGGCGTATGCAGTTCGAGCGTTGCGTCACGCAAGCATACCGGAGCTCCTCCCGCGGATGCGTTTTACGTTACCGAGGATCCCGCGGATAAATCGCGAGCGTCACGCTCGATCGAAGCCTCCTATTGTTCTGCGAGCAGGTGAATTAAATTAAACGACGAGAGCATTTTTTTATTTAATTTTAAAAATGACAATCGGAAAAACGGGGCAAAACGGAACACCGGGAGAAAAAAAGACTATTTTTTCCGCTCGATTTTGGGCGTAAAACAAAAAGGCGCTGCTCGAGCGAAGGTCCGTTTTGCCCCGGTCGATCGCATTACGAGCCGCGGATACGCAAAGGATACGTTTTACGCTAAATACATAGATAGATAGGTTCGTTCCGAAGATCCCGCCGATAGATCGCCAGCGCCACGCTCGATCGAAGCCTCCTGTTGTTCTGCGAGCAGGTGAAATAAATTAAGCAAGAGCTTTTTTTTGAATTTTTAAAATTACAATCAGGGAAGTACGGGGCAAAACGGAACACCGGGAGAAAAAAGGACCATATTTTTCCCTCTCAATGTCGGGAGCAAAGCGAAAAGTCTCAAAGTTCCATTTTGCCCCGCCCGATCGCATTACGAGCCGCGGATACGCAAAGGCGTTCGTAAAACTGCACTGCGGCCGAGTAACGCCCTCGCCGACTCTCCCCAAGGCTTCTCGCCGGTCGCACGAAAGTTAACATTTGAAAGATCATCCAGGTAGATCGGCCGGAGTCCCGACGGAGAGAGAGAGAGAGTCACCCTCGACGGATGACTCGATAGAGAAGGAGGCGAAAAATTCCATGGGCGCCTCGCTCGGATCGCGGGACACCGGCCGCGATTCACTCTTACTTTCGTCGGTCTCCCCGGGCGCGCGTGCTCCGGGCGACTCGTTTCCATAGTTCGAATTTTTGTCCGAGCCGATCCTCCCGTCGCACTAGTGCAATTGGAGCGGGAACGAATCGCCGGAGATATCAAAAAAAAAAAAAAATTAAAAGAAAAAAAAAAAAACAAGGATCAAAAAATAACAGTAGAGCCAGAAAGCGAGGCCCTCGATTTGAAAGTAGCGGCCCGTCTCGGTTCCACGAAAGCCGATCGGGAATCATGGTAATGTGCATCAGGTATAGAGAGGCCCCCCGAGGGTCAGTCGTCTGTCCCTCCTGCTTTCACCCCCGTTTCTCTCGGGCTCGTCCGAACATCCTCGCACGCCGTCGGCGGTCAAGGATACACCCGCGAGATAAATTTTTCGAACTAGCACGAGACCCCCGGCGAAATTCTGCTCGAGTTTTATGGTCCCACGATCTTACCCGATTCTCGGGCATTTTTATTTATTTTTTTTCTCACCGAGACGTAGGATAGCTCTTCTCGTTTCTTCTTTTTCGTGCTTGTTTCGAAAAATGCCGTTAGGATTGCGCCATCAATACCCGATTCGATCCGACGGACGATCAGCGACACGGGACAAAACTCCTGCCCGCCAGATCTACTACATCCGATCTTTTGTTATTTGGTAGTCAAAACGCGTCGCGAGGCCAAATCCCTACAGACTTTGTCTTTGCTCCGTCTTATATTTTGTTATTTTTTTTCCTTCTGTCTTATCTTTTTTTTTTTTTTTTTTGGTTCTCTCGATTTTCTCGCGCGTCGGCTCTGAGGAGGCATTGAAACATTCCGTGCCAGGTCGTCCGGGTGTCCGTACCACGCTCCGCGCGGGCCATTTCTTCGCCGAGGGCCCGTCCGAAAAATTGGGGCCCCCAAATAGCTTTCACGGTTTCTCTCGGCGTTCTTCACGAGGTACGCAGGCCCGCGAGTCGCGGGCTCATTTCCTTCTTCCGTTCGCGGCGTTCGCGCTGTTGGTCGTTAAATAATTAAAGAAGCAATCAAACGAGACAGAGGACGCAAAGGCTGGGCCCGAAGTCTCCGGCGCTCCTCTCTCCGAGCGAGGAGAGACGCGCGACCGCCGCTTCGCTTCGGGACCGCCCTGAGCGCTGGCATCGAGGTCGCTAACGAATTTCGCTGACGTCGCTCGTATTTCGCAGTTTATTGCCACCGGGTAGCCTGAATCTTCTCGGTGAGTAGCTAACGAACAATAATCACCCGCCCGTACGATCGATTATATCTACGAAAAAAAAAAGTCGTTTGCACGATCTTGAAGGAACCGTGCGGAAGAATCTTTCGAGTCGGTAGTTTAATCCGAACTGCTTGTCGCTTCAAGATAGTTTAGTTTTTTTAGTTACACCGAAGAAGTACGCCAATTGCATTTAACTATAAAACTTGCGTTATTTATTTATTTATTAAATTCACGAGACGAATGCTTTTTAGAAAAATGTACGGCGTGTGAATATAAGAAAAGTTTTTACTTTTTACAACTTATTGTCCACAAATGTCGACCATTTTTTTATTCGTTAATTTTCCAATCGCACCATTTGACTCCAGTTTTACAAACTTGTTAGTGAGTCGCGGAATGAAAAGACGGGTTTGTATATTCGAGCCTGAACAAACGACTTGTTCACTTATTTAACAAACTTATTTATGCGGAACTTCTTATTCCGATTTTAAGATATTATTTTTTATTGTGTGTGTTTGCACCTAGTGAGTAACAACTGGTAATTTGCGCAGAACCGTTGTCTGGTAAGAGCATCGGAAACGATGTGAATCGGATAATGGATACGAACTAAAAATACGAAAAAGAAACTAATGTTATGCGAGTTACGCCCTCCTGCGTCTCAGCCGTCGACGAGTCTATATTAATATTGTTGCAAACACTTGTCGAGAGGAAACTGTGATCGTTGAGTAGCGCTTTGTCGGAAGCCGCTCGTCCAACTTTTTCCTATCGGCAGTGCCGTTTGCCAGAGACCAATAACACTTTCGTCTCCGTCGTAACTGTCGCCGTCGTTGATTCCATCGAGAGAGCTCTCGGGCACGTGTTTGACCACGTGCTGACCATTATCGCGGCGTTTGCCTCGCGCGACAGCGGCCCCAGGCGCAGTGATCTATCTCCCTCTCGAGTCTCTGTTTCTCGCGGTGCAGTCAATTCGCTGCAATTGTGCGCATGCGCGACGCATAGTCACCGGCCAGAATGGGCCCTTACGCCCCCTTGATTCTTAGCCGATACTGTTCAATGAGTGTAGACTTGCTGGCAAAATAGAAAACATTTTCAAAATAAAGAATTTGATACACAAATTGACAGTGACCTGCCACGTCAATGCTGTTATCTAGAAGAAAATTTGTCCCCAGAGCGCCTTTTACAGTATTTTACATACAAAAAAATCTTAGGGCTGCTCTCCTTCTAAACATCACTTAAGGTTGTTAAGACAAAAATTTGTAATACGTCATAACAAATAATACCTCATCATAAATAAAAGTAAAGCACCATGTCTGAATTTCTGTTTTATTTTTTTTAGTTTCAGATCCGATAGCAAATAACAATGTACTGGATTTACATCGTCCTGAGTACGGTGAGTCTCGTCCTGCTGTTCGTCCTCGGTCCAAGGCGAAAGAAACTGCGTCTACCTCCGGGTCCACGAGGACTTCCCATTCTGGGATATCTGCCGTGGCTCGATCCCGCACAGCCTCACGAAAGTCTGACGAAACTGTCGAGAAAATACGGACGAATTTGCGGTCTCTGGATGGGATCGGTTTACACTGTCCTGCTCTCCGATCCTCGTCTTGTGAGACAAGCCCTCGCCAAGGCCTCCGTCTCCGGCAGGGCGCCGCTGTATCTCACTCACGGAATTATGCAGGGTTACGGTGAGTCCATTTTTTTTTTAGTCATTTTATATAAGCTGCATCGCATCCTCTTCTCCGGTCCGTTATAAATCAACGAGGGTGCTGGCACTTTTATGCGAACGTGGGATTGATATTATGTACAAGTCCCCGGCAGTCGTTCCCCCTCCCATCCAACCTTGCGCAGAGTGGACTCGCGCGCGTGCGCGGTAGATCGAACTGCGGAGGCGGGCAATTCGAAGTACCGATGGGCTATCACTGCAGCCGATAGATACGATTACTTAAGTTCATTATTTTTAGCCACTTCATATAAGCTGCGTTGGATTCTCTACTTCGGACCGTTATAAATCACCGAGGATGCTCCCAATTTTATGCGAATCTGGGATTGATATTATGTACAAAACCCCAGCAGTCGTTCCCTCCCATCCAATCTTGCGCAGAGTAAGCTCGTGCGCGTGCGCGGTAGATCGACCCGCGGAGGCGGGCAATTCGAAGTACCGACGGGTTATCACTGCAGCCGATAGACACGATAACTTAAGTTCATTTTTGATTCAGAGCTCTACAAACGGCATATCCAATCGGAATTCTTCGAACAATAGGAACAAATCGAGTTTCACGTGAGTTCGCCATTTGTAACCCAGTTTGAAACGACGGGATCGCGCATCGCGTCGAAGAATTCGAGAGCAAAGTTACGACGAGGTCAGTAAAGCGTCTCGCGCGGAGATTCGAGCTGCGGGGACGGTTGGGTTATCGGAGAAACGTCGGTTGAACCGTTCGGAGGGAACAATGGATCGCGACCGGTTACAAAGAAAGGGCAGCCGCGGTGGCGGCTCCGGCTGTAGGACGTAACGGTTCCTCTGTGTGACTCGCTGCGAAGGAGTCTGCGCCTCCATTCTCGTATACAGCCGACCACCGTCAACCGACTAACCTACTAAATAAAAACACCGGTTATACTTGTCACACCGTGCCTATATCGAAATTTTAATAACTCCGGAGATTCTTTTTTTTTTCTCAGGTATTCTATCACAAAAAGACAAAAAAAGCGTATCTATCTCAGCCGCGATGATTTCGCTCGGAGGCTGCGAATAACGAGGTCGTCCCTCTCCGGCCGAACGAATCAAATTGAGTAAAACAATTAGGCGACTACTTTCTTGCCGAGGTCGTCAACCTCCCCGCCGGAAGTGGACCCATTGACGTTCCGACACTGCCAATGAGTCTTATTCTATCGATTGTTCATATTTGAAGCCCGTTTCCTGTTAAATAGTAATGTTTCATAAATTCAAAAATTATCCGAAAAGTTCTTTGCGTGTAAACACAACAAAATTTTACCATGGAATTCTTTTGAAGAACTTCAGATGAGAAATGCCTTCCGATTCCTCAAATGTTTGTAGACATTTTTTCTTTCCTCCAATTTGGAAGCCCATTTCCTGTTGGATAATTAATCATTTTTTAGAAATGAAATATTGACCCAAAAAGTTCTTTGCGCTGAAACAAAACTAAATTTTACCATGGAATTATGGTCGAAGAACTTTATTTAGGAAATGCCTTCCTATTCGTCAAATACTTGCAGAATTTTTTAAAATAATTTGTTTAATTACAATTTGGGAAGATATATACATAAAAATAGCTGCCTCGCCAACGTGGCCCGTACGGTACATTCGGCACCGAATGTTCAATTAAAATCTATAGATTCAATACATAATTCATAGCTAACGAATTCAATCGCCCAAAATTTCCAGATAAATTTGAATCTCCCAAACGCTGAAACTGCAACTGAAATTCGACATTCATTGATCATCCCTCTTTTCCATAAATTTGCTCAACGAGCCCGGCTCCTCTCGAGGACCGCGGAAAGCGCTTCGCGCTCGAGCGTCGAGGCGCTTCTAAGTTATGCGCGAGGCGCGAGTTGGACGAGGTTCGCGAGGCGCCTCGATTGCCTCCACCACGCGACCGACGATTCCCCGTCGGCAACGGCAGACCGAACCGAAAAGTTGTTCCCCCTCCCCTACCTGGGCAAACTGCGGGCGTCAATCCTTTTTATTCTCTGGAAATAGGCGTGGGTGGGGAGAGAGAGAGAAAAGCCACGCCTTCCAGTCTCAAGTACGACTCGATATAAGCGAGTGCTTGCATCGATACCGATGTGTGGAGAGCCGTGTACACACGCGCCACCGCGGATCTCGTCCATGCCGCATGAGAATTGACCGAGCGAGCTTTGCCTGACCGCATCGTCGACTCCTACCACTTGCCCCGTCCTGCCCGTTCGTTGCGGGACGTTTCCGCTCCGGCGAATTCTGCACACATTGATCTCTCGTTTATGCATCTTCGACGTTCGCAAAGACTCGATAGGGTAAAGGTCAAAAATAAAAAAAGTCGATATCTCGGTTATCGGAGCTCTTTAAAGCTTCTCCGCGGATCCGGCACGCCGATAAAAGCGTTAATTCACGAACGAATGGGGCGCAGCTTGGCTGGGTAAATTACGAGCTCGGTATTATACTGTAACGAGGAAGAGAGGCGCGTGCCTGCGTCTGGGCTCGACCAAAGCGTCGCATCCGCGTGTAACCCGTCATTACCGTTCTCGCATTATGAGCCCCTTTACGGTCGTTCATTTATTTATCATGCCCACGGTAAACTGGTTACTCGCAAAGCCTTCCCCCCAGCGGCGACGATATTAATTTATTGCGGGCATCGCTTCGTCGAAGATCAGCGGAGATGATTCTTCGGGAGAGCGAGTGCGTAACAGAGCACCGGAGATCGTCTCGCTGCACAGTTTCGCGCAAAGGTGTTACGCAATTTTCGATAAATCGATTATGGTACGATTGCAAAGGGACCGTTCGGAGACACCTTCCTTCGGATCGAAGAGATCCCGGCGCATGCGCGGGAAACCCTTGCACAGGGAAGCATGCCCGATTTTTAAAGAATTCATTCCGAGCACATTTAAAAAGGTTTTTTGGGTGTGATTTATGTTGTTTTGCCTAACTTGTGTTTCGGTATTTTTGCAGTGTGGTCTTCGAGCAATTATTAATAGTGAATGTCATTTGTGCAACAGATGACACGCGATCATTATCGAATATTTTTTTTAATGTATGGAGCGTATTTTCTGGCTGCTTTTCTTTTACCTTCTTTTTTCGAGCGCGATAAACTTTCTTTTCAATTATTGATAACAGTTAATTGACGATAATTTCATAGCGCAAAATGGTAGTATTTACTGGTCGATGTCCCAAAGCACGTGTTCACAATTTTTCATCGAAAATTCACTTCGCAACTGGGTTATTGAGGTTCTCCCTTAGGTTGTCCGGCATTCGCGCGGTTCTACCGTGAGTGGCGAGAGCGTAACAGAGTTCCGGACTTCGTCACTGCACAGTTTACGTAAACGCGTTACGCAATTTTCGTTAAATCAATTATGGTCCGTTTGCAAAGGGATCGTTCGAGATAACTTCCTCCAGTTTGGAGAAACCGCCGCGCATGCGCGAGAAACCCTTGCACAGGAAAGCGTGCCTGATTCTAAGGAATTCATTCTAGGCACATTTGAAAAGGTTGTTTTCATTCAATTAATTCTATTTTACCCAATATGCATTTCTATATTTTTTCATAATTGTCAATGTCATTTATTGAACAAATGACTCGCGATTATTGCCGTCTTTTTATTATTTTTACAGATGTCTCGTATTTTTTTACTTTCTTTAAATTATTCATAATAGTTAACCCACGACAATTTCATGGCGCAAAACGCTAGTGCAAGCCGGTCGACGTCCCAAGTTACCCGTTAAAAATTTTTCATCGCAAATTCACTTCGCAACTGAGACATTACGGTTCTCCCTTAGGTTGGCCGGCATTCGCGCGGGTCTACCGTAATGCGAATTTAATTGAAGGGTTTCGTTTAAATTCAATATGGTCCGCGTGGTACCGGCGATTAATAAACTTTGTCCATACGCATGGTACGTCTGTGAAGAACCGAACGCGTTTCGCTCCAAGTAACGCACGCTGGATCTGTGTGTGTGTGTGTGTGTCTGGTTCTTTATCTCTCTCTCGCGGTTTAACGTGTAGGTAGTTACGAATGCCCCGGGCTTTGATACACTGCCGAGGAGAGCCGAGCGAGAGTGAGATAGGCAAACCGAAAGCGAGAGTAGGTAACATTGAACCTGAGAGTTATGCCGGGCGTCCCGGCGGTGCACGCTCGGCACGTCCGGCCGGATTCCCGAACGGACTCGTATCCTTGGATCCTTCGTTTCTCCTACGCTATTCTATTCTATCTAAAAAAAAACAACAAACTCGTTTTCGTGGCGGACCACTGGAACCATGCAGAAGCAATTTACTGCATGGCTCGTCCGCATACGTAAGCAATCAATTAACCTTTCGAAAAATTTCCACGAAAGTCGCTTCCGATAGACCGTCGTGACGAAATTAATATCGGCCTTGGAGAATGCAAGTATAGTGGATTTGGTTTTTTTTTTGCAAATTTTTTTCTATGAAAAAATATAAAAAATGCACGACAAGCAATTAAATTTCTTGCATGGCTCGTTCATATACGTAAACAATCAATTAACCTTTTAACAAATTTCCACGGAAATCGCCTTCGATAGTCTGTTGTGACGAAATTAATATTGGCTTTGTAGAATGCAAATATAGTGAGGGTTTTTTTTGGGCAAATAGTGTTTTTCTAAAAAAAAAAAATGCGTCACAAGAAAAATCTTGAAACAACTAAGAGTCTTTCTGTCGCTTTGTTATGCCGATTCTCCGCACGGGACCGAAGGCGGAATTTCAATCACTCCGGAAAACATCAAAAAACATTTTTTTGCCCCATCACCAATATCCGTCTAGAGCTCAGGACCAAACTGCTATCGGATTTCTATTCACAGCGAAAAGGGACGGCAAGATATGCAGGCCAGAAAATTTGTTTGTCACCCTTCGTTGTAATACAGAAAAACCCCGCGAGGTTACCGCTCTGTAATGCTGTTTTCGCGTTCTTCCTTGCCCCGTAACGATTCAAAAATTCCGTCAATTACCCAATCTCCTCGACGTCTCCCGCGGAACACGAAAGGCACCTGAGTTTTTCAGAACACCCTCCATTACCAGCCTCAAAAAGTTCCTGCTCTCCGTATTTCTGAACAGTCAATATTAAACATTAATCGCAGCTCCAATCCGAGACTGCACACTCCGAAGTTCGACGATCAGTCGCCCAGTGAAACTCACTTGTCCAGGAACCGTGACGCGACGACCTAGAACCACAATGCTTGCGCACTTCTCAATCAACATCCGATTTCACGCTGTTTCTATTTGTAAATATACTCAACCTTGTGTCCCGCTCGTGTCTTGAGAATACCGATGGGAAATAAAAAAACAAAAAGATACATATCGGTATAAACAGTTCGACAAGCGCGATAGGACGGTCCCGTGAGATCGGCTAGAAAAATGTCGTGATCAGGCATGCAGCGGCGGCAGAGTAGGGACGGAGAGAACAGCTCGTTCGACTGTATAGCTATCGAGATTGTACGCGATTACGTCGCGGTTGCGCAATGATTCGCGGGTTCGAGGCCGGTCGTACATGCGCTCCGTCTCACCCGGTACGATAATGGGCAGCTGGGCAGCCCGGTCTCTGCCGCTGGTATTTGTAAATAGACGGCGAAAGAGGTGACCGGCGATGAGGATCGTCGATGCGCGAGTTGCCTCTTCACTAATCGAACGTCAATCGATCTTAAAAAAATATATATATACATATATCTCGGCATAGATATTTCTTCCCGTTCGCCGACGCGTCTACTCATAAATCCAAGAGAGAAAACGCTCCGACGTAACGAAGTTGATCATTTTGATTATTGCGTTTTGAATAATCAGTGGATTCTCGAAATGACAGTCAAGGGACTAGGAACGGGTCGACGATCGCCGTGAGGCTTTAAATTCCGAAAACAAGTGTCGAGCCTTGAGACTGAGTCAATGGCCCTTTCGGACCGATCGGGAATTTCGACGTTCCCGCGGAGGTCGTTGATGTCGTTGGTATTCGTGAAAAATCACTTTTCGGTTGGCTCTCGGACGACGTTCCTACGATCGTAGATCTGTTGTTGGGAGATATAAAAAAAGAAGACTTCCGTCAGAGGTCGCTCAACCTCGCCAATGGAACCGCGGGCGTCGCCGTGCGCATACGCAAGGTTTCGACGATTCTGTGGAAAAGGGCATGGACCGGCAAATATAATCGAGGTAAACTCGATAACACGCAATGTTTGCCGGGAGATCTCAAACCTTGAACGAGGTTGTTACACTCCGATGACTATTTATACCAGAGCTGCGCAGTACTTAAAGAGATTTAGCAAGACTGAATGAATGTCTTGCTGGATGGCTTGCTTGATGTCTTCCATCCCGCTACGACATCGAAGAAGATATTGAGGAAAACCTGGCGTCCATGACGGGCAGTGTACCGGGTACTTGTTTGGTACTTTTTTTTTTTTATTTCAATTCTATATTCCACGTATTTTTTCCCGCTGATCACGAATATAACAATTATTTTACTATCAACTTAATCTTTTCCATTTAAATTCCAGAAATACGACTTTTCGTACATAGAATCGAGACTTTCAATGTGTCAATGTAGTTTAGTCCCAAAAAGGCCCGCGGATTCGTTTTCAGCGGGAAAAATACGTCGAAATACGTGGCAGTTCATTTGAAAAAAAGACAAAAACATTTACTAAACTAAATATACATTTTTAAACAAACTCAAATTTTCGGGGAAATAAACAATTCAAGGACATTAGATGAAATTTAAGGAAATGACCTGGAATGCCAAGACTTTTTCAAAGTCAGGCAAAATTCAAGAACAATTCCAGGACTCCAATGACTTCAATGACGGCTGGACACCATGGCGGATGTTTCCTGGTTCAGTTATTTTCGGAATTCCTTCCTGATTTCTGAGAAATTAAATTTTCAATCTACCGACCTAACGACTCAAACATTGTGCGGCACATTTTCGATTTTTCAAAATTCAATATTCAAAGTCGTCCGGGCGTAATTTCGTAGATCAATTTGTTTTTTTTCCTCTAAATCGGGCGAGATGAGTCGAGGCACGTATCGGCGCTCGACTCGACGAAGGACTCTCACTTTTGTCGCGAGCGGTCTCCTTGAAGGAAGTCCCGGTCGTCGTGGTCGTTCTGCTCTGCATTCATGCTGCCGGGGAATTACCGTTAGCGCAGCAGCAAGGACGGGGCCGTCGGGTTCTCTCTTGCGTGTGCGCGAGGGCGCCCCTTCGTTCCAACGTTCGACGTTCCTTCTCGTCACTCATCGGGCTCCCCGTGTGTGATCGATTACCGAAGACTGGATTCCAGCGTGTCCCCCGGGGTATGGGCACCGCGAGCTTGCATAGATTCGTCGATCGATTTATGGAAATTTCGCGGTTTCCACCGAGGGGAATTAATAACGACGTCTGCTCGAGTCCTCGGAGAAATAAATAATTTATTATACAAAGTATTATAGAGTAAATAGCAGGCAGCAAAGTTGTTACCACTCGCTGCGTACTCATTGGAGAGATCGACTCAGCTCATTAATTTTCTTAATATTTCGCTTCCGATGGGCCAATGTTTGATTCATCAAGACAGCCAATCAGAATCAGGATGGCAGCCTACCGGAAAGCGATCGTCCTCGGAGAAATAAATAATTTATTATTTAAATAATTTATATAATACGGAATTTATTATACAAATTACTATAGAGTAAATAGCAGGCAATAACATATTGACCACTCGGTGTCTATTCATTGCACAGATCGGAGCAGCTAATTAATTTTCTTAATATTTCACTTCCGATGGGCCAATGTTTGATTCGCAAATACAGCCAATCAGAATCAGGATGGCAAGCTACCGGAAAACGATTGTCCTCGGAGAAATAAATAATTTATTATTTTAATAATTTATATAATACATGATTTATCATATAAATTATTATAGAGTAAATAGCAGGCAATATCATATATACCACTTGCTGTCTATTCATTGCAGAGATTGACGTGGTTCATTCATTTCCGTAACATTTGGCTACAGCCAATCAGAAGCAGGCTGGCTACGTACCGGAAAACGATCATTCTTCGGTCCCGAAAGCCACTCCGAAAATTGATTATACGCTCCGAGAACTCGATCTGTAATGTCAGGGACGCGATTCTTTTATCTTTTTTTATATACATTTTTTATACCAACAATTTTTACATAGGAGATTGCTCAGCACATTAATATGCAACGCGCGTAGCGTTCGGGATTCGCGGAATTCTTGTGGTCATAGCTCCCGACCGGCAGATCGGCCTTGGGCTCGTCTACTTAAAACATACTTGGACTTCTTCCTTCTCAAAAAAAAAAACATAAATAATAATAATAATAATACTCCCGTCCAATCACTCTCGCTTTTATAGTTAAAACATCGTTTTATTTTTTATTCAACTTTTGCTAATATTCTTCTCCAATTCCTGGGCTCCTTGAAGTGTCTCGTTCCTGTAGTTCCTTATTCGCCTGCCGATGCACGTGCCGAACCGCCACGAGCCGGAAACGTGATCGGGGTAAAAAAAAAAAAAAACATAAAAAAATTGTTTCAATTAATAAGAATGACCATTCGAGTTTACGGTATTTTTGGCGATTCGTAAATTTCCACGCAGTCCGCCAGTCCGCGCAGTCGTGACTTAAAAAAAAACGCAGATCGCCGGGGTGCGTAGAGAGAGAATGCGTTTTTTTTTTTACATTAACAGTATGTTTTATTCATCGGTAGCTGAGATCACGAACGAAAAGGCGTCTTCGTTGTTGAGCCGCAGCTGCAGAAACGTTGCAATAACTTATAACGCGTTGCGCGTAGGGAAACAGCGTGCCGAAGGGGGTGTCCCGTAATCGAGTCGATGTATCGAAACTGTAGTTGTGTTGACGCACGATCCTACTAAAATAATCACCTACACGCCGTTTTAACTTCTCTCACGATCTGAGCATTCCTCTCGCTCACCGGTTGAGAATCGAAAGGGCTCGACTCAAACGCTTTGACCTTTCGCCTTGCGCCCTTTTGATTCTCGGTCGTCGGCATTATTGAGCCGATAATATTGCAGCCAATTGATAACGATCAAACGAGAACGCTGGTAAATGCGTAGTAAATTATGTATTCTACCCGACCAGTGTAGGTGAGAGCGGGGCAAAACGGAACCCCGGGACAAAATGGTCTCCGTTCGTGACGTGATCTTTTTTGTTACTTCCCCCCCGAGTAGAAATTTTCACGCGTTACATTGGACCCTGATAAGGTCCTGACACGGCCTGACAAGGGCTTGATAAGGCCTTGTCAGGACCCGATGTAACGCTCGAAAATTTCTACTCGGGCCGCTAGAAATTCATCAAAATGGTCCGTCTTGCTCCTCGCCCCCCCAGTGTAGGTGAGAGCGGGGCAAGGCGGAACCCCGGGGTAAAATGGTCTCCGTTTGTGACGTGACCTTTTTTTGTCACTTCCCGCTAGAGAAATTCATCGAAATGGTCCGTCTTGACCCCCCCTTAACGCTTACTACCTCACTCAGCTATTTACTATCCCGGAAAATTTCCGCTCACCTCCGCGCGATAAGTCGTCTCATTTGAATACCGCACTGACCTTATCTACGCGCGCTGTTTGATATATAGCGTGAACTTATAAATGCAATTAAACAAAAAAAAAAAAAATCATCCGAGATTTTCCTCATGCGTCATGCGACACGCACGGATGAAACTGGCAAATCTATAAACGTCGATGATCCGCGCGCGATCGGGATGTAAGTAAACGCTGATTATTTATTTATTGTATCTCGCATTAATGCTGCCGTGTGAAACGATTGGTATTCTTCGACGTTGACCGATCGTAAACCTCAATAGTAATCGGCCAGGTAAGTGAACAATCAGGATTCTAAGATCATTCTCTGCCGAGCTCTGTGAGCTGGATGCAAATTTCGTTAAAAAAAGAAAAAAAGAAAAAGAAAAATGTATTGCGCTATTCGCGAACGAGAACGAGGCGACCCCACCGGAGATACGAGCGAACGGGTTAAATGCGAAGAAGCCTCGCTTCATCGACACGCAGAAAGTAAGAGGATATTTATTTTATTTTTTTGAAATATTAGAAATATTATTCGATCCTGGAATGAGTCTGTACGGTTCATCGATCGACAACCTTAATTGAGTTCATCGACGTCATTCCGCCGACTTGGCTTCTGCGCGTTATATCATTCGTTAGAGAGAGCTCAATTAATTCCACCCGACAACGGCGTTTATTAGGCCGATAGATCTCTTACGTGCATACCTGGGTGCGGAGATTATTGTTTATTCATTCAAAGAATTATCCTTCAACGAGTTCAGTGGCTGCGCCTAGTTACAACGAGCGCGGGCATCACGCGACTCGATTATGTTTCCCCTTCGACTATTTTTTTTTTTTTTGTTTTTTTTTCTCCAATACCTGACTGCTGTCCATAATTGCCTATACACCACCTGCTCCGACTTATCCGATCCTCACGGCTGCAGCTTTTTTTTCCCGCCCTCCCCATCGCGCCGTCAATTATTTGCATCGAAGTCCGCGCTCCGATTGTACGCGAGATCGGCTCGCGATCTCGCGTTCCATCGAGGATATTTTTTTTACACTGTCGCGCCTCAGGCCTGATATGCTCGGAGGGAGAACTCTGGAAGGAGCAGCGGAGATTCGTCACGACGTGCCTAAAAATTTTTGGAATGGTCAAATTTGGATCAAGAAGAGACAAGATGGAGGCGAAGATCGCGAGATTCGCGATCGAGGCTGTCGAGGTAAATCGGGCTTTCTAGATGCCAAATCCGATCTATTGACCTTCAGATTGTGAACTTGTAATTTTTTTTGTTTTTTTTAGAAATTGAAGGATCGATCGAGCGAAGCTGCCGTAGATCCGTCGGAGATTTTGCATCACTGCATCGGGAATTTGATGAACAGCTTGGTGTTCGGAAAGGTGTACGATGAGGACGACGAGACTTGGAAGTGGATGAGGCATCTGCAAGAAGAAGGCGTGAAGCATATCGGTGTCGCCGGCCCCTTGAACTTTTTGCCGTTTCTCAGGTAGATCGTCGACGAGAACGCCCAATCAACATCCCCGCTATATATTTATTATTATTTTATTTTATTATTTTATTTGATTATTCATTATTAATACATATATATTTGTTTTAATAAAATTCTTGACAAGCAGATTCCTGCCGCGTTTCAAAAAAACTATCCAGACGCTGAAAGCCGGTCAGTCGAAGACCCACGTTGAATACGCGAAGCTGATCGAGGAGCATCGGCGATTCGAGGCCGGGAAGGAGAGCGGCGGTGAGAGCTTCCTAGCGTCCTTCGACGACGAGATGAGAAGCCGGAAATTAAGCGGCGATCCGGGGTCCTTCACGGAACCTCAGTACCATCACTTGCTCGCTGACCTATACGGAGCCGGCGTTGATACCAGCCTGACTACTCTCCGATGGTTCCTTCTCTACATGGCCGTTCATCCCGAGGAACAGGTGACGATCCGAAATATTACTGGGGAGAGCCGGCCAAAAATTGTGTTCTCCATTTGGTTGTGACTTTTTTTAAGTCCCAAGAAACAAATGACAAAAAATAGAAAATGGTCCATTTTGCCCCGCTGTCCCCTATACGCGATCGTTGTATCGAGACTCCCTCGGAATGACGATTCATCATTCTGTTCGACGACAGAACAAAGTTCACGAGGAGATGACACAAGTGTTGGGCGATGGCGAACCCACACTCGAGCACAGAACCCGACTGGTCCGTCTCGAAGCGGCGATCGCCGAAGCTCAGCGACTGAGGAGCGTCGTTCCCGTTGGAATCCCTCATGGAACGATAGAGGTAATTTTTTTTTACACACATTTATATCCGACATATAATGCTCGGAATGGCCATATTTACATTGTATGGTGATTATTTCTACGCTATATTTGGGCTAAACTATAAAAAAAGAAATTGCGAATTTAATGTCCCGGACTAGAATGTTTTATGCGGAAACTGGTACATTAAATTTAATGTACTATTGTCGAGAAAAATTAATGGGCTTTTAGAGTGAAATTAAAGTACATTATAACAGGTAAAGTGTTCCTGAAGTTTTTAATGTACTGTACGTTAATTTTCGTCACAATCGCACGTGAAATTTAATACACCAGTTTATGCATAAAACCTTCTAGTACCAGTACATTAAATTTCACACGATTTTTTTGCAGTGCATATTTAGGTTGTACTAAGATCGCATGGTGATTATTTCTAGGATACAACCATCGGCGACTACGACTTGCCGAAGGGAACGATGGTTGTGCCATTGCAGTGGGCGATCCACACGGATCCTGCGTACTGGGAGGAGCCTCTCCAGTACAAACCAGACAGATTCCTTGCCGGAGATGGAAGTCTCGCAAAACCGGAAGCGTTTTTGCCCTTCCAGAGCGGTAAAAGTGTCGATCTGAATAAATATCGCGACAAGTGTTTTTCCCGATTATTTTGTTGATTTTGTTTTCTTATATCGGCAGGCAAGCGAATGTGCGTCGGCGACGAGCTCGCCAAGATGCTGCTGTTCATATTCGCCGGGAGAATTCTGAGATCGTTCGAATTATCGATACCACCGGGTGACGTCGTCGATCTCGTTGGCGAGTGCGGGATAACTCTCGTGCCGAAGCCTCACCGATTGATTTTTCATCCACGCGCTCCTTGACTGCGTGGAACGACTCAACTGGCGAGCCGTTCTGAAAAGACCAACATTTCTGCCATCTCGGTGGGACGGTGTTGTGGGAGAGAATTCATCGATACGATGAGATATGCAAGAATTCAATCGTCGTCTTAAAAAAAAAAATCGCTCGACGTTTTATTGTACGGTTTATGGGCAGATAAAAGAATAAACAGTGGCAGCTGTTGCCAATCAATTTGTCCCGGGTATTTATCAGAATAGCTTCCAGCGCGACAGTAACGGAGTTTTAAGTTTTGCGCTACAGTAGGATATGGGTTCTTGTGACGCAGTATCGTCACGCTCGATCGATTGTCATTGAGAGCTCGGTGAGACGTAATAATGGAGTGATTATTGCGCGATAACGACAGTGAATAATTAACCGTGGTATCAGTGGAACTCGTATGATTCCGAGATTTTTAGAATTTGAAAAAAAAAAGATAGAAACGTTAATAGCTCTGCCAGCTCGAGGGCATGACTGCGTTTCGCAGAGTTGCTCACGACGCGGATTCATTGCACGCGCGCTCTTTCGTTCTCCAGCGTCCGAGGCAACGAGAAGAACTCACGCGCGGTGGTTTCTCGGCACGTATTTTTAAAAAATCCGATCAAGCCTGTCCGATTCGCTTGTTGCATAAGCCGCGCGCAGCTTCTTTTTTTATCTCCTCTGCAGACGAGCAATGGCCTTGCAATCGCCGAGGCGATTATGACGACTGTGACGAAGATTGCCAAAATTAAACAAACCTTCCACGTAGCTATCGCTCGACCCCGGATCGTTCCGCGAATTCGGCTAATGTTAGGAGTGAGTGAATAGCTTCTCGTGAGAATCAACTCTTGCTAATGATATTTTTCATTATTTTTTCCCGTAATTCTTTGGATGAATATAATTTTTTTTTTGACGCCGAGTCTGTCTCAATGTTCTTTGCATCGTCAAAGTCAACCTTGTCATACGTCATCGATGTAATTGACAAAAAAAAAAAATCGCCAATAACCGGTCGGCAATCGGTGGTTTTCACGAGAGAAAAAAAAGTTGACATTTAACGAATTTGAAGTAAGCGTAAATAGCGGTTCATATGTGGTCCCAATGTATTATACGTACAGACAGTGGGCACAAGACGGATAAAACTTTTGTGATCCCACCTGCCGCGACATGAAATAAGCAGCAGGTGACAACTTCTTCGTCCTCTACCTCCTCGCCGAGCGTCCGAGTCGACTTTACGCAATTCTCGTGAGTTTTCGGGCCGGTTGACTTTCGTGTCATTAAACCTTATTTTCCGCGCCGTTTTTGCAGTTGCGATTCTCTCGTGGTAACGGCAAACTGCATTGACGCGCAGCTACTTAACTTTCAAAATATTCGGCTTCCGGTTGGCAATTTTTTAAAATTTTATTATAAAATACAGCTAAATCGGAAGTATTTTTTTTAAGCTGTCAACTGTGTCGATCTCTCGTTAATCGTCTCGAACAAGTAATGACCACTCATCGTCTGTGAATCCTGGCTCGTTTATCGACCACTCCCTTTCTTTAGTACAGAAAACCTTTAACCACTAAATCGCGTGGTTAAAATCATTGGGGCGTAAATTCTATGCTTACGCGCATTAATTACGCCCTTATAATTATAATCGCGCAAATCTCTTCTACCAATAATCGACCGACCACGATAAAAATCCGGGATGATATCGCCAACCTAAATTCAGTCCGGACGCAAGTCCCGCGATGTACGATCGGCTCCAACTTTTAAGTACCTATGCATCGAGCACTATTGGATGCCATAATATGCCGAGGCCCAAGGCTGACCTTCCCCTTCTCAAAGCTCCTTTCGGATATTGGAAACGTATTACCAACTTTGTCACACCCAACCCGGGCAACTATATTTCGTTAGAAACCAGTCAAGTACACCGTCGAAACGCGAGTTTCTCTTATTATAAGTAGCGCGTTTGCTTCTGTACGAGGATATTGTTCTATACTGCTTAAAGAGAAAAAAAAAATGAAAAAAGACATACGAGAGAATCTCGACTCGTATACTTCGAAACAAACCACCCGGCTTACAAAAAGAAAAAAAAACGTAAACGAAGAAAGTTTTGTATAATTGCAGGCAAAGAGAGATGTTTCATGGGGCGAAAAAATATAAATAGAGCGAAACCAACGGACGAAGGGAACAGATTTTTTTTATTTTTTATGTTACTCATATTTGCTCTTCTGGCTGTTGTGCGAGAATATTAACGAGAGAGCGGGCGGTTTCGGAACGTTCGGAGTATAGAACGGTGTCCGGCGAAGCGGCGACTGAGAGAATCGGCTCTCCGAAGCGAGCCTGGGCATGAATGGGAAAAGTGCCCTACCGAATATCGATGTGCTGATTGCTCGAAGAGAAAGCCAGCGAGTTCGAGGCCCGGTGCAGGGGGAGGGGAGCGAGCGCGAACCACTCGAGTTTGGCGTCGTCGACGAGCGAGAGCAGAGTCGAAGGCCGATCGAACCGCTCGACTCTGGGCCCTCGAGCGCGTCGAGCCGATTTTCGTTCGTTCTGCACTCACGCCAGTGCACGGAATATGAATATTCATTTTTTTTTTTTTTTTTTTTCAATCATTTTGCCAAAAATAGCTTCGGCTTAAAAAGGCAAGAAGAACCGAAGCTTCCGGTCAATCTCGAAGGTAAAAAAAATTATAGTACCGTAGCTGGAGAGCGTCGAGGATGATGGAAATTTAGGATCGGGATTAAACAGAAAAAAAACTAGTGCATTAAGTTAATAAAAATACGATCTTTATTGTGTTGAATAAAAAAAAAAGAGAAAATATTAAATAACATCGGAGTCGTCAGTCGGCGAATCCGACGGGTGAACACATTGCGGTTTGGCCGCATTCGGGTGTAGTTAAAATTAATGCTTTTCTTTTTTCTTCCTTAATTTTCTAGCGAGTATTCGACGTAATTGGTAAAGTTTCAATTGAGATATGCAAAAGGCGCGAGCGCGATGATAAATTTTTTTTTTAATTCTTCGTCGAACGAGAGAAAAAAAAAACTGAACCTGAGACGAGAGATAATCGAATCGCGGTTAATCAAGGTTGCTGAACCACACGCAACGAGCCATTGAGAAATCACTTCAGATACTATACAAGAAAAATACAACGATGAGAAGAGAGGCGCCTCGCGGCTCCCCGATAAAATTCATCTATCTCCGATCTCGACGGTAATACATCTGAGAACCGTCCGATGTGCTCGGTTGAGAAAGATCGGAAGGATCGTTTCTTTTTTTTTTTTTTTTTTTTTTTCACTTCTCAACTAACTAACGACATCGTCTACTCGCGACGCATTCATGCCGTATCGTCGTAGTCACTCTCATAAATACACCAGACTCACGAGAATCGCGCATTCACACACATCAACGCAGTCACGCACATTCCATTAACGCACTACTATTTTACCTATGTACAATTAGCGGGAAGTGGAGAACTAGCTCTTCCGGTGGACTAGAACGTATACTTTCCGCTACTCGTTCCGGCGAGGCTCGCCGTCCCGAGACTATAAAATGACTATACAATTTTTCCTTTTTTTCTTCTCCTTCATCTTAACAATTGACAGCGAAGCGCGAATAAATTAGGGGTGCAACGTAAAACGATTCGAGACACGTTGGTATAAATATAAATATATATGGCGGCGGGATTAAACGAGCGTGGCGCTGCCAAAATTTTGGTTTTCTTTTTTTGTGAGTTTTCGTTGTTGTTGTTGTTTTTTTTTTTTTTTTTTTCATCGTCTTTGTACTCTTTGCCACTGGCCGAGATGTGTCAGATAGATATAGATAGAGAGAGTTTGTGAGATAAAGATTCGGCGCGCGGCGCGTTCGTAACGCGACGGCACATCGCTCGGGCGAATTCTCCGTCCGAGAACCGGTGGTCGCAATCGCGATTGCGTAACGCGAATCGACGCTCTCCGGTCGGCGGTGGAGGAGAGCGGGGCGGTCGTTCGACGATTTCCCGCACGAAAATTAAAAAAAAAATGTAAAAAAAAGAAGAAAAAAAAACTCGAGAAAAAAAAATTGTCCTCGACGAGTGTATCCTCGAATCCGGCCGCACCACGCCCGAACGTTTTTTTCTTCGACCTCTTCAACGAGATCTCCGACTCTTGTCCATCATCACGATAATCTTCTTCGTCTGCAGATTTGTCCTTTGCGTAATCATCTATATCCGCACCCTCTTGATATTTCCGTATCGAAGAGAGCAATAGGAACAACTACCGTGCTCCGTGGAGGGACGAAGGGAAATAGGTAGGGTAGGTTTAAAGCCTCGGAGGTCCGACGAGAGTTTCGCGGTCGTCGGACTCGGCCGTTCTTCAGTGGCTGCCGACGTTTCTCAGAGGATTCTCGGTCTCGTTGGCGTTGCACTCGAGGAGCTCGATGTCCCTCTGGATGAGGCAAACTTTGAACGGATCGGGAGTGACGGTGATTCCGGCGTTGCCCCGCAAGCTCGGCAGGGACGCGCCCTCCGGAAGCTTGATGTCGAAGTTGTGGACCAGCGAGCTGAAGAAGAGGAAGAGCTCCATTCGGGCGAGAAGATCGCCGAGGCACATTCGCCTGCCGACTCCGAAGGGCATGAAGTACTCGGGCTTGCAGACTTTTCCCTCCGCCGAGAGAAACCTCGCCGGTCTGAACTGCTCGGGCTCGTTCCAGAGCTCGGGGTCCATGTGGACGGCGTGCAGCAGCGGAACCACCTGCGAGCCGGCCGGTATCGTGAATCCGTTCAGCGTTACGTCTCTGCAAGCATCGAAAAAAAAATCGAGCCGGTCAAACGATTGTTCGTTCGTTATCGGATGTGATTGCGGGTGAGACTCGATATTATCGGGCCGATCTGGTCGGGTCACGGCACCGAGAAAATGTGATGGTTCGATCAACCAAGGCGCGGTCAGACACGTTCGAAGGGGTTTTTTTGGGCGGTAGAACAAAAATGTCTCCTTCAATCGACACACTTCAAATCGATTGAAGCAGATAATCGTTTATTGGTTTTGCATAATATACATTCCAAAATGTTATTAACAAATTTATGAAACAAAATTGCTCAAGAAACCACCCGGCAACCTAACGTTTTTAAAAATGAAAACCATTTGTTAATTTTTCTGAATACGTATGAATTTTTACAAAAAATTCTGAAAAAAAATTCATACGCATTCAAAAAGAGTAGCAATTAGTTTTCATATGATCAAAAAGTCAGGTTGCCGGGGGATTTGTTGAAAAATCTTTTTGGTCACTAATTTTTCAACAACATTTTAGAATTATTATTAACGAATCATTTCAGCACCTTCTATATGCTTGATTTTCATCAGATTTTTATTCCATCGAGAAGTGTTCCGCAATTCTCTCTGAACTCACGTGAGGTCGGGCTGACCGCAAGTGCGACCTTAATAAAACAATGCCTCGTTTGGACCAAAGACAAACGACAGCTTTGAACGTTTGTCGCCGCGACTTTTGGTTAATCCAATAATTCTTTTTTCTCGGTGGGGCGTCACGCTCTTTGGACCGATTCGCTCCCGAAGAGAAGTGAAAACGGGAGAGCGAAGGTTCCCGCACCGATCTCGGTCCGAACTTGCGTTAGACGATTCTAACAGCTGGTCCGGGGGATTCGCGACGTTTTATAATCGTCGTGGTTTATGTGGACGGGTTGTGTATACGGTATTTATAAATCTCGGCCAAACGAACGGTCTGGCGAACAGTCCGGCGGGCGGAGAAGGCGACCGGCCGGGGCGGGCTCTCTCACATTCGTCTCGCGAGTCCGGCTCTCTTTGTCCCGAACCGAGAACCGACGGCGAACGGTGTCGTCGACCTCGAGAGGTGCTAAGGTGGGCCCCGTCCCAAAAAGCGGGAGCACCGGACCCCATTGCTTTCACTTTTACCTCCTCGCGCGAATTACCGCTACGCCCGCTCGCGAAAGACACGCGATGCGTTATCCGGTGAGATCGCCGAGATAAGAGAAAATTTAATAAGGGAACCCGCGAACCGCTCGTCGCGGAGACTCGCGAGGTCTCAGAGGTGTTTGCGTTTTTTGGATATTTTTTTTTAAACTTAAAAATAGCCGAAAGTCGGGTTTCTTTTATGTCATTTTTTTACGAGTCTTGTTCGGCTGATATTTTTTTTTCAGCCTATCGGTCGGTAAGTAAGACTGAATCGAATCACGAAAGCGATCGAATAATTCGATAAATTTAATTGACTGACTTATTGAGAGCGATCAATAATTTTTTTTCTTGTCTAGTTCAGAATTTATATGTTTTATTTGAAAATTGTAAAATGCAAAACCTTTTCCACCATGGATCAGGGAATAATCGGATTTATGTCAGTACTTTGCGTGCTTCCCGGTCATTTTAGTCGCCGAATGTTAAGAGGTCCAGTATTTTTTGATTTCAGACGATCGGATCAGCTGCTAATATTCAGGTGGCATCGAAGTGGTGAGTCCTTTATTTTATTTTACTCTTTGCATGGCGATTTTGAATTACTATCGTTTTCGATTATTACTCACGATTTTATCTATAAAAAATTGTCCACACGATTGCAGCCGATACGCAATGAGCATAACATTTTGTATAACCGTGTTGTCAAATATAATCGTGACACGGTCCGATAACGGAGGCCGGCACTTTGGTGGCTCCGAACTCGCGTTTCTCAATGCTTCGATATCCAAAGACGATAAAACCGGTCGCACGCAAATCCGCGAGTCGTAGACATAAGTTTTTTTGTTTTTTTATGATGATGAAGTTTGACGAGTATGAGAGATCGTTGATCACAAACTCACCGAGTTGTCGCGTGCGTAGTGCCGAGAGGCACGATGCTCGATCGTCTGAGAACTTCGAGAATCGTGGCCTCGGTGACGGGTAGAAAAGGCAAATCCTCCAGGGCGGGCATTCGCGATCTTCCGACCACTTGATCGAGCTCCTCCTGCACAGCCTTCGCTGCCTCCGGATGATGCAGCATTAGAATCACAGCCCACTCGAGCGTAGTCTTCACGGTCTCCATTCCGGCGGAGAAAAGGTCTCCGAGTATTTGTTGCATTTGACGATCTGCGACATTGGAAATAAATCGTGATTTAGATTTTTTTTAAATTAAAAAAATTATTATTTTCGACCAATTGTTGCATTCGACGATCTCGACATTGAAAACAAGTCGTAATTAAGATTTTTTGTTTTTTATAATACGCAAGTATTTGTTGGATTTGACGATCTTGCGACATTGAAAACCGATCGGTATAAAGTTTTTTAATGTATTATTATTTTTTATCACCCGCGGATCGACTCTGTTCTTGACCTTTCGGGTGATCGGAACTGTGAAAGAGATCGGTAAGAGATCGGTGCTCACCGTGATTTTTGCCCTGGAACAGGCTCGTCTCCCGGCCCTCGGCCTTCGCCTTCTCGATCTCGAGAAGGTAAGCGTCGACGAGATCCCTTATGTTGTTCTGATCGAAGGTAGCGCGATGATCGTCGATCGTCTCTTGAAAGAAATCGGCCATCTCGCCCCGATTCTGCGAGAGCTTTGTTCGGATCTTCTGGAGGCCCGGGAGATAACGCATTACCGGTATGTAATTTACCGATACCATGCTACCGAACAGTCTGAAGCCCTCCTCTATGAGTCCCATGAATCTCTTGAATCTCTCGTCCCCGTGCCGGAAGCGGACGCCCATTATGATCGAGCATATAACGTTGCTGATCGACATACCGAGCGACGGTGACACGTCGGTCGGTGCACCGCGTCTCAGGGACAGACCGCGCATTAAAGTCTCGACCTCGCGCTGCAACACCGGAAGTGAAGGAAAAATTTATTATTTAATTCATAAAAATTTTACTCTCAGGGAAGAAAAATCTTCGGAAAGCTTTCGAGCGATATCGATAGACCAAACGAATTTTTTTTTTTTCGTATATCAAATATTTTTTGGAATTCATTTCTGCAAATATATTTCATGGGACAATATTTACTTTTTTTGGGAATCAACGGGAAGTAAAGGAAAAATTTATTATTTAATTCATAAAAATTTGATTCTCTCGAAAAAGAAACATCTTCGAAGAGCTTAGAGCGATATCAATGGATAGCACACACGAAAAAAGTATGTGGTATATATCGTAAAATATGTATATATATATATATATATATATTGCGATATATATATTGGAGGTCAAGGGTGTAAGAGTGAAACTCACCATTATTCTGGACTCCATGATTTTCTTGCCGGAACCCATGTAGGTAATTCCCAAATTTCTCAATTTGTCGTGAAGGAATCGTCTCTGATCCTTCCACATGGCGCCCTCGGTATTTATGACACCTGCAACCATAAATCACGAGATCTTTGAAGAAGCGTCGAAGAGGCGTCGATTTATTCGTAAAGCGCGGGGGCAAATTAATTAATCGGCGGAGATTGGATCCAAGGAAATCCCGCGCGCCGGCCGGTCAGAGATATCTCGAACATAAGAGGTAGCATTGACCGCGAGACATGACTGCAATTTTATCGGACACAATTTTTTTTTTTCTCAATCTTTCTCAAAAGCACATTATTTTTTTTTATTTAACATTGAACCAATATGCGAGCTGGATCCAATTCAATCCCGGAGCCATTGCATTTTATGCCAACAGTATGTCAATATTTTTTTACTGAATCGACTGCCCTGTCATTAGAAGTTGTACAGTAAAGACGGAACGGTTCGCAGACGAGCCGGAATTATTACTTTTACTTGCACGACCCGCCGAACTCAAAGCACCTGTTTTGCCGCGCTTTAACTCGACGCTCCCGAGTCGATCAAACCATAAAAAAATAGTGGTCCATTTTCACACCACTTTGCATATAAATAAAGCCATAAAAAAAAAAAATGTCTTCAAAATTGCCCGTATAAATTGAATTAAATTGAAACCTGCATGCGTCTCAAAATTGACTCTCCGATCAATTTTCCCGCCATACCGCACACCGTATTTAAATTTAAAAAAACTTTTCGTGCGTGCGAAACTTCATAATTCTGTCTATTAATTACGCGACCAAATTTTTAAGGCTCTTCGTACCGAAAGAAAATGAATGAAGTACCGATAGAAAGACACTCACCGTATCCGCCGAGAATGTTCATGAATTCCGTGTGGGGTCTGCCGGTGAACTCCTCGCGTCTAAACGTATCCCTGATGATTCTGTAGTCGCTGAGAACGACGACGAGCTGTGTACCGAGCCTCGCACTGAACATGGACCCGTACTTTTTCGCGAGTTCGCCAAAGTGCAGATGAACGTCGCCCTTGATGAACGGGAGATATCCGCATATCGGGATGCCCCACGGTCCGGGCGGCAGACTGCGCAAACATCTCAGCCACAGTGCCGACGCGAGAACGACGACGAACACGAGGAGGCTGTACAATACTTCGATCTTGGTGCCTCCCATCGCCTTCCACATCCACTGTGCCGCGTGTTCCACTAACATCGTCGGTCGATTTTACTTATCGTGCGACAATATTTTCAAAGAAAGTCAAAAAAATCGTCCAAACGATTTTCCCAATAATTCTCGGACCACAACGGCAATTGTTCTCCTCTCTACTCCCGATTTCGCGTCGACGAGGCCGACAATTTTTCAACCGATCTGCCGATCTCTCAGCTCTCTCGATACATATACATGAACAAATATATATATACGAAATATATATAAAAAAATATCCGGAGTGCAAAAGCGTGAAAATATATAAAATACTATCGAGTATCTTATGAACCGAGTCGCGGCCTTTGAGATACAACAATTTCTTTGGGTGTTTGTTGTTTTCGAAAAAAAAAAAAAAAAATCGGTCACCACCGAATCTGCCGCACCGTGTGCGAGCCACGAGAGGAATGAGTGTATACTAACATACACCTTCTTGTCCTTGCTGTCTTATATAGTGACTCATCAGCGGTGGTCCGCGTCCGAACGTCGGGTGGGGCGTCGGGGAGTTCTCTCGGTGGGGACAGTATGGGTCATACGTCGCGGGAAGCCGCTCGGCTCGCTCGTTCGTGGTCTCCGGTGGCCCGACGCTCACGGCGGTGGGTTACCCGTGCTCTCTTGTGCTGCCGGCGCTGCTTCCACGGCTCGCGCGGTGTTCCCCCGGTACGGGGGCTGCGCGAAGGCGGGCCCCGTCGACGGCTCGTCTCCGTTGGCCAACAACCACGCGGCTGGTCTCTCTTCGGGGCCCGCGCGGTGTGGGGAAAGCTCGCGGATCGCGGGAGAGAGAGAGAGCTTTCGGGGGGAATGCGAGTGGGGCTTGCCCGGCTGTTACGCCGGCGCTATACCGGCCCCGAGAGAGACGACGATCCCGGTGTTAAGTGGGGAAAAACGATCGCCGGACCCCGCGCGCGCTCGCTCCGCGAGCATCGGCGAGCCGGTCGACGATCGGACTTGCCTCGTGCAGAAGCCCCGAGCCGGCCAGCCGCGACGGTAACTCCGAGCACCTTCGCCATTCCTCCTGTCGAACAACTTCGCGGTCGAACCTCGAGATGTCGAACGATTCGGCGACGGAGTCGCGCCGAGGATCGCGAGGGTGGAAGAGGAAATCGCGAGGAATTGCGATCTGCTTCATCGAGAATCAAGGTTACAGGAGACTCGAAACGAGGAGGAATGTTCATTTTTATTCGGGGCTGTCGGAGTCGGAGCTCTGGCACTAAAAATCGCTTCAAGATTTTTCCGCATAAATGGGTAAATTCAGCCTAAAGTGCGAGCGTGTTGACATTGAGTATCGGTACATTAAATCGAAGTTTTCAGGCGTGCTTGATATACCGATCGATTTTACCGCCGTAGCGCACACTGTATTTTGATTTGAAAACCTTCTATGCGTACCGAAGTTAACGATATTGACTTCGCGTCGAATTTCGTCGGGACGGAATAATAATTTCTCGATGCGAGCGATTAATTTTTAAGGATGGCTACGTTAATCGGCGGAAGCTTATTTGTCAGTGCAGCTCTGAGCCGTTGATTATCTTTTTTTCTCTCTTAATTCTTGGATCGTTCGGTGCGACGAATTTGAAGTTTCCGCACATTCACAGATAACGAAAGAATATATATATATATATATATATATAATACCGAAGAAATGATAATATTGACGAAAACCATTCGTGTCTTAGGTCGTTAGAAAAAAAAGGTCCTTGAGGCAGGTCGCGGATAAAGGGCTCTCGATTCCGTGAATTTCTCGGTCCGGCAGGGATAATGCGCTCCCCGAATGCTTCGACCCAAGCTTCCAGCGAGGGTCCGGGTTTTCTGTACGGGCTCGCAGTGGCCGTTGAAAATTTTCCAGCTGTCCGGACGTCGAATTTTCCTGGCCGAGCGCCAACGCCGATGGAGCGTGTCCGCTCGATCTACCTGCATCTTCTCTCCCAGCAGCACCTGTTGTGTCAACGACCTGCGAGGCTCCCTCTTCTTCCAAGCTGCCCCCTCCGACCCCTCGAACTCTCGGCTCTCTGCACGCGTCCGTCCGCGCGTTCGAGACAATTCTGAAAAAAAAAAAAAAAAAATTGGAAACATTGAGGATCAACTTTGTTGCGCTGGTTTGTTACAAAGTTGACGCTTCGTTCGGTTCGCTTCGTTGACGGTAACGAAATTGTGCGTTATCGAGGATACTCAAAAAATATATATATATAAAAATTCGCGCCGAGCGCGAGTCTCGTTGCCCGGTCGCTCGGTTATAGGAGAGCGAAATCCCACGCGTGACCTATTTGGGTATATTTTATTCGACCGGTACAGTACGACCTGTCCAAATATGGGGAGCTTTGCCGCGGATACTCACTCGACTCTCATATCCTGCGATGCACACGCCGAACACCCGGCACAGACGCATATGCGTGTGCAGCGGAGATGAGAGAATAATTATTCGGCGATTCGAAGCCCGGACGATCTGTAAATATTCCTTCTCGCGGCTTTGATTTAACACTCTGATGCCCGCCGTCCGATAGTCGCTGCGTTAATGAGACGGATACTCGAAAATATCTATCTCAAATTTGTATTTACACAAATTCTCGTCACTTTTGACCTATGGTAAGAAATCTTTTGCCTCGATTTGTTTGTGAAAATTGAAAATTTCATTGAAAATTGAACTGTGCTGCCGAGATGGACGTGCACAGTAAAAAAGTTTGTACTTTTTACAACAACTGTCTACAAACGTCCACAACTTTTGATTTGTCAATTTTCTAATTTTACAAACAAAAGTAGAAACTAAAATTCACAATGACACGGAAAATAAAAGGACAGTTTTGTATATTCAAATGAATGACAAACAAGTTTGTCACTAATTAAACAAAATTATTTTTACGAACGTTGGCATTCCGATTGTACGAAATTATTTTATACTGTGTAGCTTCCGGTCTGTGCTCCGAAAGATAATTATATATATAAAAAAACTTATTCAGCGAAGTTACAGCCTGGCGATATTGCGAGTCCGCCCACACATTATCGTAGGACATTTGTTGTCTCACATGGGTCTAAAAATTGAAAACTTAATTTTTCGGAACGATCTAATCAATCATGCTCCCGAGATCGACGTAGCTTCCGGTTTACGCTCCGCAAAATAATTGTACAAAAAAAAGGAAAAAAAAGGAATTCATTCAGCGAAGAGCACGTTTGCAGCTTACCGATATTGCGAGTCTGCCCACGACTCGTTGAGGCGCCGGCTCCTTATAATTATACCCACCGACCAATTGTATAATTCGGCAGTTAAGAAGACAGTAACCCCCCTCCCCCCTCCCGTCCCTCCCCGTACGGTGAAAGTGAAAACTCGGACTTTTCACCGGGCGATCGACCAATGTATCGATGAATCGAATTCCCGGAAACCTTACGTGTACGGCTTCCCCCCCATCTATCGGTTGGAATTTTCAGTAGGTATAACGATCGAAGCGGCTAGACGGTGACGCGATCCTCGCCAGCCTAATCTTCCTTCGTCTCGGCGCTGTGCGTCACTTTCCTCCGTATTATACTCGGATGCGGCAATGGAACTCTCCAGTTCTTATGCGCGCATGGAAAACAAACGTGCGTGCGATAGGATGCGCGCAATGCCGAAACGATCGTTAAGCGTTATCATCGATTTTCTGTCAACAATAGTTTCGTTACACCGACGTTATTGTTTCGTCAACGTGAGCGCAGAACCGAGTGCAAAGAACCCCGAATCGATCACGCTCTCGTCAATCGTGACCTCGTGCGCGGGGAAAACATTTCGACGAATTCCGCGCGCATCCGTCGTTATCGTCGCGCACGCGAATCTCGCACCGCCCGACCCGCTCGCGCATCAAAAATTTGATCACAATAACATAAGATTTTTTTTTTAATTATAAATTTCACCGAACAGTCACACAATGAGCAGCGAGCAAAGTTGGACCGTTCGTTACTCGTCCGTATCTGAGGAATTCGACAGATTAAAATCGGCAGTAAGGGTATTCCAGTTTGATGATCGAGGAAAAAAAAAAATGACTTCGCTTATCGAGATCCTCTCGCCAATAATAATTAATCTGCGCTCGCCGAGCGATCGTCGACCCGGCGCGACGGAGGTTCCAAGAATTTCATTATTCTCGGAGGTGATTCAGAGTAAAATTTCGATTCCAATCATTCCGGATTTTTTTTTTTTTTTTTTCCTAATATTTCGAAGGTTTAAAAATGACGCCGAGTGATTTTCGCGCGTCACGATCGAGTGACGTGGCTTCTCGACGATGACCGGCTCGTCGGGACTTTCGTCATCGGGTGACCGCGGCTCGAATAATCGGTGTTCCTCGGACGCGTCGGCAAAATGTGTACGTGCGTGTATCGCGTGTACGTACGATTCGTGAGGTGATGGGATGAAAATAAAAAATCAATGTAACAATTAATAAGTGATCGATGCCCTCGGGGTCGTTTGGGCACTTTCGCGAGCTCCGGACTGCATCGGAGAATGCTAATTTGCACGCGCGCGTCTCCCCGCCCGCCGGGATTCCCCGTTGCACTTGTTCGTTTGTTTCGTCCGCTCTTCCCCTTCGTCGCGGAAAAAAAAAACAAAAACAAAGTTCTCCAGTCATGTTGAGGCGACGTTGCTCAATGGTCGTCGCGTTTCCTTCTGCAGCGCTAAACACGGTTGTGACGCACGCGGTTAACCCATCGACGGTCGCTCGAAGGAAGAAACAACTTAATCAACTGTGTGCGTCGACCCGCGGCGCCGAGCCCGGACGATAAATTTTAGACGTACACCGCGCTACACGTGCCGCGGCGCATCGACTCTTGATTTCGGCATCGGCGAGTGCGTTCGTTTTATTCCAATGTCACGGTGGAGACGATCTCTTGTTTCTTTTATTTTCGTTCTTACGACGCTTATCGATTTGTACCACTGACGTCGATTCGTCGGTCTCGAACGCAGCGTCTGTGATGAGATTTATGGGAAATAATTTTTCTTGTTTCAAGATTGAAAAAATTGATTATTCTTGTCGATTAAAAAAATCTTTGGAAGAGCTTGAACTGATTGTCGAGACTTTGAACTTTGCCCTTGAGACAGCGAAATGTGCGCGTCATATACATATTTACTTATCGCGTGTTCACTGAGGGACGAAGGGACAAATCGGCGCCGGTGAAGCAGACGCAACCGACGAACTTGGAGTCTTAAGCTTCGAACTTGTCGCTTGCAAATTACGGGCTCGCGCGGATTGATGTGAATTGTTCATTGAATCCTGGGATAAATTTCCTAAGAACCAAGCGATACACATAAGCGGTACATATGGTGAGGCGAAGAAAAGTTTGAGTATAGAATAGTTAGAACACTGTTTACGTTAAGCAATTAAGAATATTGCATACAGAACAGAATTGAGTTAAAATCAAACCAATGCAGAGCAGAATTAAGTAAAAATCAACGCAATAGAGAGCAGAATTAAGTAAAAAGCAAAGCAACACAGAGCAGAATAAAGTAAAAATCAAAGCAATACAGAGCAGAATGAAGTAAAAATCAAAGCAAGACAGAGCAGAATAAAGTAAAAATCAAAGCAATACAGAGCAGAACTAAGTAAAAATCAAAGCAATACAGAGCAGAATCAAGTCGAAATCAGAGCAATACAGAGCAGAATCAAGGAAAAATCAAAGTAATACAGAGCAGAATTAAGTAAAAATCAAAGCAATTAAGAGAAATAAAAAATTATCATAATCGATAAAAAAAACGTTTGAAACGTTTGAACTTGTCGAAAGTTCGAAGCTTGCCTTGACACCGCGAAACGTGCCCGTCACATACATCGCCCCATATCGCGTGATCGCCGAGTGACGAAGGGACAAATCGGCGCCGGCGAATCAGACGTTACCGTCGAACTCTGGAGTCTCGAGTCTCAAGCTTCGAACTTATCGCTTGCAAATAACAGTCTCGAGCAAACCGATGCGAATTCGACAAAGAACAAAAAAAAAAAAAAAAAAAAATTGGTAGGATAACACGCGAGCCTCGGTTATAATCAATCGGTAGAACGGAACGAGTGTTTCTCGAGAGCGTCCGGTCGCGCATAAATCCGTATCGTTTCGTCGAAATTGGATAGGAACGACCTTGATAATGAGAGACCCGGGATGCGAGTCGGCAGGACGGGAGAGGCACGAGCGACAGTGCAAGAGGCAAACGATCGAATATCTCGCCGGCTCGTGTGGCGAGATAGTGAGAAATATTGAGTGCACTTGTGAGAGATCGCACGTACGTCCTTTTTTTTTTCGCCAAGAATCTCGCGTGCGCGGATAAAACCGAGCGGGCAATGCGTGCAACGTTCGCCGCGGAGTATTTTTTCGATAGAGACCCCGGTGGAGCGAAAAAATAACGTCGGTGCAAAGTATCGACAGATAATGTTTACTGGTATTTAGAACGAAAACATTCGTAGCCCGCAAATAAGTTTAATCTGCAGGCTTATTTATAGCGCATACCTTGCAGGGACGACCAAACCGTGTCGATCGCCTCGAAAAAGATCTATTCGAGTCTCGGAACGCTTACTAATTTCTCATCAACAATCTTAAAAGGCATAACGCGCGCAACGAGAATTCCTACTTTCTCCATAATCGAATCGGCAACGATAAGATTACCGTACGATCGATTACCGATTCGTCGAAACTCGAAGCGATTTTGTTAATCGAACGGATTAGAGCGCTTTTCACCTCTCCCCGTCCGAGCGCATCGCGTCTCGTACAGCGAACAGCGCAGGAGTGTCTCGATTGAGAGATGTGGCACGTGAGACACCGCGGCTGACGCGCAGGAAGAGGAATAATGAGAGAGGCCGCAGCGTAGCGGAGAACGAGTGTGAGAAGAGGCTGAAGAAGAGCAAGAGAAGGAGGTGGGAGAGCGCGAAGAAGGAGCCAAAGAGGACGAAGAGGATGTGAGAAGGAGGAGGAGGAAGAAGAAGAGGAACGGTCTGCGCTCCGTCTGTGACTACGACAGGGGTGAACGACCGTCCATGCGGAGGACGCTCGCGGCTCTTTCGATAGCCGCGGAAAGGATCGACCGGTGAACCTCCATTGAACCGTTCCGTTCCAAATCCATAATAAACGAAGAGGCTCGGTAGGGGAATCGGCGTCGCCCGGGGAATATCCTCAATGAACGGCCGTTAAATTATACAATCATAAAATTTATTGCGAATCCGTTTCGATATCGATAATCTCGATCGCCAACAGCGCGTAAATCATGGTTGTCGTAATTAACAGCGCTCCGATCCGGCGAGCACCGGAATCGTGTCGATTAAATAAGAAAAACTGTCCGCGGAATCTTTCGTCGATACTACGAGTTTTACCGGCGCACTTTCGCGCTGTCGCGCTGCGCATTACCATAATGTGACGTCGAGTTGAATGATTCTGTCGGCGATAGCCAGGTGTTGAAATAATGGCCGCACAGTGTTCTCCCCTGTGCGGCTCGCCGCGCGCGATGCTGACCGATTGTGGCCGTGATTCCCGCGCACCGATCCGCGGACCCCGTGCAATATCTTGCACTATCTCCGGCACACATGCGCGGACGCATGCGCGCACACGTGCGCGCGAGCGGCGCACACAGCGGCTCGGCGCGCACTGTTTTGCCTCGGTTCACGCTCACCTGTCTGCAATTTCTGATTGTTTACATACGAGGGCATTGCCCGGATGCCGCTTACCTTAGATACATTCCGACCACCACCATTACCTCGGTTGCCTCGACGATCGCGGCCAGCCAGCGGCAGGAGCTGCGTTCGCAATACCCGCCGACGCCGCGAGCGTCGCGCATTCACCGAGTCGTTAGCAAGCATGATCGACTCTCGGCCGCTCGTGTAACTCGAATCGATAACTAAGCTTCGGCACCGATAACACTGTCCTCTCCGGCGCGAACGAGAACCTCCCTTTTATTAATAATCAGAGCGTATCGAATATGTCGTGTTTCATCGTCGAGCGTTAAATTTGAAGTCTCCCACGGTTATAGCGGATACAAAATCTACGCGAGAGAGTTCATACGGAGTCGTCCCGGTTTACCTGCTTCTCGATCTCCCGATGCCGCCCCCCCCTCCCCCACCTCCCCCCGACTCTCGGGGTCAGTGAACTCGGGGATGCCGGCAAGTCGGTTATTTTAATAGTAGATTCTTCGATCCAGACAATCGCCACTTTTGTTTTTTATTTTATTTTTTGTAATCTGCAATGTTTAAAACGTGGTATGCAAATTTTGCGTGACAAGTTTTTATGCACGATGAAGAGAGATTATGTTTTATTTGCGAGTATCAGTCAAAAGCAATTCTTGGTGCTTCGCATCGAACTTTATCGCTTTGATCGCGATTCTTTTAATATTCGATTTAATATATCGGTTTATGTATCATAATTTAATTTCAAACCTCTTTCTTTTCATAATCGAGAATGTAAAAAAAGTGTGTGCACATTTTGTGTGACAAGTTTTTATGCATGAACTGGTAGAGGGATTATATTGAATTCGCGAGTACCGGTAAAAATTAAATCTCGGTACATTACATCGAACTTTGTCGCTTCGAATACGATTTTTTTTTTAAATATTAAACATATCGGTTTACGCATCATAATTTCATCGTGATTTTATTTCAAGCTTCATAATTTTTTGTTACTGAATTTTTATAACATTTTTAACACTGCAGCGCTATATAACGGATTGCTGGAATTTCTGAACGAGCCGACTGCTCTCCATACGATTTGCGTCTATATTGGATTATCGTCGACAACAGTCTGTGTAGAATCGATAGGAGCTTTGTGTCGCATGAAGCTCGTGAACTGGGTCGAACGTGTTAATTATTCTCTCTGCCGTTCTGAACGCGTGTTCTTCGTGTCATCCGATTCACAAACAGATTCTCCGAGTAATCGGATTCGCCAGGCGTGCATCGTCGAAAAAGCCCGGAGGTTCCTTCCGAATTCAGAGACGATCGATTGAATTATTCGTAACTTTTTTAATTAAATTAGTTCCGTTCCATTTTTCACACAATTCGTAATTTTGATCGAGTTGCATTCGGGTCGGAAAGCTAATCGCGTCGGCTTGTAGTTGCGTCAGTCCTCGCACGCGCCGATCGAGCGAACGAAATCCTGAATCGATCGATCGTGTTTGACCCGCGAAGCGCGGTGGATTCAATGTTGCTCCGATTGTTTCCTTCTCTCTCCGGTCGTTGCACGCTTAAATTTTAATCGCGCAGAGGCGCGTGCAAGGTCTGTAGTTTGCTGTACGAGGCCGAGTATGAAACCCGTGCGAATCGCGGATAACGACGTATCAGCAGTGCGCTACGTGCACGGTACACGCACAGTGTGGAAAAAAACCGAAAGTCTTTTTGTACTAATCGCCGAATTTGTTTTGTTACATAACGAGCGACGGAGTTTATTTTTCGCCGGTCTTCCCCGCAATCGCTCTGCGCAAATCGGCGCTTCACGTGTCCGGGACGATTGGCGGAGAACCGAGTCGCTCCGCTGCGTTCAATTACGAATTCAATTCGACGATTAATCTCTTCATAACCAGCACTGCGGCTGCGCATCGTTCGTAGGACTCGTTCGAGGTGGCGCGTGTTTTCAATACGGAACCGATGCGCTCCTGCGGCCTTAAAGAGGTTCATCGATTTAAGAAAGAAAAACATGTTTTATTGATTTTTCTTGGGAACTAGAAATTTGTTTGAAAATCTCCCTCGATAGACTTTTCGAAACGGTGTTGCTATCGCGTGACAAAATCCTCGGTCACGAATTAAAAAATTTTACGCGCAAATTGCATTTTTTTGGGAAGTATTGAATATTTTTTAAAAGTGATTTGTAAATTGTATAATAAACTTCATACCATTTTTTTTTATTAAGGAGAAAAAAAAGATTCAACATTTTGTTCCTTCAAATCCATGGACGGAAATCCCCTTAGGGCTCCGACATAATTTTTTTGTCTCCTAATGCAGCCAATTAATTTGCCGCGCGTCTCGTGTGTCTTGTAAGTTTTTTTAAATCCTACAGCGGACAGGTTGTCCAACGCGCGCCTGGATAATCGAGACGTCTGTAATTGGCAGTTCGACGGCGAGCCATTAGATCGTACGCACTCCGTGTATCCAACTCCGCGCGTGCGTGCAAGATCCTCGCGCAAAGTAATTATCGTGCCCGGCTTGATTTACACGATAATCACACGTCGCCGAATTAGCGTCTCGCAGCGGTAAATTTTTTCGGCCTTTTTCGCTCGTAGCGTGACAAACGTTCCGTGCCTGCGAGAATTTGACTTAGACGCGTATCGAGAGAGGTTTCTCGAGATGAAATTTTGGCCCAGTCGACGCTCTCCGCGCCGTGCGTTCTACAAATAAAATAATGGTGCGTCCCGGTCGTTCTACTCTTCGCCCGGACGAGAAAGGAGCGGGCGCGAGATGCCGACGGTGAGAGAACAGGATACAGATTTACGTTAGTTGGCCGTATGGACGGGTAGTACAGCCTACATTGACATCGCGCACGCGGACGGTCGTAACAGTGGTCCGGCAGAAAGGCGGAATCGGCGGTTTCGGCACCACTCGCCGGCCGAGAGAGAGAGCTTTCCAACTGGTTTCTTTTCTAACGGGCTACCGCCCGTTTGGCCCGTCTGGGATTTTGTTGGAACTCCGTTATTTCTCGTCCCGGCGGACTGGCCCGGATGCTCTTCGTCCGTTCATTTTTTTTCCGTATCCGTCGGCCGCCCAAACTTGCTCCGATATCCACGGAGATTACAGCTGCACGCGTTACCGATCGATAAATTTGTATTTTTTCCCCGTCGAAAGTTCCAACTTCGATTCGACTTGCATCGACGGGGAGACGAAAATAACGAGCGAATCTGGACAAGGTTTTGGGCCGGTGCACCGGAGTCGGCTGCCGGATCAAGGCTGTCTTCCATCGATAAAACTTCGCGAGTAATATGCAGCCGAATGTACGCATTCTCAACACCGAGCAAATGCATCACCGCGATTAAGACGCAGACCGCTCGAGGGTCACGCACTTTCGACTGTGGAAATTGCGTGTCGGATATCGGTCTGAAACCGAAATGTAACATTTGATACGCTATGACATTTTCTTAAAATTTAAAAAGAAACGAACATTTTTGCAAAAAGCCTAAAGTAATTTTCGGGATGAACTCTCTTATGCAATGAGGGGGGAGATCTGTTAAATTCTTGTTTTCGCATTCCCCTGTTCGAACGCAGACTTTCACAGTATTCAATTATTTTACACATTTTTTTTGAAGATTAACACTTTTTCCGTCGGAGTTCTTTTGAATTTCAATCTTGCTTTTTTAACACATAATATAATATAATATAATATAATATAATATAATATAATATAATATAATATAATATAATATAATATAATATAATATAATATAATATAATATAATATAATATAATATAATATAATATAATATAATATAATATAATATAATATATCAGACACAAATGTTTTGCGGCAGCGATGTCTTTGCACTCCGATGCAGGAGCGGTCGGAGCACGCCGGTGACGATAGCGAGAAGGACGTGCGTTAGCGTAGAAACAAATTCCTTCGGCGAATCGGAAGGACCTTCCCGATAGGCTGACTCGCGAGGAGGATGAGCGAACGTTTCGCGTATCTCAGGCACGTGGCTGCCGTACGAATACGTGCCCGGTGCGTATACAAAGCGCATCGGGCTCGTTACCTTGTAGTATCCCGCGGGTGAAGGACCGACGAGAGAGCAACTAGCTGTTCTCGACTCGAGTCTCCGTATATATATATATATATGGATATACATATACCTGGCTGTACGTTATATGCTATACATACGCGATACGTGAGGAAGCGCACGGGGAATCACCTCGTCCAGAACTCACGGCGATCTCACCCGGGTTCGGTCTCGGTTTGTTCGGCCTTTATGTATACACCCGTTACCAGCACTGACCACTGCCAACCGACGGGTCACCGACCTTCCGAGAGAGACTCGTTGCAGCCGAAAATTTCGAGCTGCTACGACGCTGTTGGGGCCGGTCCGTCGTCGCCGGTCACTCAGCCGAACGATCGAGCGATCGCTCGATCTTACTGCCCGGCAGCCTCCGAAGAAGCGGCAGTCTCGGAGTACGCCGATTTTCTCGATCTCTGGGTACCGAGAAAACTTGGCTTGGTCTTCTTTGCGCTGAGAAATATTTGAAGAATTATTAGCATCTCATATATGTCTCTCGTCAAGGGGAACAAATTTGGAAAAAAATTGTCACACCGAAGTAACAGCTCTATGAAAGTGCTGTAAAAATTTCGTGACGATCCTTCGATTGGTTCAAAAGATATGTCTTATTCGCGTGGAGGAAAATTTGAAGAATTATCAGCTCTATGCCTCTCATGAAGAGATGCGGTAGGGACAAAAAAAAGGTAAAAATGCTCACATCGCAGTAACAGCTCTATGAAAGTGCCGTAAAAATTTCGTGGCGGTTCGTCGAGCCCTTCAAAAGATCTAAGTATTTTTTGCGCGGAGGACAATTTGAAGAATTATCAGCATCTTGTCTATGCCTCTCATCCGGGTATGCGGTAGGGCCAAAGAAAAAAATTGGAAAAATTCTCACACCGAATTAACAGCTCTACGAAAATGCTGTAAAAAATTGGTCACGGTTCGTCGAGCCGTTTACAAGATTCACTGCATCAGGGAGGCAGTATAGGTGGATAAAATGACAAAGGGTTAAATCGTCGAGACGATGTGGAAGTATTCGATAAAAATCAGGTGAAAAAAAAACAAGTAAAAAAAAGCTTACGCAGTAGTCCATTAACCATCGTGAGACACGAGTCGTGACGTCTGAGCGATCGAGAATCGCTGTCGAGCAGCGTCTACATTGTCGCGCATTTACGACAGAGCGGTTAGGTCGCTCGAGCACTTTTTGGCGTCGAGAATGATTTTTTTTTCTCGTACAACTCATCGAATGTTAATAGGTCAAGTTATGTAAGAGACTGTTGCACTATAGCGGCGTGCACGCGCGCGATTATCGAGCCGATCGGCGGCCCCGGCAACACATCCCAAGAGGATTCCCCGGCGTGGAAGTCCGCCGACGCTATAAATACCGATACGGCTGAGTTCGCTAATTTCATAGAACTTCGGGGAGACAGACCAGTGGCGCCCCGAGAAATCGCGTTCCCATGAGTATTTCCTCGAGTGATCGAGCACGTGTCAGCGACGTCGGTCGATCGATTATTAAATTTTGCGACCGCACCGAAAAATCGATCCATGCTGCGCATTCCTCTCGCGACAGATGGATCATTTTTTTTAGATCGATCGGATTCTTTTCAAACATCCGCTGCTTAAATTTGGGGAACAAATTTAAAAAAATAGGTTCTCTACGCGCCAATCTTTTCTCGAAAGATCCAACTATAGTGTGCAATGACGATTTACTAGCGAAATTATAATTTAGTATGTCTCCAGAGCGCTGGAAATATAGCTCGGAAAATTTCTGGCTTCCTCGGAATACACCCAGAAAAATAATTCATTTGACGGCTACCGTTTATTTTGGTTTAAGTAAAATATTTATTTAAATTAAGTAAATCGTTACTTAAATGAAATAAATATTTATTTAAATCAAATAAATATTTTACTTAAACCAAACAAACGGTGGTCGTAAAATGAATTATTTTTCTGGGTGTAGGGATTCACCGCTCGTACTGATCCTTGCACGTACAATCTTGAAAGTTTTTGTGCAATCGCATTCTATCCACATATACGACTCAGTCGGTAACTAAAATCTGTAATGAGTGCGACTCAGAGACCGTAGACTTTTCGGGAAAAAGAAAAGCATTAGTGCATGCACAATTTAATACCGCGTTCGATGATGTTCCGTTCCGTTCTGGATGACCAAAACGTCAACCAGTTTTAAATGGCGTTGATTCGACAAATGCATCTATCTCTCTCGCACTCATGTGTCACGTGGTACATCTTTCACATGGTCTTAAAAATGTTACGGTTGACTATCTCACCCGCCTGACCAACCCACCCTGATTTACGCCACTTGACGCTCTTGCCGAGATAATATCGAGTTTCCCATTGCCCAATGAGGAGCCCGAAATTGTTATTTATTTATAATCGTAGACGTTTTTTTTATGAAAAATTCGAGTGTCATCGAGGAAACGCGCGTTCTGGATTCGGCGCTATCTCGTCGGGTTCTCGTTTCGGATTCCCGATGCCCGTTCGTCTGCCGCGAACTGCAGCGAAATGCTCGCTTCGGGAGCGAGTAGGCGAGTCGCTCGTCCCGCGGAGAGGACTGCATTGTGACCGGCCATATATTTAGGTAAAATAACGGTACAGAAACGCCGACGACGAGGACGAAGCCGACGAGGACGACATCGCGAAGCCGCCGCGGTGTCAAACTCGTCGTCGATAAAATGTCACGACCCGGTTCATCCGCGCTCGCCGATGGGGTTCTCGCTCGTCGATCGTCGGTCTCTCCCCCTTCATCGTCCGCGGCAAACATCGGCGTTGTTTTAAGAAACGGCATCGCCGCTCCTCGCCGCACCGGAATCGAGAGGATTCGCGTGTACAACCGCGCGTTCGGCCGCGGTTTTCGAATTCCCTCCATTATTTCTTCGCTCCCCCGATACCACTGCCCGATAACCGCGAGGCGACTTACGAGGGAACCCAGAATCGCCGATAAAAAAAAATCCGACAAGCGCACCGGAGAGGCGAATCCGGTCCTCGAAAATTTAAGGAAAACATTGCCATGATCAACGGTACATCCTATATACGACCACGATATTCAAATGCAACAGGAAATATTATATACGCGAATTCGGACATGTGCGTATGTCTCCAATAATCATAATAATAATAATAATAGTCTAATTATTGACAATTAATTCATATTAATTAATATTATTATAATTAATATATATTGTGGCGTTTCTCGGAAATAAAGAGACGACCGATTATAAAAACAATGCTAATTGTGCTATTTACTGGCTCGAGTTATGCTTTTGTGACCGTTCGTAAACGTCAAGCGCCTGTTCGTGTTAAAGTCCCGAAAAAGAGTGACTGTCGAATCTACGATCGCTGTGACGTCGATCGTTTGTTCGTCCGTCAAATGTCCTGTTGCCTGAGCGCTTACCGAGGAGAATCGTCTATCCTATATCGCGTACGATATTCGTTACAATACACTTTGCATCTGATTTCCGCGGGGGGAGGGAGGGGGCGGACTCATTCAGCAATAGTCAAAACGATAGTCTCACTTTCTCTTCGCGAGCGCGAGCAATTAGCATAGAGAATCCAAAATACAAAAAAAAACCAAAATGCAAGATGGCAACGATGCCCGAGGATTCGATAAGGGGGACACGAGGAAGAAGTTTGCGTTTGCGTGTGCGAGTGCCCGAGATTCGCGGCTCGTTCGTTTATCGCGGTGAGAAGAGGATGCAGATGGCCAGAAGAAGCGAGGGGTTAGTTGGAGCGTCGTCGTGCGAAGAGGCGCCCGCGGAGAGGTGAGAGACAGAGGGAGTCGAGTAGTAATCGGCGTAACCGAGCGATCCGCGTTCAGCAGCAGCAACAGCAGCAGCGGCAGCAGCAGCAGCAGCAACGGCCCGACCCATTGAAAAGTGACCGGAGGTGGAACGATAAGTTACACGAAGAACCGTACGATTGCGTACCTTCGGGGCCCCGCGCGACTTAGCCGAGCGAGTAAAACTCGCTCGCTCGGCTCTGCTCGCCCAGGCTCTCCCGGCGAATAGCAGGTGAACGACCGGCAAAGTGGTGTAATACTCGGAGTGCAAAGAGTGCCGCCTACTGTGTACGGGGCCTCCTCGTCCTTCTCGGCGTTGCACACGATACGCACCTACGTGTGTACCGAATCTACGATCGCTTATCTACGCGCCGCCGCGTACGTTTTTATTCTCTCGGCCTCGATAATTCGTACTTTCAATCAAACGGGGATCAATAAAATTAACCAGAATTTATAATACGCATTGGTTCGGTACCACGTGAGAGCGGCACAGCGTAACGTGCAATTAGCTCGTTCGGGGCCGTTGAACCCAGCAGGACCACCCCGCGGTTTACGTGAGACAGGGAGATCGTAAGTGACGAGGAGAGAGGAGCGAGGCTTATTGAGGGAGAAGCAGCGGGAGGGGGGGGATCAAACGAGGCAAATCAAAATATCGGCCGAGCTATGTGGCGGAGGTCGTTCCTCGACATGCAGATTGCTTTTAAAATTTCGCCGGGTCAATGACCGGCCGCCGCTTGGCCCACTGGTAAACTGTCCGTAATGGCGCACTGCTGATGTACGCACACGCAATACCGAAACGACGTATTGTTACGTTACGATCGTGTTCGTTCGCGCCCGTGTTTCGGCCGCCTTTCCGTCTAAAGTAGTTCACGCATCGGTTTCTCACGGTTGATCGTTATCGGCGAAGCGATCGACGAGCGATGTAGAGATATCTCTTCGGCCAGCGGACGTTACGCCGTTGTTTCGCCGTGCGACGACGATGACGCGATCGTGTTTATTGGTTTCTGTTCGGTCCGGAGACGCGATAGCAGCCACGAATATATAATTCGCACCAATTTGTTCTGTTCCTCGTGGCGGCGATGTGCCTATTACAACTTATGTTACGACCGGCGACCGTGCGGGTTCAACGACCTCCTCCACCTCCTCCTCGTCCTCGTAGTCGTTGTCTTGACAATTGACGAACGGACCGCGAGTTTGGCTATACCGTTGTCACCCGGTCCGTTCGGCCTCCGTTCGTGTGCGTGCGCGTTGGACCAGCTTCGTTTTCGTCGGTCCAATCCGGTCTACCACACACGCGCCGTTTGGCGAAATCGCTACGGAAATTGAACCAAAACGCCGATTAGACAGACGTTACGAGGGCCACGCCGCTCTATGCCGACCGGAAATTGGACGGTCCGGGCCGACTTCCCGGGTTTATATTCCGGTCCTCGTTCGAACTCATTACGATCAATCGGATTTTCGGTTCTTCGGCTTTCTTTGTGACTGCGGTCCATTTTTCCATTTTTTACTATGTATATCATTTAAATAGAGCTGAATGATTTTCGACAATATAGCCTGATCGAGCTAAAGCGGCGAGAGGGCGTGCAATCCGATTATGTCACGAACAGGCAAGCAACGATCTTTCATTTACCCGATCTATCGTACGCCCGCGTCTCGTCGTGTCCCCGATAACTGTCCAGGTACTACGCAGTACGTCCGCGTTCGCGGCACTATTGGCACGCGAACTCGCGGGCGACCGAGCTCATGCGGTCCTCGATGCGGCAGGTGCATGTGTACTTGCATACACGAGGATATTGTGATGTTTTTCAAGTGGAATTTGCGCAGCACATGAAAAATATATTGAAAACCTGCGCAAAGGGGAAGTCCATGCAGACACGTCTCCCGAGGAATGTTGAAGTTATTACGATAGAGCGAGATACTCGAGTATAGCACCGACAATATCATAAATTTGTAATACGTTTGGTACGGCATTCCTCGCTATTAGAGAATCAATATATTAATAAAGTTGTAGTGAGCATACTGGTTGCATTCGCGTAATTCCTCTCGCCGTTCCCTTGCGTTACTGACGGGATCGTGTTCTTTGCCGGGCAATGACGTTAAAACGACTAAATATTAAGTCCGGCATCTTTAAACGGTGTGAGGTTGATTGATTTTAGGCGCCAAAACGTTTTGTATTTTTTTTCTCGGTAACAAAAAATTGAATCGAAAATCTGCCACGATATATTGTTCTTAAAGGTGATGCGATGATGTAAACAAATTCCCGCGTTCGAATATTCTTTAACCACCGAGAAAAATTTTAAAAACACGTTTTTTTTTACTTGAAACCGGTGAACAGCCCCTGTAACGTTGGAATTGGGCTTGATCACCCTCGGCAGAATTGACCTGTAACATTGGAGGTTCTTGCGCGTCAACGACAGGGCCTTCCGATAAGCGGAGCAAAAGCACCGTCGTCCGTGCCGAAAGGTCCTAAAGTCACGTGCAGCCAAGAACGCGGAGTATCACCCGAGGGGCGCGGACTCGCACGTACGAAATGTCGTTCGGTCGTGCGAGGGAAAGGCTCGTGTGCGAACCGGAGAGAAAGATATATATCGAACGGTGGGGTTCAATGCACTCTGTACAATAACAACGAAGAATAGTCGTAGTTGCACTGCGGTACAGAGAAACACCGGGCGGGAGTAAAATTTTTATTATGTAAAGCCACACGCCTCTCGCTGCAGTACCACCTTAGCTAACTCGCAATCGCACGAGTTTCGCCGATCGACGTTTCAAATATTGAGCAAACATCGGATCGTTACAGCCTATGCCCCATTCCATCCAGAGGATGCGCACACGTTCGCGGTTACACGCGCACACGGGGAAAAATAATTTGTTGCCCCAACGAAGTGCGTGGTTGAATTCGCTCGAGCCCATCAGTTTCGTTGGGCCAACCAATTAATCGATTCGCAACCAGCTAACTTGTCGAGCAATTAATTAGCTGGACAATTAATTTGATGGGCAATTAAATATTTGTACATTTAAGTCTTCATTTGTCGGCCCAACCAAGGAAATCGGCCGGAAAGTGTTCAACCAAGCACTCGGCTGGGCCAACAAATAATTTTTCCCCGAGATACGGGCTCCGTTTCGAGAGCCAACTCCGCGCCGGTCTCGATTCCTAGGAAATCGCAAGCCGGTTCTACGTTTTGACACACGACATATCCCAACACGCTTATTGTACCGAGGAGAGGCACGTTTCTTATCCAGTTTCGAAACGAACGTGCCAGTATCTTTGTTGTCTTTGGGGGACCATCGACCCCGCGCGCATAACTTCGATACAGAGAAGTGCACCGACTCTCGCGCGCGGACGTCGCGGACGAGCTCGCGAACGTGTATATCCAGCAGCAGAAGCAGCATCGAGGCGGCAAGGTATTTAATAAGCGCGTCTCGTCGCCGGGACGAGAACGCAGGCATGCAACTCGAGAGCTCTTTATACTCCCCATCGCCACCTTCTTCGAGTATTGGTAAAGCGGACTCGAGAGAGAGAGGGAGACAGAGAGAAAAAAAAATGAAGAAAAAAGAAGAAGAAGCTATATAGCGAGGCAAGTGTAAACGCGTGTATACGAGAGTACACGCCCGGTGTACCAGTATAACAGTAGGTACGTACATATCGATGTATGCGTGAAGGTGTACGTAGCGGCAGGAGTCGACGTACATTTGAATCGAATCGCGGCTGCGAGCCCGCGGTCAATGCTCGACTAACCCGAACAACAGTAAAAGTGACACGCGAGTACGTGAGCCCGTTCTTTCGTTGGCGAGCGTTTCTTCATAGTTTTTATTTTTATTTTTTTTTGTTTTCTCCCCGTGATCGATTCTCTCGAATATCGATGCTTAACGATCGTTCCAGCTCCGCGATACAAATTTTCGACAAAAAATTGAAAGATAAATTCACGTACAAAGTTTACGATTCGATATTTAATCGTTGTCGTTATCCGAGACTCAAACCTCCGGAAAAAGTCCTCGCGCAATGGATCGGCCAGTGGATCGGTCGGGCTTTGGTGCATCCGGACTTGGCTGCAGCGACGCGGGTGCACCGGTCTTTCGCAGCGCTCGAGCGCGACATCGATCGGTATGCGAGGCGCGCTCTCATTCGCATACACGCACGATCGCGCTGCTGCTGCTGCTGCTGCTCGATTCAAACCTTCGAAAGGACGTTGACCGTCGGCTCTCGCGAGTACCAGAGAAGTGAGAAACTATCGGTGCACCGAGAACGGTCGGTGAATTCGCGAAAGACAAAGCCGAGCTCCGAACGATATACATGGAAGACAGGCATCGGCGTTGATGGACAAACGCCTCATTCGCGTTTTCATCGGCGCGTTTCTATCGAAATTCTTTTAAACAAAAATTAAACCGATAAGGCAGTTTGACCCCCTATAACTCTCCGAGTGAACGTGTGCTCCACCGACGCACCGCGAAACGCCGTAACACATAACATAAATATTAAGTCCAGTATGTTCAAAGAGTGGGGTTGATTGATTTTAGGCGCCAAAACGTGTTTTATTTTCTTTCTCGGTAATAAAAAATTGGATCGTAAATCTGCCCCGACATATTGTTTTTAAAGGTGATACGATGATGTAGAAAAATTCTCAGGTTCGAATATTTTTTTACTACCGAGAAAAATAAAGAAAACACGTTTTCCTGCTTGAAATCGGTTAACAGCCTCTGCAGCGTTGAAATTGATCTTGATCGAAACCTAACGCATAGATCACCCTCTGTAGAATCGACCTGCAACATTGGAGGATCTTGCCCGCTTCCATCGGACGCGTTTCGATCGAAATTCTTTTGAACAAAAATTAAATCGATAACGCAGCTTGACCCGCTGCAACTCTCGGAGTGAACGTGCGCTCCGCCGACGCACCGCGAAACGCCGCAACACACATCGCGCCCGGAGTATGCAGAACGAGAGATTAAATAGCGGTAAATCTTATCGGTCCCCCGATGGCGGTTCGTTGTTGCGATCGAAATAAATTTCATTCAGCAAAATCGTCGCGAAAGCGGCGACGAGCTGTTGACGCACTGTAGTGATATAGTAAATACGTATATGGCAGAGACATTCATCCACCACCTGGCAGCTATCAGCAGACAGCGGCGAGCTCGCCGCTTCCTATTCGTCTCGGGTTTCGACTACCGACTCGCCTTCCTCCCGACGCTTCTTTTCTTTCAATAATAATATCGCTGGCTTGTTTTTTTAATTCAAACAGAGTCCTGAGTTATATGATGCGTCGGAAATATCGCGCGGTGTCTGCGTCCGCACACGAATCGAAAGTAAAAAGTCAAAGTTAGCCGGAGGAATAATCCAGTCAGCCGCGAGGGAAACGACCCCTGCGACATATAGCGTTTCTCGGCACTACTCGCGACGATAACTGCATGTTCAATGTGAGTTAACGTAATACGACTTCTGCAGACCTACCAGGTCGAGAACCTTTCGGTATGATACTTACATTTTTATTTTTTTTACGTATTGTTATAATTTTTTTTCCTTCTGTTTTTGAGAATTGTTAGCGAGTAATCGGTCGCCCAAGAAATACGGAATCCCCTCGAGAGATTAGCGGTGTGATTTATTATATATTTTTTTATTGCAATGAATCGAGGAGGCGATATCGAAGCAACCGACTGAATTAAAATCGAGCGTTCAATAGTCTCGAATCGAGGCGGACAGGCCGGTTCATTGCCGTATCTCGTGCATTATCCGGAGCCGGTGAATGTCTGACCGCGTGCTCCGCGTCGGCCGCGGGCGGCTCTGCGAAGTTTCCGAAGCTCGATGGCCAATGGCCGGGGCAACAAGTGCGGCCGATGCCACAAATTGCGTCATATTACGCTGCATGTATAGAATTACTATGGAGCTTCGGTGCAAAAAAGTGCTAACGACTCGTTTACAACCGGCGGAGAATGGAAACGATGAATCGAGCTAATCGGCGGGTTCCCTCAATGACGAAGGAGGTGGAAAATTTATTTATGATACCAACGCGTACTCCGTGTCCCGTGCATGCATGTTGATTCAGCGCTTCGCACGAATCTCCTTTACCGCGTCCATCGATTGAGCGCCGAATCCGGTCGATGATTTGAAACGGCGCTGAAGGTTACGATAAAGGAAGCGGAACGATGTCTGCGTTCCGAAGGGTCCCGCGAACAACATCGTTGCTGTCGGCCTTGGGAAAGAATCTTGTCGCTAATCGCCCAATAGTGACGATACATTAAGGTCACATTCCAGAATATCAATCAGACGAGTGTCGGGCGCCACGCGCGCGTGTACATACAGTAGAACCCCGTTTATCCGAGGTGACGTGGGGAGAACTCACGTCGGATAAGCGAAAACTCGGATAACACGGATAACATCCTCAATTCCAACTTGTACCACTAATATTGTATTTAAAAAAAAACACATTATTTCATATAAATATTAACTTTATTAGTTAATTTGCGACTTCTTTCCTTTCTTGAGCCATCACGATGTTCTACCATTGACTCTAGAATGGGAATTGATGTATTTACAGCTCGAATTATAAAGACGCAATAAACTTGTACAAGTTTAAGGGCGTATGCAACAAATGTAGCAGTTACAGACTACTCCGCGCGCGGGCACACTGCTTTATCCGTTTTATCCTCGTTTTCCGTATTATCCGAGCCCACACCTCGGTTAACGCCGAGGACTCGGATGAGTTGGGTGCTTCGGATAACGCGGAGGCTCGGATACACTAAGAAAAACATTGAGTCAGCAAAATAAGCGCTTACGGGTTTCGAACATTTTTTTTGGTTGATCGAACGAAATAATTGTCGTAGTCAGTAAAGAAACATTCGATTCAACGACCTGTGTTCAATAACAGTTCAATAACAAGATATCCTTTTCGAACAACCGAACATTCGTTTCGCCACCCGTAAGCGCACATTATCTTGACTCAATTGATTTTTTTTCTCTGTGCAATCGAAGGTCGGATAAGCGCGGTCCTACTGTAAATGATTCGCGTCCCGGAGATGCTAATGATCGTACGAAAGTATAAAATGGAGAGATCAATTCTGAATTAAGTTGGTCCGAGCCGAGATCGGGCAGTGCCCTATCGGACAACTCCGTCGCGATTGCGTCACGCGCGGAAACTCTGCGCGGATCATCACGGTCGCTCTCGTCCGTGGAAACGGCGGTGTCGAACGCGGGTCGTAGCCCTCTGTCGGATGCGCGAGTGTGTGTGCGTGTGTGCGTGTTTTCTTATTCCGCATGGGCCGCGGAATAAGAAAACCGTGCTGCTCGCCACTTGTCGGCTCTCGAGAGCGGGAAGAAACACTTTCGATGGGATGAAGCTAATGCCCGGCGGTCGTTCGTACAATCTTTGAATGCTAAGTGAGCTAAGTTGTCGTTTTAGCGACGACGTGAGAAAAGTCCCGTTTCGATATCATCTGCGAATCTGCGAATCGAGTGCAAACGCATCGATGCAGATTTGTCACGCCTTTTTAGCAGTCTCCTCTTCTCTTTGATCACTCGGCGTCGCGTTGCTGGCGAATCTCTCGACACATGGACGCTCGCTTATTTTTACGCAAGCTGCCGGACTTGTTATTCGAAATACAAATTACCGCTAGACACTCCTGGCCAGAGGGTCAATGGACAGCTGGTCGAACGTTTCAAAACAACAGAGAGACGTCGACTCCTCGCGTAACCCCACAATTAGTCATCAATTGAGAATAAATATATAATATATGTATATAATATATCATGATAATAACGTTCACATCGATTGGACACTCGCACCGATACTCACAGATCCTCACATTGATACTGCGAGTGCGCCAAGTGCGCGAGCAAACATAATCGCTGCTACAATGTGCACAACCATGTCTCCACCACAATAAGAACTCTCCAAGCTTCATCAAAAAGCGGAGCGTTGCAACAAACATCCAAACTAACAAACAATCCACAGTTTACCAAAATATATATAAAATATATATAATATATCAAATACATAATAAAAAGAATAAAAAGAATAAATATAATAAATATAATAAATACAATAAATATAATAAATATAATAAATATAATAAATACAATAAATATAATAAATATAATGAATATAATAAATATAATAAATATAATAAATATAATAAATATAATAAATATAATAAATATAATGAACAAATCCTAAATTTCGGTTACAACGATTCTCGAGCCTTTCGTGTGAGGCCCGACATGCAGGGCAAGTTTCCGAGTTGCCTTGTATCATTACTCGTCGAGATGCTCCAGTGACATTCTGCGTCGTCGGAGTGACGTAACGTCACAGTAAACCCGGCAGTGGACCACGGACGATTATTTATCAAGCTTCCTGCCTGATACCCCATGTCCATCCACTACGACGCACCTAATCCTCGGACGCACACTTCGAGCCACGTGGTTTCGTATTGCACGGCTATCCGGATGATCGGTATTTCGCCGCGCCGGCAAACACGACGTCGAACGAGCCAATGCCGGCGTGCTTCACAGGACGATAAACAGGAGATGAAAATAAACCACGTAGGAGTCAGGTATAAGGTGCAAGGTACATGGTCGAAGGGACGAGCGGGAATGCGCAAGGTCTTCCGAGGAATGACGCTGAGGGTCCCGAATCGAGGAATCCCAAAGAGAGCATCGCGGTCGCCGGGTCTGCCGGGCCGACGGTTCTGCACTCCTGCAGACTGGCCCAATTCTCGTTTGCTCCTAATTCGCAGTGACGTAATCGACTCCGGTATTATAAAATTTCCGACCCAAGTTGCCACCTCCCTGCCTTCGTACTTCTTCATCGAAATAATTATAGTATCACCGTACCCATAATCTGCAGATAATTTTAACGCCTTCGGAGAAGTCGTTAAGAAGATAGCAATCGTTAGGTGTGTGTTAGATCCAGCAGGAAAGTAAAAACGGCGAGGATGCCGCGGCCTTGAATATTGTTTGGGACGGTTGCGAGTGGTAAACAGGTCCGGCGTTCCTCGTACGAGTTCACGAGACGTTCGCGGACCGAGGACCAAGGTCGGGGAATGAAGAGCTTACGTGAATAAGGAGCAGGAGTGGCCGACACGCGTGGATTCGACCGAACGTCGCCCAATGGGATTGGCTCCTCGGCGGCGATACGAACGTGATGTAAACAAGCTCTCGGCCGTGCATTAAACGCGGGGCCCAACTGCGATGACGTGCGATTATCCGAAGGAAAAGAAAAGAAGAAGAATGCGTGTGGGCGGGTAGAGTCGCGTCATCAAGGTATCAAGGTCCGTGGACGAGCCGAGACGACGCAGAAGAAGGGTCGTCGAGATTGCAGCACGTGCGGACCGCCGAATTCACTCTCACCGATGACGCAGAAAACCCCCCCTCTCATTTATCGTCGCTGCACAATCTTCTTCCTTCGTATCCCCCAATACCGAAGTGTGATTCTTGCTTAGGTCTTCGGTGATCTACACTGATCCGAAAAATGCAGTTGAGTCAACTTAAGATTCGGGCTGGGACTTTCAAGTAAATGTTTAGATGGTCGAACAAGGTATTTTAGTGTCTCAAAGATATTGGAGTTAAATCATGAAAAAAAAATTGTTGAACCGAGCAATCATTTTGTGGTACCAAGAAAATATTTATTTGAACGTCCCTGCCCGAATCTTTGGTCGATTCGATCGTACTGTTTTTTACCATTGTAATGACCTGTTGGACGGATACGGGAAGGGATCATTGACGCCGCTTCGAGTGTGTTGTTGTTGTTGACGCGATAAAAAATTCGCCTTAGATAGACGCCGTGTCGAATTGCCAAGCGTCGTCGAATGCCACGTGCGATGGCGAAGCGCAATCCAAGAACATTCGACAAATACCGCGAAGCTATCCGGTAACCCCCGATGAAGGATGGACGAAGGCGTCGAGCTTCGTCGAGCTAACGCGTGTTACGCAGTTGGGGAAAAAAGGTCGAGGTGCGTCTGGTCGTCAACGGGCGCAAGGCCTACCTGTAAGAAGTTCAAGATTTCGTATCTGGACTCGCCAAGGTCCGACGGAACAAACAACGGGAGCTTCGCGGGGATCTACGTGTTTTCGTGACGCGAGCTGCGGTCAAGGTTCCGCGATGTCGAGAGAATCGTATTGCGATATATCTCCCTCCCTCGCGACAACACGCCGCACGCGCTGCCGCGCGGATTCGGGAATCTTCGGGAACTCCTTCTGCAAACAGAAGTCCGCTTTTTCTTGATCGGAGGGCGGATTGATGGATGTGGCCTTGGATCATCCGCCAAAAAACAAGGACCCGATAAACCCTGCTCTCACCCGTCTTCAGGGTCACAAACTGAGACGCTTACCCACACAGCTAACCGTAGCACAGGCAAAGAAGGGCAATTGCTTGCCACCAAGCTTTGCTGTTTGCTTGCCAGCAATATTGCGACAATAGTTTCTAGCACGAGATTGCAGCATGGTGGCAGCAAAAATCAAACAACGGTTGCTATAAGCAGATGTCCTGTTCTTAACAGCCGTGAAAGAGTTCAAAATTCCTCCTCATCAGAAGCCGAACTTTGATTGCACATTTCCTCAATCACCGTTATTGCTAACGATAGTGACAGCTTTTTTTTTTCATGCGGTGAATGAGTCCGATAATGGGTTGATGATGAATTAAGTTACATGACACCGAGTTATTTAAGAGTTTCTTTGCTCAAGAGTTCCTAAGATTTCACGCAAAATAACCGTGACTCAAGCAAATTAATCTTCGTGAGTCACAAAGCACACAAGGCTTGCTGACAACTTGCTGACAATATGTTCCTAAGAATTTTCGGCATCGAATGCTGGCAAAAACATAGGCAAATGCGGATGCCCATGCTGCCCGTTTGCTGACGGGTTGTTGGCAAAATGCTATCTGGGGACCTTCGCGGTGCACGAAGCTGGTGTTCGCAACGGAGAATATACAGTACGCGTCGTATATCTATATCGCAGTGCATACACCCCAGAACGTGTATTGCAGAGGCGCCACGCAGGCGGACGACGAGAACTTTTCCTTTTCACCTTCCATTTCTTCGTCTCTTCTTCTTCTTCTTCTTTTCACTGGACGGTGCCCGAGCCGTCCGGAGCCGGCCGGACGCTTCGGGTCCTTCCTGCATCGGGTCTCCTCCATCGGTCCTTCCATCCGCCCTTTCCGAGCGACTCGGGCGCAGCGTCGACGGCCTCGAGATTCATTCTGGAAGCTTCCATTTTATGAATCAGCGCCGGAGACCGGTCAGCCTCTTGACCCCGCGCGTGCGTTCTCCCTCCGGCCCCGCCACCCCTTCGTGAACGAGAGGTAATAAAGAAAAAAGACCCAGTTCGTCCGGCCGGCTACGTATCGGCGCTACGGATACCATGCGCGAGACGACCAATGCGGACCTCGACCGGTTAGGTTCCTTCGCACTGATTCACCCCGGACGCGTACAACTTCTTCCACTCTTCTCCCACACTCCGTGCTTTGGAATTTCTCAGATCTGTAGCCAGATCTTTCTGCCCTTGTCTCTACCCTCCCCGTACTACGGTCGGGAAACTACGAGGTTCTATGAAATTGTTTTCTTCGAATGCGTGCCTCATCGCCTGTCCGTGTTCTCTACGCGCTAAGAAAAAGATAACTTCGTACAGTGAGAGAACCGACGAAAAATCGTTTGTCGCATCCAAACTTGTACTTCGACACTTAATTTTTTTTTTTGCCAGATTTATCAATCAAAGAATTGCGAAGATTATTGGATAATTAGTTTTTTCAAATGTACACTTTTTTTATTTATTACTCCTTTTGCCCTTGTCTCTACCGACGCCATTCTACGGTCGCAAATCTACGAGGTTCCATAAAGTAGTTTTCTTCAAATGCGCGTCTCATGCCTGTCCATTTTTTTCACACGCTATTAAAAAGTAAAACTTCGTAAAACAAGAGCACCGACGAAAAGTCGTTTGTCACATCCAAACTTCCACTCGAACATTTAATATTCTCGCTCTGTTTTCTTGCAGATTTAACAATCGAAGAATTGCGAACGTTATCGGACAACTAGTTGTTTCCAACCGAACACTCTTTTTTTTACTGCGAACGAATTATCGTTGGATCGCCTTGCAGTGTCCAACAATCCTTCCGACCCACAAGTGAATAAATACATACAGATAAATACATCTCCCGGTTAGCCGAGAGACGTCGCACGATGATGTAATTCATACGTCCTCCGGAGCGAGATACACCGATGGTTGTTATCGTTAACAACAATGAAGCGGGAGATATAGAATTCTGGACGGGCTCCCGCCTTATCAGTCTCCAAGTTTTATTCTACGTGTTCCATGTTCCCGGAACGTCTACGCCGTGTTCTCTAAGGAGAGAATCGTGGCTGCATTACATCCAACAGCGTATACGGAGGTGACGTGGTGAAACGCGGGAGTTGAACAACTCGTCGCCGTCGTGTCTTCATTGAGGCGGCTCGAGCCGGGCGCCACACACAGAGTCCTTATCTTTCACTCCGGGGGTATCGCATCTTAGAAGAAGTCATTGCTCAGCGTTACGAGACGATGATTAGGACCCTTATACTTGTTTACCGACGGTATTATAAGGCTCGGGTTATCGTACGACGGACGATGACAAATACGAACTATAGACAGAGAACGAGCCGCAACGCTCCGGTAAGGCCACCGCAAGTGTCCCGCGTGTGCATGCATGTTACATCGAGCGATTAAAAAACCCGAGCACGCAGAGCGGATCGTCCGATCGATCGATTGCCACGTGCAATAATCCATCGACTCATTAATAAATCATCGCTGAGACGATGATACGCGTGGCTGTCCGTAAAATATGCACGGTTCACGACGGTTTCTGGAGTCGCCACGTTGGCCCTCGAACGGGGATTCCCGGAGGTTCTTGTCCGTGGTTCACCGCGCATGCGCACGCGCATGCTGGCAACGCAAAGTGAACTTCCACACAACTTTAGCCAACTTCGGCGACGGCGAGCTCTCTCATGGCCTCCTCCGAATTCGCTGGGGCAATTCGTCGTCGGCGATACGTCGTCGCTGAGATCGCGTGACGCACATCGGAATCTGTCCGAAGACCTCGAGCGCGGCCACCGACACCGCGGACGGTTTGTACTCGCACGCTCGCCCTCGCACTCGCTCCTGTCGCCGATCCGACCGGCAAAGGCGCTCTCACGTCCGCCCCGATGACGGTGACTGAGATTTTCCGGTCGATCGGCGGGATTATTCGTCAGGAACTCGCGCGTGCAGATGGTGTCCTATGATTCGGTCCTAGCTCGTGAGAGGAACCTAGATCAGCTTCACCCGTTTTTTTTTTTTTTTTTTTTTAGACATTCGGTAACAAACAAGGCTACATCGATTTTGAGCTGGTTAATATTTGCCGTAGACAGATCAATCAATTTTGAGATGCAGTGAAGGACCAAAACGGACTATGCTTTTTCCCAATTTCTTGCAAAATGGATATTTGACTCGGAATAATAATTTATTTGACGGGCAAATAAATGTTTGGTTTATATAAATATTTATTTAATTTATACAAATATTTATTTAATTTATATAAATATTTATTTAATTTATATAAATATTTATTTAATTTATATAAATATTTATTTAATTTATATAAATATTTATTTAATTTATATAAATATTTACTTGCTCGTCATATAAATTATTTTTCCGGGTGTTGTCAATCTTGCCTCGCTTTTCTCTACTCCTTCTCGATATCAGCTCAGGGCTCGCGGGTATTAAGGCCGAAAATGTCGAATAGGAAATTGACCGCGGTTTTTGCTCGCGATCGAAATTATATCAGCGAGAGAACAAAAATAAAAATGAAACCGAGTATGCAAGACCGGATTGCCGATTGAACGACACTGCGCGTGCCGTAGTCGTAATATCTCGCATATAATCGTATGTATCTGGGTATTTGGGCAGTCTCTACGATATAACCTTGGGCCCGTTTCGATGAACCACGAACGTTTCACGCGCAACGTTCTCTTTCGGCGGGCTTCGTGGGTTGGGGTTCGGAACGACGAAAAAAATCACGACAACGATATGCGGTGTATCGGTGTACCGGGCATCGTTTCGAATTATCGAGACCGCCCGATGGTCTCTACGCGTTGCGCAACCGCGAGCCCTCCCCCCCCCCCCCTCCCCCCGCCGATTCGTGAATATTTGGTGAAGCTACGTGCGTCAGATGCCACAATTTAAATTGCACAATCATAGAACTTCGGGGAAGGATTGGGAAAGGAGCGAGAGTCGCGAGCGGAGGAATTCGCGGATGGATAGAAAAATTTTCGAGGCTGCAGCGGATGCGACGGGTTCATTTTCGCGAAAAAATGTACCTTCAATCGTCATGGATTTAATCGAATCGCAGGAGAAAATTTTAAAATATAGCAAAAGGTCACGATGCGTCGCAACGATTTTAACATTTTTCTTTCGACAAGCGCGCTCGACGATGCGCCAAAAATTTTCTCCGAATTTGGCGAGCAGCTCGGAGGGGTCGCCGTTAAATCTGTGTTTCGGTGTTTCGGAGCCAAGGTCCTTTCGGAACGAAACGCAATCCGCTTTGCCAGTACCTATACCTGTATAACCGCCGAATTGCGCGGCGCAACAGACAGAATGTTAATGCAGGTCGGGCTCTCTCGGGTACTCCTCGTTCCACCCCGCGCGCACCACTCTCGATAAACTCCCGCACGAAGCCCGTTCTCTCTCCCCGGACTGGTCTGCACTGTCCGAAACGAATGCAGACTGGCGAAATGGCGATCGTGGAAAGACACCGATGGCCGATGAGAAAAGAACGAACGAGAAGAGAAAAAAATAAAAATAAAGATAAGTGAAGGCTGTTCATCGATCGGCGATCGTCTATTGAGGGAAACATGCGAACGCCTCCTCGATCGCTCTTTCGGTAACGTCACCATGAACCATCGGTTGAAAGTCATTCGGACCCCGCGGCGCTGGCCAAATTAATCTTGCGAAATTTCACACAAAAATATTGAATCAACGTTCATCCAAAGAAGAACCATGCCCGTCAACCGCAAGAACATCATTTCGGCGTGACCGATCGTGTAGGAAGGGGCATCGAGAAACGGAAGGAGCCGCTTGAAATTGAAAATGGTGAGAAAGTATTGACGCACGAGAGTCCCTTTGCCATTAAAAATCATAATAATCCTTTCACCCACAATGTCAGAACGCCTGACAAAAATGGCGATTACGGTTCTTGTTACCGACCGAGCCCGAGCTGGGGTGGGGAAAGGTGTTTCGCGCGATCTTGTCAATTATCGTATCATTTATTGACGTTAGTCTTGTTAACCTGGCTCGGGAAATTAGAGATGAAAATGAGATTGAAAATTGTGAGCAAGTGTTGAAACCCGAAAATCCTCTTGGCATTAAAGACGCATATCACGATTGATAAAAAAAACTACTCAAATTTTTATTCACGGGTGATGGTGTTTACGGCCGAAAGAAGAGTTTCAGCCGGAAGACGCGATGTCCGCTTCCCACGAGACTCTTCTTTTCACCCACAACGTCTGACAAAAAAAGTTGATTGCAGTTTTTGTTACCGACCGAGCCCGGGCTAGTGAGGGTAAAGGCGTTTCGCCCAATCTCGTTGATTATTGGTCCATTTCTTGACGTTAGTCTTGTCAACCTGGCTCGGGATGCCCCACGAGGCCTTGCCCTCCCGACGACACCTGCCCAGCCAGATACCGATGTCCCACGAACTCCCCGCGACGAGTTTGCATCGTGCCCCCGATACGGCAAGGACCCCGATGGAAGCCGTGCTGCTTCACTAAATATGGATACCCCTGCCCGTCTCACGCCCGTCCGAGACGCTCCATCCGATTCAACGTTTTCGACATGACATCGCAGTATTAGAAAAGAAACTCTTCAATAACCCCGAGCATCGCCAAGGACGGACGAAAGAATTTCCTGAGTGCGATAACATGCCGGGTTCGAACTTTCTCTGGATCGTCGAATTGCTTCTTCGCATCTGTCTGCTGGCCGGTCGTCAGAGTCATCTCATCTTCGTTCGCTTCTATTGAAATCAATCGCGCTTCGCGCCGAGCACGATTCCCGTGTAGAATGCCACAAGCGTCCAGAAAAATCTGAGACCCATCCGTCCAAAAGTCACTGACTCCTTTCATTATTATTTTATTTTTATTTCTGTTTGGGTTCGGTTTTTTTTTTCTTCGATAAGCGCACTTCCTCGAAATATCCGTTGGGTCCAAGATTATAAATTCGCAAGGGGCCGAAGTTGGTTCGGGGGGGGGGGGGGGGGGGGGAGGGGCGATATCCTCGACACGTGCTCGAAAGGCTTATTACAGGAGTGCCCGGGCTCGGGCCGTGTTTGTCGGACCGCCGGACGCGGGTTCAAGGCAAAATTTTGCGATTTCCACCTCGAGTCTGTCTGCCCCATGCCACTGGTATTCTTTTAATATACGCGAGTACGCTTGACACGTGGTGTTGTTTTAACCGACCGTAGAATTCCCTCCGGTCAATGTATCGACGAGAATTTACATGATATCCAAGGAACTCCGTCCGATCTGCGCTGTACCAGACTTCATTTATAATGTTCGGGAAGGACAGCGTTGAGGCGGGCGCGCCGGCCGTCGCGGACGCTTCGGAGAGTTCCTTCACATCGATATTACTTTATTTTTTATTTTATTTTGGGTGATTTATCGTTTTTTTCTCGACGATAAAAGAATTGGATTGCATTGCGAACAATCGATCGTGGGAAATTTCCGATCAAATTTTTTTTAGCACCGAGAGAAATAAATAAGACCCTTTTGTTTTCCTGTTTCCTCCTTGGTACCGAAAAAAGAACGAGCCGAATATAATGCGGCGAATAGTCGAAGCGACGTTGCGTCCGTGAACGGGGGGGCCGAAGAAGTCTTGAATGTCGCTACTGCGGCAGGATTCCAGAACCGTCGCGGATTCCTGATGCGTTTCGGATTCTTGCGTAGACGAGAGATTCACCGGACGGACGCAGGACAGCCGAGCGACGGATCGCGTTACCGCCTTCTCCTCATCTTGCGTGCGTTTCCACCGTTTTCGTGTAAAGTTGGCGCAATTTTTTTTTTTTTTTTTTACGCGAAAAAAATTATATTATTCAACCCGAAGCGATATCATCTTTGACGCCGTCGCCGCGAGTGGAGGAAACGGAAACGGACGGAAGTCGAGATTATCTTGAAAATCTGAAATCCGGAGGGTCGGGTTGATGGAGAGGCGAAACTCGAGGAGTCTCCGTCTCTCGGGCTGTTTGTCGTTCGCACGTGCGTACGAGCGATTTTGCGTGCATCGGCATATGGAGACTCCGGTACGAACAAGCTCAACCGTTTTGCTACAGCGATGACCCTCTAAGACGGAGGCCACTTTTTGAATTTGAAGCCATTGATTAATTTTTTTTTTTTTACAACACATTGTATCCATAAAATGTTCCCATCATTTTTTTTTTTAGGGAGAAAGGTAAGATATTTTTTTAAGTTGCTGTTTCACTAACGTGGCAAATACAAACTCGTTAATTTGAATGTGTCTTCATAGTAACGAACTGAACCTCGCGTTTAACCATCCAGATTTTCGTCACGAAGCAAAAGATTCTTCTCGACTCTCGCAGTGTCGGAGAAGGGCTCGTGCCGTGAATTTTTCATTTGGCCGCCGGAAATGGAATAGAAAAGTATTCCAGGAATATAAAAAAAAAAACATACGACAGAAGAATGCGGTTCTTCTAGTGCATTTTTTGGTCTCCCTGCTCTAGGATCCACGTCGTTCAGCTACGATTCGACACGTTTCATTCATTCATTCATCCGGCGAGTACCCGAGGTCCTGGAATTCTAACTCTAAGGACCTTCCAGGAAGGACCTTTGGGTGGCCTCCGTTGAATCCAGGAAGCTCTACCGTGTATCATGGCGGGTTTCGAAGACAGATCGATCCCTCGCCTCGGTAGGTCGACCCTCGTCCATTATCGTTAGTCGCGGCGATAAGCTGACGCCTCGTTGCTCGTAAAGTTTGGCCCGGTAACCGCTGCAACACCGGAAGGGGCTTCAAACTTTCGTCGTCAACTTTCGCATCGGTAGTTCGGACTTTGAAAGAAAAAAAAAGAAAAATATAAGCTTCGTAAATTTAAAAAACATTTCTCGTTCACTAACGTTCAAAATTTTCTTGAACACTTTACAATTTTTTTTTTTCATAACAAGAAACATAATTGTGGATCTCTGCGGCCAAGAAATGTTCGTTAAATTTGCATACCTCTTTTACCGTGCAGTCGCTCCGCTTCTACACTTTCATTAATGTTTAATGCAATCTCGACGGACTTAATTTGGTCATTACGTAAAAAAAAAAAAAAAAATGTTCGCGCGGTCATGAAGTTCCGAGCGAGCACCTTGCTCCGCTATCTCGTCGCCACGCGTGACAAAAACAAAGGGTAGCCCATCTTGTCTGCGAAAAGTAGGTCGGGGAGCCTCGAGGGCTTTAACTTGAAACCGGAAATATGTGTGAATATTCATATATGGACTTTATGCGCCCGTTCGTTAACAGAAAAAAAGGATAATTGAGCAGCTAGAAAGGTGTTGCGCTCCAATTTGGGTTGTTACGATTCGCACGTGAGAAGGATTATTTCGACTGTAGTTGCGTCATAATTATCGATTCCTTTTTTAATTACCCCAAGGCTCTTAAAGGAGATGCAGCGGTCTGAGAGATTTTAAATCGCGCTCGAAGGTCTCCGCTGCTGAAAAAACTCCGAACGTCGTTGATTAAGATCGGAGACATAAAAAGGACGCCTACGTGCGACTGGTCCATGCATTAAAGCGCAGCGTGAAATCGTCGGCGAGAGGGATTTTCATTTAAAAATCCGTCAATACTTATGTCAAGACGAATGTCGAGGAGCCCGAGCTCGCATAACGTCTCGGAAACTGTAATACCGAGGACCGGATTGCATAATACCTCGCTGATACTTCTCTCATGGATAATTAATCGTTGGGAATACATACGGGAGAAACGACGTACCACATCGTATTTCTCTGTGGGTATCCTAAACCATGGTGTTGCCGTGCGGTGTATGTTCCAGAAAGGATGAAGCGAGCGAGCTCTCCGAAGGAGACGCGCGAAGGAGCTAGAAGGAGACCGGGCATTTTTACTGGCCTCCGTCCGTTCAATTGATTAAGTTCTCTCGAACGATTATACCGAAAAACTCCCGGCGATTCTAATTCCAAACGCCGACTGGCTTTCACACCCGCGAGGCAGTCTCGTGTCTATTTCGGCTACACGAAACCCCGCGAAACTCCGATCCGGCGCGGTATACAGCGGAACTTTACACGGTTGAAAAAGATTTTTACACTACGATCGAACGTAGGTCGATTAGTTTATTGATCCTGATTTTACAATATTGTTCTGGTTATTTTTGCAATATCGATCTGGATAATTTTACAATATCATTCTGGATAACATTACAATATCGTTCTAGTTAATTTTACAACATAGTTCTTGTTAAATTTACAATACCGTTCTGGTTACTTTTGCAATATCGATCTGGTTAATCAAACATTTTTTTTTGTTACAATACGGATCATTGACGATTAAATTTTTTTTTAAAGATAGCAATAAAAAAATATCGTGGACATTCTCATGGACAAGAAATGTTAAAGGTACAGACATTTTTTTATGTGTATAAATGAGTTACCGAGGGTGTAGGAAAAATATCGGAGCATCGACGATTTTTTCCTCCGTTTGCTAATTCCGTTCCCGAGAGTTTGGTTCGGTCAAACGACGCTGTGAATACCGCGCGGGTTTTGAAAAATTCCACAGTATTGGAGATGCACACCTGCCACGAATGCGAGGATGTGTCTCATCTGGTGCGAAGGCGTTGGCTGAGAAACAATTCCCTCCTCCGCAAAACGCGAGCTTTTGTTCTCTCGCATTGAGCGTGCTGCACGCGGCCAGGTCGATGTCGCAGCCTTGACCGATTGAAAGAACCATCGGCAGTGTGTGTGGTATTCTCCCTGCCACATAGCCACAGGTTCACAATGACGTGCAGCTTGCCGTCCGTGTTGGGCTTCCGCGAACGCTGTCTATCGACGCGAAGCGGATCGACGAGGCTGATGGGCGGCGGCCGCTGCCGTTGCCGCAAACATTCACGATATTCAACACGGAATCGACGGCATAGCATATTCAGCTACGATCTGCGATGTTTCTTGTCCAGACTACTCGAATAATAGGAGTACAGCTTTTTTTTTAATCCACGTGGAACTTCCGGCGTGCCGGAAACTTAAAAAAGAAAAAATATGATTTTTTCGTTGTCCCGCATTTGATTGGGACAGAACATCTGTTGAATTCATATTCAGCGAGGAAAAACGCATCATCATCTGGGGTTGGAACATTTTTTGAGAATTTTTGATTCATTGAAATAAATAAATAACAAAATTGCAATTATTTACGCTTTTATAATTATGTTTTTTTTACATTTTTCATCGTGTCTTTAGTGACTCACAAAACAGTACGGGTTTTTTTTAATCCTTGTGGAACTTTCGTCCTGCCGGGAACTTAAAAAAAGAGGAAATCACTTTTTCGTGGTTCTAAATATCGCGCATGGGATTGCGACAAAACATCTGTTGAATTCACATTCAGCGCGAAAGAATACGTCATAATATGGGGGTAGGACACATTTCGGCACCTTTCGATGAAAAAAAAAATTAATTGCAATCTCGTAAGATTTTATAATGATTTCTTTTTCACATTTTGCATCGTCCTTTCAGTGACAAAACCCTTATGAAATATCCATCCACAATACATGCCTGCGCCGAGTAAATATTTATAGTAAATTCAACTTGTGTAGTTCAAATGTATAAATGAGAAATGTAGTTTATGATTAATGTACACAGAAGGTACAAGTTCGAAGTGAGAGAGTGGTAGCGAAACGGAAAGGAGGATTGGCTAAAGAGGGGCGGGAAGGAAGGAACGGGGGTAGGAGAAAAAGCCCGCAGCGTAGGCGTCGAGACGCCTGGCGCCTCGGTATTGAACGTCACAAATTCTCTTCACAAAACCGTACAGTTTCGCTTCGCCCCGCCGCACTTGTGTACTTCCCGTCCACGGCTCGAGGATGTTAGCGAACGGTATCCTCTCTATCCTTCGCTTCATTCGTATCGAGTCCCGGGTCGGAGAAAACAACAGTCCCAATAGCCCGCTAAACGTAACTCCGCAGCACTAACGAAAAGTACACGGATAAAAAAATAACAAAACAAAAATTATTAAAACCAATAAATCATTTTTTTTTTGCAAGAATCGCGACATCGTAATTCTTTGGCACGGGAATATACTTTAGTGAAACAGAACTATACCTTATATTTTATTGAAATAGAACTATACACTTTATTGAATCGAACCAAACAAATATGTTATTCCGACCGTTGAAAAAAATACACTTAATTGGATTTAGTACATTTTCACTTGCTTCTCGCATCGCGAGGTGTTCAAAGAGATAAAGTTTTTGTTTTTAGTGTAAGTATTGAATTCTTCTCGCGCTTCCCGACTGCGTTAATTCTCTTTCCAATCGTCGCGTAGCGTTTGTGCGCTTCTTAACGGGTTTTCGATAGCAGAAGTATCGCGGTTTTGCATATAGAGCGGTAATGAAAAAAAAGAGAAAAAAGGACAAAGTCGATCTTCGCAGCTTTGATCTTGCTCTCCATTTAACGAGAAGCAGCTTGCCGCGTACCCTTTGACATTAATCCCGAGGCTGCAACAACTGTATTTCCATTCCACTGTACCTTCCTATCGGCACCCACTCGAACGGGGATGAAAAGTCTCGCGTGACATTTTCCTCCGCGACACGCTAAGCGATTACTTTTTCCGTTTTTTTTTCACTCCTCCTCCTACGAGTATAATACGAGTATTAAAAAAAAGTATCGATTCGCACTTCGATGTCGCGAATGATGCACGATTGTAGGCGCGCTCGGTGTATCGAATAAGACGCGACCTCCCGTCCTGGTTTACGACTTCCGCGCACGACGTCCCTCATCTCTGCAAAATGCTTCTTTCTACCGTTTTCCCTTTTTTCCCTATGCATTCATGAGAATTGTATTCGCTCGACTGCGATTCTCACGCTGCGATCCCACCCTCCGCTGTGCACGCTCACCGCACCCCGACGACATTTGATTTACGAGCAGCGACGTCGAGGCGCCGACTTGACGCTCGGCACCAGAGCTCACGTATGGGCTGCCTACACAAAATCCGATTCTCTCTCGATTCTCATTTTAATTTATTTACGGAAGATCCAGACGGATCCTCGTAACGTGGCCTACAACGAAGCAGCCCGTACATTCCGCTAGCTCGATAATACGTAATCTTGTACATATTTTGGGAAGTTTTTTTGATTGTTTGTTTGACCCAATTTTGAAGAATCCAGGGCGTTCCTCTAGAAGCCCGTCACGCCCCGATTATTCCGGTCTGATACATTCGGTCGAAAAATCACATTCACAAATCGAAAGTGAATCCCATTTTTCTGCCGGAGGTGACGTCATATCGGAAATACGTCACTTCCGGTTTGAAAATCTAATTTTTCGATCGGATAAAGTGACTCGATGAAAAATTACCTTTTCGAACCGGAAGTGACGTATTTCCAGTACAACGTCACGGGTTGAATAATGAGATTTTCAAACTCGAACTGACGTACTTTCGGTATGACGTCACCGCCGATAGAAAAATAAGATTTACAAACCGGAAGTGACGCATTTCCGGTGAATCTCCGGAAATCTAAATTTCATACTCCGTAGCGAGGGCGCGAAGCGTGCGAGTCACAACAATCTGCTAGAATCACATGTAGTATAGACTCGTTTCCGACGAATGATAAGTCACGCGCCCACTCTGCGTTAACGATTTTTCTACTCGAAAGTCGGTGATGGCTGACGCTGCATATGCTCTTACTACTTGGCTTGGCACGGTGAGTCTACTCGTCGTGAGTAGCTCCCTTAGACACGCGGCTGCTCGAACGGAAGTTTCCTCTTTCGTCTGTGCACACGATATCTGGAGGAGATTTGAGAGAGGAAAACACGGAAAGACGTAAGTCTGTCTGACGGTGAAACGATACAGTCGAGCAAGGCCAGACTCAATAAGAAGTATAAAAAATAATGTCACCCTCGGGCCGTTCAATCTGGATCAAGGTGGAGAGAGGGAGAAAGGGAGTTAACGGTCACATCCACTCGAGAGATCCACTCGCGATACTGTTGTCTATTATGTTGCGGCGTATCCTCCTCCACTGGTGCGCGAATCGGCGATGACCTTGGCGAAAGGGTAAAATAGGAAACGCGGCCCGAGAGGGAAGAAAGTAACTAATCAGAGTCATCTTGCGCACGGCCACTGGCACCGGATGCGATTCGACCTCGTATTAATTGTCGAATCGGTGTTTCACTCAATTACACCTGTGAAACAGCACGGTTATGATAGATCTGGGTCAACTTCGGTTATCTCGAAGCCTTGTGTGCGACGGCCAATCGCGGCACTAATAAATCGGTCACGATACCCTTCGATACTCTCGAATTTTTTTCTTGAACCTTCGAGATGGTAAAGTCAGTCGCGTGAAATAAAATATTCTCAATCGCTCGACAACCTTGTCAATCGAAACGTTCGAACAAATTCACCTTTTCGTTGGTTTGAAGTTAAATCTAAAAAAAATGTTAGAAAATCACATTTAAGCAACACACTGCCTTTAGCAAATACTGTCAATGCGTTTGGTAAGCATTTGTTGGTACAATTTTACCAACAAATATGTAGCCAAAAAATTCAATTTCTTTTTGCTATTTATTGACGAGAATATTATTTTATTTAATAGCACACGGAGAATAAAAAATTGTTGGGACAGGAAGAATTTTATTACCATAACTCATTTACATGCTTAATAAGTTAAGCATGTTAAGCATCCATAGGGACAACAAAATATTTTGCTGCCACAACAATAAGTTATTAACGATCAACATTTTGATGGAGCATCAGAACTATTTTTCTCCGTGCATTTTCACCAAAGGGACGAAAAAGGTATAATAGGCTCATTAGGTTTAAGATCGATTTTTTTTTTATCGACGATAATTTCTCACTTTTGCACGAACAGTATGCCTGTCAGTCGTGTCCAGAGCAAGATGACCCGCTTCCCGCCGTAATTAATGCGTATTACGGGCGAAAGTCCATCAATTCAATCTCCGCCAGGTCAGCCGATCCACCGCGACGGTTCGATTCGCGTTGCGCAATCTCTCGCGGGATTGTTAATTATTTATTGTTAATACGCCCCATCCACGTCTCTGGATCGGAGCTGCCGCCCGAGATGTAATCAAACGCATGCGGAGGATTGTGGTCGGATTGTGGTCGTGGGTGTTCCGTCATCGAAGGAACACCTATATATCCAGCTCGTAGAGCAGCATCAGCAGCAGCAGCAGCAACGCAGATATTGCGCAAGGCCTTAAAGTTCGTACAAGCGCACCGTCCAGACTAACCGAACTCACTTTCAGCGGGTCAAGGACATCGACTGGTCCACTCTCGGCTTCTCCATCCAATTCGGTCTAAACTTTTTCGTCCACCGACAGAGCGTAGTTGTCGGGCACACAGCTTTACCGAGCTACATTCCGCTACCCTATTTATTATTTCTTTTCACTCCAATCTTTTAGAGCTTCCTCTTTTTTTTTTCTTTCTTCCCGACAGCATCGAGTTACGTGCGGGGCGATCTTTGCAGCGTATTGGATTTTCTGTCCTATCGGTGTATTTGCCGCCCAACCCTTCTATGCCGCGACGGCAATTTCGGTAGCCAGGACGGAAATCAATTGGAGCAGAAAACACATCGTAAACCTCGCGTTCAGTTGATATCAACTCGTTTCTGGCTACACGTAAATTCTGCACTGTATAAAAGGTTCCTACATTCAATGAAACATTTCTTGCCCACCATCCTTCCCGATTTTAAAGTTAATTGATTACTATTTATTTCATCATTGATTGATTATAATTAATTTTATCATTAATTGATTACTATTTATTTCACCATTAATTGATTATAATTAATTTTATCATCAATTGATTACAATTTATTTTAATGTGTAAGAAAAAATGGTGAGATTAACAAGGAAAAAAATTTGTAATTTTTGGGGAAAAGAAATTGACAAATGCACGAATTTTTTTTTTTCACTGTGTACCGTCTAATCGACCGGTCGGACGGAACGAACAGCATCCGGACAATCCGCGCACCGCTCGTGTAGCAAAACGTACGTGTGATCTTTTCGTTTTTTTTTTCTCCATGATGAAAGCGTTTCGTTCGTACCTGCGAATTTTCGCTGCGAAATATCGCGAGCGCATGATCGGTCCGGGGGAACCCGTGCCGTTTCTCGGAGGGATAGACGCGTTGTCCTTGACACGACAGGGCGCCGACGATGACGACGACAATCCTGACAAACCGCCGGAGCCATTTCTGCCGACAATTTATTCGGCTTTCGTGAGCCGAAAATGAATAAGGCCCGAGAGTGTTCGCCTATGGCGACACGTGAATCGAAAATTCTTCGGTCGGTCCTCTCTTTCTCCCTGCGAGCGGTTACTTCACCGGCTTGATCTTCTTAAACGGCCACACAACCCGGGGATATTATTACGAATCTCTCTCCGCGGCGATGTTGCAAAAAAAAAAAATCATTTCTTCGTCTCTTCGTTCGACGGAGTGGGGGAGGGCGGGTTTCAAAAGTTTGTCGCGGTGTACTGGCTATAGTATACTAACGCGAGGATTATTATAATTAAAGAGCCAGACGAACGGGGAGAAATTGCGATTGACCGCGTACTTTTCCTAATCGCTGAAGGCCCGCGATGCTCGCGCTTGTGAAATCGATAAATAAATAGAATCTAATATTTCGTAATATCCTCACCGTAAAAGAACTTCCTTTCACCCCCAATTCCCGAAACAAAATTAACTCACCAAGGACACGCATCATTTCTTTTCACAATAAATAAATTAAAATCAATCGAACTCTTGCTGCACATTCGCGTTTCAAGCATTTTCACGTAGCGGATAATATCAAAACATAAATATATACAGGTCGATGTACGTCTTGAATTTCAATTACAAACATATTGCGCCAATCCATATTCTTTAAATATGGATTTCTTTTCGACATTTTTCCATCTATTCTCTTAATAAAAACCCATAAAAAACGCACATACTCGACCGATCGTTCACACACTCGGCTGATGCTGATTTTAATTTTGTTTTGTTTTACGAGTTAAGTTTATTTTCTGTTTATCTTCATTTAATTTTAGGTAGTTTTACATTATTTCATTTTATTATTTGATTTTTAGTTAGTTAGGGAAGACCCTGTGGTTATTCGGCTTGAAAACTCTTCTAGAGACACCTGTTTCTGTCCTTTGTAAAATTTTTTCGATTCTAACTTCCTTCCTTTTGTTAAATTTTGTGTTATAGTTTAAGTTACTTGGTTTTACCATAAATTTGTCATTTGTCCCGCGGTACAACTGAGGCATTAGAATAAACATCAATCGATCAATCTCTCTCGAATACCTGTAATGGCAAATCGTGAACGATAACGCCCGATCAATTACACTGGACCCAATCAGAGAGCGCCGTTTGAGCTCGTTTCGATAACAAAACGGCCGCGAGTCTCACACCGATTGATGCCAGGGACGATCTTCCACACCGGACTTTGATACCGTCTCATGTTTGCTTCGCCGAAACGAAAACTTTCTTCTCAGAATCCGAGTGTGGAAACATCGGTGGACGAGCGACAGAGAGAAACTCGAGAGAGATTAGACACCGGAGAGACTTTCCGGGTTTGGTAATGGTCGGACTTACGAGATTCCGAATCCCACGTTCGGGCGGGAGGATGTTACATCTGCAGAAAGGTCAGGATCCCAGCGACCCTGCCTTACTTAGAGAAAATTAAAAATAAAAAACAAATTAATGCACAGAAAAATAATTAACCAAACGTCGGCCAGATGCGTTGAAATGCGTCATTCGGTTGGGAAAAAGAAAAAATTGAACGCATCCGACCGAAACTTTGTTGATCCGATTGGGGTAAGAGTGGAAATTATTAGCCCCCGATTAACACATAAGTCAATTACATAAACAGTAAAAAAAAAAAAATATCGGAATACGAAGTTTCCTAAAGAAAACTTAAATAACCGACAGACTCGTTTCGCCGGGCTTGAATATACAACCCCGTCCTTTCGTTTCCTGTGTCACTAACAATTTCAGTTTGTACTTTTATTTCTAAAACCAGAGCCGGATGGTGCGATCGAAAAATAAAAGATTGTGGACGTTTGTGGACAAATAAGTTGTAAATAGCACAAACTTTTTACAACGCCACTTTTACCCCATACATTTTTTCAGCGCAAAGCTTCGCGGTACAGATCGTCCAATAAATTTTGAAAAAAAAAAAAAAAAATGTTTACGCAACAATTTTTTCCGAAAAGTTTCTGCAAGATTCCCAGTTGTCTCACCATAACGAACACCCGCTGGGACACCCGCCGTGCATTGCGACAGTCGCGGATGTGATGACCCCCTCCCCTTCCCCATGCGGTGGCAGAAGAGCATAAAGAACGAATAAGGATTAGAAAGAGTGGAAGCCATAGAAATAGAAGTGATATTCGATCGGCGATACGACCGGAGTAATTTGTATTCCGGGCCGTTGTCGCTCCGCGTCGTGTTGTACACACGTTCGGCGACGTTATCGCGGGTCCCAAATGAATTTGCGCAAGATTGCGCGATGCGTCGAGCGCACGCACAGCCGCCGCCCCCGCCCCCGCCTCCGAGTGCGCGACGAGCTGCGGGGGCGACAAAGACGAACGAAGAAACCGCGCGACTGCCAGACCGCGCGCTGTGTTCCTTCGTGCGTTCTATGTGTATGCGTGTATGACACGCGTAATGCCAGTTATATGACACGCACGCTTTCGCGCTAAGCGTGCGTGTTGCGTAACGTGAAACGCTCAGCACGGTACACGAGCGCATCGCCGCGCGTATACCGTTCTCCGGTACGGGAGACGCCGGGACAAAAGTGGCTGGAGATGACTCTTTTTTTTTATCCGTCACGACGAAAGATCTTTCTCACTTTTGGGTCGAAGGCGCAATCGCCGTGCACAGCTCGGTCGCGCAAATATTTGAACTGGAGTAGCAATGTTTGGTCTCACTTTCTTCAGCCGGCTCGCGCGGACTGCCGCAGAGATTCGGACTTTATGAGTCGCTGCACCCCCTCGCAGTCGTCTAGCCAAATATTGGCTCTTCGGATCGTCAAGCTGTCGGAACGAGGTACTTGGGATCCGTGCATGTAGCGAGGGACGGGCAAAACGGACCGGAATGACTGTTCATTGACGAACAATTTAATTGTTTAATGACGATTTTTGGAGGCGTCATGTCGATAAGTGACGTTTTTAGAATTTGCGCAAATTTAGGAGGTACACAGAGGGCAGAAGGACTCAGGTCGATGGCCCTTTGCCAAGATGTATAATTATCATTAGGAATCAAACTAGTATAAGAAGATAACTATAAATATTAAGCATTGGCAATGGATCTCTTTTGCTACTACTGGGAGGTACACTAATTGATCCCATTTTACCCCAACCTCTCCAATCGTTGAAATGAATTGTTCGAAAAATGTTTGCGGTATTCCATTTTGCCCCTGAGAGTTTGAGGAACCACCGTGCGAGGTCGGAGGTCTTCACTGGAACTAACGCCGCGAAAACCTGATTGAACGTCTTTCCTCATAACAGTGGAGGGACCGTCTGAATTACGGAATCGAAAAAGAAAAATCGTTCGATCGGGTCAATGCTCTGAACGATGCCCTTCCCCGACCGGCACAGGTTTCCGAGTGCTTCATCTATCGATGCTGTAGGCTGAGACGTGTGTCGCCATCGTCAATGCCAAAATCGTTTCAAAATCATCCGGCAGTTTCGTAACGGAGTGGAAGCCCGGAGTAACCGGCAGAGCCGCGAGCGCCTCTTCTATCTCCCTTTTACTTTTTTCTTTATTTCTACAGCCTCGGCGGACAGCCGATTTTCTTTTGCCTCAATGTAGGTCTAACGATACGCTAAAGCTTACATCATGCAAACATTTCCCCTGTGACTCATAAATGGTTTAGTGCTTTTATTATTGAAATTTAATAAAACACCCCGCTGGCAATTTTTCGTCCGTCTTTTGCATTTCCGCTAATAATTAATTGTACAATATTTTGGTTCTTTTTTTTAAAATTTTTTTGCAATTTTTGAAACGCTTTGGAGCTCTCGAAGAGTTACAACTTCGCAGTACCGCGAGCGGTCCGAGGCCGGTAGAACTCTCTCGTGACTATCCCGAGTTGAGCCTGCATTATAATGCATATATCGAGAGGAGAGGAGGTGCGACAAGGAATTGCGACAATGAACCAGATAGCCAACTAGTATGTCTAGGTTAGTAGTAACAACTTTATATCTGCATGTCGCGCGTGAAATGAGGATGTCATGGATATGCCAGAGTCTCTCAATTTTCGGTCTGCCCTGACAATAAAAAATGTACCAAAATCAATTTCATTTTCATCCCCCAATAGTCGCCATAACACATGCTTTTGATACGATTCAATAATATTTCCATAAAATATCCTCACACAAAAAATAATATTCCGATTACCGAAATAAAGTACGATTGACTTTGGCCATTTTTTTCCCCTCAATGTGGAAAATCCGAACAAAACGAAATATCTAAGAAAAAAAGTACCAGTGGCCGTACATGTAAGAGAGCATTTCCAATCCCCGGACATACATGAAAAAGTGTTTCCACCTCTCTTGCGCGCCCGCTTTGTCCCCAACCGGGACGTTTACCTTACTAGGAAAAATAACTATTTCATCGAATCCGTCTCAGCCTATTAAAAGCATAATTAATTTAAGTCCTAGTAATTGTTTTTATCGGCAATATTTTGCATGATGCGATCATCGATACATGTTGTATAGTATCAACAGTATGTATTTGAATTTCTATTGATAACTGGAGATCAACCAAAGTCCATTAATATAATTAGATTGAATTTCTTTATTTTTCATAATAAATGCATGCAACGAAGCAAATCGACCGATCTACATCGATATCGGTGGATCGAACGGACAGCCGGTCCAAGCCGTTTGAGAAACACTGCCGCGTCGTGTATGTGCGATAGTGCGGTCGACGTCATCTTCTTTCCAGCAGCATTGCATATTTATCGCAGCAGTGGCAATGATCCACATATCCTCATCGGATCGGAGAGTCGTGATCGTCCTCTCCCCATTATTAGAACCAACGAGCATTGGAGCTGTGGCTCTTGTCTAGCGAACGACCTCAAAGGACATCCTATCACGGCGGCTCTTCTATATGGCTACGTCGTATATTTATAGTCCGTGATATCTCCGGCGGTGCGATTAATATTATTTTTAATCTCTCGACTTCTCGCATAATTTTTAATCTATGTACACAATACGGTTTATATATCTGTATATATCGATCGAGTAACCTTACGAAATATCGCTAGCAATTATCTCGTGAAACACCGAGATGCGTGTCACAATCGCATGGTGCGTAACTTTTATTTCGGAGCGGACGAGCTTGACGATTGGCCGGATCGAAACTGACGTTCTCGTCGACCGGCGTTCTCGGAGATACCGCGGCGTGGGGTCTCTCTCTATAAATAAACGTCGCGGGAACGAACGTAATCGCGGCATCATAGTCGTCGTTTTTCTGTTTTCACGATCAAGTTTGCTGGGTGGCTGACTAGCCGAGCCGCTGACACTGGCATTGGCCTACTCTCTCCGCAACAGCAATAGCAGTAGCAGCAGCAGCTGCACTGGTAGTTGTAGTGGAAGTGGAAGTGGAAGTGGAGAAGTAGTAACAGCCTGTACAGCGGCGTCGTTCACTCTCCTACGTGTCACCTCGTTGTGTGTACGTTCTCACTCTCTTTCGCATTTCTCACTGTTCTTGCTTCTTGTTGCCAGCGGAGCGACAGACAACCGCGGACGTCCGCAGATTTCAGGCAACGAAAAAAGTGTTTCTTTTTTAAATACAATTTTCGTTTCTCGGCAATAGAAAAATTTGAACATAAACCCCTCACGTTTGATCGTCCGATGGGGTGTTTCGAACATGTGAAAAAAAATCCTTGGGTTCGAATATAAAAAATTGTCCAAGTAGTTTCATTTCTTCACCGTATAATATTTTTGTATTTTCTACCTTAAAAAAAAAAATTGAAAATCTTTAAAGCCTGGAATTTAAAAAAATTTACCGTTCTCGGGAATTAAAGAAATGGTAAGAGATTTTTTTTAAAGGTAGAAAATACAAAAATATTACACCAAAAAGAAACAAAATTACTTCGACAATTTTTGAATGAAACACATTTTGTACGCGAAAACCGATGAACCGATCCGTCCATTCAGCTTTCGTTCCCAATGGTTCCCGCGCCTATCGCCGATCGAAGAAACATTTCCACGATCTTCGGGAAAAGTTCTGTACCTCTATCAGCGTGTATCAGCGAACAACAAGGATAGGACGCCTCGATAAACCGGCTGAATGATCCACGAGGTTCATCGCCGCGAAGACGATATTCCTCGACTACGTACAAAAAAAAGAAAGAAAAAAAAAAAAAAAATTAAATAAAAATACACAGCCTTCGGGAGGCAGCTCTCCCTGCTTTCACCTGACAGCGAGGAGAAGACCGAGTGTCGAGAGGGAAGAGAGTCCGCTCCGATCGTTCACTACGTACGAGAGCACCGCGATTCTCGTTGTACCCTTGGCCTCTGCCCGACTCTGTCTGCTTCCACCTCGCGGTCTTCATCCTCTTTTGAATAAATCCTTCGGCGGATCAACGCACCGTCGCTGTCTCGAGCCAAAGTATGCCGAATGCGGAAGACTTCCGGAGGTCATTGGCTCGCCGAGCCGGCGATTCTCGCCGTTCCACCTCGATCATCGCCTTGACGAAAACATCACGACTCGCCTATCGACGCTTCGAATTACAGAGGCGGAAGAACGAGCCGCGAGATCTGCCGAAGTCGAGGAAATACTCAACGCGCACGGATGAAATTTGTCCCAAGGATGAGGCCGCGACAGGCTCGACCCGCTGGAAGCTTCGTTCGATCTTTGACCGAGCACGACGAAGGGGTCTCGACACCGAGGCGAGTACGGCCTCGTTTTGTCCAGGCCAGGCTCCTCTCGTTCCAGCGAGAACCAGAAGACATGCGCATGCATACACGTACACACGAGCCTCCTCTCTTACTCTCTCGTCTCTCGTCGCCCGGCAAAGAGGAGAGCCCGCGATCGAGAAGAGATCGCGAGCCGGCACGCTCTTTCCGCTCGAAACTGGAAAGCCCCGCTCTCTTATTCAACTGGGCGCGTCTACCGAGCGGCGCTCCGTCGCATCCACCGGCGCCCGAACGGGCGACTCCGAGCCTCGGTCGTTGTCGCAATTCTCGAGGTGAATCCGTAGCGTCCCACCTCTCTCTCTCGTCGCCGCGACGGCCGATTTATTCCTTCCTCTTCCAATTTCCAGCTCTCGAACGCCCGGGCTTCCACCGTCCGATCGCTCTTTCTGTTATGAAAGTGGTGCTCGCCGCAAGTGGAGCGCGGAGTGTCGACAACAAATGTTGTACTTTTATTTATAATCGACCGACTTACGGCGCCGGGCGCGGGGTTGCGGCTCGCCGGGAGAGGAGATAAGAAAATCGAGCCAGGAGGAAGAGCATCGCGAGAGTTAACGCCGATTAGAATTCATGATTATACCTATTTCAAGCGGGGAGCTTGTGTATTATTTTTTTTTTATTATTTTTTTTTTTTAAATCGTTTTATACTTTAATTTACGTTTTCCCGGAGGTAAAGACGCCACCGAGCCGATACCGCGCTCCCTGCGGTTACTCACCTCCAGATCCTCGGTCGCCTCGTTTCTCTTCTCCATTCAAACTGTCTCTCCCCCCCCCCCCCCCCCCCCCCCCCCCCCCGCGGACCTACATGCCGATCGGGTATAATTCTATCGAGGCGCACAGAGAGATATCTATACTTTGCGGGAGAGTGTATCGAAAAGTAAACGTTTCTTCTCGGGTATTCTGGATCATCGTGCGTGTGTCCGTCCGTCTGTGTGCGGGCTCTCTGTCTATCGCATCGAGAGAGTAAAAGATCGAGGCCTCCGGGAAAGCGAGGAAAGAAGACTAACTTGGCGAAAGATATCTCCGGCCGGCGACTCAATAAGAAGAAGATGAGCCGACCACGGGGCAGACCTCTCCTCTTTCCCCGTCCGGCAACGGGAGGAACTTTTCGTTCGCCGATACCGATCGACTTTTCACTCGGGTTTCTCTTTCTCTGATTTTTGCAAACTGCCGACTGAGGCGTCGTCGCGGAAATCCGTCGATCGGGCGTGCGGAGAGCGATTCGAGAAATTGAGGAGAATTAATGCGGTTCGACGACGAAGTACTCTTCTATACGAAGCTACGGGCCCATGGAAAAATTAGACCCTTAGAAATGAGAATTAGAAAACTTACGAAAAGATTCGCCACCATGTAAGTAGAAAATATATACACGGAGAAAGATTGTTCTATTTCTCTAACAAAACGTAGATTGTCAATAATTTATTGTTGTGGCAGCAAAAATATTGTGCTGCTACAGCAAAATATTTGCTGAAAAAGGAAAATATTTGTTGTCCTATGTTAAGCAGGTAAATGAGTTATTATGGTAACAAAATTCTTCCTGTCCCAACAATTTTTTTTTTTCGCTTAAAACCGCTGTGTATGCAACCTGCTCAAAAGATGATACGCAAAGTTAATCACCTATCACATATACAATATACGAGAAGCTCGAAATAATGAACAACGAAGAAGCTAACTGAAGAAACGTATGTCAACTATCCACTCTTAGGTCGATGGCCAATCGGCAATGTATATATTTGTTCTCACTTCAGTCTACGTTACGTCATGTCTCTGTTAAAAAAATTGCACCGTCCGGCATATTGCCAATAAGTCCACTTTTACAACTAAATGCGGACCGGGTTTTGTGGCGCAGATGCGTATCGATAGCTCGGAAATTTCTTTGTGTTCCGTGCGTTTTCTCCGGCTCGCGGGTACAGAGTTCGTTGACACTGGGCCGAACCGATTTCGCAAGAGAAAATAAGTACTCCGAACGTTTCGTACACAGCCCGGGCAGGCGGACACCAGAATGCATGGCTTTTTCTTTCCTGCTTTTGTACCCGGGGCATTTCGTGTGTGTATATATATAAACCCGAACGAGCTCATGCGCTTTCATACATTTTCGTTGGCGCTTCGGTTCCCGAAGCTATCGATACGGCGAGACCTTCCGCGCTGTTTCCGCATGCGGATAGACAAGAAATTGAATTTTAAACATGGCGAGAAATCGAGATCGTCCCGAAGGGTGAGAACATGAGCAAAGGATGAGGACATTGATGCTTCGAGGATTTTTCGTAGATTTCAAGCATTGGTTCTAGAATCCCCATTACATTGAAAAGAAAGTGGTTGAATCAACAAACATTCGATCAAAGCTGTTATTCGGTTGGCACAACTCAAGCATCGTTTTGTCAAATGATTATTCGCCTCAGTTCAAAAATGTTTCAAAAAAAACATTTTTGTTGTGCTAATCTGATAACGCCTTCGAACGTGTGTCGCAGCGCCTTGGTTAATTCAACGATTTCTTTTTCTCAGTGTAAGACCACGGCAAGCGTCAAGAGCTACGCGTGATGAACGCCACGTGCACGAATCCTCAACCTCAGGCTTTACCCATAAAAAAGCTATAAAAAAAAAGTTTCTACATTCAACAAAAACATTTTTTTAGTAACTAATCGTACTTTCTTAACTAAAAAAGGTAATTTGATCATGCTTGTTGAATGTCCAGGCCTTTTTTCCGTGTATCTTAGTTTTGGCTGGTGCATCGTGAGGCTTTGACCACATACGAGAACGCGAAGAAATGGATGTACGATAGGAATACCGAAGAAAGCTCTGGAGAAACAATCCGAGCGTTGACTTTCTACATTCAACAAAAACATTTACGTTTATCGCCGAATTACACTTTTAACAAAACAAAAAAAAGAAATTATGGCAACGAAAAGTTTCTTAAATACACAACTCTTTTTCTCCGGTCTGCCGAACTTTTGGTCGGCGCATCGTGAAGCTCTGGTCGGATACGAGAAGGCGAAGAAACGGATGTATGATAGGAATTTCGAAGAAAGCTCTCGAGCGCCAACGCGAGCGGATGGAGAAGAAAATCGCAGCTGTTTGTCCCGCTAACAAAGTGACTAAACGCGTCCTCGACGCATCCCGCGAGTGCGTGTGTGTGTGTGTGCGTTGTCTCGATGTGCGAGAGGCAAAAAGTAATCGGGATGAGATCGTTTAGGAATTGCACTTTCTTTCGTGCGACGCCAGTGCCGCATAGAGCTGCACGCGGGACTCTCGTTCGCCGCTGCTCGGAGCGTAAACGGTGACCAAGACGAAGGTAGGTGAGAAGAGAACGAGGAAACTGCGACGAGCGCACTCGCGAGCTGGTAGCGGCGATCTCGCGGGCGCTGGACGTGCCGCGGGCAAGGCGCATCGACCTCGCGGATGTAGGTCGGTTGTGGGCGCACGCAATCGTCGCAACGATTTTAAAAAAATGGCCGTCCCACTTGCAACGAGTACTTTCACGGTCGCTAACCTCCAGCCACCGGCGGAGAGCTCCGGCGATCGTCGTCGCCGTCGTTCTCGACGACGACGTTGTCGTCGTCGTCGTCGTTGCGGAGCGAGCGGTTTAACGCGCCGCCTCGAGTCCCGGCCGGCCGGAACGGCCGTGCCTACTCTCATCTAGCAACGATGCTCGTCCTCCTCTCGAAGACGGGTGAAGACCACTCTTACCACTTGGCACTAATCCCGAGCGTATCTCACACGCTTTTTTCGCCACACCGCTTCGACACACGATCGAATCGGCTGCGGGAGAAAGAGGAAAAAAACGAGGCGGCGACGAACCAGATCGTCAACTTGCTCGAAACTGCCTTCCTCCCGATGTTTACACTGCGCTGGCTTTTACCGCGCACTGAAGAAAAATATGTAAATTGTGAGCTGAGAGAACTAATTATTTGTTGAAGAAACTGATTCGAGAGAAAATGGCGCGTACCAACTACGCGGTAACAAAAAGGTTCAAGCGTTTTACGATAGTTTCTTGCCCAGAAAGATCGGCGTTAGTTGTCTTCTTAATGCTATAATTTTTTTCAATTAAAAATACAGTTTTTTCACAAAAAGGAAAATCGTTAAGATGACAAAAAGAAAAATCGTTAAGTTGACAAAAGAAAAATCGTTAAGTCGACAAGAATGATCTGTCTATCGACCAATAATTTTTCTCCGTGCTCGGCTTAAGTTTTCTTTCACCAAATTCTTGTAACGAAAAACCCCGACAAAATTCGATCTCACAGCGGACGACAGCGTCATCTCCGTCCTCTCGTTATTCCGTCGACGCACTCTCGACAGTGAGGGAAACCCACGCGCACCGTGAACGAAGTCGGGAAAGCGCGAATTAAAATTCGCCGTCTCGGGTAGCTCGTCGGGATGACACGGCGGCGATGATTATTTATCGAAGCTTCCTCGAAAAGTCGTGCGACACACAATAACGAGGACTCGATATGCCCACGGATTCGATTTCGCCGTTCTCACGATCCAGAACTGCTCGCCGTGTGTGCGCGTGTGTGTGTGTGTGTGCATCGCCGCATGCTCTCCTCTCGGAAAGTAGCGAAAACGTGAGCATCGCGTTTCCCCTCTGTGCCTCCCGCTGCGCATGCCGCGGGAGTCACCTCTGCCTATGCAGTTGAACGCTCTCGGATTGCACCGAGATAAAACTGTCATCTCGAAAGTTGGCCTACTATCTCCTGCATAGGCAATAATAGGCGAGCGCAATATCTCCACCTCCTCCATGTCCCGACATCCTCCGACTCTCCCGCGGCTCCTCCGGTTCTGCCGGGCCGACGCTCTTGCCTTGTGCAACCTGTAATGAAAACAACACTCGCTTCGCGCTTCCTTCCTGCCTTCAACGGCGGACGATGGAGCACCTTCCTCTCTACCGTTCTCTTTCGATTACGAAAAAAAGATCGCCCCCGTCTCTCCGCCCGTTAACGTCGCCGCTCCGCTCCACCGTCGCGGCGCGCGCGTCCACTAACGATCGCGCGAAAATTTCGACGATAGATCTCGTGTCGATCGACAACAGTCGCGCGTTACACCTTAGGATACATTTTATGGGATTTATAACGAGACGATCGACGACTCGTGTGAGCTACTTGCACACGTAGGATATCGGTACGAACGAGGAACGATCGGCACGCGTCGCTCGGGCAGAGCTCGTCCCGATCTTTTCGATGTACGCACTTCAGTCGTGCGACGCATCGTCCGCTTTCCCCCGCGGTTTGTTGCGCTCGGCGATACCGGACGGGAGAGAGGAAGGAAAACCCGTCGTGATCGATCGCCAAAAGCGTCCGACCGTCGCCGCTCCGAGCCAACGAGCAATTAACACTGAGGAAGGTGCATAATTAACGTTCCGTAATAGGGCCTGAAAAGGAAAATCACGAGTGTGTAAGGAGGCTACGGGAACCCCGCCTCTAAGTATCACTTATGACTCGCCACACTTTCGAGAAACGCGATCGTCTTTTACTCACGAGGATTGGGATGGATCTCACGCGGTCGGATCCGAGAGCATGTGGAACATTAGTTTCCTACCTCGAGGAAAATTCAGCCCGTCAAATAAGAACTTCGATAATATTGAATATCGCATTTTGCATTTTGACATTGCAAAATGGGAACATGGAGGAAAATGGGGTACTCCAAAATTTGAAGAAAAATTCGTTGAAAGACCGAGAGACTTGGATGAAATGCGGACTCTGGGTGTTTAGGTTGAGAGGTAAGCCAATTTGTCCCGAACCGCAATTTTCCGCGGATGATCAGAGCGACTATAGCGAATTTCATTTTTTGCTCAGCAATTAATAGATTTATAGCTGCGGGCTCGCCAGATTGGCTTCCGTTTCTTACCCGCCCCGTTTTGACGATTGAACTTTGTTGATCCGAGCCCACGCCTCAAAAATACCACGAAAAATTGAAGCCCCAGGTCGTCACGACCAGTACTACACGTTCCCTAGCGTATTTTCCATATGCATTTTGAATTTGGACACTGGAAAATGGGACCATGGAGCAAAATGGAGTACTCCAAAATTTTAAGAAAAATTCGTTGAAAGACCGAGAGACTTGGATAAAATGCCGACTCTGGGTGTTTAGGTTGAGACGTAACCCATTTTGTCTCGAACCGCAGTGTTCTGCGGGTGTTCAGAGCAACTATAACGAATTTCATTTTTTGCTCAGCAATTAATAGATTTATAGCTGCGGTCTCGCCACAGCGGCCTCCGTTTCTAGCCCACCCCGTTTTAACGATCGAACTTTGTCGATCGGGACCCACCTTTCACAAAGACCACGAAAAATCGGTGCCCCAGGTCGTCGCGAGCGGTACCGCACATTCCCTACGGTATTTTCCATATTGATTGCTCCGTTCCTCGACTTTCCGCTTACGATCTAATGGCATACACGATACGTAGGTAAAGCACGAGATTGAAATTATCGTTGCAACTCGTGCCTCGATGCACCTGGCTCGATGCTCTACAGGAGCGAGAGACTCTGCCAACCTGCCGCAGCATGCAGAGTCTCTGCGTCGACCTTGACACGCTTGCGCGAAAACGTCTGGTGACTTCCAGAGTGTACGAACTCTCCGTCCGTACCAGCAACGAACGATTCGCCTATACTCTCCGACGAGATTCCCCCGCGTGTCTCTCATCCGTGCCGACCTTGCGAAAAGCATATGAAAAAAATGATCAGCGTGTTTCCGCGAACGCTTCCCGAAGCAGGCGGCCGAGCGAAATAGGCCGCGAAGGGTTAAAGCGCAAATCGACTTTTGAGAACGGTACAGTTAAGATAATAGAGCAGAGAGTGGTTCTCGTTCGATCGGTTTTCTCGCAGTAGGTCGACACCGAGGCGTTTCACTGACGCTCCTTACTCTCCTTCCCTTTTCTCTTTCCTGGCTTTCGTTTCGAATAGGCTCGGCGTTTGCGCTACGTGCACGTGCTCATACCCGCAATGGCTCGCTTCGGTAAAACACTTGCGTAACTCCCGAGTTCACGTACGAGACGCGAACTCGTAACGGACCCGAGAATACGCTGTTATTTACTTTGAACGAAACGAGCAGACCCACGCCTCTTTCGGTTGCTTAATCTCTCCCATCTCACATTCATCCGTCTCGCCACCGTCACCAACGGAAAGTTGTAACGAGACAATCTTCCGCCATCGCCCAAAGTTCGGAGTGACGGAGGTTCCGACTAGCCGCGATAGAAAGGGTTTTCGGTCTCCTGCATTCGTCGCAGGAATGTTCGAACTACTCTTCTCCGTGACTTTGGCGAGTATCCAATCGTGATCAAGGCCGGGGCGGGTTTGATCGTTCGAGTTTGGTCCTTCAGCACTTACCGACTGTTATATTCGCACAAGAAATCGTTGTAATAATTCGCATGTCGAATGTGATCGATCGACGGATGGAATTGTGTACTATCTGCAGCTGGTAGTTCCGACTGCTCGCAGTTCAAGGCTGCGGTCATGCGTCCCCTCAGGAACCACCCAACCCTAACTTTGGGTTGGATTTGGGCTGGTTTTCGCAATCGACTCCAGCCCAACAGATCGATTGGTGCGCCACGCTAACTCTTGCCCCGACATTCTAGATATTCTAATGAACCATAGTGGTTTCGAAAACCTTCTTGTTCTCAGAAATTCCGACGCATGTAACGGTTTTGGAAAGTCCCCAAAGATATTCAAATATATAAGATAAAAGTCACCTTGGCGCACCAATCTGGGCTGGTTGGCTATCAGGCTTGTGTTTCATCTAGAGATGCTAAAAGAGAAGCTTCCGGTTGGAAGATTCATCCCGCACTGAAAGTGCTGACAATTGACGAATCGGCCAGCGCCTCTTAGGGCCTCCTCTTCCGCGCAGTCCCGAATGATCAATTGGCCAACTGCCGCTCCACGACGAAGTTCCGCCAGGGATTCCGGTAGCTTGTGCATGAATTAATGCGCACCATTGGCTCGTGGCATCGCCACGTTTCAGTTTGTTTGCGTGGAAACGCGCTTGAGTGGTCCAACGATGCATCCTCAAGGGGGGTTTTGGGCTTTGGCATTTTGGCTGATTGCGCCGGAGTAGCCGGGCTATAGATCGTGCAGAGTGTCGCGCAATTATATAGCTGGTCACGTCGTGTCGCGGGATATCCCGGTGCAGTGTTTCTAGCCCACGCGGGGGGAGGCGGGGAGGCGCCGAGGGGAGGGGTTGCCGGCGTCCGGGATGAGGAAGGTTCGGCCGAGGGTGGCGAGCGCGATGGGGAAGGGGTTGGTAGTGCGGGTGCGCGGACAGAAAGGCTGCATGCGCCGCTGCAGCGGCGCCGTAGTACCGGCGTCCACCGTCCGACGTCCCGGCGCCACAGTCTCTCCGCATGTTCGGAGCCGGCAGGCCGTTCGTCGTTCTGCGGCAAGTCCTACCATCGCGTTTCCTGCAAAATGGTAAGTTCACTACCCTCGCCCAGTTTTCTCTCCCGAGATTGAATCCTCGCTAAACCATCTCTCACCGACTGCTTCGTATCATTCATTTTGTTGGGTTTGCAACATCTATTTATTTATTTTTTCAATCCTCGATCGAGCTTAAACTTTTCTTCCTTATCGCATTGACCCGACTTGCACCCGCGATGGCCCTGTGTGAGTCACACGCGTATCCTCCGTCAGCACGCTCGCCCCGGCGCCGCCGAAAGTACGGCCTGGTGTTGTCTGACACGCGTCGACCCTCGCTACTTGTAATCCCCAATAATCCGTCTCATCGTTTCCCAATCGGGTTTCTCTTGACACCCGACACTCACACGTGACTCATAAAAGCTTATTGGATTGTACGAGTATATCTCCTCGCAATGTTTTGACCTTTTGTAAACGGTAAAAAAAAAAAAAAAGTCTGTACGTTCGACAAAGATTTCTTTTCCACAAAGTCAACAATTTCTTTTTTGGGACAAATTTACATTTTGTTTTTTAATTTGTGAACAAACTGTATTTCTTACAGCAGGTGAGAACATTTTTTCATCATTTGTGGCCGACAAATGTTTGTTAATGTATAAACCTTAATTTTCATTTTTTACCATACATCAAATTATTTTGTCTGCGCAGTACGAAAACACCTCAATAGTCTTTCGTCGACAATTTCGTCCACAATTTCGTTTGTGCCCACGAGTTCGAGCCAATGAATAAACAAATAGTCTTACGATCGATTGTTTTGGTTATCGGGACGCTTGTCGGTTCGTCCACTTATCGAATTAGTATCTAATTCCTCGATGAAAGTCCGTACCGCGTAGCAGTCCGCCGAGGGAACGGTTTCTCAATCGCGCCAACAGTTTTACTTTCGCTCGCCAGATTGCGGTATCGTCCAGCGATACATCGACACGAATTCATCGCATGATAACACATTTGTTTATTCGACTTTTTCCACGACCCACTAAATGGATTGACTGTTCCCAATAATAAAAAAGCGATCACCAATAAATCAATCAAATAAAAACAACAATTAATTGATCAAACGAATGAATGTCTTCGATAACCACCGGTCGATTCATGGTTACCATCGGTTGGTCGTGAAAATTGAGAAGCGTCGACTGAAATTCGGATTACGAATTACCGATGGCGACACCGTTGACGCAGTGTCATGGCTGCAGTTTAGTACTTTTTGTAAAAAAAAAGACATTGATCTTGGCCTTGGAGTGGCAGGTAGTGAGTGATACTTCTCAAGCTAAGACTTCCCAGTAACCACGAGTCGCCGGCTTGTTTGTTTGTTTTTTTTTCTTTTTTTGAAAAAGTGGGGTTTTCCGCCCCGGTAGCTTCGGAAGAGTTTTGCCACGCTGTCGCATCCGCTATACCAGTAATCCCATGATTCCGAAGGTTATTCGATCTGCGGATCAGCTTATCATTAACTAAAACAGATAATCCTCCTCGAAATCCTTTGACGAATTGATCCTCACAATCCGGACGAGTGCCAGAGTCCGGGGTAGTCGCGCAGGTAGAGAAAAAAAAAGAAACGAAACTTGTTATTCGCAGGTACTTGCCGACGCGACCCTGACGGACAACCATCACCGCAATGGATTTATCGCCGCTAACGGCAACAACGAGGGTATCGTTATCACGAATCTCGTCGACGGTGAAATACTGACCTACAGTCTCGCTCTGATACGCGGTCGCGCGCCCGCTCTGTGCTCGTTCGTGAGTGTGAGGGGTCCGAAGAATTTCGCCGGACAATGGCCGGTCGTCGGAGGAGAGTTTCGGATCCTGCTGGACCTGGCCCTGGGATCGAACAGAATGGAGTTCGAGGCCGGAAGGTTCAAGAGAAAATTCACCCTGATACACGAGCCGCGAACGACGAGATTACGCGTGACGCCGCTGTACGTCATCTGCGACGGTCACGACGGATACTTCCAGGGTCCTAGAGGAGAGGATCGTTCGCCGGAGAGCGCAGCGACTCGGATAGGTTTGGGAGCGCGGCTCCTCCAGACCCTGACCGCCGAGAAGCTGCGCGAGGCCGGACACGGACGTAAGACCTTCCAGCTGGAGCGCGATTTGGATGGTCCGGAGTGTCTCGTGATGCACAGCATGCTCCACGTCGATCGTGCGAGAGCGATGTCGCAGAAGGAGCTGTGGGAGTTCCTCGGCAGGGAGCTCATGACGGGGCCGTTGGCCTCCAGAGACCGGAAGTACATGGCTTTCCTCTCCTGCACGAGGTACAGAGGAGCTCCCAACCCGAGGACCCACGAGGCCACGCTGGCGAGGACTCAGGGACACGCCGCTCTCGGCGGCGGTGGATTGGCGCTCTTCGGCTCGGCTTGTCTTCACACATGGCCCACGTGCATGGCTCAGGTACTCCCCAAGTTTCTCGACACGACCATCGTCGACACCGAGTATCTGATGGACGACAGCAATTATCGCGGCACCCACGGCGGTTGTCTGGCGACGACGCTCGGTTCGGTGCTCCACGAGCTCGGTCACACCTTCGATCTGGGACACACTCGCGAGGGCATAATGGGACGCGGTTTCGACTACGTCGATCGCGTCTTCGTCGGCGGCTGCGGCATCGATCTCAATCGCAATCCGATTCGGAGAGACCCTCAGCACACGACGATCGCTCTTAGCAGACCTCTGAGCGTGACGGTCACCGTTCAGGAACCGATGCTCGTGAGTCCCAGACGGGGACGATTGCTGTCCGAAACCTCGAGGCCCTCACCGTCCTCGAGCCCGCGACCCCAGCCCGGAAGACTCTCCGCGCCCGCGAGTCCCGAACTCAACAGATCCTTCGCCAAGACGCTCACGACACTCGAGCCTTGCTCCCAACCCGATCGAACGTTCTGGGGTCCTTCCTGCGCCGCCCTGCTGGCCTATCATCGCTGGTTCAACAGCAGGGTCGACAACTCGCGCACTCGCGATCATCACGAAATCGACTACGATGGAAAGAGGTGAGGAAGGCAGTCTGTTGGCTTTAAGTGGCCCATTCCGGCTCAAAACACATGCAACTTGTGTTTTTTTCGAAATTTGAAAAATTCACCATTTCCAGCATAGGGAATCCTATGTTAAATTTTGCGAAACGGCACTTTTTTTCAAAAAATTTCGAGATATCGAATTAAAACCTTCGCCATTCTTTTCAAGTGGCGTATTTACCAACCGATTGCAGTAAAGAAAAAATTCTAAAAATTTTTTTTGAAAATTACCATTTTTGTCGAAAAATTGTAAAGGTTACCCCTTCTCATTTTGCCACTTTCAAAATGGCCAAATATTTTTTTTCGAGGTATCGATTTTTTACCACCTCCATTGGCTTAAAGTGGCCCATTTCGGCTCAAAACACATGCAACTTGTATTTTTTTCGAAATTTAAAAAATTCACTATTTCCAGCATAGGGAATCCTATGTTAAATTTTGCGAAACGGCACTTTTTTTCAAAAAATTTCGAGATATCGAATTAAAACCTTCGCCATTCTTTTCAAGTGGCATATTTACCAACCGATTTCAGTAAAGAAAAAATTCTCTGATCGCTTTGCTTCTTTTCCTTCCACCCAAAGTTCTCAAATCTGCGCTTTTCTGGGAGATCGAGTGGTCACAAGGGTTTTCGTTCGTTCTCAGGAACATGGTTCGCTCCCGGTACGGCGTACGGGTTATGGAATTGCGGGAATCATCCGGTGGAATGGTCGTGAGTTCCCGCCAGTTTCCGGGCACTCGTCCACCTCTGGAGGCTCTGGTGCCGCTTCCGCCGCCGCAATGCCTGGTTCCTCTGACCGTCGTCGCCGAGGACTCGCTCGGGAACGTACTGAAGCATCCTCTGCCGACTGCCTTCTGAGCAGCCGGTATCCGAACGCATATATATAAAAATAACCATCGACACGTCTTCGCTTGAAACACACGCTACTTCATTGTTTATCATCTTGATTATTTCCTTTTCAATTTTGCAACGTAAAGGGCGAACAGCCCGATACGCTGCGACATTGATTCCGCTCAAAACGATACTTTGCTCATTTCCGCTTCGAGTTTCAGCCTCCTCGCTTCCAATACGTTGTAAAGTTTATCGTGTTTTTTTTTGTTTTTTTTTTTTGGTTTCCGTCGAGCGTGGGGTAAGAGACAAATAGTTTATAGAGGCAGCAGACTGACGACGACTCTATCTGAAGAGATCCGCGAATCAAAAGATTTAAAAAATGATATACGAGTAGGCGAACCGACGATTGTAGAGGGCACAGAAGAGGCGCTCGATTTGAGCGCGAGATGCTTGATGTTCCGCGACGGCAGTACAAATCATAGAGCATACATACGTTATTGAATACTTGTAGTCGGGTGTGCGTTACCGAGGTACAAATAAGACGTTTCCTTCAATTCCGTTTTTCCTCATGGATGCGCACTCGAAATATTTTAGCCGGTTTGACAGCACAAAAGACAGAAAAAAAAAGAAACGACTAAAAAATGAATACTACTTCGTTAACATCCATGCCATAACTTAATCGGATGTCGTAATATCCAAGTGAATTCACCCACCAGACTCCCGAACCCTAATATTATTAGGCGATAATGCATACAAATTCGCTAGGCTTACGGAAAACTTGTATATTGTATTATCCCCCCCTCTCGCCCCCTTCCCCGCCCACCCGGTATGTACAGTATTATTTCATAAAATTATTTTAATAACATAGGCTAGCTGAACGATATGATACGGAAGACAATATTATGTATCGAAGACCCCGAACGATCTCGAAGGATCGTAATGTGCGAGGATTAAACGTATATAAATGACGATTAGATCATAAAAATTGTCTAGTGCATGCGTAATTCTTCGAAACCACACGACAGATGTCAGCTTCGGTATGAAAAAAACAACGTAGCGGCGTGTCGGATGTTACCGAATTAGAAATTTTCTCGACGCTTTTCATCGTCGTCACGACAGTGAAGAATGTCCGGGTCGAAGAGGCGTTCGAGCGACAGAGGCGACAAGAAATCACCGCGCGATATATTCGTACGTTTTCCCGAAATAGTCGACGACAGAATCGACACTTTTGAATTTCTGACCGCGTCACGCGGCGTCGTGAAATTAATCGGTGAGTCGAGCACGCCACTTGGCATAACCTCAACATCGACAGTTTGGAGTTCATGATCGTAGTGAATAATAATAATATTAACAATAACAATAACTGCACCAACGGCGTTTCAGACAAATTCGGAAAGCTGTTCTCTCCGGTGAAGTATGACATGCAGGGAAACATCGAGGTGGGTCTCGAAACGTCGATTAATCGAGGGACGTGGAAGTTTAAAAAAAATGTATTTACAGAAACTGAGCGCGAGATATTTGACGGACAAGGAAGTTAACGCGACTCTGCAGGACATGCTGCTGCTCGAAATAGCGATAGGGGAGACGGTCACTTGTACCGACGCTCTGGTGTGGCTGACGAGGTACAAAACAGATACCGGTCATCGGTTTATCAGTGAATGAAATTCAGCGGATCACCGTTTTTTTCAGAGGCTTGCACATGATTCAGTCGTTCTTCGAGAAAATCGTTGTCGATTACAAATCTGGCGAGGGAACGGAGGATCTCGCTGCCGTTCTGAAAAAAGCGTACGCGGAGTCGTTAGAGCCTTATCACGGCTGGATGGCGAAGCAATTGTTTGGGGTAGAGTAAAAAAAAAAAAAAAAATAGCCGGAAATGCATAATTCCACTCACGGCGATAGGGTCAAAACGATGAGCTGTGACGATTCTTCGTTGCAGCTGTTGTCGCGCATGGTGCCAACCAGGACGCACCTTCTGCAGGCCTTGGCGAGCGAGGTCTCGTGCAAAGAAGAAACTACCGTCGAGGCTCTCGAGGAGTTCACGAGAGGGCTGAAAAATAACGTCACGACGTTGCACGCCTTCTACGACGAGCACCGTCTGGATCACAAACGTTACGTTGCCGTTTGACCGGATGTCCCCGATATTGGACCCTTACTCTGTCCCGACTGTTCGATCTTGAGTATATTTAACGATAATAAAAAAAAATTATCCTCTTCATCGAAAAACGGCGTTGTCGATTCCATAAAGTTGAGCCATGTAGAACCTCCTTGCGTGATGATCGGCCGTTTTCTTCAAGGCGATCGTCCCCGTAGCGATCTCCGCGACTAGAAGAACGGTCATGACACCGTTGGCGATCCTCTCGACGAGCAACGGCAGCGTGTTAGCGTCGAGCAGGAGAAACATCGCGAGGGGCAGCTGCAGCAACGTCGAGATCAGCCAGAAACTCGCCAGTTCGGGGATCTGCAAATTTGATTTATAATTTATAAACGAAACTGTCAATTTTGATATCTTGGTTGTTATGAAATTTGCAACTACCTTCTCTGCCAAGTTTCCCAGGTAGCCAAAGTAAAGTCTGATGTTCTCCAGTACGGAAAAAGTTATCAGCACTGTGATCGTTATGAACTTGTAGAGGCTGCTCAGGTCGCAGTACTGAAAAATTCGCGCGTTGTTAGATCTAGAGAATTTTCTAAAAGATAAAAAAAATGCGTAAAATCTCCAATCTGGCCTCAATCTTCGAGAAAATTGCACTGACCATTCCACGAAGCTACGAAACTACTAGTGTACCAAATTTCAACTCGCTGTCTCAAACCCTTTCCGAGTTATTGCTGTTCTAAACGCCTCAAATCTGTCACACACACACATGCACTCGGACACCAGCGAGAAATCGCATTTCGTGACGATTCAGACTATTTTAAGTACTCCAACATTCAAATATCGATTTTTTTTATTTAATTTTTTTTACGAAAACAAAAAATCAAAACAACAATACATAAGCGCTGATGTCTCGTGCTCGAAATTAGGGACTTACCTTATAATCCAGACATCCCAAGGCAATGATGAACCACGCGGGAAACGCCCAGACATTCAGATACAATGCAATTTGCAGCGGTAGACTGGATCTTATTACGTTTCCTGTTAAAAACAAAAAAATGTTTGGTGAAAAACGACAACACCGCTTATGAAGAATAACGTGAGTTTGCGAGATTACCCATGTCCCAAAATTCCTTCTCGCGGTCATGATAAACCAGGCCTGGAAATATTCTGTCCGACGCCGTTATCACAGAGTTCTTCCACATGATTCGATAATGGGACACGAGTGCCAGTGAACTCCTGATTGTTTTCTCGTCGTCGAAGCAGAGGCACCTGCATTTTAACCGTTGCCAGGGCAACCATTTGTAAAAATGTGAGGATAATTTGCATAATTCGACGGCCGCGCCACGAGACGCATAGCTATGGGGATGTTCGATACCGCGCCAGTGCGACGTCATACACGGTGTTTCAAAGGCACTCGGCCTTGAATTATTCCCGTGGGACAATTGCCGGCGGTTCTTCCCGCCACATCTTCGGCCGACAGAAACTAGGGACCGACATTATCATCAGCTGGTAAAGTGGAGGCTCCTCAATAATAAGAGGAACCTGCATTATCGACTTCGGTAAATCGCCACGACAAAGTTCCGTAGTTCTTCGGAAGATGCCATTCAGGAGCTCGCGATAATAATCCGGTCGTGAAGGGAGGAATCTTCTGCCCAATGTGTTTCGAACTTAGCACGGGCAACAAAAAGCTCGGGTCGGATCTTTATAGAAGAAAAATTAGATGGAAAAATATTTTCCAACAGACACATACATAAAAATTCTTATTTTTCGACTTCCGTCAGCGTTTCGTAATGGCCCAAAGGCCAGACCTCCAGCCGGACTGCACGTAACGTTAAAGTTTCTTGAATCGCGAACAAGCCTGGAAATTAGTCTGGAAGGGAACATTAGCGCCGGAGAACAACGGGTGGTAGGCATCGGTGGAGCGAGTCGAAGAAGCTAGTTTAAAAAAAAAAGAAAAAAAAAGAAACGAACAAAAAAAAAAGAAATAAAGTTTGGCGAATGGGGCATGAAGGCGACCTCGCGTGATACTTCATGCCGCCCTCGCGTGTCGAACTCTGATTTGCTTTGTTGAATCAAGTGTATACCTACTCCTATCGCCCTCACAACAGCGAACGGATGGTGCACTTTTTTTTTTTTCATTTCTCTCCTATCATGACCGTCCATCCATTATTATCGCTAACGATTAGATGCGGCTTTGAGCTGTACGAGCTACGTAACGCGTTACGTTCGGCTCAACCGGCGAGTCAACTTTTAATGGCTTATCTTAAATGCCTTCGGTGGAGGGAGGGAGGGATAAAGGATAGTCGATATCGTTTTTCCATGGGTATATTATCACATTCGCGTAAAGGAATCATCAAAGCCACATAGGGTGGGACTCTTCGATTATAAAGCGCATAATCTCCTTCCTGACTGGACGGTTAACGAGTGGAGGTAACTAGTCGCAGTCGCACGGAGTGGATGGGCGGAGGATAAACCTCGTGCCCACAGGACGATTGTGAACCGAACACCTTCGCGAGTACCAGAGACATTTGTAACCGATTCGCGTAGCGATAGTAGTTAAATTAGTTTCATCAACTTCCACCCTCCCGCTGCTCACGGAAAATCGCGTGGCCGTGATTTGGATTCGTCCAAAATTACTTGCCTATGGTCGTACGTAATGTACATCTCAATATATATGTGTGCGTATATACGAATGGTCGGGATATATATATATATACATATATATAGATCGTAACGAGGTAGAACGGTGCGACGCTGGCATCGTCCTCGGAATTCTTGTCGAAGCGTGGCCAATGCCAGGTTTCATGCAATACAGCGGCCCTTATTTTCTTTATTCACGAAGGGTACGAAAACGGTATGAGAATTGACGCGATCGCTACCACGGTTGTATCGTTTCAACGCCATCTCGGCACCGATCGTCTGCAACCCCCGCCCCCTCCCCGTTACGCAAATATCGCCGTGATTCGACCACTCTTTCTCACCAGAAATCGAAAAACAACTGTGATAAAATCTGTATGGCAACGTCGATACGCCTCCAACGTGATTTACTGAGCTTGGAGGACTGGAAGATCAATCATTCACAAGGGAGTTTTTATTCTTTCGTACGAAGGATTTAACGACAGAAAATATCATAAGTAATACAAATTTCACCACAGTACATTTTTTAAAAATAATCTGAAACGATTATCTTTTATACATTTACGAAAGGTGTTTGTTTGTTTCCATTTTCAAAAATTTAAACATCCGCCTAAGAGCGCCCGAGGCTCTTATTATTTGAAATTCCCTTAAAGGTTTTATTTTCTGACTTATTATTTAAATACATATCTTCCGGCTCAAAAAAACTTTAGAAATTTAATCTTTAGACCGGAAGTGCCGTCATACCGAAAATACGTCAATTGTGGTTTGAAAATCTCATTTTTCGAGCCGCAAGTGACGTATTTGTCAAAAGTGACGACGAAAATGTATGTTATTTTCGCCCGAGGAGCCAGCGGAAGATCAGTATTACAGTACAGTGCCGCCTCGTTATCTTATGCAGTCACTCGAAATTCCACGTCGAGGTAAAAACGTGCAATCTGTTGAAAAACAAAAATTTACATCGAGGTAAATATGGATCTAGTATTTATAGTATGTAACCCGATACGTAAGCGAGACTTACTTTCATTATAACATTGCTGGAGTTTTTTTGTGCCCCCTTGCAACGACACATGAGCGATTTCAGATGCGAATAAGCAGAGTCCCTTTGAGTGCCGGTGAGAGTCGGACGCTTGCCGGGGATTTGCGAGAAGTTCACAGATTTGTCCAAACTAAGCGGATAGACTTTTCGCCGAACGAACGGAGACCGGACTGTGCGGGTGTGTATGTCCGTGTGTTTTTGCGAATCGGGCCTCGAGGGAGGGGAAAAGAGGATGCAACCACGCGAATACGGAGTAACGAAAGAATAAAAGGATGAAGTACGGGGGATCGGGACAGGACAGGGGAAAGTCCACGGCTCGGTCAGCCACGAGCTGTTGCGCCTCGCACGGTCTGATGAACCTCTCCCACACTCCCCCCGTGTGGGAGTTGAAAAGCAAAGTCCACCGGTGGCTTCTTTCGCAACCCTATTTTCACCCTCGAGCCTTTTTTTCATTCGCTCTCTCTCTCCGCCGCTCCGGGTAGGCTCGGCGCTTTTTATAGTCAAAGCTTAATCCGCCGAGGCTCGGACTCGGCCATTAGAGCAGAGGCACGCCGTTAAAAATATCCGTATGAAAATCGCTACAAAAGTATTTCAAGTTCTTTTTGCTTATACTCTTGTAATGGATTCAAAATACTTTTACGGGTAAATATCAATGGAGGATTAAGGTTCATCGAATTAAAACAATATATATTTTTTTTGTATAAAAAATGTACACTGCACGACTGACTGGTCGAGCCATGTAGGGGTCTGTATTAAATATTCGATGAAAAATCAATAAAAATGATAGCGAGGAGTTGGAGGATTACCATTCATCGAATTGAAACAATGTATATTTTTTTCTGTAAAAAAATGTACATTGCACGACTGATTGGTAGAGCCATGTAGGGGTCTGTATTAAAGATTCGATGAAAAATCAATAAAATTGATAGCGAGTAGCCTTTTCGCAGACGTTTGCATTGCCTGTAAAGGAGAACAGCAAGTCTAGCCATCGGCTTATTTGCCATTCATTTAATCAATCCCGAGCGAAGATGTGCACTTTCACCGGTTCGTTCCGAATGATGCGGCGAATTGAGGGTCGGATGAAGACTGCGAAGAGAAAAAAAATTGTCTGCCTTGATTCGCGAGCGATCAGACGCGAAGGGAGGTTCTTGTGTGCTCGACGAGGTTTGCCCAACGGCTACGTGAAATCAATACTTCCACGGGTTTTCCCTGGTATCAAAGTCTCGTTAATAGCATATCGCGGCGATCTCGCTCTCTCCCCCTGTTCCGCCTATAATTGTTTCTCAAAGGTTTTTCTCACAGTCGCACCCCGAGCGGCCCGGGCTCGATAAAGTTGAAAATATAATTACGGGATTAAATCGATCGCGTCTCGCAACTCTCGACCACCGGCTCTTGGCGTTCCATAAATTACTTTCGGCTCGTTTCGCTATAAAATATTTATCGTCGCGATGCCGATGCTCGTTTCACATTTTTGTTCAAAATTTTATCCGAAAACGCTCAATGCAATGTGATATGACCCTCAATATCTGATCGAATAACTTAATTTAATAAATCATTTCTAGCGATTCGACGACGACACGTTGATCGAGAAGTTTTTTCTTCGATCGTCGTCTCGAGGTCCTTTCCGTTGATGAGCGAATTAACAGAAACGGAATTATCGGAATCAATGGAAAAGGAATTATCGTCCCATAAATTACTTCGGCTCGTTTCGCTATAAAATATTTATCGTCGCGACACCGTTGCTCGTTGCACATAAAAAAATAAAAAATAATCCGAAAACGCTCAATGCAATGTGACATGACAATTAATATCTGATCGAACAACTTAATTTAATAAATCATTTTTAGCAATCCGACGACGAAAAAGTTTGTTCTTCGATCGCCGTCTCGAGGCCCTTTGCATCGATCAGCGGATCAATAGAAACGGAATTATCGTCGTTTGCCTTCAATCCGTCTCTTTACCGCCACTGAATTATTGATAGGAACCCACGGTTACCCGGATATCCAGCGGATGTCCGTTGATACGGGAGAGGGGGGATTGTACTTATCAATCCGGGATTAGTTCGCACCCGTGGGCAACCGCTATCCTCAACGGAGCTAACGCGCCGCCTCCTTCCCTTTACCGTCCCGTTCGCCCTCGTTCGCCATCGTCTTCCATTCCACCGCCGTAATGAATGTTATCCCATCGGCATGGCAAGATCCCAATTATACTTATACTTAGCCACGAATGCATCCTGCGACTATGGCTTATAGCCCCGTAGTAACATCCTCGACCATATTCCATGCGGATTTAAATCAGCCGCCTTTACTCAGGGGGGTTTAATGCTCTTCTAGCATTAAACGCGCTTCAATGCGATCACGATAAAAATAAAATGAAAGTCGAAAGCGCAGACGCTGCCTTCGCGTACGCAGATACGAAAGGCCAGGAGGAAAATTAATTAAGTTTTCTCTCTATTAAAAATTCTGTTTAATTTGCGAATCGGTCGCTTACTTTAAAGGAAATATGCGTCGAAATAAAAAAAAAAAAAAAAAATGAAAGAAGAGATAAAAAAAATAGCGTTAAAAATTAATTCATACGACAGTTGATTATTGACCCTTTATACGACTTTTCCACGCCTGTTACGCCGATCGCATTTTCATAGATATTGGCTCTTATTTTTACTTTTGCCGATACGAGAATGCGTTGGAGCATTAACGTCATCCCCGTCGCATTTAACACGTGTCCACTAGCGGCAAGGGTATTATAAGATGCGGCATCGACCTCGCTGGAGTACTCGTGCATGATGAGTTTCCCGGCTGACGATACTCGCAGTGACGCGATGCGCGGGCAAGGTGGAAGTTCGTATGAATGGAGAAAGGGTTGCCGCCGGAGAGCGTGGACTTTCATTCACAAATCCCGTCGCTCGTGTGAGTTCTTAAGCCGCGTAGGCACCGGGACACGTGTGCGAGGGCGGTTTGCCGCTTCACGTCGAACTTCTATCTTCGCTGCGTTAATACCGGCGCACCCCATCGTTTCAGGTATCTGGATTTTCGTCCAAGGCCACCGCCAACCGCAACCGCAACACAGGCGTGATTGCATTATAAAAAAAATAAAATTTATCGTTCACATTTATTATTCGATAAATTTTGGCTACGTGTATCTCGTATTGAAATTCCACGCAGAGACAAATTATCAATTGTGTGAAATAACAGTCTGTTGGTAAAAAAAATAAAATTGTACGCTAAAAGGGTTGGGACTGCCCGATTTTCGCCGAGCGTGAAGTTTACTGCGCGAGCGAAGCGAGTGCAGAAATCACACGAGCTGACAATCAGCTCCCTCTTGTGTAGTACACGATACTTTTTTCCGACTTCGTTACATTAACCACATTTCTTGCCTCGATAAATCGTCATATTTGCCAATGAAGTAATGAGCGCTATACTGGGGAGTAATGCAGCAGTACTGCGCATGCGCAGTATTAATTATATAAAATTATATAATATGTATTAATTAATAATACATCAAATATTATTAGCCGGTTAATAATGATCATTGGTCAACAATAGGCGATCTTCCGCCCGTGTTGCATGCCAAGAATAATTATTTTAGCGAAGTCGGGAAAAAATACTTTTTTTTTTAATTTTTAAAAATGCATTTTCTCAACTGACTATTCACCCCTCACGGATGGGTCCTTGTTTACCGAGGACCCAGAATTTTTCAAGACGCAACCCTCGAACGATACGAATAACAAGTTGACGTGCTAAAAAAAATCTATAAAAATGCACAGACTTATTTTGAGGTGTTGTTTTATCGATAACGCAGATGAAAATTTATTACGCACATCTGCATCGTTTTTTTGCTTAAAAGAAGGCATGGTCATTCGCTCTCGGCAAAAAGTTTCGCGTACTTGAAGGATTAATTCACGCAACCCATCACTTTTTTCACCGCCCAAGGTTCCGAATGGTTTCAGCGTACATGACTTTTTATTGATAATCGATTCGGGACTATCAAGAGCCCTTTGAAACGCGCCGAATAAACGAACGCGGATCGACACGCCGTGTCGAGAGAGAAACACGAGTAAAACTCGTATGGAAACTCTATACGGAATATGGACATGCGGATACAAAGAAACGAAGAGAGAGATTGGAAATAGTAATTTAGATTGGGAACCTTGGGAGCTTCTGTCGTCGGCGGATTATGCTTCACACTGTAAAAACGTTTGGTTTGAAAATTCATAAATGTATATGAAGTTTTATGCATATACAGTATATAAAATATCATTGACACGTATGTAAGAATATTATTTGTATAATATTTGTAATAATAACATAATTTTCATATACGGACGTCTTAATTTTCAATGCCATCACTGGTAATTTTAATACAGAGGTATTGCATTTAAGATTAAATTGTTAAAATTAAAATACAATGTATACGAATTCTAATTTCATATACCGAGGTTGTACATCTCACATAACTTTGTATATTGAACGTCTTGTAAATTTCATAACATTTTTACAGTGCATCCAGTTTACCTTTAAAGTTCACATACCAGCTGCAGCGATACATCGCATCAGAGTCGTCATATGAGTTTTTTTTTCAATTTCAAAACATTCTTAAAAATTACGTACAGCCGACCGGTGCATGGCGATTTCCGTCGACATACATTGAATTCCCAGAGCGCATTATAAACGACATTTGCGTGCGTGCCCCAAGTTCAAATACGTACGATGCGACACGTCTGTATCGTGTCGACAAGCGTACCGGAGGAAAAAAAAAACCCGTGAAATATTCATTCGTCAACACACCTCGAGATATCGGCCTCGGAGAATGTCAAGTGTCCGGGAATAATAAAAGGTCAAGCGGAACAAAAACGTCGCCGCACTCTCGCGTGTAAACTTTTGAACTTCGGGAGCGCTCGAATATGTATAATCTAATAATAAGCATCACGTGTCACAATCTCGTTACAACATTGCACCGGAAAACATAACGACTTTCATTCCACAACCGTGAAGTTAATTCTTACAAGCGTTACACATCACCACCGTTCATAAAGAGGCGAAACTTTGCGTTTCCGTTCTCGAGCGCAAATCCGCTCTCTGCCTCTCGCAGTTTCGAGAGTTCCGACTCTTCCGCCGACGAGTTTTGCCCCCCGTATACCGACCCACCAACTATAATCGGCTCGTGTACAACAAACTATTATCGTATACCTATATTTTATATACAAATTAATGCATCTCTGGTGTTCGCCAGTTTGTCGAAGTTGTTACCTAGTTTGTGGACCAAACTCGATGAGAGCGACGCGAAGCCGCGAGTGTATAACATACACTGACAATAAACCTGGCTGAACAATTGATTGGTTGAATTAGAATGTAAATGAGTTCATAAGTCAGGGGGGGAGGGGGGGGGGGGGGGGGGGGGGGGGGTAAGCCGTGCTCGACGACGCAGCGGTTGGTAGTTATCGTGTCGATGCGGTGGGAAGCAAATACAATGCACCTGCTATCTTCCAAGCGGTCACGAGAGTGCATGAGAAGGTCGAGCGACTAAAATTGGTACTCGTGAACTATAACCATCCATCGTGGCTCGGTAGGGGAGGGTGGGGAAAAACGGTAAAATCAACGCACGAAGGTAAAAGCTGACAAAAACATTAAATGATAATTATTCCGAGAATCCGAGAAAAATTGGGGTTTGGGGCAAAATGAACTACACCTCAATCTCACTGTCGCTACCAGGAACGAATTTTTTTTGTTCGTCCTGATTTGGAAGTAAGCAAATAACGCGGCTACAACGCTGCCGAAGGTATATTTTCCCGAAAACCCGTTTTTCACCACAGATTTAATAACGCGTCCGAAAAAAATTGTCTGGGGCGAAACGGGCTACCTTAAAATTTTCACATTTTCTTAAATCTTCGCCTGAACTATCCGTACATCTTGAGTTTCCCTACTTCTATCGTCCACCGGTTATTAGCGCAGAAGAATTAATTCAATTTGAGTGCGACTTTTGGAAGCATTGAATATTTTAATAGCTTCTATGGCCTATTAATGTCGTCAATGTCGCATTCTCTGCTTCCCCGTCATTGCTCACGAAAGGTTTTTACTTTTTACCTAGTCTGAATAGCGAGACAGTTCTCAGGAGTTCCTGATAGGAAGACAGTTTTGACACGCAGTGCACATGTCCTGAGAGCGAGAGAGTCTTGACAGGAAGACAGTCAGACATGCCTAATAATAAAGCCGTACTATCATTTTTTGGGTACCCTATTTTGCCTCGCTTCCATATTTTCCGAATTCTCTGCTTCTGTCGTTGCCTACGAAAGGTTTTAATTTTCTTTTCCTTCCGGGCTTTTATTTTTTTTTCGAAATTATTTGGGGTGTTCCATCACGCCCCGAATCAATCTCATTTTTCACTGGTCCATTTCGCCCCGGGGACCGATTTCGCCCGGGTCTCCCTTACATTCTTCGCGGTACATATGTTTACTTCGCGACGGATGATACACATTATAAAACCGGAAGATTAAGAACGTCTCTCGGTGATCGAGCGTTCAATGAAAATCGGGGTCAGTGTATCAGCGAGCCCGATTTCCCAACGCCGGATTGATACTGCCTCGGAGAGATCGGAGGTCAGTGTTGACGCTCGCGATAGTCGAGCAATCGCGGATCGAGTCTCTCGTGGATCCCCGTCGATAAAATCTGAAAAAAGAAAATAAACAAATTTAGTGATAAAATATTTTCATATCTGGTCGTTCGTTAAAAAAAAAAAAATTAAAGAGCCGATGTTTTCGAATGTTTTGGATGTGCCCCAAAAGCCAGTCGCGCGGAAGCAGCTCGCGGTAAACATTTGCGAAGCATCTCTATGATTGCCGTAATATCTGCACTCGAAGCTCTCCTGATAAACGGAGATGTACGGCACTGTTCGCGTGTGTCTGTTCCGTACTGTTTTACTCGCTCCCTCCCTCGTTAGCTCGCCCAAAGTTCCCCGGGTGTAGGATATCGGTGGGAGCGGAGTTTGTTCGAAATCAAGCGCCGCCGCCTATCCGCCCGGTTTTAATTCCGATCTCGCGTCAGCGTCAGAAGCACGATTGACCGCGATGGGACCGACGTATTTTCTGCTTTCATCACGTGAGTAACCCGTCGGCATCCGAAATCATATCGCTCGCCGAAAAATTAACATCCGAATAATTCAACGTGTCAAACGCGCCGTTGAGATCGAATAATTGAGTGTTGAATCACATAAAATTTCGAGCGCCGGAGAAGCTCATGAAAAATAGGGTATTTTTTTCCACGCCTTTCTATATTCGTTCCGTCGATAATTCGTCTCACTATCTCGTTTCTCACGGCGAGTGAATTATTCCCCGTCCTTCCCAAATTGGTTTAACGACGCTGAGTGGCGTTTCGTTAAATTGTGCAAGTCTCACTTTCGCAGTGTTCGCCGTTCTCCTCGGATCGGTGTACTTGTGTGTCGCCGATGCGAGCGACTCGACCGATTTCTCGTGCAACTGTGACCACTGCGACGAGAGAAAAGTGGAGAGTATCGAGACGAACGAGCCGGACAACGAAACGGCCGAGGAGGCGGACGCGACGAACGTCGAGGACGCCGACGGCGATGGGAATCGAACGATCTGCGCGAGAGACCGGGACTTCGACGATCGGTCTTTTCCGAGCGTCTGCCGGATGCTCTGTCACAACGGTTGCACGCGATATCGAATCTGGATATACGTCGAGAATAACGAGAAGAAGTACACGGCTTCGGCTTTCAGGACTAGTGAGTAGCCTAGACGTTGTCTTCCTCCTCTTGCATAACTTCGCCTCAAGGTAACGCAATAACCCTCGCAATAACGATGTCCACAGATTACTACAAATTGCGCGACGGTCCGTGCTGAGGAGAAAATCGCGGAGGCATAGAGTGTACCAAAGAAAATTACGAGAAATATATATAGCTTGAAGCACAGGGCAGGAGATGTAACGGCAACGGCAAATGGGGTATCGAGGTCGGTAGCGACGGTGACAGGTAGGGGGAGGACGAGGCAAGATGGACTACAGGGGCAAAATGGACGGCCACGAATTTTCCGCCAGACATGAAAACAAGGTTTCGTCGCGAGTGAAGGACGCCGGTCCATTTTGCCTGGCGCGCATCCAGCGAGGGGGGGGGGGGGGGGGGGGAGGTCAGGTGCTGAAATCGTATTAGAACAGTGTACAGTGGAGCGGAGGTCGGGGTGGAAAAGAGGATGATGGTGGATGTCGACGAGAGACGGAAAACTATGTGAGCTCCCGTGAGGTAATTCGGATCGTTGATCACGTTCTCCTGTTTTCACGGAAAGGGCGCGGAGCGCTCGGAAGCTCCGGGGAAAAAGTGTTACCGGCGGAAGCTGCGGAGGTCGGGCAGTATGTTGGCGGTGGGGGTTGCGAGGGCATCGCGCATAATTACTTTTCAAAGCACGTTTCTCTCTTCAGGATCCAATCACATCGAGGAAGGAGAAGTACCGGTTCCGGGACGATCATTCTAATCGAAATTCTCATTAACACTTTAGCGTTCGACCTGGGGAAGGTCGGCGGGACGATCGGCGAAGGGTGGGACCCGGAGGTGATTACCCGAGTCTGCAAAGAGACCGTGTCGTCGAGCGGCGAAGGGACGAATACCTTTAGACCCCCCTGCCCCCCCCCCCCCCCCCCCCCCCCCCCCCCCCCCCCCTCGGGAACACCTGGTTCGCTCTGCCACGAGCCGGTGTATAACATCGAGCGAGCAAATAATGCCCCAATTAAATGATATAGGGAAATACGTGAGGAGCGGCTCGCGCGGCCGGCGGTAAGGCTCGATGACTGCTCGACTCGGAGGCTGAACATCGGAAGTTACTTGCCACACCGGTGTATACCATCTCGTTCTGGCTCGAGGGCGGCCGAAACGAGGCAAAGGAATTAACCACCGCGCCAGACCACCGAGTCTTTGCAAATTGAGTTGTACGCCGGCGGAATTTAAACATTCAAATTAACCCGTTTAGCAAGTCAGAGTGTCCAATGTGTGCGCGAGCTGCTCTCCGGCGAGCAGCGCGGGGAGACGGAAAGGCGCGCCGAATGGGGACGCGGTTTTACAGAACCCCCGTCGATTCTCGGTCGAGTAATATTCAATCGATACGCTGCTCGATTCCCTGTTTCCTTAAGTTTTCAGGATACAAGCCAACGAGCGCGTATGATTGATAAAATGAAGGCTGTTTCCGGTAGATATTTTCGGAACGTTGCATCGGGGCCTTGACAGATATTATCTGGAACTTATCGGTATCCGATGAACCGTTGTAGAATTTGTACTGAATCTGAGTTATTTAACTTATAGTTATTGAAGATCGAAGAAATAAAGGGCCAAGACTTCCGGTCTTTCGGTTGTTCGCGGAAGATCTTGGACGTGTACGAGTTATGCAGTTTTATAAATATGACTACGCAACAATCTGGGTACTTTCTCGTGTACAACCGGCTCGCACCCGGCCGAGAGTCGTGTTCGACTTTCGGCTCGAAACAATAAATTCGACGACGTCAAGAGTTTTGTATGTGTTTTGAAAAATTGTTTGTTTGCGCCAGTCTTCGAGAATCCGAGGGGTCCGTCTGCTGTACACTATAATCTGACTCACAACAGCACTGTATTATTGGCATATGCAAAAAACTCATTTTTCAACCAAAAATACGTGACTTCCGGTATGACGTCGGTTCCGGTAGAAAAATGAGATTTCTACGCCGAAAGTGACCTATTTCCGGTATAATATCACTTTCGGTTTGCGAAATGAGATTTTCAAACTCTAAGTGACGTTTTTACGCCAAATCTCCAGAAATCGAAATTTCCGGTCTCTAAATTCCAAAATCCATATACTGATAAACAATACGGTTGAATCAAAGATTCGGGCAGGGACGTTCAAATAAATATTTTGTTGGTGCAGCTAAAACATGGTCAGTTGAAAAAAAAAATTTCGATTATTTCACCCGAGTATTTTTGAGGTATTAGAATATTTTGTTCGACTGACAAAACATTTATTTGCGCGTCCCTGCTCGAGTGTTCAGTTGATTAAAACTCATGTTTTTATCAGTGTAGCGAGGTCGGGCAGCGCCCAAGCACATACAAAAGAAAAGCTTCTTAGAAAAAGATATTTTAATAAACCAATAAGCGCCCCATTGTCGTTACTTTCAAACGTCTCGTAGACGACTTAGGATGCTGTACCATTCGAGATTGAAGGTTGCTCGTTATCGCTCTTTCAAGAGATATCGAGCAATGTCAAAGGATCTCCTTTACATGCACAGAACTACGAGACAGAATGGGAATGGAAACTGTATACTGTTTTTCGCATCTCGTCCGGAAAAGAATTTAATTTAAATGTAAGTAAATATCACTCGAAGTAGCGCGGAAAAGGGTTTGCCAGGAGATAAGAGAGCTGTCGACCTACTTTGATTCGTTTGTATGAGGATTGAGAAAGACGCGTTGCTCATCGACGTGCCAGTCGCACAGCCGCGTGTCTTTCTCCATCGGGCTCGTACATATTGTTTTAAAAGATTTGAGCGAATGCGGCCAGTACTAAACTTGACTGGCTTCACTTATTCTTACTTACAAGACTCACGTGTCGTATTTCCTCGGGGGTTTCGCTCTCCGCGAGAGACACACAGAGACAGAGGGAGAGAAAAATTACCCTTTGTCCGGCTTGCCTGCGGCTAACTATTAACTCTACACCAATGCTCGACGTTTCTATATATTTCCATATACTGCAATATTCCAATTTCTAAGAGAGCGAATAAATTTTTTCCTCTGTGGAATCGGCAGCGAGAACCGTACGCTTGACGCAAGAACGGCACACGTGGCTCTGGTGGATTCGAGCCCTTTCATGAAAATCTGTATTTTTTCTATTCGTCATTTTGGGATTTTTTCGAAAGCGTTCAACTTCTAGAATATTTACTATACCGTTATGGCATCTTGGCAGTCATGTTTCTTACATCCTGGCGTTTCGATTTCACTAAAATCAAACTGAAAAATGTGGATTGTTGGCGATGCGGCGCGGCGATGGAGATGTCGGCTGCACCGGACCAATTTGTGGTGCTGAAGAGGCGCAACGATACACGGGGTGTTTCATCAGGGTTGAATATCAAAATCATGAAAAATGTTGTACGTGAAATACAAAGTATAGATAGAAATTTGGTGTGGCAAATATTATTTTACAAGAAAGATTCACGATTTTTTGGACGTTGCGAATGCTTCGAACGAGACAGACGAAAAACGCTCGGCAGCCGTCGGAGGGTTCTATTACCAGCGTATCACCGGCTGCATGAGGGCCCATGGAGCTCATTTAGGAACACGCGATTGCCAGAAACCATTCTGATTCTTTTATAGTCTCGATGCCACAGAAACAGACTATCTATAGACGACTCTCTCTCTCTCTCTCCACAGCGGCACGCGGATATCCGTTGGACAATCCGGCACGATAACCCAACGCAGGAACTCTCATTCGCTCGCTGTCTCGGCCGACGAAATCCTCGCCCGGATTACAAGGTAAGATATCTTTATTTATTTAATTTATTTTCTTGCGTCCTCGCGATTTCTCAATTACCGACGAGAATTGAAGAATCCGGCGGTGTAAATATATTCGCCTCAGAGCCTCGTCATAATGTCCGTTTGTTTTCCTACCGTTCTGCGAAATTATGGATTTTCAAGAATCTACAAAAAAAAATCACGGACATTTCCGGCACTCTTAAAGGGCGACTGGATATCGCGAGCAGTTAATACATTGTTGCAACGTGTGCATGAGAAGTATCCCTTTTTCGCTTGCAAGGCGTGGCAAAAGTGCCGCTTTATAGCACGGCGTACTTTAATGGCTCTGCGCACGCGCATATCGGCCCAATTTTACTTCTCGCACGCTAATTTTACTTCTCACACGAGTGCAAAAACTCTGGCCCATGCGCACGCCTTACAGACGCTACAAGTCGCACATCTCTTGTACTTGTTGCAAAAAATATTCGATACTCCCGCGACTCGTGCGACCATTTAACAACCCGCGTATAATGTTCGCTTTACCTCACTTGTATCGCAAAGTACCATTAACTACTTTATTGCATGCATCTCATTTCCGTCGGAATAATTTTCGGTGTACCGTACGATTTTCGTTTTATGTAACCAATCAGGATGTAGAGATACGAGTCCAAGTGCTTACGTAGTCTCGAGCAGACGGATAACGTTACGTAAGCTGCGAATCTTAAAATTAGCTCGAACCCGTCCCGGCTCATCATCGTATTCGCCTCCGACCTCCACTCTACGATTTACTTGCTATTCGATCCGGTGGCACAGATCGTGCATAACACCGCCTGTGGCTCTCCCGCAGTCTAGCCGCGGGACGGGCCTGTCTGAATATATCTCGCAGCAAAATCGTGGAAGTGAGCGTTTCCACTACGAGCGGTATATCGAGTCCGGATCATTGAACAGGATAATGCCTGCGACCGCTTCGGATGAACGTATATAGGACGCTCGTGTGGCACGAATGTCTACTCGCAGTCTTTTACTCGATTTCCTATCTCCTTTTGCCCACTTCCGTCTATACCATTGAGACTCGTACAGGTATTCTCGAAAAATTCCATGTCCCCGCGATCGCCTGTGGATCCGAATCGAGAACAGATCTTCGACGATCTTTACCCTTTTCCAGCTGCATCGTTTACAGAACGAATCGCGCGGATGCTTGTAGTTCCGAAAAGGGAAGTCCTGGGCTCGCGGTGAAACTAGAGTACGGGTGGAAAGTTTCCACCCTTGGTCTGATAAGGATCCGCGTTGTTGGTCGTACCTTCGAGCAGAGTCTCGTATGCATACACGGCTAGTTTGCAATTTATTAAATTACGCATTGGCCTCGAAGGAGGAACTGCTGTGAGAAGAAAAACAGTAATTATTAAATCTGCCGATATTTTAATAGGTTCTGCGGCTACACGATAAAAAGGTTTGTATGTACAGTTACCGAACCATTCTTGTCGACAACCATCTATAATTCTTCTCACCTTAACATTACAATTTTTTTTTAGTTACAAATACACTGTGATAAAAATTCGTCTGGAATTTAATGTACTGGTGCTGGAAGTGTCTATGCATAAACTGGTACGTTAAATCACATGTACAATGGTGACGAAAAATTAATGTACAGTATATTGTAATGTTCAGAAACACTTTGCTTTTAATAATTAACTGTAATTATACTATAAAAGTACTTTAATTTCAATGCAGAGGTATATTAATTGTTCATCACGATTGTACATTAAATTTTTATATTTATATTCTACCTTTTATTTACACTAAAAAAAAAACCAATGCATTGCGGCCACACGTCATGATTCTTTAATCGGTACCGTGACCTCTTTACCTTCGATCGTCATGCATTCAATATAAACCGAAATTTCATTGATACCATGACAAAAAAAAAAAAAAAATTCTCAAACCCTCGCATTTTTGCCTTGTACCGTACAGAAGAAAAAGTATCCAGAGCGCGATGCTGAGTGCCCAGCGTCCGGAGACCGATTGACAACAGACACGGTCGCGTGAGCTTTCCCTCATCGTCGGCCGTGTATTATTGGCTAAAAGGAGAGCAGCGTAGTAGCGGGGGTGGCGAGAGGGAGGGGGGGGAGAGGGTTGTAGGATGAGAGCGCGCAAATAACCCCAACCCTCGCGAAAGAGGGGAGCGAGCACTCGTCAGTCGTCGAAGAGTTTATGAGTGTGTTAGTCGGGGCGCGATGCCGGCCGGCCGCCTTCCTTCCAGAGCCTGCCCGGCGCCGCACCGCAGGCGGATGAACGAGCGAGTGACTCGCGGAGAAAGAGGGAGAGTGGGGGATGGATGGCGCGCGCTGTCCGCCAGGCTAGTCGGAGAAACCCTTGCTTCCCGTTGCTTCCTATACCGCTCGGGCGCTTGCACCACCGGGTTACCGTAGGGGAGGGTTCGCGCTGCCGCGCCGCGAGCCGAACCGGGGGAGAGAGCGAGAGGGAGAGAGCCATAGAGAGAGAGAACATTTTCTGCCGCTACCGCGGAGTGAGCGAATATACGCCGGGACGCGCCAACTCGAAACTTCAGTCGTGACGCGACACGCGCTAACCTCGCAAGACCGGCTGTGGGCGCGCTGTACCTAACCGCTTATTAATCGCATGACACTCGGCTCGTTAAACTTTAATCGGCGTGTTTTATTTGTCGTCGTTGTTCGACGTCATCGACTCGTTTCAACGTGTGAATTAATGTAATGATAATAATATTAATAATACAGTAATTATAATATTCGAGGAAGATATCGAGAGACGGAAGATGTTAAGCTACGAGCGTGTTGTCAGGACGGGTCAGCTGGTCGTGCCGTTTATCGTTGTCTCGACTCTCCTCATCGGCGTTCGGCCGCAGATAATCGGTGAGTAGAGAGCAGAGAATTACGGTTGATAAAAAAGTTCCACGTGCTCGCAATTTTGTGTGCTACTTACGCTCGTAATTACGTCGAGAGCCGAAGAATCGCGTCGATAGGATATTTTGTTGCATAGTGTTTTGTTGAAATTTTCTTCGGTGATTTTGGAAAATTCCGCTTCTGCGAAGAGCCTCTTTCGGGATACATTCGGCGAATTTTTAATGTTTTTTTTCTCTCTTCTTCTCTTTATTTTTTTACGCTCATAAAATTTGAACGCGACGGGCGTGCGAGGGGGCTTTTTAAGATAAAGTGCACTCCGGAATATACATCGTTTCGTCTCAATTGGACGATGGAAAATTCAGTGGGTAATCTTTGAGTACCCCCGGCCCGACGTTAGACCGGCCGCTCTCGCTCTTCTCTGCCTGGAATTTCATTTTCATCGTTATTCAACGGCGAATGTATCCCGAATCACGCTTGAAAAATCGCCGGATGCCTCGGTAGGGACGTTTTGCACTACGAGTCGATTGGCATTAACTCATGCTTCGCCCTTTCGACGGAGATTAATGAGCTCAAACTTGGATCAGTTATTCATTGGACGGCTACTGGGGTGGTATTAAATGGGGTGAAATCCACAGCTAATTTTGTGCTGTGCTGTTCTTGCGATGCAACGTTACAAGCGGTATATTGTAGCGAACGCCTATTAAAACATATTTGTGCGTGGCCGTCCGCATGAAGGGGGCCCCACTTCGTCGGCATGGAGTTGTGCGTACGAGCGCGTTCTATTAAATACACTCATTACGTTCATTCGATTTAGCGTGTTTACCATTATGAACTTTTAATCAAGTTTCCCACGATAATTTTATTGTGTTCGATGCAGTACAATGCGACGATGCAAAAACCAAAATGAAAAGGGTTATTATTTAGATAGTTTTTTTTTTGTGTATTATAGATAGTTGTATTTTACCGAAAGCCGAAAGACCCGAATTCTCGAAAGGTTGAACCGGCAAAGTGCGGTTTTCGTACGGACGACCGCACACAATTAATATTTCATATTGCAGCGTTTCATCTATCGGTAAATCTGTCCGTCAATCTGTGACGTCGCTACATCCGCTTCGCTGCACTAAACCGTGCCAGTTTCATGCGTAAAATGATGAGGGTTATTTTTGTTCTATAGTTATTTTGTACCGGAAGCTAAAAGACCCGAATTCTTGAAAAGGTGAACCGACAAAGTGCGGTTTTCGTACGGACGACCGCACACAATTAATATTTCATATTGCAGCGTTTCATCTATCGGTAAATCTGTCCGTCAATCTGTGACGTCGCTACATCCGCTTCGCTGCACTAAACCGCGCCAGTTTCATGCGTAAAATGATGAGGGTTATTTTTGTTCTATAGTTATTTTGTACCGGAAGCCGAAAGACCCGAATTCTTGAAAAGGTGAACCACCAAAGTGCGCTTTTCGTACGGACGATCGCACACAATTAATATTTCATATTGCAGCGTTTCATCTATCGGTAAATCTGTCCGTCAATCTGTGACGTCGCTACATCCGCTTCGCAGCACTAAACCGTGCCAGTTTCATGCGTAAAATGATGAGGTTCATTTTTCACATAGATTGTTATTTTTGTACTGTAGATAGTTATTTTTTACCGGAAGCCAAAAGACCCGAATTCTTGAAAAGGTGAACTACCAAAGTGCGCTTTTAGTACGAACGACCGCGGAAAATTAAGATTTCACACTTTAGCGTTCCATGTATCGGTATATCTGTCCGTCTATCTGTGACGTCGCTACGTCCGCTTCGCTGCACTAAACTACAATAGTTCCATGCGCCTTGTTTTATCTTAGTGTAATGCCTTACGCTCCACGGTACGGTGAATTGCTGAATTACGTCACAACCCATCATTAATGTATTCTGGAATTAGTGTCCTGCGAAAACGTCGCGCGTTTTCGTGGAAGACGCAAACCCCGGTTACTCGGGAAAAAAAAACACACCGACATCCAACAATCCCACCATATCTCGGACGCTATGTTTACGGAAGTTGTACAGACGGAGAGCGCAGCAGTTAGTAGATCATATCCGGCTAATGATATTTTTTCTATTTATACGTTTATCGCAGCGCCCCATCTCCGCACGAATGCTTCGCGTCCTCGGTCCCGCGGGAAAAGCTTGCCGTGAAAAAGGAGTCGCGGACTTTGGTCGCGCGAATATAATTCAATGGCCAATCGATCGTGCCGCCCGCGATTTCTGTTGCGAGGCAACGTCCGATAGATCCCGAATAAAAGAGATGAATATCCGCCCGAACGGTGTACATGCCCCTGTTCCCGGTCGGCAATGAAATTGATCAAACTCTCGGATACAGGCCCCTGGCAAACGTTCGAATTCAATAAAGAGGATCAAGTCTACTGAGGTGTAAAGACGGTTTGATTGAATTTCGAGGGTGACGAAAGCGAAGGCGCGCCGGGATATCGTTCCCTCTCTGACCGATCCCAGCTTCTTCTCGGTTCGTTCCATTAGAGCGTTTCTTTTCGACCTTGGATGTGGTACACCATATAAGAAAGCGTCTGAATTTTTCTACGGTCGTTCGACTGCCCTATCGCGGATACGTGCTTCGCAGGGAGACCCTCAACGACGATAGTTCTGCAGTACGACTTGTATATAGACAACCCCTAGACGGTGGAGGGGGGGGGGGGAGGGGGGGGGGGCACTTTTATTGTGTTCCATCGTTAACTGCAATGTCCACAAGATAAATTTCCAATTGCATTCGACTGCCTCGCACGCTCACCCCAGCAATAATCGTTCTCGAACTCCAACAACGATATACGTTTTCGTTCCTCCCGAACTTTCGTGTTCTTTTTCAATCTCGGTTAAGAGATGCCCCGGATATTTCGGATTGTTCGTCTGAGGGAAAGAAGGAAGACGCCCGGTCGCGCTGGCGATCTCCGCTGGGGCCGAGTGAGACACCGGTGAGAGGCTTTATCTAAAAAAAACATCGAAACGGCTTACATTTCAGAAAGCGAGGCTGTATTTGTTTTACTTTTTGTTGTTGTTTTTTCTTTTTTTTCTTGGCGTTGCATCGGGGCCAGGAGTCCCGCGTTAGTAGCGAACTTTCGGTAAGTGGCAATTCCCGACAGAACGATTATTTGCGCAACGGCAGATGCGGGATCGAGGCGGGCGCGCGAGGCCGCGCGGATCGAATTCTTTCGATGGAGCAGATAGCTATCGGGACAGATGCCTGCTCCGCCAGCCAACTGGACTCGGAGCAGATATCTTCGGGTTTTTTTTCCCCGAGTGGTCGCAATTTCTAGGTTAATAGACGGTACACACACACCGACCCACAGGTGGAAACTCATATTTGTAGACATGTCGTATAATCTGGAACACTTTTTGGGATCCTCCGATCTGGCCGAACAAAAAACTGCAAGGGTATCCCTTCATCATGCTTTTTAAATATTTTCGATCGTCCTCCAACAATCCAACGGGCCGGTTTTGAAATTCCCCTCAAATAACCTATCTTCTCTGTTTTTATCGATTTTTTTTCGATAAAGCCGATAGCCATCGGCACAGATGCCAACTGAACTCGGAGAAGATATTTTGTTTTTTTTTAGTGGCTGCAATTGCTAAGTACATTGTAAAAACATTTATAGTCGTATTGTATAATCTAGAACATTTTTTCGGATTCTTCTTTTCGGGACCGATTTTGAAATCCGTCTAAATACCCTATCTTGAGTATTTTTATCCCTGACATCTGGGTTTTACGGAGGAAATCGCTAATTCCCCCAAAAACCATTGTTCGTCATCAGCTTTAAACAACTCCCGACACTTAGTGAGAAGGCCACAGTTTACAGCGTTCCAGTATTGTGTTAATCGTATCGACATCGGACAGACCACGGTGGCCGCAGAGGATCAAAGGGTCTAGGAAATCAGTTCGTACGTTGGCGCTGCCATCGCCGAAAACGACCTACACACGAATAGGTGGCAAGGAGGATTGTTTGACAGCATGTGTTATCTGGTGTTACCACGAAGTTCGATCGCGTGCCACGTTTCCCTTTACCTTCCAATCGATATCGCCAGTTCTGATGTTTCCTGCCGCTGCTGCTGGTTACCGTCGAACGTTCCGCGGATGTATTCAAATCTCCCGTGGGAGGCGTGATAAATAATAAATTGCGCTAGTGAGCCTCGTGGTCGATGTACACGTAGGTGTGGAACTTGCGAAATCGGGCGGTCGAATCCCATGATCCAACTTCCAGTAGACTGTTGCTGGCCGTGCAGACGTTGGCCGAAACGCCAGGGAGACGTCTTCATTCGGTCTGGGCTGCATGCAGCCAGCTCCGCCTCGACGGAGCTGAACACAAGTTGCTGCAATCGAACACAGCAATAGTTTCAGTGCATATCTCAAGTTGCCTCCGGTGCATAGTCGGAATACACTTGCCCGGTCTAATTTCCGTCTAATTGCTGCCGATTGCAACACGGCGGCAACAGCGGCCGGCAATCGGCCGATTTGATATTCGATGTTTCGTTCGCGAGGACGAACAGCGAAGACAACGCGCGGCACCGAGAGGATGGAATTTCATTCGTCCGACGACTTGCTGCCGGAATCCTCTGTCCGACCACACCTGTCCGTATCTATACCGGCCATACGACAGGCGCGCGCGTGGAGCCTCGCATGTTCTTCTTCGGTCCGCAGCTTGCCTGCCGAACGACGCGATACACGATATCCGGAACCCGGGCTATCCAATCGAGAACGGCGGTTATCAATTTCCATGCTCGAGGAGCTGAGCGAACGCCGCAATGACGGGAACACTATCGTTCGGGAGTAGGAAAAAAGGTTGCGAATGTAAATTCTCGTATGGATTTCTGACAATGTTCCTCTATTCCGAAAGCTTCTTCTATGAGAAAGCATTTTCGGCAGGGGAAAATCACATTTCTTGACATTTCAGACTTTATTCAGAACTCTTACACTAAAATCCTGAACTAAAACAAACATAGCTTTTTCTATGTAGAAGCAAAAAGCACAAAAAATATTAAATTTAATAAATATCTCACTGCCAATGGCGCGGCTTTTCTACGACTCTCTGTATCTATTTCTTTCTTTAGAAAAATTTTCAATCTAGCGTCTCTCAATGAGCGTTTCGTCGCTCGAGCTTTCAATACCGTGCAAAACATTTTTCACGCTCTTCAATTCATTCCGTCCTCTCCATTCGCGGCTCTCGGTACGTTTCGTTATATTTAATTAATAATGATATAGGTATACTTAAAAAGTGATTAAAAAAAAAAATGAAAGAATTGTGAAATTTTCTTGAAACCCGTTGTATAACAAATTTTATTCAGTAGTTCAAAATGCGCAATCGAAGATATGGCTTGTCGAGGGTACATCGACTGTCGACTCAACCGCTATAGCGACTGACTGTTCGAGAACGACGGATGCAAATGACGCTTTACTCATTGAGCAGGAAAATTCTTCTTCCTTCCGTCGCTCGTTTCTTTCTCTTCCGCTTCGTCCCATCTTTCATTTCTTCACTTTTTTTTTGCTTTTTTTTCTTATTCCCGCTCGTACCACTAATTCTCGAATCGTGCTAATTGTACGACTCACGTCTGGTTTGCACGACGAATCGATAATATATTTGCATCGACTTATCATAGTCCCGTCGACCACGCTGTATAAACTTTATCGGCTGCCAGTTCAACCCCCTCCTCTCCCCCCTCCCCCCCTCCGTACAAGTACCCGGACCTCGACGATCCGATGGATCACGCGCGAATTTGAATTTGCACCGTGGCATTTACCCACTCTCCACCGGCTGTCGGAGGTGTACGCGAACGCGATACCCCTTTAATCAGTCCGACACTCTCGTATACACATCCTCTCTCTTGCAGCGTCACTAAAATTACCTGTGACCTCGATGTATGTCTTACGTCGACCGATAGAGATAAAATTTTAATCATGGCTACGCCAATTTGCACTTGATTACAGGTTTCTCATTAATATATGCATTTCATTATGCACCGAAATAATAATAACAACGACAACAACAACAACAATGTTACTGAATAGCGTTCGGATATTTCGTGTGGAGACGGAAATAATTATTGCGACGGTAAACATCTGCTTTGACCGGGGAACATTTCTGTAGTGAATATTATGTAATAATAATATACATAATTATAAACTATAGTAGTGATATTAATACTCGCAGTACTTTCGATACAGATCGAAAACGCTTAATACCAGACTATACAAACAAACAAAATTAAATTCTCAAAATCTTACCATACAATTATTTCGGTGCGAATTTTGGCAATGAGTTATTCAGACTCGACAGTCAACATTTTTCGATCGATAGCAACAGGTTCGATAATCGTCAATGGTATGAATCAGAGGTGGGCAAATACACCAAGTACAAGATGTACGTATCGAAGTACCAAGTACTTGAAGTACCGAGAACTAGTAGTTGAGTTTTGATGCATTCAGTGCTGGCAGAACTGAACTGCCGAAGTTCTGAGTACCGAATACTAACTCCGTATTTGATACTTAGATACGTACTTCAAGTACTTAGTGTATTTGCCCATCTTCGGTATGAATTTATCACGTCTTTTAAAATAATTTTGGATTGAAGGGAAATATAATGCGTGGGCGGATTTTTTGGTGCAAAAAGAAAATAGATTACTGCAACGGGTGTGAGATGTGGGAAAAAGAGGCGAAAGCTGGTCGGGATTGCGCCGGCATTCATCTTTCCCGTCGGTGAGCGATCCGATGGGAAAGCATGGGTTGACTGATTTCACGGAGTGTTCTGTTACTCGAGTGATTTGCAGAAAGAATGCATGGCACATGGACGGAAGTGTTGGGGAGAGAGTCGGAGAAAATATGTTTCGAATATCGATGCGGAAACTCTTTCTACCAGCGGCAGGAGATTTTACCAATTGTCAGACGCAGACGAAACGCAGACAAAAAAGGGGATACCCTTCCAAAGAACCTTGCAGCAGGCTGCATAGTGAAAATAATGTATACATTTTTTTTCTTCCATTTTCAAACTCCTCTCAACGTAGCTTGCGCTCGCGGCGCATCAAACCATTCCTCGCGTGCATTTACATCATTATTCGACGAACCTTCTTTACGAACATCTACATTTTTATACATCTCTACTGGTTGTATACTGCATGGTTATAGTGTGGCGTCGATAGAGGAGAGCGGGGCAAAACGGACCCGCGTCCTCCATTGTAGACGGAGCTTTTTTTAACGTCATCCGAAAAAATTGACGCATTCCGTTTTGCCCCGCCCGGTCTATCTTGCCCCGGTCTCTCTGTACATCTTGTGGAATACGCGACCATCGATACACTCCGAGGCTGACGTACATAGGTAGAGGTACACCGGCATTTTCGCCCTATCGAGATTGATCGAGGGTTCGCGCTCTCGAGAACATTGATTTACTGTTCCTCCAACAATTTGATTTATCATCCACTATTCGCTGCTGTTCTTCGATAGTGCAAACGACTGCTTGAAATATCAATTGTTATTAATATTTCGAGCGAGCTTCGTCGGGCGGAATTGAGCGAGCGAAACAAAAGAAAACAAAAAAATGAAGCAAAAAATTAATCCACGTTGAAAAAAAAGAAGAAAAGCGTAAGCTGGAAAGTAAATGGTCTTTTCGCCTCGACATCCAATGAAGTATCATTAATGGCACTTAGGGCCTCATTATTGCTCGACAAAAAAAAAATAATTCTCTTTCGAGCAGTTTTCCATTTGCGCAATTTCGAAAACGTTTTGTGTATCCGAAGTCGTGTAAATCGATTGTAACGAAGCTCCTCATTGTTCGCCCATAATTGTCGGAAACCTTATTAAATACCGACCGCATTTCCACGAACGGAGCAGCGTACACGGGTACTAAACGTCATTCTCACCAATCTGGTTGCGATTTAATCGCACATATATTATAAATACATTATGGGAGGTTGAATGCCGGTGGATTGCCGTACGCCGTTCAAAATACGCCGGTCGATAGTGATTAACGAGCGCGTTCCTCACATTGCACTAAACAGCTATCGTCGCTGTCGCCGCTATCGCTTTAACGAGATCATGATACGACTTATAACGATCGCTCGTGTATCGCCGTTCTTTCCCCGCAAGCGTCACTCCTAAATAAAAAAAAAGAGACCAATTTGTCTCGGGCAAAAATGCACGGTGCACTTGAATTCCCAGCCTCCGGGGTAAAAAGCGTCTGCAATTTTCGTCGTAATTGATTTAACGGCAAATGTCTGTATTGTGTTTGCGGGTTTGGTGGTTAACACGTTGTTCTCGTTCTGCCACTTCTCGAGAAAACGTGACTATGCGTTTACGTGGTTTCGCCGACGGGCCGATGTCTATAGACAATAGCCATTCCGTAGGCATCTCACGTACGCCGATGTACCGTTGCGTGCCACTGTCACCGGATATCATCGACGAAGATTTCTCGATATGTATTACCGACGAATCACGTCGAGAAGTGGAACCTTATTCCCGATATCGTTTCCCTCTCCGCATCCGACCAGCCCCGACGTTTTCTCCGCACGTTCTTCCCCGCGCGGCGCCACAAGAATTCATTACGTATGTATTCGGCCTCAATCGCTCGTATCCCTTGCAGCGAATAATAGAGATTCTGCAATATTGTTCGAGACTTGAATTCCGCGAGCGACGAGCCCGTTTGACTACCCAGAGCGACGACAAGGCAGATCGGGCTTAAGAATTTTATTAACGCTGCGCCGTCGACGATTGTAGGTATTTGTAAAACCTGTTACGCAGGCTGCTGCAAGAGATACGTCAATTCGTGAAGCGGAGGAAAGTCGTAGGGAGTCTTTCGAGCTTATGTATTTGTTGGAAAGTTGCTTGTTCGTTCGTCCTCATTTTCAAGAAACCAGGCGAAATGTAGGGAGCAAATTGCAATCTGCTTTTATTCTGTGGAGCTCTCAGTGAATTGTGCACAATAATGCGGTGAACAACAGCGATATGCGCTATTGTTGTGGGGAAAAAAATAATTTTCCGACCAGATACGTCACTTCCGGTCCGGAAGATCAATTTTTCGAACGGGCGTGACGACACACCGGAAATAAATAACTTCCGATCGGGAAAACTCATTTCTCGACCGGCAATACGTCATTTCCGGTTTGAAAACTTCATTCTTTGATCGGAAGTGACGTATTTCCGGCAAATCTTCGAAAATCTAAATGTCTGCTTTCTAAAGTCCACGCAGAGGGCGCGGAGCGGACAAAACATTACAACGGGCTAGTTCTAAATATATTGATTCTCGCTCTTAGTTTTTAGATTGTAGTACGAAACATGAGTTGTGGAAAGTGTAAAATTCGTACTGCGAATTTTGCACGAGTGCGAGTGGTGAATATCGCCCACTTCAAAATATAAAAAAAAATTAACAAACCAACAAAAAAAAACTTTCACGTAAACATTGATAAAATATTACCATCTATTATTCTCGGTTCACAATTTATCATGAACGAAACAATCGTACATTCGCTTTTCGTTAGATGATTCTCAAAAAGCAAAGTTCAATTCATCACCGAATGTTTGACAACCTATTGTTTCAAACTTCGAAATCTCTCGTCGGGACGGTTGAAAAAAGAAAACGTCTCGGGTCTCCGCGTTCGCATGCGCGGGCAAAACACATCTCATGCAAATGCCGCAGAATTTATCTTTCGCAGAGTTTTACGCTCCTCTCTGTCCGGTGTGATGGGCGCGAAGCGTGCGAGGGAGGAAGATGGATAGATAGGCGAGCCACGAAATTCCACACCAGAGTCCACTATCCTCTGGCGCGTTCCGTAACGGGTCTACATTGAATTTGCATACGGTTAAAAGTTGTGGAGCGAACGGGAGAACGCGCGGTATACCGCGCGTAACCATCGCCGCAACGTGCCCGCCGCGTCCCTGGATGGTGATTTCGCGAGCCATATCCTTCGGGGGGAAAAAGACGGGCGGACGCGACCCCGGCGGCGCGGTGGCAACGGCACCGTAACCGGCACCGTCGGTGGCAGCCCTTCTGGTTCGACCGGCCGGAACAAGCGACCGGCAACGAAGAGATCGACCCGTGTCCAGAAGAAGAGACGTACCACGTGCCCGCTTCCGTTTATCGGTCGAGCCTTCGCACGCTCCTCGGATACCGCGTATCCATGATTGGATCACTTTTATGAGCTCCCCGGGGACAAACGGACCATCGATCCTCGGCCCCTTTTTTCCCTCCGCCGATCTCATAACAAGGTGTCGGGGGGGCCCGGCGAGTCGGAGGGGTTCCGGACCGAAATACTTGCTCCATCGATAGACCCGTCCCATTTTGCTTTTCACGTCTCGTGAATCCGTCCAAGGAACGCGAAACGGTCTCCGGCCGACTGCCGCACCGTTCGCCACCGACGGATCGAAACTTCGGGAATCCACAATAACGCACCTTCCCGACACTCTTTTTCCCCGTGAAACGTGGCAACGGCACGCTTTCCCGCGATCGTCCGACTTCCCCTTGTCCATACCAGACCGCCAAGGACTCTGTTTCTCTGCGCCGAACGATGTTCCTGCTGTGCGTTCCACCGTATCGGTATATGCATGCACGTCATTCGATTCCATCGGCGATACGATGCGAAGAAACGTTATTTCAATTTCCCACAACCCTCTTTCGGTATTTCGGTTACATTACACCGTTCTCGGAGAAAGAGAAGACATCGGCCGCGGATTTTCTTCATCTTTCTCCGCTACTACTTTTCACGATGAACACCCGCGTGCGAGTTTCGTCAGGGAGAAACCCGACGCGTCTCGCCACTCTTCGTCGTACATTCTAGATCTTCCATCGGTCTATTATGACGATGGATCTTTGCATTAAACGTTTTTTAAAATTATTCTTTATTTCCCTTCGCTCCATCCCGTTGCGAAGAGACGCTTGCGTTGCAGCCAATTTACGATTGGAAATTGGATATTGGAAAACGGCTGTCACGGTTAATAGTGTTTATGCGTTGTACTAAAATCCGGGTATTAACACCGACCCGTCGTTCACCGCGCGATCGTGTAACCCTGTCACAATTGTACGAGCCGAACGGCAGAAAGGCGAGACCGATGGTCGGTGCAAGATAATGCGGGTGGCGGGAGGAAGGTGGAGCGCAGAGTTTGACCGGTGCGAATTGCGATCGGACGGTCCATCCGGTCGATGTCGTTCCGTCATTAATTGTATTATGCACGAATTATCCACGCCGGTCCGCGAACGCGTCCTCGCACAAATGTGAAAATAAATTCTTGATGACGGTGTCACTGGCTCATCGGGAGTCGAGCATCCTCGTGAGTTATTCATCGTCCGTTGCTGCGAATACATTTACCGATTAGAAAAAAAAAGATCCGAATCTATAGAGGCGTCTGGTCTGGCCTGTCCGTTTGCAAAATTAATCGATACCCAAATGAGGAACAATACGGATGATCGAGGGACTCGCTCGCCGGCACGGTCGCGAAAGCTTCGGAGTTGCATTCCCGGGTATTAGTCACGCGGGACACGGGTTAGCTCCGACGGCTGCCGGGCGAGAGTCCTCGACGAAGTTGCTCCAAATTGCGAGCACGTTGCTGATAAACTGGCGAGCGAAAGCACCCGAGAATCTTAACTTTTGTATCAAGATTGCACCGGCGAGCTAACGAACCGTACACATCAACCCTACCGATCCACCACCAGTCCGTGGACACGTACGAGTCAACGGGTATGGATAAACACACTCGCGCCACCTTTGCGCGTCAAATTCGGAACGAACGCCGTGGCGCAAGTTTCCGTCCGGTCGGATAAGTTGCGCCACGGGAGAGTAGATGCGGTCTCCGAAAGCTGCGAGTTTCAAAGGAGGTCAGACGTAGACACATCCAGCTCTCTTCCGCGGTGCGGCGGAATGTATGCCTTTCCTGTGTCCGGTTTGCGGTGTCGGGCCGGGCATAACCCGACGGGTAGAGACGGAGATACACGAAAGTCTTGCCGCGGAGCATCGTCCGCAACTCCGGTGCATGGAAGGGCCGGCGAACGAAACGGAAGAACTACGGGATCGGCGAACTCCCGGGCAGCCGCTGCAACCAATGGGAACGCGAAGGACAGCCCCGCGTCTCGCGTCGCCCAAGGTTTCGCCGTCGATTTGCCTTGTCGGATCTCGGGTTTCGTCCTCACTCACGCTGCACAGAGTAATTCCATCTCGCTCCATCCACCGGTAAATTGAAACGTTTCAAATTTAGTTCGCGACTTCGGTAAAAGCCCCTCGGCGAACCTCCGGAGCCTCTTCTCCTATCGTGTTTCCAGTCAAAACTATGCTCGTCGTACCAAACTCCGGTCAAAGTGTTCGCCCTCGTGTGTTATCAACCCGACGGGAGACACGGTAGCTGTATACCGATACGAGGATGAACGCGTGTACATCGTACAGAGAGTTAAACCATGACCGCAGGAAACTCATTGCCGCGGTCATTTCGGCGTGTATAGCGCGGAGGTGGAGCGCGCCGGGGTAAAGCTCGATTCATTACGCGCGGGCATCGTCGCCGGTGTTTCGGTCCATGTGCCGGGCGTCGCGGTAACGAGAAACAGCTTTGGCCACTGTGAGGGGAAACAGAGAGGACGAAAATAAATAAAAAATTGGAAAACGAAAAATGATGCAACGAGAAAAATCGATGCGGGTGAAATATATCTATACGGGAAGACACTGGTTGCGAGAAACAAATTGAACCACCGGTTCGGTATGGCGTATGCGGTTGCATCCGGTAATTAATGTTTGATACGGAACGTGACCCCGGTATAGAATCACGCGACGCCGGGAGGGAAGGCCCTCCGTAAAATCACCGTTGATTACAACGGAGGAGGAAAAAAAAACCTATCGTCAAATGTTTGACATTCGTCGAAGCCGATGAAATGAAATGAAATGGGCCGGGATAAAGAGAGGGACGAGCACGGATATTCCGCGGCTGGTAATCCGCGAGGACGGTTTATCCGTTTAATTAATTAATTTCGTATGCGTATGCTAAACGGTCAAACAATAACCGCACATGTATTTCGATTACGACGCTTTGCGTGTTAAAACACGGATGGTGTACTAAACAGCGGACCATAGAGTGTCCACTATTGCATCGAGAAAAATTCCACGGAAGCTCGCAACACGATGAACCAACCAAACCAGCCACAATGATGTAATAACGATTTTTTAAAAAACACCTTCAATTTTAATCTATAAAAATTATGAATAATTTTGACGGATAGTAATGGATCACGAAGAAACTTTTTCGAACAATGTTTCATCGTAACATTTTGTAATACAGGTTAAAAATAAAAAATTGAAAAAGTTAATTTTTCATGACTGACGTTTTATAAAAAACTGTTCGTTCATAATAATTTCCAGGAGAGTCGTATATATATAGATAGTTTATTGCAAATGCCTCACGTACCGATGAAAATGACGGCGACCGTGTTTTCCCTCTTAGCGAGCCCAAACGTGGTTCGGAGTCGTTGCCGACTTCATTTGCGCCGCTTCTTCACGGCGCATCAATTCCGGTGCGGGGACGCTTCAACGAGCATAATTCCGCGGACTCGGCGTAAGCGGGTGCGATGCGGGAGCGGCAGTGACGAGGATTCCTCGTTTATTTTCGCGAGGTTTCGCGGGCGACATTTCCGCAGGGAGAGCGTGGTGCGGAGGAATCGAGAATTTGTGTTGAGTGCTTACGTGACGTACGCCGGCACAGTTGATACTTTTCATACGCGAAGGAATCCGCGAGGTGAGGCAAGGAGAAAACGGTTTATCGGAGTGGCGCAAGACGAATTTCTATTTCACATCGTCGTCTCTCGCACTTCCGGTCCCGCTCCGGTTGCGTCCCATACTCGCACGAGCCTCCGCCGCGTCCCGTGTATCAGGCATTCGAACTTTGAATTCCGTACCGTGTTGTGTGTTAGCGTACACGTGTCCCACGACATACATATCGCGCGAACCCTTCCGAGGAGCGTCTCCAGACGCAACCCCGTACATGTCTCACGGGTCACCCGCACGATCCCTCACGTAGCCTTGCGGTATTCCCGTAGCTATGTTGCCACTTCGGGAGTAATACCGATCGCAGGACCGGTGATGGTAGCGTGGAAGGAGCCGGGGATGAAACTTTGAGCAAGAATCTCTCTGCCCCTTCCCAGTTTGCGCTGCTCGAGCAAGCCCTTCTCCTCCCCCCCGTTGTTCATTTCCTAGCTGCATGATGCGCGTATCCCGCGTACTCAAATATCGCCGCGTCCTCACCGACTCGCCATCGTCTACACGTCCTCCTGAAAGCCTCAACTTACCTCTCAACCAACTATCTCGAATATCTTCAAGTATCGGCCAACTGTGATACAAGTGTACGCTGTCGGAGGTAGAACGGCAACCAAGTTTCTTGATGGGAAAACATGCTATGACATCGCTGCCCTAATCTTCATAAATGAATTCTCCGCGTCTCTACGCTGGATATGCGAGCAAGTCAAAGGAACTTCGGAATTTTGCAAATCGTTTGTCCATAGTTTCACGCATCAATCGCCCACGGTGGATGACGATGAGTACACTTAGAGAAAGATCTGGTAAATATGAGCACATCGCTTGGGAGATATTAGCGTGGCACATAGTGGTAGCGAAGTAGGGCGCAACCTACGACAGGAAGTATCGGATTTATAAAAAAATTTCGTACATATTACAGTAAAAATTCTTGGAAAGTTTGTGATTTTCTGCCACAGGTCTCACCCCAGCAGCGTACACAGATAAAAAATATGGTTGAATCGACTAAAGGTTCGTCTAGGGACGTTCAAATAAATATTTTGTCGGTGCAGTAAAAATATTGGTTAATTCAACAATTTTGATGATGATTTTACCAAAATATTTTTGAAGGCTTAAAATGTTTTGTTCGACCAACAAAATATTCTGACCGCATGTTTACTTGATTTAACTGCATTTTTTTTATCGGTACTATCATGAGTCGCGTTGATTTTTCTTTGACACTTCCGGTTGCTTTTATTATGTCCTGTTAGTGTCCAGCGAATGGCCAAAAACTGGCAAAACGTCGATCGCCATGGCAAAGATATTGACCATGCGATTCGTTTGATCTTGAAAATTGAAAACTCCTTTCGCTGGCACCGGCGCTCCAGGCCTCTTCAAGAGCCTCGATGACCCTCCCACCGAAATCTGATGAAACGCGTCCGTCAATCGAATCGGCGAAGGAGTATCGGGATCCATCGATGAGCATCACATTCCGATGCAACGGAGGTTGACGAAACTAAAAAAAAAAGTATCTAGCGATAGTCCCGAATTGATTTTATTCATCCAACTGAAACGAAACTCGAGAGCCGTTAAACGGAATCTATTGACGCGTAAGGCCAAAACTGACGAATACGGTCCACCCCGATTAGCCCGTCAATCAACGATACGCGGACCGGGCCATATTGGCCACTCCTACCCTATCGTATTCCGATGCAATGGAAATCGGTTACACTACGAAACAAATTTAAAAAAATCCAAGTGCGTGCACGAGTATCGCAGCTATGATTTTATTCATTCGACTGAAACGAAGCTCGAGCGCGATTAAACGCGCGGGTGTTAGTTCGCGAGGAGTGGCGAGAGTGACACATGTTCCTAACGCGGTACGTAAACGCATATTTGTGTAGTGTTCGGTGTTACGTACAGTATCGCACTGTACAGGAGCGCGGAGGAAAATGAGTGTTCTGTCCCCGACGTGGAGCGATGCCCGTCGAGAACCCCGATTATCGGCCCATTGAACAGCCGAATTTCTGCCGGGGATGAGCGGACGGCCGGTCGGGTTTGGTTCTCTCGCCGAGAGCAGCGGAATACCGGGGCTCTTTCGAGTCCATCAAATACGCGTGCCTCTCATTCATCGCGTAACTACCGGTGGTTACCGTGTGTATATCGGGCGTATTTCGTTGCTCTGTGGGAGTCCCACACTTTTATATTATATTATCGAACCCCGGCTGGTTTATCGGTAGCGGAGTGCATCGGAGTGTCCGGTGCACTCGAGTAACAAGCCTGCTGTGCGTCCGCCTCTGGGCTATTCGGCGATACTATTTGGCGAACACACCCGCTCGACCATGGTGTTCGTCCCCGTCGAACACCTTTGGCTACGTGGATGCGAGAACGCTGGCGTGCCTGTAACTTCGGACGGTAGAATACGTGACGCCAATCTCTTCGATATTCGTACCGCACCATTTTTGTTTTTAAATTCACTCACATGCCCGTGGTATTCGAAATAAAAAGAATTTTTTTTATAAAGTGAATAAAAAACAAAATAAAGCGAAGTAAACCGGAGCAGCGGCGAGCAGTGTCGGGTTTTAACGGTATAAAATTTTGAGCAACGGGGGGAGGGCTGACCGCGTCCGCGGCTGTTGTGACGCATCCCCGGCCACGGCCCGACCCACCGGTCGTCCGATGACACTTCGCCGGTTCGCGCTCTGTGTCACAACGCTCCTACGTGAATGCGGAGCAAGTGGGCGGATGAACGCGTTACGGTTCGCCCGCCGAGACACGGAACTTTACAACTCGACCCCACCCGCGACGGATGATAAATTCAGGGTGAAGCGGTTTAATGACGAGTTTGAAAAATGTTGAGTGTCGCTCGAGGTGTTTTCACCCCGCTGCGCGAGCGGTTTCATGGCTCGTTGTTGCCGCACGCGCGTCTCGGCTCCGCGTCGGCGGATGAGGAGGTTTTTCAACGTTAGACCATGTACGAACAGACACGCGGCATATGGAGCGGGCTTGAATACTTCTGTGTTTCTGTTCGGGAGAGCGGGGCTAAATGGAACGGTGGGGCAAAATGGGACAATGAGACAAAAGGCAATTTTCCACCAACTTTTGAAGGATGGTTGTAGTGATGGTAAATTGAGCAAAATAATGTTAAAAATCCGGATGTATCGTTGCACGGTAAAAAAAGTTTCTACTTTTTACAACAACTTATTGTCCACATACGTCCCCAATTTTTAATTTGTTAATTTTCTAGTTTGACAAATAAAAGTACAAACTAAAATTGTTAAGTGCACGAGGAATAAAAGGGCAGTTTTGTAATATTCAAACCTGAACAAACGAGTTTGGCACTTATTTAACAAAATTATTTTTACGTAACTTCGTATTCCGATTTTACAAAATTATTTCTTACTGTGTGCGACAAAATGGAGCATCCAAAAATTGTTGGATAATTGAGATTTGCCAACGCTGTCCCGTTTTGCCCCGCTGTACCATTACGCCCCGCTCTCCCCTACGTATACACGTCGGGATAATATAAGCGTATGTGCGGCGGTGGACGAAAGAGAGATCCATTTGAGCGAACAACGGTGTCCCAGTTCTTGCGATATGCGAGTTTCCGCCCCCTTTCCCGTACAGTATATTGTGCCGTTTTTATTCTGCGAGAAGATGGGACGCGTAAACGAGAGGGATATTGGGTGAATTGGTCTACCCGGTTCATCCTCACTCCTCGTGCGAGATACAAATAAAGAAAATATTCTCGACACCCAGGTGAGACTATATTTTCCTCGTATGCTCTCCGCCGTCGGGATTAACAGCGTTGAAAGCAATTTTTTTTTTTTTCGGTGCGAATGAAAAGAAAAGTTTAGACTCCGAGACCGCAGCGTTTTCAGCTTTCATTAGCTCCGTCGAGATGATTTGTTATCGTCGGCACGTCCGCCCGCGACAGTGACAAGCGAGCCTCGGCAGTGGATATCGCGCCAGCGAATCGCGCGAGAGAACGATTCCGGTTTAATTGATACGCCGAGCCACGATCGCGACGGTTTTCTCCTCGGAACAAGTGTGTCGGGTCGGGCGGAGACGGCGTTAACGCCGTTTTTATCGTCGCGACTATCGAGATGTACATCGGCCAGGGTTGCACGGTTCACGGAGGCGTGACACACGGTATACGGAGGTATACACGCGGCGGGTCACAAAATCTCGGGATCCTAATGGATTTTCGTTGGACGCAAACTGGCGCTGCGAGACCTATAGCGTGTAATACCCATCCGGTTTCGAGGTATAATGCAGCCGTCTACCGAACGCGTCTCCCTCTGCCCAAAGGAGTAATTTATCATAGGCTAATGGGCGAAACGATGGGTGATGTTCGTGCCGGTCTCGCTCGCTCGTCTTTTCTCACCGCTGAAACTCGGCCTTTCGCGTCGCAAAGTTTGACGAAGCATGAAATTCGGTATTATGTGTATGGTCGGGTAAAAGTGGTCGATCCGACGAGCCGTGAAATTTCGTCGTCCCAATGAAAATCCGAGACACCCGTACCACGATTCCTACCCGGTGGGCTTACGGATATACGTGGCGGAAAGTACCTGCATGGCAGTGCGCCGTTCTACGGTACAGATTTGAAATAAAAAAAAAGGCCAGAAAAGAAAACGGATCGGTACAGCTGGCCGTGAGTGCGGTTCGTCGCCAAATCGGATTTGTATAGCGCCCACCGTTACCGTCCAGTGTTGGTATTGCGGAGTCGAGGGACCAGCGGCGGAACAGTCTCAGTCCCGGCAAACAGGCTCAGGGCTCAGCGCTCAGCGTAATCTCGCGTTGTTTGCCTCTACGGTATTTGGCGAATGTTCAAGGAGCCCGGAAGTTCTTACGGCGACCCTTCCGGCGCTGCCGCCACCTCCTCCCGTCTCTCTCTCCGGCGGTGAATGAAAGACGATGATGAGATCACGGACGACCTAGTCCTGTCGGCGCAACACCGCGCTATTCAATGAGCTCGACCAATATTTGTCCTCCGGTGACAGTCGCGAAATAGCCATCTGACCCGCGACGTGCCCGAGCTGCGAACAGCTCGACACGATCGTCGCGGGGAAACAAATTTATCGGGTGCGAGGGAGTGGGGCGCAGTGTGGGAGCTTTTTTTCTCGAGCGGAGTGTCCTGTTTCCGGTGAGGGATTCGTGCGTTAAGGAATAGTGTACTAGGGTAAGTCGGGGCGATGTGGACATGATTGTTTTTAGCAATGAAATTTGGAGGTTTAACGTTTTCAAAAAGGATTAAATTTTTATCGTAAGCAGCCTTAGAAACGTCGAACTGAAGTAAGTCGAATTGAAATTAATATATTTTGATTTGAAAATAAGTTTCTAAATTCGTGTAAAAATCTTATTTTTTTGACCGGAAATGACGTCGTACCCGAAATACGTCATTCCCGGTCGAAGAATAATATTTTCAAATGGGAAGCCACGTATTTCCCGTATGACTTCTATAATTTCCATAGAAAGTGATCGAAAGTCGTAATATGGTGGCTCACCAACTTTTTAGGAGTGGAGAGTAGGGACATTATGTGCGCTCTCGCAAACGGAGAGCTGCAGCGCCCACTTCAATGGTGTAAACGTAATGCTGGATAAAAAATCGCAAAAGTTTATCACTAAACTGCACGATTGTGATAACATTCAACCAAACTTAGATCGAACAAAAGAGAAATACTGCAAAAAAGTGAAAAATATCAAAAATTTGTCGCGCGCAAAATAATGTGAAGATGAAATTTCACCCAGCCATGCTTTAAGGTTACCCCCAGCGTAAAAGATCGCGTTGGAATTTTTCGAGGGAACGACCTTGGTGCTAATAATGGGGACAAAAATAAACGTCTGGAATCCTCTCTATTTTTTGCACAGTTAAATTGAATGTAAATCGCAACGCCGCTCATCGACTCGATGCCGCGACTGCTGTACGACGATTCGAATCGCGGGTCGCTAACGATGTTGTTCATTTGCACCGAAAATATAAACAGAGATATTACGGTCGAGTGCATCGTACTCGACGGTCGGAGGAACAAACTGTCCCTTCATTGGCTTATCGTACCGAATGACCTTTAATGGAAAAACTCTGGATACGTCGATTTGTCACCGTTAGCGTCATCGGTAATGCATTCTCCATCACGGCCCATAAATCCACACGTTCGATTATGATGTCGTGTGCGGCGCTGTGTGTACCGGAGGGTGCGAGGTTGCCGGCGGGTTCGGCGATTGTCGAGCCGCGCGGTCGTTCGGTGACCCGCTTAACCTACACGCGGAGATATCCTGAGGCCGAGGGAAAACGGCAAACACCGCCGTAAAGAGGCGAAAATAGCGGGGACCATCGTCCGGGAATAAGTGCGATGGTATGCGAGAGAAAGGGAGGAGGAGAAGGGACGAGTGTCACGGAGAGAATTAACGTCGCGCCCGGCTGTGTCCTAACCATTCGAAATAGTTTCGCCGTTTAAAAAATGTTTCTTGGAGTTAATTAAAAGAAGTGACTGCGCCACTGCCGTCGCCGTTTCTCGGCAGTTGCCGGTAATGGTGCGCAAAACGTTGAATGAGAGAACGGTAGAGAGTGAGATACACAGGGTAAAGGAAGATTTTTAATGTCGGCGCTGCTAAAGGGTATGTCGGTGTCGTTAGTTACGCCGGTGCAAGTGCTGCTGGTCGCCCGGAGAATCCAGTAAGCAGGGCGGATGAAAGAACGAGATAAAGTAGACAAAGGAAAAGAATTATTTTTCAGGTTAATTGCTCTGTTTATACGGCGGCTGCGAAGGCAGAAGCGAAGGGAGGATTACAACTAATATTCTGGTCTTCGCTGCGTTTTCGCGAAAAGTACTTTTCGAAAAATCTTGCTTCTGATTGGTTGGCTGTATGCTTTGACTCAAACGTTGGCCTACAGGAAGCGAAATACTTCAAAAAGTTAAGAGCTTTGAATTTGATATTTACGGGTCTTCGATCCAAGTCTCTGGATCTCTATGGACCTTTTAACCCTTTGAAGCACAGTTATCGCAGGTGATAATCGTGCTTCAAAGGGCCTCTTTCAACTCAGAAAAAAATGCATTAATAACCAATCGATGTTTTTGAAACTTCATACTTAGTGGTATTTTGCATAGCTGAATTCGAATCTGAACTCAGAATTCAGAAATTCAAAATGGTGGATACAAAATTTCAAGTGAAACATATAAGGATGTAAGGAAAAATTGTAGATAAATTCCAAATAAAGTTGAGAAGTATCGCACGGTATCCGATACTTTTTTATTTATAATTTTTTTTTCATCTACATCATAGAACAGTTTCATCATTTGAGATCCAGAATCGGGGTTCCCACCTTTGCTTCTTACTTTACCCTCCGTCTCTTGCTTTTTCTCGGTTACGGGGTTTCTCCGTTTCCCAGATCCATCCACCACCTTAAGCGCTGAAACCTTCAATTTGCATAAATTTGTCAACGTCTCGAGCGTTGGTCTGTCGAGAGTGAGGGATGAAGAGTGCGCGGAAGAGTACAAGGGTTGCACTTGCCGGCTTTGCTGCTACGCCCGTTCCTTGAACTCCTCCCTGCTGAGGCCGCGATTCTGCGGGGTGCAAATCTTATTTCTCTCGACGACTGCTCTCTTTTGCGTGGAACCCCGAGCTTACAAACTATTTGCAGACAAGCCACGGAGAGGAAAAATACCTACAGCAAGAAAGTGCATATACACGTGGAGGCTCGTTCACCTTTGTCTTCCTTATTCTTTCTTTTCTTCCACCTTCTTCCACGTTTATACGATGTTCATGACACTGTGCAGGGTGTCTCGTAATACACACACCAGTATCGCGATCCTTTCCACTCAGTCGGGAGCCCCGAGAGCCTTTCCTGCAGCGAGCATCAACTATTACCATCACCGCTATTAACCGCGTGCAGCCTCCTCCGCTGCATTACGAAAGCTTCTCAATTTCGCAGGGCAAGATTTTTTTTTTCCCCCGAGCAACTCCGGCTGCTTGCTGCTTCGTCCTTCGTACCGGAGCGGCGGAAGCTGCGCAAAACCGCTTCCTAATTGGTACTCGCATAATGCACCCAAAAGTTCTCCATTTTCTCGAGAAACGCGTCGCGGAGAGTCTGCGTAAAAATATGAGCCGGGGTGGAAGCCACCCCGACCAACATAACGCCACCAGCTATACACCGGCACACAAGGTACTCGGTGTACATGGATTCTTTTTTTTTTTTTTACATCTTGCTCGCTACCTCCGCCCTTTTTTTCCATGGCAACAGATATCTTCTTTCGAAAGAAGGTCGAAAAAAGAGAGTGCCTCGTTAATGTCGCCGGAGAGTTGAAAAGACACTACAGCGTTCGAATGACTTTTTTCTCCCGACGGAGGAAAGATGACAAGCTCATTTTTCCTCCGTCGGGAGAAATGTGTCGGGACGACGCGTTTTTCGTAGGTCACCTCTGACCCAACAATCGGTATCAGGGAAGTAATTATCGCTAATACAGCCAAAAACAGGCGACGTGGAGAAACAGTCGATTTTTTTTTCTTCTTCATTTATTTAAAGGAAACTGGTTTCGTGTCTCCGAGAAACCCCATGCCGTTACGGCCTGACGCTTGCGTTTGCGAAAGCTCGCTGGCGGCTTCGTTCCAGTTACTTAACCGTCACGGTAGTTTGCCGGTCGGTGTGCGCAACGCGACTTCGGCTAACTCCTCGCTCCCGTGGGAGGATGGTTTCGTGCCGCACAGTGCGATCTTCCTTGGCGAGAGCCCTGACTCCGGCTGGATGGGGGAACGAACTGAATCTGAATCGATATCACGCCAGGAGCTGCCCTCCCAAATTCGCTTGGCTGAATCACCACGAGCTGTTTCTCACCGTCCTCGATCGTCGTTTTCCACGATGCGTCGCATGTACTTTCGATACCCGCTTGCGACGATTCCTCAAATAATATTCAATCGAATATACGGACAACAACTATTGACGATACATGTATGGAACACCTGTCCACGAGGCGCGAGCTTTGCCCATCGGCCAAAATGTGGTTCAAAGTCGCTTCCCTTTTTAAAAAGTGGAATTCCTGATGTATACATTAGGTCCTGACTGGTGTCTTCCACGACTACTATTGCAACTATTGACGATACATCTATGGACCACCTGTCCACGAGGCGCGAGCTTTGCCCATCGGAAAAAATGTGATTCAAAGTCGCTTCCTTTTTTAAAAAGTGAAATTCCTGATGAATATATTAGGTCCTAACTGGCGTCTTGCACGATGCGTCGCATGTACTTCCGATACCCGCTTGCGATGATTTCTCAAATAATATTCAATCCAATATACGGACAACTATTGACGATACATCTATGGACCACCTGTCCGCGAGGCGCAAGTTTTACCCATTGGCCAAAATGTGGTTCAAAGCCGCTTTCTTCTTTCAGGAATAGAATTTCTGATGTATATTAGGTCCTGACTGCCGGCACCTTTCCCCTGGCAACTCGTACGATCTCGGGACATTTTCTCCGAACACATATTGCGAGAGAAATGTCTCAGCGGAGCCATTTGTCCCTGGTTGGGCAGATTTGGGCTCTTATCTCAGCGCCTAGGCCGGCAGCGACGAGACCCTCTGCAGTTTTCGTGCCTCGCCTGCGACAATGCACTTCGGTACACCTGTCGCTTTCGCGTTCGGAGCAACTACGATTCCAGCTAGGCTCTGTCTCTCCGCATACTAGACCCGTGCCATGCGCAACGTGCCAACCTTTCGCGTGTGCCCTCGCCCAATGTCGGTCCGAGTCACCAACCCGGTTCGTTATATTAGTCCATCGTTTTCTCCCACCCCGAGCTTTACCCGAAGCGAGCCGATCCATCCTGCGGCACTTCGGTCCGCGGATCGGAAAAGGTATCGTTTCTTATGCTACGTGACTCCGGACTGGCAGGGTATAAGTATTACCGTAGAAAAATCTGTATGCAAAGTACTCAGAAGCCTCGTACCGAGAAAAGCTGACCGGGGACGCGGCGGAATCGAGCCGAGGCTATTATTCATTGCCCTCGGAGCTCGTGCTCACCGTAACGAACGCGTTATTTTCGATGGAATGCCGCGATGGCGGAAGTGTGCTACGTGCGCATAAGGTAGACGGCGCGAAGTGAGAAGGGTTGCAACGGGGGGGGGGGGGGGGGGGGGGCGAGGCGAGCGTGCGGTAGCCGCAAGAATAATTATCTTCCTCACGGATTTACGAGGTACTTTCTGCGATGACTAATTTCGAAACGAGAGGCTCGCGGGCTTGGAGTTACCAGAAGAGCACAGCACGTGGTATTAGGTGGCACGGCCAGTCGGAGACTCGTGATCGTGAAACACCTACGAGACGAGGAGGAGTGACGTCTGGGAAGCCGGGGGGGTGAGCGAGTCGGCGGGCGAAAGCGGGCCAGGGGTTGGCCAGCCGGCTGGCACCCGATACTAGCCCAACGTCGACGACGACGACGACGAGCTCTCGTTCTCTCTCTCTCGTAAAAATAACGATTGTGCACGTTGCCCGTTAGGTCATTAAAGAACTCCCAGGAGTGAGTCCGGGGCCTCGGTTCGCGATTGCCCCGTGGCCGGAAACTCGCCAGTACCGAGGAGTATAACGGCCGGCTGAGCGAAACGTCCTGTCCGGTTTTAACGCACGTGACCACTACCACTATTACGACGCTTACTACTACCGCCATCGGTACATTAACTTCGCGATGCAAGTCCTCGGGCTCCTCGACTGCGGAGTCCTGCGAAGATCCTGCGATCCCTTCCGGGGCGCGTTGCGACTTTTCCCGAGAAGCTTTTTCCGTCTTGACTTCCTTCTGCGCCAAGTAGGAGGGTTTCTGCAATCGTACGTTCTCCCGGTCCACCGTGCGTCTGAGCTGTTCGCTCCTTCGCTCTAATTCCGAGCATCTGCGCTCGTACTGCGACACTGTTCCCCTGACCCGGAAGCTTCGCGACCGTAGGTGCGATATCAGCCTACCGAAATTCAAAATCCGCATCCTTTGTCCGCGTAACGAGCAGCGAAGGTGGGGGGTTTTGGGCGGCGGGACGCGGCGAGCCAGCTAGCTCCGGCCCGGCGATAAGGCGGACTTTATGGAAGTCGGCAATGGCCTTTGCCGGTTCTGGGCAGTAGGTATTCACTGTGCAGCGGAGACTCCACCGGCCGCACACGCGTACGCTCTGCGCCAACGGAGGAATGGGGATTGTTGCGAAAGGAATCTCTCCCCGCTCGCGGGTTTTGTGTGAAAGCCGAGCCAAGCGCAGATGTCCTCGCGGATGCAATGAGACTCCTTATTCCTCGGATACCCGAGGGAGCTCGTTGTTGGCATGCACGACCGCTCTGCGATACACATTACTGTAAACGCGGCCGACACCGGAAACCTTTGCTGCAGCGACTTCGGTGGCGGTTGCCACCTTGCGCTCGCTGGAGCATGAGACCTCGTGTAGGGGGCAGCGAGGCAAAATGGGACAGTGCGGGCAAAACTCGATGTTTCAATAATTTTTGGATGCCCCATTTTGTCCCAACGATGCATCTGGTTTTTCAACCCCGTTTTGCCCCACAGGCCACCATCGCCACCATCCAAAAGTTATTGGAAAATTGCGTTTTGTCTCATAATCCCGTTTTGCCCCACTGTGCCATTTTGCCCCGTTCTTCCTAATGTGTGACGATTCTATATTCTCGTTTCGTGCCAATCATCGCGACAGATCTGGTTGGCTTTTCAATCAAAGTGAGCAGCTTTTCGTATACCGATCGCTAATGAACCGCTGTAATTTGTTATCTTGGTGCGCGGATCTGCCCATATGTCTCTCCGAGATAAAACAAACACTAACGTTGTCGCTATCAAGAAAAGAGGAAGCGCTGAAGCGAAAGTGTGAGGGAACGCGAAATGTAAAGAAAATAGATCGATTGCTTCCGCGAGACGCTCGTGATCGCCCGCCTGTACTTGGCCGTCGGGTGGGTATAGCTGCAGTTATAGGTAGGTTGTGTCTAGCGCATTCTTTTTCACCTCCACCCGACATCGGAGGTATATACACTGAAACTTTCCTCCCGAGATCGAACTGCTTCTCCATCCCTGCTTTTGATGACTTTCCCAACTTTTTGGAAGATCCAATACGGAAAGTACATGGCCTACATAAATAAACACCAGATTTTGTAAGGGTATATCCGTTTCTATATCGTATAAGAGCGTTATCCTACAGCACAAGATACTTCCTACCGAGGCAACGCGATATAATTCAGGTGATGTGCCTACGAGTGCGAGCTTCCGGGTGAGCCGAGCAGCGAAAAAGCCGCCGTTCGCTGCTCTCTCGACGCTATGCCTCGGAGCGATTCTTGTTCTCCTCGGAAGGAGTTCTCCGTGTAGGTGACCCGTATTCGGCCCGGAGCGCATTTATAAAGTCCCGCACCGCGCAGCGATACGGCTATAGAGATACTTGAGTGGCGGTACTGAGTACCGAGGAGTGGTAGCCCTTGGCGAAGAGTTATACCGAGAGGTAATGCATTCCGCTTTCGTCGTTGTCGCATGGCGCGTCGTTGGTCTCTCTTGAATACAGCGGTAAGGGCGAGGGTGGCGGTGTCATGACAGTCCCGAAGGTGGTACGTCGTCGTCGTGCTCCTGCTTCCCTACCTTCGCGGCCTTCTCCTCGTTGTCCTATAAACAAGTCTACGGGTCTTTGCCTTACGGTAGACTTATACTATACATAGTATTGCACAGGTGGATAGCGAAGGAAACCGGGCTTAGCTCTACCCGTAATAATACATTATAGAGAGTCTCGGCGGCCGGAGAGCGGGCGAGTCTCTCCTCCTTGCACGATCTCCGTCCTCCGACCCTCCAGTCCGAGGAATAGGACGCTCGGCTCGTCGCGGCTTCTCCTCGACGGCGTCGACGGCCCACGTTCTTTTGCTCCCTGACCCACCGCAACGACCCTTGCCGGCATTAGGAACATCGATAGCCGGGTAGCACCCCGTACTTCCTCGGCCCGCCACCCTCCGTTGCTCGGCACAGGCTCGCTTAGTTACCGCGCCCCCAGCGTGTTTTGATATCGGTCTCCGTTCCGCCCGACATCCACCGCTGTTTCATGCCCCGCCGTGTGGGGCCGTGCTATATCGAGGCCGCATGCCGGTGCACTGTGTACGCCACACGTCGTCTCCGCCACCCTCAATGCCGTTGCAGATAACATCTCATTGTCACAGGTAGGCGAATAACTCACCGGGCTTTCGAGCGTCTCGTGTGTTCTCCGGGCTCCGCGCAGCGGAACGAAGAAGATGTGCGAAACGTTGACCCAACACAATGGTGCAACCACTGCTACACCAACTCCCGCACTTTGACGTTGGATCTAGCAACACGCAGCGGTTGGATAATTAGCACGAGCGGTTCGTTGAATTTATGGATGATGGAGCAACAATGACGCAGGCGACAACTGGATTCTCCCGATTTACTTCGGTAACAAGGGTGGGTTTCGTGCGATAATTCGACGCACATCCTCGCCGATCGCGAAATTACTCGCCTCGTGTGGACTTTGTCGGCGATGCGCCGAATTCCGAGCTGCGGAGAGCGGAATCGCAGGAATCGCAGCGCAGGCGGAGTCCCGGACGTCGGCACGGCTATCCGTCCGAAGGCTCCCAGTGGGAATGCATATGCATGGTTTATTTTGCCGTTATATAAATACCCAAGTGGCGGTCCGAAGCGTTTGAAGATTCCAACCGTTGCCACAATATGCACAAACGATAATTTATGAGAGCGAAACAGTCCGTTGCATTCTGGTACCGGGCCTAGTTTCGTGATCGCGTGATCGCATGGCTTATCAAAGCTTTGTACGGGGTAGGCAAGACGGTATTAGTTGTGTTACGGAAAATCGGCGATGGTGATGGGACGTATCTGGAACCCGGCGAGGGCGGCCCGGGGGGTTGTTCGGGTTGTTCCAGCCGACGAGTCCCAGGGATACTCGTCGTCGAAGCTGTGCACTTCGTCGACGCACTTCGCAATTATTCTCAATTACCAGAGCTCGGCGGGGATTTGACAAAACGCGCGTTGATTGCATTTCGCACACACCAGGAACGTCCTAAGAAAGGAAGGAAGGATGTAGACGGGAATCGTCGCAGGGGGAGTGACTGTGCAATTAGGATAATGAGAATTGTATGTCGAGCGGCTCGCTGGACGCGGAGACAGCTCGCTGCAGACGTCCGGACGAAGGTGTAAGCAATGAATTTGTCATCCGAACAAACACTCGCACACTGAGGGCTCTCGCGCCTCAAAGCGCCCTTTGAGGAGCAAAGCGATGGAATACATTCTCCGCGATAAAGCCGATAGAAAATCTCATTATCATCCCACACAATCGCGCCCTCCTGCTATAGCAGTGAAATACTAAAGACGTGTCCACAGTTGCCGCGGTGTCGAGCGTGGCAGCCGGTGACATCGCCGTTGCGTTTCTTGCCATTATCAACCCTGCTATCTCCGCAGTCACGACCATAGGCAACTCCATCGAACTTCTGAACCCCTCGCCGGTAGTCCGCGTCTATTATTCATAATGCACCATTATTATATTCCACACAACCGGCACGACTGTGACGGCGAGGCAAAGGTCTGTCCGCCGCGTTACCCAAAGCCCGTTACTGTGCGCGGAGTTGCAACAACTCCCGTAATTAGAGCGTTCGAGGGAGAGCCCTTCTTAGCAGCAGTCTTTAATTACCAACAAAGCGTTTTCGGTCGCGTGCCCCTTAATTGACCTGTTAATGACTTTCCCGTGACCACTGTGCCACCTGGAGCGACGCCACCGACGCGTCACTCCGGTGTATTTGAACTATCGCCACGTTACAACAACTATAAAAGAGGCGAATATGGACCAGTTCATTTACCGTTTATTCGCGGCGTCGATCGAAATGGTCAACATTCCTCATTATTGCTCTACGCACACAGAGAAAAAAAATGAATTGAGTCAACGAAATGTGCGCTTACAGGTGGCAAAATAAATGTTTACTTGAGCGGAAGGAATGCCTCGTTGATCGAACTAACAGACCGTCGAATCAAAGGTTTTTTTTACTTGCCACGAAAATTATTTCGTTCGATCAACCAAAAATTGGTTTCTCCACCGTGAGCGCTCATTTTGTTGACTCAATAGATTTTTTTTTCTCAGTGCAGAGTTACGTCGAGTGTTCCTCGAGTGATTCACGGTGCCTCGATCAGTCAGGAAGCCCGCCGCTCCTCGCCGTATCACTGCGGGCAACGTAAAGTATGCAGGCTCATCGTCAAGGTACTAACAACGTCGAGATGACGACAGCTGGCGATGACGATTCGCACTAGGCAACCGTCGAGAGGAAGTCGAGGGTCTGCTTTAGCATAATGGGAGTGCCATTTCCCCCAAATAGAATGCTGAAGTGGTGGAAGATGCGGAGGAACGAAGTAGAAATTATGCCGGGGAACCGTGGCGATTGAAGGGAAGTGGCGGGTACAAGTTGCTTATGCAGTGTTTCTCGGGCACATGTGCAAAGTGGAGAACGCGAGATCTGCCAGTTTGCGCTCGTGAACCCGAGTATCGCAATGGCCGGGGCACGAGCATTAGATGCAGGAAGGATAGACAGCACCAGATGCAGTGGCACGGGATCGAGCCCGGAGCTCCCGGACTCGGAGCTCCTCGACGGCTCGTTCGAGCTCCACTGCTCCAGCTGGATCGCTGGCTCGTTCACCTACTCGGGCGCGCTCCCTACCTCTCCGTCTCTTTCGGCCCGCGGTTGCTCGTTATTCCGCCACCCAAGCTCTGAGTGGCGTCGAACTACGATGTATATGTGGGCAAACTAGCGCGAGGATTCCTCCGGAGGATGGTACGTACGTTAGTTCCGCACGTACGTACGCACTGGCTTGGGGCGTCACGAACATTGCCGCTGCCGGTTCTGGCTGTTACCTCATACAGTTATACTGCAACGGTGATACCGGCACAGCAAGCCCCTCTCGAAATCGTACGTACACAGTAACGGTCCCTTCGGCACACATACCTACGTACATCTAATTAACGGCGTTTCCGTATTGGATGTATCCGTGAAACGGCGAACCGAACGGTATCTTGAGCATAACTCTCGACTCTGTCCCGCTCCAGAATGCACGTCGTACCCGAAAAGAAAAGTTATCTTAAGGAAATTTACATTCTCGATATATTTTTTACTACACCGATGATGAATCGGTCACTTGTTCTACTCGCTGTATATTTCACACCGGATACTCGGGTCAGACGCTAAAAAAGAAACATTATTTTTGGACGTTAATAGACGTCAATTATGTCTGTCGTCGCGAAGCCCCATGATAATGTCGGTTAAAATAATAAAAAAATTAATAGAAACTGTATTTGCGAATACAACTACGAATTTGTCGCGGTTATCTTCGTGGATATTTTTAAAAATTTGATTTTCATTTATTATACTCTAAATCAGAATCTCGATCGTATCGGATGATTTCGTGAAAAGTCGCGATATTCGTGGCTCGTGCAGGTGCATTTATAATGAAGCGATATAATTTTTATCGCGTCTGTTTAGTAACAGGAAGAATTTCGGAGACATTTATAACTGTTGGACGAAAGATCTCGTTTCACGCTCGTTTGTCGACTTGATGGATACGTCCCCAAAATTTATTCCCGGGTAGCTCCCAAGTCCGTCCATATTTGGCGACAATATTTTCAGACGGAAGAGCGCTCCGCGGGGACTCGGAAAATATTGAGTAACGAGGGGCTCCGATGTACTGCCGAAAGCAGTAGACCGGGACCGGGATATGCTCACCGGGACACCTGCCACTTATTATGTAGATTCGCTTATTAAGCGGCTCGTTACTCTGTACAGTAGGGGGCTAATCAGCTCCTGGCGAGTCCTCCTATAGTTTACCTTTAATATTCGCTTTATTAAGGGAATAATAGAACAGTATCCGACGAATTGAGTTCCTCGTTCAACTTTACTACATTTTTACATCGGCGTGATCGAAATTTTATAACCAGAAAATGTACTTCGCGGGATGAAAATACTCGAGATGAAAATAGGTCTCAATTAATTGTTATCTTGTTAATACAAAAAAATTACCCAATTGACCTCCTATTTTTTTTACCCAAACCCGTCGTGAAGGTGTAACAGTTGTGTGCACCAAATTGTCAACAAGACTTCAAAAACCCTACACCTCGTGTATCACTTTTTCTACCTTCTAACTAGTGAGCAGGGTAGATATCGACCCCACGCGTTTCTTCTACGTACAAGAATCCTATGTGCAGTAAATCGAGTTTTTCCACACATGAATCTCTTCTTTTAGTAAAGAGAATAAAAATTTGGGTTCATTGAAGTTTATGGGAGAAAATCACACTTGAAGCCCAAAACGTAACGAAAATCGACAAACACCGCATTTTTAAAAAATATCGTCTGGGGTGGTTTTCCACCCCATAGATGAATTCTCCACCCAGAAAAATAATTTATTTGAAGGATGGCTCACAAATAATTGTTCATTCAATTCAAATAAATAGTTACTCAAATTAAATACATTTAAGTACAATTATTTTTCTGGCTGTTGGATTAATGAACTTTCGAGGCTTTTCTTACCGCCCATATTTGCGAATTTTAGCCGACATTAATTATCATCGTACCCCGACCCCATGCAGGATGGCAAAGAAAGACGGATGGAAAGGATGAAAAAGGCGAAGAGTCGGTCACGCGAGATTAGCTCGTGCAGCAGCGGAAGAAAGTAAACAAAAAGAAAAAGGAAAGCGAACGAGGCGAGTAAGCAAGCATCCGTTGCTTTGAAATCCTGGCAGATGGAAGCTGCGAAACACGTCGGGTTTGTTCAGGGCTATAGCACGAGCAGCTCCCTCGAGCGGAGCGGCGAATTCGCCGTCGGTGGAGGAACATCGAAAGCGCCCGTGGGTCGCGACGTCGTTCTCATCTCTTCCTTAGCCCGAGGCTCCTCGGCCGCCGGATCTTTGCCTTGCAGCATGGCTCCTCTTCTGGGACGCCTCGCGTTTGAAACCGCGTCACTTAATTTTGCAATTGAATAAAGTAGACGGACTATAACGGACCATAGACTATCGAATCTTCTCCCACCTCCCATATTGCGAATTTTCGCAGACAACAATTATCGCTACACACCCACCTCACCGCTCGTAGGGTAGAAAAAAAAAATAAAAAAAGGCGAAGACTCGCGCACACGAGATTAGCTCGTGCAGCGGCGGAAGAAAGTATAAACGAGAGGAAGAAGGAAAAGGAACGAAGCGACTAAGCAAGAATCCGTTGCTTCGAAATCATGGCGGATGGAAGCTGCGAAACACATCGGGTCTCTTCGGGGCTGCGGCGCGAGTAGCTCCGTCGAGTTGAGAGGAGTATTCGCCGGTGGTGGAGGAACATCGAAAGCGTCAGTGTGTCGCGACGTCGTTCTCATCTCTTCCTTACCGCGAGGCTTGTGTCTTGCAGCTCGGCTCCTCTTCTGCGACGCGCCGCCTTCGAAACCACGTCCCTTAATTATTCAATTAAATAAAGGAGACCGAGACGGACTGCCGTAGAGGCAGCGCCGCGGCAGCGTGACGGCGGAAGTCTTCCAGGACCGACTCTGCGACGTTAATCACCGTACCCGCGTTTCAAACCGGCATAATTTCCAACAGTTTCGCGATTCGTGCTCGGCGTGTCGGAGATATTTTCCGCAACGTCACAGACCGCAAAGCCGCGGCTAACCGACGAAACCGTTGAGCTACGTCGATCGCGTTTTTACCACCCTTCTTACTTTCGGCGGTTCAACGTTACTCGCAGCCGAACAAAGTCAAGCATGATCGACGCCTAGGTAAATTTTATTCCTCGCGATTATACCCGCCTCGGCGGCTAATTCGCTCGGTGAACCGATAGCCTTTCTCTTCCGAATTCACCGCGTTCGAACTCTCGACCGCGTTCGTTCATGCCCCTCGCGTCTCCACTTTAATCATTATAAAGTCTCGAAGTGAGCGGGAGGGGTAGGGGAGAGAGTGGAGCTTGGAAGTTTTAATGAATCCTTCGGAAAAATACTCGATTATACCACACTGGTAAAATATGTTAGTAATCGAATTTCCCACACAATTCGGTTACTTACATATTTTTCGTAGGTAGTCAGAGCTAAGCCGACGGTCTTCGAAGCACTTATACGCACTGGGCAATGCTACTGCGCCATAGGTTGGCAGAAAAAAAATTATACATTTTCTTCTTGACGTCACTTCCGGTTTGAAAATCTCATTTTCCGAACGGCAGTGACTCGTTTCCGGTATGACATAACTTCCGGTCGAAAAATTCCAGCTTCAAACCGGAAGTGATACGTCACTTCCGGTACTTCATTTCTGTTCGACAACTGAGATTTCGAGAGAGAAATTTGTTATTTTTCTCTGAAAATGAGATGTTTTCAAAAAAAGATTTTTTTGAAACTCCTTCTCGAGCGTTTTTTTTCTCTATTCGGTGTGCTTTCTTTTGTTTCTTAATGAGGTAACATAGGCGCGTGCTGCTCATTACGCGTGGGAGCGATCGGGGGAACATGGCAACAATGTAACGGGTGCGTCGGGTGCCTACGGTGTAAATTCGACGCCGATCCTCCGGAACGACGAGCTTCCAGCAAAGATAAGCTCCGCGCGGTTCCCGGCAAAATTCGCGAGTGTAACGAAAAGCGTCGGTTCCGTAATGCATACCGAGAGTGCGCGTATCCCCGTGGAAACTCTCCGGTTCCCCGTCGCGGGGCAATGAAATATGCGACACACCGAGGGAACTGCGGAACACGCAGGAGCACAGGGACGGCTGCTGCGGTGGCGAGGGGTGCGCTCGCGTGCCTCCCCGTGCAGCCAGCGCTGTCGCGTAGATTCTCCACGTACTAACCGGCGGTCTCACACACACGCGGGCGCGCGAAAGCGCCGGGGTTGGAGAGATGTACACTCGGGTGGCTCGCCGGGAAAACCGGCGAGAGCGCCCTTCGAATAATACTCCCTTAGAGCGTTCCTCTCTCCCGCTCTCCGCGACTCCCGCCCGCCGCCCCCGAGCCTCCTCACACTCGCTCCCGCTCTCCTCTAACCAGATTTTGCGTGATATACCGTTTTAATTTTCATACGCTGACGGCTGCCGCCTGCAAACATCTATTGCCGCGCGATTGATTTACCGATGGCGGGGAGAGCCATTCTAGTTGCTGTTCCAGTTGCACCGGGTCCGCCTCTCACCGCTCCGCAATCCACTCTTGCGAAACTAGCTAACCCCCCTCCCCCCCTCCCCCTCCCCCCTCCGACTTTGCCTCTGTAGATTCCAGGCTAACCGAACTCGCTCGTTTTGCCTGCCATCGTTTCGTCACTGCGGACCCAGAATTCGTCATTCCTCACCGCTGTTCCCATTTTCACCCTTGTTCTGGAACTTCGAATGGCACGAGCGCGATGCGATGTTTAAGGTAAAAGTGGTCAAAACTGCCCACCCTGATTAGGACGCGAATCAATGATGTGTGGATCGGGGCTCATAATGGACAACCTCAGAAACCCTGCAGCTATCGGTCAAACCCTATCGTTTCCGCGAAAGAAACACCTGAAAGTCTTCGGTGTTAAAATTGTCAATTTTGTCATTCCCAAACGGGAATCGCTTTTTAACTGGTGTCATAGTCAGACGAATGTAACGAAAAGAAGAAAAAATAACGGACAGCCGCTGTTGTCTTCGTAGCTCCCACAGTGCGTTTATCGATTAATTTTAATTATAGCCTGGGGCGTAGTTCTATCAGGAATGTATCAACGGATAGCGTACAATGAAGGAGGGATGGTGAATTTTATTCAGAGGTGTCGTCCGAGCTAATGACGGCGAATACTTTACAATCACGAGAGAAGCGCCTCCGGAGTAATAATTAGCAGTCGACAGGAATACTCTGTTTACATTTCGGTAGCTCTGTATCTTTGACTATTCCTCTGCCAATAACGACCGCGCTTCGCCTGTCGTTGCGTCGTAAGGTTGGATTAGCCGTTCGCTCTTGCCCGCGTTTACCTGCATTTGTTACCTTGTTGTTCGTCATTGTTTCGCGATAAAGCTGGAAACGGAGAGCCAGAGGAAGTGATGTTTATTGCGTACTCCAGCCCCCCCTCCCCCCCCCTCCTCAAGAGCAACGGACAGGAAAAACACGATCAATCTCGGTGGCATGAAAGCAAGGAATCAGAAATGAAACCCCGAGACGTAACGGTGAGAGCAAACAACCTAAAACAACAAGGAATAATGGGAAATGAAAAATCCAGAGACACGGAAAAGTAAATCAGAAATAGTCAGGAGTCGAGAGGGTCGCCCGTCGGCAGAGCCCCGAGTGCATGTGAAAACAAACCAGGGAAGGTGTTTTAATCGTTGAAATGATTTGGATGAATGCCGAAGCGACGGGAAAAAGAAGGCTGACGGAGCTCTGTGCAAACTGCCGCGCATACGGTTATTCCGATCGGTGCTCTAAGCCCTTTCACGACCCGCCGGTCGCTCGTTCGCGGGAAGCACGCAAAGTGATTCCAACGGATTGTCGGGGAATTGCAAGGGTTAGCGAGTTGATTGTCGGAAGGGCGACGGAGCTTGTTGAGAGACTCGAGGCGATCCGCCGGCGCGGGTTGCGTCCGCTTCTGCGTTTCCACGATCGCTCGACGGATCCTGTATCGAGGAAGATCGTGATGTCGTCTCTGACGAGAGGCTCGGCGCGATGCTCGAGTACTGTACGGGATTCATAACAATTTTATGACGACAGCCTCCAAAGCCCGCCGGCAATTCGTTTTCCGGTTCAACGTTGCTCCGAGAATTCTCATCTCTTCGCTGAGTGTTGGACGAGGTTTTTTCCTCTCATTCTTTTTTTTTTTTTTTTTTTTTGCTTGAACTGCGGAGGTTAATGCGATTGATGCTTGCGGAGAAGCGGAGAGTCTTCTTTTCAAGAATTGATTCAATCACTTCGCGAAGATCTGAAAGCCGGTCCCGGGTAGCTCTCGCTCATTGTTTCTCCAGCCCTGGAGAAGCATTACGGCTGCGAGCCGATGCGCTCACGATCTCGCAGGAGCGACTACGTGCGGCAACAGCCCTAGACCCTAGCCGGATTTCGAGTTCGGTCGAATGCACATCATCGCAATGGAGAAGAAAAAAGCTAGGCTCGAGGTTTCGAGTGTGATGGAGCGCCTGGAGAAAAAAAAAAACGCAGAGAGTAGCGAAAGCTTTTGTAGGAAATGTGAGACAGGATGTAACCACGTTCAGCTTCATCATCGAGACGACTGCGCCGCTGAAGCGACCGGCGTTTCACGAGACGATAGAATAATTTCGAACCTCTTATCCAACTCCGCCATCATTCCGCTGCGTGCCGTTGCTATCGATTACTCCGCGAAATGTGAGAATTTATTTAAATAAAATAAATCGCATCAGCCACGAGCCGGATACACGAAGCTCCGTGAAATGCAGCGCCTCGGGAAGACGGAAAGTCCTCCCGAGTCGATTCGGTCATGCAGAGGCGGTGTCGGCGGCGTCTGCGGCGCCAATCGAACGAGAGATTATCGCCAAACAATTCCGCGTCTCCAAGGAGACCCAAAACGGTCTCCTCGCCTGACTCGACGACAGCGGCGGTCGACGGGCTCGCGGCTCACAATTCATCGACGCCAGCCTTGAAACGCGACGAGGATTCAATCAAGAATCGGCTCGTAAAACGGATAAAAGTTATCCAGACGAGCGGCCTCCCCCTCGCCGCCGATCGTTCACCCTCTCGCTCGCCCGGCCCGATCGAGGAAGTTGAAAGGGTGGCGAGCGTGTGAACGACAGAGGGTTGCGCCGAGGGCGCACGCAACCACCGCGCGACCTCGCGCTTCGTGGTACAAATGACTCTTCCTCTATTCCTCGACTTCGCCGCTGCATCAGAGTCGAGCCCCAAAGCCACCCCGAACCACCCCCCCCCCCCCCCTCCCCGCTTCCCGTTCAACTTTGGTGCCCGTCGTTATACTCTGCCGTGCGTCCTCGGCTACTTTCCCCGCAACTTGATCGTCCCTCTGTTTTACTTCTCTTCCACATTTCCATACCTGGAACTCTATCTCGTTCTTTCACAAGGGAATCCCCCCCCCCCCCCCCCCCCCTCCTCCCACCTTCACCGTACAATCTCCCGCGATCGTAATTTGATATCATCCAATGTAGATCCACGCTCTGCGCCACGTTGTGCGCGAGGGAAGTACCGTGAGCGGGCTAGCGAGAGCTTTATTCCTGTCCAACCCCCCAATCTCCACAGCCCCCCCCCCCCCCCCCCCCCCCTGCCCCACCCCGCCGCGGCTGCCGACCCGTCAGCCAAACCCCCGGGAATTTATGATTGTGTGTGTCGCTCACGCTCTTCATGTATTTCACCTCAGTCAAGCGGCGATATGTGCTGCATGTGTACATGTACAATTGCCGGTAGGCGAGCGTACGCCTGCGGCGGATTTTCAGCTTTTGAATCTCGGCACAGGCCCTATCGACACGATTTTATTGCCCGATTATTCGACTATAAAATCACCGAACAGATTGTGAAGCTAGTCAATTGCAGTATCGCAGCCGCTCTCCGTTCTTCGTACGCGGAAGCTTCGCGCGATACCGATTGATGCACCAGTCTCTTTCGTCGTTTATTTCACTTTGTGGATTATTTGTTTGATTTTTTTTTTTTTTTTGGGAGGCCGGAACGAATGCATCGTGCGCCATTTATCACGGGCTGCATGTCTCCGGATTGATGCTGTTTCGTGTGTCATATAAAAATAAAAATGACCGAACACATTTTTTTCTGATATATTGCGTCCGCAAGTTAAGTGCCGAAAATGCATCAACGACATGTACGATAAAGTTTGTATATCGTTGTGTATGATTTCGTCTGTTTGCCCGGGAGTTTCGTGCGGTCTGCGAAATATCGAGCGACGGAAGCACGAAGGCCCCTGTATGACAGTACAAATTGGGGTTATTGCATTCCAAACATACGGAAAACTCGATCATTTAACATAGCGACATAAAACCACCGAGCCTCGCCATGGAAGTTGAGTTATAATTCATTGATTATATTATATTAGTTAGTTTGACGGGTTTCTCGCTCCATCGGCGAGGCCGAGAGAGAGAGAGAAAAAAAACTGGAAAAAATACCAACACGAAAAATAAATAAAACGCAAACTGTCGCGTAAATATCGATTAGCGCGCATGAAAACTGTACGGAAGAGTCGCAGGGTTGAATGGAGACGAAAAAAAAAATGATGAAGAAGAAAAAAAGTTGAAGAACGTAGGAAACTGGCATTCGATACATTTGCTCTTCAGACTAGGCAAAAAGTTTTATCGGAAATTAAGGGCGTTCTCGGGGGTTCCCGCTGCTGCCGTTGGTGAAGCCTGTCTATAGAAAGACTTGGGAAGTCATCGGGCCGTAGAGTGAAAGAGAGTAAGGGATAGACGGAAAGAGACGTGCTCTTCAAGTTGCCGGGACGACGTAATTAAACTCGATGGCTCTCCTTCTACTCGAATGTTATTTCAAAAGCTTCGAAACTCGCTTCGCGTGCACAGTGATTAAGAGAAATGCCGAACGGACCGCGGTGTGCAGCGGATATCGCGGATAGCGCCGTCGACCGTCTGGATCGGTGATGAACCGTCAGCACGATGCGAGTAAACTGATTAAGCGACAGCACCAGTAGCGTACGCATAAGAATTTTTTTATTCCCTAATAATGAATAAAAACAGAATGAGGTTGCCTTCCTAAAAATCCTCATCGTTGGACTTTGCAGGGAATTGGTATAGCGTGTATCGTGCGACGCTCCCTGTGCGCGTCTCATTTTCAAATTGATGCAACGCTCCTTCGTCGTACTTCATCGTCGCGCCGCGAGCTCTGTGTTAAGTTCGATCGATTCCGAGTAAAGCCGGCGATAAATCATCGCGAATCGCGAGTGAAATGCTCCCAGCTGGATGAAGAGGCAGAGCAAATAACGAAAAAGATAAGCAAGTCGATGGATGCTTCGTAGGGACGAGCGGTCTAGAGCTGCAGTGCGCGGTTGTGTAGACAAACCTCGTATATATTTATACCTGTGGCATAAGTGTCCACGAAGTCGGCAATAAAGGTGAAACAAGCGTCAGAGCCCGGGGGGACGGGCAAATCGGGCGAACGAGAAGAGAGGAATCGAAAGTTTGCACGCCATCGTCGTCACGGTCGTCACTTAGATACACTGGAATACATTGAAAGTGCCGTTAACCCGGAGTTGAGAAGCGGTGCAGTCGTTCGCCGACGAACGAACAAACTGATTGCAAATATTACCAACTTCTGCGATGCTCGTGACCGAGTTCGTTGCAGTCCCTGGGTCTTTCCGCGCTTTCACAAAATAAACACGACAAAGTTCTTCTCGCCTCTATAAGCGAGAATAGATGTTCTCCTATAACTGTATTGGAAACTGTTCGTACCGTCTAGCGACCGAAGCCCCGTGGCTATACGGAGCGAAGGATTTTCCACCCCTAAAAAGTTTGTGTCACGATATTATCTCGACATCGCTCGAAATTTGATATTTCCATTGTTGCCATTTTCTTCGCGCTGTAATTGGTCGGAGTCGCATGACAAAGTTGTCGCCAGGTAAAGTGAGCTGAAGACGTACTCTGTGTTCCGAAATTTATTCGTTTCTGTCTCCCTCTGCATTCGAGATGAATTGCAATTACATCCGAGACGTGTCACACACGTTCTATTACCCACTTTCCTTTGTTATTTGATTCACACGTTTCCGTCACTGGCTGCATTTTAGATGCGTTCCAGAGAAAATTATAATAAATTCTCCGTCACTTTCACTTTGAACATCTCATTTTTCGACCGGAAGTGACGTCATACCCGAAATACGTAAATATTGCGAAGATTACAATATCGCCTGAGAAGGATCACTACAAATCTTACACCTTTTTACACATGGTGACATAGTCGCGTGGAAAACTACCATATGAGTATATCATAGTGGAATATAGTATTATAGTGTATGTTATAGTATGATATCGTAGTTTTCATTAGGCGCCATTGAAATTTCTACTAGATTCCTTTCCCGGTGAGTTACGTGTTGCGGAATTGGTGATATCCACTCGTGAGCGCATCACCAACTGAATCTAGTTCCACTGCCAATTGCAATCTCCAAGCTCCGGTGGCTTCCACTCCGTTCCTTCGCTTATTTGAATTCTGACACTGATCGATTCACCGCAACAGTATAGCGAGAGCCGCTGTTGAACCCTCTCACATTGCTATAGCAGGGGGATCGGCCCCTTTTTAAATTACTCGATCCCCAGATGCACCACGCACTCGTCATCAGATTCGTAGGTCTCATGTCTGATTTCTGCATCCACTTATGCGTTGACACGCGAGTAATTTTCTCTTCTCGTGAGAAAATCCTTCCTGCTGCCGATTGCTCGAATTCAATCGCTACTGAGGCGTCTGTCTTTCCAAAATGTTGTGTTTTAAAATAACAATATCGTGATCCTCGTCGACTCTTCTCTTCAATATTGGATGAGTAAGCCGAGAGAGACAGAGAAGTAGTGGAGGCGAAGAAACTATTACCGGAGCGTAATGAAAAGCCCGAGGTTTGTTTTCTCATCCCGAGGCGGTTTTCCCCCGAGTATACTGAGGCGCTTTCTTCGGTCATAGTGGTGTTCCAGAGACACTGTTACCGAGGCAAAGTCTTCACGCCGGTATACAATTCCACATTGTTTTCTTGTCTACCGTGACGAGAACTCCACCAAATCGCTGGTTCGCCCTGATTGTCATTAATTAAAATAATACCTTCTCGAAGTCTGGGAGCCGAGCAGACAGAACTACCTTGTACCATACAAAAGTATTGATGCACGAGTGCGAATGATGTAAAAAGCATTACGCTACGACAGGTTGAATCCATGGTGTGGTGCTTGCGAAGATTTTTGTTCGTCAGGGGGAAGGGAGTGATGCGAATGAAGATGTTGAAAATGAGGGCCGATGCGGAAGGGTTGCTGGAGAGAGAAACGAACGAGTGCGCTTGGCGTGTCTGGCGATGCCGTTAAGGGTAACACGCCTTTACGCCTATACTATATTCCCTCCAGCAGCGAGGATCCTTTTGCCGTTTAACCTGGCCCACGGTATTCCTCACTTTTCTCCACGGAATCGTGTCCCGCGCATCATCATTCATGCCTACGGCAGATAGCGCCGGCACCACCAAGACGCGAAGAGCGACGAAACACGCCAGGGAATTCCGGATATAGGGCATTATTAATCTCGAGCGATATCGCGATGATCCAATCTCATACCCGCCAGATACTCGGGGCGGTTTACTCCCGTCTGTTACCTGACGACTCCGTACCTAATACCTTCGTCCCACCGCCGCCCAGATATATCCACATCGATATTCGATATTCCAATACCCAGGGATAGCGAAACAGTTGCATTGATTATTGACGCTCCACCGAAATGTATTGCAACCCTATTTCCCAAGTGCGATGCTGCGCGAAACTAGAAAATTTCAATGACCATTTCATTGAACCACTTAATCATCGGGCGCAACGAGCAACAATACGTTGGAACTGTACTCATTTGGGTTCCTATAACGGTCGCACGATTCGCGGAAAGCACTTGACACACTGATACGGTAACTTTGTTTTGTGAACAGGGAGTTTTTCAGCTCTAACGCAATTATCCGGGTACATAAGGTTTATATATTCGCCAGTCGTTCCGTGCATCCAAGGCATATATCGCTTTTCCTCACTCGTCGGTGAACTCCCATTGCGGTCTATAGCTCCCAGTGACCTCGTTCTCACAGGTTGACGAGTAGAGCCGGAGGAGGATATGTAACTTAATATCGAAGAGAGCCGCACTGGTCACCCGCTTCGGAAATACCGCGAAATTCTGGGAACGTCATTCAGGCCACATTCAGCTTAGTGACGTAATTGCGATATCCGTGCCTGGTCACCGCGCGATGTACATATCACGCGTGATACTATAACGCGTCTAGACAATTGGCACTTTCATTTCAGATCATAGGTTACGAGTTGTAATACACCATGGCGACGAATGTCTTAATCGTGTCCGACCTCGCCGTCCAGCAAAATTATATTCACGGTAATATTTTACGACGGACTTTCCAACACTCGGACTTCTCAGACGCGGCACCCGGTGTGTCAGTTCATTCGTTCTCTCAGAAACTCATTGTCACCCGTTGCTGCGACAAACCGTGAGGACATCCAAATTATTCTGGCTCTCTTCCGAGCCGAGCATGATCGACGGGTCCGAGAAATTGTCTCACTCCGTACGTGTTTCCTGAGCGCGTTTTACAGGACTTTGGATCAGGCGGCAGTAGACGCAGACACTACGTTATGTCGGGTTTATTTCCTGTGCGTATTACAACCCTCGTCCCACCGACCAGCAACTCACTTTGAAATTACACTGCCACGGAGAGTTTCTAAACCAGCGCCATTCGGGAGACTTCCTAGCCGAAGTACGCAGTTGATACAACAAGTTATATAGTCACGCCGAGTTGGTATTAGTTCGCATCCAGCAAACATACTGATGATATCCCTCATGAACTCCGAGTCGGATAATGTTACTACGTTTTATACAGCCGCGGAAATAAGTTCCTCGGAGCCGGAAGCTTCCAGTCGGAAGACAAGTTTATTGCTCAAAGTTGCGTAGTCAAACGAGGTTCGGCATAAAATTCGTAAATATGGATGTTGCGCGAAAAGTTTCCAGTTTCACAGGCGACTGGATCTGTGGCCTCGACCGAGATCACTCCGGACGAGTGCTATCCTGTACACCGCAATAAAAATCATCTAATCGATCCAAGTTAATCGAATTCGTCGACACCGTATCCAGTCGCGTTTATCCACTTGCGGACCGGGGTGATCGCGTTAATCCTGGCAATTATTGGAAATACCTCGTAGACCCTCAACTACACCGGACGATACACTGGTTGTTGTTGTGGCAGGTATTATCGAGAGGTTGCAGCATCGCCCGCCCGGAGCCCAGCCACTTACGATGCCATTCGGCTATAATGGTATCTATTATGCGGCGTTACCGTGAGACTTTCGTGGCCCATTTACACGGGATTAAGTTATTAAACTGCACGGTGTTGGAAGTTGGACCGCAACAGCGGCAGTAGCAGCAGCGAACAAACATACGTAGCGGGAGGGTGAGGGGGGGGAGCACGCGATCTGCCTCTCCATCCAATACGTTGTTCCCCGCGGTATGCCAACATCTGTTTGTTGCGCAGCGCCCGGTTATGCCCCGGCTTCGGGGGGTGGCGGCGCACGCGTACACAAAGAGAAAGAGGATGAGAAGAGAGGAAACCGAGAGAGAGAGAGAGTGAGAGTGAAATTCACGAGGTTCCCAAGTTCCGACTAGTTTCTCTCGTGTGTTTACATGCTATTCAGTTTGTTCAAATGGACATTGTATTCGTTTGAACCGGTAAGTGTCTAACGAAGCGCGCGAATTACTTCGCTCTCGTCCCTTTGCCGCTTTCGTACCGATGGGCCGAGCTTCTGGCTACACGGTACGTCCGTTGTGTCTGCGCGTGTGCGTTCGCACGACTGACCAAAAGCATTTAGCATTTGGGGGATGCCGGCACCCTCCTCACCCTTGGCCCGCCGTTGCGTCCGCGCGAGCCGCCAGGCAGTCGAATTCGCAGCCAAATAATACGATTATGTTACGACCCTCTCCACATCGATTTTCGATTGTTGTTACAATGAACGCTCGCTATTGCGTGGCTCGGATCGTCTATGCCGGCTGCAAATCGGTGCGGGAGTCGGATTAACCTATCCCTTAATCTTTCCCGCTATCCTCACCTTCTCTCTCGACAGTCGAACTATCCCTGACAACTCGCTGTCACTGCGTTTTGTGTCATTTCCCTCGCCAATCCGTTCGTCTCTCCAGTATCGCTCGACACTGGACATTTCGGACCCAATCACTCCAGCGTACACGATGTCGGCGTGTCCATTGTTTTCATACGTCTGGCTGACATTCCGCTTGGCCGGCGTGTTTCCGCTGTGAAAACAATTTTTGCTTTGGGTGGTCTTCACAGTGAATTGCCTTTTTCGGGTACTATTGAAAGTTGATTAGCACACGTCGTTCTAGTGTTACGGGCAAATCACGGCTCACCTCGTTGCAGCAGCGAGATAGCGAGTGACTACTTCCGTTCACCTATGAGACATGTTCGGTGGAACGTTTAGTCGTGAGCTTGAAAAGAGGACGACAATTCTCTGGCTCAAGGATTCGCGACTCGGGCTTGATCCTTGTGGTAGCAATTCGCTCCTGGCGGATTAGAGAGGAGGCTTCCTACTTATAATTCTGATTCAAAAGGGAACATGGGATAAAAGGGGAAATAAGGGGAGAATGATAGGGGTTCAAATCTCTCCGTACGTACCGCCCCATTATTGCGGCGCAGTTTTCGGGGAGGGGGGATGTGCAACGAGGCACGTACGCACAGATTCCAATTAGATAAATCCTTTCGAGACGGGGGGAACTATCGCGTAATAATCGGTAACGGAGGGGTGAGCGGAATAAAGGCGAAGGCACAGAGAACGCTCCCTGTTGCGACAATTGTGTTTTGTTGCGTCGAGATTACCAGCCCCGATAAGTATACACACATCCAGCTATCTTCGTTCTCCGTTTATCTTTCTGGCCCAGCTTGCGGTGGCATTTTTTTCGTGAGTCAACGTCCGGCGGGAGCACACCGGGCCTGTGTGACGTTACGTCTCTCACCGACGAGATCGGAAGACAATTATTTTTGCGGTCGTTCGGTTGGAAAAAGGGGTGGCTTAGGCTCCCTGGTCTCGACTCTCTTCTGGGCGAGATTTGGTCGTTCATTTTTATATCCGACGGGGAGGGGAACGTGCTCTGTCTCGGGTCCCACGAGAAATCCGATGCCCCGTCTCGCACACAGTCTCGGTTGGGAAGCAAATTGGGCTCCCGTGTCGATCCGACGGACTCGAAGACACAGCTGCACCCTCGTTCGTCGGGCCGATATGATCATTCCTCCCGAATTTTCTATCGTGATGGCGACGATAACGATATATCAGAAAAAATAAAATAAAAAATGATCGAGCCACTGGGATGTCAACTCGCCGCCGGTGCTAAAAATAATGTTGTCAGAATAAATTTGTCCTCTTAGGGATTTGTTCGACGTGCAGTACTCCGCGATACAATGGAGCCCTCCTGCGCTCGTGCAGCAATTGAAGGTGAAGAGGCTCTAACCGATGGAGCAACACTTCCGTTGCGAGAGGGGTTGAGCACGAGCCGTCGGTAGTCTTTCAAGTCCTGAGGGGCCTTGAACGCGACAACGATGTTGACGACTGGCATATGCAGCGACGAGGCTAGCCCGCGCATGCACACGGCCACACACAAAAGCCGGTAGCCGAAGAATGGCCTTTTTTCATCTTTCGCACACAAAGCTGCACGGCTGCATCGTCGAGCAAACTGGAGCGAGTACAACCGCGAGCTTTCCTCGGAATATACATTATTCGCCATGGGCGCTAAAAGGTTTTTAGCGGCGAATGGCTAAAACCGAATTCAAATCCATCCTCGCACCACTTCGTTCACACCTGAATCCAGCCGAACACGGACACACGCGCACATCCGCGAGCATGAATTATTTATTCGAAGTATACATTTCTGGTCGACTCGGCACAGCGAGTATTATTTTTTTTTCCATTTATCGTATGAGCGAAATATGAGAAGCGCATTCATTCCCCTCTTTCTTACGGGAAACCTCCTTCTGGATACCGAATCTCTGAACTTCTTAGCTCCGGGCGTTCGGGGAGATATGCAGGGACGAAAGAGATATACCGCGACGGTGGAATACGTTAAAGCTTTTCCGCCGACCCGTCGAGCTTTCCCGGAATGGCATTCCGTCTCGTTAACTCCCGGACGACGGTCGCTGTTTCTTGTCTCGTTTTTAGTTATCGTTCGATTGTATCGTCGAAATTGGTCCGTGCGGTGAAAAAATTTAGTCGCCGAGGTCACGGAGTCATAGACCAGGCATTCTCTATTCTCGGAACCGAGTATCGCAATCCCCCTGATAGAGCGTCGAGGAAAATTTAATCGGTGATCGATTTGCCCCCTGACCTTACGTGTTCGCCCGGTACCGTCGACGGCTGACGACGGTTCGGATCGCCGAGCTCGCTCAGACGAGTCGGCGGGAAATAGCGTCGTTATTAGAATAATGGACACAAATCGGCCAGTAATATCGCGAAGAGTGGCGCACGCCGTTCGGCAAGTGGTACCCGGTTCGGAGCTCGGTGCACAAAATACATAGAGTCGGCGAGTCTGGCTCGCTGTGGGACAACGACACGCACAGGGTAATCCAGGCGTCATGCAACTCGACGGCACGCAACCACGAAAATTGTCTCGGCTGGGTTGGTGACGTCGAAACGAACGTACGATTTATATGGGCACATCGGGAACGGAGGAAGGACCTCGTGGTACCCTGCCTTATTATGTACACAATACAGCCCAACTTCTCGCAATGTTGCGATGCCGTACGAGTTCCTGCACACGGAAACTCGCAAAGGGAAACACACACGGTTTTCGCCGCGGTCCCTACACCTTGCCGTGCGCCACCGTGGTGAACGCGGACGGCACTCAGTTACAGACATTCGTGTGTGCACACATGCACTTACCGTGTACGGTATTGACGGAGTCAAAGTTGGCGTGGAAAGTTCGCCATGAAACGCACGTTTGCACCGCCGGACTCGCGGCAAATCATAGGTGTCGGAGGGGCTCGGCGCGGCGAGACCTCACCGTGCGACATTTCGATCCGGGCGCCGATTTCTTCGTAAATCGCTCGAGCGTCGCGACGGGAAGCCATTACAGCGGTCTCGCGAACATCGCCGGGGAATGGACTTTATTGAGAGAGGGGCGATAGAATGCGCGGCGAACATTATTCTCGGGCCCCTGGGAACACAATGCCGAGTCGTGAGTGATGACGGAAACTGGAAATACCCTGGATGTTCATCGCGCCCGTCGATCGCCGATCGATGTTCCTCGCGTTAAATTCACGATTTTAAGAGCTCATGCTGCTCGGATTGATCATTGAAACCGTTGCGGGCTCTCGCTGCGGGGCTTCGTAGAACAACGAGGGGCAATTAATTAAATTCTGGGTTGAACAGTTCTGTCAAGGGCCCGGGGATTGATGACGGAGGCGGATGGTTTTCAGCGTCTTTGCAATTCGCGGAAGGCCGAGCCGAACTTGTACTGCGAATATCTCTCGCTTCCTTTATTCCTTCCGCAACCTCTCGAATCGCCGTGCCGCTTTTGTTTGTTTATGTGCCAAATAACTCGACTTCGGTAGATAATGCAGTACAAAGCGGCTGGAATATCAAAGGCAAGAGGGAGAGGATTTTCGCCGCTCCCTTGTGTATTCCCTCGTCCTTCCGGGTCGTTCGCTCGCCGGAACACGGAACCTCGCTTCTTTCTAGAACCCTCGCGGACGGTCGAACTTGAGGCAATTAAAGCAGTGTCCTGGTTTAGCGGACTAAAAACGGTGATTTTTTTTTAATAAAGAGAGATACAGCGACGCTTCATACACTTTGGAGTGTATTTTGACAAACATTTGAAAAGTAAATAAAAAATATTTGTCATAAAGCTGTCGCAAAATGGGAGAGTTATTAGCTGATCATTGAAGCACCTCGCCGCGGAAGTCTCGAATTGGCGGGAAAGATTACGTGCGTAAGTTTCGACTAAAACGTAAGCCGTGAGGCGCTTCAATGGTCAACGAATAACTTCGCCATTTGACGACAATTTTATGACAAACATTTTTTTTTTTTTCAAATGTGTGTGAAAATATATTGAAAAGTGTAAGAAGTTTCATCGTTTCTGTCCCTACTAAAAAACAGTAACCTCAGCGACGGTTGCATTATATACGCGTTGAACAATTCCATCGGTATCTGAACTGATGACTAAAAATGACTCGTCATACATTCATGGACAGACGTAAAAGTCAATACCCATCGATTCCAATAAGTTATAACAAAGAAAAAAAAAAAAAATAAGCGGACTCCATCATGAAACAAAAAGCTGCAATTAGATCACGTCCAGTTAGCTCGGTCCATTCTGCGTTGCAGCGTTCCCTCATTTTTTTTTTAATCACGGAAAAACCAAAGGTTTGACGTGAAAATGGAGATAAAATTTTTGGCAAACGTCGAAAATGCCGTGACTACGGAGTTAAAAAAAATTATTTTCATCTATCAATCATGCGTTACCGGAGGTGCTTCGAACAGCCTCCCTTTCGCTTTTGTGCATTGCTGATGTGATTGGTCGCATCCTTCAGAAGCACACGCGCTCACACAATGTACCTTTACAAACTTTTTCCAAATGAAGCATTGTTCCAGCTTCGCGCGGTACACGAGAGTTCGGCGTTGCAAAAATTATTTTCGCATCTCACAAATAAGCGCGGGGCATTTCGTTTGACAGACGATAATTGAAATCGAAAACTCGTGTACCGAGTCTCTGTATGTTCCGTATGCGCGTTATATACCGATGTCCCCTTCCAATCCCGGAACCGTCAATTTATCGTACTACACTGTTGAATTTGTCAAAGTTTACCGGATTGGCGATTTACCGATGCGGCTGAATTGGTCAAAGCGGAGTCAGAAATTGCTCGTATCGAGAAGCTGGAGGGAATTAATTCTCATAGTTTCTCCGAGCGTTTATGTATCAGCCGGGCCATTCATCAGCCGGTTAAAATAATTAACCGGATATACGCTAGCACCATATCAGCTGCGTTCGCTCGGGAACGATATCAATTTGTCTTCTTCAATTACCCGGCTTTCGCGAGGCTCGCCCGAGCCCGTTGAATCAGCACGATTGCAGTGCTAGCGGCTAACGGTGTTGGTGCAAAATAATAAGGTTTTTGTATTTGAAGCATGCAGAGGATTATCCGTAAGTCCCACCGTGCGCCGCGCTTCTCGTTCCGACACGCTGGTGGGTCTAGGTCGATGCACGTGCTCGTCGACGTTGATTTAATCATTTGCCGAGGCGGCGCGATCCCGCTTGAACGCGATAATTATCGCTTGTTAGCCTGTTATACTATCTGCATGTGTAATCAATGCCATCGGAAGTCCGTTGTACGCACATACGGAGATACATGGTACAGGTGTATAGGTGTTGCGTCAACCGCGATCATGCGAGAGCTGGACTGGGACGATGTATTGGGAGGTGTAACGACGTATCTAGACTATAGCGTCCACATGGAAGTTTTTCCAAATTAAGTCGGACCAACTGGATTAGATGCGATGATTGATTTTTTTCCAACAGCGGAACGAGCAGGTTTTTAAAGCTCGGGCGTTTTGCACCTTCGCTATGGACTATGGAATTTAGAAACTGGAAATTCAGTTCTGCGGTGTGACATCACTTTCAGTCGAAAAATGTGATTTTCAAACCGAATGTGACGTATTTTCTATACGACGTCACTTACTGTCGAAAATCGAGATTTTCAAACCGGAAGTCGCGTATTTCCGGCACGACGTCACTTCCGATCGAAACGTGACTTCCGGACAAAAAGTTAAATTTTCAAACCACACTCACCACTTTCGGACTGCAGTCGTGCAAACATGAAGTTTCAAATACTTTCGCATTCAACCAGCAAATATCAGAATGCAGAAGCAGCGTTTACTCTCGTTACTCGGTCGACCCGAGCGCTAGACGAACAGTGCGGAGGATTCCTCCGTTGAACCGAAGCTTAAATTCTTAAAGAAATCGTAAAATTTGAAAGATTGTCGGCCAGCGGTCGAGGTACGCAGCTGTTGCAAGAGGTCAGGAAAACCGGGAGACGCCGGAGCACCCGTACCGGCCGACACAATTGCACAGACAGCCTCTCGTAATCGGTTTACGTCGGGTCCTGAACTGGGCATGAAATTTTAAGAAGCCCAAAGCTCCACCGCCGCTATTCGCAACAGCGCCAAGTTGCGAGCGCTGCTCTCGCTCGCCGGGTCTTTTCGTCCGGGTCAGCGCTGTGTGGTACCATGCATACTTCAGAACGGCGTGTAGCATGAGAGAAGCTCAAGGATGAGAAGGCCAGGCGAACACGAGGATCGATTGATCTTCGGACAGGCTGGACGAAATGCATGCAACAGCACAGTGAAATCCTCGGGTCTGCTGCGGCGTGGCGTTTCTGGTAACACGAGACCGCACAAGGAATCCGACCAAGCAACCCGACAAGCAGCCGTTGATCGAAAGATTTTACTCTCTAATCTCCGAGATAAGAACGTGATTGGGAGGTGGAAGGGTGGCGACCACCCTCTGTGCCACGAATAACCAGACGGGCGGTACAGAGGGGTGAAACGATGGGGTGTGTTACGATGGTGTAAGTGCGAGTGTAGCCAAGAGCAGCGGGTACCGGTAACGTGGTATTACACGTAGGTACAGAGGAGAATTGGTTTGCATGGCTGAAGCTCCGAAGTCGAGGTTGGTAGCTCGTTATGTGCAGCACGCAAACAGCAACACACACACATACACACACGTACATACATACACACGACTCGAAATTATCTTCGTAATTAACTGCACTTCTTAACATAACGCATGGCGTGCCAAGCTGCCTCGACGTTCCAGGCGATACTGGTACACCAATGCGCATACGGTATTTGTTCGAATGCCGTGTGTACAAACACAACGACAAGACGGGAACGGTTGTGTGCAGACGAAAGTAGGATATGCCCGGGTCGGTGTTCCTCGGCGATCAGCTGTATCGTACCGATTCTAGAAGTGCACACAGCAACACAGGGATTTCGCTCGTGGTATATCGCCGAGAAGACGATACGTAACCCGAAACTGGCACCACCTGCCAACCCGACCGAACGGACGGCGGAGGCCCCGTGGGCCTAGGAACACACACTCCGTAATGCCGTCGCTGCACTTGTGGGAACCATGGACTCGTCGGATGTGCATGCATCGCTGTAAAACTTCGTTGCGTATTTGAGATGAGATGCGAACTGTTACCAAAGGACAGGAGATGTTGCGTTAGTCGATGATAAAGCATGTGATCGATTTAGGGTCTGCACTTGACGTCCCTTTGGATTGTCCATATTCTTAACACCAAAACTGATAACACGGGCATAATGTAAAAAATGTAGGACACGTGGAAAACACAAGAGGGCATAACTGTCTCTTGTTGATAAATAGCAAAGGAAGAAGTCAATTTGTGAAGAGGGCCACATTTGGCCGAAACCTCGAAATGAAGATGTAGGAGTACGCACATTACTCTCCACCTTACAAACGTGCAAGTTGGTCGTTTATTGCTGCAATTAAATAACAAGAATTCGTTGCGTATGTTTGTACCGGATATCGTTACGACGCATCGGGATCAACTGGAAACACATGAAAGTTGTATGGAATGTCGGGTCATTGAAAACGCCGGCGAAGCCGTCGTTAGGTTTAACTTGCTGCTGGATGATTCCGAAATCGGAGTCGAATCCAGCCGATGAGGAGGGAATCGTCTTCGAGAGGAGTCGTAATGTCCTACTAATGGACAACGTTAACCTGCAGTCTTGTCATTTTAAATGCCGCGGATAGAAGAGGTCGATTGAGAAAGTGAGTGTCTGCCGGAATGTCTGATAAATCTTCGGTCGGGGAATCGATAAACCCTGACAGTCTCGGAGTCGTTCGTGGGGATTGCGATATCTACTTTTAACATCCGTTCTAAAAGGAGGAGTGTCATGCGTTTGACATTGACGCGGAGTTATCAGCTTGGTGAGAGATCGTAATGTACCCTTTCTTACAAAAAATTACAGCCATACATCAGGCTCTGCGCGGTAAAAAATAATTTCGTAAAATCGGGATAAGAAGTTTCTATTTCCCGTGTCATTGACAATTTTAGGTCTTACTTTTGTTTGCAAAACTAGAGCCGGATGGTGCGATCTGAAAATTAATAAATAAAAAATTGTGGACGTTTGTTGACAATAAATTGTTGTACAAAGTACACATTTTTTTTAAAAGTGGGTTAAGGCCCTGACAAGACCTCTCGAGGACAGTATCAGCGCCCGACTTAACGCTACGAAATTTCTACCAATGCGAGAGAACACGTAAAGCGGCGGGTCTCGGACAAATCGTGAGGGGCTGGAAGGGTATTTTTGGTTTTGCGTGTAAGCCAAGGACAAAAGAATCGTCAAAGTCGGAATACGTGGTTCCGGACATTGGCGAGGTTTCCACTACCGCCAAACGTCAGTGTCGCTCTATAGCGCTATATCCGACAGTTACGAGTTACCAAGAATCTTAAATAATTCAGTATTCGCGGCCGCCCGGCAGTCTGCCGCCCCCGCGACGCTCGTGCCACACACAATCCATCCCGGCTCGTCTGCTGTTGCTTCTGCCGCTGCCGCTTCTGCTTCCGCTCTTGCTGGACTCTCTTAGCGCAGACCTCAATCAGTATCGGAGGGCTTATTTTCTACGACACGTGGCGCAGCACGCGCCCGTCGCGGTCACACAACATACGAAAGGCAAGTGTGACTGACGGTCAGCGAAATTCGTCTATAATTACTTGGTCCAGTCCGAATCCTTCACATTCCCTGGGCTATCGACCTACTTGCAAAAATTGCACCGAGCCCTGGCGCGCTCTTTCATCGGCCACGGGAATAATCAGCCTCTCCGAACCAGCCAATCAATTCGATGTCAATCTGCTCGTCTCGACTGTCATTGCGCTCGAGAATAAACTTCATTTTTCCTTAAAATAAAACATGCTCATCCCTGCAAAATTTGCGCTCCGTATTTACATAATGCCTGCGCGATATGAAATACTAAATACGCATTATCACGATTGTCCCAGTTACAGCAATGTAGTTTTATCCCATTTCATTTGCGAGTATGATTCGACGCTCAAAGATATATTCTGCCCCGCGCATTTATATATATATTTATGTATAGCAGAATGTGTGGCGGACGTATACATGTGGTAGTATAAATAGGAACGTATGGCACAGATAGTGGGGCAACAGAGCAGAGCTCCGGGGTTCACTCCGGGGTAACGACGTGCCGCTCGGCCGCAGCCAGGCTCGTCGCCCTCTATGCCTCCCCGGTAATAACCCTCCGGTTCCATCACTAAAATTTTGCTGGTCTCTGCGAGTCCGATAGTGGGTCCGCCGGTGATTCTACCGTTGGCTACTCTCGCGGAACTGTGAAATCCGCAGATCTCACAAATTCGAATTCGCTACCTCACTCCCCCGTCCGTTCGTTCCGGACGGCAATACGGCAATTTTTTTCTTTCGTTTTTTCTTGTTTTTTTTTCCTCTTTTTTTTCGTATTTGATTTGAAGGATAGGACGGGTAGATTTTTGCGGCGAATATCGTGTACACGGCTCGCAGAAACAGATGGCACTACCTCATTTATCGGTGAGCCGCCGTCGAAAGCTTCGCGGCCCGGCGATTCTCTTCTCGTTCAGATATACACATTCCTCTTCGCTGTACCGAAGGATTTTAACGACTAACGGGTTGCGACCGTGAAGCCAGGCGAACAGCCCTTCTTAACCGCAGCCCTTTGCAATTTAAGGCTCCGCTCGTCTTGTTGCGTATGCAAGACTCGTTTCGGTAGTTTGCATCGGATAGCCACGGACGCTCGTACAGACGTACGTGCAGCCAGTTGGGCCCGGCGAAATTTGACACGTGAACGCCCGTGTTCCTTCGCGTTGTACGCTAATGTGACCGACCGCTACAGACACCGTCGACTCGGAGGGAGACAAGCAGTTGCCATTCATGCTAGAACTGGCTCCCTTTCGCTATTCGCTGCCACTGTAATTCCGCGTACACCATCTCCTACTTGGCTCTCTCTGTTCTTGACTCTCCCTCATAGGCGTAACCACCGTCGCTCCGTCTATTCTCTGTAATTAGTGGAGCTCGTTCGGCGTCGCGTGACATTCAGGGAGAGCAACATAGTTTCCGCCGACTGTAATTTGTCATCTGTACTTCATACCGTTCGGCACCGGTGTGCATGTGTCGCGGACGGGGGAATAAATGATTTTGAACGCTGCGAGGAGATGGGTGAAGAGGGACAATTGCAAAGTGTTTTTTTTTTTTTTTTTTTGTCAACGGACAATAAGGACGTTTGAAAGAAAATCCGGAAGAAAGAGGTTTCGCCAGACCGAGGGGTACGCGGCTCCCGCGCGCTGCCGGACTGCCGGCAGCAACGACCCCACGACTCGATTAATTGGGCCCTGAGGATTTCCTCGCAGTCAAAGGAGAGAACAGACCGGAGGAGCGCGCTCCCTCAGCTTCGGCCCGCTCTAGTTTCTCTCTCGGTAACGTGCTGAGCAGCACCCACTGCGATCCCCTGCCACTCCTAACTCCTACGTAATATCCAGACGCGAGTCCACCGAGAGCTGATAGTAGTCCCGGCGTTCTCCGGGGGAGATAAATGCATCACGTAGGCACGTGAAATACTCGGCTTCGCGGATACCCTCAAAGTTACACAGTCTCCACCACACCCGATCTCTTTGCTTAGTCAGGGTTTCTCGAATTTACGCAGCTTTCGTGCTTACACCGCCGAGATATCCTCCCCCATTGCGAGTTGGTGGACCGCGAAGAGATCATCCAATTAGGAGGGGAGCATCAAAATAATAAGGAACGTACAATAATGTCTTCCGGTGAGAGATGCGGCATTACATTCGGCTCTGCTAGGCCCCTTGACCAGACCCACTCAGGGCATCATCATCGGTCCCAGAAGCTCCAAAAGATCGGGTCGTTTACCGTAACTACGACTACTACGCTACTCCTGTACTGCAGCTACAACTGACCTAGTCTTGTGGTGTAGTTACAACTCAACCGGTCTTGTAGTGTAGAAACAACTGACCGGGTCTTGTCGTGTAGATACAACTCAACTGGTCTTGTAGTGTAGTTACAACTCAACTGGTCTTGTAGTGTAGCTACGACTCACCTGCTCGTGTACTGTAGCTACAACTTACCTGGTCCTTCACTGCAACTACAACGTACCTGATGGTGTACTGTAGTTACATCTTACCTGGTTCTGCGATGCAGCTGCAACTTGCCTGGTCGCGTATTGTAGCTACAACTTACCTGGTCGTGTACTATAGCTACAACTTACCTGACCGTATACTGTAGCTACAACTTATCTGGTCGAATACGGTAGCCACAACTTACCTGGTACTGTACTGTATATTCAAATGCGGGACACACTTACAGCGGATGCTATTGTACAAGGGGGTTGGATGGAAAAGGCGAGAGTGCACGAGTGAGGTGCAAACTCTGCAACCGCCTTCTGCCTCTACCTGCTACACTGTTATACGGGATATTCCGCTGTTCTCCGAACGGCCCCTCGGACACATTGAAGCGAAGAAGGGGTAGAGCGACGATAGGGTCATAGAGAATCAGACGTCAGGAAGAGGAAGCGAGAGATACGCGTGGAGGTTAATAGGCGCATAACGAGGGGCTGCATTATGCAAATGGTCAGCACGGATCGGCCAACCGAAGGTCGACTTATATCTTATCACTACCGACTGCCGGCCGTGCGGGCCATTTCGTATTCGAATATAGCACCCGTGGGAGCGGCGCGATCTCGACGGGCGGGCTTTAAGCTCTCCTATTCCACGGTCCTTTCTACATATAACATATCATGCAGCAGGGCTAAGTGATCCGATTCTTCGGGTATGAAAATGTCGGTTGTGATATATCGTCGAAAAAGGTATTCGCATTATATACCTCCGATCGCCGATCGAGGATTATCCAGACAAATGTCGCGGTCTTTCGAGGGGGTCCATCGATTCCGGATAAAAAAAAGTTTTTAATTTTTTTTTTTTCTTTTGGGAATAAAAAATCGGGTCAAACATCCCCGCGATTGAATACTCTTGAAGGTGTTCGGATAGTGCGAAAAAATCGCCAGCTACGAATATAAAAAATTGTAGGAGTCCCATTGTTTTTAAAAGTAAGAAATACACAAAAGAGCAACGATGTAATTTAGAAGAATGGTCTTGTAGGAATTGAAAGAAAAAACCGGATAGGAACGAGTCAGAGTGAAATTGAGATATAAACAAATTGCAGCGTATAGCGAAATCGGCCCGACTGTTCTCCTATAGTGGTGATCGCGGACCGAATAAATGGTCGCGCTAGTCCGCGAAAGCCTCTCGTATGGCTATGCCGACGTGGTGGCCGTCCAGAGGCCCCCGTGCTGGAACAGCTGATTTCCGCGTAATACCAGGTTACCTGAAATATGGAAATCTTGCGCTGCGTGAGGATAATACCCTGTCATACCGCGAGAGTTGCGCATAATATCATATTGCAATATGTTATGATCGTACACGGGTGCCATAGAGTCGGGACGTTCAACCCAACCGCCTAGGTCGTTCTATACCGTGTACAGTTCCCTCGTTCACTCCTGCCCTCTCCTTCCTGCTTTCACCATTCACAACTTGTTTCGCCTTTCTATTTTATATTTTTATTTTTACTTCTTTTTTCCCTTTTTGTCCGTTTTTTTTCGAAGAAACGATTATATTCGGGGCGAAATGTTGAGGGTGCGATCGTTATCTACCCTCGTGGCACTCGCGAGTGCGAGCGTTATAGCTGGAACGCTCGATTTTGCTGCATGAGAAAAACACACGGAATATTATGTATTTTTGGAGCGGCGATACGATTTCCTGGTACGCCGAGCGTACGTCGAGAGAAAAATTACGTAAGCAGTGCGTACCGAGAGAATTTTAACAGTTTCCGCGCAACGACTTACGCTGCACTGAGAAAAAGAAATGGTTCAATTAACCACGGCGCGGTGACATATGTTCGAAGGTGTTATTTGGTTGGTACAAAAAAAAAATGTGCTTGGATCGACAAATTTTGAATCGATTGAACACATTAAAAAATATTTTCGTAAACACGGAATGCGAAGTTTCGTAAAAATAATTTTGTTAAATAAGTGACAAACTCTTTTGTCACTTATTTAAATATACGAACCTGTCCTTTTATTTCTCGGGTCATTGACAATTTTAGTTTGTACGTTCCTTTGTAAGACTAGAAAAATTACAAATAAAAAATTGTGGACGTTTGTGGACAATAAGTTGTTGTAAAAGGTACACATTTTTTTTACTGCGAAGCAAATAATCCTTTAACAAAACAATGTTTTATTCGTATCAAACTTCTGGTTGATCCAACCATTTTTTTCTCAGTGCGGAACTTGTGATAGTGTTCTTTCTGTCGCCTGTTATTGGTGCTTTTCCGTACACGTTCAATGACTTACAAGGGCCATGTCGAATTGATACTTCTATTTAACGTCGATCGGTAATTGAAGTTACTCAGTCGGCCCTCCCACCTCCCCTGCGCGCTTCCATTGAGCACCCTCGAGTCTTTGAAACTATTTGAATGCACGAGCCGCGAAAGCTCGAACGTATTTACAGGAAGCCCGAAGTGGAAAGCCGAAGAGGAATGGAGTCATTCGTTCTGCATTATGCCGTAATGGTAACTGTCGGTGCATGGCTCTGTACATCCTTCTCCGGCTTTCGATGCGAATCAAATGTAAATAATATGACCTTTGCAACGAGACTATTCGAGTCTATTCGACACTTTAGTGATCGATGCACCGTATTTGCCACTTTAATGAAACTTTGATTTAAAAAAATATATGTTCTTCACCTTTGATCGAAATATTCGCGGGCTAATTTCACCGATAGTAACGCATCACAGAGAAAGTTCCTCGAACATAGGTTCGTCATAACATTTGATTATTTAGTTATAATAATTGATTTTTTTTTTACTTTCGAACACGTCAGCTCATTTTCGTAATCTGATCCGAACGATTCTGAACAAGTGTTGCTGCATCTTCGGAGTCCTCCTAGAAGCAAAAAAATCTGTCCCTTTCAACGTAAACGTAAAGAAGACGTAGTCTTTGAAATGCCGATATTGGGACACCCTTCTTACACGGCAGTCGTGTGGGTTACACAACCATAAAATTCACAATAAAGAAGAATTTCGTCCCAGCGATAGGAAAATTGTGAGGTCACCGGTGATTTATCGAACACCACTGCTCGCACTCTCGCTTCTTTCAATCCCCCTCCCCCTCCCCGCAAAAACCCACTCACGATATCGTTAATCTTCCGATATAGGTACTCCGTGAATCGCGCACACGACCAAAAGTAAACGTAGCTGTTCGTACGTAGTGATAAAAGGATGTGCTTATCGCGGCATGTGGGGGGGAGTCGAGGGATGAACTGAAATTCTTGTCCGTCGTCGAAACGTAAATCGGATGACGATGTCCTCGCCGCGGAGATAATTTTTACACCGACCTCGGGCGGTACCGGGTAATATAATAATGGTATAATGGTATTCACGAATTAATAGTGGATATTTCGAAACGGTGAGGGCGAGTATGAATTCTATTATTCATATTCATAAAGGGACTCATTGTTCTTGGTAGTCTCCATTGTCTTCCCGGCCCGGAGAAAACGCGACAGAGCCAGGAAGATCGGCAACTAAAGTCGCCGCGGAGAAAAGCCTCGAAATCGGTATATTTTAAGAACAACCGCGGAATGTAGAACACGAGAGTTCAAAATGTCTTCGCGAAGACTCCTCCAATATCCGGACCCGTGGCAACCATTGAAAATACGGAAGGACGTCTCGCCGACGAAATTGTAATTTCTTCCACGATAAAAATTCAAACAAATAATTGCTACAAATATGAAGAATTAATCCGTATCGAAAGTCTATTAAAAAACGATGAAAAAATCCGGTCCATAGCTGGTCTACTAGCAGGTTCTTGAGGCTCGGACGGTGTGCTCCTTGGCTATGGAATTTAGAAACTAGAAATTTAGATTTCCGGTGAATAACGAGAAATATGTCACTTCTAGTTTGAAAATCTAATATTTCGACCGGAAGTGACATCACGCCCGCAGTAAGTCACTTCCGGTTCAGAAAATTCATTTATCGACCGAAACTCACGGATCTCGGAAAATGAGATTTTTCAAACCGGAAGTGAAGTATTTCTGTTCGAAAAGTGAGTTTCTTTTTCGATGCAGGTTCGAGCTATGTTTATTTCAAGTACCATTGCGTCGGGCAACAGGGAACACCCATTAAATCAATCCCACCCCCGTCGATCGGCGGTAATGGATCGTTCCGGATTGATTAATCGAAAAGCTCGATTTCAATTTATTTCAAAGTGTACATCGTTGACTCCTTCTGTCCCGGCACTTGTGTCACTCCCGTGGAATCAATTAATTTTCGAATTGGCCAGAAAATTATAATGATTCGCAAGGGTGTAATTCACGTTGGGTTGTGTGCGTTGCTAACAGTGACCAAACAGGCGATGAATTCGCTGGAAGAGAACGCAGGCACAGACCGTGGGAGGGCGCGAAGCTTTCTTGTGTATGTTCGTGGGAAGCCCCGAGCGCTGCGCGCCACTCCATCAATTAAGCTAACATCCCCCAGGATTTCCATGGGAGCCTCTCCCCACATTATATCTCTCCCTTCCACCCTTGCCCATCCTCCCCACCCCCGATGCACAGAGTATCGCATTTCGTGACACGAGAAAACTCTGTTGGACAACGCCCGAGGAAGAATCCAGACCGGTCACTGGACTCCCCTTGTGTGCGCCGTGTTAGTCGGTGCTCTCCCTCGACCCTAACAAGCCGGTCATCTTCACCGGACTCGGTTATCAGAGCTTTGCGCGCTCTGCGTAGATTCGTTGGAGATGCAGCAGGTTGGTCGGTCGAGGAACTGGTTTGGTAACAGAATTTTTTTCCTCATGTACTAGTTCTAACCCTATTCTCCTGATGCTGAAGAAAGGGTTGGTAGAAGTGGTATCGGTGAATCAGAGTTGTCACGAGGGTTCCGGAAAAAACTGAGAAACGAGTGGATTTTATCAGATCTGTGAGTAGGAAAAGGAGAAAACTTTGTAGGGCTGGGCATTGGAGCTGAGCAGTGTTGCATCTTGTGTCTCAACATGCTGGTGGTGAAAAAAGCACGCAGTAGTAGCCTTGCGTGGGAATGAATTAGGATAGGTCTAGGATAGGGCACGGTACAGATAAGTCAATCGATTTGCAGAAGTGCAGTATAATTCAGTTAATATGCAGCTGATACGGGGGACTGCATGTCCCGAAATGGCGTGTCCGAAGGGAGGGAACACACGACCGTAGTCCAGTTGCACTCTACGAGGGGAGAATTATCGCATTATCAGTAAATTTATAACGTACACACCGCTAGCTTCAGGCAGTGTAGATAGAAGCAAATTTCATCAGTACCAAAAGCATCAGCTCGATTCGCGCGCTCGCCAATAATTTGACGAGGTCTTGGATCGAAGCTCGTCGTTGATAGAGTTTCGTTGTCATCGAATCGCGAGCCAAGGTTCTGTTGCTCGGTATGTCTTCGTATCGACATTACAATCATCGGTCGTGAACACAGATCATTAATATTATCATGAGAAAATGTGTCATTGACCTCCTAATGCGCGAATTAATAACACATCGCGTATCGTCTGCGTAGCCTAGTCTGTATGTATACATGTATGTACGCATACAATATACACGATATATAAACGGCAGTTCCATGGCCCGGTTGTTAAGTTTAATTGTGATGTGGGCGCACCGAGAGCGCTCTCGAAACGCCCATACCGTAATCGCGGGGGTTAAGGGATCGTTAAAGTTATTAAAGTCTAAAGCTCGCACTTGCACACGCGAGACCTATGAGGGTGCGCAGGATAAAGTCTGAATATGTTGATTAACCAACGGCAAAATCGTACCGGTCTCTCCGTGAAGTTGCTGCCAACACACGTCACTCGCGACGCCCGTGTGTACGAGTAATTGAAGCGTAAATGAAAAGCAATTACCGCCCAACTAGACAGCGTCGACTTTGCTCGCGACACGCGAGTGAAAATAAAGAACGGACGTAAAAAAAAAAAAAAAAAACAAACAAACAAACAACCTGACGAAGATTGGAAAAGATTGATCGTGGGTAGAGAAGGGGAGTCGGAGAAAATTCGATGATGAACCTGATGGTGGTTTCGTGTTTAGGTGAGAGGACCGCGCATAGTTCGAGGACTAATAACGGGAGTGGAAAACCGCCGGATGCTGAGGAGAGGCTTCGGCCCTCGCCCCCGCCCTTGACAGTGGTGGATGATTTTTTTACCGCGATAGTGCTCACCCGCAAACAGCGAAATGGTCTGAAACAGGGGGTTGCGTGGGTACCCGCGGGAGCTCATACTCGCCGATCCCTTTTTGCTTTTTGATGTTGAAGCTGCATTTCAATCCGTTGACCGGACGCGCGCACTCGACGGTGCACGGGTGCGTTTTTTTTTTTTTCGAAAGCACCTCCGCGATACGGACGGGTCGGCGCCGATCCCGTATCTCCGGGCCACCATAAAATATCCGTTCCAACGAGCGTACCGTACCGAAATATATATTTGAGAATAAATTATTTTGCGTATTTGGAACAGCGGGGAATAATTTATAGACGAATCCGTGTGTATGCCGACCGGCCACGTATGCAGGTAGATATAACTGTTAATCAATCGGACGGTGAGGACAGCCGAGCGTGTGGTGGCACCCTCGCAACATCGTGCCAACAGGGGGGTGGGAGGGAAGCGAAAGGGAGGATACGACACTGGGCAGGATAGCGGGGAGAGAGTGAATGAGAGATAGTATCGCTTTGATATCACCTACGAGCGATCTTTCTTCCACCCCCGGCTCCGTCTACCTCGGTGCTCGGCGACGCGACCGAGGAGGAGGTGGTCGCATTGTGTGCGTCCCGTTCCGCAACTCAGCCGAAGTACCGTACGAACCGAAGTCACGTACACCATCCACCGATTCACCCAGCGAACAGCCAGTTTAGACCACGGCACTCCTGCGGTCGGCCGTGCGTTGCTTCGCGCCCGAGAGTCCGTACTATGATTCTCGAGCTGACACGTGTTAACGTAACCGTTTCAACGGACTATGATATACGGAGGAGGTTGCAACCGCTGGTGCGGGTTGACGGCGAGTCACGCCAAGCTTTATACGTGTGTTATAGGGGAGGCAAGAACAACGGGGCCTGCGAATTCGTCCCGCCTCTCGTCCGGCGCTCGTGCAATACATGGAAGAGCGTCATAAGCGGCGCGCTCTAAATGCAGACGAAGGAAGGCCGAGGAGAGGAGAGAACTGAGATGGACGAAGAGGGAAGAGGCTGCAGAAGCGTTGAGGTTGGACCAAGCCCGAGAGTTCGGAGTTTTGGCGTAGATGAGCTGATAAATTCTCTCGCGGGAGGACGGAGAAGAGGTCGAAGGAGACGGAGCGACGGTCGTTGCCGCTCGAGTCGATACCGAAGACATTCTTGTCCGAGGACGAAAGTTACAGGGCGATCCCTATTTATTTTGCTTCGTCTGGTAGGTACTCGAATCGATAGCAACATAAGTTGGTTGGCCGCCGGGGGAAAGCCGTTCGGGACAACTCGGCAGCCGTCCACCAACTCTAATTCCTCTTGATAGCTTGTTGCGCCCGGAATTCGTAGCGCCGATAGCGGCTCGCGGCTTTTCCCTTTGACCCAAGTCGCTGCCTTATCGAAGACCCACGACTGCGCGGCGCGGATTCGGCGGCGAACTTTCGCTGAGGTACGGTAATTGGACGCGAGGCCCTTTTGTGCGACAATGTGGACGAGTAAAAAATGAATGGATCCGGATATTGAAAGGGTGGGACGAGGATGACAGCGGTAGTCGTTGAATGTTGCAGCACGGAGGCTAAATTGGACATGGTCCGGTTGGCATCATTGTTTTTCAAAGTATAAATTAGCATCGCTCGGAAAGCAGGGCAGAAGAGGTACGGTGTTTGCCAACGATGTCGCGGATGAGAGGAAAGCTCTTGTGCTCTCCCAGGAACAATAGAGCCAAATGAGTCGCCTCGCCGCATCCACTTCGACAAACAAAATTGTTACGTGAGCGGGACGAGGCGCGGTAATGAACTCGCGAATTCGTCGCTCAGCGTCCCAGTCGAATTTTGCTTCTGCAAGAGGACGAATGTACGGAATTCAAATTGGAGTAATATTAAAATAAGAATTGCCCGCTATTCAATCGGGATAATTTCGGTGAGAATGCTTGTTGCGCGGTCGGTCTCTGTGACTGGCCGGCAACCGCTCTTCGTCACAGCTCTCGTTTTGTACCCGATGGCGGCCACAATGTGACTGGTATGTGCACAGCCACGTCGGAACGCCGACACATTCGTACACCGCGTTTCCTCGCTCTTCTGGTATTCGGCACTCGAGCCATTTGGGAATTGAATTTTGAAAAAAAAAAGTGCTACGCGGATTTTCATTAGCATTTGCACGGAAATTCGAGCGTTTTTCGGTGTCGCGCACGGGGACGAACGGGGCACAAGTGTGCTGTGAGCACACCGTTCACCTGCGATTTGCACTCCACTCCACTGCGGGAAACAAAAAAAAAAAAAATGGAAAAAAATGTACACACCCAGTTTTTTCTCGTAAACGGTTCTCACAGAAATATAACTGTGTAGAGAGAGAAAATATCGGATTCGGTAGCACGAAAAAAAAAAAAATTCCGCAGGATGTTCCAACGATTTTTTGTGTGTTTTATCGTGCAGGTATTTTCTTACACTCTATACAGACCGTTCGAATTTTTTTAAAAATCCGGTATAAAGTTCGAATAACTCAACGCTCTTGTTAAATATACAGCTCTATAATTCGGTGGGAACGCAGTTTTATTTGTTCGTGCTATTCAAGTACAATACTTTATCCGCTTCGCATGCCAGGATCCACATTTTCCCATCTCATCCGCCTTACGGCGAGTATATTTTTTCAAAATTCTCCCCATCTCCCCAATTTCTCGCGAATTCTCCGCGAATTTATCCGTCCCTCCGCTCGTTCGTATCTCGTTCAATTCGGGCGAATATGCTCCCGCGAGCCGGGGGGGGGGTTGGTGTGCCCGCGCCGCCGAAGCAGCGATTCGGCGAGGCAGAGAGCGGACTGTGTGAGCTGACCGGATGGCGCGTTGGGCCGATGTGCCATACAGGGTAACCGGCTACTACTGGCACACAATCCCCGCGACCCCTCTCTCTGTGATCCATGTCGGTCCGTGACGCCAATTTATTTTCGCATTCGTTTTGTGCCGATGCTTGTAAATTGCACTTGCTGTAATTTAGAGGCCCGAACGGATTGCGGGCCAGTCAGCACACGCCGGGCTTACCGTCGAATGCGTATACGTCGCTCACGGCTATAACTGTACCTTCCACCGGTCAGCTCTCCGCGCCGAACACCCTCGCGTCCCTCGCTCGTCGGGTTTTCCCACTCGCGGGCGTGATAACCCGCGTTTCGCGAGAGGGTCGTGGCTCTGTCGCTGACTACCGGTACCGATCCGGCACAGTAGCGGGTGCTTTCCTAGATATTGCCGACCCCTCCCTCTTCGCCCCCCCCCCCCCCCCCCTCCGCCCATCCATCCTCAACCACCCCCCCGATACCATCCGTGTTAATCATAGCGGAGAATGACACGGATGCAGAAACCAGTATTGCATTACAGCCAGATAGCTCATTCCTGTACGGCTGTTCTGCCGTTGCGCCTTCCCGTTCACCGGAGTGCCGACCGGCAGAGAAGCATCGGCGACATCGCGACTCGACGGCGACGATGGATGGCCCATTCATAATAATCCCGTTCCGTCGCTCAGCCATGAACCACCGTCCTCCCTCGTCTCATTTTATGTATATTATATAGCAACGGTTCCAATATTGTCGCTAACACGTGACAAGGTTAATCACTAATAAACGCGCAATCGCGCGAATGCGCGACCCAAGCTCGGTTTGTCATCGCGGTGTTGCTCCCAGCGAAGCGGCACTTCGTCCGGTGCATCGGACTCTCCCGCAGCCTCCGCGCGTATCCAATCTGCGTGACGGATATCGAAGCTACATCTACGAAATAGCGTGTGCGTGTGCCCCCCCCCCCCCCCCCTTTGGCACATAGACGCACCGTCGCTACGACACTGTCGTGGACGGCAACGGTTCGCGTCAGTGTGTGCCTGTACACGGCTAACGGCCGACCGGAATCAATTGTATCCGTTATAGGCAGGGCGCCTAACGAGGTTCGACTACAGACCGAAATAATGGCTGCTATGACTACCTCGCTCCTGTTACCCCCATCAGCACTCGCCCGGCTCCATCCTGTTCGTTAAACGAGGCGATTCATTCAATTATTATCTTTTTTTCTTTTTTCTTTTTTTTTTTCGTAAACTCTCCCGTAGCCGGGTCACCGTGATATATACGCGGGCGCGATTGTGCGCGCGGATGCAGTCACTGATACGCAGGGAAAATCCGGCGAGGGGAAGACGGACAGGCTTGATTTCCAACGCGATTTTGAACTCTGATTTTCGTTCGAACGGCCCGCACGCTCGTTGACGCTGTTGCTGAATGAACGTCATTAGCGTCGGCGACAAATGAGCTCGAAACAGGAGCCTTTTTTTCGGGTGTCGGGATTCGTTCGGATGACTGCCGAAGACGGGAACGTTTTCACCCAGATTACCGACCGTAGATTTGCTGCTTCCTTGCCATAAGTAGTTGTTGGTTTTTGAGGTTTTTGGTTGGTTTAAGATTATTTTTTAAGATAAGAAATCCTGAGGTATTTCTTATCTTAACTAGGGAATTGTTCATAAGGCTTTACAACCGATCGTTCTTATGCTGCGGTATGCCGAATTAAACCTTTTCACACTGTTGAATGTGATGCGCTTGAATTCTCCGAGGCATTTAAATTTTATACGCAATCGATTTTTTTTAAATTTCACCCAAAATAACCGTTCCACAAACACACATATGTTGAGCTACTTTGAGTTGTAATTTTGGACAAATAGTTGAGCGAGTTTCGACACACCGGGATTGGATTTTATTAATGGCAATGTAGGGATCCATAATGGAACCAGATTGCGGATATTTTTACTGACTCGAATTAACTTTTCCAATATTAGCGCTTAATTCGATACACTAATGTCATCGGTGCACCGTGACGCAAAGTACTAGAAAGCCTTGTTGAAAACTGGTTGACGATGTGCACCTAATAATGTATGGTACCGAATGCTGGCAAAAACACAGACAAACGCAGACGCACCTTACGCAATTTTGCAACAATCCTGTGCGCACCTATGCTGTCTATTTGCTGGCCGGTTGTTGGCAAAGTGCTATCTGGGCAGTTATCACTGACGATTTCTCTCATGGCGTTATCATACTTGACCGTGCGAGTTTCCGAGGGCGCACAGCATACTTTGCGATATCGTACGTCAGAGGAGCGGGTAGTGATTACCCAAGAAAGGGGGTGCACGATATGAAAAAACAAGGTGATGATTTATCATAAACCGTCACAGCCTTTATAGTCTTAACGAAGCTCTCATTGCAACGCGGTATTCAGTTACGCGAGATAAAGCGTGAAAATGTGTCCGCCTTTCGAGAGTGCAACAGTGGCTTGCGCGCGCAATAGCGTAAAAATAAGTGACACCGTTGAGAGGAGAAGCCGGACGAGAAGCTGGGGCGCGCGAGTGGTCGGTACACCGGACACTAACTATCCAATTAAGGAACGTTCCGAGTTATTAGATTTCACCTGTACGGGCGAAACGGCCGGTCGGGCGTCTACGCTTCCACGATATTTCACAACGCGAAGTCATCTTCGCATTCTTTATTAGTGTCGTTCGGCTTATGTGGCGACGATTCGCCCGTTGCAGCGCCGTTATAGGGGTTCCGACGGCGAATCAACATTCTCGAAATATTGAAAAGGTCGCTGGACTTTATAGAGCTCGATTGAATCTCTCGTGCCGTGGGGAACGGCGATCCGGCACAGCGGCGAATGACGGTGAAAATTCGAGAAAAAAAAAATCGTACACGCCATCGCAATTGAATTAATTTCTTACGCAAAAAAAATTGATTTATCCGTTCCCGATAACTTCCAAAGCTTCGATATGCTCTAATCGGTAATCGGAGTCTGGGGCAGTACTCGGCTACCTTCTATCCTACTTTTTTTTTCCTTTTTTCTTTTTATTCCACTTCACAATTTCTTTTATTCGACGACGATCGGAAGGGGGTCGAGCGAATTGTGGAGCCGCGTTTCAATGTTCATCAGGGATCTCTTGATATTAGCTATTCGATCCCTGCTACCGCGGCTTCGGCTTTCAACTACTAATTAACCACTCAACTTGCTTCTCGCCTGTTCGATATGTTCTTCTGATCCAGGCGCCCATACCCAGCGGTAACTTCGCGCCCATACCCAGCGGTAACTTCGCGGCTATACTTAGGCGTGGAAGAGAAAAGCCGGAGAAAGAGTGACGGAGAGGACGGGGAAGAGGGTGATGGGGGGGGGGGGGGGGTGAAAGAGCAAAGTTGACGATAATTGACAGGCGGCTCGTGGTTTTCGGGTCGGCCGCTGAAATTAGTTTTAATTAAAACTTAACAATGCGATTTCGTAACGCTCCGCTCGGCCGCATATCGCCAAATAATTGAGAAGGATGGAGAAGTATTAAAAGACCCGCTGTCTTCCCTGACATGCCAAGTATCTCCGAGATACTTGACTTTTTTTAACACGTTCGATAAGGGGGAAAAGAGTTGTTTTAGGCAGAACGATGCTGCAGCTTCATATCCATCGATTATATCTATGGAACGAATTTTCTCAGCTACTCAAAGCCCTGACGAAACTTGGAGCATTAGATAGGAGCCTGCAACGTCTAAAATTTCTACCAGAAAAGATCCTCTCTTCCTGTCGACGAGAGAAGCCGATACAGCTCGAAAAGCGCTTGCCGGGCCCCAAAAATATCTTCATCGTGTTCTGACATGGACGTTGTTTGAAGTTCGAAAAATCGTAAACAGAGAGTACAGACAAGTAAGAAGGAAGAAAAAGATTATCCGAGTAGGAGAAGCGAACAAGAGTCGAAGAACGGAACGCCCGGGGCTTTGTAAAGAAAAAGAACGCAGAAAGCGATGTATATAAATCGCTGGCGAGAGCTGCAGTGAAGGATAGTCTGGTGGCTCAGAGAGTTGTTTCGGGCAGAACAATGCTTCGGTTTCGTCTTCATCGCACCATTATTTATATTATGTAACTCATGCATGAAAAGTGCTACTTTTTGCGCCTGCCGAGAGCTTTACAGCCAAGTGTACTATAAATACTGGGCGCATGCGCTGCATTCGGTGTAACGAAAATCATACGCGGATGTAGAGTGTTAGACCTGGTCTGTAACGATCTGAAATCTCTACGGACCTCAAAAATATCTTGATCGTGTTCTCACCAGGACGTTGATTCAAGTTCGAAAAACCGTTACCAGAGAGTACAGACAAGTTAGAAAGAAGAAAAAGATTATCAGAATAGGAGAAGCGAACAAGAGCCGAAGAACGAAGCGACTGGTGCTTTGTAAAGAAAAAGAACGCAGAAAACGATCTATATACATCGCGGGCGAGAGCTGCGTGGAGGGGTAGTCTAGCGGCTGAGAGAGTTGATTATTGTCGGAGTGGGTATAGCCAGGTACTCCGCGTTCCCCCTTCAGCGAGCTTTTGCTCTCGCTGTTCCGGTGCTGTCTCGCTTGTTGAGAGCCTCACTTACCGCGGAACCGTGATAACAACTACCCCGTGGATATAACTGACTGGCTGGTGCGGGGTTGTTGTTGTAGCGGCACGAAATACACATCTCTGTAAAATCCATCTACCTCGTCACGCGGTCTGTTTTCCCTGCGTGATGCATCATACAGAAAACGAGAATAAATAGGCACCGGGAATAAATCCCGCCCGACCCCGATGTAAGCATTTTACTTATTTGCCGGTGAATGAAGACCGCCTCGATGAGTGTCACATAAAATTGATACGCGACTGGAAACACAACGGTGTTGTACGATTTTTTTTAAAATACTTTTTCTCTTCAATTTATAACGCAAACGCGCTCGCAGCCGTGAGCCATTCATTCGCGACGGAGTCCTTGCGCGAAACTCCGAACCCTGAAAATTATATACAAATTTCTCCATTATACACTCGGCACGGCCTCTTCCGCGGGGGTTCGCGGGTTCCCGACTGTCAGCACTTTGCTAATGAACCCGCCGCTTCATTCAACCCCTACTTATCGCTGGTACTCTTAAAGACGATAAATGCCGCGGATCCTGCCCGCTTTATCCGACGTAGGGAGCGAATGCTATTTTATCTCTGATACCAGACTGGGGAGAGGCAGAAACTGGGTATTCAATAACGCCACCACTCACAATCCGTATTACCCGTACGCTTGTGTTTTTCTCGACGATTCATTAATTTCTGTCGCTGTAATCTAAAATCTTTTTTGAAATATTATTATTATATATTTTTTTTTAATTAGCCAGACAGCCCCGGTAAGGAAAGCGGAGCGGAGCGCGATAGGAAAGAAGGAGCGAAGTGAAAAATTGAATTAGTCTGAGGCTTCGCCCGGGTAGCTTGTAACTTGTGTAATGAAGATCCCGTAGCAGCTTCGTATGAATTCTTCGTGAACGGAGCCACACATAGCAGATCTCGAGAGACCGCTCGGATAACGGTATTTTTTTTTTTATGGATCCGGAAGAATCCTCTCCGTCTAGGAGAGCAGACTTTCGGATATTTTTATTCGACGATGTAATTATGCGCGTTTTATTTTCACGCTCGACGAGACTGGTATTTAACGATCTGTATTTGAGCAAGGGTTCGGCGCTCTTTTATCGGACCATCGCAACCGCACCCTCCGCTGTTCGAGGATCTTTTCATGCTCCTGGCTTGTCCTCTCGACTCTCCAGTTTCTTCCCCGCCCGCGAGCTCGATAACCCCGAGTCTCTCTCGTTCTCTTCCCTTTGCTTTTCCATCTCTCATCCAGACAGGTTTCGAGCGGGAGCGCGTTCGATAGAAATATCAAGCTAATGCTGATCTCGGGACGGCTGGGCTGGAACGTTGACGTTTCGTCTAACCAGCCCGGACGAGTCAAGCCCCGAGGCGAGAGGCTGTCGATCATCGTTACAGACATTTTCCATGCTCACTTCGCTCAACCTGCCACAGTATGGTCTCGTTTTATTCTTCTTCTTTTTTTTTTTTTTTTTTTTTGCTACCAAAAAGTAAAAATATTATTTAACGGAGACATTTTTTATTGTGAATTATTGAGCACGCTTTAACAGTATTCGAACGACGATGAAGGACGAAATTTAAAAGAAACGTAGCGATTGGTATCTCTATGTTCACTGGTGGTTCGAGCCGATAACTTTTTTTATTTTTCTTTTCTTTAGTAGCACTTTTCAATTTCCGGTTGGCACTTGGCTTGATCTTTTCAGATCTCGTGATTGTGCCTCCTGCAGGGGCGCCTGTGCTTTCGTTCCTGAAAGATTATCAGTTAGAGAACTGGGTCAAACTAAACTAGATGGCTTGTTTCGTTAACGAGCGACGAATCGATAAGAAAGAAAAAAGAAAAGTTGAAGAATCCGGGAGATCCTCCGACCGAATCTTGGTTCCTCTGGTCGCCTTTTCTTCGTCGCAATCCCGAACCATCGACGAAAAATTCAGGCGGGACCCTCGGTACCTTCTCCAATCGATCTCTCCTTTATTAGAAGCTTAAGGTCGAAGGCGCCTCCGTGCTTCATTCTTTTTTGGTCGCTTGTTTACCGACTTGCACTGATAACAAGCGGGGAAGTTTCCATGCAGGCGCTCGTACTTCTTCTCGAAGAGTCCACCGAGACGTTTGTGAATTTCTACCGGGTCTCGAATTGTCGGACGGTCGATACTTGCTTGCAACACGATAGCCACACCGAGGAAGCCAGAGTAATCGCCAACCGCGAAAATAATCTTCACGGTTTCGCTTCTCTATTTCTTGAGAAGACCGCACGAAGTCTGCACGTAATAGCACTGCTCATTGTCGTGTAAGAATACACCATCTTCAACATGGGAATTGTTTGCGGGAGAAAAGAAAAAATCAGCGCGGAGTCACTCATTCCGTACGATCAATCTCTCGTGCTGTGCGAATTAAAAGCGGGGATAAATTGAACAAGATAAAGATTATTTTATACCGGCTACTTTTCCGAGCGATTCATCAAGCGAACAGGAACTGCAATACTTCATTAAATACACGGAGTGTCCGATAAGATGCTCCTCCACTTTTTTTCGTAACATCGTTCCTATCGTGAGATTAATTTTATTCTGCCACGAATAGCTAATTGATATCTTGTTTAAAAATCTACATTAAGATAGCTAGTGCGCAGCAAATTTCCACGATGGTACGTATGTGTTGGGTTTTTTGAAAATAAAATCGGTTTATTTCTTACAGATTTTAATGTACGACCGCTAAGTTTGTTTACTAAACTTTGCTTTACGAATTCGCCAAGTGAATTTTTTGTAGGTTTGACCGTTTTAGAAATACGACCCATTTATTCCCCACGAACCGACTTCTGTCATTCCTGAACGGCCAAAACCATTTTTAAAAATCTTCATAGTAAATTCGTAGCGTAATATTTGAGGAATAAAATGAGCCATGGTACATTGAAATCGGTAGTAAAATAAGGATTCTTCTTTGAAAAAACTCAACGAAAATGTATCGTCATAGTAATTTGCATTTATCAGTTTATGCATGTGCAAAAACATCGTTATTAGTAGTTTCCTTGATTGAGAAACCGTGCAGTAATACAAATCGACTTCCATTACTGTCAATAAATGCACAACATTTTCGATAAACAATCGTAAAAATTTTGCACTCGTTAGCCTAGTGTTCCGTGCGGTAGCTACTTTAAGGCATCGCAACGATATCGAGACGTCGGAGGTTTCATTAAATTTTGAGAGAGAAAGAAGAATCCCTTTAAATTTTATATGATAAACCCGATAGCCTTACGATTTTTATATTAATTTTTTTTTACCGAAACGGATGGTTTTGCGCAAAACATTTTTTTTTTTATGAATGTTGTAAAGCCATTGATTATGCCGGAGAGCCTTGCAGCGGTGCCCTGACCAGTGATTCGAATTAACGATAGCCGCACGGTTATTGTTTGCCGGTTGTTAAAAATCAAGGTTCTTCCCCCCGTTGCGTTACGATATTCAAGAAAACGACCCCGGCTATATTGCACACCGCGTCGTTGCGTTTTACGTTCCGTACCCTCTATAATAGCCATCGGCCATTCTGCAGATAATTGCTTCCAGAAAATATATGCCACCATTGCGGACTTTTTATACCCAAGGGTGGTTTTTTTCCAATGTTTTTCCTCGCAACTTATGCCACGTATAGGTCGTTCGGTGTTCTTTTATATTTTTTGTTGCGCGATGCTCAATGGACGAGAAAAGTGCACTGCGACAAGAAGTTCCGTGGTGAACCACCTTGAATGAATTTTTCTTCAATCTTTTACCCGCGGAAATGAAACTTAGTATACCCGCGGATGCAGCATTTTCCGTCATCCGCCGGGTTGACTTTTCTTTGTTCCACTCTCTCCCTCTCCCGAGCTTATGGCTGGCTCGCCAAGAGTTATAGGATGGCTGACCTGTACGCTTCCTCTGTACCTCGTGTACAGGGCGCACCGGCTGCGCCAGACGTCGTCTCGCTTCTCCTTCTGCTGCGACTCTCGCCGGAACCAGAGAGAGCAAGATAAGCGCAACACCGGTTATATTACAAGTGGAGAGTGACGCATGTGCTGAACTTTCTTCTTTTATAACCTCCGGATGATTTGTTTGCCGCTTTACCGGAGCTTATTACCCCCCTCCCCCTGGCGCCGAATTGTCGGTAATTGCTTCGTGGCACATCCATATCTTTTTGCGCGACTTTACGACCCGACCATCGGGATTCGACGACAATTAAATGTAACAAATCGCTATCGCTCCGAGAGTTCGAGAATTTGAGTTCCCGACCAACATTTTCTCGTGTACCACGTCCCTGTGATCGTTTAAACTCTCAACTTTTCTCGAGATGAAAAATTCTTACTCGGGTAACAGGAAGCAGATGTATTGCGGCAGTCTCGTACCTCTCGGAAGTGTGATTGCGTGTCGCTGTCACTGGCTCGAACAGCAAGAAGCATCGAACGCCCGTGCGACCGAAGGTCTCATTTTTCGACCGGTAGTGACGTCACACAGGAAATATGTGACTTCCGGTTTGAAAATCTAATTCTTCGACGGGAAGTGGCGTAATACCGGAAATACGTCACGTCCGGTTTGAAAACCTCATGTTTCTACCGAAGTTGACGTATCTGCTCCGAATCTCCGGAAACATAAATTTTCGGTGTCGGAATTGCAAAATCAATAGCGAGGGTTCGAAGCGGCCGAGCCACGACAGTGTGCTGCTAGTATATAATTTGTAAATCGCACGACAAAACACGAGCGAGGAACAATATTTTTCAAAGCGAGCACCGAATACCCGTCGTACACGAGTCGCACGAACCGGACAAATTTCATACGACCCGATTTATTATCTCGGGTATAAGAGGGCACGAGTATAAAGAAGAAGCCCGAGTACGGGAACGAAGTTCAGGAAGCTCAATTTTCCGGCGGACGGAGGACGAGAGAGCGGCGATGGAGAGAAAAATAGAAGAGCCTCCGAATAACTACGTAATAACATCGATCCAACACACCGTAGGCGTCGCAGGGTCTTGCACATCCACTGCCTTGACCACTGTTATCTCCCGCTGTAGAATGGACAACCTCGAGGGTTTCTTGCTTCCATCACCTCTCAACGTACACCGATGCAGCATCGGGTTCGCGAGCGCGGTTCCACCTCACCGTGTCCCGTTCTTTCTTACCGCTCTTCGAATCGCCTCGCCCGCGCCGACCTTCGTCGCGGGCGTTCCTCCATTTTACTTCTTCACTTCCGCCTCTCGTTCGCCACTCTCTTTTTCCCTCCCTCATACTCATCGTGTATACAGATATAGAGAAGCCTCGCGTCTCGTCCGACCCCGCAATCTCGTGTGTATAAACCTTGCCCTCGGACTACCACACACACACCTGGCGGGGAGATCTCCGAGCGGGAACGGCGCAACTGCCGAAGCACCTGCAGCACGGGACGACGATGTTACACCCACCGGGCCCGAGGGCTCGTACGTTTTATTACTTTACGTGCTTCAATGACTTTATTGCAACTTATATTACACCCTTTTTTTCACCGTGTACAGCCAGCGACGAAAAATGACAAAGTCCCCGACTTTTCATCGCGCCTACCGCATTATATCGCACCCCGGCGAACAAACTCCCCTTCGTCATCCACTTTTTTTTATTATAATAATGTACGTCGCCCGAAGAACGGGAGGAAGAGGAAGCGGTGAAATTAAAGTTTGGTCTTTCCCGTGGCCTGCACACGAGTTGAATGCCACGAGATACAGACGTGGGGGGTCTCGGATGCCGAATCAGAGTCAACGTTGGCGGAAGTTGAGGCGGGCGCGAGAGCGTGAGGATGGAGCGGATGGAGATTTCGAGTCAAGAATTCGTGTCAGTTTCTGCACGGCGCTCGCTGCGATTTATTTGCGTCGTAAACAATAATTACCGCATGCAATTAAGATGAGCGGTTCGGGCCGGCCCGGAGCCGCAATTCCACACCGTATTGTATACGCCGTGTACATCCGTGCACCGTCGAGTCGCCGATCTTCTTCCCTCGATCCCCGCCCTGTTAACACTCCGAGGACTGTGCGGGAGGCAATTGCCGAGAGACTGTCGGCAAGTGGGCTCGAGAGATTCTTAACTCGATCTTGTTACTTAGCTAAGTCGCACACTTTGCACTAAATTTGAGTTCGCGAGGGATGCGCCGGTTCACTCTTCGTTATCGAGGATAGAGACGGGTGGAAGTGGGAGTCGGACGACGGTGAGAGTTTCTACGCGGAAAATTCGCTCGAGCTGCAGTTCGAAAGGGATTCACGCGGCAACGCGCAGATTTCTCCTCCGATAATTCTGTACTTTTTTCATCCGGTCACTGGAAAGGAGCGAGACTCGTAGATAAGGGAATCTGACGATCGACAGCTTGGATACTCTTCGCGACACCTCGGTTGTACGCTCCGTTAACGGAACAAATAAAAATCGAATGATTTATGGCAATAGCCTTTTGAGTGATAAGCCGCGGCGATCGCAGTGAAGATAAACAGGCCAAAGAAACATGTGGCCCATTAAGGGAGATTAGACCGGGCAGAGTTCACGGATAGCGGAGGAAGGAAGAAAAAGCTTGCATGCTGTATCTACGAGTACAGAAGGAAGGGGGAGGGAGGATACTTATGCAACGTCTAAATGCGCTCGGGCATTAGTGCAATCTCGCCGCCTCTCGGCTCGGGCCCGAGAGAAAACCCGGTTCTCTGTTAAGCAAATGCGCGTTACAAGGCTCCCGCCGGTGGAAATTATACTGCACGGCGGCTGAGAGGTTGGGAAAAATCGGCAACAAGGTTCGAGAATGCTTCGTGTTCTCGGTTTTATAACCTTGTGTTTTTTTTAGGCAATTACAAAGTATTATTAGACGGCAATGAGAAAAATGCTGGAGTAGGCGAAGTTCCACCTTCTGCCGTCTTGCGAGCGGTCTGCCAACCTTCGAGACGCTTCGAGCTCGCCGTTTCGCTCGTAAGAAGTATCTGGCAGTCGACACCCCAGACTTCGTACCTGGACAAGATTTTAAAAAATCGGAATCTTCGTTTCACGGCCCAGTTATTAACGTTCTCCCTTCGGTGGCCGGCATTCGACTGCTCTCACGACAGAACGCTATTACACGGAAATATTTCCGTAATCGGTCACTGCGTCTATCGGTGGGCAACATTTCAGTATGGTTTTATTGAAAAATTTATGAACGCTTCGCAGTAACAAACTGTTGGCGCGTGACGATTGCTTGCACGTATAGATGCTGTTATCCGATATTGTCGAACGTATAGTGCATGAATATTTCGAGTGTGTGGAAAGTCCGCACACCGAATGTGCCGAGCTTTCGCGCAGTACAATCAATCTTTTCGCCTATAAATTCGTCGGAGCACCGCTCTCATATATATATATATGTATAAATATATATATGTATATGTATATGTATGTATATATGTGGATATATATATATACTCACGTAAAATAAATAATGTATCCGAGCATGCACACTGTCGGCTGCCCTCTCACACCGGTTTGACTATTTCCCCACGATCGGATAACTCTCGAGGGTTGCTTCCATGCACGGAACATCTCGCGCATCGGTTTACAAGTCATAAAACCAAACAATCAGGTTGAAAAATCTCGGGTTATTTTTCATTTCTTTATTTTCTTAACACTTTTAAGCATTTTTTTTCAAAAGCTCGCGAGAATCGGCGCGTTGTCGCCGGAAAAAGAATCCCTTAGCTCCACGGGGCAGTCGACGCCAAAAGAGAGATCCGTCAGTCGAGCTATCCGAGCTATCCGATACGGCATCATCGATTTAATAATATTTACCCCGATGTCTCCGGCCGTGGGCGCGCTTCCCCTTTGGTATGGATTACCTTCGGTACGTGCGCGGTGTCGATATACATCGTCAAAAGGCTCTCAGATCCATCAGGCACGCTTATACGGTTTCGTTACTGTGTCCATAAATGGTTCTGCGAGTAATGGTTTATTCGGATTCTTCATCACGGTTCGTATTTTATATTGTGGGGCCGTGAAGAAGTACATAACTCGGTGACTGGAGAGAGTCCATAGAGCAACGCATCCACAGTGGAGGGTGGTAAATGCAGTTACTTTTTTTATATCCACAACCCGACCACGTAATGGGAATTCGCGAGAGATTCCGGTCTCTCTATAAAGCTTTCCTTCAAAAAAAGTTATTGCACGTAATTGAAAAAAATAAAATCGAATAAAGATAGAATCGATGTAAAACAAAATCTCGGAGCCGTGACATAGTTTTTCTCAATGTATAGGAATAATGTCAATGACCAGAATAAAAAACGTACGATATTAATATCGTGGGTATTCTCGGAACATTATAATTAAATGAATACAGCTGTAGGAAACACGATCCCGAAAAGTAGATCAACGTATATAAGAATGTTTAATTTCGGAGTTGTGACAGATATGTGTATATATCAACGTAAATGACAAAAATAACACACACAAATAAAAAATAAAGGTACACCAAATCTAAAACGAAAATCCGGAGCCTGGATATATTGTTTCTTAATGTACAAAAAACAGGTCAATGGGCAGCATAAAAAAAGTACGTTATTAATATCATGCAAACTGACGGAACATCATTAATTGAACACAACTGTAGGAAACACGATCCGTAAAAGTACATCAACGTATAGAAAAACCTTGAAGCCCGGAGATTCGACAGATATCTATAAATATGCACGTAAATGATAAAAATAAATATACACCCTATCTAAAACGACATCTCAGAGCCTTGATATATTTTTTCTTAATGTCCAGGCAAAATGTCAATGACTAGAATAAAACACGTACGATATTAATATCATGGGAATTTACGGAACATTACATATAATTGAACGCAGCTGTAGGAAACACGATCTCTAAAAGTAGATCAACGTATATAAAAACGTTTAACTCCGGAGTTTCGACCGGATATGTATATATGTATGTATAACAAATATCGAGAGGGCGTGAGCCAAAGGTACCCGGCGGACTCTTACTTCTGGGCGTCGATAAAATTTAAGGGGGTTACATTTGAACGGATTTCTTCGTTCCCACAGCAGCATGAACCGGGAAATCGGGGCTGCACTAAGAAAATCTACATGTATACTCTATATTAGATATTCGCATTGATGGAGTGTTCCAGCGTTTCTGGAATATCGTTATCCAGCATTTCTGGAATATCTTGTTCCAGCGTTTCTCGACAGCGAGCCGAATATCGAGTCCCGATCGCGACCGCCCGACCGGAATCGAAAAACCTTTTGGTAACTTATATGTAACGATGTACATTAATGTCGAATGTGTAGCGGCGCGAAGGTACTTTATTGCCTTTCCACGGCAACATAGTGGACGCTGTGTGACATTAGTTTCAATCGGTTAATGCCGCTGTCCGGCTCGAATTATGACGCCTTAAAGTCGATGGAGCGAGCTGTCCGGCTGAATGTAGCACATCGCGAACGGCCGGTAAATTTTTAGGACGAACGTTTCAACGAAATTCCCGAGACGGGGACGAAGTAAGAAACGGCACCGAACGGATGGATTCCGCGTCGGGTATTAAAGTTTCTTTGGACGCCTCGTTTGACGCTGTCAATGAAGCTGTAACGAAGCGAACCGATGCAGAATGAATTCTAAATTGCATCGAGACGAAGTCTCAGAAATTACATCGTTCAAATGCTCGAAGACTGGCAAAGAATATTGTAGTGACGAGTGTACTACACGAGTGAGAAAAAACGGTCAAAAGGTGCTATTTGGGACGATCTAAAGATACAGTACAGCAGTTGCCCCGCGCGGTCGGTCGAGTCGTCATGGATTTATACATAGTAAAAAAAACCCGGCACAGTATTATTACGCTATCTCTTAATGGAAGATCCGAGCAGGGAGAAAGGGCGCCGAGAAAGGAGGTGAATATTCTCGGCTGCTCGCGGGTCGCGAATATGTCGCGTTGGGGGAATCCCCGACCCTCGTATTTTCCTTCTCCGCTGGTGGGGCTCTCTCGCATAAAGACGTCGGCGATACCGTCGCCGTAAATAGGGATGTAAGAGATCGGGGCGTCGGGCCTAAACACACGGAATTCTTATTATTTCGCACGTTATAAAAGACCCTACCCAACTCCTCGGCCGGTAATCTCAGCCTCTCGAGCATTTTCACCCCGGCGGGTAGTGACTTTTGCTCGCGTCCCTCGCCACAACGGCGAAGCCCGTACCTCCGGGATTATTCGTCATCCGAAATATAATCTGTCTCCGACACGCGCGTTTATCCCTGGCTGATTTAAAAACCAAAAATTTAACGCAGCAACGTCTCTTCGTGACTGTCGTGTCGTTTCCGGTCCAGTGTCGTGATAATCATACGGCTCTCTGAATGACCGTAAAGATATCTGTACAACATTAAATTTCATCAAGTTCCAACGGCTGCGTCTTGCATCGCCCGGGGAAGTTCACTTGGAGAATAAAAATTCTACGAGTGAAGAATTTCAATTTTTCCTAACGTAGCGGCATTGACGAAGACTCGCCGAGGATGAAATTTTCATGTCATGCAGATATCTTCATCATCCCTACTAGTTGGTCACTCGCTCTGTGATCCGTCGATTGTAATCCATTGAGGGAATACGTCACACAACGACTTTTATACTTTTGGAATCGTCCCGCGATACGTCTCTATACGGCAAGTCAATATTTGACGAAAGGAGCCACTACTGAAATAATTTCAACCCCAGTAACCGTCCGGCGATCACTCACTCGCAGGGTATTCGATATTTTGACAGAGTGGACTTTTATGTTACGACTTCGCGGAAGGGCAGCCGATCAGACAGGGCCGATTCACGCGGTGAGGGGCCGGTATTTATTACAGCTGTATGTATGGGGTGCCGCGAGCGGATAGAGAAGACCGGTAGCATTCATCTATGGTGGCTTTAATACGACCTGGATTTCCCGCGAGGATTCCGTATGCACCAACGGATAGATATATGATAGAGTTATGGTTCCCCTATGCTCCCATTATGAAACCATCCTCGAACCGCTCGGCATTCTCTCTATACGCCCCAATGCTCGCCCTCTCAACCACTGTATAGGTACTCTTGCTCCCTTACGTCTTGTGCTAACAACCCTCGCGAGCTAACAGACCTATATGTATATATATATATATACAGAGACTGTACGGTAGATCGTCGGCGGGAATTCTGAATTGCGTGCTTCGCCATGCCGAACTTACCCCTCCAGACATTTTACCAGCGTGACGCACCGCACCCCCATTAGATTCGTCATTTGTCATTATTATTATCATTACTACTACAACTACTACTACTACTATTATTATCACTTACTCGGTCCTTCTTGACTCCCCATTATAACGGTCGGTCCTCCACTTCAAATCTTGCCCACTGGATTCAATCTGTTTCTGAAGGGAGACCTTTTGAAAAAATGAATTATTACTGCCTATTCTCCAGAGACTGCTGCAGGCATACTTATGATTATTTGTGAATCTTTGTGTGTTCGCAGAGCCAAATTTTAAGGAGCCCATCACGAACGTCACCGCGCCTGTAGGCAGAGAAGCCATTCTCTCGTGCCTCGTGCAGGATCTAGCTGGATACAAAGTGAGTACACCTTAAATCGCTTGATTAATTAGTTAACGGTAGGGTAGAGCGGGGCGAAACGGACCGGCGTCCTTCATTCCAGGGTAAACTGTTCACTCATGTACAGTGATTGATCGGCGAAAGCCGTCCGTCTTGCCCCCTACTTCCATTTTCTTTTCCCGCTCTCTTATGCAGTTACCTTTCAATACCGCCAGCGTTGCTCATGGTTCATATTATGAAGGTTTCTTTTTTTTTCTTAATCTGGTACAAGTGATTCGGTAAACGGTGATCGGAGGCCATCCAATGCAGAAGCTGCTGCACACCGGTGGCGATGCCCGGGTCCATTACAGACTCCCGGATAAAAAAAGAATAGCTCCGATAGCCGCAAATCATATTTTTGTTTTACCTCGTTGACGTTGAATAGCCCTCGAGCAAACTTTTGATCTCCACCGTCGCTTGAACGATATCGATCGATTGAGAAAATATTCACCCCGACGATGCTCCGCCCGGAGGTCGATGCTCGGTATCCTGGGTCACGCATTGTCCCGTACGTACCGACGCAACATGCACACACATAACGCGATTCGCCTCCCGCATCAGCGTCCGCACACGCTCGTAGTTCATACCAATTTACAAACGATTGAAGCGTTCGCTTTCAAGGCGCTCCTCCATCGCTTCCGAGCACCGCTCCCAATGTGAACAACGGATACGTGAAATCAAATTAGACAGCAAAGCCCGTTCCGCTGAGATGATTCGGAGGGTAAACATATACCGCGCTGTGTTCCCTCGAAACTCACAATTTATCAGGCTCGTCGCGAACGAATTTACGTGGACCATCAGAGTCGAACCGATCGAGCGTCAGCCTTCGGCAATCCAATACGCCGGCGACGTGTTTGCGATGGGGCATCGGAAGCCCCCCTTCCGTTTCAATATCTAATAGCTCTCGGGCAGGATACGATAAACTATACACAGCAAACACCGAATGCCATACGATCTCGCTCGATCGGCTGATCGTTCTTCATCGCGTTCTTGGGTTCCATAAACATTCGCGATTATCGATATTTTCGAGGATTCCCCGAGCCAAACCCGCGACGGCAGATCTGGCTACCCTGGGGTGGCGCCCTTAAGAATTCAATTGTACGAAGAGCGAATCGATCGTTCAAACAGCGGCTGAGGTAATACTAGAACAGCCAGGGAGGGTTGGGTTCCGAGGTATTTCTCGAGTCCCTACGGTGATATAAGCGAAAAGCGGCACTGCAGACAGCAGCAATACGTCAGGCATAAAAGCGACGAGCCGTTCTAAATCCCGATATATCAAGAGTACACGCCCTTTTTACCCCCCACGATGTATGGCGTATTACCGGGCCCTTTCTAACTTCCGGTTCTGCCGGGTTCGCGGCCGTGAAAGACCACTTGGCCATGGCTCTTCCGCTCCCTCTCTGTATATCCTCCCAGATGAGAACTGTGTGCTGGAACGTTTCTTTCACAAACGGCTCTTTCATCGCTCGTTCAAGCTCTATTCCGCCTCTCTGCGTTACGGCGTTTACCGCGCGAATGTGCACGGACACAGACGCACGACCGTGCCACAAACGCAACGAACCGACGGCCAAGACTCTAGCGGGATTCAACAGTTGTGATTGATTGGCCATTGAACGGGGAACGAGAATCGAGTCTCCCCGTCGCCGGCTCGTGTTCTCCGACTCGTGTATCAACCGCGCCGCACGAACGATCGAGCTCGCGTTACAGTCTTCGGCTGCGCGCCCTTCACTGTCGAGGATCGCTTCTTTTTTCGAGTCGCGACCATCGTTTGATATTCATCGGGTCGCTTTCGAGGATAATGGGTTTCTTCGATGCGAGTGCCTGGCACACTCCCTCGTCATACTCTTCGGAAAATTAATATCGCTGAAAGTGTAATTAACTAATGAATCTTGAGGAACGAGTTCGGAGTACGAAGATGAGGTCCTACTTCACGCGGGCCTCGGCTCTCCCGTTTGACGAATTTAATCCGGGGTGACCTCCCCCTTTTCACTCACTGAGTCGCGGCTTCGGTCCGGACAAACGAGCGTCGCTCTCCCTCCCTGCGCGCCCCTTCGGGGGTTTTAGATTGATTCGTTCCTCGGGGATTCGTGAATAATCGTCGCGGTCCAAGGTTCCACCTAGCTTTACCTGGGCCATACATCCGTCGGACTCGGTCGATTCGCCGGAGAACCGAGCTGAGAGTTCCCGGTCGGTGCACGGATGGAGATTCACCCGGAAGAGGTTTTCTTCGGTATTTGCATTGTATCTGCCTTGGACCTCAGTGGGTCAGCGGACTGAAGAGGGGCGGGGAGGGTGGCTTGGCCCCGAGTAAAATTAGTTAATGCAGGTAAAAAGCCTTCCGGCTTTTGATAAATCTCGGGTCCGAGAGCGACGTCGGTTCGGAAGCGTCCTCCTGGATATTACCTGAAACCAGTTACGCTATACGTTACAATGATAAGTTGTGATTTACCTCCCGCCAAGCCATCGCCACGGAGTGTGAGGCGCCCGGACCGCTCGCCCTATGCTCGCAAACTCAACAGGCAAATGTGCGATGGTAACGTCTCTCCCGGCCAGCATTAGCGGTCCTGCAGCTTAATCAACCGCTAACCATGACGCAGAACCCGGCGAGTTGGCCGATCTGGGGATTATTATTCAAGCTCTCACGAACGGGTTTCGACCCCCGCGGCCGCGTCCCTCATGACTCGCGCGCGGCCACCGCGATTCAACGAACTTCCGTTGTCCGCTTTTGCGGAGGTTTTATGGTGACGCTGGTGCGATGGTACCGCGAGTTTAATTTTTTTTTTTTTTTTTTTTTTTTAACTAAAAAGGGGAGTACGATAACTCGTCGAGCCAACTCGTTTTCACTCGGTCCCGTATACTGTACGACCGCTAAAGAGCGTGCTTCCAGTTTTTCCTGCTCTGTTTCTCTTTCCCACCCGCCGCCCCATCCGATTCGCACTCCGGCGTCTCTCGTTTATGGCGTTCTCATTTATTGGCTTTTTTAGCTTTCTATTATTCGTCGTTGAAGGATCCGTTGTTGCACGCTCGCCCGCTACCGGCACCCGGTTTTAAATTCGCATTCGGCTTTTGCTCGAGCGGGATTTCGAACTCCGTGAGACATGCGAGAATCGGTGTCATGGATACAGGATTCGCTGCATTTCGCGGTGCTTGACGGTGTACACGAGATATGAGCTACAACTCCACCGACGCCGGTTGAATTACAAGCGCCTAACATGCAGCTACTTTCAAAGGGAATGCCGAAGGTGTATACATTAGTCAGATATCGTGCAGCGCGAGTGCAATCGCAGGTACCCGGAGTGTTCGCGAAAGCACCTGTACGAGTTGTTTTTTTTTTTTTGCCGAAACGGGAGCTCAGATATGCTCAGCCAAATCTTCCCAAGTAACGGATTGTTCATCCGCCAGTCGGTGGATGCTCCAGATATTCCATCGTGCGTGGAAAGAATTCGCTTCTTTGTTTACGAACCAAGGAATGAAAGACCACGGGGAGATCATCGAGATACGACCGCTATGCTTCTCCGCCATTCCACCAACAGTCTCCTCATCCTTCTCCTATTCCCGTGCTGTGAGCACAAGCAGCGATCCGGAACGTGGACCGAGCATACAAGAAGTCTCAATGAAGAGGCACTTGCACCACCAACTGCTACTCCCGATCCCGATGTTCTTGCACAGCCTGCTCCATTGCGATTCATTTATACGAGAGCAATGATTCCGCTGGAAATTCACCATTTCCAGCATAGGGAATCCTATGGTAAATTTTGCGAAACGGCACTTTTTTTCAAAAAATTTCGAGATATCGAATTAAAACCTTCGCCATTCTTTTCAAGTGGCGTATTTACCAACCGATTTCAGTAAAGAAAAAATTCTAAAAATTTTTTTTGAAAAAATACCATTTTTGTCGAAAAATTGTAACGGTTACCCCTTCTCATTTTTCCACTTTCGAAATGGCCAAATATTTTTTTTCGAGGTATCGATTTTTTACCACCACCATTGGCTTTAAGTGGCCCATTCCGGCTCAAAACACATGCAACTTGTATTTTTTTCGAAATTCAAAAAATTCACCATTTCCAGCATAGGGAATCCTATGTTAAATTTTGCGAAACGGCACTTTTTTTCAAAAAATTTCGAGATATCGAATTAAAACCTTCGCCATTCTTTTCAAGTAGCATATTTACCAACCGATTTCAGTAAAGAAAAAATTTTAAAAAAATTTTTTGAAAAAATACCATTTTTGTCGAAAAATTGTTACCCCTTCTCATTTTTCCACTTTCAAAATGGCCAAATATTTTTTTTCGAGGTATCGATTTTTTAGGCGGTTGAGAACCACTGGCTCGGAGATGGAGCCGGTCTAGCGGGTGAAAAAGGGGCTTACGAGAAATATTGAAAGGTATTCATCCGGCATGGGCAACGGCATGAAATTCAAATGGATGGATACGTTGATATTTACAAAGGCGGAAAGAAGAACCGCGGAAACAGAGAGAAAGTTAAGAGATATATAATAAAGGTAAAACAAAAGAAAAAAAAAAGAAAGTGGAAGATGCAAAAGGCGGGGCGATGGGAGAGGGCGAGGGCGAGGTGGCGAAGCAACCCCCGGGTGGTATACATCCTCGCATGCACGCGGAGGCAACTTGGACGGAATAATCGTGTCGTTTATAAGCTCCGGAGGTGCGTCGGTCGGTTCCGGGCGTGCATTAAGATGACGGATAAGGGTCGCGCGCGCCTTCGCGAACATCGCCGCCTGCACGCCGGAAGGCTTGAGGCGTCGAGATCCGTGAGATAGCGACACCTCTCTATAGCGCTTCGCTATAACCTACTTTGCCACTTGCCCCTTTCCTCCTCCTTTTCCTCGTAATTTTCGTCGTTCTCCGGGCGCTCGACGGGCGCCGCGCTCTTGGATTCGCCGAGTCTCTCGCTCTCGCTGTCCTCATCGTCTCCGCGCGGCGAATGAGCGAGCCGCGGTCCTCTCGCAGTATACGAGGCTGATATTAACGGGAAGAGGACCGCCGGGCGCACGACTTCGTTACTACTCATGGATAATGGGTCGAGCAGGCCGACACACTCGGCTTTTCTACGTTTTACGAGGTAAGGCCTGCCACAATCCGGAGCGAACCGGGCGATACCGCAGCCGACACACGGATGCGGCGTCAACGATGTACCCGCGTCAGTGGGGTAAACGGAGTACTGGAACGCGTTGTGCGGACCCCGGCTTGCATTTTAATCGCCAACTTTATTGGGCACACCGCAACGCAGCAACCGCAAGAGTGTCATATATCTTTATTCTCTTTAACTGCTCCAGCCGCCTATTTCATCGTTATCGCCGTGTAATAATAGGCCTCGCATTTCTAATAGGAGAGCTCCGATAACGAAGCGAGGACCGCCGGCCCGCCATGCGCCCCGGGCCAGCGTACGGCCATCGGCCGCTTACGAGAACGATACCGCACAATTCCCTGGTAATTATTTGAGTTACGTGTGCCGGATGCTCTCGAGCTCGACCGACGAGTGCTGATCACTCCGATCGCGCGTGTCCGGAATAAAATGCAAAAGATCGTAAATGGGTTACCTAAACTCTCGGATGCGCTCTACCAGGCGGGACGAGTCGAGGCCTTCGCGCGGGATCCATCGAGGATAGCGCGCGAGGATCGAGACGCGTGACAAAAACCAATCGCCTTTACGACTCTACGAATAAACCTGCGATATTGTGTGCACGAACTTTGTTTTTTTTTACGAGGTTATCGTCGTAAATTTTACGAGTTCGTGATATTAAAAAAAAAAAAATGAAAAGGCACTGCGTCATCGGGACGTCCGGGAACTATCGCCGTAGAGATTAATTGCCCGTTACCGCGCGGATCCCTACGCCCTATCGTGAAATAACCGACACAATAGAAATATCTGAAGGCCCTGTCGGGGGTATGCAGAACTGGCAAGATAACGTGAGTGAAAAATGTCTCCCTCGGAGAAGAGCCAAGTGGAGAAAGGATTAGCATCTCTAATACAAGAGAATCTCTTCGAGATGTGACATCTTCTATACATCGAGTTGCATCACAGAGTATCCTACGGGCGGCACAAGAGCCACGAACGTTTTCCTAACGACCGTCGTTTCCCGAATGGCTTCAAGTTCACGAGAGACACGGAGTTCCTTATCGGGCTCATTTGGCAACCAACCACTGCCACGTGACATTTTGTGGTTGACATTTCGCAATAAACAATCCCTCTCACTGCCTCGAACGACCTTCGGACCCCCCCTCGATTCCGTCGTAACAACCCGGAACACATCGCACCCGCTTCGAGAACAGTGGAACGTTTTAATTGCCTTCGCGTTCCGTCGTTACAGAACGCGCCACCAAAACGCCGACCTCTGTAGAGCTAATTGCGTTTCAATTATTCAGTTATCGAATCGCGGGTCACGGCTCGTTGAGCTCGGCGATACTCCGCGATACGCAATCACGAGGTAATACTTTGTCGAGGTCTCGTAGTTTTCATTGAGATTCGATCTGTCGCGCGTAAACCTAAGATTAGTCCGCTTCGAACGACGATGTGACGAAGAAGGGACGGTGGGAGGCGATGTCACGCGACAAATACATAATGTCCCTGGATTCTCCGTAATCACGCGCATTCACAAGGCGTTGAAGCACGACGCAATACGCGTTTGATATGCTCTATGTGCGCGTCCGGGGCTGCTCGGCTGTCCCGAAACTGCGTGTCGTCTGAACCGTGGCAGCCCCCGCGAACTGCTTCAATTCCATGGGATTATCTACCGCACATCCCCCAGCAATGTCCTATTGACTGTATCGTCGGCGGCGTACGTTTGATACGGAGTCGGACAGCCATAGCTGGCGAGCCGTTGATGTTGGCGGCGTTATCAAATGCTGCAAATCATCGGTGATATCGATCCTGGTACATAGGTTATCTCAAGTGCCCCAACACCGTAAACGTGTTGATCCCCACTAATAATTATCGAGTGGTATCGCCTTCCGGCAATATCAGCGGGAAGGTTACATCCAGCGAGAGAATCCAGGCAGGATTTTGCGGTAATTAGAAACACGGCGCATCTCTGGCTCCGCAGTGGCTTGTCGAACGCTAAACCGCCATATCGGTCCTTCTTCGGACGACTTAACGCAGAAAAATGTTAAAAATTGATTTGCAACGTCGCTTCTGGTTTGGAAATCTCAGTTTTCAACAGGTTTTATTAACGGTGGTTAACGTTTCGCTAACTTTACTTCGATGCAACTCATTTTTTGGCCGGAAGTGACGTCACACCGGAAATCTAGCACTTCCGGTTTGGGAATTTTGTTATTTGGCCGACGGTGACGTATTTCCGGTATGAAAAACTATATTTACAGACTAGAAGTGACGTTTTCCGATGTAACGTTATTTCCGGTTGAAAAGCCAAATTTTCAGACCAGAAGCGATGTGACAACGAAATTAACCTGGGAAGTAATCGGGATACGGGTTGTCTGGGACTGTCGATAAGAATACCAGCGGAGAACTCGGGAATGCTGACAGAAAGGATCCTCCTCTGACGGGACGTTACGGTCCGAGATGAGTGTGAGTGCCCCGTACTCGTTGATGCTCTTTGGCTAACGATAATTCAGCGGAGCAAGCGGGAGCAGAAGCGGAGAATCACGAGTGCAGGTAACGCGGGAGTTGCTCGTTGGTTCGTTTCCGGTTTGACGGTTACCGCTTCAGATACAGACGGTGGTTAACGTTTCGCTAACTTTATTTCAATGCCGACGGAATCGGGCGGGCACGTAGAGGAAGAAAGCACGAGGATGAGAGTGATATGAAGCGGGAAGGCTGAAAGAGTGGCGGATGATGCGAACGGTGAGGAGAGAAAGTCTAGCGTTGGGCCAGCGATGCTGCTCCGGCGCCGAAGGGTGCACTGAAATGAGGGGAAACCCCCTCGAGCTACGTTTTCCATCCGACCGTGCAGTACACAAGGCGAACTCCGGTTCGTGTTCCTTTCCATCGTAAAACTTGACTCTACTATCCTTTCTAAATGTCATGCCCACACCGGTGTGCTCGGGCGCGTTTCACCCTTCTCCGTTCGTTCTCCCATCATGAAACGCTCTTCTGCCATTGCAATCGGTCCTCCGCGATTCCCCGATACTTCCCCGTTACCTCCCTTCCCCGTCCCGCTCAACCCCCGGACACTCTCGTACTCTTTCGTGTAGGAAAGTTAATCTCGCGAATCAAATTTAGCCAGACTCGGAAATACGATATACCTGCTGCTGGGTGGGTAACACGAGGCGAAATGGAACCTTCGGCACTGTGTTCGCCCGAACAGACTCAATGGAGGATTCCCTCAACCGAAAGAAAAAAGCGGAAAATTAATTCATTCCTTCTCGGTTCTTTTGACGTGGTGATATCTCCTGTCATCTCTTACATCGCTGCTATCAGATGGTTTGACGGGCTCGCTTAATTTATCTTTTCGGCGTAAAATGCACCGCCGCATCGGTCCTTTCGGTTCAATGGAAGATGGCGCATGATCGCCCACCATTTTGAACAGCAACAAAGATACGGCTGCTATTACGCAGCGACTACGGGGCAGTCTGCATGCGTTATACTGCCTGATTTGGCTCTCGTCTGTTGGTTCACCCTCCAGCTATCTCTGCGCGTACCCTGCCATGGTAGATGCAATTTGTGCAACGCTCGGAAACACGAGAAACACGTCGTGTTACGTGTATTCCAGTGCAGCTGTAATATTACACGGTATACTATTAGTTCATGCGCATACGTATGCTTATCGCTTATTCCGACCAGGAATACAATCATTTATCAAGTATTATCGCGCGGTCTGACTTCTCGACAGGATTAAGAGGCGCGGTTGCATCTCGGTACAAGCGCATTCACGTTCTCGTCATCGACCCGACAGGACACGACCATTGTCTTTTTACTCGAAGGATCATGGTCTTCAACATCTCGCCAAAAACCATATTTTACTCTTTCTCTGAAGATTGCGCATGTTGTTGTAGAGCGAGGCACAATTATCAAAAATACTAGATTGCCGAAATCTGACGATCTATTCATGTCGGTTTTCAGGGATGGATCAGAGTCGGGATCGATGAACTAGTCCGATGGAAATAATTCTTGTTCTTCTCCCATCCGTACACAATCCATTGCGCTTCATCTTCATTCGCGCGACCCAGAAACTTCTCGGCAACCTTCGCCGATTGTGACATTAATTTCCCAGAATGTTATACACAAGCCGAAGCTATAACTTACCGGCATAGTCAGCGACGACGTCTCAAGCTGAAGGTTTTCTAGGCCTTGCCCATAACCAACTGCGGGTCAACACGTCTGGAACTTTATGCGATCAGCGCCCGGGGCGTGTTCGAGGAATATACTCGTTTCCCGCAAAGTTATAGCGCTGGAACAATCAGAACCGACGGCTGTTAATCTCTTTTGCCGTTATAGCCCACTCCTGGGTCCTGTCAATATTTATTATCTTTCGAGTCAACGAGGTGCGCCGCTCGCGTCTTGCCTCCCATCCAGCACTGTGCCGCTGCTGTAGTTGCTTTATTGTATGTGTGAACGGTGAACGAGTTACGTACTTCCGCATGTTCCCGCGGTACCTCGAGTCAACAGCTATAACATCTCCCTCTCTACATATATATGTATCCATCACGGTAGCTTATATCTCTCTTCCTCGAGCCGATAATCCGATGCAAACTCCGCTGTTCAACCCGTCAGTAAATCCACGACGTACAGCGGGATGAAAGGGGGTTTCGTTCTGGTCACGATTAACTTATCGTACGTACAATAACCCTATCGAGCCGGCGGAGTTGGTGGTGATTGCAGCCTTGACTACAGAGGCCCAGAGCCTCGTTTCTCTCGACTGTGCAAAAACTTGGTGAAACTTTTCGCCGGGCTTCGACGGTTGCGGGCGCTCCAGACTTCTACCTCTTCTCCATCGTGAAAGGCTGGAAATCCTCTTCCACCTTGTTAACCGAGCTATACCGGTAAACTGTAATATCCTGCTATATCTATATTACAACACCCCCAGCTCGCTTCCGAATAAGATGACGCCAATTTTATTCTCCGGGCCGGTGTGCGAGCGTCTGTGTATATACAGACGTGTGCGGAGCGTCGAGTGCGTCGTGACTGACGTAAGCAAAAATTGTGAAAAATGCACACGGGGGAATAAAAGCGACGCAGTCTCGGCGATAAGAGTACAGGGGGTTCTTCCTTCCCGCCCATTCGCTGAATAACTATGGAAGAAAATAAAGATTCCTGAGAGAAATAGAGTCGATCAAACCGTGACGACGCGACTCCCGGGTTGGAGAATTTTCTCGTATTCTCGTTCTCTCTCCCTTTCCGTTCCCACTTCAAAAGCCTGCTGTAAATTATCCCGGATGAATTCTCTCTCTGCCGGAGGCGGCGCGGGGCAGCGGCAACGTCCTTTGCCCTCTCGACGGCTCGCTCGCGCTCTCCGTTGCACACCGACAGTCGTAAATAGTTGGTTATCATACTTGGCGGAAGCACGGCGGGGCATTACCTACATTCATCTGCAAGGACGAGGGCCGAGAGGGCCGAGCACGCGGGAGGAGAGAAGGCGAACGGACTAGACACAGAGTTGCATCGGACAGACTCTCGCACACACTCGCATATGCACATCCACACACCGGATCAAGCCACCCGTGAGCGGTGGAGTTCCATTCATTGGAGTGGATATCAAATGCAATAGTTCATAGGGGTGCTTCCGACTAGGCGGTCAACCAGTCCTCGAACTTCCACCCCGCATCTAATCCCACGACCCTCTCCCGGTGCGATTCCCGGCTCGCGCGGGGGGCGAACGGGCCGAGCCGTCCCGACCGCCGCCCCCGTCGGTCGTGCTCTCTCCAACAGATTTACAGACCGGAGGCTCGATATCACTGATCCCACGAATGGTTCACGGCTGCGTACCGAGACCTTTCTCGGCCCCATCCCGAACGGTAGTTTCGTAAGTTCATAAGTTTCCACTGGGATTTAGAAAGTCGGCCCCGCCTCTTAACCCCAGGTTGGTAATCTCCTAACAGCTCTTTTTGCACCCGAAACCGCATCCTTTTTCGTATCGGTTGCATGTACTACATGAGATCAACAGTGTTTCGTCATTGTCGCTTTGTATGGGATAGGGAAGAGCCGATGTGCGAGTTTTTTTTTAAGTGGATTGTTCCATTCCTGTTCCAAAAGGTTCCAAAAAGGAGAGCGTGGCAAAAATGGGACAGTGAGGGCAAAACTCAATGTTGCAATAGTTTTTGAATACCCTATTTTGTCCCAACGACACATCTGGATTTTCAACCACGTTCTACCCCACGGACCACCATCGTCGCCGTCCAAAAGTTATTGGAAAATTGAATTTCGTCTCGTCATTCCGTTTTGCCCCGCTCTGTCATTTTGCCCTGCTCTCCTCTACACTATGCACCACGAGATTAATTTTTTCATTACATCAAATCCTACGTTTTCGGTACTGCCGTCCTATCCCTGTTCATACATTCATATGTCCGCATGAAAATTTTATGCGAACAAAACTGGGCGTTCGGAATTTTTTCATTATTCTTTCGCGCGGCGGATTTGGTCGCGAAACGCAAGTGGACGGTCCCTGAGCACACCCTGCCCCACTCGCGTTCACGTACGAGTGATTGAGGATTAACGTAACAGCATCGGTACGAGAAAAATACGTTCCACATCAAGTACGAAGACTACGGTAGCGAACAATGTCTCGTGTAATGTTTCCGGCGTGTGAACATATCGCTGGAATGATTCGCATCTGTCCGTCGAGCTGGTGAGGCCTTCAGCCCGAGGCAAGGATCTCCGGAACACCGTACTTCACGAATTATCATGTGAAATGCATACCGCGGGATAAATGTTTGAGAACCGAGATAGCGCAATTCCATTATGCTCACTGCCTTTGAGGATCGTTGGCTCGGCGCTGCGGGCATAAATCTCAACCGTGCACGGCATCATCCTTTCCACGTATGTACGGCCCGTGAAAGGTCCCCGCCGCTCTAAACGCACTCGAAAATAATCTCCGACTCGTTCGAAGTTCGTGCCGTCGAAACGTCCTCTTTCACGGTGATGGTATTTTTGATTCGCGTGATGCGCCTTTGCATTTTTTCCCCCGGATCGACGTACCGACCGCGAATCCGCGTTCCAGCGGAGAACGAACGGATGGGGAGGAGTAAACATGTTTTTGCCCAGATGGAAAAATACTAACGACAACTCGCATCTTTTCTTTTGAGACCACCTCGTCGAACCGATCGAGCGAATAACCGTCGCAGATAAAACCATCTCGTCTCCCCTGGCACGTCCCTTTGAAATTCCCCTTTGCGACTCCCAGATATAGCCGCAGAAACGATCCTCCATCGGTCGCCTCCCGCTTTCATATTTTTTATGCTTTCAACCTGGAAGCTCCACCTTTACCTGACCGTGATAAAGATATACATATATATACTTTTGCTTCACAGGTAGCGTGGCTGAGAGTCGACACTCAGACGATCCTCACGATCGCGAGTCACGTGATCACGAAGAATCATCGCATAGCCGTGACCCACAGCGATCATCGCACGTGGTACCTTCACATAAGGGAGGTCAGAGAGATGGATCGTGGATGGTACATGTGTCAAATCAATACCGACCCCATGAAGAGTCAGACCGGATATCTCGACGTTGTCGGTGAGTACATAATTCATTTACTCATCATTCATTTATCGTAGTTCGTCACGGGTCACGCGGCCATGTTTATCGCTGCGCTCTTCTCTGTAACGCCCGAAGACATCCATATTTCTAGGTTGAATCGCAGTGAAATGGAAACGCGAAACACTATTATTTCAGAAGTCGTGACACTTTACAACGATCGTGCAATGAAAAACCTGTGAAAATGCAGATCTACGGATCTACCGGTGACGTGACTGGGTTTAAATTCTAATGGGTTGAATTCCGAAGTAATCTCGGCTGTTTCAATGGACTTGACGCACAGAGATATACGACGCTGTTTAACACCCTCTTCGTAACCGTATTATTTACTCGGTCGTTGTGCGGTCGCGGCGAACTTATCCCGAGAGTAGTGAGTCATAAAATGATTTGAAAAAATAGAAATAAACCCATCGCGTTATAACATTGCGGCCGGGCGCTATAGTTTCGTGCGCGATAGGCGAGCAGCTAGGGAGGGTGTATACTTGATAAAGTTGGCCATATCCGAAGGCTCGATCGGGCGTGCAGGCTGAGGTGAATTCAACAAAGGTGGCACAGCCAAGTAACTCGTGGTGATTTCACGAGGGAGACCGAAGTCTCCTGTAAGTATACCGGTACACAGAGAATTGCTCCGGAGGAATTGGTGCACGGTAGCGATTCGGTTTATAGTGGAGATATAGAGAGTGCGGTCGGTACCCGATTCTCCTACTGCTGTCGGTGGTACGGGCAAGCTCGGCATATATATATATATATATGTATATATATATGTATGGACATATCATATATATATACACCTGCTACAGAACTCACCGGGATTAAATTGCTACAAATCGGATACAAGGGTCATCTCCTGCATCCAGCACGGAATACCAATTTGATTTAGTCCGCAGAGGGACACTGTCTCGTGAAAGTCAAATATTAACACGTACACGGAGCAACGGTCGTGGGATATATGACGCTTTCTCGCAGATTTACTTTCGTCCTGACGTTGCTATGACGAAGACGGAGTTACAGATTGGCAGTTCCCGTCGCGACTACCCGTAGCTACAACTTCTTGCGTGTCATTTCACTCTCGAAACGATGAATCTATTCCATCGTCCTGAATCACAGAAGTAGCCCTAATAAAAAAAATATATATACATATATATATATAAAATAAGATTAGTCGGGCAGAGTAAAGCAAAATGGACCCCCATTAGAGACGAGACTGCTCCTTTAACTGTCCACCGAAAAAAACGGCTAAAAATGGTCCTTTCTGCCCCGTTGTCATTCAAGGCCACGGTAAAAAAGAAATCGACCGAAGTGACGATGCCGAAGCATAAACTCTCGAAGCGTCGAAGATAGCGGGTTATGTTTCATCCAAAGCCCGTACAAATTGGCGAAGCTAATTTTCGTGAGCAAACATCCCGCTAGATCGCTTCGGTACTGAAGACAATTTTCGGTCGTTTGACGAATCCCAATCAGTCCGGTAGCTACACAGGCACACGTGTCCGTCCGTAGAGCCGGGGCAATGCAGGGATGGATCGACGAGAAATCGGGATAGCGAGAAAGGTGGTACGGACCGAGGGTGGGTCGTAGGCGGAGGCCAAGCGGGTATGGGATTACCGGCGACAAAGACTCGTTTGGGTATATACGTGAGCGCGGGATACATCAGGCAGAACCGCTGGCGCGGCGCGCGGTAGATCGACATTTCGTGTATCCGGCGAATGAGGCGACGCGATCCCGGGGTGACTACCAGCAGCGTACTCTCTGTCGGGACCACCCCCCCCCCCTTCCCCCTCCTCCCAAACGTTGACCCGTGTACTCAACCCTCCGTCGTATGTACCGTGGTGTCTGGGCATTTGCCGCGGGAATCGAACTATTTCGATTTCCCGAACCCAGGAGATCGTGTGTCCTACCAGAGTGATCCATTGTTTCACACAGATATATATACACCCGGGGTACATCCATCCCGTGACGGTTGTGTCGTGTACCGGACGGTGTAGTATATCTGCGAAGGCTGGTCAGTTTCGGACGCGAGCTTGATTCGAGTGCCTCACTCGCGGCGAACTTTTCACGTGGACGGGGCTCTTCGCGTTCTCCGTCTCTCGGGCAGCGCGGCTGCCCGGCCGGCGAAGGGGTCGTCGGAGAGGGATGGCCCGACGGGGATGGAGTACAAATGGGGAAAGAGGTCGAAAAAGGCTGAAAGGAGTCCGGCCAGCCGGGGCGTAGGGCAGCAATGGCGCGCCTCTTCGGTGTCGGTAGGAGAAAAAGACGGATAGCGAGGATCCGTGCGGCGAGCGAGCGGAAGAACGTACGAGGCTGAGTCGAAACCGGCGAGGAGAGAAAGTACCCTTTCTCTCTGCGGTGTGTGTAGCGAGGAGGGACGCTGGCCGCGGGGCGGAGGCAGCGGCGGATAACAAGATAGCAGCGGACCGTGAGGAGAAATATCTTCTGAGAAAATTGTCCACCCACCTCGTCACGGCGAGAGGGCGGAGGGCGCGGGACGTCCGAGAAGAAGAAGCTCGCTTCACTCGTTATCCGCCGACGTGCGGAGAAGTGGTGGCCTTTCCACTGCAAATACCGGCGAACGAGCCTCGGATGGTGGGGTCGGTGGCGGGAAAAGTAGAAGAAAGAAAGAAAGTGCGCTGAGGAGTGCCTCGTGTGTACACGGGAATAACAGCCCGGGATGCTGAGAGGATGCCGAGGAGGAAATGGAGTAAAAGGGAGTTGTACGGTTTAAAGGCAATACGGTGTGTAGCTTCGGTGGTTCACTCGTTAAGAACGTATCGGGAGACACCCGTCGCGAGCGGCTTTGAACACCGCGGAATTTTTCCGTTCACGGGATTGCTGGGATCTTCCGCGAGGTTTGGGAAATTTCGTCGCGGAGGCGATTTCGGATGTGCGGAATTGCGTAAATCTGACAGCGGTATCGCGAGAGATCCGTCGCGCTCTTTCCGAACTCTGAACGAGTTCCGGAATCCAAAGCGATTCGGATGTAAAAGCACTGTGGACGACGGATGTCTCGAAGCGTCTATGCAAAATTGAGTAAATCTGGCAGCTGCATCGCGAGAGATCTCTGTTCGTTGTCCCTGATAACAGACGCACCATGAAGATCAACAAGCTGCGAAGAGGCTCCTCGAGGATGTTTCGACTTCGCGCGAAGAGATACCCAAGAGTGTGCCTTGAGTGGCTGTAATAAGGCTACCGGAAACAGAGCCGAGCGGTCTGCGCGTTCGCAGTAACGGCACAAGGAGCGGATGTCGGCAGCCCTTTTCCGCGAATGGCATGTACCCCGAGATGTACGCCGAACGAATGCATCCCCTGTACACACACTCGAGAGAAAACCCGAGATGAAGCACCGTACGGGAGATGCTGCGAGAGAGGTCTCTCGACCTCTCCGGGAAAGAGAAACGGGAGAAGAAACGCCGAGCTCACCCAGAGGTCCCGTTACAACCACCCCAAGTTTCCGTAGCGTACCGAGGCAGCGATGCAACAAGGAGCTTGTCGTGTTCGAGATATTTCTCGGAAACGCATAATATCTGTACCCCGAGAGTACCCGTTTCGTTTCTCCTTTCGTTGTTATTGTGTCAGTTGGCATAAGCGCCGTGTATCCGGTCTCGGGTAGCTGAGTCTTCTTTCTTGCCTTCAAGGAAGTCACTGAATTATCATTTCAGCATCCTCAAACTGCTCGATCTCTCCTCGCCGTTCTTGTTTACCATCAACTCGAGTCCGAGACTGAATTACCATTGTAGGGAGCGTCTGCGGGCTCTGCAATTTTTCTTGTTCAAAGATGGAATCGGAACGGCGGCTACGAAGCTGCGGCGCAAGATGTCGAAACGAATGACTGTGATGCAAATGGAAAGTTTGCACGGTGGACCGGCATGGCCCGAGCGGCGACGGTGGCCGTCGTTGGGAGAAAAGCCTTCCATGGAGTTCGGTATTCATCCGGACTACGGGCATTTACGTGCAAAAACTATTCGGTTGCCGGAGCGTTCTACTTTGTGCAACGCCCGTTCCTCTCCTCCGTCTCGGCGCCTTAATCTTCTGCCGTCCCGCTCGCGCTCCTTACCCATCAACGCACGACCATCCCTCTCTCGGCCTGTTACACTGCCGTAAACTTTCCGTCTAAGTCCTACGCGATGTACACGGCGCGGGAACTTTGGCATGGGAAGCGGCGAGCCCGGCCGCTATCCGCGGAGGCACGAGAGGGCGAAATTGTGTCGACGAGCGCGATTTAGTCAAAGCAAATTGTCATTCCCCGTGATAATTACGTCCTGAACTTTTGCAGACAGCTATTGCAGAAGTACCTCGTGTAACAACCCTCCAACGCCCCCCCCCCTCCCCCCCCCCCCGGGTCTCTCTTTACCTCTCTCAATTTCTCACGCGCGCGACACACAATCACTGTGACTATCGTGTTTTCAAATGTAAACTTTGCCGTCGTTGTCGGTCGCGTGTACGCGGACCCGCGCGAAACAATGTGTGGATACGCGAACGAGATTTGTTATAATTGACTTGAAATATTCAACTCCTATTGTTTGTTCCGGAACGGCGCGGAGTCGCGTAACGCAAATACCGAAAATCCGTGGATTCTCGCCGTGCCCGTTCGCCCGTTATAATTTAGATGACCTCATCATGCTCGCGTTCATGGAACGAAGGGCGCCGCGCCGATAAATCTGTAACATTTCTTATTAACCCTTCAGCGCCCAATATTTATTCATCGTGTTTGCCGCGACGGTAAAATAGTTTTTTTTATATCTTCCCCAGTAGTAATAAAAAAATGGAGGTAAAAATTTAAAGGACCATTATACATTCCAATGGAATTTTTTCAAATATGATAGAAATTTTCTGGGTTGGTTTCAAAAAGTGAAAAATGCGCGTTTTTAAAAAATATTTTCAGAAAAGTTTGGACAGTTGAGACATTTTTTTTTTTTTCAAACGTAAAAGTGGCGTCGTACTTAAACGGTTGTTGAGTAACGAAAGCTCATAGGGTTCCTCTCGCATAGTGATTCATTGCGAGGAGTTCGGGTCAAATCGATCGAAAGTCAAATCCGTGTCGCTATTTATAGGCTTATGTGTCGCATGCATAAGGTAGTCCTTGCGGTACAGTCAAGTCAATCGAGTACCAAGATTTCAGAAACCTTGTACATGTACAGAAATGTTTTTACACATTTTAAAGGGATGATTAGCGCGATCTAAGGTGAAAGAGTTCCTACCTTATGTAAAAAAAAACATGTACAACAATGAATTTTCAACAAACAAAGTAAGCTGTCACTCGTCAAGACCGCACCAAAATTTCAAATTTGACTTCACAAAAATTGCGTAAAAATATTCCCGTAGATTCATTGGCGTAAGCTGGGATATTTTTTAATTTTTGAAATTTAATAACTGCATTTTTCTACATTTTTTTCTACATAAAGCAAGAACTCTTTAATCTAGATCCACCTCAATTCGCAAAAATGTCTTCTTTAAAACGTGTACAAACATTGTTTTGAAGTCCGGGTACTCGACTGACTTGACTGTACTGCACGGACTACCTCAAAATCCGAAGGGCGTATTTCCACGTGATCCCCGTAAGATTTACGCCCTTCTGATTTCAGTCACGCGACACCCTCGAGGGTGAAACGAGTTCATCCGATACGTTTATTCTCTGCGGTAATTGGAAATTCGCGGCGGGATCGCTGATCTGTCGTATTGTATTATGCATTCACCCATAACAATAGTCGGATCAATTTATCGAATGTTGAATCAGATACATCCGAAATGTTGCTAATTGGCTTAATGAGAATCGAATATTTCACCGGTGACGCGGCTAATTATAGGTGACGGAAATACAATGTTTCGGATTAATTCGACGAATGAGAAAATAATTCGCGGATCATTGAACTGCGTGTCGTTGCTGTCGGAGAACTGCGAGAGTCCTGATTGCGGCGCGGAGAGACACCGGCTACGTACGCGCTACAAGGGTTGCGCGTGTACCGGCGAATCGGGCGCAAATGGTGAGCGACGCCAGTTGTAAACTGCTGCTGGCCTTTACACATGGGACGTCGGGGCACCGGTCCGGAAAATCATTTCCTGTGTGCAGCCGGACGTTCAATTGGCGCAGGAACCTTTGTGCTTCAATCCTGAAATCGATGTACTTTGGCGAGAAAAAAATAAATCGTTCTCCGGAATCGATGAATACTCGGGCGCGTTAATTTTCCCACCTTTCCGTCGAACTCGCGTATTTATAAATGCAATTACGAAACCTCTCAAATCTGGACGAAGGGAGCTCGGCCGTGCACAGCCGAGGGTCGGTAGAAATATAGTTTCAGTAGAGGATGCTCCTGGTACAGCCACCTGATTTACGAGCAGCCCGTCTTACAGCATCGGCCTCGAGCCTCCCCTTGGCCACGCCGGAGTTTCGCAGCTTTTAAATTTATACCCTCGCTATATCGTTGCCGGTGCTCTCTCTCCGCCAATCTGCGATACTCCGCGGGCAATCTGTAGCACGTAACTACTGTTTAAAATTAGTATATCGATAAATAACCGAGACGAGTTATAAACGCGAGTTTTACCGCGCTGACCGAATAAGGCTCGCACAACAGCTGCGTTGTCTGCGTGCATTATCTCGCACCGATGGAATTTGCGTACGTGTGTGGCTGCGCCGCTCCGGCGGCGAGGGAAGAGGTCCGCGGATCCGGAGAACGATGATACATAGGGTATGTGCCTCGACCGATATGCGGAGGCTTTTAGATAATGCGACCAGCGGACACTATTAGCGGTCCGGCCGGCGGTGGCAACATGCCGAGGCTCCCTGCAGCTTCCGGTATTATTTATGCGAATGTCCGACGTTCGGAGTCCGACGGATAACGAGTATCTGACGAACGGAAGACCGATGCGCACTCTAAACTTAGTTATCAGCGTCGGCGCGCTTCGCGACACAAGAGGCTCGTGTTAACAATAATCGCTCGGTCCCAAAAGTCCGCTATTTATTTACCCTTAATTTCACCGCATTTTTCTTTAAAAATACAGTTATTTGACAGAAAAAAGTGTCGAATTAAAAAAAATATATAATCAATGAGAAAGATGAATGGTTGACACGAAATGTTTCTCAAACACAAAAACCTGTGTTCTCTCGCCGAAGAATGACGCCCGCGAACGCCGCGAGTGCTCTCGACTCTCGAAGTTCGACGGATAAAAAATATCCGACAAGCGCTACGACATAAATAAATCGTCGGCAAGCCCCTCGATATTTTGGGATATTTTCTATATATATATATTTTTTTTTTTCTGCAATATAAACACGAGTCTCCGGAGCAGGACAAACACCATCGATGATGGATCGTTCTCCGATGAGTGATTTTCAATTGCCGATAGCGGCGATTAGCAGCTGCTTTGACCCGCAACAATCAAATATGTACCTTGCGCCAAGTTTTCTCGGGCGTGAAAACGGCTTTTAATGATCGCAAACTCGGTTAATTCATAAAAGTGACGAGCAAAACAATCGGGATACGGATGGGGCATCGTGGGTTGTACATCGGAACGTGTGTGCTCAATTCGGGAACCGCAGGGGAACCGGAGGACGACGGTACGCGAGCGTGTGTAGTAACAAGTTCGACATATCACGGGGCTGAACGTGCAATGCCTCGTCTCCGTCCGATACAGCCGCGAGCCGATGTGGGTGTACAACGTCGAGACGGATAAGGGGTCGCTCGCCGACGGGCTACGTGCGTGTTAATCATGATGGGATTGTGCGTTCTCGACGTGTAAACACACGATTCGGCACGACGGCACACAAGCGCGCACGCGCAAATCGACGGGCCGGACTGCAGTTCGCGTAACGACACACAAAAGCTCCGAAAACACACAGCACACGACTGTCGTCCATTGTAGTTAGGCTCTAATCATCTATTTTCACATTCGAACGTTACCAATGCTCCATTTCCTCGGGGCAATGGTCGAGGCTTTTCCGTCGACCCGGAAAGCCCGGAGGCGCTCGACCGCACTCGGAAACTGCAGACAGCGAGATTTGTGTACCTGTCTGTCATACATCCGGCGTAAAAAATAAAAATAGAAGTGGACTCAACGAAAATTAAATAAAAGTAAAATACACGGAACAAGGGGAGCTCAGTTTATGAATGAGAATTGTCGTGTACGCGGTGACGTTTCGGCCGGTGGATGAGAGTGAGAGGCGGAAATCGAGGGGAATGAAAATAGAGCCGCTCAGTCGAATCCACCGTTCGATGTTTCTCTTTGCATCGTCGAGCACGGCTTGCATCGGCGAACATAAAGATTCGAAATATACGAAAATGTACAAACGTTGCTCTCACTCGGCCCCGGAGAGCTTTGGATTTTAAAGAGATAGCCGTCGATTTCACAGAGAAATTATCGGAATCTATTCGACGTGCAGCGAATAGCATTTTCGAAACACTCGCACGGAAAAAATATTTCTGTTACAGCAGCAACACATTGGTTGTTGCAGCGAAAATTGTTAGCAAATATTGTGCCAGCAGAATTGCCTGCTCCCGTAGCAAAATTTGTTTGTTGCATTTGAGTTGCTAGTGCAGCAATAGTAGTTTGCAATTATAGAGGTTGCGGTTTGCTGGCAGGGCGAACAGCTTGCTGTGGATACAAATGTAACCAGCAAATTATTCGTCAGGTCAACCAACATCCTGCTACCAACAAGCAGACCACTCGAGCAGAAATTGCCTGACGCGGCCCTGATACACTATAATACGAAAAAATGCTAAATTTATATTAACATACACTATAATAATACATACAATATGATCATAGAGATTTAACAAAATATTGTGGAAAACAAAAATGTATGACCACAAATACCAGAACGACGTATACAGCGGCGGAATAACGGCCCGAGATGGGGATCGAACGACATACCTAACCGTGACGCTTACCTATAAACCTAACACGCTACTGACTACGCTGTTACTAACTAGTAAATTCCTTTTATTCAAATGCCATATAAATAACTTCGGACATTACAGGTGAGACATTACTTGCGATTCAAGTAATCATTAAACACCTGATCATGTGTATCTTTTTATTGTACTATTGAAAAATGTCCTTTTAATTTCCTCCTTGTAAAATTAATAATTGATAATTAATTATTAATCCCTTGAAGCATATATTTCTCCTTACCTACGATTTACTTGGAATTTGTTATTCGTGGGTTTTTAAGGTAGCTGATTTCGCATCTAAACTGAAGTTGGCTCAAGTTGTACACATTTTTGGGGCTGGTGGCAATTAATTGCTTACGCTTACAAATAATTTGACGAATTAGAACGTCGTCACTGTAGCGAAAATTCAGTTGCTGACAGTGCAAGTGCCCTTATCACTAATTCGGTTCACCAGCAAAATGAATAGATCCCGATAGCAAATCATTTGTTAGGCCAGCAAATCATCAAAAAGCTGCATTTTTCAAAATAGCAAAAAAATTAAACACAAATTAATTGCACAGAAGAAGGTAAGCTTAGTTTATGAATGAGAATTCGCGTGTACGTGGTGAAGTTTCAGCCAGAGAACGGGAGCGCGAGGCGGAAATCGAGGGGAACAAAAAAAAAGAGCCGCTCAGTTGAATCCACCATTCCATGTTTCTCTTTGCGTCGTCGAGCACGGCTCGCATCGGCTAGCATGAATATACGAAATATACGAAAATATACAAATGCAGCTCTTACTCGGTTACAGCGACCTCTGGATATTGAAGAGATATTTGTTGATTCCACAGAGAAATATATCAAAATCTATTTCACCAGCATTTTCGAAACTCTCGTCCACATGTGGCATATGTAGCGTTCGTAAAGATGCGTTTTTTTCATGGTTACCGCATTCGTGAAATTTCTCGTGGGTCCGTAAATCATCGAATGCTCAAAGTGTAGCGGTGAATGAAACGTTTACACGGATCCGAAAAGCGATGTATGTGAATTTGCTTTCGTAAGAATTTTTACATGTGCGGTTTTCGCCTCGTACAGGAGAATTTTTATGTTTACAACGAACTCCCGGTTCTGCGCTTGGTTGTGGCAGTGACTGCTACAGGGTACGCCAGCCGGACAGGAAGATAAAACCTGCTTCCAGCGATGGGTGGTCCGTACAGGATATAATGGTTTCTTCGATTTCCCATGTGAGAACGCGTTACTGCATTTTCTAGTGCGATCCCTGAGTGTCCCGAGGCTTTCGTTGTGGCGAAACCGAAGGTATCTGCGGGTCCGGGTCGATTTGATATAAAGAGCCACATGCAGCACCGATATTTCACCACATTCCAGTGTGTATCAACATCGACTTGCTCACCGCTCTTTCGGATACATCGGCGAACTCGTCCCTCACGGACAAAAAAAAAGTGGGAGCGAAAATGTGTTTCACATTTTTACGTATGGTAAAAAGTGGCGAATATGGTCGGGTTCGTGCATTGATTTACGTGAGCACCATCGGGGTGGGCCATATTCGCCGTTTTTACCGCGTACGTTTTTTTTCTACGTTGTTGTCAAGCCGAGTCCGGCACCTTTAAATGGGAAATCGAATTCTTGCCCCTTGCTCGGTTTCTTTGTCTCCGTTTCGATTGCACAATTGTATCGATAAATTTGTAACAAACCAGGGAGCAGACTCGAACGGTACGAGAGAAGTTTTCCCGCTTCGGTTTTCTCTCCTCCGGCCCGTCCCCGCGAACGTAAACTCATTGGGAAGTGTCGCAAAGCGCGACTCTTCGCCACCCCTTTTCCGTTCGACAATCGCGTCCTATTCGCTACCTCTGTTGACCTGTTCCACTTTCGTTTTCCAGCGAACACTCGTCCCGTGACTCCCCTTTTTCTCGTCCGGGTGAAGAAACAGTCTCGAATCTACGGAATAAAATTGAAGGGTCGAGTAATTATCGTGCAGTTTTAGTGAAAGAAATGAGAGAATACTTTTAAATTATCGGAGTCTCTTCGGCTTGCCGTGCACGTTGTAGGAGAGATCGGGGCAAAATAGCGAATGTTGTACACAAAAGGCACGGGGCAAAATGGCGTACCACGAAGTTTTTCGAAGAATTCGTTGAAACACTCGGAGACTTTACCTGACCATAATACGGATGCGAAGCAGCAAACCCTAAATTATACACTGTCCAAATAAATTGTCAATTTAATCTATTGGTACTTGAAATGTGCTTACATTACTCCCATTAATTTAACACTTATGTTCTTCTTTTGGTAAAATTAAAGTACCAGATATTAAAATTACAAATCTTCTGTCTGAAATTTACAAAAAACTTAATGAAAAATAAGAAATTTACTGTAAAATTGCAACGCGCATGTGTTCTAAAATTCAGAAACATTTTATGTGGAAAAAGCTTCCAATACCGTTCATTAATTTTGAAACAAAATTTGTTTACAGTATAGTGAATAACCAACTTCATGGTAACTCTGAGGTTGAGAGGAACCCCATTTTACCCCGAACCGATTTATTTTTATTTTTAACGGCCTCTATTTCGTGCCCCGATCTCCCCTACGTGTACAGGATACGATATAGATTCGAGTTCCTCCTGGTAAGAATGTACCCACTATTTCTCTCCTCGCTTCCTTACAACGTACACAGAAGGTACGGACTACAATAAATTCGGGATTAACAAGCCCAGCGAGGGAACGTAAGTTACTACGATACAACATCCGTCGCACCGATTTCTTTTTCTTGCTATTTCCTTTCGCCTCATTTCTTTCAGCGAGTGTCTCTCGAACTCGAAACTACGTTGCACACATCAGGACGTCAAGCCCGTCCGAACCTTCATCGGAGTCTCATTATGTGCCAATTTTCCGGGCGGTCCACAAAATTATTCATGAAATTCATGGAAGATATTCGGAACAGTGGTCGGGCTCAGTAGCAAGCTAAAATCCCGATGGATTTACTCGTAGAATTACGTGCGTTGTTGCTGCCGAAAGGAATTACAGAAAAACAAACAAAAACCATATGGATGGTACGGCAGTGGCGTTTCCATGTCCGATACGATAGTAGTTCCGGCTCTTCCGGTACGACGAACAGCAGAGGCGAGGCGGCACAGTGAAGGGACGCTTGTTCGAGGTTTTCTACGGCTGCCGGTGATGTGTTCGTAGATTTACGCGGGTGAATAAAGCTGTAAGCTTCGGGGTCGCAGGTTCGTCCCTAGTAGAAAAGTGGTAGCTGCATCGCGAAACGAACCGGCCAATCCCGGCAATCGTCTTTTTTGTTCCCATCTTTTTTGTACGGTATCCTGATGGGAGGGACGCTGCAAGACCGGACGATCAGGGATTTAGGGGACAGGCTCGATTCGCGTGTTCGCAAGGGGTAATCTGCCCCAGGAATCACGAATCACGACGAACAGTATGAAACGGAAGATACACGAAACGAAGCAGAGAGTGCGCCTGGATTGATAGAAAACGTATGTCTGCCTCCTACAGCTCCAGCCATATACAGGTAAAAGGGCGAGGCAAAATGGAACCCCATCAAAAAACAAAGTTTCATCTCGAATTAAGGACACGTGTCCGTTTTGCCCAAGTGTTTCGTTTTGCCCCGTTCTCCCCGTGCGCCGCGTCTTCTGGTATTCAACGCGAATACAGATGCACACGTACAACTGGATGGAATCGAGTGGAAATAAAAACTCGTTGAAACGGCGCGGATAATCGATCGGGGGGAAAAAAATAAAGAAATCGAAAAAGCGCGAAGAAGAACGATCGCGAGGCAGAGATAGAAATAGCTGATGGAAGGATGAAATTGGAAACGATCGAGCGAGAGAAATAGATACGGCGAAGAAGAGAACAGGTGCTGGAGGGGTTGGGTGGGAGGGCGGGTAGGGGGGGGGGGGGGTGGAGATGATGACGAGGAGCCGGCGGTGGTGAAGTGTGCGATTGTGGAGAGTGAGGGAAGTCGAAGGCTGTATGGCTGGTCGGCTTTGACCAGCCAATTCAGCATTGCCCATACGGGCACTCAACCGCAAATCGAGTTTCAGCCGCGGGGCGGAATAAAATCTTCCATCCCCTATTCCGAACGATCGGCGACGAGCCCCGTTCGCTCCGCCACATACCGTACAACCATCCTCACCGTCGCAGCCTTTATACCGGTAACATCGACGTTTGATTCGTGTGTGGCACGGGGTTCGTCTTGTCCATATCGTGGTTCTCGGTGGCTCGACTTCCCTCGGCGGTAAGGCATTATTCGCGAGGGACGCCTTTACACGACGATCGGGGAGAACAAGACGACGCGTTACTTGGCACACGCTTTGCGGGCTTGCTTTAATGGCGCGCGACAATCGTCGTCCGCGCGAGGGAATCGGGCGAAGGAACCGAGGGAAAAAAAGAGAACGAGATGCGGGGGACAGCGGAAAGGGTGGAAGCTTCGCGGTAAAAGTAACTGCGGAGGGTTGAACCGCCCCGTACCGTAACAGCGCACTGAATCTTCTACCGATTCGTTACCGGTAACTTATACCGCTACAGCGGACCATGCCCGATTCCTCCCAACGTTCGCCGACCAAGGGACGTTACGTGTTCCTTTCCGGCGGATACGACTTCGCGGACGTCGTTTCGCGTTATCATTCTGCTTTATTGTACGCGGACTAACTCCGCGCGGCTCGTACTGGAACGGTAGCCACGGCTTTATGTGTACACACGTACATAGGTATACGAAGTTATCGCGAGTGATTTATGCCGGATATACTGACTGGCTGGGACGTTTTCCTTATACACTCGCGGAACTTCTCTGTTCCTCAGTCCTCGGGGGAAGCGTTCGTACGGGGCCAGAATGATGCAATGAAATACTGAATCTGAACTCGATCGACCACGAACAGAGTCTCCTTGCGATCCTGCGTTCATCCGTTTCTGTCACATTCGCTGCATTCGAGACGAATTGCGTACACATCTGAGACGTGTCATACACGTTCTTTTACCCACTTTCCTGTTTTCCTTGAGTCACACATGCATATCACTGACTGCACTCGAAACACGTTAAAAATGTCCTCTGTGACGTCATTTACGCTTTAAAAATATCAGTCTTCGGCTAGAAACGACGTCATACTGAAAAAAAATTTGCTTGCCGGCTGCCAAAGAAAAAAAATTCTTATTTCAATTCTACTTGAAATTCTTACGATTCCGTATGATATTGAAACAACGACGGCAAGACTGCCAAAGTCACATGTTATCGTTTCAATCCTGTATGCAATTGTAAGAATTGAAATAATAATTTTTTTTTTCGCATCCCGCAAACGAATTTTACTTTGATCATTGATATATTTTTTTCAGTGCAGTGACAAAAACGGATGAATTAAACAACGCGTGGAACCTGATAATGTGATGAGGGTTTGGAGCTCAGCTTGGGATTCGTCACGGCTGATGATACATGATTGTTTTTTGTTTTATGTGCAGTACCACCTGACATAATTGACGACCAAACGAGCACGGATATGGTCGCGAGGGAAGGAAGCAACGTGACGCTCTCGTGCGCTGCGACTGGATCGCCTTCACCTAATATAACCTGGCGACGTGAGGATGGTCAAAAGATTCTTCTCGAGAATGGGCACAAAGGTTCGTTTACACGTTAAGATAATGATTTTCACATCATGTACGGATACCAATTGGATGGTATACGGTAATGGATTCTGAGGTAGAAAAGTCTAAAATGGTAACTTCAAGTGTCACACGAACTGGGATGAACTGTCGATCCCCATTGCGCGGAAAAATTCGGTCACTCAATCACCCGCCTGCGAGTTTTTAGATTATATTTATATATATAATATAGATTTAGCATAGGAGAGTGTCGGAAGTGAGTCGGTCACCGGGAATGTCCCTGTTAGCCGATTGAACACACTCACATGTTATTTAAAATACATCCTCCATCGAACCCAAACCTCGACCAGAATTAAGGAATCGATTTTACTGCCAACCTCGATAAGCCATTGAGGATAAAATAACAGTTTTCCGTCAATCACTAAGCTGACCGATTTAAATTATCTCTCGACTAATTTCCAGCGGCCTCTTTCCGAGGCCTCGAAAGATGGCCTAAATGTTGCCTGGCTAATCGACCTATCGGTGACATTCGGATATGTCGCGTAATGGGGAAATCGATCTAAAGAAAAAGTGTCTCAGAAGTGGTTTCAGAATCGACTAAAAAAAATCCCGAAACTCACGTGATAGTTCAAGATATTTTAACACCTCAAATTATCTCGGAGGGTTAATTCCAGAGCGTTAAACTACGGTGTACGGCAGATCCGCTGAGTTGCTGACGTGTGTTGTACATGGGGCAGCGGAAAAGTTCGAGCTCGAAAGCAAACCCGGAGCTTATCGTTCACATGTAGCTTGCATAGGGGTCGGGTACTCGCTTCGGGTACTTCATTAGCGAGCGACCCGGCCGTCCGGGAAGGGAGAAGGGTTAATAAATTCGGGATTAACTCCGGAGGGTTGCCGCAGATCAATCAGAAATTTTTCTCGCGCGTCGCGTCGCGCCTGCATCGAAAATCAGATCGACGTCTCCCGTCGTGAAATATGTCACAGGTTCTCGGTGGAAACGTGGGAAAGGACGATGGCGATGTTCGATGGGAAAGTTGAACGGAGATCCGGAACCTTCCTCGGGTCGTCCGGTACTTGTCAGAAAAACGTCGAAGCCTGGATATCCCTCATTCTCCCTTCGCCCCGGTTTACCGATTGATTTTGCATATGAAATCGCGAAGCTCGCGGCGCGCTATCGTAATTGACGTTTACAAATCCCCCTTCGACGCGGCCTCCGGGCGAACCGTCGGACTCAGGTATTCGACAACTTTTGCTCTGTCGGCTCTGGGCAAATATTCCAGCCGGATTTAATTGTGATCAACGTGTGGGGAGGGGGGAGGGAATTGCGCCGGAGAGGAGCAGATGTTGGGTTGACGCTTTCACGCAGACTCTCCGCACCGGTACGACGCCCCGATAAGTAAACTAAATTCACGCTGGACCAGAGAGTCGTCGCGAGCGGAACATCAAACCGACGTTATCGCATTAGTCGTTTCTGCTTCAACGTGCTTTCTACAAATATAGTCGGTTAACTTCGGGGAGTTCACGTGTGCCGGCGGACATAGAGAACTCGCCGGGGCGTGTGTATGCGCGAACGCAGAGACGAGAGGAGACTAAAACCTCAAGGCGACAAATCGTAAACGACTTCGTCGGGCCGTTGACTTTTTCATTTAATTATTTCGAATTCACCGCTAATATGTTGCCTGCTCTCCGGTGGAAAACCTCTTTTTCCGTCTCATAAAAGACATGGCAATCTGAATTGAACAGTTCAAGATATTTCTGGATTCGGTGATGGGCACTAAGATTGACAGGCTGAGGAGATCCCTAGATTCGAACGATTGTTCGTCAGACGTTAAAAAAAAAAAATCAATTATGGATGAAACGAAATCAACGTCACGCTCGTAGGTTTCAGTTTCCTAAACCGGTCGCTGGCAGATTTTTCCATGAGAGATAGCCAAAACGAATTGAAAAAGGAAACACAAAGCCCCATGGAATTGATGGCATTGTCTCTGCCGCCGTTAATAATGAACAATAAAGAAAACATCACGCATGTCCGGCTGATTCTTCATCATCGCGAATCTTTTGTATCGTTTGGGATTAAAATTTTCCGTCGCGTAATTACTTTTCGAGGCGAAATTGTACGTCATGCGAAAATTGGGTAACTGTTTTACTTTCAATGGAGCTACCTCTTCATGCACGTGATTACATACCAGGAGCGTGTACATAGAATAGCACACGTTTTTGATTACCCATCGCCATTTCGGAAAAGGTTATTAACGCTCATTGTTGCTATCTATGCGTTCCAGAGAATACCGTCGAAGGACCCAATTTCAACATCACAAAAGTGAATCGACTGCACATGGGATCGTATTTGTGCATCGCTTCCAATGGAGTTCCGCCGTCCGTCAGTAAAAGAATTTCGCTGATAGTTCAATGTACGTATACGAACCAAACAAAAATTGAAATATCATCAAATTATTATTTTTTTAATGCTTCTCCTATCAGGAGACTGCAAAGAAAATGATCATCCGTCGTCAAGACGGTTAAGATGTACGCGATCGGGCAACTCTTGAATGTTCTATGGGCAGAGGTATAAGCCGATTTGCTCGATAGCAAGGCTTTGCCTCGGCTTCCTCCGATATTACAGATTATTAATGTGCCTCCTAACTCTTGACAGTTGCACCGATGATCGGGATACAAAATCAGCTGGTCGGCGCTCAGCTCGGCCAAGCCATGACTCTCGAGTGCCACTCGGAAGCCTATCCAAAGTCGATAAACTACTGGACGAGGGACAAAAATGAGATAGTCGCTCAAGGTTTGTCAAACGATACATCATTATTAACATAGATAGGGTAAAAGTGGTGAACATGGCCCGGTCCAATGTACATAATTTACATGCATGATAATCGAGGTGGGCCATATTCGCCTTCCAGCGAATCCTTCTCAACAGTAACGGAACGAAATCCTTTACTCGATAAAAAAAAAAAAAAAAACTTTCCCACCGTGTCTCACTCTCCAGATCCGCGCCTTCGTCGACAAGACTACCACGGAGAATGAACCGCTAAAAAAAAATTCTATAGCAATTTTTCGATTCTACCGTGTGAAACGAGATGAATTCTGTATACAATTCTTTACAAAGCTTCGATCTCGCCGACGCCTCCATAAATCCATACACAAGTATGTACGTGCCTCGGCGTCGTTGCCTCTCGGATCGTTTCTGACTGATAGCTTTACCCCGTGCGTCGTGGCTATGCCGGTCGTGTTTCCGTGCGAATTCCTTTACGCCTATTAGACCCGCGCCGATCTTCGGGCCGTTTCTTCTCGCAAACCCCGCTTATTTCGCCCACCGGTTATTCGAACGGAATTAGCTACTGAATAATGCATCGAGGGCCAAGATCAGGCGGGAGGGCAGCAATGAGAAGCGCTCGTACGAAGTTCAAGATATAACTTGATTTTATCTGACATTTACGAGCGAATGCCTGACGCTCGCGAGATCAGAATGAAACCACACGAAGAAAAATAATTTATTTCACAGCCACCGTTTATTTGGTTGAAGTAAAATATGTCTTTGATTTAAATAAATATTTATTTAATTTAAGTAACTATTTACTTAACTTAAATAAATATTCATTTTAATCAAATAAATATTTTACTTAAACCAAATAAACGGTGGCCGTCAAATAAATTATTTTTCTGGGCGCGGCAACGGAGATTGGTTCGAGGCTCGTGTCCGTGCCCCGCGAACAGGGAAGGGGGGAACGCAGCCGAACAAAGCCCTGCCCAAGGGGACGACAACTCCCCCCCCCCCCCTCCACCCCTTTGGTTGCTCTACCCTTAATATTATATCGCATCCTGTATTTGCATCTCTAACGTGAGCAATAACGATCGCGTACAATTCTCATCCCGGATCCGACAAACCCTGTGCGCGGATACGCACAACTGCACCGAGAGTTTGCGTTGGTTTAATGGATAACGGATTTGTTACGGCCAAGACGGGAGATCCGGAGAACACAACGCGCATTTTGACGCCACCGATAACCGGAATGTCGTCGAATTATCGTACCCTAGTGGCTTCTCGCACAATGTGGTTCCAGTTATCGACTGTGTTAGTTATTCTTCACGCACACCTCACCGTATACGCGTCTTATAGACATCCGATTAGAGTTCGCTTCTTCGCTCGAGCTTTATCTTTTTACAGACTCAGATTTTCTTATTCCGTTCTCATAGAAATTCCGATGATGACACTATTCGTTTTCTTTTTTTTGTTCTTTTTTTTTCGAGGCCATTCGTCGAAACGAGATTTCATCGTCCCGAGTGAATACCCTCGAATATCTACTTCCGGAGGCCGAATTTCTTCAGCCCCCGCGCTGACATGCGCGTCGAACAGAGCGCGAACTGTAGACGTCATGGCCTCAGGCCTACGAAAGGGGAGGACCCCGGAAATGCTTGAATGGTGTCGATCTAAACAGAAATCACGTTAGCTTAGGCGCATGCCGTGTACCGAATATCGAAGAAAGTCAGTCAGCAGACAAACCGGCAGGGCGAGGCCATCTTCCAACTTGATTGAACTATTGTGATGCCTTTTAGATCCTTTCAGGAGGGGGGGAGGGGGGAGACAAAATGCACACGTTACGACTATTCGATTTTTCAGTCGATGCAGTGAATTGCTTGACGCCCGTCAGAATACCGTTCCGAAAAATAGCTTCGTCATCTTCGTTCGGCGGTGGTTAATAAATACGACACGAAGCTTCAATCAGCAACGCGATAACAAACTTTTTGTGTACTTTTTTTTATCAATGTCATCGATCGGATGGACGATACTAAAACGATTATTCTATGTATTGTCAGGCGGAAAATACGAGACCGAACTCATCGACAACGCTTACAAAGTTCGAATGAAATTGACGATACGCTCGGTGACGGAAAAGGATTACGGCGCCTACAAATGCGTCTCCAGAAACTCACTGGGCGACACGGACGGAAGCATCAAACTCTACCGTGAGTAATTTTTTTATTTCTATCACGTATTTATTGACAGTGGATATGCAGGTTCGGAAATTATTGAGAATTGGCGTCAGAATTTTTATTGGCGATTAAAAAATCACGATCCTTCGTACGCCTTCCAAATTGTCCATCAGACTGAGAGAGAGATCATCGATGTTGCCAGTCGTAACGGAATGTGCAAAATATCCGACGAGCGTCCGCGATTGTTAAGTGATCCCGTCAGTGGCATTTAACTTTCATCGGTCGAAACCAGTGAATTCAATATGCAGCGAACTTCGTAAAAGCCAGACCGCCGGACAGTGAAGCACGCAAATTGTGGCAATAAAACGTGCCAATTTTTTTTTTACATTGATTCATTTATCGTTACGCCAGATATTAATCGGTGCTCGACCGATGGAAAACCAAAAGTACTTCGGGTATTACAAACCGACGACACGAGTTATTCGACTTTTATCCTCTATAATCCTGCACGGGCGAGTCGATGAAATGACAACCCTCCGAATTTTATATTTTCAGAAATATCATCGTCATCGGGCTTGCACTACGCTCACGGAAATGGCACCAAATATAAAGGTAAATACACTTCCATCGATTCGAACAAGTTTACATGAAAATTATGAGTAAATAAAAATGTTTCGTAAACACAAAACTTCCTTTACGATTAAAAATGAAAAATGAAACGGAGCAACAAAAATAATTTATCGTGTCTCGAGTGCAATATTTAATTGCGCACGCTCCGTTTTTCCGGTTCCATCGATCGGACATTACTTCTTCATTATCACCCTCCACGTCTCTCCACTTCTCTCCCCCCCCCCCCCCCCCTCTTCGGCTTATTAACTCTGCAAAAGTGTGCCGACCGGGTGATCCACAAACGGTGGAGCGGCACTTGCGCGCACGGCTGCAGCCTGAGTTTCATAATTAAAGCTCATTACGAGTACGCTCGCGATTTTACGATGCATCTCGATAGAGGGAACTCTTCAAGTGCCCATAAGTCCCACACGCTCCACGACCCGGCACTCTTACCGTTTATATTACCGCGACGTCGTACGGCATCGCTTCGCCAAACTCAATATGACTCGATGGCGCACCGTATTTGGATGCGTCTTCGATACTTTCCTCTCCGCTACTCGCATCCACCTCGAATATCATAACTGCCAGTATTGACCCTAAAATTCGTGATATTGGTTCTTCGTCCCAGTTCAGGACACTGTCGAGTCGAGAGTACACAGTTCTACGCACTCGCGAGAGATACTCGTAAATGAAATGTTAGTCGAGCGCAATCGCCGTTTTCGATGCTTCGTATTCATAAGTTCCACTCAATATCGCTTCTACCCGAAGAAACTTTATCGCTTCCAGTCGCGCTAGTCTCAGCGTCATTGTAAAAACAAAAACATGAATATGTTTATCTTCGCTCTGATCCGATCTCTCGAACGTTTATTGCGCAATGCAACGCGATCCTGTAGCCGGTTGCATCGCTATGCATTGTCTGCTTTCGGTATCGCAGCGAACTATAATTGTTTCCAGAGTTGGGCAAATGCTTCGAGTACTTGATGCATCTGCAATCCGGTACTTTGAGTCTTCGAGTCCTGCTGAGCACTCATCACTTAAGTGTTCAAGTGATATCCAGTGCTGGGCACTTCAATTGATTGATACTTCAATAAGTACTTGAACGTACTTGATCTAATCGCTTCAGGTCGACGTTCTAATAAGGGAGATATTCGAACCGGAAGTGACTTATTTTCGGGATGACGTCAATGCCGCTCGAAAAATGAGATTTTCAAACCGGGATTGACGCACTTCCGGACGAAAAATGATTTTTTTTTGTACATGACGACAGTGCACAGAGGTGTTTTGCACCACACTTTCGCGCGGAATAATTTGACATTTTTTAATGTATTATTCCCATCAACTTTTTGTCCGTGTCGAAAGCTTCGTCAGTAGACGTTCATATACGGCCGCTCTCCAGCCTTTGGCACCAGGCTCGTATGTACTAATCCTCCGCTCCTCTTTGACTATCGCCGGATGGTTGATTAATTAGATCAAGCATGCGAGCTGGGTGCCACTACATGCACCCCATTTTTGCTCTCTTCATTTGCATCTCCCTTTTTTTTCCTTTTTCATTGTTACTTTGGCAGAGCATCCCGGGCCATTCAGAAATGACAATAGCATATCGGTCTCATTATAAAAATCTACGACGTAAATACACTGAATGGCCGATCGGATAATGCGAGGTTCGCTTCGTCGATCGATGTGATAATAGCACGAGTGGTCCAGGTTATCAAAGTCCTCGAACCTCGCAAATGTGTGCGCCACGGTAACTCGACGAACTGTCCCTTCCAGCTGGCCCTTCGAATGCAATGCGGCCAATTTTTACCCGTCATCGGCCCGTTATCATCTGGCTCCGGAGATAAAATACATTTGAGTCCGCTGCCGCTGCGTTCATTGACGGATGAAGACAACTAGAACGGCTCTCGCGTTTTCCATCGCGCATTCTCAAGCCCTTCACCGGATTTCGTATTTCCGGTAAAATTTTATCGAGATTTACTCCCCGTAGTCGAGAAGGGGGAGGGAAGGGGTTGTTTCTTCCCGTCGGCGGTTTGTCCACTCCCGCACGGCTCAAAGGTTGAAGCCACAAGCGAACGAACTCTCGCTAACCGGTGTATCCCAACTTTATGAATAAGCAAATCTCGGCGTAATCCGATTAGAGTTAAGCCGTAACGTATACCGTATATAATACTGTAATGTGCAAAGGCAAATATTATACGTGGAAACGTAATTTACGGGAGTCGAGCCCCCTCGCCACCTCTCCGCGGGGCACGAGAGGCATCAGCAGAAGCGGCAAGACAAGCATGCTCGCATACGCGGAAGTACCGCTAATGACAACTCTCAGCTCGCGTATATCGTATTTCCTGGCGCACCGGAAAGCCATGTGTCCGTGTGTGTGGCTGTACATGGCTCTGTTGAATTTACCGAGACTCCCGGGCGACATAACTTGATTCCTTTGGCACGGCTCTTGTTAACGAATTTGCGCAATTACAGTCACCGGCCTCTTCCTCGTGTAAGACACCTTAACCAATTACCAAAAATCTCATTTTATATGTTCCCATAGAGTCGCATTTATTGTTCGACGTTTCACTGACCTTACGGTGAAAAGGATATAGGGGAGACCGGGGCGAAATGGGCCCGTAAACAAATAACGTGGCTACAACGCTGCCGAAAGTATAATCTACTATTTGTCGACCAACAATGATATTTTCATAGGTTTTATAACCCGTCCCAAAAAGGAAATTTTCTGGGGCGAAACGCGCCACCCATAAATTTTTCAATTTTTTTTTTGTTGCGTACTCCATTTTGCCCCTCTTAACTATTTTGCGTTTTCTCTGCTTCTTTCATTGTCCACGAAAGGTTTTTATTTTTTCCTTCCAGGTTTTCATGTGATTTGAAATCATTTTGGGGTGGTCCATTACGCCCCGGGTCAAACGAAAAGCGTAATTTTCGTGAATTTATTAGGAAAAATTGTGTGAACGGCAGGAGCGCAGAAAGCAGAGTCCTGACACGTGTGAATGCCGTCCTTGCCATACAAATAACTATTGGGCACTACAGTGGCCGACGGTGCCATCGTTCGAGTTTCCGTTAGTATTGCGGGAGGTTCTGAAAAATTGGTTCTTCCCCGACGCCCGTTTGCGTATTTTTATCTCCGACGGGTGGGTAAATGCTCGCACGTTTCTCAACGGTGAGGAATATTGGTAAAGGCGACGAGAGTCAGGAGGGATTTCGCGGGGAGGATGGCGAGGGTGCCGCGAAGGGTGGGTGAGAGCCGGCCCCTCATTCTTCTCCTATATTCCGAAAATTATTAGCGTCGGCGTCGGGAAGGCACAACGACGTCTAACGTCGGCCGACATTCCTGCACGTGAGGGCCACAATTAATCTTCCGGAGGTAGGTGGAAAGTGTTGGGCCGCCTCGGCTCTACCTACCGCCGCTGCAGACGCCGTTGGCTTAAACGCCTTCAAGTTTATCGCGGGTTCGCTGCGCCAAGGCGAGCGTTGCTCCGCGCTGGTTTGCTTGCCGGCTAATTGCGAGCAAGCCAAAGCTGCAGTGTCTGTGGAACACAAGCGCCTCTCCGTGCCGGAGAAAGCGGGAGAGATCGCCGGGAGGTGTTTAGATTTATTTGGAAATGTCACGAAAAGGTACCTCCATACGTTCCGGCGTACCTTCGGATTTTAATTTACCAGCGGCGTCGGCATCGGCGCTTTACGCAATGTTTCGCTAATGGTAAACACCGAAAATAATATACCGGGCTTGTCGCGCCAATTTTCGCATCGAAAAACAAAATGGGAGGGGGAAAGAAGCATGATCGAGAGGTACAATTAACATTTTTTTTTTGCATCGAACCCGATTTCAGCTTTGGTCCAAAGTCAAGCTGGACATTGGTAATTGCCAAAAGCATTTTTCTTTTTCATTTTCGGCGCGGCTAGAGCTCCTCATGAACAGGTGGGAGTTATTCATGAGGAGCTTTGGCCACTTCAAGCCCCGTACGACAGCCAATCGCAGCGCAGATAAATCCACCACAATGCTCTTCGACATTTTAAATATTTTTTTGTTCCCCCTAATATGAACATGAAATTTTCCTAGTTAGGAAAAAAGAGCGTAGCAACACAATCAGCCCCGAATCGAGTTCGAATCGCCGCACCGTAGAGAGTACGATTATTTTTGTTTCAAACTCTATTCACAGGTATAAAAAAGAGTAGCATAAAAAATAATTTAAAAACGAAACAACTGGCGATACACAGCAGGGAACACAATGAGAAAAATGGATGAATGGAATGAGATTCGAGTCTTGTCGGTTCGTACACGTGTAAAAAAGCATCTTCAGTCGCGGTTCCGCCGGTCGCGCGAGGGGTGCAAGAGTCAGAGATGGGTTAAAAAAAAAAGTTAAAAAAAAAAAAAAAAACAACAAAAAAAAGCAGAAAAGAAGAGAAAGGTTTTGGGTTCAGATGCGAGGCTCACAAAAGTTTATACGCTACAGTAACGCCCCCGTGGATGAAGCTTAACGCGTAGAGCTTTGCTTGGATCGTCGACATACAAACGTTCTATCTCTGCCTAGCTGTTATACCTGTAGTACGTTATAGCAATAGTAATGTGCATGGGCGGGCCCTTCGCTCTTCAGCCGCTGGTGCTCCCGCATTAGAATGCCACGTATGCGCCCACATACGAAGGTGAATTCGCCAGCGGCGCGATACCGCTCCCATAGTGAAAGTAGACGTTTGAAGAGACTTTTTAGAAAAACTCTCCGTCAGTGAATACCATTTCGACGGGGTGAAGGGGGTGAAGGGGGCGGAAGGGAATGGCGATGGTGCTGGTGGCGAACGAGCGAGCTTTCCGGGGTGCTCCCGGCAACGCCACCTTTCTCGCCGACCTCTCTCTGTGTTGCTTTCTCGTCGGGTGCGTTTCACAGTTCGTCCTCTTTTTCATTCGCGTTCATCCTCCGACGCAAAGCAGGCGGGCAGGCTGGCAGGTAGGCAGGTAGGCAGGCGGGCGGGCAACTGCGGCGGCTCGAGACCGGCTCCGCTAATACTCGCGGGCCCCGAGATAGTTCTCGTTCTTTCACCGAGAAAGAGCGAGCGAGAGTTCGGTTACCAGACTCTCCCTCCGTCTCTCCGGCACTTCTCCCTGCGCAATGTAAGGCTGTCCGGCATTGCCAGTGATATGTAATTTACTTGGGACGGGAATGCATGAGTAGCGGCAGAAGAAGCCTCTTTGAGGACCGGCGCGCGTATTGTGCCACAAAGCCTTTTACCGGCGAACAACCCCAACCTCCCCCCACCCCCCTTGCTGCCCCTGGAGCCATGCACCCTTCTTTTCTCCTGACCCTTCCCGGCACACGTCAGCCCATCGTTTCGCTCCTTCCGGCGCAACGCTCCGGCTTCTCTGTACGCTCATACCTCCAGGAGAGCGTGCTGCACGTGGCGGGAATAATGTATGACGAGTGAATCCTGCGTACTCCCCTCCGCCGCCTCGGACAAACCCACCGACCGAGATTTCTCCCCTGGCCAATGTCTGTGAGAAAGGATGAAAAAAAATAACGGGCGGATGGGACTCTCAGCATCGGCGTGCTTCGAGAACTAACCGAGTGACTTTGTCGATCCGGTAATGCGGAACATGGGCTTCGTTGTCAATGGGCCGATCCGTATCTTGGCCTATTCGTGTTGAAAGTCTTGCATTATGCTGCGGAGGCGATTAATCGATCTCCTACCCTGCGGATCTGTACAATGCACGCGTCGCTCCGGATGGCTCGGCGAACCCCGCCAGATATCGCCGAGGCTTCGTTCACAGCGCGCTTCCGGTGACGCCGTAAATTCACGTGGGTTGTAACTTTTTTTTTTTCATGGAGACAATGGCAACCGGTAACGACTGCTTGCGTCGGAACTTTTGGTTTTTTCACTGACGGGACAAATCTTCGATGGAATTTTGTGCGCGCCCAGGCCGGAAATGAGCGGACGTGGAAGGATGGTTGGATCGTGCGTGGACGATGATGAGGGAGTCGCTCGATGATCCGGAATGTTACTCGAGAACCGAAACACAGAAACGGCAGGACGGTTCGCGCGAAGAGATAAAAACTTTTTTTAAAGCCGAGGAGAGAGGAAAAAGCGAAATAAGGAAATGGTCGGAAAGGGAGCTCGGAAACTGGAGCAACTCATAGGCGAGGAAACGAGCGCGCCCATCAGATAGGACGGTGGATCTAGCATCGGGTTGGGAAAAAAAGGCTGCGAGTTCCATACCCGTTTTGCGAGATAAGTCGCACGGTCGTTTTCCGCCTATCAATCGCTGGCAGAATTCTGAGAATGGCTTAGCTGTTAGCCTGTTTTTAACAAAACAGACGAAAGTATCCGATCAACTGTATCGTATTGTTTGACCTGCCAATCGCGCACCTCAACGAAAGGGTCCGTCAGTTTTAGGCAAAAAAAGTAGTTTATTTATTCTTTTTGGTTGTAAAAAAAAATATCGGCTCGACAATCTCCCTCGATTGAGTAGTTCGTTACGGTGCTTAGATTGTGTGAAAAAAATACCCAGGCCTAATTTTTTTTTTAAGGAAGGAAAAATTTCATAAATTGAAGAAAAAAAGTTAAACGAAGCAAGATTGAAACGGTGCTATTCCGTCGTCCCCGTTCGTTCTTACAAAGCGGTTGCTTCTTGGAGCATGAGTAGATTTTGCATATGTTGGACGCTTTCGCAGACTTCGCGAGCGTGACATCGTAGGAATATAACAAATTCAACGCGCCAGTTAGGTATTCTCGGTCTCGTGGGACCAAGAGATTGGAGAACCGGCCGAGTTGGCAGCTCGATGCAGAATTTACACGTTGTCGAGTGTATCATCGTCAAGGGTCAATTTACCAACAACTTTTATGGTACCGAGTTGACGTCGGGCGAACGTCACGCGAATTTCCATCCGCAGGAGGCACGGAACGAGTGCACGAGCTGCCACAGCGTATCAACTTGTATTATTCAACGATCGTAAAGGACCAAACTAGTTTTGAGTTTTGCGAGCAACGATCGTACGCGCGTACACATCCTGCGGGGAGTACAAACGATAAAGCAAATTTAACGAAGTGCCGAGTGGGAATACGTGTCATTTGTTTTTCTCGCCTCGGAACCGCGTCCTTTTTTCATTTCTTCATCTCATTACAGCCGGGAAACATCGATAGGTATCTCGGATTCACGAGCATAAAGAATAAACGGAGCTATCGGAACATCTATAAAGAAGAGACGTCACCGTCGTGTCGCGGTAGCGACGGTGGTTTATCGAATCCCCCTCGCCATTCATCTGTCGCCGTCGCTTTATCGGCCATTGTCGATCTGACGAGGACAATTCCATTGTAATTTGTTTCATTTTTCATTTCTTTCTTTTTCAGGTAAATTGAAGAAAAACACTGGCAACGATATACTCGAGGGAAACCAGGACATGCTCAAGGAAAGAGGTGAGAGATCCATTCTACTCGATAGCTTCAACCATATAACGATGCGTCAGAGCTGGACGGTACTCGAAGCACCGCGTACTTTCAAACAAGTATCACACAAGTGTTTGATACGTCGAGCACGTACTTGAGGCACGCAAGTACTTTTTGGAACCTCAAGTACTTTTTTTTACGGTTTCAAGGAGCAAATACTTTTTGAGTACACTCTCGCATTGCGGATGCTCTATGACTGGCATGACATCCTCTTTCTATTACTATAATTAAAATGGTTTATACTCGATTAAAAATAGCCTCAAAGCGACGAATTCCGAAAATTACCGATAGCGATTCTTTACAATAAATTTTGGGGCAAATTTTGACGGTTTAAATTTAATAAAATATAAACATGTCTTAATGTTACGAAAAAATTTGTAAAGTACTTTCCACATGGCTTTCTTAATTATTACAATTTTGCGCATAGCTTCCTCTACGTGGAAGCCAAAATTGATCGACTAACTTTCTCATAGTGGAAGCTATGCATAAAATTGTAATAAACGAGGAAGACAAGCCTACATGACGCTCAAGGCGACGAACCTATTTGAGAAACGTACTTCGGAAATACTTCGAGTTCAAAAAGTACTTCAAGTGCACTGAAAAAAAAAGATCAATGAATGAAGTGAAATTCGCTTGCGAGCTGCCAAAAAAAGGTTTCAATTCTACTTTCAATTCTTAGAATATCATACAGGATTTAAATGATAACATGTCACCCCGACAGTCTCGCCGACGTCGTTTCAATACGTGGAAGATCACCCCTAGATCGAAATACTCGAGGTACACCTTCGGTCCTCGCGAGTATACCTTCGGTGCATATCTAGGGGAAACGGGGACACATGTCCCCGTTTCCCCTAGATCGAAATACTCGAGGTACACCTTCGGTCCTCGCGAGTATACCTTCGGTGCATATCTAGGGGAAACGGGGACACATGTCCCCGTTTCCCCTAGATCGAAATACTCGAGGTACACCTTCGGTCCTCGCGAGCATACCTTCGGTACATATCTAGGGAAAACGGGGACACATGTCCCCGTTTCCCCTAGATATGCATCTACTTCAATAAGAATTGAAGTAGAATAGAAGTGTTAAAAAATTTCTTTGGTAGCCTGCAAGCGATTTTTTTTTCAGTGTACAAAAAGTACTTGCTACTTTGTCCTTCGCACTTGAAGAATTTTTGGATACTTTGTTTAGCTCTGCAATACGATGAATGCACAAAAGAGTATGCGTGCGTGTTTTTGCCCATTATAATATATGGCTCCGAAGTATCAAAGTACCGGAGGAGGGCTCTCAGTAGCCAAACAATGAAACCCAAGTTGATCTTTCGCGGAAAATTCATTTGCATAGCCTTCGCTCACCGAGTCGCTCGCGAGTTGAACAGATTCAAATGATACAGATATAACGTTTTGTGTGTAGCGGGCGGGAGCCCTCTCGTCGGGCTCCATCGCCGAGTTGTACTGTATCGTACTGTGCGAGTAACGAAAACTAAATTTAACCGTGGCAAGAAACGCTTCGGCGGGAGGGAGAGAAGGGGGGAGGAGCGACGAGATAGACGAATAGATAGAAACGTGAAATGGAAAACTTTGTTTGCAGACTTGAAGCTTCGCGGGCGCAAGGATAACGGCGAGGACGACGACGAAGATTACGACGATTCCGGCACGTCGAGTACGAGAAGTTGCACCGGAAGTATTCTCATCGCGGTAGCAGTTGCGTTTCTTCTTTGTCTTCATCACCATCCGCAGTTGCAAGCGCTTCATCCGGCCTGAGGAGATCGTAAATGCTTGTCAACTTTACCGCCCTCGAGGTCTATCAACATCGTCCCGATAAAACCACGTTACGTCGAAACTACAGCCGTTCGGAAGACTCGTCGGCACTGGAACGCTCTCAGCGATACCCAAACTCGAGGATAAAACGAGGATAAACCACGCCGTCTCGGTATCGCTTCAACCATCATTCCCGACCGCGGTACCTCGTCGAATGTACTTCAGAATCTACGTCAGATACAATACCAAAAAAAAATTAACCGCGAGTGTAAAATTCATCAAAAGAGAGAAAAATAAATAAGTTAAAGTCCTACCTGTAATTCTACGAGAGCGAGAGAATGAAAAACTACCAGCGTAATATATATGCGTGTGTGTGTATGTGTGTGTAAATCTTCGAACCGTATTCACATGCGTTAATCGAGTCTCAGAAGTTGTGCGTGTCGACAGATATCTTCTCCCGTAAATAGTGTGAAATTTATTCGCTCGCGTTTATCGTGCGTAGGATTTATCGTTTGCGTGCGACCGCCTCGTTGATTTTCTCGATCCTCGAACTAAGCGAACAGCGGAATAGTTCATTTCGCGGTCATTGTGTATTATAAGATGTTGAAAGGACGGGAGAAAAAAAAAAGAATGAAAAATATTGAGTCATGTAGATTACGAAAGCTTTAATGAATGTTAAAACAACAATTAACATCGGTATCCTCGAATGTGTATACTTTAGATGTACAGAAAGGAAGAAAGATAAAATGGAAAAGATATAATGAACATAATAGCGCTGAGAGAGCAAATGTGAGCGTTATCGACTGCGGAGTTGCGCTCGTAGACGGGTTTACACTAGGGAAATGTTAAATCGGCGCGCGCGATTCGATCGGGCTGCAGCCAGAGTCTCGTCTCAATGCAGGCGTGAAGCGTCCGTGCGAGTCGATTTACATTTTGCATGGTAAAAAATCTTCCCTGTCCACAAACTTCAACAATTTTTATTTTTATTTTCTTTCTTGTAAATTTGACGATTTTGTTTTGTCAACGAAACGTTTTTTTTAAAGACGAAAAACAAGTGTAAGATCAAAGCGAGGAAATTGTTGACGTTCGTGGGCAAGGAAACGTTTGCATATATAAACTTTTTTGACAATTGCGTCGGCTTCGATGTTTTCGTTGGGGAGGTGATCTCTGCGAGAGTCTCTCGTAAACCGGAAGCTGAGCCCGTCGACGATGCGCAGACCCACAGATAATAGCGATTGTATCACGCCGCCGTGGAATTACATAGAAAGTTTTGTACAGTAAAGAATAAATCCCGACGGGCGAACACTGTCAGCGAATATATAGAAAAACAGCCCTCGTAGCGAGCAACTACGAAGCAATCGGGTTCTTCTAGTCTAAATCAACCCTCGTACCTCTCAATGCTATCCACATGTAATCGTCGATTCTCGTCAGTCACCCTTGCATCGCGATCGCTGTACAATGTATTTTCCGGAGTACATTGAAATTTGTAGTAGAGAACACAATGTTAAAAAAAAAAAAAAATTGAGAAGAAACGTTATTTCGGGACGAAGAATAAATTCGTAACGCAGCATGCGAGAGAGCCCGGCTGTGAAAGGAACGAGCCAAGCGAGATTGATCGGGACTGACGGCGAAGGCGGCCTCGATGCCTGGCAATCTGATGCACCGGCTTGGAAGCCTTGCCAAATGCCCGAGGGTAGTCGTACCGCCCAAAGTGTCAAAAGCGCGGTCAGATTAAGAGGATTCTTGACGTGCCCGGCGCGTCAAGCTCCGGAGGTAACATTCAACCGGATCTCTCGTTCCCATTCACACGCGGGGCCATCGAAGCGTTCTCGTCGTCATTGTCGTATCCATTCTCGACGATACAAAGACCATATACGCTTCTCTCGAGTGGCAAGCAAAGGATACGGTTATCGAATCGCATTTGCCTCGAGTTCCCAAGCTCTTTCTCGGAAAAAATAAAAATCTTTATCACCCCCCGGAGAATTACATTAAGCGTCATTTCCATTTTCATGAAAGTCCGACGTATCCTCTTTTAGCACCATCGTACGAAACGCTTCGCGTGGAACGAAATACCTCATTGTCGGCCGAGAAATCCTCCCCCCTCCCCTGCGATAGCCAGCTCGTTACGTTTTATCGACGAATGCGATCGTTGTTCCACCGCTGGATCAATATTGTCGGAAACTGCATCATCGCGTTTTCTCCTGTGGAAAGATGGCATTCCTAAATTGAACTCAAAATAACCGTGAAATTTAGCGCGTCGATTCAGCCCCCCATTTTCGCCTCATCGACATTGTAAATACCATCCCTAAGGTAGTCACATCCGGTTCGAGTGATTCGTTACCGGGAAGGATTTGATCGTTCGTCTACTCGAGTGGACTAGTTTTTTCTTCGATGTGAACGAAATATCGATGAACGTTAGTAAGATCGAGATTGCGAACGAACCGACGATATTATGTGTAACTAAAGTATCCTAGTGTACAGATAGATCCGTGGCTACATTTTTTAATTAGCGAAGATCCTAGTCCGTGTGTAAGAAAAAAAGAATCAGTTCGAAACAGTTAATATTTTGTTCGAATTTTCGTTTATTCGATGGCGTTAGACGAACACGAAACTCTGGTGTGATTTCCACCGTCGCGTACCACTGCCACCAGTATGGCTGTAGAGATAACACGATGTATTACGATAAGAGAAACGATAAATCCCCATATAGCACGAAATATTTCAAAATAATGTTTCGAAATTTTCTATCAAAATATTTCCACAACACGTTTCTTAAATAATTCAGGAAGATACTTAATATTTCGATACATCTGAAGAATTTCTGAAGCATAGTGATAAAATATTTTGAATTACTTTTTATTTAATGTTTCGCCGAAATATTTATACTAAAATTCTGTGTTTATGCGGGTGTGTATATGTAATTTGGATTGGTGATGCAATCTTTCACATTTCGCTGAAATGTTCAAAAAACATTTGTGAAACATTTCAATGTAGGATTTAGGGTCGGACAAAAAAGTATTTTCAACATGCGTTTAAAACATTTTACGAATATTTTTTAATATCGAGAAAACATTCTCATCATTTCAAAAAAGTATTATGAAACCTTTCAAACATATTTCCGTGCTATGTGGGTCCACATATCGGCAAGCTTACATAGAAATTTACTGGCGTACAAAGAGGGATTGGAGAAGCGACACGCAAATTATTAACGATTGATAAGCGCAAGTGTGTCTTATTGTTTGTTCGTAACATTAAGTGCTCGCGTATTACCGATGGGAAAGTAAGAAAAATCGAATGAAATACAAAATAGAGTATTATTTAGCAAGTCGAGCGAACAAAATTCGGCGAATAAATATAGATGGAACGGCATAGAAACGCATTATGTTTGCAGAGCTTGAATCATGTATCAAATCTCACGAGAGGCGCGCGTGAAATTATAACAAATAACGAATAGATGATAATACAGAGGAGCGAGCGTATTCGCTCCGTCTTTGACTGCACTCACCGGACGTGAGTCACTGTAAAGCTTCTGAGTAATAATAATAAAACAAACAAAAAAAAGCAAACGATGTAGAATTATGTACCTTCGCGTAAATAATTATATATATATATATATATATATAAATATATATATATATAAACACACTATTATATTTGTACAACTGATAGGAGACCTAAGGCTGTAAATAAAATGTATTCGAATAAACGATTCTTTTTCTCGAGATCCAAGCGGCAACGAGACCTGTTCCTGTTCGAGTAGCGTATCACTTCGGACAATGGAAGAAAAATTACGCGAGTGAGTGCAGGCGAAAAAAAAACAATGTATGTACGCGTGAATAACGAACACCGCTAAGGTACAGTATTTTTCCGAGCTGTTGCAATATCTGACGATGTAGCGCTCGGGCTATGCGTTACGTGTGGCTTTATCGCCCTTTCGCGAACTACGTAGATATTATGCCGTAAAATTTGCCTGTCGTGCAGGTAGCAATTGCAAATGAATTTTCATCGCGCGCTTCCAGGGACTCACGGCCTCCGGACGCTCCGCAAGGTGTTGGAATTAATTATCCGTCGCGGCGAATGAGAGATGTATCAAGTGTACCGGCGACGCTTTGCATATCTCTCGTATTACCCGCGTTAATATGTAGATTTACCGTTGTTACACCGTTGCACTGTTAATAACCCGTCGGTATCGGGGCAAAAAATTCTCGAGCTAATAATATAATCTGCGATTGACCTTGAGCGTTGCGAAAAAGTGGCTTACTCCTTACGGATGTACATAAAGTCGGTATTTTATTGTTATTATTACACAATGTTATTATACAATGTTACATTACAATTAATTAAATCTCACTTCGTCGTTACCGGAAACAAAAATATTTTACACGACTCTCCCGACTCGCACTGCATTCAGTCAATAATTTTCAAGTTTCTCGTATAGGCTAACTCTCTCGCCCGATCCGTATGCATACTTCACTCACGCGGATACATCGATATAGCTAATGTATTGTATTAAAACAATTTTGTAACAAAAACATCTTCGTTTCGTAGGTACGGTAAATGAAAAAAATATATGGACCACCGATCGTTACTTTTAAGGGATACATTCCATTGCTGTGTTTAATTTAGTCTACGCGCAAATGTGTGTTACTATGTTGCGTGACACATCGACGACCTTCAACATTTCGGCGTCTGCAAAAATAATCGTTCGCAATTTGTGACACCTTATCTATCTCTAAGGACGTTCTTCCACCATTTACAATAATCTACCGGCGTGAATAACCGATTGTGAAGCGATAGTTTCCAGCAGCACAAATTGCCACAGACTATCCGTGTGTTTCTTAATTCATCCGTTTCTGTCGCGTGCCACATTCGAGATTAATTCTAAATACATTTGAGACCAATGACGCGCGTACTCTTACACACTTTTCTGTGTTCCTTAATTCACATATTTCTGTCGCTGGTTGCTTAGACATAAATTTCGTTTTGATTTTCTGTAGCGTCACTTTCGCCTGGGAAATTTCACTTTTAAACTCGAAGTGACGTCACACAGAAAAATTTGAAAAGTTTTGAAAGACGTCACCTTCCGTGGAAAAATGAGATTTAAAAACCAGAAATGATGTTTTCCCATATGACGTCACTTCCGCTCGATAACCGAGATTTTTAAACCGGAAGTAACGTCGCAAGAACATTTTTCTGCGTGATGTCACTTCCGGTTTAAAAGTGAAATTTCTAAGGTAAAAGTGACGTTACAGAATTTTTTTTAAAATGTTCGCTGGAGAAACGGATGAATTAAGCAACACACAATATCTTTGCAGACGAAGAACTATTCAAGGTCATAACACAACGACGCTATTTCGTTTAGTCTATTGGTTAACGCGAGCTCAACATGATAAATTACCTATCACTGACAATCGGCGTTCTATTAAGCTCGCCATCGGTTCTTACAGTACGTATTTGTATTACGTATAAAAGACGGGTTAAGAGCGTTACCCGAGTTGAATTAAATTGCCGAGAATTGGACCATAGTACCGCGATAACAAGCAATTGTGAAAGCGGTTACACAAGCGAGCCACACTTGAGGGTGTATTCTCTCCGATCGAAGTACATGCGAGTGCAACCCATAAAGAGTCCAGCTTAGTCCAATCGCTTCCGGGCTGCGGTGTAATTGCGTTCACACCGTTTGCTAATGAGAACCGTTTATTTTAAGATTACGTTTAATATTAGCGAAGTTGTTTTGGAACGGTATTGGTTACAGACTTTCCAGTAGGTTGCAGTTTATGCTCGCAGACAAGATTCGTCGTTGTTTGTAAAAAAAAAAAAAAACAAAGTGTTTCAACAATTTCAAACGCAACGATACAAACACACGACGTCGCAGTGCGCCCTCGAAAATTACACAAGTCTCTCGCAAAATGTTCTTCTTCGCTCTCGGTCTAACAACAGCCAACAAGCTGGGAGGCTTTGAAGCGATATTATTCAGTAACATCGACATTCATCTAAAACGCACAGTCATGCACAAATAATGTCTATGAATCTTTCCCTATCGAATCTTCCACATTGATTTCTTACGATATTTACAAATGTATCTCATACGCAATCTCGCGACTCGCACTTTCACACGAATGCAACGCTCGACTTACTCGTCGACATATCGCGCGGTCGATAATCGTTTCCAACCAACAATGAATTATTTACATTCTACAACAATTATGGATCGCACGTTCTAAATGTCTCGTGGCTCTCCGTGACCGATGAATCGTTATCGTTGTTATTTACAATATACTTTTTCTCTACATAGCGTCGCAGTAATAATAATCGGCGCGACGCTCGCGTCATACAATATATGTATATATATATATATATATATATCCATATATATATATATATAGATAATATTTACAACAATTATAACGCGAATGATTGATTGTGGAAAAAATGTACAAGTTTCGAATTCTTCCCTCCCCCGATCGATGAATCGTTCAAAATTTCCGGAACTTACAGCTTACAATTTCGTTTACTTAAATAACTACGCTTAAGATCGCTAACGATCGTCCGGTATTTAAATTACTTCGATGGGACATTTCGTTTCATTGTCATGAAATCCAATTGCATACATCATCGACGAATCAGTCGCACCGTACAATTCCAATTCTCCTCTCGGCATCCCGAGTTACAACGAAATATTAATAACGAGCTTAATAACAATTGACGATAACAAACGCTCAGCGAAATCAATGAAGTCTCTTGAAATTAAAAAAAATATACTAAAAGTTCAAGGGAAAAATCACAAAACTCGATCGACGATTAAGAAAATTACTACGACAGTGCGGTGATGAGAAGGACAACGAAGGCTGCGGCGTTGGTCTTGACGTAAGACACGATGGTCGTGCTCGTCGAGGACATCGACTGGGCGGTCTTGTCCGTTCGATGAGCCTCGTCGCCGAGATGATTGTTTCCGGGATTTGTCCCGCCAGCACCGGCGGCGGCGGAGGCCGAAGCGTGTCCGCCGTTCTTCGATCTGCCGCGAAGCTGGGCGTCTGGAAAATGTTGAAAAATATTATAGTGGCGAGGACATCGGTCGACGGTGTCGACGGCATCGGTTCACATAAATCTATCGGAGAATCTTTCGTTCTCTCGCCTAAATGTATCGAAACTTGGTCGGAATGATTTTCGCAGGGTCGACGCCGCAGCGTTCCTCCGCTGTTTCTGTAAGGAGCGCCGAGAAACAGAAGGGCGTATGTTGATCCGTTTAACGTGCGAAAATCCGTGGGATACAGCCTTTCGCTCCTCAGCTCTCGACAAGCAGTTATGTACTGTGTACGGTAGATGGTCCGTGGAGCGAACTTTGTGCATAGAATACAAAAGTTTGTGTACGGCGTGTGGATACGGAGGTAGCCCGAGCGTCGCAGTTCTCTCGGTGTCTCGAGAGGGAAGAAACTTGCCGTTGTTGCCGCTGGATCTCACGAATGTAGATCTCGCGCGACATACTCGACCGAACTGTACTACGCGAGGAGGGCGCAGATTTCGATGAAACCCGCGACCCTCCGCTCGGAGCGGCTTATAACGCGGAACTGGCGACGAACGAGGAAGGAAACGGTCCGTGGAGCTACGTGCGGCGGGGCTGGGTAATTCAATTTTTGAATGTTATCGAGTTTCAATCTGCAAGCTTGGGAGAATGTTCAAGTGCTTCGAGATGGGATCCGCTCGCATTGAAAATTCGATAAGCTATTACCTATTGTTTTACTATTTCGGGACGAATGTTTCAGCGATTTTCTACGTAAGCCTCGCCGACCAACCGGCAGCCCCAGATGTGCAAGACCTGGTCTTATTATTCGATGTAGAGTGGTGTACAATTCTTTATCACTGGGCAACGAATTTTCTTGGTCGATAGAAAAAACCTCCCTGTTGAACGGCTTATCAATATTTTCGAAAAGACGAATTCATCCGACGAATCTGGAGTATGCAAGAGCATTTCGTCGAAAGGTCGAACGGATGTTGGACTTATCGAAAGAAAGGTAGCGGAAGAATGTATTGAAAGAATAACCAGGAGGTCGAAGGGCGCAGTTCGTGTGTGTATGGAGGACCTAAAGCCAGCGGATATGGCGGGCTCCGATCAGACCTAACAATGTCTGTTCTATAAGTACCACAATGCTATGAGTACATATGCGGCAGGGCCGGGAAATTCAATTTTTTATGGTTATCGAGTTTAAATCTGCAGGCTTCGGGAGCGATCCTTCAAGCGTTTCAAGCTGGGATCCGCTCACTTTGAAAATTCGATAAGCTATTACCTGTTTTTTGAAACTTTTTTGTGACGAATATTTCAGCGGGTGTCTACAAAAGCCTCGCCGATCAATCGGCAGTCGCAAATGTGCAAGGCCTGGACTTATTATTCGGTACAAGTTTTCTTGCCCGATAGAAAAAAACTCCCTCTTGAACGGTTTATCAATATTTTCGAAAACACGAATGCATCCGATGAATCTCGAGTAAACAAGAGTATTTCGTCGAAAAGTAGAGCGGATGTTGGACTTATCGACAGAAGGGTAGCGGAAGAGTCCACTGGAAGAATTTCCCGGGGTCGAAGGGCGCAGTTTGTGTGTGTGTACGGAAGACTCCAGCGACTGGATATAGCGGTCTCCAGTCAGGCGTAACTATTTATGTTCCATAAGTACCACAATGCCATAAGTACACCTGCGGCCGGGCCGGGTAATTCAATTTCTTTAATGTTATCGATTTTCAATCTGCAAGATTCGGAGACTGTTCGAGTGTTTCAACTTCGAAAAGCTATTACTTATTGTTTTACTTTTTTGGGACGACTATTTCAGCGGTTTTCTACGTAAGCCTCGCCGATCAGCCGACAGTCACAAATGTGCAAGGCCTGAACAGTAAAAAATAATTTCGTAAAGTCGGAATACGAAGTTTCGTCAAAGTAATTTTTTTAAACAAGCGACAAGCTCGTTTGTCAAGGTTTGAATATAAAAACCTGTCCTTTTATTTCCCGTGTCATTGACAATTTTAGTTTCTACTCTTGTTTGTAAAACTTTGATCCCGGATAATGCGATCGGAAAATTAACAAATAAAAAAGTGTGGCCGCTTCTTGACAATAAGTTGTAAAAATTATTCCTGCTATTCTCTATTTCCGCTCCCCCTTTCTATTCGCTACAGGCCGGATACACAATTTGTTGCTATTGTATTACAAGTATTCTTGCCCGATAAAAAAAAACCTGCCTGTTGAACAGCGTATAAATATTTTCGAAAAGCCGAATGCACGGAATGAACCTCGAGTAAACCGGAGTATTTCGTCGAAAAGTAGAACGAATGTCGGCCTTATCGAAATAAGAGTAGCGGAAGAATCCACTGGAAGAATAACCCGGGTGTCGAAGGGCGCAGTTGGTGTGTGTACGGAAGACCCCAGCCAGTGGATACAGCGGGCTCCGATCAGACGTAAAAATTTCTGTTCTATAAGTACCGCAGCCCCGCGAGTATCTCCGTCGCCGATGTGTATTCCCACTGTCCTCCTATTTTTGTCCTCCCCTTCCTCCGCTCCATCGTGACAAAGGATGAGCAGCATTGTGTGAATTCCGCGTATCGAAAAAGCTCGTTCCATATACACACATCCCAGTGTGGAAACTGGCGTGAACAGCGGCACCGACTGCGCGGCAACCCCTCGACCATTCAAGACGATCGTGCACTTTTTCCCAGCGAAAAAGTTAGTTTACCTTCTTTTTCGTTCACCGTCGACTGTGAGGCATCAATTATTTCGTTGGAGCTCGTTACGACGCTCGGTACGGGCTTCTGTCGGGATCTTGGCTTCTTTTCAACTGAAACAGACGGACGATGATTAAAAAAAATCAACCAAAAGAAAAAAAAAAAAACGGCAGTGCCTCGAGAAACAAACAAAGCGATCGTTTCGGTGAAATAAGAAAAAAAAACGTGCAAGAATAATCGTGACAACTGGAGAACGTAATGGAGTATCTCACCCTTTACGACTGTAGGGACAGGAGTCGTCGTCGTGGGCGGCGGAAGGGTCGTCGGTGGTGTAATTTCTGCAAACAACGAGAACAAGCATTATTACAAATTTTACGAGCAAACTTCATTCGAGAGAGGAGCTTGGTGTATTGAATTTCGAGACGTCACAATCCCGCGCTTATCCGTTCGGGCGTGGGGCGACGGTTCGGTGGAGCGAGAGCCGGGTCGCGAAACTTGTGCAATGGGAAACGTGGAGTGCGGAGAGTGTGAGTTTAAGGAGGGAGGGAGAATGGGAAGGCGTAAGCGAGGAGGACAAGTCTCGATGAGAAACGCGAAACTTGCCGGCACTCATCTGTCGAACACCCCGAGCGAGAGGAAACAATGGCCTCACGGTGCGCGTCCCCGCAGACTCGTCTCCGTCGTCTTCCCACTGTTTAGCGGATAGTGCGCCGAGCGTCGCTATCATTAAGAAAGTTGTACAATGACGCGGAGAATGGCGGAGGATGAAGGAAAGAGAAAGCGATGCAAACGCTACCCGGCTTGGCTGAGCTGTGTCGCACAGTCTGTTTCGGTCTGCGGGGCGGTTCGGCAGGCGGGTCGAGTGTGTCGTATATCCGGCCCGTGCAGGCATCGCTTAACGAAGTATTTCAATCGGGGCAAAGCCCGAGTGCCGGAATGCAGTGAGGAATATGCGACAAGGGTGGAGGACGGTACGAAATCGATAACAAAATCTCCGTCACTCGATGCGATGTAATTAGGGGGTTAATTGCATCGTGTCCGGGAGTCCGTCCGACTAATGTCCGATGTGGCCGTGGACCACGATTCACTTTGGATTTGCGTTCAGCGCGAAAGACGTACATCGATTTGTGCCGTCCGGAAATTTTATTGGGCGTTATTTTTCTCACTGGGAAAATAAAAATAAATTGACATAGTTTCTTTCCGATAGGATCGAGTTCCGGAGATTTTCTCGCCCTTTCGAGATCCTATCGGAGCAAGGGGACGTGTCGTTCCGCCCGGGGTTTTTCATGCTTGTGGCCCATAGTCGATTCTATGGAATCGACGATAATAAAATCTTCGTCACTCGATATGATGTAATTGGGGGTTAATCGCATCCCATCCGGGAGTCCATCCGACTAATGTCCGACGTCACCGAGGGCCAGAATTAATTTAGGATTCGGGTTCGGCGCGAAAAAAATACATCGACTTGTGAGATCCGGAACATTTTTAGGCATTATTTGTCTCACCGTAGAAAGAGAAACAAAAAAATGGCCAAAGTTTCTATCCGATAGGATCGAGCCCCGGAGATTTTCTCGCCCTTTCGAGCACCTAACCGAGCAAGGGGACGTGACGTTCCGCCCGGGTCTCTTCACGCTCGCGAGCCCACGTGCCCGACACGTATGCCAGGCGCACGGTATGTCATCGTCGATTCTATGGAACCGACGATGGAGATAACCGACGAATACCCACAACTGCAGATCAATCGGAGCGTTGCGTGGGTCTTCACGCTCCATTCCTCCCCTGTTTCCGTCGATGCCCCGACAATGGCGTGACTTATTGCCCGCATCGTGCGAGACGGGCGACTATAACTGTATGAAAGTTATCGCGAGCAGCGTACGTTATCCCTCTTCCTCTCCGCCCATCGAAGGATAATCGCACACCTGGGACTCTCTCTCTCTCTCCTGGTGATTTCTATCGGCGTTCGACGATCCCGACGCTCCTCGATCACGCCTTTTCAACTTTACCGTCCGACGATTTATCTTTCCCCGAGCTTTTCTCGCGCTCCGCTCCATCCCTCTTCGCCTCTGCTACCATTCTCATTCACCCTCCGTCGGCCGCTTTTTGTCTCAGATATCTTTTTCACGGTGTGTGTGTGTGTGTGTGTACCTCGCTCTCGGTCCTCGGCCTCCGCGATCTCCGTGAGAAACGCCGCTGCTTATCTTTCGCGAACGGCTACGGGTGCTTGATTTCGCATCGAGTGCATTTTTCACCGACCCGACCATTGTCATCTCCCCGTCGATCTCTCCCTCGGTCCGTCGCCGATGGGACCTAACGAGAGAGCGCGGACGCACGCTTTCTATATACGTATACATCCTTTTTGTCCCCCACCCCCCGCAGCTATCGAAACTCTGCCAGGACTCTTATCCGAGAGCGTCAAGAGAACGGAGACGATTCGCGCATTTTTTTTTTCTTCTTCGTCCCGGTGTCTTATCAGGCTGCCCCGCGTTTTCAGATGGCGCGAAAACGCGAAGCGGACCGACGGGAGTAATTCTCTTCCGACCCCCCCGTCGGGCCGCAGCCTTCCCGCCCGCCAGTGTCGAAGATAAGCGGATAGATCGACTTTTGAGCCTCGAACGATCGGCGGCACTCTCACACTCGGCCTAGCGCGCTCTTCAGAATTTCCCTAACCGCGCGTGCGACGAGCAGCTTCGCCGCCTCCGCCGTTGTCCCGCGGGAGCGTCAAGCTCGGGATTCGCCTCCTCAGGAATGCGGAAAGGGGCTTCCCACTTTACGAACAAATCCTCGCGATCTATACGACGAACCGAACGGGGAACACCCGGGGAAAGTGGCGAAGAGAGCGACGAAACGTCGACGCTACTTCACCAGGGTGGCGACTGAAGCCTTAGAAAAAAAAAAAAAAAACATCCGAAAATTCCCTCGTCTGCCGAACCCCCCCGACAGCGAGCTCTCCGGGTTGTCCCTGACCACGGCGAAGCTGTTCCTCCTGCGGACCCGAAGGCCGACCTCCCCACGGCGAAACAGTCTCCTCGGCGGTAACTTTCATCCGCGTTTGTGCATAACGCAGAGGGTTAAATACCTCACTTAACTTGCATGACTGTGCTCCGTTGAATGCATTCGGGGCATAAATTCAGAATATAAACGCTCGGAGGGGATGCGTTGGCTCGAGGGGCCGCTGAACGAGATTCCGTGAGAGGGGTTTGCATGCACTCCGGCCAGGTGTTACCAACAGCCAAGCATTTATTAATGACTTAACTGAGCAACAGCTCTTTCTCTCGCTCGCTCCACTTTGTGTGCGCATTTAATTTAGCTCTGCTCCAGGGGCGCGGGGGCGGGGGCGGGGGGGGGGGGGGGAGAACAGTGCGGCGGAGAGTGAGTGAGCGGGTTTATGGATAGAGGCGACCGGTATGGAAGCGGAGAAAAATAAGCGAACCGAGAGGGTGTGGATGGGCAACAACAGAGTGAACGAAGGGGGGGGGGGGGGGGGGGGGGGGGGGTAGGAAAAGAGCTAAAACGTATTACTCGGCTTGTCGGCTGTACCGCTCCGGTCCAGGCCGAATACGGCATGCAACCGGGAGCGGAGCGAGTGAGGGACCGGACGAGAGAGACGAGAAACTAGTCACCTGGCCGGACTCGTTGATGCTGCCGGTGCACACTCACTGGCTGCCGCTGTCACTGACGAACCAGCTGTTGCTATGCTTAAATTAGCCCAAAGGCGAGCTCGCTGGCATAACTTTAACAAATTCGTCGGGGATTTATGCCGTACGACGAGGCGACCGTTAATCTTCGCCAAACGATTATCCCACCCGCCGAGTCGTTCCGTCTCGCTCGAATGCGCCAGTGCATTAATACCTTCAACGTTGCGCGGTGAACGAAACAAAAATTTATATATATATGTGCATACATCTATATACATATACATGCGGGCTGAATGTATGCATATATATTTTAGATTTTTTTTTTTCAGTGCACGCCGCGCTCCACCCCGATTCTGGAATTGGGCCAACTATATTTTTTCGTTTGTCCGTGCATTTCTTTTATTTCGTTGTTTTTTTTTTTTTTTTTTTACCGTACCGTTTTGTTTCAATTTGGGGAACGACAGTTTTTGTTTCGCGTTGCTCTTTGAACCGTGTGATAAACACCGAGTTAACAATGTATCTCCGGCGCCCCGGAGCCAATGGCGGCTGACGAGTATATTCCATTACCGAAAGGCGATTTTTTTTTTTTTTTTCAGTCCGTGCAGATTGTTTCAGGAGGGTACGCGGTGCGCTGTTTGTACCGGCGACGATTCAACGGCTGACGAGTGCGCAGTGCCGCGGGGCTCATTAATACATAGGACTTTCGCGGTGGGACGGCGGGGAAAAAGTGCTCGGAAGAAGCTGAGTGTACGTATTTCACGGGTAATTGAACTTACGGTAGAGCTTGATGATGCCGTTCGTGTGTCCGAGAGAATTGTTGGCGATGCACTTGTAAGATGCGTAATCCGTCACGGCGACGCTTCGTATCGTCAGCCTCATCTGGACCTTGTACGCGTCGACGTACACGTTGTCGGTCGTTATTCGCTTGTCTGTAAAGAAACAAAAAAAAAATGTTAATTTTGTAGCCAATGGAAGTGCGAGAGAAAGGGGAAGGAATATTGGATCTCAATGCGCGACTAATGAGAGTCCGCGTTTTTTTTTTTTTTTTTCTATTCGATATTGAAAGCCCATAGGAATATCCTGATCAGCAAGGGAATATCGTCGTATCATCGCGCGGCAAGAACGAAAATCGAGGCTATTCTTATTCCCGTTCTCACGATCCCGACGTCTGTGCGCGGGGCCCGATCGCTTCGTGCAGCTCGACGAAAATTGACCGCCGTACTTTCGGCGCTTTCGTATCGGAGAGTGCAACGTGCTGAAAATAGAGGATTCCATTCGACGGGGTGAAACCTTCGCTGCCTCTCTACGTGTGTTGCGCCATGTGCCACTGCAGCGATACACGAGGAAATTTAGCGTTTAGTTATATTGGAGATCACGGAAGGGTAGGTCGGCGAAAAGCTCGCGCGAGCAACCAACTTCTGCGAAAGAATTTTCTACCCGATAGCCAGAAACTCAGCAACGGATTCTGAAAGAAGTACGTGCATGAAATGCCAGAGGCGCCTACTTTACCCCCCCCCCCCCCCCCCCCCTCGCCCCCCCACCCTGAATGGTAACGTGTTATTACTTATTTTACTGAGCCGTACACGCGCGTCTCTACGGTGTACACGGACGGTGTATATGACAAAACGCAAGAGTTACAGCAGCTAACCAACGGTCGCTTCGTGCCTTTTTGTGGTCCTTAAAAAAAAAAAAAAAAAAACACATCTTGCGGCTGTAAAGTAGAGTATGGTGTGTACACTGCATGAAGCCGAACGGGGCGCGCGCGAACGCGAGCTTGGCCGCTATAATATTTATCGCTGAAAAGGCTTTTTCCCTTCAGTGGATAACACGAAAAGAGCGCGACGGAGATTATTTTTTACGACGGACTCATAACGCACGGTGCTGTGCAACCTTCTCGGAACTTACCAGCCCTCGGGCGAACTCGTTCCGAACTCCCGTGTCAACCTCGGCCTCCGTGAATTTTATTGCGCAGCTGCTTTCTTTTTTATTTATGCGTGGACAATATTATCGCAAAAGAGTGGAAGTCCTCTTCCTTTTTCCGAAGCAAATCTTGGGAATATTTTTTTTAGCGCATCATTGAGTGCACGTGGGTGAATGTGTTGGATTTCGACCCGAAGTGACGTCGCGCACAGACGCACCCACACACAACTGGGAGGATTATATATTTCGCGAGGAAAATGTCACTTCCGGTTTCAAAATCTTGGTTTTTGACCGGAAATCTCATTTTTCGACCGGAAGTAACGTCACACCTGAAAACGTCACTTTTGGTTTGAGAATCTCACTTTCCGACCAAAAGTAACGTTACACTGTAAGTTCCGCCCATGACGTCACTTCCGGCCAAGGACAAAGCTTCCGGAACCGGAAGTGACGTTTTCGCGTGTGACGACACTTCCGGTTAAAAACGAATAATTTCAAAGCCGGAAGTCAGGTTTTCCCATACGACGTCACTGCCGGTAAAAAAACCGAGAGTTTGAGACCGGAAGTCAGGCTTTCCCATATGACGTCACTACCAGCAAAAAAAAAAACAAAGAGTGTGAACCCGAATGTAACGTTTTCTCGTATGACGCCACTTCGAGTGTAGATTCAGGTGATCGTTCAATAGTTAAGAAGACCAAGCGGGCAAGTTTTTTTACTCCGCGGTATCCCGCGAAGAGCCCGAATAAATTCGATCTATCGTCGGCAAGATATATAACTCGCGAAGGAGTTTTCAACATTGGGCACTCGAACTACGACTGCCTTCGGAATAAGAGTCGATACGTTGGTAACGTTGTTTACCAAACTCGCGGCATCACGTAGTTTACCTCCAGCGAGAAGGAAGAATCTCGTGCAGCGAGTTCGCCAAGCACCGTAACCATGTAAGCCGAGCAAGGGGTGCTCTTAACCGCCGACTCGGGATACTGCGGAGTACGCGGACGAGTGTACTCTTCGCAATTGAGAGCAAACGCATAAGCAATGCGGATTTCGTTGGTTAACAATCCGAGGTTGTACATTGGGTCGAATTGAAACGAATGCACGGAGACAGCGGGGCAATATGGACCAGTGCATCCAGAAAAATAAATAATTAGATAAATATTTATTTTACCCAAAAAAATATGTATTTGCAGAGCGCTCGTCAAATAAATTATTTTTCTGGGTGCGTCCTTCGTCCGAGATGGGATATTTCTTATGTGCTGGGTATGGGTGCAAACAGTCCGTTTTGCCCCGTTCTCCTCCACGAGGATCGTTGGACGCTGTGTGTACACGGCGAACCACGGGCGAAAGACGAGGATAATAACGTCGCTGTGCAAATACAGTTATAGCAATGATCCGCCCCGTTAGAGTGAAAAGAGAAGCGGGGATATTTTTGGTGAAAGAAAATAGGAAAATAGAAAAAAAAAGTTATCGTTCCGGCGAAACCGGCGTGGTTGTGCCTCTTCCCTTCCTCGAGAGGAGAATGCATTTATGGAGTGCTATGGCGAGCCCGTCGAGAGAATCGCACCCTCCAACGGAAGAAAAACTTTCATCGGCTTAGAGTTTAAAAAGCAGATGAAAAAGTTTAACGACGTTGAACTACGATCTAAGCATTGCTCGGTTGGCGAGAGAGGACGTTCGCCGGGCGCGAGACCGCGGGATCTCGCGGGGACACCGCCGCGCTCGCGGATTCTTCTCCGCCGGAATAAAACTACTTTCCCGGACGGCAAAGTCGCCGGGACCAAAATTATATCCGCGGAGGTGAAGACCTCCCGTTTTGCTGTGGGAACGATACCGGCATGCGCGGTCATTGACACCCATTCCATCGGTGGTGCCGGTTGAAAAAAAAAAAAAAAAACGCCGTTTCAACAAAGTTTCCGCGACCCTTGGAAAAAGATACTCTCGAATACACGAAGACCGGTGAGAAATAAAGGACACAGTAGAAGATAAGCTGACTTCGGTGTTACTTCAAGCAGAAGAAAATACAAAACTTTGAAGATATATGTTTAAATGTATATATGGGTGTGTGTATATATATATATATATAGAGCTCGGCAAAAATGTTTCAATATTTCATCGGAACGCTCCAAAAAATCCTTCACTCGCCCGAACCTTTCTTCTCGCGAAGAGCAGATGAGATGTCTGTCACGCTGGATACAGTTGCATAGATGCATGGATTACGCGGCTATATATCTTGAAAAAGCAGTGAACGCGTGTAGGGGAAAAAAAAAAATTTTATAGGTGCGCGAGGGTGTAAAAAAGGGAACAAAGCTATACCCCGCGCGCGAGAGTGAATCGGATATCAGCGTGACGTGTATCGCGAAGCACGGTAGGATGTTGCCGGAGCACTCGTTTCGGTGGATCTCGTTCGTTCGCGCGCGCGGATGAGAGTAAAAAAGTGCGGAGGCGTACACAGGAGGGCCCTCTCCGGCGTGGTGTTAGCTGGCAACCGGAAACGCGTCGCTGTTCGGTTTTCAACAACGAACGGGAGAGGCCTCCGTTGCAGGCTCCGGAGCGGTTTTTTTTATTTCTCTCCTCCCCACGTGTTCCGCACCGATTCATCATTTTGTTATACGAATCTGTATATCCTGTGCTTTTCGAATCGTGCACAGTACTCTGGGCGCGTACAGCGCCGAGCTCACGTTGCATCCTTCCATCAGCATGCACCGGCGTGAGCGAACAATTCCGTAACCAGTACCCATAAAAGAAGAGCGGAGACTAAAGGAGACAAAAAAAAGTAGAAAAACTGACGCTGAAAAAAAAAAATGGTCCGTAGATCTGAAAATTTGAGAACCATATTTTATTAAATCATTAGTGAAGCGAAAAACTGCAGCGGGAGAGTCTCAATTTCTTCCACACTCTACAAATTAATTTCGGAGGTATTAAATGTTTTTGTGAAGAGTGAGCTGAAATTTAGCTGGCGGTATTTTTTTTTTACCAAAGTGGTGATTTTATCGAGGTTCACATGTCTATTTATCACGGGAAGATTACCGAGGCGTATCGACCGTTCGCATCTTTAATTCCAAGCGATAAAAGAGAAGTTCAACAAGCTCTACACTGTCCAACGGTGAAGAAGACTCCAGCTACGGGAAAATAACGAGTGGCCGAAGCGGAAGTTTGGCCGACGATGGGGTGTGCGAGTTTGATTTAACGCGGCGCTAAAGGAGTCATGACAATTATAGTGGTCGTTACATTACGAGGTTGCCAAGGGGGAAGTAGAGACTCGAGAGTGTGTGTAAAAGGCACGTCGCCGGGACGGAAGATTGTGCAAGGCGGAGAGCCAGCGACGAGCCGAGAAGGCAGTCTCGAGTGTACGAAGCAGAAACTTTCTTCCTCCATCGGCCCGATCCATCCACGTGTGTGTAGGCGTGGCTGACGAAGTGAGCCGACTGTAATGGCATCGGTAAGTAGGTTGAAGCACGCCACCTACGTATTCACGAGGTGTTGTCCATCCACAGGCAAGTCGTTTACTCTCTCCATCGTTCTTTTCTCCCGGCTTTTTTCTTCTTCCTTCCTGCCGGCGTTTATTTTCGCCGAACAGGTGAACGTTCGGGCTCGGAGTGGAACACCGAAGGAAGCTTTCTTCCTCTCTGTCTCTGTGTGTATGTGTGCGCCCGTACGAGGCGTATATCGCACGGTAGGCCCAACAGCGGGAACGAGAGAAAAGCCATTACTTCGTCGCTCTCCTCTCCTTCCCGGTTCGTCCTCGTTGGGCCGCTTCAGACGCCAGACCTTCCACGCTGGAAACGAACCCAAAACGATCGAGCGACGATCCAGATTGTATCGGGAGTAGTGCGGGAGAATCTCATTTCGCCGCATGCAAGACCACTCAGCTCGATTTTTCTCATTTCCACGTAGTTACTCTCCGCCCGCTTCTTCGACTGCAAAGGAGAGCGCGGCAAGATGGAACCCTGGGGCAAAACGGACCCGCGCCCTCCGTTCGGTATGAGACTCGCGAAGCGTTCGTGAAATCAGTTCATTTTTCCCCGGAGCTCCATTTTGCCTTGCTCTCCCGTACTCCATCCGAGGGCGCAGTACGCAGCCAGCTTCATCGAACGCTGAGGACCACAAGGGCGTATCTCGCGCACTTTGAGCCGCAGGGCTGCGACCTTCGGATTCTCGGCGGTCGACGCGGTATTCGATCGCACTGAGTGACGACCCCACCGCACATAAGCGCCCCAACAACCGACGGGTTGCAGTTACGAAGGGTGAGTCGGAGTTTCGCGAGCAGAGAGCAGCACTCACCATGGCAAAATCTCTGTATACACCTCGTTCCCGGTTAACCACCCTCTACAAAATGTATGCCCCTTTCCGGAATGACACCGGCGTTAAGCTACACATTGCCCGACATCGCGCCGTCGCGGGAGCCCAGCTTGCAAATTACCTAATAAGCGAACGGTTAATTATATTCCCGGCGGAAAAAGTTTGCGTTCCCAGAAATAATAATAATAATAATAATTACTTTTCGTGCGCAGACTTCGAGAACGCCATCGTCGTTGGTCGTATCGCGGATGAAGCTGGTGTTTGGTATACGCGAGAGTGCGCGCGACAGCTTCTGGGGTTTTTGTCACCCCCTCCTCCGAGGGTAATAAACGTTTCGCACCCTGTCATTTGGTGCCGTCGGGCTGGCGGTCTTCGCGTGACGGAGACCGGATGCGAAGGCGCCGCACGACTCCCTTTCTTTTCATCACGAGATCACCCCGCAGTGTTAATAACCCCTCCGGACAGAGCGAGCGGGACATCGAACGAACTCCATTTCTTTTTGGCTCCGAACGGGGGAGTGGGGCAGTACTAAGCTCCGGGGCAAAACGGACCGCTGTCCACCTTGCCTCTTAATGTATCGGTAAAAAATGATAAAAGTGCTCCGTTTTACCCCATTGACTCGTACAACTGTGCTCTCGACGCATTGCGCACGAGTTACAGTATTGCGGAAGCATGTTACGTTCTGTTTAAGCCGTTCGAGTCTGTATCTCCGATTGGAGATTAAATGCAACGGGTTTTCAGGAAGGATTGATCGCGCGGGTTGTTTTCCCTCGCGAGATGAAAAAAAATGTATATATATCTTTTTAAAACTCCGTTCTTCCTGGAAACCCGTTACATTTAATTTCCAATCGGAGATACAGACTCGAACGGCATAGGTAGAACAATATGCCATTGGAATAATTCATGCGCAACGTCGGCAACCGGATGCTAAGGCGCCGCTCGAAATCGTTTCTTTTCATCACGAGATCACCCCGCAACTAATAAATCCTCCGAACAGAGCGAGCAGGACATCGAATGAACTCCATTTTTTTGGCTCCTAACGGGGATGTGGGACAGAACTAAGCTCCGGGGCAAAACGGACCGGTGTGCAGTTCATCATTTTATTTCCTTTTAAAAATGGGTAAAAATGGGGCTTTTTACCCGGTTATGTCATTTTGCCCCACTGCCCCGTAGAACCGTGCTCTCGACGCATTGCGCACGTGTTACCGAAGGCATGTTTCGTTCTGCCCAAGCCTTTCGAGTCTCTATCTCCGATTGGAGATTAAATGTAACGGGTTTCCAGGAATAATTGATCATCCGGTTTGTTTTTCCTCACGAAATAAAAAAAATATATATATACATATATATATATATACATATAAAAGAAAACCCCGTCCTCGCGGATATTATTCCAAGCTCGTGGTGTACGACATGCATTCGTAAAGTGTACTTAATAGGTAGGCTATTAGGTGCGCGGCACGTACCGACCTTACACATATACCGTACGGCGAGTCCTCGTGAGCAATGTGCTGGGGGGCCAGCCGCACATTCCGCCGGTATTCAGGTTATCGCGTTGAACCCTTTCTCGTTCAACGAAAGTGGAGCTTGCACACGCGCAGTGGATAATCAACCGAAAAAAAAAAAAAAAAAAAAAAAAAATGGATAGACCGACGTTGAAAATTGGCTCTCCGGTGCTTCCCCCGCCCGTTCCCCCCTGACTGATGTTGCTGATATCTCTATATAGCCTGAGCCTCGTTGAGGCTGGGCGAACGCTCGGTCATTATGCAGCACGCGCTCTACGCTCGGCGAGCTCTCACTCTCGCCATCCCGTGCCCGTTTGTGCAAACCCCGTGGTACTACTCGATATGACGTCTATATAGCCGCTAACTCCGTTGTGTGCAATGGGTTTGAAGCCTTCCCCGGGTTACCTCTATTGGTACTTTGCTCGGTGAGTGAGTGAAGCTACCCGGCTGTGACCGAGTCCGGCATATTGTCGGCTCTCCCGTTTAACCGGCCCCGGATTTTCTCGCTGATCGATCCCGCCTATAGTTATACCAACGGCGGCGGGCCCGAAGGCCGTGTCTCATCTATAAATCGGGGAAACGGTCGGGAGATCGAGTATCGCGCTGTACGTTTCTGATCGTATAGAGGCGAACGGCGGAGGCGGGAGCGAGGGGGGCTGCACGGGCTGCGGAGACTACAGGTGGATCGGGAGGCGATCGGTATTGGCTGCGCTGTCCGCGTTCACCCTCGGGCGGTGCATGCATAAAAGCCCAGAAGTTCCCCGATCCGCAAAATGACTTGACAGCGTCCGTGGCAGCGGCGTCGAACGAATGTTCATCGAATGGTGGAATATAAAAAAATAAATAAAATGAATTCACAGTTTCGAGACCTCCGATCGTCGAGAGGGCGAGCGCGTTCTTGCGAAAGAAACGTCGTCGATAATCCGGATCGTCCGCGGATGGTATCGTTGCGGGTCCGCGAGCTCCGAGTCCGTTGGCAAAATTATCTCTGGCGTTCGGATCCGGCGAGCGTCGGCCGGGTGTGAAGGGAAACTCCCTTGGCGATTAGGCTAATGAACCGAACGATCAACAGCGGCGAGACTGGCGGATCGCGGGAGGCTTCTTACGTTCCACGCCGTGGATACGGCGTCATACGTGCCAGACACCAGTTCGACCCGGTTCGGTGGTGGAGCTCATTAACGGAACGAAGATTTACTCAACCGGCTTGGGACCCGCGGCGGATCCGAGGATCCCCCGGACACTACCCCACCACCCTTGTCTAATTGTCCGTACCGATATACATTGCTCGCATTATCTGCGTACTGGTTAAGCGATCGACCACGAGATTCAACCCCCCATCGCTTTCGTGGTCGAAGGCCCGCACATGTGCGATGCGTGGAATACCCGGTCGCTCGTTTGCGAGCCCGAATCTATAGAATCTGTGCGGAATTTGCGGAGCATCATCGTAATTGTCGTGATTGTTATTAATGATCATTACCTTCCGTGCATAACGCAGGGAGAGAAGAATTTGGCAAAAATTACAATATGAATCTATCCGTGCACAGTTAAATTTACTTCGCTCGCACGTTCTGTACTCTCATTGGTCATTAATTTGGTTCACTAACATTATTATTATTTTTATTATTATTATTATCATCATTATGATGGGTATTATTATTAATAATAATTCTATTATTAAAATTACCGTTGGGCACGATTTCTCGGTTCTCCCTGGTCCAGTAGTTGATGGATTGGGGATACGCTTCCGAGTGACACTCCAGTGTCATTTCCTGTCCTATTTGAGCACCCACGAGTTGATTTTGAATCATTATCATCGGCTGAACTGTCAAGGGGCAGATAATGGAGGAATTATTACCGAATTTATGTATATCGAAAGAGGGATCGAGTGTGTGAGAGAGAGGCGGGCTGGAGCGAGCGTGACATAAATGGGACAGATGAGCGAGCTGTTTTGCCGGAGATCGCGGAGGAGGAGGGAATGTGACGGCGTTAATCCCGAACGTCCAGGACACAGCAGGAGCGGCGGCGGCGGTGGCGGCGGGGCTAGAAGAAAAATCTATCGTTTTCCGTGAGCCCGCGGTTCCGCGACAAAAAAGTGACATTATCGTTCGCCCGAAGAATGTATATAGGACAGGTGGCTATCGTTTCGAATCGAAAAATCCGGATTTCGCGACGCGAGACCGGCACCGACGTTCGAACAATAATTTCACCATCGGATTGCACCCCTGTCATCCCGTTGACTTTTTACGATCCAGCGTGAGCGTTTCCAGCGAGCTAAATCAACGCGCGGGTGAGTGCGGGTGAAAGGACGGATAGACGGACGGCGGAGGGTTCGGGGCGCTCCGGAGCGCGTTGTACGCTGGAACGATCGAACAAAAAGCAACGCGACTCGCGGGTGGCGAAATATGATAAGAAATTGATCCATAAATGAAAGGTTGCTTCCGGTTCGAATCCTCGAAGCTCGTATCCGTTACGCGTCTCTTGGCATCGTTCTCCGATGTGTATAGAGGACACTGGGGCAAAACGAACCGGTTATACAATTTCCCGAGGGGAAAGAAGTCCCGTTCGTGGTGGAGAACGCGTGTCCGTTTTGCCCCGCTGTCCTTCTACATGCGTACTACAACATCCGAACGACGATCATTTTCCCCGGCGAATTCGCCCCAAGGTTTCGCATTGTTTGCAACGTCCAGTGAGACACATCAGACTGCACACGCGTTGTTCTCCCGATAGATATATAGCCGACAAATGTGTTCGCTTCTCTGCACCTCTCCGACAATCGCTCCGAGCGGAACTCCGCCTCTCGCTCGCTCGAGAATCTCTCTAAGGGCTTTAATGTCGAGGCGGACATTAATATACGCACAGTGGACGACGAGAGCTATCCGCTTGCTGACCGTCGGTGGTATACCATTCGATGCTATGCAGAGATACGCTCCCATGTGCAGCCGGTTGACCCTTGTTATGTTGAAAACTGATCCCTCCACACTGGTCACTGCAACACATACGATTATTGCTGCGAATTTTTTTTCACACGTACCATAGCTTAAAATACTCTCCTTCGACCCTTTAACGGCCGTTGGAATCAAAGCCATTTCTATTCTCATAATTGAAACATATAATATCTAGAAAGATGTCCAGTCGAGCAAAATTCACCGATAAAGAAAGGTATTGGTTTTTTTTTTTATGCATCTCTTAAAATTGTAATTCAGTGGATCGACATTTACCGACCGACTGTCAAAGGGTTAATATTTGATCGTGCAAAAGTAAATGTATTAAAGTGAAAAATTTGCGAGAAGTAATTATGGTATAACGATCTACGAGAGCCGATTACATTTGCGATTGCTTTTTCCAATAAAAATCCGAACGCCAGACCCGTTTCGTCGTTCACTTCGGCGAGACGACTGTAAAACGTGCAAACAGGAAAAATCAAATAGAGCTCTCGTGCAACGAGGCAAAAACTTTGTTGGCTGGTGGTTTTTGACTGTGGATACAGCCAGTGCACATAGCGCAGTAATATCGGGGAGTAGATTGTACACGCGACGAGGTTTTCTTGCTTCCCCCGGGTCTTGTCGAGCTCTGGTGTTAACCACCGGATGCCCTGGTTGCGGGCAGGCCATGCACATAATGCAATCATAGCGCAAAATCGCTTATGAATAGACGCAGCGAAGACGCAAACCGCCTGCAAGAAATTTCTAATCCTAAATAGGGCGTTTCCGCGTATCTTGTACTCTTGCGCCATTAGACGACCACGAGGACGGTGAATTAATCTATGCAATTCGTTTCTCGCACTCTCGAACAGGACGAGAAGACAATTGAACTCTACACCGGTCGAACGAGTACTAAAATATTGTTATTTATTTATTCATTGGTAGACGGAAAACGAATCCCTTTCACATTTTAACAACATAATAAATCTTTGTTGCTTTTTAAATAAAGAAAGAACCAAGAAAATTAATGTTTCACGCTTTTTGCGTTAAGAAGATAGTTATTTGAAGTAGTAAACAGAGGGTAAACCATTGAGTAGTACATCACTCGAAGTGAAGAATTTGAATTGAAGCTACAGTCGCTACAGCTACGTTAGATTGAATGTTCTTTAAAAAAAATGGTCAATTTAAGAGTTTAGCAGATCCATTCACTGTCTATATTTTTCCGACTTGAGCACATATTCCGCCCCGAGTAGAAATTTTCGCGCGTTACATCGGGCCTTGATGTCGTCCCTATCAGGGCCCGATGTAACGCGCGAAAATTTCTATTCAGGATAATAAGAATAACCATTCGCTATAGTCGATTGGGACATAAATCTTTGCTCGAAGGGATACAAAAATTGGCACATATTTGACAAATGTCTGTCGCTCCGACCTCCTTAACATCGAACCCGAGCGATGGGGGGAATCTCTCCGGGATTGCTTCCCGATTACACTCGCAATAATTCATGGGATGGGACGGTAGAGATCCGCCGGATGACAGGCAATTAATACTCATCACCAATCTCGCAGGGGTGGAGAGGAGAGAAAAAAAAATATATACATCATGGATACATCGCCCGGGCGAACAGGGGTGAAATATGTACGCGTAGGCGCTAGCGTGAAAGAGCTCCGCGACGGGAACCGGAAACAGCTCTTTGTACAACCATCGTCGTTCCACCATCAGTTGCAAACATCAGAACGCAACACAACGGAGAATCGTTCGAGGGAACGCGTTGCGTGTGCACGTAATTATTGCGATGAATCACATCACGTCTAAGCGTATCTGATCCCCTGCCGGCTTATCACCCCCCTGTGATAATTGAGTCGGACGTGCGTATCACGATACCCCGCCGCGCTCGCAACAAGCCCGACGGGCCCATATCAAGCAAACAGTCTATACACGCAGGCAAGAGCCGACGGTTAAGCACGCGCTCAACCGTAGGCTCTCTTGTCCCGGAATGTATGAAAGCTTCGAACAACGGAAACGAGCATTATGAGACGATCCGGTTTCGATCTAAACGCATCTCCTCGTGCAAACTCAATCTCCCACTGTCGTATTGACGAATCTCTGTTGCATCGCGTCACGAGAGACGATTCGCGATGCTTTGCCTGCGAAGAGCAGTCCGCCCGATAAATTTGCTCACAGGTGGAACACAGCGCTGTGTTTTTCGACCGCAAGGACGTCACCTCCGGTTTGGAAATCTCATTCTTGACGTTCATGTTTAAAAAAGTTGAAGCTTGAAATTTGCATATCGCTCCCTCACAATATTCTTTTATTCTCGAAGCTTCCTACAGAGGAAGCCAAAAATACGGAAAATGCTTTATTATACAACAAGCTTTGTGAATAAAAGGATACTATGAGGAAGCGATATGAAAATATCAATTTTCAAATTTTTTAAAATGTGGGTAACGCATTTTATCTTTTATTACTGGATAATTGGCCATGGTTCTGTATGGGATCTCGTTATCCGGTAACTCCATAATCGCATCGACAGCCTGAGGGGAGGAGAGGATTTTTTTGAACGTGACGACCGGAGGGCTACGCGGTGTGCATTCTGCCTGGCGCGGCACTTTAGTTTGGGAGTTGAGCTTTTGAACGCGTTAATAATGTGGAGGGTGGCGGGTCGAACGAGCCAAGCGGCGATGTACGGCTTGTCGCGTACCGGGGAACAAGACTATATTAATCCTTTGCGAAATTTCTTGTATACCAGTGGGGAAAGGTTCGGTACCCTGTTCTTGCGACGATCGAACAGTGTTGTGCCGTTGTTGTGCGATATAACGGAGCACGCACGCATGTTACAGCGATTATCCGGGAGCATCGATCGGCAGCGCTAATTAATTTTCGGTACAAGCCGTTATTGACATTCCTACACTACGGAGAGAAGTTCGTGCAGTGCTCTACGCACCGCAATATACTCACGTGGACAAAAAGTCCGGACGGACCGGGCCATGTTCGCCACTTTTGTCCAATATCAAATATATTTTCGCCGAAAGGTTGGCGTATTTCGGATTTACTTTTCTACGCTGGCGGTTAAAAGCATTAACTACAAAAACCTTATACTGCATTATACTATTACTAAATACTAAATTATAGTATGCACAGTCAAAAAATGTTTGTACACTTAACAAACTTTTTTGTCCACAAAAGTTCACAATCATTTTGTTCTTAATTTCACAACAAATATTTGTAATGTTAACAGACATTTTTGTAAAGTGTAGAAGACTTTTTCGCAAAATTAATATGAAATTATGAGTATTATGAGTATTGATATTAATTGTGAACGTTTGTAATACAATGTAGTGTAGTAATAATATTTAGCACTATTCTAAACACTATAAGGCTTAATACTATTAATTGTATGAAATCGCTTAATTGAATATATTCCTCGGATGTATTCGATCTCCCGGAGGCGAAATATACACTCAACGGCCAATTATCACGAGCGATATCAGGTTGAGAAGGTAAGTTACTTGACGGACGTATCTTTGCCTTCGAGCGCCAGGAAGTGGTTGGGTATCCGACTTCTGGCTTCTCCATTCGCATGCACACAGACGAGCGACCTCGATGGCGGAGGAAGGAAAGGGCGAGAGAGGGAGATTCCAATCGTGTTTGAACATGGATAGCATGACCAACCCTGCACACTTGACCCACTTCACTTCTCCGAGTTTCTCCAGCCCGTCCCTTCCTCTCGTCTTTGACTCGTATGCACGACGTTCGACTCGTATGCACTCCACGGACGGTACGGATAGAGTATCGCGTAAATATCCATCGGCAGGAGTGTATCGCAATACCCGACACCGTCGAACTCTTCATCCGTTCGGCAGGCACGAGGGTGCGACGAGATCGTTGAGGGGACGAGAAGTGCATCCGCGAGAGGCGTGAAAAGAATCGGGAAGAGAAAGACGGAATGAGAAGGGCGAAGGGCGGGGAACTCGAGGGTGCGAGGAAACGAAGGGCGAGACGAGGAGCTCTCACGGAGAGTCGGGGGATCATCGTCAAGGACGCGTTCTTCTGTTGCGCTGCAATGTCAAGGGATATAATTGCTCGGCAGCTTCGGGGTGAGGAGCGAAGGGGATGAAGGGAAAAGTGGCGCGAGAGAACGAGGGGTAGGCAGAGCAGGCTTACAAGCAGCAACAAGTCTCTCAGTTCAGCGTCGGTGAGAGAACGTTCCGGCGCCAGGATGTGATGAACCACGGAAGATATTAAATACAGTCTGCGCATAATAGTGTCTAGGGTTCAAGCTCGAGGTGGTTCGCCTAAAGTTGGCCTCGAAGAACACGGAATCGCTCGAGGCGTGTCGAACGCATCGATTTACCTAAGGACCGCCATCCGGTTTCGGGTATATCGTTACCGAGTTCGCCAACTGTTTCCCTTTCTTGGGCGGCCGATAATTAGAAACAAGCTCTTCGTGGTGAGAAAAAAAGATTGCTCTACGCACCGGTAAGCCGGAAAAGTCCGGTGGACCGAGCCATGTTCGCTACTTTCATCCTATGTGAAATATGTTTTCGCAGGCACACTGAGAAAAACTTACATAGTAAATAGTTCCTAGAGGGGAAGTTTACATTTTACAGTTACGACAATAAGCAAAAATCGCTTAATTCAATATATCCCTAATACATTTCTCAAATGTATTCGATTTCCCCGATACGTCTCGTTGAGAAGGTAACACCGTAAAAATAAATTATAAAGTCAATGTACTGGATCTTGAAATTTTCTTACATTACATTAAAGATTAATAGACTTTTTTGCAAAATAAAAACACCAGATATTAAAGTTACAAATCTTTTGTCTGAAATTGACAAAAAATTTCATTAGAAATACAAATTTTAATGTAAAATTGCAACGCACATGTGTTTGAAATTTCAGAAACTGTTTATGTAAAGAAGCTTCCAATATCGTTAATTAATTTCCAAACTACATTTTTTTACAGCGAAGTTACTTGACCGACATATCTCTACGATTTTGGGTATATCAAGTGGGGCATCTATTTTCGTTCCTTACGCTGCCAAGAATTTAAAAAAAAAAGCTTTTCATGTTGAGAAAAAAAAATACTGATCCGTTAACTCTACCTATGCGGAACGGTGCAGAAGGTATAAAAATTGCAGGGGATGAATTCCGACGAACGGTTTACGTGGAAAGAGCGCGATCCAATGAGAAATTTTTCATTTATAATTTGCTCGAGCATTCTGCGAGTTCCATCGGATAACGAAACTTCTGAAACGTAGTTGATTCTTTGCCCCGACCAGAGAACCGACAAGGAAACGGATGAAAGAGTGTCGGATGTTCTTCCGAGCGGAAACGAGCTTGGCATGCTCGAATTTATAGCCGGCGATATAATTCATTTTTATCCCCCACGGTAAAATCGATACAGCTTAATCCCTCGTCCTACGGAAGACTCCCTTATGAGCGAGGCATGTACACCGCGAACAGAGGCATATACAGGTGCGCTATATTTAAAAAATATTTTTATTCTTTACCTTCCTGCCCCGTCACAAGCGATATCAATCCTCCGGACTCTCGCCTCCAGGTGATGTTCGGTTGCGGAGATCCAGTTGCAGCGCACCGGAAAGTTACATTGCTACCTTCCTTCACGTACATATCGGTACTCGTCCGATAATCCAGAATGTCAGGAGGTACTGCCAATCAGATTACACATAAACATTACGAAGATTCATTCGTCTGAAAGCGAATTCATTTGGCGAAATATTCTGATCCGTGGTTACAATTAATTGAATGCTTATTATAACAACACCATACGTAAAAAAAAAGCAGCTCGATGTCTGTGCAACCTCATTACGCTTTAATAAAAAAAATGTTTTAAATGTAAATTCGCTCGGATAGCGCGAATGTCTCATTGACTGTTCGACTGACGAGAAACTTCCGGTCGCAGATATATCCGAACGATCGAATGGCAAAACTTGCTCAACCTCTTCGCTTGAAAGTTCGCGTTCAGGAAACCGTTACCTGTATTGATCCAGATGGAGCTTGCCTTATCGATTCGGCGGAATGCTTTGCCGGAGATGCGCGCTATGATAAGAAGACCGAACTCACCTACGACCTGAAGATAGCCGACCTGGCTCTTCATGGGATCGGTGTTTATCTGGCACATGTAGTCGCCCTGATCGGATTCTTTGATGTCCCTTATGTGAAGATACCACGTTCTGTGGTCGGTGTGCGTGACTGCTATTCTATGGTTCTTCGTTATTACGTGACTGGCTATCGTCAATATTGTTTGAGTGTTCACCCGTAGCCACGCTACCTGAAATCATAAGCAGCACGTTCGACGTTGCAGTTTCGTTTCATCCGCACGATCATCGAGACTTGGATATAGGGTGGATAAAGTTGTGATTATGGGCAGGTTCATACGCAATTGGTTTGCGTGCTAATCAAGAAGGGTCATATTCGTCACATTTACACAGAATTACAAAACTTGTTCCACGTGCCGGTAACGATTTCATTTCTGCTAGACAATCCGTAGTCTTGTAGTGAGAAAAAGAAATGGTTGAATTAACCAAGGCGCAATGACATATTTTAAAAGACGTTGTTCGGTTGGTGCGAAAAGAATGTTTGCTTGAATCGACAAACTTTGAATCGATTGAAGCAAATAATCGTTTAATAACACAATTCTTTACTTGTGCCAAGTAAATAAGAGCTTTGAACGGATGTCTCCGCGACTTTTGGTTAAGCTAGCCATTTCTTTTAATAACACAAATTAATAAATTTATTATTTTATTTTATTATTAAAAATTAATAAATAAATAATCGTTTGATAACACGATTCTTTACTTATACCAAGCAAATAAGAGCTCGGAACGGATGTCTCCGCGATTTTTGGTTAAGGAAGTCATTTCTTTTCTCAGTATAGTGATCAGAAGCTTTTAATTATGACGAAGCGCTGGGCCCTTGACGAAAAGCCATTAATCCGAGAGTCAAAGACCCCGGAGCACTATGGAGATTCTCTGTAGACAGGTCTCGAGTAGTTGAAACGTAAGCGGGAGTGGAAGCACCAACAATGCGTGTACAATGCAAATTGTCTTCCGAATCAATAAAAGAGCCATCCGTGAGAATGTTCGCATAGAACTCGCATAGTCCCTCGCGTTCTCCCTCGCATCACCGGATGCTCCGGGCTTTGCATGCATACACAAACGGGTGACTATCGCGGGCAGATGATTCGAACCAGAGAGAAAGGGCTCCATTGTTTAACGTCGCGAAGCCGTTCCGGATAAACGTTGCTTTGTCGCCGAAGTCTATTGTGGTGGCTGGATGTGCTCGCCGGCCTAATTGAGGGAACGTCATATCGCTCCGATTGCGTTAATTTGACATTGAGGACAAAGGATCGAAATTCGGGAGGAACGGCGAAGCTCACCGGGTAAACTGCCGACGTCCCTTGCCAACCCTTGATTCATCACTTATCGCAGTTATCCGGGTCGTTGTTATTCTGTACACCAGCGTATGCCAATCAGGATCGCGTCACATTGAACGCGAGGATTGATTTGCTAATCATTGGTTCGTAGAGCACTGTCAATAGAATGTTCGATCAGATACCGAGATTGCTGTTTCGATACATCGGTTCGTGCATCACGAAACGCGCTGGCGTCTTGACGCCAAGAACTGTACATTTTTTTACTTTTTTTTTTAGAAAACAATACTAGCAACAAGGCGCTTCATTCATGTAACCGGTTGCATCCAGGATGCAGATAGATTAAAGATGAAATTTCGGTGTCATTTTATCAGCGACTGCCCGATGATGTCTGGTTGCTTCAATGTTGTACGCAGCGAGATTCCGGGTGCACGTGTATGTCCAGACATGATGTCTGGTGGTTGTAATTTTAAACGCAGCGAGATTCCTGGCGCATATGTACGGCCAGACACGAAACTCTCCTCCGATTTCCGACTATTCGTTTCCACCTTGAATTCCACCTTAAATCGGCTATGGTCGTACGAGCTTTGCCGAGACTGCTGGTCGGAGAAGTGGGAAAGCGCAGGGGAGGGCTGGAATGTCGTGGATGAAGGGGGAACGGAGAGTTCCAGCGTCGTCACAGCGACAGAAAGTCGTACATTGGAGCAATGCATCCGGCACTGCGGTACCGCAGTGATGTGGTACCGGTGCATTCGAAGGCCCCGATGCTGTGTGCGCGCCGCACATCGGGGCGCCCAACCGTATCCGATAAAGAAAAAGGTTCGTGAGAGGGTTTTTCGCAGCGGCCGCAGCAGGGGCAGATTCGCGAAAAAGGATAGGGTAAAAATAAAAATGAAAAAAAAAAGAAGAATACGAAACAAAAAAAAAATAAAACAAAAAATAAACATCCCACGACAAAATGCATGCGACACGTACACATGGGGTGCGGTGCGTTATATGTATACGGGCACGTACGAGGGAGCAGCGGGAAAGCAGCGCGGAGAGAAAAGGGTGCTGGGGCTCGGTAGACGACGGCGACGTCGGCGACGACGACGACGACGACGCCCCAGTGCCACCGTCGCCGCACATTACTTTTCGTTTTGCTCGGATATTTTCATTTCCGCGAGGCAAAATAATGCGGCTTAGCAGCCGCGCGTTTCGTCCGACATCCTAGCCGAGAACGCTCGCCCATTGTGTCCCGTTGCCATTCTCTTTGTCCCTTTTTTTCCCCCCTTTCGCGCTGTCTCGACGAACCTTCCCTCGCAGCTCTGGGAGGCTCACCGAAAGTTAGATTTCGCGCGACCGCCGGAGCGAAAAGTTGAAGGGAGTTTAGAAAGAAAAGACGATAATGCTGTAATTAAATTTTATTTACGTAAACCTTGAGAGTTTTATAACGCGGTATATAGTTTTTTCAAAGCCTTCTTGATACACAGTTCCGAATTATTTTTCGCGGTTGTCAAAGTCCTAGAGAGTGCGTATTTTAACGGACAATGGTTTATTCGCGTCAGTTATGTCGAGCGACGTCTCGTATCGGAAACACGTGCCTATCATTCCGACAGATTCCATGATACGTTGCGAATGTCCGTTTGATTGCAGCCACATATAGCCGGAACGTTGATAGGAATGCCTGCGGAGGTGTACCTAACGGTACGCTTTATTGGCTCATATATTCGTCAATGGTCGCCACCGGCTTGGTCAATTCATAGGTGCGGTACCATTTGCGCCGAGCCAATTTCAACCAAAAGTCATTTCTGCCGAAAAGTGACTGCGCTGCCGAATAACAGTGTCTGTGAATCTTATACACTACCAGCAGGTCGTTGTGGCTCGGGTGTTTCGCACCCTCGCTATTGCCTATAGAATTGGATAACCGACAATTTATATTCCCCGAGATTTACCGGAAATACGTCACTTGCGGATTGCAAATCGGATTTTTCGACGTTTTTCCGTATGACGTCTGTTGCAGCAAAAAACCGAGATTTTCAAACCGAAAGTGACGTCAAAAGGTTGGCACTTTGCTACGGCGATGAGTGACGGTATGAAACGGCTCTTGAGAGACCGCCTCTACAGCTGATGTTCCATCTGCAATTTATCTTCATATGTATGTCATTGATTCATGTGCTAATCGGGTTGAACCATATTTACCATTTTCAGCTCATATATATGGCTGGTCGGTGCAAATGTCGTCGACCGTTGAGAAACTCCAGAGGCGACTGTCAATGCGAAAAAAAGGTGAGTATCCGGCCCGAGCGGTATTTATTCGAGCTTCCGGAAATCGTTAAGTCGAGATCCGGGAGATGGGCACAGCTCTGCGGCCCTTCCAATCTTGGCTCTGCGCTCCTTCTCTCTTACTGCCGAGCTGCCGAGGATCCGGCAAGTGCGACCTCCACTCGCCGCTCCACTCGTCTCCACTCGACTCTCTGCTAGGTACGGGCTCTCTTGCTTTCTCACCTTCAGAATTCCCCGGTACCACACCCTCCCGCGGAGCTTTTCGCCTCGGCGCAACGTCCATTCCGACTCTCTCTCGTCCTCCCTCTAAGTCATCCGGAGGGTGTGCGGGTACGACCTTCGTTCCCAACGCGTCATCCCATGCAGCTTTCGTACTCACGGAGTTTGGAGCTCTCGCGCCCCTCTCTCACCCCAGACGACGAGCACGACGACGCCTTTACTTTATGAATTACAGGCTAAGTTTGCTCAGCCGTTCGCCGTTTTCGAGCTCTTCGGCCAGACTTCGCGAGAGAGGTATTCGCTTTCCAGGTTCGGAGCGGGAAATGGCTGTGAGATACCGTGAGCCGGAATATGAGACTGCTTTCGCGCTTTAGTTCTTCCACGATCCTCGAATAACGTCGGCGAGAGATGCGTCTTGTTTGCATCGTGCGATTTCGTTTGCGATCCTCCTCAGACGTAATAGAAACTCTGAGGAGACGATTACACTCGCTTTCCCGGGTCTCAGACAGATTTACGCAAGACTGCGGGAGTGTCCGATGCTTTGTACGACCGTCGAGTGTGATCAAAGACTGATGGAACTCTCCGAGTAGTAAAACCGTCTTTGATCGAGGAATCTGGAACGCCGATACCTAGTTTTTTTCTTTCCGTCCTTCGATGTGCGAGCGCCTAACACGACACTATTAGAAACAAGTAATGTACCACGCGCTGATTAAAGGGTTCGTTTCAGTGTCTGGAAACGAGATTCAGCTCCGGGCTATGGGCAATCGATCTTGCGCCCTGTTCGACGCAGACACAATGCACTTCCTACCGATCCTTATTTACGGATGGTCGTTATCCTTCCGTCAGGGTACGTAATCGCTCCGAAGCGCGAGGCACTTGTCTATGAGCCGGAACGACTATAGCCGGAGCGTGTTTCATGCTGGATGTGTGCATGTTCAAAGAAGCCTGGAGAGCTTGGCTGGCACTTTAGGGAAAGCTGTTTTCTCTTCGGAGAGAGCGACAGTTCGAGGCAAGCCCGAATCTCAAGGGGCTAAGCTGAGCTACGGAGGGCCTTGCCTCTTAGGGTCTCACAGCCCAGCGATCGGGGGTCCCTTCTCGCCAATACCCGACCAACAACGCCGGCCCAGCTGATTGTAGCAGCAACGTCTCCTCTCGTTCTTCCCGTAAGCTCGCTTTCTGCATAGACGAGCTTCTACCTTACAAAGGAAGCTGCTAGAGCTTTTCCATCATCCTCAACTCCGCCGAAAATGTAAGAAGCTGATAATTTCGGACTTAAACGTCGGTCTACCTTGTCGAACGAACACCGATAAAAAAAACTACGGTTGCATCAACTAAAGATTTTTGTTGGTTAGTTTGACAATTTTGCTTTTATGACTTTGCCAAAATGTTACGAGGCATTAAAACATTTTGTGGACCAACTAAATATTTATTTGAGCGTCGCTGCCCGATTCTCTAGTTGATTCAACCCCATTTTTCTATCAGAGAAGAAAATTCTTGGAAATCAAAGTGTCCTAAAAAAATGTTGGGTCAAAGACTCGTTGGGCATGGCGGATCGATCAAGATGCCCGTCAGAAAGGTATCGCCCAAACTCGAATAGTTCCTCTCTGAAGGGAACTCGGAATTGAGGGAAAACCATTATAGGCGAGTGTAGTTGGTGGGCTATTCGAGCGACGGACGATGAGTATGGGGATAACGAAGCGTGAATTGCACTGCGTGTTCGGATGCACTCGAGGCTAATCGACCGTCTTCAATTCACTTACATCGATCCTTCGGACTCTATTCGCGCAGTGCCATCGGCGGGCATCCCCGTTTCCATTCCCTTTCGTCCTCTCCCTCGTTCCTCTCTTCGTCGTTCGTAACTCTACACGTACGTGCCTATACGTACGCGAGCAGAAAGCTCGTTAGAGGCCCGTGATTGAGCGAGATGCAGAGGAGAAATAGCGAGCACGAAATTCTCGCGATTGGCCGCAGCGACGCCGATTGCCCACGGCCCTTTCGCGTTGCCGAAATTCTCTCCCTTGCCGAATCTCGCATTCGTGGAGGCTCCGTCGGCAGGGAACACGCTCGACGGACAACAATGCGGCGGTAATTGGTGACGCGAATGTGTCTTGTTGCATTTTTTTTTTTTTTTAATCGCACATTCCGACAACGCTCCGGGCAATTCGATCTAAATCTGAGGTACGGGCGCGCTCGGACGGAACATTTTGTCGACAATCAACGCGCGGCATTCGATGCAATCCTCGGAAGATTTCGTAACGAGTAAACTATGTGAGGGAACTTCCGGTGCGATTGCGGGTATTCATTTTTGAACCTGTTTTTTTCCCTTTGGTTAGGCGTTTCTGTAGAAGGAAAATTGTTCGGTTTGGGTCGCACCATGATTTCCCGGAGACGATACCACTAAGGGATCGACCCGACGTCATCAGAGCGACGGTTTGCATGGTTCGCACGCTATGGTCGCGAGTTCTGATTTTTCTCTGATTATTCATTTTTGAACCTGTTTTTTTCTCTCTGGTTAGGCGTTTCTGTAGAAGGAAAATTGTTCGGTTTGAGTTGCACCATGATTTCCCGGAGACTATACCACTAAGGGATCGACCCGACGTCATCAGAGCGACGGTATGCATGGTTCGCACACTATGGTGGCGAGTTCTGATTTTTCTCTGACTTTCCCGGTTCCCATTGTGTTGTAGAGCGAACTTGCGCTTGTCGCGCCTTCATTTGCTTCGCTCGTAGAGTCGCCGGGGTGTCGAGCACGCCGCGTTAATTATCTTCCCCGTCACAAGATTGATCCTGCGGCGCATAACAGAGCCCCGGCTATAATGAAAGCTTTGTTTCCACATGTCGTTATCTGTACGACCTTTTCTCTTTTTACCCATTCAGCATTATTAAAAACGTCTCGAGTGCTCGCTTGTGTTTTCGCCTCACGTCGCTGACTATCACGTCAATCTCGTGTCGGTATTCGTTGTTAACGATTCGACAATGGCGATTCGCCGAGTAAACTCCGGCACGTAGCGCTCCTATTCGATGGCCCATTCTATAATGCCGTCACGTAATTAGGAACGGGAAATACCGACTGTCAAACAATCCCAGGGCTATCAAACGCCCACAATGCATCAAACGTCCCGCATAGAGAACAGAACGGCATAGGTAGTGCACGAGAGGTAAAAGGAAATTGCATACGCGCTGTCCCATGGGAGAGCAACTTCGGAGGTAATCAGACAGACGAGGAGCGTTTCAAGCGATGTGGAAAGTTCTTATTTGCATCGAATATTATCGGAAAATGTTTAAATAGTTTATCATCGCCGATACGCAATTTAAACAATCCTTTTTATCATTTTGCTGCAAGTGGATTGTCATTTGCTGCAAACAAAATTCACATGCACCAAATACTAAAATAATTCCTGATGGATGTACCTCTAATCTCGGTGGTTAAGAAAAAATACCGTCTTCACGCAAAAAAAAAAAACCGTATGAAATTTAATGTGCTGGTACTGGAAGTTTTTATGCATAAACTGGTATGTTAAATTTCGAAAACAATAGTGTGAAAAATTTATGTACAGTATATTCAAAGCTTAAAAACACTTTTAATAATTTACTTCAATTAGAGTTGCGCCCATTACGAATACCTAATCTTGGTTGTTAAGAAAATAAATATCACGTCCACAACACTCCATAGTAACCGGCATTACCCGGATAACCAAAAGCGCACGTTTGTCTCGGCCACAGGGAGCATTGACAGGGATCATTCGGACGGATGTGCTTCAGGCCCTCATTACGCCGCTATCGTGCATCACTTGGCTCGCGGTTGGCGAAACGCTTGTGGTGAATCCAGGACATGGAAAACCACGGACGAAGCCGACGAACGCCAAATATCCCAATAGGCGTAGGGATCGATGTGGGGAATATGGACCACCCCGATAAGCACGTAAATCAATGATGCATGAACCGGGTCATACTCACCACTTTTACCCTAGATTTTTGTCCCCACACGCATCGCCCGCTATGCGGAATCCACGTAGGCAGAGTTTCCGCCAATAGTGCGACCGTCCCGGTGAATCAATTATTGAGCCCGATTGGGCAAACAAAAATTATTGAGCCCGATACGTCGTTTTCGATCTTTCGCACGATGAGCCCCAATCTCTCGGTAGCGCTGACCTTTCGGCCTATGGCTCCGGGAATGCACACGTTGGTTTATGAGTTGCAAACAGTGCGATCAATTCCGTAGCGGTTCAGTGTTGGGTCGCGGTTTCCGGTAAAAGGAACGCGGTCCGTTATGGACGTGAAGGATGGATTTACACGTATTGCGGTAGCGGCATCCAGACCAGAGTTCAAACATCGTGTTGTTATATGGAAATGGTACGGGATGGGTTGCTGTATGTATAAAGCGGATGAGGGAATTTCGTACGCCAGCGCCACATCCGAATTATCCTAATTCACGTGTTCTCGGTCGGCGTGCGCGAAACACAGCAAACGCGGTACTCGGAGATATTATTACACGTAGCTGGAGCGCGCGGCAAGTTGCTTTTACGCGGCTCCCCTTCCTCCGGGCTTATTTAGTATTTCATCCCTACAGCGACGGAATGGCGCTACGCTGCTAGGGTGTAAATTGCTAACGCGTGTGGTGAGCTTCGCATGATTTCACTGTAGCTGCGAAACATGGGCCTCGGAGCGCAGGCAAGAGCGGAACAGAAAGGCGCCTCTTGAAGTTCGAATCTGCTCTCTATTTATTATAGCGCACCCGACTTGGCGAGATAGCGAGAGAGACGGAACACATGTGAGTGTGTGCATGTGTGTGTGTGCGCGCGAGCGCGCTGGTGGTCGAAGCCGAGCTCTCGGCGCTTCGCCAACATCCTAATTATTCCTGGCCCGTTAAACCCGTTTAGTACATCGATTTGGCAATCCCCGCCATCTTTCGATATAGCACAGGCCACCCTCCACTCGGAGAACCCGCCGGCTGGTCATGCACTTCCTCCGGGCTACTAGAGATCCGAATGCAGCGGAGTCGAGATATCAGCGCCGAGAAGCGCAAAATTGTTCATTGCATAACAAGTATACGATGTTCGAAACAAAGAACTTCCGAGCGTTTTGTCAATGGCAACGACGGAGAATTGTATTTTCTTCTATTCGGCATCATACCTGATATTTTCTATTATTCAGCGTCATACCTGATATTTTCTTCTATTTAGCGTCATACCTGATATTTTCTTCTATTTAGCGTCATACCTGATATTTTCTTCTATTTAGCGTCATACCTGATATCACGAACTTTCCGAGTGTGATACCATCGAGGTCTATGCAGGTCTAAGCAATATCAATACAAACAGGCTTCGAACCAGTGTAAGTAACGCGAGACTTTCGTCGGAGGTATAACTGAAACTTCACGAGGAAAATCAGCAGGAGTATTGTGTTTCCCTACCGTGCTGACGTAAGATACAAGCGCAACCTTTGTAACCGGGGAATAGCAGGTACGGCGGTCTATTACGGAAATTGTTCATTGCATAACAAGCACACGATGCTTGGAACAAAGAACTTCCGGAACGTTTCGTAAATGGCAACGACCAGGAATGATGTTTTTTCCTTCTATTTAGCGTCAGACCTGATATCACAAACTTTCCGAGCGTGATAACGTCGAGCAGATGCAACATCAGTATAATAAAGCTTCGAACGAATGTGAGTAAAGCGAGACCTTCGTGGAAGGTATAACTGAAACGTCACGAAGAAAATGAGCAAGAGTATTGTGTTTCCCTACCGTGCTGGTGTAAGATATAAGCGCAACCTTTGTAACCGGGGAATTGCAGGTGAGAGCCGTCTATTACGAAAATTGTTCATTGCATAATAAGCATACGATGCTTGGAACAAAGAACTTCCGGGACGTATTGTAAATGGCAACGACCAAAAATGATATTTTTTTTATATTCAGCGTCACACCTGATATCACAGACTTTCCTGTCTAGCAGATCTATGGAATATCAGTATGAACAAGCTCCGAACTAATGCAAGTGACGCGAGACTTTCGTCGATGATATAATTGATACCTCACCAAGAAACCGGCAGGAGTATTGTGTTTCTCCGCCGTGGTGATGTAACATGAAGGAACAAACTTTGTGACCGAGGAATAGCAGGTAGGAGCGGTCTATAATGAAACTCGTGCCTCCTTTCGAGCATTACTCCAGGAACATGTACTATCGGCAAACTCTCGACTGTCTACGTATTATCGAAGTTATCGAGCACTTCTGTTTCGCGGGAACGTGGTACTCTATTGTGCCGAAATGATGTGCTCTAGCAAACTGAGCACCATCATCGGACTGATTATTAGAGCATCCATGGGAATTGCGATTCAGTCCTCAACGGGGTAACTCGTCGGTTAATCTCGTTATGTACAGGTACTCTCGCTCTCTCGATAGACCATGGAAAACTCACTTTGTTCCACCTCTCGTTTATTCTCTCGAGAGCGAAGAGGAGAGCGAGAGAGGATTCACGGAAAATGGATCGGACGTTGTACACCGAGATGATCGCTACCTCCTCAGGAAGGAGGACGCGAAGCGCAGACTGTGGGTACATAAAGCGGTAAAACTATCACTACTATTTTTACAACACATAATCAATTTATCCCATGATCTTATGTAGCGGCTTCAACGACCCTTTTGTCTTTCGCCGAGAAAGTAGAGCTCGTAAAGCTAATTTAATCAATCGGTCCATTTTTACAGCAAGCGGTAAAAATGAAAGTATCGCTGCGGAGCAATATTCCATCTAATGGATAGTCCATTCATGTACGATCGATTTGAAGGTGAATTTATACTCTTGAAACTATTCAGGCAATGTTTTCACTTCGTCCGAGACAAAGTACAGCCGAAGGAGTTAAATTCTTTCTGTAGCCTGAAGAACGAAGGTCATTGACGGTAATCGCGATTAGTCGCCGGTTCTCCAAACTACCGAGAGTCCCACGGACTTTGGGCGCTATTACTGTTACCCCAGGTCGAAGACTCGAAAGACTAGCACGACCGGTTCGTCCCAGTTCAGGAAACGACCAGACTCTCTCTTAGCGAGACCCGGGGAGAGTTCGAGACGAGGGGTGTTTACGACACTCTTCGGTTTTGTGAGTGTCCCGAGTTTCCTCCGAAAAAAAAAACCAACGAGACAAAAAAGAAACGAGAATCTACGAACTCTGTATATCGAATGACGATTCTCCAATTGCACTTTGGTAGTTTCGGTGGGGGAAAGGTGGGGTTTCTCTAATGTACCGTAAAATAGAGCACCAGTCAAAGTGCCGGAGCAAGGATGGAATGAGAGACTGAAGAAGGGGGTAGATAAGGGTTGAAGTTGAACTGTGTGTACACGAAGCTCTTACTGTATTTGGCCTCTCGAGAATGATCAAGATTGATCATCAAGGGTCTATCTGATAATTAAGTTCCAACTTGGCCGAGACCCGTCGTGGTATATTGTGTGACGGACGGCGTGTAAGTTCCCAGTGCGCACACAATATCTTTGCGGAGGAGGCGATGCGATGTTCCACATCATATTACGTATATACGTAAGTAAACTCGTGCCTCATTTCACGTAATCAGTAAGCAGGACCAGTTGTCCCATCAGTTCGTCACGGATATCGTTGGTAACATTCCGGACTTACCAGGAATTCTTACCTCTTACCCAGATATGATTCTGCCGTAACTGGAAAAACTCTATACTGGTTGCTTACGCCAAAACGTCATATCGGTAGGGGAGAGCGGGGCGAAATGGGACTGAGGGGAAAAACGGGACAGAGAGGGCAAAACTCAATTTTCCAATCATTTTTGGATGCCCTATTTCGTCCCAACAATATATCCGGATTTTCAACCCCGTTTTGCCCCACGGACAATTATCGCCACCGTCCCAAAGACACCGAAAAATTGCGTCTTATGCCATTATACCCCGTTTTGCCCCGCTCTCCCCCTACTTCTCTGATATGCCATTTTCCAATGTGACATATTTTCGGTACGACGTCACTTCCGGTCGAAAAATGAAATTTCGAAACTGGAAGTAACGCAGTTGCAAACTCGCACGTGAACAGTCCTACAGCACCCTGTCACTGTCCCGTGTGAGAAACAGCTATCATTTATGTAAGAGTCTCCAGTCCCGTCTGTTTTCCCTCACTTCTCTTCCTTCGGAAATGGACTGAATAATCTGCAGAGCAATGAATAAAGGGCTTTTCGAGAGCCGCTTCCGTATCGCCCACCAGATCTAAACAAATATCGGAAAGGAGATGCCGGACGTTTACAGTTCGTTGCGCCGCATTTATCCTGCTACCGTTACAATCTCTCGTCTGCGTCTCGCGGGGAATGATATCGTCCCCGGCTGGTTTGCTTGACCGAGCATCCGGCGTGTGTCTTGCATGGTTTACGTTTCGATGCTTAACATACGTATATCGATAAATCCAGTGAATACCGACGTGTATTCGCCCGACGCGGCTCTCCTTTCTGCTCCATAAAAGATATCGGTGCTGGAGATGCATTTACATATATATTCTGCAAGAGGACGATAAATATCACTCGCGAATCCATCGCTCTTGCGAAATTACGATGGAGAGATAAAAAAAAAGGGGGGGGGGGGGGGGGGGGAGGACAAAAATAGATAAATAAAACGTTGATTCCTCCGAGTGTCGAGACCTCGAGAGCGTTTGAAGAGCCGAGGAGAGAAGCGAAGAGATAAATTATCCGAGCGACTTATTATCCACCCTTCGTAAACCGGGTTCTCATAAATTATTCATCCTCGCTTCACGGTCGTTTTCCTTCTTTTCTTTTTTTTTACGCGACACTGACTTAATATATCAATATTGCAAGACGAGCAGGAGCAAAAGCCAGTCAAAGAGACTTCTATAATGTTATCGATGGTGTAATTAAAATAATTTCGCTCGTATTTCCCCCCCCCCCCCCCCCCCCCCCCCCCCCAGTTCGAGTGAGAAACGAGAGCATCGTCTTTAGCAATGCTTTTAACAATTTTGCCGGTAACTCAATTGACCTCTCGAACCGGAATCGGGAGACGACGGTTATGGATATCTATATAGCGTAGTCGCGTCTCGGTAAACTAAAGCGGAGCATGTGCTTCAGTATGATCAAGCGTACGTGACTATGAGAGTAAACTGTCTTTCGGTTCCGTGTCTGCCGCCATGAATGAACTCTCCGGCATTGTCTGCGACGGATTCATCGCCGAACTAAAGGTACCTTCGAAGTTCAGTCCTCGGATAAGCCTTAAGCTCACCGTGGCTCTAATTGGCGCATTCTGCTTGCTAATGACGTTCGCCATCGATAAAGTGGGTAAAGCGGTAGTGTACGCCACAGTGTGCTGTGGGGCATGATGGTCACTTTGCAGTCAACTCCGTTGTATGAAGAAAAAAAAAACGAACATTTTGGAGGATTAATTTCATGTCAGGAAAGGTTCATGGAGACATCCGTGTAGGCAGAAATACGACATCGATGCAGTCATTCGGGCTCTCGTCATTAGAAGCGCTTCGGGAAGGAAGAGTACAAACACGAAGGATTAAAAAAAAATTAATGCTAATTCATTTATCCTGCCGTCATCGCAACATTCAACGTATAGTGGTACATAATGGCATGAGCGGGCGTACAGTGTGTACCAAACTATATACCAGTGTTTGAGCTTGCAAAGGTGTTGAAAATAACGTCCTGGCCCGGATACCGCGTTCCTCTTCACCCCTTCTCTCCCCCCCCCCCCCCCCGCCCTCATCTCTCTTTCCCTTTGCCCCCGGCTAATTTGCATTGAGATAACCGTCCGCTCGCCACACTATATCAGCCAGAATAATCTACCTACCACCGTTGCACCCCACGAGCTTTCGCGCATCCCTCACACCGCTCTCTGACCATCCTCCTCGGCTCCCCCAACGTTTTATATGCGCGATACACAACAAATTATAATAAGCAGAATTAATCGTCGTAACGAGCTTAAAAACGCTCCCGCGAAAACATATCTCGCCGCTCCGCCGGGGCACTTTCTCCTCTCTTCCTTTCCCGCAACATCATAAACTCATGTCATACTACTTGACTATGTGTATAATTATTAAATTGTTTACATTCTGTTTCCTCGTGACGGAAGCTTTGTTTTCGTGAAAAAAATAATAAACTTTGAGACTTTAGTGTCAGAGTGTTCGAAATTTTCCAAAACATCAAAAAATTACATTTAGAAAATAATGTCCGGATCTATGCGTGTGTGTGTCTGCGTATGAATCAGATGCGAGAATCTCAAACCGCTGTAACTCGAGAATGCTTCGCGCGATCGATCTGGAATTGCACGCACAGTATGGGCGGTTAATAGTCAATGTTTCTTCAAAACTTTATTGAAACGCTTAAAATTGTTTTTTCTATACGCATTTTTTTTTTCTTTGGAATATTAAAAGACACAGGTCGTGATTCAGAGAAACTTCTTGCCAAATGTCGTCAAGATTGTAAGATCTTCTTGTGAGATGTAGTCATTTTTTTATGTTACGAAAAAAAGTGCAAGGTAATTCGCATAAGACTCCCTTTTATTACAATTTTGCCCACAGTTTTTTTTCTGTTTTTTAAGGGGATATTCTATTCGTGGATATTCACAGGATTACATAAGATTGCTCTGAACCGTGAACCATCGAGTTGACGATTCAGAGCTTATTGGCTGCAGGGAAAATAATTATGTCGACTTGCAAAGCGAACAAGGTAGTGAATAGAATTTAAAAAGTTAACTATTGTAATTTTCACAATCGCTTCTTCATAATATCCCTTTATTCACAGAGCTCTCTCTACGAGGAAGCCAAAAGTACAGGAAATGCCTTATAATAGAACAAGCTTTGCGAATAATGGGATATTACGAGGAAGCGATATGAAAATTTGAATTTCCAGCTCTTTTGACGCCGACAGTTGACTCTTGGCGCTTCACCAGGGGCTGCGCTTGCCGTCGGAGCGAGAGTGAAAGGTGGATGTATCGGGCGTTGCTGGATGACGATGTCCGCAGTACGCCGATAGGCATCGGTCCCTCGTCTGGATATTTCGGGCTTAACGTATCATTTAATTAACACGACGGTGTACGAGAAGTTATCGCGCGAAATGGAGATTAATTCATGATGTAGCTGCGGGCCGGATCCCGTGGCGGCCAGACACTTATGCACATGTCGCGGTGGAGAGCCTCGCCGGTATGACGAGGGAGACTCATCAATTATGCACGCGGAAATATTCGGCCGGTTCTCCCTCTCCGTATTCCCAAAACCGATGGGAGATAACAAATATCAATTGTTTAACGTCGGTGTCGGACGAGCTCGGGGCTCGCACATGTGGAAACGCCATTAAACGAATCCAGCAGCAGGATGTAGCGGCGACACCAGTGACAGCGCATATCAATGGCAGGTTTCGCGGAACGCGATAGAAGAGAAACGCCAATGTAACGTCTCGCCGTTTGTTCCGTGGCGGACCATTATAACGATTATTCATTCTCGGATTCAGTGATGCGTGTGCATCGCACCGCGTACTCCTCGCGCATCATACGCATGAGGCACATTCGTTGCACATAGCAGGGCTGCAGTCAACTTTGTAAATTAAACCGCGACAAACGACAATAGCGGTAATTTGATGGAGCCGTGTCAATTCACTTGGACGGGGAAAGCAATTTTTTTTTTTTGTCTTTTTTCGTCATTCAATTAAGCACCGTAAATAACGGATCAAGCGGGTGGGATTATGTTGCGCAAATTCCATACATTCTTTAGCGTTTTCGAGGGAGCAATTATCGGTACGATCGTCAGGTGGATCGAGATTCTCGTGTGCATCGGCGCTGGCGCTCATTACTGATGAAAATTAAAAACGGCACGAGAACTTTCGCACCGACGCTCCAAACGATCAACATCTGTTTACCGGGCTCGACGGCCGGGCCGATAATCGACGCGATGAATTTGAGGCGCGTTTATTGTAATGCGGTCCTTGGTGCTTGTCATGGTGTTTGATTGCGAGCAATCAAATGCTTCTATCGGATTCACAGTGTGTCGTACGCACACGGATAGGGTAGGGGCACGATCGTCCCTCATTATCATGCCGAAAGCTTTCCCGGTTGGCGGAACGACGAAGCTCAAACATTCATTATCTTTGGCTCGAGAGAATTTATTTATTTTTTCGTCGTATGAGCCCATGCTTGAAAGCTGGTACCCTTCGCCAGATCGTCAATTTTCGTCGATAACTTGTAAGTGATTTATAAGTGATTTATATTTGTCACTTGTAAGTTATTTACAAGTGATTTACAAGTGATTTATATTTTTCACTTATAAGTGATTTATAAGTGATTTATACTTGTCACCTATAAGTGATTTATAAGTGATTTATAAGTGATTTATATTTGTCACCTATAAGTGATTTATAAGTGATTTATATTTGTCTACATTTATATCGACAAATTAAATTGTCTGCGATTATTGCGGTGGTGATGTCCGAAATATGACGCCAGATTAGTTCTCTTCGGGGTATTCTTCGAGTATTGCAAGCTTCGCGAATCATTGTTCGTCATTGTAATCGGCGGACAATGTATCGTTGTCGGCGGACGAGATATAGATGATCCCGAGGGAACCGTAGATGCGAATTTAATGGCAGCGTCGTCTCGTTCTTTCCTTAAGCAAAGAAGAAGACAATGTCGTCGTCGCCTGTAAGAGCGGCGACGGACGAAGATCAAGAGACGGACGTTCTTGCTTGCGACGAAGCCTCTTTTAACTTCGAACTCCGTCGCGAACATGGCACCGGGAATCGTGTCGTTTGAAGCTCGCGCAACGATCCCCGGTGCTCCGCTGATGACGATCGGGAGAGAAATTGCAGTCGGAAGTTTCGGGAAGTGTCGCGGGTTAATTAACGTAGCGCGGCGTTTCCTGAGTCGCTGAAAGGAAAATCGTCGCTCTCGACCCCCTCCTGCCATTGCCAGTCTCCGCCGTCTCGTCGAGCTCGAGACTACGATAAAAGCGAGCTTGACAGCGAACGCGTGAGAATTATTAGTCGTTCAATTATTGACTATTTTACTCATTCCAACCGTGAACTGAGCCTCGGCGCCACGCACATTATATTCCTTTCAAGAGTTACTTATTGGAACTTTGCCACGTAAATATGCAATTGCTTGTCAATCAAATCTGTGCGGAGCCAAATACTTATTTCGACTCGCAGCCAATAGAATCCAGCATAATCGATGTATACCGTGAAAGCGACGAATTTGGTCCGCCCCGATTGGCGCACCAATATCAACGATCCGCGGACCGTATTCACAACTTTTACCTTATCTTTTTCAAGGCGTAGCTGTCGTTTCACGAACGCAAAGATCATACACCGTGCCATATAATTTTAATTTATGCTCGGTGAAGTCTGCTGCGTTAGAGTGAAATAATGCATGCGTCGAGGGATGCGGGACGGATCCAGGAGTGCCTGGAGGGTTCGCGTAACTAAACAAGCAGCGGTGCCGTCGAAATCGTCGAAATTTTGACGTTCTGCCCGCCTCCGCGGCATCCGATATTCCGTGGCATCAATCAGTATTCTCATAAAATATGCAACGCACAAACTGAAGTGTAATAACGTTGTGCTTAGTTGTTCGAACATGATGTTTACACGCCGATGTATTTGGGACATCGATGTCACATGACATGTGAAGTTCGGCTCTAAAACACATGGATACATGCAGTTGGTGTTCATGGATGTAAGCTCGGCACGACACGTGAAGGTTACATTTAAAATACATGGATACCTGTGGGTGGAATCCGGTCGCTCGTAGTAGGCCAAAAGGGTAGCGCGGCATGTGGTCAAGTGTGTGTGCCCTACATTATGCCGGGGTCCTTCATCTTGAATTCCCTCTTGCTTTTGCGCACCCACTCGAGCCACGAGTGGCTTCGCGCGTTTATGGACCGGAGCATGAATGCGCGTGACACGCGCTGACGTGAACATAATGAGCACCGAACGAACGAACGGCCTCCACAGACTTTTCATTGGAACTGAACAGCGTCAGCGGAGTGTCTCCTCCGAACGGCGAATTATTCGACGATTAATTGGATTCGTTTCGGAAGTGGACAGTCACGGGGGAGATTCGGTATAATTATGTCGAGGATCGTTATTGATGACAAATTTACGGGAGAGAAAAATACTCCGCCCGAACGAGGACGAGGTAGGATGAGGCAGATGGCTTCGGTCAGATCCACGGCGGGAAATGTGCTTAGCGCGGAGGAAGAGCCCGGAAAGCTGTAGACAATCGTCGTCAACCGGGGCATTCTGAGACAGATTTTTTTATTTTTTTTCTGGCGTTCCGAGCACTCTCGGAAAGAAAGAGAATCTCGAGAGTTTCAGTCGCTCGTCTCACCGGAGCTTCCGCGATGACGAAAAATCTCTTCCTGCGCTTTCCCTCCCGCTGCGCTACACGGGAGGACGCGGCGAAACGGGGTAGCTGGAAACTAAATACGAGAAAATTGCTCGGGCTCTCGTTTAATTTGCAACCGGGTATTCGACTCGGCTGATGATAAAATCAACAACTCTCATTGTCAGCCGCGGAACTCCGCACGCGCGAAACGCTTTCTACATCGCGATAAAATAACTGAGGACTTCACCAGCTCAGTACGTCGGACAACTTTTCCACGCTAAAATCGAAAGTCCATCGTGAAAGTCCTCGAAAGTCTGTCGCGCTCGGACGATACGAACGGGGAGAAAACGTGGAAGCGATGAAGTATGAAGTTAACGGACGCAGGCAAGGATGAAAAATGTGAAAACACGCGGAAGACACGGTAGTGGGCGAAGAGTTTCACAAAAACTCGCTAACTAGCTGGCCGAAGAGGGCGTGCGTTGAAACTTTTCTCAGCAGGTTTATTCTATCTTTACTTTTCGTTATCACGATAGCGAACTCGGCGCTGCGCCGACTCGAAGTTCCTAAATGTACGAACGTCCCCTCAGCGATTGTGTGATGAACTTTCGACAAACAGTTAGCTTCGATTGACCAGTGACAAAAAAGATAAACACGGCTCGGGCTCGACGGGTTAAATCGTGTACAAAGAATCTCTACTTTCATCGAAATAAGCGTTCGCAATATCTTCCCGTGGTTGCGGTACGAAAACTCCGCTCGTTCGAGTACCTGTGCGAGTTCGCCGTTCTTAAAATGAATTTCCTCGTGCCGGATGGCGATTTATCCGCTACCCTTTTGTTCGAGCCACCTCAACGGAGCCTCGGACGAATCTGCGAATGTGGGCGGGAGCGCGGAGAAAGGAACGAACAGCGTGGCTGAGAAATCGATTCGTTTTACAGAATAGGTGCGGGGAGAACTATGGCCTTCATTCTCATTGCGTGGGAACGTGTCAGCAGTGAATTGACGAAGTTCGAATCGATGGTTCTTCCCAAAAACCCTCCTCACCAAGACCGCTCGCCGAGAATCGAAAGAATCGCGTATCGTGCACCTTACCGTACGAAATACCTCACGGAAATACGTCACTTCCGGTTTGAAAATCTCATTTTTCGACGGCAACTCATGTCGCACCAGTAGTGAGTCGCTTTCAGTTTGAAAATCTCATTTTTCTACCAGAAGAGACGTCGTACCGAACATTCTTATGTATTTTCTTTCTATTACATGTCACTTCCGGTCGAAGGAGTGAGATTATGCAGACCGGAAGTGACGTACTTCTACCGTATAAACGCCTTTTTTTTGCAACCCTTCAAACTTCGCATCCACGCAAATGCGCATACGTACGCTGCAGTTAGAGGATTGGTGAGCACCGAGCGGAGAAGACGTAGGCCGAGATTCTGTAGAAGTGAGATAGAGAGGATGGAACGGGAGCTCGTAGCTCTTCAGCCAGGACCGTTATCTTCCACTCTCTGTGCATCTGCCTGACTACCGCGTAATACGCGGGAGCCTCGCGTATGTAAATCCCATTCTGATTAATATCCGCGTACGTATAGATATAGAAGCGTGTATGCATTATAGAGAAGTAGGAGGAAGGGTAAGAGGCGCAGGAGCAATGCACCAGGAACAGCAGCAACGATCAACTCTCCCCTCATCCCTATCTGCTGTGATCACATACTGTTATAGCCGTTACAGCGAGGTCCTACCGTGCTCTCTCGAACTGCACCGGCGTTCACGTACTCCGCACCATCTCAAAGGCTCCGCCGGAACACAGCTCGGTTATAGCCACACAGGTATGGTTCTCCGTTCGCATTCAACCCTCCGCGACCCACCTCCGGTAATCGCTCTATAACTCTCGGTGCGCTCAGGCAAACGCTATTCCATATGATTTATCACGTTGATAATTATCGATAAAAGTTTGATATGTTGTACGAACGTGATCCCCGAGGATCTAGGATTCGGCCGACTGTTCGGAAATTTAGTGTACTACTACTTTGGAAAATTATCGTCCGGTTACGTGATCTGTGGGACGACTCGGGATACGCGGCGGATAGGTTACCGCACTTCGCGATATGCATATAGAAATTAATACTCAAATATGGGTTTACCGTTTGGTGAAATATCAGCGGGTGTATATAGATTTGTGTGCGTATCATGTGCGCATGTGCGTCCGACGATGCGAGGGATGGGAATAATCGGTTGCCCGAAGGGAACGGATCGACGAGCTAGCAAACGAGTTTTCGTTGGTTTCCCTCACTTGTTTAGAGAGGGTTTGTCCCGATAGGTCGATTTCGAAATTCGCCACTGAGCCAATACGCCTGGATGACCGTTCTATTTTCTTGTAGATCGTTTACGATGTTACCGAAATTGAAATCCTCCATCGCGTTTTCCGGGATTGATCGAAAGGGAGAGAGAGCGCTGGCGAAAATTCTTGGCTGATCACTGACGAGCAATGGAAAAACCTGTATAGCGGAATAATTGAAGAATGATTGCTTTCGACCGTGTCGTGTCTACGGCATGTTTTCCCTCTTCAAAAAATCCATGGCCAAAATAAGTGGCATTTTCGGTAGGTTGTATCGTTGTCGCTTCAAAAATGCTCTGATTGGCTGCCGTAAGGGCATGAAGTTGGAGTAGTTCGATGACGAATTTCAGTCGAATAAACCAGAACATGTGTTTCATAGTTGTTGTGGTTAAAGCTGTTGTATTGAGACTGCATTGGATATTTATAGCAACGGGTTTGTCGTTTTTCTTAGGCAATAACATTTAATCTATAAAAGTCGAAAAATAAAAAAACAAATGCCATGTAATCAGTTTTCATTGAACGTTCCTTCAATAGCGGTAAGGAAACGTTCATCTCGATTGAAATGCGTCAGGCGAAGAAGAGATCTGCGGCGGATGACAGGCACATGTAAGCAAAAGCGTATTAATCGGGAGTAGCTTGTGTGAGGATGCGGAAGGTTAATCGAGGCGAGCAATGGCGGTGCCTGCGTCGTGGGACGTACGTAATAAAAAAACTCCGCTCCGCGCTGTCATTTAAAGCCTCGCAAATCTCTACCAGGCTGCCTGTAACACGCCATCCCCTCGCCCATCCGCTCCTGTTCATCCTTCCCGACCCTTTTCATCGCGGCATTAAACACCCCAAGCTCGGACGAGTAACACAATGTATCCTACATGCACAGCCGTGTTACGTGTGCTTCTACTTTCCTGTTTCTCCCTCCCGCCCCAAACCCAAACAAAACTACCTCGTTATAATCAATGTTCCTTTTTTTATTTTACCGGCCAAGCGCTTGCTCGTCAAATTTCACGAATACTTGTTGTGTTCGCCGCACAAGCGATTAATTAAACTCTGCATTCATCGAAGAGAAACTTTTGAAGCGTTGTCTGCCGTCTTCTTCTTTTTCCTCTTGTTCGACGATAAAGCTATGCTAAGTTCTGTTTGCTCGTGGTCTTTGATGGAAAAAGATGGTGTGAGAGGAGGCGAAAGTGGAGGCAGAGAGTTGTGTCGAGAGTGAAGTGACGTGGACGAGCGGAGCCCGTAGTCGGCGTCTTTTCCTTCCGCGGGAAGTCGAAAGTCGGCGGCGATGCGCGCGGAAGGCGGGGGGTTCTGAGAGACGAGAGGCGGCGGGCCAGCTGCTGGCCTAAGTTTGTCCAAATATTTATTCAGAACTCTCGGGGATCTGAATATACCAGGGGTGGGCGGGAAGAGGAATCTCGCCCGTGTGCCGAGCCCGGCTATCCGAACGCAGGCATCCGCGGGACGAGCCGACCCTCCGTAAATTTGCGGAACTACAAGGCTCCGGGCAGGAAAGTAGAGCGTCGGGCTATAAGTCACCGAAATGACATACTACACCTACACATTGGAATTGCTTATCGCGTGGTGGCGCAGAGAAAAGCGCGCGCGCGCGCGAGCGGGAGGCGGGCTCGCTAATACGCATAAAGCAGGCTGATAGATAGCCTGGTAGGCCTCTCCCTCGGGCTGTTGCAATCTCCGGCTTCGCCCGAGCCAACTCGCGCCACTATTTTATCGATTTAACAAGAACAACCCTGACACGCAAAGTGCCCGGGCGACGTTCAACTTTCGACCAACGCGTACGCCCCGCCGCGATGCATCGTCATAGGTATTAGCCAAAGGGATTTCACCCAAGTACAAGCGATACACGAACGAAAAGGCTTGATACACAGAACTCGGTAGTATAAGTTAGCGGGAGAACGGAGAGGGCGGTTTGGGGGGGAGTTTGCGCCGGGAGGCCGGGAGCATCAGAAACTCGGAGCCGGGACGGCGCGGATGCTCCGAATGCCTTGATCCGCGAGAGTGCGCGATACCTCGGCTTAAACCGACGCACTTAAGCTAAGCTACGGGAGCTGTTGCTTGTCTCATCCCGGAACGTTCCACTCTCCATTTCCAAGCTCGGCTCTCCTCTCCTTCTGTGACTCCCTCCCCGCGTCCCTTGCCCGACTCGGGGAACCCAGTTGCACGCCGCTCGACACTCCGTACGAAGTCGGGATTCTGACAGCAACTTCTACCGAGCAGAAACACTTCCAAACACACTTCGCATACTTCTTCCGGCTATCCGCGGAATGGCTTGTACTGGCGTCGTACACCCAGGAACGTATTCATTCGCAACACCTTTCGAGGGAAAGAGGGAACGTTGGAAAATTGCAAAAGCTACGCACTCCAAGCGACGTGCCGCTGTTTGTTGGTTGCCTGGTTCTGAGAGAAAGCCAAGCGTCTGTCAGTCTACCGAGCGAAAAGGAATATGAAACGTCTCGTTCGCTTTCCAGTCGCTCGAATATCGCTGGATAAATCACCTTCGTACAAGCTTCCTCATGAAATGGGCGGAAGTTGTGCGGAACGTTATAGAACAATTTGTATGAAATGTAAGTTTATGAGACTGGGTATGTCAGTGTCGATTATCATTGACGCTGACCATGTGTCTTTGACGATTTTCTTTCCGTTACTTTTTGATGAGTGAGACGTTATCTTAATAATGTTGAGAAACAGCCTTTTCTTAATTGGGTCGCAAATGTGCCAAAGTGCTCTCGCAGCGGTTTATAGTCACGACGGAAAGTCTTGCCTCACGTGTGCAAGCTGGCGTTTTTACGTCTCCTTCGGCGGCCTTCTGGCACGCGTCATAAAGACTACGCGGTCACATCGCGACTTGTTCGCAGGACAACGTAACATCGAATGTACTTTCGCCTAGCGTAACGTATTTTCAAAGCAACGAGTTCCCGCAAACCTCAACAATTTCACTGTTACGTATGAAAATTTTCAGCTTCAACGCTGCAATGCGACATGGCGTGTCACGCATTTTATTACTTCGAGGAATTTAAATCTGCTTATTTAATTTAATTAGGTTCTGCTGCCGGCTGCTAATTAAGTTGACAATTAATGCGATCCGAATATACAGTCCAATGTTCAAAGCGCCGTGTCTTTAAAATGGCTCGATGAAGTATTACAAAATTTGTCTCACGTCCTGAAACTTTACGTGTGATTTTTTTTTCATCCCCTCTTCCCGGATAAAATATCGTATTTAACTAGAAATGTCTGCGATTACACCCCACGGCAGACGAATGTAAAATAATGCCGCGAGCAACAATGACGTCTGCCACGCCGCCGCATCATCGCGTTATGCAGGGGAAACTGCAAACGCGCACTTTCCTCATCAGCGTGATGGAAGCAAAGCGACGCGTGAAATCCGCTCTTCCCGGTCCACGACACGGGGATAATATGAGAGGCTTCACGGGGCGAGCTTCCAGATAAAAGCCTGTCTGGAGAATCCCCTCGACGTAATTACAGTCCGAAAGTCACGTCGACGACTTCAACTTATTTAATTAGGTTCCGCGAGCCGGCGGGATGAGCACCGGTAGTGGGATCCCCGGGTTGACTGTGTTCTGTTAATGCCGACGCTTTCACGTGGCTCTCGAATTGTCATGCCGACCATTTATATTATTACTCGCAGGTTGTTGTGGCTCGCTAGAGACCATGGAGTGTAGAAAATTGAAAACACTCCACTTCCGGCTTGAAAATCTCATTTTGCCACCGGAAGTAACGTCATACCCGGAATTATTTTTTATTAAGTTGTTTGGGCAGTGACCGATGTCTAAGAATTTGTGATATGCTACGTCCGCGATCGACTCATCGGCACAGTCAGTTGGAAGGACGACGCGAGTCTTCAAAACACGTTTATTTACATCTTGGCCATGTGTGTTCTCACTCCTAATTTATTTTGAAATAAGTAAATCAGAGGTGGGCCAACACTAAGTGGAGATCCGCATCGTCCTTCCAAGCGACGGCACCGATGAGTCGATCGCAGACTCAGCAGATATCATAAATTCTTCGACATCGATCACTGCCCAAGCAACTTAATAAAAAATAATTCCGGTATAACGTTACTTCCGGTGGAAAAATGAGATTTTCATACCGGAAGTGGATCGTTTCCAATTTTCTACATCTTTCTGCAGCCGTAGCTAGATATCACAAATTGTTATATATATATTCAATCATTATATCATAAATGATATATATTCAATTGTAAACGTGTTTCAAGACGTATCAAAACGTGAAAACAAGATTTCACAAACGTAGTGTAAGGAAGCGTCGTAAATTTCAAGCACACATTCCTCGAGACTGTTAGGAATTCTTTGTAGTTACAGATTGACTGACGTGAAAGGCATGCAGAGGAAGAGAGTATGTCTAGAGGGTAGAGTCGTTTTACCTTGTTGGCAGAGACGTTCTCTTTTTTTTTTTTTTTTTCTTTAAAGGTGTACAGAGGGTAGAGTCGTTTTACCTTGAAGTTAGAGAGGTTCTCGACGACGCAGGCGAGGGTGGCCTCACGCCCCACTGAGACCGTCACGTTTGATATTGGCACGGTGAAGCTCGGTCCTTCTGAAACACAGAGCAGCGTCGAACGCTTTCTAAATAAGCTGTTCCCCGTTGGATCCTGGCGAGGGTTTTACGCTACAAACAAGACTGCCGGTACACATCGAAACTTTCACAGGTGCAAAGGACCAGGACGCGTCGCGACCTTCGTGCCGTTCCTATTTCATCTACATAACCGAGAATGGCTAGGCGCATGCGGCAAAAGTTACATATATATATTTTTATAACGATGGATGCAGCATTGGGCGTTGCGAAGCCTGCCGGGCGGCGCCAACCGGGAGCGATAAACTTCCGATGACGATACTGCATCTCGCGTGCAATACGGACGAGGTCACGAAGCACGTACAGAGGGGCTTTGGTCACGGTGGGCACACGTATGTGTGCCAGGCCGATGAAAAGGTACGCGATGGCCGCGTGCCTGATAAGAGATTCGAGCTTCCCCTGTCGTCGGATGACAAACACACACCGTGCACCAGTTTGACGTCCACTAGCTCGTGGCCTTTTCTCCGCCTTTGTCGCGGGATTGTTACCCTATTCACGACAATCCTGTCGCCGCTTCGGTTCGAACCACCCGCTTGGGACCGAGATGCAACAGCGACTCTCGATCAGTTATAAAAACGGGTGGTACAGACCGGTACATTAATACTGCACTCATTATTTACACCACATCAGTGGGATCCTCGTTGAACATCGTCCGTGTGATTGGAACAGCAAACAGTAGTTTGCTGTTCCAATCACACAGACGATGTTCACGCAACGGAGAGAAAATGAAAAAAGCTAGATAAGATAGAATTCAATAGAACAGTACACTGAGAAAAACTTACATAGTTCCCAGGGGGGACGTCTACATTTTACAGTTACGACAATGAAGAAAAATTATAGTTGTAACTATAATTATAGATTAATCAATTGAGTATATACTACCAAAAACTATCTATATAACTAACTATTCGTTATAGTAGAAAATGCCATCCTTTTTCTCAGTGTAGAATTCTTACATCGATTGATTTCACTTATCCCGTTGGAATTCCTTTTTCAGCCCCGCGTACCACACAATTTATATTCCTTATATAGGACAGCGAGGGACTCCATAGAAACTTTTCCGATCGATAAAAACGTTTCAGTTGGGAGAGGAAGACGTTATTCGGGGAGGGTATGAATAAAAAAAAACTCGGCTCTCCTTTCGCCCGCCCTCGGGGTGCGCTACGTTATACCGTTCGCAAGCGCTAAGCAGCTGAGGACATCGGCGGGAGGGTCGGCGAGCCGGGGCAGAGATTGTGGGAGAGCGAGAGAGGAAGAGCCCCGGAAGAGAGGGCCCTCGCGAATCGGGGACAAAGTGAGAGGGTGAAATAATGCGGTGGAGGCGGTAGACTCTCGCTGCGCGCCACCGATAAGCACTGATCCCAATTACATGTCGGAGAGCAGTTTCCGCGGGCTGAGCGGATCATGGATTATTGACTCCATCCCCGATTACTCGGCTGGAGCCTGTTACAATAGGAGCTCTCACGATACACCTCGAGCATTCCCCGCGAACACTCCCGAACTTCTCGTCGAGCACGGCCGCATACTTCGCCAACACGCGCTCATGACGATGAGCAACACTTCCGATTCACCCCAACATCGGCAGCGGCTACATTTATACGTGTACATGTGTTTTGGGACGCAAAATTTAGGGACCTCCCGCGATCGCAGTTTCCCAACGCCATCAAAGCTGCGAATTACCGCGAGACTATCCTACCTCTGAAATTGTAATTAAAGAAACACGCCGAGCGTAAATACGGCGCGCAGATGTTCAGCCAAAGTGAAGACCGCGAAGCCCCCGTTGTGGGTAGTTCCATGGCTGCATGAAAGTTGAGCAAGGCAAATCGTAACTTTTACCAAAGAGGAATATCGCGTAATATACGCCACCATATCACACAGTAATGTGGATCTAACGAAGGTAACGTGGAAACGTGAGAAACCGCTGAGAGAGAGAGGAAGAGACAGAGAGGGAGAGTTTTGCTCCCAAGCTTCCTCAGTGTAAAATCATGGTTCACAGAGGCTGCAGCGAATAGTGCGCCAATTAAACTGGACTTATGTTTCAAGAGCGATATTGGCTCATTAATGAGCGATCCATCAGACATTGGAGTTCCGTGGATATTCGTATTTCGTATGATTGCCCTTGTCCATTGTGGAAGTGTTGGTGATGGTTAGAGAAGCATTGAACCCTTACTTAAAATAGGCGCAAGTAATCGCCTGCACGCCGAACTATCGCCGACTTACTACGGCGGATCTACCTGACCATCCAGGAAATCAACGTTCATCATACGTCCGTTCTCGGGATTCAGGGTCTGTAATTATATAGATCGGTGAACAATCCGACAGTCGAGAAGAATCCGATATAGCGCCCGGACTAAAGTCCGGAGGGCTTTATTCCGGTGTACAATAAAGCAACTTACGCAACGTTAGCTTCTGCGGGCACGAAATCACGTAGAACAGGATCACGTGACGGTTACATGCTTTATACGTATCCAACGTACGGGATATCCTGACCAGGCATTAAATTTTGGTAGCCTCGGTGCGATCCCATAGCGCCCCAGGCGAACTGGATCTATCCAGCGAAATGGAAACTGATGCCCCGTCAGTTTCACGAGTCGGGCTGAATGTCGCGAGAAATCAAAAAACCCTTTCGGACCTCTTACTGCCTTTCAGCGAGAATCTGTTGCGGCATAACGTCCAGTCCGTTCCAGACAGAACATCGCAATTTCGCCTCGCAGCCCTGTTATCAGTGCTGAGCAGGTAATAATTGCTTATCCAGATGGTGGCTCGTCATGAATTCGCTAGCGCCCTCGGGCAACATTACCGCCTGGGTAGCCGTCGATGTTTTGAGAAGTTCACGAGAGGCAGCAACCGGGACGCGAGCAAGTCGGCCCTTGAACCCTCCGCCTCAATTCATCTCATCCCTCCCCCGCTCCTGTTTCAACTATAACCGCGCATCGACATGTGTTCCCGACAAGGGAATTAGAGATTCAGGAAAAACACTAGTCACTGTTCGATGGTAAACCTTTTTTTTTCCAGCATGATTAATGCGACGTGACATGGTAACGGTGCGGAGGATTGTACATGGTATTGGAAAATAATGTAACCAAATGGCAATCGACCGTGCATTTTACATGACGGTAAATTGGAAGACGCGTGCTGCAGTGAGGAGGCTTAATAGAGGATCGAGATATAGCTGTGCGGTTAGTGGTACGATAAAGCGATTAGTCTCCGTACTCGGACGCGTCCGAGTAGTCGGAGCGACGTACATTGTACGCTCTATCTAGCGGACTGGGGAGACCAACGTCGTTGCTCGCCGATCGGAAGGGATGGAGGAGAAGCCCAACGGAGCGTCTATGGACGCACGCACATGCATTAAACACGATAGCGAGTTTCGTTGCTCATATACCGTGAAGCGGAGATAGGTCGATGGTGTACTACGGCCCCGGTACACCGTGGAACGAGCAATCACGACGTTATTGCCGACTGATCAGGACCCCGAGACAACCGACCATAATTATTATTGTTCATCGACGACAATAAGAACAATCGATGATAAGCGAACAATTCCCATCGGTCGGATAGTTGCTTGTTAACCACCGACGAGCTTCTCCCTGTGGGGGACTTCCTTTTCCATTGTACCGTGCAACAAGTGCAAATCTGCTCTCTTTTATATTCCCTTTTTTTCGCTGACAATGAGTACGGCCCTTGTGAAACAAAAAGACTCTTGCGTCTCGTTCGAGTGAATAACAGAAAGAAGAGGCGAACAGAAAAAAAATAGTAAAAAAATACGCGCAGACAGTGAAAAGACTCGGTCTTTATTGCAATATCGCGACCGCGATTTGCTGAGTACTATTCTGAGAAATTCGATGGATTCCTCCCCTTTGTTCCAGGGTCGTGAGTTCCGCTCAATTTACCCCGAACGACATACCTACTTACTTCTGATTAGCCGATGATGATGATGACTGGAGGAACAGCGCGCGCTCGGTTTCGACCCCACGGCGAACTTTGGTGGTTGGAGGAGGAGACACCTGCAGCCTCGCACGCCGATTGGAATCGCGCTTAGCCAAGGGGAACATAGCTAAACCACCTAATTCAGTCGTGGTGATGATCGTGTTTAGGAATTAACCATTGATTTTCGGGGTGAGTACAATAATAGTACATTGTGCACCAAAGATGTCCTCAGTCAGGAAAAACTGAAGCTCTGACGATTCATGGTGTTTCATGATTCATACTCGTTGTGTTTCGTCAGTTCGTTGCTTACGTTTTCTTCATCCCCTGAGAAACCGCGGGAGCAAGAAGATCGTCCCGGTGCGAGCCGCGCAACACCCGGCAATTCCAAGGAAAGGGGTGATAATTTGATCGCCTAATGGCAAAGGCAAACGGCGCGAGAGACAAATGCTACAAGTAGCCCCGCATGAGAGAATGAGAGATGGAAGGTGAAAAAGGCGTCTAAGTACGTAGTTGCTGGTTTGGCTGAGCCGCGAACCTCCGCACAAAGAGATACGTCTCTCTGATGTACGGGATGGTGTGCCAGGGGAGGATTATACTGTACACGACGCAGCGAAAATATTGCACGTACATCGCCGCCGGGCGATGTACGATGTACATTCACGGCGTTGCGCATTAATTGCCTGCAAGAAAGGATGAAAATTGCCGGCGGTATGAGCCCTTTGCCTAAGCCGAGATTCGCGTCAGGGAAACTCAGGCACTTTACACCGTGGAATCAACCCGTCCAACGGCGGGGAGGCTCTGGCCATAGTGCTCTTTCTGCACCTCTCTCCGCTGATCCTCCCTCGCATTTCCCACATAACGCCCCTCGCCCTCCCTGCGGCTTTCTCTTTGAATTGAAAATTTCACCCCGGCCACATCACACTCCGCGCGTACACACGTACTCGTATTGAATACACGAGGGTAATCCTTTGCCAAAAATTTCAACGGTCGATGTAGTTTTAAACAACGTGAAAATACAACATAAATCAATTATCGTATTAGCGGATTATCGTATTTCACTATTGCCCTGGGGGGGTGTTGACCCCCCGTCGCCGGATGTATGCTCGGAATTTCCTGGCTCATTTACATGAACGTCACTGCCGGGACTGTTTGCAGGTAGATACATAAATTGGTGGAACGCAGAAGTTAAATATTGGCGCGTGAGCTTTGACGCCTATTATACCGATATGCAGTTAAACTGTGTTTGTTCCCTCGCGCCGTATCTAATTCCACCGAAAATTCAAACGGAAACAGTGAGAAAACTTCGATGGAACGGGCGGCAACACTTGACGCTGCTTTTAACGCACTCGATAGTCGTAATCGTGTGACGCACGGGGTGGAAGTTGCCGAAATTTGGATACGCCTTCGAACTGTTATTTCGGTGGAGCGCGCCTGGATATGACGGCCCAAGCCGGCTTTACTCGATCACTGCTAACTGATCGCAGTGTACAACCCCTCGGCTGGCCTTGTAATCAACGGCGCTCTCGGTGCAAGGCTTCGCATATTCAACCACCTCTAGGCCTTTGTCGACGATACCTGGCTGGCACCGAACATACTCCAGTTTCCGGTGTTTTCCCGTTCAATCGGTCCGTTGTCGCAGGCGACCATAATACCGCAGCGTACCTGTGGGTATCGTAGCGATTTGAAAGAGACTGCGGTTATAACGCAATCTCGTTGCTACCGACAATGGAAACCATTCTAAGGAACCTCGAGTGTTATCGGTTTAATAATTCCCGGTCGGTAGATAGCGGATTTTATTCTCGGGAGAGCCGACTCGAACACATTTAGAAATTCCATCGACGGGGAACTCGTGCATTTTAACTGCTGACTCTTATCGTCGTTCACATCGCAGTCCGGTTAAGGTGGTGTTCAACGATTTCAGGCCAAAAAATGTTTTATCAATTTTCTTTATTAGTACCATTAAATCCTATCGAGCATCCCTTGCGATTGGATGTTTGTAAAGGTGTTCCGATCTTGTAGAAAAAAAATGCCCCAATTCGAATACAATCGATTGTAGAAGATCCACTTTATCGCTGATTTTTTCAAAAATGAAAAACCTGAAATTTTTGTTTGTAATGCGCAATTTTTGTCACATACGATAGATACGACGAAGGGAAACGGTATTGTGCATTGTTTTATTTCAGTAAAAGAAGGTATATATATATAATCGCCTCAAGGATATGATCCTACGAACGGCACTTTCGCGAGACAATACGATTCCGTTTCTCGAGGGTGAGCCTCGAAATGCGGTTCCCGGGGGTTTGCCTCAAATTATTCCAATCGATCCCGTATACGCTCCGACGCTCTATCCTCGCGCAGTATCCAGAAAACTTCTACGCTTCGCTTCCCCGAAATTGAATATGAAACTCGATGACAAGCTTCCTGAAAGTTTCACCGTCAGCTATACGTTGTGTACGAGTATATTGTGTACCGGGAATACGATACACCTTAGCGTGCGTAAACGGAGCTCGTCTTCTGGCTGCCGACGAGTTATCATAGTTCGCGACAGCGCGTCCAACGAATGGATTAACAATTGCGCAATTGAGCGTAAAAAAAAAGGAGATTAATGGTGAATAGAAAGAGACACGTGTTATTATCATATTCATGAGAATAGGAGAACTACCGAGTGTCAAATAAAGAAGCGACGGGGTAAAAAAAAAAAGCTCGCTACCAGCAAGATGTCTTTCCGTCGTCGGGTCGAGTGGATTATATCGAGAAAAGTTTATGAATATTCATGGCCGGTTGAACTTTGCCCGACGTATGAAACTTTCTAGTGCAACCAATCATGTCGGGATATACGTAACGTACAGCTGTATACTCGGATAGTATTGAAGAACAGCCCGCGCTTAACACGTTTATCGACTTTCGGCTGTCTCTTCTATTATTGTACCCGAAGATGGAATTATCGGTTAGTTATTTAGGGCTCTCAGCCCGTATCTTTTCCGATGAGGCAATGTCGAGGGATAATTTAATATCCCATCGTACTTCCACGTTTCCCGTTACATCTCGCCAATGAAGATATTTATAAAGCATTTATGAAGTCTTTATCGGATATCAAGTAATCCATTCAAAAAGGCGAGCGTCCAAGTGGCCTGAAGCCGCATGGCCATGTACGGGCCGTCTATAAGCACATTCTAGAGGAAAATAACACATTTTTTTCGAACCGCTTCCGGTTCGAAAATTTCATTTTCTGACCGCAACCGACGTCAAACCAGAAATACGGCACGTCCGGTGTATAAAAATTAACCACGTTACGTGACGTATTTCGAGTGCGACGTGTCTTCCAGTCGAATAATGAGATTGTCAAACCGGAAGTGACGCAGCTACGAAATTTTTTATTTTTGTCTTTCGAGCGGAGTGGCGTAGTAACATAACCGAGTGTTTATTACTCTTCGGAAGAGCATTGACTTCGCTCTGGCCGCTGAACGCTGGCCGGAGAAGGGACCGATATGGCGATTTGGTGGGGGAAAACTGACCAAAATGGTCCAACGCGTAAATTCGCCATGGCAATATTTTACGAATAAAACAGTTTCAAGAAACGCCCTGGTACAGAGACTTTCGTGTGACATACCGAAGGTCAGAACAATAACACAGCGAAATTCCAAGTGTCGCACGTAAGGTGCAGCCGCTGACCTTGAATGCAAAAAAAAAACAACATTTTCTCATTTTGGTCGATGTGGAGATTCGTGCCGCTCGAAAATGCAATCATTTTTCAAAGGGACTTCGGATCGCGGGGAAACTTGCGTGCCAGTAACTGGGATTCCGTCTGCGCAGAACCCGACAGTCGTACGAGTTCTCGGGATGGAAAATATCAGGTGTCCCGGGCGCGGAATAGACTCGCCTCTCGGCAGTCAATTAATTCAATGTTGATAGCACCAAGTTTGAGGTCACGGTAAGTCCGCGAAATTTTCGAAGTACCGAGTATCTCGACGGGAGCTTCCAAATACAATACCGATAATTGAAGGTAGAACAATCATAATAATTTCCCCATGGATAATTTTGAATGCCCGCTGAATGTTAAAGATTAACCGAACAAGGAACGGTAGTGCGGGCTTCCGTGTACGAACGGAATTGAATTTCGAATTAATTTATGCCGTTCTTCTGGTAGTTTACCTCAGTTCCGGATTCAGAGGAACTTCGCCTTAGAAATTTAAAGAACATTCTTATAAAACTTGATGTTGAGTTGATTTTGAAACGCAATAATTACACCAAACAAACCGAGCTGAGAAGCTATTCCTGTTTTAGCCCGATGAGCAAGCAATTCGAAATTTATACACTGAAAAAAAATATCAATGATTCAAGTAAAATTCACTTGAGGACTGCCAAAGAAAAAAACATTATTTCAATTCTACTTTAAATTCTTGCAATTGCATAGGGGATTGAAACGATAACATATCAGCTTAGCAGTCTTGCCGTCGTTGTTTAAATGTCATGTGGAATTGTAAGAGTTGAAAATAGAATGTAAATAATTTTTTTTTTTTGGCAGCCCGCAAGCGAATTTTTTTTCAATGTAAGTATTTTTGTATTTTTTGTGTAACCTTCTGAACATTAGAGTGGCACAGTCTGCAGCGAATTGATATATTAACAACCCGGATACCAGCATTTCGTCATAGAGGGTCCAATTTACGTTATACGGCAGTCAGTGTGGAGCCAGCCGTTTTTCCAGCTACGGTAGAATCCTACCGTGGACTTAGGCTCTCATGATTTACTAATTTGTCCGATCGGAACTTATCTAGTCGTGTACGGTATAATATGTCTTCGACATAAATATCTGAAAATTTACGGGATGCCAGCCGCACCGATTGAGCCAAGGTATCAGAAATTCTGCAAAACACAGCTCGCCCCTGGGTCACAGAACTCTCACGGTGGTCGTTCGCATCCCGATGAAATCGATAAATTTTCATTGCCGGATTCCTCGTGCCACTCGCCGCTCCCGGAGTAATGCGCGGAACAGTCGAAAACGATGGTCGGGCCATTTCATATCGGGGACTCGAGGTGCGATGGAAAAATAGAAGTCGGGGATAGAGGAGGGCTGGTTGGTTATGCGGTGGCTTTGCTCGAGGATGTTCAATCTTACCTACAGGACAGGCGTGCGATTGGAGGATCGGTCTCATTCGGAAGTGAAGTACCCGATATTAAGTCCCATGGATTTGGGATATATCCACAAACTCGATGGGGAGGATGTAGTTGGTCGTGCAGCTCGAGCTTTCCAGGGGGTGATAGAATGTTTGTATTTACGTGTCTGTATGTGTGTATGCGGTGTCCATAGGGCGAATCGCAGGAAGGGAGATCCACATACAGAGCCGGGAAAATAGGATATTGGTCCCATGCCCCCTTTTCAATGGTACATATGGATGTAGCGTCTCGATAGTCCGGCATATATACCCCCGGCTTGGGACAGTTGGTACCGTACCAATATCAATTACTCGCCAGTGCTCCGGTCGACCCGCACTCGTGTGTCATCCCTATTCTAGCGGGACCGGCTCGATATGCTATATCTATCTCGGCCAACACGGGCTAGAGTAGCTTACACCGACCGCCTCTTCACCTCGATACATGCCTACTCGATATCGCGAATCAGTCACAGCATATTGCATTCTTTTTCCCACCCACCCCTCCCCCCGCGCTCCTTTTGTTTCATTATTCGTTATAAAATAAATTGAAGGCGACTTGCAATTTGCAATCGCGATCACCTGGCGCAATGACGAATGGCTCCTTTGCCGCTCTTACATTATTTTTGATCCGTCCACTCTGGATTCCGAGGATTTGTGATCCAATCGTGTGACGGTTCTATATTGTCGCGCAATATGCGGCATTACTCGGTGGGAGGACAAAAAAGCATCATGCACGGAAGCAATAAAGTGGTTCGAAGTCGGATGGTTGAATCGCGAGGCGCTGTAACATCAGCGCACAAAGGATGTGGTCATGGTTCGGTAGGTATCGAAAGCGATAAAGTCGCTTTTTTAGATTCGGATCGGGTTTATTGCCGGTTATTAACTGGGACGGAGGATTCCATGTTCGCGGAATATGCAAGAGGTTTTGTTGTGCAGTAAAAAGTGTGTCCGTGAATAAAGGAGGAAGACCACGTCTGCGATTCGAGCTGCAACGCCGCACCATCGGTGGGTTGTTTTATTGCGTCCTGTCCATGGCCAACAGGTCACAATGGCTCTGCTTTACTGTTATGATTCCGGCGGAGAATAGACGAAGAACCCGCGTCACGGAAAACGGCTACGAGAACCGCGATAACATTGTTTCCATTCACACGGAGGGTGTGGCTGTTGGAAGGAGGGAGATGAGCTATATGTCTCTTTTTCAAAGCTCGTACAGCAGATTGTCCATGGAAAGGGAGCTTTTTTACACGAGACTTCGGTTCCGCCCGATATTCTCACCTGTTTTATCCGGGACCTGCATCGATTAATCTACAACGAAAAAGTTCAGGTAGCTTCTAGGAAAGTTGAATATCAAAAAGACCGCTGCAGACCTACTTTATTTTTTCCGTATCACGAACCAAATTCCACCAGCGAGAGCGATCACATATTCTCGTTGCCCATGGAATTTCGTTTATTTCTGTTTCCTGGGGGTTGAGAGAAAGCATCGATGGTTCTACCACTATCCGAATTCCTCGTTTTCATCAGTAGAACATTTTTCTTTCTGTGTTCGGTATATTCGAAACGATATGTGCGAAACACATCCCTGCTGGCGATGCGATCCACATAAACTAAATGCTCTCCCCCCGTTGCCGATATGGCGCGACAATAAGAAGGACAGTGTGAAACCCACCCTTAAATCCTTTAGTCGGCATATTATGACCATTCAACGATAATTCATTCATAAATATTATCTTTTTTTTAAATCCATTTCTTCTTTTTCCTCGTAACATGTCGACCGATCGGCGGACTGCCGTTGGCGCTGCCGCCGGGGTAAAATGTGCGATAACTCCGATTCAATTCGCTCGCTGAGTGGCCCCGTACAAATCACCACCGACGCGTACATTCTACGCCATGACCGCGTCGGGCCGCGTATTGCAATTACGAGCGGGACTCCCTCTCTCCGGCCGTATATCGATTTTTCTATATCCATAGATCGGTCCCAACCTCTTCGCTCCATTCCGTGTAACTGTATTCTCCGGCACATGTGAATTGAATTCATAAAGCTGTCGTGGTTTTTCAAACGCTCGCTTATACCCCTTTACGTTCTTACGGTAGCCATATCCAATGACGGCGACCCATTCGACGACCGCGACTGGTTAAATGGCCTGCCGTATGACTTTCAATTAATAGCATCTGAATTCAGGATCTCACCCTATTGTGCTATTTAATGAAACAGATACGGTAATTTTTTACTCTTGCTCTGTTATTTTCTACGGAATAACGAACGAACGGTACACTGAGAGAAGGTTATATTAGAAACTACCGGCCATTTAAGAAAAATTAACATAGGTCAGGGTAGTGCGCAATTAGGGCACAACCTATGGCAGAAAGTCCCAGATTTTTCAAGGATTCTTACACATAATATCTACGAATTTTTTTTATAAATAGAGTGTCACTGTCATAGGTGGCACCTTAGTTCCCTACTAGTATCTGCTATGGTGACATCTAAGAAAAATTACCGTAGTCCATGAGAGTGCGAAACTGGGGCGCCACCTATGGCAGAAAATCCCAGATTTTCCAAGGATTTCTACCGTAATATCTACGAAAAATTCTTATAAATCCGGTATCTACTATCATAGGTAGCACCATAGTTTCCTGCAACTATGTGCTATGATGACATCTCTCAAGCGATATACTCATATTTACTAGATCCTTCCCTCAGCGTAGAAATCCTCTCGCAATGCTTGTTGAACAAACACAGTACCTGCCCCACTCTCCTTCCAACCTTTCTATTTTTTTTTATTCTCTCTCGGCTCTATTGTCAGTTTGAATTAAACACGAAGAGGAAATAAAGGATCTCGCGCGCGTTGCATTACACTCCGTTGAAAATAGTTGTAATCGCTGAAACAACTCCCCCGGAGAGGGCGAGGACTGACGATATAGCATACTCTATCCGTACGTTGTACGTAACTAATTAACTAAGTTGAATGAGTTACTCCCCGAGTCTGAGAAAATAAAGTTTCTTTTTCACGCCTGCTATAGAGGGGGGGGGGGGGGGGGGGGGGCATAGCTGACAAGAGCGAAAAGGAAGCAACAATAAGAACAAGAATTGCAGTCCGGATAACGTGTCTCGTGTCTAGCACTTTTTTCTTTATTTTTATTTTTTTAAATTACTTTCGATTCGCACTGTCTTTGTACTTTGTTCAAGCGTCACATTGGGTACTGGCATTGGGTTAAGAAAATATTAACGATTGCCCGTATCACCTAGCTGTCCATATCACCCGGAACTACCCTATATTTCACAGTCTTTTCGTGAATATTTTAATCTTCGCAGCAGGGTTAGATAAACTCTCGTGAACTTTGGAAAAGTTAGCAAAAAAATTCGTTGTGTTTTTTCCTTACTTTTCTGTGCAAGAAATCTTTCATTAGCAATGGTACAGTTATCGTGGCGCTTAATGAACCCTGCATCGGGTAGTTTCTCGTTTGCATACATTTACACGTGGGACTGAGAATTCAACACGCTGATCAAACGATTACTCATCATGCGAGCACGTTGCAATTATTTACCATAGTGAATGAGCTCAGCCAAACTAATCTCAAAGCGCTGATTAAAGGGTCAGAGAAGAGCGCGGGAGCAGCCCGAGCGAAAGCTCTCTGCCCCGTTGAGCAAACGTCGACCGAGTGCTAGACTAAATTGATGAGAAAACACACCAAGATTTACGAGATATTCCGTTTGATAGCTGTATCAGAAAATTACCAACGCTCTTCTGTATAAATATTAATTTAACCCGGAGTTTTGAGTTTCGATATCGTAACGGGACGATTATCGATCAATTTTTCAAGACTTCGCACAAAACTATCTTCGTTCGATCGACGCTTCGCCAGTCTGCAAACGTCAAACAGCTCGTTCGGTAACAAAATTATATTTATAAAAAATCACCCAAAAAACAGTCATACGTCTTCGGACTGTCATTTATTCATTTTCAAAATACATACACGGTGTGACAGCAATTTTTTCCAGCCACAGCAAATGTTACCAAAAAAAGTTATCGACAAAAAAAAGTGTATATTTCTGTCAATATTCAATAACAGAGAAAACGTGGATTCTCAGCATCCGAACTATCGTTGCAAGGAAAACAAGACATCACGCTTCGCCGCGGATAAAAAAATGTTTGCCTCGTGCGAAGGATTGACACGTGGGCAGGTAGGCGTCAAAGATCGAGAACGCTTGTCAGAGACGACCGTCGCGAAAGGAGCTGCCGGAGATCGAGATGAAGTGGTGCAAATAAAGAAAATATAAAAGGAAAAATGTGACCCCCAAGCTCAGACGTAGCCGAAACGGGGCTCGAACTTTACCTGGCGTCTGGTATGCTTTTACGCTAACCGAACAAGTACGAGAATCTGTAGAAGGACCCATAAATCTGGCGTTCTCGGCTGGTTGGTGTGTCAACGTCGTGACGACGAACGATTCGTCGAACGTTGCGAGTCATCCGTGGAAAGTACTTTGTGCGGAGAAGATGCAAAGGACGCGCGCGAGTAGTGGCGACGCCGTCGAGCGTCGGCACACAGGCGAGCGCGAGGACGCGGGGCGGTAAGTCGAGCTTCGGAGTCCGGGCAACCCGCAATCTCAAATGGAGCGTGTATAAACGTTCGAGCGCATCGAGCGCGAGACGCCGGTATAGATATTCGAGCGAAAGCGCGGAAGAGCGAATCGGGAGGAGGCTTCGGAGACGCGCGAAAAGTTGGAAGGCGGAGAAAGGGGAAAACGTTGTTCGTTGACAGTCGGCACTCTGCCACTCCTGTCAAACAATATTTGCCCCGTCTTTATCGTCGTCCTCGAGCGAGCTCTCCGCTCTTGAGGAGGACACTGAAAGCGGCGATGAGTAGTCCCCACTTTGGCGACGACTCCGCGGAAAAACTAGCGTCGACCTCGGAGAGAGAAAAGCGGTCGATGCGAAGTTCCTAGATCGACGTGCGAGACGTCACCGGGCCTGACCTCTTAGCGATAACGGCTCGGAGGCTTCGGAGTGAACGTAAGAAAAAGTCAGCCTAAGAGAGAAATGAGTCAAACTATACGCCCGATACGCTAAACTCTGCAAGCATCTCGCCACTTTTCAATTTACGTAAGTGCACGGAAGGCTCGAAGCCCTTCGGGCTGCACTCTCGTGTCTCACCCTCGAAGAGGCCGGCCCGAAGAACCGGCCAGCGGGCGAAGTGGCCGCGTTTCGGATCGTAAGATTCCCACGTGTCGAATGCAGTCGTCGCTACAGTTTCTGCACCCTTCGACAATATCGGACTGTACCGGAGCTCGCGGCACTCGAGCTTTGGCGCACAAGCCTCACGAAGGCGTGTCGGCTGTTCGCGGCGCTGTCCGATAAGCCAAGGTGGCAGCGAACAGGTGTCATAAAGCGACGACGTGTCTGCAGGGCGCAAAGGCCGATAGGTCCAATGCCGAAACGTGACGAGTCAAACGTACGTGGCGCGAGAGGCTTGAGGTGAACGACGGAGTCCCTGCCGTTCATGCTCTCCTGGGATGAAAAAGATAGCGAGGGACGATGAAGACTGGAAGATAGAGCGGGGGAGTTTGAGGAAGATTGTCGACCCGCCGACCCAGCGTCTGCAAGTTTCATTCCATCCGTATATAAGGCGCATGTTCGGCGGGCGAGGCTTGTGAGAGCAGAACCGACGCGATCCTTGCATCCCGATGGTCCGGTAGGGGAGACCAGGGACAAAATTAACAAAAATCGTCTCAGCGATCAAAATGTTCCGCAAAAATGTACCTTTCAACTCCTTGTGCTTGTTTCCACTAATATTTTGTATTGTGTTGCCTGGCCGACGCGATCCGCACAGCCGAAAAATCACCTCTGCACTCGCGAATCACATTTGGTTTCGGCGAATTGGTATTTTTGAAAACTCAGCTGTGAGGTGATTGCATGACCATAAGGTGATGTCTATAATGTTGCTCAGTTCATATCCGATGCGTCCGATCATGCGCAGCGTTGCGCGGCCGCTTGTTACAATTGACCCGTATTACTTTTGTCCCCGGTCTCCCCTGTCGTTCGTATCGAAAGTCCGAGTACCCACTCGTCTACGAAGTCAGCTCGAACGACGACTCACCAAAGAGTATACCGATGTAAATGGACGAAAGGAAGAGGACTAGAAGCAGCCATTAGAGATCTTGTAACAAGTACATGGCGCATTATATGCTGTACAGCTACTTCCAGCGCTGCGAGGCTTTGGCACGGATCTCTACAGAATCAAGAGGCCAATTCATTGCTCGGCGGAGTGTTAAGTGAGTTGAACTTTAGACTTCTGAATCGCTCAGAGTTCGCTCGGTATCGGTTTCTCTTCGGTCGCTCCGGAGCGATAAATGAAATGAAAAGTTCTCCCATATCTCGATTACTGCTAACAAGAGCGGACGTAGATAGCTCGGTATCGGCTCTTCCTATCGCGGCTCTCGGCCGACGCTCGAGGAGTTGTACACTCTAGTTGCCAATTCGATTCATCGGTGGGAAAAGTGCGCGTACACGGTTATATTATTTCTCATCGAAGGGTGTATGAAATTGATAAGGTGAGCGTATACTTTTTATAAAGTGAGTTCGGCGTGGAAGCAATTTCCGCGCAACCTACTCGGGAGTCGAACAAGTTTCGCCGATTTGTCTACCGTGGTGGGTCTCGGCCGTCTCGATGGTTCGTTCATCGAGAAACTTTTCACGAGCAGGCTTTCGAGCGTCCACCGTCCGTGCGCTGGTCCCTTCCGCCTCGTAGCGAGATCGGGCGGCAAAAGTGTTTTCCGCTGCTTTGTCGGATCGTCGGCGTAGGTAGAACACATGAGATCCCACTGTACCGTGGACGTACGCTACGCGCTACGGTTATCCGCGTGTTCCGCGAGTTTCGGAACTCACAGATATTTCCCGGCAGTCATCGGGAGACGTCCCCGTCGAATTCCTCGGTAATCCACCGAGCTGCCGGACCAACTTTCAAACCGCCGTTGAAGCTTAATATCGCAACGTACGTTTGTTCTCGTCTGGCAAAATTATAAAGTTGTACCGCGGCATGTTCCGTAGTCGGCGAAACGGTAACAGCGCTTGTGCAACGTTTCGATCGTTAGTTATGCAAAATTTCGGGACTAAAACCCGTGAACGACGGCTGTTGTATGCACGACGATGGAAGATGAAAATAGGACGGGAGACGCACACAGAAAGACAAGAAACCCGGGCGGTGAGTAAGTTTCGCGACACTTCCCAGTGGTGCGAGTTTCGCCGGGGGGGGGAGGGGGGGGGAGATCGCAGGGAGTGTCGGGACGGGGGAATGGAAGCAGCGGGTGGTCGCGGGAAGAGCCTGGAAGGTCTCGCCGAGGGAGATCCGCGCACAACGTGCAACGCGCCGTGCCGCTGTTCTCCCGGAGAAAAGGAAGAGCGAGGTCGCGCAGACGGCGACGGAAAGGGCGAGCTGGCGGAAAGGAGCGCTCGCTGCCGTAGCTGCAAGGTTACCAAGCGCACCGGCTGAATCTTGCCAATATACTGTATTACCCAAAGCATTCGCACAATTACTTACGGATGAACGCGCGTATCTCATTCCGTAATCGTTCGTGCGCGCGGCCTTTTTTCGTCGCGCTCGACTCGTCGCCCGGCAAAAATTCGCGGGTCCGCGCCGTTCGCGCGGATCGGAACGCTGCAGCACGTACAGCCGCCTCGGCCCCTCGCCTTCGCCCTTCCTCGCCCTGGTTTCCTCTTCCTCCTCGCCCTATATAGCCCGTATCCGGCATCGCGAGAAGGGAATTCATTCGATATTAGAGTCAGAAGCTCGCGAAGAAAACCGAACGCGAATGCCGGAGCTCAAACTGTAGGATCGTAACGCGAACCCGCGCGCGTTCTCCGCCCCCGGCTCTGGGCCCGTCTCTCGCCCTATCTCGTCGCCTTACGCTTCCTCGCCCACCTACGACCCGCTGGATGTACCATATACGAGGGAGATCATTGCGCTCCCGTTCACCTCCAGCCCGGGGGCCAATCCATCTCGTATTTGCCGAGAGCTGATCCGTCCCGCGCGAAATATTGCTGGGTGTCTGATCAGAAACCTTCCATCGAGTGTCTCCTCTTCCATCCATTCTCTTTTCCTCGCTCTCAGCCTCTCCGCGAACGGTGTGACGTACACGTTGAACGTAACGTGTTCTTCCGGGAGAAGGAGGCGAAAATACCGGTTGCATATTCCCAGCACGGCGCCGCGACCGCGCTCCGTACGCTGCGATTGCGCTGGTCCGATTAACTGCGGTTACCGCATCGACTAACAATTAGACGCCATTATCGTTCGTCCTCGGGGGGGATTGTAGTCCGGGGAAATACGAGAACGGAGCATCTCGCTGGAAGACGGGGAACGCGGGAGAGCGGGAGGGGAGAGCGCGATTCCCTTGTTCCACGTAACCGCGCCAACTTCTGTTCTTAGCCGCGCAAATGGACTGTGCCGTAATACAGCTTGCGGACGGATATGTTGATTTCCCGATGCGTCTTTTGTTACAGACGGGCGCCCGCCATTCGCTCTACGAGTCCTTATTGTTAAACGGTTCGTGGCCACTTGCGAAGTTGCGATACGCTCGGTCGATAACTGTGGCCACGGAGGACAAGTCGAGCCACCGAAATCCGAAATGTTAGCCGATTTAATGGAGTATCCGACTGCGCGATGCACGAGGTGCGTCCGGGCGTTCGGGGAACTTTCGAAAATCACCGTTCGCCAGTGTAGGCATAAACCGTTGTGAACGGCTTATGAATTATTTTCCCGACAAGGTGGTCGCTAAGCGTCCGCATAGCAGAGTAAGGCCGCACACATACAGATATAGTTCTCCGAGCTCCGCGACCTGGTTCACGGTTGCCGCTCGAGCCTCGGCGAGGAACCTTTATCCGTGCATTCCCGAGTATCGCCCAGGCGACCTCCCGACACGACAGCCTTTGCGCACAAGTTTTAACGAGGAAAACACCAATCTGCTATCCTCGAATATATAGATCGTTGTACACACGTACAGCAGCGGCGAGGAGGGGGGGAACGGTTGTTTAGTGCGGGGAAGGCTATACATTTAGTCGGTGGGTAGGGTCGTTTGTTTATTGGGTCGTAAACCGGACGCTTTCGCTGGCTAAGAGACCGTGAGCAAGAGAGAGTAGAGGAGGTTCGTTATGCAGGGAGATCTATTGTACGTTGTATGGGAGAGAACGGGACGTCAGGAGGAAGTTCGAGCCCAAGCACCGGGTCGATCGATGCTATTTCGAGCACGGCTTTCCACCTTCTTTCCGAAAGACCCTTAGGCTTCTTTTTTGGATTTTGTTTGTTTGTTTTTTTTTTTTTTTAATCATCAACCCTCCGTCGTATCCGCAGACACGGCCATGCCTTCCTTACGCAGACGTCTCGTCAATTCATATAACTACGACCCCGATTGTGTGTGAGAAATCGATGACCTAATTGAGCGAGATGCCATTGTACCTCGTCCATCGCCGCAGCTGCCGCATCGCCGATCCAATTTTCCAAAATCACGGAGAGATCAAAACAAAAAAAACAAAAAACGGACCGTAACTCTCCATTCCAGATGCTCGCGATCCGTTGCTTTCACGGAGTGTATAAAATTGTCTGTAAAACGTGTCCGAACTGCATGGTCTGCACGCGACAAAATAATGTTAACCCATTACGAACACAATAACAATCGTGATTGCTTTTCGACGATGATGCGGTATTATCGAGTACGGGCTGCAGCAGCTGTGCCCGTCTCCGGCGGTGAGCCCACCAACGATCGATTTCCAGCTTTTCGCAAACCGGGTCGATGGGTAATGCCGGTTAGTAAGCTAGTGCGAATTATTGAAGAAGTCAATGGTACGGTTGGCGCAGCGACGCCAATGGTTCGCCGTCGAGCAAGGGGATTACCGTATCCGCAGGCTGTTGCCTCGCCGCGGTCAGGAAAACGGTCGAATATGGGCATCCAGCGTTTTACGTCTGGGACGGGGTGCGCGACGAGACGATGTACCGTTTTCGAGCTAGCCGGCCAGCGTGGGTAGGCCACATTCGTATACCGGAGTAACGTGACTGGGACCGTTGACCCGGGCAGGCGCGTTTCGGTGCCCCGACGTGGAGAGCGAAACGAAAGACGAGACCCCGGGGACTGGCTATCTCCGCCGTTGCCGTGCTGTTCGGCAATATACCCTCTCAGTCTCTTTCCCTCCGGCCGGGCGACTCCTCGTAGACTGTCCTTCGAAGACCCTCGGCTACGCAGCTGAATGATTGAGGAAGCCACCAGCAAATTGCCAGCGAGAAAATAACGATTCAGGCGGACACTATGAAGCTCGGAGCCCGTTAGTTCTGTCTGCATGCTCTTGACTCCTATTCCCTTGCCAGTTCGACGGTGAGGGCGACGTAGGGCTGGGCGTTGACTGGGAGCATCGACGAATCATCGGGGCAAAATGGGATGATGAGGCAAAACGTACCTTTCCAATAACTTTTGGATGGTGGCGGTGATGGTGAGTGGGGCAAAACGGTGTTGAAAATCCGGATGTATCGTTGGGACAAAATGAGACAGCCAAAAATTATTGGAAAATTGAGATTTACCCCCCGCTGTCCCGTTTTGCCCCACTGTCCAATTTTGCCCCGCTCTCCCCTACCTTGTTTTTTTAAAGAAGAGAATCGCGTGTTGTGGATGTAGAATGATAAAGATGTTGGGAAGAAATGTAACCTACTGTTGGTAGCTGACACAGGACAATGTTCAACCCTTTCGGGGTTGAACCATCAAGTCGGAAGCATTCGGTTAGGCGCGTTGGTTGATCGCGCGGCCTTGGAAAGTTCCCCAGGTCGTTTCCTTTCAGCCGGGGGTCGTCCAATTGCTTCGCTGTCCACTATCTACCTAACCCAGTGGTAACCTCAAGTCCCGCGGTCCTCGAGGCCTTCCTTTCTTCCTCCTCTCCTCCGTAAATCCCCTCTTGGTGTAATCGTCGACCGAAAAAGAGCGGGACGTGTACGGGACAGTGCTCTCTCCCGAGCAATTCGTTTTTATAAGAAATCGGCAATCCGGCAGCCGGAGAAGCAGCGAGGCAAGAAGAAGTGGGAAAGAAGCCGTGGGAGGTTGCGATCGCCACCCTGGGATATCTATGCGGGGAAGCCGAGATATTCAGCCGGCCGATAGCGCGAGAACCGATCAAAAGGATTCCGGGGATGTGAGTGAATGAGAAGAAAGTAACGCAGTGCCGGGAGGTCAGTCCCGGGTGATGGTTAACGATCTCGCCGCGCCACAGCCGAGGCTCCTAGGAGAAGCCGGGGGAAAAAGAAATCTTTTACTCGGATCCGCAAAATACCGCTCTATCTCATTTCCCCCCCACTCTGTCTTTCTATACCTCTTCCGACATGCCCCGAGGGACGGCCGGAAACAATTCTATACGTGCTATTCGTACCCGTAGACGCATACACTCTGTTATCTATCTGTTTTATCCTCCTCTCTTTCCGTTCCGTGCCGAGAGGTGGGCAGGGGAGAAATCGAGTGCGAGCCAGGGGGAGAGAGCCCGGTTGCGCGAGTTCGAGATTCGACGAGATTCTCATGCGGAATCTCGGATCGGTCCGGGTTCCCTCGGTCGCAAACCCCGCCGCTACAACTCCACCCACGGCTCCGGCTTCTTACGCCCGGACGCGCCTTCTCGTTTTTCCCTCGTCCCTCTCAATTCTTCTAACCACGGATTCTGCAACCGTTGCAGACGCGCTGCATCCCTATTAAGTCTTCCGTTATTCCCCAGGAGATTCCACCGGCTCTTCGCCGGCTTTTTTTGGCCCGCCGTCTAAGCACTTGTGTTATAGTAAACGCAGAGAACGTCCCGGACTGCGCGGCGGATACCTGCGAGATAAAGCATGGCGATCCGGCCGGCAAACCCTTCCACTGTGTCCCCTTAGCGCATGGACTCTCTCAACGGGTGGTGCAGAAAGTGCTGTACACGGTAACCGAGCAACTGCGAGAGAGTATCGATTTCGCTACACCGCAGTCTGAACATCCCCGACCCATCGATCCTAATTCATCGGGAGTGCGAGTATAATTTTACGAGCTAAGATATACCAATTTTTCCTCGATGAATATCGGCCCACGTCCGAGGCAAATGACCCGGCGCTCTGGCCTCTACCGTGCAATTTATTTCAGTACCGTGAGGTAAGGGTCACGTACGCGAAGAGCCATGAATCCCAGTTGCAAGCGAGAAAAATCATATTTTCTCGATATTTTTATGGGCCGATGCGCTACCAGCGATTCAACGTAAGATGCTAACGCAGCACACGTGAAGCAAATCTTTTGCGTAGCAGCGAAAAACATTCTTTAAAGCTCGATCGCTCGAATGAAATATAAACTGGATTTTTCTCCACTCTGTAATGACTCTGGGTTCTGTGAAAGAAGTCTAATAGTAGTAGTAAATGTATTTATGACAATTTATCACACGGTAAGGATGCTGGCGCATTTCAGAGATTAGTTTCATTTTCTGATGCCATTGCTATTGCAAAGTCTAATATTTTATTGCATAAAATATTGCAAAGTCTAATATTTTATTGCATAAAATATTGCAAAGTCTAATATTTTATTGCATAAAATATTACAAATATTTTATTGCATAAAATATTACTTCGGCCTTGGTCACACTCTGGCTGACTACTGCGGCACATTTCTACTGCAGTGGGCAGAGGAACGAGGTTTGCCGAGCCGGTATGGGAAATGTTGGTTTCACCGGTAGACAGGAATTTGGTTATATCGTAGCCTGGCCAGACAAATGGACTTCTCGACCGCTGGCATTACCATTGGGAGTCATATCCACTTGGCATTGCGGAGGCAGTCTGTCCCTCCAGCGATTCCCTCCAGTACTGCCGCGCGTCACGCCACGGCAGTCAGCGATATACGGTAAACCCACCAAAATATTAATCGCTCAACCGTACGGTTTCGTGCAACGAAAATTCGACGCCCTCGTTAGTACCGAAAAGGCTCGAGACAAAGGAGCCTGGCAGTATCCTGATGACATTCCAATGAATTCACTGACACCGGCACTAATCCAACGAAAATTGGCGAACTGAGCTCAGTGCCGCGAACAATGGAACTTCGACGGGTAAAGATCGAAGTAACGATGACGATCCGCCCAGTACCTAATTGGTTACGCGCCTCAGGGAACTTTATAGTCAATTCTTCCCGCTTCCCTCGTCCCTTCCCGGCCCGGTCGCGATTCATTATTCTGTCGCTGGAACGAGTACCGGGTAAAATTGAAACGGGCCAAGAAGAATGAGAGAACGCGATACCGAGAAGGTAACGAAACAATCGTAACAATTGCGCTATACACCAAGGCAACCACTCAATGCTGGTTTGTAACTTTCGAGTAGTCCGTTGAGGAGGAGGAGGAGCCGGGACTTGGTCGACAAGCGGGGCTTGACGTCTTTTTCAGTTGCGAAACGTCGTTGTCCCCTCGTTCCAGTGGCGCTGGCCAGAGAACAGCGGGAACGGCGCACCGGGAGTTAGCCGAGGAGTGGCGAGTTTCCAAATAGTTTGGTGTCCGCTCCTTCGTGCTCGCCGTCTCTCTTGTGGATGTTGGGCAGCGCGTGGCCAGAAGCGAAAGGCCGAATTGAGCGAGGCTCGACGGGATGGCGAAGCGGCAGATTGGTAGAGATGGATAAGACCGGATGAGAACGGGCAACAGATTCCAGATAATTAACGGGATGATGGACAATCTCCGTTCATCAGATTCATTCCTATCACTCTCTCGACTCGCGCAGAGCTGTTCGTCAGCTCAACCAGGAAATCCGGCTATCATTTGTATGGATACTGGCAGCTCGTTGTGGCTTGGGCGCTTCTCACCCTCGCTATGGAGAATGGAATTCAGAAAAGGGAAATTTATACTTTCCTAGATTCAGCGGAAATACGCAACTTCCGGTTTGAAATGGTACTTTGCGATAGGAGTGCGGTAAAGCGAGCATTATAGGCTGGTTGTGCAGTGGTCTTTTTTTATAACACTTGTTTTTCAATTTTTTATTTTTATAATGTTTTTTGTGACGAATGCAGGTGAAGTGCCTGCTGATTGTGGCGCTGTGTAGGAAGGCACAGTAGCGCACAGTCGAGCGTGCGAAAAGTAACATCGGACCGATGTGCGCATGCGCCGGGTATTTATACTTGATTTATATTTACACTCGGTTGTAAAGCTCCACTTTCGCCACGCTCGGCAGGCACGAAAAGTGACACGTTTTATGCATGAATTACAAAAATCTCATTTTTCGATTGGAAGTGACGTCATACCGCAAATACGTCAATTACGGCTTGAAACTTTAATTTCTTTACTGGAAGTGACGTCGTTGTACGACATCACTTCCGATCGAAAAAAATGAAATTTCAAACCAGAAGTGACGTACTTCTGGTCGAAAGATGATTTTTTTTCCTATGACGATAGTGCACGATAGCGCTGTGCACTGCCGTCGTGTATCAGAATTAAATCGACTGTTAGATATCAGCTTTGCTGCAGTCACGTCAATGAAGCAATAGATGAAGAGTAAGACAGTGATCGCAGGTTTACATCACCGAAGCTTTCTCGAGAAATATTTTTCCTAGATTTTCTTTTTTTTCTGATACGTCTGAAAATGAACGGGGAGCTCCCATTTAGCGCAGAGTAGGAACTCGTCTCTTTCTTTCTTCGAGTGCCCTGTTTCATCAGTGTCCGTGCTCATCTGATCTCATTTCCTATGTAAAGTCGTTTGTTTTCTCTTTTGCTCTCGCTCTGCGTTTTTCCCCCCGATCCATTCTCGTTCGCGGAGACGGCGTCCAGAAACCGCGACGTTCATCTCTCCCACCGGAGCTAAAAGGTGTATTGTGCATAGTATATCTCTTTCAAGAATGACATTTCATTACCTCACTCGTCGTGAGGACAAAAGGTGTCGGCGCTTTTACGTCTCTCACTGAAAGCTACTTTCTTCCCAACGTTTGCACTTAAAAAAAAAAAATCTTATTGAGCATTTTTTTACAGCAACTAATGGTTTTTAACAGCAACTAATGGTTGCCCTCTTAAATCGCATTTTTTTAAAACCGTTTAAAAATCACGATTGAAAAAAAAAAATCAACGAGAAACTTACTGTCGAAAAAGCGTTGCGACGAAGGTTCGTGCTGCTTCTGACTAGTTTTACACGCGCAGTCAGTTCTCTCCCGTATGAGTCCGCAAAAACTGTAGAGAGTGACGCGTCTGACGCGTGCAAAAACTTCCTAACTAAATTGAAAAAAAAGACGGAGAAATTCCCGGGTGCAATAAGTTTAGCGATGGAGCTGGCAGGGTGTATACCGGCTCTCCGCTGTTTACGGAAACGAGCTCGACAGTACATACGCGTATGGTTCAGCGAGCATCGCAGCTACCGTCTCGCATTAAAATTAATGTCTCGTATGACGTTGTACGGCCAGCCCGGGCCCGTTTGTAACGCTGTCACGCGACTGCAATAACGAGATCTGTGTGCACACCCGTGCACCGAGTATTCCGACACTCTCACTATCGCGCGTGTATTGTTATGTCTGCATATTTAATAACCGTAGGCCTATTAACGTGTAACGCGTGCCCGGAGCTTGTTACAATATGGATTACGCGCTACGACAACCCCTTCGAATAGTTAATACAAATGGTCTGTGCATTTTTTTTTCGGAAATGATTAAAAAGATCACTGAACGACATAGGTACGAATTATAAGGTGCACGGCCCAATTACTCACTACTTAAGCTCCGCATGGCGTTGAAGGTAAAAGAAGATTGTTAAAAACAGTGGAGGTATTGAAATAACTGGTATTACAGAAAAGTTTAGAGTCTTAATTAATTAAAACTAGTATTATCTTTTATTATTTTTGAGCATTTAAAAATAATAAACTCGAAATATACACACTGTTGTAAATGACCCGATTAGTGTCCTACATTAAATTACATTGTATTAAAAATAAATATGCAAAAAAGGCATAAGGCAATAAAAACATAATTGACTGAAATATCCGGACACCAATGGGAGCATACGGCGTCTTTATAGACTTAATTCTGACCCATTTCTTTTTCGGCGAAATTGTAATTTCTGATTTTTTTTTCGTGCAGTACTTTAATTGACCCTTAATCGCACAGTACAACTTAAATTCATCATTTTATTCGCTTCTGATCAAGAATACGAACTGATTTTATAAACGGAACCGCTTAACGAAACTATCAAAATAGTGGCCTGCGCGGGCTTGTTTCTGGCGTATGTACAGATCAAACTCTGGAAGTCGACGATTTTATAAAATATTGCCTCGATGCTTGTTCAACTACATAATGCACAATATAAAAAATGTAGAAAAAAAATTGAGTATGTCAGACATAAATAGGATTTTTTATCGTAGATAATATGATTGACGGACAGTAATTGGGCCACGGTCAGTAATTGGGCCGTTCACCTTGCAAAAGTAAAAAGAAAAAAATCGCGTCGCTACACCGCACACTGCGAACGTCGGAGCATAGATGTAACGCGATAAATGCCTTTGCGCATAACTCGGCGGTATTGCCGAGATTTAAAAAATTTGCCGACGCGCGATACCGCGGAAGAAGAAGGAACGAGGATGCGCGCGGCGGGGCGTGCGAAAATTGTTCGCGTAACACGCCTCGAAAAGCGCGAATTTTCCGTGCGATACCCGGGTAGAGAAACGTACGTTCGCCACGGCTTTTCCTTTTCATGCAAATATTGGCAATAAATCGTATCCAACCGTGAATTCGTTACTTCCGGTTGGTCGCTTCGCAGCAAGCCAGAGAGCGCCGGTTTGGGAGGAGCGGGCGAGAGAGGCGAGCTGGAGATCGGAGGGAGCAGACACAGTGTGCTCTCCGACCAAGGAAAACGGAGAGTACCAGAATGCGGCGGGGAGGCCCTCGGAATGCGGGGTGGTCCATGCGGGACACGTATGCACTCAAACGTATAGCTTTTACACCGCGGTACGTACGTACGTAAAATGTGTACACACAGTAATGGAGAATCAAGAGGACTGGAGAGCTGTTGAAAGCGTCTAGCGAACGTATTTTATGGCGGCGCGGCAGTGTCTGTTTCCTCTTTGGCGCGCCGCGAACTTCGACTTTTTATTCTTCGACGCGGGGCAGAAGGAGCTGGGGAAGGAGGGGATTGCTGGTGCCCGTACCGGAACGAGGGCTTGAAAAGGAGTCGAGGAAGGCGGCAACGCTGCGTCCGATCTGATATCGATGCCTCGATCACGTCACCCCGAGTCCATACCTCTCCCCCGCTCCTCCTGTCTCCGCTTCGTCGCGCGTTTGGCACCGTTTTAACAGAATCGTCGCGGACCAAATTTATTCGCCAAGTTTCGATTATCCTCCGTCTCCTTGCTTCGCGGAGGTTTGTCACGCGACGGGTCGATCGGGTTCTTTACATTTGTGTGCTCTTCCAGAAAAGCGGATGGCGCTTCTTAGGCGCTTCCGGTCTCCGCGATGTCCCGAACATGCTGAGAACAGTGGGTTCGAGAAAAAGGGCTGAGGCCCGGCTGAAGCTCCGGTCCTTTCTGCTCGAGACATCTTTGTGGAGAAATTGAATTTCCGATTCTGCGATGGAAGCGCCGTTGCTGTCCGGAAGTCGACCGGTTTTTGATCGGATCACTTAACTGCGGTGACGTTCAATTTCCCGGCTGATCAGTGAGTCAATTATTTTTTGGGTTTTCATTGTGCCACGAGAAATTTGTGATAACGGTGCGTTTTGCTCCGTTCACCCATCTATCCTCATGCGTGAAGCTCCGCGCAAAGCGTACGGGCTTCGTCGAATGTCGGCGCGACGGGACGTTCGAACGAGTCACGTACAACCCGCCTGTTACGACGAAGCTTCCAGGTCGTAAGTGAAATGCCCTTAAAGCACATAGTGTGAATTTTGATGCGTGCACAACGCGTTACTAGAGGCGTAACACATGACCGACTTCCGAGAACGCGAGCCTTAACGGAGCTCATTCCGACTGCCAAGTTTACTGCAATGGGTTAATGTACTCGTAAAAGTTAGTCTTGGAAATTTAAGTAATAACAAGTTCCCCAACGCATAGCACGGTTGCCTTGGCAAAGCGCGCATACCCGGGACGCGAGGTGTGCGCCTATGACGAGACACGCGATAAAACAAAATTGCCCCAAACGAGGAGAGAAAAAACTCGTCGGGAAATTCTTCCCTCGATGTTTTACGCGTTCCCGCGAGAGTTGCCGACGAGTTGTTATGCGCCCGACCTCTCCGCAACTGCACTCTCGTGAATTTCGTTTGCATCCTCGACGCCCCCAAAATAGTGTAACAGATCCTTGAGCCGGCTAAATAATGGATGTATAAAAGTTCGAAGCTGCCGCGCCGTGTGCACGGGGCATCGTGCTCGCGGATGCGCGACGCTGGGCGCTGGGGAGTGCATATTCAATATGGGCATGTAAATGTTGTCCATTCTGCGGGAGCGAGTTTATATACGAGGCAATCTGCACAAATATTCCCTCGTCGCCTCGTCGCACCGGGAGGTTTCTCCAGGCCCGCTTGCTTCTACGTGCACCTCGGGACCAAAGAAGTATGGATTTCCGTATCGTCTTCGGAGAGTCATTGTGCTCTACTCTCGTTGCACGCTACGTACGCGAGTCCTCGCAGCCTCTCGCCCTCTCGCCCTCTTTACCGTCCCGGCAGTTCTGGTGGAACCTTCTGCCGGAGCAACGCTTCCCAAGCTTCGGGTCGTAAACACAGAGATCCTCCCTGTCTGTGGCACGGCTGGTTACACGCGGTATTGATAAACCGCCTTTGTATCGGTGACGCCAGTTTGCCAGCAGGGACGATCGATTTTTACGATGGAAAAACGGGAATGAGAAAATAAGATGAAAAAATAAAATAAAATTTAACGACGCGATGAGGAGAAGGTAGAAGAAGTAAAGTTATCATATCGTGACGAGTTTTCAGTCCAAAAACAGAAATGGTCTCGAAATCGGTATGTAAAGTCCCCGATCGTCCCAGTGTGCGAACTTTGGGTGGAACAATTTTTATTACAACCAGAGTCCTAGAAGCGATGCAGTGAAATTTACGAATGCGGGTTTTTTTTATTGGTCAATCGTGCACGATGTTTCGAGCCGCCATTAATGCCCGATCTGCTTAATTTCGCCGAGGGGTTGTGAAACTTGGCTTTAATTCGTGGGAGCATTAAAATTGTCATGATACGCGACGTACGCTAAGAGGTACGGTGGTGTGAGAGGGATGGAAACAGTTAAACACGAGCAATAAAGTTGTGCCAGCTGTATGGGTGGGATCTCTCGTCGAGGAAGCGGTGAACGTCGGGAATGCCTCCGAGTCTCCGGTGAAACCTATCTTCCGAGCGGCTTCCCTCCGGCGCTCCTGCACAACCTCGCGAACATCGCCATCGGCAGCGATTCTACGACATGCGCTCGCCCGCCGGTGTACAAAATAAAACTGGCGTCGTAAAGTGAATCTTAATGTCCCGGGCGCCGTAATGCGGGCAGAAAGTCGCGGAACGAGGGCTCTCGCGTTATAGCTTCCTTGTCATTATTGTGTCCATGCACCGCACGGGAATTTATACCGGTTATCCACCCTCTTCGCCTCGCCGCTTTTCGGCTCTCGAGACTTAACGAAAAGCCCTTCAATTGTAAACACGATTAATCTCAGCGCGCGCAGGCTTCCAACTCGGATTTATAAGTGGTTACATAAATTGCACCGGCGATGTAACAACGCCGAAGTCTTCCACCCCTTGTCTCTTTAATAAAAGTAGGTTGACCGATTATCTCGAGCAATCTCCGAGCGCGATTCTCGCTCCACCTCCAGTTTCGTTCGCCAAAAAATGTCCGCCCTCTACGCGGCGCTAGCGCCCGTATACGCAATGCGGAATGCGTTAATCTTGCGCGCGTACGCCCTTGATCCACTTTCCGGAGAACGGGGGGAAGAATAAAAAGTTTCCCTCGCACGAAAGAGGTCAGGGCGACGCGCTTCGATACGTTCGCAAAGCGTCTCTCACACCGGCGGGGGTCGAGAATATTTTTCTGCATGTGCAGAACATTTTTTCGGGTCTTTCATCTCATCTAAAAAAAATCGCTAACTTACCCTCCGATCACGATTTTTAACTTCTTCCAATAAAAAAATAAAGGCGTCAGCGATGTTTTTGTTTGCCGGACTACACTCGCTGATCTGACACGATGCGCGTCAAAGAATCTGGTAATTTTAAAATCCTCGACGAATGCTCTGCAAAAAAAAAAAAAAAAATAAGAAGCGAAGCCAGTCTCGCCGATGAGTTCGAGTGAGTCGGGAGATGGTATGAGTGTGCCGGATAGGTGAGTGCTAATTAGAGGAGATTGCGACTGCTCGGTGGCGAGATATTTTCGCCTCGCATGAGAATCTTCAGAGGATCGTCGGCGGCAGCTTTGCACCTCGAGCTGCACGCGTGTGGTTGATACCGGTGGCTCAGCGGTGCGATACAGACGAGACTCGCGTACGCTTTCGGGGCCGTCATCTTCCGCGTTTCCTGACCCGTGCAAAGAACGAGAGGCGGAGCGGAGATGGGTATAGATCGTGTGTACTTTCCCAAACAAACTGCGAGACTGATTACAAACAGCGTGCGGCTCGGAGAGCGGAACCCGGCACCCAGCGACGGAGACGCCGGAGCGAGGGGAATCGAGCCCCGTGCACCCTTTCGCCTTGAGCGAGCCACCGGCATCCTATGGTCTCCTCTCCGCGCTCGTGTAACTAACGAAGGTGCTTTCGGATCGCAACCTTCGCGAACAACTCGGGGAAAGGGAGGAAAGCCTCGGGGAACCGCCGCCGTCGGTCCGCGTGCGAGAACGCGAAAACTTTGAAGGAGAAATAATCCTTCGTCGTCGTCTTCCTCATCGGACCCGGGTGAAGACGCACGCAACCCCTACCGGTTCTACGCACTCTTCCTCCCTGTTCGCGGCACCGTGTCTCACCGAAACTGACGCTTCTGCGAGTAAGACGAGGGTATTGCTCGCAGCGTCACCGGCGTGCAAAGCTTGCATCCAAACTTTGTGCCCATGGCAAGCTGAGAGGACCCGAGCGCTTCGCGCGAGTTACTTGCACGGTAGATCCGATATTTGAAATTAGTCGGCTTTGCCATTGGGGGGAAAAAAGCGGAGGTGCGGGAAGATGTGGAAGAGGCGGTGGTGGCAAATGCGGAAGGAGCAATAAAGCTTTTCTCCAACCTCTCGAGAGATCCGCTCGGCGTCTCTTCAATGTCTTACTCGTCCAACGACGAAACCTCAACGGGCAGACCGGCAACGTTGTACCTGGCGAGTGTCCTTAACATTACGAAGATATAATTTGCTTCCTTTGACCCAAGCTCGAACGGAGTTTGAGGAACTGGAAGAGACGACAGAAATGGACTGTGACGGTCCAGCATTGCATTTGTGTAGACGATGTATGCTTATGTAGACGTTAGGGCAGTGGTTAGCGCTCTTACGTAGGAGACGACTAACCTTGGTTCGAATCCCGGCGATCGCAATATTTTTCTATCACCCAAATTTAGACTAGCCATCACATCAACGGCCACGATCGATCCTCCGAAGTCTCCGCTCAGTCGTTACGTAAACCAACCGACCATCTCGGTCAGTTGGATACTTTACGAGTTCTCGTACACTCTCCAGTCTCGTTCTTCCGAGTTTAACAGTTAAACGCTAACCACTCTAGAATTTAATGCTACAACGCCACCAACTTCTTCGGGAGTAGATCGTAAGAATAATCCTCGATTAATTATTCATGTTGAAAGATCGTTAGACGAAGCATTGCATTTATGTAGACGATGTATGCTTATGTAGACGTTAGGGCAGTGGTTAGCGCTCTCACTTGGGAGATCACTGACCTTGGTTCGAATCCCGGCGATCGCGATATTTTTCTATCACTCAAATTTAGACCAGCCATCACATCAACGGCCACGACCGATCCTCCGAAGTCTCCGCTCAGTCGTTACGTGGACCAACCGACCATCTCGGTCAATTGGTTACTTTACGAGTTCTCGTACACTCTCGAGTCTCGTTCTTCCGAGTTTAACAGTTAAACGCTAAGCGTCTAACCACTCTAGAATTTAATGCCACAACGCCCCTAACTTCTTCGGGAGTAGATCGTAAGAATAATCCTCGATTAATTATTCATGTTGAGAGATCGTTAGACGAAGGGTGAACCAAATGGAGACGCGGTCTGCGGTGCAGATGAGTAAATGCGCTCCTGGACGACATAACTCGATGAATGCGGAACCCGCATGATGGAAGATCCTCTCGTCGGATCGATGCGAATAGGAAGCACCGGATGTTGTACGAAGGAACTCGTCCAGTCTCCGAGGGAAACGACAGGTAGGTAGGTCGGTCCTGCATGAAGAGGACGAGATGCGAACTCTCGGAAGTCGGAGGCTGCGGAGTACCTGCAAGTTCCGGCGCTCCTGGTTGACATGCAACTACGACGACAGCGACGCCGTTGGCGGTCCCAAGGCAGCCCGCCGTCCAGGTACTTAAGACAACGGACGCATAAATCAGCCTTCCGACCGGTCCAAGATTAAGCACGTGGCCACATTTATCGGAGCGAGAGAGCCGCGCTGGAAGAACCAGCTAATCCGCACGTGTCATCACGCCGGAGCTTCCCCGAACCTCCGCGGATGATCAGATTTATGAGAGTGGCGGGATTGTTTGTCGCGATGCACCGACTTTTATTACATCGGCGCAGAGGGATGGACGTGCAGAGACGTTAGCCGGGCGCCCGGGCATCCGCGCGGATGGATAAATGAAGTAAGATGCTGGCGCGTGACTGGCGCCGTAGCCGACTCTTATTTTGATCTCCTTTCCTCACCTGTGTACGTACGACGGTGGTCGTTTTACGATACGCCCCGAAGCTGCGGGAGCAAAGGCTGAACGGAACGAGGAGCGTCAGCAGTATGGCGGTTCCTGGAGATGGTCGCTATGTCGCATTCGCCCGGGGCGGCGGGGAGAACGGGGCAAACAGCGGTCTTTCTGTACCTCTTCGGTCGCACGTGGAATCGGTGCTTCTTTTACCATCATACCATGCACACCTTCGCAACGTGGCGGACTCTCTATTTACGGATCCACTCCGCAAAATTGAAACCCCCTTGACGTCTTACCATCGACGACGAGTGACCGGACCAAGTCAACCCAGTATCAAGGTTTTTTTTTTTTATTCTACGCGAAATGCAGGTATTCCAGAGACGAATTTCCCGGCCCAATCTACGAGATGCATCGCAAGTACCCACGGACTGCTTTCGAATAACAAAACTCTTCTTCATATTCCAAACAAAAGTGAGAAATGGGTTACCGGATTAAAGTTTACGCAGAATCAAGCGTAAATGAACATTTCACTGAGGCACACCGAAACGCAAAGCACAAATCAAAGATTGCATCACTCGTTACCGATTCGGCGTACAAGGTTTGTCGGCGTGTGCATGCACGCATAAATTCGTGTATCGCGGAAATACGTACACATTACGTTCGTTCGGATAGTTGGGTTAGCTCCGTGGCAGCGAGAGGGTGGTTTACCGAATCAATGCTGGCATTGCGTTATTCGGGGTAGCGCGCGCGGGAGGACCAGGTTGAATTCGCAGGAAGCCAACCCAGGCGTGATTTGTATAGGATGCATAGGATGTACGTGTACCGGCCGTTGCCGTTCCGTATGGACATACAACATGGGCGAGGGGATGAGGGCGTCAGTGGCAACGGGGGGAGGCGGAGGGGGGGGGGGGGGGGGGGGGTAATACGCTGCTACTGGACCGGTGCTTCTGCTTTTGCTGCTCGTTTGGCAGGACGGTGTTGGTTCTCTCTCAGAGGAAGGTGGCGACGAAGTAGCGCGGAGTACTGGAGGGAGCGGAGCAATGGCAACGCTGGTCCCACAGAGACGCGGTGGTTACATTCACGAAAATGAGAGGATGGCCCAAGCAGCGGGAGCGAGGGAAGGTTCGAGGTCTGTTGCCGGCCAGGGGAAACCCGAGGTTTCTCTGTGGTTTAGTTTAGAAGGCAGTTTGCTCTGTTTATATGTGTGCGGTTGCTAACAGCCCCTGAGAAAGCTCGACTTGTGTACCTTGAACCGCATTTCCAGCAACACCGGCCAACAGCATCCAGCGTCAGACCGTCCTGGTCGCGCGCTCTCTTCCATTCATCCGACTCGCTTACCCTCCTCTTTTCTCTAATATACAATCTCAGGTGCTAATATATGGCGAGAAACTCTCGCTGTTCCTATTTGCGTGTGACACGAAACGCTTCGCTGAGCCATTAACAAAAGCCAACTGTTTCACGTTGCGGGAACCTGTTCCGGATTGGATGGGATAGGAGGACAACGGGAGGTTCCTGCTGCGACGAAATATGGACGGAGCAGACGGATGGACGGATGCGAATAAGGAATGATCTTAAATTCTTCGATGAAGCAAAGCTTACTGGCAGATTTATCGATGGCGAGGTGAATGCGACGCAGAGTCAAAGGGGAACTGTGCGATGGAATCATAGTCAAGTGCATTGATATAGGATACATCGAGGAGTAACGGATCTTTCCTACAAGGAAACTTTCATACAAGGATAGGAGGACAACGGGAGGTTCTTGCTGCGACGAAATATGGACGAAGCAGACGGATGGACGGATGCGAATAACGAATGATCTTAAATTCTTCGATGACGCTAAGTTTACTGGCAAATTTATCGATGGCAAGGTGAATGCGATGCAAGGATCAGAGGGGAACTGTACGATGGAATCATAGTCAAGTGCATAGATATAGGACACATCGAGGAGTAACGGATCTTTCCTGCAAGGAAACGGCTAATCTCCGTTAGCCCAAACCGTTTCGCCCAGCTGTTGGAAATGATAATTGCGCACACTTGGAAACTTCGCGTTCCGGCGAAGGATGGTGGCCGCCGCTGCGAGAGGACGGAGTAGAAACATTGGATTATGCGATCGCTATCCGGCATTCTCGCTCTCTCGCTACACCGGGGAAAGCTCGGCTGCCACCGCGAGATATACATGTATAAGCGGCCTATCTCTTCGTGGTACGTGTTGGGAATAACGATTGTTAACTCGGGATGACGTCGTCTAATTTGCCAAGGATTATGGGGCATACTCCGCGGTACTGTCTATAGCTATATACACGGGTATGGATAGCGTACGCCTATGGCGGTCCGCTTGGCGGCTCACAGGCCGGGCTGGAGCGGCATTAGTCTTCATTATAAACTCCTTCGAGCTCTGATACACGTTACCTGATCGCATACCCCGGCCTCCAATCCTCCTCCCTACCCCCTTCCTTTCTCACCTCCCTGCATTATCCGGCAATGTACTTCGTCCGTAACTTTTGGCCAGGGACATTATACATGGATATAGGATAAAAGTTGTTAATACGGCCCAGTGCCGTAAGACGGACCAGTGCATGTTGAACCAAATTGGAGCTTTAGGACTTTTTGAATATGTATTTTTTCGTATGTGTTACCGTTCCGGATTGAACCCGAGCCTCCCTACGCTAGTTGGTGGTAGTTCATGTTAACGGGTCCATTCCTTTTTTTTTTTTTTTTTTTTATATACAGTTTCTGGAATCTTACTATCCGCGTCCTGCGGTGCAGTCCCGCTATTACATTTCAATTACGCGGATTCATTGTTAATCAAGCAAATGGAAAGATATTCGACTAGGGATTACCGGATAATAATGTACCGGCAATTAATCCGCAAAGTCGGGAACCGCAACTTACCGGGTTCGTTCGCTTTAATGGTATATTGAAAGGGTAAGATGGACCAGGGCATGGTGAACTAAATTGGAGCTTTAGAACCTTTTGAATATTAATTTTTTCATAGAGATTACTGTTCGGGATTGTACCCGAGCCATCTCATGCCATTTGTTAGTGGTCCATGTTAGGAGGTCCATAAAATATTTTTTTGTAATACATAAAACTGTTAGAATCTCGCTATCCGCATCCCGCAGTGCAGCTCCGTTAGTAAATTTCAATTACGAGGATTCGTTGTTAATCAAGCAAATGAAAAGATATTCGACTGGGGATTACCGGGTAATAATGTGCCGGCGATTAATCCGCAAAGTCGAGAACCGCAACTTGCCGGGTTTGCTAACTATAATGGTATATTGAAAGAGTACTGTTATAGCTCGAACCAGCGGGCTTTTCAGGGGGTTCCTTTCCGTGTGTGCCTCGTCGCGTTTCTCGTACTCTCGTATTTTCTCATACTGGAACGACAACGAGAATGGAAAGGCGCGCTCTTCAACTTGGTCGTGAACGAGCTTATGTACGTGTACCGCGGATAAAACGGGAACGCGGCAGCGAGCATCGCAGCGACGAGAATTAAAGGAGAAGCCTCGATCGTTCGAGGATTGCGAAGCACTTTTTGCTCCTGTGGGACAACTCCCTCCGCTCTTGCCAGTGGCGGATACTCATTTGTTGCAAGGTTTCCTCGTACAGAAGCATTTAATACGCTGCAGTTAGCTTTCGAAAGCAGATTTTCATCTCCACTGACAGTCTCAATCTTAGTTAACTCGCGGAGTCGGAAACCGTAACGCCCCGTTTTAAAGTAGACCAGGCTCGGTGTAAATAATTAGCGTGGAACTCTTGGAAGCTCGTTGACCACGAAAGACGATTTTGCAGCCAGGTAGGAAATTGTAGTGTTGAAACCACGTTCATGCAGCTTTCGTTCGCTGGGCAATATCTCTCACGCTGCTCCGCATACTTCAGCAAATATAACGATACGAGAATCTGCGGCTTTAAGGGTGAAAAGGATGAAGCGTGTTGGCTGCAGACGGTCCGATAATTTTATGATTGAGCTGATCCAGGAACTCGAGCCTATTTCCCGTAACGGTGCAGGCGAAAGCCGATTTAACATAGCGGAGGCCGAGTCGCACAGGAACTGGCGCGTGACGCAAGAGTCCTCGGGTATTAGCCCAGTCAAAGGTCTGGCGCGACGTTTATCCGGCAAAGCGGACGGTACACGAAAGATAATGGAACGAGAGGACGGACGGAGAAGTGGGAGAAAATAATACCATCGAAGAGCGCGAGCTAGCGAGGGGGGCTTATAAAAACGAAAGGGGTGAAGGGTCGGCACATGCTCGGCCCGGGGCCGCTGGAAGCTCGCCCGAGAGCGTGAAAGTAAGGTCGATTAAGAGGATTAAGTGGCAAGCGTGGCAATATGGGGAGAGAAAGGCAGAAACGGGAACGTACGTTAGTCGCGTGGCGGAACGAACGCCGAGGACCAACAGCGGCGCGAACCCCTCGAACGTCCGCGGGCCGTTGCGCCGGACAGTCGAGGGTTTTGATTTAGATCCCCCTCCGAACGTTCCGTACACTGTAACGCCGACGACGAAGGGCAACCCTCGTTATCCCCTCTAAGCCCCTTTCCCCCGATGTACCGCGGTCGTGTCAAAATTCGGCCGACCGTTGTTCTCCCATTTATATTTTTTCCACCAATTTGTACGACCGCGAAGGACAATCGGAGAAAACAATAAAATATAAAATATCAGTTACCCGATGTCGCGTCGACCGGTACGAATTGCCAGAGAGCCAGGGAATAATGAAGAGGTTATCGGAATTTAATCTCCTCCGTCTCTCAGCCCGACGATATTGCGAGTTCATTAGTGATAAAGCTACGGGAGTAATCGAGTTCCTCGAACGCTAATGTGCTCTCCGACGCGGACTAACTCGTTCACTTTCTCCGGATCTCCGACCCCGCTGTCCGGACTCTGTCGCACGATCGATAACGAACGATCCGATACGCTAATAAAGAGAAAGTCGAGCTCGAACGCGGAATTGGAACCGAAACAGCGCGAATATTTTATTCAAGCCTCTCGCGAAAAGTCGGCTCGGCGTAGTCGATGCCCGCTACCTTTGTGGTGCTTTTGGTATTACACTCTCTCTCTCTCTCTCTCTCGCTCTCTCGATCAAAGGAACCTTGCCGATACCGGCGGTGGTAGCTGCGGCACACTTCCAGACGTTTTAGCTCCGCGACCCGGGAGCGCAGCTTCAGAGTGTAAGACCGTCAAAGGATATCGAATCACTGGCTCTCCATCTACCTTCTCCCGGGCGCATATTGCCCTCTTCTTATCGGGTAAAACCCTGCCGCGTCATTTCTCTCTTCGTGTCCGTGCGTCGAACGACAGTCGTCGACCTTCCTTGCCCCCATGCATGTGCAAACAGGCGACACGGTCGTTGACCTCCCTCGGCCGGTGATCGATTGTCCTCGCCGTTAATCGACGAGACCCGTTTATCCTAGCGCACCGAATGAGCAACGTCGATTCGTCTTCTGTAGTTGAAAACGGCTGACAAGAGCCGGAGGCAAAACAGTCGAAGCGAATGTCGGCTGCATCAACACTTTCTTCCCGATTCACTTAGCTAACCGCACGGGACGCTCGATTAAGACATCGGCGCACGCTCACTCGATGCGAGACAGCGATCGCAAGAGCGGGAGGGTGTGAGAACCCTTCCGTTACGGCGAACTTCGAGCCGAACTTCGCCGAGGTAACGTACCGTAGCTTCGCCACTGTAGGGAGCACTGCGAGAATCGGCTGGATGGAGAGAGACGAAGAGCGTCTGAGGACGCGGATAGCTTGGATATTATCAAAGTTTCACAGCGGATGCGCCAGTGCGAGTGATGGGCGAGCGAGCGTCGTCGATCTCGCGGCAGTAGCGACGGAGCAGTCGTCGTCCGAACGCTGTCTGGCCACGACGACCTTTCGCACTCATACATATGATTTATTGCTCAAGAAAGATAATTCTTTGAATAAACATACACTTCATCCATCCACATCTTCACGCGGGAAAACGTAACCTGAGGTTTGAAAATTTCATTTTTCAACCGGAAGTGACATCATACCGGAAATACGTCACTTCCCGTCCGGACAACTCATTTTTCGAGGTGACGTTTTTCCGGTCGAAAAATGAGATTTTCAAACCTGAAGTGACGTCATGACGAAATCTCTGCGCGCCATGACTTCCTCGATGATTGGTAGTTTTTACTAGAAACTTCTTTCAGTGTTGGAGAGAGCGGGGCTAAATGGGACGGGGCAGAACGGGACAGTGGAGGCCAAACTCGATGTTCCAATAATTTTTGGACACCCTATTTTGTCCCAACGATACATCCGGATTTTCAACCTCGTTTTGCCCCACTCAACACCATCGCCACCATCCAAAAGTTATTCGGAAATTGCGTTTCGCCTCATTACCCCTTTTTTCCCACTGTCCCGTTTTGCCCCGCAGTCCATTTGTACGCCACCCGGAGAACGACGGATATGTCGTTTTGGCGTACAGCAGCCAGTGTGGAGCAAGCGATGTGCAATTTTTCTAGTTACCGCAGAATCCCACCCGGATAAAAACATAACGGTACGATAACTCCATTTTCATCATTGCGCAACACCGGCAGCGTGAATTCATCCTCCGAACAGGGGCAACGGCGACATATGAAAAAGTATGTTCGGCAAGGACAAAGCAAATTGCACTTCGTTATGCTGGAACGAAAGGGGACAAAAAGAAAGATCAGAAGGAGAGACCACCGAGGTAACACGATGAACCCTGAGAGGTCCTTGATTTTGGTGCTTTTCCGAAATCCTACCAGCGCTTTTGACCCTCCGTTGTCTCTTGTTCTACCGGCGGAAGCCTCGGGGCAGTCGCAGCTCCGTTCATAAAGCCGGAGAACGAGAATCCACCCATGCAAACGGAATGACTGCAACGCTATACGCGATAAAGTCCCGATCGTTAGATAAGTCGAACAAACGAAAGACTGCCGGTCGCCTTGTTCCAGCTCGCTTTATCGCACCGCGGGTCTGAAGAGAAACGGGGAGGAAGACGGGGAGCGGCGCCAGGCGGAGAAAGGGGCGAGGATCGAGAGATCTCGCCTTTTCTTCTGACCGTCGAGATTTACGTTTACAAATTACTAATACAGATTACCGGAGGTGCACGTTGCGGCAACGAAACGCGACGATCCCTCCCTGTCTTTTCTCCCTTTATTTCTTCGCTCCCCCTTCCTCCCCTTCCCGCCGCCTTATCCATTTGCCTGTATTTCTGGTTCGCTAACTGCACATCCGGGATGTAACTACACGTACAAAAATCGTGGTTACGAAAAACGAGGAAACCGTAGCGGAGAGAAAATGTGCTCTCGAGAGCCCGCTCTCCCATCCTCCAACACCCCCCTTCCCCCTCTACCGGTCCGCACGCTCCTTATCTTATAAATTATAATCACCCAGTTACTCGGGAACCGCGCGCGGGTCACCCGCGTACGGGGGCCCATTTTTACATCCGCCAACTACTTTTCCCGAGACAATGCCGACCTCTTTCTCTCCTTCCTGCTTCTACATGACTCCTCTACCCACCCACACCTCCCCCCCCCTCCCCCCCTTCTCGCCCCTTATTCTCCTTGGCTAATGCAAAGGTGCTTTCGATACCGCACCACATCCATTTCAGCACGTATAACTACCGCTCACCGTCAACACCGCGGAGTACTCCGCCTTGCGTGCATTAAACCCAATGAAAGCTGCACTCCGTAAAATTATAATTGAGATCTGAAAAAGCTCGGAGTTTCGCGGAGGTTTCCGGAACGATCTGCGCATTCGTCGTGTACTATTTATTTAGTTTGTTCAATTCTGGTACCCTGATCGGTTCGCCACACGGTAACAAATTATTTCGTAAAATGGGAATACGAAGTTTCGTATAGGTAATTTCGTTAAATAAATGACAAACTCGTTTGTTCAGGATTGAATGTACAAAGCTTTCCTTTCAGTTCCTGTGTAGTTGACAATTTTAGTTGGCACTTTTGTTTATAAAACTAGAGCCAGACAGTGCGATCGGAAAATTAGCCAAAAAATATTGTGGACAATCAATTGCAATAAGGACAAACTTTTTTTTAACTGCACGCACCGATCGCCGTTCTTTTTTTCTAAGATTTATTTTCTGATTTCTTCCAACATTCCGCACACGTTTTCATGAATATCTGAAAAACTGTGTTTTTCGCTAAAACAGGGGTTTCTCTTTGAGACGCAAAATTGCATGGAAGCAAATGCAACTGTGGATATTTATAATTTTTCGTAAAGGTGCAAGCGCAAATGAAAGCAAAGGTCGAGAAGAAAGAGCTCGTCTCAGCACGGGGATGAAGCAAATGTTCTGTTTTACCGTGGATGTGCAATTTGACGTGAGTGTAGCGGAGAGCGGTAAAAAGAGAAAAGCAGACAAAAATATCTCGAGACAAGGAGGGTGCAAAAGGTTCTCGCAGTCTCGCTCTTGTTATTTTCCGCGATAATGAGCAGTCCTGAAACGCAACGTTGCAGAGGCGCCCAGGAAGCCAAAGCGGGCATCAGCGCGATGTAATGCATTCTTTCTTGCCGGCCTCACTCTCTCTTTCTCTTGAGAGCTTCGCCCTTTCCGACTGCCTCGCCGGACTCCTCTTGCTGCTGGGTTTTCTCGCAAACTGACTCAAGAAAGTTTTTTATTTTTTTCTTCGTTTTTTTTTTTTTCTATCTTCCCCATCTCTTCGAGTTTTGAAATGGGAAAGAGCAAGGTCGGCACAAAGCTCGAACGTTCGTCCGACTAACTGCATAGGTAGCTTTTCTATATGCGCACTACACCGTCTCGACGGGGTTGGCTTCGCGCGCGAGCGGTAACATCCCGAGTAGCGGACGGAAGAGTGCACATGATACTTTTACTTGGTAGCCTCAACGCGCTCCGCCGCTGTACCACAAAGTCCTCCTAGGATGTTGAGCTTTGTGTATTTACATCCACCGCTTTTAGTATGAATTTACTCCGAAACGAAACGAAATGAAACTGGAAGTCGTGGTCAAGTCCTCGATGCAGCGATGCATGAAGGAAGCCCTCAACGACTGCCGGAAAAAATAAATAAAAAGTTCGCCGCCCGGAGAGCCGGGCCAGCGCGCTTCGGTATACCGAAAATAAAACAAACAAAAAATTTAATCCTGAAGAAGGCGGAAAGTTAGAAAGCCCAACTTCGAATACGCCGGTAACTTCATCGTTGGAAAATTAATGAACGTGCAATTTTCGTCCGTGCACTGGGAGAAGGATCTGATAGAAATTACCATAAATCTGGTGAAAACCGACGGAACTTTCAGGTACATGGGAACTACAGCGACATCCTGGCAAATATTCGTATTAAACTTAACACACTCTGCTAGAACATACGGTAACTTTCGCTGTCGCAGATATTACCCTGATATTCCGTAATTTTTGGTGAAATATAAGTTCTTCTTAGTAGGAAATATAGTAAACAGTGGCGTCGCGATCGCAAACCGTGTGTTTTAGGTCTGCAGGTTAAACCTGCACATTCAGTCGATCCAATTTTTTAAATCTATAAATATATATATTTTTTTTCTCGATGGATCGACGAAATTTTCAGTATTTATCGACGAAATTTTCAGTTTGAATCGACGAAATTCTTAATTTGAATTCACGAAATTCTTGGCCAGATTTGCAAGATTGCCAACCCGCCATCTGGAAAAAAAAATTACCATATGGGTTAGGTAAAAAATTGCTACGACCCTGTGGAAATTTCGCAAATCGCTGGTGGTGGCGCTGGTTTACCATATTGCTTGCTCAAACTTTACCATATGACTACCGGAGCACCGGACTTAGAAGAATTTTTCTTAGATATTATGGTGAAAATTCTTGGATAATCTGAGACCTTCTGCCGTAGATGGCGTGCTGGCGCCCTGCTTCTATATGCTATGGTAATTTTTCTCAGATCATCGGTAATTTTTACTAGATCCTTCTCTCAGTGCATTAACGTGTCCCTAACTGCTACCGATCGTTTCCGCTTTTCATGCATACATATGAAAGGCGGATCTTCGACGAGGGAAGCTTATTGTGCGATCCTCGGGAGGCACCTCGGATAGCCCAAGCAAAATGGCGAAAACGCTTTGTAAATAGCGGCTTAATTATACCACGAACCAAGGGAATTGGGTAGCTGATAGTGCGGGGTTAGAGAGAGAGAGAGAGACTGGGAGAGGACCGTCGCGTAGTTAGTCTGCAAAGCAAATCAGGGGTACGAAGACAGGTAACTCCAGTTGAGCCCCGTACCAATCCTTGCGCATATATTGTCAAGCGCTCCAGGGATTACCGAGTTTCACTTCCAGCAGTGGCCCAAGATGCCTCGCTGGGCTGTTACTGCCTGTGGTGCCTGTTAGTTCCGGGCCTTCTCGTATCGGGTAGGTCGAGATGCTGTTCTAACGTCCCTTCCACCTCGCGCATTACCCGCATCGCTCGGGCTTCCCGGGACCAACTATTAACTGCATCTAATTACAAGGTCCGATGGCAACATAGATGTCTAATTAATGGCCCAGAGATTTATGCACAGATGCACGTGAGTTAGATCGTTTTGCATAAGGCGCTGTTCCCTCCCGGGCTCCCTGTCTCAAACCGCGCGACTCCGCCGGCATTAGACATACTAATACTACCGCATGGACGCACAAGTTAGGTCGTTAGATTATCCGCGGGTGTGCGAACGCTTTGGTTTACGTCCCGAAAGTAGGTACAGACGTCGATCAATTATATGCTGATCGTGCCGTTGGCATGTGCGAGTCCCTGTCCGAGGATCGGTTCGAATCGTTCATGCGTTATCCGAAGTCGAAGGAAATTCTCTCGACTCCAATTAGCTCGAATGACTCATCTGTCCGTGGATGGCGTTGTGGAAACGATGTAACTGCGCGGATATCATGTACTCGTCGGGCATGATACGGCCGGAGATATTAAGTAGCTCCGGAGCACCCAAGTTTCATCTTCGAACCGGGCCACTCGGCAACGTCAGTGCCTGTAACGGTGCCAAACTTCTATTTTACACTCATGGGCTGTTGCGTGACTCGGGCCGTAACCCTCGGAGTCCCTCAAGACTCGACTCGGGTCGAACTCTCCGGAGCCGCGAACTGAGAAACAACGGCCATTCGACGTCGCCGTATCACGAAAACGAACCGTCATTAATAACGAGGCCCCGGAATCGTCCCGAATGGAAACGTATTTATGTTAAAGTATGGACCGTTTACGAGACTCGGATCACCGTGAAATTTCATGCTACCTTCTCGATTTTATTTGCATAGCCCGCTCCTCGGTCCGCCCCTTTCGTTCCGTGCAGATTGTGAAACTAGTTCAAACTGCGGACGATTCGAGAGAAGCCACACGCCGCCCGCCGCTCCAGCTTCCGCAGCTTCTCCGCCGCGCTGGACCAACTTTCAAGTTGCGCAAGAACGCCGGCAATCGCCCGCGCGCTGTTACTATTCTACCCGTGAAATTCATATAACACGAATCATTTCTATCCTACCATGAAATAGTAAGGGGAAGGGGAGGGGGGGGGGGGGGGGGGGGGGGAGCAGAACTTTGGAGAATATAATCATATCTGGTCGTTTCGAATAACTCCAGAAATTCTATAAGCGCAGATACGCTTTTACGCTCTCGGTCCGAGCTGTGCGTTCTCCCGTCTGCTCTCGGCCGAGATCTCGCAATTATGCGGATCACGAACAGAAGGCGGACTTCCAGCCTCCTTTGTACCGTCGACGAAACGGTTTTTAAAAGTAGTCTGATCGACAATTCAATTTCCTTCGTCCGTCCGGTGGTTTTTCTGTCCGTCGCTCAATTTTTTTTTACCCCCTCCTCCGAATGCCCCGCTCGAACGCCCCGGTCGGGTTTAATCTCAGTGAAAGCCAGTGAATCTGACGGAAGCCCACACGAGGTGGATCCAACCTCGGCAATAGCTTTACGCGAGCGTCGTTCAAAAGCCCAACGTTGCGGGGATTAAAGGATTGAGCGGGGCACGTTGATATTTCGCACCTTCGCTGGCAGAAATTTAAGGGCGTTCCGCCCGACGAGGTCTTGAGATGAACCTTGTCAGGCCCTTGTCAGGCCCCGGCCCAACGCTCTAAACTTTTCAACTGCAAGATTTTCTCCCGAGCGACGGCCTAATTTGTGATCCGTAAGTGCGTTTTACGGGACAGCGATAATCGTACGAAGAAAATGATAACGCATGGTCCCTCCCTTGAGTGCCATCGCCATGCGAAATAAATGACTCGATAATTGCGCTAATTACAAGCATAATTGAAAAGATACTCGGATTGCACCGCGTTGGAAACCCAATGCGGTTTATGTTCCTAGAATCCTATGTGCCCACTATCGTTGCATCGCCGACGTGCACACACACACACACGCACGTGCTCGTCTGGGGACATTAAATCGATGCCAGAACAAAATTTAAATCGAATGTAATTGCGTTTCGCCGGCTAAATTCTGCACGCTGACACGGCACGGGCCCCGACTAGTTTTCTCGTATGTTTGCGCGCCGTGGAGAGAATGAGGCAGAGAGATATCTGCGAGATTCCGCGATTCCATTAACGCACCGCACAGAGAGTGTAAAGCGGGCAAACGGCGTGTCGAATTCTCGCTATCCCGTACGCGACGAAACGATTAATTAAATTTCCGGTGTTGCTGTTGTAGCGAATCGATCGATTCCTAATTGACTCATAGATTACAACGAGCTTCCCCTCTCGCGTTCGAAACGGGCGCCCGATAATCTCCATCCATCTGTCCGTACATTCGACAATTAACACCCGGTAATTTTCCTTCGAACGTTATGTACCGACAAAGTGTAGCGGTTTTTTTTTCTTATTCTCCCCCTTCTCCCTCTTTCCTCTTTTCTCCATTACCATCGATTATTTCACGCTGCGTCGAGGGATGGAAATTCGCCGCCCTTCCGTGCATCGATCTCTCTCGCCTCTCACTTTCTCTCTCTCTCGAGAAGAATTTCCTCGCAACGTTTAATTGAAAGCTTCCGCGTCGCCGGTGCTTTTCCTCGTGAGAGTCGGCGCCGAAGCTCGTGTGTCGGGTGTCGGAAGGCGGCCAGCGGCACGTACAAGGCGTTCTCTCAGCACCTCTTCATTTCTAACAGCTTCGGAGGTACGAGGAGGTTTCACCCGTCGGTACCCGCGCGAAGCACGTACCTAACGTCGTTAAACGAAGCACAAAGGGATTTTCTTCCGGCGGCGCCCGATGGCGCGGCGAAGGCGCAAAGTTTCATCCCCCCCCCGCGTCACTATACAATTTATTCATTTTCCGCGACGATACTGATTGTCGCGTCGCAGCTACACCGACAGACGTGCCGAGGAAACTGTACGTTCGAACTGTGAAATTTACCTTGTGGATTAGCAATCAAGTCTCCCGACCCGAGTCACACGGCAAATTCTTCGGAAAAATTGCCGTGACGACGTAACGGGCTCTACCGGGAGCGAATGGATACGGTAGGTGAACTATTTATCGAATAATTCGCGCGAGTCTAACACAGTTCGGGCGATTCGTTAAACAAACCGTCGATCGAGGCGCGCGCGCTCGTGGGCCCTCCGTTACCGAAACGTCACGCGTACAGTTGGTTTTCAAATTTACGCTCAAATTCGTAGCCAACACCCCAGAGACGAGCCGATATTTCACACGGCACCGAAGCACCGACGTGACATTTAGCACGCATAATTGCTGTCGCCGAACACGCGTTATGACATCGTTTTCAGTCATCTCTCCTAATTTTCGCCGATGGGCTCCACTGGACAGGGGGGGGGGGGAGGCGAACTGTTTAGTTCATTTGTAATACCGTACAACACGGACAAGTGGAAAACGTGCCGGATACAAGGCCTCTGGGATTCGATTGAACTTTCAATAACGTGCTAATTTAATTAGATAGCCTCGCGCGTAATTTTCATCTGGAACACGCTTCCCTCACTTCCCCCCCGATTCTCTGGAAGCGCTGATTATTTCGCCAGATCGCAAATAGATTATGTGCTCGTTGCTGATTCTGACGCTATTGCCAGAACCCCATCAACCCCCCCCCCCCCCTCCCCTCTTCCCCTCCCAGCCGGGGCCCAAAACTGTGCGTGTAATTTAGCCTAATGGATTGGGAGCCACGAACCGGAATGACACGTTCACTGTGAGATAAAGCTATCGAAGGAATTCCCATTGCAAAACAAATCGCATTCAATCAAGTTAACGCTGTTAACCGAGCGGACTTTACACGTTCGATCGGAACGTGTGCTGCAAACATCAATTCAAAGTTTTATTAAAATAAACGTTCGACGTATAATTATCTGTTTCGAGTAATCGAAAATTCATTATCAAAGCTGGAGGGGGGTTTCGAATCGAGACGAGTACTTTCGGCTCCGGTCGCCTCATAATGGCTACGATTTTCCAATTTTATCGGCGCCGACATGATCGGAAATTATTAATTTCCTAAATTACCATCGTTGGATCCACTTTGACGAAAATAATGGGAGTAATTATCACTGCTGACGCGTTATACGTTTTAACGCTGCGTTGCGATGTATCCAGGCGAGAAGCATCGAACGGTGTTTTATTGTTCCATGTAACAGGGATTTAAAGCTTTGGACCTTTCGAAATTGAGAGCGTGCAGTGTAAACGATCAACATTGTTTTCGAATTTTTATGAACTACTGCCGCGCGAAACGCTTCCTTTACGGCGGTAAAAATGTAATAATATTTGTATTCGGGGCTGGCAGAGACCGATGGATAAAGGAAGATCCTCCGGGGTCGGGGAAGCTCGGCGTGCTGTCGCTTACTTTCACTTTATTTTGTAAGAATCAATATACCGGTCGGGATGCTGAAAAGCCAACTTTCTATATCCATCGGGAGAACACGGCCCCAACCCCCTGCGATCTTCACTAAATTGATATTGCCGCACGACCACACGCAGAGCTTGACGTCGCTTATGTTCAATCTACCGGGCTTCTTCGTATCCTACTTCGTTCTCGTATTAAAAAGGAAAACTCCTGTAAAAGCAGTCAACTTTTTTAATAATGAACATTATTGTAAATTAAATAAGAAAATTAAAAAAAAACCGAAACGTAATTAAAAAGTGCCTTCAGAAATTTCCTCCCAGGCTCCGATTATTATAAGTCGCTCGATACTGCACAAAATTACTATCATTATGTGCAAAAAAAAAAACACATTTTTCAACCGGCAATACGTCACTTCCAATCGAAAAATGAGATTTTTCAAACCGGAAATCACGTATTTTCGAAATGACGCCATTTCCATTCGAATAAATGAAATTTTTCAAACCGGAAGTCTCGCATTTCCGGTATGACGTCACGTCCAGTCAAAAAATGAGATTTCTGGACCGAAAGTGACGCATTTCTGTTAAATCCCCGGAAATCTAAATTCCCACTTTTCAAATTTTCAAAGTTCGCAGCGAGCCTGCTGGTAACACACAAAAGTAATAAACCGTAAACATAATTAAAGTGTGGTGCTTACCTAAAAGATTATCATAATAATCAGCTTCAAAAGGTGGAACAGCCGGTGATGATATACCGGTCGAACAGAGAAAAATAATTTTAAAAAATGTTAAAAGAGGAAGCGGATGTGGAACTTATTCATGACCGCGTCAAAGTGAACTCCCGGACCGCGAATGTATAACTCAGCTTCGGCGCGAGCGTGCCAGCCACGTCATAACACACACCACAAATATATATTACGAATACAAACACTGCGTGGCGCGCGTATTCGTGAGAGTTGAATCCGAAGTATAAAGTCAGAGGGCAGAAGCCTAGTATTTACCGCAACCCGTCCGCATCTCATCCCCGTCACCCCGTCACCCCCCCCCCCCCCCCCCAGCCTATCTGACTTTAGCTGTTTCTCCGGCGTGGAGTGGGTACACCGTATGTGATGGCGATGCTCGTTGCATATAAAGGCCAATGGGTTAGACGCGTTTCCTGTTTCCTCCACCCTAGGCCGCAGAGATTGCCCGGGCTCTCCTCGGTGCCCTCGCCGCAGTGTGCCGCTCTTTGACGAAAGCATCGTCGGTCAGTGGATAGGCAGAGAGACACACATACCCAGCACGTGTACTTACACTCGCGTCGCCGTGTTCCGTCCACACTGAACATCCGAGCTTCGGAGCGTAGCGCGCAGAAATAAAGAACACTGAAATCGGCCATAAAAGTGTTGCATTTTACTGCCACGTGAAGCATTATGTCATCCGCATGCAGAGGAGGGTGAACGCATGTGCCGGTGTGTTACGCCCGGAGGTGCGCTCGCAGTCCCTCCACGTAGGCACTATAATTGGCTCTCCGCGATGACGATCGAACGTAGTCGACGCGCTTCGTCGGAGAGACCGAGCATACGCGTTCGATGACCCCGGACGGAGAATCGGATGAACTCGAGAGGAGTTCGAGGGGGGGTGATCGATGCGGGACAGTCGAATCGCTGATCGCGTTCGGTTCGCCCGGCTTCCGGATAGGCGGTTCGCAACGGCGTCGCGGTGAGCTTTCCGATCATCTCCGGAGAATCGTCACCCAGCGATGCGCGTTCGCCAGGAAAGAACCGAACGTTCGCCGTGGCGCCGCCGCACAAAAGATCGGATGCGTCTACCCGTGAACGAGACGCGCCGCACGCGTCGCTAACTTCGCGAGTAGTTCGGCGAACAATCCCCGACTCTCGTTACTTTCGATCGTGGCACAAAAAACAAAAAAAAAAGATGTCCTGTCCATTGTAGCGCGCATCTTTGCCTGCTCTCGTCTCGACTATCTTGCCGTCGAACGCTCGATACCGCGCCGTTCACACAGAGTCCTGCGATACTGATGTAGTCGCTCGAGCGCGCCTCGCAACTTCGTCACACCGCAAAGCCCGTCGGTTTTTTTTTTTTTTTTTGCAACGGTGTCGAAGGCCGCGCTATTTTTACACGTCAAAGGTAACGTACCGACTGTACCCTCGACACGGGAGGGCACCTAGGAGACGCGGCAATGGCCCTCCTACCTCATTCGCCATTCTCTCGAGTGGCGCTTTTACGTGCCTCCTCGGAATTTATGAAGCGCCGCGCGCCACCGGAGATGTGTAATTTTTTGTTCATCCTCATCCGGACGATCTCGGGACGTGTCGAGAATCTTTGGCTTTTTAACGTCGCCGGCGATACACGAGAGTCTCGTCGCGAGCGAGGGAGACTGGTCCGTTTTGCCCCGCTGTAGCAAAGGTTGCGCACCGGAAGCTTGCGAGGGGTCAGGCCGTCGGCCGAGCGCGGGAGGACCGTAAAACGGACGATAAAGAAACGGCCACGGAGGAAAAAAATAATGACGGGCGTCTCGGTGTGTGGGGCGGAAAAGCTCTTCTCTTCGGTCGCGTTTGCATGAGGCGGAGCGTCGTGTACGTGAGACGCCGGTGAGGTCGAGGGTCGTTCGGATGTTGAAGCACGTCCACGCGGAATATTTCGTTCGTCAAGGGTAACCCGAGTGTCTATCTCACCGCCGTCGAAGATAAGGTAAATAGGGAGATACATCGGAGATATAGTGCGCTCTTAAAGTGCAGAGTACATGCAGCGAGAGCCGGTAAATAGTTAGAAGCTCGATCCGCCTCGGCGAGCAAACGGTAAAAGTACATATTCCAGCGGCAACGATTTACTCCCCGTAGTTTCACGGGTTCTCCCGCCGCGGGCGCGAGAAACATTACCGTACATTCGATAAATATTCGATGCCGTATCGTCTGGAGCTCCCTCGGATCTCCGAGGAGTGGCACTGGATGAAGGCGAGATGCGCGGGAGCCGAGCTTGAAAGCGCATCGCGATTTCGCAATTGCGACCCGGGCAGATTTCAGCCGGCTCTCACGTCCTCTCGGAGATATCGAGGACCGAAGCGGCGCGTCGTTCCCGATAATGGTTTTCTCTCGCGAGCGCGCAGAGTGCTCCGGCGGCGGGACGGAGAGGCGGGAACGATAAAATCATACAATTACGAAATACCATAAAATTACGGCTATTAAACGGTCGACGACGGTCGTCTCGCGGATGGAACGGGGCGGGGAGGGGGGGCTTGTTCCCGCCGAACTTAACGCTGCGGTACGCCGTGGATGCACACCTGTCAGGACGCACGTGTGGCCCGGGTGTAGCGATGTAACCGCGGGTTTCGAGCGGCGGCGCGGCAGTTCTGCTCCTGAGCGCGACGTCATATAGCGTCACACTGGAATTAGTTTGCACTATCTGCACAGCAGTTTATTGGGGAGTTCATTTCGTTGTAGAGGGCGAGATAGAACAATCCAATTTCGAGCTAATGACGCGGAAGGAGGTAGCGGCCGAATGGGGCGGAGAGGGCGAGAGAAGGAGAGGAGCCGATATGTAAGAAAATTTGGATGATTTGTTGAATCGCCGTAATACCCCATACTACCCCACTAATGCCGCGCGAAATCGAAGTCTATTACATTATCATACCGATCGGAGGGGATTCCCGGGCGTGGTTAATGACCTGGGCTAAGTTATTCCGCGGGAGGGACGAGAACCGACCGGCCCCTCGTTTGTTCGAGACGAATTTCTCATAGATTTACCGTGGCGTGTGTATAATAGATGCGAGCTAATCGCCACTGGAGCACTCGCTTTCGCGGCTCGATTCGGCTTTCCCAGACCCAAAAACGAATCGGCCAGGCGGTATCGAAAGAACGAGATAAATAATACCGAGACACCTCAGGAAAAAAAAAGAGCTATTGAAGAGACTTTTTTCAACGATATCAAAATTGCGTAAAATTTCTAAACGAGCCTCAATCTTCGTGAAAAATTCACTGAATGAAGAGACGTGACAACTCTACCAGTGTACTAAATTTCAACCTGCTATCTCAAATCGTTTCAGAACTATAGCCCGTTTAAACATACATATGCGTATTTCCGGACGCCAGCTAGTAATCACGTTTCTCAACATTTTAGGCTATTTCAAGTACTCCGACATTAAAATATCAACGATTTTTTTGTCCGAAGACCTAGATTCCTCCACGATGAAGCAAAAATAAGGTTTGCGGTAGAATCGTGCTGGATCTCTAGATCTCAGTCCCCAGTCTGCCTGCATACACTACATACCTAACTAGACGAGTGTCAGACTTAACAGTCACTTTCGAAATCAATATTTTAACCCCGCAATTCTACGATCTACCGCGAGTCCATGGTAGGGAAGACTTTTTTATACAGTTTCACTGTAACTCTTTAATGCGAGGTTAATAGCGTTGAAAATGCCACAAGACTTGCCAAGCACGGGCTAAACTCCGCTATTTTCAATATACCGTACGTTTACCGAACTTATAAGTAACACACACTGACGCGATAGGCTCGCGTTTCAGTCTACCTCCGCCTGTACAGACGGACCGCAACGTCTTTGCGACGTGTGTGAATCACCTTCAAAAACCTCCGAACATTTTCGTTTCCCATATACCAATCTCTCCCCTCATCCACCCGCCGGTTCGCTCTACGCCCAAGAGCGAACGCGGGTGGCGGCGCGTCTCGCGAACGCACGCTTTTCTTATATTTTTTTTCTTCCTTTCCTCCCCACGAAATCAACGGACTTGCAGTTTCTCCACCCCCGCAGCCCTCCCTCTCATCCGCGCCTTTTACTCAAAGAGATTCCTGAAAGAAAATTTCGTGTTCGAGGAATGTTTTTCCTGCGGAAAAGCCAACGTCTACTTTAGTGCCAACGCTCGGGCGAGAGCCACTCCGAAGCAGCCTCCCTCTTCCTCTCCCAATCTCTCCCGCCGCTTTCCAACAGTTCTCTCATCGTCTGTTGTGCAGCGGCGGAGCAGAAACAGTGCAAGGGTGGAGGAAGCGAAAAAAAAGCTTTGTTGAGCGCGCCACGACTCGTGCCGGTGGGTTATCCGGGAATCTGCTTTTCTTGGTACTTTCCCAGACCCGCGACTTTAGGAATACGAAGAAAAAAAAAACAATTACCGACGAGATAGCGACTAAGTCCGAGAGCGAAAGACGCGAGAGACGGTCCAAACTCTCGCGGCTTATCCCAGGAGCGAGTCTGCGAGAGGGCACGAATCTACGAAGCTATTAATTCGATGCTACCTTCTGATTTACGTATCGCGATTGCTGTTGAAATTAAGATATAATAAGAGAACCCGAAACCACCCCGGCCGGGTGAGCGATGAATTTTCAGTGAGAAACATAGCTACAGACTAAAACGTCGAATAGGTGTGGTTCGTAAAACGTCACAGCGTACTACGCTCGACGGTTCCGAGGCGCTAATCCGGAAGTACCGTCGCGAACAGATTTCCGCTCACTCCTGAGCTTCGTGCCGGTCTCCGGCTCTCTGGCCGAACGTTTAATTCATTTTTGGCCCGTCACTAGTGGCGGAGTGCACTCGGGGGGAGGGGGAGGGGGGGGGGGGGGGGGGGGGGGGCATGTGCGCATTTCGACGTATAGCACATTCGACTGTGAAATCGTGGTAAAACGAGTGAATTTCAGCGAGTAAGCGGGATCCACCCCGGCGCGTCGTCCGCCACCGCCGAGGCCAATAGAATTGCGGATGAGCGCCGGCTCTCGCTCGACTGCGACTCCGTCGCACACAGAGAGCGATAGAAGCGTGTACCCGTTATTATATTTACCAGGATGGAGTCGACGTGTGGCGAATTCGAACTTTAAAGGCTCACGGTGGCCAGCGATAATTAAATATAAAAAATTAAGCCTTGAGGCAAATCGAACCCGCGGGGCCGAAACGAATTTGTGGAGCCTGGCGATCGAGCTTCCCGTACTACCGCAACCCCCCCCCCCCCCCCCCCCCCCCCCCACCTCTCAACGCCGAAAGATCTATATCGGCTGTGGCTGCTAACTGCGAGGGGATCGTCGATCTTTAACTGATGCCACACATGCCTCCTCTCTGTATCGCTTCTTTTTTTTCCCTCTCGTCCTATTTCGCTCGCTCAGTCGATAAAATTGTTCGCATCGAATCCCAAAGCCGCAGTGGGTTCGTTTCTATTGTTTTGTCCTCCCCCCCTGCCCGCCCGCCGGTCACTCGCGATCTATGTAATTTCGATCGTCCGAATACTTTTTTTTCGAACTCAATAGAAACTGCGGCAATAACATCGAAAACGTATGCGATTGTCGTATACGTGTGCGCACTGGTAAAACGCGATGCCTATCGGCGGAACACGAGTGTCACGTGCAGAGTGAGCCGTCGGGCTGGCCTATGAGTGAAATTTGTCGGCATGAATCTAGAGAGCGTCACAGGACCTCGACACAATCACCTGCGTGTGATTCGTCCGAATCGGCTGAGAGCGTCGAGGCTCGACATCGGTTTGTTCGGTTGGACGCAGATATTACGCGATAAATGATTCGACGTTTTGTTGCGACGTTGCGTCCTCGTTCTATTCACTGCACTCGTTCGGCTAATGTCGAACGATTAAATTGAACGATAGGCGGACGAGGGACGAGTGTTCGGTGTGACAAAAACCGGGATCGTCGAATCGATGTCGGATCGGGACATTGGGAGCGAACTTTTGGCGGAGCCTCGCATCGTTGATCAGATTTTTTTCTCCCCCAACAATCCGGATGACCTTGCGCCGTTGATGATAAAGGCAATTCGTCAACTGACCCGTTGTGCCGAATGCGACTGATCAAAGGCGATCCAGTCGCGTGAGTCGAGTCGGCAGAGTCGCGGAAACCGTGGAAATAATCTCGTCCAACGATAATTTGTGGCGGTACAAATGGTCGGTTTAGCCAGATACGGTCAAAGGGAAAGGTATTCGCGATTGTCAATCGCAAGTCTGTAGAACACCGACGAGGGAAGTGGAGCGAGTGGCCGAGATATTCCGATGGTCTGGCCAAAAGGATATGTACGGGTTCACATAGTTTCATGCTCAAAAGGTATGCGCTCAAGCTGAAACGTTCATCGGTGACGAGATGAGCGTGAGCGCAGCGGAGGCAGAGCGAGGACTTTGTGGACGACCGAGATTATCCGATTTCCAGCAGTTGTACCGTTGTCCGTATAACGTTAGCCATTATTGCTCGTCTCCCTCCCGACGTTAAACTCGCTCTCAATGAGAGTGGCTTTCGGATCTAGTTATAATACTCGGATAATTGCGTTAACGGGGGGCTTCGTCGGACTATCTATACCGTGCAAACTTCCGTGGATTTCCGTGTGTTCATGCGGCACCGACTCGACGCGAGTCGACGAGGGAGGGACGCGGACGTACCGAGTGAGCGCAAGTAGTTGGCTCGGTTACAGGGTCGGCAGGATCAGCCGTTTTCACGCTTACAACGCCGCTACCGTGAACGTACTCGACGCAACTACGGAAAATTCAATTCCGCGATCCTCTTCGCCGACCTCCTCGAAAGGTTTTATCAGCTGAGAATAATGACGCCGCTGTAAATTTCGGAGCCGACCCGGAGGCAACGATTGTCCATCACCGTTTCCCGAGGGCATCCCGAGACAATATACCGCCGGCCACTGTGCACCGTCCGTCCAGTCCGGAATAGAGCGCGCAGCGATCTTTCATTAAACAGCCATGCAACTCCCCTGCCACTCCGAATGCAAAGCCACGATGTTGCAGCAACATCCGAATGAAATGCCCGCGGGTGGATTTATTCGGTCCGAGAATGAGGGGTTGTTTATTCGCCACTCGCGAACTACACACCGGTTACCTTTACTGACTCGTCTTTTGTTGCCTCGTCCTTTATTCCAACTATTCAGGCACCGGCATCGGCTTGGCGTTTCTGGCTGGCGCGTTCGCGATGTTTAGACGGATGGCAACTGGGAACTGATGCGGTATCGAGCATCTGCTATCTCGCCTTTGTACCGTTGACATGTGTCGTTTGTTCAAGTAACACTCGACTTCGAGCATCACAGAGAACTTGTATCTGGGCTCTTTCCATCTCACCTCGAGTCACCGCTCCAAGAGCGATACAGGTAAATAATTTTACGCTCCGCTCGAGCTGTAACTCTTGAGTCAAGGAGATTCGCGAGATAATTGTCGACACCAGCGGTGGAATAAACTCACTCTGTCGAGTTTGGGTGTTGGAGCGGCGCGAGGCGGGACCCTTTAATTGGATGAACATGTTCGCGAAACTCGCGTGCGGCAGGTGTAACCGTATACGCGTCACCTTTCGTGTGACAGTGAGAGAATCAGCATGTGCGACGTTTGTCGTCGCGTTTTGTCGTGCAAATGGATTCGAACTCCAAGAGCAACACAGCCCGGGTACGCGATACACCGGTGCAGAAAGATCCGAGGGTAAGCACACACACACACACGCACACACAGTCTCACAGTCGCGCGAGAACCCAGCGGCGGATAATTTACCGACTTTGAGAACACGCGCGAAGTCACAAAGCGTTTCACTTCGCGAATAAATCGACCAGTACCTTCCCATCCGGTTCTCGTCATTCAAGGTGTTTTTCGCGACAAAAGCATCCGTGAACCGACCACGGGCGTCTCACTCGTGCTTTCCGAAGGGGCAGCCTGTGGTGCCGCTTCGAAATCCTTCGGGATTTATTTCTCCAGGCTCGCAAGGTTTAAAATTTCCCTCGTGGCAGATTCCGCAACCGTTCTCAGATGCAAATGCAATTTCCGCTCGGATAGTCCGAATTCCTGCCCGACGAATCGACGATGTTGCCGGAGACTGAAGCCATTGTGAGCGCGAAAATATTGATGAACCGAGCGGAGCGAGATTGAAAAAATAAATTCAAAAATGTGTAGGGTAGGTTTTTTTTTTGTCGCATTCACATAATACGAGTCGGGTATATTATAGTCCAGCGCGGGGAGGTACGTGCCGCCGAGCTCGCAACACCGGATTATGCAAAGTTTCGACGATCTTTGTGCCGCTGAGGAGGAACGGCGGCGGCAGGGCAGAAATTGTTCTTTAGCCGTTCCCTCCGCCTTTCTCATTTCGGCCCAGCCGGCCGCGCCGGCACGCACTCGAAAAGTTCAACTATTATCCGCCGGGGTCGCCCCGGTCAGCGGCAACAGCCGGAAAATGCACCGGCCATGGGGACGCGACACGAATATTTTTTAACCCCTCGCCTGCAGGTATGAAACATTTCGTCGGTTCGGCCGGGCTGAAATGCAATTTTAAAAAAGCGTATCACGCCCGGCGTTTACCGGGCCAGAACTCTCCTCTCTCCCGCCCGCATTTTATGCGATGCCCGATCGCGTGGCAACATCTGCGCGCCTCGCCGCTCGATACAATTAAACGGAGCCAGGAAATCCAGGCGTACCCGTCCCGGTTACACCGTACATACGTGCGAGGCTGCCAGCGTGTACGCGTGGCCGAACAATCCGCGGAACGTTGACGAACATTTTTTCGCTTTAAATTTATTCGTGGCAATTAGATAAGTTGAATGGACAGCGGGGGACAATGAAACCCCCTCCCACTCCCCATCGCTCCTCAATATGCATATTATTTAACAGCGTGGGTTGCCTTTTTTTTATAAACCCGTTCCGCTCATTTACATTCCGGTTTATAGATACAGTAATATCCGTATCTGTGCCGCAGAACGGAGCTCGAGTAATTGGCGCCGGATAACAATGGGTGACTTTTTTTCGACGAGTGCGGTCATTACAGGATCCCGCATTGTTATTCTATTTCATATTCGCTGCGTGATATAGCCGAGCCGCGACGCAACAGAGTAACGTTATAACCACATTAATTGACCGAGTGATACGAATAGCGGTGCGATGAATTGAACACCGTGAATTCTCTCGGTAATTGTAAGCGAGTTTCCGTGGATAATGAGTTGCCCGAGACTAACGCGCATCGGTCGCAGTCATGAGACTGCGGAGTTTCCTGAGCCGCAATCCTGAAGGCAATTAGCCGATACGAGGAAACGAGCCGAGCCAACCGCCTCGTGCAAGTATGTTAAACAATGAACACGTATGCTGGGCGGCTGCCGGGTTGAGCCGTTCCGCGATCGGTTATTAGCCGATCCGTTCCTCTTTATGTCCGACATTGTTACGTAGTCGATTAGTTGTCGTTGGCGTGGCCAATAACCGAAGTCCTCTTTCTGTACGGTCTTCGGGTATTATCCGCCGCATGACCGGGCAGTAGTGAGATCCACGTATAGTCGGACGGGCGAAAGCGCGCAACAATGATTTCCCGCAGCGCGGCGCATAGTCTGGCTTATGGACGATCGGGTTGCCAATGGAGCATCGTCTAATGAACGGCTCGACTGCGAAACCACCCTATTCGCTATTATTACGGCCAAATAGACGGAGTCAGAAGTGGAGAGGCTCGCGGCTCCGGCAGAGAAGAGCCCGGGCTCTCGGGCTACCAATATACTACCTAAATTCAGAATGGGACTCCCGGATAACCTTGTTCTTCGATTCTGCAGGGACTCCGTCTCTCGCTCGCTCGAGAAGTACTTTCAAGTATTCGGTAGAACGAGTATACGGCAGCCTTTTAATCGAGTTTTCGAAGCAAGAACCATTGGATAACCCCTTATCCGGGAGTGACAAGCGCGCTGCTAAGCACGGCTCTACGATAGCGGAGAAAGTAATGCGAACGGGACGAAAAAAGGCTCCAGAGAACGTTTTCGCGAACGGTATGTGCTCTTGACGTCGAGTCACAACAGTTTGAGAAAACTTTTTACCGAACTTTGCCCGACTCTCGCGAGGGTGAGACGTTACGCGGGTACGAGTGAGTGCATTGCGCGATTGCGATGACGATTTGGACGGGTCCTGAGATCCGCGCGGATAAGACGATCAGCGTTGTCTCCATTCGGTAATCTTCGGTAATGTCCACTTCGCCGGATGACCATTCTTTCGCACGGCTCTCTTTGTAACCCGGAAATGCAGTCCGGCAAGTGTAGCGAACAACTTTTGCTACACTGAAAAGAAAAATTTGCTTGCGGGCTGCCAAAGAGAAAAATTCTTATTTCAATTCTGTATGATATTGAAACAACGACGGAAAGACTGTCAAAGTGTCATGGTATCGTTTCAACCTCGTATGCAATTGTAAGAATTGAAAGTAGAATTGAAATAATCTTTTTTTTTTTATTTGATCCGCAAACGAATTTTACTTGAGTCATTGATATATATATATTTTGTTTTTTTCGGTGTAGCGTATTAATAATTCGATGTGTCTTTGCCGCCATCCGAGATTTTTTCCCTCGAAAAATGTACCGTGCATGGCATGCATGGTTACGCCTGAAAGCCGGAATCCTCGACTTTAATCTCGAGAGACGACGGCGTATCTCGCCTTTTTTCATAACGACTCGCACCAAGGACGTGGCACGAAATTTTTTACACCTCTTTTTCTCGTCCCCTCTCGGCCTTCGCTCGCACTTTGCTCATTTCTTCCTTCCTTCCGTCCTTCCTTCCTTTCTATACTTCGCTTCATCCACTTTTCCCTCTCGGGACGTCGTGTTTTTTTTTTTTTTTTTCGTCCGCCTCTCGTCATTCCCGAGGCTGTCAGCATGACAAGGCGGCGGCATTGTTTGGTGCAAGTTTCTGGGGCTCCGGCAGCGTGCGGCTCGAGATCTTCGAGACGACGATTCCGACGACCGGGTCGACAAGGGCGAGAACGCCACTAAGGACGGGAGAGCCGCGGGGCCAACTGAAACGAGAAGGAACGAGGACGATGGTGACGTTTAACAAGGCTCACCAACGAAAACTTCCAGGCTGTGGTTCCCTTCTTCCTTCCGCAGCCTCCCACTATTTCTCTCTTTGCCCGCTGGCAAATATTTAATTTAACTTCGAAATAGCATTTCTTTGTAGGTAAGAGGAAGCCCGCGACGGGAGGGCAGGGGACGACGAGGCTCCAGCGACCAACTAAATTCGTGCAAGTAGCTTTCGGGCACTAACTGGTACCGAGCATCGTGCCGTTGCCTTGTCGGATTGACAGGAAAAAAGAGGATAATGAAATACATATTGAATTACATCTGATGCAAATCTAATGAGGGAAGCCAAAGCTAGTCTAATGAGGGAAGCGAATCCATTATTGAAGAGAATAATACCCTCGAACAGAGCGCGAGGTTAATAGCGGGAACTCAATGTTTCGATGGAATTAGATGAAAAGCTCCTTTCCGTCCTAAGCTTGCCTATAATTATCGGGTTTCCGCATATAGATGCAGTCAATGCATCATTGATCGACTCATTGACGTGCTAATCGGGGTGGGCTATATTCACCACTTTTACCCAAAATTCAACGCATTCGCCGCGATATTTCAGTGATGTACGGATTTCATCGGTTATGATTATAGATTCACGGCAGGCGGGTGATTGCGGGCTCGACCGAAGTGCGAGATGCAGCGCAACACTGGTGTTTCGATGGACAATAGTGCCGTTGCGTGCGCATGGGCATAATATCGGTTAAGCTGCTAAAAGCAAAAAATATATTTTTTGAACGGTTGTATGCTTTGAGAAAACAAAATCGTTCGAGTCAACAAAATAAGCACTTACGGTTGACGAAACAACTGACAGTCAGTTGAGTCGAGCGTTTATTAATTTACTACGAAAATAATTTCATTCAATCAACCAAATTCGTTTCGTTGCCGGTGGCCGCACCACTCGGACGTTTTGTAGGGTCAAAGCATTTTTTTTCCTTCTCATTGCAGCGATAACGCTGCGCGAAACAGGATTCGCTTTACAGCAGTGCTGTAAATTGTGATGCGATGCGTATCGGCAATGTAAATACCGCTGCGTAATGTTTTCCGGCTAAAATATTTGCGATTTTTCCGATCTGTTAACGATTCGAATCGGATGTTTAACAAAAACTGTACCTGAATTTTCTATGTGGTACTTCATTTTTTCATATTTTTTATTATTCATATTTCCATTTCTTTTATATTCGCGAATTTTTCCATTAGGTGAGAGTTTCATGTTGGATGTAAAAGCAAAAGTGCGACTACATGATAAATTTCAGTAAGGTAAAGCAGGACAAAATGGGGTCCTCTCAAATCATGGGGGTAAAACGGGAGTAGAAGAGAATTGGGCCGTCAGACAGCCAGATCTTTTTTTTCAAACGCTCAAAACCAATCTTACAAATCCAATTTTTTAATTAGAAACTGTAAGTATACGGTACGAGTATCGTGATAGCAACGTTATTTCGCTTAGCGTTCCCATTTCACCCCGGTCCCCCCTACTTCGAAACTTTGCGTCATTCCTGAATGAAGGGATATCTACTCGGTCTTCCGGTTATTGGAACGAGACCGAAAGTTATTACGTTGGTACTCGATACAACTTCGCAGGACGTTGAAGCCATATAGTTCGAAAAGTTTCGTAATTATCGATGTCTCTTTGAGCGGTAGTCGACGTTTCTCTGACTCCTATTCTTTCAGCCGGGCACGGTTAATAGCTCGCCGGGGGGCGCGGGGCAGGAGATTTGCAAGCGACCCCCCGTATATCCGTTATGTGTGTACCTGTTGCGAGTTTGTGACGGAAACCGACCGGGCGTTGAATGCCAGCAATGACCGAGCCTCGATCGTGCCTGCCTAATGGACTTTCCGCGTTGGTCCTCGTTGGTACACGAGTCCGATAGTGCCTATCCGCTAAATGCGAATTTATTCGAGGCCTTCGGTTACATACGGTCGAACCTGTGTGCGCCTCCCCCATTCTGCAGGCAGCGAGTCTCTCGGAGCGAACAAACGCTACCTCTCCATTAACGATCGTCCAATCGTCCTGGCGGTAGGCGATGTCACGAATGATATTACAACATGCGCAACAAATCATCAGCATCCGATACCGTCTATGGTACCGTGTAAATCGGCGCTGAAAAAAAAAGAATCTATCGAGTGAACAAAATGAGCGCTTACGGGTGATGAAACAAATTTTTGGTCGATCGAACGAAATAATTGTCGCAGCGAGCAAGGAAACGTTCGATTCGACTGTTAGTTTGATCAACGAGATGTTCCTTTCGATCGGCCGAACAATTGTTTCGTCACCCGTGAGCGCACACTTTGTTGAGTCAATTGATTTTTGTTTTCTCCATGAGATCTTCAAATTCCATGAACGCGAAGCGCGTAGTGCAAACACGTCGGGTGCAAAAGTAAAAATCTTTTTGTTTCACACTGGCCCGATTTCTTTTAAAGCCGTGTCTTCCAGATTCGCGAAATCTCGTAGAAAAAAAACCGGCAAGTCCCGATCGGATGGCCGAAAGATTTACGCAGTAATGGACTGACTCGGTGAGTCACGAGTGATATTACAATATGCGCAAAAAAGGCACTGAAAAAAAAAAGAATCTATCGAGTCAGCAAAATGAGCGCGTACGGGTGACGAAACAAATTTTTGGTCGATCGATCGAAATAATTGTCGCACTGAGTAAAGAAACATTCAATCCAGTTGTTAGTTTGATCGACCAAGCATTTGTTTCGCCACCCCTGGGTGCCCACTTTGTTGACCGAATCGACGTTATTTTTTCTCAGTGAGATCTTCAAAATTCCCAGTGTAAACACAAAGTCTAAACACGTCGTCTGAGTACAAAAGTAAAAATCTTTTTGCTTCACACTGGCCAGATATCTTTCAGATTGGCGAAATCTCGTAGAAAAAAAATAGCAAGTCCCGATCGGATGGCCGAAAAGATTTACGCCGTAATAAACTAGCTCGGTGAGATAAACAGTGCGGAAGGTGCAAATGACCGGCTATCCATATCCACTCGGTGGCGGCGTGCGGAGGAGTTCGCGCCCATTCCGTACCGCCGCAACGGGGCGAGAACAAGAGGGCGAGAGAGCCGGAGGGTATAAAGTGTGCGGTTCCTCTCATCGTCTGGACGGTACGCAGCTGCATATGCCAGTGAACCGGCGGCGTGCCCGTTACCAACCAATCCCGGCAGTAACCTTCGCGCTAACTCTATAGAGCTTTAGCCCCACCTCCCCCCTCGCCACCGCACGGGAAAACCAAATTATAAAAGTTGGCCGCGGCCGGTGGAGCGGGTGGAGATCTGCAATTAGCGTTATTAAGCACGCTCTCTGTCACCCTTGTTTCCCCGACCCTCCGTTTTCCACTGCGAGCCCACGCCGCTCCAGTTACGTAGCTCTTCTCCTCTCAGCCTCGTAGTTCCGGGTGAGACGAGCGGCCTTTCAGCTCCTCGACGAGGGCCTCGAGCATCCTCAAACAGCTGTCGGCGGCGGTAAATGTAAGCGCGCGTAGGAGCAATAGTAGCCCGACGGCAGCCTCGGTGTCATATTCGAGGAGCTCGGGGGGGGGGGGGGGGGGGGGGGGGGGGGGAATTTTCTGTACTCTCTTCGCAAGCGTTTTCGCACAACCGCACAGCCCCGGAGTCGCTTCCGATGAAAAGAAGATTTGTGGAGGGTAACGGATAGTCGATGTGGTCGGTCAGTTTTCAATCTTTGCTCCGGTGTTTCACGGTGGATTTGATGAACTGCCGCGAGGATCTCCGTCGGTTCTAGTGCAGGTCTATCGAATCCAGCGGTACAGCCAGGTCCTGCGGTCCGTCCTCGCCGCAATATCAAGATTCCCGGCGTACAGGAAGATATATTCGACGACTATTTTTGTCCGAAAACCGCGAAGCCTGGACCGAACGTGAGATACATCGCGGCGAAATTCGTTCCTGCAATCGATACCGCTGCGATTTACCACAATAATTCAATGCCTTCGTTCAGACATCGACGTTCGTCGGACAAGAGCTTTCTCGATCGTTCGGAGAGTGATTGCGCGAGGTTTCGCTATCTATGCGCGTGTATCGTTCTGCGCTGTGCAGTCGGGGAATAGATCGGTTCGCAAATATCGCGGAGTTTCTCCGAAATTACTCCGAGACGGTACGAATGGATATTGCAAAACTTAAAATCATGAATTCTTGTGCGATATTTCTTTGCCGAAGAGAGCTCGCCCGCGAAAGCAATTCCGTCCGAAATTATATCTCGATGTTTGGGGAAAACGGCAAAGCATCCTGCACGGTATGTGTGTCAGGCATGCGTGCCTGTTTGCATTCGGTGAAGAGGGTTAAGCCGAAGAGCATTGGCTAAACAGTATGCGGAAATCGAGGCGCGGGATTAATCTTGGATTTACCTTGCAAACTGTTCCAAATCGATTTTGTGACACAAGATCGGTCTTCGCGTCTCTCTGGCGCCGCAACATGCATTTTCCAGGCCTGGCTCACGTTAACGTGTCATCGAGGTCAATGTTAAGTAGCGGGGAGGCAGAAAAAAATTCAGTAGAAATTGACATGTTAAAAACAATGTTAATTAACACTCGATAGTGTTTTAAAAAATGTAAATTTTATGTAGCGGACTGGAAGTTTTAATGCGAAAACTGGTACACTCAATTTAATGCAAGATAGTCATAAAAAATTAATGGACTTTTAGCGTAAAATTAAAGTAAATTGTTGGAATTAAAGTACTTTTATAGTATAATTAACGTAAATTGTGTATAAAGTTTTTAATATACTGCACGTTAATTTTTTATTACAATGGTACATCAAATTTAATATACCATTTTATGCATAAAAACTCTCAGTACCAGTGCATTAAATTTCATACGAAATTTTTTTACAGTGTATTTTGGTCGACGTTTACACTGATAAAAAATATCAATGACTCAAGTACAATTTATTTGCGAGCTGCTAAAGAAAATGAATGTTGTTTCAATTCGACTTTCAATTCTTGCAATTTTGTACAGGATTGAAACAATAACATGTCACCTTGACAGTCGTCTCGTCGTTGTTTCAATACCATGTGGAACTGTAAGAATTGAAACAAAAAAAAATTTCCGTGTAGGTTTGATAAAAATTGAAGAAAGGCTGCTGGCTTTTTTGCCTAAGGAGAGAAACTTTACGTACAATTGTTCTCGAATTCTTGTCGTTGGAATACCGCTCCGTTCCAACTTAAGCGAGTCCGGCCTATACGCGAATTGCAATTGGAACTCTAGCGGGCGGGAGGTCTCGCGAGATGTAGGGGCGAGCGGGGCAAAATGGGACAGCGGGGCAGAACGCAATTTTCCAATAACTTTTTGGATCGGTGGCGGTGGTGGTGAATGGGGTAAAACGGAGTCTAAAATCAGGACGTACGGTTGGGACAAAATGGGGCATCCAAAAATTGTTGGAAAATTGAGTTTTGCCCGACTATCCCATTCTGCCCGTCTCTCCGGTATTCCCGTTAAGATCGTTCGTCACTGATGAAAGAAAGCGTTTTCTGCGACGCAGTGTAGCCGTCACCTCTGGGTCACCGATGTAATAACGGGCCACGGGACCGAGACAATGAAAGCGGCGATGGCCGAGCGGACGAGAACCGCAGGGAATCGTCCACGGTTAAAGAGGGAGGAAACTGCGCCCGTCGGCAGAACTATAACTCCGAAACTGTACGGGGAATCCCGCGATCTCCACTATTCTATTCCGAGCGGCGGTATTAACCAAGATACATCTCTACAACCGTATCCAGCAGAATTGGAAATGGGTTGGTACCACGTAAATTTTACGAGGAACAACGAATGTAAATTTTTTCTACTCTTCGCGGATACAGCTTTCCGTCCGTGCGAATGCATATCGTAGGGTTGTTCATATTTGTACGAATCAGAGACGCACGCACTGTTGACTATAGACAGTAGATAATTAAAAAATTAAAACGAAATTTCAGCCTGCAATATTTTTAGTTTCTCACGTCGGTTTCTTTTTAATCTCTTTTTATTTTTAATTTTTCACACGCAAAAGTAGCGAATTCCGCTAGTCGAGAATTCGCTCAGACAGTCGGAGCGCGTAATGCGGTAGTTCCAGCAAAAGAGAGGAGAAACTGCACTCCAATTCCCGGCTTAGCCACAGTACGTCGCCGACCACCTCCGGGGTCGGCTTGGAACCTCCGGATTGTAGAGTCACGCTCGTTCTACCGGCTGCGCCTCGTGTCCGACTCATTTGCAAACGAGCGTAGAAATTCTCTGAAGCCGTGGTCACCGGCGTGTTACTTTGTATACGCCTGCGGGGAAACTCAAAAAAAATAGAGAAAATAGCGAAGACATTTCAATGGGGCTAGGAGAGTTTTCAGAGCAGCCGGTTGACTACCTCGGAAGAGTTTTGTACCCTATGCGCTGAGGGACATTGTAGATCCATCCAGTGTACACGAGAACAGACCACGGAGATATGTGCAACGCGCCGGCCCACATAGACTTCCCTATTTTTCGACGCACGCTCAATTCTACTTCGAGAAAGAGAAATGTGTTATTGCACCCGCAATCCCCATGGGAAACCTACTCTGGACGTTTTAAATTGAGCACGGCACCGCGCTATCCTCGAAGTACCGGCGAACAATTTACCATGGGGATTTCTAAGCTTGAGGATGGAGGAGAATTGATCGACGTATCGAAAAAGAAAATAAATATAAATGTATAAAAAAATGGAGTTGAAGATAAGCGAAACGCGCGGGCGGAACGTTTATGTTGCAGCCGATATGTTGAAATGTTGTACTTTTTTTTTTGTTGAATTTTTGTCAAAATAATATACGACATTACCATTGTAGAAGGCACTGGGCTATCCTCGAAGTACCGGCGAACAATTTACCATGGGGATTTCTAAGCTTGAAAGTGGAGAAGAATTGATCGACGTGTCGAAAAAGGAAATAAGTATAAATGTATTAAAAAAATTAAGTTGAAGATAATTGAACCGCGCGGGCGGAACGTTTATGTTGCAGCCGATATGTTGAAACTTCGTTTTTTTTTTTTTTTGTAACGACAGCTTTTGCTACCGACAAGACGAGAAGGTATTTCGAGATTTCCCTTGACATGGTTTTTTCGTTGTTGGATTTTTGTCAAAACAGTGTGCGAAATTTCCACTGTATAATGCACGAAACTTGTAGCAATGTGACTCACTCGGCGAAAGAAAACGAGAGGAAAAACAGATGCGTGACTAGGGCCGATTTATCTCCGCCGAGACGGAAATGTTCTGTCCAGGAGTGAGCGCTCCTCTGTAAATCAGCAGCCAGCTAGACTCGCGAGCCGGAGGAAGAAGCTTCGTTCGCGGCGAACCGCGGGCTTTCATCCACACACCTATATTTGTTAGACGTCCCGAGGAGAGGCTGCCGGAGCATCCATCTGCCTTTGCATAAAGAACCTCCTTTTTTACCGGTAAGAATAATGCAAAGAGGACTCGAAACGCGCGTTGGTGAATGTCGTCATAGCCAGATACAAGTACAAAAAAAAAAAAAAAAAACCATTAAAAAATGGCAGAAACAGAAGAGCCATCGAAATGGCAGGCTCCTCTCTCAGAGTCACCGCTTCTCGCTGCGCTCAAATTAACTGTGGATCGTCGGGGATTCGTCGGGAAAAAGTTCGGTCCGTGTATCTCGCTTCCGAGACTTCGCTCCGAGCTTCATTCAATATTAGCCTCTTTGACAACTTTCGTCAAAGTAATATTTCTCAATTTTTTTTCCGCGCCCCCTCGAAGAACCGAGCGTAGTCAATCGAGGCTATCGAAGTTTCCGACGCGCTTTTTTTTAATCGTTAGTTGAGTCCACCTAGTCGAAGCCGTGTACAAACATCGACTTTTAATTATCGGAACTTTTAATAGACGGATTCGCAGAACGCCGGGTAAATAGTTGTTTGTCGCAATGGGGGGATCAATGTTTTTCCGATAAGGCTTTGAAACTGGAAAGCGATCGGTGGGTACGTCGAAGAGGCGCTCTGAAGCGAACCGGTCATTGGGCAGCAGTTGCACCGAAAGCGTTTCGATTCCGCGAGAGTCCCCAAATGGACACTTTCCTCTCCCGTTCCGTCGGTCCAATATTTGGGAGGAATGGCGGAGAGATGGCCATAACCATTATCGAACGGCTCCAAATAATTTGAGGCAGAAGCTTCGGAAGTAAGCACGTTGAAATCGTTCGAGGAATATGCAACTGCGACTGGCTTCGGCGCGAGTGAGGGACCGTTAATGCCGAAAAGCTTTTCGTTCCGTCATCCTCGAACTCTCCGGCTCTCCGCTCGTCGAGCAGTCGCTCGATAAGTGCATTTCCGATCTCGACTCGCTAAAGCACGAGTTCGCTCTCCTCCGCCTCTCGCCCGTCGTTCCTTCCTCTCCTTTGCCCGATTGTGAGTCAAATTCGTCGCTGCTGGAAACTCCCCTCAGACGTCAGTCCGAGAGTCTCCTTATCGCCGAGTATTTCCACGTAAACATTAAAGTACACACTTAAGCTTCGCTGTGCACTCAGCCGGTGTGTAATGTAATTGCGCTCAACCGTGGGTCAGCGGAGAGGAACGTTTATTGAGACAATCGTAAAGACAGCGACCGGTGTGCCAAAAAAAAGAAATCAAACCTTTCACCGAACCAAGCTCCGGATTGAGTCAAAGAATAATGAGTATTTTGTTCAGCGGAGCGATTCGAAAGCTGCGACAAGTTGGATACAGTAAACGATTGTCATCGGTGAACTGCGTTGGAGATTCGTCGATTCATCGATCAGATTCTATCACTGTTTCAGATTGGATTAGTTAGATTTCTTCCGAATACGCGAAATCATCGTAACGTTCGACCGCACTCCAATTTCATTCGCACGATTTGTAAGCGACACGATCCCCACGAAGGACACTTCGGTGAGCAAAGGTCCGTTTCGATGTGGTAATGGTATACGCCTCGATCCGGCCGGACACGGAACCGTTGGCGAAATCCATTGGACCCGCTTTCACGATACATTGGAACAAGAATTCGGACAGCGACCGTCGAAGTGTACATCTCTACGAGAATGGCTGTGCGAATTCGCCGATGCCAGCGACCGGTGTCCCGCTCGCATCGGGGACGGGGCGGGTGGATGGGAGTTAAAACGACACACCGAACTCATTAAACTTGTTTCGCCGCTTTCATGGGTGCGAACGAGCAGTGGCCGGCTGCCGGACGACAGCGGCACAGAGAGAAATAGAGACAAGCGTAGGGTGGACGAGAGAAAGTTGAGCGGGTAAAACGAGATTTTCCACTGTGAAAATCGACGACCGGTCGTCGGAGGGGGGGGGGGGGGGGGGGCGTCGGGCCGGCGGGTTAACAAACGGGGACACGGACACAGGTCGCCGGTACAATTCGAGCGATGAAACGGGAATGCGTACCCCCAGCACGCACGATTCGCGTTCCACCGTCCGAACAGGTTCGAAACGGTACGAGTTGTCGTTCGGCGACCTACGAACGTCACGATAAGCTCGAAACTTGATTGTGATTCTCTGCTGTCGGGAGGCCAATTGCACCGTGCCTAACTGCACACATATGCACGGCATGCGTGTTCGATTGTCCCTGTGTTCGAAATCGAAGCGACCTTTGCCACCGTCCAATTCCGGAACGGACCGAACCACGCGCCACTTGAGTTCCAAATATCCGAGTGCTCTCTCGTCGTGTTTCTCACCTAGTGAATTTTATCCTCCACGACTACGCCGTACCGAACGGGACGCAACACACGCGGAGGACCGTTGTTACACGGTACAGGCCCCTTCTATTGGTTACCGGTGCAATTTGTATTGTAACATGAAGCAATTTGTTCGGCAAACGAAACGACCAAAACTGGACTAATTATCGGTAAATAATAATATCTGTTTGCTCATAGAGGAATTCATCGACCACCGTTATTTCTGTTGATTTTACCGTGGGCCATTCGTTTATGCGAGCTGTTCGCAATTTCCGCGTAAGTTACGCTCTCGCCCGTGATTCACGCGGTCGTAGTTGCTCTCGTATCAGTGAGCGCTGTTAACGAGAACGTTTCAGGCTCTCGAGGGTTCTTGTCGATGGTAAAGTGGCATCATTTTGCCCGGAAAATTTTTCCTCGCACACTCACCCACACACACACATACACACACAAGTACATTACAGCACTCGCAGACCCGATCGAATGAATGATAAAAGTTCGAGCGTCGAGCATCCGCACGCCGGGGTAAAGAAAAGTTTTCACGGTGTTGTTGAAACCGCGAGTGCTCGAAACTTTTGCCCGAGAGATCGAGCCTGTAACACGCTCGGAGCACCCGTGGAAGGGTAGTTACGTCGAGGGCCGGGCGAGCGCACGGTAGTTTTCGTTCCGCGAAAGTACGAGCGTTGCAGAAAGGAAGGTGACATGGGAGCGCGTGCGATAATTCCCACGCGGGCCGGCGGCCCTTTTCGCGCTTCTCGAAAGACGCTCGAGGTCCTTCCGATGACCCGAACTTACTAATACACCGGTCGCCGGAGGATCGAGCTCGAACTTTCATTGACCTGCAGCGACTTCCCGTCCGCTCGTCATACGCGATTATTTTTTATTTTATTTTATTAACTCCGAAGAGGGAAATCCTTGCATACTGAATTTCAGCCACTCACCGACGCTCGGTGGTGTGTCGGTCCGCGCGAGTCCGACGACGGTGAAAAGGGCGAACGCAGCTGCGGCGACAGCGGTAGTTCTCGAGGACAACAACGTGGCAAAACGGGCGGCAACGATAAAACCAGCGCGAGCAGCAGCACCGGTTGCCGCCGCGTCGGTAGCGCGCTCACCGATCATCGCGGTGAAACTGGAGTGTAGCGCGAGAGCGGCGAGGGTGCACGACCGGCATCCCGACTGAGAGGGATCGCCGCCGAGGCGAGCCTGGCAGCGAGCGAGCCAGCTTCCTCGTCTCTCGCTCTCCCGCGCGCCGGACGGAAGCCCGAGAGGGAGAGCGAGCGAGGACGGCGAGGCGGAGAACCACCCCCGTGTCGCACCGTGCTCGGGGCAGCGCGCGCGCTACGTCCTCGCGCAGACGCGCTTTCTCGCACCCCGACAACGTGTTCTCTCGCTGGCCCCGCTACGTGTGTACGTGCAGGGGGATTCGGTTCCGGGCTGATCGTGGTGGTGGCGTCGACCGGAGCACGTAGAAAGACGTTACGTCGGTATCGAGGATACGACCGCCTCGTGTCGCGCCGGCGGGATGAAGCTGATCGGCCCGCGGGTCGTTATCCCCGGAGTCCGCGGCAACGAAACTTGATAAGCCTGTGTCGGCTTCGCGCTAAGTTCGCCCGGGATGCGTGAGGATAAAACTCGGAAATCGAATACACGCGATCCGAGACCGCTCGGACGGGAAACCGTGCACGGAGAGAGCTGTGTGAGAAGAGACGGGACGCGAAGCAGCTGGCCGAAGTCTCCCCTCCGCTCGGCAAACTCCACGATAATCCCTCTCACTTATCTCTTATCAATGGACGACGTTAATTATCACTTTCGTGACGCACCTGTGGAACGTCTCTCGGGATATCTTTTCCGTTCGGCAACCCTCCGACCCTTCCTCGTTCCACGCGCTTCCGTGTCTTTCGCGGCTCGTGTCTGCAAACCCTGAGAGTGACGTTCGTGTGTAACGCGCGGCGGATCGTCAGCGTCTCCACCCTCTCGCGCGAAACTACCCGGCGGTCTCGGTGCGGTATCGTCGTGCGCAATCGGATGATACCCAACGATGATGCATGAAGTTCTTGGGAGAGTGTTCCGCACGGAGCAAAACGATTAGTCGGTCCGACCGCAACTGCTCGGTTAAACGGACTCGTGGCGATTTATGAAGTTTTGTTTGTGCGGCAAAATCACCGCTTCCGCTTACCCGTCAATTAATTCTTTGGCCCGAAGGGAATCATTGTTGGTAACGCATTTAACCACGCAATTCCGACAGATGATCGTTTCTCTTCGCCTACAAACAATCATTTTTTTTCTCACACCTCGGGCCGTTTTACGCCCTCTCATTATTTTTCTTATTTTTTCTTTTTTTTTTCGCGCATTTCTTCCAGCCGCTGTGTATTCGAAATCCTCGAGCCGATAAATTCAGTGTCAGCGGGTTGAGGAGAAACCTTCGCGGAGCTTTCTCATCGCGGAGTTTGGCTCGCGGCAGCAGTGGCCCGCCGTTTTATTATACCGGCTAGCCGCTAGCTAGCGCGGATAAAACGGGAGGGCAGGAGGGGGGGGGGGGGGGGGTGGAACGTGAGCTCGCGGGTGGACTGTCGCGTATGACAGATAGCACGTGGGGCTCCCCCATTGCTCTCGCTCCACGACGAAAGTGAATTAAAAATAAGGAAGTCCGTTCTCTGGCTGGCAGTGCATTTTCACGGGACCAAACGGAGGATCCGGGGTCCGCCTCGACGGTGGCCGACCGACGTACCGGCGGACTGCCTCTCGTCGACCTATTTAATTTCCCACGCCACCCTCGATCTATCATAATATTTTTCATGCACCGCCGGGGCTTTTCACGCGGCCCGGCTCGTTGGTGTGTGATTCCAAGGCATGCAATTATTCCATTAAACACTCCGTTCCGTCTGTGTTTATTTTTTATTGTTATTATTATTAATATTTTATCTATGGCGCAGACCGCAGCGCGCATCAACGTGTTTATCTTCGACGCGCGATCTCTCGATCTATGCTTCCCCGACGTTGAAAAAATAAACAAATTATCGCTAAGGATTCACGATCACGAAGGTTTGCGGAACAAAAAGAGGCTCGCTCGATATATAACAAAAAAAATGCAGGGAAGAATAACAAAGCAATCATGTGAGTGCGAAATTGGATATACGCACGAACCTTCCACACCGTGGTCACGCGACTTCGCTATTCATCTATATACGCTCTCGCAGTACTATCGGCGCTGTGCGGTGAACGATCGAGAGAACGGAGTTCAATCGAATGGCAAGCGTACGCTATGGACAGACCTCGTTCGATGGCTGTGCCAGCCCGCTCGAACCAAAGCGCAAAAATGATATACGATTCCTCGTCGGAACTTTCGGATTTTTGCCAAGACGGCAAATGAACCTTTAATTGTTTGTTTAGAATCGAAGAAAAGAAGACGGCGAGCAATCGATAATCGAAAGTCTTGGATAGAATAAACTTTCTGATCCTGGCATTAATAGTAACGATTGTCATTAGTAATAACAATTATTTAACGACTTAAAGCAACGTTCATTTTGGTCCTATATTTGGTTCCTCCTAGAGGAAGCCTTGTTTTTGATGAAAAAATGAACTGTTAAGATTTTAATAAAAAGGCATTAAATACAGTCCGGAAACGACGATTAACGAAAAAAGGTAAGGAATTTTTATAGCCAATGTTGCAAAAATGAGTGATTTTTCCTATCTTGAAACGTCGATATCTTTGCTTCCTGATCGCATTTTGCCCAAAAGTCAAGCACGACGTTGACGTTCAAAAAAGCTGTCAATAAATATTGTCACATCGCTTCCTCATAATATTAATCAACGCGACAGCGAGCGAACAAGCTCCGTCAGTAAAGGAATATTATGAGGAGGCGATACGAAAATTACAATTTTCACTTTTTTCACTATAAAAAGTAGTCTTGTACAATAAGATCTGAGGGGGTATTTTGAGTCCCCCGTTTGTAAAACGTATACGTTCTGTCGCTGTATTCATTCATATGTTTGTACGCATGCATGAACATATGAATAACTGTGATTGACTGCATGTGTAACTGTTTCTCGAAAATATTATTTTTAAAACAACCCCTTCTTGATCGACCATTGACCAGCAGGAGATCTTCCACGCCACTCAACAAAATTTTTTCGAAATTTTCGAAATCTATTCCGTGGATGTACAATTCGTTTCGGCAGGCCTCTTTGGAGACCTGCGGTAGATCGACGCACATCGTCGATCTACCGAGAGTCCATCGCAGACGAGATTGTTGTTTCACACGGGTAAGAAAACGGAAGAGTAAAAGAGGGCGAGCCGCGGAAGAATACGATGAGAGGGGAAGAACCGGGAGACGGTTTGTAGTCGGGGGGCGTAATCGCAAGCTCTCCTACATGTCCGATTAGAGGACCCAAGGCGCGTCCCGCTTCGCTGGGTAGCTGTGAGTAAATAACGCTGGAATACCCCGCTACGTATGCTCGTATATACATATACGTCTTCATGGGTATTATATGGCCCAGGTCGCAGAGCCCGAGGCGTGAATTACAATTTTGTTGGTCGTCGTCGAGCATATGGAGGGATGCAGTCGGTATAGCCGGCCACAAAAGCAGGAGCAACAGAAACTACGGAGAACCAACGGGGCCAGATAGGATCTTGTCGGTCTCGCTGAGAAGGCGTGTCCGAGACTCCGCGGCGCCGCAAGACGCACTGCCATGGAACGAGCAGTATTGTAGAATTTCGAGGAAGAGGTAAAACGGCCAACGTCGAGTATATGCTCTGTTTGTGCGCGCCCGCGAATCGAGTCGGCACGAATGCTCGTTGCACGGGCAGAAGCGAGGCTTGCATATCCTTCCGCGCACTTCCGGTACTTTCTCTCCTTCAGCCCGGGGGGCTGCGATACGAGCTGGCCTATCGAGCGCGTCACATCTGATTTGTCTACCTCGATTCGCAGAGAACAATCGCCAATGCGCATACCTGTTGGACCGACGAGCAAGCCGGTCCATATCGATCGTTAGTTTTCAATGACTCGGTTCTTCAGTCGATATGCTTCTAATTGTTTTCTCCTTTTTTTTAGGTCGTATGTTGAGGTTGTCCGAGCGGCACAGCCAAACGTGAGTTTCAGAGAAATTTTCGAACACTTCTCGATGGAATAAAAATATGAAAAAAATCAAGTATGTTGGGAGGTGCTGCAAAAATTCTTTTTGTAAAATAATCATTCAAATTTGCTATTAACCCATTGAAAATTAAAATCATAATTCAACAAATCACCCGGCAACTTAACTATTTTCCTTCACACAAATAATTCGTTGATTTTTTCTGAAAGACCGCGATTTTCAAAGATTACAAAAAATGCATACTTATTCAGAAAAATAAACGAAACATTTGTATGGAAAAAAAATCGTCAAGTTGCCGGGTAATTTGTTGAACAATTATTTTTATCGTTAATTTGTCATAAGCATTTTGGAATTGATATTGCATAAAAACAGTATTTGCAGTACCTCCCATATGGTTGATTTTTTCAGACTTTCATCCCATCCAGAAATATTTTAATTTTTCCCTGTAACTCACGTTTTGGCGGGATTGTACCGCTCGGACTACTTCAATTTCCAACGGCTTAGTTCTTCCATCGACATGCCTCTTTTTATTCTTTTTTAATTCGGTCCTGCTCGGAGCGTCCGTCGAATTCCTGCTGAATTTCGTCCTATCGATAGGTGCAGGATAAGCGGAGCGGTTTTATATCGAGAGTTCGGTAGAGACGATAATAAATAGAGTTATTGGCTTGCGTGTCTCTTTGTCCGACACGCTCGACCGGCGAGTCGGTCAATACCGACCGACGTGGCGGGCCAACAAAGACTTACGTCGCGGAGTAAGAAAGACCCGACGGAAATCCCTTGGCGTTTCTGTACCGCTGTCGATTGCCGGGAAGAACACGAGTCCGCGAATAACGCTCGATCGGCTATTGTTCCTCGGCGAGGTGAGCGAAAAGGGGGAAAAAAAAAATAATGACGTACCGACCGGGAATGGAATCCCGCAGTCAGCGAGCCATCCGGGGTCCCGTCCCGGCTGTAACCGTGTGTCCGGTCATTGGAAAGAAGAAACGCCGGGATAAAACTGGCAAAGCCCGGGCATTACTGTCATACGAAACTCATTCTACGGGAAAAGCTGTCTCCGGATCTACCTCCCTGCAGCCGTCGGGGATTTACTCGTTCACCACCCGAACTGTACAATACACTTCAGGAATATAATGCAACGATGTATTTCGACTCGCTGCCGATCTCGACCTTCCGACACACGCTGTTATTTGCGTCAATAACGAATGCACGCGTCCCGATTTCTACTTCAGCGGGTTCTCGCTGTTTTCATTAAAACGTCTCTTTTAATAATAAACAACTGGAGCAGCTTTGCGTGCTCCGAAATGTTTTCTACACGTCACATCCCGAATGTGAAATACCATAAGCTTCTGACGCGGACTTTCGTATCGAATATTGAGGTGGCATAAGCGACAGGAAAAAATACATCGAATGGGTTTTGGGAAGAATTGCGGTTTTTTGCTTTTAGAGGGAATTCGGCAGAAATCCAAGTGTCTATCCAACGATTTAAAAAATATATGCTTGGTAGAGTGACGCTCGGTGGATCTACGAAAATCTCTTCGGGCCGTTGTGGGACGACGAGAAACGTTTAAAAAAAAGGATGATAAAGTAGGTGCCTCTTCGATCTTCGTCTCGCGCGAGGTAATATCTTTTCAATAAGAGAACCGGAAGCTGAATTCGATCGTTACGAGGAACGGATGGATTGTCGGAGTACAAACGAATTCTTCGCGATTTTAAAACGAATGTGATTTATCTTTGACGTCATCCTGAACTGAATTGGGAATGAAAAAAAAATTATGAAAATTCGTCGACGATTTTTTTTGGTCTCACATCCATTATCGTTGGACGTGACGAATTACGTCGAGCGTTTCTTGAAAGCTCTATGTAATTCCGATTTCTCATACAATCAAAGTTACGCTGTATGAGGAGACCGTGGAAAAGTTTCGGGCACGTTGAAAATGCAGCGCTAACTCGGGGGTCGTTCGCGCTCGTGCGTTAACCCCGGGGGCCAAGGTTGTCTGTTAATCTCGTGACGTTAAGTGCAACTGAAATTGTTATATTCGCGAATACGGGAAGAAGCGGCGGGAGAAGCGCGCCGCACGCCGCACCCGGAAGTTTGTATCAAATTATACAGGTGAAACTTTGGTCGAGAAGCGGTTGAAGAAACTGCTTCGCCGACGGTAAATTGTTTCTCTTCTCTCGCGGTGGCGACGTCTTGCAGCATGCGGCATCGCTACTGTATGTATATATATATATATATATAGTAACTTAACATTCATACTCCGTTTAAAGGGCGAAGGATGCCGGAGAGAGGGCGTAGGCGGCTCGGGAAAACCGCAATCCGATCCCGGTCCTCTATTCATGGATATGTACATTGCTGAAAGCGAGTTATTGAGAACAGTGCAAGAATAACAAGTGCCCGTAGATAGAATGGGCATTTTATTCGCGGAGAAAGTTTCACTTTGGTTTTAACGCGGCTTCGAAGTAGATGGAAATTAAGTGTTGGTGGTTTTCGGAAGTACAGAGGGAATAATCGATTCAACCCTTCACAAGTCACAGGTCTATCCCCACTTTTAGGCGCGATCGCACAGAGATAAATTGTTTGGTTGCTCTGACAAAATGAGTTTTGCTGACAATGACCTCGATCCTGCACACTGAAAAAAATATACCATTGACTCAAGTAAAATTCGATTGCGGGCTGCCAAAGAAAAAAATTATTATTTCATATCTACTTTTAATTCTAACAATTCCATACGGGATTGAAACGATAACACCTCACCTTGACGGTCTTGCCGTTGTTGTTTCAATATTATATGGAATTGTAAGAATTGAAAGTAGAAGCCAACCATTTTTTTTTCCGTGCGTAGCAACGCGTGGCCCGTTAGTTCCTCTTCGGACAGTTTGACTTATAAGGGGTTGAGGAGTGGGGACGGTTTCAGTAAAAAAAAAAGTGTTTTGATAAAATAAGATAAAAAATAAAACATGTTTTTTTTGCATGAACTTGTTGGGCCCTGCTCTTAAGAAAAAGGGCTAAATCTAAGATGCTGAAAAATGTTTTCGAATAACGGATGAAAAAATAATCATAAAATTGTATGGTCGTTGCTCGGAATGAATCTCTGCTGTGCGAGGGATGAAGGAGGCTTTGGACAAAGCTTCGGATACACACTCGTCGAGCAATGCCCGCGGATACATTAGACATCCGCCCACCTCTCTCCGCTCTAGCGCTTCGTTTCAATATCTCATCGGGAATGGACCATTCGCTGCGGAGTTTGCTCCACGGGTGGATACGCGCTCGGTAAAGTCCGCACGGTGTTTGCGATTGTTCTCCGAATATGTGCAACGCCGCATTAAAGGCACTTGACCGAAATTTAAATATCGGAGATCGATGCGCACTGCATCGCAGCATCGCAGCAGCGCACGCTCTACGACTATACACAATACACAAGTAAAAAAAATATAATACAAACATATCTTCGTTTAACCATTTCCAGCATAGGGAATCCTATGTTAAATTTTGCGAAACGGCACTTTTTTTCAAAAAATTTCGAGATATCGCATTAAAACCTTCGCCATTGTTTTCAAGTGGCATATTTACCAACCGATTTCATTAACGAAAAAATTCTAAAAAATTTATTTTCAAAAATACCATTTTCGTCGAAAAATTGTAAGGGGGTACACGCAAGTGGTGTACACGCAAGTCGAGACTAATTGAAGATCCGGTTTGTTTTGCCGAGTGTCATTGGCAATAACAGGTGATATTTTACTCGTTCTCGAGAGATCGTAGAGTGTCGCACGGAGCGAGAGGAGATGGAGAGGATGGGAGATGGAGCGAAGAGCCGGCGCACCGGGGGATTGATATTTTACCGGCTGCCATGGCTCCGCCGTTGCTGCTGCGAAAGAGAGTGCGGTGTGAAATCCAGCGAACTGCCTGGGCCTCCTCCACAGACCTCGTTGAGCACGTAGCAATTAACCTGTCACCCTCTTTCCCCGAGTATTCTTTCTACGAACTTAACGCCACCCGCTCTCGGATTCCCTCACCGCCCGAGCAGAAACAGCACCGGAGAAAGATTATATCTGTTGACGCCTCTCGACGCATTTATCTATAGATGTTCAATTTTTTTATATTATTTTTTCTTCATTATTTTTCTCTCCTTTCTGCGAAGGCTCTAAGGAAGGCGGGGCCATCGGTGAGTGCTCAAAGACTGGAATTTACCGTTGAGAAATATCGGAAACATTAAAGCCAGCGAAGTATCTCGGCGAGCAGGATCTTTTCCAGCTTTTTCTCTCTCCGTGCCGACCGGGTCGACTTATAATTTCAATATTGCCAATTTCACGGTGTCTTCCATCGGGCGAGCGGCGAGACAAAAAGCCCCGCTGAACGGGCCGGGAATGGCACGCTCGCAATTAACGTTTGAAGACGCGCGAGAGCTTCGATGATTCCGCGATCGTTGAGTTCTCACGGCGTTCGGCACTCTCAGTTTTCTTCTGTCTCTCGTCGAAACCCGGCGAAAACCCTGTTTGTAAATATTCCGACTGCTCGATCCCCGGGCTCCGACAACGCGATTCCAATTAAAATCTTAATCAGTCGGAAGCCGGTTAAGCGTGACTTCTTACATTCACGTTAACCCACCACGAGTTAATGGAAAGTGACTCGAACGTTTGTATTTACACATTGCTCCTTCATCGTCTCGAATCCGGATCGTCTTCCGGTTTCTCAATTTTGTTTTTTTTTTTTTTCGGTTTATTTTGTACTTTCCTACGGTCTCTGTTCTCGTTCGATATATTTGAGTTGCACTGATCGGATGGCGTTGAGCATATTTCGATACTGCATTTGCTAAGAGGTTGGCAAGCTCCGAACGTTAACTGACTCTGCGGTATTAAACGGTTGAATCGAACGGTAGAATCGGAAGGGTGGCTTTTGCGAATCCATATCGGCACGCTTTGTGACGAGGATTTTTCCTCAAGACAGGGATGGACAGGGCGATACGGTAAGGGCTAATCGAGGCCCGATGCTTCCATTACTGAATCGTTATTAATTCACGTTATCATCGATTATCAAATTATTCAAATTAAATGAATTATCACCAATTACGAATCACGACTCGGTGTTCAGTCAATTACTTATTTAACGTTTATTCAGATATCTCGCGTATCGATTTGACATCGCGTTGCGGGAAACTAATTTTTAGCCATAGATAATGTTTTCAATTGACACGGATCGCTTCCGAAAAATTTCAATTACGAAAATTCAAACCATTTATCAAAATAGAGAAAGGAAAAGATTAAAAATCCTGTTATTTTTCTTTTTTTTAGTAGACTCAACAGTGCATTGAGTCCGTTAAATGGCGTCTGAGACTGTTTAATTTCGAGGAAAATGCTGCGTTGGGTTAAAAAATGTGATGACCTGAGCACGAAGTTTTTTAAAATCTCATCCGGCTCCTCCAGTCATCGTCGACCCCACAGCCGAGTGGATTTTTCCGTAGCGAATCCAGCAAGTAACCGAGGCTCGTGCGATAATTTGCTCTTTCCCATTATCGTCTATTCCTCGCTCGCCGATCTGACGCACCGAGTTTTCCCGAGCCAATTGCCTCGGACCCTTGCTGCTTTACGCGGCTGATCGGAGGAGTCGAGAAATTTACCTTTTCACGGTTCACGGTGCGGCCAGAGGCGTCAGAATCGCGAGAGCTCCTTTGGTTACCAGTCGCAGCGACTGCACCGAGAGGCGCACAGTGAAGTTCGCAGAGCTTCCCAAACGCGCGTTCGCCCCGAGCGTTAATGAATTTTTCCTCGGTAACCGTGCAGTTATGGAACAGAAAAATTGCATATTCCACGCAAAACTCCGGCGGGACAGGGAGAAAGCGGGCGGTTCGCGCCGTTGGCGGCGGAGGGAAGGAAACTACTCGTTAGCTCAAGAATTATTCGAGCTCGCCGTAAATCGTATATACGTATCTACAATCGACGATATTCATTGTAATCCTCCGAGAGCCCCGGTTCGCCGAGTACGAAAAAAAAACGCAAAAGCTCGTCTACTCTTCGTTCCACGTGGGTACGAAATATATATAATAGTATACATATACTTGTACACATACGTATACATGTATGTGTATAAAAGGCAAGTTCCGAGCTTTCGTGAGCCGACGCGTCGCTCCCCGGCTTCTCCGCCCGTAGCCGGCCGAGAATACTCTCTGCGGTATCGACATAACATAAAGAAAGCTGCACATCTGGCGTTTGCATGGGAGGATGGGAATTTTAGCTACCGGCCAGCGCCGGGGAAGCTCGCACTCGTTTCTGCAATCCCTGCACTCCGACCATCGGGATCGCCCCGGTAATCCACTCGACTGCCCTTCTCGGCAACCGCAAACCCCGGTGTCTCTTTCGCGAGCGCTTGTTCAACCTCAACCGGATTCAATGAAACTCGGCGGAGCGGTCGAGCTCCCCCTCGATCGTAAGACAATGCGGAAGATAACTTACCCCGAATAATAACCATCCTTCACTCCCGGCGGGAATGAACTGCTGAGCTTAGGAGATACTTCGGCGGATGAACGGGATGAAGAACAGCTGATTTGGCAATGGAGCATCCTCGTCCCGTCAACCGATGGCGTCCTGGAAAGGAAGGAGTGGTTCCTCAAACAAGCGTTAACAATCGTATTGTTTGCGCGATCGCGGTTAAGTCGGATTCAGCTTGGGAACTCGAATGGAGAGCCAGAAAAATTTGGATACTCGATCGGGTGCTCATATTATATCAGCGATTACCCCAAATCGGCACATTATAATTTCAAAATGTTATCAACAAATTGGTGATATGAAAAATTATGCAAGATATTACCCGGCAACCTAATTTTCTTTTCTCATGAAAATGATTTGTTACTTTTTTTGAAGACGGATGTATTTTTTTCACAATTTTATGTAATGTTTGAAAATTGGGTTTTCTTTATGCTAAAATTTGTTTGAAATCGCTATTTTCAAACATTGAATAAAATTGTGAAAAGATTCATACCTGTTCAGAAAAATTGGCAAATCATTTTCGTATAAAAAAAAATTAGGTTGCCGGGTAATTTGTTGCACAATTTTCATTTTTCGCTAATTTGTTAATAACATTTAAGAATTTTAATTATGCAAAAACGATCTTTTCAGCACCTTCGATACGCCCGATTTTTTTCAGATTTTTATTCCATCAAGAAGTGTTTGTAATCTCTCTCATTCCTCTCTCGAACTTAGGTGGCGTCAGCCACGACGCAAGGACTTAACCTACCTCAAGGACTCCCTTAAGAAACATATCTTGTCCATAGAGCTTCAAAACCTTTTTTTTTTTTGTTAACTTTACAATTTTTTTCTTCTTTTTTCGTAAAAAGCATTCGCAATAGAACTGAAATATAATGGTAAAAATGACCGAGAAAAATATTGTGGACGTTCGTGGACAAGAAACTTTGTTTAAATGAGCAAACCTTTGTGTTACGGTGGACGGTTCCGCGAAGAATCGCGGAATTTCTTTGTCTCTCCGAGCTCGTTAAGTATTATCGATCGAAACAGAGAAAAGTCATTATAATCGTAAAGTATCGTACGACATTCGTTCCGTCTCCGTCGGCTGCTCGTCCGTCGTTGTATGACAAGAGCGAAGGGAGGGCGAGAGTACAATTTAAGTTACTCCGCCGATGTTACAACTGACTCGCTCTCGCTCTCTCCGTTACGCGGCTCCCGAGCTCTTATCATATTAATGGAAAACTGCTGGGCGAAACGAAAACGACGGGAACCGTGGAGCCGACGACACAATCACGTGCCGGTATGAATAACAGTGTATTATCCATCGGGAGAACGGGAGCGAAACAGAGACGAACGTCGACGGGTCGGAGTGAGAGAATTAAACTTTGAAACTCGATTCGTCGCTGTTTCCATTATGATAAAATTTCACCTGAAACTGGGCATTAAACGCAACACTGGAAATACATATTATACAAACGGGGCCATCGCGGAGGGGGGGAGCAAATGTCGCATAATTTTTATTCGACCAGCGGATTCTCTAAGATTTTACCCGAGAGTAATTTTTTCTTTACTCCGGACTGCCCGCCAGGGCAAAAGACGGGAGTTATGCGCTTCACTGCGATCGGTAAACATTGGTATGGCGAAAAATTACTAAACAGATTTTGGGATACTAAAGCTTCATAGACTGATTGATATTTCTCACAATGCATTCGTGAGCAGAGTTTCTGACAATACATTTAACAACTCATGAAAATAAACCATAATTAGAGAAATCCGGCTAAATATTCGCGGTGACTTGTCGAAAAATCACGTCGGCGAATGGCACTCATACATACAATCGTACATTGAGATCGTCAGTTCTCAACACCCAATGAAAGGCCTCGAACATCGGAATTGTTAGTTGTGTATAATCATAGCGTTTTTTTCACGTTGTTCTACCTCATCGGTGTTTAGTGCGTCATCAGTGATGAAACAAAAATTGTTCGATGCAGTGTCTATATTAATATTTGATGCAGTAAATACCAAACAAATTAATTGAAAAAATATTATAATAAATTACGCACTTCACCTTTTATTTTTTGTTCTTATCGAAATTAATTGAACTATTTTTTCCGGGACACGTACGTTTTAAGTTTGTAGTTAATCCTGAGGTTTAATCTAATTATACGAAAGATCAATCATATGGGATATAAATTACATTCGAGTGTATATGCGCGGAATTCCTTCGAAGTGATTTTTTTTTCCTGTTCGTAATATCTTTCCGCAGCCTCTCTGCAATATAATGTTCCGCAATTAGTTTTTCCCTCGATCGAAACGTCACCGACAATTTGTCGGACCATTTAGTTCCATATCCACTAGATGCGAGACAGCAGCTTTGCCCTGCCGCGCGCATGTTCAACGAAAAGTTTTTACCCCGTCCCGATATTCGTCGTCGTTAGAGATCTTTTTTTTTCACCACATCTCTCGTAATACACAGAATACCGTTTGAATATTCGTCGGGTTTCACATACTCCAACATTCGCAACGCGGAGGAACGAAGGGTGAAATAATCGGGGCGATGGATCAGCCAGCGAGCGTGAGAGTATGAGTAACGCGCGAGTATGAAGTTGATCGCAGACACACAGAGAGTGGGTCGATGGAGGGCGACAAAGGTTCGAATAAATCCCGTGGGAGTGCGACCTTCCGGTTCCTGCGTACCCGTTGGGTACCTGACACGTGTCACCAGACTCCCATACCGATGCGTTCTGTGCCGCCGGCTCGATGCTCGCACATGCAAAAAAATTTATTTATCGCTTCATCGGTACTTTTTTTTTTGGTTTTTTTTTTTAAATCGACCCAAGTTTCAGTTGATGATGCACTCCCTCCGCTCCGCGTCACTGCCATTTGCCTTGTCGCGATATCAAAGAGCCACTGCAATTTCGTTCGATAAAATGACTCCGCGGTTATTACGTTAAAAAAAAACAATCCTTTTTTTTCGATTAAACGGATGAAATAAACCAATGCTGTACGCTTTTCATGGTTAACGAACGCTTTTCCGCTCGCGTCAAATGAAAACAGAGCATTAGTTACAATTAACGGGAAAAAAAGATTAAACAGAAACATCCACGATTGCAACCCCATTTCGATAAATATTAAACACGACGCCGGTAGAGTAAGCAGCGGAGTTAAGGTTTTGAAACGAGAGAAACTCATTTACCCGGGATTCATAATGAAGGAAGTGCCCGGAGGGGAAACGGCACCGATGGCGAAATGAGGTTTCGCCGACGGGTTCGCGCGACAGGGAGCGCCCTCAAGTACCGCTCCGCGTACCCGCTGAAATTCGGCGAAATCTCCCAACGTCGGAAGCAAAACATGTGTACGAGAAACCGCGAGGCGACGTTGCTCGGAGACTCTTTGAGTGCGTGACGAGAGGAGCCAACGCGCGGGCGCGTGTGCCACGGTGACGCGAAACGAATGCGAACGGCGTCGAGTATCATTATGAAACTTTTGCTCCCTTGAATCTCTGAGATGCAATTAGAGATCGCGTCACTCGGGAGCCTCGGGTTCGCATCCGCGAGTCCGACACTACCCCGGATAACTTATGTAGCGCACTGCACTGGAAATGCAGTGCGGTACAGTACGGTACCGTGCAGCACCGATTATAGGAGAGAATGGGACAAAACGGACCATTTTTTACCAATTTTTCGCGAGCGGCAAAACAAAAAGTCCTCCCAAGTGGAGAACACACCCGTTTTGCCCCGGTGTGCCGTTTTGCCCCGTTCCTCCCTACGCAACCGGGGAAGTCAGTTGTCACCGGCACTTTGCATTATTCATGTAAACCCCCCTTGTCGCCATTTTCCCATGCTCTTGTTCCCTTTCAGGTCGCACAAGGGAGCATTGGACACGACACTGTGCGAGGCAGACGAGCCGAGTAACGCCATTCGGGAATAATTGGAGATGAAGGTTTGCAGAGATCGATCGACTATCGATTCACTATCCATCATCGTCTGCTGAGCGGATCTTCCCCGGTTTCTTCGACGCAGTTGATACATCGTGGGAAGTTAATTTACAGCACATCCTCGTCTCCGGCTAATTACCATAGATCAAGATTGGGCATAGAGCATGGTGTGCAGGTTTTTTTCTCGAGTGAGATGTTCCTGTCAGGAAGCATTCAGTCTCGTCGCTGTCGACGCAATGGTCAAAGCCTTCCGAATGTATTACGAAAACATAATAAAAAAACACAATGAAGTGGCCTTGATGGTAGACCGAAAATGGCACACTAAACTCAAGGGGAGACTGAACAGGTATGCGTCCGACAGAGACGTAGTTAGGTTTTTTAATCCATTTTTCTCTGAAACGATTCTATAAAATAAAAAAAGAATTTCCAGGCGCAGTGCGTTAATCAAATAGGCAGTGGCGCTCCGAAATTCATTTTTTTATTTTGTAAAACGATTTCGCAGAAAAAAGGTTTGAAAATATTTCCGGGCTATGTTGATCTTTAGCCCAGCCTTGAAGCTCATTTTTCGATCGGAACTGACGTAATACGGATTAAGTCAGTTCCACTCGAAGAATGAGATTTTCAAACCGGAGGTAACGTATTTCCGGTGAATCTCCGAAAAAAACGCCTTTCCGGTGAATCTTCGGAAATCGATATTTCCGGTTTCCAAATTTCACAGTCTACACAGCAACCTGCTAGTAAACCATAAAGTACCTCAGAAAGCAGTTGGAACGCTGTAGCCCACAAAATTTCTCTTTTTTCATTACACCAAACCCGATTTTAGCCCGTACTGCCGTCGTGTCTCTACCTAAGCCGTAATATTTCCTCACGAACCTTACATGAGCTAAAACTGAGCTCCTGCAATGTTTCGATTTTTTCCCCCACCGAAGCTGTCGGGAATTCCAACCGAACGTGTGCGTCCCACAGCGCAGCGTACCCGAATCTCTCCCGCTAATTAAATTTGTCGAGAAGTTGCGTCCGTACACGAACGGAACATGACACCGTTAATCCTCCGCTGCGATACGCGGAGCAACGGTGGATCAGTGAACTTTCACCGCAAAAATGAAGTTGATGATTTAATTAATTGTACGCGAGATTAAAATTGGACCGAAGCTGTCTCTCCCAAAGCGAAACATACCTTCATACCTCCCGACGGATCGTGGCCCGTGAAATTTGTTGTCCGCATTCACCGAGCAGCTGCAAACATTTGCCAAAGTTACGCGGTTTATACATCGGGCGCCTCGCAGTACCGTGTAAACACAGCGAACTCGAGAACCGGAAGAATTTGATAATCGGACGAGCTACGAGACTGCCGGATAGCCCGTCTGGTCAAACGGTCGATGATAATAATTTGGGTGCACCGAACGTGACGCAAATATGTGCCAATATCGTGAAAATCGTTGTAACATTCGCCACACGGGAGGAACTCGTGCACGAGCCACGCTCGCTGTTGAAAAATAAGAGGTGCGAAGAACAGTCAATCAATTATAAAGAACGATGAAGATGAATGATGGACAGGCGAAACGTAAATTAAATTCAGATTGTTGTATAGCTATAATACGGTGTAGAGCAGCGTTGATTGCACGGCTAGCGCTCATCGAACTGAAGAACAATTAACCATCCCTATACAGCAGCGCCGTCCCCGTTGAATCCGCTATATCTAGCGCAGCTATAGAGTAAAACAATGTCCAATACCTGAAGCATATTATCAGCTCCCTCTCGAGAGTTAAAAAAAAACAATTAATTGGATGATTAATCTCCACTGCAACTGCTTCGAAGAACTTCGATGAATTTTTTTTGCTCGAGTTATTATGAAATCAGTCCATCTTCCGCAAAGTGGAGAAGGCTCTATTTACAGCATTAACTTCGACAGCGATCGTTGAAATGCTTACAGTCGTTGAAAAGTGCTTGAATTTTGTTTCGAAGCTACGCTATGAAATCATGAATTTTCACGATGAAATCGGGCATCGATAGAAAACGGGGGACCGTGCCGTTATCGTTCGCAGAAGTACGCTATCATCGGAATACGGTAGTCCGGTGCGTGTCGAAGCGCACGAAGCATACGTGAGCCGTAGAGGTGTAACGCGCGAGGTTTCGCGCCGCGGAGGCAGAGCGAACTGTTGGATCGGAAAACAGCGGTTATGAATAATGGGAGTACGCAACTGGTACGAACACTGAGAAGCCTCTGTGTTGCTGCGGGCGAGGTATGGTAATAGCACGGTCGTTTATAAAGTAAAGCCAAAAGCGCGGAATGGTATACAGCTCGACAAATCCACTGGTTTACACACGGGCGGACACTGACGGAACGCGATAACCCGGATTGGCTTCTCGGCCAGTTTATGGGAAACGCGAGTGAAAATTGCTAAACTCGACAGAATTATTGTCGACGGTATATTGTTTTCCTTTCGTCCGCAATTCGGGCGGTGGATTCGTTTGAATGAATAATAATTAATATCATCGTGGGTCGAACGTTTTGTTGGGCGTTTAACGTCCCATTGCGAACCTACGTAAAGCGCTTCAATATTCGGAATTCTTCTTTCGATTGTTCGTCTCATCGACGGTGAGTCTTCGGACCACCGATCGATCGACTACGCTGGTTTCATGATTTTTAATACATTTGCCCCATTCGCAAATCAGTCTATCTACCGTCTATTCGTATTCGTTCCTGGGCTCTCGGCGAACCCAACAGGTTTGTCAGACGGCGCTGAAGCGCCCCGTGTGTTTCCATCCATTCATTCTCTCCAATAAAGTGAACCAATGCAATTCCATCGTCTATTCCAGCACGCTCGTTTGGGCTTTTGTTTATCAAGCGACGAACGAAATGCGCGGTTCGCAGGCTTGGCGGACACGGTGAAAATGTTGGGCTCCGAGCCGAAAACCGTCTGGTCACATTCTCTCCGCTTTCTCCGGCCACTCCAATCTGCAAGCTTCGCGTCCGTATTATATTCGCTCGTCTCTTTCTCCATTCAATCGTGAGAGCCCCCCGCCCCTCACGCACGCACAGTCGCAGATTTCTTTTGTTCCAAGTTCCACTTTGTCGTTTATCTTTTCGTTTTTCTTTATTTTCCTTCTTTTTTTTTTTTTTTTGTTTTATCTCCTCACTGATTTCGAAAGGCTCAGCAATAAATAACAAAACGGGATTGCCGAGCGGAGCGAAACTGATGCGTCCGTTATCTATCCGTGCACGCGCGCACGCTCTCGCGACCCTATTTTATTTTATTTTTTTCTTTTTCTCCCTATTCTCTTTTCATTTCGACGAGTCTCCAGTCGGTCGCAATCATCCACTGTACAACGTCGTATATTATATCCGTTGGTATATTTGGTCCTCTCTTTTACTCCGCCCCCAAACCCGGTATTGAAAAGAAAATAATAATGGAAACTCGATATGGAAACGAACGAAGAATATTCTTTCGTACGTATCGTGCCTCGTTCGCGAATCCGTTTCGTATTAATCTTTGTTTCGCTGGCCGAGAGTCAGGAGGAAGGAGGGAGGCCCTTGCGACCGGCCCGCCGTATTGTCCGGGACACCGGCACAGTAACGCAATAATAACACCCCGGCAGATATCATCCGGAGGGGATTGTTTCTACTTCACGCGAAAATCGATAATAACCGAAACGTACGGTTTTGCGAAGTTGTTCATTTTTTTTTTTTTTAATAAAAAATCATTTCGCCCGAATCGAATGATAAAAGAAATAGATTGCGCAGCGTGAAATATTTTGAAGCCGACGCTCCTCTATTTTTTTTTCGCACCGAAGGGCCGCCCATTGTCGCCGGGCGGAGAGAGCGGGGCAAAAGGGAGTCTCGCATTTTATTTCGTTCAGCGAAAAAAATTGGAAAAAAAATGGTCCGTTTTGCCGGTTCATCCCCTAAGCCAAATTACTTTCGCCGGGCTATTATTTCCCGGAAGATCGGCCGCTGCCGCCGGAAGGGTGTCGAAGAAAATCGAGTTCCGCGCACGAGGCGTTGATTCGTTCGGCGTGAAATAGGAGCGCCGGCCGCCAAAGGGTCTTGTGTCTCAGTGAGGACTATTCCGTTGCGTTGGGAGGAGAAGGTGGACGAGATCCGTCGGGAAACTGTCCGTGCAACGGAATCTCTTTGGGCGCCGCGGCCGGACCCGGTGCAGACATCCGGCTTCAGCTAAGCGTATTTGCTCATATGCCGATTCGTGCCCGAGCACAAACATAAACGCGAATAACGAGATAGAGAGCTGCCAGTGCCGGTGTTATATCTCCCGTGAACCCGATAGACCTCCCGCCAGTTGATACGGCACACCGGAGTGAGAGTGAACCGTCCGAACGCGGGTTTTCGCTCGTCGAGTGTTAAACTCAGTCCTCGAGTGCCGTGGACCGGACAGGCGCATACACTACACACCTCGAACGTTCAACCAGCCAAAGCGGGTCAACGGGCGATAAAACGCGCGACAGACAATGAAACGTGCGCGGCGATAGAGGCGGTGTACAACTATCGGCCAAGCTCCGACACGCAACGCCGCTGTTGGATGCCATTGGACGCCGATGGGCGCAGGAAGGATCGATACTTCATTGCCGACGAGCCTACCGATCGTGTGGCCAGCGTTCGATTTCTATTTTCTGGTTCTATCCCGATAAATATGTTTCCCTTGTGCGAGTAAAGGGTTGAGATCGGCCCATGAACGTCGTTCGCGCGGCGCGCTGCTGCTTCCCTGCTCGGTAAACTTTTGAAGTCCGCACCGACAACGGTATTCGATTCTCTCCTGGTATCGATGTTCCGTGCGGTTAGAAACCTCAATCCTAACTGTCTAGAAAAATAGTATTGAACGCATTCCCTTATGACGGGATTATTCATTTCAAGAAGACAGAAAACAATAAGTTGTATTGTTTGTGTATAACTTATTGTTTGAAAGAAAACAATAAGGTGTGTAAGAAATGATTTTTTTAGGCACTCACTCCTTACACATAAGAAGTGCTTATCAAAATGACAACTTTACAGATCTTCGTCCCATCGGACGTGCTTGTCATGGTGTATCTTCGCAACGAATTGACCAAAGCAGCTAAAATTTTCTACGTAGTCTTGTTTTATTTTTTATTATTAATGTTTTTTATTAATGTGTTCGGTGCTTGTTGCACTGAATATTAATATAGAGACTGCACCGAATAATTTATTTCCCACGCTGGTCACGCACTAGACACCGATCACGTAATTGAAAATAAAAATCACAGTGTATCTATATAGAGTCTACAGTTGATTTGCAGCGAATCGCAGAATGCTCGAGAGATCAACTACTGAGTCACTGTGAAATAAGCTGCGATACACGACGAAAGGCAAATGATGAGTTCATATCTCGCTGAAATTTTGATATGGACAAGCATGCTTTTTTCCGAAGAGTCTCCGTCTCTATAAATTCGCATCGAATCCTAACAAACCCTCAAAAAAGACACGGGTCATGACTCAAAGAAACTGCTTGCAAAATTCTATCAAGAGATTTTTTGTCGATTCGGAGAACAGCGGATGCGAAGAAAACACGGAAAGTCACGTGATCGCCTGGAAACGCAAAACTGCCGTCTTTTGCCCATTGGACAGTCGGGAGTTAAAACAGATTACTACGTTTTGCAACAACCGGCTGGCTGCTTCGTTCAATCTAGCTTTCAAACTAATGTCCGGCGGAAATCCAATTACGGAAACTAGAATTTGATTTTAATTCGTCGACAGGATAGACGGATCGCCGTCCTTCGCGCACCTCGTTACGATGATGTTTTCCGGTCCAGGGATAACGAGTCCCAGTACGGCTCGTGTTTTACGCTGAGCAGCTTCTAAGCAGGGTGCAAGATAAACGTTCCAGGCGTCGAACACCCATGAGGAATAGTATTTCAGTCTCCTCTGCATACAGGCTTCGTGGGAACTGTTTATTTTATCTAGTCTACAGCGAACCAAAGTGGGACAAATCTCCACTGTATTCGTGGCTTCGGGTGCGAAATTCCCCGGGACTTCGAGGGCTCGATTTGGCCGTGACGTGTAATTTAGAAACGAATAAGCCCTTCATCGTAAATAAAAATTATAGACCGTAAGAAAGGAATCCGGGTCAATATGGGAAAGCTGTGGACTACGGACATGGGGCAAAATGGGGAACGAGACATTTTTCCGAAAAAGTGAGGACACAATTCGCATACCCGACAGAATGGGTTACCTTTTTCATCAAAATTAATTGACAAAAAAAGTCACGGTTCTTGTGACGAAGGTGCCCATTTTGCCCCGCACCACGATTTCGGTAAGACGCTCGGAACAGTAAGCATGACCGAACAAAACGATTGAATTTCCTCCGCGCAACCGGCTCCCGAGCTGTAACAACAAGCGCGTTTCGAAAATCGACACTTTTCTCATCGCGAGAAGTTCACGTCGCAGAAAAATTCTGTACAGTATTCCGTGACGAAATGACAAGTGACACGACTTTTGTAGTCGCCCGAGACGATTCGGCGATACACGAACTATAAGTTATTCCACGCTTTCGAATTTACATTTCCCGTCATAATGGAATGCGTTCAACTTTTCTCGAGTCGCAGTCGCGGTTAGCGACCGAGTCGCCCCGGTCAAAGGGTAAGCGAATTTCTGTAAGGAGAGGAACGAGAAGCGTGACTTTCACGGTGAAAACGGCTTGCTGCGCAGGCGCGGCGGAAAGCCGCGGCGAGAGAGGCAAAGCGATGTCGGAAAGCGTCGCCCGGCAGAACGTCTCGTATTAGCGGGCGAGAATGGAAGAGGAGGCAGGTGCGATATTCGGGCGTCGTGGGAAGAGGATACGAAGCGGAACCTTTTGCATTTGACTTTCCTATCGGGGTCGGGCGGCGGTCGTGACGGAACGAGATAACTGTACAGGCGGAACGAAAGGGCGGAGAACAGAGAGACAGACCGGGGCAGTCCCGGAACCAAACGACACCTCATTTGTGAACATCGCTGACAACCATTCGGCGATATTTCCGGAAAGCTCTCCGAAGCGGGCGCGCATACGGAAATTTCGTATGCGAAACGTCTCGACGCGGGAGCTTCGCTCTTGTTCCTCCCGTTGGCTTCGACCGAGCCGCGCCACCACCGCAACCACCAGAAGACATCAAGCTCACGTCCGCGATCTTTTATACGTCCTGTCCTCTCCTTCCGCCTACGTGTAAACGATTGACGGCGGCGCTCCGCTCCGCGGGAGAGAAATACGTGCAATAATCCGGAAATACCGAACACATACTTCATATTCCATCTGGACTTTGGCATCGCGGAGTGTTTCTCGTACGTTACCCGCGATTCGCTAGACGTACACGGGTTGATCGATAAAATATCGAGCGATCAGGATCAACTTTGCGGGGAACGAAGTGCACATTCGCGATCACGCGACTCCCACTTTTGCCGCGATGCATCGCCCGAGTGGACGTTTTCGAGCGTTACATCGGGCCTTGATAGGGTCCTGATAAAGCCTTATCAGGTCCTATCAGGGCCCGGTGTAACGCTCGAAAATTTCTACTCGGGCGATTGTAGGAAATGAATTGAAGGTGGTGGATATGGCCCGGTTCATGTTATCATTGATTTGATTAACAGGGGTGGTTGGTATTCGTCCATTATGGTAAAAGTTCCACATTTCCCCAGAACTTTTACCATAATGTCTACGAAAAAATTCTTATAAATCGTCGACTTCCTGTCATAGGTGGCACCCTAGTTCCTTACAACTATGTGCTATGGTAATATCCCTTAAGCGATATAGTCATATTTACTAGATCCTTCTCTCAGTCTATAATGCGGATTTTCACGATCGTACAGTATAATCTGACTATAATTCCCCCGTATCTCCAAACCATTCCTTCGGCGATTCTCGCGATTCAGTCGATGGACACGATTGATAAAATAGTGCGCGATCAGGATAAGCTTCGCGATAAGCTGTCTGTGAGTCCCGCTTTCGCTGCGATGCTTCGATTGTAGGAAACTGATTATAAGTGGTGAATATGGCCCTGATCATCCATCATAGATTTGCCTAACAGAGATAGTCCATATTCGCCACATTTACCCCATAGACCCAAACTTTCTGGTGGTCCATATTGACCACTTTCACCTTGTCAACTTCGCGTGCAGGTCCGCTCAGAGTTCGCACACAGTCTCCCGTACGACGGAAATAACAGCTGCGAGCCAGAAGTAGATGAAAATAAAGAAAGGTGTTAGTATAATGCGGATTTTCACGATCGTACAGTATAATCTGACTATAGTTCCCTCGTATCTCCGAACCTCTCCTTCGGCTCAACCCGGCGAGTCTCTCTCGCACCTCCACGCTCGCCGTTCTAATTTCGCTGCACGCGTTATCTCGTCCGCGGCAGCAGCAGCCGCCGCGCGTGGAAAAGTATAAACGTTCTCATTATAATGGACAAGGGTGGTCGAGTGTGGCGAGCCGTATCGGGCGTTTTCGCGCTCGGTAACTCCGGGCTTTCACCTCCGGCACGTACTCGATGCCGGGTGGCCGCTCCCCCGCCCCTGCGACGAAAATTTTAGCGCCCAACCAACTACCTTGAAACGCACAAAACTGGAGCGTCGCTGGTCTTGAAACAACGGTACGAACGTCCACCTCACTATGTCGCGATACGCATCGCGATGCTTCTCTCATTCAGCCTGCAGAGAACCGACCAGCGAACGGATAGACGAGAACCTAATCCGGCGAGAGGTTGGAAATAGAACAAAATGGGAAAAACGAGTTTTCCCAGGCGTACGGAAGATAGAAGCATGGAGGTACCGTATATGCGCACTGCGAGCTGGGTTATAGTGGGTTCACGGGGGAGGTGGGGGTGGAAGGTATAGCCTTAAAGCGGAAGAAGGCGAGAGGAAGAGCTCTGCAATGACAGATAAAGTGAGACAGTGCGGTGAGGCAGAGTGTCGCAGGGGTCGGGTCATCGCACCACAAAGGGAGCCGCAACGCAGCTCGAGGAGAGGCTCCAGCATCCGGCGGCAGAAGCAGCGGCGGCAGCGACAGAGGCTAAAACGGAGGGAAGTGAAACGCGAGGAACGGATAGAACGAGGAGCGGAAGCTCCGTTGCCGCACAGCCCGTTCTAGTCAAAGCTCGAAGCCAGCCGTCTGAATCGGCCCATATGCAATACCCCCTCCTTCCCCCCCTCCCCCGCTGGAACGTCAGCAATAGCAACCGAATCGCTTCGATGTATTGCGAGCCAGCGTCGCATCGCGCAACATTCCTCGGTAATCTCGTTACGTCACCCACTCAACTTAACCGCAAGATCGGGTGCACGAGAATCTCAGGAGGAGCGCCGAGGTACGGCTTCTCCATCCGCCGGTCCATCCTCGTCAGGGAACTTCAAACCGCATCGCCGTACTTATCCGGCGGGCGACCCAAACGTCGTGGTCCTTTGTCAATCTCCTATCCTAAATTTGTCGGATACTCCAACCCGGTTCGTGGCCCGTTGATTCCAATGATTCGCTGCCTCGTCGATACACTCGTCGTGGATGGAATCACATATGAGCCTCCGTGGCTTGTGAGATTCGAATACCGGAGAGGTTCCAATTTGGAGAGCTTCATTGACGTTCCGCGAACCAAATATTGCGACCGGAGCGACGACGCTAGGCGCTGCTGGATATCGAGTCGACCTCGTCATCCAGGGAATCGCGAAATTGTATTCGGAACTATGCACGCCCGAACGATACCCGGAACGCGATGTCGATGTCTCTCGTAGTCATTTTGGTAATTAACCCTTGGAGCAAAAATGATAATCAATTTATCACAACTACTTGAGACTCGTCTGAACGAAATCGTGTGAAATGTGCCTCTTCATGATGCATTTGATATACCTTAAATTTAATCCATAACTTTTAGATAAAATGAAGTAAAGAAAAGAGATTTTTTAACACAGCTCTTTAACCGTTGCGGTAAACACGTTAAATTGGAAATCCAAGAGTTTAACAACAAAAACCGATATTTTTTTTTATCGCCCCGAGAGTGCCCTTTATTCACGTTGCCGCGATAAATATCCGTGATTAAATGCTCGCGTGGCGATTATAATATTACCGAATCGGTGCGACTGGTTCGTTTTTAGCGACGCTCCTATCGGATCATGTGACCAGTGTGTTTTTGATTAATATCATTATGCGGCACAATGGGATCGATTATCCGACGGGGTTGACTTATCATCGGGAGGTAATGACCGTCCGAAAATGTGGTTTGAATTCTCCTGACGCGAGCTATCTGTGCCGCCCGGTATAATTTATCGAGTGCGGCAACTGATGGGTATTTGCGCTCCCGCCTGCGCAGCGAGACGAGGCTCGATTTCGGCGTTCTCCAGAAGCCTCCTGTTGCAGCACCAGCGGTCGTGGGATGATTCCGCCTCTTCGCCATGACGAACGAAGCGGAGAACACATGCCGTGCCAAGAACCGAAGTGACTGCGGGTCTCGGACCGAGAGAACACGCAGAAGACCATCGAGGTAAATAGTTTGGAAGCTACGTCCGAGGCTACTTCGCACCGACGACATCAACCAATGTTCTCCGGTAGCGGCAAACGATGTGCGGCACGTAACGGAGTTGATGCCCGGAACCGGCGAAAGCCTTGCCCCCTTGTTCTCCGCATCTCCCTGCGTGTACACCCGAGGTACATCAGAGGCTTCGAACCCGACAACACTTGCTCCTTCTCTCGACCCCGTGCGCACCGGTCCTCCTCTCCCGCACACACCTCTCTGTTCCGCCGCTCTCACTTCGTCGGGCACAGAGAGAGCGTCTGCCTACCGGGAGCCACAAAGTTACATCTAGGAAATTGCGTTTGTCAACAACGGAGGCTAATTGCCTTCGGGAATATTGCTCGACTATGAAGTGACTCATAATTAGCCTGATGGAACACAGAAAATTGAATTATTTGACGTCTATAAACATTCGGTGGGGGCGGAATGGATGGATGGGTCGAGGAAAGAGGGACGAACCTCTCTCCTCGTGGAGTTTCGCGGAGGGGAAATTCTACCGAACTTCGTCATCGATTGCATCGATTGTGGACAATAAATGTTTGCTGGGCCCCAGGAAATTGAATTATTTGAAGTCGATAAAGACGCACGAGGGGGGCTCGGGGCGGAATGGATGGACGCGTTGGGGAAAGAGGGTTAGACCGTTCTCCTTGTGGAGTTCGGTGACGGAATGGATGGATGCGTTGGGGAAAGAGAGTGGAGTTCGGTGGAGGAGAAGTTCCACCGAACTTCGCCATCGATTGCAACACATCGACGTCGTACCTCGATGCATAAAAGATGGTCGTGTTATGCGCGATACGTTATGGTGTCGATGGGCAATCGTGAGGTGGTGTCGATGACTTCTAGGAACAGAATGACAATTAAACTGTTTTATCGTTATAATTATTCTATGCTGAGAAAGAAGAAAAATGTTGGATGATCAATTTGTGGTTGCTACGAGTGAACTAAACTTCGTATTGTGGATTTTAAACTTGCTTCGATGTTGGAAACACCGTTGATTGTCACAAAAAATTGGTAAGTTGATGCGAATGCAATTTTGGACGTTTGAGGACGATAAATGTTTGTCGAATGTCGAAACACTTTTTCACTGTGTATCGTACACTCTTCCGGGTCATCTGTAGATTTTCACTCTGAGAATTCTACATTGGGAAATCAATTATAGTCAGCTGGAGGGAGAGACTCGACGAAAAGCCCATTTAAGTCGCCGTCCTGATTTATCGTTCCATAGATAAGTTTCCTCTTGGTTATCGATAAACGAGTGTTTTTTTTTTTTGTTTGTGAATGTAATTCACGAGTCTCGCGGAGAGATCGATCAAATCCTAGTGAAATAATAACTGCCAGGCTGGATTGCTTATCGTGGAAAAAATGGCAGTTATCACGGGCTCGTAAAATTTACATTTTCATTTCCACCGCGCAGTCTCACGGGACGCTGAGTATACCTCGAGGGGTTTAGCAATGTATAAACGTTCGCGATAAATTCGCAAAGTCGTGCATTTTTTTTTTTTTTTTTAAATAAAAAAGGAACGGAATCGGAATCAGCGACACGCGAAGGTCTACTCCATAAGGGAACCCTTTCTCTCTCTCTCTCTCTCTCTCTCTCTGCCGTAGAGGAAAAAAGCTCTGCTACGGTCTTCTTTCCTACATTCGCTTTATCCCCTATACATACGAACGTAAAAGCGAAATTGGTTCATTCTCGGGAATATGTAACGAGCTCGTGATTATACGTCTAGTCCTCCACGAGCTCGGCGAAGCTGGAATGGCAACGCAAGCTTCGAGGCCCTTACGGCGTGTACTGCGAAGCATAGCGTGGCCGAGCACGACCCTCATGTAAGTTTCGTACAGTGATATCCTGAGAATATCTTCCATAAATTATTTTTTCCAGAAAATAATTTTTTCGTAAAAACAACCGGAAAAACATGGTAATAGAAAAGGCTACATCATTTTTTCAAATCGAAATCTTAAAAAAATATACACTGAGAGAAAGATCTAGTAACGATGACTATATCGCTTGGGAGATATTACCATAGCACATCGTAGTAGAGCGCTAGGACGCCACCTATGGTAGGAAGTACCGGATTTATAAGAATTTTTCTTAGATATTATGATAAAAATTCTTGGATAATCTGAGACTTTCTGCCATAGGTGGCACCCTGGCGCCCTACTACTATGTGCTATAGTAATTTTCCTTATATGATCGGTAATTTTTGGATCTAGTCCATCCCTCAAGGTAAATATGTATCAATTTGTTTTCAGCTTAATATTTTTCTTGTCAGTGCGAATATCGTTGATTCGAAACCGCGACAAAGTGGCGTATGAAACTTCGAGTTTTTTTCGCAATGGCCCACTGTTATAAATCCCTACGACTCTTCCAACGCCCCCCCCCCCCTCCCTCCCCGCCCGCACGTGCACCCAGTGAAACGGTGCATGTGAAGTTCGGTACATCGTTTTTTCACAAAAGCAATCACAGCATAATAGAAAAGCCTACAGAAAAATGTTTTTATTCGAAGCTTTAAAAAAATATAAATATGGATCAATTCGTCGTCAACGTAATATTTTTCTTGTCGGTACGAATATCGTCGATGCGAAAGAGCGTCAAAGTGGCGTACAGAATTTCAAAAAAAAAATGCATTTTTTTTTCGTAGTGTCCTATTGTTATAAATCCGTAGGACTGTTTCAAACCCCCCGGAGGACGGCACGCTTCCCTGGGAATAGCCTCGACACGAGCACCCGGTGAAAAGGTGCATATGAAGTTATTCTACCGGATGCAATACGAAAGGGAATAAAATTTGATACTCGCATAAATGGCTCTACGAAAGTTCCATTGGAATAACCGGTATGATGGTCGGCCGACGATGTGTACGAGACAAATAACTTCCCACATTATCGCAGCGGAGGCCTCCGTCGGCGTGTGAGTAAAATTCGATTTCGCAATACAGGATATGACATACGCCTCCAATCGTCGTTTGACGTAATAAAAAGAAGCGCCAGGATTTATCTTCGTTTATTGGCCGTATTTCGCATTTCCCGTCGTTTCAATGATAAATTCTGCATTCGAAAAATCTTTGTCGCAACTTTAATCTTTTATTTATTTATTTATTTATTTACTCTTCATTTCACGGGAACGATCTTATATTGAAAATTTCATCGGCTCTTCATCGGCAGGCAAACCGTAAAACTCTTGGTGCTTCCATACGTAGCGTCACCACCGCGGATTATATCTTATAGTGTTATTAATCTATATTATATTTGCAATATATAATTAATATATGTACCCTACAACTCATGACTGGGGTCCAAACGCGCCCCACGAGGGCGCCAAAAAATTAGCTTTTTGCTGATTTTTTCCGGTTTTCAGTCTTCGAATGGTTTTTACACTAACTCAATGTAAATAAAATCAAATTTCTGGTCCACCATTCTCTTCCTTATGAAAGAACAAAGAAAACCATGTATGAGAAAATCTGTTTATCAGCACTAGACCGGTTTTATAATTCAGAAAAGCGTGGGTTGCGTTCGGACGCCAGTCTTGCGTTTGAAGGTAAGAAACTTAAGTCTTGAGTTGTAACGTTAATATATATTAATTTTGTAGTGAAAGTTCCATGGGCTCGTCATCGGCATGCGAACCGAGAAACTCTGCTCTCGTACGTACCGTCACAACCGCGGATTATTCGACGGCGAGGTACGAAAGAAAGCCAGTCCTTCAAAAGTTTGTGCAGATTCTGAAATACGGCCCGAGCGCTCTCACGTATGGCCGGTGTATATAGCTCATGAGGAAGCTGTAGGTCGATGCATATCTTTGGCGTTAGAAGTTGAGATACGCGTACAAGTATAGCAGTTGCACCGGAGTTACCAGTGGGAGAGAAAGTCCCTGAATGGCTTTGGCGGGCAGTAGAGCAGCATGACCCGGGGATAACACGGGGCAAAACGCGAGCGGGGAAATTCTTATTTGGACATGAAATATTGCCTGGCGATTCTAGCTCGTTTACTCGCTGATACGGAAAAGCTGGATAGTATCTGGCGGAAGAGCCAAAAGATACTCCCTCTCCATTTTCTTTCGTTTCCACTCGTGCTACTGCCTCGAGGAAGCCAACGGAATCTTGTTGGATTCCCGTGGCTCGTTAAACCTTGTGGCCCGATTTCGTGCCAAGTGCATACCTTGAAAATGCCAAATTTCGTCTGTACAATATCGCCGCCCATATTCCGTATGCAATTTTCAACCGCGCGCTTAAAAAAAGGGTTGCATATTTGGTTCACAATCTTTTTTTTTGTCTTATTAATTTACCCTTTTTCGGGAAAAGAAAGCGATTAGTTGGCAAAAAAAAGGGCAGATAGGCTTCGAAGAGACGCGGATGATTTTTCAACTGCCTTTTGTCTTCTAATTCTCAACAGACCTACAATGGCTTTGACAATCACAGAGCAATCTCGTTGATGAATAGACATTCGATTGGTCACACTCCCTAATTTCCCATTTGCTCGTCTTGTCAATTACCGTACTTCCTCGTCGTGAAACACGTAAAATTTCGTTATTACAATATCGCCGGTCATATTCCGTATACAATTTTCGACGCGCTTAAGAAGGGTTGCATATTTGGTCTACAATCTTTTTCAGGTCTCGTTAATATTACCTTTTTTTTCTGTTAAAGGTACGATTCATTGGCAAAAGAAGGGGTGATCCGTTTCGAAGAGCAGCGAATGATTTTTCAACTGTCTTTTGTCTTCTGATTTGGAACAGACCTACAATGGCTTTGACAATCACAGAGCAATCTCGTTGATGAATAGACATTCGATTGGTCACACTCCCTAATTTCCCCCTCGCCCGTCTTCTCAATTGCCGCATTTCCTCGTCAGGAACCACGTCTTAGTGGCATGTCACCTAACACCTCGATAACAGTCCCCTCAGATCTAACCGGCGCGCTGGACCCCTCTAATGGCTCCAGAAATGCCGTAATTGAAGCTGCAATCCGGCGATCCGAATCTCACAGCTCTCCCTTATACTATATAGCCTATATATGCATATATATACGCTATACATCCAGGGAAATGCAGACAGCCTAGAGACATTCCACGCGACGTTTCCGTTTGAGGTATTCTGAACGTGTCCGCCTCTGCTGCCTCCAATTTGTCACGTTGATTCTCCCCCCCCCCCCCTCCCCTCCCCAAACGTCGAACGGCACCTCTCGAAGACGATGCGCGAGCCAGCGATAGCGAGGATCCTCCATCAACGATCCTCGTCACATTGACTCCTCCACGACGAGTCGCAACGAGACTAAAGAGCAAAATTTAAATTTTGCAAGAAAAAAGCTCTGACTAACAGATTAAACACTTTTCGGTCAAAGATTTTTTTTTATTTGCACACTGAGAGAAGGATCTAGGAAATATTACTATATCGCTTGAGAGATGTTACCGTAGCACGTAGTAGTAGGGAACTGTGGCGCCACCTATGGTAGGAAGTACCGGATTTATAAGAATTTTTCGTAGATATTACACAGTACAAAATAATTTCGTATAATAGGAATACGAAGTTTCGTGAAAATAATTTTGTTAAATTAGTGACAAACTCGTTTGTTGAGGGTGGAGTATACAAGCTTGACCTTTTATTTCCCATGTTATTAACAATCTTAGTTGGTACTTTTGTTTGTGAAACTAGAAGCCGAATGGTTCGATCGGAAAATGAACGATTAAAAAAATTGTGGACAGTTGTGGACAATAAGTTGTAAAAAATGCAAACTTTTTTTACTGTGTATGATAAAAATTGTTTGAAATCTGAGTCTTTCCGCCATAGATGGCGCTCTAGTGTCCTACTAAGATGCGCTATGGTAATTTTTCTTAGATGATCGGTAGTTTTTACTCGATCCTTCCCTCAGTGCACGTTCTTAATTTTCCTCTTCATCGTGCAACGTTATGTACTGTCTTCCTCGCCGCGAATATACTTTGACTTCGCGAACGAACGCCCAAACGAATCAACGCACAAACCCGATCCGATAATTCACTCGGCAAAAAAAAATTATAATTTTTTTTTTCCCCGTGGTCTAAGTTGCGATCTTATCAACGGCCCGGAGGCCGCGAGGCCACGGACGCACCGAGCTGATAACTTCGCGTCAACGTCAGACGCACGAGGCTCCTCCGCCTCTTCAGTCGGGTGCTAAAGAATAACGAAGCCGAAGGGAAAACTGCCTCCGGGCATTTCCGTACGGAGGCGGGCAATTTTATGGAACACTTCGATGCTAATGAAGGCGTTTACATGCGCAGGAAAGAAAACGGCACGGCGGTAGGGAGGGAGGGGGAAAGTAGAGTCTACTGCTAATTAGGGTTCTACCGCCGTTTTATCTTCGCGGACGCATCGCCGCGATAGGCATTGGGATCGAGGAAGAGGGGGATGAACAAACCCAGCCTCGGTTATACGCTGAGAGCGAAACAGCGGTGCCCGATCGTTATTTAAAAAGTTAAAACTCTCACGGAAACTGCCTTCTTCTACCAACAAAGTATCAACAGCAATTACCGTCACTACGGCCTGAGAGATATCTGTAGTTTAACAAAAAATAATAACTTTCTTCAGTGATAAAATATAAGAGAATAAAAAAAATGTTCGTTCCTTTTTCGTTACTTCGAGCGATGTAGCTTTAATTTAGACGACTTTATGCATACCGTGTGTAAGCTTCGGCTGTTTCTGGAAAACGTGAAACTCTGTGTACAGCAACGCTGTGCATAGTAACTGAGAATCCGGGAGGGTTACGCTGCGTCGGGCTTTATTTCATCAATTTCGAGAGAGGCAGCTGCAGGGAATACTGTACATGCGAATTTGTTTTTTTCGACTGGCCACTCAACTGATATCTTTTATTTTTTCATCCCTCTATCACACTCCTCTGCTCCCTCGTTCACTTTCCGTTTCGGTTAACTTCTCGTTCGCTCACACCCCCCCTCCTGCCCCCCCTCCCCCGCGCCCTGCCTTTTTGCATTTTCCCCATTTCCCTGATACACACTGTATATATTTTTTCCATTTTTTTTTTGTATTCCAATTTCCACGTTGCTTTCGTTATTTTTAACAACCGTGCGCGCGGAGGAATTGTGCCGAATTCAATCATAACACGACCGTCGATGGTCCCCGGAGAAAGTGGACCAAATATTAGGTTTCGCCCCATCGAAAGCGGCGTTTTCGGCGAATAAACGGTGCGGATTTTACAATTTAGCCTTTATTTGTGCCTGCAGCCTGGATAGAGACAAAAAATATAGAAATATAGAGAAAATATAGATATGTAGAGAAAGTATGGAAATGTAGAGAAAATATAAAAATATAGAGAAAATATAGAAATCATCTCCAGCCTCGTATTGCAGCCGTGGGACAAGAGCGCAATCTGGTACTCGTTCCCGGATATCCTCAGACTCCCTGCAGTCGCATAGCTCAGACCCAACGATGAGTGTGGGAAAGAATCCCAGATTCGCACTTGTCCCTCGATAACCACAAAAATCTGGCGGCCATTGCTATATCTTTCGCCCCAGTGTGCAAGTGAAAGTATAAAGGAATAGCTCGACGGTCCCGTCTTACGCGGCTGCCCAAAATCATGGTCCTTTTTTAATGCACCATATTTGCATAGATCACCCCCCATCACGAGTGTCGGAAAGAATCCCAGATTCGCACTTGTCCCTCGATAACCGCAAAAATCTGGCGACCATTGCTACATCTTTCGCCCCAGTGCGCAAGTGAAAGTATAAAGGAATGATTCGCTGGCTCTCCCTCGCGAGGGTCTCCAAAATCGTGGTCCTTTTTTTAATTCGCCTCAGCAGGAAGAGAATTTAAGAGTTTTCCTGTCACAGGGATAACGGCTACGGGTATCGTTGACCCGGCAGAGCTTTGTGTTAATACGACCTGTGCGACGTTGAACGAGGGCCCGTTTCAGTATCGCGCAGCGTTGTTCAGAACGGTGAGGCGTTACGGTCGGGAATGCGACGTTAGGATAACGCCTTTGAAGCCGAGGGCAAGCGGGGGAAAAACGGTGGTTCTCACAAAGAGTGTCTTTCTCCTCCCAGCTAAACTCCGGCCGCGCTCTCTCCGCAGCTTCTCCGTTGCGAATAAGCCAGCGGAAGGACGCTGACCGAGTTAAAGTGAATGGATGATAATTGGGAAATAATTTAGCCCCGGTTACCGAAGGTGACTGTACCAGGGGAGAAAGAAAAGCGAGGCAACGTAGCAGGCGACTGTGTGTGTGTGTGTCGATAGTGTATAAAGGCCACATGGTGCAACCGGCTCGCGGTCCAGCGAACGAGAAAACCGGTGGTTAAGGGGTCAATAACGAATAGTGGGGCCGGGCCGGAGCCTTGAATCTTCGCGACGTCGGTCACGGTTCGGAATAAATGCTCCCTCTCCATCTCCCTTCGCCGGAAGATCGAGGAGGTACATTAGAAAGACCGGCGAACCCGGTACGTCTCTATATACGTGACATACACCCGCGTCGGCGCCCCCCGCGCCAACGTAGTTTTATCCGAACTTTGAATATGTACCCTTCGATCACTGTTGGCCCGCACCGAGACCGCCACCGGTCGGATGACTTCGAGACTAATGCTCGAGCTCGCATCCAAATGAAGCCAGAATGGTGTAATCATTTATTAACGGAGGGGCCATTCGCGAGTTACCGACGGAGCTACAATTACGACATCGTGATAAATTCGGAGAACGCGGTTCCCGGAGGTCCCCGATGGCGAGATACAGCGCGGTTGGACCGGTTGGATTCGGCGCTGAGACAGGGTGAGCGTGGCGAATTTGGGCCGAGTCGATTAACACGGCGAGGTGGATGGAAACACTACCGGTCCATATTCGCCAGTTTTGGTCCGTAATGCCGGAGTTTGGGGGATGCGGTTATCCGGCTGGAGCCGGGAGATCAAGAATCGGTAGGTCGGTCGCAGTGTCGCGGCTTCCGCTGCCGGACGCCGAGGTGACCGTCCGAATCTGCGAACCGTACGCAGTCGTGGGATCGACGGAGAGAAGCGGCGAGTGCGCGTGTGTGACGGAGCAGAAACGGGAGGAACGTTCCCAAGGGAAACGGCTTCCGTGCGTTGCTCCGTAACGTTTCCGAGACGCGGACGATCTATCGCCCCATTGACCGCCACTCTATTATCAGGATAGTAACGTAGTAACCCTTCGCTACCGCTGATATCGCGCAAAGCCGAAGGTGCGCGCGCTCCTGTCCCCTACTCGCCGAAGGAGCCGCCGTCACCTCCCAACCTCCCTGCCGACCTCGCGTCCTCCTCCTTGTCTCGGTCAGACCGGTCAATCGGATTTCTCTCTCGTCCCCGCTCGCCGCTGGAAATTCTTCCGAACTCCGAGGAGATTTCCCGTACGGTCTTCGACGCTCGACCAATACCACCGTCGAATATCCAAGCTGCTATTGTTGGTTTATCGGGACACACCGAGAGCTGTCCGGTCAGTCTCGCTGGGAAAAGCGGCGGTTTGCCGAAGATTGCAAGGAGCACTACTTCTCTCGCACTCGAACCCACACCCTCTACTGTGGCCGACGTCGCGCCAGCACGGGATTGCTCCAGCCACCATTCTTCCAGCACCCGACCTCGGCGTCACGTGTTCCTTCGACGATGGCGATGAGGACGAAACGTAACTCACCTGCTTTTCAGCTCCTCATTCTTCGGCTCCTGGCCGAGAGCTCCGGAATCTTGGCCGGTCGAACGGTCGAGGCTCCTTCCAGATTCTAGTGTCGACGCGTCGACAGGGTAAATCAATACTCCGTCGTATTCAAGACTTTTATCGTGATGACTTCGTTCTATCGGTGAACGTTTGTTAATCCTTCGAAGGCGAGACTCGTACGGTTGGATGTCAGATATTCCACGTTCGGGTTGAATTTCACTGGAGCGTTAAATTTCGCGGGACCTTCGATGAAGCGCAGGCGAATTCGTGGATTCGATGGCGCATCGCTGACAGCGTGTGGCGTCAGCCGTTGCCACTTGTTGTTTTATAGGAAAGTCATTAGCCCATCGTTACTCGTGATTGATAGGGGGGAAAAAAAAATAGAAAAAATAAATAAACATTGGAAATCCAATGACGAGCCGTTATGAACCGGATTCGCTGGGCGCGTGTACATATATCACTAACAGACCGCAGATGATACCGCGACTGAAGAGTTATAAATGCATCCTGATGAATGATAACCACCCGCGGGAATCGCGCACAGGCGAAATCGGAGGCGTAAAAATCGATTCTACCTGTCCGGCTCGGTCATTAGTTGAAATATCTACTGGCCCCATACTATGTTCCATACGTACATCCGTGTCTTTTGGTTTTTTTTTTTTTTTTCGAGCTTGATTGATCTGCCGATCAATTAGTTCATTCATAACCGCATATCTTTCATTATCAATGCGAAAGTGATACAGTAGTCCGGGGCAAAACGGGGCAATTTATTTGTCAGAATGAAACATGTTTCGCTTGTCATATTTCAATAATAATAAAATTGGCCGCAGGTAATCGGAAGCGCGAAAATCCGTTCTACCTGTCCGGCTTATTCCCCAGTTGGAATATCCACTGCCAACATACAATGTTCTATACGTACATCCGTGTCTTTTGCTTTTTTTTTTAAGCTTCATTGATCTGCCGATCAATTCGTTCACTCATAACCGCAGATCTTTCATTATGGATAAAGGCGCAAGAGGTGGGGTTAGAACGGATGAAAACGGAGCAACTCATTTCTCAAAATAAGACAAGTGTTATTTGTCATATTTTAATAGTAATAACGATCGCCGCAGGGAATTGGAAGGGGATAAGGAATCAAGGGAATTAAGTGATCAAGAAAAGCCCAGCAGATAGCACGCATTAGCGAATGTAGAGAGATTGTTATTCCGAGAAAAAACGTTTATATTCTCGTACGAGAGCTCGTGAGAGAGGATATCGCGGAAATCGCGCCGCGGGCGATGGGCTTTTGCGCAAAGTTTCCGCAGTCGAAGGTACGAACGTCGATGGAGACCGGGACAAAATGGGGCAATTTAATTGTAAGAATGAAACGTGTTTTATTTGTCGTATTCTAATAGTAATAAAGTTAGCTGCAGGAAGTGGAAGGGATTAAGAAATCAAGGGAACGAAGGGATTAAGAAAAGCCCAGTGGCACGTATCAGCGAATGTAAAGAGATTGTTATTCCGAGAAAAAACATTTATATTCTCGAATGAAAACTCGCGAGAGGATATCGCGAGAGTCGCGCCGCGGGCGAGAGGCGCGTTCGCGGTCGGAGGTACGAACGTCGTCGAAATCAGAATATATAAGACCTCCCGGTTGATATCACGCCCAGAGGAATTCCTCGAATGAGATAACACGATAATATATCGAGTTCTTACTTCGCCGCGTAAAATAGTGCCCGTCTGCGGGTTACGAAGTCGAGATATTTCACTCGAAGAGCCGCCACTCTTATTGGATTCACTTTCGTGGCCTTTACCTGCCTGTTATTGCGCGCCCAATGTGTATCTCCCCAAACAACGGAAAATTCAAATTGCCAAATGATTAAATGCAACGAACAACTCCCGAGCGATTCGCCAACGAGAGCCCCGGTACATTTTCCACGAAGTTCTCGACCGGACGATAAATAAATAACCGACAACCAATCGGAAAAAGTTGGACGTTCGAAGTGAGTCCGGCATCGACGGAGCACAAGTTGACCAGCGGAGCGTGATGTTTGGAACTTTCGGAGAAAATACGACCCATCCGGAGAAAAGAGTCCCGCATCACCGCAGAATCTGGCGATGCGGTCCGGCGAGACCGGCTCATTGCTCCAATATTGAGTGAACTCATTAGCAACGCAAATTGTTTCGTCCAACCAAGAGGTCTGTGCAACAAAGTCATTGGGATTCGGATGAAAACGTACTCTTGCATCTGGCGAACGACAGATAAATCCGTGTCACGAAACCAGCATAACGGTGTTATATGCTGAGGAGGAATAAGGGTCGAATTTAAAGACATTAGTTTGGACCTGAGATCGAACTTAAGATCAAAGCTTGTCCCGAACTTCATTGCGATTTCGTGCTTAAGTTTGATGTTAACTCAAATCCGAACTCAGGGTCGAACTCGAACTACGATCGAATTTGAGTTCAGACTTAAATTCGAACTCGAGATCAAACTTAAGATAGACGTTAAGCACGCAATGAAGTTCGGACCAAATTTCGATCTCAAGAGCGATCTTGAGTTCAAACTAATGTCTTAAAATTCGACCCTAAGATCCGCCGTTTATGGAGATGCGTATTGCGCATCTCCTGGCGAGGTGGTTTCATTCGGACATCGGCCAGCAGCAGCAGGAGCAACAGCATCAGCAGTGGGTATGCCGACAGCCGGCGAATCGGCGAACCGCCGGAGGGGCGAAGGGTCATTGAGAGTAGGGTGCGTTACACGATTGGATTACAAGCCTGGTACGTGTCAGGTCGCGGATACACGTGGTTCCCGACAGCGATCCTCGAGTCGGGGCCATATAGAGAGGGAAGTTCCTTCCCGGGTGCAGCAACAGCGAACAGGAAGTGAGAGCTTCGGTACTCCCGAGGGTCGATATAGGATTGCTATATTTGGATAGTGTTTGCCGGAGCTTGCTGTGCGCTTCATCGATCAGCAAGCTCGCACACCCGCTCAATTCCAACCCTCCTTGCGCGGCTCATCCTACATCGTTCCGCCTGCTCGTCATCCGGAACTCCCCCTGAATAACTTAGTGGCGGACTTTTCCAATTATGTTTTTATCCATTTTACGAAAATATTCGATGCCTGCGTAATTTTGTCAGCGAATGGTAATGCGCCCAATTTCAATTTTAGGCGCCAGTTATAAGAGTTGTACAGTACATCGTCGGATCATTACGAAACACGGTTCGCCACCCCAGGGAGAAGGGAGGAAGAGATGGGAGTAAAGTGTTGACAATTATCGTGATCGTTCGCCTTGTCGAGTGAACTATCATTTCCGGTTTAGGCTACGAAGATCGATGGTGATTTTGTCTCTTAACTGAGTTTTTTTTTTTTTTTCTTGCAGGTGGTAACTGGTAAAAGAGAGGCAAGTTGGAGGAAAGAAATGTGTCTGGGCAAGGCACGTGATGTAGCTTGGGGCACGTAATGTCGCGACATCGAAGTGTCGCAAACTTGGAGATGGCCGGCTACGGTCCCTCTCCAATGGGACTGTTCAGTTGCGGCCGTGACTGTGTTCGAAAGTGCACGAAACTGTTATGGCTCGAGTGGATCGTATATACTCTCCCTCGCTTTCCTATACTTCGACGTTTATTTCGTTGCTCATACGTATTCGAATGATGCAAAAAAAAATTGAAATAAAAATAATACCGAACTGCCACACGTACAGAATGCGTCTAGGGACGATTGCCGAAGTTCGCTCCTCGTGTAAAAAAGAAAACCATGATCTATCACAAATTCTTCTCAGAACTCAGGATAAGAGGCGAAGATAGTACCTTCTGTTTTTACCATTTTGTGAGACCGCTACTTTTCAATGAGCAGTGAACATCTTAAAATTTAGTAAACAAGTTTTTTTTGTTATGTATAAAAAAAAGTTAAGAAAAAACTAATTTTTCGAATTCCACATACCATTTTTTTCTTTTTTAAAAATCTAATTTACCCAACGCCCACAGAACAGTGTAATTGTGTAATTAACTCCCGCATTTCGTGAGGCCGCTAGACTTTTCAATGAGCAGTGAACATCATTAAACTTGATAAAGAGGTTTCTTGTTATTATATACAAAAAAATGTTAAGAAAAAACTAATCTTTCGGTTTCCGCGTACAATTTTTTTCTTTCAAAAAAATCTAATTTGCCCAACCCCCACAGGACAGTGTAATTCTGTAATTAACTCCCGCATATCGTGAGGCCGCTAGACTTTTCAATGAGCAGTGAACATCATTAAATTTCATAAAAAGGTTTCTTGTTGCATATAAAAAGCAAGTTAAGAAAAAATTAATTTCTCGAATTCCTCGTACCATTTCTTCTTTTTTTGAAATCTAATTTGCCCAATGCTCACAGGACAGTGTAATTCAGTAATTAATTCCCGCATTTCGTGGAGTTTCAAGCCAGGGGATTGGAAGGATCGCCCCCAGCCTGCGCACACAATTTCGTCCGGCGGCGGATAGCGGTCTACTTTCGGCGGTCCTGAGCTTTCGCCAGCTCGACGAGAGAGTCCTTCTCGGACACACACGACCGGCCCACGTATGGACCGTGCACGCGAGTGTGTAATATACTCTTAACGATATTCATAACGCGCACCTTACTCGGCTTCCCTTTGGCTTTTGCTCCGGAGGGTACCGCGAAACGTTAAGCGCTGGCGCGTAAAACCAGAGTTAACCTGTGCATTACCGTCGGAGGTGGGCAGAGGGCGAAATATGGGGCTGGTCCGTGGGAGAGAGCTAGGGCAGGGGGGACGATAAGAGAAAGACCCTTGTGCGGCAAAGCTCGAGGAAGCGCGAGCGAGGGGTAGTTTGAAACGTTAAACTTTGCTCGCCCCGCGCACCGCGAATGTGTCCTTTCACTTTGGCCGCCCTCGGAATGTTCACCGGGAGGGAAAATGGAATAAAATTATAATGCATGTTCCGCTCGGGCAGGTATAAACGCGGACTCGCTAACTTCGCTCGTCCCTCTTCGCTCAGCCCGCAATCGTTTCGAACTCGGAAACAGCAAAAAAAAAAAGACTACAAAGAAATTCGAAAAAAGTGAGACGTTATTTACCAGCTTTTTTTTACTTTGCGTCGACGAAAGATCCACAGGTTGAAACGGCGAGGAAATGCACTTGGTTGAAAAGAATTCATGGAAAAAAAGCTGTCGCTAAAAATTCAGATAAATTTGGAGAAACAGCTCGACTATGTATGTATATTTTTAATGCAATTGTACTTTAAGGGAATAAGTGACATGGTCGCCATTTCTTAATGGGGGGGGGTGGGGGGGGGGGGGGGGGGGGGGGGGGGTAGTATGTTGCTAACAATGGCTGAGGCCGGATATTGATTCATGTACAGGTCCGAAGCTCCTTCAACTCGTAATATCTTAGAAAATCTATGAGCGCGGTCGCGATTTTTTTTAATGCGTCCCTAATAACGATGCAACGTTACTTTAGAATAAAAATTCGAATAAAGTAGTCTGGAAATATATATTTTTCTTAAACAATATTGCATTTCACGCGGTATATGCAGCTCATGCTAATTGACTCAACTTCAAGCTCATGTATCTTGGAATACAAGTTAAGAAAAAATCATTAGAAATTCTATTTAAAAAAAGCCTCATTGATCGCTCGCAACACTTGTGATTTTTAGTTCCAAAAGTAGAAAAGTCGATGTGCGGCGCATTCCCGTGAAATGTCGGTCTTTCGATCATGCTCGCGCGAAAGTGGACCAAACGTGCATCTATCCCGCAGCAAACTCGATTCCGAGAGGTACCAGCATGCGCGGCGCATAACTGGGCCGATCGAGCCGTTGATCGACAAAACATTGACCGTTCCACCGATACGAAAAATAAAAAAATTCACCAGCCACGAGGGCGGCGGTGATACCGCACTTCGTCCCCGCGACGAAACACAACTACCCGTGTATTAAAAAAATAAACCGAAAAAAACTTTAAATACATATTGCCAAAAGCGCGCCCGACCGCGCCGCCCGCCGCGACGTGCGGCGCGGAAAAAAAATATGCATAACGATCGGGGCATTGTTTACACGAATCGGAGAATCGGCGTCGGGGGAAACACGCGACAAAACTATAATCAATACGACGCGGTTTGCGCCTATATAGTATGTAGCGCGTGCGGGAATAAATTCGCAGTATTGAATCCGATTGTGAATCAAGTATGCACTCTACTTGATGAATTTGCGATCGCGGGTGGGAGGAGGAGGGGGGGGGGATAACGAAGGATGTAAAAGGGATGCATGCGAGTACGGAGAGGGGAGTGTTCGAGCGTATCCCGTACCTGCAACGAATCCGATAAATTTCGGGCGTATGTGCGGTGAGTTACGCCGTACGATGCGGCGCTCGACGATTGGCTTTCTATAAAATTTCCATTTCTCGGTTTGATTTCTCGCCGTTGTCCGGCCTCGTGGCGTCGTGGATTTCCGCACCGATCGGGGACAATAATTGACGCGTATCCGAACGAGGAAACCGTCAAGAATTTTCATCGTATCGAAACGAGGTGCGAAGGCGAAGGGTGGGAAAAAAATAATGATAAAGAAATAACGAGAGAGGATGAATTCCCTACTCTGGGCGAGCAGCGTTGTTATCGCGTCTCTCGTTTCTCACCGACAGATCGTAGACCTCCGAGAGGATAAAGCCCGTCGGTGGGCGATGAGTTCGGGCGCGGACTGACAACCTTCCCCATCCACCCGTCAGCCAACTTTTTAATCACGTACATTTCAGGATAATCAAATTTATAAATTTACTACAACAGCGGATTCGTAAGCCAGGCGGGGCGAACGCAGTGGGCTTGGCGAAATAATTGTGGGAGGAAAAGAAGAGCGTTGATGCGCAATATTTCCAACAGATGGGGAAAAAAATGGGAAATAAAAAAAATCGTGAATGTTGGAGCGAACTCGAGCCACCGTTTTTTTTTTTTTTTTCTTTCATCGGCAACGCACCGAGCCAATTTGACCGGTCGCGATTATCGTTGAAACGTCGCCCCGTCCGCCGACCCATCGACTGATCAGTTTAACAAACGCGGGTGTTTTTCGAACGTAAAACACCGTCGAGCGCGGGATAGATTGGTCGGTCGGACTTTTACTGTATCCGCTTGTTTGTGTAGGCGGAGAGTCCGTGTTTACATCTCGTACCAATTTAAATTTCGAAGGCTCGGTACGATTAAAAAAAAAAATCAACGAATCGAAAAACGTTGTATGGCAATCTATCGGGGTGCGCAGTTAAAAAAAGCTTTGGGGAATCGACAAATGTTTCTCGTCCGCGAAGGTCCTCATCAAAATTTATAACATTTTTCGTTCGTTAGCAAACATTATTTTTCACAAAAATAAAATTTAAGAAAATTGTACAGTTAGGAAAAAATAAGGAAAAATCAAATGTAGCCCTCGAATCGAGTTCTCCTTCACCGGTTAGGCTAACGTAACGAGATAGTTTAAGGTAGTTTTTCCGTCATGCTCGATGCCGCCTAAGTTCGAGAGAGGAATAAGGGAACATTACAAACACTTCTCGATCAAATAAAAATCTGAAAAAATGAAGGCTATGCAAGGTGCTAAAAAGATTATTCGTGCATAATAATAATTCTAAAATGTTATGAACAAATTACTGAAGTAAAAAATTATGCAACAAATTACCCGGCAACCTAATTTTTTTTTCTCTTGAAACTGATTTGTTACTTTGTTAGAATACGTATGAATTTTTTCAGAATTTTATGTAATGTTTGAAAAATAAGTTTTCTTTATGTTAAAATTTCTTCAAAATCCCGATTTCCAAAGATTGAATAAAATTCTGAAAAAATTCATACGTATTCAGAAAAAAATTTACAAATCGTTTTCGTAACAAAAAAAAAATTAGGTTGCCAGCTCGCACAATTTTTATTTTTCAGTAATTTGTTAATAACATTTTGGAATTATAATTATGGACAAACAGATCTTTATTCAGACATGACGCAAGGACTACCTTACGGCACGCGGAGAATATTCATCGAATTTTCACGTCGCCGACGTTACAGGAGACAATTATGGTTTTCCGAGTGAAGAAACGACCGAAGCGAATTGGATTCCGATCGAATTTACGCGACTGCGGATGCGGGTTGGTTGCGTCGGTTCTGCATTAGCGTGGTTTACCCGATTCGCGTCACAATGGCTAAACGTTGATCATCCCCGTTCGGGATCATCGGTCGATGAGCGTTTGCCAGAGCGGGGGAGGCAAACCTGCCAGAGGCACAAGATTAGACGATCCGACACCCCGTGCTATCCGAGAAACGGAGTAAGGAGAGTCTCTCCCTGCCACTCCATCATCCCGACTAAACACAAACCGGCGAACCCGACGGATCTGTGTATATACCCAATGCGAACTTCCGTTATAACGTTCGCCAGACGCAGCTTAATGTGGCGGAAGCTCTATTGGACGAGGCGGGTTCTTGATCTGGCTTTTGACCCGGGACATGCATCTCACGGTTGCCTCGTCGACGTCGGAGCTTTCAGGTCCACGAATGGAGGAGGGAAAGCTCCATCGGATTGCCCAGAAACTAATCGTAATAGAGCCGTATGGACGGATAACTCGATACTTGCCCCACAGACTCTGTAGGTATGCATCGATGATCGACGAGCGTTACACGAATTTGCACCCGGCAAGACCTATCGCTATTCACGGGATTACACGAGGGAATGGGCACAATGTTTAGCAATTCGCATCCCAACTTCCGCCGGTAGGGCAGAGCCATTTATTTTCGTTCTCCATCAAAATGACCGATAAGGTGGTAATGCAATTGCCTAAGTAGGAGTGTCATACAGGGCCGGCATTGGCACGGCGTCGGCCAGTGTTCGCCCAACGTCGACAAGTACTGGTCCCCTGTTTCATTCCCACTAGGGAATGAAACACCCAAGAGAGATCGAGATATGATTTTTCATGCACATCTCGGAACTGGGACTGCTTCCTCAAGTGCGTTTACCTTACGTCGCCAGCGACAAAACTGCGAATATTCCTCAACGGGAAGAGATAATCCACTTGAAAAAAAAAAAAAGTGTCTTCGACTTTTTCCCATTCTGGCCCAACATTGGATGTAGGATTTGGTGTTCGCTCCGTATTGAGATTCTATCCTGTGTCCTCTGTGTATGGACGATCGATCAGCGTTACATAAATCTGCGACCGGTAAACCTATCGCTATTCCCGGAATTACATGAGGGAGTGGGCACGGTGTTTAGGGGCAATTTCCATCCCAACTTCCGCCGGTAGGGCACAGCCATTTATTTTCGTTCTCCATTAAAATTACCGATAAGGTGGTAATGCAATTGCCCAAGTAGGAGTGCCATACAGGGCCGGCATTGGCACGGCGTCGGCCAGTGTTCGCCCAACGTCGACAAGTACTGGTCCCCTGTTTCGTTACCACTAGGTTGTTTTCGCCTAAAGTCATTTTCCAAATTTTTCGCGAAGCTTTCGACCATTACGTCGCCCGGGACAAAACTGTGGATACTCCTCAATGGGAACAGAGAATACCCCTTCGGCAAAAAAGTTTTGGCCGCTGTGTCCCATTTTGGCCCGCGACGAACGTAATGTTTAGGGTTCAATATTGAGATCCTATCACGTGGCCTATGTGGTCTGCCGATCCTATCGGATATGGCGAAAAGAACGGGCCGGAGGACTGCATCAAAGAGCCATCACCGAGAATGTAGGCCAGAACCGAGGGGGCCGGATAGCCGTGCGAATATTCTCCGACAAAACGTGTGTCGATCGAAAAGAACATCTCTCGGGTGGATCGCCCGGTCGCGCGGCGAGAGCATTTCTCAAAGCTGAGCTCGGCACGCCGATCACGTAACTCGGAAAATCTCAACAGAGAGTCTTCGAGTTACCGAGAGAAGGGTTGTAAGGGGGAAGGGGGGGGGGGGGGGGGGGGTGAAGTTGGTGGAAAAAAGAGGAACGGGGTGGAAATAGAGAAAGAGACCCGGTCGAGAATACGTATAAGACGGGTGAGGGGCAGCATGAAGTTGTCCGGGATGGTTCTCGAGCGCGGCCGTTCGTCCAGATGGGAATAAGGTCTACTTCGATACTCTCGCGTTTCTAGCCCGGCGTGCTCGACAGTTCGATGTCGTTATCACCTAAGAGGGTACCTAGCTCTGTGTCGCGCATGCCGGCTCCTCCTCCCTGCGATCCTCCCGCTGTCTCGTTCCTCCAGGGGGCTCTCGGAATCCCCCGGAATCGATTCTGCTCGGCTGATACAACCGGCAATGGATATATATATATTTTTTTTTTTTCGTTCGTTTTCTATGTCTCGCAGCTCTTGTACGCTCCTTCGGCGGAAAGTTCACAATCTAAACGATCGTTGAACTTTATCCCCGTTGATTGCACCGCCAGGGATAAACAAATATACCGAGAACAGGGTGAATTATTCGGGGCCGCGAGGAGGAGCTCCGGGTCGTCCTTCGGACGGGGAAATAGATTCTATTTGTCCGACCTTCCGCGGAACGAAGGCTGACGTTCCCCGGGGGAGAATTCGGTAGGATACTTACTCAGCGGAATCCTCGAGGGGGCTTGTCGCGCCACGGAGAGGCGGGCGAGCGGTTCCCGTATACACAAAATGGAAATGCATCCACGGAGCGATTAGTCCTCGCACAGTGGCAGCCAGTCTGCGTCAGCGGATGCACGACGGTTGTATGCATGTCGTGTGTGCCGCGCGCTTCGAGAGCGAGAGCTGCTAAGGCAGCAGCGACACGGCTGAAGGTAAGCGAAAGAGCCCGGATCGCGGACGGGATGGAGTCGGACGAGATAAACTTTTCGCGTCGGGGGAAACTTGTCTGGCTGCCGGAGAATTCTTTGCGCTTTCGCGGGCAGGCGGGTGGGTGGGTGGTCTTCCCGAGGATGTTCTTTATGGTTGGAGTCTTTGAGAAACGTCGAGTTCTCGAGGGCTACGCGTATACCAGGAAAATACGAACAGCTTCCGGTGAGGTACCGACAGTCAGATGAGAAGACCGCGCTGTGGAGAACGGGATGAGAGTCTGGCAGGGAGACGTCGGGCGGAGGACGGACGGGTTGCTACGTTTCTCATGCATCTCACGGTTAGCTGCGACGATTCCGCTGAACGGCCGTTGATCTCCGCGGATCTGTCGCGCCGAAGGAAAAGCAACGCAGGTAGCGAACGAGGAATTGGAATGGTAGCGGTGTAAAAAATGTGCGTTGAAGTCAACGCGATTTTACTGGTAAGGTAGGGCCACACCCAGAAAAACGTTTGTTCCGATCGAAGAAAATTTATTAAGGACCAAGAAAAATGTTTGTTTGGTTCATGACCTAATGGAGCGTCTATTCATTTCTAATATATTAATTTGTTTGATTATTATTAGTATTATTCTTATTATTTAATTATGTTTATTTAGATCTAATCGACAGAAATTTATGTCAAATAATCTATTTGTTTATTTCGTGACAGACTTGCCACTTTTGATCGTATGGGAATAATGTGATGTATGAATAACGCAGAAATGAATTTTGTTTTTGATAAGTTATTTTTGCTATTAAGGAAGCGTCTACAAGCAATATTTTGTTATTAAATGAGCACACAGATCGGTTACCGACCCACGATTTCCCCAATCACGTCGCACATTAGTTATTCTCATAACGTAACGAATCTCGGAGTTGGTTCTTCGATTACTCATTCCAGAACCACAGTTCGATCGAGGTACGTAGCTTGAAGTGAACAAAGTTTCACAAAAACAAACCGACGAGTTGACTCTCTATTACAATGTAGCGGTTCCGCGTAAGGAATAAATATAGTCTTGTGCTATCAGCCAGAGATCTTTTCAGACCACTGACGCGTTGACTCTGTAATGCCTGCTATCGGATAACAGCCGCGTTTGTCTTCACGTCAAATATATGATTTCTTTGGCGGGAACAAACATTTATATTAAAGTAAAAATCTTTGAATACATTTTTTTTACTTGCACTAAGGAATAGCCGTTATTTGAATCTAATAACGATTTTGTTAAGGCAAGTAAGAATTTCTTTCATCTTAACAAACGTCATTTGAAGACCGAAATTTATTTGTTTTGAATAAATCTTTTTTTCTGGGTGCAGCATTGGCCCGATAGTGGACGGATGCTGGGCCGTAACAGCCCGGAAGGAGTCGACTGAAAAAGTCATCCGGCAGCGTTTTGCCGTATATCGCATGGAAACAAAATTGTATGTTTCGGATATATTTCTGCGATATATTTTTTGCTGTGTGTTTGTACGTTTCATATGCGAATCGTATTGAAAAGGCGAGTTTGGCTGGCCCGAATCGTACGTTAGAAATGGGGCCACCATGAAAAGAACGAATTCAGGCGGATTACGAAGAAGGAATCCATCTCTCCTCAACTACACATACGAGTACTTCCGACGAAGGCGAATCGACCCTCAAAAAATTTCCCTCCTGCATACTTCAGTCGGAATACGATACCACGACCAAGATTGCGAGAGCCCTGCGACAAGAAATCCTCACCGGAAGTCGGAGTAACATATACAAAGCGCCTTTTTTTATTAGTCCAATTTCGCGCTCAGAAGCACCGATTTTTCGTGCAATTCGATGCATCGATACGCTGTACATGTAAAACAGATATATATATCTCATTCATGACGTATCCACACATATAGGTCTGTAAATACCGAGGCAATATAGAATAGTATGAATAGATTTAATTTGGAATAGTGTTAGAATAGATATCAGCATTTATACATAGGGGATCCGATTTAGGCGGTCTTCGCCTAAATCGACGTATTTTTGTTTCATTGTTTTTTTTACCATCAAACAAGACCAGGTCATTTCAAGCAGGAGGAGATGCATCGATACGCTATACATGTAAAACAGATATACATATACATCTAATTCATGACGTATCCGCACATATAGGTCTGTAAATACCGAGGGGTAGTCAGTACTACTTGCTATTCCCTCCTGCATCGATCACGGAACGAGGCTTTCGTCGTACGAAAAGAGTCGACAAGGGCCCGCGAACCGTTGACGTCGAATGTTGAATACCGAAGCGAGTACAAACCGGCGATAGCAGAATTGGCCGAAGCGGGATGGCGATATACACACTCACACGCATACATATATATATATATATATATATATATATATATTTCTATAGATTGGGGAAAACTGAAGTGGCGAAAAATGCACAGCAAGGTATACTGACTGGTCTCCGGCGTGCGGGAAAATTCCATATAAAAGCTTGTTGCAGAAACGCCAGGAACAGCGGACCGAGAGAGATTCGATGCCCGGGAACCAAAAATGAGAAAGCGAGAGGGAGACCGAGACTCTATCGACTAACTACGCCATTACGGGTTTTTATCCGCAGCACTCCTCTCGTTTCTCTCCTCGCGGTCCGGCGTATACGCTCTATACATCGTACGCGACACTGTGCGGCGGTTGTTCCTGCACCGTATCGTTGAAAAACCAATGGCGCGTAATTTATAGAATTAACTATCCTCGCGTGCGCGAGAGCGGGGCAGAACGGAACAGCGGGGCAGAACGGACCGTTGACCTCCCCGATCGAGAGACCTTTTTTTACCCGATTCCGTTCCGACCCGCCTCACGCTGTGCGGGGAGCGAGGCTGGACCTGCCTAAAAAAAGTTCCGTCGCGTTCAAACAGCGACGATTTTTCGGATGGCAGGAACGAAACGACGCGACAACGGATTTCGGGAAAAAGCGATAGGATACGAAAATACGTCTCTGGCGTTTTCGCGCCGGAAGCTTCGATGAACCGTGTGACGAAAAAAAAAGTTGAAAAGCTTCCTCCGCGAGGAAGCAGAATAAAAATAATTAATGCTCTAAACGAGTAAGCGACCGGGACGAAAATCCGCTCAGCTTCCCGCGAGTGTTCGTCGAGCGAGTTCGCGCACAACGAACTTTCGGCACCCCTGTACCGCCCGGAGGGTGATGCAGTGAGCCGAAAAAATAAAATGGTACTTCCAGTGGCCGGACAGAATCAGGGAAACAAGATACAGAGATGAAAGCGTGGAGCGCGGTCGGACGAGCCGCGGACCGGCGCTTGCCCCAGTAATTACAGCCGTAAAGGGAACGAATGAACAAACGGAAACAAAAGGACTGTACGAAAAAGAGGTCGGAGAGAGGGGGAGAAAGCGAGTAATTGAAATGACCGGATAAGCATGGGAGAGCTGATGGACGGGGACGCATTCGTTTATTCGCCGCGAGCCAATCCGTACGGGAGGGAAAAAACTATGCGGAGGGTGGTTTTTTTTTTTTTTTTTTTTTTTTGCGGTACGTCGGAAACGCCTCAGCGTCATCGCTCCGGCGAAATCCTCTGTCGTCTGCCACCGGAAGACGGGGAGAAGAGCGTTGGACAGGTGGCGGAACGTCGGTGAGGACGACAGCGGAAGACGGATTCGACAAATGGCGAAATATCGCGGAAGTAGTGCTTACGCGAGAAGAAGTTGTACCATTACGGGAGGGTAGTGTATATACGGGGTGGTATGTGTGTGGACGGCGTGCGGAGCAGCGAAGAGCGCGCTCGCCCGATGACGGTGTGAGGACGTGAAATACGACACGTTGCGGCGAACATATGTCGAGTTCGAGCCGTAGAGAAGGTGGGTTTGTGTATGTGTGCAGCAGCAGCGGGTAATACTATGACGGAAGAGGCACCCTAAGGCGACAGAGGTAAGAGGAGTTCTCGGAGATAAAAGCTCTTGGGGGAAGGAAGGGTTGGGGTCTCAGCTGGACTGATCGTCGCTGACACAGCCGGTTTATCGATACGTCGGAGTTTCTGTAAAATTTATTTGCAGGTAGTATTTTCTGAGCATGCATTCGTTAAATTGGAGCTGGTCAAAGTGGCGAACTATATTTCCTGCACGTCAACTAATGTTCAGCAGCGTCGACTATAGAGTAGACGGAGATAAATAGATTGTAAGATTTTAACGATTGTCATGTCTTATGTCTATTTTAGATAATCGTTTGTTTGTGCCAATTTTTGGGAATCCAGCGGGTCGACCTAGAGGTCTTCTAGGACCGGATTATTCCAAGTTGCCTCCATAGAAATTTCCCTGTTACACTACTCTGTTTATATTGCTTGGTCTCGGTAAGTTGTACATTGTAACGCGGTGCATTACAGCGCCGTTCACGATCGTCGTGGGCAAAAAATAACTCAGTTTTCGACCAGCAGTCACTTCTGGTTCGGAAATCTTATTTTTCAACCGGAAGTGACGCCATACCGGAAATACTTCACTTCCGGTCGAAATATGACATTTATAAACCTCGAAGTTACGAATTCTAAATTCCATAGTCCACAGCGAGGGCACTGAGAGCCCGAGCCACAACAACCTGTCGGTTATTAATATATTCATACTGACTATTTTTATTTCGACAGTACTACACGGCATGAATTATGGAAATTTATACTTTTAATGGATTTCATTTTTTATTTTGATAACTTGCGTAAACACCATTTGCTTTAAATATTTCCATATTATTTATATGCAGACTGTTAATATCTCGCTATTTATTTGTCTCGATGTATCGTTTGATGATAGGGATCATTCGAGTCTCGTCCATTTTTATCGTCAACCGTATATTCCCACCCCCGGGCATTATGTTTGTTGTATAAGTTGATTCAACGATGTACCCGTGATAGTTGGCAATTTTACTTGTAACAGCATCGATTTTGAGAAGCAGACAATAAAGGCTTTTACGAGGCAATTTATCCGAGGTGAACGGGACGGTGGCGAGGAGGGGGCGAGTGGGAGGGTACCATAAAGTGACGATAATATTTCGCCGGTTGGCCAGCCGCGGTCGCCTCTCTCTCTCGACAATCCCGTCACGTATCACGGTAATACGGGTTTTGTGACAGAAAATCGTCGCATCATCGACGAAATTGCATGAAGAAACGGGAGAGCTATCGAACCCTTCCACGAAAGCCGTTCGGTGAATTACCGCGGATTCTTTATACATTCTTGTCAGACTCCCGCGGAGAGCCCGTGACATCGAATCTGCGCACGAGAATATAGGTCAATTCACGACTACGATCAAGTGAGTTCCAGACGTGTCTGGAACTTTTTTCGTCATTTATGTTCGGAGTGGTGGACGAGCCAACCTTTGTAAGCTCCAACCTAATGAGCTGGCAATATGGAGCAGACCGAGGCAAAACGAACTGCCTCACCAATATTTCGTCAGACGTAACAAAAAGTCTCATCGCGAATAATAGACACTGCTCCGTTTTACCCCCCTCGCCCCTAATGACTTTTTCCTACAGCGATTAATTTCAAAAAAGTTTCCCTCGATGGAAAAGTGAACCAGCTAAAGTACAGAGTTCGTGGCCTCCGATAAAAGACAGTAAGTCTGTTGGAAACGAAGCAACCCCCAGTTCGGTAGGTTACTTCGGTCGGAAAGGGAGCCGCTTCGATTTACCAACCCCAAGGACCGACCGAGGCTTGCCCTAGCTGCCGAGCGGAGGTACAAACTTCCTCGCCAGTGGAAACCGACCGCGGTAAGCGGGCCTGATCGGACGCCGGCCGCAGAGGGCGACAGCGTGCAGTCGCTGCAATCGCATTTTACTACAGCACGGTATGTACATCGACGACCGTGGCGCGAAGAAGCGCAACCAGCTGTCACCACTTGTCCCCTCGAGAATGGCGACAAGCAGTCGCAGCGAGCTTCTCAGCCAGTGCGCGCCGACCCTAACGACGAGGAAACAACGTCAACAATAAATAAGTCGCAGTCGACTTCGAGCTGCAGTGGTCCGAGAAGCTGGCCTCGACCGATCAGAGATGTCGAGGGGAATCGGCAAGAGCCGAAAAATCGGTGCGAATACCAACAGAACGAGAGTCAATCATCGCGCTCTATTCAAGCCGAGAACGAGGAACGAGGACGATGCGGAGTTGTCCTACGGGATGATCATCGCAGCTCGAAAGAGCGGCAAGCTCAATTTATCGTCGAGGGGCTTGGCCACAGGTACGTTGATTCGATCGGTCGATACTTTCCTTTCGGGAATAAAGTAACCGTCGACTCCCCAGTGCCGGGCAACGTGTGGGCCATCAATGGCCTGACGAACGAGGAGATCGAGGAGTTGCGTGTAAACATCGACTTCGAGGACGATCGAGATCCCTGGTGGGAACAGGAACCCTTGAGGATACTCAATCTCAGCTCCAACTGCCTGACGAGCGTCGATCCAAACGTCGAATACCTTACAGAAATCGAGGACATTAACGTACGTTCGAAGAAAAATACTGCGCATTTACATAGTCAATGGAATCGGGGTAGTTATATATAGCTCAACGAACGCTCCCTCCTTCGTAAACAGTTGCACGGCAATCTACTCGAGACTCTGCCACCGGAAATTGGAACATTGACTAAACTCAGGAAATTGGATCTATCGAATAACAAGCTGAACGACATTCAACCCAACTTGTACAAATTAACGGAACTTCGTAAATTAAATATTTCGAACAATAAGATAACGGAGCTGAGCCCGTCGATAGGTGATTTAGTTATGCTGGAAACATTGGTAAGTGTGTTTTTTATTTTCTTTACGATTCCGGGAATGCCGGGTGAAGGGGCTAAAAAAGGTGTGTTTTATCACGAGAAATAATCTTTTGCGATCTAGAATCTCTCCTGTAACAACCTAACTGAATTGCCTGTTGGGATGGGATATCTTGTACGACTGGTCTCTCTTGATTTGCATCACAATCAACTCCGAGAGTTGCCACCTGATATCATGAGCATGAGAGGTGTGTTTGATAAGTAAAAAATAACACTTACGCGCAGGATATTGTGGAAGGCGAATCGAGCTTGTACACTCCCTGTCCTTCAATCCGATTCGATGATGCATCCGTTTCCAAACACTAAACAAACAAAAACATTTATGATTAATAATCCAGAAAATATTTAGCTATCCAAATGATTTTTTGTTACATGCGGTATTCGTCTAACAAATACAGGAAAATAAGAGTAAATCCTGGAATTATTACAAGCGTGTGGCTTTTTCCTAGAAAAACAATGACCTAGTGCAGTTTTGAAAATTTTTTAATCTTTTATTTTTACTTATGGTTTATCGCAATTTCACGTTCCCTCTTGCACGTTCTTTAAAAAATGTGTGTATATTTATTTTTTATATAGTTTAGCGACGATTACACGCCATCACATTTGGCACATTCACCGGTGTGTTGTTATGTATATATGTATATTTTTGTCAAATTTTATATCGCAACATGCCATTTTTTTCGACAGTTTTGAAACAATTGGACGCGAGCTTGAACAATTTGGAAATTGTGCCTCCCCTCGGCGAAATGAGGAAAGTCGAGGTACTCGTACTGCACAACAATAAACTATCGGCTTTCCCTGATTTAACCGGTTGTACAGCGTTGCGCGAACTCGACTTGGCTAACAATGACATTACTGTATGTACATATTTATGATCCTCTCTCCGCGTGTTTATTCGCTGGATGGTATTTGCGCTAAGGAATATATTTTTTTAACAAAAAAAAAAATTGTCGAATATAACAACCGCGAATACGAACAGGAAATAGAAATGTCGTACTTGGAAGACATGGGAAAGCTGAAAACGCTCAGATTGGACAGCAACAAAATCAAAGAAATTCCCGAGGGCATCGTGAAACTATTGAGTCTCGAACGCCTCGATCTATCCTGCAACGAGCTCTCCAAGTATGTGATCGACAAAGCGAAAACCTCGTACTTTACTCCTATATTTACACTCCTGTATTTATTTAAAATCCTTTTACAAAAAATATATGATTAAAATATAAGATATAATATATAAGTAAGATGGTGTAATTAGCACACTGTAATTAACATTTTGAAAAGATTATTGAGTGTTCATCTGCCCAAACGTATGCGCTATGTATCACAATTCATATCAATGCACGCAGCATATCTCTGTATCTCAGCACTCTTTGGCTCGTCACCCTCTTGAACTCCCCCAGAGAACTTTTAAAGTTCAGCCCTTCTACGCTGCTCGCGAGACTCGTAAATCTACGGATAACCGACCTTTCGTCAAATACCAATCGTGCCTGCGGAGTGACAAAGGTCCGTGCATTATAGACGATTTTTTTTGTTTCCTCTCTGTTGCAGCATTCCGAGCTTCGTCAGCATAATGCCAAACTTGAAATACTTCGGTATCGATGGAAACGACGTGAAGAATGTGAGACGGGATATCATACAATGCGGCGCACCGCGCATTCTTCGTCACTTGCGGCAAAGCTTCGATACGACGAAAGTCGATACCGTCGAGTCGTGCTCGCCGCTGTTGGACATTGTTAAATTTCCTGACAAGTGAGTAAGGCCGAGTCGTCCGACAATTATTGAAAAGTCTTCGGTTTTTTTTTCTTTTGTAGATTTTCAGTTTTTTACATATATTAAAAAAATTGTGAAACTATTGCAGATACACGATGAAGAATACAAAATTGCTGAGCTTGACTGGACAAAACCTTAACGAAGTACCTGACTCGGTTCTCGAGGACGCGACATCCGCCGGAGTGACTTGCGTCGATCTCAGTAGGAACAGATTGCGCGAATTACCCGAGAAACTATCGTCGATCGAAGCGGTCACGGATCTGAAGCTGACGTGCAACCAGTTGGGAAAGTTGCCGCAATGGCTCGGCGAACGATTGAAACACCTGCGCTATCTCGAATTGAGCCAAAACTGCTTGTCCAATCTACCCGCCAGTATCGGCGAGCTCGAACACTTGCGGGAGATTAACATCGCATGCAATAGGTGGGGGGAAACCATAACTTCGCGAGCTCGCCAGTGGAGAACGATAAACAATGCTTCGTCGAATGTTTCAGATTCACCAAAGTGCCCGAGTGTGTTTACGATGTTATCGGATTGGAGACACTGATCGCGAACGATAATCAGATAAACGAGATCGACGAGGTTTCATTGAGAAAGCTGCAGAGGCTCGCGACTCTCGATCTGTCAAACAACAATATCGCGACCGTTCCGCCCGAGCTCGGCAACCACAGACATCTCAGGTGACGAAAAAATCATTTTTTTTTTTCGTCCAATCACAAGCGTGCTTTGCACAATTATTTTTCCGCCATTTTATTCGCTTGCAGGAAGTACGTTTATTTTGTTATTTCACCAGGTGCGAAAATGTAGTTTTACGGACGCGAAGCGTTCGTAAAACATTTTCGCGCCTCGTTAAGTAAAATTTAGTACGTTACTCGTGCGAAAAACTTTTTCTTGACTCGTGTTGTTGCAACACTGGCCTTCGGCTCGCGCTGCAAACTCACAACCGTCAGAAAAAGTTTTCATCGCAATAGTCTCGTAATAGTAATTTGCGAAACAAGTGCGGTAAAGCGAACTTGTATCGCAAAGTACTATTAACGAACTTAATTCATCCGCCATTTTGTTTGTTTTTCATATTGTTTGATTTATTTTGTTTTCCTCGAAAATAGGCTTTCGGAAGCTTAGAGAGCCGTAGGCTTGTTTATGCATTGATTTCGCATGAATATAAACGCCCGAAACGTTGTCATTGCATCGAGAACAGCCAATGAATCATTTCACCGCAAACGCACACAAAGCGCGTTTCCGCGACACACAGAATGGTCTGATTCGTAGCGTTTTTACGCACATGTACGTTCTTTTAGCGATCATTATCGTACCGCCATTGTCTCGTCGTCCGAACATTCCACGTAAATGATTGATCGAAAATAATATCTGTCGCAGGACGCTTCTGCTGACGGGAAATTGTTTCAAGCAGCCACGACACACCACGCTGATGAAACGTACCGACGAGATTCTCGCGTATCTGCGCGATCGCATACCCTCGTAGTGTCCCTGCGTTCATCGACCAATATCCATTATGTTTACCCGTTAAATCGATGTTATCGTACATTCGCAAACGTTTCTCGATCCGACCGAAGCCAAACACTGCGAGAGACATTGTACCTATGTTTGTTTATTGCGCGTGAACGAGCATTACCTGATCGAAAGAGGTTAAACTATGAACTAATGTTATCTAGGTTTCTCAGAACGTGAATAATAAAGTCTACATTACCTGTCACCTGTCGTTTACAAGCGTATTTGTGTCTTCGGATTGTTCACGCACTGCAGACTTAATCGAATCGTCGCTTAACCTGCAAACGGGTTATTTATAAATTGCCGCGAACGTCGGATTACAACGACCTAACTCTTCCACGGAACACAACACAATGGTTACGGAGGAGCCAATCGGCGGAGAGACGAGGCGGTGCGCAGAGGCGCGCTCGTTTCGGTACGTTAGCGCGCACGCCGTTCCTTCGTTGGGAAAGATGTCGCGTTGAAGCCTGAAACAGTCGTTCTCTCGCCGACGGGCGCATCGGTCGGCCATATTGTTTTACTGCGGGTGTTTGTTTTGGTGCAGCCACAGTTCGAGCGACTAAAATCCAACGATATCATCACGAGGATAACAAAGCGGATCGCAAGCTCAACGTTAAAACCTTCGTGGCCTGCGTTTGACGTTAGGTTTTCGGGTATTTTCGTAATCGGTCAGAGTCGCGAGAGCCCGACGGGGAGAAAAGCGCCTTGCCCTGTGCTTCACGGAGTCGCGTACGTGACGGTGATACAGAGAAATGGCCTGCGCCACCCTAAAGAGATCTCTGGAGTTCGATCCGGTTCACAGCCATGGACGCCCGAGCAAGCGACGAAGATGCGTCCCAATGTGCGTATCGCCAGGAAGCTCTGCCCAGAGTCCAGCCAGACAGCAGAACCCTTCGCCGTTCGGCGAAGTCGCCCACAAATTGACGCCTGGTAATTGTTATCGGCTACGGCCATTTTTTTTTTCTTCCCCATCTCTCTCGACGACAGGACCGAGGGAAAGGGGGCGGCTCGAGGGCCCCCGCCGTAGCGATTTAAAACCCGTATTTAGGGCGTCCGTAGGACCAAGCCGTACGGCGGCCCAGCTGCGGGGGGAGGTGGGGGTAACCACGCGTAAATCATATGGTAATGCGTAACGGACGGTTCGGGAATGCCTTTTTTTTATTCATCCACCTGACAAACTCGGCAGAGAGCCCCTCTATTCCCACAACGACCGTAAATTTTTTACGTCCTACGTATAGAATCTCCATACTCGGTTATATCCACAGCGTTTTCAGTTTTTTTTTTTCTTTCGACCTTCTCATATTACGAACCTTTCAGAAGCGTCCCGAGCTAGGACAGCCGGACGAGCGAGCCTCCGCGAGTCCTTCAATTTATATGCGGCCTAACGATAACGATTTTTCGTTTACATAACTTCTCGTATAATAAACTCATTGTTCTTTCCATTTTGTAATGCGGGACTCGTTGAGAAGTCACTTCCGGTCGACAAAAAAAAAATATGAAACCGCGAGCTCGGGAAATCTTTCTTTATACCCTTTGTCATACAATACGTCCACTCGACAGACGGGCTTAGATAACCTGAATGTGCGAAACGCGCATGGCGGATTTACTTCAGTTTTTTTTTTTTTTTTTTTTTCCCCCCTCCTGTCAGATAATTAATAGCCACTCGCAGGTTTATGCTACTTTAATTACCCATAGCTTTAGCATAGATTTTATCGGATAGTTCCATAGGAATGCAAGGTTGTTGTTTTGTAAATGGAAAAACTCCAATGACCACATTCTTGAATACAGAGAAAATGGCTGCCAACATTAGAGAGGAAATTCGCCGATTGCACAGACGCAAGCAGCTGCACTTTAATCCACAAACAAGCGGCGGCGACTCGTCGGACATGGAAGGCGGTCCGGCAAGTCCGTCAAGCGCCTCCACGGCTTGCCGCTCGAATACCTACAGCTACAGTCCGAGCGACAAAGAGAAGCCGCTGTTCACATTCAGACAGGTAGGCACTAAACTGAAAGCAGCATTGAATAAATTACCGAACGGATGCTGAACGTTATTTTTGTTTTTTTTTGGCTTTTTTTAATCAGGTTGGTCTGATCTGCGAGAGAATGCTCAAAGAGCAGGAGACACAGATTCGAGAGGAATACGATCAGATATTGCACATGAAACTGTCCGAGCAATACGACGCTTTCGTCAAGTTCACCTACGATCAGATCCAGAAGAGATTCGAGTCCGCAGCTGCGCCAAGTTGTAAGTTACCAGATATCGAGCATTTTTTAAAAATGTTCATATTTTTTTAAAACTTTTTTCTACGTTTGTATCAAGGAATAATCGAATGTTGTTTTGTTATTCAGATCTATCCTAAACCAGGATTCATACACTGCTAAGGACAGGTTTCCGTGAAGAGGATTAGGTAGGTTTTCATTGCCGATGAGTAAATGAGATATAAAGTCTGTCCATATTTTTTCTTTTTTTTTTTTTTTTTTCATCTAATCTTTCGCAGAACAGCTCCGTTTGAACATAGTGTTTTTCTCGTTTTGTTTTACAGATTTCTACTGTATAAGTGAGAGAAATTTTGCTTGAAGTTTAGCTGAGGTTAGCCAGCGATACCTCATGTAACGATTTGGTATCAGATTGAAACGATTATTCACACGCTGGGGGAGAGAATATTTGTCATAAATGAAATTGAAAAGAAAAAAAAAAGAAAGAAAGAAAATAAACGATTTCGCAACGTATATTATTAAGTAGAAGCGCTAAAGGAAACAACAGCGATCGAACTACGGAAATCCACGATGTATACTAGTAAAAGAAAAGAATGAAAAAAAAACTAACACTATTTGTACTTTTCCGATGTTAGAAGCGCGCTGATATCAGGGAACTGTTGAAAAAAATTATTTGTCACTGTAAAAAACAGAAAAGAAAATGTAAACGTGACCACTTGTTTGATTCAACGTGCGTTCACGATAACGTTCCTCGAAAGTAGTTACTCATTTTTCACGGATCCATAAAGAAAAAAAAAACCATTTCATCGTCGAGTTATTATGGATTTTTGTACGTTTCGCACCAAAGTGCCGCGTCCAGCTGGACGTGGACACACGCTGAATATGCTGTACTTTCTCTTCAATGGGGAACAGCAAAACGATGGTAAAAATTGTTTTCACGGTGCAGCCTTTGATGAAAATGCCACTCAGGTGTTGACGTTACTATAGATGTTCGTGTCAAGCTAATTGCACTGGATCGACATAAAATTGTAAACTTGTATCGGGCACGACATTGAATAGACGAGGGCGGGCGTCAATGAGTGAGGTCGCCGAGCGTTGAGGCAGACCGAATCTCGGAGCGTCAATATATACCGATGCCGATTCGAATCCTTTCATACGAACGATTGTACAAAGTTTGTAAAACGATTTTGAGCGGAGGTCCTAAGACTAGATAAATTCTACAGACATTTTTGATACCTGTAACAACTACATCATTCATAATGTTTTATTCTGATAGTCAATTTTCATTTTTTTTTCTTCTTTTTTTGTTAACGACAGCACGCACATGGATTGTCCGAGAAATTAAATTGAAAAAAAAAGTAGAATCCTCGAAACCCGCATTTAGGAGATGCTTCGATGAATGCAGCTTTCCCTAGAAATATCAATGTGTTCAATCTTTCCAAAGGTGATCTATAGTCTAACGGCACTATCAAGAAGGTTGATAAAAAAAAGTACTTTTCATAATTTATTCTTATAGAATAACGAACAATCATTCGAATCCTTTTCAAAAGTTCATCGTGAGACTTAACCGTACGTCCTGGCTCGTTACAGTCGGCCCGAAAAGCGGCAAAATCTGTTGTAAAACTTTTAAAATTAATCCCTCAGATCTCGCCAGTTATAGATACGCGCGTTAACGGAGTTGTAAAAGAGTTAAAAGAGCAACGTCTAGAATGTAGCATTGTACGGACACATTGTGAACAATAAACGTATAAAATAAATTTCATATACACATTAACAAACAAAAAATAATAATAATTCTTTCGTTCCCTGGTAGCAACGGCTTTTCACAGCGCAATAAATTTGCTGAGTAATGAATATACTATATCCATACATTTATTGTGCCTATTCTTAGACATATTTATCAATAAGTAATCGGTACCGCTGTACTATTAATTATCACCATATAGGTCGTGAATTTTTTTTTTTTTTCGTTTATAACACTCATGAGAAAACAATACTTTTCCTTTTCCCTTTTTTAGTTTGATTTTTATGTAAAAAAACAAAAACAAAAAAAAAATTAAAAAATTTAGGAATGTACTCATCTCGATATAATTGGAATTAAGAATCGATAATTGATCTGTGAGCGTGCTTCTCTTTCCATCGCAAATTATTGCCAGGTAATCGATGGAACTAAACTAATTTACCACAATCTTAGAGAAAGCGAGAGAGGCAGAGATCGATGCAGATAAATCTTCTTTCCGATTTTCGTATGCTCATTGCGCATCGGACTCTAGCTTATAGTTCTTTTTTAACTTTATAGTAGTTGGAATATGTATAAACAAAAAATACAAACGATAACAATGCCTTCTTCGAATTAATCTTCGGAGGATACTGATCGTCTTGATATGAGGAAGAAAAAAAGGTGATATGGCCTTTTAACGGTTTATTAAAAAAAAATATAAAAAAAATGAGTGTAATTCGCTATCGAAGTGTTTGGACATGCGTTCGTTGGTATAGCTTATACTACATGTACAGACCGACTAAATCGCTCGTCGAGGCGCCGATCGACGCTCCGAACACGAACCGATGTAACGTTTATTCAATTACGTTGATATATATTTGTGTTGTAAAAATTATCGGTTGGGCGATACCCGAGCTTGTCTCTACGCCATTGAAAGCAGCAAACAAAACAAAAAATATATTTAACAAAAAATTGATTTTAGTGAATATAATTAAGGTAACATATAATCTCGGCGAAACAGATAATGGTTTACTGTTAAGGGGCGACCATGAGAAAAACACTGAATTTATTCCTTGGAATGCAGGGGGATCCGATTTCAAGGATCAAAATACCTCCATAAAATGTAAACACATATTATTGAAATAAATATAAACCTTAAGACTGATTGATTCTGAGATCTAAATTTTTTTAAATAATTCCCGAGAGCCGGTAATAGAAGTACAATTAGTTCAATACTGATTCTGTACTGAGCAACGAGCGGAGACCTGGAGAACAGTCGCACTAGAGGATCCACGACAGACTGCAAGGAATCCTTGCATTGTGCATAACCAGTTTCCTGTAAGGGCGAGTATATTTTCATCTTGTTAAGAGGATTATACGAGAATAATGCAATTAGTCTGATACGGCTTCGAGTCGAGAAGCCCCGCCGCGGGACTATATTAACCGTCGGCGGAGACCAGGAGATCGTCACTTCTGGACGGGAAATCACTGCTAAATAACTCGGCCAGAAAAAATGTTCCCTCTTCTGTTTTTGGCCTACGTGGTGGCCGTCAAGGTTTTCAAGAAGACAACTCCAAATGGTAAGACAATTTTCCGCCCTCGAATATCTCTTTCTCTCAAAAAAAAATTGAAATTGCATCCGACAAATTTAACACCGACCGATTCTTCTTTTCTTCTGTTTCACCAGGAAAGGTCACGGTGTACCTGGGAAAACGCGACTTCATCGACCATATCGACAGCGTTGACCCGATCGACGGAATAATCGTTATTGAGAATGACTACCTCCAGGGCAGGAAGGTTTACGGACAGGTCGGTATGCGTTCCTCTCGAAACACCGAATTTCGATGAACGAAAACAGATGTATTTTTATTCTCGAAACTCAGATTGGCACCACCTACCGATACGGTCGCGAAGAGGACGAGGTCATGGGAGTCAAATTCAGCAAGGAGATGGTCATCTGCCGCGAGCAGATCGTCCCCATGAAGAAGGAGAAGCAGGAAACCACACCGATCCAAGATCGTCTCCTCAAGAAACTCGGACCGAACGCCTACCCGTTCACTTTCCACTTCCCGGCCAACTCTCCGAGCTCCGTCACCCTCCAGCCCGGCGATGACGACCAGGGAAAGCCCCTCGGCGTCGACTACGTCGTCAAGGTATACGTCGGAGAGAACGAGGAAGACAAGGTACGGGACCCAAAAAATCTACTCCGATCTAAATTCCCCGAGTTCGGAAATTGAAGAAAAAAATATTTCATTTTCGGCAGGGCCACAAGCGATCGTCCGTGACTCTCGCCATCAAGAAGCTCCAATATGCGCCACCGACCCGTGGCCGACGACTCCCGAGCTCCCTCGTCTCCAAGGGATTCACCTTCTCTCAGGGAAAACTCAACCTGGAATTAACGCTGGACAAGGAAATCTACTATCATGGCGAGAAGGTCTCGGCTAATGTCATCATCACGAACAACTCCCGCAAGGCCGTCAAGAACATCAAGGTCAGAGCTTCGAACCTGCGGCTAACTTTAGGCGACGAGCTCGGATGTATCGAACTTGGATCGTTGTTTTCTGCCGCAGATCTTCATCGTTCAGCACTGCGAGGTGACCATGGTAAATGCCCAGTTCTCTCGACACGTGGCTAGCCTGGAGACCCGCGAGGGCTGCCCCATTACACCAGGAGCGTCCTTCACGAAGCAGTTCTACCTTGTGCCTCTGGCCAGCAGCAACAAGGATCGTCGTGGAATTGCCCTGGACGGACACCTGAAGGTAATTTTAAAGAACTCCGAAAAAAAAATCCTCGCAACCGGAGTGACTTCGTTTGTCGTGTCCAGGAGGATGACGTCAACCTTGCCTCCTCTACCATGGTCGCCGAAGGAAAATGCCCCGCGGAGGCCATGGGTATCGTCATCTCTTACTCCGTTCGCGTCAAGCTGAACTGCGGCACCCTGGGCGGTGAATTGGTTACCGACGTTCCGCTTAAATTGATGCACCCTGCCCCCGGTATGTAATTCTTCCCTGCGACGGTTTTCCGACAGCTTCTTCTCCCCCAGAGATTGTGCCCGAATAATGCATTTTTTTTAAATTTTTTTTGCGTTTTCGTCAGGATCCGTCGAGAAGGAGAAGGCTTGCATGAAGAAGAGCAAGAGCATCGAACGCGGACGCTACGAGAACTCTTGCTACGCCAACGACGACGACGACAACATCGTCTTCGAGGACTTTGCTCGCCTGCGTCTCAACGAACCTGAATAAACATGCGATTATCAGAACGCGCTGTCCGAGCTCCAACCGACTGGTCTGAAAGGATCCTTGCTTCTTATCGCCAAAGTCCTTGCCGTCCGGGAGCATATCTCTGTGCTATGCGTTCCACGGGACGCTGAAGAGTTTTATCGCGATCGCCCGTCCGGCGGTCGTGCGTACTAACTCCGGTGCTCGATTTTGAGACTAGCTGGGGGGATCCTTTCAGAACGGTCGGAGGACTGTCCGTAGGGTAGACGTAGAAAAACATTGAAGGTAACATTACTTAAAATTGTAAAGCAATCCAGTAGGTTCAATGAATTTTCAATTATGTTATTATGTGAACTCTATAAGTTAAACAGAACAACGTAAGAGAAAACAAAAACCAAAATAAACTAACCAAAAAAAAATCACAAAAAATGTACCAAAAAAATTGCAAAACGAAGAAGAAAAAGGTTCCATCGTCTCAGAATTTCCATTCGATGGTGGTGGTCGGATGGAAATTGTTTGGGGGACGAACAAAAAAATGAATGTCAAGTAAGCTTAATTAAAATGCATCTTATGGGTTTAAGTTTTAAAAGAAACCATTTCCCGTCAAACAGAAGTGACATGTATCTTATTAGTTCTAATTTTATTTCTTATAATTATCAATATTAATCGTATCATGTATTGATGATAAGCTGTTAATTCCATGTATTGTTGAGTTACTGCTGCATATTAGAAATAAAAGATGACAAAAATGATACGAAAAAATATATGTTGTTGAGTTACAGCTGCCTATCAAATTTGCGGATTAAACAACAAATTTGGTGGCTCACTGTCCTGCTTTTCGCGCATGGTTTTTGAGATTTTTCCTTCCGGATAAAATGTTGCGGACCGAACTCGGTATTTTGGGGTTCTGCTTCGCCCCCTGTTTACCCCCGACTTGGGACTCGGCTATATCACGGGTCTCTCTTACTATTATTTACCAACGATCATTGCAGGGTGACTTTTCAACTATATATTTTGGCCTTTTTGGAATTTTATTTTGGAATATCCCAATAGATAAATAAATAAAATAAAAATTAGAAATGAAAGATGAAAAAAATTATACTAAAAATACGTGTTCTTGAGTTACTGCTGCATATCAGAAATAGAAGATGACAAAAATGATGCAAATGAACAAAAAAAAAAGATCCGAGTTATTTTGTGAAAAAATCATTTTATTTCGACGTCTATACAAAATATTACATAGCAATGAGTCGGACACGATGTGAGCGATGATCGAAAAATATTGTACATGAACGACTGGCTTGTACGACGGACTTCCTCCTAGTCGTACATGTGCTGATAATATTCCTGATGGGTTTGAATGTATGCGTCCTTTTCCGCGGGAGTCATTTCTGCTATGAGAGTATCGTTGACACCCGTTAACGGTACGATCTTACCGCCGACGCTGACGGTCGGTATCAATTCGTCATCCTCGGAATCCATTATCTCTACGTCGCCTGCGAGAAAAAAACGTCGATTCAATAATCCCCCGATAAATGCACACGCGAACCTTACAAATCGCGTTTCTCTTGCATGGAATAAAAAAAGAATAAAAATAAAAAACATACCCGCATCGACCGCTTGCATTCCTGCGACTTCCTCGTTATCGCTGCTATCGCTCGACTCTTGAGGAAGAACTGCTTTCACAGCGTTCGCTGCGTTTGCTCCACCCTTTTTCTCATGAGCCAACAACACCGACATTATATCTTCGCCCTGTTTGTTGCTAGTCGTCGTGGTATTCGTCGCGGTGGCTGCCGCCTTGTCGAGAATACTTTCCTGAGTGTTAGCGACGTCACCGTGGGTGCCATCGGAATTGAGAACGGTACTTTCCATCAACCATATGGGTCTCTCCTTTCTACGATTAGCCGCGTTATCGTCGACGCTCTCGTCTCCGATGGTGACGTCGACTCTCGCATCCTCGACAGCAAAACCACCGCCGCGCGTCGCTTCGCCGGACCATTGTTCCCCGGGCGCTCGTAAACCACTCGGCTTTCTCGAGTCGATGCTGGAGAATTGGAGAACATTCGTTTTCATTATCCGAGTAAATTATTACGATTCGATAAACGTACCCTCTGATCGTATTAATATCGACCGGTTCCGGCTCTAGAATTTCCGGCGCTAATTTTATTCCTTCGACCTCTCGAAGGAGCATGTAGAGCGGCTCGAGTTGCTCGTTGAATTTCGCGAGCAACAACCGCGAGTCTTTCTTGGGCAAGGCCGACTGGTCCTCCTCGACGACCTCGCGACAGAACGTGCACTTGAACTCTCCGGTATTCATGTCGAAGAGCTGGTCGGCCTGCGAATCGATATAAACTATTGTAACGATAGCCGATGCGGCGCGGACGAGCGTATCCGTTTACTCACTTCGAGATCCGTAAAGGTTTTCAGGCAGTTTGTACATTTGAAGCTTGCCCTGCTGGTCGCGTCTCGCTCCTCGGTCTCCAATCTTTTTCTCATTAGGTCCAACTTGTATTTTACTACGTTGACAAAGGTCTGAAAATGATAACAATTTCATACATTTTTTTCCTAACGCATGCACGTAAATTCCCGCTTTTTGTGCCTGTAAAGTGAGCACAGAAAGGCACTTTTTTGCATCGCGTGCGAGAAGTATACTGCGCATACGCACAAATGGAATACTAGTGCGAGAAAGTGTCTTTCCACGAAAGCTTAATAAATGATGAATGAAAAGCGTGATTTTCGCGAATTGGTTCGGAAAAATTATGTGAATGGCAGAGGCGTAGAGAGGGGAGATGTGACTCATGCGAATGCCAGCATTTTCACACTTGCCAAGAACTCCCTTTCTACACCCTTGCTATAGAAATAACTGTTGTGCTCGTCGGAACAGATACAAGAGCATCTTTGGTGGACAATAAAAGTTCCAGCCATTACCTTGTAGTTTATAAAGTAATAGTTGACTTTCTGAGCCTTGCCATCGAATCCCGTTTCCATCTTCAGTCTGACTTGTATAAATTTGTCGTTCCTCAGAGTCGATATCCTAGCTCTTAGCATTTTACGTTCAAACTTCAGCAACTCGCATATGTCGTCCTCCTTCATACCTGAAAGTATCAACGAGAATCACGTGTCTGACAAATTGAATGTGCGAAAAAAACATTGACGTCGTGCGACGAACTGTTGTTTTTAAGCTTACATGGATTTCTAACTAACATGTCAACAATCAGAGCGTCCTCCGTACTGTAGAAACCTCTGACCACCAGTCTCGCTAATTGTTTCAGACTGCTGGGTACCTCCGTGACGAGCCTCTCCTCGGCGCTCATTTTTTCCGCCGCTGATCGCTGAATCTGTACGCGAATCGGGAATCAAACAAAATAACGTTAGTTCGATAATCGCGATTGACAGCCTCGAAATTAACACAGGTAAGTCGGTAGCGATGGATCATAGTTGCCGATACTTACCGCGACAGATATATCAACCGATACGATCGATATTATCTTTGCAGAATTGATAATTACTTAGTAACAAGTGTTATGTACGCGGTTAATACTAACCTTCAAGGTTTAAATTATTTTTCCCGATGTATCTCATCCGATCGGTGGAATTGTGAGTGAAACGAATAAATTCACGGGCGGGACAAAATTTTCCATCAGTCCGAAATGTTGACGATTTGTTTAGACAAAAAACACAAGACCACAATTTTTTCGAATGTTTCGAACGGCGGCCCAGGTCCGGCGTGCCGCGGGCTTGTTTATCGCGGCAACTGGCGCGCGGAGAGGTTAAGTGCATCCGCAAATGTGCTCGGAGTCTCCCGGTAGGATTTGTGACACTGGCAATCTGTCAGAGTCGACAAAAATCTACCTTCGTTGACTAATGAAATATTAAGCATTCGTTCGATGTGCGTTATCGATGGCTGCGATCGACAAAGTTAAGATCATCGTCGTCGGTGATTCCGGTTAGTTGAGATAAGGAATTATTTTTTTTATTCTTCACGATGAAAATAAAAACAAATTTCGACCTGTGGTTGTTTATAGAACACGACGACGTGGCCACTTTTAAAAATATTAATCATTTGATATGTTTTTCTATCATTTTTTTATTTTATAAAATTTTCATATTAATGATTTAATAAATGTGTTCAATGATGTTTTTTGGTTTGTCATCAATGATTTTTTTTTTTTTCAATGATTAATGGAACCTTTAAATACCGCAATCAATAGCGATTATTGGAACGATTTTAGGTCCAATAAATTATTTTAAGAACATATAAGACACGCACATGTTTGCAAAAAATGTATTGAAAATTTACGCAGGTGTTGGGAAAACATCGCTGACGCATCTGATATGCCAGCAACAGCCTATATCGAATCCCTCCTGGACGATAGGATGCTCGGTCGAGGTAAAGTTACACGAATACAAGGAAGGAACACCCAATCAGAGGAGATACTTTATAGAGTTGTGGGACATAGGTGGTAGTCAAAATCATCAAAACACAAGATCCGTCTTTTATCATCCGACGAATGGTAAGATTGATTTCCCTCACCTTGATCTTTGAAATTCATCCATTCATATGGCTGTGCACCGTTTGATTTTCAGGGATCATTCTCGTTCACGACTTGACCAATCGCAAGTCGCAACAAAATCTCCAGAAGTGGCTTCAAGAAGTACTGAGCAAAGATGGCAATAGTTCGAGATCAAAGTCGTTCGACGACTTTGATCCTGAAAAATTTGTGGGTTCTACGCAAGTAATTATTGATCCCGCTTACGACAGACCCACATGTTTGTACTAATTTGTTCTATACCGTTACTGCATTTCCACCGTGACTGCGTGTACTTTCAGATTCCTATATTGGTGGTGGGTACCAAGTCTGATTTGGTAGCGGAGGTACGGACCAGTTTTCACAGGCGGTCTTCTACGATCGCCGAGGAATGCGGTGCGGATGAGATATTCGTCGTAAGTCAAATTTCATTCTGCGTGTAATTTTATAATTTGTTACTTTGGTGGATTTCTCCTTTATAATCAATATATTATGGATCCCAAATATTAGAGCTCCTGAATAACGGATTATAAAAGTTTAAAACTCACGAGCTTAAAATACACAAATTGATTTAGCACGAGCATTGATTTAATCACTAGAATTTGACCACTAGCCAACTACAGTTGTAGACTCTGAATCAGCCAACCAATTCAAGAACAGGCTGGACCTGTATATGTTCACATGAAATTTAATCTAGTTAATAACATGCAGATTTTATAAGTGTTACACTTCCTTTTTACAAATTTTAATAATAATTATAATAATGATAATTAGAAAAGTCTAAAAGTGCTGAAACTTGAGTTTAACGCTTGAATTGATTTAACCACTAGCATGAGATTTGCGTGACTTGTCTACACATATCTTGGTGCAGTTACATTTGCCATCCTTTTAAAGGTTTCAAAAGAGGACCCAGTAAAACTCGGTGCTGAGAATTCATTACTTAGTCTAGCCATTCGTGAGATAGCAGAGTTTCTAGCAGTATTTGTGCATCTCAGCTGCTCATAGAATAAGCGCGTCGTTCCTACCCGGTAACGAATAAATTATGATTTTTTTTTTCCACAGGACTCCAGACAAACAAGATCCCTGGCCGCAGGGACTACGTCGTCGGTGAAGCTCAGTAGGTTCTTTGACAAGGTGATAGAGAGGAGATATTACGCTAGCAGAGAGGGCATAAGTCCGGACAAACGGCGATTGCCCGTTTACAGCTCGGCCTACAGTCCTAACAAGCTCCAACACGATTAAAATCGATCCGCGAGCTGACGAGTATAATAAATTGACGATAATACCGACCGCATGTTCATGCGAATACGTGATAAATAAGGATGAAGCAGCGATACTCACGATGCGAATAACAATCGCGTCCACAAACGCAACTTGCATTTTTTAATAGATTCACAGCGACGCGTTCGTTATGCCTAAAAGTCAGAGAAGAGAAGCTTGTAAGAGAAAGCACTGGCGCAAAAAAAGCAACAAAAAAAAAGAATGAACATTCCACCCTTCTTACCGTAAACTGCGATACACTAGCGAGTCAAGTTTTCACCGTGTGCGATTTTTACGCGTTATACAAGCTCGAAACGAGCGACCACGATGTACGAGTAGAGCCGAGATAATGTTTGTTAATTGTCATGTGATTAGCGATTAAAGCTCTCACAGTGCAAACATAAAGAAATATAAAAAAAAGAGTAAGCCTACGAATATCGTGTATTTTTTTTTTGTCGTATCCGAAAATATTTTGCTTATAAATGCGAAGAAAGGCTTGACTATCAGCGAAACTATTTCGAAGCTTAGCGCGCGTATTTTGCACGGATACGTCCCTCGTTCGGGCGCCAGCTGTTCGCGCCATTATGTTTTCAAGCCTGACAGTAGAATCCGAGCATTCAAATTTCCACAGTGTGACTGTTGTGGCTTGCATCGCTTTGATCGCTCGCTCCGACTCTGTCGCGCTAACAGAAGTGGTATTCAGAGGCGAAACTTTTGTGGAAACAAACTTCGAATCGGTTCAGGAATGGCACAGAATATCAATCCGTTCTACTCGTCGCAGAGTACACCGAACAAGGCCAAGGAGGAGAAGCAAAATGTTCCGAAGGATAATCACGCAGTCAGCAAACGGTGAGAGCGTCAACACCCGTGTTACGGATCAAGGGCATGGGAGAGAAAAAAAATCCAACGGATTCTTCCGGAAGGATTTTTCCCCTTGCGGAATCGAGTCCAACCTCCGGCCCGTTAATGCCCGTCGATTTTTCATCCACAACGATTTCGAACTAACAAATCACAACGATGCGATAATTCGTCACCATAACCTCGCCGACGAGATTCAACGGAGCGTCAACGCGATGTTTTTTTCTCCATCCTCGACACCCCAGCCAATTCCGCGACCCGTGCGTCGCACACTCGTCCTCCAAATTTTTCGCCCCGGTCGATACGAGCCTCGTCTCGATCTGTCGAATTTGTCGTGATTCGGAAAAAAAAATTTTAAAGCCTTCTGTTTTTCTTCCCATTGCAGACTGCAGAAGGAACTGATGGTGCTGATGATGAGCACCGAAAAAGGCGTCTCAGCCTTTCCCGACGGGGAGAATCTGTTCAAGTGGATTGGAACGATCTCAGGTCCACTTGACACGGTAAGATGGTTCATGCACTTTTGGAGCGTCAAATACTCCTTCCAATGCAGACCCGACTGATACTTTCATGTTATTTTTAGGTATACGCCGGTCTGACGTACAAGCTGACTCTGGAATTTCCGCACAGTTATCCCTACAGTGCGCCTGTCGTGCGTTTTGTCACTCGTTGTTTTCACCCCAATGTAGATCCCGTTGGGAACATCTGCTTGGATATACTCAAAGACAAGTGGAGCGCGCTGTACGACGTACGCACCATACTTCTTTCCATACAATCTTTGCTGGGTGGTAAGCATCTCTCATTCCTGTCTCCCAATAGACTTCTGTGCAAACTTTAAGGTCACTGGATTTGTTTGTTACTTTTTTTTCTACAGAGCCAAACAATGAGAGCCCACTGAATCTTCAAGCCGCAGAACTGTGGAACGATCAGACGAAATACAAAAAGCATCTGGTCGAGGAATACCACAGGGAATCGAGTCGCGGTCAAGATTCATGATGAGCGGAGCGAAATCGTCGAAAAAAAAAAAAAAAATTCCAACACTGCCGCCGTCGCTACTACGATACTATTATTAAGATTTAAATAAATAAGCGTCGTCGCGCCGCCTATTCGTTTAAGACGGCGTTCGCATGGCCGAGAAACGCGCGGATGCCAACCCGCTTTAGTGTAAATTCAAGGAAAAAAAAAGAAATAACAAATATCGGTTCCGACTTAAAAATTACTAGAAAAAAATTGAATCGTGGTGAACTAATTATGAATTAATGTCCTTCCTTTGGCGACTCTGATTATACTTTTGATCTGCGGGACAAAGAGGCAAAAAATAACAATACACAAAAGAAAAAACCAATCATCGTTCGACCGTCGACGTCGCGACCACGAGAGAACAAATCGACATATACACAACTGAGACCCAGTTCTATATTTTCTTTTTTTCTTTTGTCTTTTGATAATAACGATTATTTATTTTACATTGCTTGTAGTAATATATGTTGACACGGAGACACACACACACGTATACACACATACACACACACCCACACAAAAATACACACGCTGAGACACTTAAGAGGATTATCTGTAACGATTGCATTTCAGAATTCGTCATCATTTCATTCATCACCGTCTTGTAATTGTGAAATACATATTTTAAAAATATACCCTGTTAGATTTGTCTCTGAGATAATGTTTTCATAGCGAACCCCACGATCATTACTTTATTAATTCTCGACTCTGGAAAGTTTCGTATTTTTAATTTAAAAAAAAAATGCTATCTTCGAGCTCGTCACTTCGGTGACACAATCGAACGGAGATGTTGTGATCGAGATTCGGCGAACGCCTCAGCGGGGTCACTAGTGCCGGGTTTGCGGTCTCGCACAGTTCTCCCGCTTCGCGTCGAGAAACAATGTGGTCCAGATTGTGCCGTATCTCGTATTCCAGAGTACCGTTTAAAGGCGGAAAGGAACGACGAGCTACAAACATTGTATCCACGACGAGGAACTCTTTCTCGACAAACTTTGAGGTATTCCATACGTACGAGTTCAGGCGAACTTTGTATTGATCAAGACGACCTTGAACCCTCCCCCCCTAATGTCGAATAACACGGGAATCTTTAGATGCAGGAACGAACAGCCGATATCGACGGGCTGAAAATAAATTACGTCAGAACCGGAAGTGGCGACCATCCGGTTCTTCTGCTACCAGGATCGATGGGTAAATATTTTCGTCGTTTCCAGAGTTTAGACATCGGGATAACTTTTCCTCCGGCGGGATTGCAGTAGTATACACCATGACGATGTATGCTCGACGCCGTGCGCCGCTCCGGACGCCGCTCGTTAATATTCGCCAGTGTTGCCAACCCACGGACAACGCTGACTTTTCTTTCACGTATTTTCAATTACGTAACGGACCGCGCGTTCACGCACGTGGTACATTTTTCAGGTACGATCTGGACGGATTTCAAGCCGCAGATTGAGAATCTTGACAAGACGAAGATGACCGTGGTGGCTTGGGACCCCCCGGGCTATGGAAAATCCAGACCACCGGACCGCACGTTTCCAGATAATTTTTTCGAACGCGACGCAGCGGTCGCCCACGGCCTCATGAAGACCCTTGGGTTCGAAAAATTTTCGTTGATCGGCTGGAGCGACGGCGGTATCGCCTCTCTTGTACTCGCCGCTAATTACCCGAACAGCGTGCGAAAAATTGTCGTCGTCGGTGCAAACGCCTATATCCTGCCGTCCGAATTAAAAATATACGAAAGTAGGTGTTGGATAGGCGTCAAAAAATATTTAAAAGCGACAGCTAGTGCAATCGATCTACACTATTGAAAAAAATCGTCAATTTAACGTACCGGACTCGAAATATTTATGCAAAAATTGGTACATTAAATTTAATGCACACTTGCGGTTAAATAATTCAACTGTAATACAGAAAATAATATATATATTATATATTTTATATAATATAATATATTATATAAAATTAATATACTCTTTCATTGAAATTGAAGTAAATTATTAAAAATAAAGTATTTCTAATGTTTCTAATAGACTGAATATTAATTGTTCGTCACAATTGTACATGAAATTTAATATACCAGCATTTGCATAAAAACTTCCAGCCCCGTACTTTAAATTTCATACAAATTTTTTTCACAGTTTATCCTACCCAGAATTCAAAATGGGTTTTTTTTTTAGGTATCAGGAATATAGATACGTGGTCGGACCGAATGAAAGCACCGTTAATAGCCATCTACGGGGAGGATTATTTTAGGAAGACATGGTCAGCGTGGGTAAACGCTATGAGTGATTTTCACAAGAAAAATGATGGGGACATATGTACAGATTGCATACCGAGAATCCGATGCCCTACGCTCATTGTACACGGAGCCAAGGACGTTATGGTCGATGCAAAGCACGTGGAATATTTGAGGAAAAACATACGAGATTCACGGTTGGTGTATCTTATTATTATTATTATTTTTTGTTTGAGAAAACCTCGGTCTTCTATCCTAGAAAAAAAATCGCTGACGACGCGTCGTTTCGCTTTTCAGAGTCAAAATTTTTGAGAAAGGAGCGCACAATCTGCATTTGAGATACCACGAGGAATTTAACGAGGTCGTGACAAAGTTCCTTCTTGAGTGAATACGAGATTACAGCGACGTTTAATGTAAAACCAAATATAATTATTTTTTTATCGTTACCTGCGTGCATACGTTTGTCTGTGCTCGGGGTGGATCTACCTCGCACAAGTGACTGTACATCGCGATCAATGAATGACGTGGCATAAGGCCACACGTGGGATAACCGGTCGAGGGATGAAGCGAAAAAGACTAGAACCGTAATGGCTGCTACTCGCCACTATAAGGCTCCCACTAAATTAACCGTTTTTTTTTTTTTTTTAATTATTATTTACGAAGTCCATTTTCAATAATTCTGCCAAAATTTATCTACCTTTTTTTTTCTACGATTTCTCATATAAAATCGCAGACGTACCAGTTCAATTCGAGCTGCAATAACTATCCCAACTATTTCTACCACCCGCTACTGTAAGTCTCTCACTAAATTGGAAGGTTTTTTCCTCTTTTTTTTCTAAATCTACGAAGCCCATTTCAAATAACGTTCCCAAAATTTATCGACGTCTTTTTACAGCTGAGACTGGTAGGAGATTTTGATATCGAAATCTGTTTCACATAAGCTCGCGGACGGACGAGTTGAGTCCAAGCCGCGAAAACTATCGCTCGAGTACGAAGCGCCAGTAGGCAAAGTCTGGAAAGATTCGGTATAGTTTCGTGCTCATCGAAGGTCTGCGTGCATGACCGCATGGCAACGCTTCGTTGCTCACGACAACGGACCATCGTAGCTCCTCGGAGCAGCTGAGTCGAGAATTTCCGTCGGAGCAAGAAGACTCAGTCACGCCCTTCCTCTCATCGTCCGTCCGAGGCGCATCGAGCAAAAGCTCGGGCGTGAATAAAAGAGGCGCTCCGTCGATCACTCGTTACCCTCGGGCTTCTCCAGCGTTAGCGGTAAAACGCTCTCGGGCAGATAGTCGTGCAGCCGAGACGCCTTCGACCAGCACTGTAATTGAGGAAATCGATCGATATCCTCTCGAGCTACTCAATAATTACGCTTTTCGATGACCAGCTACACGATATAAAGAAAAAAAGAAAATTGATTTTCACCATAGTTGAAAAGTGGATCATTTAGAGATGGATTGATCATTCAATGTTACACATGTAGTTTGCGAGCTAAACCTCTGATATCGAGGGCAAATTTAATTTTTACTCGAGCAAAAAAATCAACTCAATAAGCATTCTCGTTGATAGAATGAATGGACGATTCCTGAGTGTGTTGAAGTGCTTGTCTGAGTGGCCGACTCTGGAGTGTCTGGGTGGAAAACTCTACGATTGCATCTCGGCAATCGCTTGGAGCGATGACCTTTTTCGACGGTTCATCGATACCGAATTCCGTATCGCAAGGCGTTCCGGTGCATAAAATGGGACTAGTATCGAATGGAACTGGCTACTGACCCGAGCCGACCCTGTATATACAGTAAAAAATAGTTTCATGAAATCGGGATACGAATTTCCGTAAAAATAATTTTGTTACCCCTTCACTGTCCAAGTAACGGATTTTCCTAGGGCTCCTGACAGCGAAGGGGTTAAATAAGTGACAAACTTGTTTGGTCAAGTTTGAATCTACGAACCTGTCCTTTTATTTCGCGTATCATTAACAATTTTAGTTTGTACTTTTGTTTATAAATCTAGAGCCAGGCGAATGCGGCCCATTTACATCTCTACCACTCCGAACTCTACCAGAAAACATCTCTACCATATTACAACTCTTCCGTATTAAAACTTCACCATAATCAAAACAGAACTCTGCCGGACTTGAAATAAAACTCTACCGAAATGGAAATAAAAGTCTATCGGAATACAAGGCTAGACGGTAGTCTTTTATTCTGGTAGAGTTTTTTTTTGATGCTGGTACAGTTTATTAAACTTTTGGTAGAGTTGTGAGCGGTAGAAATGTAAATGTGCCGATGCTGCGATCGGAAAGTTAAAAAATAAAAAAATTGTGGATGTTTGTGAAGAATAAGTTGTTGTAAAATTACAAACTTTGTTACTGTGTAAGCGCGGAATGATGCCCGAGAACGGGGGGAAAATACAAAGTAAAATAAAATAAAATGGAACTATTCGATATGGCGATACTGAGAATAAAATCAATATCTCTCTATCGAAGTCGAATCTCATAATCCGTTGGACTATTATATTATAAGTGGTTCGCGAAGTTTCGAGTATCTAGGCGGTATATAAAAATGTCCGCAATGCGCTTTGGCCCGGACGAAAATCAATGTCTTGAGCCTGCTCGTTCGCCCGCGGCCAGCAGTCTCGTCGTCGTTCCTGTCGATGCGCAACGATGAGTTTCGCCTTCGAGCACCATCGCCCATCCTACCACGATTTGGTAGACGTGTCTCTCGTCGCTCGGTCGGCTTAGCGGACATGAGCACTGGCAATTAAATCGTTCATATATAACATGAAGGAAAAGTGGTGAATATGGCCCGGTCGAGCTATCATCGATTTGCGTGCTAATCAGGGTGGGGCATATTGACCACGATTCCATCCTGTACAGTAGAACCCCGTTTATCCGCGGTAATGTGAAAAGAAAGAGAGATTATTCCGTGCTCTGGAGTAAACTCCCTAAATGCCGACATACACATGAAAATACCAAATCAAGATAGAGTACCGTACAGTAAGCAGGCAATAACAAAAAGCTTTAATAATACTTTAAAACTATCTTAATATTACCTGGAAGAAGCAAACTAAAATAAAGCTGAAGCCAAGAACATACCGGAAGTAAAGTAATAAGCAAAGAGAATGAAGAAAGAGTGTATCTCGGATAAGTGAAACCTCGGATGACACGGATAACATACTCGACTTACGAACTAAGATAAATGGCCCAGTTTGTCACATTTTCAGAGCAACGTCGTGGGTTTTCTATTAATTACGAACGCGTGACATTGTCAAACTGAAAATTAACTGTCTCAACGCGTGCATTGAAACCTTCTGAATGAAATTCACCTGTTATGCAAGTCATATAATCGAAAACGTTTATAATAATATTGATTTAATAATGCTTGGCTGCTGACGGGGTTTCTGACACTGTGGACCCAACCGTGTTCTAGTTTGTGACCCTCGTTCTTACCCGGTTTCTGACACTGACGCAGCAGTTACTTACCCAGTTTCTGAAACTTCGCAATGTTAATGGAAACGGATCTAATTGCATTTCTGATTCAATTTTTTTATCAAATTTCAGGTACAAATAATGAAAAAGATTTAATTGATTTAAAGGTAGTATAATTTCATTAATTTTTAGAAAAATTGAGGGTCAAAAACGTCGGCATAACCCGAATTTAACGAAACAACTGGAAAAAAGTAGGATTTTTTTTCTTCGCATCAATAAAGTGGTTCTTCCTGAACATTGTGAATTTAAGATTGGTTATTGATTTGAGATCGGTTAAAGCGGAGGGTTCGGATGAATTTGGTGCCTCGGGTAACTCGAAGGCTCGGTTGATCGGAGGTCGAATAAGCGAGGTTCTACTGAATTTCCTACTCTAGCTGATGCCGCAATGTGCTTGGATTATCTATTTATTGAGCCGTTACTGCTACAAAGTTTGGGCAGTTTAAACTAAAACTACCCAAGCATGCCACAGTACACGACAACTTGCGTGTCTGCCAACGTATGCCGATGATGTATCGGGAAAGCCTCCGTGTTTTGCATAGCTAAACGAACGCGCAGCCAGCGGCACGCATTCGGATCGATAGCACGCCAGTTTACATTAATCGTTGGCATGGAACAACATTTTCCAAAGACCTGAAAAGTACAGGTGCGGTAAAAAAAAATTTTCATCGCGACATCGTACCGGAAAGTCGTTACTTCCGTTCCGGGAAACTCATTTTTCGACCGGAATTGTCACTTCCAGTCCGGAAGTCTCATTTTTCGCCCGGAAGTTACGTCATACCGTAGATATGAGCATACTTCCGGTTTGGAAATCTCTTTTTTCGGCCGGAAATACGTCACTTCTGACTCCACAATCTAATATTTCGACCGGAAGTGACGTATTTCCGGTATAATGCCACTTCCGGATTGAAAATCGCATTATTCTGCCGGAAATGCGTCACTTCCGGTTTAAAAGTCTCATTTTTCGACCGGAAGTGACGTTAATGATTTACTTCCGGTAAATCTCCCATAGTCTAAATTGTCGGTTTCTAAATTCTATGGTCCATGACGAGTGCGCGAATCGCCCGAGCTACCTGCTAGTAATGAATAATCGAGCGCCAAGAAATTCGTAGCGGTGTGGTTACGGCACGACAAGAGCGGAGAGTCGATTGTGCCACTTAGTCGCAGGATCGTACCTTTAGCGGAGAGCTGTGAGAACGCGAGCTCGAGCGAATCCCGAATTCGCCTTCTTCGCTCGCTCCGTCTCTCGTGCCGCTGGAAACTCTTTTCTGTTTCTTTTCGTTTCCCCTCTCTCGTCCTCTGTCGGCAGGCTGGGAACTGCTGCTAAGCGGCTCTTGCGCTGAACTGCATCGGGGCATTGCTGGGACTGGACGGCGCCGCGCTTAGCGATCGAAGCAGGGGCAGCCGGAACCTCGGAGCGTGTTCTCCGGCAGAACACCGGCAGCAGAGCCTCGTTCATTTCAACGGCAGAAAATCACTAGCTTACGTGCGCTGGCTTTGCAGTGGTACGATGGCCCACGGGAGTGGGGGAGGGGGGGGGGGGGGTGAAGGGTTGTCCAGTGTGACTGCAAGCTGAGGGCTCTGGCTTCGTGACCTCTCGTAATCCGTAGTTTAAACCTAGAGATGCCGTAGTACAAGCGCGCACGAGCTGATAACACGGAGCCATTAAGCAGATTAAACCTAGCGAGTTCCTTCTCTTCCAGTAATGAATAGTATCTCTGGGCTGGAATTACCATCTTTCTCGAAAAAATAAAATTTCGAGGTTTTAATGAAAACGTGTTCAGAATGTTCGAAAACATCGAAAATTCATATTTAGGAAAGATGTCCGGATGTATGTGTGTGAGTGTGTGTGTATGTGGGAATCAGACGCGGAAAATTTACATTGCTATAATTCGAAAATGCCTCCACCGGTCGAGCTAGAATTGCATACACAGCATGTGCGGTTAACAATCAATGTTTCTTCAAAGTTTCACTAAAAATGTTCTTTTCTTAATTGTCTGTGAGCACTCTAGCTCTTACAATATTTTAACTTTGGGACAAAAAGTTGTACACGTATGGAGTATAATCGCCCGATGACCTCTTAAATTTGGGGAAAATCGATGGAACTATTCAAATTTTATGTCATTTTGAATTTTTTAAATATCATGAAAATGGTGTACTTTCTTTTAAATGCGATTTTTTCATACGAATTGCGAGGACTGTTAAATTGTAAAAAATAAAAACAACAAAAAATGCCCTATTTACTAAAGCACGATTACTCTGAGTTACGCACAAAGTATAAGACTTTAATTCGTCCATTATACCATTCCATACCGCTAACGAAGCTATAAAGGGTTTTAATAAAGGGTCAGAGTCGCGGAGTCGCCGTATCGCTTGAACGATCGTACAATCGATAAAAGCGTATTCGTGCGAGGATTATTTATAAAAGGAAGAAAAAAAAAACAACGGAACGCGATATCACGCGAGGCTCTGTGGGTGAAACGGGGCGTGCTAGTCGGAGGTTCGTGTAGACCTCGAAATATGACAATTTGGTAAGGCCCGTGACTGGAACTTCCTCGAAGCGTGGGGTACTCGTCTGTTCATGGCAATGATTCGTCTTGCCTACGCTGGGCGTTACGCTCTACTAGTTCGACTCTCGAAAGATGATTGAGCGAAGAAAAAAAAACCATTCTCTCGACGCATATTCGGTCCAGCCGATGCCTCCGGAGATTGCTCGGGCCCGGGCTTGATAAATAGATTTAGTTCCGAGTGGATATTGGTAGGGCCAGTCGCACGCTGCTTCATCCTACTCCAAGCGGCATTGTACGTCCCTAAAGCCGTACTAAGTCTAATGCCGCAACGCTAAGGTTTACAGTAATACCGTCATGGAATGGGGTTCATTTATTTATTTATTTTCTCTAAAATTGTTCGTTGTAGAATGAGTTTCATTTATTTATTTATGTTCTCTAAAATTGTACGTTGTAGAATGGGTTCCATTTATTTATTTTCGTTTCTCGAAAATTGTACGCTGCTTCTTTCTACTTCCAGAGCCTTTTGTACGAACCTAAGCCCGGATTAAGTCTAATACGGCATCGCTAAGGTTAACAGTAATACCGTCATGGAATCAGTTCTATTTATTTATTTATTTTTTCTCGGAAATTGTACGTTACGGATTGGATTTCATTTTTTCATTTTTTATTTCCACTCGAAAATTGTGCGTTACGGAATGAATTTCATTTTTTTTATTTTTATTTTTACTCGAGAATTGTGCGCTGCACAATTCTTCCCATTCCCAGAGGCTTTGTACATCTCTAAGGCTGGACTAAGTCTAATACTGCAACGCCAAGGGTTACGGTAATACCGTCATGGAATGAGTTTCATTTATTTATTTATTTTCTCTAAAACTGTACGTTTAGAAGGACCTGTAATAAACGTTGTCCTCGGGCAAACGCTTTGCCCGATCGTGTCGGACGACAGTTTGCCCGTCGACGAACCCGCACCTTGCCGCGAAGCCAACTTCAATACGTAACGCTTAGACATTATAATAATCCGTCCCGCAACACAAGTGCGAAAACCCACGAGCGGCGCATGCAGCCGATCCAGACGGGATTTAAAAAATCTTGCACCACGTAAGTTCGCCAGTGTTCGCGTGGCGGTGCTGCCAAATATGGTCGGTCCGTTTCTCGCCTGGTTTTCGTCCGAGCTCCAGGAGCCATTCTCGACCGTCTCTCCTCTCCGTCTCGCTGCTTTTATCGTTCGAGTCCTCCCACCTTTTCGTTCTCGTTCCGTCTCACCTCCTCGCTGGTGAAAAAAAAAATTCCCCGCGAGCGAAGGATAAGAACTCCGCCGCTGCAGACGCTCCGTTACAAGCACGATGCTCTCGAACCGAGAGCTTACTTGCGTTTTTTTAATCCTCCTTTTTTTCGTCCATCTTTTATATCGTAAATCGACCCTTGACTCCTGGCCAAACGGGATTTTTCACTCCCCCCTCCTCGCCCCACTTCGGTCCTTGCTTTCTTTACCGCGCAACTTGCACGTGACGAAATAAAAATCCCTTGCACCGAAACGTGCATCTCGTAAATATATCCTCTTCCTCCGGAAATATAACGCGAGCAAATATTGTTACGAGAAATGCTTGGAATTTCTTTTTTTTTTTTTTGCTGGAGCTACTTTTACAATTTCCGCCGGAGCTTTCGGTTGCGAAGGATCGAGTCTAACACAGCGTTGGACTCCGTCGTGCGCGCGTGGGTTACGTACTGTCGCGCATGTAGGCCCACCTTCATCCATATGTATTCGCCCTGCTTACCGGCGGGCAAGCCCGCGCACGAACACACGCACACGCTCTGCATGGACGAGAAAACGGACGAGGCTCGTTTCTCGTATGATTTTCGTAAGAACACTGTTCGAAGAAATTCGCGACGACGAAACAAATGTGCGGTTCGACACTACAAGGCCGCAGCTTCGACCTACGATCGAATCAAAAGTCGGCCTCACCGACCCGCACGGAAACTCCGAGACGGAACGAAAAAATGTCTCATAAGTGGGATTTTTTTTTCTTCTTTTTATCGTAACTCGCACAAATGTCGCGGTCTATAAATCTTCGAGTAGATTTGTCCGATCGTACCGTCTGAAGGTCTCCGTCTAATTTAGACCCATCGTACTAAACACCTTCGACAACTTTGTCGCATCCCGTTGCCCTCGCGAGCCCTTTAAGGTCGTCCTTGCAATGCATGATAGTGAAGGACTATCTCGAAAACTTCGTGAATCGTCGAGTAATTTTTTTTATTCATATTCGATAAATCACAGTGCAAATAAAAAAGCAGTCGTTGATGTTTAGCAACAGGAAACAGAATCAATTATATTGGAAACGGCAAATTGTAAAGGTTGATTTGTCTCGGGTTTAACGAGTAACGACGCTGTTTTGGGAATAATTATTCCATTTAAGTTACAACTACTCTCGAAATGTTCGGTGATGCTATTTTTTTAAATTTTATATTGAATTGTGAATTTTTGAGAAATCCATAGCATCTTTCATATTGCGCAAAAATTCAGTATTTACACTTTAATTTTTGTTCTGAAGTGTTAGCTTTTTAACGCTATCCCTTTCGTATTCGTAAGTGTTATCCTTCTTTTATGGTGATATGAAGCAGCTCATCCCGCGCCCTGTCGGAAATAACAACTGTAATGCTATTTTTCACCTAAGGTGCTGAAACTTTATTGTCTAACGGAAATAGAATGCCGTCGCGTCTATCGATTCTACAGTGGCCGTTTATTTCCTTTGAACTTTAGAGCTTCAGCACCCTTGAAAAAAAATCGCACTACACTGATTATTGACCGCGGCATTTCCCGTGCCCTCAAACGGAAAGGCGAGACAGCGAGCTCGAGAGAGAGGAACGAAAACCCAGCGATTATGATTAATTCGTTATTTTCCCCCACTTACTTGCCGAACATGCGTGTGGCTAACCACTGTCGCGTACTAAAGAACTAGAAGGTAACTAAAAGAACTAAGTGAAAGATTGAAAGGTAACTGAACGAAATAAGCGAAGAACTAAAAAGTAACTAAACGAACTAAGCGAAGAACTAAAAGGTAACTAAACGAACTAAGCGAAGAACTAAAAGGTAACTAAAAGTACTAGATGAAGAATCAAAAGTTAATGTTTGGGCAGGACCGAGAGGGTCCGCGGAGAAAGATCCACGCGAAGAGAAATGAGAAGAAAAACAACGACTCCCCTGACCTTAGCGACTTCGTTCCACTGCTTCGTGTGTAGTAAACGCTCGAGGAAAAAAAAAACAGAAAGAAACAGCATTACCGTACCGAGTTGTGAAAGTGTACGATCGTTCCAAGAATACGCACGTGTGGATATTCGTATAAATTTATATTATGCGTCCATAAATCGTATCGTCACGAGCCTACACACGCCCGGATTACCAATTTGTGCACACAGCCTATGCGTATATCGGATGCACGTTGGGGCATTTTTTATTTTACTTTTTTTCGTGTAAACGTTAAGTGTTAGCGAGGAGAGAGGAGAGCAGAGAAGGGACGCTCCAGCGTCGCAGGAATGACTCAGATTTAAGTCGGTAGACTGGCTAAACCGTCAACGCCCTCGTCCTATCCTCGTCCGTCTCTCCGTGGAGAGCGGAGCGGAGCGCTCGGGTCGCTTTCGTGTTTTCTGTGATCGCGAGACTCACGCGAGGACGACTCCTTGTACGGCGGCTCGCGACCGAGTGGCTGGCTTGTTGTCGCACAGCCCGGAGAGACACTCTCGGCTCTTGTGTGTCGTTCGATCGGCACGAGAAAGCGACCGTGTGTCAAAATCTTGGCCTCGATATTATGCCGATGTACCGAGAGCACTCACCGTCGTGCGGAGGACAAGATACTCGCGCTCTTGAGATCGCGTTGAGATCGAAAGAAAGCTAACGACGCCTATGCTGTTTACCTTTGTATTTTTTTAATAGAAAATTAATTTTTCTCTATCGGTGAATCATTTTTCGCTTCCGGTCGAAATCGGCTAGGTATTATTATTTTTTTCATCACTTCGGGGAACATAAGTGTACAGTTGCAGAACGGTGAAAGATGGGGGAAAAAAAGATAGTAAAAGAGTCTTAAAAAATTTTTGCATCAGATCAAAGGGTTAAAAAAGTTCTTTCACATATTTTTCTGTAAAATTGTAACGCTGAAAGTTTATCCGATGGCTGTCTAGTTTCAAACTCAAGCGGAACGGCATAACGGAACGCTCTCCGATATTTCGATATTCGAAAAACGAATTTTCGTGCCGTCGCTGAACGATGACAAACGAAAGAAAAAGAACCAAAAGGATAGAGCTTAAAAACCAATTCGTATAAAATGAAGTAAAAAAAAGTTCTATTCCACATTCTTCTGCAAACCTGACCCTGAAGGTCAATCCAGCAGCTGTCTAGTTCCGAACTCGAGCGGAACGGCCTAACGGCTCTCCGATATTTCGACATTCGTCCCACAAACCGGAAGCGAAGAGTTCCTCGACTGTTGTGACGCTCGGATTAATTGTATTCGACTCGGCACTTGCTGTCTCTCTACAATGTTAATACGATGTCCGTTGGGACATCGTATCTAAGTCGCCTGGTAATAAAATACTATAATGAAGTATCATAAAGCCTGTGGCTCGGAGGGTGCATTACTTGTTCAGCGCCCTTGCAGCTCAGGGTTCGTTCGTGCGAATTTTCGTGTCGTCGCAGAACGATGAAAAAAATGGGAAAAAAACAAAAGAAAATAACAAATACATAGATCTTTAAAAAAATTCGCATCAAATGAGAGTTAAGCCAGAAGTTCTATGCCACATACTTCTGCAAACCTTTTACCCTGAAGATGAATCCAACAGCTCCCTAGTTTCAACCTCGAGCGAAACGGCCTAACGGAACGCTCTCCGATATTTCGACGTTCGTCCCAAAAACCGGTAGCGAAAGGTTGTTGTGACGCTCGGATCAATCGTATTCGACTCGGCACTTGACGTCTCTCTACGATGTTAATACGGTGTCTGTTGGGACGTCGTATTAAAGTCGCCTGGTAATAAAATGCTAATAAAGTATCGCGGCTCGTGGTTCGAGAGGTTGCGTTACGCGTTCAGCGCCCTTGCAGCTCAGGGTTCGTTCGTGCGAATTTTCGTGGCGTCGCAGAACGATGAAAAAAATGGGAAAAAAACAAAAGAAAATAACAAATACATAGATCTTAAAAAAAACTCGCATCAAATGAGAGTTAAAACAGAAGTTCTATGCCACATACTTCTGCAAACCTTTTACCCTGAAGGTTAATCCAACAGCTCCCTATTTTCAACCTCGAGCGGAACGGCCCAACGGAACGCTCTCCGATATTTCGACGTTCGTCCCAAAAACCGGTAGCGAAAGGTTGTTGTGACGCTCCCAATCGTATTCGACTCGGCACTTGACGTCTCTCTACGGTGTTAATACGGTGTCTGTTGGGACGTCGTATTAAAGTCGCCTGGTAATAAAATGCTAATAAAGCATCGCGGCTCGTGGTTCGAGAGGGTGCGTTACGCGTTCAGCGCCCTTGCAGCTCGGGGTTTGTTCCGTAACAGGATACGTTGCGGGTTCGCCTACCCGGCTGTCGCACAGCTCGCGCGGAAGTGCGCCGCTCGTACGTACACGTCGTCGTCACCGAGTCTCGTTGCCCCGCGTCGGAGTTGCGGTGTCGTCGCGATCGATACCGACCCGAGAGACCCAACTGTACACCGTCCCGGCTCACAGACACGCGCGGCCGGCGGATTCGCGCACGTACCCGAACCGTGTTCGCTCGTAGGATTATAGACCTATCGCGAGTACCGGCGACAGACTTCGCCTCGAGTTTCCTTCGGTCGAGGCTTCGTCCGCTTCACCAAGCCCGGCACGGCGATGCCTCCTTGTCCGAGAACCGCACACGATATACCTCCGTGTATAATCGTTTTCGCCGGGGAGAGCATCGGGGCGAGGATATTAAGGGGTGACTCAGCACCCCCGAACGACCCGTCCGAGCACGAAACAATCGCAATTTAGCGGCTCCGTGTCATACCTCGCTGCGCGGATAGGGACCGGTCGAACCGGAAAGGGACTTCTCAATCGGGGTTCCGGTCAGCTGGTCGGACCAACGATACCTTATTTTTTATTTTAGATCCTGTTCCAAGCCGAAGGGGATAGTAACACATTAATGGTAGATTGGGCAAATATTTGTTGTCTAAAACGACCAGCGATTTTAGTGTTAATTTGACTGTTTTGTTTGTTTGTTTTGTTTGCAACTTATCTTACTTTTGAGTAAATCTAACAAATTAACAGGAAAAAGGGGTTAAATTAGCAGGAAAAAAATTGCGGTCGTCACCGGGGAAAGTACCCCGAAGTATATTAAGGGGACGTGTGACTCAGCACCCCCGAACGACCCGTCCAAGCACGAAACAATCGCGATTTAGGAGTTCCCTATTATCCCTCACTTCGCCGATCGGATCCGGTCGGACGGAGAAGGGATTTCTGAATTGGGCTTCCGGTCAGCTGGTCGGACCATCGATACCTAATTTGTTTTTATCCTGTTTTAAACCGAGGGGGGGATAGTAAAAAATGAACGAACCATCAGACAAAAATTCTTGTCCAAAAAGATCTACGATTTTAGTGTTCATTTTACCATTTTTTTTTTCTGTCCAACAAATCTTAGCTTCAAGTAAAATAAAAAAAAAAATTACAAAGAAAAAGGGGGTAAAATTAACAAGGAAAAAAAACTGTTGGCCGTTTGCGGACGAGAAATGTGTTTGTTTTTAATACCCGCGTAGTCTTCGGTCAGAAAGTTAACGATCGTTTAATTCCTCGCTCGTCGGTGACTTTTTTCTCCGTGTATCGAAAGACTTTTTAAAGTGTTCGCGATCTCTCGCAGGAGTGGTTTTCTCCTCGCTAGACTGCAGGCAATGAGCTCGATACGGACCGAAAGTAAATATAGTAGTACGAATGATGTCACTCCGAGCGACGTTTACACACACACGCGCGCGCGCGCGCGCGCTGAGGTACGTTCCCGGGACCGCAAGCGCGAGGAGGAGGCTCTCCGCGCCGAGGCTCCGTCTTTGTTTACAATGTTGCACACCACGTATGCGCGAAGGACAATGGGCATGAGGCACAATTTAGTCGAGCGTATCTGGGATAAAACACATTATTCTCCCGACCCGACGTCGTCGTTACGATTTCGGTTGCGCAATCATCGGCGAGAGTCATCCGCAACGAAAATAAAAGAACGTATGCGGCCAGACCTCTTGTATTCAAATGGATACGGCTCCTCGATCCATTTCTCCCCATTAGGCGTTGTCCTGCTGTTGTTCCAGCGTTCGCCACGTGCCGCGCCAGCCGAACTCGCCCCCTCGTGCGATCGGCGATGCCCCGACTTAGTCACTCATTAAATTTTCCCCCTCCTTCGTAAACGCAAAGAAAAAAAAAAAAAATGTTTTTTCGAACGAATAAGTAATCGTGTGTAAAAACGTAACCGAAGAACCGGAACGTCTCGTAATCCTCGCGGGTCTCGTGAACGCCGTTACGCACGGCGCTGCACACTTGTGCGTGCGTTACACGAGATCGACGGCGAACCTCGGATGATCCATACATGGTTACGGCGAAATGCTCGCGGACGGAGGCGACCGAGAGAGCTCGATCGTTTAAAGCCACCCTTGGCGATGCTCTCTACGAGATTCTGTCTGCATGCTTGATCTCTCTCCTTATACGCGGTAAAAATAATAATTTCGTAAATTCGAAATTCGAAATTAAGTAAAATAATTGCGTCAAATAAGTGACAAACTCGTTTATCACTTATTTACGAATAAAAAATTGTGGACAATAAGTTGTTGTAAAAAGTACAAACTTTTTTTTAACGGGCATCTCTACTTTTTTTTCTTCATTATCATGCACGAGTAAAAAATCCAAGAGATTTCACTCGCACGACGGGTCAACCGAGTGTCATCGAGTTTGTTTTTCAGGGAAGCTCGGGTAAAGTCATTTCCGTTGCGTAATCTGTCTCGTTCAAATAGCGTAATGAAAAAAAACCTTAAGTTGGCAATTACTGACACTACGATAATGCTATAATACCGACACTGCCGTCAAGTTTGTTGACCGTCGGACAGATTTTACTACGGCAGATTATTGAATAATGCCTCGTTGCGCTAACGAGTCACGAGCCTACACTCCCTCGCGCGCTTCCTCCGTCTTCTTCCGTCTAGCTTTATTATTGTTATTTTAGTTGTAAGGTACACGAGCTTAGTCATCACCGGATGCAACGCAGAAAATATCTCCGAGATTTTTTTTTTTACGGTAATAATAATACTCCGGGAAAAGATATACTGAAATCAATGAAATATATATTTTTTTCCATAACATATCCATTCCATTCCGTTTATTCGATACGGGGATATCATTTAGTGAAATTCAGTTTTGTTTCAATAAATTGTATCGGCAACTACTAGAGAGGTACTAAACGAGATAACGATTCACTGATTTTATTACTAACTTTTTTCCGAGTGTAAAAATAATTTGTTTCAAAAAAGGAATAATCAATTTGCAGGTGTAATTGTTGAAACAATAACTGTTTGTCGTTAGATGACGAACAGAGTCGGCACGAGACTTCTGAATGTCGCAGCCTTCGAGGGCGTGTTATATAATTTAATGAAATGAATTCAATTTTATTTAATTAAATTATATTCTCAACTACCAAAGAGATTCCAAACGAGATGATGTTTCATTGAATTTATCCATTTTTTTCCGACCGCAAAAATAATTTCTGTTTCTACAAAGGAGCAATGAATTTCCAGGTGTAATTAAAAAAAAAAAAAATTGTTAAATAATGAACAGTCAGCGCGAGTGTCGCAACGTTCGAGGGCGTGTTATATAATTTAGTAAAACGGATTCAATTTTATTTCAATAAATTATATCCTCAACTACCAACGAGATACTAAACGAGAAAGCCCTTCATTGAGTTTATTAATTTTTTGTTTCTCCGAGTGTAAAAATAATTTCAGTTTCTAAAAAGGAATCATGAATTCACAGGTCTAATTGTAAAAAAAAAACTAAGTTTGTCGTTAAATGAGGAGCGGAGTCAGCGCAAGACTTCCTAGTGTCGCAACGTTCAGGGGCGTGTACTCCGGCAGCGGTGAGTCACGTGTTATCGACTTTCCTCGCCGGTCGCGCAGGTTGGGCTCGTCGGGGTGCCGGCGTTGGGCTACTGCGCGGATAATGCCGAGAGGATGTATCTCGGGTAAGGGTGGAAGGACTGCTGCCGCAGTATATACCGCATGCGAGGTCGTAGACTACCAATCCACCTGCTACACACAGGTATACAGGTGTTCACGGAAGTCGGAAGAACGGAAACGAAGTAATTTTTTTTTTGGGGCGAGAAGCGGGGTCGCCGTTTAGGCGAGAAACAAGCGTCGCGTTGCGAGAGACGCGCAGCGCCACACCTCGCAGTGGGAAGGACGTTGAAACAAATCCGTGGTAGGGAGTAGCGCGCTGATTGAAGTTAATAGCTTAATATGTGCCGATCTGCCTCGCGAAAGACAATCCGAGCTGATTCCACACACGAGCATGCAAACTACGTATGTGTGTGCGTGTGTGTGGGTTTACTGCACGGAGCGTATGCAGCAGGCGTCACGCTACTTTAATGAGCTTCGCTGCTCGTAATCACTTGGCTTTGAAACTTCGGATCTCCGGGCATTTTGCAATTAAGAGCGATTTGTAAGCTCGCTATTCTCGACTCGATAAGCCGCGGATACGAGAATAATGGAGGTTTGTCGACGGAAAATTAACCTGCCAGAGGCATGATTCGCAATAAATTTTCATTCGAAGGGAGGATAACTATGGTGGGCTGGCCGATGACGCAATTTTAAACACACGAACTATCCGACTTTTGGACTGTATGAATACGCCATGAGAGGCGGCGCTGTAGGAGGGTACGGCGCGAGAGGGGCGGGAGGGGACATTTGAGGCCCTGACGGGGTCGATTTGTATTCAAGAGATGGATCAGCGTTCGTGGGCGCCGATTTTGGCATCTCGCTTAATGCAGTTCGCATTGCCAACGTCAATAAAGTCTATAGGCTCAAAGGACGAAATAATTGGGTGGAGGAAAGAAGGGGTTGGTCTTTTCGATTCTCGGTCGTTTCTACTGCAGCGACAGCTGAGCCTGCGCGCTTCACGAGAATCGAATGACATAAGCCTGCACCATGTATACAGCGTCTTTCGAGCTGTATTACCAAATAAGTTTAAAGATCATTGCCTACGCGGAACTCTCGGCTGCGAGATGAAAAAAAAAACGATTAAGTTTCGTACACACTCGATGGCGATACAATTCGTCTAATGCCAGAGAGAGACTCGCCAGAGACGCGTTCAGACGAGTATAGATTTTCTAGATAAAGTCGAAGTTCATGATTGACGACCGAAAGAGAAAGAAAAAAAGAATGTCGCTTCGAATGCCGTCGAGACAGTCGCATCTAATATTACGGCCGGTTCCGCTTATGCCGCATCTCTACTTGTCGGATAGATTCTTTTTTTTACTCGTGTATGATCAGGCAGCGCTGTGCGAATCGATAGACAACCTTTGTCCAGACGCCTCCAGCCTAGAGCGATATTCTCGAAACCTATCGTACTTCATGCATCCTAAATTCATCGACAAATGCACGTCACGATGCATCGATGCGCGCGTACGCTATAGTCTATCGGCCAACAGAGGCCGTCCCGTCTGAAAGCCGATAGAAAAAAAACTGATCTCGCAGAACTGCCCACACGGCTCTGCGAAGAATTATGGGCGTATGACGTGTGCCAGGACGCCGATGGGACGCGCGTCCGTCTGAGCGGAGGAAAAATGGTGTATAGTATGCTACTCACCGCTCGTTCGGGAATCGATGAAGCATATTTTTGGTCCGAATGACTTCCGCAACATCGAGGATCATTTCGGGATACGGGAGACGATTCTCGTAGACACGGTCCTTCAGTGAAACACAACGCCCTTATCTCCGATAGAGACGAAAGTAAGTGGAGAGGATAGAGAGGATAGACAAAAAAAGAAGTTTCGTTGGCAGAAGCCGGCAAACGTGAATGATTTTCCGGCGTGACACTGGTTCGGTTGGCAACACTGGGAGCGCCGGCCGTCGGTCTGTCGCTAGCCGCGAGCTCCGGGTCGTTACTGGAGTGTGGAGGGGACGCGCGCGACCAATCGCCGAGCGCCGGGACGCCGACCCCCGTCTCCCCACCACCTCGGTCGGCAGGCTTGAAAATCTGTAACGGGCGCCGCTGGCATCTCACATTCGTTTGTGGTCTCGCACAGCGCGTTGCGTTTTCGTCAGTCGAGAATCGAGCTTCGTTCGTACAAGTACAGGAGAGGAAAAAGTCAGACACAGCATCAAACATGAGGGAAATCGTGCACATCCAGGCTGGCCAGTGCGGCAACCAAATTGGAGCTAAGGTACGTCGTTCGTAAATTCATTTAATTTTTTTTTTCTCACGAACCGTCGTCGTCGAGAGAACTCTGTGAAAAGGAGCCACCGTGGACGGCGTCGCGTCGGTTTCTTTGTCGATGCTCCCTCGTACGTTAACACGGGTCAGCTCAGTGAAACCGTTATTCCCAGTCGCGGCCGCTTCCGCTCCTCGCTGCAGAGTTCTGATTCCCCGTCATCATAATCGCTTGTTTCCTCGGGGATAGAGAGAAAAAAAAAACGCGAAACAAAAAATATGTGGGAGAGTCACGGGCGGCGTAATTGCGTTCCAGAATCTTTCGTACTGTGCGTCAGCGGGAAGTGGACTATTTGAGAGAGAACAGTTGGCTTCCTGGCGTCGCGCAGCCGAGTCGGCTAATGTGCAAAACGAGCAATTTCCATGAGAGAGAGATCGCTAGCTAGAAACATTTTTCGACGTCGAGCTATTCCCTTCGGCGTTCGAGGCTCGCTGGACGGACGCCATTGGCGAGCTATGCGAAAGAATCGGTGCCGCGAAGACCTGTCATGGCGACAGCTCAGGCTGAGCCGGCCGGCGAGCGTCGCGCGGCCTAACGGGTTTTTTTTTCATTCTCTTTTTCGAGATCCTTCTCTCCGCCGAAAGCCGCACGGCGTCGGGGCGGCGCTATCTTCGCCGACGCGTACAGTAAATAAAACTAGCTCGTCTTTTTTTCCGCCGAGTAAAAATGTTATCGGCATTTGGTGTGAGATGATCGGCTCGAGGTGCCGCGTTAGATCGAAGATACGCGTCTCGAGACACGGGAAAACAAAAGAAAGTCGTGGAATGCGTCGGTCGAACGTCCGTTCGGCCTGGGTGTGGCTTGGCTTCGACTCTGGCAGCGGCACATCGCCGGGTAGCTGGTTGATATGCGCCAGCGGCATCGAACCGATGCGCGCGCACCCAAGAGCCTCTCTTATCCTCCTCGCTCTCGCACTCTCATTACATAGCTCGGTCCGCGATTTACGCTATTTCCATCGCACTCGCACGCAGAAATATCAATAACGTACTCGCCATAGAGATGCCCTTACGATTGTTTATACACGAATGTCTCCCGGCTCGACCTCGGCCGGTGGTTAGCGGCTGACGTGCCTACGTAAATTTTCATGAGGAACCAGCTAGTACGGTGCTGTTCATGAATACCTGGACGATCCGAATAGGGCCGCTATAGGAAAACTGACCAGGCATTCACGAACAGCAGTGTACTCTGTGGATAGTTTAAGTCGCCAAGTTATCGACTGCTCGACAACGCCCGTCGCTTTTTTTCACGTCAACTATAAGTACGAACGATATCGAACGATTGTACTTGGCACGATTGTACGGAGTTCCGAGAAGAGCATGTATAAGCATTTCATTGTCTCAACCGTATTTTTTTAACCCTCGATAGCAATATATATGTGTATATATATATTTTACCCAGAGAGTATCGGAAATGGAAACCGCGATACATTTTTTTTATTCATGAAATCTCCGAACAAAAACGTTCCGCGGTAGCTCGGGTGTGTACCGAGTCGCCAGCCGACGATCGTTACGCTCGGTGCTCTTCAAGGATAACTTTATCGAGTCAATGCCCGCTATTAGGCCCCCATCGAGAGAGTTTTCGGAGCGTTCGGCGTGGGAAGAAAAAGAGAGCCCGTTCGCGGCCTCGATCGATAATAACGATCGTGTTTTTTTTTTTTTGCCTCGGTTCCTCGCTTCGTTCGATCGATTCGACTCGCGGAACAAGAAGACCATAGATGTCTCTAGAAAACGTTGAAAAACGTTAAACGGATAGAAGCGGCGCTGTAAGTTGTGCAATGAAGTCGCAGTCGTAACTTTTGCCATGGAGGGACGATATCTTTGAGACCAAGGACAGCGAGTCTTACGTAGGTAGGGCTCGCGGCGGGAGAGCGTCGCCGCGACGCGCCCAAATAAAGCAAAAGGTTTTATCCTCGACGTTTCCCTGCTTCCACCGCGGGCGAACCTCGGTGCGAGTGCGCCTCGCCAACGGCCCTATAGGTATACGGCACGCGCGCCGGGAGGAATTCACGTATCGATCGGGCAGGCTCGGCGTGCGGGTTTGAACCCGCCACGAGTCCCAGGTAGTAACAGTCATTTTCCTCGACCTTTGTGAAATCCAAGGACACACTCTCTCAGTAACACAAATTTTCTCAAAACATCCAGTTTTTATCATTGACTCACGGATTTTGCAATAATTATTTAGACGTTTACGAATTAATTACAATGCACAATTTTCGTCGACCTTCGGGAAATCCAAGGGCTCTTAAAAATATCATTTAAAAAATTCTCCAACAATTGTCATCGACTCGCGGAAATTGCAATAATTTTTTTACACGTTTACGAATTAATCACAATGCAAAAGTCTGCGGGCAGGATTTTCCCACGCGGTAAAAGCAGTAATTTTCTCGACCCTCGCTAAATCCAAGGGCACAGCAGACTCTCTCAAAAATATAATTTTTACAATCCTCCGACAATCATCACAGAGTCGCGAAAATTGCAATAATTTTAGTACACATTCACGAATTAATTGCAATGCACGAGTCTCTGCGCAGTATTTTCGTCGAAGGGCGGGTTGAGTAGTCGGGGCCGGGACTAACACAATACCCCTAGGAAAAACGCCGGTCGCAGCTGTTCCCAAGGGTCACAAAGATTGTCTGAGCCAGATGTTCCCCCGGCATCGCCCGCCCCATTCTCGTTAGGACCGGCAGGGATTTGTGGGGTTCAAGTTCGCTCGTCCCGGGGCGTTCGTTTACGTTAAAACATCCAACCGATGCTTTCTCCTCCGAACGCCCACCGATCGATCCACTCGCGGAAGCTCAGCGTAAATAAAACTAGTCGGAGCCCGACGCGATGAGTTCATCGTTTGTTTAGCTCGAACAAAAAAATTACTAATCGCACTCGGTAAGCGAAAGCGAAATGATGAAAGAAATAACCGACAAACAGAAGTCGCGAACCGTAAAACTCGACCTTCTTCCAGTCTCCCGTCTGGAGATGACTCCATAGCGTCTATTTTGTTTTTGGCTCGTTTCGCGAATTACGGAATTGGTAGATAAAAGAGAAAAAAAAAACAAGAAAAATGAATCTATCTACAAAACAAGAGTCATACACACGCACGGTCCCCGCTGTGCCTGCAACGTAACGAACGCGCTTATGCTAATTGCCCGAGCGTGTAAGTGGTACGGTCATCATCATCTCTATATATAGAGTCGCATTGATGACTCACATATGTCCCTATCTCTCACTCTGTAATACATTACACTGTCGCTGGGTACACCGTGGCGAATACGGTGGGAGTCGAAGTCAGGTTTGGTCGACTGCGGCTTTCCACCAGTGATGCTCATATATGGTCATCGTCCCCCGGTCGATGCCTATGGAGCGTGAGTTTTTTTTTCCCTTCACACACGCTCGCACACACGTCCCGTACCCACGACGCCTCGTCGACGCCTGCGTGCCGACGTGAGTTTCTCTCACACGCTCGTTGCCTGCGGAATCCAACTCGGCCTTAACGTATCTTGCAGTTTCACTCGGCTGCAGAGTCTACGGACCCGCAAGAGCGTCCATTCACGCTTATCGATATATATATATATTGCAACGAATATCGTAGGCGCTATAAGATAGACGATTTATCCTCGATTGAAGGACGCACGAACTATCGACTTCACATCGATCGTAGATTTGACAGTCTTTTTCGGCACTTTCATTAACACCAACAGACGACATCTCGGTTAGGAGACGAATACGATAATAATTCTAGCTTATAAACCTTTAATTAGAATATGTTTAATTTATTAGCTTTAGAATTAGAATTAGAATTAGAATTAGTCTAATCCTGAAATTCTAAAGCTCATAATTTGGGCTAATAAACTTTTTATTAGAAAAAGTTTAAAGGATAAGCTTAAGAATTATAATTAGTCTGATTCTGAAATTCTGAAGCTAATTCTTATTTGTAATTCGTCTCTCCATTTGTTCCTATTAACGTATATACAAATAGATCGCCGTTTCACTACGCCGAGCGGTTGCGCAATCTTCAATCGTTTTCATTCAAAATAGCGAGGGGAAGATGTATAGCTGTTGGTGTAGTACTCCGATGTGCAAGATAATAATGATAGGAGAGAGGAGGGCATGCCGAGGAGGATGTCTATTTTTAAACGCGGATGCGCACACTCCTCGGCTTTCTTTCTTCGATCCTTTGAGCGAGCCACGCGTTGCTGCACACATCTCCCTCTCTCTTCTCCGGGGTCTTTGAACGTTCGCTGTACGAAGGGAAAAGAAGAACAAGAATAAGAAGAAGAACAAACGGCAGCAACGCGTGGGTGGTGTCTGGGCAGAGCATGGCGTCCGGCTCGTTCTTCCATAGCTGCGCGCGCATCCTCGCCGGATGGTGCAGCATCGCGTTCCGTCTTGCCCGAGTGCATGCGACTGGGCTGACTAGATTCTCTCCTGCGGACGGCAGCCGACGCGGAGCGAACGGCCCCGGCGAACTCCGTTAATTAGTCTCGATTGGCACTCAAGCGATTCGTTAGCTAAATCGACGCGACTCACAGCGTCTCGTAACTCGGGTGAAAAAAAAAATACATCGTAGAATGTACGTATGGATGCATTTTTTAAAAATGATTCCCGGAAGAGACGCGGTGGACGGAGAGAGCGCGTTTTTAATTACATACGAATATTTAAATTGCGCTCCGGTCGACGAACTCCTGGAGCGTCTTCGGCCGATCAACTGGGTTTTATCGCCGAAAAACATTTTTTAAGAAAGATACTGATTTTTTTGTTTGCTAGTTTTTTTTTTTTAAGAATTATATTAACGAAACACTGTTTCGTCTTGCAGTTTTGGGAGATCATCAGCGATGAGCACGGTATCGACCCGACCGGTGCATACCACGGAGACTCCGACCTTCAGTTGGAGAGAATCAACGTCTACTACAACGAGGCTTCCGGTGGCAAATATGTACCTCGAGCGATCCTCGTCGATCTGGAGCCGGGCACCATGGACTCCGTTCGTTCGGGACCGTTCGGTCAGATCTTCAGACCCGACAACTTCGTCTTCGGTCAGTCGGGCGCCGGTAACAACTGGGCGAAGGGTCACTACACCGAGGGTGCCGAACTCGTGGATTCGGTGCTCGACGTGGTGCGAAAGGAGGCCGAGAGCTGCGACTGCCTTCAGGGTTTCCAGCTCACCCACTCCCTCGGTGGCGGTACCGGATCCGGTATGGGCACACTCCTCATATCCAAGATCCGCGAGGAGTATCCCGATAGAATAATGAACACGTACTCGGTCGTACCGTCGCCGAAGGTGTCCGACACCGTAGTCGAGCCCTACAACGCCACCCTCTCCGTGCACCAGCTCGTCGAGAACACCGACGAGACTTACTGTATCGATAACGAAGCCCTCTACGACATCTGCTTCCGCACCTTGAAACTCTCCACACCGACTTACGGCGATCTGAATCATCTCGTTTCGCTGACCATGTCCGGCGTCACCACCTGCCTCAGGTTCCCCGGTCAGTTGAACGCCGATCTCAGAAAACTCGCCGTAAACATGGTACCGTTCCCGCGTCTTCACTTCTTCATGCCCGGTTTCGCCCCGCTCACCTCCCGCGGTAGCCAACAGTACAGAGCCCTCTCCGTTCCCGAACTCACCCAACAGATGTTCGACGCCAAGAACATGATGGCCGCGTGCGATCCGCGACACGGAAGATACCTCACAGTCGCCGCCATCTTCCGCGGTAGAATGTCCATGAAGGAGGTCGACGAGCAGATGCTCAACATCCAGAACAAGAACAGCTCGTACTTCGTCGAATGGATCCCGAACAACGTAAAGACGGCCGTCTGCGACATCCCGCCCCGCGGACTCAAGATGTCCGCCACCTTCATCGGCAACTCCACCGCCATTCAGGAGCTGTTCAAGCGCATCTCCGAGCAGTTCACCGCCATGTTCAGGAGAAAGGCTTTCCTCCATTGGTACACCGGCGAGGGCATGGACGAGATGGAATTCACCGAGGCCGAGTCCAACATGAACGATCTGGTCTCCGAGTACCAGCAATACCAGGAGGCGACCGCCGACGAAGACGCCGAGTTCGACGAGGAGCAGGAGGGAGAGGTCGAAGAGGTCTAAATTCAGCCCCCATCCTAAGAACCTTCACCCAAAATCCTTCTTACCCAAAATCCCTACCCCGTTTCCTCCTCGACACCGTATAACTCGCAACGACACGCAACGTGTCCAAAACCACGTCCACGCTTCTTAACTTTTGAGTTTCGTTATAACTTCTCTCTTTATTTTTTTTTTCTTTCGTACGGACAGTTTTTCTTTACGGCCAAGAGCTCTCACGAAGGCCCAAATCTCGCTGCCCAATTACCATCTAGATACAACTTTACTTCAGTGTCTTTACGAATACTATTACACGAGAGCTGAAAGGCGAAGGCCGTGATAATACAGTGTACAACCGCAATAGCGGCTGACGACGTCATCTTTATTAAATTATTATCGAATAAAAAAAAAGGTGATCTTTATTAATAACCCGTTACTCGTTCCGGTTTGCCTCCACGCTCCATTATCGATCCCCTTTTTCTCCAGTCGTGGGCGTTTCGATCTTTGTAATACATGCATTATTAATGTTGAAACGATTACTTCGCAAGTCGTCGCGGGTGGGAAGTGGGTCGCCGATATTCCAAGGGCGGTAACCGAGTTTGTTACCTTCGAAAAACAATTCGGCGGGTGCGACCAGGATCCTTCGATAAACGGTCCACTTCGCGAGACTCGCTTGTTCGAGTGCGTAAAACAGATATATAAAACAAAGGTTTTAACGAATTAAACTGTAACGACGCGTAGCTTTTGCTCGTAATAACTGAAATGTCGAACAAGATATAAGTTATTAATTGACGAGTAGCAGCGCCTAGATTTTTTTATAAAGGATAATTTAAACGTCAGGCAAGATATATACACGCATTTCACATAAAGAAAAGCTTTGATTCGAGCTATTTCGAGTGACGGGAAGGAAAAAATAAATTCTCGTCTTTTATAGATACGGTAGAAGTCGACCTTAACGTCGATCGCTCACGACGCTACTATAACCCTTTTTTTGCGGCCAGCTCCTCAAATCTTCCGGCGCGTGCTTTGCCTTACCTTACCGGCAGTTGCACACATCGGGGACAGCTCGACGGTAAACCGAACAGCAGGGATCTGCAGCCGAGAGAGCTGTAGTCGCCGCTTCGAATCTGTATCTTCAACGAAGCAAGTAGACTACATATACCCAGAATACCAGGCACGTTTTTTAAAAATAATAACGCGACGCTTCACGATAGCTGCACATTATAATTAATGAGAATGTAACAGGTGCCGGAGCGAGGCTGTTCCGTTCCCGGATAACGGGATCTCCGTTCACCGTTAACACAATAAAGAAAAGTAATGCCTAATCGATATCCACCGACACAGATCGGACATGGCGATAGATAGATGGCTCATTTAGATTTGGCCCCACGTGTGGTCTGCGACACTCGAAAGGTTTAAGTGGACGTTCGTCGCGATTTCCGGCGGCCTGGCTCGTGTCAGGGCCTACGACCTGGGCTCATCAACATCATTACACTGTGTCCTTTCATTCGTTACCGAGAAACACACTTGATTCGGCACGCCCAAAGAGGCTCGTGCGTGCGGTGGCAAACTTCTATCCGCCGTTTTTCGAGGTATAGTTTTTTTCTCTGTATGGGCCGTACATTCTGCAGTATTTCCCGTACGCAGACCGGAAGCGAGTAAATTTCGGGGTTAGAAAAATAGATTCCGAAGTAGTTTCCGATTGCGCTATGGTTAACCTAAGAGCCGAAACATAATCTACCATTGTCATTGCGCCGCTCAAGTCTCCTCGGTGCGAGACAGCAAGGTTATTTGAGAAGAGTAGTTACAATAATAGAGATGAACTTTTTGTGACAGCGGGAGACAAAACGCACTCTCGACGAGAGAGTAGAGCTCGTCGAGCGTTTGCGCAGCTGGAGGCATGTCGCGCGCCCGATGTCAGAAGGGCGTATTTCCTGCGTACCAGCGTTAATGAAATACGCCTTTTTGGCTCTGATCGACCGATATGCGTTCCCTCATTAGCCACTCGTGCGCTATCGACGTTGTCGACGTTTTCGTGCTTAAAACTTTACGGACTCGAGAGAATACACCGAGAACGGCGATAACGACGCTGTGCAACGATTTTTTTTCGAGTTCTTTTTTGCCGTCCGCCGTCGGGTCAAATGCTCCGAGATTCGTGTCCCGATACTATTTTTAGATAACTCGCTGCAGCGGCTCTACCCAACGAAGAGTTAAAGTACGCTCCGTGCGTTCGGGAGACGGGACACAGATTTCCCGTGATATATGTTGTCTCGACGCTGCGAGCATTTTCGTTGACGCGTTGCTTAAACGAACCAGCAAACATCAGCGTTTTGTAATTTTTTTATATTATTTTTTCACACAATGACAGCACGAGTAAAGTTCCCTCCCGATATTTATTTTACGGAGAGATCGGCGCCGACTTTGTGATCGGTCTTTTTTTTTTTAAATTGACTGTCAGGTGCGCGCTAATTGAGTGATATTTAACTCTAAAAACCTCCACGGTCTCAACTTCAAAATTGATTATGCACCAATCTCGTTAATCAGGAAAAAATTGATTTCGTATTTGTTTTGTAATATCGTTTCATTGATTAATTAATGAGTAAAAAAAAATGAAAATACGAATACGGTTACAAAGACAACAAGCGATAAAAATTCGTTCGAAATCAACCTAAACTGCTACAAAGTTGACTAAATTTGTGATAAAAAAATGACGTCAAATCCCAACCAGATAAATGATTTTCGCTGTTCTGACCACGTCTGTGACCTCTAAAAATAATAACGGTCATGGCGCAACAAACATTTTCTGGAATAAAAAAAAGACTGTAATTTTTTGGTCAATTTGACGCTCTCAAAAAAATCACCGTCACGGCACATCTTGGCACAAGTTCTGCATTACAATATCCCCGGTTTTTTTCTTATAAATCTCGTACCGCTTCTGTGCTTTACGGGCACAGTTCCGCGCGCATGCGCACACTCGTATGCGAAACTCATGTAAAAAAGGCCATTGTCCCGCATAAATCTAAATAAATAAATAATGGTTTTTCAGCTCTATATCGGCAGAAAGGAAGGTGCGAAATGCTGCATTTCTGCGAGAAGCCAGCGATATTCTTCCTCCATCGTAAACCCGGACTCGAGACGCCAGGAATCCCGAGAATCCTCCGGGCCTGCGGTGGATAAATTAACACCCGGGAATTTCAAATGACCCGAAGAAGAGTATCCAGCTGCGAGACTTGCGATCATTCCTTTTATTTATTTTATCCCGCCCGTCTCTGCTCTCAGGGCAGGATGGCCGGAAGATGAGGGTGGAGAGGGTTTGGAAAAAGGTCCGTAAACACGAAGAAAAATTGAGAAGCAGCCACACGTGTTTGTCAGTCCGAAGGCCACGATGGGCTGCGCGCCGAAGAGGACGCGGCTTCTTCTTGAGCTCGGGAGGAAGTTCTTCCCCCACCACGGGGCTTTCCTCGCTCCCCGCGCCGATGAGGTCGAACATCCTCGGCTCGGGGATTGACCGATGGAAGTACAAGTCGATTCTGCATCACCGACGAGTCGACAACTGCCTCGGCGGAGCTCCGAATAAATCAGCACCGAGCCGTGCACAGCCGCGCGGCCGAGCGACGGACGTCCCGAAGACATTGAAAATAGTACTGCAGTTCGCGGACTCGGAAGAAGGGGGGGAGGCTCTTCGTTGACTATTATTCGCGCTCGTGCTCGCGCGAGAGTCATCCCGGTGACTTGCGCACTCGTCGCACGACGATAGTCGCGAAGAGAGTTCGACGACTGGGGTACGACCAGAAGACTCGGAGGAACGCGTGCCAGACGACCGCCGTACCGTTCACCGGGCAAGTCGGACGATCGCACAGAGCCGCTCACGACAACTCCTGGCCATCGGCTCGCGGACAACCTCGGACACTCTGCGCTTGCTTCTTCGATCCGGGACTCGGATTTATCTTCTTGGATCTTCAACTTCCGTCGGTTTTATACCAATTCGCCAGGCAAGATGAGAGAGATCGTTCATCTTCAGGCCGGACAGTGCGGCAATCAAATTGGAGCGAAGGTACGAGCGTTTATTCGATTTAAAGATAACTTATTAAATTTAAAAGTCGTTTATTAAATTTATAGATAGTTTGGTAAATTTATAGATAGTTAGTTAAATTTATAGATAGTTAGTTAAATTTATAGATAGTTAGTTAAATTTATAGATAGTTAGTTAAATTTATAGATAGTTAGTTAAATTTATAGATAGTTAGTTAAATTTATAGATAGTTCGTTAAATTTATAGATAGTTCGTTAAATTTACAGATAGTTTGTTACATTTGGAGATAGTTTATTAAATTTAATTGTTTTGGAAACGAGGATGATTTAAAAAAAAATTCTTCGCACCACGAGACGGGAATTATTTCCACATGAGACTTGTTTTTTTTTGGAAACTAGAAGGGATTTTTGAAAAATACATGTTCGTTGGATTCGGTAGGAGCGATGGCCGTGAAAAGATGCCGGCTCTAGGAGGGATTGACGGCGAGGCATTATTGCGAGGACAGATGAATATAATTTACGTTTTATGCTCCGGTGCGAAGGAAACGTGTAGTTACGGGGTACGCTGGAAACTCCAGGAATTCGTGCGAGAGAAAATTGTACCGGCGGTTATTACTTCGGCGAATGATAGAGTCGAGGGGAAAGAAAGGAAGAGGAAGAAAAAAAAAGGAACAGCCCGAAGGTTTTTGCAGCAAGGTGGAGCGTGTCGTGTATACCTGCTTCGTTAAATTATTACATCGTGTCCGCAGCTCGAAACACGATACCGCTGCGCGGTTCTTGTAGTACTTCTTCCTCCTCGGGGCCGCCTCAGTTAGACGGCGAAACTATATCTCCCCCCAGATAAAGTTGTACCGAGTGTATCCGTTCGATGTCCCGTCTCGCAATTTCCTGGAACTACCGGAACCGCGGCCCTGAAGGGTTTCTCGCCGGCGTTGCGCTTCCGATAACTTCCGAACATCATCCTCGGATTATAACTTTCGAAGCAACTTTTTTATTTATTTTTTAATTTACTTATTTTTCAAAACGGTTTCGTCTCGTTTACTTGAAGAAATAAAAATTGAAAAGTAGTTTATAAGATGCGTTTTTAAAAATGCGCTCAGTATACGTTCAGGAATACAAAAGAATCTTTGATTATACTCGCGCGATCGTGGATCCCTCGCGGCTTTAACGTGACTAATGGACTCGACGGGCTGAGTAACGCTTACCGTGAAGAGCAAGCGAGATAAAAATTCGCGGTCGGGAGTCACGATCGTTCTTATCAAAGCTCAATGAATATTCCTGTCTCGGTGCCACGTTACTGTGCAGTGAAATAAGGTTGCTTGGACATTTAACGACAAGTTTCTTCTCCAGAAAGAATGACACTATCTTGTTGTCAATTTGGAAGTAAATAATTAAATAAAAAGCGGACATTCGTGGACGCGAAATTTTTGTTCATTTAACAAACTGATCTTACACCGATAACAAAAAAAATGGCGAAATAATTAGTGAAAAAGATTGCAAAATAACGATTACAGAAAAAAGGCTAAATAACGATTAGAGAGAAAAAATGGCTAAATAACGATTAGAGAGAAAAAATAGCTAAATAACGAGTAGAGAAAAAAATTGCTAAACAACGATTAGAGAAAGCTCTCGTACTGTATAATAAAGCGAAAGGGAAGAGTCTGAAGAATGCCTCTTAGATGGCTGATTAGTCGTGTTTATCTCGGCGCGCTGTGCAAAGAAAATAGAATGAGCAACTTTAACGAAGGGAATGAGAAAATTTTCGCCGGTGCGTGAGTCAGTCGTGGCGCGCGGTCGTTGCCAAGGCTCTCGCGCGCCGTCGACGATAGCCGGGAGACACCGTCGTATCTTATAGCCGGCGAGAAAGAGTAGATTGTCGTGCGCCGAATTGAGAGCTCGTGCTGTCAATTATCTCGGATGGACGACAAACGCTTCCCTTCGAAGCAACGCGCGCGGCATCGTTAAATCTTGGAACCGCGCTCGCCGAGCTCGGACTCATTCGATTTCCGGGAAGATATAGAAGGCGAAGCATTCTTTTCGGTTTTAATTTTCGAAGAGGTTTATCGGCCTTTGAGTATGAACGGCGAAGCGAATTATTAAGGCAGATCGGGGTAAAATGGACCGATGTCTTCAATTTGAAATGAGACGTGTTCTTTTTTTTATTTAATTTTAATTTTTTGGGTACTACAAAAAAAATTGTTAAAAGGGTCCATTTTGCCCCTCTCTCTCTCTCTTCTATATAGACGGTGAACTTTCTTGTTGGCTTTTTCAATAGAGTAACGATTTGCGGTAGAGTTACAGGACCGGTTTATGAACCGAGTCTCGTCTCGGTTATAACTATGCCGGAAGGAGCTTGATCACGGTTATCGCTCTCGTTTCGTTCGTACAGATTCGTATTGCACTGCAGGTATGTGAAATACACCGCAGATTAATAAAGGAGCAGAGTCGGTAACTCTCGTCCGAGTGAGGAAGATTAATTGCACAGAGCGCCGAGACGAAGGTCTCTACCGGAAGTGTCCGCGGACAATCGACGCTTCTTATTTTTTTCTTCTCCTAGCGAAGAAGAAACGTTTTACCGTTTTCTGAAGAGCCAGCTGCATTGCATGCATCGCCGATTCCGAGCCTTGAGATACCCGCCGCTACAACTATAATACCTATACACTATAATTATTTACAGGAAAGATGCTGTAAGAAAAAAAAAATAAGAAAACCATCGGAACATTGTTTCATTTCTTCCGAAGAAACGATGCAATGGTTCAGCGATGTTTTTCTCGGCTTCGATTCCGCGCTTTGAGATACCCGCCGCTATAACTATAATACCAAGTTTCTTTACTGAAAAGAAGCTGTAAAAAAAAAAAAAAAACTATCGGAACATTGTTTCATTTCTTCCGCAGAAGCGATGCAATGGTCGGTCGATGGTTTTTCCGTCTCCGAGCAATGAATCGTATCTGCGTTCGGAGAAAACGCGAGATAAAGACGTTCGCCGGATGAGCCGTTGGGGAAGTTCATATCCGCGTAGACACAAACGATTCGTTCATCCTAATAATAGCCGTCCGCCCGAGAGAAAGATAAAAAATAGAGAAGAAAAGAAAAAAATAAGACAAATCGAGAAGATAAATGGAAAAAGGGGTGGGTCGTTGGAAGAGGAGAGTAACTCACGGCAGGAGGGCATCTCGGAGCGTTAATTTTGTCAGGGTCTATTCCTGGACCGGGGAAAGTTATCCTTGTTCTTGGTTCTCTCTCGCGGTTCTCCGTTCCCTCATTTCTTCTCTCGGGCTAAATGTAACTCTCTGTGCTTGTCGCGACACGCGACACATCAACGAGACACGTTTTCTCAGTTGAATATAATTCACCAGTTTGTCGGTAACAAAAACAATACAGTAGAACCTCGCTTATCCGAGCTGTGGGCTCGGATAATACGGAAACTTGGATTCAATGGAAAAATAGTCCGTAAAGGCTACTTTGTTGCCTACGCGCTTAAAAATGTACAAGTTTTCTGCG